>OV281288.1:1827500-6827500 GCA_923062465.1 Acleris sparsana
CAAGCTAACCAACCGAACAGGGAGAGAATTGTATATTCTGGGACCCATGACGCCGAGCGACTTACGAGTCTTAGCCAGTCTACACCTCGGAACTATCAGATGGTTTTGCCTACGAGTACTTCTGCTGAAGGTTTGCGCGTGCGCCCTGTACTCTTTGAGGTTTGCCCTTACGTGTAAGCAGGCGGATAGTATGTACACACTAGGCAATGTGAGTATCTTATGTTGCCTAAACAATGCAGAATGACTTGTTTTCTAAATACTTTCATATCCTCCAAAATGCATAGTTTTTTGCTAAAGTGACCGTTTTCCGAAGTTTCCAACATGCACTGTTTCTAGGCTACCAAAGTATAACCTTTATAGTTTCGCCATGTCTGTCTGTCTGCATGTCACACTCATTCTTCAAGTAGAAACTATCTAAATTACAATATTGGCGCAAATTGTTATATAAGCCATAAACCTGTTTACTAAATTAGACAATTAAGTTTGAATGGACTAAACATATAAGTGCATACCTGCTTTTACCTACTACAGCGGATAAGAATATCTGACATATAAAAGAGCTGAGCAGGGGAAACATTTAATGAGGTTAGGACCCTTAGGGATGGAGTTAGATGGGATAAACGAGTGTAGCGATGTTCAGAATAAGATTTCCCCCTTGGACTGTAAATCAATGTAGCATAGCACTCTATCACTATTATTATTTCTGGGTGCCAAAATACAGGCTGAAACAGACGTATGAACGTGTCATGCTACTTCAGTCACCCTCGTTACTTTCCGTACTGTGACAGACTAAAATAGTACACATTCGTACGTTTCCGTGAAAATACGAAGGAAAACAATTTTGCACTACACCTGTACTAATTTGTGATTTACTAGATTGTTATTAAAATCACAACTTAAAAGTCCAAATAACCTTCTGTCTGCAAGAACTCGATTATAGTTTTTCAAAACTACGCTATAACTATCAAAAAATTATAGTAAAAAGTATCCTATCCGTAGTAGCAAACTATGCCATATTTCATACAAATTCATTCGGTTGTTTGGTAAGTTAAACATTTTACATCTAAACCTCCAAACAACCTCATCAACTTGACAGTAGGAATTAATTAAAGTACTGTAAGTTATAGTGTATTTCAGAATCAACGCCACCTAGCGTAAACGCATGAAAACCAAAACCAGTAGTTTCAGCTGAAACTGAAACCGATTAGTTCAGGCGTTTCCGTTCAGCCGAGAAAACGGCGCCGCGGCGTTTAGTTTCACATCAAAATTACAGATGGCAGCTCTTTCTATTAATATGAAAAGTGTTTTAGCTGGTGTAACCAAATTAAAAAATATTGTAATGTTGCGTAAAGAAAGTTATCTGTCTTTTCCTTTAAACGAATACAGTACCTTTTTTTTTCAACCACTGCGTAACCTAGATCACTATAGTATACCTACCACTTCTTTTTAAAACGAAAGTCATCAAACTTCCCAGGACTCTGTATTTCAAATATCTAATCGTTATTTACGTAGACTGCAAGATTGGAGAAAACTTACTCATTCTATAAATTCAGAAAGTTTTTCGGAGCCATAAAGGTGTCAAAGTCAATTAATTCAGATATTCAAGATTGGAGAAGATGCGACGAAGTAACGTAATAACTCAAAATTTAAGAAAAAATACCTGACTGGCGATAAGTATCACCGCACACAAGTTCTTGATGAATCATGTCATCCCATATATTAATATCTGCCCAATAGGTCAGAATTAGGTCATTCTATTTTGCTATGCTTTATTAAACATCCCTTTAAGGTATCTTCCCACTACACCGTACCACACTATGACCGTACTATGAACGTATCAGGTCCGGAAGGTAATTAGTATTAAAATGTTGGTTGATGACGGAACTTGTAAGTGGGCATAGTCTCATACTTTTCGATACAAAGAATACTTCTTTGTCTGACACGTTCCTATTACGATCATGGTATTATACGGTGTAGTGGGAAGACACCTTTAACGTGAACGTAGGTATATTTAAAGTCTGGATGTATTAAACTTAATAACTGTCTTTTAAGAAAACAATTTAGTTGGTATATTAAAAAAAGAGATTTTGATCTTCAGCGTGGCTCTAAATAGGTATGCCTTGTGGGTTGTGGGGTAGTCGTATGGACACTTTTAATGCATGGAATATTTTTTTCCACTATTTTTTGCGCACACTACAAATTATATTATATTTTTATATAGAAATCATTTCCAAATGTTCAATAAATAAATAATAATCCGAATCAATTTTGAGCAGTGAACTTGCAAGACAAAATTTGAGTACTTAATATAAAAATAAGTTTCTCGCAAGAAGCATCCCCCTGTAGATGAAAATAAAAGGGTGAAAAAGGTTCATCTGACGGATTTGGATACGGATTATTCAATCAACCGAATAAAAAATTGTCCAATCGGATAAACCGTTAAGCGATATTCAATACCTATCCTTTATTATATGTACTATTTTTATTGGTTCCATAATTGTGTTACTTTTTGTGCAAAACTTGTATGCGTCCAACTCCATGCATTGTCCTTACTCATCTACTTCAGGGTTAGCTGGAAGGCGACCCTACAAAGGCGAACTTATTCCGAAATGGGATCTATTTAGGAATAAGTTCGCCTTTGTACATTAGTTTTGTGCAATAAAGTTTTTACATACAACACAATAAGTCTTTATTGTACACCACACAGAGTTACGCTTTAAAGAAACACGGTTAACAACAGACGGTCTATCGCTACATAGCGATCTCTTCCAAACAACCTAATTATACAACCTAATAATTTGTATAGTAGAAGTATTGGGTACTTCAATTTATATAAGGTATGAGATCTCAATTCAATTTCAATTTATTTATTTATCAAACAATTAGAACAATCCTTTTAAATCTTATAGTGTAGTAAATTAAGCAATAGTATCAAAAAACTTTTCGGACATGAATATCAATGGTCCTCATACTAGGACAGGTCTGTGTCGTGAGAACCGATAAGATGCGTTACCGAGGTAGATCAAAAATACATGATGCGTGAACAGACTACAGACACGGAGTAAACAGACAAGATTGAATGGTGTGCAAGATTACATTAGGAAATTAAAGTAAAAATTTTACAATATTATAGGTAAGTGAATTAAGGTAAGTAAGTAAGTAAGTAAATCATTTATTCACAACAAAAACACGCAGACAAAAAATAAAATAAAAAGTAACAAAAATAAAAGAAAAGAGACGACATGTCGCGTTAGTGTTGCGAAACGGACCCAACTCAGCATATGCTGGCTGTGAAGCCAACGCTGATCTTCCGTTGGGACCGCTCGGTGAAGACACGGAAGGCCACACAGACATTTCTGTACATACATTTAAATAAAAATGAAATAAAACTAAAAAATAACTGTATGTCACAACAGACAGCGCCCCAGGTGGCCACAGGTACTTACTAGGTTACTTATAGAATAGTGCGTGTGTGTGTGTGTAAGTGTGTGGGTGTGTGTATGTGTGTAAGCGAGTACAAAATGTGACTTAGGACACAGATTTCAATAGGTCCTCTGCATCCTTATACGAGAGGCTGGCAGGCCACCAATTTACAAACTAGTGCGGGTTTTTTATTATTTTATATACGAAAAAATATATAAATCATCAATACTTATATAAATGTGTTTATATACTTAGTTATATTACCTGCTGAATCAATCTATATACAAGAAGAAACTGACTGTGATCGATCAACGCACAGAAGAAACAGCTGGACCTCGCACTTGACCTGGGACTTTAAAAATGGAGGGAATATTCCTTAGATATCCTAGAATAAGAGGGGATTATTAAAAAAAAACCGTAAGGTTTAAACTAAATTATATGCGCACGAAGTCGTACCATTAATTAAACATTAGCAGTTTTATCAGTCAATAGTTGCTTTAACTGTTTAGTAAACATATAAATTATGTTTACTAAAAGCTGTTATTGACTTCGGCATTTTCCATTTATCCTCTCTATATAGTTTACAAGGAGTAAATATTTGTTTAAAATTCAATACAACTTTTTGACTGACAACTATTTGACAACTATAGATGGTGGGGGCCAGAAATATTTGCATTATAACCCACCCTACTATATTTAAAAACGCTATATGCAAAAACAAAGCTTGCGTCGTAACCTCGAATTCTATCTGTTATTTAAATGTAAAAAACAATCCTAGTGACGTCACGGCGTTTATCCGCGACTCCTGCGACGCATCCTGTGTGGAGACTTCCTGCTTAACCTCCATGCAGTTCTAGATCCACACGCCGCCTTTACGGGAGGTCGTGTAGAATACACAACAAACAGAGTGTTGCTTTTAACTTGCGGTTAATATTCATGACACTAATGTTCTACATGTATAAATACACAAAATATTTTTTTGTACGACACTAAGAAGTTAATTTATATAATTTCCGCAAGAGCTGCATAATGTTTCGGAATAAAAAGTATGATTCTACGTTACTTTCCGGTCCCCAGACAAAGTTTATCAAAAGGAACATCATGATCATCATTTAAGCTGATAGACGTCCACCAACATAGGGAGGCCTGGGGGAGGACAGAGGAGACATGGGGGAGGCCTATGTCCAGCAACATAGGCCTCCCCAAGATTTGCCACAAGGACCAGTCCTGCGCCGCTTGCATCCATCGGTTTCCCGCAACCTTAGCCTCTGACCTCCTTCACGCTCACTGATACTTAATCAACAGGGTAGCAGAAACTAATATGGCTCTGGGACAACAAAGTCTCAGATTTTGTTCAATATGTCCCTAGAGTTATTTACAGATGGGTCTTCAAAAAGCTACCTTGGTATGCAAAATGTATAAAACAAATAAATAAAATTATATGTAAATTTGTATGTATGAAATACATATCAGGGTACAATGTCACACCAATTGAACTCTAAGCTAAGCTTAGTAAGCTTTAGTCTTGTACTATGGGTACTAGACAACGATATGAATACTAATACAGATATCATAAAGAACCCTCCAGAACATCCATGACTCAGGAACAAATATTCCCGCTCATCACACAAATATCTGCCCTTACCGGGATTTCAACCTGTTTGTTATTTGTGTTTTGTTTTGTATTGTTATTGTGTGGTTTCGAATAAATAAATCATTCATTCATTCATTCAACCCAGGACCTCTAGCTTCGTAGGCTGAGGCACTACCAACTAGGCCAGCACGTATTAGGGAAAGAAACAACGTTACGATAGGTACTTACTACAAACATTGAGAGGAACTAAGTTGCCATCATTACCAAAACCGTGCCGAAACAACAAACTTAATACCTAAGCACTGAAATATTACGTTGTAATTTCAATTTTACTTCAAACAAACGATTTTAACGGAATAATGCAACGTGAATTTGTTGATTTTCCCACCAAATGTATTTCAGAGCTGGCGTAAATCGTAAACCATTAATCGGGGTATGAAGCGCCATTTATTTTTGTATCGAATTGGTGGCGCGGCGCCGTTCGCCATCTTGTTCCTTTGTGAAACGAAATACATCTATGAAAAAGCTGTAATACATTACAAGGTATTTTTAAACACATTGTTTTCAATATAACTAGCAGCGTAGTTTTATAAATGAAATGAAATGAAAAATAATTTATTTGGCACATAAAAAAAAAACAGTTTACAAGCAAAATGTCTTAAGTTCTTAACCTAAATACATTTATTTTTATTACGGCCAAAATTGTCTCCGCTCAGCTTTATGCCTCTGAATGTTGTTAATACATTCACAGGCGCTGCTTTTCAGTGAGACTAGGGAGATTAGATATGGTAATCAAAGGAGTTAAAATAAATAAAAAAAACAATATGAAATACCTAAAATAATATCGCTACTATTTTGAGATCATTTTAGAGAGATCAAATTAAATATACAATAACAAAAAAAAACACATCTTATACATCTGTGTGTGTAAGTTTGAGTGTGTGTGCGTATATGTGTGTACGGTAGCTACTGATTTTAAATTTCGAATAGGTGGCAGCAAAAGTGCGATATTTATATCTAGTCTATCTATTTAAAAATTGATGAAATGCCTATGCAAAATGGCTTAAAGTCGACAATTAAAAAAATTATTTAAACACTAGGAAGGTAATTATTGAGCAAACCCAACAAACTGCGAAATAATCGATTTATCACTGGGGTCCTAGTGAAAACACCAACCGATCCGTAGTCACACCAATTGGCCACACTGGTGTGACTATGGTTCATTTTACTTATCCGTAGTCACACGAACACATAAATAGGACGAAGATCATCAGGCCCGGAGGGCCAGAACAACCCAGAAATAGGAGCTCCGCGTAAGCGGAGCTCCGTTGACTCTGTTGAGTTTGATTTTGAAAGAGAAACAGACGCAAATTCGGTCTTGGTGTGACTACGGGTAAATAAAATGAACCATAGTCACACCAGTGTGGCCAATTGGTTTGACTACGGATCGGTTGTGGTGAAAACGGGTATAAGTCTAGTATATTCCGTTCATGCCCTTTTTTATTACGAGTTAAGTCGAGTTGTACCTACCCTTGTGCACTAGAACCAGAACATTAAGGGCCGTATTAATAAACTAATCTTGCCTGAGACGCCCGTCTCAAGAAATGTCAAAGTGAACGTAAACCCATACAAAACTGGCATTTCTGACTAGTCTTGAGACGGGCATCTCAGACAACATCAGTTTATTAATACGTTCCGAAAGAACCGAACTTCAACGGAATGAAAACCGTCTACTATCCACAAAAAACCACGTCTAGTTACAGTCTGTGTCACATAATCTAGCGCACAGGATGGCATGTGCCTATTCATAAACATAATTGGAGGGCTCAGCTATTCCTGGCGAGACGAGTGGTCGCGGGCGCACCGTGGGCGCCGACTGATATAGCAAGATGCACCGATTGACAGGAAGACGGCACTTGCTGCAATCGTGGAGTAAAGGAGTCCACTTGGATTGCATAAGAGACCTTATAGCATCGATAGGTATATCACTAATACTGCAGTGATTATCGTGTTCATAATGTACTGTTGAAATACACTCAGGAGCAAAAATACCGGGTCAGAGTGCGTTTTTCATACAAACGAGACTATTTCGAAGCCTTGGTTCCTCGCCAAGGGTTGTTGTGGTTGTGAGTGAGTTTAATGGTGGATACTGCGAGGTTCAATAGAGGAGGTCAAAGGTTCTTAAGATACCTAACTGATCGTACAATCAGTTAACACCACAGCGGGAGAATTCGGGTCAGCACTTGGATTTCCTTACATTTTATTGCCATTTTAGATGTTTTTCTGAACATGCACAATTCCGGCGTTAACCGCAGTTTTATTCAGTTGGGTATCCTAGGCACTCTAGAAGTCCTGTATCGATGCTCAGGGTATTCATCATCAGATTTCACTAAAAGCATTCCCTGGCGAGGAACCAAGGCTTCGAAATAGCCTCTTTAGTATGAAAAACGCACTCTGACCCGTTATTTTTGCTCCTGAGTGTAGTATTATTACGAGTATATTCCATATGGGATGGGATCCTTTTTCTTAGCCTACGCGGACTCCCCGTGTGGTCTTTCTTTAAAGCTGGGTATCCACGACCGCTCCAACAAGCCGAATAGAGCTGAGCAGCGCCGCGCCAAAATCGATCCGTGAATGTCAAAACTGTAGCGTTTTAAAGTACTTGGCGCGGTATGTTGGATTTCCAAACGGACGGAAAGCGCGACGCGCCGACGCGCCTTATGGCCCAGTGCAAGGGACGGAGCAATACGTAAGAGTAAAAGGAAGAATATGTTGCTCACTCTAAGGTGTAAATGCGTCTCTTACGTTGGCCATGATCCGCTAACGTGTAGAGGGGCCATTACGAATGGAACTATCGTGGATGTCGAATTTCAACGTTTGAACACGTTTCGTCACCGCGCCAAGCCAAGTGGCGTCGTCGTGAATGCGTTCTGGCTGCCATTTTCTAATCAATCTGACGCGCCCGTGTCACAATCAAAATACTACGCTCATCCAGTTGTATGCACTTGATCTGTCGCCGAGACAATCGGCGCGGCCGTGAATGCCCAGCTTAAAGAGCTGTTCAAACTGTAAAGGATGCTGACATTAAACTTAAAATTCAAGGTTAATAACTAATTCGATTGCTGTGTTGGTGCCGGCCGAGAATAGCACCACCCCATCTCTTCCCGTGGGTGTCGTAAGAGGCGACTAAGGGATAAACCGGAGAATGGGCAGCAGCGTCCTCCGCGGACTACATGCTATAACTGCGGTCGCCAACCCGCCTGCCAAGCGTGGCGACTACGGCATTTTTCCCCCCAACCATATGAATATATCGTGGGACCGCGGTGGATGCGAAAAGCACAAGACCGGTCTGAGTGGAAAGCCTTGGGGGAGGCCTATGTCCAGCAGTGGACGTCTTTCGGCTGACATGATGAACTAATTGGAAGATTGCTGGAAGTAATGAAGGTCAACATTTCAGGTTCCAGGTTCACATAAAACTACGATCTTAACACAGATATAAACCTGTCAAGTGCGAGCTGTACCTACTCGCGAACCGAGGGTACCGTACCACCGCACATTGAATTCGATTTCTTATCAAATCAGCGCGAGCCCGACTCACACTTGACCATTTTTTAGTATTTATTGTTTTTCATCAGGGTTTGTACTAAAATACCTAATTTGACTTTTCTATGGTTCACCGTTTGAACGATACAACAAAAATAAATAAACTTCCTTTATTATTTTACTTTCCTTAAATATTTATATTGTTTTGTAAATCCACCGTAATCACACTAATAGTGCATTCTAAAAAACATTCCTCTATCTGTTACAGTTTAAAACATACAGCTCTTTAAATAAGGACGGACGGACGGCCAGAGGACGCATATTAATAGGGTCCAATTCTGTTCTCTTCGGTTACGGTACCCTAAAAAACAGTCGTAATGTTTTTGGACACACTGTGTAGGTACTATCAGCCCAATAAAATAGTAGGTAGATTGTTCAACAAGGGACTAAAACAAGCCATAATGATACGAGATGTTTAGCCACGCGAGCGAGCTTGCGGGCGAGGGTGGCTGTAGTTCAAGTGTCATTATGGCTGTTTAGTCTCGCGTTAAACACTCTACTTTTCACTTTGAATGCGAGGAAAAAAACGACGTTCTAAACAAAATTACAACATTTATTATAAAAAAGTTTCTAACAATTAAAACTAACAATTTTATTGGACCACGCATAATAAAAGAGTTCGGTCTTAATATGATTAAATAGATTCATGTTCGTAATAATTAATCGTGTTTCACGAAATTAAATCCTTTTTTTTTATATATTTGCACAGTTGTCATTTTGAGGTTATTTCGACACCCAAAAATATGGTCCATACACAATCACTGAAAATGACGATAATCCTCCATTCACAAACACCGTGATTGGTTTTTTAGGGGTTTCCAAAGTAAATTAAAAAAAAATACTTTAATCCCTAGACATTAATAAGGAGCTTTAGTCCCGATTCGCAGAGATTTAAGTGGCATTTTAAGAGCATGAGAAGTGAAAAACAATTTGTTTGTTACTTCTTACGACTTAAATCATTACGTCACTGTGACACAGTTCTATATGGTGGGTCAGGGTTCCATTGGGCTGAGAGTACGTTATTCTAGCTGGACTAACAAAGTTAAAAGTATATTTTAGTTGCACGCGCAATGTGCGACACAATTCTTTGAATGAATTAAAATAGCCCGAACGATTGCCAACAAGTGATACGGAAGAGCAGTGAACTGAGGGTATTTTTTCAAGTGCATCTAGATTATTCTTTCATGTAATTTTTAAAAGGCCTATATTGAAATTCCTAATCGTCTTTTGTCCTAATGCATCGTTTGTTCGAATTTCCATTTATCCTAAAACCATTTCCGCCTGATTTTTAAAACTTTTTAGTGTTGTTATAGTACAAGCGTAACCTTTATATAGATAGCTATTCGCTGGTATTTTTGAAGCTAGCTAAAATCCAGTTTAGGACAAAAAAAAGTTCGGACTCGTCAGTCATTAGGATAAACTTTATTATGGATTACGAATGACCTTAATTAATAGGTATAAAGTTTACCGGGTTCAATTTGATTATTAAGATGTTTTATGGGATATTGAAGGTTTTGAGCTTTTTTATCTTTCACATTAAATACATTAAGCACTTAATTTTTTAGAGCATTCTAGTAACTAAAGTAACTTATTTCGTAGTTATCATAGTATTAAAAAATAACTGTAACGGTTGAGCTAAATAAATACGTCTAAATAAAGAAACGCTTCTTAAATTATTTCTTAACAGCAAGAGTTCGTTTTCTTAATCACTTTTTAAGCTTTTAAAAATAGACTTGGCAACGTTTAGTACCTACTTAATTACAATAAAATGAATGTTTGTAAACAAGATAGTAAAGTAAAGTTTATATAGTTTTGATTATAATCAAAACACACGTGTTTCACATATAATAATATAAAATTGGTAAAGTTAGTGTAGTGTTAGTTTCTTAGTGTTCTGTAGTCTTATACATATAATTCTTATAATATAATCTTATAATTACAGTTAATTACATGCCACTTTATTTGTATAGTTTAAATTGGTCATTATTAGCCATTATTTATTTTCAAAATCAAATCAAAATCAAAATTCATTTATTTCAAGCAACACAAGGCTCATATTAATTGCTTACAAATACAATAGCTTAACCTATCCCACGCCAGTCTTAACATGCCTGTAGGAGCAGTGCATGATATATGGACAGTCTAGTCTGTCCGCAATCATCGCCACGACGGTGTTGAGGCTGGCTCGCACGCGCCGCACCAGGGCCGCCGCGCGCACGCGCATGGTGCTGTGGAAGCACGGCGTGCGCGCCTCCGCGAACATGCCCGAGGCGCTGCAGTAGCGAGCCAGCCCCATCACCGCCCTGAACGCGTTATTATACTGGACGCGAAGAGCACTGTACGCTTTTTGCGTGTAGTTCGCCCACAGACCGCATGTGACCGCAGCGACGTGCAGTATGCTTTAAAAAGCGTTAACTTTACGTCACCGGAACACCGTGCAAATCTACGTGCCAACATATTTGCGCGTACGCACAGCGCTCTTCGCTCCCGTTCAATATCCCCATCATCCTTGAGGTCAGCAGTAACCACGTGTCCTAGATATTTAAACCTGTAAACTCTTTCCAGTACGGCTCCATTAAGCATGACAGGCGGTACGATAGCCGGCCGGTTACTGCCGGCCTCAAAAACCATGTATTGGCTTTTTGCCACATTATACTTCAATCCGTGGCTCAAGGCGTACTCTTCACACGTCCTCATCAGTCTCCTGAGACCACATACCGACGCACTCAGCAGCACCATGTCGTCTGCGTAGCTGAGATTGTTGACGCAGACACCGTCCACATGACAACCGACATGCTGACTGCTAAGCGCGACGATCAGTGCGTCCATATAAAGGTTAAAGAGGGCAGGAGAGGTCAGTCCACCCTGCCTCACCCCGCACTCCAACCCATACTCATCGGACATTACGCCTGCCCATCTAACATTGTTGACCTGGTGACCATACCAGTACTTGAGGATGCCTATTAGTTCATTTGGTAAGTTGATTGACTCGAGTTTCCTCCACAGTACTTCGTAGGACACCAGGTCAAACGCCTTAGACAGGTCAAGGAAACACGCATATATCGGTGTATCACGACTAGTATAATAACTGACGGTATGCTTAAGACACAGTATGGCACTTTCTGTGGACAAATGAGGTCGAAACCCAAATTGGTTGTCGTGCAGTTTTAAGTATTTATTTAACTGTGTATTAAGCATAGCGTCAAATACTTTTGCAATGACCGTGGCAAGAGAGATGGGCCTGTAGTTACTCTTATCCGTTAGGTTCCCGGTTTTATTTTTCACCACGGGCACTACTAGCGTCCTTAGCATGTCCGTGGGCATGTATGAGTGACTCATACACAAGTTAAAGAACATAGCTAGGACTCTCGCCATGTGTGGTCCGGCATGTTGGAGGTGCTCGATGCTCAGACCGTCGTGACCTGGAGATTTTCCGCGCGAAATGGACTTTATGGCACAAGCGACATTCTTTGCTGTAAATCTTATTCCTACTACCTCATTACGGGTCCGAGCATCAGGCATCTCCCGCCACGGGCCCAACGGGGACTGTATGCAGAAATAGTCCTTAAAGATTGTGGCTATTTCTTTTGCGTCACTCACACCATCGATGCTCGTCGGAAGGCCAGGCCGCACATTCACCTTATTCGTATCACGCCAGAAACCCCGGAAGTTACCCTTGGAATGTTGTTTTGAAAGGGCATCCATTTTCAATTGATTTTCGTGGTTTTGACACCACTTTAATCTGGATTTAAATGCCCTTCGGCTGTCACACATCTCCTCATACACTACGCCCAATCTAGGTCTCCCACATGACACCCATTCCACAAACCTGGACCTGGCTTGGATTTTATAAAAACATGAAAAAAAAGTAAATATTATGACAAAATCTCGTTGAAATAAATACATCCGAATATTTACGAAAAGTAGTAGGTAGCTTCGCTATCACAACAGTGGCCTTAGACAAGATGTTTAACGCCAACGTAAACGATTGTCGAAAACTGTCAAAATGTCTGGAACTGACGTAAGCGCGATGTCAATCCCATACATTTCTCGATAGCGATAATGCGCTCGAAATGAATCTTGTCTCAGGCACAGTTCTAAAATATCAACGTAAAGATCCATACTGATTTTCAAATTCATTACATACCTATAAATCAATATCCAGATATCACGTTTCCAGGTGAATGAGAAAGTTATTTATCACTTTATATTAGTTGCAGAACTTCAGGTCTCCATTTAGGTAACGTAGGTACTTAACCTGTCAAAATAAAATGAGATTCTCCTCCTTTTTTTCGGTTCCTTCTCCTCGGTTAATTTGGGACAGTGTAACATAATCACGTGTGCATATTACTGAGAAGAAGCACTTATCAAATTGTCAACATCGTTTGTCATAAGCATGAGTGTCATCACGATTATGTGCAAATGGGCGGGAAAATTCGAGCATCGCTGGCCAGCTAAGAGGTTTAAATGCAAAACTTTGTGTTAGTTTTTTAATCCTTCTCGCTACAAAGACTGGACGGGTTTGGATGAAATTTGACATAGAGATAACTTATACCATGGATTAACACCTAGGCTATTTCCCATCGCGGAAAGTTTAAATATTCCCGAGGGAATAACGATAATCGAGATTTACGCGACTGGAGTCGCGGGCAGAAGCTGGTAAGTATACTCGTACATAAACGACCCCGCAATAACTTAGACATATCTATTCAATCTTGTCATTAAAAAATCGCCACCAAAAAAACAAAATTTTTCGTACTTCCCAGTGACAATGCAACACTAAAAATATCGTGGCATTCACAATTTTTGTGGACAGACGCGCTAAATATAAATGTACGCTTAGAATACACGTTTGTCTAGCGTACAATTACTGTATTTATTGCTTGTTCTGTTTCAAATTAGATCTGGCCACTGCCACACGTAATAAATTGTCGGCGAGAATACTGTAGGATAACGCATAGCCACACAATATATTAGTATGCTACCTGACGCTAAATAATATTTTGACTTTATTTAAGACTAGCTGTTGCGTGCGACTCCGTCTGCGCAGAAAAATAAAACATTGCCTATGTTACTCAGGATAACGTAGGATTCTAACGGTGAAATAATTTTTGAAATCAGACCAGTAGTTTTTGAGTTTATTCGTTACAAACATAAACATCATTCCTCTTTATAATACACTCAGGAGCAAAAATACCGGGTCAGAGTGTGTTTTTCATACATTCGAGACTATTTCGAAGACATAGGGTAAGTACATAATAACATTTCAATACGGCGTCCGCGAAAAGAAATATGACGAATATTATACATACATACATACATACATACATACAAACATAGGACTCAAGTCGAAGCTAATTAACGGTCAAAATCCAAATATCAATCCATTATAACACGTTGATGCTACTACCTCTTTGACAGAAAAATCTCAAGAGTCCTTTTTATGATTAATTGAAACTGATAAGTGAAAATCATTTTTTTCGTGTTTTTAAATCATTTTTATTCATGGAATGAAGCTCTTTGAGAAATAATGTTTATTAATGGTTCAGTATTTCTAGAGATAACCCCAAACATTATAAACTATAAAACACAAAACTTTACCTCTTCATAATATTAGTATAATTATATTACTTTTTCGCGCGACTTCTCGTCGAGTTAGTCTATTCTATTTATTATAATAAACTTAATGTACAGAAGATTAAATAGATATCTGAGTACAGAACCGGTGTGCTAGTAACATGGTAATTCTTTTAAGAGAATTGTGAGACGGCGCTAAAATCGCGTAGCTGTCAAAAAAACATACAAATTTTTCTCCGTTCGAAAACGTTTCTTACTCCTTAACTCAAGTTCGATTTTTACGATTTTTGAATACATTGTAGTTATTATGTTCGTTTCCGTTTTTTGTTTTCAAATTTATTTTGTTCTAAGAAATATTTTCTTGGAGAGGAAAACGCACGGACATAGTTTTTCATGATATCTAAAAGATATTCAAAAATCGTAAAAATCGGACAAGGTTTAATATCTAATGTTGAGATAACTTCATAATAAACTATTATATGACACCAACCCACATCTAACGCGATCATAATGACCTTAATGATGTTATTACCCAAAAAAAAACCTAGCCTATATGAATTTGAGTTGTCTACTGCTGGGCAAAGGGTGGCAAAGGCTGATCATCGCTTGGTCTCCACGAGTCCCTATTCGGTGCCTCTTCCGTCCAGTTGCTGAGGAATGCCTCCAAGTCCTCCATCTCCGTCTAGGCCTGCCCTGTCTACGTCGCCCGTTTTGCGGCTTTAATATCTTACAAAACAGATTCTTATATTTGTAACTATTTATGCACGTAGTATGCTTAAACTTAAAGAAATATGTTATTAAATACATATTATTAAATAAAGTATTAAAGAAGCGAAAGTGAATTTGTCTATGTGTCAGTCTAACGATCTTTATAATCCTCATAAACATATCGTAATCCCTGTTATGTTCTTACTAAGGAGGCGTCCATTAAATTAAGTAAGATTGGTGGTTTAGATGATTGATTTTCAATTACGCAGTAATGGCTGAACGAAATTGTATCAGTTTACACGGACAAGCTCCAATCTAGATCAAGGAAACTATTGTTTGCTTGGTGGGAATAACGTTAGATGAGTTCTTCGCGGGCGAAGTCAAAGAAATTGGTGGTAGATACAGCGATCCAATAAAAGGCTGATCACACTTAAACCCTTGTCATTGTAAATATTATTGTCATTTTCATACTTATCATTTGATGTTCAGTTTGAAATTTATTATGATAATGCAGTAAGTTGCTTAACATTTTCGTTTGAGCAATAAGAACTTGATCAAGCCATGAGCTCTCGGCTACCTAGTGAAATGTATGTGTTATTCCAGGATTCGTCCGTCCAGCCGTTGCAGCGTGAAAGAGAAGGGAACGAACTAACACACAAAACGTTCTCATTTATAATATTACTGGGATATATCGCGTCAGTTCGTTAGCCAAACACGAAACACAATGTAATCACAATCAGAACGATATGCCCACAGTCGCGACAGAATTAGAGAGTGACGCGAGCGACGACCTCCGCGGTAAACATGCGCGCGCGCAGTCGCGCACCTAGACGAGTATAGCTTTGTTGGCGGCGATTGATATGTTCAGGGCCTGAGTCTCTAGGCTATATAGGCTAAACTGAAGGAGCTATAATCAACTGTTGAAGAAGCGAAAGAGATCTGTCAGGATCGTAGCAGGTGGAAAGATGGTATCTGCCAACCCCTGGGAAACAGGTGCCATTTAATTTATGAGTAGTACCTAATGAGTACCTAATGAGGGCTGGATTTGAGGAGGGCAAGCGGGGCAACTGGCTGGGGTAGGTAGCTTATTTGAAAAATAATTAGGGGTCCTTTGTTGCCATCCAGCCCTGAATAGGTATCATTAGTAGATGGTTAATTCTTAAGATTTCGCTTGTATATTTGTCCTGAGAGTGTAGCCAAGATGCACATACTACAATATTTTGCTTTTATTTCTATTGGTAAAAATGTTTAGGGCGTTTTTATTTTTTATTTTAATGGCATAGTTAAAGTATACGAGCACACAGGCCACCTGATGATAAGTGGAAACTGTGACCCATAGACATTCGCATTCACAAGACTGCAAGCCTAAGACTGCATATGCGTTGCCAACCCTGAGGACTAAGATGGAATACCTCTATGCTCGTCATTACACCGGCTGTCTTATCCCCAAACCGGAACACAACGATGCGAACACTGCTGTTTGGCGGTAGGTTAATGGATAATGGTGGTAGCGATCCGGACGGACCCTGCACAAGGTCCTACCACCCGCATTTTAGTGCATTAGAATAAACCACGTGATCAAATGTATCAACATTTTGACTGAGAATGAATAGTTACTATTATTCAAATCCTTATAGTTTTCACGATACTGCCGGTTTTATATTAAATTTTTCTACATTTGCCATCCCTCGACTCGACTGCCATACCAAACACCCTGTAAGTACCTATATTGATTTTACCATGGGTATTTGTAGATGATCTTCACAATAATAGTGGTAATAACATGTTATACTTAAACAGTGGAAATAGCAAATTCTACGTATAGGAGAATCGTATTCTAGATAGTGGTCGTATAGGTCGTATATATATTTGTTCAAACTTTGCTCGAATAATAATTTATTTAGTCATTACGACTCCGTCGGCGACTAACAATATGAAATATCAAAGATAATGCCGTTTCATAATATTCACATTTATATGAAGACTTCTTACAAAAAAGCCCATACCGTGCGTCAGAACAGAACATATCAGCGACGTTTAACGAGTTCTCAAAAACCTCGCTAACGATACACTGTGGACAGCTCCCCTCTGACATGTTATGAAACGTAAAAATATCAAATTTACGATAATGTTCCCACTCGCCGCAAACGAGCGGGAAATAATAAAAAAAACACCTGCGTGCGTGGGCGCAGGAATAATGTCCCGGTGCGGTAGGGCGGCTGTAGTTTGAAGCGAAAGATTGTAGTAAATCGCTATGGCCTTGGGTCGATGCACGAACGTATGTGTAGAAGTATTTCACACGAATTTGTCTTTATCGAGAATCTACGGTACCCCTAATTTAGTAAGCAGAGTCACTTTACCAACTACAGTCTCTTTCATCTAAGATGATTCCTATGACAGCTCATATAATTAGTTCATTTACTTTAATTTTACATAAAAACTACACTGGTACACACCTAGCGACGCCGTTCAGGAACTTAAATAATTAATCGCATATTTTTAAGTACCTCGCATGTGAGTATAGTAGGTAAGTGATTGAAAACACGAAATACGGCTGTCACAGATTATAATTAAATAAGATTGTAATTATTAGGTTTGTAATTGTTAATCTGCAATAAACAGTTTACATACATACATACATACATTATAGGCATTCAGGTCGACAAACCATGCGTAGCGTACTCGCGTAAAATCGCGGGTCCGATGCAGTGCTACGCCTAAACATGCTACGCATAAGCATGCTACGCTGCTATGCATAAGCATGTAAATCTTAAGCATGCACGTTGACGTTGTTTTATAAAATCGTAAGGTATGTAGCGGCGTAGCTTAATGAAGTGCATGACATGTGTAGCGCGCATATGCGCTGCAAATGCTGCAATGGACTGGCTTAACTTAAATATTGGAAATATCCTTTAGCTTTCTTGGTTTTTCTGTAGTAGAAAAACTTTAGTAAAAATCTTTAGTACAAAAATTTGCTAGCTCACGGGAACTTTGATGGCTTTTACGATTTTAATGTACCAACATGATAATCAATTTCTTTGTAATACAATGTAATCTTGGCATGGATATAAATATGAATTTTACCAAGAAGTCGCAGTATACTATTCATCAACACGCACTGATAAACGAGGTAACAAAGACAAAATGGCCCCACGTCATCCATTATAATTGTAGCCAAAACAAAATTTAGAAAGTTGAAATATCGTCTCGCCCGGTTAGATGCTTTTGTAAACACCACATACCTTTTGTTATTGGAATGTGATTTACTGGGCAAAAAAAGGCATATTTTATAGAACTAACAGGGATTTTTACCTGACTGGCCAGGAAGGAGGATTTTAAATCTAACATATAAATTACTAGCTTCTGCCTGCGATTTCGTCCGCAAAGATTTTCTTTTTCGGTTTTCCTTAAGAAACTCGTTAATTTTCCGGGATTACTTTTCACCTGTTTGTTAATCCAGGCTGTAAGCTCTCTCCATTCCGAATGTCATCCAAATTCGGCCAGCCGTTGCAGCGTGAAGGAGTAAGTATGAGTAACAAGCTAACACACAAACTTTCACATGTATAATATTAGTACGATGACATTGGGAGCCGCGGCGTGCCAGTATTGGCTTTTTTTTTAAAATGTTGGAAGTCAAGATGTATAGCACTAAGTTAGCCATTTTCGAAAATCAGCATAATTAAAGGATTGACGTAAGCTTATGACAGATCGCGTCGACCGCTAATGACAACTTCATACATTTCGAGTCGATAGACAACAGAAACGTTACCGGCATTTACAGCTTGGCTAAGCCTAAAGGATTGGCAACGCATTGGCAATCTTAACATTGCAGTCTTAAGATTGGATCCTTCAAAATTCCAATATTCTTCTTTCTTTTCCCTTCTCTGTACCTACCATCAAAATATATAAATAAACATACATACATACCGTCACGCCTTCATCCCAGAGTGTGGTAGGCAGAGCCACAGAATTACCAGCAACTCCAACAACTTATTGTTAATTCTTTAACCACTTTTTGCACAAACAGGCCAAAATGTATCCCCTCCTCTCCCCTCTTACGCCTTCCATGGGAAGACATGGAGTGCTACTCTGAGCCGGCTCGCACGGCATATAACACAGCAACTAAATATTTCAAAGTATCTTCAATCTTTGTTCTGGTTCATAGTATCGCCATACATTCTGACAATAGAAAAGTTAAACTTCGGTCTCTGATTAATCCAAACGGCAAACAACTTGGCATATTTACGCGTTTCTGAGAAACGAGCTTGATGTGTAACAAGACGGACAGATAAAAGAAGATTGATAAATGATTCCGTTTTGTAGTATTTGCGACGTATCCCGTGCAACACGGATAAAACAGATAGACATCAATGCAAACCAACACCAAAGTGTTTTTAAAATAAAAAACCTGGGCAACAGCATGTTGGAACATGCTCAGTGTATGGTTTCGAAACTGTTACTACAAACAAACAAACATCTCAAAAAACAACAGCTATGTTTTTTTCTGTTGTCGGTTTCATTTGAATGTATTACTATGCCAATTTACAGCTTTGCCGTTAGTTGTTAGTTTATATTGTCTGCCATAATTATTTTTAGTCATAATGTGTTCTAGGTCATAATCATCGCAAGTCATAACGTATTTTTTTAAGAAACTGTTACTTTTTCAGGATTTATAGCAATCAAACTTAACCTAACCTAAATTCTGAAAAGTTTATCTTTTCAGCAATATAAAAAGTTATGACTATGAATAATTATGTCAACAATATCATTATGACCAATAAAATTATGGGTAACAAAGGGCTCCCTGGTGCCAAGAGTTCTTGCCTACGGAACCCTAAACAAATTGATTAACGATTAACGCCCTGCTAGATCATTATAGTAACAAATCAAAAAACTTGCTAGTTTTGTTTTAGGTTCATAGAAGTAATTAAATATGATTTTAAAATTCAAGTTGTATTTTCAGTTGTTGCTATTTGATCTAAAAATGCGTTGGTAACTATAAGCATTTAGTTAAATGCTGTTATAGGCCCGCGAAACGCCTAAACTGTGTCATTACCGGTCTATTTCAAACATGGCCGCCCGATATAGCGCGCGTAATAGCCGGTAAAATGTTTAGTCTGTTGGTGAGACGGTTGACAACTGATCAATAAACAATGCATAATCACTTCGAAGTTGGCACTCGATCGAACTTCAAAGTAGCTCTTACAAAGTTGAGTTTAATTTCGTCTGTCTCTATTCTACTGGGTCAAACGATATAGCTTTTAACGTGTTATGGTATTGTTTTTAAATTGTGTTGTTGTGAAACTAATAAAGGTTTTAAAAGGTTTTATCATGTAGAATCTTAGCCCAGTGGGCCTAGTATGGCTGTGTCTATATCTCGTGTCAAATCTGGATGTAGCATCCGTCACTGTGGTCACAGATACCTTAATAATCTGTGACTGGATCA
Organism: Acleris sparsana; assembly: GCA_923062465.1. Taxonomy (NCBI): domain Eukaryota; kingdom Metazoa; phylum Arthropoda; class Insecta; order Lepidoptera; family Tortricidae; genus Acleris; species Acleris sparsana. Next base: position 1,847,852 of record OV281288.1, read on the forward strand.
TTTGCAAACGTCAAAAGATGGCGGATGTGTCATTTGTTTTCGTTTTTATTTTTGTGTATTTAGGTGTTCAAAGTTATTTTCTGTTAGTGATTTTTACTTTTAATGCCTTTGTGTTGCACAGTGATAGAAGACTTGGACCTATTTCGTGTATCCTGGCATCTTACTTCTCGTTTCAAGTGGACTCGCAGTGGTACAGAGGTTAAAACTATCTTGGCCTCTGTCCTACATATCACCGTACAACGTTGCCACCAATCTTCTTAGAGAAGATTGGATTGTGTTTTATTGCTATATTGATTTATACTTATATATACTGGCGAAATCACTTCATAGTGGAAACGCCATATTCCCGCAGTAGTAGCTGTTCAAGTCGCCACGGGAAAAAAAAAGAAAAAAGTGTGTCTGTCGTACTTATTTAAGTGTCAAAAGATAAATGCAGCCTTGTTAGGACCCCAGTTAAAGAAATATGCACTGCACCAGCGATGAATATAAACGTTAACTTTTGTGTTTAATACCTATTTATTACCCGCTTTATCGCTTGCTTTAATAGCTTACGTGAAGTAAACGATGTTCGTGCGTGACGTACATTTTGAATAAATAAAATTGTTTATCTTTTAATTACGTATTGTTAAGTGCTCCCTGATCTTTATTTATCTTGCAAGCAAAGTATAAAAAGTTTGCATTTACTAATTTAGTTCATTAAATACTAATGATTAGAACAGGCTTTACTCACTCTTTTGTTTCCATTGTGCCAGTTGTGCTCAAAAGAGAGCAATAAAAATAATTCGGTGCTAATTATTTCGTCACATACAAAAGTGTTCACCGCAGACGGTAATTAGACACGCATCGCTACGCTACATGGCGTAAACTAAACGTAATTAACAGACTAGTGTGGCACACTAGAATAGAAAGATTAGATTAGGTAAGGTGGCCTGGTGGTTACCATGACATATAGGTGAAAAACTTAAGTAATTGACCTATTGCTTGTAGTTCAAACACATTAGTATAGACCGTTCGACATTCTATATTTGAAATTTGACGTAAATTTGTACACAACTACATGCAAAGGTGATTTACTTAAGATTTTACCTGTACTAAAGCAGGTTAGGTTAAAAGAAAACTGAACTGCTTTAGTGTGTCATAGTAACAACCCTGATGTGCTGAGTAGATCAGGACACTTCATAAAATTCGTACTTTCAGAGTCAACTAGACAATAGTGAGCCTTATAAGGCACGCTGACATTTCTAAATTATGATACGTTAAGAAAACATCAAAGCTGCAAACGCACTGAAAGCGGTGGCGCTGCGGCGCGTTCCCATAGGTACTAAAAACGTTCCAAAGGCGTGGCGTGAAGGCGGTTTTAGTATGGAATCACGCCGCACGGCGCCGCCTCTGCAGTCATTGCGTTTGCGGCCTAAAGAAGCCTCTTTTTTATGACCAATGACCATAAGTTCCGATTCTTTATAATCGGTTTGATTGAAATGATTAAAACAATACAAAACAAAGCAAACATTAGGATGTAAACTAAGGTAAGTTAACAAGTACACATAAGGACAACTATACCTGTGTACAGCATTTTCTCGGGCAGGGTACCAAATGGTAAATGTGGCTCACCGGCGTCAGGGGGGAGGGGATGCTCGATGTCCTTATCATGGACAGCTTCCGCCGCTGCTCGGCGGACAACGACGCACGACGACTCCTGCCGATACCATAGCCGGACACGTCAGGGATCTCCGCGCTCAATCCACGGATAAGCGTCGGACGGAACATCGTGGCTTGTGGCACTTAGCTTAGCTTACGACACTAAGTTTGCAGCACTAAACTTAGCCAAGCTTGTAGCTTAGTTGGGGTTAGGCGCTGCGTTAATGATGAATTGATAAGTAACAAAATAAAGTTATGAAAATTAGTGATTTATGTGAGTATATTTCATGGTTTTTTTAAATAATTAGTAGGCAGTGAGGCTCGCCAACTCCTGCCGAGACTATACCTGGACACATCACGAGTCTCCACACTCATCCCGCCGATAAGCGTCGGACGGAATATTCTCGCTTGCGGCACTCAGCTTAGCTTACAAAACTAAGTTTGCAGCACTAAACTTAGCCAAGCTTGTAGCTTAGTTGGGGTTAGGCGCTGCGTTAATGATAAATTGATAGGTAACAAAATTAAGTTATAAAAAATATTTAATTATGTGAGTATATTTCATGGTTTTTTTAAATAATTAGCAGGCAGTGAGGCTCGCCAACTCCTGCCGAGACTATATCTGGACACATCACGAGTCTCCGCACTCATCTCGCGGATAAGCGTCGGACGGAACATTCTCGCTTGCGGCACTAAGCTTAGCTTACGACACTAAGTTTGCAGCACTAAACTTAGCCAAGCTTGTAGCTTAGTTGGGGTTAGGCGCTGTGTTAATGATAACAGAATAAAGTTATGAAAATGCTTGATTAAGTTAGTATAAGTGATAGCTTTCTTCAATAATTAGTAATGTTATGAAAATGATTGATTGAACAATGTAGCCTGTTGTAGTATAAATGCAATTGTTTTTGTAAGTGCAAGAGTTACTCTTTCACGTTAAAACGGCTGGACAGATTAAGATGAAATTTGTAACTTAAACTCTCAACTAACTAATACATACGAGTACAATACTTTTTGTCATTTCAAATATTTCTGTCTCCGCACCATGGTCAACGGAAACGACGAAGAAGCTAATAACATATATGTAATTATATTAATAGTATCAATTATTTAATTAATAAATGAAAACGTTACGATTTAGAAGTATATTACCTGCAGCACCCGTTTATTACTACAACTTCATATACACCGTGTTTTTTTTGATTTACGATAACTTCGGCATATTACTAGGTATATCTATAGAAACTAATTGGTAGATTAGATTTTTAAATATTGCAAAAAAAAAAATTTTTTCTGTTTAGAACAAAATAATGAAATCTTTTATCTATGGTCATTCTAAAAGGTCCTTTAGAGTTACCTAGCTAATAATCAGTGTCAAATACGTCTATGTTGGCGTGACATACACACACAAGTAAAGATAACACTTGACAGGTACAAGTTACTTTAGATTGACGCGTATACAAACCTAACAATTGGAAACTCTTTACGCATACGTATTAAAAGAAAATTGTTGTTATCAATTAAGAGCCTTTAACACTAGTTTAACGTGATTAACTGATTAAATTTAAAAATTAAATATCTTTAAAACCGTTAGACTTATCATTTGTCTGTCTTCGGGAAATTAACTTTGTTTGACCTAAAGAACGTTCCCTTAAAGTTATCGTAAATCAAAAAAAACACGGTGTATATAATATAATTTGTTTTATGGTAATGGACAGAGTTTTGTGCGGTAAAACTTAGACTTGATTGATCGCGTTGGTCATCAATTTTGGAAAAAAGCACATGTGAATTCTATTGTAGCACTATTGCATTATAACATTAATATTATGTTATTGTATTATCTATTTACGTTTACGTTACGTTACGTTTTAATAAGTCATAGCTCGATAGAATATCCCTATTTTCATCAAGTAAGAAAAGCAATCGAGGCAGATCCAATAATAATCTATTTATTCGTCGGATTGGGGTCATAAAAGTGCCGTCCAACTATTTACTCTGAAATATGTTCGTTATGTATTGACAGTCAACGAAATAGTGACAATGTATTGGCATGATACGGTGTTTATAATTAAATCTCTATGTATGAATTGCAGAAGGTCAATTAAATTTAAATTAGCAAAATCAATATAACAATTTGAAGAGATCTTAACGCTTGTTTTAAGAACCAACTAAAACTTTAAACTTTAATAAACTCTGTAATAAGCGCTAAAAATTGGGTACATTCAACTGCAATAATATAATATGATCTTACATTGGACTCAAAATATCTGACAAGTCCTTATTACTGAAGGCAAAGAAGTCAGATATTTTTGAGTCCAAAGTTGGATCATTATATTGTTGCTGGTGACTGTACCAATGAATAATCCATTACTCGACTACGGTGTTTCATAGTTTTTTACTGACATTCATCATAAAAACATATATTCAATAGAGAAAATATAAAAAGTGAACGAATTTGTATAATCGAATGTTAAGTTGCCATTGGATAAAATCAGAACATAGAAGGTGTTCTAAATTTGAATCCGAATCAAAGCGTGTTACAGCCCGTTCAAATATAATTGATAGCGACAAATACGCTGCCAAATTAAGTAGGTACTATGTTTTTATTTAATTCTCCTTCTGTACACAGTTACTCGATGAAAATGCAAGAATACTAAACGATCTTTCTCCAAATCACCTTTTCCTTTCCATAGCAACCAATCAAACTTCAAACATCACACTCAACACCAACACTGAAACCGTAACTCGCGCGTTAACGTAACCGGTTTACGTTAACACGCGTTAGCTATACCGTGGGAACGGGGTTTGGGCGGGAAACGTGGGAACGCGCGTTTCGGGGAGCGCGGCGCGGTCAAGTGCCGACTCGGGAGGTTTGCGAATGAAAGTGTATCGTTGACTCGTCGCCAGCGGGTTGCACAATTATCTATCTGACATTTAAAATAGGATCAGAGATAGCACGGGAGTTGGTTGCTAATTTAGTGGTTAAAATCGAAGGGCAGATACTAAGGAAAAAATATGTTTATTAACCGGCGAGTTTAAGTATTGCGGGTGGTAGGACCTTGTGCGGGGTCCGTCCGGATCGCTACCACCATCTTATCCATTAACCTACCGCCAAACAGCAGTGTTCAGATTGTTGTGTTCCGGTTTGGGGATAAGACAGCCGGTGTAATGACTAGCATAGAGGCATTCCATCTTAGTCCTGAGGGTTGGCAGCGCATTTGCAGTCTTAGGCTTGCAGTCTTGTGAATGCGAATGTCTATGGGTCACAGTTTCCACTTACCATCAGGTGGCCTGTGTGCTCGTCAGCCTACACTATGCCATAAAAAAAAAAGTAGTCCCGTCGAAGCGTACAAAACAAATTATACCGCGTGCAATCTCAATTAGGCAGCCAAAGCGCGAAATAGAATGGCAATAAAATTTACAGAAGTTGATTGCTGTCTTACTTTAACACCTGTTCTAGAACAAGAAGCACCATTTTGCTGTCTTTTTCTAACTTAAAACTTAGAGTATGACAGCAGTTTTCTGCATTTTTTATTGCTAGTCTAAACCTCGCTTTATCATCGTGCATAAACATCGTATGTTTTCAACTTTATAAAATTAAGCGTTGTTTTCCACTCCCACTCCCGCGTTTCTTAGTTTGTTGACACGGATTAGTACACGGTATTAATATTTTCTAAAGCCGGCGTCGTTAGAAATAATGGCTCGTTGGCAGACGCTCATTGTCTGTACACAAACAACTCAAATTATTTTGTCATGTGTCCCAGATTATTATTTTGAAGTGTAAATATGATGAGACTTAATTATATTTTAAAACCATAAGCTAAAATATAGACGCTTTTGATATTTAGACAATTTTTACGGAACACTATATTCGAAACTTCAAATGCGGTCATATCTTTTTTAAACTCACGACGGCACTGACTACACGCACACAAATATTTTTCATTTTATAAAGAGGGTGTCTCGAAACTCAGCATTCCCAAGTCCTGCATTGCATTTAAAAATATCTAAGGCGCCCTTATGCTTCTAGTAATAGAGACTTCAGATATTTTTAACCCTGATTACTGGTAAGTTCCGTCTAAGTAAGGTAATAGGGGGCCATTTGCAACGTTAAAACATGGCGGATGTGTAATTTGTTTTAGTTTTGTATTTTTATGTATTTAGATGTTCAAAGTTCTTTTCTGTTAGTTATTTGTCCTTTTTATGCCTTTGTGTTGCGCAGTGATAGAAGACTTGGACTTATTTCGTGTATCTGCCATTTTACTTCTCGTTTCAAGTGGACTCGCAGTGGTGCAGAGGTTAAAACTATCTTGACCTCTGTCCTACATATCACCGTACAACGTGGCACCCAATCTTGCTAGAGAAGATTATTGACACTGGCGAACATTCCACTTCATTGTGGAAACGCCATATCCCCGCGGTAGTAGCTGTTGAAGTCGCCGCGGGGCAAAGAAAAAAAAACTAAGGTAATACAGTAGGGTTTGAACTAGCTTCCTTAAGGTTACTAGTCGTCACTACTACCACTAAGCCACCCACGTTCCCAAAAATATTTAATAACAAGAGAAGTATGGAATCCAAACACTCCCACCCACATTCAAACAAGGAAAGTAAAAATTTGCATCTGGTATCTGGATAGTATAAAATATGCAATAAATTTTACTTTAGTACAGAAAAAATAACGAAGATGTTAGTCATTTCTAGGGTTCCTTGTTCGAACTAGAAATCCGTTTACATGTTTCTGTACATATATGACTGCATTAGGTACACAAAAAAATACACAATACGATGAAGACAAGAAGGGTGTAAAAACGCGAACTTGTTCCCTTAAGGGATTATTACTTTGTTTATTTAACATGTTAGTTGGAACATTAGCCGACTGCAAGGAACCCTTCAGTGTGTACCTATATACGGCTCGACAGCCACTTGACCTCTTTTTATTGCGTGAGTTGTAAAAAAAAATTGCATCAGCAATATACTACGAACACCCTTGGATATAATTTGAGTTGCATGGATTTTGCAATATTGTCAGATAATAAATTATCTCATCATGTTACCCAAATCAAGCCGTTGAATAAAACCGAGTATGTACCGTCAAAGTCATAAATATATACACGTACCCAAGGCGCCAAAAATATCAACACGCATTACACGATAAGGTTAATTTTTATTTGACAGGATGGCTTTTGACTTTACACAACGAAGTTAAAATAATTTTCAATTTCCAATTCCGCAACCAAAGTAGTTCTATTTTTAAAAAGGTTAAAACATTAAAAAAACAAATTGAAGCGAACTTATGAACGAATCATAAAAAAACATATTAAAAAATGTATTTCAAATTGGGAATGTAAAATCATTCCAATTCTTCTCGAACCTTATTTACTTAGGGCTGGCTGAAAATAAAGGGCGTTGCGCTCAAATAAAAAAAAAACTTACCCTCTCAATGGAGACGTAGCGTCGTCGAAAAAAATCCGAGATACCGCACAGATACATTACTAGAGCACACCACACTTAAAATAACACTAAATTAAAGTATTATTGAGTATTTGAGTTCCACAGATAATTAAGCGAACTTATGTAAACTTGACCGATAACTTCAAGATTAAAAATGCATGTGGGTAGACGCGGTCACAGATTATCGCATTAAATAGGTAGAAAGAAACAACTCACAATTTCTGTTTGTTTTAATTTGGATCTTGCTGGATATTAATAAAGTTTATAGTGCAAGTTGACTCTTTTTACTTAATAATCTTAAACTGGAAAGGGGCTGGGCAAAGCCAAAGAGACGCGGTCACTTTGACTACTAGAGTCGTTGTGCTGTGGTTTGTCTTTAATTGCTGAGGATATAAATACAGGATGCTGTAGAATTGGTTGATAGAAAAAAGATATTAATGTTTTTCGAGTAAGTGTAAATATGTAAGAACCTTAATAAAATTATTAGACTTAGACTTAAACAATCTTTGAATGAAACATTACTTATAAAAAAAAGAACATACATTATATGTATTTTAGGCACGCATCTTTTGGGATTAACATTAATGAAACGAAAATAAGAATTTTATTCGCGACATTCGTCGTAAATAAGTAAACATTTTATCGTAAAAAATAAGTAAGTAACTCGATTACGTCGGTTTTTACTTTTTTATCGATTCCCATACTCTTTCTTCCTAGAGAAGGTATTGGAATGGAGAACATCCTATTGTTAATTAAAGCCTAAACTTATCTTAGCATAAGTGCTTTAATGTCGAAAAGTTTATAATTCATAAACATTAACTACATACTAGTGAGTCTCCACGTACTCCTAAGGCACGACGAAATTTTTTGATAAAAGTCATTATATTCCGATAGATTTCTACATCCTGTAGCATAAATTTGATTGATAGGGTGCTTGCACACTGCGACGTCGATCAGAAATGTGTTGTGCCTGACAGGACAACTGAAACTCGCCGGTTTATATTACATTAGTTGCGTCGAATTAAATAATAAATCGCTTAAGTAAATTAATAAATAAACGAAGAAAAGAAACGGAATTGTCGCTAGCTAAATAATCAGGGTGGAAAAAACGATCGCTACAAGGACAGCAACTATCTTAGATATTGGGAATAGCCAATTCTATGCAAAGGACTTATTATGTTTTTGAAAACGTATTAGTATGTAAATTTCTGATTGTTTATTTGGTCGACTGGCAGAGAATGGCATTAGGCATTAGGTCCGCCATTAGTAATTATTTCTGTGCAATAAAGATTAAACAAATAAATATATAGTTCTTTTTAAATTTGTCAGTCTTAATGACGTTCTTTTGAAAATGATGGAATCGAACTGGTCAAATATGACAAAACAATATGAGGGTGTTTAGAATGTAAAATGTTTGCATGATAGTCTTTCAATTTAAGATGTTTGATCCCACAAAAGCCGGCATTCCTTCTCAGCAATGGTCTCCTCTTAGGAAGCGCTGGTAGATTTTATGGCATAGAGAAGGCAAGCGAGGCCACCTAATGGTAAGTGGAAACTGACCCATAGACATTCGCATTCACACATTCTCACAAGCCTAAGACTGCAAATGCGTTGCCGACCCTTAGGACTAACATGGAATACCTCTATGATAGTTATTACACCGGCTGTCTTATCCCCAAACCGGAACACAACAATGCGAACACTGCTGTTTGGCGGTAGGTTAATGGATAAGATGGTGGTAGCGATCCGGACGGACTCTGCACAAGGTCCTACCATTTGTATAGAGTGTAAAAGTGCACTTGCAGCCTACGTACTGAATCATCATCTTTTATCTTTATTTTTATCTATTAAACAAAAAAAAAACTCAGGGGAACGACGATATATTTTTTTTAGACAGGCTTCGGTTTCCCAGCGTGCAAGCTGCCTTGTAACCGCCTCAAACTCGCGGTAACCACATAGCTAATTGTTATAAATTACTCACGACGCCATTGCATTCATTTGTTCCAGTTTATAATACACGCTCGCATCGGAATTATGTGGGAGCGTGTTTTGTATGAGTACCGAGAGGTTTCCTCGTGGTTCTACTATATTTGTCCTATTGCACAGAAAGTGCACCTAGACTTAATCCCCAAATACTAATAGTGGTTGTACCTAAAAGTAGATAGGTTAGATTCGTTAGGTTTGTTCAGATGCCCGAAGGGCAAACCACCCAGAAACAGGAGCTCCGCCTTGGGAAACAACTTTTTTTTGGCATGGGGGAGACTTAGGAGCGGTTGCCTATTATGTCATCGAAACACCTCTGAGCGAACGTATCATTTGTCATTACGCTAAATTTTTGCTAAAAGGTATGTTCGACTCTCGCCGCATGAGTTTTTTTTTTTGCGAGGCACAAGTGTAACCTAACCTAAATAACCTAAGTACCTAATTAATGTATAAGATATCCCGAAAACATCATGGTTTCAGCAAAAAAAAGACAATCGCTCAAATATACTAAATTGGTATTTTAGTTACTTTAATACACTAGTATGTACTCGTACAGTGAAAGAAACTCGTCTGTCGTATGGCCGGGCGGTCATTATTCGGATCGCTCTGCTGTCAGTGTCACTCGCTGCTCTGTTCGGTTCTTGATCCGCGTGTACTTAATCAACTAAGATCTGAAACTCTACGGAATAGTTCGTTCTAGTTCCCGGACGGGAATTCATTATTTTTGGTGTGACGTGTACCAGGCCACCATGAGTTAGAATTACCGTACTCGCCAACAAGTCGAATGCTCTGTCCCTCGCAGACCTCGTAGTATTCTCATATATGCGAGGGACATTCAACTCGCCAGCGAGTACGTTAATTGTAACTCATGGTAATTGTACTGATGGTTAGTGGCATCTGAGACCCATCAACTTTTGCATTCTCAAGACTACAATCGGACTAAAGTGGAATGTCTGTACACTTGCAATTTCCCCAGTTGTCTTATCCTCACAAAAATGCGGACACTGATGCTTGGCTAGGTTAAAGGATAAGATAGAGGTAGCAATGCGGAACGTACCCTGCCCAAGGTCTTACCACTTTTTTTTTGTAACAAATTAAAAAATTGAGTGTAACATTTGAGGAGCCTCATATAATAGGAAATAAAAAATAAAAGGTACTTGAGTCGTGTTACAGTGCAATAACTCATAAAACGACCTTAGCCCATTACTTTCAAGTATATAAGAGCTAGAACTAGAACCAAACGTTGACAACACGATAACGGGTCAAAAACAATATTTTCCGCTTAGAATCTCGGCCTAGTGCATTACAGCATATTTTATAAAAGCAACCCGCTTTCCGCCGTCTGTTTCTCTGTATGTTAACTTAGATCTTTCAAACTAGATATGCAACGAATTTGAATCAATACATAGAGTGATTTAAGAGGAAGGTTTTATGTATAATAAATACTGAAGCGAGAGCCGGTCGTTGTAAATAAATAAGAACTATTATGAGCTATTGCACTGTACACGGCTTTCTGTAGCTTGCGAAAGCAAAATAGCTTTTATGTTTATAGCACGTCGGCTTCAATTTCCGTGTAGTTGTAGCAGTATGCGCGCACGCGGCCCCGAAGCGCCGTGTCGGGCGGCGCGCGCACCGCCACGTCGAAGCTGCGGTACCCCACACCCCCGCGCAGCAGCGTGGGGATACCACCCTCCGACTCCACCAGTACATGGTTTATCTGTAACAAAAAAATGTGACATCTTTGAATCACCTGTAGCTTTAGCGAGCTCGTAACGCATGCTTACCTACGCAACTTCATACAAAACCGCCATTTTCTATAGACAAAATGCGAATCGGTGCTGATAGATGTATCCCCACCCTTAAAGGGGTACAATATTTTAAGTGGTAACCATCACAGGCACTTGTCCCACCACCTACGATGAGTGGAAAATGAGTAGAGCCAGCGATCTACTATTAAGATGTGTCTGTTTTACTGACACGAGATCTCATGGAATCTATATCTTTCGTTCATTTCTTGAGCGAGAAACTAGTCGAGCCATTCCCAGACCTCCGCACCCCTTTGTGCACACTGCAGTCAACTGGGAATAAAATTTCCCAGCTGTCCGCACGTTTAGGGAATTCTTATTCCCAGTTGTCGGCACCCGAGTTCCTTTTTATTTCCAGTTGTCTGCAGTGCGCACAGCTGGGAATAGCCGAAATAGTAGATAGCTAATCGCTTCTCAGCCGGCAGGGTGACAAGTTCCTGCTGCTAAGATTGGAAAACTATAGGCAACTCTTTTTTGCAAAACCAATAATTATTTTCTGAATACTTTCTTCGAAGCCCTGTTTTAATCCAGACCGTAGTAGCGCCCATGGATCCCATAGTTGCAATCATCATGGTTGCAATAATATTATTTCTATATTGGTTATTATTGTAGCACGTTACGCCTATAACACTTTTTCTCTTTTTTGAAGTCGATTGAAAGTTGAAAAGTCAATATGCCATAATCCTGTAACTTCCACTTACGATGCACGGAAAGTTCCCCCGAAAGGTCGACACTTTCTGCCCAAGTAATTAGTGAAAATAGAGTATGATGGGTTACCCTAAACATACACATAAACAAACATACAGACTAATTTAGAACGTTCTCTTTTTTGAAGTCGATTGAAAGTTCTAATCCTGTAACTTCCACTTACTATGCACGGAAAATCCCCCCGAATGAACACTTTCTGGCCAAGGTTGTTCTCAGCATGGTCGAACTTGTTGTTGTACACCCGCTTGTCCCCGCGGCGCCTGATGCCCTGGTAGATGTTATGGTAGGGGGAGCGGATGTAACCGGGAGTGGAGGGGGAGGGGAGGTCCTGCGGGAGGTTCTGTTTGTCGAACAAGTGCCGCCGGTAGTTCTGGCTGGAAATAATTCTAACTTTAGACATCACAGTAGCTCTTAATACTTGGGTGTTTACCGCAAACACCGAGGACGAAACCAGACGTTGCGCGTTGGAGCGAAATGGGTACACATGGTACTCACCCTAATATAAAGTTGTTTTTTGTCGTGGGTTATAAGTTATAAATGAAGTAGTAGGACAGGGGGCTTATTATGATCGCGTTTATCGTGGTGAATATAGCCCCCGTCACTCTCGCATTTACGTATTGGTCAGAAGGTCAAGTATGTTTTATCCATAGAAACTAACGCGACCATAATAGGGCCCGACGTCGTGGGTCCTAACATGGATAACCATAGATAATAATATAATTATAACCTATTGTTTTTAATCGACGATGTCCTGTCCTGCTCCACTATTTTGGTCCGAGGTAAGTGTGACACCTGTAGATACTACAGATTCTTCTCTGAACGTACTATCAGCTCAATGGAACCCTGACCCACCATAAAACGGTCTCACAGTGACATTATAAAACTTACTACAAAAAGAAACAACTAGGTATACTATTTACTACAGTACGGACAAAAATAGTGGCGCACGACATGGTGTAGGTATTTAAAATACTAGATATAAGACAATATGCTTATGTATTTTATCTAGTGTTATCAATTCACGAGTTCACGACTTCCTGCGAGCCTAGTATAGTAGAAAGTATTTCAAATCACGATTCCAACTTAAGACAACAATGCCATTCATCGCAGATAATTCTTAAAGTGGGAATCCTGATTATAATTAGTTTCTACTATAGGTATGGCTGCTGGAGTGGCATCCATCACTCTCGTACTTATTTACGTATCCAAAGGTGACGGATTCCTTATTCAGGGCCCCTGCTCCTGTATTTATGTCCGTAGACGCGTTGCCAACCGTTGCGTTTTTAAACCAGTTTTTAGCAAAAAACTTTTCCGGGCAAGCATTTGCTGTCGACTGAACTTTTAGCAAATTCGTTATCTGCATATCAAAACCAAACTAATGAGTCCCAGCACGGTACGGGTCTACGTTAAACATAGAGTTCCTATTGCCGGCTTCCGACCCCATCATCAGATCAGCTCTTAGATACTATAATATTGTATTGTCATCGGCTTTACCTACGTAGTCAAAATTTCAGCCAATTCCATTAATAGAAACTGGTTCAAAATTGACTTGCAAATTTTGACGGAGAATTAAGATTAAAGCTTGCAAAAATGGTAGTTAACTGTTTAATTTTATTTATGCTTGTTATTAATTAGTTCGCCTACTTACATAACACGCCTTCCTAATCCATAATTATGCATTTTCTCGTACCTATAACTTTCACTATCTACCTGACATACAAAATAAATTACATAAAAAAACAATAGCAGTGTCATTTCAAAACTGGCTATTAATTTATATATTTAACGCGCGCGCATTGTAGATTTATTTACTATTTAGATCCCGCGGTTGCGCCATTTTTAAGGCAGCCAGTTTTATTACGCTGTGGTTTATTTATAGGAGTTTTTTATTATGAAACGCCTACGACTTATCGGCAAATTTTAGTAGTAAAGTTTCTGAAAACAATGAAATTAAATCTGACCGGTTATGCGACTTAGAAGGTTAGTAATAAACGGCGGTGGTCTTGTGAATATGGCGCAGTTTGTAGAATTTGTCAAAATTTGGGTGAAAAAATATTTAGGTACCTATACGTTCCCAAGGCGTCAAACATATCTTCACTACACCCCTGTCACTGATAATAAGGTGAATGTATAAATATAAATTCAAAATCAAATTCAAATTGTTTATTGCGTAGGTATCACATATCAAAAATACAGGTGGATATACAGGTAGGTATACATGTGACACCCTGCAAGGGCACAGCAACTTAGATCTAGAAGGGCTAGTTATTAGTAGATTGATAACCAAGGGTTGAAAGTGACCCATTTCACCCGAGATATTTCTGGCGCTCGAACGAAGTAAGAGCGCCAATAGTTCGAGGGGAAATGGGTAATTTCACCCGAGTTAGACACTCTACTTTTCATTTCGACTGTGAGGAAAAAAGACGGTATACCTAAATATATTTAATCTCGTTTCCCGCTTTATCTATTGAAAACTTCTTTTTTCTAGATTCATAAAAAAGTTAAAATACACATGCTGCCAACATTAGAAAAGTTAAATCGAGTTGGTCACGGCCAAGGAGCATGACTTCCATCTCATTCTTACCCTAACTAAAGAAAGAGATGGAATATATTCGTGACGTAATAAAGGTCAAATTTCTTGTTTCGAACGGATGTTCGGTGTTCAACCTCCTTGTTGTATAATAAGCTCCTTGGTCGTGACCAACTCGATTAAACTTTTCTAATGTTGGCAGTAGTGTATTTTCTAGATGGCCATGCCGAAACGTGAAAGAAAAAGTGTCATGCTATGCTATCACGGCATTATGGCGGGCAGCAGAATAGAGGAATAATTTTAAATGTTGATTTTCTGTAATTGCGAAAAAAATAGACCAGTCTTAAAATGATTTTCATATGAACCTATAGGCCGTAATAAATACATCGTTTAACGTATAGCCGAGTTTAGATATATGAAAATCTTTTATGTTTATAATATGACGTACCTAGCTCAATTATCTTAGACTTCGTGGCCAATCGTAACTATTAAAAAAAAATTACTTTCCACCCTAGAGATGAAAACGCAATTTTCCACCCGGCTATCCACCCATTCAAATTAAACTTTCCGAACAGGAGAGATGAAAAAGTATTTAATCAACCTAAGAACATTTATATCGAATTTTACCATCAACGTAACGGACTACCAAAGTGTCAAAAACTGTCAAAATGTATGAACTAGAATAACACTCGATTAACACTTCACAACGTATGGATAAATTGGTACTTAGGTATTTAACCTAGAGTGACATGTTAATAAAGGCACATTTTATATTATATGTTCACACACACCCACACATATAACCATAAATATTCAAACATTAAGTAGTTGACATTGAAATATAATATTCGTTCAAATTATAAAAAGATTTACTGGTGAGAAATAATTTTAATTGTGTTTAAATTTTTCGTGATGGCCGTATATAAATATATAATTATGTATGTATATAGTACTTTTGACTGTACCATACCAGTTACATAAATATTATAACGTTTGGTTTGTTAGACGTATTTTCTGATATTTTAATCTTTTTACATAAAAAAATCGATCGCCTTCTTTTGTTGTTACAATTATTTTCTTGTATGAAAATTTCCGAACGCCTTCCGTCTTTTAGACATAATTTCTGATATTTTTATTTTCTAGTATAAAAATTCAGCCGCTTTCTTGTCCAATGGACATATTTACTGCTACATATTTGTCTTGATAGATCATTTTAACAGAAGACATTTTTGCCATAGTAGCGAATTTTTCCCAATAGTAATTACATCGTAATACGTAGGTGGGTTAGGTTAGGTTCGTTTTTATATCAGGCCTGTGATCAGGCCCGGAGGGCCAAAATCACCTAGAGCTCCGCCATTCGGAGTTCCGTCGACTCTGTCAAAGGTTTTTTTTTGGAATGGGACAAAAGGCGTTCGGATGTTATTATACAAGAAAATAAAAATATCAGAAAATATGTCTATAGGGGAAGAAGGCGTTATGATTTTTTTATACTACAAGAAATTAAAAATATCAGAAAATACATTTAACAAATCCGTGTGTGTTTGAATTCCGTAAAATACACTTGTCAGTTGTCAAAACGCTAATCGGCCTAATCGCTACATTCGCTTCTTTCGGTGGGAGTTGATTTAACACTTTTGGGTTTTCTGCACACTTTTAATATAGTTTTGCTAAAACTAGAAAAATGTTAGCTGTGCTTCTGCAGTAAACTTCTTTATCTTCTAATATTTCCCGCCATGGACGGTAAGTTTTGGTCGCCGATTACTAATGATCAAGTTAACAACAGAAGCACAGTAAAACGATGTTATATTTTAATTCCAGGTCCTTCAGCTAAGAAATCAAACTCGCTTGAAACCTTAGTCATTCAAAACATTACAAATGTTAATGATTTAAAGGCAAAATTAAACGGCATCATACAATCAGGAAAAGACTACGAATATGACGTCTCAAACTGTCTTACGTCTTTGGTAAAGAATAGTGATCTCGAAATTGTAACTCTAACAGTTCAGGCGATCTCTGAACTAGCAAAGTGTGAGGATAAACGTGAATCATACGCCAAGAGACAGGTAATAGAAGCTATTTTAAACTTGCTTTGTAAAGAAGTAACCGCAGACCGAACTGAGCAGGTAAAACAGTGCTGTAGAGCGCTAGGCAACTTATGTTGCGACTGCGATACATCACGGGACCTGATTTTAGAACTAGATGGTCTGAAAGTCCTCACAAAACTATTAAAAACAACTCTGGATGATGCCTCTGGAACTTTAAGTGAGATAAAACTATTTACATGCAAAACTCTCTTGAACTATGGAATTGGCGGGCAGCAGTTCACAGAATCATATGTAGAGAGCGGTGTAATAGAGCTGATGAGAAGAATTTTGGCTACGGAACTAGACAGTGATGATATGAATGATGATTTGGTGTCAACAGTGTTGTTGATTTTGGGAGTAATTAGTGACAACACACCTGAGTTTCTGTTTGAGCCGGAGGTGAATACTCTAGTTTTAAATGTGCTGCGGGAGACAGCCAACATCGAGATATCAGAGCTGTGCTTGGATCATTTGCATGCGCAAGCTGAACATGGTAAGTCTTGCGATAAAATCAATATTAATCTTTGACATCACATCACTAGGTCTGTTTAACATAGTGTGTGAGAGTAGATTTAGGCTAGTTATCAAGAAAAGATAATGTGGGGCATAATTCAAATTGGATTATAATAATATGTACTGTGCGGCGGTACGCAACCCTCAGTGCGCGAGTCCAACTCACTGTTTTTTTTTCAGCATATGCAGTAAAATCTTGTTTGTGCAAGAATATTTCACCAAAATATTTAGTTTTAATCAATTATTGTCGGCTTAATATTAGTTTATTTTATTACTAAATTTCAGATTCGGTAAAGACACTGATAGCGAAGCAGGATGGTGTCCAGTTGGTATGTGGCCGGCTGCAGCAGCTGGTGGCGCGGCAGGCGGCTCGCGCGCTGAGGGCCGCTGATGAGGAGGTCGAAGCAGTGATCAAGCAGGCCTGCGAACTAGTTATCATTGTGCTCACTGGCGGTGAGTGTTTTTTACCAGACTGCACTAGGAGGGTTATTACAAGCTTTAATTTAACTTGTTTCAATCTCTGTAATAGCTAGATCAAAAAAATAAAAAATCGAAATCAGATAGTGAAATTTACTAGGTATCTACATTAAATCTTGAAGATCTTTTCAGAGTTATAACAATCTATAAGTACTAATACTATTACTAGTATATATAATATTATATATTATTAATATTATTATACTGACCTGGAGAAATCATATCCAGGCAAAAAGGGACAAACTAAATATTCTATTTCGTTCTCTCTATTGGTTGCTTGGCAGGAACAGCGTGCTATCACTAGACAATATCCTTTTGATCTATAAAAGTGTCCTGAAACCGATTTGGTCATATGGCATCCAACTGTGGGGTTCTGCATGTGACTCCAATATCTTAATGGTTCAAAGAGCAGAAGACTATCCTCAAACAAATCTGCAATGCTCCTTGGTTTATAGAAAACTCCGGAGTACACCACCACTATTTACAGATTAACACAGCTAAAGAAGAAATACGCTCTTTTGCAACAAATTATAAAAAACAGCTCCAGTGCCACCCTAACAAATTGGCAGTGAATCTGACTATCCCTGATCACCTGAAACGTCTGAAGAGAAAAATAATAGATGAACTGGATAGCTAAATATAAAAAACCAGTTACCGATTGGAGTGGCTCCTACAGGGGAGTGACTTCAACATGCCTACGGACACTAAACACATCTGCTTAATCTCTCGACTGATTGCAAGATTCACAAGGAGGTTAATTTAAAAAAAAAAAAAAATATTAAAATAGTGTGAATTATGTGACATCGACACAAAAACGGGTGTTATAGGTTCTACATGTGTATCTGTGTGTCTCTCTGTGGAATGGTACCTCCTGAACGGACGGACCAATTCAATAGTCTTTTTAAAAGATAGCTATTTAAGGTTCCACATAGTTTTTACACAGGTACACACTTTCACCTAAGAATAGATAGACAAGAGAGGTCAGAAACCACAGAAGACATCCTATTAGTGGTGAATAGATAGAAGTAAAGTGCTCTCAATCATTCGGACATCTTAGGTAAATACCACTTTTTTTTTCAGACGAAGCTATGCACCTGCTATACGCAGACGGCGCCGGGCCCGTGTACCAGAGCATGGTGCGCTGGCTGCAGGCACCCAACGCGCACCTGTTGGGGGCTGCCGTGCTGGCCGTCGGCAACTTTGCGCGCCAGGACGACTACTGCATCAAGATGATGGACGCGCACATTTATGACAAGCTGCTCGGTGAGTAAAGAGTAGTCATTTTTGTAGGGGCCGGGAAGTAGGCAATAGATGGACTAGCAAATTAACAGTATACCTGCAATCCCAAGTTTTTCAGGCTGTATGATAGTCAGTGAATCTATCTATCTATCTATCTACCTATCGATAATATTGTCAAATTTTATAGCTCGTCTATAATGCTGCATCAAAAGTTAAGTTTAAAGATTATTCAGCCAAAGCAGTTGCATAGAATATAGGTCTTAACCTGTTTTTAATAATTGTTACAGATATTTTCGAGCTTCATTTTAACTTGACTCGCGACGAAGACAAATCCGCAGACTTAGTGATGTCGACTAAACTCCAGCACGCGGCGTTGTCCGCGCTCCGCAACTTGACCGTGCCAGTAGCTAACAAGAAAGTAGCTGCGGCACAGGGAAGAGCCGCGCCAGTACTATTGGCGGCACTGCCCCACGTGACCGACCACCACGTGGCGTACAAGCTCCTGGCCGCGTTAAGGATGCTGGTGGATGGACAGGGTGAGTTACTAAGGTCATTAGTGAGTTTAGACTGTGAAATTACTTAACAATGCTAGAAGCTAATTAGTGACTTGTTGAAGTTTTAACACGGCCTCATGTGACAGACCACCATAGCTTACAAGCTACTGGCCGCTCTGAAGATACAATAATAACTGTACTCTTTGCGGTGGCGGACCTTGTGCAGGGGACCTCGGGATCGCTACCACTATCGCATTGTTCACTTTGTTGTGTTTCAAAGTGGGGATAAGACAAACAGTGATATTACCAGCATAAAGGCATTCCATCTTAGTCTCCAGGTTTGGCAACGCATTTGTTATGTTGTCAGTGGTTGACTAATATTATACCAAATCATCATTATGGCAAACTATATCATTTTACAAACTTTTATTTCACGTAATATCTTCAATAATCCGGGACATTACTCTGTGCCAATGTCAGGAAACATAACCTAGACTCTGATTTTATCCACATAAATTCAGTTTCTACTGTTAATGTATTCAAATAGCTCACTTAATGACATAGATATAATTGCACCGCACTTAGCTTTAATCTACAATAATATCATTTCATTTTCCAAATTTTATGAAGTATATTAAAGTCAAATAATTCGGGCGAGATGAGTGATTTAGCGAATTTCCGATCTAATTCTATTCTACTATTAAGTAAAGTTTTTGTGTCAAGTTGTCCATCAACAACTGATGCAGCATCTGCACTCATCAAATGTGGTATACATTTGGTGGAAATGTTGTGATGCAGTAGGATTTTTTTGTGACCTTTCCAAAGCTTTCGATTGTGTAGGTAGATCATCCGACTTACATTTAAATTATAATAATATTATGGTCTGTCAAATGATTCCCTAAATAAGTCCCTAAGTCGTCATATCTTAGTGATAGAACACAAACAGTCGTTGTAAACCAAACACTGTCTATTGGACCAGCAGTTAAACTAGGTGTGCCTCAGGGCTTTATATTAGGCCGTTTCTTGTTTTAGGTTTATATAAATTTGAGTTGCCTGCATTTGAATGACATTTTACCTCTTTGTCTGCACAGAGACAGTAGCCCAGCAACTATCATCAGACCAGGCAGCTCTGCAGGCCGTCGCCCGTTGGGGCGGCGCCGAGCACGCCGGAGCCGCCGGTGAAGCCCCGCGCCTGCTGGCCTGGGCCGTGCGCCAGCTCGCCAGGACGCCCGCCAGCTGGAGGCTCTTCGTCGAGGTTAGTGAGGCCCCCCGGGCCGGCTGGCCTGGTAACAGAACTGTTTGACTACTGTTTACAGTTGTAAACTGTTAAAAACACAAGCGACAAAATAAATATTGCTCAGTCACTCCATGGCATATATCTCGGGGTTTATTTATTTAACACGTTTTGAAATAGTATCAAGAATGAAATGACACTCATATTTTTTGTATGACAATTATCAAAACAATTGCAAATACCTAATACGGAACGAACGTACGAATTTTGTGTGGAACATTACGTCATACATAGCTCGATATGAAATGAGTTCCATGAAACTAATGGGATATGCTGTTGTTTTCAGCTACATTTTTCCTTAATTGAAATAATTAAAATAATTGGTAATAATGTCGTTGTTAGTCAAATTAATTTAACAACGTCAATCTTTTTAACCACTCTATAAAAAAATACCTAATCATCTTCTATTTTAGTTGTTCTCACTGTTTCTGATCTAAGTCTTTTATCCCCTAGATCGAAGGCTGCATATCGAGTCTCGTGACCATGCTAGTGGCGTCCCACTCTGTCATGCAGAACGAAGCCATCCTCGCTCTCACTCTACTCGCCATACACTCGCTCAAAACCAAAACGGCCGAAGACTTCGACTACGAAAAGAACTTTGTCGCTAATCTCTTAAAATCGGAAATCGGTAAGCATGTGTCAGTGCTAGTAGAAACTAACAGCAGCAAAATGCCTTTGGAAGTAATTGAGAATTTGCTAGCGTTCCTAGACGTTACTTCCAAAGTGAATCAATTAGCGGTCGAGTTCAAGGATGCCAATGTGCATGTGTCTTTGAAGAAGCTTTTGGACGCGCGGAGCGATATGAGCAAAGATTTGAAGAGTTGCCTCCTGTCTGTGGTTGGTGTTATAACAGGTAAAACGGAGTGAATGTGGAAACTAGTATTGTCAAAATTGGGATGCCCTCGAATCACTCATTTCAACGAATTTCAGTTCATCGATAGCTAATTTCTGCTGAAATCTTATTGTTTTTAGGTTATCGTAAGCATGGGTTAGACCTGTGGCCACCAAAAATTATAACCCCTGCACGTGTTAATGCCTGTCGTTGAAATGAAAATCAGTAAAACATTCTATGAAATGAGTGTCTATGATTCAAGGCTAAACTGTTAAAATAATTTGATTTCAAAATATTTTAATTTTGAATTGTACACGAAGACAAAAGCCCAACTCGCCGACGTCATGGTCGCCGAAAAGACACCGACGCACCTAACTTTGCCATTCTACGAGTAAATTCTAGATATATCTTGTTTACTGCCTCCGCATATAGCCTAGTCAAGTTATACTTGTTAGGCGGAATGCGAGACGGTTGTTACGAGGGTAAAGAGTACATCAATCAGTACAGTCTATCATTAAAAAAGAGTATACTTAAAGGCAAGTACAGATGTAGTGCCTAATTGTTTTCCAACGTATTTTCTCGGAAATGTTCGTATTTGCCATGCTACTTCAGTCAACCTCAATACCTTTTGTACTGTGACCGACTGAAATAGCAGGACACGCTCGTAGGTTTTCGTGAAAATACGATGCAAAACAATTATACGCTACATCTGTACCGAGTTGCCGTTCTTATGTCCATAACTTGTAAAAAAAAACGAAATTCTATTATTGTTTCTAATAGTTTCATTTCGTTGTGTTGGAACAATATTAGTTTTTTCAAAAATTGCAAATGGTTACAACCGTGGATTAATAAAAACACTTTTAGTAATACTGATATGGTTGAATTAAACCAACTTGTAAGTTATGAGTAAGAATAATTGAACAGTACCAAAGCAGACCTGACGTTTGTTAAAATATGCTTAAGGGCACTATTATATTGTTATGATTATGTTTTATATGCAAGAAATCTAGTCATCTAATATTACTTTGTTGTAATATAAAGATAGTATTTCACTTTTATTAATTTTACATTATTTTTAATAACAATAATTATTTTTTATTTTGTATGGCTAGTTTTATGACTTATTGTAATAGAAATTGATATACTTGCACGTTATTTCACCTTTATTTAATTGCAGTGCATTTTCATATTATAATATTAACAAGGGATATTACTATAATTGCTTTGGATATATTATTCCCAAAAACATACTGCGTACTGATAATTTTCATGTGAATATTAGGAGCTCTGAGCTCTCCATACTTATCGATGATGAATCGCATATTTGTTGGTCTGTCCTTCTTAGTTGCTAAGACTACACCAGCTAGAGGGAGAATATGACCTTTTCTCTAGACTATTTCTTTTTCTAGCAGATGTTTCTGTGGTGAGTTTTTAAACCATTGCCACGACTCCGTATAGTGTCATTTTAATAAGTAAAATCGAGGAATTATAAAGTGTTTACAGGCCTAGGTAGGTATAATATAACCTATTATACCTTAATTTTGATGAAGCAATTAAAACCAACATAATTACAGTTTAATAAGTTTTTACAAGACATTTTGAATCGGGAATAAAACCTATTAAATGTTATGGCTCTGTACATCAAAAAGCAACGTAATTTCGGGTATATCCCATCTGTTCCATAGAACTACGAATAATACGTCACAGCTCGAGACAAAATGTGTTGTTCCATGGAACTAATGGGACATTTTTCCCGCTTTTTTTAAAGTTATGGAAAAATAGTTAAGATAAAGAACTATTACATAATGTAAGTAAGTCATTCCAGTTTTTAAGCTGAGTATTTATCGTTATTGTTTAAATCACTTTAACTTCACTTTCCTATTTATAATATTATTATTATTTATTAGCGATACTGCTTCATAGTTGTCATTAAATTTGTCAGGCCTGAAAGGTAATATAATGCTTTCTAAGGAAAATTAATTCTAAATAAAGGAATATAGAGGAATTTCCTTTGCTTGGTTGCCATTTATAAAATAAAATATTTTCTCTTTGTCGTTTCTAAAGAAAATCTAAATATATCAACTTACAAAAATTAAATAAACCAATCATGTAAATTGTATCGACAATGAATGATATTAATGTTTCTTTCACTGCTAGGTTTTACTAATATTTACAATTTAGTGGGCAATATTACAATCAATATCTCTTCAACTCGGCGCTTAAAAAAATATAACGAAGTGCTTTTAACCCGTTCATAACTTTTGAAAATAATTAATTAGCTTTACTTTTCTATAAGATTATTTTTCAGTATTGTATTGGAAAGGGCTTAAGTTTGGTATGTGAGAGCCTATTTAAAAATGGAGCCATAAAAATGTAACAAGAAATTCACTGTACTTAATATAGACCCCAAAGAGTTAGGACTTATTGGTTCAGTTTCCTGCAAAAAAAACTGCATCAAAATATTATAATCTAAAGTTGTAAATTAAAGTAATACCATTAAAGAACCATTCTGATGAAATACTCAAATTAAAATAATATTAAATAATACATAATGTGTAAGTTATTCAGCGTACTTGTAAAGTTCTCGCTTAGTGTTAGACTTATTTTCAATTATTCATTATAATTATAAGGTTTAGCATTAATAAAAACAAATAAATTGCGCTTCTATACATCTACCTTATGGTTGAATAGCTACTTGAAAGTGGGCTTAACATGTCACTAATTGTAGATATTGTATGGAAACGCGGTTTTCTGTAGATTTCTTTATACAAGGTGTAAATGGAAACAGATATAAGAAGTTTAAAAAAAAAACTATATTTGATTTAGAATAAATACACAGTTCCGTACCACGCCAAAAGAAACACGTTTCCTGTATGGAAAACCACTTTTTTTTTAATATATTTTATTATTGGTTTTTGTAGTGGCTATAGTAATACACACTTGAATATTTCAAGTCTCTACCCATAAAAACGAACCTAAACATTAGAGAAAAAAACAAATAGCTTAGTAAAGAAGAGTGATATGGTGACATGTTGGGACTACAATGTTGTCAAGAGGCAGCCAACAATTAGCTGCAGCTAAGGTCAGCGTTCCCTTCTATCCAAACTCTTCCGTCAATCTTCTGCTTATAACCTGTAATTTTGTTTCAACTTAAAGATATTTTCATACGAAAGTTGCCTGAATGTATTCATTTACAACTCGTTTAAAAATAGTTAAGGTTTAAGAATCCCGATAGTGCACTTATGGTTTGGAACGAAGCGTCGATAAACACTAGTTTTAAATGATTCCCAGACATTCGCAATGTCCAATCGAATAGATTTGTGTTCATAGACGACCTGTAAGGCCATCATAGCATTTATTATTATAAATTCATACTCTATTTCACAAATGTTTTAGCATTAATGTCTCTTAAGAAACGAGGCACTTTCTTATTCGTCAAGGTAGAAGCGATATTCAATTTAATGAAAGTTTGTGTAACCCCTCCGTCCACTAGGGTCCATGGATAGGATCCATTAAAGGGGTCAAGTGGACTTTTTGTACATCCAAATCAATTTATGGAGTAGAGTGGGCTTTAATGTACACGTATCCGTTTTGGAGTGGTTTACACTTTTTAATACGCTGGAATCCATCAATGGATTTAAATATACTACGAAGTGTACAAAGATCCATTAATAGATTCTATTGAACTTTTTATAAACCGGGATCCATCAATGGATACTAAATGTTCACGAGTATCCATCAATTGATGGAATCAAGTGTATTAAAAGTTTAATAAAATCCATTGATGGATCGATGTGTAATTAAGAGCGCAACAGAATCCAATGATGGATTCCAGAGTATTAAAAAGTGTAAACGAATCCAAATGGATTTAATTATACAATAAACTCTACTACTTTAATGGATTTGAATGAACAAAAAGTCCCCTTGACCCCTTTAATGGATCCTATCAATGGATCCTAGTGGATGGAGGGTGTGTAACGGCATTTTGGTCAGTATACAATGTATAAACACTATCATTTTTAGTGTTATTACCTATTATAATTATTGTCATTGATCTGGATTTGGAAACGGAGCATTCACGAGTGTTTTATAAATAATGAAATAATGTTTTTTGGTGCATTTATATTTATTTTAATGTTTTTATATTTTGTAATTTCCTTTTGCTCATCAAGACAATGTTCCTTAGAATGCTTCCATTAGGCCAATGAAGTCCCGGTTATTTGATAAAAGACAACATCGGTTTTATGTATTTATTTATTTATTTCAATTCCACAAACAAGCTCTCTTTTATCTAATGATATGAATTCTAACAGAAAGCAAGATAAATACGAACGTATCCGACAAAATTACGATCTCGATTATTTGTTCAATATAACTCACAGGTTTTTAGCTTGGCAAAAAAACTGTGACACAACAAATGGTGACAGATGGAGCTACGCGTTTTTATAGTTGTTTTTTTTTGCCAAGCTCCGTGATGTTGCATTCATTTTTCTGGAGAGTAATTCTTGAGGTATATCTCTATTATTACAGATGTAGTGAATAACTTGTAAGACAGTCCACCGTATTACGCGGAATAAGATTACATTGAATAAATAACAGACATCGTATTTTGTCGGATATGTTCGTATTTATCTTGCTTTCTCAGTTAGAGATTAAACATTATTTGTTAGATATACAATACAATGCTGTACTGTTTCACAGGACAGGGATAAATGCTAACTGAGCAGAAGCCACGCCTAGCACTCCTGGCAGATTAAATATCTAGAAATTAATTATTTATACTGTGAAACAATACTGTATTGTTTCAAAGGACAGTGATAAGTAGAAACAGAGCAGAGGCCATGCAATGTCTAGCAAATAATTATTTATTTATCTTGCTCTCTCTTATCCATTGATATCAAATCTAACTGAGAAAGCAAGATAAATACGAACTCGAAAATACGACGTCGGTAACTTTAATACATAGGTAAAAACGAAATATGCAATCGTTATATAATTCACGAACAATACAATTTTAAGGTTAGCTTCACTTTATAAAATAACTATAATGTAACATTAACATTTTATTCCTGTTAGCACACTTTTATTATAGTTATTATGGACCAACATTCCTAGTATAGGGTTTTTCAATTCAATTTGGATTAATTCAATATTAACTACGATAATAAAGTTTAGTGAAGTAAAATTGATATTAACCGCTTTAGGGAATAGTGATTAGATCTTACCATGTTTTTAAATATACACGCATAGATGGTAATATAGTTTTCAGCTGAAATAAACCATTCTAAAGCTATTTTGTTTTTTATTTAAATATCGTAAATCAGTATCAATGCGGGGCCACTTCCATGGAACTACAAGAATTTCGTATTGAACATAACATTTATTTAGTCAACACGTTGACAATTGAAAGGTAGCGAGTAAACCAAACTGCTATGGCATGGTATCGTATCGTTTTCAACTCTGCCGCCACTGCTTTCAAGTAAAATAGTAACGATAATACTTCAAATGCAATATTGTTTTACCGAGTAGACTATAACCCTGGCATATTGTTGTCACCCTACCGATTTTCAGCACCATAATTATACTGTTTCAAGGGTGGTTTGCCCGTGGTTCTACTGCGTAGTCCTCTTGACCAAAAGTAGTATCAGAAAACTCACAAATATGAGGTAGATTTAGGTTATGCCAGTTCTGCAGCTGGCCCGGTGGGCCAAAACGCCCAGAAATAGGAGCTCCGCGCCAGCGCAGCTCCGTCGACCCTGTTAATTTGTTATTCAAATAGATATCGTGGGTCAGTAGGACTACGCAGTAGGACTACGGGAAAAAAGGGAAAGTTGGTCGAAAATCTGGACAATTACAATAGCAACTTTTTTTTAAATGTGTTTTGGAAGAAATCGTGCTTAAAGAGGGTTGTCTGTCGCAAAAGCAAACTTTTTGTTCTTTATTTAACGAGACAATATACAGGGTGTTAGGCTGAAGGTTGGACAAACTTCAGGGACTAACTCTGTAGGTCATACTCATCAACTTTTATTATGGGACCAACATCCAAAATTGCGGAAAAAAAACAGCTTTTCCAAACAAACTTTGAGATCTAAACAGCCGAAATGTATGGAACAGGTGTTTTTTTTTCGCAATTTGGATGTTGGTCCCATAATAAAAGTTGATGAGTATGAACCTCACGGCCTGGCCACGACATTGGTCTTAAGCGGCGAGCGGCGCGGCGGGCGGCGCGGCTAGGTAGCGCGGCGCGGCGAGCATGCCACGACATCGCAGTAGCGTTGGCGGCATCGAGCGGATGGGACGTACTCGAGTGTTTAAAAATGTCTTTATCAAAAGTGGCTCTTCAGTGCCTGGAAAGCAGCTCATATTTCATGAGAGATATTTTAAATACAAGAGAAGGTGTGCACGAACTTAATAGACGTCGTTATACGTTAGGCGAATTTAGATTGTTGTACGAAGAATATAGAAAGCATCCCACTTTTAGAATTTTACCATTACCACTAGAAGCAGGAAAAATTTCTTTTATTTCTTCCCACAACCTTTTAATTATGTGCCGCAACTTGTGTCCATATCGAGCGCGAATGTTATAAAATTTCTTATTCCATAAGTCTCCGCCCGATACGTACCGCCGCTAAGACCGGTCGCGCCGCTGTGAGTCGTGGCCGCGTTCGAGCGCGCCAGTGTCTTTGTTCCCACCGCCCGCCGCGCCGCGCCCCGCCGCCGCCCGCCGCTCGTGTAAATCCGCGCGAGTCGCCGCTGGCAGCGGCGGGTCGTGGCTGCTCTCTTTTTTCGCCTTATTTTATAACATTCGCTTTTCGCTCGCCGCCGCCGCTGCCGCAGGTCGCGCAATGTCGTGGCCAGGCGGTCAGAGTTAGTCCCTGAAGTTTGTCCAACCTTCTGCCTAACACCCTGTATAATTCAGTTTCTGCTCATGGTTAAAGAACTTTGAAAGCCACATGGTCTTTACAACGACACAGCTAAACTTAAAAAAAGCGGCCAATGCGAGTCGGACTCGCGCACGTAGGGTTCCGTACCACTATACATCTAAATAAATGTTTTTCTTTATTCTTTATGCGACCGCGGTGGATGCGAAAAGCACAAGACCGGTCTGAGTGGAATGCCTTGGGGGAGGCCTATGTCCAGCAGTGGACATCTTTCGGCTGACATGATGATTCTTTATTATATTGGAGTTGATTGAATGAAAGGTAAAACGATTTTCATCACACTTGCTCGTAAATGGTGTTATTCCATGCCTGTATACAGAAGGACAATGGCCTAAATTGTTCCCGCGGGAATTATGGCGAGTTTGTCATCCCTAGGGAGTAATGACTTTCTTTTTAAAATTTGCAACTCTTTCGTACATAATTTCTGACTAAGGAGGTTTAATTTTCAGCCAAAAATTAAATCGGTTTTAATTTCATCTTTAAAAATTAGCTATAGACTAACTTACATTACACAAAACCTATATGCTTCATTAAACTTCATTATTTTTATACCTATTTCAAGTTTATATCAACATTTATCATTAATTTTAGTAATTATACATTTTTATCAAATTGGCTAAATCTGGCTCGAATCCAGGTCGAAACTAAACGCAGTATTTGTGGTCACAAAAAAAATATCGTTTCCATTTACGTTCCCGTCCGTCAAAAGTTATTTCTTTATATTTTGCAGAGTTAAAGTGTTTTCTCTTTGTTTTTTTCCTCGCAAATGTGATGAAAACCATTGTGTGTATCACAGGCAGTAAGGGGATTACTAACTCGAGTCATTAAAAGCCCTCCGCCTTCGGCGTCGGGCTTCTAACACTCTCGTTAGTAACTCCCTTCATACTACCCTTGATGCACAATGTACTATTATAACGTATTAAAAAAAAACTAATTATTAGATCTCGTTCAAACCAATTTTCGGTGGAAGTTTGCATAGTAATGTACATCATATATTATTTTTACATTTATCATTCCCTTATTTTAGAAGTTACGGGGGGGGGACACACATTTTTGCACTTTGGAAGCGTCTCTCGCGCAAAATATTCAGTTTAGAAAAAATATATATTAGAAACCTCAATATCATTTTTGAAGACCTATCCATAGATACCCCACACGTATGGGTTTGATGAAAAAAAAAATTGAGTTTCAGTTCTAAGTATGGGGAACCCCAAAAATTTATCGTTTTTTTTCTATTTTTGTATGAAAATCTTAATGCGGTTCACCGAATACATCTACTTACAAAGTTTCCATAGTATAGGTCTTATAGTTACGGAATAAAGTGGCTGTGACATACGGACGGACAGACATGACGAATCTATAAGGGTTCCGTTTTTTGCCATTTGGCTACGGAACCCTAAAAAACAATACTCGGTTATATACAAACAAAATGAAATCATTCCGACCACTAAATACTCCAAAGCGGGCCCGTACACTGATTAAATAGGAAAAAAACTTAGCGAATAACTACTTCAAAAAAAGTGCTTTTGAGACCAACCTGTATCACTGAGATTATTTTCAGAACACTTTTATAAAAGTTCGTGTCAATTGAGTTTACCAACTTAGTTCAAAGAAGCATAATGTAAAATATATTTTATTCATAGAATCACAGTTGGTATAGAAAAATATTACTAACATACAAAATCTTAGGGGCTGAAGACAATTTCACTTATCACTAACGCATTTAGAGCCGTATTACTAAATTGATCTTGAGTGAAACACCCTTTTCAAGATGCGTCAGAATTGGCCGTTTCCTATGACTTGACGATTACTTTGACGCCTTAAGTACGTATTCAACTTAAGGCCGGCGATCATACAGCGAAGAGCAGAGCACAGATAATTTTTCACAGCCAGGCGGCTTTGGACGTGTTGAAATTAGATCAAAATAAATAACTAACGCCAGTAATTCCCTGCAAGGGTCTCTTCGTATTTGTGGTATTCATTAATTTCGATCTTATTTCCACACATCCAAAGACGATGATGTTTCCACAGTGAAAAATAATCTGCGCTGCCCTTGGGTGTATGTGCGCCGGCCCTATGATCAGCTTAATATGGCTCTCATGGCCGTAATAAACAGAACTTGGCTGAGATGCCAGCCTCAAGACACAAAGAGTTAAACGTCCAAGAAACGTAATAAATAAATATCAGGGGACAACCTTACACAAATTGACCTAGTGTCCTAGTTCCAAACTAAGCTCTAGGCTTGTACTATGGGTACTGAGGCAACTATACACATACTTAATATGAAGAAATACATAGAAAACATCTAAGAGTCAGGAACAAATACTCGAACATTTTGCATAGGCAGGCTTAGCTAAATGCAACGTCAAAAAAAAAAGTCAATGACAGAAAACTGTAATTTCTAAAGTGTCTTGGTGTGCTAGCTTCCCATGTTAGATCAGCTAAATATTGGTCTGTTCCGTGGCACGGCTTCTAGTCACTGTCATCCAGGTTCATCATGGATCCCTCCTGAATCATAGTGGAATGTGAGTTGAGAGCTAACTGGAACTTTAGTTCTTCGTCTGACACAAGGTGTCCTTCGACAATTGGACCTTTGTTGACGCAGCCGACCACTGAAAAAGAGTTTTTGTGGTTATTTTAGTGGATTATTGCAAAGACTATCGAAATTAAAATAAATATTGATAGTGAGTTTAATTTAAAAAATATAATTTTGATAGACAAGAATTTAGCGACTTAATTTATAAATGCTTAGGTTTATTTATTTTTTTATTTAAACTTTATTGCATAATACACAATGTAAGTACAAATGTCGGACTAAATGCCTTAAGGCATTCTCTACTAGTCAACCGCTGGGTCAAACAGAGACAATTAAAGGTTGGTGCTAAATTTGATGAAACGTTAAATGAAAAAATTACATAATATGTCATAAGGTTTATTCTTGTTAGACTTTAATTTAGTTCGGCATTTACAAAATTAGGTTGACCTGATTTCAAATTAGAGAATAATGAAATGTTAGTTAAATCAAATGTTACCAGGGCGACACTGAAAGTTTTTAGATCTGGCCACTTGTAAACAATATAATAAAAAAAATAGTTTAAATTTTGAAAATGGAACTCTTTGCCAATATTATTGAGTATGTTTTATGTATGTATTTGGCGGCAAATTGAAAGTTGTCTGTGTCACGTCAGAATGAATTTAACGCGAGAAAATTTTCGTGCAATGATTTTTTATGACTTTCGATGTCATTTAAGTCGACAAGAAAGTTATGATAGACTACGATTGGCCTTTCACGATGAAGCCCCATCTCGTGCCACTGTTTACAATTTGTTTAAGGAGTTTAAACGTGGTCGCAATAATCTCACCGATGATCTGCGTGAGGGCCGGCCTTCTACGGCAACGACTGAAGATAACATCAGTGTTGTGCGGCGTATGATAGAGACTGATAAAAGAGTGACCTATCAGTAGATTCGTACAAGCATCGGTATGAGTCAAGTGCACAAAATCCTCCATGAACATTTAGCGGTCAGGAAGCTTTGTGCCCGGTGGATACAATTCACAATTTGACCGAGGCCCAAAAACTCCGTCGTGTTGATTGGTGCCGTGAAATTGTTTTAAGATTTAACGGAGGTGACTCAAATGCTGTGTTCGACATACTTACGGGTGACGAAGGCTGGATTTACTGTTATGATCCCGAAACCAAAAGACAGTCTGCTCAGTCGGTGTTTCCTTCCGAGGAGTTGCCAACTAAAGTGAAGAGAGGTCGAAGCGTGGGAAAAAAGATGGTAGCCTCGTTCTTCGGAAGAACAGGTCATTACGCGACAATTGTTTTAGAGGATCGAAAAACAGTTACTGCAGAGTGGTACACTAACAATTGGAAAAAGTTCGGGAGAAACGACCTCGCAGTAGGATCCTCCTTCACCACGACAACGCCTCGTCACACACCGCCAGGCGAACGATCGACTATTTGGCGCCGTCAGACCTAGAATTACTGGGTCGCCCGCCGTATAGCCCGGACCTCGCACCTTGCGATTTTTATTTATTCCCGAAAATAAAAGAAAAACTTCGAGGAAAACGTTTTATGGACGCCGAGGAAGCTGTGGCTGCGTTTCAAAAGGCCCTCGAAGAGACGCAAAGTGCTTTTGTCAGTGGGTCCATCGGATGCAGCGATGTATTGACGTAATAACTTGCTAGTTTAATCAGTTTTTGATTTTCTAAGAACTTTCAGTTTGACCCTCGTATGTATATTTCTATTTCTCCAATTTCACATTTAACAATAAATAAAGTACCCTGTATCTAAGTACCTAAGACGAATCTAATGACACCTCGCTTGTCGAAATCGGGCCTTCCATACAGCCTTTACAATGAAACATAGAACCATACATACAAAATAATAGAAACAAGTTAACTCTCTAAAATGTCTGAATATGGCGGTAAATAATTAGGATTATGGCATTAAGTTTGCTTAGAACTTTACCAGGACACCTCGTTCTCTGCTTCATATGGATCAAATTCATAATGGCTTCTCTTTCATAGACGTGGCCACAGACTGTGTTTTTCACAGGGTCTTCAATGGGTCGCTTAGTTATCGGGTCAATCTGTAAAATAAAAACAACATTTAACTTTTGAATCAAAAACAAGTCAAAATTATTCGTCGGTAGTGTCCAACAATTGTTTTATAATGTGACTGTGACACCATTGTATGTTGGTTTAGGGTTCCATTTGGAGAGTATATTTAAAAGGTACTTAAATTAAAATTTAATTCCATATCGCTATTCAGACAAATCTGGGGTCCTACTGAAATAGTTTATAAGGGTCAATTCACACCGAAACGCGACGCGACGCGACGCTGCGTGGACATGCGACTCAAAATATACTTTATTTACTACACGAAAAGGTACGCATTTCATTGTGAGAATTAATGCTGCGTGGTGCAACGTATTCTCAATTCTCCCAATGAAATGTGTCCTTTTCGTGTAGTAAATAAAGTATATTTTGAGTCGCATGTGCGTGCAGCGTCGCGGTGTGTCGCGTTTCGGAGTGAGTTGACCTTAAGTCTTCTGAAGACTGAATGAAAAAGGTGTATGTCTAGTATACTCCTTTCATGTATATACCATTTTTTATTACGAGTTAAGTCTCCTTGTACCCTTTTTCCCTAAGACCCCAGAATTAAAGAGGAGAAAATGTGGATCCAACACTGGTTCATTATTTCTATGGCCAGCACAGGCCACCTGATGTAAGTGGGATGTGAGACCCATAGACATTTGCATTCTCAAGACTACAATCACAAGACTGCAGCCGTAATTGCATTGCCAATAGGACTAAAGTGGAATGCCTCTACGCAAGTAATTGCATCGGTACTCTTATTCTTATACTGCAACACAAGAATGTGAACAATTGGCGGTAGGTTAAAGGATATCACATTTACTAAGAAAAGACGTACATACCCTCTTATTAATAAATGCATAGCTAAAATAGGTTTATAGTGCATTTATAAATAATGGGGTTAACAACTTCAACCATTTACCTAACATGAAAATGAGACACTTACTGGTCTGTTCTGTGATTCAGTTATCGCTAGGTCTGATTCTTCTAATGCATCTGTAAAAGACAGGGTTAAATGTTTCATTTCCTAATTGATACTGAAGAAATTAATAAATCAGGTTACAAAAATCAACAACTGACCACCCCTAACAAGCATTCCTCTCTCAATCCTTTTCTGCATCTCTATCATGTAAGGATGATTGTTGGTATTAAGATGCTTGGATGTGAGATTTTCCAAATTTGCAGCGAACCTTTCTTGAAGTGTATTGATGTTTGAAATATCTGTTTCATTCTGTAAAAAAAAACAAATGTAAGAATAATTTTGTTACATATAAATTGGAAAAAATAGGAGTTTTATAAGAGAGAAGGGAAACCGCTTCGTTACATAACGTGTTACGGCACCAGCATAGAGGTAGGAATTCATCGAGGGTGTATAAAAACCACTCATAGAACAGTGCTTGTCGCACCTATTACAAGGGTAAAAACCAAAATAAATGTACCATAGAGATGTTATTTAAGTCACTTAAATGAAGTCTAACTTACAACTTTGTTACAAAAATGTATGTGTTTGACGTTATTTGACAGTTTCATTACAGTGAAAAAACTGTTTTTTAACCGGACATTTATTTTGGTTTATACCCACATGTCTTTCTTTAAAAAGAGACATCTATATATGACCTCTTTCAACAGTGCACCACTTTTAGGTTTGTTAGTGTGTGTCACTCTGCATTAGTGTGTGTTAAGTTTGCAGTCAGTTAAACAATTCAAAATTTCAATTCAACACTTGGATAAGTTAAGTTAAGGTATCACTTCTGTTGGGCATCCTGAGATGCAAACATTTTTTGTTTCTCAATTAATGGCTTTCACACCTTGTTTAAACAAGATGTATTTCGCCAATGTCGCGGTTTAGACAATCACCATGGACTTTTAGAAAAACAAATCCAAGGATATCACATGCGAGGACTATTGTTCAGATAAAGAGTATTTACTCTTGTGGACTAATCAGGAGCACATGGGGTTAGCTCTCCGGGATGTCAAGGGAGAAGCAACTTAATTATGCAAACAAGAACAAACAAAATAGACAGTAAAATATTATTGAGAAGGTGTACTGACAAATAAACCATTTTATTCATAAACTTGGTGTGTATAAAACAACTTGTTTTGTAGTCAAGTGGGTAAAATCTAACGTTTTTTCATAATATAAACAACGTTATTACTATAAATGAAAGAGGTAAATTCATTTTAACACCACCAAGTTGATAAGTAAACAAAAACTAAATTAATCAAACTCCGGTACTTTAACTCTCGCCAAGGCTTGCGTAGCTACTTCTTGTCGAGCTTCCATCTCACAGTATTCTTCTACGTAAGATTTAAGTTTGGCAAGTTCTGCTTCTTTCTCTTCGTTCAAATATTTAGAAACATTTTCCGAGCAAAGGTAAACGCTGTTTATGCATTGTTTTCGGAGGTATGCGAGATCTGTGTCAGTCATTGTGGATTTTTACTAGTGTTTTTAATGGTAAACAATTTTAATTAGTTATGATTATTACAAGACGAGACGATACAACAAAATCCGCCGCGAAAAATGCTTAGGAAAAATGCGATGCAATTGGATGTCAAAGTCAGATTTTATATTTGACAGGTGACAGTGGGTAAGGCTAAGGTACCTATAATAAACGCCGCAATAACGCATTCACAGCGCTTGTTTGAATGTTAGGGGAAACGAAGCCAAACGTCCCGTGCAGTAACAGACGTTACGCCGGGAATTTACATAATCGTCGGGAAGTATCTCAGCGATACTATCGGGCTGAAACTGACCGCGACCGGACATAGCGAGACGAGACGAGCGTGAGTGGATAAAGAGCGAGCGGGACCAAACGGGTACCCACTTGCGCTTGGCCTCTGTCTTGGGGTGTCTCGACGAGGGTGTACAGTAGTCTTTGGAGCTATTGTGTAAGGTCCATACCAACTGACCTGTCTTATTTAGTAAACACTTATAACCTCAAAATAAATAGTTTTTGCCTAAAACGGCAGTTTTCTGGTTGAGAAAGCATCTAGAGACCATATTTTGCACACCATTTTCCTGATTTTACATCATGGATGGTTTTTTTCGTGTCGAAATTGTAATTTTAGGCGAACAGGGAGCATTTTGTGGTTATAAAAGTCTTTACTAAATAAGATGACTCCTTAACTCCTTAACTTTGTAATGTAATGTAATGAAATGAAAAAAAATGTTAGACAAGTCAGGTGGTATGGTGTATACACTGGACTACAAAGAGATGTAATTGCGCATTGTAATAAGGACTAAAAGTAGATACATCTCTTAGTAGTTGAGTGTACATAATGCTCTCGTCTTGTTTCGCAATGTCGTGATCGCGGTCTACTTCCGGTCGATACTCTCGGCGAGAGGTTCTCGACGAGTGTGTAAAGCCGGCATTAGCGCCTATTTCTAGAATATAACATATTTTTTAGACCTTATTAGTGTCCCACTGCTGGGCAAAGGCTTCGCCTTTTTTCCACTAATATACTTACCTTTTAATGAATTTAATGATATTTACGTGGTGACAGGTGGAATCACAATATCAAGTCAATTTTATTGACAGCAGGGGAAAAACCATGCTTATAGAAGTTTGTCTCAATAAGCTTTTTTTATAATATTTACTGAGAAAATATATAAACAAACTTATTCTAATGGCTAGCTTAAACGCTTCACGCTCTTTTTATGTCACAATTAACGCTAGACTTAAAAAAAAGTCTTCCCGACCATTAGTCCAAAGCGGGTGTAGCAAACACTGATAGTAATTTTTTTCTTATTATATAACAAAAGAGATAAAAAGTCCTTTTGAGTCAAACTTTTATAATAAGAATATTTTTTGTCTCGTAAATAACACTACAAAATTAGACAAAATACTAATATTATTAGACTACTAGACTTATACTTTTTGAGAAACTGGCCTCTGCATTTCATATTGGTCGATCTCCTCCCTCATTGACTCACTCACTCGCCTCGCTCCGCTCCAGTGGACAGGCAGCCTTAATGTCATAAATGAGATTTGAAAATGTAAAGAAAACAATACTCAATAATAAAGTAATTTATTTAAACCATTCGTATAAAGGATTGATATTTTTTTATAAATTACACTTAATCTAGATAAATATCTATTTCTGTACCAGTTATACTTGTAACAATCTATTTAAGGCGAAGCGTCCACTCTGCATCCTATAAAATCATACTTTAGATTATGTTTTTAGATAACGGGAATAAATATATTTCCTTATCTATTTTTTTTTGTTTCCATATTCCTTATCTATTCTCTATTTTCAGACTACGAGCTAAATAGTAATAAAAGGTGAAGTGGACGTTATATAAAAATAAGTGTAACCAGAAGATATAATTTATAGTTCCGATGTTTCACTTTTTGACATTTCGGCTGCTTCCGCGTAACCTCACATTTGTATGTTAGTAATTTACTTTTAAAGCAATAATTCCTTGTAGCGGTTTTTCGAATCTCACTTTACCTCAGCAGAACTAAATCTAAATAACATTTCACATAAGTGTTTTGAATTTGTAACGGTTTATTTTTCATGTATGTGTTTTAACATTTATTATACCACTACTAATAATTTATATTACAGAATTACATACAATGACTGCAATGACGACTTTTTCAAAGAAAGTCATAACCTTAAACTCTAAGTCTAACAAAATTTTCAAAATTTACATTTCTATATAACGAGAAAATGACTTCATCTTGGAATTTAAAATAACTTTCATTTTCCAAATCTGCAAGTTTAAAAAGGTTGAAAATCAGTGACCACGGCGACGTTTTTCTAATAAGTCGTGTCCACCATCTTGGAATTAATAGACGTCAGTCATTTTAGATTTCGCCATGCCTAGAGAAAACGTCTAATCGAAATACACGATCGAGACAAACTGAATACAATATAGACGATCGAGGTAAAATGCGAATCGGCGAATCGTTATAGAGAATTAACGCTTTAAATGTAAATTACTAACGAACGCTCATACGGTGACCCCCACGTGTCCCAAGGCCGAGGCCAGAGCCTTCAGGTGCGTGCGCATATCGGCCTCTGAGAGGCCGCGCCGCGCCGCTATCACTTTGAACGCGTTCAAGTATTCCAGCTCGGAAAACTGGGCACCTTTCTCGCGGATAGATGCTATGATTTCCTGTGAATTAATAAAGTTTGATTAATAAAATATAGCGTATGTAGGGACAATGGGTTAGTGTCCTTAAAAAATCGAATTAGTCCATCACTTACATTATCAAAAAATATTGTTTTTTCTTTCTTTTGTCAATTAAACAACGGCAACGACAAGTTGGTTTGGAAAACCAACAGCTAACATAAATACATTAGAGACATTAATACATTCAGAAAACCAGTTACAGGTTCTCACCGAAAGTACCAACGATGCAACAACAAACAATGCAATGGTGGTAGCAACAATCATTGACATTGGGGCACTGACTAATCGTATTTAGTGTAACAAGTCGTATAGATTCGATCCGAGGGAGCCCCTTAGTGTGGGCCCCTAACGGCAGTGAGTGAGCCGGCAGTAGAGGAGTGACCTCGGGCTCGGGCAGCGCGTCGAGCAGGCGGCTGTAGTCGTGCGCGCGCTGCAGGCCGGCGCGCGGCAGCGCCAGCGCCGCCAGGCAGTGCCGCAGCGTGGCCAGCGTGGCGCCCGCCGCGCCCGCGCCCGCGCCGCACTGCCAGCGCCAGACCACGCCCGCCGACATCATCTCGCCGATGCCGTTGAAGATGTACTGTGGAGGCGATATCTTCATATTATTATTGTATTTAAATACCTTCAAGGTGTAACTTTCTTTGCCCGGTCACCGACCCCTTCGTTAGTTCACTAGCCAACTGAAACTTAGTCCCGAACTAAGCTCTAGGCTTGTCTGATGGATACAAGATAACGATAAATTTATTTATATAAATAAATACATACTTAAATACATAGAAAACATCGCAAGACTCAGGAATAAACACTCGCGCTCATCTCACAAATATCTGTCATTAACGAGATTTGAACCCGGGAATGTTAGCATTGTAGGCAGAGTCAATAAATAAAAATATGAGCAGTAATCTCCTCGTGGCAACCATAAGTTGGTTGCATGGCGAGACATGCTTAGAGGTGTTGTGTACGCACCGCGCGGCGCGGCGGCGCGAGCGCAGCAGCCAGGTCGTGCGCGGCGAGCAGTGCGCGCGCCAGCCGCGCCGCGCCGCCCGCCGCCTCCTCCGCGCCGCCCGCCGGCTGGCCCAGGAAGTGGAAGCACTGGATACGCATCTGTGACACCAACACATACATACATTTACAGGTGTCCCAAAAATCAACGATAAACTTAGGAGATAGGGCAAACGGTGATAGAAAGTCATCTACCTGTCAAATACAGTCAAGGGCTTAAATATATATATTGGCACTGGCAAGAGGTTTTGTGTATACATATATTTGACCTAAGAAATTATAGCCACCCAATCAAAAATCAAGAAAATATATACATTGTGTTGATCTTCCAAGTGTTGTGACTGCAAAACTTTAATTTTCGACATTTCTTTTGATGCAAACTGTATAACCCTTCTTTAAATTACAGTTTAAAATGAAACCATAACTACAAGAAGTCA
Organism: Acleris sparsana; assembly: GCA_923062465.1. Classification (NCBI taxonomy): domain Eukaryota; kingdom Metazoa; phylum Arthropoda; class Insecta; order Lepidoptera; family Tortricidae; genus Acleris; species Acleris sparsana. The sequence goes on from OV281288.1 coordinate 1,887,016, forward strand.
GATTAAAATTTACTTTATGCTATCTGCCTTGAATGGTGTAAACTGAAAAATTCCCTTACCTCCAGATGCAAGAACAACAGGCACTTGTGCGATATCTCATCGAAGATCAATGCGGCGGAGGCGATGTCGTCGCGCAAGCGCTCCGTCAGCTTCACGGAGCCGCCGGGCGACGGCGCCGTCAGGATGCACGGCAGCGTGCGGATGTTGGTTGCGAGCCAGTCCTGCATATTCATAGCTTTGTTGTTTTATTTTAGTACCGATTACCCGTTTATTTTAATTGGGATATCCCAAAAATCTTTTTTTTTTAAATATATATTTTTCGAAAACTTACACTAATTAAAGACACTAATTTTGTGGTTGGCATTCAAAACATTACAGTACATTAATAATGGTTTAGGAAAGAATCCCTGCATTCCGCCTGCATGGACTATCACGAGACGTTTTCCCTTTGAAGCTGGCTGCTTTATACCGGAAGTACTTCCATCAGACCATGATTTTTGTGTGGAGTATGTCATATATAAGCTTGGAAATATGGAATCATTACGGACTGTTTTTAAAACGAACAAAATATTATCTCTGACTTGTATTTATATTCCAGAAATTAGTTTATTCGTTTGTTTTATAAAAAAAAGTGACATTAAGAATAACCTAAGATCTCAATACAAAAATAATGTATCAACTAACTGCTCTTCTTCTAGGTATATACTGAAAAAAAAGCACTTGTGTTACTGGAATTAGAATATTTAATCAATTGCCAGAATATATTAAGTCACTAAATGCAATGGAATTTAAAAGGAAAATTAAGGAACTGTTACTTAGCAAAAGATTTTATGATCTAATTGAATATTTCTCTGTAACTTTGTAAAATTATTTAAAAGCTTAGAATAATAACACATAGAATGATAGTTTCCTACAGTCAACCCGTCAAAAGTGTCGCACAAAATGGATTCATGTGGGCGTAATCAACGCGTACTAACACACGATAACACGCACACAAGTAAACAAATAATGTTGCTAGCGGATTACATTTCCCCCTAAACTAGGGGATTTTTTCATATAATCATTTTTGTTAAATTCGATCATTTTTTGTTTATTAACACTTATGTAATAAGAAAATGTTTTGTCTCTTTCTAATTCGCATAAAATATCATATTTTAAGTAGGTAGTTTTTTTAAATGTTCTAAGGTACTTTTTTGGCCGGTGGTTTTTTGGCGGACTAAAATTCAATTTATCCAGGGACACCCAGTATATACTCGCAATCACCTTAGTAGGAACCACGTCCCGACGTAGTCTGCACAAGCCACCTTTAGTAAGATATTTGTCTGTGTCATTAAAATGTACAGAACATATTTTTGTCCTCCTAGACGGCTTCCACACAGCTTTCATTTCGATTAAGCCTAATTTTTTCAATCCAACGTGCGGAAATAATCGGATTAGAAGGAAATCTTGAACGAGAAAAACAAGTAATTCAATTCGTATCACAGAATATCACAAAATAGAACAAGTACTTACTATAACAATTTAGGGGGAAAACATTCGTTATAACGGCAACATTTTCATCGAATGTCGTTAGAAAATAATTTAATATTTTAGTGAATGTTTTACGTAAAACAACAAGTCAAAACATATTAGTTACACGTAGAATGTTATTTTATAGTGTTTATTTTCTTGGTCTGAAGTGTTGTGGCACCCATTAACAATACAAATCGTCATAATCAATAAAAATCCGGGAGCTGTTGACGCTGTGTGACGTGATTGCGACTGACAGGCGGCGATCGCCGAGTGCACCAGAATGGTGTAGTTCTAGTCTGACGGTTTTGGTGCGCGGACTAGGTTTCTATGTGTTATTATTCTAAGTTTAAAAGTATTACAATGAACGTCCGAAATGGACAAACTGTTGGGACTTTTGTAATGCATGACATCTTATTTTAATATTATGTACACAGTTTTGACAATAAATAATTATCTTATCTTATCTTATCTGTCAGTGTATGTCTCGTCAGTGAATACGACCGCCCGCCCTTGTGCACGGTACGGTACTCGTTAATTTTGCAGAAAATTGATAAGTAAATAGCGAATTTCATGTTTTTCCAATAGGAGCCTCCTGTTATCTTCAGATTTCTTCCATTTGAACCCCAATAAAGACACGTGTCTCTTAAGATATAGTACGCTACCTCGATAATCAATCATCTTCTAGTTTTTCAAGGACCAGTTTTAACGTAATTATGAATTGTTCTTCTTATCACCTCTCGCTCGAATTCGTCAACAGTAATGCGTGATTTTCCGTTAGATTTCTTTATGCACCCATAATTTTAAATTTTAAATTGGAATTGAAATTGTGAACCAGTTTTTTCGGTACACCAGACCAGATATTTGAATGACCAAATTGTTTTGGTGTTGATAAAGAGTCTTTATCGCAAACCTCCTCGAAATGTTTCTACAAATTACACAAAACTCTTTTCGTTTGAATATGCAGTGGTTGTCCACTGCCAATTTCAGGAAATGGTGCCATATTCATTTGCCAAGCTGAATACAAAAACGATGTTTTACAGTTTACTAATGTGGTAAACTGTAAGTATTATTGTTTATTCATGAACAACGCAAAAAATACGAAGACAATTACTCGACACTGACAACTACATATTTATATCTTATCATGACAATAGAATCATAAGTGGACAGGAATAATCAAACTTGAAAGATAAGCCAATAATGAGTTTGCAAACCAAAAATTTCAAATTTCAAAAATAGAATGTATATTCGCTCACATTACTCGCACATACAACAGGTGACTTAGTTAAGTATTTCACCTATAGTTGCATATTACTGCATTTCGGACTCGATCATTTGCAGCACTATGGTTGATCACAGATTAGATACAACGTACCAAACAAGGTAGTGACGTCACTACATTAAATGTCAAAGGTCAGATGAGGTCAAATAATTTCAAAAGATAAATTAATAATAACTATCTAATAGTAATTTTGTAAAATAATCTGATAACAGGAAATGATTCCACAACCCTTATTCTCAAAATGTATTTTTTTAAGTTATGGGATTATGGGATAACCTTGCTACGAAGCTAGCGGTCCGGAGTTTGGTATGTACCAATATTTGTGTGAAGACCGCGAGTCTTTTGTTTCTGAGTTTTTGCTGTTTTCTAAGCCAAAAGGCGATATCTCAAACTCAATAGCGAAAGCAGATACAACCCTCTCCCGTTAGTAATAAGGTTGCATTTGCTACAGGAGTTTTAACTGAGATACCGCTATTTGTCTTAGCAGGGCAGTACTGACCATGGACTCTGCCAGCAGAGCGAGATCTCCAAGCGCGTTGATGTTCTGTACGATTTCCCTCTTCGCCACGGCGCCGTCTCCTAAACTAGCGCCGAGTATTTCTGCTTCGCGCGCGTAGGCTTGGTTCAATTCCTAGAAATAATGGTATTTAGTGGTGAGAGAAATTCTATAATTTTAATAATTGCAGAACTGCAGCGTAAAGTTCAAGCTAACCCGGCAAACTTTATAAATATCATAGGTAGGTTCGTTAGTTTGTTTTCGTCCCTTAGAGCAGAAACAGCAGCCCCGCCAGCGGGGCTTTGTCGTCTCTGGAATGACTTTAGAACACTAGTGTGAATTGGGTTAGGTTGGACAGGAGATCATCTATTAAAAAAAAGACTGAATTCATAGGTTTTGATATTAAAATATATGTTTATAGAAATGATTATCATATACCTACAGCATTAATTAATTGCATGTATAGTCAAACACTTGAACTGTTGAGCAACTTTAGAACCGTGTCATAATGACAGCGTCAATTTTTAAGACATAAATTACGTCAAAATGAACGATTGTCTTTGTGCGACAGGGTTTTATAGGTGCACAACAATGAAAGTAGTTGAGCGTACCTGGTCGTTGTGGTGCGCGGCGGGCTCGAGCACGGCGCGCCAGTTGGGCAGCGACTGCAGGAAGCGCACGATGTCGTCGTCGGCCAGCCACTTGGCCGCGCGCGCCGGCGGCCCGGGCGTCATGCGCGAGTGCGCCGCTCGGCACTACAAGTGTTCATATAAAACCGGTTAAATGCCAGTCGAAGTTGAGCGCCAACGCTTCCTATTTTTCGCCTCTGACAAAAAAAGAGCTGTTATAAATTCTGTGTTTATCTAAAGCTTCTTAGCTTCCTAACGGATGGACCAATTTGAACGCTGTTTTTATCGAAAGAAAGCTACTTCAATCAGGATAGCTTTTGGCTAGGGTTCATGAAAATCAGCGGGCCCGTTTCTGCGATACTAGAGGACGTTCGCGACTTTGCACGCGTAGAATTATTTTTCCGCTATTCTCTCTATATCTTCCCATTGGGGGTCGATTTTCGGTAAATCCTTTTTTAGTGTACCCTAGGGTACCTAAAGAATACTCCCTCCAAACAAGTGCCTAGGCTATGGCTCTGGCAGATTAGGCTGTGCGTTATCTATCAGTCACTGAGTCGCGGTACAGCAGCTGAATATCACTCGGTGCCTGCGGACCGCTTGTACACTATTGTACAGTACTACGGTACCTGTGTAGCGAGTGTAGCGAGTGCGGCGGAGAGAGCGCGCAGGGCGTGGTGCGCGCCGCACGCGCCGCAGCGCCGCGCCGCGCGCGCCGTGCTCAGCGCGCTCGCCCAGCCCGCCGCGCAGCAGCTGAATATCACTCGGTGCCTGCGGACCGCTTGTACACTATTGTACAGTACTACGGTACCTGTGTAGCGAGTGTAGCGAGTGCGGCGGAGAGAGCGCGCAGGGCGTGGTGCGCGCCGCACGCGCCGCAGCGCCGCGCCGCGCGCGCCGTGCTCAGCGCGCTCGCCCAGCCCGCCGCGCAGCAGCTGAATATCACTCGGTGCCTGCGGACCGCTTGTACACTATTGTACAGTACTACGGTACCTGTGTAGCGAGTGTAGCGAGTGCGGCGGAGAGAGCGCGCAGGGCGTGGTGCGCGCCGCACGCGCCGCAGCGCCGCGCCGCGCGCGCCGTGCTCAGCGCGCTCGCCCAGCCCGCCGCGCAGCAGCTGAATATCACTCGGTGCCTGCGGACCGCTTGTACACTATTGTACAGTACTACGGTACCTGTGTAGCGAGTGTAGCGAGTGCGGCGGAGAGAGCGCGCAGGGCGTGGTGCGCGCCGCACGCGCCGCAGCGCCGCGCCGCGCGCGCCGTGCTCAGCGCGCTCGCCCAGCCCGCCGCGCAGCAGCTGAATATCACTCGGTGCCTGCGGACCGCTTGTACACTATTGTACAGTACTACGGTACCTGTGTAGCGAGTGTAGCGAGTGCGGCGGAGAGAGCGCGCAGGGCGTGGTGCGCGCCGCACGCGCCGCAGCGCCGCGCCGCGCGCGCCGTGCTCAGCGCGCTCGCCCAGCCCGCCGCGCAGCAGCTGAATATCACTCGGTGCCTGCGGACCGCTTGTACACTATTGTACAGTACTACGGTACCTGTGTAGCGAGTGTAGCGAGTGCGGCGGAGAGAGCGCGCAGGGCGTGGTGCGCGCCGCACGCGCCGCAGCGCCGCGCCGCGCGCGCCGTGCTCAGCGCGCTCGCCCAGCCCGCCGCGCAGCAGCTGAATATCACTCGGTGCCTGCGGACCGCTTGTACACTATTGTACAGTACTACGGTACCTGTGTAGCGAGTGTAGCGAGTGCGGCGGAGAGAGCGCGCAGGGCGTGGTGCGCGCCGCACGCGCCGCAGCGCCGCGCCGCGCGCGCCGTGCTCAGCGCGCTCGCCCAGCCCGCCGCGCAGCAGCTGAATATCACTCGGTGCCTGCGGACCGCTTGTACACTATTGTACAGTACTACGGTACCTGTGTAGCGAGTGTAGCGAGTGCGGCGGAGAGAGCGCGCAGGGCGTGGTGCGCGCCGCACGCGCCGCAGCGCCGCGCCGCGCGCGCCGTGCTCAGCGCGCTCGCCCAGCCCGCCGCGCAGCAGCTGAATATCACTCGGTGCCTGCGGACCGCTTGTGACATTATGCCCGCGACACACAATAGGCCAATGCATTGGGCCCATCACGAATTTAGACCAAATCATCATTTGACAAGCTTTCATTTCGCAAAAACGTGTTTATGCTTAAACCTTTACAGATTACTTTACATATATCACGCTTTGACTTCACATGTTGATTGATGGGCTCGTTTGCTGTACTCTAAAGACACCCAAGGACACGCAGATTTGGGGGACCTCGGATCTCGGACAAGAGCTGGACGTCAGCTCGAGAGTATACGCATAAATCTCGGTACGGACGGCCAGCCCTCCTACTCCAAAACCCTAGTCTTATTTTGCTTACCACCGTGCTTAATATCATTTAAGTGAATCAGTTCTCGAGTGTGATCCGTTCCCACCCGGTACATGATTCATATGTGAGTAAATACTCCATTTTTCACTGACTAACAAAATGAGCTTAAAAAAACCACGAGATAAATCTCCTTGCCGAACTATTTGTGATGAGAATAATGAGCCGTTAATCCGCGATCTTGTTAAAAAGCGCGGAATCGAAGTCTAGGCTCACAAAGTTTATAACCTATCTAAATAATGTTAATGAGAATCCTAATGTAAGTGCCCAATGCCGTATAGACTTAAAATTACGCGTTCAGGGTGCCGCAAGCTTGTACACCGAATTTAACGATTTTCAAAGTAAAATTGAATCTAACGTGGTCGATTCTAACCTCGAAGATTACCTGACAAATCAAGAGCAGTTTGAAGATTACTACGGTGCACTTGCTTTGGCCGAGACTATGCTTAACAGGGTAAGGCCGAGAAAAATTGTACATTTGAAAAAAAGTCAATGTCCCTCTCACTTAAAGAATGCTAATAAAGTGTATTTTTTTGGAAACGGTTAATTTTCGCGTTTATACAAAAATTCGGTGTCCCACTACGACATCTCGCAGATCTGAGTCAGAAAAATATACCATTAGATTCGTACCCATTATAGTTTTGGAATGTCTAACGTTGTTAACTAAATTTGCTATGTTTTTATTGAATTATTTTAATAAAATAACGCAATAAAGTGTGTCAAAAGTAGTTTCAAACATGTGTCTCACTTTTTGTTCACGTATGTTATCACATTACGGCTAAACTAACAAGAATCCAGGGCCGCATAAACCTTTATTGAGTCATGGCAACACCACACTACAGGTTAGCCCACCTGTGGATAAACATCCGCCATTTTGTTTACGACAGTTGACAAAAACAAGTGGCCAGCGTTTTTGTCTCGGTGATATTTTGGTTTTTCAACAGTGAATATCTAAGGTAAGAACACAAGTTTATACATAATTATAAATTGCAGATGTACGAAGATAGACTATTCGTTTAACAAATAAAGTTATACGGTGCTTGCTAACTTCAAAACTCACCGAATGTATAATTTTTAAGGTTATGTCCACACCATTTTTGATTCACGAATGATACCATGTGTTACTATATGTGTTACGTAACATTCGTGATATGTTGTTAAGCTGAGTGTGCAATGTAGGGCTTTGATACCTAATTGGTATTGACTAAAAATATTTGATGTTTCTGTGGCAAATAATATATAAGTTTTATTATAAAGTCTAGCCTGACAACGAATATAATTATGACACATTCAAGGACAAAAAAAGCTTACAAACTAAGGTGTATATATACAGGGTTATTGGTAAGTCGACCTATTCCCGTTAGGAGGTGATAGGGGTGTCTATTTGCGATAATTTTGACCCCCATATGCATTATGCAAAAGTGAACCATTTTTGAGTTATCGCGATTATTAGTTTTTTTTTAAATTAGTCGGAAATTCAACTTGAAAAATTTATTACAAAAAAAGTATCAATTGGAATCTTTTTTTTTCTTCTGATTTACAAAACCGATTAAACACTGGTTATTTCTCAATATTAAAACAATAACTATCGGTCCAAATTTGAAAAAGCGAGACGGAAAACGATTTTTTTTCAATATTTTTTGCGATCGCTTTCCACTAAAATGCCTTAAAAACAAAAAAAAACGTCATGAAACTTGGCTTGCAGATTATTTTAAAAACTTAACTGTTTTCTTAGCTCTCCAAAAACGCATAACAAGTAGAAAATTATTTAAAAAAAACCTGAAAAAATAATCATCACAAAGGAAGCGGGCGGAAACAAAAGTCACAGATGCAACTTCAAAAATTAAAATTTAAAAACATACTAAATTTAAATCATACATTTTTTATTTGCTTTTGTACAAGATGAATTTGTTGTTCCTATGCAAAATTAAAAAAAAAATATCTACACGTTTGAGAATGCGAGGCCGAAAACTAAAAAATACATGTTTTTTTATCAAACTCAAACATAAATTACACGAAAACAGAAAAATAAACTGAAGAAAAAATTGCTGGAAAAATTGATCACAAAGGAAGCAACAAGGAAGTCACGTCCGAACAAAACTTAAAATTAACTAACTAAATCTATCAAAACTAACTGTTATACTCGTAAACACAAATAACAACATTAACTTATGTAAAAAGTTACAAATTAAAACTAATAAACAATTAAAATTAAAATAATCAGGATTTTTATAGTTCATTTTCAAAATGGCTACCTCCATTTCTTATTCTCACATAAGTTAATGTTGTTATTTGTGTTTACGAGTATAACAGTTAGTTTTCATTGATTTAGTTAGTTAATTTTAAATTATGTTCGGACGTGACTTCCTTGTTGCTTCCTTTGTGATCAACTTTTTCCAGCAATCTTTAACAAAACTCATTTTAGTTTTAATAGCTCGTTAGAAAGCTGGAAAAACGTCAATGTTTTATGTGTAATCTGCACGCCAAATGTATTGGTAAATTTTTCTGTTTTCGTGTAATTTATGTCGGAGTTTGATAAAAAGACATGTATTTTTTAGTTTTCGGCCTCGCATTCTCAAACGAGTACAGATTTTTTTTTTAATTTTGCATAGGAACAACAAATTCATCTTGTACAAAAGTAAATAAAAAATGTATGATTTAAATTTGGTAGGTTTTTAATTTTAATTTTTGAAGTTGCATTTGTGACTTTTGTTTCCGCCCGCTTCCTTTGTGATGATTATTTTTTCAGGTTTTTTTAAAATAATTTTCTACTTGTTATGCGTTTTTGGAGAGCTAAGAAAACAGTTAAGTTTTTAAAATAATCTGCAAGCCAAGTTTCATGACGTTTTTTTTTGTTTTTAAGGCATTTTAGTGGAAAGCGATCGCAAAAAATATTGAAAAAAAATCGTTTTCCGTCTCGCTTTTTCAAATTTGGACCGATAGTTATTGTTTTAATATTGAGAAATAACCAGTGTTTAATCGGTTTTGTAAATCAGAAGAAAAAAAAAGATTCCAATTGATACTTTTTTTGTAATAAATTTTTCAAGTTGAATTTCCGACTAATTTAAAAAAAAACTAATAATCGCGATAACTCAAAAATGGTTCACTTTTGCATAATGCATATGGGGGTCAAAATTATCGCAAATAGACACCCCTATCACCTCCTAACGGGAATAGGTCGACTTACCAATAACCCTGTATATAAATTTTTAATGCATATAAATCTGAAAAAAAACTTACAAACTATGGTTTATCAATAAAAAAAGGAATTAAAGATTGAAACTTTCAAACGCAGTTTCCTCAAATTGACGTTTCCAAGTTTGCTGCGTTTTGTCATGACAGTAAGAACATTATTAATGCTTGAACATCCTCTCCATTTATTTTGACCAGGACTTGTAGCCGGTTACAATAGTACATTGTAGCCCAGGTACAGAAAGTAAGCAATAGATGGACGAGTTAGTTCGAGGGCCGACGCGTAGCGGAGGCCCTCGAAAGTACGAGTCCATCTATTGCACTTTCTACCGAGGCAATACTATGTGCTTTTCACGCCTAATGTAAGGAAATAAAACAGGTTAGGACATAATACACAGTTTAATTAAAAGTAATATTGATATTAGCATTAGGACAGTTGCTGAATGACAAGGAAATGTTTTTTCCCGGAACATTTATATTAGTATTTTGTGTCAAGAGTTCGTTTTTTTATTTATTTGCCATGCTTTGAAATTTTCATACACTTTCTGATATTTGCGACGGGATTTTATTGGCAGTAAATTCCGAATTACCGACTTTGCCGTATCCTGAATTTCAGGCGGTGTAAGATCCATATCTGTACTTGTATCACTCATTTTTGTTGAATATCGTACAAATTTCCAATCAAAAGTTCAAAAGTTTAGCGTTTGTTTCCAATTAAAAGAACAGAAGTAATTTTCATTCCCGCCTTTTTAACTTTTTTAATTTTTACCTTATTTAAAGATGCAAAGGCGTTTTTCACGTACGCCTTAAAAACTTACATAAAAACACGTTTACAATCGCAAAAATACACTTTCACTGAGCGGATTTGACGTTTTAATTTTTTAATTAAACGTTCTAATGTCATATTTGTCAAACATTTTTTTATTTATTTCCGAACGAGTTACTAATGTCATAAATAACCGACCAATAGCAGAGTAGAAAGTAAACTGGTCTAAAAACACTCCATTTTACTTTGCAACTCAACATTGTTGGACTGTTTTTGTGTTGTACTACTAAGAGCAACTTTCTATTCTGATTTCGATCCTTCTTTGGCCATATTTCCGAGCAGTGGCGTGAAAATATAATTTATTATTTATTTAGGTTAATTTCGAACGAATTGGTTAAAAATGTTGATTCAGGGCTTAAAAACAGGTTAATTTTCCGTACCCATAATAAAATTTACGCTAACAAGGAACGAAATCTATATACCGGTTAGAGATTACTTCCTGCGTGTGATCGGATACTAGGATATATGGCGGAAGCGTTCTCTAGCCGGTAAATGCATTTCATTCCCTGTGAGCGTAACCTACGCAACCAATTCGTTCGAAATTAACCTAAATAATTAACCGGTTTATTTGTAACCAGTTACAAATCCTGCGGGAACGAAATGCATTCACTGGTTAGAGAGCGCTTCCGTCAGCACTCTCAAACCGGTAAATGGAGTTTGTTCCCTGTGAGCGTAACCTTTATTATGGGTCTCAATGTGGCTGTAACTTATACGGAAAATAAAACGGTTGTTAAGCCCTAATTTTGACTATCCCAAATAATACAAATAAAAATTGTAGAAAAATCTCTATCGTGTACTCTAAGCTTTACAAATTTCACGTGTGTTACCTTAATTCACGTATGTTACCATGTGTTACCAGTTCACGATCGTTATGTACAATTTTTCTCGGCCATTGCCAACAGTAATGCTACAGCGGAGAGTTCCACGAGTTCACACAATAAATTAAAGTCAATTAAATTAACTATACCTAGGCCTACCTTTGACGGGTCATACGAAAACTAGCTCGAGTTTAGAGACACTTTTCTATCGCTAGTTCATGAATCCAGACTTTTGTGACGTTCAAAAGTTTCACTACCTAAAGTCTTCGCTAAGAGGCAGTGCTATACTAGTGATAGACTCACTCGAGCTCACGGCGACCAACTATGCAGTAGCTTGGGAGCTTCTTCTTAATCGCTACAACAATAGCCGCTTGCTAGTTCACAATCACGTCAAGACATTATTTACAATGGGACCGCTTAGCAAGGAATCGTATATGGTAATTAGAAAGTTAATCGATACTACACACAAAAATCTACGCGCTTTAAAGATATTAGGTGAACCTACTTGGGACACTTTAATTATATTTATATCGTCTCGAATCTTGATAAAACTACGGAACGCGAGTGGGAACAGTATAAAAGCAGTTTTACTTGTCAGGTTTCTCAAAACAGGCTTAAATTGGGTGATTTAATGCAGTTCTTAAAGAGCCGAGCGGACATATTTGAGACATTACAAACAAAATACTTCTAACTTAAATCACAAAGTGTACTGTAACGGTTCCACTAATAAACCGCAAAAATCACACGCTGTACCTAAGTTTATGTGTTCGATGTGCAAAGTGAATCATCCACTTTATTCCTGTATTAAGTTTCTGGAGACTGGATTACGATTCGAAATGAAAATTAGTCAAAGATAACAATCTGTGCGAGAATAGCTTACGCGCGGGGCATAAGGCTGAGACATGCGTGTTTGGGCCGTTCCGGAGGTGCAATAAGAAGCATAAATCGCTAATTCATCCTCCGAGCGAAGACTATTCCAGCTTTGCCCCCGCCGGACCTCCCGTCCCCGCAGCATCCTCCACTGTTATGTCGTTCAATGCCCATACACAGATTGCTATGCAATCCGTACACCGATATGTATCTAAACCGGTATTATTGTCCACCGCCCTTGTTGATGTGACTGATATAAATAATATTTGTCACACCGCTCGCGTATTACTCGACAACGGCAGTCGGAGACGCTTCATCACTAAATCATTAAGGGAATTATTAGACAAGCCATTGATATAGTCCACTCACGAAACTCGCAGTGCACGCAGACCTGTGATGTTACGATTAATTCGGGTTCTCATGTTCGGACACCTAGCGACACCTGTAAGCAACCTACATGACGCAGCCACACATCGTCACACGCTACGTCACACATTTGTTCCTTTCGCTGCAATATAAGCTGAACGCACGTTAAGCTTTTTGATTTTTATTTAACCATCCTTTCACAATTTTCAACAATTATTACGCAAATTAAGAGCCTGCTAACCGACATTTTTTTTAAATCCAAATTTCGAAGTGAAATTTGGCAAGAATATTGAATTTTTACTCAAAAGCTGCTGATAAAAGGGGTGGTTGCCACTTGACAATATTGTTTCACCTGTTACCATGTCACTCTTTGCGAAGCTATACTGGCAGAATTCAAATCTCCTAAAGCGTCTGACTTCGATCATTCGAGCGCACATACTGACTTCGTGGTCGTCTCACACTCTCCCGCTGGGGTACTCACCCCTTGTCCTGCTGGTCCCCGGGCGGGGCCCGCTCCCGCCACAGCTCGGGCTGCATTGCCGCGTCTATCTCGGCCCGCGCCGCTGCCGCAAGTCTCTCGCTCTCGCCCGAGCGCACGTAGTCTGTGATGAACGCGCGGAGTGAGCACTCGCCGCCACTGGGGAGAAAGAGAGGAATAACACAACGATATAACGCTGAGAGATCGATCCACCACCATCATCCCAAGAACCTTTTGAAGGTGGAGAAAGACAAGTAACACCTTGACAACTTACTAGATTACCTCCATATCGGATATTAACTTTAAGATCATTGCATTTGAAATTCAATTAAATTATTTTGACTAGTACTATTTCTCTTATTCCTTCCGGATTAAGGTCAACTTTCCCTTCTTGGTGAAACCAAGGAATATTCCCTCCCAATTTCCAATTCAGCGGTTTAGGCTGCACATTGTTCATCAGTCAATGAGTCAGTATTGTAATTATAGATAATCAAGAAAAACGGAAACAACGGACGTCAACAACATGCCAGCTGGACCCTTTTTGCACGAAAATATAAATGTTACAATTTGTAATGTGACACTTTAAATGCTTGCATATTTAGCCAACACATTCAAACTTGAAAACTATTTGAAAACTAATTAGACGGGCTATTCCCAGTAGTCCGCACCCCGTAGTTCGCACTGCGAACTACTGGGATTTTTTTCCCCAGTAGTTCGCACTAAAAAAAACCCACTAGTCCGCACCTCCGGCAAGTGGTGCGAACTACTGGGATTTTTTATTCCCAGTAGTTCGCACTGCGGACAAATGGGAAAATCAAAATCCCAGTAGTTCGCAATGTGTTAAATTAAAATTACTTTTTTATATTCCTGGTCCTATAATACCATATGAAATTGAACACAGTTATGTTTAATTAAACAGTGCGAACTACTGGGATTTTGATTTTCCCATTTGTCCGCAGTGCGAACTACTGGGAATAAAAATTCCCAGTAATTCGCACCACTTGCCGGAGGTGCGAAATAGTGGGAATTTTTATTTATTAAAAAAAAATCCCAGTAGTTCGCAGTGCGAACTACGGGGTGCGGACTACTGGGACTAGCCCAATTAGACCATGCATTGTAAAATGTATTCATCTTTAATATAATTAAATAGATTCATATTCGTAATCATTAAAAGTGTTTCACGCAATTAAATCGGTTTTTTTTCACAAACACCGTGATTTGTAGTTAAGGGATTTCAAAGTAAATTAAAAAGAAATACTTTAGTCCCTAGAGATTAATAAGGAGCTTTAGTCCCTATGTGCAGAGACTAAAGTAACAGTTTAAGAGCATGAGAAGTGAAAAAATAGTAATGGCTCACATGACTAGCTCAATGTCATTGGTGAGAGCGTGCAGGGCCGGGAGGAGCGCGTAGAGGTGCGCGGGGTCGGGCTTCGCCACCAGCGGGTAGCGGCGCGTCGTCGCCGCCACCGCCGTCACTGGCGCCGCTGCACAAACAGACAGTTCAGCGACAGAGCTTGGTGTGACGGTGGCAATTTAGGGACGTTTTAGTAGTGCGAGGACAAATAGTGCATTACTGCCGAGACCGGGAAAAAGGCCGTTGCGGGACGAGTATAAGTTAGCTATTATACGAGTCCCGCAACCGCCCTTCCCGACCGAACAAACAACGCGAGTATAACACATTTTTAAATATAATATTAAACACAGTCTCGAAATTAAAATAATATTTTCGCCATAGCCATCAACAATACTCAAAATTCCATATACATTCGAAATGGGTATAACATTTTATCCGTAACATCAGAAAGAGAAAAAATAATATATTGCCACTCATAAAATTCTCAACAAAGTAATCAATGTAATGGCAAAAGGTTCAGGTTTCAACCGCTTCTCCACAATTATTATTTTTTGTGATGAAGGATCATCGCGACCCATAAACACCCGCAACACCAGAGGAATCGCAGGTGCGCTGCCGGCCTTTGAGAAAAGATGCAATGATGGTAAGAGGGCTCAACTTGTCCAGCCACTGACCTGTCAGCCTGAACAGCTTGTTCCGGCGGCGCTGCGGGCGCTTCTTGCCGAAGTAGTCCGCCACTCGCAGCGAGGCCGGCGCGTCCGCCGAAACGGACCGCGCGGCGGCTAGAGTCACGCTCTCGATTTGGAGATAGTCCGTTAGCAGGAGTTGGAGCTGGATAAAAAAATATGAGACGAGTTTTTTGGGAGGTTTTAGAAGCTTATTAAGGGGTGCGCTTCAACCAGTCTTAAAACATTTTGCATAATTTCATTAAACTAACTACGAAAAGCACAATGAACGTGTAGCATAAAAACAAATTGTATATTTTTATCAGGCATACGATCAAATAACATAACTCATTCATCATAAGCGTCATTTTCTTTTTATTATGCATTTTAAGTCAATTTCATCTTACTAGGTTATGTTCGTTTACATGCAATTCATTACATAATTAATGTTACGATTCCACGATCCTTTTATATTTCTCTGACCAAATGTTTATTAGAGAGATTTTTTTTTTATGGCATTGAGAAGGCAAACGAGCACACAGGCCACCTGATGGTAAGTGGAAACTGTGACCCATAAACATTCGCATTTACAAGACTGCAAGCCTAAGACTGCAAATGCGTTGCCAACCCTGAGGACTAAGACGGAATGCCTCTATTATTATGAACAATAATCCTATCGATTAGTGGAATAAAACATCGACATTATTTTTTAAATTTTTAGCTTTTTCGATTCCAGGGTGAAACAGGCGAGTTTTACAAAATGGTTGAAAGCACTTTTGTTTCTTTTTAAAAATAAAAAAATGATTACTATATGAAAAAAAATCTAACTTAACGATTTTAGAGTAGTTCAAGGTTCCAGCCCCATATTTTTTTTCCATCACATAGGACACAGCTACATAAAGCCTGCGTCAGTTGAAATTGCCCAAGATGTAAACAAATTAGTCTGTTTGACAGATAACCTCAAATATTCATCGAGCGTGTTTTTATCCAAAATATCGTAGAATTAATAGTTATTTGATCTTAAACTTAATGTTAAAGTATGATCAAGTGGATAAATCACTGCCAACACCTCACTTGATCATTAAAAGCACGCGAATATCGAGTAATTATGTTAAATTGGTTCATTTGGTTGTGTTTACATCTTTGCCAATTTATTTATTTATTTATTTATTTATTTATTTATTTATTTATTTAGTAACACGTTACACTATCATTACAGGACACCCTAATGCGATAGTATACCAACATCGTATGAACTGACTCACTGCCTATTCATATCGAACATTACAACATAAAAAGTCACTTTGGTGAATTCACACAAAGAACATGAGAACAGATCAGTCTTCTCAGCCACTTGATTCAAAATAAATAAGGCTCGAGTGAGAGGGGCCTTATTTAGGAGATTGGTCCGGCCGCGCGGAACATTGAACAACTTAGGTCGCCGCCGCCGCATTATATACTTATCAGGCACAGATAGACTTACCATTTTAAGAATACCTGGATTATGCGCCTTACCTCTAATTAATTTGAATATTATTTGAGCCAATTCAAAGTTCCTTCTGACCTCTAGCTTGTTATAGCCAACCATACCGAGTACAAATAGAGTAGGGTACATCAGTGGATAAAACGGGTATAAATTGGTCCAGACTATACATACGTACCACTTGCTGGACCGCACTCCAGTAGTGCGCCTCGGTGTGCAGGCACGAGTCCGAGATGCGGTGCCGCTGCAGCGCGGCGCGCCACAACTGCAGCAGTCTGCAGGCAAACCGCCGGGTAAAACTACTAGGAATTACGTAAATCAAGTTCATGTGAATGCTGAGTTGGGACCGTTTCACAACAATTTTTTCAACACACTTGCTCAAAACGACCTTTTTATTCCACCGATTTTTGGCTCATAAACCTAGATATTAAACACGCGTGCTTTTTCAGTATATTACGCACAAGTGCCTTTAGTTTATTAACCCAAACAATTTACATTTGTAGCCTAGTACCAAGTTGTAAGTACGAAGAAGAAGCGATATAATTTAGTCGGGTTATACCTTTTTTTTTCTTAGCAACAAACAGTTTTTATGCGGCAAATAATATTATCTACATATTTATTTCAATAAATTGGTGAAATCAGCTTTATTACTAAAAAATAACTCAATTTCATTAAAATCATTTAAATTTTTCTGTAATTTGTATTTTAAACATGAATTATTACATTTTAAATTTGGCTGTTGGCCGATCTCGTTCGCGCCTTAGCCTTGCGCGCGCATCGGTATCGCGGCAAGAAAAAAAAACAACGCGCCAGCCGCCATTTTTCGTAAATAATTGACGGCTGTGACGAAGATAGTTTGGATTAATTATTGTGAAGTTTAATATTAACAAAAATGTCTTCTTTAATTAAAGAAAATGAAGAGTCTTGTTTTTTTTTCGCAAATGTGTTGAAAAACGTCGTATGTAACACGTGTGCCTGTGACCATAATATACGCGGCTTTCTTGTGGCGCACTCGCTTATCGCTCGTGCGCACACAATAGCGCCTTGTATACAATGGTCAACTTAGCACACTTGTATCATAATGTACTATTACGTGTCTTGATATTTTTGTATCTATGTAATGTGGTTTTGTTTTGCTGCGAATAAATGTCTCTTTATCTTTATCTTATGTTTGATACTTCATTTAATTTGAATTTAGCGCGCATTCGCTTGGATGTCGCTTTATTTTTAATTTATAATCCCAGTAATATTATAAATGCGTAAGTTTGTGTGTTTTTTTGTTGTTACCGCGTACGACTATGGCCTATTGCCCACGGAAGTGTGCATAGACGCGTATTCGTCATTGTACGCTTGCTTGCAGCCTACATACAAAACCGCACAACTGTTTCGACGGAGCGGGAACGTCAATTCAGCGACGCTGTATGCAAGCTACATTGCAAGAATCAGCACGTATGAAAGAAAAAGAGGACATCATCACGTATGAAAGAAATGTGTATACTACGATACGCTTCGTGGACAACGTCAGTACGCCGGTCTGCGAGAAAGCTGGACGTGGACGGTAGGCCTAAGAGCATCGGTGGCGTAGTGGCATAGAAGTCGACTCGTGATCGATAGGTACAGAGTTCGAACCTCCGCGGTCACCATTTACCAATGATTTTTCCTAACTATATAAATACACTAGAGGACGCCCGCGACTTCGCACGCGTAGAATAAGTTTCCCGCTACTCCCCCTATTTTAACCCCTTAAGGGGTGAATTTTGAAAAATCTCTACCAAATTTAAAGTTTCTAGGTACAAGAAACTACTTCAGCTGTGTGTCAATATATAAGTGAGTCAGGTTTGCGTTTTATATATAGATTACCCAATGCTCTAACTGAAAAACATCGTGAGCGAATTTGAACAGCTGAGAGGAATGGTAATTCATTGTGTTAACTGTCTCACTAGAGCAAAAATTGTTAGCTATAAGTGGGACCTGTTTTGGCTAGTGTAACTATTAACTTACATTGTTTCGTTCCACTTGTGAAATAACTGCAGTATGATTGCCTTGAAATAAATAAAAGATCCTTAAGGGTCGAAGGGTATCTGAAACGACCCATCTGTAAGATAAGATACCGCGTACGCCTTCCCGAAATGCGAATTAAGGAAATAATAAATTGGAACGTGCACCAAGTTCATAAATGATAAACTGTTTGAACTTAAAACTCTTTATTTCTGTATCGTCTATGTTTTTGTGCAACACTATAATTTATTTATTTAACCGTATAGCAGGTGATGACTCGGTTATAACATATATATGTTATGCATATATGTATTACACTGAAATTAAATAAAACTGGGCGAAGACATAGGATATGGTTTTATAATGATTGAAACTACTGAGTACCTACGCGCATTAGTTTGCCGCTACTCCCCCTATTTTAACCCCTAACAGTGTTTTTCAGCTACGATGAGTTCTGTGACAGCCGTTTTTCGTAATTTCAATCACTTGATATACTCACATGCGAGGTATTTAACCCTTTGAACGCCAAGAACCACTATAGTGGTCGTGTACTGTCGTGCTTACCACGCCATCGACCGTTTTAGTGGTCATAGATACAGTGCAAAATAGACCCAAATATCTGTGACGTAAGGTTGGCTAATATCAACCTTACGTCACAAATCTGTGGGTTTTAGCTGTCATTGGCGTGTAAGGACGGAGTTTATATCAAGTCAAAGGCGTTCAAAGGGTTAAAAATAGGCGATTAATTATTTAATTTTTTGAACTGCGTCGCTTGGTGTGTACCAGTGTAGTTTTTATGTAAAGTTAAAGAAACAAGTGTAATACCTGTTTATATGGGCTGTCACAGAATTCATTGTAGCTGAAAAACACTGTAGGGAATGAATTTCCAAAATATCCCTTTTTAGTGCACCCTAGGACTCAGCTGTGCGTTGACGATCGGCCAAGCCAGTCAGGTTCTTCTTTTATAAATGTATAAATACTCCTCGTATTAATTTTTAAACGTCAAAATTACAAATAGTAACTTTATTACTATATGTTACTATGAATTTTAATTTTAAATCTTTTTAACTTTCATTTCCTCCTTATCAATAAAGTCAAGAATGTCTTTGTCGCTCTCAAATTTCGTTCTGTTCTCAGCCTTGATCCTCTCGACTCGGCTCGCATACTTGGTGAACCGAGCAACAAACTCAATGGCAGTCATGCCCTTGGTCAGCTTTGAATAAGCCTCAAACGCTCTTTTAATACAATCAAAAACATCGACCGGAAATATAGTCACCAAATTGTTCTTGAATTTCTTCTTCGTCAAAATATAAGCCACATAATCATTAAACATAGGAAATCTATTATAATATTGAACACACTGCACAAACAATTTATTATAAGACAAGAACTTGCTGCAGTCAAACGTATCCAATGTCTCATACTTTAACGAAGCTTTGCCGTCGACTTTATCAACCACAACTCGTTTACCATTTTCGTGCAGTGCGCTGTAATAAGATTTGTTGTCATCAATCGTGAAGTAAGGGCGGAATGTCGTACCACATATTTGAACACCCGAATCATCTATCTGATGCAAGAAATGAACGTAATCATTCAAATTAATGTCCTCCGACATAACGTCATCACTTAACATTGCATTGTGATGCAACTTCAAATATTTAAGTTTTCTTAAATTACCTTCATTCTTGATTTTACAAACTAGAAAACCTTTTACCGTTTCGAATATTGAATTCACAACATAAAACAATTGGTCTCTCCGCGCTGGTATTTTCTTCAATCTCATTACATTTTTGACCAAGTCCCGTCGTTTTCTAATGTATGCCAAGTCCAAATCATACTGTAAAAACTTCAAGATTTCTATCATAAGCGGTGCGACCCCGTGATACATTCTTAAACGTTCGTGTGCGAAATGATCCGGATCTGACTTGAAAATGTCTGAGGACAGCTCCACGCAGTACCACAAGGCCGTCGGCAATGATGTCTTGACTTGAGCGTCTAAAGGCAACGATGAGAGTGCTATCTTACACACTGTTGTCTTAACTCGCCTCAGCGTGTATTTCTTGAATTGTTCGACAACATTTCTGTCTATCCACTCCTTCTTTTCGCAAATTTTCCACAACACAAAATAGAATAAACCGATGTTAAATTTTACTTTTTTCTTGTCGAAATACGTTGCGGATATTATGTAGTCATTGTATGTGTCGAAGTCACCCGTGTCGACCAGCACTAGCCCGCCGTGATACCGTCGCCCCGTGCGAGGTTCCGTCTTTATGGTTTTCTTGATTAATTTTTTGTAAACTTTCAGAGTGTAAAAGTAACCGACGGTGTCGTTGAGACGTAGGTTGTTTAACAAGAACAAAGGGCACTCCATCGCCGATTTGAATTTAGAGAAGCACGCCATTGAAGGTTTACGCCTTTTTCTAGATTTCGACGGTTTGAAAATAAGTTGTTTCAGCAGATCCAATTCTGTGAATATGATTACTGGTATTCCTTTTTCATCGTCTAAAATAATGTCGGGGAACTTGATTTCTTGTTCCGTTTTGAATTTGACATTGACTAATTGTTGTTCGGGAACTTCTTCGCTGAATTTGGTTTCGAATTTCAACTCGTCAAAAGCCAATGACTTTTTCTCGCAGACGATGTAGTTTATCAAACTAGAGATCGACTTCTCTATGTCTTTTTGTAAAGCGTACGACGTATAAGTCAGGTTTTGGTACCAGTTTGTTTGTTTGAATGCTTTTATTAATGTTTGTTTATCAGTTGTTTCGAGATCGATAGGTCCGGACGCTGTAAACTTGCGCGGCACGCTGTTAAATAATCTATTTCTTAATTGTGTCAGCTTGTCAATTTCATTCATAGCAGCAGCATTTGTTTCTGGTGAATTTAAGTATTTCAATTTGATGTAAGACTTCAGATTCTTTTTTTCTGTAGGAAAATTGTCGACGGTTATCGTCGTGTAGTCGAATCCTTGAGAGATGTCTGTTTCGTCGATCTTTACCAGGTTGCGGTAAACAATGCAGTGGCTTTTGAGAAACGACGCAGCGACGGATAAGTCTATCTCGTTGATTTCTTTGTTGATTGCATGGAAATTCACCTTCTCATAGTTAACGTCTTCGTTGAGCTTCAAGCATTGTTTTAAACTGGAACTGGGAATACAACCATCAGTGATGATGTACAACAGTTTTATTTTGTCACCTTCTTCCGTGTGTTCCTTTATCCATTCTATAATAGTTTCCGGGTGCGTGCCCCCTTTGCCTCTTAGATTATTATAATCAATGATAGTCGTATGCTCGCTCACTTCTTCACACCGGGATGCCCAGTGCAGGTACACGATTTGATGTTCCTCTGATGCACTTAGTCTTCGCACGTCATTCTTAAACTGTTTTACAGTTTTCAATCCATAATAGTGGTAGTATATGTTACAGTACGTCGATCCAGAATGATCTTTTGCGTAAATGAAATAGTTCACCATGTTAAATCATGAATAAATGTCTCTGAGAGCACCGCTTCCACTCGCAGTGGATCTAGACTGACGCTACCGCTCGTGGCGATCGCCTCAGTAAGGTATTATGAAGCGTTCTGGATCTCATCCGGTCTGCTATAAGGAGAACTCTGTGTGATGTGTTGTGGTGGGTGAGCATAGTTTAAGTAACAGTGGTCGAGTGTGATATATGTTTTGGTAAGCGATGTACACTCACCGGCAAAAATTCCCGGCCACCCGTCTTTTTCTTCATACAATCGATACTTCTTAAACCTGAGAGCAACTTCATAAATACTTTACCAATTTAGATATAAATTGTAGTGTTTTGTTCTTAATTAATCTATGTGGCTAGGCGAAATGGCTAGCAAATAAATATTTTTAACGGTTCCTTTCAAAAGAAACAGAAACATAAATTTTGAAAGTCGTACAAAACACAATAATTTACTACGAACAGGTAATTTATGGATATCTTGGGTTTATATAGAAAGAGCAACGACCTTTAAAAATATGTATTTGCTGGCCATTTTGGACCTAGGTTAAATAGCAACAAAAAACTATAATTTACATCAATAAGTATTTTTGAACTTACTCTCTAGTTTTAATAGTTATATTTGTAAAGAGTTGTATAAACAAAAGACGACTGTGCAAGTATTTTTCCCAGCGAGTGTATGTTGTTATTATCGCTAAAGTATGGCCAATGAAACGAGACAAACAATGTAAACAAACTGACCGTTACTGAGTTATATTGCGACATCGAGCGATTATTATATCCGTCCTTATTTCTCGTACGCTAATAGCTTGTTTACATTCTTTGACTTTATAGTTGTTAGCGGATGTGAGTATCTGTTGCGGATGAGTGGTAAATAATAAATAGACGTTGCGATAATTCAGCGTTACGTAGAGGAGTTAGTGGAGTTGAGTGGCCTAATTACCTAATTAATAATAGGGAATATTAATGACTTCTTCTCACAGCTTAAATAAAAGCTGATTCATGTAACGAACCGTTGAGAAAAAATATTTTTCACATCACCTATTCGGAAAGGGGACTTTTCTTCCATGCTAGGAGGGATCAAAGTGCCACTTTTCTGTTCAACGACATTTTGGTGCCAAATTTTATTATTGTTAAATGTGATAATTTCCTGTTGTAAAATTTGATAATTTCAGCACATTTAGATAGTGTAAGTAATTAAATTTGTTTTATGAATAAGATCTTTTATTTTCCTTATAGGTGATATGAAAAGCAGCATGTGTCACACGGTAGCAAAATTATTTCCACCTTGGGGGTTAACACTTGAGTCCCTCACTACGCTTAGGATTCTATTTTAGAATCCCTCGCTACGCTCTTCATTCAATTATAGAATCCATCGCTTCGTTCAGGATTCAATGTACGAAGTCGCCGTAAATACGTCATTTAGCTCCCTTGTGACACAATCTACTATTTTGAATAACTATAAAAATAACCAAATACAAACGATGATTTATGCTAAGAATATATATTTCATCTTCTGTTTTTTCACCATGATTCGTGTCCATACGTCCGCGTTTGAAGTCGGCATACCACCGACAAATGGTTGGCTTAGAGGGAGCAGATTCCGAATAACATTTTATAAGCTGCTGTGCTTCAACGGTATTTTATCCCATAAACAATGTTTTATGAACTCACGAAACTTGTTTTTTTCCATTGTTTCAGAATAACAAAAGAACGCGTCACTTGAATGGCTGTATCACAATATTTACCTGTTAGATTGAAAAAATAGATACTTATCACCAGAGGCCGGAATTTTCGTAGCATTTTTGAGCTGTCATAGGGACTTCTCGTTTATCGACTTCCTGAAATAATTTTTTTATCGATACATTATAGAACACAACATATTAAAGAAGACTTAAAGTAGAGGTAAACAACAGGCGGTCTTATCGCTAACGAGGGATTTTTTTCAGATAACTTTTGATTAGCTAAAAATATGAATTAGAAATTTGCAATGAAAATAATCGGTAGCAATTCTTGATGCAATTTCTTTCGAAAAATGTTTAAAACGCATACGAAATACACAAATTATTTTAAAAGAAACAATTAAATATTATTATTTTATTTCCTATTTATAATTTCCAAAAAGCTGTTATCCAAAGGTCATCTCGAAGAGATCGCTCATTCGCGATAAGAGCGCCTGTAGTTTACTTCTGCTCGTAATCATATTTTAAATATTGTATTATGTATTTATCGATATACACATGGATATCGGAAGTCGATAGACGAGAAGTCCCTATGACAGCTCGAAAGTGCTACGAGAATTCCGACCTCTGCTTATCACTTGATGGCCAGTACTTTCCAAAAAATCAATAAAGTGTTTGATACATGCGCGTTCTCCTGGACTTATTGAACGATCTAGTATTTGTTGTAGTTTTCACCTGACTGCCGAGGATTACCAGTCTATATACTTCCTTCATGGCGCTCTCGAAACTAAACGCATGGACCGATTCTGATGATTCTTATGGCAATCGATTTGTCTCAATCTTGTGAGTGTCACTATAGTACATTGTGCATCAAGGGTAGTATGAAGGGAATTACTAACGAAAGTGTTAGAACGAGGCTTTTAATGACTCGAGTTAGTAATCCCCTTACTACCTGTGATACACACAATGGTTTTCATCACATTTGCGAGGAAAAAAAACAAAGAGAAAACACTAACTCTGCAAAATACAAAGAAATAACTTTTGACGAACGGGAACGTAAATGGAAACGATATTTTTTTACTGACCTCTACCACAGATAATAACTGCGTTTAGTTTCGACCTGGATTCGAGCCAGATTTAGCCAATTTGATAAAAATGTATAATTACTAAAATTAATGATAAATGTTGATATAAACTTGAAATAGGTATAAAAATAATGAAGTTTAATGAAGCGTATAGGTTTTGTGTAATGTAAGTTAGTCTATAGCTAATTTTTAAAGATGAAATTAGAAACCGATTTAATTTTTGGCTGAAAATTAAACCTCCTTAGTCAGAAATGATGTACGAAAGAGTTGCAAATTTTAAAAAGAAAGTCTTTACTCCCTAGGGAGTAATGACAAACTCGCCATAATTCCCGCGGGAACAATTTAGGCCATTGTCCTTCTGTATACAGGCCATTACAGGCATGGAATAACACCATATACGAGCAAGTGTGATGAAAAAGATACGACAGTAATTAAAATTCCATATGGCAGCAGCTAGACGCCATATTATAGTTTCGCCATGTCCGTCCGTCCGTCCGTCCGCAGCCTAGCTCAGAGTTTTTTAGTACTAAAAAGCTTTAATTTAGCATGAATTTACATAGTCACGCAAACAAAGTGGTAAAATAAAATCTTGATAAAATATTATTTTCAGTATACCTTCCCTACACGTAATCGTAATCTCGTCTACCCCATAGTGTGGCGTGTCGTTGGATAGGCCTTTCAAATTAAAATATTGCGGAATTATTATAACATTTTTTCGACTAAGGGATCCGTTTATGAAATTTTAATCTTTAAAAATTACAGTCAAAACTAGAAATACTAAAAACCTGAAAAATATCTTCAATGTGCATATAACGAATTCAATAGAAAAACAATTACGACTAAGAAGACATCATTGGTTTTTGAGATGCAGGCGATTTAAAGTGTTTAAAAAGTACCTACTATAATCATCTAAAATGGCACCAAATTCTGTAGTACTTAGCGGCTTCGGAACCCTACACTGAGCATGGTCCGACATGCTCTTACCCGGTTTTTGAGTAAAATGAAGGTTCCGATTTTACTATTTTGGCTATGGATCAGTAAAACGGTGGATAGTCGAAGGAGTAATCGCGTAACAAACGTCCTCCCTTTTTGAAGTCGGTAAAAAAATGAACTGCGATAAGAGATGCGATGGTTGTCTGAAGGATCGCCCATAATGGAGCTCAAAATACGCTGACATACCTGTGCGTCGTATAGTGATCTACATCAAAACCATAGGGAATAGAAAAAAAGCTGTCATAGAAATAGTTTAGGGCAGAAATTGATTTCACAAAAAATACTTAATTTTGTACCTTATGATATTCCCATACTGTTTTAGTTATAACTAATACCTCTTGTTTCTCGAAGCACAGGCGCGGAACTGGTCCCCCAAAGCGCAAACAAGTCGCAGCGGCTTGGCGGCGTCGGCGTTGTCCGCCGCGTCCAGTCCGTCGGCCTGCTCGTCCGGCGGCTCGGTGTCCGGCTCCGCGTCGCCCTCTTCTATCACGCGCCGGGAGACCGACTCGATTACAGTCAGTAGTTCATCTTGGATCTGAACTTTGAATTTCTGGAGACAAATTATTTTTGGTGAAATATTTATTAGAGTCACGTAAAACATACCTATCCATAATCTAATATAAAAAACCGGCCAAGTGCGAGTCGGACTCGCGCACGTAGGGTTCCGTATCACTATACATCTAAATAAATGTTTTTCTTTATTCTTTATATTGGAGTTGATTGAATGAAAGGTAAAATGCGGTTTACGATTTATAACGTATTAAAAAAAAACTAATTATTAGATCTCGTTCAAACCAATTTTCGGTGGAAGTTTGCATGGTAATGTACATCATATATTATTTTTACATTTATCATTCCCTTATTTTAGAAGTTACGGGGGGGGGACACACACATTTTTCCACTTTGGAAGCGTCTCTCGCGCAAACTATTCAGTTTAGAAAAAAAATATATTAGAAACCTCAATATCATTTTTGAAGACCTGTCCATAGATACCCCACACGTATGGGTTTGATGAAAAAAAAAAAATTGAGTTTCAGTTCTAAGTATGGGGAACCCCAAAAATTTATTGTTTTTTTTTCTATTTTTGTACGAAAATCTTAATGCGGTTCACCGAATAGGTACATCTACTTACAAAGTTCCCATAGTATAGCTCTTATAGTTACGGAATAAAGTGGCTGTGACATACGGACGGACATACATGACGAATCTATAAGGGTTCCGTTTTTTGCCATTTGGCTACGGAACCCTAAAAAGTAGGACATAATTTTCGGACGGTATTGAATGCGGGATAATAGGAATAAGTTTGCCATATTTTATTATTTTTCAACTTCACTGAACGTTGTTTATTTTTCTCTCGTAGTTCTTATGGACCTTCCATAAGCTCACGATCAATTTAAACTAAACAGTAAGAGATGATTAAAACGGTTTATTTGAATTTGGCGTTGCAATGAAGGCACGTACCTCGGTGGCGGGCGCGAGCTGGTCGAGCGCGCCGAGCGCCTCCAGCGCCACCATGACGCTGGTCTCGAACGTGCTGTCTTCCTCCGCGAGGCTCGCCTCGAACTCGGGCGTTATGTCTTGGAGATACGCGTCTGTTACCTCCTCGCTTTTGGTCAACTCTGAAATAGTACATTGTGCATCAAGGGTAGTATGAAGGGAATTACTAACGAGAGTGTTAGAAGCCCGACGCCGAAGGCGGAGGGCTTTTAATGACTCGAGTTAGTAATCCCCTTACTGCCTGTGATACACACAATGGTTTTCGTCACATTTGCGAGGAAAAAAAACAAAGAGAAAACACTTTAACTCTGCAAAATATAAAGAAATAACTTTTGACGATCGGGTTTTGACTTTTTTTTTGTGACCTCTACCACAGATAATAACTGCGTTTAGTTTCGACCTGGATTCGAGCCAGATTTAGCCAATTTGATAAAAATGTATAATTACTAAAATTAATGATAAATGTTGATATAAACTTGAAATAGGTATAAAAATAATGAAGTTTAATGAAGCGTATAGGTTTTGTGTAATGTAAGTTAGTCTATAGCTAATTTTTAAAGATGAAATTAGAAACCGATTTAATTTTTGGCTGAAAATTAAACCTCCTTAGTCAGAAATGATGTACGAAAGAGTTGCAAATTTTAAAAAGAAAGTCATTACTCCCTAGGGATGACAAACTCGCCATAATTCCCGCGGGAACAATTTAGGCCATTGTCCTTCTGTATACAGGCATGGAATAACACCATTTACGAGCAAGTGTGATGAAAAATATATTTATAGGTTACAAGAGCTCTTGCATGTAGTCCACACCACATCTGTATAGACCGTTCGACGTTATATATTTAAATTTTGACGTAAATTCCATATTAGTTTTGTACACAGCTACATGCAAGAGGTCATTGGAAAATTGGGGCAGCCGAGCGTCGATACAGTTCGTTAAATATTTTCGAGTCTGATCGCTTTTTTTTGGTTAAATCGTATATAAAGTTACTGGTTATTGATTTTTGTAGCTTAGAGGGAGGGCTGGGTTAGCTTTCTCTTGAACGAGGACGCTGATTGGGTCGACCCAGTAGAAGGGGGCTTCCGTCCTGTTTTAAAAAACGTAAGTCTGGCTCAACTGAAGTTTTTGAAAATTCTCAGGCGGTATTTTTCACTCCCGCTATGGGTAATAGACGTAGGAGGGCACGCGAAAACCGCGAGCGTACTCTGGAAAATTAAAGATCCCGGTCAACTCACTCTTCATCAGACCGTAGTTTGGATGACCTTCATACTACTTCTGTTAGTAATCGGTCGGAATTAGATTCACAGATTCCCCCTGGACGGAACAAGATGATCCAGCCTTCGACCACGGCCACGCCCCCGGCACATTTGATTGTTATGACACAAACCGAGTCGCCGGCTTCTCTTTTTACGCCGGTAGGGTGCAAAAGATATAACACTAATGACCAGGGTCCGTATATTGTTAATATTCAGAAAATCGCCCCAGATTCTGGGGTAACTTTGCACCCTGTGACTCTTGGATTATACCTTCAAAAGAGAAAGCGGGAGTTTACGAATGTAGTAGACGGTTTAGTCAAGAGAATAGGGCAAAATCGTGTGTCCCTGGGTTTCCACTCGGCTGAGGATGCTAACTCTTTCCTGGATTCTCCCACAATTCTACCAACTTAATGTCACCAGAATGGGGCTTGTGCGTGAGGAGGTCCTTGAGCAAGTTCAGGTGCCTGTAAACTGGGAGGCGTTCGTCCAAACCGGACGGTTCCTTTAGCTGGTTGCCCTCCGAATCGGTTGTTGATGGACCAAGCTTACCAAAAAGGATCTTTTTGTGTTTGAATTCACTGCCTGTTGGATCTTATCAGTACGCGGTACAGTGCTTTAAGTGTTGCCGATTTGGCCAGACTAAGGAAAAGTGTCGGTCAATCCCTCGTTGTTTCCGATGCGGCGGTGCCCATATTGTGCGAGGTTGATGTAGAAACTCACGGTTATTTCTGTTGTAACTGCCCCCGGAGCTTGGCGGCAGGATATTTCGCAAACAGTAAACAAGTAAAAATAAATAAAACCATGGCGCATGAAAACATTTCATACATTGAGGCATCCAATTCACGCTAAAATCTCCCAAAGGTCTTACTCGAATGTAACAGCTGCCTCCCTGCAATCTCCACAAGCTTCGTCTTATAAGAAGACTGTTTTTCGTCAGCCTCGCTCTCCCCCACTCTTGAATAAAGGATATGGTAGAAGGGCCCATGAAGCGTACAACGTCAATCCAGAGATAATGTAATAAGCGAACTGATCAAATTGCTTTCATCTGTCTGTTGTTACTTTTTCCATTCAGTCCCCTGGCCAACCCTGCCCTGCTGTCCGACGCTGCTCCTTTTATTTCATCTTTCCTGTTTCCCTCTAATAATGGAACAAGTGGTTCTTCAGTGGAATGCTCAGTATCGCTAATAAAAAAAACAGATTACCTTTATTTAATTAATAAATACAACCCAGTTATCTTAGCCATATCCGATATGGCTTAAAAATGGTTCTAATTTTAAATTACCGAGTTATTCATCTGTAATGGTCGGTCGAGCGGACGGTAGAGCTGGCTGTGCTCTCCTCGTTAGAGATTAAGATCATATTCCTTTTTCACCTGTAAGCGTTGCTCAAAATTACTCAAATTTTCACTTAACTTTCGCTCGTGTGGAAGGTGTTACTTTTTTATCTCTTTACATCCCATATCCTTCCGCTGTAATGCTCAACCAATTCAAAAAAAATTTGAAAACCTGCAGCACCCCGTCCGTAGTCATTGGTGATCTTAACGTCCATCATGTTTTGTGGGGTTGTCATAATAATGACATTCTAGGTGAACAACTCCTAGAAATTTTAGACAAGTGTAATCTTTGTCGATTAAATTCAGGCGCAGCAACTCAAGACACTCTTCCTAACCAAGCAGCTAGTGCAGGTGATTTATCCCTTTGCTCCGCTATACTTGCGTCTCAAATTACCTGGGAGGTATTGGATAGCACATTTGACAGTGATCGCTTCCCTATTGTACTTAGATCTCCTTTTGTAACTTCAAAGAGACCGACTGTTACTATGCCTTTGTTAGTGTATAATGTTAACGGTGCTGACTGGGATAGCTATAGAAACCACGTAACCACCCCCTATCACGTCAAAATCTACGCAATACTGTTCTGATGCTCTAGTTTCAGCTATAAAGATTTCTGCTGATAAGGTTTTCCCTCTTAAAAACACTGCTATTGGTAAGATGACCTCTCCTCCTTGGTGGGACAAAGAGTGTTCTGTAGCGGTATAAAACTAGAAAGAAAGCTGAACTCACTTATGCTTTGAACATGTCGGCGGTCGGCTTCTCTCCAAAACTATGGCGGAAACGAAAGCGTTACCGAATTCGCAGAAGTCAGACGGTTGGAAATCTTTCAGCACATCGTTAAGTCCTTCTACTCCAGACGCAATTGTTTGGAATAATATCAGAAAATTTAGGAGATCATTTAATAATAGTAGATGTATTTATCCTACTTCTTTACATTGGGCGGAATCATTCGTAGATAGGATTGCTCCTTCTTATGTTCCAGGTGTTCTTGACTCTACAATAGGGCTCATCTGATACATTGGATCAAATTTTTTTTTATTTTCAAATTTATTTCAGAACAAGTTCCATATGTTGTTAGTAACATCAATTCTTATTCTATATTAGTAATTAAGAAATATTAACAAATTATGTAATATATTATTTTATTCCTATGGCTACTGCTACCCAATGTCGCACCATGGGGCAGTCAGGCCGTTCAGCAACCATGTTCAGAATGCTGTTGTGGCTGCCACGGATGCGTTGAAGCAGTGAAGCTGCTTTCTTCCGCATGTGCGCCGGGAACCCGTCCGTGCGGGCCGCGGCGAACATCGCTGACGCGCTGCAGTGCCGTGGCAGCCCCAACAGCATTCTAAAGGCATTGTTATATTGTACGCGTAGGGCGTTATAGGCTTGCTTCGTGTACTTCACCCAGAGACCGCTCGAGTAAAAGGATGTACAATACGCCTTAAATAGCGTTATTTTAACGCTAACAGAGCATCGAGCAAATCTCCGAGCCAGTACATTGCTTCTCACCGCTAACGCCCTGCGCTCCCTCTCGATATCTTCAGTGTCATTAAGATCCTCGGTGACCACGTGCCCCAGATACGTGCACCTGCTAACGACCTTGAGCGCAGTACCCGCGAGCACTACGGGGGGCACGTAATAGGGCTTTACTTTACCGGCATTGAATACGAGCAGCTCGCTCTTCTTGCTATTGTATTTTAGCCCATGCTCGGCCGCATACCGCTCACACGTTGCCAGAAGCATTCGAATCGATCTGATCGAGGGACCCAGCAGCACCATGTCATCGGCGTAACTAATGTTGTTGACACATACACCGTCAACATGGCATCCGACATGCATGCTGCTGAGTTCCTCGATCAACCGATTTATGTAGTAATTAAACAAGACTGGCGACGTCAGCCCCCCCTGTCTCACGCCACATTGTAACGTGTATTCACTTGATAAAGAATCGGCCCATCTCACCTGATTAAGCTGGTTTTGGTACCAATATTCAAAAAGCGACACACACTCGCGCGGTAGGCTCGTGTTCCTTAACTTGTCCCAGAGTACGTCATAGGAGACGAGATCAAAAGCTTTAGACAAGTCAAGGAAGCACGCATACACCGGTGTTTTTCTACTTGTGTAGAACTCGACGGTTTGCTTAAGGCTAAGAATTGCACTTTCTGTAGACAGCCCGGAACGAAACCCGAACTGTGCGTCGTGCAAATGCAGATGTTTATTTAAAAGAGTGTTTAGCAAACCGTCAAGCACCTTTGCCGTTGTGGTCGCGAGCGAGATGGGCCGATAATTGGTCAAGTCCGACACATCACCAGTCCTGTTCTTAATAACTGGTACGACCACAGTTCTCATTAAAGATTCCGGCAAGTAAGAGTGCCCAAGGCACAGCGCAAACAACATTGCCAGAACTCTCGGGAGATGCACACCAGCGTGCTTGAAATGTTCAATGTTGAGGCCGTCATGTCCGGGAGACTTCCCACGCTGCATGCTCTTAATAACCGCATCTATTTGTTTTGCGGAGAATCTAACACTGCGTTCCTTCCACACGTCGGCCTCAACATCGCACACCGCCGCGGGCCGCGGACCGAGCATTGACTGTACAGAAAAATGATCTTTGAAGCTATTTGCGATACTGGTGCGGTCAGAAAACCCACCAACGCTCACAGGTACACTTGGTTTTGTATTAAGGCTCTTAGTGATTTTCCAAAAAGTTTTGAAATTTTTAGACGAGTGATTTGAGGCCAAAGTGTCCATTTTTAGTTGTTCTTGCTTGTTCTGACAATACTTTAGACAACTCTTGAAAACCTTTCGACTAGCATACATGTCTTCATAAACAGGCCCATGTGTAGGTTTGCCTGCCCGCACCCAATCCAGAAACTTCAATCGCGCACACCTGTGAGCGGGTGCAACGTGCTCGTTCCAACCTGCCAGGTATCCACCCTTTCTAGGACAAGATTTACTAACAAAGGTCTCTATAGCCGCATCTATCATCGCGCTTGTAATATTATTGTACAGTTCGTCTATAACGGCCTTATGCTTAGGGTTATTGCACATGCCGTCAGCACAATGCCTCAATTCTAACGGAAAATCCACCAGTTTAAGTTTCTTATGACATAAGGCATGGTAGGAGTGTATCTGCTCGGTGGTTCTGTCACCCCATAGCACCCCGCTATTTTTTTTACGGTCCAGAGCAGGTTGGCACTTAGCACGAACTACACTTAAATCACACTCAATGACTAAGGGAAAGTGATCCGACCAATACACGTCCTGCTTCACCCACACGTCACGGATAGTGTCCTTGGCAGACTCAGAAACTATACAGTGGTCGAGCCACCTTCCACAGCCGTGAGCTTCACTCGTAAATGTATACGTATCAGATGTAATTCCTAATCTATTGACATCTGCACATTCCCACATTTGATCTGCACAAAAGTTCGCTAACTCTGTATAAAATAATTCATGTGGATGTGCATTAAAATCCCCCAATACATATAAAACTTCCGTAGTTCCCACCTCTTCTATTACTGAACTTATTGTCCCTAAACACTCGGTAAATATCGGTAAATTTTCACTTACGTTAACAGGCATATACACACTGAATACTAAAATTGATCTCGAATTCACTTCTAGCTTAACTGCACACACACGCACATTATTGCACTGAAGCACCGTTGCAGACTTAAAAGCGCCCTTACGCCACAAGATGGCAACTCCACCGTGTGGTCTGCCCGTCACCAGGCCTGCCAACGTATCCACCGCAGACGTGCCGGTACATCCGAAGTCCGCATCTATTGTGTTGAGTAACGGTAAATCATTTATTTATTTATTTATTTATTTATTTATTTATTGAACAAGAACGGTTTACACCAATTACACTTGCCAACATATTTATAGTGGACTTTTATAGTTATATCATGCATTTATTATACCTAAAACAGTTAATCCACATTCATACACACTCTATCTCACACATTAAAACACCCATTTCTTCACTAACATTCACGCACAATCATTTTCAATCATGTGGCATTAGCCATGTTTCCTGCAAGGCCACAATGTCCGCTGACCTACATAGTTGTTTAATCCCTTCTACTGACCTTTTTAGGGACTTGCAGTTAAAACTGATAAGCTTACTTAACTTTTCTTTACCCATAATATTATTAAGAATTCCCTTCAGCAACAACAAACTATTTTTTCTCTCGGCTCAGATCGCTGCTCTTGCTTTCAATCAGGCGCTCTCGAATGTTAACAAAACGGCGAAAAGAAATACCCGCCGGCCATAAATTATCATTAAGAAAAATGTCCATATTACATTTGGTAACAAAAACTTTGTAAGAACTGTAGTCTTTTACGTGCTTCATCTTTATTTTTGTTAAAGAAACAGTCTCTCCCGTTTTTTGTTTAATATAGTCAATTATGTCCGCCTCCTGAACATCTATATGAACATTTGATACAAATAAAGGTACTTTAGTATCGGCTGCCTTAAATTTACAATTGGTGTCTAAATCTGCCTTTCCTTTACTCCCAAAAAATCTATTTTTAAGACGTTTCCTCTGTACTTCCTGCCACTGTCCGTCAGGACTAGGCACACTCCATTTTGTACCGTTATTTATTATCTCGGCATATGAAAATTTTATTGCCTTATTATCAGATGAAGTCTCATTATTTATAGTGGAGTATTTGTTTGACTTTTCGGCGTTTTCAAATGGCGGTGTAGGTGATTTTTGGACGCTAATACATGCGGGAGTGTTCTTGTCATTATTTGCCTGTGCACTGCCGGGGTTGGCCTTGACCTTATTTTTATATTGCGTAGTTATCTGAGCCTTAGTGTAAGTTCCACTTAAGTGCGAACTAGATAGCTCGCATTGATCAGGGGTAGATTTCTCTTTACTCAGTTTTAAGCGAGACTGAGATGCCGAGTTATTCTCAATTTGAAGGCGCTCATTCTCGGTTGGCGCGGACCATTGCAACGGGGACCCATAGCTCTCATCTCCGGGGTTATTAACATGATGATCGGTATATGAATTATCTCGCGGTGTCAGAATTGCCATGGGTCCGCTGTCCATCGTACATGCTCCCCTTTTTGTGTTTACCCAGCTTTGTCCACTTACAATGGAGCCGTATCTACCCTCATGTATTTTTATTTCCAAGTCATCAATTTGTTTTTTTGTAACGTAATTATCTTTTATCTCGTTAAGTTGTGATTTCAATAACACGATGTCCTTCAATATGGTTGTCACATTGACGTGATCGAAAGTAATGGGAGGTAGCTTGTTGAGTTCCTTGGCAACAAAAACTGGATACAATTCAGGGTCCACATTTTTCATTATCTCCAGAATATCTTCAAGGTCCCGGAATATTTTTTTACGTTGGGACTTTACCGTTTCACGTCTTGTGATGTTACGCCTTCCTGTTTTAATTCCCTCGATCAACAGACCTTTAGCCTGCTCGACATCTTCACTAGTAAAAGCAGATCCACAAATTTGAATTAAGCTTTCATTATCCATAAGATCCAGTTTGTTATCAATAAACGCTAACACTTCACTGATCACAATATTACAATTGGCACATTTCAATGTCTTAGAAGATGACATTTTATTCGCACACAAGGTCACGGACCTCACGCACGCTAAGCGATAAGACACCGCGACCGTACCGTAACGAGACCGTGCGGCGACTTGTTCACCGAAATGTTCACCGTGTTGGAAGTAACAAATGTTGTGAAATCAGTTAAAGATTCTGCTCCGGGACAGGATGGAATTACGTATTCATTTATAGTTAAAGCAGGTGAATCTTTT
Source organism: Acleris sparsana (assembly GCA_923062465.1). Lineage (NCBI taxonomy): Eukaryota > Metazoa > Arthropoda > Insecta > Lepidoptera > Tortricidae > Acleris > Acleris sparsana. Next base: position 1,922,485 of record OV281288.1, read on the forward strand.
CATAAATATTTGCTTGAATTCATTAACTGTATTTTTCTTTCGGGCCATCCACCTCGTACTTGGAAATCCCAACTGGTAATGCCTATTTTAAAACCTGGTAAAGATCCTATTGACCGCCATTCTTACCGCCCAAAAGCTTTGTCGTCGGTTCTTACAAAGTTACTAGAACACTTCATTAAGAATAGACTGGAATGGTTTCTGGAAAGTCAAGAACTTCTAGGTAAATTTAAATTTGGGTTCAGAAAGGGGAAAAGTACCATGGATATATAGTTTAGAATTTTTTACTCCAGATTGCCTCGAGGCTTGCTTTCTCTGACGTGGATGTGAAGGGTGCCTATGATAATGTCCAGGTCCAGGTCCCTCTTCTCAGGGGAAAATTCCAAAAGTTGAGAATCCCGGAAAGGCTCGCAAGCTTTATAGGTAATCTTCTTTCAGAAAGGCGAGTTACTTTTCGAGGAAAGGATCCTAGCATCGTCCCTTCAAGATTGGTCTGGCGTGGATTGCCTCAAGGCTCAATCCTGAGCCCATTACTTTATAACATGTACACGTCCCCAAGAGGTCGGTTACTGATGGTCAATTACTTCAATACACCGATGATATATTAGTTTACTCAGTTAATAAAAGTGTAAACAAAGGGCGTAACACTTCATTTAGTTTGTACAGTTTGAGTTATCTGTGGACTTGTGTTGAATCTATGGAGCGGTCTGTCATATTGACTAATTGGGACAGCATGCTAAATATGGAGAATAAGGCTAGGTTAAACAAATGAAAATACTTATTGTAATTTAAATATAAAAAGAACTGGTGAAACAATATCTTTAAATGTTGTTTCTCTTTTTAGGTAAGTTAGTGATTAAATAATTATAAGTTATAAGAAATGTTTTGTTACAACCACCTAGTTTATATAATTAAATAAACTCTCTCTTTTCAGAGCAACTCAATTTGGTTGTAGTTTCACTGTTCACCACAATATCCAAGGATAATTGCTAATTCACACATTATAAAAGTATAATAACTGCTTTTGAAACTATTAACAAATCCCTTCAGTCTTTGAACACCTGGCTTACAAATAATGGTTTATCTCTTTCCCTTTCAAAAAGTTGCGCCGTTAGCTAACTCTTCCTTCTATTAACTTAACATTAAATAATGTTAGTATTCCAGTTCCTACCATCTATAAATCTAGGGGATTATACTAGATTCTAAACCGAACGGAAACTCACATTTTGAATATTAAATTAACAAAAGTGAACGGGTCTCAATACGTTAAGATGCCTTACGGGAGTGTGGTGGGTGGGGAGCGCATCCCACCTATCTCAGATTAATTTATAACGCTACGATTCGAAGCATACTTGATTACGGATCCTTTTTATTGGTACCAGCCAACAAGGAGAGCTTGATCGTGTTCAATATAAGGCCTTAAGAATAATTTTGGGGGCGATGAATCTAACCCCACCAATGCCCTTCAAGTAGAATGCGCAGAACCTCCTCTTAAACTGCGCCGTGAATTTTTAGCAGATAGTTATTTCTTCCGCGCTTTATAATTTTTATACATCCTATAAGCCATCGTCTATAATGATCTTAAGGCGGCCTTCCGGGGGAACGAGGTAGACTCGCCTTGTCTAGTAAAGCGCCTAACAAAATTTCAGTATCTTAAATATCCAGTTTTCCACTCCCCTCGGCTTCCTCTTTTTGAATTTACTTATGAAATTGTAACTCATCAGCCCCGTATTATCCTCAATATGGACATTTGTCATGATGATCCTCATGCCGATGGTTATTTCCGCTAAATTCTTACCCGTGAGTGGCTTGGTTGGAACACAATCTACTGTGATGCATCCAAGTTGTCCCCATCTGGATGCGTAGGGGTGGGAGTTTTCTATTCCCAGTTTGATATAGTGCAGAAGATTAAAAGCCCTCCTGAAACTTCGGTTTTTACTGGAGAAGGTATTGGTATATTGGAGAGCGTTAAATATATTTTACTGTTCATTTTGAGAAAAACTATAATTTTCTCTGATTCTATTACTTGTTTACAAGCGCTACTCTCTAACCCGTTTTCAGTAAGTTTTCATAATCCCATTATCTATCAAATTAAGAAGTATCTCATAAAATGTGGAAACCGAGGGTATGAGGTTATGTTAGCATGGGTCCCTGAACATTCAGGGATTGCAGGTAACGAAAAGGCTGATCTGGTAGCAAAGGATGCGGTGGTTTGAGGTGATAAAACCCCGTTTAGAAACTATTGTCATGATTTGGTCCCTTTGGCGGCAAGGTATCTTATCCAGGATGGGTCTGCTGACTGGACAGCATCTACCAAAAAAAGAGCTGTTTCGAGGAAACTGTGGTTCATAAAGTTATTTCTTCCAAATTCATTTAGTTCCATTGTTATTCGAATGAGGCAGGTTCATAGTTCTTGTTGCTCACTTATGAAATTGAAAAAAAATCACATCCGGGCTTCCTCCTTGGTGAATGCGGACTAGATGATGGGGACCTTAATCATGGTTTTTTCGCGTGACCTCTTTATAATCATAATTGATTATATGATAAACTTGTAAGACTAAATTTTCCTCGCCCAACTCTCATTTTGGAACTAATTCAAATTAAGAATAAAGATCTTAATCTTCTTGGCCTTGGGATATTTTTGTCGACATAACAGTCTTAAGATATGAGTGTGTTTTTAGTGTTTATTTTTGCATGTTACTAACCTTGTAGTTGTGTCTGGTTACTCATAATCATGAATGTGTGGTATTTATTTGGGGTTTTTGACTTTATTGATTTCCAGGAGTAGTAACTATTTATTAGTGACCCCGTTTAGGATTTATCTTTTTTTTTTTTTATCAACATGACGCTGGCTAATCGATCGAAAGAGCCATAGAAAAAAGAAAACAAAGAGGTCATTCATATAAGTAACTTATACCTCTTGGCTAAATACTAGTAGTTCCCGTGCCCACTCCGTTGGGCAATGAACTTTTTTTTTTAAATAATATATAGCATTTTTAAAATCGGTTCATTACATCCAGAAATTACTCCCTACAATGTCACAAACTTCAATTTTTATAATATTATAGTATAGATTACTAACTATATTTTGTGATACTGTCTACGTAATATGTTTGAGAAAAGTCCTCGATGGGTTTACGTCAAATTCAAAACATTTATTCAGATAATTGGCCACAGGAGGGCTCTTTTACACGTCGGTAATATGGAGTTAATCTACTAGCGCTTCGGACAAGACCATCATTGTGGTGGAGAAGGTCCGCAAGAAGCTCCAGAATTTTTGAGAAACACAATTAAATACATTGAAAATATAAAAGACGCATGAACAAAATATCCGTGCTCATCACATAAATATTTGCACTTACCGGGATTTGAACCCAGGACCGTTAGCACCGTAGGCAGGGTCACTACCAACTAGGCCAACGCGTCAACGAAATATGAAAATACCGTAAAAGAGATTAATAAAAGAAGAAAAATTACGGATGATATAAGCATTTTAAACTGCTAATCCGATATGTACTGTGACGTCATGTAACATGTGGGCCATATAAACTCCATGTCAATTTTTTTTTTGCTAGAAAGAGATAGAACACATCTTTGTTGGCTTATATATCGGTTATTTTAATAGCTTTTAGAAAAAAAAACTCACCTGTTTGTTACATTAATCAGCCCTTATTGGAGTTGTAAAAAAATGAATGAATATTCCTTATTATGGGCATCAACATAAAGGTCTCACCAGCCAGCAGCAGGGCCGTGCGGCGCCGCGCCGACAGCCGGCGGGAGAAGGGCGCCGCCTCCCCGTACAGCGCCGCGCTCAGCCGGCGCAGGACCACCTGCACTAGCTCTTGCTTCTTGCCCTGGGGGTTACAGGCAGAGAATCACGTGCAAAATATACTGAGAGAAACATTCAAATGCTGTAATGGTAATGTAGCCGAAAGGCAAAAACGGTACACTTATAATTTCGTCAATCGTCATTTCCATATCTCTGCGTGGCTGTGTAATGCAGTATGTTTTAACGTAGTGACTGAAGTGACTGATGAAACAATTTTTTTATAAGTATTTGGTGAGATTCTAATGAGATATTATCACCTCCGAAATCTATAATATAATGCCACCTGAAACGCATAATTTACCAAAAGTGTATAAAAAAATAAACTACTAGCACTAATACTACTAGTCAACGAAATTTGCTTTAAATTAAGTCTAGGTTGATTACTTACTTATAAAAAACATATAGTGATTACCAAAACTTAAAACCTTAATCTGTTCATACCTCCAGATGCAACCGTGTCGTATTAAGCGCATGCACGTGTGAGAGCGAACTGTGCGCAGTGTCAAGCGCGGCGCGCAGTGTGTGCGCGCACGCAAGCACGCGCCCCGTCGCCAAGCACTCGCGGATCTCCCGCTCCGACACAACTACGCGTTCACTGGAACCAACCACTACTAATTGAGAACGTTTCAGTTTTGTATAAAATCTTTTATGTGTAATTTCTACTCTTACGGTTTAAAAAACCGGCCTAGCGAGGTAGACTCACACATAAAAGGGCAGGGGTCATATGCCGGTATTATTTCATACAAAAATAATAAATAGTTTTGGGTATCTTGCTTATTTTTTAATATTTTTTAATCAAAACGAAGGGGGGTTAATAATGATTACTTGTTTATACTAAAACCCTACATGAAATATCTTTGTTTGATAATTATCTACAACTTCTGTAGAGCAAAACAGTATGAAAGCTTAGTGGAGCTAACTTGTGTTATACGTACATGTCCGTGAGCATGGCGAGTGCGTGGTGGTGCGCGCGCGCGTCGGCCCACAGGCGGCGCAGCTCGTCGCGGCGCACGCGCAGCAGCCCGCGGCACGCCGTCAGCCGCGCCGTCGCCGCGTCCGTGTGCTGGCCCCACGAGGATAATGCCTCTCCCACACTGCTGAATTTCTGGGAATTTGTGAATTAATTTAACAACATCATACAGAATACAAAATATTTGCTTTGCTATACTAATTACAACTTAATTCACACAAAATGAAGTCTCTCTTAATCTTCAACTAGTGATGTGGCTGATGTCAGTGGCACGACTTTTAGAGCTCGGCCTGTGATGTTCAAAAGGTTAAATGTTAAAGCAATTACAACAGTATTTTTTAAAAAGGTGTATTGTACAGTCTCCAACAATAACATATTATTCAACATTGGGTGCACAAATATCTGACACACTCTTATACCTCCGGTATTAAAGATGTGTGTCAATTAATGAAAATAAAAACCTTTGAAGCAAATTAATTTGTATTTGGTGTCCTGTACATACATTTATAGGTTCGCCAAACATACTCTTTCATTTGATATGCCACATAGTATCATATCATATCATATCATTTATTCTGTGCAACCATGGTATTTACAAGGTGTTAGTATCTTAAATAACCAGTACAAACATGGACCCTACTAGGGTGTAGCAGAGGAAACTTATGAGTAGGTATAACTATATACATTTATAAAGCTCTATTTTACTTTTACTTAAAAATGTTAACTTTATATAAAAAAGGGGAATTATAATTATATGAACTTAACTACTTAACCTAATAAAAACATATTTATTACTTATCTAATTATTGCATGTACTCCTCAAGAGAGTATGGACATTTTTGTATAAGGTAGGATTTAAGTTTATTTACAAAATTGGTGTACTTCTCTTCTTGAGATATATGGGCAGGGATTTTATTAAAAATTTTGATGCACATCGCGTGGGGACCTTTACTTGACATTTGAAGCCTAACGGGAATGGCAAGAGCTAATCTGTTCCGGTGCCGTAGGTTGTGCGTCTCAGAGTAGACGTTTACAGGTCTACTATATAAGTGTTTATGTTTACGAACAAATTTACACGCTTCCAAAATATATAATGATGTCAGGGTTAATATTTTTAATTTTGAGAAGTATGGTCTACAGCTCTCATCATTTCTTATATTAGTAAGTACTCTAATACACCTTTTCTGTAGTAAAAATAGGTCTTTGGCATTTACACTATTACCCCATAATATAATGCCATACTGGAGCCACGCCTGAGCAAAAGCATGGTAAGCGCCTATCGCCGTTTTAAGATCAGTATTAATTTTTATTTGTCGGAGGGCATAGGCAAATCTAGAGAGTTTAACGGATATTTTTTCAACGTGGGCTTTCCAGTTTATGTGCTCATCGATGTTCAGGACAAGTAATGGGCAAACGCTCGTAAGATCTAGTTTATTATTTTTGTAGTAATAGTTAATTTCTAAGGCAGATTTCTGATACGGTCTAAATTGAATTAAATTAGTTTTTTGCAAATTTATGTTTAAATTGTGGTCTTCTAGCCAGGACAATACGTTATTAAAGATAGTATCTAGGGAGTTTATAATTTGATTACTGCTGTCGCCGGGAAAGATGATAGAGATGTCGTCTGCGTAAAGTAAGGATTTAATTTTGTTTTGATTTAGTATTTTTGGCAAGTCGTTTATATATAAAATAAATAAAATACATCCTAATACGCTTCCTTGTGGGATAGAACATGCAGTGTGTACTGTGGACGATCGAACTTTTCTTAATATTTTAGTTTTCTCATCAAAGAACTCAATTTCGACAATTTGTTGGCGGTTCTTAAGATAAGAAACGAACCATTCATGAGCGGTGCCGCGAACACCTATGCCATACAGTTTTTTTAAGAGGATATCGTGCTGGACTCTGTCGTAAGCTTTGCTCATATCCAGAAGCAAACCGAACGCATATTTTTTACTTTCAATTATTCCTAAGATTTCTTGAATAAATTTATAAACCGTTAGAGTTGTAGATTTTTGCTTCCTACAGTAGTACAGGTTGTATCTAATTTGCCACCCAAAAGTGACCCCCATATTCCAAATTTATTGATTTATGTTGTTGTACAAAAATCATGTATATTTAATTTAAATGGTCCAGTAGAATCAGAGCAAATTGTCTTTGACATACTTACAGATAAGGGTTCCGTTTTGTCTTCCGGACGTTCGGAACCCTAAAAACGAGGTGCCCTTCCGGTAATTGTTAGCCAAAGTCTGATGACACTTACTTGCATGACTTCCATGATTTCTTGAGCATGAGCGGCTACCAGCTCATCAAGTCTCGCATCACTCTTCTTGTATTCTTTCTCTAGCTTTGCTCGCTCCTTCTCCCGCTGCTCATTCGTTTCACTCGCGGATAAAGTGCGAATAACAGACATTAAAAGTCCACTCTGAAAGAAAAGTTGCGACACGTACAATTTAAACTTGAGTTTTTTAAGGAAAGTACCAATATTTATCATATAATTACCGTTTCTTTTCCTTGTTTTACCCCTCTCGGGGGTTTTGTAGGCGGAGGTGACGACATATTTTCCGATTTTAGGTAATTATCACACGAATTAGAATCAAAATATTTTCTCTCCGCCCCGTTAGATGAACTTTTCTGTATATTATTGACGTTTGACGTTTCTGAAACGTTTTTTCCAAGTTTTTTCTAAATGATTGCCGTAATACGTCACGTATTTCTTATCTAATCATAAACAAGCACAGATGGAAAAGAAACTGTTTGAGCTACAAGTTAAAATATCTAATTTAAGTTTTCTACTGTCAATTAAAACCTGGTAACATTTACAGCAGCTGTCATAGAAAACGCCCGTCGGCAAACCGTTTGTGTTCAAAAATTATACCAACCATAATCAGTTACTTTTTCTTTGTGATTGATAAGAAGTGGTATTTTAATTAGCCTTGTAAATAAATTTACTCAGCACAAGTTCAAGTGACAATGGATTACTCCACTATTAGCAACAAAACAGCTTGTACAGAAATCGACATTACAAACGGTGATCTGACCGACAAGTATTTCTCCCTGAAGAAGCAGTTTGATAACTTATCCAGCAATTTTGAGGCAACAAAACAAGAGCTCCATGAAGCCACAAGGAACTATAGCACTGCTTTAGACTTGCAAAGGTATTTATCAGCTGAATTAGAGTCGCGTCAAGCGGATGAAGTACGAAGCAAAAACGAGCTCAACTCTCGTATTACAAGGCTTCAGGAAGACATCTCTGCATTACGCGAGGAACGTACAGAGCTTACTGAAACTCATTCAAAGGAGGTGATACAGTTTCGCGATGAAATTCGCCGTTTACGAGAGGATAATGCGTTTAAAGAGGATCGAAAATCGCCTGAACGGGATACTGGTGAGCTCGATGAAGCCAGAGAAGCGTTGGCGGCCGCGCTGGCGGATGCGGCAGCAGCTAAGGTAATGCAACCTGTGATCTTAACGGTGCACTGCCATGGGCAATTAATTTGCCTACCATCATTAGCTGTCTTACTCAAATTTGGTGTACTAGAATGAGACATGCATATTGTTGATGACCTATTAATTGCCTGTATAAGGATACCGTAAGCCAAGTAGGTACTCCAATGGTACTGATTACACTAAAAGCACCATGCCTTCAATAGAGGCGTTTAACAAAAATACATGCTTTTAATTCAATAATTTTATTTACAAATTGTTATAGTCATCTTCTTTTTCAATTCTTGATAAGCTACAAATAATTACTTTTATAAATAATAAGTGTAAACTTTGGAGCAGTAGCAGTGGGGCGCGGTTGGGTGACTGGCCATGTTGCCAGATAAAAAGGCAGGCCCACGGCGGGTTATTTCATTCTATCTCTTGCCTTTTTACAAAACTGCTCAAAAAAAGTAGTGTATTGTTTTTTGGTTTTGATGGCAGATAAGGGACCCCGTAGTAATCTCTCCCAGGGCGTTGGCAGTGCTAAAACCAGCACTGCTTTGCAGAACATAAAATAGATAGTAATATTAACACTTTGCAGTGTAGTACCCTGAATAAATATAAATTAGCTATTTCCCCCTTTATTTTTTAATTTACTCTTATTTTTATTATTTACCCCCCATAAATATTAATTACATTTTTATTTTTTGTTCACATAGCAGCAATAGGAATATACGCACTGTGAAAGTTGCAATGGTCTACTTGATATGGTCCATGAAATACAACCTGCTGACAGATAGACAGACCATGGAGGCTTAGTAATTCGTTCCCTGAACCCAAATGAATCACACTTTGTATGTAACCATAAAAGAACTATCCCTCTACATTTTTGTTTTTTAAGGAAGCGTTAGAAGAAAGCAAAGCGGAGATCATGTCCTGGAGGCTCCGCACAGATGAGCTAGCAACGGAGATGAGTCAGATGCGGGAGACTGCGGAGGCGCGGCGTGACGAGCTGCGCGCGGCCGCGGAGCGCGAGGCGGTCGCCCTCGCCGACCTGGCTGAGGCCCGGGCTATGCTGCACCAGTGCACTGATGCGCAGGGACCCGAGCATGGTAAGGGGTTAAAAACCGGTCAAGTGCGAGTCGGACTCGTGCACAGGGATTCCGTACCGCCGCATAGTATGTATTATAGCATGGGGCAACTAACACTTGACCCGTCTTTAGTATTTGTATTTTTTCTTTAGGATTTTACGATACAACAACAATCTTGTACAAAAACAAAATGCAAATCTTGAACAGAATATACATTTCTCTTAACATTTGATTATTTGTTTATTTACAGCTGCCAAAGGCAACTCCATATTTGCTGAGGTCGAGGACAAGAGGCAAGAGATGGCCAAGAACCTTATTCAGATGAAACAGAGTAATGCTAGGGTAAATATTAATTTATATCCAAACTAAGTAGCGGCTTATACAAGACACCTTGTAATTTTTGATACCGTGTAGTTTTTATATAGACGGAGGAGCATGACGAAACTAAAAAGGTTCCAATTTTGCTACGGAAGCCTTTTTTCTATTCTCTACTTTTATTATTTTAAATCTCATCATTATAGTTACGAAGAGACCTGGCTAACAAGCAGTCCGAAGTTGACGCGCTACTGCACGAGAAGCAAACCGTGTGGGAGCAGCAAGCTGGCGCGTCAGCACACTACGATAGAGAGCTCATCGGTAAGTAAGATGCTAACATTATTATGTATCTATTTTCCAAATAACCATGATTTTATATAGAACTCTACACTCTATAATTTATTCCATACTAGCCAGCGACGTGTCCTCGTAGAATTCATGATTTCGTCATCCCACGGGAACTGTACTTTTTCCAGGATGAAAAGAAGCCTATGTGTGCAGACTATAAGCTATTTCTGTGTCAAATTTCATCCAGATCCGTTCAGCCGTTTTGGCGTGATTGAGTAACAAACATCCATTCTTTCGCATTTGTAATATTAGTAAAAAGATATTTCAAATTATGAGTTGTATGTATGTACATTATTATTGGACAAACTGAAAAAAAAGAAACTAAATAAAAAAGAGAGCACAAAAGGAACAAAGACAAACTAATCCCTGGGATTTCTTCCAGTTATCCTTGGAATTTATATGTTTAGAAAATTAGTCCTGGAAATGTTTTTTGTAATGTTTAACGTGTGTGTATGTGTGTCTATCTGTGGCATCGTAGCTCCTAAACGTATGGACCGATTTGGACGCGATTTTTTTAAAAAGAAAGCTTGTTTTATCGGGATGGATCTTAAGTTTTATGAAAATCGTTTGGGCCTTTTAAGACATATCTGGTCTGAAAGAAGGGGTCGCCATTATGGCGCGGGTTTTATCTTATTTTCTTTATTCTTTACTTTATACTCGTAAGGCCCGCCGTACGACAAACAGCCAGTTTTTCGTCGGTGGGACTTTGAATTTACTATCAAGACAATAAAATTCAATTACGCTTGTTCGAAAATGTCATTTTCAATTTAAGGAGGAAAATGAACTTTATGTCCATTGTAATACAGTTCAAATTAAATACGACGCGCTGGCCTAGCTGGTAGCCTGCCTACGAAGCTAGCGGTCCTGGGTTCAAATCCCAGTAAGAGCAGATATATGTGTGATGAGCGCGATTATTTGTTCTCGAATCATGGATGTTTCTATGTATTTAAGTATATATTTCTCTATATAAGTAAATATATCGTTGTCTAGTACCCATAGTACACGCCTAGAGCTTAGTTTGGGACTAGGGCAATTTGTGTGACATGGTCGCTGATATTTACATTTAAAAAATTAAATCTACAGTCATGGGTATAAATATACACCTCACAAAATATGTACACAGACCTTATTAATATGACGATAAGGTCTATGTGTACATATTTTTGCCGTCTATCCCACTAGTCCCATTGAGTTGTCCCATCATGGGACAACTGAGACGATTACGTCCCAGTAGTCCCATGGGACAAATGGAACTAATATTGTTGTCCCAAAAGTCCCATTACCGTCATCACCGTAAATTTCCCTCCGTCCACTTGGATCCATTGCATGGCTCCATTGATGGATCCTAGTACACTTTTTCCTCCACCTGAATCCATCGTACCAGTCAGTTCCAAATAATGGATTCTAAGACAGTTTAAGGTGCACTTGGATCCTCCGTATTAATCAAACGAAGTATAATTTAAATGGCCGTTTCCTCGTGGTCCTACTATTTTTGTCCTACTGACTTTCGATGGAGCCCCGCCCAGGGCGGGGCTCCTACTTCTAGGTGGTTTTGCCCTTCGGGCATCTGAAGATACCTAACGAACCTAACCTACCTACTTTTACAACCATAATTAGTATTTAAGTAAGTGGACTTTTGGGACAACAATATGATAAAAAATTTAGTTCCATTTGTCCCATGGGACTACTGGGACGTAATCGTCTCAGTTGTCCCATGATGGGACAACTCAATGGGACTAGTGGGATAGACGTTATTTTTGCACCTTTGTGCAGATACTTATTTTTACACTTGACTGTACATCCTATTGCACACTGGGCCTAAGAGCTTAAACAATAAACATTTGAGGAGGGTGCTGTGAAGTATGCTGCGGCGGCTGCTGTGGCGTGTGCTGCCCGTGCATCACGCTCTACACCTGCTGCGAGTTCCCCATGAACAGGCCATGGTGTCTGGAGCGCCTTCGCAAAGCCTAAGCTTATTGACGTGTCAAAATATGTGCCGTTTTGTTCAATAAAATTATGAATTTTGGAATACTTTCTTTTTTTAGAAGTGGTTTAGATTGTAGAATTCTGATTGAATGTTCGTAAAAATGAACTTTGTTGTTGAAGTCTAGTATACATTCCAAGAGAAGATCTCTGTGAAGAAGCGGATCTCCAATAAAACTATAGCAATCACAACCTTATTACTTTGAGAAGAGAATTGAATGTACTTTAGCAATTGAATTGAGATACGGTTTACTAGCTTAGGAGGGCAGAGCAGAGGGGAGGGGGTGGGTCAATTTGCCCCATCGTCGGTATTTTCCTGACTCTTGATCTCGACTAATTGTCAATAATCATCATCATCATCTCAGCCAAACGACGTCTACTGTAGGACATAGGCCTCCCCCAAGGATCAACATGGTTCCCACAACTTTCACGAGGTCGTCGGACCATCTCGTGGGAGGTCTACCCACGCTGCGTCTTCCGTCACGTGGTCGCCATTCGAGAGGCTTGTGGCCCCATCGGCTATCAGTTCTACGAGCAATATGCTCTGTCCACTGCACTTCAGTTTGGCAATTCTTAAGGCTTCGGGGGGTTATTGTCAATAATACACCCATTTAATTAAATAACTGACTACACTGTAACTCTCGTCTCTCTTTAACCATTTGAACGCCATATCAAATACAAAATGTGTCACTCACACGCCAAACATGTTTGTTATGCTATGCAAATTACAACTTATCCTGCTAAGCCAGTAATCGGTATCGCAAATTCAATAGCCAAAGTAGGTTCATCCTTCATGTTATTACTGTAAGGTTCTAATTGCTAAAGAACTATTATCTAAGATGCCTATGCTATGGCTTAGTAGGAAAGTTATGGTGGTCTCGTCTTTCGGTCAGTACTGGCAAATTACAATGTTATCCAGTCTGTGAGCACTTAGGTGCTTGGGGATTGTACTTCTCTCTCACTCACTCTTAATAAGTGCGTATGAGAGCGAGTAAGAAATAAGTATACATTCGAAGTACCTTTTTACAGCTAAGCTATCGCACTGTACTACGTTTATTCCGGCATATTTTCAAAAATTTTAATATTTTCAAAAATTTCATGTTAACAAAAAGAACCTCGATATAGGGTGTCATCCAAAACTGGCATATATCAGCTTCTTTACTGTTTTGCAATATGAATTCGTACCGTCATTTCACCGTATTCAGGTTGCGGAATGTCTTCCTTTTTGTTAACATTTTTGTTTGCTCCCCATGTTTGTTGTTTGGACTCGGGTAATTTTGATGGTTAATTTCCACTGTTGTTCCAGAGAGCTACGAGGAGCGCATCTCTCAGCTGGAGGAGCAGTGCGAGCGGCGGCGGCGCGAGCTGGCGCGCTGGTTCAGCAAGCTGCGCGAGCCGCCGCACGCCGCGCCCGGCTGGCTGCCCGCCGTGCTCGACCACCTCAAGTATAACCTTCTACTACACCTACTATTTCTAACTTAAAAAAAGAACACAATTTGATTGCAAAGATGACAGCCCTGCATTGCGGAGCTACATTTTTTGGGTGGTTAATCCTTCGGGCAAAAAGGCTACTTAAAGAAATTTACACGTACTTTGATTACGAATAAGATGCGGAGCTACAACATCCAGCGATTGACTCGAGGTCACACTGTATTTTGTCAGACTGCAATTCGCTTTAGTCAGAAATTCACCAGTTTTTTTTTTTTGCATAGTTTGGTAGGTCAGTTGCGTTAGGCTTCAGATGCCCGAAGGGCAAATCGCCCAGAAATAGGAGCCCTGCAATGCTGCAGCAGGCAGTGCGTCGAATAGCAGTGGTGTGACAACTTGGTGTCCTTTCTTCTGTCCAAACAGTGCGCTCATTCTCCTAGATTATATTTCACCAACCTATAGGTAGATTTCGCGCGTGACAGATTTACGTCATTAGCAGTGAAATTAGTGCGCCTATATGTCATTGTGTCAATGGCGTTTAAAAAAAATGCAATTCTCTTTTCAGATGCGAGTGCGAACGTCTCAGGGCCGAAGTGTTATCCCTCGGCGCAGCCCAGTTAGCTAACGCCGCGCAAGTGCGAGACCTGCGCAGGAAAATAGCCCTTCTATCCTCCACCGGCGTCAATCTAAACGCGAACTCGCCCGAAGCCACCGAAGGCGATAAGGAAGATGTTCCCGTGTACAAGACTGTTCAAGCCAAGCGGTTGACGCCCGATGAAGTGAAAAAGAAAGTGTCCTTTAATTAAGATATTTTTTTACGGATATATAGTACAGTGCAAGTTTTAAACAGTCTTTTGGGTTCAGGTTACGTCGGTTATAGCATAATAGTGTATAAGCGAGTGTGGCGGAAGATCCTAAAGGTAATTTAGAGCTTGTGCATAACATAATTTTTAATGACAGCTGCGCGCGATTAGCTTTAACTGTTAGGAGTGTTCATCCTGCGCACGCTCAATCTATTTAGCACAACTTTTAGGAGCCTTCTTGTGAGCATATGTGTGTGTGTGATCTGGTGTTATAAATCGATGACAATAATAATTGCAATAAACTGAATTGAGCACTAATACCACTACTTGAAAATCCCGTCAAATTGGTACTCCGTTTTAACGTGAAAGGATCGCCGTGTCACAGTTAGGGTGAAGACACATAAACTGTAATTCTATGGAACTTGCTAACTATGTAAACAAACAATATATTGAAATTGACATCTAATGTCAATTTTAGTATGGCGGCTTGTTTACATAGTTAGCAAGTTCCATAGAATTACAGTTTATATCAGCATCGAATCGCATTTAGCTGGATCATTTTGGACACACTATACGCATCGGAAGTTAAAGTACGCTGTTACATGTGTTCAGGTTATCATGAATAAGCATTCTTAAGTATGTTGAATGGATAGCTACACTACACGCATTTAATGCTGAAGCTGAATCGATGCGGAAGGGTGAATTGATGCGGACGCATCTCCATACAATATTGCGTTTTTGTACTACAAAATGCGATTCGATGCTGATATGTGTCTTCACCCTTAGGGTAACATATTATTTACTATGGCGTTTGTGGATGAACTGTAAACATCGAATTATAATAAGTATAGAAGCGTAACTGACGCTTAAAATCATGACAAATAAATATATATCAAGGGACGATCTGATATAGTCCCAAACTAAGCTCTAGGCTTGTACTATGGGTACTAGACAATGATAGATACTTGTATAGAAAGAAAATGAATTTTTATTGCTAAATATTCTACCAATTCGTAAGTTTTAAAGCAATATATCAGTGGTTTTCTTAAGTTTTCCATACATATAATAATTTGATGATAGTAAAACGTGCCTTAATTATAATTAAGAATAATTAAAATAAGACAAATCATAAAAATAAAACTGTATTGATTACAAACGAGTTTACGACTTTTATTGCACATATAAATTATTCACTTTAGAGAAATTTAGTTAATATTTTTACCATTTAATCAGTTTTTTCGCAAGTACATTACTGCAGGGACCGGGAAAAAAGGAAACTTTAAAAAAAAGTTAAACTATTTGATACACTTTCAAATACGTTGTAAACGCTGTTCGAAAAGGTTAACCTTTATAATTCATGACATTTTTAAAAATAAAATAAACGTCGAAGAATTTTGAGTGTACGAGTGTTTGGAGTCAGTAAAAAAGTGGCGTGTAATGAAATTTAATTTTCGCTGTCGTTGCCGTTGGTAAATAATAACTAACAATAAATCAATTTCGCCTAGGCCTGGAACTCCGAGTTCCGCGGGCTGTTTTACTGTAAGGTTAACATTTCCGAGCATGTGGGAGAAAATTATTATAAAAGCACCCTTAGTAATTCTGCTCTTGAACTTATTTTTTTAATTACTATTTTTTCGTCTGGTCACGTCCGCGTCGCCGTGGGCACGCCTAGGTCCTTGAGCGCGTGTTCCCGCGCATGCGCCACGTGTTTCTCGCGCCACGCCAGCTCGCGCGCTTCCTTCTGCGTGCGCGCGCGCAGCCGCGCTGCCGCCGCCTCGCGTACGCACGCCGTGAAATCACCTGGAAGTTTGGTATAGTTGTTCTAGGGTGGAGTCACATGTATCAGCATCGAATTGCACTTAGCTGGACGATTTCAGACACCCTATACGCATTGCTGGTCAGAGTAGGTATAATATCACATGGTTTCACCTGCTAAAGGATGTCATCGCATGCTTCCAGTTGCTAAAGGATGTCAATGCATGCTGTCAGCTGCTATGTCATCGCATGCTTTCACCTGCTGAAGGATGTCATCGCATGCTTTCAACTGCTAATGGATGTCATCGCATGCTTTCAACTGCTGAAGGATGTCATCGCATGCTTTCAACTGCTGAAGGATGTCATCGCATGCTTTCAACTGCTGAAGGATGTCATCGCATGCTTTCAACTGCTAAGTTTAAAGGGGGCGTAGCAAACACTATTCAATACTTTTTTCTCGGCAAATAATACAAAAAAATGAATAAAAATGTACCTATACTTTTGAAAAAAACCTCTATATAAACTTGATTTTTATCAGAACCTCTTAAAAAAGAATCCTGCTGGAAGTTTTTTTTTTTTTTACCCCGCGTCGTCTTCAACAGCTACTACCGCGGGAATATCGTGTTTCCACAATGAAGTGATTTCGCCAGTGTCAAGTATATACAGTGTGTGGCCCAAAACCGGGGATAATATTAAAAACCGGGGCTCTATAGATCACCGGTAATTACATTATAATGGTCTTACCTAATTAAAATCAAAACTTAACTTTCAGTTTTTTTCTAACAAACTTAATCGCAAATTCGATGTAATGCAAACACCGCTAAATCTACCGCGTGTTGTCAATGACACCCTTTACTCAGACATACCGCGTACCAAGTGACCAAGCGACGATATCGCGACGGGAAAATACATTACCTACGATTTTTAACTTTGTAGGCTCTTTTCTCCAAAATTATAGACTTTTTAATATTAGATTCTTGTGATAGTTAATTGAAATGTTCTAAAGAATCCCCATTTAATTTTTTCGCCCCGGTTTTGGGCCACACACTGTATAAGTATAATTCAATATAGCAATACAATACAATCCAAACTTCTCTAGGAAGATTGGGGGCAACGTTGTACGGTGACATGTAGGACAGAGGTCAAGATAGTTTTAACCTCTGTACCATTGCGAGTCCACTTGAAACGAGAAGTAAGATGCCAGATCCACGAAATAAGTCCAAGTCTTCTATCACTGCGCAACACAAAGTCATAAAAAGCACAAATTACTAACAGAATATAACTTTGAACACCTAAATACACAAAAATACAAAACTAAAACAAATTACACATCCGCCATCTTTTAACGTTGCAAATGGGCCCTCCTGTTGGCAGTTGTTTGATTATTAAAATGTGATGTTTTTGACAAGTATTTGCATTTCAACCTTTGACATTTGTTTGACCTTTAAAGGTTTTTTATGGCATTTCCATAATGCGCAGCGTGGCTCCCTGGGTGGCCCTGTGGAGCCGTCACTAATTCAATTATTATTTAATAGTTGTCGCCCGCGACATCATCCGCGTAGATTTTGACTATCGTTATTCCATCGGGAACTTTTATATTTTTTGGGATGAAAAATAGCTTGTGTTAATCCAGGGTATTAGCTATCTTCGTTCCAAATTACATCCAATTCCGTTCACCCGTTGCAGCGTAAAACAGTAACAAACTAGAGTCTGACCAGCACTTTTTTTCCAATTCTTGACATTGTAACAATTTTACCTATGAAATGAGCTGTCACATTATGCGTACCTATCCAGTGGTTATGCATTTCGTGTTATCCTAGTGATATTTTAAAGAATGATGTGCAAAAATGTATGGAACCCAGCCCAATCACCAATATAATTATAACGTATGTAGCCTACCTGGGTCATATTCTCCGGAACAAGCGATACCAACTGCTTCAGACTATCGTTATGGGCAAGGTTGAGGGAAAGAGAAGCGTTGGCAGACCCAAGATGTCATGGCTGGGGAACATAAAGACCTGGACAGGGGTCGCCACGGTTGAACAGCTGTTCCGTTTGGCGAGAGATAGGAAGTTGTATGCAGAGCTGACTGCCAACCTCCAGTAGTGGAGAGTAATTTGAAGAAGAAGAATGTAGGGTTATTGATCCCACTATTTGTCGAATTGTTATAAATAGTGAAATCGGTCAAGCGTTAGTCGGATATACGGGAAATAACATTGCAACGCATGCGGGGCACAGCTAGAGTAGTAGGTATTACCTAAACGTTGTGTGTGTGTGAATATTTGAAGGCTGTTAACTCTCTTCTCCGGAGTTTTTGTAGGTTGTCCCCGTATTAGAAAATGAAGCTTAAGTATGTAACTAGCTTCCACGTGGGGCTCAGGGCGACTTCGTCCACAGTCCTAATTCGTCACGTTCTTAACGCGTCCACAATGCCATATGGCCCACTATTCACCTTCCTAACTTGTCTACTTTCCTATATTGTCACCTTCCTAACTCGGCCACATTTCTATACCACAGTGCTAACTCGTCCACATTTCTATTGTGTGGCTAACTTCAGTTTGCGCTGTGGACGATATAGGAATGTGGACGACTTAGCACTATGGACAAGATAAGAAATTGACGACATAGAAATGTGGCCGAGTTAGGAAGGTGACAATTTAGGAATTACATGCTGAGGACATGGCATTGTGGACGAGTTAGGAAAGTGACGAAATAGGACTGTAGTCAAAGTCGCCCTGAGCCCCACGTGGTATACATGAGATTAGTATTGGTTATATGGGCCAATTTGCCCATCATTCTTTGCCTCCATCTTTTTGTGTCACCACTCACTGGTCAGACTCACACATAAACTTCCGCATTTATAATATTTTGGACAAGTTGTTGTCCGCGACTCCGGCCGCGTCTTACAGCTGTTCCCTCAGGAACCGTCCAATTTTTCAGTATTATAATTAGCCTATGTCTTCATCACCACCACCATCACCATCATAGCCTATGTCTTTCCCTGGAGTTCAAATTATCTCCATGTCAAATTTATGGTTGTCTAGTACAGTCAAGTTTATAACTAGACATAGAAATTTTCCTGGCTCGAACGATGCAACGCTAGTGACTTCCTTCTGATACTTGGGTCGTACAGTCAGCTGCAGAGATAAGTATACCCTCCTGCATACAAGTTTCCTATGCAGGGGGGTATACTTATCTCTGCAGCTGACTACACAGATTTAGGTTACCGTCTTTCCTGTGGACATACACAAAGTTAACTTTTTCAAGGCCTAATTTTCTGGCTTAAGCCACATCCGCATAAACGGGGTCAGATCTACTTTAGTCCTATGAAATAGAAACATAACTTATATGCACACAAGCCTTTGACTTTTGACCACAGGAGAGACCACTTTTGTTTTTTCGAATGTGTATGACCCACTTAGTTAATCGATATCCTATAATATAAGTGGCTTGTATCAATGTGACACGTTTGAAAATATATGAACCATAATACCAAACCAATTTATTACCTAATAATTCCCATTCTTGTGAAGTTGCGAATAATGAAGAAACACTTTGTATTGTCTTTCTTCCCTTCCACATAATTAAATCTCCCATAAGTCGTCGACGCTGAGATTGTCTTTCAAATGAACGCAGAAGTATACAGAATCTATGTTTTTCCAAAAACAACTTTCTATGATATTGAATATGGCTACAGTGTATCTTAGGTTTTTATTATTATTAGTTCTGCACTGATGGGTCAAGGATCCTGTTTCTCATTTACTTCAATATAATATTGATATATCATTAACGTACTCGTAGGTAGCTAATATGAATTTCAGTTTTAAGGCGGCATATTTTTAACACACAGTGACTGATTTATGTCAATTATTTTTTATTGTCAGATGAATAAGGACAATGAATGTAATAAGTTTTGATTAGTTAACGTTGGTATTTATTAGAGGAATAAAATTAAACGCGTGTTAGTATTTTGCTACCTTATTGCACCGACTAGTGTAAATTTCCGAATAGCTACTCGTTGATTGAAGTGGTACTTATCGATAACAGGATTGTCCATGTTATTATTATGTCAAACACTAACTACACGGCATTCGTGCCAGGAAAATCTCTGTCTATTCATAACACACTTAGTACCTTGTCACTTTAATCGCTGTGACATTTCATATATGACAGTTTAAACATGACATTAAATAGACATGGTACTAAAGTGTACACCCCTAAAAACAATCCTAGAGCTTACTTTGGAACTAGGTCAATTTGTTTGAGATTGTCCCTTGATAGGGAAAATCGTCAATTACTGGCCTAAGAAATTGACATTTACTCAAACACAAACACTCGAAAGTTTATTGCATTCTAAAATGTGATATTATTGCTGCTGACTGTATATTATTGCAAAGTGGCCAGTTACAGAGGGGTGGCCAACAATAAGACTATTCAATTCATGTTTATAATTACTAGACTCACCGACGGTGTTCCAGCACTCCACGACGGCCCTCTCGTCCTTCTCGTTGTAGCACTTGATGACGCGCTGTTTGAAATCGTTGCACACCGGGTCCACCGCCACCATCTTCTCTGTCCGCAGCTCAATCCGGCGAGCCATAGACGATAGCTCATCCATTGTTATTCTGGGGACAAAACCCATAAATACCTACGCGGTCTAGTTTTTTTATGACATAAGATTAAATAGTCAATGTTCTTTATTCTTCAATTTAAAAAAAGCATTACCGAAACATAAAACCTTTGCCCCGAGAAGAACCGGCGTAAGAAACTCGGTAAGGTATATTTTTTTCAAAAAAAGTTACTTGCGTCATACAAAAGTTTATTTTTCCACAGAGAAGGCAAAAGAGCACACAGGCCATTAGCCTCCTATTTCATCATGTTGACAGTGATGACAGGTGACAATTCGCTATACAAGGCAAAGTTAACAAGCTTTCACATCATCTTAGCTGCGCCATGTAGTCACCCAATAAAAATGTTGAGCATACTTAGAACCTTGTCATTGTGACTGCCATTGTTATTGTCATACTTGTCATTTGATGTTCAGTTTGAAGTTTATTATGACAGTGCACCAAAGTGCATAACCTTTTCATTGGGGTACTGTACACTGGAAATGTCCCTTATCACCTGTAACTGTCAGGATGGTGAAATAGAGTGGCTGATGGTAAGTGGAATCTGAGACCTAACCTTTTGTAACCTTTTTGCGGGTGGTAGGACCTTATCCATTAAACTACCGCCAAACAGCAGTGTTCGCATTGTTGTGTTCCGGTTTGGGGATACCGGTGTCGGTGTAATGACTAGCATAGAGGCAGTCCATATTAGTCCTCAGGGTAGGCGACGCATTTGAAGTCTTAGGCTTGCAGTCTTGTGAATGCGAATGTCTATGGGTCAAAATTTCCACTTATTACCATCAGGTGTCCTGTGTGCACGTTTGCCTTCTCTATGCCATAAAAAATAAACTGTAATTGAGTTGCCAACTGTGAGTAGTAAGATGGAATGCCTCTATGCTAGTAAATTCACCGGTTGTCTTACACACTTATGCTTAGCGGTGCGTTAAAGGATGAGATGGTTGTCTGACGTGATGCCTCAATGTTGCTACAGTAATGCTTCGTTTATACCGTTTTTCGAAAGGGATGAGTGAAAGAAAAAATGTTGCGCCGACCCCAGATGATTGGAATAAGGGCAAGGAGATGATGATGATGATATTGTTTTTCAAAGTTTTAGGTCTAGGTTTTATGGTCACCTATATCGCGGTGTATAAAGCATCCTTCACCCTCACACTAGTATATTGGTTATTTATTGCTATTGATAAACTCGACCATAATAGGCTGCCCACTGGAGGACGCTGAATTTGTTTCCCGCTATTTTATCTATGTTATCCGTTAGGAGTCGAGTTACAAAATTTCAAATCCCTTAGTCTAGCGGTTTTGGCTGTGCCTTGTTCGTCAGTCAAGTCAGTCAGTCACACACCGGAGAGGAGAATGACAATTCATGAATTAGCTCTCCATCATAACTGCATCCTGTTCACTTCATTCTAAATGACAGCCCAAATGGTCTAGTGAGTGGCCTACGAAGTGCGTTTTTCATACTAAAGAGGCTATTTCGAAGGGTTGTTTTCTCGCCAGGGAATGCTTTTAGTGAATTCTGATGATGAATACCGTGAGCATCGATACAGGGCTTCCAGAGTGCCTAGGATACCCAACTGAATGAATCCGCGGCTAACGCCGGAATTTTGTGCGTGTTCAGAAAAACATCTAAAATGGCAATAAAATGTAAGGAAATCCAAATGCTGACCCAAACTGTCCGGCTGTGGTTTTAACTGATTGTGCGATCAGTTAGGTAACTTAAGAACTTTTGATCTCCTCTATTGAACCTCGCAGTATCCACCATTAAACCTCACTCGAAACAACCCCTGGCGAGGAACCAAGGCTTCGAAATAGTCTCGTTTGTATGAAAAACGCACTCTGACCCGGTATTTTTGCTCCTGAGTGTATATTAACACAGGTATTTTCAAGAGAATCGCCGATTATAAAAAAAACACGTACAATGTGACAGTCGAACATTTTGAACCTCCTGTAGAATTTGCAATTATATTGAAAGTAATAAAATTCAAATTCAAATAGGTACATTTCCTCCTGTAGAATTTGCAATTATATTGAAAGTAATAAAATTCAAATTCAAATAGGTACATTTGCACTATGTTGCGGAATTTAGGAACTGCTCACTGTGATCAAAAGCATTACTCACTTGTTCCTCTCGGAGTGGGTCTCGTCCAAACTCTTGATTTTGTCCATGAATATCTTGTCCTTGTAGTCTCCTCTTGGCTTGGGCTTCACGGCGGTGGCGGCGGCCGCCCCGGTCGCCAGGGTGGCGTCCTCCACCAGCCGTTCTACCTGGGCATTGCTTAAGGCTCAGTTTCAATTTTCAAATAGCCCGCATGCTTTTAGTGGTAGTTTGCGCCGCTGCAATAACTTCCAGCGCTATAATTTGAAAACAACTCGTCAATGGATTGCTACAAGCATGCGGGCTATTTATCAAACCGCGATTAGAATGATAGAAGTACCGTTAGTTCACCTTTTGTACTCTAATTTGTATTTTTGTGTTGTATTAAATAAATAAATAAACAGTACTTATAATTAATAAATGTTATCGTAAGTCAGTCTATGATATCTTCTGTACTTTATGTGCTGAAAATATAGATTTACAAAATTATGCTTTACCATAAACAAAAAATTCTTGGGAAATATTGTAATTTGTGGTATTTAAATATGTATTAATTTGTATAAACCAAAATAAACGTCCAGTTAAAGAAGAGTTTTGTCATCTTAACGAAACTGTCGATTAACGTCAAACACATAAATGTTTGTAACGAAATTGTAAGTTAGACATCATTTAAGTGACATTTACAAAGCGCCTTTATTTATTATTTTGGTTTTTAACTTAATATCATATTTGACAAATCTTTCATTATTTTTCAAAACGAATTGAAGGTTCTTTTGAAAACTTATGGTCGTCGTATTTAACACTAATTTGGGCTTCTTTTTCGTCCCAGGTAATGGTGTCATGAGTTAATAATTTTTGATGGTGTTTCTAAAATTAATTACAACATTTGTATTTTAATTAAGCAAATAATATAATCTATTTTTATTTTTCAAGCTTTAAAACTTCATTGTACTAAAATAAGTATTTTCATTTAGGCATCTTCTGCACACTCTACCACTGACAATGTAATTTCAAGTATTAATTCAAAAGCGACATATTGTGCTGAATCCCATTCTAATCTCAGTTTGATAATATCGGCCAATGAAACTGGGGTTTTAAGGCCTTATCAGATCACACTTGCGATTTGCGGGCGAGTTCAAAGCGAGGCGAGTGCGCTGCAAAGCCTGCAAATAACGATTTCGCCGCGAGCGCACAGCGAATTCACAACTTACTCGTGGGAAAATCCCAGCTCGCTGCACGCTCGCGGCGAAATCGTTAGGCACTCGCAGCGAAATCGCTGCGCGCTCGCCTCGCTTTCAAATCGCCCGCAAATCGCAAGTGTGATAAGTGATAAGCAGAGGGCAAAAATCAAAAGTCAATAGAGTTGGAACGTTGAATTTTATCGACTATCGATAAGTTATAATTACGAAGCGTATCTTTATTTATTTACTAACAAAAATAGACCTCAAATCCACATTTAAGCAAAAAAATTAAAACAATACAATAAACTGTAAAAAAATCAAAATTTGCAAATACAATTAATTTTTTTTTTTATCCATTTCTTTGTTGTTTATCGTTTTCGATGAACCATTTTTTTACACACGTGAATGATTTGCAAAAAGACAAGTGGCAGAAAATCCAGTTAACTGCTATGCCATTTATTTTTAATAGCCATGTACTCGCTATTTAAAAAGGTCAAATGGTTAACTCGCTAATCAAAGAGGTTAAATGTTAACCCTTAAATGCATGTTTTATTTGTCCGTATAAAGTTCCGATACTCGTTAAAGTGTGCTGATTAGTCGTAGATCGTAGATCGTAGATCGTAGGAAGCATCTTAAATCATGCATTTAAGGTTAAAGTCAGTAATAAAGGTAGAAGATAAAACTTATCGATGGCTGGAAAAGTCGATAAAATGTATCATTCCAACTCTATTGACGTTTGATTTTTGCCATGAAAATTCCGCCCTCTCGTGATAAAGGTATCACCGGGAATAACAGCAGTAGCCAAATAAACATGAAAAAACTGGGCAAGAGCGTGTGAGACCATTGCTCAGTGTAAGATTCCGATTCGCACACTGAGGGTTCCGTGCTGCCACACAGTAGGTATTATTATGTTCCAATTTGAATACGATTCCGAATAGAATCGGCACGAACCCACTTCACACGTGACCATTTTTCTGTATTTGTTGTTTTTCATTAGGTTTTTGTTAGGTATCGGAGTTTCGGGCACTGAAACCTCAGAGAAATGAGAACACGTGAAGTAACGACAAGAGCTATATTCGTACTCACAATAAGAAGGTAGACGCGGGCGCAGCCGCGTTAACTAAAAGCCTACCCTCATATACTAACATCCCTCCACCAATATTTCCAAAAACACTAAAAATAGAAAAGTGTAAGTATAATAAAAAAAACAATCAAAATAGAACAACAGCTATTAAACTTTATAATTGACTTGGTTCCGTGCCCGTAGCTTACGCTCTGGAACTATAGCTAGGGCCGCGGCCGCGTCAGCGACAACGGACTCGGCAGACCGCTCTGGCAGCGACTCAGCGCTTTCGTTTACTGGATCAACCACCTCTGGACAAGGCTGTGCTGCCGGCACTAAGGCCTCTGCTGCGGGAGTGTTATCATTCGTGCCTAATGTTTGTAATTCCTGCTGCACGATAAGAGGAGGTAACATATCACCACCCTGGGGCTCTTCTTCATATTCGAACCGTTTGGCATTTGCCAGGTCTCGTTCGCTACTGCTTGGCTCCGATGATACCATCTCACTCTCCCCTTTAAGCTCGTGGATCTGATTCCTGTGTCTCTTGAGCACTCGATCATCATTGACTAATTTAACTAGATATGCAGTTTTCCCGAGTCTTTTGATAATTATACCTTTTGTCCACTGAGTATTATTGTCTTTATAATGTGCTTTCACTAACACTAAATCCTGTAAATTAAATTCTACATCCCTTTTTCCGTGATATTGTTTAATCTGCGAACACTGATTTTGTTCCACACACTCAGCTAGTGCCACGTCGGAAGCTAGTGATGATCTGGGTTCTACTAGATCCAGTCTAGAACGCAGATCTTTACCGAACAAAACCTGTGCAGGAGACCGATTTGTAGAAGAATGTACGGAATTCCTATAGTTGAATAAAAATTCATTCAACTTAACGTTTACCTCTCGATTTCCGACACCGGTTAGCAAAATTGACTTAATTGCCCTTTTAACTATCTTCACATAGCTCTCAGCCTGGCCATTACTTGGTGCGTGATAGGTTGGAGATGTTAGGTGAGTTATTTTATTTCTGACGCAAAATGTTTCGAATTCCTGCGACACGAAAGAGGTGCCGTTATCGGTGCAAATAGTGCGTACTAGCCCAAACCGGGCCATCAACTCACATAACTTCTCAATGACTACTCGCGACCCATAGCCAGTGCTGACATCATATACTTCAACCCACTTTGAGTATGCGTCTACGGCCACTAAATAAACCTTGTTATGAAATGGTCCCAAAAAATCCAGATGAACCCGGTGCCAAGGCTCGGGCGGGTAGGGCCACGGCGTGAGCGGCGCACGCGGCGGTGCCGGGCGCAGCTGCGCGCACACGCCGCACGCCGCCGCCGCGCGCTCCACGTCGCCCGCCAGCCCAGGCCACCAAAAACGCGGTCGTGCTCGCGCTTTCATTTTAGCAACCCCTAAATGACCCCTATGTAGCTCTTCCACTATGTATGCTCTGTGGACTTCGGGAACCACTAGCTTACTACCCCTCATCAAACAACCATTCTCAACTGACAGTTCTAATCTACATTCATAATATGTTTTAACAGAATCGCATTTTTTTTTATCTGGCCACCCTTCTACCACATAATGCAACACTCGAGAAAGTACACTATCGGAGTGTGTCGCGCGCCTAATGTCACTAGTCGTAATCGGGAGCGTCTCGGCGTGCCATACGAAGTTAATGTAGGTACTCACGTCCGCGCAACGCCCAGCCGGCCGAGCGCGGCCGCCATCATTGTTATTACTATCTACACATGTAGAACCTATGTCCATGGAACGACTGAGAAAATCGGCGGCGTTATGCGTACCAGAAACAAATTCTATCGTATAGTTATATGCTGACAAAAATAACGCGTATCTCTGTAATCTATTGGCTGATACCTCGGGTACTCCCTTACCTGGCCGAAAAATAGACAATAGTGGCTTATGGTCAGTTCTCAATACAAACGGTTCCGCGCGGCCATACAGGTACTGATGAAACTTTCGAACGCCGAAAACTATAGCCGTCGCCTCCTTTTGAATCTGGCTATACTGTTTTTCCGCAGAGTTCAATGACCTTGACACGTAAGAAATAGGTTTCTCAATACCGTCCTCTATTTGGGATAATATACCCGCTAGCCCAAAAGGAGACGCATCTACCGTAAGAATTATTTTCGCATCCTGATTGAAATGTGCTAATGTATTATCGCATGATAATGTTTGTTTTATCTGAGAGAAGGCTACCTCATGAAGTTTATTCCATTCCCATTTACTATTCTTTTGCAATAATGCATGCAATGGACAAAGAATACTAGAAGCATTATTTATAAACCCTCGATAGTAATTGACTAAACCTAAAAATGATTTCAGCTCAGTTACATTTTTAGGTCTGTTTGCTTCCAAAATAGCTCGAACTTTATCTTTACATTTATGTAATCCCTTCTTATCGATCACAAAGCCAAGGTAAGAGACCGCATCTTGAAAAAAACTACATTTTTCCTTTTTTAAAACTAATCCCGCTTCCACTAATCGCCTGAAAACTTCCTGAAGCCTGGCTAAGTGTTCTGCCTGTGTTTTACCCGTTATCAAAATGTCGTCCAAGAACTGAAGGACCCCATCTACCCCGGATAGTATACTTTCCAATGTACGCTGGAACACCGCTGGCGCGCTCGACAACCCGAACACCAGCCGGTTGTACTTGTATAACCCCTTATGCGTATTAATGCAAGTTAACAACTGGGAGTCTGCGTGTAGTCTCAATTGGTTGTAAGCATTAGACAAATCCAACTTAGTAAATTGTAAACCACCGTGTAATTTGGAAAATAACTCTTCGATTCTCGGTAGCGGATATTTCTCTATAAGTAACTGTTTGTTAAGCGAAACTGAATAATCCGCGCATACGCGAATATTGCCGTCCTTCTTCAAAATTGGTACTACCGGACTCGCATACTCCGAGGAACTGACCGGTTCAATTATACCTTCACTGACTAACCGATTCAATTCTAATTCCAATTTCGGCCTAAGTGCGAAGGGCACCGGGCGAGCTTTAAAATAAACTGGAGTCGAATCTGGTTTCAATTTAAGTTTTACTTCGGCTCCTTTGTAACAACCCAGTTTGTCAGAGAACAATTCTGGATATTTTCCCATTAAGTTATCTATAATTAACGATACATTACAATAATTAACAGGACTAAGGCCCAATTTGAATTTAGCTATAAAATCGCGGCCTAGTAACGGAGGCCCACCATCTTTGACGATAAACACCTCCATATTATTCTCTTTATCCCTGTATACAAACGGCAATGTCAATATACCTAACGTTTCTAGCGCCGTACCGTTATAACATTGCAATATTTTGTGAGTGTTTCGCAAGGGGCACTCGGCAAAATACTTAAAGTATAATTTATCCGATATGGCCGTAACCGCAGAACCGGTGTCGACTTCAAAGCTCAAACACACATTCTTCACCAGAACAGACTCCTGCATAGGTTCCCCGTGCACGGTTCTTATATTAAAAACAATTTGCTTACCATCGTCACTAGCTTCCTCGTCGCACTGCAGGAAATGATTAGACTGTGCCGCGTTTTTACATACACGCTTCAAATGACCCTTTTCCGCACACTTCCTACAGGTATAATTTTTAAATTTGCACACTTTTCCACTATGACCGAAATAACCGCACACCTCGCACTTGTTACTCGACCCTTTATCTTGCATTCCGGACGCCGCTGCTTGACCGCGGGAACGGCGCGCCGGCCCCGCCGCTAGCTGGTACACGTCAAGCGGCCCCGGCGCTGCGGTCCGGCGCGCACCCTCGCGGGCACAACGCACTCCCTCGGCTAGCTGCAGCGCCTTCTCCAGCGTCAATGCGTCCAGAGGCTCTTCAAAAAGACGCTCGCGCTCCGGGCCGTCCGCCATGCCTAGCACGAACCGATCGCGTAGCTCCTCATTCAAGGTCGCAGTCGGAAAGGAACAATGCAATGCCAGACCACGTACTCTCGCGGCCCACTGTGGCAAAGACTCGCCAATTTCTTGCGCGGCGCTGTGAAATCTATGTCATTCTGCGAATCCACATTTTTTACATTTAAAATGACCGTCTAATAACCCGGTAACTTCCGCATATGACAAATTTCCCACCTCTTTGGGCAGCGCTAGGTCCCTTATCAACCTATAAGTACTCTCTGCCAAACTGCTGAGTAGAATAGCCCGACGTTTTGCGCCACTTTTGTCCGCGTCCGGCGTCACCTCGTTCGCCTGGAACCATTGCTCCAACCGATCCCGGTACAACACCCATTCCTGATTTTCGTGGTTAAATATGCTTAATAACCCGACCGAAACTTTTGCCATCGTGTCACACGCGAACACAGATCGATCCGTCGTCGCCAATTGTTAGGTATCGGAGTTTCGGGCACTGAAACCTCAGAGAAATGAGAACACGTGAAGTAACGACAAGAGCTATATTCGTACTCACAATAAGAAGGTAGACGCGGGCGCAGCCGCGTTAACTAAAAGCCTACCCTCATATACTAACAGTTTTTTACTGAATTCATACCAAATTTGACGTTTGTACGTTTTACCATTTTTACCCAACAACATAAATAAAAATATGTTAAAATAAAATGATTATTGTATAATATAATAAAAATAATGAAAATATGCTTCAATTTTTTTCAGATTTTTCGTTTTATTACTTCGGAGATTATTGGGGTCATTTTTTAGGGTACTAAAAACATATGCGGGCAAGCAAGTTGTATAATTAAGTATGTCAAATTTCAAGTTGATAGCATTCCTGATTCCTGAGAAAACCTGCTGTGACATACAGACAGACAGACAGACAGAAGTCACACCATAAGGTTTCCTTTTTTACCATTTTAATACGGAACCCTAAAAAAACACTTTAAGAATAAACACTTTTTATTCCTTCTTTGATAACCAGTTATCTTAGAGAATTAATATATGCTCTAAGCCAGTTATTAAAATGGAATAAAAAGTGTTTTGTCTTAACTAGTTGTGAAAAATAGTTGTGAATGTGGACTAAAGGAAAAAAACAACTGGTCCACACCTAAACGTTCCATCTTGTAATAGGTAAACCATCTTAAGTTTTTGATGGGTTGTTAAGGCGGCTTAGAAGGACTCACCATCCTGTTGGAGAGGTTGATGTGGTGTCCCTCGGGTTCATCTTCGTAGTCCGGGGGCGGATTGGGCGCCTGCCGTGAGAAGTGGGTGGCACGCTTCGACGATTGGCCACTGCCCATTCTGAATCTGCTCGGGAAGAAATACATTCACTAGTAATAAAGTCTATTTTTTATGCCGTAGAAAAATGACAGCTATAAATGTCAAAAGTAAAAATAATGTTGCCAGCTTTTAATAAACAGTGCTGTTCTTTGTTTTGGTTCGTGGTGTAATTATCAGAGGTCGGAATTCTCGTAGCACTTTTGAGCTGTCATAGGGACTTATCGTCTATCGACTTCCGATATACGTGTGTATATCGATAAATACAGAATAAAGTATTTTAAATATGATTACGAGTAGAAGTAAACTACAGTCTTATGGCGAATGAGCGATCTCTTCGAGATAACCTTTGGATACCGACTTTTTGGAAATTATAAATAGGAATTAAATTAATAATATTTAATTGATTCCTTTAAAATAATTTGTGCATTTCATATGCTTTTTGAACATATTTTGAAAGAAATTGCATCAAGAATTCCTATCGATTGTTTTCATTGCAAATCTCTATTTCACATTTTTAACTACTCAAAAGTTATCTGAAAGAAATCGCTCTTTAGCGATAAGACCACACCTGTTGTTTCCCTCTACTTTTAGTCTTCTTTAACATGTTGTGTTCTATAATGTATCGATAAAAAATGTGTATCGGAACTCGATAAACGAGAAGTCCCTATGACAGCTCGAAAATGCTACGAAAATTCCGGACTCTGGTAATTATTAATATCCGATTTAATAAAAAATATAATATCATCCAACCTTATGGAGTCGATAAAAAGCCTCTGCCTTGATAAGGGTTAAAATATCTGACCCACTTAAAGCCTCTAGTAAAAGTAGACGTGTCGATTTTTTTTGGGCTCAATGTTGGTTAACATTATTATCGCTGGTGATGGTCACTGGTCAGGGCTTCTATTCAGCACGGGAAATACCATATCGTTTTTGATCTGTTATCGTATTGTCAGCGTTTTGATAGCTGTTATTTACTTGACAGTAATGGCGGCCGAATTTGAATTTAACCGCCTAGAATAGAGGCTCAGTACAGTAGTGAGTGATACACTGTAATATCTTTTTCATCACACGTGCTAGTAAATAGTATCCTAACATGCTAGAAAACACGACCGTAAATCCAAAATTACACCCGCGGGCCTTTTTTTTACCATTACGCCCTATCGTGCGTAATAGCTTTTGAAAAAAAAAATACTTGGACTTAAACTATCATAATACGCCAGGACGCCAATTCTTGTGCCATTCGAGATGAAATGTCAGGTGCATACCATTTTCTAAAAATCTCGCATACCTATAAACTATTGATCTCGACTGTCACTAGAATCGGACTCCTGAACACGTTTGACATTATCTGTGGTAAGTCATAGACAATGATGTAGTCTGCCGCTAATTCATAAATATGATCTTTTGTCTGATTTTATTTCATTTCACGGGTGGTAAAGGGAATACGAAGCTGCAGTCATTAAAGCTTGTATTGTAATGCATCTTTACCACCCTTAATTCACAATAACAGAACTCCTTATTTCCGGAGATGATCACGTCGTAGATTGAGAGCGGGCTGCTCGAAACGAAACCCTACTACCTAGGTAATTTCTGACATATAAATATGTAGAGCCGAAAACCAAACAAGGACTGAGTGAGGCAGATGCGAGACCTAAGTGAGGCGAACCGATGCCTAAGCGAGGTCTTGGCACTATAATATAGCTTTTCGCCTCTTCAGAGCTGCCGTAACGCTATAACCTACTATAGCTTCTGCCCGCGACTTCGTCCGCGTAGATTTCGAATATCGTTATTCCCTCGGGAATTTTTAAATTTTACAAAATGAAATGTAGCTTATGTGTTAATCCAGGGTATAAGCTATCTCCATTTCAAATTTCATCCAAATCTGTCCAGCCATTGCAGCGTGAAAGAGTAACAAACATCCATCCATACATACAAACATTCGCGTTTATAAAATGAGTAAGGATATAACCTATATAACCTATAAGTACGTCCCTAGTGTTGTAATAAACATATATTTTTAGAGGTGTACTGGTGTTGCAATTACGACCGTTACGGCCGATAAAAGCATTTTTTTTATTTTATCTGCAATAAATCCGAGATAATTATGTGAATTTGATTGTAACCAAAATTCTGATGTATCGAACCCGTTTTCTTTTCACTCGTCATATAGTGCGGCAGAGCCAAAGGGACAAGGTTGAAATACGTGCGTTCTCCAAATTTTAGGGGCCCTGGTCACGAATCACCTCGAAAATTACAACATGTTTATTCTAAGTCGGTAATGTTTGACCTTTACCGCAATCAGTAAGGTACGCAGTTTCGCGGAAATAGTCGATGAGCGCTAATATTTGTAATACACGCGTATCGGTCCCATTGCGGGATTTAAAGGTGCATCCGTTTCCTCATGACTCAGCTACTCATCAAAGAAAATGGGACAAAAATGTAGTAAATAAACTTTTTTTTTTTTTTGTTTCGACAAACTAGTGGAAAGAGTTCTCGCCTTCAAAACGAACAGCCAGCGACCAGCTATTAATTTACGTGTCTCTTTTACTGACAGGGGATCTTTATCTTTCGTTCGCTTCTTGGGCGAGAGTATCGCCGATCGCTAATCGCTTCCTCGCCCTTGGTGGGACCAGTGCCGTAAGCTTGTAGTCTTAACAATGCATATGTCTATGAGTTACAGACCCCACTTACCATCGGTTGCCTTCTTCGTGGATTCTATGACTAGAATAATGTTTAGTTTAAAGTTCGCAAATAATTTTTAAACCAGTATCCGTTATTGGTACTTGGAATAGAGTGGGTAAAGGCCCAGCCCATGAAGCTATAAAAAATAAATATAAATAAATATAGTGGTCCCGGCAAAAGGATCACGGCTGTATGAACATAGATCGACTCGAAAATGAATAACAGAAAAGGAAAGTGGCAAAACGTCGCCTCGAGGATGAATTTATTGAGCATAAATCTTTTCGCAGGAAAACCCGGATTCATTAAAGTCATACAGGATACATAAGAGGCAGAAATAGTTTCGAAATAATACGTCGCAGTATTCCCTGAGTCAGGTGGCCGGTGGCAGTTCCGATGACTGTTTTATTAAGGTGTAGCTTACCTGAAAGTGGCCTTGCGCAGAAGTTATTGGTTATTCGTCATAGAACAGTTGAATATATTTCGTAAAGGTTAATACGACGTTGACCTAATAAAAATGTAGGTATGGCATGAATAGGCAAACGACACCTAAAGTGTAATTCTCGGTGTTTACGAGCGGGTTCAAAGCTACCTAATTAAGGTTTTGGGAACGGTTAATTATGGATCTTAATCAGGTTCTTCGTAAACGCTCGGAGCGGAATCAAATCGCGAGTGTTAATATCGCTGGGATTAACCTGGTCTTTTTGGTTTTTGATTCTTCGACTGGCTGCTATGGTGCTTTAAAATGATAAGGCTTGCTCGAGTTCAAGCTAAGCAAGTGAAAAATCAACTTAAGGGCTGGCTATTTTAGGTCAGAAATAACGAGAAAAAGAAGACTAAATTAGCGAGTGAAATTAACCGTTATTACGAGCAGGATCATTTGGAATTTTGATTGAAAGCGAAATAATATTGATTCTGTTCGAGCGGAATCGAAATGAAAATGCTCAAGCAGCTGGAACACAGCGCTTGAAACTTAACAGCCTGTGGCAG
Source organism: Acleris sparsana (assembly GCA_923062465.1). Lineage (NCBI taxonomy): Eukaryota > Metazoa > Arthropoda > Insecta > Lepidoptera > Tortricidae > Acleris > Acleris sparsana. The sequence continues at coordinate 1,956,283 of OV281288.1, forward strand.
TGGTAGAATTACGGGATGAAATATTTATAGCGATCTGGACCTTGCACAACGTCCTACCATTGGTAAAATAAATAATGATTATTAAAAGCACATTTGTTATAGGCACAGGTCGTCAACAAATCAAAAGTGACGTAATAAATCAAAATGTAAGAGAATTTCTTATGATTTTATTTACGGTGTGACTTTGACATAGTCCAAGGTGGTCTAGGAATCAATTTCCTTGACTGTACCGTACATGGGAACTATCTGGATAAACTCGATATTTTGAATACTTTCGTTATTTTTTTTGACATGATGCACCAAGATATTTTAAAATGTTTTTAATAGGTATACATATTTGACAATAGTGGATAGTCACGTAATTTTTTTGGTAGGTGTGCGAAAAGAACAAAAAAAAACAAGTTTAAGGACAGAAATGTTGTAGAAATATGCATTATTAACTCTATTCTTTTCTCGTCTAGTATTAATTTTATTTAGCTGTTTACAGTTTAAAAAGTACCTTTGTTTTTTAATATAAATAAATAATAGAAATAGAAAACAGGAGACTGATAAAAATCCCTTGTGGGGGCCAATCTTGATAGCTTAGCTTGCTAGACCCTTTCATTCAAATCCGTCCAGCTGTTCTGGCGTGATTGAATAACAAACATCCAAACGTACGCATTTATAATAATATAAGATGATTGCTAATGAACGTACTTAATAAGTTAATAACCATCCACCTTTCAACGAATATAATACAAGCACACAATTAAAACTTTAAAATACCACATGACACTATTACACGAGTTTGATTGATACCAACCTTCCTACGATCTAACGTTAAAATATTGTTATCCATGTTAACATCGAATTAAGTTTATACGGTTGTCGCTTAAGTGAAGTTAAAGGTCATTGTAATGTTACTAAACCCAAAATACATTTTTAAATACCTTTATGCTAGAAAGATATTAAAAATAACAAAATGTGCGTACGAATATTTAACAACCTTTTATTAACGGGTAGAAAACATCCTTAGAACGGCGTTAGGTTATGGATATGGGTCCGTCAACACATATTGGTATTTTTTACTGTTATTGTAATAATAATGATATTTCTTTTAGCATTTTTTTACATTCTTATTTTTTTCATTTTTTTCCCCATTCGATTTTATAATGTCTAACTTATTACCCAGTCGCATTTTTAACCGTTCTATTTCTATCCCAGTCGGAATTCTCATACAAGGAATTACATTGCAATGTATACCTACATTTTATCTTATGTTATTTTTGCAGCAGGCTGGAGGGCCAAAAAGTACTGAATACTGAGCTCCGTCAACTCTGTAAAATTAGATTTTTGGAATTGGAAAATCACTACAGTAAAAATATGATTATAGGAAAAGAAGCGACTGGATAAAACTCGCAAGGGGAAAAACACGACTGTGAAAATAAACTGCCGGGAAAAAGGCAACTGGTAATATCGAGCTTCCAACAAATTTTTGGTTACGATACGGAACCTTAAGAAATGATCCGTTCAAATAAATCTACGCCAAAAGGTCCCATACACCATTCCACAGCTAAAACAAATTCAAACTTTCCTACGACAAAATGAAGTTGTAAATACTTCTAACCTTCCGTATAATACAAGCGTTCTGTTTGAGCTTGAGCAACAGTCCCCAAGCTAATGATATGCCATGACTTGTGGCTTAAGCCGACTCCCGATTGCTGATAGCATCTACAGATCATCACGGAAAGTTCAAGGCTGTGAGACATCTCCAAACGTGAAACGGACCTGGCTCTCTAGGCAGCTTAAGCGGTATCGATATATCTCTTAACAAACGTTTACAAATCGTTTCATGCTAGGTAATTACTTCTGTTAAAATTAACATCATTCGCTGACAACACGATTGTACAATTCATTTTAAAAGGTAGCTATATGATATGGAGATATTTGGGGCTCAGGGCGACTTTGTCTACAGTCCTATTTCGTCACCTTCCTAACTCGTCTACAATGCCATATCGTCAGCATGTAATTCTAAAATTGTCACCTTCCTAACTCGGCCACACTTTTATATCGTCAATTTCCTATCTTTTCCACATTCCTATATTGTCCATAGTGCTAAGTCGTCCACATTCCTGTATCGTCCACAGCGCAAACTGAAGTTAGCCACAGAATATTGAAGAAGTTGACCACACAATAGAAATGTGGACGAGTTAGCACTGTAGACTATATAGGAATGCGGACGAGTTAGGAAGGTGAAAAATAGGAAAGGAGACAAGTTAGGGAGGTGACAATATAGGAATGCTGACGAATGGGAATAGTGGGCCATATGGCATTGTGGACGGGTTAAGAACGAGACGAATTGGTACTGTGGACGAAGTCGCCCTGAGCCATATTTCTATACAGTTTTTTTTTGTCATATAGATATCTTATTATCTGCCCACGGTTACAAGCTTAAAGCTAACAAGTCCAAACTTAGTTTACAACTAGATCTTATAATGTCTAAGGGCCGTATTAATAAACTCATCTTGACTGCGAGGCCCGTCACATGATACGTCAAAGTAAACGTCAAACCATAGAGCACTGTCATTTTTGACGTATCTCGAGACGAGCGTTAGAGTTAAGATCAGTTTATTAATACAGGCTAAGCTTATTCCATGATTTTCATTTGTTTATCTTATAACTGTAACTCAAGTGTACTCGTGGGTCACACAATGCTTGCTGGTCTGATAGCGGGAAGCACTGTTACACAACTTCTTTTGATTGGTATCTCACTTTTTGTATGGATTCCACTTTGAAGACGTTTAATTGGGCATTATTAGCATTATTAACGACGAGGCAAGGAACGATCCCGGGTGAGATAACCAACGCTCGGGGCGGTTTCTGGTACGGAATGATTACGTTATCTCATAAAGCATCACGCCTGATTTCCTTGGAGACTAATATCTAAAACAACGTGATTATGAGTAGGTACCTATGTCTTGAAAACACCCATCCATCCAATAAGCATGCACACTGTTAGGTACCTATAGACAAGGGATTTTACGAACATTCGGCGCGAATGTTTCGAATCATTTTAAACATTCGCATTGACATTTGAATTCGGATCAATCGATGCGAATGTTTAGCGAATACGAATTTGTGAAAAACATGTCGGACGTGATTCTTTTGTTTTTCGCATCACTGTTTTGTAACTTCGATTATTAAAATAACATGTATGAGTACTACTAGTTATTGCCCGCGAATCCGTCCGCGTAGAAGTCGTTTATAGCTGCTCCCTCGGGTACTGTACGGTCACTGACTTTAATTGATATACTATAGAACCTTGTCGTATAGAACCTACGATTAATTCCCATGTAATTTTTATCACATCACTTGACGCTGTCATTATGCCAGGGTTCCATAGTGGCATAACAATCAAAGTCCGTGACTGTACAATTTTCCATGTCCTATTCCAAGACCTAACCTATATTGTGTGCCAAGTTTCGTCCCGATCCGCTCAGTGGTTGAAGCGTGAATGAGTAACAAACATCCAAACATCCGAATTTTCGCATTTTTAATAATAAGTGAGAAGACAAGTAAGATAACCTAGTAAAACACTTACTGTATTTAGTATGTAGCACTGGCATGTTCTTTTTTTAAAATGTAATGCCTTAACGTTCGGATTCACATTTCGTATTTGCACGTTTTCACTCTGAACATTCGCATTCGCATTCGCGATTAACGGATGTCATCTAGCCGGGTTATACTAATGTCTTGCACAATTTTTTTTGGCATAATTCATCATTTTGCACAATTATCATTTGGCATAAAGTCTTTTTGTCTGAAACCGTGTACTTTTCAGGATTGACATAAAATAAACCAAACCTAACCTATTGGGTTCTATGCAATGGTATTTTAAATAATCCTGAAAAGTACACGGTTTCAGAAAAAAAGACTTTATGCCAAATGATGATTGTGCGAAATGATGAATTATGCCAAAAAAAGTTATGCCAGATGATGGGAACCCCACCCCATCTAGCCATCGAACAGGTAAAAATAATTTGTTCTTAAGAATTTTTAGACTACTTTAGACCGTGTGGCCTTTTCTGTCAACAGGAGCTTCTCTTCTCTCTAGAACAGTATCTAGACTAATGTATTTTTTTTTAAAACTCTTCACATTGTTAATAGTAAGTAGGTATATTCACAGACATAATATAACGCCTTTGTCTCTCACTCGGTCAAGACACACGGAAGTTGGAAATAGGATAAGTAATACTTTTATAAAAAGTAAGTGACCGCAGTATATACCTCGTTAAAATGTTTAAAGATGAAAAATTAAATTATTCAATTTACGATGAAAATTGCTGTAAAAACAACGGTCGAGTGCGAGTCGCACACTAAGGGTTCCGTAAATCTTGAAGCTCTATCTATTAAGGTTCTAGATATACAGCGATATTGTTGAGGTCGGGCAAAACACCCAAAAAAACAAAGTTATCTACTTGTAAATTAAGGGTGTATCTAATTTATAATTATATATCTTTACTTTAGTTGCTGTTATGCTCAGCATTCTGTCACGCCTACCTCGGGTAATTCATGATACAATAAAGTAGCCAGGACAACTGCTGGGAAATTTAAAGTTACATGTATTGCTAATGTCATTTTTATTCTAATAAAATAAGAAGTTATTCAAGGTCAAATATGTGTACCTACAGTCAAGGTGACGTTAATCAATCAAAATGTAGGAGACTTCTTATGATTTTATTTACAGTGTCACTTTGACATAGCCCAAAGTGGTATAGGAATAAAATTCCTTGACTGTACAGGGAGCATAGTATGACCATATAAATACGATGGAGACTGTTACCAGTAATTCATGTATCTACAGTTACTTCATTTTGTCATGACCCGGCAGCGCAGCGGTAATAGAAATAAAAAAAATCAACTGTTTACCAGCTACAGTTCATTTAGGGCCGTATTAATAAACTCATCTTGACTGTGAGGCCCGTCACAAGATACGTCAAAGTAAACGTCAAACCATACAACACCGTCATTTTTGACGCATCTCGAGACGAGCATTAGAGTTGAGATCAGTTTATTAGTACGGGTCTTAGATACAGCCTGCTGACAGACAGACGGACAGTGGAGGCTTAGTTAGGGTCCCGTTTAGAACCTTTTGAGTACGGAACCCTAAATCATCGTGAGAGTTGACAAGTTATCAGTTAATCGAGTACCGCACTGTAAAAAGCCTTGAATTAAATATATGTAGGTATTTTAACGATGGGTTTTATTGTTACAAAGAACCTGAACCCGGATTGTAAACGTTTTCCTTGAAAATAGGGTAAAGTAACCAGTGGTCAGCCAGAAACCTGTAGTCGGCCTTTGCCTATACTTTGTATGGGTGGGAGGAGTACGAAAGATATATTTCCCACTCTTCGCACTCATATAAGGCCGACTACTGGTCTCTGGCTGACCACTGGTGACTTTACCCTACATGTCAGGTAAATTTAGTTAAAAAAAGAGCTTTTTTTGTCGACTTTTTCAAGTCTATTTTAGTATAAATAAGGCATACTTTAACTCTCTTCTGAAAGATAATTATCATGGTTAAACTAGCTGTTTCACGCGACTGCATCAGCGTTGTTTGTCGTAGTAAAAAATGCACTATATCCTTCCTCGGAGCTCAAGCCATCGCCGTACCAAATTTCATCAAGATCGGTTTAGGCGTTAGTAGTGAAAGCGGAACAACCAGACAGATAGTTACTTTTACATGCATAATAGCTATTAGTGTGGATTAGTAAGAAAGCGCTTGAACATGCAGTTGTCAGACAATATTTTAAGAATGATGATGTTATGTTTTTAAATCATTATTTTAGATTATATTTTTTCAAATGAAAATCCTGAAAGTATCATGAAAGTAAACAAACCAACAGATCTACTTTGTATTATGTCCACTGACGCTCAGTAATAAACTTATTACAACTCCTTCAAGAACAATTATCAATGTACTGCGAACTAAGGTCAAGTGTAAAGATGCGCTAAAACTGGTTCCTTGTGACACAGAGTAAGCCAGCAACGTTACTTGAGCTAAAACCGCCGAGAATATACTTCTTGCTAAAATAGGGAAAGACCATGAAGGTTATAAAAGGTAGACCTCCAGTCAATCAGACGTCAAATATATCTAGAAACAGGGCAGGGTGTATGGACAAATTCGAAGGAGCAACTAGTATTTACTCGAACCTGTTTTAGGCCTCTATTCTACTGGGTATCTTATCTTACAGATGGGCCCTTTCGGATTCACTTCGACCCTTTAGAATATTTTGTGCAATTACCCTCTTACACACTCAACTGTTCGAATGTGCACGTTTCCTCACGATGTTTTTCCTTCACCGTAAGAGCGTCGGGTAATGCATTTAAGTTAGAAAAAACTCATTGGTACCTACTAACCAACTTGCACCTAGGAACTTGAGTTTTTTCAACTTGACTTATAAGTCTACGATTTCTACAAATATCCCAAAATAATGTTATAATGTCTAAAATGACTGTATGCATTGAAACCTAGACCTAGAGGTTTGACATTTGGCATCGAGGCACGTCATAAAGTACAAGTAGCTACCTAATGGAAAAAATACGAAACCAAAAAAAAAAACTTCGAACGAAAATTTTAATTATTTTGTTTAGTACCGCAATCTGCTGATCTGCTGAGCATTTTGCTGAGCCAGTGTCCGTATCACTACAGCGAGGATACATTACGTTTACGTGCTATCTCCGTTACTTTGACTGTTTTCTTTTATCATTTGTATATATTGTGTTTATTATGGTTAGTGAATAAATGTCATTCATTTTTATAGTTTAGTTTTTCACGTGACCGTGCTGTTCTACGCTGGGCCTATATGACGTCATCGGAGGCTGCGCGGTATATACGAGATGCGCGGGAGTGGATCCTCACTGCGAGTCCGAGTGAGATTAGTGAACCAAGATGCTTCGTTTCGTGACTGTTTGCGCTGTTGCGGTGAGTGACATTTTTTAAATTAAATACTTATACAAATTTTAAATTGCGTTAAAAAGTTAATTCTTTTTAACACAATAATGTCATTTATTTTTTATTTTTGGTAATTTAGTAACTTTTACTGTTGGATTTGACATGCGATTTGTTTATTGCAATGAAAGTATAATTTTACCCCCTATGACGCCCTAGGTTATTTCGAGAGCGGTCTAGGTATCCTTAGTGAGATATATTTGAAAGTTAAACCATTTGATTGGTTTATTTGAATAAACAATTCTTGACCCTTTAGATTTTATTAATTAAAAATTATAACATCTCATTAGTTATCTAATCAAGTGCATAATATAACCAATAAGTTATAAGTAGTTTTTTAATTATTTTCAGTCTGTGTGGTCAAAGAAGTATAGCTCTACTTCTTGTAATTGTGTCTAAGTAACTTAAGCTACAACACTTTGATTTCTTACCGCAGAGCTCAATTTAACTTGGAATCGCAAGTGCAAAAATCTCAATTTCGATAAATAAAATACGGAGCTCGTTTCTTTATGGCAACCATATTTAAAAAGAGCACAGACATTTATTGTTATTGCTGGAATTCGGAATACACATAATGCGTTGAAGCTTTTTATTAAAATAAGATAAGAATCCGAGTTTGTTGGAGTCATTAACTCTGTCGAATGCCAAAAGTGATTTAATTTTAAACTTAAAGAAAACATTTAAAAACTAAAAAAAAATAAGGAAGCACAGAATACGAAATTTCGGATGCTTCATCCCGTTCACACGTCGCTTACCACTTAATTAAAAGAAAGAGATAGATCAAACTAGGGCCTCCACGATCTCCAGGTAAAAACAGTCACAGCCTTCAAACACATTTGTTGGTTGTGTGTGGACTGTATATTTGCATCCTTTGGGCATGTATTTCACCGGGTTCGCCGATGCAGAAGAAGGAAGAGACAGAAAATTTTCATAAAGACACGTTAATATTAGTGTTGCCAACAACATCATCCCTTTTTTCAATCAGGAGTTAAAAATATCCAAAACAAATTACTTAATACGTAAGATATACCAAAAACAAGACGCAACTAAATAAAATATCAGGAGACAATCTCTCACAGTACCTTGCCAAGTCCCAGACTAATTTCTAGGCTTGTACATGAGGTGACTAGACAACGATACACACACGTGCACAGATAAATACGTACTTAAACACAAAGATAATATCTAAGGCTCAGGAACAAATTCTCGCGCATGACGCAAATATTTTCCCATACCAGCAATCGAACCCAGGATCGCAGGGGCCTGTTTCATAAAGCTACAAATTACAATTTACAGGTTACAAGTTTCCATTTGACACAACCTCGACCAATGACAACCATTTTGCATTTTGCGGGTGGTAGGACCTTGTGCGGGGTCCGTCCGGATCGCCACCACCATCTTATCCATTAACCTACCGCCAAACAGCAGTGGTCGCATTGTTGTGTTCCGGTTTGGGGATAAGACAGCCGGTGTAATTACTAGCATAGAGGCATTCCATCTTAGTCCTCAGGGTTGGCAGCGCATTTGCAGTCTTAGGCTTGCAGTCTTGTGAATGCGAATGTCTATGGGTCACAGTTTCCACTTACCATCAGGTGGCCTGTGTGCTCGTCAGCCTTCCCTATGCCATAAAAAAAAAAACCAGCTATTTGACCAGTGTTGCCAGTTTAGACCTGTAAATTTGTTACCTGTAGCTTTATAAAACGTGCCCCAGGTAGGCAGAAAACTACCAACGCATCGGTAATTTTATTGTCTGCACCTTTTCCTTTTCAAGGTTAAAAAGTTCAAATAACTTCTTCAAAACAAAACTCGCATCCGGACATTTTATTTTTCCTGCGGAATATCCATTATTTATGCGATACAGATTATTCGTCTATCCACACAATAATCATTCAAATTGTCTTTAGTTTGTTATAAAAATAACAACTCAAAATACATTATTTTAAAGTGAAAACCTCGCGTGCATTCTGTTAAGATTCAAATTCCAATGCTCCTTATATTGAACTTATTGCGTTTGGTTTATAAACATGCGCGTGCGCTATCAAGATTGATCATTGAGATGCGGCGGAGCATTTCTCCGCATAATTTCGTGTGTCGGCATATCCTTAGAGCTTTAATACCATAGGAAGGTCTGGGGCATGTCCGTATCATAAGAACGTTATTAAATTGAACAAATTTTATCATTGTACATTGAAAATGTTTTTTTTATGCCATGGTTGCAAACAAGCGTACGGCACGCCTGATGGTAAGCGGTTACTGTAGCCTATAGACGCCTGCAATACCAGAAGTATTGCATGCCCGTTGCCAACCCATTGAAAGCTCATTTATCCCCCACCCCAAAAAAAAACAACACCCAAAAAATATAATCACCCATATAATATATATTTATTAATCACCCATGGCAACATTATGCTAAAATTTCTAAATTCCTTTACCTTATTGTTTATTTTTTTTTCTGTGTTGCCATTCTTTTTGTCAATGTTAAATTTAATCTGTGTTTTATTTGTTTTTTCCTGTGATCGTCGAATAAATATTTTCTATTTCTATTTCTTTTCTATTTCTATCCCCTCTTAAGGAACATGAAAAAAATATTTTGCAAAGTGTCCAGCTAAATTTCCAAATAACTCCAGTTCTTAAAATAATATCAACGCATATGATATGATACATAGTTGGAAAGAGCATCAGACAAGTTTTCAAAGAACTTGAAGTGCTTGACGTCTTTTTTTTTTTTAAATCGATGCTATCTTGGGCTTTTAGTTATATTTCTGTCATATAAAAATTTACGGTAGCCTGGGCTTTATTCGAGTAATAATTGCACCAGATATCAATTCTCACAGAACATAGCCACAGTAAAGATAGTTTTATTCATGTTTCTTTTTAATTCATTTTTTTTTGCCCTGGTTTCCTGGATCTCCTTATAATAAGTAGTAGGTACATGGCAACACTTAATCGCCATTTTTTATGCAGCCATGCGCCTAGCACCCTGTGTGCTCGCTAGTTTAATAATTCGTCGACTGATTAAGAAGTGTGTTACTTAAAAGAAAGCCTACTGAACACATTTAAACCATCGATTTAACCAGATATTGCACCTCAAAGAAATACAAAAGGTCCACTGACTCGATTGCCTGAAATGTAATTTAAACGTACCTTATGATAGTCTGGTTTAATTACACAATACACCAACAGCTGATAAACATAACGGTATATTTTACACAATTAGTTAAACTTCAAGTTCTATTATTTGTTATAAATGGGTATTTTAAGTTTCTACGGAAATTTTGCAAACGCCACACTGTGACAGGACATTTATGGATTCATGCACCATGGGATATATTTTCATAAGGTAACAAAAAGGCTGGGTAGACTCTTTTGTACTAAATACGCTCTTTATACTCCTTTCTGCACATTATAAGTAAAACCATAGAAACCGGGCTATAAAATGAACAGAAGACGTACGTTTGACCTTTTTTATTTGTGACGTTTATAATGAATTAGAAGGAGATACATACATACATACATACATACATAAGGGGATACATATTACTTCCTTATTTTGTGCAGACATCTGAATTGTTGGAGCAAAATCTTTCGACAAGTAGTGATTTAATGCCGCGCTCAACGTCAATTAAACTTAATGCTTGTTTAGTGACGTTTTGTCTTATTCTATTGCTATAGCAAAGAAAGTGACAGCAGCGACTTTAATCAAGCATCAAATTTAATTGACGTCTTTGAGTGCGGTAGTTAGTCTTTAAGCACAATCATAGATACTTGACTCTAAAACTAGTAATCACTTTTAGTTTTGTTAGTTTTGATATAATAAATATTAAAATTGATAATAAGTAGGTAGTTGATTAAAATAAATAGAGAAAGTTACATTCGATTTGACCCATTAGAACAAATTTATTTTAATGATGAAAAAGATTTACAAATTATTTTATCTCCTTGTTTATTTGGTCTTCATTGATAATGCAGCTAAATTATATATTTAGGTAGGCAAACACATTGAAAATGTTTATGTAAATACGCTAATCGATTAAATACATCATGAAGTCCAAGAGTATCCATTCTCAAAGTTCATTCAAATTTAACGTTGTGGTCGTGACAATCGATGAAGAAAAACAGGCTGTAATTTCTTCCTCTTAAGTACTACGTAATCAAAAAGTAAAGAATAATTGCTAAGTTTATAAAGTCCAGTTTATATGCTGTATGTTTGTGAATATGGTTTACCAAAAAGAGCTTAGGAGATAATATGCGGGCGTTTGTTTCAAACACTTCTTCTTAACATTACGTAACGTTTGAATATTGCAGTTAGTTAATTTTGGAACGTTATAAATATAAAATAAACAGCATAAATATTTAGAAGGGGCGATATTTCGTATCAAATATTTTTCTACTTTGTTCCCATTGATGTTTTATGGTTTAAAAACTTTAAAGTTCAAACAAATAAAATGTCAAAAAACTAATAAGTTTTCAATAACTGTTCCAAATTGGTCTCATTCAGTAGAGCTATATACAAACGTTTACATAAAGGTCCACGCTTCTCTTCACGCTATCTTTAACACATTAAGGAACCCACAATCACTTCCGCGAAATGCTCTTTAAAAACTGCAACTGCTTACTTTTTTGTGCTCAAGTGTGCCCTGTGCATATACATATAATATATGTTTTATTATTACCATAAAGCGTGTTCACAAACCTGACGAAAACAACACATTTACCTCATTGGTTGTAAAGCAAGTTTTTACCAACAATGCGCGATCGTTAAAAGTAACGACCGCATAATATTGAAAAAAAAAGAACGATGTGCTGTTTGTGTTCAAATAATGAACACGCTGTTTGAGCAATTAAAAAATCAGGAAAAGAACGTCTGCATTCACTGGCGGATGTCATGCAAAACTAAATTACTTTTCCCGCTACTGTATTACTGATGATCCTAGCTATTGGTAATAAGATTTTAAAAAAATGCTCATCGTCTAATGCAATAAATAATACCACCAATTTTCTCGAAAACCAAATCGAACTCCAATTTCAGAGTTTACAACTATACCTAATTGCAAGAGATCCACGGACGACAGACAAGTAAATCTATAAAAACTTTGAAATTTATTTAATTGGTACGACTTAGATGTAGGTTGAGATAAAAGGGGTTTAGAATTTTGCAATTGCATAAATTTAAAAGGAATGATAATTTCAAAACAATAAAATAAAGCATCTCAAAAACAAGTCCAAACAAAGGCCTCCCGCGATTTACGCTTCAACATTTTCAACCGGAAAACATGCATCGACTCAATTGCTTTCTGACAGATAATTGCATCTCAGCAAAGCCAAGGATAAAATGTAATTTTGATTGAAATCTTAATCAATAAGCATAATTGACCCTTAGCAACGAAACTTAACAGCCAATGTTTTACAATTGTCTTCTTTCAAATTTGTTTTTTTTTTTTTAATAAAGTCAAACTTTATTTAAAAAACTATAATCCAAAATAGAACAACGATCAATCTTCTAATGATCTGATAAACCGTTTTTCCCAAAGTAGGTTTCAAAGAAACATACAATAATCAGTTCATCTAAAAAAACCTTCCTTTTTGGCAAGTCAGATAAAACCAATAAAGAATTGAAGCGGATTTCTTGTTACGTACGCTATGGCGGCAGATGAATTTTTAAACCATTCATATAACAATATTGATGACTAGAAAATGCAATCGATATTTCGATCTTGATTCACGGAATCCATCCATTGATCTGCGATCAATTCTTTAAGACACCGTATAAGGCTGTATCGCTACAGTTTTGGAGGAGTAAAGAAGTAGATTTTTTCAGTAAAAGAGTTTATATTCGGTCAATTAAAAACCAAATCAAAACATGAATAGTGAACCATTTAAGTTTATTAATTAAATTACATAAGCACCTAAATCACAACTAAATTATTCTAATCAAGAATATAAAATGAAAGTGGAGCTCTGTTAGATAATGATATTTGAATTTAGAATAATAATTAAAATGTGAAAAATCATGCAAAACTGGAAATGAATACATAATAATATTAATAATACTAGTTTATTTGATGCGTGTAAGTGTGTTAACTAAGTAATATTACCATAATATTTTAACTGATGCGAGTCATGATCTAAAACGTGAGATTAGCAACCCGTATCAATTAAACATAAAGATCTTCTTCCGGGTTTCCTCCGATTAAACATAGTATAATGATTAAAAAAAATGTGAAAAAGCCAGTTTTATTTTCCTGAGCGAATATCATCAAGGGCGTCGCCAGCCGATGATCAAGTTGGGCTAGTAGAAGTATAGAGGATGGGAGAGTATGGCTGCATTTGAATGACACAATATTGACAAAAAATAAATCCTACGTTTTTCGTTTCTCTAGGAGCAGCAGCCCCATTTTCTCTCGAATAGATTGCAACCACCTCGTTTATATTCTGCTATTGTGTAGACAATAGCGGCGTGCACACGTAAAGTTCGGACCGCGGGAAACGCCACGCGTCGTTCCAATCTTCGTTCCGAACCGTACGTGTAAATGCAATTGTAATAGTAAAATAGTAAAAAATGTTCGGAACGAAGATTGGCACGGCGCGTGGCGTTTCCCGCGGTCCGAACTTTACGTGTAAAGGCCGCTAATGAGGCAAATTCAGGTTACGTCTCTTATTTTAAATGTATTTTTACAAAATTACAAATGCCAAATTCGATTAATTGACAAAACCAAATTTAAATTATTATTTGAAAAATGTAATATTTATAGCGCCGTAAATTTTCCACTCTTATTTTACCAATTGCTATGTTATTAAATCACTTCTAAGAATATTAATGTCAATCTTTTGTAAAGCTTTAACAAAACAATCTGCGCGTCATTTGTATCATCATCAGTATCATCACTATAATTAGAACATCAGAAAAAACGTAAAAACAACGTGAATTATGGTTTAGGCACGATTTCCTTAAGAATAACACCAAAACAATAATAAATGGCTATTTAATTAAACATCAATCATTATGTATAAAAACGTTCTTCACTCATTTTAAACGCTGCGCTGATTATAAAATATGAACTATTGTAGAGACGTATGTGGTCATCTTTATTAAAATGAGTCGATCTGGAACCATTGTACAGTGGACGCGTATCCTTCCATGCTTGACTTGCATTTTGAGTTAGAATGCTACAGAAATTAATGTTTTGTCATTCCGTCGAAAAAACAACCGAATTTAAGTCATATTTAAATTGGGCGAAAGGAACAAATGAGAACCGTAAAATGGAGCTCAAACACTAATTTCGTGTGACAAAACATTCTCCTACCTTAATATACCGAAAATCCTATTATATTTTGAACGATTGGTTGTGCCTGCTAGTTTAAAATGGTATGATCCATCTGTCAACGTAAAAAGGTGAAATATTCTGTATTTATAATGAGTAAATACAAAGAGTCTTGAGGGTCTATTCTACTCGGAAACACAATATTACTTTTGTCATGTCATCGACACCTCCGGAGACCCTAGAGCTGGCGCTTACCTTTCCCAAAGGATTGGGCTAGCCATCCAGAGAGGTAATGCAGCCAGTGTCTTAGGGACCATGCCGCGAGCGGACCTGCTAGAGGGGGTGTTCTTTTTATAGTGGTGTTTATGTTTAATTTTTAATATTTGAGTAGCTTAGTTTTATTTTATTTTATTTTAAATAAGTTTAGTTTTAACTTTAACTTTTAAATGTAAAGTCCGTATTTATAGTTGTATTAAATAGTTTAAATAAATACGTAACGATAGCACATATTTACTTGACAGTAATGGCCGAGTTAAAACAATACGTAGCAGTCTGTAGGCATGATGTTCACGAAGAACATCAGTTCTTGCATCATCTTCATCATGATTACAGGATCCTACAATGAAGTAAATTGGCAAATCGTAAAAGGAAGTAAACTCTAGTGAGTCATAATCCAAACTTCGTTTTTCGATATTTGCCATAACGTGAAGATAATGCTCATTCAGAAATCATTTCGATCATTAAAGTTCAATCATGAGTCAAGAAGCTTAAGGTCATGGTTACTACGCGAAGCTACTTAGTTTAATTATACTAGTAATATATTAAATACGATGACCACATAGAACTGTTATTTTCCTTTGATCAGTAATTGGTATATTTTATTTTATTATGTTTTTAGGGTTCCGTACCAAAAGGGTAAAAACGGGACCCTATTGCTAAGAATCCGCTGTCCGTCTGTTCGTCTGTTAGTCACCAGGCTGTATCTCATGTACCGTGATCGCTAGACAGTTGAAATTTTTACAGAAGATGTATTTCTGTTGCTGCTGTAACAAAAAATACTAATAACAGAATAAAATAAATATTTAAGGTGGGCTCCTATACAACAGACGTGATTTTTTGGCTGTTTTTTGCTCGATATTAATAACGGAAACAGGTAGACACTTGAAATATTCACAGAATATTTAGTTGTATATTCACTGTAAAAATAAATAATTTAATTAGAATAAAATAAATAAATAAGGGGGCTCCCATACAACAAACGTGATTTATTTGCTGTTTTTCTGCTAGTGTTGTATAGATAATGGTACGGAACTCTTTGTGCGCGAGTCCGACTCGCACTTGGTCGGTTTATTTATTTATTACTAGTACATACATACAAAAACTCACGCCTTCATTCCCATGGAGAGGGGTAAGCAGAGCTACAGAATTACCTACAACTCTTTTAATCGTTATTAAAAATAAATCAATAAAATAAATAGAAGAATCTTCATTCATCAACAACAAGCAAACAACATTAATAAATAAAAAATAATACAATAATAACAAAATTGCAGATGAAAAGGTGCAGAACTTAGCTATGGAGCTGTTTTTCAGTCCTCACCAGTCAGTGCTACAGAATTACCTACAACTCTAAAAAGAGTTTTGTATTATTTTTTATTTGTTAATGTTGTTCGCTTGTTGTTGGTGAATGAAGATTCTTCTATTTATTTTATTTATTTATTTTTAAAAAAATGTTGATAATTCTGTAACCACATTTTGAACAATTATTCATCTCATATCATTTAGATCTTTCATCATTATGTTTTTAGTTACTTATTTATTTAAGGGTGTTACGAAATCCTAAAATTAGGTTTTTAGACTCTTTCAGCTTGACATAATCAGACGGAATAAACGCGTTAAAAATCGACAGTACGAGTGCCAATGTTGTTTGTTTTCTTTTTTTTTTTTTTCAGCTTTATCATCTTGACGTAGGCTCATCCAATTAGTCACAACTTCATCCTCATACGTTTCATACATATTTATATCGATTGACCAGTTATTTGTTGCGAGCCTTCAGAAGGCCTTGCCAGTTATGGGGTGATTTGCACAGGTATTTCAATTGTTTAACTGCAATTAAGTTACATGCAATTAAAATGGCAGCAGGAATGGCCACCTGATAAGCGATCACTCTCGGTGGTATTTGAAGAACATACTCGAAGGATCGCATTTTGTAAAACACACAATGAGTATGAAGTTTATCGGATTTAATATTTTAATGCAGTTTTATCTTCATGTAGATTAATTCTTTTTATTTTACAAAGATATATTTATTATTACACTGAACAAATATTAGTTATGAACGAGTTTCTTCCAAAATAGCAGAGTTTTTTCTTATATATTAAGTATATGTTTATATATTTAATTAAGAAATATGTATGTGTGTTTATTTATACCATATTGTAGAATAATATCAAAAATAGTTATTTAATTATCTTTTTTCAACAATGATATACTTTTTGATTTCTGTTTAACTTTAAGGTTGACTGGTAGAGAATGCTTGTAGCATTAAGTTCGCCTTTTGTACACTATTTTTATTTTGTGCATTTTAGTATTTAAATAAATAATAAATAATTATTTTTCTCCCTCGTAATTATAAATACAGTTGAAATTAATTGCGTAGCATGTGTGGAGTGAAACTGATTGATAGATTAAGAAATGAAAAAATCAGAGAGAAATGTGGACTAAAAGACGATGAAAATGGTATGCTTCGATTGTTCTTTCATTAGGAAAGGATGGATGAAAGATTGAAACGACCAAAACGTACTTTTTCAAATCAAATTGATGAAATACTGGAAAACGGCCGAATCTTAAGTACCCGCAACCGACGTGCATGCACGACTCGATGTATGAATGTGGAAGAAGGAAAAAAAAAAAATCTGATTGTTTGTTCTATACTTTTATTATTGTCAATGGATCTATGAACAAATATGTTTTAATATTAATCCATCTATTAAACGTAAATTATATTGTCTTCTATTTAATAAATAGCCGTTGACATGATGACACTGTTCACATGAAGTTTCAATGTTTATTTCCTATGAAGTAATTCTTATATAAGTGCATTCTAAATATTTCATGTCACCCAAACAGATTACGTGGACATGTTTAGTCTAGATATTTAAGATTCAAATGATTACATTCACTACATAACATGTGAGAACTTTTGATGTTATCTAACTTAATCCACTGTTTTAGATTTAAGTTATTCATTTTAATCTAGCGTGATCGCTACATGAAATCGAAAAGTCTAAACCCACTTTTTAATTACAATATAAATCTATAGGTACAACTTTATTGTTTTATTTGCGACTACCTATGTACTTTTGAGTACTAACTCTCCATAGGCATATCTTATTATCTTATTTGGCTACGTAAGTAATATAACCAATGCATTTTTTCAATTCAACTTTAAATGTCGAAGTTTTTACCTATTTTTGTGATCAGAAACGATTTATAAGATAACTACCAGGTCGGTAAAAATGTCTATTAGTTGCATTGCATATAACTTGCAAGGTTAACTGCATTGGAATACGCATCCTCTATTGCCAGGGTTCTCATCTCTCAATCAGGTTGGACCGGAATTCGTTCCTCGACCACGTTACGTCTTATTCAGCTTCAACTTTAAGTAGCCTCGTACCATATTCAAGTTTTATTGCTTTGTCATATTTGTCAATAATAAGTCATTCTACATTATTCCATTTAGTTTCCCCGATTTTAACATCAAATGGTTCATATTTTTTTGTAATTTGTAATCACTATTAGGTACGTATTTATCAGTTACACTTTTCTTTTGTATCTGTGGGTGTAATCATATAAAAATAGATGAAGATCGCAACTGACGTTCGTTCCCAAAGAATTATTGTGTGCGTCAGAATCGTTCTAAAACATTGTCGTGTGTTGCTTTTACCTCTACACACAAAGACCGCATCACTCAAATGATTTACCTGTACTTAGGTTGACGATTTTAAATTCCAGTTTTTATTTGCAAAGGTAAAGCCAGTTGCGAGCACAGATGACATAAAAAGTCCAAAGTCAAGGCTAGCCGAAATTAAAAATGGCGCGGTCATACGTTTGTTGATTTCTCAAATAGCTTGTCTAAATTCGCGTGTATTCTGCATGTAAAGCAGCTTGTACGAAATTACGTATTCAGATTAGAAATTGCACTATTATTTGGATGACATGATTGTCTAATATTAGAATTGGATCATGGGACGATGGCATGATTGTTGGACAATTTAAGCAGACATACAGCTAATAAATAACCCTTTTTTTCTTTCATTATTGAAGTGTCCAACATTCCATCCATAACTTGTGACATCACGCTATGCCCTTATAAAATATTGTAAAAAAAATGCCCTCGTATGCTCGTCTATTTGGACTTCAGTAGCATTAAAAAAATATTAGACCGGGAAGGTCTAAAAGGGATTTCAAAATGAAGTATATTAAAACATATAAGATTGTTTTTCCACTTATAAGACATATGGAGAATAATAAAAAAGCGATACCTAGACGATGTTTTTATATCTACATCACGTACGTCTTCACATGAACTCCGCAAAAACTTTGTATGCTATCATTGTGCAATTTGTTTAATTTGGAATCAATTAATTAAAATTAAGTATCAGAAAAGGTTTTTTTGCAATCGTGGGATATCCGAAGATTACGTAAGTCTTGTTTTTTTTAACATTGACTTAAAAGTTAAATTTAGTATTATGCAAGAGTAAGTGCATAATACTAAACTTGATTGATTCCTTGTTCTTCGTATTCCTGATTGGACAAATTCTTGTTTCGGCATATTCCTGTTTGGACGTATTCCGTTTTCGGCATATTCTTGTTTCGGTACATTTTAGAAAATAAATTATACTATGAAATACTTCTCACTTTGCTTGAGTAATAAAAAAAAAATTTTTACAATTTTTTTTTATTTCATCAATTAAAATAAAAGACAAAAATCATTGTATTTCTTTCTTGCATGCTATTGTGTAACTACTATAAATGTATGTCTTGTATTGATTTCATTTGTTGTATATAATAATTTATGCCGAAAACGGAATATGCCGAAACAAGAATAAGCCAAAAACGGAATGTGCCCAAACAAGAATATGTCCAATCAGGACTACGACGAAAAAGGAATCAATTCTAAATTTAACTTTTATTACAACACATAAATATTGGCTTTCAAGCCTCGTATCTCGTTCTACTTTTATAGCAGTCTGTATGTTAAACAATAGACTTCTTTTTTAAAGTGTTGATTGAAACTTTAATGAACAAAAAGTTATTTTAATTAATTGAACTCTGAAGTCCCTAGATAGTTGCCAATGGTTATGCTAGCGATAATAATCGCTTCCTTCCCCGACCTTTGTGGTCATCTCAAGTTGTACATAAAGACATACACTTAGCATAATATTTATATTAATAAAACTTAAGTCTTCATGTGGAATTTAATTAACAACATGTTTAATTTACTACATTTACATTACTAAGTATTATTTATCAAAGTCCCCTGTCGCGTCTATGTATGTATGGCGATGACCTCAACATCTGTTGAACGTATTTTCATTCAGTTTTCACCATGAGTTAGATAATTTTTCATGGAAGGTTTTTATGTAAGAATAATAAATTCTGGTTTATGTACGGATGTTATAGACAACTCAATTAAACTGAACGGGTCGCTAGGAAAACTGTTGGTGATTGTTTCAAATTGGACGCAAAATCAAAGATCCATCAGAAATATGGTAAAGAGCCTTAGGAGATGGGATTTTAAATTTTCTGCCTTACCTACCTACCTACCTATATCATGTATTTGGTTCTCTGCCTTTTGGCAGAAATATGTTTGGCCGAATATATCGTTTCCCAATCGTTTCATTTGCCAACCCGCTTTTATTTATTTGAATGTAAATGATTAATAATATTTATAAAACTGTTCAACCTGCCCTGTAGCGTTCTACACGATGGTACTGAATGAAATCTTGATATATTCACATGCACTGTTGGCAGTGGTCGCAAATGATCAAAACTGAAAGTGTCAGAATGTTCAGCTTCCATCGCTGTTTTTTCACCTGACTGCGGCGAAGCCCTAAAGGGTTCTATGACCTGTATCGGTTTCGGTTCCTATGTCCGCTCACTATTCAACGGTTCAAACGATTTTGGTAAAGGATCGATCATTAGATTCGTCTTGATAGCGCA
Organism: Acleris sparsana; assembly: GCA_923062465.1. NCBI lineage: Eukaryota > Metazoa > Arthropoda > Insecta > Lepidoptera > Tortricidae > Acleris > Acleris sparsana. The sequence continues at coordinate 1,976,761 of OV281288.1, forward strand.
AGTGTCACTGGGTACATACAATTCAGGGTACCAAAAATCAAAATGGCGGATTTTTTTAAATGTATCTACGACAGTATTTAACAATGCAAGGTTTTTTTAAAGATTGCTTATTATTTAGTCATAATCAGAGATCGGACAAATGGACGTCATTACTCGCAATAATGTGGACATAACTCAAAGATTTTAATTAAACATATTACATTACATTAATTGATTACTAACCCTAAAAATAATTTTGATCCTTTGCAAGACTGTAATAAATAAATAATACAATGACTTGTAAATGTGTATATTTATTTAAGCCGTGCTTAGTTTTTCCTTTTCACGGCTAAAATAAACTTTTGAGGTGATAAGCTTCTTTCACAATCCACGGATGTTAATGGAACAAGCTTAAATAGGGTAATATTAATGGCCGCTCCTGACGACTTTATATTACTTATTTATTACTGTCTTGCAAAGGATCAAAATTATTTTTAGGGTAAGTAATCAAATAATGTAATTTTATTTGTTTATTTAGTCATGTCCACATTATTGAGAGTAATGACACCCATTTGTCCGATCTCTGGTCATAATGAAGAAATGTTCTTATTGGAAAATAACGTTGTAGTTATAAAGCGTGTTTGCTTAGACAATGGTAAAACTATATGAGACGACGAATATCTCAAGCCTTTTGCCGATGAATGTATTTATGTGAACAGTTTTTTCGCTTTTCAAGATCATCTAAAGTAGTCAGCCACTTGACAAATAGTAATCCGATGCACATAAATATTGCAACGATGGGGACCCAAAGCGTTTTGAATAAATGATCATATATTTATATCAGCGTGTGTTCAAAGGACCATTCGTCCTCGGCTGGGGTACATTAACAGCTCTTCGCCGGTGATTTGTTCACGCCATAACTTGGACTTGGCTCCGTATATTTCTGGATACTGAATAATCCAAACAGGTCCTCACTGGACAAGTTCGAGGAAGTCCGCTAGTTTATTTAACCAACGTTTTTTTTATGGGTTTGCTTTTGACAAACTTGCTTTTGGAGGACGAAGATTTTGTCGACGATGAAGCGAACTCACCCAGAAGATGCCTATTCACCCTAGCTTAACCAGTTAAAGAAAGTGCATTTCCCATGTTTTTTTTTTATTTTTACGGTTCCGTACAAAAAAATAAAAAACAGAACCCTTATAGGATCACTCTTGCGTCTGTCTGTCTGTAACAGCCAATTTGCTCCGAAGCTCCTGGATCTATTTGGTTGAAATTTGGTACACATATGTAAATTGATGACCCAAACACAGATAAGCAAAGTAATTTTTTTTTTTTAAGTAAGCCTTATTTTTGGGGTAAATTTAGGACATTTAAAAAAAGGTTTTGCAACCTTACTGTGTCATATATCAAATGAAAGGTCTCGTTACGAGGATCTCAAATATATTTTTGTTATTATTGTAACAAAAATAATGAACTGTTTAAAAAAAAACTCGTACTTGGCCGGTTTTTTTTCTAAATCTATATACAAAATATATTTTAAAAAACTGACTACCTTACTGGTCGATCAACGCACAGCTGAAACCGCTGGATCTAGGGACTTGAAGTTTGGAGAGAATACTCGTATTCTTTGGGTATCCTAGTTGTGCACTAACAGGGAATGTCTGCTAATTTATTCCTAATGGGATTTAAATAGTAACGGGAAATTAATTCTACACGTATAAAGTCGTGGGCATCACCTAGTCTACGGTAATACTTAATGTCCGGGCAAAAGGTTGCGCAAACCTGATTTTCTGACGCATCAGTTTAGTTCCAGTTTTTGGAATTTTATTTGTAACATTAACTTTTCCTTGAATTTCATAAACAAGTTCAAGGTTTTAAGATAAATTCACCTTTAGCTTGATATGCAAGTCCGTGGTTTGATACATACATTGATACATTTTTTTCCTTGTTTTATGAACATGTTCGCCAATCTCGATTTTTAGACAATCACGTGATGACAATTGTTACAGAGTACTGTGATAGCTAAGCACATGGAGCTCCACGCGCTTCTGTCATGTCCTTGCGGTTTCTAAGTTTGACTACGTCACCTTTTTTTTACCAAGATATTCGAATTTAAATAATAACTTGAGCGTTGAACTCACCCCATCACGAGGATAAGTACTAAGCATTTATTTTGTTGATTAAATTTTCTCTCACATCGCTAAACATAGGCATTGTACGTTTTTTAAGAATTAAAAGGACCATGGGCAGAAATGTCCCCCCCCACCAACAGAAATGAAACATGTCTGATTTAATAGATCTCAGCAACATTATGTATTTTTACTATGGAGACGATCACCAGATGTATGGGGGTGAATATTTGGGCGTTTCAACCGCCGTCATTGTTGTCTTCAATACATTGACGAAAACAATGATAATTACCAGCAACTTTTGATGTCAAAGTCAACGGACCCGGGGGTAGTATTCATTCCATTTAAAATCATAAGACAATTAAAAAGTTTATCTTGAATAATATGCGAAGACAATAATGGCGGTTAAAACGCCGAATAATCGCCCATGGGGTTTTCTTGGAAAACCATAATCGTATCGTATGGAATTTGTTTGAAAATGAACACATATATGGATGATTTGCCTTATTTGGCCCTTGTTTTCATTAAAAAAATCCCATTGATTTTGCTACTAAAATAAGTATTTTGTCTTTTTTTGGGTCCTTATAAACATATAGACATGCATCCCGTTACTGTTGGTGGGGGGGGACAGTGCCCATACAAATTTGCCCATTGTCCTTTGCACAAACAAACTGTCACTAGGCTAGACTAGACTAGTTTCTAACTACGCTGCTATTACTGTCAAGTAGATAAGAGCTATCGTAACAATATGGTAACAGGACCTGCCATCTTTTAAGAAACAGTGCTGTTCTTTGTTTTGGTTCGTGGTGTAATTATTAATATCCGATTTAATAAAAATTATAATATCATCCAACCTTATGGAGTCGATAAAAAGCCTCTGCCTTGATAAGGGTTAAAATATCTGACCCACTTAAAGCCTCTAGTAAAAGTAGACGTGTCGATTTTTTTTGGGCTCAATGTTGGTAAAGATTATTATCGCTGGTCACTGGTGAGGGCTTCTATTCAACACGTTAAAAACCATATCGTTTTGACCTGTTATCGCATTGTCAACGTTTTGATGGCTCTAATTTACTTGACAGTGATAGCGGCAATGTAAAAACAAAACCATGGTCAAATACGATTTGGAGTTTACCGCCTAGAAAAGAGGCTGTTCATTATTACAATATGGACGAAACGCAGAGACCAATCTCATTTAGAATTCACAAAACGGCCAAGAACTGGGTTTTGGAGCCGGAACAAAAAGATCACCCAAAACAAATCTACAGACTTTTCACATGCAAACTAGACTAGTGTGGGAACTAGATTCTAGCCCCTTTCTTTTGTTGCTGGTTAGCAACACTGGCCACCGGGTAATTGTAGAGTATTTATTATATGTTACTTAGAAGAAGGAATCGGCGTTTATTAAATGTTTGTTATAAATAAGTGGTTTAGTGAAGTAAGAATCGATCCGGATAAGACTGGCGCAGCAAAATATAAATCTATTAACATGATGGAAAAAATGAACGCCACATGGACGGCATCTTAGTAGCTTAAATATAGGAAACCAAACAGCAGTGTTCGCATTGTTGTGTTCCGGTTTGGGGATAAGACAGCCGGTGTAATGACTAGCATAGAGGCATTCCATCTTAGTCCTCAGGGTTGATAGCGCATTTGCAGTCTTAGGCTTGCAGTCTTGTGAATGCGAATGTCTATGGGTCACAGTTTCCACTTACCATCAGGTGGCCTGTGTGCTCGTCAGCCTTCCCTATGCCATAAAAAAAAAATATCTACGCAAAGAGACTTATTCTTACTTTTGAAAAAAAAACCTGCAGTTATGGATTTTTAATTTGTTTCTGCCTTAACCGGGACTGGCCGAATATGATAGATGAAGAAATAAAAAAAACTTGGGAGCGTATAAATATTTATGACTTATCCGGCTTGGATCTTCACTGATGGATTATGATGATCTTAATTCGCCATGGCCATGCAAAATTTAAATAAAATAAAACCCATTTGAGTTAGATGCTAAGCCAAATTGAATTAGACATGGCATCTTTCAGGTCGTCGCCCTTAAGACCGAAGTCTTTAAGTTGGTAATAAATTCAATTGTAGTTTTTTGCATAAGTCACCAAGACGGATGACTTTAAACTTAAACCAGTGATGCATAGATTACATAACCTGAACGATTTCGTCACGGATAATAATATTATGTTTGTTATGAAGCTATTACGCCGCAAATTAGGTATATTATGTTTTTTATTGTTGAATGTATTAACTGTTTTATCTTTCTGTAATATTGCTTGTGTCTTTGCGTTTTCATACATTTTTACGATACATACCATTTCATTACCTCCAATTTTTTTTCATGTTTATAGTAGTAATTTCAAATAGCCACTCAGCCAGTGTAGTGTCTATAATTATCGACGTATTAAAAAATGTCTGGCTGCTGAGTTTCTTGCGGCATTTCTTCTCAGCAGCAATCTCCTCTTGGGAAGTGCTGGTAGATTATTGGCTTGTATTAGCGCCCGTGCGGCCTACTTACTAAATAAATGATTTTTTTATCTATTGGCACTTTCCTCAGTTAGTTTATTTCAATTTTCTTTATATCTTTGTATTAATACTTCCTTCCTACTAGCTTCAAGTGGTACCCGGACATGTTTTATCCTGCGGCTGCAAAGTTAAACATTCCTTTATTCAATTGAATGTTATTAATATTCTTAGGCATTTTTTTATCCTCGTGGTATCAAGTTTAGATAGCATAGTTTCACTTGAAATTTTCTGCGATAGCCATTACATTTTCAGTATACCTTAAACATTAATTACGTAGGTTAGCTTAGGAGAGACGTGTGACTACCAAAAAAAAAACTCATTCATGCGGCGAGAAATGCCTTTCGATGACATTAAAATTCACTGGACGCCAAGACTACAATGCGGAATGATCGAAACCATGGTAATAACAATGCTATAATGGTTCTAAAAGACAATTATTACTATGACGATGATGTAAATAATAGTTTTCACGCTTTGTGATATTCTGAAACCGTTAACGATACCTATTTGCGGTACAATCTGAGTAAAGATACGTTCGTTGAAAGGTGGTTCGATAAAAATAATAAATACTTAACCATTTTCTTTCCATATTCGGCTGCCCTTAAAATCAGCCTTTGTATGAAAAATAACTTTACTATAAAACTAAGTGTATTAACGGATTGTTTCGACGTATTTCTCCAAAAGACTTTATTTAAAATGTCCCTGAGTTTCAAGCCACCCATAAGTAGGCAAAGTACTGGAGTATAATAGAATAGACCATTACTCGCTTGGCATGTAAATTATATTCATTGTGATGGCCGACTCCAATCGGTCAGTGGAATATATTACGTTTACTTATTTCAATCTATTTGGGTTAGGTAAGTCATGCCACTGTGCCAGTTCAATAGTTTTGAGAATCGGATGTAGTTTTGACGTTGACTGATATATACCTAATATCTTCTAACCAGTCTTAATTATCTGATAAAAGCACTAAAATAGGGAAGTAAATGAAAAAAATTGCTAGGAGCTTCACAGATTTAAGGCAAGTATCTAAAGTCTATAATTGAACTCAAATTCAGCTCAGCTTTATGTTTATAAAATGTGATGATCATTTTGAATACGTATTTTTGGAGGTTCTAAAAATATCAAAACATCACTATGATAATAAAATCATCAATGATAGACAGACCTATATAGAAAATAAATGGTCACCTTCACTTTTAGAATACAACGTAGATACACAGATGACGCAGGTTTAAATTGATGCTAAGAGACCTCTATGTCAATGCTACTGGCACATTTAGTAACGTTTGTTTGTTTCCAATACTATTGTACCTATTTAGAATACTTGTACTTATGTATAACTCGCATAACATTGCTCTGAAGGCATTCGTTCTTTAGTTGCAGTAATTACCTGCATTCAGCTTTTGTTTTTGCATGCGCGAGTACAAAGACTATAGGCAGGTGTCTTTGGAGAAGTTTTTAGTGTCAAACATAATATACATACGGATACAGGTAGGACAAAATAGAATAAAATTGCATTAAAAAAAATAACCCGATACGTTTTTTGGAGGAAGGTTTTGACTAGGATCCGAGAATTGGCATTCGATTAGTGTGAATGTCAATTTGAAACTTGCTTCAGGAAGAGACATTTTATTTGCTTGAATTTTCCGAATTTGAGGGTTTTCCTAATCATAGGAGCTTTGGTTTATGCAGTAGATACTTGTTAAATGTGGTTATTTTAGATCGGAAACTTACGGACATTAGTTACAATAGCCTCTAGGTCACCGATGTTGCAAGAGACAATTTCATTCACGTCTTTAATCATAAACAACTCCGTTGTATCACTACTTACACATTGAGCAATTATCCTTCTTACACATTGAGTTGAACATTTCTAGAAAATTTCGTGCCTGTAAGCAAAGTCTTATGTTCATTTGCCTAGGATTAATGGCCTCTAGGTCACCGATGTTGCAAGAGACAATTTCATTCACGTCTTTAATCATTAACAACTCCGTTGTATCACTACTTATGGTTGCGATATTTGCTTCGTCAATATTAGTCACTACACGGATATATGCTAATTAATATTATCTTGTAAGGCCAGTACGTCACCGGATTGGTTTGGTTTATCCGGTTTTTACACGCGTGCTCACCAATATGATTCGTGAGGCTATTATTACTTCATTTTGATGGTCATCATCTATCTTTTTTGTACAATTGGTCATTTTGTTTATGGGTGTTTTATGTTGATTAGAATAACCGAAATCTATACGTAGTTAGCGTAATAGGATGTCTGTTTTTTCTTATATCTATTGTATTTAATGGTCTTCTAAATAATTAAAGACCTATTGTTTTGTCAACGTTCCTCTTATTTACTTGACAGTAATGGCCTGTCTTGAAAATTATACGATAACATGTCAAACGCAATATGATTTTACCAAGTAGAATAGAGTCCCTATTCAAATTATCTAACTTTAGCACGTTTGAAAAAATTCTTCGCAAGTAAACATGTAAGATTTACATTTTAAAGTTCTACTTCTTGACTGCAGGTGGCGCTGTCTTCGGCAGCTCCCAGCCCGGTCTCCAACGTGTTTGAGATCGACATCTCCCCCGAGGAGGCGGAGAAGTACCTCAAGAGCCCACCGTTCTCAGAGCCCCAGCTGTCTGGACGTACTGGGGTGCTGCCATTGGTATGTTTTTTTTCAGCTACTGATAAAATTATTTCCGTGAAGCCCTAGGGTTCCGTAGGGCCTCTGCGAGGACTCTGCCAAAAAGTTTTTTTTATTATTGTAACAATGTTATGCAAAGTATGTTCCCATTTTTTACTCTTTGTAAATAATTTTGAAAAGCACCAATGTGGAAATGTACGAAACTGGAATTGTACAAATATCGAAATTGTACCAATGTGTTCGAAAGGAACAATTAAATATCTCCTCCATTGAGTTGTTGGATATTGGATATAATTATCTTTAAGGGTCATTTTTACAATTATCCTTCTTACACATTGAGATGAACATTTCTAGAAAATGTCGGCCCCTGTAAGCAAAGTCTTATGTTCATTTGCCTACGATTAATCATTCATCTTTAATGTATCTGCAGGTGAGATGGAACGACCCGAGTTTTCGCACAGCGGAGGCTGGCCCTACCCTCGGACACTACTGGAAGAACGGACACGAGATCGAAAATACCGACGACTACGTTGAAGAGGTAAGACATTTTAACCCCAATCTTACCTGGTAAGTGATCAGACATATATGAAACATGAAACAGTTTAATGTTAACGAAGACACAGACACAGCGCACGCTCAAGCTATGCAGGTGGTTTCAATTACTTCTCATTAAAATGTAGGTAAGTAGATACACCTACAGCGGCTTTAAAAGACGCTGTAAACCAAATGACGTCACTGATACATGGGAAGCCTATAGATCTAGATGAGTTGGACTCCGTAAACGTTATCGTCTGCATGTGTAGGAGTGACGTAAACTAATGTCGGCATTTTAACAGACTTCAAACAGTCCTTAAGATATTCTCGAACGCAACGTGGGTAGTCCAACTACTAATACTACCTAACTTAGCTGTAGAAGACTAAATAAAATACAAATATGACAAAAAACAATAAGATTTAAGTTTAAGGCCTCATGCCACAACCACAATTCTGCATAAAGCTCTCATAGGAGCCAGCACTGTGTTTAGGGTAAGTTACATTAGGTAGCAGGTTGTTACACACGATGAGTGTCAAGGCAACGGCAGTTCATTACAGTAATAATAACGGTGATTAATTCTTTTCAGGTATACCAAGCCGCTCAATTCCACGGCCAGGACGGTCTAGGAGGCTATGCGTACGGCTACCAAGCTCCCGAGTCTTCCAAGGTCGAGAACCGCGCCAGATCTGGTGACGTAACTGGATCCTATACCTACAAGGATGGCAACAATGAACTGATTAAGGTAAGACCATAGAAGCTTGTGAAATCGCAAGGTTTCAGCAACAGTATTTAAAATGATTCAACTGTGCCATTTTCGTTTCCTAAATCCCACATCTCCGTTGCTATTTATCTGAAGGTTGAAATTGGTTGTGATCATGAAAGCCCACAGTGTATTCTTGAAAATTACAAGAAGAATAGCTGAACTTTTTAAAGCGAGGTTTAGACTAGCAATGAAAAATGCAGAAACTACTTTACTCTAACTTTGAAGTTAGAAAAAGACGGCCAAATTGTGCTTCTTGTTCTAGAACTAAAGTTAAAGTAAGACAGCAATCAACTTCTGCAATTTTATCGCCAGTCTAATTCGCGCTTAAAGAATACCCAAACAGTAATATAAACATTGTTGACTACCTGTTGATAATCACTTCAAGTATCATCAGTTTCTTACATTTTAATCAACGTGGTTTATGTACTCGTACAGTCAAAACTAAACGGTCATCACTAGACCCCGTTATCTTGTCGCACTGAAATTGTTTTTCAGTAGAGCGTGAATATTTTTTTATCGACCTTCTTGATATCGATATTTGTATAATGCAATTGAATTTTCGCCTTTTAAGTTACATATACATGAAAGGTAGGCTATGTGTTAATCCAATATTTAAGCTGTCTGCATTCCAAATTTCACCAAAATCCGTCCGTTAGTTTTTGCGTGAAAGAGTAACAAACATCCGGATACATACATTCTTCATAATTTCGCGTTTATAATATTAGTAAGATATATTTTTATACAAAAGTAATAGAACCTAGTGACTCCTCTTCGAAATTATCAGTGACATATACAGTATCGACATTTAGATAGTCGATAAAAAAAACTTTCACGCTCTACTGAAAAGTAATGACAGTGCGACAAGATAACGGGGTCTAGTCATCACGCCTGAAATATGTATACCATAGACCTTATTATCAGTGGTATAAGGGTCAATTTTCAAACAAGCGTTTTTTGCGGTCCCAGAGCTATAATTCTAAGTATATTTAACATTGAGTATATTTACATATATATTTGCATTTTGTGCATTTTAATCTACTTAAACATATATATTGCAGTTTACTAAATATTAATGGATTCCGAAAGAATCGAATTCGAAATCCTAAAAACAGCAAAATTTACCGCTTTTCGCGTGTCCCACTTCCGGTTTTGCTTAAATAAAAATTCATAACTTTGGACGTAGACAACGTATTAATATACAACATATATCGTTGTAAAGAGCTTTTATTGGCGAACTGATTAAAATAATAAAAAAATAAAAACATCAATAATTAAAACCTGGAAAGTATTTTTGTGGATGTCCCGCGTGCGACCGTTTTTATGATGACTCAAGGAAACCCCCTGAATCTGGTTTGTCTAATGACCTACCTTCATATTTACGTTAGGATACCAAAGTACGTTAGTTGGGCTTAGACCGCCAACGGGAGTGGACGCAGACCCAGTGTTTTTGACGGAGGAAACAGGATAAGTCTTTTAAAGATGTATTTTGGTACGGTTATCACGACATTTGTATGGGCGTTTATTTATTGACATACGAATGAAATAAAAATGTGTGTTTCATAAACATTGTTAGCAATATGGCTAAGTAAGAATTTCGTATTAGTAAATAAGTGAATCGAGTAAGTAGTGTAAGAAAGATCTGTGAAAAACGTTTTTGTCGACATTTGTATGGCGACATTTGTACGGTTATTTTGTCCATACAAATGTCGAATGTGGCATACAAATGTCGGTTAAAATCAAAATCTAAATAAAATCGAAATATATCATTTCCATGTCCAATAATATCAACTTTTATGCTAAGTTTCATTATTGTAATTTTTTTGTGAGCTATCGTATAAAAATAGAGTACAGTCAACAGCATAAATAAGTGATCATTTATGTACCTTGTCAGTTTAACGTCGTGTTTGAAATGTCATACAAAATTGTGAAACGATTGTAAGCGACAAGGTACATAAATGATCACTTATTTATGCTGTTGACTGTACCTACTTATAAGCAGGGCTCTGATTGTACACCGCACGGTAAAATGAAAGAAAACTATGGAGTCGATATTAAAATGCAAACTTGAGTAGTATCCATACTCATACTCATTCATATTCTTGGTCCCGTTTTTTTTATATTTATCATGCTGTAACTAGGTACTTCAACGTAACTACGTACCTAGTTTTACGGACTATATGGTTGCGATAGACCTTTATCAAACTGGCCGCTTTATCAAATTTTATCGTGTGCGTCATGTCAATCATTAACGACTTTCGACGTGTCATTTATTTATATTTGCAGTCTGTGCCCATGGCGTCAATTATTAGGTGAACATTTTATTATGTCTGCAAGTTTGTGCCATTTTTTACTGGATTGAGCCTTACAAGGATCTGAAATACGATTATGAAAAATGTGCTGTGTTGTGACATAACCTTGAAGTTTTTTATTATTTATTATTTAAACACGAATTTTAAAATTCCGATTGTGAAAACTTCAAAATGTCATCGCTATTCCGAGTTAGGTTTCCGAAGTATCATAGCATGTTTAATTAATATCCGAATATCCGATTAAAACTAGGTACGTAATTAAGTTGAATTCGTTACAGCATGATAAATATAAAAAACGGTACTAAGAATATGAATGAGTATGAGTATGAATATGACTTAAAGTTTTAATTTTAGTATCGACTCTTTAGTTTTCTTTCATCTTACCGTGCGATGAAAAATCCGAGCCCTGCTTATAAGCGAAGGTTTTCATATTTAATTATAAGTAACTGAAGTGAATTACGGCACACGGGAGAGACTTTACATATAAATGATATAGATACTTAATCCACCCCCAAGTATCAAGCTAAAGGTTAATGAAAACCGCATCAAAATCGGTCAAGTACTTTTCGAGTTTATCCCAGACTGACAGACATACTCGGCTGAGGAGTTTGTTTTGAAGGTTACACTGACGGTATATTATCATCATTTGCTAAAAAACGTTTCACAAACTGATTCATTTCACAAACTTATAATTTTGCATATAATTGCTTATATTTTTTATATAATAATCAGTGAGTTTGTTCCAAATGGTATTCATGCCAGTAAATACAACTTTTCGACATTTGTATGGCAGTATCGACATTTTTATGGCACTATATCGACATTTGTATGGCGTTGTCGACATTTGTATGCCACCGTTTTTTTTGCGTCAATATCTAGCTAACTATTAGAAGCAGAGTGGTGCCTCATACACCATATTTTTTCTTGTTAAGAACCTCACCTGATGACGTCACTAAGAACCAAATAAGATAAAATAAAAAAAATGCCATACAAATGTCGAAAAAACACACTCTTCAAAAATTGACCCATAATAGCGTAAATATATTTTTGACGCCTTGGGAATGTATTAAATATACTACCTATATGTAGTATATTTAATACATTCTATAGTTTGAGTCTTTGACCGTGCCTACGCGAAAGCTGTAAAGAATTTGCCTTAGGAACTATGACGTTCTACAATAACTACATTCTATCGTCGTTTTACCCTACATCCTCGAGCTGTTTCTTAAAATTCTCTTCATTTTCACACTTTTTACTTACTTGGACTTGTCCTTATCTCATCCATCCATCAGAAGGCATGTTAACAGTATACTCTTCTAGGTTCGCTACTGGGCCGATAGCGAAGGTTTCCATCAGGAAGATAACCTGCCCAAGGTGGAGCTGCAGCCAGCCCAGGAGACCGAGGACGTGCGACAGGCTCGCCTGGCTCACGAGCAAGCTTGGCAGGAGGCTGCTGCTGCTGCCGCTCAGAACCCTGACCCTCAGTAAGTACCAGATCATACATATAGGGTGACCCTGACGCTTATATACATTTCTGATCTAAAGGCTGTAAATGACAGATTGTTAACCCAAAAAAACTAAAAGCAATGTCTCTAGTTATTCATTTCAACTTTTAATTAGTGCCTTCTTATTTCACTATGAAGATCTCGGCCACTTCGAGAGGACATCATATACATATCAGTACAATTAGGTTACCTACACATATTTATATAGTGCATGGTCATTCGAAAACTATTTGGATTGCGCTTAGCTAGTAGAAAATAAAAATAAAGAAATACCTACACATATAGTCTATGAAATGCAAAAATAATGTTGACTATAAAATCATCAAAGTATTTTACAATAGAAACTGGTATTATTTTTGAAGAATATTAATACCAATGGTGATTAAAATCTTGTGTTTTCTTTACCTAAGCTTTTTTATTAAGTAGCTTCAAGCAAAAAATACAAGTTTACTTTTCCTACAACTTTAGAATACTTTTACACTATTTCTCATCAATGCTATTAAATTTCAACAGGGGCGAATACTCCAGTAACTACGAGCAGTACGAACACCAAGGCGCAGCGTCGGCGCCACAAGCCGCAGTCGCTCCCCGTGAAGGCAAGGCTTACGGACAAGCCCAGAGCAGCGCTCAGTACGGACAGCTGAATCAGCAACAGCAGTATCAGCAGGGCCAACAACAGCAGTATCAGCAGAGCCAGCAGCAGCAATATCAACAAAATCAGCAGCAGCACGGTCAACAGCAGCAGTACGGTCAACAACAGGGTCACCAACAACACGGACAACAGCAAGAGCCTGAGCCTACGGTAAGTTTGTCAGTTATACGTAGAATTCTTGATGAAAACACATCAATTAATTTAGTCAATAGGTAATGCGAATGATATCCCAAATTGATTGTGTTGTTACACTATTTTTGGGTAAAATTTTCATCGATTATTCTTCCTATTTCTTTTGTTTGTTGTTTGATTTTGCACGGTACGTCTTACCAGGTAATAGTTTAAAACAAAATGTGTTGCACCCAGTAGTCATATTAGCCTTGATAGTCAGATATATTAAAAAAAACCGAAAATACAGCGCAATAGGTCCTAGTTAGTCTCCCAGGTTCAGGTAAAACTGGTAAGATAGGCATATGAGACTACAATCCCGAAGTTTCTTAACACAGCGAGCTTACTTACTCATAACTGGCCTCCCAAGCCTCTTAAGACCACTGTTGTGTAACTATTTAAATAATTGTTTCATTTCGTAGAACCATTCATTTTAGTGGATAAGTAGTATTAGTATCGTATCAAATCAATTTCTGCTAAATACGTCGATTATTTGTTATCATTTACGAAGGTTATGTAAAAGCAAACGCTTAAGACCTAACTCTACAGCTTATGAATTTATACTTCTCCCCCCAGGGCCCTCCACGCGGTTTCTTCTACAGCTTCGACTACCCAGTCTCCATCATCGTGCCCAAGAGCGGGGCCCAGCCCGGTGCCCTCAACCCTGGCCACCCAGTAGACCATGACACCGTGTCCGTCAACTCGCAACAACACGGTTAATTGTATAATCTCTACATCTACTTTGTAGGATACAGGAATAGTTTAAGTTATTGTGCAATTAAGTCGGAATTTAAGTTAAGTTAGATTGGTCTGTGATAGATGAAAAGTTTTTAATCACATGAGCAAGTTAAATTTAATTTGATATGGCTACATCGCATTTGATTTTTGGAAAACATACTTAACTCGGCGATTTATGGATCTTATTCTCTTTCTCTTCTATTGTCCTCGAAATAAAAATTGTCTTGATTTTAAATGACGTAAGCACTGAATCAGCTTATCAAACAAAGTCAAGATTTCCAAATATTAACTCCTGAAGAAAAACATGCGAGTTACAAGAATAAACCTAAGGATTGATTGATTGTGCATGTAGCCTTTTAAATTTCATGTGCGTGCCATTGCCATTCATCATTTTGTTTAAAAGAGTTATCGATATATGATAGTTCTTTATATGACAAACGGAAACAATAACTGTAATGGTATAGTTGTCACTTGATTTATGTGCCTTTTGCTTACCGATGTTTATAATTAACCGATTAGTATGTAAGCAATCAATGCTAGCTAAATGTCGGTTGCCATTTTGGAAACGATTTAGGTTAAGATATGGATTCGTATGACTATGGTCGGTGTTTGAAAGTGTAACTATATTATAATGTTCTTTATTACTTTTTAATCGGTGTGTATTAAAATGTTACATTTTTACTAAGTATTGTTGTGGAGAACGTTGGGTCTAGCTTCACTAAAGACTTCATGTTGTGCTGTATATGTTTGTATCCTTTTCTGTCCAATACGTAAAAGAACGATAAAGTTACAGTCTTGAACCCGGCCCGAGTTACGTGAAGACGTTTGTTACCACAGTTTAAAGACTCAAATTGGATTTGTCGAAATTAAACTTTGTACTGTAAGTTTGTACTCATTATATCTGTACATTTAAGTAACAAATAAAGTACTTAATAATTTAGAAGTGTTTGATTTTTGATTGATTTCACAAAAAGAAGCACAAATAACGGATCGAATGCCTAATCATCATCAGACAGAAACATAAAATTTGTAACTTTTAACCTGACACCTAACAACAGTCTGTGGTATCTTTTACACAATTTAAATTTAGATCTTTTCCATCAGCTGTTTATACGATCCATAGGATCATGTTACACGACCCGTAAGTAGAACGCGTTGATGATGGCCGAAAGATCAAATCGATGTGAAACGGTCATCCGGACGCTGAGTGGGGAGCATCAGTTTCAATATTTGTTATATTGTTTGGCCTAATTTATTATTTAGTCGAAAACGGTATTTACAATAAAATTGATGTGGTTTTTATAATTATTATAAAAACTAACCTAGCCTAAATTAACTAATGTACACAAAAGAATATACAAAACTGATTATTCAATTTTGTAATTTCAGCCTAGAAGGAAAACAAAAAATACCACCTCCTAAAATCAGTTTACATACATCGTCAGGGGTTCAACAGTACAGTACCGAAACCGACGAAATAAAATCAGATAAATATTAAAATATTCCTCATCATTTATTTACACTTTTTTGGAAAGTTTCTTACACTTGTATGGGAAGCTGTATAGGCACTGCCTGAGCAACAGGTAACATTAAAATTGGCATACCCACGCGGTCCTTCATCTTTAGCTTTGGCAGAAATTTCATGTTGGTCTCTTGCACTGACGTTGTCGATTCTTGTGTTTGCACTGCTTCTGGACTTTCAGTACTTGGTCTTGGTCTGAAGGGCAGCCTCTGACCAATCCCTCCGATGATACCAGAAATACCATTGTAAATCCATGAAATAGTATCTGGCACATTAACTTCGAAAGGTAAAAAAGGTATAGCCGATATAATGCTTCCTATGAAGAATCTTTGACCGTTAGGTAAGACTAAAATAGCTCGTCGAGGTAGAACTTCGATTTCTGGAGTGTTCGATTCATCAATGTTATCATCAGCATCGATGATGACTGTTTCTGGGTCTTCGTTGCTTATCTTTAAGTTAGGTTGACCACTTGCGTTGGGGTTGTTGAGTCGATGGTTTGATTTTGTTAAAGAAGTTGGTATAATCATTATGATGGGTTGTGCTCTGAAAAGACAATAGTTTAAAATTTAGTTGTAATAATAAATGAAGCATCAAATTAAACTATAAGTATTTGAAACTATTTTTAAAACCTTAACTAGGGCACGGCGTACAGGGAAGTCAATTTCAGTTATGACGAGTTATTAACACTCCTTTAAAAACAAACGTACAACTTTATTCTACTCTGTAAAACCTAATTGTTACCTGTTATCATATTAAAAGCTTTATGATATATTTTTCACTTCTCAGGCTCTAAAATGACTCACAATTGGCTTGTATAGCCGGACTAAAGTGATGTATTTAATCTCTAGGGAATAAAACTACACTTTACTCCCTAGGGACTAAAGTACTTTTTCTTTTTAATTTACTTTGGAAACCCTTAAACTGCCAATCATCGCCTTTTTCAGTGATTGTATATGGATCATTTTTCTTGCAAAAAATATAAATTAATCGATTTAATTTCACGATTAATGATTACAAAATATATGAATCTATTTAAATATATAAGGGATAAAATCTATTTTATTAGGCATGGTCCAAATAGTTTTCAAGTTTGTATCTGTTGGCTAAATATGCAAGCATTTAAACATCACGGTGTTAATGAATGGAGGATTATCGCCATTTTCAGAGATTGTGTATGGACCATTTTTAGGCCGTGAAAATAACCTCAAAATGCCAACTGTGCAAAATTATTAAAAAAAAGATTTAATTTCGTGAAACACGATTAATGATTACTAATATAAATATATTTAAATATATTAGGGATAGTTCTATTTTATTAGGCATGGTCCAAATAATTTTCATGACTGTTTGTATCTGTTGGCTAAATATGCAAGCATTTAAACATCACGTTGTTAATGAATGGAGGATTATCGCCATTTTCAGAGATTGTGTATGGACCATTTTTAGGCCGTGGAAATAACCTCAAAATGCCAACGGTGCAAAATTATTACAAAAAGATTTAATTTCGTGAAACACGATTAATGATTACTAATATAAAAGAGTTTTTTTTTTCTCGCATTCGAAGTGAAAAGTAGAGTGTTTAACTCGAGACTAAACAACCATAATGACACTCGAACTACAGCCACTCTCGCTCGCAAGCTCGCTCGCGTGGCTAAACATCTCGTGTCATTATGGCTTGTTTTAGTCCCTTGTTGAACAATCTACTATTATTGAAGAGGTCGTGTTAAAACAATACCATGAAATGTTAAAATAAATTATATTTTGCCGAGTAGAGAACTATTTCACTTTTCAAACCATCTTGTTTTAAGACTTTAGAAGATGATATGATATGATGATATATGATAAAAAGTTGAGTCATATTCTTCGAGCACACAAATTACATATTATTCTTGAACCATTAAAAATCAAGACTCTTTTGTTAAGAATTGTGATATACATAATTTGATTGCAAGAAATAAAAATAAAATTGGTTTTAAAAAAAAACGTGTCCGTAAGGTTTATAAATCATTTGTAGGTCAATGCATTCATTTCTATAATAAATTACCTGACACAGATTTAAAGTTACCATTTCCAGTACTTAAAACTTACTTGAAAAAGTCGTTGATGTCTAAAGCTTACTAAGTATAGGGTCGAGATAAAAATGCTCAGCCTAAACTAAACTAAACACCTAAATAACTTAATAATAAATTTGTCATAAAAAATATATGTTAACATTGTATAATGTCTAGGGGACACGGTTTCTGTGGGAGAATGTATCGAAACTTTGTATGTGACTGTCTTGCACTATCATAGGTACGAGTAAGTATAATTTTTATGTATAATATTTTATTACAACTACTTATTACTCCCTATGGAAATTTGAGTTTTGACCCATTTTCCTGCTCAAGCTACGCTCGAGTATATTTTTTATTTTATTTTATGTTAGATTCATTATTTTTTGCAAAGCGCTGGTAGATTTTTGACGTGTATAAGTGCCCGTGCGGTCTACTTACTGAATAAATATCTTTTATCTTTTACCTCTTTTTTATCTTTATCATGCCTACGCATCAGTTTAAAAAAGAGTAATTTATTCAATTCTCATATCAAATGGCTTTTCTTTATGAACGTGAGATCTGTTTATAGATCTTTAAAAAGAATAGCAACACTCACATCATTACAGGTCCGCCTATTGGATTCATTTGTGGCACCTGCAACTGCTGCAACCCCATCATCTGTTGCTGCAATACGTTAAACTGATTCTGCTGCACCATGTGTTCCATAAACTGCTGCTCCATCAGCTGTTTCATCATTTGATTCTTCACCGACTGATCCATTTGTTGCTCCACCATCTGTTGAAACAGATGATTCTTTACCGACTGATCCATCTGCTGATTCATCATCTGATCCATTTGATCTATCATCGGTTGATTATAATACGGCGCTCCATCCACTCTTATAATCACCACTAACATTAAAATCAACCACTTCATTATTTCCACAAATATCTTTGGCATAATCACTAATATCGTAAATGAAATTCACATTCACAATTTTTTTTTCGCCATCAACAAAGTGTTCTTCTGCTTCTGGCACTGCAGGGTGTTTATAGTTTGAAAGTGGTTTCGAGTATGACAGGAGCGCACGCATCGGGTGCTCATTGTCATGCGCGGGCCCACTGGCCTACTGACTGGAGTCCTGACCTTGTCGGCTTTCTTTTTTAGGGTCAGTTCGTTAGCATGAGTTCGATGTCCTTTTCTCTTGTTCCTTTATATCGTGTAGACATTGATTCATATGTCCGTGACCGTACAGGTTTTCGAGGCGAAATCAATTTGCGCTAATGGAGGCTTTTTGTGTTATGCAGGGTTCTGTAAAAGTAATCCAAAGTGCTAAGTGTTTGGCCCCTAGCGACGTTTTTAAGTGATACTCGTAAGTCAGTTTTATAATGATCTATATGCTAAACACAATAATATATCGATCCCCTAAAATTAAGCAAACAAACATTAGTGTCCAATTAGGAAACCTAAATTTGTCTTTTAATTTAGCGATGTGTAAAACATAAATTGGTTGACTCTAATAAAAAGCTTAATATTTTATCAAACCTTAATCAAAAAAATATTTTCACAAATCCACAATATTTTTGAATGACCTATCCAACGACACCCCACACTATGGGGTAGACGAGAAAAAGATACATCCCGACATTACGTGTAGGGGAGGAACACTAAAAAAATATTTTATCACGATTTTATTTTAGCATTTTGTTTGCGTGACTTCTATTTATTTTCATGCCAAATTACACCTTTCAAGTACTAAGGGTCTCTGAGCTAGGCTGCGCACGGAAGGACGGACATGGCGAAACTATAAGGGTTCCTAATTTGACTACGGAACCCTAAAAAAGGTGTGAATATAGATTATATATATTTTTAAAACACTTGTTTTTATGAGTTCAATATTTCGCACACAGAACCCTAAGTTTTGTTTAATTATCATACAAATACGAGTAAGTAAAACAAATACGCCTGCAGGGCCTGTCTTCTAGAAAATACTATGAGTAGCCTGATTTTTTACTTAGAGCTGCTTTAATGGCTCTACTGGTGCCTTCCAAATAAAGAGATGAGAGCAGCCTGTAAAAACTAGCTCCGTCTCTCTTCATAAGAAACATTTACAGCCGACCCATATAATGAGCATCTTGAAGTAGGTATTCCACAAGGCAACGAGGCTAGTTTGTTAGTTGAGTGTCTTTGTTTTTGCAATATCCGTTCAACTTAATAGTATCTAATCTTTTTTCATTGCAAAACAAATTGTCTCATTAATGAATTAATGAATGAATATTTTATTTGTTAAAAGCGGGTTTAAATAGAGGTCTTAAAAACTATACAGCCATAAGATCGCCACATTATGCCAACCAACTGGCGTACAAATTTATAATTAGGTGCACTAATTGTAATTTTAACTTAAATTTCAAGATTAATTCATTTTATTACAGAAGCCAATAAACATTAACTACTTTTCAAAGAATTTTTGGGTGAGTGCGAAATGGAACCGAAAGTAGGTCGCAAAGAAATGCATCTGTACCTTTCATTTGCCCATAATAACTAGTCCTTTATTTTCAATTTCCAAACCTTGATTAACTGTGACAAATTTAGGTTTCGAATTAAAAACTAAAGAGGCTTACAAAGTATGGATTTATTTTGAGTGCTATAATATTTTGGAATTACGGTACAATTCAATATAATGTGTAGTATTAGATATCACGTTTTGGAATCAAAAATGATTTAACCATTTTTAGCAAAGGGACGCAGAGGTTTACCTATCGCAAAATGTCGTAATCGGGACCATTCTTATCAGTGAAAAAAAAACTTTATACCTCCTAAACTAATTAACGTATCACAAGTTAAAAACTTAATCTAGACTGGTTTAGAAGGGGCTTTCTTATCCTTTAATACTTAAGCCAAGTTCTGAGACACCCTGTGTATTTGGCTAAATTAGATTGACAATGTTTTTCACTGGCACAGTCCTCAAATGGTTGTAAACTCTACATCAGTACTTACTCAGTAGTTTCTTGTCGAATGCTTTCCAAAATACAGGTCTTCGCCCAGTTTGGGGATCAGGTTTTAAAAAAAAGTGAAATTAATTACACCCTACTTTATTTCTCTACTCACTATCGAACCCTGTCGCATAACATTAATCATTAATTTTAGCGTAATTTCATTCATGTGGCTTGACGCTGTCATTATGACAGGGTTCCATAGTGACTCAACAATTAAAGTCCTTGACTGTACAAATTCTTAATACTTGTTCTTTACATCTTGAAGTGTACATTGACGTTTCTCAAGACGATCATCTTTGCCAAGATCGGTTTATTAATACGATACTAAGTCTTTCAAAAATTATATGTAGATTAACTTGCTCACCCAAAACTTACCTCAGTGGAACAATGTGTGAGAGATTCCCACCGCGCAGCATCCGTGGCTTTGGAACTTTTCCAGCGAAATAGCGGTAGGACGTAAGTAGAGATAGATAGACAATGCAATGACATAATGCGATCTGCGGATCTATTACGGTTATTTATATGGAGAAACTGTTTTTATCACGAGCTTGTCAACAAATCATTTCTGTCAACGCATGCTATCAGAAATATATCGATAAAAGGACAAATTGACTGATTTACCCAACATTATTACACTGGGTTTTTATACTAACAACTCTAATCAACGTTGTCAACCATATTAGGGATTCCGACACGTCAAAGGTATCACAATTTTCAGTGACGTTTGATTATTAATAAAGAGAAGTAGAGTTTCGTTTATATATTTTTCGTTCGAGTAAAGTTTCGTTTACTCGTTATTACTTATTGCTGTAATTTTTACGGAAGTTTCTGTACGTTATTTTTGCTTATCAAACCAAATTAAAACTATAAAACTATTAAAACTCATATCTTTTAATGTATATGGCAAAAAAAGAGATAAATTACAAGTAAATTTAATAACTTATTAATTAATAACACAAAAAATAAATGCAAAATTGGCGATCACGAATTTAAAAAAATTATTAACTCGTACACCAAATTCAAAACACACTCACACATTATTATTAGCACCTAATTAATAGACTATTAAAATAAACAGTGGGACTTGAGGGCTCAGCAGGAAACTTCAAAATAAAGAATTAACTTCTTTGTTTACTTCGAACTCTCATGTTCCTTAGCTGCTGGCTGCCCATCATCAACAACCACATCAATTTCAACTTCATAGGTCCCAGGTTTTGTTCTAGAAGGTCTCACAACGACACCCGGCATCCTCGCCTCCTGGATTCCGTCCACTTCATTCTCCGACGCATCGGCAACAGGTAATTCGTCTCTGTTTGCGCCTGGTACTTGAACATTTTCAGGTTCTGGTGGCACTCGGACCGACATGAGCCCTTGGACTCGTTGAACTAAATATTCCAATATAGGTCCAAATCTGGAGACTCCTTCCGTGCTGACGAGGAGGCGGTCTGGTGCATCAGGCCGCGGACGGAGCACGAACATGTTGAAGTTTAGAGTTCGCCGGACAGGCCTGGTAGTAGCCTCGTGGAGACAGGCCAGGGTGATGGCGAAGAGCAACACGCGAGGAGTCATGATGTTCTCAGTTCGAGGAACGATGTTGAGTAAAGAGGCAGCGTGCGCCCGCCGCGGCGTAAGGTCCCACACTGCGCGGACTGCGTTTTTGCCCCGCATCTAAGTCAAGATAACGGGGCTCCAGCAAAAAGATCATAATTGCCCCGAGTTACGGCCGCTGGATAATTGCACCGATATCTCGACTTCTCGACACCTTTCGTTTGGAAAGCTCGCATCTTAATTTAAGTGAGTCATTACGGTAGCCAACCGGTGTAGACCTTTTGGATGTTAATTTGCTAATGTTTTTTGTTTAAAATGAAATATCTGCTAGTTGCTTGGGAGGTCAGGCTTGGTTGGCTACTGCTATGCTATTATGATGCTAGTAAAAAGACAGTGAAAAGTTTATTGTGTGCAGATGTTATCTACGCGCAAATATATCGTCTTTATTTGAACCAGATAAAGTTCGTTATTGTTCAACAAACATTGTTTTATTTTTTGCAAATTATCACGCACCGACTTCATATTTATTTTTATAGACATTAATCATCATCAAAATGGAAACTGAGTGGATTGATGCCGGCGTAATGATGCAGTATCAAGGCCATCGGATGCAGGTCAACGAAAATAAACAAAATGCGGTTTGTAGGATTTGCATTCTTCTTTCGTTTTGAATGCATTGTTAGTAATTTAGCCGGCAGTTTAGGTTGATTCGAAACAGAATGTAAATTTGGTTTTGAGGTTAAATCTTAAGAAAGCGGAAGTTTGGGGATGATAAACAGCGATTATGCTATATTAATATACTTTATAAGTGGAGTTGGTTATCGAAAATAGAAATATTAACATAATTGTTAAAGAGAAATCAAGAACATTGTTTACGTAACTTCTTATCGAATATCGACACGTCTACCATCATCACTTTGAATTAAAATGTATAAATACCTCATTATTTTTCTCTGACCGTAATTGCGTGTCTAATTTGTGACTAGGATCATAAACTGGAAGGTTTAACTACGCATGGAGAACCATTTTATGTTTGCTATCAAGTTCTTCTTCAAATGTTTAATTATCGTCTTTATTTATATCAAGTGTAGGGCTACGACTGTGTTGTTTGTTGATAGGTGTAAGTTGTTGGAAGCATGGTTTATCGGGTTTGGTGGTAGAGGCAGGAAGAGGTCCGTTACGATCTCCACAACTAGCCTGCCTTGGTAACGGTAGCTAGTAGCAGGCGAAGCTTTACATTGTTAAAAGTGTTTTTTATTTTTGAAATAGTTTTTTTTTCCGTAGTCTTCGCTTATGGACTTCAAAATCATTGTTCAAAACTTACAGTGATAGGTTGTCAACTCCCACTAGGTTCTATTGTCAGTACTATACACCGTGTTTTTTTTGATTTACGATAACTTCGGCATATTACTAGGTATATCCATAGAAACTAATTGGTAGATTAGATTTTTAAATATTGCAAAAAAAAATTTTTTTTCAGTTTAGAACAAAATAATGAAATCTTTTATCTTTGGTCATTCTAAAAGGGCCTTTAGAGTTAACTAATAATCAGTGTCAAATACGACTATGTTGGCGTTGGCGTGACATACACACACAAGTAAGATTCCGTGACATTGTCACTTTAGATTGACGCGTATACAAACCTAACAATTGGAAACTCTTTACTCATAAGTATTAAAAGAAAATTGTTGTTATGAATTAAGAGCCTTTTACACTAGTTTAACGTGATTAACTGATTAAATTTAAAAATTAAATATCTTTAAAACCGTTAGACTTATCATTTGTCTGTCTTCGGGAAATTAACTTTGTTTGACCTAAATAACGTTCCCTTAAAGTTATCGTAAATCAAAAAAAACACGGTGTATATACCTAGCTCTATTTAAATATTTAGATGGATAGAACTAGAGGAAAGGAATATTTTACAAAGATGTCAGTTTCACATAAGCATAGAGCAGACAATATTTACATTTCTGTGTATTTAGAAAAATATTATTGTTAAAAGCAAATTTAGAGCGGCTGCATTTAAATTTGTGGGCATAGTATGGTTGCGTTTATATCACGTGTCAAAACGTGACGGATGCCTTATCCAAACTTTGTCACGTGATAAACGCAGTCATGTTAAGGCCTGTTCTTTTACCTTAACGATATAATCTCTCTAACCTATCTTTCACTGTTCCTACCAAGACCAAAAGGCATCTTCCTCCAATTTCTGTTCCTTACTGTCCGCGTAAATATAGACGTAACACTTTTCTCAGGCGTGCAAGTATTAATTTAAACAAGTTGTCTAAAAAAATGAATTTAGATATTTTCAATAGCAAAATTCCCCGTGTAAGACGTGACTTAACGTGTGACTATTTTAAATAATGTTAATTGGCGGTAACAATCCATAAAATCTAGTTTGGATTAATTTTGTAACTCTTTTGTCCTTTTTCCTTTTTGCTGCCATTTAGACTTTGTTTTTACTGTGCAGTTTCTGCTTGAGTGATTTCTCGCATGTAATGCTTTCTTTAAGGAAGTGTTTCTCTTTGTTCCTTTCATTATATTCTATTTCTATCTGTGAAAACCTGTAATTGGCTTTATGTTTCTTATGTTATGTTTAAGGTAATTTATCAGCTGTTGGTTTTCCTATAATAAATAAATAAATAAATAAATAAATAAATAATGATATCACCTCGGCAGCATAAATAAACAGTTCCTTATAGTTGCGGAATAGCGTTTATAACTTAAAAGTTCTAAGGTTGAAAATCGCTAATGTATGTCCATTATTAGCCATAATAACTCCAAAACTATAAGGAACAAGTAATTAAGTAAGGTTAACCTTAAAGTTGAATTTTAATCCACCCAGGGAATCTCTTGTCCTGTAGTTCTCATGATACATTTTAGTGACGTATGGCCTTGTGCAAGGTCCATCCGAATTGCTAGCAACCATCCTATCCTTTAACCTACCGCCAAGCAGCAGTTCATTGCTGTGTTCCGGTGTATAGAGGCATTCCATCTAGTCCTCAGGGTTGGCAACGCATTTGCGGTCTTAGGGTTGTAATCCGGAGAATTCATGTCTAGTCTATGGGTCACGAATCCTTACCATCAGGTGGCCTGTGTCCTCGATAGCCTTTTACAAGCAATAAAAGAAAATCCATCGATGTTTAATCTTTCTTGTAAAATACGGTTTCACTAATTGAGACAGTGACAATACAGCTCCGTAAAACCACATAACTATGGTCGTAGCCTAGCCTAGAACAATGATCTAATTTCTCTCACTACAGTATTCTAAAAATACGATAGTTATACAGGGTGTTAGGTAGGGCGTTGTCAAAAAAAACAGGGGAGTGGAAGAGGCTATTAGCTATCCATTTAACCCTTAATTTGTTTAAGGGTATTTAATACTGATAAAAAAAAACATTCAAGGACACTTTAATTCCTTTAAACCCCGAAAAAAGGGAAATATTTTGTGTATTCACAAAATTATAATTCTGTTTGAAAGTTGTTCAAATAAATGTGGAAATGCATAAGTAATGGCCTCTTCTACTCGCTTGTTTCTTTTTGACAACGCTCTACCTAACACCCTGTATTTATTATTTAGAGTTTAGGGAAAATTATTTTAGGCCGAACAGAATAGTATACCCAGCAATGATAGCAGTAAGCTATCATATTACAGAATAATATAATAACGAAAATTGGTATATTGCTGCAGGCCATGATAGTTGTATGATTTAACGGTTCCCTGTTCCTTGTTTTTTTTTTCTATTACCAAGATTTGAAATCTGATCTTCTACTTTGCTAAAAAAGTATACTTCAGGCACTTTATCTAACCATCTGTTGGTCGTATGAGTCGTATCTGGTTCAGGAAAACCTCAGGCAATATAAATATTTCTTAATGGCTGTCTCGATGTTGGATATAATTTTATTAGAGTTAGAAAGCTGCCCAACGACAAGCCTAGGCTAATCAGCTGAGACCTAGGACTGGGTGCGCTATCGCTCCATATTAAACTGGTTCACAACTACCCTCCTTTTTTTAAAAGGATGCATCTGCAATTAAGGACACAGAAAAATCAACTTTCTGGTGAACTATGAATACGGTTACAATTACAGCAAATTTATAAGTAGGAGTTAGTACGTTTTTAGTTTAAAAACGCAGACTGGTTGGTAATGATAGTATATTCAATGCCAAGAATGCAATGTCGTGTCAGTTTTATTTGGAAATTGAAAAACCTGGCGCTTAGTGGGGTAAAGAAAATTTCACATTAATTAACCTGATTTATTGACTAGGAAAACGTGATTTGAATATTTCTAACTAGGTTTGGCTCGCTACTCTGTCTTGGAATTTTGTTTAATATTACTATCCCCGATCAAAAAAAGTGGGTGATTTTTGGAATTTATTTACGACACCTAATTTTCGAACACCTGTAAATAGAATTACCGTCTATAATTATAATTAATATAGTGAAAATGAATAAGTTCTCGGACTCTTTGATGAAAACATCTCAATGACCAATTTGACATGCCGTCATTTAAAGTAAGAGTTTGCGGGTGGTAGGACCTTGTGCGGGGTCCGTCCGGATCGCTACCACCATCTTATCCATTAACCTACCGCCAAACAGCAGTGTTCGCATTGTTGTGTTCCGGTTTGGGGATAAGACCGCCGGTGTAATGACTAGCATCATAGAGGCATTCCATCTTAGTCCTCAGGGTTGGCAGCGCATTTGCAGGCTTAGGCTTGCAGTCTTGTGAATGCGAATGTCTATGGGTCACAGTTTCCACTTACCATCAGGTGGCCTGTGTGCTCGTCAGCCTTCCCTATGCCATAAAAAAAATAAGATGTAATATAAAAAAAATAACGAAGAACCGCCTTTAAAAACGCAAAATATAACTTGTTTTCAACCGACTTCAGTAAGTTCGGTAATAGGTCAGTCAAACTGAAGTCGGCTTTTGGTTTAAAATATTGTAGGGAGCCGACATCAGTTTGACTGACCTATTATCGAAGTTGCGAGCAAGTCGTAAAACATAAAAAAACAGTCAAATCATCCTTCTGTTTTTGAAGTCCGTTGAACATAGAGTCCTTATTGCATTATCTATTTACTTCACAATTAGAAAAATAATGTTACCTTAGTGCATACTTCGTATTGCTTGTAATGTAATGTAACCTGTTTAGCCCATTGGTTTACTAGTAGAGAATACCTTAGTAGTAGGGATTCCCCGTTTCTGGCCCCAGGGCCACTCCCCCCGAAAAAAGGTGCTCTGACGGTCGAGAAGCGGGCTTTCGCGCCTAAAAAAAAAAAAAAAGACTTTTGTCCGGGTTTTGGGGGGCATTTAGAGCGTTTGGGATGGGTCCCGAAGCTCCCAAACCACTCCTACCCAAACTTACTTAGCAATAGTGCATGTACTGAATAAAAAAGGTTATCAACTACCTACCTGAGTACCTTCTATTGTGTATGAGCGGGTGTCAGTCCCTTTGTTCTCGGCGCTTTTGTGTTGCACCCATCGGCGAGTTCCTACCCTTTTTAATTACCTGATTATGTACTATTATTGATGTGTGATTTTAAATTTACCCATGTGTTTTTCATATCATTACATTAATTAGCGATAGTTGCTTTCTTAACATACTGTTTTTAAGAATCATAGTTCTAACTTAGCCTAACCTAACCTAACCTAGCTTGTTGAAGTAAACCTAACATCGTAAAACCTATCCTAGCTTAACATATCAAATGTTTTTTAAGGATTAAAGTTCTAACCTAACCTAACCTACCTTGTTGAAGTAAACCTAACCTCACGAAACCTATCCTAGCTTAACATAACTAATGATTTCTTAGGTTTAAAGTTCTAACCTAACCTAACCTACCTTGCTGAAGTTAACCTACCTTCATACAACCTAATCTAACTTAAAATACCTATTGTTTTTAATACTTTCAGAAAATAAAGATGAGTCAACCAAAGAAGTCGCTACAGTTGGTTTTTAATTTAAACAAGCATACTTAACTGTTATTAAGGATCACATAACTTTACATGAGCTTGACCTAAACGAAGACCTAATTTAAATCTAGCTTAAGACTAGCTAAACGTAGTATCTATTATCTTAAGCTGTTGTTGCTTAGAGGCTATTCTAGAGACCTATGAAAATCAAATATTGCATAATTATATTTCTAAATCCATTACCTACACTTTAACTGTTAAAAATATGGTGATTAAATGCAATCTAACCTATGGGGTATGGGTGTGTATCTACTGCTAACATTAGCTATAATATTTTCTATCCATAGTAGATATATTATATGGGGTTCACCTTCACATACATATTTATTGTTACTGTCACACAGTAGTACCTATGTAAAACTAAAACGGAGCATGTAAACTGGTTTCGACTTGATTCAGTGTACCTACTATGGAGTATATCAATCCAAAAAGCCTGTACTGACAGGTTTTGTGTACCCCAGTGAATTGTTATATGAGGTTTTATTGGTAGCTGCCTATTATGTTTTATGCTAACAAAGAAGGATTCGTTTTATTATTTCGAGTGTTGGTGAGTAATATACTGTTTGTGTCACAAGAACTACAAGTTCAAACATGTTTTTAAAGTTGCTTAACTTACTGATGGTATAAAAGCGATAGCCTATTATTGTGTATCGACAAGTATTAGCTACACAACAGTCTTCGTTACCGGAGCTCCCTGTACTTATAGCAGTATAAAGCCATATCAGTGAGCTTTCGTGCAGTGAAGTGTTTATAAAAAGGACTAATAATGGATGCGAGTATGTACAAGTATTATAACTTAACTGTGTGTCTTTTTAGCGTTTGTTCTCCGTGTTTTTATTATGTAAGTGTATCGTAAACAGTTGTGTAATTTATTCTTTGATATTGTTGCAGTTCTCTGAAAATACTTTCAAGAACTATTACTACCCGGAAAATAAAGATGAATCAACCGACGAAGAAGGCACGCCTGGTTTTAAAGTTAAGCAAGCCATTGCAAAAAAGCGTTCAGTAAATAACATCGACAGCTTCTTTGAACATCCCAAGAAGAAAACTAAAGCATTAAAACGATCTTCGAATGTCAGTCAAAGTTCTCCTGACGGAGTGGGTTATATATCAACCGGACAAGATGACGGAGCATACGCTTCTCACTTGTTTAAAATCGAGATATACGATATGCAAAAAATTAAAAACATTCCTCCCACTGAACACTGGAAACACGCTGATATAAGATTAAAATTCTACACGTGTTCCGAAGAAGACATCCAGCTCCAATCTACACGTGATGTTATATTTAACATCACAAAGCAAGTAGCTTCTAATAATATTTTATTGACAATAAGAAACAGTGATAAAAAGTATTTGTGTAGGTTAAACAAAAGCTTGTTATTGTATTACACCTTTCAAGAATTCAGCTTATTATCTTTTCTTTGTAAAATTACTTTAATCCCTAGATAAGCGCGTTTGTTAGGCCTTTACCTCAAAAGCATAAATTCCTTGTAGCGGTTCACCGAATCGCTTTTCACCTCGAACGTATATTTAATTTTCGCGTTGTGTCTCGATCGTTTACTGTTTTAGTCGTTATAAGTTTTAGTCGCATTTCACCTTGATCGTGCATTTAACTATCGCGTTGTGCCTCAATCGTCATATTTTTGTCGATATATAAATTTTTGTCGCATTTCACCTCGATCGTGTGATACATTTTCGCTTTGTATCCTAATCGTCTAATTTAGTATTAGACCATATCTTTAGTCGCAATGTACTTTTTTCATTTTTTTTTAGCCATTATAATAATAATTATTGTACTCTACTTTAATGTCACTGTACTTCAATTTCGCAATGACAGAATATCAACTAATATTTATTAGTCACAAAGGTAATATTTCAATGACTTTGATAACATTTAAGACATTAAACTACAGGTATAAAACGCGTTTTAAAAAAAATGTTACAGAATTTTAGTGCGAACATCTATTAACGCGGCACATTAAATAGAGTCCCAAACAAACATCGATCGCGACGAAATGCGTCTAGGGTAAAAAACTACAAGAAAAATTAAATGCTACATATTAATTATATTAATGTAAAAAGCCACGCGAAAAATTGCTCCAAGTAAAAGATTCTATTGAAATTTTGTTCATTCGAGGTGAAATGCGATTCTGTGAATTGCTACAAGGAATTTATGATTTTGAGGTAAAGGACTAACAAACGGATAAGCGTATGCAGGTACCTATTAACGTGTTTCCCATTTCTTTTATCTTATCGCCATGTCTTACGCGGAATTTTTAAACTTGAATGAATAACTATTGGGTGTTCCGGATTGCAAAAATAAAGCATGTGGTGATTTTGTACTTTGTAATATTTGTAAAGATAACAGTCCCCACCTTGTTTTAGAAATCACACACCTACCTGTACTGGGTCTATTTAAACTTAGGGAATCAGTATAGGGTTAGCTAGTTCTTGCTTTCATTTCGCAATGGATAGTTTGAACTGCGATATCTATGATCCTGAACTCATCAGGCTCTGTGAGGAGCTTGAAGAAGATCAAGAATTACACGCCATCGGGGAACTTATAAGCCAACTTCATCGTGAGGCGTAAGTTATATTTTTTTATTTAAATATTCCTGTTCTAACCTGTTTAAAACTGCTTGAGCAATACTAGACTTATCAAAGGATGGGTTTCTGACTCGTTGTGACTTGAGCTTATTGTTATTGAAACAGTTAGGAGGGGTATCCCTTTATAAATGGGGTGTCCGTTGCAAAATAATTCATTGTTTGGGTTACAGTGTTTGAGTTACTAAGTGCTAGTTTATTTCATCATGGTGTTCATCATTATTAATTTAGCTCGTGATCAAATTGAATGTTTATGCAAACAGTTTATCATAGCTAATTTCCATAGAAGCATACGGCTGTGGTTTATATCAAATCAATTACCAACCACACTTTTAGAATATGCTGATATAAGACCTTATTTTACACCATGTGATGGACACATTAAAGACAAACACAACAATTCGTCGTCGGATGTGATTGATGGAGTTTTAACAATGCAAGCATACTGCCAACAATGTAGTCAAGATTTAAGTTAGTATAATATCGCAACCAATTATACGCCAAGTCTGTATTTGCTATTAATACATACGGTGTGTTTAATTTCGTTTTTTTTTTTTGTAGATCTTCTCAAGTCGGGCGTGGAGTAAAAAGGACAGCTACAGTGTCGGAAGCAGAAGAAGTGCCTACAAAGAAAGCTCATGCTTCAACTAGTCGTGATACAGTTTCGATATTAGATGAAAATGTAAGTACAAAAAATAGTGATAATATTGAATGTTCTGTGTGTAGTAAGTTTGTGTCCAAAAGATATTTCTCCAATCATTTAAATAGCAATATACACAAAAATAATGTTTTAAGATCTGACACTCAGTGGGTTAACGTGCAGTTGATTGAAAACGCATTTAGGAATAGGGTGGCTACCTATAGAATATTGCTTAGTGAAAATGTTCACAATTCATTTACCCCCGAAATAATTTTACAAAAAAATAAAGAAAAAATCTTTACATTATTGGATCGATCACTTACTGATCACTGTGCTTTAAAAGTAAATTTTATTCTCAATGCAGATTTTACTCAAGTAACCAAACAGCTACATAATACGTTTGATTTTCAGTTTAGTAACAATATAGTGAATCTTAGCAGTGACAAAAATGATATTTTTACAACTATAGTTAACGAAATTTTAACAAGATTATCTAACTTTGAAAGGAAAGATAGTGGTTGGAGTTTAGTAAAATTCAACCATCTCGATGTGAATGTTAATAAATTTAACCCATTACGTGGTTCTTCTTATATAGAATTGCCGCGAGATATAATGAATAAAAAGGCAGTTATTAATGTAAAAAACAATGATCATGAATGTTTTAGATGGGCCGTATTGTCAGGCTTATATCCACCCACAAACAATCATTCAAACAAATTGAATTCATATATAGCGCATAAACATAAATTAAACTTTGAAAATTTGACTTTCCCATTTAAATTAACTGATATTCATAAATTTGAAAAAATCAATAATATAAGCATAAATGTTTTCGGGCTTGAGTACAATGCACAAAGTAAAAAACACGAAGTTATAGGACCATTACATTTAACTAAATGTAAAAAAGCTACCCACTTAAACTTATTATATATAACCAAAGGTAGTGAAGCACATTATTGCTTTATCAAAAATTTATCAAGATTAGTATCTAAACAACTATCCAATATGCAACATGCTGTACATATTTGTGATGGTTGTCTCACAAGTTTTACATCAAATGAAAATTTAATAAATCATCAAAGAAACGACTGTTTCCATGTTTGTACAAAGTTACCTTCAGAACAGGATAAAAGGAAAAACTGGTTCAATGAAAATGTATCATCTAACCTACTTACCTTCAATAATTATGATCGAAAATTAAAGGTACCTTTTGTTGTTTATGCCGATTTTAAGGCATTTTTAAATCCAATTCCTTCATGTTTCAACAATCCTAGTACATCTTCTACAACAAATGTACAAAAACATGAGGTATATAGTTTTGGATACTACATAAAGTGTTCTTATGATGATAAGCTGTCAATGTATAGAACATACAAAGGTAAAGATTGTGCCCAAACATTCATGAAATACATTAAAAAAGATTTAGAGAACATTTGTAGGAGCAATACCTATGTAAAAACCCCTTTGCCTTTATCTGAGGCAAATAATTTAGATATTGCACAGAGCAACACGTGCTACATTTGTGATAAAGAATTAAATGGTGATTCTACTATTTCTTATAATCATCATACAGGTTTTTATGAAGGAGTAGCACATCAATTTTGTTCTGAAAAATACAGGGCACCTAATTTTGTACCTGTATTTTTCCATAATTTGAGCAACTATGACAGTCATTTTATTGTACATGGGCTTGGATTTGAGGAAGGCAACATTGAGTTGATACCAGAGAACAAAGAGAAATACATTTCCTTTTCCAAATCTTTGCAAATAAATAATCGCACAATGAAGTTAAAATTTGTTGATTCATTTAAATTTATGAGTTGTAGTCTTGAAAAATTAGCCAAAACCCTGACACCTGAACAATTTCGTGAATTAAAATTGAGTTTTCCGTGTAAAGAGGATTTTAAACGATTAATACGAAAGGGTATCTATCCATATGAGTACATGACATCATATGACACGTTAAAGTTAACTTCTCTCCCCTCTCAAGATAAATTCTACAGTTCCCTGGCTGATTGCAACATTTCGGATGAGGATTATGAACATGCGAGAGATGTTTGGACTCATTTTAATTGTAAAAATATGGGGGATTATTCTGATTTATATTTAAAAACAGATGTTTTGTTACTAACCGACGTATTTGAAAATTTTAGAAATGTATGTCTTAGGACATATGGGTTAGATCCAGCCCATTACTATACTGCTCCGGGATTAAGTTGGGACGCGATGTTAAAAACCACAAAAATAACTCTAGAACTCTTAACCGACATTGATAAAATAGCATTCATAACCAAAAATATTCGAGGTGGCATCTCGCAATGTAGTAAAAGGCATGCAAAAGCTAATAATAAATTTATGGCAGATTATGATCAAAATATTCCTTCTTCATATCTTATGTACTTGGATGCAAATAATCTTTATGGGTGGGCTATGTCTCAATGTCTCCCTACTGGTAAATTTGAATGGGTGAATGTAGATACTGATTTCAATGTTTCTGATGATGCCGAACATGGTTTCATTTTAGAAGTCGATCTAGAATACCCCAACGAATTGCATGACTCTCATTTGGATTTGCCATTCTGTCCAGAAAATGTTTGTTTAGGGAATTCCAAAGAAAAAAAATTAATTCCTAATTTAAATGGGAAAACGAATTATGTTCTACATTATAGAAATCTAAAGCAATGTTTGAAGAATGGTTTGAAATTAACTAAAATCCACCGCATTTTGAGATTTGAACAATCAAAGTGGTTAAAAAGTTACATAGATTTAAACACTCACATGCGATCGCAAGCAACTTGTGATTCTGATAAAGACCACTATAAAAGTATGAATAATTCAATGTTTGGTAAGACCATGGAAAACGTTTTGAAATATGTGAACGTAAAATTGCTAAATCATTGGGAAAATCATGGGAAATCACAGGGAGTTGAAACTATGATAGCCAAACCTGAGTTCCACAGTTTATCAATATTTTCGGAGAACTTAGCTGCTGTCCAATTGAATAAAACTAAAATATTTTATAATAAACCAATTTACTTAGGATTTTGCATTTTAGATATATCGAAAACTTTCATGTACAAATTTCATTATGACTACATGAAAACAAAATATCAAGAAAATCTAAGGCTTCTTTATACAGATACAGATAGTTTAGTATATCAAATATTCACGGAAAACTATTATGAGGACATAAAATCAGACCTTGATTTATATTTTGATACATCAGATTACCCACCGAACAATGAATATGGTTTACCATTATTAAATAAAAAGCGGTTAGGGTTTTTCAAAGATGAAAACAATGGTAAAATTTTTAAAGAGTTTGTTGGTCTACGATCTAAAATGTATGCTTTAGACGTTGAAAATCATAGCCTTATATCAAAAGCCAAAGGAGTAAATAAATGTGTTACTAAAAAACTGACTCTCAACGATTATAAAAAGTGTTTATTTGAAAAAAATGTACAACATGCCCAAATGCTAAGATTTAAATCAATAAAACATGTAATATTTACCCAAAACATAAATAAAGTATCATTATCTCATAATGATACAAAACGCTTCTTGTTAGAAAACTCTTCGGACACTCTCGCGTGGGGACATTATAAAATACCACATCAATCATCACAAAATTAATTTGTCATGTAATTTATAATCACAGAACATTCAAAAATGTCATCATTATTTTTTGTATACCTAATTGTAGAAATGTAAATTAATTTTAGTTTTTGTAAATATAGGTTGGTGAAGGTGAATCAAAAAAGCATGTGGTGGGGGTACTAATTGTAGATAATGTAAATTAGTTTTTAGTTCAACTATTTTTTTTTTTATTGTTGGTATAACAAAAGAAAAAAAAAACTTTGTTGAGTTTTTTGCGGCGTTCCTTCTCAACAATGATGTTCATTTCCGGAGCGCTGGTAGATTAAAAAAGAACAGACAATTTCGAAATAAAACATATTTTACAATGATATCTTTGTTTTTTTTTTGTTTTAAGGTTTTTACCGTTGTTTTAGTTGATTTATTTAAAAAGTAATTGAGTTCATAATATTACATCATTTCACTTTTATCTGTTTTCATATCAACACGTATTACTAGTTTTAATTATGATACATTTTTATCATCCTTTCACAACCATTGTAGCTGGTCCGAGTGGGTGTGGTAAAACTCAATTTGTAACAAACTTTTTAAATAATTCCAAAGAAGTATGTAATGTTGTATTTGATGAAATTATTTGGTGTTATGATGAAATGCAGCCTCTTTACAATCTGGAAAATGTAAATTATAGTCAAGGAATACCAATGATTTTTCAATGTTTGATGGGAAGAAACCTAAGCTTCTTATAATAGATGATCTGATGAGAGAATCGGATGGACGAATCGTAGACATTTTTACAAAAGGTAGTCATCATAGAAATTTAAGTGTTTTTTATATTACACAAAACATATTTCATCAGGGGAAAGCCCAACGTGATATTTCACTGAATACAAGCTACATTGTATATTTTGAGAATCCCAGGGACAAAACACAAATACGCTACTTGTCACGTCAAGTTTACCCAGAAAACCCAAAATTTGTAGATGAAGCCTACAAAGATGCTACTCAAGAACCACATGGTTACCTCATGATTGATTTGAAACAAAATACAAATGAAATATGTCGTTTTAAATCAAAAATATTTCCGTTTGATGGGCATTGCACTGTGTATGTCCCTAAAAAGGGGTTTAAATACGATAAAAATCAACAAATTTTAGTCAGTTCTACATGATGCATGCGAGAGTAAACACATGTAAACATTTACTTGAAGCATTGCAGTTGCTAAAACCAAAATATCGCACGGCGTTACTTAAATCTTGTGATGACGATGAGATCAACATTATTTGCGAGTGCATTTATAACGTTCTAAATGGAAAAAATCCATTAGAAAAAAAAGAAAAATCTAAATAAAAAAAACATAAAGATATCTTGCGAAAATTAATTTCAAAAGGGAAACATAAAATAAGAAAAACCGTTATAATTCAAAAGGGAGGTGCATTTCTACCTATTATATTAGGAGCAGTTTTAAGTGCCTTAGTAAACTCATTATCATAATCATAATGGAAAATACAAAAAAAATGCTATTAGTTGAATCAGATTTTATTGAAAGACTGAAACGCAATGAGAGTCTACCTGAAAATTCATCATCCCGCCTAGATGCTGAGATGCAAAAAATCCTTAAAAGTAAAATGAATGATCGTGAAAAGTGGACATTATATTCTCAAGCATTGCAACGATTTTTACATTTTATTGAAATAGATCGAAAACCGTTTAAAATACCAATTATAGCGGAGGAGGAGCTTCAACTCAACAACGAAAGTAATGATTTTAAATCAAAAGTGAACAAAAAGGAGGTTAATGAGGATAATGAACCAGTTGCAAATCCACCTTTACCAGAAGGAGATGTTGCTACAGCAGTAACACCGATTGGTAAAACAAATCCAGAACCGTTGCCAATTAGCCCATCAAAAATTATAGATTTATTTCCCAAATCTTATGAGAAAAAAACTCGAACTTTGTTGGATTGCATTGTTTTGAGTAAACCAAAAATTTGGTGGAAGCCAAATGGTGAAATTGTAATAAACAACCGCACCATTCCAAATAGTAATATTACTGATCTGATAAGCGACACAATTCGATCTCTTAAACGTCCTAAACCAACGGGATGGGAAGAGTTTGCACTACTTTTAAGGGATATAAGGGTTCCTTTAAGCTGCATAGGCAATCCTGCAAACTTGGAATTTATTAAAACAGCTCAATCGATTGAACCCCTTAAATTACCTACATCTACAAGTACGAGATCATCATCAGATAAAGAAAAACATAGAACTACACCACTTACTACCGGACTACTTAAGCGCCATCAAAAGAAAATAGCTTGGGAAAAATGGACCCCTTATTAGATATTAATAGAATCTACTATGCTGTCTCCAATCCAGCTGGTTATAGTAGTTTAAACAATATTGCGAAGGAAATAAAAGATCAAATGGACAAAAAGGAAGTAAAAAAATGGTTACAATCTCAAGATACGTATACACTACATAAACCTATTCAAAAGCGATTCATAAGAAATAGATATATCCTATCTAACTTTAATGAACTCTGGCTAGCTGATCTAAGTGACATGAGTACGTATAGCCAATATAATTATGGATACAAATATATTCTTTGTGTTATTGATGTGTTCAGTAAATATGCTTTTGCGAGAGCTATGAAAAAGAAAGATTCATCAACAGTTAAAGAATGTTTTGAAAGCATATTTACTGAAGCAAACTCTGTTCCTCGCCATATACAATCTGATAAAGGTACAGAATTTGTTTCAAAGGTGGTGAGAGATTACTTTAAGAGCAAAAACATTAATTATTATACCACTAATAATCCCGACATTAAAGCAAGTATAGTAGAAAGGTTTCAAAGAACCCTGATTCCTTAATTTGGCAGAGTAAAAAATACTGTACACTTACTTTGAAAAAATGTAGGGTAATATTTTCATAGTAAGTGTTACATATTTCAAGTCTTATTTTATTCTTTGTATAATTAAAAACTAGCGAAGAAATATTCACAGTGCTGGGAACACTAACACCTGTCAGTTGTGAACCAAAATGGCGAGCAAGCGGTCGACACTGTATTGTGCTCAGGTATTTATTGTTTTTATTCATGTTTTTACACGAAAATGACATAGCTTATGCATTATTTTATATTGTGATATACTAACTAATATTCTAATATTCAGCTAAATATTCTCAACGTAATAAGTATGTAAACACCTGTGTACAGTATTTTG
This sequence comes from Acleris sparsana, assembly GCA_923062465.1. Classification (NCBI taxonomy): domain Eukaryota; kingdom Metazoa; phylum Arthropoda; class Insecta; order Lepidoptera; family Tortricidae; genus Acleris; species Acleris sparsana. The sequence continues at coordinate 2,014,846 of OV281288.1, forward strand.
GACAAGACTTTATGTACGGCATATTGGTGTTCGAAGAAATCGTACAGTATTTTGGACAAAACTTTATGCACTGGTTATTGGTGTTCGAAGAAATAGTACAGTATTTTTAACAAAATTGTATGGTCCGAGATTTGGTTCATGTGTGTTCAGTGAAGTATAATTGACAAAGTGCTATTTTACGCTAACAATATTTTGCTGTATTTGTTGGGTTACCATTAGGGTGAATTTCAAAAATATTGTACATAGTTAAGGGCTTAATTGAGATAACGTTAACTTTCTTCAATTGTTTTTCCTTTGTGTGACGAAACTTATCCATATGCTTAGATTTTTGTTAGACTTGTTCTAAAATCCAGAATTTTATTCTATAATATTGCATGTTGTTTGTTTGAGGTGCAGGGCTTTTTTTTCTTTTAGGGCTTGCGGTCTAAACGAATATTAGCTTTAGTGCCAAGTCATAATGCAGAATCTGAAGTAAGCGGGTCATCGGACTCTGATGACGGAAGTCTTGATAAAATAACTATTGCTGGAAGAGCCGATCCACCATCCTCGTCGAGTGCTCCGTCAATTGCTTCGTCGTTAGAGAGATTAAACATCAGTTCACCATTCGAACAACAACTCGATGGAGAAGGAGACTTATTTGATAATGTTGCCAAAGCCGCTGATTCATCGGGTTCACTTCCGCAAGTTCCGCAAGATCCACCTTCCGATACTGAAAGTTTAATTCTGTGCCACCACCGTCAGTATCTTGTCTTCTTTCCGTGTCACCAATTCAAAACCCACCATCAGTAACTACCTCATTCATATTGGACCAAGTCGAGACACTTAGCCCTCTGGTTTCTATTCCTCAAAGGTCTCGTCACTCTCGTCCCACTCCATCAGGGCATGCGTCCAATGTTACACCTAATACGCGATTAAAGCGAACAAAACGGCAGAAAGCAGCTCCAAAACGTGTAGCCAAAAAAAAGAAAATGAACATTAACTTTAAATGGACTAATAGACAATTTCAATATCGTTCAGAATTAGGCGATGATCATTTCGAAAGTCCCCTTCCAGAAGGCAACAAAACTGCTCTATGCTATTTATTGACATATGTGTCAACAACGCCCGGTTGTTGTATAGAAGAGACAGCACTAGAAAAGGGATAAAAAACTAATGGCTTTTAAGAGATTTCGTTTACAGATTTTTCAAGGGCTACTCAAAGCAGACAAGCGAGCATCAGTTACAGTACCAGCTGCGACGGAAATAATTCGAAAACCAAACCGCATCCTTCCTGTAGATGACATAAAATACGATGGTTTAGACCATTTTGCGAACTTTTTGGACACATACGGCCGGTGTTGCTACTGTAAAAGCGGAAGAACTGACGTACACTGCATTAAATGTAGAGTTCGATTGTGTTTAGTACGAAAGCGTAACTGTTTTTACAACTTTCATAATAAAAACTAAACAGTTTTGATATATTTTCTAATTTGATAATATTTTTCACGAATTCCTTGTTCATTATGTTCACTAATTTTTATTAAATACGTAATAATAATGTTTATTTTTTATTTCATTTTTTATCCTATTGTGCACTTTGTAAAGTATAATTGACACTTTAATTTGAGCTTAGTTTGCAGAACATTGGTTTTTGTCAAATATACTGTACATATGATTTTCAGGAAATCCTTCAGTACATAATTTTTTTCATATTTTTTGGGGCATCTTTATGACTAAAATGACTCATAGAAATGAATAAAAAATGTAAATTAACAAAAATATATTTCTGCCAAATTATGGGTTAAAATGAAAATGTGGCGTTACTTCACCCATAATAATACATATAATTACACTAATATTTTGCAGGAGCTTCTTCATTCTTACAACCATACCACAATTACAATCATACTAGCATTAAAATGCGTCCAGTTGATGTTAACTCTAATAATATTATGACCGTTTGGAATAATTTATATAATCGAAAAAAAGATAAACATATTTCATTGGAAACCCCAAAATTTAATGTAGGCGATCATGTTAGAATATCTAAATATAAACATATATTTCAAAAGGGTTATGAAAGTAATTGGAGTGATGAAATATTTATAATTGATTCAATTATTAACAGATCACCACGAGTTGTTTATATGTTAAAGGATTTAGAAGGCGAACCCATCATTGGTACCTGTTATTCTAAAGAGTTACAAAAAGTGACTTACCTCCCCTCTACCGAGTATAAAATTGATAAAATAATACGTTCGCGTCACATTAGAGGCATAAAGGAAATACTAGTGAAGTGGCAAGGTTATCCCAATAAACTTAACTCCTGGATACTTGCATCAAGCTTGAAAAAAATATGAATGAAAACAGTTTTTATTTAACTTTGTTGAGCAACAGTTCAACGGATTACTATACTGACAACACGACTGCACATTTTCTGACTAAATTACCTAAGAACATCAAATTAGAAGGGGAGTAGGTAGTTGGATTAGTGGAATTTCAATACCCGTGTTCCATGTATAACGTTCAAGATCATGAAAATATAATTTACATAAAGAAAAAGGTGGTATCACCCAGCAACAAATCAACGAAAATTGTTGATATAAAAACCCATATACCAGCCACTACATATGATAATATTGATCATTTCCTTCAAGCATTTAATGAGAACCCACAACTAAAAAATAATGTTAAATTTAGATATGATGCATTAACAAAAATGGTTGGAGTAACAACAACAAATAATGAAATAACCTCTATCATAACAACCCCGATACTAAGTCTCCAGCTGGGTTTCAAACCGAGATCAAATTTGAAACAAATTACACATGGAAAAAACCCAGCCAATTTATATTTAGGATTACCACCACAAATATTTGTTTACACCGATATAATTCATCTGCAAGTAGTTGGAGATGTTATAACAGCATTGCTTAGAATAATCCCACTAGATCCAACTAAGTTAATTTATGGTGCATATAAAACTCACATTTTCTCACCAGCTCACTATATACCGGTTTTACGTAGGGAGTTCGATACTATTGAAATAGATATAAGAACAACTACCGGTGTTAATGTACCATTCCAATTTGGTAGCTCCTGCGTGAAACTACACTTTCAACGAGTAAAATGAATTATAACAGATCTTCAGTCTCTTGTCCTTACCAGCATTATTATTCGCATCAAGCCGGCTCCGGTGTAGGAATTGTCTATAAAGGAGTTCCATTTCAACGAGGCCATGGTATAGGGAGTTTTTTGGGAGGGCTATTTAGATCAGTACTCCCTTTGTTATCTAGTGGTTTGAAAACCATTGGAAAAGAAACGTTAGGTGCTGGCGTTGGTTTGTTATCAGATATGGTAAATTCGCGCCCTATGGATAGTTCGATTAGATCACGATTCAAGGAGGCAAGTGCTAATTTAAAAAGAAAAGCCGATGAAAAAATTGATTCCCTCATGTCGGGATCTGGGTATAAAATGTCATCTAAAAGAAGGGAACCGCTCATTACATTGAAAGCATCGAGACGAAGAGGAAGTAAAAAAAATAAAAACAAAAGTATTGAGGATATATTCACAAGCTAAATAATGTCATTCCTACATAGTCATTCTTGTGAATGTGTAAAATCTGAATTAGATTTATTTGCCCTACCATCGACTCAAACAAGTATTGAAAGTGGACAGTGGGTTCATTACAAACCAATTTCATCTTTAAGTGATGATGCTCCCATCGAATTTCATCATTTGGATCAGGAGATGACTATATTGATCTATCTCACACAATGTTACATTATTAATGCTAAAATATTAAATCAGGATGGTACAAAATGAAAACCAGATACTATAGTTGCACCCGTCAATAACTGGTTACATTCCCTTTTCAGTCAACTAGATGTATATTTAAATCAAAAACTAATATCACCCCCAAACAATACATATGCTTACCGTGCTTATATGGAAAATCTTCTAAACTATGGACCAGCAGCCAAAAAAACTCATCTTAGTTGTGGATTGTGGTATGAGGATACTGCAAGTTATATGGATACTGTTGATGCAAATAACAAAGGGTTTCACAAAAGACTAGAATTTGTCAAAGAGAGTAAGGAAGTGGAAATGATGGGTCATTTACATGCCGACATATTTAACCAAGAGAAATTCTTAATAAATGGTGTCCAAATACGTATTAAGTTAGTGCGTTCCAAGGAATCATTTAATCTAATTTGCCACCAAGATAAAAAAATTAAAGTGCAAATAATGGATGCTAGTCTCATTATAAGAGGGGCACGAATTAATCCTAGCGTTTTGTTAGCACACCAAAAAATATTGGCAACAACAACTGCAAAATATCCTATCACAAGAGCAGAAGTTAAGGTTCTTACATTACCGTCGGGGATACAGGGTAAAACATTGGATAATATATTTCTCGGACAAACTCCTAAAAGATGTATTATTGGTTTTGTATCTAATTCTGGATTTAATGGCAATTTAGTTATGAATCCATTTAATTTTCAACATTATAATATGAATTCGTTTAGTTTATATGTTGATGGACATGAAATTCCTTCTAAAACATTACAACCATCATTTGCTTCTGGTTCTGGGTTAATAGCATCATCATATCACACGTTATTTTCTGGAACTGGTATACATTTTCACAATGAAGGTAATGCTATTAGTCGAACTGATTATGGAGCAGGTTATTGTTTGTTATGTTTTGATTTAACCCCTGATTTATCAGCTAGTTCAACTTCACACTGGAATCTTGTTAGACATGGCAGTGTATGCTTAGAAATTCGTTTTGATGCTGCTCTACCCTCAACCATTAATTGTATTGTGTATGCAGAATTTGATAATGTTATTGAAATAAACAAAAATCGTGATGTAACTGTAGATTACAACAGTTAGTAAACACATAAATACAATGTTTTTCATCCATTTACTTTATTTCATTGTAATCATTGTTAACATCATCATCAAATTATTCATAATTTTTTATTAAATATGGATACCAATGAAATTCAATTTTGTATGAAAAAAATCAGCCCTTCGTTTGAATTAAACGTTTTTGCTGCTAACAAAATTCCTATTTGGGTTAATCTTCCTGTCTTTATTGTAAGTAATTTGGACCCAGACTCGAAACCAGGCTCCCACTGGGTTGCTATACATATTGATATTAATGGTATAGGGGAATACTTTCATTCCTTTGCTCGGAAACCTTCAGGTTATCACAAGTCATTTTTAAAAAGGAATACAAAGCGTTGGTTTTATAACTATAAACCACTTCAAAACCATTTTACCTCAGTTTGTGGTGAACATTGTTTAGCTTATTTATATTTTAAATTTCATGGAAAAACTATGAAAGATTTGCTAAGTTTGTATCCCTTAAAAGTAGTGCAAACTCTTCCCATCCCGTTGGTTTAGGACGTTTAAGAGATCGAATTGTGTCGCTTATCAGATCAGTAATATTACTATTTGGAATGGTGCGGTTGTTTATTACAATTTCACCATTTGGCTTCCACCAAATTTTTGGTTTACTCAAAACAATGCAATCCAACAAAGTTCGAGTTTTTTTCTCATAAGATTTGGGAAATAAATCTATAATTTTTGATGGGCTAATTGGCAACGGTTCTGGATTTGTTTTACCAATCGGTGTTACTGCTGTAGCAACATCTCCTTCTGGTAAAGGTGGATTTGCAACTGGTTCATTATCCTCATTAACCTCCTTTTTGTTCACTTTTGATTTAAAATCATTACTTTCGTTGTTGAGTTGAAGCTCCTCCTCCGCTATAATTGGTATTTTAAACGGTTTTCGATCTATTTCAATAAAATGTAAAAATCGTTGCAATGCTTGAGAATATAATGTCCACTTTTCACGATCATTCATTTTACTTTTAAGGATTTTTTGCATCTCAGCATCTAGGCGGGATGATGAATTTTCAGGTAGACTCTCATTGCGTTTCAGTCTTTCAATAAAATCTGATTCAACTAATAGCATTTTTTTTGTATTTTCCATTATGATTATGATAATGAGTTTACTAAGGCACTTAAAACTGCTCCTAATATAATAGGTAGAAATGCACCTCCCTTTTGAATTATAACGGTTTTTCTTATTTTATGTTTCCCTTTTGAAATTAATTTTCGCAAGATATCTTTATGTTTTTTTTATTTAGATTTTTCTTTTTTTTCTAATGGATTTTTTCCATTTAGAACGTTATAAATGCACTCGCAAATAATGTTGATCTCATCGTCATCACAAGATTTAAGTAACGCCGTGCGATATTTTGGTTTTAGCAACTGCAATGCTTCAAGTAAATGTTTACATGTGTTTACTCTCGCATGCATCATGTAGAACTGACTAAAATTTGTTGATTTTTATCGTATTTAAACCCCTTTTTAGGGACATACACAGTGCAATGCCCATCAAACGGAAATATTTTTGATTTAAAACGACATATTTCATTTGTATTTTGTTTCAAATCAATCATGAGGTAACCATGTGGTTCTTGAGTAGCATCTTTGTAGGCTTCATCTACAAATTTTGGGTTTTCTGGGTAAACTTGACGTGACAAGTAGCGTATTTGTGTTTTGTCCCTGGGATTCTTAAAATATACAATGTAGCTTGTATTCAGTGAAATATCACGTTGGGCTTTCCCCTGATGAAATATGTTTTGTGTAATATAAAAAACACTTAAATTTCTATGATGACTACCTTTTGTAAAAATGTCTACGATTCGTCCATCCGATTCTCTCATCAGATCATCTATTATAAGAAGCTTAGGTTTCTTCCCATCAAACATTGAAAAATCATTGGTATTCCTTGACTATAATTTACATTTTCCAGATTGTAAAGAGGCTGCATTTCATCATAACACCAAATAATTTCATCAAATACAACATTACATACTTCTTTGGAATTATTTAAAAAGTTTGTTACAAATTGAGTTTTACCACACCCACTCGGACCAGCTACAATGGTTGTGAAAGGATGATAAAAATGTATCATAATTAAAACTAGTAATACGTGTTGATATGAAAACAGATAAAAGTGAAATGATGTAATATTATGAACTCAATTACTTTTTAAATAAATCAACTAAAACAACGGTAAAAACCTTAAAACAAAAAAAAAACAAAGATATCATTGTAAAATATGTTTTATTTCGAAATTGTCTGTTCTTTTTTAATCTACCAGCGCTCCGGAAATGAACATCATTGTTGAGAAGGAACGCCGCAAAAAACTCAACAAAGTTTTTTTTTTCTTTTGTTATACCAACAATAAAAAAAATAATGGTTGAACTAAAAACTAATTTACATTATCTACAATTAGTACCCCCACCACATGCTTTTTTGATTCACCTTCACCAACCTATATTTACAAAAACTAAAATTAATTTACATTTCTACAATTAGGTATACAAAAAATAATGATGACATTTTTGAATGTTCTGTGATTATAAATTACATGACAAATTAATTTTGTGATGATTGATGTGGTATTTTATAATGTCCCCACGCAAGAGTGTCCGAGGAGTTTTCTAACAAGAAGCGTTTTGTATCATTATGAGATAATGATACTTTATTTATGTTTTGGGTAAATATTACATGTTTTATTGATTTAAATCTTAGCATTTGGGCATGTTGTACATTTTTTTCAAATAAACACTTTTTATAATCGTTGAGAGTCAGTTTTTTAGTAACACATTTATTTACTCCTTTGGCTTTTGATATAAGGCTATGATTTTCAACGTCTAAAGCATACATTTTAGATCGTAGACCAACAAACTCTTTAAAAATTTTACCATTGTTTTCATCTTTGAAAAACCCTAACCGCTTTTTATTTAATAATGGTAAACCATATTCATTGTTCGGTGGGTAATCTGATGTATCAAAATATAAATCAAGGTCTGATTTTATGTCCTCATAATAGTTTTCCGTGAATATTTGATACACTAAACTATCTGTATCTGTATAAAGAAGCCTTAGATTTTCTTGATATTTTGTTTTCATGTAGTCATAATGAAATTTGTACATGAAAGTTTTCGATATATCTAAAATGCAAAATCCTAAGTAAATTGGTTTATTATAAAATATTTTAGTTTTATTCAATTGGACAGCAGCTAAGTTCTCCGAAAATATTGATAAACTGTGGAACTCAGGTTTGGCTATCATAGTTTCAACTCCCTGTGATTTCCCATGATTTTCCCAATGATTTAGCAATTTTACGTTCACATATTTCAAAACGTTTTCCATGGTCTTACCAAACATTGAATTATTCATACTTTTATAGTGGTCTTTATCAGAATCACAAGTTGCTTGCGATCGCATGTGAGTGTTTAAATCTATGTAACTTTTTAACCACTTTGATTGTTCAAATCTCAAAATGCGGTGGATTTTAGTTAATTTCAAACCATTCTTCAAACATTGCTTTAGATTTCTATAATGTAGAACATAATTCGTTTTCCCATTTAAATTAGGAATTAATTTTTTTTCTTTGGAATTCCCTAAACAAACATTTTCTGGACAGAATGGCAAATCCGAATGAGAGTCATGCAATTCGTTGGGGTATTCTAGATCGACTTCTAAAATGAAACCATGTTCGGCATCATCAGAAACATTGAAATCAGTATCTACATTCACCCATTCAAATTTACCAGTAGGGAGACATTGAGACATAGCCCACCCATAAAGATTATTTGCATCCAAGTACATAAGATATGAAGAAGGAATATTTTGATCATAATCTGCCATAAATTTATTATTAGCTTTTGCATGCCTTTTACTACATTGCGAGATGCCACCTCGAATATTTTTGGTTATGAATGCTATTTTATCAATGTCGGTTAAGAGTTCTAGAGTTATTTTTGTGGTTTTTAACATCGCGTCCCAACTTAATCCCGGAGCAGTATAGTAATGGGCTGGATCTAACCCATATCGTCCCCTCACTTCTAAAACCGCTTAAAGTCCCTTTTAGGCAAAATCAAGTTAAGAATACCGTTAGAAAGTACTTTCCAAGATCTACATTTTGGTAAAACCCGTTTTTTAATACGATGCTCCGTTCTCGAGTTACCCTTTAGCATAAAGTAGTTTAACGGCGATTTTTTAAATTATTAATAAACAAAAGCTACTAAATGGCTGTTAAAAACGATATTTTTAAATTTTTAAACAACCAGAAACTACTAAATGTCTGATAATAATCAATATTTTAAATTGCTAACAAGAAAAACATTTTATCCTCTTATAAGCGGTTTTAGCAGGTTTCATGATTTAATAAAAATACAATTTAACTACTGCAAAAACATACTAAACAATGTGTAGTAGTTTTTTGATGCTAACCATAAAGATATAAACCTTTATATTGCCATCTACAAAAACATTCAAACCAATTGATAAAATGTTTTGCCACTTCAAAATTTCTCATCAGGTAAGAATATTAATCAGCAAAAAACACTAAAATATATTATAATTGGTTTTGCTTGCTTCGATTTTGCTTTCGGCGGTAAAATCTGATTCAGCCAAAACCGTTTAACGTGCGCGTAAGCGCTTCACGCTCTGCTCTCTCTCTAGTGAGGCCCTCCCCGCTTAGTCGCATCTCACCTTTTTACACGACTGCCCCAAAAAAAGAGTGTAATGTTTTCAGGGTTCATGTTTGTATGTATGTGAGTTTCTTTATTCCACTGTAACTTCTAAACCCCTTGACCGAATTAGATGTTTGAGGTATCGTTAGAATCCTTACGTCATCCCGAGTAACATAGGCTATGTGACGTTAGAATGAAAACAAAATGGCCGACTATATACTCCACATTGCGGAGCAGAAAGAAAAAAAAAATTACAAACCTATCAAGTGGGGTCTCAAAATAAAGAGATTTAAAAGACGATTACAAATATATATATAAAACTTATGTGTTTAAAGCTTATTTTGGTAGAAAAAGATTTTTTAAATTATTTTAAAAAGTCTTTTACAATAATTATTATTATTATTATCTTATACTACAACGCACAGAAAAAAAATGGCATCCGAACCTATTGAGTGTGGTATCAAAAGAAAGCACTTTGAAAGACAATCATAAAAATATGTGATACTCATATGTTTAATTGTACCTACCGTTGGAGAGGAAACACGAAATGCTCTACATCGCGCTAATGAAGTTTTTTACTGGCAGCTATATAAGACGTGACTGCGCTAGCGGCGCTTACGATATTTTTCAACTGAGAAGTGTGGATAATATTATAACAAGTATATGACTCAAATGACTTCTGGCTATGTTAGGCCACGCCCTATGGCAGTGAATGCGTTAAGTTCTTAGGTATTTTCTGTCACTAAAAGGTATAAAATAAAAAAAATAGTACAAAAAAAAAAAAACACGACTGCTGTTTCAAAACAAACTGAAAAAACTTAGAAATAATTTTTAGGTATGGTAGTTAATTTAATAAATGTAAACTGGAATATAGGTGTACAGGCACAGTCATAAACATATTTACACATTCTCTCTATATTTCAATGACATAAGGCGAAAAAGTTTATAGAGTTTTATGACCGTGAATGTATGTACACACTATCATCTTTTTAGCACATTCATGTTTAAGTACGACTGACATTCCCGCGGCGTGCTTGAAATATTCTATAGTTTCTCATTAATCGAAAAGTGGGACTACATAACAGCATAAATAGTATCACTAAAAAGTATAATAAAAGTATAAAATAAATGTTTAAAAAACAAAAAACCTGCCTTCAAAAATGTATAAAATAACTTCTTATAAAATTGTAGGTAGGTCAGTCCAACTGAAGTCGGGGTCCCACAATATTTTAAACCGATATCCGAATACAGTTGGACAGACCTACCTACCATTTTATAAGAAGTTTTTGCATTTTTGAAGGTGGGTTTTTGGTTTTTTTTATCGAATATGTAATTAATTAATGAGATGTAATAGAAGGCCACCGATCGTTTTGAAAAACAATCTGTAAGTCGCCCATAGGCTAGCGTACGTAACACACTACATTACATTGTATAAGATTCAAGTATAAGTATACGATAATCAATAAGATCTATTGGAAACATCCAATCAGTAATTGTGATTTCCTTTGTGTGGGTAGATTTTAGAGCCTGATAGGTGACATTCTTGTTTCCAGAGGGACGAGGGATGTACCTATAATAATAAGTTTATAATTGTTTGTAGTTAGAAACATTGTAGAATTAAACTTGTTGCATACTAAGTGTCGCAATTGATTTAAACTATACAAACTCTGTTTATGCGATAAAATGAAACAGCGCCGATTGTTTGGAAAAACTTGCTACGCTACTAAGAATGCTTTAAGATAATCACGAAGGTTCTTTTTTTCACAACCCCTTTTATCACAGTCACAGTACCTACGCAAGGTCATCGTTGTCGCAATATCTACGGCCTTGATTGACTCAGTCAAAAATTATTTAAATAAATCTTGAAATATTTTTAACTTACTTTTCGTTGTCTGATAGACTTGAAATTTTGCATGCTAATTTGATTCCGATGATGATGATGGTGGGGTGCCCTTTACCCCACCACCCCCACAGTACCATCGAGCTGGTATGATGATCGAGAGGGAAGGTGGCCATAAGAACTCCTCAACAGCTTATAGTAGGTCCATAGAGTTTGGATTCGTCTTTGAATAGCGATTTTATTATCAGTGGTTCAAGTACAAGTGATAAAAGCATTATACCAGAGGAGTGTCACGACTGGTTTACCCTAATAAACTATTTTTGAAACCAATGTCTTGTTAATTTTTTTTTGACTACAATATTCTCCAGTCAATACTAATGTTTGTGTTAAAATTGCTTATTATTTAATTAACGCCTATTAGTAAACATAATTCGACGAAACTTTGTAAGCTAGTAGGTTAAAGTCTTAAGTAGTGCAAACGTGACCAAACATAACGCTATATCTTGTAGGGGCGTGGCAGTTGGTAAAGTTAGCTACATGACAAAACATACTAGTAATATTTTGCATTTTAAGTGCACTTAATCCTAAAATATCATATTCTCTACAGCCAAAACCAACTAACTGACGCGTGACTATAATATAAACTAAGATAACTGCATAATTAATCACAATTTTTAATATTTTTCTACTACAAAATGTAGTTTATATAAGTAAGAAAGTTTTACTTTGAGTTAATACTGCCTAAGCCTATTAGTTTAAAAGATAAATTTAAATTGACTCTACAGTAAAAACCGCTTATCTGCACCACCTTTTTTACAAAACCCTCAATTTAACCCATTTGTGTTTAGAATATACTAATTTGTTACGTACAGTTTTGATTACTAACAACCTTTCGTAATGAAATCACAAATATAATTTACTTAGAATTGGGTTAAACTAGAAATTTAAGCACTCACACCTTTAAATGCATTTTTCTCGAAACTATACTTCATGCAGTTAAGCGGTTCTAGAAGTAAGGGGACGATATGTCCTAAGACATACATTTCTAAAATTTTCAAATACGTCGGTTAGTAACAAAACATCTGTTTTTAAATATAAATCAGAATAATCCCCCATATTTTTACAATTAAAATGAGTCCAAACATCTCTCGCATGTTCATAATCCTCATCCGAAATGTTGCAATCAGCCAGGGAACTGTAGAATTTATCTTGAGAGGGGAGAGAAGTTAACTTTAACGTGTCATATGATGTCATGTACTCATATGGATAGATACCCTTTCGTATTAATCGTTTAAAATCCTCTTTACACGGAAAACTCAATTTTAATTCACGAAATTGTTCAGGTGTCAGGGTTTTGGCTAATTTTTCAAGACTACAACTCATAAATTTAAATGAATCAACAAATTTTAACTTCATTGTGCGATTATTTATTTGCAAAGATTTGGAAAAGGAAATGTATTTCTCTTTGTTCTCTGGTATCAACTCAATGTTGCCTTCCTCAAATCCAAGCCCATGTACAATAAAATGACTGTCATAGTTGCTCAAATTATGGAAAAATACAGGTACAAAATTAGGTGCCCTGTATTTTTCAGAACAAAATTGATGTGCTACTCCTTCATAAAAACCTGTATGATGATTATAAGAAATAGTAGAATCACCATTTAATTCTTTATCACAAATGTAGCACGTGTTGCTCTGTGCAATATCTAAATTATTTGCCTCAGATAAAGGCAAAGGGGTTTTTACATAGGTATTGCTCCTACAAATGTTCTCTAAATCTTTTTTAATGTATTTCATGAATGTTTGGGCACAATCTTTACCTTTGTATGTTCTATACATTGACAGCTTATCATCATAAGAACACTTTATGTAGTATCCAAAACTATATACCTCATGTTTTTGTACATTTGTTGTAGAAGATGTACTAGGATTGTTGAAACATGAAGGAATTGGATTTAAAAATGCCTTAAAATCGGCATAAACAACAAAAGGTACCTTTAATTTTCGATCATAATTATTGAAGGTAAGTAGGTTAGATGATACATTTTCATTGAACCAGTTTTTCCTTTTATCCTGTTCTGAAGGTAACTTTGTACAAACATGGAAACAGTCGTTTCTTTGATGATTTATTAAATTTTCATTTGATGTAAAACTTGTGAGACAACCATCACAAATATGTACAGCATGTTGCATATTGGATAGTTGTTTAGATACTAATCTTGATAAATTTTTGATAAAGCAATAATGTGCTTCACTACCTTTGGTTATATATAATAAGTTTAAGTGGGTAGCTTTTTTACATTTAGTTAAATGTAATGGTCCTATAACTTCGTGTTTTTTACTTTGTGCATTGTACTCAAGCCCGAAAACATTTATGCTTATATTATTGATTTTTTCAAATTTATGAATATCAGTTAATTTAAATGGGAAAGTCAAATTTTCAAAGTTTAATTTATGTTTATGCGCTATATATGAATTCAATTTGTTTGAATGATTGTTTGTGGGTGGATATAAGCCTGACAATACGGCCCATCTAAAACATTCATGATCATTGTTTTTTACATTAATAACTGCCTTTTTATTCATTATATCTCGCGGCAATTCTATATAAGAAGAACCACGTAATGGGTTAAATTTATTAACATTCACATCGAGATGGTTGAATTTTACTAAACTCCAACCACTATCTTTCCTTTCAAAGTTAGATAATCTTGTTAAAATTTCGTTAACTATAGTTGTAAAAATATCATTTTTGTCACTGCTAAGATTCACTATATTGTTACTAAACTGAAAATCAAACGTATTATGTAGCTGTTTGGTTACTTGAGTAAAATCTGCATTGAGAATAAAATTTACTTTTAAAGCACAGTGATCAGTAAGTGATCGATCCAATAATGTAAAGAATTTTTCTTTATTTTTTTGTAAAATTATTTCGGGGGTAAATGAATTGTGAAAATTTTCACTAAGCAATATTCTATAGGTAGCCACCCTATTCCTAAATGCGTTTTCAATCAACTGCACGTTAACCCACTGAGTGTCAGATCTTAAAACATTATTTTTGTGTATATTGCTATTTAAATGATTGGAGAAATATCTTTTGGACACAAACTTACTACACACAGAACATTCAATATTATCACTATTTTTTGTACTTACATTTTCATCTAATATCGAAACTGTATCACGACTAGTTGAAGCATGAGCTTTCTTTGTAGGCACTTCTTCTGCTTCCGACACTGTAGCTGTCCTTTTTACTCCACGCCCGACTTGAGAAGATCTACAAAAAAAAAAACGAAATTAAACACACCGTATGTATTAATAGCAAATACAGACTTGGCGTATAATTGGTTGCGATATTATACTAACTTAAATCTTGACTACATTGTTGGCAGTATGCTTGCATTGTTAAAACTCCATCAATCACATCCGACGACGAATTGTTGTGTTTGTCTTTAATGTGTCCATCACATGGTGTAAAATAAGGTCTTATATCAGCATATTCTAAAAGTGTGGTTGGTAATTGATTTGATATAAACCACAGCCGTATGCTTCTATGGAAATTAGCTATAATAAACTGTTTGCATAAACATTCAATTTGATCACGAGCTAAATTAATAATGATGAACACCATGATGAAATAAACTAGCACTTAGTAACTCAAACACTGTAACCCAAACAATGAATTATTTTGCAACGGACACCCCATTTATAAAGGGATACCCCTCCTAACTGTTTCAATAACAATAAGCTCAAGTCACAACGAGTCAGAAACCCATCCTTTGATAAGTCTAGTATTGCTCAAGCAGTTTTAAACAGGTTAGAACAGGAATATTTAAATAAAAAAATATAACTTACGCCTCACGATGAAGTTGGCTTATAAGTTCCCCGATGGCGTGTAATTCTTGATCTTCTTCAAGCTCCTCACAGAGCCTGATGAGTTCAGGATCATAGATATCGCAGTTCAAACTATCCATTGCGAAATGAAAGCAAGAACTAGCTAACCCTATACTGATTCCCTAAGTTTAAATAGACCCAGTACAGGTAGGTGTGTGATTTCTAAAACAAGGTGGGGACTGTTATCTTTACAAATATTACAAAGTACAAAATCACCACATGCTTTATTTTTGCAATCCGGAACACCCAATAGTTATTCATTCAAGTTTAAAAATTCCGCGTAAGACATGGCGATAAGATAAAAGAAATGGGAAACACGTTAATAGGTACCTGCATACGCTTATCCGTTTGTTAGTCCTTTACCTCAAAATCATAAATTCCTTGTAGCAATTCACAGAATCGCATTTCACCTCGAATGAACAAAATTTCAATAGAATCTTTTACTTGGAGCAATTTTTCGCGTGGCTTTTTACATTAATATAATTAATATGTAGCATTTAATTTTTCTTGTAGTTTTTTACCCTAGACGCATTTCGTCGCGATCGATGTTTGTTTGGGACTCTATTTAATGTGCCGCGTTAATAGATGTTCGCACTAAAATTCTGTAACATTTTTTTTAAAACGCGTTTTATACCTGTAGTTTAATGTCTTAAATGTTATCAAAGTCATTGAAATATTACCTTTGTGACTAATAAATATTAGTTGATATTCTGTCATTGCGAAATTGAAGTACAGTGACATTAAAGTAGAGTACAATAATTATTATTATAATGGCTAAAAAAAAATGAAAAAAGTACATTGCGACTAAAGATATGGTCTAATACTAAATTAGACGATTAGGATACAAAGCGAAAATGTATCACACGATCGAGGTGAAATGCGACAAAAATTTATATATCGACAAAAATATGACGATTGAGGCACAACGCGATAGTTAAATGCACGATCAAGGTGAAATGCGACTAAAACTTATAACGACTAAAACAGTAAACGATCGAGACACAACGCGAAAATTAAATATACGTTCGAGGTGAAAAGCGATTCGGTGAACCGCTACAAGGAATTTATGCTTTTGAGGTAAAGGCCTAACAAACGCGCTTATCTAGGGATTAAAGTAATTTTACAAAGAAAAGATAATAAGCTGAATTCTTGAAAGGTGTAATACAATAACAAGCTTTTGTTTAACCTACACAAACACTTTTTATCACTGTTTCTTATTGTCAATAAAATATTATTAGAAGCTACTTGCTTTGTGATGTTAAATATAACATCACGTGTAGATTGGAGCTGGATGTCTTCTTCGGAACACGTGTAGAATTTTAATCTTATATCAGCGTGTGTGTGGGAGGAATGTTTTTAATTTTTTGCATATCGTATATCTCGATTTTAAACAAGTGAGAAGCGTATGCTCCGTCATCTTGTCCGGTTGATATATAACCCACTCCGTCAGGAGAACTTTGACTGACATTCGAAGATCGTTTTAATGCTTTAGTTTCTTCTTGGGATGTTCAAAGAAGCTGTCGATGTTATTTACTGAACGCTTTTTTGCAATGGCTTGCTTAACTTTAAAACCAGGCGTGCCTTCTTCGTCGGTTGATTCATCTTTATTTTCCGGGTAGTAATAGTTCTTGAAAGTATTTTCAGAGAACTGCAACAATATCAAAGAATAAATTACACAACTGTTTACGATACACTTACATAATAAAAACACAGAGAACAAACGCTAAAAAGACACACAGTTAAGTTATAATACTTGTACATACTCGCATCCATTATTAGTCCTTTTTATAAACACTTCACTGCACGAAAGCTCACTGATATGGCTTTATACTGCTATAAGTACAGGGAGCTCCGGTAACGAAGACTGTTGTGTAGCTAATACTTGTCGATACACAATAATAGGCTATCGCTTTTATACCATCAGTAAGTTAAGCAACTTTCTAAAAACATGTTTGAACTTGTAGTTCTTGTGACACAAACAGTATATTACTCACCAACACTCGAAATAATAAAACGAATCCTTCTTTGTTAGCATAAAACATAATAGGCAGCTACCAATAAAACCTCATATAACAATTCACTGGGGTACACAAAACCTGTCAGTACAGGCTTTTTGGATTGATATACTCCATAGTAGGTACACTGAATCAAGTCGAAACCAGTTCGGCTGCTCTACGGTAAAAGAAAGTAATTACAGTCGAGTAAATTTTACAGGAGAGCGAAAAAACGAAACATTCTTTATTTAAAACGTATTTTTCATTGTTTCATCAGCTTTAACATTTAATAATGTGTAAAATAATTTGCTCTACCTACTGTGTAATAATTTTATGACAAATTGTTTTTAATTATCTTTTAAATTAACAAAAATTGTTTTTCGGTAGTAAATTATTTTGTTAAAAATAAATGTGTCATATCAAAAACACAGTAAAGTACATTTACTTTCTTTTTAACTTGCGTATAAGCATATCCCTTACACAAGTTGAAATTTAAATAATGAAGTAATAGTACTTACCTTGTTTTTAGAAGTGTTAGAAGGCCATTTCAAAATTAAATTTCTTTACTAAACACAGTAATGGCGTTTACTTTATAGAATTTTAAGATTGTCATCATGAGGGATCGGGTGGCTTACTAATAGGATATTATGTTACTGTAGGTACCAATTTACAATAAAAAATGATAGGCGTAAATTGTAACTTTTTTATTACATATTGCACAGTTTTTACTTGTAATTATCACATACTTTTAATTTTTAATAAAATTTTAATGGGGTGTTTCATAAAAATAGCACACCTTTTACAATTTTTAGGGTTCCGTAGCCAAATGGCAAAAAACGGAACCCTTATAGATTCGTCATGTCTGTCCGTCCGTCTGTCCGTCCGTATGTCACAGCCACTTTATTCCGTAACTATAAGAGCTATACTATGGAAACTTTGTAAATAGATGTATTCGGTGAACCGCATTAAGATTTTCATACAAAAATAGAAAAAAAATAGTAAATTTTTGGGGTTCCCCATACTTAGAACTGAAACTCAATTATTATTTTTTCATCAAACCCATACGTGTGGGGTATCTATGGATAGGTCTTCAAAAATTATATTGAGGTTTCTAATATATATATTTTCTAAACTGAATAGTTTGCGCGAGAGACGCTTCCAAAGTGGAAAAATGTGTGTCCCCCCCCCCCCCCCCCCCCCCCGTAACTTCTAAAATAAGGGAATGATAAATGTAAAAATAATATATGATTTACATTACTATGCAAACTTCGACCGAAAATTGGTTTGAACGAGATCTAATAATTAGTTTTTTTTTTAATACGTTATAAATCGTAAACCGCATTTTACCTTTCATTCAATCAACTCCAATATAATAAAGAATAAAGAAAAACATTTATTTAGATGTATAGTGGTACGGAACCCTACGTGCGCGAGTCCGACTCGCGCTTGGCCGCTTTTTTCAAATCTGCACGTGAGTTACGATCATCAATCTATTTTTCTTACTTAGAATGATGATCCCAAGATCCCAACCCCCGTGCAGATTTTTTCACAAATCTGAAGAATTTGTAAAAGGTGTGCTATTTTTTTGAAACTCCTCAAATACTATACGTAACCTCTGGCATACATGTCATGACACATGATCCTGTTTAGCTCAATGACAAAACGTAGCAACTTTGAAACGAAGATTTGAATAAAAGAAGTTTAAAAGTTTCCATCTTTAATTCGTTTTAATTATGTATACAGGGTGGCACATTTAGATCAGTAAGTATGGGGAAGTCTGTAACTATAAGTGATACAAAGATCTGTACTTAGGAACCATGTCATAGATTTTAGTGACAAGAAAAACTGCATACATGGATTTAAAAAAAAACCTTGTACTCAGTTCGAGAATCGAACCAGGTCATATTGAAAAATGAAACTTACATTATTTGTATATTTTTGGATATCGATTGTGTAGGTCGTAAGCAGTAAATGTTACTAAGTACGAAACATGATATCTAAAAGAATAAAATGCATTAAATTTCATATCCTTTAGTTTAATAAAATGGGTCTTCGAATGACACCCATTTTTTATATAGCATTTTCTTTTTCAATACGACCGGGTTCGATTCCCGAACAAAGTACAAGTTTTTTTCATCCCATCTGTTACTGTCTAAAAGTGCCAAAAATGTAAAAACATCGATTTTGAAAAAAATGTCAGTTACTTTCTTTTTCCGTAGGGCAGCCGAGTTTACATGCTCCGTTTTAGTTTTACATAGGTACTACTGTGTGACAGTAACAATAAATATGTATGTGAAGGTGAACCCCATATAATATATCTACTATGGATAGAAAATGTTATAGCTAATGTTAGCAGTAGATACACACCCATACCCCATAGGTTAGATTGCATTTAATCACCATATTTTTAACAGTTAAAGTGTAGGTAATAGATTTAGAAATATAATTATGCAATATTTGATTTTCATAGGTCTTTAGAATAGCCTCTAAGCAACAACAGCTTAAGACAATAGATACTACGTTTAGCTAGTCTTAAGCTAGATTTAAATTAGGTCTTCGTTTAGGTCAAGCTCATGTAAAGTTATGTGATCCTTAATAACAGTTAAGTATGCTTGTTTAAATTAAAAACCAACTGTAGCGACTTCTTTGGTTGAGTCATCTTTATTTTCTGAAAGTATTAAAAACAATAGGTATTTTAAGTTAGATTAGGTTGTATGAAGTTAGGTTTACTTCAACAAGGTAGATTAGGTTAGAACTTTAATCCTTAAAAAACATTTGATATGTTAAGCTAGGATAGGTAGTACATAATCAGGTAATTAAAAAGGGTAGGAACTCGCCGATGGGTGCAACACAAAAGCGCCGAGAACAAAGGGACTGACACCCGCTCATACACAATAGAAGGTACTCAGGTAGGTAGTTGATAACCTTTTTTAAAAGATAAGATAAAAGATGTTTATTCAGTAAATAGGCCGCACGGGCACTTTGAAACACACACCCTAACCTAAACTAAACCGAAACGACACGAGCCTAACCTGAACCTGTCTATCTAGTCTGGTACACATCTTCCAATCAAGAGATCTAGTCTCTCCAAATGAATCCAAAGGCCAGCGAGATCGTATAGTAAAATTGGTAGGTCTACGTTGTACCCATAGGTAACCTAAGTTCTAATGATTAGCAATGTAATGAGTTAAGTGTGCCCTTCGAAAAGGAGATGTGTCACCGCCACCGCCACATCCTATGTGCTTCGTCTCCTGACGGGGCGGCACTCTAGCACATTGATTCTAAAGAAAGCAAAAGAATGATCTACCTCGGTAAAGTCAGCAAGTTAGTTAAGTCTATGTCTACTAGGGGACAAGAGGGATCCCTAAACAGAGAGCCTATCCTACATCTTTAAATAAAATATGAATTTACGTAAGGCTCTCTTAGCGGGATTTTTACAGAATAAACAAATTCATGAAATGAAGGTCATGAAAGATGCTGAAGTAGCTGATCTAGGAAGTCTTTGGATTCCATTCCTGCTTCCAGATCCTAGCACGAATCTCCAAGTGCTATTCCCTAAATTTGGGCTCTCATCCGCCTCTTTCACTATCTATCCCATAAGATGAGAAGGTTTTATAAGATTCAGTCCAGGTTTTAGACTAGAGCATGATATGCTAGACTCCGTGGAGTCTGTGAAGTAACTCAGAGGCAACGTCCAGCGAGACCTTGGTCTACATCAGGACTCCGAAGCATAATTCGGTGCTTAAGAACTCTCCACTCGAAGAATCATCAACCTTAGGACTTTCTATGTTAATAGTAAATTGGTAATCGGGTATGGCACTGGGAGGTCGCGCACTACAATCGGGTGAACAACAAGAGTATCAGATGTGGAAGAAATAAGTATTATCACATAGTATAAATAAGTCACATCAAAGTTTTAAAGTGTGGAAGCTGCAACGAATGTTGATTAGAAATAAAATAAAACATTTTATTTGTAGTATAATTTTGTTAAGAAGACGAAGTCCTTCCCGAAGCTCGGGCCGAAGAACAATTCTGAGAATAAATTTTATTAATATATTTGTGAAGACGTTGCTCCGAAGCTCTGGAGACTTTCCTAGACATTTTGTTTAAACACTTACGTTAGGGTTCAACTCTTATCAGAGTTCTAGATTACCTCGGACAGTAACCAAGTCTAGGTTACTAAATTTCAATACTTCACTTTTATTATCTAACACTCGAACATATTACGGACTTTTTATAGAAATTAAAGATTGTAATAAATTTAGGGTTCTTGTTAGGGCTTTACTGACTGCCTCCTACTTCCAAGCTGGTCTAGATTCATCAGCCGATTCCGACTGCCTCCTACTTTAAAACTGGTCTAGATTCGTCTGCCGATTCTTCCTAGATTGTTTACGTTTCGAATCCCTTGCTGCAATATTTAAAATTATTTATTTTTCTAGTTTAAACCTCTATCATCTACCTCCTTGGATTAGCTAAGTACCTTTTTATTACGACTAAAGAAAAGGACAAACTACTCTGAGAAAGTCGTCTCGAATTTTAAGCTGGTTTCACAAATTCCTAAAATCTAGAGAAAGAGACAAACGACTCCTATCTAACTATCGTGACTTTTAAGGCCGGCTACACAAGCTTAGTGTTGCAAGGTGAAACCTCTTGTCTCAAACAACCTAAAGTCGTCGTTACACCACTCAACTACACTATCAAACACTTCTACATCGTCCAACTTATATTTGTGAGAAGGACAGACGACTCAGATAGGGTCGTCGTGTCACAGCCAACCCCCTGAAGAATCAAGCAGGAGAACAACTGTGTTGAGATCCGAATTGGGTCTTCACAACCTCGATCTTCTCTCAAATATAAAGAGGCAATCTAAAATTTAATGAATTTCTAAGAAATGAACAAGACGGACAGACGACTCAGATAGGGTCGTCGTGTCACAGCCAACCCCCTGAAGAATCAAGCAGGAGAACAACTGCGTTGAGATCCGAATTGGGTCTTCACAACCTCGATCTTTTCTCAAGAGGCAATCTAAATTTAATGAATTTCTAAGAAATGAACAACATGAGAGCAAGGAACAAATAGTGACAAAAGTACAAGTCAATCAACCAATCGGTCTCATGACTAAAAGAAGAACAAATTGAATTAGCTAATACTAATTATTCCATCGACCTCATGAAGATTAAAAGAAGAACAATTGAGTTAACGAATACTTGACACATATCCAAAAAAAAGTCATTGTTGATCCTAAGCATCCCAACCCCCTGAAGAATTGAGCCAGTAATCAACTTAGTTGGTCACTGATCAAATCTTCATAACCCCAAAATTCAATTTAGACAACTTTTTATTTAAAGTTCTCCTCTAATTAAATTTTCCAAAACGAAGCTCTTTTTTTTTTTATCGAGCTTGGGGTTTTGATGTATGTGTTTTTAACCAAATGGGCAGAAGTTGACTCCAGAATCAGACTATCAACCAGTTGATGTTCCAAATATAAACTGAAACCATCCTTCGCAAGGAACACCTGATCTCTGTAGAAGGAACTTGGGTTGTGAGGCCAAATCAGTCAGAAGGACATGATCTTATCGCTGGTACCCCAATTCTGCGACCACGTTGCTCGGTCTACGAATATGGCTTACTTTGCTCAAGCCGAAGCATAACGATAAGAACCCCCTCCCCAAAACCAGTTGCCTTTAATAGCTGAGACGTTAACAGCCTATAATTTTTCCCATCCCGAATTGATCATCTTACTCCAGCCTCAACTAGCTGACCTTTGGAGCATGTATAGTTGCCGGGTTAAGGTTTAGCTTCTTGTGTAGTTTGGCTCTACTGTAGAGGCAATTTAAACTTGCATTCTGTCTGCTGACTTAACCTAGCTCCTACTCTACAGGGAAGCCAATGTACTTTTTATCGAAGTATTAGAGGTAACTAAAAATAAAAAGGAACTCTAACTGATGAGTCCAATAATTCACTTAGGACTAACATTTCCTATAACTTTCATCTATTCAAAATATCTTTCGCTTCATTTAACCAAAGAGATTTCCCCCCCTTCCCCATTCTTCTCTTTACATACACTTTTCAAAACTCTTTTACGCTATCCTAAGCAAACTACCAGACCATCCTGGAAAGAGTTTTCCCTGTTGTGGGAATAAATATTAATAGCCAAAATGGTCCTGAAATGACTCTACAGGCTTGGTTAACTAACAAGTCTATCCTTTAATCTTCATTCAGTCCATTCTTACACTTCTCTAATCTAAAATGGTGTTTACTATAACGATACTGTAATTATTTCGAAGTATAACTGGAGTCATCGTTCGTATTGTTTATTATTCCTACTCGACTCGTAAAGAATTTATTTAGCTGAACGTCCTGGTAAACTGCCATCCGGTTCGACTTTGCATCCAGACGTGATGTCTTCTCCCTCCTTCGTAGATGCTTCTAAGTTCACTGCTTCCATGGTGGGACGCAACGGAACGGCTTCTGATCCAGGCGCGTAGTCTTCTAAGGTATTCTGCCATCTGGAACGGCTTCTGATCCAGGCGCGTAGTCTTCTAAAGTAGACTGCCATCTGGAACGGCTTCTGATCCAGGCGCGTAGACTTCTAAGGTAGACTGCCATCTGGAACGGCTCGAAATCTAGGCGTTTGATAAACATCCACTCCTTTGTACTGTTACATTGACTGCTCTCTTAGTAAGGGTTCCTTTATCTGTAACATTAGCGATACACATTTAAATTATATATAACTACTATAATATTCTAATTAGCAACCCCCCATTTATACGACTTCATTTATTCTTTTATTTCAATATGATGCAACCCCCCAATTACTAGACTTTACATCTTTACAATAATATCCCAAACCAACTAAGCTTTTGAGAAGTCTATAATGTATGTATGTATGTATGTAAACTCTTTATTGTACAGTCAGCTGCAAAATTGCATGGACACCTTAACGTCGATAATCCTATGAGCACTCGATTTCAAGTTCGCAACAAATAAACTAGATGGCGCAGTTTACTGATCTAGTTCAATTGCTTATTACTGCAATTTCTTAACTACACAGCACTAGAATCGATATTTCGTCTTGTCAACCATATGAGATGGTGGCACAGTTTATAAGCTTCATGCGTAGGTGTGCTCAATGGATGGGAGTTCGAATCTCGTTAGTGGCAAGCATATTTTTGTTTTTTTTTTTAAATATTATTTGCTTACGTTTACAATGATGGAACATAATAAATGCATTATTTAAAGCAGGAAAAATTCGTCATTCTTAAAAATGATACTACTTTTGTGGTTTAAAATCATTTACTTCTTATAAAATATTTGAGTATAATCAGTTTATCTCAATTTGACTAATTATTTACAACATTATAACAATTTTCCATCTAACTATTGAGGTCTTAGCTTAAGTATTCATTTCCGACATCGGAAAGATGATTGAAGCTTTCCCACAATAACTAGTAATAACAAATATAATTCAAAAAAATAGGGACCGGGTTAACGTAAAGTGCGCGGTTGTTTTATACTGTAAACATTTTTTTTTAATGAATTGAACTCTGCGATTGGAGCTGCGTGCGTATGACCCAAAAACAAAGCGTAGTAATTGCTTCGATGTATTGAATTAAAATAGGGAACGTCAACGCAAATGCGTTAAACACCTGCACCTGCGCTGCGCATAAAACAACCGCGTGCCTAAAGGTTAAACGCATTGTAATAGCTGTCTTTTACAGTTTTGATCATGATCAGTCATCATCATCAATAAATTAAAAGTTCTGCTAGCTCCATGAAATAAACCAAACACATTTATTAAACCAAACACACACCAAAAAAGTTAACATAGAAATAAAGTTGACAATTTAAAATAAAAACAAATTAACTCGGGCGTGTGACAAAGGGGGCAATAAAGTATTTCGTTAAAATATATGATTAAATATCATAACATAGCTCAGAAACTTAAAAACGGCAAAATAAACATTCATTTCGTTTATTATTATTAATGTTTTACGCAGTGATGGATGATGATGATGATGACGTGATACGTTAATCAAAACCCGGTCTCCACTAAATATATCACACAAAATATATATATAAGTGTAATTATTTGCTTAAACTTAATATCTAGTGTAGCCCCCACCTTGTTCGATCACAGCTTGCAAACGGGAGCGCATTGAGCCGACGAGATTTCTACACAGATCTGACCCGCGAATACTGTCCCATATTTTTAAACAATGAGCCTCTAAAGTTTCTGGTGTTCGCTCATTCTGTTTATCCCATCGTTGGACGATAACGCCCCACAAATTTTCAATGGGATTTAAATCCGGCGATCTAGCAGGCCAAGGAATAACTTTAATGTTATTTTCGTGCTGGCTAAACCACTCCCGCACAATACGCGAACGGTGTATCGGACAATTATCTTGCACGAAAGATATAATTGGCAACTGCTCTTCAGGATACACATTCCGAACAGTGGGCAACATGGTCTCCTCCAGCACTTCCACATAGTTCGCACTATTGGCTCGACTGGGTAGCCTCACTAGTTCTCCCGGGTCAGCTCCACTCATCCACCCCCACATGTTCACGCTGATGCGACCAGACTCCATGTTGGGCACTACGTGGCCGCTATTCCACCGCGTATTATTGCGACGCCACAGACTTAGACGTCCATGTTGACTCGATTTAAACGTTTTTTCATCAGTAAAGATGACATTAGACCAATCTAAATCCAAAAGCTCCAAAGCAAACTCTAACCTTGCTCTTTTGTGATTATCTGTCAGCGATGGTTTGACTGCGTGTCTACGATAATGCAGACCCTCACTGTGAAGAGCTCGACGGACGGTGTCCACGCTTGTGTCAAATAAACTGGCGTAGTGGTTAGTCGGTATAAAACCATTCTCCTCGTAATCCACCACCATGGCTAGACGCTGCGGCGCGTCTATAAGCCGTGGTCTGCCTGTTCTTTGACGGTGTAGCAAAGATCCTTCTTCTTCAAATCGGCGTACCCAAAGAACCACGGTTTTCCGCTATAACAAAAAAAAGAATAGTTAACCTATGAATATTAAGTTTTGTTTGAACAAAACACATCAAAAATACTTACGTTTACTCCTGTCTCTCTGGCTATATCTGATAAATTCTTGCCTTCGTTATGCAAGGCAATTATTTGCGATCTTGTAACTGAATCAATATTACAACGTGAACTCATTTTGATGAAATAATAACGCAATTAAAAACTCAGTAACCGTACGAGGAACAGTGAACAAAGGATTGTGCATAAGTTAAATGTAAAAACGAAACCGGTATTTATAAATTTTCATTCTACCCTCTTCTGATACTAACGTATTTCTTAGAAAGTAAGCAGAGCCGACTATAAACATAAACTGATAATATATTTTGACAGGTTATCAAAACGTTCGATGGTCGAACGGCATTTGGCATTGCCTATGATACAAGAGGTTCATAGTTCGATTCCGCTCGGGTAAAATGGATTTTGAATGTGTTTTTTAATAATCTAATCAATAATCCGAGTTTGGAAGTGTGAACTAAGAATAATAAAGTTGACAACTATTCAACTGCTTGGTTCTTGTGGAAAAAAATATTTTTCATATTATAAGGTAATGCAGCGCCATCTAGTGAGATCTGACTGAACCAGTAAGATTTACTAATAGCTGCTAACGCCCCACAAGCAGACAGATGGCGTCGACATTCACCTGCATAGCATTTTAATTCTCAATTGTCCATGCACTTTTGCAGCCTACTGTACAAACAGAAAATAACAAATCAAAAATAAACAGAAACAAAAAGTCCTGTACAAAGGCGAACTTATTCCTATAAGGGATCTCTTCAGTTAACCTTTGAGCGATTGAGAGAAGAATAAAAACAACGGATGGCTAAACGTACAACGTATTAAAGATACAGAAGATTAAAATAATAATAGCAAATAAATATGTAGATATAATAAATATATATATTAAATAGGATAAATAAATAAATATATACATTGTAATCTACCCCGGTCGCCAAGTCAATTGAATAAAAAGCAGATTCTAATCTTATACTGTAGGAAATTATAATAAAATTAATCATTAATATTTGTAATAGTTTATTATATTAAAAAAAAAATTTTTTTTTTTTTTTAAAGGACTCCAACACTCCCCTTCATTCATATTTATCAGACTTACTCTTATTGTTCATTATTGTTAATTAGTTTTGTAACTTTCTATCAAGTTATTTATATCACTCAAAATATAAGAAGTTGCCTGATAATAAATATAAATGCTCCTTTCCCGTTGCCCAACTTTTTTTTTTAATTTTTATTAAAATATTTTGTCATACATTTCTTTTTATAATCTATTTACAATCATTTTCCTTTTATAAAATAACAAATTCGTTATCATTAAACATCAATTATCAACAATATTTCCCTTCATTTTGATTTAATTTCAAGATTTTATAGCCGAAACAATTATAAGATAAATAAATAAGTCCATTTCCCTTTTTTTTTATTAAATAAGAATAAAGTAAAGATCAAATTCTAAATTTCAACTGTAAAGCCAAAAGGAAGGAAAAAATAATTAATTAAAAAAAATATATATATATATTATTATAATTATAACTAAATCCATGTAAATAAATAACAAAATACTCCTTAGACTTGTAGGAAGCAACCAGAATAGTCATAATTTTTCTTTAATTAAAAAAAAAAATAGTTGAAGCTGATTTGGAGACGTCATTGTCATCTTCTAGTAGTTTAAATTTTCTTCTAGATTAATTTCTTCCATAGCTGATACTTCTTGAGTACTCGTCTCTCCTCTCTTCTGAACTCCTTCTGGTCTTCACCAAATACGGTATCCTTGTTGGTAGTCATTTTTCTTCTTCTCAAATTGGCTAGTTTGTTTCGGAAAACTTGTATGTTGTTCCTGACGATTGATGTCATCCATAGTTCTAAGGAATTCTGCTGTTTCTATTATGGTATCCTTTCTAGCTGTAACCCAAGTTTGTTGTAAATACCTTGGAAAATGTTTAATTAAGTCTGCTACTAATTGTCTCTCCGGGATCTTATAGGTCAGCATTTTAGCTTTTCCCACCAATCGTAAAAAATAATTCAACATTGAGGGAGTCTTGCTTCTCTCCCAGGTTCCTTGCACAATGTTCCTTCGTAGTCTATTTTGTTCACATTCTCCCCAATATGTCGCCAGAAAATCCCTTTTAAAATCTTCAACATCTTCCCATCTATCCTTATAGATTCAGGCCCAGTCGCGTGAATCTCCTATTAAACACTCTTGTATAAGTTCAAGTTTATTATTTGAGCTCGGCAATTTATTCAAATAACTGTCCAGGTCTTCCAGAAAGGTTACCGGGTGGTATTCTAGACTTTTGGAATTTCCTCCATATTTAGGTTTTTCTATATTCAAATTTCTCACGTTGTATATCACACTCTTATATTCCTCTCGATCCAGGGTCTTCTCTTTCTGAATTTCATAATTGTTTGAACTGTCAGTTTGTTCCGAATCCATAATTTGTTTTGGTAGTTCATTGTTCCCTTGGTTCACACAGGAAGACAGTTCCTCTTCATTAATATTTCCCTTGGTTAAAGAACTCAAGGTCTTCTTTGTATTTTTCACGTCTTCACTTAGTTCGTTAATTTTAGAGGTTAACGACCCGACTGTTCTCTGTAACATTCGACAGAACAAACCCATTTCAAATTGTCTTGGTTGCGGGTTTGCCTTGAACCTTCTTCGCTTAGGTTGCGGAGAACTTTCTACGTCTTCTGGTTTTTCCACTGAATGTTGTACTCGTTTCTTTGGTGGCATCTTGGTATATTAACTATTTAACAATGCTGATTGTTCTAGTTCCTCTTGAGTTCGTTGTTTTTTCTCAATAAATTTGTCTACGCACTTATATTTTATAATAAATTAACTGTAACAAGTTTATTAACAATTACATATTTTGTTTAATTAGTATTTAAATATCCTAGTCTTTATTTATAAAGTATTTTTGTTTATAACCCGATCTGTCAATTCTGACATTTTTTATTTCTTTTATATTATCTTCGTTACCATAGATGAAGTTTAACGTTTCGTACCATAGACATATTTTCTGAATAACAGGAATGGTATTAAGTAAGAGTGAAAAGTGAGATATATTTTTCTCACTCTCGCATAATATAGTGATTTAAAGAATAAATGTAATTAGGGGGATGTGAGTGAGTGAGTGAGTGAATGAAGATTCAAACATCTCTCTCTTCACTTTCACTGCAAAATTAGAATACTTGAACGAGAACCATCTTACAAATTGTCCTAAAAATTTAAAATGTTCTAGAACAATTATATAATTATGTCATTCTGCAGTGTTTGTTAATTTATTTTCATGACATTATTATATTTTCAATGTACAGTCACATTCAAATTATATCAATTATTCCACCAATTTGTTAGATCCACTCGTGATGTTGTTTATTATTCTAGATAATATGTCTATACTTTAAATTATGTTATATTTTAATGTAATAAAAATTACTATAACGAAATTATTCAAATCATCGTGAAAATTTAAACTTTAAATTATGTTATATTTTAATGTAATAAATATTATCATAGCAAAATTATTCAAATCATCGTGAAAATTCAAATACCTTTTTTTTAAATAAAATAATAACGAGCTAGTTTTACGACATTAATCTAAGTTGCTATTTCTCATTCGCACTCTGATTCATACTTGACTTACCTTTTTTTTATTTCCAACTGTACTTTAATTTAAAGGTCACCGCACACTAAGTATATTAACCGTTCTGTAATTATTGATTTTTGAAGTAATTTTCACCTTGTTTTCTTTTGCCTTATAGTTATAGTTTGAGTATTGTGGTGAGTAGTGTAGCCAAACTCTGATCTTTCAGTTACCTCTAGAAAGTCGGCAAGGTTGCCCTAGCAAAGTAACCTTCCAATCAAGAGTTGACCATGACTGATAAACCTCAGATATTATCCTTGGTTCTTCAGGTAGGTGTGTTATGTATGTTTATAATATATACTTATGATAGGCAAGAGAAAAAAAAGACATTTAAAAAAAAAGTCAAAGTAAATTTTAAACGTTTCAGTACACAGTGTGTAGCATCCTTAAAAAACTCTATATTAAAATTTCCATGTGGCACTTTACATTGTCAAACTACATATTCTACACATGCTAATCATATCTTTTACACAGCAACAAATTGGTGTCTAACTATAGACACCTTAGTGACTAGATTTCCTGATAAAAGATGGTACCGTTTTAAGAGAATTTGGCGTAATTGATCACGCGATGTGATCCTGATATCCTGGACTCACGGCAGCAAATTGAAACATACACCCTAACCTAAACTAAACCGAAACGACACGAGCCTAACCTGAACCTGTCTATCTAGTCTGGTACACATCTTCCAATCAAGAGATCTAGTCTCTCCAAATGAATCCAAAGGCCAGCGAGATCGTATAGTAAAATTGGTAGGTCTACGTTGTACCCATAGGTAACCTAAGTTCTAATGATTAGCAATGTAATGAGTTAAGTGTGCCCTTCGAAAAGGAGATGTGGCACCGCCACCGCCACATCCTATGTGCTTCGTCTCCTGACGGGGCGGCACTCTAGCACATTGATTCTAAAGAAAGCAAAAGAATGATCTACCTCGGTAAAGTCAGCAAGTTAGTTAAGTCTATGTCTACTAGGGGACAAGAGGGATCCCTAAACAGAGAGCCTATCCTACATCTTTAAATAAAATATGAATTTACGTAAGGCTCTCTTAGCGGGATTTTTACAGAATAAACAAATTCATGAAATGAAGGTCATGAAAGATGCTGAAGTAGCTGATCTAGGAAGTCTTTGGATTCCATTCCTGCTTCCAGATCCTAGCACGAATCTCCAAGTGCTATTCCCTAAATTTTTCAAATTTCTCTATCATCTACCTCCTTGGATTAGCTAAGTACCTTTTTATTACGACTAAAGAAAAGGACAAACTACTCTGAGAAAGTCGTCTCGAATTTTAAGCTGGTTTCACAAATTCCTAAAATCTAGAGAAAGAGACAAACGACTCCTATCTAACTATCGTGACTTTTAAGGCCGGCTACACAAGCTTAGTGTTGCAAGGTGAAACCTCTTGTCTCAAACAACCTAAAGTCGTCGTTACACCACTCAACTACACTATCAAACACTTCTACATCGTCCAACTTATATTTGTGAGAAGGACAGACGACTCAGATAGGGTCGTCGTGTCACAACTTTTACACGTCAAAAATCTACCAGCGCTTCGGAAGAGACCACTGCTGAGAAGAAACGCCGCAAGAAACTCAATAGAAAGTCGTTTTTTTTTTAAATACTACTTATGACAATTATAAAGCTTAACCTAGCATTATAGAAAACAATGAATTTAACATAAAACAAAAAATAAAAAATATTCAAGCGTAGCTTGAGCAGGATAGTGTGTCTCCACGGTCAATTTTGGAGATGTAAAGTCTCCAGATGTCAAATTAAAATTCAATACAATTTATAAAAAAAAATAAAAATAAGGGAGATGTAGAAAGTCTCCACGGTCAATTTTGGAGATGTAAAGAGTCTCCAGATGTCATATTAAAATAATAGGTAATCATACAGGGAGATGTATAATTAGTCTCCACGGTCATTAATAATTGTAATACAAAAAAATAAAATATATTAGTCCCAAGCATTGTCATCATTCATATAATCTTTAATACTATAATAAGCTTTAGAAATTAGTGTACGTTTAACGTAACTCTTAAATTTATTTACTGATAAATGAGTAACACTACCTGGGAGCTTATTGTAGAACCTTATACAATTACCCATGAAAGAGTTTTTTATTTTGTGAAGCCGTGTAAAGGGCACTGCGAGCTTATGTTTATTTCTGGTATTAACATTATGTATGTCACAGTTCTTTCTAAAATTACTGATGTTCTTATGAACATGCATAATGTTTTCATAAATATATTGACTGTATACTGTTAATATATTCGTTTCTTTGAACTTATCTCTAAGAGAGTCTCTATGACCCATCTTGTAAACAGCACGAATAGAACAAAGATGCTGTTTACGTCAGCACCACTACCCCATAGTAAAATACCATATGACATAATACTATGGAAGTAACTAAAATAAACTAATCGAGCGGTTTTCAAGTCTATTAAATTCCGAATTTTATTAACTGCAAAAGCTGCAGAACTTAGTCTATTCGCTAATTTAGCCAGATGAGGATCCCATTGGAGTTTTGAGTCTAACGTTATACCAAGAAATACTGTATCATTAACTAAGCCTAATTTGTCATTTTTAATAGTTACAGTAGTTTGTCTATTTTTCACATTGGTAGTCATAAATTTAATACATTTAGTCTTTTTCTCATTTAGTAATAAATTATTAACACTAAACCAATCTACTACTTTTGATATAGCATTGTTTACATCCACATTAAACTCCTGTTGTCGTTTGACTTTAAATACGAGTGAGGTATCATCAGCAAACAATACTATATCATGGTTGTCCTTTATAAGGTATGGTAAATCATTTATGTAAATGAGGAATAGAAACGGACCCAAAATTGAGCCCAAAGGTGATCGTTTTCCATTCAAGTCTACCCTTTGTGTTCTCCCGAATAAGTACATTTTAATTAAGTTTAGAGCAGTACTTCTAATCTAACTCCATAATGGTGTAGCTTCCTGACCAATGTGTCATGGTTTATTCAGTACATGCACTATTGCTAAGTAAGTTTGGGAAGGAGTGGTCTGGGAGCTTCGGGACCCATCCCAAACGCTCTAAATGCCCCCCAAAACCCGGACAAAATGTCTTCTTTTTTTTTTTTTATTATTTTAAGGCGCGAAATCCCGCCCCTTGACCGTCAGAGCACCCTTTTTCGGGGGGAGTGCCCCTGGGGCCAGAAACGGGGAATCCCTACTACTTACCTTGAGTCATTAAGTCCGCCATTTCTAGAAATTTTGTGTATTGTGCAATAAAGTTTAAATAAATCATAAATTATTAATAAATACCTATGTGTAAGTTACTAATGTTTAAAATAAAACAGCGCAATGTATTCAAATACTTTTATTTCTAATTCACTTCTGTTCGATGTCTTACAATCAGGTACAAAATCGCCTCACTATCTCTTAAATTCGGGGTCCCACGTATTTTTTTTACAAGCCGTATTCCTTGGAATATTATCCTCTGATGTAACAAACGCGAGTTTTTATGACACCAGCATAACTTGATCCCTGAGTTTGAAACTAACGCGCGTCACTACTTGTAACGTTTCTTTTTTCAATTTAAAAATGTGCACACTTCTTAAGTGAACTTACACTTATAGTCTGTGTTTATTGAAATTGGCAAAGATGTAAACAAAACCAAACGAAACTATTTACCACTATTACTCGTAAAACCTTTGCCGTGATAAATACACTTGATTAATTTTCTATTCAGTTTAGGTGAATTAAACATTAATTATACGTTATTTTAAATAAAAACACTATTAAAAAGTTTTGAGGTTATGCGTCAAACAGCACTAATTTATTGATATCTTTGCCCATTCTTTTGTGGCGTCTTTGGGATTGGAAATATTTTCCTCGAAACGTGCAGACGAATCATTTATGTATTTTATACGGTCGTTAAGGGCTTCTCAGGTTCATGTTATGCTTATCACCAAACTCTACTGTTGCAAACAACAGGCGGTTTGTATTTGAAAAAAAAGAACACTCAAAAAATTAAAAAAATCAATAACCAACGTGAAACGGTTATATCTTAAGCCCGGGATTGGTTGTGATGATCGTTAAAATGCGATTTAATTTCAAGTTTCGAACGCTCGATTTTCAAAATCGAATAATAGGCGCAGGATGATTCAGTCGCGTTCCAGAAAATATACTTGTTATAATTTGAGTCGTTAGTCCTGCATCCGTCGTAACAGTAACAGTTGCATGTGTACGCGAGCCTGTTACTGTAACAGCTACGGTAACAGTTGCAGCTCGCTAGTCAGTGCGCGGCTTTATTACTCGACTGGTAAAATAAGTTAGATATTGTTTTTAATTAATTAATTAATCATTTAGAGTCTCTTAATTCAAATGCCGTATCTCAATCAAACCCAGTTATGGGCGGTAAGCTTTCTTATATTATGTAATTAGGTAAGTTTTTCACGGTATTTCTAAAAAGTGTAAACATCTCGACCTAGCCCCTAGTGGTAATAATATTGAGCAACTACGGACGACTCTCCCAAATTCATAAACGTACAACAGACTCGTAGTGATAACGATATCGAAACAAAATAGTCGTTAAAGCAAAGCAGAATAAATTATCAGAGGCCTTATTCTACATTGTTTTTACCCTATTGTTATAGTACTCTTTTAAATTTGGCCGCCTTTATTATCAAGTCAATAAGAGCTCCCATTATGTGGACGATACGATAACAATAGGGGTAAAGTAATGTAGAATGAGGTCCTAGATGTAATGAAACCATACAACATTGTTAATCGGACAGGTTTGTACCTTGTACTTATTAATACGAACACATCTGACAAATACGGTTATTAACTACACTGGCGCTATTATGGTCCTGTTTATCGATGTGGATTAAAGTGGATAAAACTTCCGTCATGAATCAATTATAAATATTTCATCACTCCAATTGCTTTCTTAACCCTTTTGAAATATATGTTTATATTTAGATATTCTAACATGATCGCCTACATTAAATTTTGGGGTTTCCAATGAAATTTGTTTATCTTTTTTTCAATTATATAAATTATTCCAAACGGTCATAATATTATTAGAGTTAACATCAATTGGACGCATTTTAATGCTAGTATGATAGGTATGGTTGTAAGAATGAAGAAGCTCCTGCAAAATATTAGTGTAATTATATGTATTATTATGGGTGAAGTAACGCCACATTTTCATTTTAAGGGTTCTTTGAAACCTTTCTACTCTACTTGCTTTAATGTCGGGATTATTAGTGGTATAATAATTTATGTTTTTGCTCCTTAAGTAATCTCCCACCACCTTTGAAACAAATTCTGTACCTTTATCAGATTGTATATGGCGAGGAACAGAGTTTGCTTCAGTAAATATGATTTCAAAACATTATTTAACTGTTGATGAATCTTTCTTTTTCATAGCTCTCGCAAAAGCATATTTACTGAACACATCAATAACACAAAGAATATATTTGTATCCATAATTATATTGGCTATACGTACTCATGTCACTTAGATCAGCTTGCCAGAGTTCATTAAAGTTAGAAAGGATATATCTATTTCTTATGAATCGCTTTTGAATAGGTTTATGTAGTGTATACGTATCTTGAGATTGTAACCACTTTTTTACTTCCTTTTTGTCCATTTGATCTTTTATTTCCTTCGCAATATTGTTTAAACTACTATAACCAGCTGGATTGGAGACAACATAGTAGATTCTATTAATATCTAATAAGGGGTCCATTTTTCCCAAGCTATTTTCTTTTGATTGCGCTTAAGTAGTCCGGTAGTAAGTGGTGTAGTTCTATGTTTTTCTTTATCTGATGATGATCTCGTACTTGTAGATGTAGGTAATTTAAGGGGTTCAATCGATTGAGCTGTTTTATTAAATTCCAAGTTTGCAGGATTGCCTATGCAGCTTAAAGGAACCCTTATATCCCTTAAAAGTAGTGCAAACTCTTCCCGTCCCGTTGGTTTAGGACGTTTAAGAGATCGAATTGTGTCGCTTATCAGATCAGTAATATTACTATTTGGAATGGTGCGGTTGTTTATTACAATTTCACCATTTGGCTTCCACCAAATTTTTGGTTTACTCAAAACAATGCAATCCAACAAAGTTCGAGTTTTTTTCTCATAAGATTTGGGAAATAAATCTATAATTTTTGATGGGCTAATTGGCAACGGTTCTGGATTTGTTTTACCAATCGGTGTTACTGCTGTAGCAACATCTCCTTCTGGTAAAGGTGGATTTGCAACTGGTTCATTATCCTCATTAACCTCCTTTTTGTTCACTTTTGATTTAAAATCATTACTTTCGTTGTTGAGTTGAAGCTCCTCCTCCGCTATAATTGGTATTTTAAACGGTTTTCGATCTATTTCAATAAAATGTAAAAATCGTTGCAATGCTTGAGAATATAATGTCCACTTTTCACGATCATTCATTTTACTTTTAAGGATTTGTTGCATCTCAGCATCTAGGCGGGATGATGAATTTTCAGGTAGACTCTCATTGCGTTTCAGTCTTTCAATAAAATCTGATTCAACTAATAGCATTTTTTTTTGTATTTTCCATTATGATTATGATAATGAGTTTACTAAGGCACTTAAAACTGCTCCTAATATAATAGGTAGAAATGCACCTCCCTTTTGAATTATAACGGTTTTTCTTATTTTATGTTTCCCTTTTGAAATTAATTTTCGCAAGATATCTTTATGTTTTTTTTATTTAGATTTTTCTATTTTTTCTAATGGAATTTTTCCATTTAGAACGTTATAAATGCACTCGCAAATAATGTTGATCTCATCGTCATCACAAGATTTAAGTAACGCCGTGCGATATTTTGGTTTTAGCAACTGCAATGCTTCAAGTAAATGATTATATGTGTTTACTCTCGCATGCATCATGTAGAACTGACTAAAATTTGCTGATTTTTATCGTATTTAAACCCCTTTTTAGGGACATACACAGTGCAATGCCCATCAAACGGAAATATTTTTGATTTAAAACGACATATGTCATTTGTATTTTGTTTCAGATCAATCATGAGGTAACCATGTGGTTCTTGAGTAGCATCTTTGTAGGCTTCATCTACAAATTTTGGGTTTTCTGGGTAAACTTGACGTGACAAGTAGCGTATTTGTGTTTTGTCCCTGGGATTCTTAAAATATACAATGTAGCTTGTATTCAGTGAAATATCACGTTGGGCTTTCCCCTGATGAAATATGTTTTGTGTAATATAAAAAACACTTAAATTTCTATGATGACTACCTTTTGTAAAAATGTCTACGATTCGTCCATCCGATTCTCTCATCAGATCATCTATTATATAAGAAGCTTAGGTTTCTTCCCATCAAACATTGAAAAATCTGGTATTCCTTGACTATAATTTACATTTTCCAGATTGTAAAGAGGCTGCATTTCATCATAACACCAAATAATTTCATCAAATACAACATTACATACTTCTTTGGAATTATTTAAAAAGTTTGTCACAAATTGAGTTTTACCACACCCACTCGGACCAGCTACAATGGTTGTGAAAGGATGATAAAAATGTATCATAATTAAAACTAGTAATACGTGTTGATATGAAAACAGATAAAAGTGAAATGATGTAATATTATGAACTCAATTACTTTTTAAATAAATCAACTAAAACAACGTTACGGTAAACACCTTAAAACAAAAAAAAAAAACAAAGATATCATTGTAAAATATGTTTTATTTCGAAATTGTCTGTTCTTTTTTAATCTACCAGCGCTCCGGAAATGAACATCATTGTTGAGAAGGAACGCCGCAAAAAACTCAACAAAGTTTTTTTTTTCTTTTGTTATACCAACAATACAACAATACCACTAAAGCAACCGACGACCCGAATAAATTTCGTCCTATAGCGTTGTTATCCTCATTCTCAAAAGTGTTTGAATCCGCAATGGCTAGTAGATTAAATTCATTTTGCGAAAAATTCAATATCTATGATGACCGCCAGAACGGATTTCGAAAACACAGATCGACTACTCTTGCATTATATAAATTTACCCAAAGAATATTAGAAACTATTAACAAACGTAAGTATGCTGTGGCAATGCTTTTGGACATGAGTAAAGCTTATGACAGAGTGTCTCATGAAATCCTACTAAATAAACTATCGGGAATAGGGGTCCGTGGATTGCCCCATAAATGGTTTACGTCTTACCTAAAAAACCGGGAACAGTTTGTGGATATCGAGTACAATGATTGCAAGAGTCGGTGCTTAATGAATATTAGATCCGAAAAGTTAATGGCGAACAATTCAATACCGCAGGGCAGTGTTTTGGGATGTCTACTGTTTTTGTTATATATTAACGACTTGCCAAAAATGATCAATAATCATAGTGTTCTATACGCAGATGACATAACAGTAATTTTCGAATGCAACGATAGTGCTCATTTAAAACAACAATTACAGGATAGTCTACTACAAATAACAAATTGGTTGGACGAACATAATCTAAAACTTAATCTGGACAAAACTAAGATAATACAAATGAAACCACGACAAAAAACATCGATCGAAACTAACATCGTATATAATAGCAACAAGATAGAATCAGTCACATCATGTAATTTGTTAGGGGTAGAATTTGATTCGAGTGTTAGTTGGAAATCCCATGTGGATACAATTTCAGGCAAAATAGCCAGATTTACCTATGCTCTATACCAATTAAAAAGATGTACTAACCTAAAAACGGCTATTGCTGCATACTATGCATATGCTCATTCGAGATTGAGCTATGGTATCGTCTTATGGGGCAATAGTTCGCATATTAATAAATTGTTTGTATTACAGAAAAAATGCGTAAGAATTTTAGCAAACATAACAGACAGAGAAAGTTGTAAACCACATTTTAAAAATTTAAGTATTCTAACCCTGACATCAATATATATTTATGAAATCTGTAAATTTGTAAGACGAAATAAGAACATATTTGGAAAAGAAAGAGACGACATCATTAAACGTAACCTACGGAAGAGAAATAAATTAATTAGTTCCTTTACTAAATTAAAAATTGTGAGCTCGGGTAACCATCACATGGCGATTAAAACATACAACAAGATACCACTCTACATAAAAAATATTGTGAAAGAGGCCACGTTTTGTAATGAGTTAAAAAAATATTTGATGTTAAAATGTTATTATGACTTAAAAGATTTTTTTGATAATTAGTATACGTACACACCTAGTTAATAGTAATGGCATGTAATAATTCGTAATAATAATTCTTGACATTTAAATATATAGGAAAGTGTATTGTATTTGACATTGCAGTGCCCTCCCAGGGTTTATGTTAGAGCATTTAACTTATTATAACTTATTATTATTATAACAATAAAAAAAAATTAATAGTTGAACTAAAAACTAATTTACATTATCTACAATTAGTACCCCCACCACATGCTTTTTTGATTCACCTTCACCAACCTATATTTACAAAAACTAAAATTAATTTACATTTCTACAATTAGGTATACAAAAAATAATGATGACGTTTTTGAATGTTCTGTGATTATAAATTACATGACAAATTAATTTTGTGATGATTGATGTGGTATTTTATAATGTCCCCACGCGAGAGTGTCCGAAGAGTTTTCTAACAAGAATCGTTTTGTATCATTATGAGATAATGATACTTTATTTATGTTTTGGGTAAATATTACATGTTTTATTGATTTAAATCTTAGCATTTGGGCATGTTGTACATTTTTTTCAAATAAACACTTTTTATAATCGTTGAGAGTCAGTTTTTTAGTAACACATTTATTTACTCCTTTGGCTTTTGATATAAGGCTATGATTTTCAACGTCTAAAGCATACATTTTAGATCGTAGACCAACAAACTCTTTAAAAATTTTACCATTGTTTTCATCTTTGAAAAACCCTAACCGCTTTTTATTTAATAATGGTAAACCATATTCATTGTTCGGTGGGTAATCTGATGTATCAAAATATAAATCAAGGTCTGATTTTATGTCCTCATAATAGTTTTCCGTGAATATTTGATATACTAAACTATCTGTATCTGTATAAAGAAGCCTTAGATTTTCTTGATATTTTGTTTTCATGTAGTCATAATGAAATTTGTACATGAAAGTTTTCGATATATCTAAAATGCAAAATCCTAAGTAAATTGGTTTATTATAAAATATTGTAGTTTTATTCAATTGGACAGCAGCTAAGTTCTCCGAAAATATTGATAAACTGTGGAACTCAGGTTTGGCTATCATAGTTTCAACTCCCTGTGATTTCCCATGATTTTCCCAATGATTTAGCAATTTTACGTTCACATATTTCAAAACGTTTTCCATGGTCTTACCAAACATTGAATTATTCATACTTTTATAGTGGTCTTTATCAGAATCACAAGTTGCTTGCGATCGCATGTGAGTGTTTAAATCTATGTAACTTTTTAACCACTTTGATTGTTCAAATCTCAAAATGCGGTGGATTTTAGTTAATTTCAAACCATTCTTCAAACATTGTTTTAGATTTCTATAATGTAGAACATAATTCGTTTTCCCATTTAAATTAGGAATTAATTTTTTTTCTTTGGAATTCCCTAAACAAACATTTTCTGGACAGAATGGCAAATCCGAATGAGAGTCATGCAATTCGTTGGGGTATTCTAGATCGACTTCTAAAATGAAACCATGTTCGGCATCATCAGAAACATTGAAATCAGTATCTACATTCACCCATTCAAATTTACCAGTAGGGAGACATTGAGACATAGCCCACCCATAAAGATTATTTGCATCCAAGTACATAAGATATGAAGAAGGAATATTTTGATCATAATCTGCCATAAATTTATTATTAGCTTTTGCATGCCTTTTACTACATTGCGAGATGCCACCTCGAATATTTTTGGTTATGAAAGCTATTTTATCAATGTCGGTTAAGAGTTCTAGAGTTATTTTTGTGGTTTTTAACATCGCGTCCCAACTTAATCCCGGAGCAGTATAGTAATGGGCTGGATCTAACCTGGATCTAAAACATCTGTTTTTAAATATAAATCAGAATAATCCCCCATATTTTTACAATTAAAATGAGTCCAAACATCTCTCGCATGTTCATAATCCTCATCCGAAATGTTGCAATCAGCCAGGGAACTGTAGAATTTATCTTGAGAGGGGAGAGAAGTTAACTTTAACGTGTCATATGATGTCATGTACTCATATGGATAGATACCCTTTCGTATTAATCGTTTAAAATCCTCTTTACACGGAAAACTCAATTTTAATTCACGAAATTGTTCAGGTGTCAGGGTTTTGGCTAATTTTTCAAGACTACAACTCATAAATTTAAATGAATCAACAAATTTTAACTTTATTGTGCGATTATTTATTTGCAAAGATTTGGAAAAGGAAATGTATTTCTCTTTGTTCTCTGGTATCAACTCAATGTTGCCTTCCTCAAATCCAAGCCCATGTACAATAAAATGACTGTCATAGTTGCTCAAATTATGGAAAAATACAGGTACAAAATTAGGTGCCCTGTATTTTTCAGAACAAAATTGATGTGCTACTCCTTCATAAAAACCTGTATGATGATTATAAGAAATAGTAGAATCACCATTTAATTCTTTATCACAAATGTAGCACGTGTTGCTCTGTGCAATATCTAAATTATTTGCCTCAGATAAAGGCAAAGGGGTTTTTACATAGGTATTACTCCTACAAATGTTCTCTAAATCTTTTTTAATGTATTTCATGAATGTTTGGGCACAATCTTTACCTTTGTATGTTCTATACATTGACAGCTTATCATCATAAGAACACTTTATGTAGTATCCAAAACTATATACCTCATGTTTTTGTACATTTGTTGTAGAAGATGTACTAGGATTGTTGAAACATGAAGGAATTGGATTTAAAAATGCCTTAAAATCGGCATAAACAACAAAAGGTACCTTTAATTTTCGATCATAATTATTGAAGGTAAGTAGGTTAGATGATACATTTTCATTGAACCAGTTTTTCCTTTTATCCTGTTCTGAAGGTAACTTTGTACAAACATGGAAACAGTCGTTTCTTTGATGATTTATTAAATTTTCATTTGATGTAAAACTTGTGAGACAACCATCACAAATATGTACAGCATGTTGCATATTGGATAGTTGTTTAGATACTAATCTTGATAAATTTTTGATAAAGCAATAATGTGCTTCACTACCTTTGGTTATATATAATAAGTTTAAGTGGGTAGCTTTTTTACATTTAGTTAAATGTAATGGTCCTATAACTTCGTGTTTTTTACTTTGTGCATTGTACTCAAGCCCGAAAACATTTATGCTTATATTATTGATTTTTTCAAATTTATGAATATCAGTTAATTTAAATGGGAAAGTCAAATTTTCAAAGTTTAATTTATGTTTATGCGCTATATATGAATTCAATTTGTTTGAATGATTGTTTGTGGGTGGATATAAGCCTGACAATACGGCC
Organism: Acleris sparsana; assembly: GCA_923062465.1. NCBI lineage: Eukaryota > Metazoa > Arthropoda > Insecta > Lepidoptera > Tortricidae > Acleris > Acleris sparsana. Next base: position 2,057,304 of record OV281288.1, read on the forward strand.
CATCTAAAACATTCATGATCATTGTTTTTTACATTAATAACTGCCTTTTTATTCATTATATCTCGCGGCAATTCTATATAAGAAGAACCACGTAATGGGTTAAATTTATTAACATTCACATCGAGATGGTTGAATTTTACTAAACTCCAACCACTATCTTTCCTTTCAAAGTTAGATAATCTTGTTAAAATTTCGTTAACTATAGTTGTAAAAATATCATTTTTGTCACTGCTAAGATTCACTATATTGTTACTAAACTGAAAATCAAACGTATTATGTAGCTGTTTGGTTACTTGAGTAAAATCTGCATTGAGAATAAAATTTACTTTTAAAGCACAGTGATCAGTAAGTGATCGATCCAATAATGTAAAGATTTTTTCTTTATTTTTTTGTAAAATTATTTCGGGGGTAAATGAATTGTGAACATTTTCACTAAGCAATATTCTATAGGTAGCCACCCTATTCCTAAATGCGTTTTCAATCAACTGCACGTTAACCCACTGAGTGTCAGATCTTAAAACATTATTTTTGTGTATATTGCTATTTAAATGATTGGAGAAATATCTTTTGGACACAAACTTACTACACACAGAACATTCAATATTATCACTATTTTTTGTACTTACATTTTCATCTAATATCGAAACTGTATCACGACTAGTTGAAGCATGAGCTTTCTTTGTAGGCACTTCTTCTGCTTCCGACACTGTAGCTGTCCTTTTTACTCCACGCCCGACTTGAGAAGATCTACAAAAAATAAAAAAACGAAATTAAACACACCGTATGTATTAATAGCAAATACAGACTTGGCGTATAATTGGTTGCGATATTATACTAACTTAAATCTTGACTACATTGTTGGCAGTATGCTTGCATTGTTAAAACTCCATCAATCACATCCGACGACGAATTGTTGTGTTTGTCTTTAATGTGTCCATCACATGGTGTAAAATAAGGTCTTATATCAGCATATTCTAAAAGTGTGGTTGGTAATTGATTTGATATAAACCACAGCCGTATGCTTCTATGGAAATTAGCTATAATAAACTGTTTGCTTAAACATTCAATTTGATCACGAGCTAAATTAATAATGATGAACACCATGATGAAATAAACTAGCACTTAGTAACTCAAACACTGTAACCCAAACAATGAATTATTTTGCAACGGACACCCCATTTATAAAGGGACACCCCTCCTAACTGTTTCAATAATAATAAGATCAAGTCACAACGAGTCAGAAACCCATCCTTTGATAAGTATTGCTCAAGCACTTTTAAACAGGTTAGAACAGGAATATTTAAATAAAAAAATATAACTTACGCCTCACGATGAAGTTGGCTTATAAGTTCCCCGATGGCGTGTAATTCTTGATCTTCTTCAAGCTCCTCACAGAGCCTGATGAGTTCAGGATCATAGATATCGCAGTTCAAACTATCCATTGCGAAATGAAAGCAAGAACTAGCTAACCCTATACTGATTCCCTAAGTTTAAATAGACCCAGTACAGGTAGGTGTGTGATTTCTAAAACAAGGTGGGGACTGTTATCTTTACAAATATTACAAAGTACAAAATCACCACATGCTTTATTTTTGCAATCCGGAACACCCAATAGTTATTCATTCAAGTTTAAAAATTCCGCGTAAGACATGGCGATAAGATAAAAGAAATGGGAAACACGTTAATAGGTACCTGCATACGCTTATCTAGGGATTAAAGTAACTTTACAAAGAAAAGATAATAAGCTGAATTCTTGAAAGGTGTAATACAATAACAAGCTTTTGTTTAACCTACACAAACACTTTTTATCACTGTTTCTTATTGTCAATAAAATATTATTAGAAGCTACTTGCTTTGTGATGTTAAATATAACATCACGTGTAGATTGGAGCTGGATGTCTTCTTCGGAACACGTGTAGAATTTTAATCTTATATCAGCGTGTTTCCAGTGTTCAGTGGGAGGAATGTTTTTAATTTTTTGCATATCGTATATCTCGATTTTAATCAAGTGAGAAGCGTATGCTCCGTCATCTTGTCCGGTTGATATATAACCCACTCCGTCAGGAGAACTTTGACTAACATTCGAAGATTGTTTTAATGCTTTAGTTTTCTTCTTGGGATGTTCAAAGAAGCTGTCGATGTTATTTACTGAACGCTTTTTTGCAATGGCTTGCTTAACTTTAAAACCAGGCGTGCCTTCTTCGACGGTTGATTCATCTTTATTTTCCGGGTAGTAATAGTTCTTGAAAGTATTTTCAGAGAACTGCAACAATATCAAAGAATAAATTACACAACTGTTTACGATACACTTACATAATAAAAACACAGAGAACAAACGCTAAAAAGACACACAGTTAAGTTATAATACTTGTACATACTCGCATCCATTATTAGTCCTTTTTATAAACACTTCACTGCACGAAAGCTCACTGATATGGCTTTATACTGCTATAAGTACAGGGAGCTCCGGTAACGAAGACTGTTGTGTAGCTAATACTTGTCGATACACAATAATAGGCTATCGCTTTTATACCATCAGTAAGTTAAGCAACTTTCTAAAAACATGTTTGAACTTGTAGTTCTTGTGACACAAACAGTATATTACTCACCAACACTCGAAATAATAAAACGAATCCTTCTTTGTTAGCATAAAACATAATAGGCAGCTACCAATAAAACCTCATATAACAATTCACTGGGGTACACAAAACCTGTCAGTACAGGCTTTTTGGATTGATATACTCCATAGTAGGTACACTGAATCAAGTCGAAACCAGTTCGGCTGCTCTACGGTAAAAGAAAGTAATTACAGTCGAGTAAATTTTACAGGAGAGCGAAAAAACGAAACATTCTTTATTTAAAACTATTTTTCATTGTTTCATCAGCTTTAACATTTAATAATGTGTAAAATAATTTGCTCTACCTACTGTGTAATAATTTTATGACAAATTGTTTTTAATTATCTTTTAAATTAACAAAACATGTTTTTCGGTAGTCAATTATTTTGTTAAAAATAAATGTGTCATATCAAAAACACAGTAAAGTACATTTACTTTCTTTTTAAGTTGCGTATAAGCATATCCCTTACACAAGTTGAAATTTAAATAATGAAGTAATAGTACTTACCTTGTTTATAGAAGTGTTAGGAGGCCATTTCAAAATTAAATTTCTTTACTAAACACAGTAATGGCGTTTACTTTATAGAATTTTAAGATTGTCATCATGAGGGATCGGGTGGCTTACTAATAGGATATTATGTTACTGTAGGTACCAATTTACAATAAAAAATGATAGGCGTAAATTGTAACTTTTTTATTACATATTGCACAGTTTTTACTTGTAATTATCACATACTTTTAATTTTTAATAAAATTTTAATGGGGTGTTTCATAAAAATAGCACACCTTTTACAATTTTTAGGGTTCCGTAGCCAAATGGCAAAAAACGGAACCCTTATAGATTCGTCATGTCTGTCCGTCCGTCTGTCCGTCCGTATGTCACAGCCACTTTATTCCGTAACTATAAGAGCTATACTATGGAAACTTTGTAAATAGATGTATTCGGTGAACCGCATTATGATTTTCATACAAAAATAGAAAAAAAATAGTAAATTTTTGGGGTTCCCCATACTTAGAACTGAAACTCAATTATTATTTTTTCATCAAACCCATACGTGTGGGGTATCTATGGATAGGTCTTCAAAAATTATATTGAGGTTTCTAATATATATATTTTCTAAACTGAATAGTTTGCGCGAGAGACGCTTCCAAAGTGGAAAAATGTGTGTCCCCCCCCCCCCCCCGTAACTTCTAAAATAAGGGAATGATAAATGTAAAAATAATATATGATTTACATTACTATGCAAACTTCGACCGAAAATTGGTTTGAACGAGATCTAATAATTAGTTTTTTTTTTAATACGTTATAAATCGTAAACCGCATTTTACCTTTCATTCAATCAACTCCAATATAATAAAGAATAAAGAAAAACATTTATTTAGATGTATAGTGGTACGGAACCCTACGTGCGCGAGTCCGACTCGCGCTTGGCCGCTTTTTTCAAATCTGCACGTGAGTTACGATCATCAATCTATTTTTCTTACTTAGAATGATGATCCCAAGATCCCAACCCCCGTGCAGATTTTTTCACAAATCTGAAGAATTTGTAAAAGGTGTGCTATTTTTTTGAAACTCCTCAAATACTATACGTAACCTCTGGCATACATGTCATGACACATGATCCTGTTTAGCTCAATGACAAAACGTAGCAACTTGGAAACGAAGATTTGAATAAAAGAAGTTTAAAAGTTTCCACCTTTAATTCGTTTTAATTATGTATACAGGGTGGCACATTTAGATCAGTAAGTATGGGGAAGTCTGTAACTATAAGTGATACAAAGATCTGTACTTAGGAACCATGTCATAGATTTTAGTGACAAGAAAAACTGCATACATGGATTTAAAAAAAAACCTTGTACTCAGTTCGAGAATCGAACCAGGTCATATTGAAAAATGAAACTTACATTATTTGTATATTTTTGGATATCGATTGTGTAGGTCGTAAGCAGTAAATGTTACTAAGTACGAAACATGATATCTAAAAGAATAAAATGCATTAAATTTCATATCTTTTAGTTTAATAAAATGGGTCTTCGAATGACACCCATTTTTTATATAGCATTTTCTTTTTCAATACGACCGGGTTCGATTCCCGAACAAAGTACAAGTTTTTTTCATCACATCTGTTACTGTCTAAAAGTGCCAAAAATGTAAAAACATCGATTTTGAAAAAAATGTCAGTTACTTTCTTTTTCCGTAGGGCAGCCGAGTTTACATGCTCCGTTTTAGTTTTACATAGGTACTACTGTGTGACAGTAACAATAAATATGTATGTGAAGGTGAACCCCATATAATATATCTACTATGGATAGAAAATGTTATAGCTAATGTTAGCAGTAGATACACACCCATACCCCATAGGTTAGATTGCATTTAATCACCATATTTTTAACAGTTAAAGTGTAGGTAATAGATTTAGAAATATAATTATGCAATATTTGATTTTCATAGGTCTTTAGAATAGCCTCTAAGCAACAACAGCTTAAGACAATAGATACTACGTTTAGCTAGTCTTAAGCTAGATTTAAATTAGGTCTTCGTTTAGGTCAAGCTCATGTAAAGTTATGTGATCCTTAATAACAGTTAAGTATGCTTGTTTAAATTAAAAACCAACTGTAGCGACTTCTTTGGTTGAGTCATCTTTATTTTCTGAAAGTATTAAAAACAATAGGTATTTTAAGTTGGATTAGGTTGTATGAAGTTAGGTTTACTTCAACAAGGTAGATTAGGTTAGAACTTTAATCCTTAAAAAACATTTGATATGTTAAGCTAGGATAGGTAGTACATAATCAGGTAATTAAAAAGGGTAGGAACTCGCCGATGGGTGCAACACAAAAGCGCCGAGAACAAAGGGACTGACACCCGCTCATACACAATAGAAGGTACTCAGGTAGGTAGTTGATAACCTTTTTTAAAAGATAAGATAAAAGATGTTTATTCAGTAAATAGGCCGCACGGGCACTTTTACACGTCAAAAATCTACCAGCGCTTCGGAAGAGACCACTGCTGAGAAGAAACGCCGCAAGAAACTCAATAGAAAGTCGTTTTTTTTTTAAATACTACTTATGACAATTATAAAGCTTAACCTAGCATTATAGAAAACAATGAATTTAACATAAAACAAAAAATAAAAAATATTCAAGCGTAGCTTGAGCAGGATAGTGTGTCTCCACGGTCAATTTTGGAGATGTAAAGTCTCCAGATGTCAAATTAAAATTCAATACAATTTATAAAAAAAAATAAAAATAAGGGAGATGTAGAAAGTCTCCACGGTCAATTTTGGAGATGTAAAGAGTCTCCAGATGTCATATTAAAATAATAGGTAATCATACAGGGAGATGTATAATTAGTCTTCACGGTCATTAATAATTGTAATACAAAAAAATAAAATATATTAGTCCCAAGCATTGTCATCATTCATATAATCTTTAATACTATAATAAGCTTTAGAAATTAGTGTACGTTTAACGTAACTCTTAAATTTATTTACTGATAAATGAGTAACACTACCTGGGAGCTTATTGTAGAACCTTATACAATTACCCATGAAAGAGTTTTTTATTTTGTGAAGCCGTGTAAAGGGCACTGCGAGCTTATGTTTATTTCTGGTATTAACATTATGTATGTCACAGTTCTTTCTAAAATTACTGATGTTCTTATGAACATGCATAATGTTTTCATAAATATATTGACTGTATACTGTTAATATATTCGTTTCTTTGAACTTATCTCTAAGAGAGTCTCTATGACCCATCTTGTAAACAGCACGAATAGAACAAAGATGCTGTTTACGTCAGCACCACTACCCCATAGTAAAATACCATATGACATAATACTATGGAAGTAACTAAAATAAACTAATCGAGCGGTTTTCAAGTCTATTAAATTCCGAATTTTATTAACTGCAAAAGCTGCAGAACTTAGTCTATTCGCTAATTTAGCCAGATGAGGATCCCATTGGAGTTTTGAGTCTAACGTTATACCAAGAAATACTGTATCATTAACTAAGCCTAATTTGTCATTTTTAATAGTTACAGTAGTTTGTCTATTTTTCACATTGGTAGTCATAAATTTAATACATTTAGTCTTTTTCTCATTTAGTAATAAATTATTAACACTAAACCAATCTACTACTTTTGATATAGCATTGTTTACATCCACATTAAACTCCTGTTGTCGTTTGACTTTAAATACGAGTGAGGTATCATCAGCAAACAATACTATATCATGGTTGTCCTTTATAAGGTATGGTAAATCATTTATGTAAATGAGGAATAGAAACGGACCCAAAATTGAGCCCAAAGGTGATCGTTTTCCATTCAAGTCTACCCTTTGTGTTCTCCCGAATAAGTACATTTTAATTAAGTTTAGAGCAGTACTTCTAATCTAACTCCATAATGGTGTAGCTTCCTGACCAATGTGTCATGGTTTATTCAGTACATGCACTATTGCTAAGTAAGTTTGGGAAGGAGTGGTCTGGGAGCTTCGGGACCCATCCCAAACGCTCTAAATGCCCCCCAAAACCCGGACAAAATGTCTTCTTTTTTTTTTTTTTTATTATTTTAAGGCGCGAAATCCCGCCCCTTGACCGTCAGAGCACCCTTTTTCGGGGGGAGTGCCCCTGGGGCCAGAAACGGGGAATCCCTACTACTTACCTTGAGTCATTAAGTCCGCCATTTCTAGAAATTTTGTGTATTGTGCAATAAAGTTTAAATAAATCATAAATTATTAATAAATACCTATGTGTAAGTTACTAATGTTTAAAATAAAACAGCGCAATGTATTCAAATACTTTTATTTCTAATTCACTTCTGTTCGATGTCTTACAATCAGGTACAAAATCGCCTCACTATCTCTTAAATTCGGGGTCCCACGTATTTTTTTTACAAGCCGTATTCCTTGGAATATTATCCTCTGATGTAACAAACGCGAGTTTTTATGACACCAGCATAACTTGATCCCTGAGTTTGAAACTAACGCGCGTCACTACTTGTAACGTTTCTTTTTTCAATTTAAAAATGTGCACACTTCTTAAGTGAACTTACACTTATAGTCTGTGTTTATTGAAATTGGCAAAGATGTAAACAAAACCAAACGAAACTATTTACCACTATTACTCGTAAAACCTTTGCCGTGATAAATACACTTGATTAATTTTCTATTCAGTTTAGGTGAATTAAACATTAATTATACGTTATTTTAAATAAAAACACTATTAAAAAGTTTTGAGGTTATGCGTCAAACAGCACTAATTTATTGATATCTTTGCCCATTCTTTTGTGGCGTCTTTGGGATTGGAAATATTTTCCTCGAAACGTGCAGACGAATCATTTATGTATTTTATACGGTCGTTAAGGGCTTCTCAGGTTCATGTTATGCTTATCACCAAACTCTACTGTTGCAAACAACAGGCGGTTTGTATTTGAAAAAAAAGAACACTCAAAAAATTAAAAAAATCAATAACCAACGTGAAACGGTTATATCTTAAGCCCGGGATTGGTTGTGATGATCGTTAAAATGCGATTTAATTTCAAGTTTCGAACGCTCGATTTTCAAAATCGAATAATAGGCGCAGGATGATTCAGTCGCGTTCCAGAAAATATACTTGTTATAATTTGAGTCGTTAGTCCTGCATCCGTCGTAACAGTAACAGTTGCATGTGTACGCGAGCCTGTTACTGTAACAGCTACGGTAACAGTTGCAGCTCGCTAGTCAGTGCGCGGCTTTATTACTCGACTGGTAAAATAAGTTAGATATTGTTTTTAATTAATTAATTAATCATTTAGAGTCTCTTAATTCAAATGCCGTATCTCAATCAAACCCAGTTATGGGCGGTAAGCTTTCTTATATTATGTAATTAGGTAAGTTTTTCACGGTATTTCTAAAAAGTGTAAACATCTCGACCTAGCCCCTAGTGGTAATAATATTGAGCAACTACGGACGACTCTCCCAAATTCATAAACGTACAACAGACTCGTAGTGATAACGATATCGAAACAAAATAGTCGTTAAAGCAAAGCAGAATAAATTATCAGAGGCCTTATTCTACATTGTTTTTACCCTATTGTTATAGTACTCTTTTAAATTTGGCCGCCTTTATTATCAAGTCAATAAGAGCTCCCATTATGTGGACGATACGATAACAATAGGGGTAAAGTAATGTAGAATGAGGTCCTAGATGTAATGAAACCATACAACATTGTTAATCGGACAGGTTTGTACCTTGTACTTATTAATACGAACACATCTGACAAATACGGTTATTAACTACACTGGCGCTATTATGGTCCTGTTTATCGATGTGGATTAAAGTGGATAAAACTTCCGTCATGAATCAATTATAAATATTTCATCACTCCAATTGCTTTCTTAACCCTTTTGAAATATATGTTTATATTTAGATATTCTAACATGATCGCCTACATTAAATTTTGGGGTTTCCAATGAAATTTGTTTATCTTTTTTTCAATTATATAAATTATTCCAAACGGTCATAATATTATTAGAGTTAACATCAATTGGACGCATTTTAATGCTAGTATGATAGGTATGGTTGTAAGAATGAAGAAGCTCCTGCAAAATATTAGTGTAATTATATGTATTATTATGGGTGAAGTAACGCCACATTTTCATTTTAAGGGTTCTTTGAAACCTTTCTACTCTACTTGCTTTAATGTCGGGATTATTAGTGGTATAATAATTTATGTTTTTGCTCCTTAAGTAATCTCCCACCACCTTTGAAACAAATTCTGTACCTTTATCAGATTGTATATGGCGAGGAACAGAGTTTGCTTCAGTAAATATGATTTCAAAACATTATTTAACTGTTGATGAATCTTTCTTTTTCATAGCTCTCGCAAAAGCATATTTACTGAACACATCAATAACACAAAGAATATATTTGTATCCATAATTATATTGGCTATACGTACTCATGTCACTTAGATCAGCTTGCCAGAGTTCATTAAAGTTAGAAAGGATATATCTATTTCTTATGAATCGCTTTTGAATAGGTTTATGTAGTGTATACGTATCTTGAGATTGTAACCACTTTTTTACTTCCTTTTTGTCCATTTGATCTTTTATTTCCTTCGCAATATTGTTTAAACTACTATAACCAGCTGGATTGGAGACAACATAGTAGATTCTATTAATATCTAATAAGGGGTCCATTTTTCCCAAGCTATTTTCTTTTGATTGCGCTTAAGTAGTCCGGTAGTAAGTGGTGTAGTTCTATGTTTTTCTTTATCTGATGATGATCTCGTACTTGTAGATGTAGGTAATTTAAGGGGTTCAATCGATTGAGCTGTTTTATTAAATTCCAAGTTTGCAGGATTGCCTATGCAGCTTAAAGGAACCCTTATATCCCTTAAAAGTAGTGCAAACTCTTCCCGTCCCGTTGGTTTAGGACGTTTAAGAGATCGAATTGTGTCGCTTATCAGATCAGTAATATTACTATTTGGAATGGTGCGGTTGTTTATTACAATTTCACCATTTGGCTTCCACCAAATTTTTGGTTTACTCAAAACAATGCAATCCAACAAAGTTCGAGTTTTTTTCTCATAAGATTTGGGAAATAAATCTATAATTTTTGATGGGCTAATTGGCAACGGTTCTGGATTTGTTTTACCAATCGGTGTTACTGCTGTAGCAACATCTCCTTCTGGTAAAGGTGGATTTGCAACTGGTTCATTATCCTCATTAACCTCCTTTTTGTTCACTTTTGATTTAAAATCATTACTTTCGTTGTTGAGTTGAAGCTCCTCCTCCGCTATAATTGGTATTTTAAACGGTTTTCGATCTATTTCAATAAAATGTAAAAATCGTTGCAATGCTTGAGAATATAATGTCCACTTTTCACGATCATTCATTTTACTTTTAAGGATTTGTTGCATCTCAGCATCTAGGCGGGATGATGAATTTTCAGGTAGACTCTCATTGCGTTTCAGTCTTTCAATAAAATCTGATTCAACTAATAGCATTTTTTTTTGTATTTTCCATTATGATTATGATAATGAGTTTACTAAGGCACTTAAAACTGCTCCTAATATAATAGGTAGAAATGCACCTCCCTTTTGAATTATAACGGTTTTTCTTATTTTATGTTTCCCTTTTGAAATTAATTTTCGCAAGATATCTTTATGTTTTTTTTATTTAGATTTTTCTATTTTTTCTAATGGAATTTTTCCATTTAGAACGTTATAAATGCACTCGCAAATAATGTTGATCTCATCGTCATCACAAGATTTAAGTAACGCCGTGCGATATTTTGGTTTTAGCAACTGCAATGCTTCAAGTAAATGATTATATGTGTTTACTCTCGCATGCATCATGTAGAACTGACTAAAATTTGCTGATTTTTATCGTATTTAAACCCCTTTTTAGGGACATACACAGTGCAATGCCCATCAAACGGAAATATTTTTGATTTAAAACGACATATGTCATTTGTATTTTGTTTCAGATCAATCATGAGGTAACCATGTGGTTCTTGAGTAGCATCTTTGTAGGCTTCATCTACAAATTTTGGGTTTTCTGGGTAAACTTGACGTGACAAGTAGCGTATTTGTGTTTTGTCCCTGGGATTCTTAAAATATACAATGTAGCTTGTATTCAGTGAAATATCACGTTGGGCTTTCCCCTGATGAAATATGTTTTGTGTAATATAAAAAACACTTAAATTTCTATGATGACTACCTTTTGTAAAAATGTCTACGATTCGTCCATCCGATTCTCTCATCAGATCATCTATTATATAAGAAGCTTAGGTTTCTTCCCATCAAACATTGAAAAATCTGGTATTCCTTGACTATAATTTACATTTTCCAGATTGTAAAGAGGCTGCATTTCATCATAACACCAAATAATTTCATCAAATACAACATTACATACTTCTTTGGAATTATTTAAAAAGTTTGTCACAAATTGAGTTTTACCACACCCACTCGGACCAGCTACAATGGTTGTGAAAGGATGATAAAAATGTATCATAATTAAAACTAGTAATACGTGTTGATATGAAAACAGATAAAAGTGAAATGATGTAATATTATGAACTCAATTACTTTTTAAATAAATCAACTAAAACAACGTTACGGTAAACACCTTAAAACAAAAAAAAAAAACAAAGATATCATTGTAAAATATGTTTTATTTCGAAATTGTCTGTTCTTTTTTAATCTACCAGCGCTCCGGAAATGAACATCATTGTTGAGAAGGAACGCCGCAAAAAACTCAACAAAGTTTTTTTTTTCTTTTGTTATACCAACAATACAACAATACCACTAAAGCAACCGACGACCCGAATAAATTTCGTCCTATAGCGTTGTTATCCTCATTCTCAAAAGTGTTTGAATCCGCAATGGCTAGTAGATTAAATTCATTTTGCGAAAAATTCAATATCTATGATGACCGCCAGAACGGATTTCGAAAACACAGATCGACTACTCTTGCATTATATAAATTTACCCAAAGAATATTAGAAACTATTAACAAACGTAAGTATGCTGTGGCAATGCTTTTGGACATGAGTAAAGCTTATGACAGAGTGTCTCATGAAATCCTACTAAATAAACTATCGGGAATAGGGGTCCGTGGATTGCCCCATAAATGGTTTACGTCTTACCTAAAAAACCGGGAACAGTTTGTGGATATCGAGTACAATGATTGCAAGAGTCGGTGCTTAATGAATATTAGATCCGAAAAGTTAATGGCGAACAATTCAATACCGCAGGGCAGTGTTTTGGGATGTCTACTGTTTTTGTTATATATTAACGACTTGCCAAAAATGATCAATAATCATAGTGTTCTATACGCAGATGACATAACAGTAATTTTCGAATGCAACGATAGTGCTCATTTAAAACAACAATTACAGGATAGTCTACTACAAATAACAAATTGGTTGGACGAACATAATCTAAAACTTAATCTGGACAAAACTAAGATAATACAAATGAAACCACGACAAAAAACATCGATCGAAACTAACATCGTATATAATAGCAACAAGATAGAATCAGTCACATCATGTAATTTGTTAGGGGTAGAATTTGATTCGAGTGTTAGTTGGAAATCCCATGTGGATACAATTTCAGGCAAAATAGCCAGATTTACCTATGCTCTATACCAATTAAAAAGATGTACTAACCTAAAAACGGCTATTGCTGCATACTATGCATATGCTCATTCGAGATTGAGCTATGGTATCGTCTTATGGGGCAATAGTTCGCATATTAATAAATTGTTTGTATTACAGAAAAAATGCGTAAGAATTTTAGCAAACATAACAGACAGAGAAAGTTGTAAACCACATTTTAAAAATTTAAGTATTCTAACCCTGACATCAATATATATTTATGAAATCTGTAAATTTGTAAGACGAAATAAGAACATATTTGGAAAAGAAAGAGACGACATCATTAAACGTAACCTACGGAAGAGAAATAAATTAATTAGTTCCTTTACTAAATTAAAAATTGTGAGCTCGGGTAACCATCACATGGCGATTAAAACATACAACAAGATACCACTCTACATAAAAAATATTGTGAAAGAGGCCACGTTTTGTAATGAGTTAAAAAAATATTTGATGTTAAAATGTTATTATGACTTAAAAGATTTTTTTGATAATTAGTATACGTACACACCTAGTTAATAGTAATGGCATGTAATAATTCGTAATAATAATTCTTGACATTTAAATATATAGGAAAGTGTATTGTATTTGACATTGCAGTGCCCTCCCAGGGTTTATGTTAGAGCATTTAACTTATTATAACTTATTATTATTATAACAATAAAAAAAAATTAATAGTTGAACTAAAAACTAATTTACATTATCTACAATTAGTACCCCCACCACATGCTTTTTTGATTCACCTTCACCAACCTATATTTACAAAAACTAAAATTAATTTACATTTCTACAATTAGGTATACAAAAAATAATGATGACGTTTTTGAATGTTCTGTGATTATAAATTACATGACAAATTAATTTTGTGATGATTGATGTGGTATTTTATAATGTCCCCACGCGAGAGTGTCCGAAGAGTTTTCTAACAAGAATCGTTTTGTATCATTATGAGATAATGATACTTTATTTATGTTTTGGGTAAATATTACATGTTTTATTGATTTAAATCTTAGCATTTGGGCATGTTGTACATTTTTTTCAAATAAACACTTTTTATAATCGTTGAGAGTCAGTTTTTTAGTAACACATTTATTTACTCCTTTGGCTTTTGATATAAGGCTATGATTTTCAACGTCTAAAGCATACATTTTAGATCGTAGACCAACAAACTCTTTAAAAATTTTACCATTGTTTTCATCTTTGAAAAACCCTAACCGCTTTTTATTTAATAATGGTAAACCATATTCATTGTTCGGTGGGTAATCTGATGTATCAAAATATAAATCAAGGTCTGATTTTATGTCCTCATAATAGTTTTCCGTGAATATTTGATATACTAAACTATCTGTATCTGTATAAAGAAGCCTTAGATTTTCTTGATATTTTGTTTTCATGTAGTCATAATGAAATTTGTACATGAAAGTTTTCGATATATCTAAAATGCAAAATCCTAAGTAAATTGGTTTATTATAAAATATTTTAGTTTTATTCAATTGGACAGCAGCTAAGTTCTCCGAAAATATTGATAAACTGTGGAACTCAGGTTTGGCTATCATAGTTTCAACTCCCTGTGATTTCCCATGATTTTCCCAATGATTTAGCAATTTTACGTTCACATATTTCAAAACGTTTTCCATGGTCTTACCAAACATTGAATTATTCATACTTTTATAGTGGTCTTTATCAGAATCACAAGTTGCTTGCGATCGCATGTGAGTGTTTAAATCTATGTAACTTTTTAACCACTTTGATTGTTCAAATCTCAAAATGCGGTGGATTTTAGTTAATTTCAAACCATTCTTCAAACATTGTTTTAGATTTCTATAATGTAGAACATAATTCGTTTTCCCATTTAAATTAGGAATTAATTTTTTTTCTTTGGAATTCCCTAAACAAACATTTTCTGGACAGAATGGCAAATCCGAATGAGAGTCATGCAATTCGTTGGGGTATTCTAGATCGACTTCTAAAATGAAACCATGTTCGGCATCATCAGAAACATTGAAATCAGTATCTACATTCACCCATTCAAATTTACCAGTAGGGAGACATTGAGACATAGCCCACCCATAAAGATTATTTGCATCCAAGTACATAAGATATGAAGAAGGAATATTTTGATCATAATCTGCCATAAATTTATTATTAGCTTTTGCATGCCTTTTACTACATTGCGAGATGCCACCTCGAATATTTTTGGTTATGAAAGCTATTTTATCAATGTCGGTTAAGAGTTCTAGAGTTATTTTTGTGGTTTTTAACATCGCGTCCCAACTTAATCCCGGAGCAGTATAGTAATGGGCTGGATCTAACCCATATGTCCTAAGACATACATTTCTAAAATTTTCAAATACGTCGGTTAGTAACAAAACATCTGTTTTTAAATATAAATCAGAATAATCCCCCATATTTTTACAATTAAAATGAGTCCAAACATCTCTCGCATGTTCATAATCCTCATCCGAAATGTTGCAATCAGCCAGGGAACTGTAGAATTTATCTTGAGAGGGGAGAGAAGTTAACTTTAACGTGTCATATGATGTCATGTACTCATATGGATAGATACCCTTTCGTATTAATCGTTTAAAATCCTCTTTACACGGAAAACTCAATTTTAATTCACGAAATTGTTCAGGTGTCAGGGTTTTGGCTAATTTTTCAAGACTACAACTCATAAATTTAAATGAATCAACAAATTTTAACTTTATTGTGCGATTATTTATTTGCAAAGATTTGGAAAAGGAAATGTATTTCTCTTTGTTCTCTGGTATCAACTCAATGTTGCCTTCCTCAAATCCAAGCCCATGTACAATAAAATGACTGTCATAGTTGCTCAAATTATGGAAAAATACAGGTACAAAATTAGGTGCCCTGTATTTTTCAGAACAAAATTGATGTGCTACTCCTTCATAAAAACCTGTATGATGATTATAAGAAATAGTAGAATCACCATTTAATTCTTTATCACAAATGTAGCACGTGTTGCTCTGTGCAATATCTAAATTATTTGCCTCAGATAAAGGCAAAGGGGTTTTTACATAGGTATTACTCCTACAAATGTTCTCTAAATCTTTTTTAATGTATTTCATGAATGTTTGGGCACAATCTTTACCTTTGTATGTTCTATACATTGACAGCTTATCATCATAAGAACACTTTATGTAGTATCCAAAACTATATACCTCATGTTTTTGTACATTTGTTGTAGAAGATGTACTAGGATTGTTGAAACATGAAGGAATTGGATTTAAAAATGCCTTAAAATCGGCATAAACAACAAAAGGTACCTTTAATTTTCGATCATAATTATTGAAGGTAAGTAGGTTAGATGATACATTTTCATTGAACCAGTTTTTCCTTTTATCCTGTTCTGAAGGTAACTTTGTACAAACATGGAAACAGTCGTTTCTTTGATGATTTATTAAATTTTCATTTGATGTAAAACTTGTGAGACAACCATCACAAATATGTACAGCATGTTGCATATTGGATAGTTGTTTAGATACTAATCTTGATAAATTTTTGATAAAGCAATAATGTGCTTCACTACCTTTGGTTATATATAATAAGTTTAAGTGGGTAGCTTTTTTACATTTAGTTAAATGTAATGGTCCTATAACTTCGTGTTTTTTACTTTGTGCATTGTACTCAAGCCCGAAAACATTTATGCTTATATTATTGATTTTTTCAAATTTATGAATATCAGTTAATTTAAATGGGAAAGTCAAATTTTCAAAGTTTAATTTATGTTTATGCGCTATATATGAATTCAATTTGTTTGAATGATTGTTTGTGGGTGGATATAAGCCTGACAATACGGCCCATCTAAAACATTCATGATCATTGTTTTTTACATTAATAACTGCCTTTTTATTCATTATATCTCGCGGCAATTCTATATAAGAAGAACCACGTAATGGGTTAAATTTATTAACATTCACATCGAGATGGTTGAATTTTACTAAACTCCAACCACTATCTTTCCTTTCAAAGTTAGATAATCTTGTTAAAATTTCGTTAACTATAGTTGTAAAAATATCATTTTTGTCACTGCTAAGATTCACTATATTGTTACTAAACTGAAAATCAAACGTATTATGTAGCTGTTTGGTTACTTGAGTAAAATCTGCATTGAGAATAAAATTTACTTTTAAAGCACAGTGATCAGTAAGTGATCGATCCAATAATGTAAAGATTTTTTCTTTATTTTTTCGTAAAATTATTTCGGGGGTAAATGAATTGTGAACATTTTCACTAAGCAATATTCTATAGGTAGCCACCCTATTCCTAAATGCGTTTTCAATCAACTGCACGTTAACCCACTGAGTGTCAGATCTTAAAACATTATTTTTGTGTATATTGCTATTTAAATGATTGGAGAAATATCTTTTGGACACAAACTTACTACACACAGAACATTCAATATTATCACTATTTTTTGTACTTACATTTTCATCTAATATCGAAACTGTATCACGACTAGTTGAAGCATGAGCTTTCTTTGTAGGCACTTCTTCTGCTTCCGACACTGTAGCTGTCCTTTTTACTCCACGCCCGACTTGAGAAGATCTACAAAAAATAAAAAAACGAAATTAAACACACCGTATGTATTAATAGCAAATACAGACTTGGCGTATAATTGGTTGCGATATTATACTAACTTAAATCTTGACTACATTGTTGGCAGTATGCTTGCATTGTTAAAACTCCATCAATCACATCCGACGACGAATTGTTGTGTTTGTCTTTAATGTGTCCATCACATGGTGTAAAATAAGGTCTTATATCAGCATATTCTAAAAGTGTGGTTGGTAATTGATTTGATATAAACCACAGCCGTATGCTTCTATGGAAATTAGCTATAATAAACTGTTTGCTTAAACATTCAATTTGATCACGAGCTAAATTAATAATGATGAACACCATGATGAAATAAACTAGCACTTAGTAACTCAAACACTGTAACCCAAACAATGAATTATTTTGCAACGGACACCCCATTTATAAAGGGACACCCCTCCTAACTGTTTCAATAATAATAAGATCAAGTCACAACGAGTCAGAAACCCATCCTTTGATAAGTATTGCTCAAGCACTTTTAAACAGGTTAGAACAGGAATATTTAAATAAAAAAATATAACTTACGCCTCACGATGAAGTTGGCTTATAAGTTCCCCGATGGCGTGTAATTCTTGATCTTCTTCAAGCTCCTCACAGAGCCTGATGAGTTCAGGATCATAGATATCGCAGTTCAAACTATCCATTGCGAAATGAAAGCAAGAACTAGCTAACCCTATACTGATTCCCTAAGTTTAAATAGACCCAGTACAGGTAGGTGTGTGATTTCTAAAACAAGGTGGGGACTGTTATCTTTACAAATATTACAAAGTACAAAATCACCACATGCTTTATTTTTGCAATCCGGAACACCCAATAGTTATTCATTCAAGTTTAAAAATTCCGCGTAAGACATGGCGATAAGATAAAAGAAATGGGAAACACGTTAATAGGTACCTGCATACGCTTATCTAGGGATTAAAGTAACTTTACAAAGAAAAGATAATAAGCTGAATTCTTGAAAGGTGTAATACAATAACAAGCTTTTGTTTAACCTACACAAACACTTTTTATCACTGTTTCTTATTGTCAATAAAATATTATTAGAAGCTACTTGCTTTGTGATGTTAAATATAACATCACGTGTAGATTGGAGCTGGATGTCTTCTTCGGAACACGTGTAGAATTTTAATCTTATATCAGCGTGTTTCCAGTGTTCAGTGGGAGGAATGTTTTTAATTTTTTGCATATCGTATATCTCGATTTTAATCAAGTGAGAAGCGTATGCTCCGTCATCTTGTCCGGTTGATATATAACCCACTCCGTCAGGAGAACTTTGACTAACATTCGAAGATTGTTTTAATGCTTTAGTTTTCTTCTTGGGATGTTCAAAGAAGCTGTCGATGTTATTTACTGAACGCTTTTTTGCAATGGCTTGCTTAACTTTAAAACCAGGCGTGCCTTCTTCGACGGTTGATTCATCTTTATTTTCCGGGTAGTAATAGTTCTTGAAAGTATTTTCAGAGAACTGCAACAATATCAAAGAATAAATTACACAACTGTTTACGATACACTTACATAATAAAAACACAGAGAACAAACGCTAAAAAGACACACAGTTAAGTTATAATACTTGTACATACTCGCATCCATTATTAGTCCTTTTTATAAACACTTCACTGCACGAAAGCTCACTGATATGGCTTTATACTGCTATAAGTACAGGGAGCTCCGGTAACGAAGACTGTTGTGTAGCTAATACTTGTCGATACACAATAATAGGCTATCGCTTTTATACCATCAGTAAGTTAAGCAACTTTCTAAAAACATGTTTGAACTTGTAGTTCTTGTGACACAAACAGTATATTACTCACCAACACTCGAAATAATAAAACGAATCCTTCTTTGTTAGCATAAAACATAATAGGCAGCTACCAATAAAACCTCATATAACAATTCACTGGGGTACACAAAACCTGTCAGTACAGGCTTTTTGGATTGATATACTCCATAGTAGGTACACTGAATCAAGTCGAAACCAGTTCGGCTGCTCTACGGTAAAAGAAAGTAATTACAGTCGAGTAAATTTTACAGGAGAGCGAAAAAACGAAACATTCTTTATTTAAAACGTATTTTTCATTGTTTCATCAGCTTTAACATTTAATAATGTGTAAAATAATTTGCTCTACCTACTGTGTAATAATTTTATGACAAATTGTTTTTAATTATCTTTTAAATTAACAAAACATGTTTTTCGGTAGTCAATTATTTTGTTAAAAATAAATGTGTCATATCAAAAACACAGTAAAGTACATTTACTTTCTTTTTAAGTTGCGTATAAGCATATCCCTTACACAAGTTGAAATTTAAATAATGAAGTAATAGTACTTACCTTGTTTATAGAAGTGTTAGGAGGCCATTTCAAAATTAAATTTCTTTACTAAACACAGTAATGGCGTTTACTTTATAGAATTTTAAGATTGTCATCATGAGGGATCGGGTGGCTTACTAATAGGATATTATGTTACTGTAGGTACCAATTTACAATAAAAAATGATAGGCGTAAATTGTAACTTTTTTATTACATATTGCACAGTTTTTACTTGTAATTATCACATACTTTTAATTTTTAATAAAATTTTAATGGGGTGTTTCATAAAAATAGCACACCTTTTACAATTTTTAGGGTTCCGTAGCCAAATGGCAAAAAACGGAACCCTTATAGATTCGTCATGTCTGTCCGTCCGTCTGTCCGTCCGTATGTCACAGCCACTTTATTCCGTAACTATAAGAGCTATACTATGGAAACTTTGTAAATAGATGTATTCGGTGAACCGCATTATGATTTTCATACAAAAATAGAAAAAAAATAGTAAATTTTTGGGGTTCCCCATACTTAGAACTGAAACTCAATTATTATTTTTTCATCAAACCCATACGTGTGGGGTATCTATGGATAGGTCTTCAAAAATTATATTGAGGTTTCTAATATATATATTTTCTAAACTGAATAGTTTGCGCGAGAGACGCTTCCAAAGTGGAAAAATGTGTGTCCCCCCCCCCCCCGTAACTTCTAAAATAAGGGAATGATAAATGTAAAAATAATATATGATTTACATTACTATGCAAACTTCGACCGAAAATTGGTTTGAACGAGATCTAATAATTAGTTTTTTTTTTAATACGTTATAAATCGTAAACCGCATTTTACCTTTCATTCAATCAACTCCAATATAATAAAGAATAAAGAAAAACATTTATTTAGATGTATAGTGGTACGGAACCCTACGTGCGCGAGTCCGACTCGCGCTTGGCCGCTTTTTTCAAATCTGCACGTGAGTTACGATCATCAATCTATTTTTCTTACTTAGAATGATGATCCCAAGATCCCAACCCCCGTGCAGATTTTTTCACAAATCTGAAGAATTTGTAAAAGGTGTGCTATTTTTTTGAAACTCCTCAAATACTATACGTAACCTCTGGCATACATGTCATGACACATGATCCTGTTTAGCTCAATGACAAAACGTAGCAACTTGGAAACGAAGATTTAAATAAAAGAAGTTTAAAAGTTTCCACCTTTAATTCGTTTTAATTATGTATACAGGGTGGCACATTTAGATCAGTAAGTATGGGGAAGTCTGTAACTATAAGTGATACAAAGATCTGTACTTAGGAACCATGTCATAGATTTTAGTGACAAGAAAAACTGCATATACATGGATTTAAAAAAAAACCTTGTACTCAGTTCGAGAATCGAACCAGGTCATATTGAAAAATGAAACTTACATTATTTGTATATTTTTGGATATCGATTGTGTAGGTCGTAAGCAGTAAATGTTACTAAGTACGAAACATGATATCTAAAAGAATAAAATGCATTAAATTTCATATCTTTTAGTTTAATAAAATGGGTCTTCGAATGACACCCATTTTTTATATAGCATTTTCTTTTTCAATACGACCGGGTTCGATTCCCGAACAAAGTACAAGTTTTTTTCATCACATCTGTTACTGTCTAAAAGTGCCAAAAATGTAAAAACATCGATTTTGAAAAAAATGTCAGTTACTTTCTTTTTCCGTAGGGCAGCCGAGTTTACATGCTCCGTTTTAGTTTTACATAGGTACTACTGTGTGACAGTAACAATAAATATGTATGTGAAGGTGAACCCCATATAATATATCTACTATGGATAGAAAATGTTATAGCTAATGTTAGCAGTAGATACACACCCATACCCCATAGGTTAGATTGCATTTAATCACCATATTTTTAACAGTTAAAGTGTAGGTAATAGATTTAGAAATATAATTATGCAATATTTGATTTTCATAGGTCTTTAGAATAGCCTCTAAGCAACAACAGCTTAAGACAATAGATACTACGTTTAGCTAGTCTTAAGCTAGATTTAAATTAGGTCTTCGTTTAGGTCAAGCTCATGTAAAGTTATGTGATCCTTAATAACAGTTAAGTATGCTTGTTTAAATTAAAAACCAACTGTAGCGACTTCTTTGGTTGAGTCATCTTTATTTTCTGAAAGTATTAAAAACAATAGGTATTTTAAGTTGGATTAGGTTGTATGAAGTTAGGTTTACTTCAACAAGGTAGATTAGGTTAGAACTTTAATCCTTAAAAAACATTTGATATGTTAAGCTAGGATAGGTAGTACATAATCAGGTAATTAAAAAGGGTAGGAACTCGCCGATGGGTGCAACACAAAAGCGCCGAGAACAAAGGGACTGACACCCGCTCATACACAATAGAAGGTACTCAGGTAGGTAGTTGATAACCTTTTTTAAAAGATAAGATAAAAGATGTTTATTCAGTAAATAGGCCGCACGGGCACTTTTACACGTCAAAAATCTACCAGCGCTTCGGAAGAGACCACTGCTGAGAAGAAACGCCGCAAGAAACTCAATAGAAAGTCGTTTTTTTTTTAAATACTACTTATGACAATTATAAAGCTTAACCTAGCATTATAGAAAACAATGAATTTAACATAAAACAAAAAATAAAAAATATTCAAGCGTAGCTTGAGCAGGATAGTGTGTCTCCACGGTCAATTTTGGAGATGTAAAGTCTCCAGATGTCAAATTAAAATTCAATACAATTTATAAAAAAAAATAAAAATAAGGGAGATGTAGAAAGTCTCCACGGTCAATTTTGGAGATGTAAAGAGTCTCCAGATGTCATATTAAAATAATAGGTAATCATACAGGGAGATGTATAATTAGTCTCCACGGTCATTAATAATTGTAATACAAAAAAATAAAATATATTAGTCCCAAGCATTGTCATCATTCATATAATCTTTAATACTATAATAAGCTTTAGAAATTAGTGTACGTTTAACGTAACTCTTAAATTTATTTACTGATAAATGAGTAACACTACCTGGGAGCTTATTGTAGAACCTTATACAATTACCCATGAAAGAGTTTTTTATTTTGTGAAGCCGTGTAAAGGGCACTGCGAGCTTATGTTTATTTCTGGTATTAACATTATGTATGTCACAGTTCTTTCTAAAATTACTGATGTTCTTATGAACATGCATAATGTTTTCATAAATATATTGACTGTATACTGTTAATATATTCGTTTCTTTGAACTTATCTCTAAGAGAGTCTCTATGACCCATCTTGTAAACAGCACGAATAGAACAAAGATGCTGTTTACGTCAGCACCACTACCCCATAGTAAAATACCATATGACATAATACTATGGAAGTAACTAAAATAAACTAATCGAGCGGTTTTCAAGTCTATTAAATTCCGAATTTTATTAACTGCAAAAGCTGCAGAACTTAGTCTATTCGCTAATTTAGCCAGATGAGGATCCCATTGGAGTTTTGAGTCTAACGTTATACCAAGAAATACTGTATCATTAACTAAGCCTAATTTGTCATTTTTAATAGTTACAGTAGTTTGTCTATTTTTCACATTGGTAGTCATAAATTTAATACATTTAGTCTTTTTCTCATTTAGTAATAAATTATTAACACTAAACCAATCTACTACTTTTGATATAGCATTGTTTACATCCACATTAAACTCCTGTTGTCGTTTGACTTTAAATACGAGTGAGGTATCATCAGCAAACAATACTATATCATGGTTGTCCTTTATAAGGTATGGTAAATCATTTATGTAAATGAGGAATAGAAACGGACCCAAAATTGAGCCCAAAGGTGATCGTTTTCCATTCACGTCTACCCTTTGTGTTCTCCCGAATAAGTACATTTTAATTAAGTTTAGAGCAGTACTTCTAATCTAACTCCATAATGGTGTAGCTTCCTGACCAATGTGTCATGGTTTATTCAGTACATGCACTATTGCTAAGTAAGTTTGGGAAGGAGTGGTCTGGGAGCTTCGGGACCCATCCCAAACGCTCTAAATGCCCCCCAAAACCCGGACAAAATGTGTTCTTTTTTTTTTTTTTTTTATTATTTTAAGGCGCGAAATCCCGCCCCTTGACCGTCAGAGCACCCTTTTTCGGGGGGAGTGCCCCTGGGGCCAGAAACGGGGAATCCCTACTACTTACCTTGAGTCATTAAGTCCGCCATTTCTAGAAATTTTGTGTATTGTGCAATAAAGTTTAAATAAATCATAAATTATTAATAAATACCTATGTGTAAGTTACTAATGTTTAAAATAAAACAGCGCAATGTATTCAAATACTTTTATTTCTAATTCACTTCTGTTCGATGTCTTACAATCAGGTACAAAATCGCCTCACTATCTCTTAAATTCGGGGTCCCACGTATTTTTTTTACAAGCCGTATTCCTTGGAATATTATCCTCTGATGTAACAAACGCGAGTTTTTATGACACCAGCATAACTTGATCCCTGAGTTTGAAACTAACGCGCGTCACTACTTGTAACGTTTCTTTTTTCAATTTAAAAATGTGCACACTTCTTAAGTGAACTTACACTTATAGTCTGTGTTTATTGAAATTGGCAAAGATGTAAACAAAACCAAACGAAACTATTTACCACTATTACTCGTAAAACCTTTGCCGTGATAAATACACTTGATTAATTTTCTATTCAGTTTAGGTGAATTAAACATTAATTATACGTTATTTTAAATAAAAACACTATTAAAAAGTTTTGAGGTTATGCGTCAAACAGCACTAATTTGTTGATATCTTTGCCCATTCTTTTGTGGCGTCTTTGGGATTGGAAATATTTTCCTCGAAACGTGCAGACGAATCATTTATGTATTTTATACGGTCGTTAAGGGCTTCTCAGGATCATGTTATGCTTATCACCAAACTCTACTGTTGCAAACAACAGGCGGTTTGTATTTGAAAAAAAAGAACACTCAAAAAATTAAAAAAATCAATAACCAACGTGAAACGGTTATATCTTAAGCCCGGGATTGGTTGTGATGATCGTTAAAATACGATTTAATTTCAAGTTTCGAACGCTCGATTTTCAAAATCGAATAATAGGCGCAGGATGATTCAGTCGCGTTCCAGAAAATATACTTGTTATAATTTGAGTCGTTAGTCCTGCATCCGTCGTAACAGTAACAGTTGCATGTGTACGCGAGCCTGTTACTGTAACAGCTACGGTAACAGTTGCAGCTCGCTAGTCAGTGCGCGGCTTTATTACTCGACTGGTAAAATAAGTTAGATATTGTTTTTAATTAATTAATTAATCATTTAGAGTCTCTTAATTCAAATGCCGTATCTCAATCAAACCCAGTTATGGGCGGTAAGCTTTCTTATATGTAATTAGTTAAGGTTTTCACGATATTTCTTAAAAGTGTAAACATCTCGAGCTAGCCCCTAGTGGTAATAATATTGAGCAACTACGGACGACTCTCCCAAATTCATAAACGTACAACAGACACGTAGTGATAACGATATCGAAACAAAATAGTCGTTAAAGCAAAGCAGAATAAATTATCAGAGGCCTTATTCTACATTGTTTTTACCCTATTGTTATAGTACTCTTTTAAATTTGGCCGCCTTTATTATCAAGTCAATAAGAGCTCCCATTATGTGGACGATACGATAACAATAAGGGTAAAATAATGTAGAATGAGCTCCTAGATGTAATGAAACCATACAACATTGTTAATCGGACAGGTTTGTACCTTGTACTTATTAATACGAACACATCTGAAAAATACGGTTATTAACTACACTGGCGCTATTATGGTCCTGTTTATCGATGTGGATTAAAGTGGATAAAACTTCCGTCATTTGTAAGTGCGAGAGTGACGTATGCTTTATCTATCTATCGCGCTTAAAGCGATCAAAGTGCCCTGACCTGGCTGTGGTCATCACGTGACAAAGTTTGGATAAGGCATTCGTCAACTTTTGACGCGTTAGTAAGTACGACAGTGACGGATGCTTTATCGACATTTTGACACGCGATATAGACGCAGCCATACTACCACAGGGGCCCATGGATGCGTTTTTCGCATGATGAAATTTTGATAATACTTCCGTCACGTTTTAACACGTATGTCACGTGATAAAGGGTTTGTACTTCTGTCTCACTCGCTCTCACTCTCTCATGCTTGTCTAACAGGCTTGACCCGAAACCGAGATATTTTTTTAGCTATCGTATTGTACGTTTGATTTGTCACACGCTGTAAAATACTATCGTGGCTCTAGTGAAATAGGATATAATATATCGACGTAGCTCGTGATAAAAAAAAGGTTGGATGTCAGTTGAGGTCAAATACTGCAAGTCAATTTTGAACCAGATCCCTTTAATTGAATGGGCTAAAACTTGGACCACAATATCATGAGAATGCAATATTTTGATTTCAAGAGCCACCGTGTTGGGCCTCATTAGTTTGGTATTTATAAGCAGATATTGATTTTACAAGAAAAAAGTCCAGTCGGCAGTAAAAAATTATCGCAATAATGTAATTTTTGACAGAATCTTATTCACTTGAAACTAAGAAGACTTTAAAATAGAGCCATAGAAATGTCATAACAGATCTTTATCATTTTTAGAATGAGAACACCTATGAATTCAGATTAATTTCTGCTTTCGGAATTACGAAAATTAGGATTTGGCTCTATTTGGAATTATGACTCTCCGGAATTATGTAGCGTAACGATCCTATTGGACGAAGGGGAAAATTCGGGTTTTTGATCAATACGGAATAATGTAGATTACATTAAGAATAGCTACTCCAGCTGCTGCTGCTGTTCGTTTATGACTAAAGGTGTATAATCCTGTCTTATCGCGTCTATATTCCAATCCGAAAGTCTAAGACGTTGGCCGTGGAGACGGCTGCTGCGTAGACACAGGCCGGTATCGGCGCAGATCTTCCTTCTGTTCCTTGCCCTCACTGGCTGGACTTACTCTTGTTGTCTGCGCAGATGTAGCTTCTGAAAAACGTCAATTAAAAAAGGCTTTAACTAATGCCGTTTTATAAATGGCCAGTATGTTTGTGTCATTTTTTAAAGCCTTATGCAGGGCCCGTAATTTTCATGCCGTTGACGCAAAAGTGACGTCACGCTACATAGGGTATGATTCCAAATGGTTTTATTGTAATTATTAACCTTTAGTCGTCACTCATTGAATCATGTACAAATGAGTTAAACTATTGATGCGTAGAAAAATAAATATCTGCTATACCTATACACGTAAATTTAACTATTTGATTGAGAAGGACCGTGACGGAAAAAATAGTTTTTATGTTGTAATAAGAAAATATACGATTAAATAGTCATACATATAATTATCGAATCGACATTCATAAAAGAAAATTGTCTCAATTTGTCATTTTTAGTAATAAGGGGTAAAAAAATATATGATGCTGCCGTGATCCGTATTTTGATTGGGATTAAGCTGTAAGCTGTAAGCTTTAACTGAAATAACTTTGCCGTTTCTTATCATTGATTTTTTGTACGAGTTAATACATACCTAAACACCTGCCAAAAGAAAGCAGAGCTGTATGTAAAATTACGTCATTTTGACGTCATCGTCATCAAAATTACGACCCCTGCTTATGAGGCACAGATTTGAACGGGGAACTTGGTAGCCAGAATTATCAGTAGTTTAGAAAAAAAACAACCGACTTATTCAAAAGGCTCTATTCTACTCGGTAAAACCTTATAGCTTTTGACATGTTATTGTAAGTTATTCGTTATGATAGCTCTCATTTACTCGACATCAATGGTTAAATAAACAGACAAAATTAGTGATTATAAAGTTTAGTATCGATTTCACCAAACGATGTTAAATGTCAATATCAATCGACTGTTAGTTCATACATTTTGACAGCAGAACTGTTAACACTCTAATCGTCTGTTAAGTTGTTAACATCGTTTGGTGAAATTGGTACTCAGTATGAAAACTTAAATGGCGTGTTTTTTCGTATTTTATTTTCCTCAACCAAAGCGAATGTTCCAAACGCTTCAAATCACTTCTTTTGAAACTCCAAGTTTCATAATACGATAAGGCATGTAAATATTTATTTCAGAAGTGGGTAGGTACCAGCTTCTGCTTGGAACTTCGTCCGTGTAGATTTTCAGATCATTATACCATGGGGAACTTTTAAGTTTATATACCTTTTAATAATTTGCTAACTTGTTTTATTAATCGCAACTATGCAGAACCGATATCTGACATTGACTCTTGACTCGAGTCATTTTAACAACCTTTGAAATTACATTGAATTACCATTACCATTCATTCAGTGCTAAAATATTCCATAGCATTCCCTCCTTCTTGTTTTTAAAATCCGATTAAAAATACCTCGCAATGGATAGCTGATCATTCAGTGGGCCGAGTATGGCTGCGTCTATATCGTGTCAAATTTGGATTAAGCATCTTTTATTTTTTCTTCTCCGCGCGGCGACTTGAACAGCTACTACCGCGGGAATATGGCGTTTCCACATTGAAATGATTTCGCCAGTGTCAAGTATATATAAGTATAAATCAATATAGCAATAAAACAATGCAATCTTCTCTAGGAAGATTGGTGGCAACATTATACGGTGATACGTAGGACAGAGGCCAAGATAGTTTTAACCTCTGTACCACTGCGAGTCCACTTGAAACGAGAAGTAAGATGTCAGAATACACGAAATAAGTCCAAGTCTTCTATCACTGTGCAACACAAAGGCATTAAAAATACAAATCACTAACAAAAAAGAACTTTGAACACCTAAATACACAAAAATAAGAACTAAAACAAATTACACATCCGCCATCTTTTGACGTTGCAAATGGCCTTCACTGTCGTACTTATCGTGATAAAGTTAAAGCTATCCTCGCACTTTTAAAATGTCGGTACTGAATTGCTGCCGTCGGGGTATGATGTGTACTTACTCTGAGTGTTTGCGTTAGCATCAGCAGTGGGGTGGGGCGATTGGTTTTCAACTTGAGGTGCGAGTCGGCCCAGTTCCTGTGAATCTTCTTGCGGCGTAGGCTGTCTGCAAGTCATACCATGATTAGGAGATATTATTTGACAAAGTCCGGAGAGGTAGAGGGATGACTAAGGTTTGTTTAACACGTACCACAACCACACCACATCGCAGCGCTAAAAAGTGGTTGTGATAAGAAATATATGATTACGCCTGATGGCAAAATGGATGGTCTATGAAAATAAAATTAATTATTTTCATAGAAATTACCGTCCGACCACATTGCTTGTGGCTGCGATGTGGTAACGCCCGTCATTCCAAAAACTAAATCCTGTTCCGTACAGTAGAGACTTCCTTTTTATAGTTATTATTCATGAATTATAATAATTGTCATATAAATTAATAATACCATAAGCACCTGATACAGTCGCCTGTATCTCAGGAACCGATCAAGTCGGGACAGTTTTCTTTTAAAATTCGTTAATTGGAAATATTTTTGACTGAAATTTGTTTGACTACGGAGCCCTAATATTAAAATAATAATTAACATTCTCCGCTGGGTTCAGTTATTGAAATAACGGTCGTTTTTCCGAGACTTGAATGAGTTTTGTTTTTATTTTTATTTTGTATAATTTTGAATACATCTTCAGTTACTTGAAATTAATGACTTGTTTAGTTTTTTATTTCAAAATGGGTTTTCGTTTGACTTTAGTCTCAAGTGATGTTAAGTGACGACAAAGTCGAAATAACGATAACACGTCAGAAGCAAAATGATTTTACGAAGTCTAATAAACGCCCTGTTAGTAATAAGTTGGCACTTGCTACAGGAGTTTGGTCCAAAATACCGCCATCTGTCTTAGCTGGGCAGTACTGGCTGATATTGATGATGATATCATTATAAAAAGAAGATTATATCTAGCAACGGACGTTTAATAAACAAAAAAAAAGTAAAATTAAGAAATACAAATATTTATACACTACACAGAAGACACACATACAATTATAGCGGGGTAAAGGAAGACACCTTAAACGGTTCAACCAATTTTCAAACTAGCTAACTTCGATCAACAATACCAACGAGATAATTAACTAGTCACATACAAAATCAAAGCTTAATGCTGTCCGCGTGAATGTGGGTATAGTTACATTTGTTTAGAAATGTACCGAAACCAACGGTTTACAACAGTTTTAAGTTCAATCTAATAACAACGATGGTAGAGTGTCGGCCAAAAATGTGGTCTACGGTTGAAGTTTATTTGCACGTCATGATACAACAAGTTCGATTTTCCCTTGCAATAATACTATGACAGTGACAAGTGTCAACCTTAGCGATAATAAGGTCTCACAGAAACTTTTGTCAAAACTGGCAGACCCGTTTCTTGGCCAACCATAGCTAGTAATAAAGTTACAAATCTTCAAAATACAATCTCATACATACGACCACTCGTCGCATAACACGAATATGGCAATAAATTACATTTGTCATTTAGAAACGAAAAGATTACCTAAGGTTAAATAATAGTTATTGTAAAATCAACATTACCATGCAAATATTACAATACTTTTTCCCGTATACTGTCCTGTGAATTACATCGTTCTGAGAAAAAGTGTGTGACATACATACACCCAAACAGAGGGACATAATGCATCTATAATTGACATCGGAATTTTTAGACATCGGAATCCTAATGGCCTAAACCCGAAACTTAGTCAATAATAATTTGTTCAAATGCAAAAGCTTTGTCCTGCCATTTCTTGTCTAGGGGACACCATGGATGCAGGAAAACATATGGAAACTTTTATGTGGTTATCTTGCACCATCTCATATACACATAAGTAGTTGATTCTATTTTTTCTTTTTTCTTTTCTCTCTTTCTCTCCCGAAAGATTTTTGGCATGTTTTCCTGCTGAACTACACATGTTATTTGATATTATATTTATTTAATATTATATTTAATTTAATATTTTATATAACGCTAGACTAAGTAGTGCCACTGTAATATGAAATATGTTTAAAAAATGACTGACTGCTGAGTTTTTTGCGGCGTTTCTTCTCAGCAGTGGTCTCCTCTTGGGAAACGCTGGTAGATTCGTAAAAGCGCCCGGGTGGCCTACTTACTGAATAATTTTCTTTTATCTTTTTTATCTTTTTGTTTAAAAAGGAAAACGCTCGCTTTATCCTTATGCTATGGTAACAAAACACCTACCAGTGGCACAATAGTAAAAATCTACTCCATGCATCTACTGTTCTGTTAAACAAATGTTCGCGTGTGTATTAGCCAACGTTGGCCAATCATTCTTAGCGGAGGCTTAAATATTGTTGTTTTATTCGAAATATCACATTATTTGTTAGTGTAAAATATAATACATTATACATACATATACCTAAGTACCAAAAGTAATACACTTCGACCGACACATTGCTTTATCGATAGTTATTTTTGAAACTTTTGAACGGACATTGTGGCGTTATGATCCGTGTTGACATTGGCTGTGGGAGAACCGAACTAATTAAAATGACGCTTCACTCCGCAAGTGAGACGTTATTTACAGAGTCGTATTTTTTGCGCCGCTCTAGTTGGTATTGTTGATCGAAGCTAGCTATGAACCACTCCAGTTGGCCTAGTATGGCTGCGTCTATATCGCGTGTCAAATTTGGACAAAGCATCCGTCCCTCTTTTACTAATACACGTGTCAGAAAGTGACGGATGCCTTATCCACAGTTGGTCACGCGATAAACGCAGCCATATTAGGTTCGCCCCAGTTATCTCGCTTTCTATTTAAAAAGCATAAATCGGTTCATGTGTTTGGAAGCTACAAAGCAATAGACAAATAGACAGAATACACACGTTAAATGAAACCCCCTCTGTTTGGGCGAGGGGTTAAAAAGGTGAGGAAGAGACCTTGACTTACTAGCAAAGTTTTTTTGAGCATTGTATTGCAAAATATGATTAAAGAATTAAGCCGCGTTCACATTTGTCTGACGTGTTGTGTTGTGATGCTGTCTGTCGTGATGGCTACTGTTCACATTTATCTGACGTGTTATGACGCGTTCCGTCTTGGCTCTCGTCATCCATACTTCACGTGCGGCTCTGACGCGTCACAACACAGCACAGGCGCGTGCACACTAGTCCGATGCGCTGTGTCGTGTCGCTGCACCGCCCCCCGCACCTCACCCGTTCTGACGCGGACCGGGATCGCTTGTGATGTGATGCGACACAACACAAGCCATCACAACACACTGCGTCAGATAAATGTGAACGCAACCATATTAAAATGTATGAAACCGATACTGTTCTGACGCATCACGACACAACACGTCAGACAAATGTGAACGCGGCTTTAAAAACAAGTTGTTAGAGTTGTTGGTTATTCTGTAGCTCTGCCTACCCCACTCTGGGATGAAGGCCTGGCGGTATGTATGTATGTATGTATGGATGCTTATCCAATACTTTGCTTTAAACTAACACGATTTTCACACATACTAAAACTATAAAACGTGACTTAATGTTTAATAAAAAAACACAATACGTTAGTTGCTTAGTCAAACGGTTAATTTTTAGGATAATTTTTTGATGCCAGCTGTAGTGCTTTTTGCAAAGTCAACCAAGATAGAGGTATTCAAGCGAAAGGTTTTTATGTAGATATAATAAATACTGGATTATGTACTGGTGTTACAGAAAACTCACATAAACCGAAGCGAAGCGAGGGCGGGTCGCTAGCTTAGATAAACTGACCTTATAAATGAATATCTTAGAAATTGTCACCACATTTATCACCAGTCAGCCGTCAATCCCACCTGTTCGAAGTCGGGTGGTTCAAGGATATCATTATAGGAGTTTATGCAACAGTTGTATAATAGAGGTCATTAAAGACGAGTAGCGTGTGTTACGATGACAGCCGAAATGTTTTTTGACTTAGTTATACACCGTTGCATACATTATTTTTTTCTACGACTAGATTTCAAATAAAATGCAAAAATAAATTAAACGCGATATTTACTCGACATTAATATCGGTACCTAACTAATTAACATTTTAAAAAAAAGGGTCTATGGTTAACTTTTTTTTAAATTAACATTTAGTTGCCAGGATTTATATTTAAAAACAGGTTGGCAGTGATACACTTTATGTCAAAAAATTTAAACAAAAACTTTGAATTTTTGATTTGTTATGTTGGTAAAAATGTATTTTGTTGTAAAGTTTGTGTTTACCGCTTTATCCTGGGTTCAGTAAGCTAGGCGTGTAGTTTTGGCTCAAAAAAGCGCAAGAGCTGTTATGGGGCATAGACTAGATAGACTTTTTTACGGTTTATTCTGCGGACATATTATGCATGTTCTTATATTAGTGTTCGTGACTATATGAATGACAGATAAAAGAACAGGAGGAGGAAAAAGATACATTATACCTTCTATCACTTTAATTTCCTTATACTAATATTTTCTGTTTTTAAGTTTCCGATGGCAAACAATTAGCAATATGTCAAACAATAAACTTACACACTCAGGAGCAATGGTAATTCAATACAAAGTGTTACATATTTTCAATGTTCTTGATTGAGGAGTGTCTTTTCCATTATTCTTTTTTTTTAAACTATAAAATAATGTAGTTTATATTCTTTGAGGTTAAAGTTTTTTGTTCTCTAAAAAAAGCATCAAATATCAAAGTTTGTCTATTTCTTATAGGTATATTTTTTGTAGTATGTAGTAATTGAAAAAAAAAACATAGAATACCTTTTGCTTTCAGCAAAACATGTCACCGAAATAATTTCCGGATAGTAAATAATTATACGGCACCAAAATCACTTTTAGATTTAACAATGGTCAGCAGAATTTATTTCTGTAATGTACAAATCAAAAAGGTTTTTCCCTCAAGGCCACATCAAAACGGCTTAACTCCAAAAGTCTGCATCAAAAGAGCTTAACTCTGAAAAATGTATGGTAGGTAATTTACATAATCATTTAGGTAGATAAAGCAATGCATTTAGTGTCATAACATTTATGTCAACTTAGTTTAATATAATATCGAAAATAAAATAATAATTTCGATATGGAAACCGTTGATTTGTTTTATATCATTTCCCAAAAAAAAAAGTGGAAGTAAGCCCTTTTGAAAAGACACTCCTCAACTACAGTTTCACCATGTCCGTCTGTCCACCGTCTAGTTAAGATACTCTTGCTTCTAAAAAGCAGTAATTTTACATGGTTACACATTTTAATTACGCCGACAAAGTTGTAAAATAAAACAAAACATGGAGATACGAACATTTTTTTTTACATTATGACATCGAGTGAATCATTAAACACATAAATAACAATGATGCAATGATGATATTGTAATACATCTTTGGGATCACAACTCTGAATCTGTATATTTTTTACATATCCAAAGATACATTAACTACCGCCATCATATAGGCTCCCAATAATACATTGTATTATAACGCAAAAATTCGTGGGTAAATATGAACTTCCTTATTCATAAACGGACATTAAACCACTCTTTGTTAAAGTATTCTCTCTGTAGAATTCAAATGTCACAATGACAGACAAGGACAAACCATATTTTGAGCAAACATATAAATGTTAATTTGTAATTTTATTTTTGTAACATTATGCTACAGTTGAATTTTATTTTTATTATTTTACAATTTTATATTTATATCTTTGAATTTAATTTGACATTTTAGTAATATTTTCACGCCGCATGCAGGCACCACTTATGAAATTGTATTCAGAAAATGTTTATTTTATTTTATTTGGTTTGTATCTTTAGCTATTGCGCGTTTATGAATAAGACGTTAGAGTGGCGCCCTCATAACAATTATTGTGTTTTTGTCTTGTAATAGGAGTTTCTTTTGTTGAACAAATGAATACAGAGCTTATAGAATATATGAGTACGTCAATATGGACCCGTTAAGTGGACAGCACGAAAGTTAAGGACCGAGCCACCGCGGATATGTCACACCACTTGCGTGACACGGGCACACGTACGTCATGCAAGTCTTCGTACATTTTTACTCAAACTTGAAAATTATTGTCTGAAAAACACTACAATAGCTCAGATTACAAGAAACCTTATTTGATTTATATATTTCAGAAAGAAAGGCCGGTTTAAAAAGATATTGGGTGAACATGAAAAACTGCTAAGTGATGCGTTTAGTTTTGCTCTCGAGTTTTATAGCACGTGATAGAAGATGGCGCCACTGGACGCTCAGGGCCTCTATTCTAGACGGTAAAACCATATCGCCTTTGACCTTTTATCGTATTACTAATATTTTAAAACTTTTACTAATGTCTTGATAGGAATGGCGATCGAGTTCTAGACATTACAATAACGGCCCTGTGCAGTCCGTGTCCCCATACAAAACGATCTGACAATGTCACAAGTCCAACTGTGTATTCAGTGTGGGAATGTGACCCCATAGTGGAAGCACGGACTCCTGAAAAAAAGGTTCATGACCCCACATTGGGGGCACCCGGGCAGGGAACGTGTTGAATAGGGGCTACGTACATCCCCATGATTGAGAATAGGCCTTCTAACATATTTTATTATTTTTTTAATCATAAATCACAGTTTTTTATTATGTATGTAATTTGGGTCAACATGGGTGGTTACAATATTAAATAGGGAATATGCATGGATTTTTTAAATAGCAATTCTGAACCAAATTTAAATACCGTAAAAGAGATCACCAGAAGTAAATTAAAATTAAAATCTAGGTTTTGCTAGAACAGGAACAAAATCTTTATTAGCTATCTTGGTTTATTTTATGGTTATTCAAAAAAATATTTTTGCCAACTGTTTGTTACATGAATCAAGTTTTATTGATGCTGTGAAAAAAAAAAGAATATTCCTTATATCACTAGTATATCAAGTTCTATTTTTACAGATGTATCTGCAATTAATTCTCGATCATTTATGTTTGTTATAGTTGCTCTTTAAAGGGTGTCTTAAAAACCTTTAACATATTTTAACAGTTGGTAGAGTGATGATTTGGATCATTCCTATTTTGGAAAAATACTTGACTGAGTTATCATCGCACTTTCTGACGATGCGGTCAGTGCGTCCCATTTTAACTAGGTACTTAATTCATAGCATGTGTTACGTAATTTAAATAAATAATTCCTTTAGAAAAAAAATCTATTCGTGGTCAAAAGCTTCATGGAGTTTGAAATTCTGTAATATGAATGAAAGGGAATTAATCTGAAATAATTTAAATATGAAAGTTACGATTTCGATTTTTTCTCATAAAAACAACCAAAATAGTATCACTTTTACACCGAACTTTTTATACGAGAATATTACTACGAATAAATTACCAGCCGAACCCTATATTGAAACCGCGGATAGATTAGGCTTACTTCGGAGGTTTCTTTTTTGTTTTTTCTTTGGCCCGTGGCGACTTCAACAGCTACTACCGCGGGGATATGGCGTTTCCACAATGAAGTGATTTCACCAGTGTCAAGTATATATAAGTATAATTCAATATAGCAATACAATACAATCCAAACTTCGAAACGAGAAGTAAGATGTCAGATACACGAAATAAGTCCAAGTCTTCTATCTCTGTGCAACGCAAAACGCATAAAAAGGACAAATCACTAACAGAAAAGAACTTTGAACACCTTGAACACAAAAATACAAAACTGAACAAATTACACATCCGCCATCTTTTAACTTTGCAAATGGCCTCCTTACTTCGGGTTAATATTTGACATTTGCCCATACAAAATGTGCCAAAATTTAATCCGAATTAAGCTTATCTGTCCGCGGTTTGAAAATAGAGTTCGGCCATAAAACGAATCGTTAAAATGTGAGTATGCTTTGATATAATATGACATAGTTTAGTCGGATACCAAATTCTATGCGCAAAAAGGTTAATATTTTATTTATAAAAAATAAATCGTCCATACACGTTACGTTTTATCAGAATTCCAATTAAAGCTGGCATTATATACGTTGTTGAATGAAATTCGTATCGTAAAAGAAAGATAAAACATATAATACCTATAATTTAGTAAGACGATAGTAAGAAGAGGTCAACGTGGTGACACTACAATATTCTTGGATGAAAATTGGATCATTTTGCCAAAGTTTCACTCCCGAAAAAATGTGGGACAAAACTTTGTGCATTTTGTTTGGGAAACTTTTCACTTGGGAGTCTGGCCCATAGAACAAGGTTACTTTAAAGGATATTTGGGCTGGATTGATAACTAACTATCAATTGCTTATCAATATTACACCGTTTTACCTAGTAAAGTGACTATAAATTCTTTGATAAAAAGTAACTAGATATAATCCGGGTAGGTGAGCCCCCTCCACTGGGGCCCACCACCCACCGCCCGTTGAAGCTGTGACAGTGGTGTCACCAACAGCACATGGTCCATCACAAAAAATAAAACTAGGTATAATAAGTAACCAAGAAAACTTAGTTTGAGTGAGACCAACAAACTTTATTACAGTATCTCTTAATTAAAATAAGAATTAGAAATAGACATCAAGTAACAATATCAATGTAATTACACGATCTTCTTTCTCCATTAGGAGAAACCAAAATGAACCAAAACAAAGTAGTCAGTATTGTGCAAACTGTCACCCTGCTAATATCTTGAAAAGTTTTTATCACACCCTATTTACGAGTATCATAATTGTTTAAAAAAAACAAATACATATACGTACAAAATATATTTAAAATCTATTCAGAGTTAAGAAACGTTTTTTTACGAGGCACAGTGTTTATATACTTAAACATAATATTTAATTTATTTTACATACAACTATCCAGCACATTATTGAAAATGCACAAACATGGCCAAACAGTTTTTTGGATAATGCCTGGACTTTGTTGAGACATTGCTGGGAACACGAACACACACACTTCTACGGGGTAATGGCACGTCACAGTTAATATATTATAAATATTATAATGCTATAAAATATGGTCGGCATCAGCCAACAGGTTTGAATCCAAATACATCTCGAATGCAGCGCTTTTGTGTTAAAAATACGTCATCTACATAACACCTTCACGCCACAAGGTTAATTTTATATCATTTGTGGTGATAGTACCGACCAACGATCTGTCGACCTTTTTAAAGAAGGAATTCTGGCCGAGGTGTGTGATATTTCGCAGCCGCCGTCTAGCGTTTTAGTAGTCGTGTTAATTATGTGTTATGTATGTTAATCTGTGAGTATGGGCCTGTAGCCTGAAATAAAATTATTCAATTCAATTCTATAACACTACCCTAGCGTAGAGCAGAATCCACAAATCCGCTGTAAGCCGTTAATGCTGCTTTAATAAAAACTAATTCATAAACTCTTCTCAGAGCATAAGTAAATTGAATTTTAGAACATAAACCAACCTACATACATAATTGTCTAACTTTATTCTTAAAAGAAGTTGTCTATGTCTCTTCTTCAATTGGTTACCCATTATGGTTTAAGTCTAATCTTTGTGGTTCGTCTTAATTTTTATGTATTTAGGTTTGCCTACTTTTTCTTGGAGGTTTTTTCTTGCCAACTGATCGATAACTGGAACTTTTGCAAAAGATGTTCTGAAAAAAATTATGCTTATGTCTAAAAAGTATACTTTTTTAAAATTATTTACTAAGAAAATCAATTAATTAAATTATTTAAAGCTGTATATTTATTTTTTCATTATAAGTTGAGAAGAGTATCCGCGAACCTAATGCAGAGTTGACGGGCATTTGGCAGATCATAGGTATTTAAATCAGAATATGTAAATGAGTCATTACTTACTGGTAGGCCACGTTAGGAGGGTCCAGGTACATTTCGTAGGGTTTCTGAAAAGCCGAGGATCCTCCTACCAAGAACCTAGGGTTCTGCTGTGGGAGCACTGGACGGTAGATACCGTGGTTGACTGGCATCAGATGAACCGAGGGGTCAAGTAGGATAGCGTTTTGTTGGTAACCTGATTAGCAAAATGATTAGAAATATAGAGAATAAAATGACATAAAAAAATTAATAAATTAAAGTGTCCTACTAAGGATAACACACAAACAGCGTCAAATAGGGTGCTACTTGCCACTTGCGTAATTCCATGGCGATTCAGGTTTATGGTAGCCCCTATTTAAACAACTTCACGCTCTCTAGTGACTTCACTTCAAGTAGAAAGGCAAGGATTTTTTAAAGACTAACACAACAACAAATAAAAGTAGTACACTAACCGGGGATTGTATATGGTCCAGGGTTTCCCTGGGGAGACCCTGCTACGACGTAGACGGGCTGGTAGCCCCCAATTGTGCCAGGTCTGAAATAAAATAAATAATAAATAATTGCGGGTGGTAGGACCTTGTGCAGGGTCCACCCGGATCGCTACCACCATCTTAAATATCCAAATACCAGTGTTCACATTGTTGTGTTCCGGTTTGGAGATAAAACAGCCGGTGTAATGACTAGCATAGAGGCATTCCATCTTAGTCCTCGGGGTTGGCAATGCATTTTCAGTCTTAGGCTTGCAGTCTTGTGAATGCGAATGTCTATGGGTCATATTTTCCATTTACCATCAGGTGGCCTGGGTGCTCGTTTGCCTTCTCACCCTTAAAAAATAGTAATATATATTACGGGACAGTGTTACGCTTATCTAGTCCCATACTTAGCTCAAATATTATGAGTATTATGGGTATAGGACAACGAGAAACATACATACATACCTAAATACACACAGAAAACATCCAAGACTGAGGAAAAACTACTCGCACTTCATACAAATGTTTGCCTATGAATCGAACCTAGGAGCTGGCTTCGTAGAATTTCCGTTTATGTATAAACAATTATCAGGGGACCATTTCAAGCAAATTAACCTACTTCCATAGCAAGCTTGTAGTCGTCACAGTTTTTCTGTTTGAATTCGTTACATGTGCTTTCATTGAAGATATTTTACACGTAACTCTAGCGAAAATAGCACTTTTAAGGATTTGATGCGTTCTGCGGTCTGCGATCAGGTCAAGTATCTTGTATATCTGATGTAATTTAGTAAACTTTTAGAGGCAGAAGATGATTGATCGGACCGCAGACCACAGGACGCATCCAGTGTAGTAAATCTCTTAGAGTTCAATGTATCCGAAACGGTACTCTCTGTGCTTATTCTATCGGAAACATAAGTTTACCTGTAGCCAGGCACAGGCATGTGTACAATGAAGACTCGTTGGCCAGGAATTAATCCAGGCAAGTTGGGCGGTGCCACCGGATTCTGCAAGAGAAAGACGCCTGAATAACCGTGTTCATTCATTGCGCACTAATTCTCTCTGTTATTTCAAGATTTTTTGCTATTTAATTTATATAGGCGTTTGAAATATACTCGCACAAACAAAGTGGTTCTGTCATAATAATTATAATACTAGGGAAATATTTGCATTTTTACTAGAGTTTACTCTTCGTAGTTGCAATTTTTTTACAATTATAGATTTAACAAAAAATAATAATAATTATGAATTGAATTGTAATAGGTTCAAAATGTGGATGTATTTCTTTGATCTCTTTGTAGTCGTCTGTACAAACCATCGTGCAATCCCATTTGTTGCAGATGCGTCACTCGCGCATAAACTTTGACACTGTAGGATATTTTGTACTTAAATCGGAAAAACTCAGTGACCAATTAGGCAATTAACGAACTTCAGACGTCAGATAAAGTTAGTCGGGTAATGGTACGTCTACGTCAAGGCCGTAACCAGAGGGGGGATTACTAGGGTTCAACTGTCATATCTGGTGGGAATTCCCGCCGAAGGGAGTTCGTTCCACAATAAGGGAAAGGTTTAGGAAGAAGGATAATGTACCTGCTGTGGAGGCTGCGGCTGCGGCTGCTGGACTCCTGGGACCAACTCAACCTCGCTGTCAGGGTCCAAGGTCTCCAGTCGCGAAGGAGCACCGTTCACACTAGCTGAAATATTCATTATAATTTAGAAAGGTCCCTATAAACTAGTATAGCCATGTCGTAAGGAGGGATGAAAGACATGGTACGAGAAGAGTTGTTAGTATGAATGTGGAGGGTTATAAAGCAAGAGGTGGATGGATTGTGTGAAGATGGATATGGGAAAGAAGAGAGTGAACGCTGAGATAACGGCACATAGAGATGCGTGGAAGGAAAAAACATGCTGGGCCGATCCCAGATGATTGGGCAAGGAGATCATGATGATGATGACCTATAAACTAGTGGTGGTAAGATCGCTATCACTATCTTATCATTTAGCCTACCGCCAAGCAGCAGTTCGCGTCGTGTTCCGGTATGGGAATATCCGATGACATTACTAGCATAGAGGCATTCCATCTTAGTCCTCGGGGTTGGCAACGCATTTTCAGTCTTAGGCTTGCAGTCTTGTGAATGCGAATGTCTATGGGTCACATTTTCCATTTACCATCAGGTGGCCTGTGTGCTCGTTTGCCTTCTCTTGGCCATAAAAAATAAGTTGGATCATTCGGATCGCAGGCTGAAGACTGTAGTCTTAACATTGGAAATGTTTATGGGTCTCAGATCTCACTTGCCAGCAGGTGGCTCTGAAATTAGGGGTCGTCATTATATCGTGGGATTTTATCTTTTTGATAGTGATTCGCGAGTCGCGACAACACCCTCGCTTGGCTTTGGTTTATGAAAGTTTTTTGTAACACCCGTACAAAAATCTGAAATAATTATACATAAAAAAAAATTGGGGAAAAATATCTAATCAATAATTCATATAATTCAAAAATCATATAATTCAAACCATTCAATTCAACCATGGTATCCAAATATTTAGTCAAAATTGGCCAATTTTGTTAGTAAAGGAAGATCATTGTCTTGTCTTGCTTACCCTGCTTCGGTCGCGGTTGCGTGTAGTAATTTGCCGCTACTGAGTTATCCAGGTAGTAATCAAGTCTGAAAAAAGGATCATAATAACAAATTATCATCAAGAAATAAGTTGGCAACCGGTTTGTTTGTAATATTTTTGATGTGTGTGAAACAAAAAGCCGGGGAGACAATGGATGCAACCAGCAGGCCAACAACGTGTCAGAAAGTGAAGTATGTTATATCCAGATTTTATCACGCGATAAACGAAGCCATATTAGGACCGTCCTCACGTGAAAAGCATACATCGGTATTTTTTGTGCAATTCGCGGCATTTGTCAGCGTTAGTACTACATGAGTGGTATGCCTATGGTTTAAATTAAACCAAGGGACATAATGTGTCGTTTTATCTTATTACCATCTGACAGATGTATAGGATAAAACGATATATTTTACCCCTTAGTTAAATAAGTCTAATAATAATTTTAAAAAAATACTTTAAGAAGACATACTTTGAAAACACGTGATTATAAATTTAGGTGCCGTAGGTATTTGAAACACACAGAAAACGATATGTTTTAATTCTGTAATTCTCAACCAATTAGGTACCTATATAATTTATTGTTGACACCACAGATTGACACCATTTAAAGTATGCTTTCGTTAAGTCATATTTATTATTATTATTAGAAGTATGTCGTTTTATCCTATACTTATACATTTGTCAGATTTTAATAGTATAAATTGACAAATTTTGTCCCTTGGTTCAATTTAATCCATAGGATTCAAGGAATAAGGAGAGGTCTATACCTAACGGTGGGTTGATACAGGTTGATTACATGGATGGAATGAAATTATACTCTAGAGGTATATACGAGGTGTATATTTACTGAAAGTAATACGTTCAAAGGCATTCTTCTTGACCTTAGTCTTTTTTTCTCTTTCGCAAAATGTAGTTAAAAGTGATATAAAAACATATTAGATTATTAGGGCCTCTTCAAACACGGCCTATAAACGGCTCCGTAACGGTTCAGTGATGAATTTAATATGCAAACTTTCACAAAGTGCCGTGCCAGTGCCGTCGTACCGTGGCTATGCTATTCTTCGCGGATGCGTTTCCGCCTTCCATTTAAGTTGTTACAGCTATTATTTTTTATATCAAATTTCATTGCTAATTTCAAGCGATCATTATAATTTGACTTTTTTACAGCAAATAGATCTATATTTGAATCCCTAAGCGTCGTATTTTTTCTCACTTGTATATGTTTCTCTATATAAGTATTTTCATCGTTGTCTGGTACCCTTAGTACAAGCCTAGAGCTTGTTTTGGGACTAGGTCAATTGGTATGAGGTGGTCCCCTGACATTAATATCTATCTATATAGCCTATTTAGTGTCCCACTGCTGGGCAACTTCACTAACTTCACTTTCAACTTCCCCCCCATTTCCCCAGTCGTCTCTTATTCTGCCTAATGCTTTCCAGTCTAGTTTGATTTTATCCAATTCGTCCCGCCATCTTTCTTTGGTCTCCCTCTAACAGTTTCAAGAAAATATGAAGAAGAAGAAGAAGAAGAAGAAATACATTTATTCACCAACCATAATACACACGTTACACAAATGATTAAAGAAAACTGTGAAGGTAACAGACATCACAGTGTGTCTCGCGGCGGTGAAACGGACACTATTTAGCTCAGCAAAAAACTGAGGTGTCAGACATCT
Source organism: Acleris sparsana (assembly GCA_923062465.1). NCBI lineage: Eukaryota > Metazoa > Arthropoda > Insecta > Lepidoptera > Tortricidae > Acleris > Acleris sparsana. The sequence goes on from OV281288.1 coordinate 2,100,463, forward strand.
ACATCGCTGATTTTCAACCAGTACCGGCAGTGACTCACGGAACGCTGTACAAACATACTATACTATACGTGTAAACTACTTACATAATACTTATAGCGGAAAAATAAACAGATAAATTATAAAACGCATACATAAATACCGATATACGTCTATTAAGATCTAGATTGCTGACTTTATCATAATGTGGCCTCAGATAATAATTTAAAAAAGATGCACCTGGAACATCTACTTACGGGTTGATCTGCTGCTGCTGGGGTCCCTGGTAAAACCTCGAGGCGGGGTTTGCAGCGATGAATGTCGCACACAAAGCAACGATGATGCACTGGAAATAACACAGATGCAGTAAAAAATATTTACATATTTTTTTGCGTTTAATTATTAGGTCAAACTTCACTTTAGAAAAAAGTGGTTGAAGATGCTTGCCAAGCATGTATCTGCTAGGGTAATGTGGGCCTATTATGGTCCTGTTTATTAATGTAGATAAACGTGGATTAAACATCTGTCACTTTCTGACCATCGTGTAAGTGCGAGAGTGACGAACGTTTTATCCACCGCGATAAAGGCGACCATAATACGAGCCCATGTAAATGATCAACTTGTAAAGGCCATGTAGGCTGGCAACTCTGTTGCTGTCTTACTCTTACTTCGTAGCTTATAGTTTGTTTTACTGTGATTGTGTGTTTATATAGATAATATAGATAATAGCCTGAAAAAAAGAATTCTATCCTATTCTACAGCCTTGGCGTTTTTCATTCCTAAAACAAATACAATTAATAATTTTAATCATTTTTTTTCTAGCTTCGGTTTTCACACGCAAATAACTACTTCGAAATCATGTCTACTAATGATTTGCTCATGTTCTTTTATATTTTACGTGTTTGTGTATTTTTTAAATTGAAAAAATAATACTTTATTCTTAAGGTACAAACGAAAAGTGGAGTGCTCAATACTTTTAGCCAAGGCTGTATAGCTTCCAGCCACACTTTGACGTAAAAAAGTTGCTCGTCTTACTAGGTTTTGGGGATTACCCCTAACAATCGGTTCCGGTTTGGCAGGACAACACGATTAGTCATGGAGAATTATTGCACAAGTTCCATGCATGACGCGTCAAGAAATGAATCTACGTATTTTTGGTATTGGTGGTATTGGCTTGGTTTGTAGTGACCCTGTCTATGAAGCTACTTTCCCGGGATCGATTCCGCGACTATTTGTGTGATTGCGCGAGTATTTTGAGTCTTGGTTGATAGTTATCTTAAATAAAAAGTATGTTTATCGTTTACTAGTACCAATATCACAAGCCGGGAGTTTAGTTCGGGGCTAGGCCGACTTGAATATTATTCATTCGTGATTATTTTATCAGTGTATTAAAACTATGAATTAATCACATCTCATGCAACTTTACCTACACTGTTAATCCTAAAATTTTACCGTTTCCCTTACTCAGACAGACGCACGTAACACTATTCTGTATAGTTATTTCAAAACCACGTAACAAACTCATCAATATTCTATATCGTTAACTAGGCAATTTAAGTTCATCTAAACCTCATTGCCTAGATCATTCTCATGAGCCATAGCGTCTAGCATACACATCGCAAATTAAAGGTTTAGATATTTGCAACTTTCGATGCGCCCACGCAGTTTTCCGGTGTCCGGCCTCTAAAGATCATCAAGGTGAAGTCATAGATGCCCGTTTGAATCATAATTGACGCTGGGGACAGCTGGGGAAGACTGATTGGGAGACGAGAGGCCAAATGAGTGTATTGGGTGATGAATTAGTTATCGATTCGAGACCCACTAATATTATAAATGCAATAGTTTTTGTACGTAAGTTACTTCTTATCAAAAAAAAACAAAGTTCCCAGCGACGTGGTCGCGGGCAGAAGTTAGTAATAATGTTATAAAAAATAATTGAAAAGTGTTTAATGTGGGGAGCTAAAATGAGAGCTCATAAAAATATCATTTCAAAAATTTTCTTTTCAATTTTGAACCATCCGTCGCCATTGTAATAGGCTGAAAGTTGGAATTCAAAAAAAAGAAGCCCAAAAGCAATGCAATATTACAGGATCTCCACCGTACTTAAAGTTGACCAACTCTTCGGTATGTTGTTGCTGTCCAAAGAAAAGTACGATCGGCAGCTTGAGCAAAAGGATATTCTTGACAGAAATGAATTTCTTTGCTAAAACAACATGATCAATATGATCATGTCTATTCGTCTACTTTAAGGCACAATAACGGCCAAAAATAACCTGGAGGTGGTTAAAATGTTGACATAACATTAGTCCAGTGAAATACCAATGTGTTTGGGTTCGCGACGCATCATTAAAACTCGGAGATAATAAAGACCGTAAAGAGGAGGAAGCTAAAGTACTCCGGCAATCATAATGCTTCGATTAGTGAGGCAGGATAATACTGAAGGCACAAGAAGACTAGGAATATGAAAGACCTCTTAGTTAGAGAAACTGAGGGGTAGGTTTCGCCTGGTAACTCGATCCCTGTCCAGGGCAGTAGACTCACAATAGCCATTAAGGTTGCCAAATTTCGCAGAGCTACGTGTGTTAATTGCTTACGTATAATAATACCGTGAATCGTCTCACCGGGTCCCAAGATACAGGCTCCGCCTAGTTTGAGTCCCTCCGGGAACCCATAAGTTGTAATTTTCTTTAGTCAAATAAACTTTATTTTACTTTATTTTTATTTATTTGCATGTCATGCAAGGCAACACCATACTTTACTACTACCACTATTACTACTTTTTTCAACTTTTCGGGGTCCTTGGATAGTTTCCGAGGTAAACTCTATGCGGACTGTCATGGGCGGCTTGCTTATTTCTTCTATTAGTATGTTTAATTGTTGTCTATGCATCCATAGTCAAAGCCTAGAGCTCATTTAGGTTAATTTGTGTAAGGGCATGTTTTTTTTTAAATCGTGTTCGTGACTGAAGGCTGTTTTTTGCCCTTTTTAACAAGTATTCCAAGCATCCGGAAGTGATCATCGCAGGGCCATAAACAAGCGAATTAGCATCAACGCTTACTAATCGTATTCCGCAATACGCCGCTTGGGGTAAACTATGGTAATTAAAACCATCGGCGATCATCAGGGGGGATAGCATGAGCTAACTCGGATCATAGGCTAGTAGTACAGCCAACTACACTCGAGAGCAAAAATACCGGGTCAGAGTGCGTTTTTCATACAAACGAGACTATTTCGAAGCCTTGGTTCCTCACCAGGGGTTGTTTTGAGTGAGGTTTAATGGTAGATACTGCGAGGTTCAATAGAGGAAGTCAAAAGTTCTTAAGATACCTAACTGATCGCACAACCAGTTAACACCACAGCGGGAGAGTTTGGGTCAGCACTTGGTTCGGTTTTCGTTACGTTTTATTGCCATTTTAGATGTTTTTCTGAACATGCACAATTCCGGCGTTAACCGCAGATTCATTCAGTTGGGTATTGTAGGCACTCCTGTATCGATGCTCGCGGTATTTATCATCGGATTTCACTAAAAGCATTCCCTGGCGAGGAACCAACGCTTCCAAATAGCCTCTTTAGTATGAAAAACGTACTCTGACCCGTTATTTTTGCTTCTGAGTGTAACACAGGATTCTGTTAGTAGGTAAGGTGTTCTAAACTACTCAGATTTATAGTACCTAGCATTTTGCTTTTTAATCTTTTAATTTATTTATGGTTGCGTTTATCGCGTGACAAAGTTTGGATAAGGCATCCGTCACCTTATGACACGTAAATAAGTACGACAGTGACGGATATTATTGCTTTATCTATGTTTGACACGCGATACAGACGCAGCCATACTACCTATAGGACCGCAGCTTAAACATTACAAATGGGATGAATTGTGCCTTTACCTAAATAACAGGTATGCTATAGCACTCGCAAAAATAACGAACAGTTTATAGAAACGATGAGTAACTTAATTAAAATTAAGTTACTCATCTTAATTTTGTTTTTTATGGCATTCGAGCACACAGGCCACCTGATGGTACTCGTAAGTGGAAACTATGACCCATAGACATTCGCATTCACAAGACTGCAAGCCTAAGACTGCAAATGCGTTGCCACTGCTGTTTGGCGGTAGGTTAATGGATAAGATGGTTGTAGCGATCCGGACGGACCCTGCACAAGGTCCTACCACTCGCAAATCACTACCATCCGCTTGTCTGTATACGGGTTTTAATCACGTAATAAACGGACAAAAATCAATAAAATATACTATTGTCCAGTGCTTGGACTCCTCCAAATAATAGACTGCAAATAGTTTTTCCTAAAATGTGTAGGTAACTAGTAGTGTAGTATAACTAATTACCCACTACTCCCCTTGTTTTTTCGCGCCTTCCCTAATGCACCCAACGGTATCTAAGAAATATTCCTTCCAAATATAAAATCCTTGCGTCAAATACTCAAATACTCATAGATACTTCCAGCTTCAGCGGTTTGTCCGTAAGTCAGCCAGTCACGAAAGTTTTGTATATATATATAGATGTACAATTTTATTATCAATTTTATACATTTTTGTATAACTAGAATGGAAATCTTAATTATCAGAATGTGCGTGTAGTTACAATATTATTATTAAATAAGGCAAGAGCGTCACATTCAACCGGTTTCAGGTGAACTTTTTTTTTAAAATTATGGCAAATGTCATAATATGTGAATTCGTCTACTTCAAAATTAGTTTGATACTTCTGAACATTTGTGCCCTAAGTTTCTTAGCAAATGTTATATAGTTTTATAGTTACGACCCTACCTACCTTTCTACTACTCTACGTTCTACTACGTTCTACTACCATAGCTTTGCCCCTACGCTACGCTACGCTGGACTTAAGTACTTACTTTAAGATCTTATGTACATACATACAACGTAATACGCAATAAAACATTTGAATTTGAATTTGAATTTCTGCTTCCACAATTAATAACGAGAGATAATTTCCGTTAACTTCTCTGCTGGGGTAAACAATATAGCGATCATGCTAGATCACATACTTTATAAATACTCTATCTGAATTCAGTCGGCGCCTTTATGCATACCAATAGAGTATCAACAACACGATTAGGATTCTTGAAGGTACTTTACTATGGGAACAAAGTCCTTATCGAGTTTATTTGTATTTTAATTGCTCGATGACACGATGATAAACGACCTGTTTATTAGTTGTAAATTAGAAGCAGCGCATATAAGTGGAGATGGGCAGATTATCTGGTGAAGCAGGATGATAGGAGATAAGATAAATAAATAAAAGGGACAATGTTACATCAATTGACGTAGTTCCGAACTAAGCTCTAGGCGTGTACTATGGGTACCAACGACATAAATATACAGAAATATAAACTTAAATACAAAGAAAACATCCAAGACTAAGGAATAAATATTTGCGCTCATCACACAAATACACTCAGGAGCAAAAATAACGGGTCAGAGTGCGTTTTTCATACTAAAGAGGCTATTTCGAAGCTTTGGTTCCTCGCCAGGGAATGCTTTTAGTGAAATCTGATGAGTGATGATATGAATACCTCGAGCATCGATATAGGACTTCCAGAGTGCCTAGGATACCAAACTGAATAAATCTGCGGTTAACGCCGGAATTGAGCATGTTCAGATAAACATCTAAAATGGCAATAAACTGTAACGAAAACCAAGTGCCGACCCAAGGTCTCCCGCTGTGGTGTTAACTGATGGTGCGATCAGTTAGGTATCTTAACAACTTTTGACCTCCTCTATTGAACCTCGCAGTATCTACCATTAAACCTCACTCAAATCAACCCCATGCGAGGAACAAAAGCTTCGAAATTGTCTCGGTTGTATGAAAAACGCACTCTGACCCGGTATTTTTGCTTCTGAGTGTATCTGCTATTACCGGAATTTCAATCCAGGACCGCGAGGTCAATAAATAAATATGTAAAATCTAACGCAAATTGTCTAAGTCCCATAATGAGTGATAATTTGAAATAATATGAAGTTGTATAAGATGTTGTTATATTTTATGAGACGCAACTAGATCTTAACTATCCTAACAATGCAATGGTTGGATAACATCAGCCGCAACAATGGATATAATCAGTGTGAGACAGAGGATTAGGAAACTAAACGGAACTGATAAGGAGGACGATCACAGGACGATAATTACACCATTGCAGATAACCCTGGACTAACCCTAATAATTATGTTTGTTACATCCATACATACATTAGGTCACACCTGTTTCCCAGAGGTAGGCAGAGACCACTTCTTTCCACCTGCTACTTCTTCCTGCTTTTCCCACATTCATACATCAAGTCATGTATGCACGTCGATTTCAGACACAGTGGTTTTGATCGATGTTAAAATTGACATGTGGTTTTAAGTTTGTAAGAGACTTGTTTTGTTCTAGAACTACGAGTAGGGTTGCTATACTACACACATAAAATATGTACGTGTATCAAAAATATATCTATAATATCGTGCGTTAAAAAGAAAAATGACGTTATTCAAAATCATCAAAATTTACAGGACGAGAGTCAAAAGTTTCGGGCACGCTTATTTCAATATGTTGAAGATGGTATAGAACAAGTAACTAAGTATTATATATCACTTTCTTCGTAATTTTTTTTTCTATTTCTTTTTATAAAAATGTAATGTGAAAAGTAGAAATAAAGCCTTGTTAGCCTAATAAATGCCACTTTTCCATAAAAATAGTTAACCTTTTACGGTGACCTTTTATGAAATAAAATACAAATTGTGGAAGAAAACTTTCTTTATTGAATATAAAAAGCAAATGAAATTACACTGAAGTGTTAAAAATATTGCCAATAGCAAGGTACATGATGCGAAATAAGTAATATTTTTGGCGAAACAACCAAATCAAACAGGTAGATTTTTTCGAAACTCGAAATAAAATTATTATTTTTTTATATCGATTCAAGTAGGATAAAAGTGGGTACTTTTTAAAGAAATAAAAAAGAAAACATAAACTTATACTCAATAATTCGCAGCGCTTTCGGCTGCGCCATTTCAAAACCTAGCAAGTCTCAAAAATTCAATTTTGTATTTCTTGCATAAAACGTGGTTCCTAGTAAGTCCCTACCGGATGCAAAATCATTTAGAGACCTATCTCGGTCAGGTTCACAGATATGAGTACCCCGAAACCTACTAAGTACCTACAGAAACAAACGGTCTTGACCATTTCAAAATCCAGTATGTCACAAAACTATTTCAAATACCTAGTATATGACATGCACTTACTAGGTATTCAAAAAGTCATAGAGGCTTACTAGGTTTTGATGTGGTCGAACGAGTTTAATCATAACTTTTTAAATGTAGTATGTGTTTTTTTACTTGAAGTTACTAGTTTTTGTAAGTCAAGTGTTATATTCATAGACGTTAGTCTTTGTTCGTTTCATTTGACGCGTTTAGGTTGGTAGTACCTGTTCCCCCACCAACTTCATGCCATTGCCGTGCGCCGGAGCCGTTCGAACTCATTCAAACCGTTTGAATGAGTTTGAACGGCTCCGGCGCACGGCATTTGGCTGGCGACTGCGCGTTTGAATCAAACGCGCAGTCGCCAGCCCAATGTCGAGTTAGCCTGCACGTGTTATGTTAAAATTTTGGTTAAGTGGTGTGATTTGGCTACGAAAATCAATAAAATAAGTAGTCGCACTAAGCGTATAGTGAACAATGCTTTGAATTTAGATAACCACAAGTCTGTGTAAGTAAATGTACCTATATATTATACCTATCCTGATTAGACTGACACTTTCTCGTAGGTATTCAAGTGTTATAAGTTAGATTTTTTGTTGCCAAACGATTCATTTCTATAATATACCTATCTTGATGACACTCTGACACTTTCTCGTGGGTATTCAAGTTTAATAAATTAGATTTATTGTTGCCGAAGTTGCCGAATGATTAATTTCAATATAATTATGTTTTTCGAGTTTACAGCTTATTTAAATTTATACACAAGACGCACGTAAAATTCTATTTGATATCATAGTGTGTTAACGACATTTTTTTGACAAACGTTTAGGTATTTAATTATTACGCTTCACATCATCTATTTATCTTGAGTATGGGACAGGGTATCAGCTCATGGTATTTTTTTGCTTAAGCATGGTGTTATGTTTTATGTCTGTGCATTTTAAATTGTTTTTCGGTGGTTTTTGCTATTTTATGTTTTCATTTCAGCTCATTATTAACAACTAACGTTGGTCAACTAAAGATGGTTTTAGGTTATTTTGATTTTCCATTGACAGACTTAATTGTGACGTAAGTAAATCTTACTTATTTAAAAGTCGCAAACAAATAAATTTTATACTCCTAATTTAGAAAAAACAAAACTAGCAGTTATTTTTCTATTAGTCAACATAAAATTTCATAGTAGTATTTTGAACTTAAACGTCTCATTTCTAAAAGTGACGCTTCACATTCAATGAACCCACGGTAACTCTAAATAAATAAATAAAGAAAAACGTCATTTTACAAAAGATATCACTTTGGTACAAAACTTTATTCTAACTTTCTATACTCAAATCAAAAAGTGTCATTTTAGTATTTTAAATTACGTTGATAAGTTAAGACTGAAGAGTAGTTTTTTCTAAAATGTCATTTTTCATTAAATAACACTTACCTGTTTATATCAAATTTTCACACTATTCCGAGATATGTCAGATTTCCACAAAAACACACGTCTATTCACCACTGTGACTGGATTGCAACTGCGAGAGCGTCGCTCTTCTACATAAAAGATGGCGGACTATAGCGTAGTGGAAAAATGACAACGGTGCCATCTGTAGTGATAGGAAGAAAACTGCGGAGGGCCGCTTTGCCAACTTAAAATATAGGCAAAAAGTAGTTAATTTATGTAATAAAACACTTTTGATATTTTTTTGAATAACGCCACTTTTCTTTTTAACGCACGATATGTTTCATAGGCCGCAAATACAACTGAAAATTTGTTGCTAGAAATGTCTAACGGTGCAGTCCAAATTATACTACCTTGAAATTTATTAATATTTATTATTACTGGCAAGTTTCATGCAAGTTACTGTCGGACACTGTCGGACCGCACTGTTGGAAACTTTTTGCAGAAAATCTCTGTAGATATTTTTTGGAAGTTCCACCTAAAATGAAATTGGGTACTGGAGACTTTAACATATTTATTTATTATTAGGTAAACGAGCACACAGGCCACCTGATGGTAAGTGGGATCTAAGACATTTGCAATCCCAAGACCACTAACATAAGACAAAAGGCAATCTCCAGACTGTTGCTAACCCGTACAAATAAAATGGAATGCCCGAAACTGGAACGGAACTTTGCAAACATTGCTTCTTTGCTATTGCTAACTGAAAACGAATCTAAAACTATATTGAAAAAGAAAACCCATTATTTTAGCGATACACCTTTCAACGAGCGTATCAGTTATAGGCGCAGCGTGGGGCGACCCCCCGCGAGATGGACGGACGATTTGGTCAAGTCCGCGGGGACCCGCTGGATGCAGGCCGCTTCCAACCGGGTGAGGTGGAAATCTTTGGGAGAGGCTTATGTTCAGCAGTGGACGACCTATGGCTGAAATGATGATGATGATGATGATCAGTTATAGGTACGCAGATTTTTAATTTCATCAAAACGTTTTTCACACCGCATGAGTTCTTTTTTGTGGTGGTCGAAAATCTAACCTAACCTAACCTACGTTATTAATATTTAAGATATCCTGACAACATCAAGGTTTCAGCAGACAACATTCGGTGGAATGAAATTCGATGAAATAATGCAATCGATGAAATTAAATTCTGCAAAATGGTTTGCCTTTTACTTCGACGAATCTTGTGACGGGCCTCACAGTCAAGATGAGTTTATTAATACGGCCCTTAGAATTGCAGTCTTGAGATGTAGTATTGAGCCAATGTCTAAATGGGCCTCAGAACTCAGTCACCATCAGGTGGCCTGTAACTTCTCTAAGCCGTAAAAATCTATATAGTAACGTGATGTCACATCTCGACCTCCACGCAATGGTGTAACAATCTGGGTGAAGGCTGAACGTCGTCCACATACTAATACTCACGTAATTCGCCGGCTTCCGTCGCCACCTAATCACGATAATCATTTGATGTCTTAGGAGATACGGTGGTGGGTTGTACGCTTGGGTGGTGATGTTAAAATGGTCGTGACGTCGTTTTAAGTTTGAAGGAACTGTTTGTGGGGTTGGGACTGGGGCTTTATTACCACACATCAAAAATGTTCAAGGTTAAAATATATCTCTAAATTATTTTGACTGTATTGCAACTTGCGCTAAATCATGACTCAACCTTTTAAGTTTGACAAGTTATCGTATCAACGTAATGATAGCTGCTTGTTTATTTGACAGTGAGGAAGCTAGATTTAAAAAAATACTCGTCTTTAGACGCGTTAAAATAAAATAAAATAAAAATAAAATAAATATCAGGGGACAATGTCACACCAATTGACCTAGTCCCAAACTAAGCTCTAGGCTTGTACTATGGGTACTAGACAACGATATAAATACTTATATAGAGAAATATATACTTAAATACATAGAACACATCCATGACTCGGGAACAAATATCCGCGCTCATCACACAAATATCTGCCCTTACCGGGATTTGAACCCAGGACCGCTAGCTTCGTAGGCAGGGTCACTACCAACTAGGCCAAAAATTAAATTAATAAACACCACATAAACTCCGCTAGTGTCTCCTCGTATTTGTGGTCTTGATTTATTTTGATCTTATTTCAACATTTCCAAAGACGATGATGCTTTGGCAGTTAAATATTATCTGCGCTGCACTTCGCTGTGTGCGCGCCGGCCCTAAAAGTCTCTATGGATATGCCTTTAGGAACTGACTAAATTTCGATTTTGAAAAAATAGCTTATGTTCCTCTCCGGGCTATGTACTCACCATAGAACTGTCTCACAGTACGTTATGATTCAAGTTGTAAACAGCGTCAAAGAATTGTTTTATCACGTCACTGTGATACCGTTCTATGGCGGGTCAGGGATCCATTGGGCTGATAGTAGATATTCTCTGTATCAAATTTCACGTCGATCGGTCGTCGGAGCGTTGAACCCTCACAACGAAACAAACAATTTGCATTTATAATATTACTAAGGAAGTAACTGTATCAGCAATGTTTATATTGAATACACGAAGATTATTGATGTCTGTTCATTTGTGTGTGTTTACTTTGCATAGTATTGTTTTTGTTTTATTAACGACTAGCGCACCGCTTTCGCTTTGCTTCGGTAAGAGTTCCCAGTAACACCAGAACATAAACCACAATGTGTTATAAATAAAAAGTGGAAGCTATTTTGTTTTATACCAGCTATGAAGAGAAGAATATGGATAGGGCCGTAAAGTGTTCGTCAATCGTACTGGCACTTATTTCTCGTTGCCTACTAGCAGACTAGGAACTAGCAAACCAGTTATATGTACTAGCCCGTGCATGAATCCGCGCATTTCAAGTTATTCATAGCGATGTCGGTAACCATTTCGGAAGTACGGAAGTTGCATTTATGAATGAATCATTCAGACGGAGCAAATAAATACACAGAACGCGCTTTCTTGTTGTAAGTTAAATAATAATGGTCAGTCTTTCCACTCACTGACAAGCCATTGTGCTCCCTAAAATCAAATCATGATAATATTTAACTAGTAGGAAACCCTAAATCTCGCGAATTCTCAGCTACGTAAAAACTACCGGCACATAATATCAATGATAACATTTTTTTAATGTACTAAGCTCTTGATAACCCACTCGGAAAAGTTATCGTCTAACAAACATACAAACATAGAAATGCATATGCATATGTAGGATTAGTGGCCCCTACCTAAGACCGATTTAAGGTGCTACTCCACCGAAGATGCGCGACTAGGCATTTAAAAAACATACAAATTTAAATTCTCGCCTCGTCTCGCCTCGCTTGGTCGGTGGAAAAGCCCCTTAAGACTTTGTTTGGTCAAAAAAGCACTTTGTAATTTATTACACAGTGAGTAGTGACTTATGACACAAGTCCGAATGGTCAAGACATTCATCCAAATACATATCCGAACAAAGGCAAGCACGTGGGCCAAAGCAAAGTGTCGTTAGCATATAAATATGTTGCTTTCGTCGCGGACATCGAACCCGCGCCGTTTTGTGAGGCAGGCAGACAAAAAGGACTACTGACAAAGAACCTTGACTCCGTGGAGTTCAAGGCATAAGCGTCATACTTTCAACTCCGAATCTGTAGCAATCTAGCGATTATTCAAAATATATATTTTTGACGAGACGCGCTGGCTTAGTTGGTAGTGACCCCCCTGCCTACAAAGCTAGCGGTCCTGGCTTCAAACCGCAGTAAGGTAAGCAGCTATTTGTTTGCCTAGCACGAATACTTGTTTGTTAGTCATGGATGTTTTCTATGTATTTAAGTATATATTTATCTATATAAGTATTAATATCGTAGTCTAGTACGCATAGTACAAGCCTAGAGTTTAGTTTGGGACTAGGTCAATTGGTGTGACATTGTCCCCTGATATATATAAATTAATTATAATTAAAAAAAACTTTCGCATTTACACCCCTTCTTTTTCTTTATCTTTATCTTTATCTTTACAAAGTATAAAACAAAGTCGCTTTCCATGTCTGTCTTTCTATCGTTCTGTCATTTGTATATCCGTTTACTCCTCCTAAACAACGCAACAGATTTTGGTGCAGTTTTCACCACCATCAGTTAGATATTTTTTCTCGGAAGGTGAATGATAAAGTCTGGTTTATGTATGTGTGTAACAGAAACTCACATAAACAGAAGCAAAGTGAAGGCGGGTAGTTAGACAATAATATCAAGTTTGGTCGAGGTAAGTCTATTTTTACTGTCGTGAGTTTTATGTTCATAGTGATTCAAAATACGAGTAGGTACGGACGTTACTTTGCTACCTATTTCAAATAAAATCTGCTTAAAGATGTCATTGTCATTAGAGATTCCAAGTCATTTGTAATTGATAGGAAACTCAACCTTATTGCTGTAGAATTTCAGACTGACTTTGGAACTAAGGTACCTTAGTTCCAAAGTTTAATTCGTTGACTATACAACAAATTGTGTTTGCGAATTTATTTTGGCTTCTGATTCGGATGAAAGTCAGTGGACTGAACAATTGAGGACGTGTGTTCAACGCTGCTGTTAAGTCAGAAAAATCATGATTCATGACCTCATCGACACAATTATAATGTAGATATTCGAAAAAAAAAAAAATGACTACTCTGACATGAGTAATGAAAGCTTTAAAACAGTAGTAACAAAATTTTTCAAATTGGATATTACCGAAGCGCATTATACACCTCAATATAACAGAGTAGAAGCGTCAAACAAAACGGTTTCTATATAAAAATGACACATTAAAACTGATTTATTCGACGCCAGTGACACCAAATTACCCACAATTTACAAACAATTTGTCAATTGGCGGCAACTAAATACGTCAAATCCAGGTCGCACCATGTAGCATGCGCACACGCAGCGAGGCGCGTCCCTCGCGACAATCCTCAGCAATTACGGGACCGATTGCAGTTTGAGCTTCGTTTCGAAATAAAGGGAATTGTACAACCGGAGTAAGTACCCGTGACTGCAATTCTTGCAATGGACGACTTGGAAATTATGGCGTGTGGAAAATGGCCCAATTGATAGTTACACGTTGAAATTGTGGTCTCATACAGTAGAGCATGTTTAGTTTCTGGTTCAATACCCCAGAGTAAGTATTTTCACATAAAAAGTACACTTGTAAAATACCAGGATTTTAATAATACCAGACCAGGTTACTTCTTTACCAAATTCCCAAAACGCTTTATTTAAAAACAATGGAATTTAAATAATAATCACTACCTTATCGTATGTAAACTTTTTTAATTGAAATCTGGTATTTTAAAATTCGGGTATCTCGGAAATGAGCGCATATTTAAAGATCGTAATTTTCTACAAACGTGGCAGATGTGGCTAAAATATTGAAAATTCTGAGCATGTCTGAGGTTTACATAAAATACTCCCCAGTTTGTTAGTAAATTTATATAAGAAGCGTAAATCAGCAAGTTTTATCCGTCAACATTAGCTATAAATCTTTTTTAGGCACACCGGTGACTGTTTCCTTCACGATGTCAACGTTCTTCAAACCTCGAGTTCAAGGACTTGTCCTACCGACTATATTAAAGAGCAATAAAACAGGCGACGCGCTGGCCTACGAAGCTAGCGGTCCTGGGTTCAAATTCCGGTAAGGGCAGATATTTGTGTGATGAGCGCGAATTTTTTTCCCTGAGTCATAGATGTTTTCAATGTATTTAAGTGTATATTTCTCTATATAAGTATTTATATCGTTGTCTAGTACCTACCCATAGCACAAGCCTAGAGCTTAATTTGGGACTAGGTCAATTGGTGTGACATTGTCCCCTGATATTTATTTATTTATTTATTAATAATAAAAGTGGTCACTGTATGAATTGACGTGGTGATAGGTGGAATTACTATCTTGTAAGGTTATTTATTAAAGACCATTTTTTCGGTAGAAATTGGACCATAATACACTTAGAACAAGGCCCTCATTTTTTCCAAAACTATTTGTTGCCCTGGTAATACCGATTCTTTGAATTTCATTCTTTAAAGTAAATTACTTAGACTGGTTTTGTTATTTAAGACAGTTTAAAAAAAAAAAGTGTAAATAACCTTTGTTACTGTGACAGCATAAGTGTCAAAATTCCCATTTAAATGCGGCGTTGTCTGAACAAAGCGTTGTCAAATAACAAGATCTTTATGATAGCAAAAACATTTAAACTCGGTATTTTTACTACAGTGTTTTTTCTTGGTATTTTTATGTTACAAAAAAATATCACACGCTAAAACAAAGCGTGTAAAACATTTTTGTTTGATAATTAAAGAGAAGGTAAGGCTTAAAAAAACAATCCATACCAAAGTTCAGAAGGTCGAGATTCATTCAATTTAGCATTTTCTGTTAAGACAATAACGTAATCCAACTTTTGCTGAATCGACGGAAGTTTTACAAAATATTTTTTCTGACTTTACTTATTTAGTTTTTGACCTTTAAATTATTCGCACGAATACAATTCGCGGATATAATTCATAATCTATACAAAAAGTAATTAGTAGGCATTTTCTTTTGCGAGAACAAAATATTATTGACACAGGGAAACGAGAACATAAAACTGCATGATGGTAATTATTATTTTCACATTTAACACGTTTTAATTTTATTGTCGCTCTTGAAAGATAAAGGTATTCAGTAAGGAGACGGCTCGGGCACTTTCACATGTCAAAAATCTACCAGCAATTTCCAAGACGAGAACACTGCTGAGAAGAAAGAGGAGAACACTGCTCAAAACTCAGTCATACTATACATCATTTAGGCCAAGTTGAAACTTATCAGTTCGCTCTTGATGTGCACACGATGACACTTCAAGACAAGACTAACAAGAAGCAACCTTCAAAAAATACATACCTACAGTGGAACACAGTACCTCCTGCTTTTAAAAATCATATATCATTGTCTAGTTAGTATCGAGACACAATCAAAAAACAGAAAAATTTGTTAAAATATGTTGGTAATAAGTAACTTTAAACTTTTTCCCTCCATTTGTTTGAAAAAACGACAAACAAATAAATATTGTATCATTAAGATTATCTCCTTTAAGGTGCCCAAAATAAGGTCGCTTTAACGCTGTAAAACTTGTGTTTTAGGTCATTAAGGTAGAAAAGAAGGCGTACTCCGTACCGCACAGTCAGTATATTTCGATGTAAGTAATGTCAAATATCCAAATATCCAGTCCAAATGTAAATATAAATATATTAATATCCGGTACATAAGAAGTCGTACTGAACACATATACACGCACACACATAGCACACACTTACACACACACACACACGAACACAGATACATACAATACAATATATATAAAGTGATAATGTTTTTTTTTAAATCGGTCCACAATATACGGAGAGGCTGGTAAACATACATACATACAAAAAAATACACACAGTCAAATGTAAAACCTTCTCCGTTTTGCAGTCGGTTTAAAATGATTGTGCGAAATTCTTTAACCAATTCCTTTTTTAAAGTTAAGTATATTTTAAATTTTGATTCTGATTTTGATTGAAATTTGAATTTTCAGTTTCATTTATTTTATTATTGTATAATTTACATTATTATTGTATATTATTTAATTTACATGGATTAAGCTTGGCCCGAAATTAAGATTTTTACATACATACATACATACCTTGACGCCTGCAATCCCACAGTGGGGTAGGCAGAGCTACAGAATTACCTACAACTCTAACAACTTGTTGATAATTCTGTAACCACATTTTCACAAGAGGTAAACCAGCGTATAAGAAACAGATTTTTATTTTTAAAATTTAAAAAGAAAACACTATGTTCTGAGCCTTTTTCAGATAAATCAATACTGATTTTACACTTACACACGAATACAACGGAATTACGATACTATTACACATTGTGTATAAATTACACAGGCGCGAAAATATATGTGTAACTAACACACTTAAACAGGGCTTCAAACGTCATATTTAATTTATAAAACACCACAAAAAATGCTACAAATTTCATTAATCATTCTTACATAATCCCAAAAATATTGTCACCAAAAAAAAAGGTCAGCCAACGAAAATATTAAACACTTAGTTCCTTGTCATTGTAAAAAAAAAAAAAAAAATTTAAATATACAAAAATATCGAAATTAAATATCACAAGGTTCTAAATATGCACATTTTTTAACTGGCCAACCGAAAATAACTAAGACTTACTATGAAAGCTGCCATCTTGAATACGCACACGGCGCGCGCGTCGTGAGAAATGCAATCAACTCCTGCGCACGTCGGCTTATATCGACTTTTCCGCTTAGTATTGTTTACGTTTTCCTTTGCCCATTGAGATCACTATTTAAGTCTTTTGTTTACATTTATTCCTTACAAGCATATGATTAATGGATGAAGTTATCAGTTTATATGATGTAACATCTGGTCTTATCTACTTTTTTTGGCATAATAGAAAGTAGTTAAGTGGTGGTAGGACCTTGGTGACTAGCTACCACCAAGCAGCATTCGCATTGTTATGTTCCGATGTGGTTATAAGAAAACCGGTGGATTTGCAAGCGTAGATGTATTATAATTATCGCAGTCTTCAGGGTTGGCAATGTATTTGGAGTCTAAAGACAGTCTTGAGGAAAACTGTGGATAGAGTGGCACAAAGCTAACTATCGTGGTTATCCATGGGGAAGTCCTATGCAGTCTTTCAGTTGAAACCTTGTAATTCCCCACGGATTTGAAATAGAGCGTTAAAAGCACTCCAGAATAACAATACCTTCTGATTGAGGATCACGCGAGCCTTGAGTTCAATGTAGTGGAAATGGTTTTGATTTTTCAATTGTTGATACCACCCACCCACCCTCGCTTCGCACAAGGCGTCTATTCCCGATGGTGAAAAAACATATCATCATCATCGTAAACACAATTTTACCGCTTTACGATATTAAAATAGAATAAAATGGAATTGACCGCAACACCTTTTTAGGGGGAGGGGCAATAAGTTCCCATCCTCCAACAGAAAAAGTATGTCTCAGTTTATAGATCTTGCTAACTTGACATGATATACTCATATTCTTAGGCATTCACAGGATTATTTTTTTGGAAAATCATAACCGTTTCGTATGGATTTTGTTTTAAGATAAGCACTTTTTTGCCGCAATACTGTTTTTGGGTCGTTATGAACATATTGACATCCATTCCGTGAATGTCGCTGGGACGGGGTAAATACAAAATCCCCCATCACCATATAAAAAATTGTTAAAATACACTTACGAAAAAACTTAGAACTAGGTGAGGCAATGGGTCCCAATCTCACGTCTGAATACCTTGATATGGCACTGACGATCCAAGGGACGAACGTATAAGGCTGCCTAATTGAGAATACACGCGCTAAAATTTGTTTCGTTCGCTCTGGCGGGACTACTTAAACTCGCCGCTTGGACATTCACTCGGTCACCCATCCGACCGTCGTTGTTGAAAGAATCACACCCTGGGGCGAGATGCATGATGGTGTGATGAGTGGCGGCATAGATCAAGAATAGATTACAAGCGCTCAAAGCACTCAAAGACGACGCGTTAGTCTAGTTGGTAGCGACCCTGCCTACGAAGCTAGCGGTCCTGGGTTCGATTCCTTTTTCTGGGGAGCCTGCCGTTTAGTCAAACTATCTTTGGTCAAATGTATCATTTCCCTAATTTTTCATTTGCCAAACCAATGTTATATAATGTTTTCAGAATTTATTTCAGTACCATCGTGTAGAACCCTATGGGTTAGGTTAGGTTAGTTTTTATAAAATCCAGAAATATATACGTTTACAGAAATAAAGCAGTTTGGCAAATGAGAATTTGGGAAATGATACATTTGACCAAAAATATTTTGGCGAAACAAAGGTAACCCCTTTTTCTGCTTAAGAATGTTCATCGTTGTCTAATTCTAGGTTTTGTGAGAGATTGTTCCTGATACTCGTATTTATTTCAAGGGTCTGCAAAAATGTATGACCTCATTGTGATTTATATTTAAAACTGTAACACGAAGTGTATTCAGGGGCTCGCTAATTTATCACTCGGCTTTTGTGTCTAACATCACTTTTGATTTTGAATGACAATCCTCAATTTATATAATTAATAATATGCTAATGGAGTTTATGTGGGCGGGGCACATTGCTCGCAGGACTGATGGCCGATGGGGTCGGAAGGTTCTGGAGTGGCGTCCGTGGACCGGAAGAAGATAGGTAGGCCTCCAACAAGATGGAGTGACGACCTCGTCAGGATCGCGGGACCGTGGTGGACGCGAACAGCACAAGACCGGTCTGAGGTCTGAGTGGAAAGCCTTGGGGAGGCCTATGTCCAGCAGTGGACGACTTTCGGCTGACATG
This sequence comes from Acleris sparsana, assembly GCA_923062465.1. Classification (NCBI taxonomy): domain Eukaryota; kingdom Metazoa; phylum Arthropoda; class Insecta; order Lepidoptera; family Tortricidae; genus Acleris; species Acleris sparsana. Next base: position 2,119,435 of record OV281288.1, read on the forward strand.
ATGATGAATGGAGCTTATGTGTACTCACTACAGAACCTTGTCACGGAATGCCTTTTATAAATTTTAACGCAATATTCTTTTTTTGATTTGACGTTCATCATATGATAGTTCAAGACCTCTTGTCAACTCGCTAAATATGGCTTTTGACATGTTATCGTATCGTGTTACGATAGCTCTTTTTACCTAACAATACGATATCACCAGAAAACTATATATTCTTAGGGGTAAGAAATATTCGTGGGCTCTTTCCCATTCAAGATCAGCCAAAGAACGTTGGCCCTAATGTAAGTCAATTAACAGTCTACTCTTATACTACCTTTCAATCCTACTTCTACTACTCTAAGGTTTAGTAGCAGTTGAATCTTTATAGTATAAAACAAAGTCGGTTCCACCGTCTGTTTGCTTAGATCCTCTAAACTGTGCAACGTGCGCAACAGATTTTTATGCGGTTGCCATCAATAGATAGAGTGATTCAAGAGGAAGGTTTTGATGTATAATAAATTCTGTTTTAAATATGTATGAGAGGAACAAAAAACTCACATGAGAGCGCACATAATAATAATTACCTCATAACTAAAAAACCCCAATATAAAGCCCCCTTCTTCCAGAGCTGATATCTCTTGGACCTATAGTCCTAGTATAGTGGCAATAGTCGGTCTTTTCCGCAAATATTACAATGATATAACTTAAGCTAGCGTTGCAGAAAATGTTAAAGTCAATATTAATAATAAAGTACCAATAGGATACACTGAACAAGATAATATACAAACTCGTAACATCGCAGCTGAGTAAGATATCCCAGATAATTAGTTGTGGAAGGTCACGGAAATCTCCAAGAGGCGGGCAGCAAACGACAGATTTTAATAGTATATGATATGTATGTATGGATACACTTTATTGTACAAAATGATAACAATACAATGTATATAAAAAATGTACAAAGTCGAACTTAGCCCACAGTGGCGATCCTTGGGAATGTCTACGAGTATGCGCGTGTCCGTATGAGTACTGTGTTAATGTCTCCAGATGTCTATCGCGTGAACAGATTCCATTTGTGAGTTACTTTAGCTAGAACTAGCTGTCATAGTCATCTGGTCTTAGGAATCTGCAAGAACTCAGCGACAAAAGAGGGATCATAGTGCCAACTCTTAGGAAAGGAATATGTTCAGTGGATAAAACACCTTTCGCTTCATGTGGAGATGATGATGCAAAATTACGAGCTACCTAGGAAGAGCAAAAATAGAACAAAGGCTAATTGTTTCCGCACTTTCAAGGGTTATTGTTTATGTTTGCGGCGTTTTGGCTGGCTTCCAATTCTATAGTCATAGTCAATAACTATAATTTAAATAATTCCTATACAAACTGCATCTCACTGATGTGTCACATCGTGTTAATGATTACGTAACGGTCAAGAAGTTGGATAATATATATATACATGGGGGGCCATTTGCAACGTCAAAAGATGGCGGATGTGTAATTGGTTTTATTTTTTATTTTTGTGTATTTAGGTGTTCATAGTTCTTTCTTGTTAGTTATTTGTACTTTTAATGCCTTTGTGTTGCACAGTGATAGAAGACTTGGACTTATTTCGTGTATCCTGGCATCTTACTTCTCGTTTCAAGTGGACTCGCAGTGGTGCAGAGGTTAAAACTATCTTGGCCTCTGTCCTACATATCACCGTATAACGTTGCCACCAATCTTCATAGAGAAGATTGGATTGTGTTTTATTGCTATATTGATTTATACTTATATATACTTGACACTGGCGAAATAACTCCATTGTGGAAATGCCATATTCCCGCGGTAGTAGCTGTTCATGTCGCCGCGGGGCAAAGAAAAATAATTATTTATATATACATCAGTCAGATGAAGTTCGTAAATATATTTCGCGAATACTTAAATTAAAGCACTAGTGCCGCATGTCACCAAACTTTAATAAGACTTACTCCGAGATTAGTCTTTACAAATTCGGCGTTTAATCTAGGTATTTATTCCAGTTTGGTGAAATGCGGCCTAACAGTTGGGTATTTACCCGACCTTTCGATATTTTAAATTTATCAATTATCATTTCTTGGCTTTGGGAGGTTTTTTTTGACGTGTTGTTATAGTATTGTCAAAACATTACGATAGCTCTCATTTACTTGACAGTAATGTCGGTTGGGTATACGATAAGTACGATAACATTTGTCATGTCAAATCAAATAAAAAAACAAAATCTCTTTTACACGTCAGAAAGTTAATAAATATAGTTTTCTCAAACATTAAATGGAATATTGGCGTTATGTTAGTTATTTTAGGCTTCAAAGTATCACTTTGCGGGCGGAACAACACAAGACAAACTGTAAAGGAATTTCATACAAAATTTAAGGCCTAGTCCGGGAAGTATTTTCTTTATATATTTAACGTAAACTTGGCGGCTGTGTTCATGAACAGACTAAAATAGATCCATTTTTGTATTTAAATATACTGAAGCGTGCATTCTACCAAAGCGTTTGCATGTTTATTTAAAGTACCAGGAGAGTAGAGGTAATTAGGGGTGCGTAGCGCAACTTAGATCGCAGGCGATGGAACTCGGTGTGGCGCAGCGGCGGCGCGGCGGCGGCGCACCCGACACAGCGCGGATGACTGAGCACTGTAGGTTACTTTTAATGTTTATGCTCTCCTATTACTTGATGTTGTATTTTTTTTAAATGAATTATTATGTTTGAGAAAAACGCTATACAAACCTCGCCGTGAAAAGGGGTTGCCAGCATCGTAACTATCCGAACTCTATATGAACTACGCCGGCAACCCCCTTCCCGGCCTCTGTAGTAATGTTCTATTAACTTAGTAGAGTGGAGGCCCTGTACGATGATTCGCCTTCGGTTTTTAATGTACCTACTCGTATATCTTAAGCCATTACTATGGTTGCAGTATGGAATCCTGTCTGACAATGGAACTTCCCAGACGCTGCATTTTTCACGAAGCCATATTACGAGTTTATCGTAATTTCTGAGAAACTTACCACAAACTTGTTAGCTGTCTTTCTTTGAACTTGGAGTGTTAGTCACACTTCTACTTAGTGTCAATGTTGTGGTCTCAGCGGGTTTGTGGTTCATGGGTTTTAGTACAGTCATTTGGAGCTCAGGAAGGAAGTTTTTCGGGAATTTTGATTGGTGATTTTATATTTTTTAACTTGCTCTTTTTTATCTTTGCTCTTGTTCGGGCTCTGAGTCGGACAGGAGATTTTGCCAAAATACTTTTCAGGCGCCATTTTTCGATATGGCGGCGCAAGCAGTAAAGACTGTGGCAAACTATTTTTTTTAAAGATCTCGTAAAAATTTATAAAATCAGTAATATTTTCAAAACCTACAAAAACTGTCCAGGTAAAACTACCAAATGACTGAACTACTTGGCTCCTGGCTGTAGTATTCCATGATCGTAATAGTCTAGAAAACGACTATCTACTTAAAATTTAATTAAAAAAACATTATTTTCCGAAACTGAGGTCTCATGTCCATAAATTCATTTTTTCTTCGCATTATTGTTATGATAATTACCAGGTTAGGTTAGCTATGCAGTTCAGTTTACGCTGAGAGAAAAATACAGAGCTATACAACTCCTGCCCATTTCCAGTTTGATTTTTGGGCGTGGAATAGCAGTTGATCTGGTTGTAGATATTTTTTCGAGTCTTATCTTGAGTCTAATCATCCGATTGTTACGCTCCAGTATGGGGATAAAGACATACGGTCAAATTACTAGCACAGAACCATTCCACATTAGTTAGGATTGGCAACGCATTTGTAGTCTTAGGCCCGTATTAATAAACTGATCTCACCGGTAAACCTCGTCTCGAGATGCGTCAAAAATGACAATGTAATATGGTTTGGCGTTTACTTTCACGTATCTTGTGACGGGCCTCACAGTCAAGAGTTTATTAATTGCAGTATTGCATTCTTGGGATTGTAGATATGAGATATGAAAACTAAATGATGTCTTGCATTTAGTTATGCACGAAACGAATATGTAATTTACGTCAAATTTCAACTGTAGAATGTCGTACGGTCTATACAGATGTCACGCATGTTACATCCATATTTTGTCACGAGATAAATGCAGCCATGTTAAGCCCTTGAAAGCGGCCGTTATGCAAGTTGCGGCCGTAAGCATATTGTATTTAGTAAACTGATTGCTATTAAAAAGTATCAGGCTGTATGTTCATCATCATCATCATCCCCAAGGCTTTCCACTCAGACCGGTCTTATGCTTTTCGCATCCACCGCGGTAACGCGATCCTGACGAGGTCGTCACTCCATCTTGTTGTAGGCCTACCTACAGCTCGTCTTCCGGTCCGCTGACGCCACTCCAGAACCTTCTGACCCCATCGGCCATCAGTCCTGCGAGCAATGTGCAGTGACTGAACTTCAGTAAGTGAAGTGGCAGTGGGCGGGGCACATTGCTCGCAGGCTGTATGTTCCTGGATACAATTAAGAGAATAGAGAACTTCCATTATTAAATTAAATTAGATACTTTCAAGCATTTTATTACTTATTGTTTAATGTGTTGTGTCATTGTGTGTACTGAATAAGAGACAAGTACCTACATGAAACTGACGGACGTGCATGAAGATGTCGATGTTTAGACCGGTGCACCTGGCGTTCCATAGTCTCTGCCTATCCCGTTGGGAGACAGGTGTGAAGGGATGTACCTAATTATGTATGTATGTTTGATGTTGTTGAGATCGGCTTTATCTGAGATAAATGAGTCACTTTTGCGCTTCATGCATTAATGTTAATTTATGTATACTCGTGGTATAGCAAATGCGTTTGACAGTAATAGTGAACAATAATTTAAAATCTGGATCATTATTGCTTTATTATTCTTACTACGCATTAGTTTTCGAAATCGTTTGATGCCAGTGTCTGCTTGGCGGATATAATTTACAAACAATTTTTAATTGATGGCAGTGAATACCTTACGAGTAAATTCTTGCGTGGGCGATGGTACATTTCCGTCGTCTTTTTTCTTTTTAGGATTGCGTAACAATATAGTAAAAACAGAACCGTTATGGTGAGACTTTGCTGTTTTTCTGTAAACTATAAAAGTTATTACCGCTCAATTTGGCATAGTTGTATAACTTGCTTTCCCGCATCTGTTTTTGTGGTATCATGTGAAGGTGCTCACTCAATCTGTACATTTCAATACTATTTTTTCATTTACAACCAAAAATTTACGAAAAGTTAGAAACCCTGAAGAAATCTGATTGATAAATATTAATATTGTACGCCAAAAATAAAATCAAGTTTTACAGATTTGGAAAGAGTTACTTGAAAAGAACCTTATTGCATAGAAAATAAAGTTGCTGCTTGGCGCTAGGTTAAGGGATCAGATCGTGGTAGCGATCCGGACGGACCTTGCACAAGGACCTACCACCCTAAGAATAGAATCGAATTATTGGCACTTTTCCCTCATTAGTTAATTTAGAACCATTGCCAAGAATGACTTAGTACTTAATTTTCCGTATTTTTTTATGGCATAGTGAAGGCAAACGATCACACAGGCCACCTGATGGTAAGTGGAAACTGTGACCCATAGGCACTCGTAGGCGCAAAACTGCAAATGCGTTGCAAACCCTGAGGAGTCATTACACCAACATTATATATTCTCTTCCTTACTATATCAATGATGTTATTAGCCTTGTTGGTAGCACTTTTGGTAGAAGAGGCTCTATATATAGCTCTTGACATGTCATCATATTGTTTTGTTTTTACTGAGTAGAACTTCATACAGGAGGAAAAATATATTAAAACTTTGTCTTACCATCTCTCTTTAACAAATTAAAAAGGTAACAGATATAAATGTTTTTAGTGGTAAAACTTTACATATGACAGATTATAGCCTTTTCTCTAAACGAACGTTGAACTCATCGACGTGTCGCAATATGATATCGTACTTGACCCTCAGCGGGTCTTGCAGGTGGTTCGGATCCAGTCCGCTAGGTGGCAGCACGCGGTAGTTGCGCAGGAGAGTGGACAGGATAATCTTCATTGACATCATAGCGTATTGTAACCCTGGGACCAGATAAAACGAGTTTAGATAGGAAAGGGAGATGATCCAGCTGCACTACAATGTGGGTTTTATAAAGAAGCACCCTTTTTTAGCCCTCTGTATCATAGTGTAGGTAGATTATAAGCAACATATCGTCTCAGTGAGAATGACATTGTTTAGGTACAAAGTGACAGCCATCATCACACATAAGTCAGTGTTTGCCACAAGGCAACATTCCCGTTTTTTAAAAAGTATGAAACATTTCTATGATGACTCGAATCTAAAATATTAAAAAAAAAACAAGTTCATGAGTGACTGATCTCGCAAAACAAAGATACATATCTGTAAAAATAACTATAGATAATATAAGTATTACATTATATTTAATTAATTATAGGTCTGAGATTTTACGGAATTTTCCAATACAATTTTTTTAAATTTTGTAAAAGCCCTCATGTGGCCAATTTACTGAATTTCGTTTTTGTTTAAAAAGATAAAGATATAAGTCATTTATTCAGTAAGTAGGCCGCACGGGCACTTTTACACGTCAATAATTTAGTAGCGCTTCCCAAAAGGAAACCCCTGCTGAAAAGAAACGCTGCAAGAAACTCAGCAGTCAGTAATTTTTTAAACATATTTCATATTACAATGATACTACTTATTGTTAGTCTAAGGATTATTATATGTAAAGCTATAAACATTAAATTAAATATAATATCAAATAACATGCGTAGTTCAGCTAGATATGCGTAGTTCAAAATATGCCAAAAATCTTGGGAGAGATATAGAGGGAGAAAAGGAAAAAATAAAAACATCTACTTGTGTACGAGTATATAAGACGGTGGAAGACGACCAATTAAAAGTTTCGATATGTTTTCCTACATCAACGGTGTCCCCTAGACAAGATAAAGTATATTTGCATTTGAACAAATTATTATTGACTAAGTTTCGGGTTTACGCCATGCATGTTTGTCTGTTAGGTAATCCTCGACCCTATAATACGCTTTAGACATTAACGACTTTTTCAAGTAATTTTTAAGTGCTGGAAAGGTTAACGTTAAAACTACGTCAGGTAATTTATTATAGAAATGACTGCATTAACAAAAATATCAGTGTTACCTCAGGAAAGTTACGATTTCTTCCTATTGGGACACAACAATATTAATCCATCCATTAATTCACCCTAAAACACACACAACAGAAAAAAAATACGTTTAAATTTGGTAAAAGTAGAGCAAAAACATTATAAGTATTATTTACTTTGAAACTAATTAAATCAGTTCATTATCTTTCATATACATATAAAAGCCTTTCTTTTTTGTTCTTGCATCACCATTAATACGTTGCAATTAATTGCATATAGAGAAATGAATCCTAGCGATTTAGTTTTGGTATGTTAATACACACGTCACGTCATGTGTTAATATACACGTTTTTTGTTAAACATAATAATGAACTGAATCCAACCGAAAATAAACTCTATTGAACATAGTTACCTATGCAGTTCCTGTTTCCGTTGCCAAAGGGGAAAAACTGAGCGGGGTGGCGTAACCCTTCGAGGAAGCGCTCAGGTCGGAACTGGTCCACATCGGCTCCCCAATATTCAGGGTTTCGGTGTACGCCCCAGATGTTCTGCAAGACCACGACTCCTTTCACCAAGGTAGTGCCTGTTGCTGAAGGATTGTGATGTTGCGAGAAAAAAAGAAGAGAAAACGTTATACAAACAGCATGTAACAATCTCTTCACTTAGTAAATATCAGGGTCATACATAGTCCCAAACTACGCTCCAAGCTTGTACTACTATAGGTACTAGAAATACCTAGTCGGTTCATAAGTTCTGTCACTGAGATTTATTACAATTTAAAAAATAAATAGAAGAGTTTCATAAACCTGTAGTACATCAATCAAAACCTTATTTTATATAGAATAAAAACTAAAAAGAAGTGTAATTGATATTCTTTACTATTGCAATCATTTGATGAACGAGCTTTAAGCATTCCATTCGGGGCCAGAAATCATGGGTCAAAACACGCACGACCACGATACTGATAATGGCTATAACTGTCGTAAAAGTCCTCGTATTGAGTAGAAATTGGCGTGACATATTGATCAGACTTTTACCTTTAAATTCTGATGCAAATGTTTTTCCAAGCAAATAAGATCCGCTTGTACACCGGTCAATCTTCACGACTCATTAAATCGACCCTACGATTTCACATCAATTTGCAGCAATACGAAAACAAACCAAACATCGAGCTTTATAAGCTGATTTTTGAGGGTCGTTAAGAAAATAATGCTGATCTCTAAACATAGCCAGATGAGAGGCTTCACAATATTAAACAAAAAAGATTGTTACTTAACAAAAACTAACCTTTAAAGCGTTTTCAATAAGTGTATTAGTGTGTATTGTGTATTTCCAGAAAACTGGTGCGTATTTTAATCGGTTTCGGCCGTGAATGTTAGAAGATCGTATCGGAAATTGCGGAAACTATGTGGAATGATTATTAATTCTTAAAAATGTATTTTTATTAAGCTTTTAACTTTTATATATTTTGAAATTAAAAAATAAACAAATGTTAGTTTTATTTGACTAAACCTTTGTGACAGAACTTAAGGACCGACTAAGTATGTACTAAATACAATTAAAACATTAAAAATGACTCAGGAACAAAATTAAATACTCGCAGTCATCATCACACAAAAATCCGCCCTTACCAGGATTTGAACCCAGGACCGCTAGCTTTGTAGGCACGATCACTACCAACTACGCCAGCGTGTCGTCGCAAAAACACAACATAAATAACGAGTATTTTGTATATTTCTGACAATGTTTAACAATAGATGGCATGGCAGATAAGGAGTAATATTTTTTTATACGTACTTGTTTAATTTTTTATAATTTTGAAAATTACATTTTACGTAATTTTTTATTTATTGTTTCTGTCGCTTTTATTTTACCAACAACCTTTGTTCTTATTTCAAGAGCATTAATCCTGCTTTTATTCTTCTTCTGCCATACCCATGGAGAACTATACTTCAATGTTGGTGTTAATACGCCGTGAGCAATTGCCAGGAGCGGCATTTAAATGTATGTTATAAATAAATACTAACGTAATTTAATATCTCTCGAAGCTTCCCTGGATACCAAAGGAACCGGAGGATACATCCTCAATGATTCCTTCAGCACCAACTCCAGATATTTTAGCTTTGGTAAGTCTTCAGCTGTTGCGGGCCGGTCAGAATTTCCAAAAACTTCATACAGCCTAAAAAAATATATATTTTAAGCAATGTAAAAAAAGCTAATATAATGTGTGGGAATAATTATTATTATTCAATATTGGGCTGAAAATATCAATTATATTACAATGGAGGTTAGGTTAGGTACATTGACATGTAATTTATAGCATTGAGATGGCAGACGAGTAAACAGGTTAGCTAATCGGACCACCTGATTGTACTTACCATTAGGCGGCCTGTGTGCTCGTTTGCCTTTTCGTTCAAATGGTATAACTAAACTATAGTCAAGAGCAATAAAAAGGGGTCACTTTGTATTGAATTATCATAGAAAGTGACCTGTTTTTATTGCTCCTAAGTGTATTAGATAGAATCTATGATAAAAACTCCTCAACTGATTTTTATGAAACTTAGCTTCGAACCACCGCTAGAAAATTTGCTTTCAAATAAAATAAACCTTATTCAAATTGGTTCACCCATTTAAGAGCTTGCGTGCAACATACAGTCACACAAACACACATAGCAGTCAAACTTATAACACCCCTGTTTTTTCGGGGGTTAAAAAACCGTTGACAGAGAAAGGTTGATAGCTCGCGTGCTTGTAGAAATCCATTGACGGGTTGTATTATCATTTTTGAACCGAGAGTTATCGCAGCGACGCAATGTATCACGAAAAGCATGCGCAAAGGAACTGAATTAATCGTACTCTCTATACACGGCGTCTTGTACTGTTGGGCATCTAGACAACAGCACTAGAGTGAACCCGACGCCGGCGGATGAGGTATCCATGCCAGCGATCAAAATAATTATCGCCTCTTCGCGGATCTCCACGTCTGTAAAGGTCCTGGTTTGCATCATCCCGGAGATAAAGTCTTTGGGTTCATTTTCTGCATCTGTGAAGAAGAAATGTTTTTATACTCACCGGCGCCAATAATTCTTTAGCATTCCGTAGAAAAATGGTGAAATAGGAACCCTTATGGTGAGAGTTCGGTGTCTGTCACAAATGTTTTTTTTTGTACCCACCTTGATTACAAAGTCCAGTTGCTGATTTACACTTGTCCTTAATAATCTGAAATGAGTTAAACTTTTAACTTAGATAAAAAGAACTGGGAAAAATAAAGAAGCTGAATTGAGCTGAAGGAGGATTGAATTTGGCAACATCAAGTGGGTAATTTTTACCAAAACAATGCTGCTGCATCACTCTTTTTTACCAAACTATACGGATCTTCGGCTTGAAAGTCAACTTATTCTCAAATAATAGTAGTTTTGGTTTTATTTTCAAATATATTTTACCATAGTTCAATCTATTTTGATCAGATACAACAGGAAAGTGTTGTCTCGAAATTAAGATACATAAGTAATTTAAGTGTTTTGAAGTTTTACTTACATTGTCTACGAAATTATACGCATAGTTAACCATCTTACGACATCTCCAGTAATCGGGAGACAGGCGGTACAAGAGGTGCCACTGTAGCCAAGGTTGGAGAATACGTCTGCTGATCATCTGCATGCTCCTATCTATGTAACGCAACAACCTATGACCCTCAGTTTGTACGTTCAGCTTTATGCCAAGAGTTGATTCTGGAATTTGGAAATTAAGAGGAAACGAGGAAATTATAGATCTGATTATGAATCCGCAAAATTACTGTTGTAGTAAACACCGTGTTCATATATGTATAACCCACCAAAATTAATTGTAATAAATAAGCCAAGTTCTCATGTGCCACCAAATAGAAGTGATATCACAAGTCTAATGAAAAGCAAGCTTTCAAAAATCCCAACTGCTGTTTGGATAATGTCGTTAAAGTAATGTTACTTTATCATGTATATATTTTTCACAATTCCAAACACATAACCCTCCTTTTGGGCTTTGCCGCAGTCGGGTAAAATGAAGCCAAGTTTGGCCCTACATTGTTGACGATCAAACCAATTTGTTACAACTAAATGTACATGTAAAAATGTACTAATGTTAAATATAAAATAAAATAGGCTGCAGCGATATTTCGACTATTCAACACCATTTATTTTCCAAGACAAAACCTTCATTGTTTTTTCCTACATTGACGCAGTCAAATTCAAAAAGTATATTTTATTATTATGTCCAGTGTCTATTTACAACATCCTCCAAACAAGGACCGATCGTTGTGGAAAACCTTGGGGAAGGCCTTTGTCCAGCAGTGGACGTCTTGCGGCTGATAATGATGATGATGATGATTAAATGTTATATGTTACATATATTCTTCCTTGCTCAGCCAAACGGGCGCATCTTAGTTACAAGTCCTATAGCAATCGCAATATCATTGCTAGCAGGGGGCCTAAGATGGCTGCGTTTATCGCGTGACAAAATGTGGAGAAAACATCCGTCACATTCTGACACGTATATAAGTACGAGAGTGACAGATGCTTTGTCCACAACTTGTTTGTCGCTCGGATCTGCCTTTTTTTCTAGTCTGTAACCATAGAGACGCACTGAGCGAAAAGCGAGAAAATACAACTTGTGCTACCCGTCCTGGAGGGGATTGATTCCGCTTCCGCTATATCTCGGACGTTATCATCTGAGCTCTGGGGCCATAAAACCCTTTTTTGCACATCTCGGTTGCTCTTGGGAGGTTAGTATATCTCTCGCTCGCACTTTGCAGCGACTTCTTCGTTTGTTCACTAATTAGTTTATAGCTCCAGAGCTCAGATGATAACGTCCGAGGTATGTTAAATTTGAGTGGTGGTAGGACATTGTGCAGGGTCCGTCCGGATAGCTACTACCATCTTATCCGTTCACCCACCGCCAACCAACAGTGTTTTTGCTGTCTTGCCGCATTGCTGTGTTCCACTGTTGGGATAAGACAACCGGTGAAATTACTAGGATAGAGGCATTCCATCTTAGTCCTCAGGGTTGGCAACGCATTTGAGGTCTTAGGATTGCAGTCTTGAGAATGTAGTCTTGAGATTTCAAATGTCTATGGGTCTCAGATCCCACTTACCATCAGGTGGCCTGAAAGCTCACGTGCCTTATAAAGGCCATAAAAAAAACTAACAGTTTTCTACACAGTATATTACGATATCATGTAATCTGTTAGGTATTTAAGAGAACGATATAAATCCCCAAGATTAAAAATTGGACGTTTCTGAACATTGAAAAACATTACTTACCACTTATAATATCAAAGGTGCACTTGTTGAGAAATGACCACAAACGGACGTCACCAGCTCCAACTGTGGGCTTCAACTGTTCTACCAGCACCGCGGCCTGGACGGCGAATGTCTCCACCAAACCGTTCAGGTGTTTGAGGCTAAAGAGGGGGGCGAGGGACTTGCGACGGCGACGCCAGATCGAAACTGTAAAGTCATCTTTAGGTATCAGACATATTTTTGAGGCCCCAAAGGGAACTACGGGAGACCAAAACGGCTGCCCTACGGTAAAAGAAAGTAATTACAGTCGAGTAAATTTTACAGGAGAGCGAAAAAACGAAACATTCTTTATTTAAAACGTATTTTTCATTGTTTCATCAGCTTTAACATTTAATAATGTGTAAAATAATTTGCTCTACCTACTGTGTAATAATTTTATGACAAATTGTTTTTAATTATCTTTTAAATTAACAAAAATTGTTTTTCGGTAGTAAATTATTTAGTTAAAAATAAATGTGTCATATCAAAAACAAAGTAAAGTACATTTACTTTCTTTTTAAGTTGCGTATAAGCATATCCCTTACACAAGTTGAAATTTAAATAATGAAGTAATAGTACTTACCTTGTTTTTAGAAGTGTTAGGAGGCCATTCCAAGATTAAAATTCTTTACTAAACACAGTATTGGCGTTTGCTTTATAGAATTTTAAGATTGTCATCATGAGGGATCGGGTGGCTTACTAATAGGATATTATGTTACTGTAGGTACCAATTTACAATAAAAAATGATAGGCGTAAATTGTAACTTTTTTATTACATATTGCACAGTTTTTACTTGTAATTATCACATACTTTTAATTTTTAATAAAATTTTAATGGGGAGTTTCATAAAAATAGCACACCTTTTACAATTTTTTCAAATCTGCACGTGGGTTACGATCATCAATCTATTTTTCTTACTTAGAATGATGATCCTAAGATCCCAACCCCCGTGCAGATTTTTTCACAAATCTGAAGAATTTGTAAAAGGTGTGCTATTTTTTTGAAACTCCTCAAATACTATACGTAACCTCTGGCATACATGTCATGACACATGATCCTGTTTAGCTCAATGACAATACGTAGCAACTTTGAAACGAAGATTTGAATAAATGAAGTTAAAAAGTTTCCATCTTTAGTTCGTTTTAATTATGTATACAGGGTGGCACATTTAGATCAGTAAGTATGGGGAAGTCTGTAACTATAAGTGATACAAAGATCTGTTCTTAGGAACCATGTCATCGATTTTAGTGACAAGAAAAACTGCATACATGGATTTAAAAAAAAAACCTTGTACTCAGTTCGGGAATCGAACCAGGTCATATTGAAAAATGAAACTTACATTATTTGTATATTTTTGGATATCGATTATGTAGGTCGTAAGCAGTAAATGTTACTAAGTACGAAACATGATATCTAAAAGAATAAAATGCATTAAATTTCATATCCTTTAGTTTAATAAAATGGGTCTTCGAATGACACCCATTTTTTATATAGCATTTTCTTTTTCAATACGACCGGGTTCGATTCCCGAACAAAGTACAAGTTTTTTTTAATCTATGTATGCAGTTTTTATTGTCACTAAAATCGATGACATGGTTCCTAAGAACAGATCTTTGTATCACTTATAGTTACAGACTTCCCCATACTTACTGATCTAAATGTGCCACCCTGTTTTAGAAGTTACGGGGTGGGGGGGGGGACACACATTTTTCCACTTTGGAAGCGTCTCTCGCGCAAACTATTCAGTTTAGAAAAAAAATATATTAGAAACCTCAATATCATTTTTGAAGACCTATCCATAGATACCCCACACGTATGGGTTTGATGAAAAAAAAAAATGAGTTTCAGTTCTAAGTATGGGGAACCCCAAAAAATTATTGTTTTTTTTTCTATTTTTGTATGAAAATCTTAATGCGGTTCACCGAATACATCTACTTACAAAGTTTCCATAGTTTAGCTCTTATAGTTACGGAATAAAGTGGCTGTGACATACGGACGGACAGACGGACGGACAGACATGACGAATCTATAAGGGTTCCGTTTTTTGCCATTTGGCTATGGAACCCTAAAAAGGGTACATAAGTTAAAGGACTAAAATTAAGAATCGGTAATATATCCTTTCATCACGAAAATTAACGTATGAAAATGTATGACTAACAACTGTTAGTTTACACGGCCAAAAAAAAAAGTAAGTGCCATTATATTATATTTTGAAAATATCAAAATGGAGTTTAACAATTTATAAACAAAGTAAATGTTGGTTAAAAACCAATTTAATTGAAATAAAAATATAATAAGAAAGTAACTGCCAGTAAACTACTTTGTTTTTGCTTTATCATTTTGTTTACTTTGTTTTTGCGTAGACACATCGGTAAATTTGATACTTTATTACAAAACAAAAATCAAGCAATGCTATTTAATTTCTTTTTAGCTAAATTTCAGTCCTAATATAAACATTTTTACCAAACAGAAAACGAAGTGAATCAATTTACAACAGAAAAACAAAGTAATCGACATGCAATTACTGTATTTATGCTTTGTAATTGTGTTTTGCTTTGTTTTTCGGTAGATATTTTGTACCAGTGCCTGCAATTACTGTCTTTAGCGAAACTGTATCTCTAAAACTAAAGCTCTTTTGATGATTCCGAAAATGTAGCAACATCTGTTACTGTCTAAAAGTGCCAAAAATGTAAAAACATCGATTTTGAAAAAAATGTCATTTACTTTCTTTTTCCGTAGGGCAGCCGAAAAGTTTCTTGGTCTTGATTAATTGATTGATGATTCTGATCATTTTTATTACAAATCTCTGGACTTTTTTTTAACCTTAATTTGTTACAAAGCCATGTTATGTATTTTATTTACTTAAATCATGTTAAATACTATTGAAATCCTAAAAAGTCAGAATTCTACGGAATTAAAAATCGAGGTTTAATTGTTTCAATGACTAAAACAGTTGAACGAAATAAAATTAAAAAAATGACTTATATTTACGAAGTAACTAGGTTTATTTAGGTAACACAAAAAAAAACCTGTGCTAAAGTGCAGCCCTCAGGTCTTTTGCCATCCGAGGCAGAAAGACCTGAGGGCTCCAGGGTTGCCGGTATATTAGCTGTAATGTAACTAGTATATAATGAAATGTGTAAATGAAAAATAAATAGATTTGGCAATCACCTGAATAAATACACAACAAAGGATCATCTTGAAAACCCGTTAAAAAGGATTAAAATATTTTCTCGGACTACCCAGATTATTTAGTGCCTGCGTCTAATTTCGGGAATTGAATTATACTTGGAATATACCGAAGTCGGTGGCAAAAAAACAACAGCAATGTAGGTAAGTAACAAAACACAAGCCTGGGGATTGATCTCTTCAATAAAGATGAATCATATGAGATAATGAACGAGAGAGAGGGGGGGGGGGGGGGAGAAATATAATGATACAACAAAATTAGCACTAAGATCCTTAGCTTCATTACACGCTAATTGCTGTTTACGTATGTGGATGTGAATGTTTATTTATTTAATGTACTTATGTATTTTATAAAAGCAGGATTTTCTGTTTGTTTGACCTACAAATTGTTCTTTTGCATTGTCCTTACTTATTCTACTCCAAGGTTACTGTTGGAATCCCATACGTTATAATATATAATTTCACTATATCGATGCAGATATGTCTTGAAATTATCTATTGGCAATTTATAGTTTACACACAGTAAAAAAATTTGAATCATAATGTTGACGTAATATTTCAAACCGTAGACATAGACTATAGTGGCCGATACAAATTAAAGTGGTTAAGTATACATTCGTTACTGTAATTAAGCTTTGAGGAAGACCTGTTTCCGGCAGTGGTTATGTCTCGATGATCTGATGATAATATCCAAACGATAAAAGCTTGTTACCAACCTGGTGCGAATGGGCTCATGTAGCCGAAGGTATCGTATATAACTTCATTAACGGTATTCTCTTTTTCTGGGCAGTTCTTAGAAATAAAATCCATCATTACAGGGTCTGCAGTACCTTGAATCAATTAATAGGGTCTATTCCGTTTAGGCGAAATATTTTTATCCAATATATCATTTTCCAAATTTGCAAAATGACACTTTTGACCAAAAATATTTCAACCAACCGTCAAAGAATACAAAGCAATATTTTTTTAGGAATATACTTAATACAAATCTTGTAAACCAAGCTACAAGAGAAGAGGCACATCAAGAAGAAGGAGAAGATAGATGAACTGTGGTCCTAGACAAGATGCATTGGGAGATCGTTTTCAGTATCAAGAATGTATAGGATTAAATTACGCTGCCGGATGGTTGCGTCAAGCGCTTATATAAATTCCATACATTTACCAGTTTTCGAAGATTGTTTACGAAAGCGTGAACCATCTTGTCCAGGGCCTCAGCACCACTTCAGTAAGAGCTGAGGGGGTTACAATGACCTTGTTATGCAGTTCAGTTAACGGAGAGAGAAAGAGACTAAGCCATACAACTGCTATAACAGCTCTGTACCATACACTGACCCGTAACTGAATTGCTTAGCCATGTCTTGGTAACACTCCTGGGCACAGTTAGTAGCTGGATAGGGAGATGAAATGGGACGGAAAAAGATAAGATGAGTAATTCTGCTGATATTCCTCAGTACGAAACTATGTGATATGATAAAGTCAATTAAATACTTACAAATAGATAGCTTGTTGCAGATCCATACGTAGCAAGAACCACCTTGTTTTATCGCCTCAGAGCCGAAACACTGAATGGCTTTCATACGATCTGAAAAGGTATAAAGGAAGGTAGGTACTTATCTCGGTACCCATCAGAAGGTAGAATTTCAGTTACCAACTATTTCGTTGGTCTGAATTTTCATGTTTTTTTTTGTGAAACCGTTTAACTATCCTGGATTGTTATAAAACAAACCTAACCTGAACAAGTTCTTAAGGTATATTATGTCTCTTTATAAACATTTAAAAAGTAATTGGGTTCAGTTATGCCTTTATATTATCGAAGTAATCCTTTAAACTGCCGTGCTGTAAGCTTGCCTATTTGCAGATACACACGTTCAACTTGTAAATTCCCTGTTTTTTGTGGAGGTTTAATGCAATACTCCTCACCTTCGTCGCTCCCAAAATACTTGTAACTGTGTCCTATAATCGGTAATTCTGGTATATCGCAGCCGATTTCTCTCGCAATCTGCCTCAATTTCCTCCTCTTCCAAATTCCATTAAGCATCCAAATAGATACCAACAAAATGAACAGCAGCCACATTTCTAGAAATGCTATTGATAGTTCCAAATCCTTTTTTAAAGTGATGATAGTAAGCGGTGGTTTTAATTGATTTATTTAGTCACGTCTTGTCATTTGTAAGACAAGTAATATTCTAACTTGTTTTATTTTAACTGTAGTTATGGCAGCACCGTGTATGCAATCGTGGTTTTAAGTTTATTATTAGTCACGTTTAAAGTTATTAATGTTTGTTTGTAAAGAGCGAGACGGATACGATGAATGGTTCCTTGGAAATAATACGAGCAAATTTTCTTTATGTGTAACGCGTGATATAAATAGGAGTCGGAGTTCGCGAAAAATTAGATAGATTTACAAAACATTTATTTGCGCACTACAAATCACACATACAGTATTTTTTTTAAACAAAAACTGTTATTAAAATGGTAGCTCGGTATTGGTCAGTCCAACTGAAGTCGACCTTTGATTAAAAATATTGTGAGTCGCCGACTTCAGTCAGACTATATATTTGCCCACCATTTTAAAGTAGTTAGTTTATGCGTTTATAAAGGCGGTTTTGGTCAGTTACAAGATTTATTTGATTTTATACTTTTTAGTGATCATAATAAGCTTTTATTTACGTTTTCCCATTTCTTAGTTGATATACATATGAAACTTTACAACATTTCAAGCTCGCCGCCAGCAATGCCGCGGCAAATCATAGTCATAAATAATTATATAAATAAATAAATATATGAATAAATAAATATTTAAACCATTAAATGTTCTTCGTTCAACTACCAACTATCTTAATCGAGATATCTTATCGCTACCCTAGAAATAATTACCGTTGAGGAGTTCCGTAGGCCACCTGTGGTCTTCATCATCAGTTCCACTTCACCAAATCATACTTTCTGAATGCAAATGCTGGACTTGTTACTAAAAATACTCAAATTGCTTAAGGGTTAGCTGGAAGAGATCCCTTAAATGGATAAGGTTGCCTTTGTACATATTTTTATATTAAAAATACTGTTCTGGTTTTTCTTTTGTACAATAAAGTGAATACATGCATATATATACTTGACAGTGCCGGACTAGTTTAAAACTATAGGTGCGATAACAATGCCAAAGCAATATGGTTTCCCCGAGTAGAAGAGAACGCTAGAAATACTATAGACATACAAACAGACTAATGGCGAAACTATAAGGGTTTTTATTTTGACTACGATACCCTAAAACCGGTTTTTTTAAATCAGAACTAATAAAAGTGTATTTTTTACGTTCAAAAGTACCTATAAATAGTTTATTATTAATGTGGAAGCTATAAAGAAGAGTAGTTATTAGATTTAAATCACGAATAAGCTGTTAAATAGAATAACGTGTTGTTAGATATTGTACAGTCCCCAGCAATATATTATCCAACATTGGGGGCAAAAATATCTGACACGCTCTTATATCTCTAGTAATAAAGACGTGGCAGATATTTTTGCGTCCAATGTTGGATAATATATATTTGTTGGTGACTGTAGGTAATTACTAAAATAACTATTTAGTTGAGAAGATAAAAACCACCGATATAATGGCGTTTCCTTCTTTGAGAGCTATCTTCTTTTAAACGGCCAAACTGATCTCATGAAACCTAGCTAAGAAATATCCTCAAAAACCATCCGTTTGCGACCTTCCATGCTACAGATAAAGATACATACATACATACATAAACTCACGCCTTCATTCCCAGAGTGGGGTAGGCAGAGCTACAGAATTACCAACAACTCTAACAACTTGTTAATCATTCTGTACTTAACCATATTTTTGACAATTAGGCCAAGGGTGAATATTTGGGCGTTTCAACCGCCGTCATTGTTGTCATCAATATATTGACGAAAACAATGATAATTACCAGTAACTTTTGATGTCAAAGTCTAGGGACCCGGGGGTAGTATTAATTCCATTTAAAATCATAAGACAATTAAAAAGTTTATCTTGAATAATATGCGAAGACAATAATGACGGCGGTTAAAACGCCGAATATTCACCCCCGGAAGGTGTTTACCAGCGTATTAGTGACAGGTTGCAAGCCCATCAGCAGTACCTACTGAAGGCCTTTATTCCCTTAGTCGCCTACGATATCCACGGGAAGACATGGTGTTGCACTATTCTAAGCCGGCAACCACACGGGACTATAGATGAAGATAAAATACATTTATTCAGCAAGTACACGTTAAAAATCTACCACGTCTTGCAAAAAGAAGATCACTGCTGAGAAGAAAGGCCGCGAAAAACTCAAGAGTCAGTCATTATTTAAACATATTTCATAATTGAAATGATACTACCTTTTTTATGGCAATGGGAAGCCACGCGAGCACTCAGGCCACCTGTTGGTAAGTGGGATCTGAAACCCTTAGACATTTGAAATCTCGACTACAATCTCAAAACTGCAATCCTAAGACTTCAAATGCGTTGCCAACCCTGAAGCACTGAGATGGAATGCGTCTATGCTAGTAATTTCACCGGTTGTCTTATCCCCACACCGGAACACATCAATACGAACACTGCTGCTTGACGGTGGGTTAATGGATAAGATGGTGGTAGCGATCCGGACGGACCCTGCACAAGGTTCTACCACCACTAAAAACCTACCTACCCTACCTACTCTAGCATTATATAAAGCTATAAATATTGAATTAAACATAGGTCCTGCGTCCAGCGGTTTGGGCGGTACCTTGATCGATCAGTCAGCCGGTTTCTTCGTTAATCTAAATTATAAAAGAATAAACTGACTGAGTGACTGACATGTCAATGACCAGTCCAAACCGCTGGGTCTGGAGAGTCCAAATTTGGCTCGTAGGTTCCTTATAAGGTCAAGCGGTGCACAATAAGAAAGGATTGACGACGCGCTGGCCTAGTTGGTAGTGACCCTGCCTACGAAGCTAGCGGTCCTGGGTTCAAATCCCGGTAAGTGCTGATGTTTGTGTGATGAGCGCGAATATTTGTTCCTGAGTCATGGATGTTTTCTATGTATTTAAGTATATATTTATCTATATAAGTATTTATATCGTTGCCTAGTACCCATAGCACAAGCCTAGAGCTTAGTTTGGGACTAGGTCAATTGGTGTGACATTGTCCCCTGATATTTATTTATTTATTATTTATTTATTTTCCAAAAATTTACCCCCAACGCGAATATATAGGGGGAGTATATAGTAAAATCGTTTATTTTTGATGATGATAGTCGAACGGATAGACAAAAGAACAGTAACATTATCTTCAACGATCAAGTTCTTCTTTTAAAAAAGCAATAAAAGAACAACATGCATTCATGGTACAAGTAAAACATAAAAAAGGTTGTTCTGGAAAATCTACTTTCCTTATGTTCAGCCAATAAAGTCGAATTTCCTGTAAGCGAGATGTAAGGGAAGTGAGATGCAAGACTTAGCTTCCGGATGGTTCTTAGTTCCCGACTAGGATAGACAATTTTCTGTTTAATCGAGCAGTGATCGGCAACCTAAGGATTTTATTAACTAAATTTATTAAGCTTTGTATTATGTAATATAAATTGAAAATATATATATACACGATACAATAAGACTTAGATTGGACGTATGTAAATACACTCGCGGACTAATTAATCGGGTCAGAGTGCGTTTGTCATACTAAAGAGGTTATTTCGAAGCCTTGGTTCCTCGCCAGGGAATGCTTTTAGTGAAATGTGATGATGAATACCTCGAGCATCGATACAGGACTTCCAGAGTGCCTAGGATACCCAACTGAATGAATCTGCGGTTAACGCCGGAATAGTGCATGTTCAGAAAAACATCTAAAATGACAATAAAATGTAAGGAAATCCAAGTGCTGACCCAAACTCTCCCGCTGTGATGTTAACTGATTGTGCGATCAGTTAGGTATCTTAAGAACTTTTGACCTTCTCTATTGAACCTCGCAGTATCCACCATTAAAACTCACTCAAAACAACCCCTGGCGATTAACCAAGGCTTCGAAATAGCCTCGTTTGTATGAAAAACGCACTCTGACCTGTATTATTTGTCCGCGAGTGTACTTTAGGTACTATAGAAACAAAAGAGATAAGAAGTAATATCAGGGATGTACAAAGACGAACTTATCCCTTGAAGGTAGGTAAGTACATGAAAACAAAATAAACCTGACTAAAACCCAACATGTTCTGACACCCTATTAGCTAGCTAAAGTAGAATACACAATTTTTGATCGCATAGGTTCTTTAATAGCTAATAGGAAATCTTAGTCTTATCTTAAGAAAACATCAGTAGTGAATGGTTGTAAATAAACCTACTAAATTGGAATGTAAGTGCGGCCAGCCTGTTAAAATACGAACATACACGCATGCCGACATAACGGTCAGCCCAATTAAACCCTTATATGCTATTGATTCTAAAACGCTAACCACAATAATAACCCCATAACTAAATTATTAGTTCGTTATGCCTCCTGTTTTGAAAACGGTCATCACAATAATATTCCCAATAACAAAGTGCTGGGCATATGTGGGTTAAACTCATAACCCTTCTATTGGCATGCTCACTTGGGTATATACGGCCCCAACAGTGTCCTACCCCTGCAGTTCAGGAAAGTTCAGTCAACCCCGCTTCCCGATCCACTCCGGCGCAGTCCGGTGATCGCCGCAAGGGGAGCAGCGCGGGCGCAAAGGTTAGTTGCTATTTATGTTTAACTATATCTAACTTGAACTTGGTTTAAATAGTGGATCGCTATTCACTCATTACTTGTGATATATTCCTAAATTTAAAAATATATATTTAAAAAAAGTGTCTTACGCTAGGGCTTTAGCCAAGATGGAAACGCTCCTAACGTTTTTCAAAGTCAAAGTCAAAGTATCTTCTATATCTTATAAACTAGAATTTATAGTCTAATAATTATTTTCGCTTAAATTTCGCTTGAAAATAGTCAAGTTTAGTTCTTTTATATGGTCTGGCAGATAATTATTCAATCTTATAGCCATTACATAAATACTCTTGTTATAATATATAGTTCTAGCTGGGATCACTAGGTATACATCAAATTTATTTTGATTTAGCCTTGGTTTTTTTTTATTGATTACTCGAAATAAATGGAGGTGTTCCTTAACCAATACACACGCTTCCAAAATGTACATTGATGGTAGAGTCAAAATTATAAGTTCTTTAAACAGAGGCTTGCAGCTGTCTGTTTTTCGAGCTCCTACAAGGGATCGTACATTTTCTTTCTGCATTTTAAATACAGTTCCTCTGTTCACTGAATTTCCCCAATGCATTATGCCATATTTCAAGTTAGATGCAACATATCCGTGATAAGCACAAAATTTCTTCTCTATCGCACAACATTAATGGAACGACAGTTGACCACGTGGTTTATTGTAACGCACGTGAATGTCATCCCATACGTTTTTAATTATAGAAAGAAAAAGTTTTGTAGCGATTGCATCTTTGCCAGGGCCCGTGCACTCGAACCTGCATCTCCTTTGGCTTTTCGAGCCGATTCAAGCCCTCTATTTTACTACTTAGGTAAAACCAATTTTCTCTTGACATGATATCGTATTGTATTGAATCGGCCGCCATTACTGTCGTTATTTCAGAAGTAATATGGTTATACCGAGTAGAATACCACAATATAGAATTGTCATAGAGTTTGCATATTAAAATTGAATTTGAATTGTTATTACGGAAACTGGTTCAAGTTGATTTAACAGACTTGAACTGAACGTCACAAATGAACAAAACATAATGAGTAGTTAAAACATAGCTTTCAAAATTGCGTGCGTTTTATAATGATACGTTTTGATGAATTTATTTTATGATGCGCTATTTCCAATTCTCAGACAAAAATATCTGTGGCATATAAAAGAAAAGGACAGAGCTAAAAAGATGATTTGATAATGTTGGCGTATATTAATATGTATGACAGTTAATTTGATTGACTCCCGTGTCATATTAATTAATATATTTGAGCCTTCAAGCAACAGTACGAAAAAAAACATAAAAATACGTTGAGCAAGCGCCCTGCCTTGTTGTACTAAATTACGATAAGATTTTTTTTTTTTAATTTGCGCTTTATGTGTTTTAAGCTTGCCCGCGAATTCTTCTTTGTTGATCATCCCACGGTATCAGTGATATTCTGTGCAATGAAAGGCAGCCTATGTGTTTATTCAGGGTATCTTATTTTCTCATCCAAATCTGTCTAACTGTTTCAGTGGAAAAGTGTAACAGACATACGCAGAAAAATTCGCATTTGTAAAATTTGTGTGATTTAGTGATTTTACTTCGGTTTCTAATATTTTTTTACTAGATTCCCGAGTTTTTTAGGGTTTCAAGCCCTTAAATAAAAAACACGTTTTGTTTATTGTATCACGTTTCCATCTTACTTTTATTCCAAAAAATCCTTAGATATTTTATTTGATTACAGATGCAGTGCTTCATCTGCGTAATGTACATGTTCTTAGCCTCCACTGCGTACCCAAGGCGTGACAATCCACACAACAGTCGATCTCTCTTCCACGATGTCATAGAGTCCCTAAAAATAAGGGCACAACTTCCAGAAGATACTAACCGCAACGACGAAAACAATCTTGGACAAATTTACGAGAGGTACGGATACGATAACGATGAACTGCACCTCCCAAATGATGCAGAATTCACACCGAGAAGAAACGACAGAATAGCGTTACCACCTCTTAAATATCGACTGCCTAAAATGATGAGCAACAACGAAACAGAAAACAATGTAACAAATAAACATTCTGCAGAGCAAAACGAAAGGAAGGAAGAATTTGTTATATTTATTAGCACTACTGAAGTGCCTAAGCTAACGACGCAGAAAAAAACAAAAACTACGAAGCAACCGAATAAGAAAAAACCTAACCCTGGAGAAATTGATGATGGGAAAAAACAAATAAAAGTGCCAGTTGTAAACACAATGGCTGACCAAAGCCATATCGGTAATAAACAAATACACATGGTTGTTACGCCAAATATTGTTCTGAATTTTCGAAGCCAGGAAGACAATAAGGATAGTTTTATAAAATTTGAGGAAGGGAAAAACTCAAGTGTTCCAGAATTTATACCGCAGAACATTTTTAACATACACCAAGAAATAAAACTAGATAAAGATATGATCAATGAAGATGTTACAACAGATAAATTAAAAGATTTAAAGAGAGTCAAGCAAGAAATTAAAGTGGTTTCTAGAAATGTCAAACCAGTAGAAGACGACATGATGATGTGTGAAACAGCAACTATTGATCCTGAGAAGAACGACCGTACGGAACGAAAATTAAATAATGTGCTGCAAATTCTCTTATCTCTATAATTGTACGTTTAGATTTTAGTTTGTAAGGCATTGCAATAGAAATACAAAATAAACGTACTTAACGGTTGTACTTAACTACTACGGTTAAATGCAAATAAGTAAAATAAGACTGGTTTTATCAAATATATCTGGAAACTAGTTTAAGTTAATCATGTTTACGTTTATTGGTCGGGCAAGCTTACTAAAACTAGGAATATTTATTTTTTATGTGGGCGACATGTTCTCTGTTTTACTTTGTTGTTATTGCTTTATTGCTAAGCAGCCATCTCGTCGTATCCTAGGAAAATGGGCGTAATTACAGAAAGTCAACTTTTCAGGAGACGCATTTTTGTGTCTAAATAAATCAGGTTATAACTTAGAGATCTGAAATTTTAAACTTAGGTATTTAATCACTTACGGATACGTATGAGTTATTGTTTTTAATAATTTTCTAAGTTTATCAAGTAGTTTTGTCCCTTACGTCCTTTTTCGACACCAATTTTAATATCTTTTTATTTTTCATCGAGGAATAGAGACGTAAGTAAGGAAGAGGCCTTATTCGTTGTGAAATTCAGGGTCGCAACCGCATCAGAGGCCTTTTTAATTTGGTATTCTTTACTATTATAGGTAGGATGCTACTCTATAAGGTATAATTAAATCAAACTTCACTTTTTCTAACGAAATGTTTAATTAAGTAGTAATATTCAAACATTTTTTTTCTATTAAAATCAACAAAACTAATACCAAAAAAACATGTTATTATTTTATACAAAAATCGAATCTTTATTGTTAAAGGTTACTAAAAATAAAGATCTTATGAATAAATATAGTAAGAACATATTTGTTATAATTAGAGCATTAAAAAAAAGGAAAATTGTGCGTCAAAATAGCTGATTACTTTTGAACGTTGTCGCTTTGCAGTCATGTATTGTAAACAAGCAAAGTCAAACAAGATTGTCAAAGGTGGTAATGCGAGAAGGTTCAAAAGTGATCAGCTATTTATGACGCAGACTGTACTTACAATTTTGAAGCTACAAAATTTACTTTTATGTACATTATATTTATAACATTTTGTTATTTATAATCGTGGCGTGCCCTAAAATTACTCCTTTAGATCAACTAGAATAGAACCCTAAATTTCATAAACAAAGGTTAAACGGTTATTGAGATATTATCGTCTAAAAATCGGCATTTTTACCACAGACTGACTGACTGACTGACAGATCATCAAAAATCTAACCCACTTCCAGGTGACCTAGAAAGGTGACATTTGGCATCCGAATAGAAAATTGTGTATATACACATAAAGAAACTGAAAACAGTGATTTTATAAGTTTTATTATTATTATTTATTATTATTATTATTTATGCTAGTTACCTCAGAACTCCGACATTTATTAACCAATTTGGAGAATTCTTTTTTGTTTGAAAGAACAAACTTCCGGAGTAGTCCCACTGTCATCAGATCAGAATCTGATGATGGAGTCCAGGAGAAATTGAGGGAACTCTTTAAATATTTTAGGTACATCTATAGCGATTTCGGTATTTTTTAAAGCATTATTAGCATATAGTTAAACGTGCATTTGCTCTTAAAAACCACCATTTAGTGAAGTAGAATTGTTGATAATGATTAGAGATGGGCCGAATATTCGGTAAATATTCGGTATTCGGCATATTCGGCAAGTTTTTCAATGTTCGTATTCGGCCGAATAGTTCGGTTACATTGCCGAATATTTACCGAATAAACAAAGTAAATAACGAGCGTAGGTTGTTTCGTAGTTTGTTGGATTGTCATTCTATTTTAAAATTCTAAGATTTCTAAGCAACTACCAAAAAGAGATAAATATGCGTCAAAATATAAATACAATTATTTTGCAAACAATCAATGCAACAACCGTAGCTTAAGTAAGAAAAAGAGTTGTTTTAATTAAGTAAGTTTTTTGGAGCGATTAGGTAAGAGCTGAACCGAATGTTCGGCCGAATAATCGTATTCGGCAAAGTCCGTATTCGGCCCATCTCTAATGATGATAAATGAAGATCACAGATTCACTGGAACTACTCAATAATAATTATTATTTCATGGGTTGTGATTCGATTATTCGATTACTTTAATAAGCGGTTGCTAAGCAATATAATATGCTTTTTAATTATTATTAGTAGCTAAATATGAAAGAGTTATCATGCACAACTTCTTTTATTCAAATAAAATGTATATGGTTTAAGAGTTCGCAGGAAGCTCGTTCTCCATACAAACGTAGTTTCGCTCTCATTTTAAAACGACTTGTTACATTGCTATTTAAGCAGATATAGATACTTATACAAAGTTTCATGACAAACTAAAACATAAGTTATTGGACAAAAAATAATAATATCCCATCAAAACATAAATGTGAAAATGGAAGCCAAGTTCAATATTAAGAACCGACACAAGAATTGAGATCTAAATGGGTGCCAA
Source organism: Acleris sparsana (assembly GCA_923062465.1). Taxonomy (NCBI): domain Eukaryota; kingdom Metazoa; phylum Arthropoda; class Insecta; order Lepidoptera; family Tortricidae; genus Acleris; species Acleris sparsana. Next base: position 2,146,849 of record OV281288.1, read on the forward strand.
GTTTCGTAGACAATCCTGATATTTATAAGAACATACAACATTCTAAAATAAATTAAAAAAACAATTTCTTATTTTTTCTGCTACAACAATGTTCGTTATTTAAAAGTATAACTTCTTAAATTTGAACACTCGAATTATTTATACAAAGCAGATAACTTAGGATAAATTGAAACTCAAAATTTGACTTAGCTTGACAAGTAGATAGGTACTCACCACCTCATTTAACTGATCACCAATACAGCCCATTAAATATGATACTTCATTTTCCGACCCTGGTGGCACTGGAGATGCTAAAATTATATTAATTAATAATAAAATCTACAACACATTAAGTTTACAATATGGCCTTAACGTTGGTTAAGGCCTTTTGATAAAAAACAGATAAAACAGAAAAATGCTATTTTTTTGTATTCATTATCATAAAATCAATTTTATAATAACGTAATAAAGCATTATAAATGTTAATATTAACAAAATTGTATGATTATAGTGTCAAAAACAACTTTTAAAAAATAAGTCCATCGAATACAGCCGCAAAAACCATAGCGATCCCGCCTAAAACGCATTTCAACTTTCGTCACACCCGCCGAAGAAGGGCGTTATGACATCTAGTGGCTCTATTCCTCGTTTACCGCCTAATACTGTTATCTGACTAACTGATTCTTACTATTTCATAAAAATATGAAATTATAATAATATTATCAGTGGTAATATTATTAATACAAGTAATAGCAAGTATAAGCTAGAACTTCACATGTTTATAAATGAATAAAGTTGAGTATTCTCAAAATTAAATTACATTATCATAAAATTTACTTACGTATTGACATCCGTTTTTGTTTTCTTTTGTTTTCATAGGAATCCCTAGCAATTTGAATCATTTTCTGTGATCTTTTCTACGGCATCGCAATCACGAAACAAAACACTATCTTCTGCGTCAGCGCTCCGCGTGATACCGACGGTCAGGCGTTAGCGACCCCGTCCCGCTTGTTGCCCCCGCGCGGAAGACGGCCGGTATGACAGTCGCGGCGTATTTCGCCGGATCAAATGGCGCCATGCAATTGCGGCTCAATTTAAAAAAATGTAATATCTTTGTTAATTTTATGATTTCTAAAGTTTTTTAAAAGCCATTCGGTGTAGAAAAAATAGTAGATTAAGATTTTGAAAGAAGAGAAAAACGGCCTTAATGATGGTTGCGCCCATTTTCCTAGGATACGACGATCTATACAGTAATTGTCAAGTAAACAAGAGCCATTTTAACGATATGGTAAGATGATCATAACATTTACTTTATTGGTTCTTCATCATCATCATCAGCATTTGATGTCATAAGTAGAATAAGCTAATCGCGATAAAACGATTGAGAATATTGCTTTAGTTTATTTCCAAGAATCCTATTTGTTTTTTTTTTGTTTTTTTCTTTTTTATCTTAACGCACACAGCATGTAATACTTTGTAACGTAATGCAGAACACTACTTACATACATAATGATTTATTTGTGCACGAAATTCTTTGAATGTAGTAATAGTAAAAATCATTTATAAATTGTAAACATGTTTGGGAATAGAAAATTACGACAGAAAGCAAGCATTACTAGTAGCGTAAGTAGTTTTTATTCTCACTTACACTTATCCTTAGGTTGGTGTTTTAGCTCATAAGAAAAAAAAAGGTATGTGATAAAAAGTATGTAAAAGGTCGTAACAAATAAGTAAAACATTCTCCATGATCACGATTCACGATTGTAGCTCAATATTAACTATTTTGTAGGTAACCATTTATCGACCGCCTAAAAACCTCATTCTGTTATAAAACTTGATATCTAGAGACAGAGCAAAAATACACAGCAGTTTAGAGCTAAAAGTAATTTTAAACACTAAATTAAGAATCATTTTGAGCTTAGTTTGGGACTAGGTCAATTGGTGTGACATTGTCGCTTGATATTCATTTATTTTTAGTTTTTTTATACACAACTTTCAAAAAGGAACAGGAATTGACTCTAAAGAATCTGAGTACGTCACATACATTGACATGAGAGTGGGGTATGCACAACAATGTATAGAATAACCAAGAACTCTAAAAACTTGTTCACAATTCTGCAACCACATTTTTCATTTTGCGGTTAGTCCGTAAGTCAGGTAGCTTATTACACGAGAGCTGTCAATTTGTTTCAAACCTGACCTAATTTCTAAAGGCTTTATTAATAAACTCCTCTTGGCTAAGTCTTGTCTCAAGTCACGAGCGAAATCACAGTTTTCTCTGTCCTGCCTTACGACGGGCATCTCGCCCAAGATCAGTGTTTTTTAAGGCATGGAAAAGGCAAACGAATACACACGTAGGCCTTTATTCAACACTAATGATACGTAGGATCTATGACCCTTTTTTATTCCGACCTCTAATGATTTTACAATCTACACTTTTGTTCCAAATATTACAATGTAAGTTTCTTGATCGTATTTGGTTCTAAATAAAATATTTGCAGATATATTATTGGTTTTTATTAACTACGTTATTTTTATCTGTTTTAAGTTTGACGTTGCTCTCTGTATGTGTGTGTTTTCGTTGTTCTCAAACGGATGGGCTGATTTAGACGCGGTTTTTTTTCAAATACAAAGCTACGTTAACTGGTGGCCCTGGTGGGGTTCTTGAATATGTGTGATGAGGATGAAGTCAGCTGATCTGGAGATTTGGCGAATGAAACTGAAATAGAACGTTGTAATTAAACACTTTTCTGGTTGGTTTGGTGTAACATTCCTAATCTAATATACTTTACTAGCTATTATTTAACATGTATCGTCGAATTTGTTTAATTCAAATCATAAAAATAAGGTGGTCTGAAGTTTGACATACTAAAACTTGATGACAATGCAATTCTATGATTTCTTAGATAATGATGCTGCAAAGAAGTACAACCAGGAATCCTTGTTGCCGATGTGGAAATGCAGTCGACGAGCTAGGACGCCACGGTCTATGTTGTCAATCCAGTGCTGGTCGAGTTTATAGACATGCGTCGATAAATGATTTGATCCGTCGGGCTCTTAGTACAATTTCATTTCCAGCTTCGCTTGAGCCCACTGGCCTGTCTACCTCAGATGGAAAGAGACCCGACGGATGCACTTTAATACCGTGGCATCTTGGTCGTCCCTTGGCGTGGGACGTCACTTGTGTTGATACGCTAGCACCGTCTCACGTCCAAGGTTCTTCTCGCAAGCCAGGGACCGCCGCAGACCTCGCCCAAACCATCAAGTGCCGCAAATATGCTTTTTTAAAGCCAAATTACGAATTTGCTGCACTTGCTATAGAAACGTTTGGTCCGTGGTCATCTGACACAAAAAAATTTATTAAAGAAGTGTCAGACAAATTAATAGGTGTCTCTGGCGACCACAGGCAAGGCTCCTTTTTTGCCCAAAGACTGAGCATCGCAGTGCAACGGGGTAACGCTGCGAGTGTCCTCGGCACGATGCCGCAAGTGGGGGTAATGAAGGGATTTATATTATAGGTTAGTTGTGTTATATTTTATTATTATTGAACTTGTTTTTTTATTTAAAAGTATTTATTGAATAAAGTATAAACCAGGAAGAAAAAAATATTGTAGGATAAAAACCGGTCAAGTACGAGACGGATTTTCACACGAAGGGATCTGTAGCAGTTTTGTATTGTATAGTAAGAATACACTAAAATACCTATTTGACCCATGAGATACAGCCGGCTGACAGACTGGAAGACGGACAGTGGAGGCTTAGTATTAGGGTCCCGTTTGCATTAAATGGTTACGGAACCCTAAAAAATGACGTCAACTTATTTTGTGACAGTCTTTACTGACATTGACTTTTTTTTTTATGGCATAGAGTTGGCAACCGAGCACACAGGCCACCTGATGGTAAGTGGAAACTGTGACCCATAGACATTAGCATAAGACTGCAAATGCGTTGCCAACCCTGAGGACTAAGATGGAATGCCTCTATGCTAGTCATTACACCGGCTGTCTTATCCCCAAACCGGAACACAACAATGCGAACACTGCTGTTTGGCGGTAGGTTAATGGATAAGATGGTGGTAGCGATCCGGACGGACCCTGCACATGACATACATAAACTAGTGTAGGCTGTGTCAATTGAAATCGCCAAAGATGTAAACAAATTATTACTGTTTGACACATAACGTCAAATATTTAATTTAGCGTGTTTTTATTAAAAATAACACAGGTATACCTAATTAATACCCTAGTACCTCACCACGATCTTTAAAAGTGCGTAAATTGGTTCTGTTAGTTGTGTTTACATCGTTGAAAATCAAATTGGCACAGACTATAGGTACTTCGTGAGAAAGGTGTAGTAGTTAGAATAATCCTTTCTCGTACTGTCATAAAAACATTTTCTAATCCCCAGTTTAACTTTTGTTACTACCTTAACCGATTGTTACCGTTATTGTCCCACTGGGCCCACTATATCTCACACAAGCACCTTACTACCTTAACAATACGGAGTATTTAACTTTATCAAGAAGTGACGAGCCATAATGATTATAAAAGGATATGGCGTCAATGAATTCTGTTTTGGTTGTGGCTTGATTTAGAAATTGTTTTGGAGGATAACGCCTACGTTTATAAGTATAACGGTTTATTCGTTTAATATTATTTTAACGTGGTAATAGCAAAAAGTGAGCTTTAAAAGGTTGACTGTATATTTTGATACTGTCGTCTATATAAATTAATTACCATATAATAAAAAATAAAACTTCAATATTTTGACATTTAAAAAAAGGGGTTCAGTGACATTCGTGGTGCCAATCGAATCGACTTCTCGTTTGTCGGCCTTTGAGAAAAGAGTAGGCTCGTTTTTGAAGGCTCCCAAGCCGTAGTGGTTCGGAAATAATACAGACGCCGAGAGCTGATTCCACATGGATAAAGTGCGTGGCAGTCGTGTGACCAACTATCAAGATCCATCCAGTGTATATTACACGGCTAAATTATGAAGAGTACCCAGCAAATGGATTACAACCCGGTCTTGTTTTTTGTTTTTTTTTATTGCAATGACAAGTCACGCGAGAACTTAGGCCACATGATGGTAAGTGTAGTAACCCTGAGGACTACCAGTAGTTTTATCCCCACACTGGAACACAGCAATGCAAATGCTGCTTGGCGGTGGGTTAATTGATAAGACAGACCCTGCACAAGCTAGCACCACTACCCGGTGACTGTGTGACTGTACTTTAGAGTAGCTGTACATTTAAATAATTTAAAGTGGTTTCGCGTGTGAGTGATTTGTGCGATTTGAGTTCATCGAATGAGTAAAAAAAAATATAATATTATAAATATGTATAATAAATTTAATATCACATAACGTTACGGTTCATTTTTGAGATCCCACGTCGTTAGGGTTCCATACAGTTTTATAAAGTTAAAACGGTTTTTTAAATTTAAAATTCAAACCTGCAGTACCGGACATTGAAATAGGTACTATATGGCCTACCACAGGTAGGCTAGCAGGAAAATTAGTTTTGTAATAAAATATCAACAAAAACATAATAAGGAATGTGACGTTTAGTGAAAACGGCTGGTTATATTAATAATTATATTAACTCCGATTATTTATATTTAAAAAGTTTGATTAGAAGCAGCTATGCTTAAACGTATAAACGTGTCAAAAAAATTGAAATAATACGTACATACAAAAAAAAACGAAAGGAAAGGTCAGTAAAAAAACATAATCTTATTTGAGTAGGCACCATAAAATCCATCTACTAGGAGAACCTTTGGGAATGAATATAACATGCATGTCCAGCAGTGGAAGTCTGACCTCAGAAGCTCATTAGTTGGTAAAAAAAAAAAAGATTATATGTTATTAATATTCAAAGCAGATCGTTTTTCTGTTTAGTCGATCTTGTACCTGTCTAATTTTGTTTATTATTATTATGAGCGTAGAATTAGTCTCCCGTTGGGTGTCGATTTTCGAAATATCCTTTCTTAGTGCAACCCTAGACCTGAAAAGGAACCTACGTTTTGGGCTGCGTTGATATGTCACTCAGTTTCTTTTTTAATATATTTAGATTTTTTAGTCTTTCGGTGCCAATAGGTGACCCTCACAAGGGGATCACTAAGTCTCGCTCTCTGTCTGTCTGTCTGTCCGTCAGCGGGCTGTATCTCGTGAATCATAATAGGTAGACAGTTGAAAACTTCACAGCCCGTGTAGTTCTTTTTCTATCATAACTACAAATAATTTAATATAAACAATTAATGGGACCTCTTACAAGAATGGCACGGAACCATTCGTCTGCGTGTCCGAATTGTGCTTGGCTGATTTTTTAATGAAGTGGTATAAAATTCGCCCACAAAAAAGTCTAGTTTATAATTAAGCTATTTGTACGGACTCTACGGTCTATAATTATGACAAAGTTGTTTATATTGCTGCAGTAAATTATCGGTCGACATGCGAAAACAAACGGTACTTATATAGCAAAAAATACAACTAAGGATTACAGTACATCTGACTCCGCGTTGCTTCATTTCAACGAACCGATATCTGCATACGAGGAATTAATTACAGTCGATAAATTTCAAATTCATTTTCGAATGCTTCGTCAGTCGAACACGAAATTGGTCAGTAAGAAAAAATATCACGGGTTATTTTAAGTTTTTCATTCCAAATTTAAAATCGCTGTATTCTTTTGTGTTTTGTTTTGTATTTAATCTTCAATACCGAAAGATAAACATTTGCTGTTGCTATTACCGCTACAAACTAACGCTAACGCCTCGGTCTAGTGCTAACCTTACCCTTACTGTTCCATCTATCAAGACTCGTACCTCTGCTCAGTCTTTCACGGAACACTCTGTCCAATTATGGAATGGGCTTCCACCGTGCTTGAGGCAATCTGGATCTGTCGGTTTGTTTAAGAAAGAAATGAACAATATGAGTCGTGAGTGTTATTCCTTTGCTCTGTTTTAGTATATTTTATTACCTATGTATGTAGTTTATTAAAGCTACTTTTATTTTTTCTGTTATTATGTAAATTTGCCTATCCTTTTGCATTGCCTTGCTTATTCTACTGCAAGGTTAACTGGAAGAGATCCCAGATGGGATAAGTTCGCCTATGTACATTATCTATAGTGATGCAAAATGTTTTGTAATTGTTCATGTACAAAAAAGAGTTTACATACATACATACACAAAATAGTTTACATTATTTAGATATGATGCCGTTTAAATTTTTCGTTTTTTTAACCTTAAACCAACTCAAGGTATAATGAATAACTTAACGAACGAAAATCATTATTTTAATGACCTAACTATTGAACGTAAATGAGAGGAATCTTTTTTGAATAACCATGCATTCTAGAAATATGGTATTTGTTTGGAAGTTATTTTGTTCTTTCATGGACTTTAGAAAAAGGCGGTTTGGAAGCTTGGTTAGAATCCTTTGTAATAAGAGTGGCAAGCCACGAGAAATAAATCATCGAATTTTATCATTGGCTTTCTGAGTTCTAAAGTGGTCACACGAAAGTTTATATTGTATGAAACGGCCCTTAGAGAAATGTTAGTCGTCCTAGGTCATTTCCTATCTTACTCATATGGACCATCAGTGAAACTCGCAGACGTTTCTCTAAACTATTTAATTATCTTCAAACAGGATGGGCGCTAACAAATGGGCCTCATAAGGAAGCTCAAAGTCACTCAGAGGGCTATGGAGAGGGCTATGCTCGGGGTTTCTCTGCGTGATAGAATCAGAAATGATGATATCCGCAGCAGAACTAAGGTTACCGACATAGCCCGAAGAATAGCTAAACTGAAGTGGCAGTGGGCGGGGCACATTGCTCGCAGGACTGATGGCTGATGGGGTCAGAAGGTTCTGGAGTGGCGTCCGCGGACCGGAAGACGAGCTGTAGGTAGGCCTCCAACAAGATGGAGTGACGACCTCGTCAGGATTGCGGGACCGCGGTGGATGCGAAAAGCACAAGACCGGTCTGAGTGGAAAGCCTTGGGGGAGGCCTATGTCCAGCAGTGGACGTCTTTCGGCTGACATGATGAGTATGGGTATTCTCAGAAAATTTCCTTGACTTCTATAGGTTCTCTTGAACAACTCGTTTTTGAAATCGACGCACCCATATCAACAGGCAAATTAAAGTTTTCCCGTCTGAGCGTAAAAACCACATTTAACATTTAAGGAGATGCAGCCCGCTTTACCCGCCGAGGGCGCAGTCGTGTGACGTGGTCGACCGTTCGACAGAGAGCCGTTTTTAGGTCATACACAGATTTAGATTACCGTCTTTCCTGTGGACATACACAAAGTTAACTTTTACAAGGCCTAATTTTCTGGCTTAAGCCACATAAACGGCGTGAGGCCTAATTTAGTCCTATGAAATAGAAACAACTTTTTCATCTCTCCTGTTCGGAAAGTTTAATTTGAATGGGTGGATAGCCGGGTGGAAAATTGCGTTTTCATCTCTAGGGTGGAAAGTAAAATTTTTTTAATAGTTACGATTGGCCACGGATTCTAAGATAATTGAGCTACGTCATATTATTAAAATAAAAGATTTTCATGTATCTAAACTCGGCTATACGTTAAACGATGTATTTATTACGGCCTATAGGTTCATATGAAAATCATTTTAAGACTGGTCTATTTTTTTCGCAATTACAGAAAATCAACATTTAAAATTATTCCTCTATTCTGCTGCCCGCCATAATGCCGTGATAGCATAGCATGACACTTTTTCTTTCACGTTTCGGCATGGCCATCTAGAAAATACACTACTGCCAACATTAGAAAAGTTTAATCGAGTTGGTCACGACCAAGGAGCTTATTATACAACAAGGAGGTTGAACACCGAACATCCGTTCGAAACAAGAAATTTGACCTTTATTACGTCACGAATATATTCCATCTCTTTCTTTAGTTAGGGTAAGAATGAGATGGAAGTCATGCTCCTTGGCCGTGACCAACTCGATTTAACTTTTCTAATGTTGGCAGCATGTGTATTTTAACTTTTTTATGAATCTAGAAAAAAAAAGTTTTCAATAGATAAAGCGGGAAACGAGATTAAATATATTTAGGTATACCGTGTCTTTTTTCCTCACAGTCGAAATGAAAAGTAGAGTGTCTAACTCGGGTGAAATTACCCATTTCCCCTCGAACTATTGGCGCTCTTACTTCGTTCGAGCGCCAGAAATATCTCGGGTGAAATGGGTCACTTTCAACCCTTGGTTATCAATCTACTATTGACCACAGGAGAGACAACTTTTGTTTTTTCGAATGTGTATGACCCTTTTAAGAAAATAACACCTCTAAAGTCAGACTTTATTTGCTGTCTTAGGATGGCTGTCTAAGGTTGTAGTCTTGAAAATACAAATGTCTACGCTTCACAGATTCCATTATCATCAGTTGGCCTGTGTGCTGATTAGCCATCTCCCATGCCATAACAAAAACATTTGTTATACATTAGTACAGTCAGACTTAAATTTGGGATCGTCCTTAGGTCCAAAGTGAATCTGACACTATACAACAATATTGTTGAGTTTTCTATAATTTAAATGACTTGGCATCTCTAATTACACTGACAACATCAAGCTTATTTTTTTTAAATGGATCTCACATTAACGTTGTGGCCGTATTAAAATATAGACGCGTGTTTTTTCGATGTCAAATAAATTATTTCAGTTTAAGTAACCCACACACGAGTCTCGCTAGGCTTGTTAGATCAAGCTAGCTGTGTAAAGGAATACCACCATGGTCTATTTGGAGTAATTTAAATGCAAAGCAGATATGAATCCGCAACAAGGTTTTTGGACCGCACGTACTTACTGTTAGCTGATTATATTAAACAACTCACTTTTAAAGGTGTTAACGAATTATACGAGCGTAAGTGGTATCGTCATATTGCCTGTGGTTTTTCTCCAATTGTATGTACGCAAACACTATACTGTAAAAAAAAAAACAAAGAAAAATACAATGAAGATTTAAAATTATCCTTTTAAGGGATTTCTTTCAGCTAACCCCTGAGAGGTTGAGAAAAGTTAAAGGTAAAAACCATAAAAAAATAACTTAGCTATAAAACCTAATTGTAAAAAATAAATACATTCACATATCTTCAAAAATAGATACAGAAAATATAATATATTTGAGTCATATAGAAGCAAAGTCAGCAACATCCAAATGGTTGAAAATCGTCTAAAATTGGATGTTGCTATCTTTGCTTCTATATGACTCATTTATACATCTATCTACATTATTAAACTTTCATAAACTATATAAACAACACTTATATAAAGGATAGTTGATACAATATTCAGGAGCTAGAATCAAGCCAGAACTGCTTCAATTTGCCATAATAAAAACAAAAATGTAATTATATTCCTTATGTTAAAACCGAATAAATGTTCCTTTCTTTCGTTACTTCTGTTAATCTTCGTCGACAAAGCAACTAAACCATATGCGTAGGCTTTGCGTGCGTGGCCCGCGTGACAACTTCGATTAATCCTCATTAAAAATAATCTCATACAGTTGAAGGTGCTTTTTTTTAAATAATGAAACAATTTCCGGATGTTTCTCATCCAACATATGTGGACTTTCTTTTTCGGTACCAAAAATAAAATGTTTTTGGTAACACGTGGTCTGACAGACAACAAAGTCATCTTATATATTTATATTTCATCATAATCTGTTTTTGGTTTATGTTTGTAAAGTTATAATTTTTACCCGACTACGGCAAAGCCGAAAAGGAGGGTTATGTGTTTGACGTGTATATATGTCCGACTTAATGTCCGCTCGTAACTACTACACGGCTAAACCGATTTTAATAAAGTATACGTGGTTAGATTCGTCTTAACCACTAGAGTGTCATAGGCTATATTAAAATTATTTAAATGTGGAATTAGCGAAATCACTACATAGTATAAAACAAAGTCGCTTTCTCTGTCCCTATGTCCCTTTGTATGCTTAAATCTTTAAAACTACGCAACGGATTTTGATGCAATTTTTTTAAATAGATAGAGTGATTCAAGAGGAAGGTTTTTATGTATAATAAGTTCTGGATATTGTACGGGTGTTACAGAAAATTCACATAAACCGAAGCGAAGCGAGGGCGGGTCGCTAGTTAAAAATAAATACATGATAAGTAACATTACTTTGACGACATTATCCATACAGCAGTTGGGTTCTTTTAAAAGCTTGCTTTTGTTAGAACTGTTTAATTATAATATTCTACACATCTATAATCTAGTTTTGATATCATTAATGTTTTTATGGGAAAGGTGTGCTCATCAATGGAAGTGAATGAACTTTAATGGTATATTTTAGTGCTTTTTAATTTTAGAACGGTTTTATTATGGTCTTTTTATTATTATGGAGAAGTATCTACTAATAACTCTTGTCCTGGAATTGGGGACCTACTTACGTAGTTACAATATTATAATTTTTTTCATTTACTTTTTGAAAAAAAAAAACATTTATTACAATAGTAAAGCAATATAAACTGTGATTGTACTTTTTTTGATTGTTATCTTTTTTATGAATGACTCAAAGAATAGTCATAAAATATAAAGTAGGTCGGTATTCTTCTCGGGGAAAATATTTTCCAATCGGAGCAAGTTCAAATCTAAATGCATTTTGAGAAGGTTTATAATCAATCTTAGTCCTACATCAATTACACAAGCAAATACAAATTAAACATGCATATTCAAAAGCGATTATTAATTTTATTTTAAATATAAACCCTTAAAAATAAATAAAGTCAAATTGAAGCAGTTATATATTACTTTAATTACTGCGACTGTATAAAATGTAAAGGGAAAAGAAAGCTGTTTTTAATCCTTTGATCTGGATCGCATTATCTTTAAGTGTTAAAGAAAAAAGTTAAGAGTACTTGGCCCACATTTAATTTAAATACAACGTTTCAGTTTTTATGAAATAAATACAGATATTATTTTGAACGAAATTGCAACGTGTATAAAATTAAAAACATATTAAAATATTTCACGTACAACCAAATTTAATGATGTAAAAGCTATTAATTAGCAAGACGGGTCGACTTTCACAATGTAACCCTATATAAAACCACTGTAACTCGAGCGAAACTCGCCTCATCACATTAGGAGGATTGTGAAGCGCCACTAAAATCGCGTAGATGTCAAAAAAAAACCATACAAAAAAAAGGGTGAGCAAATTGGCCTATATGACCAATAACAACAAGCAATATGTCACCGGATAGGTAATTCTAAGTTGTAAAACTATTTTTATGGCAGGTAGTTCGAAAACTTTGTGTGATAAAAGTTATCGCCGTGCAAAGACAGCGGTGTTTCAAAGTAATTATGCAAACGTCGTCTACGTAGGCGTCCCGATGTTCCCGATTTTTAAAATATTTCTCACAGTTCTTTCAGGTTTCCCACTACACTAAATCGTTGTAGAATTAAAAAGCATATCCGATGTGCTTATTGTTATTGGTTTCTAGGCCAGTTTTCATACATTTGTGCCCATCCTCCTTTAGCTCCTTTTATTTTGTTCTAGGAAATATTTTCTTGGAAAGAAAAATGTACGGACATAGTTTTTCATTATATTTACAACATATTCAAAAATCGTAAAAATCGGACGAGGTTTAAGGGGAGTGACATGACGTTTCACATTTTGTATGGAGATTTTTAGCTTTACAATCCACTTAATTAAAAAGACATTTGAAATGTCAATGGGTTCCAGATCTTTATTACCATCACGTGGCCTGTATGCTGGTTTGTCTTCTCTATCCCATAAACAAGTTATATTTATGTTAGCTCAAATGATCAATCGCTTTTATAACCGACATTAAATAGCTTAATTGTTACCTGCATTCGATGTTTTGTAAACTAAAGAATATAATGTATTTTGACGTTCATTATTCTACGCCAATGCGGGGTACATTCACAAAATTTAAGACTTTATTTATTCTGTTATAACAAAAAAAAAACTAGGTTTTAAAAACATTCCTCTCATTTTGCACTTTGGCCAACAATTTGCGCAACTGCGTCATCGACGAAATCTGCGACCTACTCTCCTCATTTCGATCGTAAAAAAAGGGGTAACTATAGTAAAAAAAACACGTATGACCGAAGTGCATCCGTCTGAAACCCCACGAAAAGATAAAAATAACATCGTCAATTATGTGGTAGCAGCATACAATCCGGCGAATTTCATCTCGACTCCAACTCGCTCACACTTTCCCACAGACCCATGGTACCTCCGTCCGGCGCCGGCGTTTAGCAAAAGCTGCCGAGAAGCCTTCGAGATCCACATTCGCGAGTGGACTGCGCACGAGTTGCTACGTCGACGACTTTCTCATACATTTCCGCTCGACAGCAAAATGGCACATTGGTGGATTATATTATCGGTAAGTGTTCAATGTCCAATTGTTTTTTTGTTTTGAGTTCAATGACTTGGAAGACTTGTTTAAGATATGTTGGGAGTTTGACCCCAGAACTTACAGCAGTAATGTACAGCTACTTTGTTTTTGTTTATTTTCTTTAATACTCGTAATTCAAGATTTACTTGTTGGCTTTGACCCTGCCAAAAGTAAAGTGAAATATATTTGGGGTTTTCTTAATAATTAATAAGAGATATAAATTATTTAGTTGCCGGTTAGTCAAGAATCCACAAAGTTTACTTAATCATAGTTTTACTTTTTAATCTATATAAATTATATAAATTAACCCCTATTTCTCCTGGTTGCGCTATAACTTGAAAACGGCTTTACCGATTTCCTTTACCTTTTTTTAAATGTTTTCTAATTCTTCGCAGAAGGTTCCTACACAAAATAAAAATGCGTAGATAAAAAAAAACACTCAAACGCTAGTTTGTTATAATTATGATTTTTTTTTTTTTTTTAGTAACTTCTTGTATTTTTGGTAACTCTACTTGTTTCTCTACTCTACTCGTGTATGCGGTAGCAATGTCTTATAAATGTATCTAAAATTTTATTTTTGTGACTTCCTACCTGAGAAATTGGGTGGCACATACAGACATACCTATTGACAAATAAAATATAAGCGTGCATAGTTTGACAACGGAACTCTAAAAATAACAAAGATTCAAATATTTTTGATGTTAAAATGTCTTTTAAATCTAGTAATTTCGTTTTAAAAAATATTATCTTATCTTTAGCCGTCCTAAAATACTGTCCAAACTGTCTAAGATACTTAAATTTGGACCATGACAAAGCATAATAAATGCGGAAAAAATGTAAATTAATTATGCAGCGTTTGAAAGGTCCGTTATGCTATCATAGTAAAATTAGCACCTGAATTGACGAATTTATTTTGAGACATGTTAATAAAGCGTAACCGTTTCGGTATATTTTTATTAGACTCATTTATTATTAATAATACAAATTTTGAAAAACAACTTATCACCACCGAATATGTTAGGGGTTAATTCTACTTTCCGTTTGAAAATAATATCTAGGCAGGTATATCTTAGGTACTTACTTTTATTTTGACACAAGATTAATTGATTTGCTTAGATAAATGATGAGTGGACTCTGAAGCCCATACATTTGCAATCTTAAGATTGTAATCTCACAATGACATAAGATAAATGCGTTGCCAACCCTGAGGACTAAGATGGAATGCTTCTATGCGAGTCATTTACCGGTTATTTTTCTCCCCCACCGGAACATAACAATACACACACTTGTCTGGCGGCAGGTTAAAGCGTAAGATGCTGGTAGTGATCCGGACGGAAAACAATTTGGTGATTTAGGTACTTCTGGTTCTTTTTTAAATTTTATTGTAAGGCGTAAATTACGCCGACAACGTTATAAAATAAAATCTTGATAGAAATACTGATAGGCATCGCGGGTTCCGTTAATATCAAGTAAAGTATCATTAGATAGCTCTTAAATAGGGGGGATAGTTATGGAAATATTCAACTCGAAGCGTGTAATTTTTATTTTCGTTTACAAGAATTAAAAATTAGAAAAAAATATTTTAAAGGAAAGCCATCACTACTAAGTAGCATTTACGAGGTTCCTGAGATACAGGCGACTAAAGTGTCGACCAAAGCGACCTACTTATCACCTTTATAATTAAGACTTAAAGAACTTTAAGTAGAAAATTAGTTCATACTTTTTGTTTTGTGTTTGTAGAAACGGCTACGGAACTCTACTGAGCATAGTCCGACATGCTCCTGCCCGGTTTAAAAAAAATAAGCATTTAACTTGTACTCTGCCAATAAGTGCAAGGAACACTGGTTACTCAAGTACAACTTGAACTTGGCCGGTTGGTTTCATACCATACTTAAAGCCATATCCAGATTAATGTGTTTAGTTGGCTCCTTTTGTTGATTGATTTACAATACAAATACAAGTTACCCGTGTGCGTGTGCAATGGAGAATTGACCGACGAGCATGACTCCAGGGCCTCTATTCCCGACGGTAAATAGTACATTGTTGTAGAGGTTAGAAAGTAAGCAATAGATGGACGAGTTAGTTCGAGGTCCGACGCGTAGCTACACAGTGCTTTTCACGACTACTGCGAGGAAATAAAAAAAAAACTTATAAGGCGTTTTTTAAACTGACGACTCTCACCGTGACAAAAACTTTATTTCAGATAATTAAAAGCAGACATATATGGCTGTATGGAATCTGATTCCTTTGCCTATCCGTGAAGGGATGAATATTATTAAAAAAATAAAACGACTTCTCATTGGCCAATTTAATTTCATATGCAGCACAAAGTGTGTTCTGATTGGTCGAATTAGTGATCAGCGGACCGATGTTATTGGTCAATGGAATAGACCAACAATGTTAACATAGTTGGTCTGTTTAAATTCATAGTAGGCCTGCTCATTCAATGTACAACTATCGATTGTTTTAGGGACCAAGAACAGACCATCTTTCGCCACATTTCCGAGCAGTAGTGGCGTGAAAATAGTACATTGTGCATCAAGGGTAGTATGAAGGGAATTACTAACGAGAGTGTTAGAAGCCCGACGCCGAAGGCGGAGGGCTTTTAATGACTCGAGTTAGTAATCCCCTTACTACCTGTGATACACACAATGGTTTTCATCACATTTGCGAGGAAAAAAAACAAAGAGAAAACACTTAAACTCTGCAAAATACAAAGAAATAACTTTTGACGAACGAGAACGTAAATGGAAACGATATTTTTTTACTGACCTCTACCACAGATAATAACTGCGTTTAGTTTCGACCTGGATTCGAGCCAGATTTAGCTAATTTGATAAAAATGTATAATTACTAAAATTAATGATAAATGTTGATATAAACTTGAAATAGGTATAAAAATAATGAAGTTTAATGAAGCGTATAGGTTTTGTGTAATGTAAGTTAGTCTATAGCTAATTTTTAAAGATGAAATTAGAAACCGATTTAATTTTTGGCTGAAAATTAAACCTCCTTAGTCAGAAATGATGTACGAAAGAGTTGCAAATTTTAAAAAGAAAGTCATTACTCCCTAGGGAGTAATGACAAACTCGCCATTATTCCCGCGGGAACAATTTAGGCCATTGTCCTTCTGTATACAGGCATGGAATAACACCATTTACGAGCAAGTGTGATGAAAAACATATTATCGTCTTTGACCTGTTATGGTATTGTTTCTACGTCAGCCGCCATTACTATCAAGAAAATAAGAGCTCTCAAAACGTTGACAATACGATAACATAGCTATGCAGTAGTATATTATGACATAGCTATGCAGTTCATTTTACGGCGAACGTATAAGACAGGGCTATAGCAGTTATATAGCTCTGTCCTTTTCTCTCAGCGTAAACTGAACCCTGCAGAACAAAAACAATATTGTTTTTACCGTGTTGAATCGAGGTGCGCCCCCGATCTGACCATTCTGACAATGACAGATGACAGTTCACATTTCAGCGTACAAGGCGCAGCTTACATGAAACCCAGTGAGGTATCAGCGTGTTAACTGAGCAGTGTATATCGAATTGAAAGTGCGTTAGTGCAGGTCAAACACGTGAGCTTCATTTAGCTAAAAATACCGGTTGCCAATATATTTTTTTACCATTGGAGTCACAGGGCAACAGCCACATTAATCATCTCGTAAAATATTGTAAGGTGCCGTTGACTTTAAAGAGTTAAATTACAAATATCTATTGTTATGAGTATGAAAAGTTAATTATAAGAGTTTTTTATGATAATTCGCTTTCGCACCAACGTGCTAAAAATATTTTCCTGACAAACGAGTCACTAAGTACATTACTTATCATTTCATCGACTGTCTTTCCTAACATACTGGGGCAAATGAATCTATTTATAGTGTCTACTATAAAAAATATACCAATAAGGAAGAACAACACTGACTAATCCCAAATGGTTCTAAGTTGGTAATTCAGTAATACCACGATTTATGTATATTCTAGAGTTACACGAGCTAATTTTAATATACATAATAATCGTTCGGTAATTAGTCTATACCGCACTAGGTTGCATGCACATTCTTATTAATGAGAACACCTTACAATTACAAAATAGTTTTTTAATAGTATTCATTTGTCAGATTTTTTTCCGAAAGCTATGTTGGGCTGAAGGCATTTCAGATTAAACGGATAATTTTATTGCTGTACGTAGGTATGTCATGTGATAAAAATATTGTATCAGAATAAAATTATGAACATTCGAAATTTTAAATATACGGAATTATGACTCTTTGTAGTGTTGGTAATTATTATAACCTACAAAAATATTATATAAAAAATAGCGACGCCTCGGAAACAAATACTCCATCGAACACAGGACCGCTAACTTCGTAAGTTCGTAACCTGCTCAGTATGGCTCCGCTGACGAGAGCTGTGCGAACCCTCAACCAAATTGCGGAGAACATTGATTTGTTTTCATGTTCTCTGAATGAATTCACAGAGGCGGCATTGTTTATATTATGTTATTAATGTTATAGGTGTAAGGATAGAGATTAGTTGATATATACTGTACCAAAAAGTAGCTACACTATTGTCTTAGGGCAAGCCCTGTAAAAATAGTTGCAAGTGTGGAATAAATAAATAAATAAATAAATGAACAGGATCACTACCAACTAGTCTAACATCGTCAGTCATATTCTTATAATGTTTGTTTTACGACCGTACTTTACGCGAGTATCGTTGACCGCTATAACCTCGTGGCCTGTTAGCTAGATGGCGATAAGAAGTGCAGCTAGTATGCACTAGGACGGGATAACATCAGAACAGTGCGTCAACTGTACTATCTCAATATCTGAGCAACGGGTTTTAACATCCGCTTTTATACTTACTGTTTGGAGATAATAACTACTTGTTAGTGTTGTTTAAAGTACTTAATAAGCTTCCTGTTTTATAAATCTCAAGTGCCTTACAGAAATTTTCTGGTTGCTGATTTTCTTAAATAACTCGGTCTGGAACTCGACCAATTATAAACCGGTGGGTTTAAGTTGTGCTACCAGAGCATACAAACAACAAGCAACCATTCGACTGAGAGCAGTTTTTATTGCGTACTACTGCTTTGTCATAATAAACTTCAAACAGAACATCCAATAACACGCAAGGACACTATCATTACACATTTTTTCCAATAAATCAAGTTTTTGAGGTCATCTTGCACTAAGGATCCCTAACTAAATGAATGGAACCGCACTTTTTTTATAAAATATTTATATTAATAAATCCATACTAGAAACAAAAGGGGAAAAAATAGTGAAACATTTTTTTTGAGTATATTACAGAACCCTTTGTACAGTCCACAGTTCAAATACAGAAGTAAAATAAAAACATACTCCGTGCCAGCCCACATTTTTTTATTAACTTAATAACGGTTTGAAAATTAGTCAGTGTAACCAAACGAGCGGTACAAAAGAAACAAAAGACAGCATAATTAATGTTGACCTTCTGTTTTCGAAGAACAGTGTTAATAACCACGTTCGCAGCCTCCGACACGTCTGGCGTGTTATAATTACTTGCAAATTCTGGTTGATGGCACTGAATTTGTAACATATTCAGAGCCAGCATCATGATGTTACACAAAGGAGTTTCTATACAGGTGGACAATTTAAATAGGTCAGTATAAGGATGTCCAAAACTATAGAAGAGGTTTTTCAATCACTTCTTGATTTAAAAATGAAGAAAAATTACAAATAAAGATTCAAAAAATATATACTCGTATCGTACCCATATTACTAGAGAATCAAAACGTTAGGCTTTTCTTAAATATTAAGTGACGTTTTTATCATACGTCGTTATCGCGGGGGCAAAAACTATTTGATAGTACTGAAAGGTTATGACAAATAGACAATATCAGAGGTGACACTCGTATCGAGAAACGTTTGACGTAGTTATGGAACGAGTTCCCTATTATTTATTTATTTTAGTAGATCTCGTCGTCAATACCTATTTCGAATGATCACCCTGTATCGTTCTACAACTTAAGTAGAAGCCGTTGACATAAAAACGCAAAATATTACAAGCATGGGTTATATATTCCTGATTACTACCAGTTTACGAGTCGCTCTGACACCGTAGTTGACCACATGTGGTGGCAATGAGACTGCTGACCTAGAATTTTAGTTTTAAGTTTCTAGCCACGGATTTGGATAGAAAATCCGTGAGGTTTTGAAGATCTTTGTGGAGGAAAAGGTTTCCAATCTAGTAATATTGTTACAAAAAGTAGTGAAGACCAAACTTTTATGACACATACTTATTTTAGAAACATGAACTCGTTTTTCGGATGATTTAGAATTGAGATACCATCACCTGACAAAACATATTACGCAATTTAAAACATACTGTGTTATTAATCCCCTTTTAATTCTACATACATACATACATACATATCTTCACGCCTGTCTCCCAATGGAGTAGGTAGAGATTGTGGAACGCCAGGTGCATCGGTCCAAACATATACACTTCGCTTCCTCTACATTCATCAATCTTTTCATCGGGTGCTTTTGATTTGGCCCTTAATCAGCACATCGTGAATCTGATCACCGTACGTCCGTCTAGGACGTCCCCTACCGACATCTCCGCTCACTCTCTCTTTTAATTTTAATAATTGTTTATTCTTTTCTTCACTAATACGCTGGTAAACATCTAAGTCTAATTGTGCAAAATGTGGTTACAGAATTATCAACATTTTTTTAGAGTTGTAGGTCTGCCTGCCCCACTCTGGGATTACCAGCGTGACGGTATGTGTATATAATCTTATCTTAAATGATTTGTTAAATTTGAAGCGTTCATGTCTTTTGTATCAAAACTTTCTTGAAATGGTATTTTTAAAATAGAAGTAGGCTCATTGAAAAAAAATGGTAGACCCCAATTTCTAACTATATTCGAACAAAAAGCAGATTATAAAGCAGTTTTGTACAGAATGGAATTTTCCCACAGACCACTTTTACTTTGCGTTGTCAATACAGTTTTTTGGGCCGTCTGCTAACACCCACTTGCGATTTGACACAGATTGCAATTCGACCATCTTCCGACCGCTGCATTTGTTGAAAGTCAACTAGCGTGACTATGGAATGATTTCCAAGTTGGACGTTGTTCTGGAATACCTTATAAGGCGTGTGTGTTTTGTTTTGTGTGTAAAGTTATATAAAATCGTAAGGTCTCTGACCTAAATTGCTAAGCCTCCGTGGAACGTTGAATGAATGAATGAATGAAATGAATGAAATTTTATTTGCTCTAGACATGGTATGGTAGGTCTTAGAATAAAACATTTCTTGAAACACATATCTAACCGTAATCGGCATGCAAAAGCTTTGCTTAAAAACTAATTTAATTATATTCAGATTGATGGAACGACAGCACATTGAACACCACTAATATTTCAATACTATATAAATAATTTAATTACATTAACAATATTTTTAAATCCAATAGTTATATAAAAATAGTTAAATTACATTAGCATTATTATTAAACCAATTACCTACATTTTTATAACAATATTTAGGAAGTCAATACACTCGTAATATACACATATTCATATGGTCGTCCGGTAATTTAATTACATTTTAATGGTTATTTAGAAATTCTTTAATTGAATAATATGTTTTTTGTTTCAACCAGTGGAAAAGTTTCACTTTAAATCTATTTATTGGTAGTTCTTTTAGGCTACTTGGTAGTTTGTTATATATTTGTATTGCCATTGGGTAACAGTTCCTGCGATACAAATCAGTTTTACATCTGGGAAAGACTAATCGGTTTGGGTATCTAGTATTAAAGTAACACGCTTGGTTTAGGCGTAGGTTGCCGAAAGAACTCAATTGTAGGTTATAGATCCGTCCGGATCACTACCATCCACTATCGTATCCTTTAACTTACTGCATCATTGTTCGCATAGTTGTGTTCCGGTGCGGGGATCAGACCGGTGTAATTAATAGCGCGCATTTGAATTTGGTCCTTAAGATTGCAATCTTGAGATTGTTGTTTTGAAAATGCAAATTTTAATGTCTTTGTCACAGATCCCACTTACCATTAGGCGGCATGTGCGCTCGTTTCCCTTCCTGTGGTTTTATTTATGTCACTATGACAAGGTTCTTTGGAAGCAGCTCCAATTATTAAGTCCAATAATGTAACCATTTATTGGCCAGTGTTTGCTCTTCTCTGATTTTAACCCTTAAATTGCATAATATTATTTTATGCTATAAGATCAAGTGTTTATTTTGTCTACTCCGGTACTATAATCCGCTTATTTTGATATCGGTAAAGCTAATAGCAACCAGTAGGTCAATACATCACCGGAATTACCAAATAATATTGATAATGCTCATTATTATTCCATTTTATTAAAGGTAACTTTGTGGTCGAGTTAATGGTATCATAATGAGCAGTTTAAAGTACGCTAGTATTATTTTATTCATGGATTCGTCAAATCAAATTACATAAGCGTGTGTAAAAAGAGCGTATGTATACGTTATTAGGGCTAGGTCAAGACAATAAAAACCCCTCAATGCTTTCAGGTCATGTCATTATGCCTCAAGTCAGTTTTATATCGAGGTTAAACTTCTAATCTTATACTCTATTTCGCATTTCAATGTTTTCTACGCCACATACTCGAACATGCAAATTTAACGCAATTCACTAGCAAATAATTCGTCGTTCAATATACCAATAAATATGTATGCTAACATGGTTTTTTCAACATACCACGAAGTTTGTTGACCTCTTTGCGTGGATTGGCCAAAATAATCCAAAAAAAGTTGCAGGCGCAGTGCTAAATGCAGCACAGAATAGGCATTTACTTGTTTATTTTGTCGCAAACGTGCGCCAAAAAGTTTCTCTCCATCGAAATCTTTAATTCAATACTTTCACAATTCGATTAAGAAAGGCTTGCACCAAAATCTTAAATCTGTTTTAAACTGTTAAACCCTGTTACAAGTCTAACTATGCCATATACGAGTGTTTAGAATTCTTGACCATATTGATCATAGACATTTGTCATAAAGAACCATCCTGTGTAAGCAGAATAAAAATATATGTAGGTACTGTACTATAAAATGTAATAGTCCTAAAAGTGTTTTTCTCACACTCAGGGAATTTAAGTATTTCTCAGAACTCCTTAAGAAATAACTGTACTAATTAGGCTATATAAACGACACATGAATCGTTTTAGCTATGTAAATGACTTGAAAATTCTAGTTTCAACAACCCAAGACTAGTAAATCGCTACCCGCTGTAAACAATACGGTAATAAGGGGTTACCTTTGTTTTGTCAAAATATTTTTGGTCAAATGTATCATTTCCCAAATTTTCATTTGCCAAACCGCTTTGTTTTCTGTAACCGTAAATATTTCAGTATGTTATAAAAACTAACCTAACCTAACCCATAGGGTTCTACACGATGGTACTGAAATAAATTCTGAAAACATTATATAACATTGGTTTGGCAAATGAAAAATTTGGGAAATGATACATTTGACCAAAGATATTTTGACGAAACGGCAGGCTCCCAGTAATAAGACTAATAAGTCAAAAGTTATATTTAGTAACAGAATACAGTCATCTCATTCATCAAGTTAAACGCAGAGAAATTTGCTGAACTGGTTCTTCGCGCAATCGAGTTTTTATTCTAATTATAGGATTCACTTTTAACCGATCGCGGTCAATAAACTCAAATTACATGTCCAAGTGCAATTTAACTTATAAACAAAGAAGCTTAACTCGAAGTCAACTTTAAAACCATTCCATAAAGTTAAAAATTATGCTGTATCGTGTATTTAATATTGTATCATTCGTCTTCGTCATTCAATTCTATATTATCTGACCCACTTTACAAAGATTCAAATCATTATAGCACTCATCTTTAAGATGTTAGGATAGATAGAAAAGAAACGTGTGTGAATTAGAGCGTTTTGACTTTCGATTTTAAAATGTCCAGTACCATTATTATCGAGTTGACCTCAGATCATAGTCAGCGTGAAACCGCATCGTTGGTTCAGTCTAGTTACAATAATTTTATATATGTTGGTAAGATCGTAATTAAACTTATAGACAAAGAGATGATCCCCATGGCTTAAAATCTAGAAGCATTCTGAGAGACCATTTCGTATAGTTAGAAACGACGTTTTTTTATGTTTACTCTATAGACAAATAATATTTATTTTACTTTCTTTTCTTAAAAGTAGAACTTGAAGTAGTGAATTTGTTTGCCATCGTCTATATACAAATATTAATTCCGTGACTGACTCGACAACTTAGGGACTTGAAATATGGAAGGTACTCCTTCGGTACGCTCAGGGTACACTAAGAAAGGATTCATAGTTTAATTTCCTAAAATACCATTATTATTATCAATCGGTTGCCTCAAAGCGTTCATCTTTATTCAAGCTTGATTTAATTTTCTACTTCTATGATGACATGACGTCATTTCACTTTGTTTTAACCTATTCTGTTTTTCCGTTTTGCTTTTAACATAACGGCCTTTACTGTTCATTGAACAAAAGATTATATTATGATGAGATCATAATTATGAAATAATATTATGATTTAACACAAAGTGAAAAGAAGCCCAGTTGAGGCCAGTAAAAATCTTTTAGCACTCAATACAAGTTTTATCCATTATCTCTATTCTAAATGCCGGTTTAGTATCCCACTACTGGGCAAAGGCCTGACCTTAATATCTCCAGTCATCTCTTCTTCAAGCTAACCCTTGCCATTTTCTTTTTGTTCTATCTCTTTACCGGCTGCCGTTACTTGGGATCCAGTCAGTCGTGACCTTGCTCCGTCTGTCCGAACGCATTCAGCAAAGATGTCTAGCCCAGTTCCATTATCAATAATAATAATAATTAGTATTGACTTGATAAAGCTTTTGAAGTAGATAACATCGACATGTCTACTTTCGCGTTCCTGCTTCCCATTGGCCGCTATGGCCTCGTCTCGGTGTCTAGCTATTTATCTATCTATAGGTACATATATAAAAGTCAAACCTGACTGACTGATACAGGGTGGCCAAATAACAGGTATACACTTTAGTTTTGTAATTTTATTCTATGAAATATAAAAAATATTAACTATTCCTTGTTAAGTATAGTATTTAGAGCCGGCAGTTAAACATGGAAAATAATGTCAGACAAATGTCCACCTCTAGCAGCATGGCAGATGTGAACCCTTTTCATTGCGTTTTTCATCACATTTTCACACATTTCCTGCGTTATCTCAGTGACTGTGTCTCGAATATTTTGTTTTAATTGCTGAAGGTTCATTGGCCTGTTAGCATAGACACGTCCCTTTAGATAGCCCCACAGAAAAAAGTCAGGAGCTGTTAAATCAGGCGATCTTGGGGGCCAATCAATGTCACCGTTTCTCGAAATTAATCGACCGGGAAACCTTCTTTTTAATGTTTCTATTGTGGCTCGTGCCGTGTGACACGTGGCCCCGTCTTGTTGAAACCACATGTTTCCACAGCCCAATTGACTCACTTGATTCGAGAAAAAATGGATTATCATCTCACGGTACCGATCTCCATTCACTGTAACAGCATCACCCATAGCATCTTCAAAGAAATAAGGCCCAACTACCCCTCCTGACCAAATTCCACACCAAACTGTTACTCGACGAGGATGCAGAGGTCGTTCGTGGATCAAAGAAGGTTGTTCTTCTCCCCAATAGCGAGAATTTTGTTTATTAACAAATCCGCTGAGGTCGAAATGAGCTTCGTCAGTCATAATTATTTTTTTATGAAAATCTGGGTCTCTTTCCAGCTTGGTTAGCATAACACTACAGTAATCACGACGGCGTTCATGGTCTCGAGGCTGAAGTTCTTGAGTTATCTGTACCTTATACGGAAACAAACCAAGGTCTTTCTTCAAAATTGTTTGTAGAGAAGTCCTCTTAAGTCCGAGTTGTTGAGAACGTCGCCTGGTAGACAATGTGGGTTCTTCGGCTACACTTTGACGAACAATTTGGATATTCTGCTCAGTACGAGCCCTTCTGACACGATGAGGAACTCCTTTATCTGTTACGATGCCATACTGCTCAAATTTATTCACTAAACGAGCTATTGTTAGCCGCGAAGGTAAGTGATTTCTACCAAAAATTGGCCGCAATTTTCTTAGAGTTTCCGCAATACATGATTGGGTTGAGTAAAACGTTTTAATAATTAAAACACGTTGTTCCGTCGTAAAACGATCCATAACAAATTTGCCGTATCTACACAAAGTAATTTTCATGCAACAACTGTCATATTTACCGCCAAAACAAAATGGCGGCAAAAAAAAGTTGTATACCTCCAAGTTGGCCACCCTGTATATCAACGCACAGCCACAAATTTGGTACAGGGGTTCCTTTCATGATGTTAGTGCGCACTAAGGAAGGATTTTTCAAAATTCACCCCCTAAGGGGTTAAATAAGGGGGAGTAGCGAGAAACTAACGCGTACTAAAGTCGCGGGTGTCCCCTATAAGAATACAAAATATGTAGTTCTGAAATTTTAATAAATTATGGTTTTAATTTTCAGGTGGTGTTGACCTATTGCCTCCTGGAAGTTTCACCTAGACCAGCAGACGAGTAAGTAATGTTTGATTTGACGATAATACTGTAGAATTGAAAGCACAAACTATTTCTAATTCACTGACACTTTTATTAAGCCAAAGTATTAATGCAAACGATCAAATTTTTTTTTTAATTATACTATAAAATTCACTTATATCATAGAATATTCACTGTGAGATTTGGATAGATTGTTGGACGAAGTATGCAAAATGCGCTCTTTTTTAACGAATAAGGCCATCTGTAAGGAAATCTAAAAGATCTGAGTTTTGTCAGTACTGATATTTTCTATTTGTTTATTTGTTATATAACGTTAAAATATTTAGACCTTTTAATGATTCTTGTTCAAAGCAATTTTTTTAAGTAATGGTTGGAATAAACATAAGTATAAATATGGTAGATAGCTGGATTGGCGTATTTAAAAACCCCCTTTTTGCTTGTTTCAAATGACGACTTAGTAGTTTTCAAAACGCACATTAAAATGTAAAGCACTACTAACAAAATAAAAAAATAAACTCGGCATGAATAATGAGCAAACCAATTTTAGTGCTGTTTGTACAAATTTTCAAAGATACTGGACATTTATCAATGCTAAAAATATTTACCGTGCTTGTGCAAAGAAACAGTGATAAATATTTTATAATCACAGATATCTGTCCTTTTTTTTGATCACGTACGCAAAGCTACTTATTGTACTTTTAAATAGGTACTCAAAATTCATGCTGTTAATAATACTAGTGGAAACGAGGTACAACAGTCGGGCATCGTTATGGTTCAAGTATGGTAATTTTTCTAATGCTTTCCACCGCTTACCTACTATTAAAAGAGTCTGTAGCTTGATGCGAATCTTGAAAGTTGTTATTAGTTGAAATAAGATGCCAATAAGTAGAACTTTTAATTACATTGTTAAAAATTGGCCGCAATATTGTGCCATCATATCAACAGACTCTTACTTGTTTTAAATTACACGCTCAATTAATAACCAAACTTGGGGCATGGTATTTGTACATAATTCATCTTCAAAAAATGTAAGTGGTTTTTTGTCATTTCAGGTCAACGACACAATTGCGGTTCGATATACCTTCTGCGACTGACGATCTCATTGATGATGAAAACTTACCACATGAACAAGATAGATTTTCAAGAATTGATAATACGCAAGAGATCCTTCACAAAATAAACGAAATAAATGAAGGATTACAAAAACCTAATAAAATTAGAAAGAAGAATTCACAATCTCATATAGCACCCGCTTACGTCTTGGACGCAGCAACTCTTCAGAAAATACAACAAATAATAGCTGCTGGTAAACTCAATGCGTATTCTGATGTCCGGAAAGAACAAGAGAATAATTATATAGTAAACGAAAACTCAAATGTACTAAGATATGATAGTTCGAGAGCGTTACAATATGGTGCGATACCAGCGGATTTGGTAACTACTCAAGCGCAAAGTTCTAAACCACGAGTTCCGTATTTAACAAGCATACCCGTACTTGTCATGCCTTCGCCGCAAAACGATTTGTATGATAGATATGCACAAAGCCCCAATTCTCTACAATCAGATTCACAGTTCCAGACAAGACAAAGACCACCAATTTCACTGCCTTTTAATTTAAATTGGCCATTAGCTCCATATTTTCCCATATTAGTTAAAGATCCATTACTCGGTTTTCTCCACGGGGGTGGATGGGATAATTTTGTTGAATACGGGCAAAACGCTGACGTATGTAATAGAAAGCAAAAAGCTATCGAAGATGAAAATAATGAAGGAACAGAAATAGAAGTGGAAAAAGAAAGCGAAATTGTGAATTTACCAACTTCAGGAACAGAAACAAATTTCAGACAGGCAAGGGCGATTAGAAAAAGAACTGTGTCCACACAATCTCCAAAACTAAATAGACAGATTGAAGATGAACCGAAAAAGAACAAGAAGTTTTTCTTGCAAAAACCTACTGCCGCTCCTCTGGTAAGACCTACTAAAACAGTTGAACCAGTGCAAGGCACAAAGACTGTTCCAAAAGATGACGATTTGAGATTTCACATTGGTGGCTTCTCATTGTTTGGTGGTCGACCGACAGTGCCAAGTCCTGGTTTCTTTATAAATAAACTTAAAGTGAGAAGAGGAGGAGTAGCTATTGCGGGGCCAGGTGGAGTGGCGACTGCTGGCAAAGGGGGAGCGGCTATTGTGGGTCCTGGTGGGCTCGCATATACACAACCGGGAGGCCTCGCTGTTGCTGGACCGTCCTCTCGAGTCGTCGCCCTCACCTCCGACGTAGACCTCGCCAGCATCGTGACTCGTCTGCAACAGCAGCAAGCCGCCACCGACGGTTCAGTACCAAGATTATTAGAAGCAATACCAGAAGGCAAAATTGTTGCTGTAGGGCCTACTATTTACTACCATCCTGAATAAACATAACGCTTTTTCTTGCTTTCCTAACCTGTTCACTTTTACTTAACCTAGTTTCGTTTTAACCTTCTTTCTTATTAAATCCTGGTTTCTTTCTTACTAGACCCTGGGGATACTGGAGAAGATTTGGACGAGGGAAAACGAACGCTGGATACTACAACCAACAAGCTGAGGAGTATCATTATGATGGAATAAACTTTGTCCGTTCGCCTGCGATAGGAGACAGTACTTTCACTTTGTTTTTGAGGCCAGTTGCTCACGCCGTAAATGGACCGAAAGGAACTGCTATAGCTAACCCAGTTTCACAAGTGATTATTGCACCAGAACAGAAAGGAAGCATTGTTTACAACCCTGTGGCGTCTGCAGTAGTAGGTCCGGGAGGAATCGCCCACGCTCAGTCCGACCTCTACTTATATGAATACGTTAAGATATAAAATAGGCTTTGAATAGACTGAATTTTTCAATTTCGGAAACCAAATTCGATTGAACTTTTGAATTTGTTTTCTGAATTGGCTTAGATATACTCAAACTTAGTTGTAAAGTTGTATGTTTTTTAAGTTATGTCATTTTGATAAATTATATTAATTTTAAACAAAGGTTTCGTATTATTTTAGAAGAGCGAAATTACGAAATAATCACAATTGTCACAATTGTTACCTATTTTCATAAATTAGATTTTTCAATGAACCCGTTTTTCTAATGGATTGTTATAAAATAAAGTTCCGGTGCAGATACGCCCCTGAGTATTAAATAAGTACCGTAAACTGGGGGTACTTTGATTTACGGGGTAACATTGCCCACCCCAAAAACTATCTTTAATATTTAATTATTCTATTAAATGTTTCATCAGGACTAAGCTACTCATACAGTTATATAATTACTTCAACAATTTAATAAGATAACAACTAAAACAGTTATCGTTTTAAGGTCGGGCAATGTTACCCCGTAAATCAAAGTACCCCCAGTTTACCGGTAGTTAAGTTTAGTTTCACTTAGAGTTAACTTACTGTGAGCTTTTTATGGTTGTCTTTACCGATGTGGGTAAAAGTAAATAAAGCATCTGCCCCTTTCTGACCAGTATGCAAGTGCGAGAGTGACGGATAATAACTTTATCCACGTTTGTCTACCATGATCAAGCTGGACATACTACAGGCCCTGATACCAGTGTTTAGTATTAAAGCTCCCAAACGGATGGATAAAGGCGGGTTTTTGATAAAAATCTGTTTTTGAGCTAATTTTGATGAAAAGCAGGAGTCCTAATTAGTATTTAATAGGGGTCTTTTACGTTTGTCCAAATTTTGATTTCCCTTTAAGTTGTTTTCCATTGCTGTTGATTTATTTTTTATGACGTCACAAGTATAACCTACCCTGATAGACGTAGCAAGCGTTCTCGATATTACGGATATACTCGTAAAACCAAACTCTACATCCTGTAGTTCAAATTTAAATTTTCTATTATAAAAGAAGTCGCTTTTAGTTTAGTTCCAAAAATGTATATTGATTGTAATTTCTTTCCATTTTTAAGTAGCAATTACAAATCATTTTTTTTATTATAGACCAACAGCACAATATTTACCATTCTATGGCGGAGGAAAAGGTCAATACCTAGAAGTAAAAACAAATAGCAGAGGTGTTGTAACAAGTGAAAAAGTCGTGTCCGAAGAAAACTTAAGCAGTGAGAATATTGTCAAAAATATTAATGAAAGTCTACTGTCAAAAGTACTGGGCAAGAATTTACAGAGTCTGCAATCGTTGTCTAATGGTTTGATAAAGTTGCATAACGTTGGAAGGGTAACCGGAACCTTAACAAACGATGACAAAGACAGATTTAAAACTCAGTTGAGATCTTTAGGAGAAACTGCTTCTAACATCATCAAATTGATTGAAGAAGTTGGTGATAATGTCGACATTTTATTTAAAAGTGTTTCCAAAAGGCAATACCAAGAAGATGAAGATGTAAGTATGAGTAATAGTAAGTAGATACTAAAATAATTTAAACTTAACCATAACAAATGATTTAACCTAAATATAATATATTCAAAAACATTTATAGGAAACTTAGGCCCAGATAACCAAAGATTTAATATTTCAAAAAATGTTGAATCTAATCAAATTGACAATCTTTCTTACGTTAGTTTGTGGTAAATTACTTATATCTTATTCTTAATTTTAAATTTGGAACCTTTACGGGTGAGATAAGAATCAAGTATCTATTATGATTTATTTTTTTCGATTAACTGCACCAAAAGGCAATAACAACAGTGAAACAGGCGTGATTTAATGTATGTATGTAAAGACATAGTTCCAGTTTTTCTGTTCATTTATGGTTTGTGAATCTTTTCTTTGGTAGCAACATGTATTTCGCAAATAGCAAGTCGAGATAAGTAGGCCCTAGCCAAGACGCAAACGGTGCTAATGTTTCTGTTTTCTATTGTCTCGAAAGGTATGGAATTGAAATAATCGTTCGACTCAATCTGTCAACACATTACGTCAATCCAATACATTTTGTCGATTTTCAAAAATCGCTTACTTCACGTTCAAGCATCTTGACTACTTTCTTTTCAACTTGGCAGGTCGGTGAAGAAGGTGTTGGCATTGGAGATCCAGAAGATGATGACGGTGGGAACGCTGGAGCTGGCGACACGGTCGCGGAAGCGAAACCTGTTGGTGAGTATACTCAATGACGTCACCACAAAATCAAATCTTTCTGCATTAACTACTGTTGCAGAAAAAGGGGTGTTTAAGTTAAATGTGTGTGGGATAGACTGATTTAGACGCGTCTTTTTTTAATAGAAAGTAAGCTTAAATAGGATGGTTTATGCTAGATTAAAAAAAAGTCAAGCCCTACTAGCAGCCACAAGGACGGAGTAGAGGACAACAGCTAAGGTAAGGTATAAGGTTCTGTTCTAAACCATGTATGTATGTATGTGTAGCAATGTGTATGTGTATGAGTGAAGTACGTCGTGTGTCTGCCATAACGTGGCTGCATGTCATGTAAGCATATTTATATTTATTATGAGTTCTGTGGCCATGTTTGGGCGGGTGGACGACCTACATGCTCATCATATTATATTGTGTTCTGCATGTTATTTTAAAACCATTTGTTACGCTTAGTTTTATTCTTATTCTAACGCCAATTAAGAAAGAGCGATGTTCCTTAACACAAGTATGTTTACATACTTAAAAAGGGGCATCAACCACATACTTTTGTAAAACTACAACAATTGAAATAAAAACATTTTTTATTTTTTTATTTTTTTTAAACCAGCATCCTTCTGTTCCAGGTCTTGCAGTGATAGGAGAGCATGGTTTAGCATCTTCAAGACCTCAAGCGACTGCTGTAGCCGTATCCGGCATCGCCCTGGCGCGACCGATTGCCACCGCCATCGCCGGAATAAATCCTGCGCAGCTTGGACTTCATATACAAGTTAACAAAGACGATGAGTCGCGGAGAGAGAAGAAAGTTTAAGGAAGTAGAGTCAATGTGCCAAATGTGGTAATAATATATAAAAAGTGTGGGTATATTTTTATTGTGATTATAATGGTCTTTTGAAGACCACAATTGTGCATTTATATTTTTAATTTAATTATTTTTTTGATAAAATATGGACGTATTTTGTAGAACGTTTAGGAAACAAGAAATAAAGTTGCAACTTATTGCAGATTTAAAGTAAATAAAAAGTGTTTCTTTTTAAATATATTTTATTTACCAAGAATGATTATAAAAATAAGACTACAACACATATAATACCTTTATTTCAGGCAACGAGGCCCATATTTAAAAATACCTTACAGGCTAATTAATAAATACAACTTAAGATAATTGTGTGGTGATGTTTAAATCACGTGGTTTTTTAAAAAAAAATACAGAAATTTAGCTTCGAGCGATAACGTTTCTCACCCCCTAAATCAACTCCAATTTCCACAGTTTTTGAAAATGTTGTATTTGTTATGAAAATCTAGGTTCGTACGTTTCCGTTTCTATTACTATTTTTATGTTTCTTTGCTAGAAATATTTTATTGGGAAGGGAACCGTACAGACCTAGTTATTAATTACCGAATAGGTTTATAGGGAGATATCGCATTTTTTTTGTATGATTTTTTTTGGGTTTACAATCCTCTTAAAACTTACTTAATCAATTATCACAATTTTGCGGCCACGGACTCGGCGAAATATACCACGCCAGGACCAAAATTACCGTTTTTTTTTATCATCCTAATAATCTTTTCATTATGTTACATGGTAGGTCAAGAACTCCAAAGTTTATTGTCATTACTTTTAAATTTGTATTATCAAGTAAATAAAGGCTAATGCGTAATTTCTTGTTAATAAACAAAATGGCAAATCGTTGTGAATTAAACATTGCTATAACCTTATCCAACTAACTATTTTTTTTTAATGTAAAGGTATATTTCCCTTTCTTTACAACTTTCACCAAAGCCTTCAAGGAAATAGGTCATATCTTGAACGTCATTATGCCAACTGCACACTCTTGCCGTAGTTGGGTTGGGTCTTCCTTTTCTAACTAATTATATGTTTAAGAGGAATGGCTTACCTCGCCCAATTTTAGCGAGAGTGTTGACTTAGCATTAGTCTTCATTCTCAAAATTTATACCACGACTCTGCCCTTATAACCCAATAGAAGATATCTCAAATTGACAAGCCAAAGCAGATTCTATCATCTCCTGTTAGTAATAAGGTTATATTTGCTACAGGAGCTTTTTCTAAGATGTCGCCATTTGTCTTAGCAAGGCAGCAGTTCCATCTACACCCTACGAATTCCTCTTCTCGATCCTCACGACGTAATCGTCGACGTGCTTCATGTCGATGACGTACTTGACTCTCAGGGGGGCTTTCAGCTGGTGAGGGTCCAGGGCTGCGGAGGGGAGGATGCGGAACCGCCGCAGTAACGACGCCACCACCGTCTTCATCGACATCATCGCGTATTGGTAACCTGGAAAAATAGTTGTTTTGTCAGAAATAAATTTTTGAGAGAGCTCTTTGTAATAATAGAAGTCAGGGGTTGGTAGTTGGGCAGCGTAAGGGTGAGGAGAGGCAAGTAAACACCACTAGTAGCTGTACGATGTTTTGCCTTAGCTTATATACAGTGGAGTTGTCGCTATAAGCTATTTATGTAGCAGTAACGTTACTGCTAAATACTTAAAGTGGCCAATTGCTATTCATCCTACATCTTTTTGCATAGGTATTCATTGGGGATTGAGATTAACAAATTTATGTATATAACGTGATACATTATGTGCGATCGATATTCGTTCGCCTTTTTTTTATCAGGATAGCCAACTAAGTTTCAATCTTCGAAAGATTACGATTGAATAAACCAGACAAAATAAGTGAAATTGACAAAGACGAGCGAAAGATAGCTTCCTACATTTAGTTTTATACTAATATTCAAAGAATGTAACTTCTGTAAAACCCCATTAGACCTACGACACCTTAAATCTTCCATCCATCTACGACATCGCCATCTTTCTACGACACGTTCTACTGATAGGGAAACCCTGGCCTTAGTGATCAACCTTTACTAACCTTTACTAGAAATGAACGGACCTTTTGCAGGGTCTGTCTAGATCGCTATCACCGACTTACCCTTACGTTCCGGTGAAGCGGTAAGACATATGGCATTTCATGTAAGTCCTCAGCGTTGCCAACGCTTTTGTGGTCTTAGGATTGCAGTCTTTACATTGTAGGCTTGAGAAGGCAAATTTCAGACGGCACTTACCATCAGGTGGTCTATGTGCTCGTTTGCCTTCTTTTAGAAATAAAAAAAATCTGGCTTGACTTACCTAAGCAGTTCCTCAGTCCGTAACTGAAGGGTATGAACTGGGCTGGGTGCTTCAGGGATCCTTCGAGGAAGCGCTCCGGCCGGAACTCCTCGACGTCGACACCCCAATACTGAGGGTTATGGTGCACTCCCCAATGGCTAAATATGATGCTCACGTCTTTGACTAGGGTGGTCCCTGAAGCTAAAAAAACAGAGTCTGATTGATTAAGAAGACCTTTTTAGAACCTATTTTATTTCTGATAAAAAGTAAACTAACGAAATTCTACAACTATAGGTAGTAATTAAAATAAAACATGCGAAACCAAAAGGTAAGTCAAGAAAGGGGCGTTAATTCGTTGAATAAACTACCTACCCGTTGCTTTAACCTTATAGGTTAAGACGTTATTAGGACGGATACTAATACTTGTGCTCATACTTTGTTCATACCGCGAATTGAACCCAGAGACCCTCGACAAGATGCATTCGAGGTTCGTTATTGTATTGTTATCCACAATGTATACGATTGGCGTAAACTATCAGTAGACGGTCGCGTCAGTTTTCGAAAATCGTTTACATTAGCGTTAAGAAACTTTTTTAGCCTCACTGGTTCGAGTATCAAGAAAGAACTGATAAGGCCTTGTCCATTAATTACTATCAATCCCGTTGTCAAGCGCCTATAAGAATAACTCACGCAATGTTATATCCTCGTGCACCTCTCTAGCAGTGACAGGCACCGGTGGGTACAGCCTCAGAGTCTCCTTGATCACTGCCTCCAGGTACTTGAGCTTCGGCAGGTCCTCTGCCGTGAGGAGCCGGTCTGAATCTCCGAACACTTCATTCAACCTGTTAGAGTAATTGAGCAGATTAAAAAATTAAATGTTTGAAACAATGAACTGAGCGTCTGGCGTTCTGACGTCAGTCGCTATTACTGTCAAGTATATTATTATAAGAGCTATCAAAACGGTGAAAATACGATAAACAGCTAAAACACTATATTTATTACCGTCGGGAATAGAGGCCCTGATTAGGTTCGTGCAACTGAAGTTAACGCTGGGGTAAAAATATGCTGTTATGTAGTCCCACTTCCCAATGAATAAGAAACTAAAGGATATTTCAAGCTGTTGTGGTCTTCATCATCAGTTCAATTTAATGAAATTATACTTCTGGTCACTTAATATTAAAAAATTGCTTTTTGTGTGTCTATAATAATTTGAGGATTTCCTTCATTCCTCACACACTGATTTTTGATAATGGGACCAATTCGAGAGCAAAAACTGTCCTCAATTGATGAAGAAATCTTTTAACATACAAACAGTCGAATATAGAACCTTATCCTTTTTTAAAGTCGTTTAAAAAATAATATGAAAACAGGTTGGTAAATGGCATTAACTTTGTTTTTCTTGTAGCCGGTTGTAACACGCAGATGAATCAACGATATAACGGTATTTTACGATATGACACTGGTCTGGTATGTGATGTGTGCATAAATTATTTAGATAATATAATACTTAAAGGCGAATAACTCAAACGAGTTCACCTAATTGTGAGACTTTGGGTTCCATGGACATTTTCGAACTTAACATACTTAATATGAGATAAAATTCCTTAATGGTAGTAAGCTTTAAATCCACTACGCTAACCAGCGTTTTTATTCGTTTTGTCACTGGTAGATGACGTGATACATATTAAATTACAAATGTCTCTCCAACATTTTTTCATTAAAATGCATCAAGTGAATAAAATGCAGCCAGTACGCTTCAAGCAGCGAACCTTCACACTACTTACTCTTCATAGACCTTCTGCTGCACCTCCTGATGCCTGGACAGCATGACGATGGTGAAGGAAATCCCCACGGCCGAAGTGTCGGTGCCCGCGAGCAGGAGCACTACCACTTCCTCACGAAGCTCCAAGTCCGTGTAGCCATCGGAACCAGAGGACTCGATCAACATCTCGACGACAGAGGGGACCTCTATAAAAAGGTTTTAGTAAAACATTACATCATAGTCAGATGATCTTAGGCCATATACAAGATGGATTTGGCGTTCGTTATCGTTATCCAAAATATACAGGATTGACGTAAACTGTCAGTTGGTCGCGTCGAGCGCCTACGTCAATTCCAGTTATATATCAGTTTACAGAAATCGTTTATATCAGCGTTAAGCAATTTGTCTCGTCTTGTGTTCTCAAGAGAGAGCTGATAAGGGCTTGTCCATTAATCACGTGAGTATCGAAAGGTGGGGGGGTTAAAAAAAAACCGGGAAATATCTTTGTGGGGGGAGTAAGAATGACCTTGAGTCACCGTTAAATCTTATGTTTTTTTCCAAGGTTTTTTTGGGAGTTAACCTAAAATAGCCACTTATTACCAGGGGAGAGGGGGTCTCAAAAGTTGCAAACAACATGAAATTTGATGGACGAGATAATTCGCTGTTCTACGTTTACGAATACATAAAAAACTACGATATCCATTTGCAGCCCAATCAAAAGAAATTCATTTGAAAGGTCAAAATAGTTTGAAATAAGTATTTTCACGGACATTTAAACTACATTAATTTATGAACCACTTTTTTACGAATTGATACAGTTGAAGTGTCAGTCATTTTAAATGCGAAACAACTTACTGAATCCATCATTTGCTTGGGTGGAAGCACCACGTTTGGCCAATTCCAATCGTTTGGATTTTACTATCTGAAAAGAAAGTCGAAAAATGACAAACATTTAATTTTCCGATTAATTACTGTACAATATTGAGGCTTGGAAAACAGGGACTGACGAGGCGACTCTTTGGTGCATAATGGCCCATTCCCAAAATTACCACTACTTATAATCAACCGCCCCGTCCGACACCGGCCGACTAGACCAACGCGTTTTGATTAAATTGGCTGTACGACTATTTTTCTTAGACAGCATTTTCGTCACATCGTATATTTTCGTCTACTATTAGGAAGATAACGATGTTCTTGATTTAAACGAAATACAGTTTGATAGCTCTTAGGTTTTAGGTTAGGGTTTGTATTTGTCTCTCACTCGCTCACATAAGTCCAACCCGAAGCACCTTCTGAAGTGCTCACAGACTGTACCATATTGTTTCGGAGCATGTATATTTACAATGGCTCTTTGTCAAACGAGCTCGAGAAGGATGGCTTCTCCATTGTTTTCAAAAAAAATACTTAAAATGAGATTCTGTCTCAATTCGCCAAAAAGTGTTTTTTAAATACTTACTTTAAGTTATGTTTTTGTACCATTACCTCCCATTGTTTGAGAAAAGCAATTAAGTACTGATATTTTCCCCATCATTCTAAACTGCCATTCTAAACGTGTGGTTGCCGGGTTTAAATTGTGTGCCACTCCATGTCTTCCCGTGGACGTCGTAAGAGGCGACGAAAGAAAAAATTTTTTGTAGTACTGTTAGGTGATGGACTTGCAACCTGTCACTAATACGCTGGTAAATATCTTCGCCTTATTGTGCAAAATGTGCTTACAGAATTATCAACAACTTTCTACAGTTGTTGGTAATTCTGTAGCTCTGCCTTCCCTACTCTTGGAATGAAGGCGTGACTTTATGTATGTAAGAATGTATTCTAATATTTACCTTATCAACGAAGTCGTACACGAGCTGTCTACTCTTGTAGAACTGCTTGTAATGAGGCAGCATTCTGTAAATGACCTCGTTGTACATCCACGCTTTGCACGCTCGCTCTCCCGTCAGCCGGAAGACTTCCTCCACAGCTAACAGAAACGTGTTTGTCTTCTGCTGGCTCTGTGCTTGGATGCCCAGCGTCGTCTCTGGAACCAAGGACGACGCGTTGAGCCTTGTTGGTAGTCACCCTGCCTACGAAGTTCGTACCAGGATTCGCTTTTCGGAACGGGCAAATACACTCAGGAGCAAAAATACCGGGTCAGAGTGCGTTTTTCATACAAACGAGACTAATTCGAAGCCTTGGTTCCTCGCCAGGGGTTGTTTTGAATGAGGTTTAATGGTAGATAGTCCAAGGTTCAATAGAGGAGGTCAAAAGTTCTTAAGATACCTAACTGATCGCACAATCAGTTTACACCACAGCGGGAGAGTTTGGGTCAACATTTGGATTTCCTTACATTTTATTGCCATTTTAGATGTTTTTCTGAACAGGCACTATTCCGGCTTTAACCGCAGATTCATTCAGTTGGGTATGCTAGGCACTCTGGAAGTCCTGTATCGATGCTCGGGGTATTCAGCATCAGATTTCACTAAAAGCATTCCCTGGCGAGGAACCAAGGCTTCGAAATAGCCTCTTTAGTATGAAAAACGCACTCTGACCCGGTATTTTTGCTCCTGAGTGTATTTGTGTGATGAGCAAGAGTATTTCTTCCTATATGAGTATGTTTATTTGACAAGTACCCATAGTAGCCTAGGGCTTAGTTTGGGACTTTTGGGACTAGGTCAATTCGTGTGACATTGTTGTCCTCTAATACTTAAAGGATTGCAAGCGTTTCGTTTAGGTACACTTTAGCGCTGTTATAATTTAGCCAACAAGCCGTGCAAGTTAAGGGAAAAACTCCTATTACAGCATGTATCCTACCTTCCATCAGGGTGGCTGACAAAGGTTAAATACAGTCCTGTATTCTAATCAAGGTGAAACACGGTTATGTCAAAAAAGTAATCAATACACAGTTAATCTACTCAAGAGTATAGTATTATTGGAGTTATACATGTTAAACATTATTCGTAAGGCTGACCATACTACAAACCAGGGAGTTCTTTGTAGGTGGGACTTTGAATCTACTACCAAGGCAATAAAGTCCAATTACGTTTTTTGATAATGTAATTTTCAGTTTATGAACATAGGAAAATACACTTTATTTTTATTAAAACAGTTCAAATTAAATTGTCTTTATCATTTGCATCCTATTGCGGTTATGCTGGCGTAAAATTCGACAACCTTTGTTTTTGGCCTGAGTGATTCAAAACAGCAGACGAAACAAAAGGTTTTAAAGTCAATGTTTACCTACTAATAATAATCTCAAGAAAAAAACACTGTTAGGAACACTGAAAGGTTTCTTGTAAATTGTTTCGGGTTTGGTTGAAGTCCATTAGACTCGCATAGAACTGTATAAGAGCACGTAAGAGAACCGAACGGACATGCAAAGAATTACTACACTGTAGGTACTGATGATTAAAAACAGCTGTATCTTTAACAGGTTCCCAGTCCCCATACAAGAGGGTGAATTTTTTATCGTCGCAAATTCAGTTTCACGCTGCAGCTGCACACTTAAGTAACTTATCGGTTTTACACGTTTGACAGATTAGTGCAGCAGTTCAAACATGATGTGAAAGTGACAAAGCAGTAAAGTAAACAACTTATAAGGTCAACCGACGTCAAATGTTCACTTCTACACGTAAAGTTATATCTAAATTTAATCATATTCGATTCATAAATTTATCAGACCAGGGACAAAAGAAATCCATAACACGATGTGTTTATGGCACGAGGAACCTGTTGATACAAGATAAGAGTAAAGGCAACAGCTGTAAGTCAATACCAAAAGCAGAAGACTTAGAATCGATAACCTACCGCATACAGCATCGAACGAGTAGTTATTGACGTGGCTCCAGACGGAGAAGTCACCAGCGCCAGCCTTCGGGGCGAGCTGGTCCATCAGCACTGCGCTCTGCTCCGCGAACACGTCCACGAACCGGTTAAGGTTCTTCATGCTGAACGTTGGGGCAAGGATCTTGCGCCGAGGACGCCATATTTTTACTGCGGACATATTTTTTTTATAGCACGGAGAAAGAAAAGGGGCCTCCTGATGATAAGTGGAATCCGAGGCCCAGAGGCATGTACAATCTCAAGGCTCAAATATTTTAAGACCTTATAGTTAAAGTAGGCTTTGATACTTTCTATCAGATGCAAATATCACAATGACAGATAAGGATGATGCAATTTTTTGACTGTATTTAAACTAATTTAACAATTAAGGTAGGCATTTGCGATGTCAACCTTACGGACTAAGACAATATACCTCCAGTCTATCCCCACGCCGGAACTTAACAATCGGAGTTTTATCCACGACTGGACGTAGCCTTAACTGTTATATCATCATCATCATCTTCAGCATCATCATCATCATCATCTTCATCATCATCATCATCATCATCATTTCCTTGCCCTTATCCCAATCATCTGGAGTCAGCGCATCATGTTTTTTCCTTCCACACAACTCTATCAGCCGTCATCTCAGAATTTACTCCCTTCTTAACAGCTATAATGAACCAACAAATAATTAAATCAATGTAGTGTTTTTAGGCAGTCAAATAATAAGTCATAGGAAGTCAAATAATAACTATGGTATCTATGCATTCCTTACTATTTCATAAGCGTTCACTTTATGACATGGTACTACGTGGTACTACGGAACCTTCGGTGTGCAAGTCTAAGTCAAACTTGACCGTTTTATTGTTTAAAGTAAATGATAGATTAAAGCAAAGTAGTTTGTTATAAATAATAACGTAGTTGCGTGTTAATGGTGCGAGCCCTAATGAGTTATTTTTTGTATCTTATAATTATTCTATTGTACGTAGCGCGATTAAAAAGTAATAACAATGCATTATTATAAAAAGTTTCTGCAGTTCATCTCCCAGGATATTATTCTTAGTCTACGTAGATAATAGACGATTATTATAATATACTTATTCATTTTTTATACTTAATGATAGAAGGCAGTTAAAGTCAAGATTTAAAGGAAGCGCAACAGTTTCTTGTGCCTTCTTCTCCGCTCTCATGGTCTTGTTTAAAGTGATGGTAGTAAAAGAGCCCTTATGTGGCCAATTTACTACTAATGTTGAATATATGAATGTAATTCGTATAATATATAACATTAGCATTAATGAAAAAATAAATAAAACTAAACTATGGTAGAAAAATGTCTTTATCAGAGTCAATATAACACCAAAAAAAAGTTCATCATATCATGACCATACACCAGATTGATGGGAGCAAAAATGTACCAGTGCTACTGATTCATTAAATATCGACTAAGTTTATCGACAACTTTTTTCATGACATATGGATCTTACATTTCTTGCAAAAGCAATTAGTTTATCTTCTACCTATAATTGAATGATCAGCTTTCCATGAAGATAAACGATCTTTTTCCTTCCGAGGCATTTTTAACCGACTTAAAAAACAAAGAGGTTCTCAATTCGTCGGAATGCTAAAGAATCATGTTGTACTGAACGAATTTGTTATTCAGTGTAATTTCAATGGTTGTCAAAAGTGACTAGAGTCCAGAGTCAATGTCAGATACCGGTTGCTTATAGTTGCAATAAGTATAAATAAAAGAGGTTTGCACATAATTAAAAGCTATTCAAACTTGGCCGTTTCTTATGATAATGATCATTAAAAATATATTTTTATCGATGTCGATAAACTTAGTCAGCATTTAATGAATCACTAGCACTGGTACATTTTTCCCCCGTCAATACAGTGTTTGATCATAACACCCTATTCAAGACATCCTAGGTCTGTCAAACCAGTCTGTCATCAAGGGCCTGTATTCTACACTACAGGATAAGACCATGTTTTCTTCGACATGTTTTTTGTATGACGACGTTACGATAGCTCTTGTTTACTAGACAGAAATACGTTAACACTTCAAATGTATTGCTTTTCGCTGCTGCATGTGCTGCTGTGTGTACTAACGTGGATTACGACGAAGAAATTGAATATGTTTCTATATAACTTTATACAAACTATGTATGTTTTTATAATTATGTTGTATAGGTGTGTTATTTTATTTGGTCACGTTTTTTATTATATTACACTATTATCGATATCGATAAAATGATGTTTCTAACACTAGCCAGATTACGATAGTGTTTTGTTTTGCCATGAAAAATCCGGGCTCTGCTTATGATAATGATGATTAAAAATATATTTTTATCGATGTCGATAAACTTAGTCAACATTTAACGAATCACTAGCACTGGTACATTTGTGCCCCCGTCAATACAGTGTTTGATCATAACACCCTATTCAAGACATCCTAGGTCTGTCAAACCATATTATAAGTATAAGACCATATTTTCTTCGACATGTTTTTTGTATGACGACGTTACGATAGGCCATGTTTACTAGATAGAAATACGTTAACACGTTAAATGTATTATTGCTTTTTGCTGATATTGAATTGTTTTTATACTTATGATTTACTTGACAGTTATGGCGAATTAGGTTTTTCCGAGTAGAACTGATCCCCAGATAGTGTTACTGACAAAATTATTGTCAGACTGTTAGCAATTACAGCCGTTAAAGACTGTCCGGGCCCAAGATCATCAAACTAACCTGGTGCGAATATGCTGCCGTTTCCAGTAACAGTCCTTGCAGCCCTCAGGAGTTGCTCGTCTTTCTCCAGGCAGTTTTTAAAGAGGAATTCAGCTATTTCAGGATCAGCCACAACTGTACACAGAAATACCAAACTATTTTAGAGTCAATTTTTACCCATAAAACAAGCTTAGAGCTTAGTTTGGGAATACCTTTCTACGAAGAAAAGGCACGAGTGCAACTAATTCATAGAAGCATATTAATCTCTCAAAATTGTATAGTAAGCCAATTCATATAGCAGATGTGTCCATAGGAGGAGCAGAATAGCACATTGATGTTGTCCGTGAACATCATAAGCCACATGGTAAGTATCTGAAATCCATATACATTTGAATTAAAAGATAAAAAAAAAGATAAAAGATGTTTATTCAGTAAGTAGGCCGCACGGGCACTTTTACACGTCAAAAATCTACCAGCGCTTCGCAAGAGACCACTGCTGAGAAGAAACGCCGCAAGAAACTCAACAGTCAGTCGTTTTTTTAAATACTACTTATGATATTATACAATTATAAAGCTTAACCTAGCATTATATAAAACAATGAATTTTACAATAAAATAAAAAATAAAATATATTCAAGCGTAGCTTGAGCAGGAAAATATGTCGAAACTAAGAATTTCATAGGGTAAGATATCATAAGGGTAATTGATAAAGTTCCACATACTATAAATATTTGTAACGATATATCACTTTTTTCTTTTAGGTCATTACCAGCTATCAGTGACTTAGCCATGGGAAGATTTGAGTACGTTGTCCCAGTCGAATTAAAGTGATTCTGGTTTGAATTTATTATATGATATTAGCTGTGACAAAGTACTAAACGTAATGATACTTCTTAGTACGGCTGTACTTACGACAGTAACAGTAATCTAGCGGGTTTTACGCGGTCAAAGACACGGGGAAAATTTCAACAGGATAACGCAGAGTATCATGAAAGAGATTGAAGTAAAGCAAAAACTGGATTTAATTTTAAGGAAAAAGGGTTTATTTTCCTCCATCATTTACATGCAACTAACTTTTTACTGGATGGTTAAGTTATAATTACTTTGAAAACTCCCGATATAATGGGGATCCTAACCGATTTGTATCTTTTTTTTTTTTAATTATCCGCGTCCGTATCGGCCTATTCGTTTGGAAGCTACTAGGTAAATATTCCAGAGACAGATTGAGAGGTACAAATGTTAAACTAACAAGTTGCATAGGTATGTTTGAGTTGGGGTTGAAAACTACTTTTTTTTAATGATTTACGCAACGTCTTTTACTTCATCACTTCATCCTTTACCAAAAGTTTGCTATCACAGTACCACATATGTACGAAATCACATTGGTTTTAATTTTAATGGTGCAGCCCTCCTTAAATATTAATTTTAATTAATTGAAAATTATTTTTCAAGTGAATATACCATTTAATATTCTGTGAATATTTCAAGCGTCTACCTGTAGCCGTTATTATTGTTATTAATATCGAGCAAAAAACACGTTTGTGGTATGGGAGCCCTCGAATATTTATTTTATTATATTTTTAGTATTTGTTGTTACACCGGCAACAAAAATACATCTTCTGTGAAAATTTCAACTGCCTAGCTATCACGGTTTATGAGATATAGCCTGGTGGTGGTGACAGACAGACAGACGGACAGACGGACAGCGGATTCTTAGTAATAGGGTCCCGATTCTCCCCTTTGGGTATGGCACCCTAAAAAACAATGCCTTACACTCACGCCGAGGTTTTTTTTTATAAATGTGTATTAGGCAACACTATAGGATGCTAAAAACTGGATGACTTTGACATAATTAGGTTCGACTTACCGACAACAAACTTATCCATGTTCCAATAACTCGTCATCCCACCCTTTTTGATCGCGTCTCGAGATAACAAACAAAACCCGTTCATTAGGCCTGCAAAGGTAAAAAACAAAGCTTGTTAAAAAACATTAAGTAGGTAGGGTAAATCTCCAATAACAGTAACTGGCCACCCTCCCATAACTGGCCACCTCATACTAAAAATTAACTCTGTTACCTACAAACAGAATTCAATTTAGTATAACGTGGCCAGTTATTGAAGGGTGGCCAGTAATTAACACCTTATACTAAAATGCATTCTATTCTAGGTAAATAAAGTTCATTTTTAGTGTGAGGTGGCCAGTTATTGAAAAGTGGCCAGTTATTGGCGATTTACCCTACTGTGGTTCTATTTTACTCTGTAAAACCGATTTGCTTTTGACATAATGTTGTCGCATTGTTTTTAATGCGGCGCCATCACTGTCAAGTAAGTATATAAGAGCTATCGAGCTATAACGTTGGCAACAGGATAACATGTCGAAATAAATTAGGTTTTACCGAACATAAAAAGCCGTTACATTTTAATTTAGAAAATGGGGAAATATAAAATATAAACACGATAACTACGTAACGAGTAACAACATTGAGGACAATAT
The DNA here is from genome assembly GCA_923062465.1 of Acleris sparsana. Lineage (NCBI taxonomy): Eukaryota > Metazoa > Arthropoda > Insecta > Lepidoptera > Tortricidae > Acleris > Acleris sparsana. Next base: position 2,191,778 of record OV281288.1, read on the forward strand.
CCAAACAGCAGTTGGGTTTTCTTAAAACAGAGGCCAATGGCTTTCTCTTGCAAAAACCCTGGTACCCGACAAAAAACCAGATTAAGCGGTTTAACCGCTAAAACATAACAAACTCTTTCGTACTTTCATTTCAAACTTACTGTTGCCCCCGACTCCGTCCGTGTACAAGGCGTTTATCGCTATTCCTATAAGAATTTTCACATTTTCCAGAATAAAAAAGTACTCCACGTCAACTATCTTCATCTTCATCTAGGTTTAAATCTTGGTGATTTTTTCATGATTTGTGTGATGAGAGCGAGTATTTTTTTTTATCCATTTAAGTATGTATTTTTCTATAAAAGTATGTTTATCGTTGTCTAGTACCCATAGTATATGCCTAGAGCTTAGTTTGGGACCAGAACAATGTAAGTGAGATTGTCCCCTTCTGCATTTATTTAGATTGTTCTCAAGATGAAGGTAGGTCGATGACCCTCAAAGCTATTATCTTAATCGTTCTTAGATTAATCAAATTTTAAGGTAGGTATTCCTTTTCTTTTGCGGTATTAAAACTGTCCTGGTGACTCATGATTAATAATAATGTATGTTTATTAAAAATCAGTCCATCGAATTTACAGACCTTAGACGTCAATCACCTCAAATATTTTTTATTCTTCGTAAAACCCGGTAACTCTGGGGAAAATGCACATTTTCCATCCAAAACCTAGAGACAACATCGTCCCCCGCGTTACCAACAATATTATTATTTAAAACTGTACTATTTTAAGTCGAATAATTTCATAAGCGCGTAAGCTACGTCGTTAGCAAATATATTGTTTTTCTAAAGACACATAATTTGTGAACCGTGTCCAAAAATGGGGAGTACCTTAGAAGTTGATTCTCCGTCGTACGACGTTTAAATAGACCAGCTATCATAACCTGATCTGTGTGTTTGTAACATAATATAGTTACTACAACTACTTCATTAGAGTTACGTTAAAATGAGGACCGACCGACCAAGTTGACAAGATTCAAGTTTTGCGATCAAATTCTGCGTCGTTGTGTTTTGTTTTTCATTTATTTATTGTCATCTAATGGCCCATACATTTCAGACAGACGTTGTTGCCCTAACTTACAATTGGTTAGCTCCCCATGGGCACCCTACAAGGGTACCGCTGTATAATACTAAAATACTAACATTATTTCATCACGACAATAAATAAAAATTTAATTTAGGAGATAAAACATACATATTGTTAACTATTCTTTATTTATTCTTTGCGCGATATGATCCGTAATACGATAATACGCCAGAGAACCAAGGTCACCGACATAGCTCAGAGAGTTAGCATGCTGAAGTGGCAATGGGCAGGCAACATAGCTCGGAGAACTGATACCCTTGGGGAAGAAAAGTTCTCGAGTGGCGGCCCCGCACCGGTGGACGGAGTGTTGGACGGCCTCCCACCCGGTGGTCTGACGACCTGGTTAGGATCGCGGGGAGCCGCTGGATGCAAGCGGCTCAAGACCGTGACTTGTGGCGATCTTTGGGGGAGGCCTTTGTCCAGCAGTGGACGCCCCCGGGCTGATGATGATGATGATGATTGTTAACTAATAATGAAATTATTAATAATGAAATTATTAAATTAAAATAATATTAATTTAGTTACCAAAAAACTGGGAATAGTCGATCCAGGGCCTCTATTCTCGGCGGTACGAACCAAATCAAGTTAGATCAAAACTTTGAAAACACGTGGCAGGTCAATAACTAAGAACACGGATTTTAACGCCTAGAATCTCAGCCCTGGTGATGGCCAAGTAGATGACTAAAGTGTGATACGAACATGCATACTAATTTATATATTTTAATTAACTAGATTTTGGTCGTCACTTTGTTCGCGTAGTAGTAATTATTTACTATTTGGGAACTGTCCAATTTTCCGAAATGAGTGTTACCTAATATCCGTCTACGGGCTATAAAACTATTAATACGTTTGACGTCGATCTGTGGTTTTTAACCGTAAAGGTGAAACTGGCAAACACTTTCACATTTATATATATAATATAAGGAAAAAAATATAATCATGACGCACAATTTTTACAAAATATTAAACTTCTTATGACAACGTGTTGAAACAATCGGTATTTGATGTAATTGAAATATAACGCAATGCCGTATCGTCTTATTAGTGTGAGAACACGATGGAGATAATAGTGGATAAAGCACAGTTTTATGTCACGGGCGCGATATTGAATCCTGAACGTAACGAAGGACTCCAGATTTAACTCCCGAGCGCAGCGAGGGTGTTACGAGTTAATTCCCGAGCGAAGCGAGGGAATTAAGAAGAGTCCTGAGCGCAGTGAGGGGTTCAAGCGCGCCCAAGACGAAAACAGCTTTATCCCCGAGGAGTGTACTCTACTTTTCTCACCTTTGCGAGACAATAAAAAAGCGAGTCTACTAAAAACAGCGTTTTATTATTATAAAAATAAAAGTGAAAATTGATTTAATGGACTCCGGAGTTAAATCACTTTCGTCACTCGACATTTTAACAGATGTTTTCTTCAATTTTGATATATTTATTTAAAACTTTGCAGTTATCACCAATGTATTTTTCATCACACTTGCTCGTAAATGGTGTTATTCCATGCCTGTATACAAAAGGACAATGGCCTAAATTGTTCCCGCGGGAATTATGGCCAGTTTGTCATCCCTAGGGAGTAATGACTTTCTTTTTAAAATTTGCAACTCTTTCGTACATAATTTCTGACTAAGGAGGTTTAATTTTCAGCCAAAAATTAAATCGGTTTTAATTTCATCTTTAAAAATTAGCTATAGACTAACTTACATTACACAAAACCTATATGCTTCATTAAACTTCATTATTTTTATACCTATTTCAAGTTTATATCAACATTTATCATTAATTTTAGTAATTATACATTTTTATCAAATTGGCTAAATCTGGCTCGAATCCAGGTCGAAACTAAACGCAGTATTTGTGGTCATAAAAAAAATATTGTTTCCATTTACGTTCCCGTCCGTCAAAAGTTATTTCTTTATATTTTGCAGAGTTAAAGTGTTTTCTCTTTGTTTTTTTCCTCGCAAATGTGATGAAAACCATTGTGTGTATCACAGGCAGTAAGGGGATTACTAACTCGAGTCATTAAAAGCCCTCCGCCTTCGGCGTCGGGCTTCTAACACTCTCGTTAGTAATTCCCTTCATACTACCCTTGATGCACAATGTACTATTACTGCAGCGTCTTACAATACTCGCGGCTTTTGTTTAATTTCAAATGTGTTCCATTCAGCTTGCCGTGGCCAGCTCGATTTTAGAAAATGTTTGATTTTCAAATTAGGTTCGACGCGGTGGTGGCGGCGGCGCCGCGCCCGGCCTTCGAGTATTAGGTGATCTTTTATTACGAAATTAGACTTTAAGGCCATTGTAATAAGAATTATGAAAAGTGAAAATATTACACCCAGCGGGTTATAATGAGATTCAGTACAACATTACACCCCGGCTAAAGCCAAGGGCTTTAATGACTTGGTTTGCGTAAGGTTTGCATGATATGTAATTTGGCATTGTCGAGCAGGTGGTGTGAAAAGTTATATAAATCCAATTTCTAGATATAAGTCTAGGCAGCTATAGAAGAAGCTATGGGGACAGCAATACACGTTCTATACAGCAATACACGTTCAACCAGTGAGGGCAAGACTTGACTTGACAGATTGTTTTGTGAGATATTTATTTTTAATTATTTATTTATTTTTATAAGATGTTTATAGGCTCTGCCTACCTGGGAATGAAGGCTATAGGCTAAGGGTATATTGTATGTATTTATATTTAAAAAAGCACTCGCAATGACCGGCTTCAAAGTGTAACAATTGTTTTCATGTTGTATGCAGACATGCCTTCGATTTTCAAAATGAAAACGATCGTGTTTGCGAGTGCGTTAGACAATAGCCCCTTTGGTGCCAGTAGCTTAGTAGGCAGGGCTTAATACTAGGCTTACCTCTTTACTAATAAATCTCATTACAATGACCGTACTAACATTCATTGTCGCCGATGAAGACGTAGGAATGTCCAACGAACGGCCACCATCGTTTGTCTACGCGACGGATCTGTCGCGCAACAGCCTGTATCTTTCTTCCTCTTACACTGATGTAGGCGCTCCACACGACGACCAGAACCAGCAGCGTGAGCCATATCATGTTCCTTTCTGTTGTCCAAGTGTCAATTCTGAAACATTTAGTACGTCTAGTACTCATAGTACAGGCCTAGAGCTTAGTCTGGGACTACTAGGTCAATTTGTGTGAGTAAGTCCTCTGATATTTATTTAGTAACTATTAAACAACATCAACTGAGTTAAAGTAATTTTATGAGCCAAAATTTAAAAAAATGCGCCTTTTGAGATGACACTATGAAGGATAAGCCACGAGGGAAGATAAAAAAAAAACAAATGAAAAAGCCTTACGTGCACTAAAATTATATGATGTTCAACAATAACCTATCCTCGAAGGCCCAGTGTACAATAGGGTGTAAGTGCATAATCAAGGCAATTTAATTTGAACTGTGTAGGAATGGTGAAAAGGTTTACTTTCCTATCATCTTAAACTGAAAATGGCAGTATCGAACGAACGTAATTGAACTTTATTGCCTTGACGGTAGATTCAAAGTTCTACTCACAAAAAACTCCCTATTTGTAGTATGGTGAGCCTTACGACGGTATTATAACTAAAAAATAGAATACAAACCCCACATATAATGGCGAAATCTACTTTGAGAGTTGAAAACTTTAAATAGCCCGTCGAATTTCCTAAAAAAAACCAAGCTTTCTTTAAAAAAATGCGTGCGGAGTCTGTATTAGTTCATCCGTTTAGGAGCTTCGATGCGATTGACAGACACGCAGATACACGTATTCTTTTCTATAATAAATTACACACATGTAGTATAGGAAGTATGAATTCGCCTTCTATAATACATCACTGAGATCTTATTGTTAATATAAAACAAAGCGGGTTGTAAAATCGCGAACGTTCTTCGGACTATATAGCAGGTTTGAAACGTTTTGATACTCGCGTTATAATTATTATAAAGTTAAACTATAGGAAAGATAAAAAAATAAATTTACATATACTTGAATGTTTTTTTTATAAAGAATAGATATTTTAGTCAATGATGTTAGAGTTAAAACTGTCTTTATATCAACTTTATTGCATACTACACTGTATATGTTAAGTGGATATTTTCTACAGTACAACGAACTTTTAATTTTAGCGTGTATAACGTAATTGAATACCCAAAAGGCTCTTTAATATTTCCACGGTAACAGTTTCCCACGATCGAAACTAATATTTTCTGATTACTAAATGCAATTATAGTTAACGTACTGCTGTAGTCATAAAAAATATGTCCAACCTAAATGCAAACTACCCACATAATTATGATTTGATATAAATCAGGTGCAAGAACATATTATTATGGTACCAATTTTAAATGAATCAATATCATTAAATCTATATTTTACTGCACTAGTAACACTTTCTGTTCACGAGTGCCAAAGTGACCCTTAAAATACAAATGTTTACGCCATTTCTATGACATAAGCTTCTAGTAATTAGCAGTATAATCGCGTGTAAAACATAAATGACTTGAGTCACTCTGGCTCTAGGTAAACATTTATGTTATTATTAACAATAGATATGCCTGTTCGAGGACCCGTTGACTGGATATTGTTTACGTTTAACAAAAGATCGCAAAGAAGATAACGTCGGTGATAAAGCAATACGTAACTAACAAATTTAAAAAGTTGCAAAATGTAGGTACCATACGGGGGTGCCATTTCAAATATCAAGAAATTATTTATCGAATTCCATTTCACCGAAAAATATTCATAGAATATTCAGTGATAATATTTTCTCTTGGAGTAATTTGGCTTCATCAATTATTCATTAATTACATTAAAACAATTATTAAAAAACCGTACAAGCATTGTTAATTGCTTAAAAATACATTTCGAGAACTACTCAAGAGACAGAACCACAAAATGTCACTGTTATTATTATAAAACTCTTTTATTTCATAGTCGATTAAGTATATAATCTTTAAAAAAAAAACAAAGTTTGAGAGCAATAATAACATATTAAATTTGATATAAAATACTTTTAATCGAATAAACACCCCGGTGAAGGTCGTCTCCTATTCAGATAAAAGACCATAACCCGATTGTGCTGAAGCTGAAGGCTTCCATTCAAAATGTAATAATATTTTACTATTTATTAACTGATGTTGTTGATATTATGAAAAACTATAACTTTAAATATTATACCCCAAATTACAAATATTAAACAAATAAAAAGTAACCATTCATTAACTTCATTAAAAGTCTCATTAAATCTTAAATTTAACCAAAATACGTCCCGTTATAATATTATTGTGTGGTGTGCCCTGAGGTCCAAACCTGTATAAAATATTTGAAAGGTCATTGCTACGGGTGCATTTGAGTTTAAACAATCCTTTCGTGGGATTAAGCCCAATGTTAAAAAACCTTAATAGTTCACTAAAAAAGGCCATTTGCAGCTTTTATTTATGTCTTTGTTCCAAAAACTAGATTTAAAAATAAAGTTATTTAATTTTTATGTAATACTAACAATATCCGAATTCCGTTGTCTCATTTAAATGCATTTTGTTACTAGAACTTTATTTACGTTTTAACTGCAAGCTGCTATTCGGTCAAACATGAAAAGTATTTAACATGCGGCTGAAATATTTATAAATAATAATAGTTATTTTTTAATTTTTATTTCTTTCGAATAAAAGTGTTTGATTATTTTAACTTATTAAAAATACTTTTTTTTTATGTTAACGCAATTATTAGGTACTATTACATTATTAATACTAAATAAAAGGAAAAAAAATATGTTCATACCTTATTTCCCTGTGGTACGACACTTCCTTCCCCGGCCGATGCAAACTGATTCTGTATTAAAACACTTGCGTTATATAAAATCCTTATTACCTCATTACTCTTATTAGAGTTCCGTACATAAATGCACCAATTAAATAGGTCTCTATTTCTTAGCCTACACCGTCTGTCCGTCTGCCGGTCTGACACAGGACTGTATCTTTTGCCAAGACTTTCAAAAAATATATCGGAAACGAAGAGGAAAAACATACATTTTTGATTACCGTTTTCAAACACGTGGTTTGTTTTGGGTCAATATGAATTGATTATGATGTTAATGTATCGTAATATATTCATCCGTCACGTGGTCCTAGACAAGATGAACTCGGCGGAACGCTATCGTTATCAAAAATGTGTACTATTGACGCTGCCGAACGGTCGAACCGCTTATGTCAATTCGATACATTTTGACCGATTTCGAAGATCGTTTACGTTAGCGTTACGTCTTCTTCGTCTTTGTACGACTTGACGCATGGAGATGCCCATGAATTAATTTGCGAATATTTTCATTTATCCGCGGCATGTTGATTCTATCTAGTCGATGACAAATAATGCATATTTTTCTTAAGCTAGACAATATCTATGTTGAAATATGACATATTAGTATTGCAAAATCTATTTAAATAATTATGCTAGCCCGACTTTATGAGGCTAATTTATTTCGTGAACAAGCCTTAATACGCTGAAGAATCACCCGGTCAATGCTGCCTTTACTTAATAGCTATAATTACTAAAAAAAATGTTTTTTTTCAAAAAAATACATATAATATATACGCTATGTTCCTAATGACATCTGCAACTGTATTAAACCAAGTTCCATGTGATATAAAAGGACTTTGTGCAGGATGTATTCGGATCGCTAGTCGCTACCTACCTTACACTTTAACTACCCCCCAAAAGCAGTTTTCGCAATGTTGTGTTTCGGTCCACGGGTACAACAACAATTGAAATGACTAGCATTAAGCATTCCATCAATGGGCCGGCTTACATCTAGCGTATTTCGTCAGCGTCCCATTAACGCTCGCGCAGCGTCAACGCCGCATTCGCGCAGCGCCTCTAGGAACTCAGTGGCGACTATTGAACTCGGAACATCTTGCCAGCGCCCGTGCAGCGTCCCTCTCCCCGTCGCAGTGACGCTGCAGGGGCGCTCACAAGTCGTTCCAACGTTCGTACTGACGTCGCGGAGAAGCTGCGGAAACGCGGCGTCGATGCTGCGCGGGCATTATTGAGACGCTGACGTTCGAAAAACGCTAGATATGTGGGAGCCCAAACTCCGCCGGATTGGCAACGCATTTGCAGTCTTGAGATAGTCATCGTAAGATTGCGATCTCGAGATTAGTAAATGTATCCATGCGTAAACACATCCCCTCCTTTGTGGCTTTCCTTCGCCGCTTTTTGTGACGTAAGCACCATGAAGATAATATTCCTTTGCTGGAGCACTTTTTTGTGTTTACAGTAACGGCTTCGGAACCCTACACCGAGCATGTTCTTACATGCTCTTGCTCGGTTTTTATAATGCTTTAGACTGTCGATAATGATCGTATTATTCTAGACAATTTTAATATCGTTTTTATTAGACTGACACTTTTCCTGGTTTAGCATAATTATTTTAGCAAACCTGTTAAACCAGTTTAGCCTTGTTTTTGAATCCGAGATTTTTATATGATGACGCGGTAGCCTAGTCGGTAGTGAACTAGTGACCCTGCCTACGAAGCTAGTGGTCCCGGGTTCGATCGCCGGTACGGACAAATTTTTGTGTGTTCAGCGCGAGTAATTGTTCCTGAGTCTTGAATGTTTTTATATGTATTTAAGTATGTATTTCTCTATATAAGTAAGTTTATCGTTGCCTAGTACGGTCGGCCTTATAAGTAGCTGCACACTTTGGTGCTCTGTCACTTTAACGTCATATTTGAAATGCTGCACTAATCTGTCAAAAGCTTTTAAGCGACAAGGTACAAAAGTGTGCAGCTACTTATAAGGCCGACTGTACCCATGGTACAAGCCTCGAGCTTTGGCTAGGCCAATTTGTGTGAGATTGTCCCCTGACATTTATTTATTTATTTACATGCTAGAGGCGGCAAAAAGCCAGCTACGTCGCAACAACCTACCAACGTGAGAATGCACACCCGTAAATGTGCTTTGTACGCTCTGACAGAACAACTTTAACTCAAATTCATATTATAAGCCAAATTAACTCCTGTAGTACGGGCAGTAATGACCAAAGGTCAAATTAGTCTGGTTTAGCCCGGTAGCCATCCGCCACCTCCTTTAGGGGAGGCAGGGGGGGTATTCAAATTGACACGCCGCCGCGCTTCAGATACAAAAATATATCGTCTTCAGTTGCTATCACCTCGAGTGTGGTGTAATTTTCTGATAAAGCATAGATGTGGTTTTCATTTTTAATATAATTATTACACTCCTTCATATAAAATGATTAAGATACAAAGCAGTTTCGCAACATCAGCTTATCTCTTTTGTTTCAACACGCACTATTTTATAATATACTAGCGGATCCTTCGCCCCGCTGCAAATTTCTGATTTTTCCAGTGGATTTTTTTTTGCGCATTTATATAAAAAAACAATTAAAATAAGAAGCTTCTACAAAGTATAAGAAAACATTTAAAAACACTATCACTATTAACAAGTGCAACTTTTTTTTTAATAGGAAAAAAATAAATCCGATTTTTTTATTTGTGCGTAAATTGTTATAAAACAAACTGTCTTAAAAAAAAAGGTAATGGGTTCAAAGAAAAATGTTTTCAGACATACGAAGCAGCGGACAAAAGTTTTTCTAAACATCGATAGGTAGCCGTCTTGACATTATTGGCTCCTATCATACATAAGTACCTACAGTTTTTTTACTAATTATATGATTTATTTATTTATTCTATTCTATTTAATCATTATTGCACAAAAACCATTTGACCTTTTGAAAATATTAGAAAATATATTAATTACGGACATGACTACATTCAACACCTTTTGATTAAAAAAAAAAACGGTCAAGTCCGAGTCAGGCTCGTGAACCGAGGTTTTCGTACCGCCGCAGTAGTAGGTATTGATATATTCCAATTTCCAATTGAATCAGCGCGAGCACAACTCATACTTGAGCATTTTTTAGTATTTGTTGTTTTTTCAAGTTTGAATTTACTATAATGATCTCAAATTTGACTCCTGGTTTTATCGTTTTTAGCATAGCTCAAACATAAAAATTTGTTCAATAAAAATCGTTTTTTCATGGAGACCGCAATTTTAAATTAAATCTCTTAAAATAACTATATATTACGAATGAATGAATGAATGAATAAATGAATGAATGAATGAATAAATGAATGAATGAATCGTTTATTGCTTGAATGTGAGTAATTAAATACAGTGATTTGGTGTTACATTACTATAAAAAGTGCGTCACAGTCAGCCGTCGTCCGGCATGCAATAGGTTATACTTAGGTACATATATTTTAATGTACGGTTCAATAACAAGTACATTATATCCAATTTTCTTCGTTATTAACTGTAGACACTAGTAGACACTAAGTTACATTTATTTTAAAATTTGTATTCCGAATCTGGTTGCCACTTGACAGGCATTGCCTAGTGTGGGACCAACAGATATTTCCAATATGTGTGTATTCGTTATTTTAATAAAGTTTTTTTTTTTAAATAAAGACAGAGCGTCAAAGCTAGGATAGACGGACGGTCAGGGTAGGCATATTAATACGGTCCCGCTGGGCTCCCTTCTGGTACGGAACCCTGAATAGCGATCTTGACATTCACAACATAAAATAATTATTTAAAAGAATTATAATGTCCTTATAAAAAACCGGTCAGTTGCGAGCCTAGGTGTTATAAGCCAGAAAATATTAATGACGATGTTAACGAACTATTTATATGCCAAAAAAAGTGCATAAGAATACTGGCTAACATCAAGCAGACTGAAAGCTGCAAAACACATTTCCGCACCTTAAATAATACTCACACTGCCGTCCATTTACATTTTAGAGATTTGTAAATTTGTAAGGAAACACCGACATCTTTTTCCAAATGAGCAACAACCAAACACTCTACGTCCCAGACATAAAATACCTTTACCACCTTCAAAGTTAAAAATGCATAGTTCTGGCCCTTATGCTATGAGCATAAAAGTTTATAACCATATCCAGAAAAAAATAAAAAACGAGGTTAATAACAACACTTTTAATAAAAAAATTACAGCTTACTTACTCCATAAGAGCTTTTATACGTTGCAAGACTTTTTTGATGACAAAGACGAAATAATTTAAAATACCTGCTTAAGTTTAATTTAATTTAATTCAATTTAATTCACAACCTAGTACCTAGTTCCTAATAGAATGTATGAAATTAATATTTTAGCTTGTTTATTTAAGTATATTAATGTAAAATTGAATTTTAGTACGTAAGTAACAATATGCGGTGCCCTGCAGGGTTACATGGCTGAACTTTATCCTACGAGGGGTGATCCAAAAGTAATGATAATCAGAATGAAAGGCACATAAAATGTAAAAAAACCTAATTTATTTTTCAACATAGTCTCCTTGCAAGTCTACACACTTAGACCATCGTTTCTCTAGACCTTGAATTCCCTTTAAAAAAAATTTTTTTTCTTGACTTGTCAAAAATGCCTCCACAGCGGCTATCACTTCACTGTCATCCAAAAATTTGTTACCTCTAAGATCTTCCTTCAGGCGTGGAAAGAGATAGAAGTCGCTGGGGCCTAGATCTGGCGAATATGGGGGGTGTTCAAGCACTTCGAAGCCTGCATCACGAATAGCAGCCATCGCAACACCGGCCTTGTGGGAGGGTGTATTGTCCTGGTGAAAGAGGACACCAGCACGAAGTTTGCCCCGCCACTTTTCCTTGATTGCTTCTCTCAATCTTCGTATCTGGCAGCGTAGTAAGAGCCTGTAATAGTGGTTCCTTTTTCGAGGTATTCTATCATTATGATTCCTTCGGCATCCCAGAACACGGAAGCCATGATCTTCCCAACTGAGCTTGCAACCTTGAATTTCTTAGGTGTAGGGGAACTGGGTCGCTTCCACGTCATTGATTGTTGTTTTGTCTCAGGATCAAAATAATGGATCCAAGACTCATCCAAGGTGACAAATCGACGCAAAAAAGTATCGGGATAAGCTCGAAATTTTTCAAGATTACACTTTGAAATCTTATGTCGTATTTCCTTTTGTTCGGCCGTTAACATTCTAGGTACCCAACGGGCGGAGACTTTTTTCATGTGTAGTTCATCAGTTAATATTCTTTGAACACTGCCATACGAAATCCCCGTGAGCTCAACTAGATGTCTGGTAGTCATTCTTCTATCTGTTAACACGAGTTCATTGATATTTTTTACATTATCTTCCGTAAGGGCCGTAGAAGGGCGGCCTTCGCGATGTTCGTCTTGAGTGGATGTTCTTCCTAAGTTAAACTCCTTCGACCAGCGTGCTACTGTGGAATACGGCGGAGCAGAGTTCCCTAGTGTCCCCACTAATTCAGCATATATGTCTTTAGTACTCATTTTTTTTAAACAGAAGTATTTAATATCCGCTCTCAACTCAATTTTCTCCATTTTTGCGTTATTGTTCCGACCGCTCGTGAAAAAACAATTGAAACTCAATGACGAATACATTTTTTTTTATTTTTTTTTCTTAATATTACTGAGGAGTCTCTACTGCCAGTAACGCTATATTTCATTATTGTATATCGATGCAAAAAGTATTTAGTTATCATTACTTTTGGATCACCCCTCGTATGTAGAATAACAACTCTCTGTACCTACCCGTGTAAAGCAATGAATAAATATGAAATATGAAATATGACTAAAGGCTAGTTTTTTTTGTACCGTTTAATTCATAGTTTCTTGTTCATTTACCTAAAAACGATTTAAATTATAGGCAGAAATCTAAATATTATGTTTTATGTGTTATGGCATTGTTTACAACTCGGCCACCATTACAGTCAAGTAAATAAGAGCTATAAAAACTTTTCCAATACGATAACAGGTCTAAAATGATATGGTTTTTACCGTCTTGAATAGAAGCCTAGGTTTTTTTTTTAATGACAGAGAAGGCAAACGAGCACACAGGCCACCTGATGGTAAGCGGAAACTGTGACCCATAGACATTCGCATTCACAAGACTGCAAGCCTAAGACTGCAAATGCGTTGCCAACCCTGAGGACTAAGATGGAATGCCTCTATGCTAGTCATTACACCGGCTGTCTTATCCCCAAACCGGAACACAACAGTGCGAACACTGCTGTTTGGCGGTAGGTTAATGGATAAGATGGTGGTAGCGATCCGGACTGACTCTGCACAGAGTCCTACCACCCGCAAAATGCTATAATGCTAGGATGCTATAGTGCTAGGATGGGCTAGTCTGCCTATGATTGTGACTAGGGTTGCCAGGCTCAAAAATAGAAAAGCCGGACCTAGAGCTATACTTAGCCGGATATCCTGGAAAAATAGATTAGATTCGATTATTTATTGCTCAATATAAAATTACGTTACAAATTGCACATGTCATAAGATTTTACATTAAACAAATAAACTTATATTTGTGAACCTATTATATAGAGGGTGAAAGGTAACTCGACCTATTCCTTAAAAGCGGCTATACTAGAACTAATTTGCAATAATTTTGTGCCAGTTAACTGGGGATCCAATGTCACTGGTTAGCGAGTAAACATTTTGGAATTCCGTCTTTTGATCTAAAACCGTCAATAATTGTGAAAAAAATACCTCACTCTGGAACCTGAAAATCAAACTCATCCACCATCGAGCTCTAAGTATTTGGAGTGCTCGAGCGAAGAACACCAATATTTGAAAAACTGGTTTTATATAATTTTTCCGTTGAGTTAGGTTGTGATTTTGCACATCAGTGCATCGAACAAAACCTAATCCATATCTACGATCAAAATCATCACAAGCCACTTGTATTTAGAATTATTCGTCGATTTCTAGGTTCCGGATACCGGACACAAGTCAACTTACAAAAAAAAATTCTTGAAAACTGTTCACGGAAGGAAAGCGGGGGTTTAAGTCTATCATTGAAAACGAATGAGCTACGAAAATATGGAAACGGTTTACCCTTGAAATATCGAAACTCACTTCATAGAACGTTTCACTTCGCCGAATTTCCATTTCATTGACCGGCATTTCCACGTGCAGGAGCTTTATTTTTGTGTGTCCACAAGTCTAATTTAACGAATGCTCAAGATAACCTGAAAACAATAAAGTTTCAGCAGAAATTAGCTTTCAATGAAATGAAATTCGGTGAAATGACACATTCGATGAAACGTTTGTCGATATTTCAAGGGGATCCCTGTGGAAACAGACACTCGTGTCCGAAAATAGGCCCTCTTAAAACACAGTGCAGCGTCACCTAAAAGTGAAAGAGTTAAAACACAGTTTCAATTTTGGATCTGTAACTTATTCCGTTTATGATCTAGAGTCCCATGACATACGGGTGGACACTTGGACAGACGGAAAGGCGGATAGCATAATGTCTCCAATAGGGCCTTAGGGCATGTAACCCTAGGTTAAGTTGAATCCAAGATTGATGATGGGACTTACAAACAAGTTATTATTACGTGCGGACTACCTAATGATAAGTAAAACGATGACGTATACAGTACTTATAACTTTGAGTCTTAGATGTTTTCTAAGTATTTATCTCCTATATAAGTATTTATATCGTTGTCTATTACACAATGTACACATAGTACAAGCCTAGAGCTTGGTTTGGGACTAGATCGATTTGCGTGGGACCCCCCCCCCTGATCTTTGATTATTATTCAAAATAAAAGAGGAATTAAAAGTGAAATTAAAATGAAAATGTAAGCTGCTAATTAGACAGCGATTAGACAGAGAGATCCGATATGCAGAGTGACGTCATGTAACAGGTCATATAAACTCCATGTTAAATTCTGTTTTGCTACAAAGAGATAGGAACAATTTTTTGTTGGCTTAAATGTTTTTGCTGACTGTTTGTTACGTGAATTAGCTTTTATTGAAGCTGTAAAGGAGTCATGAATATTCCCTATTGCTACTTAAATTGTCTTGTGTAAGTAAGATGTGTTATTTAAGTAACATATCGATGGTTAATAGGTTAATTGAACAGACATCATCTTGAAATCGTGGACTTTTGAAGACTATAATTGTGCAATGTGTAGAAAACAACAATTTATGGACACTGAAGCAGATTAACACAAAAGTTATTTTTTGTTAGTGATTTGTACTTTTAATGCCTTTGTGTTTGAACAGTGATAGAAGACTTGGACTTATTTCGTGTATCCAGGCATCTTACTTCTCGTTTCAAGTGGACTCGCAGTGGTACAGAGGTTAAAACTATCTTGGATTCTATCTGTCCTACATATCACCGTACAACGTTGCCCCCAATCTTCCTAGAGAACATTGGATTGTGTTTTATTACTATATTGATTTATACTCATATATACTTGACACTGGCGAAATCACTTCATAGTGGAAACGCCATATTCCCGCGGTAGTAGCTGTTCAAGTCGCCGCGGGTAAAAGAAAAAAAAAACTATTCCGTGTCAAAAAAAAATTTGTTTAATACTTTTCTTTTTTTGACCTTTTTTTATAAAAGTTTTTAATGTAATGTCGCTAATTGTCATCATAGGCATTGAAATATTGTTTTATTGAGATTTCCAGTTTTTTTTGCAGTGCTGTATCCAGAAAGTAAATGTGGAAAGAAAGTGCCCTTTTAAATGTCACACTTTAAAAGCATATATAATTCAGCGTCACTCAAAAGTGAAAGAGTTAACAGTTCAAATTTTGGATCTGTAAATTATTCCGTTTATGATCTAGACCCACATGACATAGGGGATAGGCGGATAATGTCTGCAATAGGGCTCCATTTTGGCCTTAGGGCAGGGAACCCTAAAAACTGTAAGAGAGGTAAAGTGGAATCCAAGATTAATGATGGCACTGTTGGCATTAAACCAGTTTTTGTTACGTATTACGTGCGTACTATTAATGATAAGTAAAAAGATGACGTATATAGTAGTTATAACTTAGAGGGTTACGTAGGTAGGTAACCCTCAGTCCGACTCGCTCTAGACAGACCGGTTTTTAGGGTTCCGTAGCCAAATGGCAAAAAACGGAACCCTTATAGATTCGTCATCTCTGTCCGTCCGTCCGTCTGTCCGTCCGTATGTCACAGCCACTTTATTCCGTAACTATAAGAGCTATACTATGGAAACTTTGTAAGTAGATGTATTCGGTGTACCGCATTAAGATTTTTATACAAAAATAGAAAAAAAAACACTGAATCTCAATTTTTTTTTCATCAAACCCATACGTGTGGGTTATCTATGGATAGATCTTCAAAAATTATATTGAGGTTTTAAATGTAACTTTTTTCTAAACTGAATAGTTTGCGCGAGAGACGCTTCCAAAGTGGAAAAATGTGTGCCCCCCCCCGTAACTTCTAAAATAAGGGAATGATAAATGTAAAAATAATATATGATGTACATTATCATGCAAACTTCCACCGAAAATTGGTTTGAACGAGATCTAATAATTAGTTTTTTTTAATACGTTATAAATCGTAAACCGCATTTTACCTTTCATTCAATCAACTCCAATATAATAAAGAATAAAGAAAAACATTTATTTAGATGTGTAGTGGTACGGAACCCTACGTGCGCGAGTCCGACTCGCACTTGGCCGGTTTTTTTAAAATTAAAACAGGTTAACAGGTTAAGGTGTCCCGTGTGGTTACAGGGTTAGAATAGTGCCACAGTCTTCCCGTGGATGTCGTAAGAGGCGACTGAGGGAATATAGGCTGGCTGTACTGTTAGGCGATGGGCTTGCAACCTGTCACTGGTAAACATCTTAGCCTAAATGTGCCAAATGTGGTTATTTTAAAGTTGTAGGTAATTCTATAGCTCTGCCCACCCTTCTCTGGGATTACATGCTTGAAGGTATGTATGTTAAACAGTCAGACCAGCTTCTCATGGCAGAGGACCTGCTGAAGCTCAAGTACCTGAAGAAGAAGAAGAAGAAGAAGAAATACATTTATTCACTAACCATAAGACACACTAATATACAAATGATTCAAGAAAACAAAGGTAACAGGCATAGCACGCAATTGTGTGTCCTCGCGGCAGGAAGGAAGTTTACCTGGAGGAAGTTCTCAAGAAGATCCGGCGGCTTTACCAGGTTTTACCAACCGGTGCCTGTCACTGCTAGAGAGCTGCTCTAAGACATCACGATGCGCGATACATTCTACCAGGCGCTTTATTTTGTTGCGAAAATACTTCTACTACTACTACCACCATGGTACCACCACTTACCACTAGTAACACAAATTGTTACTATTAGGATTGTTCATATTTGTACAATTACTTTAATTCGAAAACCATTTCGAGGAATAGAATTTTAAAGCCGTTCTGCATTATTAAATTTTTGAAATATTCATCTTTATTAGATATTTCGACAAAAGTATATTTAACCTTTGTTTGACTTTCGTTTTCGGCTTGAAGCCCTCCTAGCTGTATCTAGCTGAAAACCGCTTGAATCAGTAGGTTTTAGTACACTATAACAATCACTGTTTGTAATTGGATATCATTGAATTGTTGTTATTTACTAGAAAATTCCATTCCCAATTTAAAATAATCATGTCATCCATAAAATGTTTGTTGAATAAATGAGGACATTAAAACAAAACTATTGGGTCAAATAAAAAAAGTATGAAATCAGTCTCTTAATATATACCAATAAAAAATATTTTTTCTGGTTTATCTTACCTATTACTACTAGGGTTGGTAAGCCTGATGATAGGTAACCAGTCACCGAAGTCGCTTGACAGTTACAGAACCAAAGTTATCTTAGTCCTCGGTTAGCTACGTATTTGCACTCTTGTATTGCAGTCTTAAGATTGTACTCTAGAGAATGCATCATAATGAGAATGATATCATTTTGTAATCAGGAAAACAGGAAAATAATTGTGAAAAAATTGAATCTCCTCAGTTGTACTTTTTTTCAATTCACCCATAACTTCTAATAATGTATATTAACACGTTGTGTGCGGTACGGCTACTATTTTCCCGTATTCGACTTTCGCTGGGTGCGGCGGGCAAAAATAGTGTTCTCCCCCTCGGTGCGGGAAGGAGTTAACAAGGTTCCCATGAAGGTATGAAAGAGTCAACTATAGATTTGTGAATACCAGATTTATTTTGAATTAATAGTAAAAAAAACGTCGTACGGGAAAATAGTTCCCGTAACGCACCACCGTGTCAGTTTTACTCTCTGGTGGTGGTGGTATTTTCCCGTAGTTGTGACCCCGTACCGCACCCAGGTGAAGGTACAAACAGTCTCATTTGGCGATAGGAAGGGGTAACACCTGTGCAATATCGACAAATATTAACATGAAGCGAACACGAAGAAAAATAAAAATAAAAACAATACTGATGAACGATATCATAAGAACAAAATATTAGGGCTAGTTACAGGAAAAACATTAATCTAGATTTAGTCTCAAGTAGAGTTTAGTTGTGTTAAAACATATGGAAATTTCAGTCTTAAATCCAGATTTAAGACTATCATTATATTAAGAAGAGAGTTTATTTTTATTTTCTTTTATTTATACGAAGGCTAGATAAGTACTTTGTTTAGTTTCTATGGACACAATTGTTTTTTCCTACAGGTAAATATATTTTTTGGTTTTTTTTTCTGGATTAGAAGGCCATTGCTATGTTTTTGTTTTGTATAAATAAATATTATGTTGATTATCGACGTTTATTTTAATACAACACTGTCACATCCTTAACTTAATTCCTTTTCGGTGCGGTATGGGATTTTATTTCCCTTAAATTGAAGTTTTCGTAAGAAGGTTATATCTTCTAAACTAAAACTTTTAGCCGGGTACTATTTCAGCTTGTTAAAGTAGACTATATAATCTAACACATATCTAAAAATTAGCTTTGTAGTGTTATTTTTGATGAAGTTACAGCCATTCAAAGTACACACTATGAACGGGAAAATACTGACCGTAACGCACCACGGTAGACTTCAATACGACCAAATATTTCCCGTAACGCACCCGCGGAAAGTCCATCAGTTTCATTGCCGTAGTCAATGTGTTAATGATCCTAGGTCACCAATACGCGATGATGTCGATGGAGATGATGGTGGCGTCGTTCCTGTGGCAGCGTACCACGTCCTCCCCCCGCATTTCTGGACCCTCGCCAGCTGAAACCCCTCCAGAGGGTCAAGTACGTAATTGACGTGAAGCACGATACGACCAACTGATATTATTAACGACAGGAGCAAGGTTAGTATTAAGTCAGCAATGATTCATGATAAAACTTTTTTATTATTTGAATTGAAATATTTAATGACCTTGACTTCCACCGGTTGACAAGTAACTCCGTTTTAGTCTTTTTTGTTTATGGCATAGAGTAGCCACCTGATGGTAAGCGGAAACTGTGACCCTAGACATTCGCATTCACAAGACTGCAAATGCGTTGCCAACCCTGAGGACTAAGATGGAATACCTCAATGCTAGTCATTACACCGGCTGTCTTATCCCTACCCCGGAACAGAACAATGCCAACACTGCTGTTTGATCCGGACGGACCCTGCACAAGGTCCTACCACCCGCAGTCTCAACAGATTTCATACTCATATTCATGCTCATTTATTTATTGCATTATGTGTATACATGCCCAAACCTTGTAAGGGCGCTGCTCAAATCAATATAACTGACTGACAAGATGACTGACTGCTGAGTTTCTTGCGGCGTTTCTTCTCAGTAGTGGTCTCCTCTTGGGAAGCGCTGGTAGATTATTGACGTGTAAAAGTGCCCGAGCGGCCTACTAACTGAATAAATTTATTTTATCTTATCTAATAAAACTAACTCAATTCAAATTTTTGATTATATTTCGCCCCATCATCGAGGGATAACCCACCCAATCATTGGAGATCGGCGCAGGACATCATTCTTCAAACATCCCTATTAGAATATGTCATCTCAGTTATCATTCTCTTGTTTTTTGTAACGCTCTTCACCTCCATCTATACCTTGTTAGGCCTTATTAGTCTTATTATTTTAGTCTTAATTAAATTCAAAAATATTTTCCTTTAAAACGTGACTGCCTTCGTTAAGAAACATGACGTACACACATGACAGACATTGTCTTTTTACAAAAAAAAATGACGCGCGAATAGGTAGATATTTCTAGTATTTTGTAGTCTAGTTGTTAAGTTCTCAACACTTTGCAATACCATTGTTAACTTGTTCGGTAGAATAACCTGACTGACCTTTGTATTTTAAATAAAAAATAAACTTTCACGAAACAACAAACATGACAAGACTGTTATCATAAGTTGGCGTCATAAAATATTTTTATGTACAGCGATTTGGAATCTTCCAGATATAATCGTACCAACAGCAGTATTTAAATTATATTTTGGGAATTATTAATTACCTTCCCAAATATCTGGCCGATAGTCAATTTGCGCCCGAGTCCGGAACGAGCTCATCAGACAGCATACGCAAGTGGACGACGTGAGCCACCGAGTCGTCAAGTTGAAGTGGGCTTGGGCCGGGCATGTGTGCCGACGACACGACGAGCGATGGAGCAAGCGCGTTCTGGAGTGGAGACCCCAGCTAGGCAGAAGGAGTGTGGGCAGACCACCTGCCCGTTGGTCCTATGACATTAAGGAGACAGCAGGCCAAGTCTGGACAAGGGAAACGGATAACCGTTCTAGATTGAGGAAAATTGGAGAGGTGTATCTCTTTTCCCTTCCTTTCACGCACATTTTTAACATGGTTTTAATTTTTTGTAATAAATATTTAATCTCTCTGAAATAATCTCCTGATTATAGCAGTAATAAAAAACAAAACGCCGTCAAAGTTATGCTCTCTAGTCTGACTGAAAGTGACCATTACTGAATGGTTCAACGACATTCAGAGGCATAAAATAGAGCGGAGACCATTTTACCCGTAATTTAAATAAGTGTAAGTTAAGAAATTATTTCTGCTTAAATTGTGTGGCAATTCTTGGTGTTTGTTTTAACACTAGGCATTATAAATTTAGTAGCTCATAGTAAGGTTAATCTTAAGTCTCAGTATTTACTTCTATCAATTGGCCTTTATGCTAAAACCAACATCCAAATAAAACGTTAACATAGTGTTTGTCTAATTTTAATTTTAATATTCTTTGTTTATTTTACTTGCTGCGTAAGTAGATTTCGAAGTGAAAGGTTAAATATTTCGTCTCGAACAAATCAACACTTGTCTTGTTACATGGTTAAGAGGCATATGATTGCTAGTTATGACTAGTACGTTAAAATTCATTTATTTATTTACATATAAATGTTATTTACCAGAAGTAATCGGGTAATGAACGTGTTGAGTACCTTATATTAATAATCTTAAATATCTTGTTTTTTTTTTATAAATGGTTAAACCCCCCACGCAAAGAGAGGTTACATTAGTTTAATATATGTCTATAGGTACGTAATTACCTAATCTTCATAATCTCAGTGATAAAACAATTTCAGTCAGTTGGAGCAGCTTTTAAACTAGGTGTGCCTTAGGGCTCTACATTAGGTCCTTTCTTGTTTTGATTTGAACTTTGTGATATTGTATTATTTGCTGATAATACATCATTAATTTTCAAAAAAGACCGAAATTCGCCTTCGGTCTGTTATGGTATCGTTTTTAACTCGGCCGCCATTACTGTCAAGTAAATAACAGTTATTATAACGTTGAAAATACGTTAACAGGTCAAAGACGATATGATTTTTACCCCCTAAAATCTCGGCCTAGTGCAAGTTAAAAATAAAATGTAGTAAAAATGAAAATTTTATTCTGTAAATATTTACGAAAGTATTAGTTAGTCCGGGGTTCTCAGCAAGAATAAATGTACTTACTGCGCGTTTTTTTGCCGAGTTTGATTTTTGTTTAATAATATAACCCGTGTATTTTGAATACAACGTCTAGTACAAAGATACTTTTATTTAACAATAAATTGTGTATATGAATTTCTTTTTCCTCATGTTTAAATTTCAAGAAAAACATGGTAACATGTGAAGTAATAATTGTTGCTGCTTACCCTTAAGACAATTGAAAACAAAAGCGTCGTTGACGTAGTATTTTATGCGTAAACATGGGGCAAAGGTTAAAACAGATTAACTTTATTAAAAATACACATTGATTTTAAACTTTGTCACACTGTGTTAAAATCCAATTCGTATTTTAAGTAACTGTAGGTTTTATTAAACGCCCAAGTTTAATGGTGCTACATCTAAAGGAATATAACGATTTTTCTAGATACAGAACAAAAAAGTAAAAAAATATGCGGTGTCATGGAATCTATCTAAATCTATTTTTTTTAAATTAATATAGTCTCTTAGTAAATAATTTACTTATCTTATCATTAATAAAATGATATGTGATTCTTGTTTTCATACCAGCGACCTGGCCTTACTTAGCTTTGGTTTACTTTCAAAACAAAATAGTCGTCTAGCTGTTACGCTAAAAAATATTCCTTTCTCGGAGTTCAAGCTATCTTCATACCTGTTCTCGAGATCAGTTCAAAGGTTTAATTGTGAAACAGTAACAAAAAACAAAGTTACACTGACAATAATTAAGGTTAGTTTCCGTACCAAAATGGTAAAAAAAGGAACCATGATGGTGAGACAGCACTTTTGCTCAGAAACTATAGAAGCTATCAACTTGAGAGAACAATGTCAGGTCTCCATTTCTAGCTTTGGCCTTAATTACGGAATTGGGTTTATATGATGTAGAAAAATATTTAGTTTTTCTGAAAAACTTGTGAAAAAAAAAATTAAAAATAATCGTAACAACACGTTACTCGCAAGATCTCTTATTTACAAAGTATCTTAATAGATGGCTCTATTTTCCGTATAAGTTCCCTAGATTTGTAAGTAGGTAATGAGATACTAAATTCTCATACAAAACAGGTTTTATCAACATACTTCGAACCCGCGGGCTTTTAAAAAAAATGAAAGATAAAAGTCATTTATTCAGTAAGTAAGCCGCACGGCCACTTTTACAAGTCAAGAATTTACCAGCGCTTCCCAAGAGGAGACCCCTGCTGAGAAGAAAAGCCGCAAGAAACTCAGCAGTCAGTCCTTTTTTAAACATATTTCATATTATAATGGTACTACTTAGTCTAAGCATTTAATAAAGCTATAAATAAAAAAATAAACTGTATTTTAAGTCAAGCTCTAGCATTGTCTTTTGGCATATGTATAACTAGCTTGCTTTTAAAACAGTAAAGTTCACATTTCCGAGCATTTTAGACAAAAATAATGTTAAAATTTAAATTACTCAAAATGTTATACATAATTATACCAAAACAACTTGTGTCCCAAACATGTGATTGCTAAGAACAAAAGAAGTCGCGGAAAAATGAATCTTGCTGTGACCGTTATACACTTGAACTTTGACTGTAGTTTACCTAGAAAGAAACAGAAGAACAATACTAGCCTTATATAAAACTTTACTTCATACGTTACCAAATACATTATAAAATCTAACACTCATAGCCGCGGAAGCATACAGTCGGGTGTAATTTTAAAACCAGGTGTAGTTTTTAGTACCAGTACAGATTTATTGCGGTTTATGTAAATCAGCAAAAATGTTTTGGTTACTGTTGTTTTTAATTGGTATCGCTTATATAGAGTTTTGTCGTCTAAAACGGAGAAAATTAGTTGCGTTGTTCAAACAGTTGCCGGCTGATGAAAAGAGTTACCCTATTATTGGCCATACGTACATGTTCGTGGGGAACGATGAACGTAAGTTTTTACTAGACAACTTAAGAAAAAAGATTTTTGCACGTATTTTTATTTATAATGTATGACCCTTTGTCGAAATGAATCTGGTTTTAGTATCGTGATTAACATTAGGAATGTTGAGGTGTGACTACATAGTAGATTGAAAAAAAAACGAAGTTCCATACAATATTACAGTATTTATTATAAGATTATAACAAAGTTGGTTACAAAGGACGATGGGCAAAAATGTCCCTACCCACCAACAGAGATGAAACATGTGCCAGTTTATAGATCTTGGCAACATGATGTATTTTTACTATGGTGACGATCACCATAATGTATGGGGTTTTCTTGGAAAATGATAATCGTATCATATGGAATTTGTTTAAAAATGAACACAACATATATGGATGATTTGCCTTGCTTGGCCCTTGTTTTCATTTAAAAAATCCCATTGATTTTGCTACTAAAATAAGTATTTTGTCTTTTTATGTCCTAATGAACGTAAAGACATGCATCCCGTTACTGTTGGAGGGTGGGGACAGCGTCCATACAAAATTGCCCATCACCCTTTCTTCGAAGGTTTTTACCACAGTGACACTTTAAATGCTTGCATATTTAGCCAAGAGTTTCAAATTTGAAAACTATTTTAAAACTAATTGGACCATGCATAATAAAATGAATTAATCCTTTATATAATTAAAAAGATTATATTAGATAAGAGTAAAAATAAAAAACTTTAATATTAATAAGGAGCTTTAGTCCCGATGTGCGGAGACTAAAGTAACATTTTAAAATAAGGGAAAAATATAAACTCTTTTTTAAGGTGGGATTTTACAGCTAACGTTTTATTTATTTTTAAAGCCCGAATTTTGTTTATTTCACACTTACTTATCCAGAAGCCTAGACCTAGACGTAAATATTAAAACCCCTTCATTACTCCTCTAAAATATAGATATAACTTTCCAATCTGTTTCCAAACTGTCAATAGTTTAGATGTTGTGAGGGTTTTAATAATACTTCTAAAAAATGCTACCTATGCACCTTTGCCTCCGTTGGTTAAAAATATTTATTCCGCAAAATTAACCTCTGATATGCGTAGAAGCCGATCTGCTACCAAAATTTGGATATTCTTTTGTATCCTTTTGTAAAAAAATTAAGCTTATTTTTTCGGACTATATCGTAATCCGAAGAGACTAGAACTTGGTATTTTACTCCGGCATACTGGGGATAAATGTGAATTTTAGTTGCTGAATGAAAGACGAGAAATACTTTTGTGGCTTAGACAGCATAGGTTTATTTTGAAAGCGTTGATATTTTGAAATTATGGTAACATTATTCTAAAGCAATATTTATTGCTACGTTGTTAAGAATTACATGTTAAGTTTTTAGACCATAAATTATTGATATTTTTCACCAAGAGAGGTAAAGGCAGCGTTCTTTGCCAGTATCATTATGAGTAAAACCGTAATAAATCCTAAACTAATCAACATATTTTAAAGTCAAAGCTATATTCCGGAACAGTATATAATGCGCTTTTTCAAGCAGTAATATTTACGTCAAGTTCTGGGACACCCTGTATATCTGTCATGGATTAAACATGTCACACTAACCCCCTTACTAATAAACATTGAGTAACCGTGGTATAGTTAAACCATGATTTGTCCTTATCTGTCATTGTGACATTTGAATTCGACCAATAAGGACAAAGCATGGTTTAGCTACACCACCGTTACTCAACGTTTATTATAGCTCTTGCAATTCACGATGGCGAGTGGGCTGAAGAAAGTGAAATACTTTGGCAACCATTGCTCTTCCCTACAAACAATATAAAATAATATAAAACATCGAAAACAACAAAGTATTTATGTTCTTGACGTGCTATGCGAACTATTTGGTAATGCATGTAGTAGCGACCTTCTTGGTTGCATTTTCTATCAAATTAATGTAACTCTAGATATCCTAT
Organism: Acleris sparsana; assembly: GCA_923062465.1. Lineage (NCBI taxonomy): Eukaryota > Metazoa > Arthropoda > Insecta > Lepidoptera > Tortricidae > Acleris > Acleris sparsana. The sequence goes on from OV281288.1 coordinate 2,217,469, forward strand.
AAAAGGGGTATGAATATGAATGTAGTATGTTAGGTAACTCTTACACCTTCAAAGTAATTCAATCCGGTGGTATCTATTCATTTGACCAAAATATTGTTTTTTGTACGTATCATCTTACAAACTATTATTTTCCATCGGTAAGGTTAGGCTGGTCTTGAAACCTTAAAAAAAAACTACGGCGGGAAGTAGTGGTTGCCGTCACCAACATTGGAATCATACTTTAACGTCACTAAAACGTAAAGCCTTGTCATGTCAAGTCGGTCGCGACCCTATACAAAAGTATTTTAGTTTTAATTTTGAAATAGCTCTCCGTTAGTTAAAAAACTGGGCAAGAACATGTCCGACCATGCTCAGCGTAAGGTTCCGTCACAAAAATACCTCAAAAAAAACAAGTACGAACTAGTTCTCTATTGAATGATATTTAGTGCTGTCTTGGGCTTTTGTCACCTGTACCTTAGGAATCAATCAAGTCTACTTAGGGCCGTATTAATAAACTCATCTTGACTGTGAGGCCCGTCACAAGATACGTCAAAGTAAACGCCAAACCATGGACTACAGTCATTTTTGACACATCTCGAGACGAGCTTTATAGTTGAGATCAGTCAGATCACTGATCAGAGATCAGATCAGTTATTAATACGGGCCTTAGTCGTGATTTTTTTACTTTAAAATTCGTTATGTGCTTTTATCTAACATATTTTTCTTATTATTGGTATTTGTAGTTTTGGCGATGTTTTCTAATAAATAAAATAAGAATAAAAATAAGACGGTGTTATTTGAACAATCGTGTATCGTTTGTGACGTAGATTGTAACATGAAACAAAGCCTTGTCTATTGTGACCTTTCGAGACTTATGTATTTTCTACGTGAGATGTTTTAACTTTACAATTGTCACCTGCGGCTGTTTTTTTTAAAATGATACTTTTAATTGGAGCTACGTCGGATATTGGGTCTTGGACTACTGTATTTTGATGGCGATCAGTTTACTTTACGCTAAGAATACTAGACTCCAGAGCAGCCACCAGAATGTTCTTATACGACCGAATATGTGCACCGTAAGTGAGAATCACGAGATTTCTCTCAAGCACCATGGGAAGGTTTCATTCATTATTATTTGTTTATTGATTTAACTTGAATTTTCAGACCACATGAAGAAACTTCAAGAAATGGGCAGGACTGCGGTTAGACGCGGTGGCCTTGCTTCCTACTGGATAGGCATAAATATGTTCTTGGGTAAGAAATTATAAACTCCAGCACAGGGTTTCCGTGATAAGAAAAAACAAACGTACTATCGACCTACCGTAGAACTGTATCACTGTGGCGTTACGATTCAAATCATGTGTCAAAGAATGGTTTTATAATGCCACTGTGACACTGATCTATGGTGGGTCATGGTTCCATTGGGCTAATAGTACGGTCACGGACTTTAATTGATATACCACTATAGAACTTTGTCGCATAAAACCTACGATTAATTCCCATGTAATTTCTATCTCGTCACTTGACGCTGTCATTGAGACAGGGTTCCATAATGGCATAACAATTAAAGTCCGTGACTGTACCTACATTAATTTAAAAACATCGCCAGACGACGTCGCGTTGTGATACAAAGATCAAATGTATCATAATCAATGTGTAATTATATTATTTTACGTTAATAAAGTAACTTCTGCCTGCGACTTTGTCGGCATCGATTTTGATTACCGTTATTCCCTCGGGAATAATTCGGGAAATTTTTGGCATGAAAGTAGGCCATGTTTTAATCCAGGGTATAACTATAATAAGCTACCTCGCAGCGTCGCAGCGCAAAGGAGTAACAAACTAACACACACACACACCAACTTCCCCATTTATAATACTACCACCGCTCAAGAGGTATTTATTATGTTCCAATTTGAAATCGATTTCTAATTGAAAAAGCGCGAGCGCATCTCATACTTCAGCATTTTTTTAGTAATTCTTCCGTGTTTGTTGCTATACCAAAGCCATACCAAATTTAACGCTTGTATGTTATCGTTTTACGTCACAATTAAAATCAAAATGTAGTTGAAAAAAAACTTTAATTTGTGTTTTGCTTTATCGTTAAAGTATAGCCAATGAGACGACATAATGTAAATAAACTGACCGTTACTGAGTTATATTCCGATAGCGTGCGATTATTATATCCGTCCTTATTTCTCGTACGCAATAATATCTTCAGTTGGTCGATGACGGCTGTCTTAGCGTGATTCAACGTGATTTTCAACATAAGGTCCGCCATTTTGTCAAGTTCATTCCTATTTGGATTGCGTAAGAAGAAAATGATTTGAACGCCTGAAAGCTTGTTTACATTCTTTATCTCAACTCGTTAGCCCTAAAAAACCTGGAATAACACAAATTATACAAAAAAAACCGCTTTCCAAATACGTTTCAGAAGATACAACTCTTTAAACTCCTGATCCCAACGGCCCATTGGGCTCCCTTCGGGAACGTATTCCAAATAGGTACTGTAATGTGTTATTAAATTATTTTTAACAGTGGTAGCAGATCCCGCAGTCAACGAATTTTTATTGAAGACTTGCCTTGAAAAACACAAAATTTTGAGTATTTTGCGTTTTCTTACTGGAAATGGGAGCATATACGCACCAGGTAAGAATAATATTGAATTGCACCAGATATCAACTGTCATAGACATAGCAACATTCAAGATACAAATAAAATAAAAATTGACCTTTTTATGCATGTTGGATTTAATTATTTTATTTTAAATAATGATAATGTTTTTTTAAATGTTCATCTATATGGCTTGAATAAGTAATTACATGACATCACTTATTCGCCATTTTTTTGTCCGACCATGCACCTAACACCCTTAACATCACGACTAATAAATATATCCCAGTCTTCAAAAATATCTGAGGCTAACCCTGTCATTAAAAATATTTTAGGCCATAGACAAAATGCATTCGGCGTTTGTTGTCGTTTTCAAAAATGTGTACGTTAGAGTTAAGCAACTTGTCTACAGATGTAGTGCATATTTGTTTTCCTTCGTATTTTCACGGAAACGTACGAACGCGTCTTGCTATTTCAGTCGGTCACAGTACAAACAGTACTGAGGTTGACTGAAATAGCATGACACCTTCGTACGTTTCCGTGAAAATACGAAGGAAAGCAATTATGCACTACACCTGTACCGCCTCTGATTCTCAAATTCAAATTCATTTATTTGTCAGAATACAGTAAAATACATGGTCTCATAAATATTGTCATTATTGTTCTTGTATTCAGCATGCAGAGCAAGCGTACAAATATCTGGTCGCGCAATCTAGCTTACTTATCACCAACTATATACTATTTACATTTTTGTCAACATTAAAAACTTATAACTAAGAGTGCCTGTCTCGTTGCCTATATGTCAATTATTGGTCAGCTTTACAAACGAGTATAAATGATAGATTTACTTTTCAATTAAGTTATTTACTATTTCTATTCATCAGTATCAATATGGCGTCCGCGGCGCAAGCTCTTGGCTCCAACCTTCAATGTAAGGAGACTCAATCGGTTCGTGGACATCTTTGCGAAGCAGAGTGCTGTAATGGTGGAACAGCTTCAGCCAACCGTTGGCAAAGGGACCTTCTCAGTTTGGAAGTTCCTGACGACTTACACCTTTGATTCAGTATGCGGTGAGTTGGTTGAAGATAATAATAATATGACTAGCATAGATGCATTCCATCTTAGTCCTTAGGGTCGGCAACGCATTTGCAGTCTTAAGCTTGCAGTCTTGTGAATGCGAATGTCTATGGGTCACAGTTTCCACTTACCATCAGGTGGCCTGTGTGCTCGTTTGCATTCTCTATGAAAAAAAAAGAAATGATTTTTTAGACGACGCGTTTAGATAAATTATGGGATGGAAAGGGAAGCAGAGAGTAGGCACGTTCGACCTAACTTAACGTTGTTTTGCTTGGAAAAACGTTTTGTGAGGAATCCTAGGCATTTGAATAACTGAGTGTGTAATAGACAAGTTACGTAATTTTTTTCACAAAAACATAGTCGCTTTTTGCGTCTGTTTGTCTTTCTGTCTTTCTGTGAGAGACGGATTGATGCGGTTTCACGATCAGATAAATGTTTTGACGGAAGGTTTTTATGTACAACTTAGCGACCCACCCTCACTTTGCTTCGGCTTATGTATTTTTTGTAACACATAAACCGAAACCTGATTTTGAGGGTTCCGTAGTCAAACTAGAAACCCTTTTAGTTGCGCCTTGTCCGTCTGACCGTCCGTCCGTAGCCTAGCTCATAGACTCTTACTACTAGAAAACTGTAATTTGGCATGAATATACATATAAGTCACGTCAACGAGTTGGTAAAATAAAATTTAGAAATATATATTTTTTACGTTACCTCCCCTACACGTAACGTGGGGACGTTTTTTTTTTCTCGTCTACCCAATAATGTGTCGCAGGATAGGTATTTCAAAAACATTGCGGGTTTGTTTGAACAATTTTTCGATTAAGGGATCCGTTTATGAAATATTAAGCTTTATAGCACTAATTTTTGCTAATGGAAGCGCATATAACGAATTTGAAAGAAAAGACCACAACTTAGTAGATTAATTTTTGAGATACAGACGATTAAAGTGATTATACCTCACTACTAAAATCATCTGAAACGGCACCAAATGACTTTAAATAGAATATTAGTTATTACTTGTTGTTTTTATGTTCGTAGTACTTAGCAGCTTTTTAACTCTACACTGAGCATGGTCCGAAATGCTTTCGCCCTGTTGTTTTTACATTAAAGCCATACGTAAAAAAAAAAATACCTACCGTAAACTGGGGTTACTTCGATCAAATTCAAAGTAATACACGATTTTTTATATAAACTATTAGACAAAATCATAGAATACATAAACTCACGCCTTCATTCGTAGAATTTCAGAATTACCAACAACTCTGAAAACTTGTTTATAATTCTGTAACCACCTTTTGCGCAAATTAGGCTAAGAAGTTAGAATAAAAATATGTAATTATCAATTTTTCTTGATCTGGACCAAATTTAGACCTTTCGTTGCCCTTAACGAAAAAAAAATATGTTCAAAGCTAAACTAAAAATGGGGTTACTTTGATACGGTTAAATATTTGAATGAATATCCCAAATAAACCCGCTCATAAAGAATAAATATAAAAAAATAAAATGGATGTTCTTCTTTTTTGATATAATTATATCACCAATAAGGTTTGCTTATCATTCATTAGGGTTCGGAGTTTTCATAGCACGGTAAGATGAAGGGAGCTGTGGAGTCGACATTCACATTAGAATTAAACTCTTACTCATATGCGTACTCATTGGTTTTTTAATTCCAAAATGCTTTTATATCCGCCCTGAGCTCATGAGTAAAGCTGCTAAGCTAAATAATAAAAAATCCTATTTAAAAAAAAACACATATTATCTATATTAATAATAAAAATAAATTTTATTCGTCTTAACGTGCTATGAAAACTCCGAACCCTACTTATGATAATAAGACATACGAATCATATTATATGTTTTAGGTACAAGTAAACTTACTATTTATATTTTTGTGTCCGGAAGAAGACCGTTACACACGCGCCACCTTAACTTAAGATGGAACAACTACCAACTACCATTGTTGCCATCAGCGAAAGAAAAAAAAGTTAGATAATTTCCAGCTCCTCTAAAAAATCACATTTGTGTAGAGAGGTAGTTGCTATTAAAGTCACACCGTAAATCAAAATAACCCCAGTTTATGGTAACCAATGGTGAAAACTGCATGAAAACCCGTTCAGTCCTTTTTGAGATCACCACAAACATACGGACAGACAGACGTGGCGGGGACATTGTTTTATAAAATTTAGTGATATTCTGTATTAAGTACAGAAAACTCACAAAAACTGAAGCGAAGCGAATCGCAAGAAGAAATTAAAAAAAAAACAATAAAATTCTCAAAAATATTTGCGCTATTCAAACAATTATTTGCCCTGACCCAACCAGTAGCTTCGAAGTCAGGAATTAACTTCTGCTCGAGTTTCTGGCGGCGCTTCTGCGCAATGATGGTCTTGTCCGGAGCGTTAGCAGACTCACTCCATTCTTTATCTTTATAACACCGACGTGTAAAAGAGCCCTCATGCGGCCGACTTACTAAATAAATATTTTGAATTTTGAATTATGAAGTTTTTTCACTATCTGACTATGATTACCGCGTCAGTAAAAAGGTAATAATTTAAAGTATATTTTTTTCAGAAACTACGCTTGGTGTTCGCATGAATACTCAAAGCAGTCCTGACCACCCTTTTCTGGAAGCCTTTGACAACGCATCAGTGCTGATGGCTGATCGCATGGTGAAGGCTTGGCTGCATCCGGACTGGCTGTACAAGCTGCTGCCACAGTTCAAGGAGGCATCCAAAGCCAGGCAGGAACTGTTTGATTTCGTTGATAAGGTAAGGAAGAATTGGTATTGTTTTGACCTTTGCCCTGCGTTTTACAAGATATACTGGTAGATTTTTCAAAAATGATTTACCACAAAATGGGTGGCATATCAAATGGCGTACTTTATTTTCACATACAATTTGTTTAAAATTTTGGAAAAAAAACGTGAAACTCCATGATGTAAGATTCTTATGCATATTTTAAAACAACTACATAGACAAACAGGCAGAATTTGCGATTTTATTTTATTCTATTGTGTATAGTTATAATAACAATTATGATTCTTTGAAAGAGGTTTGTGAGGATTGTAGCAGGTGGAAATAAGTGGTCTTTGCCTTCCCTCTGGAAAACAGTTTAATGTATGTATGTACGTATGATTCTTTTCTAAGGTATACCCAATAATATCTTTCAGATCATCATATCGAAACGCGAGGAAATGGAACACAAGCAGCATGAGCCAGATTATGCTCCCAAGTCAGGTAATAAGGCGAGAATCTCATTAGGTGACAAAATATATCAAATTGTGTTGAAATTATTCTTTCAAACTTTCGCGATATTCATACAAATTTATTTAAATATGTTAATGACCAGATTAATATAAGTAGTTCGCTCAGCACTGAGCCCCCACGATTCCATTCTCAAACTACATAACCATTGCACCTGACCAACCATTGTCATGTTCTAATTACAAAATTGTATTTGACTCAACGATTCCACCACCAAATTTCATAAAGATCGCGTCACTCCATTTCTCGTCATACGAACATTCAAATATACGAATACCCTCTGAATTGACTCTTAGACCTCACTTTGTTCGGTAAAGTCTTATTTTTCCTAGGTTACTTAAGTCTTAAAATCAATAACTTGGCTTGGGTACAACAAAATGAAACTGGTTGATTCAGACTACAAGGTAAAACCCTAGGGATAGGGACAGAGATACTCATAGTCAATATTGCCCAGAAGCAATAATAGCCCTTATTATTGTTAAAAAAAAGTCTTTCCATCCTTTAACAGATTCATATCTCGGTTTCCAATCGCTTTTGGAAATGCTACTGGAGACGTCGCTCAAAGTCAAAGGATTAACAAATGTGGAGTTACGTGAAGAGATGTTGGTGATGGCGGTGGCTGGAACAGACACGTCTGCTGTCGGGTCTTGCTTTGCCTTCGTTATGTTGTCGCGGCATCCTAAGGTTCAAGAAAAAATGGTTGAAGAGTAAGTATCTTTAAAACGAAATGTTGGTAGTCCTAAAGAAAATGACTGCGATTAATACAGATTGGATGATTGTGATGAGAAAAAGACCAGCCAGGATAGACAAATTGCTAAAGGCGAACGTAAATGATTTTCAATAACTGACAAATCGTATGGAACTGTTCCCAATCGACTGACAGCTTATGTCAATCCTATACATTTTGGATAGCGATAACAAACGCCGAATGCATCTTGTCTAGGCTCTCTCTGTGCATCAGTGGTATACATGCTGATTGGGTCATGTTACCAAGTCGAACTTACCTATTGACCAATCAAAGCCTCTTTATAAACCTACGCCAAATCATAAATTATGTTTATTTGTATTTGGATGACAATGACAATGTTCTTTTCATAGAATTAGACGGTTAAGCTTACTTTATTAGGGATGTGGTTTAAAACGTAATGAAGATAAACTCAATAAAAATAATATTATACAGGCTGGAGGAGGTGTTAGGTTACAATGACCGACCGGTGACCGCCGCTGACCTGCCCAGGCTCAAGTACTTAGATGCCGTTGTCAAGGAATCCCTGAGGCTGTACCCGCCAGTACCGAACATCGTCAGGGTTGCCAGCAGTGACACTGAACTTCGTGAGTTTCAAGCTTCATAGTTTACTTGTAATATTTCAATGTTTAAAATACAATACAATACGTATATTATAAAAGTGACTGATCGACAACGCACAGCCTAAGCCGCTGTATCAAGGATCTGCAATTTCAAGCGGTTCACTTACTTAGATAGGGGAGTAGCGGGAAACGCTTGCTTTTATTAATTCTCACAATTACACCGCTTGCAGAATCTGGCATCATAATCCCAAAGGGCACAGGGCTCCTGATCAACATCTGGGCCATCCACCGGAACCCTCAGTACTGGGGGCCCGACGCCGAGCTCTTCAGACCTGAACGTTTCTTCGAGCCTCTTAAGCACCCAGCACAGTTCGTGCCTTTTAGCTACGGAACGAGAAACTGCCTCGGTAATTTTTTAGGCGTCATTTATCAGCGACTTAAAAAAAAGAAGGAGATACTCAATTCGTTGGGATCTTTTTTATGTATGCTCCCGATTACTTAAAGACCACTGGGCCGATTTGAAAAAATATTTGTTTGTTTCTAATTGGACCTATTGTCAACAACTTCAGGATCTGATAATGGGATCTTGGAGAAATCGAGGGAACTATTCATATGTCGTATAGTTTCTTATTAATTGAGAAGGGCTACATAAAAGCATACCACTATTATCTAAACAAAATGTAACAGGTCTGTCATTGGTCAGTCAAACTTAAAATTTCAAGTTAGCCTCCTATATTATTTTCAACCCAAAAAGCCGACTTCAGTTTGACTGAGCTCTACAATTTTAAATAAAATTATGCTTTGCGTTTTGGAGGAAGAATACACACGTTCTTTATTATTTTCAGGATATCAATATGCCATGATGTCGATGAAGACGGTACTAGCAACAGTTGTACGGCACTACCAGGTCCTGCCTCCTGCTGGTCTTGATGAGAAGACCCTACAGGAGCCAATAAGGGTCAAGTTCGACCTTATGATGAAGGCGGTAGACAAATTCCAGATACAACTAGAACATAGAAATCCACAGAATTCTGGAAGAATCGGTTGATCACCAAAATAATTAAAAGTATTGGGTGATAATTGTGTATGTGTAAGTAAGATATTTGATATTTGAGTTGTTTTCGACGCCTTTTTAAATGAATATAAAGCTTTTTATTTCAAGTTTTCTTTATTACTTCCCTAACTATACAGTAGCGTCTCGGAACAAATGCCCTTTCTCCAATCGAAGGCACAAATAATTATTTGGGTCAAATCGCAAGATTTGGTTAAATATTAGTTAATTAGAATAAGCAATTCCGCAACTACAATGCATCCTAGATCAGATGCATTGCGTGATCGTTATCGTCATCGAAAATGTATTGTATTGACGTAAGAGACGTCGAGTGCTTAATGACAATTTCATACATTTAATAATTTACCAAAATCGTAAACGTGAGCGTTATGCATGTTGACTAGGCTCTCTGAAAAGTCCGATTTTTTTAACATCAAACACTCTCTTAAGGCTCTGCATAACATTCCTTCTGTCTTTAGGTACCTTGTACGGCCAAGAGACCCTAATAATCAAGGGTTTCCTTTAATAAAGGTCGCTTGATGGTCAAGTAGTAACTTGTACACGCTGGTAAAACCAAATCCTAAGAAAATCTCACAAAATAGTGAGCTTCAATTACGCCTTCCTGCTTGTAAGACTGCGCACTACAAGAAGAGCTTTATGCACATGTCAGCTAATTTTTTGATTAATCTGCCTAACAATATTAAACGGACTGGTTTTCCCGAATTTAAAACAAAACTGTTGAAGTGGTGCTTGGGGAAAATTTACTACAAAATTCAAAATTCAAATTCAAATCATTTATTCTGTAAGTAGGCCCTGTAGGCACTTTTACAAGTCTGAGTCTACCAGCGCTTCCAAAGAGACCACTGTTGAGAAGAAGCGCCGCAAGAAACTCAATAGTAAGACGTTTTTTTCAAATAAACCACTTATTACAATACTAAACTTAAGCTACAATCTTAGTGAGCACTTTAAATAACAATTTTATTTGACATTTACATAAATTTTGACCATCTTAACTTTTATTACTGGTTTAGGTACTTTCGCAATAATAATTTTAAATAATGTTATTAGAATAATCAAATATTGCTACTGTGTGTGTATTATTGTATGCCCATACTGGCTGACTGTGGTGAGACTTTGTAACATGACATTCTTGTATCTTGTATCTTGTAGAAAATGTTCAAAACAAGTCAACTTAATGTATAAAAGCGCCTGTTATTTTTTTCTGCAATAATTACCAAAGCATCGGGCCGGCAGAAACAAACAAGTGTTCGTGGAGATCTAAGGGGACAGTCTTAGGAAAAACAACGTTCGAATATTATTATTGCTTCATATTGCGAGTTATTTTATTAACTCTAAAATTATACTAACGTTTGCCGTCTTGTTACTAATCTTCAATATTAATTCATTCTTCGTTATTCGTTAGATTCAGGGTAAATATGATGCTTGTTTAAAACTGATTACACTAGTAGCAAATGGTCTTGGTATTTCCGGTGCGCCATAATTTCGAACCGTTTAGAAACTAGTTTCCTCAAAGACCGGCAATGCATCTGCGTTTCCACTCCTGGAGTTGCAAAGGACCTACTTTGAAAATCAAAGTTCGAAGTTACGTTAGCTCCATCTCTTTCTATCGATTTAGTCTCAATTAACTAGTTAAGGGACTAGTTAAGAATTTTGTGGTTCGTGGTAACTATCCAGTACATTTACCATGAGTTACAATTAACGTACTAGCGACGAGCTCTGTCCCTCGCAGACCTCGCAGTATTCTTATAGAGTGCGAAGGACAGAACATTCGACTCGCTAGCAAGTACGGTAATTGTTACTCGTGGTAAGGGTACTGGTGTCCGTGGACGGCAGCAAGACTAAAACAGCACTATAATACGTTGTGCGACAGACCGTGTACACTCAGGAGCAAAAATACCGGGTCAAAGTGCGTTTTTCATACAAACGAGACTATTTCGAAGCCTTGGTTCTTCGCCAGGCGTTGTTTCGAGTGAGGCTAAATGGTGGATACTCCGAGGATCAATAGAGGAGATCAAAAGTTCTTAAGATACCTAACTGATCGCACAATCAGTTAACACCACAGCCGGACAGTTTGGGTCAGCATTTGGATTTCCTTACATTTTATTGTCATTTTAGATGTTATTCTGAACATGCACAATTCCGGCGTTAACCGCATATTCATTCAGTTGGGTATCTTAGGCACTCTGGAAGTCCTGTATCGATGCTCACGGTATTCATCATCAGAATTCACTAAAAGCATTCCCTGGCGAGGAACCAAGGCTTCGAAATAGCCTCTTTAGTATGAGAAACGCACTCTGACCCGTTATTTTTGCTCCTGAGTGTAGTTATCCCTATTATGTCAAATCATTAAACGCTGTCTAGGATTGGTAATAAGTGACACTGCATGTCGGAAAAGGCACTTCTTAATTATTTACGAGGAAACGCGGGTAATACAGCTGTTTTTAGTGTAGTTAATCAGTATTGCATTTATAACAAGGGTTATAATGAGGCAAGCTTTACCTGTACAAAATTAGGGTTTAAAGTTAGTCGTTTTTTAAATCAAATATTTATTATATTTGTGAATTAAGTCAGTTATAAATTGAAAAACATATAATGTGAGTTTTTTCTTCAGTAGTATTATATTCGCTGTATAATCTTCAGTTTTTTTTTTTACAAGTTCTTTTCTGAAGTACCTAGTAAGTTAATTTATTTGATAAATATTATTTATTTATTTATTTATTTATTAAGGACATCAACAGCACAATACAGAAAATATAAAACCGATAACACCAAATAGCAAACAAAGCCAATTATAGATATCCACAGATTAACCAGGTAACATAATTATTTAACAACACTGAAGCGATTAAAAAATAAAAAGAGCTGCCTGTGCTCATGCAAACCACAAGTCAAGTAATAGAACAAACTTAAGTTAACTAACAAAGAAGAATATTTCAAAAGAAAAGGTAAAAAAGCCACGCTTGTAAGTACATGTGCGTGTGTGCGTGTTTGAAAAAGTGTGTATTATTATTACATTTCATTTAAATTCATTGTTTTTAGAGTAGTGGAAGTAGTGTAAGCTGCGGTTTTTATTATGTTGAAAAACGCTATCATGATAATAATTTAATTTTTTATGGAATACAACCCGCGTTCCACCTTAACACAACATAGGAAGTTGAAGGTCAGTACTTGTTATACTTATTACATATATTATGCGTTTCTTTAATGAATGCCGTAGGTAATTAGACCGTTGTTTTTCCGTATACGCAATAGATAATACAATAATTATATAGGCATGTTAAATAAGTCACCTATTGAGTGTCTAGGTAACGTAAATACACTTATCTATTTATTTTTTATTTTTTTATGACATAGAGAAGGCAAACGAGCTCACAGGCCACCTGATGGTAAGCGGAAACTGTGACCCATAGACATTCGCATTCACAAGACTACTAGACTTAGACTGCAAATGCGTTGCCAACCCTGAGGACTAAGATGGAATGCCTCTATGCTAGTCATTACACCGGCTGTCTTATCCCCAAACCGGAACACAACAGTGCGAACACTGCTGTTTGGCGGTAGGTTAATGGATAAGATGGTGGTAGCGATCCGGACGGACTCTGCACAGAGTCCTACCACCCGCAAAAACTGGTCAGTGCCATGTGTTCCCGGCTTAGAATAGTGCCACTCCATGCCTTCCTGTGGAAGTTGTAAGAGGCGACTAAAGGATTAAGGGCTTGTAGTATTGTTAGGCGATGGACTTGCAACCTGTCACTGGTATACACTGGTAAACATCTTGGCCAGTTTGTACAAAATTGTGTTTATAGAATTAACAACAAGTTGTTAGAGTTGTTGGTAATTCTGTAGCTCTGCCTACCCCACCCTGGGATGAAGGCGTGAAGGTATGTATGTATGTATGTATGTATGTACTATCGGTCAGTTAAGTTAGTAATAGCGAGGATTATGTCGATCCTTAGTGGCGATTTATGATACACAAAAGGCACGAGTTTATTTTATCTAAAATGTATGAAAGCGGAAAACCATTACCTATGACGTGTTACAATATGGTCCACGTTACGATATATCTTGTTTCATCATCTCATCATCTCAACCAAACGCCGTCCAGTGCAAGACATAGGCTTCCCCCAAAGGATCACCATAAAGACCGGTCACGTGCTACCTGCATCCACCGGGTTCCCGCAACCTTCACGAGGACGTCGGAACATCTCGTGGGAGGTCTACCGACGCTGCGTCTTCCACAGCATCAGAAGATCTTATTTACGTGACAGTAATGGCGGCCAGTTAAAAATAATACAGGCTTAACATGTGAAAGGCAATATGGTTTTAACGAATAAAATAGAATCCCTGAGTGTCTGAGTACGGTAATAATAAAATTCAGTAAGTTGGCCGCACGGGCACTTTTACACGTCAAGAATTTACCAGCGCTTCCCAAGAGGAGACCTACTGAGAAGAAACGCCGCCAGAAACTCAGCAGTCAGTCATTTTTTAAACATATTTCATATTACAATGGTACTACTTAGTCTGAGCATTATATACACCTATAAATATTAAATTAAATATAATATCAAATAACATGTGTAGTTCAGCAGGAAAACATGCCAAAAATCTGTATTCAGTTGTCTTAACCAAGTCTTAAATGTTGCAAAAGAGATAAATAGCATGGTGTTGAAAATAACTTCTATTAAAGGCATTAGGTCAGTCAACTGAAGTCGTAATCCCACATAGTTTTTAACCAAAAGCCAACTTCAGTGGACCTAATTATCATGTGAAAAAGAAACTGTTTTTATTCGGTTCATTGTATTTTATTCTAGAAAAAAGAATATTTATCATTCTAACACTATGGCACTTTTATGCTCTTTTGAATCTATCCACTATGCTCTACTAATGTATCTACTTCTAGAACAGCTTTTTTTCTCCAAATTTCTCTACTAGTTTTAACGATTTGTGCAAAATGTGGAGACAGAATTAAATTCAGGAAATGAAGGTGTTAGTTTGTTTGTATGTTTTTGACAGAATAATCAAAATGTATGTCTTTAAATGTCAAGGTTAATTAGAACTTAAAAGCGTAAAATGCACTAAATATTATCAAATTATAATAACACGGAGCGTGTTCTCGACCGGGTTTTTTTTTTTAACAATGATGTCACATTACAACAAGTGCTGTTTGCTCCCCCTAAAAATACAACCGCGACAACAGCACTCATGGCATAACAGTGTCAGGTTCCGCGCGTGCAAGACCTTTTTTTTTTAAGTAAATTTAAATGTGTATGTGAAGTGTCAAAACTGTTAAAATGTTCTGGTGGTTATTGATACTTGTTATTGTCATCTGGACGTTGTGGTATAGATATGACAGAAGGAAGGTAATAGAACTGTCTAAGAGATTGCCTGGAGATCTGCCGTCATGGCCTATTGTTGGACATGCTTATTTGCTGCGAGGAAACGATGAAGGTATTTTTTTTTTAATTTATTCATATAATCATAATTAATTCAAAATATGTCAAGCGCACAGGAAGACGTGTACCACATTTTGATGGAATGCGTCCGGAACGAGCACGTGAGAAGGCAGATGATGGACGAGACATTTTTATTATTAGGGGGTTGTAATTATTGTCTGTCTCATCCATTGTCTGATGTCGCCAAACAAATGTATAAACTGGCTGCAGTAGGTTTAAGATAAGATAAGATTTAAGATAAGATTTAGAAGATAAGATACATTCTGTTAAAAAAATAGAGCGGCATGGTCACTATAGTGACCAAGCTCTTTAAATAAAGATTTAAAAAACAATACAGAAAAATAAAAAGGCAAAAGGAAATGTTAAAAGTAAAAATAAAGCCCAACTAGCTATTTCGTAAATATTTATATCTACATATTGTTCACATTTTTAGTTTCTGCATTGTGTTGAAATATTGGGTATGTATATATTATGTGTGTATTATACTTATAGATGACATGTGTAGTGTAACGTACTACTTATTTATATTTTTTAAATTATCTTGACTGCTTTTTGTCATCAAAAGTATTTTTTCTTCTATTTATTATTAAGTTTTTGTGAATAATTATTTTTATTATTTCCTTCTCAGCACCAACCTTAAATTCTTTCTGTTTAGCCCATTGCTTGGCTGGTAATTTGCTTTAAGGCATTAAGTCCGCCATTTTTAACTACTTTGTGCATAGTGCAATAAAATTTATATAAGTAAATAAATAAATAATATTAGTTAACCCCCGACGCAAAAAGACGGGGTGTTATAAGTTTGACGAGTGTGTCGTGGTAGCGTAACTCCTAAACGGATGGAATGATTTCAATGCGGTTTCTTTTATTTAAAAGCTGGTTATCTAGCAGTGGTTTTTAGCTGTAAGTTTCATGCAAATCGATTAAGCCCTGAAGGTAGAGGTCACCATCAGATCGGGGATTTTTCTCTGCCTAATAGGTTATTAGATCCAGTAGGTAGGTATAAATATGAAGATTAAGTAAGTCAATTAACATTCCTGTGGTGTAACTGTGCCTCTAAAGTTTCAAACTTAGGAACTAGAATTTCAAATAATACAGGGTGGAATAAACGAAGGCCATATGGACGGCAACTACCCTAAATATTGGAAATAGCAAGTTCTACGCAAAGGACTTGGGTACTATTATTTTGTTTAACAAAAAATACTGCATTATTAGATTTTTGAAAGAACTCCTCTTTCTTAACTGGTCGAATATGACAAAACATAAAGTTGTAGCGTGTTTTATAATACAGATCGAAAGGTTCATTGAGAGTGATCATTCATGACTATAACACATACGCCTTTAAATGAAATAAAGACCGTAAAAAAACCTTTCTTTATTGCTTTGTATTCAACCAGTTCAGTTCACGTATAAGGGGGACGAATTTTCAAAAATCCATAAAATTATGAGTTAGTCCTTGGTACAAGTTGTATACACTATGAGTTATTGTTAAATTGTTTGTACAACACACATTTCATAAACTTCAGCAACAGGAGCATAGACGGACTTAAATATAAACATTACAAGATGACAAAATAACCAGGGTTCCGTCTCTCCCAATCGTCTGTGGAACCAATTATGTACATAGAAATCATTGAATTGAATACTGACACGATGACATTGCAAATTAAACATTAAGCAACTAAAATTACGCCGAAATAACCGAATGCTTAATGCACAACTGCCACCACGATAATTCAAAATTCAAATTCAAAATACTTTATTCAAAAATTCAAAATTCTTTTTTCAACAAAAACACGTAAAGTATGATCTAAGGGATGGAGCCTCCCTGTAAGCAAAACAAATGCCTGTGTTGGGAGACACCGCTCTTCCTTAGGTAACTCTAAGTAAGTACAGTAGCAATTAAGTATCTACTAGATTATTATTTATAAGTATAAGTATCTTAGGATAATTAAAACAATACAGAACTATACTAACTAAACTAACTATAGTAAGAGATAACACAAACACAAATAATGTAACGAAAGTTATGGTAACTTTCTATGCTCTTTTTAAACTTTTAATGCTAATATTTTTCTATACATTCTTCTATTTTCAATATAACTGAAAAAGCAAGCATAATGCTAGAAATTGGTAACTCACGTTACTCTCTGCCATGGAATTCGCATATCACACAAAACCTTACTAGTTTACAATGTGACAGAATTATCATAATTGTTAATAATATTTGTCGCCGACGAAAGTCGCAGTTTTCTTTAAATATTTTATCTAAATGCTAACTCCTCCACGTATAACTTTAAACATGTAAAGCATGACACTGCTTATTTTTTTCTGCATTTATTAGAAAAAAACCGGGCAAGTGCACGTCGGACCATGCTCAGTATAGAGTTCTGAAGCTATTACTACAAAAAACAAAAAAACAAGTATAATATAATCGTAGCTGTCATGGTCAGTACTAGACAAAACTTCTTGATATTTGTATAGAATGTGTGAATAAATAAACCACCACGATAATATTCTAATAAAAAAATATCAACAATTGCTCACAGTACACACTGGACATACAAACATAGTTACATACAATTACGTCTCATTCCCGTACAAGCTACCCTCGCTTCCTCCACATTCAGTTTATTCAGTTTATTCAGTTTATTCATTGCTTTCATGGGTAGGTACAGTGGTGTTTTCGTTCTGCCATGAAACCCCGTCGGGCACTACAATATTAGGCTTAAATACTTAACACTTTTTACATAAACTATCTTATTATAACATTTATAACTAAACTAAGTACATGTTACATATGGCTCTAATATATTATATTTTACATTCAAAAAACTCTTGTAGGGAATAAAAACAATTATACATTAAATATTTCGTAAGTTTTTTTGTAAATATACTATTTTTCTATTCACTTTTTATGTAATTTGGAATTTTATTGTAGACTTTAATGCACATCACGTGTGGACTCGAACTGTGCATTTTCAATTTCGATGATGGGATTGGGATATTATTTCTAGGGCGTAAATTAGAATTTGTGTAATCTTTTGGCTGTGGGAAAAAATTAGGATATTTCCTTAGAAAGTTGCACAACTCATGTATGTAAAGGGAGGTTACAGTTAGTATATTAAGTTTCCGAAAGTAGGGTCTACAGCTTTCTGTTTGTTTTATATTGACTAAAATTCTTATACATTTCTTTTGTAATACAAACAAATCATGTACGATAGTGCTATTACCCCACAGTAAAATGCCGTATCGGAGTCGTGAATGGGCATATGCATAGTATGCGCATAGAGCAGTTTTTAGGTCTGCATGTTTTTTTACTTGCATTAAGGCATTACGTAAACGTAGACAGCTTGGCAGACACTTTTTGGATATGAGATTTCCAATTTATATTTATATCTATTTCGAGGCCATTTATAAGTCTATGCTTACACGTGGGTCGGTTTAAGGTTCTCCTGACCTGGCCCTTTTTTAATACGTCGTGCATGTATTATGCTAATCTTAAGGAAAAAGAAGGAGTATGCTTGCTTATTAATCAATAAACAAAACCAACATTATATATTATATTGGACACATGTAAATTATCCGAGAATGTAGGTAAACAAGGTTCCATTAACACGACACAAGTTATTTACAATTATTATCTAGACACGTGTATCCTATTAATAGTATTACTTTCATTAATAATTTCTTACTTTAGTATTATTTTTAACTACTTAGTACTGATGCTAAATATAATTTATTGACCATTAGTTATCGGGATACAATAAAACGGGATAAAATAAAATTGTTTTATATCCTAGTACGTAAACGAAGCCCTGTAGGTATTGTCGCATGTTGCTTATTATAATATTTTTATGTTCTTAGTGAGATATATTTAAGGAAACAGCTATATCTAAACTACTTTGTAAATTAGTTCATAAGTAATGCATTGTTTGTTTCTGTTTTATCTCCAATAAAGTAAAAAAAAAAAAAAAAACCGTTTACTCTAAAATGTATAATTTTATTGAATTTCATTTCTGCTGCATTTCTTTCATGTTTTCACGATATCTTAAACATAAATTACGTAGGTTATGTTAGGTTAGACTTGCGACTACCAAAAAAATCACTCTCGCGCGAGTTATTCATTTTGATGAAATGAAAATTCAGCGTAATGATACATAATTACTTCATTAAAACCTGTTTCGATAAAGTAATTATGTACCCATTACGAGGAATAAACTTATTAGCATTCTTCAATTATTAAAAAACACACATGAAAAATGTCTAATATTTGTAATAAACGGTTTTTAAAAGCGTATTAAAATATTTGGTACATCGGTCGTTTCCCAAAAATATGACTAATAAATTATTGTATTAATAAACGTTGGCTTTACCTTTGTAACCAATAAGAAGTTATAAAAACACTTTACAATTAATATAACAAAGTCCTTATTTAATGACAGGTCAAACAAGTGAAGAACGATCAGTCTACGATGATTATTAGAAAAGATAATAACACAGTCGAGATGATCACTTAAGAAGTTGTGGCTTGGAAGTGATCCACTATATATATTATTTATTTATTGATATTGTTTTTTTATATAATATTGTAATTTTGGAGTATCAATTTTGGATAGTGTAATTTAAATACACAATATATTGTGTTTCTTTTTTATTAATACTAGTTTTCTTTTATTCATGACTGTTTATTTGGCATTATCATTTGTCTTTTTATTTTGTTATATTGCGTGTGTTTTGTATTTCTTTTTTATTCTTATCGGGTGTTTCAGAAAGTATAAGCATGACTTGTATATGATATGAAACAAAGGTTTTATTTATTTTTACAATTATACATTAATTATTTATGTAAAATTAACTTATTGTTTAACAAGATTCAGGTATATTTTTTTCGACATCATTAATTGTAAGCCAGAGACCGCACCTTGGACCTTACACTGGATATAAGCTTCAGCACAGATCTGTTTCCGATGACTTTGGCGGCTTTCGACCAGTTTCTTTTGAAGGCCTCGATGGAATTTGCAGGCTTAATGTTTTTCCGAAGATATGCTTTGGTTAGAGCCCAAAAAGTTTCGATTGGCCTGGCTTCAGGACAGTTCGGCGGATTCATCTCCTTAGGTACATATGCGACTGCGTTGTCTCTATACCAAGCTAACGTGGTCTTCGAGTAGTGTACAGATGCCAAATCTGGCCAAAACAGAACAGGCCCATCATGCTCGCGGATCATGGGCAATAAGCGACGATTCAGGCACTCCGAGATGTAGGTATCGGTCTTCATTGTTTGAGTCGTGACGACTGACTTGGACAACTTCCCGCACTCATAAATGGCCTGCCAAACCATTGCTTTTTTACTGAACTTTTCTACAAAAATGGATTTTTCGGTATCTTTGACATCCTGGTTTTCTCGTACAGTATAAAATTGGTTACCCGGAAGCATTTTATAATCAAATTTAATGTACGTTTCGTCATCCATAATAATGGTTTTCGGCACAATAGGCTATCTTTCTTGCTCTAGGTTTCACGCATGCGGCCTGTTTAGTGCTCCGTTTAGGTTTCTTCTGCTTTTTAAATGTCTTTAAACCAATTCTCGCCTTGGCCACATCCCTGACAGATGAGTCCTTTTTTCTGCTAAACACTTGTGCGATCTTCCGATCCAGGTTTCGATCCACAGGCCCCCTTTTTCGACCGCTTTTTAGAGCATCGTAAAAAGTACATTCCTCACCATACTTTCGAATAGCCGTACGTACGGCTCCGATGCTTACTCCCACAGATATCGCCAACTCTTTGAGCGTGATGTTAGGGATTGTACACCATTTGTGCACGATCGTTTGGATCTTGATCTTTTTGGAATATGTCAAGAGCGCCATGTTGAGTGAACTTAACATTTATTCCCGACGTGGATTAAGTCTTTCAGAACGCCCGCTGACCTTTTCCTTCAGATATGTGTCGAAATAATTGCACAATCTGACTGATTAATTGCTGTTGACCTTACTTCCATAAAATAATGGGAAAATAATTATTTTTAAATTAACCTTTATTTATCACTGTTTTTTCGAATGCTAAATTACTTGCGACTAGTGCAACGAGTTCGAAGTTTTAGTCTCCTGTTTTTAGGGTTCCGCACCCAAAGGGTAAAAAAGGGACCCTAATACTAAGACACCACTGTCATTCTGTCTGTCTGTCACAAGGCTGTATCACATAAACCATGATAGCTAAGACGGCAGTTGAAATTTTCTCAGATGATATGTGTTTTTGTTGCCGCTATAACAACAAATATTAAAAACAGACATTATTTGTTTAAGGGGGATTTCCATACAACAGAGGTGTTTTTCGTTTTGCCATTTTTTACTTGATGTTAATAACTCATAATTAAATAATTAATAATTAAATAATTAATAATTTTGCGGGTGGTAGGACCCTGTGCAGGGTCCGTCCGGATCGCTACCACCATCTTATCCATTAACCTACCGCCAAACAGCAGTGTTCGCATTGTTGTGTTCTGGTTTGGGGATAAGACAGCCGGTGTAATGACTAGCATAGAGGCATTCCATCTTAGTCCTCAGGGTTGGCAACGCATTTGCAGTCTTATGCTAATGTCTATGGATCACAGTTTCCACTTACCATCAGGTGGCCTGTGTGCTCGGTTGCCTTCTCTATGCGATAAAAAATAAAAAAAACTCACTTAAGAAATTATAATTTAATAAAAAACAAAAAAAAATATTTAAGGGCGGCTCTCATACAATAAACGTGATTTTTTATGGATAATGGTACGAAACCCTTCATGCGCGAGTCCGACTCGCACTTGGCCGGATTTTTTTAAATGGCGACCATGTATCCCTTGATATAATGATGATCCTTATTTTTACTGATATTATTAACTCTGAAACAGCTTAACAGATTTTCATGAAATATAGCTATGAACCATTCTGATAAAATTACCGCGACTAGGTACTTCACATCCAAGACGCTTATCAGTATTCCGTCAGGAACCAGAAAATTTTTAAAGGGTAAAAAATATAATTTTTGCTTTCTCAGAATGCAACCAATCTCTTTGCTAAATTTTGTTAGAATCCGTTCAGCCTTCTGCCGTGAAAAGGTTACAAATAAACAAACAAAACTTTACGACTTATTCTCATATCCACCAAATATATAATATAAAAATCGGTCGAACCGTTTCGGAGGCGTTCGCCCACAAACACAGTGACACGAGATCTTATTTAATTACTAGCTGTCCGCGCCCGACGCTGCCCAGGTGTATATTTTTTTCATACAAACCTTATGAATAGTACATTGTTGCCTAGGCGCGGAAAGTAAGGGTTTTCCTGACGAGATGGTTAGCAGGCCGAGCAATAGCGAGGCCTGCTAAAATACGAGTCAGGAAATCCTCGTTTTCGCCGAGGCATACATAATGCTTTTCTCAAACATGTGAGGAAATAATACAAATACATTTTTAAAAAGCAAGTAATTTAATTATACAGAATGAACGAATGTTACCAACTGTCAATTGTTTTTAAATACTAACCATAGAAATTGGAATGCAAATTCAAAAAGAAACACACGCACTGTGCTAAAAAAGCGAGCAGTTATCTTGGCTGTTTGGAATTTTTGTCTTGGTCCTTTTGATTTTGTATGCAAATTGACAGCATTTTTAGGAAAAATATAGACATGGACGGAAAGTGTTTTCATAATTATGGTTTTTTTACTCCTAGGAGTAAAATGAGGCTCTTTCCGTCCTTGTCTTTCAATCGGAAAACCGTTTTTTCCGAGCAAGGTGAGAAAATATAGTTAACGTCTTATTCTAAAATCTTCTGAGTATACACACAAAATTTCATTCATTTCAAGCCGTTTCGGAGGAGTTTTGCTACAAACACTGACACGAGAAATATATATATTAGATACTAGGGGTCACTAGTATCTAATATATATATAAGGCTTCGCCCGCTGCAAATTTCCGACGTTCTCGATGGTTTTTTTTTTCTTTCATACAAACCTTGCCCTGACAATAACGAACACACAAAAAAAGGAATCAGCCAAATCCGCAAACAGCAATTCATTTTTATATATATAGATTCATACGCGTATATCCATCCAAACTACTTTTATTTAACACACATTTATTTATTTTAAACAATAAGTAGGAATCTATAAAATTAATTATTGTTTTGCAGATCAAATGAAGGTGTTCCAGCGGTCAGGACGTCTTACTCTAAATCGTGGAGGAATGGCATCCTACTGGGTGGCCAGCCGGCTCTACATAAGTAAGATTTTGTACCCTATCATACGCTTCTTTGAACATAAATTATGCCTCTCCCTCAAAGGCAACACGGACTAATACGCCAGCTAAAATTGGCCTATTTGTTTATAGGAATAGAACACAGATTTAATAGTACATTATTGCCTAGGCACGGAAGTAGGCAATTGCGGGGCGAGGATTGGTTTAAACGGACGAGCTTGCGAGTCCGTTTAAAAATACGAGGCCCGCAATTGCCGTTCCTGCCGAGGCATATATACCTAGTGCTTTTCTCAAAAATCGCAAGAATAAAATTATGTTGGAGTAAAGTACTTTATTAAGGAAAGAAATACCACACAATCTATACAGACAATATATTACCTACTCTTTACCGTCTTTTGTTTATGACAAGGAGAAACGCAAGCTTTTTTTTTAAAACTACTCAAGCTATTCGAGATACAGATAAAAAAGTTATATTCCGAACAAAATTTGGATGTAATAAGACTTGTGCCCTCATTTTATTAAGGCCGTTTTCACTTTTTAAAAAGTTAGATACTAGATGGTAATGAAATTTGTATGCAACATTGCGTGCTTGTGTAGCGAGCACGCAATGTTTTTTTTTTTAATTTGAGATCTGTCAGTAAACTATGTACTTCGCATCCCAATATATAGATAGTAATGTCAACTTTTCCTGTCATTTTTGAGAAAAGTGCTTTCCCACAAAAGAGAGGCGAGACGAGGTGGCGCGAAAATTTGGCACGTTAACAGTCCAGGGGCCTATATTGGCCTGACTAATTCTCTAAACTGCAAGTGTTTGCCGCACGGCAATCGGTCAAACACAAACCATGTTTTGAAAACTGACAACAGGACCTTTTGTAAAAAGTTTCTCCGTAAGCGTCCATAATTTTTACCAGAAAGCCTTTTAAAAAACTCCGTTGTCAGTGACAGTTTTAAAGTCGGTCGTACGAGTATTGCCGCCAGGCATAAATCGTTGAATGAGTTCGCTTCATTGATTTTGTTCTGTCGGGCAGGCGATCTGACAGGCTCGAGACTGCAGGTATACTTTCAGTCTGTGGTGCGTTTAATATCAACAAAATGAAGAAATTAAAAAAAATGACTAGCTGATGTCCTTAACTTTTCCCGTATTAACTATTCCACAGGAACAGTATTTCTTGAAAAGTACATAATTTTCAGGGAATAAACGATCTCCGTTTTAACGTGAAGGAGTAACAAATACAAACATACTTACACACAAACTTTTACATTTATAAA
The DNA here is from genome assembly GCA_923062465.1 of Acleris sparsana. Classification (NCBI taxonomy): domain Eukaryota; kingdom Metazoa; phylum Arthropoda; class Insecta; order Lepidoptera; family Tortricidae; genus Acleris; species Acleris sparsana. The sequence continues at coordinate 2,241,733 of OV281288.1, forward strand.
ACTAAAATTTGACTCTTTTACGAAACTCAGGGCGCTGGAGTTAATATAATGCAGGAAATCAGGCGCGTTGATCTGAAAATACAAAAACACTTACATTTCAATAATTTCAGTGGTTGCTGATCCAGCAGCGGCGGAAACGATTCTGAAGTCGTGCCTTGAGAAAGACAGCGTTTCGAGATTTCTGCAGTACCTTATTGGAAATGGAAGCATTTACGCTGCTGGTAGGTTGGCGGCAAAACGAGTTCAAGTTATTCACAGTTACTTTGATAGAAAATATGGCTTTGTTGCAAACTTGAAAAGACATGTTAATTAATCTGGTTAGGACATTTTTAAACCACACCTTCGACAGTATTTTAAATTTCGTAAAATAAGAACATTAACCTTAGGGAAATGCCGTAAACATTTGAAACAAAATAATTTAAACAAACAGTTAAGTTAGTATAATTCAAACCTTCAAACGAAAGAAGTGTAATAAATAAGGATTTAACTGCATTAAAAGCGACATGAGTTGCCGTAACTGCTATTGAAAAGCAAATCACGTAGTTCCTTCACTTGCTTTTATTAGCAAGAGCAAGAGCGTTCAAAATGCAAAAGACGTAAAGCAGAGGTTATTTATTTACGGTTAAAATAGCAATAAGATGTTATCGTAATTATTTCCTTATAGCTCAATCTAAACTTCCAGGATTTTTCTAATGAAGTATATGTGAAGGTATGTAACAAATAGAGACGTTCGTTGCTAGAAATATGAGTCAAGGTGGTCCCAGAAATACAATCTCGACTCCCACTCCCACTCCCTAAAAAGCTAAAAGAGTGGGAGTCGACTTTTAATCTCATCCGGTGACCAGAGCTCACCAAATGGCTGTATCTAACCGGTGACAAAATCCACACCTATGATATCAAATATTTGGGTCCCCACATACCTACCTACTAAACAAGATCACTGTAAATCGACTTCTTAATTATTATTTTCAGTTCCTATATGGCGTCCTCGAAGGAAACTTCTAGCTCCAACATTCAACATGAAGAATCTCAATCGGTTCGTGGACGTGTTTGCAAAACAAAGCGCTGTGATGATGGATCAGCTCAGACCCTGCGAGGGGAAAGGAACCTTCTCCGTGTGGAAGTACCTCACGACGTACACGTTTGATGCTGTCTGTGGTATGCTTATTAAAATAGTTATTTTTCTGTTATTTATTTCATCAAGACACCGTAGAAACAAGTCGCATACTCTTTATTTTTCTTAATGAGTCTTGGTCAAAAACGGGGTTTGCAAGAGAAACTTTTCTTTTTAATTATTATAAAAAACGAACCTAAATCAACTTAACTAATTAACATAGTATGTAGGTATGTAAAGTATGATAAATAAATTCTTTAGTTTCAGCCTAAACGGGTGCAAGGCGATAAATTCAAAATCAAATTAAAAAAATATATTGCGTGGTTATGGGTCTTACAGAGGTTCTTATAAATATTTTTATCAGTTAGTTCTCCATATCCTACCTCACTGAGGTGTACAATATTATCTTAGGTCTAATATTACTCACATGCTGACTATACATAAATATATTTACTAAAATTCAAGCCAAAAAAAAAAAAAAACCCAACTATAATAAAAATAAAAATATAAATATCACTTAATTATCAACTAAAACATTTGTCTTCATTCATTGCACATTTTATAAAATAATCTTCCATAGAATAAAAACACTCATCTAATAAAAGCTTATATAATAATCGATAAAATTTATTATTTGGAAGATTTGTCCATGTCATGGGTAAGGCGTTATAAATTTAAACCGTTTTTCCTATTAAGCTGTAATTTTACATTTAGGAACTACCAAAGCCTTATGAGTGACAATACGTTTTCCCTTATTATTATTTTTGATAAGATTTCAGACCACACAATACATTAGATCAAACCGTTTTATGCGATTCAAATGTTAAACTAGTGTACCTATTCCCAAAACCGCTTTTCTATGATTATTATTGTGCAACTCGCATCTTGTTGTTTCTGTTTCACATACTATTTCAACAGAAACGTCGCTTGGCATAAAGATGAATGCTCAACGGAACCCCAATCAGGCATTTTTGGAAGCTCTGGAAGATATCACCCAGCTGATCGCAATGCGAATGGTTCAACCCTGGCTGTATACTGACTGGGTGTACAGGCTGCTGCCACAATACAGGAGAGCAGAGAAGTGCAAGAAGTTGATGTACAATTTGGTTGGACAGGTGAATTAATAGACTAAGATCAGACTGACTACTGACTTTCCTAGTCATTCCAAGCATTTTTTTTTTCTTTAAACAAGCAGTTATTAAACGGAATGCTCCAGTATCACGTTATACTATGATAAATTAACACATTTGAGTTACAAGTACCTAAGTTTGTGGCATTTACAGGTGATTAGAACGAAAAGACAAGAACTTCAACAGAAAACGATATCAGAACCCAAGTCAGGTAAGGATGGCATTACTTAACTACCCGTCTTTTTCTTAACTGTTCAAAGTTCATCTAAGTTTTTTTTCCAGAATCAGAGCTCAATTCAAAATCATTTCTTGAAATGCTGTTAACATCATCTCAATTTACTGACGAGGAGCTGCTAGAAGAGACCCTGGTCATCACTGTAGCTGGTACGGATACTTCAGCAGTTGCTGCTTCATTTGCTGTCGTCATGTTGTCGCGACATCCAGAAATACAGGATCAAGTTCATGAAGAGTAAGACCCGCATTAATAAACTCTTGAGTGAGATGGCCGGGTGTCCCCTTGTTTTACAGACAGAAAAAATACAGAATTTTGTTTCACAGAAAATGTTTCATATCCTATTTGGTCCTTGTATTTTTGCTTCGAATATTATTATTTTTTAAACTATTTACTTGAAAGAAACACATTCCACAGAAAATCAATTCAATGAATTTTATAATTTTATTTTTTCATTACACAAACTTATCAAACAAAATATTTGTTTTTTAGCGAATAGCGACCAAGACCTCTCTGGGCAGAACCGACTTGAATAGGTTAGGTTAGAAGGCTATGGCGGGAGCGAAGCGAAGCAAGCTCCCGCCTTAGTCTTCGAGGTTATTTTTTTTATATTTTAAATAAATAATATTAGAACAAAGAATATTTAATTTGCTATTCTATGATATGAAAAAATAAACATTGATTTTTATTTGAAATAAAAAACGATGATTTAAATGTCTTCAAAGTAATTATTCTACATATTGATTATTCTATGAAATGATAATACGAGAAAAAATTTATATGAAATGAAATTCTAAACAAATTCAGTCTGTAAAATAACGTACAACCGAGATGGCCGTTTTAGGAAAGTCAAGGAATGAGCAGGAATTTAGAATGCATTATGTTAAACCTGACGAAAATATAATGGTGCCTAATAGATAATGGTGATCGAGTCAGAAGGCGGCAACAAGGCCTGCCCAGGGACCGGGACCGCTTACCCTTTAAAGGGTTTTCATTAGGGTATATAATTGACTGGTTTTTACAAACCCTAACGATACCATAAGCATATCTTCGACTTACCCCAATGAAAAGCTATCCCATACCATACAATTCATTCGACTAAGCCCTTACCAATTCCTTAAAACCCTCGTTAGGCATTCCCTATGAAGTGTTTATTGAACAGCTATTTTTATCTCTATGCGCAGTCCATAAAAAATATTTTGCATAGTCTTGAAACCAACCAATCACATGAATCTGCGAAACAAAGTCAACGGAGAGGGAGAATGAATAACTTAATGTAAGTGCTTAAATCCGAAACTCTAACGAAACTGGTAACCTCAATTGTTGTAGTTAACTAGTTCGAAGCAGTTTCTATACCATTAGGGTAAGCCTATCGATAGGGAGAGCATATGATGTAGTACCCGATTGATACACTTAATCAAATAAAGGGGTTTTCCGGTCCCTGGGCCTGCCCTGTACTGCTTATCGTACAACAAGCGTAGAATTAAGACTGGTTAAATTGCTCTTGAAAAAAAACACTAGTTTAGTATTTAGTTTAAAGTACATGGAATATCGTTAAATGTTCTTAAAATTAAAAGCTTATTATAAAAATACTATCACGGACAGGCGTTCTTCTGTGAAATAAAGATTGAAGAACCGAGTGACAATTTGCATTGGGAAAGACCACACAATATTTAGTTTAATGATTTGCTAGGACTTACAGTAGCCGAATTTTCGTCAAGTATGCATTTAGGTTTCACTTCTTTTAGAATGAGTTAAGCTTAACTTAACTGCTTTATGCGCATTTAAATAAATATGTGCGTTATTGTCTTGGGCACGTTCTTAACCTTAAGTAATACTTTAAGATCTGCTAATATTCAGCGCACGTAAGAACATTTTGTATTTCCTTGTACTTGTCTGCTATGTTCAAGAAAAATTGGAGCTCATTATTTATTTTCTACCATAGCAGTGTCAGAAAGTAGAGCAGTGAGGGAGGAACATTTTTGCTAATTCTTTTTTGATAATAGCTTTGCTCTATCTACGCCGCTTTGCACTAAGGCCCGTATTAATAAACTAATCTCAACTCTAATGCCCGTCTCGAGATGCGTCAAAAATGACAGTGTTCTATGGTTTGGCGTTTACTTTGACGTATCTTGTGACGAGCCTCACAGTCAAGATGAGTTTATTAATACGGCCCTAAGTATCGGAACGACGTCATATCTGTAACTGCGTTTTCTTTTTTTAAGTCTAACACTAGCTGCGACGTAAAAAAAACCATGTGGCGTTACATTTTTTTTTGCAATTAGAAGACATTTTGTTTATTTTTATTTTTAGTTCTTTTTTAATTGTGTGCTTTTGAGACAACCCTCTATAATCATGATATTTTTCATGACTCCTTTAAAAAAAGTTCATTTTTTTCAATTTTTGCATAAGGATGTACAGTAGGCCAAAAATGTGGTCTACCACCCTACGGTTGAAGTTCATTTGCACGTCATGAATGTCATGATACAACAAGTTCGATTTTTCCTTGCAATAATATTATTACGGTCACAAGTGTCAACCTTAGCGATAAGTAATTAGATCTCACAGAAACTTTTGTCAAAACTGATAGACCACTTTCTTGGCCGACCGTACGTCGGATGATGATGAAGTACTATAATAATGATCCGTACATTATATCCACTTTATTTTTAGGGTGAAGTCAAAATATTTTTTAAATTGTGACTCGCGTATTATCGGTCGCGTAATTTCTGCTTCATATAAAAGTCCAACTCATTTTGCGTTGATGTGTGAACCAAACAGAGAAATTGCGAGACTCACAACTAAAAAATCTATGCTCATTTGACTTCACACTTAAGCGTATGTTTTAAATATTGTGGTCAAATATACTTAAAAATAAAGGTTGTAGTTTGTTGTAGCGTAAAAAGTAATGGTTTCGATACCAAGATGAGTTATTTAACTAGTATTTAAAAGTTAAATTGAGGCACTGATGTCGGATTCGCAAGGCTACCATCGACCATCTCTCTTTAGTTAGTAGTACGTTAGTACTAAACGTTCACACAACGTGTTTTAATTTGTTAGATCTCCACGTCTCTTCATCATTTTAACTTAAGAGCTAGGCTTTTGTCAGTGGTGTAATTGCTACGTGTCTTTGTACTCCGCCAGCCTTTTCGCCTCCCGATATGACACGACATTGGCCTTCCGTCTTATTTGGCTAAAATAAGTAAGCCTAGGTCTTCCTCTTCCTCTTTTTCCCTCAACTTTGCCCTTCAAAATGTTCCAAAAGAAACTGTCGTTCCGTCGGGTGTATCTTCATCTATTTTCTGCAAAATTCTGTTTTTTTAAATGTTTCCTGTCTCGTTTACTATCTTCCAAACCTCTTCTTTGGTTTTCTTCTCCGTCCAGTTAATTATTTTCATTCTTCGCAAACACCATATCTCAAACGCTTCCAATATTTCACTCAATCTGTGTTGGTGTGCAAGTCTTGCTACCATACAACGCAATGCTCCAGATGTAAACTTTAATAAACAGTTTTTTAGCTTTTTTTTTAAGTTCGAGCTAGTATAAAACAAAGTAGCTTCCAGCCGTCTGTCCCTCTGTATGTACGCTTATATGTTTCCAACTACGTTACGGATTTTAATGTGGTTTTCACCAACAAATAGAGGAAGGTTTTTATACATAACTAGCTATTCTCGTGCCCATTTTGTTGGGAAATAAACATTTTTTTTTGTAAATTTATAACTTTTGTTATGACACTCACAAAATAACGTGGTTTTCTATTGGTAAAACTTTTTTTAACATCGGTTCAGTAGATCCAGAGATTACCCCCTACAACTTCACAATTTATGTACCGGTGTTACAGAAAACTCGCATAAACCAAAGCGAAACAAGGGCGACTCGCAATTTGGTAATCAAGACTAACGCAAAAAAAACTAATCCTTTTTTTACAGGTTACATGAAGTCTTTGGAGAGTCCGATAGAGCAGTGACTGTGGAAGACTTGCCCAAGCTCAAGTTCCTAGAAGCAGTGATCAAGGAGACCTTGCGGATGTACCCTCCAGTGCCGGTCATAGTGCGGTCTGCTCAAAACGACACCGAGCTGCGTAAGTACGGTCACGAATGTAAATTTAAAACCCACTTCAAAATATAAATGCTTGAATTCGTCAATGTAATTTTAGAGATGCCAAGTCATTTGTAACTTATAGGAAATTGAACCTTATTGATGTAGTACGTCAGATTGACTTTTGACCTAAGGTCAGTCACATATTTAAGCCTTTGACTGTACTAAACAGATTACACATCACTTATTTACAGGCATCTTTACTCAAGTTCGGTTTGTCAATACCGCCCGTTGACTTTTTGAGCTTGCAAAAATGCCTGCGAAAAATGACTTTGTTTTCGTTACGGAGTCCACTTTATTGCAGGTACCTATAAATTTTATCAAAACAACTTTCAACAAAATTATCGAGAATATATAAAATGATACAATTGATAAAGTGAAATACGATAAAATTATGGGATGCCTTCTACTTCTAGTGCCCATAGCAAATGACTAGAGCTTAGTTTTAAACTTGGTCAATTTGTGTGGGACATTTTCAATTTAGTTTTTGATAAATACGTCATTGTTTTTTGCAGCGTCAGGCCTGACTTTGGTAAAGGGTGTAGGCATCGTGGTGAACATCTGGGCGATGCACCGAAACCCTCGGTACTGGGGTTCTGATGCCGAAGTCTTCAGACCTCAGCGCTTCTTTGAGCCTATCAGACACCCTGCTCAGTTCATGCCTTTCAGCTATGGACTGAGGAATTGCTTAGGTAAGCTTGTTAGGAGGATTAGTTAGGTTGGTGGTTGATCATAAATTGATGTTGTTTGAATACCGCATACATACTTGTAATAATATAATTTTTTGTATAGTAATAAATAAAATATCTACCATCAAGACTGGTGGAAGACCACATTAGTGATTCCTAGAAGCAAAGGGCCTTTGCGCAGTAGTGGGATATTACAGGCTGTTCAATAATAACAATTATTATAAAATCACTAATATTATAAGCGAGAATTAGTGCGACTATGTTTGTTTCTCTTTCACGCTGAAATGGCTTATCGTACGGTTTGGCCCTTTCGGATACACTTTGACCTCATTAGAATCTTTTGTGCAATCACCCACTCACACACTTAGCTATTCGAATGTGCAGGTTTCCTCACGATGCTTTTCCTGTAAGAGCTTCAAGTGGTGACTACGGGAGTCCAAACTCGATACCTTACGATAACGAGTCGTCTGCCTTAGGTAGAACAACACACTAGGCCACCGACGCTCTCGCTCTGAAACGGCTGGACGGATTTGGATAAAATTTGGAATGGATATTATATTTACGAGTAGGTATACCCTGACTAATCCTAATACATAAGCTGCCTTCTATCCGGAAAAAAACGCACTGCTTCCATGGGATGGCATGTATGCGTCGATGAAGTCGCAAGCACAAGTTATTAAATAAACAATTTCAACTTTTTTTATTTAAAGTGTAGGTACTGAAATTGTTTTAAAATGAAATGCGAAATTGCGAAGCTTAAGGGTTGAAGGCTTGAACACTAGTGTGCTTTTTTTCAGGTTACCAGTATGCCATGATGTCAATAAAGACAGCGTTAGCCACTCTTCTTCGTCAATACCGTATTCTGCCACCAGAGGGCGCTGACCAAACGAAGTTAAAAGAACCATTACGTGTAAAATTCGACATTATGATGAAAGATGTTGACAAATTTCAAATACGGTTAGAAAAAAGATGTTGAAATATAAATGTGTTAAATTGTAAGTTAAAATTAATGTTAATATTAAAATAATTGTATTTTAATTTATTGTCCTATTTTATTTTAATAATGCGACTATACTACTGTGTTGTGAGTTGTTTGTTAGTCCTTTACCTCAAAATCATAAATTCCTTGTAGCAATTCACAGAATCGCATTTCACCTCGAATGAACAAAATTTCAATAGAATCTTTTACTTGGAGCGATTTTTCGCGTGGCTTTTTACATTAATATAATTAATATGTAGCATTTAATCTTTCTTGTAGTATTTTACCCTAGACGCATTTCGTCGCGATCGATGTTTGTTTGGGACTCTATTTAATGTGCCGCGTTAATTGATGTTCGCACTAAAATTCTGTAACATTTTTTTTAAAACGCGTTTTGTACCTTTTTAGTGTCTTAAATGTTATCAAAGTCATTGAAATATAATCATTGTGACTGATAAATAATAGATGATATTCTGTCATTGCGAAATTGAAGTACAGTGACATTAAAGTAGGATACAATAATTATTATTATAATTATAATATAACTCAATATTTGTGAGAAAATACGGAGCTTGAACATGGGTAAAAAAAATAAAAAAAGTACATTGCGACTAAAGATATGGTCTAATACTGAATTAGACGATTAGGATACAAAGCGAAAATGTATCACACGATCGAGGTGAAATGCGACAAAAACTTATATATCGACAAAAATATGACGATTGAGGCACATCGCGATAGTTAAATGCACGATCAAGGTGAAATGCGACTAAAACTTATAACGAGTAAAACAGTAAACGATCGAGACACAACGCGAAAATTAAATATACGTTCGAGGTGAAAAGCGATTCGGTGAACCGCTACAAGGAATTTATGCTTTTGAGGTAAAGGCCTAACAAACGGTTGTGAGTTTTGGTTACAGCGCCATCTATCCCTAAACTTAGGAACTTGACGCAAAGACAGACCGCCACCATATTGGTAGGACCATTTGCTAGTTGGTTAAACTAACTTATGCTTTGAGGTTTTCAAACTAGATGGCATTATTATTAAAATCCAATTGCTTTACTTTATTCTGTATAAGGTTAGTTAAATAAAGTAAGTAACAATGTTACTTTATTTACCTGAGGTAAGGTAATTTTATTGTCCATTGTAACCTTAAAATGTTTTTGTATTTAAAAAAAAAACGCTTCACCATCGATTCAAAGTATTCACGCATCCAAATAAGTAAATCATATTGAACTTTGAAAAGTCCCTATTATTTGGTAATGATACATGCGCCATTTTAGAAAATCAGGGAGGCATTGTCATCGACCCTCCTTCACACAAGGAGGGTATTTCCGCAGAGGGTTTGACCCCCGTCATCACTACACATCGATCAAAAACTACACTAATGAGGGGATAAATCGGAATGAGATCAAAATTGGAATGGATAAGTTAGAGAGAGATAGTTAGTTATGGTTCCTTGGTACAGCCGACTTGGTACATTTATCCACTTTTGGTCCTCATAATGCAATAAAGTGAAAAAGTACACATCTCTGTAAATAATAATTGGAGACTTTGTTATTTTTTTAACCGACTATCCAAATTCAGTAAGGTGGGTAGCGTTTCTTGACCTATATATTATTATATGTATCGTATGCGGGTATGTATATACATATGTATGTTCCGTTTGTTCCCTTGTAGAGGTTGAACGGATTTAAACGAGCAGCAGCAGAGTGTCATTAGATTTCTATTAGCATTGCGTCCATACGGAGTGAACTCTGGAAAATGTTTAAACCTCTGATTAAAACATTAAATTCCTTAAAAATGTACAGAGTTGAATTGTCTTTTGTTTAATAAGTCATCAGTTAGTAAAATGTTAATAATGTCACGACTTACAAAGAGTGCTCTTTTCTCGCAGATGTGGAAAAACGACTTCTACATGGGCGGAGTCGCGGACAACAGTAGAGTATAAATTGACAAAATGGTGGACTTAAAAACAACATGGCAACTCACATAGTCACTAGTATATTATGGACTAGAGGACGACCGCGACTTCGCACGAGTATAATTAGTCCCGCTACTCCCCCTATTTTAACCCCTTAGAGGGGGAATTTTGAAAAATCCTTTCTTAGTGCTCACTTACATCATGAAAGGAACCCCTGTACCAAATTTCAAGTTTCTAGGTATAGTAGTTTCGGCTGTTGACATATGAGTCAGTCAGGTTTGCCTTTTATATATATAGATGACATTATCATGCCATATAGGAATATAATTTTAGTCACAAAGAAAGTAAATAGAAATACGAGAAACATGCAACTTTCGTCCTTTCACTGACTGGAACTCTGCAAGTTTTAACACTTGAGTTCAAAGTGGCAGAATAAATGAAAAGAAACGGTATTACGAAACATTCCACGTTGGCAGGTTCCGTTCTGTGCTGATCTGAGATAATAGAAACTGTTGCTATTATCCGAGATGGCGATATTCTCGCTTGAGCTTTGATTCGAGGAGGAATTTTCCATTATCAGGATAAAAGTCTTTGTAAAATGTCTATTAATAGATTAAAACCCCCGATATAATGACGGTCTCTTTTTGTCAGTTGACGACAAAACAGAATGTCATAGAATTTAGCTAAAAACCATCCCGATTGAAAATCGCGTCCAAGAAAATCCTTCCGTTTATGAGCTACTATGCAACATTACACAGAAACAGCGACACTCATTTTACAGAATCTTTCGCTTCGCTGAATTTTTATTTCATCGACAGACATTTAGGTACACGTACAGTGGTCACAGGTCCGACCTAACCTACGTAACCCATGCTTGAGATAACCTAAACATAATAAGGTTAAAGCAGAAATTAGCTCTTGGTGAAATTAAATTCGATTAGACAGTCGGTAATTCAAGGGGATCCCAGTGTGGTTATCGTAGTAAAACTATATATTTGTGAAACGGAGTACCTAATAAAAATCTTTATTTCTTAATTCTTATTGTGTAATAAGACAACACTAAAAAGGCAACAAAAAAGGAGTGTAATGTTTTCAGGGTTCATGGATGTGTACGATTCTTTACTCCACTATAATTTCTAAACGCCTGAGCCGATGATGTGTGTGGTGTCGTTAGAATTCTTTCACCATCCCGGGTGACATAATGAGAATAAGAAAAAGAATAAGAATAATTTATTTACCAAAAGAGTACATGTAAACCATGTAATACCTAAACTGTTAAAATGGAACATGGCAAAATATCAATAATTAACATACGTAGGTATATCGTCGACAGTGTAAAAAATACAGTCTGGTTTGTACAGCTTGCTTTTCATTTATGGTGCGTTCCTATATTCAAAAACCGTGGATAGAAATGTGACGTCTCGTTAAAATTTGACATTTGCTACGTACAAAATGTGTCAAATTTTAACGAGACGTCACAACTCTAACAACGGTTTTGAATATAGGAACGCACCATTGGTTATTTGAAAATATGGTAGTCACACCTGTAAATAGGTACTGCAAGCGTTTTTTTGCCATACTTCAGTTTAAAACTTATTAAAAAGTTGTGTGTTTACAATTCCATTTCATAATTTCATAAAATTTGTAAGTTCGCATAATAATGCATCTATAACAAAGAGCAATCACCACATTACTACTGTTTCTCTAGTAATGCATAGCTACTGTTTTGTCCGTCTATTAATGCAGTACGGAACCCTAAAAGATAAAATTGCAACGGGAGATTGACACAATCAAGAGAAGCGTGGAGAAATCGAACACATGCCGTTGATAGGGGACACAATCAATAACGATATTATAAGACTTGGCAGTGAGTGGGAAATTGTGTTGTATGTTTACTTAACTGTTAAAAAGGGCGGTAATGTCGATCTGAATTACATAGGTAATGTATGTTTTTTTATGTAAAGTCAGTCGCCATAGGGTGAAAGCTCATAACTCAAGACGGTAACGCGGCTGACCTGGTTGGTAGTGGCGGGATGACCTGGATTCCATTATGATGGACTAGATTGCGGGTGGTAGGACCTTGTGAAGGTCCGTCCGGATCGCTACCACCATCTTATCCATTACCCTACCGCCAAACAGCAGTGTTTGCATTGTTGTGTTCCGGTTTGGGGATAAGACAGCCGGTGTAATGACTAGCATAGAGGCATTCCATCTTAGTCCTCAGGGTTGGCAACGCATTTGCAGTGTTAGGCTTGCAGTCTTGTGAATGCGAATGTCTATGGGTCACAGCTTCCACTTACCATCAGGTGGCCTGTGTGCTCGTTTACCTTTTTTATGCCATAGTAAAAAGTGATTGCTAGTTAACGGAAAATATAGAAAGAGGTGGGGAGAAGCCTTTACGGTTATTTTAGTTTTTTTTTGGCTACAACTTCAAAAGTATCGACATCACAGAAAAGTATGATAAAATGTTATGAAAACTGTAGATTGAGCCTTTTCATAATATAACACACCGTTTGCGATGGTAAAATTACTTTCATTTTTCAACGCCCTAGACTCCATTTTAAATATTTATAAAAAAAAATGTTTTTACTAACAACAGATGCGATTCAAGTTGATAGCGTCTACATAAGTCTAGTTAGAAAGACAGACAAAAAAAAGAAGTTAATTGGCCACATGAGGGTTGTTTTACACGTCATTACCAACTAAAGAGCGTCGTGTGTGGCACTCAGTTACCAGATCTGGTACTATTTTACCTTCCCCATACCATAATATACATTATGCTTATTATCTTCCTTGCGTTTTTCTGCTAGAATTTCTCTCAACATTAGGTACTCTTACCCCGCAGCAAACGGACGAGTCAAGTTCGAATTAAACTGCATTTATCTCTGAATGCAATTCCTCGGTCCTATATTATCGAATTAGAGGTAAGTGGGAGCCGTTTGAAGACACTATCCTTGCACGCTGGTTTGCTTGCTTTTAACTTTAGTGGTGGTAGGAATTTACCCAGGGTTAAATAGGAACGCTGCCATCTCCTTTACCCTACCACCGCATTGTGTTCCGGTGTGGGGGTAAGACAATCGGGGAAATTACTATCATAGATACTCTCCATCTTAGTCATTATAGGGTTGGCATTTAGGAATCCAGTCTTAAGATTGTAGTCTTGAGATTGCAAAAGTCTGTGTATCACAGATCCCACTGACCATCACGTGGCCTGTGTGCTCGTTTGCCTTCGTCATTTGCTTTCCAAGAGGAACAGAGGAACAATATCGCCTGGTACATATCAGCAAGAATATTCTTTTGACCTTAACAACATTGAAACAGAGTCGAAAAGGTGACGAACTTTTTCACACCACGAACGTGGCTGAGAAACTTTCACTTCAAATTCAAATTCAAATTCAAATTCATTTATTTGTCAGAATACAGTAAAATACATGGTCCGCTGGATGACAGCAGCAGAGGACCGATCGTTGTGGAAAACCTTGGGGAAGGCCTTTGTCCAACAGTGGACGTCTTGCGGCTGATAATGATGATGATGACATGGTCTCATAAATATTGACATTATTGTTCTTGTATTCAGCATGCAGAGCAAGCGTACAAATATCTGGTCGCGCAATCTAGCTTACTTATCACTGACAGTATACTTAAAATATTTTAACTTACATTTAATATTATCTCTCCACTACTCTGGGGCTAGACAAGTTTGCGTTGTCATAGAAACATGTATGGAATTGACGAAAGTCACTGTCATTTTTCATATTTAACATCGCATGTCGAGTGATAGGTATATCTCGTGACTTTCGTCAATTCCGTACATTTTTTATGACAACGCAAAGCGACATTGATCACCAAACACTAGCGTTTGTATTCAATGACAACTTGAGCCCCGCCCTTTATCGCGGTGGATAAAACATCCGTCTCTCTTGCACTTACAAAGTGGTCAGAAAGTGAGAGATATTTTATACGTCGATAAACACGACCAAATAGACCCGCAGTGTGTTCAATACTCGATGATATTTTTTAAAACACTCAGACAAAACGTTTTCTTCGTTGTATGCGTGCGATTAGCGGTAAGTGAGTGCCTCCTTTATCGAACGTTTCTTGCAGTGGCAATAACACAGCTGGGAGTTTAAAATCAGTAAGGCAAGTATCACTATCAATAACATCATCATTCACTCAAAGATGTTGATAGACTTGAGGATTTTATTGATCGTTCGCTAGAATGATCGACGAACTGTGCTGTTCGTACCGATTGATTGTTCAGTTCAAGGAACGCTTACTTAAATTTGATGGTCAAGTCTACCATCACCTTTAGAGGTATGCTATGGTCAGTGGATTTATTTCAATTTTTCTTTATTCTGACCCTTACCATTACGAGTTTCATATTAATATGGCATTTTATTTTAAATCGCCTACCTTTTATTTTAAAGGGTCCAGATATAATATTCTTCATGATTTCCGACTTTTCTGTTTTCATTTTAATTTACCTACTCGATGCGTCAATAACTTTATCCATATTCGTGAAGTAAATGGTCTAGAGGCAATCATTTGAAACACCACACTCGAAGTTTAAAGTGTTTTGTGGTGTAGGCAGTTAAGAATATCGTATTGTCAGCATCCTTGAAGATGCTAAGACAAAACTAGAGTAGTTAGAATATTTTGGTTGATACGAGTAAGGTGCTGATGACACTTATTCTTAATATCATAATAGCTAATCTTAGTTATAGGTATAAAATATTAACTTGGTGACTAAACAATGCTGGCTAAAATAAACTATTTGAGCATTTACCCAGAACCTAGGCAACTAACTGGACTTCAAAAAACTCAGATTCAGAGTCTTTTTCAAACTAATAGCTAAGAAAAACAAATACGATAAACATAAAAACTATTTATCTCGTGTCCAATAACTTACAGCTAATAACGATTAAATCGTTCCTTTCCACAAGTTTGCAAATAGAATCACTGACTCACTGTCTCTACAATGTCTCCGAGTATAGGTTACTGTTGTAATATGGAGTACTGTTTTCAGTCCAGTGCAATGGAGAGGGCTGTCGATTGCCAATGGAAACTAATTTTATCCTCGTTTAGCGTGGCACCCTGGAAAATTGTACAATTATTTCTGTAACTCGTCCCCTAAGTGCGTTAGTGTTGCTAAGAAACGCTAATAGATGGCGTCAGTTTAATCAATAGCCACTTGATTGTGGACTTTAGAACCTGCAGATAAACATTTGAAATCGTATTATGTTGAATGTATTCGTCTAGGTTTTTCAGTTAGCTTATCAGTCCAGTAGCGCCGTTCTAAAAGGTCTGATTTTTATAGATGTCAACTCATTTTTGAGTAATTTGTACTGTCAAATCAACTTACGCCGTCTGAGAAATCAAGATAAATGCGAACTTTTCCGACCAAATACGATGTCGTATGAATATACTAGCTGGCACCCGCGATTCCGCCCGCGTAGAAGTCGGTTATCGCTATTCCCTCGGGAACTATTCATGTTTCCGGGATAAAAAGTAGCGTATGTCCTAATCCAGGACCTCTATGTGTAAGTTTAATCCCAATCCGTACAGTGGTTGAAGCGTGAAAGACGAACAAACATATAAACACACTTTTACATTTATAGTATTAGTATGGATACGCCATAAGTAAAGCAATTTAGTTACCAATTAATCACGAAATTGATCTTTTTATCACATACAATACAAAACAGTTTCATGTTATATACAAGCCCTAACAACCAATAAAAATGTCTTATCTTTGTTCTAAATCATTATTGTGATATAAAAGTAAGTTTAAACCTTGATTATTCACTTGGATTACAGAAATGCCTTTTTGTTGCCTTCAGTTCTGAAAAGGCTTAGGCGGTTTTTAAGAATGAAACGGAAATTGTGTCTGCATGGGGCTTACCATAGAATGTAAATTGATCAGATAGTTTACCGAGGATTCAAACCGCTTTAATTTAATTCTGTGATATTTAAAAGATTTATTTGTCTATGAAGTACTTTATGAGTTTCAACATTAAATATAAATAGAAGTTCGGTCTGGGCACATTATGAATTACGATTATTACTAATGATTAAAATGAATAACCGAATTCTCCAAGAACTCTTAAGTATATTTGTATGTTAGGCGATAACCTATCGCCGACCTAACATACAAACATACAAATATCAATAGACTGATTCTTAGACCTTATTTTGTTTGGTCGATTAGAAATATTCTGTAATTGTGCAATTCCAGAAATTGCGGATCTAGATGTTGTTTTCAGTCAGATATTAACAAACAGTACAATTTTTGATATTGAACGGGAGCAGACCAATTAGGGGGAGAGGGTGGGGACTGGGGAATCGTGAGGTCTCGAACTACTGGTAATATTAACTGTTAAAACTTCAGTAACTTAAAACTTAATCTCAGCTTCTTAATAAAGTTCGAGAAGATATTTCTATCACAGCTTGCACTTGAAATGGACAGTATATTTGTCATTTGTGTTTTTATACAAAACAATGATTGCTGATAACTAACTTTAACTTCTTTTTGACCTTACGGCCATCCGCTTGGGCGGTCCCAGATTCTAAACTCCTGGTAATTGGGTATCGGAGCACCCTCATCTGAATGCTGAATGAATGTCAAATGTGACCAGCCTGGCTAATTGATTTCCTTCTAGGAGGGACTGCTTCAATTTATAGCCGAGTTACATTGGTACAAAATCATGGCAGTAGAAATACATTGACGATTTGGTTTTCACGTTTGGGGTGAGAGCTATTGTAGCGACGCAATGTACTTCTTTGTACTTAAATTCAAAATATTTAGTCAGTAAATTGGCCACAGGGCTCTTTTACACATCGGTAATATGGAGAGATCTGCTAGCGCTTCGGACAAGACCATCATTGCGGAGAAGAATCGCCGCAAGAAACTCCAGCAAAAGGTATTTTTTTCCATTAATAACATACAATAATACTTAAAAGTAACAAGGTACTTACAAGGTAATAAAGTAATAAATAATTATTTTAAATTAACACAAATAAAATCATTCATTACAAATGTACGCTTAATAACATTAAATTAAAAATAGTGACTAGGAGAACAACATTACGAAGTCTCTACGTCAGGAATAATCGAAATAACTAACTGAAAAACAGGTCCTTGCAAGCGTGAACAGACCGGACCCCACAGACAGCACCCGTTCACGAGTATGACGCGTATCTCAGCCATCACCTCCCTCAACCATGGTTCTGTACCCGTTTCCAAAACATTGTGTCAAAAAATGATCCAAAAAAACACGTTTTTTTATAAGTGCCTTTATACTTGTTAATCTTTGGCAAATAGTCATTGAGAATTCAGCAGCTGAATTCAAAATACATTTTCCAGTAAAAAGGGTAAATACTTAATAAAATTTATCTACTTGAATTATCTAGTCCTCGTACTATGAAATCGAATTATTCTCTAGTGTATTTCAGAGTTGTTTGCGCTCTCCAGAATCATGATGAAGGGTTCTTTAAGCAACCAGTCTGCTAAGTAATAAGTTTTTAGTGGTACCCGGTCACTTAAACTCACGGAAACTTTGTATGTGGTGGTCTTGCACTGTCAGGAAAGTATTTTTTTTTTTATATATATATATTTTATAATTTTTTTTATTACTACTACTTATTACTCCCTATGAAAATTCTTAGTTTTGACACATTTTCCTGCTCAAGCTACGCTTGAATGTTTTTTTTATAATGTTAAATTCATTGTTTTATATCATGCTAGGTTAAGCTTTATAATATGCCAAATCTCCTACTGTATTGTCTTTACTAAACGTTCGTATTTGTCATGTCATCCAGACCATTCTAACAAGTTCAAACTAGATACGTTTACGTTTAATGCAGGGGGTTCCTGTGATGTGATCAACTGGCGACTACCAGTACAGGAGTTTTGTTCAACTACATAAAGTTCGTTTTACCCCTATTGCAATTGTATGGTTTATGTTATGACTCTAACAGAGCTATCAAAAGATATTACATTACAGGTAAATGCAAATGTCGAACAAAGGGCCAATTACTTTACAAGAGCTATTGCATTACATATCTTAAATCTTTTTGAGACTGTAAAATTTAATTTCCTCACAAACCTCAACAGTAGTCTTTTTAAACCGTATTTAAAATTTAAAGGCACGCATTGTCCAGATAGATGCCAAAGGGTCTATACTATCTAAAGATCTAATAATACAAGTTTTAGACCCACAAAGGTGCAGACAATTCTAGTCTAACAAAACTGCTTCCAAAAGATCTCCAAATTCTCTCTTCTGCCTTTTAAAAGCACGGAAGCTGCAGCGCATATCTGATTAATTCCGCACACATGCACAAAGGCTTATGTTGGATGCACAAATAAATGCAATTAGAACGCAGTGCAGTGTGTGACATCTTTAGCAGAACCACAGTTGTGGCGTGAGACAGGAAATACCGGTGCTCCCACAATTTTCTTGATTGTACAGTTTTGTATACGACATTTCATGCTTATGAGGTGTTCTTGTTCGTCTTATGTCAGTTCTTTGCCTTCTAGTGAACTTACTAGCTTTTGTATACAACTTCGTCTGCTAAGAAGTCGCTTATTGCTTTCCTAGAAAGCTGTAAAATTTGTGTTTATTCATAATTTTTTAATAGAAAATGGTCTTGCTCTTGAATAAATCTTGCCCCTGCGAAGATTTTGTCGAAGATGAAGCGAATTCACCCCGAAGATGACTATTCAATCATTCAGAATATCCGGACTCTATTCTACTGGATAAAACCATATTGCCTTTGACGAGTCATCGTATTGTCAACGTTAAGCTCTTAATTAATTGACACCCCTTTTTGCGTCGGGGGTTATAAATAGGTTAATTGTGCATCTATGAATAAAGGGGTACAAAGGGGTCGGTCTGTAAGCACATAGAAGGTGCTTTGGGTTTGTGCCGAAGTAAAAACCCGAATAATCTTCTATCGCATCGCACTGTAAGTGTTATAATGATGCTTTATTATTATTATAAAATAGTTTGAAAGCCTCGTTTAATAATTACCTAGTACGTCAGATTTTAGCGTGGGCTTCTTGTAGGTGTAGATAAACAAGCGGGGTTACATCACAAATCCTTTTCTAATTTCGTTCACTAATCTTCAATTAAGATATTAGCTGATCCTATCCTTTTTTTATTTATAAAATTTAATGAGGGTTTATACTTAATAATATTATAAAAAAGAGAGTTGATTTTTGTAGTTTCTTTGAAGTACCTAGATAAATATGTTTATATTGTTGCTTAGTACCCATAGTATAAGTTATGCGCTTATTTTTTGTCTAGGTCAATTTGTACTAAGCAACTGATACTTTTAAAGATAATGCTAATAAAGATAAAGTTAGTATTTCTTGTGTGGTACTAAATAGTTAGGTTTGAATTAACATTTTAACAGTCATCATCAGCTATAAAACCTATAAGCCGACATCTGAGTTTTAAATCCAATTAAAAGTAGATGTACTTATATAATTGAACAAATTAATGAACTTTGCTTTTGAAATGTGTTCTAAAATCGCTGACTCCTATGTTTCGGCAAGCAAATACAGACGTTGCAGAGAGTGCTCTTGCTAAACCTTTTATGTTTGTCACCTATTGTTTACCTGCTACATTAGCAATAAGGTTTGAATACTGTAACTAACTTAAAATATTTAGATACAATGTTTTAAATATAAATAATAGGCAATATGCATGGATTTTTTCAATCGCATTTCTCATGAAAACAAACAGATACCGCAAATGAGATCACCAAAACTGAAATTAAAATTGGAATCGGCCAAGAAATAAGTACGGATGATACAAGTGACGACCTCGTCAGGATCGCGGGACCGCGGTGGATGCGAAAAGCACAAGACCGGTCTGAGTGGAAAGCCTTGGGGGAGGCCTATGTCCAGCAGTGGACGTCTTTCGGCTTACATGATGATGATGATGATACAAGCACTGTATTTTAAACTGCTAATTAGATAGAGTTTCGATATGCACTGTGACGTCATGTAACATGTCAGCCATTATGAACTCCGTGTTAAATACTGTTTTGCTAGAAAGAGATAGGGACAAATTTAATCTTAGTTGGCTTATATCTTGGTTATTTTTATACATTAAAATGTTTTTCTCAACTGTTTGTTATACAAGGTGTCCAGACAGGGTATGAGGTATTTGTTTTTGTTCTAAATTTGAAATTTAGTGACAAATGAAGGCGGGGCTGGTGTCATGAAGTCCGCCATTTTGTGGAGTTTTTGACACCATGGAGCAGTACCCGGGGACGCATCGTGCTTTTTGCATACGAGCATATTATTAAAATGCTCACTCAATAGTGTCTGTTCAACGTTTGTATCGTGCGGAATATCGCACACGCAGTGCACCAAGTTACGGTAGCATTAGAAAATGGATTCGGATGTTCGAAAATACAGGTGCGACGGTACGAGAAAAACATGAACGACCCCTACACAGCCCAAAGGTCGTTGTGTGGGCCGCTATTTCTGCTAAAGGAATAATTGGTCCTTATTTTCATGAAGATCGACGAGGCCGACCGCTCAATGTGAATAGTGACCGTTACTGCGATATGCTGCGAAACTTCTTAGGTCCGGAGTTACAGGAGCTTCAAGGCTATAACTCAAGGACGTGGTTCCAACAAGATGGGGCCACTTGCCATACATCAAATCAATCAATGGAAGCTATTCACGAATTATTCCCTAATAAGGTCATTTCACGACGAGGTAACATCAATTGGCCTCCCAGAAGTCCGGATCTCAGCCCGCTTGACTATTTTGTATGGGGATACATTAAAAGCAAATACCTCATGCCCTGTCTGGACACCCTGTATGAATATTCTCTATTTGCCTAATCAGCAAAGCTTGTTATGTGAGCTACTTAGGTAACAGTTTGGTAAATATAGATCCGAAAATATGATTTGGCCGTCTGTGTACTACTTTGCGATCTTTTTTCAAAAAAAATAAGCAGTTTTAAACATCAAACCTGAAAGTATGTTGTCGGGAGTTAAAGGGCCTCGTAGCATTCGTCAAAGGAATCATAGCAGGCTTTCATGTTCAAAGACTCCCCCCACTCATATGACATGTGCCCCATGATTTTCTGGGTTCCTTGCCCGAGGGGCGAAATTGCTGATACTTTGTACCCATCCGTCTGTTCGTACTTCATAATCCTGGTTCACTAGCTCGTAAACGCTCGTAATGTATCTGCAGTCGAGTTCATAAATAATGTGTACACTTTAGTACCTTGTCACTTTAAACGCTGTGACAATTCATGTATTGCCCCAGCGTTGAACATTAAAAAGATAAGGTACCAAAGTGTACACATATCTATGAACATGACTGTATGACTATGAAAATAATCCAAAACCGAATATTGATATTTTTTAGGTTACAGCTTGCATTTGTCAGTGCATTTTTATGAAGCCTAAAAATCATGCTGAATGAACTTAATTTCTTTTTTTATCAGTTTGGGAGGATGCACAGACTGACGCACGGACACACAGATACATAAGTTAAACTTATATCACCCCTCTTTTTTTTGTCTTGGGTTGAAAATTTATTTCAAATTGGCCTTCATTTTCATAGCCATGTATCCTTATCACTGCATATAACTTACGTTTATACGGCTGTCGGGCTGGACACGCAATCAGCAGTAAACAACGAGCTATATGCTTCCTATTATTTTCGACGATACTGCATGGATGTAATTTCTTAAATAAGTGCGTTGGTTCGTCGACGGAACCACACTGGTTGAATTACATGTTCTGACGTAAAATAGTTTAGATGTATTTTATAAGACAGAATTCAATCAATGCGTGATTATTCTATAGGTTTATGCGTCAAATGGAGTATGTTTATTTAGAATTTAGCTGTTGAAGACTCCATTACCAGAGATTAAAAAGCGTGAAGCGTTTTTTACCTGATTGCGTCACAAGTTATGTTTTTCGAGTGTTTGTATGTGTATTTTTTTGGCACACTCTACAGTCTAAACTGCTTGATGGATTTACAATATGCCGTGCCGATAGATTCGTCTTGGTTGTGGGAATGACACAGACTATAATATTTTATTCATTGTTAGTAAGTGAGCAATGAGAGGTTTTTTTAAAATTAAATTAGATGAACGACAATGCTAAGAAAAAAAAGGTTTTCACAGCTTGCTTTTTTAAGCAAAAACATGTAATTTCGTCAGCGAACCAACGGCCTTATTATGGAAAATTAAATCCCAAGCACTATGGTTCGCTAAATAATGATTTGGTGAAACAAATACAGTAAATCCATGCGGCAGCACTAGTCTACTGCCGTCAATTTCAATCATTCTGAGTTTTGACACATTTTACTGCTCAAGCTACGCTTGAATATATTTATTTTTTTACTTTATGTTAGATTCATTGTTTTATATAATGCTAGGTTAAGCTTTATAATTGTATAATATCTTAAGTAGTATTTTAAAAAACGACTGACTGTTGAGTTTCTTGCGGCGTTTCTTCTCAGCAGTGGTCTCTTGCGAAGCGCTGGTAGAATTTGACGTCTAAAAGTGCCCGAGCGGCCTACTTATTGAATAAACATCTTTTATCATTTTTTATCTTTATCTTGAACGAGCCCACTTATTAATCTTACTGTCTAGGTAAATACAAACATATTTAATACTATGTAAATATTAAAACATTATAAATACTTATAGGGTGTTCTAGAAACGTAACCGTAAATAACAACTTAGGGAACACAAAGGAATCCGTCAATGGTAAGGAAAGTCAATACAGCAAGGATAGCGTACACTTTTGGTCAAAATAACGGTTCAGTGACCATAGACAAGATACATTTGGCGAACGTTATTGATATCGAAATCGTATCGAATTTACGTAAGTTGTTGGTGCTTATATCAATTTCATACGTTTTGTCAATTTTGCAAAATACACAATGTTAGCGTTAACTAGGGCCCACTTACGTCTACGGTTAAGCCATCAATAGTCTTTTTTCACGTAATGACTTTAAGTATGCATAATATTACTATATAATTTGTATTCTGGATCAGATAATATTACATAAAAAAAACGAAAATAAGTCTTTTTGTTTTAATTCTCAACATCAGAGCTTATAATACCTTCAGACAAAACCGCGAATTTGTGAAACTTTTTTTAAAGCTGTTCATACTTTTTAAATTATTTTCTCAACATACGACTGTTACCTATAGCTCAGTTCATTCGCTAAACGTTAGCAGCCGACGAGTAATTTATACTTGCATATTTCATACTATACGCATCCATCTGATTCATAATATGACTCCGCAACTAAAGGGATTATTAGCTTAAATGTATTCTTAGCTAGACATGAGAATTTACTAGTGAGCAAACGCATAAATAGGATTTAAACTTTAGGCTATATTTAACACTTTACTGTTTTCGGCTTATCTTATAGCGAGCTATTAAACTTAATTAATATTAATTTAGTTCAGAAACTGTTTTGCATAAACACCTAGGGTTATATAAACAAGAAAAGTTCAAAGCGAGCTTGACACGTTGCTCCTTGAGAACTCAGGCGCTTACTTTCGAATTTGTCTAAATTTGTAGTCTAATAATACACAGGCGTATTCATGCAGAGATTTTAGAAACTTTGCGCCGCAAATAATAGTTTCTAAAGTTTTGCAGGACATGTACTAAGCCTTAAATAAAGATGTAAAAAAACGGTTACTTATTCTATAAACTTTCATTAGAAAACATTCATATTAATAAAAACGACAGACAGATTTTAAGAGTTATCCTCAAGCAAAAAGCAGTGCAAATTATTCAATTTAATTCTCACTACTTGCTACGTTAATGCACTTTCATCGTTAATTCCGCAAAAAAACAAAAACAAACACCATTAATGGCTTACAAGCCATTGCTTCTCACCCATGCTATAATTAAACAAGTTCAAATCAATATGCCATTTCATTTACATTCAAACCGTCTTAAAAACCCATAACTTTAATGAGATGTACACCCTATAAACATGTGACCAAGTCGCTTATTTCAATAAACGTCATTCTGTCAGTTCGTTTTTGCTTAAGCGCTTCACGCTGTCACTTTTTTGTCCCCACGTGTACAGGCAAGTCCGTCGCGTCCGTAGACTTGTAATGCTGACAAATCGGCCGTGGTTTGTGCCGCGATGATTCATACGTGTTGGCAGAGAGCCAGACACTCCCCTTGGCCAACGTTGGACATTGGGCTAGTACTGTTTCTTGCTGTTTGTTGGGGCAAATGTTTGGCCCAACTTAGATGTTACTACAGATCTGTAAAGTGTTGAAAATTGTTCGTACAAAGAACAATCTCACACAAATTGTATCTCACACTAGTCCTAGCTCTACATAACGATATACTTAATGAAATACCCAGAACATACCATACTTACTAAGTAATCGCGCTTTTCACACAAACATTTGCTTGTCAATACCGGGGATCGAACCTGGGACCGTCAGCTTTGATGGTCTTTGATAGATGGTTACCAGCAAAATGCTTAGTATTCCATTTATCGGAAACCATCGTTATATTACCAAGAAAAGGACAACACATTAAATATAATAAGATAAAAACATTTCTCATAGAGAACCTGCAAAAAAACAATATGAAAAAAAACTAGGTAAAATCAACGACTTGACAACATTACTCGTTCAAGCGTTTGTTTGAAAAATACAGAAGGAAAATATCTTCTTCGTTTGCTTTTCTTAGAAAATAAATATTTATTAAGCATTTCCAAGAAAGGTTAGAAAGGAAACAATTCATTACTACCATTTATAGTGGTAAGTTATAATGAATTCTTGGAAAAATCATCGCTGGTTAGAAATAAAATGATACCTTAATGTCCTTAGCATCTTGTACATTATTTTACAGGTTGAATAATATAAGACAAAATAGTCATGTCAATTATTTTTATTCCCCAAACACAATTCTTCCTCACCATATTCCCGTTGCAAAACAGCCAAACCAATTTATTTTCTTGATTGTTTCTCAATTATTATTCGTTGTAAAGCTCCTGTTATGGAAATATGATATATTTCCACAATGTCAATTGTTGTTAAAGCTGTTTTGGACGAACATAATAAAAAAACGAAATGTGAATTGATCACCAAACACCATCACTGACATTGTTCATGCGCGTAACCATGGTAATAACAATGCTATATTATTTATAAAATAACTGTTATTACCACAGCAATGCTAATTTATTTAGAACTCTTTTCACGCTTCGGTTACGCCATGGTATTTTGAACGATATCAATATTAACAATTAATGTGAAAGGAACTGACTGTGTCTGCGCGGTAGTGAATTGCGCACTGGCTCAGCATTATGCTGTGTCAGAACTACAGTTAAGATGCTACATAAATACCTAATTCTGATAATATCCTAACAAAAACCAAACGTTGAATAAAACAAATTATTTGCTACAATCAACCGTTTAGGGGGCTCAGAAAATTAAATCACAAACTAATTACAAGATCTCATTGAAGGGCGGGGTTTCATCAAATTATGTTTCTTGAAACCCGCCGTGTTATTCTGTTTAACAAGTCACTGGCAACCTCGTCAACGACTATACACTGGTTGACCCGTCACCGTGGAAAAATTACCTGGTCGGACGTGTCTAGGTTTCGGTCGAACTTTGACGCAGCCTCAGTGAATTATTTCAACGAATATCCCGTTGCCAGGGCGCAGGCCAAATTGATTTCGTCTTAACTCGATTCCAAGACGCTTTTAAATAATTTTGATGATCTCAACATTTGAAGGAAACGAGGTTAAGATGGATGTTTCAATTGAAATAGTAGTCGGTCCTATAGCGAAATAGGTTTTACGTCTTAACTCCAATATAATCAAGCCGAGTTTAGGATCGACTTTATTCGTATAGAGGTCGTTTTGTTCTTCTTGTTAGATGGAAAATTTACCTTTTTAAAGGTAGTGCAACATACATTGGAACATAAAAGTTGCTCAAAAACCAGGGTAGCTCAAGTAGGAGGTAGGGGACCATTGCACAGGCGGGAGGTTCGGGCACTACCATATAACTTGTAAGGTAGTGTTCGAACCTCCCGACTGCCCAATGGTCCCCTACATCCCCTACAGAGCGTACGAGCGCATTCAGATCAAACCATATACTGCCCTTGACCTGTCACCGTATTGTTTATAACTCTAACTAGCCGCTGCAAGCGACTTCGTCTGCGTAGAATCCGTAATTTAGTCATCCCACGGGAACCGTTTATTTCGGTATAAAAATTAGCCTCAAAACATTCCAGACTAAACTGTGTCTCTGTGCCTTATCCGAATTTGTAGCGTTATTGAGTAACAAACATCCAAACTTCGCATTTATAATATTAGTAAGATAATTAATTGCAAAAGGTATAGCTGAGCTTGGGAGGGGCTATGTCGACTGAGGGGTAATTATTTTACCTACTAACTTTTAATCCAATTTTAAAAATAGTATTAAGATTTAATAGTGAGAATTATCTATCTGTCGAAATAGCCACGACCTTATAATTAGGGTAGAGAGAATCGTAGTGCTCCATATGGTTTTTATTAAGCTGGGTCAGTATTCATTTTTTATACGCCCGAAATGTCTAAGGCCTTTTGCTAGGTAAAGGCCTCCTTCCCAACTTTCCACGTATTTAAGTTATGGCAATATCTTGCCGAAAGATGTCAAGCTCATCTCACCATAATAATTATTAAGGTAAAATAATACATGGTAGATGAAGTAAAATTTTAGTTATTACAAATGTGAAAGTTGCCGTGTGGTTGAGGGCTTAGAATACCTTACTCCATGTCTTCCCGTGGAAGTCGTAAGGGATCAGAGGCTAGCAACCTGTCACTGGCGGTGGATGCGAAAAGCACAAGACCGGTCTGAGTGGAAAGCCTTGGGGGAGGCCTATGTCCAGCAGTGGACGTCTTCGGCTGAGATGATGATGACGATGATGAACCTGTCACTAATATGCACATGGTAAAACATCTTAGTCTGTTTGTGCAAAATGTGGTTATAGAAGTAGGGTTGTAGGTCTGCCTATTCTGGGATGAAGGCCTGACGGTATGTATATATGTAAAGTTTAGATGTTTGTTACTCAATCATACCCGAACGTTTAAACGGATCTGGATGAAATTTCCCATGGAGATAGATTAATCTCGGATAGCAAATAGGCTTCATATCCCGGAAAACTGGACAGATAAACTACTTCTACGCGGGCGGAATTGCGCGCATTAGTCAGTATAAGATAAACATACGAGTATGTTAAAAATATATTACAAAAACAACAAAGGGCCCAATTCTAAAAAAAGTTATTAAAGAATAAACACCTCGTTTCATTTTGAAAGCGAATACTTTCAAAGTAATTTAGGAAAATTGGCCTGCCTCAGGCTAACAAGGCGTAGCAATGAAGAACTCTGAGAAACGAAAGTGTAAAATTAAAAATAAACGTTCTAAAAAAACTTTTACTAAATGCTTCTCATTACACATGCTGTGCGATTGTGGCATCTGTTAACTACTGACATTAGTCTGTCTGTAGATTCTTTCAAAACTAGACTGAAGAAGTTCTTGCTTGACACTTAACTTGTTCTTGAAACATTATGTATTTTTGTATTTATAGCATTTTCTTATAGCGTTGTACTTCTTTGGCCCGTTGAAAGACATCCTTACTATTTCGTTTTGGTCTACTTTACAATTGTTATCTCTATTGTTTGTACAATAAAGTACCTTACATATACAAAAAACCGCCTTCTAAAACACAAACTTCAGTTCAACTAAAGTCGGCACTTGGTTTAAATTACCAAAAAAACCAAACCAAAACCAAAATGACTTCAAAAGAAAAAGGCTTGTGGCAAAAATAAATCGCAAAGTTATTTATACAAAAGAACTTAAATTAAGAGAATATCATTTATAACAATTTTTTCGAGTTGACATTTTAAAATTGTCTTATTCTAATAAATTATTCCTATATGCATGGACACCAAGGGAGTTCACCAAGTAGAAAAGTAAACTCAAGCTGTATTGTATAAAGTTTCAAAGAACACGGGGATTTTAGTGCAAGTTTCTTGAGCGTTTCGTAGTTCAACGGTAGCACAACTTGCACGAGACCTGGATTTTGTTCAGTGCGTCTCACGTTTTCTAGTCTATAATGAAAGAGATACAAGGATCAACAAACGAGTGGGAACAAGATAAGCATTGTTAATAGCGAGTTGGTAAATTGACGCCCGCAGATTAGTTTTTTGTTCTAGCGTATGTGTTTTTCCAAACTAAATACTGAACAGAATTGCAGAGTTGGTCGACGATCAACATGACGTATGGTCGAGCAAAAATCGACCGTCACGTGAAGAAGAGTTCGCAACCATAAGGTTCAATTTCGCTTTATAAACAAAAAAGTATTGATTCTAATTCCATCTTACTTTTATATCGTAATCAGGACCCCATTAAAGCGTAGACATTCATTTACTAGAATATTCATCATCATCATCATGTCAGCCGAAAGACGTCCACTTCTGGGCATAGGCATCCCCCAAGGCTCTCCACTCAGACCGGTCTTGTGCTTTTCGCATCCACCGCACTCCCGCGATCCTAACAAGGTCGTCATTCCATCTTGTTGGAGACTAGAATATTAACTTCGCCAAATTTTCATTCAATTGAAAGCATATTTTTTATATTATCTTGAGAATAGGATATGGATGAAAGAAGATTGAAGAAAGAGATATACAGAGCGAAAGTGAGTGGAAGGGTCAGAAGAGGCCGCCCTAGGCGTACTTTTTCGAATCAAATCGGAGAAATACTGGAAAAGGGCCGAATCTTAAGTACCCGAAACCGAAGTGCGTGCATGACTCGATGTATGAATGTGAAAGAAGCGAAAGACATTTGTCAGGATCGTAGCAGGTGGAAAGAAGTCGTCTCTGCCTACCCCTCTGGGAAACAGGCGTGATTTTATGTATGTATGTATGTAGGATACGCTGGTTTGGTTGTGTGAGACCTGTGACCACCAAAAAATTATAACTCCCGTAAATGCCCGTCGATGAAATGAAACATTCAATGAAATGAGTGTTAGCGATGAGAGGGTAAACAGTCGTAATCATTATTCTGACATAAGTATAGCTTTATTGATCACGTTGAATAACAGGTAACATGCATACATAAACTCACGCCTTTGTTCCCAGAGGGGTAGGCAGAGACGACTTCTTTCCACCTGCTACGATCCTGACAAATGTCTTTCGCTTCTTTCACATTCATACATCGAGTCATGCACGCACTTCGGTTTCGGGTACTTAAGATTCGGCCCTGCCCGGCCCCTTGGGGTAGGGAGAGCTACAGAATCACCAACATCTCTAAAAACTTTTTGATAATTCTGTAACCTCATTTTGAACAGTTAGGCTAAGAAGTTTACCAGTGACAGGTGCAAGCCCATCGCCTAACAGTACTACAAGCCTATATTCCCTTAGTCGCCTCTTACGACGGTAGGTGGGATCTGAGACCAAAAGACACTTCAGTTCTCAAAAGTGCAATCCTAAGACCTCAAATACGTTGCCAACCGTAAAGACCAAGATGGAGTCCCTCAATGCTAGCAGCATCTCACTGGTTTTCTTAACCCCACACCAGAACACAAAAATGCGAACTGCTACTGGACGGTTGGTTAGGTTTATTTTCAATTTTGAAACAAATTATAATACTGTTAAAACCCTTTAAATTGAGAGACGCAGACGCATACAAGACAAGATTGGCTTTCACTTTTTTAACTGACTACTATTTCTAGTGAATAATGAGTACATTGACAGATAGAACAAGATGGACTCTAGTGCCCTAATACGTCAACGTTCTTCACACGTCACTGGGTGTTCAGGTTCACTGAGCTTCAAGTTGAAGCCAGGCTCCCATACAAATTAAATGGTGCCGTGTTTATTGTCCACATAGTAACGCTAGGTTTGTGTACGTTGAAGTCAGACGTTGGTTTTTAGGGTTCTTTACGCGAAGGGACCCCAAGTGGCGGTACGAAAACCTTGCGTGAGTCCGACTCGCACTTGACCGGTTGGTTTTTAATTCAACTTCACTTAAAATGGTCAGTTTGTATGCTTAGCTTGCAAGTCAAATACGAGTATGAACCAGTTTATCCCGAAAATGGCAATGGGAAGTCACGTGAGCACTTAGGCCACCTGATGGTAAGTGGGATCTGAGACCCATAGACATTTGAAATCTCAAGCCTACAATCTCAAAACAGCAATCCTAAGACTTTAGATTCATTGCCAACCCTGAGGATTGAGATGTAATGCCCCTATATGCTAGTAATTTCACCGGTTGTCCTATCCCCACACCGGAATACACCCGGACCCTGCAAATGGTCCTACCACTAAAAGGATGGTAGGTATGCAAAAAAAGTAGGTACTGTCGGCAGTCGGCAACAAAAGATTGTTACAAAAATGGATTTGACAGCTACTTATTTCATTTCCTCACAATTGAAAAGGTCGAATGGTTACGGAAGTAGTTGTATGAGGCACCTTATTTCATTGAGTACCTTAAAGGTACACAGTCTCTTTGACATAATGAGGTTACGCTTCCTTTGAAGCTCAAGAGTCGAGGTAGATTTAGGTTGTTAGTTGTCAAATTATGTCATTCGTTGTCTAACTTTGATCAGAGGCTTTGCTCTACTCGGCTCAAACATATTGCTTTTGATATATTACTAAAGACATATACATACATACATACATACCTTCACGCCTGTAATCCCAGAGTGGGGTAGGCAGAGCTACAGAATTACCAACAACTCTAACAACTCGGTGATAATTCTGTAACTTCATTTTGCACAATTAAGCTAAGATGTTTACCAGCTATTATTAAAGATGCAAGCTCAAAAATAACATTTAACACAACTCGAACATATTTTTTTTATCTAAACTTGGAATTAGAGGTGCTTGGCTTGTGCTCCAAAGATTGGAAACCATTCAGTTAGACTTAACTCGTTTAGAAATCTAGAACGCACCGGCGTTTTCGTTGGAAACTTTAACTACAAAACATGGTCAATATGCGGTGAGTAAAAAATAACTTATTATATTTTATATTTGTTCATCAGAGGTATTAAGATTTCAATTGATTTAAATTAAAAGAAAGTTGATAATAATTGATACCGCTTGGGTACTATTTCAAATTAAATGACAGTTTTTTTTGTTCTTGGAAACATGTGGACGTATAAAAATAGGTGCTATTTATGAAACCATCCTTTTAACGTGGTAATTAATTTCAGATCTGTATAATGCAAAGCAAAAAAACAACCTTAATTGAGAAAACAATATGAAAAAACATTGAAACGGTTTTATAAAACCTTATGCAACACGAAAGTATTTTTAATTTGAATATTGATTCCGTCATGCATACTAAAAACAAAAACCTGTAGCAATGATATCCATGAAACGGAAGAACATGTTTCGAATTATCAAACCTTTTTCATTCCCTCAGTTAATACTGGCCGTCAAAACCTGACATAAATCAAACAATCAAAACCCCTATTCCAAATTCAAAAACCCAAACATCTGGAAGCGTGAAGGGAGAACTGTCAGTATCCTCGCGGCGGTCGCAGGGTGAAGTCACGCCGGTTGGCGCCCCCTCGCGAAGTTCGGTTACGGAAATAGTACGTGCTCCCTCGATAATCTAACTAGGTGCATCGTTACCAGTGTGAAAGTGCAAGAGTTAAAGTGAACGGACGAATAACTGCATAAGTGCGTTTACAGGATTTTTGTTATGTCGGTGAGTAGCGTTTTTAATTTGAGGGTTTTGTCGAGTCAGAGGTTTTAGGTTTTTATTTATTAGGGGTTGGGTAGTAACGAGCTTTCAGGATTATATATACATAATTGTATATTTATGACTACGTTGACTTCAAAGGACGGTAAATGGCTGAAGCCTATAGTAGTTAATTAAATATCTGGAATTTCCAAGGTTAGCTGTCTGTAATATTTAATGATAATGATAAGAAATTGAAATGATTTCTCAATATGATTAAATTTTAATTAATATAAGAATGTAAGAAGAGAAGAGAATTATTTTGACATTTAAGATTGTCACTTTAGTCATTAGATAAAAAAACGTTACTTACAGATGTTCCAACTCGGTCTGTTTTTTTTTTAATGGGCTAGTGAAAAACGCAACAAACCTAATTTGTTCCAATTGGAATTAATAATGGTTCTACTCTCACGAAATATTTGTACGG
This sequence comes from Acleris sparsana, assembly GCA_923062465.1. Lineage (NCBI taxonomy): Eukaryota > Metazoa > Arthropoda > Insecta > Lepidoptera > Tortricidae > Acleris > Acleris sparsana. The sequence goes on from OV281288.1 coordinate 2,274,090, forward strand.
AACATACAAATATATTCGAACAGTAAAATTGTATCTAGGTACGTTATTTAACGTTTATCTGTTTCTCTCAAAGTATATGTACCTACGTTTATATTAAATAAAGGCTTTTATGTTAGAATGGAATGTATGTAACTGACTAAACAACTAATCTTGTTTGTTTCTGGTCATGCGGCTTAGAATTTAAAAATGCACTATCATGTAGATTTACCAAGATTTTCCATGATCCAGGATCGTCCTAAACATGACATTTCAGCCGTCCATTTGGACCTAAGCCAAGATTGTCATTATATTGTTAAGTAAGTAATTAATGGTAGATTATGATCCAATTTGTGTCTACCGATTTACTAAAATCGTTATTTCACAAACACAAGTAAAAAGGCATGAGCACCCGACTTAATGCCTAATGGCATGGCTGAATTTATTTTTGTTTTTATTCGAAATAAGTTTTGGTAGGTATACTGCGAATATAAAGGTAAGTTGATTTTACCATGTTTGTATGCTAGCTAATTACTAGCTAGCTAGTTACTATAGTAATAGGCTGCAATTATAAAAAACACATTTTATCATTTTTCTCCTTCATTACGAGAACGAGAACTTAAACATCACTAAGAATGTTCTGTTACCTTTTCTTAAGTGCATATAAAATACCTCCATCTAACGTCTTCGATGACCTTAAGAAAAAAAAAGGCGTTCAGGAAATTTTAGAAGAATAAAACTAATAAATAAATATCACGGGATGATATCACACAAATTGACTCCAACTCCAAACTTAACTCTAGGATTCTACTATGGGTAACTACACAATGATATAAATACTAAGAGAAATACATACTTAAGTACATAAAAAACGTCCAAGACTCAGAAACAGATACTCGTGCTCATCACATAAAATATTAGCCCATACCAGGACCTCTAGCTTCGTAGGCAGGGTCTCTATCAAGTAGGCTATAGCGTTCTCGTCGTCGTAACGAATTCATAAGTAGAAAAGAACAAATGAAAATAGTCAATTATATAAGAAAGACACGATACGAGTTGACAGGTTGGTCATGATGAGATTGTTTCACGAAACCTGTCTAACTCAATAAGTATAATATTAATACAATAAGAAGGCGGAACAATGGCCAAGCAAAACGGTTACTTTAGACTTCGACGCTTGGGAAGAACAAAAGTTGACGTTAATGACGACCGAGTTAAAACAATACTATAACAGTAACCTAACCATGAGTTATAATTACCGTTCTCGCGAGCAAGTCGAATGTTCCGTTCCTTACAGTATTCTTATAGAGTGTGAGAGACAGAGCATTCGACTCGCTAGTGATTACAGTAATTGGGTTTGTTCATATTTTTACAATTACTCTATTCGAAACTATATTTAACTTTTGTTTGATGTTCGTTTTCGGCTTGAAGCCCTCGTAGGTATCTTATGGGTTAGGCAAAAACCGCTTGAAATAAGCGCTTTTTATGATTCGATATCATTTAATTATTGTAACTTATTAGGAAATGTCAACCCAAGTTCAAAATAACCCGTCATCCACAAAATGCCCGTTAAATAAAAAAAAAAACCTATTCCCTTAAAATAACCTATTCTTTTTATTTAGAATGTAAAACCGTGTGTTATTTTTATTCATCACCATCATCATTATCAGCCGCAAGACGTCCACTGCTGGACAAAGGCCTTCCCCAAGGTTTTCCACAACGATCGGTCCTCTGCTGCTATTATTATTATTATTTGTTATTGGTCAATTTCAATTGTAACTCATGGTGCGGGTCGCCCCTAGTATCTTTTACATGCACAAGAACGTCTCGATCTCGTTTGCGTTTTTCGTATGAATAACATGGCCACTATCGCGTCTGAGACGGTTTGCCGCGTGAACAGCAACTGACGCGGCACAGGCGAAAGACGATAATGCTTTAGCCCACCTAGAATAGAGACCCAGATCGATTTCTGACTAAAATCTTTGAAGCAGTTTTCGATAACAAACAAGTACGAAATTTAATAAGGTAACGCTAAAATTTGAGGCTTATTACAAACATTGCCAGCTTGACATAATCATACGCAAACGCACGACAGAATTAGAATCATTGTTTGAAATGCTATGACGTCATTGCAACTCATGGTTTTAACGTAACTCGTAACATTGTGTCGTTTGTTTAGTCAACTAACAGCGGCATAAAACCTCTAAGGGCTGCATTCCGCTGCGTTAATAAACTGATTTCGAATGAGTTGGCCGTCTTGAGATGCAACCTGACGTTTACTGTGACGTGTCGTTACGAGACATTTAACTTATGATCAGGACATTAGAGCGGGGATATGTATTTATAATTTTTAGTGTGTATCGCTCTGGGGCTTCGTTCTGCTCGGTAAAACCTTATTGCTTTGGACATGTTTTTAACTTGGCCGCCATTTTTGACAAGTTAACAAAAACTATCATAATGTTGACAATACCCCAAGTAGGATAGAGCCCGTAATGGTCAAAGATGTAGGTTCGAGCCTTTTTACCGCTTATGATATTTAAGTAATAGCTTCGCTTATGGAGTGGATCTTTCAATTTTCTAACAGACTTGCCGGCTTTTTTTTTAAAACAGATGCTTTAAGATAATTCTTATTATTCACGCGAAATTGAAATGAAGATAAACAAGTATACAAATTGCAACCACGTCGATTCATATACCGCTAGATGTCGCTAGCAGTCTAAGTGCGCCTGCGAGCAAGGATCGAGAAGACTAAAGCTTTCTGGCTATATATTTGACTTTCCTTTAGTGATATTTGTGACCGTTCCGTTTATTTATCTTCCTTTGTCAAGAAAAGGAGACCACAAGGTAAATAACACTTTTCCCTTTGATTTTGCACTCTACTTCGTTCGTGTAGAACTCATTTATCGCATAAAAATGTTCCTATCCCAGGATTGTTGATATCTTTGTGTTAAATTTCATCACAATTGGTTCAGCTGTAGTGGCTTATACTTTCGCGAGACATCAGTTATCGGCCCCTTATTGCAAATATTCAAGCAAAATCACACAATAAATCATAGAGCCGTAATAATAGACATCTTAGCCTGAGATGCCTGGCTCAAAATACGTCATAAAATATCTGTTTTTTTATAACTTCACTTGTTTTGCGACGTACCTTGATCTAAAAAAAACAGAGTTGTTATTTCATCCTCCTTGACATACTTATTTATTGCTTCGCTTCCGATTGATTTCATATTGTTTTGTTGTCTCTTGCTTCATATCCCTTTCTTCAGAAAATATAACAACATTGAAATCGATCGGCTATATTGTTTAAGTAATGTCAAATATCGGTTACTTACTATACACATTCGTGTGTTTTAAAAGTACCTTGTATAACCTTGTCACAGTATTTTATTTGGCCATTCGTTTGACTCTACAAGAGCATAAAACACCATACATACTAACAAACTCGCACAGGTAATAAACATAGCCTTCTTTGGCAGGTTAATAAAAATATGTTTATATAGATACTAGCGGCTCGTCTTGACTTCGCCCGGATTAAATTTAAAAAAATCTAGTGATCCGACTTCGCTTCGCTTCGGTTTATGTGAGTTTAACGTAATACCCGGACATATACGAGTTTTTTTTCAAATGCATAAAAGCCTTTATTAAAAAGAAACAAACTAATGGTGACTGCAACAAAATCTTTTGCGTGGTTAAGGATTTAGTGGATATACAGACAGACAACCTCAGAAACCGACTGTGTAAAGAAGAATAACATTGTATTGTAGCCTCTGTTCTATTGGGTAATATGGTGGGTGGCCTTTGGCATGCTATCGTATTGTCAACGTTGATGATAGCTCTTATTTACATGACAGTAAAGGCGACCGAGTTAAAAACAATACAATAACACGACAAAGGCAATATATATTTACCGAGTGGAATATATCGAATGGTAAAATATTTTTCATCACACTTGCTCGTAAATGGTGTTATTCCATGCCTGTATACAGAAGGACAATGGCCTAAATTGTTCCCGCGGGAATTATGGCGAGTTTGTCATCCCTAGGGAGTAATGACTTTCTTTTTAAAATTTGCAACTCTTTCGTACATCATTTCTGACTAAGGAGGTTTAATTTTCAGCCAAAAATTAAATCGGTTTCTAATTTCATCTTTAAAAATTAGCTATAGACTAACTTACATTACACAAAACCTATACGCTTCATTAAACTTCATTATTTTTATACCTATTTCAAGTTTATATCAACATTTATCATTAATTTTAGTAATTATATACATTTTTATCAAATTGGCTAAATCTGACTCGAATCCAGGTCGAAATTAAACGCAGTTCACAAAAAAAATATCGTTTCCATTTACGTTCCCGTTCGTCAAAAGTTATTTCTTTATATTTTGCAGAGTTAAAGTGTTTTTCATCACACTTGCTCGTAAATGGTGTTATTCCATGCCTGTATACAGAAGGACAATGGCCTAAATTGTTCCCGCGGGAATTATGGCGAGTTTGTCATCCCTAGGGAGTAATGACTTTCTTTTTAAAATTTGCAACTCTTTCGTACATAATTTCTGACTAAGGAGGTTTAATTTTCAGCCAAAAATTAAATCGGTTTCTAATTTCATCTTTAAAAATTAGCTATAGACTAACTTACATTACACAAAACCTATATGCTTCATTAAACTTCATTATTTTTATACCTATTTCAAGTTTATATCAACATTTATCATTAATTTTAGTAATTATACATTTTTATCAAATTGGCTAAATCTGGCTCGAATCCAGGTCGAAACTAAACGCAGTGTCTGTGGTCACAAAAAAAAATTCGTTTCCATTGACGTTCCCGTCCGTCAAAAGTTATTTCTTTATATTTTGCAGAGTTAAAGTGTTTTCTCTTTGTTTTTTTCCTCGCAAATGTGATGAAAACCATTGTGTGTATCACAGGCAGTAAGGGGATTACTAACTCGAGTCATTAAAAGCCCTCCGCCTTCGGCGTCGGGCTTCTAACACTCTCGTTAGTAATTCCCTTCATACTACCCTTGATGCACAATGTACTATTTTTTCCTCGCAAATGTGATGAAAACCATTGTGTGTATCACAGGCAGTAAGGGGATTACTAACTCGAGTCATTAAAAGCCCTCTGCCTTCATACTACCCTTGATGCACAATGTACTATTATTAAACAGGTGCAGTGGTTTCCGAGTTTACCCTCCACACACATAACCAAACTTACAAAATCGACTCTCTCTTTACAATATTAGTAATTAAGATTTATAAAGAAAAGGGTTATCTCGAGAGTATGTTCTCTGTTCGTACGGATAATTACCTTGTAATCCGGTTTCGTAATTAATATTTTATGAATACCGAACAAGCGCCGCACGCTCGAAGTTTACCTATTCGCATATTCCGTTTAACTTGCAGCTGCGAATTCCTGCGAAAATTAACAAAAGCTTAAGGCAACATGTTTTTGTCCTTTTGCTTAAAATATTAAATTTTTAAATAGAAAGGAATTTCTCGTTAATTTTTGCCCGTGGTTATGCTCGCCAGGAATTTGATTAAATCTTACTTTATACACTGCTACATGTTACCGCTCAATTTTAAAAGGCAAGTGTACGTAAGTTACAAAAAATGTCTTTATTTTTAAGGGATTTGCTTTAATCTGTTTAGCATTAATGATGCGATGTATATGCGATTACCGCCAATGTATTTTACGTCAACGTTTGACGTGACTTATTCATATTCAACAGTTTATCAGTGAACTAATTTTTATCCCACTACTGGGAAAAGTTCTACCCCCACTTTCCCATGTTTCTCTATTCTGATTTCTGAGTAGTCTCAGGAAACTTCTTAAAAAAAGGATTTGGCATTGAATTGAAGAACAATGATATAGAATAAATAGTTTAAACTAGTATAAATTCTAATTTACAAAAAGTTTAATGGTGGTTACCGCGATTACGTACTTGCGGTAGTCACTATTAAATAAATAAAAAATCCGTGTATGGTAGCGACCGCTTGTGATTTTTTAAACCGCATTTCTTAACAAAATATGAAAATACCGTATAAGATCTCACCTAAAGTTTTTTTTTTATGGCATGTAGAAGGCAAACGAGCGCACAGGCCACCTGATGGTAAGTGAAAACCGTGACCCATAGACATTCACATTCACAAGACTGCAAGCTTTAGACGGCAAATGCATTGCCAACCCTGAGGACTAAGATGGTATGCCTCTATGCTAGTCATTACACCGGTTGTGTTATCCCCAAACCGGAACACAACAAAAGATGGTGGTAGCGATCCGGCGGACCCTGCACAAGGTCCCATAAGTGAAGTTAAAATTGAAAACGGTCGAGAAATACGAATGGTACAAGCATTTTAAACTGCTATTGGACAGAAAAAACCGATATGCACTGTGACGTCATGCAAGAAGTAGGCCATACACACGACGACACGCTGGCCTAGTTGGTAGTGACCCTGCCTACGAAGCTAGCGGTCCTGGGTTCAAATCCCGGTAAGTGCAGATGTTTGTGTGATGAGCGCGAATATTTGTTCCTGAGTCATGGATGTTTTCTATGTATTTAAGTATATATTTCTCTATATAAGTATTTATATCGTTGTCAAGTAACCATAGTACAAGCCTAGAGCTTAGTTTGGGACTAGGTCAATTGGTGTGACATTGTCCCCTGATATTTATTTATTTATTTATTTATTTATTTATATATACTCCATGCTAAATTCTGTTTTGCTAGTAAGAGACGAAGAAATCTTTTTTGGCTTATACGAGTAAGCATCTTGGTTATTTTTATGGCAATTGAAAAATGGTTTTTCTCAACAGTTTGTTACATACATCAAATACTGAAGCTGTGAAAATAGGTTCACTTATGTTTTACCAGATCATCCAACTATATCATTTTATAAACTTTCATTTTTTAATATTTTTATGTGGTCAAAAGTCAAAAGTTAACTAACCTATTTAAAAAGTCTTTGCAACGAATGTAATATTTAACGGTTTAAGCACAAAATAAATACATTTTTGCAAAATGAAAGTTTTAAAAATTATAATAATTGCATTTTTTTTGACTCAAACGTTTATTAAGAAACATAGCTTAGAACCCGTCCACTTAAACAAGCTTTCTATACAAAATCGCATCCGAATCAGTGTATACATTTAGGAGCTTTGGTGTTACAGATAGATTGAGTTACATGGACACGCACATACACATATACACACATTAAACATGTACCTCGTTTTTTTGTCGGCAGTTAAAAACATAAAGCCACGACTGTCTTTTGGTTACAATACATGTTAATTCAAATAACGCCCAAGTTTGTCAAAAAATCCCTCGTAAAATGTAAAACGTGTGAAAAGGGATATTTTTAATAAAAGAAAATGTCCTTGTTAGTAAAGTCCGTGGAGAGAAAGCCAGACGAATGGGTGTCTCAACCCGGATCGAACCCCGACCCCGCCCGCGGTCGCCGACCCCCTGGTGGCGACGGTTTTCGTCATTGTTTGAATTTAGGGTTTCGTCTTAACAAGGCCAGGAGGAATACTTAGAAAAAGTTTGGTAAATTGAAAAGTTTCGTATAATTCTGTCAGACTGGCAACGTTTGAAATTGCTTTCGAATTCGGTATTTTTGATAAGACTTGGTTAAGTAAGACACTAAAAAAATATGGCGTGGAGATCAGATGCCATCTAAATCTCTATTAAATTCGATAAAACCATGACGTGCCTTTGACGTGTTATGGTATTGTTTTTTAATCGGCCATTACTGTCAAGTAATTAAATAAGAACTAAAGGCAATATGGTTTTACTGAGTAGAATAGAGGCAAACGGTAAGTAAGCGCTAATGACCATAGATAATTGCCACCTCAGGACTCCAATCTAAAGACTATAGGTACAAATGCATTGCCCACCTTGAGAGCGAGATGTATTTTTACTACAAATATCGTTGCAATTATCGAGTAGACGCATCGTTGTGCTAGAATACCAACAAAGAACATTAAAAAAAACTGCTTTTCACAATTAACTAAGATCTGTAGTGTAATCAGAAAAATAGGCTTGAGATTAATACTTTTTGATTTGTTACGTGAGTTTATTTTAGACAATCTTGTATGTGATTGTTCAACATCATCAAATATTAAATAAATATCACGGTACAATTTCACCCTAGGCCCAAATTAAGCTCTAGGCTTGTGCTATGGGTACTAGCCTACTAGGCAACGGTAAACATATGTATGCTCAGGAGCAAAAATACCGGGTCAGAGTGCGTTTTTCATACAAACGACACTATTTCGAAGCCTTGGTTCCTCGCCAGGGGTTGTTTCGAGTGAGGTTTAATGGTGGATACTCCGAGGTTCAATAGAGGAGGTCAAAAGTTCTTAAGATACCTACTGATCGCACAGTCAGTTAACACCAAAGCCGAACAGTTTGGGTCAGCATTTGGATTTCCTTACATTTTATTGCCATTTTAGATGTTTTTCTGAACATGCACAATTCCGGCGTTAACCGCAGATTCATTCAGTTGGGTATCCTAGGCACTCTGTTGTCCACGTCACCTTAAATCGAAACTATATTAAAGCGAAAATATTTAAATACTTCGTCGGTCTTAGGTAGGAAATATAAATAAGTCCAATAGTTCAAGTAACCTACTGCCAAATGGTAAATGTTGCCGTGTAACAATTTCTGCCAAATTGGGAATTTCGTTTCAGATGTTTGAATTCAAGCGAAATGTTCAATTTCCTTATCTACTAAGGAAAGTTCATGCTTCGTGTATATTTTTTCCGCTTTCCGCGTGTTGTGGATTAGCCTTGGATTTTATTAATACTATCATTTGCCAGCAACTCCGTCCGCGATTGAAAAAGTACCTTGAGTTAATCCAAAATAAAGCAGTGATTAAAACTCAAACACTCTAACATTCATAACAAATTACACAATTTATTATGAGTAGACTTAATGGTTAAATATTTTATGACAGTGCATTGCATTGTCATACACATAAATACCTTTGTATTATATAAAACGCATTCAAACTACATAATCGATTTAAGTAATTCATTTTAAGTATTCATTGATATCTGTTTATTTATTCATGTCCTAGGCGATGATAGACAAACGGAAAGATAGATATTCATACCCATACACACGCATACAAGGATAGACAAAAGTTTTATAGACACTCCCAACTCTTTGGAACCCCCATTCCTATAATATTTGTCCATAGTCCCTTTAAGCCTATTCATGTGGATCATGATGACAATTAACATTATTATTATATAACTAGACAAGAACCATAATATCAAATCAAATAGAAAATACACAAACAAAAACAGTCATGTAGTTTACATTCAGCCCATTTCCGTGACAGTGAAAGAGGAAGTGAGCGTGGAAGTTGGCAAAGCCAAGTATGTAAACGGGTCACCGTCGCACCGTGACCGCCGCTGCCCGTTGCTCCCTAAAGCAGAGAATTTAATGTGAAAATCTCACACGTATTCATAAGAGCGCAATAGCTGGAGTGTGTTTATAGTGTGCTTTGTACTTATTTAGTCATTGTGACATTTGCATGTTACAGATAGTGTCGAAGCAAACTTTAACTAAACGGCTATTCTACTTTTTGATCCATAACACAGTAATGAAAATTGAAGATCCATTTTTAGAATTCACTAGTATCTTGGGGTAATTTTATAGCAGTTCCACGTTAATTCATAACCAGATCTCTTTATTGAAAGTTATACTACTGTTATAGCTCTTTTTGTATATAAAACACGAATATACTGCTCAAATTATGACTTCGTTACAAGTCTCCACGTCCTCTTGCAAATTACTACTGCACTACTACGAGTATAATGGCATTTTTTTTACCCAGCCCCACATAAATTAGAATCTTAAATGATTCTACCAGTTTCAAAGAATATCTAGTTTTGTTGATAATTATGACTTAAAACTCATGTCCACGTAAAGAAACGTTTTATCTGGATCAAAAAGTAGAATGGCCATAAAATTTGGTTTAAAGTACGCTTATTAATCCAGAACTCTAAACACTTCCTGTAGGTACAAGTGGGAGCCGCAAATAAGTGTTTGCGTTCTGCCGTCTTGCATATAAACTAAGGAGATGGAGCGAGAATTCTCAGACCTCTATTGTTCTTTCAAATTGTAAAAGTTTCCTAAAAGAAAATCTCGGTAAATTTGAACTCTTATTCATAAACCCACAATAGCTAGTTTGCTTAAAATATGCTTAGACTTTATCTTTCATTATGATATATTATGATATTTGAATTAACCATAAAGTGACGAGACACACTTTAAATAAAATATGATTATTCTACGTTTAATAAAATGCGGGTAATAATATTCTTATTTTTTATTCGGTAAAAATATATTTGTAATGCTCTCCATGTTTATTTGGAAATGTTCTGAGTAATAAATATCTTGAAAAGACTATTCTTTTCGAGAATATTCTGCAACTTAGACTTCGCTTGGTTCGTTGGTAAGTCAGATAAAGTGGATAAGGAAATACGTCTTTCCATAATTGCGACGCTACCATAAAAGTATTTCGAGTGGGTCATTTATTTTTCAATTTCTATTATAGAAATAAACTTTTGAGATAAATTTAACTAGTTCGGTATCTTGGACTAGATCCGCAGAAAGCACTTAAAATGACTCAGGTAATAAATTCATCGACCATACGTAGTGGAATTTTCATAACAAATCTTTATCCGTGGACTCGTAGAAAGGTATTTTAAAAGGCAACGGCTTATCCCGGAATCGGTATATTATATAGCCGTTTGCATCCGTCGTGGATTCCTCCATTTGATTGAGCTCTTGAACTCCTCGAATCAAAGACCCCGATCACAATACTCTTGCCAACTTGTAAGCCCCGTTGAAAATCCAAGGCCCTTGATTTTTCGTCGAGTAAAAATAGAATTGCCCGCTTTGTAGCTGATATCGGGAATTCAGTATCAGTTTTAAAATTATTTGCGTGCAACTGACGGTTCGCTTTTGAGCGTGAAAATGGGTTGGTTTTGTTAGATTAACATTCTATTTGCGTACGCGGCCGATATTAATGAAAATGTGTACGTTCTGACGTGATAATGAGCACGTGTAGTTATTCATTAGCCGTTGTCAATAGATTGCTGGCATAGCGTAATGTTTCAATAAACACATGAAATTTGTACAAGATATTTGAATAATAACAAATGATTACGGAGCAATAATCTCGTGATGGTATTTAAATACAACCATGATCGGCCATGGAAAGATTACATTAATTCTTAAGAAAATTAAGGGTAGATTATGTCAGCAATTGGATATTTTTCATCTGATATGGATATAAAAAAAGCCAGAAAATGAATTGTCGTGACACTTGTGACTAAGTCAACTCATGACAAAGTCTAGTCTTTTCCTGGTTGAAAAATATAACACATGACAAAATACTGCTGCTAGACAAGACTTCATTTTCAATGTACAACTTTACTCTGTCCTCCAGAAAACGTGCACAATATCGTCACCTCTATTTGATAGCACGAACATTCTGTTGAACCGACAAGTGCTTAGCTACCTACATACATCTTTCTCGCAGGCAGCCGTACACATTGCTTCTTTTGCACCATTCTCAGGGGACTTGGCATCTATTTTGAATGTGCCCGTCGTCATGTCCGGCAAAAACGGACGGCGAGAAATACCCAGGGCTTTCGTATTTTTGGAAATTAAAATGTGCTCTCGAAAGTATTCCCTCAGGCGGCAGTCAGAGTTCAGAACTGAATTTTTAAGGTTTTTTTTATATTTGTAGCGGGCAGAATAAGTTATGATCCTTGTGTACTAATTTCCACTGAACGTGCTCGATTTAGAGTCATAATGGAGCTGGAAAAGGAGGGCGGTAATCAAGTTTTTGTTTTATTAATCTTTTATTATTTGGAGTAAAGTGGCTCGTGTGGCACTGTGCCAAGTTCAAGTTCTTTGAATTGCTGAACCAGTGAAGTTAGTTTATCGTCATTATCATCATCATCATCATCAGCCCGCAGCACTATACTACTGGACGTAGTAGGAGTAGGACGGACTTGCAATATGCATTTTGATTTATCTTCTGTTATAAGGTACTCTTCTGTTTAGGATAAGACAGCCGATGAAATAACTAGCAGCATAGAGGAATCCTGTCTTAGTCTTCAGGGATGGCAAGGCATTTGGAGTCTTAGGCATTAAAATGTCTATAGATCTCAGATTCCTTTTACCATCAGGAGCCTGTTTTATAAAGCTATAAATTCCATTTGACACAAATTCGACCAATGAGGACCAGCCATTTGAGCAGCGTTGCCCTTTTAGACCTGTAAAATTGTTACTTGTAGCTTTATAAAATGTGCCGCAGGTGGCCTGTGAGATCGTATGCCTTCTGCTTGCTTAAAAAAAAACTTAAAGTCGATTAAAAAACGGTAAATTCTGATATATTTTCACGATAATCCAAAGAAATGTATTTTCAAACGTCCAATCCCAGCGGAAAAAGATAAACTCAAGACACTCTTTCCAGTTGTTCTTATAAAACTTACTTAAAATCTTCTTCCAACTCGATTACAGCGCATAAATACCAACGGTACTGGCTGTCAAGTTCTTAATTTCTTTTTAAAACCTTAACAACTGTCAAACTAGGCGAAGCCGAGATACAGGCCATTAATCTTGAACTTACTTCTCAGAGTTGCATTAAAAGTTCTTGGTTAACTTTTACATTATTTTAACCCTGTAATGATGAGCAAAGTTATGGGAGTTATTTGAGGAACGTTTTGGATGCCGGATTCAAATGAGAGCTGGTTAAATTTTAGGGTTTAATTTGCTATGCTCACATATGTTATTTGAACTACAAATAGCAGATTTCAATACGTATATTGTGTATATTTAACGTGGAATGTTACAAGATTTATAAACAAAATGATTTTAAAACTCATTTCAAATATGGTTTTACCCAAGAAATGTCATAGGTTATTATTATTCTTTGACCCTGTCATTCTCATGCTGTAAAAGTACTGCCTCAGTAAGGGTTTATAAAAAAAAACCGTTGTTAAACTTTTGCGTTACTTTCATAAATTTCAAGTTCCGATTCCTAATATTACTGATATTACAAAAATCAAGCCAATAGTCGGGATTTCAAACTTTGTTTTTTGTTAGGCATGTTGCATAAAAATGTAACGATTAAAAAAAAGGCAAACAATTCCACTCTACCTGCACTTTTATCATCATTTTTATGTAAAAATATGAATTCAATGATCAATTCTAAACTTAAATTAATATTGAAAACTGTCAAGATAAACATTCAGGCTTATATACATCTTGCCTAGTTCCATAAGTGTCAACTTTTTTTAATTCACCACGCAAAATTGGCACTGGTCCAGACGCGGCTTGTGAATCACCGTATGAGTCCGAGACATGACATTTGTAGCAATTAGCGTGTCAGGAACTAAATAAAGAGGCTGTTAAGTTTATTTTGGAGTCAGTAAAGCATAATTTTGAAGTTGGGGAAAATCTGAATTATTTGATTCAACGTCCATCCAGTTTTCTTGTTGATTATCAGCGTAGACTATCAATTTTGAAATTCGGTAGGCTTTGACATGAAATAATTTGGTATTGATAACAATGATATAATTATATTTAAAGCAGATGTAAGTACTAACCTATCCAGCAAAGAAATACGAGTAATCCACATCAACAGTAATTCATTAACATTAAAAACAAGACATACACCGATACAGTAATTTGATCTGAATTAGGAACAAGTATTGCTTTCAAACCAGCTCTTGTCCGGACGCGCTTAAATCTGATACTTGTCTAAGAACTGTCGAAACGTTTCGACTAGCCCCGATTTACAAATATGAATATCGAGTATCGGACGCTTAAATATTACAATGCATAATACTCTATGGAGATCTGGAACGCTTTGCAGACGTCTATGTCTGTAAACATGAGTATCCTGTTTCAGTTAGAGGAGAAAAGTGGATCGGGAGTGGCTCACTATTTATATCGCTTCTTTCTTGGATTGTTATCGTACTAATTCAACATCTACAATGTATACAATGCTCTGTTAATTCATACTAATGCTGATCACTGGTTCTAAATGTATTGAATAAATGTTGGCCACTCGCTTATTTCTGAAATTTCGTTCTTTTTGTAATTTTCTCAAGATATTAATTTCTGCGTGCTAATTCTAATGAATTATTCGACGTTCATGCCAATATCGTTTCTTCCTTTTCGCAATTCTACACAATCTGAATTCCACACATTAGTAATTCTACACATTCGCTATTGTGCACAGTCATTATTTGTGCACATTAGCGATTCTTCCTTTTCGCAATTCTGCACAATCTGAATTCCACACAATAGTAATTCACCACATTCGCTATTGTGCACAGTCATTATTTGTGTACATTAGCGATTCTTCCTATTCGCAATTCTGCACAATCTGAATTCCACACAATACTATTTCATCACATTCGCTATTGTGCACAGTCATTATTTGTGTACATAACCATTAACCGGCTTATACGTTTCAATGTGACTGATGCCCAAACATACAATCATTTGAACATCTAAACATTGATACGCCTTAACATCATAGGATCATCACAATCTTTCATGTCAGTCATGTACATGTTACATTTGAAGATATTTATTAGAATATCATGACATGTAAACATGTTGCGAAGTCACATAAAAGTTTAATTCTGGCGTTGATGCCATTAATCTTCTAAGCTATAAACAAAATAAATCTTGCAAATACTATGTGTGAGATGTGAGTGAGAGTCAAACAAATTATATTCAATTTCGACACGGTTCGTCTATATTGTGTCCTTGGCAGTTAGCTGTCACATCATTTTTTTAAAAATATGATCTTAAATTTGTGACAAGCAATTTAACAGTGAAAACCAAACCCGTAAACATTTATGGTACAGTTCAAGATGAAAAAGACAAAGAAGACTAAACAAGAAAAAATAGATTCCCCTTACTGTACATTGACGACATTATAAATGTTAACGATCAGGATTCTGTAACTCATCAACCACCCTTGGATTATACCCACATCACTCATCTGCGTTGACGCATCTATTTTTAATTATCTCGACTCAAAGGAAATGGGATGTTTTTAATATAGATGCGTAGTTGGTTTTGTTTATAATTAAAATAACTTAGTTCTTCGTCTTGGGCCTCTCTGGAAAATTCTACCATATTTGTCACTTAAACAATAAAGACACAATAGCATTTTCAAAACAGACATAAATTATCAATACTTGAGCGTGATGGAATCTACTGATCTAACTTTAGTAATGTTATTATTAATGAAGCTAATGAATCTCTCATTAACTGTTATTATTATAAAATGGACCTTAACGCTTTCATATTCCTTGGCGTTCATAATCCAAGTGAGAACTTCAAAGATAACTTTTTGTAAACCTGTCACATTATAAATAATGTTTGAGCAGTTAACTACGCCAGCGGCTACCGAATCTATATTTAGCTTGAGTCAGTCACCGCCCTTCGACACTCGCCTACTCGTTATTATAGTATACCTATATAATTATACTGTTAAAGTGCATCTCCCACAGACTTCGCTATTAATAACAGGAAAAAACATGTCCTTTTTATTATTTTGGATTGGTTATTATCATCTAGAGCCTAACTAGAATCTCCTTTTCCGAAAGTAGTTGCCGTAACTTTATTTTAAGTTGATTTTATGATTACGTTAAATTAAGATTTGAAAGATATGCGTTAGTTGCAGATTTAAAAAAAATATTTTGACCGTCAAAATTCAAACCGATGGGTTTTTGATATTTCCTCATTTGTATTTTTTTTTTGTATTTTGCTGCTAGATTACCTCATAGCTTTTTCTTTAACCAACGTTACGGTAATTGAATACTATAAAAGGTTCTAAAGTAGCTAAAATACAGCAAAATTTAACTAACAGAAGCCGGAGGAGGTTTTATGCCCTGGATACAGAAGCAAGTTTAAGTAGACTTTTGACAGATGATGCGACGCTGCTACGTACCAAAACGCCATAGATTGGCAATTTTGTTTTGGATCGAGTCTCCTTAAACAAGGACACATATTATTGAAATACTATTAAGTTCTATTTTCTTTTTTTTTTCGGTTGTCTAGAGCGTTTCCGTTGTTTCGGAAGTAACAGACTATTCAACGATAAAAAGAGGGACGTTGCACTATTCTGTATGAAATCTTAATACACAGATTTTAATCGACGATTACAAAAAGTATTGTTCACGATAGTGTCATGATCAAGCTTTTTAATCTCATACCTTAGGCCACGAAGCAAGTACTCGACTAAAAAGCTCTCTTTTATAACACGATTGTGAAAAATACCTGAACCTGTGAAATGAACCTGTCCATGTGATCTCATCATCTGCCGAAAGATATTCACAGCTGGACATAGGCCCATCATAGGCCTCGTGATCTAAAATGAATAACCTAATAAACTTAATTAATAGCATGTTTAATTGCGATGGCATGTTTAATTATGATAAAACGCACTTCTCAAGCATCCAATTAGGCTTTATAATCCGCGTCCATTACTTCATCCTTTCCAACATAATTGAGCACCTAATATTTTACCTTCGTAATAACTGTTTAAACAAATGAAAGTTATTAATAACCATTATTAAAATTTGCGCACATCTGCACTCGCATTCTATTAAATTACGATGAGTGATGCTCACAGGGAAAAGTTAATTTACTAGCTTGTAATTTGGTATAAACCCTGACGATCTGTGACAATATCTTCAACAGAGGACTTACATTGTTAATGAAATGAAATGAATATAAATCAGAAAGCCTTTTCAGGAAATAAAATCAAGAACTCATTTGAAGGATTGCTAAAATTAAAATTATTTAATGTAGCAACCAGTCTCAATAAAAATAAAAATAATGTCGAACTATTTCCTGTAAAAATGTGATCAATTTTTTTCATATTTTTTAGACCGTAAACACTTTACTTACCTTACCTAAGCCATAAAAAAAAATACCTCAATACGGTCAAAGCCGCTGTGTATTAAGTCATCCTTACCAACAGGCCACCTATTTCTCCAAACTCTCTTGGACAGAAGCCAAACTAAAATAAACTGGTCTCGGACCGTGACCATAGAGACAAAGAAAGCTTAAAATTTACTATCCCAATCAAAGTCCAGGCAAATCACCCAGATATTATCACTAGTACTAAGGGACCTCATCCCTTACACATTATTACGGTCGAGCGGTCGCTCCCGTTTAGAGGGAGTACTCCCAAAATCGAAGTTCTTAGTTATGCTAACCTTTTCCCTTTCTCTCTTACGAGTAACAAGTATAGAGGGAAAGGGAAGTCCTTTTTAATGCTGCGGAATTTCCCAGATTATGGCACGAAGAGATTTTACTCGTTTGTCGCTGTTATTGCGCTACGTTATAGATTATTGCGTATCGTCGTTATGGAATGTTGGGAATCGTTATGGGTTATTACCGATCGTTTTGGACGTTATCGATGTAAATTAGTATTCGATTATGACCTCGTGTTCAGGAGTACCTATTCCCTGTGTTAAATGAGGTTAAAGACGATTTAAAGGTTATGAGGCTTCATCGTCCTTAGCTTTATTTTTGCTTGCATTTTTTTGGTTACCAAACATAGTCTGTATTCACTGTTTCTGCATATTTCTTATTATTAGCATTATTTCTAGTTTAGGTTGTAATTTACTTCCATTAGCGTAGTGCAAAATCACAAAATAGCTGTGTATACCTAAGTGTGAAATTTGGGAGAACAAACTTGCAATATAGATGAGTCAGATCAATACAGTTCGAATTTTCAATGCGATGCCATAATGTTTATCATCATATTATAATACTGTACATCTATCATAAACATACCATAAATTGGTTTCTTTGATTTGCTGATGAGGATTGTATATTTGCGGAGAGGTTCCCTCAAATGTAGTTTTACTTGGTCCGTGGGTAAATTGTATGAATAGCCATTCATTTTTTTCAGGGAGTTTTTTGGGTCTAGAACTCTGTGAAGGTCACATGTTTTGGATAATTCGTCTATATGGTTGGTTTTCTATGTAATATGAATGTGAAAACTTTTCTATTTTGTCTTATATCGTCGGATTCAACTAATTTAGTGTATGTTTAATGTAGTGTAGTGTAATGTAGTGTATGTTTTTGCGGGTGGTAGGACCTTGTGCGGGGTCCGTCCGGATCGCTACCACCATCTTATCCATTAACCTACCGCCAAACAGCAGTGTTCGCATTTTGTGTTCCGGTTTGGGGATAAGACAGCCGGTGTAATGACTAGTATAGAGGCATTCCATCTTAGTCCTCAGGGTTGGCAGCGCATTTGCAGTCTTGTGAATGCGAATGTCTATGGGTCACAGTTTCCACTTACCATCAGGTGGCCTGTGTGCTCGTCAGCCTTCCTCCCTATGCCATAAAAAAAAAAAAAATGTATCACGCAAATCTTTAACAAGTTAAAGCGAGCAGTCGCAAAAGTTATCATATACTTTCAACGTTGGCAATAAACGGGACACACATGCGTGGCACATTTAATAAGGACAAGGTCGTCCATGTCCTTTTTAATTAAATATGAAAAAGATACCTGGGAGGAAAACGTGCTTAACTTTAATTTCGATAAACAAAGAAACTATACCCAAACCAAACTGCGGTACCGACCCAAGGGGACACCGGGGTTATTTGCTATTCCGGGATAAGTGTCTGGTGCCGGAGGAACCTAATTGGACCCTCCTATTACGTCATTGTATAATAATAATAATACAATAATATAGCCTCTTTATTCCACAATACAAAAATGAATACAGTGTTATTTTACAATATCATTAAATTTCATTGATATTTGATTTTGTATTTAATATTTTGCAAAGTCGAAAAATCGTCGGTCATTTTGAAAACTTAACTTTGTTCCGTATAGTAGAGACATCTTTGTGATGCTTTGTTGTTGCTTACTATCTCTTACCACGTTTTTATCAAATACCTTAAGCCTTTTGTTTTTGCTATATGACACAAGGTTAAGTTTTTGAAATGGGGGACCGTTTATCGATCGTTGTATAAATCTTTCTGAAGAACATTTTTTATTGTCCTTGTAATAATTTCATCTACACTTAGAAAATAACTCGAGAAGCTTAGTATTAAGCAGTTATAGCTTGAATAAGACGCAGAGTGGTAGATTAAATTCAATTTTATAATTAGAAAACACAGTTAAGAAGTTCGGAGTAAGCAACGTCATTTTCTTATTCCTGACCCTCCTCACTTATTACGAAAGGGGAGGCCTGAAAGCATCGGGATATGTATTGGTGAATTATTAATGCTAAAGTCAACCTTCGCATAATGATAAAATAGTGCTGTCCATATTATGTCGGAGCAATTCGACAACTTAAAATGCTTATAATTTTGTAGTGCTGTTTGTTTGAATAGTAAACAATTAGTCCCAAATAATTGATGTCTGTTTAATTGTTACTCTGATTTATAACAAAATTAGAGGACGCCCGTGACTTCATACGCGTACAATAAGTTTCCCGCTACTCCCCCTACTTCTTCCCAATGGGGGTCGATATTCGGAAAATCCTTTTTTAGACCCTTAGACCTCATAAAGAACCAACGTGCCAAAAGAGTTTGGGCATCACATTTAAATACATAATCATACCTGCGGACTTTTAGTGCCAAAAACTTAAATCTTTAATATAATCTTTATTTTATACTCTGACATTATGTAACACATTAAATTTTATACATTTATCTGTTTGTAGAAGTCCTCTACCTATATAGCATTTTAAGAAAATCATAGAGGCCGCTGAAACATAAAAATGACAATAATGGTCATATAAACTTACCCAACGCCGTTTGGAATCTCTAGACCCCGCGGTTTGGGCTGTTTTTTTTATTTAGATAATTGTATGATTTATATACTTTATTTCTATAATTTCTACCGAGTGGTGGATTGTATAGCACGGTAAAAGAGATTTGTCAAAAAAGATGAGGGTTTTTGGGGGTAAAATTGGCAACCAGAAAATGTTGCATTGTTACTATCAAATTACTGCGTCCAATAATATGCTGTACGTTTCCTAACACCACTATTCAACATCTATACCCTCTTAAGAGTTAACGCGGAAACCTCATACCTGTTCTGTCCTTCTAAGCCAATAGGTAGTATTTCAGATAAAACTCCTATACTAATATCAACCTTATTACTGAAAACGAGAGCTAAAACTGCTTTGGTTCTTGAATTTGAGATACTGCTTATTTGCTTAGGAGAGCAGTGTTAATCTCCGTCACAGAATTATCAACACGTTATACTCTGCATTATCCTCCGAGGAAACATTACCATTAATAACTCTTGTTCTAAACAATATTTACATTAAGGAGCCGGCATTAAGCTTTAACGCGTACAAATTAGCGAAATCAACAAGGAAACAATGACAATGGCGCAAGATGCGAAACTCCTTTGCCATTAGAAGATCCCGTGGACACAATAAAAACGGGGAACTTGCCGAAACTTTGAGAATTCTTTGAAGGACGCGAAACAGAGATACAAGGTGGTCACGAGCGTGAAGAAGAAAAGACAGCAAAGGAGACCAATTTTCAACACGTGACGGTTTTTTGCCCCTTTAAATTGCCAGTGATTGTCTTAAATCGAAATTAATTGGGTTTTCTTGGAACGGATGATTTTAACGGACTTGGTTGCTTTGTGAATTGTGCTCCGTTGTTGTTTGTTGAAAATGTAGGTATCCTTGTAAATTAAGATGAAAATCTGATAATGGAATAAGAGGTGCTGCTAATACATTTTCAAAATACCTAATTACAGTATGGCAATTGACCAAAAACAACCTTGAACCAACATTTAACGTTTATGCCGAGAGACTCCATCTATCAGGACAGACATATTATGTTCGAGGTGACAATAAGGATGATTTTTTTTATTATAATTGCATTTGTGTCTATTAACACTTTTATTACGATTGGCAATATTATTATGTTATTTGTTTGTCCTACTTTTTAAGCATAGTTTTTTTTAATTGATTATTTATATAAACTTAATTAATATCACAAACACTACGAAGGTTTTCTCTACCAGTCAAACAATGAGTCAATTACAATTTAACGTAGTGTTGCTGAAATACATTTTACAATAATTAGCAGAAGCTCAGCCATAATTAATAAACTAAGTAATACATAGTAAAAAAAAATCACAAAAAAAGGAATAACCCAATTATGATAAATATTAGTACACAAATATTATATAAAACTTAATACATAGCAGTGCAGCAATATTTAGGAAACATTATTTTCAAAACTATGAATATAATTCAACAATTTTGATCAACAATGTAATCCGACTTATAGAATTGTCACCCCTTACCATAAACTCTCCCCTTTTATAATCATTTTTATTTAACATCTTAATCATAATACCCGTAATGGGCGGTATAACTGCATTCACAATTGACCCCCATCGCCGCAATAGCGTAGATAGGATCTCTGATGGTCCGTAGCTGATTGATTGACGAGTCTGATTAATTAACCGCATCTAAGTTGAGTAACAAAGTGGTGTTTGGGTTATTTTGGAAACTGGGAGAGTTGAAAATTCAAGTGGAGATGAATTGAGTTGCATAGGGATCGAGCTTAAGTAACGCTTACGTAACGTTAAGAGGATTGTGGGCGCGGCTAAAATTGCGTAGCTGTCGAAAAAAAAACTATACAAACTTAGTACCGGGTGCAAACGTTTCTTACCCACCACCTCATCAAGTGTGATTTTCTCGATTTTTTAATGTGTTGTACATATCTGTTTTTGTTTTTTCTCGTTCATCCTAAAGAAAAAGTTTTTGAAGATTTCTACAATATATTAAAAAATCGTGAAAGTTGGACTGGGTTCAAGGGTAGAGAAACGTTACCACATTTTGTATGAAATTTTTTACCTTCACAATGCTTTATACATAGTGAGGTATTATGTACTGCATACAAATTTTAACACGTCTTACGACGACCGTTCGAAAAGGCTTTCTACTCGGTATGGCCATATTGTTTCTGTCATGTTGTCGTAATTTCAACGTTACGATAGCTCTTTATTACTTGGCAGCAATGGCGACCGAGAGAACAATACGATAGATAACTTGTCAAAAATATATTATTATCGAGTATTTACGTTGAACCTGAATAAATAGCAAACACATGCTTCTATGCCGAAAACATTTTTTTTTAAAATTTATATCGCAAGGGGAAACATCATCATCATGTCAGCCGAAAGACGTCCACTGCTGGACATAGGCCTCCCCCAAGGCTTTCCACTCAGACCGGTCTTGTGCTTTTCGCATCCACCGGATGGATCGCGGGACCGCGGTGGATGCGAAAAGGGGAAACATACAGTATATAAAATACAACTAAAACTAAAACACACTTAAAACTAACTAACACTTAAAGTTAAATAATTAATTTTGTTCAAAGAGTTCACATTATTTAAGTCAATAATTAAATAGAAAACACTAAACTCATGCAAGGAAAAACTAAAGTTTGAAAATTGAAATTTTGAGATTTGCTAACTTCTCTATAAAGTTGTGTGTCATAGTTATGCTATAACTCAAAGACAAGATGAATATCTATCCGAATACTTAGGAAGCAGAAACATGAAAGATTTACTCACCCTTATCCGCTTGACCACAGCTTTGAAGTTGTAGTCACTGAACCGAAAACATTCATATCATAAGGATAGATTAAAAATATAACATCTAGATTCCAGATGGTCGTAAAACATATCCTTAAATAGTTATACCACGTCAAAGAGCATTGGGTAAGTTAGTATGAAGATAATCGATTTTTTTTTCCAGCGGTAACGGATGATTTTTACATAATTATTTAAAGGACCTCTAAATGCAATCGAAGAGCAGATATTAAATATTTAAATATTCAGTTTTTGGTACTAAAGGTACGCCCATGTATGAATATTTCAATATCTTGGTTCTAATGCATTAAATAGTAAAACATGTTTGTTTTAAATAATTCTAGGTATCATAATTTACCACTTTTACGAATGGCCGCTCACCTTGAAAATTTATGACTTTTACAAATGACAACCCTTTTCACCCAAATCCTTTTTGAAAATCAATTTAGAGCCACGTCCTGTTGTCATGGGATGAACTTTGGAATTCGTAAATAAACCCCACAATTAAATAATTATGATGGTATCTAAGGATTCCCTAGACAAGATGTTGTCTATATCGAAAATGAATGTGGAAGAGATTTGTCAGGATCGTAGCAGGTGGAAAGAAGTGGTCTCTGCCTACCTACTCCTCTGTGACACAGGCGTGATTTAATGTATGTATGTATAGCTAAAATTAACCTAAGTAAAGTTAAACACTGTCTATAAAATAAAACTTCTGAATCAGTCCATTTGTTTGAGAGAAACGATGCCACAGACAGATACACATACTCACTGATACACTGATAGACAGATACATAAATCATCATCATTGTCATCATCATCACCATCAGCCGTAAGTCGTCCACTGCTGGACAAAAGCCTTCCTCAAGGTTTTCCACAACGATCGGTCCTCTGCACAAATACTTACACATTATTTCATCAGGAGTTAAAATACCAGCACACGATAAAAACATTGACTAAATTTTTTTTTAGCATGACCTAAAAGTTAGACAATGTCTCTTTTGACCCCAACTGAAGGTAAAACGAGAGATAAAACAAAATAAAACTTAATAAATCCAAGCCTAGGTAAAGAAAACATTTACTCACGATGAATAAGTAAAAATACTGTTTCTCAAATTAGGGTCCTCGGGAATTCAAACAAAAAAAGGTTGTACAAATAGAGACCGGGAGTAAAAATGATTAGGCTGCCCACTCTGTTTTATTTGTTTCTTATCCTACATTATATAAGAGGAAAAAATGGTCTTTGTTCGGTTTTTTAGAACAAGTTTCGTCTAAAGAGGACTGTGAAGCGATGCTCAAATCGAGTAACTGTCAAAAAAATCTATACAAATTTTGCTGAATCAAGTGCAACTTCCTCGATTTTTGAATGTATTGCAGTTATTATGTTTCTTTTTAGGTTTTTTTTTCATTCTAAGTAATATTCTCTTGCCAAGGAAAACGTACAGTCATAGTTTTCCATAATTTCTACAACATATTCAAATGTAGTAAAAATCGGAGTAGGTGGAGAAACATTATCGCATTTTATATGGAAAGTTTTAGCTTCACAATCCGATTAAACATGAAATTCAAGTACTTATATAACACCATTACCATCATTATGATTCTCAGAATTACACGCATTATGAAAAGGGTCGCATTAAGTAGTTACCTAATAACAGGTCACTCTGCGTACAAATTTGTATGCGCAGTGACCCACATTCATTGCTTTTGAGTAATATTTACTTTAGTTTTTTTTTTACTTTCTACAATTTCCACTTTAGCAGAGCTGAGAATAGCGATGCAGACATACATCTCAGAGTGGGGTAGGCTGAGCTACAGAATTACCAACAACTTAACAACTTGTTGTGTTTCTATAACCACATTTTGCACAAACAGGCTAAGATGTTTCAAGACCTCACAATACTACAAGCCTTATCCTTTAGTCACCTCTTACGAGTTCCACATTAAAGCATGGAGTGGCACTATTCTAACCCGGCAACCACACGGCAACTAAATATACGTCACAAGCAAAAATTACTTGCACTAAAATTTGGTACAATTTATCCAGTTATTTTTACTCGTTAGTGTAGATTGTTCGAAAAATCCTTTGTGAGTGTGAAATCTGTGCAATCAATTTGGAACATTTTTAACTCGTTCAGTCTCTATACAAAACGTTTTAATATTCCCGTAAGTCCATCACGTCGTAAGTGCGTACCTGGTCGTTTATTAGAGACCCATATGTAGGGGTGACTTGTGGAGGTAGTTCGTCGTGTATATTTGGGCACTGGTCTATGCAGGTGTTAAAAAAATGGTAGTTGTTATGACGGTAAGGTATACCGACGTTTTGGTAAAGATTGCGGGGATGCTAGTAACCTGATCTCTAGTCCTCAAGGCTCTTCAAGACGGTCTAATGCTGGACCATGTCGTGAAGATCCTTGAGGCTCACAGGCCCTACTTTGAATATCGAAGTTCGAAGTTATATTATCGCCATCGCTTTCTCACGACTAAGTCGCAAATGACGAGTGACAGGGATGGAGTTAAAATGATGATATTGATTATCATTCGACATTTTTGCAGTAGCAGCACGTATTTTTCAAGCATACGTCACGGTTTAATCGCCTTTACCAGACCTGTTATAGTCATGTTTTAAACTTATTCGCCCTTACTGTCAAGTAAATAAGAGCTATGAAAAGTCAAAGACGATATGGTTTTTACCGCCTAGAATCTGGGCCCTGTAGGCCTAGTGAAGATGCAAACGCCGATAACGTTTCTGTCTTCTATTGACTAAAAATGTATGGAGTGGTCATTAGCCGTCAACGACATCCGACATTTGACAATACCTAACTTAGCGTTTTGCATTATGACAACGCCCCCTAAACCTATCCGTGGCACGAACACCTAAAACTTACTACTTGAGTACGATAGGTAACATAACGTCAATAGTTTAAGTACTTAATACATACTAGACACGGTGATATCAATCGGCATGAACAATTTCTCATTGCTGATACTTGTTACTCGATAGAAGAACTTTTCATGCTCCTAGTACTTAATCCTAACATCACCATATACCAGTTATAACTTTTGTCTACTAAATTATTCATACGGTTTTATTTACATTACGTTATACCGTATCAAAGTCACATAACTTTTCTCAACATAACCCGCAATAGTCTAGCAAATACGAACAAAAGGTGAATCCTGTACAATAGCGGTACACTCGTGCTAGATTTAAAATTTCCATATATTATGTAGGCAACGCCCGGACACCGGACAGGGAACTAAAACTCTCTTCCGATACATCTCAGGCTGTGGCTTAGGCGGAAGCGGGAAGCGATATATTCTACCAGTAGAATAGAAAGCAGGGCAGAGATTCTAGGCGGGAAAAACTTTATCTTCATTGACCTGTTATCGTATCGTCAATGTTTTGATAGCTCTTATTTAATTAACATTAATGGCGGAGTTAAAAACAATCATAACAGTTTAAAAACGATATGATTTTAAACCCAAAAGAATAGAGATCAGATAGATGAATACTGAAAAAACAGGAGACACCTTGCGGGTGGTAGGACCTTGTGCGGGGTCCGTCCGGATCGCTACCACCATCTTATCCACTAACCGACCGCCAAACAGCAGTGTTCGCATTGTTGTGTTCCGGTTTGGGGATAAGACAGCCGGTGTAATGACTAGCATAGAGGCATTCCATCTTAGTCCTCAGGGTTGGCAGCGCATTTGCAGTCTTAGGCTTGCAGTCTTGTGAATGCGAATGTCTATGGGTCACAGTTTCCACTTACCATCAGGTGGCCTGTGTGCTCGTCAGCCTTCCCTATGGCATAAAAAAAAAAAAAGGAGACAGCCTCACGAAAAATTTGAGCTAGTCCCAAGCTGAAATGTTGAGCAAGAGCGATTACGGCTTACAAAAGTTTAATAACAAAAATATTTCTACTTCTTAATTTGGAAGTTATATTACGAGGAAAACCTGTCATATGCCAGGCCGGGAAAAGGGCAGAATTATATCAATTACAAAGTTTTGCCTGGAACATGAGGTATAAACAGTTCGTAATACGGCCTCCTGTTTCTGTGTCTTTAATAAATTATTTTAAATAATAAAGATCGTCAGTCACAAGATGGTCTACCAGTTTGTTTTTAAAAATCGGCATTATAAAACCTGATTAAGCTAAAGCTGCCTAAATTGGGCTGCGTCAAAATCACAAAAAATAATTACATGACTATCGTTTGAACGTAAACAGTAGACGCGTCACTACGTAAAGTTTGCGTCAGTGTATAGCTTCAGTTTTGTCGAAGCTTTGACAAAAAATATCTAGATAATCCTTGTGACTACGAGTATGCCTATGTTATATTGCATACATAGACCTATAAATAATATCAAGATTAGGATTACGTAACAATCGCTTGGTTCGGGGCTCTAACTTTACGCCCGATACTTCATCTTTCATGTGACTAAGTTTTATAGTGCCGGACCGGGGCCGTTTTTTATTGCCAAGGAATAAAATATTTCGCTTGCACCCTGCAAGAAATATCACCTGTTTTAGTAAATACGGAGTATTTTATTTAGTGCCGAAATTCCTTTGCTCCCAGTTTTAAAACGTTTTAATAGGTTTTTCAGCGTCGTTTCAGTTCTTTGGGAAACTATAGAGATTTATTAGGAACACGTATTGTTGCTTTTAAACTGGTATAGCTGGCTGTTGCACCGTCAAACTTAGAGTGTGAACGAGTAGTGCAAGTAAGTTATGCTTAGTAACAATAATAACACATTCTTTCTGTAAATGATATGAGTACAAAACAAAAAATCTATTTTAATGAAGCAACCTGTCGTATGGTCGCTTTGGCCGCTTATGTCAATTCTACAATTTTGTTTTTTTTTAAACCCCTTAATTTTATTCTTGGTAGGAACTTAAATTAAAATCTTACTAATATTATAAATGCTAAAGTTTGCATGTGTATGTGATGGATTTGGATAAAATTCAAAATTGCGAAATATAAAAATGAGTTGCGATCAGGAGCTACTTAAGTATAAAATTGTGGAACCCCTTGATTTAAAAGGGACAGTGTTTATCCACATCATAAAACACCACTATAATATAATTGGTGATGTGATTACAAATGAATGAATTTTTTTCGCAATATAACACCGACTTTACATTATTTTAATTATTATTTTTCCTAAAGAAAGAGTAAATCAAAATGAGTTAAATATAAATATTGGCAAAATAAATGCTCAATTTAAATAAATTTGAATATTTAGGACCTAATAGTTTACTAATTTCAGTCAGTTATGAATATGAAAACTAAATTAGTGTTCAGCTGTAACCTACAATTAATTCAATATTTAATACTAGGCAGTAGAACTTTGAACATTTATAGTGAGCTTAGTAAATGTGCTAGTAATTCTGGGCCTAATTATTATTCGGAATCACGTTGTAGACAAAGTTTGCACCGGAACGACTAGTGCGTAAATTAGAGGGAAGAGTCGAGAACACTCGGTTAAGACCCGAACACAACAGCTGTTAAACCGAGACTTTAATTAGGAATTTTAAACGAGGAAGTAGAACTAGAAATTACAACGTAAAAGGCGAGGGCGTAATGTTTCTGCCAATAAATGTACATTGAATTGAGACTAGCTTTTGCATAAGACCAAACTAACGAATCCCCTCAAATCTTCACCGATAAAGATTTTTCCAATAATACTATAAGATCAGTTGTTATGAGTGAGAATCATTAATACTATTTAGACTTATTTAACTTCCTTATGGAATGATTATCGTGAATTCTTTGCAAGGGCCATTAAAAAAAAACTAATCGTCATCCACGGCCGAGATTCTAGGCGGTAAAAATCATATCGTCTTTGATCTGCTATCGTATTGTCAACGTTGTGATAGCTCCTATTTACTTCACAGTAATGGCGGCCGAGTTTGAAATAATACCTACTATAACAGGTCTAAAACGATATGGTTTTTACCGCCTAGAGCCCAGGGCCTCTATTCCGGACGGTAAAAAACATATCGTCTTTGGTATTGTTTTGACGTCATCCGCCATTACTGTCAAGTAAATAAGAGCTATCAAAACGGCGGCAATACGATAACAGATAAAAACGATATTGTTTTTAACGTGTTGAATAGAGGCCCTGAAGCACGTATCAGGATAAGTAAATTAAACGTGAACCCGTAGAAAAGGGTGATGGGCAATTTTGTATGGACCCCGTCCCCCCCCCCTCCAACAGTAACGGGCTGCAGGTCTATATGTTCATTAGGACCCAATAAAAGACAAAATACTTATCTTCGTAGCAAAATCAATGGGAATTTTTTAATGAAAACAAAGGGCCAGGCGAGGCAAATCATCTACATACGTGTTCATTTTCAAACAAATTCCATAGTTCCATACGATAAGATTATGATTTTTCAAGAAAACCCCATACATATGGTGATCGTCGCCATAGAAAAAATACATCATATTGCCAAGATCTATAAACTGGCACATGTTTCATCACTGTTGGTGGGTGGGGTCATTTTTACCCATCGTCCTTTACATTTTGACATGTTTGAGACGGGCATTTAAGACAAGGACCTCTATTCTAGGGGGTAAAAACCATATCGTCTTTAACCTGCAATGGTATTGTTTTCATCTCGCCCGCCAATGCTGTCAAGTAAATAAGACCTATCAAAACGTTGTCTAAACAAGAACTGAGGGGCTAATACGGAACGCACTCGCAATCGAGATCGTTTTGATTTTGAAAATCTAAGGTTTTTCTGCATACATGAAACAATACTTCCGCTTTGAAGTTGATTGCGATTGCGAGTGCGTAATATGGTTTTTACCACATAGAATATTGGCCCTGATCAGATTATTAGGCCTTAAATATAACAAGTTACGGAGGCCTGGCTTTATGGCTACACACTTTAGTGCTTTGTCACTTTACCGTCATGTATGAACTGCTGTACTAATGTGTAAAAGGCTTTAAAGTGACAAGGTGTAAAAGCATGCAGTTGTTTGATATGGCCGACTATAGAGGTATCTATGGTACCAAAAGTATATTCCTCTCTAATTTCCGAGTCAGTTTATATTACGTTTAGATAGATAAACAAATGTGGTTACAGAATTATCAACAAATTTTACGAGTGCAGTGCGACACAAAACAGAAAATTAAATTAAATGGAAATAAAAAGAAACCATTCTGAATTGTTGCCATGTTAAGTCAAAAAAGTGACAGTTACGTAGAAAGTGGCGCCCTCTTTTAATTTCTACTCTTTTTTATTGTCGCACTGTAGAAGGTAATTCTGAACCTCTGCCTACCTCACTCTGAGAACGAAGGCATGAGTTTATATATGTATGTATGGATTTAGATAGACAAAGCATACAGTACCCAATAGCAAGAAAGCAAACATTTTAGTAACTTTGGCATGTAAGTATTTAGCCTCCGCCCTGTTTTGTTTTCAGATTACAGATTAATATTCTGTCTGGCAGCTAGGCTGTCTGGAAAAAAAGGCGTCTCGACTTTTTTCGCTCAGAGATTGCCTGTCACTATACCGAATAACGTTTGTCACTACTCGTCAGCCGATTGACAGGTGGATAAACAGGATTCATACGTGCTAGTAGATTTTTAGAGTTTTATATATGTACGCATAATTTGTATAAATATTTTTCGAAACTGTATTCGTTAATTTCAAACAAGTCAAGAAGGAACTTGATAGTTTCGCCATGTCCGTCTGTCCGTCTATCCGCGTGTTACCTATAAATGGAAAACTGTTTCATACATGTTGTTTTTTGAAATATTTTTTGGAACATGGCACGGGCCCATGCCTGGCTTTGTTGAAAAAAAAAAACTTCTGGGATAAGTATCCATCCAACGATATGACTTTAATATTTAAAAAATAAATATCGTTCGTGGCCAGTCAAATTAAAAAAGTAAAGTAAAGCCTCACACACCGTGTAAACAAACGACTGTTTAACCGTGTTTATTATAATAGAAGTTCATTCCGTCTGTACAGGGCTTAGTTTCTCCGCGAGGTGATTTAAAGCGCGCTGCTGGCACTGCGCTTATCTTGTTTCGGATTCAACACAAACTTAATCTACTTCTGTCTCGCTTATTTAATCAAATAAAATGGAGATGGCTAGAGAAAACAAAATGCACAAAGCCTTTGATAAAAAGTTGTTCTACTTTCAAGTCTATCATAAAATTAAACTATGCTTATACAGGATGCGTCTAAAATACACAGGGAAGTTTAGAATCGGCAAGAGCTAGATAGAATGGTAAATATTGTATTATCTACTCCGACTCTGTCTGCATATTTCTTTGCAAACTGCTGAATTTTCTGGAAAGAAGGTTAAGTATGTCAAACTTCAGGGTATTATTTATTTCATCTCGATCGGTACAGGCGTTGAACCATAAAAATGGAAAAACAAATTAAAAAAAACTGACCTAGCTTAGCCCGTAACTTAGCTAGCGAGGAATTTTTTACGGTTTTTTTCTTTAGCTATTAAATTTTGTGAGACAAGGAGAATTACTTAATAGGCAAGTGGCATCAGCTTCGATGTTTTCTTAATATAATTATAAATACAGCTAAAAACCTAGTTTAACAAGCTATCAATGAAAAAAACCGTTTCCGACACACAGACAGACATAGACGTCAAGCTTGTAACAAACCTCTTTTTCTGTAAAATTGTGCAAGCCGAATTTATGACATTGCATAATGTCGTAACGTTTCACTAAAATTCGCTTGCTTTTGTTTTTGCCAGCATTATTCTTCTCAATTACGAAATGGTTCACATTCGAAAGATAATCCAGTCTAGGTAAGATAAGACATTCTCTGCAAAGGTTAATGACATTTCCTTTGTGGTTTTAATGCTGGCTAGGATAATGCGGTACTTAGGTACGCTTGAAAAGGACTACTGGAATGTTTCTAAGAGTATTCAGTGCCACCAACTAACGATTGGAGGCGACTTGGGTACGGATTGAGTGTCGCTGGCACTTAGTTTGTTAAGTCGCCTGTGTGACGGTAATTGCTGCGTAGGATTTTACGTGTTTTATTGTAGCAAGAACTGGAAAAGAAGGTGTTAGGTATAATATTCTTCACCTCAGCACCTCAAACAGGCAGGTTTTGCTGTTTAAAGACATTGAGCAAAATTTGACTATGCTGCGAGCGTGTCCCAGAGAAACTTTTCAATAAAAAAAACGTCTAATATTTGGTAAATTTTAAAACTGCAGTTATTTTACTTTAAACTTTTTTTTTTAATATTGTTTGTCAAAATATACATGTGGTTTAATTTTTACCAAGTTGAATTTTTTACCTATAGGTAAAATGTTCTCGCTGCTGAGGTGAAAAATTGTAGGTAGTTCTGTGTCACACGAGACCAAAGTACCTATTAGTATTAATATTTTATACTATTTCTCTTTAGATTACTTGCACTTTTTTATAACGGTAGAACCGAACCTTTGACCTGTCAACTGTCACTTGTCATAACGCTGCCACAGATAATTCCAAACCGACACAGAAAGATTTATGCGCAGCAATACTGCAATTATGAATTAAGTAAAACAGACATCACTTACATTTATTTAATTTATTCACTTAAACAAACAGTAGATTTTAAAATTGTATCAAATAATGGCTTCATTAAATCCTTCTTTGTTTATTGAGCTTTTGCGCGTACATTCTGAATCAATAGTTCGTATTTATTTTCCGTTGAACATCAACATTCGCCATGATCGACTCCGATGTCCCATATTTCCGGCCGCTTACTGATACGGGGTTATACCAATAAATGGACGTCGTTTTGGCTTACTGGCAACACTGATGCAGTACAATCGTTTTTTCACAACTGCTGGGTTGTTTCGTGTTTCGCGTAAATTGAAACGATTCCATTTATATTAATTATTACTATACCTCTGCTGTAACTCTGTGTCAGCAGGCTGTATCTCATAAACCGTAACAGCTAAACACATTGTAAATGACTATGGTTTCTATAACATAATAATAATAATAAAAAAATAAAAGCCAAAGGCATACAAAAAAAAGTGATTTTTTTATATGCTATGATACTTGAAATTTTCACAGAGCATGTGGCCACTATAACAAAAATTAAAACTTTTTACACAAATCTTGTTTCTTATCGATCTTAATATTGTACGGTGGTATCTATAATCCCTTCGTTTGCGACTTGCACTTTGCCAGCTGTTTTTAACAAATAACTCTTTAAAAAGAACCACAATATTTTGTTCATTATTTGTTTAGTTTGCATTACTTTAGACTTAGGTCCTTTCATTAAAACAAAAAAATAAAATGACACCACAGACTGTTCTTGACGAAACGTGCCAAGAAACTGTCTGTGATGTCATTGCCTATTTTTTTTTGTCGTTGCAATGTAATGTTACATGTTTGTTTATTACTTTTCAGTCCGGTCACTACTTCGTTACTTTAACTACATTCGCATAAATCCATGCAAAAACTCTTCCACTCTTTAATATCCTATTTATTCTAAAACTCTTGCAATGGTAATCGTTTTATGGAACCTAAACTAACCTAAAATCAACAGTAAATCATTTATTTTTGTAAACCAAAAGTTATAATAACACCGCACTCATAATAGCATTCCGGGGAGCCCGAGCGTCATTTGAGTTGAAAACGAGTTTTCCTGAAAATTTATATCGCGTTTATAAAATAATAATTAATAATAATTACGCTTATAATTACGAAAATTGCTTACTTTCAAGCAAGGTTTGTGATAGGATTGTGGTGTGCCAATAGTAGCTTACCCCTGAGATTGTTTCTAAAATTATTCTAAAACAAAACCCTCCTCTATGGAGCAGGAATCGTAAACCTTTTCAAAGGTCCTTATTTGAAATTTAAATTTACTCCTCTTGGACCATTTTAAATCCCGTCACGTTTGACCCTTACACTTGTTTATATTCTTTATCCGGGCACAGTGCCCGGTTTTACACATGATTTGCTTGAAGGATTGCCGGGCCCCAGGGATGGGAAATCCGGATAGATCGTTTTAGGCTATTTTCATTTTGTTGAACACAGGGTGCATTTTAACTCGTACAATTCATGTTGTTTTTTTATAAAATTATGTTTTTACAATAAATTGCAGGATAGATGTTAAAGATTATGCAACATGGGTTTTAGGCTATTTTGATTTTGTTGAACACAGGGTGTATATTTTGCCTCGTACAATTGAAGTTGTTTTTTTACAAAATAAGGTTTTTACAATGAATTGCAAGATTACTATTAATGATAATTGAATATGGGATGATATTATGAATATGGAAATTTTTAAGTATGTTTTGAACTCAAATAATTTACTTTATTATTTTTTCTCATCAGACTCCAAGTAATTAAATCAAAATTACTAGTAATTTCTTATCACAATCAATGATTTTGCTCTCACTTTATATCACTTATTATCTTCATTATATAAATTTTCTTTTGTACAACAAAGTGTACATATACATACACACATCCATAATTATACTTATATTAAAATGTGCTTGGTCGTTAATCGCTGGCATCTCTGTCTGATTAGTCAAGTGTGACAAAGTCAAAGAGACTAAGGCGAAGTTGGGATCGCTGTGTGCAGTTTCTCCCAGAGATCTTCGCTTGGGATGGGATAAATCACCGCTATTCTTCATTTAATACCTAGTTGGTTGCGGCTAATCCTTACAAATTGGATGAACTAGAATTAGGATCGATAAAGGATGGCCGGAAGAAATTAATGTAGTTGAAACTGTTAGGGTGGAGTACATGCATCTTAACGAGTTCTGTATCGGTTTTATGGAACAGGTAATACACACATGAAAAGTTTCATATTTATAACGTTAGCTTTATAATAATATGTTATTCAAGGATACGTTTACTCAAAAGAAATAATAATAAAAACCAGATATGAGTAATTATTTTGTAAAAAATGTTTTTATTTTTATTTATTTTTTATGGCATAGAGAAGGCAAACGAGCACACAGTCCACCTGATGGTAAGTGGTAACTGTGACCCATAGACACTCGCATTCACAAGACTGCAAGCCTAAGACTGCAAATGCGTTGCCAACCCTGAGGACTAAGATGGAATGCCTCAATGATAGTCATTACACCGGCTGTCTTATCCCCAAACCGGAACACAACAATGCGAACACTGCTGTTTGGCGGCAGGTTAATGGATAAGATGGTGGTAGCGATCCGGACAAACCCTGCACAAGGTCCTACCAC
This sequence comes from Acleris sparsana, assembly GCA_923062465.1. Classification (NCBI taxonomy): domain Eukaryota; kingdom Metazoa; phylum Arthropoda; class Insecta; order Lepidoptera; family Tortricidae; genus Acleris; species Acleris sparsana. The sequence continues at coordinate 2,308,922 of OV281288.1, forward strand.
CAATAAACAAATAAATAATAATGTGCTTCTATTTTTTTTATTAAATAAAATGGAAGCTATACCTAATTAATTGTTCACTGGCACACCATTTTGTTTTTGTTTCATCCGCTGGAGCTAGAGTTTGTTTCACGAAACGTATAATTGCTCCCCCCAACGTAATGGAATATTTACGAACAGTTAAAATTTTAATTGAATTGGACATGGCTCAACAAAGGTTTCCAAGTAACAATGGTATTGTTAATACCTTGCAACCCTACCGAATGCGCCAAGTCACCTTTATTACGTAAGACAATAATTAAACTGGCAGATTGCAACAATTTATTATTGCGGGTGGTAGGACCTTGTGCAGGGTCCGTCCGGATCGCTACCACCACCTTATTAATCTACCGCCAAACAGCAGTGTTCTCATTGTTATGTTCCAGTTTGGGGATAAGACACCCGGTGTAATGACTAGCATAGAGGCATTCCATCTTAGTCCAAAGGGTTGGCAACGCATTTGCAGTCTTAGGCTTGCAGTCTTGTGAATGCGAATGTCTATGGGTCACAGTTCCCACTTACCATCAGGTGGCCTGTGTGCTAGTTTGCCTTCTCTATGCCATAAAATAATAAAAATAAAAATAATTTTAAAGAAAAACAAAGGACGATCAATGGCAGGCTGTAAAGGGAGATTAAGCTAACCTTTGAGCGATTGTGAAAAATTAAAGGTTTTTGCTCGATGCACGCGTATGCAAGTGTGTGTGATTTAATAGTTTCTACAGTTGACAATGGACTGGGCATATCACTCTATCCCAAAGGATTGTGCTAGCTATATACTAGGGAGGTAATGCAGCCAGACCATCTCGCGAGCGGACCTGCTAAAGGGGGTGTTCTTTTTTAGTGATAATTATTTATATATTTTAATACTTGAGTAGCTCAGTTTTGTTTTAATTTATAATTGTATTCATATTCAATTAAATACTTACTATCTACATAAATGAATACAGAAATACCTTTTTATTTTTTATTGGCGGTCCACCGCGGCATTTCACAGTGATCTCGCCCGTGTCAAGTGATCAGAGTAAACTAGTAAATGTAATATATTTGATCACGTGACCAGGCAAGCACCATCATCATTATTATTTCGGCCGAAAGGAATCTATTGCTGGACATAGGCCTCCCTCAAGATTTGCCCAACGAGCGGTCGTGCTCGTGCCCCAATTGCATTACATCTATCGGTTGCCCGTAACTTAAGCCACATCGTCCATTATTGTCTACCGACAGTGCGTTTTCCGGTACGCGAAAACAACTCGAGCACTCATTGACTCCATCAGCCATCAGTTGCGAGTAATATGCCCAGTCCACTGTTACTTAAGTCTGGCAATCCTAAGAGTTACGTCGGTGACTTTAGTTCTCGTTCGGATCTTTTCATTTCTGATTGAACACGCAGATAAATACAAGAAGGGAATACGTATTTACAATTGATTAACAGCGGAAAACCCTACATAATTAATTGGGGCGTTACGAACCTTTACTAAGAAACATGGCTGAAAATAAAGGTCCAACTCAGAGTATTAACCTCTCGCTTTTGATCAAAAGAGGACTAAGTTCACCTTAGCATTCGTGAGTGAAATAATGATTGGGCCTTTCGATATTGTTAACGTGCATTCGTGTATGACGATGTTTGATGTCGAAAATTCATTTTATTCATATAACCCCTTTTTAATAGAAGCTTCTATTAACATTATTATGGTTCAATATTCAGATTTGTAATAACTACAAGTCAGATATAACAGGGTGTTCAAATGCTAATGGGTTTTTGTAACTCCCTGTATTTATTTATATTCGTTTCAGTAGTAAGAATGATGTTGATGTTTTATTTTTCCAAATATAAACATGGTAAGAGGCAATCGAAATAAAGATTGCTACTTAACTCCTTAAATACAAAGATTTAGAGTTTCTTAATAAAGTAGCGAGCAAACCTCCAGGGCGGGCGCCTCCATCGAATCAATCTTGCAGAATGACCCCCTTCCGCTTTCATCTTTTTTTCATTAAGCCTGGATTCCAGTGATTTCGCCAAGTCCTTTATCTGAGAAGCACGAACACTAGGGGCGAACGAGGCGAATTCGAATTTCGAACTAATTAGTTTTTCGAATAATATTTTATATGATCAATCCGAAATGAAATTGTGGGAAAAATCTAAATGTCAAAAATACTAGAGAACGTTAGAACCTCACAACGGTTTAATTTGACCTAAAATCACTTTTGAAACATTCGGTGAAATCGATCGGTATTCTACCTTTGCTCGAAAAATGATTTCTTATTATTTTGGGTTTATCCTTCACTCACCTAAATTAATTTCATAGAATGTTTTCGACAGGCATTTACATAATGTGCATGAGTTATTTTTCGTGATCACGGGTCTAACCTAAACTAACCTACGTAACCCATGCTTGAGATAACCTAAAAACAATAAGGTTTCAGCAGAAATAAACTTTCGATGAAATGAAATTCGATGAATTGATACATTCGATCAAATTCGATGATTCGTTGAAATTTGTGTCGGTGATTCAAGGGGATCTTATTATTTTTACTTCATCTATCTATGAAAAAAATGCCTTTTAAACTGATTTATGTGATCTTCTACTGATTTATGTACCTTCGTAACATTCGGCGAAACCTGTATTTCTGGGTATAATTATGTGGCAAAATAACAACGATCGGAGCGGATCAACAGTTTAGCCCCCTTTATCTATCTAACCTAGTTTCTTCTTAAATTAAGCGGTATAAGTTCAGGAAATATGAAGGTCCTTTTGTTATCCTCTTTGCCATCTTTTTTCTGCGCTAAAATTTACCGGACCTAACTTTAACCTTAACCTTTCAACCCACTGCCGTTTGAAGAACGAGGGCAATTTTACGTATTTATTTTAATTATGTTAAATATTATCAAAAAAAACAGTGAAGATTACTGACGGGCAAATTCATATTTTTTAAACTATACCTAATTAGATTTATTAAACTAAAAAAACAAGTAAGTTTCTTGTAGCTGTTATGTAACATTTTAGTATATTAATAAAATGTTAAGTTCCTTTAAAAAAAAACTGCCATGCCATGACTTATCTTATCTCAAAGAACCATATTTTGTAATGTTACAAACAATTGTTTCCTAGGGAATATTTTTTTACACACAGTATCCTATCTTTTGTATTTCACCTATTCAAAAAGAAAATATGTTTTTCTCCGCATTTATGTGATTGAAAATGTCTTTCGTACTTGATATTTTGTAACATTCGGTGAAATGGACCTGTATTTTACCTTTCCTCGAAAGATGCGGGCATCCCTACAACAACATTAGAACGGTCGGTGTGGATCAACAGTTTAGCCCGCATTTTCTATCTAACCTAGTTTCTCGTTATTAAGTTGGTAGCGGTACGTTGTGTTTTTAATCGGTTTGCCTTCTGTTGTTTAGTGATGTGAGAAAAGTAAATCGATAACGTTTATTAACTAGTTCAGAGGCTCTAGACAAGATGCATTCGGCGTTCGTAATCGGTATCTAAAAATGTATAGAATAGGGAATACGCATGGATTTCTTAAATCTCTTTTCTCAACAAAATATGAAAATACCGTAAACGAGATCACTGAAAGTGAAATCAAGTAAAAGTTGGCTAAATTTTATACTGCTAATTAGGCAGCGATTAGACAAAGAGAATCGATATGCGCTGTGACGTCATGTCAGCCGTATAAACTCCATGTTAAATACTGTTTTGCTAGAAAGAGATACGAACAAATTTTTGTTGGCTTATATCTTAGTTTTTATAGCTATTCAAAAAATGATTTCTCTCAACAATTTGTTATATGAATCAGCTTTTGTTGAGGCCGTGAATAAAATATTCCCTCTTGAAGTAAGCTGACAGACGATCGCGTAGAGCGCCTTCGTCAATTCTATACATTGTGTTTCTTTTTTAAATCGTTTACGGTTACCGTGAAGAAACTTATCTAGCCTCAATGTTACACAATCGCAAAATTGTAGTTTACCACAGAGATTCCTGTATTCACGAATTAAAAAATGATTGTATCAAAATGTTATTTTAAAAGAATTTAATAAATGATTGCTAGTCGAACCAGCTGATATAAATGTTAAGCATTTTTTTTTCCATGTCAACTGCGTATGTGATTAATATCGTTACCGGTAAACTGGGGGTTCTTTGATTTACGGGGTAACATTGACCGACCTTAAAACGATAACTGTTTTAGTTGTTATCTTCTTAAATTGATGAAGTAATTATATAACTGTATGAGTAGCTTAGTCCTGATGAAACATTTAATAGAATAATTAAATATTAAAGATAGTTTTTGGGGTGATCAATGTTACCCCGTAAATCAAAGTACCCCCAGTTTACGGTACATAAAACTTTTAATTTACTTTATGGCTTTGAAAGGAGCACAATCTTAAAAACGTAATTCTAGAATGTTAGTTTGGGACTAGGTCAGTCTTTGTGAGATTGTCAATATTTATTTATTTATATTTTTGTCTTTAACCTGGCGGCATGAATAACCAAACAATACATTTTGCTCCGTCATTGTCTTTGTGTTGAATAAAAAAAAACATTTCAAAAACATGTTTATCCCATTTAGCTTGTTGTTAAAAGTAAATTTATGTGGGTCTTTTTCTCGTCTGTTTTCGTAGGGTCGTTCTTTGGATTTGTTTTGGGTGAATTTGTTAAATCTTGTTTTTATAGCTATGCTTAATTGAGATTCATGTTTTGGCTAAAACTTTCGATTGTTTTTCGTACCTCTAATAACAAACGCAAAAGTAAAGGAATGCATTAGACATTAGAATAAACATACTCAATGCCTGTTCTTATATTTTTTGACAGGTTCGTGATATAGGTTAGGTTTTTTTTTTATTTTTTGTCAAATGTGTAGCATTTGTTTTTAGTTTTATTATTATTATCTTTTTTATTTTATAGTAACTGTTGTGTTGAGTTTTTGCCTAAAAAGTGTTTAAGCGGTACCGAGTACAGGGGCCTGCTGAAAACCAGCGCTGTGCAGACGCGGCCTGGCCGCACTCGCAGCAAATGCTGAGCTTGCTCCTTTTGCCACAATGTTTTTTTTTTTTTTTTTTTCCTTTGGTTGTATTAAATTATTGTAATTCTCTCACTGTAAATTATTGTAACAGGAAATGTGTGGCAATAAAATTCTATTCTATTCTATTCTATTCTATTCTATATATGTTTACTCTTAATAATCACAATACCTGCTAATATTTGAGCCATGGTATTGGTCAACTTACGACAAGAGGAGTACCTTATATGATTTATTATGTCACATTATTAAATACTTTGGTCAATTAACCCGCCAAACTCCCTTCTACACGATGGCTGGCTTGATTAGCTCAGAGTCGTTTTAATGTCGTGTAATCTATTCTTTGTCGGCATTGCAATAAACGTTTTTAATTAATTATCCTACTTCAAAAAAAGGTTGACGATCCCTCGCGTTTATGTTTTCATATGTTAACGATACATTATGAAAGCATTTTGTTCAATAGCGTATAAAAACACACCTTTGAAAACTACTTCCATAAGCTGTTCGTACAATAAATATTAAAACGTTGGTCTAATGATGGCCGTCGCATCCACACGTTGGCGCATTATTGGCATAAACATTGGCCAGTGTGTACCGACTTAAGCCATTTATGTCAGTCAATGTTGAGAGGATAAAACGACATGTCTGGAGTGTTTCCTGCCGTCAATCGTAAAGGCAAAAAGAAATTATAACTCAGTGACGAAAAATACTGGTTAGGTGCCAGTCAGTCTTGCGGACGGAGGCTCCCGTACCGCCCGTTTTACACTTGGATGGTTTTTGCCAGGATTTGCACTATAGGTGGCACTACAGTTGAGAACTTAAATTTGGGACCCACCTTAGCTCTAAAGTCAATCTGACATTCTACAACAATAAGGTCGAGTTTCCTAAAAGTTGCAAACGACTTGACATCTCTAATGACATTGACGACTTCAAGCATATTTTTCTTGAAATGGCTCACAATTTAACGTTCGTGATAGAACATTAAATTTTTGGCATTTGTGTATAATGGTTTGGATGATTGAGTAATATATTAGTATAGAAAATAAATGTTTTTTGCGGATGCGGGATGGGACGAGAGTATAAGCAAAATTAAAAAAAATGACACTGTTATAGTCTACTTGGTGGTAACACTGCTACGAGCGCGAGTACTTGTATCCGAGTCTTGGGTATTTTTTTATCATTGCCTAGAAGTATGTTTATTGCCTACTATATACCCATAGTGAACGTATTTTACTTACACATAAATTGCTCGTAATGTGAAATATTATAACATACTCGTCCAACACCATTAATCCTTCATTATATTTATGCCTTAACGATCAAAGAGAGGATCAAAATAATTTTTACGCAGAGTAATTAATACAGTTATAAGCTACACATCCTGAGGTTACCGTATTATCTGTGAATTATCCGTAAAAAAAGTAATTAATCAATAAATAATTACATGGTTGTAAAACATTTAAGTCGCATACGCACTGACAGTGACGGAAAGGACAGGATTTTATTAGCCAATGTATGTACTATGTATGTATGTTTGGTTGTTTGTGGCGCTTTAGAAACTAAACGCGTCAATCGATCTGCCTTTATCTCGTTAGTGTCACTAAAACAAATTATGACTGTAATCAAATTTCTATATGGCGGCAACCAGATTAATTATACATAATTCATATGTCATCATCATTATATAAGCCGAAAGACTTCATTTGTTAATTCAATTAATAAAATCTAAAGTGGGACTGAATCGCGTAAAAACATTACGTATACTCGTACCTCGACGTTACAGTATCAGTACCTATGTGTGTGTGTGTTTATTACAGTGTGAGTGAACGTCGCAAAAGTTTAACAAACAACAGGCCTTCCCCAAGGAATCACCACGATGGCTAATCACTATGTAGTTAAATATATTTGGTAAAAAACGGAATAAGTGACTTTCCGCTCCAAAAACCAATTCGTCAAAACGGACAAATTGAATATGGAATTATTTTTTATCGATTAGAATATAGCCCAAAGTAAGTCAACGGCCTAAATCATTATGCCAGAAACTTGTCAACGATTATTAACTGTTCGAAACATTCCATCCTATTTAGTTACGGTCATGAAATAGCGACATTTTGTGGCTACCGAATTCGCTGAAAACCCAATAGACTGAGCTTGACACGTGTCGTAATGACAATGATTCAAACACAATTTGTCATCACGTAAAGCCGTTCTATAAATTAATATATAATATTGAGCAGTGTTTCATTAGGGGAATATCAGAGGATTGGTTTGATTAGCTGTGTTCGCATTGTTGTATTCCGGTATTGGTTTAACACATGCGAAATTACTAATGTAGAGGGCTTCTATGTTGGTTTTTAAGGCTGGCAACTCGTTTGCACTTTACTATAAGTTGTAGTCTAGAGAATTCAAATGTCTTTATATTCGAGGTGCCATCGGGTCGTCTTTTTAGGGTTCCGTAGCCAAATGGCAAAAAACGGAACCCTTATAGATTCGTCATGTCTGTCCGTCCGTCTGTCCGTCCGTATGTCACAGACACTTTATTCCGTAACTATAAGAGCTATACTATGGAAACTTTGTAAGTAGATGTATTCGGTGAACCGCATTAAGATTTTCATACAAAAATAGAAAAAAAACAATAAATGTTTGGGGTTCCCCATACTTAGAACTGAAACTCAATTATTATTTTTTCATCAAACCCATACGTGTGGGGTATCTATGGATAGGTCTTCAAAAATTATATTGAGGTTTTTAATAAGAAAAAATTCTAAACTGAATAGTTTGCGCGAGAGACGCTTCCAAAGTGGAAAAATGTGTGTCCCCCCCCCCCCCCCCCCCGTAACTTCTAAAATAAGGGAATGATAAATGTAAAAATAATATATGATGTACATTACCATGCAAACTTCCACAGAAAATTGGTTTGAACGAGATCTAATAATTAGTTTTTTTTTAATACGTTATAAATCGTAAACCGCAATTTACCTTTCATTCAATCAACTCCAATATAATAATGAATAAAGAAAAACATTTATTTAGATGTATAGTGGTACGGAACCCTACGTGCGCGAGTCCGACTCGCACTTGGCCGGTTTTTTTTTCATGGCAAGAACATAAACGAGAACGCAGTCCGATGGTAAGAGGGATCTGAGACCCATAGACAACTTATTAATAAACTGGTCCGTATTAATAAACTGATCTCAACTCTAATGCTCGTCTCGAGATGCGTCAAAAATGTCAGTGTTCTATGGTTTGGCGTTTACTTTGACGTATCTTGTGACGGGCCTCACAGTCAAGATGAGTTTATTAATACGGCCCTAAGATGGAATGCCTCTATGTTACTAATTTCCTTTCAATTTTCTGTTTCTGTTTGTATGATTTTTTTAACGGCAACACCATGCTATTAAACGGGTACCAAAATTCCCACTGTCCTTTAGGTAAAGAGTTATTCATAAAAGTAGTAAATCTCTTTTGATTCAATTATTTTTTGTTTCTTTCTGTCTTATTCAAATGTTCCCATGAAGAATAAGGACAAAGCATAGTTTAAGAAAACTTTACCTGTCGTCCGATTATGAATACGAGGGATAGTTTATTATAACCTGGAAACTTCACGGGATTATTTTTATTTCGGAAAGTGAGGCAGTTCTCGAGGGAATAACGGTAAAACCACGTTTTGTACGGACGCAACCGCAGGTAAAAGCTAGTCAGGATCATAAACCAAAGGTGTACGGTTAATACTATAAACTGTGTCACTATTAGAAACTTGCAAATAGAATTTTGAATACATCTTACAAGCACAGATGTAGTAAACAGTCCTTTCCCATCGTTTTATGACGAATAAGTTCGTATTTATCTTGCTTTCTCACTTGGATATTGATGGGTACTGAAGCTAATTGAGAAAACAAGATAGATACGAACTTATCCGACATAAATGATGGGGAAGGATTATTTTCACTGCCTATTGAAAACATTTAAACAACGTGACACATTAATGAAATATATAGTTGTTACTCAAACCCTTCCCATTGAGATCTTTTTCAGCTAATATTTTATGATGTGAATCAAGTCAACCATGATTTTAATCAAAAACACAATCAAAATGTGTCTATATTTACTTACCTACGCAGAAATGGCTAAACGTATTCAGCTGAAATTTTAAATGGAGGTAGATCTAAAGTTGCTGCCTTTCTATTTAAAAAAATACCCCCTTCGGTCGGACCGATACTGAGAATTTAGAAATTGTTTAGCATTGTAACCATTAAAGTGAACAAAAATCTATACCTACATCGTCAAAAACAACATTTCAAAAATTCGAAATTACGCAAAAAAAACTGGCCAAGTGTGAGTCCGCCTCGTGCACCGAGGGTTCCGTACCGCCACACGTGCACTGTGTGGCGGTACTTATCTTCTAGTATTTATCTTCTAATTCGAATCAGTGGGAGCCCAACTCATACTAAATTTGATTTGTATGTTTTACCATTTTTGGGTAATATTAAAATAAAAATAATATCATCATCATCATCATCATCATCATCATCATCATGTCAGCCGAAAGACGTCCACTGCTGGACATAGGCCTCCCCCAAGGCTTTCCACTCAGACCGGTCTTGTGCTTTTCGCATCCACCGCGCTCCCGCGATCCTGACGAGGTCGTCACTCCATCTTGTTGGAGGCCTACCTACAGCTCGTCTTCCGGTCGAGGTCAAAAACCACTATACCGTCGTAAATAAAGGAAAAAAATACTAATGTTTTATAATTCAAAAGATACAGCTTTTTAAAGTATGGATGAACGGACGGACAGCATACTCGTAAAACAGTTATAAATAATCTCGTGCAAAAAAGCGGAAATGAAGCAGATATCAAACCACATATAATGAGCCAGTCAGCGTTACATATTTCTTTCTTCCGGCTTATCTCTCCTAATCTTTGTGAACAAAAACATATGTAATGCGCCCGTGAGTATCAATCATCGGGATAGAATGACAGAGACAGACGCGAGGCACGCGCGACAAAACTATATGATTTGTGCTGGGAAGAGATTATTCGTAAATGTCAAAAAACAGGCCAAGCGCGTGTTGGACTTGCACATTATTTGTTGTTAAAGCGGCAATAGAAATATTCACACTGTGAACATTTCAAATGTCTATTTATTTATTATAGTTTATGAGATACGGACTGCTGACATACAGTTGGTACCCTATGAGTACGGAAACAGGGAGGAATGTTGAACAATTTGAAAAAAAAGTCTGATAAAAGGTAATTCCAGGATAATTTAAATTCTAATATGTTTTTAAATATAAATTTAAACACGTATAAAAAGACAAATGAATTTTTCCATTTTGCAATCTAAGTATAAAAACAAGCAGAAGGCTACAAATTGGTAACTTACGTTACTCTCTGCCATGGAATTGCTCTAAAGAACATTAAAGACTCATCAGTTATCACACAAAATGGCACTATGTTGCTTTGTTATATTACTAACGCCCGAAGTGTTGTTAATAAAAGTTGGCAATGAATTAATAAGATAAGACATTATAAAAACGACAATTTTATATTTTTAAGACTTTCTTCCAAATGACCTTCAAGAAAGCAAAGAACTATTAATACAGGTAGTTCAGTCTTAAAAGGTAAAGATTTTAGGAAAAAATAATATGGATGATTTTCAATATAACGGAGAAAAAAGCCATATGTTAGTGGAACAAAGGCAAAAGTAGGAACCTAACTTCTGAGGTACGGAGCCCTAATAAACACTATTTCATATAATGTAAGCGGTCTTACAAAATCCATTTATTTTCTGCGATCCCGTTGTGTCCTGTCACGTTCCTCAGGCGGACGTATCAGACGCTGAGGCCATCGGCCGCTCCCAATGGGGACATTAGCCGCCTGAATTATACGGGCTGCGTGATTGGTCGAAATTTAAACTGAGCAACAGACCGTTTGTTGTGATTGGTCCTTTTTCTTGTCAGTGTGGTCCCTAGTGGGATGTTTGCCTGGCTGTAATGCTGGTACAAGTCTATAGGGAATAGTAAAGCGCGATTGAAGTAACGTTAGCTATCTTTAGGAACCCAAGTTGTAAATGCTTTCTGGTCTAGTTTACTAAGGAAGTTATTTATTTTGAGACCATATCTACTGACTAAGGAATACGGTCGAAAAGAAGTAACAAGTTTTTAAATGACGAACCGGAATAAGATAAATGTTTTACTGAAATGAAAATATTGTAATGGATGTTTCTATTATTTTGCCGCTGAAAAGAAGAATAACAACACTAGATCTTACTTTTTTGTTCCGGTGTATTATTTCTGATTCTTTCCTTCTTTATTATTTTCCTGGAGGAGCCCAAAGTAATAATTAGTCAACAAACTGTCAGATGCCATGCCTTTACTTTGCAAACTGGCCGATAAACTGTAAGAAGTGGTTTGACCATCGTTCATCTTATTACTTAGGGTCTATTTATCTATTTTTGTTTTTAAAAACTTTTATTTTATTTTATTTTCAAAAAGGTTCTCAATTCATCGGGTTTTTTTGTATATCTAAAAATAACTTCTTTTAAAATGGTACTAGGGTTTTTGTATTTTGAAGGAGGTTTTTGTTTTTTCTCAAGCAATGTGAGCAATCTCATAACTGCAATCTTACAATTGCAATCTCAAAACTGCACATAAATATAGTACTGATTTTGTTTTTTTTAATGTCCTTATTAAAATGCAATAAGATGAAAAAGTTTAAACATCTTTTTGCAGTCGACTGAACCAAAGTTTGAAGTGAGATCAGGACTAATAAAAATAAGGAATTCAAATTTTGTCCCTCCTGCATTTTTGGATGTAACTGCAGGAAGCAAGACATCTACAGAGGAATTTCACTCTTTGTTGAAAAGATGGGACGTCCTTTCTTCCTCAGGAATGCGTTACGACGCGAAAAGGTATCTATCAAATTCCTTGTTATTCAGGTCGTAGGTATTAGAGCACGTGGTAGATTTCCCAGGAGTAGGTCGAGTTACTGAGAGACTTATTTTGACGGGTTCATGAAGTGCAATCATAAGAAATGTCTTAACTTAATGTGATCGTGGTGAGAAAATAGATCATCTGTAGAAGTGGTTGTCAAAACAAATTCTTTGAAATGGATGTCTAGCCGCCCTTGGTTGTTAGACCGTCGGTCCTCATTTTGTTTGAAACCATTTCTTTAGTTATCATTATTTGTAACATTATGTTCATTACATTGAATTTGAATTGTTTGCTCTTATTAACTTCATTGTCAAGGCAGTCGTACAGTTATCAGGCTGATTTGAGACAAATTAAAATAGAGACACTGCTTGTGGTCATGTGTATCGATGTGGATAAGTGTGGATACAACATTCGTCCCTTTCTGGCCAATGTTTAAGTGCGAGGATGACGGATGTTTTATCCACCGCGATAATACATACGGGCCCTGGAATGGGCTTGTAATATAAAAACTTCATTTAAACAATTACATGCGATAAAATTCCGAAAATTCGTTTCATTAAATATCTACAAAAAAGTCGCCCAAAGTAGACTTTGTGAAGCACTAGCTTAATTTTAATTTTACAAGTACTTGAAAATTGCCATTTTCTGGGATAAAAGTAGCCTTGGTTTATCCATTCTCCAGGCACACAACAAAACTACACAAACCAAACTATAAACAAACGAACAAAACCACACATTTTTACGATTGTTATATAAGTAAGGATAAGAATAGTTTCTTTTTTTTTGTATAGAAAACGATAAAACCTTTTTTTCGTTTATTCCATGACTCACATCTCCTACATGATCCACACAAAAGATCTTCATAAACTCAGGCCACCAAAATGCCCTCCAGCGATTCCCGTAATGTAACAAGGAAACTGCAGAAAACAATATGAACCACGTCCATAAATCCGCGACAAAAGTGACCCAATGACCCTCTTTTATCTCCTTCTGGCCGATATCCAAGGGACGCAGGCTTTGTCTAAGTACAAGATAAGGGCCCGCGTTGATTTGAATTAGAAAATCGGGCGCGTGAAGCATTTAGCTGATAAAGCTGAGGGAAAGGGCGTCGTACATTGCTTGTTCAAGGAAACTTATTTTGATTATAACTTTAACATAAAACGCAGTCACTGCCGAAATTTTTACAATTTGCAAGCTTAATACGAGTAATGAAACAAAAGATGCGGAATTTTGGTAAGGACTAAGTTAGGCAAAGGGTTGGGGTAGCGAACGTTGTAAAAATTAAATCCAATAGTGTAAACTTGTCCTTAAAAGTATATCTGTGTATAGCTTGTTATTGAAGCGCAATAAACAGGCTCAATTGACTCCAGCTCTTATCCCAACATATTTAGGGTTGGCGCAAAATGTATTTTTCTAAGGTTTCTACACTAAAAGTTGCAATGAGATTGAAAGGAAATTGACAAATTTATTGACTGCACAGATATTGACCTCGACAGCCATTCCTTACAATCAAAGCAGAACATGTTCTGTACATCACTTTTTACAAATAATATTTGTCGACAGCTGATCTCATTGTCTCGATGACTGTAAATTAACTCTTCTCAAAACCACTTCCAACTTAAGAGGAACCTTCCACGCTCCACTGAGTTTCTATACAAGTCGGAAAGGCAGCAAATCCTTCTAATTCACTCCCAACATCGCGCACGTCACGTCACTCCCACCCATTGTTCGACGTACTGGCATGACGGGGAATGTCTTTGTGTGCTTATGATCTGATAAAAAGCATGTGCGCTTGCAGTTTTGCCCACGGGAAGATCTAAAGTAATTGTCTATGAACCATTAGTAGAAACTTTTAATTGATTATTGTACGGTTACATTGTTCTGCGATAACTTCTGGAATGTGCAAAGATTATTTATTGAAAGATATAAAGAAATATCTTAAATTTCCGAATTATTTTTTCTGAATATTAATATGCTCGAACTTTAATGTTTCCGAAAGCTATGTGGGTTTTTTTAAAGGAGAGGGAGGCAAACGAGCATTGTAGGTTACCTGATCTAACTGAGCAAATCAAGAAGGGAGTGGAGCTGTTTTAGATCAAATGATATTATTGTTACTGTTGACTATTGCAGTTAAGGTTCCCTATTGGATCGCCTAATTTTTTACTTATCTTTACGCATAAAATTGTTTGACCTAAAACGGTTTCTACAATAGAAATTGTTTTATTTTAAGTATCATAAAAACTAACCTATCCTAAACTAACCTAATGTACACAATAGACGTTAATTAAAGTATGCAATGTAAGCTTAAAGGGAGTTATGCAAAAAAAAATTATGCGAAAAAAAAATGCGCTCCAAGGGGATCCCATAGTTAAATATATCCAAAAATACAGTTTTCTATCAAATGGTTGCATTGGGATATATAAAACTTCGGAATTTTGATCATTATAGTAGACACAGATTTTAAGTAATGTCAATAAAGATGTGTTATGTGTCCACACAGGCCGAGACTATCTCTGATGGTAAATGGGATCTGAGACCCATAGACATTTTGAAAGCTTAATACTACAATTCGCAGCGAGCGCAAATGCATTGTTAACTCTGAGGACTAAGCCAAGAAGCTTCTATAATTTCACCGGCTGTCATATCCCCACACCGGAACAGAATAATGTAAACACGTACGTTTGGCGGTAGGTTAAAGAATGTGGTAGTAATCCTGCACAATGTACTACGACCACATAGTTAATTGTATTTTTCATGAGCTAATTATTTACTTAGAATTCGAGTAAAAAAATAATGAGATGTCTATGTTTGGCTATAGCAAAACCTTTTATCCATTCCACTAAAGAATGTACATGATTTGATTCTTAACTGGTCATTTTATTTGGTAGTAAAAGTAAGCCAAACCAGTAATGTACATGAAACCTTTTTCGTTCTCTACACGGAACATTCGAGAAGTCACAATTTACTGGCAAGCAATTTATTTGCTAATATTTTGCCCAGTGAATTAAATCCACTGGGGTCCAACATATCTTTGCAAGTATAATTTATTTACACTTGCTTTGATTTCAATGTTTATAAAGCAGTTTGAAGTTAGATCAAATTTTGATTAGTTTCTTTCTGTGGTATTGTGAGTTTTTCTTTATTCTCATGAAACTGGCCAAAAAGTTATGTATTTTGTTTCGAGTTTAAGTTTGTTGTTAGGAATAACAAGAAGTTTATTTATGGTAATATTTTGTGAGCAATTTAGACTAGTTGGTCGTGACCTTTTCTACGAAGCTTGGTCCCTCGTTCGATTCTGGCATGGGTAAATATTTGTTTCATAAGCGCGAGTATTTATTTCTGAGTCTTGGATGTTTCCTAGTATTTAGCTATAGAAAGATGTTTATCGTTGTATAACACCCGTAGTTCAAGCTTAGAGCGTAGTTTGGGATTATTACCCTAATTAATATATACTACAGAGCCATTTAAACATCTTGTATGTTGTTGCTTGTCACTCAGTTCGTTTTTATCATTACAAACCATATAAATATGGGTATTTCGTTATTAATAATCATCATCGGCACCAGCCAACCTCATGATCATCTGTTTTTCTTCGCAATCGCTTAACAGCCAAACTTACTGAGACAACTTTTCAAACTATTACGGTTATTATTTATTTTAAAGTTCATTAAATTGGTTGTTACCGACGTTGGTATGTTAGGCGAGCAGTAGTCACTATTAGAAGTCACGCTACATCACGCTTACAAAATCATCAATACTTTCACTAATGTTGTACTAATGTTTTACCAAATCATCATTTGGCAAACAATGTCATTTTACAAGCTCTCATTTTGCAATTTTTTTTCTTTTTTTGGTCAAAAGTCTATTCTTACCTGACCTATTTAACAAGCCCATGTAGCCTATTTAATATGTAATGTTTTAAGCCGCAATGTGGTAAAAAGTCGGAATAACATTTACAACACTACTAGATTCAGAACCCGTTTGAGCCACTCAGAAAAACTATGACCTAAAAGTGTTTCAACGAACTCAAAGTACAAGTTAAGGTATCACTTAGACTAGCTTTCATTTCAATCCCCTAGAAATTTCATACCGCTGTCAATATTTTTATTTGAAAATAACCTGAATTTCAAGGAAAACATAATTGAAATGACAGGAGCATCCTGCTTGTGAATATATCGAGTGGCTAAGCAAAGAGCTCCCCTAAAGACAACCAAGCATTAAAGCCACCGATGCATAACATCTTCTTATGGACCGTGACCACGTATTGCTTTAAACTCCGTGTCCTCAACCACACTGACTTAGACTTTATGTTGTGAAGCATTAGAATTACATTAACTGCAAGCTATTTTAAGTTTGTAAGCGATGGTTTCTTTTTGCAGTTGTGTTTTAGGAACCTCAACTTTATTTCAGATGGTTAACGTCTTGAAGTGTGCGTACACGTCGGTATGTGTATGTCGGGAATCTATCTTCACTAAGAATGGATCCTATTCGTGTGGAGATGATATGTATGAAATATCATGAATGATATATGAATTACGATGCATTTTGTTTATTCAGGAACTGGCGTCAGGAATAAGGAAACTTGTAAATCTTTTCAGAAATTGGGTTTTGTGGTGAAGAAACAAAAGAAACTGGAAACATAGTATGACTTCTGTAATTACATTTAGATTTGTGGGTCAATGTTAAATAATGCACATTGAGTCTAACTGGATATTTTTGAATTCTTATTCTTATATTTAGTGCAAAATAGTTTAAACGTAGTTAGAACTATGGCCAAATCGGCTCAGAATTTGGATACGAATAACCAAGCTTTAATCTTGTTAAAACATAGTGTTCTGTTACATGTTAGTTACTACTATATTCTTTTTAAGGTCAGTTTTTTTTCTGTTTCTCGGATGTGTGAACTTACAATATTGTTCTTTTCTGTTATTTTGTTAATTTGTCTATCTTCTTGCATTGTCCTCGCTTATTAACTGGAAGAGATCTCACATAGAATAAATTCGCCTGTCAAAAAATTATTACATACATGCCATAAATATTACATTACAGGTTTAGCTAGGGAAAACTGTAAACTATTATTAGATCATTCAAGCGACTACTCAATTAACAAACAGGGTATTGTTATGATGTCGAAGTTAACCGGAAGTTTCACAATCAATGGATCCGCCCACCTATTTTAGTAACAGCATCATAAAATCTATTATGATGCCTTAACACAAATCGCTCGCGTGTTCACGCAAAGCTCTAGAAATGTTATGTTGTTCTTATAATATACACTATATAATATAGTGGCATAAAACTAGGGTCACTGACGTAGTTCAGAAGTGTAGCAGACTGAAGTGGCAGTGGGCTGGCCACATCTGTCGCAGAACCGATGATCGGTGGAGTAGACGGGTTCTCGAGTGGAGACCACGGCTCGGCAAGCGTAGCGTAGGACGCCCTCCAGCCAGATGGACCGACGACCTGAAAAAAGTGGCTGGTGGTGACTGGATGGCGAAAACGGGAGATCGGGCCTTGTGGCGAACCCTGGGGGAGGCTTACGTCCAGCAGTGGACTGCAATAGGCTGAAATGATGATGTACATGTACTAAGAGCCAAAACTAATGAACTCCCGTCACTGTACTAGAACGAACTATTCTGTAAAGATTGTGCTTTAGTTCATTTAGTATACGCGGAGCAAGAACCGAAAGCAGTGAGTGACACTGACAGCAAAGCGATCCGAATAAATGACCGACCGGCCATACGACAGACGAGTTTCTTTCACTGTACTGTGTACTAAAACAACTTAAAGACCGAATTAGTACATTTGAGCGATTAAACTAGTTTTAGTGAACGAGAACGAGCGCCCACAACTCTATACCACCATATAATATGAAATGACTAGCATAGGTGCATTTAATCTTAGTCCGCAGGGTTTGCAACGCATTTGTGGCCTTAGAATTGCAGTCTTAAGATTGTACTCTTGAGAAAGCAAATGTTTTCTGGGTCACATTCCACTTGTCATCAGGTGGTTTGTGTGCTCGTTCGCTTTCTACATGCCGTAAAAACAAGTTAACAGCTTGTAAATAAAATTTGTCTGTGTCTTTTACTAACCGGCAAAATACAGGTTTATTTAATAGGTAGGTTACGAGTAGGAGGTACCTAAGGCCCCACAATGCACATAGGTTCCTGGGTATTATTGTAGGTACATATTTTTTTAAAGAATAACTAGGGTGTTAATGATGATTATTTTATATTACCTAGTTCATTCAAGTATGGTACTCAAGGTCATTTAATTAAGCATTATTATTTTTAATACTTATAATACATACAGTTACCTAAATAAATTAAAAAACGTAACTGAAACCGTCTACGCCTATTAACTAACGTGTTCAAGCTTCTCTTTGACTTCAGGATCAAGTTATGGTATTCGTTCGAGAAAAAGCGAGTAAAGGTAGCGACTGACTTGTAACATTTGAGTGTAATGTATAACCTGTGGTCCTTATCTTTGCGCCCCCATTAGATAAGGGCCGCGAGTGATACATTACATCGAGATGTTCTAAGTCAGTCGCCAACATAAGAGAACATCCCTGTTCAAAATCCGAAATAGAACCAAACTGGTATTTAATTACCTCTGTTACGAGTACAAGTTACAATGTATCTACAAAAGATCAATAGCCCTATAGTAATTAACCACTACATTCAACAATAAACCTTACCGTCCTCCAATAAAGTCCAAATCAGTTCGACAAACTCATCAATTCTAAACACAGCTTTTGAAAAGCAATTGTATTCCTTTGTGTAAGAGCTTAGAATGCTTTGTTGGGAATAACAATGGTGTTGTTCACGTTTTTGTATTAAGTTTTTGTAATTAACCAACTGCCGAAGAACGAGGCTAATGTTTTTGACTTATTTGTTTTTATGGATCTCTGTTCTATCATAGAGTCTGGCCTAATTTTGAAAAACGATTGTTGTTAGATCAGTCTCATTGTCACAAGTGCCAATGAGTATGGAAAAAAAAACAAAATGGCAGAATTTAAAGTACAAAAGAGTAACAATGTAGACGACATAACAAAACATAAAGATAGAATTTTAACTTCTGACGCAAAAAGAAGGGTTGTTAAACGTCTATTTCTATGTGCTGGTCTCGGTATTTGTGACAAACAGATAGACAGACTCTTACACAGGCTCACATTATACATATTGATTTAACTTATAACACATTTTTTATGACGTGGCTAAAATTGTTTATTGTTCATTAAAAAAATCAGGAGCAGTGATTGGAATTGGTCAAAATCCAATTTTTACATAAAAATGACTTTAACATTACGTTTTTTATGGAAGGTTAATTCGGTATCACACTTTACATGACATGTTCTTTAAAAGTGTCATACTTAGTTTTGCGGTCCAGTTTATCACGCGTTTTCTTGTAAATATTCCTATTCTGAACAAGTGTCATGTCAGTTTCAGGTTTATCATGAAATCACAAACACTTTTACTGGCCGTAGCTCGTTTGCTCTAAACTCTATCTATAGCTATATAGCTGTCAAATCCCAGGATAATTAGACTATTGTTGCTGGCTAGGACCATAGCTGTATGGTTTTATGGTAGTAGTTTCATAAAAAGTTTGCCAGAAATGTGAACCTTGTTGTTCCTGGATCGGCATCCCTCTGATCAAACATGATTACCAGCATCCTTGCCTCATCGGCGTGATCTATGTTGCAGCCAGATGCAACTCTATTAGCGGTCGGTCGATTACGTCCATTAATTGATGGGTATCGTTACAACGCAGATGTTTAACTAGGGCGGCTGACGAATTACTTCTTAGTGATTAAAACAGTAGCCCTAGATAAGAGTAGCATGGCGAGAACGTTGTCGCTATCGAAAATGTTTTTTGTTACAGTTTGGTAGTTTTTGCGTGATCGTGTCACTAATAAACATATAAACAGGGATACAGATATATGGAAATTCAAAAACTTATCAAAATATGTTCTGTGATAGAGTTTTAAGAGGATTGTGAAGCTCAAAATCTCACCTTAAACCTCGTCAGATTTTTAGGATTTTTGAATGTGTTGTAGATATCATGATAAAGTTTGTATGTACGTTATTCCTTACAAGAAGAAATTTCATAGAATAAAATAAATTTAAAAAACAAAAAAGCAGAAACGTACATACCTAGGTGTTTAAAATAACAACAACATATTCAAAAAATCAAAAATGTGATTTAGGGGGTGAGAATGGAATTTTTTTTTTTGACAACTACGCGATTTCAGCGGCGCTTCATAATCCCCTTAAGCTCCGTAAAGTACTTTAAAGTGTCACTGTGATACAGTTCTATGGTGGGTCAGGGTTTCATTTTGCTGTTCTTTCTTTCTTGTTTATTTTCGTGTACTTTATCATAAATGTATTAATGGTCTAAGAAAGCCTATCCCCTGCTACCCCTTGCTGTCTCCAGGAAATGAATACTTCATGGTTATAATTGCGATGCGTACTAGTCGATTATAGGTAAAAGTGTTAAGTCATCAGTCTCGTATTGATGGTCGGGGGAGTCAAAGAAATAAGGGACAATATTATAGATGACTTGCTTTCCTGACCACTTGCAAGTGGGAAGATAACGGAAGGACAATAATGGCCGTGATATTTCCACTACGATTTTCAAGGTACAAATTCAGTAATGGACGAGTACACTTAGTCTTAGTAGAAGAAGGATAAATAAGTAGAGTTGGCATAAAAAACTTTGAAATAACGTAACCTCAAAAACAATTTCTGGTACATACATAGTCTTTGATCACTTAGAATTCGCTTCAGGTTTGTACTTCTGACTCACTCGCTCTTAATTAAAGCGTTTGACACGTTTTCAGAGCTATCTAAAAGAGCTATAGCGTGAGGCTAGACAATATATTTAACGCAAACAAAATCAGTTTTCGAATACTGACAAAACATATGGAGTTCTCATAAGTGCTTGATGAGACCGTCTGATAGCTCTGCTTACGTCAATCCCATTCATTTTCGATATCGAAAACGGTCATCGGATGGATCTTATCTAGAGTTAACAGTTCTTACTAAACAGGATGTTTGTACTGAGCAGACATACAAGTAAGCTAATACAAAGGTGGCTAACAATAAGCCCGCAATTGGCAACATGATTCAATTTTTACTAAAAACTTCTATTATTATTATGGGTCTAAATATCATTGCATCAAACTATTTTTTTGTCAAGTATCAGAACTACATCAGTGACAAGACTAGTTGGTGAAGTAAGCGATTTTCGAAAACTGACAAAATGTATCGAGTTGACGAAGACGCTTGACGCGACCGTCTAATAGCTTAAGTCGATCCTATAAGGGGCTTCTAAACGGGCCATGTTTTGCTGCAATTTGTGGCCGGCAACTAGTGCTATCTTACTCTTACCTCGTATGTTAGAGCAAGATGCGTATAGTTGCCGGCCACACATTGCCGTGAAAATGTTGCTCGTTTAGAAGCCCCCATACACTTTTAAAAATGCCACCGAACGTGGAATGACTTATCTAGGGCCTCTTGATTTGCCTTTTGTCTATTTCTACAATCTACAGAGTTCAACTAGCTTTTGTTTTCTTAACGTTCTGTGGTATTCTTTTTTCGCAAACTACGGATTTGCCAGGGTATTGTATGCAGCACATCCTTTGTTTTATTTAGCGTGTCACTAATATATGTTATTTCTCTCTTTCGTTGCTACTTTAAGCTATTCAAATTACCTGGTGCTCATCCTTTTAAGACCCAATATCTATTTTAGTAACATTGCAATTGCAACATTGTTAAATTCACCATTGGGTGTTTTATATTTGGGATTCAGGATATCAGGATGTGATGAAATGTGAGCAGGGTTGATCACAACAAGAACACTACAAGCCTTTTCATTCCTTTAGTCACCTCTTGCGACTTCCACGGGAAGGGGATCCCCTTAAAATCGACAAGCATTTTATCGAATGTGTCATTTCACCGAATTTAATTGCATCGAAAGTAAATTTCTCCTGAAACCTCATAGTTTTCAAGTTATCTTAGGGCCTCCATAGACGGACTGCTTGAAGCCGTCAGAATCGACAGCGCCGTGGTTGCTATTGGACAATCTGCGGTTTAAATACGAACCACCATCATCATCATCATCATCATCATCATCATCATCATCACTCAAGCGTTCATCATTCATCATCATCATCATTTAAGCTGCAGATCGCCCAATAGCGACCACGGGGCGGTTGGTCCTGACTGCTGCAAGCAGTCCGTCTGTGGAGGCCCTTAAGCATTTCGCTGCCCCAATATTATAGGGTTCTATGTTGCACTTTTATCAACTTTAAATTTGAAGTTTGTCAGAAAAATTTAACATAGAACCCTTTAATATTGGGACAGCGATTTGTTACGTACGTTAGGTTAGATAAGATTGTGACCACAAAAAAATTAAAGCTCCTGCACGTGGAAATACCTGTCGATGAAATGAAAATTCGGCGAAGTGAAACATTCTATGAAATGAGTTTCGCTATTTCAAGGGTAACCCCACGGGAAGACATAGAGTGGCACCATTCTAAGGCAACCACACGGCACGCTGTTTTTATCCATTAAAAAGTTATAAACTTAACCCATCTTTAGTTTTCAGACACAAATTTCAACTTATATTTTTGGTATAAACATGTTACCCAAAGTGAAAATTACGCTCAACCTCAAACTTAAAACGTGTTTTCTCGTTAAAAGTCCTGAGCACAAGTTGGGCAACTGCACCCTCATTTTATTGCACTGCAGCTTTTTATACCTACTCCTGAAATGCAAGCTACTAAAAGGTTTACGTGACGATTACTATGGTTTTACTTAAAAATACAGGGTGATTTTGAAATGGTGATCACAATTTACATTTCTTAACTCGGTTAATGCAAACGATTTCATCATTGTTTATTTTTTTAATCACATATTATAGGCGCCCATTTAGGTGGTACATGGATTAGTACTATAATTTCTTTTTTTTTTAAACAAAATTTTATAGGCTATTCTCTTGTTTGACGAAACTCAGCATTCCATTTCACACGTGTCATTATATTATTACTTATAGAACTATACTAACATGACATATCGAATATTTCTTAAAAGCTTGCAAGCAATCTAAAAACTAATATATGAATTTATAATCTACTTAGGTACTTCAATGTCATCAAAGCATTTTTTAATACAAAATCTCAACCAATGTTTCATTTGCGTTCCTACTGTAAATAAACCTAACTAAATCTTTAATAAAAAAAACAATCGTTTAATGACATAAAAAACCATTTCAATTCTTCTCAATTTATTTACACTTACCACGATTTATTCCTAGGGGACTTTTTATGAATAATATCTTTTTATTACACAGGGTGTTGTATAAATGCGGGCGAAACCTATCACTCACTAAACTGTGAAATTGTATATCACCCTAAGCCAAGTTGGGGTAACATCTCTCCCTAATAAAATAACAAATAATACGTGTCAGTGATTTATTTTACGCATCATAAAAGAGAAGATAAACAATATAGCGATAAAATTCTCAGTCGTAAGAAGTATTCATTATTGGGGATCTTCGAGGAATACCAAAGTTGGAACGGATATGTAGCAATAACACTAACTGATCGATTTAGGTTGTTACTCTTCGGATCAGTGTTATATAAATAGGAAATTTAGCTTGCTAGATAATTTTACAAACATCTATCGCTAAAGAAATGGTGGCAAAGTCTGTCAAAATCAATTTTCAAAGAAATTGAGGTAATTTTATGCGAAACGGAATGTGTCAAAATAATTGAAATGGCTTTCGGATACTAAGCAGAATAAAATTCAAAGCTTTTTTTATATAAGAAAAAAGAACCACTATTGTTGATGGGTTTTTATGAAAAATTCCATCGCAAATAACTACGCTTTAAAACGAATTTTACAATAAAGTGTTTTCCGGAACTACTCAATATTGACAAGCCATACTTATATTATACAGAGATTGAAAACTTAGTGCGATAATATTGTATATTCAACAAGTAATCTCCGGAACAACGTATTCGAATATTTCTTTCACCATTTGATAGGTACATTATTATAGCATAGGCTATATTAAATTCCATTATAACTGAGCAAATATTTATTCTTTTGGGTCAATACTGTTTCGTTACCGGCTTCCAAAAGAAGAGAAGAGTTTTGCAATATTAAAATCTCAAATACTTAATGCAAGCGCAAAAAAACCTTGAGAATCGCTAGTTTGGGGCGAAAAGATGATGAATCTACACACTCTTCTCTGACAACGTGTAAAAGAGGCTAGATGGACAAAGCCTTTTACTCAACAAAATATTCTTTAGAATTTTGAATAAGTCTTGTCTAAACATCCCATTAATCAAGGTTATGTAATAAACAAGATTAATAAATGCAATATGCAAGCGGATTAGCCCGGTTTTACAAGCCTTTGCTTTTAAAAGATCGCCATTGTGAATTTCCTTACAGTCTTGTTTTCTCTATTCAGGAATGTTTGACTACTCGTGAAAGTATTTAATATAACAATTTAATTATTTAACAACAACAACTTGCACGACTGCCTAATTAATAAATCAATAAAAAAAAAACCTTTGATTACTTTTACGCCACCCTGTACCTACTCTAGAAACCGAAACTGTTGACACAAATTTCGTTTTGGCCAAAATATAAAAGCCGAGAAGGACAGATTTATTTGTCAGTCCCTAAGGGTGTTCCTGTTTATTCCCAGTTAACACGACTAGGGGATTCTTGATTGCCGCCTTGAGCATCCCTTTCTAGCAAGTTTAATGTTTAGGGACACGTAATCTGTAGAAAAGTTTTTCACGTCTATCTGTATTATGAATTTAGCTAATGATAAAGAACTATGGTTAGAAGTAGTTTATATCAATGTTGGTACGAGTTAATTAATTGAATTCAAAACAAAGATTATTAGTACTTAAACGACACAATATTGTTTCAACAAGTAATTGTACAGGGTGCCCAAAAACACGTTGTCGAACTATATGCAGATACTGACGCTGAACTAAAGAAAGCAAAGCAACGTTTATAGATCACCAGCTTGTAGTTTTGTAAAGAAAACCAGCAAAATTCCATACATACGTGTTCTTTTCCGTGCTAACAACGAGGTTGTAAACTGCAACTGAACAAAATTAAAGCAACGGAACACAAAGAAGCTTGCACGCAATAAATGTAAAGCGCACATGCCGTTAGTGCAGCAATTTGGCAAATGAAACAGCCGTGAATTCCGGAGCACCCTTTATTTTCTTATTAGAACCACTTTTAGAAACATTAAACGGGCTTTGCACTTCTTGAGCTAAAGTAGTAGAGACGCGGTTTGAATTGAAGTTTCTTCTGTCGCATTCTGTTGCGTAGGAAAATAGTCAGCTAATGTGAAAGAGCATGATAGACAGCTCTCGCGCTCTTTGGAAATTCAGTTGGACCGGTAAGTATAGACTTGAATCACGTGATTGACAGATGATGACGCAAAAATATTGCAATACAAAATTTATAATCAAACAAACAAATCACATTTTATATCTTTATTTGTAATAACAAGTCCACCCCAAAAACCCGAGCGATGAGTCCTCTCTTAATTAAATAACACACCCCGGTTTTACACCCCAACACAATAATATCTCCGGCAATAAAAAAACATCTAGATGGTTGTTCTTCTTCCTACGATAAATAATTTTACCGCTCCCCTAACCTCTGCGGTTGAACGTGCACTTAAAAAAGTACTTTAAGATTATTCTGACGGAGATGTATAATGGTTTGATACAGGGTGTTTTGCCAATGTCATTGTTACTTAGATAATCTTTCAAGTATATTTTTTTGAGCGCGTACTGGATTTGAGATTCCAGGGCGCCGCTGGCATAAAACACTTTGTAGTGCTATGCCAAGAAGCAGTGTTTACATTTTTGTGAACCGGTTTGGGGGTGAAGTTGGTAAAATAACTAGAACAAGGGCATTCCGTTTTGGCTCTCAAAAAATCTGTATCAACTATAATCCTTGTCTCGAAATGTGTCAAAAAATACAGTTTTCTTTGTCCTAACGTATCATGTATTCTAGCTTACTAATACGGTCCTAAAGCCCGATTGGTCAGTAGCGAGTCAAGTTGCTTTTCTTTTGGATCTAAATAGAATCGCTTTCTATGTTTTCACTCCACAGACAACCAGCCAATTCTAAAAGCCGTATCAATTAGATCTCAACTATAATCCTCGTCTCGAGATGCGTCAAAAAAGACAGTATTCTTTGTTTTGACGTATCTTGTGACGGGCATTCCATCTTATTAATACGGTCCTAAAGCCCGATAGGTCAGTAGCGAGTCAAGTTGCCTTGCCATTGGTTTAAATAGAATCGCTTTAAAAAAAAACCCTTCGCAGCTAACCAGCCAGGACAGCCTTGGTACTATACTTGCCACAGTCGTTGACCAATATAAATCGGGCTTAAGAACGCCAAGTGGCCATATCATGCCAAAAACCCACCTTAAGATCAATTATTTCAGCTTACTATTTAAGAGACAAGAACCCCAAATGTTATAGCGACCCCTGATTTCCACAATGGCTAGCTAAAAACCATCCCGATGAAACAAGCTTTCTTTCCATCCAAATTGGTCCATCGATTTAGGAGCTACAATGCCACACGGATACACACGCTAAACTTATGACAACTTTGTTTTGTGTTGAGGTTAAAGCAACTTAGCTGTATTCCAAAAGCTGACCCGTGTTGCCAATCTATCACACCCTTTACGTAACCCTACTGTATTAAGACGCAACGTTTTAAACAAACATCATGTATATGTATTATCCTCCTATGGGCTAGGCTCTCATAAAAGCAAAGCAGTCTATACGAGCTAACTGTTGAAACGTTATTTGTAGCCAGTCAACAATCCTAGCGTTTACCCCTCGCAGGGGAAATCTAACATAATAACTTTATTTCATATATACGATGCTTTATATTGGATTATTATATTTACGTCGTATTGAGCATTTTTCTTTCAACATCCGCCTCTATTTTCCCCTATTTGAAATGTCTCGTGACGTTCAATCTTATTGCTTCTGGGAATCCTCATTCGTATCTACTGTTCTTCTGTTATGGTATTGGTACTATTGCCTTTATATTATTATTAACAGTTGTAAAGTCATTACTTGATTGGATTGGTACACATCGTAATGTTTGGGGCAAAATCATTTGACCAATAACGGTTTCTGAACCCATGGAGACAAATTATATTGAGTTTATTTAATTTAATGATCTATCATGAAAATTACGGATTTTTTTCGCAAAACTGGTGGCAATTCTGATTAATGACGTCGTCGACCCCGAAATCATCACTTGCGTTTTGTACAAATAAAATCCGATGACTGGATATTGATATTTGGATATATAATTTAGGATCACTTTGCTACAATATAAATATTTAATTATAAAAAACCTCCTTGCAATTGACTAATTAGTAACAATGGTAGAAACGCGCTTTACTTGCAAGTCAATATGGGATTCTGTTCGGTAAAACGACATTGCTATTGAGTTGTTATCGTTTTGTCAATGTTATGTTAGCTCTTGTTTACTTTACAGTATTTTTTTTGAGTTAAAATAATACTATAACACGGAATAGAGACAATTAGCAAGTACCTTTAGAACCTGAGTTGCATAATGAAGCATATTACCGGTTTGCTTACGATTAAACGCATTACGTAACTGTGACTGATTTCATTATGTTCCAGGATTATTATTTTTGAGTTATTAAATAATTTGTGAATTGCTTTTTTTTTTTTTATTGTTTTATGCTAGAATAGGCAATCAAGCTATCGGGACTCCCCTGATGTGAAGTTTAGTTATTTTTTTATGTTTTGTTCTCGATAAAATATTAAAACATACAATGCAAAAACCAAAGCAATACGTATGTTATTATTATAAACACAAAATATCACCACTAAAATATCTTCTAATTCCTTTTTTTCTAGTAGAGTTTCGCCAAAACAATTCAAAAATATAGCGTAGATTCTTGGCAAGAAACGTTCAGGATCGCGCCCGGATTCCACCCTTAGTGGTCGGATCAGGAATTTTTATTATCAATATTACAGTGTGGAGCTATGGGAGTGTTCATAGGATTATTTTGTTTATGTGCGGGTATTGAATGCTGAACCGTTTTTATGTCCGGATGTACCTTTTTATTTGGAACGGGTAGGAAGTGTGGGTATTTTTATTAACGATACGGATAGCGGCTTGTTTTCAGTTATCCCGCGTTGGTGGTTTAGCTATTTGTATCGCAATCAAGTGGGAGTTCATTGTTTTTACGAAGTAGGTACCTTTTTTCCAAGGTTATGTGCCGGGTTACGTGGGATTGACGGTTCTACTCGCCTGATTTAAAATCTTGATTCACAGGGATAATAAAGATTTAAGTTCATAGCGAGACTCTGTTGACTTATAAATAGTCTCGGAGCAAAGCAAAGCAGAAGTTTAAACAATATATAATGATATCGTTAAGCAATTACGTATATTTAGTATTAAAACGTTATGTTGACTTCTATTAATTTGGTAAAACTTAGTCAGTCCCAATAATAGACCATTTTTTAAACCATCAAAAGCAACACTTGGAGATTATAAATACTAAATAAATTGAGAAAGCTGTCAACAACGCTGTTTGTCCCAGAGCCACCTTGTTAGTCCGAACATTCGCCGACCACTTTTAACGCCGCAATAAAATCCTAAAAGCGGGGAAACGCCAAACTCCCTGAGGTTTACACCATCATATAACAGTTCAGAACAATGAGTCGGATGCGACTTTTATTGCCGATGTATATTATGCAATAATTCAAGCGCAGAATGCAAGTGTTGGAAAACTTGGAGAAACTACGACTAGAGTTTTGGAAGTTTTCAAAACTTGAGCGTTTGGCTGACTCGAAGTGGCCCCGGCGAATTTCAGCTGAAAATGAAGTAATTTTGAGACGAGAAATTTTAAATTTCACATCATTGGCGTTCGTTGGCTACGGATAAGAAGTTCTTGCTTGGCGTGAGCTAAGGTTCAACTTGATAACTGATTAAATTTGTAATTTCCTCGCAGTGCTTTGTTGTTGTTTGAACTGAGAATAGTTTTGTTTTAAGTTCAAACTTGGATGCTAAACAGATGGTCTTCATTGGAACTTTAAAAGCTTCAAAGAGTTGATCATTTGGTTCTGGATTCTATAACTATTAGGATTTTAATTGTTACCCATACAGATAGATTATTTTTAGATATTCGCGATGACATGGCAAGTAAACTCCAGAACACATTAAAATTTGAACAAGCAGACTGACAGTAGACTGTATATATCGCACTCCGTGACAGATGACAGGTAAATGCGAATGTTAATGACAGGAAAGATAATGATTACGGATGCCATTCTGGTTGATATTGAAACCGGCAATGATTGAAAGGCATTAATGGCGTGTGATCGATGATCAAAAGATAAAAAGCCTTAATTAATATTCCATTTCATGACGCACGTGAAATGTTGAAATATCTACTAGGTATGTCGTGTCATTCTGTAACGCGGGGAATTTTTCATGTAATTTTATTTTATTTAAAAGTGTGCCTTACGTTAGTTTCCTTCTTTTGACAGCCATAGCGATTTTTTGTCATGTTTACGATCTTTAGTGCAATTCTTCGACATGTTTCAAGTTTCAATAATGTAATAGAAAGAAACTTTGAAATGTTTAATAATGCCGGAGCAATAATTCCGCCAAGGATGATATTTGACAGTTTATGATCTTTTGATCAATTAAATACAAATTAAGCCAAAGAATGAGAAACAAGCATTTTGTGGAGTTAAAGCTTTGACAGCGAAATTTAATTTCAAGTATTTGAGATGAGATGACCTTTAAGGTTAATTTTGAATGAAATTTAATGTTTTGGGCCGCTTTAATTTGTTTCTAATCCAATGAAGATATCATTTTACAACGGAATTAATTGGTATACGTATAGTCAAGGAATTTAATTCCAATACCATTTTGGACTATGTCAAAGTAGCGTAATCAATCAAAACGTAAGAGACTTCTTATGATTCTATTTACAGTGTCACTTTGACATAGTCCAAAGTAGTATAAGAATAAAATTCCTTGACTTTACAAGTGCAAATTTTTACCCAAATAGTGCAAAATGCGTATGTTTGTATTGTTTGTCTTCGTCTTTGTCACACCATAGCACCTAAAATACTAATTAGATTTTTATAAACGAAGTGTCAACCTCTTTGTAAGGTGACTTTAACTACGTATTATTATTGTTTAAATATGACTGACGTTACATCCAACAGCAATTGGTGATTGGTATTACAAAAAGATCTAAATTTAGTAGGCACGTAAACCGTTTTTCTTGCTATTTTATTTTATATGGGAGCTATTAAGGTGATACATGCTAAAATATACATGTTATTTGATTCTCCATTTCTTTAGCTTTACAATGTAAAAATTATCTTACCAAATACTTCAGTACAAGCAAAGTTATCGATTTTCAAATAAAGCAAACACCGCGTCGATTTGTTTACGGAGTGTCCAAGCGGTTTAGGTCACCCTTTTTTGAAGTCGCAAGCAAGTGAGTGGTTATATAATTACTTGAATTTTATTAATCTAATTATGATACTAATAACGAACATACACCCTGCTATGCCAACATCATACAGTCTTAATCCAGCAGTCTGTCAGGACAATACTTACGCAACATGCACTTAAGAAAATGGTTTACTTTGAGCTTGTTATACACAATGTTAGGATTATAATAATATAACTCCTTGAAATAACCACTTTAAATTCAAACGCGCAATATTATTCTAGTTATGATTATTATTCCTAGCAATGTTCTGATTCAAATTGTCTCCCAAAGGACCTGACCCTCCTGAATCAATTACCTCTACACACTCATTCACCATTTGAATAATCCTTTTCGTATCAAACCCCTACTTTCATCGTATAATTGAATTATGATATTATCTGCGACCACGTTGTGGCGTTGTGTGAGTTTCCAATTTCCCTTGGGATACTTTTTTTCCCTTACCCGCATAAAATTTTAGACGATAAATTTTCAATGTCATTGGAACAATTGCAATTTTTGCTTTTCGGTGATCTTTATATTAGTGACAAGCACGTTTTTAAACCTCGACAAATAAGTGGGGGTTATTATGGTTAAGTTGAGTGTGCGTATCTGTGTATCTATGTATCTGTATGCTTGTCTATTTGTGGTATCATAGCTCCCAAAGGGAAAAATATGGACGCGGTTTTTTATTAAAGAAATAAGTGTAAATGGGGGTTTTTTAGCTAGGCTTCAAGTAATTTTTAAGAAATCTAGTTCAATCAAGATAGTAACGATTGCCGCTATATCGGGAGGTTTTATCTTTTAAACAGTTATGTAATGAGAGGCAAAAGTGCCTGCTAGTTTCTTCTTAATTCTTTGGGTTGCCAACACAAAGCTTGAGTTTGCAAATCCTCATAGGACTCAGAGCCCACCATCAGGTTCCATGTGTGCTTGTTTTGTTTAAGTTTGTGTAAACCATTGGATCAATATAACAGAAGTTCATCTAAAAACAAAGGAAGTGCGGCTTGCATGTGTGCGTGCCTTGCCTTGCCTTGCTGTGCCTTGGAGCCACCACAAACCATCTCAATAAGATGGACGAAGCCGGTTCCAGTTAGGGCTGCTCCGTCGCCGCGTTTGGTTGCGTGCGTATATACAAGTATCTTGCTATTGTACATGGACGCAGAAATGTCGTCACGGTAATAAGTAACAGAAACTCCAACACGGCCGGAGATGACATACTATTTACATTATATGACGAAACTGATAACATTTAAACAATTTTAATCGTGTGCGTCAATATTCTTCTGGATCTGGTTTTTTGTATTTAAGCAGATATGTTGGGTTCGGTAGTCCAGTTCTTTCAATTACCAAATATACCTAATAGTGCTAATATACACACAAAAAATAGATAGTCATTTACAACCTCAAGATTGTAATCTAACGTTTGAGATAATGATGTTGCAAACTCTAGATGGAATGCCACAAAGCTAGATTTAACTGCTTGTCTTACCCCCACGCCGGAATACAACAATGCGAATGCAGCTTGGCGGCAGGTTAAAGTTAAAAAAGTGATAAGATGGTGGTAGCGATCCGGAAGGATCCTCCACAGAGTCCTACCACCACTAGCTGGAGTAGTCTTCTGATTAACTTAATAAAATAGATTGGTATAAAGTCGAAACTTACAATGTCCAACTGCGCTTAAACTCCCAACAGTAAACACAAATCCTCATCGCTTAAATTAGGCATGCAAGCGACAAAAACAAAGTTTAATCGCGTAAGTGTATCCGACTTTTAAAAGTTTTAAACCCACTGAATGGGCTTCGAAGTCGTTCTTGCACTTTAGGAGTGTAATGCTCGTAGCACGTGATCCATTAAAAGAGCAAATAACTTTTTAAATCTCCGAGACGTTGCTAGTCTCATTTGCAAATTAAATGTAGCACTTGAATATTTTAAGATAACACTCGGTAAACAAAAGTAAACAGAATGATCGCTGAATAAGTAGCTCTGTTGTATAAACTTGCGCAGATGTACTTTATAGTCAGAGTGGTATTACAATGAAAATGGTAACCGGGCAAGAGCATGTCTGACAATGCTCAGTGTAGGGTTCCGAAGCCGTTACTATGTATAAACTCTCTCGAAAAACATCAAGTATGAACTAATTATCTATCTAAGTTATTTGGTTACTCTAGGGAAAAAAGCGGTAAGAGCTTAATAAAACAAATAGTATTTTTGATGCAAGTGCGGAATAGTACATTGTTGCCTAGGCGCGGAAAGTAAGGGTTTTCCTGACGAGGTGGTTAGCAGGCCGAGCAATAGCGAGGCCTGCTAAAATACAATACAATACAATACAATACAAATACTCTTTATTGAACACCAAAAAACAAAAAACACGGAACAGTACATTTTAAACTATAGGTATACAACAGGCGGTCTTACCGCTAAATAGCGATCTCTTCCAGACAACCTTACGAAATACGAGTCAGGAAATCCTCGTTTCCGCCGAGTCATACATAATGCTTTTCTAAAACATGTGATGAAATAATACAAATACATTTTTAAAAAGCAAGTAATTTAATTATGCAGAATGAACGAATGTTACCGACTGTCAATTGTTTTTAAATACTAACCATAGAAATTGGAATGCAAATTCAAAAAGAAACACACGCACTGTGCTAAAAAAGCGAGCAGTTACCTTGGCTGTTTGGAATTTTTGTCTTGGTCCTTTTGACTTTGTATGCAAATTGACAGCATTTTTAAGAAAAATATAGACATGGACGGAAAGTGTTTTCATATGGTTTTTTTACTCCTAGGAGTAAAATGAGGCTCTCTCCGTCCTTGTCTTTCAATCGGAAAACCGTTTTTTCCGAGCATGTTTGAGAAAAGTGATGTTACACGAATTCGGAGGTGTCTTGGCCCGGGCTGCAAGGGAACTAGATAAGAGATGATGTGGGTGAAGTTAACTCACGTTATTTTTTGTATGGAAATTTCACTGTGCGACAAAAAATAACCATATAATTTGCAAAAATACTTTTCGTTGCACATTGGAACCCCGACGAATTTATTGTTAGCTACGTCTTTTTACATTTGCTAAATTATGCCCAACTTTTTGAACGCCATCCATAAAGGAAAAGAAGTATCCACGGCATGACGTCAGAGCCGAAGAATACAGTCTTATGATGTATTCGCGCTTTCGGTAAATACTTCCGCGTGAAGAGTGCGGCGTCAACACTTTCAACTCCCACTTCGCTTTTTTTGGAACAGTACGTTAAATGCATTCTTCTTAAACCTTTATCGTATTTATGTGATGGTTTCAGCCTAGTCTAGCTTTTTAGTTGTGAATAGAAGGAATTTATTTGTACCAATGTTTGTTTATGTAATAGTAAATTATAGC
This sequence comes from Acleris sparsana, assembly GCA_923062465.1. Lineage (NCBI taxonomy): Eukaryota > Metazoa > Arthropoda > Insecta > Lepidoptera > Tortricidae > Acleris > Acleris sparsana. The sequence continues at coordinate 2,342,843 of OV281288.1, forward strand.
CCAGGCCCGGAAAGTAGAGGATTCCCTGTCAAGGTGTTATACTGCTAAAATACAGGCAATCTCATTTCCGTCCAGGTATATATTCGTTTTTTCAAACAAACCGACACATAATTCTAAATATTTGTAAAAAGATTTTGACGAATTGAGAGAGACACTCCCTTTGAGTTCTTTTTTAGTTTTTCGATAATTTTATGCATGTTGTTATTAATGTTATAGTGAAACAAAAGTGGTTTAAGACGTGCAAGATGAAGTGTTGTATGTATGTATGTAAACACTTTATCGTTTAAACAAAAGAGGTAACAATTATAAAATAGACAGAAATATAGCGAACGTATAATTAAGCCTTAACTTGTAAATTTGAAGCTTTGAATACGTTATTTCACACTCATAATAATGTAAAAGGTATCATAGATGGATACATCTCACAAATTACACACGTAAACGTTAAATCATCGACCTCGTTAGTAGCAAAAAAACACCTGAACGATTTCCTCCCAAAAAAAACTGAAACATTTCCGTTCGAAAAAAGCCGTACGTATAAATTGGTCAGCAAAAATGGCTCAGGTAGATCATTTGTTTCTAGGAGGCTATTACGTAATATGAACATGGAAACTTTAATAATGCTTTCCTTTTTGCTCTTTATTTGTTAGAGGTGAAAGAGACTTTTGAATTTTGTTTCGAAAATGGACCCAATACCGTTTCAGGATTTATTGTCGAAATTATTTTCAACGAGGTTTGTTGATCGGTTCTGAACGAGTCTTAACATGAGTTTTACTGTGCATTAAATGTTGTGAAGAACGTGCTCAAAACGTTTCCACAGACTTGGTTCTGTATAATCAAATTGACGCAAAGAAACTCAATTTAAATCATTTGGAAGAGCTATTGAATACGTAAGGACGATTACCTTTTCTATCTCTCTAATCAAATTCTATGTTATATTGTTTAAAAAGTAGGTGAAAGAAGGATGACTGAAGATAAATTGAAAATAAATGCAGTTTTTTTATGACATTGAGAAGGAAAAGGATCACAGGCCACTTGCTTAATGGTAAGTGAAGGCCAACGTATATGCAGTCTTGAGATCGTCGCAAATACATTCAAGGACTAAGATGGAATACCTAAATACGCCAGTCAATTCACCGGTTTAGATTAGCTACTCTAGTGGCGTACCTAGGATTTCAAGATAGGGTAAGCCAAGAGATATATTTTTTTAGTTGTTAATGTTATTGTGGATAATTAATTTTTGATCGTTATTATTTTTGTAAGACAAGCCGGGCTTTTGGGCTTGTATGGCATTACCGCCACTGTTTTACTCTAACTTATAAGCTAGAAAAAGACAGCATAGTGGTGCTTTTTGCTCTAGAACTCAAGTAAAAGTAAGATCAACTTTTGTCGCACAACGTCATACCTATGGAATAACAAAATGACATAAAATATAATAAAAAAAACAAGCTATCCTAGACAATTTAATTGATGTCACTTTTTGAATAAGTTCTTGTTTAGAATCTACCTCTGTAGCTTTTTTAATCATATTAATGCGTTTTAGGTTTATTTTTAGTTGTTTTTGATCTTCTCTTCCACGTTAGGCGCTTCTCGAACTTGGCGAAGGTTGGCAGTCTACTTTGAATATTGTAGTCTGTCTCTCGCGAGGCGATTAGATGAGCAGCACTCGCGAATCCTGTCCATTCCCGTAGGTTCATCAGCAGGATTTTATTCTACTCCTACGCGTCTCTTGCCAGTGACTATGCATCATTATCAGTTGCAAAAGACTGTATCGGTCATTTCAGTTTCAGTTTCTTTATTTGCAATAAAATGTATCTACAAAGATGGTAAATTGTTTGTAATTAGATCATTAATGCAATTTTACAAAACATTAGTAAAAGATAAATGTCAATATCATCACCTTACATATATTTTAAACTAACAACAAAATAATATAAATTTGAAGTTAACAAAATATTACATTAATCTTAAGTATAACTACATGCAATTTCAAATTCAGTCATATTATAAAGACACATGTCTAATAGTTTTTAATTTTTTTAGGTAACTGATTTTAAACTTTGGCAGCAACAAACCTGGGAGATCGACTGTACATAGCTGACTTACTGGTTGGAACTCTTACATCAAGAGCGTGCTTTACATTTAGCCTATTACTTGTAAAGTCAGTTTTTGTTGGGAATTTGGTGAGAAGACATGTCGCAACACATGTCCCAAGCACGCCACTTTTCTCTGACAGAAAAAAAAACATTTTCGTGTTTGATACTAGTGCTGAAACAAATAGTAGATTGTGTCACAAGGGAGCAAAATGACATATTTAAGGCGAGGGCGTACATTGAATCCTGAACGAAGCGAAGGATTCTACAATTAAATCCCGAGCGCAGCGAGGGATTCTAAAATAGAATCCTGAGCGTAGTGAGGGATTCAAGTGTTAACGCCCAAGGTGGAAATAATTTTGCTACCGTGTGACACATACTGCTTTTCACATCACCTATGAGGAAAATAAAAGATCTTAGTGATGAAACAAATTTAATTATTCACACATTCTAGAAATGCTGAAATTATCAAATTTAACAACAGGAAATTATCGCACCTAACAACAATTATCAAATTTGGCAACAAAATGTCCTTGAACAGAAAAGTGCCACTTTGATCCCTCCTAGCAGGGAAGAAAAATCCCCTTTCCGAGTAGGTGATATGAAAAGAGTATTTCATTTAATAAATATAACACTGACATATTAAACACACCTATTTTTAAAAGCCGCCAAATACGCCAAAAAATCTGTCACATGCATAACGCTGCGTCGATATAAAAAAGGAGCGTACAATCCTTTTATACATCAAAGCAAGCTAAAGCTGACACAAGCGTGCAAAAAGTTTGCTCGCAATAACGTTCCTATTACTTGCGCTATTCGACTTATTTATGTATTTGCGCGTCAGAACAAAACATTTGAAAATGCTAAAATGCTTTACTGTAAGAATATAATATGTCTATTTAGACATTCTAACATAGACGGAGATTTCCAATTCGAGATGTGTTCTCTTATTTTAAATATCGGTATATTAATACAACGGAAATTGGACCCATTATTTGGTAAGTAAATAAATGTTTGATGACAATCTCACATCATCATCATCATGATCATGTCAGCCCAAAGACGTCCACTGCTGGACATAGACCTCCCCCAAGGCTTTCCACTCAGACCGGTCTTGTGCTTTTCGCATCCACCGCGGTCCCGCGATCCTGACGAGGTCGTCACTCCATCTTGTTGGAGGCCTACCTACAGCTCGTCTTCCGGTCCGCGGACGCCACTCCAGAACCTTCTGACCCCATCGGCCATCAGTCCTGCGAGCAATGTGCCCCGCCCACTGCCACTTCAGTTTAGCTATTCTTCTCACAGCAGTAGACAAAGTCCTACCTTCTCTCAAGCTGTATATTTTAACCATCGACCCGCCCTCGGTTCGCTTCGGTTTATGTGAATTTTCTTCCACACCTCGCGAACCAATCTATTGCTCAAAGCTGAATTAAAATACCGTGCGTAGACAGCTGAAGCGACTTCATTCTATACTATGTAATAAAGATACCGTCGTTACAGTATTGTTATAATGACTTTAAAAAACTCTCGTTAATATGTTACTGTGGCAAGGTACTAACATGCACAGTACAAAGTTTGGCTGTGCTAGACTTACAGTCAGGGACATTCGCGGTCGTCCACTTAAGATCATTTTGCCTTGTTCGTTGCAGCTACCTAATCGTACTGTGCGCAGGTCGTTACGCGTCGAACGCGCTAACGAATATCACCCTAGAGGTGGTCAACCGGGAATGCCCCTGACTGTACTAGGAAACTGTAAGCATACATAATTAATATCCATCGAGGGTCGGGACTAAATATTTGTGTATCAAACAAATATTTGCCCTTAATTAGAATTAACTAGGCTATCCATGTATTCAACCGTAGTAAACCCTAAAATCTAAATAAACAACGATTTTTACTATAAAAGAGATTATTTTTTTAAAATAACCAACTCTTTGCGCCATGCCCCCCCAAGCACTACCCGATGTGTTGACATTCTGAGCCAAAACAAAAGACGGCACTCTCGCAGTGTCACTACAAGCGCATTACCCACAGTTCCCTCACCTAAGTGATACTCGAGCGTGTTAAGTGTTATGGCTTTCCTCCAAAGCGTTTAGTGTTTAAACTTCTATTCGAGATCACTTCAGCGCGTTACTAATGGTGCTCGAATGTGGAATGTTAAACAACTTGCTGTTGGCTGTCTATGTCCTTGTAGAATCTGCACTTCCTTATGCGTTCTATGAGTGAATTTCTGTGTGCGGAAGAAAGTTACTTTATTTTTTTCTTTATTTTAGCAACGGTGAGACATATTGTTCTATTTTTGTCGTAAATAAAGGACAAATATATCGTAGACAAAGGTCACTCTAAGTTTTTAGTAATTTTGCATGTAAATAGTGAGTTCTTTGTAGATGATATTATATTCCCACAACTGACTTATCAATAGGCGTCAGCGGACTATGAAACCAAAAAATGTTCCGGTGTGGGGATAAGACAACCGGTGAAATTACTAGTGTTCAGGCATTCCATCTTAGTCTTCAGGGTTGGCAAGCATTTGCTGTCTTAGGCTTGCAGTTTTGAAATTGTAGTCTTGAGATTTCAAATGTCTATAGGTCTCAGATCCCACTGGCCGTAGTGCTAGCACATTGCCAAAAAAAAAAATAGAGTATGAAATTTAAATAATGATCGTTAATTTTCTGCAACAAAGTGGACGTAGATAATAATTTGCACTTTTACATTTACAACAAATATTTTCACCAAAACTGTTATCAAATTCCCATTTTTCAAAATTCGATTTGTTGTCAATTATCATGACAAGCAGGGGTTTAAATCAGTCGTTAACATTCAGGCAGATGTCCGAAATTAGACAGGTTTGACAGCTCCACGACCCGTGTCATCCCATAAAACGGAATTCCTCAATCGGGATAGAATTTTGAATAATTAATATCGTAATCAGACGCGCTGTGCGAAAAATTAGGTGTTGGATAACATTTTAAAAGGAAATTAGAAGTCGATGGGATATTTTAAAATGCTGAGGCTGTAATCTAGTTAGTAAATCAATATAGTTTTTGAAATCTTTTTGTTTGTAAATATTTCGTAACATATCAAGAGAGAGGTTTTACAGAGTAGACTTACAGAGCTTGTTTATGCGAAAAGTAGGTATGAATAACTTTAAAAATGATTATTAATGTAAATAAATCTATTTCGGGAGAGAGCTTCAGAATTTACCTAGGTTTAATAAATTCATGGCTTATGCTAAGTATTCTACACACCGATAAACATAAGAAGATGGAAAATGTTGACGCCTTTAAATCAGATTAAAAGATCAACACAGGATACATTTTCGCTAAAAACACAATGGAACTATCTTTCTTCTTATCTATCGCCAAGCAGCAGTATTCGAATTGTTGTGTTTCAGTGTGGGGGCTGGTTAAATTATTACAATAGAGACATTCCATCTTAGTCTTTAGGGTTGGCAACCCATTAGGATTGCAATCTTGAGAATGCAAGCAAATGCGTTGCCAACTTTGAAGACTCAAATGGAATACCTCTTTTGCTAATTGTTTTTTATACATTAAAGAACTTGTTATAAGTCTTCAATCCAACCAAGAATCCAAAACCAATCGAAAAATAAAATACACATGGATGAGAGATTGCTACAACTCAAGATAAGAAAGCTGAGACTAAGCAGAAATCGAAGTACGTCACCAGGGAATGTCACGAAAAGAACTACAATAACATGATAAAACTTGTTCCGTATTTTATTAAACTCAACGTGTAGGAAATCGTCCGCCGGATAGAACCAGGCTGGCACAGGGACGTAAGAGGCTAGATGGGACTTTATGAGTGAAGTAAAAGACGTGAAAAGAATCTAAATCTAACAAACAACGCTAACAGCTGAAGCTTTCCTAAGTAAGCGAGAAATATTCAGATTTTCGGCAGTCAATCACTCAATACGCACTTATTTTGTTAAGTATATCCAATGTCTGACACAAACACGATGTCTGCTCACTATAAAAATATTTTTGAACGCTACAGAAAGGGATACAATTCAACTAAGCGTAGAAACTAAATAATTAACGTAAGGCAGGGCATCGCATCGCAATGTTTGGTTACTTTGAACGATTGAAGGGCAAATTCCTACATTCTAATTTGGAATGCCTTTCCTGTATTGCTTTTTTCCTTCCTTTTATATATTTTACATTTCCTAATAGTTGTAATGTCATTGCTTTTGGTTTGGACGTGGAGGCAAACGCCTCTTTCAAAAATATTACCAATAAATAAATGAAAAATATAATTTGTAACTCAATGTTAATTAGTAGTTGTAGAATCGATAGGTTCGTTTCAACAAAGACTATAACATTTGTCATTTACAGTAAATACGACTTTAATTCATGGCAAATCCATTCATTATGTTGCTTCATTTCAGAATGATTTCGCATTGACACGTCATACCTGAGCCACATCCAGCCACAATTTCCGCCGCATTCACGCTACATTTCTCGTTTCTTGGCTCGGAGCAGCGCTGCGCGGTTTTAATAAAGCGAACGACGCCACTCCACCCGACAGCGCTGGGCGCGTTCTCATTTTGAAACTGAGCGTGGTTCGCCTGTTTTCGCACGTTTGAAATATCGACCATTGGTATATCTAGGCAGGCTTATCTCGTTGTTTTTTGATGGATTTTGGATATAAATGTTACTCTGAACTGGCATGTTTTTGACTTTGCTTTAAGAAAGGAAGGAAGGAGGGAAGTTTATTCTATAGTCTACCGTCAATCAAGACTCTTTAGGCTCGGTTAGGCTCAAGAACAATCCCATATTATGATAAAAAATAAGATGTCTAGTAAAATGTAAAGCAGGTGTTTCACGACGTCATTTATTTTAGATAAAATGGTAGGTAATAAAAATATTCAGTTGAGAAAAAACCAGTCGAAACGAGGCCTGGTAAACTTTTTGATGAATGTCGTGCCGCAGCAGGAATTATCATAAACAGGCAAACAAAATATTTCCTTTTATAAAATGTTTCTCAATATTCTAGCAGTATTTCCTACTAATTCTGATCAACGACGAAATATTAAAAAACCGTTTTAATTCGTACGTGACATGCACTAAGCGTAGCAAAATTTTGGCTGAAATTGACGCAGCAAAACTCTTGGAGAAAAAGTTGAAAGTCGTGAGCCAAGCTTCGGGTGGCATATTGATTTCACTTTTCCTGAAAGCTCTTTAAAACTGAAAAATGATTTGCCTTTGAAAGCGACTTACGGCTGCTCTTATATCGATACCTACAATGGCGCCGTATATTTGGAGGTTTCAGTGAAAAGATTCCTTTGTTGTTGCCCACAATGGTAGGAGGTAGACAGTGAGCAGGATTTAATCGCTTATACAACAGAAACGAAAGTATAGTGGTCGGTGTAATTAAGTAACATAATAAAAGGCTTGTTTTATGGTTTTATTAATCTGGAATTGTTTATTTTTACGGGGAAATAGCGGCAAACGAGGTAACATCGTAATGCTAAAGACTCAGCATTACCCATGATTGGAATCAAAATGAAAGTGGTTAATTGGCATGAACGTTTTTTTCATCACACATAAAGTTTTGATGAAATATCTGAACATGACCACCCTTTTATGTCTACTAGATAATAAATTGTACTCGTCTGTTTTAGACAGATACATGATTGTTATTAGTCTAGAAAAAGAAAGGTGTCTTATTGTAGAAAGAAAAATAATTTATATTTATCAATTGGAACCCTATTCTTAAGTTTATAAATGACAAGAGAATATCTCTAGCAAATCATGCAAAATTCGCAATCGAATCACTTTCGAAATTGTATTTTTCCGCCCTTAAACTGGCAGAGATAAATACCACGTATTTTAAAAAGTTCAATCCTTTAACAGATGAAAATGGAGTGACGGAAAGGGTAAAAGGGTCAATTTCTTAATTGCAAGGCATTGAAGCTTTTACAAAGTTGGTTCTGAAATACCAGTTTTAATTCATTCTGATATTGCTCAGAAAAGTTTTCCGCCCAAAAAGTTGTAGGTACGAGTGTGTGTCAATTTCAAAAAGTTGCATTTACAAACATTTATACACATTGACCGAGTTCCAAACTAAGCTCTAGGCTTGAACTATGGGTACTAGACAACGATTAACATACTTATATACAGAAATGTGCGCTTAAAACCAAGGTATTATGAGAATAAACTAATGCTCAGACTCATCAGTCATCACACAAAATGTTTGCCCATACCTGGAACCGTAACTTAGACCGTTACCTTCGTAGCGTCACTACCAACTGCGTCGTCAATCAAGAACGTCAGGATAATCATCATCATCATCATCATGTCAGCCGAAAGACGCCCACTGCTGGACATAGGATAAAGGGCCTTTTAATCTCTTTTTAAAAATGACGTCACGTTAAATCTTTTGTTTTACCCCTTATATCTCATACGTTTGTAACAGGGTGGTTTTCAAAATAAGTGTACATAGTTAAGGGTTATGATTAAGATAACTGTAATTTTAGTCATGTGAGAAACAAACGGACTGATGGCCGATGGGGTCAGAAGGTTCTGGAGTGGCGTCCGCGGACCGGAAGACGAGCTGTAGGTAGGCCTCCAACAAGATGGAGTGACGACCTCGTCAGGATCGCGGGACCGCGGTGGATGCGAAAAGCACAAGACCGGTCTGAGAGAAATGCCTTGGGGGAGGCCTATGTTCAGCAGTGGACGTCTTTCGGCTGACATGATGATGATGATGATGAGAAACGAAAATATGAATGTGCCCTCGAATTAAAGTATGATCAATCCTCACTTGTTAGAGTTGTTAGTAATATGGTCGCCCTCGCTACAAGAGTTTTGCCTGAGACACCACCATTTGTCTTGCAATATAGTCAAAAGCACCTGAAACCGACGTATGTGCATGAAGATGTTGATGAATATTGAGGAAGCGAACGTTGTATGTTTATACCGGTGCTAGCGTTCCATAGTCTCTGCCTATTCTATTGGGAGACAGGCGTGAATGTATGTACCTTTATTAAACACGATAAAAACCATATCGTTTTAGACCTGTTATAGTATTGTCAACGTTTTGATAGATCTATGTTACTTTACCGCAATGGCGGCCGAGTACGGTCACGGACTTTAATTGATGTACCACTATAGAACCGTGACGTATAAAACCTACGATTAATTCCCATGTAATGTATATGTCGTCATTTGACGATGTCATTATGACAGGGTTCCATTGTGGCATAACCATTAAAATCCGTGACTGTATAAAAATATCGTAACAGGTCAAATACTGGATTTTTCTGCCTAGAATAGAGGCGCTGTGTAGTTTTATAAGGTTATCGTTTCTTAATTTAAGTCCTTCACTAGGTTCACGTTTTTGAAAACCACCCATCAACACTTCACCACATTAAAAATGGGTTGAACGTGGCTTGTCACCACTTTAAGCGTCTCTTGAAATTATTACACGTATCCTTTGTTATTAGGCCAGGCTGGGTTTTTGTTTCCCGACATCAGGGGTCAGCCGGGGGTCACCTCGCGGCGTAAGATGGGGGAATCAGCGATTTGATAAAAGATAAGAATGAGAGGGTAGTTTTTGTATCTGAGTTGGGATGGTACTGGGAATAGGGAGTGGTGATACAATCAATAACATTACATTGGTTGATAATCGTAGAGCACATGAGTATTTATTAAATGTTATAAATAATGGACGATTCTATCTCAGTGTTAAATAAATTTGGATTAAGTATGTTGAAGATTCGAGCTTTCGGGGATAAAATGTAGCAATATCCAAGACACAACTTTTCAGCTAAAAAACAAAAACAAACGTTTACTTTTATTCCTATTTCATTTGTTTTTAGGAACATTTTTGAACAAAATAACACTGTATATCTTTAATTTTTGAGCTTTATTTTTAGTTTTATGTGGATAAATTATGGTTTAAGAAAAAGTATGGCTTATAAGACAAAGAAAACGCTGTTCGCTGGCTTTTAAGACAATTTTCTTTATTTTTATAACTCTGGCATTTGTTTTAAATGTGTACATTATTTATGTTTTGCTTGAGTAAAATCTAATTACTCTTACATTTTTACACTTCCGTTTATTTAAGTTTCTGTAAAACACCAGAAAATATTAAATAAAAACCTTCCGTGATAAATTATCTACCTAATGGTGAAAACCGCAGTGGTGTTTGAGGTATCATACATACAGACAGACAGACGCAGCAGAGAACTTTGTCCAATTTTATAGAGTGATGATTCCGCACAGTGACACAAACCTTGCAAAAGTATTTCGTTCACTGTCCTTCATATTACGCTATCAAAAACTTCCTGGAAACTCATCCGCTCTCAGTTTGGCCTGTACAGCTGACGAGGGTAGCGGCACGCCCGGTTTGGGACTAAACGAGTACACTTGAGTATCATGTTTGACATAAAACACTACCGCGGCTCCAGTATCTTCTTTTACAATTAATAACCCTCAGAAATTTGAATTCATGTTGTAAACATAGGTTTTAACATTAAATTCCAATAAAATTACGTTTATGTTACAAAAACGCATGCGGGTGATTCGATAAAAGCTGGAATAAATTCAATGATTTTCGAACAAGTTGATATCACACTCACACTCATTCAGCCGAAAGACGTCCAGTGCTGGATATAGGCCTCCCCCAAGGCTTTCCACTCAGACCGCATCCACCGCGGTCCCGCGATGCTGACGAGGTCGTCACTCCAAACACAAGTTAACAAGTTGATATAGTGGTAACATTACAGTAATTGTAAAGATTATTAGATTATCTTGTTAGGGACATCGACAATTTAATAAAAGTTATTCTGGTACTAAAAAGTATGAACGTTGAACTTCTTGTGGCGCTTCTTCTCAACAGTGGTCTTTTAGGCTGTGCTCAAACATGTGAAAGCCTTTTCAGAATAAATATTTTCATTTTCATATCCGAACGACCTTGAGTCACCTTGACCGACAAATTTAATTAGGAAAAATGTACAGTAATAGCTAGCGGTCCTGGGTTCAAATCCCGGTAAGGGTAGATATTTGTGTGATGAGCACGAATATTTGTTTCTGAGTCATGGATGTTTTCTATGTATTTAAGTATATATTTCTCTATATAAGTATCTATATCGTTGTCTAGTACCCATAGCACAAGCCTAGAGCTTAGTTTGGGACTAGGTCAATTGGTGTGACATTGTCCCCTGATATTTATTTATTTATTTATTTGTGTAACTATAAGAGTCGGTTTGGTAGTAAATTTAAACTCTACCTTTAAAAAGAATTTAAGTGAAATGTGGGGATCCAAAAGTAAGATCCCAGATCACCTTAATTCGTCTTTTCTTTCTTAAATTAACCTCAAAATATTTTTCGCATTGTGCTCTCCTGTGGGGATAACACAAGCAGTGAATTTACTAGCATAGTACAGGCATTCCATCTTAGTTTACAACGCCTTTGCAGTATGTGTATGGGTCTCAGATCCCACTTACCATCAGGTCCTCGTTTGCCTTCTCTGAGCTGTATTAAAGTTCGATAGTTGCAATGAAAACTACTGAAAATAATACTGGAATCTACATTCAGAACACCCTGAACAAGCAAGGTCACGAACGTTAATTTGTGACCCATTTCAAGAAAAATATGCCTGAAGTCTTCAATGTCATTAGGGATGTCAAGTCGTTTGTAACTTTTAGGAAACTCAACCTTATTGTTGTAGAATGTCAGATTGACTTTGAACCTAAAGTAGGTACCAAATTTTAGTTCCTTGACTGTACAAACTCTTTTCAGCGTCTATGTACTTGTATCTTCTTTGTCCGTTTTAATAACGTGTCCATTTAATAACGCTCCACTTACGTCACTCACGTATCGCTCAAATTGATCGGTTTGCGCAACACCACTCACCTAATTAGGTTAAATGTTAATTAAAAATCTATCTGAGAATTGCGACGTGCTGGTCGGTACCATCGACACATGAGTCATGGGCTGGCACCAGGCCAGTTCCAACGACGGACGACAGAAGTCGATCACTTTTCTACTTTGTCGTTTGAATATTAAGGTTTTTTTATATCATTACCTTGTAGGTCACTAGATGGTAATTTGGCTCCAATACTCAAAGAATAAAAAGAAGAAAAGTAGAATATTACAATTTTTAAAACGTGTTTTTGGTTTTTCTGTCTTTATTTTTCTGAGCACGAGTTTTGTTAGTTTATGTATGATTGATTGAGTGGTAGAAAATTCCATTAGGAATTAAGTCCGCCATTTGAGATTTATTGTGCAACAATGGGATTTCTTGTTCTTCCTTTTGTTTCAAGGGCAGATAAATTGCAACAAGTTCACAACTCGAAAAAGTCGTTTGCTTATTTTCCTTGCAAATAACCACAATTCTTTCTGCATTTATCATTGCTCAGTGCCTAACAGCCAACTCCTTAACTTTTGCTACGAAAGGTACATTTATTTCAAAATCGAATCCACCCGTAAAAGGCCAGTGTATTTGAAATAGTTGGAAGGCAATAACTTATCCATTATCAGCTTTATGGCTTGGTAATAAAACGCTTTCTTCGGCAACAATCGCTTTAGATAAATCATAGCGTTGCGATTCGACGTTGGATTTTATCGATACTTTTAATAGTTTACGCGTGACTACTGGAATCCACGTTTGTAACAATGTATGCGTTTTTATCTTTTTTAAGATGTTAAAGACAGCACGACGACAATAAAACAAATAGAATTTTATTTTAGTCACTTAATCAATTTCTGACTTTATGTCCTTTCAATAAATGTGGTTTTTTTTTGGGTCAAAACTATAATGTGTGTTAACAGTTTGTTTGATTAGTTTTATTAGCTTTTTATTAATACTACAATGTCTATATTCAATAATAATTTATATTTGCTACTGCATGGTGTAATGACGATTTAAAAAAGTGGCATACAACCGGGATGATTAGCACTAACTTTAGTAGACACACATTTAAAATATGATATTGTAACTACTATGTAATTAAACTATTTTATATTTATATGCAAAATTAGAAGAGGACTGTTTGAACTTACATTAGAAATCTATTATTCATAATGAATTAACATCATCGATGCTTAACTATCGATATCTTCAAAAAATGCAAACGTGAACGTCACTAACATTCGCAGTGTTCAGTGCATTGGAAAATATTTTCCTTGTTATTGGTAAAGTTGGAGCGCTTTTAGCTCTGTGTTTCAGTTCGGGAATACCTAACAGTTAAACGTTACCAGCGCTTCCAAATAAAATTCCGGTAAATGGGTCGTATCGGTACTCTGTAGTCATTGATTTTAAAGAGGTTTTAATGCGGCATTTTTTTTAAATACATATAGCCACAAGTATCATCATTTTCATGAGCCTTCTTATAATATGATATATTTTGTGATGACACAGGTAGCCTAGTTGGTATTAACCCTGCCTAAGAAAGCTAGCGGTCCCGGGTTCAATTCCGATCAAGGCAAACACTTGCGTGTTGAGTGTGAGTATTTGTTTCTGAGCCTTGGGTATCATCTATGAATACAATAAGTATTTATTACTCTCTAAATGTTTATTGTTGCCTAGTTAGTTTGGGACTATCTGTGTGAGAGAAAAGGCTGAGAAAATAGGAAGAAATAAAATGTAGGCCAAAAAATTTATTAACAATAAATCTATTAAATATCAATAAAGACGTCCCCCTTTTTCCCTGTCAAAGCCGTCGATGGTCTGTTCAATTAATTTATTTACCAAACGTCGTAACGAGTAATGAACCATGACGCTTAAGCAAATATTCAAATCGGTTATGTTCGGGTGTCTTCGGCGGGAGTCGGGTGAGCTCGGCAACAAAACGAAGACTCGTCAAGCTAACGACCCGAGGAACCGAGGCTATCCATTATCGGTAAGGCTAGCATGCGGTGAAGAATGCCAAAATCTCAAAGAAATTTTATTTGCGGCAAGGCTTTTTGTCGAATTTCACTACTTTATGTTTAGTTCACTTCATGTTTATATTTAGCTATAAAAACATGTAAATTGATAAAGACAAATCTTATGATTTGCGACAACAAAGTCTTCGTATAAAATAAATGCCGTCGAATCATTCAATCTAAAATTAAGCTCTAGGCTTGAACCAAGTGTACTGGACGACCGAACACATAATATTTATTTATAAGTAAAGTACTTAATATAAATAGTTATTTACTTAGAAAACAATCACGAACGACAAATACTCGCGTTCATCTGAACAAATATAGGTCCTTACAGAGAATCATCGAACTTGTGCCCGTCACGTTTCAAAGGCGGGGTCGAATAATACAAACGTAACAAAATCGATTTTCTTTGAGTTGCAAAAAAAACTAAAAATACTTGCATATTTGAATCCCCATGCTAGCCCTTGGCAGCATATTTTGCATTCTCTTCTTCAGTTCGACAATCTGCCAGTTTTATGGCAGATGCCATGGATCTAACATGGGAACAATTCTTCAAGATTGTGCTTCTGGTTCAGTTACATTAAAAGCTTTGAAATATTTCACCTGAAACTGTTACACAAAGCAATACTAATAATATTAGACGATGCATTTGCCTAGTTGGTGATCCTGCCTACGAAGATAGCTGTTCCGGGTTTGTTTCCCGGTATGGACAAATATTTTTTGACAAGTGCCGAGTATTTGTATCGAGTTCTATGGCATCGTAACTTTAAACGTTACGTTACATCAATATGACAGGATTCAATAATGTCCCATTCAGTAATGTGTATTGTACAAGCTAATTTTATCTTAATTTATAATATTCTAGATACATCAACCGCATACTCGTTAAACAAACTTTGAACTTGCGGTTGACCTCCTTATTAAGTATTCATTACACGTGTACATCAAAATGGATTCGTGCTGCAACGAAGAACCTTGTCGCAGTCACTTCCCTCCAACGCCAATAAGCAGTATCTCAATTTCAAGAAAAAAGACAAATAAGGTTCACATTGGTACAGGAGATTTATCTCAAATACTGCCTATTGGATTTCGTAATGTAGTACACTGCATCACGCTCAAACCTTTCATTCACTAGCAGTTGCCCGCGACTCCGTTCTAGTGGAAGTAGATTGTCGCTCTTCCCTCAGGGACCATACATTTTTCCAAGGTAAAAAACATTTTTACTAATCCAGACTATAATCTATGTATGTGCCAAATTTCAATCAGATCCGTTTAGCCTTACTGGCGTGATTGTGTAACAAACATCCTAACTTTCGTATTTATAATATTAAGTAAGTTTAGTAAGATTTAAAGCCTGAGGGGAAAGTTTTTAACCCCCGACGCAGAAAGAGGGGTGTTATACTTTTGACCGCTATATGTGTGTGTGTGTGTGTTTTCTGTGGCACCGTTGCTCTTAAAGGGGTGAACCGATTCGGTTGCGGTTTTTTGTTGTTTGAGAGCCGGTTTTTAGCGGTGATTCTTTTAGGTGTCATGAAAGTTAGGCCGTTTAAGAGAAACCGGCCCTTAAAGAAGGGGTCAATATCATAGCGGGGGTTGTTATTTATCTAATGGTGTACGCAAAGGCAAAAATAATAAGAATACACCGAATTCACTAAATATCGACTAAGTTTATCGACAACTTTTTTCATGACATTATGGTTCTTACATTTCTTGCAAAAGCTATTCGTTTATCTTCTACCTATATGATCAGCTTTGCATGAAGATAAAGTATCTTTTTTTTTCGGGGTTTTTAAACCGTCTTAAAAAACAAAAAAAAACTCAATTGGTCGGAATGCTAATAGTTATTTATGTGACTGGTGCATAATGAGAGGCATTAATACACGAGTGTGGTTTTATGAAACGAGCCGATAGGTGAGTTTCATAATAAGATCACACGAGTGTTTTAATGCCTAATTATGCGTACAGTCGCATACATAACTTTATCTACATGCATATCATAAGTTTTCTACAATATGTGAGAAAATTGTACCATGTTGCCTTGTATCTTAAAGAACCTGCATTACGATGCAACTACATCAATAACCGATACTTTAATGACATGTAATACTTTAATGTTAACATTAAAGTGCAACCACAGATACAGGTTTCTTAATATAGGCTGTTTGCTTATCGTTTCTAAACATATAATAGGGAAGTTATGATATGGATGTAGATAAAGAATATTGTTGTACTGAATGGATTTGTTATTCAATGTAATTTCAATGGTTGTCTAAAGTGACTCGGTTCAATGTCTGATACCGATTGTTTATAGTTATGATAAGTATAAATAAAAGGTATAATAATAGGTAGGCATAATTAAAAGGTGTTCAAACTTGGCCATTACTTATTGTTAATGATGATTAAAAGTTGCTTTTTATCGATGTCGATAAACTAAGTCGACATGCTATGAATCACTAGCACTGGTACATTTTTTGCCTCCGTCAATCCGGTGTTTGAAAATAAGCTACTATGATACGCGTGCCAGTTGTTTAAACCTAAGGCCGTTAATTATACTGCCACCTCATGTCCTAACATTGCCACTCGTGTCTTAAGAGTCTTAATTATAAAACAGTTGTATAATAACGACTAATAAAGCATAGCCTCGATTGAAGCTAATGGTCGATTCAGGTTAACCAATCAAACAATATAATTGTTAAAACGAAAGTATGAAACATTCAAATCCTCAATCAGTTTATTATATATTCAATTGTCAAATTAGCAAACAAAATTAATAATCCGTCGAATACATTCTCGTGAATTAAATAATGACATTTCGATGTGGAAATGTTTGTGTTTTATCGATGGTTATTTTATTAAATTGAACTGTTATTTCGCTAGCAAAATTTTAATTATTTATTATGTTGCAAAAAAAGAATTAATTATAAATAATACGTAAATAACTTAATAGGTTGAGATGTGTTTAAATTATTAAATTTGTTTTGAAATTATTGTTATTATATTTTAGTTGAAATTACTAAGCTTAGAAGCCAGTTGGTGTCCTGTGCTATTCATACTCGTATTATAAAAGGAAGTATATGCCAAAGTAAGGCTAACAGCGCACTTGTGATGCCTCTGTAGGCGTAGTCAAAGTCCAAACTTTTCCAATGTTTCTATTTTCTATCGCCTTGAAATGTACAGAATTGGCATAGCGGTCGACGTTGTCATCATCTCACATCAATCTTATTCATCAGATTGATTTTCTAAAATCGTCTTGACTTGGCTCTTGGTATTGTGGGTGATTATGGTACGGTGATCACTTACCATCAGCTGAACCGCTTGCCCGAGTCTGCATTTTTTTTTTCAATATGTGACCAACGGTGGGGCGTAATCCTACTAAGATAATGTTAGTTTATTATTCCTTCATGCTGTAACGGCTGGACGGAATGGGATGAAAGGAGAATGGGGAGAAATGTATGAACACTGGAAACCAATAAAAATAAGTGATTTTGTGTAGCGGGAAACCTCAAATAACAGAAAATTATTTAAAAATCTCGAGCAATGGGACGCCTATATACCATGTTAACATGATTACTTTGAAACTCCGCTGTCTTTGCATGGCGATAACTCTTGTCACTCAAAGATTTCGAACTACCTACCATAGTAATAGTTTTACAATTTATAAGTACCTATCCGGTGACATATCCCCTAGTTCTCATTGGTCATACAGGCCATCTAGCCCTCCTTTGGAATATAGATATCTTATACAATGGCTTAACACGTAGGCTACTTTTTATTCCGGGAAATTAAAAAGTTCCCGGGGGAATAACTATATTCGAAATTTACGCGGAGGCTATTAGCTTGATAATGTTACCAGTGTTTACCCACAACGCAAACGTGAAAAACGTTTCCCTCTCTCACACATTCAAGGAGAAAACACGACGACCCTCAAATAAGGTTTCTTGTAAAAAGATCTCACAATGACCAGTTGTCCTACGTTTCCCCTTTTCTATGTCAGCAGACAACCGCAAGTCCAGATTGGTAAAAACTGGTCATTGTCTGTGACCGAGTCACGCTGCGTAGACATTTGGACATTTCTCGATCTTGTAACTAACTGCGGAGAAGCTATTGTGTTTTATTAATAGTATTTGCCTACCTTGCTTTGTTGTAGGACTGAAGGTACTATGTTTGTTATTTTGCAGTGTGCGTTTGTCTAGAAAGAAATAAATATGACTGGACTCACACAAATTGATCTAGTCACATTCTAAGCTCAAGGGTCAATATATGCATCAATTTAAAGTTTTTTAAGAAATAAAACATTTTAAAAATATTTTCGCTCCCTTGTATTGAAATTTAGTTACTGAAACCATTATAAAACAGCACTTTAAAAAAAAAAGAGTTGTATTCCTTTAAAAAAAGATGACGCATTTACACCCCTGTCGGAATAGCCCCGCCTTTCCTTATATAGACCAATAAATACTCAAATACTTGAGTTTGAGCTTGGGCTTGAACAATGTTTGTACAGTAAATCGTTTGGTTATGTATATACCTATATCTCTTTTACTTTAGAGCATTAAGAATAACTAAGAAAGAAGTACAAGTACATGACTTTGAATTATATTACCTAATAGATGCGCAATTCGTCATCATTTTGTTCTTCTTAGCCATAAATCATTAACTTGCATTTCTGCTTATTTTCTTCAAACATAACATCTTATTACATTTACCTAACAATTTGCTTTTCTTTGAATATGATTATGATTAAAAAATGTCAGTTGCATGTAAAAAGTAAGATCAAAGGTAAACGCTGCAAACGTTTTGACGTCCGTTTATGGAATAAAATCCACTTAATAGGCTTGATTCAACTTAAAATTGATTTAGTTGTAAGGAATTTTCATTTTTTTGGATTATGGCAATAGAACAACTTTTTCTACGTAGAACATATTTTCTGGGATGATTTGTACTTACGTATCATTGGGGATTAATTCGAACTAGTAAGCGGTTTAGCTAGAACTTAAGGATCTCATAAATAATCGCCGAGTTAATCTCTTTATTCACTGGGGATTGGCCGTTCCTAAACGCCTAAGCAAACTAAAATTGGGATACCGCTCAGGTCCAACATATCTTCTGAACCAGATGACCCTATTCCATCCCTAGATGACAAAACCCTCTCAAGGATTGGCCCCCAAAATGGAATTTTTCTACCCGGCCTCGCTGGTAGAACCAGAGTGGCCACCGAAGCCAAAATACAGCAGAGGGGAACATCATCAGTCTCACACTATATCCACTTGAAGACTCATGAGGCTGAAGAAGAACAAGCTGTGTCTCATCTCTTAGACATCCTGTGCTCCGCAATGTGGTCACAATGTGACCTAACAGCTACATAAGAGGCCCTAGATGCATAAGATTACTGACAAAATGTATGGATTTGACATAAGCGTTTGACGCGACCGTTTGGCAGCTTACGTTAATCCTACACATTTTCGTCGACGATAACGTTCTCGCAATGCATTTTTCTAGGGCCAAAGATCAGTTTAACACAAAAAGGCAAAAAAATCGTTATTATAACCCGATTTGGCAGCAGCAAGCTGCAGCGTTTATCAAAACTAAACTAAAGAACCCTTATCCGGTAGGTTTACGCCAGCGGAGATCGTTTGCCACCTTCCAACTTAATCATCAGGTCGCGTACGCATTCTTGTTAGGCCATAACGATCTCGGGATCTGGTTCAAAATTTACTAGCAAAATTTTAACTGGAATGACAGATAAAGCAAATTGAGTTCTGAAATGACAGACGAACGAACTGAGCAAGTTCAATTAGAGCTGGTAATAAGATGTATTTGCTATGCTCCTCATTTGAATTTCCTCTCAAATAGAACCAGCAATATTTAAACTAGCGAGCGGTGAGTGTGTTTTGATGGCACCTAAAAACTAATTATTTGAGCACCAGGAGCGTTTGCAAAACTAGATTATATTAGCATTGCAACTGCAATTTATAGACGAGCAAAATTGGCAGCGAAATGAGTAAATGTTGTGTTTACTTTGATTTGCCTTGAGTTCGAATTAATTAACTTTTGCTCGTCAAAAATCAAACATATCAATTCGAAAAGTAGACCATTTTACACTTGGTCGAGAGTACGTCGTATTACTGACGGTTTCAAATGAATTTTACTTGAATACGTCTTCCCGTGCCTGTCGTTATGAGCATCGTTAAATTCTCGGCTCACGCCGGCAGCGATTAGCGTTATTAGACCCGGCTAATTGCTTTCAGTCGCATTGTCAACCCTACAATAGTGTGTTGGCGTTTACGAAGTTATGTTGTTTTTGATGCAACAGCAAATCAAATCAAAGTTTATTTGTTAGATTAGGGCCTGTTTCAATTATAAATTAATGCCACAGATTATGGGCACCATTCCCGGTGGCAGTGGCCTAGGGGGCATTTGCACAGGCACGGACGTTAATTTGTTACACATTTCGAAGAAAATCTGCTTGAAGATATCATTGTCATTAGAGATGCCAAGTCATTTGACTTTTGAACTAAGGTGGGTGACAAATTTAATTCTTTGGCTGAACATATTGTAGTTTGTTAGAATTAGTTAAATAAATAGTTAAATACTTTAGTATTTGGTTTTAGTTATATTTTTGTACTTTTTCTGTTTTTTGTTTATGTTTAATAAAGTTTGTATTCTTTTAACAATACCATAAATGTCAAAATTGGTAGAATTTGGAACTTTTTGCTTGAGCTTGGCTATCAAGTGACGGATGATATTTTTGAATTATATTGTTTTATGATTATTTTTGTTTTTGGATTCCTACGGATTTTATAGACAAGTCTGCAAGAAACTGCAGGGATCATTTTTAATGTTAGTATTGTGTTATTAATTCCTTAGGTAATAATCAAAGTACAGCTAGAAAATAAAATCGAATAAAATCTTTTAATTGAAATAAGATCCAAACGTGTCTCTAGGTAATAAGTGTCCTTAAAAACTTATTACATCCTTAAACACAACATTTTATTGCAATAATAAATTCTGAAGCTTCACTCTTTGGCACGTCGAAAAATAATCGTTTCTTTGAAGTACAAATTGTCGTACATTTCAGTCACGTCCGAAATGAGCCCGAATGAAATGTGTCTAAAAAAAGAACGTTTTTAAATAACTGTCTGCGTCGCCCGCGGTTTTATGAAGTTCCGGCTTGACTTTGTGATCCTGACCGTTTTGGTGTTTATGTTTATATGAAGTTGTATCTGGTGGTGCCAAATTCATTTTTAATTATATTTTTATAAAAGTTTACAATTTACGGTGAAGAAAGTTTTCAATTTCGTAAATACGCTTAAGAGCTTTACAAAGGGATGAATTATGTTAACGAATTAACCTTTAATCAATAAGTAATGTAGGTACACAGTAGCTAGAACACGTTTTCGAATCGATTTTACTATTCGAAAATAGTCACGTTTTTATATATTATTTAACGCATACTTCACTGTTACTACTCTTTGAAAATAGATGCGAAAGTCAACGATAATGTTAACTTGCTATTATATTTAAGTGCTAATTTTCTACTAGATAGCGCTGATATCAATCGACGAATACTAATTTTCTCGACGACGATCTTTTTTTTTTTTTTATAGCCTTTATTTCTCACAAAGTTTACAAAAAAAAAAAATTAATTCAAGTTGGTACATAATTATTAATCTTTAAATAGGTAATCTTATCGCTAGGGTTATTTATGGTATACAATCAATCACACATAATACTTTTAAATGTATATAAATTTATAAATTTATGGCAGATATATTTATTATATTATTATATTATATTATTATTTGATTTAATATTACTTATAATATTTATCTTTAGTTATGTATAGATCATTTGATACCATCATGTTAAAAACAAAGATTTAATTTATGCATTGATAATTAGTAAAATTTAATTTTATTAATTATTAGTTTCATATGTGAGTAGCCCATTTTTGGGCGTAGGCCTCCTCCAACCCCTTCCAGTGTTCGACGATCTTTACATTGTATAAAATGAAGTCGCTTTTGCTGTCTGTTCGCTTAAATCTTTTAAACTGCTCAACGAATTTTAATTCAGTTTTCAGCAATAAATAGTAATTCAAGAGGAAGTAGGTTTTTATGTATTATAAGTTCTTGATTTAGTAGGGGTGTTACAGAATACGCTAACCGAAACGAAGCGAGGGCGGGTCGCTTGTACTTGATAATACGTAGAATTTCATGCTCGGGGAGTGGTTACATAAAACAACCATCGGGTTTGTATTTTTGTCCTACTTGCTCTTACACGTACTTATGCTAGTCTAACCGACTCTGGGTGTTTCAGCTGAAGAACTAGCACAACCTAAATTTACCTCTTATTTACAATACTAGGGTTGCCTTGTATCCAGAATTGAAATTTTTCATTAGTAGGTATAAAAACTGTGATCTATACATATAAAATGCTTTGTCCTGAATGAATGACTAACTGACTGACTAACGGATCAACCCACAGCCTAAACAGTTGATCGTAGAGACCTGAAACTTGGTGTGTTCTTTGTATGACGTAGGCATCCGATAAGAAAAGATTTTCCGTAATTGTACCCCTAAGGGGGTAAAAACGGAGGGCAACGTTTGTATGCGACAACGTGATTCCTTGGTCCAATCTACTTCGAATTTTACATAAACATTATTTTATAGAATTAATGGAAGACGTGTTTCGTATTTTGTTGATATTCATCCCCTAAGGGGGTGAAAAATGGCAAGAAAGTTATGTTGGGGGTGATTTGCTTCAAAGTTTATTTTGACACATGTTTAAAAACTCAATCCGATTTTATTCAAAAAAGGTTGAACTCACATAAAAGCTTGGTGCAATGCTAATACCCAAACCACTGAGTCAGATTCCAAATTTGGTACATAGGTTCCTTATGAGTTTAGGTGCAGTAAGAAAGTATTTCCCCTAAAATCGACCCCCAACGGAAAGAAGTAGGAGTAGCGGGAAACTAATTCTACGCGTAGAAAGTCGCGGGCGTTCTCCAGTAGTGTATAAAATGCGAATAAACGAAAACATCACCCGTTTCCTTTACCCATGAGTAAATTCTCGTCTTCTGATTGACTTTCAATATGCATAACTGAACAGGTAATGTTATCGCAAGTGTTATTTTGATTGAGTCCTATAATAACATTTTCATATTCATATCGAAGTCATTTTCCTCTAACCCTGATACTCACTGATATGGAGTAACTTATGTTAGTTTAATGTTTTCTCCAGCTTCAATTCATGAACTAAGTACTTCGTGGAATTACAGCATAGTATACCGAATTAACTTCTATAATTAGACCTCTGAGCTCATAGCATTAGTTTCAAATCATAGACCAAATAATAATGGATTCTGTGATCCAGTATATAACTCCTCAAGAAAACAGTTGCTTGATGTTCTAAGAGAAATTATTATTATGTTTAACTCTTTTGATTAGTTTTTAACATACCGTCGCATTGCCTCATTATTGTTTGTCTTAACGATTGTTCGGTATAAAATATTTTCGTCTAATATTCTTTATATTAAATATTATAAATAAATTATATTAAACAAATAAAACATCTAATGTAAAATTAATTTTAGTATGTATTATAATAAAACTTATTGGGAATATATTTTAACAATTGTATCCATAACCATGATTGTAATTAAGTAATAAAAAAATATAGGTATGAACCGTTTTTCCAAAATTGATTTAGTGTTTTAACGAATAAATTAGAGAAAGACGAAAACGTTACATAATACACATTAACTTTACACACACACCAGATAATTAATAATTGTTCTCCATCCCCAAGCTTAGAGTAATAAGCACGTGACAAAAATATGTTTCACTTATCCAATGTCTAATCGAGTACATTTTCTAAAACCTTTTTTCTCCCTCCTTGAGCCACAGAAATCCCCTAAAGCAATCTCGTTCATCTAGCTCAGTGTATTCTTCAGATAAATTAAAGCACACAAAGAGAAAAACATTGTCTTTTCAGTTGCTAAGCAACACTAATCGCGTGCCAGTACCGCCAGTGTCGCCACCCCAGTTAAGGGACAGTTCGTGGATTAACCTAACACTAACTGGGTTATGGCTTGGTTGCAGTGCAGGTCTCTGCGGAAGGAGATTAAGTTATTTAATCTAGAAAGCGTTTTTTTACAAAATGACGTCACTAATTCTAACCGACTACAAAAAAAGGAGGAGGTTCTCAATTCGTCAAGATATATATTTTTTAATTTAATTTTCCACGGTTGGTTGGTGACCACTTGACCGATTTAAAAAAAAAACAAGGCATTAATCCCATTGTAAAACATAACAGCGTCAAATTTTGTATGATTATGGAACAAACCTTGAAGAAAAACAAATACTAATAATGGTCAAGCGTGAGTTGGGCACGCCCTGATTCAAATCGGAATGTAAAAAACCTAATATTTGGCGGTAACGAACCGTTACTGCGCGAGTCCAACTCGCATTTCACCGGTTTTTTTCCATTGTAATCAAATCCTTAAAAAATGTGATATGAAAATGAATAATGATGCTTTAACAAGACAGAGAAGAAAACTGTATCAAAATTGTTAAAATATGTCAAACTCTAGAAAGCGATGCATGAGTTTATAGAAAGCTAATCCTTCTCGTGCCGATACGCCCATTAGCAGATCACCTAATACCAGTATCAGCTGACACAGGACACTGCATTCATGATACAAATACCTTTATAGATTACCATCCTTTGATGTGGTTTGAACCAGTTTTCCCTTGTTCTCCCGATAGGTACTTATTTCGTAGTACATATCGGTTCACAGATTTTTCTTTTCATCGGCAGGCTTTTCTAGTCGCAGGGAACATTTTGTGTTTGTGAAGTCTAAGATTTTTTACGCTGGTAAACATTTTATTGCACAAAAAATACTAAATAAAAATAATAATAAAGTTTATTTTTGAGTTGATTTTTAACAAAACTGCCCAATTTGCTCAGGAAAGAGGTTATACTGCACGGTCAACGATCCTGTTACATAATAAATTCTAACTCTCTGTTCTGTTTCTATCTATTTGAAATAAAATAAAGAAATCAACCGCATTTGCCAGACGCATTTTATCTTATCATCTATACATATAAAATGAATAAATACCAGGGGACAATGTCACACCAATTGACCTGGTCCTGGTCCCAGACTAAGCCCTAGGCTTGTTCTATGGATACTAGAGAACGATATTAATACTTATATAGAGAAATATATACCTACTTAATTACATAGAAAACATCCATGACTCAGGAATAAATATTCACGCTCATCACGCAAATATCTGCCCTTACCGGGATTTGTACCCAGGACCGCTAGCTTCGTAGGCAGGGTCACTGCCAACTAGGCCAACGCGTCGTCAACACACACACACTTGGACAGTTTTGATGTATGTAGCTAGGTATTATGTACCTACCTACACACATCAAAAACAACCAAGTACTTTATTCATATACTTTGCAATTTTTCTTAACGCGCATTGCAAAATATATTTATATTTTTCTATGAGTATCTTGATTTGTTTATAAATTGACTCGAGATTCTTGGAATTCTTGATGGAAGTTGAAACAGCTGCAGCGGACGACTCACTTAAGCTTGAATGTTTTAATAACACTACATAGCGCTGGTATCTGATATTCAACTAAGAAAATAAAGTTTTCTCGTGGAGAAGTATTACATAAAATTTTATAATATTTTTCTTAAAGATTTATCTTTGAGAATACGGAATTTTCGCGATTTTTTAATAGCTATGAAAATAACCAAGATACGCCAATAAAGTTTGTTCCTATCTTCTTCTAGCAAAACAAAATTTAACACGGAGTTTATAACCTACAACCACCCTTTACCAAAATCAACACGAGTTCGCTCTAAGTCCCCCACATTACAACGAATAATAAATCCTGAAAGTGAGTGATAATACTGATAATTACTCGTTCCATATCAGTGAATCATCAAACCTAACTAAAGATGACGCAGCATTCTAGTTTACACTAAGATATGACCATTCAGAAGTGACACTATTATTCAGGAGACACTGGCAACCCAAACAATGACCCAACGTCCACTTCCGCAGTTCAAGGCGTGAGGTATTATTTTAAGCATTGTGAACCAGGCATTGTTCGAGAGCGTGTCGGATTAAGCTATCGACCCGGAACGTTGTGCAAGCCTGATTGAAAATCAGATCTGAGCTGTGTGATTAGAATGCAGGTATTTGAGCTGTCTTCGATTAGAATAAGTTTTAGATACATAAAAACCTCCGATATAACAGTGAGTCTCTGAGCTGGTACGTATTTTAAGCGACCAAACCAATTTTAATAAAACCTAAGAACCATCGCTAGAAAACCTGCTTTCAAATAAAAAAACCGCATCTAAATCAGTTCACCCGTTGAGGAGCTACGGTGCCACAGACACACACCCACGCATAGCACTCAAACTTATAACACCCCTCTTTTTGCGTCGGTGGGTAAAAAACCAGGGACAAGCGTGGTAGATTAGATCATGCTCAGGGTAGGGTTCCGTAGCCGGTACTAAAAACACATTTTTTTACAATAATTGAAGTTTTTTGAAGTGATAACTTCTTACCATAAACCGCTTCGTTACGTAACGCGTTACGGCGCCAGTCTGTCTGGCTTCCCTTTCCCTCACGCATACGGCAACGGTAGGCAGGCTCCTCCTCTCTCACTCTAACCCACAGCGCTAGCCGTATTTCGCTCAGACGCTTCCCCATCTCTCTACTCAGTGTTTAGTGTGCGATAGACATATACTGTTGACAGTTAAGTTACTTAATAGATATTAAATAGTTCAACTTGATTAGTTTAAGTTATCACTTCCAGTCGGGCGTCCCGAGAGGCACATGTAATTTTTTTAGTTTTAGCCTCTTGCAATTTCAGCGTAGCGTATGTACATTATTTTTTGACTTTACTGCTCTTAATTATCGAGTGTACATATATTGCACCCGCGAATTGTATCCGCTTTTAACATTTAAATAATTTCAAACAGCCATTTGAATAAAATGGTAACGGAGTTGTATGAAATGCTACGGAAATTATGTGATCGCAAATGTTAGCCTATGTCAATTTCATAAATCTTTTAGCTACTCCGTGTACTACTGGTTGGTCCACTGGTAGTTTTTTTACGTTATCTTCAGACCATCATTCTTGCGCTATAATGTTACTATGATAACTTCTTTCAAATTTGCCGTTACTCTTGTTTCAGATACGTCGCAAGTGAAGTGAGTGACTAGTGCCAGTGCAGTGTGCGTCATGTCAGGATGAATCTGTGGAAGAGCCTCAAGATCTCCATCGGCAGCCGAGCTGATCCCAAGGCGTACTCGCAAGAGCTGCCTCAGTGGGGACAGGGATATGAGCTAGACGGTAAGTGTTTGGCCTTAGAAAGAACACAGTAGTTGAATTCAAATAGAACAGTAGTTCATCTTCAAACAAACGTATATCGCGCGGCTTGCATGTGTGCGTGCCTCGATCGTACGCGCCGCGAGCCAACACAAGCAAACTTAACAGGACGGACCGAGCCGGTTCCAGTAAGGGTTGCAATTTCGCCGCGTTTGGTTATAGTGACAATATTTTTGTTGTTTGGTTTGTGAGCCAAGCCTAGCACCCAAGGTAATTCAACAATATAGGTAACACAAAATACAACTAAAGGGCCTTAAATTGCCTACTTTTCTGTTAATACTATGACAGTAATGTGAATGCGAAAGTGAGTACTTTTTAGAGAAATACTGGAAAAGGGCCGAATCTTCAGTACCCGAAACCGACGTGCGTGCATGACTCGATGTATGAATGTCATCATCATCATCATCATGTCAGCCGAAAGACGTCCACTGCTGGACATAGGCCTCCCCCAAGGCTTTCCACTCAGACCGGTCTTGTGCTTTTCGCATCCACCGCGGTCCCGCGATCCTGACGAGGTCGTCACTCCATCTTGTTGGAGGCCTACCTACAGCTCGTCTTCCGGTCCGCGGACGCCACTCCAGAACCTTCTGACCCCATCGGCCATCAGTCCTGCGAGCAATGTGCCCCGCCCACTGCCACTTCAGTTTAGCCATTCTTAGGGCTATGTCGGTAACCTTAGTTCTACTGCGGATATCATCATTTCTGATTCTATCACGCAGAGAAACCCCGAGCATAGCCCTCTCCATAGCCCTCTGAGTGACTTTGAGCTTCCTTATGAGGCCCATTGTTAGCGCCCACGTCTCTGATCCGTAAGTCATCACCGTCTCAGATCCGTAAGTATGAATGTGGAAGAAGCGAAATACATTTGTCAGGATCGTAGCAGGTGGAAAGAAGTCGTCTCTGCCTACCCCTCTGGGAAACAGGCGTGATTTTATGTATGTATGTATGTATTATCTGTTTCATGGTTCTACGCCTTAATAGATTGACGTAAAATAAGGCAAACATATATTTTGTACCCTAGGGAGAGACTTAGGTTATTTATCCCGGAAAATCAGATAGTTGCCAAGTGAATGGTGATAAACAAGTTCTACGATGTCTGAGGATGCTATATGTTATATTATTGGAGGAAACACTAATTTACACGTTCGCTTACAAAACGACCTGACAATGTCACAAAACCAACTGTGCATTCAGTATGGGGATGTGACCCCATAGTGGAAGCAAGGACTCTTGAAAAAAAGCTTCATGACCCCACATTGGGGGCATCCGAACGGAATGAGTTAAATTAGTACAATGTTCTATATTTAACAATAACACAATACAATAACCTTTCAATAACGCAAAAGTTAGTTTTGATGAAGTTGAAACCCATACCAGAGTTGGTAACCAATTGTCATTCCAGCTCGAAAAGTGGCGCAGGAAATAAGTAGAAAATCAGTAGGTCTTAGGATTGCACCTTAAAACTGTAGTCTTGAGGATGAGAATTTCAGTGGGTTGTAATCCTCTCACTTACCATCAGGTAGCCTGTGAATTCTCTTGCCACAAAAAACAAGTAAAACATAAAAAATAAAAATAAAAATAAGTAATTTTGCTCAGAATTTACAATGAAGGATTCGGAAATTATGACTGTTTTCCTCATCTCATATTTAATCCGCGTGGCAAGTCTTTTAATATGCCTTTTCTCTACAACTAAATAATTTAACTCAGTTGTGGTAGAGTTTGTTTTTGGTTAATGAAAGAGAAAATAAAACAATGAAACCACAATTGTTATTTGGATTCAATTATTTGTCTTTTCAATTTTACCTTACGTGCTTTTACCTGCTCACGAATGGGCAAATCCATATCCAGGGACAAAAAATAATTTGACTTGGTTAAAGCGACATCGATTTCATTATCTGTTTTAATTATAACACATTCAACATTCATTCATTCCTTTATTGAATATTCCACTCCTTAAATAACTCCCAGGGTTTTCAAACAATGTGATTCTATTGATAATAATTATGCGCAAAATTCAATTGAAGCCCACAAATTGGAACCGAAATGTCACAGTTACGGTAAATTGTATTAGGCAATAAAGTTAATAATCCCCCAGTCGCACAATAATTCAACGTTGAGACTCGTAATACTTAGCAGAAGGTCTTAAGCCGGTGAGATTTCGCCATTTCCTCCAAGTAACGTTTCCTTGGCACCTTACTTCTGGGCCACTAAACACCAGTTTACCTTCATGACGCGACTAGGGATGTTACGAATATTCGCATACAAATTCGCTTATGGAAATAATTCGCATAATTTTAAACATTCGCATTCGGATCGATGCGAACTTTTAGCGTATGCTAATGTGTGCAGGTTCAAGAAGAGGAAGATCACTTCGTCTTTAAAATAATGTTTATGCGTGCCTATAACAACAGACTTAGTGTATTTATTACTTTCTTTTCATAAAAACAATGACTTTGAAATGTGATTCCTTAAGATGCGAATGCATTAGCACGTTTGCAATCTGAACATATGAAAAATAAGGCATTCGTAACATCCCTGCTAGGGACCGTTAAACTCTCATTAGATTCCATGGATACCCTCCTGATTATTCCAGAAATCACGTCTCCTATTACATTTTATTTAACTGCGGCCCTTAAATATGACATTCATTATAAAAGCGAAGGTAATCATCGTTATCGCAAATCTCCGAATCGGCCCTCATTCGGGCTAATTTCGAATTTTGTTTCACGAAAACATTTCCTCTCGATCCAATATACTTGCTGTTGCTCTTTTGCCCCCGGCATCGTCTGAGATTGCAATGATTTGGCAATTTTGCACGAGATTGTTGTTTTTGAATATTCCCTTCGTGCGGATCGGGTTTTTTTCATCAATGTTTATTTTATTACTTTTCAACTGACAGTTGCTTATCGTAATTGCGAATTGTAATTGCGTTTCAGAATGAGATCGAGTTTTCGTAAAATCTAATTAGCTGTAGGACAGATTTTCAATATGTATTTGTATCTAAGTTCAAATGTTTGTTACGCTTTCACGGGTTTTTTTATCATAGTTTATTTTATTACTTTTCAACTGACAGTTGCTTATCGTTGTTATGTTTGTTTGCGAATTGCGTTTCAGAATGAGATCAAGATTTCGTAAAATCTTATTAGTTGTATGACAGATTTTCAATATGTTTTTGTACCTAAATTCAAATGTTTGTTACGCTTTCACGGGTTTTAATTATCAATGTTTATTTTATTACTTTTCAACTGACAGTTGCTTATCGTTGTTTTGTTTGTTTGCGAATTGCGTTTCAGAATGAGATCAAGATTTCGTAAAATCTAATTAGTTGTATGACAGATTTTCAATATGTTTTTGTATCTAAATTCAAATGTTTGTTACGCTCTCACTGGTTTTAATTATCAATGTTTATTTTATTACTTTTCAACTGACAGTTGCTTATCGTTGTTTTGTTGTAGGACAGATTGTCAATATGTTTTTGTATCTAAATTCAAATATTATAAATGTGAAAGTAAATCTTTGTTACGCTTTCACGAGTAAACCGTTGAAACACTTTTTTATGGAGGTCTCTTTAACTCCGAGGAAGGACGTAGTGGGCTTATGTTTAGGATCTATTGCGCAATCACCCACTGGTTCATTCAGCTGTTCGAATGCTCAGACCTCACGATGTTTTTCCTTCACCGTAAGAGCTTTGGTTACTGTACTTAAGGAGAAAAGCTCATCGAGGATTCGAACTAGGTCCATATTGGGTTGCATAAAATTTATGACCCAATAAAACACTGGTCAACTAATTAAATAGCTTGATTTTTTTTCTTATGTCTAAAAATGACTATGGTTTTCAGTTGCCCAAAAAAAAAAGATATTCCACATTATGGAGTGGCCGCGCGATCGCGCTCGGGATCGTTCGTGTCGTGCGTGTGCGCAATCGCTGCGAGGCAAAATGCCGCCTGATGTAGTTAAATGTACAAAGTGCAACATTGTGATTAACGAGGTACTTGCATTTGTAAGTAATAAGATAAATGTGATGAACGACGATAGCTTAAGCCGCATATGCATCAGCGCGTTCTCGGAGAGTGACATAGAAACTGCGAAAAACTTGTTATTTGATGCAATGTCGTCTTCAGTGCGGACGAAAATTCGAAAAGGATCTGGGAAGACATTGCGCAATATAGATGATATCGTCCGTACCATAAAGGAGGCCCATCCGGACGAAGTGC
This sequence comes from Acleris sparsana, assembly GCA_923062465.1. Taxonomy (NCBI): domain Eukaryota; kingdom Metazoa; phylum Arthropoda; class Insecta; order Lepidoptera; family Tortricidae; genus Acleris; species Acleris sparsana. The sequence goes on from OV281288.1 coordinate 2,374,463, forward strand.
CTGTTTTCGTCGCTCGTGAGCTACATAAGCTACCCCCAATTTTATGGGACCACATAGACTGCACAAGGCTTTTAAAGGACATCTTAAAGTTACAACAAGATGTGCAGCAAATTAAGGAGGAATACGCCACTATTGAGCGGGTAGACTCATTGAAATCGAAGCTAGATGCAATTAAAAATCCTATACCTGATGTTAATGACTCTTATCGTAACGTTAATACGAGACGTGGCGCGTTTACTAGCAGCTTGGAGTGTAACAGCGGCCCAATGGGTTTGCCACCTACATGTGGCGAGCCTGAGCAATCTTACATAATGGATACCATACCTAGTTTTACTAAAAACACAGCCACCTATAGAGAAATCAGGCAGACTGGTATGTTCTCCGAACTAAAAAGCTCATGTAACCAAGTTTTAACTGCTGACGAGCATATTAATGACTCGAGCATGTCAGGTGATAATAACAAGAATAAGACGGTGATTAGAAAAAGTTCGCCTGGTGACGCGGCGATGACTCATGCGCCGGAGTTTAAAACGCCGACCGTTGAGCCGATAGCTGCGCCCGAGCGTACCGATTCAAAACAAACGCCATCTTTTGCCACGGTTGCTAGTGGAGGTGAATGGAAATTGCAGGCTGAGGAAGAGGATTGGACATTGGTACAAAAACGAAGGCTAAGAAATCGTTTTGTTGGAAAAAGAGGGAATGCAATTGTGGGCGTAAATGATAAGTTCAAGGCGGCTGATATAAAGAGGCCTATCTACATTTATCAAGTTTCAAAAGAGGTTTCGGAAAGAGAAGTTTCAGACTACGTGAAAAAGAAGTCGGAGTTAGATGTAACGGTGGTAAAAATTAATATGAGAAAAGCAAAAGGTTATAATGCATTCAAAATATTTGTGCCAAAACATAAACTGGAAATGTTTATGAAGGATGATTTCTGGCCCGAAGACATATTATTTCGGCAATTTTTTGATTTTAAAGAGAGCAAAACGGCCGCAGTGGGCAAATAACAATAATAATAATTATGGCTAGTATCACAAAGCTAATTAGTTTCAACTGCAAAAATGTTATTCGTTCTGTTGAATGTGTAAGAAAGCTCTGTTGCAAGGCAGATATTATTGCACTGCAGGAAACATGGCTCCTGCCGCATGATATACCGTATTTGGGAAGTATTGACTCAGACTTCGGATACACCGGCGTTTCGGCAGTCGACACGTCGACCGGGGTTCTGAGGGGCAGGCCTTATGGCGGAGTGGCCCTGCTATGGAGGAAAAGTGTGTACCCGTGTGTTTCGGTAATAGTATGTAGTAGTGTGCGCCTCGCGGCGATCAAAGTCGCGCTTAGTGATCGTGCGATGTTAATAATATCGGTCTACATGCCTACTGCCTCGGCCGAAAACTTGACGGAGTTTATTGAGTGTCTCAGTGAAATCAGTGCGATAATTGAGAGTAGTGCCGTTGAGACCGTATTTGTGCTCGGGGATTTTAACTCGCATCCAGGTGAGCAGTTTTACTCTGAACTAATGAACTTCAGTTGCGAGCAGACTTGGTCGTGCGTGGATATAGATTTGTTACCGGCCAGTACTTACACTTTTGTAAGTGAGGCGCATGGCTGCCAGCGCTGGCTAGATCACTGCATAGTGACTAGCGCGGCGCGGCAGGCGGTTGTAAATACCTATGTTTTAAATGAGGATGTTTATTGGTCTGATCACCTACCCTTGTTAGTTGAATGTAACATTGCAAACATTGTGCCCAAAATTATAACTCCTCCTGTAGCGTATAACAAGGTAATGTGGGGTGAAAGGGATAGTAAACAGATAGAACGGTTTCATGACTATTGTAATTCAAAATTTAGAGACATTCATTTTCCTTCCATGTTTACTGATTGCGCAGATAAGTTATGTGTTGATCAACATCATAGATCACTATTGGATACCATGTACTCATATATAACATGTATACTTACGGAGGGCGCGAGACTCTGTCATAATGCACCTAAATGTAGGAAACATAAGTACGTACCTGGCTGGAATAAGCACGTCAGCTCTGCTCACAGGGAGGCCCGGCTTTGTTATCTACTGTGGTTATCGAGCGGTAAACCGGTTTCGGGAGACGTTTATTTTAAAATGTACGAGTCTAAAAGAGTATTCAAAACTAAATTAAAATTCTGTCAAAATAATCAAGATCAAATCCGAATGGATATTATTGCGCAGCTACATTCAAGTAAGAAATTTGGTAAATTCTGGAAGTCGACGAATAAATTAAACCCAAAATCGGCCTTGCCTGTGAGCGTAGCTGGGTTGCATGAGTCGAGTGATATAGCCAATGCGTTTCAGCGCCACTTTAAGGTGGAATCACCACTTGCGCCCTCGTCTCCTCTATGCGATGCTGTGACGCATAATAAGAATAATATTGTGAGATTCTCTGCTAAACAGATAGCTTCAATAATTAAAAAGATGGTGCGAGGGAAGTCTCCTGGCAAGGATAGCCTTAGCATAGAGCATCTGAAGCACGCGGGCGTACACTTGCCGAGAGTTCTTGCTTTGTTTTTTAACCTTTGTTTGAGTCATTGCTACCTACCGGATGAACTTATGCGCACAGTGGTTGTCCCAATAGTAAAGAACAAAACTGGTAACGTTTCTGATATGTCCAACTACAGGCCGATCTCGTTGGCTAATGTCATTGCCAAGGTTCTGGACAGTTTGCTCGATAAACAGCTGGCAAAGCATATCCGTCTGCACGACGCTCAGTTCGGCTTTAGACCTGGCTTATCCACTGAGTCTGCCATCTTATGTCTAAAGCAGACTGTCCAGTACTACACGGCCAGAAAAACGCCTGTCTATGCCTGTTACTTGGACCTGTCAAAGGCATTCGACCTAGTATCTTATGACATGCTGTGGCATAAGTTACAATCTGAGACTGATTTGCCGTATGAAGTTACTTCGTTACTAAAGTACTGGTACGGTAACCAAGAAAATGTTGTCAAGTGGGCTGGAGCGTATTCGGAGGTGTATAGGTTGGCGTGCGGGGTGAGGCAGGGGGGGTTAAGTTCGCCCCGCCTCTTTAACCTGTACATGAATCGACTGCTGGAGGAGCTCAGCAGTGCCAGTGTAGGATGTTCCATAGATGGAGTGCGCGTTAATAACATCAGCTACGCGGACGACATGGTGCTGCTGAGCCCCTCAGTGGGTGGTTTAATTGGTTTGTTGCACAAATGTGAGTCGTATGCGGAGGCACACGGGCTCAAATATAATGCTAATAAAAGCGAGATTATGCTATTTAAAGCAGGTAATAAAACCTACAGAGTTCCACCTGTGATTCTTTGTGGTACTCCCTTAGCACAAGTGAAGCATTTTAAATATTTGGGTCACTGGGTCACCGACGACATGTGTGACAATATGGACATGGAGAGGGAACGCAGAGCGCTGGCTGTGCGTTGTAACATGCTGGCTCGTAGGTTTGCACGATGTACCGAACAGGTGAAGGCTACGCTCTTTAAAGCATATTGCCAGTCCTTCTACACGTGCAGCCTATGGATCAACTACACGCAACGGGCATACAGCGCTCTGCGAGTACAGTACAACAACGCGTACAGGGTGGTGTTCGGGCTGCCGCGACACTGCAGCGCGTCGGGTATGTTTGCGGAGGGGCGGATTGACGGTTTCCATGCGATCATCAGGAAGCGATGTAGCTCGCTGTTGAGGCGGTGGCGCGCCAGCTCGAATACCATCCTGTGCACGCTGGCCGACCGGTGGGACTCACCGTGGCTAAAGCACTGGGTGCAGCTACATGCCCCCTTATGTAAAAACTTTATTTAATAGAAAACCTACGTTAATATATTACTAAAACTAGATTTAAGTACTTAATACTGTTACTAACACGTTATGGACTAAGTCCGAAATAAATGATTTTGAATTTGAATTTGAATTTGAATTTGAATTATGGTTGAAAAAGTATTACACCATGACAATGAAAGTATTGTGCGCAGGATCATTAATGACAAAATACTTTTTAGAGCAACAAGTTTTTGCGTAAAGTGTTATGACAATAGTTGTTATGAGACCCGAGGGAGACCCTTTCGAACTCGGTACCTTGCGATGATAACTAGTGGAGACCTCAGGCCACCGATGCTCTTAAGGTCATAGGGTACTTTTACCCGCAAGTCTTCAGCCTATTGGAACCCTGATCCGCCAAAGCACTGTGTCACATTGACGTTGTAATTCAAGTCGTGAGAAGTGCCAAATAAATTATGATATAATGTCACTGTTCTATTGTGGGTCAGGCTTCCGATAGGCTGATAGGTACAACGACTTGGTAGACTGAGTCGCGGGCAACCGCTAGTTTATATGCACTTTCAGACCAATGGAACGCTGATCCACTGTAGAACGGTGTCACAGTGATGTTATAGAACGATTTGTTTTACACTTCTTACGAATTGAATCGTAACGTTAATGTGACACAGTTCTTTGGTGCAGGGTTCCAATGGGCTTATAACTAGTACATAGTGTAAAACAAAGTAGCTTCTAGCCGTCTGTCCCTTTGTATGTACGAGTACGCTAAGGTCTTTCAAATTACTTTCTTCATTATATCTAGAGTGATTCAAGAGAAAGTTTTGATTATATACCGGTGTAACAGAAAATTCACATAAACCAAAGCAAAGCGAAAGCGGGTCGCTGGTAATTTAATATTTCAAATTTAAAGGCCTTTTAATATTCAAAAATTGGTACAAAAAACGATTAAAATCAAGTTTAATAACGTCGAGGCGAATTTAAATTACAAGTTTAAGTACTTGTCTTTGAGACACAAACTTTTTAAATGTATTTAAAATGTAAAAGGGTTTTTAACAACCATTTAACACTTCCTCTAATCCTCCATGATTAAAAATTTAATTCACAAAACGCCTCTCGCTGTCATTTCGGCCAGGGACATCCTCTGTATTTTATGTTGCCATCCTACAAAAAAGGTTTTATGACAAAAACAAATTTCTTTGTGCTCTGCTTTTGTCAGCGGTCCTCTCTTAATGATTCGGTCAAAGAATCTTAATTAACAATTTCGTACGAGTGAGGAAAACACTTTTTGCGTGAGTCTCAAGTTTCAAATATTCCTCAATGTTTTTTGGCTCTCAATCTGCTTTAATTTATATTCTCAACGTTTACAAATGTTTTGGTGATCATCTATCAGGTAGATTTAAAAAAACATTAATCTCCATCCTCCTGTTATAAAAGATAAGCTTCTTTGCTACTCGCTTTATTTTAATTGATTACCTTTAGTAAATAAATAAGGATTGTTTGGACATTAACTTGTAACGAGGTCGTTATAACCTCCTTTTTACGTTCCTGGCCAGTTTTACATTTCTTTTAAATTCTATCCAAATTCAAAATTGTCCATGATCTCTGTGATGCGATCTATAAAATCATTCTCTTGAAATTTTCGATAAATATCAGACACGGCTCCCGTGTCCTGGTGTCTCATTATATGTAATTTAATTATTTGTTTACTTATCATTCAGTAAATCTTTTTACTATAAAAAGTATTACACACTTAATATTTAAAGAAAGTGATTCAATACTACATTATCGTGAATAATACACTCAGGAGAAAAAATAACGGGTCAGAGTGCGTTTTTCATACGAAAGAGGCTATTTCGAAGCGTTGGTTCCTCGCCAGGGAATACTTTTAGTGAAATCTGATGATGAATACACCGAGCATCGATACCGGACTTCCAGAGTGCCTAGGATACCCAACTGAATGAATGTGCGGTTAACGCCGGAATTGTGTATGTTCAAAAAAAACATCTAAAATGGCAATAAAATGTAAGGAAATCCAAGTGCTGACCGAAACTCTCCCGCTGTGGTGTTAACTAATTGTGCAATCAGTTAGGTATCTTAAGAACTTTTGACCTACTCTATTGAACCTCGCAGTATCCACCATTAAAACTCTCTCAAAACAACCCCTGGCGAGGAACGAAGGCTTCGAAATAGTCTCCTTTGAATGAAAAACGCACTCTGACCCGGTGTTTTTGCTCCTGAGTTAGAAACTTAGTTGTTAATTCTGATGCAGGAGTCCTATTCTCATCGGTAAACCCTTATTTCTTTTGACAAATGTCACAGTATTTTTGCCCGCCCTTAATGACAAGTAATTTAGGGCTAAATTTATCATAAATATGACAATACGATAACTAAATAGAAGAGGGTCTGATGTAGTGAAAACTCCGTATTAGTCTTGCTTTCTCAATTTGGATACTAAAACGTATTGAGATAGCAAGATACATACAAAGTTTTCACTACATCGGGCTCTCCTATTTTACTAATTGTAAGTAAAACCACGTTGCCTCTGACTGTTATTGTATTGTTTATTAAGTTGCGTTGCTATTGCTTTACGCACTCGCAATCACAATCGGCTTTAAAGTGGAAGAAATGTTTTCATCTTGTATGCAGACAAGCGTTGCGACTTTTAAAAATGAAAACTATTGCTATCGCGAGTGCGTTAGCCAATAACCCTTCAAGTGTTAGTTGCTGTTCACGCGGCGAACCGTCTCGAACGCGAAAGTGACCATGTTATTCACACGTTCACAAGAGGGTCTGGTCGCCATTACTGCCAATGCCAAATAAATAAGAGCTTTCGTAACGTTAACAATACGATATCACATCAAAGACAACATTGTTTTACCAAGAACAATTATAGACTTAATACATGATCTGCATTATCAAAGAGATCTCATTTGTTATCAGTAACTTATATTCCAACAATCATTGTAACAACCTCCAATTCCTAAAACTAATTAACATTACAACATGAGCTATAATTACCACCTTTCACACACCTAGCTGAATTATTCCCGCTAATGGTTTCCCGTTTGTGTCCAACATCATTCCCTGATTATTCGGCCAATATTGGAGCAAATTAAGCACCGCAAATACTCCATACAATCACGCATATGATAGTGTTTCCGTAATTGTGATGGCGTTGATAATTTCAATGCTGGTTTGGTGCCAGCTGTTGCCTGATATATTTGGTGTAATTTAAGCGGAACTGTTACCGATTATGACGAATATACGTTATGCTAATTGTTTATTTAGTGGTTACTATTGACTTTGAGGATTTTGAAGAGTATGTAACCCGTGTGGTTGCCGGGTTAGAATAGTGCCACTCTATATCATCTGTACTGTGGTTGTAAGAGGTACCTACTTGTAAGGATGTGCTTGCAATCTATCACTAGAACGCTGGTAAAGATGTTTACCAGCCTATTTGTGAAAAATGTGGCTAAAGAATTATCAACAGGTTTTTAGAGTTGTAGGTAATTCTGTAGCTCTGCGTACCCCTACTGTGAACGAAGGCGTGACTTTATGAATGTACGTATTTTCGATATCTATAACGATAAGCAATGCATCTTGATTAATTTTTGCTCAAAAAAAAAAAATCTAAAGAAAAATATTGGTATAGACAAGATAATTACAGTTTGAAAAGCTTTACAATTATTATAAAATTACAAGAATATAAAGCAACATTTTATTTCAGCGTAGTTTGAAAGTGTAATTAGTTTTCGCGGTATATTTAGTCTGTGTAGATAATTAGGTTTAATTAATTCTGATGTTTCACCTATTTTGTTGTTTTTACTTCACTCAGTTACCCAAAATATAGTCGTATATTATTGTTTAGTTATTTGGTAGCAAAACTTTTGTACACAATCAAAATATCAATACAAATTACTCTACTTCTACAAATTAGCGGAAGCATATTCTATGGAAGAATAGTGAACAAGTGGGAAAGCCATTGCCAAGCAGTGGGACAGTCAGCGTCATATAGTTTGTAGGATCCAAAGTAGCCAAATAGTTCGTTACACGCCCTTGTTACTACGGTAATAATGACGTGTAACGTACTATTTGGCTACTTTGGATGCTACCAACTATATGACGTTGACTGGACATAATACAGGTTAAAAACAAAATGATGGCCAAGTAATACAATGACATTAGGTATGGTTTGCAATACATATAAATCTTAAATAGACCACTATTTCCTCCACTAACGAATGTTTAATTGTAAAGCTGGGCATTCACGGATGCGCCGCCTGTCTCGGCGACTGATAGACTGTATACAACTGGATGGGCGTAATATTTTAACCACATTCACGGACGCGCCACGCCATTTAGAAAATGGCAGCCAGAGAACGCATTCACGACGACGCCATTTGCCTTGGAGCGTTGCCGTGGTGTGTTCTAACGTTTAATTTTGACATTCACCATAGTTCCATTTGGATTGCGCGTCGGCGCGTTGCCCTGGCTTTCCTTCCTTTTGGAAAGCCAACGGACCACGCCAAGTACTATCAAACGCTACAGTTTTGATATTCACGGATCGAGTTTGGCGTGGCGCTGCTCTATTTGGCTTGTTGGAGCGGTGGTAAATGCCCAACTTTAGCCCAGCATGACGTATTTTCTACTTTAAATAGATAGTATTTTGTAATTAACGGGCTGCTGTCCTAGTTGTTGTTGGAAATTTAAAACGAGATTTTAGCCACAAATTAAGTTTTTTGTCGGAAAATAAAAATAAATACATATCAGGGGACAGACAATCTCTCACGCATTGACCTAATAGGTATTCCCAAACTAAGCTTCAGGTTTATACTATGGGCCCTAGATAACGATAAACATACATACATAGAGAAACACATGCTTATTCATAGAAAACATATATATGTATATGTATTTATTTATGTGTATACCTATAATATGTTTGTGTATTTGTTTAAATATTTATTAATTCTTATTTTTATTTATGTCTTTGTAATTAGTTATTCTAAAAAAGGTCTAAATTAAGTTCACGCTGTTTCTGTAAACTATGTTTTTGTACTTGTATCTACTCGTTGCCACATTCTACTTTTTCTTATTTTCCTTAATCACCCAAAGGTTAGCTGGAAAAGATCCCTTAAAGGGATAAGTTTGCCTTTGTACGTTCCTTTTCTGTAAATATTGTATTTTAATTTCTGTGTTTTTGTACAATAAAGATTTTACATTCAAAACTCAGGTACAAATACTCGTGCCTATACCGGGAATCGAATCCAGGACCGCTAGCTTCGTAGGCAGGGTCACTGTCAAATAAGCTAAACACGACGTTAATATAAAATTATTTTACTATAGTAAAAATACTTTTTTTTATGACAATGAGAAGTCACGCGAGCACTCAAGCCACCTGATGGTAAGTAGGATCTGGAACCCATAGACATTTGAAATCTCAATACTACAATATTTCAAAACTGCAATCCTAAGACTTGAAATGCGTTGCCAACCTTGAGGACTGAGATGGAATGCCCCTATGCTAGTAATTTCCCCGGTTGTCTTATCCCCACACCGGAAGACATTAATGCGAGAACACTGCTGCTTGGCGGTGGGTTAATGGATAAGATGGTGGTAGCGATCCGCACGGACCTTGTTGCACATGGTCCTACCACCACTGAACTTATACGTAGTCAAAAAGTTTTCTATAGTTTTCTTACTTACTTTCTATTATCTGTAACGTCGTCCACGTAAAAATGTAAACATATCTTGGACGATAAAAATACTTATTAGAATTTGAACTCAACTGCTGTGCGGACGGATGGACGGTCAGGTTTGTTACCTTTTGATTGCGGAACCATACCAACCAAAGAAAGCATCTTATAATAACCAAGTGAAATAAATAAAATCAATCATGACTATTGGCAATTTTAATACAACTTAAGTACCTTAGCAGCGTATTGTGTCAAAATAGATTGTATATTTAGTGTCCGTTTTGAGATTTTAGTCTTGAGATTTCAAATGCCTATGGGTCTCACATCCCAACCAACAAGTCGCCTGAGTGCTCGCGTGCCTTCGCATTGCCATATAAAAAAAGAGCTCGCATGCGCTTTTCCGTTCATTTAAATTTCCTATTGAAATCTAAATTGATGTGCGTATAAAATGGTTTTTTGTTTTGTATTTTTTTTATTTATTGGCACTCCTTTTGTCCTGCCTTTGTCAATTTAAACAGCGAATTTTTCAATTCGTCAGTGGAATTGACAAGGGAGGCCAAACAAGTAATTACCTTTTTTTTGGTGTTTTTGCTCAACCTAGAAATTTTGATAAAGTGAGTATTACTCGTAGTAACCAATTATTAACAAATAATAAAATATAGAATAGTATGAAAACCGGCGAGTCTTGTTCTCACTTGTTTTTTTACTTTGATCGCTGTAGAGCGATAAACACCTCTCGTCTAAAGAGTTACCTAGCTTAGGCTTACGTACCTACAAGTGCGGCACATCTTTATTTTGCCGGTTAATACTATCAAAACAACGAATTGGAAAAAGTGAGTTGATTAGCATTCAGTGCCAGCAATGCTTCGAGTGCTACGCTGTAGCCCGTAGCAGCATTTTTCCGTTACGAAGAGGAAGCCTGCTACGAACAGTGGACCTAGGGTTCGTTCCGTTAGGAGTCGATTTTCGGATACTTTCTTATAGCACCCCGACGTTACTTTAAGGGTCTTTAGGTTCAACATTTTTTTTTATGGCATAGAGAATGCAAACGAGCACACAGGCCTGCTGATGGTAAGTGGAAACTGTGACCCATAGACATTCGCATTCACAAGACTGCAAGCCTAAGACTACAAATGCGTTGCCAACCCTGAGGACTAAGATGGAATGCCTCTATGCTAGTCATAACACCGGCTGTCTTATCCCCAAACCAGAACACAACAATGAGAACACTGCTGTTTGGCGGTAGTTTAATGAATAATATGGTGGTAGCGATCCGGGCGGAACCTGCACAAGGTCCTATCACCCGAAATTTAGGCTGAGCGTCGTGTATCAGTTAGTTGGAAGAGTTTTATTATGTAAATACAAAGAAAAATAGCAGAAAGAAGAATTTATTTAGAACCACAACTAGCGACCCGCCCTTGCTCCGCTTCGGCTTATGTGACTTTTTTATAACACCTGTACATAATGCAGAATTTATAACACAAAATCCTTTCTCATGAATCATTGTATCAATTGATGAAAAGCTCATTAAATCCGTTGCGTACAGGTTCGAAACATCTAAGCGTACATACAGAGGGGCAAACGGCGGGAAGAGATTTGGTTTTATACTATGTAAAGACCAAAGACCTTCTGTGACCGTCTTAGAGTGACCCAATTTAGCTCCTTATCAGCACCCTGTACAGTAAACCGCGAAATTTTCATTTCACAGCCATCGAGTTAAAACTTTCTTCCAAACTCGGCCGAGACCTTTCAAACTGGATTGGGTTCAGCTATGCATTTGCGTATAAAAAATGTCTTGCGCTTAGCGAAAAAGTCTGGAAGTGGCGTTAAAACTTCCAGTGGTTTCGAGTAAATTATCCTTAGATTGAGGCTTGCGCGTGAAGTTTGGAGCCAACTTCCGAAAAGAGGGGTGTCGAGGAAAAAATTATCCCCTAGGGTTGTAATGCTAATGAGGTAGCGTAATGGGTTGAGGCTAGATCGATTGTGGTCGGCTGCTGAATGATTGAGGCTTTAGGTTGATTGATTGTGTTGTGACATTGGTTGTAGCATTTGAACAACGAATGGCATTCTGTCCACTTAGTAACGCAGCTTCTTATGTTGCCCTCGTATCATGATCAGGTTTATCGCAATGCAATATATGGGTAGATCCTCTGTCACTGTTGCACTTCCAAAATTGTCAGTAAGTGCAGATGTTAAAATTCTTGCTCTACACGTGATCATATATTGTTTTTCTTTTTATGTTGTTTTTTGTTAAGTGTGTCACTTTCCATCTCTTCACCTAGCGATTCCAACGGAAGATCAGTGCTGGCTTTACGGCTAGCGAATGTTGAGTTGGGACCGTTTCGCAACAATTTCTGTGTCTTGTTCTTTTTGTATTTATGTGATGTAATTTTGTTTTGTCGCGAATAAATGTCTCTTTATCTTTATCTTTTATCTTTAATAAACTCGCAAGACTTCCAATTGACGCTTGTTGTACTCTTTACAGCGTACATAAGTCAAGAAGCGGAAATCTGGCAAGCGTCAAGTAACTATGCGCTTTACGAGTAAGTGGTGGAAATACGTTAGATAACTATCACCAGTGAGATGTCTTGAGGATTCAAATGTTAATGTGTCTCAGATCCTACTTACCATCAGATGGATTATCAGAAATTATATAAAAACATGCATTGCTTAAGTTCTTTAGGTATGTTTTGTATCGTTATTTAACATGGTTTGCTTTTGACTGACTATTGCCCATGGAAGACGGAGATTTTGTCGAAACAAACAAGTCCTGAAATAAAATTTTGAGATGACATTTTTTTTACCTTTTGCATTGTTTTCATCAGCTGCGTGACAGGGCCAGTCTAACGAGTCCAAACGTTTAGTTAAAGAAAGGTCTGCGTTAAGCACATCTTCTGACACATCACCAACATCATCATCATATCGTTCATCAACAACAAACAACATCACCTTATTGCCACCTTTCAACTTCATCAGTTCAGTTATTGCATTCATTAGACATGAATTATTATACTTGAAATTTTGATGATAAAATGAAAGATTTTAGAAATTAAATTCTATGAAAGTTGGTAACATAGAAAGATCTCAATCAAAAGCGATACCATTCAGCATTTATTGTTGCGTTGAAAATCGCATCGTTGATTCTAAATAGATGTTTGATTGTGGATAGAAAAACGTTTTTAGTAAAAACACGATGAGGTCCCATCGGAATTAAAGTTTTAGTATAAATTCACGTTTGAAAATAAAATCGAGTTAGACATAATGCTGGTTCTTAGCTAAAGTTTTACTGACAAGCAGATCGTATGCATAGCATTAAACTTTTCAAGATTTTTATTATTTCAACGAACTTAGGAGTTAGTTTAAAAAAGTGAAATAAAAAATACATTTTTAAGTTTATGCTTTGTGCTGTTAAAGTTATGACGAGATTTTTTTAGCCCATTCATAGTTCAAGGACTAGAATGTGAAATAAAACGTGCAGTGCTATGTATCTGTTTACCATCCGTTTTTTGTTTACTTTTTCGTTACATTAGGAGATAACGTTATATTGTATAGCGAGATTTTTCATTTAAACGGTCATCAAAATATATTTTTATTTACATTGAAAATAAATTTATTATGCAGCGTACAATTACAATTTGTTAAAAATACAATTTAAGACTCTTACGGTAATTCGTCTCAACGTGTATTCGTTTTATGGAAGGTAGATAAATAAATAAATAAATATCAGAAGACAATGTCACACCAATTGACCTAGTCCCAAACTAAGCTCTAGGCTTTTGCTATGGGTACTAAGCAGAAATATTATAAAGAAAAATACTCAAATACATAGAAAAATCCAAGACTCAGGAAGAAGTTCTCGTGCTAATTACACAATTTTAGTTAGGCAGGCTGCAAGGAGACAGAATATTTTTTATACACCGTGTTTTTTTTGATTTACGATAACTTCGGCATATTACTAGGTATATCCATAGAAACTAATTGGTAGATTAGATTTTTAAATATTGCAAAAAAAAAATGTTTTTCAGTTTAGAACAAAATAATGAAATCTTTTATCTTTGGTCATTCTAAAAGGGCCTTTAGAGTTAACTAATAATCAGTGTCAAATACGTCTATGTTGGCGTGACATACACACACAAGTAAAGATAACACTTGACAGGTACAAGATTGTCACTTTAGATTGACGCGTAAACAAACCTAACAATTGGAAACTCTTTACTCATAAGTATTAAAAGAAAATTGTTGTTATCAATTAAGAGCCTTTTACACTAGTTTAACGTGATTAACTGATTAAAATTAAAAATTAAATATCTTTAAAACCGTAAGACTTATCATTTGTCTGTCTTCGGGAAATTAACTTTGTTTGACCTAAAGAACGTTCCCTTAAAGTTATCGTAAATCAAAAAAAACACGGTGTATATTTCGGCAAAAATAAATCTAGGGTTAAATTATATTAAATTAAATATTTGTATTCAGCTCAGCTATAAGTTTAGAAAGTAAAGCCAGATGTTAAAGCAATAATAGTCACGCACGTTTACCTCGACGGTTCTGAAAAAGGTCGAACTGTGACCTGGAGTCACCTCAAAGAAATCAATTTTCAGATACATTGTTCTAACTTCATGGCGTCGAGAATATTTTGTACTACTTTTATTATTACCTCTTCTCTCCCATGGTTATTTCTAGTGACCCTGCCTGCCTATGAAGCTAGCGGGCCTGGGTTTTATTCCCGGTATGGAATTATATTGTTGTAATGAGCGCGAATATTTATTTCTGCGTCTTGGATATATATATTTGAGGATTTATTTATGTTTATCGTTGTCTATTAGCTATAGTACAAGCCTAGAGCCTGGTTTGGGGATAGGTAAGTTTGTGTGAAATAGGGGTGTGTCCTGGGTAAAAAAATAATCATTCTAGTTAGTCCGTCAGTAAGGTTATCAAAAAATATTGAACACGTGTTTTTTGCTTTATCAATTCAATAAAAATTACAACTTGCTCATCAAAGTTCGGGAGTGGGAGCTCGTGACGTCACAACGTGGTATATATAAAGAGTGACAAAACTTCTCCTTGCTTTATCTTCGTAACTTTTTTGTATAATATAATTGACAAAAGAAAAAACGTATTTAATATTTTTTTGTAATAAAAATGAAAGACTAATTCATTTGTTTTTGGATTTCTTTTGTCCCCTAAAATATAGGTATTTAACTTTTTTTTTAATAAAAAGTCGTTGGTACTTTACCAAGGTATATCTATAGTAATGGCAATCTAATCAGACCCAATGTTGGACACTTGATTCTTATTTTGAAGTAGGTAATAGTTATAATGTTTATTTTGCGACTATACATTTATAACCGTATGGTTTTTGAATTAAGAGTTAAGTGCCCAATGTTGCGCCTGTCAGCTAAAACTTATACCTACCTATGTGTGCATTATTTTTTTAAAACTCGGGTTAAATTATCCCAATAGGGGTAACCTAACAGTCATAGCCTAACATAACCCTTCTTTAATATTTGATTATTATATTAATCAGGACTAAGCTACTTAAGGTATAAAGTTATAAAAGTATTAATAACCCGAGTTTATATATTTAAAAAAATATAACTTGTCAATATATTTAATGTGCCTTGTCAACCTACACTCCGTGAGATGTTTTCTATAATTACTCTTGCAGTAAATCGAAACTCATTTCTAAGAAACGGATTTAAGTATTTCTGTACCTGAAACTCCTTTATCTCTTTCAGATAATAAACATCAGTTTTATCACTACCAGATTGTAACAAGAAATGTTCTTTGTTTTCTATAATGTTGCTGATATTCTACGAAAACATAATTTCCTCGAAAATGCTATGTAATGTTGCCATAACCCCAGTAATTAGTTCCTGGAAAACTACAAAACTGTTGATAACATTCTATGTTATTTGAATTTGGAACTAATTGTATAAACCTGTGACAGCGTTTTCGAAAAGGCTTAAGTGGTAAGCATGACTGAAAATAATAATATAACAATCACAATTTTTAGTCCATCAGGATTGTCGCAAAAAGAACTATCACTAAAAAGTTTTTGTGTCAAGTGATTAAGAGCTGTCATGCATTGTGGAATAGAGAGAACTAAGGGCTTTGTAAACCTGACATTGCCAAAATCAGTGGCAACACAAATGACATACGCTTTTCAGCAACAAAGGAGACCCTGTTGAGAAACGTTGATACTTTGTCATGTGAAAGTGCGTTTAGGGCGTTGGTAAGGTAAAAAAAATATGACTAAGATTTCTCATTTTGTTTTAAACCTTGATTTAGTTAAGTTAATAACAACATCCATAATTATTATCATATCAAATAATTTTATTTGTGATTTGGATTAATCAAAGTCAAACACTGGTCCAGGTTGCTGTTATATTTTACTGACGTTGAATATAAAAACCATCTGTGTTAAATAAAAACTGAATTTCCTCCAAAACTTTAGAGAACATTTTTAATATTTGAGCAAGCTCCGCATTCTTGATATGCTAAAACTCTCGTAATCTTTTTATGCGATGTATTTAGTAACGAGTTTCACAAATGTTTGTGTTTTGTTTATTCTGTGGCCAGTTTAGTGCTGGCGTGGCATGCAGTGGCCGTTTAACGGGCACGGTGATCCTGTTACGCGTACTTGACTAAGCTCTGATGTCGGATAGCCTCGATACGACAAGAGCTGCCTAACACCGCTATGTGGTTGTATGTTGTATAAGGGTTTGATTGAAGGTTCTCCGTGCATAAGGAGGTTTCTGTAGGAGAGCTTGTCGATAATTTATTTAATGTGGTTTTTTTTTAGTTTTGAAACGTTTTCTTGCTTACCTACGTGTAGCATTTAAATCATGCATTTGAAATGGCTCCGAGTTACATAGAATTGGCAAAAACGGAAATTCGCACAAATGAATATCCGGAAGAAAAAATAACGAATTTTAGAATGTTCCAGGAAAAAAACATCTTTCTCTACGGTAACTGTTCTTTCTAACAATCCAAAACCGATTTCAGTTGTAAACAGTGAAATTAATCAAATGTGCAAACATTCTTGATCCTTAACAAGCTCGGTAACATCGTCAAAAACCTGGCAACTGCTTTGCCCATTCGCGCTCCACGATTACTCCCAGCTTCTTTATGACTAATAAATCTGCGGTGGATAATTTCAATTTTGCGTTTTATTGTTGCTAAATTGGAAACCCAACGGCTTGGAAGACGGGCTCTGTTTCGCGGATAATCTATGGCTGGTTTTAAGCACAATTCACCCATTTCGGGGTTTATCGTCGACATTTATGGCTGAAGTTCAGCCTTTTTGGGGCGTAAATTTGGGTTTTTTCATTTTTCCACGTTTATGCCTGAATTGCTGTTGGGAGCTGTTTGATTTTGCTGTCGCCGATTTGATTGATTTGATGATTTTCGTTTAAGCTTAAGAAAGAATGATAAAAGTATAAAGTACGCATGTTATGTAGTTAAATACAAAAACAAACACTTTTTATTGAATACCACATAGGTACAGGCACAACATGGAAAGTAAATACAAAGAAAGCAAAACATGAAGATGAAGAAAGAAGAAGTGTATCTATGTGTTTGTGCAATTTCCTGTGATCTCTTTATTTAAAAAAAACTATAATTATTGCCTTTGACGTGTTGGCTGTCATATTTTCAACGTTAATATAGCCTCAAATTAAATAAGTGCTATTTCGTTATTCTTATTATGCTTGATAGTAATGAATGACGGCCAAGTTAAGAACATGAAAGCAATATTGATTTTACCTAGTAGAATAGAGACCCTGGAGGATTGCCATGAGCCATGACATAGCTAAGCAATTCCATTTACGGTGACAGAAAGAGACAGAGTCGTGTAATTGAGCCATAATAGCTCTATTCTTTACACTCATCCTAAACGGAATTTTTTGGCCTGTTGTTGTATTTTTTTTAATTCGGCCGCGCTTACTGGCAAGTAAATATGAGCTATCAAAACGTTGCCAAAAAATTAAAAATATCAAGAGACAACATTACACCAATTGACCGATTCCTAAATCTAAGCTCTAGGTATGTGCTATAGGTACTAAGCAAAGATAAATACTTATGTAGAGAAATATAACAATTAAATACATAGCAAATATCCATGTTCACAAACAAATATTCGTGCTTATCACACAAATATCTACCCTTACCAAGATTTGAACCCACAGCCGCTAGCTTTGTAGGCTTGGTCACTAGTGTCACTACCAACAAGGCCAGCGCGTCGTCAATACAATGCAATAACATGTCAAAGGCAATATGGTATTTATCCAGTACAATACAGGCGCTGGTCAGATATCAGCTCTGAAAGTGGGATCACCATTCTGCCCTCCTAAGCAAATAGGCATTATCACAGAAAAATCTCCTGTAGCAATATGAACCTCATAACTAACAGAATAGAATTGAAACTGCTTTGGTTATTGGATTTGGGATACTGCATACTAGATTATGGCCCCTCTACACGTTGGCGGATCATGAGCGATTGGAGCAATACATAAGAGTGATATGCAAGAATATGTTGCTCACTCTATGGTGTAAATGCGTCCCTTACCTTCCCTCGTAGAGGGGTCATTAGGAGGGCGGCATTTTTTTTTTATGGCGTTGAGAAGGCAAACTAGCACCTGATGGTAAGTGGAAACTGTGACCCATAGACATTCGCATTCACAAGACTGCAATCCTAAGACTGCAAATGCGTTGCCAACCCTGTGGACTAAGATGGAATGCCTCTATGCTAGTCATTACACTGGCTTATCCCCAAACCGGAACCCAAAAATGCGAACACTGTTGTTTTTCGGTAGGTTAATGGTGGTAGCGATCCGGACACTGCACAAGGTCCTACCACTCACAAAACGCGTATTGGAAGGTTTTATATATTTTCATTTCTATAATAAATGACCTGACGTAGTTTTAAAGTTACCGTTTCCAGAACTTAATTTTTTTATTGAAATAGTCGTCAATTTCTAAAGTGTATTATAGGGTCGAAGATTATCTTGCAGACAAAAATGCATGGCCTGAACCCTAAGCTTAGTCAATAACAATTTCATATGCAAAAATACGTTATCTAGTCTAAGGATCACCGTTGATGTAGGAAAACATATCGAAACTTTTATTTGGTCGTCTTGCACCGTCTTATATACACAAGTAGGTGTTTTTTTTCCTTTTCTCCCTCTATCTCTCTCCCAAGATTTTTGGCATGTTTTCCTGCTGAACTACGCATGTTAAATAATATTATGCTTTATAGCTTTATATAATGCGTAGACTAAGTAGTACCATTGTAATATGAAATATGTTTAAACAATGATTGACTGCTGAGTTTCTTGCGGCGTTTCTTCTCAGCAGGGGTCTCCTCTTGGGAAGCGCTGGTAAATTCTTGACGTGTAAAAGTGGCCGTTCGGCCTACTTGCTGATTAAATGACTTATAAATATCTTTTATCGTTTAATGTAGTAGTGTGTAGTATTTTAAGACAACACCCTCAAGGGAGCGTGGGTGTTGTCTTGACCTGGGACGTTGCACCACTCTGTCGCCGTCTTGTCGCCGTCTTTGCTCTGACTTTCAGTTCCGCGTGAATAAGCTGGCCGTTCACCGTGCTGTTGACCTGGCGTGTACCGTGTTATAAGTAGCTACAAAGTTTAGCGCTTTGTCACATTAATGCAATGTTCAAACTACTGCACTTACCTGTTATTAGTGTTAAACGCGACAAGGTACGTAATTGTGCAGCTAATAGGTAATAAGGCCGACTACCAATCTCCCGTACTAAGCAGATAAGAAATCAATCAATCTGCCATGAAGGTTGATGATGTTTCTGACTATTGTCATTGTTGACAATATTTGTTGAGTGTAAAAAAAATAGTAATAAAGGATTTTTTTACTTCTGGCAAAATTATCCATATTCAGAAGCTTCATGGTTGTGCAATGTATGTGAAAATACACATTGGCAAAATGAAACACTGACCCACGATAATACTGTGTCACTGTAACGTTCTTAATCGAATCGAATTAGAATTGTAAAACAAAATATCACTGTGACACCACAGTTCTATCATATGGTTGGTCACCCATGACAAGGAAGTGATTAGCTATAATTCGTGCTCAAGAAACAAACAAGATAGAGACAAAATGTAGAGATATAGTGTCAATAAAAAAGAAAAAAAAAACGTTGACCTCTTGATGTTTTCTCTGCGGGCTTGAATATGATTTGTCTCTCCAACAAATGATATTTATACCGTGGCAATAAAAGAGACGTATATATTCATAGTTGAATAGTTCGTCGGTGATGGGATAAGTAGCTAAAGGTACAATTAACGCACTTTTTAACGTTGTTTTTATATAATCAGTTTCGCAATTAAAAATATCAGCTTTTAAACATTTAAAAGCATTTTAGTTTGTCGTCCTTACCACCACCCCTATATTTTACCTGAAAATATACAAGTGGCGCTTGAACACGCTTTATTTAGCTCGTATTTCAGTATGCAGTTGCTCAACTGTCACAAACGGAATCTCTATTCCTAATCCACTTGTGCACAAACGGAAAGCCACAAAGACATACCTATGTGTTTTAAATTAATTCCAAGTTGCAGCTGGTCGTCTTGTTGCCTCAAAGCGAAGTGACTTTGCTGGTGTCCCCTTGTTTTACAGACAGAAAAATTACAGAATTTTGTTTCACAGAAAATGTTTCATATACTATTTGGTCCTTGTATTTTTGCTTCGAATATTATTATTTTTTAAACTATTTACTTGAAAGAAACATATTCCACAGAAAATCAATTCAATGAATTTTATAATTTTATTTTTTCATTACACAAACTTATCAAACAAAATATTTGTTTTTTAGCGAATATTGTTTGGTCAGTGTATTTTTGAGTGAGCGAGAGAGCGAAGCGAGCGACCAAGACCTCTCTGGGCAGAACCGACTTGAATAGGTTAGGTTAGAAGGCTATGGCGGGAGCGAAGCGAAGCAAGCTCCCGCCATAGTCTTCGAGGTTATTTTTTTATATTTTAAATAAATAATATTAGAACAAAGAATATTTAATTTGCTATTCTATGATATGAAAAAAGAAACATTGATTTTTATTGGAAATAAAAAACGATGATTTAAATGTCTTCAAAGTAATTATTCTACATATTGATTATTCTATGAAATGATAATACGAGAAAAAATTTATATGAAATGAAATTCTAAACAAATTCAGTCTGTAAAATAACGTACAACCGACTTTGCTAGCTCAATTGCATTTCTCTGGTATATTGAGTTACTCTGTAACTAACTAGGATGTGTGGATCCCCGTTTAAGCGAAATATTTGGGGGCGAATATATTATTCCTTTTGTAAGCGCCAGATCTTTCGCCTTATTTTCATTTAAAATTTCAAATACACGGTCGATGAGAAACTTTTTTGAAGTCATTTAAAAAAGAGTACAAATGAATGATACATACGACCAGTAAATATTTAGGTGTATTTGATTCGTGTTTATTAGGTGATTACAACACAAGTAACATCAATCACATTAAAGCTATATCTAAAGGAAGATAAACGAGTAAATAAATATATATCACAGGACAATCATACACCAATTGACCTAGTCTCAAACCAATCTCTAGGCTTATATTATGGGTACTAGGCAACGATATAAATACTTACGAGTATATCATCATCATCATCATGTCAGCCGAACCCACTAAGGTAGGCTTATGTCCACTGCTGGATATAGACCTCCCCGAAGGCTTTCCACTCAGACCGGTCTTGTGCTTTTCGCATCCACCGCGGTCCCGCGATCCTGACGATTTCGTCACTCCATCTTGTTGGAGGCCTACCTACAGCTCGTTTTCCGGTCCGCGGACGCCACTCCAGAACCTTCTGACCCCATCGGCCAGACGAGTATATACTAGATACTAAGAAAACAAAAAAATTATACTAAGAAAACATCCACACAACAACAACAAACAAGCAAATACTCGGGCTCATCGCACAAGTATTTGCCCATACCTGGATTGAAATCCAGGACAGCTAGCTTCATTATGCAGGGTCACTTAAATATTCCAACTGTGCCAACGCGTTGTCAGATGACACTGACAGTTTTAATCCAGGCTGTCTACAATTAGCTAGGTCTAGAGTAAATGGAGCATTTAAGGGGCGGCCGTCGTTAGGAGCGGGAATTAGGTAAATCATTTTATTTAAATTTAGATAATTATGAACTGAGTATGAAAATATTAAACAGAAAGGGCTCCGTTTTTCCAAAAGGCACGGAACCCTAAAAACGGAACCCAAAAATTAACATTTAAATTAGAGATCAGGTAAAAAGTTGCCTAAGCTTGGGCTTCGTAAAATTTCTGCTGAATTAGACATTTTATCATTTTGTCATAGCTTACATTGACTTGTAACTTTTCGTAATACATTTAATTAAAACCAATAGTCAAAATACAATGAAAATACGACTACAAATATTTCTAATTTAAATTAAAACCACGGTTATATAAAAAATATATATAGAAAATACGATAACCTAATTCAAACTTAACTAGAATTGAATAACAATAAACAAACCAGACAAGACAGGACAAGTAATAGTTATTTATGTAACTGGTACATGTACCCAAAGCATGCAACCAAAGTGATTACGAAGTGCAAAGTTAGCTCCTTGTTCAAAAATATATTCTCTGCTTTTTAAATGTTCTTTTATGAAACACAACTGGTGAAATCACTAGCATGGAGGCATTACACCTAAATCCTCAGGATCGGCAACGAATTTCCAGTCTGTTGTAGTCTTCATTTTGCAACTGTCTATGGGTCTCAGGTCCCACTTACTTCTTCTTTTTTCTGTGTCATTAAAAACTCTATGTAATCTATCAGTATTACTTATTATGCCAGAGAGAATGTAGAAGCAGATAACCGAGTACTATTTAATACTTTACTGTACTCAAGTTTTCTTACACGATGACTTCGATGATGCCAAAATATCTCCTCGGGAAATGAAGCATAATTATGACCAAGTGATTACGAAGTTCAAAGTTAGTTTCTTGTTCAAAATTACGTTATTTGCCTTTATGAGTAACATATTGTGTAATGATAGACAACTGGTGAAATCACTAGCATAGAGGCATTCCATCTACTTAAGTCCTCAGTGCAACGCATTTGCAGTCAGTTGTAGTCTTGATACTGCAACTGTCAATGGGTCTCAGATACCACCAGGCGGCCTATGTGCTCTTTCGACTTCTGTATGACTTATAAAAAAAAAAACAGTCAGTATATTGGTTTTTCCAGAGAGAGTGTAGAAGCAGACAACCGAGTACTATTTAATACGTTAGTTTTACTGTACTTAGATTTCTAACACAAAAATGACTGACTTCGCTGTTGCTAAAATATCTGTGCGTGGGAAATGAAGCATGTAACCAAGTGATTACCAAGTTCAAAGTTAGCTTCTTGTTCAAAATGACATTCTCTGCCTTTTACATGTTCCTTAATGATGCGAGTTTGTTCCTGCTTTGATCTTATTAACTAAACTTGTGTTGTTCTTGTTTTATAATTGTCACGTGCTACTTTAAACTTTTTGTAGCACGAGTTTTGTAGATGTTTCGTTTTTAAGTATATTTAATTCCCTTTTGATTATGTTTATCTTTTTTATTATTACATACTTACTATAAAACGAAGTCACTTTCCGCGTCTGAGTTTCGGTCTTTCTGTTAGTCAGTATATCCGCTAATTTCAGACGCCGATTTTGATGCGATTTTCACCATTAGATAGACAATTTTTCTAGGTAAGTTTTTGTGTTTTCTAAGTTTCTGTCAAAAATTCACTGTACCTTTTTTTTGTAAAACCTTTATCTGTTTATGAAGACAAAACTATTGAGTCCTAACACGGTGGGTCTAGGTTAAGGATAGCGAAGATCCCGTCGCTAGCTTCCGACTCCATCATCAGATCACCTCTTAGATACCATGATATTGCATTGACATCGGCTTCACACATGTGCTCCAAATTTCAGTCCATTCCCTTGACGAGAAGTGTCAAATTTAACTTGTAAGATTTGCATACCACTATAGAACCTTGTTATATAAAACCTACGATTAATTCCGATGTAATTTCTATCTCGTCACTTGACGTGGTCGTTATGAAAGGGTTCCATAGTGTCATAACAATTAAATTACGTGACTGTACATACATACATGCAGGTTATGTAAAAGCTTGTAATATTCTAGTTTATAAAAAAAATCACATTTTTACTCAAGTAAAGTAAGACATTTTGCTTTCTGCTTCTATTATCTATTATTTTTGGAGTCTGTTCCGTACTTTTCAGTCTAGCACAAAACAGCAACGTTTTCTTTTCTTTATATTTTGTATCGATTAAACTATTCGATAGCTGGGTCACGCCTGGTAAACAAAACGCCTTGAGAAAGCAATCTCAAAACGTAGCGACAGTGCTGCCAATCATAATTCATACGCACTAGCTTCTAACCGCCGCGCCGCCACGAACTAGCTCGCATCTTGCTTGAGCCTATCGCGAATACCCATTTTCCCAAGAAACTCACAAAGCAGACCAGCGAACACGAGACCGTCCAAATCCAGGATAATAGGACCTGTGGAGTACGAAGACGAGGGGCCCCTAAACGTCAAGGAGCTTCCGCCACATCTACCAGGTACGCCTGACTATCGAAGTAGACTTACGCAACAGAGTCCTACCTCACATTTTATTTTCCTCTGACGCAAAAGCGGAGTTTTGTAAGTGTAACGTGTGTAGTATACATAGGTACACCTATGTATGTATCTATGGTTACCGGGTAACCCGAGTCTGAAAAATTGCCCGTTTGAAAGTAAATGGGTAGGATAGGATACATTCTTATCAAAAGAGGACTATGTTTTGGTTTCTACTTACTACCACGTAGCCTGTTCGCTTGTATCTAATGCTGCACCTTCTCCATTAAAAAAAATACAGAAAGGAGCAGTTTTTTGCTGTATGGGGAACATGCCGCCAAGTAATGCAACGTATATTAATAAAACATTATGGCGATTGGTACCTCTTAACCTCTAATTACAGCTTTAAAATATGACTGTCAAATTATGAATCCTAATACAAATGTGAACCAATGAACGTAACCGTTGCTAGTGGGCCCAAAAACAACTCCTGTACAGCACAGTGGGTTTGGTTATTTTTTAAGAGCAGAGATCGGACAACTATGCGTCACTCGCAATAATGTGGACAAAACTCCGAAGGTTTTAATGAAACAAATTAAATTACATTAATTTGATTTCTTACCCTAAACATATGTAGGTATATTTTAAAACTAATTTAAACAAGCTAGAATGTATGCAAGTAAGATTCCTAAAACTGTTAGTTACTAATAAAATTAAAGATAAGAATAAAAATGATTATAGAAATTTGTTCAAAATTTGTAATATTTTACCGCTGAGCCTTAAGCATCAATATTTATTAGTTTTAAATAATCACGGCTACCGAGAGCATACACAATTACAATTACACCGTAATGATGCTTGTGATACCAGGTCGATGTCGGCTGGCAAGTTTGTTGTTCCGAGGGTGTTTAATTACTACGGCGATAGGTGTCTCAAGAAACGCCTACCCTATGTACTCAACCGCCTGCCCTCTGACATCAGGCAGGAAGCCATTAAAGCAAAGATTGATAGAAAGCTGTATAGTTACCTTATTAAAAACATATAGTAGTTTAGGATATTTTATTGTGTTTAGATTCATTATAGATTTAATAAGATAGATAGATAGATAGATAGATAGATTCATTTCATTCATTCATAAGAGAGTAGAGACTGCTCGATCCCACAGTCAAACTGTGCAAACGGTTTTGTGGGACATATGTTCCTATGTATGTTGTAATTTTCATCTTTTTAATAAATAAATAAATAAATATAATAATAACCTTTGCAAGACAGTAATAAATAAAGTATACAAATACGTGAGGATTGGCTATTAGTTTTAATCTACGTTTGCTCCATTAACATACGCGGATTGCGAAAGGAGCTTTTCACCGCATAAGTTTAGCCGGTTTTTTTTATAAATTACTGTTTATTTACTTTAATAAATCTAAACAATAAAAGATAAAAGATGTTTATTCAGTAAGTAGGCCGCACGGGCACTTTTACATTACAAAATCTACCAGCGCTTCGCAAGAGACCACTGCTGAGAAGAAACGCCGCAAGAAACTCAACAGTCAGTCGTTTTTTTAAATACTACTTATAATATTATACAATTATAAAGCTTAACCTAGCATTATATAAAACAATAAATTTACCATAAAAAAATAAATTCGAGCGTAGCTTTAGCAGGAAAATGTGTCAAAACTAAGAATTTTCATAGGGAGTAATAAGTAGTAGTAATAAAAAAAAAAATAGATATATTTAAAAAAATAAAATACTTTTCTATGACAGTGCAAGACAAATAATTAAAATTACTTTTAGAGCAGTAATCAATTAATGTAATTCAACTTGTTTGATTATAATCTTCGGAGTCATGTCCACATTATTGCAAGTAATGACGCCCATTTGTCCGATCTATGTTTATGAGTAAATGACAAACCGTTTTAGACGAATGTCAAACTAAGTCCTAAGTTTGTACTATGAGTCCTTACGATCAACGTATTGATGTAGAGAAATATATAGATACATAAATACAGAAGACGCACAAGACTCACGAAGAAAAAATCACGCTTGTGAATTATAAAAAAAATCCGATTGCCGGGAAAAAAACCAGGACTTTACTAATCAACTATTTGTCGGCCATATTTTCTTAATAACAAGAAAATCACGTTAATACGTTCATTCTGCTTCTAAGCTACGATTTTATACTTACCGGATGTTTTGTCTTGTCTATATCCTGTACAGTACCACAGTATGAACAGTAACGTACGTCTAAAAACGAAGGAATATTGCGCGGCTGTGATGTGCGTGTGCCCCGAGCCCCGACACAGTGCGCACCGCGAGCAACCACCAGCAGACAGCAGGGTGTACCAAGCCGGTGTAGTCAGGTTTGCGCCCTCGTATTAAAGTTTCGAGCGACGCGCAACCAAGATCTCAAGCGGCAATTTGTAACACAACGCTACAGTACCCCACTAAGATACAGTATCCCGACCACAAAAAATTAAATCATACGTCACGTTGTTGAATCCCTTTGACTATTCGAAAAAATTGTTTTGAACATATCTACAGCACAAACGCCTAAAGTATTGCGGGTGGTAGGACCTTGTTCAGGGACCGTCCGAATTGCTACCGCCATCTTATCCATTAACCTACCGCAAAACAGCAGTATCCGCATTGTTGTGTTCCGGTTTGGGGATAAGACAGCCGGTGTAATGACTAGCATAGAGGCATTCCATCTTATTAGTCCTCAGGGTTGCCAACGCATTTGCAGTCTTAGGCTTGCAGTCTTGTGAATGCGAATGTCTATGGGTCACAGTTTCCACTTACCATCAGGTGGCCTGTGTGCTCGTTTGCCTTCTCTATGCCATAAAAAAAATATGTTTTATTTGCTTTTTTACATAAATATACCTAACATTTACTCCTCCATGACGATACGAAAGTAAACGTCATCTAAAATTGCTATCAAATTTTAGTACTAAATACGGATACGGGGTGCTTTAACCAATTGCCATATACATTTTCTCGATGACTATACGCTAACGTTACTTACTTAATAGAAGGTACCCGGGGTACTGTCATCTGCATTTAATTTTAGAGCCAAGTTCTTGTCCGCGGAGTAAATGTCACTTTTCTCTGTTCTCTGCCAGTTTTTTCAGCTCCTGATATGACACGACATTGGTCTTCTTTATTTGGCTGGATTAAGTAAGCCTAGGTTTTTCCTCTTTTTCCCTCAGCATTACCCTCCAAATTGTTGGAAAAAAAACTGTCGTGCCGTATCAGGTGTCCCATCAGCTTTCCTTTTCTACATTATAGTTTCTAAAATATGTCTTCTTTCTTTTATCTTCAAGACCTCTTCGTTGGGTTTCTTTTTCTCAAAAGCTTTTAATACTGGTGTTTTAACCTGGTGCCTACCAGGGGGCCTATTATGAGCCCCTTATTTCCAGCCTGTTCTCGGCAAAAACATAATTGCTTGTCAAATTCGTATTACAAACTCTTAATAAAGCATTCCGCTTCAGGTCACCTGATTTTAGCCGGACAGCCTCGTTGCCTGGCGTACAATCGTTTTATGAGGTGTTATTTGACATTAATTTTACGGCCTAAACTGTTCAAATTAGCAATTATGAAAAAGCTGATCTCAGGAAGTTTTTTAACAATTGTTATTATTTATTATCAGCTTCAGGAGCCTTTTGTCACATTGAATGTTTAGCTAGTTGATAAAAATAAGTGCATGTGTGTCTCAGACGTATTATTATTGTTATTATGTTATAATTTCACGTATTTGATTATAAAGTGACAAAGTCTATTAAGCAAGGTCTTTAGTCTTCGTATTAAAATCATGCCTAGGTACTCTTAAATTATCTAAAAACAAACGGACACATTGACAGTAGGTAATGGCCTAATGGCGTTTAATCTCGCGCGAACTAAACGCAATCTGGGAATCGTCAAAGTATTTAAAAGATGATCAAAACAAACTTATCGCCGAGAAATTTGCGGTTTCTCAAAGCTCTGTTCGTCCTGAAACTCGCTGTTTAGTGCTAGATAGATAATGTTACTACGGTAGCAGATTACCTAGTAGGTTCCCTATTTACCATTTGATGGAATGTGAAGCCGAATAGAAATTGTGGTTGCCATTAAAGAGAAGATGAAGAGATAAACTATAAAAATATTAAATAATATCACCTGTCCTAGCATGGTGCGAGAAGTCCGTAAATAATTACGCTCGCCACAGTAAAACCGTAGAAATATGTATAAACCAAAGTACGTAATCAGGCTTCTTAAAACAAATTGATATTGAAATGCTGTGTTCCGGTGTAGTTATCTTTCCATAGTTCGGTAACATCCAAATTTGATAGGATACCTAATTTGTCATAGCCCATAGGTATTAGCAGCACATACATACATTCTACGCCATGGGATCCTACCAGTAACCCACAGGTGCTCAAGCATTCAATTTGATAGCACCAATCTACCACAATTTCAAAGTATTATAGATGTTCACTTCTATCAGTAGTAGAGAAGAAATATCTAAGGGTTTCAAATACTAACCAGTACAAATAATTAAAATAGTATTTACCTACCTACAAAATAAAATAATTATCATTGTGAGATTAAGTAAAGAGTATTTATTAAGGATACAAAAGAGCGTGGGCGTGGTGGTGGTTCGTAGATTATATTCTGTTAGACGGAAAATATCAAATAGGAACATCACTAAATTCAGGACGCAGCCCTAGCTCGTTTGACAGATAAAACTCGCTCTCGAAGTTCCCTTTTTGGCGCCATTGTATGCTGTCTATAACTAAGTTGTGTTTTATAATACGTACATACTTAGGAAAAAAATTGGAACGTTACTTTAAACTTTAATGTCGACGACTTGTTAGCCTATAATACTAGTTGATACTGCGACCCTGCCTACGCAGCTAGCGTTCTGTTTCTTCTTCTTCTTCTTCAAATCCTGGTATGGGCACATATTTGTGTGCGCGCGAGTAGCATCCACTTCGTCCGTCATCATCATCGTCGCACGCATCGCAATCGCAATTTTTTTTTTGCATAGGGAAGGCTGACGAGCACACAGGCCACCTGATGGTAAGTGGAAACTGTGACCCATAGACATTCGCATTCACAAGACTGCAAGCCTAAGACTGCAAATGCGCTGCCAACCCTGAGGACTAAGATGGAATGCCTCTATGCTAGTCATTACACCGGCTGTCTTATCCCCAAACCGGAACACAACAATGCGAACACTGCTGTCTTGCACTTACGTAGAGGTCAGAAGTCTTGATAAAAGTGCGTGGAGCTATCCACGGTGTGCTTCTGTTTAGTCAACAGAAAATAACTCTTTTACAGAACAAATTGTCCACTTATTTCTACGATAAGTCCATGGGAGTCTCTGTAAATATCTCGACAGTTGTGTAATACACCTTAAATGGACTGAAAGCCATTAATAATTTTCTGACCTTTATCTAAGTGCGAGAATGACGGATGCTTTATAAAGGTCCACTTATGCTTTGATAAATTATGTTCTAGTTGAAAATATATTTTTCTTAATTTTTGATTTAAATATTTTTTTAATTACAAACAAGATTTCAACTGCGAAACATCATTAACGAATTCTGTTTACGCTTCGGCCGAAGTTGATTAAACTATTAAGAACTTTATTTCATTGACACTAAGTCCGTATTTAAGTGATTTTATCGAGTTACGAGCGTCTGGGTTTATATAGTAGTTACACCTTACGATTACGATACGATTTCAGGATATTAAGTTAATGTTTGTTCTTATTTAAAGACAAATAATTGCCAGGCAAGATAAGAAGAAAAATATAAGATGGATAATATACATACAATGACTTGGATGTCCGTCACAAGATACGTCAACGTAAACGTCAAGCCATAGAAAGCTGTCATTTTTGACGCGTCTTGACATGCGCATTACAGTTGAGAAGAGTTTATTAATACGGGTCAAAGTGTACCAATCGTGACCTGATTATTACCTGATTATTACCTGGACTCTAATAAGGGCTCCCAATACCCGCCATACTTGTTTTAAATGGGTCTTTTTTATTTTAGGTAACATACTCGCACACAAAATAAAGTTTTTGTTACTTTTAATTTAACTAAAAATGTGTCAAACTAAGATAGCTTAATCTACTCTGTTCTGTTAAGAAAGAATACATTTTATCATTCGCAATTGTATCAACGTTGCCCGAGCAGTCCACGAAGCCTGCACGAAAACGTTACATAAAAAACCTTCCCAGAAATTTAATTAAAGAACCGAGTCCGTCACGTACCCCGTAAACCTTAGTTGGCTGTTACGGATCGCGTCGGGCTTAATAGGGAGTCAGGTGTTACTCAGATTATCTGAAACTCAGTTATGGGGGATCCCGAGCTGAGGCTGAGACGTGTTGACCTGCCATTAAGGGCCTCGTATTATCCGACTGCCGAAGGAGGAGGGTAATGTATTTATCAGCCTATGTACAGTCAGCGTCATATAGTTGGTAGCATCTAAAGTAGCCAAATAGTATGTTACACGTCATTATTACCGTAGTAACAAGGGCGTGTAACGAACTATTTGGCTACTTTGGATGCTACAAACTATATGACGCTGACTGTATGTTTCATTGTTGCGCTCTTGAAACTAAACGCATGGACTTATTTTGTACTTCTTATGTTAATCGATTTTTCTTAACCTTGTGACTGTCACCAAGGATAATTATGACAGTAATCAAAATTCAAAATGGCGGCAACCAGACGCGATATTGTAAAAAGGAAAAAGACGACGAATTATGGCGAGTGGGGTATCATTGTATAGGTATTCAAAAATCATCTTTAGGTTTCTTTTATCATTTTTCATTTTGAATTATCATTTAGGATTTTTAACGATTTAAAGTTGATTGCAAGAGTCGGGTTTTTAAAACATGCTTTTTGTTACTTTACCGCATGTTATCATGTGGAATGCACCTAAAAACAGTTTGGAATATTGCTTATGGCTAGGTTACTTTATCGTACCACTCGCAAATGGCTGTCTTTCATCTCCACCTGGATCTACTACTTTCTTAGCGTGCCGACGGCATGTCATACATGAGCTGATCAATATTCTGTGCCACGCGAACGGCATAGCTAGTGCAAGTGGCGTCATATAGATCCTGCCGCGTGCAGGTGTCGGGGCACGCGGGGCCGCAGGAGATGCGTCATTTACCGTGGTGAAGCGTCGCAGCTGCAGTGCTCGGATGGCAGAGACGAAACAGTTTGCCGCGCACGACAGTATTATGGAATCGGCTTACTGCGGTATTTCCGGACCATTACGACTTTTGAGGAGCCAATGGACTGCAATTTTATTTTAAATTAGCGACCCACGCTCTTTTTGCATCGGTTTATATGTATTTTCTGTGACACACGTACGTAAAACTGAATTTAAAATATAATATCAACCATCCCTAACTTTCTTTGACTTTGTTTCAATTCTATCTAAAGAAGAAGGTGGTACCTACCTACTATTTTTGCCTTTATAATGTAATGAATGATCACAAAGGTATAAAAATGTTAAAGCCTCTAATTACGCCCATCTTTTAAAGTGGGTGGAGTTCTATTTTTACAATATTGGAAATTTATTTAGAAACCTGGCCGTTTTATGTTTTTAAGTATATTTTTAGATTAGCTTTGGATAATCCCACGTTTATTAAAAGATTTATTAAGATAAGCATTGCCTAACTACCCAAAGTACGAGTCAAGAGATTTCTTTGAGCTATTTGTGTATGATCATTCCTAGTTTTTTTTATAATTTATTTATTTATATGTTGTAAAACCTAACAAGAACCATTTTATACTACATATTTAGTCAAATATCTGTCTTATTTCTTGTTGAAAACATAATCATTTTTGGTAATCCATCATTTTTATCCAATTTGACTTCATCGATTCTATCATTTCACCGAACGCTATTTGTTGAATTAAAAAAATGGTTTTTTTCTCAGAATAAACGTTCTGTTATTTTTTTTACACTTTTTCTCGATCTGCATACCTATTCCGATTTAAGACGATAGACTCAAATCAACAAACAAAATCGACCACTACCTACAACATCACTAAATTCAAAGATACTCAATAGTAATTCACTTTACTAGCTTAACTGCGGATCTGTGAACTTATCACTAACTCAAATTGGGGTTCTTGAATAGACTGGCTATTGACATGACGTTTACCCTGACGGCTTATCCTGTAGGGATCTAATCACGTTAAATTATAGGGCTATTTGGCTTTAGTATAAAGAGCCTGAGAGGTATTAGTTATGTTTGAAGTTTAATTTGAGTTCAATAGTTACACTCTAGAGGACGTCCGCAACTTCGTCGCTTCCCTGTGCTCTCTGTATTTCTCTTGGTTGGGGGTCTATTTTCCATAAAAAAACAGTAACACTAAATCGGATTATAATAATACCTACCTACGTAGTACGGAACCCTCGGTTTATTAATTACTAGCGACCCGCCCTCGCTTCGCATCGGTTTATGTGAGTTTTATGTAACACCCGTACAATATCCAGAACTTATTATATATAAAAACCTTCCTCTTGAATCACTCTATCTATTAAAAAAAAAAAGCATCAAAATCCGTTGCGTAGTTTTAAAGATTTAAGCATACAAAGGGACATAGGGACAGGGAAAGCGACTTTGTTTCATACTATGTAGTGATACAATCGTGTACTTGCAAGTTGTTACTTCTTATGCTGTTTGATAAGGGCGGTAATTTTTACTCCATCAAGAACTGGGCACTAATGAGATGAATTATTAACTGCATTATCAGGTTTCTGTAATTATAATACGGTCACGAACTTTAATAGATGAAGTACTATAGAACCTTGTCACATAAAACCAACGATCAATTACTATGCTATTTAAATGTCATCACTTGACGCTGTCATTGCAACAAGATTCTACGGTGCATCAACATTTAAAGTCCTTTATGGTACATCTATACTAACCTTTTTGTTATTTTCTTATTCGTGATTAGTTTTTTATTCATTATAAGGTGTTCCTAGCGACTCCGTCTGCTTGGAAGTTGTTTGACGCTATTCTCTAAAACTAAAATTGCCTGTAGTATTTCCACATAGACAAAAGAGAGGCTTACTCGTACAGTAGTTTTACTGTTAATAGAATTTACTGCCTGTGACAACGATGTACAACATTTTACGTCTCTCTTTTGTTTTACCGCAAAATAAACTAAGGACCGGCCGTAGTCGACTCGACAAACTGCGGGTCCGACCTATCCGTTACGCAGCAGAGTATATCACGCAAGTTTACGAAGTTTTGTGCCAAGCCTCGGAATAAGAGGTGAAATAACAAAACTTTACAAAATTTGGGGAACAAGTAAAAGGTTTCTGAACTCGCCAAATCTTTGGGACGATTTGACACATTAATAATTATAGACAATCTTTCACAAATTGATCACAACTTTATTTAGCTCTGGAATAACGAAATCTACCTTAGATCATTTATTTTTTTATTGTCAATAATGGGCTCAATTTTGCAAGTAACTAACCACGTTTTCACAACAGGTAATGTAAGAGTCAAGAGACATATTGCGATAATGCTGCTTGGACTGGTGCCAAAGGTAAGGATGATGGGGTCAGACGATATCCAGATTGCGCCTGAAACTTTTTATACAAACCTTTTGCTTTGTGTTTTTTGCTGTGGCCAAAACATTTCCAAGGACTTAAACTCTCAATGAACCATCTACACGCAAAATATAGCCTCGTTGTCACGTCTCTATCAGATTTCACGGCACACTGTTCATCCAGTTTTGGCTTATGAGACGATGCCGTGGCATCTTGCAGCATGATTGGAATTATACAGTTGGCGTGAAGCCAAAAATTGGAGTGCGCAAAGCAGTCTGTGGCCTCAGACTTTACGATGCTCAAATAAGGTCTTTTAGAGTACTATCACTCGCACTTTTCCCTGGTTTACACAGCCCGGGACGAGATAAATAAAATTACCTACAGCAACCCGTCGTTCCAAAGTGTCACGCGCACCGATAGTAATGGATTACGTGATCTTTTGACTCCGCGATACCTTCCGCTCCTATTGTAGGTATCCTCTGGACTGCATTTTTGGATCGCTTTAAATTTTGCGAGGACGTGATGCAGCCATTTTATTGTGAAAGTTGTGTCCGGTATCTTATGGGGTTGCTTTTATAGTTCTAAAAGAAGGTTGGGTTGTTAGGAGAATTTATGTCTTTCGTAATTGCGATTGTGCATGGAATAATGTTTTTATTTCACTTATTATTACAAATTAGTCACTACGTGTTCTAATAATGAAATATAGAAATAATGGCAAATTTATTATTATAACTAACCTTCAAGCGTCGCAAATATTCGTCATTAATTAATGATTACGAATTAGAGACTCTGGGACCTTGGTCTGCTGACATGAAACTTTTTATAAAGACCCTGTCTGCCAAGCTTATCGACGCCTCCGGGGATCCTAGAGCTGGCGCTGACGTCTCCCAAAGGATAGGTGTCACTATCCAGAGAGGTAACGCAGCCAGCATCAACATAAAGGGGACAATGCCGCGAAAAGATTTATTAGAGGAGGTATTCTTTTTTAAATTGTGTGCACAATTTTTTTTAATACTTCTGGTTTAAGTAGATAATAGGTAGCACTAGTTTTTATTTATTCTAAATATTACTGTACAGTGTATATAGTTTATTTTTTTACCTATAAATCAAAATAATTTAAAAAAAGTAGCATTAATAAACGAATTATTAAATATAATATGCAAACACTAATCTCTTCCAGATAACTGTGATGAACAATGTGAGGAAAATCATTGAAACAAAAACTATAATTACAACATATTATATGATTTTTGATTTACTTATGTATGTACGTAAGCATATCTAGTTATAATTTTAATCAGATTAAGTGCAAATCAGACTGACGCACCTAGGGTTCCGCGCCATACGACTCACACTTGGCCTGTTTCTATTACATAATTATAATCACATCAAATTTGACATTTGTATGCTTTGTATCATTTTAACATTTTGCAAAAACAAAAAAAATGTTGACGAGACTTTGTATGTATATAGAAAACGCCGTTTATTTTCGGCGTTTAGATTTTGCATACCTACTTGTTTCTAAGCCGCCGTTATAGGATCGGCATCTTTTGGGTTCGGAATCCTAAAACCGAGGAATGATAATAAAAAAGGTTTTACTGTTAACAATCACAATTGCAATCGATATACTAGATACTAAGTTTATTTACTAATAAAACTCAGTAAACTCGACAATACTGCTGCTCGTTTGCAGTTTCCAACCAAAAACTAAAACTCGACTTGCTTAACCTAGTCATCAGATCTATTCCAGGCGGTAAAAACCATATCGTATTTGACCTGTTATCGTATTGTTAACGTTTTAATAGCTCTTATTTATTTGACAGAAATATCAGCCGAGATAAAAACAATACCATAACATATCAAAGACGAAAATGATGAAATGACGCTTAAAATTGAGACCCGCTTGCGCAAAAACCTT
The DNA here is from genome assembly GCA_923062465.1 of Acleris sparsana. Classification (NCBI taxonomy): domain Eukaryota; kingdom Metazoa; phylum Arthropoda; class Insecta; order Lepidoptera; family Tortricidae; genus Acleris; species Acleris sparsana. The sequence goes on from OV281288.1 coordinate 2,410,078, forward strand.
ATCGTTTGTAAATTATTGTTTTTTATTGGTAATTATGAATTTAATAGGTAGGTACTTATTCAAGGTAAACAGAAAAAAACATAAATAAAGATCATCAATACGTGTACAAAAAAAAACCAGCCTCAAAATTACAACTTTAGTTTCAGAGAAAAATTGAGTGTTACATACAAACAGAACAACACACAAAAAGATAAACCAGCGTTCTTACTTTGACTACTAAATAAATAACAAAACCAGTATGTACTAGATACAACAAGTTTATTTAGCTACATTGCAAATACGGTAAAATAAATGAGAAACTCGACAATACTCGTACCGCTCGTTTGCAGTTTCTAACCGAAAACTAAAACTCAACTTGCTTAACCCCGCCAGGTTAGCGAAATGCACAAAGGCGAACTTATCCTTCACAGGATTCTATGTTACACTGAATTTTTCCCTTGGTTTTGTACGTTGCGTTCCGGTGCGAGGGTAAGACTTCTGTTAAACCTTACCATGAGTTACAATGACCGTACTCGCTAGCGAGTCGAATGCTCTGTTTCTCGCATTCTACAACAATACTGCGGGGTTTGCGAGGGACAAAGCATTTGACTCTACTTACTTGTAACTCATGGTACGGGCAAGAGCATAAAAGCATTCCATCTAGTCCGGGGGCAACGCAAAAGTGTAAACTCACTTATTGTTCTTTCTTCTGGAATAGTCACTCATAACTATCTAGACGATTTATTATTTAGGTATGTCTCGTTCAGAATATGAATTATCTCTTTGCTAAGGTCTTTATTCAGCATATGAATTTTCTCTAGGTTGTAATTTCGCATTCCGACATGCATCTACCGCTGCAAAAATTCAAATTTATGGCAGATAAGGACAGATCATATTTCAACAATTTAGCTATGGCGCGTTTTTAAATAGAGGGTTAGTCTATACCCCTAAGACTGACAAAGGGAAATTTTCATCCCGAACAATTAAACGTTCCGAGAGAATACGATAAACGACTTTTATGCAGAATTTTATTGCCAGAAAATTCTAGTGTATTTTTAAAAGCCGTTGGAGACAAACGAGTGCACAAACTTTTTTTTCGGAATATAAGGTATAATAACTTTTTCACATCACCTATTCGGAAAGGGGACTTTTCTTCCCTGCTAGGAGGGATAAAAGTGGCACTTTTCTGTTCAAGGACATTTTATTGCCAGTATAAAATATAAACGCAATACTTGCACTTTTGGTTTAGAACATATAATTGTTATTTTACTTTATATTGGGTATTTTTTAAACAATATGCTTGATCTTAATACAGTTTTGTGAATTTGCGTTTTTAGCTTATTAATTTGTATTATGTTAGTGACATCTGTTACCGTAATAGGGTCGGTACGATTTGAAAAATAGGTACTAGGTTTTTTCTTGTTAATTTAACCACTTTTAGACGGTGTAAATAATTATATTTGTTTCACCATTAAGATATTTTAATTTCCTCATAGGTGGTGTGAAAAGCAATGTGTGTCAAAAGGTAGCAAAATTATTTCCACCTTGGGGGTTAAAACTTGAATCCCGCACTACGCTCAGGATTCAATGTACGCTCTCGCCGTTAATATGTCATTTTGCTCCCATGTGACACAATCTACTATTAGCGTAAAGTTTCAATAAGCAGAAACGCATAATGGCATAGTATTGTTTTGCTAAAATTATTGCGCAATTGCGCATGCATTAAAAGTATATTTAGTTGGTCGATTATTTTTAATGCATAACATGAGTAGAATGTTCGTCAGGAATAGACAATGTCACGCTTAAAAATATTAGGCTGAATATTTTTTCATCATAAACGCTTTTAACGTTCAAACGTTGGAAGCAAAGCAGCAAGATGTTCCTGGCTTATAAAAAAAAGACCTATCAACTTAACCTATCCAAGTCGCTTATGACCAGACCCATGTTGCTTGTTCGCTTTGCTCGCTCCCATTATGCTTCACAACAGTTTGCAATATGTGGCGTTATCTATGAAAAGGGACCTTATTGTCGATGGCGCTTCCGCCATTATTAATGATGCTCCGTTATAAATACAATGTGACGCAATGCGGGGCAAGCGCCATCGACAATAAAATCCCTTTTCATAGATAACGCCACATATGACCATTATACTAAACGTAATTACTCGTTAACGAATTCGGTCACATCAATTGTTTACTTTTTAAAAATCGACCAAACAATAAATCTAAATGTGTTTTTTGCGAACTCAACATTCGTCTAAACAATATTATTATTACCAAATAGTTATGTTATGCCAAATACGTTTCGGACAATACAAATTATTCTAAATACACGGCACCCCGAGTAGTCATTTGTCATCGCAGATTGGAATATACTCCATGTTAGTTATTTGGCTGGCTGTTGATAACCGCTTTTTCAAGCGGTATTCATGCAGAAAAACGCTAAATTGCAAAGGGTTGCTAGAAAACCAATCACCACGGAGCATTCATGCCAAATGCGTTTTTGCAGCACACACACATGTCTCCACGTCTAGACCTCAATCAAACTTCGTTTAAACCATTACGTCAAATTAAATTGACGCCAGCAATAATGGCGGTTAAAACGCCAGAATTTTCGATCGCTTCGTTTTTTGTCGTATTCCTAAATCGACGTATTCTTGTTTCGTCGCTTTCCGTTTTCGACATGTTCTTAATCTGTGATAAATATAACATTTTTATCATGGTTATGTTACATGGAAATCGAATCCGGAACCGTTATAGCTTCACAGGCAGGTTAACTACTAACAAAGCCAACGCATAATTAAATTGTCAAAAATATGAATTCCATTCCATAATATTTGAATTTCGACTCTCGTTATTAGCTGCGTGTTGACGGTTTATTATTCCACATCTCACAAGCGTAACCGTATTCTCAATTCGCAATTAAATGTTCATGCCAACGTAACCCTTAAACACTTTTGTTAAACCACACATTTGCGCCAATTACGTGCTCAAATTATGTGTATCGTGGGTAAAGTGTGTTTAAAATAACGTTGAATTTGTCGGCGAGGGCAGCTGTAAATACGCTCGCAGCGAGCAGAGCACGTGATATACGTTTTTGTGTCGGTTGCTAGTGTTAGCGGAAATGGTACTTGGGTATCTGGTTTTTAATTTGATAAACTAGAGACCTACCTTCGCTTTGCTTTGTTTTAAAAAAACCTTGACGTACCCGAGATGATCAGGCTTCGTATTTAGTGTAGGTATTTTTTTTAAATCGGTGCTGCAGCTGAATCTGTTTTTATTTTACATTACACGAATTGCATACTTTCGATCTCTGTAATTAACAAACGATATAATAATCCTGATGCATAAAACGAAATGCATAATTTCAAAAACGGCTTTTATTACTATTAATGTGGTCACAGTTCTAACCTAACTTATACTACTGAGTGTTATAATATTCGATCGTATGCCAGATGAAATTATGCAAGTGGTTTTTATGTTAAACGTTATTATGCTTTTCGTGGTTAGTTAAATAATTATACAAAATGTTTTTAGACTGATTAAAGCGCACCCGTACCTTTAGACACAAACAAAAAACACACAATTTTAACTCTTTATAATACGCATACATTCATATCCGTCTCCCAAAGGGATAGGCAAAGAGTATGGAATGCTATGTGCACCGGTGTAAACATACAAATTACGCTTCCTCTACATTCATCAACCTCTTGATCCACGTACGTAAGTACACTCGTATTAGTATAACAGTTAAACTAGCAGCTTCCCTTTATAGGTGTGTAATGTTCAATGTAACAACATTTTGATATCTTGTCACATGAAGGACGAGAATATTATTTCAGAGAAGTTTTTTAAATAGGGTCCACTGACGACCAGGGTCATGTTTCTTGGTATCCTTGCTATGTGCCGCCCTGTGACACTATTTGATACTTGTTTTTAACTTTATTTTCACTATTTTTGTCATTATCTATTACTATTCTAACCCCTTTCCCAATTTCCAAGGATTTGCATACATACATATTTCTATTTCAGTCTAATCCGTATTTCTTTTTCAACATATTCCTATACTAGGTATTCCAGTTTAAGGTTAGATCAGGTTAGGTTAGGTTAGTTAGGTATGTTAAGGTCGTGGCCGAATGGGCATGCAGAACCTGCGGCCCTTGCCGTCAACGGCATGGTGGTAGAATAGCTGGGTTTTTAGTGGGTATTCCTACCACTCTCGGTAGGCGAGTTGAACCCAGCGATTCTACCAGCACGCCGGGCGTTGTTGGCGAGTTCCGCATAAACCACCTTGCCCTCCCTGGGTTCAGTTGGTATGCCTAAAAGCATTTTCCTAGCGTGAGGGTTTTTGATTGTTTGTGCCACAATGTGGGTGTTTATTTGTTGATGTTATTAAATACTTCATCAAACTCTCCTGCACAAGGTCCATCCCCAGCTGCAGATTTAAGGAGAGCTCCCAGCTCACTCGCGTTAACTTCTTATTTCGCTCCCTTGATAAATGACTCTTCGGAATGTTGGCTAATTTCTGCTTAAGGGCGGAATTTAAAGAAATGTCAACTGCAGCTTCTACAAAAAACATTTCGACGGTTACTTACAGACGGATGAACAAAGGGATCGCCTTAATTTCTTTGTGTTTTGCGAAATATTGAGACGTTCACGCTTTCTGTTGTGATGGCATTCATAATTAGAATCGGCCTTTAATAAAAATCTGTCGTCCGTTTTTTTTCTCACAATTTACCAGAGATTTTCCTGTTCCTTTTGAAACGCTTCGTCGTGAAGATGAAATATTTAGTACTCTAAGATTTACTAAAACACAAAATGATTGAAAAAAGAACTCATGTGGAGTATATAATTTTAGATTAGTCTTAAAATTCTCAGGAACTACGAAAATGGTAGATTTTTTCATTTGAGTGATGTACCTACTATGGTATAACAATATAATTCCTGGTACATAAAATACAGTCATAATTTACTGCTTTATTTACACTCTTTTAAGATGATTTTCTGCTTATTGAACAGTCACAAGTCTTCATTTGTTTTTTAATTACCTACTTTATAAGTATAGTCGAGTACAAAAAGATGTATCCACTTTTGGACCTTATTATAATGAAATAAGGTGAAAAAACGATACATCTCTTTGTATTCGATTGTACTTAATCGAAAAGAACTATAAGCTAATCTTATTTTTCACGAATTTCGTTTAAAAGTTTACTTTTTAAATTGCAAGAATCACAAAGCTGAGGAAAAATATATGGGCAGTCAGTGCATTTTTAAAAAGGAACTTTGACCTACATGTTTATGAAAAGCGTGCGTCGGAGCAATGATACCGGTGTCCCATTCACTTCATTCCCATTTCCTATTTTGCGAGAATACCGGATTTAGTTTTATACCTTTTATTACTGTTGCTGTAGTAAAAATATTGAGCATATTTCTTGGGTGAGTTGTTAATGTTATTTTATTATGATTAATTTCGAGGAGCTTGTTTGTTGATGCGGCTTTTCAGCTAGTTTTTTTTTCATTCTGTCTCTTTCTGTTTTTTGTGTTTTATCGTGAACCTCTATAGGGTCTAGTTTTGCACGTTCATTTGAAAATGTTTCCTTTAATTGGAATGTGCTGAGCCTAATCTTATGATAAAGTAAGAGGGTGACCTAATGTTCGGTAACTTATTGGTCCGCCATACTTCAAGCGTATATACTAATTAGGTGTTAATTTGTCTATTTTATTATCCCTCAAAATAAAAATTGGCCAAAAACAGTAAATAATAAATGTCTGTATAAAACACGTAATTGCATGACCATTCCTATGTTATGTCATCCTATTTATAAGACAAATAATAAAGACGGATAACGTATTCCATATTTCTATATTTTTGTTTTTTTCTATTATATTCTATATTAATTTGATCATTTATTTTGCAAACTAAATTTTGCTTGTGAAATGGTTGTAATTGTACTCGTATTTCAAGACGTATTAATAAAGTAGTGTAATTTGATTAGAAACTGCTTTTTACGAGAATTTAGTGCAGACATAAAAGACTCGTTATTTGAATAAAAGCCTTTGTTTTTTTTAAATTGCTGAATTAAAATCCATGCTCTTCAAATTATGTAAATATAATTAATAATTCTTTAAATCAGCTCATTTAAATAAAACAAAAAACTTACGTAAAACCTCAGACTAATTCACTTTGTGTTTAATAATCCGAAATTTGCTGTAATTATCCATAAATCATCTTGGCGTACATGAAACAACCCATATATAAAGTTGAAATAGGTACCTAATTGATGGTATTTTACGCCCTTGAACATGTAATTTTTAACACTAAACGAACGTAAACTTACCACTAAAAACGAAACCTTATAAATCAAAAGAGTTGAACGGAAAATCGCAAAAACTTTGCTGTTCCATAACAAATTAGAACTGGAACAATCTTTCTTGCTGTTGGAATGGAACGTCAACTTTTACTAACGATCCGAGCAAACAGAATTAAAGTAATCAGCGGAGCGGGGTCTGCAAAACAAGAAGATGATAAATTAACTAGTGGATCTGCGAGGTGTTTGCGCGGTAGTTTGTTTTTTATTTTCTCTGTAAAGGGGGTGATCCATTGGCGAGTAAAACCGCACGAGCCAGTGAGCCAAATGTCTAAACAGCCAACGGAGCGCCTGAAGACCGCGGCCTTTTAGGTGCTCCATTGGCGGTTTAGAGTTTTGGCTCGCTGGCTGATCCAGTTTTACTCGCTAGTGGATCACCCCCTTAAAGATCTCACCCACTAGACCGTATCATACCATAGCCGTACTATGACCGTAATAGGAACGTGTCAGGCAAAAATATATTCTTTGTATAGAAAAGTATAAGACTATGCCCCGAAATACCATGTCTATGCCCATTATACCGTATCATTAGGAACTGCCTAATATTCTTCGAAGAGATATATTATGTATTATTGGGAGGTAGCCCATAATTTTATCGATTTTAACCTAATCTTTTGTATCATTTCATCGAATTTTATACGACCTTTTTGCCCGTGTTACCTTTAGAAGTTCGCGTATTGGGTGTCACCCAGGCGAGTAAGTTCGTTGAGCCATAAGTACGGCGTACTTACTCGCACGTGTATTTGGGACTTTAGGTAAGACCGACTACAAAAAAAAAATCATGCTGGTTTTTTTAGGAGGTAGGACAATATGAAAGGTCCACCTGGATTGCTACCACCATCTTATCCTTTAACGTAGTGCCAAGCAGCTGTGCCCGCTTTGTTATTCGGTGTGGAAATAAAACAAACGGTGCAATAACGAGCATGGAGGCATTCCATTTTAGTTCTTAGACCCGCACTTGCGATCTTTGGATTGTAGTCTTGAGAATGCCTATGGGTCATCATGTACCATCACGTAGTCTGTGTTCTAAATTGCCTTTTCCATGCCTTAAAAAAAACCCCCGTAATAGAAAATAACGCGCGACGCGACGCGAGACGCCCCGCGTCTCCGTGTACAAGCCCAATGCTGCTGATTCTTTAGAAAAAGTAACTTTTGCCTAGTATTATTATAATTACACTGTGGTTAATTTAGTTTGTAGCTATATTTTTTCACTGTGTTCGTTTACAATGTAGGACACGGTTATTAATTAAATCAGCCTGTCATTTTAGTGTTGAATAAACGTTCTTCTGGTATATTCTTTGTAACGTTGATAGAATGAGAACGGCTCAAATAATAATTGCTAACATGAATTTTAACTTGATTAAGATCAAAACAAAAAAAAATTGCTAGAAAGAGATAGGATTAAATCTGTGTTGGTTTATATCTTGATTATTTTTATAGCTACTCCAAAAATGATTTTTCCCAGCTGTTTGTTACATGAATCAACTTTTATTGAAGCTGTTAAAAAGAGATGCATATTCCCTACTGTTTTGTTTCATATTGGTAGTTGAGAAAAGCATTATGTTTTCCTCGAAAGTGCAATGTATGGACTTGTGTTTCGGCTCTCTTTATGACTCTTCCATAAATCGCGTACTTTCTACCCTCAACAATGTATTTTTCTCCCCATTCTAAACCGAAATAGTCAAAACACGCGATGGTTCACTCACGCACATTCCTATTTCTCCTTCGTCAACACAGCTGTCGTGTAATGATTTATCATTTTCATCTCCGTAAACATCCAATATTGCTCCGTTTTTATGACTTGAGCGACTGAAATCCGAAACTCTGTCGCTACTCGTTTTATTTCAACCAACGCTGACCGCGTTACGCGTCGAAGCTGTTACCGTTTCTGCAACATCTATATTTTGTTACAAAAAGTGACATTTGATATTTTTCCCACTAGTCACGTTTGATTCGGTTACGATGGAGGATTGAGCGTCAAAAATGTGTACTCGTTGTGAATATGAATACGCGAAATGGTTTGCCTTTGCATTTAGATGTGTATGTAAAATTTTGTTGATTTGAATCTGCGGCTGCGTCGGGAGTGGTTTAGGATTAAATATTTTGGCTTTAAGGTTTCAGTATTCTTCTTTCTCTAGCTAGTTTAGTAGCTAGGGTCACTATCAACATGTTGCTGCTAGGCTGACCAAGGTTTGTTGTCAAAAATTATACGATTTACTATTACGTTGCCCGCGACTCCATCCGCGTTGAAGTAATTTATCGCTCTTTCCTCTGGAACTGTACGTTTTTCCGTAATATAAAGTTGCCTATGCTCTGTGCCAAATTTTACCTAGATAATTTCAGCCGTTCTGGCGTGATTGAGTAACAAACATCTGAACTTTCGCAATTTACAATATTATTAAGAAGTAAGATAAGAGTTTTATTGAAAAATATTCAAAACAATTTCTTTTTTAAAAATAACTTTAATGTAATGCTAGAAAACTAAAGAAAACAATAACAATATTTAAACGAACGTAAATGTCCCGCCTAATGTTACCAAGAAACAATAAAGGTAAGAACAAATGGAGCATATAGCGCAGAGCATTATGTCAGACGCTAAGCAGTTACCAAGTGCCGTAACAAAAGTTGCTAAGATTTCTCCCTGTGGACACGTTTAAGTGTTTTCTACTTTTATTGCCTTGATAGGAAACGGTGGCGTTTTATGTGAAGTTGTGATTTTATTACGTATTTGGTCGACCTCTTGACTGTTTGCAGTTACTGCCTGAAGGGGTAACGACAATTTATTTGTTGCTGATAACGTCCCAGTTTGACTAGTTTACAATGAAAAAGACTAAAGTGATTTCACTCAAAATAGTGAGAGCCAACCAAGAGAGATTTTCTCTTAGTCGACACGAAATGAACATAGTTATGTATGAATGATATTAGCTATTACAACCAAAGCTGATGGATTTTTTCTTTCATGTAAATATGGAGTTTATAGTCCGCCATTTTGATTTCATTTTAACATCACATAGCCAAAGTTACTCCGGATGACGTAAGGATTCTAACGATACCTCACACATCTAAAGCCGTCAAGGGATTTAGAAATTATAGTGGAATAAAGAAACTCACATACCTACATACATACATACATACAAACATGAACCCTGAAAACATTACACTCCTTTTTTGGGGCAGTCGTGTAATAACAGCAGTTCATTAGTAATTCAACTAAAACCTTATGTGATGTATTTAACGTCTTGTTAAGCTCGTATGGAATCAAGACGTTGATGCACAAGAGTCACAATCTCTTTTAGAAACGAGTGTTAAAGTAAGCAAGGACTTTGAATAAGCTGTTCTCATTTACGTTTTGCAGTCAACGAATGATTGTGTCTTAACAAGTAGTCTAGAGATTAGCATGGAAAAAGGGTAAATACTGCGAGAATATCGTCGTATATTTATTTATTTACAAACCTAATTGAGTATGAAGTTTTTAAAATTCAATTAAATCCTAAGCAGGCCGCGCAAAATGTACTATCATGGAGGCATTCCAACTTAGTTCTTCAAAATCACAATCAAAATAAAAATATATTTATTTTGCGTAAAATGTGGTACATACAATGGTCTTACAATATATTATAGGTTTCAAACACTACCAGCAGCTGGCATGCAAAATAAGTATTATTTAAATATTAAAAGTAAGAAGACAGACAAAAATATAAAAAAAAAATGTCACAGAGTAGTCACTAAAGTAATTTCCAAAGAAAAGTTATTTTTTAATGGCTTAGGGAAGGCAAACGAGCACACAGGCCACCTGATGGTAAGTGGTAACTGTGACCCATAGACACTCGCATTCACAAGACTGCAAACGCGTTACCAACCCTGAGGACTAAGATGGAATGCCTCTATGCTAGTCATTACACCGGCTGTCTTATCCCCAAACCGGAACACAACAATGCGAACACTGCTGTTTGGCGGTAGGTTATTGGATAAGATGGTGGTAGCGATCCGGACGGACCCAACTGTCGCCTTTTATCAAAATAAAAAAGTATTCATTCACAGGTTCGTGCCAACGCATTTGCAACGAATTTAAGAATGAAAATGTCTATGGGTAAGGTAAGGTGAGGCAAGTGCGTTTACGGGGCAAGTCTGTCAAACCAATAATATCTGCTTGAAAAATATATGGTTTGTCGCACTTCCCCGTTGACGCTCTAACCCCACCTGACTTTATCAGATCCCACTTACTATCAGGTGTCACTATCTGTTTGCCCATTTACCTACTTTATTATGCCAAAAAATATATATTTTAATATATAAATTTACAGGTCTTTTTAAATTTTGTTACAGTGTTCAAATCTCAAACATCTCTATCCACGGACTCCGGTCTGTGCACTGAGCGTGGCCTTCGACGTACACACATCGAGCTGTTGAAGTCGCCAGGGAAACGCATAGGACTAAAACTGGCAGGTAAGACCATAGATAAGTAAGGATTGATACATTCAATAACTTAAAAAAAAACATATTTATTGCCAGCTTTACCAACTTCTAGCAATGATAATAAAGTCACTATTTCAAGACTAATCAAATGAGTCATAATTAGACAAGTCTACCATTAGCAAATTAGCATTACCAAAGGTTTTGGAGTGGCGTCCGCGGACCGGAAGACGAGCTGTAGGTAGGCCTCCAACAAGATGGCGTGACGACCTCGTAAGGATCGCGGGAGCGCGGTGGATGCGAAAAGCACAAGACCGGTCTGAGTGGAGAGCCTTGGGGGAGTCCTATGTCCAGCAGTTGACCTCTTTCGGCTGACATGATGATGATGACCATTAGCTGTTCATTGAGAATACGATGCCAACTCTCAAGTTGTGTTAATTTTGTAGTAAGTCTTCCAATAGGTACAAAGCTGTTATTTTTAAATAAAAAACCTAAACAATGACACTTTTTTCAGAGCAAAAATACCTATAGATTGTATTTACTAACGCTGCAATGTGAATTCGTAACACGTCGCCAATTAATAATGTATTGCGAATCTGCGTCACATAGAACCGTTCCATAGTGTGTGTCGGCCGTATATTTAGAACTCGTTAAAATTTCATATCATGTGGCAATCGACACTGCAGGGTACTAAATATGCACGTTGATATTAACTGAGTGTTAAATTGTTTGATGAAACCTCAATAATTGGAATTTTGGCAGACTTTGAATTTTAATCAAACAGTTGCTAGTTAGTCGTTCGTTCGTGTGGCAAACACATTTCATGTTAATTTTATTTATTTCTATAACTTCATTTTTATTTATTTAAAGTTGTTTGTTAGATTCAACTTCAGCTATCAATACTCTTAGTCATTACGACTTCATTTCATACAATTTCATAAAATCTTGAAATTTCGAATACTTACTTGAAAATATTTCTAATGACAAAATGTTTTATGAAATTCTGTCGTAATTAAACCCAAACGATACGATCTAGTGTCATTAAACGAAGCTTCGTTACTGAAATCACCAGCCAGCCTTATTTGACACGCTAGTGCATATAAACTACCTGTTTTTAAGTATCTATGGTCTCAGTAACGTTATGCCTACGGGAATGCACCTCAAGTTATAAATGTCGGTCAAATGAAATGAATAAAGTATATGCATGAATTTATTAAATCGCGTTTCTCAACAAAATATGAAACCGTAAAAGGGATCAATAAAAGTAAAATTTAAATGAAAATCAGCCAATAAATACGGATGATATACCGAAGCATCATAAGCACATGCAGAGATGTAATATGCACTGGAATTCATGTTACAGTACAGGTCGGCCATGTCAACTCCATGGTTTTTTTTAGAAATCTTTGTGGGCTTAAGTACGTCATGGATAGGTGAACTTAGACATGTTTTTTTTTTATCATTATCAAAATAAGTACCTATATTTTATACAATATTGTACATACCGTCTCATGTGAAAGCGTCCGGTTCAATGATCGTAGCGATTGAAGTGTACTCCATACTTACTGAAGCATGAAGATACGGTGGTACTCAAGTTTTTTTCGGTTATAAGGTATTTATAGAATATACATTGATGAAATGCGATCTCGTGAAAAATCCTGTTAGCGTTGTTATAAAAAAACCGTAGAGTACGTGAAATTAATATGCTTTGATTTATTATGAGGTCTGCGGATTTTTAGCGTAAAGGGACAAAGCTTCATTGCAGATACAGTCGAGGGAATTAATCACGTCATCATGCCAAATACAGGGTGGCGAGGAGTATACCGACAGATTTTAACCATCGATTCTAGAGCCTATTTGGAGTATAATAACGTGGTATAACACGTAGTCCAATAAAGCATAATTTCGGAGATTTTTATTATTAAAACAAAGAAAACGATAGTGAACTTTAATTTGAACTTTATTACCTATGCTTAAAGCATTATTTACTAAGAAATTAATTAAATTATTTTATGTTGTACGTTGATGATATTACTACTTACAATATGAATCTTTCTTAGTAAATAATGCTTTAGGTTAAGGTGACAGAGTTCAAATTATATTAAACATGGAATTGTCTTTTAAATAATAAAAATATCGGAAATTGTGCTTTATTGGACTATAGGTACATGTTATACCACGTTATATACTCCAAATAGGCTCTAGAATTGATGGTTAAAATCTGGGTATACTCTTTCCCACCCTGTATATGCGTACATAGATCTTAGTATCAGTGGCATAGGGGCATGTAGATAATTTTGATACTTTGGGAACGTATACATATTTATGACTTTGATGGTACATAATAGGTACGTTATAAGTTATCTTTGGAACCCATGGACAGACGAGAAAATGTCGCCGGTGGTAAAGTGTGTTAAGGTGCTTTTCTACCGGAGCTAGAGAGTTTAATTTTCGTCGTAAATAAACCCTCCTCATGCATTCGGTGGAAATTGATGATTTTTAAATACCATTTCTAATTCTCGCTCCGCTTCGCCTTGCCTTACTAGTGGATAAGTACTATTAGGGTCATTAACATTCGTTGTCTGCTTTAGAATAACGTCAAATTCTTATGTAAGTTTTAGGTATTTTATAAATAATGACTAAAGAAGAATATGCAAGCGCGTGAAATTTCGCTTTAGTTTTTTTTTTATGGCAAAGAGAATGCGTACGAGCACACAGGCCACCTGATGGTAATTGGAAACAGTGACCCATAGACATTCGCATTCGCAAGACTGCAAGCTTAAGACTGCAAATGCGTTGCCAACCCGAAGGACTAAGATGGAATGCCTCTATGCTAGTTATTAAACCGGCTGCCTTATCCCCAAACCGGAACACAATAATGCGAACACTGCTGTTTGGCAGTAGGTTAATGGATAAGATGGTGGTAGCGATCCGGACGGACCCTGCACAAGGTCCTACCACCCGCAAACAACTTACATGACCAGCAACTTTGATAAAATTGTTAAGCCATCATAAAGCTTTGTTATAATGACAGTGACACCCTTAGAAAAAAAAACAAAATGTAAATGTATCATGTAACGACGGCGTAATATATAGGTCTTTACTTGCTTACACCAAGAGTTTGTAAAATCTAAAAAACCATTTCCACCCACAACCAACCATTTCTACTCCATTATTGTACAAAAAAGGAATACCGATAGATACGGCACGAATATAATTTTGACAATTTACACTTTTACATTTTTGTTCGTATCATGTTCAGTATTGTTATATTTATTTTATCATTTGGACGGAGATGCTCGTCTTTTACTTATTTGATTATTCCTCCCTTATTTCGGTTTTCCTGCAGAAGCATCTCCAATGTTACAACAAGACGTTGCGGGAATAATAGCTTATGACACTCATTTTCAAATAAACGTATCAAAAATACGCACGAAAGACCCTTGGGAATTTTCACCTGAAAAATTCACGAAATTATTGAGTAGGTATCCAATTGCTTTAAATAAAATCCGCGTATTTTTCGAAACAATCCCCGCCAAATCAAATTAGAATTCATCAAATATTCACGTCTTGTAAAAATGCTATATTGAATTGAGATCCTAATTTTGGGTAGTCTAGGGAGATTCGTCTTATACAAGTTGAAATTTGAAACCGTAAGGTTTTTATGTTGAGTCACTGAGTCCCTGATCAGATTACAGAAGTTCCAACGTTTGATCACATGGGATGTCTTGGATGCAAAGGGAATCTGTGAGTTATTAAAGGAGACAATTTCTAAATTTACAGCGGGGCTAGACGAGTTGCCATCGAATACGAACGATTGGTGGTCACTTGTCACTTACAAAAATGTAAGGCAATGACGTAAGTCACGTGATATATCACTGAATTTGACAGGCAGTAATGTGATCACTATCACTCGCGCTAATCGAATAAAGATTTTGACGTTTTGTCCTTCGTTACCCGGTACTATTTTTACAGGACGAATTCAACATGAGCACTATCACGATATCTAAGGGCAGCTTGGCTTGCTTTTTTATTTTTGACAACGCCAAGCGATAGGTGATCACCAAACGCTAGCGTTTGTATTCGATGGCAGCTTGTCGAGACCCACAGATTTGTGGAATAAAGTCTGATAAAACTATCCGTTTGTTCAAGTTTTTACTCTCCTTTTCTCTGTCATAGGACATAGATGAATCAGCCCCGAGAAGATAATGAAACCTCAGTTATTAGGGTAATACACTGATAAGTTTAAAAGTTTTAGATCTTAGAGTTGGCGCCATATTAACGGTCTTAGGTTTGCAGTCCTACGGTCTAACGGTCTTAGTCTTGAGATAAAAATGTTTGTGGGTTTCAAATCCCAGTAGTAATAAAATTAAATTATTTAGACACAATTTTTTAAGGTTACCTTTATCCGAACCTACAGAATGGGACCGTTTCAAACTCAACGGAAGCTCATTCCACATTTCATTATAAAACATATACCTTATCGAACCTAATGGGTTTTAAATTGGCGTTCAAAAACATCCTAAAATAATACGAATTTTGGTTAATATTATGACCACTATCTATTATGACCCATTATTTATTTTGAAGTTTATATAATATTATGATACGACCCTGTACGCTATTCATATGAAATAAATATCAATCAATCAATCAATGATATTTGCTTGTATTAAAGACGATTTATGGCATAGTGTCTGTGAAATCGTGCTTTGGTGGTTCAATCAACAGGATCACGAGAGACGTACACAAACACCCACAAGATCTATATTCGATATTGCCCAAAACAACATCGGTTTTCGATCGACTCCTCTATTGATAAAGATAACATGAAAGCTAATGATACAATGAATGAAGAACACTGCTAAGAAGAAGCGCCGTAAGAAACTACAAATTTAGTCAGCCAGTTATATCTGGCCACAATCGAGCGGCCTTTATGAGTATTATGTATACTAGAGAATCCATACATACTCAATTTCTTCTTCGTCTGATCGGTTGAATTTCAAATAGGTTTTAACATTGTCTGGCAAACTCTTTGCCAGGAAAGGGTTATCAAAGAAAAAACAAAAAAATATGAAAACGATGAAAAGCGATATGGTTTGTGGGAGACAAGATGCTCAAAGCCATCGAAGCGCAAACAATAAGAAAAAAAAGGCTTTTCTTTGCACACCAGAGAAAGGCTACACGTTTTATTTTTAATCCACAAATAAACCAAAAAATGTTTTCAGAAATTTAATTTACACTAAGCTAAGATATAAAATTATAATCACACGATTTTCGAACACTGACAAAATGTATGGAATGGAGCTAGGGACTTGACGTTTGGGGGGAATATTCCTTGAATATCAGTACGAAGTCGCGAGTGCCTTCTAAGTATTATGAAACCATTTAATTTAGATAGGCCTGCACCTAAAATATAATATAAGTTTCACCTAATTGGCAATTACGCATAACTTCTCACACAACAGTGAATGAAAGTTTGTTACCAACTCGTACCGCTTTGAACACCCTGCAAAGACGAGATAGTGCAAAAAGTGGTACAGACATAGTTCTGATGTTCTTTGCTTGTTTACGCGTTAAGTTAAACAGAAACACGCGGTGAACAACGCACAAGTCTCGGCGACCCACAAAACTTTAGGGATAAGGGAGTCGTAAGAGTTGGGGCGTCAGCGTACAGTGGAAGCGGACAGTAGGGTTAGTAATTCTGAGATTATTCTCGGTACACACGTTACAGTAAAATTCTGATGTTTTTAGGGTTCCGTCCCGAAGTGGTAAAAATAGAACCCTTTTGCTGAGAGTTTAGTGTCGGTCTGTCTGTCTGTATGTCACAGTTGTTTTTCTCTAAAACTATAGAAGTTATAAACTTGAAATTTGGCTTAGATGTAAAACATGCTTCTGTTTCTATTCTCATCTGTTTTTATTTAAAATATTAAAATGGGCACCACCGTTATTATTTCCCTTTCTTAAATTATTTATACTTGTTAGCAAATCCGTCATAATTACACAATATTCTAAAAAAAACCCGCTATATATTATGGTTCGAAATATGCAGCTCTTTAAAGTGTCGAACGATAATAATAGGGTCCCACCATTTGGATTATATTTGATCAAAATTATATTGGATATAAATTACTTTCTTTTTTTAACAGGCTCTAGACTCTACATAATCATCAATAAATGTGTAAATCCGCTTATACCCGCAACCAAACTACCCCATAACCAAATTCCCTAACTTTCTGCATCAATATTCATACTGCGTCCATGGGCTGGCTTATGGTGTTGTTACTTTATTTGATGGATAGGACTTGGCTGTGTTTATACACAGCCTCCGTCGACAAGAGACGATTTATCGGAATTATATACCGTATTGCTAATATCTGTATACTGTCGATTTTCTTTGCCCCGATTCTGCGTTATGACCTGGAAACTGTTATGACTAAGGACATTAAGTATGTTTCACGAAGAGTTATAGATGTTTAACGTAAATATCTAGATTTCAGACAGTATGTTAAACTAAAAATGGCCTTAATTGAATTCTATTTACGTAAATATGATTAATATTTTACTGTCAAAGGGTAATTTACTTTTATAAACTTCAACTAATTAAAATATCGATAAAATATCAAGAAAAATGTAACGGCGAGAACTAAATTGGAATTGCTCATATTTTTACAATTATTCTAATTCGAAAACCAATTCGAGGAATAAGGTTTTAAAGCCGTTCTGCATTATTAAGTTTTTGAAATATTTATCTTTTTTGGATATTTTTACATGAGTATATTTAACCTTTGTTCAAGATTCGTTTTCGGCTTGAATCCTTCCTAGGTATATTTTAATGCACTGTTACAATGACTTTTTATCATTACAAAACATTTAATTGTTGTTATTTGCTTTAAAATGCCATTCCAAATTTAAAATAAACATGTCATCCTTAAAACTGCTGCTAAATAAATAAAGACATTAAAACAAAATTAACGAAATCAGTCTCTTAAAATCACCTATTCTTTTGAATTAGAATGTATAAACCTTCGCTTGTTTTTTTTCGTCTATGCCAATTGTCATGAGACATGATGCTTAACGCTATCGAAAAAGGTTTTCGTCAACTGTCAAAGTGTATAAAATGACATAAGCTCGTGACACGACCACCATCTGGCAGCTTACGTCTATCCTACAAAAAACTCGATAACGATATAGTACATTGTGCATCAAGGGTAGTATGAAGGGAATTACTAACGAGAGTGTTAGAAGCCCGACGCCGAAGGCGGAGGGCTTTTAATGACTCGAGTTAGTAATCCCCTTACTGCCTGTGATACACACAATGGTTTTCATCACATTTGCGAGGAAAAAAACAAAGAGAAAACACTTTAACTCTGCAAAATATAAAGAAATAACTTTTGACGGACGGGAACGTAAATGGAAACGATATTTTTTTTGTGACCATAGATACTGCGTTTAGTTTCGACCTGGATTCGAGCCAGATTTAGCTAATTTGATAAAAATGTATAATTACTAAAATTAATGATAAATGTTGATATAAACTTGAAATAGGTATAAAAATAATGAAGTTTAATGAAGCATATAGGTTTTGTGTAATGTAAGTTAGTCTATAGCTAATTTTTAAAGATGAAATTAGAAACCGATTTAATTTTTGGCTGAAAATTAAACCTCCTTAGTCAGAAATTATGTACGAAAGAGTTGCAAATTTTAAAAAGAAAGTCATTACTCCCTAGGGATGACAAACTCGCCATAATTCCCGCGGGAACAATTTAGGCCATTGTCCTTCTGTATACAGGCATGGAATAACACCATTTACGAGCAAGTGTGATGAAAACAATCTTGCCACGCTTCTATTGGGCCACAAATACGCTGTTAACTCTACAGTTTACTGTCGCTTTGATGTAGCGTTACGACTTTCAATTAAAAACACGGAAACATGCGATTTGTGGTCCTCAATACTCTTAGGGCCGTATTAATAAACTCATCTTGACTGTGAGGTGCGTCACAAGATACGTGAAAGTAAACGCCAAACCATAGAACACTGTCATTTTTGACGCATCTCGAGACGAGCATTAGAGTTGAGATCAGTTTATTAATACGGGCCTTAAAGTGGTCTTCTAAAAATACTTCATTGCGACCAAAAGCTTAAAATCAGTGACAAAATACTTAGGTGCCAACATAACCAGAATAACACATAATGTTGTCTTTCAAGTAAACCCCGTTTTGGACAAATCACGTCTAAAAGAACCTTTATTAATTCTTGTGATTGGTAAAATCAGTCTCTAAAGTATTAAAGTTAAGGTTCAGTTTCAAGCAACTGATAAAGGACACTTTGTAAGTTCTTCCCACATTCATTCAGTACAGTCGGAACCCGAAGCGTTACTAAAACATCACCAAAAGGCGCGAGACTCGTAAACAAGACCGCTGAAGAAGTAATATAAACTTTATTCGTTGGAGTTCGGGTTGAATTTTGAATGGCAATTTAAGCAAGTTTTAGGACCGAAACTGAAACGTCACGACAGCTGTGTGGCGTTAACTTTTTACGGGGAATTAGAGTTGAGAGAAGTGACAAGTCACTAAAGAGGTCTGGTTCAGCTTTTGCACTTTTACTAAAATAGGGAAATATATTTTTAGTATGAGTAACGTTTTAATGGAATGCTATTGTTTTATATTTCAAGTTTTATAAGAACTTTTCATTGTATTTGTAAAATTAGAGAATACAAAAAAAAAAGATATAAAATAGTTTTTTTGTACTATTTTGGTAGTATTTCAAATTAAATAGCTAACTTATGGGGAGGTATTCATCAACTTTAACTTTTACATCAACTCTTTTACAATATCGAGTTTAAGAAAAGAAATCTCAATTCATGCAACTATACAATAATATTGTCACGTCAAATAATGAGAATATTTTTTTTATACAAATGATTTAAATAAATCATTCAAAATACGACTAAGATTTAAAATTAAAGAAAAAAGGAGTTGAAAATGTACATAATTCTGTATTTCGCATAAGCATCGGTTGCCACTTGTTTAAAAATATTTCAGTTCCTGTCACGACATCTCTTTTTTTCCGAGTATCTTCCGTCACTTCTAGTCCCAATAGCCCCGCGTTAAGCACAATGAAACTATTTTTACCTCCCCCGGCGTCAAATTTAGCCTCACACTAATTGACGCCTTAAATCTGTCCGCGAGAGACCGCACTCGCGTTATGATTCTTAGACTCATGAAGTTTTTTCATTTAGTCTTGCAACTAGGGAAGGATAAATTAAAAAAGAATGCTGGCGGTTTGAATTAAATGGTATTATTTTGAGATTGAAATTTAAAAGCGTTTAATTGTGACTTATGTTACTTTATTGAAATGAGGAGTTATGTGGATAGCGATAGAGGTAGAGGGAATGTTTGGGCATACTCAATTTGCTTGGAATTTGTGACACATTTTAAATCCTTACTAATATTATAAACGCGAATGTTTTTTTATGTATGGATGAATGCTTGTTACTCTTTCACGCTGCAACGGCTGGACGAATGTGGATGAAATTTGAAATGGAGATAGGTTATACCCTGGATTGGCACATAGGCTAAATTTCATCCCGGATAATTTAATTGTTCCTGAAGTAATAACCATATTCGAAATTTACAGGCATGACAGAGGCTATTTACCAATAAAAAGAAAGAAACGTAAACATTCGCAATTAAAAAATTAATTCCTTATAAATGTCTTGCCTCTTCATCAAAATAGTTGTTCAGAACACAGTTGCTTTATATGATAGCTAGGAGGTTTGCAGGGTGCTCCAGGGAGGTCAAGGTTACCCTGTTTAGAGCCTTCTGTACGTCCCTGTATACCTGTAGCCTCTGGGTGGATTATTCGCAACGGGCCTATAGGGCCCTTCGAGTCCAATATAATAACGCGTTCCGGGTGATAGTGGGACTGCCTCGTTTTTGTAGCGCTTCCGGGATGTTTGCGGAGGCTCGCGTTGAATGCTTCTATGCAACCATGCGCGGGCGCGCTGCATCCCTGGTGCGCCGGGTGCGGGACAGTCCCAATACCATTCTGAGAATGATAGATGATAAGCCTGATTGTGCTATTATGTCACACTGTGCGGGATTGCATGCGCCCACCAGCATTATTAAATGGTAATATAAAAAAATATATAATCTATCTTCTGTAATATTATGTGTCATGTTACATGAAATAAAATGATTTGATTTGATTTGATTTGTTGTAAGTTAATCACGGATTAGATGGTGGTAACGATCCCCCACCCCAAAAACCACTAGTACTGCGAAATTCAATCTTATGATTGTTAATTGCATCTTCATCAATATAACAGGTTTGCTTTTATCTTTCAAGTTATATCCAGCTTAAATCTCTTTCCCCTTTTTTCTTATCTTATTAGGATAAAATATGAATTCTTCTTTTGAGTTGTTTTATTCAAGTTCTTCTGTCTTCTTTTTTTCTTTTTACTATTTTGAACAATATTTCTACGGTGGCCTGTGTGCTCGTTTGCTTTCTAATTTATTAAAAAAGAAACCCGTTTTCGTATATCACATCTTAACAACCAAAACGCATCAATAAAATAACTTTACCACAAAATGTGAGGCAGTTGAGCTCCAGTAGGTATTCTTACCACGACTAATAATAAGTTAGCTTTGCTCTCCTTTGAACGCCTAAACTCACCACAAATTCCCCAGAGATCTTGGAAAACCAACAAGCTTCCTCTATCAATTATGCTTATTCAAATTTACCGCTGCAATATGCGGCGTAATTCAGTTTTAACGTTGACCAATTGCATTTAGAGAAAATGCTGCCTGAAATTAAACAAATTTTCGGTTATCTCGTGTAAATAATGTACAGTGTGCAAGCAATTTCACTGAAGCCCGCTATCAGTATTTACTGAGGTAACATCACAGCACTAACATTTGTATCAAAATTATTATAGTTCGCTTAAAGATTACCTGGTTGCACCAATGTTTATTACTTTTATCTACGCACATATCATAAGGCCAATGTCAACTCAGTATGTTTTTTTAATATAAACCGCATGACATTTGGTCTCGAGTGACATGAGAATACGGGCTTCATTCGTTTGACTATGTTTAAAAAAAACCTTCATATTCGTGACACTGATACAGCACAAGTTTGTTTTGCCCCCTGTTTTGGCTTAAAGTCGTTTGCTTCTGAATCCATTTTAGAGTACTTATGATATGTGTGTAGATAAAGTAGTGTATGCAATTGTACATAATTAGGCCTTAAAAAACTCGTGTGGTCCTATCCTATATATTACCCACACTCGTGTTTTAAGGCCTACCATTATGCATCAGTTGCATAAACTACTATTATTAGCATTCATGTCATGTTGGGACACTCACTTGTCACTTTATAATGCCAACTAAAATAATAATTAAATGCTCTGTTTTACTATGTAAAAAGTGTGTGTATTACTATGTAAAACTCGTGTAGTCCTATGATGAAACTGGCTAACGGTCGGTTCATAAAACCACACTCGTATTTTAAAGTCTCTCATTATGCATCAGTTGCATAAACTACTATTATTAGCATTAATGTCATGTTGGGACACTCACTTGTCACTTTATAAAGCCTAGCATAAAAATTATTAAATACTCTGTTTTACTATGTTTTTAAACCCGACGGTAAATAGTATGATACTTAAGGACGCCCGCGACGTTATTATTTTCTAGCTGTTCTCCCTATTTATCCCCCGTTAGGGGATGAATTTACAAAAACCCTTTTAAGTACTCTCCTAGGTTATCCAAGAAATGTTATCCCTAGGTCCCGCGGTCTCGATTAACCGTTGATCGATTAGCCAGTAAGCCTTTTGAACGCTTTACGTCAAATAACAAATGTGTCATTCACACGCCAAACGAACAAAGTCTCTTTTAATCGGCCGGAGCTGACTGTGGCGTTCAGAAGATTAAAAAATATACGAAAATATTCCCTGCGTATTGAAAATCCAAAGAGAAAACTACGGACCCACTTTTGTAACGACAAACCACTGACCAAAACTTGCCCTCGAGTTCTGATGTGCAATCAAAACTAGAACCAAATGCCCAGCTATTACCTAAATAAGTAGCACCGACATTTAAGCGGAACTCTCAAATACACACTTAATTAGTGCCCGTACACTGTCGTGCACGCGGACGCAAGTACACTTGAGTGCAATGCAGCGGGTTTGTCGGCCTCGTATAAATTCAGGAGCTGCTGAGAAATGCACCCATTTTATTTAATAAATTAAAAATTAAAGTAGGGATTGGTTTATTTGCAACGCCATTCAATGTTAAACAGCAGACGAGAGATCTAAGACAACAATACAGTACAATACATTAAAGTAAAAATAATGTACAGTAACATACTGGCGGGGAATGATACTTGAACGGCCTATTTTATATTTCTTGTTAAATCAATTTCTATTGTATATTTGTAAACAATAGATTTCAAGCGTTATCAACGGAAAATTTAGTACAAATTGAACAGGATTACAACTCAATATTTATTATAGCTCCCAACGAAATGTAGTTCGTAATACCCATATAAATAAACCTGGAGTAACCGTGGAGTACCTAAGCTATGCTCGGAAATATATTTTATTATAATACGATTTTATTTTGGGTACAGAGGTTATAATTTATTTGCAATTTTTTTTTTGTTTTGTAAAAATCTGGTGTAAATTTTCTTTGTTATTATAAAGTTTTCAGTGTTTTAATTTAGTTTAAAGTTTGAATTATTTTGTTTTAGTTTATGCTTTGTTTTGTTAATAGGTAGGTACTTTTATGTTATTTGAATAAGTTTAGTGGTATGTTGAGGCCTAGTAGCCAAGGCTTCAACAATATATATCTGACGAATTCAAATGTCACATTGACGGAATAAGGACAAAGCATGTTACTCCACGTTTATTAATATTAATTAATAAGGACTTTAGGTACAACAGAAATCTGTAAAGAATTATTTGAAACCTTGAAAAAATCGTGAAAAATAGTCTGCGTTCTAATACGATGAACTCACAGACCAATATCAGTGGGTGTTAGTTGGGGTTGCTGTGTAAAAAAAAACAGTTTTTGAAGTAAAAAACATCTCCAACACGGGTTTCTTCAGGTACACAAACTAATACACAATTTACCACTAAAAGCCTTACTAACTACTACAAAGATAGGGCATATAATATCAACCACACACTTATTTCATTTATGATTATTATTATTCAGAATTGCCCCGCTGTATGCAGCTACTTTTTAAGTGGTTTTGCTACGACCTAACGCAAGTATCGACTTGTTATATTCCCTTGAACTGTTTGTAATAGAGTCACAGCTCTAAATCTGTACACTCTGTGGACTTTCGACGGTAATTACCCCGTTAATCTTTCCGACAGATTTAACTGGCACCCCGTTATGAGTGCTCGCCAGTGTACGCGATTAAGGGTTTACAGTGTCTGGTATTTGCAGACTACTTGAGCAATCAGTTTGAATCATTTCGCTTCATATGGTTTTTTATGATAGTAAAACACAAGTTGCTAATTGAATTCTTGTTAGAGTGTAATTTTAGCCTAGGCTTAAATGTTGATTTTTAGAGTTCCGTTCATCCCTCCGTAGGACAGACTACGTTACTAAAGACCTGTATGTAATAGAAAATGTGTGTTTGAATAAATATGAGAAATAAACAAAAACTAAAGTAAACTAAACTAAACTGTGTTTTCGCTTTATCGTAAAAAGCATAACTTGTATTATCAGACCAATGGATACCCTGACGCACCATAAAACGATATCACAGTGACGATATAAAACAATTTGTTGGTCATTTCTTAAGACTTGAATCAAAACGTCTTTGTGACACAGTTCCTCGGTGGTTCAGGGTTTCATTAGGCTGATAGTAAATACAAACATCAAATTCAGCATGAGTTAGAGCAAAAGCATTCAAGTGCCCGAGTCTGACTCACAGATGACCCGTTTTGCTATTTCCTATCTAATGTCGGTGCCCGAGTCTGACTCACAGATGACCCGTTTTGCTATTTCCTATCTAATGTCGGTGCCCGAGTCTGACTCACAGATGACCCGTTTTGCTATTTCCTATCTAATGTCGGTGCCCGAGTCTGACTCACAGATGACCCGTTTTGCTATTTCCTATCTAATGTCGGTGCCCGAGTCTGACTCACAGATGACCCGTTTTGCTATTTCCTATCTAATGTCGGTGCCCGAGTCTGACTCACAGAAGACCCGTTTTGCTATTTCCTATCTAATGTCGGTGCCCGAGTCTGACTCACAGATGACCCGTTTTGCTATTTCCTATCTAATGTCGGTGCCCGATTCTGACTCACAGATGACCCGTTTCGCTATTTCCTATCTAATGTCGGTGCCCGAGTCTGACTCACAGATGACCCATTTTGCTATTTCCTATCTAATGTTGGTGCCCGAGTCTGACTCACAGATAACCCGTTTTGCTATTTCCTATCTAATGTCGGTGCCCGAGTCTGACTCACAGATGACCCGTTTTGCTATTTCCTATCTAATGTCGGTGCCCGAGTCTGACTCACAGATGACCCGTTTTGCTATTTCCTATCTAATGTCGGTGCCCGAGTCTGACTCACAGATGACCCGTTTTGCTATTTCCTATCTAATGTCGGTGCCCGAGTCTGACTCACAGAAGACCCGTTTTGCTATTTCCTATCTAATGTCGGTGCCCGAGTCTGACTCACAGATGACCCGTTTTGCTATTTCCTATCTAATGTCGGTGCCCGAGTCTGACTCACAGATGACCCGTTTCGCTATTTCCTATCTAATGTCGGTGCCCGAGTCTGACTCACAGATGACCCATTTTGCTATTTCCTATCTAATGTTGGTGCCCGAGTCTGACTCACAGATAACCCGTTTTGCTATTTCCTATCTAATGTCGGTGCCCGAGTCTGACTCACAGATGACCCGTTTTGCTATTTCCTATCTAATGTCGGTGCCCGAGTCTGACTCACAGATGACCCGTTTTGCTATTTCCTATCTAATGTCGGTGCCCGAGTCTGACTCACAGATGACCCGTTTTGCTATTTCCTATCTAATGTCGGTGCCCGAGTCTGACTCACAGATGACCCGTTTTGCTATTTCCTATCTAATGTCGGTGCCCGAGTCTGACTCACAGATGACCCGTTTTGCTATTTCCTATCTAATGTCGGTGCCCGAGTCTGACTCACAGATAACCCGTTTTGCTATTTCCTATCTAATGTCGGTGCCCGAGTCTGACTCACAGATGACCCGTTTTGCTATTTCCTATCTAATGTCGGTGCCCGAGTCTGACTCACAGAAGACCCGTTTTGCTATTTCCTATCTAATGTCGGTGCCCGAGTCTGACTCACAGATGACCCGTTTTGCTATTTCCTATCTAATGTCGGTGCCCGAGTCTGACTCACAGATGACCCGTTTTGCTATTTCCTATCTAATGTCGGTGCCCGAGTCTGACTTACAGATGACCCGTTTTGCTACTTCCTATCTAATGGTATTCTACAAGTATTTGCTACGAACCTATCCAATTCCGACTAACCTGATATCTTTTATTGTTCTTTTGTATTAGCAAAAGCTTTCGTGTACTGTTACTCAGGTATCGGTAAAACATCACTAATGAAACAAGTTTTAACCAACAACGCCATTCCCGAAAAAATACACGTATCAAAAACCCCTTTCAATAAAATAAACCACTAAAAACCGCTAAAATGGCGATTTTTAATTTCAAAATGGCGGCGAAAGAATTCCGTGGTCACAGATTTATGGTTCACGGGCGATTTATGGTTCACGTGCCTTTGGAACCCTTATAATGTGTTTATGCTGTGAAGTTGCTTGGAAACACGGTTATGCTTTTTACTTGTTTTTTCTTAAAAATTTCGTTCGCTTTTTTTCAATTTAAAATTTGAACCTTTCATGTTATGAAAGAAAGAAAGAAAAACCGTTTATTCGTGATAAATAGACAATAAAATACTGATATAGACAAAATACCTGTTCTCACGAAATGGTTACAACTCAGCGTTATGCTGGAATTAAAACCAGCGCTGGGCTTCCGTTGGAACCATCCAGTGCCAGTGACACCACAGTGTTATAAGTACCACATAGATTGGCCATTTGACTACTTTTTTATTATACATATGCATTGTAAGTTTTAGTAAATTTATTTTCTAATGTTTCTTTATTGACTATTGAGTGCTCATAATTATGAAAAAATAATTATTTGGATGATAGGAAATCTTCGCCCTCCAAGCGACAAGAGTTAGTCAAGGGCAAACCCATTTACTATAAAAAAAGGAAGTGGTAGAAAATAAACTTAAATATCTTACTGTAATTTTGTAGTCATGTCACAATTTCAGTCGAACACATAAGTCTATGCTGCCACTGCTTCAAATATATGTATACAACCTTGTTGTAAGTGGCATAAAAGCGTATAGTTGTTTTTTTCTATCTTAGAAACATTTAACTTCATTTTTATTTTTTATGTCTCAGGGTACATTTAAAAATATTGTAGGTAATAAAAACGCGTACAACAAAAAGAAACTACAACATTGTGAAACAGTAATTACTTATACAACTCGCAAGTTAAATGTATAATGCTAAACTCTTGAGTTAACAATACAGAAACGTTAAAATCAGGTGATAATTTGTACATGTCATTAGGTTAAGTTATGTTGCACATGATTATTTCTAACTTGTAATAATTTTAATAATTTGTCCTTGTCAGGTTTTACCCACATATAAATGGATAAAGTTAAACAAAGGCTGTCACATAACAGCGTTCATTCCATAAACGCAAAAGGTTAAAAACCAATTTCGCCACAAACGCCGCAAATGACAAAAAAACCGAATCAAACGCGCAAATCGATTCCCGACAATGCCCCATATACAGCTCAAAGGCCGTTAAAAAATAACAAAAAGCATCCTATAAAAGTAAATATAATTACATGCAAAAATAAATACATCGCACCCGCAATTTTGTTTGGCTCTAGTCAAAAGAGAGTAACTCTTCTAAAGTTCAAGTTAAAAGGTTATAAGTCTCCTACTCTTTATATGATTTACATCCTTTTCTATAATGCGCTAAGTAGACTTATACCCTTTTTCGCTAAAGCCACAGAATTTTGCCGGGTGAATTTTATCAAACGCCGCGTATTTCTTACTCGGCTTAATCCTGGATCATTTACATATTTATTGGCAATGCCCGGGACAGATGTGGTTCCTAATCGATACCTCCGAACTTTCCGGATAATTAAATGGATCCAAAATATAAACATCAGTTTCGGCAGGTTTATTAAAAAAGTTTGATGAATAATTACCGCCAGGTTAATGAGGGCGTATATCTCTTTATAGGTACATATGGTGATTAAATTTAGCTGGGTGTGTTAATGGATACATCGTTTTGAAATGCACCATTAGATAAGCAAAATTACTTCAAAGGCGAGTGTATTAATCAATATACTCGTATACAAATAGAAATTGTATATTATGATTGAAAATTTGGAGAAAGAAAAATCGGGAATCAAACTAATCGTGGTTTCGGATGATTATTGAGAAGCATATACCGTATTATATACTTTTTACCTTATTTAAAGTTCACAATATTCTTTTCAAATATTACTATATAAAAACTATTTTAAATAATATTGTAATCTAGATTTTACCTGTGATATATTTGAATATTTGGTTGAATAGCATTATATTTATGTATGTATGCAAACTCTTTATTACACATAAAAAAATAGAATACATGTTTGCAATAATATAAACAATACATTATCATGATAAATGTAACATGTTTTAAATTTGAGTATCAAGTTTTGGTCTTAAATACATCTAAACAATTTATTTCGTTTTTCGCCAAACTATGTCATTAGTCCTTCTTACCACCGCATTAGTCTCTCTACCATAATTTCCCAGGTTGTTTACTTTCCCCTTTGCTTGCACCATTACAATGTTTAACACATAAATTTCACCTGGTATGTTTTCACCGGCAAACAGGCAAATAGAGGTTCCCGGGGTAAACCTCAAGACTGAGATAAAGGAAGGGGGAAAGATTTATTTGATATATCGCGGGAAATTTCTGCTTCATCAATTATATGAAATTTTGTTATTGAATTTTTCCTTGAGGTGTGACAGGGAAATGAGAATTCACAGGGTGTCGCACCTTTTCAATTTGGATGATTATGACATTTAATAAGGGCGATATCCTACTTCCTACTAATATTTAAAATGTGAAAGTTTGTGTGTGTGTGCATTAGTTTGTTACTCCTTCACGCTGAATTGGGGGTTGAATTTGGATGAGTTTTGAACAGAGATAGCTTATACCCTGTATCTATTGTGTTAGCGTAGAACCTATCTTTAACCTGCCGCCAAGTAGCATTTTTCGCATTGTTGTGTTCCAGTATGAGATAAAACACCCGGTGAAATTACTAGGAGAGAGGCATTCCATCTTAGTCCTTAGGGCTTGCAACCCATTGCAGTCTTAAGAATGTAGTCTTGAGAATGCAATTATGTCCATGAATTTCAGATCTCACTTACCATCAGGTGTGCTTGTTCGCCTTCTCTACGCCATATTTTTTTTTCTCATAAAGAAACCATGTTCCTCTAGGACTAATTCTACGGGCAAAAGCTATCTAAGACAAACAATGAAGATCAGCTAGCTAAACGTCCCAGCCACGTTTGCTTAGCAAACATTGGTCCAAACAGTTTTGTTTCCTCAAACAATTACCCTGTCAGAAACTCTCGTCACTCAGATCACTAACTTATCCACGCGGTCGGAGGAATCTAGAACTTTCCATCACCACATACTAAGTTCATGTAAAATCATCGCGAGCAAGAACCATACTGAGGTAAAGTTAACGTTGTATTGTGGAAGGTCGTTTTAATTGGGACCTATTATTTAATTACTGAGGACGAGTCCCTTTAGGTCACATTTGATAAGACTTGATTGGCAGCCAAGAATTAGTTTGGGATGTACGAGTATACTGAACTTGCTGGTGAAGTTTTGGCATCTAGTAATTTAATCAAAAGGCAAGTTAATGTCAAAGACTGATCGTTATCAAAGGATAATAGTCACTGCGAAACAGCAGTATTCACATTCTAGTGTGGAGATAACATAACTGGTGAAATTATTAGTTAAGCATTCCATCTTAGTCCTCAGGGTTGGCCACGTATTTGCAGTCTCAAATAGGGTATGTTAAATGGGTTTCAAATCCTACACACCATCAGGTGGCTTGTGTGCTCGTTTGACCTGTCCATGCAAAAACACGAGCAGAGCCAAAGAAGAGTTTCTATGGACAATAAGTTCTTTATTCTCCATAAAAACTCTTCTTTGGCTCTAACTTCAGCTTAAGCTTAAGCTGTAGCTTCGCTTTGAATGTTGACATCCGAGAACCGATGCAAGAATCTGTGAGCATAGATTTTTACGTGAATAATAAACTTTTTCACTTCTATCATATATTTTTTTGCATTTCATACACGTTGCATGGTTCTATAATTAAAAATAAGCAATGATAATCTCATTGTAAATAAAAAAACAAGAATGAAAACAAAATAAATGTAACGTTAGTCGTTAAACTAAATATGACTAATCACCTATTCTGTATCTTGGTTTAATTATGATGATATTGAATTATTAGTTTAATTATGATGATATTGAATTATTAGTTTAATTATGATGGACTGCAGAATGGATACAGTGCGCAACTCTTTTAATTATCTGGTATATAGTAAACCAACTGGTTTATTAGCTGGGTTCCCGGAACGCATTTTCATCGACAGATTTTTTTCCACAATCACATTTTCCCTCGATCATGTTGTGTCATGTGAGCGTTGTTTAGTTTTAGTAGTAAGGTGACTTACTATATTTTTGCTACATAGATAAATAGCCTCATTGATTTCTGCCTTGATCATTTTTTTGTCATGTGTGCACATGTAGCCATAAATGTCAAAGTTAGGGATGAAAAAGCAAGATATTGTGACTTAAATATTGCAATTGATAAATAAAAGGGAAAACCTACCGGTGAAAAATGCGTTCAACAAACCAATGTTAAACATATCCTGAAAACATCATGCTTCCAGCAAAAAAAAGCGTTCCTTGGAATGATACAATGGTTGAAGTGAAGTTCGGTAAAATGGGTTAACGTATTACTGCAATAGAAAAAATCCTCAGTGAAAAAGTAATTAAAATACATCAGCACATATTTCAAGAGTTTTAGTTTAGATATCATTAGCGTTCTCAGCTTAACATGGATTATGCAACACCTGTTCTCATAACAAGAGGCTAATTTCAATGGACTAACTAAGCAACTTCTAATATCCATACAAGCTTTGCAGGATGTTAACATGTTAAGTAAGCTGTTTGTATGCGGCCATCACTTGCTTGCAACATCAACAAAATATCACGTAGAATACTGCAAGATGGATGATCGAAAACTACGACAGGGTATATAAAGCCTTCGTTGTATTGTAAGCTTAAATAAATTAAACTTGTTTATGTAGGTATTAGTCGTTGGTTTTTTTCCAAAAAGATTTTAACGATGTTGATTAAATGGTATTATTTTCATTCAAAAATACCGTTATTTCATTTTGATATCGCTTACGACTGAATATTTTTGAACTTCAATGAATTTACATCTAAATGAATTGTGTTATTACGTAAATAACATTCGAGAATATCAAGAAAATCTTGCAAAATAAAGAAGATATTTCAATTAGAATTAATACCGGCATCGATCCCTATTTTGTTAGCTATTGCTCTGACGAGACAGCTTTATGGTCGTCGCTTATTAGTTGGCAAGAAGCACCAAACGTTACAACAGGAAACACAGTCATTTGCAGCAATGAACAGCTCACATGACAACTGAATTCATTAGTCCTAGTGCGTCTCCCAGTCCGGCAAATATTTGAGTTCGCTATCGGCGGACGCACGCGTCCATATTTGAATAGGTTCTGGGATTAGTTCGCTAGTTGGACCCCTTAACTTCAGACTGTATGTGACTAGGGAACTGCAAATATTGAAACCGCGTTGCTCTTTATCTTTGTTGCATGTTGCTTGGAATGTTACGATCTTGATTTAATTTGCGAAAGCATTTATTTTCGATGATACCTTTTTTTTTCTTTGCCCCGCCGCGACTTGAACAGCTACTACCGCGGGAATATGGCGCTTCCACAATGAAGTGATTTCGCCAGTGTCAAGTATATATAAGTATAAATCAATATAGCAATAAAACACAATCCCATCTTCTCTATGAAAATTGGGGGCAACGTTGTACGGTGATATGTAGGACAGAGGTCAAGATAGTTTTAACCTCTGTACCACTGCGAGTCCACTTGAAACGAGAAGTAAGATGCCAGATACACGAAATAAGTCCAAGTCTTCTATCACTGTGCAACACAAAGGCATCAAAAGTACAAATCACTTACATAAAAGAACTTTGAACACCTAAATACACAAAAATAAAAAGTAACACAAATTACACATCCGCCATCTTTTGACGTTGCAAATGGACTCCCGATGATACCTGATTTGAAAACACTGTAACTTACTTAGCACATAAGAAGTAAATCTTGTTAATTGCACAATTATGAAGATTCTGAATATTGATAATGTTAACAGCAGTAAAATAATGTTGTTGTCTGTTATGATTCGTTTACATGCAACAAATATATTTATCATTATTTTACTGCTATATGTTATCAAGCTTCAAAAACTTCATGTTTGTGCAATGTATCAGGTTTGACCTCTTAGTTTAGTTCAGTTTAGTTTATTTATTTATCAATGTAATGTTACAATATAGATTGCATTGCATGTCAAAAAATACGAAATTACATTGATATTGTCAACAAAACATTAATACAGAATGATAAAATAATATTAAAATAATACAATAATATAATAACACTCAAATAATCAAAAACAACAATGATAAACAAGTAATAAATGGTCAGTTTCCGATGTCAATACACAAAACTAATAAAGGTCAAATATCAATAATAATTTTACAATTTAAGTTGATTCTCTGAAGTTCTCAGCTGATGTTTGAATGCTTCGTCGGATGTTAAATTTTTAAGTTTAGCGGGCTTATCTGCCAGTTCTATAATGAACCTTCAAAAGACCATCATATATGTTATTATGAGGTCGGTAAAGCACCAGAATGTTTTCTACTGGAATAGTTTTTGAAAACTGACCAAATATGTATAATACTCGTTTCTGTTTTCGAGAATCACCATCGTAAACGTTATGCGCCTTATATCAGTCTCCTGGGTGTCCTTAGTGTATCTTCATGAACGGCGTTACTCTTCATCAGCTTTCCCGATGGCTCTTTTGCCTCCTCTATTTCATCACCTGCAAAGTGCTGGTGGATGAATAAAAAAAAAGTAGCTGCATGTTTTCAAACTTAAACTGTCAAGATTAAGTTAAGTGTTAAGTTAACGCCTTTTGAACAATTAGTTAACCTTGTACAAAATTACTACCACCTTCTTATTCTTTAATCTACCGCCAAGCAGCAGTGTCCGCGTTGTTGTGTTCTGGTAAGGGCATAATAACCGGTGAAATTACTAGCATAGAGGCATTCTATGAAGGTTGGCAACGCTATTGGAGTCTTAGGCCCGTATTAATAAACTGATCTCAATTCTAATGCTTGTCTCGAGATGCGTCAAAAATGAGTCTTCTATGATTTGGCGTTTAGTTTGGCGTATTCTGTGACGGGCCTCTCAGTCAAGATGAGTTTATTAATACGGCCCTAAGGCACTGGTTCCATCGCGAGCGAGTAAGCGATGAACTATCGGCGATTTTCTCGCCCAAGAAACGAACAAAAGATAATTTATCGCTGAGCGATAAATGTACATCTCTCTCTTTTATTTATACGGGAGCGATTATCTTTTGTTTATTTCTTCGCCGATAGTTCATCGCTTATTAGCTCGCGGTGGGACCAGTGCCTTAGTATTGCAGTCTTGACAATTTGAAGGTCTATATGGGTCTCAGATTCCAATCACCATCAGTTGGTGTGTATGTTTGTGTGCTTCCCCTTTTTATAAAAAATATATTAAGACAATTTTAAATAATTAATCTCCGTTCTAGATAATTCCTCACTGGTATTTTCTCAAAGCGTGTAGTTTCCCAACTAAAATCTTTGTTTTCTTCCAATGCAAATTTCTCACGGTATTTCACTGAATCCCTGCTTTCTGCTCATTTAATTAAAATGTTTGTGCAAAGAACATCTGTCGGGCAATAACCAACGTTTGTTTTGCACTTGAGAAGGGAAATTCGATGCTTGCATTTCAAATGCAGCTTATACAAACTGCAGTATTAAATTTTAATCCTACAGTTTGTCGAGAAGTTTATTAAACCTTTGCTTGGATATAACATTTTTAATATCTGATGCGTTGTTGTGCAGAGCTTGCGTTATGCGTCATTTATATGTAGATGTCTTATTAGATAGTTTCCTAGCTATAATTATAATGAAACCTTTATTGTCCATCCATCTGTCTCTCCGTTGTATTCGTGTATCAAAGCCCCTTTTTAAGGGCTCCGTACATTTTACTATGCCTCCATCCAAAGAGCGCGTATTTTTATTGCCGCTGTAACAACTAATAATAGTATTTAAAAAATGAATAAATTATATCCACTGACAAAATAAGTTAGTCGTTTTTGCTCGATCGTTATTTTTGTACAGCGGCTTTTTAAAAACATGTTTTGTGTCTTTAAACAGGTATTAAGTTAAATTTGATGTCGTATTAGGTGTAAAAATTGCTAATAAAATATATCCATAAATGTTAATAGGTTAAGGGGACCAGGGGACAGTCTCACATAAATTTATCTAACTAAGCTCTAGGCTTGTACAGTCAAGTGCAAAAATATGTATTGGAAGAAACCTCTCATATCTCATGGATGAACAACGAGAATACTATATATAGAGGAATAAATCAATTAAAAAAAAACATCCAAGACTCAGGAACAAACACTCCTGCTCATTACACAAAATGAATCGAACCCAGGACCACCAGCTTCATAGGCGGGGTTACGACTAACTGGGCTAAGCACATCAAAATAAAAAATGTACGTGGCATAATTTTGACATTCGCAAACTTACCAATACCTCTCACACCCACTCACAAGAAACAAGCATTATGTTATCTTTTTTTCTACCATTATCGTCCCTCAGTGTTGTCAGATTTATAAATCCGCGACTATTACCATACATTGTGCACGAAATAAAGCCCGGAATCGTGTCTGCGGCGAGGATCTCACTAAAAGAATCATTAATCAAGACTGTACCGGGAGAGTGAGAAAAATACTATACTAGCACACAAGTAGTTTGAAAATGAAAGCAAATTCAACAAAATCACTTATTCAATAAAAACTATGACAGATACTGCCAGTGCCAGAATTTTATCTAATGAAACAAGAGAGATTTTTACAAAAATATGACACTCAATTTCAGGCACTAGTACTTACGAGTTAAGGATATTTTAAATGCAATGCATAATGCTGGTGGCCGTCAACTAATATGTTAGGTTGCAAATTCGTTCATAAAAAAAATAAAAAATATCCTGCTTCCTAAAAAAAAATGATAGCAGAAGGTAGGTAATTTAAATTAAACCAAAAAAATATATATATTACCAGTTCACGTAATAATAATGCTCTACCAGTTGACCTTCATGAGTAAATGGGTCAATCAACTATTCTTTGTACATTTAAGTATGTCTTCAACACTGTTAAACCAAAGTTTGGTATAAACTATATTTTTTTATCAATAGATTCATTGTCAGTGCAAGTGTAAATAAGCTATCCAAATCAGAATAACATTTTTGCCAAAAATACTGGTAACTTAGGGGACAAACCACTATTTTTATACAAACTGGGGACAACATTGTCCACTAAGTTACCGGTCAAAGAAGACATTTTAATTGTTCAAGAAATAAATCTACCGGGTCATAGAATTCACTGTTTGTCTGTGTGATAAAAATACGCAACATTTTAAAGAAAATCCATTTAGTTTTTCTTTATACTTAAAAGCCTTACAAACTTGAAAAAAAAAAAAAGTATTATCCCAAATATTGAAATAAGTAAATATTTATTTGCTGAACACATATTTGTACAGTTGATAACATAAACAAAGGATTTTTTACATGTTCTGGAGTTACACGTGCAACCTTAGGTGTTACAGAGGATTTTTTTATCACTAAGGTACCTTTTCCTAAAAACTTTGTCATAATAACTTGAGCTACACTATAATATATTATCAAGATTAAGTTAGAGGATGATCGTTATTTTATTGCACCTACTTACTTTTTGGTTTCTTTTTCACCTAAAGGTTCACTGGTAGAGAATGCTTGTAGCTTTCAGTTCACCGTTTGTACACTATTGTAACAATGTGCAAAAAAGTATTTATATAAATAAATATTGAATAAAGAGTTGTATAAAAAAATCAACCTCGTTCAATGTTGAATTGATGACCTCAGCTCGAAAAAAAGCATTTTTATATTTTGGTAAAGAGAAACATTTCATTTCCTGAAAATATTGGACTTTAGTTCGAATTCCATTAAACGAGCGAGCGAGCGCATTCGATTTTTGAACATAATAGCTGTAACGAGAAAATGTAACATGGATGGGATAATTTTATCACATTTATGACAATGACCTTCAACTTACCTCGAACCGTTTTCCCCCGAAGATAAAAATAAACCTCCACTCAGTGGTGATGTATGGTTCTCAATATTATATCACCAGGTACCTTTGCTTACGAGTTTCGCCACTTCGGCGGCTCTTATTTTTGTGTGGCAAGTAGAGAAAACACAGCGTGTTCTGTTAAGGGGAATAAATGAAGGGCAATATTATATCAAGTCATTTTATTATTTGATATTTTTAATGTCAAATATAATATTTAGTGGTGTTTTAGAAGATAAACCTTTAAACGTACCTACATTGTTGCCTAGGCGCGGAAAGTAAGGGTTTTCCTGACGAGGTGGTTAGCAGGCCGAGCTATTGCGAGGCCTGCTAAAACACGAGTCAAGAAATCCTCGTTTCCGCCGAGGCATACATAATGCTTTTCTCAAACATGTGAGGAAATAATACAAATACATTTTTAAAAAGCAAGTAATTTAATTATGCAAAATGAACGAATGTTACCGACTGTCAATTGTTTTTAAATACTAACCATAGAAATTGGAATGCAAATTCAAAAAGAAACACACGCCCTGTGCTAAAAAAGCGAGCAGTTACCTTGGCTGTTTGGAATTTTTGTCTTGGTCCTTTTGATTTTTGTATGCAAATTGACAGCATTTTTAAGAAAAATATAGACATGGACGGAAAGTGTTTTCAAATGGTTTTTATACTCCTAGGAGTAAAATGAGGCTCTTTCCGTCCTTGTCTTTCAATCGGAAAACCGTTTTATCCGAGCATGTTTGAGAAAAGTTTCTTAAAGCCTACAATGCAGTACAGGAATATTTATTGTTTCAAATGAAACAGATAATTTACAGTTTAAGATCGGGAGTGGGAAAATTAATTTGTACGTACTGTATTATATTAATTGTCTTTTTGGAGTACAATTAACTAAATCGGACACTTGAAGTTAAATTAAGGTATAAAAACAGGTATAGGAAATCTGTATAATAATTAGTCCCGTAATATTTATTTATTTATGCATGTAACTACACGAAAATGTATGTTTTCATGTGTCTCCGTATGTTATTATTATTCTGGTTTTATTAGTAGGAATGGAGATATTTAAAAAAAAGTAGACATTTTAATAAAAATAAACAACTGAACTCTTATTCTGTCGTTTGTTACATAATTCGTGATAAAAGCTGTCCTATTAAAATATATCAAAAACAAACCATAAAAGGTGAGATATATTGTGTAGTTTTTCCCGCGTACACAAACACATCCATCAATCATGCCCAGGTTGACGCCAACGGACGGCTTAATTCTGTATCACTTTGCATATTTTTTACAAACTATAGTTTTATGTGACTCATAAAAAGCGTATTCCTTTATAATAAAAATTTAAAGGGGACTGTACCTACTTTGTCTTAACCAAGCCATTAGTTTAGTTTAGTTTAGTTATTTATTCATCAATGTAATGTTACAATATTAATTGCATTGCATGTCAAAAAATATGAAATTACATTGGTATCGTCAACATTAATACAAAAATAATAAAATGGTAATAATATAAAAATAACACACAAATAATCAAAGACAACATTAATAAGTACTTAAACAACTAATAAATAAATGGTCAGTTTCCGAAGTCAATATGCAAGAAGTAAAGGTCAAACAAACAATAATAATTTTACAATATAAGTGTCATAAAGTCATCGACGGAGAAAATTTACCTTCACACTATCTTAGAAATTCAAAAGTTCGAGACTGTGTGAGTTATGCTAAACGGCTCGATGGATTTAGATGGTATTTGACACAATATTTATCCCAACAAATTGAAAAGTTATTTATTTAATCTTTATTGCATAAAATAATTCACCTAATTTACAAAAGAACTTAACACCTAAAAGCTTCTTGATTTCAAAATTCTTTACCATTTAATCTAGGGTCTAACCATATACTCTTATCTATATAAAAATTAATCGCTTGAGCATACATTTAATACTAAAAAATACACCAGCGTGTTATCTTTGTAAATACTAACAGAATGAAATAAATGTTTGAATAAAATAAAATTAAAATTGGTCAAATTCCTCAAAATTATCAAACTGTATTTATTTGACAAAAGAACACCCGCTATCTCATACCTCGCCGCCCAGACCAATTTCGTCTACGAATAATACGCAATGCCTCACTCTGTGATAAATGGCGCACGTTACTCCGATAACGCATGTGCTTCCACTTAATCTCGATGATACAAATTTGTCGTGATTTTTCGAATTAGCGGTCGTAAATTGATCACGCTGCGGTAATCTGTAGGCTTTGTTGTTTATTTTACATCACAATGTGGTAGTTGTGTTGGTAATGAATTTTCTGGAAAAGTTCCACCCTGTGAATTTAGCGTGGAGTCGCATCTATCAGCACCAACTCGCATTTAGTCTATATAAAATAGTTACTTTGTATCGTGATGCCGTACTACGCGTCAATTTTCCTTCCGCAGACAAAATAGCCATAGACAAAAGGCGAATCAGTGCTGATGGATGTAATCACATCCCCTAAATTTTCATCTGGTTTTGGAGCTTCATGATTTTAAATTATTATAAAGGGATTTAAACTAATGCTTCCTTGATAGATTAAAACAGTTATATATTATTTAATTCAAATAGGCGATAATCCGTTTCGGGAGCAAGTGGCAAGAATCTTTGCTATCAAAGAGGTCACACGTGCGTATAACATCGTCTCGAAGCCGCCCATACAGAATATTAGATTTCTAAGAACCTTTATCACGAAGCGTCTATTTCCTTTGTTTGCTACAATTTCTGAATTAAATAACTCTAAATGTAACCTGACCAAGTTTTGCATCACCCTGTGCAGTACAGGCCCAAAAGCAACCAGAGACCTACTAAATTTGGCCGCTTTACAAAGTAAACGCTAACACCTCTGAGTAAAGTCTTTGATAAAAACTAATTTGCACAAAATTAAAGCTCTGTTCAAACAGAAGAGACGAGAACGGTTAATTCCTGCATTGTCTAGCACAATTGGATTTCAGTAGTAGTATGAAAAAGTTGAGGTGCCGTTGGTTATCCAAAATTTATTGGAGTTTCGCTCTTGCGTAGCGGGAATATGAGCGCTGGGTTTAAATTAGAATGTAACGTACTTGCAGTTTTTCTGGATTTCGCCACGTTCGTGGTAGTTCAGTCGACAGGAAACATAATTTTTAAAATAGGAAAGTAAATTTTTATAAAATATTTTTGTGCAGTGAAAGCTGCGGATGTAAAAGCAAAAGTTTTAAGACAACTCTTGTTCTGTTGGTGCTTTTGTGATACCTTTAGAGTCCCATGAGGCTTTGCCATGTCTCTCTGTCAGTAGACATAATGTCATAGTCATTTATCTCAGAATCGATCAAAGTATTTAAAACGATTCTCAATTAATCAACTCAATCGAAATAAACACCCTTGGCTACTAATTTAAATAACAAACAACAAAAACTTTGAGAGCTCTTTCAGAAGTTTAACAAACGCTACTTCCCAAGCATAAACATTAACAAAAGATTTCCGCGTAAATTCACTTGCAATTTTACAAAACACACCACTCATTTGCGGTGTAAATCATAAATACGGACAACCTTTGATGTTCATTTCTAAGCTTTTAATGCCTTTCCTTTGACATCACCCTCTAACTTTGTTGAGACATTTCTTCGCTGCTTGATTTTGGACTCTATCAAAGAGATAAAAGGTTTGCATTGGATGGTCTGTTGACATTTAGGCGATGTTAGTCGTCAGTCTGTCATTAAGGTTTTGAAACTGTACGTCTAATGAGGAAGAATTCAGTGAATCTACTTTATATGTGAACTTTTGCAACGTTGCTTTGAACTGCATCGTCACCTCCTGTGCTCTTTGCTTTATCGTCTTCCTTTTCTCTTCGCATTGCTTTGCAATAAAAAATGTGTAAAATCATACCTTGAAAACTTTTTAAAGTTAAAATCACATTATGAACGTGCAAATTGCCAAGGTAATCTTTGAAAAAACATAACACCTCAAAGACCGTCCGTTTGTACAAACTCTTTACAACGAAATCATAATAAACGTGTAAAATTGAAGTACAAAGCTTTTACTTGATAAAAAAAGAAAAAGGAGTTCTTCTTTATTTCCAAGAGCGAACAATGAAATATCTCAAACATTACATCTGTTGTCATAATGGTTGTTATAAATGTTGTGAAAAGAAGAGTGCTATATTATTGGTTTGAACACACACACACACACACACACACACACACACACACATATACTTAATTTACTTACGATTTATTTTCCAGATAAGTAAACAACATAAAATTTGTTCACTTGAAGGTACATTATACCTATAATTATTTATCGGGTCGAATTAGATACTTCATATTGGCAAATATTTATTTTATTTTTATTTTATTTTATTTCATTTGATTTTGATTGAAAAGGACAGCGCTAGTGTTTTCTCCTGGGTCTTGGATGTTTTCTATGCATTCATGTATGTCTTACTCTTCATTAATATGTTTATCATTATGTAGTACCCATACAATACTATACAGAACACTTTATTGAAGACCACATACACTGGGTAACGGATAAACAAGAAAAAAAAAGATTCATTCAACAGGCACCGCTATGTAGCGATCTGTTCCAGACAATCTTACAAAAAAGAGATGGTCAAAAATACACTATAAAAATAGGCAGGCGGTGAAAACTGAGTTTAACAATTAAAATATACATATAAATATCCTGTAAACAAATAGTTCCTATAGGTACGTAAATAAGAAATACATATATTACATGAATACACGATACATGTTTAATATATAACATATTGATAAACACGTACAAGCCTAGAGTTTAGTTTGGGACTAGGTCAATTGTTGAGTACTAGTGAAAAACGCCAGGCCAGGGGGGGGGGGGGGTAAGGTGAAGTCAACTTAACTCTTACTAAAAATAGATGTAGATAAACAAAGTATAATAGACTTAGACCCTTTTTCACTTGATCTTCAGGAGAGTTATGCCCTTTTTCAATAGGAACCAAGAATTTGTGTGATCCCCTAATATTTATTTATGTCAGTTGCTCGCGACTCCATCCGTGTAGAAGTTGCTTAACGCCTAGGAAACTATGCAATTCCCCGCTGTAAAGATTCCCGGGTTTTAACTTGTTTCCATTTGCTGTTAAGCCGTGGAAGCGTGTCAAACAGATAGACAAGCTTCAGAGCTATGCTCTTGTCGGTGAAGTAATTGCCTGTTTTCTCTATTCTCTGCCAGCTTTTTCTACCTTCTGATACCTCAAGACTAAAGTATTAAAAGAAATAAGTCTTCGTCTTATTCCTTCTAAATTGCCCTGCAGGATGTTCAA
Source organism: Acleris sparsana (assembly GCA_923062465.1). NCBI lineage: Eukaryota > Metazoa > Arthropoda > Insecta > Lepidoptera > Tortricidae > Acleris > Acleris sparsana. The sequence continues at coordinate 2,451,810 of OV281288.1, forward strand.
AAAGAACTGTTGTACTGTATCAGGTGTCCGAGTATCTTTCTTCTATTACATTATCATATAGTTTTTTTTAATATGGGCATAATTTGTAGCACAAAACAAAGACGGTTTACGCCTCTGTCTATTTATTTGTCGGTAATTATCCACCAGTCTCTTAAATCACGCAAGAATACGTAACGGGATTCACTATAAAGATTTTTTCATGGCAATTTCATTTATTTATCATCGTGCCGTCCAAGAAAACAAACGCGAGATCAGCTAAACGCCCATGTATTAGCCAAAATATGTTTATGTCCAAATAGCCCATAATACACTGGTCACTGAGCGGTTAATTTTTTTTTTATTTCTGGGTGGATATGATGTCAGTGTGTATAGTGTAATGTACATTGGGCAGCACGAGGTTATAATAATATTCTGTTCTTTGTACGGGTGTTCTCAAAACTCACATTCCTAAACCAAAGCGAACGCGGGTCGGTCTAGCTATTATAGTACTCGTACAGATATATTTATTCAAATAACACTGGTAAGTGAATTACAAGGACAAGTCATTATCTCCAGTTGTATAACGAACAAGATTAGACAGAATCATTGCCGTAAGTACTCAACATGAAACGGACGGACCCCTGTGTAGACGACCAACCAGCCGTCCAATTTATATTACGAGCTGAGGACAGGGCGTGGAGGTTTGTTTTTAAATAGGATTCTGTATAAAACAAGATTGTGAGCAGTACGATTTTATACTTAAAAATAAATTTATTAATAAACCATACATTTCTTTGGTCACAATCGTTAGTGTTAGTTATAATACAAGAGGTCTCCACCTGTTTATATTTAAATAAATTTTCACTAAAGAGAGCTACTTCACTTATGAACTTTAGTTTTTTAACAATGTTGTCAGTCAAAAATATCATCTGTTAACTTCTTTTACGACTTTAATAATTCTTTGTTCTCTGATTATCTTCGTTAGTTACACTGATCTAGTAGGTATTAAACTACTAGATCCTCTATTTGAGGCGATAAACACCATAATGTCTTTTATGTGTTTTGGTATGTTGACAACACGATAAAAGGTTGAAGACGATATGGTTTTTACCGCCTAGAATAAAGACTTTGAACTACCTTAACAAGTTATATAACGTCAGTAAAAAATAAATTAGGTGCTAAATAAATCCTAGCAAGTACGTCAGTAAAGTTCATTTTGTGACTTATTGAATTTTTTAGTTACGCGCAGTATTACGGACGATAACACAATATTATAAGAACAAGAAATGGAACTTTACTGCTATAAACTGAACTATTAACTCTTAGGGTCTCCCCAGACCTATCGACGCGGAATCGGCTTGAGACAGTATTAAAAAAAAAATGTCCATGCAATAAGAGCGAAAACAACGTTGTTCCGTTCGCAACGCCGACACGAGCCGAGCCGAGCCGAGCGACGCCTTTTTCACTCTTACTGCACGGAAATAAAACTTTTTCTTACCGGCTCAATCCGATTCCACGTCGATAGGTCTGTGAAGACCCTTAAAGTTGGCGACATTGAAAAGTGAGCTTTAATCTGTATTCGTAAAATATATTTATCAATGAACGACGTGGGGCCTGGGCTCGGCTATTAAACTAACGTAACGTTTAAAAATGTATCGTCATAATACAAACCAAAGCTCACTTTCCAATGGCTAACTTTGAGTCAATCCGGTATGTGCGCATACAGCGAAGCGCAGCGCAGCGAATTTTTCACTGCCAAGCATCACCGTCTTTGGATGTGTTGAAATAGATGCTTGCGGAGATAATTTATGGTATTATTTAAGATGATGTGAAGCTTAAACAATTGATACAGGCACACTCACACATAGCGGTCAAACGTATAAATCAATGCTTTTTTTACATGCATTTAAAAAAAACTAAGTTGTAAATCTAAATGGCCGAACCCTAAAACTCCACTTTAATCAATAACCCCTCGAGAGCACCTCATAATACTGAGTCTGCGAGACACGTCCCCTTAAGCTCTCGACGGTACTGACGTCATCTCTTTTAAGAGTTTGGCTTCAGTACCTCCGCGTCAGCGCTCCGTCCGTCTTAAGCACGTCTCGGCTTAAGATGACATCTCTAGGTATTGACGTTGTTGTATTTGGGATTCGATTTTGGAGAGAAGTTCATTTTTAAACGAGTGAATGAAATTCTGTACATTATATTATACTCGTTATTCAAAAGTTTGAGAAACCCGACTAGCAACTAAGTAATACTTAGGTTCGAGTATGACTTGCACTGGTATCCAATTTTACTTTCTTATGAATCTGTCCAATTACAATTCATTTTAGAGCTGGAACATCCGATTTTTGATCACAAAGATACAAATATAGGTTTTTGTGCTTTCGATGTGTTTTTTTTTGTGTACCTAATTAGTGCTGAGTGAATCAGTTTTTTACACCCTGTTTACAAAACACACATAAATACATAAACTAATAAACCTTTCTCTCTTTTTTGAATTACTTCTGTGACTGACTAAAAATGGCAGTAGCCAAAATCACTGAGTAAATTTGATTTTCCATGTGGGACACCTTGAAAACGACGCGATATTGAATCCTGAGCAAACGAGGGACTCCAGATTTAACTCCCGAGCGTAGCGCGGATGTTACGAGTTAATTCCTGAGCAAAGCGAGGGAATTCGGATTCCTGGGTGCAGCGAGGGATTCAAGCTCGCCCAAGACAAACAGCTTTATCCCAAAGGGGAATACCCTACTTTTCTCACGTTTTGCGAGGCAATAAAAAGCAAGGCTTCCTATTAGAAACAACGTCAAATCTCAAATCACTTTCGCTTTCGTCACGCGACACTTTTATTCAAACTATAATCTTTCAACTTCAACCTCCTGCTAATACTGCAGCGTTTTGCAACTCTCGCGGGTTTTCTTTTATTTTCTTTGTTTTGCGTATATAGCTTGTAGTGGCCAGTTCGATTTTCAAATAAGTTCCATAGAAACCTACGGCAAAGGTTTATAATTATGGATATTTTTCATACGAATTCAAATTTCATTATTAACCAGCAGGTTATGCCTATAATGAGATTCAGTACAATATTATTACCCGCCGGGATATAATATTGTACTGAATCTCATTTATAACCCGCTGGTTAGCCGATGGATATAATGACTAGCTTTAACTGAGGTTTGCATGATATATAATTGGGCAAATTCGAGTATGTGGTGTGAAAACATAATAATTGTTTTCAGATCATAGTTGGCTGAATACCTAACTACTAAGTGTATTCATTGCGAATGATAATTTATTGTTTGATGAAATATTACCAAATTAGGTACTAGCCCTAATTTTCATCTGATTTCAGAATGCCTGACAATTATTTTTAAATTAAACTCAAAGCTTAACATTATTGATGCTAACAATTAACACAGCAAGTTAGGATTATTTTTATTAAGATTTTTTTTTTTGTTATATCTGCTAATTTTGACTATTGTACAGTTTTCTTACGATGCAGCTTTACAATTAGCAAAAGTATTTTTTTTACGATGTATCAAAAACAAGACAAAGAACAAAAAAGCTAAAAATTACTGAATAGACTTATGTGTATGTATAAATCAAAATAATAAATAAATAACCAATTCTTTATTTAACATAAAATACAGATGTCTTTTACCAATAACTACAATTCCCGCATTGTATTTCATGTAGGTAAATTTCAGATTGTATTTTGATTATCTATGTAAGCGTTTTGATGATGACTGTGATAATTCAAAACATGTTTACTGTACAAATGGTTCATAATAAAATTAGCTGCAGCCTGTGAGCACTTAGAAGGTACTTCTTTGTACTTCTCTATCACTCGTTCTTAATAAGAGCGTAATAAGATCGAGTCTGAGACAAGTAGGTAAAAACCCGCAGCACCTTTTAAGAGTTATCACACTTATTTATCACACTACGCTTCTACTCACAGTACGTTTACTTGATAAAATATCACAAATGTCTCATGATATAAATATATCATGAAACAATAATTATTTCTGTATTACACGTAGTTTTACGTGAATAAAATATTAATTTCTCATTTGTGACTTATATTTTCATTGTTACAGGTACTAATATTCCGATCAAAATTGGAACTGCTAGCAACGTAGATAATAGACTTCTCCTAATTGGTTACGGTAGAACAGGCGTTTTGTTATCAACAAAGATTTCTCAAGTAGAAATACTTGAAGCTTCGCTCACTATTATTACGTAATTATGCTTTGTCTGCGAGCTTGCTATAATTAATAATTATTTTACCTTTTCATTTTCTTTCAAATTGATGCCTAATTTTATGCTATTTTTTTGTATGATTAACAATTTACTTATGAAGTTTTACTTTACTTATTTCTGAGGAAATGTTAATAACAATAGCGTATGGTTCCACGCTTTTCCCGCTGCCTTACACGTAACTATAACAAAAATTGGCTCTACAAATCTTTATATTTTATAAACCGAAAACTTGTTTTCACAAACCCGCACTATTTTTAAAAGACCTATCCAACGACTTCCCACATTATGGGGTAGTCGAGAAATAAATACATCCCCACGTCACGTGTAGGGGGTACACCAAAAAAAAAAAAACAAGATTTTATTTTACCACTTTGTTGGCGTGACTAATATGTATATTCATGCCAGATCACAGATTTCTAGTACTAAGAGTCTCGGGGCAGCGGACGGACGGAACGCCATGGCGAAACTAAGGAACCCTAAAAAACTGTTCGTCTCCGAGCTATAAGTTTAGTACCTTTGTACTAAATTCCATGGCGTTCTGGAGTTCTGGGAGTCCTTTTTATTACAACTCGGAACTCATATGACGAGACTCAACTCAGTACATTGGAATCCCTTTATTGCAGAACTTCCAACCAAGCAAGTCTCGCGAACTAAGCGAGTTTCGCATAGGACTTGAGTCCTTTATCTGCGTTCGAGTCCTTTGGTGTAACGAGTCGGAATAAAAAGGACTCCCAGAACTCGAGTTGTTTTTATATTATTATGTTTGGTTATAGTAATGTAAATAAGTTTTATCTATTAACTTTCTTTAAATTTCAATACAATAAATGTTCACAGCTATTGTTAAATCTATATATATATATATAAAAATGAATTGCTGTTCGTTAGTCTCACTAAAACTCGAGAACGGCTGAACCGATTTAGCTGATTCCTTTTCGGTTGTATTCGTTATTGTCAGGGCAATGTTTGTATGAAAGAAAAAAAAAACCACCGGGAATGTCAGAAATTTGCAGCGGGCGAAGCCGCTGGCGGGTCACTAGTATAAAATAAAATAGGCTGCAGCGATATAATTATCAATCTTTTTCCTATGATGACATAAGTCAAATAGAGAAATTACATTTTATTATATAACGTCCAGTGTCTATTTACAACATCTAGACTCGGAGTCGTATTGTGAATTTAGCCGCAAGTCTAATTTGTCTAATAGTCCCAAAGACTCTAGTTTTTTCGAAGACTCAAGGTGTAGACAAAAAAAAAAGTCGCTGGAGTCACGCTCGACACAACTCCGCCACTCGGGATTCGGAGTCTTTGAGCTCACCAAGTCGTCTATCAAGTGAGTCGAGTGTACAAAATTAGGACTCCAGAGCTCGAGTTTTTACAACACTAGTGAAAACAATAAACAGACTAACAAATTTATTAGTAGTTTATGTAACCGGTGCATAATGAGAGTGTGGTCTTATGAAACGAGCCGAAAGCAGAGTTTCATTATAAGATCACGCGAGTGTTGTTGCCTAATGATGTGTTAGACGCTACTTTGACAGAATTGTAGTAATAGGTATTTTCATATGACAAATAAAAGTAAAGTGATGATCTGTCTGCGCAATGTATTGATGTGTATTTTACAAATTAAAGTTTGGGTGTACATTGTGAAACTGGCCCTAAATGTACCAAACCCGTACTCAACCTTAATAACAAACAAATCATCCAACTTATAAATAAAACAACGGATTTAACCCTGGTACTCTATATCCGCTTGAAAACTCAACAGAAGGGTTGACATGCTCTGACCGGGACACCAGAAAACACGTTCTGTCGGAGACACCTCTTCACTTTGAATAGACATCAGATCGGGCTTGCGGTCGCTTCGCTTGAATTAATAATTCCAGCCATTGTTTTAGCGAATACTGAGTAAACAGAAGTTTAATAGGTAGCTAAGTTAAGTAGAAATAAAAATAATAGTAATGTAAGAAGAATAACTTTAAGAGTTGGTTGGAAATTATTGGAATAAAAACGATTCCGATGAATGAAGGCTTGAAAAAGAATGCCATACAGCCACTTTCACACGTCAAAGCTTTAGTATACACAGAAAAATAGTATCTATGACTTTAACTTCAGTAACTTTAACTTCACTACACTGCGCAAAAAGTAAGTACAAGTATATTATGACATTAGCGTTGATTCGCGTCACTCGATGCTTAATACGCACAGAACCGAACGAGGCGACGACTCGGCCCTGCTGGAACCGGCTCGGTTCGTCCTGTTGAGTTTGCTAGTGGTGGCTCGTGACGCGTTCGCTCGAACACGCATCCAAGCTGTGAATATAGCTTCGTTTGAAGATAAACTACTTTTCTATTTCTACGCTACTGCTAAGAATAAGCTAAGGCATTACTATGTTAGGCACTACGACAAGGTCTTTAGGTTAAGTACATTTGTAACGCTATCTCCTTTTGATCTATTCTGCTATTAAAGATTATCATCTCTTTGAATAAACATGAGATTGGCTTGCGGGGCTTCAGTTAAATTTATAATTCCAGTCATAGTTTTGGCGGAAACTGAGTAAACAGAATTTAAATAAGTTAAAATCAGTTGAATGGAAGAAAAATAATAAGATGATAGAGGTATAGAAGAAGTTCTTGACAATTTTGACTCTTTAGTTGTAGAAAATGTGGAAGAAAGTTGTGAAAATAAAAAAGGTGATAAGGGATGGGTGTTTAGATATCCTTTATTGATATTTACTGCTATTAAAGCCAATAAATAGTGAAAGTTGGTAAAAGTGAGAGTATTATACTTCAATCCTCAAGTTAGTAACGCATCTGCAGTCTTTAAATTACGAGTGACGTAACCTTGAGAACCCACTTGTTATCAAGTAGATTGTATTCTCGATTGTCTTTATCTATTGTGTGTTTTATTTTAGTGTTGTTAAATAAAAAGTATTTGTATATCATTATTATTGTCTTTCCCATGGCAATAAAAAACTTGTGCTGTTAATGTACTTTGGTAAAGTTTTGTCAACGTTACGATAGCTCTTATTTTAACTGCGGCCGAATTAAAAAATTAAAAACAATACTCCTCTCAAAAGCAATATTTTTTCAGCGCCAAAAAAGGCCTAGCTCTTGTTCCTCGACAACATAATATATTCAATAATTTCCTGATACCTGTAACGTCTCAGGACTGAGACGGATGTTTCACACCTTTTTCGGGAAATTACGGCCTTTTCTGAGTTATGGGTGGAGAGAGGATGTTTCAATTCGGAATGAATAATGAAATAGTTGGAAAATTTATTGTAAGTCGCTTCGAAGTGACTTGTAATTTTATTTACGAAGAAACAGTACTGTTTTCTGATTAAATATTGAGCATTAACAATTATTTGAAGCATGCAAGCTTTTTACAACAATCAGAAAAATCCTGAACTGGAAGCGAAACTTGACGTTGTAAAGATGATTCAGTAGGCATCTCAACAGTCTTTCAGAAGATAAGCTCCGTTGTAGAAATTTACAACGTGCGCTGAAATAAATCCAAAGCTCTCTACACCTAAATCTATTGGATTTAGACTTAAAAAAAGCACTAAAAACCCTCTACTGATTGTCTTTTTGTATTTTTTATTCCAAATAAAATAAATCCCCAATTCTTTCTATCGAATTAGTTTTTCTGTTAGAATCTTTTTTCCCTGAGCGTTATTGCGAAGAAAGGTGTCCTCTCAGGCCGCAGCATTAATCATACTGGTAATCCGGGATGATCCCAGAGTAGGTTATTAGGGAGAAAGTATTCGATACCTCTCTAGCACCCTAAGGGTAGAAACAGTTTTTTTTTCTTAAGGTTTAACACCAAGAGCTTGTACATATGACTAAGGAAAACACGGAAAATTAATTTGTACTCTGTCGTGTAATCGCTTGAAGTAATGAATTGAGGTTCCGTTTACCTAGCTACAACCTATATCCATTCTAATATTATAAATTAAAAAGTAAACTCTGTCTGTCTGTTTGGTACGCTTTCACAGCTAATCCGCGTGTTTATTTGTAAACATAGGTAAAACTAAAATAGTGGTGTTTTTTTTGTTTATGGTGGAACACTATGTTTTGCCTGGCTTCAACGATTAATTTTTAATCGTTGAAGCCTATTCTTTCAACGAGTTTGTCTAACTAACAAAGATTCGACTTACTTTTATCCAAGCATAATAGTTGGGTTTTAAAACTACAGTTAGATAGGAACGAACGAAGAGAACGGAAATCCTTAAAATTATAAAATAACAATCTAAAACCCATGGAAATTATATCCCCCGTTCGCGTAATTGGAAATGTGGTTGCATGTTCAAATAATCAGTTCTTTTGTAGCTGTATAAAGATGATCTGCGCTCTTGTTTAAATAATAAAATCTCAATTTGTGGCCGGTTTTAAAGTTAGCAGAATGAAAGAGTATTTCGCAATTAGAGAAAAAGATTCAGTTCAGTTACCTAAAGAAATGAGAATAATGCTATGTATATTGTTACGTTTCTCGTTGGAAAATGTTATGTTATATTTCTGATACTAATTGGAGGAAGGATTAACGATTTAATTATTGGTTTTGTTGCTAAGGTTGTGTTTTTTATCATAATTGCCTGTTATAATGGAATTAAAGGTGTTTGAATACGAAAAACGTGGAAGAAGCGAAATCTGTCATGATCGTAGCAGGTGGAAATAAGTGGTCTCTGCCTACAACTCTGGGAAAACAGACGTGATTTAATGAAAGTGTGAATGTTAAAATATTCGATAGATGCAATGCGCAGGACTGTTTCTTGCGGTACGTATTTAGGCTGACATGATGATGATAAATGATACAGCCTCGAATATGTCGCCGGTAACAGATAAAATTATTCCAGACAGCTGATACTTAACAAACATTGTTTTTATAAACAGCGTTAGGTATTTTTAATTACTATCAAAATAAAGGATTTACGTAAGCCCTATATCTGCTATCCTGCTATGGAAAAGATAAACAAGCACACAGGCAGAGGAGATAGTAAGTGGGATCTGTGACTCATGCACATTTGTATTCTCGAGACTACAATCTTAAGACTGTCATCTTAAGACCGCAAATGCATTGCTCAGACTAAGGTGAAATGCCTCTATGCTAGCAATTTGACCGATTGTCTTAACTCAACACCGGAACAAAACAATGCGCACACTGCTAAACGGCGGTAGGGAATATGATGGTGGTAGTGATCCGGACGGACCTTGCACAATGTCTTGCTATTATTAAATATATGTATGAATGTATGTAAACACTTGATAATACAAAGTAAAAACAAAAACAAAACAGAAAAGATGTAAAAAAAAAGGCGAACGTTAAGGTATGACTTCCAGGTAACCCGTGAAAGATTGAGAAAAGTGAAAGGTTGTGCCTCGATCAGGCAAATGTACAACTTTTAAAGTGACAATAAAGGACATTATAGGAAGTCCAGTTGTTCAAAAACTCGTCTGCCTAGCGATGTAAACACCGTTGTCACTTGTCACCTATCACTGACAGGGTCTTAGTCACCTTTGTAGGACGGGCTTAAAAATATGGGACGTCACGCACCCCCACTGAGCCGCGAACAATGTAGAAAAACAAAAGAGCATCCGATCTCATAACATTCCCGAGTAATAGCTGAATATTTTACAGGTCTGGCGCGATTGCCTCGCTTATGTATGAACATTCCCGGTTCAATGTTTTAAATAACATTTATTATGTTGTATGCACACTGGAGGATTCATAATTAGTTATGTTATTCATATGTTTTATAATCTTTAAAAATACAACAAATAAAAATAATTCAACTCTCGTAATTTTAGGTACAATTCGATCTTAAAAATAATATTTGTATCACAAAAATCTACCATACATGGCATATGAAATCAGGAAGTAGGTATGCATCTACTTATTATCTAAGAACTCCTGTATACTATAAAAACACTTTTCTGTCAGTCATCTTTTCAGAGCTCGTTTAAATTTAAAAAATATTAGTCTTTTATTGTGTCAGGTAGCTTGTTAGATATTTTGATGCACATTATATATAACAACTAAGCAACTAAGCAACTAGTGATAATTTTGACAGTGGTTTAAATAATTTATTGATTATTTATTGCTTTACATAGATTAAAAATATATTTTTTCAACACAACTTTACTTACCAAGTACGGAGTATTCATCAATGTCAAAGAACACCAATTATAATGAATTTTGAAATATCGATTTATCGTAAATAACTATTCCAAAAGTTAGTACCAAAACTAATTAATTACAAAACTTTAATATGTCTTAGACGTAGTTTTGTGCCAATTAAAAATACCTAGTTATAACACCAGCAGGTTTGTTATCATCATCATAATCATCATGTCAGCCGAAAGACGTCCACTGCTGGACCTAGGACTCCCCCAAGGCTTTCCACTCAGACCGGTCTTGTGCTTTTCGCATCCACCGCGGTCCCGCGATCCTGACGAGGTCGTCATTCCATCTTGTTGGAGGCCTACCAACAGCTCGTCTTCCGGTCCGCGGACGCCACTCCAGAACCTTCTGACCCCATCGGCCATCAGTCCTGCGAGCAATGTGCCCCCCCACTGCCACTTCAGTTTAGCTATTCTTCGGGCCATGTCGGTAACCTTAGTTCTACTGCGAATATCATCATTTCTGATTTTATGGTTCGTTATAAAAAAAAAAAAAAACATTATATCCATCATACATCCACAAAAAACTAACAAAACTTCCTTAATCTATCAAAAAAGCCTTTGTCCTCCATTCCAATGCAACCACAACGCCATCTGTGTTTCATTTGTCACATTAAACTTTTCAAGGAACCGGCAACACCCTCCTTTTTTCGTGTGGCAAAAACAGAATCCGTGCAACCCAGCTTTATATTTTTAATATCGCCGGCTCAGTACACGTACCAAGGGACATATTCAGTTCAGTGCAACTGGGGTTCGCAAATTAGCTGTGCTGGAGCTAACAATATTGTTGTTTTACTTAATATTTTGTTTTTTATAATATGATTGAGTATGTTAAGGGAAGTTAGTATTAAAATACAGTGCAAAAATACTGTGATATTGTAAACTATTTATAATTAATATGTAATGATGTAAACCTTTTTCTTGAAAAAAATATACCTTGCCGAGTTTCTTACGCCGGTTATTCTCGGGGCAAAGGTTTTATTTTTCGAACCGGTGGTAATGCTTTTTGACATTCATAGGTGCATTATATTATGCCTAAATTGAAGAAATTTGACTTTGAAAAATACTGCTGCTAGTTAGGTATTAGACTCCTGGTATGGAAGGACGGGGCAAGTTTTTGAAGGCTGTTTAATTTTGTAGGAAGTTTTTTAATGTTAATATTAAATTTTAGGAGTAAATGGTAGGAGTTAGTAGTCTGGAATGGTTCAGCTAAATACCAACTAGCCACACTTTACTCGGGGGGACGCAGAGCTAAGAGACTCATCGGCCGCCATTACGCTCAAAAAGTTAACCTTCTCAGCCTAGCTCACCGCCTTAAACTTGCCTGCTCGTCTGTATTGTAGACTGTAGTAGTAAGGTAAGGTTAGGTAAGGTAGCATTTGAGGTATAACAATACCTCAAATGCTAATACCGCCGTCTCCTTTCTACCATCGGACATCCAGACGCACTGCGACTACTGCGAGGTTCCATCCGTACCTGGTTGGAATTCCTGTTCGAACGAAGCGCTTTGCATCATCAATATGATTTGTTACCTATTATTGTGAAATGTTATCTTTAATTGTTAATTTAAGTTTAGCGAGGCATTGGATAAATTGTACTGTGATGTAAACGTTTTTATCAATAAATAAATAAATAAATTTGTAATGTTAATTGCAAAATAGTGGAATGCGCTTTCGGCGTCTGTATTTCCGAGTGCATACAATCCGAACCAATTTAAAGCTAGGGTTAATAGACATCTTCTGGGTCAACTCGCTTCATCGTCGACAAAATGTTCGCTATCGCGGGGCAAACCCATTCTCTATATAAAAAAACCATTACGCAAAAAAGCGTTACGTTGATTTAAAAAAGTTAATTAAAAACACTTATAGGTAGGTACTGTACTGTAAGAAAGCAACTAAAGGTATAAGGTATGATTAGATTGATTAGGCATTCCGTCTTAGTCCTCGGGGTTGGCAATTCATTTGCAGTCTTAGGATTGCAGTCTTGGACTTGGCCTTGGTAGCCTTGGTGGCCCGTGTGCTCATCATCCTTCTTCAAGGCATAAAAAATGCGGATTTATTTTATGTTAGAACATTGTAACAACCAATTTGTTGATTAATTCCTATGTAGTTTCTATCTGGTCACTTAACGCTTTCATTATGACAAGGTTCTATGGTGGATCAACATTTAAAATCCTTGATGGTACACGGTTAAAGTAGCTTGCGCGTATTGAGGCCATTGCGCAGGTTATATGCATATTGTGAACCAACGTTAAGAACAACCGCGAGAAGATCTGCTTACAAATAAAAAAACCGTATTCAAATCGGATTACCCGTTTAAGAGCTGCTGTGCCACAGACAGACACACACACACACGCACACACATACACACACACACACACACACACACACACACACACACACACACACACACACACACACACACACACACACACGCATACGCACACGCACACGCGCACGCACACGCACACAGCGTTCAAACTTATAACATCAGGGGTTAAAAACGAATCCTTGAAGTAATGAAAAAGTACATTAAAGAACGCTGCCATAATATTCAGCACAGGTACCAGAACTGGGTCGGCTGTGAATTTTCATTTCATTCGCAATCGGCCAAACCGTGGTTATTTTCCAGCAATAGAATAAACCACTGAAGTGGCGCTGTCATATGCACTTCGGAGGCACAAGCAGCGTTGGGGGGACAAATTGGCAATTTTCTAGTTCAGTAGGTCAGCACTTCAGGGTTTTCTTTGTATTGGGACAAAGTTGCTGAATTTCTTGGAAGTTTGCTCTTGACAACATAAGAACTGATGCCAGAATTCGTCGACAGTACTTGCTTCTTTATTAGTTTTCTGATATTGAGAGCGTCGGTGGCTTAGAGTCGTTAGTATTATCAAAGTTTTGTTAATATTCACCCGTTATAATAATAAAGATTCGTCGATATTTTTTTGTCTCCCTCAACCTTAAACCAACCCGGTAATAAGACGTGGCATCCGTTTCACTTTTAGGGCTTTGTGAAACAATCTAAACGCTGGGCGCCTACACGCATACAAATAAGGCAATACGATCGCAGTGATATCAAACAGGATTCCGCATACTTATTAAAGAAATAAATGAAAAATTATTTTGGACAACTCTTACACAAATTGACGCGGACCCTAACTAAGCTTTAGACTTGAAGTATAGGTAAGTACTAGAAAATGTATAGAAGAATATATACTGTATGAAAAATTAGTAAGGAATTATGATTGTCAACATTATCAATATTAAGAAATTTCATGGTTGTGCAAAGTGTTAGGCTGGACTTCTTATCTGCTTAGTACTGTAAAACATATGGTTCTCTGTCATTTCGCCAAACAACGTTACCCAATCTGATTCATCCTTAATACTAAGCATCTATTGTTATTATATAAGGTTTATAATGGGCGTCAAATAGCTCAAGTAACCATGTCAATTACATGTTATTTAAACCTAGGACTTTAAACGAACACTAGGTATTAAATTGTATTGTTTCATGTTGGATATTAAAGAAATAAATGAAAAAAAAAAACTGATTCATTTCCCTACTGTTTCATTTGGGCAAATGTTTTTTTCTAAAACTGTAAATATTTCAGGTTTTTTTAAACTAACCTAATCTAACCTCGGTTCTACACGTAGGTCATGAAATTAAGAAATATTTACAGTTTTGGAAAAAAAAGCACTTGCCTTAATGATACAGTTGGGAAATGAATCAGTTTCGGAAACGTTATTTGGCAAAATGAAAGGACGACTAAATATATAGATCACACAAACTGCCCATTTCTGGAATCGAACCAGAAACCGATAGCTTTTTACGCAGGGTCAATAACAACTAAGCTAACTGCATCATCATGACTGCAAGCATCGCGTTCTGTAGCTAAAGTCCTACATTGATAACTACGGGCGACAATGAACCCACCTGATAGACCGATGCAGTGAAAGAAGTCTGCCAAACCAATTTGCATGAAGATTGGCCTTCCCCTGTGGGGGAAGGGGGGTCCAGTCAGTGTTAAGCTACAGTAAACTTTATTGGCTGTAATGCGATAAAGCTGGACGGGAGACAGCTTTCTCATAGAGAATCGCTGTCACGTAGTTACAAATGAATTTCGCTTAGTCAGAGCGCTGTGGTTCAAACTTTGTTATCTTTTACTGTTACTCACTCCTTATTGTCCAATTAATTACAAAGTGTTGCATATTTTTAAGCTTGTTTGCTAAAAGAAATGCTGTCCACTTGCATGCAACCAAAATAAAATATATATCAGCTGATAACTACATCCGTTATGTATCTTGGATCCATAGATTATCGATTTAAAATTACAATAATCAAGACTGCAAACCTAAGAATCTATATGAGTTCCTACGTTACGTTTTTTGACATGCGGTATAATTTTTTAATCTCTTCGTCTTGTCTTTTAATACTTAGCTCACTAAAATGGACGAAAAATCAAAATTGAAAGAAATTATCGAAATGACTTCACAACGGAACCCCAAAAAACCAATAACAAAAACAAGAGCCCCGGATGTCCGGGTAACGTTATGATATTATGTTATTGGCGCCTCGCCAGAAAGTCAGTTGCACACTTAAGCTGATGGTCCTTCGAGCCGGATCTGAATTTCAGATGGTCTGCAAAAACGGTCTTTAGTGCCTACGATATAAGTATAGACGTTTGGTTTGCTCAAGTAAGTTTGTGAGAGCTCCGTGAGTGAAGTATTCGTTATGGGAAAGAAACCATTTGAGCGATGTAGAAATGTAAGAAAGAAGGGTATTGTGGATTTCGCTAAAGAGAAAATAATAAATAAAACACCTATAGAGCCTAGAGATCGTTTGTCAAAATGAAATTCACTTGGCAAATTAGTGTTGGTTTTTAGTGGTGGTCCAGATGGCTACCATCATCATATCCTTAGTCCTACCCAGCAGCAGTATTCTCATTTTTGTTTCGGTATGAGGAGAAGATAACCTGTGAAATTACTGGCATATAGACATACTATCTCAGCCCTCAGGATTGACAACAGATTTTCGGTCTTAGGACTGCAGTCTTTAGATTTTTGTCTTAAGAATACAAATGTCTTTACGTTACAGATCCCGCCCGGCTTATTTAATACTAACTTCTACCCACGACTTCGTCACGTAGATTTCAATTATGGTTATTTCCTCGGGAATGTTTACATTTTCTGGGATGAAAAGTAGCCCATGTGTCTTTCTCTTCCATATCTAGGGTATAAGCTATCTGCATTTCAAGTTTTATCCAAATCACAGCGTGAAGGATTATCAAACTAACACACACACACACACACACACACACACACACACGCACACACACACACACACACAACACACACACACACACAGAGACACAACACACACACACACACACACAGAGACACAACACACACACACACACACACACACACACACACACACACACACACACACACACACACACACACACACACACACACACACACACACACACACACACACACACACACACACACACACACACACACACACACACACACACACACACACACACACACACACACACACACACACAACTAACTTTCTCATTTATAAAATTAGTAAGATCGTTGAAAAAATATCCTCAAAAACGTTAGCGCAACAGTAACACCTCGTTGAAAAACTTCTTTCCTACGATTTGATTATTGTGTTAACTAAGAGACTAAGGACACTAAAAGCACTAAGGCAATTTTTCCAAGATTCGATAAAAGCTGTCCAAGTTCAAAGTCGTATTTTCTTGCTACAATTTCCAGAACAACTTACAAAGCACTCAAGGCAATTAAGCTCCGCGGCCGAACTTTCTGGAATTAATGTCTCGGTAGGCTTATTCCTTGGGTATTATTACAAAATAACTGTATTGGCCTTGACAGAGAAATAGTTTTTGCAGCCTGTCAGTGATGTTTTTCAATCTATTTGACCGTCCAAGGTCTATTCCACATTGTTAACACAATGTCAACAATAGATATTGGAAAATACGGCTGTTCGTACATTAACAGTGTGTTATCCTTATCGAAGGAAGATGGTCTAATCAAAGAAGGAACACATCCATTGCTACTAGTAATAACCAAAGAGATGCGATTGATAAGGTGCAAAGTTAAATAATGTCTAATTACTCTCCTGCACCAACTTTGCGAGCTGGACTGTTAAGTATATAGGGTTTAATAAATTCAATGCCAATACTAAAGCTGAAAGGTAAAGATAATTGTACGGAGGAAAGTCAATAACCTAAAATCCGTCCAGCTAAGCAAGCTTGATGGATTGTATTGACAAGCACATGGAGTAGGTAAATGAGCACACAGGCCTCCTTGATGATGCACATCACAATATCTTGGACCATAAAACCGAATATTTTCCATATATATGTACCGTCAATGATAAGCATTACTTCTTTAAGAGGCTGTGAAGCTAAAAAATCCGATTTTCATGATTTTTGTATATGTTGTAGATAATATAATGAAAAACTATGTCTGTACGTTTTCCTTTCCAATTAAATATTACTTATTATGAAACAAAGAATGATGGGCAAATTGGCCCATATAACCAATACCAAATACCAATCTCATGTAAACTTCATTTTCTAATACGGGGACAAACTACAAAAACTCCGGAGAAGAGAGTTATCATCCTTCAAATACTCACACACACAACGTTTATTATTACACCAGCTGTGCCCCGCATGCGTTGCAATACTATTTCCCGTATATCCGACTCACGCTTGCCCGATTTTACTAATACAACAATTACAGCAAACAGTGGTATAAAAAGTCTACATACGTTATAACTCTGTTGGTGATTGGGCTGGGTTCCATACATTTTTGCCCATTTCTTTAAAAAACAAAAAACAGAAACGTACAAGCATAGTTCCTTCTAATATCTACAACATAAATATTCAAAAATCATGGAAATCGGACTTGATTTAGTTTAGTTTTCGCCCGGAGCTAAATTTTAGCGGCGCTTCACAATCCTCGTAAGAGAGAACCTAGCGATAGCAAGTACATTGTTTTTTTAAATTATCAAGACTTAAATCATTTATTCTTGTACAAGATACTAAGATGCCTAGTAATGTAAGATGAATGCAAAAAATCTTGACAGTAAATATTAACCACAATAATATTTTAGTATTTATGTGTCAATAACGAAACGATCCCATGATGTGAAATAATATGAAAATATTTCGTCTTTCTAAATACATTCCTATTTACAATTCAACGTAATAAAGATATCAAGAATTATCAAAGTGAAACATTCTTGCTTTGATCGCATCTTTTGTGATAAAATGACCACTCGCTGATTATGTTACAGACTCTTTTGAGCAAAGGTTATCTAAATTGATAATAGTTTCTTTCTAACGACCAAGCATGGTAGCCAGGCTGATAAATCAAATTAATAAAGAAATTCTTACATTTTTTCTGACTTTATATATCTCTCTAAAGAAATGTTAAACTTGTTCAATACTGATAATATTTTACAGGCTAAAATGTTGATAGGCCATGTAAACATTTTTCCAAAATGGCCGGTCACTCGCAGATATTTACAAAACCCTCTGCACCCGGACCTAAGTTGTGGCAAGAGCAGAAGCATTTGTAGTCAATATCACTAGAATTGGAATTCGAACTAGATGCTGCTTAAATGGACATAACGCTTTAAACGTGAAAAATGCGCTATACAGTGTGTTATGTCATCGGTGTCGGAGATTTTAGGGACTAACTCTGTAGGTCATACTCATCAACTTTTATTATGGGACCAACATCCAAAATTGCGAAAAAAAAACAGCTTTTCCAAACAAACTTTGAGATCTAAACAGCCGAAATGTATGGAACAGGTGTTTTTTTTTTCGCAATTTGGATGTTGGTCCCATAATAAAAGTTGATGAGTATGAACCTCAGAGTTAGTCCCTAAAATCTCCGACACCGATGACATAACACACTGTATAAGTTCTATCTTTAATTGTACATTCCTCAGGCTTTATCCATTTGTTTTTAGTTTGTTTTTCATAGTTCTTTTTTGTTTTGTTTTGTAATTGTGTAAACGAGTAGATGACTTGCACAGTCTCATTTGCATTTCAATGAATAATGACGATGATGCATGATGCAACCCTCTCACATGAATGTGGAGACGGATCTTTATCCTTTCTATAATTTTATATTTATTTAAAAACTACTAACACCAAAGATTTCCTTCTAAAGCCCTAAACAAATATAACCTGGTAATTGTTACATGAAGGCAATGTAAATACTCAATTTAAATGCAAAGTATATACACAAGCCCTTTTATCACCCGCAGCCAACAAAATCCTGACAAATCGGGACACCCCTGAGCGCAGTGAATAAAATTGCAATATTTTTCGCGATCCGCGTCGCAATTCGGCAAATTGAAAAACTAGCATTCGACTGCCGAGGCCCACTTGCTTTGCTCACCGTGAAATTAACCGAACGCTCAAACTGAACTGTATCGAGTGTCATGAAGGTACGATAACATTGGAGATTACAGTTTTGAGTTATTTGAGAGATTTCAAATAAATTTTCAAAAAAATAATAATTCACAAATGGGGGTTTTTTTATGGCATAGAAAAGGCAACCTGATGGTAAGTGGAAACTGTGACCCATAGACGTTCACATTCACAAGACTGCAAGCCTAAGACTGCAAATGCGTTGCCAACCCTGAGGACTAAGATGGAATTCCTCTATGCTAGTCATTACACCGGCTGTCTTATGTATTAGTAGTATTAAGGTGAGGTAATTATGTTTTTAATACAGTTATTCTAATTAATATCATTGATGTCTGGACTGTCTAGATATTATATTTTAGTTATCACACATTAATACAGGAATGTGTGTTAAATAACCAGACGAATAGTCCATGTCCTTGTAGATTAAAACAAGTTACATAAAGACGAAATCGAAGTGGTTAACGGTAGTGGTAAATGATGTACAAAACTTGGAGTGTTTCTACATGTTTCTATATGTTTCTATATAATTAATGTCCCAGTTGTTATAAATAATGAAACAATACGACATATATTGACGATTAGATACTTTTTTTTCGTTGAGCGTATTTTTTGAATCAGTCACGTATAAATTGCATTAGTACCTAGTCTCAAAACATGGAGAAATTTTCATTTTGATTAAAAATAAGGTGCTAATTGCAGACATAATAGTCAACAAAGTCAATCTTCTTCATAGTTTTCATTGCGTTGTGATTTCCATGGAGCTTCGCTTCGAATCTTTTATTCTGAACGAGTGGCATTCGATTAAAAAGCGTTGTAGCGTTGGCAGACTTGCTTCATAAAGTGGGTATGGTTCAGAATATCAGACGGAAAATCAAAGTTGATTCAAGCAGCAGAAACTTGAAGTAAAATGAAAGGTGTACAGTCGACAACTAAACTAGCGACTCACCTTAGTTCCAAAGTCAATCTGGCATCCTACATCCTCCAACAATAAGCTTGAGATTCCTAAAAGTTAGAAATGTTGAAATGGGTGACAAATTAACGTTCGTGATGGCAAGGAATTTGTTTGATGGTGATGTCTTCTTTTTATCATCAGTACTATCTATGATGTATCATCATCATCATCATCATTTCAGCCATAAGTCGTCCACTGCTGAAAATAGGCCTCTCCCAAAGATTTCCACCTAACCCGATTGGAAGCGGCCTGCATCCAGCGGGTCCCCGCGGACTTGACCAAATCGTCCGTCCATCTCGCGGGGAGTCGCCCTACGCTGCGCTTGCCGGTACGTGGTCTCCACTCGAGAACTCTACTGCCCCAGCGGCCATCAGTCCTTCGAGCAATGTGGCCTGCCCATTGCCACTTCAGCCTGCTAACCCGATTGGCTATGTCGGTTACTTTAGTTCGTCTACGTATCTCCTCGTTCCTGATTCGATCTCGTAGCGAGACACCAAGCATAGCTCTTTCCATGGCACGCTGAGTGACTCTGAGCCTATTCAAGAGGCCAACGGTTAGAGACCACGTCTCGGCACCGTAGGTCAACACTGGTAACACACACTATTCGAAGACTTTAGTCTTCAATGATGTATACCTAGTATAAAATTCTGTGAATTCTTTTTAATATATTATATGGTAATCATATCATTCATTATCATAAAGTAAAAGTTGTAAAAAACGTTGGATTTAGTTTAAGCTATCATTATCAGCCGAAAGTCGTCCGCTGCGTTGTCCCCTAGGATGTACTTGATTCAACTTTTATGTTGATTTATATCAATTGAGTAATTGCTGCTTCAATAACTAAACCTAAGTTAGCTGATAAATTGAACGTTCCATTTGAATTTCAACAGAATGCTCGTTGTAAAGGAGAGAAATTATTGATAACTGGTCTTGCATGTTGATCAAAATGATGCAACGAGCTCTATTCCCCGTATGTCACGTTCACCTGCCTGATACTATCCAAAGGCAATGCAATCCATACGCGTGTAACTCTCAACTGCGCTACCTTTGAGAGGTTTTCCCTCAAGCGAATCGTAACTGTACCTAATAGGGCACAGAATTCTATTTCAGATTGAGTTTTTACCACAAATTGAACAGGGAAACGGATAGTTTTGACTGTGTAAATCGGTTGAAAATATGTCTTTTGTGAACTACGGTGTTATAAAGTTCCTTTGACAATGCCACAGAGATGCTGTTATTTTTTCTCTTTAATGTATTACTCTTTGCGTTTTATATGTCCAGTGGCGCTGTTCAGGTTGTGCTCGGGTTTTCGGAAAATATTTGGGAAGCTTTTGCAGAATCCTTTTCTGTATTTCACACAATATATTTTTCGCTTTGATATACGCGGGGCCAGTATTGTCATTTTTGCGATTGGGAAAAAATTAAGAGGACTTTTTTGCTACTACTACATTACGAGTGTTTGATCGATGGAAACTGAGCTTTAATTAAATGGGCTAGCGTGATTAAAATGCTGGCATAGTGAGCTGTTATTCTGACGTGCATGTTAATTTGACTTCATTTTAGTAGACAAAGTTCGTTTGTTTTTAGAATTATTTAATGAGTAAACGATATTAAATTCTTTTAAAAAACAGAAGAATAATTATATTACTATTTGTAATTTTAACAAACGTTATCGCTATTCAAGTATTAATATAAATATTAATTCGGCTGCTTAGCATTTTTTGGGAATGTTCTGATCAGCATAGAGTCTGTGTAAAAACTGGTACTAGATCATTTGTTTTTCAAAAGGGGTGCGTCACACGAGATATAACTACATAATAACTATTTTCATGTTACTAACGTTTACGAGATATAATGAACGTTAGCTATAATAACAAAATCAATATTTTTATAAGGAATAACGGTCAAGTCATATAATGTTCATTTTATATAATATTTTTAATATAACACTCACAATTACTAATTTCAGTTCGTATAACATACATGACATATAGCGATCATAATACATATTATCTTTTAGTATAAGCGTTACAAGATATAAAATCGTATGATATAAATGTGAGCGAGCAAGACCTCTCTGGGCAGAACCGACTCGGATAGGTTAGGTTAGAAGGCTTCGAGGTTTTTTTTTATATCCCTTGAAAAAACTATGCGAAACAATTTGATTGTAAAATTAAAAAGGCCACGTAATACTGAAAATAGTTATAGGCGTTTATATTATAGTACGTGCATTATAGTTTTTGATATTAGATTTTTTGATTTATATATATATGTTTTATATCTTAGATGTCATGTACATTATACACTTTAATTGTTATATCAATTGATATTATATATTAATAACGTTATACTTTATGGAAATAGTTATTTTGACATTATATCTTTCGTTCATTATTTTAAGTGGACGTTATATTAAACATATTTATACAAAGTGAGCGTATATATTGTGACTGTTATATGATAAATTCTTATATCTCGTATTACTTACCCTTTTAAAACAGCTCTATAGTCTAATCTATAATATCTTACATTTAGAATAGGTATAAGACACTAAAAAGCGAATTATTTTAAGGTGTCTTCTGTATTGTAAACGTAATCAATAACGAACCTCTCTACTTTGTTATTAAGTCATGTTTCTCATCAAATTATTTGTTGAAAGCGGTGCAAAATTTAAAAGATATGGTTAAAAACTATTTTAATTACAATAAATCCATTTATGCCAGCCTGATTTTTAAACCAAACGAAATTATAATTATTATACGAGGTAATAATTTACACACCGATGCCACCGGCAATGAGCTGGGTACACATTTGCCGCAAGAAAGTGCTAAAAGTGGCGTCACAATTATAGCCTAGCCTAGGTGTCGGGGCGTAATATGAGTGATGCCCTTTGAAGTGGCTGACGGAAGCCACGGCCGTTCAACTTAATGGCTTAGTGTGGCTAATATTGACAGAGTTGTTTGCGAATTGCTTCTATTTTGGTAACACCGTAAAGTTTCTATTTTTGCGAAAGCTTTTCGGAATAAAGTGGCAAGTAGTTTTCGGCTGATTTATTAGGTTTTTAGAACGGTAGGTAGGTATTTTCGTATGTATTTTCAAAGGTAGATTTTGTATTTGTCCAGCTTGATGAGCACAAAGTTCGCATCAACATGCCTTTTAGTTTTAATCTTTCAGTAGCAAAACCTGCAAGCTTATGTATTTTTATGTTTCACTAATAACTCGTTAATATTGTTATTTTTTATTTACAAGGATACAAAGAAATAAAAACAAATGTAAAAGATTTCAAAATGCCCGCGAGGTACAAAAGCTAACATCGCCCGTAATGCAATACAAGGCAGCGGAATCACTAAAACAACAGCAATTTATTATAGAGTTGCTGCGGATAACAAACGAGATTAATCTAGAAGTCTGCAGATAGTCAAGAAAAGTGCAACATTAGCGCAGTCTGCACATTAAGACCGCCATAACAATAATTCAAGGCGGGCCAACCATTAATTATGTCGGGAAGTCGTTATCCACGCGGATGACAACAGCGCGTTAAACTCTAAAATTGTACCAACTAATTACGTTTGCTTAACTGCCTTAAGGGTGCTGGGAAAGTAGGTTTTGATGCTAAAGTAAGACAGACAGTGGAAATGAGGCACGACTCAGTTTTGATGTAGTGCGTAAACTTTATGATAATCTCAATAAAATTTGTGATACGATGTAGTAGCTAAAATGGATATACTAAAAATATCTAGCCAAAAAGCCTCTTATACTATATTAAAATTTGTGTCATAAACATGTAAATGTAACATATTTTTGAAGCCTATTTGACTAACTTAAATGCTCAGAAAATTAAAGAGCAGGCTTTGATAAATAGCACAAGAGTAATAAAAAAACCAACAACGAAAACTATGAAAGATTATTCCTTTATTAAAATAACGCATATTAATAAAGAACATCAAAAAAATCACGCTAAATTGTATTATGTTAAAGATCTTGCACCACCACCACTATTATTAGGGAATACGTTAGAGCTATCCTTAAAGCCTGAAACTTGTCAGGTTTTGACGTTTCATAACACGGCAACTCAGATCTCATAAAGAAACAAACAACGTAACATAAACAAACTAATATCTGCTAAAAGAAAAACAAATTTCCTTTCACGTAATAAAGGTCATTTTTATAACTAGCCAAAATAGCAAAGTCTAATACTGACAGTTTAAGCCGGCGCAAACCAAAGCCGATTATGTGATGAAACTGACGAGGCTGCTCTGAAGTGGCCATATAAAGTTAACTATAGTTTAGAAAACGTGTTCAAAGGTGAAGCGAGGGCGAGGTATTGCTAAAAAAATTGGCTTGAATTGAACGTTCAACGTTGGAGGCTAACAAGGAAAGGTACCATTTTTAGGTGAAGTTTTTATATTTTTATTGCAATTTTCGTAGTGGTTTGATTATAAATGTTTACGAAGATGAAATTTTATAATGAAACCACTATGAAACTTGCAATAAATAAAAAAAACTCTATATAAGTTAGAGGGTTTAGTCGCTTTTCAATACTTTGGAGGTCAATTTCTCCCAACAAGGCAAGGATGAGATTGGGCCGCTAAAAAAAAATACGTGTCTGTTATTTTAAACTACTCTCTAACATATATCAAAATCAACAAAATCGGAAGCGGACAGTTGGGTACCTTTCCTTGTAAGTCAAGTAAATACAACACTTGGATAATGCTAGAAGTAATAAACAAGGATTATCATGACGCTTGAGGCTATTTCGTTCATCACAATAAGCTTAACATTGTTTGCTTTATTTTTACTATCAGATTTCATTGTAAATTACAAGCTATGTGACTTAATTGAAAAACATAAACAATACTTTGTTTAATACTTAAGTAAATTTAGCCAAAGTTGTAATAAATGCCAATTAGGGTGTCGATAGAAACCATATTGCGTTGTTTGGCCTACATTGCTTTATGTGTGGGTCAATAAAATTCATGGGTAATTGTGTTTTGCTTCTCATGTAATAAAAAAACCCTCATTCCCATCTTAATTACAAAAGCACGTAAAAGGCTACAAACCGCAAAGTTAGTACTTTTTCGGGAGCATAACCTTTTAGCTATATACATGATTTAAATGAAAATAACGCTTTTACTTCCTTGTTAATTCTACTTGGTATTCATTAAGGAATGTGTTGAAATATATATTTTTTGAAGTCGAACAACTTAAATGCTCAAAAAATTTAAGACCTTACTGATTTTAATAGATAGCACAAATGTGATAAAAAACCAATAAAAGGAACTATGAAATATTATTCGCATGTTAAAACAACGTACATTCATATAGAACATAAGCTTTACGACATTACGGAGCATCAGAAGAAGGTAAGTACACTTTTTCCCAAACGCAAACATATCGCAAGAGTGTTTTGCTCGCGTTATGAGAATTTATGATGGCGTAGTTTCAACTCGAGTTCCACCGGAATATATTATTTCTCAAATTGGGAGAGTTATAGTACAAATGAGTGTGACGTCGCGTTTTAGGTTTCTAAAATGAGCTCTAATGGACGTTCATCAACGTTAATGTAGCTATTACTGAAATACAACATACGTGTAATATGAGCAAACAAAAAAAAACTTGCAATAAGTAGGTATATACACGTTTTTATTATTATTTTACTGAATGCTTTTTCAGAGCTTGATTAGAATTAAATTTTCTTTGGTCATTCGTCCACCATCGATGGATTTCATCCACGAGTTTTTTTTTACTTGAATTTTTGTTCACCTGTCCAGAACATGATTGTGAAAGAAACATCGCAGACATTTTTTTTTTTATTACCTTCAAGAGAAACCAAATTTATTTTTCAGAAATCTACGTGCTGAACGTTAAATGTGCTTTGGTTTTCCTTCGCATTTAATTTCTAAGGCACTAGAATAATTATATATCATTCTTCAAAGCGTTTCTGAAAGAAATTTTTAATTTTATTGTTACCTCCTTAAACTGCTTGACATTTTATGCTATACCAACCTATGGACCGAAACTGATTCCCTAACCGTTGTCGCATGCGTCTGTAGATATCACTAAAGCCCTTTGTGTTTGCCATCACAGTGTGTATCTCAGCAGCTAAAGCACGATCTTGTTCCAACGACAGGTACGCGTGTCAAACAGTCGTAGGAACTGCAGGCAGTGGCGGTATTGTGATTAGATTGCATTGTTGGCCCACTGGATTAGCAATCACAGCTGCAGCAAGGTACGGACATTATTAAATTAACTTGGAACGTGAAAGTGTGTAGGGAAAAAGATATGTAGGTTTAGGATTCCTGATATCTTGTACTATCTTTGAAAGTTGATATTAAAATGTTGAGGCCATTTTTTGGGCTGTTATGCGTTATATAAATATCACACGATTGTAGGATAAATCATTTAAAAGTAAAGTACTTTTTTTATTTTATTTTAAAATATCCGGAAAAGCGTGAGTAAGGCTCGCGCCCTGAAGTTCTATAACAAGTTTTTGTATTATCTTAATAATCAAGAATAGCAACGTTAGTTTACGTTGGGTTAGATTTAAAAACGTTCAGGATGAAAAAATGGTAAAAGAGATTTTTCAATACATCGAGCTACATTTTTATTAATGCTTCAGCTGCAAATTGAGGTCAGTAATTGCAAAACAGTGTATCCTTTGAGCGTTTGTTTTATTAACGATCACGCCTCTGTAAAATATAATGAAATCAGTACAGTACCCGTATCATGAGTTACAATTACCGTACTCGCTAGTGAGTCGAATGCTCTGTCCCTCGCACTCTATTCTAACAACACTGTGAGGGACAAAGCATTAGATTCGCTAGCGAGCACGGTAATTGTAACTCATGGTAAGGGTAAACAATAAAAGTACCTCATTCAGAGTTTCAGCAAAAACAAAACGCAAATATGTATTTAGGTACTATATTACGTCACCTAAAGTAACAAATCTGCTTCCCTGCCAATTACCGCGAAAAAGAAGAGTATTAAAATTTAATGAAATGTAAATTTCACAGCGAACGTTTTATACTCGCTCGTCCGCATATTGCGTGGCAATTTAGTGATAATATTGCGGCTAAATTCAACAAGGTTGATTTTGCTGAGTTGTTTGATGTGTTCATGGGCAATAACGATTATTAGCAAAACATTATGTCATTAGCATTATTTTGTTTTATTGCCTTTTATGTTAAAAAGGATGTTTTTGTTTCCGCCTTCAGGCATATATTTGTGAAACTACACTCACTATATAAGAGTTAAGTCATTTCTTTCTTCTTGGTCGTATCTTTTTCAAGAGGGTCGTGCCGCGTATCTTATGGTCGGTGAATAAATTTATTTTTTCTACCTTGTATCACCACTGCTCTTCAGACTGTTTAATCTAGGGCTGATTGATACCTGGCTTGAAGTGAAGCTCCGGTTGCAGCTGTTGTTGCTCCAGTTCAACTCATACGCATCATTTATACGGACGAAATCACATTTCTCCTATTATTTATAAATTATAAAGCGAGACAAGAATCGTAATCAAGGTTTTTTAATGTTTTTTTGTTATTTATTCGTGTGTTTATGAAAAACCATGTGTTTCTTGATTCATGTATATTTATTGAAACAAAAGCAGCGCTACTTGCAAAACTAATTTTAATTCAACCCACATTAATGTATTAACTGGTGACGGCGTGAAACTATAGGTGTCTCGCTCTAACTTGGATCGGTAAGTGGATTATCGCCTACTACTTGGCTCGCAAGCTCGGGGAAAGCTAACTAGCTAATGGAATATATACGGGCTAGAATGTTGGGCGGCTACGGACGATAAATTGAGGAGCTCAAAATCAAATCAAAATCAAAATATATTTATTTTGCGTAAAATGTGGTACATACAATGGTCTTATAATATATTATAGGTTTCACACACTTTACCAGCAGCTGGCATGCAAATGCATGGCTCTCAATTGAATCATAAAACATTGTGTAATGTGGAAACCAAAAATTACTTAGCATTGTCACTTTTCAGTCTTCAAGGTCTGCAAATAAATTGCAATTTCAGTGTATCTGGGCAGCTCGAAAAGAAATGTGAGTGAAACATTGTTATTTAAAACATTTTTTCCAAACTCATTACTGTTTTATTCTCTAAATATTTTGACAAAATTGGCACGCGTCATATATACACACAGTCAGATTTTATGGGACCTTTAAAGATGCACATCGAGTCGTATAAAACTGAGGAACTATATGCCACTATTTAATGTACTTACATATTTCAGACACCAAAGAACGATGGGCAAAAATGTCCCCACCCACCAACAGATATGAAACATGTGCCAGTTTATAGATCTTGGCATCATGATGTATTTTTACTATGGCGACATTGACCATATGTATGGGGTTTTGTTGGAAGGTCATAATTGCATCATATGGAATTTGTTTGAAAATGAAGACATATAAATGGATGATTTGCCTTGCTTGGCCGTTGTTTACATTAAAAAATCCCATTGATTTTGCTACTAAAATAAGAATTTTGTCTTTTTTTGGATCCTAATGAACATATAGACATGCATCCTGTTACTGTTGGAGGGTGGGGACGGGGTCCATACAAAATTGCCCATCACCCTCTGTATTGTTTATGAATCAATGCTAAGACAGTGCTATGACTACGTATGACTACTTATTTAAATCTAATACAAATATTAACCTCTCGGTTCGACAGTGAGTGAGTAACTGCATCTGTATTGAGCACAGATAATTAAACATTTATATGTATGACTCGCACATACTGTCCTCACGTACCAGGCAGTGTGAGTGCTTGTTTGCCAACTACGTTGACATAAAAACACTCTAGGTTTTTTCTAACTTGAGTACACCTTTCCTTGAGTTTATATATCCTTTTTGTGTCTGATTTCTCTTTTAAGTATATATTAACCGACCGTGTGTTTCACCAGCTCAAAGTATCTTTCTCAGGAGCATTCGGAAACTGCTCTACGTGTTTTATTAACATCCTCTCTTTTATTAATCAAGTTTTCAGAAAAAACCCACGTTTCAACTGTATAAAAATATCTCTCAACAGGAAAATGTTATCGTATCCTTCAGAAAACTCCAGTGTTTTAATGTTTTGTGACAAAACAGGGATGCTTTGTTTTGTTAATGTTCATGAAATTGTGTACTTTTTGACATAAATGTGTTTTTGTTTGACTTGCTTGTTTTTCTTTAAATTTATAATTTTCATTGTGTTCTGAATTGATAAAGACTTTCTTTTAAGATTAGCTCAATCTTCTTCTTTCTTTATTACGTAGTATAGAAATAGTAATAGTCTGCGTCATTCTGTCTTTCTGTCAAACTATGTATCCGCGGTTTACCCGGTTTAGTAGGATAGACTTGTAACCATCACAAGATAACCTGAAATCAACACGAGTTCAGCAGAAAACAGCTTTCTATAAAAATAAAATTCTGCGAAGTGATACGTTCTATTAAATTGGTGTTTGTGAAACAAGCAGAGACCGATTATAGTACCCATACCCTAGCGAAAAACAAACAAATACTAAAAACCGGTCAAGTATAGCTTGGGCTCACGCTAATTTGATTCCGAGTCCGACTTGCACTTAACCGGTTTTTTTATGGTTATATCTTTTTTTCGTTATTGATTGTTAATTCGCATACTTATAACAATTATTTATTATATTCTTTACATAACCTACTATCTCGATGATATTCCACGCCTCTTCGAAAGGGTATGTTCCCTAACTTAACCCTTCTCCCCTTTTACTGTAACAGAACCTCTCCAACACATCAGCACGTACGTAATTTTTCTCCGGTGTCAGCGCTTAGACTAATAAATAGCTGAGAAGAAACTTCGCCCGTCTTTTCAATTACGTGCTTTTTATATTTGTAAAATTCTAAATTACCAAATAGTAAGTCATGTAATTTTTTTAGAGAAATGCAAATAAGCATAATGATGCTGAGCAAGGTATTTGTTTTGTTACAGTTATGACATTTTTTTTATGTTCTTTAAGCTGTTTTGTTGTTACTGTGTAGCTATTTATGGATATTTCCACAGATATATCTGAATTTTCTGATGATTTCTGTAAATGTCCGCCATTCAGTGGTTGTTAATTTTTTACCTCACTAAATGCGTATCAAACTCTTTAGTCTTGAAGTATAAGTTTTTTTTTATAGCATAGGTACAGAAGGCAAACGACCACACAGGCCACCTGATGGTAAGTGGAAACTGTGACCCATAGACATTCGCATTCACAAGACTGCAAGCCTAAGACTCCAAATGCGTGGCAAACCCTGAGGACTAAGATGGAATGCCTCTATGCTAGTTATTACACTGGCTGTCTTATCCCCAAACCGGAACACAACAATGCGAACATTGTTGTTTGGCGGTAGGTTAATGGACAAGATGGTGGTAGCGATCCGGACGGACCCTGCAAAATAATTATAACCATTATAAACATTTGCTTGTTTCTAAGATTAATATTGAAAATTGTTTTTAAAATAGTGCCATCATTTATTGTCCTAAATTAATATTTTTAATGTTTTCTAAATACTTACCTAACTGTATTAGACAATTAATTACACCTTTAGACAATTAATTAGACATTAGTTAAACCTGTTCCTTGTAAAATAGTGTTACCTGTAAATGTATGCTCCATACATTTCACTTTATTTTATTCCGTTTCCATCCATCTAGCTATATTGGCTGGATTTAAATATATTTTTATTTCTGCACTATATTATAAATACTTTCTTGTACCCGTTCCTCTAAATATAATAATGTCCATGAATAGACGTTTCTTGGGAGTATGAAATGTTTCTAGAATAAAAAAAACAGAAAACGTTAAAAATATGTCGTTCGTAGAACCCGCATATGATATTTACGGTATGCATGTACAGTAATAAAGCTTTATAAAAGAAACTCTTCGCCAGTACTGTGAATGTAGCAATATTCTTGGTGGATAGAGTTTTAAAACGTATCACGGTTAATAACATTATATCAACGAAATATCGGAAATTCGATTTAAAATATTAATAAGGGTAATCGCGGTCAATATCCCGTTGAAAATAAGCCTATGATTTTTATCTTTCAGCGCTATGTTAAGTCCATACCTTCAGTGAAAACATAGTCATCAAATTAACCGAATCCTCAAGATCGGGTTCACAAGATTAAGTTACAGAGAATCACACAAAGCGAAAGCGACCCATGTAGATGTAGAGCAAACAAGAAAACCGCATCTGTAATTCAAATGCATCTCAACTTTGTCATGGGACAGTTAACAAAGTGGATTTTGGAATTTTAGAGCCGTGGGGGAACTATACCGTTGATAAGGAATTGTGTGGGACCTAGATGGTACTGTAACGGTTCAGCGTTACTTCTATTTAATAAACCTAAATATTTCATCTTATAAATTAAACTATACAACTAATTCTAATAAAACAATTTCATATTAAACATATTCATAAAACTTTTAAACTATCTTAAAATACCTAAACACTATAAATAAATTTTAAAAAAAAAGACACATTATTAATTTACAAACAAACAGAATCGAATCAACGTATTAACTATTAGTTAAAACTAGTCGCGAATACAAAGGACTACGTCACCGCTGCATCTAGCGATAAGGCCCGGTTGCTTGGACGCCGGGAGCGAGCAATGCGCCGGCCGGCATTACCTTTACGACAATGACAGCAGAAGGTCAAAACTAATAATCTTAATTTGAGATTTCTTCATTATTTCTGGTGCAGAACTACATTTGTATACTTTATACATTTAAAAAGTTATAATTTAATTAAGTGCTTGTGTTTCCCCGAATCGGGTGAGTGTTGTGAACATTTTTATTACGTAGATTAAGTAAATTTAGAACACTAGTTACCATTTGATATAGTTTGATCATTTATGCTTTTTAGTCATCATTCATTATGGTCGTCAATCATTTTATATGCACAGTTTTGACTAACTGTAATTAAATCCGCATTAATTGTACACTTCCATTAGCTTCTAGAAGGTTCACCCTACCCTCATTGTAAAAAAGGTAACTAGTAAAACTTGCTATTTCACTTCTTTGTTAAAGAAATAGTTAATTTCAATATTAACCGTTTTAATCATGCTGTTTCCTCACATTGTGATTATTTTCTGTCTATTCATTATTCTAAAATTCATTGTAATTGCAAATCTTTCTTCTCACTCTTAAAGTTGATTTTGTTTGTGACTGCCACATCATGGATCACCATTTAGTGCTTGGGGTTCACCTAACCAGCCTTCATAAAGCATCTGCTTAAAAATTCATACCGAAAAATCCCGATGTCGTAGTCACTAACATGAAATTGGACTTTTCATGAAATGGCCAATTCCCGGGAATTTCAGGGACCAAGTCTGGGGTTCAAATTGGAACTACACAGATATATTGCGCATGCTCCCGCACACTCCTGGCGAATCCCGTGAATCCCGTGATCCGGACCAAGGACCCATGAAGCTACACCGGCTGCCCCGAGACCCGAGCAGTGCAGGGAAGTGACCCCTTAAAGGTCTTGTTTCTCGCGGATGTGTGCTCAGTCAGAAATTTCAGTAACCCACGACCTATAGTCGATTGTTCTATAATTTTAATAAATTAATTAAGCATATTTTATTCCGGCATTTTTAAATAACCTACTTTCTACTCTACTTGCGACGCTAAACGTTACAATGGCGCCCACTCCAGGTTTTTACTGAGCTGAGCATTACAGAAACAGGTCCTTTGCATTTTTTTGGTTTTCTTTGGTGTTGGTTGGTTTTTCTAGTTTGTATCACAATTTCTTCAAAAACAAACAAAACTCTCTAATACAATTTACTAATTCCACATACTTGGCAACACTAATATAACTGCTTTATAATCGCAAAAATCACAACACACACCCTATTCAATTTCAACATATTAAATCTAGCACCATGTCGTATCCAATCAAATATTTGTCGCTCCAAAAGGCCGAACTCGAGTACGAGGTCTTACTTAGAGGCGGTTCAACTGGATCTGTACAAGAGCTACGTAGTCAAATTGTAAAACTAAATATACCTTCTGAGGATATCCTGGAATCTCACTTAGAACCTGCAGTTGACCTTCTTGCTGTCAAAGAGAGTCTGCTTAAATCGCAAACTATGATTACGTTACTAAAAACAAAATTTGAAAAGAACTTGTTCTCGCGCACTGAAAACCTACTTCATCACATATACCATAGAATTAATAGGCTGTCTAGTATTGATTCTACAATAGCAGAACAACACAGAACTAACCGCGTTCAATTCAACAACCAGTACAAAGAAATCACAGCTATGAGACCAAATTCGAATATAGGGACTAGCACAGAATTAGAAACCGGTGTAGTAACCTGCGATCGTAACCTGACTTCAGATTTAGCTAAGCTGAAATATTCAGGTGAATCCTGCGTGCTGTCTTTTATACAGAAGGTGGACGAATTTGTAGACGCGAAGAACATCCCTAAGGATCGGTTGTTAAAGTTTGCTTACCAAATTTTTACGGATGACGCGTTGCATTGGTTCCGCTGCATAAGGGAGAAAGTTCATACTTGGGAGGATGTTGTCGTTCTATTAAAACAAGATTTCAGGCAAAAGAATTACGACTACCGCCTTTTGGCTGAGATTAGATCTCGCACGCAGGGTGAACACGAAAACATTTCTATCTACTTGGCGATAATGCATGGAATGTTTTCAAGATTGTCTAAGTCGCTGTCTGAAGCTGACAAACTTGAAATCATCCTACATAACATCCGGCCTTGCTACGCTAGTACCCTAGCAATCTCATCCGAAGTCAAAGACCTAGACTCGTTAAAAACCTTATGCTCTAACTACGAAAGTATCCAGTCGAGAATTTCCTTGTTTCGAGAGCCACCTAGGGCTACTTCAGCTACACTAGCTCCCGAATTTGCCTATGCTAAGCAGCAAAAGTACACTAACTACTACGCTAATAAAAACTATCCTACTACAGGTAATAATGAAAAATATAAAAACTACAACAAATACAATAAACAACCTAATTATTCAAATAACTATAACTACAATAAATCTAATACAACTCATGAAAAATATAACACTACTAACGCCGTGCAAGTCACACCTAGTTGTTCCAACCGCGTTCAAGTAACACGCAAGTATTGCCCGAGATGTCGCTGTGACTCACATACACTAAAAGAGTGCACACAGGCACATTTCCCTATATGCTTTAAGTGTGGAAAAAAAGGCATTCGCTACCCTGAATGCACTAATTGTAACACAAAAAACTAAATACAGTGGATTGTAGTATCGAACAAGCTAACAATATACGTAAAAATAACTTTGATATGGCAGAATGGAAATCTTGGCTTGATTTCGTATCAAAAATTTTCTCATGCTATTCTGTTACTTCAATCCACGGTTCACAAAATAAAAAAGAACATATCACTAGCAGACCATACGTCGCTGTCAACATTAATGGTAATACTATCAATGGATTGTTGGATACTGGTTCAAGTGTTACTATTCTAGGGAAAAACTACCACAAGTGCTTCTTAGACGCTGGTTTTGTGCTTGAGAATACTGAACCACTAAATTTTGTTGCTGCAGGAGGTCAAAAATTAAAAAATGCTGGTATTATTAACTTGCCCGTCTCATTTTTAGAACAGCTACATATTTTAAAAGTTTACATTGTACCGGAAATTCAAAATCCTTTGATCTTAGGTATGGACTTTTGGCGACTATTTAACTTATTTCCTAAGCATTTGGACTCAGTCACGATGGTTAGAGATAGTGACACCATATGTGCTATGTCAATTGATCCCTTTACACACATATGCGACTATGACCATCTATCTAGCGAACAAAAGGTTACTACTGACCACATAATCTCACAGTTCCGTGAAATTTCATACGAAGAGCGTGGCCTTGGCCGCACTTCTCTAATAACTCACAGTATCGACACTGGCGATGCTGCACCCATTCGTCAGAGATACTACAGAATGTCTCCCGAAAAACAGCGCGTCCTAGGTGAGCAACTCGATGAAATGCTACGAGAAGACGTGGTTGAGTCGTGCGAAAGCCCTTGGTCGTCTCCCGTTCTTTTAACACCTAAGAAAAACGGTGAATTACGTTTCTGTTTAGACAGCCGTAAGCTGAACGCCGTTACAACTAAAGACGCGTATAGTATACCGTACATTTCCGAGATACTTGACAATCTGCGAGACGCTAAGTATCTGTCTAGTTTGGATTTATCCAAAAGTTTTTGGCAAATCCCTATTAAAGAGGAAGACAGGTGTAAGACCGCTTTCTACATACCATCTAGAGGCACTTTTCAATTCACTTCAATGCCATTCGGACTTACCAACGCTCCAGCAACACAACAGCGTTTGGTGGACATGTTATTTTACGGTCCAGAGTTTGAGCATAAGGTCTTCGTCTACATTGATGATATTATTATAGTTTCCCCAACTTTTGATCAGCATATCTCACTGCTAGTTCGTGTTTACGAAAAACTCAAGATGGCAAATCTTACCATTAGCTATCAAAAGTGCAAATTCTTCCGAAACAAATTAAAATACTTGGGCTACGTAGTGGACTCTAATGGTCTACAGCCAGATCCGGAGAAAGTGGAAGCGATAGTAAACTACCCTACGCCCACCAATCGCAAGGAGGTACGTCGATTCACTGGAACAGCCTCTTGGTACCGGCGATTTATCCCCAATTTTAGCTCCATCGCTGCACCTTTAAACAAGCTGACATCTAACGCAAAAACTTCCCCCCCATTTTGTTGGTCTTCTGAGGCCGAAAAAGCCTTCCGCACTCTAAAAGAAACTTTAATATCTTCACCAGTCCTATCTTGTCCCGACTATACTCTGCCCTTCCAAGTGCACACTGACGCAAGCGACTTTGGTGTTGGTGCCGTTCTAACGCAGGTCATCAATGGTGAGGAAAAGGTGATTGCCTACATGAGCAAATCTCTTTCTAGCAAGGAACGCAACTTTAGTGCTACAGAAAGAGAAGCTTTAGCAGTCCTTACAGCTATCGAACACTGGCGCTGCTACGTAGAAAATGGCCAGAAATTCGTAGTCTACACCGACCACTCCTCCTTAAAGTGGTTCTTAAATCTAAATAATCCCACAGGTCGTTTGGCTCGTTGGGGCGTCCGCATGTCCTCATTCAACTTTGAGATCAAGCATCGGCGTGGCTCAGAGAATGTTGTCCCTGATAGTCTGTCTCGCTCTGTTCCAATAGCTGTAATAGATCAGGTCACATCTAACATTAATCCCGTCAATAATACGCAAGATGGTTGGTTCTTAAATATCTACAATGGCTGCCAAAACGCTCCAACTTCTTTTCTAAATTATAAAATTATAAATGGAAAATTATTTAGATATAAAAAGAGTCTAAATCCACTAACAAGAGAGTTTGAATGGAAGGAAGTCATACCTCTCGAGTCCAGAATAGAATTGATTACTCAAAATCATTCTGAACCTACTTCTGCCCATTTTGGCGTTTTTAAAACACTTAGACGTCTCTCTTTGAAATATTTCTGGCCTGACATGCATCGTGATGTCACCAATTTCGTATCAAGCTGTGATACTTGCAGTTCCCACAAACATGCTACTCATGCCACTCTTGGGCTAATGGGTCGTCCTAAAGACTGCTGCCGCCCATTCCAAATGTTGAGCATGGATCTCGTAGGACCCCTACCCCCTTCGAGAAACCAAAATACTTTTATTTTCGTCGTCACTTGTTGTTTCTCTAAATATTGTCTACTCTTTGCTATTCGTCGTGCAACATCAGAGAAGATAGCTAAGATACTGGAGGAGGATGTTTTCCTCATACATGGCGTTCCCAGTACCGTTCTAATGGATAACGGGAAACAATTCGTGAGCAACGTCCTAAAACGGCTATATACCAAGTATGAAGTTCCCAAGGTACAGTTTACTCCTAAATATACGCCCCAGGTGAATAGTGTCGAGCGGTATAATAAGACTATTATGACAGCTGTATCATCCTACATAGAGAATGATCATAGGTCATGGGATACAAACATTGCTAAAATACAGTTTGCCATAAATACGTCGGTCAATGAAGTTACCGGTTTTACACCATCATTTCTCGTGTACGGTAGGGAGTTGGTAAGTAGCGGCTCACATTTTATCGACGCAGACGTCACTAACGACATCATATTTACACCTAGGGACGAGTACGCTGAAAATCTAGGTAATCTACGAAAGGTTTACGATAAAGTACAGTCTTGCCTAATTAAAGCACACTCTAGAAATAGCGGTCACTACAATCTACGCCGTAAGGATATCGATTTTAAGGTTGGTGATATTATATGGAAAAAGACTTTCTATCACAGTGACAGAGACCGCATGTTTTCGAAAAAACTTGCTCCCAAATTTGTTAAGTGCAAAATAGTTGCCAAAAAGTCAAAACTGGCCTACGAACTAGAAGACATGCAAGGCAATAATATAGGAGACTGGCATGTTAAAGATTTTAAAATCACTAACTACAAAAATTAACTCCCCAATACTATCTCTACAATTCTCCTTTCGACTAATAATCAATCTCCCGTTCAAGATTTCTTAATATATTACCCGCAATCGCAATCTAAATTACGTCTACTTTCTTATTTTACTGTCCTCTACCGGACAGTAAAGCACTTCCTATAGTGAGTAGGATCATCTTTAACATATAAAAATCTTCTACCAAGATTAATATGTAATTGACAGTAGGCATTACCAACTTGATTACTGGGGAGTGATTATTAGAATAACTAAGACCCATTAATAGAAATATGAGAGTATTTTAATTTTATTACTTTAAAATACTCAGTCTGTATGGCCGCAGTTACACATAAAGTGTTAATTGCCTATTTAATTGCGTGATGTATGAATGAACGGTGGAGGAATGTTATGATCGAGGCCTGAAAGTTTTTAGTATTTCAATTAAGCAGTAAACGGAGATAGCGGATTTTTATTATTAGCAACAAAAATCCTATCCTAAAAAAGGGGGTATGTAACGGTTCAGCGTTACTTCTATTTAATAAACCTAAATATTTCATCTTATAAATTAA
Organism: Acleris sparsana; assembly: GCA_923062465.1. Lineage (NCBI taxonomy): Eukaryota > Metazoa > Arthropoda > Insecta > Lepidoptera > Tortricidae > Acleris > Acleris sparsana. The sequence goes on from OV281288.1 coordinate 2,489,721, forward strand.
ACTATACAACTAATTCTAATAAAACAATTTCATATTAAACATATTCATAAAACTTTTAAACTATCTTAAAATACCTAAACACTATAAATAAATTTTAAAAAAAAAGACACATTATTAATTTACAAACAAACAGAATCGAATCAACGTATTAACTATTAGTTAAAACTAGTCGCGAATACAAAGGACTACGTCACCGCTGCATCTAGCGATAAGGCCCGGTTGCTTGGACGCCGGGAGCGAGCAATGCGCCGGCCGGCATTACCTTTACGACAATGACAGCAGAAGGTCAAAACTAATAATCTTAATTTGAGATTTCTTCATTATTTCTGGTGCAGAACTACATTTGTATACTTTATACATTTAAAAAGTTATAATTTAATTAAGTGCTTGTGTTTCCCCGAATCGGGTGAGTGTTGTGAACATTTTTATTACGTAGATTAAGTAAATTTAGAACACTAGTTACCATTTGATATAGTTTGATCATTTATGCTTTTTAGTCATCATTCATTATGGTCGTCAATCATTTTATATGCACAGTTTTGACTAACTGTAATTAAATCCGCATTAATTGTACACTTCCATTAGCTTCTAGAAGGTTCACCCTACCCTCATTGTAAAAAAGGTAACTAGTAAAACTTGCTATTTCACTTCTTTGTTAAAGAAATAGTTAATTTCAATATTAACCGTTTTAATCATGCTGTTTCCTCACATTGTGATTATTTTCTGTCTATTCATTATTCTAAAATTCATTGTAATTGCAAATCTTTCTTCTCACTCTTAAAGTTGATTTTGTTTGTGACTGCCACATCATGGATCACCATTTAGTGCTTGGGGTTCACCTAACCAGCCTTCATAAAGCATCTGCTTAAAAATTCATACCGAAAAATCCCGATGTCGTAGTCACTAACATGAAATTGGACTTTTCATGAAATGGCCAATTCCCGGGAATTTCAGGGACCAAGTCTGGGGTTCAAATTGGAACTACACAGATATATTGCGCATGCTCCCGCACACTCCTGGCGAATCCCGTGAATCCCGTGATCCGGACCAAGGACCCATGAAGCTACACCGGCTGCCCCGAGACCCGAGCAGTGCAGGGAAGTGACCCCTTAAAGGTCTTGTTTCTCGCGGATGTGTGCTCAGTCAGAAATTTCAGTAACCCACGACCTATAGTCGATTGTTCTATAATTTTAATAAATTAATTAAGCATATTTTATTCCGGCATTTTTAAATAACCTACTTTCTACTCTACTTGCGACGCTAAACGTTACAGTACCCTGAGGAATACTAAGAACCATCATTTTTTTTATTATCATGCTTTTTACTTGTTGAGCTTGTAAACCTAACTTAAAAAAACCCTACCCTTATTACATTTTTTATGTAAACATTTAATTATGAAAGTTTATATTAAGCACCAAAAACCTTACCAAAGGTAAAAAAAATGTCAAAAGCAAAACTAAAATCTTAAGTTCTTAAATGGCCAGTTTTAAAAAGAAGCTTAAGAAGGTACTCAACACATGTAATAAAAACCACATAAACAAATATTGAATAACAAGGAACATCGACTTAAAAATATGTCTTGCTGTGAATAAGCGGTGGCAAAACTCGTGCTGCATTTGAAATTCAAATTTGCGGTTATCCCGTTTGTTTTGCGGCGTGCGAGCGACACTCCGTGTTTCCGCACGCTGGTTGCCCCCGATATGTTTGGTATGACATTAAAAACTGACACTGTGATAATAATGCGGGTAAAACGGGAGGTTAATAGATCGGTAAATTTGCTTGATGACGCTGGAGTAAAAATTTGCTAGCAAAATTGTGTTAAATTTTAAACTACTAACTAATTACTGTTACTTTGAACAATATTGTTTTAAAATGTATGTTTAAGAATGGTGGTGGGATGTTGTCGATTGGGTTATTTTATTTGTAAAAGAAACATTTTCCAATGGTTATTTCCTTCAACAATAAACATTATATAAGAATAGTTTTTAAATTGCAATTAAAATACCTTGTTCATTACTGGGTGACAAAGTGAAATTAAATATTCATGAAAAATTTAAATATAAAACCGGATTCCGTTATTCACTTCAATTTAAACTTACAATGACCGAATGAATTTTCACATTTTAATTAGCTATTTGTGAAAAGTTAATCTTGCAGTCAATATTTATGAGATTTTGATCCCGTCTGACCCTTTTTAAATCCATTTATAATTTTACTCTCGGCAAAGTTTTCGGATCAAAAAGTAGCCAGTAGGTAATTAATCGCTTGCTACATACTGACATGCAAGAAAGGAAAATTAAACATGGTATCGCCTTCACTATATATTAGTTAGAAAACTTCCGAAATGATAGTTCTTGTATGCAAAGTTTTCATTTGATACATGAGTGAAGTTGGATACGGCTTCTCTAGTAAAACTTTTGACTACCTACTCTATGTTATTACTTGGGTACCTAAATACCAGCAAATACTTTTACAATAATTCTTAACGTACTTTGAAAAAGTTCTAGTCTATTGAAGCTATGTTAACAACTGTTTTTTTTTCAGTCATGTGGCAGTCTGCGCTATTACTAGGTATATTGACTATAACAGGGCAGGAGTTATAGGCACTCGGCTGGCCAACTTTTCTGTGCAACCTTTAACTGTAGTTTTAAAGCGAAATTTGATTTTGCCAGTCACAATAGAGCATATCACCTTGACTAAATTGCAGGATTCGCCGTTACCGGGCACGGAATGGAGGACATGATGATAATGATAATGATGATGATGATGATGATGGTGCTGGTGGTGGAGGTGGTGATGAGGATCATTTTAAATTTCTTAAATTCAAACTGCCATTTATATTTTATTTGAGCACCATGTTTATTAAAATAACAAAGGACACGGTATGCAAGCCCGACAAGGATAGCTTTTTTGCTTCATTTTACACACTTGTCAATAGAAATGTTTACTTTGCTGCTACAAAGTTTTGCATAATAAATCTGTTAAAAAATGTATTTTAAATAAGCAATTTACACTAGTATCTATGATATACCGTGGTAAAGGATAATTATGAGCAAAATGTAAGCGATTACAATACAATACAATACAAAACACTTTATTGAACACCAAACAAAACATTACAGAGATCCAGTAAAATTAAAACAAAAACAACAGGTAAACAACAGGCGGTCTTATCGCTAGTTAGCGATCTCTTCCAGACAACCTTAACAGGGACATGGTGTCGAACAAAAATATTTGCCGATTAGTTGCCCTAGCCAAGATTTTTAACGCTAACGTAAACGAATTTCGAAAACGGATGAAATGTATAGAATTGACATAGGCGCTTGACACGAACGACCGGATTCTTGCGTTAATTCCATACATTTTTGATTACGATAAAGTTATTGCGTTCAATGCATCTTGTCTTCATAAACAAAGTAGTCATCTGCTTTCAAAGATTTGCTTTTACACTTAAAATAAACTTAATTATCCATAACTTTTTTTAAATTCCAAAGTAACAATGCAGACAAATGCAGCAATTTCATTTTTAAAAACACTACACAATCAACTGGGGAAACGGGACAACTTTGAAGTTTATAACGAAAGTTCAAAGTGGTTCTCTCTTTGATGTTGTTAAGATAAAATTTCATATGCAAAATAAAATTAGAGGGCGGCAGACGAGCGCAGAGCGTATATTCAAGTGAAGGTACGTACGCTAAGCAAGCGTAGCGTGTCATGTGTAATAAGCATGTAAAAAGGAGATGGCTGTTTGAAGAGCGTCTTACTACGGAAACTCTTTTAGGAAGTTTTCTCGAACGAAAAACTCATCATGAATGTTAATCCAAATGTTTTGCTTCAAGGGGAGAAAATAGTGGAGCAAAAGGATAAAGAACAAGACCGCTGTTACAGAGAAAGAATATTGGTATTGTGTTACTTCATAACAAAAATAATATCTTTGTAAGTTAGCTCTTCGTAAGAGAGCGATAATACTAATAATAATATTTAAGGGCTTTCAAGATAATTGTTGCAAATTACGATAATCTTTAAATTAAAGAAAAAAAATTGTTCTCCACACTGCAATCTGGAGCTCTTGATGGGCGGCACGAGCATACCTGCTATCAATGAAATTTTAGTTTAAAAAAAATCTATCAATTTACATTATTGTGATGTTTATTCATTACTTGCTTGAGATCATACTGTTTGCAAATCGTAATTATATTTTGCTTTATTTTATTTATTTTTCATGGATTGTTATAAAACAAACCTTACCTAAGCGGTATAATCGTTATGATTTTTAATAATTGTGTAGACAGATACATTATGACAAAAAATATTTGTGGAAATCTACGAATATACGAATACGAATGTAAAAAACTACTATCCATTTTATTTTATATGCCACTTCAAATACCGAGCAGACGATTTAACAAACTTATTTTTCTTCATAAAAAAAAACCTCCAGAACATTGTCTTTGAGTGACATGAAAAATGTAGTAAGGCTTTATTATTTCCTAAGCATAATTTAAAAAGACTTTCATGCGGAACTTTTTCGCGAAAGAACTGATGTGTATTGTTAAACATAATTTTCATGAATGAGCAACTCGGAAACAAATGGGTATACATTTGTGGGACCTCGCGATTTTCCGCCAACCCGTAAATATGATTACTTTATGATTTACATTATCCTTTCTGAGGAAAGGTTCTTGATTTTAATCATGTTCTTTATCTTTTTAGGCCCTTGACGCATGAAAAGGTGTGTTTTTTTATAGCAAGAGTATTGCGCACGAGCACACAGGCCACCTAATGGTGAGAAAGATCTAAGACCCATACATTAGATGTGCATTCTGAAAACTGCAAATGCGTTGCAACCCTGAGCACTAATTGTAAGTTGGAATACCTATATGCAAGTAATTTCACCGGTTGTCTTAGGGTCTATTTACACGTACCCGGCCCGAGTCGGACTGTGTGAACTGACCCTTATTCAACAACGCGGACACTGCAGCCTCACTAGTTATTAAACTCACGTGCAGATGATTCCGTACGGATTGAGAAATTTACGATGTTACTTTAAATACCTTATGGTAATATTTAGGTAAACCATTTCCAACCAACCGTTCTTTTCAAAGATACGAAGGGGGGTCCGGTTTAACTTTTTTTTTTAAAATTAAAAATACATTTGAGGTTCTCACTTTTTTACGTTACATGTCCATCTTTAGGTCATGGTCTTAAATTATGTGTACCAAATTTCAAATTCAATCGGTCCAGCAGTTTCAGAGAAAATTATCTGGCTGTGACAGACAGACACGCAGTAAGTGTGATCCGATAAGGCTACCATTTTTTGTCCTTTTGAGCCATAAAAATCACAACTTTGTACACGTAATCGTTTTTGGTCCTAACGGTGTGCAGCAGATATTATTATGATGATAATTTAAGGTCCCGTTTCCTACAAAGGTGAATCATAAAAACTTTTATATCTCCCTGATATGGCAGAACCTTTTCCTCAACTGAAGGGCGACATCAAAACAGATCATTAGGGTCATTAAGGGTCCCGAAGCAATCACAATAGAAACGGAACGGCCACTTCAGAGAGAACTAGTAAATGATTGATCATGTCTGGAGTTACAGGAATTTGGGGCTGTCGTAAGAGATCTCATTAATTTTGGATTTGGTGCGGCGACGGACTTAAATTGGTAGGTTTTTATATTATTGATAAAACCAAATTTTGTTTGCGTTAGCTTTCATCTGATCATGAATGTTTTGTGTATACTTTGAAATATTATATACACTTTCAAAGAACCAACTACATTTACATTTATCATCATGGAACAAGGCAAAAATCTTTTTATATCTGCGTAAAATTGTTATCTAGACTGTTTGTACTTAAATCTCTTTCATAATATTAAAAGTACGAGAAGACCTACAAATAAATCAATGTTCAAGTTAGCTGGATTATTTATTAATAAAAATAATTTTGGAACAAGGGAATGATTTGGTTTTTGGTTTTAATATCAACTAAAGAAAATAATGTAAATTAATCAGGATAGCAACGAAAAGAGTATGTCAAAACCCATCCTACTACTTTATTATTCACTAGCATGAAAAGATTACGGAAGTCTTATGATTATTTTACATGAAAATGAAACTCTTTACTAATATCGAAGCTCCTCCAGTTTCCGTACATAATAATGTATGTAAAATCCATAATCGGCTTCGAGTTAGTTCCCTTAAACAACGCTTTGGCGCACGTAAACGTTGTTTTCGTAATTATGTGTGCTATTAGTATTGTACTTAATCACAGTTTCATTGTTAAGTACTTAATGGCTGTATTGAGCAACAATGGGACCAACTTCGTACGCATCTTGTATAATGATGAATATTGGCTTCGTTGTTCTAGTTTATGTACGGTCAGCTGCAGAGAAATGTAACCCCCTTTGCAAGGCAACTCGTATGCAGGGGGGGGTACTTTTCTCTGCAGCTGACTGTACCAGTGTTCTACAATAATAGACGCTTCAAATATTTTTGTAAATACTTGAACACTATTAAGTAAGTATTTATAGTAGTAATATAAATATTGTAGCTTTTTTTTAAGTGTAGTTTTTGGGGTCCGTTCATTTGACCGAAATACGTTTGGTCGAACGTATAGTTTCGCAACTTTTTCATTTGGCAACCCACTTTTATTTCTGTAACTGTAAATATTTCAGGTTTTATTTCTGTACCTTCGCGAAGTATTATAGGTTAGGTTAGGTTAGTTTTTATAAAAATCCTGAAATATTTACAGTTACAGAAATAAACGTGGGTTACCAAATGAAACGGTTGCGAAACGATACATTCGACCAAACGTTGTTCGGTGAAACATTAGTGAACCGTATTTTATAATGGTTATTTTTTGTAATAGTATTGTTGTTTTACTTTTATATTTGAATATTGGATATAAAAAACCAAATTTAGAGAAAATGTAATAAATATCTAATGAATACAAAAATAACCCTCCTAAATATTAAAAAAAATAAGAAAGCATACCTACCTAATAACTTGAAACAAGTTGACAGGTTAACTAAAAACAAATAAATGACATTAATTTATGTCTTATAATATACCATTACACCTAACACTTCTTACAAAACGGCACTTAATTGATTACAAAATTGAAATTTGTTTTTTTTTATCGTTACTCTTAGAAAATGTAAAACACTGTTTATTTCCATCATCCCATCTCACCTGAAAAGCCTTGGCTTGAGGCAGAATGGCCGCTCAAGTCGCCTACAAACGACATTTTGTAAACGTTGCAATTCAATCCACTTAGAGATCTCGCTCTCGGCTCGTTCATAAAAACCAGTCCATTCTGAACTGAAACCTGCGACACAGCGACAGGAAAAGACAATGCAGTGCTTTTGTCTCATTTTCAACTTTACCAGTTAAAACAATTACTTTGTCGGTTTGTTTGCGTACAATTTTTAATCTCGATTTTCTTAAGAAATGAATTTTATAAGGGGACTAGAGGACGGCCGCGATTTCGTACGCTTAGAATTGGTTTCCCGCTACTCCCCTACTTCTTCCCGTTGGGGGTCGATTTTCGGGAAATCCTTTCTAACTCCACCTCTTGTCCTCATAAGGATCCTATATAAGGTGCTAACAAATTAGTCACGTATATTTTAAGAGATAATAGATTACATTAAATCAATTAACTTTTAACTGTAATTAAGGAACCTTTGTATATCATTTTATTGTTTTAATTTATCGAACAAAAAAAATAAAAATATAATTAATCTTTAAAATAATCACCCTATTATGCACTTGTCAAGATGTTAAACACTGTCTGTCATGTCACGTCAAATGTTGTTTTTCGTAAATGTCATTATGACTCGGCGGGAAAACTGTAGGTTATTAAATACCTTAGAGGCCTTTTGAATGATAGTTTAAAGAGGTTCTAGAATGTCTAAAGAGGTCTCATTTAATTATCTTATTAACAGGGTGTTTTAACGTAGCAAATTTGTTTCCTAGTTTTCTCCAAAAAAACATGAGAAAACCTATGATGTTTCATACTTAAATGTACTCCGAGAACCGAGTACTATCAGCTGTAAAAATATCCGTGACTAATTTGTTAGCACCTTATATTATACCAAAAATGCATTCTTTAGACTAAGAGGTTTGGGTATTTGCATTAGACCAAGCTTGTATGTCAGTTTAACGTTTTTTTAATAATATCGGATTGAGTTTTTAAACATGTGTCAAAGATATCAACTTCGAAGCAAATCACCCCCACAATAACCTTCTACCCCTTTGTAAACCCCTTAGGGGGATGAATTTCAATAAAATACGCAACTCGTCTTCCATCAATTCAGTTAAATAATGTTCATGTAAAATTTGTAGTAGATTGGACAAACTTATCGGATGGCTACGTCATACGAAGAACACACCCAGGGTTTCAGGTCTCTAGTCTCAAGTCATTCAGGATAAAGCATAATAATAATAAAGAGGTTAGGTCGTGCTTTGCATGCTGCATGCAGTCACTTGGAGTTAGTCTTATAACTGTCCTTTTATCTACTTGGTGTGACATAAACTGAGAGATCAGACATTATTTGTACAAAAGAGTGTGTTGTAACAACCTTACAAAGTAGGTATGACATTTGGGTATAAGTAGTTCATCAATCAGTACCCTATACTTTATGTTCTACTTGGACAGTTTTCATCTTATTTTTTAGGAAACAAACAGTCACATAAAAACAAGATATAACTTTAGAAAATAAAAAGACCTATAGTTCAATTCATATGTAAGTTCCATTCAAAATATAGAACAATTTTAACTTTAGCATCTTAAATTCGATGGTTGAGGTAAATTCTGTATACTTTCTTTTCTTTTGCAAGCTATACTCGTAGACTATTGTGTGTTATATTGCAGTATCGCGTACGTTTAATAAAAAAACTAAAATCACAATAGTTTTACGTACAGGTATTTTTTAAATGAAAACTCAAGCAATACGTGAATTGTCTGTGTGTTCACAACTACTCCAGCATCAGTAGAATTCGCCGCGAAGGAAAATGAAAATTCACCCTGTCCAAGCGTCAAACCGATTTCCATGTACATACGCCCCGTTTGAACCGTATCTCCGAGTGTTTAAGCCCATTTCACATTGGTTTTTTGGTTGTTTTCGTTAAAGGTAGATCTGAATTTCAGATGTGCCTTTTTCAGGCTGTTTGGGTGAGCGCCAATGTTGGTATTCCAGCTCGTTTGTTGATTAGGTTTCACCGTGTGTGCTATTTTATCTGCTACTTTGTAATTGTTTAATTGTTGGTCAAGTAAAAACGTAGAGCTTTAAGACAAATCTACCAATAAATCTTTGCGTAAAGTCCTAAGTACCAGCGAGTTGAAAAAAATCCTTTGAAAATGACAGTGATAAAAAATCTCGGAATTTTAAAAAATTGACTTTGGTTGTGGCCTACTCTGCCGTTTCAAATAAAAAGCACGCATGCGCCATTTGATAGTCAAAGAAAATGTAGCTCCCTATGTTAAGAAATAAGGTTACTTGTACATACGCGGTTCCATGAGACTTGCACCCTTTTTTATTATCAGGGCAGTGTACTTACTTTTGAGCACTCGTTTCTTAAAATATACCCGCAGTTTTGTAATAGCGATCAGCGGCAACTCTCGGTTTTCAATAAAACACGAGTGACAAATATACTGTCATTTACGAGTGCAAGTGTGATAGCCTCATAAGTTTATGTTAAGCCCACAAGAGAAAAAAAGTCTTTTACCGAACAAATTGTCCTCGCGTTTGATATTCATGGACTTGTTTCTCTAATAACTTGTCACTGGAGAAATACACCTAGAAGTAAAGCTTTTAAACCAAAATAGTATCATATAACGTGAACCAGCCGAAAGGTATTAAGAAGCTGATACTAACTTTTTAACTTATATTAATCACCGTTTTTGTTTCTATAAAGCATTATTTGTAAAAATATGTCCCATATCAATATGCCTGAAAAAAGACTGCTTAAGCGTGTTCATAGCGAGATGTCTACAGCTGTCAATTTAGTAAACAATTATGATGATGAAGATGATAATGAGGATAGTTATAATTTCAAATCAAATTAAAATATCTTCATCCAACACTTCATTTTAGCGTTGAAGACTTTAAATCGTAGGTAATTATTTCAAAGCGGTAACAACTTCCCATATTTAATATCAACCAGTCTGAAAAAAAACGATGTTCTTCAGAGCCACCAGACAGAAAAGAGAATAAAAGAGCAAAGTTTATTCTGTCGTCCTAGTAAAACGGTATTGATCTTCTTAGGTTTAAATGAAAAATGGTAAAAGGGTAAGTACCTATAGATGTTCTTTGTATACGATAATATTTTATAGATATTTTAAGACTTAAGTAAATTTGTTGTGTCTAGGGAAACAGACTGTTAGAGAGTTAGTTTACATTTTCTTGTATCACTGTCTCGTCTCGCATGAAGAGCGGAGTAAAACTGAGTGGCCTTACTCAAGTTATCGGAGTTGTAGTTTCAAATTGAACCCTGAATTTCAAATACCTCAGGAAAGTTAGACGGTTTCAAGTTATCTCTTATTACCGTGTTTTGCCCTTCACTCGATACTCCTCATTCCTCCATGTTCCTCGATCATTTGATCGGGTCGCCACTTTCCTGAAAACGTTGTTGAGAAGGCGATGACTGAGATATGCGTTATACTCGTGAACGGGTGCTGTTTGTGGGGTCCGGTCTGTTCACGTTTGCAAGGACGTGTTGTTCAATTAATTATTCTAGTTAAGGCTTTTGACGTAGAGACATCGTCGTGTTGTTCTCATAGTTATTTTTAAGTTTGAGGTTTACTGACCTTGCGTTTGTGATAGTTATTTTTTTCTAGTTTTGAGAATTTATTATATGCATATTACTTTATTACCTTATTAGTACTTAATGTAACTTACTTTTAAGTATTATTATGTTTTTATGATTGAAAAACTGACTTTCTGCTGGAGTTTCTTGTGGCGCTTCTTCTCCGCAATGATGGTCTTGTCCGAGGCGCTGGTACATTTACTCTATATTACCAACACTTGCGACCTATATACTGAATAAATATTATGAAATTTGAATTTGAATTTTCCCTTTCCTAAATTTCAAGTTCAGTAATACATTAATTCCTTTCATAAGGTATAACTAAACTCAAAACTGCAATCCTAATACTGCAAATGCTTTGCCGAATCTTAGGAGTAATGTGTAATCTATCTACGCTAGTAATTTCACTGGTTGAGAAATACGGATGATACAAGTATTTTAAGCTGCGTCCGATATGCACTGTGACGTCATATCACAGGTTGGCCAAATAAACTCCATGTTTTGCTGGGAACGAGATAGGAATAAATTTTTACTTTTACAGCTATTAATTTTTCGTAACTGTTTGTCACATGTATCAGCTTTTATTAAAACTGTGAAAAAAAAGTCATGAGTATTCCCTATTCGCTTTAAAAAGTGTACAAACGGATTTCCCGCTCTGCCGAGATACCAAAGAAGGCGGTTAACTGCCTAGTAATAGTAGATAATTATACGCATTTTAAATTCAATGTGGGTACCTATAGATTTTTTTTTTTTTTATGGCATTGAGAAGGCAAACAAGCACACAGGCCACCTGATGGTAAGTGGAACCTGTGACCCATAGACATTCGCATTCACAAGACTGCAATCCTAAGACTGCAAATGCGTTGCCAACTCTGAGGACTAATATGGAATGCCCCTAAGCTAGTCATTACACCGGGTGTCTTATCCCCAAACCGGAACACAACAATGCGAACACAGCTGTTTGGCGGTAGGTTAATGGAAAAGATGGTGGTAGCGATCCGGACGGACCGTGCACAAGGTCCTACCACCCGCACAAACAATAGTGTATAGAATGCTTCGACTATAATTAGTGTAGCACGGCAGCACAAGTTGCCCGCGACTTGTTTGTCGCACGGATCTTCCTGTCTATCTAGTCAGTAATGATAGAGACGCACTGAGCAACAAGCGAGAAAATACAACTTGTGCTACCCGTGCAGTTAGCCTTCTTTGTTATTCGCGCTGCCACAGCTTTCCCACCGCAGAATTCGTAAGTCGATCCGGCCTCGGTTAACACTATCCAACTGCGGAGCAAAAAAACAACACAGCAACGTTTGAAATAAAAAGGAAACCAAGTTTACACTGAAGCTTAGCGAAAATTCTGAATTTTTGGGGTTTGTGAGGTGTTATAGAGTGTTTTTTTTTGCATGCACTCTGAGGATTTATCTATACGGTTTAGCAGTTTAAATATTCAGTTGTTTTTTATAAAGTTTTCGGGTGAAACTAAATTTTTATTTGACTGAGAAGGAATTTATGAAATGGTAATAACGTTAATTTTGCGTTCAAACCGGTGGGTCATACACATATTTAGGTTTTTCCTGTGGGTATACCTACCCAAAGTTAATGTTTTTAAGGCCTAATTTTCAGGCTGAATACACATCCGTATAAACGGCGTCAGATCTACTTTAGCCCTAGTAAATTAAAACATAAGTGACACAGTGACCACAGGAGAGACAACTTTTGTTTTCTCGAGTGTGTATGACCCCGGTATATTTTTTAATATTATGACTTTATTGAGTATGTGTAATTAGAATTTTATTAATATGAAAATCGCTGTATAACAACGTAATGAAAAGACCATTAAGACTTTACGCTTTAGACTAAACGTATGACGATGACGTAAACGATTTTCGAATACTGTAAAATTTTATGGAATTGACAAAACCGCTCAAACGCGACCGTCTGGCAGCTTACGGTAATCCTATCTATGCGTTTCCCATAACGATACCGTTCGCAAAATGCATCTTATCTAAGGCCACTAACGTTAACTAGTAACGTTTATTTATTTATTTATTTATTAAAAAGTACATCCACATCACATATATTAAACACTTACAGACTATTTATTGATAATGTAATATCTTCTAATATATTAGACAATTACGGAGTACATAACTTGATTGATGAATTAATATCAACTATCACATTAATTAACAATCCGAGTAGCACCTAACCAAAACAATGAATTAATTAATAAAAAAAAAATGTTACTTTTTTATGTTTAATTTTTAATATTTGAGTAGCTTAGTTTTATTTTATTTTATTTTAAATAAGTTTAGTTTTAACTTTAACTTTTAAATTTTAATGTAAAGTCCGTATTTATAGTTGTAATAAATAAACTTATGTATTACAAAAAAATAAAAAGTTAATTCGTAAATTGAAATTGAAATAATTATTTAAAAAAAATAAAAATTAAAACGAGAGTATGTATAATTATGTATTTCCTAATTATTAGACAACACCGACAGTATTTTGGTTTTAAAACTGGTCAGACTATCGTGGAAGAGATCAATGCTGTCATCTTTGCCAACAATAGCATTGTAACTATTGCATATACGCACCATGGGAGACTGTAAGCCAAGATTGGACCGAGTTAAAGGTGTCGACAAGAGCTTTGTTATCGGTTGCCTCGGAAAGTTGCGCGGCGTAAACAGGGAGATTCTTTCAAGCAGATGACTGCACGTCACCTGGCCATGGACTAACTTTTAACTACTTAGAGGGTTTTGAAATTATTATATACATTTGTTTGAAATTTAGTCACCATCATCGTTTTAGCCAAAGGACTGTCCGGTGCTGGACATCAGCCTCTCCCAAGGTTTGCCATAAAGACCGGTCCTGCACCAGGTGCATCCATTGGTGTTCCGCAACCTGAGCTACCTCATCGGTCCACCTTGTTGAAGGCCTGCTCACGCTGCGTCTTCCAGCGCGCCGTCGTCACTCTAGAACTCTTCGAAACCGTCGGTCATGTGTTCTAATCATCAAAGATTACCGGTGAGAAACATTATAGGTAGGCATTTTTTTTTTAAATTTCATGTCGTCAGTGAAAAGCCAGCTTTGAAATCCGACAGTTGTTGTCTGTACCAGTATATGTTAAAAAAATTAACCCACAACCAAGATAATTCTAATTTAGGCTACAGAGCGTGCCAAATAGACATATATAAAATACATCTATTGGAAAAACATATGCGTTCTTCTGACTGGTAAAAATCACATGTATTCCAACACAAATTGTTGAATTTCCTTGAATTTCTTCATATTTTCCCATATCCAGATCGGCAAAATCCCTCTATAAAACCATCATGGCGTATTGCATTATAGTATGTATGAACATGTCTTCCCAATCAAGGTACTTCCTTTGGCAACGTCGTCGTCACAAGTTAGTCATGAATAAATCTCTACACTATCTGTATAATGCGCTTATTCCTCGACCCTTACAACGCTGCCTTTGTAACAGGATCTGCGTTCTACAAGCAAAGAAAATTAACCCACATCGGTTGCATATAAGGTGGTTTATCTAATACGATTTGCTTTAGCTAATATGCAGGTTTTGTTAAGCACAGTTTGGACGTACTAGTATACTTACAAGTTTAGAGTTAATTTGCAGTGACATAAACCAAAGTGTGGCATTATAATGTGGATCCCTACGCCATAAAAAAAATCGCTTCGGAAATATGTTATTTTTGATTTTAATAGTACTAAAGGCGTCCAACTTAATTGAGAGTCATGAGTAGTGGTAGGCATGAGTTGCGGGGGTGAGGTACAAGCTCGACTATAGTCCGCGCGCGAACTCTGCTCTGAGGAATCGGGGATTGGAAAGAAGACGGGTGTCTACTGCGCTGGTCCATCTCATTCTCTTCGTACCCCGCCTCTCCCAGTACGAGGAGCTGGCCCTATCGCCTTATCCTATATTCAAATCGCGGATACATAAGCTTACTTTGGATTAAAAATTGACACATTTCGTTCGGGCAAATGTCAAATTTTAACCCGAAGTAAGCCTTATTATTTCGCGGTTTGAATATACGGTTCGGCCGTTAGTTGAATAATATTGACTGATCACTGCGCTAAATCCTGACGTCAGTTCTTGAGATGCCTCGGGGCTCGTGTGCGGACTATAGGCAACATTGCCCTCTTCCCGCACCTCAGGCCTACCTCAGCTCTCAGTTATATTGAGCACCTATACTAGTAATTTATTTCTAGTACCCATGGTAGGAGAAGTTAAGTAGTAAAATATTATTTCTGCTCAGAATGTGGACGGACACTAACCAGTAATTTTCAAAAATAATCCCAATTCTGAGAAAACAACGTACCTAACGAGATTTTGTTTCAACTTTTTTATTTGTTACCGTAGGTACCGGTAGTAGTAGGTATGGTTCCTTTTTTTTTTAACCGAGTTTTTTTTTTTATATATATTTTATTAATTTGAATCGAAAGTAGTAAAATATAACTAAGCATACGACAGTAATGAATTCGGAAACAAGACCACAATTAAGATAATGACGAGTTGTGAAAATTTTTTTTGCTGGCTCGCTGTTCCCTATTTTTGGCGTAATGTTTTTTTTGACAAAATTTGTTAAGTCATAATTTGATATCACTTGAATTGTAAACATTTCGGAATTTCGCAATAACGTAGTAATAAAGCTAGTTTAAGTTCTGTAGCTCTGCTTACTCCACTCTGGGAATGAAGGCGTGAGTGTATGTGTGTATGTATGTATGTATGGATGCTTATGTAAGGTTGGATTTTTAACAATCCTGAAAAAGTAACAGATTCTTATTAAATACCATATGAATTACGATAAGCGTAGCTTTTAAAAAAACCAACTGCTGTTTGGATAATGTCGTCAAAGTAATGTTACTTATCATGTATTTATTTTTTAATTCGCCAATTTTACATTTAAATAATTTTAATAAGCCTATGACGCTCTAGTCTAGTGGATAAGACAAATCTAACCACGTATAATTTATTAAAATCGGTTCAGCCGTTTAGTAGTTACGAGCGGACATTGAGTCGGACATATATACAAGTCACACACACAACCCTCTTTTTGGACTTTGCCGCATTCAAAAAAGTCAGACAATTCAAAGGAATTCAAACCCAGAGCTAATGCTTAATAAAGTTCGTCTATTGCCGTTGTGCTAAATAACATAGTATAATTTTAAAAAAGCCAACAAGGGGCGCTTCAATTTCTTAAACTAATAAGCCTTGTACTGCCTTCCAAGCCTTAAAAACATTTCAATAAAGTTCTATCTACAACAGACTTAACGAAAACCCTTTTATGCTAAAGATTTTTTTTCTTTTAGCGCTAACACCTCGCCGTCGGATGCCGGCGGAGAATTCCCAAGATGCTTTAAAATATTTATAAAAAAAACCTTTTTCCAGCGAAAAAGCGACGCTAAGAAGGGTGTAGGCTCTCAAAACGGGTTGTTATTATTTCATAATATTGAGTTGAGGTTGCCGGGGTAATTCTTGGCGCGCAGGGAGAAAGGTTACGCGGCTTGTAGCTTAACTTGATTATGTTTGTAGATTGACTTAACTACGAAGAGTTTGTGATTCAGTCGGGAAAAGAGTTCCGGTAACTTTGCTGAGTGAGCGAATTCGGTGGATCTGTTTTCGATTTAATTGCTAGTTGAAATCAAAAGTATTTCTTTTGAACTGATTGGTTGGATAAAATTTGAAAGTGTTGTAGTTTAACATTGACAAAACAAAACTGTGTATGTGCATTTTTTAGCTTTAACTATCTTTTTGGATATTATCAAGGCCGTACTTATGATCGGAAGATACCTGATAAGTTCTGTGCAGTGAAAAGGACGGATATATATGACACCCAATAGGATTGTCTCTTTCACAGACTGGAAGTTGGCAGGTTTTAACGAATAGACGTTAGTAGTAAGGCCAAAGTGAAACTTGATTTAAATCTTCCGGTCATACCACTACTATATTAAGTTTAAAAAAAACAGTTTAAGTTTGTTTACAGTTTAGTACCTTGTTTATTAATGTCATATTTAAACTGCCATACATGAATTGGCACAGTATTTAAAATGAGAAGGTTCTAAAGTGTACATATATTTATAAACTCGACTCTACAATAAAATGAATAACTATTAAATAGATAAAAACTCCCGATCTAATGGCGACCCATTATTTCAGAGCTGATATTATCTCTTAAAAGGCTTAACCGATTTTCATGAAATGTAGCTAAAAACCATCTTTATTAAAGTAGCTTTCTTTAAAAACCCGCCTCCATATCGGTATATCCGTTTAGGAGCTATGATGTAACAGACAGGGATACATCCATAGATTGATACAAAGTTAAAGTTTACACACGCATTTTTTGCGTATTTAATTTGACCGATGGTACATTTTTGACGTGTGCCCGTGCGGTCCTACTTACTGAATAAACATAATTATTTTATCTGGTTATCTATTATTGTTTGCCTGAAAATTATATGTTAAGTACTTACATTTTCATTTGCTCATATATATATTTTCTGAAATCATTAAGTATTCAGAATTGATATAAAAGAGCACATATAAATTACCTGAAATATTTACGGTTTCAGAAAAATGCCTTTATGGCAAATTAATTAATCACAAGTGGTACAATTATTGAAAATGAAATGAGTGTGAGAGTGAAACGCTTTTATCGTTAATAAATTGGCTACGTTACGATTTATGTATCAAATAAAATAATTATCGCATTCACACGATTTCGTAACAAAATTAATAAGAAACTGAAAATTTCATCATATTACGGTACAATACCAAGTAACATCAAAGAGTATTTTTCGAATACCTCACGAGTGTCTGCGGCATCGAGATTACAAAATAGGTGGGGGGAGGTAGGTGCCCCCCACTCCGGAAATAGCACCCCAATAATAGCCTCCGAAAAATATGTTATTCGAAAGATGGAATTTAAAAATGTGTAAATGTGTTCCTGAGGTTGGCACTGCTTGGTTGAATTTTACTGAGATGGTGATAGGGTGTCATGTTTATGGATTGGTATGGACAGTCTTGAACTTACCATATTTTGAGGAATATTACGCTTAGTTTTCATGATAGCCACGTTAACCTCCTTTTCAAGGCATTGAAGTCCTTGGATTTCTCTGCCACCCTTTCTTTGGAAACTTTTAGATCTTATTCACAATTTAAAGGGTTTGAAATTCTCTCTCAGTTTGATCTGCCTCTTACTTAGTAAGCATTTTTATTCATGACATTGGATCAGGATCCAAAATGAAGGTTTTATCTTTCTTACTACACTCAGGAGCAAAAATACCGGGTCAGAGTGCGTTTTTCAGACAAACGAGACTATTTTGAAGCCTTGGTTCCTCGCCAGGGGTTGTTTTGAGTGAGGTTTAATGGTGGATACTCCAAGGTTCAATAGAGGAGGTCAACATTTGTTAAGATACCGAACTGATCGCACAATCAGTTAACAAAACAGCGGGAGAGTTTGAGTCAACACTTGGATTTCCTTACATTTTATTGCCATTTTAGATGTTTTTCTGAGCATGCACAATTTCGGCGTTGACCACAGATTCATTCAGTTGGGTATCCTAGGCACTCTGGAAGTCCTGGTTCGATGCTCAGGGTATTCATCATCAGATTTCACTAAAAGCATTCCTGGCTAGGAACCAAGGCTTCGAAATAGCCTCTTTGCTATGAAAAACGCACTCTGACCCGGTATTTTTGCTCCTGAGTATATTTTAATCCTTTTTTCACCCTTTCCTTTTTTTTCCTTAGTGATTGCCACAATTTTAGTTTTAGGATATCTAGTCTACTAATTAGCCTTCGAAAAATACAATCCCATTATAATAATTTGGAATAGAGTTTGAACGTCGTAAATGAATTTAAGGGCCTCTTCAACAACTTGACACGAAACGCAACACATTTGAGAGTTAACCTTATGTCCACAACTTTTGAATAGACCCCCGATATTAGTAGTCTGTTCTTCCAAAACAAAACTGATAAATTTTAAAGACCTCCCGATTTTACCAGTTTTTCATTAAAAAATACCGCGTCTTACGTAGGTTTCCCGTTTGGGAGCTAATAGGCTATAGACAGTTACGCAGATACACCCATTAAACTTACAACCCCCGTGTTTGCATCGGGGGATAAAATGCTCTGTAATGTAACATTTCGTGTACAATAATTATTACATTTCAAAATCATAAGATTAATAATTGAACAGGTTTCCCATTACAGATGTACCATTATTGAGTATCTTAATAATATCCTTCTAATATTATGAATGAGAAAGTTTGGATGTTTGTACGTTTGTAACTCAACCCGTAACCTCTGAACGGATCGGGATAAAATAAAACTTAGCACTCATATAAGTTAGGTCTTGGAATAGGATACAGGATAGTTTTTAAATCCCGGAAAATTGGGCAGTTCCCGAGGGAGCAGCGATAAATGACCTCTACACTGATGGAGCCATGGGCAATTGTGGACTACCTAGCGACTTAATAGGTACCTACATTCAGTCAAACATTTCGTATCAATTAACATCTGTTCCGTAAGGCCAGCAAGTTTGGAGTGGACCCTTACAGGTTCTGAAATGCTGGTAATAGGATGACTAAACACCCTCATCTGAACGATTGCCAAAGTAGAACACCTTGAGGAACTGGATTCCTTCAAGGAGACGTCTTGGCTCCAAGAAAAGATTAGGATTATTCTAGTCACATAAAGTGCTTTAATTCGCTTCGGTGTTTGAAGTCCAAGTCTTGAAATGTCAAGCTGCCTAGATCGTAGAATGTCAAAGTTTTAGAATGACCAGGAGGGTTATTGTGACACAGCTATACAGTTCATTTTATGGCGAGCGTAAATGACAGAGTTATAGCGGTATATAGCTCTGTTCTTTTCTCTCAGCGTAAACTGAACTGCATAACTTAGTCATAAGAACCCCCAGGCAGTAAAACACCAGCATCTTTTAAAGTCGAACTCTTGAAATGTCAAGCTGCCTAGACCGTAGAATATCAGAGTAGTAAGCTTGACGTTGTAAGCCCTTGACATTACACGACAAGGACGTCTCAAAATTTTGACGTAGTCCTATCTTGACATAATTTAACTACTTGAAATTACAAGTCTGACTTTTAACGCCGAAGCGCTTTTATTCAGTATATAGCTAGACAGGCGAACTCAAGCTAGCTTTAGTAATAAAAAACCAATAAAGAGTTAGCCGCTTAAAAGAAGCCCGAACGGGTGAAAGGCGTGGAACAGTAATTTCCCAATGAACTTTGTCATGGGCGAAAGACGTAAATGGACTACTAATTTATGGTAACAAAGAAAATTGCCACCGAAAAACTCCGCGGAATTCTATGAATAAAAGTCAAGTAAATTGAGGCATACTCGACTGGTGTCGGTTTAAATATTTCGTTATCGTTGCTTCCCTTATTTTCTTGAGATCTTGGAACAGATAACGAACACATGAGTGGTTTTCATGGGCTTTGGATGGATTTGGACGTGATCGACGTATGGGTGCGTGGTAAATGGAGCGTGAATGATTGTAATTTGTAATTGTTGGGAAGAAAGTCGCATAATTTAGTTATTCATCATGTCAGCCGAAAGACGTCCACTGCTGGACATAGGCCTCCCCCAAGGCTTTCCACTCAGACCGGTCTTGTGCTTTTCACATCCACCGCGGTCCCGCGGGTAATTTAGTTATTACTTCATTCATAATTTATATTGCTTGTTTTATAGTTTATCGCGGGTAAAAATTATGTGTCCTTCTTCGGGGTTTTAGCTATGTCAATGCGAAATGGCATTGGATAAGTTTGAATGAACATTATTTTCTTTTTTTTTCCGAAGCCACGGATGATTTCCTTATAATGGTTTAGGCGACCTCGAAGTATATTTTTTTCTGCCTGTTGTGGCTCTGGACAATTGCATAATGATGAAAATTTATTCAAAAGGTGGTGAAAGTGTGCAACCCCTCAATAACAACTAATAATTTTATCATAATTGGTTAACTGGTCTTTTAGACAAATAGGAGCGAATGCGAGCGTTAACATTAAAAATTGCAAAGTTTGAAATATGAAACACTCTTACCTCTACCCGTTAAACTGTGTGGTAAAAAATGTTTTCTTTTCTGTCTTTTTTATTTTTATTTTTATTTATTTACCAAAACCCCTTAAATCAACATTATTTTAGCGGTTTAGCCGTATGATATAAGAGTAACAGACGTTACGGAAAAAAAGTTCTGTTGGCTTTTATAACAATTATGTTCTTACATTATACTTTACTAGCTTTTGCGCGCGGCTCGTTCCGCGTAAAGTTGTATGTATAGGTACAGTCAAGGACTTTAATTGTTATGCCACTATGGAATCCTGTCATAATGACAGCGTCAAGTGACGAGATAGAAATAACATGGGAGTGTGTCGTAGGTTTTATACGATAAGGTTCTATAGTGGTACATCAATTAAATTCCGTGGCCTGGTGGCTGGTACCTATATCATTATTCCCCCATATTTTCGCAATGATAATATAAGCAAGATTAAGAATATCCACAGTATACCATGTATATTCTGTACTATACTTATACTAATATTATAAAGAGAGATTAATTTTGCAAGTTTGTATCTTGTACCTGACAGGTAATCTCCGGAACCACGGAAGTTATTTGAAAAAAAAAAAAGGTTTGCAATATAAGTACATTATTCCGGATAGACATAGGCTATATTTAATGCCAATAAAACTAAGCGAGGGCAGATTGCCGGTTACATTATAAAAGAGAGGGCGGAAATTGTATATTTGTTTAGAAGAAGAAGGTAATACCCACTGCACTAATTTGAAAAAAATAACTTTTTTCTTGTAAAAGATATATTGTGTACTTATATCATACAATCCCAGCAAAGTTGGGTTGATCCGCTATTGATTAGAATAAAGATAATATATGTTAGTTTTGCCATAGAACGGAATATTTTCATTACACAGTGTGATGAATATGTTCATTACAAATTCTATCAATTAACATAGTGAATTTAACAATTAAGTGTTAATATACCCTTTGTCACCTGTATATAGCTGCCTGGAATATAATATTATTTATAAATACAATCCGCGTGTAAACAATATCATTTATTTTTATCATTAATTAATGTTCTTATTTTATTTGGCCAGTCAAATATCAATTTGCTCTGACTCACATTGTTTTCAATATTATAATGCTTTTAACGATATTCGATACGCCCACTTTTAACATCAATTTAAAAAAACTACAGCGCTAATAACCGTAACGAAATGACTACCATCGACGCATTTCATCAAAATCTTATGATTGCAGTCTTCAGATATCAAATGTCTAAAGGTCTCAGATTCCACTCACCATCAGGTGACATGAGGCTCTATTCTACTCAGGCTGAGCCATATTGCTTTTGGCATGTTATCGTATTGTCAACGTTATGATAGCTCTTATTTACTTGACAGTAATGGTGACCGATTTAAAAACAATGCGATAGTAAAACGTGTATAAACAAAGTATAAAAAAGGCCCCTATTGACTTGTTTGCTTTGTCCGTGGCAAAAAAAAGATATGATGCCCAATGCTTTTATGTTTTTTTCGCAGGATACCTAATATTTTATCGAAACACCTTTTAACGAACGTTTTATTATGCAGAATTTTTATTTCATCAATAGCCTCTCGCCACACGAGTTTTTTTTTTAATTTTCACAAGTCAAACCTTTTTTTAAACGCTGGTAACTTTAAGTACTTCTGGGGTCACCAGTCTAATCTAACTTAACTTGCACAAGTCATGGTTTCAGCAGAAAATATACGCACTATAATGAAATTCGATAAAACGACAGAATCGATCAAGTGAAAATCGATAAAATTATGTGTTACCTTTTTTCCCAATATTTTATTACAGATTTCTTTGTTAAATCTTGTAATAATTTGATCATTTTACTCATTTAATTTCAAATTACCACCCTGTACTCTGTACGTACAGTATACTCCGAAGAATCTTGATACAAATTCTCGTTCACTTAATAAAAGTTTGTGTCATAATACATTATCCTCACGTTCTTCTGTTTTTTCAGGTACGTTCCACTCCATCCATCTTCCGTGCCTGAGGGACGTACGTATACAGTTATAACATACTATAGATTATGTAGTTTTAGTATTACTATTTTAGCATGATATATTTCATGGTTCTGTCTGCGTAGTTTTTGTTTGTTACTGTTATCATTAAATATTAAAAAGAGGATTGTTAACTTTAACAATTGAAGCAAATGCTGACCGTCCAAAATGGCGCCCTCATAACAGTACTGTTGTTGTGTTTTCAAACACACTTATGATCATGATTCATGAATGTTGATAATGATGAATTAATTATTGTCTTAAAATCGAAGGTTGTTTTTTCTTAGTACAAATTAATACATAATGTACAGGATGTTATGAAATAAGGTAATAACAATTGACCCATGTGTGATTAACTTAACCAAAAAAAGTGCTCTTCTCTTTCCGTTAAGTTGACTACACAGGTTAAAGGTTATATAACAATGTCATAATATGCTATAAAATGCGTATTCGTTAGTGCAACCAAAAACCACTCACCATATTGTCTTTGACCTGTAAAGCTATGCGATTGGTTTAAATTCTGCCGCCATTACTGTGATAAAGGCTATCAAAACGTTGACAACATGGAAACAAGTGAAAAACAATAAGGTTTTACTGTATAGAATTTCAGCCCTAAACAACAGAGTAACTTCTAAAAAGAAGTGGTCGCAGGTTTTTGTATCTATAAAATTGTCAATTTAACATTAATTAGCCCACGAAGACATGTAAAAAACGCGCTTTAATTTGTATTAAAAAAAGATGAAATTAAAATGTTCGTGTAGTAAAAATGTGTCTCCTTTGTATAGAGTTTTAAACGATACTTAGAGCTAGCAAGGGAAATGCGATGTTTGTTTTTAATTGGCTATTACGTGGACTGAAGCTCTTAAGTGTAAAAACAGGGGCAGAAAAAAAGCATCAGAACGTAACGATTTTCCTAATAAAAATTACCTCATAGTGTATTTAAAAGGAAGATCGCAATTTTTATCGTTAATATTATAAAAATATTTTTTGTTTAGGATCGTAAATAACTAATATACTTGAGAGAACAGGAGTCCTAAGCGGCATATCAAAGCGACGTGAAACTATGCAGTTTTAACAAAATGATAATTAATTTGTTGATTTCGGAAGTTATTAAGACTTAAATAAATATAAGTTTTATATCAACTAGGCAGTAGGAACTAATGTAAAACTTATAGCTTACGATTTTGTTGTTTGAGATCTTCACTCTGCTACATTAACCATTACAGAATATGGACATCAATGCTCCAGAAAGACTGCCGTTTCTTGTCAAACTGCCATATATCCGAGCATTGGTAAGACGTATTCAAAACTAGGCCATTATTTACGACGGCTTAATAGTCTCTCTAGATTTATAGCGGATAAACCGGCGGTCCTCGTGTAAGGTCCTTCGGTTCTCGACTAATATTACGCCCTTTTATGTTCACTGTCGTAAGTTTTATTGTTGTCCGTCCTGGTATTTGACGTTATTGATATTTGTAAAAGATATATGGCAGTATTCGGTCTCTATTCTGCTGGGTATGTTGCCCTTGACATTTTACCATATTGTCAACGTTGTGATAGCTCTGCTGCTTCACAGTAATGGCAAGATGGCAAAAATACGATAACACGTCAAAGGCAATATGGATTCGCCCAGTAGAATAGTGTTGTGGAAGAAGAGTTAAGAAGGCGTCATAGATGCTCTTAAGTACTTTAAGATCTAATGGAATAGATAAATATTTATCTGTGAATGATTAAGTGAGTGAGCGAGTTAGTGTGTGTGTATGTCGTGAATGTGTATATTATTTGTGAAAAGTAAACATGTACACGTACGTTAATTTTTGGAAGTAAATAAAAAAAACAATCCGACTTCCCGAACCACAGTCATATTTATTTTATTATACATAAGCCCTCTTACAAAATAAACGTTGAATAACGGTGGTATAGCTATACAATATTTTGTCCATATCTGTCATTGTGATATTTGAACGTTTATTAGTAAAGGCTGACAACTCAGAACGGTGTAATTATTATGTATTTGCGACATTTTTGAGGTTATATTTTGTACTCTTTTGATAACATAAATCTAGCCTCTAATAGCGCGAGTATCATTTTAATTTGCAAACCCAAGATATCGTCAGCTAAACCAAGTCAATATCAGCCAGTTTTCACAGCCTACATCCCCAAAAACTTCTTGGCCTGTAATAACTCGGCATCAATTTAACAAGCAAGCTCCTTTGCCCCTCGTTGCCGGTGACAGTCCGAAGTTACGACCGAGCCGAACTTCGATTACGAATTTTTCGGCTTTTTATTTGCCTGTAGCGGTGATTATTTGGGGGCGTGAAAACGTTCTGAACGATAGATTGAATTTATAGTCGTTTTATATTGCAAACGTTTCAATCTTAGATGAGTTTTGATCGATTGGTAATTAAATAATGAGGTTTTATTTTTGGTATTGCTGATAAACTATTATTGGCTTTAACGTGTTATCGTGTTGTTTCTTAATCAGCCGCTGTTACTGTAAAGTACTAACTAAGAGCTACCAAAACGTTGACAATACGGAAATACATCAAAAACCATACATTTTTACGTTATTGAATCTCGACCCAAAATATGCTAGGAGAAACAATTCCTCGTCTTTCGTTTAAACTAAATAATAAATAGTGTTTTAGAATAAAATAGAAAACACTTTATTTAACGCGTGCACATTACAAAAGTTATCATTAATATAATAAATCTCGGAGCTGTCAAACACTTTACCGTTACGGATGTCTTTTTTTTTCTTTATCCCAGACGGAAAGGCAATGGACATTAATCCATACAGCCTAGTCATAGTTTTCATACTTTTAAATCCAATTTTAAGTAAGGCCGAAGCCAAGTCTTTCATAAATTTAGTAAAATCCTGGATTGTGAGGCCGAAGCCATTTCTTCAAAAGCGGTATCTCTTCGTGATATGTAGGACAGAGGTCAAGATAGTTTTAACCTCTGTACTACTGCGAGTCCACTTGAAACGAGAAGTAAGATGCCAGATACACGAAATAAGTCCAAGTCTTCTTTCACTGTGCAACACAAAGGCATAAAAAGGACAAATCACTAACAGAAAAGAACTTTGAATACCTAAATACACAAAAATACAAAACTAAAACAAATTACACATCCGCCATCTTTTAACGTTGCAAATGGCCGCTTTACGGGTGCATTCATGATTAAATTTAGACCTGTCAAAGAAACGTCAGTCACTTGCCTGGATAGAATCATAGATGGCGTAACGGTAAATTGTCTATGGTAAAACGTTTCCGAAAGTTTTACCATAGACACTGGCAACATTCACCATGGCGGCATTCTCGTCTGAGCGGCGTTCGTAAAAGGACAATGTTACATCATATCTGGGACTGCCACGTTTCAATCGAACAGTATCTAGCATCCTGATATATTCCGAGCACATTATTGTGGCATTAATTAAAAGACTTATTCGATTATTGAACGGAGTTGTAATTACGAAGATCGTGTTACGTAAACATGAACATCGACACCCCACAAATTGAAGAGCTCCCCGAGATTTCTACCGAAGAGCCTTCCGGGAATATTACATCTATAAAAATTGATAAAAGGGTAAAACGAAATTAGGCGGTAATGATACCTAAGCAAAAAACAAAAGAGTGGAAGTGGATAGAACTCATTATATCTCTGTCTCTTTCACTGACTGTATTTCTCAGCATTTGGCAGCTCGTAACAGAGCCTCTATTCTGCTGGGTAGTACGCATATTGCCTTTGACATGGTATAGTATTGTTGACGTTGTGATAGCTCTTAGACCGGTATTAATAACCTGATCTCAACTCTAATGCTCGTCTCGAGATGCGTCAAAAATGACAGTGTTGTTTGGTTTGGCGTTTAGTTTGACGTATCTTGTGACGGGCCTCACAGTCAAGATGACTTTATTAATACGGCCCTTAGTTACTTGACGATACACGACACTTGATAAACATAAAGTCACATAAAGAAATTACATTTACAGAGTTGAATATAAACCCAGTTTATTCTTCCGAACAAAATGTTAATAAGTTTTCGTCAAAAGTTTAACTTTTGCTATCGACAATACTTTTTTTCGCTCAGACATCATCTGCTTATCGAGGCAAATTAAACGAGCCCCAAATCGGCGGGTACATATTCAGTACAGAAAAGATCCCGTCGCCACCTTCCGACTCCATCATCAGATCAGTTCGATGATACCATCACATTGCATTGTCATCGGGTTTACACATGTATTCCACATTTCAGCCCATTCCATTGACGGGAACTGAGTCAAAATTGGCTTAGAAAATTCCAAGACAAGTGAAGTTAAAATAAAGCTTGTAATTATTCTCTAGCATTTTTATTCCTTTTAGCCATGTCTACATACTTCACAGACAAAATGCGTAACTTATCATAAAATCAGTGAGACAAGGCGTAAACGAGGAGCACATTCACCACCCTACTTTTATGGCTTCAAAGACCCAAAAGTATGGCCTCTCAAGGCCTGCGAGTAAAATGAACTTTACTTAGAATGGGCACGGATTCCCGTAGTTTAAGTGGAAATGGACACTTTCCGAAATCGTCCGTGGATAAATCAAAAGCCGAAGGCGAAAATTGAATTTACTGGAAGTTATAAATATCTTTTAAGTGTTAAAAATCAATATTGAATTACAAGTATATATATTTTCGAGAACGCTGTTGAAATATCGCGTGGTGTCATTATCGGTTTTACTTTAGCATTGAAGTATTTTTGAATCTGGTGGTGGTAAATGTGAAAAAAATCCTTATTCCACGAAAAGTTCATTCAAACAGATTTGCTTTAAAATGTAAGCTTTCTTTACAAAATAATAAATATTTCATCTAGAAATGTTGCTACTTTATTGAAATCGGGTTTAATGTAGAATTCCCTCTGTCGAGAGAGACGAATTTCTCTTGCTTGGAAAAGTCTCGTCTTCGTCAGCCCGCTTTTTTTTTTAGCGGTGTTCTGTGTCTGTTTGGTACACATATTTTTAACTTAATAAAAATGTAACTTTCTCTCGACAAGGGTTTGCCTTTAATATAATAATAGAGAAAAGAACAGTTGTACTACTGAGGCTCTGACGGCGTAACAACGTTTTAATAATAAACTTGAGCAAACGGTGTCAGCAAGTTATAAGAGATTGCGAGTGTAAAACTGTTTTTTTATGTATGCATTGTATGACATGTCCTTATAAATCCTTTTACATTCACTGGTAGGTCACGGGATAAAAATGCGAAAGTTCGTGAGTCTGTATATGTTTGTTACTCGTTCACGCTGCAACGCCTAACAGGATTTAGATGAAATTTGGAACATAGATAGCTTATACCATGGATTAAAACAAAGGCTACTTTTACCCTTAAAAAAAATTAAATTCTTGAGGGAATAACAATAATTTAATCCTATGCAGACGAGGACACGGGAGAAGCCGTTACATTACTTATTATTTTTGCAAAGCATTTAGTTTTTTAATAGTATGGAGAAGGTAAAAAAGCCCATAAACACCTTGCATTCTCAAGACTACGATCTTAAGACGCATAATACGTTGCCAACCCTGAGGACTAACATCGAGTGCTATGCTAGTAATTTCACTGGTTGTCTTATCCCCACACCGGAGCACAACAATGCGATGCTGTGTTCCGGTGTGGGGATAAGACAACCGGTGAAATTACTAGCATAGAGGCATTCCATCTCAGATCTCAGGGTTGGCATCGCATTTGAGGTCTTAGGATTGCAATTTTGAGATTGTAGTCTTGAGATTTCAAATTTCTCAGATCTCACTTACCATCAGGTGGCCTGAGTGCTCGCGTGCCTTCTCATTGACATAAAAAAAAACCCAAGACTCAGGAATAAATACTCGCACTCATAACACAAATGTTCCCCTGACGAGAAGTTGAACTCGGGACCGCTAGTAGGCAAGACCAACTAGATTAACCTCGTCGTCACAAGAAAATATAGAAAACCACATACACTTGAAAATTCTAAAGAAGCTACATAAATCATAAGAATTCCCGCTAACTCTTCGTTTAAGCTGTGCAGAGCAATAATTTTATTTAAGCGGCTGTATCACTCGGCTTTTTTAATAAAGGAGGCATAAATCTTTTAAAAAGACGTATATTAAGCCACGGAGTTGGAGTAATTTCTAGTACACTCCGGTTCTCATACTAACTGCTCTCAGCGCTCATCTTTTATACCGAAGAAGAGAAATAAGGCGAGAGGGGAGATTTATGGTGGGTTCTGCAGCCACAAATCAACCGAGCTGTCGGCCTGCGAAAATGTATGCATCACTATAATTTTTGGTAGCTGCATTCATTTTAACTAATTTATGAAATGACGCTCTCTTGAAAAATATTTTCTTAAACATTGCTAGGAATCGCCTCGAGGAAATTTACTTTTGGAACAAAATAAACTCTTTTAAATAAGTCCGAGCGGGGTGTACAATACCAAATACAAATTACTTCTTCTGTACGAATAAATGAAAGTTATCCATCTGTTTTTTTTTGAGTCAAAGTAAAATATATATCTATGTGATGTAATTAACTCCGTTATTCTTAAGTACCACGTTGAAAAAAATTACGCTTCTTGTATGGGAACACTGTATAACTTTTTACTGTTTTTTGGTGTCGTCGCAGATAATAGAGGTGACATACCCTGTAAAAATAAATAAGAGGCTGGCTATTACAGTTTATGAGAATAAAGACACACAGACAGACACACAGATAGACAGACCGACAGCAGCAGCAGAGGTTTAGCAATAGGACATACCATAATAACCCTAATAAAGCAATTCATGGAATTTGTCACTTAACCAATAAATCATCTATACATATAAAATGATTTTTCCTGAATGACTGACTGACTGACTGACGGATCAACGCATAGCCTAAACCGCTGAACGTAGAGACCTGTAACTTGGAGGGTATGTTTTTTGTATGACGTAAGCATCTAATAAGAAAGGATTTTCCAAAATTCTACCCCTAAGGGAGTGAAAAACGGGGGCAAAGTTTGTATGGGACAACGTGTCAAACTCAACCTCAAATTTCGCATAAGCATTCTTTAAAAGAATTGATAGAAGGTGTGTTTCATATTTTATTGAAATTCATCCACTAACGGGGTGAAAAAGGGGTAGAAAGTCATTTTGGAGGTGATTGCTTCGAAGTTAATATCAATACTCGATCAAAGACTGATCTGTCAACGCACTGCCCAAACCTTCAAGAGATTCCAAATTTGGTACGTAGGGTCCATATGAGGTTTAGGGGAGCACTAAGAAAGAATTTACCAAAAATTAACCCCCAATGGGAAGATGTAGGGTAAGCAGCGGGAAACTAATTCTACGCGTACAAAGTCGATGGCGTCCTCTAGTTATAAATACATATAGGTAATATAAAGCTTACTTTGAAATAGCAAATATATTTACTTCTTTAAGAAATGTCTACCAATTAAAACTCCATGTTGAAACTAGGACAAAACGTAGTCTTGCAGAACTAACTCAAATCTCCTCCAGAGCACGATTTTCACATACGTTTAATTTAAATAACATTTAAGGGTTGCTACATGCCTCCATGGACAGAATTATCTCGGAGCGCCAGACTCTGTGTAGCTTGCATAACGTCTTTGTCATTACCCGGGGAGTGCCAGCGGCTCCGGGGGGAATTAGGATGCCTTGGGAATTTAGGAAGCGGGCTTTCAACGCATAAACCGATTATGGAGTAACGCGAGCGCAGGGTTGGATTGAATTCATCACCTGGTTTTCGTAGAAATGGTGTTGTATGCGCTCCTAATGAATAATCCTCTCACAGAGGTCTCAGGATACTAGAAATTAAGGTGTTGTGACGTTTCGTATGACATCCTCATTTTGACAGGATTCTGCGGTGAAACCGGAAATGCATACATAATCAAATTTACAATAACGACAATGGTGAAAAAGGAACCCTTATGGTTTGACTACGGTGTCTTTTTGTATGGAGTAGCAGTATTTTATGATAGTGATCATGGTTACCGCTTGTCGTGGACAGCACTACCAGAGACTTTATTCTACTTTGGTTAAAGCCATCTTGATTCGATATCTGAATCAAAGTATTGATGGAAAACTGCCCCTTATTTGGCGACCTACAGTTTATATCGGCCCTTTGAATTTTATTCTAAGGTAACAGAAATGATAATTTAACAAATAAAAATAAAAAGCAAGTTTTAAACTGTTGTTGTTAACCAACTTAAAATCGTTTTAAATCCTAATTGATCGTTCAAAATGAAAAATGATAAAAAAAACCTAAAAATTATTTTTGAATACCTATACAAAGATACCCCATTTGTCATAGTTCGTCGACTTTTTTTCTTCTTTACAATATGGTCTCTAGTTGCTACCATATTGAATTTTAATTACTGTCATATCTTTAGTGACACTCACAAGATTAAGACAAATCGATTGCCATAAGAATCATCAAAATCGGTCCATGCGTTTAGTTTCTGGAGCGCCACAAAGGAACAAACATACATATATAGACTGATAAACGCATTACACTTATCCTTCGGCAGTTGGATAAAAATAGAGTGTAACGACGTAAAGACAAGTCTTACTATTAAATAAAATAAAAGTTGTCACAAGATTAACGAGTTTATAGCGATATTGAGGCAAGATGAACAATGTAAAATAGAGGACCTGAGTGCCCTGCCAAGATGCAATTTGTTGTTTTTAAACTAATCACGTCACTGGTAGATGACGTGATACGAAAAGACACGTGATCTAGGTACCAGTGACGCGATTGGTTAAAAACAAAACGATTTAGAATGGCAATGCAATTCCAATTGAATATACATACTATTAAAAAAAAACTATTACGAAATTAAATAAACAAATATCGGTACAACAAACTCAACTATGATCATGATAAAGTTGGCAACTCGGTCTGTCTGTGGATGGGCAGCACCGTCATCGAAACCAAACAGCTTCGCTGCTGGTTTCGATTTGTGGCGGGTGCCTCGAATGCACATGCTGGTCGCTCTAATTATTGAAGTAATTATACGAGCTCACAACCAGCCCAAAACGTTAGACAAGGATCTATCCCAGCGAGATGCAAGTGCTTTCCCGAGGTGCTTAACAATATTTTTTTTGGTTTTATTTTTAAAGTAAAAAATATATTTGACACTCTTCTTAGCGTAGTGCATCGTGGCAAAAAGGTCTACAATGACCAAATCTTTTTTCCACATCACTTTCCTCTGCCTTTGCATTCCGATACCAAGTAATTAAAATGGCTGTGTATCCCATTAATAGAAGTTTTAAATAACTACCAACAAATTCAAAAACTAACAACGTTACGTTGAACAAGTTTTAATTATAAAAAGAGAATAAGATAAAACGCAGAGTAATAAATGAACAGAGCAAACAATACCAATTAAAAAGTGCCTCAAGATTTAAAAACAAATCTTCTTAATGAAATGTTGAAACATTTTAGGAGGCTAGACAAGCAACATTCGCTAAGTACACTTGGGCTTATTTAATTGGAAAAGTTTTGGGGAAAAAAGTTAAATGAACGCGGACTGGCGACGGCAATGTTTGTGCCGCATAAATACTTGTGATTGTTTGGAGCTCGCACAGTTGTCTGAGATGCGTATGTTCAAGAACAACGCAACGAGATTTCTGAATTAATTTGGTTGGTAAAGACAAACATTTTGACCATTCTGTCTGGTTTCTTGTATGAAAAAGCGAGTTCTAAATTTAACTAGTTTTATTTCATTTCATAAGACAATTCATTTCAACAACACAATTCATTTTTTAAGACAATTCTCGTGAAAGAAGGAGTTACCGACGCCTATACTATACTAAGCGTGAAAGTAATAAAACGTGTTTTTTTTTTAATTCTTACTAGAAGCCAGTTTTAAGTCTTTATGTAACCAACGCGTGGAAAACGTCTCTACATCCCGTTGCGTAAATGAGCAAAACAACACACGAAAATGCAAACCTTGTGCAAGGTCCGTTCTGATCGCTACCACCATCTTATCCTTTAACCTACCACCAAGCAGCAAGTCGTATTGTTGTGTTCCGGTGTGAGGATAGACAACCGGTGAAATTATTAGCAAAGAGGCATTCCATCTTAGTCCTCAGGGTTGGCAACGGGTGTTTTTTTTAAATGTAATGCAAGTATCTCTGGATCACAGATACCGCAAACAAAAGCAATATTTTTTTCCCAGTGGAATAGACACGTAGCTCAATAGATCTAAAAGAGGAAAGAGGTAAACAATAAAATTTTCAGGTAAAACATGTATATATTTATTCACATATTGAATGAATTTAACAATAATACTCATCACTCACTTATGTCAGCCGAAAGACGTCCACTGCTGGACATAGGCCTCCCCCAAGGCTTTCCACTCAGACCGGTCTAGTGCTTTTCGCATCCACCGCGGTCCCGCGATCCTGACGAGGTCGTCACTCCATCTTGTTGGAGGCCTCCCTACAGTTCGTCTTCCGGTCCGCGGACGCCACTCCAGAACCTTCTGACCCCATCGGCCATCAGTCCTGCGAGCAATGTGCCCCGCCCACTGCCACTTCAGTTTAGCTATTCTAACAATAATACAATTACAAATAAAAACTAAACAAATTTAAATTAAAAATAAACTAAGCTATACAAATATTAAATATATAAATAATAATGACCACTATAAAAAGAATACCCCCTCTAGCAGGTCCGTTGGCGGCATAGTCCTTATGACACTGGCTGCATTATCTCTCTGGATAGCTAACCTAATCCTTTGGGAGAGGTAATCACCAGCTCTAGAATCTCCAGAGGAGTCTATGACAGGGCCTTAATAAAGCTTTTCATATCAGCTGACCAAAGGTCCCTGCAAGTGTCACAAATAAGGAATTATTTAATAATGACACATGTGTAAAAAAAACCATCTCTTATCTCTTATTATTTAATTGTACTAGATAAAATCTAAAAGTTGTTCAATTGCGAAATCTAAATTGGATATCAGATTTTATCCGTGTTTGAATTTTGAACATTTGGTTTACTTACAATTGTAACGCCATGTATTTTGCGGGTGTTATCAATTCAAGTCTGTAAAAAAAATTACAACTTCGTTATTTAACTAACAAGCAGCTATTCTTTGCGACTTGTAGTTTAAAAAAAATCTGAATTACAGAGATATTTAAGACGTAATTTAGTCTGTAAGCTCTACAAGGTCTCCAGACATCCGATATGGGATAATCTGCAATCCTAAGACTAGTTTAACCCTATTTAAATAGAATTAGCCGAGATTATGTAAAGACTTAGGGAGGGGTCCACTGATAGACGACACTCAACTAAATAGAGAGAGTGATAATGGAGCTAACTTTGAGGAGGCAAATGTTTACCCTAATCTATTTAAATTTAGATTTGTTATGACAAAAATCTGTCCAATTAAGTTCGTGTTTGAAAATGTAATAATTACGCTGTCTCATAACATTAATTACTATTTAAAAAAATAAAAGCCTCGAGGAAAATATATGCGACCCCTTCTTTCACAGCTCATATCTGTTAAACAGCCTAACAAATTTTCATCATCACCTATCAAACTAGCTTTGTTTAAAAAAGCTTTGTCTAAATTAGTTCATTTCTTAGAAAGACAAAAATCAGATACATACGCACACAAATACACGCACAGATACACACATGCAAGATATATACATACACAGATACCCACAATAAACTTTGAACACTTCTCTTTTTGTCAGAAAGGTTAAAAATATGAAAATGTGAACGCTGATTTCCTTTCAAACTGTGCCATTATCAGATCAAAGCCATAGGAATTGTATTAAAAAAGCAAGCAATTAAAGAAGACGTTGCTTCATAATCATAATTTGGCATAAATGCTTGACATTTTCCTGACAAGATCATCAACGAAAATTACTGTGTGATGTGGAAAGTGAAGTCTAGCAAGATTCCCTTAGACTTCATTGAAATTCATGAAGTTCTAAAATAACGTCGCTCCCAGCCCGTCGAACATCATTTTTAACGAGGAGAAATTATTGCGTGTAAAAGCAAAATATTTCACAGAAAAAAGAAGAAAGGAAATTGAACTTTTTTGCATTAAAATGAGGCGTCAAAATGAAGTGCTTCCCTCAATTTTATTACAAATTGAGGAAACAACGTATTTGGGGGAAATTACAGCCGTAAATATTGTTATAAAGACAGTGTACTCCAGAAGAGGCTTATTAATTATAAATGTAAAGCTCTAAGTGTTTTTAATTTTGTTTTGCTTAGTATTTTTTACTCGCAGTTTTGTTCATATTTTATTTTGTTTTGCTGGTAGATATCTTCTTGTCTTGATGGGGTAAGATCTCCTGCCGCTCTACCGCTAACTCTATTTATTCTCGCGCTAATCTAGAAACTACGGGGTTGATTAAATAGTGGTGGTGGAAATACGCTTGTTTAGTGCAATATTTTATAACATCTTGTTGTTTTAACTACATTTGTTTTACTAAGAGTTAATATCAGAGTTAAGTACAGTTGTACATTTTTCATTACAAGACGGGGCCTAACTTCGTTTGAGTTTTGTTTTATGTAGAATATTATTTATTACTGTTGTACTAATCTTAATTTGTGCAGGTAGATAAATATTGTTTTATTCGAAAGTGCAAAGCTTTAAAGGGTGATCTGTTCAAAAATAAAAGGGGAGCAATATTTCCAATGTGATGACTAAAACTGTTTGTTGAGTTGCTGAGTTTCCTACCACTATCTCATACTATAATAGTATTCTTTCAATCATATTACTTATGGATCATACCATTGCGTATGGCACTCATCTTGTATCAAACGTCGATGACCAGGTGTTTCAACCAGTTTGCGAAAATGTATGCAACTCCTCGATGTCACTTAAAAAACAACGAAATGGGCAAACATTTACCAAATGGGGCGGGTCTGGTCAGGTGCTCCGCGGTCGCATTGTGGTGACTTTCTCATTCCCCACTTGTGTAGGTGATGGGTGGTTTTCCCGTTGTCAGATCGATACCGATTTCAGGGGTCTAGGGTTTTTGGTCAGCGCACAAGCCAGGTAATTTTTTCGAGAGATCTGTTATGAGGGTGACGTTAGCATCAGCAAAAAAGCTCCACCCTTAAACGGATCTGGATGAAATTTGGGACAAAGATATAATTATAGTCTAATAAAGCACATACGCTGCTTTATCCCAAAAAAATAAATTGAGCCGTTTCGAAAGAGAAAGTAACTTTGTCAGTCTTTCGATGATAAACTACTGAACAAATTTTTATGTGGTACTGAGATACACTCAGGAGCAAAAATACCGGGTCAGAGTGAGTTTTTCATACAAACGACACTATTTCGAAGCCATGGTTCCTCGCCAGGGGCTTTGAGTGAGGTTTAATGGTGGATACTCCAAGGTTCAATAGAGGAGGTCAAAATTTGTTAAGATACCTACCTGATCGCACAATCAGTTAACAAAACAGCGGGAGAGTTTGGGTCAGCACTTGGATTTCCTTACATTTTATTGCCATTTTAGATGTTTTTCTGAACATGCACAATTCCGGCGTTAACCGCAGATTCATTCAGTTGGGTATCCTAGGCACTCTGGAAGTCCTGTATCGATGCTCGGAGTATTCATCATCAGACTAAAAGCATTCCCTGGCGAGGAACCAAGGCTTCGAAATAGTCTCGTTTGTATGAAAAACGCACTCTGACCCGTCATTTTTGCTCCTGAGTGTAGCTCGAGTCCGAGAATAAACTTAGTTTATAATAAAGAATATTGAACAGTTCTCGAGAGAATAGAAATATAAATATATAAAAATAGAAATGGAAATGGTTTATTCGCGACAAATAAATTACACATACAGAATGTTGAACAAATATATAATTTGTCAGGAAATGGTCACAACTCAGCGTGATACTGGCAGAGCCGGCGCTGATCTTCCGTTGTGGCTAGTTAGTGAAGAAACGGCGAAATGTCGACACGATCGCACACGCATCAATGGAATAGCTATAAACGACTTCACTTTACAGTCCCATTACGCAGTCAATCTGATAAATATCGTCATCTCAGTACCTAGCTTGCCTTCTGAAAGTACCTAAGTAAGATTTTTAAATAGCGAAATAACTGTAGTCAGTGAAAAATCTTTTGTAATTGAATAAAATGTACGGGTAATAGCGTCGTGCATCAAGCCGTTTCTAGTGGCAAGAGTTTTAAAATATTTGCGAGAGGTGTCGAAAAGCGAAAAGGTGGAGTGGAGGGAGCCGAAGTTATTTACGATTCAGCCGAAGCCGATTTTAAGTTGAAAATTTATAGATTTTACACTGTTCGATTTCAGAATTCTCTATTGGAATTGGAGCTCGTGCTTTTGATTTCTTGCTATTTTTTGTTAGATTTAATTGGTGCGTCATATCATGTTGGATTATATTGAGCTGGGTTTTAACTGCCAGTGTTACTTTGTTGGTGTTAAATATATTTATTTATTTATGTGCTAAGATTGTTTTCGTGTGTTTTTGTAACGTAACTGTTTTTGATTTTCAGCGCTATTTTCACGTTTATTTTTAATCACTATTGTATAAAACTTATTCACATACGGAACATGAAGGTATTACACGTATTTAATTACAGTACTACGCAGATAAGAAGTCAATTCTGACACATTGCACGTCCATGAAGTTTCTGACTATTGACATCGTTGACAGCAGCAAAACAGTGCTAAACTTATTTGTTGCGTGTGAAAGAGTAGTAATAACGGCATTGTTTGACTGCTGTCAACATAATCCATTTTTAGAAACTTTGTTTTTTTTTATCGAAATTCAGTTTATCAATTTGTATAATTTTATCGGACCATGATGTTTTCAGGATACTTTAAACATCAATTACGTTGATTAGGTTAGGTTACACTTGTAACTATAAAAAACGGGTGACTATCATTTTATCGAAATTCCTGTCATCGAATTTCATATCGCCGAAAACTATTCCACGATTATCATTTCATTTTTTTTTCTAATCACATAATTATCAATTCATTGCATTGCTTATCGAGTCATAGATAAACTATTCATCGTAAATAATTTTGCTGTTTTGGTCGCAGTCAAACCTGACACTCCTCCTCGCTGCGCTCGTCGTCGTACCTAACTTTCTAGTTTTATAATAATACGTCGCAGATGTGAAATAGGGCGTTAAAATTTACTGTTGTTGAAACGTATTATCAAATTCGATTCTGAAACGATTTTCTATGTAATAAGAATTTTGAGTACTGAAACTTACGTTAGACCAAAATCATAGTAAAAGCCATTCGATGAACGACTATATCGTTGAACAAATAAAATAATGAAGCAGAATTCGATAAATTAATTCTTCCGTAAAAGGCAATTCGAGCAAACGTATGAGCGATTTAACGCAGTTCGATAAATGATTCTTATGTTGTAATACGATTCTGCGAATAGTGTTATGGGAAACGATAATCGATGAAATGATTTTCGATAAAATGATGGATTACCATAAAAAACACTTATACCGCTTGAAATTCCTTTCCATGAAATGAAAATTCTGCGAAAACAATTTCGTTAAAAGGTGGTTCGATGGAATAATACGTACCCATTTAATTAGTTAAAGGGACTTTGTTAAAAAATGCGAATAACTTTTTTCCGGTTCCAGCTATCGAATGAAACCTAACCCCATATTATTTATAATTTTCCTTTTTATTGGATTTCATGGCGTAGGCAACGTTAAAACCGAGAATCGGCTATTTTCACAAGTTAAAATATACGAACCGCCGTAGGGTAGGGCAGTTATAGTAAAAAGTAACGAGCTCGCTACCTGGGATACCGTAATGCTGCGAATACGATTTGGAACGCAACTATTATAAATATATTGGAACAAGCATGAACTGATTTAGATTTATTAATTTTACTTATTAATCTATATGTTTGCACAATAAGAACACACAACACAAAAAATATCATAAAATAGTTTATCTACATCCATACAATAAGTTCCCTGCAACATGTTCAGTAAGGCTAGGCAAGTTGCCTTCGAATACAAACGCTAGGGTTTGGTGATCACCTGTGTCACTGTTCAAGTTCAATATTTCCTAAAAGGGACCGTTGTAAAAATTGTACTAAACATGTAACTACGTAACTAATTTTCAAAAGCAATGTAATAATACGTTGGTCTTGATGACAAAATAAAAAAAAAAACTTGCTTTAATTGTTGAGGTTTTTTTTTTACATTCTCGGCCTTATTTAAATGTATAAAAATGCCCAAGTACTGGATGTTTTACTACTACTACTACTACGGAACCCTAAAAATAATTCCTTTTTTAGAATGGTTAGAAATAAAAAAAAACATCCAATTAATACTCGTAAAAAAATAAAAGCGAGCTGTCGATTAATTGCCTTAGGAACGACAAGGAGATAAAACGGTTGAGCTGGACAGAGTGAGGAATTTTAAATTACATGTGCTATATTATTTTCGACTAGAGTAACTTGTCTTTGAAAAAAAAAATGCAATAAATGTTGTAATGTATTTGTGATAAGGACTGCAACCAAAATTCATACGAAATAATAAACAGGAAGCTTTAAAAAGCCCAACTTCATTTTTTATAATGTCGTCTATATAATTGTTATATTAAAAATAATTAAGTAAACCGCCCTTTTATTATTCTAAATAAAATATTACGCTTTGTGTCACTCCCACAACCAAGACAAATCTAACGACACCTAGGCTTTAGGCTACAAAGCGTGCCACAGAAATAGACATACTCGTACATACATACTTACACTCGAAAAACATAACTCTGCTGACGCGGTTGGATATAAAAAGGAAATAAAAGCTTTTAAATTGAAATAATTTTGCAGTCTTA
The DNA here is from genome assembly GCA_923062465.1 of Acleris sparsana. Classification (NCBI taxonomy): domain Eukaryota; kingdom Metazoa; phylum Arthropoda; class Insecta; order Lepidoptera; family Tortricidae; genus Acleris; species Acleris sparsana. The sequence continues at coordinate 2,529,470 of OV281288.1, forward strand.
TCCAGGAAAATTATAAAGCAATGTCTATGGGTCACAGTTTCCACTTACCATCAGTTGGCCTGTTTGCTGGTTTGCCTACTCTGTTATAAAAAAAAACATGTTCGATGCATATCTATCATCATCATTTATCATCATTCTCCTGCCCTTATCCCAACTCTATTAGTCATACTTCTCTATTAAATAAGATAAAAAGATAAAAGATGTTTATTCATTAAGTAGGCCGCACGGGCACTTTTACACGTCAAAAATCTACCAGCGCTTCACCAGAGACCACTGCTGAGAAGAAACGCCTCAAGAAACTCAACAGTCAGTCTTTTTTTTTAAATTCTACTTATGATATAATACAATTATAAAGCTTAACCTAGCATTATATAAAACAATGAATTTAACATAAAATAAACAATAAAATATATTCAAGCGTAGCTTAGCTTGAGCAGGAAAATGTGTCGAAACTAAGAATATTCATAGGGAGTAATAAGTTGTAGTAATAATTTATATAAAAAATATATACTTTCCTATGACAGTGCAAGACAACCACCACATACAAAGTTTCGATACATTCTCCTACAAAAACCGTGTCCCCTAGACAATATACAATATTTACATATTTTTTTATGCCTATTTTATTATTCAGTTATTTAAGTGTTTAGTTAAGTTTAGGCCAAGCATTTTTATCTGTTAGATATACCTCGACCCTATAATAAGCTTTAGACATCAACGACATTTTCAAGTAGCTTTTAAGTACTGGAAATGGTAACTTTAAAACTGAGTCAGGTAATTTATTATAGAAAAGAATGCATTGACCTACAAATTATTAGTCATCATCTCGGTAGTCACTCCCTTTCTAGCCTTATCATCTTTCACACAGTCCATCCGTCACTTCTTTGGTATTCCCCTACTCGTATAGCCATCCACATTGGTATTCAAAACTTCCCTGACGATATTTTCCTCATTCCTCCGCATCACACGTCCATACCGATTTCCACACAACTTCTCAGTCACCAGTGTCACTTTCAGACTTCCTCTTATATACTCTTTACTTATTCTATCCATTCGCGTAACACCACACATCCCTCTTAGCATTCTCATTTCAGCTGCATGCAATTTCCTTTCATTCATTCTTTGTGTGGCCAATCATTCTGATCTATATACCTACACAAGACAGCATAAATAAGAATATTGTGATTATTTAAGTGCATTTTTTTCATAATTAGTAGTCATTTACAAACTAGAAAACTACGTCGTGCCATTTGCTCTGATCCCTAATAATACTTTTACGCTGTTTGTTGTAATTAGTTTACTTATATTAGTTTTTTTTTAAATCGGTTTAAATCAATTAACTTAATACAAGACGTGCCCACAAACGTCCTCTGACTTTCAACTCACCAAAATCCTTTGTAACACAGAAAACAAATTCCCAAATTCATGCCAACGTAATAACATTATTGAAAATGATTGACGTTCCTTCAGAAGTTTCAATTTGAATTTAAACCGACCGAACGTTTTAAGTTTAGTAGTTCCAACGTTATTATCTGACGGACAGTCAACGTTTTGCTCGAAAACAATGTAAATCAACGTCAAACCTGATATGGTTTGGAAGTTTGAGAATAAATCTTTGCAAATTTTTGGCTCTCGTCCCGCCGCAGTTGATGCGAAGTCTACTCGCAATTTTACTTTGTTTGTGTTACTAACTAAATAGACTACAGTACTGAGGGTTTTATTCCACTCGGTAACACCATATTGCTTTTGACATATTATCAACGTTACGATAGCTTGTGTTTACTTCACAGTAATGGCAGCTGAGTCAATCAAAATAAGGTTACATGAAAAGCATATGGTTTTATCGAAGAATAGAAGTAGGTTTAGCAAAATAGGTAACAGTTTGGATAGCTTAGTACAGTATTTTAAAAAAAAAAACTCCCTCTATAAAATCTGATTAAATATTAATAATAATAAAATGACAAATATTTACTGTCTTATTTTTCGGAAACGTAGCTTTTGTTCTTCCCACCAAATATCATTATTATAAGTAAGGCCGCATTTCACCAAACTTGGATCCGAGATCAGTCTATAAAAATTCGGCGTTTAAGACTTTATGGAAGGCGGAAAGCCTTGGGGGAGGCCAATGTCCAGCAGTGGACGTCTTTCGGCTGACATGACATGATTGAAGACTTTATTCCAGTTTGGTCATATGCAACCATGCAGGCAACCATGCAGGCTAGGCTGCTAAAGCGTAACTGAACAAATTGAACTGTTAATTTGTAATTTTTACGAAAAACCATTTTTTAGCTGCGATATTAAAAAATATATCACAGTTGAATAGAGAAAAACCCGCAAATCATGCAAGATACAGTTTTAAAACTGTTATGAACTGCCGAAATGGGATGAAACTTGCAAAAGTGCAATGTTCTTACATTTTATTTGCTTCAAACGTATTATTGCTACCTGAGTTTGGAAAATGTTCAGTTATATTTGAAAAATAACAATGAACAACTTTTATTTACACCATGTTTGCTCGTCGTTAATTGAAGATTCTGTTTTGGAGATATTATTTCTCCAAAATGCCTGACAAAGTTTCATTTGACAAATATTTATTTTAAGATTTAGGTAATTATTATGTTTTAACTTAGTAGGTATATATTATTTTGTATATCGTATACTTCATCGGGACAAATCGCATGAAGTGTTAGTGTTAGGTGCGACGACGAGCGTAGCGATGAGGAGCGTTAGGTTTAATTTATGCGATTGCATTGAGCAATCCGCAACCGCAGCCCACGTCATCATGGAATGCCCTGAGGTGGCAGCGTTCCGGGTACGTCACCTCGGAACGTCGACGTTGCTACCAGAAGCCGTCGGCAACATCTAGATTCTGCTAAGCTTCCTGGTAGAACTGGGTTGGCAAGAACCAGCAACTCACCACGCCAAAAAGGCGCATAAATTAAGTCGTGGAATTGCGGAAAATTAGCCCACTTTAACCTATAACCTATACATATAACCTATACATTGAGTCATAAATAATCTCATCTAATCTAAGTAACAACGTCAATATTTGTAATACTTTTGTTTGCTATTCTAACTGAAACAATGGAATAAATAACAACAACCAAATACGAGTAAGTTTAAGTCATAGTCATATCTTACCATAACATTGAGTAGGAAAAAAAAGTGTTTTGATGGTATGTTCTCATTTTGCCAAAAGTTTCGGCAATACATTAATGTCAATCTTAATTGCCATAAAATTTAAATACAACATACGTCTATAATAAACTATTTGAGAAATTGGAGAAATGGATAAATTTTCCTAAAACTTAAATGTGTGTAAAAGCATTTATATATCAGGGTAACAAAATATCGGGCAACATGAATGAAAAGGTTATATTTCAATTACATTTCGTAAAAACAAACACATGACCCATTAATAACGTAAAGTGAAATAAAACCGCGGCAATAAATTCCCAAATTATTTTGCCAACATGGCCGCTGTCGTGTGAACGTAAATAAGAGCAATTATTTCAGATAATTAATAACACAAACATGAGTAAAAATAAACGATCCGAACGAAATGTCCAATCTGTTATCGCGGGTGGACGTAGCGTATTAAAACACAGTAGGTGATAAACCATAACTTGCAAGAATTTGCGACTCTGCTTTTAGATCTAGTAACTTCTAAACAGTCCAAACGATGTTCATGATATCTAATTATAAATCAGCTTAGTTAAACGCTTTTTTTATTTAGATTAGCCGCGCCTAAATCGGTTTGACCATTTGGAAACTAAGATGTCTCAGACGGTATCCTATCTGGACTTCGAAGTTTTTTTAGGTACCTGTTTCATTAGTCCGAAAAATCACATGTTAGATATTATTTTCTGAACCCATTATCTGTTTAAAATGTTTAAAGATACTTACAGAACAAGGTTAGGTTGCAATCCAGAAAGAATAAAAGAATACTAAAAAAAAAAAGAATTTATGAAAACTAGGACAAACAACACAGTTGGTACGAATATGAATTTTGGTTTGTGATAACGCTACAAACTGACCCTCAGACAAAGGTTTCAAACTTACTACATACCTTTGCGTGAGGAAAATTTATACTTTGTTACGCTATGTCAATTTGGTGATGGCGCAGTTTGTGAGAATGATTAAATATTGTGCATTTTCAAATACAAAAGACGTCTCCCGCACGCCAATACGCTTTAAATCCGAGCAAATGTCAACCCTGTTGTCAAAAATGACAAATATGACGGAAATCCATCGTTGATTAAAAAATATAAAATAATACTACTCACGGTGAGTACTCCGAGGAATTATCCGGATTGATACCAGCCGCTGGATTCCACCATCGTAAAACTCGTACCAAACTATCATTTTCATCAACACCATCTTGATAGTTGGAAATCCACTATCGTGCGTTTTTCGAGGGCTTTCTTGCCACGCACCTTATCTATGTGGAATCAGCTTTCGGCCTCTGTATTTCCGAACCAATATGACTTGGGGGCCTTCAAAAAACGAGCCTATTCTTCTCAAAGGCCGGCAGCGCACCTGCGATTCCTCTGGTGTTGCCAGCCACCAACAGGTGGCTTGCTTGCTCGTCTGCCTCCTTTTTCACATAAAAAAAAGAAACTCAGCTGAAGGCTAGTATGATTTGATTTACCTTTATAATTTTATCCAGACTGCCCCAGAAGGGGAAGAGAATATGTGACCTTTACGTAGTTTGTTCCTTAATCAATTTGCATCAACGCAGTTTCGCAGTATCACCGACGAAATGCATTTTTTCTGAAACCGTTTGTTGTCACAATTGTTTTCAAACAAACCTAGCCTAATCTTTAGATTCCATATACATTTGGGATAGCTAAGCTAGCGGTCCCGGGTTCGAATTCCCCAACTGCAGGTGTTTTTTATAATGAGCGCCGGTATTATATTCCTGAGTCATGGATGTTTTCTTTGTATTTAAGTATGTATTTCTTCATATAAGAAAGTTTATCGTTGTCTAGTACCCATCAGATAAGCCTAGAGCTAAGTTTGGTAATAGGTTGATTTGTGGAAGATTGTTCCTTGATATTCAAATACTTGCTGGAGGAAGCCCGCGAATTCGTACTGGTAGAATTGGGCCCTGTTGTTTGATCAGTACTTGACTCAACTAATTGTAAAGATTCGAATAATGAATCGAAAATTTGACACATTAAATACTGATCAAACAACGTCTCTTAGTTGCCATATGAATTTCCTAAAATCCCTTCCTAATGCACCCCTGAGATATCCAAGGAATGCTTCCTTCAAATTAGTCCCTATTTCCAGCGTTTTTGGCTGTGCACTGGTCGATCAACTAGTCAGTTTCTTTTTTTAAATTATATGTATAGATTTTATTTTTATATTTTTCTACAAGTTCTGCGTATTCGAGCCTACTGTAGAGCTTTTGCTTTTGGTGACGTAGCAGGTTGTAAATAATAATATGTAAACGTATTTTGCCGGCATAATAACTCAATTAAATTTGTCCTTGTTCTTAGCTGGTGAAAACTGCCATGTCGCAGTTTTATAAAAAAATCTTAGCCTCAAATCTATGGTAAAACCATTTTGTCTCTGAAGTGTTATTGTATGGTTAACAAAAGTAAATGAAAGTGGTCGTAACGTTGACAATACGTAAGCATGCCGAAAACAATACAGTTTTGCCGTGTAGGATAGAGGCTCTAGACGCCAGACATCGACATTTTTGAGTAAAGTTAAATAATCAAAAAGTAATTTAGTACAAACTTTTCAACGTATTAAGTTATACTTGTTAATTACAGTACTGATTGGTGCTGCTTTTAAAATTGCATCATTGTCCTGGACACTTTGTGATTTGGCACGTTGGCTATAATTTTGAAATCTTGGTTTTTTGGCTTCCTTGGTCCTGATTGCCTTACCTTGCCTGCCGATCTACAGTGTACGATACTTCAATCAATTCCATACATTGATAATCTTATCGAAAATCAAAGGAAGGAACAAGATTAACATCAAAGCACCTACTAAACATATGGTAATCCATATGTTTAGTAGGTCCTTTGAAGACTAAAACCATAAAAGTGATGACTGATGACAAAGCATAATAATAGAAGCTTTTTCTATTAAGCGACTTATCCATCCTAAACCTACTTTTACTAATGTATTATGGTCCATTTTCCCGATTCACAATACAATAGCAAAAATTTGATATGTTGTCAAATAACAACAATGGATGACAATCCCTCGGATTACTTGGGTTGTGTGTGTAAACTTTCTCTAAGTTCTTTATAAGCTTTTTGTAAGCTTCGTGGGATGTCCAAGGGATTACGGGTGTAATTCCTGAGACCATTGACAACATTATTGTATGATCTGTACAGTTGGATTCTATTTAATTATATTTCAATTTATATTTTGTATTTAACCACGGCCTCTATTCTTCTTGCTAAAACCATTTTGATATAGTATTGTCAAAGTTACAAAGGATCTTAATTTACTTGATAGATGGTTGACTGAAAAACATTAGTTTAATAATATGTCATAGGCGATATGATTTTATCAAGTAGAATAGAAGCCCTGAAGAGTCTATCTTATGTCACTTTTAATGTACCACCTGCCACGACATAAGTCGGATAAACCGATTTAATTATCTCGCGTTGTAGAATCAATTCAAAACCAATTTATTTTATAGTCAATCAAACATTTGATAATGATTACTTACTGAAAAACACGGGTAAACGGAAACTAAATGTTTGTTTGTATTTTTGCCAATCTTATCCTGGGTCAATTTATCTTGTATAAAGCGGATTCCGTGACCGACTGTACTTTATGGGAAAAGGTTTTAATAGTAATCCGATTAGCAAATGTGCCGCAAAGAGGACGGACGGAAAATAAATTAAAGCTGAAAAAGTGGACTTTCTATAAGACCACAAATTTGCTGAACAATGGTCACGATATGAGTTGTATTTTGTATTACAATATTATAACTCTTTATGTAATATTTTAGATGTTGTACAGGGCCTCTATTTTATGTATACTGAGTAAAACTATATTGTCTTTGAGGTGATATGGTTAGTTTTTAACATCGGCCGCCATTACTGTTAAGTAAATAAGAGCTATCAAAACGTTGACTATATGACAACATGCCAAAGCTACTTATAAGGCTGATTGTAGAAAAATTGATTGTAATCCTTAAGCTTACAAGGAAAGGTACCCAACTGTCCGGCTTCGATTTTGTTGATTTTGAAATATGTTAGAGAGTAGTAAAAAACTCTATATAAGTTAGAGGGTTTTATTACTTTTCTTCTTTTTTTCTTTGGAGGTCAATTTCTCCCAACAGGTTGAGTTTGGGCCGCTAAAAAAAATACGTGTCTGTTATTTTAAACTACTATTATTATTCTATACAGTTTTCTTGTCATCTTAACCAATTGTGCAAAATGTGGTTGCGGAATAGTCTACAAGTTTTTAGTTGTAGGTAATTCTGTAGCTCTGCCTACCCCCTCTCTGGAAACGGAGACTTGAGTTTACGTTTTGTTTTTTTTTTGTTTTCCACATGGACAATCAAATTCCTCTCCAAAAACGGTGCCAAATACACGAAATGGAGTCCAAGTTTCATTTCGAGTTTTCCGAGTATGGATTTAAATGTTTCATGCAAAAAACCATTCACTGAAAAGGTTTATACTCAAGTGCGTTTCAATTGATACCAACCGGTGGAAATGAAAAGGGATACAAGTGCTTATTTTCCAAAAACGAATTCAACCCGGTATTAATAGTGTTTTCCAAGCCGGTAACTTTTGTGCATGCGTGGTGCACAATTTGTTTAAGAGGATTAAACTGGAGCTTAAATCGCGTGGCTTCGCGTTTCTCACCCCTTAATAAAGTTCGATTTCGTTCGATTTCACGTAAGGAACCACTTTTATAACCTCAAAATGCATCGTTTGTGGCTAAGACGGCCGTTTTTTGGTGAATAAATTAGAGACCAAATTTTAAAGATAAAAGATAAAGAGAAATTTATTCACAACAATACAAAAAACTACATTACATTGATACAAAAAGAACAAGACACAGAGAAATTGTTGCGAAATGGTCCCAACTCAGCATGTGCTGGCTGAAAAGCCAACGCTGGTCTTCCGTTGGGACCGTTCGGTGAAAACACGGAAGGTGATACAGACACATTTTGAACACCATTTTCCTGATTTTGACCACGGATGGCTTTTTATGTCGAAATTGTTATTTTAGGCGGAGAGATTTTTAGGTTATAAAAGTGTTTCCTAAATGAGGCATGTCAGATGGTTTGGACTTTAAATTCATTACTTTAAAAATTCCCAATAGGGCTTATTTTTCGATTTCCCGTTGGTTTTATTTGCGCAGTCAGTTTCTTTTTAATAATTTATTTATTAGTAAAGATGAAATTTTAGGTTAACGGTTGTCTTATCCATCAATGCGAATACTGGCAAATTCAAACTACATTTTGATATTTCATTCAATTAAGAGAGCTAGTTAGTTACACTAATGAAACATCAAAAGCAAGTATCTTCAGGTTCACTTTGACTCAAACTAGCTTGAACTCGCTAACTATACTGCACTTGTGTGGAGCACTTGAATGCACAGATGAACTAACGTGTTTGACCTGTATAATTACAATTTGAGTCAATATTTACTCATGTAGGGAACTCACTACTAATTTATTAGGTACATTTTCACAACCGTATTTTAGCAGGCCCTATGCTGCTGACGTTTGTAACGGAACGTTATCATTGTAACTGGCAACACCGAGCTACCAGGATAATACAGATTGGCAGCATTCGGATACGATCGGACATTCGTTGGTTAATGGCTAATAAGTGGTTGTTTAACAATATACTTGTTGTGAGATTTAACTAAGTGTATTTTTTTCGAGAAGCAGTAACTCCATCAACGAGGACCCTGTGAGTGTTTCACGTTATAAATAACGTCACAAAATAGATTAACATCCTTTTCTAAAACGCAGGTACCCGACAAAAACTTTTTTTTTTATACGTTTGTTAGTTTGTTATGACAATTTTTTTTTTAAATTTAAATCCACTTAAGGGCAGGTAAAAAGGACTTATCATATTTAAGTCTTCGACATTTATCAACACGCAGACGTGATAACAAAGTCAAAAATAAAAACGCTTTTAAATTTTAATTCCTCAGTTATCTCACTTCGCTGCTCTGTGTGGTTTATCAAACTCCCGGAAGCTGCGTGTAAGTAAAGCAAATATGGCGGGCGGAAGTGGGTCGTAAGTCACGCCGCGACTCCCGGTCGACTTCCGCCTGATTCCCGATCGCATTGTCGCGTGAAAGGTCTAAGCAACGTACGTCTTGCCTTTGATCGTGAGGTTTAATCATTTGGATCGTTTGCAGAATCGTAAATTCAATTAAGCCACGCGGAAATAAGCTTTATAATTTTCACTAAAAGTCACAACTTTTTGTGATAAATTTAAAAAAGAAGTTGTTTAGGTGTTTGCGGAACGTCATTCATTTCTAATTCTAACGAGCAATGCTATAATAGATATTAAAGAATTGTTATTACTATGTCAACGCTCATTATACAACCGTTATTACCATGAGTTATTGTTCCGTGTCATACACGTCATGATGGATAGAAATAAGTTAACTTTTGTGCGTTTCCATGTGAAAAAAAAAGTGCTATTGAGTCTTTACTTACTTACATACATTTCAGTGAACAGTGATTAGTGGCATTGTCTTAATGTTTTATTCGAATTAGAGATTTATTTAATAACGAGTCAACGAAAGAAACGTTGCTTGCTGCAGATTAACCTGCCAAGCATAGTTGTTTTAGATGTAAATCTAACTCACAAACTCAGTTTTGTTGCGTGGAAACTCATTTTGGTTAAGTTACTAGTATAATCTTCGACGAGTACTAACTTATCTTCAACACAACGACCAAATTAAATGCAGCCTTGCTGTAACTTCAAAATAAATATAGAATCATACCAAAATTATGAGTGATGAGCGCGAGTAGTTTATTTGTATTTAAGCATGTATTTTTACTCGTATATACAAGTACGATTACCTATGTGTAGTTCACATAGTACAAGCATTGAGGTTACTTTAGGACTAGCTCAATTTAAGTAAGATTGTCCCCTGATATTTATTTTATTTTAATCATGGCTGAGAGTGTACTTAGAAAACAATTCCACTAACACAAAGCAAGTTTGCTATCTACAATCGAACAGCAACAGCATAATATTCTAAAATTTCCTACCTACCACTCCATTACACTTGGTGGCAAACTGTAATGACGATCGTAATCCCGCGCGTGCAGTTGGTGGCAACTTTAGTGCACGCTGCATTTCCTATTTCAATAATATTGCCCGCCAGTGCAAATTGGCGCCAATAATTTAAGCACCCTAGAGAGTTTGCTATGTGATAGTTTGCGTATCGTTGATCGTGTTTTGTTTATGAGTTGAATTTCCGTTAATGTTTTGAATTATGTCGGTTACGTTGTTTTTGCTAGTTTATTTACGTGGTTTTGGCTTTACTTTATTTTACTATTAGTAATTCATTTTACGATTTTTTTTATGGGACAGTTTGTTGTTTGAATTAAAATGGCGTAGGAATTAACTATGGTTTTGGCGATTAAATATGTGAAATAAATTTAAAAAACTTTTTTTAATATAGGTAGGTATACCAAATTTGCTTTATTTATAATGCTGAATTGTTATGAACTTGGCCTAATACTTAATTATTTTTTTCTATCACTTTATTTTTGAAATTCGGAAAATAATTTGTGTATTTTTGTTTCAGGTAAACGGCATTTCTTCCTATGCGGATGGGTATTTTTTTTATCAAAATTTAGACTGCCAACTCAACTTAAAAAAATTATGTACTTAATTGTGTCCTCAAACACAATCTAAAAGCCTAATTTGGCTTTTCCAAATATCTTTTACATAAAGAATAAAACTGCAGCGAATTTATCCCCCCTTTCAAATAGGAAAACGGCCCTCCATCATTATCAAAAACTTTTTAAGAGGGTGTTCACACAATTTATGGTCTTGGAAATCTTTTGTGACCGTTAATGTGCAGCTCTTAGAAATGATAATAAATGATTGCCTTTTATTCTATTTTCTATCCATCTATGCATATAAAATTTCTTTTCGTGACAATATTTAATAGAATTGACTAACTATACGTGGCTACTTGAGATTTGGATGTAATATACCTTGGATACCTAGGGTAGTAGTAACTGAAAAAGCATTTTAAAAATCAGTTACCAACGGAAGGAAAATGGGAAGAATGGAAAACGAAACATTGCAACCCTGATTATAGATAACACTTAAGTTTTCCGGGTACGAGTTGTTAATCACTAGGCTTGCAATAAAGAACCATGCATATATCCCAAAATTATTATATAGTTTTTGGACTTTTTGCAAGGTCTGTCCGCATCGCTACCACCATCTGATTCTTTAACCTATCACTAAGTAGTATACTCGTCGTTGTGTTCCGGTGACGCGACAAGACAACCTGTGAAATTACTAGCATAGAGGCATTCCATCCTGTCAAATTACTAGCATAGAGGCATTCCATCCTGTGAAATTACTAGCATAGAGGCATTCCATCCTGTGAAATTACTAGCATAGAGGCACTCCCTGTGAAATTACTAGCATAGAGGCATTCCATCCTGTAAAATTACTAGCATAGAGGCATGTCATCCTGTGAAATTACTAGCATAGAGGCATTCCGTCCTGTGAAATTACTAGCATAGAGGCATTCCATCCTGTGAAATTACTAGCATTGAGGCATTCCATCCTGTGAAATTACTAGCATAGAGGCGTTCCATCTTAGTCCTCTGGGTTGGGAACGTATTTGCGGTCTTAAAGTTGTAGTCTGAGAATGCAGATGTCTGTGGATCTCAGATCGCCGCATTCCTTCCCCATGAAATTAGAAAATAAAATATGTCCAAAATTAATTCCGCCGATTCCAAATATTATCAAACCTCTTATCCTTTTTTATCTTTTGACCAACTCGCAAGCAGCAATGTTCGCATTATTGTGTTCCAGTGTGGGTACTAATTCCGCTTGTGTTCACAACCGGTGAAATTACCAGCATAGAAACACAGCTTAGGTCTTGAGAATGCAAAAGTCTGTGGGTTACAGATTCCACTTACCATCCAAGTCCTAAAGAAATATCTAAAAATATTACCACAGATCCCAAATATTATTCAGCCAACCTTTTCCTCTTGTCGCCGACTATCACGCACTACACAAAGCGTAACGTTTATAATTTAATGCCTCCTACGAGCCCATGTATGTAAATACGCACATTACACCAAAAGAACTTGGCTTGTTCAACTGTGCACGAATAAATCAAGTTTATGCGAGTTTTTTGTAAGGAAAACAGGAGTTGTAAGCCGTTGGTTTGCTAGTTAATTTATGATTTTGGGAGTTACGTCGGAGGACTTAATTTTATTTGTTGTAGCGTGCCCTTTACATACATCATTTGTGATAAATGTTAGAATGTGTGGGTCACGACCAAACAAACACAAGTGACTGGACTGATTTAACTTAATTCCCAGCTTTTCTGTCATGAGAAGGCACACAGGCCACCTGATGGTAACCTTGATCTGTGATCTATAGTCATTTGCATTTGTAAGACTACAATCTTTTACTACAATTCTAAGCCTAAACCCTAAGGACAGTATGCAGTATGAATGCTTATACTGACCACACATAGGTTACTTTCTCTTTCGAAAAAAAAAACAACGTATGCCTGGAATGGTCAATACCACTGAGGTCACGGGCAGACATTAGTTTATCAATATACACGTAATTAAGAGAGTTGTCTAAAAATTTTGCGTCAAGTTTCTAGTTACCTCTATACAATTTTATATTCTGAAAATGTTTTAATGAAATACATCATCATCATGTCACCTTTAAAATAAACTACATTTTAGCTACGCTGTTACCGAATTATGAGAAATTAAATATCTTGTGCTAAGCGTTTAGCGGAAAAGTATTAGTACTTTTTCCTATACATATAATAGAGGACTCGAATAACACATAAAAAACACCATTAAACCAATAAAAAAGCGAGAAACAAACAAACAAATAGGCGACGAGGCGTGAAATCTCATATTAGTTTATTATAACGAAAACCATCCAATGGCCCTTCGTGATAAATTTACCGTCAAAACAAAGTAATTCCAATTCTATCACGTCGTAATAGGTTTGTGTATTGCGGAACTTAGAAGTAGCTGTACGTTTTAGTACCTTATCGCAGTTATTTGATATACAAAATTCAAACCAGTCTCCGTTGACTATGTAACTGTGACAAGGTACTAAACAGCAAAGTTACTTCTGTTTGTACGAGCGGGTTAATCATGGACGTTCCAATTGACAATCGCAGCCAAATGCTATAAAAATACTCTACAGCATTTATATAAACAAGACTTAGTTTTGGAAATGTTTACGGCCTCTGCATACTGCAGTGCAAGATCACTACCAATTTTAGCGTAAAATACTTCAACTAACACAGCAATTCCAGCAATTGTTTTATTTTTTCAAAATGTTGGTATTTATTCTGGGCATATAACTCTAACGGAAATCCTCTCTTAAGCGCGAATTAGACAAGGTAAAAAAAAATAGAAATTGACTGCTGTCTTACCTTTACTTTAGTTCTAAAGCAAAAAGGACAATTTTGATGTATTTTTATATCTTTAAAGTTACAGTAGGACAGCAGTCGACTTCTGGAGATTTTATTGCTAATGTAAACCTCGCTTTACACAAATAATACATAGATGTGTAGTCTCTTAGAAATTATACAATTCTCGGTTAGTACCTTCTTTAATTAATGCAGTCGTTCCCTTACATAATCGAAGCCTTGGTTTCTAAGAACAGCTTACCCCAACTCTGATAGCTTTCGAATTCCCCGATTTCACCCATTTAAAGATGTCAACCTATTTAACCAAAAGAAACAATAAAAAAAAAAAGGCAATTTAAAGTCTTACCAACGTAGAAACATTTTGGAGACAATTTAAACGGATTTAGAAGATAAAAATTTCTATTCAAAATGCAATAACGTTTGTATGGAAAATAAATGACGGCTCCGCGATGTAAGCATTGGGTCACGATCCTTTTAAATTGTTCCGTTTTCAAAATTTGTGTATGAGAAAAATCTATGAAAAGAAACGAATTGATTGCCAAGAAGGTCCGTAGTTAACAAATTATAAACTCACGAGTCACAAGATACGACATAGTAAACGTCAAGCCATAGAAAACTATCATTTTGACGTACTTCAGACGAGTAGTAAAATCGATATCAGTTATTATAATACGGCAGGACGGCCCTGAAATTTAGTGCGGTTGTAAGTGATCATCAACCCGTTTTGGCTAACAAGAAACCCCCAGTTTTATGTTATTTTCAAGTTGGAAATGACTTTAGATTTGCGTAACATACGCATGTCTCAAAATAATGTCCCCAACTTTCCCGAAGCCTTACTCAATCGGGGGAAGTAAGAGTTCATTTTTGTTCAAAAGTATTTGCGTCACTTTGTCATTCAATATGTTGTATAATTGCCGTCGAACTTCTTGAACATTAGGCGAGGTAGTAGGGGAAAGTTCGCGCATCGTACACATACGTGCAAAAAAAAGTACCTAATTTTTGTTACAGATTATTTTCAAATCTTAGGATACACAAGTGAAAAAAAAATGTTTATATTATTATGAGAATAACACTAAAAAATACAGGAAACTATTTAAAATAGATTAGTCTTGAACTAAAAAGGATATTCCTTCCATTAAGTCAATACCAGCGAAGGTACTAGGTCTTGGTTCAGGGGAGCTGGAGGTAGTCATTGTTTCTTGACTATCATCAATATCATGAATATCATTCTCAAATTGATTCAAAAATCAATATCAAATTATAACAAGAAAATTAATGATAACAATCGGCTTTATCAGTGCACGCAAGTGTATTTGGGAGGCAGAGGGACGTGGACGCGGTGCGGGACGCAAACGTCAACTGATTGACCAATGGTGCGTGCTCCCCCGCCGCCACCTCCCGCCGCCCGCGGCCCCCCTCCCAACGAAACCTGAAAATCGCTTCTGCGCAAGCAAGGTTACGTGTTCAAGAAGTTTGCCGGCAACTATAGCTAAAACAAATTGATAAAAATGGGTGGACCTGCTTAAGCTGTGAATTTTATTAAAACCTTTAAGGTCACCATTTAATCGGGTGTTTTTTATCTAATCCATAGTGTTTTTATTTTATTAATACGTTTGTACTATAAGCCCATTGGAACCTTGACCCACCATAGAACTGTCTCACAGTGAAGTTTGCGGGTGGTAGGACCTTGTGCACGGTCCGTCCGGATCGCTACCACCATCTTATCCATTAACCTACCGCCAAACAGCTGTGTTCGCATTGTTGTGTTCCGGTTTGGGGATAAGACACCCGGTGTAATGACTAGCATAGGGGCATTCCATATTAGTCCTCAGAGTTGGCAACGTATTTGCAGTATTAGGATTGCAGTCTTGTGAATGCGAATGTCTATGGGTCACAGTTTCCACTTACCATCAGGTGGCCTGTGTGCTTGTTTGCCTTCTCAATGCCATAAAAAAAAAATATGATTCAAGTCATAGGAAGTGTCAAACAACTTGTTTTATAATGTTACTGTGACACCGTTCTATATGGTAGGTCAAATTTCCAATGGGCTGATCGTACGTACCTACTTTCTATACTATGATGGTTATTGTAAATACACGATTGTATGTTTGCTTTGTTTTCCAGCACCCATCGTAGATCGCTAATGTTTTTTTTTAACGGTCGATTTGTGTTACATCCTCTTTTATTTATTTGGTTATTTATTATTGTACGATCCAGTAGTAAATTTAAACGAGATAGTAGCATTTTGTAGTGGACTAGGTAAAAGGAAACACTGTTCTTCTGAGACTCGTAAACAGGAGTATCTACGACTGCATTTCTTGAGATAAATATTGTTGCACCGAGAATTTTTACATTCAAAAATGTTGGAGAGGACGTAAAAGTTGAAACCGTGTTTTATAAAATTGTGTCGGTTTATTAAAGTTTTTGGCCAATTTGTGAGAGAGTTGTTTAGCAAGAACGTACCTGACTAGAAGAGGATAAGTAAACAATTTTAGAGCAATAAATATAGAATTTAAAACTCCAACTGGTAACATGTGTGAAGCATCCTGGAAGATAAGGATAGAGATTAAAAAAATATGGTTATTCAGCAAGTAGGCCGCGCCGTCTAGTTAACTTTTCTTTTCTGAAACCGATAAATATTCAATATCAAGCCCAGTCTATAGGTTATTTTCTAAATATATATTTTAACAGACAGATAGACAATAATATAACAAAGTTATCCTTTAAGGGTTCCGTTTTATAGTATTTGTTACAGAACCCTAAAAAAGGCATACTTGCCTCCAGTAATTTATTTCCACAACAGTCTTTCTCGCATAGCAATTATTCAAACGTTTTTTCAAAGCCAAACCTATTTATTTTCTCACGTTCTTCCATTCCACATAAGTCGAGCTTAAATAATTCACTGAAAGGGCCTAAATAAACAGAACTCGTAAGAGCAAAGAAATCAATCAAGCAAATAATACCGTAATAGTATTTCTACTATTTCTTGGCCTCCAGAAATTTTCTCATTATGACCCTACGATTTGTCATGCCGAAACAAAACTAACCGAGCGTGCTATTCACCGCGATACACTTGCCCAATCTTTGATGTAATAGTAATAAGGTTCAGAATTAATTAAGCTACCCGAAACCTTCTTAGGCCTATGAATAGTTGTATAGAAACTTGCAGAATTCTCGAGATGTGCTACCCAAAGTAATAACTTTCTTGGAGTTAATTAAAGTTGTGCGAAGATTATTCAGTGATTTAATAGACTTATGGCGTGCGGAGCGGTGTAGTTTGGAAATTAATTTCACAACTCAACGTGGATTTTGTAAACATTGCCAGGTTGCACCGGTATTAATCTCTGACTGCTTGTAGAATTAGTATCTGCAGCGGCAATTAGTAAGTATAGCAGGATATCTTAGAGCAAGTCACCACCATTACTTTTGCTTATTGTTTTTCTAACGTTAGGTTAAGATGAAGCAAACGAACAAGTGGCTTTAAACAAGATGCATTGTGACGTCATCGTTATCGAAAACTTATAGGATTGACATAAGCTGCCGGACGATCGCGTCGAGCGCTTATGTCAATTTCATACATTGACACAATCTGTTTGTCAGCGTCAATCACCTTGTCAACGGTCATAGAGTTCTACGCATTATCTTTTACTTTTTATAAAATCCGCCGGCTACATAATTTCTGAGCAAAAAAAAAAAAACAGTTTTAGGGTAAAGTTTGTGGTGAAGGTACCCCTAGGGAGGTAGTAAAGAGACGAAACTTTGTAAACAGTCAGTGTTATCTCTATGTACATAAACACAGACTTTGAAATCCAACAATGTTACCGCTAAATTTTCAATATTTATAATGCAATCTCAATCTCACCGATATCAGCAGAGTTCGCATTGTTGTGTTCCGGTTTGGGGATAAGACAGCCGGTGTAATGACTAGCATAGAGGCATTCCATCTTAGTCCTCAGGGTTGGCAACGCATTTGCAGTCTTATGCTAATGTCTATGGGTCACAGTTTCCACTTACCATCAGGTGGCCTGTGTGCTCGGTTGCCTTCTCTATGCCATAAAAAAAAAAAACAGATAAACTTGTCGAGAAACGTCTGCGTTGGTACGGGCACCTTCAGAGACGACCTCCAGAACTTAATTTATGGTCAATGTAGCCTTAGCGATGCCTACGACGACACGAGGACGCGGGAGACCACCTGCCACTTGGTTGACGATGGTGCTGGGGAAAAGCCGGAGAGAGCAAGCGATAAATGATGCACACCTAGCACTAAGCCGTGCAGAATAGAAGAAGAGGACAGGGAACGCCGATCCCAAATAAATGGGATAAGGTCTGGGAAGAAGAAGAATAATGCAATGTCAAGACTGAAAATTCGTTGTTTACATATTTGCTTTAATGGTACAATGGAATGCCTCTATGCTAGTATTTTAACTGACTATCTTACTGAAACACTGCTGCTTGGTAGCAAAATAACAGTTCTGATGGCGGTAGCTATAAAAACAGGCGCTGCATAAGGTCCATCTACCAGTTTTAATTAGATTAATACAATGACACGAATTATTTAGCTCATGACGCTGGTAATGACAAGATAATGAGCATGCTCAAAACTATCAATTGCCTTTTATATATAGATAAGTGACCATACGTCCCTCGGTTAAACATTAAACCGAATCATCAATTCCTTCAGAGGTATCATTAAAGTTTTCTCTCGAATGGTCAGTCGCATGAGTCAAGTCATTCAAACTCGCTCATTCGATGGATAAAGCGGGTAAGATGAAAACACCCTTAAACTGTGTGGTTTTTACGCTCTGAAGGGACAATTTCAACTGCGCGGTTAATATTTGGTGCGTGGAGCAGAGCTCAACAACGAGTTGTTTGAGATTGAGATAAATCACCTACATGGACGGGTTCTTTAAGATCTTCAAGATCTTTAACCTGAGAATATGCGCACTGGATCAAAACAGTGCCAACTCAAAATCCTTGCTACTTTTGTTTCAAGTTCGTAGAAGTTGTATGAAAATTGATTTTAAAATACAGTTGTATTTTGAGTTACCACTGTTTTGATCCAGCAGTGCAAATTATTCAAATGTTTTTATCAGGTCTATCCATGATACAAATGCTGCTAACGTTTATTTTTTCTATCGACTTAAAATCCATGAAGTTGATATAAGTGGTCCGTCATCAGCTTTCGACAATCCTGTAAATTTATTGATTTTCAAAAATCACTAACTCAACATTATGCATATCTTGATTCGGATTTTAATGGTGGCCAGTTCTAAGTCGAACTACTAGTTTATTTTGGTTTTGTATTATTAGTTGTGTTGCCTTTACTTGCAAAGACTGTTAAAATATTATTGAGATAACTGTAAAACGTCCTAAGTCCCAACTGAAGGGAATAGGAAGATCCCTTCTCTTTTAGTGAAAATAAGTGGGTAAATGGTTCCCAAGGCGGCCAGGATAGGGTATCATACGTTACCTTGAATAACTCATGCTGTACTTTTGCCTTAACATCTAAGTAGGTATACATTGAAATGTATATTTGGGGTCAACTCTTTCTTTCTGAAGGCACAAGTTGTAAATTTGAAGATCATAGATGCGAAAATCGAACCTCCTTCTCTCTTTCTTCTACTTCTCAACACACAATCTAACAACTCTTAATTTTTATGTTGGTTAATTTAGCAGATCTCCATTTTAATTTTTGAACTTTGCACAATCGTATATACGAGCTGATTGTGCCACTAAAAACTGTTCGCCCTGTCTCATATTTAAAGTTTAATTTATTTTATCGAGATTATATTCAAGACGTGGGTCATCTGCATGAATAGACTATCGTTTTTTTTTTGTTTTTTTTTATCTTCGTGATGTTAATGGTATGTACTGCGATGTTTTTGTTTTACTACTGGGTATTTAAAGCAAATAAGCCATTATTATAATCACTTGCTGCTAATGTTCAAACAACTATTTTTCTATTAACGTAGATACTGATAAGAAAAAGTAAATTAATTTCCGTAATGGATTCTCTCTGATTGCTAACAGTTTATCTACCGGCGGTTGCTAATCTAGATCCATTTAGCCCAGTTGGCAATTAATTCTAGAAGGAACATGCCTAGATAATTTATCAATCTAAGTTTACCAGCGCTCCCCAAGAGAAGTGCTACAAGAAAATCAGCAATAACCACAGTTACAACATGGAACACAAGTATTAAGCAAGGATGAAGCGGTAATACCCGTATATTAAGTTGTATGAACTTTTGCAGGGTTTGTCTGGTTCGCTTCCACCATCTTATCCTTTAACCAACTGCGAAGCAGTGTTCGCTTGGTGTGGGGGGAAGAATCGCTAAAGTAACCAGCACGGAAGGATTCCATCTTGGTCTTTAAGGTTAGCAACGTATTTTCAGTCTTATGATTGCCTTGAGGATGCAAATTTGTATGGAATAAAATATTATACATAAAAAGTTAATATAAAAAAAGGTATCTTAAGTCAAATTAAACAAGTCTCGACAACGCATTCCTAGAAATACAACCCAACTTACCACGCGCATACATAACGCTCATGATAACCGGATACATCGCGTCCGGGCGGTTCATTATCCGGAACATAACTACCGCGCCGCCCAATAATGTAGCGGAGTAACAAAACGCAGGCCAATGGAAGCGGGTTTACTGCTGCAGGACACACGGGACGAGGACGCGGGCGGTTGCGCTTAATGGAACTGCGTTGGTATTAAACCGTAGCGTTTCTAAATCTTTCTTGAAATCCTACAATCTGTATATACGTAACATGCTTAGTTTGGTATAAAATATTATAATTACTAATTCTGTCATATTTTTGTGTAGTTACAATGAAGTTCTTTGTAATACGCTCAACCAAAAGAGCCAACCAAGAGAGATTTTCTCTTACTTGACAAAAATGAATACAATAGTTATGATATTAGTTATATAAACCAAAGCTGATAGTAATAACAGAAAGTTATTTCGTGATTCAGTAAACATTTTTATGACATGCAGTTGATGTATCTAACGTCTTGTCAGGTTCGTATGGAATCAAGAAGCCTATGCACAACAATCGCAGACGTGTTAGAAGTGACCAATTGTTTTCGTCAGTGTTATATTGTATTTTGTACTCACCCTATTTCTTGTGTCTTTTTGCAAATGGTAATTAGTATTAATTTATCATATAGGTCTGTTAATGAACCTAGTCGAGACTAAAGGTTGTCGATAAAGCGACCATTCAAAATAACATGTCATAGTTGTGCGTGACATCACCGCCGCTACTCAGTCAGTAAGTTTACTTTGTCCTTATTTGGAGGGTTAAATGTTCTTAACCAGGACACAGACTACCTTTGAACCAAATTTTATATCAATCCAAACAGACAAAAAATACAAAAATTAGACAAGCAAAAATCTTTACAAATTTTGGCATTTACTCTTCAGCATTTCCCGCGAGTCCGTCCAAAATATACACTTGTATAACGAGCCCACATCACTGGACACTGAAAGCATATATACGCTAACAGCGCTACAGGGACCGGAATGGACCTACCGTCGTACGTGGTAGGCTTTAATTATACACTTACTAGGGTTTAATAGCGCGTCGTTACTAGAGCACCTTATAGTAGTTTCCTCAACTTGGGGTTGATTCAAATTCGGAAGTGGAATAATAACTACTTGAGACTCTTGGATTAGCATTCTTAGAGTGTTTAATATAGACATGTTCAAAATAATTATTTGATTGGTATGGAAGTAAAATCTTGACAGATATTAATGAATTTTTAGCAGCTAAAATAGACTGTGAATGCGATTTTTTCTGTTGGCTTTGAATTAGAAGACATTTTAAACAAGTGATCCGTTGCGATACATTGTAAAGTATCAAAAAATATTAAAACGATATTTTGTATAGCTGAAAAAAATATGTGTGAGAATGTAAGTAGGTATGTTAATACTAATCTTTGTTGTACCTGCTACAGGTAGAAACGAAAAAAAATATACTACGAGTATCTTATCAAATAAGGTTACATAAACCTTTAAAAAGACGAGTAGTAAAAACTAACACTGTTAGTGATAAGTTAAATTGATTCATTTGAATCTTTTTCCTTATAGTTACTAAATGATTTAAGGATAAAATAAATTAGTTTGTCAATCAATATCCATAACATAAATACTTAAAAACCTAATAGGACAATTAAAACAGAACTCTGTAAATACCATTTTGAAAACACCAAAAAAGGTTTTTTCGAAAACATCAATAAACATCCCACTATAAACAGATAATCGGTTCTTTATATTCGAAAGATACCGACCGCAGCACATTTTAATCATAACCCTTCAAATTCTGCAATTCCTCTTTTATTTAAATTTATTGTTGCATTTGCACTTCTCGTTTACCATTTGTCTTTTTGACGTCGCCTTTGTATTCGCATTTTGATATTCTCCTGGAAAACCTCTATAAAGTTCTAGACTGTTTAAAGAAAAATGCAATTTCTCTTGCTTAAAACAACGTTGGTATGAAACTTGTAGATTCTTCTAACCTTGAATATTATTTAATAAAGTGTTAGATATTTATTGTACAAAAACAAAAATAAAAACATATTAAGTAACTAAAACTAAATGCTAAAATAAAAAAAACAATTAGTAGAACAAAGAAGAATTAAGAGCGGAAGTTAAGGAAGCAAAACTTGAGACAAATAATAAGAAAGTAATGATGAGACCTTATGTTTTAACCTGGCAACTAGCACTGCTGTGGTGACATTGTTGTGTTCCATTGAAGATATAAGACACATGGTTACTAGCGTGGAAGTATTCCATCTTAGGCATTAGGGTTATTGACGCATTTGCAGTCGTAGGACTACAGTCTTTAGATTGTAGTCTTCTGAATGCAAATGGCTATAGGTCTCAGATCCCACTTACCTTTAGGTGGCTTATGAGCTCATTTGCCTTCTTTATGCTATAAAAAGAACAATTTGACAGTTTTTTGTAGTAACTGACTTTTTATAAGGGAACATGAAGAAATCACAGGTTGATTTTTTTCTTCTTTATTTGTAAACGTCTATGGGTCTCTGATCCCACTTACCGTCAGTTGGCATGTGTGCTCGCTTCCCTCATATACCATAAAGAAAAGTTTTAGTTTCTTACATAATAGACGGGGTAATTATTTATGTATCCGAGAAAACTTATCTAGACTAAGCGATATTAGATTCAAAACTTTGATAGTTATAGGTAATCGTATTAATTACAATCATTTAAATACCCAATAAGCAGAAAATCTAATGGAAAAACCATAGACAAGATAGTTGAAGTTCCTACAAGATTAAACTCGCACAAGTATAAAACATTCCCAACCCTAGGGACTATTTCTATCGCGGTTTCCGGAGTGAATCACAGACCACTATTTTTTTACTCGCTTCTCGTGAATGACTGAGCTATATTTCTCCTTGGTTACTTTGGATTTTCCGTCGGAAGCATTTATAGACGCGGCTATAATATTCGTGTTATTGTAATTTAAATTATAGTTAGACGATTTTTCTCCTTTATTATTTATTTCAAATAATGAATAAAAAAAAAACTACTAAAGTACTTGGGTATGAAAACGTGGCAGAGTTTTGTAAAAGTAGGCAATTAACTTTAGGAATGTTAATGTCTTAAGTGCTTTTTTGTAGTGAAAGAAATCGAGCGTAATCCTTTTTTCTTTTCCTGATAAATATAAGTGAAAAGGCATTCAAACAAACACAGTTTGTATGTACGTTTAAAGAAAACAAGCCATTTATTTACAATTACTTGATTTCTTCAGTTTCTTCTTACTTATTGGACTTATTTGTACCAGGATAGCATAAACGCAAACACGTGTCTCGACTGCAGTATGGTTCCATTAAATAGAGATAAAAGTCGTACCCGGCGCTGTTAATATTTTATTGCATGTGATATTTGTATTCAGATTTAAATATTGATAGTTAATTTGCTTTAAGTTCTGCGATGCGCCTTTGGTATATCTCATGTGTCACTAAAACAGATGTTACTTGTATAGTATTTTACTTTGTCTCTTTGATCTATTTCATAATATTTGAGCAGAATTTCGAACATAGCGTTAAACTGACAGTGTACAAAAGTGATAAACAAGGTACATAATAACGTTAACTAGGGGTCATATTATGACATGTTAAATCCAGACAAGTTCCAGATAGTGAAAAAGACATCGCTATTCTGGCAGTTTCATTTTGGTTTGGAGCTTGGCAGTTTTTGACACGCATAATACGGCTTTAAACGATCATCATCACGTTACCGTACTATTGTCTAGCTTTTGTTGTTTTTAACACTGTTATGCTGTCATAGTTTTTCATAATTTAAATACCAACAGTAAAAATATTAATAAGATGTCATTGTAAAAGAAGTTTTACAAAATTATCATCAAGAAAAAACCGATAGAGATGTCCAAAATCCTAATAAAAACTAATTTATGAACTTGTCTGAAACACCGCTTGTGAACCAAACATTGTTAGTAGATATTTCCATAACAGACAAACAAACATTCCAGTTTATTATATTAGTAATATTCGGAGCGGACGCCGCGCGGCAGACGCGCGCCTGTTCTATATTTAAATGCAACGCGTGCGCAGAAACAAACATCTCACAAAATTGTGAAAGAGACGCGACTACGCACGTCTGATAGTGATACTGAAATCGGAATCGTGTCAGTGATTTAGTGTAAATTACTCTAAAAACGTTTTGGAAGTGACGAAACAGTGATTAGTGAAGTGTTATTCATTTTAGATGAAAAATGTAGCAAAGGCTTGGATGCTTCTGAGGAGCAAAGCTTGAATGGTGACTTTAGTCATGCGAAAATTCCGTAGGTAAATGATGCTTTATAAAAGAAGAAATCTTTTTGGATTTGTCAAAAGATGTAAATAATAGTAATAGATGAAAAGTTGAATTCGTATAATTCGATAATGACAGCGCCACTAATCACAATAATGGAGTAAACATTCAAAGCGAAAGTGAATCTGTGATGAATAATGTTCGGAAACCTCAAACTACCTCTAATAAAGCAGAAGGGGAGCAAGGAAGAGCCCCTATACTGCTACAGAAGTGTGAAAACAAAACCACCAAAGACGCCAACTTTGCGTGCGAAGAGACATCAAAGACGTGAGTTTACGAGACGTATTATTAATATGAACGTGTTTGTTTGCTATAGGGTAATTAAATTCGCGGTGGTTGCTCTCGAGGTTTGGAGACGTGGCTTATTGAGCTCAATATTCATGATTGTTGGACTTCTGAAACTTATTTGCATTTATTTTACTTTTGCAGTTACCTTAACGAGGCAAAATTGTTGGTTTTTATTTTCAGATAGCGTTACTTTTTACATGTGCTGTGCATTTTACTAGACAGTCATCATATAGTATACAGGGTTATTGGTAAGTCGACCTATTCCCGTTAGGAGGTGATAGGGGTGACTATTTGCGATAATTTTGACCCCCATATGCATTATGCAAAAGTGAACCATTTTTGAGTTATCGCGATTTTTAGTTTTTTTTTAAATTAGTCGGAAATTCAACTTGAAAAATTTATTACAAAAAAAGTATCAATTTAAATCTTTTTTTTTCTTCTGATTTACAAAGACGATTAAACACTGGTTATTTCTCAATATTAAAACAATAATTATCGGCCCAAATTTAAAAAAGCGAGACGGAATACGAAATTTTTTCAATATTTTTTTCGATCGCTTTCCACTAAAATGCCTTAAAAACAAAAAAAAACGTTATGAAACTTGGCTTGCAGATTATTTTAAAAACTTAACTGTTTTCTTAGCTCTCCAAAAATGCATAACAAGTACGAAATTATTAGAAAAAAACTGAAAAAAAAATCATCACAAAGGAAGCGGGCGGAAACTAAAGTCAAAAATGCCACTTCAAAAATAAAAATTAACAAACATACCGAATTTAAATCAACTTTTTTTATTTGTTTTTGTACAAGATGAACTTGTTGTTCTTATGCAATATTAAAAAAAATATTATCTGTGCACGTTTGAGAATGCGAGGCCGAAAACTAAAAAATACATGTTTTTTTATCAAACTCCAACATAAATTACACGAAAATAGAAAAATTTACCAATACATTTGGCGTGCAGATTACACATAAAACATTGACGTTTTTCCAGCTTTCTAACGAGCTATTAAAACTAACTGTTATACTCGTAAACACAAATAACAACATTAACTTATGGAAAAAGTAAGCGATTTTTAGTTTTATTTTAAGTTAGTCAGACTAATTTCAGTCAGCCAAATGTATTGGTAAATTTTCTGTTTTCGTGTAATTTATGTTGGAGTTTGATAAAAAAACATGTATTTTTTAGTTTTCGGCCTCGCATTCTCAAACGTGTACAGATAAATTTTTTTTAATATTGCATAAGAACAACAAGTTTATCTTGTACAAAAGCAAATAAAAAAAGTTGATGTAAATTCGGTATGTTTTTAATTTTTATTTTTGAAGTGGCATTTGTGACTTTAGTTTCCGCCCGCTTCCATTGTGATGATTTTTTTTCAGTTTTTTCCCAAATTATTTCCTACTTGTTATGCATTTTTGGAGAGCTAAGAAAACAGTTAAGTTTTTAAAATAATCTGCAAGCCAAGTTTTATAACGTTTTTTTTTGTTTTTAAGGCAATTTAGTGGAAAGCGATCGCAAAAAATATTGAAAAAATTTCGTATTCCATCTCGCTTTTTTAATTTTGGGCCGATAATTATTGTTTTAATATTGAGAAATAACCAGTGTTTAATCGTTTTTGTAAATCAGAAGAAAAAAAAAGATTTCAATTGATACTTTTCTTGTAATAAATTTTTCAAGTTGAATTTCCGACTAATTTAAAAAAAAACTAAAAATCGCGATAACTCAAAAATGGTTCACTTTTGCATAATGCATATGGGGGTCAAAATTATCGCAAATAGTCACCCCTATCACCTCCTAACGGGAATAGGTCGACTTACCAATAACCCTGTATAGCATCATATAGTAACCAAACTAACGTATTCCAATACCTTGGGTTTACGTTAACTGCAGCGGGGATCCTTTTGCCACCTCCTGACCCCATGGTCAATTCAGATACTAAATACCATAATATTGCATTGTCCAAAGTTTAATTGTCAGATGTATATCGTATTGTCAGACATAAGACTGACGCAAGTAAAAAAAAGGTTGTTATCAACAAATAGTTACATTCCACGTTATACATTTTAGTACTCGTAATTTCTTGTTTACCTTTACCTACTTTTCAGAAAGATTCATTGCGCATAGACTGTTTATATCTTCAATAATGGCGGCTTGTGGCAAGAAACTATGTGCTTAGCAAGTTTTATTTGCCTTGAACCAATCAACGTAGTTAGTTCTAGGCAAATATAGCAAGTTAATGAGCCGTATGTTTGTCCCGACCTCAAAATTAGTTGCCAAGGGAAATCCAGTAGCGTTTGAAGCGCTGTGGTTCGCAAATACACGCCTTTGCTACAAATTTAAGCGGGTCCTTTGCTGTGCACTGCAATACGTCTGTCAATATGAAATCCTCTAGAAAATTATTTAGCATATGAGAATGACCATATTATTCAATAAATGCGTTTTGTTTATCTTCTTTTATATTTAACGAAAACGATGTCTTAATAATATCTATCTGTCTCTGTGTGTCGCTGTTTTTATTTTAACAGATTAACTATCTATTAAAATAAAAACACAGACACCTCATTTGAATGGTTTTTTCTACCTATAATGAAAATCGGTTGGCCCGTTCAAGAATTATCAGTTCTCAAAGAAATCGTTACAACACAAAATTAAGTCTAAGTTTTTAATATATTTGAAGATATTTGAAAAATGGCATATTTTACTTTTTAAATCGTTCTACAAAGTTAAATTTTACTGCGTTATAATAATTTCTAGTATGTTTGGTGCATATTTGCGGCAATTTGGTACGCGAGCCGAACGCTTTGTGCAAATTCTGCTCATTTATTCTACAAATTAATGTCAATAATTAGATTTGCCTCCGCTATTACTCCCCTAAATAATTATCCTTTTGTATTCGCTTTGGTTTTTCCTCGGGTCGTCCGGTGGGCTACATTTCAAAGGATGTTTATGTTTCTCTTTGTTTATTTATTTAATCTGAACGGCGCCAAATAAACAGTTCAATGCTAATAACCTAATTATTTTCTATTAGTATAAGAACAGAAGCATCTGAAATATTTTGTTGAATCGAAATATGCTTTGGAATTGTTAATCATTCATGGTGAAGAGTCTTTCTAAATTTTCATGTGCTTTTTCTTCTATTTTGCGCATTTTCTTTAGAAGTAAAACGGTGAAACCAATTTAATAATATCGTATAAGTACAATGTTAACATCATCTAGGTTAAATTGCATGTGTTGGAACTTTTCGTACAAGACCTCGGTAGACGAACGAGTCCATTTTTTAAAGTCGTTAAAAGGCTCGGTACTTACTTTCTGAACTATTTGAAAGTTAAAAAAATTCAATCACAAACAAAGTTTATATTTTTTATATTAATTTAAGTTACAACTCTATGGACACTATGGCTCTATGGTAAACTTAACCCTAAAAGCACTGGCCTGTATTTTTTTTATCACTTTAATGACTGCTACATAGTAGATATTTCCAGATTGCCCTTCAGTTGCTTCGTTGTTATTTTTATTTCCTAGCTATTAACTTTACGCCTTACACGTTGGTACATGTTCGTGATCTGTTTTTATGTGCCCTTTGTCATTGTTAGGATTAAGTTCACTAAATAGGGAATTTTGTAGAAGCCAGAGGAAGACTTTTGGCCATCAGTGGGGCAGAAATTGTTAGAATAGGAAAACTTCTAATATTCAAAATTATAGATTATTTACTCGTTTATAACTAAAGAAACTTTATCTTGTTTGACGTCTTTGTTTCATAACTTGATTCGAACCATTCGTTAATGATTATGTTTCGTCTTTAATGTAATATCTTTCAAACCAAAATGTACACAGTTGGATTATAATTTTTATTTTTTGGAATTATTGACTACATAATACTCTCTACTATTTTGTAATGGTAAATCCTTCTATTAAATTTTTAACTTATTCTCCAAAAAAATAACATTCCCTTTTTGCAGCATCTTAGTTTACTTCAACAAACTGTGTCAGTTATTCAAATTGAACATGCTATAAGCAATTCTAAAGTAATATTGCATCTATAACAACTTGGAACGTGTCTCATAATATAATGAATCGACGTTGGGTTGTTGTTAATTCAACATCGGTATTCGGAATCCCATCTAAGTTTCGAGTAAGGATATTAATAGACGTTTGTAAACAGTTTATTGGACACGATGCAGCAAATATTGAACGTGCCTGTGCTCTGTAAGCACGTGACTCTATATTGGTTTCAAGTATATAGAATGTTAGATGAGTTTTGGAGAAATTGTAAATGCTACGTGGTAATCTGAAGCTATATTCATAGCGACTATTTCTACGGAATACATACTAGTAAAAGTACAAGATTAATAATTTTGAAGTTGTACGTACAAATGATTCATAGCCATTAATAACACTATAAACAATGAAAATTTACTAATCGGCTCATTTTTACGAGGTTTATTCCAGGCAGATATTACTCTTGTAACGTTTATACTTAAGCCTTTTCACGTTTTGATAACCAAAATGACCACTGCTTTTTTTTTACCGTAACTTCTTGGTTTAATGAACAACCTCGAACCTGCTTTATGGAGACCACAAATAGGCAGCTGAAACAAGTCGATTCTCCTAGATCTTTCGCTTTAGTATGCGCAACTAAGCGTCCTTTAATTTACAAATGACAAAAACCTGACGGAAGTTTTTGAATAACCCTCCTCCTTACTAACACGATGTGAAACAACCGCTGGGTTTTAATGGGTGGTCTGGCAGTCGCCAGGAGTCCTATATGTCTTGCATCCCGGGCCCAAGTAGTAGGGGGCAATTCCTGGAAGGCAGAACGGCGCCTAATACCGCACACTCGTCATATCTCGGCGAAAAACAACGTGTTCAATAAAAAAATGTTTTGAAAGAGGTGTGGGGGAGTAATCAATGCAAGATCATTCATTTTAGAATCGAACACGTTGGATCTGCCGAGATATTATGAGTGTTAGGTGAGAGGCGTTACGTGCCGTCCGGCCTTACGGGACTTCCACCTATGCTTAAAACATGTTCCGCGAAAAAGCCTTCCCCAAACATACGATAAAATAGTAACCTGTTGCTTGTAAACCTTTTAAAAATCTATTACTGCTTGAATATTTTATAAGCCGTTGGATAAACGACAGCACCATGGCTCTTCCTAGAGACTTCAGAGCCCGATATCCGCCTCTTCAGTCGTCCGTCAAGTTTCCCTCGAGACCGTTTATATATAGCTATTGCGTAAAGTATGTCTGACCTTAATTATGGACTCTTTGGACTGGGGCCATACGACGTAAACAACCGCAGGAAGTTACGATCGTAGTTCAACAGCATTAAAAAAGATTGATAAATTTGAATTAACGGTATTTTGTTGAACGTGTTCAAAGAGGTAGAAGGCGTTGAAATGCAACTGATAGTTAAAATGGTTGAGTTTCATACTGATAGTTAAAATGGTTGAGTTTCATGGATGGTTGTTGTTCAGCATTGAATGGGGATATCAATTTTATTATAAGCCATTTCATGTCAGTGTATTTACATACATAAGGATAACACGTTTACTGTGGTAAGTGACACACACAACAAAGGCGATCACAACTTTGAATCTTGCAAAAATAATTCTTTGAGTTTAATTTATGAAGTAGTTATGATCCTTATCACGTTAGAAATAGTACCTACCCCGCATGTGTGCGTATATGGGGCAATTACACAGGGAACGTGTTAGACAAATATTTTTCTGTCGAAAACTGATTTCAAGTATGCCTTCAGTATCTTTGGACATTAAACAACAAAGAAACTTGAACGCTTACTTCAAAAAAAACGATTTAAATCAGTAACTCTATACACGTATCGTTATCTTTAAAAATATAACATGAATCGTCGAACTTTTTTCTTCATTAGCAACCACTCGATCGGTCAAACTTGGCAGATTCAAACTAAGAACTCTTTCCAGGAAACATGGATTGTTGAAAGTGATTTGGCAGATACTGCTTGTTCTATTTCAGTAAAACTATGTTCAACTTGCTTAATTATCTGATTTACGGTGTTTAGAACAAGTTTACACTGTTCAAGCTGCTCGGGACGGCTGCTCGCATAACAGCTACTGAGCTACGGCTGGTTAAACAGAGATAGGATCTCAGCAGCAGATAAACAGTTTCTTGCTTGCGTTATGTTCAAACAATGAGAATGCCGTTTCTATACATTTATACCTACCAAAGCCATAATACTGAGCTGTAAGTAGCGAAATAGATAATGCAGTTCTCGCTGTGTGGAACTTGACAGTATTTAACAGTTTAGGCTTCGCAATTCACTTGAATATGATGGAATCTGAAGTTGAACTCAAAATTCTCAGCTAGGGAGATACTACGTTCTGTCTTATGTATAATTAAATATTAGTTTTTACTTGAACTGAGAAAATATCATAAAACACAGGGGGGGGGGGGGAGCTAACCCCATGTGAGTCTGTTAAGTCCACCAGAGTAAATACTCTATAACCGAACTTTTGTCATTACATGTGATATCCATGGACTTGTCTAAAACTCGACATTGGCGAAGAAAACACCTTGTTAAAACAAGGAGGGAATTATTTAAGGGAATAAAACACCATAGTTCTTCTAATAAATAATGAATTGTTTTGGTAGATTGGAAAAATGCCACACTCAACATATGATCATGCTATCAAGAATCCGTCCTTAAAGTTACTTTGTAACATATTTCAGTTTACTTGGTTGCCAAGCGTCTTCCTTTGAAAAATGCACACTTGTACAAATTGGAGAGCGAGTCATAAAATGTGTCCGTTCAGTGTCAGTAGCAAATGCGGTAAGCCAAGTAGATATCTATACAACTTGCAAGTTACTTGCCACTGTAATTGTATTGACGTTATGATTCAATTAGTAAGAAGTTTTAAACAAATGCTTTCATAATATCACTGTGACACCGTTCTACGGTAGATCAGGGTTCCATTAGGCTGATAGTACGTACATCTTTATGGTTTAAAACTCAACTTGTTTAAGTAATGAAGAATAAAATTATTATTATGTACACACATTACCATAAAAATGCGAAGAACACAAATTTAAAACAAAATTCTTGACGCGTCTACAATAAGCCAGG
Source organism: Acleris sparsana (assembly GCA_923062465.1). Classification (NCBI taxonomy): domain Eukaryota; kingdom Metazoa; phylum Arthropoda; class Insecta; order Lepidoptera; family Tortricidae; genus Acleris; species Acleris sparsana. The sequence continues at coordinate 2,561,343 of OV281288.1, forward strand.
ATATTTTTTTATTTTTTTTACAACTTTTTTTCATATATATTTACTCGCTTTTGACGCTTTTGATTAAAACAACAACGGAGCAAGGATTATACTGCTCTATAAATTGATCTGTCAATTGATGATTGATGATGATATGCAAACTCTGTATGACTTGAACCTCTTCCCTACCCTTTATAACATGTGCATATTAAATTACAAGGGTCACAAGGGCAACAAGTTACAAAATTAGTCATCCCTTCCTCTAACTATACCAAGAAGGTTCTGCTAACAACGTGTAAACCGTCCTACATCTATAATTTACACAAGGCGCCACTACCCGCTGACTACCCATTCATATCCCTCTAATATTCCATCGACCCTTATAAAAAGGCCTCCTTCCACGCCCTGACCCGTGACTAACTTGTCTTTGCGACGTGACGGAACCCTAAAATGGGTTTGAATATCCACAGCTGATTTTATAGCTCGCCTGTTTTCTCGCATCAACACCTTATGCTGCCTTGAGTTTTGGGGCCATGAAAGTGGAGCTTCACAAAAAATATTACGGTTAGGTATGCCTGGATTTTACAACATAAGTAATGGCAAAACACGATCATTATGACTCATGTACAATTAAATAAAGTTTCAAGACTTAAAATAAATATCAACAAACCACAAAAATCACACAATAATAATGTTTATAATTCGTACATTATTAAACAATTTTAACTTTAACAGTGTACACAAACCTCTGCTGCAAAACTTAATTACTGTTGTTGTTTCTGTCCCACTGCTGGGCAAAAGCCTCTCCACAATCTCTATCCTGAGCCCAGCCTTTACAGAACTGGTCCAGTTCATCCTGCCACCTCCTTCTTGGATTGCCACTTCTTCTCTTAAGGCTGCATAACAATACCCAATTTTATTATCGTCTTTGTATGGATTCAGCAGCAGCAATACTTCTCCTGCGGGGCTAGACAAGTTGCCATCGAATACGAACGCTAGCGTTTGGTGATTACCTGTCTCTTAGAAAAATGTATCTAATTGACGTAAGTCACGTGATATATCACTTGTACAACTGACACGCTGTAATGTGATCACTATCACTCGCGCTAATCGAATAGTGATAGTTTTGACGTTTAGCCCCACTGGTGTTGTATGTCCACCCACACTGGTCTGGTCGTGGTGTATCCCGATAGCTCGTTCTCCCTTCAAGAATTAAATAAAAACACGGTTTTCCAAGATTTTTCTATTTGGCACAATGGGTTTCAATAAAAATACTAAAATCGCCATATGTAAGCCTATAATATTTGACCATTTCCCTCAATTCTTGTGGGATCCCCTCATTAGATTCAGATTTCGTGACAATGGGACCACCTCGTAAGTATACCTACTGCATCAATTTTTTATTTTATTTTTATCGGTCCATAATTGATGGCGAAACCGGTGAACATACAATGGAACCTCCACCTTTATTGAAGTATAATTTGTGTGCCCAGTTTCTCCCCGATCAGTTCAGTGGTTGAAACCTGATTGAGTAACATACATACACCCAAACATGCAAACATACCAACTTTATAATTTACTAGCTTCTGCCCGCGACTTCGTCTGCGTCAAATTCGGTTATCGAAATTCCCACGGGAATGTTTAACTTATCCAAGGTATAACTTATGTGCATCCTGATTTTCATCCAAATCTGTCGAGCCGATGTAGTGTCAAGGAGTAACAAACTAACACACGCACACACAATATTATAGTAGGATAATATTATTAAGTAAGATACCTCGGGTACTGCTGTAAATTATATTCCTCAACCTCTCATTCACCTTCCTTCGTCAACGGCATGCATGCCGCCTTTATGCTAAAACAATAACGGCAATACTTATTTAAATAATTGTTAAGTACTTAGAATACATTTTTGGCAGTTCAAAAAGTGCAACATACTTACTGCATTTATTATTTCAATACTTCATAGAATTTTATTTAACGAACCACGATTTTATGACATTTATTTTTCACCATAGAGCAACTATTTTTATGTCTGTCACTAAAAATTGTAGGGCAGTCAATGTGGATCGAAAAAGGTTAATAAGAAAAATACTCACACCTTGACTAAAAAGTCATACCTTTTAACCCGGTTTTATTTATTATATTCGGTTTAAAAAACGTTACCGTTAACGTTAAACGTTAGGACTTGGCCCAACGTTATGCAGTTATAAGCAAGGTAGAGGAAGCCATCAATATGCTTAAATGTTTACACAAAGGGACAAAACCCAGCAGCATAATAGCTGCGCTAATCAGGCACGGGCTGAACTTGATGCCAGACATGCCAGTTGAGTAGAGGGGCCTTGCATGTCAGCAATAGCATCAGACAATGTAGATCATCAAGCACTGGTGGCAAAGGTATAGCAAGTCGGTAACTTAGGTTTGTAAAAAATGAGGGTGTCTATTACTCCCAACTAAATGACCATTAAATGAGATTGCTTCTTAAGAATACTGTAGTGTCACCACGTCGACCTCTTCTTACGAAGCAATTTTATGTTTTCTCTTTCTTCTGGGATCCGAATATCTTTCAACAACGTATATGACACCAGCTTTAAATGTAATTCTGATAAAACGTTACGTGTAGGGACAATTTTATTTTAATAAAAGAAACCTAAACCTCTTTTCATAAAGAGTTTTAATGGTACAAGATTTAAAAAAATACTATGTCAAATTGTCAAACCACAGTCTCAACGTAGTGATTCGTTTTAATTGTTCTGTTTTTTATTCGTAATTATCCCTGATAGTGGTACAAATGCATAAAATAAATCCATGATTCGTGATCTCGTAAAAGAAGTTTAAAGTTGAAGTGCTATTTTAGCTGTGTGAGTGTGATTAAAAATCGCAATCGTAAGTTTCATATTTAAATTATTTACATATTAGGCCCTTATCCTTAATAGAGACCCTCTTTTCGTTCATACTACAGAATAAAGTCTTAGTTTTATGAACCCCATGGAAGCTTTGACCATGATCACAATCATTTTTCAGAGGGAACAGTTTGTTTATTTACAATACGTTGTGACACATAATTATGAATGAATTAGTTAAGATGGGGCACACTGAGAGCATCGTCAGGAAAGGCGATGATAAATCAGTCTGTAACTCGGTCAAATATTAACTTAAAAAAAAATTACCAATGTAGGGATGATCCAAATAATCCACCCTATCTACTGTTAAAATTAATCACAAGAGTTTCAAGACACCCTGTATATTGGCCTAATCCGCCATAGTATCAAAGAAGGCTGCTAACTGTAATGTAGCATTCTGTACTCTTTTATATCATATTCAATTCAAAACATTTTTATACAATAGCTATGCAGTAAAGTGCCTTATTTGGCGGCAGTAATATCAAGGAAAGGTTATTAAGGTTCGATGTTAAGTCGAACGACATTTCTGGCCCGCCCCCGACCATCTGGTCGCTCGTGATTTCTATGAATAAGGAATCGCTGGCACTTGCCCTCGCCAATGAATTTTCTAGGGTTTTCTTTTCAGTAACGAGAAAATTAGTAAGATTTTAACGCTTAAACATGGGGCTTTGAGAATTTTGTTAGCAGCGGTGTACGATTTTTTATTTTCTACTCCTTTTCTGCAACCTTACTCCACAGAAGTGATTTCGGATTATGTTTCTTTGGTTGGAAATTCAACGATGATTTAAGTGTTTTTATTTTGAAATATTTTTGAAGCCTAAATTTAACGCGTAAATCTTTGAACTTATAAAGAATTAGCAATTGTTATTGTCAACCCAAAATGACTAGAATAGATACTATTTAACATAATTATCTAAAATGACACAATATTGTTTTGTTTTGTTAGATTGCGAGCGTTACATCCCTGCAAAAGTTTTCCTAAATCCTATATTATTAACCGTAATTATTTAACTTGCTAATTCAAATTGGCAACGCACATTTCCAAAGGCAGAACTTTATATCCAACCTAATTTGATTCTAATTGAAAAGTAATTTTGAAACATCGGAACTCGCTAGCAATTTACAATTACCATATTTAAAGCTAATACGAGAGACAATGAAACAATCAGTCGTGTTACCTTGGTCAAAGTAAATATAGAAAAGTAATTTGTCTCTTGCCTTTTAGACGCTTACGCACGCTCGGGTACGTAGGGGCGTCCAAAACTACAAATATTCTTAAAAATATGTCACATATGATCCATGGTTTGTTATTGTGTACGATGTAAATATTATTCAGTAAGATCGAAGAGTTGATCTACAAGACCGTCATAAGACCAGTCCTAACGTATGGAAGTGAAACATGGGCCGCAACCAAGAAGAACTTGCACGCCAAGTTGCCGGAATATAAATGCTGAGGTGGACCAGGGTTGGTGCGACGGAGCTTGGGTGTACGCGATATCGCCGATAAGGTGCAGGAGATTAGGCTGCGGTGGTATGGCCACAGACCAGGAGGCAGCCTGAATACGTTAGGAAATTTGGCACTACATCTTTCCATTTCTGGTCGTAGATCCAGGGGTAGACCCTAAACGAGGTGAAAAGATACAATGCTGAAGGACATGCAGGAGTGTCCGGCATCCGATGACGATGTCGAGGACAGAGCGAAGTAGGTAAAAAAGAAAGATCAGATAAGCTGACCCTTTCACCATGTGGGATTAATAATTGATAGGAAAAGAGAGAGACAGTATAATAACAGCTGCGCAGTCTACGATTGCTTCTCCAAAAGCTCTTGAGTCGCAACCCCAACCGGCATCAGGCATTGAAACTAAGTTTCACTCGCTCATCATATAGGTGTAATGAGCCTTTAAATCACGAGTTGACCGAATTAATAAGACCAGAGATTCGACTGTCGATGGATGGCGCACATACGCCTTATTGGACTGTAAAATTAACAAAAACTTCTGAGTGATATTGCAAAATCGAGATAGCATATTACGGAGCTAAAGTCTTATTTAAATGCTTATTAGCAGTGATAAGCAAACGGTTCTAGTTTTGTAAGTTGACTAACTACTAAGGCGGCATGCAAATTACCGATGAAGACAGCATTTGTGCATAGTTTTGCCAAAAGCAGCTATGGCATCAACGGCGCAGCCCCGACAGATTCAGACTTATCAGTGCCCACCCACGCCTCATTTGGTCTTGGCGCGTACGTGTTTTGTTTGAAAATTGTCTACTGGTCGGTTTATACTGTGTCTTGGCCAATTACTGCTGGGAATAATTTAAAGGGAATGGGGACCGTCTTGTGCGGTTCAAACCCTTAGGGGCGTTCAATGCTCTGTGATTAAAGTTTTTGGGTGAAATCCATTTGGATATTGTGAAGTTTGAAATACATTATCAATTATGTTGACGTTTCCTCGTTTATCGAAACGGCATTTTCATTATCTTAATGGCTGTCTAAACTGGGCATTTCGAAGACCTACATTACAGTACAATATCAAATTCAAATGTTTATTGCCTTAAACGTTGCAGGTACATAGGTTCTTGAAGTAGTTCTGGTGTCAAACGTAAACCCCGTAGGAGCACAGCGATGGTAGAACATGCGCTCAATCGGTCTTTGATTTATATTTAATATAAATTACTTTGTGTCGAGGCATATTATATATAAATTGAGAGCAGAACAACTATTTCAATCGAGTTTATTAATATACTTGGAAATAGCTAAGTGGATACCAATTTCGTAACACTCTGTTATTAAAGTGTATTTTTTATTTCTAGGATTGAAAACGATTTACACACTACAAAATGTAAACATGTATAAATTAAGCGAAATACCTTGGTATTAAAAATAATTTCCTCAAAGCTGCGATACTTTAAAATCTTTTGTAGAGTGATATTTTTCTTCTAAAGAACATTTGAATCTACGAACATAAAACAGCACTTATAACTTTTTTGTGCAAACTTTCTTAGAAGCATTTGTCTCTGTTAAATAACAACAAATATACTCTAAGAAACTTTACAGCTTGGGGCAAGTTAAACCATTAAACCTTTGCCCTGTGGGCTGTAGCTATATATTTTAAATTTATTAGGAGAAAAGGCATTTTATCTTCTGGCTTAGAGAAAACAGATGACAACTAGGCATTTGTATTTATTTAAACAAACTTGTACATTCAATAAATACTTACACTTGAGTTGAGGCGTTGAGAGAAATACTCTTCAGAATCTCGTCTCCCGACTTCTGATTGTTGCATGGAACAGCGTATTCGATTGTATCCAAGTTAAATATTTTTAATTAACTGCATAGAGTGACGGCACCAATGATTGACACTTTTAGCTGACAGGCACCAGTTTATGGACACTTCACTCTCAATTCAATTTTCATACGTTCCTAAATTGATTGTTGCAAAACAAATTAATTACCTTTATCATCTGTAAAATAAGAATCAAAGTGTCTATTACTGGTTCCGTCACCCTATGTAGTTTTTTATAATTTATCTAAACATTATTATTACATGAACTAATAAATAACTGCAAATTTTAGAACCGCTTGTCGAAAGTGCTAGGGGAAGTGCTAGCTTTGAAAAAGCCACGTTCTATTTGTTACAGGCAGATATAGACGTCAAACTTATAACAATATTTGCGGCAGGTGTAAAAAATACAGGTTATAAATAACTTTCACTTCTTTCAACATTATCGAATGAACCAACAGTGACGCAAATGTCTTTGAACAAAAGAACTCCTATTTCCCCCGATTGAGTAAGGCTTCGTTGGAGAAATCATTTTGAGCCATGCGTATGTTACGAAAATCTAAAGTCATTTCCGTATTGAAAATAACATAGAACTGAGGTTTCTTGTTTGCCAAAAAATATAGTGGTCAGTATTAAAAAATAAGTTCATATTTTCCGGTTATATGTAGCAGCCCTTGTAGAACGCAGTGCCTCTTTGGCAATTTAATGTTTTACCTTATAACGCTACAGTAAATGTTTAGTAAGTTTATTTATAATATTTTAACTTAATTCAAAACAAGTTTAATTTCACAGATATTTCTAACATATTAAATTTGACAAACCGTCTCGGTTAATATCGGTCAGACTGTCAAAAAAGCTTATGCGTGCGAGTAAGACAGGTATCCGAAGGGTAGTTTATGTGATATTACTGATATTACACCAAATGTAATTTGATTATTTGCACTTATAATAATAATATGTCAATGTAAACAAACATCATAGTAACTTTGGGTTAGTTCGGCCTTTAGTAATTTAGTAAAGAGGCAAGTATTTAAAAAGTATAGTAAAAAGTAAACAAAAAGTTACCAAAGTAATCGCTACTGGACTATTACTAATGTAGTCCGAACCGGCCTTACGTCCACTGATCACTGCTTACCGCAAATTCGATCGATCTTGTCAGTTGCTGATGTAAATAACACCACAATGTTGACACATTGGCGGGCATGTCACAAGCTAAACTAATGTTATCAATACGTGACACCGCATTGATTAAATTTGTCAGTGTTTGTCATTCTATAACGTTAGATATTTTGTGTATCATTGTTGCTGTGGCTTTTGTATTTTGTGTTACCAGTATGATTTTGACAATGTAGGCGTTTAGGGAAAAAGTTATCAATTTTAAAAAGATACCAAATGTTTAATGATTGGAGCATTTTCAAGAGTAAAAAAGCTTTTAGTAGCGAAATTATAGATACTTCTGGAGAACTGTCCAATGTTGTAATAATATTAAGTAGGTACAAACTGTAAAATTCTACATTTCACATTGTGCTTCAAATTTTAATGCTTTACATTAAAACCATGTTATATAACATGTCATAAGCACTCAAAGCAACTATCTCGTAAAATATAAAAATCACGTACATTTGCCGGCTTACAAAATGTATTAATTCTATGTATACCCGGGCTTTGTTCGCAAAAACCAGGTTAAGACTTGCAATTTCACTATTTAATTATTAAATGCCAAACAAGGTTTACGCAAACACTTCTATGGGTCTCGACAAGATGCATTGCAAGAACGCTATCGTTATAGAAAAGAAAACAAAAAAACGTAAGTTGCGATGCGGTCGCGTCGAGTCCATCCATTTTGACAGTTTTTGAAAATCGATTACGTTACCGTTAAGCATCTAAGGTCTCAGTTAAACCTAATTACCAGTGACATGTTACCGTATTGTTTTTAACTTGCCACCATTTACTGTCACGTGCTACCATAACGTCAACAATACGATAACATGTCAAAAGCAATTAGGTTTGCCCGTGTGGAATAGAGTCCATGGAAATAAACGTAATTAATATGGCTGTGAGATATGATCAGACTACATGATTAAGATTTAAACAAAAGTAAAAAGAGATTGATTTTGATTGATCCTAAAACTCCAAATGCGGTACAATGTCTTTATGCTATTAATTTCACCGGGTATCTATTATCTTATCGAAACACCTTTCAAAGAAAGTATCATTACGCAAAATTTTCATGACTAAAAGCATATTTCGTCACATGAGTTAATATTTTTAGTCACATGTCTGACCTAACTAACGTAAATAATGTAACTATCCTGGAAATGTCATGTTTTCTGCAGTAAATAGCTTTCGAGAAAATGATAAAATCGAAGAAGTGAAATTCGCTAAAACGATTTACGCCACTTATATCACCGGTTGTCAACTTCACACTGGAACTTGGCGGTAGGTTAAAAGATGTTCTCTCCCAATTTCAAGTCTTTTAAGGTTTATATGAAGGTAAACCTTCCATTGTGCATTCCTCCAATCCTCACCTACGGAGCATAGACTTGGTATTGGACACATATTCATAAATTTGCCCTCAAGTGTAGTCAGAGAGCCTTGGAGCGTAGTATTTTGGGAGTAAAATTAACGGACCACATCAGGAATACAAAACTATGCTCCAAAACTAAAATACCTGATGTAGCCCAAGCAGCTGCCAAGCTCAAATGGGAATGGGTTAGGCATATCTGTCGTATGCCGGAGGAATTATGGTCTAAAGTGTGTATGGGACAGAATTTGGCGTCGTGGCAGACTAAAGTGACCTTGGCAAGCTGAGCTTGATACCTTCAATCGGGACTAGTGGGAGACTGCCCAAGATAGGGCTACGTGGAAGGATGGGAGAGAGGACTTTTCCCAGCAGTGGGACATAACGGGCTCTCAATTTTTTAAATACATTAGGTGTTGCATTATCAGTCAATCATATTTTCAGTCAGCTTAAGAGTTTTATATAGGTATATTAGATTATTAAATAGAGTCTACAAACGTACACACTCTAATTTATTACAATTTGGGGCTATTAAAAATTCTGCTTGTCGCCCAATTTTCACCTACAGTAATGGACTAGCGGAATACGGGCGGAATAAAAAACACAATTTAGCCGTCTGCGTCGGGCACGAATTTATTTTGCTTATTCCCCGGCCGAAGTTAAAATTGTCGTGCTTTTGGGGGTCCGTTGTATATTTTGGCAATATATCTTATTCACTGCTTGCTTTCGCCCTGTATCTTTTAATGAAAGTGACTGTACTTTTTTTGTAAGAGAAGTTGACAACGAGCATGCGGGTTATGGGAAGTCCCCACCGCCCATAAACACCAGCAACTGAAGAAGAGGTTGTCGGTCCGTTGCCGCCCAATTGGGGAAATGAGAGCTCTTGCTGGTGTTATATAAATTTTGGATTAATTATCACTATTATTATAATGAATAGACAATGTATTAGCGTTTCGAATAATCTAGTATTTTAACTAGATTACACCATTTTGGGTGACAAAAAAAAATCAAAAAATATTAGAGGCCAATGTTACAAATTCACTTAGTCACAAACTGAGTTTAAATCGATGCAAAACATCATTAACAATTTTAAGCACGTTTTTGGACGTGCTTAAAATTTTACGATCACATTTATAAACACAAAGGACTTCTTTCAAACATCTTTTCACCTCAACAAGTATAATAAAGACATAAAGCAGTCCTATTTTTATACGATTTTGACAGCTCAAGAGGCAAGAAAGACGCTAACCACGTGGGCCTCAGGGAACCCCTTTGTGTGACTCCACTCGTTCCTAACTGAATGTTTCTTTTGATTCGCCCGGACACTCCGCGATGCCACCGTAAATGGATTATTCATTTGATTATCGGAGCAGTGGGAAAAGAATTCAATTTTGGATTCAATGAAATGAAATTTCTGAGACCTTTTCTGCAGCAAATAAATGTTATAGCTAAAATAAGTTAACTCCAACGAGTTGGGACTTTCAAGTGGACAAGATGTTTTTGGAAATTGATTACAGTATTGCTTTGAGTTGAGTTGATTTAAAAATAATGCCTAAGTTCGATCGGATTCGCACACTAAGGTTTCCATACCATTCTTGTTTCTTTAAGTAAAATTATTTTTTATTAAATATTTTGTTGTTATTGCAGCAAATATTAAGAGTCACTTTTTGAAAATTTACTAACAGACAGATATTTACTAAGAGGGTTCTGTGTTAGAGTGCGAAACCCTCAAGCACTTCATTTGGTTGTAATATGTCAAAATGTATTCGTTGCATCTCTTTCATTTGTTATGTCAAATGTAAGAGTTGTAAGTTCAATTATTTGGTTAACATGGCTAAGTATAGTGATGACATAAAAAAAAACCTACTCATTACAAAATACTTAAGGAAGAATATCTTAATGATAATGCAAAGTCAGGACTAGCGTATTAGTTAGGTAGGGTAAAGTCACCAGTTGTCAGCCAGTGACCAGTATTCGACTTTATATGAGTGCGAAGAGTGGGAAATATATCTTTCGTCCTCTAAATAAGTATAGGCAGGTAAAGGCAGAGGCTGACTACAGGTTTCTGGCTGACCACTGGTGACTTTACCCTACGTGCTACGATAACATGCAACAATGTTTACACCTTATTTAAGATGTTGGTTAGTAATAAAAGTGCTCTGTTGGTTGCTTGGTCGGTGTATATTAATAAAATAGACTGCGCCATTTATAACCACTTCACTCAAATAAACAATTTTTAATGAAGATTTTTATACCAAGTCGGTGGTAAAGAAACATGCGGTCTGTTTGATAGTAAATCAGTTACCACAATCAGATATTACTTGCGGCGCTTCTTCTCAGCAGTTCTTCACTAGCGCTGGGGCCCTAGCTAAGATGCATTAAGCTAACTAGCGTTTCTTTTCGTTTTGTTTTTAAACCAATCGCGTCACTGATAGATGACGTGATACAAAAAATCACGTGATTTTACAGCGACGCGATTGGTTTAAAAGCGAAACGATTAGAAACGCAACCTAAAAGTCTCCGTGCAGCCTACTAAGTGAATAAGCTGCTTTGTTTTTGGATACTGGCTTGTATTTGTGATTTTTAGTTTTAGGGTCCGTCCGGATCGCTACCACCATCTTATCCATTAACCTACCGCCAAACAGCAGTGTTCGCATTGTTGTGTTCCGGTTTGGGGATAAGACAGCCGGTGTAATGACTAGCATAGAGGCATTCCATCTTAGTCCTCAGGGTTGGCAACGCATTTGCAGTCTTATGCTAATGTCTATGGGTCACAGTTTCCACTTACCATCAGGTGGCCTGTGTGCTCGGTTGCCTTCTCTATGCAACAAAAAAAAAAAAAAAAGCATTTACTAGCACAATGGTTCTGATTAATATACATGATTTTATTCTCGCCAAAATATTTACTCTGTAACAAATTCTAGGCCATAAACCGCGTCAGAGCCTTTTCCGTCAGAGTCTTTACTGTGTTTTGCTATAGGGCAGATGTATTATTTGTTTATTCCAAATTGTTATTAGTAATAAGTAGAAATAATTAAGATATAATACTTTCTGAGTAACTTGATGATATTTTTAATGTAATGCTAATATCCATTAATTTTGATCACTAAAATATCCACGTTACACAGTGAATTATTAATGTAATTTGTTATACGCTGTCTAAGTGCCTACTTGTCCAATTCTGTAATGGAATATTAATTGAAGTATAATGAGTTAAATTTATAATGATTCAATTACGAACAATGTCACGTTATATTATCGACAAATACAAGTAATGTTTATAAACGCTACTGAGAAGAAACACGACATATTTCGTTAGTAATGTTAGAGTGATTAATTTTAACTGATTTTATTTTGTTGCCTTTAAATGAAATGTTTGGTTATTTCGTTAAGATTAACAATGTTTTACTAGGAGTTAATAGTTTTTAGTAACCCTTCATTAACATAAAACTAAGTCATTTCAATTAAAAACACTTCCAAATCAAATTAACCTTTTCACAATGGTCAATTTTTCGCCGTCCATTTTCAACCTCAGCCCCGACGTGGGACGTAGTGCCCGTCAATCGTGACCAATTGTGGCCAATCGTGGCGCTTTTTGGTCTGTCGTGGCACTATGGTTTAATTGAAAATTGTGGCGCCACTGTCACGTGTCAAGCTCAGAACCTGTTAATCTGACTTGCGATTGAAATTTTCTCTGCAGTTTTAGGTTTGGGGTTGTAATATTTCCGACTGGTTTGGAAGTAATATTTTCTTTGAATGACATATTAATGCTGTAATTAGTAAAAACTTTTAAGCCATTTGTGAGTGACAAAGTAATAAATAAAACTTTTTCTCTATATAGAATTTGAAAACCTTGTGATCAGTCTCAAAGTTAATATCCATAATACTTTTACTTTGTCTGGCAACTGAAGCTCTTACGGCCCCTTTACACAATTTCCATCACGGGTCTGCATAAGGGACATATTTACACCTTAAGGCGAGCAAGATATTTTTCTTTTATCCCACTCTTACGCATTATTTGTCCCCTTTTGATTGATTGACGCATCAATCGATTGTATTGTCCTGTCAGATAATAATCTTAACTAACCTTACTTTGTCATTATATATGCTTATAATAATATGCTGTCCCACGCTAAGTGCGTTCGAAGTTTTAGTTTTTAGATTTATAGGTACTTCGTTGATGAGTTAAAAGTAAATTAGTCAAGAGATAGTAAGTTGTATGGTTTTAAAATTCATTGCTATTTGGAATCTCAATGCTGGAAATGCTTTTTTATGTCTAAAAATATTAGAATTCATATCAATTGTAGTCATTTTGCCGACTGGATAATTAGATATCAATGCAGACACACACATAAAAAAACAATCACACATGGGTTACGTTTGCGTTTTTCTTCAACAAATTTCGCGAATGTGTTCTGTATAATTGTTTTCCTTTATTATTAATTTGCCACAACCATTTAAAATTTATCCCACATCGCACTAAGCTATTCAATCGACTTCATCACGCCACATAAACCCTTGTCACGTGAACTAAACTCCACCTTCCGACCGCGAACAGAAATATTTATGGTCCAAACGTCCCAACGGCTGACAGCGACCTTTACGACGTAGGTACATATCTGGACGTCACGTTTTTTTAGAGGTGAATAGGACGTCTACTTTCATTTTACCAAAGGTAAAACAGGGTTTTGTTTTAAATTAATATTCCCTTGATTTAACACTAACAGTCACGCTGCAAGTATTAATTATCAATAGGATATCAACATACAGAACTAACAAGTATATATCTAAACTTGGACTGAGCTTAAGGTGACAATTATCTTCAAGTGCCGACTGGCTGATGCATAATAACGCGACTCAGGGGTGTAAAAATGTATGAGCTTCAGGGCCCGATGCAGTGGAAACTGAGTTATTGCGCGCGTAAAGTTCTTAAGTTACGAAAAGGTTTCGTCACTGAGTCATTAGCAGACAACGTGCAATCACAGAATCTCATCACCGTTACAATCATATAGGTACGTCATTTGCTGAATATTAGTAGGCTTAATCTCAGAAATTACTAGCATAGAGGCATTCCATCTCAGTCCTCAGGGTTGGCATTGCATTTGAAGTCTTAGGGTTGCAGTTTTGAGATTGTAGTCTTGAGATTTCAAATATCTATGGGTCTCAGATCCCACTTACCATCAGGTGGCCTGAGTGCTCGCGTGCCTTCCCAATGCCATAAAAAAGTCTAATATCGGCGGTTTGTACCACACATTCATCAGTTTCCCACGACCTTCACCAGATCATCGGTTGATCTATTGAGAGGTCTGCCTGGTACGTGATTCTGTTAAACAAGTAGTTTTCAAACTCGACGCACTAAATATTAACCGGGCGTGTATTCTTAGTTTACCCGTTTAGTGAGCTCGTACATGTCCGACTGTGCGACGAACACTCAAATACCTCAAAATGAGCACTTGAGGTTTGCGATTCACTGAGCGATGTCGTCAACTTTGATTCTTCCACGACTCTCGTCATTTCTTATTCCATTTCCGAGAACTCCGAGCATAGCACTATCGCAGAATCTATGATCATAATAGGAGAGAATAAAATAACAATTTTATTATATGACAATGGCTGCATCAATCATAGCTATAAATTTCTTGACATATTATTAATATCACAAAGATTTTTTTTTTCATTTTGAAAGGCATTAGAGGCGTCAATCATGATAATAAATGAAAAGTATCCCGTAATTAAATGTCGTGTCGCGCGAAACAATGGGAACGTGCATTCTAACTTGACAGTGGCCATTTCTATTGTTGAGAACCTCGCATTTATTACCCGTTGTGAAAAGTTTGTAATTGCACAGTAATTATAGCCAAAAGTTTTGGGTGCAAATTTAAAGCAGTTTCAAAACTTAAATCATTCTGGCATACTAATAGTTTCACTGAATTACAAAACAATTGTAATTTCAAAGAAGCTTTGCCTAATGCAAATTAAATATTAATTTAATTAACGTCTTAAACAAATTGTCAAAGGCCAAAGTTAAGCTCTTACGCATTTATTATGAAGACTGTACCAATAATAAAAATAAGCAATTACTTAAATACAAAAACAAAGCCCGGGGGAAAAAAACAACATTTTAAAACTTTAAAATTTGACCATGATTGAAAAATGGACGCAAACAGAGATATTAACTAGAACTTGTTCCTTCTAAATGCTACAGTAAATTACAATGCTACAGGATTGAAACTTGATCTTGTATTTAAAAATATGCCAATAAATATTTATAGCTATGTCAAAAAGGCTCAGAATAATCTAGCTACTTGAGTGCGAGTTCAACTGAGATCTAGTTAAAATATGTAAATTATCAATCGCAAAACTCAAAAACTACTTAATATAAACAACAACCTGTCACCGACAAGCACGGAGATAAGTCCGTCACCTGAGATGGAATTAATTGTTAAGTACTCGGTCTTAAGTTAAAAGTTTGCGGAGTAAGCAGCTGTTTCGATGTCCAACGAAGTTGCCGGCTTTTACGCTTAAGTTATGAGAAGGGGTTTGTGTGGCAAACGGTTAATAATTATAATTTACTCAACTGCTAAAGGAAGGATAGTGAAGGTTTTGGTTATTGGAGAGATTGAAATCAATTTTGATTAAATACCATGGATGGATTTATTAGGAGTAGAAGTAAAAACCCGTAATAAAGTAACTAAAATAAAATGCCTTTGTTCCGAGTTTATTGCTTATTTGGATAATTATTTATCTTTTTAATGTAATTTATAAAACATCTGCTTTTAATTTCTTTTATTAATATGAGGTACAAGGCTATTTTTAAATTTACTCACAAAAAAACTTTCTGCGTAACACTACTCGTGTCAGTTTTGCACTGCTCAGAACTGGAACTTTAGGAAATAGAACGTAAATATAAATAAAAATACTTTAGAACAGAATTAATTTACATTTCTTAAAATTATACCTTTGAAAGTTATGCACATTAAATTTATAACTTTAGAAAAATTTACATTATGCACCTTTAACGTTAGAATAATTTATCAGTAGCTTTCCAATGTTTTGACTATAGTCACCAATTAGCATAGCTAATATGGAAATCAATGTCTGACTTTCAAAATTCGGTACGATTAGTTTATGGGTGACAAAGGGATTCCAGATGGAGAACTTTAAGAAATCATACACAATCAAATATAATCAAACAATGAGCTCCAGTTCAATGATAATTAACACGTGGAGTATCCTGTAGACTAGGTATATCTTGGATTATTTGAATTTGAAACTCAGAGTGTTTCCAACTAAGATTGATATTGTAATACGTTATGTCCACAGGTTATATCAAATAAAATCCGATCAACCACATTTAATTTTCCTCAAAGAATTTAACACCCCTAGGATCATATCCATTAAAACGAACTGACGATTTGCACTTGGATTACCATTCATTGCCCTGCCAGCGCCACGCTCGACGTATCGTAAATTTACAACACGCGAGCTTTTTGTGGACTCAGTGAGTCAGAGGTGACGCTCGACTTGACTAACGCGTGACTGGAAGTTGAAAGGAAATAATAGTCGTCACAGACGGACACAGCTACATACATAAACGATGGCACATAATTTGAAAACATTTATCTTATCTAATTTGACCATCAATCAAAAAGTATTTGACAATTAATTAATTAACCTCTGTTAAAACGAACCATTTATTAGGATTTAAAAATACAAGTACAAATCCATATGATAGCTTTGTTTACACGACGATTTTTTTTTTCTATAACATTGGTTAAGAAGTAATTTTTGGAGACGCAGTAAACTGTAGCAAAGTAATTGTACAATTTTATGTTTTTGTCTTAACTTCTTTATTTTTCTTTGTGTGGTGTTCAATAAAACATAATTATTTTCTCGTCTCTTATTATTAATGATCGGCGATCGGTAGCAATTTTTCGACGAAAGTATAACAGATATATTATGATGATATACATCTACGCACCTCTCACATCTCTTTATATAAATCTTCAATGTTAAAAGAAATCGATTGACAATATCAGACAGAAAAAAAAGATAATTTACTATAGCAAATAAAATTCAGTGGTGTTTATTATAATACCATAATTATATAAAACTCACTGAATTTAATTTGCTATAGTGAATTATCATATTTTTTCCCATATAGACATTGGCATTCGACACATTAATTAATAATATTTTATATTCAACTACACAGACTTAATGTATATTAGTCAGTATTTTTGACGTTAGAGTGACGTAAAAATTATACCGGTTGCTAATCATTAGTTATCATATTTCCATCTCAATGCTTTGACTTCGAAGCTTTGAACCAAAATGATAGATAATGTCGTTTTGGTTTTTAGTATGATTTAACCGTGTCCAAATATATATAACTTGTAAGACTTAAACCTGACCCGGAATGTTCTTACAAATGACCTTTATATTAGCAATTTGATACCAGATAATGTTTATAGTGGTTCTCTAAGTAACTGATCGATTAATTATACAATTAATCCGGATATTATTATGATGAAGAATAGCTAAACTGAAGTGGAAGTAGGCGGAGCACATTGCTCGCAGGACTGATGGCCGATGGCGTCAGCAGGTTCTGGAGTGGCGTCCGCGGACCGGAAGACGAGCTGTAGGTAGGCCTCCAACAAGATGGAGCGACGACCTCGTAAGGATCGCGGGAGCGCGGTGGATGCGAAAAACCAGACCGGTTTAAGTGGAGAGCCTTGGGCGAGGCCTATGTCCAGCATTGGACGTCTTTCGGCTGACATGATGATGATGATGATTAATACAATTTGCATCTATCAAAAAACACATCAATAACCCATGACATCTTTAATAATCTCTCTCATATTTAATTTTGTACTAGTAAAGATTTCTGTTAATTTTCATCTTACGTTCGCTTCTCTCACGCACTCCCCTCCCTAAAGCCAGCCATTCACGAGCCTACTTGATTGGGTTGGGTCCCTATTCGTGATAATTAGGACACAATTACGTATCAAACTAACGGTCGACTGTGATGACGGGGACGGTAACGATGTTAATGTATGTGATCGTTAGATCATTGATGCTTTGAATGGAGCTTGGTTTATAGTATTACGCTGGGATTGGGTTTTGAATTAAATAACATGCAATATAATAAATAATATATTGGATTCTAAACACACTCTAATTTAAATTAAATAAACATGTTTATTCAGTAGTAATGTTACAATTTCAGGACTTTTTAAAGATAAATATACATTTATTCGCAACAATACAATATTACATCACATAAATACAAAAAGAACAAGGCAGAGAAATTGTTGCGAAACGGTCCCAACTCAGCATTCGCTAGCCGTAAAGCCAGATCTTCCGTTGGAACCGCTAGGTGAAGAGACGGAAAGCGACACACTTAACAAAAAACAACGTACTTAAAAAGAAAAACAACATGGATTAAGAAACAATCATTTGCGGGTGGTAGAACCTTGCGCAGGGTCCGTCCGGATAGCTACTACCATCTTATCCATTAACCTACCGCCAAACATTGTTGTGTTCCGGTTTGGGGATAAGACAGCCGGTGTAATGACTAGCATAGAGGCATTCCATCTTAGTCCTCAGGGTTGGCAACGCATTTGCTGTCTTAGGCTTGCACTCTTGTGAATGCGAATGTCTATGGGTCACAGTTCCCACTTACCATCAGGTGGCCTGTGAGCTCGTTTGCCTTCTCTTGGCCATGAAAAAAAAAAATCGTCACAAAAAAATTGCATCCAGTTATTGCTGGCAACACCAAGGAAACAAAAAACCAAAAAACTATAGTCTATGGGAGGCAATGTAAACAAAGCAATAGGTTACGTAACAATACTGACAATTATAAACAAAGATGGTAGACTTAGTAGAAATAAGGTAAATGTTTTGTTGGTTCTACATTAAACAAACTACACTACAACACATGTTGGTATATTATGGTGTTATTACACTAGCGCCACGAAAAATGTAGCAGGTCGAATCTAAAAGAAATATTACAGCTAATAACCAATTATAGCAGGAAAAAATACCAAGTCGGTGTGCAAAAACATAACCGCTAAGCAGCAGCTGAGCAATGACCGTATTTTCATCTTCCATGACTAGCAAGGAAGCATTCTGGGTCCTTAACCTTTAACAATTGATGAATAAAAAGCAAATAACAAAAATGTTCAGGAATAAAGTGCAAAGTATTACGACGTATTATTTATAAAAGCGTTTATTGATATTTCCGTCGCATATTGTTTACGATCGGTTTGGGAGCACATTTCATTTATAGCTCTTGGAGTTTTCTTTTACGATTATGTATCTTTGTGTGTCAATTATTTACTTTCTTTCAACAATGTAGTACTAGGATGTAGGCAGGGTTTGCTTCTCTTATGTTAACGGTCTTTAGTGCAACTGCTCTGACTTGTCAAAAATAAAAGCCAAGCAGCAGTATCCGCATTGTTGTGATCCGGTGCGGGGATAAGACAACCGGTAAAATTACTAGCATTGACGCATTTCGTCTTAGTCTTTAAGATTGGCACCGTATTTGCGATCTTAGAATTGCAGTTTTCTGATGTAAATGTCTATGGGTCGCAGATCATACTTACCATCTGGTAAGTATGATGATATGAAGTATGTACTTCCATGGCATAAAAAAACAGTTCTCATACGGTCTTATTGCTAATCTAACTCACTTTACCTAAACCTAAATATCTTGCACTGTATTAACATCTCAACAAGCCTCATGTTTTTAGAATATTATACAAATTGGTACCTATACGTGATGAGAAGAGATGGTGACCATATTAAAAAAAAAAATGCCGTGGATTAATACAGAATGCAGACCTTGGACTAGATACAATGCATACGTAAACAATTTTCTCTTTACTCAAAACGTATGGACTTATCATAAGCGTCTACAAGACCGTCACTATAATGTTTTCACAATGTACCTAGTCTAGGGCCAACCATAAGAAATAACAGGAGATGTACAATCGAGGAAATTGATTCCTAGACCACTTTGGACTTTGTCAAAGTGACGTAGATCAAAAAGTAATAGATCTTTTATGATTTTATTTATAGTTTCACTTTGACAAAGTCCAAAGTGGTCTAGGAATAAATTTCCTCGAGTGTACCAACACCAATGAAAACACAACCATACGAAGAGGCGCATGATGACTAGGAAGGCTCACCCCAAATAAGCTTGTGACAAAAACTAAGAGAAAAGAGATACAATTGAATAGAAGAGACAATTGAAGAATTTTTCAGTGTAATATTTGGCATTAACGCTCCTAATATTATTCAAACGCCAGCTGCTCTTAGGAAAGTGAGCTGTTAGCTAAAAGCACGAACCAGTTAGTCTATCTCCGAAATGCCTAACTGGAATCATTACCTTGAACTATAATTAAAGTAATCACTGGTTGAAAACTGTGGTAAGGCTGCATTGTTTATTGAGCGAGCGGAGGATAATAAACTATTTTATTTTTGGTGTCGCGCCAATTTTTCGATGCTTTTGTGTTAGCTTTACTTAGTTTGGACTACTTGTAGCTTTCATCTCAATAAGACGTTGAAATATGATTAGTTTTTCTGTCCCATACATTTTGACACATCTACTTTATTTCTTAAATTGTGACCATTACAGTCCTTGGCTACACCCACTAAATATGCAACGGCAAGCTATGTAATGAAAAAAGCTTTTAAAAATGGTCGATTTAAAGGTACTTTATATAATATGTTTGAAATGCATGAACTGCTAAGTTGTATTCAATTGTAGAGCTAATTTTCTAAATAATAATATGATTGAGTAGAGTCAAAAAAAGTGTCAGGAAAACGTTATTTTACAAGAATTATTAATGTCAAATATTTCAACAATGTTGCTAAATGCTCGGGCTTTGTTGTTATTTACAAATAAAAACAAAATTCGTGATAACTTCAATGCAATATTTTGGGTCTTAATGTCGGAAATGTTCTGTCAACCGCCACGTTCCGTTCCAACTACGCCCTTACCCCCAAACTACATATATGCTAACTTTCCCAACCCCGCATTAAGCCCTCTTGTTCGGCCCAGATTAAACCAATTCATGCCAATTCACTATCGTGGATTGTGTTTAAATCATGCTCGATAATATCACTACTTACGTCGTTATGTAATTATACTGTCTACGTATGTATCCGAGTATCTGTGTGTTTGTTTGTGGCATCTAAACTCCTGAATAGATGGAACGATTTGGATAAGGTATTTTGTAAAGAATGCTAATTTTCATCTTTCTCTAGGTTCTTAGCTAGATTTCTTGAAATTCGGTTGAGTCGGTTAAGAGATAGTTTTGAAAGAATGATTTTTTTAAAATATGTTTAATAGTTATGTCGTTTAAATGTTATAATAATAAAATTCAGTTTAACTTGTAGTAGGCTTTTATTGTGGACTGTAACCATTTTCATTTGTTTAAAATGCAGCAAATAAATTATGCCCCGCTGAGCCAAATGGCAGCATCTTACATAAAACACTAGGAGCAATCACAACCTTATTACAACCAAAAGAGGATGAATCTTCTTTGACTATTGAATTTAATATAACGCTTATTGGCTTAGGAGCACTCCTTAGAAATGTGAATTTTAATATTGATGTTCAATGTAACTTTATTTTGTTGTGGTTTTTAAAATAGAACAGACCAACATGAAATATGTTTTATTTAAATCATTAACTTTCCTATTTATTTATTTATTTATTTATTAGGCATGGTAACAAAATGCAGATTACAATAATAATGATAATATTACACGTAACATAGCTTTATATCTACATTTCTATTACTACCACACACAACACTCGTTTAGTATAAGTACATATATAGAGAAATAAAATGTAGCCTATTAAACGTTATAACATTGATCAGCGTTAAATACAGCTTATTTAAATAAATAAAGGAGTACAAGGTTTTAGGATAATAGATCCAATTGCAGTATACAATTTTTGTAAGAGTTTAAACTTAAATGGAAAATATCAACATCATTACCATATTTGGTTATATGATGCACACATGCGTGCCAAGGGACTATTGTGAGTGACATTGTTGAGAGCTAGCGGCAACGAGAACTGATATAATGATATAATGCTCCTATGATATAATGTTTAGTGCAGAAACGATAAGCAAATGGCCTTTATTAAGAAACCTTTATTTGTGGTTGTATTTTAATGTTAATATTTACGTATTGCAATGTCATTAAAGTATCGGTTACCTATGTGGTTACATCATAATGTTCACATTAAGGTATGGTAAGGTATGGTAAGATACAAGACCACCACAGATATAGGTTTCTCAGTTTCTCCTATATTGTAGAAAACTTATGACATGCATGTAGATAAAGTTATGCATGCGACTGTATACATAATAAGACATCAAAACACTCGTGTGATCTTATTATGAAACTCCTCTTGCGGCTCGTTTCATAAAACCATACTCGTATATTTATGCCCCACGTTATGCACCAGTCACAATTACTACTATTATAATACTTCAATTAAGTAGTTTCAATGGAGTATTTAAAAAGTTAATTGATAATTATTAAATAATGTATATAGAGATTCAAAAAACTTATACATGGGCTATATATTAACTACACTCAGGAGCAAAAAAAAACGGGTCAGAGTGCGTTTTTCATACTAAAGAGGCTATTTTGAAGCCTTGATTATTCGCCAGGGGATGCTTTTAGTGAATTCTGATGATGAATACCTCGAGCATCGATACAGGACTTCCAGTGCCTAGGATATCCAACTGAATGAATCTGCGGCTAACGCCGGAATTGTGCATGTTCAGAAAAACATCTAAAATGGCAATAAAATGTAAGGAAATCCAAATGCTGACCCAAACTGTCCGGCTGTGGTGTTAACTGATTGTGCGATCAGTTAGGTATCTTAAGAACTTTTAACCTCCTCTATTGAATCTCGGAGTATCCACCATTAACCCTTAACCACCTATGTGCGGTCTCACAGACAATGGATTATTCAAAATTGTCAATAACTGTTCACAAGTACATCGCACACGCGTCTCTGACCTTGTACCTTTGCCCCGCCCCCCCTCAGTGCCGGCCATGCCATCGATACATTCAGACGTGTGCTCATTTGGATCTGGTGAGAAAAAAAATAGCATTGGCGGTCTGTGAGACCGCATGTAGGTGGTTGCTATATTTTTTGGATAGTCTCAGAGACCGCACGTAGGTGGTTGTGTTATTTTTAACCTTCACAAAAGTGACCAACTTACTAACACTACCGGTTCCCAGCAATACTGAAAAACGGTTAAAAGGCAGAAAAACGTGCTCGACTTGTGATCCAAAGAAGAAACGCAAGACACAGTACATGTGCATCGAATGCAAAACACCGATTTGCATTAAATGTTTCAATAAGTTGTATATTGACTGCCGACAAAAATGGTTATTTTGAAGGGCTGTAATTTTACAAAAATACCTTATTTTTAACAAAAGTAGACAGTCTAATAGCATTGTTGATTGCTCAATTTTATTATTTTATAATGAATAGCTGTATATAACATTCCTTAATATTGAGATCTCATGTCCTGAAGGATACCTAGGTTTTTATTTAAAAATATAAGACGGTCCTAAATATGTTAAGTTTAAAAGATAATAATGTTGATTATTATTGTATTATTGTTGACTAATAAATGCCTTAAACTGTGTAAAGAGTACTTACTACATTAAAACAACCGTCAGCTACGTTAAAGTAAAAATATTAGGTCCCATAACAAGGAGCGGTCTCCATGACTGCAAGTAGGTAGTTGTGTGATACAAATAGGACGTAGGTAGTTAAGGGTTAAAACTCAATCGAAACAACCCCTGGCGAAGAACCAAGGCTTCGAAATAGTCTCGTTTGTATGAAAAACGCACTCTGACCCAGTATTTTTGCTCCCGAGTGTATTGTGTACCAATAAGGAAATTGAAATATTCTTTGTTTTTAATGATTCCCCTGATTCAGGTCATTGGGTCGATGAAACTCCGTAATTTCACGGCTAGTTAGCTTTGATTATCGTATTAGCACTAAACGTGCGTGAATCGATTGTTGGATCGGTATGTGTGTCGAATTCTAAACTCTGTATTGTGAATAGTTGTGTTAAAACATTCATAATTTTAACACCCGACACGAAATTGTTATTGAGTGTGTCTGTGTGTGGTATCGTAGCTCCTTAACGGTTGGACCGATTTGGACGCAGTCATCTTCTTCTTCAGCGTACATGCGCCCACCGTTGGGCATACGGATCCCCAATTTTCCTCCACTAGGCCCGATTTGCGGTAGATCTCCCCCAGATTGGGCCTGCGGTTGAGTTGATGTCATCCGACCACCTTGGGGGCCTGCCGGATCCTCTCTTTGCGCGAGGTTGCCACTCCAAAATGCCCTGACTCCGTCTCCCATTATTTATGCATCGTTTATTTTCACGCAGATCAAGCTTCTTACTCCGACTCTAAACTGACAGCCGAAAAGGATATGGAATATATCCTTATGAATAAGTTAGCTCCATCGGCTGTCTGTCAACATATTTCCCAGTAGCTTTTGGACAACATGAGATATGAAACTGTTACGAAATATTTACTATCATTCAACGTTTCGTGAAGAACACCGGGGATGTGTTTATGAGTAGTGCCAAACTGTGGTGATCTTTCCTAAATGCTAGAGTATGCGATTCGTAAAGTAAAACAACATTTATAATAATATTGATTCTTTGAAAAGGATATTCAGAAGAAGAAACAATTATTTGCTCAAAGAATAATTCCGGGATCCTGGTCAAAAAGGGTACTAGTCGTTTTAACTCGGAATAAAAAAGGGTGTATACATAAGCGGAGTATACTAGACTTAAGCCCTTTTTCACTAATTATGTTTTGAAGATGGAACCTAACGGTTCCCTAAAGTGGTGGCTTGCGGTTAACAAACAGACATTTAAATATACATACTATCGAACCAACGGAACCCTGACCCACCATGGAACCTTGTCACAATGATTGACGTACGATTGTCGTATAGCTTCGTATGACAGTCCTAACGTCAATCACTGTGACAAGGTTCTATGGTGGGTCAGGGTTCCGTTGGTTCGATAGTACATTTATATTACTTACTATAAGCCAAAGTTTCTAAGGACTATATTTATGTCGTTTTCAAGTACTTAACCAAATTTTTGTTCTCCAGTGAGCTAGGTATTTGCGGCCATTATTAACATTATGATGTTCCTTTTTAATGATATGGGTTTCAATTGTGTTTGTGGCATACCCAATTTGGCCATGATCTTTTGTTTTGTAATTCGGTTTTTTTTTTCTATTTCTGCGTAACCTATTGTATTCTACTTTAATTATAGACACGTATTCTGTCACATTTGAAACGATACATTTAGTATTTTATGCTCGAGGAACATTTAAACCATACTATTAAATCATAGTAATTCTCCATTGATAACTTAGTGTGCTGAAAAAGGATTTAAGTCTATACTGTACTCCGTTTAGCACGAGCCCTTCCGAGTCCTTGTTTTAATATGAGCTAAATCGACTTAACCTCTCCTGACCCACGGAGTCTACATATTTAGATTTAGAAAACAAATATATTTTTTCCAGAAATTAATTTGAGATAATTTATCCTCAATTTTAATTTGATTTGACTTGAAGAAGGGGGGGTCACAAATTTGAGCTGCTGTATACCTTTTTCAACAGGCCCGCAGAATTTAAAAGCCTTGCTCTTAAATAGTCTCATTCAACAAACTCCGTTATAACCCATGTATTTTTCAAAGATCCGCTCTGAAAGCGCAGTGAATCATCGAGTCAGCGGGTACGTGTGGTATCTTTAATTCACCAGCTCACTGCAACCCTCTTGAGACGTCGGAAAATGCAAGCAAACCTGACACTCGATTTTCGGAGAGAGCATCCTATTGCATTTCAAATTTGGTTGAGTTTAGATTGCGAAAAGTAGTTGAGCCGGAATAGGTTTCTGCAAGCTTTGAATTTTTTAAACTTCTTTACCGGATTGCTTACTTTTAGAAAGGTATTTGAAGATACTAAATAGCGATTTAACTTTGTTATTAAGCTAAGCAAAATGCATTAACGCAAATTAGTCATAAATGATAAAAGGAAAATTTTCAAAGAATTAAATTTTATTGCCTTTATGGAGGAAAATAGCTTACGGTGAGCGTTATTAAAATTTGCTGTCCCTCTCTCTTACCAGCGATTTCCGGGAAGCTGTCTCAGATGACGAATGCTACCAGGATATTAGGGGTTCTCGGGTTATTTCCTTTGGCAAATTTTCGAATTAAACGACTGGAATACTTAATTCAAGCACTAGCTTGCTCGTAAACTGTTATCTAAAGAACTAAACTAGGATGAAAGTGAAGATCATCAATTAAGTGAATTATTTGATTTAGTGAGCGATCAACAGAACTGATATTTTAATTTTTTTAATGTAGTAAGGATAGGCTGACTTAGGCGTTCGAATGGATGGTGGATGGAATAACTTTTAGTTACTTTTAATTCAACAAAAATATATTTATTTACGTAATAACTATTTTGTTATGAATTATGTGTTTATATGCAGCAAGAACATACGGTTCACTGCTATTTAATTGAATCACCCTTAGTAGATCATTCAAACGTACAAATTTAATTATATTGCTTTACTTAATTAACTAACGTACAAAACGTGCGTTTAATTCTAATCCATTTCAACCCTTTTACCAACCGCCTGACTCATATTATTACACATTTGCGTGACGACTCTGAGTCACTTCGATGTGTTTTCAAATCACTAAACAAGCTCACCTATCAAAACGAAAGGAAATAAGTTAGGCAACGCATCCAATGCATTTTCAACCGTAACAACTTTAGAAACAATGTAAAAGAACATTTGTGACCTTATGCCTTTTTCGTTGAAACGGTCGAGTGAAAGGAACCCTCTGTTGCTTTGTTGATTGCTTAGACGATAAGGCAAATACTAAAACAAAACGTTGGGAATAATTTAATCATGATATTATATTATAGTATTCAAACCCTGTTCCTAAATTTGAGGGGTATTTAATGTTTGATTCGTTTGTACAGACTCGTATATTTATGTATGTTGTGTACGTGTGTGCTAGGGCCCCAACGGTGAACCGATAGGATGCGATCTAAATTACTTTTATATTCCTAATGAGGTTAGTGTGAGCGTTCTAATTAGGTTACTGGGTCTTAAGCTGTCTCTAATTAATTAAATAATATTAGCTCTGGAACGGTATTTGTTGTGTTTTTTTAACCTTGAGCTGCATGTTAAAACCTTTTAATGAACATGTTAAAGAGGATTGATACTTTTTTTTAATGATATTTAGCCGTTTAATTAACCTATGGATTTTAATCATTATTAGCCAAATAGTTGGAAATAAT
The DNA here is from genome assembly GCA_923062465.1 of Acleris sparsana. Lineage (NCBI taxonomy): Eukaryota > Metazoa > Arthropoda > Insecta > Lepidoptera > Tortricidae > Acleris > Acleris sparsana. The sequence continues at coordinate 2,588,426 of OV281288.1, forward strand.
AACACCATCAACTTCAAGATAGAAAAGTCATCATTTTTAATATTACTAGAACAGTGTATTATTGAAAACTTCTTAAATAAGTATCTAACGTGAAGACAAGCGAGTTTAAAAAATGAAACAGTTTCTTAAAAAAATACGTCATGAAATGCAATAAATATGACCTAAAATACATTTTGAATAAAAATAATTATGGCAGACGATATTCTACTTCAAGAAGCTCTGTCACCCAAAATCCTTCCTGCACTTTCAAATCCTCATAACACCCCAAAAGGTTCCAAAACACTTTAACGATCAAAAGCATCAGCAGAACAGGTAAAATGTTGGAAAACATTTGGAAAGTCTATCCTTTCTCGCAAACCTCTGGACCACTTAACTGGATGGAATCCAAGCTGCTGAATTAAAGATTGATCACGTTTCGCCTTAGATGATTCAATAGCGAACGTGGTCGTCTTTTATTTTATAAATGCGTTAAGAAGTGAACGTGGTTCTTGAGACTTAACTGTAGATGCTTTAGCTACTGGTTTAGGACAGGTTATTTTGCAACTTCTTATAAAGACGCGCTTCCGTTTCTCAATCGTCATTTGTTTAGAACTACTAAAGATTTAAGTTAAGAGCATGAAGATTGACTTTTTATTTTCATCTATAGATAGATTACACGACATAAATGATAATGAACTTAAAATTCCTCCATCAATATTTATGATTTACTTTCAAGCTATTTTTTAACAAACTACCATATTATTTTTTAGTTTTTAAATCTTAAATTTCAATATTTCAATCACAGCTTACAAAAACAAATAAACAAGAATCATAAATTAATATTTTTTATAAATCTTTTAACGAACTATTATTCGGTGAAATGGCAAAAACGCGAGCAAAGAGTAGCCGGTGACTCAATAAATAATAAAATTAACCCAGTTTTTAACTAGGACAAGTTAATTATTCAGTATAACCTACTGCCTAAAGAGAGGAAAAACTTGATTTGCGTTCTCTTGCGCCAAATAAAAAAGGAGCGAACGGAAAAAAACACCTTTATGGCATGTTTTTAAACTCAATTATATACGTATTAAAAAGAAGTCTCATGCATGTTAAAAACTCGACCGATATTCCTAGTATTAATTATCTTTCGGTCCCTTTTTTGATCATTTACTTTTATTTTGGTCTTCTCTCTGCTATGAGAAAAATATAAAATGAATTTAATGTTTTAATAAGCGTACGAATTCAATTTATGTCTATCTTGTTAAGAAAGTTTGCATATTATTATTTTCTTTAAACCTTTATATAAAAACATCATCATTATTATCAATTCCAAAATCATCATCATTATGAATACATTCAATTATCTTCATTATTTTAACTCCATCTTGTTTTATCGTTTCTTTAACCTACCATTCTATCGTTTCGATATAACATCCCATTAACCCAAACACAAACTAAAACATCCACGTGATAATTATATCCACGTATCGACTAAAGCTCATTTACACCTCAAGCGAGTGACGTCAGAGCTCCAAATATTCAAATTGTAGCTGCAGACAAATTTACATGTGAAACGCCCGTGAGGCTCAGAATACATTGGTATATATCAATCTTGTACGTAAGGGCGTATCTTTGGTTTGAAGAGTAATCTTTACTCGTAGGGATAGGCGAATAAAATAGATTCCCTGTATCTGGGGTCCTGGTGACGTAAAGGCAATTCGTTGAAAGTTTTTGTCACACTGAAATAAATAATTTCCTACTACACAGTTGAGCAAAACACACAGGAGTCATTGATCAGGAAATGTATCATCAACTGCTTAAAAACAGTAAAAGGTAGAAAGTTATGTTTGCTGACAGAACATCCTTTAAAATTACGATATTTACAACGCTATCTATACAGTAACGAGGTTGTTACAACCTCCTTTTTGCGTTCCTGGACACTTTTACATTTCGTTTATATTCTTTCCAAATTCAAAATTGTCAATGATCTATTGGTATTTGGATCTATAATTCAGTCTCCAGAAAACTTCGACAAGCGCAGACACGGGTCCCGTGTCTCGCTGTTCATTATATTTAATTTATTTTTTTATTTAAAAACAGATCTGTAAATCTTTTTATTTCCGTAATATAATATTTGAAGAATGCGATTTATTTAAGTCTCCCAGATACTTACCATCCTACCGTTAGAAAGTATAAATGCTTTCTTCTGAATGACTGACTAACTGACTTACTGACGGAAGAACGCACATCCTAAACCGCTGATCGTAGAGACCGGAAACTTGGAGGGTGTGTTCTTTGTATAACTTAAGCATCCGATAAGAAAGGATTTTCCGAAATTGTACCCGGAAGGGGGTGAAAAAGGGGGCAAAGTTTGTATGGGACGACGTGATTCCTTGGTCCAATCTACTTCAAATTCTGCATAAACATTCTTTAACAGAATAGATGGAAGATGTGTTTCGTATTTTATTGAAATTCATCCCCTAAGGGGGTAAATAAGGGGTTATAAGTTATTTTGGGTGTGTGATTTGCTTCAAAGTTGATATCAATACTCCTAATGCTTTTGATTTAAATCACATTTTATTTTGACACATGTTTAAAAACTCAACCCGAATTTATTCAAAAAAGGTTGAACTCACATAAAAGCTTGGTGCAATTCAAATACCCAAACCGCTGAGTCTAAATATTCCAAAATTGGTACATAGGTTCCTTATGTGGTCAAGGGGTGCAGTAAGAAAGTATTACGGTAACGGGAAGAAGTAGGAGGAGTAGCGGAAAACTAATCCTACGCGTAAGAAGTCGCGAGCAGCGTCCTCTAATACACATATAAATTTACTGTCTTGACAGTAATTTGACGGCAAGCTTCAACTGTTTCTGAACCAATAACAATTACCGTTTCGATCGTAAGGCTTATTATATGTTGCAAAACAGAAAATGTTCATGTTTTTTCCGTTAAAGATACTGCTTTTTCAGTGCAAATTTTCCGCTGATAAAGTGGCTCTCATCTAGGAAGGTATTTTCTAAAAGAAGACTGCTAGTTACTTATTTGCATACTCAGAAAAATTAAGCTTGAATTTTCATCGTTTATTTTAACAATAAAGGTTAATTTAGAAAGCACACAATCGTGCTTTATAAATTTAATTCTTAACGCCACACGTTTAAGGATGTGATTTCTGTTCTGTTTGACTTAACCAACTGTTTGCTTAAAAACAATAACATTTGAATTAAACAAGATAAACAAAAATTATACTTAGAAAACACCATAATAAGACTTAGGAGGTAAGTTAGGCATTATAAAGATTATTCTGTTTAATCAAAATTGCTGAAACTTCTCATATTTGTAATATTGACTCAGTAGTTTGAGAGCCTACTGGCAAGCCTGTTCCAAAATTATGATCTATTCTGTGTGACCTACCACCGGTTGATAAATGACCATCAGCTGACCGCAGGCAAAATCTGCGCCGTGCACGCGTTCATGAATATGAATAGGGTCTATGCAACAGTGCCGGGATAATTGTTAGCTGCCCCTAGCTAGTTGGATTAGGTTCCGTGAAACGGAACAGACCACGTTTTGCGGAATTGTTCAACACTTTACGGCGTTATAGCACATCATCATCATCATTATCAGCCTACAATAGTTTACTGCTGAAGGCCTCTCTCATTGTACGCCACCGAGCACGATCTGCGGCCACTCTAATCCAGCTCTTGCCAGCCACCTTGCGAAGATGGCGTCCTACAATGCATTTGCCTATCTGCGATCTCCAGTCAAGACCACGATAACTCCAGCGTATATCCATTCTGCGGCATATGTAGCCTCCCCACTGCCACTTCAAGCTGCTAATTCGATAACCTTAGTTCTCTGTCGGATCACCTTATTACGGATCCGATGCCAATCTCTAATAGAATTTCTGCAGCAATATCAACCTCATTAGTTCATTACTAATAGAAGAGAATTTAAACTGCTTCAGCAATTGAATTTGATATACTGCTTTATTGTCTTAGGAAGGCATAATGTCACACGAATTGGCCTAGACTCAAACTAAGCTCTAGGCTTATACTAAATGTACAAGAGAACGATAAACAAATTTATATAGAGAAATACATGCTTAAATACATAAAAAACATTCAAGACTCAAGAACAAAGTCTCATATCATAACACAAATATCTGACCTTACCGTCACTACCAACTACAACCGGTCGAATTAAAAAAAAACTTTTGCTGGAGTTTCTTGCTGCGCTTCTTCTTCACAAAGATGGTCTTGTCCGAAGTGCTAATATATTCACTATATATTAACGGCGTGTGTGTTATAAAGTAGCAAAGTTTCAGACAGAGAAAGACACAAAGCGATAGCTGTTATAGCTTTGGCAATTGATGATATTGTTATTCAAATTCCCTGTAATATATATAATTATATGTATTAGATACTGCTGTTTGTATAGGTACTTATTTAGACAGCTTACATGTACAGATTACGAAATATCCAGGGTTCAAGGACGCTAAATATCTGTCTAAAGTGCTTTGTTAGTTATTAGAAACTAACTCTCAACTTGCGTATAAGCTATAAACCAGGCAATACTCAAACGACAAGCAATGGCCAACGTAAAGTACCTAATTGTAATATTGACGTTGATTTACTATAACATGTTTCCTTTTTATTATTTATCATTCTGCGTAAAAGTCTTTATCACCGTTTTAAAGGTAACAATCCAGCTGGTGAGAAAGACTATATTTCGTTACTCTTTGACTGATTCTGCCACTATTACTTAAAGGATATTGTTTTTTGGAAAATTGTTTTTATTTAGTACTTATACGAGTTTCTCACTGAAAGTATTTTCCACTACATATCAGTTTCAACTTCAAATCATTCAGTCATTTTAAAAACTTGCTTTTTAAGACTCGTTAATTCTCTATTCAATCTATTAATAGTTCCTTCAATAATATAATAATTATAACCTGCTAGTCCTTATGCATTCAATCGCGAGTCCCGACTGAACCCCTAATTCGTGATCAAAGCACGTAATTAGTGACATTAGCCTCGGCAAAGCCAATCCACGTCATCCGATGTATTGCGTAGATATCAACGCCAACACGTACCGATTATTCCTGGTAGAGGAATTTGCAGCCGCGCGTTAATTTGAACCATTGCGCTAAACCGGCGCCGAGGCCTGTGTGAGAGGCATCTGAGTTTATTCAAATTTGCTGACGATTTTGAGCGCAGGATATAGGGGTTAGGTAAAGGGAAGAGGCATAATGTAAGTGAGTTTGGACTAGGTTAATTTGTGTGAAAATGTTCTGATATTTAATTTAGACCGTTAGTAATGAGACTATACGTTAGTTAAAGATGTTACGAGACGTGACAGCTGGTCAAAAAACCAATGTTAATGTATTGTCGAAATGCCACTGAAGCAATTGCCACTTTTCTCTATTCCCTGTTAGCTTTTACATCTCCTGATACACGACATAGGCCTTTTGTATTATTTGGTTTAAGTAAGTAAGGCTTGATACTCATTTTCTTCTATTTCCTTTGACTTTGCTCTCCAAATTGTTCAAAAAGAAATTTTCGTGCCGTATCAAGTGTCTCATCTTCCTTCTACATTCTTTAGTTCTTAAAATCTCTTTTCTCATTAACCATATTGAAAACCGAAAAAGTGGCACATTATTAAGTTAAATGATGATGTCAAAATTTATTAAAGCATTCTGATATTTTGGAAAAGTGAGTACTATGTAGAACTTGGCAGGAAATACATCTTTTATTTTTAACTTCCTTTTAAAACATGATTTAAATAGTAAAATCATTGTAATGTAAAATTAAAACTCCTAATATAAAATGTTGCGCAAGCAAGCTTACACAATTTTAACATAAAGCAATGAGGTAACGAGATCAGTAGCATAAAACTGTTTTAAAACTTCCAAAACATCTAACAGCAATCAATGCAAACCTTATACCACTATTACGCAGCTAAATGCTAACGTGGCTACTAAACGACCGATACATCTGCTTTATGCCGCTACATGCAGTTTGGGGTCGGAACGACTTCACAACGCCTTAACTGGTAGTTTGAATCTGATCCAAACGCAAGTCGTAATGATCGTGGATAGCTCGATGGGTTAGATTTTAGGTTAACTATTTTAAAATACTGTATTTTATACATTATGAACGGGTTAGTAGTAGAATTACTAAGTCCACATCGCTATTTTTATTTTATGTCGGTGTTAACGACATGTCGACGGAGCCCCGCCCTGCGGGGCTCCTATTTTTAGGCAAATATCCCTTCGGGTATTTGATGTTACTTAGCGAACCTGACGTAGTACTTAACGCAAACGAAGTAATAATTTTAAGACGTTTTAAGATGTAGGGTAGAAACGATGTGGTCATTTTCCGAATCGGTAATCATATAAATCATAATGGAATAAAACGCGTTATCAAATACAGAAGGTGCTTAAGACGAGCTAAAAGAGAGTTTTATACAGCTAAGTTTCTTTTAAGCAATAAAATTCTAAAAATGTTTTTTTTTAGTAAAACGAAGGAACAGATTGATGTGTATTTTTTAATAAAGTTTGATGGAGAGTTCTTGGCAAATTTTTACTTATTTTTTAGCATTCTTAAGTAATAAGCGATTAATTATACGTAAAAGGGTTTGCGGGGAAAAGTTGGAAATACAAAATGGAATGAGGTGTATTTGCTAGCTAAAAGTATATAGGCACGGACAAGGGATTCTTCTTCGTGTTTCATAAAAACGTCCGAAAAAATATAAATGGAGTTACCATTACGCATGGTTGCGTTAGTCGCGTGACAAAATGGGGATAAAGCCTACCTGATAGGTAATAAGAGTACCAAATAATACCTTTCAGAAGAACTATTCCACCCGGTAAAACTATATTCGTTTTTACATATTATCGTATTGCCAATGTTATGATAGCAGTAAATAGGGCCATCGTAATGGCGGTTGAGTGAAACGCAATACGATTTCATATCAAAAGCTATATGGTTTTACCGAAAAGTGCTTCAATAAGGCCGCTTAGAATGTAGAAACTGCCCGTAATAAAATCAAACAGCTTTTTAAATTACTTTCTTACCTATGGAAACTCAATAACTTTGTAACATATTTATAATTCTCCGTACCACGTTAATGAAGTGGAACCTCATAAATGAAGTCATTAGATATTCACGAACGACATCAAAGTTTATTAAATTTACATCGTTAACGAGTACTATCAGCCCATGGCAGTGATATACACGTTTGGAGCTGGGCGGCAACCGCGATTCTGAGTTTATGTACCGCGCGCGTATGCATTTACGTGTGGCGGATGGTACTATTATTGTATCAGCAGTGCAGGCAACTTGATTAGGACTTGTTTACGTGGATTTAGTACTTGGTATAAAATTTATAGGTTATTTTGAGAAATTATTTACGCTTTAAATTTTACTAAATATAAATTATTTTAGTATTAGACTGCAGAAAAAAATATGTTTTTGTCCTGTTTGTTTGTATATATGGCTCTTTGTTATCTTGTGGAGGTGTCATTAGATTCATTTTAGCGTCGCAAGTATTACTAGGTATTTTTTTAAACATCAAATATGGGTTAAATAGATAAAAAAGGTCGGAGTCGGCTTTGTGAATGAAGAGACCTCATCTCTCCAACGGGAGGCGTTAAATACAGTTTGACTTTTTGTCAAACAGTCTGTGTCGGTTTTTTGTAAGTTTAAAAAAAAAACAGCTTGAACTAAATTGAATTAATTGAAAATTTCCTTTCATCTATAATGTCGTCTAAACTCTGTTTCTAAATCTATAAAGTAGGTATTGCTCATAGAAATAAATACGTGGTGTCCATTTGTTTCATAGAACTTGTCAATTTCACTGTGAAACTAGCAACTCCTTCTTTTCCTGTGAGGGGTAAAATATTTGTGACATGATCGCAATTAAGTATTTGTTGCTGAGTTTGCAATGTTTTCTATGCTTTTAAGTATTTTATTTTTAAAATTGTATTTAAGTACATACCTCCAACGTTGTCTAGTACCCATGCAACCACCCTAAGTTTCTTTGGGACTAGGTCCCAAGTGATCTTGCTCGTAAAACTCTGACTACGACAAAAAAAAAATGACGTACTTTGCTTTAATGACGATAAATGAATGCGTATAATGTATTAATATCACTATACCGTGTATAATAAAGGAATTTGCCGCAATATGCTAATAATGTATTCGCTCCCTTGAAACTATGTTGAATAGACTCCTCGAACTAACGTCTGTGAGTAAACGAGGCACGAGGCAACGCTGATTAGTTAGTTAGTGCAATAGACGTGTTAGTTTCATTTAATTAAGGGGCTAGTTGATATCTAACTTGTGCTTGTTACTGGAGAAGTGATTGCTGAGAAAATATAAATATTTACTGGTACACGAAAAAGCTGTTTATTTGAAAACCAGATTCATACATCGAACTAGAAAAAATAATAATTGAAAAGATAAAAGAAGTGTTACTCTCAAAAAAGGAAGGGGCTTTTGGTACTCTTTCTTTTTTTTTGCATACTCAATTTACATGCCAAGACCAAAATAATGAGTCCCAACACGGTTCATTTACGTACAGCGAAGATCATGTTGCCTAAATACCATAGTTCGGCATTGTCATCATTAAATGGTTTGGCTCTAAATTTCAGCCCACTCCACACCAACGGAAACTGGCACTAAATTGCCTTGCAAGAATTGATCTAAACAAACAAACATGCTTTACGTAGATTTGGCCAAATAACACTTAAGAATAATTAGTTGCTTCTTATAAGATAGTGAATGATTTGAATGAACGTCTTGATATTATACGAGGTCTAACTTTGATGTTAGTTAACTCACAAATTGTTGTTGTTATTATACGGCAGTGCTGAGACTGTCTTACAAGTTAGAGAGGATAAATTTTCCTCAACTCGACAACTTAGTTAATCAGTGTTGTCTGAGTGATGTTGCTGTTTTTAATTCCCAATAAAAAAGAGGAGTGTTATAAGTTTAAGATTTGTATCTGCATATTTGTGTGTCTGTGTATTTGTGTATCTGTGTGACTATGCATCTATGAGTTTGTCTTATATTTTAGCAGTAGCATAATCATTCGTCAGCATTTCTGGCGAAAGACGTCCAATGATAGACATAGGCCTCCCTCAAGGTGTGCCACGCGGATCAGTTCTGGGCCCCTTGCATTAATTGGTTTCCCACAACTTTACCCTAGTCGTAACTAGCCATGCTGTGTGCACTGTACTTTAACAGCAGTTGACACTAAATAGGTATAAAAATAAACAAAGATAAAACTGCTAGAGTAGCCAAAGTAGTTAAGGCACTAATTTTAGGGCTAAAGTAAATTATTAGATTATGACACAAGATATTTATCCACCTGAGCAAAGCGATGCATCACTTTAGTCCGCATGCGTGAGAAGTAAAAAATTAATAAAAAAGTGTCCCCTGTCCTAACCTCTTAAGCAATATCTTTAAAGTCACCCATTACCCTTCAAACAACAAAGTGTTCGTGATCACTTCACTACGGAACGCGCTAACACGCCCATAAACCAAGAGTAGTTCCAACCTTCATAAAAGTATAGGAATGGACCATAAAATATGAAATGGCACTTTCCTTTGAAAGCTCATTTAGATGATAGTGGTATTAGCGTTAGCGTTGAGCATAATTTCGAAAATGTTATAGCAAAAGCTCTCAAGTTACATTGTGATAAGTTATAAGTTATAATTGTGAGGGACATTGTAGCTTTACGGCATATGAAATGAGGCGAGTTTGAACGAATTTTTGATCGTTAAATTGGTATATGAAATTAGAAAATGTGTTTACTATAATATATACCATTAGCAAAGGCATAGATAAAGGTGTACCTACGATTGACGTCAAGCTTTTTATAAAATAAAGTAAAATCTTTAACTTAGACTGTATCAGGATTATTAAAGAATCTATGCAAAATATTTTCTTTTTTAAAGTCTGTATCTTACTTAACACATGAACAAATAATATCAAACATACACTTATTACGACGGGGTGTTTATTTTTATTCTGCTTGAACCGTAAACTTTCCAGAAGTTCAATGCAAGTAGATAAAACTAGATTAGGTAAGGTTTGATTTATAAGTAAAAATAAATATCAATGACAATATGGACCCATTATGACGTCCTATTAGATATAAAGCCCGATTTACATTGGTCAAGGACTGTGTACAGTGGACAGTACAGTAGTGTAAACCGATCGGACAATAGCGAGTCAAGTTGCCTTACCAGTAGATAAAAGATAAAAAAATATTAAAGTAATTTATTCAGTAAGTGGGCCGCACGGGCACATTTACACGTCAAGAATTTACCAGCGCTTCCTAAGAGGAGACCCCTACTGAGACGAACTATTGCTGGTGTTTTCCTCGCATACCGCTCTGCTATTTTGCACAGCTCAGGTGGATATTAAAAAGATGGTTAAAAAATATAAAATAATTGTTACAACAGCTGTTACTTATGAATCACATAAGCTTGAGTGGTTTAGGTGGTGGTAGGACCTTGTGCAGGGTCCGTCCGGATCGCTACCCCCATCTTATCCATTAACCTACCGCCAAACAGTAGTGTTCGCATTGTTGTGTTCCAGTTTGAGGATAGGACAGCCGGTGTAATGACTAGTATTGAGGTATTCCATCTTAGTCCTCAGGGTTGGCAACGCATTAAATGCAAATTTTGCAGTCTTGTGAATGCGAATGTCTATGGGTCACAGTTTCCACTTACACTTAAAAATATCAAACCACATTTGTAAACATAAATCACCAGGAGATCTTAGCACACGCGAATCAAGTAATTATTAAAATTGAGTTCAATATCATTTTTATTTATTTATTTAGAGCCCCCATTATCATTTGGTGATTCTGAAAACCATATTACACTCCTAAAGTTCGAGTTTTTGCCTAGACTGTCTATTATCTGATTATACACTAGCATGAATTTCACTCGATTGATGACAAACTAACACTTCTTGATGGTAAACAAGAGAAAACAGGTTCAGAACTCTCCTTGTCCTTATTAATAGTTATGTTAACCAAAAAATATTTCTTTTTCTTAGAGATAAAATAGATTGATCCGTTATATTTCCTTTTTCATAAATACGACTTTTTTGTGCACATTTTGTAATAATTTTACTGTTTTTTTACGAGTCGCAATCATTTTTGACAACCCTAACATTGTTCCCCCGCACACAATGGAATTTCCTTGTGTGAGTGTAGTAGGCGATCAAAATTTTACTGTTATGGAGTGCCTGGAGCGTTTGGTTAAATTCATAAATGGTAATTTTTAACGCAAATGTTTATGGAGTGACTTGTATAGAATATTATATTGCATAAGTCTCGTTGTCAGCGCTTCCTTATGCTAGTAGCCTTGTTTTTAAAGCACAGATTTTCATTAAAGTCGTAGGAAACGAAGTAATCCTATTATTAAGCTTTTGACGTTTATTCGATTAAGTAACGCATAAACGTGTTTTGAACTTTATCTATTAATGATTTGACTCAAGTCAACTAAGAGGTTAAGATACATTATGAATCTATATTCACATTGACCTATCTTGACGAGATAAGCAAAAAAGGTTTATACTTTCACAATATTCCATCACAAAGAAATTAATAGATAACAAGACCTTGGTGTTGTCAAGTCAAGAGTGAATAGACTTTTTTCTAGGTAAGCGTGTACCAACCTCGACCTCGTTGTTACATAACATCAGCTGAGACTGAGGATGAGCTCAAACCATTTAGATAAAAAAGGGTATCAGGTTTAGGTTATACAAAATTTTACAGCAAAGTATTTTTGGTATTTATGCTGATAACATATTACGTAACCAGCGCCGCCACGAGAAAAGTCCGTGAATAATTTTGCTTTAAAAAATCTTCTTTAAATACCTTATGTTAAGATTTTTTCAGAATTGGTTGTAACATTTTTATAAAAGTGTTTAATAAACTTATCGCTCCGGCAAATATTGCCTAAATAGTTTAATTTAAAAGATGATTTTCGTGGGGTATTTTTTGTTATTACTGAATTAGCCATTATTGAATAATTAACTTAATTAACTTAAAGCAATATTAGAATGTGCATAACGCAACATTTTCACAAACAAATATGACGTTGAAGATAAATAAACTTCCATCTTCGTTACTCTTAAAAAAGATACTTACAGCCATCTCTCTTCTTCACCAGGTCGCTCCGAGCCCGGCATCGTACCCTCCATCGTCGGCTTCACCAAGGACTCAGTGGCTCAGGAGTCAGACCGGCTCGCTCCAGGAGACAGGATCTGCAGCGTCAATGGCATCTCCACCGCTCGACTGACGAACGAGGAAGTTCTTCGACTCCTCGACAATGTGGAGGAACGGGCGTCGCTGGAAGTGGAATATTATATGCCTAATTATGGTGAGCCTATTTCGATTTCTTCTTTAGGTATTAAAATCTTCAAAAAAGGTACAGTTTTCTTTTCCTGCCCTTTTTGTATGCCACACTGCTAAAGACCAGTCTTAACTTGGTCTGTTAAATGTTTTGCCCAACCTTTCCTCAACGAGTTGATTTGATATCGTTCCATCATCTCTTTTTATTTAACGTCTGATTTTGCCTACGTAATTTTCGCAAAATGTAACCCTGACCCAATTTTCGCAAAATGTTACCCTGACCCACCATAAGTAGAACTGTGTCACAGGTAGGTACGTTTTAAAACAAATGCTAAACAAAAAAAAAACAGGATTGTAATTCGACAGCTTCATTTTCATTAATAGGGTTTTACCTACAAGTCACAATATTTCACAGACTACTGTAAGCTTATTTCAACAACATACAACGTACCACGAAAGATGTACGAGTAAACTTTTAGGCTAAATTTTGGGTATGCAGTTGCATAATAATGTTTGAGCATATACGCATTCACATGTTAACAAGTACTGAGACTTAATTTATTTCGATTCACTACTATGCATAAGCATGCATCTCCAAAAGTAATTTAACTCTCAAAAGTTAGCTCTCACGAATTTTCTGCTAGAAGTTGCTTTTAATGCTATCTCGCAGTAACACTCACGTGTGCTGAACGAACAAACTTATATACTCGTACTTATGAATGTACTTACTTGAAACTGAAGAAATAAGACAATCGTGGTAGGGTTTAAGAGACTTTGTAATTAAACTGGACTCTACAACGATTTAATGACTAAATGACATTTTTATGGCATGTGGAAGGCCATACAGGCCGATGGTAGTCTGATAGTAGATAGCGAGGAATCTAAGACCCGTAGTTATTTGAATACTACAATTTTAAGACTGTAAATGCGTTGCCAACTCTCACGAAATGCTTCTAGTAATAATTACATAGATTGTCTTATGCCCATATGGGAACTCAACAATGGTTATGCGGTATGTACCCTCTACACGTCGCCGGATCATGGGCGAGATCAAGGGACGGAGCAATACGTAAGAGTGATATGCAAAAATATGTTGCTCACTCTAAGGTGTAAATGCGTCCCTTACACTCGCCCATGATCCGCCAACGTGAAGAGGGGCCATTAGGTTAAAGGATAAGAATGATGGTGGTAGCAATCCGAATGGAGCCTATACAAGATTCTATTCACTCACCACTTGCGGCGGCGATGATCAATTTCTATAAAGTGACCTGCTGACTCTTTAAGTTATTTTCAGCATTTGAGAAAAACTTAAGGCCCATATTTCATCATCATTATCGTCATTTTGACCCAATCATTTCTTCCTAATGTCCCTATCAGCCGTCATCTCAGAATGCAATTGTTTGTTTTTCATCTTGCTCTCCATCCATTTCCCCATTTTGCTTTAGCCTTTCTTCTTACATCAAGTCGCAATCAGCATTAACAATAAAAATCTTTGTTTCCAGCCTCCCAAAACTCCCTCTACATCACAACAAAGCTAGCCGAAGTCCCAGTCGAGAAGCTAAACGGTTCCCTCGGCGTGACAATCCGTGGGGGTCTTCCGGAGAACTCCTCACCAAGTGCTGATCTGGTGCTTAACAGTCGGTCTCTGGATGCCCAGCCGTTGGTTGTGACGCATGTGAGAGCGGGTGGGGCGGCGTATAACACATCCAGGATCAAGCCTGGTGATAGGCTATTGAAGGTTGATCACGTGAGTAAATAACAGTTTAGTTTTATATTAGTGCTGTTTTGTTTGTGTCGCTTAATTTATTTTTCTAAGCGACAAACGTGCTGATGTTGACTTAGTCTGTTCCTGATTTTGAAACAGCTAATAGATTTAACACTTCCCGTCAAATTTTAACACGTAGTAATCTAAATTACATTATTTCGGGATAAAAAACTCTGAAGTTGAAGTGATCACGTGAGAATTACGTACGAAATTACATGGCTTCGAAGTTAATAAAATGACTGGACATGTTCTTTCCGTGATACTAGAGGCACAAAACTGAGTCAAATATTTTGAGTCTTATGTGAATTAAGATACTATTGCAGGTGACTATATGTATATGTAACAGTACCGGACTGTTGCACCATACAAAATGCTTAGTACCCTTACTATTAAAAAAATTTGTTAAGGATTCAGGGCTAGCACAACCTACAACCTTCAGAAATAGGTTATCTACTCTAACACAAATAAGTAGCCAACGGTTAATCGACGGATTGAATGTTGGGAATGGAAATTAGGCACTCCCTTCACTTATTGTTGCTATTATATAAGTGAAAACGTTACTTTAAAATAATAATATCAATCTTAGATCAAAATAAATAATATTTCCAAATTTGAAATGGACTACATTAATTGGTGTTTATTTTCACAACAGTTTTATGAAATGGATTGTCTATAATGGTTTTGATTATTTAATAAGCATCTGCCTCTGAATTTATTACGTGGATAAACAATTTAATGATAATTATTTATTCGGGAACCATTTTCCAAATTCATTATTGTGAACGTACACATAAAGTTACACAACAATGTTAAAATGATAGTCGTTACGACACATGAAAAAGTTTATTGGGCTCAAATAATACACGGAACACATACCTCCAATATCGATGTCATAATGAATTGAAGGAAAGCCCTAGGGACTGGTGCCATTTGCCGAATGTCTGAGCCAATCACATCGAAACCACAAAGTGCCTCGAGCTCTCCTGTTGACATGGAGTTATTCATGTTGCTACGTCAACTTTACTGTAAACATGTGATTGTTAGTTATTGTTTACATTACAGTCTAACAACTGGTCTTTCAATTTTGACACAATATTCCATGGAATTGAAATGACGCGTCGACCCTTCAAGTTCACAGAATCGATCTTATTATTTTATGATGAACAAATAGAATTTAGCCTTAAGAAGACAGTGAAGCTGAAACATATATTCAAGATGTGATAACGGTTTTCATTCCCTAAATCCAACATTATGAAAAACTAGATTTGTACATTTATTTCTTGGAAAGACACCAATGAAAAAACAAACCGAAACGTGTATACCAATTTTATCACAGCACTACATATTATTCAAAAATCGTGGAAATCGGATTTGTTTTAGGGGTGAGAAACGTTATCGTCTGGATCTAAATTTGTATGGAAAAAATTAACAGTTACGCGATTTAAGCGTTGGTTCACGATCCTCTTATTTTTGTACCTAATTTGTGCTTATGTTATTAGTTTTGAAATATATATTTTTTTCTTTCTTAAATAGAAAATATTGAAATAGGCTTTGGTAGATAGTAAAATTAACGTTCTCTTAACGAAAGGAGGTATCCTCTTAAGCACGCTGCTCTGTCGAACGGTCGACCGAATCAGCGGTCGCTCAAGCGGGTAAGCTAACAATGCACGCCTGCAATAATATACATACATACTCGTACAAAACTGTTTATCCCAGGGTTCGAACTTAAGCTATCGTTTTATCTTGTTATTGCTGAACTGAAGGCCAGACCACCAGTGTCTATTACATATAATTACAGCCTTAGTGTATGTAGAGAGTTTGAATAAAGTTCAGTCCAAATACCCGAAATTGGTTAGGATTTATTGTTATTATTATTATTAGCCTCGCTAATGTGTCGTTATCAATTTGATTGATATCAGCAAACAAACAGAATGGAAATGTATGGGACAAGCAGGATAGCTGAAAATCCGCGCCTTTAAACATGGTTTTTACGCTCTGACGAGGGACAACTTCAAATCGCCGGTTAATATTTGGTGCGTCCAGTAGATAAAATAAATAAATATCTTGGGCCAATGTCACACCAATTGACCTAAACTCAAACTAAGCTCTAGGCTTGTACTAGACAACGATATAAGTACTTAAGGCCGGTACCGAAAAGTTTTTTTACAGAGTATATTTATGATATCAATTAAACTACAATGAACAGCAAGGATGTTTTGTTTTAGTTATATGATGTATAATGTCTATTTACAATTAATGTATACATTTTATGGTTTGAGGGTTTTGCGGCTGAACAAGCAATTTTTTTTCTTCGAGCTTGGCATTAAGTTTTGCACAGTAGTTTCGGTGCCTTTGTCGGCGTATTTTTCCCACTTCTTTTTAAAATCTGTCTCTGATGTTGCTGAAGCACAGTTTTTATGCAACTCAGCTTTAACTAATGCCCATCACCCCTCCATGAGTCGTAACTGGGGCCAGTTTGAGGGGTTCATATCTTTGGGCACACATAGCACGTTGTTTGAAGCCAGTCACTCTTGTCTGGCTCGGGCATAATTTGCAGTAGCCAGATCGGACCAAAACAACACTTTCCCTTCATGCTACCTTATACATTGTAAAAACAAACCGTATATACATTTTTGGACATAAGTATCTGCATTTATGGTACTTTTAGTGATAAATGACCCAGTGCGTTTTCCACAGGAACATACCTATTGCTTGGTAGATTAAATATTTTTCCCCAAACTTTCTATAAAAATATATTTATTTTGATAGCTGATATTCGCCTTATTTTCGGTTGTGTAGAATTGGTTACCGGGCGAAGACCTAAATTGTTTTTTCACTATATCTCATCATCTATGAGAACGCATGTTCTGTTCGAATCGCTGAGAAGCTTGTACAATGTTCGTGACCGTATAACAGAACTATTGTATTGCTTTACCGACTTATTTGGGGCTTTTTCTTTTTTGTAGGTCTTTAAATTTTGACTCACTTTCGCTCTCTGGACCATACATGTACTAGTTTTCAACTTTGTGCCCCATCCCGCACCGATAAACTACAATTATTCTCGTAAGTAGACACTATTTTCAATTCTATTTTTTTATTTGAAGGACCCGTTGGGCGTCTACTTCGAGCTTTGTTTTGAATTCTATGTTCTTTTAAGTACCGATTAACAATATTTCGTACCGTTGCATGACTTATATTCACCATCTTTCCAACCGCTGCAAACGTTGAATTAGGATTTTCAATGTACGTTCGCAAAACGGTTTCTCTACGAATTATTTTATCGTCCTGGATTTTAAATAAAAACAATACCTGTCCTGAATTAATTATTCCAATCGATACATTAAGATGACCCAAATTAAAGCTTATAATCAGAAAAAAAAAATGTTTCCCATTTCGTATTTTACTAGTATGCAGACTCTGTAAAAAAACTTTTTGGTACGGGCCTTATATATAGAGAAATATACACCGTGTTTTTTTTTGATTTACGATAACTTTAAGGGAACGTTCTTTAGGTCAAACAAAGTTAATTTCCCGAAGACAGACAAATGATAAGTCTAACGGTTTTAAAGATATTTAATTTTTAAATTTCATCATTTAATCACGTTAAACTAGCGTAAAAGGCTCTTAATTGATAACAACAATTTTCTTTTAATACTTATGAGTAAAGAGTTTCCAATTGTTAGGTTTGTATACGCGTCAATTTAAAGTGACAATCTTGTACCTGTCAAGTGTTATATTTACTTGTGTGTGTATGTCACGCCAACATAGACGTATTTGACACTGATTATTAGTTTACTCTAAAGGCGCTTTTAGAATGACCAAAGATAAAAGATTTCATTATTTTTTTCTAAACTGTTTTTTTTTTTTTTGTTATATTTAAAAATTATATCTACCAATTAGTTTCTATGGATATACCTAGTAATATGCCGAAGTTATCGTAAATCAAAAAAAACACGGTGTATACATAGAAAACATCCATGACTCAGGAACAAATATTCGCGCTCGTCACACAAACATCTGCCCTTACCGGTATTTGAACCCAGTACCGCTAGCTTGGTAGGCAGGGTCACTACCAGCTAAACCAGTGCGTCGTCAAGAGTATAATAAAGAGTTTTTAAATTACCTACCAGTAAATGGAGAGTGTAAAAAGTTGTCAGCACAGCTTGGCTGAATTTAATCTTACACTTTTTTAGCCATGAAATGATTACATTAAATACTTAACTTAATTAAAGCTTAATACATTGTAGAGGACCCACATTTTTGTATTCGTAGAATGAATTTCCTGATTTTCATCATATTTCTTCACTTTAAGAGTTGAATTACTTTTTTTTACTCTTTAGATGGCTATCACCTAACCTAGGATACTTTTCATCACAGAAAATCGGAAGAGCAATAAACGATTTCTACATAGATGGAGTTGCGGGCAACAGCTAGTAATTTATAATTTGTATATAATGCGTAAATATTTAGAAAATAAAACAATCTTGCAATAAAAAATACATTCACATATTTGTTCCAGATTTCTCTCACAAACAAAACACTATCAGAAGTCCATCAAATACTACAGAACTGTCCACAAGTGACCAGCCTTACGATAGAATATGACGTGTCAATAATGGAATCCGTGAAGTTAGCCACAGGCCCACTGCTGATTGAGATAGAGAGACCATGCAACGAAGACTTGGGCCTGTTCCTGACCAATCAGAGGTACTCTGATGATGTGTATAGTTCTGGATCCGACACGTATCAGAGAGTTGGCACCTGCAATGCTGTGTACATAGATAGTATACTACCAGCAAGTATAAGTGACAGGTAAGAAAATGATAATTTAAAAACTTCCTGTCTGTTGTATTAATAAAATATTGTATCACAAAGAGAAGGCAAACGAACACAAAAACCTGATGGTAAGTAAAATCCATAATGCATAGAACTTTTCAAGAATACCAATCCTAAGTCTGCAAATACATTGACGACCATAAGGATTTAGATGGAATGCCTCTATGCTTCACGCGTTAAGTTATTATCCTCATACTTGAATTAAACAATGCCAACAATGCAAACATTAATTGCTGCTTGCCAGTAGGTTGATTGATAGGTTCATAATCGTCAAAAGTAAAGCTAAGTAATAGAAGCAAAGAAGCTGGACGTCACCACGGTTGAAGAGCTATTCCGTCTGGCGATAGGTAAGTAGTTGTACACGGAGATAAATGCGAAGCTTAAGTAGTAGAAAGAAATTTAAAGAAGAAATCTGTGTGAAACCTTTTTTATCGGTAGAAAAAAAACATTTCATTTCTTTATAAACGAAACTGAAAACGAAATTGATGATAGCATTAGCGTAAATTGTCACATCAATCCCAAAGATAAATAAGATTCGCCAGCAATCCGAATCAAAACAGACTAAACCAATACCAATAAACTTAACAATACCGATCCATTTTCATCTGATTCCCAATCGATTCCGCTTTAGCAGTCGTTAGATAATCCGAGTGACGTCACTAATCCGCCCGTTGCTAATAGAGCTGCCAATTCTTTTGTCGATCTTATTATAATTTTATTTATCATTGCAAGAGTTAAATTAAAAATCTTAAGGCCATTTTTAATTATTTTTAAAATTATATCTTCAACATTTAATTAAACACAATGTATGATCCATTCGATTTCGAGTAGAAAAGATCAATCGCTGATTGCTCAGATCGCTGATGCCCAAAATTAAGAAGCGTCAAGACGGAATTTAAGTTTTTTACTAGCGTTTTTTTGCGAGTTATCACTATGGATAGTACATGTAGAAGTTGCTCATAAACAAGTAAGTAAATTTTGAGGTCATCAAAGTGACATTAATTTGTAGTGAATCGAAATAATTCGATGTCTCTACCATTGTCAATTGTTTTAACTCCTAGATATTTGCAAAATTTCATTCAAGGGTAAAGATAATTCAAAAACATTTGCGGCAAATTTCAGTCTATTTTGTCACCTCGTGCCTACATCCTTCCTTTAGAAAGGACATAAGAAACCACCACCACCTCCACACCCACTATGTACCACAAAAAGTACCCCTGGTAGGCACGAGGTTAAGTGCCTTTGCACATAACTCAGTCTTTAAATCGAACCCTTAAGGAGATTTTATTTTCTACAGTATACAGTCAAACATTCAGTAGGTATTGTACAACTGCTAAACCTTGTTGCAATGAAGTTAATGTATTAAACGATATGTCACACAGTTTTGAGTGATGTGATCTATCACTGTGATAAGGTTTAAAGCTGGTACGCGTAAATATTTATTTGCTCTACATGTCTTTCTTTGAATATGATTCACTTAATTTATAAATGAAAGATTTTCCTCAAAATACTATACAAAAATGTAATAACGTAATTTATTTATAAAATTACTTCAGCAATGAATATACTAATACTTCTTTAGCCTAAAAACATGTTAGCGTTTTGAATTGCCAAATACTTTCTCCTAAACAACTCGTCTGATTATTATTGTTGCTCCTCTTACCTTGACATTCGAAAACTATGAAAGTACGTATAGAAATATTTTTTTGTACAAACGAACAATCAACCAAATAGGCAGAAACACAAAAAGTATGTTCAAAGTAGAATTATGTAAGATTCGATAAGTCTCCCTTTAAAAACACGTAAAGGAGTTTTTTTAGGTTATACAACAATAAATATTATTGTATAAACTTGTAATGTTATTTGGCACTAGTAATAAAACGTTACGGTTTCTTTATTTTTAAATTAGATGTAAGCATGATATTGAAATATATTTAAAAAACGAGTCAATGTATTATTTTACGTTTTAAGGTGGGAAATAATTAATTTACGACGCCAATCGAAACTTATAATTTAAGATTTTTACTCATTACTTATTTATGTGTTAGTTTCTGAACCCACAAAAGCGCGTCTGAACAAACACTGACAAGTAAAATGGTTTTGGCTTTTCGTGCGAAGTTTTTTTCTATGGTGGGCTCTCCAGACTATTTGGCGTTTCCGTTCGAGGGCGGGGGAGTGAACTAATTTTTAAGTTTCTGTACCTAAAGGATGCCACCGGGGCCCAATTACTCAGCGTAGGTACGCTCCGTCCATTGAATTTAAAAGAGGTACAGCCTGTAAACTGTTACGTATAGAAACACTGACTTCATATGAATTCATACTAATTAATTATGTGAAGTGGGTATAAAACCGTTCCTTGTGGCAAACCGTGGGAGTCCTATGTCCAGCAGTGGACATTTTTCAGCTGTAATGATAATGATAATGATGATGATGATGATGATGATGATGATGCTGCTGCTGCTGCTGCTACTGCTGATGATGATGATGATGATGTAGATGATGATGATGCTGATGATGATGATGATGATGATGATGATGATGGTGATGATGATGATGATGATGATGATGATGATGATGGTGATGATGCTTATGATGATGATGATGATGATGATGATGATGATGATGATGATGATGGTGGTGATTATGACTTAGCACTAAAGTTCTACGATTCTAATTCTGCTCTTGTTTCTTTTTTTGTTTGTACCGTGTCTGTTGCGTTGGAGTGTATTTTTGTCAGATATTATGTTACGAGTTTGATTTTGAGTTTAATGGTGCTCATGATAACGATGAAACAGTGGATTACACGAATCAGTTGCAGTCACCAGTCTTAGTTACCAACATAGAAATTGTAGTTTAATAAAACATTGATTCTTTACAGATGCGGAGCTCTTCACCCAGGAGACCAGGTACTAGCCTTTGATGATCATGTCATCGATGGGAACAACTACACAGCGGAAGAAGTGATGTGCTATTTGGAGAATTGCGAGAATGGTTTCACAAGGCTGCATGTTGCGCCCCGGCATATAGCCCATGGAGGAAGATATACCAGAGGTGAATAGGATACATGTTTTATAAGTTTTAAATGAATTTGTTTAATACTTTGCTACTTTTGATGATGGTCAAGTAATATTGGTGTTTAGATATATTTAGTTCTTATTTTTCTTAAGATGAAGCACACGGTCAAAAATGACCAATTTTTTTTTTTTTGAGTTGACACTGACAATGAAGCCTTGTTATTTCAATAGGATACAATAAAAAAGCCATCATATTTCATATTGATTGCGGTAGAACAGGAACACACACGAATACATTTAAAAATAATAACATATAAAAACGAAATTTCCCAAGTAGACACAATAAATTTTTCTAAGTACGTTTCAAACTCGAGTTAAAAGTGAATTGTTTTTAATGATATTGATTTTACTTGAACATACGACAGTGTGGACGTGGAAAACTTTAAACTCAGCAGTTTAAAACTGTGTGCTTTTAGAGTACTCCGCCGTAGCTAGTTCAGAAATACTTACGGCCACTTGAGCTAAAGTTGTCCTAACGTTGTTACTATAGATCTCTGGAATTTCAACGGCTAACGTACTTTTGGCTGACAGTTACATTTTAAGAATGGAGGTCTTAAAGTGTGTGAACGAGTTGGGAGTTTGAGATTTAAAGGTTTGAAGATCTTATAGAGTAAAGTCACCAGTGGTCAGCCAGAGAACTGTAGTCGGCCTCTGTATATACTTTGTATGAGTGGGAAGAGTACGAAATATATTGGTGTCTAAGTTACCCTTTCATGTGTCGCGTTCTGTTACCTAAGGGTGTCAACAACGGGCCCCAATTGCTAAAATTCCGCTGTCCGTCCGTCAGTCACAAGGCTGTAAGACACTTGAATTTTTACCAGAGTGCGTATTACTATGGCTGATATACCGACAAATAATAAATATAGAAAATTTAAAAATCAAACTGGATCCCCGTACAAGAAACTTGCTTTTTGGCGTTTTTTTGCCTAAGCTTACTTTCGCACGACGGTTTGAAAATATTTGTGTGCAATTCCCACTCGCACTTGACCAGTTTTTACTACGTGTTTGTTTAATAAATGCTTCATTTTTTTTCGTTTTAGATAGATATCTAATATATGTTTCAAGCTTTGAAGAAATGAAACAACAGTTCTTTGATGATATTTTTTTTTAATTTATCCAACTATTTGATCTAAAATTTCTTATAAAATACTTTACTAATTCACTTTGATTTACTATTCATATATTCTATAGTGTAAGAGTTGCCTCGCAACTTAAAAGCACTCTAGCCGACATACGTTATAGACATCAAGACTTAACTCAGTCTTTTAGTTATACGAGCCAAGTTTGTTTTCATACGTTCTTACTTATTTTTTGGTACTAGGCATAAGCGACTAACGATTTGTTTCAACAATAGATGTTTATGTCTCCTGGGAAATATCTACCGCCAACTAGTAAATAATTATTTCGCGATTGTAGTTCAAACATTATAATGTGAAAAATCTAAGCAACAATGTATGTCATTCACCGGGCAATGGACATTTTAATAGAATTCCTTTTTTTATTTTTAGTTATCTAAAGGTAAATGTATCAACTATAGTACATTGTTGCCTAGGCGCGGAAAGTAAGGGTTTTCCTGACGAGGTGGTTAGCAGGCCGAGCAATCTAAAATACGAGTCAGGAAATCCTCGTTTCCGCCGAGGCATACATAATGCTTTTCTCAAACATTCGAGGAAATAATACAAATACATTTTTAAAAAGCAAGTAATTTAATTATGCAGAATGAACGAATGTTACCGACTGTCAATTGTTTTTAAATACTAACCATAGAAATTGGAATGCAAATTCAAAACGAAACACACGCACTGTGCTAAAAAAGCGAGCAGTTACCTTGGCTGTTTGGAATTTTTGTCTTGGTCCTTTTGATTTTGTATGCAAATACACAGTATTTTTAAGAAAAATATAGACATGGACGGAAAGTGTTTTCATATGGTTTTTTTACTCCTAGGAGTAAAATGAGGCTCTTTCCGTCCTTGTCTTTCAATCGGAAAAACGTTTTTTCCGAGCATGTTTGAGAAAAGCAAATTTCAGACGGTAGGTAGTCAGAAAAACGATACATTCAAAACCTGACAATTTCATGTAACTCAAGATGTATTATGAAGTGGTAGTACTAAATAACTTCCAAGCAACAAGAGAAGAGACATAGCTAGGTATATGATGCTAATAATAATAATCTTATAATACGAAGAAGTAACTTGATCAATTACCTACATAAGCGTAATCCATAAATATTTAAAACGATTTAGGCCATTTGCCTGTTTATCCGTCGATGGCAAAAAAAAACCGTTTAACCAGATCGCTTATACCTTATACCAACCCCTTGTTTTAAACTTGGCTGTTTCAGCACGGTTTCGCCCAAGGCTCGCTAAGAATTAACTCTATAATCGCTATATCCCTCAAACTACGAGGGTAGGTACAAATATCAGGAGAATTTGCATTTTACCTCTTATTTTCTAAGCGCTAGAGTCTAATTTACAAAACGGAACGCCTAGTGTATAAGGTGAACGTGCCCGACCTTAAGCCGTACATAATAATATTGATACTTTGGCTATACTTATAAGAGATACGTGACATACCATAATTTGACTTCGTCGCATAATCTTAGTATGAGATGTTAATTTTCCGACTGCGTGGAAATGAGGGTAGTATTGCTTTGCGGGTGTGTTCCAGAAGCTTTGATAGTATCGAGTTTAGTTTTTTAAATGATTTTGAAAAATAGAGTTTACTAGTTGTTTATATGACAGAAGCTTTAATTGGGATATACCAATAAAAATAACTCACGGTTTTTACGTTCTAATTCGAAAGAATAGGTCATTTTAAGAGAGCAATTTCATTATTTTATTTATTTATTTATTTATATAAGGAAAACCAACAGCTTAAATAAATACACTAGAAATGTACATATAGTCAGAAAGCCAATTACAGGTTCTCGCCGATAGAAACACAATATCACTAATAATTTACCTCGCATTAAGCCGATACAAGTGCATCGACTTAGGATTATTAATATTAACCAAATACATACATCACTTAGCTTAAAAAATATCGAGATAATAACTACTACGCAGGAAGGGTAAAAGGGTGGGGAGGGTAGGGATTATCAACTAAAAAAACTGAGAGAAGGTAAGGGGAGGGACACGCTCACTCGAAGTAACTGTTTATTAAAGCACGTCTTAGAGTCTGGGTATTAATATTGAAGACAGATTATGGACGACATGATTGTTTTAAATTTGGGTTGGCATTTTCTAATAAATTACAACAATTAAATGATACGTAATCATAAAAAGCGATTGTAATAGTGTTATAAAACCACCATACCATTTCAAGCGGTTTTCGCTTAACCCGTAAGATACACCTAGGAGGGCTTCAAGCCGAAAACAAAAGTCAAACAAAGGTTAAATATAATTTTGACGAAATATCCGAAATAAATAAATATTTTGGAAACTTAATAATTCTCTGAAATGGATTTCGAATTAGAGTTGGTAATTGTAAAAATATGAACAATCCCAAGCCACCTTGATAGATTATTTAATATTTGACGAAGCAAAGAGATATTATTATATTTATGATTAAATGCGCGGCGATTACTAGTCAATACGAGCCGAGTTGTATTTAGGGGAAGCTAACGATCGTAAGAATCTGTCTAAATGTATACATAATTGACATAAACATAATGCGAACGCAAACTTTTCCGTTGCTCATGGCAATCGTCTTCAAAGTGTAACAATTGTTTTCATTTTGTATGCAGACACGCGTTCGATTTCAAAATGAAAACGATCGTGATTGCGAGTGCGGTAGACAATAGCCCCTAGGCGGTACAAACGATGTCATCTTTGACCTGTTAAGTAATATTTCCACCAAACGGCCCGCATCGGATCGGATCGGAATTTTTTTTATAGTCTTTAAACGATACTGAATCATATGTGTACTGTTTTTAAGTCTACATTAGCAAGTTGCGCACAACAGCTCGACCGCGGGCGTCTTCCGCGACACGCGTACGTCGCCGTAAGTATGCCGCGACGCGCGATCGGCTCCGTCATAAATAGACAATAATAATTTCAATAGAGCCGTACGGCTGCCGCGGCATCCGTACGTACCCTTTCCGATCCGATGCGATGCGAGCCGTTTGGTGGAAATCATCCTTTATGGTATGGTTCTGACGCCAGCCGCCATTACTGTCAAGTAAATAAGAGCTATCAAAACGGCGACAACACGGTAACAGATCAAACACGATACGGTTTCTATCGTGCTGAATAGAGGCTTAGTTGTAGCCGTTCAATGTCAACTATAAACTAAAGAAAAAACATTCATCGAGATAATCAAAGGAAGTCTGTTTGCTTGTCGTTCTTGAATATTCATTGATGATAAAGGGAAGCTTGATTGGGCAAAAGAAATATTGTTTGAATTTGACAGCTCTCTTAACTCGGCCATCTTTGTTTTTACTTCCGACAAAAACGACAGGTGGTATAAATCGTTGCTTTAATACAAAAGCGACGCAAAACAAAATGTGTCTGTGTTGCATTTGAAATTGGAATGCTATATACTTTCAGTTTTAAATCAAACTATATTTGTTTTTGATTTGTGGCGCTTTTGTATTTAAGCAGCGAAATGTTGAAATGTGTATATCGGTGTCTATATGTATACGTATGTGTGTGAAAAACTCTCGATGTACAGAGGACCTCTTCATTCAGAGTTAATACATTATGAAGGAGCCATCGATTTTCATGAAACTTAGCTATAATAAACCAGCCCAATTAAACAAGTTTAAAAAACGCTTTTAAATCGGTTTATCCATTTGTGAGCTATGATGCCAAAGACAGACACACAGATACACAGGCACATACATACACAGATACTCATGTTAAAGAAACATCACTTTTTTATTTTTGCGGCGATTTGGAATAAAGAATATAAGCTTCTGATTCGATAACGCTGGTTTTTTGTTCCAGAAAATTCAATATCGGGCACTTCAACATTGAACGCGAAAAAACACCGACAGAGGAACTACAGACAAAGTTCAATGCCAAAACTAGGTCTTCAGGATGATTATGGTAAGAATGTATATTAATTTACTTTGTTTTTGTCAAGACGAAGGAAAACGAGCTGAAAAACACTCAAAACACATAAAACTTTAGAAATCAACAAAATCCAAATTCAATTAAAAAACATATCAAATATCAAAATCAGAATTTCACTTTGTGACCTTAATACATCTATTTTTGGCTTTTGCGTAATACTCGTAACTTTTTTGTTTTACTTCTTTGCGGAACATAATATTAATTCTGTATAATTGACATGTGTGCAATATAACTGTAACTTATATAATGAAATAAATAAATCTTAATCTTAATGTAATTGACGCTTAATTTTCTAAAAATGATCTTGTTTTAGATAACCGCGTAATTTAATCCAATTTGTACACTAATATGCTTTGTAAGACAGAAGGAGTACAGGGCAAGTGTGCTGTCAGGGCCTCTATTCGACAGTATAAAGCCATATGGTCTTTGACATGCTATCGTATCGTCAACGTTACTATAGCTCTTATTTACTTGACAGTGATGGCGGTCGATTCAATAGCAATATTGTTTTCCCCGTGGAGTCCTACGGCCGTGTATCCACACGGCCTTTGAATATTTTTAATCTCATGGCTGCCAACGCTTAGGAAAGGAATGAAAAGGGCCTTTGGATTTTTTCAATCTCATGGGTGCCAACGCTTAGGAAAGGAATGAAATGACCTTTGGATATTTTCAATGTCATGGTTGCCAACCCTTAGGAAAGGAATGAAATGACCTTTATTAATATTATTTACGACTATAATCTTTGTCTTTGTCTTCTTTGTTCTTCATCGTCATCATCATCTCAGCCGTCCACTGCTGGACATTGGCCTCCTCAAGGCTCTCCACTCAGACCGGTCTTTGCTTTTCGCATCCACCGCGCTCTGGCGATCCTTACGAGGGCGTCACTCCATCTTGTTGGAGGCTTACCTACAGCTCGTCTTCCGCTCCTTCTAACCCCATCGGCTATCAGTATCATCTTTGTTCATAATATTTACCTTTCCAGTTTTATATAAATTATATCCATTTATTGAAGCATGCACCACGCATTTTTACACATTGTCTGTTTCTAATCTTATGTTTTACCATTTTATAGGTCTCTTATAGCTAAAATGGTACACAACAACAATAAAACAGGACCTGACTCAACTTTTCCAGCACAGTTTATAGTGTCGAAAAATAAAACCGTATTTTCTCCCCGCTTCGTCTTTTGCCAATAGTTATTAATTAATTTTATAGCCACATAAATACGCGGTGGATTTAAGAACGGAACCACATTTTACGTCCACATTGGAGCTAATAAAACGTATAAGTTATTTTGTGTCTTAATTCCGTATACAAAGAAATATGAATTACGTTTTAAAATAATTGGAATGTTTATATTGTAAAAATAGGTATGTTCACAAGAGCATATAAAATAAACATGTTATATTAATTTAATAAAATAAGGCTCTGTCTATAGTGTCTATACAGAAGTTGTTTATCGCAAACCACGGAAACCATATTTTTTTCCAGGATAAAAAGTATTTTTTGTCGGTCTTCGAGCGAATAATCTATCTCTGCCCTAAATTGCACATCAGTCGGTTGAGCTCGAAACAAACAAACAAACTTACCTACTAGTATCTGGAAGACCTAGCGTCGCTTGGGTTGAAAATTATTTATCCCGAATATGACAACTTGACGGATTGAATTTTCGTTCTTCATCGTAACGAAATTGTTAGAGCTGTTTTTGAAGACGAGATTACACATATGTATAATATAATATACAAATATTAATAGTATTCAATATTAATGACCAGGTCCTGCCCGCGACATCGTCTGCGTGGACGGTTATGGAGAACTGAAAGTGTGCTTGATTAATATTTTTTTACATACTGAAAGGATGACCAACGTAAACAGAAATAAAAAAACACTACCGACACATGGCAAGCTGCGATTTCACCTTTTCAATTTTGTTACGCGGCAATACTAAGTGGCGCCACCTTGTGAGCAAATTCACAGCTATTAACGATTATTTTTATTTCCCGTAGGAATGAGATGTTTTTTCGGGACAAAAATTATCCTATATCCTATTCCAGGATTTTATCCCGATCTGGTCAGTGATTGAAGCGTGTTTAAGTACCAAACATCCAAACATCCAAATTTTCTCATTTATAATTTTAGTAAGATAAGATAAGATTGCTCGTTAAATAGCTTAGGATTAATGATAACGATATGGTTTTTACCAGTTGTGTCGAACTAGCGTCATCTAGCGACCTCTCGTATCAACCAACTCGCCAGCGCCACCAGCGCCACCAGCGTCAGACAGCGGATTCTAAAGTATACTACATCGCGCTAACGAAGTTTTTCCAGTCGGTTGACATATATACAACTTCCAACTTAATCCCAATGGACTACGATCCCCACGCATAACACCCGCCTGGAGAGAAATCTCTCTATTGTTTTTCTACATTATTAAATATTAATGATTTATTGTAATTTATCCATAAACAGACAGTCAACAGAACTATATGAGCATGGCCGTTTGCCGCACTGACTCTCTGAACATCCAGTTGGAGGTACCTCCCGGGCAGAGCAGCGGTTTGGCTGTTCATGAGGAAAATACTGCCTTGGTCATATCGCATGTCGCGGTGCAGTCGCCTGCTTACAGGTGAGTAAAGAAAAATATATTGACTACACATCACAACACAAGCCGTGTTGTTGCCGGCTTAGAATAGTGCAACTAAGTGAATAAAGGCTTGTAGACATTGTTAGACGATGGGCTTGCAACCTGTCACTAATATACACCGGTGAACATCTTAGCCTGTTTGTGAAAAATGTGGTTACAGAATTAACAACAAGTTTTACAGTTGTTGATAATTCTTGTAGCTCTGGGCATGAAGGCGTGAAGGTATGTGTAAAGTACAGAAAATACACAAGTAAACAAACATAAAAGAAACATAAAAAGCACGCGGCAGTGAAACGAACTCAGTCCACTTTTTCAACTTTTTTATATCAAGTAGATTCACCCGAAAATATCTGAATTTTAGGGTTTACCATTGAATTGCCGACAGACTTTTAATCGAATATTATTTCAAAGACAACGTTTCAAGTATTTTCATTTCATCGACAAGTCATTGCGTCGTGTACTCGATACTAGGTAATTTGAACCGAGGTCTTTTAATTAGTAGTTGACATATTTCAATAAAATTCATGTCATGACTAATCATTTCGGGTCTTTTTAATTTGTTTTTTTTATATGGGTAATAATATTTATTCCGCATAAAATTATTTGAATTGGTAATATTTTGCTATAAAAACTAAACGCAATCACTCACTCTGCTCGATTATAGCTATGTCCCTAATTTATTATAATATTATGATAATAATAATAAAAGTTATTGTAATAATAGTAATGTGTCATGTTTTTGTGTTCTTGGGGTCGCAGTTCTAACCTAACCTAACCCACTTCTGTCAACACTTCGTTTTCTTGGGGGTCGCAGTCGCAGTCCTAACTTAACCTAACCTACTTTGATACACCAATAAATCTTAGTTTTATTAAACATATTTGTATGTAACACTACATAATTTGAAAAATGTATAATTGTGCAATTGGACATATAAAATTGTATTAAAGTAATACGTCGAAGAAATGAATTGCAATGTTTTGTAGTTGTACCAATTAAGATAACTTGAAACAAATCTGCGATTAAATAGTATTCGTTGATTAGTATTTCCACGTAGTAAGATAAATTAAAATAAATAGTAGTTGAATTAAGATAACGCCAAATAATATTACTAGTACTAAAGTTTCGATGAGTCGTTGTCGATGAAATAATATTCGATGAAAAGGTTGTCGACAAAAAAAGGGTACACTGAATTTTAGTGACAAAAATATTTGTTTGAATTTGCAATCAGTAATTTTGAATTAAATATCTTTCTAACGCTACTTACTTAACTATCTAAATATAGGTATACTTAAGCACTTTGAAACTTTAACGTCATGTTTGGACTCCGAAGCGTTTAATCGTAAATGACAGAGCTATATCATTCGTATACATAGCTCTGTCATTTTCTCTACAGACCCCCTTTTACTAATCTGCTAAGGTGTTAAAGAAGTATAAATTGGTATTTTTTTATGATGCCCGAATGGTCATGAAGATCTTTATCATTTCAGTACTTATTTAGCTACCTCCCTTTCTCTTTTGTCTGTCACAAGACTCAAACAACCCATTTGAATCGGATTCATTTTATGTTGATTGACAAAACATTTCTCATTATTTCTGGCACCATATTAATATGGTTTTAATACATTTTTCTACATGTTCTCTAGTTTAACTAATTTTCCCATCTTGTCTTTAGATCTGGCTGCCTTCAAATAAGAGACCGAGTGATGTCAATAAACGGTCATGAAAATTTGACACTGGACGTCGCAAACGAAATCCTGCAGAGGAGGAACGATTCTCACAACGCAAAGTATCTCACTATGAACGTCGAGTTCAGTATGCCGAACACTATTGAAGCATCTAGTGGGGTCTTCAACGTAAAGTTAGCCAAAACTACCGCTGGCCTTGGTGTCACCATTACAGGTAAATAATTTCTTCTTTGCAATTTGAAAAGTAAAGATTTTCATATGTAAATAGCGAGATGAATATTAAATTTCCATCCCTAGGGACAAAAATGATTTTAGACTCTGGGAAGTCTAATAAAGCCAAGAAATCATTTTTTTTTCAACTCGTTTTGAAAAGTTTTAAGCACCATAATATTGAGCACTTATAATTTTGCTAAGATAATGTTTAAAACAATTTGAATTCTTGATAATTACAAGTGGTGGTCAAACTTCGTGTAGAGTCCGGCTGGATAGCTTTGTCCTACGGCCAATTAGCAGTGTTCGCATTGTTGTGCTCCGGTTTAAGTTGACCGGTGAAATTACTAGGCATTCCATCTTAGTCCTCAGGGTTGGCAACGGATTTTGAATATTAGGATTGTTGTCTTAAAAATTAATAATAATGTGTATGGGTCTCAGTTCCCACTTACAACCAGGTGGCCTGTATGCTCGTGTGTCTTCAACATGTTATAAAAAAAAAAAATTTTTTTTGTTTGCTAACATCTTTGTCAAAATGAGGACGTAAGTAAACACTTATGTCGTAGGAATCATAGCACAGGATCCACTGTCGTTATTTCTATCTAATGTTATGATTAATTTATGCAAATAAATTTGTACATTGACTCTTAGATACACACACATAATGCAATTGCAAAACAGAAGCGATCTTCCTCTATGGGCTTGCGGAAAAACTATTCACCGCCCTTATATTATTGGTTTTATTATACGGCATGTCAGTAACAGGAACACATCTCGTTTCATTACCAGGACTGACAATATTTCCGATAACATTTTTCTGCGAAATATCCGATGGCAGAACGTAACAAAATATATCACTGACATGTCCAATTACTTATTATCAGTTATCATATTTGCTACTGCATATTCACCCTTATTTATTACTTGTATGGAGGATGACTCATCATCAATAAGAACCTAAAATCATTTAGGTTTTGTAATTAGCAAGATATAAATGTACATTCATTAAGTAGGCCGCACGGGAATTTTACCAGGTCAAAAATCTACTAGGGGTTTTTAAGAGAAGACTGCTGCTGAAAAAGAAGCGCCGCAATAAACTCAACAGCCTGTCATTATCTCCTTAAAATATATAACAATGATTATTTCTTGTGTTTTAGTTGTAGTTTATCTTTGCAAAAACCTTCCGTTTTGACACCATATTTCCTAATAAGTAATTATAAATACAATCAGTATGATCCCATGTTTTTCTTGTACATATATGTTATAAGTTTATCAATGCCAAAATTATCAAATTTAAACTAAAATTTACCTTATGAGCCGTCGTTTGCTGAAAGTCTACTTAAATTAAGATACCGTACCGGTGGCGTGAAATAATATATTACCACAATTTTACAATAAATTTAAATTTGAGATGATTTATCTCAACATTCTAATGTATTCCTAAAACATAAAACTTGTTATTTTTTTGAAATTACTGTTTCTCCGCATTTCAATTACTATCACAGTAAACAGAAAAATAATTTATTTAGCCAACGTTCTTACAGAATTTCTCTGGAATTAAAATTACCATATTATTTGCTGTTGCTAGATGTTTAACCTATCATGAAATGTTCAATGTTTTAAGTGCTAGAGAATTTCGGCGAAAATTACTTTAATAATAATTATTATTAGTCAATCGATAAGTTTTTGTCGGAAAAATGTTAATTGTAAGCACTTCAGTTCCGGTCGCGTTACTTTTTCAAACACACACAATAAAATTGGAAAAGTAAAGTAGTTCGACTTTTTAGTAACATTAACTTTACCAAAATAGTAATAGTAGTGAATATCATTTTAGTACGTTACCGAATGTAAAAAAAAACACAATTTCACTCGCAAATCAGGTTACCTATCACAACTTCGAAAAATGTTTGACCGAATTTTGGTTCGACAAATACTTTTCGTCAATTATGGTTTGGGTTTTTTTACGTTTGGCCGAATGATCATTTCGAATAGTTTTATTTATTCATTACTTGTTTTGGTTTTTTAACGATTTGACAAATTATCTATACCTCATTACTGGTTTCGGCGTATCAACAGTTGTCCAATGTAATGCTTTGTCTATTTGTCTTTTTCCTATTTCTGATTTTACCTTAGTATCCTTTGCCCAATATTACGGCTCGGTTTATTCATAGTTTACCTAATTTTAAATCGACCATGTTATGTTTGATAAGTTTTGGTTTTGATTTTCAATAACATGTTAAAAGTTAGATGTAATTGTATAAATATTTCTTAGTTATAGAAAATAAGTGAACCGTTCCGAGTCGGTTTTACCCTGATTGTCTTGATCTTTGCATTGTCTGGATAAATTATACTTAAGCAAGTTTTTCGGGGCAGAAAAAAAATAACCTCGAAAGCCAAGGCGGGAGCAAAGCTCCCGCCTTGGCCTTCTAACCTAACCTATCTGAGTCGGTTCTGCCCTGACTCGTCTTGCTCGTTGCATTTTGTAGATAGTTGAAACTAAGCAAGATTTTTTGGCCGAAATGAATATTTGACGTAACGTAGCAAAATCTATATGTAACATTGATGAAGTGAAAAATGGGTTAAGAAACAAAATACAAAACGATCCACAGGCTAGTTGTAGCATTGGTGTAATGAAAAATGGGCTTTGAAATAAAATACGTAACAATACATAGGGTACGTGACTACAAGGAGAAAAGTTGCTTGGACTAACGAACCATTTACTTAAAGTCAAATGGTGAAATAAAAAAATGACGAATCGTGCCATCGGAGAAACGATAAAAAACGAAATGTTTTCGGTCAAATGAAATTCGGTCAAAAACTTTTCGAGGTTGCGATAGGTTACCCGCAAATCATAATGTATGGTAAAATAATCTATGGTTCTTAATTTATATAAAACTAAACACTAATCTTTAATTCAAAAATGTCTCGATACTGTTTTAGGATAATTGAAATACAGTTAAAAAATAAAACCATTTAGAAGCTAATAGACAATCTATCTAAATTATTTAATTACAAGGTAATTTAATTACATAAACTTTGATAAAAGTCCACTTGTTTAAGCCTGAAATGGTGAGAAGTAAATCTGTTCGCAAATTAAAAGGTGATTGCTTTTTAACAGGTTGTAAGCAGAAATTACTGAGCAACGAAGAGCCAATGGTAATATCCGACATCAAACCCGGATCAGTGGCTCATCGCAGTGGAGCTTTGGCTCCAGGAGACCAGCTCCTTGCCATCAACGGACAGCCTTTACACAATCTTTCTCTAGTAAGTAATTTTTAAACTTTCTTAATAGGTTTTTAATTTTATATGAGATACATTATTTCTTAACAACATGATTGTTTAATCTTTAACAACTCTTTCGTCTTTTGTCGAATGTTTACGAGTTTTAATTGTTGCCAAAATGATCGTATATCGTATCGATACATTCGGTTAGCTTTGAAACAACATCAATTTAACCTTAGTTTATGTATAATTATTTTTGTGTAATATAATTTTAATTGTATTTAATTTATTCCAGGATACAGCATTTAACATTCTACAAAATTCTCCAGACGACATAATTACGCTTAAAATAAGAAAACGTGACCTAACAGAGGACTGGTCTAACATTCACAAGCATAATGCTAAATTATCATTGCAAAGTTTCAGTAATATAGAAATTAAGGCAGTTGTTCATAACGGTGATGATTCTGGGCACCACACAGACAGTCCTAATAATAGTGCGAAAGAAAGTGAAAAGAGTCACGGCAGTAATGAAAACACTGCAGTTTTTACGATTGAATTGATAAAGCAAGAAAATGGTCCTTTAGGTTTGACTATTGCTGGAAGTGAAGATGTTACTCAGCCTGTTCTGTTGAGTGGTCTTGTTGAAGGTAATTATATAAATGATCATT
The DNA here is from genome assembly GCA_923062465.1 of Acleris sparsana. Taxonomy (NCBI): domain Eukaryota; kingdom Metazoa; phylum Arthropoda; class Insecta; order Lepidoptera; family Tortricidae; genus Acleris; species Acleris sparsana. The sequence continues at coordinate 2,623,965 of OV281288.1, forward strand.
AAGTTTCATTAAGTTATAATGGCAGAAGTTATATAATCCTCATGAATCTTTTTAAAGGTGGTGTAGCAGAAAAATGTGGAAAGCTAGCAATTGGAGATGAACTTCTAACTATAAACGGAGAAAGTGTATTGAATAAACCTTTATCAGAAGCCATTAAATTATTGCAACAAAGTGGACAACGAGTGCAATTACAGCTTTGTAGGAAAGTAACCGGTAAGATATTGCATAGAATTTCATGATGCAAATTGTAATGTTGTAAATGTATGCTGCAATGTTAATGTTTTTGTTGTTTTAGGATCAATTGAAAGTGGAGAATCAAGTGCGAGAGATTCCAGCCATTCAACTTCAAGTCCTGGCCTATCAAACGATAGTGCTGTTGAATCGTGGGATCAAAACACACCAGTGAGAACAAGTGCAAGCTGTGGTAAGTCGTCAATCATAAAATGATGCATAAATCAAGTAGCAATTTTATACGTAATTATCTAGTTTATATTGTAGGTAACTCCGAAGTCATAGAATACGCAGTTCCAGACAAAAGCCGGATTTCAGATAAGCAACCATATTCACCAACTGACGAAGATAAACTGATGGCATCAAACTTTAACTCAGCTGCTCCATACAGCATTAATGATCTACCTCTGCCCAACTATTCTTTAAATAACTCACTGAAAACTTTCCATTACGAAAACACGTGCATAATTCCAGAAAATACTCTAAAAAATAAGCAAAACATTACAAGAGAAGATGACGTGCAACAAATAGAAATACTGACAACGAATATGAAAGATTGTCAATTGCACAATATGGAAAAGTCCTCTTGTAAATGTGATTATATTCAGATGGGCCCTTATGGTATTGTATCGCCTAAAAGCAGGCGCCCGAATTGGGACAGTGATTATCTCAACAATGGAATCTACACTGTAACAACACCTCAAAAGTCTCCACATAAGGCTAATGTACCTGGAACCAGTTTTCAGTTTTCTACTAGCCCGATGTTTGATAATGATGTTCCAAGTAAGTTAAAGTCACATAAAGGGCAATGGGCAAACATGCCTGCATACTGAAACACCTTTCATATTTTTTCAATAAATGGAATATTTAACCGAACTTGATATTCGTGTTTGTATCACACATATAATACAAAGACTCTAAAAGGAGAAATCTACGCCTAACAGCATTCTCTACTAGTTCACATTTGGACAAACCAGAAAATTGTTGTAGGCGGTGCAATGTTGTAAGAACGATAGCAGTAATTAGTGCGCACCAAAATACCCATTGACCTTTTTTTTACAGAATTTTAAAATGTCTTAAATATTCTAAAGGGGTAATTTTAACATTTTCTTTTAGGCCTGTACAGCAGTGAAACACTGTCTCCTGCCCGTGGTTCCATCCACCACGTAATTCTGTATAAAGATGCAATCTATGATGACTACGGATTCTCCGTATCTGATGGCCTTTACGAAAGAGGAGTGTACATCAATCGAATAAGGAAGGGAGGGCCCGCAGACATAGTAGGACTGCTGCGGCCTTATGATAGGATTTTACAGGTACGTGATTGGATTTACAAGTTCTTAAGTTTTTTTTTCAATTATTAATTCGAGGTTTGTTGTTTCTAAAGTTGCGGGTAGTAGGACCTTGTGTAGGGTCCGTCCGGATCGCTACCACCATCTTATCCATTAACTTACCGCCAAACAGCAGTGTTTCCATTGTTGTGTTCCGGTTTGGGGATAAGACAGCCGGTGTAATGACTAGCATAGAGGCATTCCATCTTAGTCCTCAGGGTTGGCAACGCATTTGCAGTCTCGTGAATGCGAATGTCTATGGGTCACAGTTTCCACTTACCATCAGGTGGCCTGTGTGTTCGTTTGCCTTCTCTATGCCATAAAAAAAATTTGCATTCAATGAACTTTTGGACTCTAGTATCCATTAATTTACTTTTTTTGCCCTCAGTTTTTAAACCCGACTAAATCGTCATTAACTGGCTCTGAATGTGACTGTTAGTCTGTAACTGTAATGCTTGAAGTTTGACGACGAGGCCAGTTGGTAGTGAGCCCGCGGGCAATGCTTGCGGTCCCTGGTTTGATCATTTGGCAAATATTCCTATGAATAAAATTGTTTTGAATGCTTATCTATGCTTATCGTTGCCTATAAGTAATACATTGTTAGTTGGGACTATTTGTGTAAGATTGAGATTTATTATTTCCTGACATTTTATTGTTTCTGATTTTGAATAACTTTTTAAATTCTAAGAATTCCTTTCATTTTATAGGTAAATGGCACCAGGACGGTCGACTACGACTGTTGCCTGACAGTTCCTCTGATAGCAGCGGCTGGAGACCGACTCGAGATCATCGTGCAACGACTTGCCACTTCACGGGTAAGCTATTTAACCTTATCCACTTGGCAGCCTTTGGACACCATAGTACCTAAAGTAATGCGGTTAGTGAATACACATCCTTAAGGAAAATATGTAATTTTTGGATAATACTTCATCTTAGGAGCGCTACCAAGCTATCATTAAGAATACACTAACACTTTTTAAAATATATTAATAAAATTCGTAAACCTTAAAAATAAGCGATTCTCGGTGTTGCAGCTCATTTCTAAAATAATGTACCTATTTTAATTATTTGTCATTCATATTCTGTTAACACTGCATGACATAACCTAAATAAAATACAAACAGTGTTTCACTTATTCAAAGCCAATTTGCTTTAGGTTGTTAACTATTTGTCTAATATTTGTTTTTACTTGTTTTAGGATTTGAAAAACCAACGATGCGACGGGAGCTCCAGCCCGAGCGACAGTAGTATTGTGACTAAGACTATTTAGTGCATAACCCGACTTTAGTGAAATTACACCAAAGACGATGAAAATAATAGTTTTAAAGACAATGGTAATAATTTAACTCTTATTAATAATAGTGAACCTAAGCAAACATTAGAAGATATTAAACGGCTTTGGAACGAAAGCAAAAAGGTACAGTCAGATTAAGGAGACTGTACTCAAACTAACGAATGGAAAAACATCAGGGTTCTAACCGACTAGAAAATAATATTTGTAAGTGGAATTTAACGGAATAATGTCGTTTTTAGGATTGTATATAGTGATATAATCACCAAAGACGTTTTCGATTAGTAAAGTAACTCAACTAGATAGGTTAATTGTTTAGTGGGATGTTGAAATTGTGTAAGATTTTTTTTTTAATCCCGTATGTGCCTACATGATGTTTGTGCGTAGTAACAAATTAATTGGAATTGTATTAAAAGTAACTGTTTTTTTAACTAACTGTATTAAATCGATTTAAGTAACGTTGGATACCAGTCGTGTAATGAGTGGTACTAGAATTGGATTAAGGAATCCCAGAAATAAAACGTAGTAAAATCAACAGAATAATGAGTAATAATGGAGGATAATGGTGCCACTTTTGTGTTATAGCTCGTTTTGTATTGATAAAGAAGGTTAGTTTTATAATTACTCTTGTTAACCTAGTAACAAGTAACATTCTAACGATAGTTACATTAGTAGAAAGCTAAAATTGTATGTGTGTCAAGTTTCCTGTCCCGACATTTTCATTTGCCAATTTTTATACGTTTCCTTAGTCCATTTACTTTTCAGGTCTTTTAATAATCATGATTTTAGAACCTAGTACCAGTCCATCTAGCCTAGCAATCTTACTAAAATCCTTACATTACCTAAAAGTAAAAAAAAAACCTTATTATGAAAATTTGGCAAATGAAACAGTAGAGCAACCAAAAACCCTGACTAAAGGAAACTAAATTAAATGAAAATTGACTCATGATGATGCAAAATCACAAAGACAATGTCAGTTTACAAAGATTTCACACGGAAACCTGTTAATTGATGCTTAAATTATTTTAAGCATTCCATTAACCTGCCTAAAATTTGTGGACACGCCACTGGGTGATACTGCAATTCCGCGTAACCAACAAATTAAATAAGATGCAAAATACACCTTAGCAATTAATACAGTAACATTCATATTGCAAGTAAATGAATTTGTCAGTTACGCGGAATTGCAGTATCACTGAAGCTATTGTCATTTACTTCGTGCAAAGTAATACCAAAAGGCGGCTAACTGTAATGTAGGACTTAAAACATTTTAAACTCTACTGGCTAAAAGAACTATATTCAATTTAAAACTACCGATTTATAACCTTGTTCATTAGGAATCCAGTAAAAAATATAGTGTTCATTTAAGTTGGGTGCGTTTTAGGTAGTCACAGGGTCTTCCATGAGAGGAAGAACACGCTGCCATGATACCAAAGAACAGTAACAGTAGGATCATTTTAAATTGAATATAGTTCTTTTAGCCAGTAGAGTTTAAAATGGGTTCTCTATCGTTTGCCCGAATTTCATTTGCTATAATCGTATCACTTGCCATAATATTTATTTGCTATAAAGGCATTTTTTCTGTAACCGTGAAGTACTCAGAATTGTTAAAAACCCAACCTAACCTAACCTTTTGGAATCTATATGATGGCATGTAAAAAATACCTAAAAGGTTTACGGTTTCAGAATAAATGCCTTTATAGCAAATAAATATTATGGCAAGTGATACGATTATAGCAAATGAAATTCGGGCAAACGATAGAATACGGTATAAGTCTTCTGATGATCAAGTGAAAAAGGTTTTAAGTCTAGTATACCATATTTATGTATATACTCTTTTTTATTACGAGTTAAGTCGACTTGTGCCCTTTTTCACTGGGACCGCAGTGCTTGCCACTGATAATGTTGTGATTTTCCAAGTGTTTTGAGTGTCATCACCAGGCTCCCCTATTAATTGTTATTCTTTTGATGCAATTGTTTGTATTGTGCTGGTAGTGGTTCCTATAAGTCAATGTGAGACTTTGTTCTATGCCAATAAAGTAGCTCGCATTTCTTCAATTAGTATTAAACTAATTTGTCACCTTTTTAGTATCACAAACTTCGTTTTGAAATAACTAATTTACAAATTGACAATGCAGTTTTTTTTCAAACAATGTTTAAAAAAACAAATTTGTGAAAATGTATGTTTTCAAACATTAAATTTAGTGTGGGAGTTAACTCCAAATAATGCGGCGTCTTTAATGTATGTTTCTAAGGTCTATTAATAGACTTCAATAGCTCAAGTAAAATAAAAATTCTAAGGTTTCCACTGTCTCCTAATTGATAAAATATTTTTATGCTACAGTTTATCAGTATCTGCTAGGTTCCGCATAGATTTTGTTGTTGTAAGAAACTGTACTTAACTAAGTAAAACAACAACTTTTAAATGTTGTTTTGGCCAAGTCCCCACGAAAGATTAAATTTTGCAACTTCCACAAAATTTTAAAGTACTAAATCGAAACAAGGGCCATGTTTTTAAATAAAAGTCACCAGGAATTATTAACGTATTTTATTTCAGTTGGGTCGTCGCCAGAAATGCCCGTTGATATATGGAATTGTATATTATTTCGACTATTGTAAGCAATATTGTTCTCAAAGTTATTGTACTAAATCAAAATGTAACACCTTTTATGTTAATTTAATTTAACAACTCGTTTCCTGTGGCCTGGTTTTTAAACATACTTTTTTACTCAGCACTTTGCAGTTCACATTCACAGACATTTGAAAAGTCAGAATATTCTTATATTTTTGACGTTTACTCTGCTTTTCACTTTTCATTTATTTTACAAGTTAAACCTGTTTTTAAAGCTTCTGAATGCAAAGTGAAAGAATAGCAAATGCAAAGTGCAAATTGCAAAACTTTTCAAATTTTATTTTCTCCGGCTCTACTTTATGTCTCAAGGTTATGAGTTCACACTGCATGTTCTTTGTACTCAAAACACACCAAATTTGGTTTGCTCAGTACCACTTTATCGTGCAGTTATGTGTCCGTGCAATTTAACCATTCGGCTGCATGAGACTTATTAATTTAGAAAATATGATACATGTTATATATTCTTCTCTTCATTCATTAAATGAAGTAATGATAAAATGAGGGCATTGGTTTCTTTCCTTTTCGAGTGCTAAAATAATAGTTTGTTCATTATTATTTGCAAATTAAATGCAAAGTGTCTTTTGAAGAGTGAGTGAAAATCAAATAAACTCCTCTTTGTATTTCAATTGTCAGTTTTGCGTTTTTCGCTTTTCAGTTTTCATTTCCAAATATATAACGTTTTTTATAAACAGAAATTTCAGTGAAAAGTATAAAGTGCAAAGTGAAGTGTTGAAAAGTGCGTTTAAAAATCCCCCCAGGGCCCCAGCTGATGTAACGTTTGAAAACCGTTGTTAAAATGTTGGCGTTTTCAAATAGTTGGATAATTAATTTAAAAAAACTTAAAAATGGGACTTTTGCTAGTACAGTACTAATCTTAAATTCATTTAATTAAATAATGGACGCTTTACATTTCAGAGATCAAACCAAACAAAAGATTGCTTATTTAAAAGAGTATGCTGCATTTTTTTGTTGCTGAAGTAATTCTTCTTTATTATGCCGGCTGTACACACTTGAGATACCCCGAGACAGGCCAAGAGCGAGTGTGTACTTAGTACTTTCGTCTTGTCTCGCACGCTCTCGTCTCGTCTGGCCATGTCTCCGTTGCGGTCGGTACAGTCACGACTAATAATATGGACACAGTTAAACTTTCAAAAATATGTAAACACGACTCTACTGCAAGGGGTGTATATATATTTCGGAAACATTTTTAGTGCATACATATTTATGATGCTGACTGTATCGCCCCGAGACTTTCTGCGAGAGACGAGTGTTTACAGCCAGCAATTACAAAGAAGAACTCTCACTGAGTGAACTTTTTCTTGGCAACTGTAAAAAAATGTTTTAAACATGTACCTATGCATATTGAAATTCGTATTATATTGCTTATTTTTACTTTATACAGGTTTAATTTACATTAGTGACTTTCACATTTATAATAAGTGACTATTAAAGTAATCAATGATTATGCTTACTGACAAATAGTTGTAAAATAATCCAAATATTTCTGAATGTTAAAATAGTAAAATGTATATAACTAAATAAACTAGTTAGAATTAATAATGTTGATATCAGACTGATAGTAGCTATTTGAATAGTGATATAGATACATTAACAGTTTATAAGTAATTCACAGTTTATAAAAAAAATTTATGTCCATTTATTTGCATAGTACACTTTGCCTTAACCTGCCCGTCAATGTTTTATAAAAATAATAATTGTTAGGATCGATTTCGCGTAATATTTGATACAAAAAAAGAATATTATGAAATGTTGAAATTAAGAACTGGCCACATAGCACTTTGTTTTTATTGTTTGTAACGGTTCTAGTAAACCTCTTTTTTATATTGTGACCTATTTAAAAGCATCCTCCCCGCGTCTTTATTCGCCGAATTATATAACCTTGGTGTTTTTAAGACATGAGTGTTTTTAATATACACACCCTTGACCTCGTCTTCACTTAACATCAGGCGAGACGGAGGTCAAACGCAATTTTGGATTTTTAAAAAAAGACTTCATTCACAAATAAATAATTAAAACACACCTAAAGAGTATTAAAAAAACTTAACTGAAAAGGTTAATTTAAAGTTTCCTAATACGATGAACCGACAGACCAATATCGCTTGGTGGATTGTTGTCAGTCAACTTTTACAATGCAAACATTGTAAAAGTTGTTTCATAAACATAAACAATAAAAATTAAGAATTAATTCTGATGTTATAATAAAAGCATTTAACTAATTTTTAAATATGTTATTATTTTAAAAATGCATCTCTTTCGCTGAATAACAATATTAGGCCTCTTTTGGCGGTACTCCAATTGGTTGTTATTTCTCAAATATTTCTTTGCATCTCTTTTATACGCTTGTCAAACGTGTGAGAGATGTAATATGTATTTGGTAAATAATTCCTAGTGTGCCACAAACTGATTTAACCTTTTAACCACTTTGTCTGAAATATAAAACATCAAATACCAAGCTTATTTTGTCAACATCTTTAATTTAATATTTGCCTGACGCAAAAGTTACCCGTGTAAGTGCATCTTAGGTTAGTGTTACCTTGTATGGGAAGCGAAACCAGCATGTCCGATTAAAAATATTAAAGGTTAAAAGGTTACATTGGTTAATGTTATTGTTTGTATGTAAATGGTAATTGTGTCATTTTATTTTTGTACCTTTTGTTGTAAGTACTTATAACTGTCAATTAATGTATTGATTGAACTAGACCTAGAATTCAGACCTTAAATACCAAATAAAAGAATATGCGTGATTATTACTTTGTTTCATTATTTTAAAAGTATATTATATGCATTTAATTAGAACACGTGAACTGAAGTATGAAATTTAGTTTGAAATCTGAGACTGCTAAGATCCCGTCTTGAATGACAGGTTTCTGTAACTTGACGTTAATTTTAACGAGTCCTGAGACGGCGTCTTAACCGAGATCAGAACCCTTATTGTTTTTAACGTGTTATAGTATTGTCAACGTTTTGATAGCACTTATTTATTTGACAGCAATAGCTGAGTTAAAAACAATACGAAAACAATATTGCTTTATTCAGTAGAATAGAAGCCCAATTAATTCGGTCCTTCATTTTTAACATTCGTTCTTAATCGTGACTTTTCTCTTCCAATTTTAAAGTTTACCGTAAACGATTTTCGAAACTGACGAAATGTATGGAAAAGAGAATACGCATGCAGTGAAATTTAATTAAAATCAGCCCAGAAATACGGATGATACAAGTATTTTAAACTCCTAATTAGACAGCGATTAGACAGAGCCGATATGCACTGTGACGTTAAATTCTATTTTGCTAGATAAAGATAGAAACAAATCTTTGTTGGCTTATAACTTGGTTATTTTTGTAGCTATTCAAGAATAGTACATTGTTGTAGAGGTTAGAAAGTAAGCAATAGATGGACGAGTTAGTTCGAGGGCCGACGCGTAGCGGAGGCCCTCGAATGTACGAGTCCATCTATTGCACTTTCGGCCGAGGCTTAACACAGTGCTTTTCACGACTACTGCGAGGAAATAAAAATAAATCTTATAATTAAAAGCAGACATATATGGCTGTATGGAATCTGATTCCTTTGCCTATCCGTGAAGGGATGAATATTATTAAAAAAATAAAACGACTTCTCATTGGCCAATTTAATTTCATATGCAGCACAAAGTGTGTTCTGATTGGTCGAATTAGTGATCAGTGGACCGATGTTATTGGTCAATGGAACAGACCAACAATGTTAACATAGTTGGTCTGTTTAAATTCATAGTAGGCCTGCTCATTCAATGTACAACTATCGATTGTTTTGGGGACCAAGAACAGACCATCTTTCGCCACATTTCCGAGCAGTGGCGTGAAATAGTAGGTACATTACTGCAGAGACCGGGAAAATATACCTAATTGAGAATGTACGCCCTGTAATATTTTTGTCTGCTCTGAGGGGACTGCTTAAACTCGCTGGTTAATATTTGCTGCAACCCGGCAAACTGATAAACTTGAGAGAATCGCTTCCCTTGTGTTAAGTGGTATCTGAAATTTATGGACACGTGCATTGTCAAGACAACAATACTATTAATGATCTTGGCTGATAAACAGGTCACAAGACGTGTCCAAAAAAAAAGTGTTGATGGGTTGACGTGACAACTGACAAGATCAGTATATTTTAACGGCCCTGACTGCAAATAAATATCATAGACAATCTTACACCAATTGACCTAATCCCAAACTAAGCTCTAGGCGTATACTATGGGTACTTCTTCTTCTTCTTCTCAGCATATAAGTACTCGTCCACTGATGAACATATATGCCTCTTCCATTTACTATGGGTACACAGTAATATAAATACTTCAATGGATAGAAAACCTCAAAGACTTAGAAACATACTTAGCGTAGTGTCGTCAAAATGGTTCAAAGAGCAAACTTAATAATGGCAGGTTCACAATATGCCTAGGTTTATTAAAGTATTCTAGTGCCGCAATAATTGTGTAAACTTGCAACGTTTCACGTCATAGAATGAATTATAGTAGGTCCCCAAAATCCATAGATTAACCAAAATTTATCGTCACCCAACGGCTCGCAAATTTCGTTAATACGCATAAAATCGACGGACACAATCCCCTGATAAGCCTGAACCGATTAGGCCCGGGAGTCGAACGCGTGACTGACCCTGGGCAGGCGTCAGCCGTCAGTCGCCAGTCAACTGTGAATTTTGAAGGAAAGCTTTGATGAAAAATTAAAATGGGTGGAAACTGGTTTATTTTTAGTTATTATTGCTCGGGGGTGCTAATTCCGACACAAATGTTTGGCAGTCAAAGTTGAATGGTAGAACAAACATGAAAGGAGAGTTAATGCAGTAGAAATTGAGAAGTATGGGGGCGTGAGTGATTAGGAACAATGTATTAAGAGGACGTTGTGATTTAAGAGATGTACCTATAGTGACAAGGTTTAATAAAGAAATGCTGAAGTGGTTTGGTCATGTGGAGAGAGTGGATGAAGTGATTATATAAGGCAAAAATGGGAATGTAGGAAGAGGAAGGCCAAGGCAAACGTTCCATGATCAGATAATAAACATATTAAGGTCAGGAGCCTGAGCCGACGCACGTGTCTAAGAGACTTATGAGTGATTTTAGGTATAATTCGTACATTTTCGTTACTAATCTAAATGCGAAAGTGTTTGTTTAGTTTTCGGGTCAAGCGACCAAACAGAATTTAGCCAAGATGCAAACGCTACTTTGCGTCTGTACTAACGTTACTGAGGCACTAGACAAGCTGCTTAACGCTATCGATAACGATTTTCTAAAACTGTCAAACTATATGGAACTGACATAAGCGCTTGACACGACCATCTGGCGGCTTACGTCAATCCTATTACTTGTTGCTAACGATAACGCCCGGGTGTATTTTTTTCATAAAAACCTTTTTCTGATAATTACGAACGCAACAAAAAAATATTAAAATCGGTAAAGCTATTCTCGAGTTAAGGCGTGACCAAGGGAAATAGGGATCCATATACATAACAACAGGCACAACAGAACACAGGCATTAACCGGCATAAACACATTCCAAGTCATTTATTTTGCTTAAAATGTGGTACAGAAGATGGTTTACATAGATTATAACAGAAAAACACATTTTACCAGTAGCTGGCATGCAAAATTGATACTTAAAGGTAAAGGAAATACAAAAACTCATTACAATGTCACAATTTAAAATGTTATCATTCATAAACTGTCAGGGTAAACGCTATAAATACTGGAAATATAAGAAATACACAAAAAAAAATAAAGTGTTTGCTTGTTCCGTCTTCAGGGTCTGACACCTTAAGTGATCTATGTAAAATATATTAGTACCACCTATTATTTTATTCACCTTTCAATGTCGCGGGTGATCGGACCTTGTGCAGGGTCCGCCCGAATCGCTACCACCATCTTATCCATTAACAAAGTTAAAGTCAAAGTCAAAGTCAAAGTTCTTTATTCTTCAATTTAGGCATAATATAATGCACCTATGAATGTCAAAAAGCATCCGGTTCCAAAAACCGGTTCGAAAAATAAAACCTTTGCCCCGAAAAGAACTGGCGTAAGAAACTCGGCAAGGTATATTTTTTTCAGGAAAAAGGTTTACATCATTACATAATAATTATAAATAGTTTACAATATCACAGTATTTTTGCACAGTACCCTACCGCCAAGCAACAGTATTTGCATTCGCCGGTGTAATGCCTAGCATAGAGGCATTCCATCTTAGTCCTCAGGGTTGGCAGCGCATTTGCAGTCTTAGGCTTCCAGTCTTGTGAATGCGAATGTCTAGGGGTCATAGTTTCCATTTACCATCAGGTGGCTTGTGTGCTCGTTTGCCTTCTCTATGCCATAAAAAAAAACATTTCCCGCCGCATGTTTTTTGGTATTCACCAGTCTATCTTAACCTACGTAATTAATGCTTAAGATATCCCAAAAAATTCCTCGTTTTAGCAGAAAAGAGCGATGTATCAAATGATACAATTGATAAAGTTTAGTATTCGAGAAAATGATGGGTCCATACTATTAAATAGTTTATAATCGTAGGTACTAGCCCTAACAAAGGATGCTTGTTGACCTGGATAATCAAACTGTTCCCGACATAATCACACGTAAAATATGAACAAACCGGTATAACACGATTCAATTTTAGTCCGAAAATGTAAAATGTTGCCACAGTCGAGGGTGTTAAAAAAGTTCCAATTGAAAATGTAATATCATAGTGGCTTTTTACGATTCAAGTTACAGCAAAAAACGCTTCAAATTTTTTAGTTATTTATTACATCAATTTAACTGCTATTTTTGACTCCGATAGGTTTTAACAGACTCAAACGGATTGAACGTTTTTAAATGAAAATGATTCGCTTTCGTATATCCCTCTTCAATTTTAATGATCGTTGTGTAATTTATATTGTTTACATAGCGCTAAAAATAACAAAAATAATGGGAGTTTTCTTTTTGTTATTTTTATCTCATCTAATTACTCATAAAACGAACCAGGAAAATCCTTAAAATATCCAAAAACAAACTTCATCATTAATAAACCTTGATCCTCATTAAAAAGAAATAATATTCTCATCACGTCTCAAGCAAGCATCCCGGTTCAAACAACCTTTGCCATTGGCAAATATACACCAACAAAATGTATAGCTCTTCTTCCATCGACACACGTGTGAATATCGCTTACGCTGGAGAAGGTGTTCAGAAAAACCATGTGCAAATAATATATAGTCGGTGTTGCCAGAGGCTGCACAAAATTTCCATTTTCCGAGCGATTTCCCGCAAATTAATGTCCCGAATCCGTCGCCGCCCCCTCAATTTATCGCGGATTTGCATCTAACTAAGGGTACTTTTTCCCGGTCGAACGATGATTGCAGTGTTAAACGACTCTACTTACCGATGCAGTTTAAATAAATGAATTAAATGCCAAAAACAAATAATGTTTGGTACGTTACAATAGGCTAGTGTCCTTTAAAAATCGAATTAGTCAATGAAAAAATGATGAAAAATGACGTGGCCCACCTTTATACCACGTTGTGACGTCGATGCGCGTTGTACTTGTCAATTTTGATTGATTTGATAAGGCAAAAAATAATTGTTCAATATTTTTTGATAATCTTACTGACGGACTAAGTAGAATTATTATTATATTACCCAGGCCACACCCCTATTGCCCTAGTAGTGTACTTAAAGATATTTACTAATTATAAGTAAACTAAAAGATGCCTGTGAGTTTATACGCGTAGAATTACGTTAAGGGTTTTTAAGAATATTCCCTCTTTTCAAGACCCTAGGTCTGTCAGTTTTTCCTTTACTATAAGTAGATTTTAAACAAAAAAAATATGTAATAATAATATTATTTACACAAACATATTGAGCAGTTTACTGCCTGCAATAATTTATCAAGCGTGACAATGGGAATGAGAATGAATCTATGCTTAACATTATACCTAACCGCGTATTTAAATAAACATTTATTTAACTCGACGTTATGACTGTTACAGCAGACGTGGTCGTGAGAAGACTGAAGTGGAGGGTGGGGTGTTCATTAGTTTAAAGCAAGCATAACACGTTTATTGACCGACTGTTTTAAAACATATAACTATCATACTCGTACCTACTTTTATTACTGTTAAGAATTTATAAAGGAAGCAATAACTCGAAATATTTGATAGCTAGTACACTTAGTGATACATCGCGTCGCTGCAATAGGTCCCTACTCATTAACATGAATACCAGCTCGTCAATGTATTGTAACTAGTATGCGGACTAACGACTAACGAATATGCGCCAGTAATGTAGGAAATCTTTTAGGGTTATGTCACCAGTGGTCAGCCAGAAACCAGTAGTCGGCCTCTGCCTATACTTTGTTTGGGCGGGCAGAGTACAGAACATATATTTCCCACTCTTCGCACTCATATAAGGTCGACTACTGGTCTCTGGCTGACAACTGGTGGCTTTACCCTATATGCAATTCTAATTCAATTTTTTTTAGGTGAGTTGTTTATTGACAATCGCCATGGTCATTAGAGAAATATGTCTATGGATATCCACACGGGGGGACAAACTTTTCGGTTGAAAATTATTATCTCTTGTGGACTGAACAGACACCAGTTCTGTTCAAGTTCAAGTCTTTGATAAATGGCTACTGTCCAGTGGGACAATTCTGCCAGTGTCAAGGTTGGAAGTTACACGTGATCGGTGAAAATGCTTTTCCAGAAACAGATGCTGATTCATCAGTTGGGGAATCTAAAATAATATAAATTATGTAAATTAATTACAACTATAAATACTAAATCTTAAATAGCAATTTGCAACTAAATTAGAGGGGGTATTCATTTTGTAATTCTAATTTTAAGTAGATAATAGGTTACACTAGTTTTTATTTATTCTAATTATTATTACTGTATAATTATAGTGAATTTTTCTACCGATTAGATTAAAAATCATCTGTGTTACTCAATATTAAAATCATTAATATACTTAGCTTACCAATTACTGAATCCAGGTGCAGTCTGAAAAACCACTCAATAGCTGAGTTCTGCATCTTTTTACGAGCAATTTTGTTATTTTTCTTTTGTTTATTTTTTGGTTTACACACAGGATCAGACGCACACACAGGCGCGCTCTAAGGTTATTTGTTTTTGTTGGCTGAAGATAAGGATTAGTCTTGTTATATTAATAGAGCTTACCAAGAAGAATTAGTTCAGCAAATACTCAGTGAAATCGACGAGCTAACTAACTGCGTCAGCAATTTTACTGCTAATACTGCGTAAATACTGCTCAGCTCCGGTTGCCGTACAAGCTTACTTGTAAGAAGTTTTTTAATTTTATAAATTAGGTAATTAAGTCGAACTAACTGAGTTTAATAAATGATATTGAATTGGTTTTCTGTCATTTCAAAACGCAGTGACGTTGTTTTTTATTCAACATTTATTATAGTCACAAATTAGTTAGTCTGTTTTTTCATAAAATAGTAGGTAATTAAAGTCATTCAACGTTACCTCAGGAAAAATTTGCTGTCTACATTAAAACTTAGTGATAGTGTTTCACTTGAAAGACTAACTTACCCAAAGTTTTCTCTTGCTTCTTAAATACTTTAAATGGCACGAAATTTTGTACAAAGTCTATTTATAAAAATGTACCTTCTTTATTTCAATTTCATCACGAAGTAATTTGTTATTTATTAGTGCTGCCAATTTAAGAGTACCTACTGTCACCAGCAATCATATCTTATCCAATATCACGCTACAAAATATCTGACACGCTCTTATACTTCTAGCAATAATGTCGTGTCGGATATTTTTGAGCCCAATTTCGGATAATGATGTATTATTCGCTGGTGACCTATTTTTTAGCTTTGTGTTAAATTTTCAAAGTCGTTGTCTTTCTTTTAATTTTTGGGTTTGTACCCAAAGAGTGCCGACGGGACCTTACTACTAAGTTCCCGCCGTCCATCCGTCTGTCTGTAAACCAGCTGTATCTCGTAAACCGTAATGTCAAGACGCTTATTTTTTTTACAGAATGTGTACTACTATAGCTGCTGTAACAAAAAGGTTAAAATAAAATATCGTTATAATTAACAGTTGGCATTCCCCATAATTATAAGAAACATGCTTTTTTGGCGTGGTACGGAACTCTTCGTTTGTGAGTCCGACTCACACCTGGCCGGTTTAAAAAAATACTGTTGAAAAATAGACAAAATATTATTGAACTTGTACTAACCAGCGGTTCTCAACCTGTTCAATACTTAATTATTCGCGTTCATCAGCATCTAAGAGGGCAGCTTGTAAGCGGTTTTCCTCTCTTTCATGAATAAATCGAATGAATTCACAAATAATAAAAACCTTAAACTTACCACAGATTCCCTAGCAAATTAGTTGCATATTTGTATTGCTGTTACTTAAGGCATAATAGAACGATTATTCGTAAAATCACGATAAATCTATTTTAGTCAAAGTATTCTTTGTTTCTTTCTAACAAATTCAAATGTCACAATGACAGATAAAGACATCATATTTTAAGCACACTTTAGCCATTGCGCGTTTATGAATATTTAAGAGAAGATAAATCTACTTACTTAATTGTAAATATATAATAAATAAATCAATATCAATGGACACTCTGACACATGGTAGGAAAAGATGATCAGCATACATGGTCAGGCATCCAGCATGCATATTCCGACTGAGGGGTAAAATGCGTCATCAACTTTCTTCAAGGAAATACAACGTTTAGAAGGTTCTCTGCCGTTTCGACTGTTCATATTTCAGGATTTTTTAATAACCAACCTAACCTCTACCTCAACCTAATTCTACACGATGGTCCTGAAATAAATCCTGAAATATTTACAGTGTTGGAAAAAAAAGCATTTGCCCAAATGAAACAGTTGGGAAATGAATCTGTTTGGGAAACTTTGTTTGGCGAAATGAAAGGACACCCGTTTAGAAACCAAATTTGCGCCCTTTTATAGTAGTTTAAGTAAGTACCTACTTTGATTTCTCTAATTCGTTCGTCGGAAAAGCCCCGAACCACTTTATTAAAAAAATTAAACATAGATAACAAGCATAGCTGAGCCCGGCCAGCTTTATTAATTAGCGAAGAAAAAAATCAAGTTCAAAGCAGTTTAGTGTTCCATGCCTTCTGGAATACTTTCGATGAGCTGAATTCCTTAGTAAGCTCCTTAGGTTCATTAGTTTTTGCTGCTTCTTTGCTGTCTAGACGACAGAGGGCGATTACTGGCTTCTAATAAGTGACTTATTATAAAGAATACCTACATTTAGTTACTTAAATAATAATTATTTTTTATTTAAAATATTTTTGCAATGTATCTGATCGTAAGTCGAATTCATGTTTTTTTTTCTGTTACTATAATACGTATGGTAATTAATGTTGTCAATTACAAAATAACAAATTAATAAAATAATTATATTACAATTGGCTATTCATTCGAATGAAAACGTGTAAAATTATAAAAAAAACATTTATTTGTAATATTATGGTAAAAATATATTAACATTTTACAAAAACAAACGAAAGAACTTACAAGCTTACTTAAAACTACACTTATCTAAAAAAACTGCTACGAGTAGACATTGTTTCCAAAATGCTGGCAGCATTGACACGTTGCATGCCAGCATTTTGGTCACGAGTTGTGTCGCTCAGGCGCTTTGATAAATCCTTAAAAATACGGTGTGCTCCTGGTCCATTTGTAACTTCTATCAAGTTGGCTGTATTTGCAAAACCAGCCTTAGTACTTGTTCCGGAAAGGTATGACGGCGGATGACATCATCAAGCCTGGAGTGACGGGAAAATCTATCAGCACTTCGCGTACAGCATAAACCGTGGTGATCAAGACGATCGACACTAGCGCCACACTGGCAGCGGTGAGGAGCACAACATTGCGCACCCAAGCGTGAAGTTGCAATTCTAAATGTTGATGTATCTAATAATGTTCCTGTCTTCGGCGGTGGAAGTGTCTGTAGCCACAAACCCGATTACTCCGACTGCTAGGAGACGGGCACGATCTGCGGAGCTGTGGCTCGTTTGTATGAGTTGATTCCGTACTTGCTCGCAGAGCGGTCCGTCCCACAGACTCTGTGATGAAAGAGTTTTCGGGAGCTCGGAGTTTGGACAGGCTAAAGCGTCTTTGGCCTCATCATGTTCGCAATTAAATTCTGAGTACTATGAACCGAGGACAGACACGCGGGCAAAGGCAACATGCCTCACTCATCTATATTTAGGCTCAAAATCGAAGCCAGAGTGTTTTTATGATGCTTTCAATTCTCCGTAATAGCTCTGATTACTTCTAGAGTTGACAACAGCGAGTTTAATAGGTAAATTTATGAAACAAAAAGACAAAAATATTTATTTGTATATAATCCCAAATGGTGAGATGTTTGATCGATGATATAATAAGAAGAGCTTTCCCACGAACAGAACGTGTGGGGGGCGGCGTCATGTCCCAAAGGGATGGTTTACGTCCCAGCTGCGATACCCTTTTTCCTTGTTGATTTTGTGTTTATACATTAAAAAAATAAACGAGATGGCCTGACTGTGCTCTTGGGTTCGAATTAACCAACTTGCAACATTTCAATGTAAGAAAAAAAGAAACATATTTGTCCACAAACTAAGCTCTAGGCTTGTATGATGTGTACAAGACCACGATAAACATACTTGTATAGAGAAATACATGGAACAGATCCAAAACTCCGGAATAAAGACTCAGCGCCTAACACACATATATTTCTTTTCCTTTACCGGTAATCGAACCCATGACCGCTAGCTTGGTAGGAAACCAACTAGGCTAAACGTTTCGTCAAAAAATGTAAACTATTAAATCTACTAAAGTAAAGACAAGAAAATAATACCTAAATAAAATAAAAAATATCTATCAGGGTCATGTCACACCAATATACCTAGTCCCAAACAGCTCTAAGCTTGTACTATGTGTACATGGCTATGATATAAATGCTTATGATATAAATTCGTAGAAGATAATCGCGAATAAATATTCGCTCTAGTCACACAAATATCTGCCCTTACCGGGATTTGAACCCAGAACCGCTAGCTTCGTAGGCAGGGTCACTACCAACTAGGCCAGCGCGTCGATAATACAAAGGACATGGGGTAAGTTTGTATGAAGAAAATTGCCTTTTTTTCAGCGGCCGGGGATTATTTTTACATAGTTATTTAGAGGACCTCTAAATACATACGGCATTAAATAATATCGGAGCTGAGAAACTAAACATTTAAGTATTCAGTTTTTGGTACTTAAAGTACGCCCACGTATTAATATTTAAATATCTCGGCTCCGATGCACTTTAGAGTATTACATTACATAACAAAATATGTTTATGTTTAATAATTGTATCATATATTCAAAGGATGAACTTAAGGCTTACATTGACGACGCGCCGGCCTAGATGGTAGCGATCCTGCTTACGAAGCTAGCAGCGGTCCTGGGCTTCTAAACCCTGTAGATATTTGTGTCCATGGCTCAAGAATAAATATTCGTGCTCATAAGTCAAATATACATATTTATTATATTTCTTTTTTTACGAATATATATTATATTTCTTTTTTTAAGAATTTATGTCGTTATCTAGTACCCATAGTGCAAGCCTGGAGCTTAGTTTGGGGCTAGGTTAGTTGGTGTGACATATTTATTTATTTATATAGGTGAAATGTGTCCTGTCCAAGTTATAAATAAAATCTCGGTTAAAAGTTCCGGATCAAATAAGGACTAATAAACGCCGGGTTTATATCAAAATCAATTAACTTTGGCCCTCCATTACATTAACACCGCTCTCATTTAATTTTAAACCGGCCGCCTGTTACACTGTAGCTCGGGTACGAACATTTGAATCATGTTACGTGTTCGAATCGCCTTAAGGGTCAAATGGGGGAGAGTGTTACAGGGGCACAGTGTAACGTAAGGAATATTTATGTCCTTCTCTCTATCGCATCAAATCTCATGGGCATGGTGAGTCCAATAATTTATAAGAAGGTTCTACCAGCATAAAGAGCTGTAGATTATTAGGTTATTACTTAAAACTAAAAACTCGTGTCTTGGGAATTGCTACTATATTGAAGTAGGTGTATGTATAAAAATATGTAATTCTATTTAAACGCTGTGTTTCCGGCTGCAGCACATACTGAGCTGAGTCCTATTTGACGTAACACTACAGTGCAAATATTCTATTCTTTTGTCTGCTTTAGTCAGTAAATTAATGTTTTGAATTTTAATTTTAATTAAATTAATCACTATAATGTGTATTATCATTATTAGCAACACACAATGGATGAATCTGTACGATACGTAATAAAGAATAAAAATAAAAACAGACAAGACAAATCATATAAAGATGTTTTCTTTACTTTGTTACTGATTATGGCTCACAACCTGAGGTCCACATGAACAGCATGAATCTTGCATGTTCCTCATAACTGGGTATTTACCTCTATATAGAAGTGAGCTTTAACGTTGTTTTCAGATTATATTACTTTACTTACACACTTCTTGTAGTTAAAAAATCTTATGATATAATAAATTAAAAAACCTTGATTAAAAAATAATAATTAGAAAAACATTACGAGTTATTGTGAGTGGCGGTTGTACAAAACTCAGCAAGCTTTAGTAAATTCTTGTTGTCGTCCCGTTTAGAATATTCCTGCTTCGATTTTGTATCCCTTTATTATTTGGGATTCGGCACTAATTAGGGTTGAATATTTACGGGTTCTTACTGCCCTATAAATAAAGTATGGCAGTAAAAACAAAGTTAAGGAGTTAGCGGGTATTAATAGCTCGATTAGTACTACGCCGAGCGTCCAGTGGCGCCCTCATAACTATTTTTTTTTTCTAATAAACTAAAGGTATTGTCTTGAAATCGAAGGATAGCTTTTTGTTGTACATACGATGTATAGTGTATATGACATAACCTACCCTCTGCTCGCAACGGAAGTATTCACATAGGACGACATAACAAACATATATAAACTAGCAGACTAAACATTACTTCACGCCTACATAGACTAGTATATAAAAAATGCCACTACCCCTTTCCCTCTAATACTTAATCGTGTAAACCTATTTCTTTTTTTGCTTTTATAGCAACACCAAGGCTCACTTGGACCATTTTGAACCCGTGGCAGTCGCCATATTTAATTTTGTTAAGAGACATTTAAGCGACATATTTTGTGGTGAACAAGCGTCAGTAATTCTATGGGAAATAATATTATTTTGAAATCAATTGTGAATTTAAAATTATAAAATCATGGTGAATTGCTGTGTTCCCTTGTGTTACAACGCATCATACAGGAATAGTTTTTTTGCCATCATTCGTCATAGATTTATTTTGGTTTACTGCGTACTAACTACATTGGTTTTCAAATATTTAGAAATTATTACGGTTTTTACATTATATAATATTGAAGAATCTCGGCCTTGGTACCGACTCAATGAAAGCTAAACAAAACAAACATTTTACTCGAAAAATCTTACACCAACTCTTTCCTTAGGGATACCTCAGTAAACATTAACAAAAAGTTAAAAGAGAAACATCCTTCAAAGATAATGTGCTCATAACATAGCTATTAAAAGTTATGTGAAAGCGAAAAAATCGTGAATATTGTTGGGAACCATTCGTAAAATACTTTGCTAACTCCGTTATATCTGTATATTAAAAACATGGGAAATATATTCATGTTACTATGAAATATATGTTATTTATCTTCTTGCATGAGGCATGTTATAGACAATATAAAACAGATATTTTTTAAACGCCCGACACAAAAAGAGGAGCGTTATAAATTGATTGTGTGTACCAAACGCACCATGACATACTTTTTTTTTTCGACTCGCGTACTATGAACCACTTATATTGATATCGTTAAAAGTATCAGAATACCACCTATAGTGTAACTGAAGCGTGAAAACAATTCTATAATGTGCGTTATTACCATGATTACGGTCATTCCGAATATCAGTCTTGGCGTTTCATGTACATTTGACATCCTAATTTTTAAAATAAACCGTTAAAAAATATTTTTAATACCAAGTACGTATTACGTAAATTAAAAACAAAATTTATAAATTAGACAGATCTAAGCGTAAGTAAAAAGGGAGAGATGGCGAAAAGCGACTATGTTGTACTCGTACACTACGTAAAGATAACGATCTGTAAAAACCTCTTAACCTGCGGTCGTTCGATATTTAATACGCCTACGCGGTTGGTACAGTCAGCGTCATATAGTTGGTAGCATCCAAAGTAGCCAAATAGTACGTTACACGTCATTATTACCGTAGTAACAAGGGCGTGTAACGAACTATTTGGCTACTTTGGATGCTACAAACTATATGACGCTGACTGTACGCCTATTGTGTTTGTGCTTCTCCAACTAAGTTTTTGTGTTTTGTAATCCTTTTCTTTCCGTCCGTTGTCACTTTGAAGACTGATTGTTTGTTATTTTACACAGTAGTGTAATTTTTATAAATGTATAACCAACAAAACATTTACTTTATTTCTTGAATTGAAAGTCTACCATTGTTGTTATTGTTACGTAACCTATATACTTGCTTTGTTTACATTTCCATAGACTATTTTTTTTTCTCTTACCTTGGTGTTGCCAACTTTACCAGGCTATAAACTTTATGGTCGTTCGAGACGTTCGAGATAATCTCGAATAAATGATTGTATTTGATACTTGATGTTTTTCTTTTAGCGCTGTTTTGTGTTAAGTGTGTCACTTTCCTGCTGGCTTTACGGCTAGCGAATGCTGAGTTGGGACCGTTTCGCAACAATTTCTTTGTGTCTTGATCTTTTTGTATCTTTGTAATGTGGTTTTGTTTTGTTGCGAGAAAATGTCTCTGTATCTTATCTTAACTTATTTTTGTGCCACGTAGTGTATTTGAAATAACTTGGCAAGCCTATAAATTTCACAACATGTAGATACTGTTATTTCTTAGCTGTGTTCTGTCAAACGCAAAGGGGGTTCCAAACAAAGGCTTGTGCAAAACTTTTGCTACCTACAAGGAATAGAAACTTTACCCATTGTAGTTATTGTTTTAACACAAAGGCATTTTAATATTCACAGATACGTAGTTATAACTTTGCCATGATCTTAGCCGGGAGGCTATCGTAGCAAAGTTTCTATACGCTACTGTGAAGAAAATCGAGATATGCTGGCCTTCTGCTATGAGTCAATAACGTTTAAGCGCCATTGACATTTTCCTCTTCTTTTAAACATAGATACAGTCAAGGAATTTAATACCTATACCACTTTGGACTATGTCAAAGTGACGTAATAAATCAAAACGTAAGAGACTTCTTATTATTTTATTTACAGGGTCACTTTGACATAGTCCAAAGTGGTATAGGAATTAAATTCCTTGACTGTACAACCCTCCATTAGGAATATTTTTCCTCTTTCATGAATTTCTGGTCAACCTTAAGAGGCCTCCAATATGATAAATTAGCGAGTGGGCCGCAATTTAGATTTCAACAACCAAAACATCTATGTGTTTGTTCTTTAGATATATTAAACTTGACCAAATTCCCCTGAGGCTGTAAAACGTTTTAACGTAAAAAGGTGATTAAAAAAACCGGCCAATTGCGAGTCGGATTTGGGCACGAATTCCGTACGATTATCTATACCTAGTTATCTGGGAGCAACACTTAAATATTTATTTATACTGTTTATAGTATTATAGCGGCAACGGAAATACATCATCCGTGAAAATTTCAACTGCCTAGCTACCACGGTTCATGAGATATAGCCTTGTGACAGACAGACAGAGCTAGGCTCTTGTCGGTGGAGCGTTTCCATGACTCTTTCTAGAGCCTTTTCTTCTAGGGCCTGATATGACTCGAAGTCTACTTTTGCCAATTCAATATTGAATAGGTACTAAAATGGATGTAAACGCAGACTCTTGGTGATTAAAAACTTTTTATCTTATTATTTTTAGCTTTACAAGTGGTGTGCTTCTTAAGCGCGCCTAGAGGCCACTCTCAGATTGCTTGACAAACAAACCGTTGCCGTTCCATTACATCTAGATATTCTGACTTAAAATAAATTATTAGTAATTGCGATACTTAGGATGCAGCAAGTTTATTTCAATAAAGATAAAGATAAAAGATAAAAGAAATTTATTCAGTAAGTAGGCCGCTCGGGCACTTTTACACGTCAAGATACTACCAGCGCTTCCCAAGAGGAGACCACTGCTGAGAAGAAACGCCGCAAGAAACTCAGAAGTTTAATTCAAACCGCTATAAACAAATTCCATCACAGTACCTCTTATTGATAAGTTTGATAACCATTATAATGGTATTTACAATGGTATATGTATATTTTGCACACATGCGTGATAGAATCAGAAATGATGATATCCGCAGTAGAACTATGGTTACCGACATAGCCCGAAGAATAGCTAAACTGACGTGGCAGTGGGCGGGGCACATTGCTCGCAGGACTGATGGCCGATGGGGTCAGAAGGTTCTGGAGTGGCGTCCGCGGACCGAAAGACGAGCTGTAGGTAAGCCTCCAACAAGATGGAGTGACGACCTCGTCAGGATCGCGGGACCGCGGTGGATGCGAAAAGCACAAGACCGGTCTGAGTGGAAAGCCTTGGGGGAGGCCTATGTCCAGCAGTGGACGTCTTTCGGCTGACATGATGATGTATATTTTGTGTCTTTTTATACATGTATAGTCAAGAGCAATGAAAACTGGTCACTTTGAATTTAATTAACAGAGAAAGTGACTCGTTTTCTTTGCTCCTGAGTGTATATCAGGGGACAATCTCACATAAATTGATCTAGTCCCAAACTAAGCTCTATTCCGTTTACCAAAGCTTTCTTATCCTAATAAGTAAACGCCCCACTCTCTCCTCGTTTCAGGATCATATTGCAATCGCTTAATTCTCTCGGCTCACCAACAGCAAGTCAACAATAAAACAATAAAACGCATTTACAACAAAATAACCAAATTAATTTGTGATACGGAACGAGATTCGCCAGTCAGGCGCACTTTAATTCCTTTCAAATGGATTTAAACGGAACATTTCTATTGCTTTGAGGGCCCTTCCTTCTTCGGGGGAATATCTTTCGTATAGAACTCAAGTGTCTTAAATTTGTCAGGAAACGCGACGATCTAAGAGAATTACCATTTTTGTATGGGAGTGGGACCAAGTGCTGCTCAGAAAGAACACGTCTTGCATATGTTCCTTAGGCTAACACTAGTCTGTACACTAAAGCGCTTCCAGATCTATCCCGGGAATCATGAAAAAAACTACTTTTTCTTGAGAACTAGGTCATCGTTACAACATAGGTTGTCTTTCTTGTCATCGATAATAATTAAGTCTCAATATATTGGTGCCTAGCCGACCCTAAAAACCTAGGCATATAATGTGTGCCCAACAGCCATTTGTTTTTAGCATGTTGCTTTGACATTCATTAACATTTAGAGTTGTCAGTTGTGTTGAGGGCATGAAATCTTACATTAGGCGTTTACGCTCAATGGTGCCATTTAATAATCCTTTACAGAATAGATCTTAAAAACCATTAGATCAAAGTAGCCACTACAAAACAAAACGATATTTTTCCGTCGATCCGATCTTTAAAGTATGTAAGGAACTCGTTAGAGGTATTTTCACGTCTGGGCAGCATTTGGTCCAAACTTTGTTAATCTCCTTTCCTTCCTTAGTTTTGGTTTAGTCACGATTTCACCAAAGCACCCTCACTCTTACACATTGGCCACACTCAGAGTCAGTTAATGGCGATTAAGTTTTTCTTAGTCACGATTTATCATACACAAGTTTGAAAAAGGATTTTTTTTAGATCGTTTAAGACTATATGACTCGTTGAATTTAAAAAAAATGATTTACTTTCTTTTTCAGAATTAATTTTTGGAAACGACGACGCCGGTTGAAAAACGGCCGGTTTCTACTTTTGTTTATATTAGTTACTGATTATACTCTCAATCAGTTGACAATGGCGAAATTACTACGAAACTGGCATATAAAGGCCTTACTGCTTCTTTATAATTAAAATCATTTACGTGAAAATAAACACACAAATATTGAGTCAGTCGTGTTTAAAAAATAGATCTGTATCATGAATATCACTTAAGCACAACACAATCTGCACCGCTGTGTCGTCGAAGAACTGATTCCTATGAAGGACTTATTGGAAATAAGGTCAGACTTGCAGAAAATAATTGAAATCACTAGATGAAGTCATTATTTATTATTTACACAAGAAAATTACATAGTCGTGTCTTTAATAGTTAACCAATCTTAAATATCTTACAGATGTGCCATGTGATACACTTCAACCCCTTTAGTATCTCTTACAAAGCAGTTTGAAAGTGCACGATGTTTTCTCTTCACTGCAAGAGCATTGAGTAATACTTAAGTTAGCAAAACTCATTGGTCAGTGACAGCAGGAATTTGAACTTATTAAGTGGTGAAAACTGTTCAATATATGATAATAATCTTCCCTGACTTACAGTCGCCATCAGATATATCGTAGCGGGCCAGGTGCTTAAATATTTCTGAACAACCTTAATTTTAAATAAATAGCTAATATTTTTACGATCACGAGCCGACTCCCCAAGACCAAGATAAAAAAAAAAGATAAAAGATGTTTATTCAGTAAGTAGGCCGCACGGGCACTTTTACACCTCAAAATCTACCAGCGCTTCGCAAGAGACCACTGCTGAGAAGAAACGCCGCAAGAAACTCAACAGTCAGTCGTTTTTTTTAAATACTACTTATGATATTATACAATTATAAAGCTTAACCTAGCATGCTATAAAACAATGAATTAAACATAAAATAAAAATATAAAAAAAAACATTCAAGCGTAGCTTGAGCAGGAAAATGTGTCAAAACTAAGAATTTTCATAGGGAGTAACAAGTAGTAGTAATAAAAAAAAATACATAAAATATATAATGTAAATTTAAAAAAAATATATACTTTCCTATGACAGTGCAAGACAACCACCACATACAAAGTTTCGATACATTCTCCTACAGAAACCGTGTCCCCAAGGCTGTCTTCAATCCTTACCTCATACACCGGACCCGCCAATAACTCAGTCCCGTGCGTACACAATAAAAACCTTGTTCTAACAGCACTAATGTAGGACGTTTAATTCATTAGCCCTTAAATCGCTAATAAATCCCTGGGCCGTTCCCGATTCCCTGTAGATTTATCCTCTAGCTCGCTCTCCGTGATGGGGCAGCCATTTTTTTGCCCGCTCATTAAGACTAATTCCAGTGGTTGATTTGGCTAATGTGATGTGCTTTGTTGATATACGACTAGGGCTACAATAGTCTACAAGAAGTTTGGAAAGTGACACTGCAAAGAAATTAGTGAGACAGAGGACACGATTTTTTTTTTGACAATTACTTGTGGCCATTTTCACGGGAAAGGGAGTTTAGATTAATACCAAAATTGATAGTTCCTTTTGTTAAAGTGAACTGAACTTAAGACTTTTCGTAGTTTTTGTTTCTGCGGCATGAAACCCTTTTGAGAGTAAATAGCTGTCAAAAAAAATCCATACAAAGGGTCTGGCCGGTCTGCTATAGTAAAATCGCCCCTGTCTGAATATGAAAACTGAATATGCACGTTTATTTGCCTCATTGTCAAATATAATTTTACTGAATATTAAGCCTTAAATACTTACGATAAGCGAAATATTTAAAAAAATAAAAAAACAGTTTTTAATTTATATTGGCCAAACTACTTTATCGATTGACACGTCCTTCGAATATTTTATACATGTATTTAAGATACATTTATAAAAAAAAAATTAAAGTCCTAGCTTCTTTTGAAGTCAACATTTTTGTCTGTTTTAGTTTTTTTTTTTTTTTTTTTTTTCACTTGCAAGTTAGCGACACCTACCACATTTTGATATAATATAGACATTTTAATATTCTATTACATATATTTTTTTCAAAAATATTAGTTTGGATCAACAAAGTGGAAATAAGCTATTTGTGCAAAAGGGTGGAAAAAAAGAACACCCATGAACGCCATCTTCCTTAAATAATGGAAATAGGTAATTCTAAAAAAAAAACTTTTATTTTTGGAAACATTAAATACTTTTGTAATTCGCTCTGATACTTAAGAAATTCATACCTAAGATGCTAGAAATGGGATCTAAACAATCGCTGTAGAAATGGAAACCTACTTCACAAAACTCCCTTTGAAACTCCGTGAAAACCTCTTTGAAATCAGTTCGCTAGCTTTTGATTTTACACGGGCAGATACTCGTATATCTTAACTTTTTATGTATACAGGGAAGAGATAATTTATTTTATTACATTTTTCTCCATAATATATTTTCAGTGAACGCCATGTTTATTACTCATATAGGTACATACATCGGGGTTTTCGGTGCGGGATTGATTTTATGCCTACTCTCAAACATTCCCGCACCGAAAACCCCGATTTATGCTTATATACATGTAAGAAAAATGCTCTTTAAGTTTATAGCACAATTGTATTATTAATAATTAAAAATTAACAGAGAACATGTAAACACAAGTTTATTTATAGAATAACAAAATAACAAATACTCAGGATGCTTGCAGTAAGCTAACTATATCATCTAACAGACCCTAATCGTTATCACGAAACAGGGAACTTAAACATGGCATATGTAAAAGACCAATCAAATATTTTAAAAATATGTATACAATCACGGCACATATCAAAAAAGCAATATAAATGTTTCATAATGTATAATTCAGATAAAAGTGGTATAGATGCAATTGAAAATTATTGCTGTGAGTGTGCAAATGGATTAAGGACGGTGGGCTGTTGTTCACACATTGCAGCTATTGTATATTATCTGTCATAGGTACGGCAGATATTTATCAAAAATCCTGCGTCCTAATTTGAAACTTAGCTCCTTATTTAACAACGATGGTTTAAATATTGCTATAGAAAGTGACAGTGATAACGATTAGGGTCTGTTAGATGATATAGTTAGCTTACTGCAAGCATCCTGAGTATTTGTTATTTTGTTATTCTATAAATAAACTTGTGTTTACATGTTCTCTGTTAATTTTTAATTATTAATAATACAATTGTGCTATAAACTTAAAGAGCATTTTTCTTACATGTATATAAGCATAAATCGGGGTTTTCGGTGCGGGAATGTTTGAGAGTAGGCATAAAATCAATCCCGCACCGAAAACCCCGATGTATGTACCTATATGAGTAATAAACATGGCGTTCACTGAAAATATATTATGGAGAAAAATGTAATAAAATAAATTATCTCTTCCCTGTATACATAAAAAGTTAAGATATACGAGTATCTGCCCGTGTAAAATCAAAAGCTAGCGAACTGATTTCAAAGAGGTTTTCACGGAGTTGCAAAGGGAGTTTTGTGAAGTAGGTTTCCATTTCTACAGCGATTGTTTAGATCCCATTTCTAGCATCTTAGGTATGAATTTCTTAAGTATCAGAGCGAATTACAAAAGTATTTAATGTTTCCAAAAATAAAAGTTTTTTTTTTAGAATTACCTATTTCCATTATTTAAGGAAGATGGCGTTCATGGGTGTTCTTTTTTTCCACCCTTTTACACAAATAGCTTATTTCCACTTTGTTGATCCAAACTAATATTTTTGAAAAAAATATATGTAATAGAATATTAAAATGTCTATATTATATCAAAATGTGGTAGGTGTCGCTAACTTGCAAGTGAAAAAAAAAAAAAAAAAAAAACTAAAACAGACAAAAATGTTGACTTCAAAAGAAGCTAGGACTTTAATTTTTTTTTTATAAATGTATCTTAAATACATGTATAAAATATTCGAAGGACGTGTCAATCGATAAAGTAGTTTGGCCAATATAAATTAAAAACTGTTTTTTTATTTTTTTAAATATTTCGCTTATCGTAAGTATTTAAGGCTTAATATTCAGTAAAATTATATTTCACAATGAGGCAAATAAACGTGCATATTCAGTTTTCATATTCAGCCAGGGGCGATTTTACTATAGCAGACCGGCCAGACCCTTTAGGTCCAGGAGAAAACGTTTCTCACCCCCTAGATCACGTCCGAGTTTATTATTATAAAGACGTCTGTACGTTTTTGTTATTTGTTTTTTTTTGTGTTAAGAACCATTTTCTTGTCAAGGAAGTTTTTCATAACTATGTCTGTACGTTTCGTAATCTACAACATTTAATTTTCGAAATCTAAAAGTTATAAAAATCGGACGAGTTTTAAGAGGAGAGAAACGTTTTCGCATTTTGTATGGAAATTTTAGCTTCACAATCCTCTTAAGACTTAAACTTTACGTAGTTTTTGTTTCTGCGGCATGAGGCCCTTTTAAAGGGTGGGTTTTTGTCGAACCCTCACCGAGGAAAATTCGTAAAACGTTAACCTTTCTTCGGCAAGTAGCCCTCACAGAGGTTTTTGCCGAACACAGGTCCTGTTAAGTAATTGGCGCCAATTCTGTCATGTATATACAAATTTTAGTAACGTGGGTATACAGTATATAATATACACAACCAAACAACACACAACACGCGCATGCATAGACACACAAACACGCCACTACAAACACACACACACTGTCAGCTTTATCTCTTTAACTCTCTAACATGTAGATTCCCCTAGTTCAGGTAACAGTCTTCACCACACGAGTGTGGTACCCATGTCACCGTAATTATAACCCGTCACTATTGTTGAAAAAACTAAAATAAATCAAATAATATCCAACCTTTCAAAACCCATTGGTTGCTAACTAACTTCAAATCGTTATAAATCCTAAATCATCACGTCCGAAAGACGTCCACTGCTGCACCCAGTCCTACATGCTCATTCATAATTGATAAGGATGGATGAAACTTAACAATGATTTGAAATACATATTTAAAGATACCCCATTTATCATGGTTCGTCGACTTTATTTTTTATTTTTTTAGAATATGGCTTCTGGCAGCCTCCATATTCAAATTACTTCTGGATTACTTTTATCCTTACAAGGAAAGGTACCTGTTATCCTTCAAAGATGAACGAAGATACACTTTCTTTAATATTAGTTTTAGCCGATATAACAAAACACGTGCTTATTATTTTTTCATCTTTCTCTATATAAGTTAGAGGGTTTAGTCACTTTTCAGTACTTTGGAGATCAATTCCTCCCAACAGGTTGAGTTTAGGCCGCTAAAAAAAAAAGTGTCTGTTATTTTAAACTACTATATAACATATATCAAAATCAACAAAATCGGAGCCGGACAGTTGGGTACCTTTCCTTCTTAGTAACACCCACATAATAAAGACAATTTGCGGGTGGTAGGACCCTGTGCAGGGTCCGTCCGGATCGCTACCACCATCTTATCCATTAACCTACCGCCAAACAGCAGTGTTCGCATTGTTGTGTTCCGGTTTGGGGATAAGACAGCCGGTGTAATGACTAGCATAGAGGCATTCCATCTTAGTTCTCAGGGTCGGCAACGCATTTGCAGTCTTATGCTAATGTCTATGGGTCACAGTTTCCACTTACCATCAGGTGGCCTGTGTGCTCGGTTGCCTTCTCTATGCCATAAAAAAAAAATAAAAAAGACATAAGAATCATCATAATCAGCCAACGCGTCTAGTTTCTAGAGGGTCACAAAGAATATAGGCTGATAAGCACATTATCCTCCTCATTTTACGTTGGGTAAAATCATTGAATGAAATGAAAGTTTATTTAAATATTATTTTAATCCCCTACCGCTGGCCGCCATATTATTTTCCCTAACAAAGATATACCTCCACCAAATCCATCAACAATCACGATTAAAACGTTAATTGCGTTTTGATCCGCTGCATGTTTTTAATCGCAGGTGAAATAAAATCGCGGCCGACAATTTGGTCGACGCTGCACAATTTGGGTCGGATTAAGAATTAATCTGAGGGACCTGGGGTGTATTCTTGAGGAGCGCTAAATATTAGTTTAATAGACTGTAAAAATTCAACTGCTGGTATGGAATCGGATTCGGGAATCATGCGATAAAAGGTGGACGTGTTCACATGGGCAATTTAAACAAATTACTTTGTTAAAGTCAAAGTCAAAGTTCTTTATTCTTCACCTATGAATGTCAAAAAGCATTACCACCGGTTCGAAAAATAACACCTTTGCCCCGAAAAGAACTGGCGTAAGAAACTGGGGAAGGTATAATCTTTTAAAGAAAGGTTTACATGATAAATAAGTTTACAATGAATATCACAGTATTTTTGCACAGTAGGTGGACTTTTTTTAAGCGTAGGCATACTTACTAACAAACATCCCTATCCATGATATCCATGAAATCAGATGTGATCATACATACCTAGGGCCCTAGCCAAGATGCATTACGCTCACTAGCGTTTCTATTGATTTCGTTTTCAAACCAATTGGCAACACGTCACTGGTACATGACGTGATATAATTGCCGTCAAACTTCTTGAACATTAGGCGAGGTAGTGGGGGAAAGTTCGCGCATCGTACACATACGTGCAGGGAGGCAGAGGGACGGGGACGCGGTGCGGGACGCAAACGTCAACTGATTGACCAATGGGTGCGAACGACGCGTGCTCCCCCGCCGTCCGCTCCCAACGAAACCTAAAAATCGCTTCTGCGCAAGCAAGGTTACCTGTTCAAGAAGTTTGCCGGCAACTATACGAAGAGTCACATGATTTACCAGTGACGAGATTGGTTTAAAAACAAAACGAATAGAAACGCTATTTAGCGTAATGCATTTTGGCTAGGGCCTATAATACACTGCATATTATAAAGCAAAGCCTTCGCTGCGTCTTTCGATTCTATACAATATAAACTTTTGGAACGTTATTCACTTACAACTTTGATCTTGACTATATTCAAGTATCTTTCTTGCTGTCTTTATTTATAAGCCAAGCTCTTGTCGGTGAAGTAATCGCTAATCACTCAACTTTAACTCAAACTTAGTTTTTTCCTACCTATCCTCATATCTTTCTTTCTTTGATGAATTTAAAGATTTATTTCTAGTAGCATAATCCAACATCGGCTTGACTCCTTGGCGCTGCGTAGAGATGTAGCCTCACTCTGCATTCTCTATCGCTTGTACAACGGGGAGTGCTCCGAGGAGCTGTTCGGGTTAATTCCTGCCGCATCCTTCCGCCTTCGTCCTACGCGACAGAAATTCCACCACCATCATTTAGATGGTTGGCAGTCCACAACTGTGCGTTTCAATCGGAATTTCCTGCCTCGCACAACTAAACTGTGGAATGGTCTGTCGCCTGCGGTATTTCCGGACCGTTACGACCTTCAAACCTTCAAGAAAAGAGCGTACTCTCATTTGAAAGGCCGGCAACGCACCTGTGACTCCTCTGGTGCTGCAGGTGTCTATGGGTGACGGTAATCGCTTTCCATCAGGCGATCCGTCTGCTCGTTTGCCTCCTATACCATAAAAAAATAAATTAAGTCGACGGTTTGAGTAGAACGACTGAGAATAGGGCCCCGAAATCGTTGCGATTAATTTCTCCGGAGAGTACCAGACCAGTTTCTCGTACGAATGAAACTGGCAGATTAGGCTGCTCATTTCAATTGAATTGGACTTTAATTGAATTATCTGATTGGTTCCCAATTACATTGAGAGGCTGAGATATTGCTGCAGATTTTGGTAATTTTATTCGATCGTAATGGAAGATGAAGTCGTAATACATTTCGCTTTTATTGTCAAGCTCTTTAGTTATTTACTACCAGTAGCTAATGGGCTTATAATATTCCTTGTAAAATTTACAATTTGACTGTACATTGTTTTTAACGCAATAGAAACTGACTAATGTATGACAGTATTTTTTACTTATCTAAGTCGGTAAGTATACGAGAATTTGTACGTTTTTCGTGTTTGCCTCATGTTTACAATAATGATGTTGGTTTATTTCTTTTTAAGCTTACAACTCCTGGCAAACTGTTGTACATGATCAAGCTGCTCATTGAAAAATGTACAAGAAAGGAACGTTATCTAGCAATATTACTGTTTTTTTAAATTATTTTGTAAAATTTAATTTGTACAGTCGCGAGGCTTGTTTTGATGTATAAGAGTAAATTTTGTACTCGTAACATAAATATATTATAATATATTTTATGGTACTTTATTGTACAAGCCATTATCCCATCCAAGTGAGATCCCAAAGCTTTACAAATGTACTGCAAAAAAACATTCAGCGATACAATAATGGAATAAAAAATATAGCTAGCAAAAATCCCGGTTATCCGTCAGTCCGGTCTCCCCCGGGATACCCGGGTACAGCCGGGTTGCCCGGTCCATCGAACATGATTTTTTCCCGTATTTTTTATTTGCCTCGATTTTTTGCTATTAGGTAATTGTTATTCTATTTTGTTTGTGATGTTCACTGAAAATCTCGAATGAAAATTGCCCTTATGATTGAACCTGCGGATTTTTGAGTTGTTAATATTTCCGTGGCTGAGATAAACCTTATTGTTTTGATGTGTTAGCGTATTGTCAACGTGTTGATAGCTCTTATTTACTTGACAGTGAGCACATTATTATCGTATTTATCGATGTGGATAAACATGGAAAAAACACCTGTCACGTTCTGACCACGTTTTTTTTTTATGGCATAGATAAGGCAACCGAGCACACAGGCCACCTGATGGTAAGTGGAAACTGTGACCCATAGACATTAGCATAAGACTGCAAATACGTTGCCAACCCAGAGGACTAAGATGGAATGCCTCTATGCTAGTCATTACACCGGCTGTCTTATCCCCAAACCGGAACACAATAATGCGAACACTGCTGTTTGGCGGTAGGTTAATGGATAAGATGGTGGTAGCGATCCGGACGGACCCTGCACAGGGTCCTACCACCCGCAAATGCAGGTAGCAGTATGTAATTGCGAAAGTGATGGACGCTTTATCCACCGCGATAAAGCGACCATAATACGGACCCTGGTGCAGTTTTTTTTGGTTTATACAAAGATCGTGTGGTGTAAAGACGCATATATGGGAAGCCCATTATTTTATCGAATTTCACTTGATCGATTGTATAAATTAATTGAGTTTATTTTCTGCTGAAACCAAGTAGTTTTCAGGATACATTAAACATTAATAACATAGCTTAGGTCAGGTTAGACTTGTGACTACCAAAAATAATAATCATGCGGCGAGAAAAGCCTTTCGATGCAATGAAAACTCACTAGATGCCAAGACCTCTGGCTATGCGGAATTATCGTAACCATGGTAATAACAATGCTATAATGGTAATAAAAGAATAGTTATTTCTATGGCAACGCTCTATAAGTATATGATAGTTTTCACGCTTTGGTTAGCGCTATAGGTGATGTTCAGATACCGTTAACGCTATTCTTTTGTTGTTCATAGTACGCGAGTAGAAAAAAATATAATACTAGTAACCTTTAATTAATTTCCTTAGCAATACTTGCCCTGTAATGCGCACGTCTTAAGGAGTCTGCTTAATTAAACCACTGGCCACAAGCCGAGGCTTGGATTAAAAGTAATTTGCTCAAGTTACGCTCAAGTTTTTTTTACCCCGCGATCTTTAGGATAAGATTTTTTTAAAACCTCTGTTGGTTGATTAATAATTGCAATAATTTTTCTGAAAAGCCCTCCTGGATTTAAGTAATAGTTAAGGCGTTATTTTTAATTATTAGCTTCTGACTCGGTTCTTTTACAAAAAGGAAAAGTATTTATTGATATTTTTTTAATTTTAAGATGACTAGGTTTCTAGTTAGTTTGGAGGGGTACCAATTATTATATAAAGATAAAGAGACATTTATTCGCAACAAAACAAAACCACATTATACAGATAAAACAATATCAAGACACAGAAAATTGTTACGAAACGGTCCCAACTCAGCATTCGCCAGCCGGTAAAGCCAGCACTGGTCTTCCGTTGGAACCGCTTGGTGAAAAAACGGAAAGTGACACAAAGAAAAACATCAAGGATCAAACACAATAATTTACATAATTGTTATTGTTTATTTATATATATGAAAACATTTTTCAACGAACGTATAGAAACGCAGAATTTTAATGTCATCTAAAGGCATTTCTCTCCAGATAAGATTTTTTTATTTGTGTAGTCACGAGTCTTACCTAACCTAACCTACGTAAATTAATGTTTTCATCGAAAACGTCATGATTTCAGTAGAAAATTGCTATAAATGGTACAATCGATCAAGTCAAATTCAATTAAAATCATTAGGAGTGATAAGAACTTGTACAACTTCCGTCCGGATCACTACTTACCGCTTAACTGCAGTGTTCGCTTGTGTTCCGGTGTGGGGATAAGAAAACCGGAGTAATTACAGAGTTGCTGGCGCATTAGTAAACTTAAGATTCTTGAGATAGTGGTCTTAAGATCCCGCTTACCATCTTCCTGTCATAAACAAGTCTTTGCATAACAAACAAAATTTATATTTTAGGCAAAACGTAAATTTCACAGCTTAAATGTTTTTGTAGTTCTATTCTCCTACGGTGACATAATAAATTAAGGCAATAATGACTATGGTGCTATAATAACTGCCCATTGTCCACTGCTCATTTGTTAGAGAAGGGCGTGATGATACCATAATGAAAGTTATTTATAGGGTACAGGATTTGTTCCGCACTTTACAGGATCTTTATTAGTAATTGCTTAGACAAAAATGTTTTCCTAAAAAATAGGGAATTATTGTAATTATTATAATATCGTTTTTAGGGTTCCGTAGCCAAATGGCAAAAAACGGAACCCTTATAGATTCGTCATGTCTGTCCGTCCGTCTGTCCGTCCGTATGTCACAGCCACTTTATTCCGTAACTATAAGAGCTATACTATGGAAACTTTGTAAGTAGATGTATTCGGTGAACCGCATTAAGATTTTCATACAAAAATAAAAAAAAACAATAAATTTTTGGGGTTCCCCATACTTAGAACTGAAACTCAATTATTTTTTTTCATCAAACTCATACGTGTGGGGTGTCTATGGATAGGTCTTCAAAAATGATATTGAGGTTTTTAATATACATTTTTTCTAAACTGAATAGTTTGCGCGAGAGACGCTTCCAAAGTGGAAAAATGTGTGTCCCCCCCCCGTAACTTCTAAAATAAGGGAATGATAAATGTAAAAATAATATATGATGTACATTACCATGCAAACTTCCACCGAAAATTGGTTTGAACGAGATCTAATAATTAGTTTTTTTTTTAATACGTTATAAATCGTAAACCGCATTTTACCTTTCATTCAATCAACTCCAATATAATAAAGAATAAAGAAAAACATTTATTTAGATGTATAGTGGTACGGAACCCTACGCGCGCGAGTCCGACTCGCACTTGGCCGGTTTTTTTTTTATTATGACGGTCCATCGCGGTATTTATGCCGCAGTGATTGCACTAAGATAATGTCAAGTGAGTTAGAGGAAATCAGTAAACAGACAAAAGCTATTTCACTATTCGGTTATTCAACGTGATACAAAGTGGAATAAACCACTAGCGGTACTTAAATGAGACTATTTTAACCACTAAAGAAGGGGTCTATTTCCAGATAACTAACTATCTTTTGTTACGTTGTTGTT
This sequence comes from Acleris sparsana, assembly GCA_923062465.1. Lineage (NCBI taxonomy): Eukaryota > Metazoa > Arthropoda > Insecta > Lepidoptera > Tortricidae > Acleris > Acleris sparsana. The sequence goes on from OV281288.1 coordinate 2,661,033, forward strand.
CAACGTTTTTGAAATGCTCAATCTTCGTTTGTTTAACTTTGTTTGTCATGATTTTAATTTAGTTATTATTTTGTGAACGTGTTCTTAATTAATAGAATTAAATTTTACATAGGTTTTGTTTTTTACTACATGACTCCCGCGACTTTGTACGCGTAGAATTAGTTTCCTGCTACTCCCCCTATTTTAACCCTCTCTTAGTGCTTGCTAACATCATGAAAGGAACCCCTGTACCAAATTTCAAGCTTCTAGGTACAGTAGTTTCGGCTGTGTTTGTTGATATAAAAGTGAGTCAGGTTTGCCTTTTATATACAGTGTGTGGCCCAAAACCGGGGATAATATTAAAAACAGGGGCTCTATAGATCACCGGTAATTACATTATAATGGTCTTACCTAATTAAAAACAAAACTTAACTTTCGGTTTTTTTCTAACAAACTTAATCGCAAATTCAATGTAATGCAAACACCGCTAAATCTACCGCGTGTTGTCAATGGCACCCTGTACTCAGACAAACCGCGTACCAAGCGACCAAGCGACGATATCGCGACGGGAAAATACATTACCTACGATTTTTAACTTTGTAGGCTGTTTTCTCCAAAATTATAGACTTTGTAATATTAGATTATTGTGATAGTTAATTGAAATGTTCTAAAGAATCCCCATTTACTTTTTTCGCCCCGGTTTTGGGCCACACACTGTATATAGATTTATTATTACTGAAATAATTTACTTCGTATTAGATTTTGTTTGTATGATACGATTATATTGATGACATTATAATGCTACTAATATTATAAACGAGAAAGTTTGTGTGTTAGTATGTTACTCTTTCACTCTGCAACGGCTGGACGGATTTGGATGAAATTTGAATAAAACAGACTACTTTTCATCTTATAAAATTTAAAAGTTCCCGGGGATATAACTATAATCAAAATCAATGTAGACAAAGAGCAGCTAGTACAAATATAAAACGCTCGGTATTTGTGTTTTAGTGGGTCAAAGCCGCAATACAACGACATAATGGTATAAACCGATGTATGCGACCGACACAAAACCAACCATCGAGGATCGAATCGAAAATCGAAAAGGAGGAATGGATTGAGGAACGGTTATCTCCAGCAGAGGACGTCCAAGGTTACAATGATAATAATAATAATATCATTAAACGAATGGCGCCCTTAATTCAGTCAGACAAACTGAACTGACTAGTCGGATGGAGCACATAGGCAACCTGATGGTAAGTGGAAACTGTGACATAGACATTCGCATTCACAAGACTGCAAGCCTAAGACTGCAAATGCGTTGCCAACCCTGAGGACTAAGATGGAATGCCTCTATGCTAGTCATTACACCGGGTGTCTTATCCCCAAACCGGAACACAACAATGCGAACACTGCTGTGTGGCGGTAGGTTAATGGATAAGATGGTGGTAGCGATCCGGAGGGACCCTGCAGAAGGTCCTACCACCCGCAGGATCTACCTCAGTCTATACTTATCCAGCTTAGAACGTTTTCATGACCCAATTACCAGTTTCCGGCTGGACAACGGTTTTTAAAGAAGCTTGCCTTTTTTTATAATGACTCAGTGAACGAAACGATTACCGTTAGCTTCGTAAGCAGGCTCATTATCAAATAGGCTAACTGTGTTGCCAATAAGGTAGCACCGGTGCCATTTAGGCTTAACAAACCTAAAGTCTGATTCCATTTCGTCACCATCGGTTCGCCACTTAGCGTTCACACCATAATTACGACGTAGGACGTGCAACGTGCATGCACCGGCCACTTCATTATCTCGGGCGTGCTGACGCATAATGAGCGAAATGCATGCGACGGAGCCGGAAGAGACCGTTACATTTAGGCTTTTAGCGGTACGGCGGGTATTTAAAATTCATTTTTGTTTTTTTTAGTGAGTTAGCTTGTCACGTGGGGCATTAACTAGGGTATTTTTGAGGGTATTATAATCCTAATTGAGAATCAGAAATTATGATATCCGCATTAGAACTAAGGTTACCGACATAGCCCGAAGAATAGCTAAACTGAAGTGGCAGTGGGCGGGGCACATTTGCTCGCAGGACTGATGGCCGATGGGGTCAGAAGGTTCTGGAGTCGCGTTTGCGGACCGGAAGACGAGCTGTAGGTAAGTCTCCAACAAGATGGAGTGACGACCTCGTCAGGATCGTGGGACCGCGGTGGATGCGAAAAGCACAAGACCGGTCTGAGTGGAAAGCCTTGGGGGAGGCCTATGTCCAGCAGTGGACGTCTTTCGGCTGACATGATGACGATGATGTGATGAATTGACAAATCCATAACACACGCTGATGTCTCTAAAGTAGTATGTATTCGCCGGTACTGGCCCCACCGCCGCTCCCCCCGAAAAAAGGTGCTCTGACGGCCGAGGGGCGGGCCTTCGCGGCAAAAAAAAAAAAAAAAAAAAAATTACACTTTTTTTCGGTGTTTTGGGGGCCATTTAGAGCGTTTGGGGAGGGTCCCGAGGCTCTCAGACCGCTCCTTTCCATACTTAGCAATAGCACCTGTATTAAATAGAAAAAGGTTATCAACTACCTGACCCTTTTTCTATTACCGGGCAAGCTCTCTATTGTGTGTGCGCGGGCGTTCTCGGGGCTTTTGTCTTGCACCCATCGACGCGTTTCCACCTTTTTTATTGTCTGATTATGCACTATTAACTGCTGTTATGTGATTTTTAATTTACCTATGTGTTTTTCATATCATTTAATTAAGTAGCAATAGTTACTTTCTTAACATATTGTTCATAGGGTCATAGTTCTAACCTAACCTAACCTACGTTGTTGAAGTAAACCTAACATCGTGAAACCTATCCTAACTTAACATAATTATCTAATGTTTTTAAGGATCATACTTCTAACCTAACCTAACCTAACCTAACCTAACCTAACTTGTTGAAGTACCTAAACCTAACATCGTGAAACCTATCCTAACTTAACATAATTATCTAAAGTTTTTAAGGATCATACTTCTAACCTAACCTAACCTAACTTGTTGAAGTACCTAAACCTAACATCGTGAAACCTATCCTAACTTAACGACGCGCTGGCCTAGTTGGTAGTGACCCTGCCTACGAAGCTAGCGGTCCTGGGTTCAAATCCCGGTAAGGGCAGATGTTTGTGTGATGAGCGCAAATATTTGTTCCTGAGTCATGGATGTTTTCTATGTATTTAAGTATATATTTCTCTATATAAGTATTTATATCGTTGTCTAGTACCCATAGTACAATCCTAGAGCTTAGTTTGGGACTAGGTCAATTGGTGTGACATTGTCCCCTGATATTTATTTATTTTATTTATTTATTTAACATAATTATCTAATGTTTTTAAGGATCATACTTCTAACCTAACCTAACCTAACTTGTTGAAGTAAACCTAACATCGTGAAACCTAATATAACTTAAAATACCTACCGTTTTTAATACTTTCGGAAAATAAAGATGATTCAATCAAAGAAGTAGCTACACTTGGTTTTATATTTGAACAATCATACTCAACTGTTATTAAGCATCGCCTAACTTAACCTAAGCTAAGACCTAATTTAATCATAGCTTAAGTCCTAAGCAAAACTTAATTCAATTTACCCATGATAATCTTAGCAAACCAAGCTAAAATTAACATTTATTATCTTATGCTGTTGTTACTTAGAGCCTATTCTAAACAACTATAAAAACCATACATTGCATATATTTCTAAATAAATTACCTACACTTAGGCTGATAAAAATATGGTGATTAAATGTAATTTAATCTGCGTACGGGTGTGTATCTATGAGTATGTATCTACTTCTAACATTAACTAACATTATCTATTCGTAATAGATATATTATATGGGGTTCAGCTTCACATACCTACATGTTTAATTTTACTGTTACACAGTAGTATGTAAAACTAAACCGAAGCATGTAAACTGGTTCCGACTTGCTGGATTCAAAATACCTACTATGGAGTATATCAATCAAAAAAGCCTGTACCGACAAGTTTTGTGTGCCCTAGTGAATGGTTTTAACGGCTTACTTGTTTTATTGGTAGCAGCCTATTAAGTTTTATGGTCACAAAGGATTCGTGTTATTATTTTGGGTTTTGATGAATAATACGGCGTCTGTTTTACCTACGAGTTCAAACTTGTTTCTAGAAGGTTTCTTAACTTACGAATGGTATAAAAGCGGTGCGCTATTGTATATCGGCAAGTATTGGCTACTCAACTGTGCTCGTTACCGGATCTCCCTGTACATATAGCAGTATATAGACTTAACAGTGTTGTTTCGTGCAGTGAAGTGTTTATACAAAGGGCTAATAATGGATGTGAGTATGTACAAGTATTATAACTTAACTGTGTGTCTTTTAGCATTTGTTCACCGTGTTTTTATTAAGAGTAGGTATTGTAAACAGTTGTTTAATTTATTGTTTGATATTGTTGCAGTTCTCTGAAAATACTTTCAAAAACTATTACTACCCGGAAAATAAAGATGAATCAACCGACGAAGAAGGCACGCCTGGTTTTAAAGTTAAGCAAGCCATGGCAAAAAAGCGTTCAGCAAATAACATCGACAGCTTCTTTGAACTTCCCAAGAAGAAAACTAAAGCGTTGAAACGATCTTCGAATGTCAGTCAAAGTTCTCCTGACGGAGTGGGTTATATATCAACCGGACAAGATGACGGAGCATACGCTTCTCACTTGATTAAAATCGAGATATATGATATGCAAAAAGTTAAAAACATTCCACCCACTGAGCACTGGAAACACGCTGATGTGAGATTGAAATTCTACGCGTCTTCTGAAGATGAAAGTCAACTGCAATCGACACGTGATGTAATATATAACATAACAAAGCAAGTAGCTTCTAAAGACAGTTGTGTGAAATATTTTATTGACAATAAGAAACATTGATAAAAAGTGTTTGTGTAAGTTAAACAAAAGCTTGTTATTGTATTAATTATGTAAAAACCTTAGCTTTTAAGAATTCAAGATCCAGTCTAAACAATTATCTTTTTTTGTAAAATTAAATTGTGTGAAATACTTAATTGACTATAAGATGCAGTGATAAAAAGTGTTTGTGTAAATTAAACAAAAGGTTAATATTGTATTACATGTAAAAATAAAAATCATATTTTCGTTCACATATTCTTTTATTTCACAAAAAATGTCTTAAACATATTTCTTAATATAAGATCATTACATAAAGAATTTTCAGAAAACAAACTTAGCAAATCTTTCATAGTTTTTCCATGAAATTTAAAATACAAATATACTAAACAATATTCACCACAAACTGAGGTAAAATGGTTTTGAAGTGGTTTATAGTTATAAAACCAACGCTTTGTATTCCTTTTTAAAAATAACTTATGATAACCTGAAGGTTTCCGGGCAAAGGAGTCAAAGTATTCCCCTATACCATTAATGTCAATATGTATAGCAACCCAGTGGGAGCCTGGTTTCGAGTCTGGGTCCAAATTACTTACAATAAAGACAGGAAGATTAACCCAAATAGGAATTTTGTTAGCAGCAAAAACGTTGAATTCAAACGAAGGGTTGATTTTTTTCATACAAAATTGAATTTCATTGGTATCCATATTTAATAAAATAAAATAAATGAATAAGTTGCTGATGCTGTCAACAATGGTTACAATGAAATAAAGTAGATGGGTAAAAACATTGTATTTATGTATTTACTAACTGTTGTAATCTACAGTTACATCACGATTTTTGTTTATTTCAATAATGTTATCAAATTCTGCATACACAATACAATTAATGGTGGAGGGTAGAGCAACATCAAAGCGAATTTCTAAGCGAACACTTCCATGTCTTACAAGATTCCAGTGTGAAGTTGAACTAGCAGATAAATCGGGAGTTAAATCAAAACATAACAAACAATAACCTGCTCCATATTCAGTTCTGCTTATAGCATTACCTTCATTGTGAAAATGTATACCAGTTCCAGAAAATAAAGTGTGATATGATGATGCTATTAACCCAGAACCAGAACTAAATGATGGTTGTAATGTTTTAGAAGGAATTTCATGACCATCAACATATAAACTAAATGAATTCATATTATAGTGTTGAAAATTAAATGGATTCATAGCTAAATTGCCATTAAACCCAGAATTTGATACAAAACCAATAATACATCTTTTAGGAATTTGTCCGAGAAATATATTATCCAATGTTTTACCCTGTATCCCCGACGGTAATGTAAGCACCTTAACTTCTGCTCTTGTGATAGGATATTTTGCAGTCGTTGTTGCCAATACTTTTTGGTGTGCTAACAAAACGCTAGGATTAATTCGTGTCCTTCTTATAATGAGACTAGCATCCATTATTTGTACCTTGAATTTTTTATCTTGATGACAAATGAGATTAAATGATTCCTTGGAACGTACTAACTTAATACGTATTTCGACACCATTTATTAAGAATTTCTCTTGGTTAAATATGTCAGCGTGTAAATGACCAATCATTTCCACTTCCTTACTCTCTTTGACAAATTCTAGTCTTTTGTGAAACCCTTTGTTATTTGCATCAACGGTATCCATATGAGTTGCAGTATCCTCATACCACAATCCACAAGTAAGATGAGTTTCTTTGGCTGCCGGACCATAGTTTAGAAGATTTTCCATATAAGCACGGTAAGCATATGTATTGTTTGGGGGTGATATTAGTTTTTGATTTAAATATACATCTAGTTGACTGAAAAGGGAATGTAACCAGTTATTGACGGGTGCAACCACGGTATCTGGTTTTAATTTTGTACCATCCTGATTCAATATTTTAGCATTAATATGTAACATTGTGTGTGATAGATCAACATAGTCATCTCCTGATCCAGGAACTTGAAATTCGATGGGAGCATCATCACTTAAAGATGAAATTGATTTGTAATGAACCCACTGTCCACTTTCAATACTTGTTTGAGTCGATGGAAGAGCAAATATATCTAATTCAGATTTTGCACATTCACAGGAATGACTATGTAGGAATGACATTATTTAGCTTGTAAATATATCCTCAATATTTTTGTTTTTATTTTTTTTACTTCCTCTTCGTCTCGATGCTTTCAATGTAATGAGCGGTTCCCTTCTTTTAGATGACATTTTATACCCAGATCCCGACATGAGGGAATCAATTTTTTCATCGGCTTTTCTTTTTAAATTAGCACTTGCCTCCTTGAATCGTGATCTAATCGAACTATCCATAGGGCGTGAATTTACCATATCTGATAACAAACCACAAAACAAAACGTCTGACCTCATCTGTGTTTTTTGGTACTGGATAATTTTGAACTATTGTTATCTTCTTTGGATCAGGTTTTATTCCTTCGGGAGTTACTACATGTCCTAGGTATAAAATTTCTTTTTGCATAAAATTGCATTTCAATGGGTTCAGGTTAAAATTTACTTTTCTTAATCTTTCGAAAACATCAATTAAGTTTTTATTATGTTGTTGTAAATTTCGACCCATGACAATGATGTCATCTAAATAAACTATGCACTGAATGTAGTTTAGTCCAGACATAGCTATGGTCATAGCTCTGCTGAAAGCATTTGGGCTAGTTTTAAGTCCCATTGGTAATCGTTTCATCTGATAGTGTTTATCTGCTATAAACGCGGTATATTTTCTGCTTTTGGGATCTAGTTTGATTTGATAATAACCTTGGTTTAAATCTAAGGTGCTAAAATACATAGCACCGGTTAAAGAATCTAAGATCTCAGTGATGTTTGGCAATGGGAATTTATCGTTTTCAATTACGTCATTGACTTTTCTATAATCGATTACTAATCTCCATTTCTTTTCTCCACTCGAGTCTGTTTTCTTGGGAACGAGGAGTAATGGACTTGCCCATTCCGACTGGGATTCTTCAATGATGTCATTTTCTAACATTTGTTTTATTTGTTTATTTATCTCTGATTTTTGTGATTGAGGTAAACGATACGGTTTACTATATATTGGTGACACGTTTTCTTTTAATGGTATTTTTTGTTCGTATAGGTTTGTAGTATTTAAAGAGTCTCCTGGGAGTTGAAAAATGTCGGCGTATTTCGCGCAAATACTAGCAATGGATTTACTTTCCTCCTTATTTAAATTTTCTAATTTTAAAAGTGAAAATAGTAATTTTACTCTATCTGCATTTGTATTACATTTTTCAAAAGAAACACAATTATAGTCTCGTAATGGTCTTATTTCCGGTGTGAAATTGTTTAAAGTTATGTGTTCGTCACGCGTGTTTAATACTTTAACTGTTATTTTTCCTTTTTTGGTTGTAGTTATGGCATTGGCTACAAATATTCCTTCAGCAATTTCGCTTGATAATATTACGCAATCCTTTGTACAGTTTGTAGATACATGTATTATTGATTCACTTCGTGCTGGTATTTGTATCTGATTTGAACTATTAATTCCGTTATCATTATGTTTTAAAGTTAATGGTATTGTAATTATTGTGATGTTATTATTTAATGTGATTATCTCTTTCTCGTAATTTATGACACATTTATATTTTTTTAAGAAATCTTGTCCAATAATTCCGTCAGCTTGTAATGGTAATTTTGGAAAGACATGAAATTTATGTTCAAAATTTTGGTTTTTTGCCTGTAAGTTTAAAGTAATTATATTGTATGACGTTATATTCCCTCCTACTCCGTTAATGTGAGTCGTCTTGGGTATCATATGACTACCGGCTGATATCGCTGCGTCATGTGTTATGGCGCTTAGGCTTGCGCCCGTGTCAATAAGCCATATGTGCGTTGTGCCGTTTATTGCAAACTGAACTGAATTCATATGACAATACGTTAGAATGTAGTTTTTAGGGACGAAAAAATTCTAATTCTTCTTGTATTTCGCTATTATTTTGTTCACTTCCTATCGCTGTATTAACTTGATGACGTCTGTATGATGGATTTTGACGTCGGCCACGATAACTCGTATGTGTACGCGTGTATATGTTATTCGTGGTTCGTACTGGTCGAGTATTATTTGTTTGCGCATATTTCCCTGTGGGTTTATTTTGCGCACTTGTTCCTGGTTGCGTGCGAGTGTATTTACCCATAGGTGTACTATAATGTCCTCGGTAAGGTCTACGGACATTGTATCCTTTTTTCCGTAAGTGGAACATTTGTTCTGGTCCAGGTGTGGGTGTTATAGACACTTCCTGGTCTTTTGCTCCCTGTATAGCGTCTTTGAGCGAGGTGTAATTTCGGGACGCTATAATGGTACTCAACTTATCATTTCGTAATCCTTCTGCGAACTTTGTAATTGCCGTTTTTTCATTTAAGGGTTGTAAAATGGTATAGGCTTCTGGTTTTCCATTTGCCTGCGTTATTGTGAGGTTTACAAATAAATCCTCCAATTCTTGTCCGAAACGTTCGATGGACCTATTCCCTTGTTTTGCTGTCGTTAGTTTGGCTTGTATCGCGGTTGCTGATTTAATGGGTAAGAGATGGAGCTTCATTTCATCAATTAAATCGCTTATTTTGGTATGGTTACTGGATATTCTAAGTTTGGCATTTTGCGTTAGTCTTGTTTTGATTACAAAATTAATTAATAAAGTATAGTCTGCCTCTTTTATCATTGTGGAATATAAATCAATGGCATCTATAAGTTGTTTAGTGACGGATTCCGAACCGTCCATGGCTGGTAACAGTGATACAGCTGTTTTTAGGTCGAAGCTGTCGTTTGACGTCATCGTGACTATGTCTTTGTCGTATGTTGCTAGAATTTTACTATAAATTTCCTCTATTTTTAGAAAGTAAGACTGAATTATTTCACTGTCTTTTACAGAAAGTTCTGATTTTTCTAATTTAGAACTATATTGCTCTATGTATTCTTCGTACTGTTTATATAATTTTTTTACTTGCTGAATTTTATTTTGACCAATTGCCTCATTTCGGCGTTTTGGTCCTAATTTTCTAATATCCTCCTGGAGTGATTTTATTTGATTATATAACTCCGGAATGGAAGTCATTAATAACTTTTAGTATCATTTAGTTTGAAGTAATAATTTTTATGGTTTAAACGAACAATAAATTTACAATAGTTATGGTTACGGCTTTCTTAAATTGATACCTTCATAACGTTGGTGTGCTGCTGTTGCTGTGGTGTGGCTGTGGTTACGCGCTGTTGGTGGGTAGCTGCTGCTGCTGCGTGGACTTGTTGCTAGACGATCTGCTCTGGCCGGTTCCGCATCGTTGCTGCTACTGCTTGGCGCTCGATCTTTTTAGTTAGACATTCGTGGATCTTCTTTTGTGCATTGATGTCCCATGTCGTGCTTGGAGCTGCAGCGGATTGGTTTTTCGGCTGGTTCCTTGGAGCTGGCTTTTGCTGGCTGGAGCTGGCTTTTGCTGGCTGGAGCTGGCTTTTGCTGGCTGGAGCTGGCTTTTGCTGGCCTTTGCTGGCTGGAGCTGGCTTTTACTGGCTGGAGCTGGCTACTTGGTTGGTCCAAGCGGCGGCGTGCCGACTGAAGCTGAGGCTGCCTCGAGCAGCCCGACTGGCAGGGTCGCCATGAAGTGTAGGGTGAGAGGTATAATGACAACTCAAGAGTCTGGAGGAATACTGTTCTTTATTGGTAAAATTGTACAGCTTATATACTATGGTTTCTAGTCATTATCTAGGCTTAGGGTAAATGGTGTGGAAGTAACGTTAATGCATCGTAAGCAGAATTACATGTAAATATCAAGGTCTAGGGTTAATGGTGTGGAACTTATGATTATGCATTGTCAGCGGATTTAAACTATAAAACTTAATAGAGGCTATAAAGTTTTATAGCATCGTTAAACTAATAATTAGAGAAGAGGTAGGTATCAGCTGTATGTATCAGCTGTTAATACATTGGTGACCTCACTACACAGCGCCTGCACCTAAGGTTTCTTTTCCAATGGTTTTCAAACCACTAGATAATAAAGGGAGCACTGATCTAAATAGCCCTCCCAAAAAACTCCCTATACCATGCCCTCGTTGAAATGGGACTCCTTTATAGACAATTCCTACACCAGAGCCGGCCTGATGCGAATAATAATGCTGGTAAGGACAAGAGACTGAAGATCTGTTATAATTCATTTTACTCGTTGAAAGTGTAGTTTCACGCAAGAGCTACCAAATTGGAATGGTACATTAACACCAGTAGTTGTTCTTATATCTATTTCAATAGTATCGAACTCCCTACGTAAAACCGGTACATAGTGAGCGGGTGAGAAAATGTGAGTTTTATATGCACCATAAATGAACTTAGTTGGATCTAGTGGTATTATTCTAAGCAATGCTGTTATAACATCTCCAACTACTTGCGGATGAATTATATCGGTGTAAACAAATATTTGTGGTGGTAATCCTAAATATAAATTGGCAGGGTTTTTTCCATATGTAATTTGTTTCAAATTTGATCTCGGTTTGAAACCCAGCTGGAGACTTAGTATCGGGGTTGTTATGATAGAGGTTATTTCATTATTTGTTGTTGTTACTCCAACCATTTTTGTCAATGTATCATATCTAAATTTGACATTATTTTTTAGTTGTGGGTTCTCATTAAATGCTTGAAGGAAATGATCAATATTATCATATGTAGTGGCTGGTATATGGGTTTTTATATCAACAATTTTCGTTGATTTGTTGTTGGGTGATACCACTTTTTTCTTTATGTAAATTATATTTTCATGATCTTGAACATTATACATGGAACACGGGTATTGAAATTCCACTAATCCAACTACCCACTCCCCTTCTAATTTTATGTTCTTAGGTAATTTAGTCAGAAAATGTGCAGTTGTGTTGTCAGTATAGTAATCCGTTGAACTGTTGCTCAACAAAGTTAAATAAAAACTGTTTTCATTCATATTTTTTTCAAGCTTGATGCAAGTATCCAAGAGTTAAATTTATTTGGATAACCTTGCCACTTCACTAGTATTTCCTTTATTTCCTTTATGCCTCTAATATGACGCGAACGTATTATTTTATCAATTTTATACTCGGTGGAGGGGAGGTAAGTCACCTTTTGTAACTCTTTAGAATAAAATGTACCAATGATGGGTTCACCTTGCAAATCCTTTAACATATAAACAACTCGTGGTGATCTGTAAATAACTGAATTAATTATAAATATTTCATCACTCCAATTACTTTCATAACCCTTTTGAAATACATGTTTATATTTAGTTATTCTAACATGATCGCCTACATTCAATTTTGAGGTTTCCAATGAAATTTGCCTATCTTTTTTTCGATAATATAAATTATTCCAAACGGTCATAATATTATTAGAGTTAACATCAATTGGTCGCATTTTAATGCTAGTATGATAGGTATGATTGTAAGAATGAAGAAGGTCTTGTAAAATATCGGTGTAATTATATGTATTATTATGAGTGAAGTAACGCCACATTTTCATTTTAAGAGTTCTTTGGAACCTTTCTACTATACTTGCTTTAATGTCGGGATTATTAGTAGTATAATAATTAATGTTTTTGCTTTTAAAGTAATCTCTTACCACCTTTGAAACAAATTCTGTACCTTTATCAGATTGTATATGACGAGGAACAAAGTTGGCTTCAGTAAATATGCTTTCAAAACATTCTTTAACTGTTGATGAATCTTTCTTTTTCATAGCCCTCGCAAAAGCATATTTACTGAACACATCAATAACACAAAGAATATATTTGTATCCATGGTTATATTCAGTATATGTACTCATGTCACTTAGATCAGCTTGCCAGAGTTCATTAAAGTTAGATAGGATATATCTATTTCTGGTGAATCGCTTATGAATAGGTTTATGTAGCGTATACGTATCTTGAGATTGTAGCCATTTTTTTACTTCCTCTTTGTTCATTTGTTCTTTCATCTCCTTCGCTATATTATTTAAACTACTGTAACCAGCTGGATTGGAGACATCATAGTAGATTCTATTAATATCTAATAAGGGGTCCATTTTTCCCAATCTATTTTCTTATGTTGACGCTTAAGTACTCCTGTGGTAAGTGGTGTAGCTCTAAGTTTTTCTTTATCTGTTGATGATCTCGTACTTGTAGATGCAGATAATGGTTCAAACGATTGAGCTGTTTTAATGAATTCCAAGTTTGCGGGATTACCTATGCAGCTTAAAGGAACTCTTATATCTCTTAACAGTAACGCAAACTCTTCCCATCCTGTTGGTTTAGGTCGTTTAAGAGATCTAATCGTGTCGCTTACCAGATCAGTAATATTACTATTTGAAATAGTGCGGTTGTTTATTACAACTTCACCAGTTGGCTTCCACCAAATTTTTGGTCTACTCAAAACAATGTAATCCAACAAAATTCGAGATTTTTTCTCATATGATTTGGGTAATATATCTATAATTTTAGATGGACTAATTGGCATCGGTTCTGGATTTGTTTTATCAATCGGTGTAACTGGTGTAGTAACATCTCCTTCTCGCAAAGGTGGAGTTGCAACTGAGTCATTATATTCATTAAGCTCCTTTTTGTTTACTTTTGACTTTAGATCATTACTTTCGTTGTTGACTTGAAGCTCCCCCTCCGTTATGATAGGTATTTTAAACGGTTTTCGATCTATTTCAATAAAATGTAAAAATCGTTGCAATGCTTGAGAATATAATGTCCACTTTTCACGATCATTCATTTTACTTTTAAGGATTTTTTGCATCTCAGCATCTAGGCGGGATGATGAATTTTCAGGTAGGCTCTCATTGCGTTTCAGTCTTTCAATAAAATCTGATTCAACTAATAGCATTTTTTTTGTATTTTCCATTATGATTATGATAATGAGTTTACTAAGGCACTTAAAACTGCTCCTAATATAATAGGTAGAAATGCACCTCCCTTTTGAATTATAACGGTTTTTCTTATTTTATGTTTTCCTTTTGAAATTAATTTTCGCAAGATATCTTTATGTTTTTTTAATTTAGATTTTTCTTTTTTTTCTAATGGAATTTTTCCATTTAGAACGTTATAAATGCACTCGCAAATAATGTTGATCTCATCGTCATCACAAGATTTAAGTAACGCCGTGCGATATTTTGGTTTTAGCAATTGCAATGCTTCAAGTAAATGTTTATATGTGTTTACTCTCGCATGCATCATGTAGAACTGACTAAAATTTGCTGATTTTTATCGTATTTAAACCCCTTTTTAGGGACATACACAGTGCAATGCCCATCAAACGGAAATATTTTTGTTTTAAAACGACATATGTCATTTGTATTTTGTTTCAGATCAATCATGAGGTAACCATGTGGTTCTTGAGTAGCATCTTTGTAGGCTTCATCTACAAATTTTGGGTTTTCTGGGTAAACTTGTCGTGACAAGTAGCGTATTTGTGTTTTGTCCCTGGGATTCTTAAAATATACAATGTAGCTTGTATTCAGCGAAATATCACGTTGGCCTTTCCCCTGATGAAATATGTTTTGTGTAATATAAAAAACACTTAAATTTCTATGATGACTACCTTTTGTAAAAATGTCTACGATTCGTCCATCCGATTCTCTCATCAGATCATCTATTATAAGAAGCTTAGGTTTCTTCCCATCAAACATTGAAAAATCTGGTATTCCTTGACTATAATTTACATTTTCCAGATTGTAAAGAGGCTGCATTTCATCATAACACCAAATAATTTCATCAAATACAACATTACATACTTCTTTGGAATTATTTAAAAAGTTTGTTACAAATTGAGTTTTACCACACCCACTCGGACCAGCTACAATGGTTGTGAAAGGATGATAAAAATGTATCATAATTAAAACTAGTAATACGTGTTGATATGTAAACAGATAAAAGTGAAATGATGTAATATTATGAGCTCAATTACTTTTTAAATAAATCAACTAAAACAACGGTAAACACCTTTAAAAAAAAAACAAAGATATCATTGTAAAATATGTTTTATTTCGAAATTGTCCGTTCTTTTTTAATCTACCAGCGCTCCGGAAATGAACATCATTGTTGAGAAGGAACGCCGCAAAAAACTCAACAAAGTTTTTTTTTATACCAACAATAAAAAAAATTAATAGTTGAACTAAAAACTAATTTACATTATCTACAATTAGTACCCCCACCAAATGCTTTTTTGATTCAGCTTCACCAACCTATATTTACAAAACTTAAAATTAATTTACATTTCTACAATATAAGTACTTAATCTTAATTTACATTTCTACAATTAGTAGCCCCACCACTTGTTTTTTGATTCAGCTTCACCAACCAATATTTACAAAAACTAAAATTAATTTACATTTCTACAATTAGGTATACAAAAAATAATGATGACATTTTTGAATGTTCTGTGATTATAAATTACATGTCAAATTAATTTTGTGATGATTGATGTGGTATTTTATAATGTCCCCACGCAAGAGTGTCCGAAGAGTTTTCTAACAAGAATCGTTTTGTATCATTATGAGATAATGATACTTTATTTATGTTTTGGGTAAATATTACATGTTTTATTGATTTAAATCTTAGCATTTGGCCATGTTGTACATTTTTTTCAAATAAACACTTTTTATAATCGTTGAGAGTCAGTTTTTTACTAACACATTTATTTACTCCTTTGGCTTTTGATATAAGCCCATGATTTTCAACGTCTAAAGCATACATTTTAGATCGTAGACCAACAAACTCTTTAAAAAATTTACCATTGTTTTCATCTTTGAAAAACCCTAACCGCTTTTTATTTAATAATGGTAAACCATATTCATTGTTCGATGGGTAATCTGATGTATCAAAATATAAATCAAGGTCTGATTTTATGTCCTCATAATAGTTTTCCGTGAATATTTGATATACTAAACTATCTGTATCTGTATAAAGAAGCCTTAGATTTTCTTGATATTTTGTTTTCATGTAGTCATAATGAAATTTGTACATGAAAGTTTTCGATATATCCAAAATGCAAAATCCTAAGTAAATTGGTTTATTATAAAATATTTTAGTTTTATTCAATTGGACAGCAGCTAAGTTCTCCGAAAATATTGATAAACTGTGGAACTCAGGTTTGGCTATCATAGTTTCAACTCCCAGTGATTTCCCCTGATTTTCCCAATGATTTAGCAATTTTACGTTCACATATTTCAAAACGTTTTCCATGGTCTTACCAAACATTGAATTATTCATACTTTTATAGTGGTCTTTATCAGAATCACAAGTTGCTTGCGATCGCATGTGAGTGTTTAAATCTATGTAACTTTTTAACCACTTTGATTGTTCAAATCTCAAAATGCAGTGGATTTTAGTTAATTTCAAACCATTCTTCAAACATTGTTTTAGATTTCTATAATGTAGAACATAATTCGTTTTCCCATTTAAATTAGGAATTAATTTTTTTTCTTTGGAATTCCCTAAACAATCATTTTCTGGACAGAATGGCAAATCCGAATGAGAGTCATGCAATTCGTTGAGGTATTCTAGATCGACTTCTAAAATGAAACCATGTTCGGCATCATCAGAAACATTGAAATCAGCATCTACATTCACCCATTCAAATTTACCAGTAGGGAGACATTGAGACATAGCCCACCCATAAAGATTATTTGCATCCAAGTACATAAGATATGAAGAAGGAATATTTTGATCATAATCTGCCATAAATTTATTATTAGCTTTTGCGTGCCTTTTACTACATTGCGAGATGCCACCGCGAATATTTTTGGTTATGAAAGCTATTTTATCAATGTCGGTTAAGAGCTCTAGAGTTATTTTTGTGGTTTTTAACATCGCGTCCCAACTTAATCCCGGAGCAGTATAGTAATGGACTGGATCTAACCCATATGTCCTAAGACATACATTTCTAAAATTTTCAAATACGTCGGTTAGTAACAAAACATCTGTTTTTAAATATAAATCAGAATAATCCCCCATATTTTTACAATTAAAATGAGTCCAAACATCTCTCGCATGTTCATAATCCTCATCCGAAATGTTGCAATCAGCCAGGGAACTGTAGAATTTATCTTGAGAGGGGAGAGAAGTTAACTTTAACGTGTCATAAGATGTCATGTATTCATAGGGATAGATACCCTTTCGTATTAATCGTTTAAAATCCTCTTCACATGGAAAACTTAATTTTAATTCACAAAATTGTTCGGGTGTCAAGGTTTTGGCTAATTTTTCAAGACTACAACTCAAAAATTTAAGCGAATCAACAAATCTCAATTTTATTGTGCAATTATTCACTTTTAAAGATTTAGAGAAGGAAATGTATTTCTCTTTGTTCTCTGGTATTAACTCAATGTCTCCTTCCTCAAATCCAAACCCATGTACTATAAAATGACTGTCATAGTTGCTCAAATTATGGAAAAATACAGGTACAAAATTAGGTGCCCTGTATTTTTCGGAACAAAGTTGATGTGCTACTCCTTCATAAAAACCTGTATGATGATTATAACAAATAGTGGAATCACCGTTTAAGTCTTTATCACAAATGTAACATGTGCTGCTCTGTGCAATATCTAAATTATTTGAATCAGATAAAGGCAAAGGGGTTTTAATAAAAGTATTACTCCTACAAATGTTCACTAAATCTTTTTTAATGTAATTCATAAATGTTTGGGCACAATCTTTACCTTTATATGTTCTATATATTGACAGCTTATCATCATAAGAACACTTTATGTAGTATCCAAAACTATATACCTCATGTTTTTGTACATTTGTTGTAGAGGATGTACTAGGATTATTGAAACATGAAGGAATTGGATTTAAAAAAGCCTCAAAATCTGCATAAACAACAAAAGGTACCTTTAATTTACGATCGTAATTATTAAAGGTGAGTAGGTTTGATGGAACATTTTCATTGAACCAGTTTTTCTTTTTATCTTGTTCTGAAGGTAACTTTGTACAAACATGGAAGCAGTCGTTTCTTTGATGATTGATTAAATTTATATTTGATGTAAAACTTGTTAGACAGCCATCACAAATATGTACAGCATGTTGCTTTTTGGATAGTTGTTTAGATACTAATCTAGATAATTTTTTGATAAAGCAATAATGTGCTTCGCTACCTTTGGTTATATATAATAAGTTTAAGTGGGTAGCTTTTTTGCATTTAGTTAAGTGTAGTGGTCCTATCACATCATGTTTTTTACTTTGTGTATTGTACTCGAGCCCAAAAACATTTATGCTTATATTGTTAATTTTTTCAAATTTATGAATATCAGTTAATTTAAATGGGAAACTCAAATTTTCAAAGTTTAATTTATGTTTATGCGCTATATATGAATTCAATTCATTTGTATGATTGTTTGTGCATGGATATAAGCCTGACAATACAGCCCATCTAAAACATTCATGATCATTGTTTTTTACATTAATAACTGCCTTTTTATTCATTATATCACACGGCAATTCTATATAGGAAGAACCACGTAATGGGTTAAATTTATTTACATTCACATCTAGATAGTTGAATTTTACTAAACTCCAACCACTGTCTTTCCTTTCAAAGTTAGATAATCTTGCTAAAATTTCGTTAACTGTACTTGTAAAAATATCATTTTTGTCACAGCTTTGATTCACTATATTGTTACTAAATTGAAAATCAAACGTATTATTCAGCTGTTTGGTATCTTGAGTAAAATCTGCATTGAGAATAAAATTTACTTTTAAGGCGCGATGATCAGTCAGTGAGCGATCCAATAAGGTGAAGATTTTTTCTTTATTTTTTTGTAAAATTGTTTCGGGGGTTAATGGATTGCAAACATTTTCATCAAGCAATATTCTATAGGTAGCCACCCTATTCCTAAATGCGTTTTCAATCAACTGCACGTTAACCCACTGAGTGTCAGATCTTAAAACATTATTTTTGTGTATATTGCTATTTAAATGATTGGAGAAATATCTTTTGCACACAAACTTACTACACACAGAACATTCAATATTATCACTATTTTTTGTACTTACATTTTCATCTAATATCGATACTGCATCACTACTAGTTGAGACACGAGCTTTCTTTGTAGGCACTTCTTCTGCTTCCGATACTGTAGCTGTCCTTTTTACTCCACGCCCGACTTGAGAAGATCTACAAAAAATAAAAAAATGAAATTAAACACACCGTATGTATTAATAGCAAATACAGACTTGGCGTATAATTGGTTGCGATATTATACTAACTTAAATCTTGACTACATTGTTGGCAGTATGCTTGCATTGTTAAAACTCCATCAATCACATCCGACGACGAATTGTTCTGTTTGTCTTTAATGTGTCCATCACACGGTGTAAAATAAGGTCTTATATCAGCATCTTCTAAAAGTGTGGTTGGTAATTGATTTGATATAAACCACAGCCGTATGCTTCTATGGAAATTAGCTATAATAAACTGTTTGCTTAAACATTCAATTTGATCACGAGCTAAATTAATAATGATGAACACCATGATGGAATAAACTAGCACTTAGTAACTCAAACACTGTAACCCAAACAATGAATTATTTTGCAACGGACACCCCATTTATAAAATGGTACCCCTCCTAACTGTTTCAATAACAATAAGATCAAGTCACAACGAGTCAGAAACCCATCCTTTGATAAGTATTGCTCAAGCACTTTTAAACAGGTTAGAACAGGAATATTTAAATAGAAAAATATAACTTACGCCTCACGATGAAGTTGACTTATAAGTTCCCCGATGGCGTGTAATTCTTGATCTTCTTCAAGCTCCTCACAGAGCCTGATGAGTTCGGGATCATAGATATCGCAGTTCAAACTATCCATTTTGTTTAATTTACACAAACACTTTTTATCACTGCATCTTATAGTCAATTAAGTATTTCACACAATTTAATTTTACAAAAAAAGATAATTGTTTAGACTGGATCTTGAATTCTTAAAAGCTAAGGTTTTTACATAATTAATACAATAACAAGCTTTTGTTTAACTTACACAAACACTTTTTATCAATGTTTCTTATTGTCAATAAAATATTTCACACAACTGTCTTTAGAAGCTACTTGCTTTGTTATGTTATATATTACATCACGTGTCGATTGCAGTTGACTTTCATCTTCAGAAGACGCGTAGAATTTCAATCTCACATCAGCGTGTTTCCAGTGCTCAGTGGGTGGAATGTTTTTAACTTTTTGCATATCATATATCTCGATTTTAATCAAGTGAGAAGCGTATGCTCCGTCATCTTGTCCGGTTGATATATAACCCACTCCGTCAGGAGAACTTTGACTGACATTCGAAGATCGTTTCAACGCTTTAGTTTTCTTCTTGGGAAGTTCAAAGAAGCTGTCGATGTTATTTGCTGAACGCTTTTTTGCCATGGCTTGCTTAACTTTAAAACCAGGCGTGCCTTCTTCGTCGGTTGATTCATCTTTATTTTCCGGGTAGTAATAGTTTTTGAAAGTATTTTCAGAGAACTGCAACAATATCAAACAATAAATTAAACAACTGTTTACAATACCTACTCTTAATAAAAACACGGTGAACAAATGCTAAAAGACACACAGTTAAGTTATAATACTTGTACATACTCACATCCATTATTAGCCCTTTGTATAAACACTTCACTGCACGAAACAACACTGTTAAGTCTATATACTGCTATATGTACAGGGAGATCCGGTAACGAGCACAGTTGAGTAGCCAATACTTGCCGATATACAATAGCGCACCGCTTTTATACCATTCGTAAGTTAAGAAACCTTCTAGAAACAAGTTTGAACTCGTAGGTAAAACAGACGCCGTATTATTCATCAAAACCCAAAATAATAACACGAATCCTTTGTGACCATAAAACTTAATAGGCTGCTACCAATAAAACAAGTAAGCCGTTAAAACCATTCACTAGGGCACACAAAACTTGTCGGTACAGGCTTTTTTGATTGATATACTCCATAGTAGGTATTTTGAATCCAGCAAGTCGGAACCAGTTTACATGCTTCGGTTTAGTTTTACATACTACTGTGTAACAGTAAAATTAAACATGTAGGTATGTGAAGCTGAACCCCATATAATATATCTATTACGAATAGATAATGTTAGTTAATGTTAGAAGTAGATACATACTCATAGATACACACCCGTACGCAGATTAAATTACATTTAATCACCATATTTTTATCAGCCTAAGTGTAGGTAATTTATTTAGAAATATATGCAATGTATGGTTTTTATAGTTGTTTAGAATAGGCTCTAAGTAACAACAGCATAAGATAATAAATGTTAATTTTAGCTTGGTTTGCTAAGATTATCATGGGTAAATTGAATTAAGTTTTGCTTAGGACTTAAGCTATGATTAAATTAGGTCTTAGCTTAGGTTAAGTTAGGCGATGCTTAATAACAGTTGAGTATGATTGTTCAAATATAAAACCAAGTGTAGCTACTTCTTTGATTGAATCATCTTTATTTTCCGAAAGTATTAAAAACGGTAGGTATTTTAAGTTATATTAGGTTTCACGATGTTAGGTTTACTTCAACAAGTTAGGTTAGGTTAGGTTAGAAGTATGATCCTTAAAAACATTAGATAATTATGTTAAATAAATAAATAAAATAAATAAATATCAGGGGACAATGTCACACCAATTGACCTAGTCCCAAACTAAGCTCTAGGATTGTACTATGGGTACTAGACAACGATATAAATACTTATATAGAGAAATATATACTTAAATACATAGAAAACATCCATGACTCAGGAACAAATATTTGCGCTCATCACACAAACATCTGCCCTTACCGGGATTTGAACCCAGGACCGCTAGCTTCGTAGGCAGGGTCACTACCAACTAGGCCAGCGCGTCGTTAAGTTAGGATAGGTTTCACGATGTTAGGTTTAGGTACTTCAACAAGTTAGGTTAGGTTAGGTTAGAAGTATGATCCTTAAAAACTTTAGATAATTATGTTAAGTTAGGATAGGTTTCACGATGTTAGGTTTAGGTACTTCAACAAGTTAGGTTAGGTTAGGTTAGGTTAGGTTAGGTTAGGTTAGGTTAGGTTAGGTTAGGTTTGGTGGTGATGGGGGACCTAAACGCCAAGAGCGCGGCGTGGGGTTCCCCCATCACGGACCCGAGAGGGGTGGCCCTCGAAGACTGGGTGGCGGCGATGGGGCTTGAGGTGCTCAACCGGGGCGACGCCAACACGTGTGTGCGGCGGCAGGGAGGGTCGATCGTGGACGTCTCGTTCGCGACCCCTGCCATTGCCGCACGAATCACGGACTGGCGCGTCCTGCAGGAGGTAGAGACCCTCTCCGACCATTTATACGTTCGGATGAGGGTCAGCACCTCGCCAGTGGTGCCGCCGCCCAGCCCGAGAGGGCGGAGGGGGAGAGGAGGAGGAGGGGCTTTCCCAAGGTGGACCCTGGCCCGCCTCGACATGGGAGCGGCGGTGGAGGCGGCCATGGTGGAGGCGTGGTGTGCGCCCCCACCGGTCTCCTTGGGGGTGGAGGAGCGGGCAGCCCGGTTTCGCGTCGCACTAACGTCGGTGTGCGACGCGGCCATGCCCCGGGCCCGAAGGCTGCCCGCCAAGAAGCAGGTGTACTGGTGGTCGCAGGAGATTGCGGCCCTGCGAGCCGCCAGTGATGCCGCCCGCCGCGCATATACGCGCTGCAGGAGGCGGCGACACCTGCCGGAGGAGGAAGAGCATCTCCACAGAGAGCTGAAGGTGGCGAAGGGCGCGCTCTCTGTGGAGATAGCTCGCAGAAAGGACGAGGCGCGTGAGGAGTTCCTGGCCACGTTGGATAGGGATCCGTGGGGGCGGCCATACCGAGTTGTGCGCAACAAAATGCGTTGCGCACCCCCCATGGACTCCCTTGAGCCGGAGCTCCTCACGAGGATTGTGGAGGGACTCTTCCCGGCTGCGGTGGCCTTCCAGCCGCCCGCAATGGTGGGCCCCACGGTTGAGGAGGTTGATCAAGATGATCCCCCTCCCGTGACGGACGACGAAATGGAGACCATCGTCGACCGTCTCCGGTCCTGCAGAAAGGCACCAGGACCGGATGGGGTACCGGGGAGAGTCCTCCACATTGTGGCGGAGCACCTCGGGGACCGCTTGCGGACCCTCTTTGATGATTGTATCAAGGAGGGGCGCTTCCCGAGGTGCTGGAAGGAGGGACGCCTCGTCCTCCTTCGGAAGGAGGGTAGGCCGTTTGATACCCCTGCCGGTCACCGCCCCATCGTCCTCCTAGATGAGACGGGCAAGATGCTAGAGCGCATCTTGTCCCGTCGCATCGTCCAACATCTGGAGGACGTGGGGCCTAACATCTCCGACCGGCAGTTCGGGTTCCGGGAGGGACGGTCCACTATGGACGCGCTTTCGTCCCTCCGGAACTTCTGTGGGAACGCGGAGGCGAAGGGTGAGGGGGTCGTGGCGGTGTCGTTAGACATCGCCAACGCATTTGGCTCCCTGCCCTTCTCGGTCATCAGCGAGGCCCTCCGCTTCCACAGGGTGCCCGGGTATCTGCGGCGGATTGTGGAGCACTACCTAACCGACAGGGTAGTGCTCTACGATCGTGGGGGTCTGCGGATCGCTCACCCGATGTCGTGCGGTGTTCCCCAGGGGTCCGTGTTAGGACCCCTGCTATGGAACATAGGGTACGACTGGGTGATCCGCGGAGCGCTCCTTCCCCGCATGGCCACCCTTTGTTATGCCGACGATACAATGGTGGCCGTGCGGGGACGTGAGCTGGAGGAGGCCCTCCGGAGGGCGTCGTTGGCGGCAGACCTGGTTGTCGGCCGCATCCGACAGCTGGGTCTGGAGGTGTCCCTCCCGAAGACAGACGCTATTGTCTTCGGGGGGAGGGGATGGCGTCCACGTTGTGGATTGTCCATCCCTGTGGCGGGGGAAGCGGTCCAGGTGAAGGGTACGATCAAGTACCTTGGCCTCATCCTGGACCGGAGGTGGGATTTCGGGGAGCATTTCCGCCAACTTGCTCCCCGGGTGGTAGGCGCCGCGTCAGCCCTGGGCCGCATGTTGCCGAACGTGGGGGGGCCTCAAGCGCCATGCCGACGCCTGTTTGCAGGCGTAGTGCGTAGCATGGCGCTATACGGAGCGCCAATCTGGGCCGACAAGCTGTCGGCCAAGAATAAGGCGCTCCTAAGGAGGCCCCAAAGAGTGGTGGCCCTCCGAATAGTGAGGGCCTATGTGACGGTGGCACATGCGGCCGCGTGTGTCTTGGCCTGCACCCCGCCGTGGGAGCTAGATGCTCAGGTGCAGGCCGAGACATACCGGATGAGGGCCGGGTTCCGGGCGAGGAGACAGCGCCCGGACTCGGAGACGGTGGAGGGGGCCCGTCGAATGACGGAGCGGCGCCTGAGGGACCGGTGGAAAAGCGACCTGGAGGACTCTCCCTATGGACTCCGCACCATAGGGGCACTCCTCCCGTCGCTGGACCACTGGTTGGAGAGGAGGTACGGTACCGCCACGTACCGTCTTGTGCAGGTGATGACCGGGCACGGGTGCTTCGGCCATTACCTGCACAAGATTAGGAGAGAGCCCAGTCCGGTTTGCCACGAGTGCGGCGATCCGGACGACACGGCCCAGCACACCCTAGAGGTGTGCTCGAAGTGGGATCCGGAGCGCCGCGCTCTGGTTGCGGACACAGGGCTCTCCGATCTCTCACTGCACAGCGTCGTGTCGGCCATGCTGAGTAGTGAGAGATCGTGGTTGGCGGTCGTCTCCTTCTGCGAGAGCATTGTCTCGCAGAAGGAGGCGGCGGAGCGGGAGCGCGAGGAGGACGTGGATGCGCACCCGCTCCGGCGTAGACGTGTGGGGCGAAGGCGGAGGCAGTTTGCCGCCCGCCTGAACCCCTAGTAGGACCGTGGGGATAGGGTCCCACATAAAGGTCCTACACGTCTGGGGGAGGGTTCGGCGTGTTAACTGAACCCTCCCTCCTTTGGCGCAGGTGCCCCAGCAACAGGCTGGGGCGGCTGGGGGGCACCCAGTGGTGAATAGTCATCAGCCCACGGTGCCCCCGTTAACAGCCTGTGGAGGTTAACACCGGTGAGGTTTTAGTGGGTAGGCTTCCCCCTTCCCCTTCGCTCTGAAGGGTAGGGGGTTGAGAGTCCCACATAACCCTCCAATATGGTCGTCCCTAGACCGGAGGGTACGCGTAAATGCGTTTCCTCACCGTTAAAAAAAAAAAAAAAAAAAAAAAAAAAAAAAAAGGTTAGGTTAGGTTAGGTTAGGTTAGGTTAGAAGTATGATCCTTAAAAACATTAGATAATTATGTTAAGTTAGGATAGGTTTCACGATGTTAGGTTTACTTCAACAACGTAGGTTAGGTTAGGTTAGAACTATGACCCTATGAACAATATGTTAAGAAAGTAACTATTGCTACTTAATTAAATGATATGAAAAACACATAGGTAAATTAAAAATCACATAACAGCAGTTAATAGTGCATAATCAGACAATAAAAAAGGTGGAAACGCGTCGATGGGTGCAAGACAAAAGCCCCGAGAACGCCCGCGCACACACAATAGAGAGCTTGCCCGGTAATAGAAAAAGGGTCAGGTAGTTGATAACCTTTTTCTATTTAATACAGGTGCTATTGCTAAGTATGGAAAGGAGCGGTCTGAGAGCCTCGGGACCCTCCCCAAACGCTCTAAATGGCCCCCAAAACACCGAAAAAAAGTGTAAATTTTTTTTTTTTTTTTTTTGCCGCGAAGGCCCGCCCCTCGGCCGTCAGAGCACCTTTTTTCGGGGGGAGCGGCGGTGGGGCCAGTACCGGCGAATACATACTACTCTCTAACGATAGAGGCTTATCATAAGATATTTTTGAGTATTTTTTGATGTTATCTAGGATTATTCCTGGAATCCCTAATAACTTTTGTCCGAATCATTTGTCCTAAATTGGTTTTCAGCTGAGTGAGATCACTTTTTAAGCTCTCTAACATACCTGCAATTATGTTAGTGTAGGGTTTTAATATAAACAACCCTAAAATGTTTTAATATTCAGCCGTAAATGGTTTTAGCATATTTGAAAATTCGGACAAACGATGCATTAGGACAAATGAATGTACGAGTATATATAGAAAAAGAAACTGACTGACTGAACGATCATCGCACAGCCAGAACCCCTGGAACTGAAATTTGGAAAACATTTTTTTCTCTTCTCTTTCTGCAAAATATTTAATAAAACTCCTAAAGAGGTCATTTTTGGAAATTCATCCTCTCGGGGGTTAAAATAGGGCATGCCCTAAGAAGCGCGAAATTATTTGACCGCGTACGAAGTGGTGGGCCCTTTTAAAGAATATTATAAAAAATATATCTGATCCTTGATTATTAGAGATAATTTCAAGAATTTGTAAATTCTTAAAAGCTTATTTTTGCCGCTCTGCTGGATGCCGCATACCGAATAACTTATTAAATGTATTCAACCGACAAGGAACTGACACAGAAATTATATTTGCTTACTCAAATTTAAATAACTGGCTCTCCATTATACGCGGCAAATCCATATCGGTATCGGCATATTTATTTTTCTTCTTTATTCAGTAAGTAGGCCGCACGGGCTCTTTTACACGTCATGGTATTGTATTGTCAATTCTACGACGGCTGTTATTTACCTGACAGTAATCAAATCTCAGTTTCGTCCAAAATAAAACGAAACCATGTCAAATTTAATATGTTTTAGTGAAAAGAATAAAGCATCTGGTCAATTTTAAACCAAGCTGACATCGACACCGAAAATTTTAACTCCAATTTTTAGGCGAAATTTAAAAAAAAGGTGTAATATGTGACTTTTTTAGCAAAGTTTAGTTCTCAACGTTTTTGGGCGGGCATTATTTGTCAAGTTTTTTTTCGTTTTATAGACATTTAAAAAAAACCTTAACGCAGTTAAAGCAATTCATTATTTCCCTGATTGCAATTAGAAAAGGACATCACAAGTCCCTCAATTCCTCTAGTAATTATTCCTCTCTGTCTCAGAACTATAGCATGTCAAACTTAATCATGTATTCATGCACATGTTTAAGCCGTTGCATTTAGGTCTAGGTTGGCTTGTAGTAGCGGTTTGGTTAATTTAGTGTTTACTAATGACCAGTCCTCTAGAGAAACGTTGGTGACACGAAACAAATTGGGTAACAATAGGAAATTAGGCTACACCCAGGTCGTACTGTCACTATATGCAACACTAGTAAACATGTATGTGAAATAATTAATGAGAAATGTTTAGGAATGTTTCTCGGGTAACTCAAAAGTTAAAGAGACGAGAAAAGGTACTCTTCTCGGCGACACGGAGTACCTACCTTAATGACTGTTTACTCTAATTAAAAAAAATATCTTTACGTTTGTGAAACAAAAATGAACCTGCAATTAATATTATGGAAGGGCATTACCGACGTGCCGGTGGTAGGACCTTGTGCAGGGTCCGTCCGGATCGCTACCACCATCTTATCCATTAACCTACCGCCACACAGCAGTGTTCACATTCTTGTCTTCTGGTTTGGGGTTAGGACAGCCGGTGTAATGACTAGCATAGAGGCATTCCATCTTAGTCCTCAAGGTTGGCAACGCATTTGCAGTCTTAGGCTTGCAGTCTTGTGAATGCGAATGTCTATGGGTCATAGTTTCCACATACCATCAGGTGGCCTGTCTGCTCGTTTGCCTTCTCTATGCCATAAACAGAAAAAAAAAGAGTGGAAAACTATGGTATGCTTATGGCATGCGAAGCTCTTCATAAGTAGAAAGACTTCACCAGAACTGGACCAAAAAATTTGGAAACTCAGCAGAAGAGAACTCTGATATATTATAGGAGTGTTTACCGGGCACTACGAGGTTAAACATCTCCTAGCAAAGATGGGCCTTTATCTCCATACAGATTGTAGAATGTGCGGCGAAGCGGTGGAAACAATGAAATACTTATTGTGTGAATGTGATGCCCTCGTCGGAGTAAGAATGAACATCTTCGGTTGTGGCTACCCAGAACCAAGCGATTTCAAGGCACTGCCATTGACTACTATCCGTTTACCGTTTACTTTCCGTTTACTATCCGTTTTACTATCCGTTTTCTGGCTGCATGGGATTGGATAAAGGTAAATTACACAAAAGATCCTCTAGGGTCGAAAATCCCATAGATACCTATAGTAAGAATTTTTGAATATGACAAAATCTACTTGGAATCTTCCTGAATGAATTCCGTCATTTAAAAATCTTACTTTACCTCTTATGCGTCTTAAAGGTTGAAAACGCGTCTGCAAATCCTCTGCTGGGGTGTGAGTCTCTCAAAAACGACGGACGAACGAACGAGTGAATGTCGTAGCGGCAAGTTTAAGTAGTTCCGTCAGAGGGAACGAAACACATTTTAGCGAGTGCATTTTCAATTTGGCAGCATGGCAATAATTGAGAACCGCGTTTTTGAGATAATCATACCCCTGATATCGTTTGTCTCCGGGGACGGTGATCACAATCTATTAGTTAACTATACTATAAAAAAAAATCTCATCTTGAATCTTTGACGCGTTGTTTTATTTAATTATAAAATTGTTAATTAAACCAATATTATGACAGGTCGATATATTATTTTAGCTAGATATTAAATGGTCATTTTTTTTTCATTAAAAAATGATACCTTTTTTTACAAGACCGTCATTGAATACTTTAACGCATTCACTGCCACCGATACATATATGCGTTCTCTGTCACACAAGTTTGTTCTAAGACCACGCCCCCTGGCAGTGAATGCGAAATTTAATGAGCATTCAACATACATTGACGCCAACACATAAACATACAGGTAGGTTGTTTAATCGTACTTCTTGTTAGATTTGTTGATCTCTTAATTTTCAAGTAAAATAAATTAGTTTTGTAAAAAGCCCATTTAACAGCCAAAAAAAACATTGAGAATTAAAACGCAATAATTTACTTCCTATTTAATCTGTTATTTCGCAAATACCTACCCAACGTCTAAAGCGGCTTATCCATGGCTAAGTTACCAACGGCCCGGGATATTCCGGGCAAAATAAATTCCCAGTTAAGCCTAAATATTGCCTCGGGAACGTTCGGGGCTTCGCGTGAAATTTGTTCGACGGTGAAATGAGAAAATTAAGTTTTCTTTAATATTAAATTTAATAGCACCCCCCGTTAGGTGGTCGTGAAGTGTTCGCAGTTATCCCCCCCAAGTGACGTCATGGGAATTGTAGCAGAGTTGTTAATAAATAATCATTTATTGAATTTTATCGAGGGATCACATTGGTTTAGTCAAAGTCAAGGTCTGGTGGAATTATTGTTATTTTCTTTGAATTTTGCTGGATTTATTTTTTTAACATGCAGTGAGTAACAACGGCCACTTTTTCTGGAATATAGTGTCTCAAACTTTGTCAAAAATTTAATTTTTGAGATAATCTTGCAAAATCTTTATCTGCTTGTCAAGACCAAACTATTTGTCGGTGGGTCTACGTTGAGAATAGCGGAAATCCTGTCGTCACTTTCCGACTCCATCAGATCACATCTAAGATGTCATAATGTTGCTTTGTCATCGGGTTTGTAGGTATATGTGGTCCAAATTTCAGCCCATTTCGCTACCGAGAAGTGGGTCAAATTGCACTTGCTAGATTTGTCCCGTATATTCATTATACACATTGCAAATTAAATAAAAGCGTGTTAAAATAGGACTCGCTGCTGAAGAAGAAAATAGGGTAAATCTCCAATAACTGGCCACCCTCCCATAACTGGCCACCTCATACTAAAAATGAACTCTGTTACCTACAAACAGAATTCAATTTAGTATACCGTGGCCAGTTATTGAAGGGTGGCCAGTAATTAACACCTTATACTAAAATGCATTATATTCTAGGAAATAAAGTTCATTTTTAGTGTGAAGTGGCCAGTAATTGAAAAGTGGCCAGTTATTGGCGATTTTCCCTAGGTGTTTTCAGAATATTTTATTCTTAGTGTAGTTGGGTCTCACAAACGTAAGCAATTTATCCTAAGGATTCTTGCGTACAAAACTGCTTTCAGAATAACTTGTAATGGATATTTGATGATGTACGTTCGTATACAAGATGTCTGGTTGACAGATTGCTCAGGTGTAACACTACCATTGAAAACTGTAATACTGAGAATTATATTTTTGTATTCTTTGTGAGGTTTCACATGATAATATTTTTTTTATTTTTTATGGTTCCGTACCAAGGAGTAATTGCTTGCTCGCATCTGTTTTTAGTTAGTAAAAATATGAAATTAATTTTATTAATAATAGAAAAGGGGTTTATGATGGGGGGTTGAAAAATGAAAGTGGTTTGATTATAGCAAATAGGGTGTCATATGAAAGGCTTATTAGGTACACATTTCCAAACGTTTTAAAAAAATGTTCTGTGATGTACTTTTTGATTTATAGCCAGAAATGTACAAAAAAATACTGTTCCGGGGGAACTTTTTCGAAGTTTATTAATCGGAAAATCTGAAAAATCCTGACGTACTTATAGTTATAATTACTTATTTATTACGGGAAAAATAAAATGAAGTGTTCATTATTTACAGTTTTTGAGAAATAACCAAAAAACTATGAAAAACTGTATTAAAATTTAGGCTAGTCAAAATGGACATAAAAAATGAAGTTTATATAAAATGAGTGTTTTCTTTTGCGGTTACCAAGCATATTATCTTAAATACGGAACCCTCGGTGAGCAAGTCCGACTTGCACTTGACTGTACGACTGACAACGGAACGAAATCCTATCCAACGTTATATTTTATTTTTAACATTCATTTTCTATTGTTTTCTTTTGTGTGCGTTCAATAAATATTTTCTATTCTATTCTATTATATTTTTCTAACTAGTGGCTATTATGAGACTTTCAGTGCGGCAGGTACTTTTTTTGCAACGCAAACACTACCACATGTCAGTCGGGTAAGTAACATTGTTACCGTATCAAATATTGGACGGCCTTAAATCAACACGGTGCCAATGAATTTAATCACAAAAGCGTCTATTTGGGAAACAGATTCTATTAACGCAGGGTTGTTAACCTGCAAAATGAGTTTTCATATCTAATATTATTTATAATCTTGTTTTTTAATTCCGTAGAATTCTGACGGCTGTCACATTCTTACTTTTTAGGATTTTAAATATTATTTAACATGGTTAAGTACATAAAATACATAACATGGATTTGTAACAAAGAAAAATAAAGGTTAACAAAAGTCCAAAGATTTGTAATAACCATGATCAGAATCATCAATCAATTGATCAAGACAAGGAAACATCATAATTCTATGGAATGAAAAATCAAGGTTTAGTGAGAAATAATATGCTCCATTTGTTTACTTAACCTAAAAAAAAAAATGATCATGGGACAAACTCACACAAATTTGTACACACACAAACTTAGCTCTAGAGTTGTATTATGGGGTACTAGAAACAGATAAACATTACTTATATAGAGAAATAAATATACAGCATGAAATCGAAGACGTGGTTGACCGCGTCCATGACCATTTGATATCGCATTTGAATGCGATATGACTTAACTAAGCATTAAAGTGTGGTAACCCTACTTGACAGAAATATATTTTTTAAATTTTCCTCATCAATGACATACTTGAATTGTCACTGTAACTCTTCAGTTAGTTGTGAAAGTAAAATTGTCTTTATGACGAGTATTATTTTAAAAATATGGTAATCATGATTTACTTAATACGAGTAGATTATTTAATTAATGAAAACGTCAAAATTAACGACTTTTTGTTTTTATAGGTGTTGACCCTGGGTCTGTTTATCTTGCTTCGTAAACGCAGCTTCATTTTGTTAAATCACTTCATTTGGTTGTGAAAGCGATATTGAATTTTCGGTCTACATTGATGACTCTACCAAAGCTGTTTAATCAATTTAAGCCTTGGACGTTTTGTATCAAGTCAGGTTGAAACTATCATATTTTTTATTAAATATTGCCATGTGAAGCAAACACATAAATCTAGATTAATCATTGTGTTATGTTTGTAGAACTTTACTGTCAGTCATAATTCAAAATTTAACCTGTACCAGCGGCTTAAGTTTGTGACGCCCCTTTTTTTACTCATTTAAAAAAACTGAAGAAATGTATGATGTTTTTATCATCACCGAAAATTTAATTAAAATAAAGGATACATTTTCTGTTTTTTCTTTGTTTTTTTTTTTGAACTTGACTCTGAGTCCGGACAGGTTAAGATAAACTACGTTTATTATTTTAGTGCGAGACCCTAAAGGACGATTCCACATAAAATTTGATCTGGTCAATGGTAATATTATATTTTCGTCATATCCGTCCGTCTCGTCGGTCTGTCTGTATGTCACAAGTCATTATATTCAAACAGTACAAACTGTATATTGATGAAATATGGCGAGCACTCCATGCGTGTTACAGAACATCAAAAACATATTTCGACAATTCTTTTAAAAATAAATAAATAAATAAATAAATATCAGGGACAATGTTACACCAATTGATCTAGTCCCAAACTAATATCTAATTTAATTGATTAAGTAAAGGTTTTTGGAAATAATTGCACCGAAAGTTGCATAAAATTGTGACACTATCAACGTGATCAAATATAAGCTTTTAATTATTGTCAAAAAACTGCGCTTTTTATCAAAAGGACGTAAGTGCCCTGAAGATACGCTCTTTTACTATTTTGAGATAATTTTTTTTGTAGTAACGGCTTCGGAACCCTGCGCAGAGCATGGTCAAACATGTTCCTTCCCCGTTTTTTTATAGTAATTTAAATCAGATTGTTTGTTTAATAATGGTCGTTAATAAGTGAATAACCAGTGATTGTACATTTTCCAGCTAAACCCGTGCAATGTAGATAACCTTTGTGATATAGTGCTATTTCCTGATGATACATCATTAATATTCAAGTTAGACCGAAAATCCGTCGATTACAGTAGGATAAACGCCACGCTAGGTAAAGTACTTAATTGGTTTATTAATTACAATTTGATACTCAATGCTAAAAAAACTAAATGTGTTAGGTTCGCTTTGCCTAATGTTAGACCAGCAGAATCTAGTATATTTCTAAATGATGAATGTTTAGAAATGATAGATAAGGCGCTTTTCTTAGGGATAACTATAGATAAAAACTTGCAATGGAGTCCCCATTTAGCAGGTAAATTAAGATCCGCAGGTGGTGCTGTTAGGAAAATCCGGCAACTTACCAATGGTGAGACAGCTCGCTTAGTTTATTATAATTATTTTCATAGTGTTATGTCGTACGGTATTTTGGTTTGGGGAAAAGCTGCGGACATACCGACTATATTTGTGTTACACAAAAGAGCCATTCGTTCTATATATATAACCTAAACTACCGTGATTCCTTAAGATTACTTTTTAAAGAAATTAGTATCTTGCTACTGTCAAGTCACAATTTTATTTATGAGAATATTATTTATGTCATTAAAAATCAAGAGTCTTTTGTTAAGAAGTGTGATATACATAATTTGAATACAAGAAATAAAAATAAAATTGCTATAAAAAAAATTCGTGTCCGCCAATTTGAAAAATAAATAAAACATTTGGAGATCAATGTATAATTTTATTGTATGTTCTACAATAAAATTATCTGACGCAGTTTTAAAGTTAGCGTTTTCTGTACTAAAAACTTACTTGAAAAAGTCGTTGATCTCTAAAGCTTACTATAGGGTCGAGGACTATCTAACAGATAAAAATGCTTGGCCTAAACTAAACCAAACACCTATAAAAACTGAATAATAACATATTCATAAAAAAGTATGTAAACATTAATATATTGTCTAGGGGACACGGTTTCTGTAGGAGAATGTATCGAAACTTTGTATGTGGTTGTCTTACACCGTCATTGGTAATTATATTATATTTTTTATATATATTATTATTACTTCTACTTTATTATAAGGACTAATATCCTTATAATTCTGAGTTTTGACACATTTTCCTGCTAAATCTACGCTCGAATATATTTATTTTTTATTTTATGTTAGATTCATCGTTTTATATAATGCTAGGTTAAGCTTTAGAACTGAATAATATCATAAGCAGTATTTAAAAAAAGACTGTTGCAGAGTTTCATCTCCACCAATAAAATACCGTTGGTCAGTTAACCTAGGGTTGTCGAGGTGTATAATATGATTGACGTTAAAATAATGTAATATCATGATGTCGTTGAAAATTAAACAGTACACCTTTTTACTTAATCAGTTAACCCTTAAATAAATAATAAGCAAATTAACCCTTCACTTCATTATACATCTATTGGGCTTTATATATAATATTTAATGTATTTTCGATTTGTTAAGTATTTAGTCCAATCTTTAATGCACACTTCAAAAAAGATACAACCAATACAAAACAAAAAAAAATTAAATAGAGGTAGGTAGATAACAGGCGGTCTTTTGGTGAAATTGTAATTTAATTACCAATCATCTACATTATTAGTGGGTCTAAATGGCTTTGATTTTATTTGATTTGGTTAAAACTATTCAATATTTGCCACTACTGTCAACCCTAGCACTGCACTGAAAATGCTAGAAAATCCAAGATCACTGTTAATAACAAAACAAAGTACTTATCTAACAACCACTATGTGCTTGTGCTTTTGCTACATTTTCTCAACGTGCCAGCATTTGCTCTAAGTCCTGGGAAATTAATGATGGCATTACGTCAGTTACGTCCTAATTAAAGTACGTTGCGGGTAACTCCTTTATTTTTATGAGCTCCCTAGAACAGGGTTGCAAAGTAAATGGGCCGTGATGATTAACTGGCATTAAATTTAAACCCAACAATCGTTAAGGTTATTTTTCCTGTTTACTTGAATTTGAGGAAACGAAACTTATAAATATTGGTCTAGAGATGGTAATTTGTTGATGTAATACCAGTGTCGTACTTGGAAGTGATTGACATTTCGTGCAACGAATTCTCGGTACACCATAAAAATTTAACTAAAATGGTAATAATATAACGCCATCAGGCATAATATTTTTATATTATATTAATTGTTTAGTTATAAGCTCTGTTTATTAATATCATTCTTAACTGTGGACGTCCTCGCGTGTTTCATCTCAGCAGAGTGGTCTCCTCTTGGAAAGCGCTGGTAGATTTTTGGCGTGTAAAAATGCCCTAGCGGCCTACAAACTAAAAAAACATTTTTTTAAATATTTTTATCTTTTAGGTATCTTTTAATCGTACTTACTGTGGATAGCAAAGTAAACTACAAAATTAATTTTAATAATCTGTCAAAATAATCCGCTTAACACGACCTGAGTAACGACGAGTCCTAACTCGGTAGGTCTATAAGAGTTCGGCGAAGATCATGTTGCCACCTTCCGACTCCATCATCAGATCAGCACTCTCCTATTTCCCTTGGGTTGACTAATGTTTTTTAGGGTTCCGTAGTCAAACTAGGAACTCGTTTTGCCATGCCCGTCCATCCGTCCGCCCGTTCGCAGCCTAGCTCAGAGAGTCTTATAGTACTAGAAAGCTGTAATTTGGCATGAATATTGATAATTGAATAAATAATATGAAAATTAGTTATCACTTGTTGTTTTTATGTTTGTTGAACACTGTCCTGACCTCGTCAGGATTGTGGGACCGCGGTGGATGCGAAAAGCACAAGACCGGTCTGAGTGGAAAGCCTTGGGGGAGGCCTATGTCTAGCAGTGGACGTCTTCGGCTGACATGATGATGATGATGATGATGCTGAGCATGGTCCGATATGCTCTTGCCCGGTTTTAAAAATTTAAGTTTATTAAAATAACGGTTGTTGTTTCAATATTGATTTGTAAGTTTAGAACCCAAATGATAGACTAGTTACTTAAGTAAAAGCTTGTAAAACGTGTCAGGGGTAAACGTTAGCATTGTAGCAATTTTAGTTTGCATGTGGTTCTCGAATAAAAGATTTTTTTTTTATAACGCTAATATTTAAAACCATTTGGCTATTTAGAGTCATTGAAATCCTTTTAAAATCACTACTTTTTGAATTTTCTTAGCAGATTTCTCAACGACTACATAAATCGTGTGCCGTAAAAAACGAAAAAAAAAATGACGACGATCAATTCTGAGGCTTATCTGTTTTTAAAGGAAGGGAGGGAGGGCCTGTACTTTTCAAAGTCAAAAGTAGGCAAAAGTATTTAAATGAGAGACAGTAATTATGCGCAAAGTTTGTCTTTGGGGCGAGATAAAGAATGGAAACGCACTGCTATTCTGTCGCATCAAAGATTTTTTTTCATGTATTTGTTTTTGGTTTTTTAGTTCACACTTCGGCTACTCTTAACTTCAACTTAACTACGGTGGCAAACAACAACTTTTATCTTCTTCTTTGCCCCGCGGCAACTTCTACAGCTATTACCGCGGGGATATAGCGTTTCCACAATGAAGTGATTTCGCCAGTGTCAAGTATATATAAGTATAAATCAATATAGCAATATAACACAATCCAATCTTCTCTAGGTAGTTTGGAGGCAACGTTGTACGGTGATATGTGGGACTGATGTCAAGATAGTTTTAACCTCTGCACCACTGAGAGTCCACTTGAAAGATGCCAGATACGCTAAATAAGTCCAAGTGTTATATTACTGTGCAACACAATAAAAACCACAAATCACTATCAGAAAAGAACACTAAACACCTAAATAGACAAAAATACAAAACCAAAACCAATTACACATCCGCCATCTTTTAACGTTACAAATGGCCCCCCACAACAACGTTACTAAAGTTTTTCTTCAACTGGTCAACTGTCATCCCATACATTTAGAGTAATAGAAAAGAAAAATGTTTGTATCATTTGCATCTTGGCTTGGGCTTAGGCATGGCAATTGTGCCTGAATAAAAATGTTTTGATTAGGAATTAAAATTCTGTCAAGCATGTTAATAACTTTTTATTGGTGTTATTAAATTTATTATTAGCAGCGAGCATTAATAAAACATTATTTACACGTGTGTCGAGTCCACTTGTCACGGTGCTTGTAAAATATTACAAAGTATTCATTCACGTCTTTGTTGGTATGTTGGATGAATGGAGTCTAAAGATGGGAACAGGATTTTCGATTTACTTCACGTAGGCCCACTGAGTTTGCACTGGTTAGATGAATGCCAAATAAATGAGTGCCAGTGAATGCCTAAAATTAATAAGCCTAATGTATCAAAATCCCTTAAAGTTCATAATGCCTAATGGTTTTTTCAGGATATTTTGAAAGGACGTTGTGTAGCACAAATTACGTTAGGTTAAGTTTTGTAACCGCTTCGGCGTTTAAACTCAAAGTCTTGAAATGTAAGCACATTATGTCAAGATAGGACGACGTCAAAATCTTGAGACATTCTTGTCGTGTAATGTCACGGTCTTACAACGTCAAGGTATTAGAACGTCAAGATCGTACAACGTCATGGTCTTACAACGTCAAGCTTACTACTGATATTTTACGATCTAGGCAGCTTGACATTTCAAGACTGACTTAAAACGACTTTAAAAAAAATTGTTTGAAAATTTATTTTTTGCACACAATTAAACAAGCAAAAGGTCTGTACCATGATCTGTGGTACGCGATACCATCAACTGTCACGTCTTTGTCCATGAAGAATGTCCTCTGCTGAACAATAGACTTTCCCTTAGGATAGTCACGACGATTAACCATCGTGGGCCATAATAAGCATTCCTTTTATTGTTTAACACGATGGTCTTAACTTCCTTTTTAACACAATATCAAGAAGCGGCCATGTCTGCTTAACACTTCCCAAATTCAAATCACTTTGCTAACAATCGATCATGTTAGAAAATCCTAAAAAGCAAATCATTGTATCCCCATAAGGTTTTTTCGCTATCCACTTCAGTCAATCTAAATTTGTCAATACACATTTAGATTGACGGGTCTTTTGTAAATCCTGTTATAGAAGACGAAATAACTTACGGGAATGTTTTATTCTGAGAATAGATTGTTTTTCTCATATTGTTTAGAAATTTGTGTCTGTTTTTTACATTTGCGTAGTATTTTTGGGCAACTTTCTTAGAAAAAGGAGTTCATTTCGGAGTAGGTATAAAGAAGGATAATAAATAATGGTCCATTGGACACTTGGAAGCTTTTGCAAAAGGAAATAAGGTAACTTACTGTTGTTGAGCCTTAGGACGTCATCTACTGGCCTTTAAAATAATAATGTTAATTGATTCAATCAACACAATAGAGACATTAATTTAATGCCCCAAGACAACGTTTATAAAAACGCAAAACCATATTAACGTTGGTATATCGAAGGGTGAGTGTTAACAATAATTCAAAATATTCGAAAATCCTTTACAACAAATTTATTAAACTACAAACATAAATCCGAAGAACAAGAGTAGTCCATTACTGCCTGGTGTTGTTTCAGTACCGTTTAATCAAAAAGGTGGATGTAACTGGAGAGTAAATTATGTCTGTAATTCATATGAAATGCACAAAAGAATGTGAAATATGTGCTAAACCAGGAGAGCCTGATGTTTGGATAAAATATTTTTGTGAAATGTATATCCCATTTTTTTTTGGTTCCCAAAGAGCTATTTCTCTTGTTTTACTTTGGTTTCCGGGATACTTAAACCATTTATTAAGTGAGTAAGGTTGACTTTAAACTATAAAAAAATCTGCGACGAGAAATATCTTTTTGAAAACAAAATATTTGGTAAATGATCATTTTGGCCATTAATATTTTGTATAAACGGGAAAGTCCCGCAAATTTGCGTGTTTTTCATATTCTGTATTAATTTGTTAGGTGCGTTTGTATTTTGTACTTTGTCAGTTTAACTGTCTATCGAAACACTAACCGAAAAACAATATAAAAACCTACTTATACGAAATTATTTTATAAAATGCAAGTATAATTTGTATTTTTAGAACGTCTATTATTTACTGTTTCAATATTCAGCCCGCGACGGACCAAGTTTTTCTTTCTAGACAATCATTTATTTGATTTTACGACGTATCTTGACGACTTTTTAAGGTAAATGGACTTTTAAAATTGGTAGTATTTTTCAAGGACTTAAAGTGATGAACCACTATAGAACCTTGTCGCATAAAACCAACTATTAACTCCTACGTAATCTCTATCTCGTCATTTGACGCTGTCATTATGTCAAAGTTCTATGGTGGATCAACTTTAAAGTTCTGTATGGTACTTGTATGTATGTATGTATGTAAACTCTTTATTGCACATAAACAATTACAAAACACTTTGCATCACTATAGATAATGTACATAGGCGAACTTATCCCATATGGGATCTCTTCCAGTCTTGTAGGTCTAGAACCGATGCAAACGCTGCTAACTTTTGTTTTCGTCTCGAAATGTATGGAGTTGACATTTAAGCGGTCGATGCAATCAGTCTGTCAGTATCTTACGTCATTTCTATAAATTTTATCGATTTTCGAAAATTGATAACTTAGCGTCGGAGTAAATGAGACCTAACCCAAGTTGCTAAACAAAATCATTGCTGCGACATCTATTTAATTATAAAGCCAAGTTTTTGCTGAAAAAAAATATGTAACCGACTTATATTTCAACAGTTTTCGCTAATATTATCATAACTAAAAAAAACAATAACATATAAAAAGTAACATATTGTAGGGATGTTCATACTTCCATTTACAGTCTTATCTCAAAATAAACGCTGCTTCAAGAAGCCAGTGCGTATCCAAGACTCGTCGCCACACCCGGCGTTGCCAGGATCCGTCATAATAAATCATTGTAATTAGAAACTCTTAGATCAAGATCCGTTTCTGCTACAGTCGGCTTTCTGAATTATCCCCGCTCAGCCATGTTGACATGGCTCTGACTTCCTTTAACAGATTTTGACACTTCATCTTTTTGTAATGTTTTTAAAATTTAGGCATTGCTGTTATGAAAGGAAGTTTGTAAAATGAATTGAGGTATTTTTATTAACCAGAATAAAATTTTGTAATTAAATAAGGTTAATGATGCCGGAAGAAAGTTAATAACAAATTTTGGAGTAATTATGTCACTTGCCTGAAACAAGTGGGTAGACAGGCTATAAATAAAAATATTTTTAAATACTGCATTAGTACAAAATATAATGAGAAAGTTTATAGCTTAGTTAAATAAAATTAATAAAAGTAGACAGAAATTGTAAATAATGTGTAAGTATCTGATTAGGAGAATAATTAACTTAATTTACATTAGTGACTTAAACGGGATGGCCATGTCTGCTCGTTTAGGTTACACGAAAATGAATGATTTAATTCCAAACCTATTTAAGTATCTTATTAGTAGCAATTTTTATTTGAAAGCAGGTATTGTAGCGTCGGTTTTTTGTTAGGCTTTATGAACATGAAAGATAACACCGCTGAAAAAAGAGGTTAGCATTATTCGGGGATTTTCATCTATCTCATAACTATTATCAGACTTCAGCAAAAAAAACGCGTGTTATGATTAAATCAAAAACTATCCTTTTGTCTCAGAGTTTTTAAAAACTTGTTCATTGTCAACATTGATTGCGAAAAGGCATTTTGTGATTCCAAGAAAGTTTCCGTAATGAGAGCAAGTCACCTGAAGTTGTATACCGACGAACAATGTAGAGTTTTGCAGCGACTTGACAGTTTTGCCACATTGTTTGTGAGCATTCTACGAATTCGTTTGAGAATGTGCTGCAATGCTCTCGTTAGAGTCATCATCATCATGTCAGCCGAAAGACGTCCACTGCTGGACATAGGCCTCCCCAAGGCTCTCCACTCAGACCGGTCTTTTGCTTTTCGCATCTACCGCGGTCCCGCGATTCTGACGAGGACGTCACTTTATCTTGTTGGAGGCCTACCTACAGCTCGTCTCCCGGTCAGAACCTTCTGACCCCATCAGCCATCAGTCCTGCGAGCAATGTGCCCCGCCCACTGCCACTTAAGTGTAGCTAATCTTCGGGCTATTTCTACTTTCGGGATATCATCATCACGTGAGGGTGTTGCGTGCAAATTATTTATGACGGTATTTTTACAGTACTTCTAGCTTCTCGTTCGTCCGGCTTTCGCTGTCCTATTTGCACTCGCAGCTGCCAGTATTTCCCCTTAAGGAAAACAAGGACACCCGATTACTCTTGGCATTTAAACGCCTTACGTCAAATAAAAAAGCATTATCCGATTAAAAAATTGTAGCGTAAAGCTATTTATTTTATTTTATTTTGGTATACCTTGCATTTCAATATACCGCTTGTTTTCAAGAAGAGGAGAACTAATTACAGATTTGTTCAAATAATCAGAAAGTTAAAAAAAAATACTTTTTAAAACAAGTATTTTATTACAGGCTTATTATCCCTTTAAATTGTTTTTTTTTAACTACATGTATCTTAGTAAGAGTAATACAATGAAATTGTTTGTACAGTTGACATCTAAGATATGTTTACAGTTTTGGACCCTATTTCAATGGAATAAGGTGAAAAAGTGAAAACATATCTTTGACGTCGACTGCACTATTACTTGTTCTTGATTGGTATGAATTAATACATATTCTAAAATTAAATTATGTCTACGTATTTCCCAATTTCCTTAATGTTGTATTTTAGTATCATAGTACCTTACATTATTAATACAATGAAGATCCAGTTCAACAAAAAAAAACACTGAGGGTGAGTGAAATGAGTTTGAGCATGTTCCAATACTAACTAACCCACTTAATCTTAGTTGGTATAATACAATAACTGATCCACTTCAATTCTGTACAATCTTCCCACAACTTCACTTGCACCGTACGTCGCACTTAAACTTAAACAAAATATCCAGTTTACCCATAGTTATGCATTCCTCCTATACTCTCAGGAGCAAAAATACCGGGTCAGACAGAGTGCGTTTTTCATACAAACGTATTTCGAAGCCTTGGTTCCTCGCCAGGGGTTGTTTTGAGTGAGTTTTAATGGTGGATACTGCGAGGTTCAATAGAGGAGGTCAAAAGTTCTTAAGATACCTAACTGATCGCACAATCAGTTAACACAACAGCGGGAGAGTTTGAGTCAGTACTTGGATTTCCTTACATTTTTATTGCCATTTTAGATGTTTTTCAGAACATGCACATTTCTGGCTTAACCGCAGATTCATTCAGTTGGGTATCCTAGGCACTCTGGAAGTCCTGTATCGATGCTCGAGGTATTCATCATCAGATTTCACTAAAAGCATTCCCTGGCGAGGAACCAAGGCTTCTAAATAGCCTCTTTAGAGTGAAAAACGCACTCTGACCCGTTATTTTTGCTCCTAAGTGTAATTGTTTCATCTCATGGAAGCGGGTTTGCTGTACTTGTTGTTATAACTCGTACAGACATGCACACTACGGCGTCGACTGCACTCACAGACAACGTACACGTGCATCTATACACACAAGTGGGCCGTTTTCAAAATAAATATACACTCATAAGAACAGATTATATATAAGTAGTTTTACTTTCTAATATGTTATATTAATTTTGTAAATGGTTCCCCACGATACAGGCCAAGCAGGCAGGTGTGTGCCAAATACAGATTTATTATTATTATTTGTATGTCCTTACCAATGACGGGACTATGGGAGACCCGGACCTTTGGAAAGGCGTACATGGAGCCGAAGCCAAAACGCAGAGGCCCTTTAGACAAGTTTAATTTATTAAAGTGATGGGACACATTATTATTATTATTCAGATATTTAATAATATATAATTTCTATAAGTTCGGTTTTTTACTATAAATATTCAAAAATAAAAGTAAATTAACAATACAAATACAAAAGATAAACATTATAAAAAACCTAACCTGGCTGCAGAGAGCGGAACCTCCTCACAATGCGTGATGTGTCGAGGGGACTGCCGTCTGTATCTGGCACTTGATCCAGCCATCTAGCGAGAGTCTCTTGAGGTGTTGGTCGAGACTCTTCGCTATAAAACCATTTGCCGAAACAAGTATCGGGACAATGATCGTCGAGTCAACATCCCACATGGCGGCTGAGCCAAGTCAAGGTATTTGCTTAGCTTGTCCTTCTCGGCCTTCACGAGGTTCTCGTCATGCGGGATGGTGATGTCGACGAGCACTGCCCGGCGTTGAGATCGATCTATCAACACGATATCAGGCTTATTCGCGACAATAGCCCTGTCCGTGATGACAGATCGATCCCAATAATAGAGCGTAGCACGACCATTTTCGAGAACTGGGTGCCGGTGTGTACTTATAGTACGGCACTTCAGACTTAATAAGACCATATTGAAGAGCTAGTTGCTGATGGATGATCCTGGCCACGAGGTTGTGTCTGTGCAAGTACTCGCCGTTGGCCAAATGCAAACAACCGGAAATTATATGTCTGAGGGACTCGCCGGGGCAACGGCACGCTCGACAAATAAATGTCAACCGTGCCATCCCTCAGAATATATTTCCGGTAATTGTTCGTCATTATGACCTCGTAAGCAATTGCACAGACAAAACCTTCGGTTTCCCCAAAGAGGTCACCAAATCGTAGCCAGTTTACAGACGCTTAAAATTCTACGTCGGGCCTTGTTAGGGCCCAGTAGAAGCGTCCGTGTAGCTCATTATTATTATTATTATAATGGATAATGCTTCAATTAAAATACTTTTTCTTTCATTTCGTATCCACAATCGATAGATAAAATGGCAATTGGCGTAAAGGACAACTTAATTGTCCTTTACGCCAATGCCATTTTTAAAATCAGATAATATAAATACTAATTTTAAGTGAGAAATTTTCGTTACGAAACGGAGAAAAAAAGGTTCTAATTGAGTCCTTAACATTGCCTTTAACTATGTACAATATTTTTGAAAACGGCCTAAGTAATCACCCGCTTTCCTGACATAAAACTGACTGCCCTCCTATGCTAATAAGCAGTATCCCAAACTCAATAATCATAGCAGTTTTAATTCT
Source organism: Acleris sparsana (assembly GCA_923062465.1). Lineage (NCBI taxonomy): Eukaryota > Metazoa > Arthropoda > Insecta > Lepidoptera > Tortricidae > Acleris > Acleris sparsana. Next base: position 2,704,802 of record OV281288.1, read on the forward strand.
CTTTTGTTAGTGATAAGGTGGATATTGCTATATAAGTTTTACCTGACATACTGCCTTTTGACTTATCAGAGCAGTGTATCGTTTATTGTTTTATTCGTTGAATAAAGATCCTGCTAATTTCTAATCATTATTAAAATTATATTTCACACTTGTTTGTTATATTTCTATGTTCTAGTCTCACGATGTAGTCTTCCACTGGCTTCATCATAATGTCGAATTTCACTCTTAATGGTTTCTGTAACTCATCAGGGTTTAAGTCCTTAGGTGGTAGTATCCGGTACTTTCTCAAGAGGGTCGCTAGCACTGTCTTCATGGACATTATTGCGTAGTTGTAACCTGGTGATTAAAATATATTAATTAACAAGTTTAAGAATTAATAAGACTCCTCTTTGGGCTCCGTACCCAAAGTTCGTCCAACGGGAATCCATTACTAAACCTACACTGTCCATCCTAACTTCAAATAGCTGTATGTATCTTTTGAATCGTAATAGAAAGCGAATTTTTTTTTACACTTTTTTTTTTTTTTGTTATATTTTGACTTTTTACCAAATCATCATTTGACAAACTTTATCATTTAACAAATTTTAATTTAGCAAAAAAGTGTTTGCACTTAAACCATTACATTATTACATAGGTTACATGCGCTTATTAAATAAGTTAGCTTAGGATAGAATATCGACTGCAAAAAAAATAAAATGGCCGGAAGTATCTGTTTGTGAAATCAAAGTTTGTAAAATGATGATAACATTAGTGAACCGGAGTCTAAAGAAGGTATTAGGTTACTTGTATACGAAACAAAATCAGCCCCCTTACACCATGTTTACAAAGACAGATGACAAGTGACATTCCGTACATTACGCAGCGTGTATAAATCCGAGGAATGTAAAAACTTGTTAACTCTGCAACGTATACCAAAATGTTATCTATCACCGATCTTTGTCAAGGTGGTGATAAATAGGTGAAGTTAGATCATTGTATGTTGCCATACCTAAGCAGTTTCTTGAAGAATAGCTGAACGGCATAAACTGTGCTGGATGCTGTAGTGGCTGCTCCAAGAACCGCTCAGGTCTGAACTGGTCGGCGTCTTCACCCCAGTACTTGGGGTTGCGATGAATACCCCAGATGTTTATGAAGACGGAAACGCCGTCGACTAATGTGCAGTCTGATGCTATAAAAAAAATCAAATATTGATATAGAAAATACTTTGTTACTAACATAGTAATATTATGTTGTGGTGTGCCATCATAAATATTTTTCACGGCCCATGAGGGACTATAAATAATGAGTAGATACAAAATAGGCGAACGAGCACACAGCACCCCTTGACAAAAAGTGGGATCTGTGACCCATAGACATTTGCATTCTCAAGACTACAATCTATAGACTGCAATCCTAAGACTGCTAATGTCAATAGAAATGAAATATGGAAAACGCAAAATTCGGAAAGTACTGGACCGATTTTGAGTATTATTTTACCAGTAGAATATACAATACTCTCACAATGGTAAAAACATAATGAAGGTAAAAATATTTAATAAAAATTAATTGTTAACCAGTGTGAGAGCCTGGGACATATTTAATACAGCTACAAATTACAATTTACAGGTTACAAGTTTCCGTTTGACACAACCTCTAACAATGACGACCAGCCATTTTAGCAGTGTTGCCAGTTAAGACCTGTACAATTGTTACTTGTAGCTTTATGAAACGTGCCCCTGGTGTCTGTACTAGGAGATCCTGTATGACAGATCACGATAAATGCTACATTGTCAATGAATAACCTCGGCTTTATTTTGTTAACCTTAGTTATAAAACTTCACATCAAGCCGGAACTTGAATGCACAGAAACCTTCATTATGTGTAAGAATTATTTTCATTGTTATTTATATTTGAAACTTACGTAATGTGACATCGCCGTGGACCTCCCTCACTATGACGGGAACAGGTGGGTACATTCGCAGGGTCTCTTTAATAACAGCGTCCAAATACTTGAGGCTTGGTAAATCATGCACTGACACTGGGCGATCAGAATCACCGAATATGTCTTGCAATCTATTGGAAAAAACAAAATTATCAGTTTTAAGACATTCAACATATTTTAGGTTCATCGTGCTCTGGCTAATTGTTATAAAATATTATGTAATAGTTCTACTAAATAAATGTACTAACAGCTTAGTATTAAGTACCTAATATATTTTGCGTAAGACTATCACTAACCCGTTTTAGTTTCAATTGTATAAATTAAAAACAAATTAAACCACTAGTACGCTTAGTTTAAGCATAAAATATAATTATTAAGTTTGTGTTTTCTCGATAAGTGAATTTGTAATTCTTCTGAGAAAATAAAATATATCTTTAACCGTAAATAAATAAAACATTTAAAAAAAAACTGTGGCAAATACGGCACGATCCATTACGCAGTTACAAGATGGCAAATCCGTTGCCAAGTTGCTAAATAACCAAGCCTAGCAACATCAGACACGATGTCGTCAGCACGGTGCCGTAGAAAGGTACGCTGCCATCTCTTTGAGATACACGGTGCCGTGTTTCATTATAATGTGCAATATTTAGTCAAATGTCCTGAACGTAGAGATTGAAATAGATGGAATCCGATATTACCCCATTTTAGGCTGAATTGTTTGATTATTTGTTTGGATTTTTAGTGTAAGTATAAAACAAAAAAGCACCAACAAAAAGTGCCAACGGCACCGCTAGCCTATAATTATATTACACGGCATTAGCCTATATTACACGGCACCGTGAATCTGCACGACGACGCGGCAACGTGCCTTTTTACGGCGCCGCGCCGTTGTACGTTGACGACGCCGTGCCGTGGTGATGTGGCCAGGCCCTAAGATAGAATGCCTACGTTGTTTGAAGATGTAACATAACACATACTCGGTGTAAAGTTTTGCTTGTATATCAGGATATCTGGATAGTAGAACGCTGACGTACGCTGCCCCAACAGCAGAAGTGTCTGTCCCTGCCAGGATGATGACCATGACTTCTTCCCTCAGCTCCAGGTCCGTGTATCCTTTCTCTCCACCAGAAGACGATATCATCATCTCGAGGAAGGTTTGAATGCCAGCTAGAAATAATACGTCAGTTTAAGGCTTTACTCTAGTTTCCATAGTGATTTCCATATTGCTGAGATTTGATAGAAATTGTACCGACTGTTTTTTTTTAATATTTTCGCAAGTCTACTCTGAAAAAAAAAGCTAGAGGTGTCACTACTTCACAATCACATGAAAAAAATGTTTTTCTTTATGTGGTTTTTTTTTGGGGGCGATGCAAATCTATATAAAAATCATTTAAAAAGTAGCAAATCACATCCCGAAAATCAGTACATTAAAAATACATCATCACAATAAGGAGGCGTAAATATTCTTTACTATAAGAGGTACTCACAAAAAAAAAACCCGAGCTCTTTTGATATAACGGACGACTTACTATGGAAACTCGAGTATAGCCTTTGACCATCAGCGGGCCAAGTATAGTTGCGTTTATCGCGTGACAAAATGTGGATAAAGAATCCGTCACTCTCGTGACGGAGTTGTCGTTAGTCTGATCATATTTGGAAAAAGAGTTAGCATAACACCGGGCAGAGTGGCGTGATGAAGAAGCCTTGCCGCTGAACATGGTGCACGTAATAAAATGAATCATATTAAAAAAAAAAACCAGCGACAATGACATAAAATTAACAAACACTTGGTTAGAAGATGTTAATAATTTAAAATACTTACTGTTGTCAGATTGTTCATTATTATTGTTGTTTCTTAATTCCTGACGTTTTTTTTGAATGAGCTGTAAAATAATTTCGATAGTGCATTAACAAGTGAAACATTTAAATTTGATACAAACAATTACTTAGATGAACCTAATTACCGAAACAAAAAGGTGGTTACCTGGTCGACGAAATCGTACATCACTTTTCTATTTTCAATGAACTCTTTGTAAACCGGTAAAGACTTAAAGATGAGGTCAGGGTGCATCCAAGGAGTGCATATCCTCTCTGCTATCGAGTGTGATACCTTATCAAATGCCTGAAGAAATGGTTGGTCTGGATTTAACTGTGATTTCAATAGTATGCCCAAGCTGCTCTCTGAAAAAAATAAGCGTGTTAAAATAAAAATGAATGCACATGAATCACATGATAAATTTGGATATAAACCAATATCAAGTAATCCTGCACCATGAGTTACAATTAACGAAGGTACTCGAGTCGAATGCTCTGCAGACCACGCAGTATTCTATATCTATACACCGTGTTTTTTTTGATTTACGATAACTTCGGCATATTACTAGGTATATCTATAGAAACTAATTGGTAGATTAGATTTTTAAATATTGCAAAAACATTTTTTTTTTCAGTTTAGAACAAAATAATGAAATCTTTTATCTTTGGTCATTCTAAAAGGGCCTTTAGAGTTAACTAATATCAGTGTCAAATACGTCTATGTTGGCGTGGCATACACACACAAGTAAAAATAACACTTGACAGGTACAAGATTGTCACTTTAGATTGACGCGTATACAAACCTAACAATTGGAAACTCTTTACTCATAAGTATTAAAAGAAAATAAAATTGTTGTTATCAATTAAGAGCCTTTTACACTAGTTTAACGTGATTAACTGATTAAATTTAAAAATTAAATATCTTTAAAACCGTTAGACTTATCATTTGTCTGTCTTCGGGAAATTAACTTTGTTTGACCTAAAAAACGTTCCCTTAAAGTTATCGTAAATCAAAAAAAAACACGGTGTATAGAGTGAAAGTGCAAGGGACAAAACATTCGACTCGCTAGAGAATACGGTTATTGTAACTCATGGTAAGGGTACTGCAGTCCTACTCAATATGCATGACGCTCAGTTAACGATTGTCGAAAATAGACCAAATGTATGGGATTGACATAATTGATGACAGATTGCGTCAACTCCATACATTTCGAGACGATAGAAAATAGAAACTTTAGCAACGTTTGGATATTGGCTAGGCCATAGGCCCCTAGTCCCTTTAGGAATTTAATTTTGTTTTAAAACATTTTTGTAAATAATGAATAATAACATTGATAAAAAAGATAAAAGACATTTATTCAGTAAGGTGGCCGCACGGGCACAAATCTATCAGTACTTCCCAAGAGGATACCACTGCTGAGAAGAAACGCCGCAAGAAATGTTTTAAACATATTTCATACTACAATTATACTACTTAGTCTTGCATCATTAAAGCTATAAATATTAAAATAAATAGGATTGCAAATGTTCAGCACAAAAACATGCCAAAAGTATTACGAGAGAGAGGGAGAAAAAGGAAAAACACCTACTTTTTTTTATAGGAGTTGGAGGCAAACGAGAATGTAGTTTTTTACCTGATGGGAAGAAATCTCCACCGCCCATAAACATTAGCCACTTGACGAGTTGTCGGTGCGTTGCCGGCCAAAGAACCACTTAGGGTGACGGAACCAATAATTAACAAAGACCAATGATGTACACTTGATTCTTATTTCACAGACGATAAGGGTTATTCATTTATTTTGCAACAATCAATTTAGTACCGTATGAAATTTGAATTAAGAGTTAAGTGTCCATTACTCGTGCCTGTCAGCTAAAAGTGTCCAACATTGGTGCCATCACAAAACTAAGATTAAGACTGCTTACTTTATGGCTGTATTAACAAACAATTAAAAATAGCCAACTCTTAAACTTATGCCATGTTTACAAAATGATAATTTGGGTTAAAACTAAGTGGAATAAATGTCTAATAAAGTTAATGCCATTGTTTGGTCTAATTCTTTTTATCCACGATAAAACGCTTTACTTCTTTATTTTACTTAGATTTTTTGTTTTGCGTCTTTGTAGATTATAATAATCTTATTATTTTCAAGCCAAACTTACCACAAACCGAGTCAAAAGTGTAAGTGTTAACGTATTTCCAGATAGACAAATTGCCTTTTTCTGCTTCCGATTCCAACTGCTTCGTCATAACTGCACTTTGCTTGGCGAAAATATCCACAAAGTAGTTAAGGTTCTTAATACTGAATATTGGTGCCAGGATTTTGCGACGAGGGCGCCAGATACCAACTGAAAAATAAAGAATGATCTATGATGAAATATTACATTTTGATGGAAGTCTGGAAACAATGTCATTGACAAGACACGGAACAAATTAAAGTGGGGGTGGCTATTTGCAATATTAAAAGATGGCGGATGTGCAATTTGTTTAAGTTTTGTACTTTTGTGTATTTAGGTGTTCAAAGTGCTTTTCTGTTAGTGATTTGTCCTTTATATGCCTTTGTGTTGCACAGTGATAGAAGAGTTGGACTTATTTCGTGTATCTGGCATCTTACTTCTCGTTTCAAGTGGACTCGCAGTGGTACAGAGGTTAAAACGATCTTGACATCTATCCTACATATCACCGTACAACGTTGCCCACAATCGTCCTAGAGAAGATTGGATTTTACTGCTATATTGATTTATGCTTAGGTATATATACTCGACACAGGCAAAATCACTTCATTGTGGAAATGCCATATCCCCGCGGTAGTAGCTGTTGAAGTCGCCGCGGGGCGAAGAAGGAGAAGTGAAAGTGACAGTTCCGCACGTGTATCAAACGAAGTTTCATAATACACTTGCTCCAGAAATGCATAAAAAACTAAATTAAAACAATAATTTGAAGACAAAAATTTACTTCATGTTTCTATGTACTACACTCAGGAGCAAAAATAACGGGTCAGAATGCGTTTTTCATACTAAAGAGGCTATTTCGAAGCCTTGGTTCCTCGCCAGGGAATGCTTTTAGTGAAATCTCATGATAAATACCCCGAGCATCGATACAGGACTTCCAGAGTGCCTAGGATACCCAACTGAATGAATCTGCGGTTAACGCGGGAAATATGCATGTTCAGAAAAACATCTAAAATGGCAATAAAATTTAAGGAAATCCAAGTGCTGACCCAAACTCTCCCGCTGTGGTGTTAACTGGTTGCGCGATCAGTTAGGTATCTCAAGAACTTTTGACCTCCTCTATTGAACCTCGCAGTATCCACCATTAAAACTCACTCAAAACAACCCCTGGCGAGGAACCAAGGCTTCGTAATAGTCTCGTTTGTATGAAAAACGCACTCTGACCCGGTATTTTTGCTCCTGAGTGTAGTTGTGTAAAAAATACCACTTTCCGCACGATATGTCGCTACAAAAAGTACCACTTTTGAAACAACCATATATTATTATTTTTTCGTTTCAATACCATCATTTTGGTTTAAGTGAAATCAAACCGGTAATATAAAAACTGCAATTCCAATAGTTATACATAATTATAACACAAGTACACCTAATACCGAATTTTAATTCCGTTAATCAAACAGTCGGTAACGCCTGCTTTAAAATAAATAGCAAATGGAACGTTCTCTGATACATTGTTAATCGCTTTGCTGTTTCAAAAAGTTACGGAAAACGTAGCTAAGAGACACTAACCCGGTTAACATAATATGGAAGTTAATGTGTAGTTCACGAATGAAGTATATCAGTTAATTTCACTGGTTATTTTAATGAGTGATATATTTTTAATATAGATAATTACCTGGTGCAAATATGCTTCCGTTCCCAAGCAGTGTCCGACAGAACTTCATTGTATTGTTGTCCTTGTCAAGGCATGATTTCATTATTACATCAGCTGACACAGGATCAGTCACGACTAAAAAAAAAAAAAAAACATAAACAAAACAACCCACTCCATGTCTTTCCGTGAATGTCGTAAAAGGCATTCAGGAATTCATAGATGGACATGTACTATAGCCCATCGGAACAATGACCCACAGTAGAACTGTGTCGTAGTGACGTTATGATTCAAGTCGTAAAAAGTGCCAAACAAATTGTTTTATAATGTCACTGTGACAAAGTTATATGCTGGGTCAATGTTCCGATGGGCTGATAGTGCATTACATGCAGACTTGATCAAGTTCAAGTTCAAGTCTTTATTCGTGACAAAAAATAACACATACAAAAAAAAAAAAAAAAACTAATAAATAAAAAAAAAAAAAAAAAAAAAAAAAAAAAAAAAAAAAAAAAAAAAAAAGATCATAATACATAATCATATTCTTAGTTTTAATTATTGAATAAGCAGTAAGTTAAAACGTTTAGCTATAACACGTGATAATGAAAACGTAAACAAAAGATGACATAAACGCATAATGCTTGAATGTCACCTCAGAAGCAATTATGGCGGACCTTAACCCTACCTGACAAGTAATTATGTGGTTATATACTTAAAATGATTACATATGACCTTTATTATTGCAATTCTTGGTAGCAAAAATGTATAACATCTAATCATTTTCCGTTGAAGCATTGGTAGCACTTGTGGCCATATCGATTGTTTATTTATTCAGGCATCACAAAGTTGCAATGTTTTAAGGTGTTCCAGTAGAAGAGTAAGAAAATAAAATGTAAGGTTTAAAAATTGTATTTTTTTTATACCGTCATCTATTTCATATTACACAAGTATCAAATCTAACTTAGTTACCTCATATGTTAAAATTCATCAAGCCGTTTACTCTACAGAGCGTGCCACAGAAATGGACAATATTTATGTATATGTATAGTCTATGCCATTTGAAATCGGCAAAGACGTAAACACAACCAAACATACCCAATTTACCATTATTACTCGATAATCACGTGGATTTAAAGATCAAATGAGGTCTTAGCAATGATTTATACACTTGATCTTTACTCTCACATTAAGTTTAAGATTAAAATTTAATAAAATATAATTACGTATTAAAAAAAAATATTGCAAGTTTCATAGCGGTTTGATTATAAATGTTTAAGAAGATGAAAAAATAATGAGCACGTATTTTGTTATATCGGCTAAAACTAATATTATAAAAAAATACCAAAGGAAGTGTATCTTCAATGATCTTTGAAGGGTTTTTTTTATTAAATATGAGTTTAAGCCGATATAATAAAACACGTGCTCATTATTTTTTCATCTTCTTAAACGTTTATAATCAAACCGCTATGAAACTTGCATTTTTTTTTTAAATATCTCTATATAATTTAGAGGGTTTAGTCACGTGTCTGTTATTTTAAACTACTCTCTAACATATATCAAAATCAACAAAATCGGAGCCGGACAGTTGGGTACCTTTCCTTGTTAGTAAAGTGATGGGACACCAACCGGCTATTTGTCCCCGAGTTCAAACTATAGAAGTATGCTCCCACTGACCACCACCGGTTAGTGTAAGATTATTTAAGACGGATGGGAACATTATTTAGGTTCTATGAATGAACTGATATGAATTGTTGAACTAGGCTATTGATGAAACTACGGCGCCTGCCTGGCCAATGCTAATTACTTTGGTTGAAATGGCAGGCGGTGATTCGCCAACTCAATGGAATGGGCCTCCCGAAATAGCCGCAAATATATAGCAGCAGGAGGCTACTGTTCCAGAGTGTTTAAGGGTGGAGAGGTGCTTCTGGATGTTAAACGACCATAAGGTGCCCACTCGCCAGTTATGCAACACATCCGCCCTTCGAGCAAATTTGTAGCTCTTGCGACTACACTCTGACCGGCCAATAAAGCCAAACCAGAGGTGAGGGTCTGTTCCTCGTCATTATACACCGCAGCCAGCCGGTGAAGGTGGTGAGGTGAGGAACAGGACCTACCCTCGGAAGTACTCAGGTCCGTGGTGTCGACACTCACCAACAGCTCGCCACAAGCTGCCCTAAAAATTAACTAATATTGAGTAGTAAAAAAATAAAAATAAAATTACTTACCTATGTACAGAGTGCTAGCTAACCAAAAGCTGGAAAGACCGCCTTGGCTATTGGCTATCCTTGCGACTTTCTGGAAAAGTTTCATTTTATCTGGAACAAAATATCATATTGTATTAATCAGGTGCTAAACTTTACCTCTCTACTTCTCGAGGCTTATATATGTGTAGGTCGCAGTAAATATTACTATGAAACAGGATGACTAAAATTAATAAAATGTATTGTTTACTGCTTAAGAACTTAATTGATATCTAAATTGAAAGTACTACTTAGTTTTCCTTTTCAACACGCCCGGGTTCGATCCCCGAGATGAGTACAAGTTTAAAAAAAAGGTATGAATGCAGTTTTCCTTGCTACTAAAATTGATGTCATGGTTCCTAAGAGCAAATCTTCGTATGTCTTGTAGTTTCAGACTTCCCCATACTGATCGATCTAAATGTTACACCCTGTATAGAAATTATCAAAAGGCCACACATACAGTCAGTTAAGGCGATGGTTAAGATGATCCTTGATAACGACTTTTCATACATGACTTTGAAAATAGAACGGGATAATCTCAGAGGACGGCTGTAACACTTTTTTCCCCTTTGCTCGAAGATGTTAACCTTACCGTTTTAATAATAACTAGATGCAAAGCAAGCTTTAAAACCAGACTGCATTTTTTTTTTTCAACCCCGTTTATTAATGGTACTATATTCGTATATATTTGATATGGTTAAGACCTTTCAAATGATACCCATACTGTAATAATTAGAGGACTTTTTTTTGTTGTTATTTAAATTTTAATAATTTAGGTATCCTATGTCATCATGTGTTACAAACATAAACCAAAAACAGATTATGATGAAATATGTTATTATATTTTAACCTTCCCTTCACCATTGACTGCATAATAAAATTGTATACATGCATTATTTAAAGACGCAAGGGTAACAAGTAAAAAACTACTTTTATCATTTCGTAATAACACAATTCGGGTTAGCTTTTTACCTGCCAGCGAGGCTAACACGATCAGTACCCATACAATATAAACAAATCTTCAAGGTGCACAGTTTGCGTACGCGCATTGCCTACATTCAAAGAAACCTCAGCACCTCAAAAAGGTAGGCTTTTAAGGGTTCCGTAGTCAAACTAGGAACCCTTATCGTTTCACCATGTCCGCAGCCTAGCTCACAGACTTAGTACTAGAATATATATATAGGTATATACATACTAGTCATGCCAAGAAAGTAGTTAAAAAAAATCTTGAAATTTTTTTTTTGTTGCACTCCCCTACACGTAACTTGGGTTTTTTTTTTTTCTTGTTTTACATATAGTGTGGGATGTCGTTGGATAGGTCTTTCAAAAACATTGCGGGTTTGTTGAAACAATTTTTCGATTAAGGGATCCGTTTATGTAATATTAAGCTTTAAAGCGGTAATTTTTGTTAGAGTCAAGTGTGTCCCTCCCATTACTGTCAAAACTACAAATAAAAACCTGAAAAATATCTTAGATGATAGCACATATAACGAATTTAAAAGCAAAACTATCACGAGTAAGTAGACTTAATTGGTTCCTGAGATACAGGCAACTAAAGTTTATACCTACTAAAATTACCTAAGACAGCACCAAACAACTTTAAATACATACATACATACATAAAATCACGCCTGCTTCCCAGAGGGGTAGGCAGAGACGACTTCTTTCCACCTGCTACGATCCTGACAAATGTATTTCGCTTCTTCCACATTCATACATCGAGCCATGCACGCACGTCGGTTTCGGGTACTTAAGATTCGGCCCTTTTCCAGTATTTCTCCGATTTGATTCGAAAAAGTACGCCTAGGGCGGCCTCTTCCGACCCTTCCACTCACTTTCGCTCTGTATATCTCTTTCGTCAATCTTCTTTCATCCATCCTTTCCAAATGACCGAACCATAGAGAATTAATAAATACTTGTTGTTTTTTGAGATAGTTTATATGTAGTAACGGCTTCGGAACCCTACACTGAGCAAGTTCAGACATGCTCTTGCCCGGTTTTCTGTTATAAAATAGTGGACACACATCGCTTTTGCTGCGAGCTAACGACCAAAATTCAACTTCATAGCGCGTTTTTTTTTTAATGCCGAGATTACCTGCGTGCAGTTATGTATGTATGTGTATGTAGTACCTACATCCACTGTAATAACAAATATTTTGGAAAAAAAAACCGCTATCTATTAAAAATGTTTAGTTAAGACGAAAGGACGGAAGGATGGATGGACTGACGGATGGAGCATGGAGGCATATTAAAAGAGTCTCACTAGGCTCCCTACGGCGCCCTAAAAAAGATATTGTAATAGATTAAAATCCTGGGTTTCCGAAGAATGGACAGGATATCCACCAGTACGAATTAATTAAATCCATATACAGCCCTAAGGCATTTTGCTGCGTTTGGAGTAGGTCCTTTCCAGGTTTCTGAATAACTTCTAGTAATACAGTGATTAACCCTCTTATCTGAATGATAGCCAAAGGGCATTGGGTAGGTTTATATGAAGAAAATTGACATTTATTTTTTAGCGGCCACGGATGTTTGTACGTAGTTATTTACAGGACCTCTAAATACACATAGACAAATATAATTATCAGTGATCGGGGAAAACGGTGCAAAACTTTAACAAAACTTGTAAAGCTGACATAAAGGACAATTTGAAACCAAGAAAAATAACAATATTATTAAAAAATAAGAATAATATTGGCAGATTAGTGTTCAATTTAACTTCATATCAGAGTCTCTGATTTGGTATAACGATTATTAATAGTTTCATGGCTGTAATGTAAGTTTTGTTAAAGTTTTGCATCGTTTTCCCCGATCATTGATAATTATTGGCCTATTTCATCATCCTGACAATGATAGGTCACAGGTGACAATTCGGTGTACATTACAAAGTTAACACGCTGATACATCACTGGGTTTCATATAAGCTGCACCATATACGCTGAAATGTCACATGTCACCTGTCATTGTCAGGATGGTGAAATAGGGGGCTGGTATGAATATTTAAATATTTTGGCTTCGATGCACGTTAGAGTAAATTACATAACAAAATATGTTTATTTTGAATAATTCTATCATAATTTACCACTTTTACGAATGGCCTTCCTCTCACCTTGAAAATGTATGACTTTTACAAATGACAACACATTGACCCAAACCCCTTTAGATGAACTCGGCTAACAGGTTTCCTTCGAGGATAAGGATCAACCCGTTGTGCTCTATGACTGTATGTATGTATGTATGTATGTAAACTCTTTATTGCACATAAACAATTACAAAACACTTTGCATCTCTATAGATAATGTACACAGGCGAACTTATCCCATATGGTATCTCTTCCAGTTAACCTTGGCTAATAAACAAAATAACAGAGAAAAAAAGTACATACATTCGAAAACAGTCATATTAAAAAGTAATAATATTTGCTTTAATAAAATACATACATAAGTAATAAACTATACTAATATATACCACAACATACGTAAACAGCAATTATAACCTAAAACAGAGCAAAGGAACCTCACGACTCATCTAGTTCATTTAACCACAGCTTCTTTAAACTTTCCTTTAATAAACCGACAGATTCGCATAGTCTCAAGCACGGTGGAAGTCCATTCCATAATTGGACAGAGTGTACCGTGAAAGACTGAGCATAAGTGCGAGTTTGTTATTACTAATGTTCGGTTAAAGACATCAGTTTATGGCCTTAGTACACTAATGTTTAGTGGTTTTGTTCCGGTGTAATTATCTTTGCAACGTAACATACAGTCTACTTAGTTAAGTAGAGTAATAAAATACGATGTAGATTTATTTTTAATATTAATCCAAGTAGAATGGTCTAAGATCCTAATAGGAGACGATTTGCACCTGTTTATTCGATGAAATAGTACATTGTGCATCAAGGGTAGTATGAAGGGAATTACTAACGAGAGTGTTAGAATTTTAATGACTCGAGTTAGTAATCCCCTTACTGCCTGTGATACACACAATGGTTTTCATCACATTTGCGAGGAAAAAAAACAAAGAGAAAACACTTTAACTCTGCAAAATATAAAGAAATAACTTTTGACGAACGGGAACGTAAATGGAAACGATATTTTTTTTGTGACCTCTAACCACAGATAATAACTGCGTTTAGTTTCGACCTGGATTCGAGCCAGATTTAGCCAATTTGATAAAAATGTATAATTACTAAAATTAATGATAAATGTTGATATAAACTTGAAATAGGTATAAAAATAATGAAGTTTAATGAAGCGTATAGGTTTTGTGTAATGTAAGTTAGTCTATAGCTAATTTTTAAAGATGAAATTAGAAACCGATTTAATTTTTGGCTGAAAATTAAACCTCCTTAGTCAGAAATTATGTACGAAAGAGTTGCAATTTTTAAAAAGAAAGTCATTACTCCCTAGGGATGACAAACTCGCCATAATTCCCGCGGGAACAATTTAGGCCATTGTCCTTCTGTATACAGGCATGGAATAACACCATTTACGAGCAAGTGTGATGAAAAGTATTTTATAGCGAATAAGTAGGCTGAAACATTTTAGTCCAAAACTTTTATCTTTTTAAAAAAAAAACATAATGTTTGTTTAATAGACAAATTACATTGGTACTAATCGAAAGTATGAAGCCAACAAAATATATAACGTTAGGTTTGGTGCAAATTATTAGTACCGATTTATTTACCTGTTTCTACCTGCGTACCCAATAGTTAGACGGGAAAAAATAGTCAACCTAATGTTTGCATATTCTATAGTCTTTCAATCTTTCGATTGGTTTACAAGCAGTTTGCAATTTTTTAAAACAAAGCTAATTTTTTTAATTAACTCTATACTCGACTGAATTTTCGCAGCCGCACTTTTGAACTTAGCATATGTATTAAATTTGATATAAAATACTTTTAATCGAATATTCAGCCCGGTGCAAATCGTCTCCTATTCGGATCTCCTACTAGAATGTCATTATTATGGCATCGCTTTGGCATCGCTCATTCGACGAATGTTGGGCATTCTACATTTTGATCACTAATAAATCATTCTTAACCTGAATACATGTTTAAAGTCAAAACTTTCAACATAAGCATATACTTAATCTTAAAATGCACACAATTTTCAGGTTCTTATATAATGTTGAATAACGATTTGTACCAAATTGTGTGGGTCTGAATAAAAAAAAAGCTATCATAGTAACGTAGTGCACGTCACTTGCAAGGGGACGTGGAGACTTTTAACGAATACGACGTCCAAATTCGAGTAGCAAATTCATTATTTGTATACAACGAAAACCAAAATAGTGTAAAAGTTTACAGTAAAAAGTGAGATCAGCTGGTCTGCATAAGAAATAACGTGGAACTTTTTATTTTATAATCTGTGTTCAGCATGTCGGCGCTTTGTAAGATTCACATTTGAAAGCAATTGATACCTACACCGGAATAAGCGGTTTAATAATTAATATTGTTAAGGCCCGGAAAATACTGTGAAAAAATCAAACAAATAACGACGAATTGAGATTCTTTGAATATCACACAACCGCTGCCGCCCTCGGCCGCCTAATGCCGCATGCCGCCCAATTCCGCGATCGCCTCGCCTTGTGTTTTTTGTTTAATTTGTTAGTTGGCTGTATGAAAATTTAGTATTGGTCCTACCGATTTTGTATGCAAATAAAAACAACTAAAAAATCCCAGGTGACATTTGATTTTCATATGTTTATTTTACTCACTAGAAAAAAAAGCTCTGCGCGCGTATAGTTATTAAAAAAAAAGTACCTTCATGGTTACCACCAAGATAATGTGCATGTCCGATAACTGGCAACTGCTTCAGCTCCCCAGGCGATATCTCATCGTAGACCTTTCGGATCCTTCTCCTCTGCCATCTGAAGTACACAATCCAGAATACACCAGCTATGAGCACCAACTGCCAAAACATCTTGACTGCACTATATCCCGCGTCTGATTGATGCGAGTATCAAGATTAAAATGAGCGCAGGCTGCACGTATGAGTGAAATGTCTTCTAGATGTTATTTAATATGGCGGGTGGGGTCAAGGTTAAACGCATGTCAGATACGTCACCGATTCTCACTCTTCACAGGGTCTGCTTCACACTTTGGCACTCTGACGCTCTAACATCATGTTTAAACTGCTGTGCTAATCGGTTATACGCGTTAAAGAGACAAGGTACTTAACCATTCGGCTATTTATGAATATGTTTATACAAATCTTGCCGCACCTAAGAAATTTCTAGCTACAACAAAACATTCCTCTAAGCCGAGTTTACTGTAGATCGTTTTTTCAATGTCGGTATTTTTCTCAGCTACCGAAATTCGACTCGGTAAAACCATATCGCTATTGACATTTTATCGTCTTGTTTCTTACTCGCTGTTAATGTTAAATAAAAGAGGTAGATATTACAATAGGATATTAGACACACTCAAGAACAACGAAAACGGATCACTTTCTATGGAAATTATGTACAAAGTGACCCGTTTTCATTGCTCTTGATAAGTAGATAAAAACCCCCGATACAATGGTGACTTTCTTTACGAGCTGATATCTCCTAAACGGCCTAACCGGTTTTCATGAAATTTAGCTAACAACCATCGCTAAAAAATCTGCTATCATTTAAAAAAAAACATACGAATCGATTCCTCCGTTTAAGAGCTACGGTGCCACAGACAGATACACAGATACACATGTCAAAAGATAAAAAAAAAGATAAAAGATGTTTAGTCAGTTAGTAGGCCGCACGGACACTTTTACACGTCAAAAATCTACCAGCGCTTCGCAAGAGACCACTGCTGAGAAGAAACGCCGCAAGAAACTCAACAGTCAGTCGTTTTTTTTAAATACCACTTACGATATTATACAATTATAAAGCTTAACCTAGCATTATATAAAACAATGAATTTAACATAAAACAAAAAATAAAAAATACTCAAGCGTAGCTTGAGCAGGAAAATGTGTCAAAACTAAGAAAACTTATAACACCCCTCTCTTTGAGTCAGGGGTTAATAACGTACCTAATTCTTCACTGAAGAGAATAGAGCCTCTGTATGTATGTATGGGAAGAAAGAAAGAAGAAAATAGTTTTGTTTCTGCAAAATGATACATTTTTACTTATAGCTAACATTCTGTAAAGCTAATTATGGTAGAACTTAAACTTAAGATAACTAAGGTACCTACGAGTAGGTAGTAGGTCTTAATAAGCATGCATGATTTTAATTTGCACTAGTGACCCGCTCTCGCTTAGCTTGGGTTTGTGAGTTTTCTGAATAACTCGTACAAAATCCAGGATGTATTATACATAAAAACCTTTCTCTTGAATCACTCTACCTATTGCTGAAATCTGTATTAAAATCCGTTCAGTAGTTTAAAAGATTTAAGCGAACAGACAGCGCAAGCGACTTCATTTTATACTTTGTATCGATGTATGTATCGAGGCTAGACAAAATCAAATACGAACACTAGCGTTTGATGATCACCTGTCACTTACAAAAATGAATAGAATTGACGTAAGTCACGTAATAAATCACTCGTTACAACTGACACGCTGTAATGTGATCACTATCACTCGCACTAATCGAATAGTGATAGTTTTGACGTCTTGTCCGTCGTTTCGCGGTCCTATTTTGATAGATTAAATTCAACACGAGCACTATCACGATACTAAAGCTTTAAAACGGGACTCAATCGCGTAATATATTAAACATTTACATCGACGTTTCGACTGTTGTAACAGTCAATACCCAATTAAGACTCATTTTATAGCTTTAGTATGAGTGAAAATCGTGTTAGTTTAAAGCACTATCACGATATAAACATCGGTATCTAAGGGGAAATTGTCTAGCTGCACAAGTTGCCATCGAATACACACGCTAGCGTTTGGTGATCACCTACCGCTTTGCGTTGTCAAAAATGAAAGAGCTAGCCGAGTTGCCCTTAGATACCGATGTTGTCAAAATAGTACCGCGTAACGACGGACAAAACGCCAAAACTATCACTATTCGATTAGCGCGATAGTTGTAACGAGTGATATATCACGTGACTTACTTCAATTCCATACATTTTTGTAAGTGACAAGTGATCACCAATAAATTGCTAGCGTTTGTATTCGATGGCAACTTGTCCAGCCCCAATGATTACAATATTGTAACAGATTGCCAAAACTGAACCCACTCAGCATGGTGTCGCGGCACTCGGGAGTGTCACGACGCTGATCTTCCGTGGGTCCAGTTGTGATACACGGGACAGCAACCGGCAACGTGTAGTTTAAGTAAAATGTTAGAGTGCGTTAAAACTAGGATGTTAGGGTTATTAATTAGGTATGACATAGTATTTTATGCCACTATAATATGCTATGCACTTATCTTACAGATGGGCCCTTTCGGATACACTTCGACCCTTTAGGATTTTTTGTACTCACACTGAGCTGTTTGAACGTGCAGGTTTCCTCACGATGTTTTTCCTTCACCGTAAGAGCGTCGGGTAATGCACTTAAGTTACAAAAACTCATTGGTACAAGGTGACCGCGGGGGTTCCAACTCGGTACCTTACGATCACAAGTCGACTCTCTATGCTATGCACTTGCTACCAATGTTATTATTTTAAATCGCGGCCTAGTTCAAAAATATAATTATGATAATGTGTCGTAAGCCGTATGGTTTTTCCTAGTAGAATAGAGGCTATGCACGAGTAAGTCCCGTTAGACATGCCACAGTTGGTAAAAAGGTCTTTATATCATTGGATTTCCAGGGTCATCAAGTCGCAATCATTACCCAGAACAGGCGACCGAAGTCGATAATTACTGGCAGTTATTAGATAACTATAAGCGTTTCCGTGATACATATACAAAGGAAAATAACGGTGAAGTGCGAGTCGTAGGCGAGGGTTTCGTTTTATATAGGAATCAATTTAATTAAATGAATAAAGATTTGGTAACTTTAAAATATTTTTTATCTCAATTGTATCTTATTAAACAACAAAATAAAGAAAATGTTATTAAATATTAAATGTCAAAAGTATTTATCACAATTCGTTAGAACATGATTTATGACGGTTATTTAAAATAATCATTAAGATCATTGTGAACCGACGCTAAAATCGCGTAGGTGTCAAAAAAAACCATAATTATTTTAGCTCCAGGCCATAACGTTTCTCACCCCCTAAATCGAGGTTAATTTTCTAGATTTTTTATATATATGTTGTAATTATTATAAAAAACTAGGTCCAAACTTTTTTCCAAGAATTTTCTTAGCATGAAAAACTCACAGACGTAGTTTTTGATAAATTTAGGGAAGATATTTAAAAAAAACGGAAGAGAAACGTCATCGCATTTTGTATGGATTTTTTTAGCTTTACCTGATTTTAAACGAAAAGTGTAAACGAATGAAATTCTCTAACCCATACATATCTGTGCACTATTAATGTGATATTACGCGCTATTATATTAGTAAATGCAATTAATAATTAAAACGTGCAAAACATGTTTTATACAGGACACAGAAGACTTGTTAAATACGTGGAATAACGTTAATTGTAAGTACCTATACTCTGCACCAAGGATTTTTCTGTTGTGTGATCTGCACCGTTTTCTTGGAAAGAGTTTATTCTTGTTTCTGATCTAGAATATTTCTCACTGCTAGATCAAAACAGTTGTAAATCAATATACAACTGTATTTTAAATTCGACTTTAATACAACTTCTGTAAACTTGAAAGAAGGGTCGCAAGCATTTTGAGTTGATACTTTCGTGATCTAGCAATGCGATTTATTTATCATAATAAGAATGAAAGGCTCTATATATCTACTAAGAAAAACTGTTGCTTTGACAGTTATAGTATTGTCAACGTTACAATAGCTCTTATTTACTTAACAGAATACAGCCAAGTGAAATTTAATACGAAAACCGACCCCTAGATTACTAAATTCACATTCAGCCACCGCGTTCACAAGTTTACCCTTTTTAGACTTATGTACCCATTTTGGTGTTAATGGAAAAAAACCTCGTAAATTTATACATTTCAAATCACGCAAGATAAAGCTCAATGGCTAATATGATAATGTTTAAATTTTAACCTTAATCATTATATTTAATTGAATTACCATCAAGTCAAGTCAAGTCAAGTGTAATCTTACTGTAATCTTACAATTATAATAACAGTGTATGATAAATTATGTTGTGATGTGTGTGTAATGTTTAATTTGTGAGCAAGTATTTAATGCATGCAGTAAGTAGTTCAATTTGTATATTTATTGGCGTAAGATGTGGTTTCCTATAATTGGGTAAGCATCGATTTAGATGTTAAAATAGATATTAACATAAGTCTGATGTATTATCCGTTGGAAATCCTCAATAAATAAATAAAAATAAAATAATAGTATAAAAAATGGTTGTTAATTCTGTAACCATATTTGCACAATCAGGTGAAGGTTGCAAGCAGATCGCCCAACAGTACTACAAGTCTTTATTTCCTTAGTCGCCTCTTACGATATCCACGGGAAGAAACTTTCGCGTCTTCTGCCATTATCTATCCGTGGCTGCATCTAAGTTGCCACCTAACCACCTAAATCTCGGTTCGATATTTTAAGTCAAAGTCTTTAAATTTCAAGTGATTAAATTATGTAGGACGAGTTAAAATCTTGAAACGTCCTTCTCGTGTAATGTCAAGGTCTTGCAACGTCAAGGTTGTACAACGTCAAGGTTGTACAACGTCAAGGTCGTACAACGTCAAGGTCGTACAACGTCAAGGTCGTACAACGTCAAGGTCGTACAACGCCAAGGTCGTACAACGTCAAGGTTGTACAATGTCAAGGTTGTACAACGTCAAGGTCGTACAACGTCAAGGTCTTACAACGTCAAGGTCGTACAACGTCAAGGTTGTACAACGTCAAGGTCGTAAAACGTCAAGGTCTTACAACGTCAAGGTCGTACAACGTCAAGGTCGTACAACGTCAAGGTCGTACAACGTCAAGGTTGTACAACGTCAAGGTCATACAACGTCAAGGTCTTACAACGTCAAGCTTACTACTCTGATATTCTACGATTTAGGCAGCTTGACATTTCAAGACTTTGACTTTAAAAGCTGAAGCGCTAAATCTCAAAGACATCGAAATAATAACAAAACGAAATAGCTAGGTACCGTTATAACAGGTTTGGTCGTTCGTATAAAGTCAATGTCACCAGCAACTCGTACGATGCATGTCAAATGGGCAACATTGAAGGTCTTGTGCAATACACGATTCAAAGAAGCTAAAGCTGTGGGCCTAGTAGGTATGGCTGCTTTTATCGCGGGTCAAAAGTGAATAAAGCATCCTTCACTCTCGTACTTATTTACTTGTCAGAAAGTGACGGATGCCTTATCCAATCTTTGTCTAGTAGTGTTATAAAATTAACGTTATTTATAAGCGTTCAATAAACCCGTTTTAACCGACTTCAAAAAAAGGAGGTTATCAATTTGACCTGTATGAATGTATGTTTGTCCACGATTATCTCGCGTTTGGCTGAACCAATTTTGATGCGGTTTTCAGAATAGTATTTGTTATACTTAGGAGAAGGTTTTACTTGAAAACGGAGGTTCTCAGTTTGACCCGCATAACTTTTTAAACGTACTAATATTTTTTGGTTCGATAGAGTAAGTTCTGAAGTAGTCCCATAGTCTCCACAGATGAGGGGATCCGTGAGGAATTGAGGGAAGTTCAGCATTTGCATTTAGAAAGTATCAATTGGTGAAGTGAAACTGATGATGAAGACCACAAATGGCTACCGGAACTCCTCAACGATACCTATTTCAAGGTTAGCGATAAGATATCTCGATTACGATACTTAAGCAATTGTAACGAAGAGCATTTAATTGTTTAAATAAGAATGACTTTCCCGCGGCCTTGCTTGCGGCGAGCTTGAAATGTCTTAAAGTTTCATATCAACTAAAAATTGGAACTACATAACAGATAAAATCACTAAAAAGTAGGTATATAATTAATGTATTTTATTTTATAATTAGAGTACCTATTCATTATCCTTTTCAGTCAAATTAAAATATCATAATGACCGCTTTATGAATAACGGGGTAATATTATCTATTATAATTATCACAATCTCGTGTCACAGTGTTGTAACAAAACTCCTCTGAAGCGGCATACTTATGACATTTTGTGAGTACAAATATAATTATTGTATAGTATTGTGAGTATCTGATTTCGATGAAATTTGGCATGGAGATAGCTTGCGACTCGGGAATGAAAACGCCCATCACGACAGGACTTTTATTATACTCTGTAAAACCATATTGCCAATTAGCCATAAAATCAATTAGGTTTTTACTCGGTCGCCATTACTGTAGGTACTGTTAAGTAAATATTTTTAATTACATATTATAAAATTTTAATATGGTATATAAATTTACGCGGGACTGTTTAGGTGCCGTCCAAAAATATAGAAAATGTCATTTTAAAATCTGTAATTCGACGTTTCTCAAGTGCATCCGAATACCAAACAAGCGTCTATCTATAAGTTGAATATATTAAACGTAAAATTTAAGCAATTCTCTAAATTAAGAGATTTTAAGCTATGGCAATTTCAACATAAGCGGTATTTCGAATATGAATTGGCGTGTAACCTAAAATGACATAACTTAAAATTACAGATAAAATAACCTTATTTTAAATTTAGACAGTACTCATCCGAATTGGATCCAAGAGCCATCAAAACGTTGACAATACGGAAACAAGTCAAAATGAATAAGGTTTTACCTCGGAGAATCTCAGCCCGGGTTATTAACTGACAGAGGTATAATTACTAGCGAAAGCAGATATTGTAAGGGCGGGAGCACAAAAGCGGTCTGAGTCAGCGATTCGTATGAAAGGACGATAAATCGATGTTGTGGACCGTTCTTTATTCTCTGATGCTTTGTGATACCCTGGTAGCTTGATAATTCACTTATTGATTCAATGAAAAAAAAAAAGTCAGTGTCACCACTTTACTAAAGGAGTTCATAGTGGTAGGGGTGCTAGAGTTGACCACTTTGTCAAAACAACTGGGTAGAACACAATCTCATTAAATGACAATAAGACTTGAAATACATCCCGATCTGTTTAGTTGAAAGCGTGATTGAGTAACAAACATCCTTGACATTATAGTATTAAGAGAAAGAAAGAAAAAAAGATTTATTCACAACAATAACAAACATAAATATAACATAAAAAGGAAGGAAAAAAAACGACAAATATTCTTATTATTATTAATAAGATTTCACTTGCACACAATGTTCACAGTAAAACAAACGGACCAAAGAAGAGTGGGGAAGGTGGGGGGGGGGCGCATAGCTGCGTTTGGTTACAATACAAGATTAACCATAATTATTGCTTATCTTACACACGTAGAGATAATTCTTAATCCAAACGAGATTATTTTAAATAGATCTAGACTCAAAATTATAAAGAGGAAAGCTTTGTATTTTTTTATTTATATAATATGTTTGTAACGAATAAATTTAAAAACTACAGAACTGATTTTAAAAATTATTTCACCATTTGAATGCTACATTATCCTCCATTATCAGTAACATTGTTGTTTTTTGTTTCATTTTCTGCGCGGCGGAGTCGCGAGCAACAGCTAGTCAAACTTAAAGTAATGGCGTAATAAACGTGTGGGTTGGAGGCTTGATTATGGATATTTTAAACAATGTATACTTAATAGGTATCTATAGATTGAAAATATCATACCTAACAAATTTTAGACATCAAAAAACTGCTGATAGGCGATGGTCTTAAGCCGCTCCTCAAATACCGATATATTCAATAAACCAAGTAAATAACGCGAGTCGGTATTCCATTGTTTTGTTAATTCCACACGAATTATTTAAAATCGTAATCGTTACAAAATTACTGGGAAGTATGCAATTACACGATAATGCAAATTGTATGTTAAGGAGACAAGAGCTTACTTATTTAAATAAAAAACCTGCTCGGATAAATACTTAATTTATTTCATCTTCATTATCATCTGACAATAACTATAGGAGTATTCAATGGAGAAAAGGAGTTAGTAACATTTCTGGACCATAATGTGTCATTCAAACGATGGCCATAAAGATGTTGAATAATGGCATTGTTACATGTATCTACACTGGACCGCAAAAATAAGTATGTCATAATAAAGTGGTTAGGCACTGAGTTTTGCGGTCCAGTATATTTTATTATGTTGCAGCTGTCATAATGGAGTTACCCGGGGTCACCGAGGTTCTTGCATGTCAATGTGTCACTTCCATTAATAATTAATACATCAGAGTCATTTTATTTACACCTTGTTGGCGTAATTAATTCTTTTACAGACAAGGACAAAGCATGGTTTAGCTTGCCACACGGTTTTTCCACGTTTATAAACAGACATAGGAATCGAGGGGGCAAAATTGTATGACACGTATGGAGTTCCTATATCAATAAAATCAATTATCGGTGCTTTTTTCATATACGTGATCGCCCCCAGCATTGTATTTTTATATTTTAAGTATTGTTGTGAAGACGAGTATGAAGTTCACAAAGCTTATTTAAAAACAATGTTTATACCCTATGACCTCCACAGAAACAAATTCTGATACCAGATGGGTAATGAAGAAAAAAATTAGTGAAATTTCAAAAATTGTTTAAAGAAAACTAAAAGAGAATTACGTCATCATCTTGTTAATTTTTTACAATTTAACAAAAAGTATATTTTACAAACATAACTTGGAGTGAGCACTAGGATACAGAACAAGCATCGATGATTGAGTTTATCGATCTAGGAACTCCCTACCTGTCATAATTTTTTGCCCCCTGGATTCCGATGTCTGTTTATAAGTAAGGGCGTTAGGGTGCGGCTCCACTGAGGCGGAGACGAGCGGAGCGGAGCGGAGCTGTGCCTAAATTAACCAATAGAATCTAAGCTAACGTGCGCAAGGCGCGCTCGACGTGCCCGCAAGCGCCTTCTATTGGTCAATATTGGCACAGCTCCGCTCGTCTCCGCCTCAGTGGAGCCGCACCCTTAGGGTGGAAACGATTTTTTTTAAATCCCCCCTCGTATGTAAAAAGAAATGAGAAGTATTTTAAATAAAAATACATGACTATAACAAAATTAAAATGAAAACTATCACGACCAAGAAGACTTGGTCACAATAAGGTGCAGCCAATCAGCTGGGGTTATACAAATTGTGGCACAGGCTGAGCCTGAGCCACTTCAATGTTTTGTATCTGTATTGTGTTATTGTGCTTCTGTTTTTTATTGGTTCGTAATGTTGGCAATACGATTCACTTGTATTATTTTACGCAGTAGCCCCGCATGGTTCAAAGATACACCGACGTAAATGTAAAGTCATGGCATTTTTTTTGTATTTTACGGGCGAAACAATGACTCCATTGTAGAAGTTGCGTCCTTATTTTAAAAAAAACTAGAAATACACTGCGTAAATGTAAAATTTAAAATAGCTGTTGCTTCATTATCCTGCTGGATGAGCGAAATGGTACACGTGGGCGAAGTAGGTATGTTTAGTAGACCTAGAAAGTGGTTGACCACTTTTCGAATTTATTTGTTGTCAGTTAAGGTCCGAAATCGGTAAAGCACTTCCTTGGTCAACTATACCTACTTATAATCTTTATTGTTCAAGAAAAAAAAATAGTGCGCAGTAGAAGTAAGTGTGCATAAAATTATATATTTAACTATTGAGGGGTACTTAATTTATTTTCGTTCACAATCATATGAAAATCCAGGTGTACTGCTTTTTGGCCGAAATACGTTTGGTCAAATGTATTGTTTCCCAACTGTTTCATTTGCCAACCCACTTTTATTAATTGTAAATATTTCAGGATTTAATTCTCTACGTTCGTGTAGACCCTATAGGTTAGGTTAGGTTAGGTTAGTTTTTATAGAAATCCTGAAATATTTACAGTTACAGAAATAAAAGTGGGTTACAAATGAAACGGTTGGGAGAAGATACATTCGACCAAACGTATTTCGGCCAAAAGGCAGAGAATCCAGAATCCAGCTATCCTCATTTAAAAGTCAGCGTCCACAAAAACCTAGCAAATTGGCTCAATACATGGACTTAAAAATCCAAATCTTTATCACTGATTTAAAAAAATCAGTTTTTTGTTTGTGTTTTTTTTTGCTCCAGGACATAACAAGCCGCTTGTTTTCAGTATTACGGCTAATGTTTAATATCTCACAATGCTTCTCATTTAAAAAACAATGCAATAGTTAAAGATGCTACGTGTTACTTGTTCTAAATTAGTCTGACGCCATACACTGTTAGGTGAACAGATGAGGAAGGTTAGGTTTCGTCATATAAACAGATTATCCTCGACTTAGCTAAGTAATTTACAGAACTAGGCAAAAAAAAATTCAATCCTAACAGATTGCACAACTGTGAAGTTTCTGAATATCGATAATGTTGACAGCAGTAAAACAATGCCGTTATTACTTTTCCTACACCAGCAACAAATAAGTTTCGCATCGTTTTACATCACAACATTATAAATATTCAGAAACTTCATGGTTGTGTAATGTGTAAGGACTGACTTCTTATTTGCCTAGTACTATATTTATACGCTCTTTCCATCGCCCTTTGAGTGACCTTGAGCCTTCTTATGAGGCCCATTGTAAGCGACCATGTCTCGGATCCATACGACATCACTGGCAACACACACTGATCAAAGACTTTTGTCTTGAGGCACTGTGGTATTTGGGACGAGAAGATAGTGCGTACGTAGCTTACCGAACGCTGCCCATCCGAGTTGGATTCGACGATTGACCTCTTTTTCGAAGTTGGACGACGTTGACGTACATTCAACCAATTTTAAACATAGGCCATACTGAAAATCTTTCAAAGTGACGTAATGAATCAAATCATAAGATAGTTCTTAAGAATTGATTAGCTATACCGTCACTTTGATCGAGTTCCAGTGAGGCCTAAAATTAAAAGTCATTGAGTGAATTTCTATCTACACTTCTTTACTACACAATTTTTTAAACTACGCATCGGATATTCATGCAGATAGAATGATTCAAGATAAAGGTTTTTATGTATAATAAGTTCTGGATTTTGTAGGGGTGTTACAGAAAACAAACATTAACCGAAGCAAAGCGAGGGCGGGTCGCTAGTAATATTTATAAAGAGATTCCTATACGATTGGTAACCTCCGGAACCAAAGAAACTATTCAAAAAAAAAAAACACCATTTGAAGGGTACATTATTCTAGATGGATATAAGTTATTATTAATTTGATTAATACTAAACAAAACTGAGGCGGGATGCTAGTAAGAAGTAAAATTAGATCTTAACGCAAAAAACTAATGGCAGAAATTAATACATCATTATTTCAAAACTGACGCCTGAGATATGTGTACCTATACTTATTTATCGTTAGTTTTAATCACATTAAGACAGACTTACGTTTGTCTCGGTGAAACAACTTTGCTCTTGACGTGTTATCGTATTGCTTAGTCAGCCGCTGTTACTGTCAAGTAAAGAGCTATCAAAACCTTTACAAAATGATAACTCGCTATTTGTGTCCGTGTGATTTTTACATACATACCTACATACCGTCACGCCGTCATCCCAGAGTGGGGAAGGCAGAGCTACAGAATTACCAACAATTCTTAACAACTTGTTAATTCTATAACCACATTTAAATAGCACAAACAGGCGAAGATGCTTGCCAGTGTATATTAGTGATGGGTTGCAAGCCCATCGCCTAACAATACTACAAGCCTTTAATCCCTTAGTCGCCTCTTACGACTTCCTCAGGAAGGCATGGAGTGGCACTATTCTAAGCCGACAACCACACGGCACTTGTGATTTTTAATTTTATACATATACATTTTGTCCTGAAAACTTACGCACACAACATAAAAAAAACCAAATCGATCAAGCCGGTCTGTTCGACAGCTATGCGTTGTGGCAAAAACTTAAGAATATCCGTTGACATACCTATTTTTTATGGTTTAACAAGTT
Organism: Acleris sparsana; assembly: GCA_923062465.1. Classification (NCBI taxonomy): domain Eukaryota; kingdom Metazoa; phylum Arthropoda; class Insecta; order Lepidoptera; family Tortricidae; genus Acleris; species Acleris sparsana. The sequence goes on from OV281288.1 coordinate 2,732,571, forward strand.
ACTGTGGTCAGCGTCGTTTAAACAAAAAAATGCATAAATTAAATAAATAAACACTGAAATTAAACCATACCATACCATACTTTCAGAGCTTATAACTAAGGTGAGTAATGTAGTGGTGGTAGGATCTTGAACGAGATCCGTCCAGATCACTACCACCATCTTGTAATTTAACCTACCAAGTGTTGCCATTGATGTGTTCTACTGTAGGGATAAGACAAACGGTGAATTTTCTATCTTAAACGCATTCCACCTTAGTCCTCAGGATCGGCAATGCATTTACGGTCTGAGAGCTCTTGTCCTGACTAGTCTTCAGAATGTAAATGTCTATAGGTCAGGGAACCACTTACCATCATGTGAACTGTGCACTGAATCCGTGCCGATTTGATTATGTGCTTACGACGGCTTGACGCCTAGTTGACGAGTCCATAAGGCAAGGCAGGGCTGATCTGTTTTCCAGTTGATATGTGTGTGACAACCTTAACGGGCGAATTGATTTTGCATCAATCCAAGCTAAGAGCCACTACAGTTAAACCAATCGTTTGGAAGCTACGATGCAAAACACAGTACCCCTACCATGTAGTTACAATCACCGTACTCGCTAGCGAGTCGATGCTCTGTCCTTTGCACTCTATAACAATACTGTGAGGGTCAGAACATTCTACTCACAAGCGAGTACAGTAATTGTTACTCATAGTACGGGTGCTCTTTGTTTGCGTCACGGGTTGAACATGATTAGAGGTAATAATACACTGCGCTTTCTTCATTCTTAGACGTCATGCCGGAGTCTGACGTCAGAGTGTGTTTATCAACAAATTAAGTTATACCAGGTGAGTGTTAAGGTTAGATTTCATCACATAAACAGCTTGTCTTTGACTTAGTTTTTAAAGGTTATTGTTTGTTGATGGCCATCGTGTAGCCGTTTATCTCTATTTAATTTGAGTATCTATGTCTTTAAACAAGATGCATTCGGCGAACTTTTTAACATGAAATTATAGGATTAACGTAAGCTGCTGAATGGCGTCCAGCGCTTAAGGTAATCTCATACATTTTGAGAGACGTCTTATATTGTTTACGTAAGACGGAGACGGACGGAGTAAGCATTAAACTAGGTATTAACAAAGGAGGTGGGCCAAGTCTACCGGAAACTTTCGGGACTGACATAAGATTTCCATGCTCGCAGACGAGAGACGTGGAGGGCACTAGACTCCTGCGAATCGGTGATCTCGCAGAAGCCAAAGAGACTAGTGCCCTCGCTGACCCGCTCCGCAGACGATGGAGGAGACAGCTCCTTCTCCCACTGTAACAGTGTGCCAGAAGGAGGATCGGGGGCCCCTCCGTCCATAGTGGCGCAACGAAGGTCTGAAAGTGCCTTAGTAAACCACGACATGGCGTCGTTGGCGGAGAGGTGCCACAGTTGAATTCGCTTGTTTGTGGTATGTATGTATGTAAACTCTTTATTACACAAACAGAAAATAACACACTAAAAAAAGAAACTGAAACACAAGAGATATGTACAACGGCGAATTTATCACTTTAAGGGATCTCTTCCAGTTAACCTTTTAGCCATTGAGAGATGGATAAAAACAACGGATGGGTAGACGTAAAACAATACACGTATGTAGTCGCGTGAGACGGCACAGAAGATGGTTTACTGCTAGGTTTTTAGTGGATATTTTTACTGGTAGACGTGGGAAACTGCACTTGCGGTCTACTTACTGAATAAACATATTTTATCTTTTAATCTTTTTTATCTTTATCTTTGATGATCACACAATAGCCATCCTCGGTTCCCCTGGACCTGGGTGGTATGCGTAAATGCATTTCCCCAGTGTTCATAACAAAGATTAATTATCTAAAAGACGATTCTTTAAAAGACTAAGACTCTCTTATAAGAGCATAGTACTTGGAAGACCGAGCGTCGCTCGTGGAGAAAACGAAATTTCCCGAATATGACAAATTTACATATCGATTTTTCGCCCCCGTATACCCCTCTATTTCAATTCTATCGAAATCGCTGGAGCCGTTATCGAGACTCAGATTATGTAATACAAGAATCGCTCGTTTAAAGGTATTAGATATAAGATAAGAGTACCTAAAACAGAACTACAAATCCAAATATTTTTTTACGTGCTTTTGCGTTGTAAAGTCGTAACATTTATTTACGTCGTATATTTATGTTTCATGTAAATTCTTCCATTGTACAAACGCAAAAGATACTGTTTTTTTTTTGTTGTTTACTTAAACCGTCAAAAATATAAACCTTTTTTGTGGTGGTTTACCATGCACGGTGTTGATTTTTACAAATATATTTATACGGTGTAATACAGTAAAAATCAATACACTTGGAGAAATCAGTTTCCTGCAAGTTAAGGGACAGTAAAAAAATAATTGCCGATTTGAGAAGGCAAATGAGCACAGAGGACGTCAGTCGACAAGTAGGCTTTAGATGTTTTTTTTTATTAGCTTATATTTGCTTTCTCCAATAGCTAATAGATACTTAAACTGACTGAGACAGACATTCGTTCGTAATGTTCACACCAGTTCACACCAAATTACATGTTATTGGTCACATGGGCGGGTAAGACTGATAGCGGTAAGGATGGTTATGTGTTTAACCTGTATGTATGTATGTCCGTTCCTATCACCTACGTCAACCAATTTTGAAAAATGATACGTCATTGGATTTGTTTTTTTTTTAAATAAACATTTTAATCGGATTTTATGTGTTTTAATGTTTTTAATATTTATTACACACATCCAAAAAGTCTTGGGATACTCGGTATCCCTAGACAAATTTGATATTTTGACTCAGTAGTAATATGCCTTTATTTAAATGTTCAAAACTTTCTAGAGACAAAAAATATCCCTAGGCACTTTAGACGACAATATCACTGTCCACCTTCTGGGCAAAGGCTTTTCCAATTCAGTCCGTCCTTCACAATCTCTGACCAGCCCCTATCAAATTCTCGTCTCGTTTATCATCGTTCCATCACCAGGCTACGCTAACCTTAGTTGGTGCACAATGCCAGTATAGATATTCAATGCATTGTAATGCATAACTTAATACTAGACCGCGATAAATAACAACACAAATAAAATACAAAAACATAGAAAACTTCCAAGACACTGAGAACATATTTTTGAATATTCATGATCATAACACAAATATTATCCCTTCGGTGGATCAAATTAGTGATTATTTATTTTATTTATTTGCATTCCAGAAGGACATGTTAACAAAATATTATAATTATAATTATTTTATATATGATGACAGAATGTTGTGACTATAAGACTTGTGGATTAATAAACATGATCAAATTAATTAGTGTTTTTTTGCTAAACAAATAAATTGTAAACTAACATGATTATGATTCAGTGAAGAATAACTGATTATTTTGTTCATGGTAAGGTCAGTCTACTCCGAAAGTACATGCGTCCTTTTTTTACTATCATTTTTTGCAACGTTTTAAAACTATTTTTACGCCCTGTTATAAAAGCCTCTTTAAAAGGGAACAAAAGTAGTTTAATTTCTTTCTTATCTTTAAATGACATTTTAAATAGCCTTGCTAATTTGCATACTTTAGGACAGTAACAAATTGCAATAAAAGAAAAACACACAGAATGCAATTTCGCGGTTATTTTACGATTGCAGTTTGTCAGGATTTTATCAGCTCGCCACGTCAACGTAGTTGGCCGGTTAAGGCACAAGATGCATATCAGTTTTTATAAATTTTATGTAAACCTTTGTTGCGCAATCCCGCAGCCAGTTTGGTTACTGCCTTACTGGTTCGGTATTGAACTCCTGGTGATATGATGACTGAACACCCTCAACTGAATTATTCTCAAATTAGAACAGCTTGATGAACTTAAATCATCTTCTGATTCGATTTTCTATTTTACATATAATCATAAGTAAGTTTTATTTTTTACATACATGCATACATAAAATCACGCCTGTTTCCCAGAGGGGTAGGCAGAGACGACTTCTTTCCACTTCTTCTTTCTTCTTTCTTCTTTCTTTTATTTTTTGTAATTGAAAAAACTGGGCAAGAGCGTGTCGGATCTTGCTCAGTTTATGGTTTCGAAGCCGTTACAAAAAACACAACCTTCTCAAAACACAAGATTGAATGTTTCTATTAAAAGTTATTTTAGTGCCGTTTGAAAATTTATGTAATAAAAAATACAGAAAAGGAAAACTAAAATACTAAGGCCATTTTATTTCGACAGGCTTATCTTTTACAATATCCTTACCGTGTCCTAGAATAGCTCTTTCCTCCGTTTTCGTTCTTCTTATTAACACCCTTTTTACAGTTATTCTTCTGTTTTTTAATCCTCTTCTCTTTTTATTTATTATTTCCTTTTTTTGACACTTCCTTCTTTCTGTCATTGGTTATTATTGTAAAGCGTGGTAAAAGAAAATAAAATAGTAATCAGAATTGGTACAATATTAATTGAAACTTAATCTTAAATATATAGGTAACCTTACTACAAATGCGAAAGTTTGGTTCTTTTTACTTAATCACGCGATAAAGGCTGAACGGATCTGGATAAAATTTGGCACGGAGATAGATTACCTACAGAGTCTGAAACAGCATATAGGCTACTTTTTCCCGGAAAATTGGACCGTTTCCGAAGGAATAGCAATTAACGACTTCTGTCTGCCGCAAAATCTAGTCTGTAATCATTTAGGTATTTACTTTATTAAAAGTGTTTTAGGGCGACCCTCCGCGAGATGGACGGACGATTTGGTCAAGTCCGCGGGGACCCGCTGGATGCAGGCCGCTTCCAACCGGGTGAGGTGGAAATCTTTGGGAGAGGCCTATGTTCAGCAGTGGAATGGAGTGTAAAAGGTTGTTGCGGAAGCGTACCAACGTTAATTTATAAAAGTATTTTTAGGGCTAGAGTTTTGTAACTAGAGGGAGGAAGTGTTGCATATGTGTGTGTGGCTGCGCCCACCTCCTCCAGATTCAATAAACGCATGTCAGTGCGCTAATAGCAAGCAGTGGCTTTAGTCGTCCCTCGTATATTTATAACTTTCTATTGGTAAAAGAATTTTCAAAATCATTTCAGTAAATCCAGAGATTACCCCCTACAACGTCACAAATTTTACCTCTTTAATATTAGATTAAATTTGTTTACATTGCGCTCGTAAATCAATGAAAATGGGCACCTACCATCGTTATCTAGACTCAAAATTACACCTCCAATAGCTGATGGTTCTCTTATTTACTAATGTAAAAAAAATATGCAGACCGACTGACCGATCAACCTACAATTGAAACTGGACTTGGACTTGAAATTTGGAGGGAATATTTCTTGGATGTCCTAGGGGTGGACCCCCTTTATCCCCTAAGGTGTTGAAATAGGGGGGGAGAGTGGCGGAAATCCAATTCTACGCGTATAAACCCGTGAGCGTCCTCTATAGTTTATTCTATAGATTATCAGCCTTACGTGTTCATAATCCCGCGAACTAAACTCGATAAGTAAGGTAAGATCCACGAAAGCGGGCACGAGTCTGGATGGAATTATTTGTGCAGCCACTACGTGAGAACAATTCTGGATTAGTTGAAAGTTTGTCTGAAAATTCTTAGATATAAATATGAAGGACGTCCAGTTAAGTATATATCATATTTAACGTGAATAAATTATAGATTCATATTTTATTGAAAGATATTTTATTAAATTAGAATGTTTTATGTGTGTGTGTGTGTGTTAAATTAACAACTAACAGGTTTTTTTTAAAGGTATGCTAAAAAAATCATGCTTATTTTTTTATCCTTAATTTACTAAAAAATATGGTTTTCGCAGTAGATCATGAATTTCTGATAATGGCAAAAGAGCTTAAGCGCTACTTGTTTTTTTTACAAACAAAATTACGTCTTTCCGATTATAAGTCCAAAGTGGACGTAGCAAAGACTGCTAACCTATTTAAAAAAAAACTTCAGGGTAGGTAGGTAGGGTAAAGTCTCCAGTGGTCAACCAGAAACCAATAGTCGATTTTTATGAGTGCGAACAGTGGGAAATATATATTTCGTACTCTTCCCACTCATACAAAGTATAGGCAGAGGCCGACAACAGGTGTCTGGCTAAACACTGGTGACTTTACCCTTAATAATAATGTTTTTTTTAAGAAGGAAAAGGTGCTTTTTAGACAAACCTCTATTAGTATGGTTTTGATCAGAAAAATCCAGTTTTAAAATGGAGATACCCTGAACTAATTCGAAGGCTACTTTTTATCCTGAAATCAATCACTGTTCCCGTAGTACGGTCAAAGCTGTTTCTTAAGTAGGTATTACTCGATTACCAAAGCAGGAAAGTAATGTGTTTATCAGCCTATAATATCTACGTATGTATGTTTGTTCCTTTGCGGCGCTCTAATAACTAAACGCGTGATGATTTTGATCATTCTTTGGTCGATCAATTTGTCTTAATCTTGTGTGTTACTAAAGAGGTGACAGTTATTAAATTTCAATATGGCGGCCACCAGACGCCATTTTTAAACAGTTTAACGTTCCTGGATTGTTATAAAACTTTTGAAAAGTGAATGGGTTACATCGATAGGTTACCACCAAACATCGATAGGTTGTTTAACAAAGCTGAAAATATTCACGTTTTACCTTAAAAGAAACAATTTCGTATATAAAAACGACTTTGTATAACAATATTGAGTGTAATCTTTCCGTAGTTGGGTGAATAAACATTTAATTTAAACAGTGTTGCAGCAAAATGTCGTTTACCTTTTTAATAAACATAACTTCACGTTTATTGACCTTGGCCCAGTGTTATAAATTTATGTTACTTTGAATTTGCGTAATTCGATCGACGGGCATAGTGATGTGCCGTAGAAGTTTACGAAATATTTAAAATTATAAGCATAAATATTCTTATAAAGTTCATACTTACTTAGTTTTTAATACAGAAAAATAAAAGATGTGTTTATAAAATTACTCAACGTATTTTAGTGTTTTGTATGTAAGAGTGTGTATGTGTTGTACATAATGAAAAATCAAAATACAATATTTATAGAAAATACAAAGGCGAACTTATCCCTTTAAGGGATCTCTTCCAGATAACATTTGGGTGATTATAGTTTTATTTGTTTTTTTTTTAATATTATTCAAAGCATAATATTAGAGTATTAATGCACACTGGGGTAATTATTCTTAGTAACATTGATAAAAATTACACCCGGTAACCTCAAGAATGTATTATTTAGTGTCACTATGACATAGTCCAAAGTGGTCTATAAAGGAATTTCTCACCTTCCTTGATTGTAAATTAAGTATTGTTTATTGGGAAAATTACTGGTTACGTTACTGTCAAACCCCATCGTATTATTTTTTCGTTTTAATAATTAAATACTGTTGGGTAATTAAATGTCGTATTGTAGACTTAAAGATAAATAAATAAGCAAAAAGTAATTAATCTCGCACAAATTGACCTAGTCCCAAAATTAACAAGGAAAGGTCGGAACTGTCCGATTCCGATTTGGTTATTTTTGATATATTATGTTTGAGAGTAGTCTAAAATAACACACACGTATATTTTTTTAGCGGCCGAAACTCAACCTGTTGTGAGGAATTGACCTCCAAAGTACTGAAAAGTGACTAGTAACCCTATAACTTCAATAGAGTTTTTTTTTTAAATCGCTAGTTTCCTACACTGGTTTGATTATATCGGCTAAAACTCATATTAAAAATAAAATAGCCTTCAAAGTTTTATACTTTTCATCGAAGATCTTTAGCCGATATAACAAAACACGTGCAATTAAAAAAAAAATGAAATCTCTGTAGAAGTTAGAGGGTTTAGTCACTTTTCAGTACTTTGGAGGTTAATTTCTCCCAACAGGTTGAGTTTGAGCCGCTAAAAAAAATACGTGTCTGTTATTTTAGACTACTCTCTAACATATATCAGAATAAACGAAGTCGGAGTGGGATAGTGGGGTACCTTTTCTTGTAAGCTTACTTAATAGACATAGATAAACATACTAATATAGAGAAATAGACGCCTCAATCAATAAATATTAGAGGATAATGCCTCATAAATACATAGAAAACATAAAAACTCAGGAACAAGCACTCGCGCTTATCATGCATTATATATGCGCGTTTATATATTGCCCATACTGGGAATCTAACCCGAGTTAGCTACCCCGGATATATTGATTATTTGCTTTTAAGCAAATTGTCATGTCCTTACAGGATTGTACGTTTGGTAGAATCGCAAATAAAACCCGGTGTTTGTAAGTTATAACTGATACTTGCACATCACTAGTCCGGAGCAACGAATCACCTTGACCGAATGTAGATCTATCGATGTTTTAAATATTCCAATAGGTCAAGGGTAATCATTATCTATATTTTTACACTTGTCACGTATACGCTCAGGAGCAATAATAACGGGTCAAAGTTGTGCGTTTTTCATACTAAAGAGGCTATTTCGAAGCATTGGTTCCTCGCCAGGGAATGCTTTTAGTGAAATCTGATAATGAATACCTCAAGCATCGATACAGGACTCCCAGAGTGCCTAGGATACCCAACTGAATGAATCTGCGGTTAACGCCGGAATTGTGCATGTTCAGAAAAACATCTAAAATGGCAATAAAATGTAAGGAAATCCAAGTGCTGACCCAAACTCTCCCGCTGTGGTGTTAACTGATTGTGCGAACAGTTAGGTATCTTAATAACTTTTGACCTCCTCTATTGAACCTCGTAGTATCCATCATTAAAACTCACTCAAAATTACCCCTGGCGAGTAACCAAGGCTTCGAAAAATTCGCGTTTGTATGTAAAACGCACTCTAACCCGGTATTTTTTCTCCTGAGTGTAGACTGAATGACTGTCGTTCTAGCGTTTAGATTTTTTCACACATTTGGAATCATGGCAGTACTTTATACTACCATACTAACTTCTGCCTGCGACATCGTCCGCGTTGATTTAATCTATCGTTATTCCCTCGGAAACTTAAATCTTCTGGGGGAAATAGCCTATGTCCAGGGTATAATTATCTGCTAAATTTCATCCAAATCCGTCCAGCCGTTAACACCTCCTTAATAAAGTCGAAATTAAATTCGGTTTCAAAACTGATTTTTAGTCCGTTACCGTCTATTGACTCATTTTTGACAAGACATAGAGTTGTTCATGGTTTTTTATAAAAAGTACAGTGCCCTTAATCTAAGGGGAAAACACGAAATCGTATTTGGTCTGTTACGGTATTATTTTTAAGTTAAATGTTCAAGACTTGGTTCTTTAATCAGTTAGAAAAAATGTACAATCAGCCGAAATTATTTTAGTACTTAGTTTGAAAGAATGATGGGTAAATTAGCCCATATAACCAATACAAATCTCATGTATAAGCTAGCCACGTGCAAGCTAGTTATATAAGCTTCATTTTCTAATACGGGGATAAACTACAAAAACCCCGGAGAAGAGAGTTATCAGCCTTCAAATATTCACAAATTCAACGGTTTTTTTTTTTATACTACACTAGCTGTAACCAGCATGCGTCGTACCCGTTTATCCGACTCACGATTGACCGATTTTACTATTTACAACAATAACAACAAACAGTGGGATCAATAAGCCTACATAAGTTATAATTATATTGACGATTGGGCTGTGTTCCAAAAAATTTGCCCATCATTCTTTTGGACAATGTATAAACTACTACAAATAAATACAAGATATCTATCACTGACATAAATAAATAGATAACCATAACTAAATCAGCACATAAATACATAACATACATAAACTCACGCCTTTATTTCTAGAGTGGCGCGGGCAGAGCTACAGAATTACCAACAACTAAAAAAAAAAACTGCGGCTCTATTCAACTCTGTTAAAAACATATCGCTTTTGACCTGTTATCGTATTGTCACCGTTCCGATAGCTCTTATTCCCTTGACAGTAATGGCGGCCGAGTGAAAATAAATACCGTTACAGGTCAAATACGATATGATTTTTACGTCCTAGAATAGAGGCATTGCCTGATAATTCTGGTACCACGTTTTCCACAATCAGGCGAAGAACGTGCACCAGTTTATTAATTAGTAACAGGTTGCAAGCCTTACACAGCTCTATTCCCTCAGTCGTCTCTTTCGACATGCACGGGAAGACATGGAGTAGCAGTATTCTAACCCAGCGGGTAACACATAAATAATTATTTCATCACACTTGCTCGTAAATGGTGTTATTCCATGCCTGTATACAGAAGGACAATGGCCTAAATTGTTCCCGCGGGAATTATGGCGAGTTTGTCATCCCTAGGGAGTAATGACTTTCTTTTTAAAATTTGCAACTCTTTCGTACATCATTTCTGACTAAGGAGGTTTAATTTTCAGCCAAAAATTAAATCGGTTTCTAATTTCATCTTTAAAAATTAGCTATAGACTAACTTACATTACACAAAACCTATACGCTTCATTAAACTTCATTATTTTTATACCTATTTCAAGTTTATATCAACATTTATCATTAATTTTAGTAATTATACATTTTTATCAAATTGGCTAAATCTGGCTCGAATCCAGGTCGAAACTAAACGCAGTTATTATCTGTGGTAGAGGTCACAAAAAAAATATCGTTTCCATTTACGTTCCCGTTCGTCAAAAGTTATTTCTTTATATTTTGCAGAGTTAAAGTGTTTTCTCTTTGTTTTTTTTCCTCGCAAATGTGATGAAAACCATTGTGTGTATCACAGGCAGTAAGGGGATTACTAACTCGAGTCATTAAAAACCCTCCGCCTTCGGCGTCGGGCTTCTAACACTCTCGTTAGTAATTCCCTTCATACTACCCTTGATGCACAATGTACTATTAATATATTCACATCAGGGGGAAGTAATTAAACGGAACGGAAAATGCGACAAGAGGTGCTCAGGAAGAATTTACAAAAATAGGTAAAAACAATACAAATTTATTTCTGACCGATTTTTGTATTTTTAATGTATAATATAACATTGCAATGATTATCATTAATATCGCCTTATATTGCAAAATCATTCAGATAAAATCGAAGTACCTACTAAACAAAACCATTGCAACGGTAATATACAGTGTGTGGCCCAAAACCGGGGATAATATTAAAAACAGGGGCTCTGTAGATCACCGGTAATTACATTATAATGGTCTTACCTAATTAAAATCAAAATTTAACTTTCAGTTTTTTTCTCACAAACTTAATCGCAAATTCAATGTAATGCAAACACCGCTAAATCTACCGCGTGTTGTCAATGGCACCCTGTACTCAGACATACCGCGTACCAAGTGACCAAGCGACGATATCGCACCGGGAAAATACATTACCTACGATTTTTAACTTTGTACGCTGTTTTCTCCAAAATTATAGACTTTGTAATATTAGATTCTTGTGATATTTAATTGAAATGTTCTAAAGAATCCCCATTTACTTTTTTCGCCCCGGTTTCGGGCCACACACTGTATACACTAAGCTAATTAAAACTAAATCCAAAATCCCTTCCTGCAAATACCATTACCCAATCGAGCGATAACAATCTCCACTTCTATTTAATTCCCACTTATTTATACCGATCCCGTAAGCGCTCCGGTATCCGGGGATCCCGGAGTACGGGAATACCTCTTTATTGCCTAACAGCTGCGCTAAATTCCCAAAGCCTCCTTAATGCCATATCGTAAATTAAATGTCGTTCATCTTTTGATCTCATGGGTGACATTTAATTTATTTACTTGTGGTTAGTGTAAAATGAATGCCAAAAATGCTACATAAATGTTATAACCGGTCAAGGGCGACTCGGACGCGGAAAAATATTGCTTTCATGTATTAAAGTAATGTTTCATTTGGGACGCTATTACTGTCAATTAAATAAATAAAAAATTTAGACACTACGGAAACACGTTAAAAAAGCAATAAGGTAACTCAGTAGCGAAAAAAAAAACCGGACTGCTATAAACGAATCACCTGGAAAACAAGCTGTAATATAATCTATGGAAAATTGTAAGAGCAATGTTCAAATTGATATTTATAACAATTTAAATTAATAATGCATATCATTATATGTATACCTATATCTTGAATATTAGAAGAAGGTCTAGTAATAGCTATAGAGATGATGTATTTTTAGCATATTAAATTTTTTGTTTCACTGAAATATCAATATCTCAAGTTCAACACACAAACATATTGTGTCCCGGAAAACCCATAACGTTTTCGTTTACAAATAGTCCTAATATGACAAACATCACTTTTCATATTAATTAAAATACTTTCTTGTTATAATCGTATTTCTATAATTTCCTTACATTGTTTGAGAAAAGCATTATAAATGCCTCGGCTGAAACGAGGATTGCCTGACTCTTATTTCTTCTCTGCTAACCACCTCGGCAGGAAATCCCTTACTTTCCGCGCCTAGCAATAATAATAATAATGTATCGGCTAGCTTTTTTGGTTCTTCTACGAAAGTAACATCCTGTATATCTGGACACGTAACACGCACAAAAAAAAACCAACATTGTTCTTGTGAAAAACATGTAGGATGTAAGCATGCTTGCCACCTTAGAGGTCAAACAGAAAAAATATTAGTATTAAAATAAATATTTGAAAAACACTCTGTCTTCTCTCAAGATTTGAGTATGACTATTTAGTAGTGATTTAACAGTTGCGAAATCCTGACCCTCTTATTCTTTCATTGCGACGATTCTAAAAATATCCAGAATCTTTTTAAAGTTTATTATAACAAATCACAGTCGCTAAAGATTGTGAGAAAAACAGTGTCTTGCATTTACTCAACTACGCCAATAAAAATATTGAAGTATTTCTAACAAAAAGTGTTATAAACAATGTTTTTGTTGCTTCCGTTGGTTGCTGTTGCATTAGCGACGCTATATTATAGATGGAAAAGGCGAAAAATATACAAGCTTTACAAACAACTACCGACTATCGATAAAAAACACTACCCTGTGGTTGGACATGCGTATTTATTTGCTGGCACTGATGAAGGTAACAAACTTTTGAAAATTACTTTCGCTTGTATCATAACAGTTTAATTATGTGACAGTTGCATAATATATTTCTTTACTTGTTTTTAGATCGGATGGATTTTTGGAAAATGGTAGGTCTTAAGGCCATAGAGCAAGAAGGAAAAACTACGTGTTGGATAGCTAATAAGTTATATGTAGGTGAGTAAAATAGGTTTAATGTTTATTAAAATTGGGTCTATATGTATACCTACTGAAATTTTCCATTCCAATTGCTAACTGCATTATTGTAAGTACTTGGAAACAAACAATTGACTATCGTCGCCACCACTCGTGAACGTGTTTAAATTGAGAGTTTTTTATTTTTAATACTAATTATTAATTTTTTTTATTATAAATATGTTTGAAATTTTTAGTCGTTTGCGAGCCAGAGACTATAGACCTAGTTCTGAAGAACTGCCCCGCGAAAGATGAAGCCATTTACAAATTTACACGAACAATGATGGGGAATGGAAGCCTCTCCGCCCCAGGTAAATAAATGCTTAACAGCGATAACTACGTACAATCAAGGAACTAAATTTGTCACCCACCTTAGTTCCAAATTCAATCTGACATTTGATAGCAATAAGGTTGAGTTTCCTATTAATTACAAATGATTTGGCATCTCTAACTAATGACAATGCACTTCAAGCAGATTTTCTTTGAAATTTTCTATTTCGACCATGCATTGGGACAAAATGGTGGTTAAGGATGCCAAAACAGACCCTGTAAAAAGTGAATCATTTTTTGGTTTGTTATGTACAATGAATTTACAATTAACAGTTCAAATTTGGCGTCCTCGTCGAAAAATCCTGGCACCTACCTTTAGCGTCAAGAACCTTAACCAATTTTTGGATGTGTTCAATGACGAGAGCATCATTATGGCAGACTCGATAAAGCCGCTTGCTGGGGGCGAAGAGTTCTCCATATGGGACTATGTCGCTACCTACACCTTTGACTCAGTTTGTGGTATGTATTTAAAAGTGCGAGTTGGACTCGCCTACTTTTTTTTAAATGCAGTTTTTTCCTTGGATCCTACAAAATAATTTTAGTTGCCGAATTCCCTGTACAGTTTACTCACTCTATACACCACATCAAAAACTACTTGCAAGGTTTTCATTTTATTTTTCATATTATTTCATCCATATTAACAAAGAAAAAAAAGGCCAACAGAAGAAATCACTTTGCTCAAAAAAATAAAAACTAACTTCACAGCGTCTGATGTTGGTTCTGTCAAAATTAAATGAAACATTCCAATATCAAACAACGTGTCCACAGCTTGTAGTTGCTTTCCAGTGACTTCCAAATTAACCGGCTGTATAAGTAATTTTACGACCTCTGGTAAATATACAAAGTTATGATTAGTTGTAACATTAAGTCTAAAGAATCTTACATCATGTTTGCACTATCCTGTAAGGGCTGTAAGCTATCTTTACTAATACCTATACGAAACAAAATCATCCACATACTGTGGGATCATTAAGCTTATACCTTCATTATAAATTATGTAACTGACAATATTAAACAACAAAGTACGAAGTGGAAATTCCTAAGCTAAAACCTTGTAAGCCTTTCAAATAAAAGACCCGATAAGATGCATTGTGTGATCCTTTTTCACTCAAGAATGCCGATAAACATTTACAGAATTTAAACTTAAGACACTTAGAAACCGAACGACTCACTCGACTGAAAAAAACCAAGAAAGAAAAAGGGTGTAGTTAAACCACCTTCCTATAAATATCCCGACGCGAAAAATGAAACTTTTATTGAAATCATCTAACGTAACCTTAACAAAATCATTGCTTTAAAGACAAAAACAAGACGAAAAGAGTATTCGTAGAAATAAACTACATGTCTAAGAGGTTGAGGGTCAAACGGGCCCGACTAAATATCTTAGATAAGTCATGAAGTATTAGGCATTAAACCCGCCATTTGTGCTCTTTTTGCAATAAAGACTAAATAAATACTACTAAGATTTTTTTTTTGGAAATTATCCTCTATGGTGTAAAAATAGGGGGAGTAGCGGGAAATTAATTGTACGTGTACAAAGCAGTGGGCCTTCCCTAGTATATTTAAAAATAAATATCAAGAGAAGATCTCATTTCATCTCACAAATTGACCTAGTCCGAAGGTTTACCCTGCTGTGGCATAATTTTGTTAGTATTACATTTTTGTGGCATAATCTATAAAGCCATAATATTAAGTTTTGCGCGTAAACTGCTATCGCAGAATCTACATTCGCATAGTTTACACAGAGTTACGTTAGCCATAAACTATGCTTGCAGAAATATGTTTTTCCATAACATTATAGGACTGAATTATATTGGTGTTTATTAACGTATATAAATTTGTTTTAGTGACTACTTTAGGTGTTAGATTACAATCAAGGGACATGGATAAACAAGCGGTACTTGAAGCGCTTGAAAGGTTGCTAGAACTGGTCTCAGTAAGGATGCTGTCACCGTGGCTGTACCCTGACTTGGTGTACAAGAACCTCCCAACGTACTCCCAATTTGACGGCCATAGGAAAAACGTGTATAAAATTATGGACGGTGTAAGTAAATTTGTAAAACATTTTAATCAAAAATACTATGGGCTACACCAATCTTTGTATTGTCCTTTTAAAAAAAAAATGAGAGTACTTGTTATTACTGTTATATTCGATAGCAATAAAATTTAAAAGATTAGGTTTTCTTTACAGTTTACGTGAGACGTGTCCTGAAATATCGTGTTTCTTTGTTCTGGCAACCTTACGAAATTATTTTTACGATGTTTCAAAACGATATCTATTAATTATGTACGTTTGTATCCATTGAGCGACTTGTGGTCCATGTAAAAGTTGAAAGCACCCGGCCTAGAGGTTTGTTATGGAGATAGCTTGGGTCTCCCGGGACCACGTATAATACTTTTTATTCCGCAATGAATATTGTCAATTTACTAAGGGAATAGCGATAAACGACTTTTACGTGGACTCTCGTAGGCGTAGGTATTTATATACCTAACTAGCTCCTGCCCACGACTTTGTCCGTGTAGATTTTGATTATAGCTAACCCCTCAGAGACTTTGAAATATCCCGGGGCGAAAAGAAGCCTATGTCAATTCATGATCAAATTTGATCCAAATCCATTCGAAAGAAACAAACACTAGCTGTTGCATTTATAATATAAGTAGTATTGATTTTTATTTGTTTAAAAATAACAGTCTAGATTTTATGGTATTAAACCTCCTGATTGAAATTACAGATCATAAAAAACAAACGACACGAACTGAAGAAACGTGAACAGGAGGGCAAAGGTCAGTTATTATCTCATTATGTAATAATTTAAAGTCATCATGTTTTCTATTTATTTAAGTATATATTTCTCTATATAAGTATTTATAACATTGTCTAGTACCCAAAGTACAGCCTACAACTTAGTTTGGGACTAGGTCAATTGGTGTGACATTGTCCCCTGATATTTATTTATTTATGTTTCCTATATACACCACATTAAACTTGAAATTCAAATTTGAACCAGTTTATGTAATTCGATAAGCTGAAAGGACCATGCGTCAAAATGGGCCTGAAACCAACAGCATTGAGAGTTATGTCAATAAATAGGTCTTAAAATCTTCTTTATTTCATTATATGGGCACAAAGTCAAATTCCATTGCAGAACTAAGATATTTGTATTTTAGTCACGGTGAGTACGAGCTACGATAAATGCATTCGGAGAATTATTAATAATTCTGGAGGGTAGGTATTGAGCAAACCCAATTTAAAAAATGAAGGTCCCTACCTTCGACCTATCGACCGTTCCATTAATTACCGTGAAAATGATATGCATGACTTACTTAGCAGGACGGGGTATCCAGGCTGAAAATGTTTGGTTGATTAGAGGCCATGTGCAATCTAGACATGTTCGAGCACGTTAGTACCTACTTCTACATTCTGGTTGATAAAAATCAAACTAGCACCGATGCTATCCCACACTATTACTGTTCATGTTTGACTGGCAGACGAACAATAAGATCTTGTGCACACACAATTTCTATTATATGGTATTTAGGGTTAGGCAGGCACATACCATTTAATCATCCTGCAGGTCATTTAAATGACTTAATTATTGATGTAATGAGGTAACAAGTTGCTGTATACTCGTATATATATATATATTTTATTAATAAAACCATCAATTGCTCCAAAACGTATGTTTATTTCACACACTAACCCTACCCTAATAATTCTGAATTTGTATTCTCAAAGAGGATCTGTTTTATAATAGATCCTATTTACTCTAACTTAAATATGAATATCTCAGTTCTGCAATGGAATTCGGCTTTGTGCCCATATAATGAAATAAAGTAGATTTAAAGACCTATTTAATGACTTAAGTTTCAGCTCTGTTGGTTTCAGAACCAGGCTCCATACAAAGTTGCCCATGCTCCTTTGTAGACTCGATGACAATTTTACATGTATGTGTCTAAATGCTGATGATAGATTTAAAAAGCGTGGAAAATTAACAATGACTAACAGTAATAGACTACATTTGGACCTAGTATTCTCAAGATACATACCGCTCATCCAATGACACAATTGCTATTTTATGGTTTTACAACAAACAAAGAGTGAAAAGATTTTTATTTACATGATTTTAGATCATTTTTATTACAAATTTTAGTCAAAAAAAACATGTACATATTTTCAATAACGTTATTTTTACGAGTGTATTTTAAACACACAATTATGATATTTTAGAGTAAAATATCTTACATTTACGTCAGTGTTACTCTAGATACTTTAATAAAATAAAGGCGAGATTTTACAATTGATTCATTATTTTACCAATAATATATAAAAAATATTAGGAGCACATGGGGATTTTCTCTCTACTGACCTAGTGCGCCGCGAGTTTGCGCAATCATCCAAGAAAATTAATTATGACAAGCATCTACATCTAGCGGTAATCGCAAGAATTGCATTTCTGTCTTCTTCTCCCACATTCGATTACCCCTTGAGATACGATATTATTTTTTCTGCAATTGGATCAGATAGAGACATCCATTCTTATTTTAATACTAAAATCAAACTTCCTTTCAGAATCTGATCAAACTGGCATGAAGAGTTTCCTTGAACTGATGATACTTAACTCTGCCAAAGGAAGCACGGGTTATTCGGACTTGGAACTACGTGAAGAAATAATGGTGCTTGTCGCCGCAGGCACCGACACATCGGCCGTAGGTTCATGTTTCACCTTGGTTCTTCTGTCCAGATATCCCGAAATACAGGAGAAAATGTTTAAAGAGTAAGTACGTATGTATTTTACGGAACATTTTACTAATGACGACAGTTTTATGGAATTAGCTTATCGTGGTAGTGACTACCGCTCAAGCTTGGTGACCTTCGAGACGTCTCTATCCTCTTTTCTAAATAAGCGAAAACGGGTCCGCGATATCTCTTGTTTTTGCAGGTGTCCATGGGTGGCGGTTATCACGTTATTTATTTTTCCCGCCAACTGTTTAATTGTACCAAGCACTAGGCCTTAGACAATAGTGACAGCATTTCTAGTACGTAGGTCAATTAGTTTTGAGGGGTGCGTCCCACGAGATATAACTACATAATAACTATTTTCATGTTACTAACGTTTACGAGATATAATGAACGTTAGCTATAACATAGCTTTGTTGTGTACATATGAGTATATAGATACTGTGTTTCACTAATATTTGACCAAATCATCATTTGACAAACTATTCGTTTGAAAAAATTTCATTTCGAAAATAGATACCTCCCGCCGCATTGTTTTGTTTATTTATTTTTTAGGTTAAGTTGTTAGGTTAAGCGACTTAGCGTAAGAGTACTAAACTACCCACCTTAATATTTATGTTTTAGTGAGAACTCCCAAGGGGGTAAGTGCATGTTTAGAATAATGTGTAAATCAACGTATTATTTTTTGTACACTTGTTCCTGTTTGTTTCTCCAATAAAGTAAATAAATAAATAAATATAAAAAAAAACATTATTTTTATAAGGAATAACGGTCAAGTCATATAATATTTTATATACATCCCTTGAAAAAACTATGCGAAACAATTTGATTGTAAAATTAAAAAGGCCACGTCGTAATACTGAAAATAACGTTTAATTTCAAACTAAATATTATTATGTATACCTACCTATGATACACGTTTAATATTTTTTTAAACTCAGAGGCAATCGCTCTAAGAAATTCACATTCAGTAAATATTCATCTTTTCATAAGGAATTGCTATTAAAATAGTTATAGGCGTTTATATTATACGTGCATTATATTTTTTTATGTTAATTTTTTTTGATTTATATATGTTTTATATCTTAGGTGTCATGTACATTATACACTTTAATTGTTATATCAATTGATATTATATATTAATAACATTATACTTTATGGAAATAGTTATTTTGACATTATATCTTTCGTTCATTATCTCAAGTGTACGTTATATTAAACATATTTATACAAAGTGAGCGTATAATATTTTGACTTTTATATGATAAGTTCTTATATCTCGTATTACTTACCCAGTTTTGAGATGCTCGAAATTTAAAAATGGAACGCTTGGGTATTATATGTTTTTAAAAAGCAATTTTATTTTATTCATAGCATAGCTCATGATTTTGTTCGGTTAGATTTGGTAGGCGTTTACTAAATTTGGTCTGCAGAGGCAATTTAATTTGGTTGTCATCTCTGAATTTGGGATTAAACGGTAACTTTGGTGCTCATTATATTTGTTGCCTTTTACAAGAAAACCTTTTACGATATGACCAGAAAAAAAGGGCTAACAAATCTTTTTAAAACCAGGTTGCAACAAGTCTTTGGTGACTCTGATCGTCCAGTGACTGTTGAAGACCTTCCGAATCTTAAATATTTGGACATTGTGGTAAAAGAGTCCCTACGTCTTTATCCACCAGTACCTGTAATAGCCAGAGAAATTCATGACGATATGGATCTACGTAAGTAACTTTTAATCAGTTGCTAAAACCATTCTTCTCTTCAAATTCTAATCATTGTACCACCGTAAAGTTTAGGATAATAGCTAAACAAGAAACAGAACAACTATCTTCAATGTCTATTCTATTCTTAATATTAAAGAAAATAATAATGAAAATAAAATTTTAAGTTAAAATTCATGTTCTCATACAATTTATACATGAAATTACTTAACTGTCTTGAAGCCTATTTAAAACAAGTTTGCAGACGAACAAAAAGACAAAAATTTAAATTAATCGAGAAATTTATGGACAGCTTTCCTACCATTCGTGCGCTAAAATCAAAGTACAGCTATTAATTATCATGTACCAAGGCACTTTTATTTTTGGACCAAAAGACAACGTAATGTAAG
The DNA here is from genome assembly GCA_923062465.1 of Acleris sparsana. Lineage (NCBI taxonomy): Eukaryota > Metazoa > Arthropoda > Insecta > Lepidoptera > Tortricidae > Acleris > Acleris sparsana. The sequence continues at coordinate 2,752,927 of OV281288.1, forward strand.
TAAAACTTGTTAAAATTTGTTTACATTTTTCACTTACATTACGTTGTCTATTTAAGCGACTTAAAAAATTGATTGTTTTGGGTTTTTGTTAGTTGTTTAATTCGTTTTTTAAGTTTAATTACCTGTCCGTTTTCCAAAATATTCTTATGATAGTATTTTTCCTAATATTATATTTATAACAAGTAATTTGCTGGTACCTGTTGTAGGTACTCAATATTGTTGCAAAACACGGATTAGGCATACTATTCACTAAATTATTGGGATCTACTTTGAATTTACACATATATCATATAATTACATTATATTTAATTACATTGTAAAAATAACTAATATTAAATAAGACTAAATCTATATATACACTAAAACATTAAATCTAAGAATGGCCCCTGCGGCATTGTACCAAAGATGCTGGCAGCATTTCCTCGTTGAATGGCTAAACTTATTCGTTGAGCGAGGAAACTGCCAGCTCTTCGGTCTCCAGTGACGTCAATGAGTCTCTTTGACAATTCCTTAAAAAGGCTAACAGCACTAGGACCCCACGGACCAAGGGTCTCGACCCCGAATGGAATAAAATTATATTCTGGGCCGAGACCACTATATTTGCCAGTCTTAATGTTTTCAGCCGCTTCGGCCGCTATTCTGAATTTGGTTGTCAGCAGGGGGATCCCCTGGGGCCAGCAATTTTCAGTTTGGCTATTAATCCTCTAATTCAAAATTTAGCTTCAAAATTTAGTATTTGGTATCTAGATGATGGGACCTTAGGAGGTGATGTAAATACAGTACTTTCCGATCTTTCATCTTTAAAAAACAACTTTAAAGCCATTGGTTTAGAGCTAAATTTCAATAAGTGTGAACTCTTCATCCAAAATCCTTCCAACGCTGACAATGACATAATACAAAAATTCAACGAACTTGCTCCAAATATAAAAATAGTAGATAAAAGTACACTTTGCCTCCTGGGATCTCCTATTTTTGAAGAAAGTTTTTCAGATTATATTCAAAATTCTATTTCTAAATTTCAAAATAATTCCCATCGGCTTCTTGACATTAGTCCACATTTTGCACTTTTGGTTATTAAATTCTGTCTTTTTGTCCCTAAATTTTATCATATAATTAATTCTACTTTTAAAGATGAAGAAAGACAAGAGAGATTGATTTTTGATAAATTAAATTACAATCACTCACGGAGACATTGGCAGAGCAGATTATTTAGTACCTACAGCAATCTAGTTTAGTCTATTTTTAAAGATGAATATATATTGCTCATGTTAGAATTATAAAATGTATACAGCTTCGGGTGAGACGCTGGTCGATGGCGTATCGGTCATTGTTAACATTTGGGGGACGCATCGCAACCCCAAGTACTGGGGTGACGACGCTGAACAGTTCCGTCCTGAACGCTTTCTCGAGGAGAACACCTTGAAGCACCCAGCTCAGTACATACCGTTCAGCTACTCTATTAGAAACTGCCTGGGTAAGTTTTAATTATAAAAGCATGTAGTCCAATTAAATTAAGTTTAAAATCCGTTTAAAAGACAGCAGTCCTGGATGTGCTTAACTGGTATCCCGGCTTAGCGAGGAGGCAAACGCTGCTAAAGTTTCTGTTTTCTATCGACTCGAAATGTATGGGGATGACATAATTATAAACGAATGAATCTGATTATGTGTTACTGTTACCTTTGCATCTTAACTAGGCCCCTTGAGATACAAACGATGCAAGTACATTTTTATTAGCTTGCTTGCAGGAAGGATGGTGATCGTAATGAATAAATAACCACCAACCATACCACCTTGGTGCAAACCTGGTATTTTCTTTACAGGTCTCTTAATTTAATCTTCAATTATTAGTGGTTCTATTTGACTTTCTAATGTTTTACACAATTAAGACAAGTGCACAATGATATCATGAATAAGCGGGTCCGGATCGCTACCATTCACCTACCACGCTATCCATTAACCTACCGCCAAACAGCATTGTCCCGGTTTGGGGATAAGACACCCGGTGTAATGACTAGCATAGAGGCATTTCATCTTAGTCCTCAGTGTTGGCAAAGCATTTGCAGTCTTAGGCTTGCAGTCTTGTGAATGCGAATGCCTATGGGTCACAGTTTCCACTTAGCATCAGGTGGTCTGTGTGCTCGTTTGCTTTCTCTATGCCATAAAAAATAAAAAAATAAATGTGTCTCGTGCCATTTGCACTTCCTATATCTCTTGATGAATGTCGAGATTTGTGTTACAGTCCAATTAGTCGTACTGTACCTACTGTGTGTGTACTGTGTATGTCTTATGTTTTTCTACAGGTTACAAATACGCCACAATGTCGATGAAAACCGTCCTGGCGAATCTGCTGAGAAGATACAAGGTTCTGCCACCAGCTGGCATGAGCCCGGCGGAGCTGAAGGCGCCTTTACGAGTAAAGTTCGACATAATGATGAAGCACGTTGACGATTACAAAGTTAGGATGGTGGAGAGGAAATAAATGCATGGTACTTAGAAAGCGTTTTTAGTAGAGGAAACTGTTGTTAGTACCTCGGACATAGTTTAAACTCGGTGTTATTTTTAACTATTCATAATATTATTTTGTTTGTTGCCTGTGTGGTTGCCGGGTTAGAATAGTGCCACTCCGTGTCTTCCCGCGGATGTCGTAAGAGACGACTAAGGGAATAAAGGCTTGTAGTACTGTTAGGCGATGGGCTTGCAACCTGTCACTAATACACTGGTAAACATCTTAGCCTGATTGTGCAAAGTGTGGTTACAGAATTATCAACAAGTTTTTAGGGTTGTTGGTAATTCTGTAGCTCTGCCTACCCCACTCTGGGAATGAAGGCGTGAGTTTATGTATGTATGTATGTATTTTGTTATTCAATTCAATAAATTTAAACATCAAAGTGAAGTTAGGTAATAAAGTTGAGAAAATAAATATAAAACCATGTTTAATAAAAAATAATGTTTTATTTGACGTTTTTTCATTTTTCTCGTAGAATTGTAATGAAAAATGCAGTTTTTTTTTTGTATAATATACACTCAGGAGCAAAAATAACGGGTCAGAGTGCATTTTTCATACTAAAGAGGCTATTTCGAAGCCTTGGTTTCTCGCCAGGGAATGCTTTTAGTGAAATCGGATGATGAATACCCCGAGCGTCGATACAGGACTTCCAGAGTGGCTAGGATACCCAACTGAATGAATCTGCGGTTAACGCCGGAATTGTGCATTTTCAGAAAAACATCTAAAATGGCATAAAATGTAAGGAAATCCAAGTGCTGACCCAAATTCTCCCGCTGTGGTGTTACCTGGTTGTGCGATCAGTTAGGTACCTTGGGAATTTTTGACCCTCTTTATATAACCTCACAATATCCACCATTAAACCTCACTCAAAACAACCACTGACTTCGAAATAGTCCCGTTTAAGCTTAAGCTTAAGGTGCTTTGGGACATATTTCTGAAATATTGCGTACTCCCATTATTTCGCAGACCCAACTGAACAAAGCGGTAAAACTTTTTTCTACACTTTTTATTTTATTGCATTTTTGAATTCCGCACATTAAGCCCACATTTACTCGAGCGCTTTTGGCATGGGCAAATTTACACTCAATGAGTACCGACCAATGTTAAAAATCGATAAAAAAGGAACGCGTTAAAAATCGCTCACATGTGAATATAAATTCTTTTGTTCTAAACCGACGTTCTAATAACGCACGTTGTAAAACCGCTCGTGATGAGGCCTAATGGCCGCGGCCGCACTAGTCGGGCGATTGGCGACGCGACAGCGACGCGAATTGTTATTGTTCACATTAACACGGACACTTTACTGCATTACTAATCATTTAAATAGTGTGAGAGACGTAAACAAATTAATACTGCCATCATAGCTTGAAAGGTGTTTGTTTTACTAACGTCACAGTCGCGTCGCCATCGCATGACCAGTGCAGCCGGAGCCTGACATTCATCACGTCAAATTGTTTTCGTGGTCCTCTGACATAATATTCACGGAAATATTTACACAAACGTGTTTATACTCCCGAATTTAAAGTTAGTCTATATCGTATAATAAAACCAATACAAGATATTACACGTCCTCGGTACACAGATAGTTGCCTGAATAAAGATGCTAAAAGATAAAAGATGTTCATTCAGTAAGTAGGCCGCACGGGCAGTTTTACACGTCAAAAATCTACCAGCGCTTCGCAAGGGACCACGGCTGAGAAGAAACGCCGCAAGAAACTTAACAGTCAGTCGTTTTTTTTAAATACTACTTTTGTTATTATTTAATTATAAAGCTTAACCTAGCATTAAATAAAACAATGAATCTAACATAAAATAAAAATAAAAAATATATTCACGCGTAGGCAGCAGCTTGAGCAGGAAAATTTGTCAAAACTCTGAATTTTCATAGGGACAACCACCACATACAAGGTTTCGATACATTCTCCTACAGAAACCGTGTCCCCTAGATAATATACAATATTTACGTATATATTTTTATGCCTATTTTATTATTCAGTTATTTAGGTGTTTAGTTAAGTTAAGGCCAAGCAATTTTATCTGTTAGATTTCGTGTCCGTAAGGTTTATAAATCATTTGTAGGTCAATGCATTCTTTTCTATAATAAATTACCTGACTCAATTTTAAAGTTACCATTTCCAGTACTTAAAAGTTACTTGAAAAAGTCGTTTATGTTTAAAGCTTACTATAGGGTCGAGGACTATCTAACAGATAAAAATGCTTGGCCTAAACTTAACTAAACACCTATATAACTGACTAATAAAATAGGCATGAAAAATATGTAAATATTGTATATTGTCTAGGGGAAACGGTTTCTGTAGGAGAATGTATCGAAACTTTGTATGTGGTGGTTGTCTTGCACTGTCATAGGAAAGTTTTTTTTTTTTTTAATATTTTTTTTTTTTTCTTATTACTGCTACTTATTACTACCCTATGAAAATTCTTAGTTTTGACACATTTTCCTGCTAAAACTACGCATGAATGTTTTTTATTTTTATTTTTATTTTATGTTAAATTTATTGTTTTATATCATGCTAGGTTAAGCTTTATAATTGTATAATATCATAAGTAGTATTTTTAAAAAACGACTGACTGTTGAGTTTCTTGCGGCGTTTCTTCTCAGCAGTGGTCTCTTGCGAAGCGCTGGTAGATTTTGACGTGTAAAAGTGCCCGTGCGGCCTACTTACTGAATAAACATCTTTTATCTTTTTTTTATCTTTTAGTCCTCGACCCTATAGTAAGCTTTAGATATGAACGACTTTTTCAAGTAAGTTTCAAGTACTGGAAATGGTAACTTTAAAACTGCGTCAGGTAATTTATTATAGAAAATAATGCATTGACCTTCAAATAATTTATAAACTTTACGGACACGAAATTTTTTAATACCAATTTTATTTTTATTTCTTGTATTCAAATTATGTATATCACAATTCTTAACAAAAGAGTCTTGATTTTTATTGGCATAAATAAAAATCTCATAAATAAATTATGACGCTACTGTCAAGATACTAATTTCTTTAAATACTAATCTTAAGGAATCACGGGCGTTAAGGTTATAATATAGACGAATGGCTCTTTTTTGTTACACGAATATAGTCTGTATGTCAGCAGCTTTTCCCCAAACCAGAATACCGTACGACATAACACTATGAAAATAACTATAATAAAGTAAGCGAGCTGTCTCAATATTGGTAAGTTGCCTGATTTTTCTAAAAGCATAAGCTGCCGAACTTAATTTACCTGCTAGTACTGCTATATAGGGACTCCATTGCAAGTTTTAATCTATAGTTATCCCTAAGCAAAGCGCATAATCTACCATTTCCAAACACTCATCATTAAGAAATAAACTAGATTCTACTGGTCAAACATTAAGCAAAGTGAACCTAACACATTTAGTTTTTTTAGCATTGAGTAGCAAATTGTTACTTGTAAACCAATTAAGTTCTTTACCTAGCGTGGCATTTATCCTACTGTTATCGACGGATTTTCGGTCTACCTTGAAAATTAATGATGTATCATCAGCAAATAAGTCACAAATATATCCCAAAAAAAAGGACCCCTGAGTCCTGAGGCACACCTAGTTTAATAATCATAATCATAATCATTTATTAATATATAATAGCTGCTCCCATGGACTGTCTTTTGTTTACCACAACCGTTTGTGTTCTGTCACTAAGATACGAAGACATAAGATTTAAAGAATTATTTGACAAACCATAATGTTCTTATTTTAATATAAGTCTTCGGAAAGGTCACAAAAAATCCTATTGCATCACAAGATTTCTCCCAAATATTATATATACACCGTGTTTTTTTTGATTTACGATAACTTCGGCATATTACTAGGTATATCCATAGAAACTAATTGGTAGATTAGATTTTTAAATATTGCAAAAAAAAATTTTTTTTCAGTTTAGAACAAAATAATGAAATCTTTTATCTTTGGTCATTCTAAAAGGGCCTTTAGAGTTAACTAATAATCAGTGTCAAATACGTCTATGTTGGCGTGACATACACACACAAGTAAAGATAACACTTGACAGGTACAAGATTGTCACTTTAGATTGACGCGTATACAAACCTAACAATTGGAAACTCTTTACTCATACATAAGTATTAAAAGAAAATTGTTGTTATCAATTAAGAGCCTTTTACACTAGTTTAACGTGATTAACTGATTAAATTTAAAAATTAAATATCTTTAAAACCTTAGACTTATCATTTGTCTGTCTTCGGGAAATTAACTTTGTTTGACCTAAAGAACGTTCCCTTAAAGTTATCGTAAATCAAAAAAAACACGGTGTATATTGTTAATGAGTACTGTTGCTGCGTCAGTTGTGGATCGTCCTCTGGTGAAGCAGTTTATTTCTATTGAAGTGACCTAACATATCTTTTAACATTAACTTCTCAAAAACTTTACTTAAAACGGGTAGAATAGAAATGGGACGGAAATTTGTCAAATCACTCATATCGCCCGATTTAAAAAGTGGTATGACTTTACTATATTTCATAAGATTTGGAAAGACCCCCTCTGAAATGCAATTATTGTAGATTAAAGCTAAGTGAGGTGCAATTATATCTATGATATGATGGATAACTTTAACTGATGTTCCCCATAAATCCTCAGTTTTTTTTAAACTGAGTGATTTAAATGCCTTTACAACAGAAAATGAATCTACATGGCTAAAATCAAAGCTTAAATTACATTTAGTAACATTACCACTAAGTAATTTTTGATCTCCAATCGCAGATGATTGAAGACATTTCGTGGTATTAGTTGGCTATGGTGGAGAAATAATCTTCGAACGCTAAGGCCACGTCTATGTTTGATGTGATTTGTTCGTCACCCTTGTTTATGGTGATTTGATTATCACGAGTTTTAGATTTACCTTATTTTTCCACACAGTTTTTACCTTAGTAGTTTTGAGCTTAAACCTAAAAAAAAATACTTAGCAGTCAAGCAAACTGCTTGAAGGTCCTCGAATAATAATGTTAATGATCAAAACACTTTTAATCGCCCGAAAAAGAGAAACACATTGATTTGCTTTAGCTTAAACTTCGTTGTTCTTAATGAATATTTTTCTCTCCAGACGTAATGAGTTAAACGAGTTCAATAGAGTTCTGTTTTTAACGTACCTAATGTACTTTTAGTTAGTGTTCCTTTTCTTTTTATAACAAATCAAGTGCTCTTTATTTTTTCTGATCAATAGATCAGAACATCTAAATATAGATGTTTGCAGATCTATCTTTTTTAATTGGATTAAGCAGAGATCGTTCTTTCTTTATTTACATTTTATGGTCTGACGCCTCCTCGCAGCGCTGACCTCACGCCACTTGAATTTTTTTCTTTGGGACTACCTCAAAAATGACAAGTAGAAAAATTAATATGACAATGTAGAACTGTTAAAAACTGCAATTGAAACTGTTTTGTATAGCATTCATCTGACAACTTTATTAGCCGCAAATAATTCAGTGAATAAAAGAGCCAACTTGTGTATTCATCAACACGGCTACCATTTTGAACACTAAAGAGATCATCAAGGTGGACGCAAATAAGATATATTTATAATAAGATGGGTTGACGTTAGTTTTTATTGGTTGATCTAATTAAGATATAGTTGCCCCGTCAGCGCGAACAAATGAAGATTTAATCGTGATCTTGCTTGTATATGTCGGAAAACGAGCTCTAAACATGAAAGTACTTCAAGTTCTGTGCCTATTTCTAGGTAGTAATGGGTGCCTAGATAAACATTGACGCACAGATAATTGAAACACGTTACGTCATGAAATTACGCAAGCACGCAAGACGCTGCATACGAAACCGGACACAACGCGTAAGTACTTCACAAACAGCTAATCATGAGTATACTGCGCTCGCCGACTGGAAGTGGCTTGAGCGTTGAGCGAAGCGGCTCCTTCCCGGAGTTGACAAGTAAAGGCCTCTATAATGAATCTACGGACATTTCACAAAAAACGCTTCGGCACAAACGGAAGTTGACTGACGATAACGAGGATATCAAGTCTGAAATATCGGAAATGCGTAAACAAATGGGAGAAATGATATCCTATCTAAAAACTATTAACGAAACGCAAATTGAAAATCATGCGAAATTATCTTACGATGTATCTGTTATTAAAGGGGACATAGCCAACATTAAAAGCATTACCGACAACTTGATCACAGAGCAAAATAAAATAAAAACTGATATCTCGGGCTTTGTAGAGATGAACAAAATCGTTGAAAAAAAGATTGAGAATCTCGACATTGAGGTCAACCAGCTAAAAAATAATTACCAAGTAGCTTCCGCTTCCACTGAAATTAAAAATTGTGAGGATATGCTTAGCGACTTACATGAGCGCAGCATCAGAATAAAAAATGTTATTATATCTGGATTATCTGAACCTAACTCGACAGACTCAAAGGAAAGATGGGAACAAGATAAAATTGAAGTCGTCAAAGTTCTGAAAAGTATATGTAAGGATTGCCCGGAGCCACAGTATTTCGCCTGGGGATATTTAAGCAGGACACTATCCGTCACATAAAAGTATGTTTCACATCACAGGTAGCAGGGTGAATATTTGGGCGTTTCAACCGCCGTCATTGTTGTCTTCAATATATTGACGAAAACAATGATAATTACCAGCAACTTTTGATGTCAAAGTCAACGGACCCGGGGGTAGTATTAATTCCATTTAAAATCATAAGACAATTAAAAAGTTTATCTTGAATAATATGCGAAGACAATAATGACGGCGGTTAAAACGCCGAATAATCACCCAGCAGCAACTACCGTACTACGGAACAAAAAACATCTAAAACATGATACAGTCAAAATATTTTGCAATCAGATGCCTCTACAACAAGCCTATTTTAAGAATATTAAGAATGAACTTGAACGGCGAACTAATAATGGCGAAACAACGTTATGTATAAAGTACATCAAAGGTGTCCCCAAAATTATGCAGAACCTGCCAAAAAACTCCAACTAGCACATTCAGCACTAACAGTAATGATAATCTACATAGCTTAACAACGGACGGACGGAGTAGCCGTCGGATTTAAAGACTACAAGGATGACAAAACAAACTTTTAAAAATAAATTAAGTATGTTTCTATTAAATAAAATAAAAGGTCAAATACAACCATTATAATACATTACATTTTTTACATTGTACGCTCAGCTTCTAAAGTTAACCCCTTACTTCATGACAAATAAAAAGTTATTGTTTAAAAATGAACTTTAATAGCTATCAATAGAGTTGTAAACTATAACTGCCAAATACGGCTGCGTACGCGGTAAAGAGTTAAGATACACATTTAAGCTACTACCAGCCTAGCTTACATAAATGTAAAGGAGCCTCGTCTGCCAACAAACCACTCTGTGGTTTGGCAGAAAAATATAATTATGTATTTAGTTGTAAGCAAGATCTGTGAATAAACGTATTATTATTATTCTTAGATATTTATTACTTTTTCTGTAAGTTAAGTTTTTTACAATAAATATTTAAATATTAAAGTAAAATAACAATACTAATACAAAAAATAAACATTATAAAAAACCTAACCTACGAGTGCCGCCGGCAGCGGGGCAGGCAGGGCTCAAGCTACCGGTGGTTAGGGCTGCAGAGAGAGGAACCTCCTCACAATGCGTGCCGTGTCGAGGAGTACTGCCTTCTGTATCTGGCCCTTGACCCAGCCATCTAGCGAGAGTCTCTTAAGGTGTTGGTCAAAACTCTTCGCTATAAGACCGTTTGCCGAAACAACTATCGGGACAATGTTCGTTGAATCAACATCCCACATGGCGGTCACCTCGTGAGTCAAGTCAAGGTACTTGCTGAGCTTGTCCTTCTCAGCCTTCATGAGGTTCTCGTCATGCGGGATGGTGACGTCGACGAGCACTGCCCGACGTTGAGATCGATCTGTCAACACGATATCAGGCTTATTGGTGACAATAGTCCTGTCCGTGATGACAGATCGATCCCAATAGAGCGTAGCACGACCATTTTCGAGAACTGGCGCCGGTGTGTACTTATAGTACGGCACTTCAGACTCAACAAGACCATATTGAAGAGCAAGTTGCTGATGGATTATCCTGGCCACGAGGTTATGTCTGTGCAAGTACTCACCATTCGCCAAATGCGAACAACCGGAAATTATATGTCTGAGGGACTCGCCGGGGCAACGGCACGCTCGACAAATGTCGACCGTGCCATCCCTCAGAATATATTTCCAATAATTGTTCGTCATTATGACCTCGTCAGCAATTGCACAGACAAAACCTTCGATTTCCCCAAAGAGGTCACCGAACCGTAGCCAGTTCACGGACGCTAAAAAGTCTACGTCGGGCCTTGTTAGGGCCCGGTAGAACCGTCCGTGTAGCTCCTTGCTCTTCCATATGTTCTTGCGGTCTTCAGTGCTCAACACCATTGGTCTGCGCCAGCTCTCGTTTGCCAAGGAGAGAGGCGTGAGGTTCCTGTCTACTGCAACCACATCACGGTGCATCCCACACTCATTGCCTAGGAAATAATCCCTGAGATTGCACACCTCGTGGTTGTGGAGATTCTTAGCATTTAAAATGCCTCGACCTCCACACTTCCTCGGGATGTACAATCTCATGACAGATTGTTATTATTATTATTATTATTATTTGTATGTCTTTACCAATCACGGGACTATGGGAGTCCCGGACCTTTGAAAGGCGTACATGGAGCCGAAGCCAACACGCAGAGGCCCTTTAGACAAGTTTAATTTAGTAAAGTTATGGGACACCAACCGGCGATTGTCCCTGAGTTCAAACTAAAGAAGTATGCTCCCATTGCTATTATTATTATTATTACATACCAGGTGATTAACAGTTACGTCGACGTGACAACCAGCAAAGGATCTCTAAAATTTATATACGCAAACGTTCGCAGTATTGTGAAACCGGGAAAATTTGATGAACTTAAATGTGTACTGGAAGCTGTGCAAAGTGTAATACATATAATCATATTAACGGAGACATGGATAAAGTCCGATGTCGAAGCCTTGAACTACCAGCTGCCGGGGTATACTCATTATTATAACATTAGAAGTAACGGAAGAGGCGGTGGAGTATCCATATTTACGCACAACATTCTAAAACACAATTCGGTAGAAGAACAATACTTGAATGGAAACCACTATCTTTGGATTCATTTACAAAAGTTCTCTGTAGATATTGGCGCTGTAGACAGATCAGGATAGCGTGAACAACTTTTTGGATGCATTCACAGGACAAATACAAAACCGGAAAAGAACGATAGTATTTGGTGATTTCAACTTGAATTATGTTAAGCGGTGAAAAATATGTAAAATACTACTACAGACGATACTAGTCTTTTTTACTTTTGAAACTCGATCAGCAATGTTATCAATGATGCACAGAGTGATCTGAACTTGCTTAACACTTGGTTCCTGGGTAACCTTCTAACTATTAACGTCTCAAAGACAAACTACATAATCTTTGCAGCTAAGAATAAGAAAATACCGGATTTCCAACCCCTTAAGATAAATAACACTAATATTCAAAAAGTTGACAAAGAAAAATATCTCGGGTTAACTTTAGACAAAAATTTAAATTGGAAAGCACACATTGAAAAGTTAAGAACTAAATTAACATCTCTTACTGGAGCTGTACGTGGTTTTGCTAGCGGCCTTCCCCTTCAAGTGCGCTATACTGTATACAACTCGCTAATCAAACCGCGTATTGACTACCTCCCTGAAGTGTGGGGTACCGCCGCAAAAACAAATCTTAAGCCTCTTCAAATAGCCCAAAATAAACTGATTAAAGTACTATTTAACTACGTTTTTTTTACTCCGACCAAAACTCTATACAAGAAAACTGAACTATTAAATATTGCTCAAACATATGTCTATAATAATTGTGTTTTAGTTAGGAAAATACTTAAAAAAGATCTTATGACCCAAATAAACTTCACAAGAAAACATCACGTGCAAAGAATAAAATTACGAAATGCCAATGGTTTAATCTTACGTCCGTCGCGAACAAACTATGGAAAAATGTCTATTTTATATGAAGGTGCTCAATTATTTAATAAACTCCCGAAGACAATCAAAGAAACCAAATCTATTTATCGTTTTAAATATCTTCTTATAAAACACGTTTTAAATAAGTTTTAAATGGGGCACTGAAAGTAAAAGTAGAATATAATTATAACGAAAATACAAAACACATAACAGTTTATGTAACGTAAACACAAATACTATATATTTATACATTAGTAATAGTATAGTTATAATTTATAAATAAGTTTATGGTGTTAATACACACATTTTATAATTTTTTTTTATTTTCATTATTAATATAAGTAAACGTTTGTAAAAAACTTAACGATATACTGCGCTCAGTAGCGTACGCATGCCACATCTAGATGTTACCATTCTGTGTACTTATGTTGCTTTGCCTCGAGTTATCACCGCTTGCAATGCATTGTATATGTCATGCGGGTAGCGAGACATTACTTTAGTTAAAGTTACCCTTTTTTTGTAAGTAGCTCCGCGCTCATTTGATTTAATTTGTAACTCATAGTTATAATGTTTTTATCTCATGTAAGTGAATTGTAAAATTCTTATGGGAATAAATGATCTTAAACCTAAACCTAAATTACTAACTGAACCTGGGTTTCTATTCAACGATTTCGAACAATTAAAAAACAATTACTTTTGACCTGTTGTCGCGTTCATGCGCATTGTTTTTTCAACGTATTAATGCCTGTTGGAAACATCAGTCTAATTGTGTAGAGGATTGGTTGGTATGGATGAAATAATACAGTAAAATAGCATATTTTACAGGCCGAATTTGTACGTCAATGAAACTTTGTTAATAACTTTATCTTGGTAATGAGGACCTGCCGAGTCCTACCAGAATTCAGAGGCCCTACACCAATCAGGTGTATGGGTAGGGGAGGAATTTTACTAGGCAAGTGAAGTGTCATTTTCCATGTATTTTTTTGCGCTGCCAATACCCCCCATGCATGGGGGTAGGGCACCTAAATTTTCTTAGGACTTGGCTAATCCTCATTTCTAGTGCCAAGATGAGGTTACAGACAAAATTTAATTTATGTACATAATTTGCCACCAAACTGTCGTATAAAAATATAAAGCACGAGTTAGTTGAGAAATTACGATTATTATTTAGCGTCCAGAAACGTATGTAAACTTATCATTTATATCCTAGATTCTATTACCAAAACAGTGGAATACGATCAGTCATTAGTATTTATATATTGGGAGGATTCTGCCACACGGTTGCGAAATGACGGCGACAGCCTTGGTTTACCACCTAAAAAAGAAACTCACTCTAACTCACAGGACATTAGTATGACTATTTAGTAGTGATTGAACTATTGCGCAGTGAGGAGTTCTAAATGTTATAACCGAAACAATAAAAACTAACAAAGATTGAAAAAATCAAAGTCTCTTGCATCTACTTAGAGCATCGTACCAAAAAAATATTGAAGTATTTCGAACGAAAAGGGCTATTACCAATGTTTTTGCTCCTTCTGTTGGTTGCTGTTGCATTAGCGACGCTATATTATAGATGGAAAAGGCGAAAAATATACAAGCTTTACAAACAACTACCGACAATCGATAAAAAACACTACCCTGTGGTTGGACATGCCTATTTATTTGCTGGCACTGATGAAGGTAACATTTTCCTTTTTAATTACTTTGGCTTGTTATTCACTCGTTTATCAGCTTTAATAATGTGACAGTTGCGTTACAATTTTTTTCAATTGTTTTAGATCGGATGGATGTTTGTAAAATGATAGGTCTTAAAACCATAGAGCAAGGAGGAAAAACTACGTGTTGGATAGCAAATAGGTTATATGTAGGTGAGTAAACTTGATTTAATCTTTAATAACCAAACATAACGTATTTAAAAAAAAAACAGTATCATAAACATGAAATCTATTTAGAAGATATAGATCAGTACAGCTCAAAGACTAATAAGGAAGCGTCAGACCTGGCTAGGATCTAATCAATCAAAGGGACAGACAAATGTGACTCCTAATAGCCTTTTCCCTTTACCTCTATAGAATTTAGCCGGTTTTAACACTTCATAATACGGCCCCGGTTATTAATAGTACATTGTGTATCAAGGGTAGTATGAAGGGAATTACTAACGAGAGTGTTAGAAACCCGACGCCGAAGGCGGAGGGCTTTTAATGACTCGAGTTAGTAATCCCCTTACTGCCTGTGATACACACAATGGTTTTCATCACATTTGCGAGGAAAAAAAACAAAGAGAAAACACTTTAACTCTGCAAAATATAAAGAAATAACTTTTGACGAACGGGAACGTAAATGGAAACGACATTTTTTTTGTGACCTCTAACACAGATAATAACTGCGTTTAGTTTCGACCTGGATTCGAGCCAGATTTAGCCAATTTGATAAAAATGTATAATTACTAAAATTAATGATAAATGTTGATATAAACTTGAAATAGGTATAAAAATAATGAAGTTTAATGAAGCGTATAGGTTTTGTGTAATGTAAGTTAGTCTATAGCTAATTTTTAAAGATGAAATTAGAAACCGATTTAATTTTTGGCTGAAAATTAAACCTCCTTAGTCAGAAATGATGTACGAAAGAGTTGCAAATTTTAAAAAGAAAGTCATTACTCCCTAGGGATGACAAACTCGCCATAATTCCCGCGGGAACAATTTAGGCCATTGTCCTTCTGTATACAGGCATGGAATATTACCATTTACGAGCAAGTGTGATGAAAAATTAGTTCTATGGTTATACTCACCAAGGATTAAATTCTAGCTTAGGCGTTGAAGCTGGTGTTTTACCTGACTGCGTCAGAAGGAGAGTAGTGTGTACTGTTCTTTCGACACGCTCTTTGGTCAGGTTACTGGATTTCAACATTATGTTACAGGTTTTAATATTTAATTCAAAGAATGAGCAATTATTAGGAGGTAGGAAAATAGAAGCTATTGTATTGTTGAAAGAATTATAAATTATGTCATATGACATATTTTTTTCGAGTAGAATGGCAATGTTCTCCAGGCATCGAAATTATTGACTTTTTTTAATCGACTCCAAACAGGAGGAGGCTCTTAGTTTGACTGTATGTTTGACGACTGTAGAGCTGGTTTATATCGAAATGTTTCACTAAGAATTCACTCATAACAGAGCAATTTGTTTGTTTCATACAAAATAATATTCCCGTGAAGAGGAAACAGTGAACCCTTGTTAACTTTTTCGTGTAATCTATGTATAAAGTCCAAGTAGAAAAAGGTACGAAATCACCATCTCCTTTATAACCACGCAAAACGCGAGAATTTATTTATTATTATACCTAATTGTAGTGCATTCCGTAATTTCGAATTACTCATTCGATTTATAAATTTACGTTTCCGCGGCAAATAACGTTATTCTTTTTATCAACTTGTATATAACATTTTTTTAGCTGGTACTTATGTCAACATGTGTGATTATTTTTTAGTCCTTTGCGAGCCAGAGTCCATCGATCTAGTGCTGAAGAACTGCCTGGCGAAAGATGAAGCCATCCTTAAAATTACACGAACAATTTTGGGGAATGGAAGCATCTTCGCCCCAGGTAAACAAATACCATGTCAAAAATGCGAATTAACAATACTGTCCCAAAAACACACTCAACTAGTTACACGAATTTTACAATAAAGTATGATAATTCTGGGGTCCCAGTGAAAAAGGGTATAAGTCTAGTTTGCGGATCGCTACTACCATCTTATCCATTAACCTACCGCCAAACAGCAGTGTTCGCATTGTTTTATTCCGGTTTGGGGATAAGACAGCCGGTGTAATGACTAGCATAGAGGCATTCCATCTTAGTCCTCAGGGTTGGCAACGCATTTGCAGTCTTAGGCTTGCAGTCTTGTGAATGCGAATGTCTATGGGTCACACTTTTCACTTACCATCAGGTAGCCTGTGTGCTCGTTTGCCTTCTCTATGCCACAAAAAGAAAAAAAAATAGTATGCTCCGTCTATGTATATACCCTTTTTTATTACGAGTTAAGTCGACTTATTCTCTATTTCACTTGGAAACCAGAATTTAACTTTAGATTTATACCCTGAATAAAGGACTTCGCCGCTTCTAACAAGATTGTGATTGTTGTGCATTTATAAGGCACTGGTTCCACAGCCGGCGAGTAAGCGATGCTATATCGCTAATAAGAAAGAGAGATATAGATTTATAGATCATCGCTAGCTGTTCAGCTCATTTTTTTTGCCCCTAATTTTTTCGACTGCGTCTTTTTATATTATTAATACTCCGACGAAAGTGTTTAATTTAATGATGTAAATTAATCTTTATTAAATTTGTTTAATTTTAATGAAATAATAAATTGTAAAAGACGTGGGTTTTGTACACAATTCAGGTTTCACGTTAAAATAAATGTTGAATCGGTTTTCTGTTAGTCAATAAGGCAAACATTTTTGGAAAACCAGCATCGATAAACTAACAATCAAATCATTTTAATTTTATAATTATTTTTTTCAAATGTATAATTATTTAACAGTAAACATTTGGCGTCCACGTCGAAAAATCCAGGCACCTATCTTCAGCGTCAAGAATCTTAATACGTTTTTGGGTGTGTTCAATGACGAGAGCATCATCATGGCAGACTCGATGAAGCCACTTGCAGGGGGCGAAGAGTTCTCCTTATGGAACTATGTCAATACCTACACCTTTGACTCAGTTTGTGGTATGTATTTAAAACCAGCCAATTGTGAGTCATTACGAATTAATTTTTACAATGTATTTTTACAAGCAAGTGATTGTTAATAAAACTTAACCAGAAATTTTATCATATACGAGCTGTTATCGGCGACTACGTCCGCGCAGAGAAATGAAAATTACTCATAGGGATAATGCTGCATTCAAATGGAGAAAGAATGTTTGAAATTGGTCCCATTGTTTTTAAGTTTTATTCCTTGCAAAAATACAAATATATAAAACTTTCCACTTCATAACATTAGTGTATATTTAGAAGAAAGAAAGAAAGAAAGAAAGAAAGAAAATAATTTTATTTCTGCAAAATGATACATTTTTCTTAAAGCTAACATTCTGTACCTAGTTATGGTAGAACATTTAAACCTTAAGCTTAAGGTAACTTAGCAAATAAGCATGCATTATATTATTTATTTAATTTAACAATTTGTGAAAACTGAACCCACGCAGCATGGTGTCGCGGTACTCGGGAGTGTCACGACGCTGATCTTCCGTGATACACGGGACAGCAACCGACAACGTGTAGTTTAAATATAATGTTTTCGTGTCGTTTGTTAGTAAGTTAGCGCAGTGTATAGTAATAATAATAAAAATAAGGCCGCAGGGCAGCTAGTGGCGAGCTGTGGTGAGTGGCGACACCACGGACCTGAGTGCTCCCGAGGGTAGGTCCTGTTCCTCACCTCACGCTTGCCTTCACCGGCCGGCTGCGGTGTGCAATGACGAGGAACAGACCCTCACCTCTGGCTTCCCTTTATTGGCCGGTCAGAGTGGAGACGCAAGAGCTATATGCTCGAAGGGTGGATGTGTTGCATAAGTGGCGAGTGGGCACCTAATGGTCGTTTAAAGTCCTGAAGCACCTCTCCACCCTTAGCCCCTCTGGAACTGTTGCCTCCCTGCTGCTATATATATGTGGCTATTTCGGGAGGTCCATTCCATTGAGTTGGCGAGTCACCGTCTGCCATTTAAACCAAAGTAATTAGCATTGGCCAGGCAGGCGCCGTAGTTTCATCAATAGCCTAGTTCACCAATCCATATCAGTTCATTCATAGAACCTATTATTAGTATTCCCATTCTTCTTAAATAGTCTTAACACTGACCGATGGTTGTCCGTGGGAGCATACTTCTTTAGTTTGAACTCAGGGACAATCGCCAATCGCGACTCTGGATGGACAAAAAAATACTTTACCCCAACCAATTGCATTCGGAGAACCCGGGTCATTCAAATGGAGGGCCCAGTTACTGTGGGGCTCGCCCCCACTAAAAACACCAATATACCATATTACCAAATAGAATTTAGACTCCCGCTGATACTACCCCAGCCAGTGCTGAAAGGCCGGAGAAGAAAGTCCTTCCTCCGTTTACTTATCCCCGTTGTTTCCAAAAAGAGGGAATAGGAGTGGGGGTTGCGATGGGGGAGACATAGTTAGGTTAGTCGCGGAGTTCAAATCCAGACGCATGCATGCTTACAGACGTCGGGCTTCCTTTCTTTTGCCCGACAGTGGAAGACAATTTTTTGGACCGCTAGTGTAGCTGTGGGCACCATCTTTATGGGTGGAGCTTACCATTTTTTGAGGCTTGCTCTTTTATAATAGAATATAATAGAATATAATAGAATATAATAGAATATAATAGAACATAATAGAATATAATAGAATATAATAGAACATAATAGAATATAATAGAACATAATTATTTATTCAACGCACACAGAAGAAAAACAATAGAAAAAAATACAGTCAAAGGAAGACATTACGTTGCATAGGACTCCTCTCAGCATCGAGCAGCGCCTATTGCAAAATGCCTTTACGCCAATAATGTTGACATTTTAATTTAAGTTTTTGTTTTCTGTAATTTTGTTTGGTTCTTGTGCACAAGACACTTTAGAAATTAGAACACATTGTGATGTTTCTCGCCGGACAGCTTTATTTTATTTTATTTTTTTGTTAATATATTATGTCCAGCAGCATGAGCATGTCATGCTCACTCAAAGGTCTTTGCTTACGGCGGCGTCGTTGATCGGGTCGCCACCTTCCCGAACACAGATACGCGTCATACTCGTGAACGGGTGCTGTCTGTGGGATCCGGCCTGTTCACGCTTGCAAGGACCTGTTTTTCATTTAGTTATTTCGATTATCGTTCCTGACGTAGAGACCTCGTCATGTTCTCCTAATCACTATTTTTAATTTAATGTTATTGAGCTTACATTTGTAATGATTTTACTGGTGTTCGTTTTAAAATCATTATTTATTACTTCATTGCCTTGTAATGTTACTTTTAAGTATTATAATATTTTATAATTGGAAAAAATGACCTTCTGCTGGAGTTTCTTGCGGCGCTACTTCTCCGCAATGATGGTCTAGTGGATTCACTCCACATTACCGACGTATTAAAGAGCCCTCATGTGGCCAATATACTTAATAAATATTTTGAATAATGCATTTTTGAATTGTGCCGCAGTGAAATATTATTTACACCTTGTCTATTTAATATCATGTTTAGACTGCCATAATACATGAATTTTTACGGCGAATAAATTGCCAAGGTACTAAAGTGTACACATATTTATGAACGACAGAGGCAACATTTTATGTAACAAATTAATAGTCCGCAAAAGTGTTGATCTTAATTAACATGTTTGAATTTGTTTCAGTGACAGCTTTAGGTGTCAGATTACAATCAAAGGAGATGGATAAACAAGCGGTACTTGAAGCAATTGTAAGGTTGCTAGAACTCGTCTCAGAAAGGATGCTGTCGCCGTGGCTGCACCCTGACTTGGTGTACAAGAACCTCCCATCGTACAGACAATTTGACGGCCATAGGAAAATGGTGTTTAAAATTGTCGACGACGTAAGTTGTGTATATTTTGATTAAAATTACATATCCAAAATTCAACTTTATTACTTGCATTTTTTCAAGATTTTCCCTTTCAATCTAAAGTTTTTTGTAGTGTTACATGGTTCTGGCAAACGTGCGAACTCAAATATCTAGGTACTTTTGACGATGTTTCTAAACGACAATTACTATGGAATTTTGTATGACATCATACTATGAAACCAGGCAGCCCTGGATTCTTGAAGATCTGTATGATAAGTGCGAATATTAATTTGTTCCCGGGGCTTGGTGTTTGGTGCTATGTATTTAGGTATTCCTCTATATAAGTAGGTATGTTTATCACTGTCTTTATTTGGGACAAGGACAGTTTTAATTAAATTATACACTATTACACTTAAATTACTTATTTGTTATTTTATGACATATTTTATGCTTGATAATATACAAAAACATCATTTACTAAATCCGCTGATACATTTAAAAATATACACATCCCTTAAATTGTTAAGACTATTAAAATTAAAAGAAAAACATAGCTCTTTAACTTACTCGCTAAAAATTTGGTAGTCTATTACTAAATTAAATGTAATCGACAACGTTTGCTGAATTTGGGTCTCAACGGTAATTTTCTTGATCATTATAATATATTTATTGCCTTTTTATTATTAATCATGGTTTTTTGTTGGTTTATTTATTTTAGAGTCTGTAACTAATGCGGCTTAATGTTGCGGCTTATTATGCGCAATATTTTAATGATTTAGTAATTGTTTCATTGCAGGATTTGCGAAAAGTAATGAATCTTGACTATAGTCAACATCCTGACATATTGCCAGGTCAATTTATAAGTTTACAACGTGATTTTATTTAGAAACAATCTGCTGCTTAATCGTTTCGAGGAAACACTTATCAAACAACTTGACTTAAGTGTAACTTATGCTATTTTAACGAATACGGTAAAAATAGATTCCATATTGCAAGGTTTATGCTAGTCAGATAATGACATTTAAATCGTACCTTTAGTTAAAAAAAATAGTTTAAATTTAAAAAAAACTTTAAAAAAAGTGCTACGAAGACAGTAGAAAGTTGTAATATATTTTGAATGTTTTGCAATATAAGTATTCCAAAGTTTGATAATTTCTGTAATCTATACTTAATATAAACGTTAAAGTAACGTTGTCTGTTTGTCACTCATTCACTAAAAAACCAATAAACTGATTTAACTTTGAATTAGTATGGAGATAGCTCGGTTCTTGGGGAAGTAGTATTTAAGATGCTTTTTTTTTCGAAAAAATTGATATTTACTAAAAGGAAAAGCGATCACCAACTTACGTCTATAGTCTTTATTTTTTTAGACATTGTCTTTGTACAATACTATTATCTTTTTTTGTCCTGACTGGCGTAAAACGCGTGAAGTGTTTTATTTTTATTTTAAAGCATTTATAATCTTACGAAAAGATCATAGAGTCATTGAAATTTCAAGGTATTTATATTCCCTTTTTTACAAAGTAGGTCGTCGTAAGTCGATGACAATCATGAAATGCAAAAGTTTTGTATTTGTCATTTTTCTTTAATTAATTTTAAACCTACTAACTAAAAAGATAGGGTTGATAATTTATTGTATGTACAGTCAATGTAGTTCTAACTTTTTTTGTATGTGATTACGAAAACAAAACAAGATAATGGTATTGTACAGAGACAATGTCTTTGTGTAACATAAACTCACTTTAAAAATTAAAGACTGTACACAGACTCGTGCAGGGCTAGTTATTTATTTACCTAACTAGCTTATGCGCGCGTCTTCGTCCGCTTACATTTTGATTATAATTTATAAATTAAACGATTGAAATTACAGATAATAAAAAAGAAACGACACGAACTGAAGATAATTGAACAGGAAGGCAAAGGTCAGTTATTTTCTCATTATGTTGCGCACAACATTAATCTTGGAATTCAAATTTGAACCAGTTTTTGTAATTGATGAGTTAAAAAATGTAATAAGTGCTAAATTTAATGTAGACTCGGTGAAATTTTTATACCTATTTAAGTGTCTGTGCTGATGAGAGATCCAATAGGTTATTTTCGTAAACCTTCACTGATTAATACTAAATTTGGACCTAGAATTTCCAACATACGTACCGCTTATCCATTAGAACAATGACATAATTTGATTGCAAACGAAGCCGGGCTTTTTCCGGTAAACTGTACGGAATTCGATTTTTTACTATTTTTACTACACATCTTTAGTTTAATAATAGCAAAAACATGCATTGTACAGAATATAAAATGTCACCAAAAAAAAAATTACACGTACGTCTTTTTTACACTAGAGTGTTATTATAATATTTTAGATTTACATAACCTACATTTACTGTATCTCTATTTTATTTAAATAAAGACGTATATGTACAACTGTATATTTACATTTCTGTATCTTTGCAAACCGCGGAGCCCCTGTTATAACTATAATAGTACAGTCACCAGCAATTATATATTATGTAACATCGAGCTTAAAAATATATGACGCGCTCTAATACCTCTATAGAGAAATATTATTGCAGTGCTGGTGATTGTAAGCCGTTGTCGTGGCAAGTGTGATCGAACGTCCAAGAAAATCAACAATGATAATCATCTACATGTAACGGTAAAGGTTGCGTTCCCAGTTCTGTCTCCCCCCCCCCCCCCCCAGAGATCATAATATGACATTAAAATTCTGCAATTCATCATTATTCTGTTGCATAAGCAACATAGATCAGACAGAGACATATATCCATTCTTCAATCATTTCAGAATCTGATAAATCTGGCATAAAGAGTTTCCTTGACCTGATGATGCTTAACTCGGCCAAAGGAAGCACGGGTTATTCGGATATGGAACTGCGTGAGGAAATAATGGTGCTTGTTGCCGCAGGCACCGACACATCGGCCGTAGGTTCATGTTTCACCTTGGTTCTTCTGTCCAGATATCCCGAAATACAGGAGAAAATGTTTAAAGAGTAAGTGCGTTTTAACGTTTATTTTTACCGCTTTTTTTAACCTTTGATTCAGATATACATAATAATGTTACGTACGTGGGGGTAGGTAACAGATAAAAATGCATGAAAACACCTATAATCAAAAGAAGACTTTAATAACGCACTCACTTAAACCGTTACAAAACAATTATCGCACAAAAACTTCGAAGACTTAGAGCCGTATTAATAAACTCATCTTGACTGTGAAGTCCGTCACAAGAGACGTCAAAGTAAACGCCAAACCATAGAACACTGTCATGTTTTACGCATCTCGAGACGAGCATTAGAGTTGAGATCAGTTTATTAATACGGGCCTAAGACTTAGATCGATCGGATCGCTCTTGATCGCACTGTTCGCTATCCAAGTAAAGACTGACTGTGCCCAAAACCGCGGTCCGCCTTTTATAGTTCCCACGTTATTCCAGAACGCCTTCCATCCACCGAATCTTCTGGAACGATCGATGTAGTTTGCTCCGCCGAGGACGACCGAGACTATTAGTTTCTGTAATGTTCTACGCCTTGCTACCTGCTCGCTCCGTTAACAATCGCGACGTCCTTGGCACACGGGTCTGGAATGTCCTGCGCTTCGCTGTCTCATTCCCAATAGTGTTATCTCTTTCGCTCTAAGTAGGTAATGAAACGCCTTACCACATCGGCGTAACAATACATCAATGTTCCGTTAACGCTTCCAAAAGGTGGTTTTTATTCCAAATGCTTTGTATGTTCTGAAAGAAGAAATTTTAATTATTTTCGAAAAGTAGGGTTCCTTGGGGCATCGTTTGTTAGTCGATTTCCTTTTCCATATTCGTATGATTTTTGGTTTGAGGTTTGAGTAGAGGACGGGGCCGACGTCGATGGGGATGTTGCATATTCTATTGGTGGGTCCGTGATTCTTGAGTTTTCTTTTCCTTTTTCCTTGAGAGATTTATTAAGTTACTTTGCGAACTTCGTTTCATGGTACTCATGGTACTGTGGTATATATTATTTGATGATTGTGGGATACACGGTACTTCCTTTCCGTATACAATTACTTTGTTATTTCTAATTATTGCATGGTGGCCGCTCTGTCTGACGTTTGTATAGCAGTTCGTAGTTCTTGTTTTTTTTTCATATCACCTCTTTTTTCAAGGAATTATGAGTTTTCTAATAGGTATTTTTGTTTTTCTTTTACTTATAAAGTCCTTTTTTATTGGCCTTGATCGTCCTTTCTTTCCGATAAATGATATTATATCCTCTCCGAGTATTATATCCAGATATTTTACTATTCAAGTTTCATTTTCCCAATGGTTTTCTGGTAGACCATGCAGGACTAATACTTTTTCATTTGTATCCGGCTTTAATCTAGGATCCACAGTTGTATAAGGTATATAATTTCCGTTTTTGGTTTTTCATTTTCAGCCTGAAGGTTACATACATCTTGATTAAGCTGCCCAATCATAGCATTTATAGACGTTACTTCATTCTTATGTTTCTCTTGATCAGCACATATGTTCGCATGGTATGTTTAATATTGTTTTTTATTTCAGCTATGGCGTTTTCAAGTTGACTTTGAATTGAGATTTGCATTACTGATAACACATTTGTTGTTTTTCTAGTAATATAGATTTAAATTTTGTTAGTGTTAATTGTTCATCTTCATTGGCACTTCCGGGAGAGAAACAAGATTCTTGTGGGTGTCGTGATTATGGGGAATCATTTATAAGTGTTTGGCCTTGGGGTAAGATTATTGATTCATCTCCACTCAGTAGATCAGTGCTAACATGATAAGGTGCTGGCTTCCTTGTGTAGGACTTGATTTGTGAGAAGGGTGTGGTAAGTCTGACTGTAGGCAAGATGGGATGGTTGTGTTGCTGTTGCCCTCGTTTGGTTCATTGGAATGGCAAAGGGAAAATATCCATGATACTTTGCTTTCAAAAGGTATGATGTTATAAAACCTCTTTTCTGACACGTTCGAACATTCGTAGTCGTATATGTTATGACACAGTTAGCAGCTCAGATGTCTTCTGTCGTTTATTTGTTGGTGACATCCTGCACACAAAAGTGCCATCTTTCGGGTAGTACCGAGACCCTATTCAATCATGAAACGTTTTAGTGCTTATGTAAAAATGTAAAAATAGATGGCGCTGTCAATCAAAGTTACTGGTCGGTATTGCAGGATTGAAAGGTCGGTATTACAAGGTAATTACTAACGTTTAAGAGGTTATAAATTAATTTGTTATTTGCATACCTTGATCGTTTATGGCCAGTTATATCTCTATACGGCAAGCTTGTAATGTTATCCGCTTGGTTTACGAAACACCTTCGCACGACTATTTTCCAAAACGAAATATGTCCAAAAAGACGAATGTCCAAAGGCGTGTCCAATTAGAGATTTGGCCAATGATAAAATTGCCCAACTATATATATGTCCAATTAGAGATTTGGCCAATGATAAAATTAACCAACTATAAAAATGTCCAATTAGACATTTGGCCAATGATAAAATTGCCCAACTATAAAAATGTCCAATTAGACATTTGGCCAATGATAAAATTGCCCAAACTTAATAATTAGCAGTAATATTATGGCCCAACCGTAGGAATATCCAATCTAAACTAATATTATAAAGAGGAAAGATTTGTATTTTTGTATGTTTGACGATAAACTCAAAAATACCCGGAGCGAAGCAAAGGCGCTTGTGATAAATATGGCTAAAAATACGAAACAAAAAATGTAAAAAGGGCGTAACTTTATTGTTAATCAATATATTAAAATACGGCTAATATCCTGTAGTTAACCACCAAAAGACTGCAGCGGGTCTATTATGGTCGTGTTTATCGATGTGTATAAACGTGGATAAAGCATCAGTCACTTTCTAACCAGTAGTATGTAGGTTCGAGAGTGACGGATGCTTTATCCAACGCGATAACATGGAAGCTGATTTAGTTCCCGGACCAAACCACCGTAACTTATGTATGTAGCTTTGAGCTTCGAGAAAGGGTTAAGGGGATGAGCGAAGTAAACTCACAAAATGGTGAGTCTCTCTTTTTTGGTTTTATGTAGGTATCAAGCAACACTTCATACAAGTGGTCAGTATCTATCACTATCAGTATAACTCTAAAGAGTTTTGATATATATCCAACGTTAATTAAAATAGAATAGTAGTGGCCAGCCGGGTTCTACAATTGGACATTTTTATAGGTGGTCGTTATTATAGCTGGTCATGTATCTGGTCGGATATTTCTATAATTGGATTTTTTTTATGGCTGAACGTTATTATATATGGACATATATTTAGTCGGATATTTCTATAGTTGGACATTTTTATGGCTGGACCAATTAATGATTGGACATTTTTATGGCTGGACCAATTACTGATTGGACATTTTTATGGCTGGACCAACTACTGATTGGACATTTTTGAAGACTTGGACATATTTCGTTTTGGTCAATAGTCGTGCGAAGGCACATCACGATAATAGTTAGAACTATTGAAACTAAACATTCATCTTTTCTCTCTTGCTCATAATTTTGCTTGTTTAGATTTGGTAGGCGTTCACTAAATATGTTCTGCAGAGGCAATTTAATTCTGTGGTCGTTTAGTGAATTTGAGATTTAACGATAATTTTGGTGCTTAATATATTTGTTGCTTTTTACAAGTAATCTTTAATGATAACAGCAAAAAGAAAGGATCTAATGAAATATGTAAAAAACAGGTTGCAACAAGTCTTTGGTGACTCTGATCGTCCAGTGACTGTGGAAGACCTGCCAAAGCTTAAATATTTGGACGCTGTGCTAAAAGAGTCCCTACGTCTTTATCAACCAATACCTGTAATAGCCAGAGAAATTAAGAATGATATGGTTCTACGTAAGTTACTCTTCATTTGTTGCAAAAAACAGTCTCCTCTTTGAATTCTAATCACTGTACCACCGTAAAGTTAAGAATACAAATGCTCTGATTCTAACTAAACAAGACATATCATATCTTCAATTTTTATTTCATTCTTAATTTTTAATAATATTCATAATTATCTTTTGAACCCTGCAAGATATCATAATTCAAAATACATTAACATTTAAGTTAAAATTCACGTACTTATAGACACATACGTTATGTAGCTGCTTCGAATGCTATTTAAAACAAGATAACAGACACACAGAAAGACAAAAATTTAAAAGAAACAGTTTATTTATGAACAACCTTTCTACGCCCACTTTTACGCTAATATCAAAGTACAACTATTAATTCAAATGTACCTAAGGCACTTTTATTTGCGGACCAAATAGCAATGTTAGATACATTTTATTCCATTTTTACTTGGTTTTTATAAGTTAACTTGCCTGTTCCGTCTCCCAGATGTCCTTATCATTGTGTATTTTTGATGATTTTTTATTATTTGTGTATTTATCATCAGTTACTACTGTAGTCAATATTGTTGCAAAACACGTGATTAGGCATACTGTCCCAATTTTTTTGACATTTTTGTCAAAATCACAGAATTTTTATTTTTTGTTCTGAAATCACACACACTCAATTTTTTTTAGTATAGTATATTTTTAAAGGTAAATATTGATTGCTCATGTTTGAATTATGAAATGTATACAGCTTCGGGTGAAACCCTGGTCGATGGCGTATCGGTCATTGTTAACATTTGGGGGACGCATCGCAACCCCAAGTACTGGGGTGACGACGCTGAACAGTTCCGGCCTGAACGCTTCCTCGAGGGGAACACCTTGAAGCACCCAGCTCAGTACATACCGTTCAGCTACTCTATTAGAAACTGCCCGGGTAAGTTTTATATTAGACGTGACTTTTCTGTACACTATTATCGGAATAAACGTTTTCAGTTGAATTTAGCCAAGTTCCGTATTTATTGACTCAAAATGTATGGAGTTGACATCACACAATATCCTACACGTAACGCGGGGATGATTTTTCTCGTCTACGCTATGATACTCGTATGGAGTGTCTATAGTTGGAAAGGTCTTTCAAAAATATTACGGATTTGTAAAATAGTTATTTATACTTTTTGTACGAGTTCATTAAAATTAATAATTTAAGTCATTAATACAATCGCCACCACATCGACATTTGTATCAAACCACGGCGTCCGTAATTGTTGCAGTACTGTGCTGTTCTGTTGGCTAAAAACTAGCCAATCACAAACCATAGTTTTTTTATTTTTTTTATGCCCTGGATACAGAAGCAGGTTTAAATAGATTTTTGACAGATGACGCGACGCTGCTACGTTCCGAAACTCCATAGATCGGCAATTTTGTATCGGATCGAGTCTCCTTAAACAAGGACACATATTATTGAAATACGAAGTTCTATTTTCAAATTTTTTTCAGTTGTCTTGAGCGTATCGAAATGGTTATTTCGGTTGTTTCGGAAGTGTCAACGATGAAAAGAGTGACGTTGCAGTATTCTCTTAGAGAATACTGCAACGTCTTAAGATTTCATAGAGAATTTCTCTATGAAATCTTAATACACAGATTTTAATCGACAAGTACAAAAACAATTTTTCGATTAAGGGATCCGTTTATGACACATATAGCTTTAAAGCGCTTTTTATTAGAGTCAAGTGCCCCCCTGAAATTTGAAAAATATCTTAAATGAGAGCACATACAATGACTTTAATAGGAAAACTATCACAACTAAGTAGAATTCATTGGTTCATGAGTTACAAACGGTGTAAATGTTTATACCTACCGAAAACTTATTTGCGGTGTTGGTAAACTGACCGCGACCTATGTCGATGTATGGGGCTAACAATTTTCCAAAGGCATAGTTAAAATGTCGCGAGGTCTAATTTGTTTGTAGTAACGGCTTCGGAATCCTACACTGAGGATCGTCCGACATGCTCTTGCCCGGTTTTTATAAATGGAAGTGGTTATAAAGTAAACAGCAATTACAGATGTAGTGCGTAATTGTTTTCCTTCGTATTTTCACGGAAACGTACGAACGCGTCTTGCTATTTCAGTCGGGCACAGTACAAAAAGTACTGAGGTTGACTGAAGTAGCATGACACCTTCGTACGTTTCCGTGAAAATACGAAGGAAAGCAATTATGCACTACACCTGTAATCGTATTTGACACTGCCATTACAGCACGCGCAGCCTATCTCCATCTCACGTTCTTCGCGCCGAAGCACATAAAGTTACAACATAACGTGGCCTCTTAATGTTGTCTTATACTTTACAGGTTACAACTACGCCGCAATGTCGATGAAAACCGTTATGGCGAATCTGCTGAGAAGATATAAGGTTCTGCCACCAGCTGGCATGAGCTCGGCGGAGCTGAAGGCGCCTTTACGAGTAAAGTTCGGCATAGTGATGAAGCACGTTGACGATTACAAAGTTAGGATCGTGGAGAGGAAATAAATGCATGGTAGTTTAAAAGCGTTTTTATTAGAGGAAACTTTTGATAGTACCTCGGACATAATTTAACCTCGGATAGTTACCAATATTGAATATCTCCCGTGTTACTTTAAACAACGTATAATATTATTTTATTATTAAAATTATTAAGTTTAAACATCAAAGGGAATTTAGGTACCTACTAAAGTTAAGAGCTATAAAAGTGAGTATTTTGAACATCATTTGACGTTGTTTCATTTCGTGTTCGGAGATTTATAATAAAACTTAATAATGCAGATCAAATGTTACACAAAATAACTGTCGAATTGTGAAGTTGTTTATGAGCCTAACTTAAGCCGAAGTGAGTTTAAGAATATTGGTTAAAAAAGGGGGTTTAGACACCACATTTCCGTTAAACCTTGAACACTGAACTAGGTACAGATTTCTTGAATTTTTGCATAGTTTTGTAATCTTTCATGTCAACCTGTAAAGTATCGAAAGTTGGAAGTTTCAAAAGTAGCAGAAAGACAATTTAGGACTTCATACGCAGAAAACTTTAAAAATATATAAATAATCTAATTCTAAGAGTTGAGTTAGTGTGACATTTCCTGATGAAGTAATGACATTATTTTTTTTATGGCATAGGGAAGGCTGACGAGCACACAGGCCACCTGATGGTAAGTGGAAACTGTGACCCATAGACATTCGCATTCACAAGACTGCAAGCCTAAGACTGCAAATGCGCTGCCAACCCTAAGACTGCAAATGCGCTGCCAACCCTGAGGACTAAGATGGAATGCCTCTATGCTAGTCATTACACCGGCTGTCTTATCCCCAAACCGGAACACAACAATGCGAAAACTGCTGTTTGGCGGTAGATTAATGGATAAGATGGTGGTAGCGATCCGGACGGACCCCGCACAAGGTCCTACCACCCGCAAAATACCGCACCGCACATAAATATAAGTTGATTATTATTATGTCTAAATGGCAAAAAAAATTGTGTCGGGGTGTTGTACCACTTGTACCATGGGAAGGGTCCACGGAAAGAACATGTCTAGTCACATTACTAATTTTTAGAGATGACGCAATTTGAAAGTTAGGAGCCCTGTCATTTTGTACGTCATTTTCGTGTAGAGGTTTTTTTAAGAGTGAAAAATCCAAGTTATATGAAGATTTATATCTAAAACTGAACAGTAGATAGTTCATTTCGTGATCGACATTCGGGATTCAAAATTCATTTTCAAAAAAAGTGAGTAGACATGTTCTTTCCGTGCAGCCTTCATGTACAATTATCCTTTTTTATCATGTCTGTCTCATTTTAACTAACAATCTTCACATAATTCGCACATTTGGCACTCCTTGTCCCTTTCGATATTTTTCACACACAAATTTTATCGATGACGATACGTTTACGTTCCTTACCGGGCATCTTTTCTACTGGGTAAAGCAATTTTTACTTTTTTTGCTTTTTTTCGATGGAAGATCTATAAGCTATCCTGCACAGACGCTATTTAAAAAACATAAAATTCTCAACTTACCATGCATGTATGTACTGACTGCCTGTATGTACGTAAGAAACAACATGCATGACTACATACTGAGTTCGTCCAAAAGACGACCACTGCTGATCGTCCCGAGCCGCCGGCTGGCTAAGTCACGAAGGTCACTCAGCATCATGGGGCCCACCCTATACAACTTGCTCCCGACTGATATAAAAAACTCAACCAGAAATAGTATAATTAAGAGCAAGCTTAAATCTTTGCTTATGGAACAGGCATGTTACTCAATTGACGAGTTTTTGCACACTCGGAAGGATCCGGCACCGTAATGTGTTACTTGTGTACCTACCTAATTTAATTTAATTGTAATTTAAAATTATGACTTGTAAAATGTACTTATACCAATAAAGATCTGTATTCTGTATTCTGTAACGTTTTGTATTATAGTTTATAAATTACTGTTAAGTAAATAAGAGCTATCGTAACGTTGAGGATAAGATGTGTTATCATTTATCACGACGGATTTTCTATTTTTTTAAATAAAGTGAATGGATTAAAAAAAAAACAATTTTTTCAACGTATTTTTATTTTTGTGAGACCACGACCTGGCAAGCTTAGCTACAGATGATAATAAAAGTGGTAGGAAGTCGGTGGATGCAGGCTGCATTAGATCGATATCGCTGGAAATCAAAGAGGGAGGCCTAATGTTCTGCAGTTGAAGGACTACCGGCTAGAATGATGATGATGATAATGATGATGATGATGGTGATGGTGATGATGATGATGATGGTGTTGGTGATGATGATGATGATGATGATGATGATGATGATGATGATGCTGGTGGTGGTGGTGGTGGTGATGGTGATGGTGATGATGATGATGAAGATATTTAAGATAAAGCGTTCATTTGCGGCGTTTTTAAGTCTTGCGTTAGTCAGTAACTCATCTGTCAACCGCAAACTGTTCTTCTAATGAGACTGCAGCCATACATCTAAATTGGCCGACTGAACAAGTGAGTTACACTAATTTGTCTCTATGTTCTAATCTAATCATGTAATTGTCTACATGCTTCATCATCACGTCGAATTTGACTCTTAACGGTGCCTTCCACTCTTCAGGGTCCATCCCTAAAGGTGGCAGGATGCGGTACCGGCGGAGTAACGTTGACAAAACAGTTTTCATTGACATCATTGCGTATGTAGAACCTGGAAAGAAAGAGTTGTTAATTTTGATCTCCCGATACAATCGTTTATATGAAGAATAACGTAGGTAACTCTCTGTTGCATTAGCTAAACGGAGTCTGATTCAGACGCGGGATTTTCCAACGAAGTTTTTTTTTATGGCATAGAGAAGGCAAACGAGCACACAGGCCACCTGATGGTAAGTGGAAAATGTAACCCATAGACATTCGCATTCTCATGACTGCAAGCCTAAGACTGTTAATGCGTTGCCAACCCTGAGGACTAAGATGGAATGCCTCTATGCTAGTCATTACACCGCATATATTATTATTTAAACTATTATTATTAGATTGTTTAATCGAAATGGTTTTAATGGTTCGGGGCCTAAATTTGCTGCGTCTTCCGGTACGCGGACGCCTCTCGAGAAGCTCTTATTATTTGACAGTAATGTGTTAAAAAATATACCATAAGACGTCAAAAGCAATATGATTTAACCGTGTTGAAAAGAGTTCCCGGTAACTATACTAACAAAATTATGCTAGGCTCTGTTAATAACCATTATACTTGTGTTATGTCAAGTTGGTAGTGACCCTGCCTACGAAGCTAGAGTCTGTCTAATGAAAGCTGAACCTGGATTTTTCTTGGCTGACGAGTCTGGCAACACTATTTAATATGACGTTTGGACTTTGTTGTTGTTAAAACTTGTCAATTCGAGATCTAAATTGATAAAAATACGGAGTAATCATGCCGTCGACGATAAGAGGCGGTGTCCGGGAGATTCTGTATACTATTATACAGAAGTACAAAGAAAAACAAGAAGAAAGAAAAGCATTATTGATGCAAAAAATTAATTGTTTAGTTACGGTGACCAAATTTATAGGTTAGTACGGCTTTAGTACGGCATGTTCATTTTGATACTTCTTATTTCTCTATGTGCAATCCTAAGTTTAATTTACCTTTTTCTGTCTATTATACGATGAGATTAAGAAATTAAACGAAATTAAATTCGTTTCAGAAAACGTGGACGTGCACGTTGACAAAAGTGTGCTGGAAAACGTAAAGCAGCTGAAAGAGGTTGAGGAAACTGAGTTAGCCTGCCAGACTCAGACGAAATATTTGGAAGAAGTATCTTCAATGACCGGTAATTACTAAAATTATCATTGTCTTTCCCTATATAATAGGTGTAGGTACCTATTGTCTGTCCCTATATCATGTTGAATCTCTTAGCATTCACAATTTTATTAAATTAATTTAATAGACAGATGATTAATGTAACTGACACTCATAGTTTCAATAAAACAATAAGGAGGTGTTTAGTTAAAAGATATCATAAACATATTATTTGATATGTATTTTCTGTGTGCGGAGCAAACAGCATTTTGTTGTTTATGAACCAAATGTACACTGTACAGTCGATTTCATAAATATGTGTACACTTTAGTACCTTATCTATTTATTTAATGTCATTTTTGATCGGCCAGATATAAAAGATGTTCGGGTTATATGAGTCTTCCTTGTTCTTAAACCGTTGCGATTAGAACCTCACCGATGCAATTTCATTTCACCTAAACCCAAATGTTTTTAGGGCTGTCGGACTGTACAATGGGGCTGTACTGCGCAACCACACAATGTATTTCTAAATGGTGTTCTGTTTATTTAACACTTTCTTTCTTCTTACAGATATCAGTGTTTCATCTTTAAAAAGAATAAGTAATGAGGGAAAATTAAACAACGGTGTCTTTAGTACTCCCGGAAAAAGCGACCTCACAAGGCCGGTGTTGTCAGTGGGGTCCTGTCTGTTCACGCTTGCAAGAACCTGTTTTCCAGTTAGTTATTTTAGTTATCGTTCCTGACGTAGAGACCTCGTCATGTTGTTCTCCTAGTCACTATTTTTAATTTACTCAATGTTATTGAGCGTACATTTGTAACGACTAAGTTTGTGTTGTTAGAAATAATTATTAATTACTTTACTACCTTGTAATGTTACTTTTAAGAATAATTGTATTTTATGATTGGAAAAAATGATCTGCTGGAGTTTCTTGCGGCGCTTCTTCTCCAAGATATAATTGTCGTTAGATAGAGGTGTAAGGGTGATGAGAATAATGTTACCTCTAATTACTTTATTAAAAAGGTTGAATATAATATTCCTCATCATCATTGTTTTATTATGCTGTGTGCGACACAGACGAAAACCTCTCGTATCAATGAAATCTATCAACAGCACGACTAGCACAAGTTGCTCGTGACTTGTTTGTCGCTCGGATCTCCCTTACTATCTAGTCTGTTACGATAGAGACGCACAGAGCGACAAAATACAACTTGTGCTACACGTGCAGATCACTATATTTTCATGTCAAATATATTTCGAAAAACCAAATGTGCTCCAGTCACTGTCATCGTATTTTACCTAAAGTGCTTTTCATCAAAATATAGCGCTCGTAATAATATATATGAAAATATAGTACGCGTTTCCTCTTCCTTTGTGCCCACCAAAATAAATAAAATAATAAAAGTATCAATATCGTTTATTCCTTCATTGATCGGTAATACCATATCAAGATTTTTTGAATTTGCCGCTTTTTCCCAGGTTCAGCTTTCATTAGACAGACTCTAGCGGTCCCGCGTTATTTGTGTAATGAGCGACAGTAAGTATTTGTTTCATAACCTTTTAAGTTTTCTAAGTATTTATTTCTCTTTTTACAAACTATCTATAGTACAAGCCTTGAGCATTGTTTAGAACTTTGTCAATTAGTTAAAGAATATTCCCTGCTATTTTTTTTTGTATTTATGGTCTTAAGTAGTAAATCAATTAAAGTAAAATCGACTTTTACCAACACAGCTCCTCAATGAGTAGCTAAACGGTGTAAACTGCCCTGGATGCTGCAAGGGTCCCGCAAGGAAGCGTTCAGGCCTGAATCGCTCAGCATCGTCACCCCAATACTTTGGGTTGCGATGTAAAGCCCAGAAGTTCATTATGATACTCACACCGTTAACTAAGGTCGTGCCAGAGGCTGCGAAATATAATAATACATTATTGTTAGCGAAAACATGCATTCTTCAAAGTTTGTCATTAAAATAAGTTTCTCTTAAAAACACATTGTTTGAACTAGATTTTCTTGCCGACTATTTTTATTTCATAGTCAATGTCTACTTTCAAGACGGTTCTAATTCCTTTACAAATATCCAACCAAAATACAGAAACAAATAGCAAAATGACCATTACGCGGCATGTAAGTGTCGTTGGCAAGTAAATAAATATGATTGATGGTGTATGCAGGTAATTATTTAAAACTGAGTTGTCTTACGTAATTCAACGTCCTCATGAACCTCTCTCACAACAACTGGCACTGCAGGATAGATTCTTAATGTTTCTTTTATAACGGCCTCCAAATATTTGAGATGTGGCAGATCTTCGTAAGTGACGGGACTGTTAGAGTCACGGAAAACCTCTTGCAACCTGAAAGAAAACAAATAACAGATGAAGAAATTGAAAATGTGATGGTTACTGTGCCGTCTGCGGTGTTCACATTTGTGACTGACGCTACAGTAGCTTTTTACCTTAAAAATCATTAAATATTCACATAAAAACTAAAGGTTTCTCATTGCTTACTTTTGAGAAGAGTTTTTAATGGCATGGTAAAGGCAAAAAGTGCACAAGCTACCTAATGGTTGGGATCCGCAATCCATAAATATTTGCATTCTTAAGACTGCAATCTTAATACTGCAGGTCGAAGACCGCACATGCGTTGTAGACTTTGAGGACGAAGATGAAAGACCTCTATGCTAATTATTTCCCACACCAGGATACAACAATGCAAACACTGCTGCTTGGTGGTTGGTTAAAGTTGTGGGTAAAGCAGTTGAAGACTCACAAAAAAAAGACAAAAGCTATTATTGATACTTTGACTTACTCTTGGCATACTTTTTCCTGAACATCAGGGTATCGTGACAGCATCAAGGCAGTGTACGCTACCGCAACGGCTGAAGTATCGGTTCCAGCGAGAATCATTATAAGAGCTTCTTCCCGTAACTCTACATCGGTATAACCATTGACTCCACCAGAAGACTCTACCAACATTTCCATGAAAGTTCGGGGATTATCCGCATCTATAATAGCAAAACTATTGGTTATCATTTAAAAAAAGTTCCACCTACCATCTACCGCCAAGCAGTAATGTTTGCATTGTTGTGTTCCAGGACTGTTCCAGGTCTTGAGTGTAAGTTACTGTTCACACGGGAAACCGTCTCACTTTCGTTTGCGTCCATTATATTTTTACGAGCAACGCAAACGCGTTCGAAACTTCGTTGTATTAGCAAATTACTCTAGCCAAAAGGCATTTGGTGTCCTATGAGTTGGTAACTGTAGTCTTAGGATTGCAGTTTCGTAATTAAAGTCATGCTAATGCAAAATATCTAATAGGTCAGGTATTGTTGGGACAAATCTCACTTGTTATAGGACCTGTGTGCTCGTTTGGCTTTTCCTTGCAAAAAAACATGCATTCATTCGTAATCATACTACAAGTATAGAGTACCGAACGCACTACGCCACTAGATGACGTCATCGGTTGCAAGCTTCGCGCCGCGCACTGCGCCTGGTTTCGCCCTCGTCGCTTTTATATTATACTACGGCACCGTCTGGATAACCCGAAGTCAAAAGGACGTCTAACAAGCACTTCCAAGTCTAGAAGTAAACTAGGTGGTGCTCACCTTCTTCCTGATCCTTTCCCGGTGCCCCAGGTCTGGCCCACGTTGGGCGCCAAATGTAACAGAGTGCTTTTGCTCCTTGTTGACATAAACCTCAGACCCATAGTAGACTTACCTTGGATGACGTTTATGTTAACAAAGAGCTTGAAATTTTTGGACTTTTCATACGCGACGCAATCTGTCATCAGTTTATGTTAATATTATACAATTATTATTTTTTACTTTTCGAAAATCGGTAACTTAGCTTCATGCCTCTTGACTAGGTCCTATTGCATAACATATCTTCCCAACATGCATTTGGGGAGAAAATTCTAAAATGTTATACTCACCTGTTTTGACCTGGATACCGTTTGAATTTTTCGCCGCCAGTTCTTTACGTTTCGTTTTAATAAGCTGTAAAATTATAAAAACTATTTAAGATGTATATAAAGCATGACTGTAAATTTTATGCAGGTTTTATCCATACCAATATTCTATTATTATTAACATAGGCGCTTGACACAACCATGCGGCAGAAATTACCTTATCAACAAAGTCGAACATTAGTTTCTTGTTTGCCAAAAACGTCTTATAGCGTTGCAGCAGTTTGTATATAAAGTCTGGATACAACCATGGAGTGCACAATCTTTCCGTCATGAGTTGGATCACTATGTCGAATGATGCCAGGAACGGATGATCAGGCTGCAGCTGAGAGTTGATATCGACGCCTAAACTCGTCTCTTGAAAAAGAAAATGTTAAAATTGCTTATCTTGCACTATTTGGTATTGAATTGGAAAAGATAGCATACTACTAAGAAAACTTAGACTGTTAATCAGTTGGGGGAATTTTAAGCAAACCCTACAGGAAAAAAAACAAACAAAAAATAATAGGTACGTGAGACTCGCATTTATATAGGCAAGCATCGCATATATTAGGCAAGTTAACACCGGTACTTACTGCAAATTGAATCAAATGTATAAGTAGTAATGTATTTCCAGAAAGAGAAATCCCCTTTGCCTGCCTCAAGCTCAAGACGTTCTGACATAATTCTGCTTTGAGCTGAGAAAACTGCTACGAAAGCATTTAGATTCTTCATGCTGAACACAGGCGCTAAGATTTTGCGACGTGGGCGCCAGATATTCACTGCAATGGATAAAATCATGACAAGGCATTAGAATTCTTCAACACATTACTTAAGTGTTACAGACAGCCGCCTGTGCAGAGCCTATAGATAAAACCTGACTGAGAAAACCGCAGCCCACGTCATCATGGAGTGCGCCGAGGTGGCAATATACCGGGCACGTCACCCCGGAACGCCGAGGTCGGTACCAAAAGCCGTCGGTCACAAGGGTCAACTAAGCTTCCTGGTAGGATTGGGTTGACAACAATAGTGCCGGAAAACCAGCACGCAAAAAAGTCCCATAAAATAAGTTGTCGAGCCACCAGTTAACCAATAGCCTCACAAACCACTAACTCTAACATGCATCTCCTGAGCCAAAGATTTTGAGTGATGAAGAGATAGAGGGTGGTACACGCTTTCTTTTAAAACAATATGATTACACGATTCCAGAAATACAGACGCAGGGAAAGCATTGGACTCGTGGTAGTGCGAATAAAAAATGACGCAGCACACCGTTCGAATCATTGGAAATTCAACGACATGCAGATGGAAGTGAGGTCATAACGTTCAGGAATGAATAATGTCTTTTACCTGGTGCAAAGATGCTGCCGTTGCCCAAAAGTGTTCGAAGAAACTTCATAGTAGCATTGTCTTTCTCGAGACAAGTCTTCAGAATTACATCTGCTATGACAGGGTCAGTGATAACTGTTTGAATAAAAACAAATGCAAATTACATGGTTGCTGGTAATTTGTATAAGTTGTAATTACATTCATTCTGGAACTTAAACATACTTTGTTGGGATGTTATTATGCCTTAAAGACTTTTCCTGCGCATATACTACCATTATTATTTAACTTTTTTATGTATTTTTGCCTCTTTTTAAATTCAGGCAACGAACGATAAAAGAATTGTGAGGCTGAACATTTCCATACATAATGCGATAACGTTTTTCTCCTCATAAACCTGTACTTTCGATTTTTGATTATATGTATTGTTGATATTATGTATGACTTCACTCTTTTTCACCTAAGATGAGTGTGACAGCTCATACACTTTTTTCTTATACTTTACGTAAAAACTACACTGGTACAAACCTAGCGACGCCGTTCAGGGACTTAAATAATTATTCACCTATTTTTAAATACCTCGCATGTGAGTATAGTAAATGATTGAAATTACGAAATACGACTGTCACACGACTCATTTAGGTGAAGAAGAGTTGAGGTCTGTATGTTTTTTCTAGAAAGAAACTAAATAGAAATAAATAAAATGAGAAACGTAAAAACCTAGTTTTTCATAATAAATACAACATATTCAAAAATTTAGAAAAAGGCGTAATTGTATGTATGCATATATATTATGTATGCAAAAAGCGTGATTCAGAGGGCGAGAAACTTTATCGCCTGGAGCTATTTAGCGTAAAAAAATATTTTTAGTCTTTTTTTTAAGCACTGCCTTATGAATTTTTTTTTTTACATAATTGTAAATGTTTTAACTGGCTTTTTCATGTCAGCTCTTTGCCCAGGATGCGCATTCTACATAATCATTCCCTTTTGTATTGATAGCTCTTACTAAATTGACAATAAAGGCGACCAAGTCATACACAATACGATTGATATAAGGGCTAAAAGAAAGTAGGATAGAGGCCCTGTGATGTACATAGAAAACATCCATGACTCAGGAACAAATATTCAGGTTCATCAAACAAATATGATGCCTTATCGGGAATAACCCAGGACCGCTAGCTTCGTAGGCAGGGTTCAACTATGCTAACGCGTCGTCAAAATGTCATCATTCACTTGAGAGCAATAGTTACTATAGCCATACAGAAGTTTCTTTTTTTTATGGCATAGAGAAGGCAAACAAGCACACAGGCCACCTGGTAAGTGGAAACTGTGACCCATAGACATTCGCATTCATAAGACTGCAAATGCGTTTCCAACCCTGAGGACTAAGATGGAATGCCTCTATGCTAGTCATTAACCGGCTGTCTTATCCCCAAACCGGAACACAACAATGCGAACACTGCTGTTTGGCGGTAGGTTAATGGATAAGATGGTGGTAGCGATCCAGGCGGACCCTGGTCCTACCACCGGCGTTATGCTTAACTTAATTAAAATAAGAAGTGTTGCCGCAGAACTATATGAAAAAATAACTTACCAATATATGGTTTGTCGATCACCCATATTGCGGTCATGCCTCCATGTTTTATCGATATTCGTCCCAGTTTTTGCAACGACTTCATTCGATCTATAAAGTAAATATATCGATTTGTTATCAAATGAAACCATTTTTTTTTAAATGACGGTAGTAAAGCCAAACCAGTACACAGGCCACCTGATTATCAAGACTAAAATTCTAAGGACCGTATTTATAAACTCATCCTGACTGTGTGGTACGGTTTAGTGGGCATAGACCTTCCTTTTAAATGATGTGGGTTTCAATTAAGTCAGTGCAACACCCAATTTGCCCATTGATCCTTTTGAAACAACAAATTAAAAAAAAAAACGAATTTGAGTTGAGCTCGCGCTAATTGAAATCGGAATATACTAGTACTTTCTGTACGTACCGCTGTACAGAAACAGATCAAGAGATATAAAGAAAATAGCGCTACACCGTAGACATAGTAATAGAGTCCGTTAGGCTACCTCAGACTACGGAACCTATTAAGTATAGGAATTCCTATCCTTAATCTACCCATGTACAACACATACCTTCACCATTTCCAGAAAACAAATACACATGGCCAACAAACGGCCAACCAGTTATACCGCACGACGGAATTCCCCCGTACAGCCTGTAAATCCTCCGTTTCAGCCACCTGTAGCGAAGAACCCATAATCCTATCACGATCAAGAATATCTGCCACAACATTGCACTAGCAAAAAAATGAACGTCTGTTTGAATCCGATGCTAAAATTGCTTTAAAATGCCAGGAAGCAGATCGTTTGAATCAGTCATTACGTGTTTACTTCGGTAAATGAGCGTAAGAACTCAGGGATAGGTAAAATTGCATTAATAATAACCTACTGTTATACAAGCAATTAGCTCCGTAACAATTCTTACGGCAACATAAAATGCTAAATATAATGTATTGTACAAAATAAATTAATACACTTACATACACTCCTACACTCACGCCTGCAGTCCCAAAGTGGGGTAGGCAGAGCTCATCATCATCATCATGTCAGCCGAAAGACGTCCACTGCTGGACATAGGCCTCCCCCAAGGCTTTCCACTCAGAACGGTCTTGTGCTTTTCGCATCCACCGCGGTCCCGCGATCCTGACGAGGTCTCACTCCATCTTGTTAGAGGCCTACCTACAGCTCGTCTTCCAGTCCGCGGACGCCATTCCAGAACCTTCTGACCCCATCGGCCATCAGTCCTGCAAACAGTGTGCCCCGCCCACTGCCACTTCAGTTTAGCTATTCTTCTAGCTAGGCAGAGCTACAGAATTACAAACAACTCTAAAAACTAGTTAATTCTGTTAACACATTTTTTCATAAACAGACTAAGATGATTACCATGATATATATATATTAGTGATAGGTTGCAAGCCCATCGCCTAAAAATAGGTACTATAAGCCTTTATTATCTTAGGCGCCTCTTACGACCTCAGACATGGAGTGGCACTATTCTAAGCCAGCAACTGCATTAATATTAAACTGTGTATATTTACATATATTTACTGTAGGTTATTCAGTAGCTCTGCCTAACCGACTCTGGGATTACAGACGTGAAGGTTTGTAATGTATGTTCATTTAAATTAGTACTTTGCAAAAAAAAAATACACCACTCTTGTTACTTTGATTATTATGTTGCGTGAGTTGCGTGTAGTAAAATGCCTTCAGGCATTAAGTCCAGTCCACATCTGTAAATAAAAATAAAATTAAAAAAGAAATACCGCGGATAAATCGATGTTAAAATCTGCTGTTGATACGAATACCAGATAGGCCGGTTTTGAAGACCGAAATTAAAAACATAAATTATGCCTCTACTGTTTTCAAAAAATCATAATAATGTTATTAGATTTTACTAATATTAAATTTTAAAATTTAGAAGTTGAGAGCGTTTTCACTTCAATGTATCTGAATGACAGTGATGAAACTCTAGTGTTAAGACGTAGGTATGTGTAAGTTATGAAAAATCCAATTTCGTACGGTTTACAGAAAAATGACATAACAATTCCGTCATACATTCTT
The DNA here is from genome assembly GCA_923062465.1 of Acleris sparsana. Lineage (NCBI taxonomy): Eukaryota > Metazoa > Arthropoda > Insecta > Lepidoptera > Tortricidae > Acleris > Acleris sparsana. The sequence continues at coordinate 2,795,066 of OV281288.1, forward strand.
TGACGAGCTATTTTTTTGTCGGTGGTAGCGAGAGTGACTCAGCAATCCTGTTATCCTTCTAAAAAAAATACTCCTCTCTTTAAGCGGTTTACTTTACCGACTGTAACATAATGTCAGATTATTCGTCTAATAGTAGTAGCACTATATTACATGATGCAAATAGAAACTCAAGGTTCTCTAATGAAATCGTAATATTACTGCTATTGCAATTATTGAAGTGCATTCTTTCAGTTCATTCAAATTACCTATCTTAATACTATTTATCTATTTCCATATTATAATTTCCCTACAATAATTTTCGGAAACGATAAGCAAATTGACGACGCGTTGGCTTAGTTGGTAGTGACCCTGCCTACGAAGCTAGCGGTCCCGGGTTCAAATCCCGGTAAGGGTAGATATATAAGTATATATTTCTCTATATAAGTATATATATCGTTGTCTAGTACCCAAAGTACAAGCCTAGAGGTTAGTTTGGGACTAGGTCAATTGGTGTGACATTGTCCTCTGATATTTATAATTATTATTTATTATTAAATGTCCTTTATAAACCTGTATTTGTTGTTGTATTGTGACTTTTACATAGAAGTATTGCATCTCATTAAAGTATTTGTTATGCATCGCATCGATTGATACTTTAAAGTCAACATTAAGATACAGGGCAACCGCAGATACAGGTGTCTCGCATAGATGAAGTTATGTAATAATATGTACGATTGTACACATAGTTAGGCATCAAAACACTCGTGTGATCACATGAAACTTACCTTATACGTTACATATAAACACACTCGTGTATTCTCTCCACTCGACTCTTATTATGCACCAGAGGGCCAAGATGCATTATTTAAACCAATCGCGTCACTGGTAGATGACGTGATACGAAAAGTCACGTGATCTACCAGTGACGCAATTGGTTAAAAACGAAACGAATAGAAACGCTAGTTAGCAAAGTGGGCCTTGGCAGGGCCCTCTGATAATAAATAGGATGTAGGACTCATAGAAATAATTTGCATTCTTAAGATTACTGTACTAAGACTGCAAATGCGTTGCCAACCCTGAGGACTAAGGTGGAATGCCTCTGTGCTAGTAATTTCACCGGTTATCTTATTCCTCTAACGGAACTCTACAATGCAAACACTGCTCCTTGGCGGTAGATTAATGGACAGGTGGTAGCGATCCCACCATCAAACAAAATCACTTCTGCAACACAATTGCTGCATGCTGGAAAACGGGTCGTCTGTTTCTTTGTAGGTTGCTTGGGTTTTGAGTGTATAATGATGTGCATAAAAACTAATGTACTGCTTTTTGTCACCTAGGGCACTACATAATCGTAACTAACCGACTCTTTTCACAATTCAACAAAAAAAGTAGAACAGTGTTTTAGTCTCATGGTTCTACGACACTCGTTTCATCGAATCTATAGTTTTACCGAATTTCACTTCATTGAAACCTTTTTCTGCTAGAGCCTAAACCCCTTATTTGTAAATGCACAACAAACCTATTTTAGTAAAATAATTCTTTGTCACTTTCTGTCAAACCATATAATATAAACCACACTACGCCATAACAATAAGGACAAATCATAGTTTAAGCACACTTTAGCAATTACGCGTTTATGAATACAAAGGTTATTGCTTTCAGGTTATATTAAATATTAATTATATTCGTTGGATTAGGTTAGTAATTATATTCGTTGGATTAGGTTAGTTTTATGCAAAGCACATAATTTAAACTCCTGCGCCTAGAAAAGCCTACACTAAAATTTCACGAAAATTCTGTGAACCGATACGTTTTGTGAAATTAGTTTCTACAAAACAAGAGTAAACCCTGTTCATAGACATTTGCTACCACCGTGACCCGTTTTCTTGACCCCAGAGTGTATCCGTAATTAAAAAAAACTAAATTCAGTAGCAGTTTACGTTTGTCTTCCGATAATGTACTTCGAAGGTTCAAAGGGCAACAAAATAAAGGATAATGAATTCCGTATGCCCTAGGGAGAGAAATTGGATAAGTTGACCCTTTGTGCTTTTCCTCATATCGATTCGGCTGTCTTCTTTGATTCACTCGTGTAAAGGAAATTAGAGGACTGATTTTACTTGTATTTGTATTCTTTTTTAACTATTTATAAGATGATTACAGAGAGATTAAAAAAATAACAGAATAATTTGCGGCTGTTAGCAGTCTTAATATAGAAATTAATCATCCTGATTAAACCAAATTTCTTAGTATTCAAACCGGTAGGAGGGATACACAGATACAAAGACTCGCATATTATTATACAGGGTGTAATCGTTAAGGTGTAGCCACTGTATCCTTGCGATTATTCCGTAAATATAACAGATATCACAAAACTTTAAACTGATATCGAAAGTACGTTACCCAATGAGTAAAATCACATTATTATTAGTTTTTTAATAAAAGTAGTAATGTTAAAAATATTAAGTTTATCACTCACATACATTTAGTACGACGTTCCATGAGGCTGTAATTTCCCTACCGTAGAACGATTACCTAGACGGATACACGTTGAACTTATATTAATTATAATGTTTGTCGAGCTTTTACTGCTTCTTATGAAAAGTAACGGTGGTATAGCTATACAATGTTTTGTCCTTATCTATCAAATTCAAATGTCACAATCACAATGACAGATAAAGACCAAACATTGTATAGCTATACCACCATATTTTTTTAGTCACTTGATTCTCATATCATAGTTTTACGCATACAACTTAAACCTACCTAAATAAACATGTGGCATTATTTAAACGAACGACGTTGTATATAATAACATTCAGAAAATTAAGCTATGTCTGCGTCGTCTACATAATCGTCTGCAGCCTGCTCTAACGACGTCTTTGCAATAACCCTTACAATTCTGTTTCTATTGTTATAAAGCAGTTCCATACTCCGAATTTCGCTAAATTAGTAGGTAAGGAGAGCGTAGCAAGCCATTATTTGAATTGTTGTGACACTCTCACGTTCTTGACGAAATCTATTTACTTATTCAATTAGATGCAACAATTCAGAAACTTAGTCTAGATATCTAACAGTAGAATATTCTATATTAGTTCACCTAATGTACTACTACTACTGCTACTTCCTTAGACCTAATTTTAGCATCCGAATTTACGGTTAGCTATTATTTTTTTGGATAGGGATAGCCCTACTAGCATAGGCTCGGGGTTTCTCTGCGTGATAGAATCAGAAATGATGATATCCGCAGTAGAACTAGGGTTACCGACATAGCCCGAAGAATAACTAAACTGAAGTGGCAGTGGGCGGGGCACATTGCTCGCAGGACTGATGGCCGATGGGGTCAGAAGGTTCTGGAGTGGCGTCCGCGGATGTCAAAAAGTACGTGATTATTTGAACGTGAACTAATTCCACAAAATAATTGCCACAGCAGCTTAAACTATGATCGGAAATATCATAATCGGTATAATTTTTTACTCGAAGTACTACTTTTAACGTAGTTTAAACCAACTAATGTTATATTATACCATATTTTGCTAAAATAAACACGCATACTTCAATGACATCTGATTTGTCTCTTCTTGTAAAATTATGGAATGCAATTAAATAAATAAAAAGAAATACCTAAATAAGTACATAAATTAATTTTCTAATAATTTTTTAGACAGGAAGGTAACAAAAAAGGTCTCAATTAAAATGACATTAGGTATTACGTCAGAATCATTTCTTTACTCACGTAAGGACTATTACACGATTGCACACGATTATGGGATATCGGGTATTCTGGTGGCAATACATGTCACATGAGGCTATTTACATCCATCCTCATGTGAACAGCCTCATATAAAATTTCTTGCCACTAGAACACCCGATACTTTGTCGAATCCGACACCCGACAAGTAGAAACCCACTCTTAGTCGGGTGAAACTGAAGAAAGTAGGCACTCGCACAATCCAATACTCGACTGATCAACTATTCATAGGACACGCTTGCAACTGCGAGATAACTTGGCTCGTTCCACAGATCTAAGTCTTAATAGTAGAAACAAATATTATAAATATCTTGGACCGAGTGAAACTGGTCTTAGTCAGAATCAACTAAAACATATTTTGTTATGTTTGAATAGTTCTGTTTGTTACAGCTCGACCCTTTCAGGATCTTTTGTGCATCCCCTTACACATTCAAGTGTTCAAATATGCAGGTTTCATCACGATGTTCTTCCTTCACCATAAGAGCATCGGGAAGTAGACTAAAGTTAGAAAAACTGATAAGTAACTGCATCAGCACACTTAAATGACCATTTGTAAATCTTATCACCTTGCAATAAGGCTCACTAGTGGTCAGTTAATAGTGATGCTGTTTGTATTATGGTGACCTTGAGGTTTTGACCTCGGTATCTCACCTGTACGAGTCGACCACATAAGCCACTAGACCACTGAGGCAGCGTCGTTGAAGAGCAGCTCTTTTAATTAGTAGCTAAAAACTAACACTAAAATAAAAATAAAAAGAAGAAACACTACTTATATATAAATGTATAATATTTATGTCTATAATCTATTGTCTTCTGCAATAGATTTCTCTTTTCCTTAATAGTGCCACTTCCTCGTTCGACATTTTCCAGCATTTTTATTCCTTCCTTCTCCAGCACCACTTTTCGAAGGTTTCCAGTCTTTCTCGTTCCCGCTGAGTCACTGTCCAACTTTCGCTGCCATAATATACTATGCTCCAGATGTATGTACACGTTACCTTAATAAGCCTTCAGCGTAGTTTGCTTAATATTGATAAGCTTTAAATAGGTTTTTTGGTAGAACAAGAAGATATTATCTAGACCATTTGAAAGAAGGTGTCGTGCCTTATCAGTGTGCTAAAGATAAGGCTTGGAAAATGAAAGAATAGAAATTACTCCACCGACAAGAGCATATCAGTTAAATAAATGATGATTTTTTTATTTATTTTTTATTTGCCCCGCGGCGTTTTGAACAGCTACTACCGCAGGAATATGGCGTTTCCATAATGAAGTGATTTCGCCAGTGTCAAGTATATATAAGTATAAATCAATTTAGCAATAAAACACAATCCAATCTTCTCTAGGATGATTGGGGGCAATGTTGAACGGTGATATGTAGGACAGAGGCCAAGATAGTTTTAACCTTTGTACCACTGCGAGTCCACTTGAAACGAGAAATAAAAAACGCAAATTATGTGCACAATTCCATTATAATCTCGAACATACAAGGTTTCAAAATTGCTTATATGTTTTAAATAAACTCACTTTGATGTTGGTAAAATTCATACACTGTCCCAGAATCTCGCGCCATGAATCCAATGAATACCTGATCAGGTTGCACGAATTATGAACCTGTACGTACATAGGATAAACTATGTTTGGTGTAAGGATATTATTAAACAGTAAATCCCTTTGACTGCCATACATTTATAGTTTCTATTATTAAAAGTCAGACATTTGTAGGACCCATATTGTTTATGTTCATAACTATCGGAAGTCATAACAATTTTTCGTCATAACGCTTTATAATTCGAACGTTAACTATCCATAATTTTAAAATTATATATACAAAAGCCATAACCTAAAACCCTATAACATTCAAAGGCATGTTAAAAATGCGTCAGAAATATTTTAGGACATACTTTCATACTATCAATTATTTTAATTTATACGGTTTTTCTACCAAACGTTAATTACAACTTTTTTATATGACGAAAATATTAAACACAATAATTTAAAGAAAAAATAATTATTATTGTTTGACAAATACACTGCAACTCAACATACCTCTTGCTTTTAATATTCTTATATCTACAATCACTTAGTGGTAACGGACGCGGTTACGGGGGGCAGAGCCTCCTGCCTAACCAAAATACCCGTACTATAGACGATAAATCTAGATCAATAGGTTAGGTTAGGTTAGTATTGCGTCAAGGCCGAAGGCCTTAACTATCCTGAAATAGGAGCTCCGCGGAGCGGAGCTCCGTCGGCCCCGTCACATCATACATGTCTGTAGTACTCCTCTATTGTGGGGGGGGGACACGTATATGGCTCGTTACGTCACCAGTAGTCAGGGTCAACACGTCCGTACTCGCCAACGGCTCTCACGTGACTGTCTCCCCACTACCCGTGAGCCCGAGACTACGTCATCTTTCCATAGATCAATTATACAAACACTACATCCCTCCCTTATTATATTAAATTAAAGAAACCAATGAATATCCATTTTACTAACAAATGATTTATTAATTAATCTTAAGAACTTATTTATTTGCCTTGCTTACACTTAAATTATTCATCAATTAATTGTCTTCCCGTTCACTTTGATTTAGTTCCTTGTTTTCTTCATCTTGATTCCTAACTTTCCATTCACCTTCTACTCTTTTTAAGTGAATCACATTACGTCTCAGTGTTTGGCCTGTTTCCTCATTCCTCAGAAGTACATCTCCGCCTTCCGCTCGCTCAACAACGTGCGGAGTTGATTTAAAGTTTGCTGACAGTTTATTCCGTTTTTCCATTTCCTTAACATATACTTTGTCACCTTCTGTAATCGTTGACTCCTCGGCTCTTCTCTTTCTGTCCCCATAATCTTTCCCTTTTTCTTTTTGTATTGCGTCTCTGTCTCTTACTTCAGAATCATCGAGTCCGTGTTCATTATATAAGAGAGACGGTACCTTGTCTTTATTTTGTCTATTGAAGAATAATTCAGCCGGAGTTTTTCCCGTTACTGAATGTGGTGTCGAATTGTACATCATTAAATACTCCATCACAGATTCTTTAAGATCTTTTTTTTCAATTTGACTTATCTTTAGTCGTTTCAGTATGTCACGGTTTTGCCGTTCCACTTCTCCGTTTTGCTGTGGCCAATAGGGAATCGTATTAAATAGTTTGATATTGCACTGTCGGCAGTATTCCCTAAACTCGTGACTTATAAACTGACGGCCGTTGTCCGCTGTGATAGAAGTGGGATAACCGAGACGGCTGAAGATTTCTTTTAATAATTGTATTATCTGTGTGCTCGTTATTAATTTAGTAAACTTTATTTCTTTGTACCTGCTATAGAAATCGATGATTACAAGCAGGTAATCATTACTTGGCAACGGTCCAAGCAGGTCCATGGCTACGTCGACCCAGGGAGCAGCTGGAAATTCGCGACGCTTCATAGGTACTGGAGGAGTCGGCAGTCCAACTAAGGTGCATCCTTTACATTGTTTTACAATAGCCTCCGCGTCTTTGTCTATACGTGGCCACCAGACTTTTGACCTCAAGCGACCTTTCATTGCCACAATCCCTGGGTGGCCCTCATGAGCTGCATCTAATACACTTTTCCTTAATTCCTTGGGTATTACAATCCGACTACCTCGTAAGAGGATATGGTCATAGAAACAGAGTTCCGATTCAAAAACTTTATATTCCTTTAAAGATTCGTCCCAATCATTGCTGTAAATTCCTTTTTTGACATTTCTTATTTCAGAGTCATTCTCTGAACTCTTTGCAATAACGTGCAGAGGTACAGCACAAGGACAAGCCTGTTCCACAATGTGATGAACGTAGTCTTCAATGGTTCCTGGCGGTGAATTAGGGTATGTACAAAGTCGAGACAAAGGGTCTGCAATATTCACTTTGCCTGGTTTGTATTGAATATTGAATCGATAAGTCTGTAACCTCAAGACCCAGCGCTCAACCCGAGCACATGGCTTCGATTTTGGACCAAATAAGAACTCCAATGGTTTATGATCTGTGATGAGGTCGAATTTCTTGCCAAACAAAAAGATACTGAAGTGCTCAACAGCCCATACCAAAGCAAGAGCCTCTTTTTCAGTTTGGCTGTATTTCCTTTCAAGCGCCGATAGTGTCCGATTTCCGTACGCGATTATTCTTGGACCGTTTTTATCCTTTTGGATCAGAATGGCTCCCAAACCGACTGGGCTTGCATCAGCGATAACTTGTGTTTCATCGTCTGCGTCGTAATAACCCAGCGTGCTGACTGTAGATAACGCTTGTTTCAACTGACTGAATGCTTGGCTCTGTTCTTCTTTCCACCATTCCTCTATACTGGCTTTTTTTGTTCCCTTAAATCTTAACAAAGCTTTTAATGGTTCTGTCAAAGTTGCAAGATTCGGTAGCCACTTATTGATGTAATTAACCAAGCCTAAAAAGCTCTGGAGCTCTTCAACTGTCTTAGGAACACGGAACTCTTCAATGCTGGTCATATATTTCTTTAACGGCTTTACTCCATCAGGCGTCAATTCATGCCCCAGAAAATTGATTTTCTGTACCTTGTATACGCACTTAGCTTCATTTAGTAGAACGTTGTTATCTTTCAAAGTCTTCATGACATTTTTAAGCCGTTCATCATGCTGTTGTTCGTCCTCTCCGTAAATCAAAATATCATCAATAAAGTTTATTACTCCATCCAGTCCTGTTAACATTCTTTGTAATATTTTCTGGAACAGCTCTGGTGCGCACGTGATACCAAACATTAATCGTTTGTATCGGTACAACCCTTTTGACGTAATGAATGTCGTCAGATATCTGGAATTAGGGTGAATTTCCACCTGATGAAAAGCGTTTTTTATGTCCAATTTCGAAAAGTATTGTCCTTTCTTAATCTTGGGTAATAGGCTGTCCATACATGGCAGTGGATGGTTTTCCCTCAAAATTGCCATATTGGCACGTCGCATGTCAACACACAGACGCAAGTCGTCATCGTCCTTTAGGATAGGCACTACTGGTGAAATCCATGCAGACGGTCCATGCACCTCTTCGATAATGTCACTGTCGAGCAATTCCTGTATTTTCCTTTCTACTTTTTTTTCAATAGGAATTGGTATACGCCTATAAGGTTGTGATACAGGCTTGCAAGTCTCATCTACGGGGATCTCAACAAGAACATCCTTGAATTTTGGAAATGGCTTTTGTGTGTGTGTAACTGCATTCACTCCAATGCCAATTTTCAAAACTCCTAAAAGTATGGCAGTTTCCTTTCCTAATATGTCTCTGGATCCACCATTGATCACGTAAACAACCACCCGTTCGGATTGTCCATTTGTCTGAATAATAGATTGAAAAGTCCCTTTTACATCCAAAGGTACTTTACTACCATAGGGGTACAAAGTTTTGTCTGTCCCTTTTGTAAAGTTAGATGCACTAACTTGATTCTGTTTCAACACCTCCCAAGTTTTATCCGAGATAAGGTTAAGTTTACACCCAGAATCTATTAACAGGCATAATTTGACCCCTCCCAATACACATTCAATCGTAGCATCGTCATTTACGTTGAAAATGTAATGGACATTTTCCGCTTTATTAGCCTCAACTTCAATAGAATTTACTTTCTTGTCATCCCGGTATCTTTTAGATCTTCTATCTTCCTCTTGATTGCTTTCTAGCTTCCGTTTTTGGGGTCTACTTCTGCACAACATGCTAAAATGGCCTAGTTTTCCACAAGCGTGACATTTTTTCCTTTTTGCCGGACATTCCTGATTCGGTAAAGTATGCGCATTATAACCACACCTACCACATTTGTTTGTCGCTGGTTTACTCGAACTCGGTTTGGTCTGACGATTTACAATCGCATTAATGTCAGAGTTATTAGATGTAATCATTTTGTTTCGTCCATATCCTTCCAGTTGATATCCTACCGCTTCTAGTGTATTAGCCTCTGTTATTATTTTATCTAGCGTAACACTCTCTCCTAATGTCAATATTTTTTTTCTGAGCTCTGATGACGAACATTTGTCTACAATTTGATCAACCAAATGTTCTTCTGAATTAGCAAATTCACACTTGCCAGCTTGGTTCCGTAACCTTACTACAAACTTTTCAAACTTTTCGCCGTCTTCCTGTTTAATTTGACGAAACAGGTGCCTCTCGTAAATTTTATTTTTCTTCGGAAGAAAGTATGCGTCCAGTTTTTTGATGGCTATTTTGAACACATCGACATTTTCGGAAGCAGTTACATAAGCTCCAGGTAAATTATAAATAATCTCCTGTAGTTCAGATCCACCTAAGAGTAACAAGGTGGCTCTTTTTTTTCCAGCGCCTTTGGTTTCAGTAGCATCGAGATAGATATTTAACGATCTTTTCCATCTTTCCCAACGTAAAGCAAGTGTGGCGTTGTCACCCTCGAGATCAAGTTTCTCGGGAGGGGGAAGTAAATTGGTCATGTTTGGAGTATGGTTGGGGCGACCTGAAACCAAAAGTGGCTATGGACAACATGACCAACAAACGTATGGTTGACCACAAGGAAGGCCTGCCTTTGCACTTACTTTGCCATTCATGAGGCATGTACACATTCACGCACGGTTTACAATTATATGAAGGCCCGTACTGCCCACAACACATTCACGCACGGTTTACAATTATATGAAGGCCCGTACTGCCCACAACACATTCACGCACGGTTTACAATTATATGAAGGCCCGTACTGCCCACAACACATTCACGCACGGTTTACAATTATATGAAGGCCCGTACTGCCCACGACACATTCACGCACGGTTTACAATCATATGAAGGCCCGTACTGCCCACAACACATTCACGCACGGTTTACAATTATATGAAGGCCCGTACTGCCCACAACACATTCACGCACGGTTTACAATTATATGAAGGCCCGTACTGCCCACGACACATTCACGCACGGTTTACAATTATTTGAAGGCCCGTACTGCCTGCGACTGTACTACAATACTTGGTATTATATGAGTATTATAATTAAACCACTAAACATATCGACTACTTTATTTAACGTAGCATCGGTTGACAAGATTTTGTTTTTAAGTTATTATTTCAGAACAGAGACAGGTAAGTTTGGCTAACATAGGCTATCATTTTTATCCTTAAAACCCATTAAATTATTAAGATTGTAACTGGAAGAAAACGCTTTAGATTTACGGTTATACTCGAATATTTGTAAGTTTACCTACTTTTGTAAGACTAAATTAATTTCAAGTAGAATAACAATAACTTAACTCATTAAACAAATGAATTCACATAAAACTTCTCAAAACTTATTTTGGCCTAGTCTGTGCCCCGAAATCATGAATGGAAATTGATATTCAACCAATAATAATCATAAATAGTCAGCAATAGGAATGGGTAAGTTTAGGTTCTTAAGTATCACAACCACAGTAAAACTAAACCAATATTTATTGGTCACGTAATTAACATATTCGTGGTGCCGATCGTATATAATTTAAACAAAATTACCTACCTAAGATGAAATTAGAATTAACTTTGCCCCAGTGGAGTGTTAATCTAATGATGTAATTACTTACTTAGACAAAGAACTGCCATATGATATGATACAATAAAAGATCTCAACTTGCATAAATTTGTCTAACTACCTACAAGTATTTAAATTTCATCACATCACACGCTTATCAAGTTATCGTACCTAAATATCACTTTGTTTACTATAAGGAAAGATGAGTTTTTTTGCTAAGTACGAATCGAAGGTTACCAATTACATGATTGAACATCCTAATGTTATCTACTTAGGTATTCTATTAAATTATAACGTTTTCGATATAGCTATTAGTAATTCCATCGTACATGTAACAAATAAATAGGTAATGTAATAATAAAAATTACCTATTTAATAAGTAAGTACCCTCTTTTCCTTTACAAAAATACATTTAGTCAAAGGTACGTTTCCACTAACCTTTTGGCTCGTCGCCACATGTAGTACTCCTCTATTGTGGGGGGGGGACACGTATATGGCTCGTTACGTCACCAGTAGTCAGGGTCAACACGTCCGTACTCGCCAACGGCTCTCACGTGACTGTCTCCCCACTACCCGTGAGCCCGAGACTACGTCATCTTTCCATAGATCAATTATACAAACACTACAATGTCTATATTTTGTTTGAACATTGGGACAATAGTATTTGGACATGGACTTTGTACGAATGTTTTTTATTGGTAAATAGCTGTCATTACGACACTAAATGCTGCAGGTAGGTTTACGCGGCAATGCTTCCTACCCGCTTTATTTGTGTTACTATATTAGTACGCCGGCACAGTTTATGCTCTGTAATTTTCTCCTTTAAAAAGTGACTTCAAATTGTATTTGTTGTAAGTACTGTTATGACCTACAACTTTTGACCTAAAAACATTTATAACAAGTACAATTATTACCTTTGGCATTATGAACTTAAATTATTATGACATAAATTGGCATGACTATGAATTTTATGACTTCCAACAGAAAGACCCGCAATAATTGTCATTCCGATGTATAATCATCAAAATGATGACAAAAAACATTATGACTATTAATACGTATAATGTAAAACGACTTGGCAAACAATAATCGAAACTTTAACTTTATGGCAGTCAATAGAGACCCCCTAACTTAATTTCCCCAACTCCGGTACTTAAATAATTCAGATTCTCCCAGTATAGTGGTATGTTATATTAATTCATACCTAAAATTATGGTTGCCTATTTTCATGTTAAAACCTATTTATAAATCCACCGATCAGACGAGTATGAAATTGAGTAGTAAGGTGGCCATGATTCTGAATAAGAAGGTTTTATTAAATGTTTTTTTTAAATAAAATATAAAGTAATTTTCTTACCGCTTTTAAATCTCTTACGTTATGTTCCTAATGGTGTAGTGAGTTTTAATTTAAGTACTTTCGTACGACCCCGTAGTATATCAATAAACGATTACGACGCGTTTGGCCTATTTTGTAGTGACCCTGCCTACGTATCTAGAGGTACCGGTTCGATTCCAGATATAGGCAAATATTTGTGTTATAACCGCGATTATTTGTTCCTGAGTCTAGGATATTTTCTATGTATTTATTTTTCTATATAAGTATATTTATCGTTGGCTAATTAGTATAATTACCCGCACAAACCCTTGCTTAGTTTTGAATTTTCCCCTGATATTAATTATATATTTTATTTAGAGTTTTCAAGCTACGACGCCATCTTGCCACTCAAATTGATATATTCATATTCATAAACAGCAATCTTTTGAATTTGATGCTGCTACCAACGCGCGCGCAAACTATCTCAACCTCACGTTCTTCGCACAGAAGCACACAAAGCCATCTCCTTTCATTCTTGTGTAGGCGTGACAGCATAATGTGGCGTTTTAAGTGTCATTTCTGGTACCCATGAAAACAATTGAAGGGCGTATTTATTATCGAGTCGCATCACTCAGAACTTAGTGGCATGTCACATACAATAAGTGTGGGTGTGTCAAGTTTATTTTTAAGATTTGGGTTCCTTTCAAGCGCCATGAAAAGTCATAGCTTATTATAAATCAATTTCTAAAAATCAGGGAAAACTAAGGTGTAGATTGTGTACTTTGGATAAAACTTACGAGTTTTCTTAATAAGTTAAGTTTATAAAAATAAATATATCTCAAAAACTACTCCGATTGGAACCAAATTGACACGGCATTTTTACCGCAAAATCAGTTCAGGAACACGCTGTTATAATCTTTCGGGTTACTCGGGCCCACGGTATAGGTTTTAACAGAATTAGGTTTGTCAAAAGTTTTTTTCGCATAATACACCTATATTCCACCTATAGTACCTATTAAATCTGATTGTCTATTCCAAGTTTAAGTATGTGAAGAACCCTCAATGCAAGAATCCTTCTTGCACTTGTCCACTTTCATAGGTAATAAATAGTTAAAAGACACAAACGTAACTTATAAGTAATTACTTAAAGTAGATAGGTTCTTCCATATGTCCTAATTATTTACAATTTTGAAGCCGAACTGATAGGTAGTGAGTAACAATGTTTCCTTCAACACAGAGCAATGCCACGATACGTTGGTATTCTAAAGGCGCTTGTAAGTAAATTAATCAAAAACATAAAGGACGATGGGTAAAAATGTCCCCACCCACCAACAGTGATGAAACATGTGCCAGTTTATAGATCTTGGCAACATGATGTATTTTTTCTATGGCGACGATCACCATATGTATGGGGTTTTCTTGAAAAATCATAATCTTATCGTATGGAACTATGGAATTTGTTTGAAAATGAACACGTATGTAGATGATTTGCCTTGCCTGGCCCTTTGTTTTCATTAAAAAATTCCCATTGATTTTGCTACGAAGATAAGTATTTTGTCTTTTATTGGGTCCTAATGAACATATAGACCTGCAGCCCGTTACTGTTGGAGGGGGGGGACGGGGTCCATACAAAATTGCCCATCACCCTTTAATGCTTTATATATAACACTGACGACATCATCAAATCATCGAAGACGCCTTGTTTTGCTGAGGATTTTGCAATACATTATTTCGTTTCGCTCTGACTCAAATATACTATCGTCGTGACTTAATCTCTATTTCCAGACGACTACATGAATGATTGGTTTCTGATGGACTCGCCAGTTCCTATCCTGGCTATATGGACAGCGTACATAACGTTTGTGCTGAAGTTGGGTCCAGCCTTCATGGAGAAACGACCAGCTTTTCAGCTCAAGAAAATGCTGATCGTGTATAACTTTCTCCAAGTGCTGTTTTCTTTATATCTCTTTACAAGGGTAAGTAAGATGTAAAAACAAGAGTTTACTATCATGACGTGCAAGAAAACTTTAATATACTTACGGGTTCGGGTATAGTGAGAGTTGGATTTGCTAAGGAAGGCTAAAAAATTGCTGGTGGTCAGTTATGCTGTGCCGGAGGAGACCGTGTCCCATGGGTTTAATGCTGGTAGGACCATTATCAAGCCAGTCCTTCCAAGAAGAACTGGCTTGATAATGGTCTGACATTGCTTACGGCTTCTGATTGTGACCTCGGTGTTCCAAGGGGTAAAGTGCCCGGTATGTTGCAGGACATTCGATGATGATTTTTTTATAGTATTTTGAAAGCAAACAAACACACAGGCCACCTGATGGTAAGTGGGATCTGTAAACCATAGACATTTGCATTCTCAAGACTACAATCCAAATACTGCAAACGTAAAGCCGCAAATGCGTTGCCAACCCTGAGGACTAAGATGGGATGCCTCTATGCTAGTGAATTCACATTGGGTATGCTGTTTGGCGGTAGGTTAAAGGATAAGATGGTGGTAGCAATCCAGATGGACTTCGCACAAGTTTGGTACTACAAAAAATACACGCTACTTTCAGGGTTTGGGGATCATGGCTAACTATGGATTAGTGAGCTCACAGTGTCTGTTAGATGACAAAACTTCACAATTAATGGTAAGTTATCTTATTTTATCTACATCCATGGCATAACTTCCCAATAATATGTTCAGAAACGATAAGCAAATGGCCTATATTAGTAAACTTGTATCTGCGGTTGCATCGTGATGTATAGGTAGCCAAAACTTTAATCACATTCGAATTTCGAACATCTTTTTAAAAATAAGGAATTATATTTGGTTGTGATTTGATTATCGAAGAATGCTGGTAGGTTAATGCTTTTTGACATTTATAGGTGCATTAAATTATGCCTAAATAAAATGTTAGTCATTTGTTTCGAACTTTCAAATAATTCCGAAGGACAGAAAATAAAGTTATGAAAATATAGGCCATATTGTACATTTTGTACAAAACTTATGATATGCATGTATATAAAGTTTTGTATGCAACTGTACGCATAATTAGGCATTAAAACACTCGTGTGATCTTATTATAAAACTCGCCTCTCCTCTCGGCTCGTTTCATAAAACTACACTCGTATATAAAATTCTCTCATTATACTCTAGTCACCCAAATAACTATTATCTTACAGATGAACCCTTTATGATATTTTGTGCATTACCCACTTAGACACTCAGCTGTTCGAGTCATAAAACGCAGACCGATAGCGGTATTCATCATAACAATACAAACTACAAATGAAGTGCATAATTGTTTTTCATCATATTTGTACGGAAACGTATGAACGTGTCTTGCTATTTCAGTCGGTCACAGTACAAAAAGTAGGGGAGGGGGGGGCAAAGCGGGGAAGCTAAGGAACAGAGTGAGTTAGATTCGGATTCATCTGTATAACTTACACGCAATCCAACTTAAATTAACTATTGGTATCTAAGGTGTAATACTGCATGTTATTTTTTGCTCGAATATAATTAAATTTAGGTACATGATCAATTTTATCAAAAGTGGGTTTTGTCCCGCTATGCCCCGTATATTAGGGTAAAGTGGGGCAGCATAAGGGGCATTGTGGGGTACTAAATGGGGCAGTGTGGGGTATGAAAAGGGGCAATGTGGGGCTTGAGAAGGGGTTTAGTGGCGTAGTGAATTATAACAACTATTATAAACGAATTAAATCTTTATTATCAAAGAATATCACTTCTAACAGTAACTGTGGAGATCATTAGTTAAATTTAACGTTAAATCCCAATGAATCATTAACATACATTGCACAGAGATTGGCTTTATCATCTTTTTATTGATTCTAAAGACCACGAGTGTTGATTCGTCGTCTTTTTATATGTTCGAACCGTTTTAGCTGAAACAAACGACGGTAGGCACCAATTAATAACACATAAGGTAAATCAAGCAAAATTAGGGGCAAAGTGGGGTACATATTAAGCTTGTTCCCACTATGCCCCATCACTTTAACCCCACTTTGCCCCTACGTGCTTTCACATCGAAACATTAACGACCGCCATCTTGCCTTGTTTATTAGCAGACTTAGTTGTTGAAATATAAAATCCTTCAGATCCGCCGCAAATCACAAAAAAAAACCCTTACGACTACAGTATAAAGGTAAAGAATGAACGTGAATCAAATATCAACAATATTTTTAAGGATTACACAGGTTTTGCAAATATTTGAAATATTTCTTACCGGCGTCAATCGGCTGCCTGCGAAGTTCGCGGAGGTCACGCGCTGACTAAACACCAATCACGGAGCCTTATTCAAATTGCCATGCCGTTCGTCCTTCGCCAAAAAGTACCGCTAACCCGCTATGCCCCGCTACCCCGCTATGCCCCCCCCTCCCCTACTAAGGTTGACTGAAGTAGCATGACAAATACCAACATTTCCGGGAAAATACGATGGAAAACAATAATGCACTACATCTGTACATACATACATACATTAAATGTTTTTCCACAGGGGTGGGCAGAGACCATTTCTTTCCAACTACTACGATCCTGACAAATGTCTTTCGCTTCTTCCACATTCACACATCGAGTCATGCATGCACGTCGGTTTCGGGTACTTAAGATTCGGCGCTTTTAGAGTATTTCTCGGATTAGATTAGTATTAGTAAGGCGGCAAACAGAAAAGCAATTCAAACTAAATATCATTATATATTAAAAACGATAATTTTATAATATTATTCTTATAATACCTTTACACGTCACCTCTTTTACTGCACTTAATTTCGCTGGTTCGTACAACACCGCGGTCATTGCCGCCCATCCAATATGCATCGGGAATATCTTAAAATATGTAACTATTTAATACTGAATTTGAAAATATCCAATTTCATAATTCCGATTTTTTACAATACCAAAAAATATAAGGCCGAATCATTGAAATGTCGAGCATTATAATCACGAGCACGTTTTCCCGAATATCATTTTTAACAATGTTGACAATTACAAATTTTCTCTTTTACGAAAATTATAATCCGAATATTTCCGAAAATTGACAAAGCAGAGTGGTTTTGCAAAATTTAGAATTATGAAACTAACCACTTCAAATTGAATTGAAGTAACTATTGCGAAGCGTCATAGCCACGTGGACTTTATCTGACATTTCTTACAGTTTCTGAGCATAATGCATGTTGAACATTAATCCCCTGACTAAAGTCCCCCTTACTTCAAAATCAAATGTCACAATGACAGATAAGGACAAAACATGGTTTAACTACACCACGGTTACTCAAAGTTTATTAGTAGGGGGGCACGTATACAAGGTAATACACAATATTTTATTTGAAATAAAAAACCTTAGAGAATTCGGGCTGCAAAAATTTCGGAATAATGAATATCCGGGATTCGGAATAGGAATATTCGGAATTACATTATTCGTTTTCCTTTTTTTGTCGGGATTGTAATAGTCGAGAAATATTTTTTGGGATTTTAATAAGTAAGAAATGTAATTATTCGGAATCGAAACAAATTGTGATTGTGATGCTTCGTGAAACTAAAATTCAAAATAGTGATCATTGGCAAATTCGGAAATAAATACTTATTTCGAGATGATGCAGTGTACCTACCTATTTTAAAATTAAAAAGATAACACCTTTATAACATTATAAAAAAATGTATGTATGTACACCCTTCTTATGGCGCCGGGGGTTGAAAAGTATGTACTAAATAAGGCAATTAACATTGAATTAAGTTGAAATACAATGAAGGTTAATCATTTCAGATTACAGAAACAAGCTTCATATATCTAACAGCGAAGATTTCAGAACTGATGGACACAGTGTTTATGGTGCTGCGGAAAAAGAATGACCAAATTACATTTCTTCACCTGTTCCACCACTCGACAATGGTGCTCAGCACGTGGGTGGTACTGAAACACTATCCCAACTATACATATATGTTCTCAGCGACAATAAACTCCTTCGTGCATATAATCATGTACACTTACTACGGACTGGCGGTTTTTTCAAGCCTAGCAAAGCACTTATGGTGGAAGAAATATGTTACCATATTAGAATTGGTAAGTATAATAGGTAGTATTATTGGTTACCTAAGTAATGGAATGCGGTGTTTATGGGTCTGGGTTCTGATGACGATACAAAAATGTAGCACCATCGAACTGGTCTGATGATGGAGACGTAACCCGTCGTGTCAGGGCTTGTTAGAGTCGACTTGACGGGTAGATGACTGTGCAAAAAAAGTACAATCGGCAACAAATCTTGTCCAAAAAATGTTTTTTTTGTCAGAAACGTATCCCATTAGGGCATTAGGGCAATGTACGTAATGTAATCACACACCACCTTTAGTATTCAAACCTTTTGTTTTTTTTACTCGTATTGTATTTCGTGTTCCGTCTAGGTAAAGGTCCATGGTGCCATTACTTTCTAATTCATACTGACATGCGCATGCGTAGCGTGCGCCGCTGTGGAATTCCGCCGTTACAAAGTACAGTCAGGCGCATTTCCGGTCGACCACCTATAGGGGATGATCACGAGTTCTTTGATCTTTTAAGTCTTTGATGTGTTTCTCTAAGTATGTTATATCTTAAGAGGATTGTGAAGCTAAAAATGACCACACAAAATGCGATAAAGTATCTCTCCCCTTAAACTTAGTCCGATTTTTCCGATTTTTGAATATGTTGTACAACTTTAAAACTGTAAAACTTTATCTGTACGTTTTCCTATCCAAGAAAATAGTTTTTAGAATGGAAAAAGTAAAAAAACCAGAAACTTACAGACCTAAGTCGTTATAATAACAAGAACACATCCAGAACTCGTGGAAATCGGACTTGAATTAGGGGTTGAGAATCGTTAGGGCCCGGGGCTAAATTTGTATGGTTTTTTATGACAGCTACGCAATTTTAGCGGCACTTCACAATTCTCTTCAGTATGTTCTTTGTTGTTTAGTACCCTTAGCAATCTTAGACCTTAGTTTGGGCTTAGGCCAATTTTCGCGAAATAGTCTCCAAGGTTGAGTTCCAGAAACGCTAGTATATACCTCACCGTGCCATATTTTTTTTCAGATGCATTTGGTACTAATTGCTGCTCACATTTGCGTGGAGACATGGGTTTCAAAGTGTCATTTGCAGTACGCTGTGTTAATAATAAGTTTCTTTAACCTTTCTGTTCTAATATATTCCTATAGTGATTTTTATTTGAGGAAATATAAAAAGAATAGCGATAAGAAAAATCACTAATAAGAAGAAACCGAAATACCTATAGCACGACACAATTAGTATGCCGTGCGTCAAAGATCTTACTCCGTTGACAAGGGGTTGCATAATCCCCGCGCCAAATTAATTGTGTCTTGCTGTACCAGTTGGCCTACCTAAGATGCTAGCGATGCCACAAAAACCGTTTCTATTTTCTATAGACTTGAAGTACACTATGGAGATTTTTTCTTCACAGGCCGTAGCGAAGATCCAAACGGTGCTAACGTTTTTCTTTTCTAACGCTCAAAATATAATTTACATAACCTACGCACATGTATGTCATCATGTCAGCCGAAAGACGTCCACTGCTGGACAAAGGCCTCCCCCAAGGCTCTCCACTCAGACCGATCTTGTGCTTTTCGCATCCACCGCACTCCCGCGATCCTGACGAGGTCTTCACTCCATTTTGTTGGAGGCCTACCTACAGCTCGTCTTCCGGTCCGCGGATGCAACTCCAGAACCTTCTGACCCCATCGGGCATCATTCCTGGCCCACTACGTTATCGCCCACTGCCACTTTAGTTTAGCTATTCTTCGGGCTATGTAACCGTAGTTCTACTGCGGATATCATCATTCTAATTCTATCACGCAGAGAAACCCCGAGCATAGTCCTCTCCATAGTCTCGTGCGTTGGTTACGTAAATTAAATCCAATACAAATTGTTTCTTTTCGAAAACTTTTGCGTTATTCATCTTCAGTATTTTGTATTGACATATTTATTCTATTGCTAACTTTAAGATAACTGTTATTTATAATAAAAATGTATAAGACCCAATATAAGACCAAGTTAAAACTTTTTATGATTTAATTCTCTTTTATTCTTGTTACTGTTGCTTCCTAAATACGTAACGTTAACTTGACGTTTTATGTTTAGTAATAAACTTAACTGCAGAGCATAGGAACCAGTGGATCATGGAAGGACAGAAACTCAATGATAAGCCTCAGCATCTATTTTAAATCATTTTGTAAGTATGTAAGTATGTCTATTTCTTTGAGACGCTCTGCAGCCTCTGTCTTGATGGATTTTTATTATTTATAGAAATGAATACGTGACACTTTGAGTGCGAGAGAGACTTGAATGTTTCCTGAGATACAGACGACTAATAGTACATTACTGCAAATACCAGTAAGTGAGTCTTCCTGGACGAGTATGAGGTAAAATCCCGAGCCGCCATAAAATACAAAATTACAAATAAAATTAACTGTAAATTTACTTACAATTGTACAAAAAACTTCTTTACAGCATAATTGCTGGCAACACTGAACTTGTTAGTGATAAAAAAAAATGAAGAGAAAAGTATTTTTAAAATTATCTAAGGGTCGTATTAATAAACTCATCTTGACTGAGATGTCCCTCGAAAAATTCAAACTACAGAAAACTGTTTTTTGACGCATCTTGAGATGAGTATTACAGTTGAGATCAGTTTATTAATACGGTTCTAAGACAGCATTAAGTACTTAACTGTATTTTTTTTTCTATTGCTACTTTTTTGTATCTATTAACGTCTTCGGAATCCTACTCTGAGCATGGTTCGATATGCTCTTGTAAAGCCTTTGATATCGTCTTCAATACATGATAAAAAAATAACTTCCTTCCTCCTATTTGTTAATATATTATAGCCTTTGTTACTCCCACATCCAAGACAAATTTTAAAGACACGTCATTTGTTAAAACTCCTCAAGCCGTTTAGGCTGCAAAACGTGCTAAATAAATAGACATACACACTCACAAAATCAATATGGCTTCAAATAGGTGCCGAGGCAAATCCGAGTTGCACTTAGGTTAAACATCGTTGATATTTCAGCAACCCGTTTATTCAAACTACGGTAAGAATCTACTTAATTTTCCAAAAATCTGTCGACTACACCTACGTTTTTTTTTATCAATTAGAAGGCACGCGAGCACTCAGGCCGCCTGATGGTAAATGGGATCTGAGACCCATAGACATTCGAAATCGCAAGACTACAATCTCAAAACTGCAATCCTAAGACCTCAAATGCTCTGCCAACTCTGAGGACTGAGATGGAATGCGTCTATGCTTGTAATAGAATGGATCCATAGTGAAAATAAAAACCCACTTTTTACTTACATTATTATAATAACTTAGTTTAACAATCATAATGGTGTTTATTATTTCATAGTTCGATGGGAGATACCAATAGTTTCTTTTATTTTTGGCGTGACATCTTTGGTTGTTTCTGTTTTTTGTACGTCAAGTTTTTTACTTTTGCCAACGGCGTTTTTTGTATACGACTTATTGTAAAAATTGAGGAAAAGGTAAACCATTAAAGCCAAGTTTATGAAAATATCCAGTAACAAAATGTAAGACGGGCGGCATTT
Organism: Acleris sparsana; assembly: GCA_923062465.1. Taxonomy (NCBI): domain Eukaryota; kingdom Metazoa; phylum Arthropoda; class Insecta; order Lepidoptera; family Tortricidae; genus Acleris; species Acleris sparsana. Next base: position 2,817,196 of record OV281288.1, read on the forward strand.
TGATATGTATGTCTCGCAGGACACGTGGATACACATGAGACCAAATTGAATCTGAAAAGAAAAAAACGGTGAAATATACATTTTTTATTTAAATAAAATGTATGAATTATCAGTTCGATTCATGTTATTGTAAATGGTGTCCCTCAGAATCCCTCAGAACCCGTCCGAAGTTTAATTTGCCCTTAACTGGTTTTCAGATCAGTTAGATTCCAATAATATTTGCGGTTAGGTTAGGATTAGGGTTATATTATAAAATATATGCCCTACTATAATATATGTGCCAAATTTTATTTACATCCGTCCAGTCGTTCTGCCATGATTATGTTACAAACATCCAAACTTTCGCATCTAAAATATGTATTAGTCGAATGAGTGCAACCGTGGCAAAAAAAATATCTTACCAATTGTATAGACGTAATGTACTTCTTCCACCACAAATATTTCTCCAGCTTAGGGAAGGCTGAAAGTCCGTAGTACCCATACATAAGGACATGTACGAATGAGTTAATGGTCCCCAGGAAGATGAGCGAGAAACTGGGATTGTATTTCAAGGCTGCCCACGAACTAAGAACCATCAGGGAATGGTGGTAGACGTGGAGGAAAGTCACTTGATTATACTTCTTCCGCAACACGAAGAACACCGTATCCAGTAGTTCAGGAATCTTCGCCATTAGATATAAGTATGTTGCTTCTGTAACCTGAAATTAGATATAAGAACAAATATCAAGAGACGGTCTCACACAAATTGATCTTGTCCCAAACTAAGCTCTATGCTTGTGCTATGGGTACTACGCAAATATACGAGTATGAATAGTCATACAAAAAGTCCAAGACTAAGAAACAAATAAATACCACACGAATATTTTATCATTCCGGGATTCCGGGAATTTTGCGGGTGGTAGGACCATGTGCTGGGTCCGTCCGGATCGCTACCACCATCTTATCCATTAACCTCCCGCCAAACAGCAGTGTTTGCATTGTTGTGTTCCGGTTTGGGGATAAGACAGCCGGTGTAATGACTAGCATATAGAGGCATTTCTCTTAGTCCTCAGAGTTGGCAACGCATTTGCAGTCTTAGGCTTGCAATCTTGTGAATGCGAATGTCTATCGGTCACAGTTTCCGCTTACCATCAGGTGGTCTGTGTGCTCGTTTGCCTTCTCTATGCCATAAAAAAAAAAAAAACCAACCGGGGACCGCAAGCTTCGCAGGCAGGGACCAACTGGACTGACGCGTCGTTAAATTATAGCCAAATTGTCTGTAGTCAATCGTTTGTTCGATGTGTTTCGTATTGGTTACATCGTGTTATACCTAAATACTATTAGACTGCTACCAGTGTTTATAGTGTTTTTATAGGTAAGTTTTAATTAATGGTAAAGAGAAGGCATACGAGCACTCAGGCCATCTGATTGTAAGTGGGATCTTAGAGTTAAGGGTGCGGCTCCACTGAGGCGGAGACGAGCGGAGCTGTGCAAATATTAACCAATAGAATCTAAGCTAACGTGCGCAAGGTGCGATCGACGTGACCGCTCGCGCCTTCTATTGGTTAAGACTACGCCGAGCGTCCAGTGGCGCCCTCATCACCATTATTGTGTTTACTAATAAACTAAAGTATTGTCTTGAAATCGATGGATGTATTTTTATTGTATAAATGAATACACAATTTATAAAGGTATATGACTCAACTTAATAACCATTGGACTATGAGTGAGTAACTTAACGGAAAAAAACCGGCCAAGTGCGAGTCGGACTCGCGCACGTAGGGTTCCGTACCACTATACATCTAAATAAATGTTTTTCTTTATTCTTTATTATATTGGAGTTGATTGAATGAAAGGTAAAATGCGGTTTACGATTTATAACGTATTAAAAAAAAACTAATTATTAGATCTCGTTCAAACCAATTTTCGGTGGAAGTTTGCATGGTAATGTACATCATATATTATTTTTACATTTATCATTCCCTTATTTTAGAAGTTACGGGGGGGGGGACACACATTTTTCCACTTTGGAAGCGTCTCTCGCGCAAACTATTCAGTTTAGAAAAAAATTATAATAGAAACCTCAATATCATTTTTGAATACCTATCCATAGATACCCCACACGTATGAGTTTGATGAAAAAAAAATTTTTGAGTTTCAGTTCTAAGTATGGGGAACCTCAAAAATTTATTGTTTTTTTTCTATTTTTGTATGAAAATCTTAATGCGGTTCACCGAATACATCTACTTACCAAGTTTCCACAGTATAGCTCTTATAGTTACGGAATAAAGTGGCTGTGACATACGGACGGACAGACGGACAGACATGACGAATCTATAAGGGTTCCGTTTTTTGCCTGGCTACGGAACCCTAAAAGTGGCCACCTTTTCCCGTTAAGTTGACTACGCGAAGGTTAAAGGTTATTAAACTTTGTCTTATATGCTATACATTGTGTTTTCATTTGTACAACAAAAATATGTCCTTCGATTTCAAGACATTACTTTAGTTTATTAGAAAACAAAATAATGGTCATGAGGGCGCCACTGGACGCTCGGCGTAGTCTTAATATTGGCATAGCTCCGCTGGTCTCCGCGTCAGTGGAGCCGCTCCCTGAAAGAGACATTTAAATTCTCAAGAGTACCAAGCGAGACTTAGATCTCTGAGGACTACGATGGAATGCCTCTATGCTAGTGGTTTCACCGGTCGTCATATCCCCACGCCGGAAAACAATATGTGAACACTGCTGCTTGGCAGTGGGTTAGTGGATAAAAAGTATAAAATAAAATTATCACAAACAAGCAAACGGTAAACATACTAAGGGTATATATAGTGTTTTTGTTTTACGTTGTCTGGACCCATTATTTAATTATCAGGGTTCGCACCCAAAGGGCGCTAACTGGACCCTATTACGAAGCCCCGCTGTCTGTCAGCGCAGGCTGTATCTCATGCCGTAACAGGTAGACAGACAGAAGTGATGGCAGATAAACAAATAAAGCACTTGCGTGCTGTTTTACATGCGTTTGCCGTCACTGTATTTTTTTTGTGTTTTTTTTATTGTGTTCCATCAAGGAAGTTGAGTTTTTAGGAGTTTGACATAATATCCACGTTAGCTGTGACATGACTAACTTATAAATATTAATAAGTAACTAAGCACATAATAGGGGTCTGTCCTGGGTAAAATAATAAATATTCTTATTGGTCCGTCAGTAAGATTATAAAATATTGAACACGATTTTTTTCCTTTATCAGAGGGGGCTCGTGACGTCATAAAGTTGTATAAAGTGTGCCACGGCGTGACGTCACGCGAACCTTCAACGCACTTTATCTTCGTCATTTATTGTTTAATTGACAATAGGAAAAAATATGTTCAATATTTTTTACTAAATAGATTTTTTGAGGAAATACCATACGAAAATATTATTAATCCTGATAATTTGATTTTAGTGCTAAAAACACTAATTAATCCTTTTTTTGTAGAATTAAAATTAAAATGAATAATGACACGTGGGAAATATATAACCCGGCAAACTAACGAATCGTATCAATTCGCTAAACATGTATCAACTCCTCGAGGATTGTGAAGCTAAAAATGTCCATATAAAATACAATAACGTTTCTCTCCTTTTTTTGAATATGTTGTAGATATTATAAAAAACTCCGTGTGAACGTTTTATTTTCCAGGAAAATACTTCTTAGAACAAAAAAAAACAGAAACGTACAGATCTAGTTGTTAATAATTACTACAACATAATTATACATTTTCCACGTGTCATTAGTAGTGTCACGTTGTAACACTTCGAGGTCTAGATACCATTCTAAATCTAGTCTTACTCACCTGTTTGTTAGGCATTCCAGTTTGTTTATGCACTATAACTTTTAGCACATATTTAGAGGAATATTACCTCGATGTTTTACCATTATTTTCCTCACAACAAGGCATACTTCTTCTTTTGTTTAAATAAATTACAATATCATAACAACAAGCCGGCATAACAAATCATTTGACAGTTCCTGTTTACACGTTTTGTTGTGCATTACGCGCATGACAGCGCCATCTGTGATCTATGACGTTTCCTCTTGACGATTTTCATCAATCACGTAATGATTGACTCTTAACTGTTTGTCAAATCATTCGTTTATATTTAATCTAAATTAATCTATTATCTTACTTAAATAACTTCATCGTATTTTATTAGAGATTTTCTTCAAGAATCAATTCGACACATGGAACGAAACGCGGACGCGTTTAGAAATGTGCTTGTCGGATTCTTTAATCCTAGGTAATGATGATTTTAACTTTTGAGTAAACAAGAAATATAATAAACTCAATTACCTGGTTTTATAATAATAAAATCCCTTCTTGAACTATTTATGAAATAATTTACTGTTTGTTTTTGTTTATTGGTAAATAAAAATATACCGAGCCGTTCGGGAATCTTTGACCGCCGATGACCGAGCATCTTCGATGCCGTCTCCGTTGACCTCTATCGGATTCGATTCGTCAAGATGTGAGCACGTACATCAAAAACTGAGAATCGCCGATCACGCCAACCGGCCCTGCCCATGGCAGAACTTTCATAATTTAACTTCAAATGGATTGAGCTAATCCAAATCTTTGTGCCTTCTGGCCAATCATAATACTTTCTTCTGGTAAGTGAATCCTTTGTCTTGAACTTTCGAAGCCGCCATTTTGGCGATGCACTTTGCTTTTCTTTTCGTGTTCGTAACCCGTGCATACTTATTTTACAGCACCCTCATAAATGCTTTCTTAACAAGCACCTTTACTTTCTCGAGCTCTGACACTCGCCTTATACCATAAAAGAAACCCACGGCTAGTGGTAAGTTACTTTGCTTCTTTTTAATTAACCACGTGTTTTTTTTGATCGCTGGTTCTTCTCCGTGTTTAACCGTGAATGTTTTGTTCACAGGGTTTTTATTACGGGCAGTTTCTTTTTCTTTTCGGTTTCTCTTTCTTCTTACTGCCTTTTTATTGCTTCTCTAACACTCCGTTTACGAGTGGAGAATAACTTGTGGTTCAGCGGATGGAGCGGTGAAGCTCATCAAGCGCTGCGACTTTCTCCTTTCCCCGTCGTGGATCTGACGACCTGCACTAAGAAAAACTTCAACTCTCCTGACAATTAAGCTGTTCTTTTACTACAGAGGTTATTAAACAGTGCAGGTATTTTGTAAGAAGATGCCGCGTGAGTACAAGGCTACCTTTTTACACTTAAAGTTATCTCGTTAGGTAGTCTTTCCATTGTATTGATAAATTTCATTATTGGAATACAAATCTAAATGTGTATCTTGCGTAGTAGGTTTGAGACTGGCAACCCACGACTTCACGCTAGTGGATCAGTCTCGATCCTATGACTTATTTAAACTTCTCCTTCATGGCGAAGTTCACTTCAACTTAGTGTGACCTTTTTTATGCGTAGTATAACTTATTTAAACTTCCCCTTTATGGCGGAGTCCATTGTGTAATGATGTATTTGGTGTTCTTTAGTTCATAATCGGTGAACGGTTAAATAAATGTAATTTGAATAGATCAGAGAATTTTATTTGAATGATTTCACTCGTTGACGAGAAGTAGGTCTGGCGCCCTTATTGAATATAAATTTGACTTACTCTTTCCTGGGCTGAATCTTACTCACACCCTAGTCTCACAAGCTCACCTATCCAGCTACCCTGAACTATTACAGTGGCGTTCCCAACGTGAGGCCTAGAGAGTGATATCGTTCAAATAAAGTATTTTTCAAAAATATTTTTTTTCATAACTAAACTTTAATCTCTGGTGTAATATTGTTAATTCTACAATAACTACATACTATTTACTATCTGGTGTATTTTTTATGGAGACTGTAGTCATTTACTTTTTGAGAAAAAATGGAAATTGAGTTTTTTCCATACTAACTAAAACTGAACTTTTATTGTTTAACTATTTTTTGACTTTTGGTTGAACACTTCAACTATATACTCTTACTATATTAACTACTGGTTTAATCTAGTACTTTTCAGAACTTTACTAAAAGAAAATATTAATTAATTAATTTTAATTAAATTAATTTATCTTTGACTTCCACTGATCTATATCAGAACTTTAAACTTTTCTTAACTTACATTGGCCTTAATTGGACAATTTTCAAGGATTTACATTTCAGGTTAGGTTATTCTGCTTTTGCATTGAAAATATTTTTTTTAAATTTATTAGAAATGGATTTTCTTAAAGCTGGTTGTAAGATACTTCACTTACATAAAGATGAGATTACTCATGAACTTACAATTCGGAAACTTAATGTCAACCCTGCTTCTCGTAGGGATAGTTTAAAAAAAGTTTTGAAGCAGACTGCAGATTTAGCTCGCAGAGGTAGCCTAAAATTTAATACTTTAGAGGAGTGTGATGTAACACTGGAATTAGATATTTGCCAGCGGAAAGCGGAAGAAATTGAAAAGGAAATAGCTGACAATCTGTCAGAGGCTGCTACAGACCGTTTGAGCTCTCGCTGCAAATATCTACTTTGTCGTTTATCTAGGTTACCAGAAAAATCTGAGGATGTTCAGTTGCTTCAAGCTGCTATTGTTTCAATGTCAGATCGTTTGAAACGAGATGACACGGTTACATCTGATTCTGATTCTAGTGATAATATTTCTGAGAACCTTTCCGGAGTTGTTACTAAGAAAATAATTTATATACCTGAAAAGACTTTTAATGTAAATTCTTTAAACTTAAAATACAAAGGGGACTCCTGTGCCCGTACTTTTCTGACACGACTTGAGGAACTGCGGGTGGCTCGGAATATATCCGAGGAGGTAATTTACCGCAGCTTTCCTGAAATTTTAGATGGACCTGCTTTGGCATGGTTTCGCTCTAACCGCGCAGACTTTTTATCATATAAAGATGTAATAAAAGCTCTTCGTGATGACTTTGATATACCTGATTTGGATCATAAGCTTTTGCAAGAAATTCGTGCTAGGACGCAAGCAAAAAGTGAGACGATCGTTACCTTTCTCTCAATGGTCTTAGGAATGCTTGATCGCTTAAGTAGGGAAATTCCTGAAGATGAGAAACTCGACATCCTCCTACGTAACATTAGACCCGAGTACAGTAAAGCATTAGCTTTACACGACGTCACTTCTATTAAACAGCTTAAGGCATACTGCAAGCGTATAGAATTAGCTAAAGTAAGGTCTGAACAGTTTATTGAACCTTCTTCCTCGTCACCTCTGGTTATGACGCCTACAACTACTAAAAATAAAACTTCCTCATTTTATGAGCGACCTACTTCTAACAAGACTTCTAACTTTGTGGCATCTGTCCACCATCCTTCTTCTAAGCCCTCGTGTTTTCGGTGCGGCATGAACAATCATTCTACAAGTAAGTGTAGGAAATCTCGCGAATTGATTTGCTTTAATTGCGGTGAAAAAGGGGTACGTGTACCTGACTGCCCTAAATGTAACTCTCAGCCAAAAAACTAAATAGCTTTGTCTTTCCTAAGTCTAAATACTATAGACGTTCTTCTCCTTCACTTATTGGAAAGACAAAATGCTTTGATCCCCCTAAAGGAGATAATCGGATTTACCTCGCTGTAGACGTTCTTGGTCTAACGGTGAAAGGCTTACTTGACTGTGGTGCCACCTCTTCTATTCTAGGTAAAGGCAGCCACACACTATTTACTGATATTGGTTTACCAACCGCAACACACTCTACTCCAGTAATCTTACGTGTTGCTAATGGCCAAGCGCTTACTTGTACTGAATATATGACTCTTCCTATTTCATACCAAGGTAATGTTCAATTAGTCAATTTTCATATTCAGCCTGATATAACTACTCCTATTATTTTCGGTATAAATTTTTGGAAAGCTTTTAAATTGGCTCCTGAAATAATTTCCACTTTAACAATTGATGAAAATATTGCTAGTACGACCGATATTCCCTCTGAAACTGGTCTTCATGATTTTGATTCTTTAACTGCTGAACAGAAAACTAAAATTGATGAAATTAAACTTCTCTATGACCAAATCAATACTGACAAGGTTGGTTTGGGTAAAACTCACTTACTTGAACACAAAATACATACAGGTAACAGCTCTCCTATTAAACAAAAATATTATCGTCTTAGTCCTAATAAGCAAACTGCTTTAGAAAAAGAAGTTGATCGTATGCTAGAAGCTGGTATAGTAGAACCATCATACTCTCCATGGAATTCTCCAGTAGTAATGGTAGAGAAAGCTAATGGTGAACTGCGACTTTGCCTCGATAGTAGAAAACTTAATTCTGTATCGAAACCAGATGCTTATCCACTTCCTTACGTGAACTATATTTTAGACAACTTACGGGACGCTAAATATTTAACTTCTCTAGATTTAAGCGCAGCTTATCATCAAATTCCTTTAAGTGTTGCGTCAAAAGAAAAAACTGCTTTTACTGTACCTGGACGCGGTTTATTTCACTATAATCGCATGTGTTTTGGCTTAATTGGTGCTTCTGCGACCATGCAAAGACTCATGGATCAGTTGTTCACAGCTGAATTCGATAACAAAGTGTTCTGTTACATCGACGATATTATCATCTGCACCTCTGATTTCGATGAACATGTTCGCTTGCTCAAAGCTGTTCATGCTAAACTAAAAGCAGCTAATCTTACTATAAACATGAAAAAGTCTCTGTTTTGCAGGAATGAACTTAAATATCTAGGATATATTGTAGATCGTTACGGTTTAAGAACTGACCCTTCCAAGGTAGAAGTGATTTTAAATTTTCCTATCCCTAAAGACGCTAAAGAAATAAAACGATTCCTTGGAATGGCAGGTTGGTACCGACGGTTTGTTGAAAACTTCTCTAAGATTGCTCGTCCTCTGACGCGACTAACAAGTAAAAAAGTTCCTTTTGTTTGGTCCGACGGAGTAAACGAATCTTTCAACCTACTAAAAACTGCCCTCGTATCTGCTCCTATTTTGAGATGCCCTGATTTTAATGAACCTTTCTACCTTCATACGGACGCGTCTTCTTACGCAATCGGTGCTGTTTTGACGCAGCGCGTCGATAATTGCGATCACCCTATTGCCTACTGCAGTCGTACTTTGAATGCTCAGGAAATCAATTACTCTGCTACTGAAAGAGAACTCCTGGCAGTAATCTATGCTTTAGAACAATATCGTGCCTACATAGAATGCAGAAAATGCTTTATCATAACTGATCATGCGTCCCTTATATGGTTTTCTAATCTTAAGAACCCTTCTGGTCGTTTAAATAGATGGTCTTGTCGCCTTAGTCAATTTAACTTTGACATAATTCATCGAAAGGGAAAAGATAATGTCATACCAGACGCCCTTTCTCGTATAAAGATAGACTTTGTCTCTGACATTCTTACTACACAAGACCCTTGGTATTTAGAGCTTTTCCAAAACGTTTCTGATAAGCCTACTCTTTACCCAAACTTCAAAATTGAAAATAATAAATTATTTCGTCTTTCTAAGAACAAATATCGCCTGACAGCTCAATTCGAATGGAAGTTGGTAATTCCTTATGAAGACCGAAATGAAATTTTACTTAAATGTCATGATCATCCTACATCTGGTCACTTTGGTGTAGCTAAAACTCACCACAAAGTTTCCAGCCTATATTATTGGCCTACTCTCTTTCAAGACGTCAAACACTATGTAGACTCCTGTGAGATTTGCAAAACCTATAAACCGGTCAACCTAGCTCCTGCAGGTTTAATGGGTAATCCTCGTCGTATATCTTCACCCGGTGAGGCTATCTCTTGCGATATACTTGGTCCTTTTCCTCCGTCATATTCAAGAAACCAATACCTATTCGTTTGCTCTGATTATTTTAGCAAATATGTCACTTTGTTTCCTTTACGTACTGTTACTGCTAAATCAGTTATAAAGTGTTTGGAAAAAGGTATCTTTCTTACTCATGGGGTACCGAAATATATTTATGTTGATAACGGACCTCAATTTATAGCTAAAGAATTTAGGGAATTTATGTCTCAATATAATGTCCCACATATCTTCTACAATCCTAGATATCATCCACAAACTAACCAAACGGAAAGGGTTAATCGTGAATTGGTAAGGACTATTGCTTCTTATGTGCGTTCTGATCACCGCAACTGGGATAAGAACTTATCTGAGATTCAGTGTGCTTTGAATACCGCTGTTCACGAGGGAACTAAATTTACTCCGTATTTTTTAACACATGGTCGTGAGATGATTATCGACGGTTCCTTTTATAACGCGGATGCTCCTGTAGACAGAACTGCTCTTTTTGCAGACAACGGTTTGGTCCTGTCAGACAAACTAACAGAATTGAAATCTATATTTCAAAAGGTGCGTCAAACACTGCTTGCCTCTCATGAACGTAATGCAAAATATTATAATCTGAGAAAACGTCCAGTACAACTTGTAGAAGGACAAATAGTGTACAAAAAGTGTTATCCGTTGTCTAATGCTGCTAAATTCTTTTCAGCTAAACTATCGCCAAGATATGAAAAATGTACAATACATAAAAAACTAGGACCCCTAGTTTATACTTTGAAATCTACTTCCGGAAAGATCCTCGGTGATTTCCATATAAAAGATATAGTTAGACCTGGCGAAGCTCCACCTGCATCCTAACTTTTCTGGTGGTTTCTTTTAGATCTACCTATAATCTCTCTCTTTAATCATATACGTCTAGTATATTAAAGTAAATTATATACGCCTAGTATACTCAATTATATACGTCTAGTATATCTACTAATGATTCAGGGTTGAATCAATTTATGCACTTAGCATACTTGCTGATTCATTGTTCTACTTGCATCAATGAAATCATTTTACATGCGCCTAGCATGCTTACTCACTTGAATGCTTTTGGTACAAGTTTACCAAAGCGAGCTTTAAAAGATTTAACTTTACTAATATGAGTTAAACTTACTATTAAAGAAAAGAGTTCTCTTCTACGATCAATGTGTCGAAGAACTTTCATGTGAATTGTCTATAACAAGATACTAATTAACGCTTGTATTGATATGTTTAGTTATAAGTTTTCTTTAGTTTAATAAGTTCTCAAGCAGTTTTGCGATGAACAGTACCTTGCCTGTTTCATCATTACAATGTTTGTTTTAGTTTAAGTTTGCCATTCGTTAGTGTATGAGACGTCACTCAAATCTCCATACTTTATGGAAGCAATTGATGTGTAATTAATTAAGTTTATTGCATTAGTTTAAAACTGTTTTTTTTTTGTGTTTAAGATTTTGATATAGTAATGTTAAGACTGTTTAGTTTAGGTGCGCACACTAATTTAAGTCATCCATAAAGGATCATGGTACCATGTAGATGTAAGTACTTAGTTGTTAAGAGATTTGTTTTTTTACCTGCAGTCTTTAGTCATGCAGATGTTTGCTCGAGTTGAGACTCGATAGTTATTGTGTAATGCGTGGTACCCACGCTGACTACTTAATCTTAATTATTATTTTTTTCTACTCTCCACTGACAAGCAACAGGGGTTGAGTTGATTTCTTTTCTTCATGTCTCTTAGGTTCTGTCCTACTGGTAAAAATCCTAGATTTGTTTCTTCGGTTTCTTTCGTTACCTACTTTAAAGGTATCATCTGGAAGAAAAATTTTCTTTCTTATTCTTCTAATTTCGAAACAAAATTTTTAACCCAACTGGGGATGAACTGTAACACTTCGAGGTCTAGATACCATTCTAAATCTAGTCTTACTCACCTGTTTGTTAGGCATTCCAGTTTGTTTATGCACTATAACTTTTAGCACATATTTAGAGGAATATTACCTCGATGTTTTACCATTATTTTCCTCACAACAAGGCATACTTCTTCTTTTGTTTAAATAAATTACAATATCATAACAACAAGCCGGCATAACAAATCATTTGACAGTTCCTGTTTACACGTTTTGTTGTGCATTACGCGCATGACAGCGCCATCTGTGATCTATGACGTTTCCTCTTGACGATTTTCATCAATCACGTAATGATTGACTCTTAACTGTTTGTCAAATCATTCGTTTATATTTAATCTAAATTAATCTATTATCTTACTTAAATAACTTCATCGTATTTTATTAGAGATTTTCTTCAAGAATCAATTCGACACATGGAACGAAACGCGGACGCGTTTAGAAATGTGCTTGTCGGATTCTTTAATCCTAGGTAATGATGATTTTAACTTTTGAGTAAACAAGAAATATAATAAACTCAATTACCTGGTTTTATAATAATAAAATCCCTTCTTGAACTATTTATGAAATAATTTACTGTTTGTTTTTGTTTATTGGTAAATAAAAATATACCGAGCCGTTCGGGAATCTTTGACCGCCGATGACCGAGCATCTTCGATGCCGTCTCCGTTGACCTCTATCGGATTCGATTCGTCAAGATGTGAGCACGTACATCAAAAACTGAGAATCGCCGATCACGCCAACCGGCCCTGCCCATGGCAGAACTTTCATAATTTAACTTCAAATGGATTGAGCTAATCCAAATCTTTGTGCCTTCTGGCCAATCATAATACTTTCTTCTGGTAAGTGAATCCTTTGTCTTGAACTTTCGAAGCCGCCATTTTGGCGATGCACTTTGCTTTTCTTTTCGTGTTCGTAACCCGTGCATACTTATTTTACAGCACCCTCATAAATGCTTTCTTAACAAGCACCTTTACTTTCTCGAGCTCTGACACTCGCCTTATACCATAAAAGAAACCCACGGCTAGTGGTAAGTTACTTTGCTTCTTTTTAATTAACCACGTGTTTTTTTTGATCGCTGGTTCTTCTCCGTGTTTAACCGTGAATGTTTTGTTCACAGGGTTTTTATTACGGGCAGTTTCTTTTTCTTTTCGGTTTCTCTTTCTTCTTACTGCCTTTTTATTGCTTCTCTAACACTCCGTTTACGAGTGGAGAATAACTTGTGGTTCAGCGGATGGAGCGGTGAAGCTCATCAAGCGCTGCGACTTTCTCCTTTCCCCGTCGTGGATCTGACGACCTGCACTAAGAAAAACTTCAACTCTCCTGACAATTAAGCTGTTCTTTTACTACAGAGGTTATTAAACAGTGCAGGTATTTTGTAAGAAGATGCCGCGTGAGTACAAGGCTACCTTTTTACACTTAAAGTTATCTCGTTAGGTAGTCTTTCCATTGTATTGATAAATTTCATTATTGGAATACAAATCTAAATGTGTATCTTGCGTAGTAGGTTTGAGACTGGCAACCCACGACTTCACGCTAGTGGATCAGTCTCGATCCTATGACTTATTTAAACTTCTCCTTCATGGCGAAGTTCACTTCAACTTAGTGTGACCTTTTTTATGCGTAGTATAACTTATTTAAACTTCCCCTTTATGGCGGAGTCCATTGTGTAATGATGTATTTGGTGTTCTTTAGTTCATAATCGGTGAACGGTTAAATAAATGTAATTTGAATAGATCAGAGAATTTTATTTGAATGATTTCACTCGTTGACGAGAAGTAGGTCTGGCGCCCTTATTGAATATAAATTTGACTTACTCTTTCCTGGGCTGAATCTTACTCACACCCTAGTCTCACAAGCTCACCTATCCAGCTACCCTGAACTATTACAACGTTGGGAAACTGCTAAACAAAAATATCCTGTGACTATACATTTAGGCCCGTACTAATAAACTGATCTCAAGTCTAATGCTCGTCTCGAGATGCGTCAAAAGTGACAGTGTTCTATTTTTATTTTTATTTTCTTTGCCCCGCGGCGACTTCAACAGTCCAATCCAATCTTCTCTTATAGTAAGATTGGGGGCAACGTTGTACAGTGATATGTAGGATAGAGGTCAAGATAGTTTTAACCTCTGCACCACTGCGAGTCCAGTTGAAACGAGAAGTAAGATGCCAGATACACGAAATAAGTCCAAGTCTTCTATCACTTTGCAACACAAAGGAATAAAAAGTACAAATAACTAACAGAAAATAAATTTGAACACCTAAATACAAAACTAAAACAAATTACTCATCCGCCATCTTTTGACGTTGCAAATGGCCCCTGACAGTGTTCTATGGTTTGGCGTTTACTTTGACGTATCTTGTGACGTGCCTCACAGTCAAGATGGTTTTTATAATACGGCCCTTAGGCTGTTTGTCCACCGCCGCCGTCACCGTCACGTCACCGAGAACGAGATGACGGCGCCGAAGTAGCGGTACATACATTTACTTAAGCCGCGTGTCCACCGCACATCCGCCACCCGTTATGTGCGGTGGACACGCGGCCTAAGTAAATGTACCTATGTACCGCTACTTCGGCGCCGTCATCTCGTTCTCGGTGACGTGACGGTGACGGCGGCGGTGGACAAACAGCCTTAGACAAAGTAACTTGAAATTAAAGGTTAATTAAAGGTTACTTACAAAAATGTTCATGATTAATTAATTATTGAGCATTGCGCCAGCAATGGCGTCTGAGCGCATGATTCTGACGATAGTCAACGTCACATTTGAATTTGTAATTTGTTACTTGCTTTAACGTGATATGGAACATTTACGACGGAAGAATACTCTACCAAGGGGGCCCTTTGTAACGTTTCCATAGTCTCCAGAACGAGGTGCCATTAAGAAGTAGGGTCAACCAACTTTTTGTTCTACAAATTATATAGTAGGGGAGCCCACGACACTCCAGAAATTGATAATATTTTAGACGAGCTTTGGTTTTTTTGAGGAGATCGGTCATAAAAGATATTTAAGTACGAGGCGTCGCTTATTTTGCTGCTGCCACTGATTAGGCCAATCAGAGGTCTTGCAGCACGGCATTGTCGTATATTCTTACCCCTCCCGTGTTCCAAAGAATAAAAGAAACTTGGGAGTCTTATTATATTCAAAGTCACCGAAGTAACAAATAAAAAAAATGCTTAGCCAGGTTTTTTGAATTGCAACATCACCATTTTGAGACTAAATTTATATTATATATATATCATCCGGTAGTCTTATTGTACTAGGTTTAGTGTCGTGGGCTCTTAGAATAATTGGTCCTCTTAAAATAAGTTACATTGGAAATCACAAACCCATTCTTTTATGGCTGTTCTCCTGAGTTTCCTAGAAGTATAATATTATTATAACATTTATTCTAAGAAACTCTATCATTGTTGCCTCTTGGCTTAGGCGACAGAATAACAATAACAAAAAGTTGATCCACCCAGAAACAAGCGGTTTATGTAGGGAGCATCTATTTTTTTTATCGAAACACCTTTCAATGAACGTATCATTAAGCAGACTACGTTACATCGAAAGGCATTTCTCGCCAGATAACATTTTTTTTGGCAGTCCCAGTCTAACTTAACCTAAAATCAGGGCAATAGAAATGACAAAAGATCTAAACAAAACCAAACGGACCGTAATCACGTACTTTTAGACATCCGCGGACGCCACTCCAGAACCTTCTGACCCCATCGGCCATCAGTTCTGCGAGCAATGTGCTCCACCCACTGCCACTTCAGTTAAGCTATTCTTCGGGCTATGTCGGTAACCTTAGTTCTACTGCGGATATCATCATTTCTGATTCTATCACGCAGAGAAACCCCGAGCATAGCCATCTCCATAGCCCTCTGAGTGACTTTGAGCTTCCTTATGAGGCCCATTGTTAGCGCCCACGTCTCAGATCCGTAAGTCATCACCGGCAACACACACTGGTCAAAGACTTTTGACTTCAAACACTGCGGTGATTTGGACGAAAAGGTGCTGCGAAGCTTCCCGAACGCTGCCCAGCCAAGTCAGATTCGACGAGTGACCTCTTTCTCAAAGTTGGACCTACCTAACTAGACCGTTTGTCCCAGGTAAATATAGTCGTCAGCAACTTCGAGCGCAGAGCCTCCGACTATCACGGGAGTTGGCGCGACATCTACATTGGACATGACTTTCGTCTTGTCCATGTTCATTCTCAAGCCAACTCGGTCGGAAGCTCTACTGAGGTCAGCGAGCATTGCACTGTTTTCCTCCATGGTCTCAGCCATGAATACGATATCGTCAGCGAATCGAAGGTGAGTGATGTACTCACCATTTATGATGGAGTGACGACCGCGTCAGGATCGCGGGGCCGCGGTGGATGCGAAAAGCATAAGACCGGTCTGAGTGGAAAGCCTTGGGGGAGGCCTATGTCCAGCAGTGGACGTCTTTCGGCTGACATGATGATGATGATGATGATACGTCTTTTTTAAATCGAAACTTGTTTGCAGAAATATTGAGGTTATGTGTCAAACACTAATTTCTATTGCCCTCGACTTTACGTATTTAATGAATGTTTAACATATCTTGAAAACATCACGGTGTCAGTAGAAAAATGCGTTCGATAAAATTAAATTGGATCAAATTATGCAATCAATGAGTTACCATATCGAACTCATGCTTCTGATCAGATCTCAAGGACTTTAGTCTGTGATCGAATTCGAGAACATTATCCTAACCTCAACGGGCACACATTAGCTGTGATTACTCGTACTTCGTTTAGGTTTATGTGTAGTTATTTTTATGAATAAAACTTGCCCTAATAATACTGGTTACATGAGTTCTCATTCATGTTTTTATGAAATAATATTAAAATAACTAAATAATTAAGATGGGAACTGTCAGATTTTGATCTCATATTTTTAATTTCATCGTGTATCAGATACATGAAATACTATTACTTTATCTTTGATTAGACTAACCGCGTCATTATAAAGAAGTAAACTAGAATTATTATGTCGCTTTAACCGTGTAGAAAACAACTCAAGCATATTATTATAATGGCTGATCGGTAACACCACACAACGCAGTATATTTGTAATTTTCCATCTAAGATCCGCAATCTAGACCAATGGTTCCAAAACTTTTGTTGACCAAGGACCATTTTGTTTGTTTAGTTTTTATTATGGCTCACAAGATTCAAAAAATCAAAACTTTAATAATAAACCATTGTTATTTTTGTTTTTTCCTTGAATGACTGGTATTTGCTAATAAAGTTTTTTTTGTTACTTGCATCTTCATAGCGGGGGTGGACGGCCTTTGGCTAGCAATGGGACACAAGCACAGGCTAACAAAAAACAAAACAAAAGCTAGTTTTTTTTTTATATACTGCCAAGTTTGTTCGATCGATCCGGATTTTTGTAAGGATCAACGACAATCCGAGCACTACAAAAGTTAGACTCAAATTCGACAACGTTCCTAATAAAAAAAAAAACCGAACTATGACGTCACAATGTTGAGCAAATAGGAACTATAGTATTATTATACTAAATCTCGTATTCATAAACGTCGAAAGCTAATGTGCATAAAATATAAACTGTGGCTTTATTTGTAATTATGGCATTTAAATTTGACGGAAAGGGATAAAAAATACCTACCTACGTTACCTAAAAGTGGTAAAGATGTATAAGAAGATGAAGAAGAAGAAGATAATTATATAAGATGTAGAAGTAAAAATGTGTAGTTTAAAGCACCAGTTACCATGACATTATTTAATGGAATTATTTCAATTGAGTGCGTTTTTTCATTCGACTCTACTTCGAACGATTATTACAGATTAGAAAAAATGGCAGTTATTTTGAACACGTTTTTGCTTAAGTCACAGTTTAAATAAGAAATTAAATGCAATTTAAATTTTTACTTGAAATTATTAATGACAATACTTTTATATATTTAAATTTTTCGGTACTATTTACGTTTTTACACAAAACGTGTGCAAATTTTACCATTATTGTTCTAATGTGAAACAAATGAAGTATATAATTGTGTACTAAAGTTTGGGAACTACTGATCGAGAGGAAAAATGTTTGCCACATTAACTTAACTGGTTTTGAATCGTGACTTTGACATTGAATCTAATATAAAGCAAGATGACCAGATTTTATAATAGAAATAAGGAAATATATGATTCTGGCTCGAGTACCGAAGGTTCCGCAACTGAGTTTTATTTGTATTAAAACTTATTAAGTCCTGCTGCTTGTCTATATTGAGTGGCAGAATAATTTTTTGTCGTCAAGTATTGTTAAAAAAAAAAACAAATTTAAATCATTATAAAAACCCAATTAAATTCATATTCACAATAGATGTTTATTAAATTATGCAATTTCAGCCTTAAATGATATGAGGCGAAAGTATTTTAGACCGAATTACTTCCGCCACTTATACATACATATTTAAATTAAGGCGACGGACAAAA
Organism: Acleris sparsana; assembly: GCA_923062465.1. Taxonomy (NCBI): domain Eukaryota; kingdom Metazoa; phylum Arthropoda; class Insecta; order Lepidoptera; family Tortricidae; genus Acleris; species Acleris sparsana. The sequence continues at coordinate 2,835,326 of OV281288.1, forward strand.
ATCATCCATAAACAAATCACGTTTGCAGACAATCCATTTAGTATATTAGCCTTTCCTGCTTTTATATCGTAATCATATCGTCAAATATATTATAAGTTGTTATATGTATCAATAATTATATCAAAGGATTGTAATAGCGACTGATATTATCGGAAAAAAATATATATCGATTGCTACGCACCTCATATCGTTGACGGTAAGGTTGTTCTTAATCGATTATGTATCATACAGTAGTAGGTCAATTAATTATATAGTACTGACGTGACTGTGACGTCACAAATCTGTAAATTTCCATACACATTTTTTGATGATAAATCATTAAAATAATACAGGTCTTGTCTTGAAGTTATTTATGTACACTCCGGAGCAAAAATCGCGGACTAATAAAACGGGTCAGAGTGCGTTTTTCATACTAAAGAGGCTATTTCGAAGCCTTGGTTCCTCGCCAGGGAATGCTTTTAGTGAAATCTGATGATGAATACCGCGAGCATCGATACAGGACTTCCAGAGTGCCTACGATACCCAACTGAATGAATCTGCGGTTAACGCCGGAATTGTGCATGTTCAGAAAAACATCTAAAATGGCAATAAAATGTAAGGAAATCCAAGTGCTGACCCAAACTCTGCCGCTGTGGTGTTAACTGGTTGTGCGATCAGTTCGGTATCTTAAGAACTTTTGACCTCCTCTATTGAACCTCGCAGTATCCACCATTAAAACTCACTCAAAACAACCCCTGGCGAGGCGAGGAACCAAGGCTTCGAAATAGTCTCATTTGTATGAAAAACGCACTCTGACCCGGTATTTTTGCTCCTGAGTGTAGTTGGTTGAGGTTTTTATTACTGGATGTTTATAAAAATTGTTGTTTAAAAACTATCAGTCACAATTTTATATTAATATTTAAAATGGGGTCTTACTTTTTGATAGCAAATAATATAATACCTATGGTCTTCTTAAAAATTTTAAATCTTATTTTTGTATTGATACCTCACTTTTTTGATGTCGTTTGGTAAAATAATTTACGGGCCAAATTCACTTTTACTTTAGGTGCAGTAAAAAAATAAAAAGTTAAATATATAAAACTGTGAGAAATAAACAAAAAAAAAGGAATTAAATGAATTGCCTTGTCGGCAAGACAAACCTTATTGAGACCTTAAAAGTACAAAAAAAATATTGTCAACTAAACCGAACTCTACTTATATTTAGTATGCTCTGTTCGCAAGACCGTCTCGCACTAAGTAAACCGTTTTTTTATGAATATTCATTATTTTGCTAACCGTGATATCCAATCCAAACTTGATGGTCAAGCTAATGGCAAATGTTTGTTGACAAGCTAGCGGACTTACGGAAGAACATTGTTTATGTAAAATATGCTTATTAATTTGAGGTCGCGGCTTAGATCGGCCTCGAAACGGTAAAATGGAACTCGTTTCTTTATTAATTTTTTAAGGTTCCGTACCAAAATGGTTAAAAAATGGTAATGGGGAGACTACGGTGTCTGTCTTGTCTGTCTGTATGTCAAAGCAGTTTTTCTTTGAAAGTATAGATGCTTTCAATTTGAAATTTAGCAAAGTTGTATAACTTGTTTGCCTGCTTCTGTTTTAGGTAAAACAACTTTTTTTTTTTAATATTTGAAAAGGGGTCTAGAATGTAGGGTTTAAAATTGAAAGTGATTTGATTATAGCGAAGGGGTTAATATAACAGGGTTCAATCTGCAAATTTCTAAACTATTCATTTCATTATTTGCCGTAACGTACTTTAAACATTTAAATTCAAAGTTCATTACGATTTATTTTTTTTGCATTTTTCAACCATATCCTCTTAAATACTGAACCCTCCGCGCGCGAGTCTGACTCGCACTTGACCGGTTTTTTTTAACTTTAACTGAACTTTGATCTAGGTCAAAATTGGAAAAAAATATGGATCCAGGGCTGCATTTATATAGATAGTAGAAACAACGATACTGAATCATAATTATAATAATTATTGTTGTTATTAAATAATAAAAGGTTTAGAGGATTTTCAAGGTAAAAATGTCCATGCAAAAAGCAATAACGTTTCGCTTCCCTAAATCTAGTCTGATTTTTACGATTGTTAAATATGTTAATGATATTTAAAAAACTAGTTCGGTCTTATCCTATTTTCCAAAACAATAAAAAAAATGAAATGGAGCTCTGGTTCCCATATTCCCACAAAAATAACCGCAAATTAAAAATAATGGCTATAGCTGGTATAAATTCCTAACTGTTTATGCAAATACCAAAGGCACTAGACAGTACGCTTTTGGCGAGCGTTATAGTTATAGAAAATTTAAACGACTCCGTATGTTTTACCAGTTAGCGAAAATCGTTTATGTTTACGAAAAGCGTTAACATTTTTCTAAGGGCCCTGGACACAGCAGGGAAATGCTATTAACATTGTTCTCATTGCTCTAGTGTATGTGATGACAGTTGACTACGAGGTTTATCGTAACGCACAAGAATGTCAACCTATACAGTTTAAGCGATAGAAAAAAAAAACGTAGTGTTTGCATCTTAGCTAGGCACCCAGGATACATGACTGCTAGACCATCGAATCAATCTAAGTTTATAACAGTTCAAGAGAAACTTACCTCCATTTGTGGCACTTTATCGTCTAACAAGCATTGGGCACTCACTAATCCATACTTTGTTAATATTCTGAAGCCCTGAAAAAAAATATTAAAAAATATTAATAAAAAAATTGTAGAGTTCAATGATAAACGTTTTAAACAGCTTTTGAATTAGCCAAAATTGTTGCTGGGGAACTGACCTCAAGACACGAAAAAATTAAAGTTTTCTATGACTTTTCTTGGATGAATATCGGGCTGCCACAAACGATCAGTCGGCCTGACAGGCCAAGAGGGACGCAGCTATTTGTAAGAATGAGAGACGTATTTCACTTTCTTATTCTATCAAATGTCCCTCTTGGCCTGGCAGTTCAACTGATCATCTATGGCGGCCTTAGCTAAGATAGGCTCTATTGTTCTCGGTAAATACATATTGCACATTGTTATCAACTTTATTGTCGTTATAATTCGCCGACGTGGCATTATTTATACTTAAAAAAGTTGATACAACTAAAAAAAACTTACAGCATGAAATACGTATGCGGAATACAGCACTTGTAGTAAGTTGTAGACAATCAACACAGTCCTGAGCTGGAAGGCTGGTCGTTTCTCCATGTAGGCTGGACCCAGCTTCAGCACAAATGCCAAGTACGCCAACCATATCCCTAGTATAGGAACTGGTGTATCCATCAAGAACCAATCATCAACGTAGTCGTCTGTAAAGAAGACAAATTACTCACACATTGTCATCGTGTTAACAAATGCCTGGTTTGGTTATCAGACTTTATAAACTAAAACTCGTTTGGCAGACAAATTTAAATATCAGACGATCTTATGTAAATTCACCCAGTCATGTCAGCTCAAAGCTTGTACTATGAATACTTCAAATTTAAACTCTATTTTGTGATGTGTGCAACATTCAACTAAAATCAAGTCGCTTGGAAGCAAATCACCTATAATAGTCTAAGATCCGAACAGGAGACGACCTTCGCCGGGCTGTTTATTATATATAAAGTATTGTATATCTTTAATACACTCGCGGACTAATAAAACGGGTCAGAGTGCGTTTTTCATACTAAAGAGGTTATTTCGAAGCCTTGGTTCCTCGCCAGGGAATGCTTTTAGTGAAATGTGATGATGAATACCTCGAGCATCGATACAGGACTTCCAGAGTGCCTAGGATACCCAACTGAATGAATCTGCGGTTAACGCCGGAATAGTGCATGTTCAAAAAAACATCTAAAATGACAATTAACGATTATATCATGGATAGGGATGTTTGGCAGTGAGTCGTCCGTCCTGCATGAGTAATCTACGCTTAAAAAAGGTGCACCTACTGTACAAAAATACCGTGATATTGTAAACTATTTAAAATTATAATGTAATGATGTAAACCTTTTTCTTGAAAAAAATATACCTTGCCGACTTTCTTACGCCGCGCCGGTTCTTCTCGGGGCAAAGGTTTATTTTTCGAACCGGTGGTAATGCTTTTTGACATTCATAGGTGCATTATATTATGCCTAAATTGAAGAATAAAGAACTTTGACTTTGACTTTGACTTTAATAAAATGTAAGGAAATCCAAGTGCTGACCCAAACTCTCTCGCTGTGATGTTAACTGATTGTGCGATCAGTTAGGTATCTTAAGAACTTTTGATCTCCTCTGTTGAACCACGCAGTATCCACCATTAAAACTCACTCAAAACAACCCCTGGCGATTAACCAAGACTTCGAAATAGCCTCGTTTGTATGAAAAACGCACTCTGAGCCGTATTATTTGTCCGCGAGTGTATGTTAAGTAATATATGGCGAATAGGTAAACTGAAAAAATTCAGTCCAGTATACAATTACTTAGTTAAAAATGTAAAAACGCTTAAAAATTGCAATTGCTTTTGTAATAGGCAAATTACATACCAATCGAAAGTATGATGCCTAAGTTTGGTGCAAATTATTAGTATAGACTTATCTGCTTTATCTACTACCCAATAATTATATGTTGGGAAAACAATAGTCAACGTAACGTTTGCATATTCAATTATAGGTTTTATTCTTGTCTCTTTATTAAACAAGCAGTTGAATTTTAAAAAAAAACAGCCTACCTATTTGCCATATGTTACTTAGTATATTAAATTTGATATAAAATACTTTATATCGAATAAACAGCGCGGTGAAGGTCGTGTTCTATTTGGATCCTCTAATATAAAGCCGGGTACTAACTCAACGTTTCTTAAAAAAAAAACTAAAAGCCCTTAAGAAGATAGTTTTAGAACCGAATTACTAAAAACTTAAATAGCTAATATAGCTTCCATAAACATATAACTATTGTGCATGATGTGTATAATATTTGCCAAAATCGAGTCAATACAGCCACGTATTATTTATTATATCACTTCTTACAATTTAAAATCCTAGTTTTTATCACTTAAACTTTATTTATAAAGGTACTTACATTCGGCTTTTGAATACCAAGGCACATCGGTGGCATTATCTAGAGTCGCCATTATGACACAAGTTCACTGATCGGCGACAAAATAGCTAATGTTCGTCAACGGAGCAGATATATACCGTATAGACATGAACCTTATCATAATGTTAATGTCTCACTTGGCGATTATACAATATTGAGGGTTCTTTCGTATAATTCCATAAATAATTTAACTATAATTGTAAGTGGCAATGTCAGCAATTTAGGCAGTATTTTAATCTTTTAGTCATTGAATTCGCATCAATTAAAAGGGTTGTGAAGCTAAAAAAATCCATATTAAATGCAATTTCGTTTCTCTCCCCTCAAATCTATACCGATAATATTTATTATGCTATAAAAAAAATAGACAGAAAAACGGAAACGTACGGACCTAGTTTTTCATAGTAACTGCTATATATTCAAAAATCGTGCAACTAATTTTAGGGGATGAGAAACGTTATGCTAACGAGCTGAAGATGGTGTGACGATTTGATAAAAATAAATCTAGTTTGGCAAGGTTAGCCAGAACAAGAGATGTCGAGAGGAATGAGTAGGGAGGGTAGAATACTGGGAGGCTCTGAAGGAGAAAGGTAACTAAACCTATATACCTGTGTCATGGCCGAGCTATTTTTAGTGTTTATTTTAGTGCAGTTGTTTTTATGCTTTTCAAATATTATATCAAACATGCATTATGTGTTTTATGATTATGATATATTTTTTTAGCTATTTATAATTGTAGTTAAATACGCCCAGGCCGTATTAAAATTATGACAAAATATTAATTAAAGTAAAACACGTTATTTCAAAAATGGGCAAAATGTGTGGTGGCATATGACCTTGGGATAAACGTTATTATGGATACCGAAGGACACCCGATACTGTACGCTGGTTGGGTGAATGGATTGATTTGTTATGGTGTTTTTACAATGGGGAAATAGGTAATCAATACGTTTATGTATTATCTATAATGTTCTTTTGCAATGTGCATGTTTTATGATTCAAAGCATATTTTTTTTGGATTTACCATCAACAACAGAGATCTTTGTGGTTAGGAAGGGCAGTTGCTGGACTCGTATAATAACGCGGCCTTGACTGCGTTTCGGCCACGCCAACTTATACTCGTCCCGCAACAACCTTTTTCCCGGTCTCTGCAGTAATGTAATGAAATTTATATTAATGAAAAACGCTTTATTTTTGTACTTTATCCTTTAGTACTGTATTTTGCGATATGCAGACCTAACTTTTATTCACTTAATTATACATAATGAAAGCAAACTATAACTATATTTTTTCTTACAGAATTTCCACTTAAAAAGGGGTGATCCATTGGCGAGTAAAACTGCACGTGCCATCGTGCTGCTCGTGACATGATAAAGTAATTTGCATTTATTATCCTAACATGAGCAGTCTACTAGTTCAGTCGCTGTATTTGACCGTCATTGCGATATTCCATGGTCGGGAAGGTTATCGTCTAGTGATTTAGTATTATTATTATCCTTTTCCTTATAACTAAGTTTCATACTTGGCGGCATTTTATACGTAACAAATAACAAACGTGGATAGGAACGCAGTATGACGTATAACTGGACATTAGAGTGAAAGAGATGACTGTATCGATGTTATGAACGAGTGTGATCGAGATAGCGAACGACCTAGGTTATTTTATTCTTTTACTATACTCACGTAAACTTCAGTTCCACTTTGCCATCCGACATTATGCAATCCTGCTTAGACTACTGTTTGGTTGTTGAGGAATTGTTTTGAATGCTGGCTGACTCTGAATTGGATGACCAGGAGATGGAATTTCGGATAGATATTTATCTAAAGTTAGAAAAATTCCAGTTACTAAAATATTATAAGTTCCGGGTTTCCGGGAATTCTACAAAATAATAAATATTAATGATATTAATTATTTTACATTCAGGATAAAGCGTTCCGTAAATTTGATCCTCACATTTCGTTAGTTCAATGCCTAGTTAACGTAACTAATACATTTTTAATTTATGCTGGTGTTATTTTTTTTATATAGAATTTCCGTGATTTAATAAAAAAATAAAAATTGAGTCCGCTTCCATACAAGTACGCTACCCAGGGGGCTTATTGCGTAACGCTCTCGCAATCCCAATGGTTTTCAAAATTAAAACAATTGTTCCACTTTGAATCTGATAGCAATTGCGAGTGCGTTAGGCAACAGCGACGCTGGTCGACACACAGGAGATTTCCACAATGTTGTCCTTGGGAAAGACTGTTGTCTTTGCGGAAGTAGAGTAGATGACCAGAGGGCTTATTGCACAACGTTCTCGCCATCGCAATCGCTTTCATTTTGACAGGACGAAGGCGAGTATATATACAAAATGAAAACAATTATTCCACTTTAAAGCGGATTGCGATTACGAGTACGTTAGGCAATAGTGACGCAGGTTCCAGAGCTATAGTGTCCAGCGCTTCTCTTCGAACTTTTGAGTAAAGATGAAACAGATAGCTGATGATGGAGCCGGAATTCACTAATTAGTCTCAAAATTAATTTCGTTTTTAATATATGTAATTTTTTTTTTTTTTACCTTATATACATGTTCTGTATTTTTTAACCGACTTCTTGTTCTTTGCAGTTAATAAATTTTTGTGTCTCTCTGATAGCTGATTAGTTACCGGACACCTAATATCCGACCATACTTGATGCCGGATAGCCAGGTATCCGGCCGCCGGTTATCCGGCCGGACATTGCAGATTTGCGCATCGTAACGCATCGAAAAGTATGTTTGCGTGGCCGAACCGCTCATTCCCATAATTTGAAAATACCAGATTGCACTTTATTGTACTACTATAAGGATTTATTTATTGTATTTAGCTAAACTTTTGAATCTGGGGGTTGGGAATCTGGTATAAAGTGTAATCTGGTATTTACAAACTATGGTATTTTGGGAATGAGCGACACGAACGATCAGCGGGTCCGAGTCCGCTTTTTACTAGTTTTAAATATGTTGTAATTATCATGAAAAACTGTGTCTGTTGGTACGTTTTCGTTTACACAAAAATATTTCTTAGAATGTAACAAATTTAAAAAACCAGAAACAGAAACGAAGCTTAACCTAGTTCTTTATAATAACTACAACATCTTCATAAATCGTGGAAATCGGACTTGATTTTAAAGAGTGAGAAAGTTGATCGCCCAGGGAATATTTTTTACGGATTTTTTTGAGAGCTACGCCGTTTTAGCGGCTCTTCACAATTTTCTTAAGCTCTGTTGTGGTCAGTTCCACACGCGTAATTTATAAAGGAATGCGTAATGTTGATCGTCATCAAAAATGTGATTAGCATGAGGCGAGAAGTCTGTCGAGCTCAGTGTCGTATAAAGCTGCCTAATTGAGAATGCACGCGCCAAAATGTGTTTTGTACGTTTTAACGGGACTACTTGCACTCGCCGGTTAATATGAGCTGCGTCTAATTGAGAATCGCACCACATTTGACCCAGGAGCGACAATTTTAAAATTGGTTTTTAAATCAAGCACTTGCAGCTACAGTTAGTAAAGCATTTAGGTACATGTAGGTAGTAGGAAGTCTGAGGATGCAGGTCGCATTGGCTCGTTCTCGCTGGAAATCTAAAAGGTAGGCCTACGTTCAACAGTGGATGACTACGGGCTGAAATGATGATGGTGACGATGATGTACTTACGTCATAAAGGTAAATATGTATACACATTCCCAAGACGCCAAACATATGTAAAGTCAAGGAAATGTATTCGCGTACGTTTTTGACTCTTATTGTCATTATGACTATATTATTGAGAGTGAAAAAGGTACGCGAATACATTTTCTTTACCATACCTATATGCCCCCATTCCACTAACAATAAGGTCTATGTATCGGTACATAATATTTGACGCGATGGCTGTGTAGATACTACACATATATTTCAATACAGTCATGTTGAATAAATTGTTTTGATAAATATTTTAAAAGGTTAAAATATCCTTAGCAATTATAAATGTAGATAAAAAAGATAAAACATAAAAGAAATTTATTCAGTAATTATGCCGCTCGGGCATTTTTACACGTCAAGAATCTACCAGCGCTTCCCAAGAGGAGACCACTGCTGAGAAGAAACGCTGTAAGAAACTCAGAAGTAAGTATTTTTTTTAAACATATTTCATATTACAATGGTTCCTACTACTTAGTCTAGCATTATATAAAGCTACCAATATTAAATTAAATATAATATCAAATAACATGCGTAGTTCAGCAGGACAACATTCCAAAAATCTTACGGGAGAGATAGAGAGAGAAAAAGAAAAAAAGAAAAAATAGAATCAACTACTTATGTGTATATGAGATGGTGCAAGATGACCACATAAAAGTTTCGATACGTTTTCCTGCATCAACGGTGTCCCCTAAACAAGAAAAAGGAAGATAAAGTTTTTGAATTTCTGAACAAATTATTATTGACAAAGTTTCGGGTTTAGGCCATGCATTTTTGTCTGTTAGATAGTCCTCGACCCTGTTATACGCTTTAGACATTAACGACCTTTTCAAGATAGCCTTATACCCTAGATTTACACAAATGTTACTTTTCATCCCGGAAAATTCCTAGATTCCCAAGAGACTAACGACAATCAAAATCTACTCGGATGAAGCCACGGGCAAAATTCAAATTCAAAAATTCAAAATTATTTAATTCAGACAAAGTCCATAGTGTTAGTAACAATAGTTTAATATTACGACTATGTTAGTACTGCATTGATATAAAAAGAAAATAAAATACAATATAATTATTACACATGTCAAGACCCTAAACACTACAATAAAATTAAAATCATTACCATAATATTCTAAAAAATGCCGTAGACTGTGCCTCGAGAACCCATGTGCAACGAGTTCCAATGTCCCCAGGTAGCGCAAGCAGGATTTTCCCAAATCAGTCTCAGAAGGCTGTTGGGAGTGTCACGAACGCGGCGCATCAAGGAAGCAGTACGCTTGCGAATTATAGCACTAAAGCTGTCGGTATGCGCTTCCGCGAACATTCCCGATGCACTGCAGAAACGTGGCAGTCCCATCAGCACTCTAAAGCTGTTATTATATTGGACCCGCAAGGCATTGTAGGTTTTCTTAGTATAATTTTTCCACAGGCTGCACGTGTAAAAAGTTTGGCAGAACGCTTTAAAAAGGGTCTTTTTCACGTCACTATTACAACGTGCAAACCTGCGCGACAGCATATTACACCTAACAGCCAATGCCCTGCGTTCCCTTTCTAAATCAGCATCGTCCTGAAGGTTCTCAGTGATCCAGTGCCCCAAGTACTTAAAACGAGACACTCTGTTAAGAGGAGCTCCACACAGATACACGTCAGGAATCGTAACGGGAATCCTGTTTCCTGTCTTAAAAACTAAAAGCTCACTCTTCTTCGTGTTGTACTTGAGGCCATGGGTCACCGCATACCTTTCACAAATTGCCAACAATTTTACCAGAGCACTGATCGCCGGGCTCAGTAACACCATATCGTCTGCATAACTAATATTATTGACTAGAGTTCCGCCAATAGAGCAGCCGATACCTGTGTCACGGAGCTCAGCGATCAAACCGTCCATGTACAGGTTAAATAACCTCGGCGAACTAAGACCACCTTGTCGCACACCACACTTCAATCTGTACATGTCCGAATGTGCGTCTGCCCACCTCACTTGGTTGATTTGATTCCCATACCAGTAGCGAAATAGGTCGACCACCCCCCCCGGAGTACTCGTACCACCCTCAAGCTTGTCCCATAAGACGTCATACGAGACCATATCGAATGCCTTCGACAGGTCCAAAAAACAGGCACACACTGGTGTTTTCCCCTCCACGTAGTACTGGACGGTATGCTTAAAACAAAGAATAGCACTTTCAGTGGATAAATTGGGCTTAAAGCCAAACTGAGCATCCTGAGATGCAACATGCCTTGCCAGAAGTCAAAAGCTTAAATATTATCACTTGTAAAAGAAAACTTGAGATTAACAGCAAAATTAGAAAAACTGTAGTTTCAAAGCAATAAGAAAAAGCATTAACAACCAGATAAAGTGGAGAGCTACAAATCGAAGGTCATTGGATGGATGCATCTTAATGATTACCATAAGAAATATAGACACTGCTCAACTGACAACTTTTTATAACATTTTCATTGTCTAAAAGCTGTTTACATTTTAACTATATGTAAATCATGACGTTGACACACTGAATTGCTAATTGGTAAATGAAGCGTTTATTAAAACTCATTGTTTTTTTTAATGAAAATATTTACAAAAAGGTTTAACATTTTCACAGAATTCAACATGTTTACAACTCCAACAACTTCGTTTTAGTACCGATTGTCGGTTTTTTTGAATAGGACTTACGAAACCACACACACTTAATAGCAATCTTAACGCAAAATGTATAAAATTATCGGAATATAAAAGTGCGTCTCTATTCCTTGCGCAAGTTATTTACAAAAAAAAAAAATACTTCATAGAATATATTCCTCTAAAATAACAAATAGTGGAATTTTGTGCAAACACACCCTAAGCCACTAAGAACAGCCCGAAATAAGAACCAACTTTGTTTTTAAAAACGAATGCCTCATGGACCGCAACTACCTTATATATTAAAAATAGCCATTCTACGCAAAGGAGACGTACTATTTATTTTGAAAACAATTATTACGCTAAATATGGATTTTTGAAAATTCGTCTGCCTTAACCGGGTGTCTTAACTGGTCAAATATAACAAAACAACCAAGTCGTAGTTTATAATACAGATCGAAAGGCTCATTGATAGTGTTCATTTTTATCTACAAGACATGCCTTTACACGGTAAAAAAACTCGATTTTATTGTTTTGGCATATTCGAAAAGGTAGACTCCCAGGTTAAGGCAGCTGAATTATCAAAAACACATAAATGCAGTTACTGTTGTTTTCGAAAAATTTCCATTGCGTAGAATTAGCTATTTCTAATATTTAAGCTGGTGGCCGTCCATGATGCGATCGTTATTTCGACCTGGTATATACCATATAAAACTACCGCGATACTCGGTTTACCATTGAATTGCCGACAGACTTTTAATCGAATATTATTTCAAAGACAACGTTTCAAGTATTTTCATTTCATCGACAAGTCATTGCGTCGTAGACTTGATACTAGGTAATTTGAACCGAGGTCTTTTAATTAGTAGGTGACATATTTCAATAAAAATCATGTCATGACTAATCATTTCGGGTCTTTTTAATTTGTTTTTTTTTACTTGTAATAGTATTTATTCCGCATAAAATTATTTGAATTGGTAATATTTTGCTATCAAAACTAAACGCAATCACTCTGCGCGATTATAGCTGTGTTCCTAATTTATTATAATATTATGATAATAATAATAAAAGTTATTGTAATAATAGTAATGTGTCATGTTTTTGTGTTCTTGGGGGTCGCAGTTCTAACCTAACCTAACCCACTTCTGTCAACAGTTCGTTTTCTTGGGGGTCGCAGTTCTAACCTAACCTAACCCACTTCTGTCAACAGTTCGTTTTCTTGGGGGTCGCAGTCCTAACTTAACCTAACCTACTTTGATACACCAATAAATCTTAGTTTTATTATACATATTTGTATGTCACACTACATAATTTGCAAAATGTATAAATGTGCAATTGGACATATAAAATTGTATTAAAGTAATACGTCGAAGAAATCAATTGCAATGTTTTGTAGTTGTACCAATTAAGATAATTTGAAACAAATCTGCGATTAAGTAGTATTCGTTGATTAGTATTTCCACGTAGTAAGATAAATTTAAATAAATAGTAGTTGAATTAAGGTAACGCCAAACAATATTACTAGTACTAAAGTTTCGATGAATCGTTGTCGATGAAATAATATTCGATGAAAAGGTTGTCGACAAAACAAGGGTACACCGCGATACTCACACACATTGAAGGCGCTCCGTCTAATTTCGGTTTAAAAATTGGAAAAGTGTGTACAAAGTGAAGGATTGTTTTGTAAAAGTGACATTTATTTATCGATTAACGATAAAGAGATATAAAAGTGCCATTTGAACAGTGAATTTATAGTTTTCTCCTTAAGTGAAATCGCCTTTGGAATATTCCTACCCTCATGAACTTATAAATAACAACATTGCCTTAAAGGTTATACGAAGTGAATATTTTTTACGCTGCGAATATAATACCTCAAATGTCGGATTAAAATCCTATATGCTGTGTTATCGACTGTCTTTCTATTGTCGATAGAACGAACGCATTGATTACACGTCATGGATGACAGTGCGCAGCTAGTGACAGATTGTTGTTGACGTTGACATTGACGTTTGTGCTATCCAAACAACCGCACGGTCCGCAGGCTATTTAAGCATTGCGTTTTGTTACTGCCATAGTGAAATAAAACTCGTTGCGTTTTGAGAGTTAACATCAGTTACGTCTTCGATGGTTTGCTCTGCTTGTAAGAACAAACTTAATGAAAAAGAATTTCTAAAATGTTCGCAATGCGTCAAGTGTTATCATTATCTATGCGTTAGCATGCTACCTGTAGATTTTAAAAAGCTTACTCCAGATTGTAAAGAATCCTGGACCTGCCATGTCTGCAAACTAAAACATGCAAAGAGCGGAGACTACTACAATACACCACATGGGAAGCGCGTTCAACCTCCTAATTGTGATACTGCCCAGCAGGACAACGTGACGCTCCGCAGTAAAATATCCAAAGCGCAAAACATCGGACTGCCAAGTACTGACGAGAAACAAAGTGTAGCGCAGGCCTCTAAATTGCATAACGAGCATATTTATTTGTCAAAGGAGGATGTTCGGGAGGTTATTCAGGTGGAACTGCGTAAGGCCTTGAAGGAGGAAATAGTCAATATTATTACAAATTATGCGATCAGCTTTGCACTGAGGTGGAAAGCTTAAAACGCGAAAATAGGGATTTGGTCTCCCGCTTGAACGAATCCGATCAGCAGTCCCGTTCTTGTAATATAGAAATACAATGTGTACCTGAGCATACTTCAGAAAACCTTGTCACAACGGTACTGCAGTTGGCCAGAACAGTGACCTGTGAGCTGAAGGACGATGATATACATCTCTGCACGAGAACTGCCTAGCTGGACTCCCACAACCCTAGACCACGTTCAGTGATAGTGAAGCTAAGGAGCCCTATGGTGCGTGATAAATTGCTTGCAGCGGTTATAAAGTTCAACAAAGCAAATCATAAAGACAAAAACTCAATACCAGTGATCTAGGCATCGGTGGCGACAAAAAACCTATTTATGTCGCGGAGCACCTAACCCCATACTTCAAATTAATACATAAAGCAGCTAGAGCCGCGGCACATGAGAAGCAGTACAAGTACGTGTGGGTAAGAAGCGGCAGAATATTTGTTCGCAAAGATGAGACATCCCAATCGCTGATGAAGAGTTTGGACTCGGTTAACAGATTACTGAAATAATACTTTTTCACTATAATATTATATTTAACTATTCTCACTTGTAAGACTTTACATGTACTTTGTTGTTACTTATGGCTTCATTAACGTGTTATTACCAAAACGTTCGGGGTTTAAACACTAGAACTATTGATTTCTTATGTAATGTCTCTATTAATGATTAAGATATAATTTGTATTACCGAAACTTGGCTACAGAGCAATGTTAGTGATTCAGAACTTTTCGACGACAGATACATAGTCTATAGGCGTGCGCGTAATCTTTCTCTCCCCACCTCGAAGAAAACAGGTGGAGGAGTGATGGTCGCAGTAAAGAAAAATCTGTTGTCTTATAGATTGTATGAGTGTGAGACTAATTTGGAAGATTTGTGGATTGTCATAGAACTTAAAATTAACAAGGTTATTACTAAATATTGCATTTGCTGTGTATGTCTACCTCCGCCAAGTAAGTTTGTTGACCTGGAACAGTTTGTGGATAGGGCATCGGCTAATTTGACTAATTATTCTGACGCTTTGATATTGGGCGATTTAAATTTACCTACAATCGACTGGACTGTCATCGATAATGAATTATTTATGACCCCGTCGTCTTCCTGCTCTTGTTCTCTGACCCACCTAATTAGGGAGTTTATGGCCTTAAGCGATATGAAACAGTATAATTTTCTTAAGAATTGTAATTCCAAGACTCTTGACTTAGTTTTCTCCAATCATACCATCCTACTTGAGTCTACGGACTTTGCGTTAAGTATCCAGGACCCGTACCATCCTCCTTTAGTTCTGGATTTGAAGTTTGAATCGGGTGCAAATCTTGAAGCAAATAACCACCCCAGACTAAATTTCTACAAGGCGAACTTTGAACAAATAAATAGTTATCTGGGCGGCTAGGACTGGGAATCAATTTTGAGGTCTTATCGAGATGTCAACCATATGGTGGAAGAACTGAGGATTAGGCTTGACTATGCAATAGAAAAATACGTTCCTTTAACAAAACCTACAGGTAAAAAATATCCTATGTGGTTCTCTCGCGACTTAATTAGACTTTTAAAAGAAAAGTATAAACTTAGGCATAAAATTAAAAAATATCACATCCCACTAGATGAACTCAGCCTGAGCCTTATAAAAAAAAGGTGTAAAGAGCAGTGCATAAAAAACTATAACTCTTTTTGTGAAAATCTGGAAAATAATATTGAAAGCAATCCGAAAAACTTCTGGACATTTGTAAAGCAGAAACGTAAAAATAAATCCCTACTTCCATCATCCATGCATTTTGACGCAGAGGTTGCTCAAGATTGTCGTGGAATTTGCAACCTTCTTGCTAGAAATTGTTCGTCAGTCTAAGTATAATATTGAAGTTCCCACTGCAACTGAGCCCGAGCTGCCCGAGGTAGTATCAGTATTTCCTAATTATTTAAACAAAATTACAATAGGCGAAAAAACGGTGTTAAGAAAGCTGAAACCACTGGATTTACGGAAAGGTAGTGGCCCTGATGATGTGCACCCCTTATTTGTGTACAACTGTGCAAGCCAGCTTTCGTACCCTTTGACAACCATATTTAATAGATCCCTTGAATCCGGTACATTGCCAACATCATGGAAGGAAACAAAAATTGTTCCCGTGTACAAGGATGGTCCAAAATCTGATATACGAAACTATCGCCCTATTGCTATTTTGTCTGTGATCCCGAAAGTATTCGAATCGTTGGTTTGCCCATTTCTGTATAGACAAATTTTGCCCAAACTAACGGACAAGCAGCACGGATTTATTAAGTGCAGATCAACTAACTCAAATTTGGTGGCTTTTGTTTAGTCCGTAACCGACCAAGTCAATCGTAGGGTACAAGTGGATGTGATATATACCGATTTCAGTAAGGCTTTCGACAAGGTCAACCATGTGTTGCTTCTCAAAAAGTTGTCAGGGTGCGGTATTGGAGATTCCTTGCTTGGGTGGCTCGGATCCTATCTTGAGGATCGTAGGCTCTGTGTTGCTGTCAACGGAGGGCTATCTAATTCCTTTATGGCGTCATCAGGTGTCCCACAAGGCTCACATTTGGGTCCCTTATTGTTTTTGGCATTCATAAATGACATAGTAGACAGCTGTCTACATTCGGAATCTTACCTGTTTGCCGATGACCCAAATATCATGAGACCAATCAGAAGTTGTGAAGATAGCAAGCTTCTTCAGGATGATATTGATAGACTGTCTGTTTGGTGCGAGAAAAATGCAATGATCCTGAACCCGGATAAATGCTATCATGTTACTTTCACCCGCAATAAGATAATTATCCCTTCTACGTATCGAATAGGCAATGACACGCTTAAAAGTGTAAAAACTATTAAGAATTTGGGAGTAACATTGGATGGGCAGCTTTCCTTTAATCCACATGTGGACAACATTGTAAATAGGGCATCCAGAATGATGGGTTTTGTAATTAGGAACACTAAGCACTTCAAACGCGTACAAATCAGGTTACTCTTATATAACTCGTTGGTGAGAAGTGGCCTTGAGTACTGTTCTCAAGCTTGGTCTCCACTATTTGAATTCCACAAAAGCCGAATTGAAAGAGTCCAAAGACGTTTCCTATTTATTTTGAGCTATAAATCTCGTAAAAAGAAATCTCTTAATTCGTACAATGAGCGCCTGAAATTCTTTCGTTTAATCTCACTTACTTGCAGAAGAAAGGTATTGGATCTTCTATTCCTTTATAAACTCGTCAACTGTAGGGGTCTAGATTGCTCGGATTTGCTAAGTAGGGTGAATTTTACTATTCCGAATAGATTACCTCGTAAAGGCGTCTACAAGCTGTTCAAGGAGCGTTTCCGGAAAACTAGGATGGGTCGTAACTCTCCAATCGTAAGGATGTTACGGATGTACAATCACATCCCTGCCTCTGCCGGGATCGACATATTTCGTGATTCGAAAAACACGTTTCAAAAATTAATTTGCGAGCTTTTCGTGTCCCTGGGTTCAAGGATGTGAGAGTTATCCGTCGTGTTATTGTTTCATTCTTCTCGTTGTTGTTTCGTCATAATGCTCATTGAATGTGTTATTTGTAATTTAATTTAGATTTGTTGAAATAGTTTAGTAATTTTATTAATAATTAACTGTAATCTTCAATACACTTGGAAGTAGCTGTGGTTACCTATAATTAGATAAGCATCCTATGTAACACTAGCCTAAGAGCCTATTTATAGTAATGATGTATTATCTGTTGGTAATCCTGAAAAAAAAAAAAAAAAAAATCTCAACTTGACAACAGTGAGTTCGGTTTGTTCAACCTGTCGATATCTTATCTACGAGGATGAGCAAGTGCGGTGCTTGTAAGAAGTTTATGCAAGCCACAGAGGGTGTCACGTGCAGCCTCTCGTCATGCAAAACAAAAATTTATCACAAGGAGTGTGTTAGCTTGTCATGGATTTGTACAACGTGCAAAGCAGCTATGCCGCGAGATAACCGAAATGCAACCCCTGTCAAAGGGGTTGATGAAAATATTGATAAAGATTACCACCTGCGTACCGGTAACACAGAGGAAGAACCAGTGACCTCAGTAGTAACGTCGGAAATAAGCAATAACATTGATAGACTTACCCGCGAATTTCAGCTGTTTCGTGCCGAGCTTCAAGGCCTGCGGGCAGATGTCGGCGGAATACGCGATGAGATGCGCGAGCTTGCCCAATCGGTGTCTTTTTGGTCTACCAGAACTGAAGCCCTGGAGAAGCGCGTTGACAATGCGGAACACCAACTACAATCGCTCGGGTCCGCGAAGGTGGAAATAGCATCCTTGCATAATGTTATAGCCGAACTACACGAACAGCTGCACGACCATGACCAGGAGGCACTCGCAAACGACATAGACATTACTGGAATGCCAGAAGAGGTTGGTGAAAATCCAGTACACACCGCGCTACTTGCAGCCACTAAAATTGGGGTTAGTCTGGACGAACGCGATATCGTGTGCGCCTACCGAGTGAGCGGGAAGAGGGGAGATGGTAACGACCGCTCTCGCCCTCTGACTGTAAGTTTGATCCGCCGAAATGTGCGGGACAACCTAATTAAGAACGCTCGGGTTAGGCGTGGAATTACCACTGCCAAGGACGGCCAGGTGAGTGACAATCGTACCATATACATTAACGAGAGGCTAACAGCGAGAAACAGGACTATATTTCGAAAAGCTCGGGCGCTGTCAAAAGAAAAGCAATGGAAATATGTATGGACAAGGAACGGCCGCATTTTTGTTAGGAAAGCGCCAGGAATGCAAGTATGGCAAATTAAAAATGAAGAGGTCTGTGCGCGCGTCATCATTTAGACAAGAAATCCTTTGCAACTGCTTTGTTAGATTTAACAATTTTAAGTGCTATTTTAAAATTCATATATATGTATTTTTAGTATTTAAGTATGATGCGTGTTTTGACTTTATAGTATGGTCAATAATCTGTTTATACAACGTAGTATTCTGTGATTGTGAAACCATTAGGTACAACTGCAAAATGATTTTAGTATTTTTTTATCTCCATTGGATAGTATGCGCTACAGAGCTAATACAACATTTTTTGAAAAACCGGTTTATTATGTGTTTTAGTATTTCCAGTAAAAAATATATTTGTAAACGGACTTCAGCGGAGCGTACTATGCTTTTTTCTGTCCTTAAATCTAATTTCCATGACTATTAGTACGGAACACGGTTTGAAGCTGGGATTGTTAAATGTTAGATCTCTTAACACCGGGAGAGACTAGTTGCAAACAGCGGTACAAAACTATCAGCCAGATGTATTAGCTCTTAATGAGACATGGATAAAAAAAGGAGAAGAAAAGCATGCCCCTGTTATCCCAGGGTACGTGTTAAAGCATGTTCCCCGTGCAGGGGAAAAGCATGGCGGCGGTGTAGGCTTTTATGTTAGGAAAGAACTGCGCACGCGTGTTCTACCCCACCCTCAATCTACACTAGAGCAAATGAGGCTGGAGATTTGTATACCTGAAGGTAAGCTGGTGGTTGGCACGGTATATAGGCCTGAATGGATTTCAGTTGAAGCGGCGATAGAATCATTAGGGGAGTCGTTAGGTGCTTTTGCAAATTCCAGATATACTTGTATTTTAACTGATTTTAATGTGGACCTTGCGGAGCCCCTCAGCAGGCGTGCAATGGACATTATAACTTTTTTCAAGCAACATGGCATGGAACAGTTAGTGACAGAGCCAACTAGGGTAACAGATTCATTGCGTTCACTTTTGGATTTAATAGTAACAGATATGCCCGACAGATGTACCAAGACTGAAGTGCATCATAACCCTTTACTTAGTGACCATGCGTTAATAATATCGTGTTTTAAAATTAAAAAACCTAAACCTGTTCCACGGTTTGCCATGGCCAGGTCATTGAAGGACGTAAACATAGCAGACTTCCAAGCAGACCTCAATTTCATTAGGTGGGAACAAATCCTGGATCAGCCAGATGTGGATTCGATGACAACTATGGTCAACGCGTTTCTATTCGGGTTGTTTGAAAAGCATGCACCTGTGAAGCGTATTAGAATCAAAGACAGTATTAATACTGTCTTTAGCCCTTGGATAACGAATACTATGAAGCTTATGATGTCTCTCCGTGACAAGGCTTTGTCAAGGTCATACAGAACAAAATGTCCCTGGCACCTCGAATCCGGACAGTGACACGCTGCGTTATTTTAAAAGTTCTAAATACAACAATGGTAACTTTGATATAAAGACAACGTCTGAGATGAAGTAGGAAAAATATTGAGCAATATTAAAACCAACGCTTGTGGCCATGACCAAATAAATATCGAAATGCTCCAACTCACTCTACCCAGGACGCTTAATATTATAACCACTATAGTCAATAAATCTATAAAGAGCAATACGTTTCCTGAATGCTGGAAAAATGCTCAAGTTAGGCCTATTCCTAAAGGTAGCCATGTAGAGACCCTAAAAGATCTACGACCGATCAGTATCCTTCCAGTTTTATCTAAGGTAATTGAACGAGTAGTTGAAAAACAGTTTAAGACATTTCTAGAAAGTAATTACATTTTACCGACACTGCAGTCGGGCTTTCGAGAGGGATGCGGAACAGGCACTCTAGCACATGTGACTGACGATGTCCTGACAGCGTCAGACATAGGTCAAGGTACGGTCCTTGTACTGTTAGATTTCTCGAGGGCTTTCGATTGTATCAATGTTGTTCTTCTGCTAGCTAAGTTGAATTTCTACGGGGTGTCAGAGTCTGGCTGCTCTTGGTTGAGATCTTTTTTGACCAACAGACATCAGCAGGTAATAACAGAAGACGAACAGGGTAATAGGAAGGTATCTCAGAAAATACGTATATCCAGGGGTGTTCCGCAGGGTTCCATTTTGAGTCCGCTCCTGTTTATCCTTTACACGACAGACATGTTGAATGTGGTAAAAACCTGTAATATACATCTATACGCCAATGACATACAAGTCTATAAATCATTTGAAATCAATGACGCGCAGAGTACCATTTCCGAAATAAACGCAGACCTAAATGCCATTTACAAATGGGCAGAAAACAATTCTTTGGTTCTTAATGCGGCTAAGATTAAATATATGCTACTGGGAACAAAAAACCAAATAAGGAAAATGGCTCAGGAAAATATATCCATAAAAGTCAACGGTGAAGATGTTGAGCGTGTTAAATCTGCGAGGAATTTAGGACTGGTGATGGATGAAGAGCTACGTTTTGTCGACCATATTAACGGTAAAATCCGGAGTGCTTTCTACAAACTTAAAGTTCTATATCTCATTAGGGAACATCTCAGCACGCGTATAAGAGTTATGTTGGCGGATTCACTGGTGTTGTCACCATTTAATTACTGTGATATGGCCTACGGCCCCCGACTCTTTAAAGAAACGAAACAAGCCGTTCAGAGAGTACAAAATGCATGTATTAGGTTTTGTTTCAAGGTACCAAAAAGGTCACACATATCGCCAATACTGAATCTGCGAAACATGCTTAACATGGACTCTCGCCGAGAACTTCATTTCGCAAGCCTTCTGCATAGGGTAGTCAATAGTCACAAACCGGTTTATCTTTATAATAAGCTCTCGTGGTATAAAGATTTACACAAATGGAACACGAGGTCACAAGTGCAATGGAAAATGTGTGTACCGAAGCATAAGTCCGTGGGGTATAAGGGTGGTTTTAAATACTCAGCTGCTAAGATTTGGAACAATATTCCTCCGCCTATTCGCCAAATTAAAGGTTCTGTTAGCTTTAAACTAAAGGTGAAAAATATTCTAGTTATTCGACAAAAAGACAGCATGAATGTAGTGTTTAAGACCGCCCGGCCCGCATACAAATTTGAATCAAAGTTAAACATTGTATTTTGATTTGTTTTATTTTGATTTTTTGAGCATCAGGCAGGGTATGAACAATAGTATACGGATGTTAAGTGTGTATATCCTGTGGCCTTTATTTCGAAGAAACACATATCAGTGCGTGTGATGTATTGCTTGTTCGGTGTAAATGATTTTAGGTTAAGTAAGTTTTAGTTTTTAAACGTAGGGTTCCGCTGAAAACCAGCGCTGAGCTGTGGACGCCGGCCGAGGGCCGTCGTGCGAGCTCGGCAAACGCTGACGCGCCGCCCTTTTGCCACAATGATAATGTCCAGGGCCTCTGTTCAACACGGTGGGGAGCTGTTACCGTATTGACACCGTTTTGATAATTCTTATTTACTTGACAGTAATGGCGGCTGACGTCATAACAATGCCATAGCGGGTTAATTGCGGTATCGTTCTGTACCGCCTAGAATACCGGCCCAGTCGAGTGTTTTATTTTTACTTTAGATTTCTTAGTTTTAGTTCTTAGTTTCTTTTGTATTTTTATATTATTTTCTGTGGCAATAAATGTATTTTCTTTCTTTCTTTCTTTCTTTCTTTCATATGTTGAAAAATTTATAACAATTACACTTGCAGTAATTTTATTGGTAACCCTTCATTTTATCGAATTTCACTTAATCGATTGTATCATTTTATACAATTTTATTTCATTGAAAACTAATTTCAGCTGAAACCACGATGTTTTACGTAAAACAAGCAAAAAATATATATTCACGCGACGAGAAATATATAAATATATTATATTTATATTTGATGAAATATAAATTCATAGTATATTTTTAGTCATAATGTTTTTTAGGTCATATCATCGCAAGGCATAACGAATTATTTCAAGAAACTGTTACTTTTTCAGGGTTCTTATAATTCAAACCTAACCTAACCTAGCCTTTTCTACACATTGGATCTTTCATAAATTCTGAAAATAATATATTTTCAGCGATATAAAAAGTTATGACTATCAATAATTATGTCAACAATATTATTATGACCAATAAAATTTTGGGAAACAAAGGGCTCCCGTTTCGATCAAATAATAGGTAAGTACTCAATAATTTATTAGACGCCACTTACTATAATCTAGATACATTCCTATATTTCTAGAAATAAGAAAATACATATTAAGAGACATAGAAATACATATTAATAAGAGACACTTGCAGGACCTCGGGAAATAAAAATACTCCGAGTAATGCTTGACTGAAATATGTATTAATATATTAATTTATTTTGCAATTAGCTCTAGAATAAGTTATTTTGAGGAAAATCTGAAATGGTAAATAAAAGGCGTCCAATTTACAAGCACACTTTATTTTAATTTCAAAAATGGGGTGAAATAATCTTCCGACAGTTAGTGATTATAATTAGCTTTACATACTTTTACTTTTCAAAATCACAAAGGAAGCGTCGTTAACAGATTTTTCAATTTTGTGATTTGGATCCATATTTACTAGTTTATCTGCGTTATGACCTTCATAGTCCTTTTTCGTATACGCCTTAAGGTAGAAACTCGTGAAGAGATGAATCATGAAAATACAGTTGGCTAAAACCA
The DNA here is from genome assembly GCA_923062465.1 of Acleris sparsana. NCBI lineage: Eukaryota > Metazoa > Arthropoda > Insecta > Lepidoptera > Tortricidae > Acleris > Acleris sparsana. The sequence goes on from OV281288.1 coordinate 2,858,734, forward strand.
AAACTAACAAAGTGTTGGACGGACGGCATTTTGACATAAAGCTTGCAGTAACGACATGGGTCAAGATCAGCAGGAATTGGATCTGCAAAAAAAATATGTTTTCAGAGCAATTTAAAAAACCTCGAAAAGGCAGTCTGTATAAAAGTGACTACAAGTTCGAAGAAATTAAATATATTTTCCAAGGTATTCAATATCTGACCAAGCACACGCCGTTTTAAGGGTTCCGTGCCCAAAGGGTAAACGTAATAGGGTAGGGTCTGTCTGTCTGTCACTAGGCTCAATCTCATGAACCGTGATAGCTAGACAGTTGAAATTTTCACAGATTATCTATTTTTGTTGACGCTGTAATAAAAACCGATTAATATAATTATTTAAGGGGGGCTCCCGTACGACAAACGTGATTTTTTTCAAGGGTCGCCATACTTGGAACAAATGACCGGAAATTTTGTGTCAGTATCTTCCAGTCTTCGTGACTTTTTGCAGTTTTTTGCCCGATATTAATAACGGTAAAAGGTAGACGCTTGAATAATCACAGAATATTTATTTTGTTGTATTTCCACTTTCAAAATAAAATATTCAAGGGGGCCATACAACAAACGAGTTTTTTTTTTAGATAATGGTACGGAACGCTTCGTGCGCGAACTCGTCTCGCACGTGGCCGGTTTTTTTCATAAGCGATAAATGTCCTTGTTATTATTAATCAATGTGCAAATAACTACATTTCAGTACGAAATAACAGTTAAAACATATGAAGGTTATCGTAGCACATGATTTAATATAAAAAATGCATATTTCCGATCCGAATAGGAGACGATTTGCATTGGGCTGTTTATTCGATAAAAAGTATTTTATAACAAATTGAATATGCTAAGTAATATAACTAAAGTAAAAAAAATCTCCTTCCATCTCTCTCCCAAGATTTTTGGCAAGTTAAGCCTGCTGAACTACACATGTTATTTGATATTATATTCTATTTAATATTTATAGCTTTATTATAATGCTTAGACTAAGAAGTACCATTGTAAAATAAAATATGTTTAAAAATGGCTGACTGCTGAGTTTATTGCGGCGTTTCTTCTCAGCAGGGTTCTCCTTTTGGGAAGCGCTGGTAAATTCTTGACGTGTAAAAGTACCCGTGCGGCCTACTGACAATAAATTACTTTTATCTTTTTTTATCTTTTATATGGTGAAAAGCTAGACTGAAAAATTTCAGTCCAGTGTATAAATAATTAAAAATTAACTTTGTTTAAAAAAAAAGCAATTTATTATACAAATTACATACTAATCGAAAGTGCCTATAGAATATGCAAACGTTAGGTTGTCAATTTTTTCCCGTCAAGCTATTGGGTAGGCAGGTATAAACAGGTAAATCAGTACTAATAATTTGCACCAAACCTAACGTTTACATATTAGTATGTAAGTATTGTATTAAAAAAATATTTGTGGTTTTTTTTTTCTGATATAAGTACTGGACTGAAATTTTTCTTCTACCTATTCGCCACATATTGTTTAGCGTATTAAATTTTATATAAAATACTTTTTTACGAATAGACGATTAGTTTTTTAATTAAATATAAGTCCTTACCAGCTGGAATATGGTGATATACTTCTTCCACCACAGATACCTCTCAAGGCTAGGGAAGGCCGAAAGCCCATAGTATGTATACATAATGATGTGTACGAACGAGTTAAACGTTCCGATAAAGAAGAATCCATAATTCGGGTCGTACTTGACCATCAGCCATGCAAGAATCAACACCATCGTGTGGTGGTACACGTGTAGAAAAGATACTTGGTTATTCTTCTTTCTTAGTACGAAGAACACAGTATCTAAAAGTTCAGAAACTTTTGCTAGGAGATACAAGTATATGCAGCGTGCTACCTGAAATTTCAAAGAGTAATTAACACTGTTTTAGCCAAGGAAATCACAATGATTCTGACAATAGGTTGACAGTTAGGTTACTAAGAGCCATGATAAATAATGGGGCTCTTTATGCACTTCTTGTTTTTGGTGCGTTCGAGCGTTCTCCAGTAACGGCCGGTTCAAAGGGGCCAAAGAAAAACTACAGATTGGCTTTTGGCATCTGTATGTTAATCTAGAAGCAAAATAGCTTTATCTCTAGAAAAAATAGTTAACTCCACTTAATGGATTTTAATTCACCATCAGCAGTGAGATCATTTTTCACGGAACGTAAATTCTGGTTATGTGCGGGTGTTACATAGAATTCACGTAAACCGGAGCAAGAGGGCAAGTAGCTAGTGTTTAATTTATGAATATTAATAATATTTAGCATTTTCAAGATATTTTTAAACTTACTGCTGTATGTATAACTTTGTTATCCGTCACGCAATCTGAACGAAATACACCGTGGTGAAACAGAAAAGAAAATCCCTGAAACACATAAAGTACTTAGATTTATGTAACGTCTTACTTTGCCTTGATAAAAATATCAATGTTAGGTATGAATACACACATTCATACATTAAATCACGCCAGAGCATAGACCGCTTCTTTCCACCTGCTACGATCCTGACAAATCTCTTTCACTTCTTCCACGTTTGAATACACGGACATTTTGGATGTGTGTATAAACAAACTCACCCGCCACGCTAAGTAGGTAGAATAAAGGACTTGTAGAGCGTTGTAGACCATTATCGTCCACCTGAGTTGGAAGGCTGGTCTGTTCTCCATCATCGCCGGGCCCAGTTTTGTTACAAATGCCAAATACACCACCAGTATCGTCAGGACTAGACTTGGCGTATCCATCAGAAACCAATCATCGACGAAATCGGCTGGAGACAAAGAAAATGTTGGATGCTCCATCTGATTTTTTCTAGCTATTCACTTTTCATGCTTATTTTGTAAGAATTTTATTTTTGTTTCTGTTTTATTTTAACCAACCAACGAATAACCGGGCCCTAACATGGCTGCGTTTATCGCCTGACAAAGTATGGATAAGGCATCCGTCACCTTCTGAAACGCAAATAAGTACGACAGTGACGGATGCTTTATCCTCATTTGACACGCGATATAGAGGCAGCCATACTAGGCCCAAAGAAAATGGTAGAAGACATATTTTAAACTATAGTAATTAAGAGGAAAGATTACGGGACACCTGATATGGCACGACAAGTTCTTTTTTAACATTGGTAAAGTTGAGGGAAAAAGTGGAAGAGAGAGACCCAGATTTACTTATTTCAGTCAAATTAGACAGAAGGCCATTTTCAAACGGAGAAAAGTGGAAATTACTCCACAGACAAAAGTTAAATGATGATGGTTAATTATAATTTTTAATTCAGCTTTATTTTGTAGCCATTATTATCAAAAAGAGGTTCCCCTGACAGTTAATTATGATAGCTAATAAAGACCCTAATCCCCACTTTAAAGACGTACTTCCCGATATGTCAAAAAATACGTTTTGCATTTTCATTTGTTACCCTCAAGCCTCTGCTTTACCAAGATAGTTACGGAATAGTAGTTTATGTGACCGTACATAATGAAGGGCATTGAAAACAAGGGTGGGTTGCCCGAAGGCGAGTTTCATAATAACATCACACAAGTGTTTTAATGCCTAATTATACATAATTAATTAGTGTATGTAACTGTACACAGTTACATACACTAGTTTATCTATCCATAATAATCGTAAGCATCCATGATGCATTCAGGAGCAGCATATTATGACCGGCATCGCGGCGTTGTTCAGGGCCACTAACAGCAATTATTTTATGACGTTAGTTTGTCATGGATATCAGGAGGCGTCGTTGAAATACCTATATCATCTTGATTGCTCATTTTAAAAGATAAAAGATAAAAGTCATTAAGTAAGTAGGCCGCACGAGCACTTAAACACGTCAAGAATTTACCAGCGCTTCCAAAGAGGAGACCGCTGCTGAGAAGAAACGTATTTCATATTACAATGGTACTACTTACTCTAAGCATTATATAAAGCTATAAATATTATAGTACATTACTACAGAGGTCGGGACAAAAGGGGTTGCCGGCCGAAGTTATATAGACGGAGACGGATATAGGTCTGACAACCCCATATTTCCCGCCGAAGTATGTATAGTGCTTTTCTCAAACATAATTCATTAAAATAATTAAAACAAAAATTACAATGTCAAATAGGTACTAGGAGTGCATAAACATTAAAAGTATCCTACAGTGCTCAGTACGCCCGCCCGCCGGCCCGCTGGTGGCGCGCGCGGGGCTCGCCGCATCGTGCTAACCTCCTAATTACCTCTGCGGTCCTGGTACTTCAAATAAACATGCAAACGCTTTGTTGGATGCACAGCTTAGTAAATTAAAAAAAAAACAGCTATTTAGCCTTTTCATAAACACAGCCACAATGGCCAAATTTAAATTAAAAAAAATTACTTCCCGGCCAAGGCCTAGGCCTTCGTATGAAATTCCTTTACAGTTCTCTCGAGTTTTTAAAAGAAGAAAGAGTTAGGCTTCTAACAAAACAGTCTATTTTTATGGTGGTCATAATATGGTGCGCATCATGGAGGTTTTATGATATTTGGATAGATCTTCATCATTCATTTCATTCTCATAATCAGTTTTTACATTTTTAATTACTAGAGAGTTTGTCTTAGCCAAAAGTAAACTCAGTTTAAGTAAGATGCAAGAATAAACAATTATATTATTTAGGATTCTTAAGTAAAAAACGGTCAACTCGGTGCATATAGCAACTTCATTGCTGGCATAAGATATAATAATGCTATTTGTACCCACTAACCTGCCCCCTTGAAGTACCAAGGGGTTTTCAGAACTTCAATTTCCATAGTATATATAGTTATTGTACGAGTACACTTGTTTGTTATATTGCTGCAGTGGAATTATAAATGCCAAAAAATGTAGTAAACATTATATACTTTCATTGATTTAAAATTTAATATAATTATGCAACGAGCAACCATGAATGGACACTGTTATGCATAAAACAGCCAACGGATTTGGATACAATTATGTTAACTGAGTTCTGTCCCCTTCTGAATACATTTGCATTGTCAAGACTAAAATCTTAAGACTGCATTTTTTATATTTTATTTCGAATAAATTTAGCGGTCCCCACTCAAACTTGTCTAATATTGTTTGTTTTTTTTCCGGGTTTATTATTTAATTTTACCGAATTTAAATCCTGTATACAATATACAACAAAAATAAATCACGCTGAAAAACCACGTTTTTTTCCACAATGCATGCTCGGAAATGTCATGTAAACACAGTCCGCGAAGTTATACGTTACAGAAATACGTAAAAAAACAGTTATTATTGTCGTATAGCAGCGTGTAGCGGCCATGAAATATGTATACAATTTCATTACATTACAGTCTTTTTACTTAGATCATGTTTCCCTAGTCCACTAGCGAATCCAAATCAAAACAGCCAAATAATCGTATCTACTAAGTTCTCTCAATTTAGTGATTCTTTTGAAAATGTCTTAAGCTAACTGGCGTTTTACACCGACTTTAAAAGTGTCTGAAATAGATTTACTTCTTTTTTTTAAATCATTTTGCGTATATATATATATATATTTTAATCTCATTTATTTTATAAGCCATACATCTTATGATTAAGTCGGCATCTTGCGTATATTAACGAAATAAAATGTATAACTAACTTAAACTAACACGTTTTACGTAAGTGTAACCTTTTAAATTGTACTTCAGAGCGAATATGGCATTATGATTAATGACGTGTAACTACTTTAAAAAAAAAATACAGCGGAAATGTAAATAAATATGGCAATTTTTAAGGCTGTATATGTTTTACGAAAACCCAAAAAAAAAAAAAAAAACACAGAGAAAATCACTATACTAGGCTCGACCGTGAAGAGCGGGGACTCGTGTATTAGCTTACTCGTATCATACTCGTCCTGAAACCGCTCTCTTCCCGATCTCTGCAGTAATGTACTATTCTTATATGGGGACCCCATGCAGTAATGTACTATCTTTTCACTTTCTTAAAAACAAGTGTAAATAAAACTGCTGTAACACAGACTCTGAAAAAAAAAACGCTTTCTATTACGGTTCAAAATAAAAAGGGCGACGAATGGACGGACAGCGTAGGCATTATAGTTTCGTAATAGTTTCCTGTTGGGCTCCCTTGAGCACTAAAAATATGTCCAAGTTCAAAAACACATTTAAAAAAAAGGCTTTTTTTGGCATAACGCTATCCAAATTAAATACAGGTACAGATGACCCGTAGTTTAAATGAGGTCAGCTCATTATATTTTTTAAGTTTTTAATCATTGTGTATTGTGTAAACAAAAGGCACAGGTTCGCCAAACAGCTGGAAAGAAAGATGTTTAATTATTTTTTTAAATCTTTATTTATTTATTGAAGCTTTGGTATTACAGGAGTCATGTCAACCCCGTACTTCCCAAATGTACCTTACCAACTAAGTTACTTATTTGAATAAAGTAAATAACACTCTGGAAGTAGCCAAAGACGATGAAGTTTGCGAATACGGTTTCAACGACGTAGTTAGGACCTGCCTAACGCACTCGCAATCGCAATGGTCTTCATTTTGACAGCCCGAAGGCGAGTCTGCATACCAAATGAAAACAAAACGTCCGCTTTGAAGTCAATTATGATTGAGAATGCATTAAGCAATTGGCCAGTGGTTTTCATAGATGCCTAAAAAAATTACGTAGGTATATAAAACTAATGATTAACACGTACAATGTTGAGCTTATCCCTTTAAATGATCTCTCCCAGCTAGCATGACTATGATTAAGAAAGATTTACGAAGAGAAAATCGATTACAAGTTGAGCAGAGTAAAACAAACGAATAGGGAATATGGATGGATAATTAAAATCGCATTTCTCAACAAAATATATAATACCGTAAAAGAGATCGTCGAGAGTAAAATTAAAATTAAAACCCGCCGAGATATACAAGAAACAAGCATTTTAAACTGCTATTTACACTATGTCATATAGGTATAAAAAAAATGATTTCTTTCAACTGTTTGATATTGTTAGCTTTTATTGAAGCTGTGAACAGAAGTCATGATTCCCTTTTGCTCTTGCGCAAGCGCCTGTTCAGATATACGTTAAGACAACGCTACGCACAACATTGCTTTATGGTTAACCTGGCGTTGATTTTGATATTTTTACCCTACTGCGTCAGAAGAGACCCCAAGAAATTTGGCGGCAATCCCCCTGTTTATTAATATGTTTTATTGTGTAAAAAATGAAGTTCGTCTAAAAAAAAAGGGCACGTCCACCACGATTCCCGCCATGTGTCTTTAATGACACTAGATTCGCAAAGAAAAATATTATAGTGAAGCAGACAAATCAACGGATTTGCAATAAACATAAAAATACCGTTAGGACAGGCGTTCGTACATGATAATGAATGAATAAAGTATACCTACTTCCATTTTGATAGTTTACAAATAAAAATAAAACGGTAGAAATATTAAAATTTTCAAACGTATTTATATTCCTTACTGTATTAACTCATAATATCTTGATAGACGCTTTTGAAATATTTACATAGCTATTTTTTAATGCATTCGTGGTCACTTAAATATTTGTAACACACATGAATACATTTAAAACTATCGTCTTACATTACAAGAACTTAATTTGAAAAAAAATAAACTAACGATATTGAACTTTATCAAAATATTCAAGATATTTTTAAATTCGTTTATCGTTTTTTTTTAAAGATGCCTATAATTATGAACTATATTTTGAATTTGAAATGACTATTGGTTCAACTTTTCATTATCATTAATATGTCCATCAAATATAATTACATTAAAAGAGCAAACAATATGCTAAAAGCTGGTCATGCGTTAACGGGTCATCGTGACTATTTATTGCACAAACAAAAAAAAACGTAAAAGAAACACGTAAGGTGTATGTACGGTCACGGAAATTAATTGACATACCACTATAGAACCTTGTCGGATAAAACCTACGATTAATTCCCATGTAAATAGTTTCTATCTCGTCACTCGACGCTGTCACAATAACAATAACAAACAAAGTCCACTGTACACAGACGAACTTATTCCACATGTTCCAAAGTAGTGACTAATATAGCCAAGAGAAAGTGAACCGTTATCATTGCTCTTGAGTATAATATCTACAGTAATTGGACAGGTTACAGAGTTTTTTTTTTTAATCTTTATTTATTTAAAGGGGCCTTGGCATTACAAGAGCCATGCCAGTCCCATAATTCCCTAATCTACCTTACCAAAAAAGTTACAGTGCTTCAGTGGCAAAAATATTTAAATAAAGAATGTTACGTAGGTAAGTGTACCAGTGAATGAACACCCCCCAGTGAATGAACAAAACGCGGTTTTTATCAAAGAATAAGCTTTGTAATAGAGAACATTCCAAGAAATTGTGTTTTATTAGTCTGGCAACTGTTTATTTAGGATAGCAACATTATATAATCTATGGCTGGACTTCCTTTTGGTGATGGCGTCGAAGTAAAAAGAACTTGTGTCGGTGTGGCTCGAAATAGAAGCGAAAAATACAAGGAACAAGGTGAGGTACCGGTTTGGAAAGTTTGATATTATTCCTATTTATCTCATGCTTACTGTTGGTTTCATATTTGTATGTTATGGTGAAAAGGGCAAAGTATAAATAGGCTGTGTCAGCCTTTGATAAATTCTAACCCATTGATTTATTTTAAGGTGTTTACAGAAAGGAACTATAAACATACCGCAATCCAGTGAATGAACAAATGTTAATTCACTGGAACATATCGGATTTTGAATTTTTAAATAGTTTTTGCATTATTTTGCTACGAAACGATTATTTTTATTTAATCAACACTAACATACATTCATTTTAAATTACTGGTCTAGTATTGGAACAGAAATTTATGTTTAAATCTTTTAAAACCGTTTTGTATTAAACAGACATTTCTTAGTTCATTCACTGGAATTTAATTGCTAGTGAATAAATGACAATATTTTGCCGTTGTTCATTCAATAACTTTATATTCCAATGAATGAACGGGATTTATTTTCTTAGTTCATTGATTAGATCCGGGAGTAAATGAACAACTTTAAATTTACTTTTAAATTTATTTCTTTATAGAAGAGTCAGATATTACTTTTCTACGATTAAAGTATTATAATAATAAAACACAGCTAGAATTGATTTTTTTGATTTACCTATTAAATAAAGCTTTTATAAAAAAAAAAATTTTTCATTTACTGGTGCAGGAAACCATGTTCACTTCTATTACCAAATATGGTGTGTTCATTCACAGGTTCGTTTTCGTTCATTTATTGGGATTGCCTGTTCATTGATAGGTGATTTTGGCAATTTTTTAGAAAATAATTTTTAGTTTTCAAACTATAAATAAAAATAGGTGTGAATTATGCTTAAATGATAAAGGACTATATGCAGATGTAAAAAATAAATTGAAAGTAACACGTCTGTATTTTAGATTTGTTTTAAAAGTAAGGGCAAAGACACCCTAGTTCTTATTCGTTCATTCACTGGTACACTTACCCTCTTCATACCATGTTTTTACTTTTCAGTCAGAAACATAACCGTTATACACCGTTACTTTTCAAAACGTGAGACGAGCTCAGTAAATTTTCAGTGAATTTACTACCAACAGAATCTAAACTACTTTTTATATTAAACTTTTTACTATTAACCACTATTCTATCCTTTTTAATATAGGACTGCACATAAAAATAACTAAAAAGGATGATCATAAGAAACGCGTTTAAGAAAAAAAAAGCTAACATAACGTAGGACGGAGGACATTCTGATATGTAGCTGGCAGCACCGACTTGAAGTATCATTAGCACGAATTGGACCTGTAAAGAAGAAAAAATAGAAACTTATATTAAAATATAGTGTATTTCTTTACTAACAAGCTAAATTAAAACAATCAAAATATTTCAATAGTATTTGGACAAATAAGTTTATTGCATTTTTTTGCTTGTGGCAATTAAACGAATAAATACTCATTTAGATAATATATCATGGTCCTAATAAACTAAGCTTTTTTTTAATACTATCGAGGCATATGTTTAGCAGGTGTTACCAAACGTAAATTTGTCATGTCACGTTGGGAAACATAAAAACATTGCAAATTTTTGTTTTTTGTCATTCTGCTAAACGTTCAAATGCCTTTATAGTAACGACTACTTTATTTATTCAGAGAAACACATACTTGAAAGACATACATCATACATCAACGAAGACTCACGAAAAAACACTCAAAGGTAGCAAGGAAATTCATACTCAGTATAGTTTAGTTTATTTATTCCTCAATAATATAATATTACAATATCTTCGCATCGATTTATATAATATTTCTGTATCATCCATTTACACACACACACCAGAATTTATTTTACAATATACAAACCTTGATCATAAATCATTAATTATCTAATTGATGAGAACGGTATTCTAATCTGTTGCGTAATTTAAAAGAGCTAAGCATGCATACAAAGAGACAGAAGGCGGTAAGCAATTTGGTATGCTTTGAAGTAAAGATGCAAAAGTGTGTTTGTTTGTTTCATAAACGACTTCTACGCGGGCGAGATCACAAACAAGTTAACTATTAGGTTAAAAAAGTATGATACTTACCAGTTGTATTACAGTAATATACTTCTTCCACCACAAATATTTCTCAAGGCTAGGGAAGGCGGATAGTCCATAGTAGGCATACATGATCACGTGCACCAAGGAGTTTAAAGTTCCAATGAAGAAAATACTGTAAGTCACTTCATATTTCAGGGTCATCCATGTAATCAGCATCATCATACAGTGATGATACACGTGAAGAAAAGTCACTTGGTTCTTTTTCTTCCTCAGTATAAAGAAGGCCGTATCCAAAAGTTCAGTTATTTTGGCCAAAAGATATAAGTAGATTACTGACGTTATCTGCAAAGTTTCGTACATTTTGAACAAGACTTAATCGGGATCAAAATCAGAAAGATTTGTTGCAACTCCATAACACAGAATTTCCACATTAGATACAAATTCCAAAAATAAATACGTAATTTTTATGGAAAAAGGCTCAGAACTCAACATAAATAATGCTTTGAGACTAACATGTAAAGGGCTCAAAGGCATACTGCATTACATCATGACCAAAGACAATCAATGGTAAATGACCAGTCTTTCAAAAATATCAATTTCATTTAACCGAAAAGTTTTACAACTTCATTTCATACAAGTCATTTTTTTTTTTTGTAACTCACTTCTTTTTGTAACGTCCTTTCTGCTGTCACGCATTTTGAAGTCAAGATCCCGTGTTGGAACATCAACGAAAATCCCTGAAATTATTAATGATTTTTATTTTACATAAGAATAATTTGATTTGACTGCTCTTATAGTTACTAGGGTGTCCCCTTCGCAGAATTTTGGTTTTATAGAAAGCTATTTTCCCAAACTCGTGTTGATTTCAGGTTATATTAAATATGATTCACGTAGGTTAGGCTTGGTTAGACTTGTAACCGTCCCAAGATTTGGGGTTAAGACAGCCGGTGTAATAACTAGCATAGAGGCATTCCATCTTAGTCCTCAGGGTTGGCAACGCATTTGCAGTCTTAGGCTTGCAGTCTTGTGAATGCGAATGTCTATGGGTCACAGTTTTCACTTACCATCAGGCGGCCTGTGTTCTCGTTTGCCTTCTCTATGCCATAAAAAAAACGAAACGTTTTGCGAAGTGATACGTTCTATGAAACGAGTGTTAACCCTTATTTTAGCCTAAATTCTAGGTATTTATGCTTTGTTTTAATTGAAAAATAAGCGGGTCTTGATATATGTTGTTTGTATGTAACAAGATAAAAACATAAATGTTGGCACCTTCACTCTAGTTACGATGGCTACTCGCGCCTCTTGCTAAAAGTCAAAATCTTGGAATTATTATAAGGACCCTCAAAGGACCTAAGCAACATGTATCAAAAACTGTTCATTTTCCACCTTTCTAAAGGACCGACTGCACTGGTGTTCAAAATACGCTGACGCTTTGTAAACGCAGTAATAGTACTAACTTATTGTAGAGGGCATGCGTTGCAAACGTGACTCAAAGCACACTGTATATATGTTAAAGTCACGTCACTGCGTTTACGGTACTTCAGCGTATTTCGAGCACCGGTATAGTCGAACCTTAAATAAATAACTTGTATAAGTCTCAGAGAGGGCTATTTGTAAATCTTACTCTCCACGCTATGTAGCCGGAGTACAGGACTTGGACTGCGTTGTAGACAATCATCGTAGTCCTGAGTTGATAAGCTGGTCGGTTCTCCATAAAAGCTGGGCCAATTTTCTTCACAAAGACCAAGTAACCCAACGATATCGCCAGAATCGGGAAAGGCGAACCCATCAGGAACCATTCGTCGACAAAGTCCTCTGCAAATAAAAACATGGCTATAAATAAAGCTATTTATGGCACATGCTTGCTAAAGACGTGAATGAACTTGGTGGTCTTGTATAGGTCGGTTATGGCAAAAGAGTCTTCAACATCTTTCAAATATCGCAATATTTTCCTTCTAAACCAATGAACAGTATTTCAAACTCAATTTCCAAAGTAGAATCAATCCTCTGTTTTTAGTAATGAGGTTGTGATTGATATAGATATTTTATTAAAATGTAGCTATTTGGCTTTGCAGGGCGGAATTTGATGATGTTAGTTTAGTAACAGGTAAAACAAAAATGAAGTTTTTTTTTTCTTTGCCCCGCGGCGACTTGAACAGCTACTACCGCGGGAATATGGCGTTTCCACTATGAAGTGATTTCACCAGTGTCAAGTATATATAAGTATAAATCAATATAGTAATAAAACACAATCCAACTCTTGTCTAGGAAGATTGCTGGCAACGTTGTACGGTGATATGTAGGACAGAGGCCAAGATAGTTTTAACCTCTGTACCACTGCGAGTCCACTTGAAACGAGAAGTGAGATGCCAAGATACACGAAATAAGTCCAAGTCTTCTATCACTGTGCAACACAAAGGCATAAAAGTACAAATCACTAACAAAAAAGAACTTTGAACATCTAAATACACAAAAATAAAAAATAAAACAAATTACACACCATCTTTTGACATTGCAACTGCAAAAAATGAAGTTAAGTAAGGGTCGTATTTTTAACTGATGGCTGAAATTCCCATTACAAGATACGTCAAAGTAAACGTCGAATCTTAGAAAACTGACCTTAATGAATGCAGCATCTTGGGACGACCATTAGTACCATTAGACTTGATTTCCTTCCACGCTGGCATCGATACCTGACGTCGGTCGAGCGTACGAATATACACCATGTTCTACGAGTACAGAGACGTCCGCGGCGGATTTGCCATAATATTCGTACGCTCGACCGAAGTCAGCGACCGTTGTTAGCGTAGGAGGAAATCAAGCCTTACAGTAGAGACCAGTTTATTAATACGCCTGGACTTGACAGAATCACGTGGAGCTCACCTTATGTGCTTCTGTTTAGTCCACAAGTAAATAGTCTCTCGTGTGTGATATTCCTACCGTAAAGTTGTGAATAGAACCTCATGGGCCCTAACAGGCTAATCGCTTCTTCTGACACGTGAATACGAACGAGAGTGACGGATGCTTTATGCACATTTGACACTCGATATCGACGCAGCCATACTAAGCTCACAGATCTTTTGTATTCTATACAAAATACTAGAATACAAGAACGTGCCTAAAATTTAATGTGAATTGTTACGGATTACAGAATTGTTACTAGTTGATATACGTTAATTTGTTTTTATTATTTGAGCAGTTCACATCTTGAAGAAAGCAGACAAAACGGTTTAAGAAATTAAAGCTTTGCAATGCATGAAACCTACTTCTTGTTTGTGAAATAGTTCGAGAAATAGCGCTGCAGAATGAGCGATTCCGCATTTTGCGAGGATGATCTAACAAAGTGGTAAAAGTGACATTATAATGTATTCTTATTGAAAACATGGATAACTAAAAGTGAAAATTAGGAAACAAAGTGTAGAACTTAAACTTAAAACCGATAGTTACGTACCTTCCCCCTTAAAATACCGAAAAAAATTCGCCACTTCTCTTTCCATAGTATACCCGTATTCCAACACGCACAAAAATAAACTTTCAAATGAATCTAAAATTAATTGTATTGAGTTAAAATAGCACATGAATGCAGACAGATTACGTCATGTTTTATATCAGGGTGATTCTTCGAGGTCGTGATTTTTGTCTTATTCCTCTGTCGTTTTTTTTTTTGCTTATTTGAGTAATAAATATATTCTCCCATGAAAGTGGATTTATTTAGAAACATAAATGGGTAATTATCTCAACCACATTTTTTGAGCGGCGGACGTGATAATTGGGGTGTAAAGTACATGTATTGGAAAACTATTTATTTTATAAATAATCTTACTCAAAGTACCATAGTTAAAATTATTATTAACTTATTATATTTATCGTAAAAAAATATTTTCAATCCAAAATCAATTTTGGTGTCGTGTCCTGTACTTCCCGCATATACTGATATGTCGTGGTACAAACTTATTAATCCTCAACTAGACTTATATTTTAGTTATCTGTATTCCTTATTAGTTGAGGTATTTTAAAATGTATCAATTATTGCATTTGCAGGTAAAAGGAAACTGGGAGCAGTGTAAATAAAACTGTCCAAGCGAAATAGTTAATTTTGGTGGTGAATATTGAAATTGATTTTATGATCGAACGAAACGTGATTAAACAAACAAATATAGCGTCAGATGTTCGTTCAGTTTCACTCCAGCAATAGACGGTGAAAGATTTATACCATCTTTTTGCGTCTTCCCGCTAAGCACATAAGTATCTAATTTTGGTGGCATGAAATATACTTTATTAATCGTGATAACTTAGATAAGTCATTATTTCGCAAAAAGTTTTGTTGTGTGATAGTTTTTTCAAGTATGTTTATTGTGTCTTTTTAACTGTAACGAGTTAAGTTTTTGTTAAACTAAAACATTTGTTTTTAATTTTAAAAAAATGTTAAATTTTATAATTTTGGTGGTACAATTTTGGTGGCTTTTGCGAAACACCAAAATTATCAAAATTTCTGGTCTCCACCAAAATTATTTAAACAACAAATAATCATTATTTATTATATTAGAAACTTACGTTTTGGATTTTAAAAAATAACAAAGAAGATTCCCTAACGATTATATTTTAATTAGCCCCATATGTTATTATTGATCGTGAGTTTTTCTAAGAAAGGTAATTTTGGTGGATAATAACAATTTTGGTGGTACATAATTAGTAAAATCGTTATATCTTAAAAAACACTTGGTATAATAAAGGGCCATTTTAACACTGTTTTTATAATGTTAGTCAATGACGTCACTTAAACGTTTAATTGTAAACCCTACTAAGAAAATAAAAAATACCACCAAAATTAGGATAATTTGACGCTTGTTGAAATTCACCCAAATATGGTTTTGACACTCATTTTTATGAACTCGTTAAGAAAATAATTAACTTTTTAATTTTTGTGCCCAGAGGAATAAGAAGTTGACGACAGAGGAATAAGAATAGGATTAAAGTATTAAAAATTATGTGATTTTCTCGGTATTTAAATTACTTAATAATAAAACAATGTGCAACTATTAATTGTTGTTTCAATCAATTCAATAAATCATAATATTCTTATAAGCAGTCTAATTTATTAAAAATTGAATTTATATAAAAAAGAAAGTACAAGTCCGCATGATACGAGTCTACGTATGTATTCTTAAAACAAATGAAAATTAAACTATTTCAACAAAAAGGTTCAAATTTGTATTACTTATAAAAAAGAAACAAGTATTTTGACGCATATTTTTTTACTTATTATTAATATAAATGTTTTTTTTTAGTTTAATGATACCCATTTATAATCGGCCTTAATAAGAATACAGACTGCACAAGGTTTCATAATCCGAGTCAGTCGGTAAGTTTCCAAAACTTAAAAAAATTAAAAATAAAGAAAAATGTTGTTCTAGGAGCCATTAAAATGTTAACAATAGGAACAATAACCTTTTTGGTTTCAATCACAACATCATTATAATCATGGCACTTATAATAAAACTTTGATTAAATAATCATTTACAACTATCACTAGTTCTTTACTTATTGTTCATTTTAATGAAATATTTTAATTTAAGCATACCCGTTTACATATATCTAAGCCAATAAAAAAAAATGGTCATAGTCCGACTGATAGTTTCGGAGAAATGCTTGAAAAAACACATAGGTACATACAAATTTACAAATAAACATACACCTATATTTTTTTGTATATTTGTTTGGAAGCCCTAATAGATTATCATATGTGAATAAATTGCAATTTCAATAATATTACATACCTAAATACGTATTGGATTGATAACATAATTTTTCGAAGCAGGTTAAAACGACTGCATGAGTCTCTAATTAATTAGGTACCTCCTATCTTTGACGAAATATATAAATTAATAACAACATCGAAAGTGAAAAAAAACTATGAAAACTGACTATTTTCTTATTCCACTGTCCATAACTCCAAAGCAATAATGGACAAAGGAGTAAGAAAAAAATGAAAACAAGGTGATGGTTCATAATACAAACATACTGGAAGGCTACCGTTAATGTTACGGTAAGATAGCACGTAAAGCAGTTAATCAAGCACAACATATATTTTTTAAATATTACACACGCGTTAAAAAAACTAACAGAGTAATAAAAATATTACGTGAACCAAGGACAGAGTAATGATATATTTACCTTCGTAACTCCGGAGTGATGAGCATCAGCCGACATGTCCACCACCTGACACGTTCAGAACGCGACTAAAAACCGGCCCACGTGGGAGTTTTAACTAGGTTCTTAAATGTCTTTATGATACAGCTGATTGAAGCCCGCTCCAGAGTAATAAGAATTTAACGGACAAATGTTATATCCTCAGTTATAAGAATAATATTGCATGTAAAAAATATTTGTCGAATTTTGTGAATGTAACAACTAATCTTCTTTGTATGTGGTCACTCAAAATATTGATAAAGTTGACTAAATTTAGGTTATTATCATATGTTTTCAAGAAAATGGAGAACGGACACGACAGAGTAGTAATAATAATGGGTTTTTTTATTTTTTTTGTAAATGTTTAGTATCAGTTACACAAAAATCGACCGATGTCCCAGTTAAATATGAATATCAGTAACCTTTGAAAAAAAAAACAACCTTCTAAACTAAGAGTAAATGGAACTAAGCCCCCGGACGTCAAAAATCAGGGCCCCGAAGAATCACCCATCAATGCTATTTTAAGTTAATTTTGTAATTAATTATTAAGAAACATTAACTGGGCCATTCTGGTACTGTCAATTTAGCTATTTTTAAGATAGAGAGAAGATTTAAAAAAGATGCCATGGACAACTCAGGCCCCCTGTGGCCCGTTTCACGAACCTACAAGTTACAAATTACAAGAGGACATCTCTTTCTAGCAAAAGGAGTTAGTAAGAGACTTCCGCTTGTAAATTGTAACTTGTAGCTTCATGAAACGGGCCTCTGATGGTAAGTTGAATCTGTGACACAGGCATTTACATTCTCAAGACTTTCAATATAAGAGTTTGGGTTGCTTAAGCCTCTCAAAAATTAAATCAAATCAAATCATTCTACGTATCAAATCTTTTGACGTGAAGACCTTACATTTTGTAATGACTTTATTTAATATGCTAGTTTTAATAATTATAATTTATTACTTTATTAATTCTAAATGTACTTAACTTAATTTACCGTATAATTTTATTTATTATTAAAAAAAATACGCTAGTAGATTCACTAATTATTACCGACGCGTACCTAAAAGAGTCCTTATATAGCCAAATTACTGAGTTTTTAACGTACGAAACATTATTATTTCTGATCCTGCTGAGAATTGACCACCGAAACGGCTAATTATTATGCCAATATATAATTCCTAATTAACCTTTTTTTCGTGTGCATTGTTGTGTAATAGGTAAAATAAGTTTGTTGACGCCTTATTATGGTAACGAGTACTTCAGTTACGGCACATGTGCATCAAAGTCAAGGGAAAAAATCTTCATCCCGGTCAGGTAAAGAAAGGAAAGGTTTTAGACTAATATCTATGTTACAATTAAATGTTTTAAACTACAATTAACGTACTACAAAGTAAATAGTAAAATGTACAATTATTAAATTCCTTTTGCTTTTAAAATATGTGTACAGGGGATTAATTTTAGGTGGCTGATAAGTAGGTTTATTTGTTTCTGAGGTTCAAATGTTTCTATGTATTAATGACGGCTCTTACCCACTGAAGCGCATTGTTTTACATAATAAAAATGATGTTTAATCCGAATGTATTATTTATCATCGTTGCTAGTAATTTTCATTTTTTTTTAGGATTTTAGAAATATCTAGCTGGTAGATGAGGATCAGTTAGGTTAGGTTTGTTTTATAATAACCGTTACATTAAAAAACATTTTGACTTACTTATATTTTTCCTTATACTACAAGTATAGGGAAAAATCTGAACTCTATACATTTTTAATTAAATCACTAAAAACAGGGTTAGGTAACTTTGTCATGTGTCGTGCGGAACCCTGGTTGGGCGAGTCCAATTGGCGCTTGTCGTTTTTTTATACTGTCTTCGATATAAATATACATTTGTTATTAAAAACATCAAAACATGCATTTTAAGTATGACACTCGCATTATCAAGACGAATCTAATGATGTATCATTCGTCAAAATCGGTTGACCCGTTGAGTAGTTACGAGGGGACAAAGGGAATGGACATACATACATTCATACGGTTCAAACAAACCTCCTTTTGGGCTTTGCCGCAGTGGGGTAAAAAGAGGCAGTTTCCTTTGGTCAGAATTCGGGTCACGTTAGGAGTTGTTACCCGGGATCGAGTGAAAAGTTGTCCCTGATAACGGAAAAAAGGTTTTTGTCATCATCATCATCACTACCATCATCACTTTCATCATCATCAGCATCATCTTCATTATCATCATCATAATCATCATTATCTTCATCATCATAATCATAATCATCATTATCATCATCAACATCGTTGTCTAGTAACCGTAGTACAAGCCTAGAGCTTAGTTTGGGACTAGGTCAATTTGTGTGAGACCATCCCTCGTTTTTTTTTATTTATGTGATATAAAATACAAAAGTTATATAGAGAAATAAATACTTAATTACAAAGAAAACACCCAAAACTCAAAACCAAATACTCGTGTTCATCACGCAAATAAATTCTTGCCCATTCCGGGAATCTAACCCAATCGTATATTTATATTTTTATCATTGAATTGTATTAGTATACCGATATAGTCTCGAAAGGCCAAGCGTACAAAAAAAAACATAACACGGCTATTGAAATAAAAAACCATCGCAATGTGTCCAAAAAGCTGGGTGTGCTAAACCGGTCAAAGCAGTGCTTCACTTCGCGTCAACGCCTTGTGCTTTACAAGACGCAGATCAGGCCACATATGGAGTACTGCTCGTATCTCTAGACTGGAGAACCTGCCTATCAGCTTGCCATCTCGATTTCATCCAAAGACGCCATTCTTAATAAATCGAAGTAATAAGTTTACTAAACTTTGTCATATATGCTATACTTCGATTTCAGGCCATACCTTGGTTTTTAAGAAAATACAATAAAATGTATCAGTGTAAAGTCAAGGGAATAAGTATATATACGTTTCCAAGAAGTCAAAAATATGAACACCTTTATGCCACTGGTAATAAGTTTCGTGTGTATTCATATTGGACGCCATCATTGTATTATACAGCCGTCTGTCTGTATAGATATTAAAGCCCTTGACGCCACTGTACGCTCAGTGCAGTCTTAAGGTCTTAATTTTGGTCCATAATTTTGTGTTTACACTTATCAAGAAATCCTGAGCCATTTCTATATTGTTAGCATAATGTTTAAGGTCTAAAATCGCACTTTCATATCCGAGCATTACTGCCGAGCGAATACTGTGATATGGTTTTAAAATCACAAGCAACTAATTTCCTGAAAATTATTAATTATTTTAGGCATAAATTTGTCATCAGCCTAAAAACAAAATTCACGCGTACTTTGTTTTAATTAATAAATACATTTATGATATTATCATCTACTTGTTCATGGATATAACATTGAAAAATGTATTTATTTATTTTGTGCGAAACACAGGTAAGGTTTTTAATTAAAAAAATAAGCGGATTTAATATATTTTTTATTATTATCATCTTAGTGCCGTTTCTGAAGTATTGTTAGAATTTATTTATATTTAATTTTATAATTAATTTATTCAAAAACTCAAAGAACGGTTAAACCAAAATTGTCGGAATACATAGATTAGGTTTATTTGCATTCATGTTTAATAATTATTTCACAAGTTATTACTTAGAATAGACTCCTAAATCATATGGTTCTAAGAAAATAAATTATAATTTTTAACTTAAATTTCTACGCTAATATTAAAATATCGTATCTCAAATTATCAAAATAAGGCATGCATGCTAGTTTTGAATTTGTGATCGTGTTTTAGAATGACAGAGAAAAAAGAGAAACTGAAAATGTTCTTCATTTAAAAGTAAAATTATTATTGCTTAGTACCTATTCATTTCATTTTTATTGATTTAATCTAATTAAAAAACACCTATTCCAGCATGCAAGCTGCTTAAAAAATACATGTATTCAAATTTGTGACTATACATTTTGACAGGCCAGTGCCAAAAGGATTCAAATAAACAATACAATTTATTATATGTTTTCAGTTTACTATTTAGTGAGCAATATTATACACCTTTACTTTTCAAAACGCGAGATGTACTCGGTAAAACTGTAAATTTACCATTTACAGAATCTAAACTAGATTTACTATTATACATTTTACTATTTACGACTGTATTCTCCTTCTTTGTATAAGACTTTAGGTAAAAATCACTAAACAGGTAGATCATAAGGAAAACGTTAAAAAAAATTGGAACTAGCAAAACGTAGGAAGGAGGACATTCTGATATGTAGCTCGAAACGCCGACTTGAATTATCATCAGCATAAATTGGACCTGTAAAGGAAAAAAGTATTAAGGTACTACGTATGATTGACCTAAATATTTTTAAAGATAAAGATAAAGAGACATTTATTCGCAACAAAACAAAACCACATAACATGGATACAAAAAGATGAAGACACAGAGAAATTGTTGCAAAACGGGCCCTACTCAGCAGTTGCTAGCCGTAAAGCCAGCACTGGTCTTCCGTTGGAATCGCTAACTGAAGAGACGGAAAGTGACACACTTAACACAAAACAACGCTAAAAGAAAAACATCAATGATCAAATACAATAAATTTTTCGAGATTATCTCAAACGTCTCAAACGACAAATTTATAGCCTGGTGAAGTTGGCAACACAAAGGAAACAGAATAATAAAATAAAAACAACTTTAGTTTATGGAAATGTAAACAAAGCAAGAATACATGTTACATAACAATAACAAAAATGTTAAGACTTTCAAATCAAGAAATAAAACAAACGAATGTTTTGTTGGTTTTACATTTAGAAACATTACACTGCTGTGTAAAATAACAAACGAACAGCTTCCCTTCAAAAGTGACAACGGACGGAAAGAAAAGGAATACAAAACACAAAAACTCGAAGAAGGACAAACACAATAGGCGCAGAACTTGTACAAGGCACATTTTATTATATACGGATGGGAAAGAAGACAAATACGAAGCAGACACGAGTGCAAATAGGAAATACAGCGAATTCTTTACCAATATGATAAGTAAAATAATCAACATCTTGAAAACGTAATTGAATAATACGTCTCTGGTAATTTGTTCGATTTAAATAATTAAATACGAGTTATGCGAAACATATGAATAAGAAGAAAATATAGTACATTACTGCAGAGGCCAAGAAGTAGGGGGTGGTCGGCCGAGTTCATATAGACGTTACGTATACAGATAGTTACGAGGCTGGGAACCTCTTTTCACGGCGAGGTATGTATAGTGCTTTTCCCAAACATATAATTCAATAAAAAACACGTGAAATACAAGGAGTGCATAAACATTCAAAGTAACCTACAATGCTCAGTCATCCGCGCTGTGTCAGGTGCGCCGCCCCATTTACTTCCCGGCCTAGGCCTTCAATTTTGTATGAAATCCTTTACAGTTCTCTAGAATTGTTCCACCCGCAACGTAATACTTTGAAGCCTAAAATAACTAACATAACGCCAACATTCCATTGCATGTTTGGGAAAAATATATTATCAGGGATGTTAACAAAACTTGACTTCGTTCCAAACAAAGTTCAAGGCTTGTACTAAGGGTACTAATCTACTTATATTATATATAAAAACAAAGTTAATGCATGAAAAACATTCAAAGCTCAGGAACGACTTTAACCGCTAACGATAAAACTTTACTAATATTATAAATGCAAATGTGTGTTTGTTTGTTTTTGCAGTCTCTCAACCGATCAATGAGATAGTTTGTGGCCAGTAAATTGACGGTTTATCTCGAAAAAAAATGTGAGTCGTGAAAAAAAGAAAGAAGTGATGAAATTACTAAAGTAAATAATCATCCTTACCAGCTGCATTACAGTGATATACTTCTTCCACCACAAATATTTCTCAAGGCTAGGGAAGGCCGACAGTCCATAGTAGGCATACATGATCACGTGCACCAAAGAGTTTATAATCCCAATGAAGAAAATACTGTAAGTCGGGTCATATTTCAGGGTAACCCATGTAATTAGCATCATCATCCAGTGATGATACACGTGAAGAAAAGTCACTTGGTTCTTCTTTTTCCTCAGTATAAAGAAGGCCGTATCCAAAAGTTCAATTACTTTGGCCAACAAATATAAGTAGATAGTTGACGTCATCTGTAAAATTACACGATATTAAAACAAAAACAAAATCAATGGTAAAATGTAATGAGTCTTTCAAAATGATCACTTTTATTAAACCTTAATCCTTAAAAAGTACAAAGTTTTTTTTTTTTTGTTATGTATTCTGTATTTATCGAAATACACAATGTACATTATCGGAAGTAGATGGACGAGAAGTCCCTGTGACATCTCAAAAGTGCTACAAAAATTCCGACCCCTGATTATAACTTACTTGTTTCTGTAACGTCCTGTCTGCTGTCACGCATTTTGAAGTAATAATCCCGTGTTGGAACAAAAATGAAAACCCCTAAAACAATAAATAAGGAGCATGAGTTTACCATAACAGCTTCTACTTTTTCACTTCATAGTTTTGTTGTAAATTCTTACTCTCCCCGCTAAGTAGCCGGAGTACAGGACTTGGACTGCGTTGTAGACAATAATCGTAGTCCTGAGTTGATAAGCTGGTCTGTTCTCCATAAAAGCTGGGCCAATTTTCTTCACAAAGACTAAGTAACCCAACGATATCGCCAGAATCGGGAACGGCGAACCCATCAGGAACCATTCGTCGATGAAGTCCACTGCAAATAGAAACATGACCATCAATAAAAATATACGCCACTGGTAAGATGTGAATGAATAGTAATAAAAATAAGTTTTGTTTATTTCGAGCAGCAAGCCCCATAACGATAAACACCTTAACTAAACTCAGGTCAGGAGTAAAAAAAAAACGGGTCTGAGTGCGTTTTTCATACTAAAGAGGCTATTTCGAAGCCTTGGTTCCTCACCAGGGAATGCATTTAGTGAATTCTGATAAAGAATACCCCGAGCATAGATACAGGACTTCCAGAGTGCCTAGGATACCCAACTGAATGAATCTACGGCTAACGCCGGAATTGTGCATATTCAGAAAAACATCTAAAATGGTAATAAAATGTAAGGAAATCCAAATGCTGACCCAAACTCTCTCGATGTGGTGTTAACTCATTGTGCAATCAGTTACGTATCTTAGGAACTTTTGACCTCCTCTATTGAACCACGGCGTATCCACCATTAAACCTCACTCGAAACAATCCCTGGCGAGGAACCAAGGCTTAGGAAAAAGTCTCGTTTGTATGAAAAACGCACTCTGACCCGGTATTTTTGCTCCTGAGTGTATATCAAACTTAAACAGAACAGCGTGGCAGTTTTTTGGCAACATTGGGATGTTGGTTGGTGCTGGTTGCCCAAAACCGCTGAAACATGTGTGTTAGGACGTTCCACGGTCTCAAGCATATAGGTACCGCGGCAAGCAAACTACAGATGAACTAAAGTGCAAGTAACGAAACGACCGCAGTTTATAACAACGTCATTCGTGTATCGTAGTTGAGTATTGTAGTGCAGTTGGTACAAGTAGAGCGCCGTGTTTGGTATAGTTGCCTGCAGCTCAGAATTTGGGTCCGTTACAGTGGTACTAAACCAAGTCTTATGAGGCTTCTTAATACGTGCACATCAATGTTACATCAATGTGAAACGTCCAGTGTAAACTTGCCGGTTTCGTTTTGGTTTCTACAAGTACCAAATGTACTTTCTATAACATCTCTAAGGAGTCTCAGACATGGCAATAATTAGGATTTAATACGGTAAATTTCAACTTAAAAGCTAAAAATTAGCCTTAAAATCGACAGAAAATTGTAAGACCGATATACATGAACATACAAACATACATGCATATATACTCTCGAAAAAGATAACACTCCTGGTGAGTTATTAATCGTAAGAAATTACCATCAACTAGTGATATAAACCTGTTAATAAACTCCATCCCAGACATTTTTTTATATTCATGGTTATCTATATATTCAAATAAAGTGAAGTTAACAAGAGCTGTCGTAATAAAACCTATGAATTGCAATAAATAAAACATATTTTTAAACAATAATTTCGTAGGATCATAATTATTGAATTTATAGTTTTTTTTTAGTAATAATAATATAAAGACGAGAACCTCGTGAAGGCCGAGAAGAACAAGCTCAGCAAGCACCTTGACTTGCTGAGATTGCTCACGAGGTGACCGCCATGTGTGATGTTGACTCGACGATCATTGTCCCGATAGTTGTTTCGGCAAACGGTCTTATAGCGAAGAATCTCGACCAATACCTCAAGAGACTCTCGCTAGATGGCTGGATCAAGGGCCAGATACAGAAGGCAGAACTCCTCGACACAGCACGCATTGTGAGGAGGTTCCTTTCTCTGCAGCCCTAACTACCAGTAGCTTGAGCCCTGCCCCGCTGCCGGCGGCACTCGTAGGCTAGGTTTTTTATAATGTTTATTTTTTATTAGTATTGTTATTTTACCAATATTTACTGTAGAAAATCTAACCTACATAAAATTCAATAAATATATGAATAATAATAATATCAGGGGACAATGTCACACCAATTGACCTAGTCCCAAACTAAGCTCTAGGCTTGTACTATGGGTACTAGACAACGATGTAAATACTTATATAGAGAAATATACACTTAAATACATACAATCCATATCCATGACTCGGGAACAAATATTAGCGCTCATCACACAATTTTTTGCCCAGGGTTTGGACCCAGGACCGATAGCTTCATCGGCAGGGTCACCAACAAGGCCAGCGCGTCGTCAATCATAGGGGTGATATGAATCATATATTTAAATTTGGTTTACTAAAGGTAAATTTAAAGAATCACGGAACAAAAGTAAAAAACAAAGCAATTTAATAGCTACATACCGGCCCCCTTGGAGTACCAAGGGTTTGTTGCCACTTCACTTGTTGCCACTTCACTTTCCATGATAAACCCCATAACAGCACACGAAGCCAACTTGCCTTCACTGAAACCAACTTTTAAATGAATCTGTATTAATTGCTGCCTACGAATTAAAATCGAGCATGAATGCGTAAAGATCACGTCACGATATTATTAACATATAGGTAGTTCGGTCCCGGAAGTTATTTGATTAACCACAATAGAACCTTGTCACATAAAACCTACGATTAATTTATACGTAATTTCTATCTCGTCACTTGACGCTGTTATCATAACAAGGTTCTATGGTGGATCAATATTTAAAGTCCGTGATGGTAAATTTCGATGTAATTTTATGTTAATCAGGTAAGGAATTGTTAAGAAACATTAACTGGATCATTCTATTATTATTAATACTGGGAAGACAATATTGTTTATACAAAAGTCAACGACAGTAGGATTTCCTTGTGTTTTTATTAAAAACTTTTTAACCGACATCAAAAAAAGAAGTCGGTTGTGTGTTCCACTATTAAAAAAATAAGGGTTCTGTAGCCAATCAAACACATGTTTCGCCATTTCGTTCGTCTGTCTGTTAGTCCGACACAGTAGATAGATTGATAGATATAAAAATATATTCACATATTACGCCATGACAAATTGAAACACGTTTATATTTAAAAAAATCAGAAGCAGGAACTATATTTAAAACCACAAATACAAAAGATGCTTGATTCAGTTGTGACGTTATAGTATGACTTACTAGCCAACTCCGTTCATCTCTGCCGTGTTCAACAATCATCACTTTTGCCGCCTCAAATTATATTTTTTTTCTACCAATTATTTTGAGCCTATTTTACTATTTTAAATTAAAAAAAAAACTGGTATGAAATGTATGAAAATATTGGCAGGTTAAGTTAATCACTGTATCATAATAAAAAAAAATACAGAATTCATTAGATATAAGTACTTATTGTGCAGGTACCTACTGAGTTTATTTAAGTTAGTTTATATTCCCTATGTTAACTTGAGGAGAGAAGCGAATGCAATGTATGCTGTCCAGCAAAACCAGTCCTTGGGCCCACAGAGAACCAGCGTCGCGCTTGCAATAGGTGGTACGGCAAATAGCTAAGTGGATACCATTTTCGCAGCATCACTTTTCACACACTGTAATAATCTAATTTATAAATAAGCGAAATAAATGATTTTCTTTCTATTCTATTCTAAAAGTGTTGTTAGGCATTGACCTTTCACTTTAAATATCCAGTCATCATTTATTATCAATGCTTGTAAGTTGATATAATTATCCTTAGTTGATATAACAACTTTTGCCTTATTTCACTTCACCTAACAACATTTACACATAATTAACTTTTTTTCCCATATAATTTCTCCTATTTTTTGCTGAGTTTCTTGCGGCGTTTCTTCTCAGCAGTGGTCTCCTCTTGGGAAGCGCTGGTAGTATCTTGACGTGTAAATGTGCCCGAGCGGCCTACTTACTGAATAAATTTTATCTTTTTTTTAATCCTATTTGAATGTTGATTTAATTTTATAGACGGTTTGTACAACTTTTATTTTATAATTTTATTATATGTTAGTTTTTTGTTGTTTAGTTTATTGTTTATTTATAGATTGTGTAAATACATTAATTCAATAAAATATCGTGCTTCAAGTGAAGTCTGAATAAACAACTGGTAAAAGTTAGGTGCAATGACAAGCGGAGCGAGCGAGAAGTGTTATTACACTTGTTAAAATGCGAACCGCATCCATGGATTTCTATACATAAAATACTTAAAAATTCAGGAGAGGTTCCAGAAATACTACCGTACCTATACCTAATATTTAGACAAATAAATTTGAAGATTATAATGATTAGAGGTCAAAGT
Organism: Acleris sparsana; assembly: GCA_923062465.1. NCBI lineage: Eukaryota > Metazoa > Arthropoda > Insecta > Lepidoptera > Tortricidae > Acleris > Acleris sparsana. The sequence continues at coordinate 2,886,231 of OV281288.1, forward strand.
TTTGGTGGCACTTTTGTGAATTTTAGTAACTTCTTACTTATCAATAGGTTTATCCACTTACCGTGTCATGCTGGTAATCAGAAAATATAAAAAATAGGAAAATCTATTTATTTATGAAAAAACTAAAGAAACACTTGTTAGCACGAGCAATTTTGAACATGAAATTGAAAAGGCTGAAATAGATTCTTAATAGATATTGCTAGCCGTCTCCGACACAGCCCGAAGAATTGCCAAGCTGAGGCTCAAGCTGAGTGCTCGCACATTGCTCGTAGAACTGATGGCCGATCTTCTCGAATGGTGTGGGTAGACTCCCACGAGATGATCCGGCGATCTCGTAAAGGTTGCGGGAACCCGGTGGATGCAGGTAGCGCGTGACCGGTCGTAGTGGTGATCCTTGGGGGAGGCCTGTCCTGCAGTGGACGTCGTTTGGCTGAAATAATGATGATTGCTAGCCGTAATTTTATATTTAATTACATAATGTCGATTTCAAATTTTCAGATACCTAAAGGTTATTTGGAAAATATACCTTAAATTTAAAAAACAAAAAAACACGAATCATTAGAAAAACCGCTGAACTCGGTAGTGTTTCTCGATTTGGATCTCAACTCAATAACCATAACATCTATTTGTCTCGTATATAGTTTTTTTATGGTAAAAAAACCAGAAAAAACATTATAATAAAGTCAAATACAGTAAGCAGTTGCAAAAGATTGTCGTTTTGGTGTTGCTATTTTTTTTGTCATAAACTTATTTAACGCAATTAGTGTTTTTCCTTAATCAATCAAAGTTATCTTTGCAATAACCCCCAGAGAATATGTAACATTTAAACATAACAGTTTTGGTCTCTGATCGTAAGAAACACAAATTATTATGCCAATGTATAATTCCTAATTGACCTTTTTTTTGTGCGTATCGTCTGTCTAATTACGTATGCCAGTTCACACGTCATTATGGTAACAAGGTATTTAATCACGCGTCATTGTACATGTCAATTAAAACCGTGTTTACGGCCCTGAAAATAAGGCATTGCTTTTGACCGATACCTCAGTTACTGTTAAATAATAATTAATATAAATAAAGGTATGAAAATACAAGCAGGTTAAGTTAGTTATTGTATTATACTTATAAAATCAGAATTAATTCGTAATAAGCACTTATTGTGTAGGTACTGAGTTCATTTATTTATAATGACTTTCCCTATTTTGACTTGAGGGGGGAAGTTATTATTTATAATTAAGCGAAATAAATGTTTTCTATTATATTCTAAATGTTAAACACAATAGACTTCCTTGATATTTCACATAACCACAAACTATTGTAATTTTGAATACAACGCTAGTGTAACCGCTTTGGACTAGTGGTCGGAATGACGTAATTTTACTTGTAACTTGCTTTATTTGAAACAATTTTATTTTATTTCAACAAACCTTATTTCACAGTTATAGCTTCCGTAGAAAATTAGTGAGACCGTTTCAAAACTTATTTTCTAGTTTAATCTGAATTCTCACTCCACAAATGTTAATAAGGCAATCCGTAGCAGATGCAGCATCGATCATTGCTCCAGTCATTTGTTCGAGACGACATTCTCTCATCAATCACCCGTCTGGCCTTCAATCAGTACTGATATATACGTGTGGTGTTCGAGATTGATTTTGGTTTAAGTCTTGTGATTCTTATTGATATGGTTTTTAACAAGTTTAACAAAAAGTAAGCGTTAAACACCCAATTGTTGCTAATTGTCATAGATCGTGGACACTTTTTTTTTTTTGACGTCTTCTTGTTTACTGTCATAATTTTAGTGACCCTCACAAGATTAAGACGAATTTATTGACATAAGAATCATCACAATCGACCCAGTCACTTAGTTGCTGGAGCGCCACAAAAGAATATAATTACGTACAAACTATACTATACATATAAGCTTATCATCATCATCATCATCATCATTTTCATCTTCTTACGATGGCTATCTCCATCCTGTGCAATCTTAAATTAAAATAAATAAAACTTACTCCCCGGACTAGGCCTTCAATTTTGAATGAAATTCCTTTACAGTTCTCTGGAGTTGTTCCGCTCGAAACTTGATACTTTGAAGCCTAAAATAACTAACATAACGCCAACATTTCATTGCATGTTTGAGAAAAACATAATAATTTGGAAAAAAATAACTCTCTGTCTATTACAGTTCAAAAAACTCTTAAAAGTACGGACGGACGGACCGACAGAATAGGCATAGGTATTAATATGGTCCCCTTCGGATACGGAAACTAAAAATTATACCTTTTGTCATCTTTGTAATTATTATAAATTATACCTTTTGTCATCTTTCTTTGCTTGATATAGTATAGTTTACACATCAAATAGGCATAAAAAATATGTAAATATTGTATATTGTCTAGGGGACACGGTTTCTGTAGGAGAGTGCATCGAAACTTTGTATGTGGTAGTTGTCTTACACTGTCATAGGAAAGTATATTAGTATATATTATTACTACTACTTATAAAAAAAATATACCCTATGAAAATTCTTAGTTTTGACACATTTTCCTGCTCAAGCTACGCTTAAATATTTTTTATTTTTATTTTATGTTAAATTCATTGTTTTATATAATGCTAGGTTAAGCTTTATAATTATATAATATCATAAGTACTTAGTATTTAAAAAAAACTACTGACTGTTGAGTTTTTTGCGGCGTTTCTTCTCAGCAGTGGTCTCTTGCGAAGCGCTGGTAGATTTTTGACGTGTAAAAGTGCCCGTGCGGCCTACTTACTGAATAATCAACTTTTATCTTTTTTTTATCATCTGGGAAAAATGGGTGCGCCTCAATAATTCTAAAAACATTTTGCATAATTTCATTTAACTAACTATGAAAATCATAATGAACGTTTAACATAGGAACTTCAATTGGTTTTTATGTTAACGTTCATTATGATTTGATTAAATTTTATCAGGCATACGATCAAAATAACAAAAGAGATTTCTTTTTGTTATTACCGATTCCAAGTATATTTTTTTCTCAAACATGCTCGGAAAAAACGGTTTTCCGATTGAAAGACAAGGACGGAAAGAGCCTCATTTTACTCCTAGGAGTAAGAAAAACCATATGAAAACACTTTCCGTCCAAGTCTTTATTTTTCTTAATAATGCTGTCAATTTGCATACAAAATCAAAAGGACCAAGACAAAAATTCCAAACAGCCAAGGTAACTGCTCGCTTTTTTAGCACAGTGCGTGTGTTTCTTTTTGAATTTGCATTCCAATTTCTATGGTTAGTATTTAAAAACAATTGACAGTCGGTAACATTCGTTCATTCTGCATAATTAAATAACTTGCTTTTTATAAATGTATTTGTATTATTTCCTCACATGTTTGAGAAAAGCATTATGTATGCCTCGGCGGAAATGAGGATTTCCTGACTCGTATTTTAGCAGGCCTCTCTATTGCTCGGCCTGCTAACCATCTCGTCAGGAAAACCCTTACTTTCCGCGCCTAGACAACAATGTACTATTCTTACTAGGTTAGGTTAGAACTATAACCACATTTATAGTAATCAAAGACGTTACAAATGTCCCCTTTTTATTAAAATTATGAACATTATGATTTAAGAAATAATGCACTTAGTTGGTTATGCATAAGCACTCGCATCGTTGGTAAAACAAATCAATTTTAAACATCGAAGTTAAGCAATTAGTGTCATGTTGAATGATATTTAGTACATTTATATAATAAAGAACATTACTGCCCTCCTAAGCCCATAAGCAGTATCCCAAATTCAACAGCCAAAGCAGTTTTAATTCTATTTGCTAAGTAATAAGATTGATATTGCAACGGGAGTTTTATCTGACATACTGCCTATTGGCTTAGGACGGCAGATTACTTTAATGACATTATCCAAACAGCAGCTGGGTTTTTTTAAAGCTTGCTTTTCTATAGACTTGTATGTAATTCATTACACATTCGGAAAAAATACAAGAAGCAGTGTGTAATCCGAAGACGAAGTTAGTACTTTATGTGTCAAGAATTATTATTGGTTTCCTTCCGATCGCTACCAATCGAATGTGGCCATCACATTGCATATATGCATTGCCTACGCCGGCCTGCCACTGCACTTCTAGTCCAGGAGCTGCAGGAATTTTAGTGTAAGTCGTTGAACCACAGATTTGTCTTATTATGGTTCGATTTTGTCCGTTACATGGTTTTTTCCGTAAGCTTTATCAAATTTTCCGGGGCAAAAATAGTTATATGACAAATATTTTTTTTATTTTTTTTTAAATACCTTAATGTCTCATCTGAAAACCTATAATTGGAAGCGTGTAGTACCTAAATTTATTAAAATGTAATATACGTTGGTAAAAACCACTATATATAGAAATAAAAAAACAAAATTGTTACATTGCATTTTATATCAGTGATTTGCATATTAGGTCAAATTCGGTTTATTGTCAATTTCATCAATTTAATTGTCCTGTTTTAATGTTGCATAATGTTTTACCTCTACGCATGATTTTTAATCCGAGTATTTTAATAATATTTCTTTATTTTTTCATTAATTATTAAAGACATCCCAACAGCATACTTGTCATATCCTTTATTCACATTATAATATATCCTGAAAACATCATTCATTATATAATGTACGCCTATTATAGGCATGTACGGCATTCGCATTGAAAAGCAAAATTTTACTATCACTAAAGATACATTTTTTGGCATTTTTGAATTTAAATCATTGTACCTATTTGGAGACAAATCGCGACAAAGATGAATTGCGACCTAATGTTATTATGTAAATTATTAATTTTTCACGCTTTTTGAAATGAATAACTTATTTTATTCGGGCTACCTTTGTTTAGGCGAAATATGTTTGCCAAATGTATCCCAACCGTTTCAGTTGCTAACCCTGCAACCGTAAATATTTCAGGATAAGGTATATAAAAACTAACCTAATCAAACCTTTAGGGTTCTTCACGATGGTACTGAAACAAATCCTGAAAAAAATATGTAACATTTAGTTGGCAAATGAAAAAGTTGGGAAACGATACATTTGGGAAACATATTTGCTAAACGGCAGGCTCGCATTTTATTCATTTAAATACGGATTTGTTATTATGCTATTAAATTATTATTTATTTATCGTCTGGCATAATTAAATTTACTTTATGACTAAACAGATAGGTTACATGTTTTATTATATAGACAACTAAATGTAAGCACAATATTGCTTTGCCATTAATCTGTTATTCGTATATTTATATTAAAATGACAACGAATTTTATACTATTAAACAGACACCCCAATTCTGTAGTATGGGGACCAGACTAATATGTCGCAAAGATTTTTGTTTATGGCAAAGAAAGGCCAGCTATCACAAGCTACCTTATGGTTGACATTATCTACCTACACTACAATCTCAAAACTGCAATCTTAAACACAAAACGCGTTGCCAACCTAAAATATAATGCCACTATGCTAGCAATTACACTAGTTGTCTATGTCTACACTAAATCACAATACAAAACCTGCGTTGACTGATTGAGATTGAGTAACAATAAGCATAGTGCAATATCCGAATTGCACACGGTGACTTGCTTTAAAACGCTGCTAGCGCTCTGTCTACTGATTGATATACGAGCTGGCAATCGAATCGGCCACTCGAGCAATCTTGGTACTTTGGCTACGTTACTATCGGGTCAGAAGTGTAGTTAAGGAAGTTTTTTGGCTTTTACAAAAATTGTACTTAGAGATATAAAACGTGTATTCTGATGTTATAATGCTTAAGGCACTTTTTTAGGGCTTGACAGGGTGAAAATAATTTATATCAGCTGACAGCTCACAGGTAACAAATCGGTTAACATTGCAAAGTCAACGAGGTTCTTGATCGCTATGCTTCATCAAACCTTCTGCATCCCAATCAAAAAACAACCACAAAGATTTAAAGACCTTTGAAGGGTATTTTTTATTAAATATGAGTTTTAGCCGATATAACAAAACACGTGCTCATTATTTTTTCATCTTCTTAAACATTTATAACCAAACCACTATGAATATTGCAATAAAATAAAATAAATCTATATAAATTAAAGGGTTTAGTAACTTTTCAGTACTTTGGAGGTCAATTTCTCCCAACAGGTAGAGCTTGGGCCGCTAAAAAAAAATACATGTTTGTTATTTTAAACTACTCTCTAACATATATCAAAATCAACAAAATCGGAGCCGGACAGTTGGGTACCTTTCCTTGTGAGTGTGTTTTAATATACCACAAGGAAAGGCCAGCGACCTAAGACGTAACCTTAAAGCTTATTATAAGTAATCAACCATTTGTTCTTTATGAATCACTCTCGATTGGTCCATGGTTTGATGTTAAGCGAAAAATATTTGGTTTTGCGTTTATATTCAGTTTTTAAACCAATCGCGTCACTGGTAGATAACGTGATAAAGATTTAGCCAGTTCCCATTACGCAAAACCAGTGATGGAATGGTACGACGCAAAGGGGATCGTGGTGGTACCCAAAGTATGCAACCCGCCAAATTGTCCAGAACTCCGGCCTGTTAAAGAGTACTGGAGTATTATGAAGGGAATTTTAAAAAAGAAAGGCGGAGAAGTAAAATCGGTCTCTGAGCTACAAAAAATATGGACATGGGCGTCGAAACGGTGTCCTAATGAGATGGTGCAAAGTCTTATGAGCCGTGTGCGTAGGAAAGTTAGAAGTACGGCTTACTGTGTAGACAATAACTGAAATAGGAAATATTATTTTAAACTTCATTAAATTTGACATTAAAATGTGAAAAATATAATGCAGTTATTTATTGTTAAAATTATTAAGTATTAATCTTTGTGTGCCCCAGTTTTGGCGTGTTCAACCTTTACGAAAAGCCATGTGATCTACCAGTGACGCAATTGGTTTAGAAACGAGTCGAATAGAATCGCTAGTTAGCGTAATGCCTCTTGGCAGGGGCTCCAAGACCACTTCAGGACTTTTCGCGGCTGATCAGTTTATTCTTCATAAATGACTTAAGGTAAAACCGAGCTTCTCCATTATTGACACCTGGGACGCTTTTTCGCAACAACTTAAACTTACCGGTTTATATTTCGTTAAAGTTTTAATATGAACTTGTTCAGGTATCACATAACTGTGGTCTGCAAGACTAAAGTCTTCCCAAATAGATAAGTGACTGTCTAAGACGCCTTAGTTCTAGTTTAAGCAATATTGAACATTGTTTCGAAGAGGTCAAACGTCGTAAATTGCGGGGAATGTTGATGAATCGCATGTCCGGGTAAGTTATAGGCGATCTTGCCCTACAAATGGGCTGTGGGCCAATGCATACAGATTTAAAACGTATTGTTGCTCCTAGTGGCGCTGGATGTGGCTTTAGATCACAGTAAATCTAGATCTTAAAAAAAAAATGATCTGGGCAAGGCAAAATTGCCCAAGTAACAGTAAAATATTAGTCATATAAACAGGTATTAACGCGATGAAAACTAACGACGGTTGTGCGAAAGTTTAAAAATATCTACATAACATAAGACTCTGATGGCCATAAACATTTGAATATTTCAAAACTTTAGGCCGTAAGAATGGATGGAATGACTCAAGTATTGTTTTATTAACTGACAAAAGTTCAACAGTTGTCATATATACTTACAGCGGAACACAACAATAGGATCCAGACAGACCCTGAACAAAGTCTACCACTACTATATTAGAAGAAAGAACTAATTTTGAAGATAATCGAAGGTCTAAATTCCAAGAACATAAATTTTTACTGCATCAGAGGCCCCGAAAAGACGCTTAACGCTATCGTAAGCGATTTTCGAAAACTTTCAAAGTGTATGTAATTGACTTAAGCGCTTGACGCGAACATCTGTCAGCTAACGTTAATCCTATACGTTCAGTCACCAGCAACAATATATTATCTAACATTACGCGCAAACATATTTGACACGCTCTTATTCCTCTAGTAATCCTCTAATATATTTTTGCTAGTGACTACATTTTCGACAACAATGACGATCTCGCAAAGCATCTTGTCTTGGGCTACAGTACAGTGAAGATCCTGAAACTTCTCTTTGACTTCATCATCAAACCAGGGTAACACACTATAATACATTGCTTGGATTTACACGTATTTAAACATCAAAACCATTCTAATCGATCTGGTTAGGGCCCTTGGTTACCCTTCAGTGATAGAAGCACTTTGTAAAGTACCCCAACGGAAATGTTAAGCACTTTAGTGCATTGTCATAGTAAACTTCAAACAGAACATCAAATGACGTACATGACAAAGACGATGACATCCACAGTGACAAGGTTCTAAGTATGATCAACATTTTTATTGTGTGTACATACTCCTCAGCGATGGCAACAAATCTATCTCAAGGTAACGATAAACTCAAGTTTATCATCAAAAGATTTTAATCTTAAGATTGCAAATGGCGTTCAGAGTCCACTTACCATCAGGTAGCCTGTATGCCAAAAAAATATCCTCACCACCGAAGTGAAATACAAAGTGTAGGGTATAGAATATCTGTCTCGGACAAAATACTAACTAATATATTTTTTATTTTATTGCATAATTAAGGCAAACGAGCACACGGGGCACCTGATGGTAAGTGGAAACTGTAACCCATAGACATTCGCATTCACAAGACTGCAAGCCTAAGACTGCAATGCGTTAACAACCCTAAGGACTAAGATGGAATGCCTCTATGCTAGTCATTACACCGGCTGTCTTATTCCCAAACCGGAACACAATGCGAAGACTGCTGTTTGGCGGTAGGTTATTGGATAAGATGGTGGTAGCGATCCGGACGGACCCTGCACAAGGTCCTACCACCAGCAAACGAATACTATTACTATTACTTGTTTTATGGCCTAACTGTAATTGTGCAAATTGTGGTTATAGAATTATCAACAATTTTTTAGAGCTGTTGGAAATTCTGTAGCTCTTCCTACCTCACTCTGGGGATGAAGGCGTGAAGGTATCTAGGTGGCGTTGCCAAATAATCTACGAAGTAGGTACTTTTCAAACGCGATTTTTACTCTAGCTAGAATTAACAGATTAAGGTTAGCGTCTTTCATGTGGACAAACCAGAAGTATACGTTTTAAGGCCTACCTGTCTGGCTAAACCCACATTTGCATAAACGGCGTCATGTCAACTTTAGTCCTATCACAAAAAAATATAACTTATATCCACAAGCCTTTAACTATTGACCAAAATAAGGATTTTTTTTTGGTTTTTCGTCCAAGTAAGGCCTATTGAGAATTTCTAGAATTTCCAACGTCCGTGTATCCAAGCTGCCCCGAATTTTGACTAATGGATAAAGGCAGTTGTGTTATGAGTCGGGACGCAACTCGATACGATTTATGTAAGCAAATGTCCTGGCCAGCGCCATCTATCGGAGGACTTGTTTACTTGTTAAAGGGACAGTGTGAAAATCTTTTGCTTAGATTATTTATTTATTTAATTTCAATGAAAATTAATGATGATTAGCCTGGGCCTCTTCAACACGGTAAAAACCATATCCATGTTAGATCAGGGGCTGTATTCTAGGCGGTTTGATATCGTAGTTGACCTGTGGTTATGATATGACCTCAGCCGCCTGTATTGTCAAGTAAATAAGAGCTATCCAATTTGTGACAATACGATAACAGATCAACAACGATATTGTTTTTACCGTGTAGAATAGAGGCGCTGTTATCTTTTTTTTTTTTTATTTGCCCCGCGGCGACTTGAACAGCTACTACCGCGGGGATATGGCGTTTTCACTATGACGTGATTTCGCCAGTGTCCAGTATATAATAAGTATAAATCAATATAGTAATAAAACACAATCCAATCTTCCCTAGGAAGATTGGTGGCAACGTTGTACGGTGATATGTAGGACAGAGGCCAAGCTAGTTTTAACCTCTGTACCACTGCGAGTCCACTTGAAACGAGAAGTAAGATGCCAGGATACACGAAATAAGTCCAAGTCTTCTATCACTGTGCAACACAAAGGCATTAAAAGTACAAATCACTAATAAAAAAGAACTTTGAACACCTAAATACACAAAAATAAAAACTAAAACAAATTACACATCCGCCATCTTTTGACGTTGCAAATGGCACTCCGGCCCTGTTATCGTATTGTCACCGTTTTGATAGCTCTTATTTAGTTGACAGTAATGGCGGCTTACGTCAAAAAAATACCATAACAGGTTATGTTAACGATATGTTTTTACCGTCGGGAATAAAGGCCCCGGTTGAAATAAGAACCTACGACGTGCTTTGAAAAAATAAGCAAAATGATCCAACACCTTAAAATACACCTTTTTTTCGTTAACTGGAGTAATAACGAACGTTATTCATTAAATTCCTCGCTTCTCTCGGCTTCAAATATGGCACGGGTAGAATGTAGGCCGAGTCTCGGCGAAGTTTTCGCGGACGCCAAGTTTCCTCAAGGTACAGTCGGCGAGATATCAGAGAAGCACATCCTTGGGAAGTAGGAATAACTCGTCAAAACAGCGGGACGGCGAAAAATATAACCGTTGAGGTTTTTATTTTGACCTTAGAGATGTCCCAACTGGTCGTTACATTTAGTGGTAATAAAGTGGTCTAACTGTTAACAATTTAAGTGCCTAGTTAGATACTTTTGAAATATTTGGTGGGGTACCAGTATTTATTAGTAGGAAGTCGATATAGGTTCTAAATCTGTTAAAAAAATTAACATGACATGTTAATACGAGGATGAGGTGTAGAAGTTAAATATAAAAAAAATTACCGATCAAGGGTAGAAATATTAGCAGATTTAGATTTTTTTCATTTACTTCTTCTTCTAAAAGACTTACCCCGATGGCAAACTTCAAGCCGCTCTGTTATCGGGAGGTACCTACGTACCCTATAGGTTTTGATGACAGAATCAATCAGTGAGAAATAACATTTTTTTATAGAATGATTTTAGAGCCTTGATTTTTTAAGTGGGCTTTAATATTATAAGTATAGGTGTTGTGTAAAAAAATCTGACTTCTAGCTGTAGTAGGGAAAAAGTTATGAGGGTGGAAAATGGTCTTAATGGCTCATGTAAATACTAATTGTATTGTCGCTCGGCTTTTTTCGAACTTGTCCAGACACATTACGAATGTTATCCATGGCTGCTAAATATAATGACATTTATTATGTGTCATACAAACTTACCCAATGCCCTCTGAATAAAATAATTAAACGAAACCAACCGTCATGGAGCTGATGATGCGGGTATGCTGATCATGATAAAGTAATCAAACGTATCTTTTGCCTTTTTAATAATGTTCATTTTGCGATAATAATAATTTTCGAAGTTTACGTCGGCGTTTAATTAAAAAGTAAACTTTTTAATTTAAGCTATGACAAAACTGTTCGGGTTCTCATATCTCAGAATGTGTCTTTAACGAGACATGAATACGAAGTTTGTCTTACAGATTCTACTCCATTTCAGTGTAAATCGCTCCTGAAAATCCTTTGCGGTACGATTTTAACTAAACGATTTATTATGCCATTGCGCAAAGTCGCAGTTTGATTAATGTTTAACTATATTTCTTTTTTCCTTTTTTACTTTTTATAATATAACTAGCTTTTACCCGCGACTCCGTCCGAGTAGAAGTAATTTATCGCTGCTTCTTCGGAAACTGTCCTCTTTTCTGGGATAGAAAAATCCTATGACCTATTCCAGGATCTAACCTAAGTATATGTGTCCAAGTTTCATCACAATCCGTTAAGTGGTGGAAGTATGATTGAGTTACAAACATCCAAACATTACATACTTGTTCTTTTTTGACATAGGTACTTTTTCGTGTTTCTAGTAACGCCGTGGGACCCCTACACTGAGCATGGTACAACCTGTTCTTATTCGAAATCCTACCTCTTCTCTCTTCCTCGAAACCTAACACTGAGCATGGTCTGGCATGCTCTTATCCGAAACCCTACACTGAGCATGGTCTGGCATGCTCTTATTCGAAACCCTACACTGAGCATGGTCCAACCTGTTCTTATTCGAAACCCTACACTGAGCATGGTCTAACCTGTTCTTATTCGAAACCCTACACTGAGCATGGTCCAACCTGTTCTTATTCGAAACCCTACACTGAGCATGGTCCAACCTGTTCTTATTCGAAACCCTACACTGAGCATGGTCCAACCTGTTCTTATTCGAAACCCTACACTGAGCATGGTCCAACCTGTTCTTATTCGAAACCCTACACTGAGCATGGTCTAACCTGTTTCTTATTCGAAACCCTACACTGAGCATGGTCCAACCTGTTCTTATTCGAAACCCTACACTGAGCATGGTCCGACATGCTCTTACCTGAAACCCTACACTGGGCATCATGGTCCGCCATTGTCTTGCCCGGCTTTTTAATCTTTCTCTAAAGTAACAAAAATTTACCACAGTCTTTAATCAACTCGACTTGATATAATCGAAATCCATTCTGCATGAAGCAGGAGGCGGCATATTATAACGCAACCTTTGACTCAAAGCTGAACGGGAAAAATCCAATAATGTCCTTTGAAGTCTATCTTTGGAATAAAACAAAATCTTGCCGTGGCACGATCGCCATTAGGGATATCGCAGACTAGGTGATATTCGTCGTTTGTTGAAAAAGATGCAACCGTTTGTAAATTAAAATTATATTGTGAAATTGGAGTGAATTGACGCGAAAAAAAAGGACGATTTTCATTGATAGAACCGGGGATCCAAGATACTTAACGCCAACGTTAACGATTTTCTAAAACTGTCAAAATGTATGAAATTAACGTAGCCGCTTGACGTGACCATTCCTGTTTCTTAGGGACAAACTTGCACATTCAGCAAAAATATGAAACCGAAACTTCCTACATTTTGACACAACTAACAGAATAATTTTGAAACGTGTTGAGACTTATAGCTGATTTACATTGGTCCAGTAAAAGCATGCCAGTAGAAGTACATTGCATCGTTACAATAGCTCTCGCGTTCAACGTGAAAACCAACTCTTCAATATGCTTCTACTAGCATGCTTACTGGACCAATGTAATTAGAGCCTACTTTTGATCAGTAGTTAACTGAGCCAATGGTTTCAATTCGAAAATCAAATCGAAAATGTGCCACATTTTATTCAAAGGAGGGTGGGCAAATTGGCCTATATGACCAATAATAACAAGCAATATGTCACCGGATAGGTAATTCTAAGTTGTTAAACTATTTCTATGGCAGGTGGTTCGAAAACTTTGTGTGATAAAAGTTATCGCCGTGCAAAGACAGCGGTGTTTCAAAGTAATTATGCAAACGTCGTCTACGTAGGCGCCCCGATGTTCCCGATTTTTTAAATATTTCTCACAGTTATTTGAGGTTTCCCACTACACTAAATCGTTGTAGAATTAAAAAGCATATCCGATGATATAGTGCTTATTGTTATTGGTTTCTAGGCCAGTGTTCATACATTTCTGCCCATCCTCCTTTAACAATTGGTTACGATTATTGGTTAAATTAGTTCCGGCCTCTATTCAAGACGTTACATCAATATTGCTTGTGACGTGTAATCGTAAACGTAATAATAGTAAACGTTGCGATAGCTCTTATTTACTTGACAATAATGGCGATCAAGTTGGAAACAATACGGAAACACTTCAAAAGCAATATCGCTTTACTATGTTGAATAGAGGCCAGAATTAGGTACAGCTACAGATCAAAGAATCGGGTCTTAAACTGCATAATTCTCAATTTCTATTTTCTAATTATGATATTTTGGGAATGAGCGCTTTTTGGCCAGTAGCCCATGGAATTTTTTAACAATGCGATTGTATAACAGAACATTAACTGGCCACTCCAAATTGGCTGTCAATAGTGGACGTACGTGAATTCACTTTGAATAATCACCTATTTGAAACCGCAACGTGTTGCGCGTGGGCAGCCTTAATTAAAGTTTCCCTGAATTATTCACGACACTGAGCGATTTTCATCGCATTGATTTAAAATTAACGAGATATGCAGATCTGAGGTTACCAGTTAATGAAAATAACTTATGTAGAATAAATAACTTTGTTCGGATACAGAATGAGAAAAATTATGCGCCAATTAACTTTGTTCCACGATAAAAATGGAGCAAGTAACGATGTAATTTTAGGAATTGAAAAAAGTGGGAAAACCGAAACTTGATGCAAGGTGGCTTTTCTATCAGGAAAGAGTAATTTTCTATGAAAAGGACGATGAATATTTTAATTATTCGTACACAATAATTATATACCTTGAAGACGGTTGAACTTCATCATCATCATCAGCCGCAAGACGTCGTCTGCTGGACAAAGGCCTTCCCCAAGGTTTTCCTCAACGATTAACGGTTGAACCTGTTTTTTTTTTCGTTTATTGTTGTCAATTTAGTATTGCAAACTAATACAACAAACCCCTAAGAGAAACCTACAGAAAATCTCAAAATTACTTTATTGCCTTAACAAATTATTTTCAAATCAAGTCAACCTTAACATTTAGAAACAAGGATAATTTCAAGCCATCAGGTACAGTTTAAAGCATATGTGATAATTTATGTGCCTTGTCGCTTTCAATCGTTTCACAATTTTGTATGAAATTTCAAACACGACGTTAAAGTGACAAGGTACAGTCGGCCAAAAATGTGGTCTACCGCCCTACACTTCATGATACAACAAGTTCGATTTTCCCTTGCAATGACAGTGACAAGTGTCAAGCTTAGCGATTATTAGATCCCACAGAAACTTTTGTCAAAACTGGTAGATTACTTTCTTGGCCGACCGTGCATAAATGATCATTTATTTATGCTGTTGACTGTATACCAGGGGGTTATTATGACATAGCTATGCAGTTAATTTTACGGTGAGCGTAAAAGAAGCTATAGCAGTTATATAGATCCGTCCTTTTCTCTCAGAGTAAACTGAACTGCATAGCTATGTCATCATAACCCTCCAGATACATAATATTAATTACGTCTTATTATTATCGTCTAGTTTTAATCTATCTGCTTTTGTCTGATAAGTTCTGCAGATAGAGTGGGGTAGAAAGAGCTACAGAATTTCCAACAGCTCTAAAAATTTGTTGATAATTCTATAACCACATTTTGCACAATTACAGTTAGGCCATAAAACAAGTATTGGTAATAGTAATATTTTGCGGGTGGTAAGACCTTGTGCAGGGTCCGTCCGGATCGCTACCACCATCTTATCCACTAACCTACCGCCAAACAGCAGTGTTCGCATTGTTGTGTTCCGGTTTGGGGATAAGACAGCCGATGTAATGACTAGCATTAGAGGCACTCCATCTTAGTCCTCAGGGTTGGCAATGCATTTGCAGTCTTAGGCTCGCAGTCTTGTGAGTGCGAATGTCTATGGGCCACAGTTTCCACTTACCATCAGGGGGCCTGTGTGCTCGTGTGCCTTCTCTCTGACATAAAAAAAAAAGACATTTGATTTTTTTGGTTAAATTGTACCATAATCTGAAGACGCATAAATTAAATACCTAATGTTAAAATAAAATGTTGTTCAGAATACTATTTTATAGACTATACAAAAGGCAAAAACATTATTTATCCAAATTGTTCAAAGATTTAAATTCACCATTCTCGTTGATACCAAAAAACTAAAGCATAATTTTATGCAATATCGCGGTCATATCAACACCTCAAATCATATTCAAGCGATAAACTTAAGCCGTGCGTTATTTAAACGCTCGATTTACCGTTACGACGGTTTTCTTCCCACAGCAGTATTTATTGTACAATACACTCTTTACACCATTTACAAACATAACCGTTTCCCTTAAATATAAATCACATTTTACTTTCGACTTACTTTCATCGAGATAAGGTTTTTTATCGCGATGACATTGGAAACGCCTAGCTTTATTAAGTTTGTAAGAGCTGTATACGGTATCATGTACATTGTAATATCTGAACAGAATACGCTCGGTTTTGGCAAGAAAACAACTGAATGCACGGAATTACTAAATATTCACTTTAATATTTAGTATAGAAAGTTTAAAAAGACTTTTGGCTTAATTACGTATTTGGATTTATAATTATGTTTATTCTCATCAGTTTATCTTTTGCATGACGATATATTTCAACCCATAAAATCTAAATATATAAAAGGAGAAACTGACTGACTGACTGACTGACATATCAACGCACAGATGAAACTACTGTACCTAGAAACTTGAAATTTGGTACAGGTGTTCCTTTCATGATGTAAGTGAGCACTAAGAAAGGATTTTCCGAAAATCGACCCCCAACGGGAAAAAAAAGGGGAGTACTGGGAAACTAATTCTACGCGTACGAAGTCGCGGGTGTCCGCTAGTGGAATATATTTTGTTTTTTTTTATGTTCATGTTCAACGTGGAAGAAGTGAAAGAGATTTATCAGGATCTTAGCAGGTGGAAAGAAGTGGTGTCTAACAAAACACACAACTAACTAACTTTATCTTTTGAGTGGTAAACGGCACATAGGCTGAAATAGGCTTACTAGAACATATTTTTGTAGCTCGAGCGAAAACGGATGTAAGTCAACTTAGCTCGTGCTAAAAAAGGATATGCATCGTATTCAAATTATAGCTAAAGCCTTCTTCACTTGAACCACGGAAGATACGGCTACAGATTTTCAATTGCTTGATTTTAATGTAACGTTTCGACAGTATATAATTGTATGAAATCCAAAATCTCCTAAATTTTGTGTATCAAAATTTATAATAAGTGAAAAATACCAAAGAATGGCTTAATGAGCAATGTTTTTACTATAGTAATGACCTTTTGAATTATAAATTGTATTAATAATGTGGTTTATTGTGACATTTCATTTAATCTCGTATTAAGACCTATGTACTGTACCTAAATTCTTTACAGTAAAATTGATTTGATTTGGTTTGCTTGGAGAAGTTTTTTATTTTTGTCTTTTAATTGTTGTAAAATGTTTACTTTGCAGAAAAAATAATGTGATTGTAATGAAATACTTATTGGCACTCGTACTTCTCAATATAATTATAACTAAAACAGTAACTTAAGTATTACTATTGTTTTGCATTATTTTTGAAAATATTATACTGTAGTATTAAATTAAATTCAAATTTATTCAAAACTAAATAAATGGGTAATAACTAACATTACGGGGAACCTTTCTATTAAGCAATTTCTATTAAAGCATGTTAAGTATAATAATTAGAATGATAGTTATAAAGGGCAACAGTAACAGGATGCATGTCTATATGTTCATTAAGACCCAAAAAAAGACAAAATACTTATTTTACTAGCAAAGTCAATGGATTTTTTTTAATGAAAACAAGAGTCAAGCAAGGCAAATCATCCATATAAGTGTTAATTTTCAAACAAATTCCATACGATACATTATGGTGATCGTCGCCATAGTAAATATACATCATGTGGCCAAGATCTGCCAGTTTATAAACTGGTACATATTTCACCTCTGTTGGTCGGTGGGGGAATTTTTGCTCATCGTCCTTTTCAGCAATTATATTTTTATTACTGAAAACGTTAAAAAACCTAGATTTACGAGGATTTATGTATAAATCACTCTTTATTGGCATCTAGAGGGCCATATCATTCCGCAAGATATCTATTCAGGGGCTATGCCAACTCTACGTGGCTAGAATACCAACTAGTGCACACAAACTTATCAATGCTCTTGGAAAAATTACATACGACCTAAAGCTTAACATAGGAAGACTTAATTTGAAAAGGAACTCTCTCTATAATGTGATTGTTAACTTGGTAATTCCTCGAAGATATATAGGAGTTGCACTATCTGTCGTCGTGTAAAATTATGTGTAGATGTGTTGAGGTCTTTATAGAGAGCAGTAAAAGTTGTTTAAGGCCGTTTCGTGAACTCGTTCAGAATGTGATTGGCAAGTTCACAAGTACTTTAGGAAATTGTGAAGTGCGGTGTTTGGCTGTTAAAATTACATGAGTGTCGAAATGCAATAAGCTTTTAGTTTAGTTTAGTTTATTTATCAATGTAATGTTACAATATACACTCAGGAGCAAAAATACCGGGTTAGAGTGCGTTTTTCATACTAAAGAGGCAATTTCGAAGCCTTGGTTCCTCGAAAGGAAATGCTTTTAGTGAAACCTGATGATGAATACCCCGAGCATCGATACAGGTCTTCCAGAGTGCCTAGGATACCCAACTGAATGAATTTGCGGTTAACGCCGGAATAGTTCCTGTTCAGAAAAACATCTAAAATGGCCATAATAAGTAAGGAAATCCAAATGTTGACCCAACTCTCTCGCTGTGGTGTAAACTGATTGTGCGATCAGTTAGGTATCTTAAGAACTTTTGACCTCCTCTATTGAACCTCGGAGTATCCACCATTAAACCTCACTCAAAACAACCCCTGGCGAGGAACCAAGGCTTCGAAATAGTCTCGTTTGTATGAAAAACGCACTCTGACTCGGTATTTTTGCTCCTGAGTGTAGATTTGCTTGTCAAAAAATACGAAATTACATTGATATCGTCAACAAAACATTAATACAAAATGATAAAATAATATTACAATAATGCAATAATATAATAACACTCAAATAATCAAAAACAACAATGATAAACAAGTAATAAATGGTCAGTTTCCGATGTCAATACACAAAACTAATAAAGGTCAAATATCAATAATAATTTTACAATTTAAGTTGCATATATTCGTCGACAGAGTATAATGGATTATCCAATAAAAGGTTTCTCAGCTGATGTTTAAATGCTTCGTCGGATATTACATACATGATACGTTGTTACGTGTGTTTGGATTTGTGTTTAAAAGGGCTTTTACGAATGCTGAGCAGGCAACACCTTAAAACGAGCAATTCTTGTATCTTTATACCAATATAATATAATCTGAATCTCGGAATCGGATTCAAAGATTTTCATAAAAAATTGTATGCAGGGGGTTTCGGGGGCGATACATCGATCTAGCTAGGTTTAATTTTTAGAAAACTGACCAAAAAAAAATACTGAGCGAAGCTCGGTTATCCAGGTATTTATATTTACTAGCTACGCTTCGGTTTATAAATATGAGTTTTCAGTAACATACAAACATAATCCAGGATTTGATCTTACAAAATAAATGAGAAAGGTCATGTTTGGATGTTTGGTACTCAATGACGCTTCAACCACTGAACGGATTGGGATGAAACTTAGCGAACATATAGGTTAGGTCCTAGAGTAGGACATAGGATATTATTTATCCCGTAAAATTGGATAGTTCCCGATGGAGCAGCGATAAACCACTTCTAAAAAAGGCATCTTGAATCACTCTATCGATGACCACATTAAAATCTGTTGCGTAGTTTGGAAGCTCTCAGCGTGAATAGAAACAGACCAACGGCGGGAAGCGAATTTGTTTTATACCCCCGTAAGGCCCAGTGTGCAATAGAATGTACATCATCAAGGCAATTTATTTTAAACTGTGTTGCAATGAGGATCAAGTTTATTTTCCTATTTTTAACAACTAAAATCTGCACTGTAAAACAAACATAATTGAATTTGCCTTGGTAGTAGATTAAAAGTCCCACTCAAAAACAACGCTTTGTTAAGATACAATGTAGAAGACAAACTTGCGCACAGCCACCTGATAGTAAGTGGAATATGTGACGCATAGACATTTTGCATTCTCAAGACAACAATCTGAAGACTGCAATCTTAAGACCGCAAATGCATTGTCAACATGGAGCTTTTTTTTTATTCTGACCTCTACGCGATTGAAGAATCCTTACAATTATCGCAACGTTTTTTTCAATGGCGGAGCGCACCTTCGTGTATTGATAAATATATAATAATGCAATATCAAATATTGTGTATCTCCCTGTCAAGAGATCAAGCAAGTAAGATAGCAATTTCCGGCAGCATCCACGTCTAATAGCCGTCTTATTGAAAAGGGTGTTGCGGTGACAATAGAAGTAGCGTGACTGAACAGTCTTGATAGTAAAATAAAAATATTTTGTGACCCTTGCTTCGAAAAAAAAAAAACTCCTTATGAATAAATAATTAGTTATTTATTGATTTATTACTTTTAGTTTTGCACGTTGATATAATTAAATAATATTTGTTTCAAAACTATTTTGATGCAAATAATTAATAGCTGTAGGATGATGCATAAACCCATTATAATTTATGTTATCTACCAAATATTAATCAAATTAAATGAAAGTCTATCAAATTTTCAACAGTAGCTGCTGGTGATATTCAATTAACTAAACTCATGTCAGTAACATCATTAAAATTTGACGCATAGTGCGAAATTTCATAGATTAAAACCTAGTTATGTCGATTTTTTTACAATAAAAACCATATTTGTTTTAGTTTTACATAATGTTTACAAATAAACTCTTAAAAAGCACTGGAAGATCATAAATTTTAATACTTAACTACAATTTTAAATATGTAATTATCTATTTTGAATTATTATTAACCAGACTACCATAGAAAAAGTATAATAATTAAGACCAGTTTTTTTTCTTATTTAACCTTCAATGTCCTTATGCGTTGATTACGAAAGACTCGTTAAAAAAAGGTATTAGCTTGGTTGTTTAAAGTATTGCGTGGTCTTAGTCGTTCTTTTAAAAAAGCTACACTACGGCAAGTCATGCGCTCCCAATAACTTACCTTTGTAAGTAAACTATCCAAAAAGGTTTTTTAAAAACTTTTATTTCACTTTTACGTTCTCCTTTCGGCCAGGTACAATTTTGAGTAATTTTTGATCACAAAACTAAATTTTAAAAAGTTGTTAAATATTGTGAACAGCAGTTAGTTATTATGTGTAGATTAGATACATACTAATAATACAAATTAATGTGAAAGTTACTGTCTGTCTGTAAGTTTTCACGGCTATAGCGCTGAACCGATTTCGATAAAATTTAGTTTTAAGAACCTATAGAGCCCTGTCGCAGAAAGACAGTAGTTAATTTCGACGTAATTTATTTCTTGAGACTTGACGCTGTCAATATGACAGGGTTCTATAGGTGCTCAACAATTACAGTTGTTGACTATACCTATAGTACAAGGCCAGAGTTTGGGACTAGGTCAATTTTCTGTGAATTTATTAGCTCATTTTTTTGTATGACAAGCATAAGGCCCACGTGATGGTACGGATCAAGACATAGACATGACATGACTCTAAATGCGTAGCTAACCTAACCCTGTGGAGTAAGATGGAATGACTCTATGCTAGTTATTTCACCGGTTGTCTTGTCTCGCTTGTTTTTATTTATTTATTGTACACACGCATACATTAGGTCATCAAAATTACCCTCCCTTCCCTCCCCAGGGGGGTAAAAAAAGAGTCTAACTTCCCCGAAATAATAAACTTAGTTTTAAACAAGTTAGAGCTTCGTAATTTCTTGCGGAACTTCCAAATGACTACGGCAAAACTAAGAGAGAAAACGGAATTTGTTGAATCTCTTAAATCTGATTTAGGCCGATTAAAGATAATAGAGTTACCGTTTACAATTCAGGTAAACTCAAACGATTATATTTGTATGTATGTATCTCCTAGCCGCGTTGAGTACTAAAAGCTTTCATATTTTGCTGTGTGGATACAGTGCATTGTTAGCAATTAAAAAAAAAAAAGCTTTAAGTACGGCTGTGGTTTAGGTTTTAAGTAATTCGTGTTACGTTAGGCAAACCTTGGCTATACAGCATTGAAGTTACACATGAGAATTATTTTAGTCAAAATATATTTTTCAATGATAATATTATGTAAAACTATGAAATATATGCAATCTAACTGTTAACTTTCTTGCGAACTCTGTATTGCATTGGTTGTTTTTATACCGTTAATCTGGATGCCGGAAGAGCGGAATCTTCTGTCACAAGTATAGCCAGACTTACTTGGAGGTCCCAACGCTATCCTTATTGTAAACACACTGATTTTGACCAATAAATGATTTCTCATATATTTTTTTCATTTCTACGTTACTCTATGAATAAAGAGTAATTTTTTTTTATTCTTATAAAATTAACTTTTTTGGTATTCATTAGTAACCATCAAGTAGTCTGAGTCATAGTATACTGTTCCTAAGTGCACGTCTGCTGTCTTCTATTAAAAATATACCCTATATTAAACCAAGTCATAATAACGGGTCAGTATGTTTCAACAAATATTTACCTATTTTCAACTCTGCAGTACCCTGGCCGTTAAAACCAGCCAGGCCGTATTTCAAATAACGCATAACAAAAGAGAGGCCACAATGCCTTACTCCGCAGAAACATCATAATAGCTGAAAATCTGAGGACTTATTACTGAAACTGTTGAAAAACTTCACGTTTACCTCTTGCAGGTATTAATTTAGTTAAGAGCTTATCCATACATAGTATAAATTGAAGTAGCTTCCGCTGTCTGTTCGCTTAGATCTTTTAAACTACTAAACGAATTTTGATGCCGTTTTTCAGCAATAGATAGAATGTTTCAAAGAAAGTTTATATGTAAATAAACCGAAGCGAAGCGAGGGCGGGTCGCTAAACCAAACCCGCGGAACCTAGGGACTTGAAATTTGGAGGCAATATATCTTGGATCGTCTTCCGGTCTGCGGACGCCACTCCAGAACCTTCTGACCCCATCGGCCATCAGTCCTGCGAGCAATGTGCCCCGCCTACTGCCACTTCAGTTTAGCTATTCTTAGGGCTACGTCGGTAACCTTAGTTCTACTGCGGATATCATCATTTCTGATTATATCACGCAGAGAAACCCCGAGCATAGCCCTCTCCATAGCCCTCTGAGTGACGTTGAGCTTCCTTATGAGGCCCATTGTTAGCGCCCACATCTCAGATCCGTAAGTCATCACCGGCAACACACACGGACCGGAAGACGAGCTGTAGGTAGGCCTCCAACAAGATGGAGTGACGACCTCGTCAGGATCGCGGGACCGCGGTGGATGCGAAAAGCACAAGACCGGTCTGAGTGGAAAGCCTTGGGGGAGGCCTATGTCCAGCAGTGGACGTCTTTCGGATGACATGATGATATCTTGGATTTCTCATTGAAATGCGCGAAGAAACAATTTGTTGAAGTTAAAAGAAATGGAGAAGCAAGAAATTAATAGTACGTATACGAAATTACAAAGTCACAGGCGTTCTCTAGTGCAAGATAGAAACGTTCTAACCGCGGAGTTCGATCTATCGCACTAAGGTTTAGTCTAGTTGGTAGCGACCCTGCCTACGAAGCTAGCGGTCGCGGGTCCAATTCCTTGTCAGGGCAAATATTTGTGAGATGAGAACGAGTAAATGGTTTCCCAGTTTTGACTGTTTTCTATATGTTATTTTTTCTATTAATTTTAACCTTGTGCAGGGTCCGTCCGGATCGCTACCACCATCTTATCCATTAACCTACCGCCAAACAGCAGTGTTCGCATTGTTGTGTTCCGGTTTGGGGATAAGACAGCCAGTGTAATGACTCGCATAGAGGCCTTCCATCTTACTCCTGAGGGTTGGCAACGCATTTGCAGTCGTAGGGTTGCAGTCTCGTGAATGCGAATGTCTATAAGTCACAGTTTCCACTTGCCATCAGGTGGTAATAGTAGATTGATAACCAAGGGTTGAAAGTGACCCATTTCACCCGAGATATTTCTGGCGCTCGAACGAAGTAAGAGCGCCAATAGTTCGAGGGGAAATGGGTAATTTCACCCGAGTTAGACACTCTACTTTTCATTTCGACTGTGAGGAAAAAAGACACGGTATACCTAAACATATTTAATCTCGTTTCCCGCTTTATCTATTGAAAACTTTTTTTTTCTAGATTAATACAAAAGTTAAAATACACATGCTGCCAACATTAGAAAAGTTAAATCGAGTTGGTCACGGCATATTCCATCTCATTCTTACCCTAACTAAAGAAAGAGATGGAATATATTCGTGACGTAATAAAGGTCAAATTTCTTGTTTCGAACGGATGTTCGGTGTTCAACCTCCTTGTTGTATAATAAGCTCCTTGGTCGTGACCAACTCGATTAAACTTTTCTAATGTTGGCAGTAGTGTATTTTCTAGATGGCCATGCCGAAACGTGAAAGAAAAAGTGTCATGCTATGCTATCACGGCATTATGGCGGGCAGCAGAATAGAGGAATAATTTTAAATGTTGATTTTCTGTAATTGCGAAAAAAATAGACCAGTCTTAAAATGATTTTCATATGAACCTATAGGCCGTAATAAATACATCGTTTAACGTATAGCCGAGTTTAGATATATGAAAATCTTTTATGTTTATAATATGACGTAGCTCAATTATCTTAGACTCCGTGGCCAATCGTAACTATTAAAAAAATTTTACTTTCCACCCTAGAGATGAAAACGCAATTTTCCACCCGGCTATCCACCCATTCAAATTAAACTTTCCGAACAGGAGAGATGAAAAAAAAATGTTATCATTGTCTATAAAGTACATAGTAGAAACCTTGAGTTTAGTTTGGGACTAGGTGAATTTTTGTAATAATAAAACATACATTATGCTTCACTGTTCGATCCACGCACATGCGAAATCGCCAGAACTTGAAATTTGGAGGATATATTCCTTGAATCTCCTTGGGCTGTTATTAAAAAGGGATTTTGAGGTTTTTTTATGTCAATCGATTTGCCTTAATCTTCTGAGTGTCACTAATGATAGGTATGAGAGGGCGGCAAGCGGACGCCATATTGTAAAAAAAAAAACAATTGAAGACAAACCACGACTAGTAGGGTATCATTGTTGCTAATACAATCCTAAAAATAAAGGTTATAGCTAAGTCTGTTTTGTTTTTAAGTCACTTGAAAAAAAGCAAAATCATCTTAAGGTAATTCACCATTTAACATTTGTGAATGATCATGTAAGATTTACAACGATTTAATCTTGATCAGCAACAGTCGGATTTTTAAAAGGTTGCCGTTTGTTATTTGGAAGTTTTTCAGAATATGCCAGCGTGGCGTATAATAACAAGGGATTATTGCACGGTACCCTGGATTACGTCGCAATTGAGACTGCATTACTCTTTCAAGGACTATTCCACTAGGTATAACCATATTGCCATTAAAATGTTTTAGTACCGTTTTTAACGCGGCCGTCATTAGTGTAAACTACTGTAAAGTAATTAAGAGCTATCGTAATGTTGACGATACGATAAAATGACATGTAAATAATATTGTTTTACCGAGTGGAATGGAGGCCCAGTTCTTTTTAAAAAGTTTTATTTTCGCAATTAGACTGAAAACCTATTAAAAACTACAATATTAAGATAGAGAAAACATCCCAAAAAACACGATTAATTTTTACTAATGTCATATTAAACTTTCTGTAATATTCATATTTATATAAAATATTGCCTATATAAAAACTATTTCCGCCATTGTATTAAAGTCCGCCTGCATGTTAAAATTCATGGTCTTCCTTTTATTTCTGACACTATGTTATTTAACAAAAAATAATCCTTATGATGAAGCCTTTCGATCGGTATGATAAAGCTACAGGGTAATTATTTTTCTCGTGTAACGGGTTCGATTCCCGGTTCAACCATGTAATTATTTAAATATCTATGAATGCAGTTTAAATTGTTTTTTAAATTCAAATAATGTCTTCTTTCAGTAAAATGTTTCATCTACAATATTTAAGGTACTTTCCTTCCATGTGGCATGGCCGTGGGACGCCCTGTATACTCGTACATAACCTACAATATTTTAAAACAAGAACATGACTTATACATAAACAAACATGCTTTAATTTCAACTATATATTCAACAATGTACGAGCGTGTACATATTTCTAGAGTGCTTTAATAATTCACCGGTATATTTTGCTACAGGCTTACAGCAAACAATTTAACCAAGTCAACACAAAACAATTACAAACTTGGAAACAATAACGAAAACACGACTTTTCTGTTTACTCTTACATAAGATTAGTCTTACTTATGCGATGTTTTATTCATTGAAAGAAATTTGCAAGGCTAATAGCCAAATATGTGGTGAATGTTCAAATATTTGAATAGGAATGAGTTGCTATTGTTAGTGCGTATGCTGGAGCAGATTGATCTTATTCACCCTCACAATAAACCTAATGGGTTTGGGTTAGTTTGTGTGTTTTTTTCAGCGGCCATGCTGGTTTCTTTCTAAATAGGAAAGAGGCTAGTTGATTTCAGTTGCAAGTTAATGTATGAAAAAAATGAAAATTGTTACTCTAAAGTGAAGATAACGAAGCATAATGAAGAGGCTAAGAGCGAATTCAGGCAATTACGTGCTTGAAAAAAAATAATTGTTGCGTTATTTACTGCTGTCTGACTGCCCTACCGTTTCTATTGCGTAAAAAAATATACAAATATTTTCAAAACAATTATTATTAATTTTTTTATTTTTATTTTGCGAATATCCTGCAAATATATTGCTCTAACCATATATCGGATTCTAGACGGCTAGCTGCGTATGCCACTAAATTGGAAGCCTCAATTCTTTACTATACCTATTCCAGAAATTAACATCCGTATTCTACAAAAGCAGTAGCGTTTCCAAAGTTTGACTTTGATTTAAGTCGCTAAGAGCACTAAGATGGTAAAAAAATTACATACTATAAATGGTTGACTTTTTTACACGAAACAAAGAAGAAACTTCCAAGCTAACAGGCGCTGTCTGTTTGTAAACGCAACCTCCTTTAAAACGCTCTCCTTGAGTTATCGCAGACGTTGAAAACACTTAAACTTTTACCATTGACACCTCTCGTGGAAACCGCTCGTTAAAACTGAACCGTTTTTAAAATTTGAAAACGGAATTTGCTTCGAACGTTCCATCACAAGTTTGAAAATTTGAAGCGGGAAACTGTGAAATAGTGAAAATCGCTAACAACTAGGAACACTCACGCGAGCACGAGTTCCGAACTATTACCTGCCAGCCTTTTAAACAAGCCCGCGTATGTGGTAACTTCGCTATATTACTGGGATCTGTGGAAATATTAAGTTACGGAGTGATAGGAGACTTTAAGTGTTTGTGGAGTTGTCGAGACAGGACACGTTTGTAACTGCGATTATTGGATTTATCTTTCAATGTAAAAAACACTACGCGTTAATTTAATGAAAGTCGAATCGGTTGATTGTTTTCTGTTAAATTGACCAAAAATAGGTTATTTTAACTAGGTATCTTTTCTTGTAGCAATTTGTTAAAATTACAGGTATATTTAACCGAATCAAAGTCAACCGAGCATAATTTCGTTAATTTAACTTTTCTTAGGCGTTTTAAATGTTTGGTTCAGGCAGACCGTGTTTTTAGATTAAGAAAATATCTCGTGAGAGTTTTTTTTCTCAAACAGAAAAGCAGCATTTTAAAAGATAACTTAAAGAATGACTTTAATTGCCCTTCGGGAACGGAACCCTAATGATAAGGTTTGAAAGTTTCGGTTTTTTTATAAATTTATTTATACTATAAAACATCAACATAGTAGGTAATTGTAACAATTACCAATAAATTCAAAGTAAAAATCAAATAAAATAGCCTAAGTAATTTAGTCATTATGATTTAAAATACACCTTTATTCTTTTGCAGCTCAGCATTCAAGGCACAGGAGTTTAATTAAAGCTATAATTAGTTATTTCAAGATTCTGTTTTGTATTAAGTTTTATTGTAACACTTAATATTATGATGCTTAGAGGTCTGAGTCTTTTGCCAGAACATTGTTTACTATTTCTGAGATTTGTTGTACTTTGTTTTTCATAATAGTACTTACAAGGGTGGTTTGAGAAGTCTTTAAAAGTTATAGGTTTTTTTTTGTCTAAATTTAATTTAACTTTTAAACATTATTATTCTTCTATACGTGCTATCACTTATTCCAGTGAGATTCCATTTCTTTTATCCCCTTCAAAAATATACAATTTCTCGAGGTCTGAAAATAGCCGTTTACACACTATTTATTATGTTTTATTTATTAGTACTTACTCTTATGTGTATTAAGAGCAATTAAGTGGCAGTAAATCATTTTCTAATAGTTTTTTTTTTAAGCTCATGATATTTACAATAAAATACTGTTATCATTTTATTAACCCCATTTATTTTGGTTATTGTAGTGTCTCTGGTTAAAGTTGAACTATTACTACATGCTTGTTAGACGTACGTAGAAAAAGTTAAAAAAAAACATCCATATAAAATATACCTGTGAGGGGGCAAACTTTATTGTAATAGTACGTTAAGTATAAATTCAATCCGAACTTTTGCAATATTCTGATTAAAATCTTTCCAGCTTTTCTTGAGAAGGTAAATCCTATTCAGTTAAAAGTTCAAAACATCACAATGAAGAGACGCGACCTGGCTGCCAACTCTTTCAAATATGAATACTGTGGAACTTTGCGCCGGATACTGAACTACCCAACAATAACTTGTTACAGCTAGTTCCGTTGCAGTAAACCTTTTACAAACAGTACGCCATAGCGCTGCGATGAGATAAGATGGCGGCTAAGTGAATAATTATAACACAGCATTTTAAACTTAATTTGGTTAATATTGGAGTATAGAATTCTTCGACTACTACCGCCTTTTTGGTATTATGGCAGATTACCTAAGCTGCTGGGTGATTTTAATACAACTCACTTTTAAATTAACTATCGGATTATTTACTGGCGAATCTAAATTGCCTTGTCAGAGCGTTATTAACTTTTTGGTGTGTTTGTTTTTAATTTTGTCTCTGGTTTTGCCAACAAAGCAGCTCGGCCAAAACACTAGGTACAGTTGGCATTAAAATATATTTAATTTTTTGCACTTTATGTCAATGAAAAATGGTAAATAAAAAACATACGTTGACCGTACGCAGAAAAAAAAAATACTGCTTAACTTTCGAACGAGCGCGGGTTAACTTAAGTTTGCTGGTTAATACTCCATGGGCAATTTGAAATTTGAGTTTTTTTAAGCCCGACTTACCTGGTTATGCAATAACATGACGATAAAGCGCTGAAACTACACGGCGCCTGTGTTTAATGGCGCAGCGGGGACTGTGATGTCAGTGAGGGCTGGGCAACGAATACAAATGCATTAGATTATTGTTGCTACCGTATAGATAAATTAAGATCGAAAACGCTAAGTTTATTCTAAATTCATTCAATTTTAATGTTGGTTTTCTCAGTCATTTACTTCTGTTCGCCATTTTTATAGCCTTTTTAGTTTTATTAAGAGTCGGTGGAAACATGGACTACAGAGAAAGTTTATAATTAACATTAACTCGTGTATTGCCGGCTTTATAAGTCATCATATAATATAAATTATACATAAATAGTTATTTTTGCATGAAAAAAATTCCAGCGAATTATTCGCACTTTAAATATAATATAGTTTACTGTTTCTTTACCGTTTACTATTCCAGGCAGTTCCATGCACTAAATTAGATAGAAGCCGAAGTAACTTCAGCGCTATGGCCGAGATAGCTTACGGATAGCGCTTAGAAACTTGGTGACTTCATTAAATGCCTCAAAATGTCGACACTGCGGGAAAGTGGCTTTTGGACTAGGGACGAGATCTTGTTTTATTATCTGACAAATATTACTATTAGCCCAGCGAATTGCGATCCTTAATTTGCCACATTGTTTTTAGAACTGATTGCCAGGGCGTAAAAGTTCTAGTGGCCGCGGACAGGAAGGCAAAGTGTTGGCAGGCCTTCCACAAGGTGGAACGAAGATCCGGTGATGATCGCGGAAAGACGATGGATGCGAGTAGCACAAACCAGCCGTGTTGGAGATCCTTGGGGATGGTCTATGTCCAGCAGTGGACGTGTTTCGGCTGTATGATGATAATGATGATAATGATGATGATAATGATGATGGTGATGATGATGATGATGATGATGATGATGATGATGATGATGGTGGTGGTGATGAAGATGATGACGACGATGACGACGACGACGACGACGACGATGATGATCATGATGATGATTTTTGGCGAACGTTGTTAATATTTGGACGCAATCTTAGGGTTTTTAGTGATTCATGCATTGTTTTGGTATCACTCCTGAAGCAAAAATAACAAACGGTACTATTGTGACTTTATCAAGATACCAAACTCGTGTGATTTCTTCTTTTAGTTCGATGTATTTGGTAAGTTATTGAGCTATTGTGGTGGTCTGTTGGGAAAGTTTTTTTTTTTTGGCAATGAGAAGGCAACCGAGCACACAGGCCACCTGATGGTAAGTGGAAACTGTGACCCTGACTAAGGACTAGGATGGAATGCCTCTATGCTAGTCATTACACCGGCTATCTTATCCCCAAACCGGCACACCAACAATGCAAACACTGTTTGGCGGTAGGTTAATGGATAAGATGGTGGTAGCCATCCGGATGGACCCTGCACAAGGTCCTATCACCCGCAAAATCCCGCATATCTATTAAGTATGCGCATCTGTTTGTTTTGTCTATAAACGTGATATCGGTTCTATTGTATTATTGCCCGTAAACTTTTGGGATACATCATAATAGATGTTAACAAATGTTATTATGATAAGGGGTTGGGTATAGTACTAATTTCTTGAAGGGAGAAAATCTGATCAGTAGAAAACATTAAATTTTAAAAATAGACCAAGTTCTCATGTGCCACCAAAGGAAGTGCTAGTCAAAAAGGTGCCAAGTTTGGCAATAGATTTAGATATTACTTCTTTTGGCACATGAGACCTTGCCCTATTTTGTATTTTTTTAGGTGGAATATCAGTACTTTTCAAAAGGTAGTTAATATCGGTACCTGATATGAGGTTAGGAATTACATTATAAAATTTTCATACAATGACTTATGATCATGGGTAGAAATATTTGTAGTTTCTCGATGGCAAATTTGAATGCCCTAAGTCACCGGGAAGTAATAAGTGTTGATGAGTGAGTCAGTCAGTACCATATTCGCCGCATTTGGATTGTTTTTAAAGGGTGATTATAGGACCTTGAATTTTTTACAGGGCAAAGTCAAAAGTTTGAATGATAATGGGCAAAAAGGCTGAATGGGTTAGAGTAAATATTCACTCTGCATTAGTGTCGATCAGTTTTTCGTTCAATCTTGTCCGGACACTCGACCGTGTCTAGATACTGTATAAAATATTTATTTAAAAGTGGTAGAGCTGTGCTAAGCTAAAGAATAAACCTTTATGTCTCACTGTTGAACGATCGAGTGAACGTCTTCCACCACTCAGTGGCCCGAGATAAGAAGCATTGCGAGAGCGTTATCGTTATTGAAAATGAATAGGATTGACGTAAGTTGCCAGAGGGTTTCGTCAAGCGTTTATGTCTATTCCATGCACTTTGATAGTTTTAAAAAATCTTAAATATCGATAAGAGCCCCCTCACACCTAGCGTCTTTCGAACGTCAACGTCGCATTAACGCCGGCGTGTTTACGACACTTTCTCGCAGCGCTGCCACTGACGTCGCGTCAGTGGCGACTATTGAACGTCGGAACATCTTGTCAGCGCCCGTGCAGCCTCTCTGTGACGGAAAGAGGGAGGGACGTTGCACGGGCGCTGCGCAAACGCGGCGTCAACGCTTCGCGGGCGTTAATGAGACGCTGACGTTCGAAAAACGACCCTGCGACGCGACGGCGCTGCGAGAACGTTTCCGCTGAAGTTCCAAAGACGCTGGGTGTGGACATCTTGTCTAGAGCCTCTAATCAGAAACGAGTTTAAAAATCCTGGTATGGTAAAAATATAATTATACAAAATTAAAGGCTTTTAGACAGCCACCAGTGCAGTTTCCTTCTCACAGTATTACTTTAGCAATTCAGCAAGGAAATGCTGCCAACCAGTCCTCGGTACAAATTTTAAATTGTGTTTACTTTCACTTTTGATATCATAATTATTTTGAAAGTAATATTAAAAGTGCTATTTATTCAAGATTTGTAATGACCTAATAACCTACATCACAAAACTTGGTTTTCACTACAGTGTTTTACAGCTACGATGAGTTCTGTGACAGCTCATATAAAACACGTATTACACTTGTTTCTTTAACATTACATCAAAACTAAACTGGTACAAACCTAGCGACGCCGTTCAGGAATTTAAAAAAATTATCGCTGTTTGAAAATACCTCGCATGTGAGCATAGTAAGTGATTGAAATTACGAAATACGACTGTCACAGGTCTCATGGTAGCTGAAAAACACTGTAAGGTACAATATATACCGCGACATATCTCGTCGGCGACCTTAAACAAAGTGGTGCAACATTGCCAAACTACGCTCGACATGTCTGTCAACATCGCGCGATATTTGTCAACCGTGAGGACTTCTTGACAAAAGTATGATCAATGTAATATTATCATAGCTTAATCTCAAAACATACAATGAATGAGCAAAGATATGTCAACACGTTGACCCTGCCTACGAAGCTAGCGGTTTTGTGTTCAAATGCCGGCAAGACCAGATATTTGTGTGATGAGCGCGAATATGTATTTCCTGAGTCGTGGATGTTTTTTTATTTAATTTATTTCTCTATCATTTCTTTATAAATATAAGTATTTAAAAGGCTACCTACATAATTTATCATATGTAGTTGTCTACCTATCCATAGTACAAGCCTAGAGCTTAGTTTGGGACTATGTGAATTGGTGTGACATTGTCTGCTGATATCGATTTATTATACCCTTTATAAAAAAACAGTTAGTCGTATTATATTTCGGTTCAATTCTCCCATAGTTGCCCCAACTCTAGAGTTCATCTGGCTTTCGCTGCAACGTTGAAGCAATTTGACACTGATTGACCCCAGCTTAGTGAGATCTGCACTAACTCAACCTTGCAACTTGACTTAAAACAGGATTTGTAATTTGATCATATATAACTTTAGTTGGTCTTTGGGATTAACAGCTCAATTTAACTTGATAAGTCCCTGGTTTCACCAACGTTTATTTAATTTGTTGTCGCCTCAAGTAACTGTCAAATTCCTTGGCGAGTTGGGAAGTGATAGTTTTAGAGGTGGTAAATTCCGTTTCTGTTTTTTAGGGTTCCGTACCCAAAGGGTAGAAACGGGAGCATATTACTAAGAGTACGCTGTTCGTCTGTCTGTCACCAGGCTGTATCTCATGAGCCGTGACCGCTAGAGAGTTGAAATTCTCGCAGATGAAGTATTTCTGTTGCTGCTATAACAACAAATACTAAAAACAGAATAAAATAAATATTTAAGAGGGCTCCCATACAACAAACGTGTTTTTTAATAGATAATGCTACGGAACCCTTAGCGCGAGTCCGACTTGCACTTGGCCGGTTTTTTATTTGCTTTTTGTCCCTGTGACAATTTTGATCTATTTTATATTTATATATAAAACTATAAGTTTTAGAGCATTGTTTAACTTTTTCTGTATATGTTATTCCCTAGTCTGTGTTTTTTTTTTAATTCGATGTTCAGTGTTTTCATGAAGGGGTAGATCTATGTAATTACCCAAATATTGAAAAAGTCATTACTTTTAAATATGCAGTACACTATAGTACCTGTATTATTGTCAATTTAACATAAACTATTGATATTTTACCCTCCTGTTGTCATAAATAATAGTAAATAATTATACCTTCTATAAGATATTATGAACAAAAAATAAAACATCTGTATAAAAGTTTCGTCGTTGCTTCACAATTCTAATGTAATAAAAACGAAGTATAGGTAACCAACAGACCTTGATCCTTTGCGCCCAAAAAATAATCTCACATTTATTAACGTGGCAGAAATTACAAGTGTCTTTTCGTAATCTGAGTACCCGTTATAAATTAGCACCCAAGACTCTTTATACACCG
This sequence comes from Acleris sparsana, assembly GCA_923062465.1. NCBI lineage: Eukaryota > Metazoa > Arthropoda > Insecta > Lepidoptera > Tortricidae > Acleris > Acleris sparsana. Next base: position 2,919,933 of record OV281288.1, read on the forward strand.
CAACTGTGACAAAATAGCCTTATTTCTGTGGAGTTATTCTCTGTAAGTTGCAGAAGCATCAGTAAAAATAAACGCGGTGTCGTGTGACGCTTAAAGATTGAAAAAGAGTGCATGAAATTATTTGGAACATACTTCTGACACCATAGTTTGTAGGGTTCATCCGTCCTTCCGTTAGTCCGCAGGCTAGCTTACAGACCCTTAGTACCTACTAGAAAGCCGTAATTTTGCATATAATTATAATTTTACATATAATTCACGCCAAGAAAGTGGTAAAATAAAAAAGTGAAAAAAAAACTCGTCAACCCTTTAATGTAGGGTGTCGTTGGATAGGTCTTTTAAAAATAATGCGGGTTTGTGTAAACAATTTTTCGATTAAGGGACGCGTTTATTAAATATTAAGATTAAAAGCGCTATGCTTTGTTACAGTTAGTGTCCCCCCCCCACCCCCTACAACCAAAACTACAAATACAAATCAGAAAAATATCTTTTCCCAAACATGCTCGGAAAAAACGGTTTTCCGATTGAAAGACAAGGACGGAAAGAGCCTCATTTTACTCTTAGGAGTAAAAAAACCATATGAAAACACTTTCCGTCCATGTCTATATTTTTCTTAAAAATGCTGTCAATTTGCATAAAAAATCAAAACGACCAAGACAAAAATTCCAAACAGCCAAGGTAACTGCTCGCTTTTTTAGCACAGTGCGTGTGTTTCTTTTTAAATTTGCATTCAAATTTTTATGGTTAGTATTTAAAAACAATTGACAGTCGGTAACATTCGTTCATTCTGCATAATTAAATTACTTGTTTTTTTTAAATGTATTTGTATTATTTCCTCACATGTTTGAGAAAAGCATTAAGTATGAAGCCTCGGCGGAAACGAGGATTTCCTGACTCGTATTTTAGCAGGCCTCGCTATTGCTCGGCCTGCTACCCACCTCGTCAGGAAAACCCTTACTTTCCGCGCCTAGGCAACAATGTACTATAAATGAAAGCACATATAATGAATTTCATAGGAAAACTATCACGACTAAGTAGACTTCATTGGTTCTTGAGTTACAAACGGTTTAAATGTTTATACCTACCGAAAACTTATTTGTGATGTTGGTAAACTGACCGCCACCTATGTCGATGTATGGGGTAAACAGTTTTCCAACGGCATAGTTAAGTTTGTCCCGAGGTCTTATTTGTTTGTAGGAAGGGCTTCAGAACTCTAAACTGATCATGCCCGGTTTTTTTTTAATCATTGCTCCCTTACTGGCAATCCTGCAGATCACATGGTGAAAATAAGCACAGCAACATGAAAAGAAGAATTGCTGTCAAGTTACTGGCCTTTGAAAAAAGAGTATAGGTACTCGTCATTTCAAAAACTAGTGCGGTACGAAGTTATGAAAAAATATTTTTTAAAGGGCCAATTTTTGTCCATGGAGTAAACGCCAACCGCTCTGATAACTGCTTTTCTTCTGGTACGTCGCCATATTAACCTTCTCCTTTATGTTCTTAAAGTATGGTTTCTTCTTCATCTTCTTCTGCCTCTCCTTTCTATCGGTCCTGCTGATGCTAATAAGAAAAAGGTTGTCGCATCATTATTCTTATATGTATAGTTGCAGGCAAATTCCTCTCTTCTTAAAGATAAAAAGATAAGTCATTTATTCAGTAAGTAGGCCGCACTGGCACTTTTACACGTCAAGAATTTACCAGCGCATCCCAAGAGGAAACCCCTGCTGAGAAGAAATGCCTTAAGAAACTCAGCAGACAGTCATTTTTTAAACATATTTCATATGACAATGTTACTACAGATGTAGTGCATAATTATTTTCCTTCGTATTTTCACGGAAACGTACGAACGTGTCTTGCTATTTCAGTCGGTCACAGTACAAAAAGTACTGAGGTTAACTGAAGTAGCATGACACCTTCGTCAGTTTCCGTGAAAATACGAAGGAAAGCAATTATGCACTACACCTGTACTTAGTCTAAGCATTATTACCTATATAAAAAGCATATTAAATTAAATATAATATCAAATAACATGCGTAGTTCAGCAGGAAAACATGCCAAAAATCTTTTCGATATGTTTTTGATAGACAAGATAAAGTATAATTTTGCATTTGTAGTATTTCTCGCCTCCTCTCTTTCCTATTCTGTTCAACCTTTGTTCCTGTGATATTCTGCTAATACCTTGCATTCTTCTGCATGCCCCTGGTTCCTAGTCGACTTCAACATCGACTAAACCATAGCTGTACATAATAACACCACTCACCAGATTAATGGCACCTCGAGCACCTTCGAACTCCACGATCATTAGTAAGTGTTTCAACGTTTATAAAACTTTCATTATTCACCGGCCATTTTTGACATTGATAAGAGACGATTAATTCTCTGTCAGGTGGTTAATTGAATGCTTTGTTTGTTATTTTAAGTAATAAGGTTGAGGTTCGTCTGTACCGTACCATTTAAATTTGTTCAGGGTCCGCCTGTTTTTTTTGTGTATAAGATGCAAAACACCAAGGTCAAAAGTCAAGGTAAGAATCAAAAAATACAGCAGATTGGGATATAACCAATCTGTCCAGTCATTCAAATCTCAATTCAGTTTAGTCATGGAAATTAGTTTACTTACATGGATATTTTTAGTTCCACAATATTTTTTCTTTTTGTCAATTAGCGCTTGTTAAGATTTTTTTTCTTTTTTTTATGACAGAGAAGGCAAACGAGCACACAGGCCACCTGATGGTAAGCGGAAACTGTGACCCATAGACATTCGCATTCACAAGACTACAAGACTAAGACTGCAAATGCGTTGCCAACCCTGAGGACTAAGATGGAATGCCTCTATGCTAGTCATTACACCGGCTGTCTTATCCCCAAACCGGAACACAACAGTGCGAACACTGCTGTTTGGCGGTAGGTTAATGGATAAGATGGTGGTAGCGATCCGGACGGACTCTGCACAGAGTCCTACCACCCGCAAATAAGATAAATAATAATAAATAATAATAAATATCAGGGGACAATGTCACACCAATTGACCCAGTCCCAAACTAAGCTCTAGGCTTGTACTATGGGTACTAGACAATGATATAAATACTTATATAGAGAAATATATACTTAAATACACAGAAAACATCCATGACTCAGGAACAAATATTCGCGCTCATCACACAAACATCTGCACCTACCGGGATTTGAACCCAGGACCGCCAGCTTCGTAGGCAGGGTCACTACCAACTAGGCCAGCGTGTCGTCAAGATAATTAAGGAGTAGTAAAAAACATCGTACCAATATTTCAAATTCTTACAAAGACATCGGTTTATCAACTTTGTAATTAACTCTACCGATTGAGCTTCTTCAAGCCACTATTGTTTGAGCATGCTTTGTTGAAAATAAAGTTTTCTCTGCTTGAATAGCATCGATATTGAGTCGGGACTTGAGAGTTTCCTCTCCCTGAGTTACACATTGTTTTGAGTTGCTCAGTTGGCTAATAATGTAAACCAACCTTGTTACAGAATTTGCACAAGTTGGTTTAGTTATGCATTTCAATTGCTGGTATGCATTTGAAGCCGATATTTGGTGCTGGTAAACTCACACATATTATGTGAAAGGACTAAGGTTTAAACCAATTGCGTCACTGGTAGATCGCACTAGTGGTTCGTACTAGTGACGCGATTAGTTAAAAATCAAAATGAATAGAAACGTAATGTTAGCGGAATGCATATTGGCTAAGACCCCAGGCAGAGTTATCATATATCAACGTTTCCCAATGGGTCTATAATGATGCTATAATATACAGCATTTAAACAACATTGAGCCTTATTTATTATGATTTCCACAATCTTCAGACGAAAATAAGTAGATGGTTGAATAAATGTACATTAACTCGATGCTTAGTGTGTGTTATAATTTGCATAACTAATGTACTTATTTTCATTTGGCATAACATGAATTTCATTGGCATTTATTCAACCACCGATTTCCCACTATGGCGATTGTGGAGATCATATAAGTTAGGCTCAATGTAGGTCAAATGCAGTAAATTATGGTGTCCATATAGACCCACTGCGAACTGTCGAAAGTTCTACCTGATCAAGTACCAGTAAAACACCAGTTACTATGTGATGAAAGACATAACCTGCTTAAAAAATATAGCTACGCTAGTCAAAGCACTTGGAAGCAGTAGGGCTGTGTACAATATTAAAAATAAACGTTCTGCGGTCATTGATACCAGATGCAACCAATTGGGGTAGACCAAAAAAAATAACTCGGTTTTTACATTCTAATTCGAAAGAATAGGTCACATTTTAAGAGACCAATTTCATTAATTTTGTATTTGACCCAATAGTTTTGTTTTAATATCTTTTTTTATTTAGCATACATTTTATGGACGGCATAATTGTTTTAAATTTGGGTCGGCTTTTTCTAATAAATTACAATAATTAAATGATATGTAATCATAAAAAGCGATTGTAATAGTGTTTTAAAACATACTATTTCAACGAAAGTCAAACAAAGTCAAACAAAGGTTAAATATAATTTTGTCAAAATATGCGAAATAAATAAATATTTTGAAAACTTAATAATGCATAACGGCTTTAAAACCGTATTCCTCAAAATGGTTTTCGAATAAGAGTAATTGTAAAAATATGAACAATCCCAATTGTATGAATGTATGTTGCTGCTATGTTGGTGGTATTGTATGAAGTTATGTAAAAACTTTATTAAAACAGAAAAGATAACAATTAAAAAATAGGCAAAAATATAGTAGGGATGTACAAAAGTGACCTTAAGCCTTATAAGAAATCTTTTTCAGTATGTAATGTATTATGGGATGTCGGTAAATACATTTTTCCTAGCACTATAGAACCTATGCCAACTCCAAATCAAAAATAAGCATTTCAAATTCTATCCAGTTACTTATACAGTACAGAATGCTTCGACTGCTACATTGTAGTTAGCCGCCTTCTTTCATATAACGGCAGTTTGATTTATGGCATTTTTCTATCCGAATTTCTCCCCGCATTTCAGATTTCAGAATGTCTTGCAGCCGGCCCGAAGGGCCAAACCGTACAGAAATGGGAGCTCCGCAGCGGCGGAGCTCCGTCAACACTATCAAATTCATTTCTGGAATGGTAAAAATACGTCAAGGAAAAATGAGCCAGTGAAAAAACACGACTGTGAGAAATTAAGATCGGTACAAAATTCTGCAACCAATAAAATTTGATTTTCGGAAACTATGAGCCACACTCGAAACAAAGGTACCATAACAGGTTACATATGATTTGGATATTACCGCTCAGAACAGCGCAGGTAAGCTACGTTACCCTCTCGGTATAATAGACAATAATGTATGGATTCTGGTCGATTAATGCGATTATTAACGACGTGTAGCGTCTATGCAGGACTTTATAGACATAATATACATACAAGTCTGACGATACAGTTAGTTAAATTGGCGGTGAAACTAACGGTTCCGAGTTAGATTCCCGATTAGGAAAAATATTTTTATGATAAGCACGTGTCTTTAGTACCGAGTCTTCGGTTTTTGATGCATTTTTCTTAGTAGTTTCTATGTATAATATATTATGAACGGGTGTTACAGAAATCCCACATAAACCTAGCTAGTACCTAATAATATTCTCGTAAATAACTTGAGACGCTCCAGTTAAGATATTTATTTCTTATAAAATTTTCTTATGGAGTCACGGGAATTTAAATTGAAAATAAATATAACGAATGGCCCTTTTTTGTAACACAAATATTGTGTTTTGTTTGTATGTCAGCTGCCTTACCCCAAACCAGAATACCGTAGGGCATAACACTATGGAAATAATTATAATAAACTAAGCGAGCTGTCTCAACATTAGTTAGTTGTCTAATCTTCCTAACGGCGTAAGCTGCCGAACATAGTTTACCTGCCAGTAGGTACAGCTATGTGTATGTATGTATGTAAACTCTTTATTGCACATAAACAATTACAAAACATTTTGCATCACTATAGATAATGTACATAGGCGAACTTATCTCATATGGGATCTCTTCCAGTTAAATACATAGGTAATAAAATATACTAATATATACTACCACATTTGTAAACAGCAATTAAAACCTACAACAGGGCAAAGGAACAACACTCACGAGTCACGACTCACCTGTACATTTAACCATAACTTCTTTAACTTTTCCTTAAATGAACCGACAGATCCAGATTGCCTCAAGCACTGTGGAAGCCCATTCCATAACTGGACAGAGTGTACCGTGAAAGATTTAGCATAGGTACGAGTCTTGTTGGATGGAACGGTAAGGGAAAGGTTACCACTAGACCGAAGGCGGTGTCCACTACCATCGGGCAAAAAACTAAACCTTTCGGAGAGATAAAAAGGAGAGGAAGGAGTGAAAAGTACATTAAAAAGGAGCTATGTGGGGACTCCATTGCAAATTTTTATCTAATGTGATGCCTAGGAAAACTGCCTTATCTACCATTTGCAAACACACATATACATTAACGTGGTCAATCCTTAATACCAGAGTGCTTTCAGTTTGCGTCATTAAAAACGTCCTTCGTTTTCCTCAGTCAGATACGAGATTTTCCATACAAATACAAAAGTGCGTGTATTTACGTCGTATTAACGTTTATATATCTTTTATCAGGGAATTACTGTATCAGCGAGTGACGGATGGGCCTTCCGTTCCGCTTCGACCGAACATACATCAACGGGCAACTTCCATATTAACTTCCGTAGGTTTTGATTGTGTTTTCCTTAACTTGATTTTTGTACAGCTGTAGTTACTGAGTAGGCTCAGCTGTAATAACTGAGTAAGTCGTCTATCTTGTTCTTTTTTAAGGCATAGTCAGGCGATCGAGCACTCAGGCCACCATGAATAGGATCTGAGACTCAGACATTTGCATTTTCTAGACTACAATCTGGCCAATAGTCAAGGCAAAGTCAAATCATTCCATATCAAAAAGAAACACTAAGTAAATCCAAATTAAAAATATTAATTACCCACAAAAATAATACTATAAAGTTTTCTCAGTCTGAAACATTTTTAGCCCTAGAAATAGACACCTAAAGGTTCGTTTACACGGTATGTATGTACTTATGTGAACACTTTATTGCACGTAAACAATTACAAAACATTATTTACTGTACTGTATAAAGTGAATATACTTGTGCTTCGGACAAGAGGTTCCCTTAAAAAAACGACTGCCGCTCGGTCAAACAAGCGAGCAAAGTCAAACCAATCAGTTTTAATCTACCTACCTAATTATGAGAATACACCCAATAATAATTATGTATTTAGTTCGCTTTGCCGAGACAACTTAAACTCGCTGGTTAGTAATTCCTCCGTCGAGTTTGCTATGAGAACCTACAAGACCATCATTGCACGGAAGCAATCATAGTCACTTTTAGGGTTCCGTAACTAAAGGATGCCAACGGGACCCTTATACTAGGCCTTCGCTGTTCGACTGTCTATCTGTCTGTCAGCGGGTTGCGTATATTGCACCGGTATAGACTGTTTCTTTTGCCGCTATAATAACAAATAATAAAAAAGGAGGCAACATTCAAAAATGTTACGGAACCCTTCGTGTCCGAGACAGACTTGCCTGTTTTATAAACCATTCAATAAAATTAGGACCTCAATTTTCTGTTACCTTAATACCCTTTAGCATTTTTAAGATCTTTAAACCCTCATAAAAGTTTAAGAACCTTTTTCCGTTGCATTCAACATTATGTCAACCACAATGTAAGGTTTTTATACAAAGTAATCCGTAAAATTTAAACTGCTGCTGAGTTTCCAAAAGTTTATTCATATCGTGTGCTTTGCAACTTATTCGTGGCCAGCTTTAAATTGTAACATGAATATTAAAATGTTGCACTTCAGTTGTTTTTAAATAAAGGGTACTAGTTTGATAAATTGCCGCCTCAGCAATAGTGAAGCTCAAAAAAATCCATACAAAGTGCGATAACGTTTCTCTTTCCTTGAACTTAGTCCGATTTTGAAGAATTTTGAAAATGTTTCAGGTAAGCATTATGAACGTTTTTCTTTCTAAGTTTTTTTTTTGTTGCAAAGAACCTAGAGGAACCTAGTTTTTCTTAGTTACTTGATTTATGGTGTGTGAAATATTATTCCGTCCTTTTGTACGTACAATAAAAAAACACAATCGTACATAAATCCTGAAACATTTTTCGTATAATCTTGATTGTTTAATCTTGATCCGCCCTTTTTCCCTTAATTTCTTAATTTAGCTGTTTTTAAAATGCAGTTATATCTACGACGAGGTAACAAAGTTAAGATCTTTTAACGTAGGGTTGCCAGATCCAAGCCAAATAATATAAATATTCTGGTTCTTCTATGTCCCAGCGGCCTCAGCAAAAGATAAGATATTATTTCACCGATTGCGCGTGTTGTGTGCACGACCATGCATTTTTTTAATTAGTTGTAAACTATTAAGACACTTAAAAACATTGTATTTGAGTCGCAAATGTTGACGGTAAATTAGAAAAATAAAATGATTTTTTTATCAGTCTAGTCTGGTAAAATCCAAGACAGGGTTACGTAAAGTGGAAAAAAAGGTTGGCCTTTACCTAGCGGTGGGATATTACAGATTCTAAAAAAAAAGATCTATCACAATTCCTTACATCCTGGTATCTACCTAATCTGAACAGAAAACCAACATTCTGAACATTTTGAAAAATGCTGGATAAATGCCAACCCTAGTGTAATGGGGCAAGCGGGGTCTCTAAAAAAGCAACTTGCCCCAAGATTAAATTAGGAAGAAAACCAATTTGCTTAAGATTTAACGAACAGTTCTCATTTAAATTAAAATGTAACTGTTTTAAATTAAAGTAAAGAGTGCAAGATAGGAATTACACAATAAACGACTTCGTTTTATTATGCAGTCGGGTGTTTTTATTTTCTTTGCAATATATATAAACTCGGGGTCAATAGAAACGATAAAAGATGTAAACAAAACCAAACGCATCTATTTATCATTCATCATCATCATCATTATCAGCCGCAAGACGTCCACTGCTGGACAAAGGCCTTCCCCAAGGTTTTCCACAATGATCGGTCCTCTGCTGCTGTCATCCAGCGGTTTCCCGCGACCTTTATCAGATCGTCAGTCCACCTTGTGGAAGGTCTGCCAACACTTCGTCTCCCGATTCGCGGTCGCCACTCTAGAACCTTTCTGCTCCAACGGCCATCAGTTCTACGAGCAATGTGCCCCGCCCACTACCACTTAACGTTTGCAATCCGGTGAGCTATATCGGTTACTTTTATCATTGTTACATCATAATCACGTACTTTTTTAAAGATAAATATACAGATAAAGAGAGCGCGTAGGCGTAATCTAAAACAGTTCCCGACTCGTAGCAACACGCGTGGTTTAAATACCAGAAGGCTCGGTGAACTTTATCCACCAAAGACGCGACTTGCCAAATCTAGAAGGTGTATGCACACGGTAGGACCTAAAGTATATAACAGGATCCCGCTAGAGATAAAACAAGCTAGTAGTGACGGATCCTTCAATAAAAACCTTAAATCAAAATTGGCATCCAACGCCTACTACTCAGTCGATGCATTTTTCGAGAGCTAACATCCTATAGGGGACAGGTTGATGCGTTTCAACATCCAAATGCGTCTGGTTCGCTAGCTCAGCCTTGCCTCACTAACGTTAATACAATGTTACAAGCATGTAAACTATGTACTAGCATTAAGTAATAGCTATAATTATTCCTAATTTGAATGTACCTAATATGACATGTAAAATTTTATTTTATTAATAAATGATTGAATTGAATTGAATTGAAGAGACATTTATTCGCAACAATTGGACATCGCTTGACGTATACTTAATGATGTATACGCTTGACTATTACTTTTACATTCTGTAAAAGATTATGGAGTTAGAAGGTGGCGATAGAATCTCCGCTATACTTAACATAGCCCACTCTTGATAAGCAGATAATAACTGCCAAAAATGAAAATTTTGACTAAATCCTATTTCAATACCTCGCGTCTTTGTTTAGCAAGTGAATAAATTACAAAATACGGCTGTCACAGGGATCATTCTAGATTAAACAGAGTATACTCAGGAGCAAAAATACCGGGTCAGAGTGCGTTTTTCATACAAACGAGACTATTTCGAAGCCTTGGTTCCTCGCCAGGAGTTGTTTTGAGTGAGGTTCAATAGAGGAGGTCATGCAAAAGTTCTTAAGATACCTAACTGATCGTACAATCAGTTAACACCACAACGGGAGAGTTTGGGTCAGCACTTGGATTTCCTTACATTTTATTGCCATTTTAGATGTTTTTCTGAACATGCACAATTCCGGCGATAACCGCCTATTCATTCTGTTGGGTATCCTAAGCACTCTGGAAGTCCTGTATCGATGCTCGGAGTATTCATCATCAGATTCCACAAAAAGCTTTCCCTGGCGAGGAACCAAGGCTTTGAAATAGCCTCTTTAGTATGAAAAACGCACTCTGACCCGTTTTTTTTGCTCCTGAGTGTATGTTTTAGTGATACTTAGTGAGATTTAAAGATCGTCTATAGGTACATACTTTAATTTTTAACTGACTGATAGATTATGCACAAACCGCTCAACCTAGGGACTTGAACTACACTAGGGATGAACTAAGAAATACTTTTTCGAAAATTGACCCCCAACGCGAAGAAATAGGCAGCGGAGCCGCGGAAAACTAATTTGACTAACAAAATATTTTACTTACCACGCCATCTATGTGAAGTGTTAGGAATCAAGTACCTAATGGTTCACGCCCAATCAAGTTGTTGGCTTAGTAAGTGTCATGAGTATGTTAGTTTACTGTAGTAACATGGAGTTGTACTGTATGTTGCATAGATGGCTCTGGTAGTAGCTTATAATTTAATTATTGGACTTCGCACCTAAGGTTTACCTTCCATATTTGCATGCGTTGTTTTTATAAGCTTTTATTAACTTGCAATGTTTGTTTATTTACTTAGGTCGAATCTTGCAAATTATTTTTGAACCAGTTCCTGTTAATGGAATGTCCTGAGGTTTAGACCACATAATAATATGTTAACCTACACGTTATCATGTTTTCAACGTTACGACACTCTTGTTTAATCAATTGAATTCTAAGAAACAAACAAACAATGTTATCAAATCTTGGAAGTAAGTTTTAACCTTCTACTACCAACTGTCAGTTATTTTCTTCAAAATCAAACTTCAATTTGCAACCAGCTTCGTCAAATGCGCACCAAGAACCATCAGCAACATGCTTCCTCAAGAGTTTACCTACAATATTGAATCAGCAACATGCTTCATTAATTATAGGAATGACTTTTTTGGCAGACTTATGTATTGCCAATGACACTACAATAATACGGTACCATCAAGCTAGTAAGGTATAGTATAGGCTAGGATGATGGAGATGGAAGGTGGTCATAGGAACTTCTGAATGGCTCATAGTAGACCCATCAAATTTGGACTCATTTGAATCGTCTTTTGTTTTGTGATTGAGTTTACCATCAGTATTAGAAGTACAGTCGAGTACGTACACTTTAGTACCTTGTCACTTTAATCGCTGTTATAATTCATATATGTCAGTTTAAACATGGCATTAAATAGACAAGATACTAAAGTGTACACATATTTATGAACTCGACTGTACCTACAGTCGGCAATAAAATGTGTTATTAGAAATGTTATTTTACAGAAATCTTTTTTTTGCGCAAGCGCACATTTTTGCAAGTCATCGTCGTTGCGGTCAATGGCATTGAGCGTGGCCTTGCACTTTAAAGTGAAAGCAGTGGGCAATACGGTACCATCCCTCTCAATCCTCGGTAGCATACGCGTCGAGTGAAAAGGACAGACTTGGCAAATATCAGGACAGAAATTAAAAGTTATATGTTAGAGGATTTCAATTTTTTATTATGGGACGTAAAATAAGGTGGTAAAGAATTAATTAAATTGAAGTCAAGTCTAAAATAAACTCAGGCTTTTAGCTCTGTTAATTGTTTTAATTTTAAGTTGCGAGGATGATAAAGTAAGTCAAGGGCTATTATAAACGCATAGATAGACAAGCATTCACTTTTAAATGTCATTCTGTCTGGCTTTTATTCCTTACTAACTCTTCTATATTTTTTTAGACTGCCCCGTAGTGGCTTCATTTGTTTTGATCTGATCACCCTGTTTTATATTACTAGAGTAGTTTCTGCCCGCGACAATTTTGATTAAAGTTATTTATTGCACAAAAATACAAATTGGATTTTTTAAAATTCCTTAAGAACTTTTCAATTTCAGAAATAAAAAGTAGCCATTGTTTAATCCATGGTAAGCTAGGCTTCTTCGTTCCTGATCCAAATCTGTCCTTCGTTGCGTAAATAAGTAACAAACTAACATAGAACTTTCGCACTTATAATATTAAGGTGGTTAATGCAGGGCGTCTATTTAAGTCTGCAAAACCTTATTACCTAAGACGTGTTAAGATATTGTTTCCTATAACCTCAGCCACCACTTTACTTCTTCTTTTATTAGATGGCGATCCTCCGCAATACCAAGTGATAAGAGAAAACCAGTAATCACAATGAATCAAAAATAAAAGCCGGACATTTTTTAATCCGCCATTTTCCCTCACCAAAGACTCAAGCAGCAGCCATTCCTGTCAAGTAAATTAGAGCTATCAATACGGAAATACTTACGTCAAAATTAATAAATTTCTACCGTATTGAATCTCAGCCAAGGCTGTATTCTACTTTGTAACAGATCGCTTTTGATTTGTTACAGTATTGTAAATGTTAAGATACATATTATTAAGGATCGGCTACACCGACGCGTAAGATACGGTAACGTTTTGTAAATAAAATAATATGTCATACATAATAATTACATATCATAAATTTTGACGGACTGTAATTTACGCACCGTTAAGCTCTGTGGTCGCTCCCTCTTTTTATAATCTCTCCGTCTTCCTCAGTAATGGCGACTGAGTAAAAAAACCAATAACACTTCAAAAGCAATATTGATTTACCGCGTAGAATAGAGGCAGTCTAAATGTTTTTGAACTTAATGTTGGCTAAGACATTATCGTTGGTGACAAAAACGAACTATCATAAATTCGACATGGCCCGTCCATCTGTGTGTCACAGCCACGGTTCATAGACAATTTCCAGAGCTGCCGTCCAACGGCAGAACGCTGCAAGTCAAAAACCCTAGTTTTGAGAAAAACGCGTTTAAAGGATTTTATGTTTCACGCTAGAAATCACCTATTATTTATTAGTTCCAAGTATTGGTTGTTTTTGTAATTTGTGTGTATTTATTCCTTCTATGTAGCCGAATAGTCAAATAATTATTAATGAATATCAATAATATAATATATGCGATAAAGTGTTTTGCCACAAGAGCTATTATAAAACCAACGCATCAAGGGCTGGGCAAAATGCTCCAAGTTGTAAATTAAAGCGTTATGCCGTGTTTATGAACTACTTATGTTGTTTTGGCCTTTTCTCATCTTGCTTTTCTCTTTTTAAACGACAAAACAAAAGATTACAACTATACTTGCAGTGTTTTAGTTAATTTAAAAATTGAGTGTTACAAAACAAATGAATAACCCAGATAACCCTTATCTTCTGTAAAGTAAGAGTCAGTGTCGATCATTGGTTCTGGTCGGTAAGTGGTTCCATTATGTTACGAGTATTCTAAAATTTTAGCTTCCTCCTCAATAAATTTCATCAAAATCAGTGCAGTGATTTAATTTTACTTCGATAAAGGGTAACAGACAGACCGACATACTTACAAATAGACAGACATAATTATTTTCGCATTTATAATATAAGTAGGTATGGATAAATACTTAAATAACTTTACATGTCATATTATACCGTCGTCCCACTACTTCGTACGCGTAAAATTTACTTTAATCCAAGTTATAAACTAACTCCATTCCAAATTTCATTAAAAACCGTTCAGTAGTTCTTGCGTTAAAGATTCACAAACACACATACACACATACACACATACATTCATCCTCATAATCTATTGCATTTATAATACAAACTTCTGTCCACGTTTTCGTCCGCGTAAAATTAAGTTCCCAAAGGGAAGGTATTATATAAGGTAGTCTATGATGTGTTAAGACAAACGTACATACACCCTCTCAAAAAAATAAAGTACCTACTAAAGATACATAATCACTCAATTTCGCCGTCATCCCTTTCGACCCTGTATATACCTACTAAAACATAAACCAATTGTTACCTACATTTTTGTGTGAATCCGTTACCAGCTGGATTAAACGTAAACTTCTTTGGTTTCTTGCCATTATAAACACTCACTGTCATTTGTCACTACATTATTAATAAATTGGCTACGGAACCCTAAAAATCAATCCCATATTTATTATGATTATGATCCACGAAACGCCCGCAAACGTTACCGTTTATAGAACGACTAGAAAACAAATACCTATAACAACAAGGTCTGTAATGTTTCTAATTTGATTTTTGGAAACGAAAATGGATTAAATATGCTATCTATCACATTCTGAAAGCTTTTAAAGTCAATCTAACTGTCTCTTTTTCACTCTTTTGCCGCGTTTTGAATTGACGGTGATGCAGCACATAGATTAAGCAAAACGCTGCAAGTGGAGACGACGCGTTCATACTTGTCCGTTCCTTGTTCCGAGGTAGTGGCTATTTAGTACTTGCAGTGTTGTGTTATGATCAGTCGGCATTAACGGTTTTGATATAAAACATCGCAATTGCAGTCATGGTGTTTTGGTTAGTTTTATGCAGAGTTGCCGCGTTTTGACATATTTCTACAGCCTAAACTAGAACATATATTTAAAAGTTCTCTTGTAGGTATGATAGAAGCACTCGTGAGGAATCGTTTGATGCAAGTTAACACAAAACGCTGTAACTCGAGTTGCAGCGTTCTGCCGTTGGACGGCAGAGAGACTATTAAGGCCACGAGGCGGATCCTAGTAACCGTTGTGAATAAATAAATATTATAGGTGGACTGACGATCTGATAAAGGTCGCGGGAAACCGCTGGATGACAGCAGCAGAGGACCGATCGTTGTGGAAAACCTTGGGGAAGGCCTTTGTCCAGCAGTGGACGTCTTGCGGCTGATAATGATGATGATGATATATGGGAAAATGGAAAAAGTGAAGTCGTGAGAAGCAACTTCGAACAGTTCCCAACGCTAACTGGTGACCATGGCTGATGATTTAAGGACCTGGTCTAAACTAGCTTTCTGTTAACAAAATTCGCATTTAAATCAGTATATCCCCTCTAAAGACACACACACAGAGATACAGAGTCACACAGATACACACGTTAACCTTACAAAACCCCTTGTTTGTGTCAAGGGTTTAAAACAAACAAAACAAAATCAAATTGACAAATACAGGGTGGCTACAATATGGCACTGGTCCCACCGCAAGCGAGTAAGCGATAAACTATCGGCGATTTTCTCGCCCAAGAAACGAATAAAAGATAATCGCTCCCGTGTAAATAAAAGAGAGAGATATACCTACATTTATAGTTCATCGCAGAGCTGACTAAGTTTCATAGCTCAGCTATGTTTGCGGATGCTCACACAGATGGTTTTACTGCTATACTACGCAAAAGAGTAGCATCCCTGTTGCACAGATTGCGGGGCAGCCCAAATAGCATGCTATGTTCCATTGCAGAGAGGTTTCATGGCTCCTTTCAGAACCATTGGAGCAAACTTCACAGGCCTTCTGCTAAATAGAACTTGTTTAATTATTATTTTAGATACATATTTATTTAATTTTCTGTACATTATTATTATTATTTTGTGTCATGTATGTATATTTGTGTCTTACCGTTGTGTTCAATATGGAAAGAAATTTCTGAAATAAATAATTTTGAATTTTTTTTTTTGAATTTTGAATTTGAATAAATGTATAGGTGGGACCAGTGTCTATATATATATATACAACCAAGGCTTCGAATTTGCGATGACATCCCAAACATGTTAGTTATTTAAATGGAATAAGGTGTAAAAGTGTATACATGTCCCTGTAGTCGACTACGCTCTGTTGGGACAAATTTAGCTAGTCGGTTATTAATTCATCCGTCAATTGACAATGAGTCCCTTAATTCATTCATACATACATAATAACCGCGCCTTTCCCGTAGGGGTAGGCAGAGACAACTTCCTTCCACACACATAAATCTCTTCATACACTTGCCTCGGCTGATCTGGCCCTTTCTAATTACGTCCCCGATCTGATCGTGGAACGTTTCTACTTGGCCTATCCCTTCCAAAAGTCCCATTTACTACTACTACATAAATAATGTTTTAATCTCTGCCTTTGGAGTGTTATGCGTCACTCAGTTAACTGTAAGGCCACTAACTAACCGCATCTTATTAACTGACATTAAAACGGCAGTTAAAACTAACCTCAGTCATCTCACCGGCGGTCAGTTACTCTTGAGATGGTTGTTTCTGATCTCAGTCTAAAATGACTTGCATTTATAGCTTGACATTTTAGCATTTGTCTTATTCCCCACATTGGAACACAACAATGCAAACTCTACTGCTGCCTCAAGTATAAGGATGATGGGGGCAATCCGGATGGACCCCGCTGCACTTACGCAGGATCCTATGGCTTATGCACCATTGTAATATGAAATATGTGTAAAAAATGTCTGACTGCTGAGTTTCTTGCGGCGTTTCTTCTCAGAAGTGGCTCCTCTTGGGAAGCGCTGGTAGATTCTTGACGTGTAAAAGTGCCCGAGCGGCCTACTTACTGAATAAATTTCTCTTTCTATGGACGGTGGTCCTACCACCACTACACCCACCATCTGTGCCACTAACACAGTTGTCTTCCATAGCCGATATAATATGGGATTTTTTATTTCTTGACGGCGTATTTAAACTAGGTGGTAGTGACGCTGCCTACGAAGCTAGCGGTCTCGGGTTCGATTCCCGATAAGTAGTGGGTAAAAATGTTTTTTGTTGCCTAGTAGCCATAATGCAATCCTAGCGCTTAGTTTGGGTCTAGGTCTTTTTGTTTAAGATTGGTTCCCGATATTTAGTATTTGTAACTCACAAATTTAAGTTACCCTGCGCGCTCGTAGGCTTATAGGCGGAGTTATGTACCAAAATTGTCAAATTGCATATTCATATTGCGTATTCACAAACTGCGTTCAATACAGCTTTGCGATTGGTCCTTTTTGGCCGACCATTTGTTTATGAGACGATTTGAACCACCCTCTGCGTTCGTGAGGATTGTGAGACCTCATAGTGACGTTTGTAAATACGGGTGTAAACCTTGCCGGTTTATTCGTCATCAAATTTAATGACAAGTTGTTGGTCACCAAGTATTCCGGCCTCTGGGAACAAACACATTATGCTGCGTGAGATTAAGATCAGCAAGATTCTAATCGTTTGCATGTTGTCGGGTTAAAGATGTTCTAATGAACGATAGAACTTAGAACTCGTTCAAGAGTCGTCAGAACTTGATATATTATGTCTGTCTGTGCTCTAAAGTCATTTAATAAGATCCCAAACTTCCAGTGGCACCCTCATTACTCATATTGTGTTTTGTAATAATTTTTGTACCAATAAACACATAATGAATAATGACCAATGAATAAAGACAAAGTTTAATAACCTTTAACCTTAATTTAGTCAACTTTTCGGAAAAATGTAACCACTTTTTTCCATAAAATTACGCTCAGATCAATTTTTATTAACAAGGTTCGGAGTTTTCATAGCACGGTAAGGCGAAGAGAGCTGTGGAGTCGACATTAACATTAAAATTCAACTCGCACTCATTCGTTTATTTTATTGCAAAATTCATTTTAATTACATATATGGATAATCTTTATAATCATTAAATTACATTTGTAAACGAAAATTATTTTGTTTATAAATTGTAATCTTTCATTAGTTAGCATAACGGCTTTACTCAGGCTCCGGCTCCGGGCGAATATAAAAGCATTTTGGAATTATATTAACAAATTAGCATGAGTAAGAGTTGAATTTTAATGTTAGTGCTGACTACTCAGCTCTTTTTTGTCTTACCGTGCTACGAAAACTCTGCAGCCTAATTATAAAACTATTTCATATAACTACCCTATAAATAGTTTAAAAAAAAAAACAGTCTTAGGCTTGCAGTCTTGTGAATGCGAATGTCTATGGGTCACAGTTTCCACTTACCATCAGGTGGCCTGTGTGCTCGTTTGCTTTCTCTATACCATAAAAAAACAGCTTCACAAATTGTGTAGGTAGGTATTCATTTGTACAACAAAAAACAACCTTCGATTTCAAGAGAATCCTTAATTTATTAGAAAACACAATAATAGTAACGAGAATAGTGAACGGTCAGCGTCATCTTAAGAACTCAATTTTAAATTCATCAGACGAATTAATAACCGGCGCGTTTTGTCGTCCCATCAGAACGCATACAAATCATTTAATGTGGCACGCCCTAAAGTCTCGATTAAGTAGCGTAACCTTCGCTCATAAAAAGTAATATGATCTCGTTCACTAGATCAATCCATCTATTAGAAGCTATTTTTTTAAATAGAATAACATGATAGGTTTACTCTTCACTATTAACTAAAGGACGCCCGCGGCTTAGGCCGCGTAGATTCAGCTTCCCGATATTCCTCTATTTCTTCAATGTTTTATGACTAGGAAAAGCCTCACTAGTTCGCAGACCACCTGAGGCCTAATTCATAATAAAGTACAAGCCCATACTGTTACATACAAAACCACTAATACTATTAGCATGTACGTTATCGTGCATTCGGCCCCAACAAGTAGGATTTGAGACCATTAGTCACATGAATTTCCAACTGCGTTGCCAACCCTGAGGACTAAGATGGAATGCCTCTATGCTAGTCATTACACCGGCTGTCTTATCCCCAAACCGGAACACAATGCGAACACTGCTCTTTGGCGGTAGGCTAATGGATAAGTTGGTGGTAGCAATCTGGACGGACCCTGCACAAGGTCGTACCACCCGGGAGCCATGGCCATTGATTACAGTTTGGCAGACTGATCCTTTCATCATCAGTAATGATTTACCATCAAGTCACGAGCTCGTTTTCTTGTTAAATATAAAACGCAAAGCGGCCACGTACAGATGAGCTAGAAGTCTGGCTTGAAGGTCTAAAATTACTTTCATTCATAGAATATGTTTTATTATAAGTTATAACCTTCAAAAGTAACCGTATTTGTTTTGCAATAGAGTAAGGCCACAAATGTGCAAGTGTCCGATGCATGTTGCCAAATATCAGTGAAACTTCAGTGCACAATTTAAACAATGGATGTTAATCTACCATAGTCGACAACGTATGGCCTAACGTAGGTCCAAGCTAACATGGTACCGTGACGGTGTCAGTAATGCGTGTCAGCACCTGCTATGAGGATAGTATTTGTACAATATTGAAGAAGTTCCCTCAATTCTTTATAGATCCCCTCATCAGATTCAGGAATTGGTGAAAAAAATTTTTTTTTTACGGCATAGAAAAGGCAAACGAGCACACAGGCCTACTGATGGTAAGTAGAAACTGTGACCCATACACATTCGCATTCACAAGACTGCAAGCCTAAGACTGCAAATGCGTTGCCAACACTGAGGACTAAAGTCAAAGTCAAAAAGTCAAAGTTCTTTATTCTTCAATTTAGGCATAATATAATGCACCTATGAATGTCAAAAAGCATTACCACCGGTTCGAAAAATAAAACCTTTGCCCCGAGAAGAACCGGCGTAAGAAACTCGGCAAGGTATATTTTTTTCAAGAAAAAGGTTTACATCATTACATTATAATTATAAATAGTTTACAATATCACGGTATTTTTGTACAGTAGGTGCACCTTTTTTAAGCGTAGATTACTCATGCAGGACGGACGACTCACCGCCAAACATCCAGACTAAGATGGAATGCCTCTATGCTAGTCATTACACCGGCTATCTTATCCCCAAATCGGAACACAACAATGCGAACACTGCCATTTGACGGTAGGTTAATGGATGAGATGGTGGTAGCGATCCGGACGGACCCTGCACAAGGTCGTACCACCCGCAAGTATATCCTGTAAAACATACAAATCATTACCTTGATGAAGGGCGTTCTTCCACCGTGCGTTTCCCCCCTTCCCGCGACGGTATTTCTCACCAGTTACGACATGGGTGCCTTCAAGAATAAAGCTTAGTTACATTTCTCTAATTGGCTGGCAACCGTTGCGCACCGACAACCCATCTTGAGTTGCTGGTGTTTATAAGAAGAATGCTCATTTGCCTCTCTTTTAGGCTTTTCAAAATTTTCAAAATCAGTTCACAACTGGCGGAGAAATCGAGTAGCATACACAAAAAACCATACGATTTGATATGCTCCTGGTTCTTAACCGTCACTGGGCTGTATTCCACTCCGTAAAACAATATTTTGACATGTTATCGTCAAAAGCAATATTTTTTTACCAAGACCCCAGTCCCCAGTGTCTATAAGTTCGTTCGTTTAAATAGCTTGCATTGTAACACTGAAGTCGCCGACACCGCTCTGTGCGCACCGCGGCTTCTTCTTTGTACCAATTGGGTTATCCCATAATTTTATAATGTATATTCAAAAACCATTTCGAGAATAAGGGTGGTAGAACTATTTCCTGTTATCAGATTTTACAAAATTAGTATTAAATAGTAATTTATCATTGATCATTTAACAATATTTAAAAAAAAGCAAGGATATTTTTTTGGGATATCCCAATTGTGGCGGCACATCAAAGCATGCAAACTTTTTGAACGAACGAACTATATGTACCTACCTAAATATTTAATTAAGTACCCAAAACATGAATGTATAAAAAATACCTTAAGTTAAGTTTAGTTTAATTAATTTTATTAATCTATTATTACAATATAAATTTGCATTGCATGTCAAAAACTACGAAATTATACTGATAGTCGTTCGCCAATATTAATCCTAACATTAAAATAAATCACAAATAATTAAAAATAATAAACTAACTTAAAATCACGACACGAATGAATAATGCTTAAACATGTTTATAAATATCAGGAAAAAAACATCAGTTAACTAAATCTCTAAATCAATATTTACATCTAAATTTCAAATGTTCCATTTTGTATTGTAATTATATCACCTTGTGAAATGTTATTCTAATTTCATTCATAAATTCTATAGCCTTGTAATCAAATCGTTCCTTTCAAAAATAGAATCCAAATTTTTTTTTAACAACAAAAGCAACTGCCAAAACTAATTTCTAAATACCTGCCCGTTTTGTCAAAAAAAAAGACATCTCCCTTTAACGTTCATAAATAAACAACATTTATACCATCAATCGTAACTCTGTACTGCGCGTGATTGTTTATTAGGAGACGTAGACGCACTGCCGCTGCATTGTGTACCAATCCCGCGCCGCGATAACTCGTCACAAACTGGCTGAAAACAAAACGTTCTAAATTCAAAAAAAACATAGCAAATTTAAAAATCGAGGTTTGTTTTGATTTATTATTTTTGGCCAGTGACAGTGTTGTGTTATAGTGGGTGTACATTTTTTTATTGGATTGTGTATGCATTTTAAATATGAACGGTAAGTGTTTCTTTTGTTGTGTACCTATTGATTTTTTATTTCAATTTTAAAACTAGCGATCCGCCCTTGCTTCGTTTATGTTTATGTGAGCTTTCTGTAACACCCGTCCATAAATCAGAATGTATTATATGTACTTAAAAACCGTCTGTGAAAAATTGAAACGCATGAAAATCCGTTCAGTAGTTTTTGAGATCATCGCATAAAGCAGAAGCGGCGAGGGAATATGTTTTATAATAATGTAGTTATATAATTAAAAACATCACAGTAACTAAAGGGTAGGTCAAGATTCTGTTTTTTTTTCAATTGCAATTATGTATCAATCGTGTGTTTTTTTAAGTACAATATTTAAATTTTACGTCTAGTAAACATTTATAATATATGTATGTTAATATTTTTATCTGAACAAAGCAGAGGATACTAACCTTTAATATTAAAAAGTTTATAATGTTACTTGCACGGCAAGTTACAAAACTGGATCACCAAAGGAATTCCTATTTCTTTTTTTAACACGTTCAATGCTAGAGACGCCTCGCATGTTCAAACCCTACAATCGCTAGGTCGTTGAAATGAACGTTAATTCTTTTTTTGCCGGTGACTATGTGTATGTTAAAAATGTTTTTGACAAAAAAATACCCACGCATTTTCGAATGCGAGAAAAAAAGGCCTTAAGCCTATTAGATCTATTTGTGATTCGTTTAGTATAATTTAGGTGAGGTCGTAAGGCCCAACGTCCTAAATTTAGGACATTTGTCAAAGTGACTTTTCACTTTAGTTGACTGACATAAGATTATTTTTCGAAGTATCGAAAGTCGACGTGGGCCTAACGAGGGTCAATGGTGTAACTAACCCGATTTTGTTGTATATATATGTTAAGATATAAACCGTGTTCAGACTTACTCGTCTTATATGGTTCACAACTTTTCTAACCTCAAAATGAAACTTTTTTTGGTTAAAACCGCTGTTTTATCGTAAATAAAGTAAACTGACAAAACATTTTGGACATCACCTTGGCCAATGTAATATCCGTGATTGCTTGATTTTATTTAATATAGCTGTTTCATACAAAAAAAGTTGCATTTAGAGGTTAGAAAGTTGTTTACTACTTGAGACAAGTATGAACAGGGTTTAAATTTACTTTTTAATAAAAGAGCACACTTTACGGTGAATATTTTAATTTATTCACAAACCTGCCGATGATGAGTGAGACATGTATAGCGCCTGTCTTATTTACTTGACAGTGATGGCGGCCAAATTAAAAACAAAACAATACTCCTAACATCTCGAAGGTCATATGGTTATTCCCAGTAGAATAGAGACTCAGTACGTTGGAAAAAAATGCCATGCTTCCTCAACAATGTCACTTATTGTCTTTTTATGTGCTTATAGTGTCTGGCTTATAATAAGTCTATTCTCACACCTGTAATTCAAAAATAATTTATAACCTCAAAACAAGAATAGATTATAAATTCTGGTTTCCAAGTGAAAAACGACAGAATTCTCCTAAAGATCAAGTAAAAAAGGGTTTACGTTTACTCCGTTTATGTTTATACTCATACCCTTTTTTAGTACAATTTAAGTTGACTTACACCCTTTTATACAAGGACTCCAGAATGTTTAATGCGATGACAGCTGTCAGAATTGTTATCGTATCGACTGGGTACTATAGTCCTTTTAAACTATACTATATATTTTGACGCATTTGTTTACCTTAATTTAGGTTTTTTATTTTTTAGGGTTATGTACACAAAGGGACCCTATATATATATATAAAAGGCAAACCTGGCTGACTTATATATAAACGCACAGCCGAAACTACTGTACGTAGAAACTTGAAATTTGGTACAGGGGTTCCTTTCATGATGTAAGTGAACACTAAGGAAGGATATTTGGAAATTCACCCCCTAAGAGGTAAAAATAGGGGGAGTAGCGGGAAACTAATTCTACGCGTACGAAGTTGCGGGCGTCCTCTAATCCTTTATAAGGCAGATGACATTTTTTTACCAACCATATTCTCTTTTTAATTTATCTAAAGTATAAATAAAATAAAAAGCCAATCTAAAACCTCTTGCATGTGTACAAAACGAATATGGGATTTACGTCAAATTTCAAATATAGAATGTCGAACGGTCTATACAGATGTGTTGACCTACACCTATTTTTTGTCGAATGTTTAAATGCCTCAGAAAGGGTTAATATGCCGACGCTGTTTGTCTGTCCGTCTTAATTTTAAAGAGCTGTATCTTAGGAACCGTAATATACCTAATATTCTAGACATGTTGTCATTCAACGTATTTTTATTTTTGTTGTATCATAAAAACGGTTAAACATACAAGCATCAAAGTTGGTACTATTTGAGTAAAACCCTGGAGGAAAACAGCAAATTCTAAAAAAAAAAAAAATTGATGCGAAATCGAATTCAAATCGGAGTATAATAATAACTAACTGTGCGGCGGTACGGGACCCTCGGTGCGCGAGTCCGACCACTTGAACATGATCTTACAGTGCAATACTCTTAGAAGATGCTTGTGGCTAGTACTTGTGTCTCACTCGCTCTCATACGCTTTTATTAAGTTAAGTATAGTCCAAGAATTAAATTTGTCACCCACCTTACTTCCAAAGGCAATCTGACATTCTATAGCAATAAGGTTGAGTTTCCTATCAATTGCAAATGGCATCTCTAGTGACAATGACATCTTCAAGCAGATTTAGTTTGAAATGGGTAGCAAATTATCAAATTAAAAATTCAAAAGTTTACACAATATATTTTTAACTTGAGGCATGCAGTTTATTTTACGGTGAGCGTAAAGGATAGAGCTATAGCAGTTATATAGCTCTGTCCTTTTCTCTCAGCGTAAATTGATTGATTAATAAAAGTAGGACACAACAGAGTAGAAATTAAATAAAATGGAACTAAAAAAATAACATCCTAAATTGTTGTCATGTTTAAGCATTTTACGTCAAGAATGTGACAGATACATAGACGTGTTGCACTAATAACTAATAAGATAAAAAAGGGGGCCATTTGCAACGTCAAAAGACTCGTGTATTCAGGTGTTCAAAGTTCTTTTTTGTTAGTGATTTGTACTTTTAATGCCTTTGTGTTGCACAGTGATAGAAGACTTGGACTTATTTCGTGTATCCTGGCATCTTACTTCTCGTTTCAAGTGGACTCGCAGTGGTACAGAGGTTAAAACTATCTTGGCCTCTGTCCTACATACCGTAAAACGTTGTCACCAATCTTCATAGAGAAGATTGAATTGTGTTTTATTGCTATATTGATTTATACTTATATATACTTGACACTGGCGAAATCACTTCATTGTGGAAACGCCATGTTCCCGCGGTGGTAGCTTAAAAAAATAATAATATCACGTTGGTATTTTGATTAGAAATAACTGTATGAAAAACGGAACATCTATTACTACAATAAAGAACGTATTTAACTGTTTACTAGGACTTGCGTCATTCGCGTATTATGTATGAATATTAATTGCTTACTAATTAGTGGAAAATATAACTAGTAATACTATATGACTAGCGCTAGCAAGTCTAGTGTTGCTTACTAACAAGATAATAGGCATTTAGTTAAGGGGGAGCGGCAAGCTTAAGTAATTAAAAAATAGTGGTCATAACTTAACGGTTATTATTTGCAAATTTGTTTTTCAATTTTTAACACACAAGCGTCAAATTTGGTATTATTACAGTAAAACCCTGAAAAAAACGCGTTGGCATCAGTTGGTAGTGACCCTGCCTACGATGCTGGTGGTCCTGGGTTCAAAATCAAATCCCGGTAAGAGGAGATATTTGTGTGATGGGCGCCAATGTCTTCAGGGTTGGCAACGCATTCGAGGTGTTAGGCCCGTATTAATAAAGTGATCTTAACTCTTAAGATCGTTTACAGATGCGTCAAAAATGACAGTGTTCTATGGTGTGGGGTTTTTTTGACGTATCTTGTGACGGGCCTCACAGTCAAGGCGAGTTTATTAATACGGCCATTAGGATTACAGTCTTGAGAATGTATTCTTGAGATTTCAAATGTCTATGGGTCTCGAATCCCACTTATCATCAGGTGGCCTGAGTGCTCGCGACCCATAATATTGTCATAAAAAAAAAAGTTCCTGGGTCAGGGTGTTTTCTATGCATTTATGATATATTGCCCTATACTAAGTATTTATTACGTTGTCTAGTACCCATAGTACAAGTCTAGGGCTTAGTTTGGGGCTAGGTCAATTAAGGTGACATGATCCCCTGATTTAAACATTAGCCGTTATATTAAAATAGGAAAACCAAGTTTGCGATTAACAGTCTTCAAAAAGGAGGGTATTCTCAAGAGTCGTTTATAATTTTTAAGGGATCCCTTTTTAACACATAATTTTTATACGCATGTTTTTCTTTTCGCATAAAATTCGCATAACTAAGGCTGATATTGCAGAATTTAATGAACGTCTATTTTGTAGATTAGGTTAGGTTCGTTTTTTATAATAATTAAAATAAAACCGTTTCTATTGTATCTGTATATATTGGTCAAACGATTAAACCACTTTTGCGGATAGGACCTTGTGCAGGGTCCGTCCGGATCGCTACCACCATCTTATCCATTAACCTACCGCCAAACAGCTGTGTTCGCATTCTTGTGGTCCAGTTTGGGGATAAGATAGCGGATAATGACTAGCCTAGAGGCATTCCACCATAGTCCTCAGGGTTGGCAACGTATTTGCAGTCCAATGGGTCATAGTTTCCACTTATCAGGTGGCCTGCGTGCTCGTTTGACTTCCCTATGCCTTGAAAAAAATCCGCTGTGATCCATTACCTAGTACCTACCTACTTGACTGTACAACGTTGCAGGTGTTCTCTAGTGTCGTTTAAACAAATATTATTATTAAATGGAATAAACCGCGACAATAATGTCCTCCTTAAGTCCGTTCAAGTGTAATAAAAATATCTATGGTTAGTGTAATAACAAGTTTTGCGTAAGCAAGTTAATAAGTTGTCTATACGTATTAACTAGCGATCCGCCCTCGCATCGCTTCGGTTAACGTAAGTTTTTATAACACACGTGTAAATAATCAAGATTCTTTTATACATAAAAACCTTCCTCTTGAATCACTTTATCTACTTATAACAAAAAACCGAGGGTTCCGTATTTAAGATAATATGCTTGGTAACCGCAAAAGAAAATAGTAATTTCGTTATGAACTTTATTTTCTATGCAACATAGGTACATTATTATTTTTTAAGTTTTTTTATTCACAAACTTCGGAGATGAGGTAATTTTTTGTTCATTTTTGGCTAGAAATCAAAAAGCACATCACAGAAAAATAAAAATAAATAGAAATTGAAATTGAGCCCTTTCATGATCACACCGTTTGCTGTATATCAAACCACTTTCATATTTCAACCCCCCATGCTAGACCCCTTTCCAATCATTTACAAATTATTATTATTATTATTATTTTTACTAAAAACAGATGCGGGCAAGCAAGTTGTATAACTATGCCAAAATTTCAGGTTGATAGCAATATTTGTAGTTGCTGAGTAAACCTGAAATGAAATACAGACAGACAGACAGACCAACGGACAACGAAGTCTCCCCACAAGGGTTTCTGTTACCATTTTGGTACGGAACCCTAAAAGCCGCATTATTCTTTTAGTTTGAAAGATCTAAGCGTTCATAGAAGAAGCAACTTTGTTGTATACTATGTTAAGAAGAACTTATTGTCTGACTTATCGATCAACGCACAGCCGAAACAGCTGAACCTAGGGACTTGAAATTTGGAGAGAATCATCATCATCATCATGTCAGCCGAAAGACGTCCACTGCTGGACATAGGCCTCCCCCAAGGCTTAAGGCGGGGCACATTGCTCGCAGGACTGATGGCCGATGGGGTCAGAAGGTTCTGGAGTGGCATCCGCGGACCGGAAGACCAGCTGTAGGACTAGGTAGGCCTCCAACAAGATGGAGTGACGACCTCGTCAGGATCGCGAGACCGCGGTGGATGCGAAAAGCACAAGACCGGTCTGAGTGGAAAGCCTTGGAGAGAATACTCCTTAGATATCCAAGAGGTGCACAAAGAAGGTATTTTTGAAAAGTCATCCATTTTTATTTCTACGCGTACGAAGTCGCGAACGTCTTCTAGTATTGTATAATACAATTTTTACTTCTCATCCTCTTAAAATGTTACTTAAGTCTGTAAAGATCGGGCTTAAAGCTCCCTACTAATCTATAGGGATTAAGTTTTTTTTTTTTAATTTTCTTTCGAAAACCCTAAACAGCCAATCACGTTGTTTGTGAATGAAGGATTAATACCATTCAGTGATTGTGTATAGACATTTATAGGGCGTGGAAATAACCTCAAAATGACAACTGCGCAGAAATATTAAAAAGAAACGATTTAATATTGTAAAACACGATTAATAATTACGAATATGAATCTACTCAATTATATTATTAAGGATGAAGTCAAGCATTTAAACCGTCACTTTACAGAATAATAACAAGAGAAAAGAAAAAACCGTAGAACAAATTTGTAAGCAACTTTGTTATAATCAATATTGTAATTTTGTATAGAACTTCGTTTTTTATCCTCGCAATCAAAACGAAAAGTAAAGTGTTTAACGCGAGAATAAACAACCATACTGACACTCGAACTATAGCCACCCTCGCTTCGCTTGGGTAGCTAAACCTCTTGTGTTGTTATGGCTTGTTTTAGCTCCACTATGATTTATATTATCATAAAACTATATGTTTAAAATGAAGACGACAATATCACAATTATGTAGTAATTATAAAGACATACATATAACACGAACTTTTTTTGCCACGCACCAATTTCGGCTTATGATACCTTAGGAAACTGCACTTTTAATTTAGTTGCCATGGATATTTAAATGAATATTTTCGTGCTTTAAAGATTAAATGAATGAGTGAAACTGTTTACATTATCATTGAATTTAAACGTAAAGGTCTACAGTAACTTTCGGAGAGGGAAGATGGCCGATTGAAAGATGTCCGGCTTTTACTATTGATTCAATCTTTTTACTGATTTACTGATTTATCCCACTCGCTTGAAATTGGTGATTTAATAAAAATAGAAGAATTTAAACGGAGATAGTTATTATAATATTTATAATACAGGTAAATTAAGACTAAATATGGCAGATTGGCAATTTATGTACAGTCACCCTATGAAAAGGTTGAGCATACAGAACCTTGTCGTCATGTGTGTCATTTGATGTTCTGTTTGAAGTTTACTATGGCTACTGTAATGTTGTACACCATTGAAACTTTGTTTATAACTTTATCCAGGCATTAGAAATGAGGATCTGCCGAGTACTACCAACATTTTGAAGTCCGATCCCCATCTGATTCAGCGCAAAAAAATACATAGAAAATGACACTTACGCGTAGAATTTCCCCTGCTCATGCCTCCCTAATGCGGGTAGGACCCAAAATTTTGGTAGGACTCGGCAGATTCTCATTTCTAGCTCCAACTGCCAAGATAATTTTACATTGATGTACATATTTTGCCTCCAAAATGGGAAATTCTAGGTCAATCGTGACGCGGGGCAATCGTTTTTAAATGACTTGTCAACTATAACGACGGAGAAGGATGTGGTAATAGGTAATCAATTTAGTATAAGTTTGGAATTTTCTAATTTGTGGTTTATCACGTGGTTTAAATATCATTTTTTCCACATTGTGTAATTGCTTACGTATTTAGACGATGGATTTATAAT
Organism: Acleris sparsana; assembly: GCA_923062465.1. Classification (NCBI taxonomy): domain Eukaryota; kingdom Metazoa; phylum Arthropoda; class Insecta; order Lepidoptera; family Tortricidae; genus Acleris; species Acleris sparsana. The sequence goes on from OV281288.1 coordinate 2,949,242, forward strand.
CAAATATTATTCCAACAGCCCACGACACGAAACCTAATAAGATAAGACTACCGGATGATATATATTTAGTCTCGTCATTAATGGGGGAACACGAAACGGTGATGCTGCAATTCAAAAAACCTGGCTCTTTTTTTTTTTTAAGTTATAACTTGGATGACATAGTATTATACTAAGACTCCCATGTTTCGTTTATTCTTCGGAACACGGGAGGTGTAAGAATATACGACAATGCAGTGCTGCAAGCCCCTGATTGGCGTAATCAGTTGCAGCAGCATGATAAGCGACGCCTCGTACTTAAGTATCTTTTATGATCGAGCTCCTCAAAAAACCAAAGAAAGAAAAACCACAGCTGCATTTAGACATCGAACTTAAAACTAAATACAAAAAAGAAAGTTGTGCCGGTTTTTTCGCATTGTAGTATTGCCATTACGTGGTCGTTCATTAATGACGTGACTAAATATATATATATATGTATTAAACTTTAATAACACTTAATAACACTTAGGTTAAGGCGTGTTGAATATATACAGGCTGTATTCTCCGCTAGATGCTTTTAACTATTCTGCCCTCCTTAGACAAAAGGGCTTATGTCTCATAGAACCGCGCTTTTATTAGTTACCTTATTTCTTAAGTTGTGGGGTTTAATTTACTTTGACCAACAAATTGCGCATGCGTCCTTTTTATTTAGGAGGGCAGTATTAACTAAGCGTTTTTTTCTTGTACGCTTATGTAAGTACATTGTCGCTTTAATGCCTATGTTATTTTTATACTACTGCCGAAAATAAGGGTAATGTTATTGACCTGTAACCCTGTAAGTATGTATTATATGTACAGTGAACCAATAAAAAAATTGAGCATATATCATGTGTGTCATTTGATGTTCTGTTGGAAATTTACTATGACGACGCGCTAAAGTGCTTAACATTTTCGTTGGGGTAGTGGGGGGTTATAATGGCGTAGCAATGCAGTTCTGTTTACGCTGAGAGAACAGGACGGTGCTATATAACTGCTATAGCTCTGTCCTTTACGCTCAACGTAAAATTAACTATATATATCATCTGGTAGTCTTATCGTACTACACTCAGGAGCAAAAATATCGGGTCAGAGGGCGTTTTTCATACAAACGAGACTATTTCGAAGCCTTGGTTCCTCGCCAGGGGTTGTTTTGAGTGAGGTTTAATGGTGGATACTGCGAGGTTCAAAATTTCTTAAGATACCTAACAGATCGCACAATCAGTTTACAGCACAGCGGGAGAGTTTGGGTTAGCACTTGGATTTCCTTACATTTTATTGCCATTTTCTGAACATGCTCAATTGCGGTGTTAACCGCAGATTCATTCAGTTGGGTACCCTAGCCACTCTGGAAGTCCTGTATCGATGCTCGGGGTATTCATCGTCAGATTTCACTAAAAGCATTCCCTGGCAAGGAACCAAGGCTTCGAAATAGCCTCTTTAGTATGAAAAACGCACTCTGACCCGTTATTTTTGCTCCTGAGTGTAGGTTTTGTGTCGTGGGCTCCCCTACTTTATCACTCACGACGACGTACAGGAATACACACTCTTATAGGTGATTTACATTGGTCCAGCAAAAGCATGCCAGTAGAAGCCGATAAGCTTTTACGGGTTGTTTTTTTCTGCCATAAGATCTGACAAAATGGTTCTATAATGAATTATATTAAGTCATCGGAACTAAAGTTATGTAATAAAAAGTGGACGTACTGTCGTTTTATAATATTATCGTGTAACTATAAATTTTATTACCGGTATTACATTTTGCTAAGTATCGTCCTTGAAGGTCCTTTTGATACATCACAGAATAGGTAATAATGTTTTCATCACACTTGCTCGTAAATGGTGTTATTCCATGCCTGTATACAGAAGGACAATGGCCTAAATTGTTCCCGCGGGAATTATGGCGAGTTTGTCATCCCTAGGGAGTAATGACTTTCTTTTTAAAATTTGCAAGTCTTTCGTACATCATTTCTGACTAAGGAGGTTTAATTTTCAGCCAAAAATTAAATCGGTTTCTAATTTCATCTTTAAAAATTAGCTATAGACTAACTTACATTACACAAAACCTATACGCTTCATTAAACTTCATTATTTTTATACCTATTTCAAGTTTATATCAACAATTATCATTAATTTTAGTAATTATACATTTTTATCAAATTGGCTAAATCTGGCTCGAATCCAGGTCGAAACTAAACGCAGTTATTATCTGTGGTAGAGGTCACAAAAAAATATCGTTTCCATTTACGTTCCCGTTCGTCAAAAAGTTATTTCTTTATATTTTGCAGAGTTAAAGTGTTTTTTCTCGCAAATGTGATGAAAACCATTGTGTGTATCACAGGCAGTAAGGGGATTACTAACTCGAGTCATTAAAAGCCCTCCGCCTTCGGCGTCGGGCTTCTAACACTCTCGTTAGTAATTCCCTTCATACTACCCTTGATGCACAATGTACTATTTTTTTTACGTTCAGTTTTATTATCAAGTGTGAGGTATCGTTAGATTATTTCCTGAATAATACGCATGCTTTAAAAACCTCGTGGCATAACCATGTTTTTAGTTTTAATTCTGCCATTTTGGTATTTTTCAGACAAAGACCCCTCGTTTTTCTACATCGAGCTATCCGTTTCACATCTATAAGAGGACAATTAAATAAGAACAGAGGAGTTATTATGACGTAGCTATGCAGTTCATTTTACGTTGAGCGTAAAGGACTGAGCTATAGCAGTTATATAGCACCGTCCTTTTCTACCAGCGTAAAAAGAACTGCATTGCTACGTCATTATAACCCCCAATAACATTATCCTTATTTTCGGCAGTCGTGTAAAAATAAAATCGGCATTAAAGTAACAATGTACAAGCAAGTACTTACTACACTCAGGAGCAAAAATAACGGGTCAGAGTGCGTTTTTCATACTAAACAGGCTATTTCGAAGCCTTGGTTCCTCGCCAGGGAATACTTTTAGTGAAATCTGATGAGGAATACCCCGAGCTTTGATTCAAGACTTCCAGAGTGCCTAGGATACCCAACTGAATGAATCTGCGGTTAACGCCGGAATTGTGCATGTTTAGAAAAACATCTAAAATTGTAATAAAATGTAAGGAAATCCAAGTGCTGACCCGAACTCTCCCGCTGTGGTGTTAACTGGTTGTGCGATCAGTTAGGTATCTTAAGAACTTTTGACCCCCTCTATTGAACCTCGCAATATCCACCATTAAATCTCACTCAAAACAAATCCTGGCGGGGAACCAAGGCTTGGAAATAGTCTCGTTTGTATGAAAAACGCATTCTGACCCGGTATTTTTGCTCCTGAGTGTACTCTGTGTTATATCATGATTTACAAGCAATTATCGTTACCAATGCGAGAAAAAAAACGCTTAGTTAATAGTTAAAAGAGTAACATGCCTAATAATGCCTACCGCCATCTAGCGGAGAATACAGCGTGTATATGCAACACGGCTTAACCTAAGTGTTATTAAGTGTAATTAAAGTTTAATCACATCGCACACAATGCATTCTTTGCAGCGTTGTTATCTATGATAGATACATTTGATAGTAACAATGCATGTGCATGCAGCAAACAGATTTTTTTATTGCAAAGAGGACAACTTTTTTATGACAAAATGAGGAGGAAGATAAGGGGTGGGACAAAAAGGGGGAGCCAGCCGTTTAGCCGAAATGTTTATTGGTTTGCTGTTTTTTTTTTTTAAATGACAACGAGAAGGCACGTGATCACTCAGGCAACCTGATGGTAAGCAGGATCTGAGACCCATAGACATTCGAAATCTCAAGACTGCAATCTTTAAGGTCAAATGCGTTGCCAACCATGCTAGTAATTTCACTGGTTGTCTTATCCCCACACCGCAACACAGCAGCGCGAACACTGCTGCTTGGCGGTGGGTTAATGGATAAGATAGTGGTAGCAATCCGGACGGACCCTGCACCTGCTGCTGCGCGGGTGGTAGGACTCTGTACAGAGTCCGTCCGGATCGCTACCACCATCTTATCCATTAACCAACCGCCAAACAGCAGTGTTCGCACTGTTGTGTTCCGGTTTGGGGATAAGACAGCCGGTGTAATGACTAGCATAGAGGCATTCCATCTTAGTCCTCAGGGTTGGCAACTCATTTGCAGTCTTAGGCTTGCAGTCTTGTGAATGCGAATGTCTATGGATCACAGTTTCCGCTTACCATCAGGTGGCCTGTGTGCTCGTTTGCCTTCTCTGTCATAAAAAAAAAAAAAAAGTTCCTACCACCACTAAAATATCCGGGATAATGAAGCCGCTAGCTACGTCTATTAAGGTGGGTTACACTTGTCTACATAAAAAAAAATTCAAAGGGTTTAACGGGTTTTTATCTTCACACAGAGCATGACGTTGGTGATGCGCATGTCGCTAAATGTTTCGTTTTTTTTAAATTTATTTAAACTTATTTGCTCAAAACACAGAGAAGTACTTATTGCACGATAATTTTACTCGTATTTCATTGAGAAACAAACATTACAAAGGGTACATAATTCAAAATGATATCCATTAATGTTAAAAAAAATATATATATACGGTCGAATTGAGAAACTCCTCCTTTTTTGAAGTCGTTTAAAAAGGGTTGCTTTATGATGAACGAAGAAGAAATACAATTTTGAAAATTACACTTATTTTCTATATTTTACTGCAACATCGAACTTTTATACTTGTAGAGCTGCTTATTAAACAAAGCAATGTAGTAATAATCTTGACGTTACATGTTTAAAGTTACCATTAACAACCAATTATTTTTTATCTGTATTGCGTAATGGTGCTTCTGCACTCTGGTTACAAGTACAAAACGGTTACCTATCACAACTTCGAAAAATGTTTGACCGAATTTTGGTTCGACAAATACTTTTCGTCAATTATGGTTTGGGTTTTTTTACGTTTGGCCGAATGATCATTTCGAATAGTTTTATTTATTCATTACTTGTTTTGGTTTTTTAACGATTTGACAAATTATCTATACCTCATTACTGGTTTCGGCGTATCAACAGTTGTCCAATGTAATGCTTTGTCTATTTGTCTTTTTCCTATTTCTGATTTTACCTTAGTATCCTTTGCCCAATATTACGGCTCGGTTTATTCATAGTTTACCTAATTTTAAATCGACCATGTTATTTGTTGATGATATGAAGTATTATTAAGATTGCTATAAAATATAAATCATATTGTTTGATCTGTGTTGACTTATTTCTTAGTTATAGAAAATAAGTGAACCGTTCCGAGTCGGTTTTACCCTGATTGTCTTGATCTTTGCATTGTCTGGATAAATTATACTTAACCAAGTTTTTCGGGGCAGAAAAAAAATAACCTCGAAAGCCAAAGCGGGAGCAAAGCTCCCGCCTTGGCCTTCTAACCTAACCTATCTGAGTCGGTTCTGCCCTGACTCGTCTTGCTCGTTGCATTTTGTAGATAGTTGAAACTAATTACAAGCAAGATTTTTTGGCCGAAATGAATATTTGACGTAACGTAGCAAAATCTATATGTAACATTGATGAAGTGAAAAATGGGTTAAGAAACAAAATACAAAACGATCCACAGGCTAGTTGTAGCATTGGTGTAATGAAAAATGGGCTTTGAAATAAAATACGTAACAATACATAGGGTACGTGACTACAAGGAGAAAAGTTGCTTGGACTAACGAACCATTTACTTAAAGTCAAATGGTGAAATAAAAAAATGACGAATCGTGCCATCGGAGAAACGATAAAAAACGAAATGTTTTCGGTCAAATGAAATTCGGTCAAAAACTTTTCGAGGTTGCGATAGGTTACCGTACAAAACATTTTGACTTTAGACTTGTCTACATGTACCATATTTCAAAGTAAATTAAAAAATTACAATTGGGACAGTACTACAACGTTGTCATGTTCAAAGTATTTTATTTACCACTGTGTACCTACGGCAGCTAAAACAAATAATAAAAAAAACCGGCCAAGTGCGAGTCGGACTCGCGCACGTAGCGTATATCGTGCAATAAGGGTTCCGTTTTTTGCCATTTGGCTACGGAACCCTAAAAATTTGGGGAACCCATTTCGAAAACGTGATTATTTTGAGCGGTTATTAGAATGTTATACTCAAGACTTATTACGTTTTCCAAACATAAACTAAAACCCGTCAAGCGCGAGTCGGACTCAAACACGAGGGTTCCGTGCCGATGCTTAGTAGGTTGTAATATTCCAATTAGAATTCGCTCTAGAATAGAATCAGCACGAGCCCAACTTATACTTTTTTTTGGTATTTGTTATTTTTATCAGGATTTGCAATATTTTTATACCAAAGACTCTTATAAAAAATGCTTACGGAAAAAAGCGTATCTTGTATTGGAACAATTTTTTATTGTTAGTATATTCGGAAAAAAATCAACGCACTTTAAAACGGTTTAAAAGATACAGCTCATCGTAGGCGTAATAATAGGGGTCTGTAGGGCACGGAACCCTAAAAACTAGGGTTTTTCATACAATCCTTCATCTTGATTTATCGTCAACAGCCAACCCGCGCAGTATAATCACTCTTCGCCAAATAGTCATTAGGCAATTTACTTAATTCTAAGTTATCTGACCATTCTTCATTGTTTGATGTAGCTGTTTATTATGAAGACATCATTCGTATGCGGGAGCTGTATACGCTGGATTTAGCCATCGCTGTATCATTTGAACTAGATTTATTATTATGGTTTAATTTTCATAGTGTCTCTATGCTATGACATACAAAGGGAAAGTATAGTCAAGGAAATTTATTGATTGACATAGGTAACACGGAAATTATCCGTGTTATACATTTCCCGGCGTGACATGACTAATCACTCGAGGAAAATATATGTAACCCGGCAAGTTGATGTAGTATGTCTTGCGATTAGGAAATGCCGTATCTTCATTTATATTTTAAAGTAATTAATACGTTTTTAAACAGATGTTTGATGGGGAATCGAGCTCGCGAACGTAAATAATCATCGTGTATTTTTATCGCGGAGCGCAAAGTCAATTATGAGAATTAATACTCAAATTGAAGAAAAAATCTGCCCTGAAATGTGTGAAACCTTAAGGAAAACTGATGGTCTCTAAAATGTTTTCAGGGTTCATATACACCGTGGGCCCGAATAACCCGACCAATTTTAACAATCGATACTAGAGCCTATTTGTAGAATATAATGGGTATAATATGTAGTCCAATAACGCATAATTTCCGAGATTTTCATTATTTAAAAAACAATTCCATAGTTAATTTAATTTGAACTCTGTCACCTTAACCTAAAGCATTATTTAATAAGAAATTGATTAATTAATTTATGTTGTATGTGGATGATATTGCTACTTACAACATGAATCTTTCTTAGTAAATAATGCTTTAGGTTAAGGTGACAGAGTTCAAATTTAATTAACTATGGAATTGATTTTTAAATAATAAAAATCTCGGAAATTATGCGTTATTGGACTACATATTATACCCATTATATTCTACAAATAGGCTCAAGTATCGATTGTTAAAATTGGTCGGGTTATTCGGGCCCACGGTGTATGTATGTATCTACGATTCTTAGTTAGTCTGGCTACCGTCTTTATGGCTTAAGGAGGCAGTGTTGGTTAGTAACAAAAATACCTTCCTTGTTAGTTTAATGGTATGACTAAGCAGTATATGATTATTATTATTTGTATGTCTTTACCAATCACGGGACTATGGGAGTCCCGGACCTTTGGAAGGCGTACATGGAGCCGAAGCCAACACGCAGAGGCCCTTTAGACAAGTTTAATTTAGTAAAGTTATGGGACACCAACCGGCCATTGTCCCTGAGTTCAAACTAAAGAAGTATGCTCCCACGGACAACCACCGGTCAGTGTAAAGACTATTTAAGAAGGATGGGAATACTAATAATAGGTTCTATGAATGAACTGATATGGATTGGTGAACTAGGCTATTGATGAAACTACGGCGCCTGCCTGGCCAATGCTAATTACTTTGGTTTAAATGGCAGGCGGTGACTCGCCAACTCAATGGAATGGACCTCCCGAAATAGCCACATATATATAGCAGCAGGGAGGCAACAGTTCCAGAGGGGCTAAGGGTGGAGAGGTGCTTCTGGACTTTAAACGACCATAAGGTGCCCACTCACCACTTATGCAACACATCCACCCTTCGAGCATATAGCTCTTGCGACTCCACTCTGACCGGCCAATAAAGGCAAGCCAGAGGTGAGGGTCTGTTCCTCGTCATTGCACACCGCAGCCGGCCGGTGAAGGCAAGCGTGAGGTGAGGAACAGGACCTACCCTCGGGAGCACTCAGGTCCGTGGTGTCGCCACTCACCACAGCTCGCCACTAGCTGCCCTGCGGCCTGATTATTATTATTCCGTATATTTATTTTATATCTGTACAATTAGGTTTTTTACAGTGGATATTCAATTATAAAAGTAAAATAACAATACTAATATAAAAAATAAACATTATAAAAAACCTAACCTACGAATGCCGCCGGCAGCGGGGCAGGGCTCAAGCTACCGGTGGTTAGGGCTGCAGAGAGAGGAACCTCCTCACAATACGTGCCGTGTCGAGGAGTACTGCCTTCTGTATCTGGCCCTTGATCCAGCCATCTAGCGAGAGTCTCTTGAGGTGTTGGTCGAGACTCTTCGCTATAAGACCGTTTGCCGAAACAACTATTGGGACAATGATCGTCGAGTCAACATCCCACATGGCGGTCACCTCGTGAGCCAAGTCAAGGTACTTGCTGAGCTTGTCCTTCTCGGCCTTCACGAGGTTCTCATCATGCGGGATGGTGATGTCGACGAGCACTGCCCGGCGTTGAGATCGATCTGTCAAAACGATATCAGGCTTATTGGCGACAATAGTCCTGTCCGTGATGACAGATCGATCCCAATAGAGCGTAGCACGACCATTTTCGAGAACTGGCGTCGGTGTGTATACTTATTATTATTATTATTATTATATTTTTTTTATGGCATAGAGAAGGCAACCGAGCACACAGGCCACCTGACGGTAAGTGGAAACTGTGACCCATAGACATTAGCATAAGACTGCAAATGCGTTGCCAACCCTGAGGACTAAGATGGAATGCCTCTATGCTAGTCATTACACCGGCTGTCTTATCCCCAAATCGAAACACAACAATGCGAACACTGCTGTTTGGCGGTAGGTTAATGGATAAGATGGTGGTAGCGATCTGGACGGACCCTACACAGGGTCCTACCACCCGCAAAATCTAATCTTATGCGTATTACTTCTCAACTGGACACAGCTAATATTAACTGGCGAATTTAAGCTGTCCCGTCATAGCATACAACACACATTTCAGGCTGTGCATTCTCAATTAGGTAGCTTGATAGGTACCATATAGAACTCGAATCGCTTCTCACCTCACGTAATTCGATTTATTTGTGCAGATACGTGGTCGGATCGTTTATTTACATAAGTAAACAATCATTTTAAAGCCATGAGATTTGATTTCTAATAAAAAATGAAGTGCTTGTACTTAGATACCTACATATAACCAAAACCATAAGGTCATTTGTCGCAAGAAAGGTGTTTTTTTTAAGGAAATTATTGACCTTTATACTTGAATAAAAAATATAATGGATACGCGACAGCGTCTTCAAATTTAGCACAAAAAGTTCAAGACAGTCAGGTTATGCTTTTCATTCGCAAAGACTCCTAGTGTTTATTTTTTTCAGTTTATATTTTAGCGAAGATTTTTTCCAGAAATAATTCTAATTTCCCAATCTGTATTTATCTGAATATCATATCCTCAGAGTCGACGGAGCTCCACTCGTGCGGAGCTCCTACTTCTGGGTGGTTTGGCCCTTCGGGCCTGTTCAAAATATAACATGACCTTAAAGGAAAATATGCAACAAGAAAAAAATAAAAATAGGGAAAAATGCGACTGGAAAAATTGCTATGCGGAATAATCGAGGTTTGGGAACATTTATAGACACGTCAAATCATCTTGACTAACTTTTTGATGTACTAGTTGTAGTACATTCTGCCTTAAGGGCACCACAGATTAAAAATCCGTCGGTCAATAAATCCGTAATACTATAGAACTGCAATGTTAGTCGAATGTCGAAGCATTCTACACTCTATAGGCAAACACATTAAGTTTTAACTATGCAGTTGGCTACGTTCTTTGAAATTCGCGTTATTCTCCTCCTTATACGACATGACATTGGCCACCAGTACCCTTACCATGAGTTACAATTACCGTACTCTACCGTACACGCTGGCGAGTCGAATGCTCTGTCCCTCGCAGACCTCACAGTATTGTTAAAGAGTGCGAGGGACAGAGCATTCGACTCGCTAGCGAGTTCGCTAATTATAACTCATGATACTGTGTTACTAACTACATGTGTAAACGTTAAAACCAAGCGTCCAGTAGTGGCAAAATATTGTCTTGAAATCGAAGAATGATTTTTTTTCGAACAAATGAATACACAATTTCATAAGATTTGAACTATGAGTCACCACCTTATTCCGTTAAGTGGACTACACAAAGACAAAAGGTTATTTAACTTTGTCATATATGCTAAACATTGTGTGTTCATTTGTACCTAGAACAAACATGCGAATTCACGACAAAAATAGTTAATTACAAAACGCAATAATAGTAAAGAGGGCGCCACAGGTGCAGCCTTAAATGTGTAAAGATGTTGAGTTAGGCCGCGGATTTCGTTGACAATTACAGCTTGTTCTGTTTTTCTTGACATGCGGGACAGGGCAACATAAACTCCGCAGATTGAGTTGAAATTTGGACATTATTGATGACCCAAACACAGATATGCAAAGTAAACAAATACGTTTTTAAAATAAGGGTCATTATTAGGGGACAAATTACAAAATAAAAATAAAAGTTTTGTATACCTTTATGTGTTATATGTCAAATGAAAGGGCTTGTTATGAGGATCTCAAATATATATTTTGTTATTATTGCAACATAAATAGTTTCGATTTTATTCATGAAAGAAGACGAAAATTGACCATTCAGATCTCCAATACCAATAAGCAAAAATTAAAAAAAAAAACTTGTGGATTACAGGAAAACCTGCAGAATTCTATGAAAAAAATATATCTCCGGAACACTCTCCACGCGAGTTCAATTTACGCACTTGGTTTTTTAAGAATAATACTCATTACACCCCTGGTGTACCTTAAAAAACCCGTTATATAACTCCCAGATAGATTTTAAGGGATCTTGTATCGTTTATTCGTACGTGACCAAATTATACATTCAGTCACGCATGCAAAGCGAACGCTAAAAATTCAATTCATGCTAAGTAATAATTTCGAATTCGTTCTGAGTAACGCTATTACAGCCAGCACATCTGTGCTTCTGAGCCTCTATTCGACACGATAAAAACCATATAACTTTTGACCTGTTACCGTATTGTTAACGTTTTGATAGCTCTTATTTTACTTGACAGTAATGGCCGCCGAGTTGAAAACAAGACTATAATTACGATTATAAATTATAAACTAGTTCCTTTGTAACAGATACATCACTTGCCGCCGCCTAGTGTTATAATTACCTACCGGCCGATGTATCCCTGGGGATAAATACATATAAAAACACTAAAACTATTCAAAATTCATGCGGGAATGGGAATGCAGAAGACGATTAGGGATTCCAATATAGACTCGTGTAGTGATGTATTGCTAAATATCTAAATATCAAGAAACAAATAAATACATCTTTACTTCCTCAATAAGCGTATAAACTCATAAAGCAAGTAATAATGTAGGTATAATATTAATTAGTTATGTGAATAAATTGCACTTATCGCATCACCTGCATTTACGTCTACTGCTTGGTATTTTATTTATTGAGTATATTATGTTTATTAGATGAGTAACATGTGTTGGCTAATTACACAATAAATGTTGCAATATTATTATCTTTCCTTGTTTTTTTTATTTATAAAATAAAATATATTTTAAAAATCAACGTATTCAAATCAAATCAAATCAAATCAAATTCTTTATTTCGGACTACAAAACATCCATAGAGTGTTAGTATACAATTTAAATTAACTTAATCTAGTGTTAGTAATTAGTCGCTAAAGATATGGTATCTAACATTTTACAAGTTTTACTAACTTGTAATATACATGCATACGCTTTCCATAGCATAGCATCTATACCACAAATTGTGCTACACCCTTAATAAGCTCGGTCCAATGCTTAAAGATCGGACAATCATACCTTTCATCAATTTCTTTTAGAATGATATTGGGACTTCGTCTCACACGACTTAGTAAAGAGACTATATTTTTACGGATTATAGCCTGAAAACCATCCGTGCGAGCTGCCGCAAACATTCCCGATGCAGAACACCTGCTAGGCAGCCCCAATAGCATTCTATTTAAAAGAATTGTTGTATTGTACGCGCAAGGCATTGTAGGCTCGTTTCGTGTACCGGACCCACAGGCTGCTCGTATAAAAAGATTGGCAAAATGATTTAAACAACGTGATTTTCACATCATAAGAGCAACGAGCAAACCTGCGGGTAATCATGTTACTCCGAACCGCCAACGCCCTGCGCTCCCTTTCAACATCCAAGTCATCCCTTAGGTCACTCGAATTATCGTATCTCTCGTATTAAATTAAAAAAAATCTTAAATTAATAATAATTATAAACTACACCTGAAATTAACCTACAACTATACTAACGTTTTTTTATGGCTTAGACAAGGCAATTTAGCACACAGACCACCTGATGGTAAGTGGAAACTGTGACCCATAGATATTCGCATTCACAAAACTACACTCCTAAGACTGCAAATACGTTTCCAACCCTGAGGACTAAGATGGAATGCCTCTATGCTAGTCATTACACCGGCTCTCTTATCCCCAAACCGGAACACAACAATGCGAACACTGCTGTTCGGCGGTAGGTTCCAGGTCAATCTTAAGAATAGTTTATAAACTGCGCTTCAATCAGTCTAAAAACTATCTACTTACGAAATGAATAATAAACGTCTTGCATAAAAACAGCATTTTTTTAAGCATAACAGTCAAATGGTATAACATAAAAAATTTACAATAAACATCTGATCAGGTCATGAGTATATATCATCTTACATATTTTGTATCAAACGAAGTGCTTATAATGATAATAATAAAACTTTTAGAAGCCAATTTGCTAAATTACCTCGCCTTGATAGGTTAGGCTAGGTTAGAGTTACGTCAAGGCGCAAAGTGCCTCCTCTACGCTGCATAGGGGCTCCGCGCTCCATCAACTTCGACATAAGATTCTTATCCTAACGAGCAGTATTTGTATATTCTATATTAAATTTTGTTATCACGGTCTCAAAAACAGCTATAACAATTTTGGTTGAATATACTTACAATACGATTACGGGGGCGTAAAATCGATCAAGTTTCGTTCTTTTCACATCACCTATTCGGAAAGGGGACTTTTCTTCCCTGCTAGGAGGGACCAAAGTGGCACTTTTCTGTTCAAGGACATTTTGTTGGCAAATTTAATGATTAAATTTGATAATTTCCTGTATATGTTTGATAATTTAAGCATTTTTAGAGAGTGTAAATAATTAAATTTGTTTCATGACTGAGATCTTTTATTTTCCTCATAGGTGATGTGAAAAGCAGCATGTGTCACACGGTAGCAAAATTATTCCCACCTTGGGCGTTAACACTTGAATCCATCACTACGCTCAGGATTCTATTTTAGCATCCCTCGCAGAGCTCGGGATTCAATTATAAGATCCTTCGCTTCGTTCATGATTCAATGTACGCCCTCGCCGTAAATATGTCATTTTTCTCCCTTGTGACACAAATAACTATTTAACCCGAGTGACGCTCAGTTTTCCAGGTACTTTGTTTTAAACATGCTTATAAGAAATGTACATTATATAGGTTTAAAATTACATACGGTGTATTTTTTAACTGGGACATTATGGGGAATTTCAAAACCATAGGAGATACAGGTAAATTTTATTGTCTTTGGCACTTTTAACAAACCGGTACAAGTGGGTATCATAAAATACCTTAAGTTACAAGTAGTAGTCTTTAATTCTACTATTGTTATGCAGTTAGCACATCAAACCACAGCTGTCTGCGGTAGCCGCCGCGGTTCGTGGCGTCAAGAGTGCAAACTGCATTAGGTGTTGCGTTATTTGTGACGTTTAACTTCATGGCTCAAACCTTGCACTGAGTATACCCTAGACCTGACACGCAAATGGCAATACCAATTGAGGGAGATAATTTTATAGATTTCTCAATAAGAGAGATGGATAAGGATATATTAATATACGTGCTTTTTTTTTACTGGGCACATTCGGATTTGTGGCAGGCAAACAGCTGTCGTTTCAACTTGTTTTTGTGGGAGGACATTTGCAACGTCAAAAGATGGCGGATGTGTAATTTGTTTTATTTTTTATTTTTGTGTATTTAGGTGTTCAAAGTTATTTTCTGTTAGTGGTTTGTACTTTTAATGCCTTTGTGTTGCACAGTGATAGAAGACTTGGACTTATTTCGTGTATCTGGCATCTTACTTCTCATTTCAAGTCGACTCGCAGTGGTACAGAGGTTAAAACTACGAGTATCTTGGCCTCTGTCCTACATTATCACCGTACAAAGTTGCCCCCAATCTTCCTAGAGAAGATTGGATTGTGTTTTATTGCTATATTGATTTATACTTATATATACTTGACACTGGCGAAATCACTTCATTGTAGAAACGCCATATTCCCGCGGTAGTAGCTGTTCAAGTCGCCGCGGGGCAAAGAAAAAAAAAACTTGTTTTTGTAAACGTGTGTTGAAAGCAAACTTAAGAGAGGAAACTATTACGCAACAATGACCGATTTTACTAATAAAGACTTTTTTTTTAAACCCTTTTTTGACATTGAAAATCGACGGTTCTGCAACTCAACCTCGTATATAGAATGCTGTCCAGTATAAACTGACACTCACGAAGTACGCGAGTGCATACTTAGTGTTTGTCAGTTTATACTGGACATTTTTCAATATACGAGGTTGAGTCACAGAGCCGTCGAAATGTAGTGATGTTTTGATTGATAAGAGAGGTTTTCGTCTCTGTCGTTCCCAGCATAAAAATACGATGATGATGATGATGAATATAATTATATTCAACCTTTTTAATAAACAAAGAAATTTTTTATTACAGGTAACCTTACTCTCTTCGCTGTTTCATCCTCTATCTAAAGACAAATAACAGTCAGGTATTCTCGTTATTGTCATTGTCGGTCTGAATAGGAACATACTTTATATATTCCTGGATTCCTGGATCATTCCTGGATTCAGAAACCGTCAGGAAGGGGAGATGCCCCTTTACAAAAATGGGCGGCTTTTACTATGAATATATTTGATTTACTGATAATATTTTACTTACTAGACATTGGAGAAATAATTACGGAACCGCGATATACAAGGAAGAACAGTTTTTGACAACGTGACCAAAATATTTTGATTACATTTATCAAATTTACGGGATTGTACGAATTAGAGATGTTTCTAGATAACAGTAAGTTTGACTTTGACTTTTTTTCAAGGTTGGCTGAAACCGCATGATGAGTTAAGCTTTCAGGGCGTTTACATTTCATTTCTTAGCATTACATTTTACTAAAGTTAGGTACTAGCGATATGCCCTGGTTTTGCTCGGGTAGCACTAAAATTCTGTTGATCCGATGTTACCAAACTGTAGGTTGCCTAAAAGTTTCATTAAAATCGGTCCAGCGGTTTAGAAGACAATAAAGAACATACCTAAAGAGTAATTTTACTTATGATTAAGCCTGGGCGAAAAGTGTTGAAAATTTGTTTTTACGGTTTCAGATATTGTTTCGCTTCTTAGCGTTCCATTTTACTATAGAAATGTATCCATTACTAGTATCTGCCTGCGACTTTGTCCGCAAGGACGCCCGCGCATTAGTTTCCCGCTACTCCCCCTATTTGAACCCCTTATGGGGTGAATTTCCAAAAATCCTTAGCGATCACGTACATCATGAAAGGAAACCCTGTACCAAATTTCAAAGTTCTAGGTGCAGTACTTTTGGCTGTGCGTTGATATGTAAGACAGTGAGTCAGGCTTGCCTTTTATATATAAAGAAGATATCTATTCAAAATTTGTCCAGTCGTTGCATCGTGAAGGAGCAACAAACTAACACTCAGTGGAATTAACATACTTGTCAAAATGATTACCTATTATCTTAAATATTCAACTTTTAAATATTTCATTAAGTCTAACGAAATTCGTAACAACAACACCATTCACAAAAACATTTTAATAATAAAGCCTACGTATTATAATAGTCTTTTTGTTTTGTAACAGAACTAAATAATTAAAAAATATCTTTTGAGTTGTTGATAATTTTGTAGTTCCACTGTCACATAACTTTAAATCGTCATAAATCCTAAATGGTCATTCTAATTGAATAAATATTAAAGAAACCTAAATACCTTGGCCGATGGGGTCAGAAGGTTCTCGAGTGGCGTCCGCGGACCGGAAGACGAGCTGTAGGTAGGCCTCCAACGAGATGGATGGACGACCTCGTCAGGATCGCGGGACCGCGGTGGATGCGAAAAGCACAAGACCGGTCTGAGTGGAAAGCCTTGGGGGAGGCCTATGTCCAGCAGTGGACGTCTTTCGACTGACATGATGAAATACCTTTTCAAAAATATTCCACTTGTCATAGTTTGTCGACTTTTTTTTACTCTAAATAGCGTCAAATCTGTAGCGACACTCTTACAAGATTAAGGCAAATCGATTAACATTAAAATCATCAAAATCGGCGTGAAATCTGCCCACGCGTTTAGTTTCTAGAGCGGCACAAAGGAACAATTATACGTAATAAACACATTACTCTCCTTTACGTCTCGCAGTCAGGTAAAAAAAACTTCTGTCTGCATGTAAACAATACATTACAAAGTAATAACGGTACATACTGCACGTGAAATGCGTTACGTGTCAGTGACACTGGAAGCATAACTGACCACCTGAATAGGAAGTAATGGGAATCAAACCCTACATGGCTCGGCGTCCGTGCTTTGTACAAGGCCAATCGCAATTTTAGTGTGGTTGTATCAGCTGATCATTGTCAGTGGCAATCCGTTTTGCTTCCTTTAAACCTCGTCCTTACAATTTGTAGATAATATAGTATGATGCAAACAGACATAAAAAATAGAAAATTGAACCGTACAAATCTAGTTTTTTATTACAACTACAACATCTTCTGAAATTGCAGAACTCGGACTCAAGTTAGAGGGAGAGAAACGTTACTGCCAGTAGCTAAATTTGTATGGAAACATTTGTGACAGCTACGCGATTTAAACGTTAATTCACAATTCTCTTAGGCTGGATTTTATAAAGATCAGTATGAAATTTCGGTGAGGAATGTCAAAACTTGTATAAATTTACTAAAAGGGTCTAGCAGGCTAAGGAAGGAGAAGTGGCCCCTGTGACAAATCTGATTTTTATAATGTCATTTGTTCGCTATCTCAAAATATAGAAACACCCTAACTTTCAGCCCCCTATCTTGAACCGTCACCGACGTAACGTACTGTCAAAAACGTTATTTTATGGATACATTTTTCAAAGTCGTTTTTTTCCTGAACTATATAAGGCAATCAAACCAAATCATAGCTACAAAGGATGGGTAGGAGTATAACTCTGATTTTTTTAAATATTTAATTCCATGAAAAAATATTGATTAAAATGTCAGAGAAATTTATGACAGCACATTTCAACAAGTATTTGTAAAGGTACAGCTATGGAAAAAAACACATAAACTGTTAATAGCTAGTACCATGTGAAAAATCAATTCAATATAATTGGTGCAACATACTTAAAAAAAAAAACAAAGAAAGTGTTTCACTTTGCATTTTCAGTTTATTTGATAGCTCTGCTCTAAACCTCTTCGATACATACGTATACAAAAAAGTTTATATATTTTATTATCATCTACCAGTATAATAAACAAATGCCACTCTGACAAGAAGTCAGTCGCAGTTATCATTGCAATAATGTCCGACAAATGCAAGATTTGCAATGTGTTTCTTCGTAAAGTGCAAGGAAAAAAAAACTAATATCTTCAGCTGATGAATCCGCATTTTTTACTGGTGCTACCAAAAAAATAATTTTAGTGAACGATGTTACATGCGAAAAATGTCGGGCGAAAGCCTATAAAAGTGCAACGGCATCTCGAGCATCCGAGGCTACAGCAGTGATAGCCTAGTGATTCCAGCACTTCATTTGGAAATGCAAATGATGACTTGGATGATTCTTGCCTACCGCTTGCAGAACAAAACGTCGAACGTTTTGAAGTGCAAATGCAGGGAGTCATTTCTACACACAGATACTGCTTTATTTGTAACACAAGTACGAACCTTCAAAGAGTCTCCTTAGATACTCGTTGCCTAGTTTATAAAAGTACCAACATTTACATTCCAGAAGGAAACCGATGTTGTAGGTCTCATTTTATAGGCAATTATTTGTTCGAAGATGATTTATTGCGTTTACGTATTGTTTCATCGACAAGTAACATTACTGATAACGAACTTAGTTCATTTCTAAGGTCTCTATCTGGTCAAGTAAACACATCTTTATTTGATAATATTAACCGGACAATAATGTGTGATAAGCAATTGCGTGTATTTACCGGATTAACATCAGATAACATAGATTAACTTACGATTTTACTTACATCTATGAGAAATACCTCCGCTCGGAGTATTAAACAGGCGTTAATTATATCTCTTTTCAAATTAAGAACTGGCAATTCAAACAAACTGGTTGCTAGTATGTTTGGAATCAAACATGAGCAGCAAGTAAGTAATATGTGGACAGACGTTTTACGCAGCTTTGAAAACGACATCGAATTCGGTTATACCTCAACTACCCGTGAAGAACTTCTTGGTAACACAACGCATACCGCTCGCCGATTGCTGGGCCTCTTAGATGATCAATCAGCGTTGATTTTTGATGGGACGTACATTCATCATCAAAAGAGCCAGAATAATGAATACCAAAGAAAATCTTATTCGGGCCAAAAGAAAGTACCGTTGTGCAAACCCTTTACGATTTGCACAACAAACGGATTTCTCGTTAACATCGCTGGATCATTTTATGGTACACAAAATGACGCTACTATAATGAAACTGGTAATGGAAGATACTGGTTTTCAATCTCTGCTGCGACCAAACGACGTTTTCATCGTGGATCGTGGTTTCCGTGATGTGATTTCATACCTAACTGAAAAAGGTTACATTGTACATATGCCAGGCCTGAAGGGTCTCAATTTCCCACATTTGAAGCAAATGAGTCCAGACGAGTCACTAAACTACGTTGGGTAGTAGAAGCCGTACATGGCTTTATAAGTCAAAAATATCGTTTATTGCATCAAAATCTCGATAGCAAAATATTGCCAAAGGTAAAAGCTATTTGTAAAATAGTTGGAATATTGCATAATGGACTGTCGTAGCGATACTGATGACGAAATAATCGACCAAATGGAAAAAAGGATGCATGAACCGAATACATTGATAACCGAAGTGGAAAGCAAACGGTGGAAAAGACGCAAAACAACGTTAAAAATGTTGTCGTCTTCCGAAATATTAGATTTCCCCAGATTGACTGAATACCAGCTAAAGGTATTATTTACCGGATCATATCAGTTATCACAAGCTGTGTCGTACTTAGCTGAATTACTGGATCAGCAAAATGAGTTATGCATTAGCTATGTCAAGGAAACTTCAAATATTATACAATGCAAAGTTAGATCTCGTCATAGAAACTTTAAAACGTATCGAGTTTATATCGACTACACACCCAATACCACCGAAATCGAGGGAGTACGACGCTATTCTTGTGACAGTCCCAATGGTATCAGAACAGTTGGATGTTACTCACATGTAGCAAGTATTATCTATTACTTGAGTCATGCCAGATTCCTTTCTAAAATATTGCGACCATCAGAAGCATTATCAAAAATCTTTTTAACACACAATACAGTGGTTGTCATTAATGAACACAGTGATGACGATGACTGAACTGTTGTATGTACTGTAAAATAAATTCTGACCTTTTTGGTAAGTATTAGGAACTTGGCTCATTCTAATGTAGCTATACAAACTATTTGTATTTTTTTATTTTGACATTTTGACATTTTTGTCATGTATGTATAATTAGTGTACTTAGCTATTATAATTAATCAGTTACTGACTTCAAAGAATAATAATAACTAATATTAATCGGACTCGTCAACCGCTTAGTTTGTACGGTAGCACATTCAACAAGATAGTGGATAGTTTAAAGGAAAAAACAACATGTTATTTCGAAGAAGAGTCCGATTATTCAATAGGTATTGTTGAAAGTAAGTTTAAGTGTAAATTCAATTAGCACAAATTTCATGTACCTTTTGACATTATTTTAACGAAAAAAGGTCGTAAATTGACAAACTCACTGACTTACTATTTAATACCTGTATTGTTTCAGATGGAATTCGTGAAATCAAAAATATTTGCACTCAGGTTGCCACAGTCCATAGCAAAGAAACTGTTTGTACAATCTTTACCAGATGTTGAGATATCGCTTTCTGATGAAGATATTATGTTAAAAACATATTGCGAATACTGCAGGATAAGATTTTCCTATACCTGGGACGACGAATATTATGATAGTCATTATCTCCGTGACTTGTATCGCAGTGTTTGCTCTAATGTGAGATTATGACAGCGTCAGGGAAAAGAAACACCTCCACACAATTAACTATTATTTACTTAAACAATTAAATAGACTCTGTTACAAAAGGCACACATCAGTCACAGCCATAACAATCGACAAGAGACGCCATCATCATCTTTTTTTTTGACGTATATCCCGCGCGCAGCACTTCCGCCTGTCAGCCAGTGCATTTCATCGTCGTTTCCGGCGTGGATGAAAGCACTAGCTAAACGCATACAGCCTGCTGCTCGGCTCCATGACCCGTCGCATGGCCACCGTCAAGAGCGGCGCCAACACTAATGAGTTATTTTATACTCCATAAACGGTGATACTGAATAGGTACTAGAAACAATTGACCATTAAGTTTCTCTATAAAATAATTATAACATAGTCAATCTGTCATTTCATGTATTTCGTAGTTAGTTTCGATGAAAACTGAGTTACACAATATGTTATCTTAGATGCAGCAGTTCGACCTTTATTGACAGCCATGCGTGAAGTTCAAAATAAACATTCTGTTGCTAGGCAACGAAATTAAACCTCATTGGATCGAAAAATCTCCTTCAGAATGAAAGACTCATTTAACGCTTTCTTTGACATTTAATTTTTTTAAAGTATGTTGTACCAATTATATTGAATTGATTTTTCACATGGTACTAGCTAATACGATTAACAGTTTATGTGATTTTTTCCATAGCTGCACCTTTACAAATACTTGTTGAAAAGTGCTGTCAAAAATTTCTCTGACATTTTAATCAATATTTTTTCATGGAATTAAATATATAAAAAAAATCAGAGTTATACTCCTACCCATCCTTTGTAGCTATGATTTGGTTTGATTGCTCTACCTTATATAGTTCAGGAGAAAAACGACTTTGAAAAATGTATCCATAAAATGACGTTTTTGACAGTATCTCGGTGACGGTTCAAGATAGAGGGCTGAAAGTTAGGGTGTTTCTATATTATGTATGAGTCCAACAAATGACATTATAAAAATCCGATATTCGTCACACGGGCCACTTCTCCTTCCTTAGCCTGCTAGACCCTTTGATGTGATATATTTAATAAGGTTAAAGTTAGAACAGTTAATCTGCCCAGCAGCCAAATTAATACAAATTCAAATAGAAGCATCTCAAATAAAACTCCTGTAGCAATCAACACCTCGTTACTAAGTGAAGAGGGTTGAATCTAATTTGGCAATTGAATCTGAGATACTGTTTATTGGTTTAGGAGGGCTGCAATTCTTTTAAATCTTTAGAACTAACTCCCCCCATCCCAACCCGCTCATAAGGAAACGGAAGAAGGACTTTCTCCTCCGGTCTTACAGCACTGTCTGGGGTACTACCCCAGGGAGTCTAAATTGTAATTGGTAATAGGGGGTGTTTTTAGCCGGTGCGAGCCCACCAGTACCTGGGCCCTCCATTCCCAGGTCTCCGGAAGGGATTTTCACCGCAGCCCTTTTTCAAGTAAAAAAAAACAAAAGCAAGGACTTTTCCCTTTGGCCCTTCAGGCGATTTCCAAAAAAGTATATAAAAAATATATTTTGAAACACTTGGAACTTATAGGGTTTTTTCCTTATGTCACGACACAAAGCAACTATGTATTGTATTAAGTCAGGTACCTATTATTAATGGGTGGATAACTGATGGATGCAAATTACATCAAAATAATGTTAAACGATATGTGTTTTTTTTATGGCATATACAAGGCAAAAGGGCACAAAGGCCACCTGATGGTAATTCTGTCTGATTTTAAGTAAATCAAAAATAACTCGTCATATTCATAAAGATAGGTTTGCATTCAGTAAAAATCATGGGAATAACCACTCGCCTTTGTATATACCTTTTGTGTTTCTGTTTCTTTTTTATGTTTGTTATTTCCGGTTTTTGCAATAAAGTGTTTATATACATACATAAACACACGCCTTCATTCCTAAAGTGGCGTAGGCAGAGGCTACAAATTACCAATAGCTCTAAAAAAATGTTGATAAATCTGTAACCTCATATAGCACAATCAGGCTTGGATGTTCACCAGTGTATTAATGACAGGTTGCAAGCCCATCGCCTAACAGTACTAGAAGCCTTTGTTCTTTATTGCTTTATTAGCCTTTATTTCCTTTTTAATTTGCTTCACATCTTACTTTGTACAATCAGGAGCAAAAATAACGGGTCAGAGTGCGTTTTTCATACTAAAGAGGCTATTTCGAAACCTTGGTTCCTCGCCAGGGAATGCTTTTAGTGAAATCTGATGATGAATACCCTGAGCATCGATACAGGACTTCCAGAGTGCCTCGGATACCCAACTGAATGAATCTACGGTTAACGCCGGAATTGTGCATGTTCAGAAAAACATCTAAAATGGCAATAAAATGTAAGGAAATCCAAGTGCTCTCCAAACTCTCCCGCTGTGGTGTTAACTGGTTGTGCAATCAGTTAGGTATTTTAAGAACTTTTGATCTCCTCTATTGAACCTCGCAGTATCCACCATTAAAACTCACTCAAAACAACCCCGGCCGAGGAACCAAGGCTTTGAAATAGTCTCGTTTGTATGAAAAACGCACTCTGACCCGGTATTTTTGCTCCAGAGTGTATTAAATTTAACATCTTATTATCCAAAATTATGTGCTAACAGTTTAAATAAATTTTAAATTCTTATTCTAACAAAGAAAGCCTAACCAATACCAGTAATTAGTGTGCAATTTAGTATTGCGGCAATATCGTTAATTATCATTACCGCAAAAACTAATGAGATCACTTCCAGTTGTCTTTCTACACCGTGCATGAACCAATATCTCACCGAAGTTTTTCAAAGAAAACACCTTCTGTCATTATTAAAAGAGTTTAAAATCCCAGGTGATTTTATTTATGATTGTCAAGTGGATTGGTATTCGTGAGAAAATGTCCTATTGTTTGATTATTGATCAAAATTTCCGATAATTATGCGTTTGTCTTTCGAACGTAGAAAGAACCTTTCTCACTAAGTGCAATGGTGTAATTTTCTGGGAAATAGTGCTCAAGGCCTCTTTCCTGTATTGTCAGAGTTAACTAACTTATTTAGTAAGTTGTATGTACTTAGTTCGTTTTTCCTTAAGACGGGTGCTAAGCTGGGAATACACATGCCTATCACACATGCATAACAGCTCCTTGCACGTACCATAAGGACTTTGAATGTTGATCAACCATGCATAGAACCTTGTCATAATGACAGCGTTAAGCGGCGGGATAGGAATAACATAGGAATTAATCGTTGGCTTTATGCGACAAGGTTCTATAGTTCATCAATTTAACTCCGTGAGTAGTATGCACATCCGTTTTACAGGAACTTTCGTCTAACTATTAAAAAGATCTAAAGACAAAAAGTGTCAATATTAAAAAAAAATACGCTGACGTGACGCTGAGGCATATTCATTTGTTTTTCGTACTCGTATCTTTCGGGTTACCTTTGTTTCGTCAAAATATTATTCTTCATTATGTATCATTTCCCAAATTTTCATTTGCCAAACCGCTTTGTTTTCTGTAGGTAACCGTAATTATTTCAGGATTTTATAAAAACGAACCTAACCTAACCTATAGTATAGGGTCTACACGATGGTTTAAAATAAATTCTGAAAAAAACATATAACATTGGTTTGGCAAATGAAAAAATTGGGAAATGAAACATTTGACCAAAAATACTTTGACGAAACGGCAGGCTCCGGTTACTCTTCTCTTGTACTGATCGGATGTATTCATAGCGTTTTCTCGTGTTATTATTGCTGTTAACTTAATTTGATTTACAGCTTTTTAATATAAATAAGTATTTAGTTTCGAATCGAATACAGTCATTAATTTAAATTAGGTACGCCGACAAAGTTGTAAAGTAAAATCCCGAAAAAAACAATTTGATTCATTTCTGAGATGTAGGCGACTAAGGGTCGTATTAATAAACTCATCTTGACTGTGAGGCCCGTCACAAGATACGTCAATGTAAACGCCAAACCATAGAAAACTGTCATTTTTGACGCATCTCGAAACGAGCATGAGAGTTGAGATCAGTTTATTAATAAGGCCCTGTGTTCATGCCTACTAAATATTATATAAGACAACACCCAAATATATAAATGTAACATTTTCGTAACATTTCCTCTTAGTGGCTGTTATTTTTCGTAATTAGCAGTATTCACTTTCGTTCCAGTAAATTTAATTCAATATTCTTACTAAGTTTCAATTAAAATACTATTGCACGAGTTATTCAAGTAGCCATTATAAGCTAATTAACGTTAGTTAATTAAACTAATTGTAAATTTATCAGTATTATTTCGGTGATAGACAAGGATTGACATTTCGCAAAGGTTAGTTATTAAATTGGTTCACTATTTTACTTACAAGGAAGGGTACCCAACTGTCCGGCCTTCAAAGATCATCGAAGATACATTTTCTTTGGCTTTCTTTTTTAATATTAGTTATAGCCGATGTAACATAACACGTGCTCATTATATTTCATCTTCTTAACCATTTATAATCAAACCACTATGAATCCTGCATTTTTTTTAAATATCTCAATATAAGTTGGAGGGTTTAGTCACTTTTCAGTACTTTGGAGGTCAATTTCTCCCAACAGGTTAAGTTTGGGCAGCTAAAAAAAATACGTGTCTGTTATTTTAAACTACACTCTATATCAAAATCAACAAAATCGGAGTTGGGTACCTTTCCTTGTTAGTTTTTAGTCTTCTAGTTCTAGTTTGTGTCTTATAAATAAGATACTGCCTTTACGTTTAGACACTTTTAAATTTAAGATTTAGAATCTTACTTTTATTTTCCTACATGCAAGGACTAAAACCTAAGAGGCGTTGCGCCAATCGCTGTAGAAGAGAGCTACGTGAAGGCTATGCGCCAAAACGCAGCCCCCCCAATAGCGGTTGCCCTTTGGAGTCGCCTTCTGGCGAGGAACTTTCCTAGGCTCTTCGCCTTCCACTGAGGGCACCCTGGAACATAGTTGAGGAAAGTTAAGAAGGCCTAACTCAACCTCTTGAGGGTTGTATCGTAGTCGAATGCGCAAGCAGAACCTGCGGCCTCACCAACAACGGCGTGGAGAATCGCTGGGTTTTAGAGGGTATTTTGGCCATTCTCGGTTGGTGAGTCCCAAGTAATGTTAGGCTCCCCCGGGCCTAGGTGGTATGCGTTGAAGCATCTTCACAATGAGAAACAATGGGCTTGTTTGTCTGGGTTGAGTTGGTTGTTCTGAACGTGTAGAATATGTTTTACTGACAATTTTTTATAAGTATGGTGAACAGATTTTACTAAGAAATAACAAGAGATATAATACAAAATAAAATGAATTTTGTAAAATAAATCATTTTAAAGAGAAGAGATGTAAAAAACTGAAATGATTAAGTGGAACGGAAACCTTAGAAAGCGTATATCTGCGTACCTAGCTAGATATGTGCCAAAAATTGGGCAATGATTGGTTGTCAAAGCTGAATTGAACCTTAAAATAATAATATAAAGAGGTAAAATTGTGTGTATTATTTGTATGTAAAGAGAAATCTCTGGAACAACTGGACAAATAAAAAAAAGTCATATATATTCTTATGTATTTTTTATTTAGAATTTCAATTGGAGCAAAACGAGGGCGAGTCGAGCATTTTATAATTTCCCGGTTTTACATAGTGTTTGGGGGTTTCTTAAATAACATAATATTTTTTTTATTTCAGGGGTCTCAAATCCTCAGATCAACATGTCGATCATCGACTCATACAAGAGATTTATGGAGAGGAATAGTGGTAAGTACATTAATTATCAATTTCAAATGTTTATTTTTATCCCTGAGCTCTCAAAAATAACACCTAGATAGAGAATAGATCTTAGGTTAAAATAAATTTCAAATTCCGTGGGCGAAGCCACCGCTCGTTTCAAAAATACCAGAATTTAAAAACACCAGTCCACTCTTTTTACCAGACCCAAAACATCAGGGTGCCTTTGACATATTATGTTATGATAATTCATTTCTATTTCGTCACTTCTGTCACTATGACAGGGTTCCATAGTGGAATAACAATTAAAGTCTTTGACTGTACAACAGCACCACTGTCAACTGACCACTAGTGAACCTTATTGTACACTAGTTTCTGCCCGTGACTTTATCCCTCGGGATTTTTTTATTTTTCCGGCAAAAAAGTAAGCTATGTGTTAATCCAGGGTTTAAGCTATACCCATTCCAAATTTCACATGAATCCGTCCAGCCGTTGCAGCGTGAAGAAGTAACAAACGCACACACACACACGAATTTTCGCATTTATAATATTAGTAGGATACATGCACGCCTTCCTTTCCAGAGAGTAGGCAGAGCTACAGAATTACCAAGAACTCTAAAAACTTGTTGTTAATTCTATGATTTGCACAAGCCTTATTATTGTTTTGTGACAATAATTCACAAATGGTCAGTTAACTATGTAGCTATATACTCACACAGTTTTGCAAAGTAACACACACCCACGCACGCACGCACACATATATCAGACACAGTATGTATTTGAAGACGAGACGAAAGTCATGTCCAATGTCCGTGTTGCGCCAACTCCCGTGATAGTCGGAGGCTCTGCGCTCGAAGTTGTTGACGAATATATTTACCTGGGACAAACGGTCCAGTTAGGTAGGTCCAACTTTGAGAAAAAGGTCACTCGTCGTATCCGACTTGGCTGGGCAGCGTTCGGGAAGCTTCGCAGCACCTTTTCGTCCAAATTACCGCAGTGTTTGAAGCCAAAAGTCTTTGACCAGTGTGTGTTGCCAGTGATGACTTATGGATCTGAGGATCGGGGGACTGATGGCCGATGGGGTCAGAAGGTTCTGGAGTGGCGTCCGCGGACAGGACGACGAGCTGTACGTAGGCCTCCAACAAGATGGAGTGACGACCTCGTCAGGATCGCGGGACCGCGGTGGATGCGAAAAGCACAAGACCGGTCTGAGTGGAAAGCCTTGGGGGAGGCCTATGTCCATTAGTCGACGTCTTTCGGCTGACATGATGATGATGATGATGATGTATTTGAAACATGATTACCTCCTTGTTATTTTCTGTTTATAATATTTTTCATTGTTGTTGCTCGGTCGTTCCTCGGGGTTGTGGGAGAATATCTGTGTTTTGCTCATGATGAGCAAAGCCATGCGCTGAGCCGTTCATATTTTGCCCTGCTGCAACGGACACATTTTTTTGACAACTTACGAGTATGTCGAATGTTGGTGCCACTGCTTATTTTACTTTACCAAAGTGTGATTTTTAGTATTCATATACATTTTTAATCCATCTCTATCATGTACAAGCATTTTTTACGAACATCGGCCTAATATTAAAATCTCATCTTTATCTTTGATGACAAAAATACGGCTGTAAAACGGATTTAGTAAGTGGCCATTACGCACAAGATGAAGCAAATATGCAAAAGAATCCGGTTAATATTTAATCTATGCCTAACGTATTTACCTTGTTATAATATTTGTTTGGATACTCGGGCGTAAAGGTAAAGATTACTTAGATGATGTCATCTCGGACATAATGAATCATTTCACCGTGCTTGTGATTAATTGTTGCATGGTTATTTATTTTATTTTAGTTATTAAACCTATAACATGTGGATGGGTTTATTGAGATTGTAGTTTGACTTATGCATGACTAGTTTATTATTAAAGAGATACCTATTTGTGCCTTTTGCACATGATTTATGAAATCATTTTCTAATTTCACACATTGCTAAAAAGTTTATTTAATTTACTGTCGCCTTACGTAGCGTGCTTCTACGTTCTATCTTGATGAATTGGAACGTGACATAATAGGGCATTAGCGCTAATGAATGAATGTACACCTGGTGTAATTTACATTTTAATGTTTACAACAATTAAAAAACCTAGCTTCAAAAAGACATAAACGTGGTTATTTAACCACTTGAACATGCATTTCGTATCTATAAAATAATGTAGGTAAAGTTCGCTCGTTCAAATCTAAGGCTATGAGTAACCTAGAAGTCGGCGACACGGCTTTGTGCGCGCCTCGGCGGCTTTCTTGTATCAATTGTTGCGGCACATCAAAACATGCAAACTATTTAAACGAACGAACAGTACTTACTAAGAATTTTGAAACAATTTGGACGGTTACAAATTACAAAGCTTAATTTCTCGTTAGCCAGAATGCCAAGATGTAAATTGATGAGCAAATTATTGGTACTAAAATTAAATGATAATTTATCTTTAAGTGTACGTGAGCAAACCAATCAGTCATTAAAATGAGATTCGTTCAAATTATGATTGAATGGTTAATTTCTGACAGGTTCGTTGCATAGAATTCCATCCAAAGAACTTGTGTTTTAAATTCACAGAGATGCCCTATAGTCGACCTAACCAAGTGAGATCAAAGGTTACAAGATACGTTAAAGTGAACGAGGGGTGTTCCGTTTATCCCAACTGGCTATCTCAACCAGTCCTCATACACGGATTTCTTTCCACTCTTCCCAACTTGTACAGTTATTGAGATAATAATCTAATTCCTTTGAAGAAAATATGAACAGTTAGACTGAACAAGCCAAAAAACTGATACTTATTTTATCTAAGAGATTTTGTTATGCAGAAGACTCGTAAAAATATATAGTTTCTTAATAATTGACAGATATTTATTAAATTTTCTATAAGTTAGGTTTTTACAATCAATATTCAAATATAAAAGTAAAATAACAATACAAATACAAAAAATAAACATTATAAAAACCTTACCTACGAGTGCCGCCGGCAGCGGGCAGGGCTTAATCTACCGGTGGTTAGGGCTGCAGAGAGAGGAACCTCCTCACAATGCGTGCCGTGTCGAGGAGAACTGCCTTCTGTATCTGGCCCTTGACCCAGCCATCTAGCGAGAGTTTCTTAATGTGTTGGTCGAGACTCTTCGCTATAAGACCGCTATAGTTTCTTTATTATTAGTATGATTAATGTATAATAAAAAAATAAAAAAATGAAAAGCCTTTTTTCCAAAACTGTACTTAAGCTATGTTGGGAAGAGATAAAAAAAAATCATGTATCCCAAATATAATAGCTCTTGAAATAGATGGAACAAGCCTACTTCGAGCCACAGAAAACTGTAATTTTGATACTTCTTGAGACTAGCTTTACAGTAGAGATCAGTTTATTATTACGACCTATAGGTACTCCCCGTAAGTTGACCAACGGACGCACCGTTGGTCAAAACCGTGTATAGAGTTGTGACGTCTCGTTAAAATTTGATACATTTCGTACGCAGCAAATGTCAAATTTTAACGAGACATCATAACTCTATCAACGGGTTTGAATATAGGAACGCACCATTAGTGCCGTCAAACTGCTGTTCTCCAAAGTTTCGAACGATCGATGAAGTTAGTAAAGTCATACGGGAACACTTGGCAGGTAAAGGCTCAGTTCCACTGATGGATCGCCCGCATGTTCGTCGTGATACATTGCATCGCTGGAATAGATCCCGGCTCGATTATGTCTACACAACTCGTCAATGGATTGCTACAAGCATGGGGGCTAAATCCTAATGAAACTTCGCCTTGAAGCAGGTAAATTGAGAATGCACGCTTTTAAATTTTGTTTGCGCGCTCTAATGCGACAACTTCAACTCGCCGTATATATGCGTCGAGTGTATCATCCGGCAGTGGTTCGAGGATTACTTGAGTATGGATCTTAATCAGGTTAGGTTATGTTAGGTTAGGTTGTTAAAGCAAATAGAAAATTAAGTTCGAAGATGACAGGATTGGTCACGGGTTTGCAAGTCTTCTTCCATTGCCTCTTCAATCTTGAAGGTTGGCTTTCAACTTCTTGTCCTCCGCTCTATCCGCAGCCACCCAGAACAGGTGTTTAACGGAGGCAAGTACCTCCCCATACAAGTAAACAGCATTGTAAACAAATTCACGCCTTCATTCCCAGAGCGGAGCAGGCAGAGCTACAGAAATACCAACAATTCTAAAAACTTGTGGTCAATTCTGTAACCACATTTCACTAAGGCTGCGGTGTTTACCATGTTTATATTAGTGACAGGTTGCAAGCCCATCGCGTAACAGTACTACAAGCAATACAATAAATCCTCTAGTCGCCTCCTACAACTTCAACGGGAAGGGCCATCTAATCCGGCAACCACACGGTCATAGAAAATTTGTTAATACATATTGTTTTGTATAGATAGCTTTTCAAATCCAAATCCAAATGTTTTATTGCGTTTTACGTTGTAGGTGCATGAGGTCTTAAAGTACTTAAGTCTAGCGTCAACGTAAACCCGCAGGGCAATGGTAGTAGAACATGCGCTATTTTATAATTTAGGTAGGTAGGGTCGTAACTATTAAACTATATATAAACACTATAAAACTAACTGATAAACATTTACTTAGAAATAACGTATCACATGCAAAAATTTAACAATTATATAGAATAAAAATAAGGAACATACAAGTATCACATTCAGCCATATTTGAGTTTTAGGGAAAATAATAATATTGGCGTAATAAGAAAGGATTCCAGGAATATAATACCTACTGTACGGCAATACGGAACCATTGGTGCGCGAGTCAGACTAGCACTTGACCGGTTTTTATGCCTATGCAAAAAAAAAAATTGTACATCGTCATCATCATTATCATGTTAGCCGAAACACGTCAAGTGTGCGCCGGGTTTGCGCTAAAGCATTCTGTTTTTACAAATCATAAATTTTATTAAACCTTAGGATAACGACATTATTAGCTCAATTATTTTGCATCATTAACGACCATTGGGTTCACTTGAGTGACCAGTTGTAAACCTTATAGACCCAGTCTTAGAAGATCGCTTGACCTCAATTCCATCCTATTATAGAAAACGGTTAACTGTAAGTAGGTACTAATTCATTTACACTGTGACCCACTTTTTTAACTCTTAAGTGTAATCGCTAGCTAAATAATTGCAATAATAATTGGGTAATTTTAATTTTATAAATTACAAACGTATAAGATCAACGTTGATGACACAGAAGCAATAACCCAGTCATAGGTGATCACTTGACTTGAATTCAATCTTATTACACAAAAAGGGTCCATTGTAAGTACAATTTATTTACACTGTAACCCAGTTTTATAACTCTTGAGTGTAATCGCTACCCAAATAATTGCAATTATAATTTTGGAAATTACAAACTTTGGGATATAAACGTTGATGATACAGAACTAATTAAAGTTTAGATACTTGCTTGACTATCTTTGCAAGACAATTAAATAATCCTATAAAATTTAAAATATACACAATATAACCGCAATATTTTCAATATCAATTGAAAAGCGAGAAAAGTGTAAGAGCGTTGTACTTATATAACTTGAATATTGGAAAAGTTGTTCCAGGCGGGGATAAGCTAACAGTTCAAATGTTACACTGGATTCAAGAAACAAGTTATTTTTTGGTAAAATATATCTTGAATGCATCAATAATAGATAATACCTATCTGACTTTCAATAAATTATAATTTGATTTAGGTGATACAGGAAACCCCTTAAAAAATGGTTCATCTTTTGTTTTGACGTACTGACGATTCACAAAGCTACGGAATACTAAAACGAGCATCCGCAATTTTTTTTTGGTCATAATCTTCAAGTGCTTAACGCTAAGAACTTCAATGAACCTTAAAGGTCGTTTGGTTCCGTGACATAATAATCTAAAATCCTTTGTCTCGCTGCAGCCTATTATAAAAAAAAAACTATAACAGCTGTACTGCCGATTAACAGAAAAAGGCAGTATGCTCATATGGGCTCCTATACTCTTATACTACTTTATTCTTTTGGAAGGCAGTAGCAGACAATAGGCGGTCTATAACCAGCGCGTGCGCTTCGCAGGTTAATACCTCTATTATTATAATGAACGGGTTGAGACCTTCCGCATCTTGTACTATAACTTTTTATATGAATAAACAAATAGATAGGTACATAACATTTGTACGTCAAACAATATTTTTGAACAGGCTTTTGCTAACAGCAGACTTTACTTTGTTCAACACTCATAGTCTTTTCGGAAACCTGTTTAAGAGGTTTGAAATTCACGGGTAAATCACGTAGCTTTAAAAAAAAAATAACAATGGGGTAAAGTGTTTGTAATTTGTAAAAGTCAAACATTTCAGCGCCATGAGCGGCCATTTGTAAAAGTTGTAAATTATGATAGAATATATTTTATTTATTTTATTTTATTTTCAAATTTATTTCAGAACTAGTTCCATATGTTGTTAGTAACATCAATTCTTATTCTATATTAGTAATTAAGAAATATTAACAAATTATGCAATATATTATTTTATTCCTATGGCTACTGCTACCCAATGTCGCACCATGGGGCAGTCAGGCCGTTCAGCAACCATGTTCAGAATGCTGTTGTGGCTGCCACGGATGCGTTGAAGCAGTGACGCTGCTTTCTTCCGCATGTGCGCCGGGAACCCGTCCGTGCGGGCCGCGGCGAACATCGCTGACGCGCTGCAGTGCCGTGGCAGCCCCAACAGCACTCTAAAGGCATTGTTATATAAGTAAACATATTTTGTTATGTAACTTAATACTGATAAGTGCATTTAGTGCCAAAAACTGAATACTTTAATATTTAATTTCTCCACTCCGATATTATTTAATGCTATAAATTATATATATCTATGTGACGACCTCGTCAGGATCGCGGGACCGCGGTGGATGCGAAAAGCACAAGACCGGTCTGAGTGGAAAACCTTAGGGGAGGCCTATGTCCAGCAGTGGACGTCTTTCGGCTGACATGATGATTATGATGATGATGTGTATTTAGAGGTCCTCTAAATAGCTATGTAAAAATCATCCGTGACCGCTGAAAGACAAAATGCCCATTTTCTTCATACAAACTTACCCAATGCCCTTTAGCGCCAGGCGATAACGTTTCTGATCCCCTAAATCCAGTCTCATTTCCAGGGGTTGTTGAATATGTTTTAGTTATTATGAAAAACTGGATTTGTACGCTTCCGGCTTTGTTTAGTTTTCCGTATCTGAAACACGTATTCAAAAAGCGTGACGTTATCGCACCATATATGGAAATCTTCAGCCTCACAATCCTCTACGTACAGCGCGGCGGAGATCATGATGCGCTGTTAATCAGATCAGCTCAAGACACTGTAATATTATCATTGTGGACATATTTTCCAACATTACCAATATCAGTAACTGATGCCCGGTTCCTATATTCAAGAAACGAATCGTTTTCCTCACGGGCCGTAGCGTTATGACATTAGCTACGTACAAAAGGCTCAGGGCGACTTCGTCCACAGTCCTAATTTGTCACGTTCTTAACCCGTCCACAATGCCATATGGCCCACTATTCCAATTCGTCGGCATTCCTATATTATCACCTTCCTAACTTGTCTTCTTTCCTATATTGTCACCTTCCTAACTCGTCCACATACCCGTATAGTCCACAGTGCTAACTCGTCCATATAATATTGTGAGGCTAACTTCAATTTGCGCTGTGGACGATATAGGAATGTGGACGACTAAGCACTATGGACAATATAGGAAATTGACGATATAAAAATGTGGCGGAGTTAGGAAGGTGACAATTTAGGAATTACATGCTGACGACATAGCATTGTGGACGAGTTAGGAAGGTGACGAAATAGGATTGCAGACAAAGCCGCCCTGAGCCGTACAAAATGTGTCAAATTTTAACGAGGCGTTAGGAAAACGATTCGTTTCTTGAATATAGGAACCGGGCATCAATATAATAAAATATTGACATACAAAGAAATAAACAAAGAATTCGAATAAAGCACCTGTATTGTCTTTTTCTTTTAACTATCGTAGATTATTCTGAGAAAATATAAGTTTTTGTTTTTGAGATCACAATGGGTCAAGGTTTGTTCAAAATCAATCATCGTAAAGGGCAATCACAAATAACTAGCCAATAGTTGCACAATAATGAATCAAAGCTTAAACAACTAAATAATGTACTATTATTATCTTCATTGCCATAAAGTTTAAATTTGTGCTACATTGATTTCAATATTTTGATCGAAGAACAGTTGAGTTCTTAAATTATGTGTTCACTTTTGCGGGTAGTAGGACCTTGTGCGGGGTCCGTCCGGATCGCAACCACCATCTTATCCATTAACCTACCGCCAAACAGCAGTGTTCGCATTGTGTTCCGGTTTGGGGATAAGACAGCCGGTGTAATGACTAGCATAGAGGCATTCCATCTTAGTTATCAGGGTTGGCAACGCATTTGCAGCCTTAGGCTTGCAGTTTTGTACATGCGAATGTCTATGGGTCACAGTCTCCACTTACCATCAGGTGGCCTGTGTGCTCGTTTGTCTTCTCTATGCCATAAAAAAAACTATTTAATGTAATGTTTAAACTGTCTTACATGAATTGTCACACCGATTAAAGTGACAAGGTATTAAGTGTACAAATTATTTATGAACTCGATAGCACATAATATATTCTTACGAAAACATAACAAAACGTTATCAATTGATTGATTTCTTTATCAGTGAATATCGAAATTTTGAAATTATATTTAATCAAAAAATAAGTACCTAGTCAAGCTAATTAACATGGAATTACAATTTCATTAAAATTTACCAGAAACCAAAGACGTTTATCTTTTATGTATATTAATTATCGATATAATTATTTCATTCGATATCACCTCTGTCAGGCTGTTTGTAAGCCACTGCTGGACACAACTTCCAGTGAGCACTAATTACTAATTAGTGTTAAGCACTTTAGTGCACTGTCATAATAAACTTCAAACTGAACATCAAATGACAAATATGACAATAACGATGGCTGTCACCATGACAAGGTTCTAAGTAAGCTCTGCAGTTTTATCGGGTGACTGTACTTCTACTGGCATGCTTTTGCTGGACCAATGTAAATCAGCCATAATGTGAAGAATACTAGCAGCAGAGATTGGAAGAAGCGCATCAAATTTAGACAGAGTTCTACTACTTAGAACTTTGTCATTGTGATTGCTATTGATATTGTCATACTTGTCATTTGATGTTCAGTTTAAAGTTTATTGACAGTGCACTAAAGTCCTAAACATTTTCGTTGAGATACTGTTCCTAGTTGGTAGTGACCCTGCCTACGAAGCTAGCGGTCCTGGGTTCAAATCCCGGTAAGGGCAGATATTTGTGTGATGAGCGCGTATATTTGTTCCTGAGTCATGGATGTTTTCTATATATTTAAGTATACATTTCTCTATATAAGTATTTATATCGTTGTCTAGTACCCATAGTACAAGCCTAGAGCTTAGTTTGGGACCAGATCAATTGGTGTAACATTGTCCCCTGATATTTATTTATTTATTTATTTTATTTATTGCGTCGTTACAATACTTTACAATAGCTTTCGCCTCAAACGTGAATACGAACTCGTCAATGTACGTCTACTGGCATGCTGGACTAATGTAAAACAGAAATTATGTTTTAAACTATATCGTACTCCATCAAAAGCCCTTAGGTTTGAGGGTCACAAACACCGCACCTAAATTGAAGTTGAAATTAAGTTTAAATGTTACATCATTATCTAATAACATTCTAGATTGACATTGATAATTAACAATGCACTTAAAATTCCCATTCACCTCTCAAATGAAGTAATCTCTACAATCGAAAGTTCGTCCGTGGCCTTGGCTTGAGTCTTCAACTCCTGATCGTAAGATATATCAATTTCGATCCCCAATGACCGACTTATTCACACGGGATTGTTGAGCCACTTGCCACTGTTCGTATTTTGGCCGTGTAATGCAAATCCGGTTAAGTCGGTTACACTCGTGTACCCAGTATGTATTACTTGGCTTAATTATAAAGAGTAGCAAGTGGCTTAACATTCCCGTGTTGAGACTGTATGTTGAACGAATTTGAATTATATTCCTATGAAACTATGTCTATGTGTTTTTTAGGATCTTAATACACATCGGCCTTAATATAATTATTTTATTGATGAAAAAACATATTAAATGGTTTCTAACAGCATTTATTCATCGGCTAATTTACAGACCGTTAATGCAAATATAGCGTGGGGTTCGCGAGAATGCCTACTATAAACACACCAGTATCATAATTTATGGGCTAGATTGGCTGCCATTATCAATGACTCCCTTTGGGCGCAATTCCGGCTACACTCCATCAGCAAGTGCTGCACATCCTTTATCTCTATGTGTCGCATTTCGGAGAGCTAATAAGAGACTTCATAAGAATTGAATTAAAACGTCACTGTGGCAAAGTTCCATAGTGGCCTATGAATCAAATTGTTTGAGTGTACTTAATCAGAATCTTGGATGCATTCGGACAGTATTCCAGTTCGTTTGTAATGCACGTGCCGCAGTTATGCTGGGGATTTTCAAGTGTTCTGACTTCTGACAGGCAGCAACCATGACCCCAATTTTAGAAAATCAGGATCACGCTGTATCGCCACAGTTTTAAGTTTTACATTGTAATGTTTGTTAGTCTATTAGGTATTTATAATTATGGACTTTGTTGCTCGAAATAATTTTTTTTTATTCTTATGCTGATATCACGTAAAGGTTCGGATATGCTTCTAAACCCTGTTCACGTCCGGATGCTATAAAGATGGCGACCTTACCGATTATCATTACTTGCAAAACTTGATCATTTATTATGCTTGAGCATAAACCAGAGACAACATCTTACGCTTCCGTGTGCCGGACAAGACTCTTCTGTTAAACACAAGATCTCTTGCGTCAAATATGCAAAGTGTTGCAAACTAATGCAAATATTGCAACACATGAGATAAAAATCTCACGGCCCTACCAGTCATTGACAGTCATGATCTATCAATTAAAATGTATGCGTTTTGTAAACCTTCAACCAATTGTTTTCGTTCTTTTTACCTTTCCAGCATAGATAGGTGTTGAGCAAGACACTTGCAGTCAAGGCTTTGGTTTTAACATCGGCGTTGTTGCACCAAAAACTTTAATAGATGGTCTTGATGATAACTGTGATTAAATTCAATTGCTGTTATTCCGCCGTAGATGCGTACGCTTGAAATGTTTTAGTTGTTACAATTATACTTTAATTATGATTACAATTTGCAGTGCCCAAATTTGTGTTTTTATATTTGAATGAAGAAAGAGTTCCAAGGTCCTAAAAGTTTGCTGTTTGGTCTTGACTTTCTAGAAACATTACAGTTTTTATGCATAACCTAGGTACTTAATAATACGATCAACCCTATCTCTAGCCTGGTATATTGACGAATTTGCTTCAATATAAGAAAACCAGTGGTATATAGTTACGGATATACATATGATTAGGTATTTTGGTCGTCTATTTACTGTCGAATTTTACTTTTTATGTGACTCATGTATCAATACCAAACAACCGAACGCTTATGATGATGATTATGATGATGATGATGGTGATGATGATGGTGATGATGATGGTGATGATGATGATGATGATGATGATGACGGTGATGATGATGATGATGATGATGATGATGATGATGATGACAAGGAAAGCGTCATGAACAACAAAATTTCAACGCCGTTATTCAACCGGCGTTGAAATTTCAGGCGTTACGAATTTAAGTCATTAGGAATCTAGTATATTTAGAAAAAGATGTTTCGGTATTAAGGCATTATGATACAAATCGTTTTGAGATCTACTCGTAAACGTATTACATAGGGTATTACGAAACGATAAAAAAAAGTCGGGTCTTGCAGCTAATAAGCATTTTAAATTTTATGTGATAATCAATAGAGTATTCGATATTACATTGTAGTTAACCACCTTTTTGGTATTTCCACAAAACATGTAAAAGTGCCTAAAGAACATGTGTTTTATCCTATAATATAATAACCTTTCATTGCAGATCCTCGCACTGAAGAATGGATCCTCATGTCTGGTCCAGGGCCACTCCTCACCATTCTTGCCTCGTATCTCTACTTCTGCACATCAGTTGGTCCTCGGTACATGAGGGACCGAAAGCCATACGACTTAAAATACACCATTCTTGTGTACAATGTTTCACAAGTGCTGTTTAGCGTGTTTTTAGTTTATGAGGTGAGTTTTTTGATAAATAATTAATTTAAAGTTTACTAAACTCTCACATGTCCGAAAAACGTTTGCCCGCTATTTCGTTTGTCTCAATTTTTATAACTAAGAAAATATTTCTCCGGAGCCATTAATTTTTCAAAATGTTTAAAGACATTATATACCTACAGAACCTGTAGGATAGGTTAGGTGTGTTTTATAACAATCCAGGAAAGTAATAAGTCAAATTAAGCTTTCGTTTACCAGCATCTAAAATGCGCCTGTGAATTTTTTGACAGCAATTCCGTAGCTGTGGTACAGTTAAAGTAAATTAAACTGGCGCTAGAATCATGACGGTTTTGTTGTACGCAAACGAAGACGTCAAAAGTCTTTGTTACAAGGGAATAAGAGCATTTGACGTCTTCGTTTGCGTAGCAATTTTGATGATGACCATCAAGAAATTTTAAATTTTAGCAGGTTGATACCATAACTAAAATAACCTTGTTACCATGACCAATGACACGCGAAAAATTTACAACCTGGCAAACTTACGTATGGTATGAACCTGATCAGCATTACAATTCCTAGGGTCCCTATAAAAAACCATAGTGCCTTTGACGTGTCATCGTGATATTTTTAATTCGGTCTCTATTACTGTCAAGTAAATAAAAGAAATCGTAACGGGGACTATATGATAACATACCAAAAGCAACGACATCGTTATTGCCTCGCATAAGATCTTATAATATGTCTTGCTCTCTCAAATCTAGCTTTAGAACCCATCGAAAAACTCACTGAGAAAGCAGTACAAAGAAAACATAATATGTAATGCTTATTTTGAAAACATAACCCTGTTCCGTACAGCA
This sequence comes from Acleris sparsana, assembly GCA_923062465.1. Taxonomy (NCBI): domain Eukaryota; kingdom Metazoa; phylum Arthropoda; class Insecta; order Lepidoptera; family Tortricidae; genus Acleris; species Acleris sparsana. The sequence goes on from OV281288.1 coordinate 2,988,845, forward strand.
GAGACTTCCTTAGAATGTTAATTAAAAATATTATTAGGTATTTTGCATTTATTATACCATCATTCAGCGACAATACTACTTATTGATGAATAACACTGGAATGGTTTTGGGAAAAAAACAGTTTCGCCTATCAAAAAGTATGTTTTTTTTCTGCTTGTTTGTCCGTAATGACGTGAATTTAGGATCTATTTATGAGTCGATTAAGTTCGTTCACAGTCTACGGACGTCATGGGGTATATTTAGTCGTTGACATTGGGTTACTGATTGTTGTTGTGTGTTTGTGTTTTCCCATTACCATTAGTGTCATTCATTAGTATAATTAGCGGTGAATTAATAAATATGTTATTAATATAAATACATTATAGATCTATAAAATACCTAATAATATTTTTATTTAATATCAATGAAGTCTCTGCTGTACGGAACAGAGTTTTGTTTTCAAAATGACGGCGTTTTTACGATTCTTGGTAATGTTTATTCTCCCCTGTTTTGTTCAGGACACGAAAGTTTTTATTTTAATTTCGACCAAACATAACATGCCGAGATTTCTCATGAAAAATAACATACAAAAAACCTCTTGCAGGCAAGAATTTTTACGTGGGTTCATTTTTAGAGTTCCGTACCAAAATCGTAAAAATGTGAGACTTCGTTGTCCGTCTGTCTGTCTGTCTGTATGCCACAGCAGGTTTTCTCAGCAACTACAAATGCTATCAACTTGAAATTTGGCATAGTTATACAACTTGCTTGCCCGGATCTGTTTTTGTAAAAAAAAAGAATAATTGAAAAGGGGACTAGAATGAGGGGTTGAAACATGAAAGTGGTTTGATCATAGCAAACGGGTTGTCATATTAAAAGGCTCAATCTGCACATTCCGATAGTTTTAAAAAAAATATATATGTTTGATTTATAGGCCAAAATGTACAAAAAATGTCTGTTCCCCCCTTATCTCCAAAGTTTATTAATCAAAAAAACTGAAAAAATCCTGACGTATAGATAATTACTTATATTTTATGAGAAAAATAAAATGAAATGTTAATTATCTAGTTTTTGAGAAATAACATAAAAAGTTTAAAAACTTGTATTACAATTTAGGCTAGTTAAAATGGATCTTATTGAATAGAAAACAAATTGAGTATTTTCTGTTGCGGTTACCAAGTATATTATTTTAAATACGGAACCCTCTGTGCGCGTGTGCGACTCACAACCGGTTTTTAACTATCTTTAACATTAACTTCCATTGGTTTTCAGGGTTTGGTTTCTGGATGGTGGAACGACTACAACTTCTCGTGCCAACCGGTGGACTATTCGAATAGTCCAAAGGCAAACAGGGTAAGTGTTCAAGGGCTTGTAGTTTCCTGAAAAGCCCTGGATAATTTCAAAGGTTTCCAATACAGGACAATTCAATACAGTTAATTTGGAACCGAAATTTTCCCGGATGGCAAACGCTGTTCAGAAAAATCGAAAACCCCAAAACCTTTGAATTTTTTTGATGGTTTTGAGACAGTATGTTCTTAGTTTCCTGTTACATTGTTAATTATTGCACGTTTCCCTACACATCGTAAAACGGGGTGAGTTGGGACATAACCTAAAATACGTGTCATAACTTGTTACAAATAAGAACAAGTATTAAAAGGACAATAACGTTACGTCTATTGGAAATAATTTCAGTCCTATAATTAGTAACATATGCTTCATTTTAGGTTGTGTCCCTACTCACCCCGTTTTACGGTACTTCTTTATATCATGGGAAAGGCAAACGAGCATTCCTATTGAAATAGATAAACCTAAATTTTGTTTTAAATTATCAATAATGTTGATTTTACTCTGATCTACTTCATTTTGTCCCTGTAGCAATCGTATAGTGACCTCACAATAAGATGTATAACGACGTTAAAAATACGATCGCAATATGGGTAAGAACAATGTGGAATACGGCTCCTGATGACTATACTTTATGGCTTTCAGATGGCAGCAGCAGTCTGGTGGTACCTAATGGCAAAAGTAATTGAACTGTTGGACACAATCTTCTTCGTCCTGAGGAAGAAAAACAGGCAGATCTCATTTCTGCATTTGTACCACCACTTTATGATGCCCATTTGTGCCTGGATTGGTGTAAAATTCTTGCCTGGTAAGCAGATCAAACGACACTGTCATCAGACTAATCTCATCAGAGTAGTAACTAGTAATCACACGAATATCTATTTATGATTGAGTTGAGTTAGTATTTTTATGCTTCTTCACGCTAAAATGGAGTGAAGGATTTGAATGACATTTGAAATGAAGATTTTAACACATCACACACCTGCTACCTTTTATTCCAAAAAAATATTGTTCGTGTGGGTCAACTAGGATGAAGTCGCGGAAATAAGCTGGTCAATCATATCTGCTCTCCATTAAAGTCATAATGCAAACAATTAATAATTGAAACTTGACATCACATCTAAAGTTTGGTGATGAGACGTACAGTAAGCTAACGAAAGAGTTAAGCATAGCAATGGTAATAATAAATAACAATGACGAGGTTCTTTGGGTTCTATTTTTTTCTGAATTATTTCTAAATCAAATCAGACCCACAGCTTATTACAAGATAAAGATAAAGATAAGATAAAAAGACATTTATTCGCAACGAAACAAAACCACATTACACAGAAAAATTGTTGCGAAACTGTCCCAACTCAGCATTCGCTAGCCGTAAAGCCAGCACTGGTCTTCCGTTGGAACCGCTTGGTGAAAAAACGGAAAGTGACACACTTAACACAAAACAACGCTAAAAGAAAAACATCAAGGATCAAATACAATCATTTGTTCGAGATTATCTCGAACGTGTCAAACGACCATAAAATGTATAGCCTGGTAAAGTTGGCAACACAAAGGAAACAGAATCAATAAAATAAAAACAAAGACAACTATAGTCTATGGAAATGTAAACAAAGCAAGCATATACTTAGGTTACGTAACAATAACATAATGTTAGACTTTCAATTAAGTAGCTATAAGGTAATAAATATTGCATGGAATATCCTGTGCACGTTATAGCATTTTCCATAACCTTTTGGCACTGTTGTCAATGGTGGTGACGGATGTTACAGTGGCGCCCTTGTTACTATTTTATTGTTGTTTTTTCTAATAAACTAAAGTATTTTCTTGAAATACGACGGTGCTTTTTTGTACTACATGTATAAACACAACTTATAGGACATATCACATAGTTTAATATCATATGACCTTCGTAAAGTAATCAACTTAACGGAAAAAAGTGGCCACCTTTTCCTGTCAAGCTCACACTCAATTGGACGTAGTTTTGCAAACGTGAAACAACCCACAAAAAATTTGGCATTAAAATGTCAACTGTCATTCTGAATACTGTGGATTGGTTCTCGTTTGCAAAATATTTGTGGGTTAGTTCCCATTTGCAAAACTACGTCCAATTATCCCATAAATAGTGTTTTTACTTGCGCAGCCAAAAACATCGACCGATTCCAAGGGAATTCTTTAGTTAATTAGAAACACTTTGACAGAAATGAAGGCGCCACTGGACGGTCGACGTTTGTTCGGTGCAGTCTTAAACATAATAAACGATGAGTCACAAAACCAAGCCCAATCAGTGCTTCTATTAATATTTTAGAGCACATTATACTAATTGGCCAAGTCACAAACTAAGCTTATCAAAATCCAATACGTTTCTTAGTAAGAAAACTGGCAATTCTATACATATTTTTGGGGGCATATCGGGAGTACTAGTTTATCTTGTTCAGAATGATAATCCCAACCAACGTGCAAATGTTTTCCCAAAACTGAAAAAAAGTCAAAGGTATTTTTTAAACTCCCAAAATATATATACGTCTCCAAGATTTTAAAAATATCTACATGACTCTATAATATCCTTAACAATAAGGTACACGTACAGTCGACGTCAAAGTTTTTGCCTTATTCCATTGAAATAAGGTCCAAAAATGTACACATAATATCTTTGACGAGATTTTATTTGTATATTTTTCTTAATTCTATTTTCCAGGTGGGCATGGCACGCTTCTAGGCGTCATCAACTCTTTCATCCACGTTATCATGTACACGTACTACCTCATCTCGGGACTGGGGCCCCAGTACCAGAAATATTTGTGGTGGAAGAAACACGTTACCACCATACAACTGGTAAGCAAAATAATATAAAAATAAATTATTAACTTTTATTAATGGGCTACTATAAAACCTTATTGCAGAAAGTCAAGTTAATTTTAATGTAAGTTGTTTGTCGTGCGTGACTTGACGCCGTCGTCAGTGTGATGGCACAGGACTCTAAGGTGGCTCAACGATTGATGTTTTTACTGCACATACGAGGGAGGGCTGAATAGTATTCTATTTAACTATGAAACAAGAGACTTTCGTGGCTATTTTTTTTTTCAACGTACTCCCCTGCTAAGGAAATGCACTTGATACATTTTTCAAATATTGAATTTAAGCCATTAAAAAAAAACTTGCGGTTTGTCGTCAAAAAAGTCAGTAACCGCAGCTTTCATTTCATCATCGGTCTTAAACCTTCGTCCCCTGAGATCTTTCTTGAGAATTCTAAATAGAAAATAGTCACATCGGGCTAGGTCTGGACTATAGGGGGGGTGGTCAATGGTTTCGAAGCCATTGTCTTTAATTACTAGCTTCGTTGTGCGGGCGGTATGCACTGGTGCATTATCGTGCAAAATCCGAATTCCTTTGCTTAGTTTATAGCTCGCCGGTTCCCTCTTAGTTGATATACTTAGTAAGTTTCAGTAATAATCAGCATTCATCATAGTTTTTTGCGGTAAATAATCTATGAGCAAAATCCCTTCTGTATCCCAAAAGATTGTAGCCATCAGTTTACCTGCTGATGGACAGACCTTGAATTTCCGACTTCTCATCATTAAATTTCCACTGTTACGACTCTTGCTTACTTTCCGGGTCCCATTGTCGAATCCAAGTCTCATCACATGTCTTCCTCTTTCCCTCGACTCTTGTCCAAAAACTCTTCGCAACATTTGACACGCCTCTACAAGTCAAATGCAGTCAACATTCTGGGGACCCAAGGTGCGCTAACCTTGGATATGTTCAAATGCTCATGAATTATTTCATTGACTCGCTCTTTACTGACGCCCACTTCTCTAGCTATGTTTAATATATGGATTTATTTTAATACGTAGTAGAGCATTTTCAATGAGCACAAATCATGTAATAAAAACACGTTGCAAAATAACCAAAAAAAAATAAACATCAAAGTAATGTCAACCCTAGGAAGCTGTCATCTCAGTCCATCTGAATTGGCATAGACTACATATTTAAACAGAAGGATAGTAGGTATTTGTACCTACTTTAATAATTACTGCCCCGAATTTCGTTCAAAAAGGTTTTCAATCTCAAAATTAGAAAGTCATGAAGTCAATGCTTTAAGTAGGTACATCGGAAAATTTCAAGTCAGAAATATAAGTTATGATAACAATTAATTTATTAAACTGTTTAATTTTTTTCCCCTTTATTATAAATTGAGAAAAATTACTATGTACTTTTAACTCGGAATATTATGAGATGTTTTTGTGTGTAGGCCAAGATGGTAATTTAAATCGTGCCCGCGAACTGTATCGGTAACGGTTTATCGATAGGAAAGGTTAAGTACCGTATTAAATTAAAACTCAGCATGTTCCTTATACCTACCTAAACGAAATCCGTTTCTTTTTTATAATTTTGACCATTATTTTATAACTCTTGTTTGTCTCCGGGGATATTAAGTAAGAATGTAAACATACTTTCTGCGTTGTTTGCTCTTTGGTTTTATTAAAGTAGGGTTGCACATCAACACTTTTTTTTATTTTTTATTATAAATAATAGTCATAAAGTTATGCTACAGGTATCATAAATTGTCAATCGACTCTTCACTAGGAACTATTAATTTAACTCACTTTCAAAATACCCGTTAAGCATTACCGGATTTTTTGTTTCATTCCCAGAGATAGGTAAAGCTACAGAGTTACCAACAACTCTAAAACCTTGTTGTTAATTCTGTAACCACATTTTGTACAATCAGGCTAAAATGTTTACTTTTGTATGTTGTGACATATTGCAAACCCATCGCCTAACAATACTACATGCCTTTGTTCCCTTAGTCGCCTCTTGCGACTTCCATGGCCACTATTCTATGCCAGCAACCACACGGTATTTTTGTAGCACAGTCGATATACAGATATCGACATTTTATTTTATCGATATGAAATCCCTAGAACGTGCCTCAATATAGCACACGTCGGCTTATATAAAGCTGAGTGTACTTTCGCATCCCATTCTCATGAAGGTTGAAAAATGTTGTTACCCAAAAAAACTTAGTACTTACCTGATGTTTGTGCCAACGTGGGAGCTCCTGGCGTTAATTATTATGTTAGGGATGTTTTAAATGACCTATCAAAATATTTTGCTTGCATCCGCCAATTATGTTATGGTTAATATATTAATATTCATAACAAATGTACCTAAATTGTTTGTATATTGACTCGAGTGCTCTGCTTTTATTTGGCAGGTGTTTAGGTATATATTAACTGGTATTTTTTTAAAAGAAGCGGTAAAATGATTATAGTTTAATAAATACAGCTTAATCGCAATCAAAATTCGGATCACGCGGTTTCTTTTTTTTACCACTCATTAATAAAAATGGCTTTTACGAATACCGATGCCATAATTGTATTTATGACTATGTACTTAAATTAATTTTTATTACATCATAAAAACAGTTTTTTTTTTCATTTTAATGTTACTCAATGATTTTTGCCACTATACTTCTCAATCAAATAATTTCATTTACGTTTTAGGTATCAAGTAGGTATTTATTTTCTACGCGTCAATTGATTACTTAAGTCATTTTTACATGATTAAACGATTGACGACTAATACCTATAAATAATAATGACAATAAAACCATTTGGAATCATACTACTATATGTAGTGTGACGTCACTTTTGCGTCAACGGCATGAAAAATACGGGCCCTGGTAATTTTGAAAGGGTATTTTTTTTTTGGGAATGTCATAACCCAAAAAATATGTTTTATCTGATCATGTTATTATGTTTTTGTTTTTATTTATTTACATAAATTTATATATAACAGTTAACGACGACAGCTCCATAATCTCGGAACGTTTATATTTTTAAATGTTAAAAGCACTGCACTCCTCATCTATATTTCGATTCTCAGTCTCACGTATAACCATGATGGTTATTTAAATAATATTAAATATGATACACCGAGAGATACTCAAAGAAATCATTAAATTTAGACGAGTTAGACTCAATGTTAATGATTTAAAAAAAATTATTTCTCTGAACTATTTGTTACATTTATCAGCTCTCATTAAAGCTGTGAAAAAAAGGCATGAATATTTCCTGTTTTGCACCTTAGTTCTTTTGGCAACTGCTGCTTTACGGGCTTTTCCCAGTAGTCCGCACCCCGTAGTTCGCACTGTTTAATTCAACATAACTGTGTTTTATATTCCTGCTCCTATAATACCATATGAAATTGAGCATGTGTGCTTAAAAGTTTTGTCTTAATCCATACCTTTTTTCAAAATTTCAGATCCAATTCTGCATCATCTTCTACCACAACTTCTCTGTCATGTTCTGCGACTGCAACTATCCTAAATTCATCAACTTTTTACTGTCTCTGAACGCTGGTCTCTTTTTATATATGTTTGGCAACTTCTACTACCATAACTATGTCAAAATCTACAGTAAAAGGATAGAAAATGGAAAAGTTAAAGAAGAGAATGGAGATGTGAAGAAAGAAACTTCTTCGAATGGAGTTCAAACACAAAATTATCGTGAAGCAGAAATTGGAAAATTAAAGGAGCACTAGAACTATAACTATTTAAAAGACTTGTGTAAAGTATTTTGTGATGCTATTTTAATCTAGTTGTAAGATAGGTAATGTTTTTTTTAATTAGTTGATATGGTGCAAGGATATTTTAAATCATGACATGATCAATTTAAATATTATACAACAAATAATTGTTAATAATGTAAATAGTAAAACGTATATTAAAGAAGACAGCTCAGTTTTAATTGAAAGAAGTCAAAAATAGGCATTTAAAGAAATGCTACTTTTGATATAGTTTTATAACATATCTTTATATCAACATCATATTATTTTTTACGAATAACTGGTGTTGCTGGTATAAATCAACTTTTAGGGGTTTTTATTCGGTCATAGCGCCATGCAGATTGTACTAATGTCATTTGCCATAGCATTTTAGTCATAATGAACATCAAATCAAATCAAAATATTTATTGCATGTCACATTACACAAAATAAACAGATGAAATAAAATACAGTGGTATATATGTGACGTCCTGGATGACTATACATATTATATACAAAATGTTAGCCATATGTAAGCCATAACGCTCATAATGTTGAATTTCCACGACGTATCGATTATCCTAAATCATTGAAGTTATTTTTAGTTGCTATTATTTGTATTATCGTAATATTGATAGTAATAAAGATGTATTATATTATAAATTAAGGTTCGACGAGGAGCAAATCGAGAAGATTAGTGTTTGGTTGAACCGCGACAAAAAAAAACTGCAAATAGCAGACTTGCTAACTTTTTTATGGGATTCGGACGAGTTCGGGTAAACAACAGTAGGTCAAAGAGCATTATGCCAGGAACCTAATCACCACCAACCACATTATTGGGACCAAAAACATTATGGCAGGAGAAATTAGGACCTTAACGTTTTGACGACCCTATTGAAATAATTAAATTATAATTATTAATTATTATATTATAAGTCTAACAATGCTCGGGCAACAACATTAACAAACAAAGAAACACCGATCAATTGATAAACATTATGTCACGCTATTATTAGGACAATAACATTATGGCAAATGAAATTAGGATTACAAAACCTGATGGCAGAAATTTGAGTCCAAGAAATTGGCACTGGTGCTAATGTTATACAAAGTATCAATTTGTAGAATTTTGTTGGCAGTCATTACCCGTGGAATTTATAGTTTTGTGGTAGTTGCTATCTGTCACCCTAAGTGCGGGTTTCTACTTGTCGGAGGTCGTATCCGACGAAATGTCGGATGTTACATTTTATATCATGAATCCGTCAGACCGACAGATGTGAACAAACTCATATTAAAACGAATTGCCACCAGAACATCCGACTTTTATCGGATCCGACGATCGACAAGTGGGCGTCCACGGTAACCTAACCATTGTGTTCAATGTACACTCAGGAGCAAAAATACCGGGCCAGAATGCGTTTTTCATACAAACGAGACTATTTCGAAGCCTTGGTTTCTCGCCAGGGGTTGTTTTGAGATTTAATGGTGGATACTCCGAGGTTCAATAGAGAAGGTCAAAAGTTCTTAAGATACCTAACTGATCGCACGATCAGTTAAGACCACAGCGGGAGAGTTTGGATCAGCACTTGGATTTCCTTACATTTTATTGCCATTTTAGATGTTTTTCTCAAAATTCACAATTCCGGCGTTAACCGCAGATTCATTCAGTAGTGTATCCTAGGCACTCTGGAAGTCCTGTATCGATGCTCGGGGTATTCATCATCAGAATTCACTAAAAGCATTCCCTGGCGAGGAACCAAAGCTTTGAAATAGTCTCGTTTGTATGAAAAACGCAATCTGACCCGGTATTTGTGCTCCTGAGTGTATAACACATCTAATGAAATTCTGTAAAATTATTCATATCGAGTACAGTCACACTGGGTAACTTTAAACACTCAGATAACTTTTAGAGAGGGTAGCTTCTTGTATCAATGCAGAGCACATACACACGCAAAGAGCTCAAGTGTCAGCGATACGAAACGCGCGACTCGCTACAGGAAGTCGCTGTGTTCCAACTTCTACTGCTAAATGGGTTTAAAGATGGCTTTTGCAAAATGTTCTACCACAGTATAAATAACTTCATCTCATTCTAATTGCGCCTTTTTGCCAACTACAATTACTTATGAAATACCGAATTTTAGCATAACCGAAAAATATACCTACGTCGGTTTGTTAAAATCACGGAAACAATTTGGCTAAAATTTCAAGATTGTGACAATTCGGGACTTGGAATAGGAAAATAAGGAAATTTATAAATTGTTGTTCCATCTTGTCGGAAATATAATATTTTTCGGGGCAACAATCGTGATTTTGATGCTGCGTGAAACCAAAATTCGGAATAGCAAGGATTTGGAGTTGAGTGAGAGTGAATGAAATTTGGAAAGAAATATTTATACATTTTGTAGTTTACCATTTTGCAGACCATTCTATGTTACTCGAGTATTTTAAGTTTCTCAGTTAAATTTAAAATGATTGTCTTATTCATTGTTTTTTACATCTGAATGAACAAAATGCCAATAAATATACAATTTATTACAGATACTTACTTTTATTTAATCCCTAGTTATAAATTGTCCTACTACGGCAATGACTTGACGAATATTTTAATTAGCTTGCTCTGTACTCTTTGACATTTTTAATTAAAGAGAAACAGTATACATTAATGGATCATGAATTAATGATGATACTAAATATACTTGAGAATTGGAATTTCAATAGACTTTTCCAAAGTTCGTGTATGACGGTGATAGAATGTGATGTTGACGTTTATATTTAAACTAGAGATGCCTTGAACATCATTCATTCATTCACACCTTCACGCCTGTCTCCTAATGGGGAAGGCAGAGACTATACAACGCCAGGTGCACCGGTCTAAAGTGGCTAAACATACAATGTACGCTTCCTCTACATTACTCATCCACGCCACGAACATTCGGTTACTATTCGGCAATCGACTTATTCGGCAACTGTTTGTAATATTCGGTATTCGTCCGAATGTTTGAATACGAGGGGCGTTCAATAAAATGAGAATGAGTATGTTATATACAACTTTTATTAAATGTCATTTTATTTTTTGACATAGTCACCTTCTAGCATAATACAATTAGTATAATCTATTTACTAAATTTAAAATTCAATTTTTAAAATAGGTCTCATCTTGAGTCCTTAAAAATCTTGTACTGCAGCGACTACCGCGTCGTCGTCTTCAAATTTCTGGCCTCTCAGGTATTCTTTAAATCTCGGAAATAGGTAGAAATCGCTGGGAGCGAGATCTGGTGAATACGGTGGATGCTAAAGGATATCGAACCCAGCATCAAGGAGTTGCAGCCATTGCAACGGCGGACTTGTGTGCCGGGGCATTGTCCTGGTGGAACAGCACAACTTTCGAGAGTTTACCTCGCCGTTTTACGCGGATCTCATCTCATTGCGCAATATTGCTATTTAATTGGCATATAAAGTGCCCGTAATAGTGGCTCCATGCTCGAGATACTCAATCATTACTACCCCTTTACCATCCCAAAAAACAGAGCCCATGACCCTACCGGCAGATGGGCCCACCTTGAATTTCTTTGGAGTTGGAGATGATGGCCTTTTCCATGTCATAGACTGCAGTTTCGTTTCAGGGCCATAACGATGGAGCCATGTTTCGTCCATTGTTATAAATCGCGCCGAAAAAAGTTCCCGGTCTTGCTGTATCAGGTCCAAAGCTTCTTGACAAATCTCAACTCTAGTTTGTTTTTGCCTGTCAGTAAGCATTCTTGGTACCCAACGCGCAGATACCTTTTTCATACCCAAGCGTTCATGCAAAATATTAGCACGCTCCCCGTTAAAATCTTTACATTTTCAACAATAAAACGAACCGTGACACGACGATCTGCCATGACTAAGTATTCGACTTTTTTCATAATTTCTTTAGTTACTGCTGTAGTAGGGCGTCCGGAGCGGGGGTCGTCCAATGTCGATGTTCTTCCACGTCTAAATTCGGCGCACCAACGTCTGCCGGTCGAATACGGAGGAGCATTAGACCCTAGAGTGTCCCCCAAAACTAAATTGACTTGGTCCGTAGAAAAAAAATACAGATACAAGTATTTGATAACGGCGCGCAGTTTAAAGTTCGCCATTTTCGCTTACGTAGAGCATTGCAAAGAAATTACCGTATTTTTTTTGAAACAAAACACATTTTGTTTTTTTTCATAGCAATTAGCTAGATAGATTAGCTTTACCGGCCAGTATTTAATTTCCTAATATTGAAAGAGTTTGCATCCCATTCTTACTTTTTTTTGAACGCCCCTCGTACGGGTTCGGTTGAACACCAAATACCAAATGACATAAAAAATACACAAACATCATTCAAAAATGTATTGTGTAGCTTCTGACGAACAAATTGATGGTATGCAAAATGAAAATTAGAACTTTCGCGTTTATGGCAATCATTGCATAACACTTTTAACCGATTTAATAATATTCTGGTAACAAGCTGGCTGTGCAAAATTCAATAAGCCGCTAAGTCATACGGATTATATTATTTATATCAAGAAAATTTTATTAAAATTCCGTAGGTCATCATCATTTCAGCCAAATAACGTCCAATGCAGGACATAGGCCTCCCCCAAGGATCGCCACAACGACCGGACACGCGCTACCTGCATCCACCGGGTTCCCGCAACCTTCACGAAGTCGTCGGACCATCTCGTGGGAGTTCTACCCACGATGCGTCTTCCGACACATGGTTGCCATTCGAGAAGTTTGAGGTCCCATTGGCCATTAATTCTACGAGCAATGTGCCCCGCCCTCAGCCACTTCAGTTTAGCAATTCTTCGGGCTATGTCGGCGACCCTAGTTCGCCTTCGGATTTCCTTATTCCACCTAGGGCACCTATGGTGTCACGGTCCCACAAGATTGAAAAGGGATGGCTTTATGTGCTTCCGAGCGAAGAATGTGAGATGGCAGCGTCAAAGTCAATTAATTTCTATTTAGTTTAAAACAACAACATTAAATGAAAAAAATGGTTGGACAGGAATTAGAATCGGAAGATTCAACCAAAAACATGCAATAAAGGTGTCATTCTTGAAAAATAAGACTATCGAGTATTTTATTTCTAATCGTATTTTCATTTTCACCAGTCTCAAGCAAATATGATCAAGTTTAATTTTTTTTTTTTTTAATATGTTTTAGAACAGATACAAGGGCCTTATGATTATTGAGATCCAGACCGCAGAACACTCTAGACTTTAGCATAGGTGGCCTCATAACATCTCATCGGAATAGAGAAAAAAAATATTATGCAAATAATGTGTGAGGTTAAATGTCAAACAATCGGTCGATAATTTGTAAACAATTGCACATGCAATTATGCAAATAACAATATGAAGTGAATAACCTATAGGTACGCTTGTTGCATTTTGTCGGTGATAGTGCAAAACCGTGTTATAAATAAAATAACATACATGGGGGTAAGTTCGATAGGTCTAGACGTCCTCTATCGACCTGCTTCGTTTCATCCACACTACCAAATACACCCTGTATATGAAATATACTCATCTCATGCCTCGTCGATTGGTTAACTAAGATTTTGTTGGTCATTTACTAAATTAAGTCTAACGATAAAATTTAATTTGGAGGTTGTTTCTCGATAAAAACTCGAGTTTATTTTACCACACCATAACACTACTTGGAAATACAGTGTTTTCAGCTTGACTTTTCTTACTACGAGATCCAAATAACATTATTTCTGTGATAATTCTCAATATTTTTGGTAAATGCGAAATAACTAACTGATTAAAAGCTTTTCGAAAATTGTTTGATTTTACTGCTTTTTTTTACTCGTAATAAGTTAGTTTGCTACTCCTTCACGCTGCAGTGGCTTGACGGAATTGGATGATATGTGAAATGGAGATAGCTTATTTACCCTGAGATAGCAGATAGGCTACTAATATAATCAAAATGTAGGCGGACGAAGTCGCGGGCAGGAGCTAGTTTTTAATTATGAAGTCTTATATGAACCCTAAGTTTTAAATATATTTTTTATTGGCATGGTTCCGCCAACGACCAAAGTATTTGCATTAAACTTTGACAAGCTAAATTACAAGCTGTTTCTGTGCTCACTTTTAGGAACTATAAAAGTAGCATTGAGGATATCTCTGATGAGAAAGCATTACAAACAAGCAAATATTAATAGCTATGAAATACCCGAACTAAATATGTATTAAGTTCATTTTTGAATATGATAATACCGAAGGTCAAAATCAATGTGTTATGTATTATAATAATTAGGAAATATCGACTCCATGGATTCTAGAACCACGAAATGCCACCAAAATCCTAACCCTAGTCCTTCTGGGCGGAATGAATGGAGAGCCACTCGACCGCCCGCCTGCCTCGGCGGCGTCCCCACTCATCATCAACCCTAGTCATTACATTTGTCTAAGCTTCACGAGTATCAATAGAGTATTTGAAAAATGCCTAAATAACGCATTTCAACGTTGTAGGTAAATATTGTAGAATGGTTGGTTTTGGTATCATATCACAGGTTCGGAATTTTATTACTCAATTATTTCCAATCAGGTTAGAAAATATTTATTTCCAACCGAATTAACTTTTTTTTTAGGGATTTACTTACCTATAGAACCTGTAGTTAAGGGTAGGTTTGTTTCATTACTATTCAGGAAGGTTAAACAGTTTCAGAAAAAAAACCGGCTAATTGCGAGTTGGACTCGCGCACGAAGGATTCCGTACTATTATTTATAAAAAAAAACACGTTAGTTGTATGGGAACCCCCCTTCAATATTTATATTATTTATTTTAATGTGAATATATGTACAACTAAATATTCTGTGAATATTTCAAGCGTCTCCCTTTTGCTGGTACCTATTTAATATCGAGCAAAAAACGACAAAAGAATCACGTTTATTGTATGATGGGAGCACCAAATATTTATTTTATTCTGTTTTTAGTATTTTTTGTTATAGCTGCAACAGAAATACATAATCCTTGAAAATTTCAACTGTCTAACTGTCGCGGTAGATGATATACATCCTTGTGACAGAAAGTGGAGGCTAAGTAATAAAGAAAATTTACAACTAACGAAACAGGTTAATAACTGACATTTAAATAATAATCATGACACAATATTATAAATGCTTATTTTTTCGATTTGTCTTGCATCAAAATTAAGTTATTGCCCTGCATAATGTACCTACTTGCACGTATTTAAACGAGTAATTCCAAGCGATTGTTAAAAGTTCAAGTGTCAAAGCATTTGCATTGTAATATCGACATTACAAATTGAATTGTCTTCTTCTTAGCCAATCTAGACATATTTTTAATTTTTCTTCAACAATGGACTATCCTTACCCAACTCAATTAGGACTATTTATAATTTAGCCACTGACTATTTTTATTTAAACTTTTATAAATTACAAACTAAACACACATTAACTGTTCCTAAATTAAACACTTATACTGATCAAAAACCTAATAACACTGTACAAAGTAGTAGCAATATAGAAAAAGAAAAAGCCAATAAAGCAAGTTCTAACATTTTAAATTCCCATTTTCATACGCAAATTGATTTAAATATATTCAATATCATCACAGTACTAACATCACACAACAACAAAACACGTACGTGTTCCTATAAAGTTACTGCTTCACACATACATATCTTTCCAACTACACTTTAAAACATTCACAATCTCCATATTTTTTCCACATGTTGGAAAACGCGACAGTGACATGCGTTACTTAAATGCTAATGTTCTTAATTGTTTTGCTACTGTATTAATTAAACTTCATGTCGTAAGTTCAGTGTGATTAAAGTTTTTGACTAGGAAGGTTCTCGGAATCTGTGATGCAAGGCAACCGCTAGGTCGACGGCTTTTATCTGAGCTCAGAGATTGTTCCACAACTGCATCCGAGAGACGTTGATCTGCATCTACGACGATGGCACAAATATTGAAAGCAGCTTGGAAAGGTTACCGGTTTCTATTTGAAGAATTGACTGGTAAGGCTATTTATAATATCCTATGTTATTTTATTAGGTATTTGTTTTTTGTAGAGTACGAGTAGGTAGGACTTTTTAAAAATTTCTGCACACAAGTCGCCACAAGTTTTTTTTACGGATTCCCAATTTTTTTTAGGCAATACTTACCTCTTATTTCAATTTAAAAATCTCATTTATTCGTTTTTAAAATAAGATACATCGGTATATTTTGAAATGATTATGGTTACGTCTTTATTATTTTGCCTTATATTAATATTTTTAAGTAAAATTATAATGTATTAATGTCAGGTTAATTAACTAGAAAATTGCGATTCAATTTGTCCCATAAGCTAACCTTAATCAATATGTGTGCGCTTAATGATTTTGCATTCTCATAAACTACAGGGCATTGTGGGAACTGAAATTATGCAGCAAACAAAAATAAAATAAGTCACGCAGAGTAAAGCAGTAAAAAAACAAAAATAAAAATCTTATTTTTTGTGTGTATTTGTCTGTTGTACGTTTTTAGGGTTCCGTAGCCAAATGGCAAAAAACGGAACCCTTATAGATTCGTCATGTCTGTCCGTCCGTAATTATGTCACAGCCACTTTAATCCGTAACTATAAGAGCTATACTATGGAAACTTTGTAAGTAGATGTATTCGGTGAACCGCATTAAGATTTTCATACAAAAATAGAAAAATAACAATAAATTTTTGGGGTTCCCCATACTAAGAACTGAAACTCATTTATTTTTTTCATCAAACCCATACGTGTTTGGTATCTATGGATAGGTCTTCAAAAATGATATTGAGGTTTTTAACAAGACATATTTTTTTTCTAAACTGAATAGTTTGCGCGAGAGACGCTTCCAAAATAAGTAACTTCTAAAATAAGGAAATGATAAATGTAAAAATAATATATGATGTACATTACCATGCAAACTTCCACCGAAAATTGGTTTGAACGAGATCTAATAATTGGTTTTTTTTAATACGTTATAAATCGTAAACCGCATTTTACCTTTCATTCAATCAACTCAAATATAATAAAGAATTAAGAAAAACATTTAATTAGATGCATAGTGGTACGGAACCCTACGTGCGCGAGTCCGACTCGCACTTGGCCGGTTTTTTCTTTATTGCTAAAGCTGAATCCACATGCTTGTTGTTTCCCACAAAAACGAATCATTGTTTCATTAAGAAAAAATAAATTATAAGTATCTCATACTGAATTAACCTGACAAAAACAATGAATTAAAAAAAATACGTCTTGCACCGGAGCATAAACGTAACAGAACGGTTAATTATACTGATGACAGCTCAGCAGCAAGTCACCGTTGTTCTTCGGCGAAACCTTCTACAGTTGAACTCATAAGTAACTGTTCATTTTAGTACCTTGTCTCAATATCGTATTTAACTGAGAGTCGTTTGAATTTAGTATATCCATCGCTGCAACAAGGTATTAAAATGTTCAGTTACTTATTACTTCGACCGTAACAACGAAGGGTGATAATTACTAAGCGTTTGTCTATAATTCCAGTCTACTGTTCCCTTACCATGAGTAACAATTAACGTACACGCTGGCGAGTCGAATGCTCTGTCACTCGCAGACCTCGCAGTATTCTTATGGATTGCGAGGGACAGAGCGTGTCACTCGGTAGGGAGTACGGTAATTATAACTCATGGTAAGGGTACTGATCACTGGAAACACGATCAAAGACGACAAAGATGCGTAATACTCATGCGTTTTTCTTTTTTTTCTTTGCCCCGCGACTTCATCAGCTACTACCGCGGGGATATGGCGTTTCCACAATGAAGTGATTTCGCCAGAGTCAAGTATATATAAGTATAAATCAATATAGCATTAAAATACAATCCAATCTTCTCTAGGAAGATTTGGGCAACGTTGTACGGTGATATGTAGGACAGAGGTCAAGATAGTTTTAACCTCTGTACCACTGCGAGTCCACTTGAAACGAGAAGTAAGATGCCAGATACACGATATAAGTCCAAGTCTTCTATCACTGTGCAACACAAAGGAATAAAAAGGACAAAGCACTAACAGAAAAGAAATTTGAACACCTAAATACACAAAAATATAAAACCAAAACAAATTACACATCCGCCATCTTTTAATGTTGTAATGACACCAAATACGTTTGCCTGTTACTTAAAATGTAAAGTCAAAGAGAACGTTAGGTATTAACTACGTTTTCGACGGGATAGAGCAGTTTTTTTAGGGACCCTATTAGGTAATATGCCTACGCTATACGTATCTTTTGAAACTTTGACAGTGGGTTTTTTTTTTCAGAATATGTGTGATTACGGCAGATTTACTAACATACTTATTTAAATTTTTTCACTTCTCATGCTCTTAAAATGCTACTTAAATCTATGCGAATCGGGACTAAAGCTCCTTGTTAATCTCTAGGGATTAAAGTTTTTTTTTTAAATTTACTTTGGAAACCCCTAAACAACCAATCACGGTGTTTGTGAATGGAGGATTATCGCCATTTTCAGTGATTGTGTACGGACCATATTTTTGGGTGTCGAAATAACCTCAAAATGACAACTGTGCAAATATATAAAAAAAAAGGATTTAATTTCGTGAAACACGATTAATTATTACGAATATGAATCTATTTAATCATATTAAGGCCGAACTCTTTTATTATGCGTGGTCCAATTACTTTTAAAATTGTTTCCAAGTTTGAATCTGTTGGCTAAATATGCAAGCATTTAAAACATCACTTTACAAAAAAACCGCGGAACTTTTTTTTCCTATTTGTATTTTGAATAAGTAGATGTTCATAACTTGTATTGAGCGTACGTTGTTAAAAAAATTCACAAATGAATTGTGCAACTTTAGAAATTACGGACCAGAAATGTCATCATCATCCAGTGAAGAAGAATTAACGCCTAACTCCAGAATGGAGAAGAAAGCAAAAGAGGTGATACGAAATCTTTTGCCGCCAAAATCTAGTGGCATTTATTCAAAAACATACCAAACTTTTATTGATTGGAAATGTGGGAAACAAATAACATCATTAATGTTAGATTAACGACAATAATAATAAAATACCTAATTGTTAGTTTTAATTGTTAGAAACTTTTTTATAATAAATGTCGTAATTTTGTTTAGAACGTCGTTTTTTTCCTCGCATTCAAAGTGAAAAGTAGAGTGTTTAACGCGAGACTAAACAATCATAATGACACTCGAACTAAAGCCACCCTTGCTCGCAAGCTCGCTCGCGTGGCTAAACATCTCGTGTCATTATGGCTTGTTTTAGTCCCTTGTTGAACAATCTACTACTGTTGTATCGAAAAACGGGAAAGCATACAAGCGTCAAGTTTGGTATGATATTACAAACTCTGAAGTACATACACATACATACATACCATCACGGTGTCATCCCAGAGTGGGGTAGGCAGAGCTACAGAATTACCAACGACTCTAACAACTTGTTGTTAAATCTGTAACCACATTTTGCACAAACAGGCTAAGATGTGTACTAGTGTATATCAGTGACAGGTTGCAAGCCCATCGCCTAACAATACTACAAGCCTTTAATCCCTTAGTCGCCTCTTACGACTTCCTCAGGAAGACATTGAGTGGCACTACTCTAAAGCCGGCAACCACACGGCACAACTCAGGGAAGTAAAACAACAAATACAAAAAAAATACAAATGTGAGTTGGGCAGGTTTTTTACCATCGGGAATAGAGGCCGTGCTGTTGTATCGTTGACAATGCGATAAAATGTCAAACAATAATGTTCCTCCGAGTAGAATAAAGACCCCAGTTAAACAATAAGTCCGACCTATTTTTGGGTTAATACATAGCCTGTGCCACTCAAAAATAACGTGGCTTTCTATTGGTTAATGAGTTTTCAGAATCGATTCAGTAGATCCAGAGATTACTCCCTAAAACGTCACAATCTTTACTTCTTTATTATATTAGTATAGAATTAGACTTAACCTAAAATAGTTTAAGCAAAAATTCAAATTCAAATTCAAATTCATTTATTTGCAAGCACATACACGGATCTTATAAATATACAAGTCAGTAGTAGGTACATGGATATGTTCTGCCACAATTTGGCATGCAAAAGTCTTAATCTACATTAGAAATAAATGCTACTATTACTTAATCATATTATTATTATTGTCAAGATATTAATTTATTTTTATATTCGATTCAAAATAAATTAATACAATCTTAAATTAAACTGGAGAGAAACTAGATATTTGGCTTGTTGGCAAAATAGTCCTTAACGGTGTATAAACAGTTATTTAGAAGCCATTTCGTAAGTATTGTCTTGAATTGCCTCACAGGACATTCCACAATAAACTTAGGCAACTGGTTGTAAATTAGGATAGCCATACAGTTAGAGTTATTTTTGTGAAGCTTGACTCTAGAGCGTGGTAAGAACAATTTGTTCCTATTCCTAGTTGATCTCGGGTAATTGACGATCTGTTTTTCAAAAAATTAACATATCTTTCGGAAAAATAAAAATACGGACAAGTTGCCTTCTTTGATATCATGGCCGAAATTAAGTGGTACCTTGTTTTTTTTTTTACTTTCAGACCCAAGAACAAACACATGGTTTTTAGTAGCAAAGCCGTACCAAGGGCTGACGCTACTGGGACTGTACCTCCTCTTTGTACTGAAGTGGGGCCCGGACTGGATGAAGAACCGCCCGGCCTACAACTTAGATAAAATACTTATAGTGTACAATGCAATTCAGATAGTTTTCTGCACCAAATTGTTTGTCAGTGTAAGTAGATAAATATTAGTACCTAGATGACCGTATACATATATTTTTTAGTAAATTTTCTATAAATTAAACCTACCTAGACCGCCCCCCAGACCACCTGCATTCAAAATTTTATGAAAATTGTTGGACCCGTTTCCGAGATTCAGATTATATATATACAAGAGTTTCTCATTTAAAGGTATAGCTCTTGCAATTTACGATGGCAACTGGGCTTTACTTGTGGTAAACACATATCTGTACACATGTCCAAGTGTGCGTGAGAGCGAAAATGGGTATGGTAAGCATAAAAAATGTTACTAGGTGTCATTTGTAATGTCTTCGTATTTTCTGTCCTTAAATTACGTACAATTTTATTTTAATTAAATCTATCTGTAGGTTTTTTATTTATTTCAGAGGGCTTATTAGGGCCGTGTTTATCGCGAGACTAAACGTGGATAAAACATCCTTCACTCTCGCACTTAAATACTTGTCAGAAAGTTAAGAATGTTGTATCCACGTTTTGGGACGCAATAAACACGAATAGGCCCCACAGTTCTAAATTAATTACCTATTTTTATTTTAGCATATGTTAGAATAAAAATACTTTATTATACCTCACTATGAATAACATAATGACATGCTGACGGTACTTCGTGGCAGTTATCGTCGCGGAAACAATATGCACAAGTGACTTGAGCGACGGCGCGTTCGCGACTGATCGCTGCGTCAGACACACATACTACCACAATGTGCATGTACACGTTCAACCACTAACAAAGCCTACTCGCCATCGTGAATTGCAAGAGCTATATTAGATAGATTAATATTTAGCACACAGAAGAGAAAATTTAACAACACGTTAGATTAGTTGGTAGCAATCGGGTTCAAATACCAGTAAGGCAAGATATTATTGTGATGAGCGCGAGTATTTGTTCAGTCTTGGAGGTTTTCTATAATTCGCACTGCTAGGTCACAACAGTATCAACTCAAAATCCTCGCTAGTTTTGTTTCAAGTTCATAGCAGTTGTATTAAAGTTGATGTTAAAATACAGTAGTATTTCAAGTTACGACTGTTTTGATGTTCAGTTTTGGATGTTTTCTATATATTTAAGTAGGACGAACGAGTTCTTAGAATTTTCATTTTATCGAAAGGCATTTTTTACCGCATGAGTTAATGTATTTGGTAGTAACAATTAATGTTTGAGATATCCTGAAAACTACTTGGTTTCAGGAGAAATAACGTTCGATGAAATAAAATTCGATAATATAATGGGTTGCCATTTAACTATGTATTTCTCTATGTAAGTATATTTGAGTCGCCATGCAAAAGGACAACGAAATTTGCGTCTTTTTTCAAACAAATAAAGTTTTAAATTCGTAAACCACAAGGACATATCCATAAGGAGTTTGAAGTTAAACAGCTCATAGTAAAGTCACGGACTTTAATTGATATACCAGTATAGAACCTTGTCGTATAAAACCTACGATTAATTCCCATGTAATTTCTATATCTTCCCTTGACGCTGACGTGACAGGGTTCCATAGGGCAATTCAAGCCCGTGACTGTACAAGCCTAGAGTTTATTTCGGGACTACCTTAATTTGTGTACAACTGTTACAAACGTGAATGTGTGTGTTTGTTTGTTACTCCTTCACGCTGTAATGGCTGGACGGATTTGGATGAAATTTTAAATGGATGGTTAATACTCTAGGTTAATCCATAGGCTATATTTAATCCGAGAAAATTTCAATGATAAAACACAACTACGGGAACGGAATCGCGGGCAACAGTTAGTAACTTATTTTTTATTTTTTCAGTCGTTGTTATACGCTTGGCTATTCGACTACCAATGGATCTGTGAACCTGTGGACTTTTCTAACACTGAGAAGGCGCTCAGAGTCGCCAACTATGTTTACTTCTACTACATTATAAAGATTATAGATCTTTTGGACACCGTGAGTTACAATTTTAAGTCTTTTTTAAATTAAGGTTACACCAGTTTCATTATGTTGTTTTTGAAGAAATTATATTTGATTAGAGCATTTCATATTCAAAAATAATAACTTTTTTTAAAGACAATTTACCACAATTGACAAGATTTCATATTTTCAAGACTTTAATTTTATTCGTTTTATAGATACTGATTGGAAGGAGGAAGACACTAATAGTTTTAAATTTTCTCTAGAATGAATAATTATTTTATTATTAATTTATTAAGATGTACTTATTCTAAAAGGGCGTAACTTCATTTCTACGACACAATGGACATAATAATATTACGTAAGTGCAATCTGTATTAAAAAAAAAATAGTGTCAATGTCAAATTTGAAGTAGGACAGCTTTTTTTCTCGTGAAAAAGGCAATGGATATATGTATTCAGGCATAGTATGGGTAAAACTCGATTTTTTTTTAACTTACTTGTAATTTTGTAAATCAAGAAAAATAAATCTAAATAAATATTTTGCCATGACCAGGAGGCAAAACCCTTTCGATTCGTATAGTAATTTGCAGGTGTCACCAAAATGAAATGTTGTCAATTCTGGAGTCTTTCACACTTATGCTTTATCATCAGAGATTGGACAAGTGGGCGTCATTATTCGCAATAATTCAAAATTCAAAACATTTATTCAGTAAATTGGCCACAAGAGGGATCTTTTACACGTCGGTAATATAGAGTGAATCCACTAGCGCTTCGGACAAGACCGTGATTGTGGAGAAGAAGCGCCGCAACAAAATGGTGACTTGACTACAAAGATTTTCATTCAACAAATAAAATTACACTAACTGATTACTAAAAATATTTATGATCCTTTTTAGGATAGTAATAAACAGTATTTATTTTTATTTTTCTGCAGTTAATTTAGTCCATTTCATGGCTAAAATTAACTTACGAGGTGAAAACCTCCTTTCGCAATCCACGGATGTTAATGGAACAAACTTAAGTAGATTAACATTATTGGCCTCTCGTGTTTGTATTGTTTATTTATTTCTGCAAAGGATCAAAATTCAAGTATAGGTAAGAAATCAGTTAATTTAATTTAATTATTGTAATTAAAATCTTCGGGTGCGTAACGATCGATATAAAAATATTTTCTATAATATCAGTCGATATAACGCTCATTTGATATAATAATTAAATCATATAACATTTAATATATTTAAATATGATATAATTATCATTTTATATAACGATCATTTGTTCTAAAAATATTTTATATAACATGCATTAAGTATAATGCATATTTACTATAATCAACTTATGATATAAAGCTAATTTCATGTATAGGTTAGGTTAGGTTAGAATTGTGTCAAGGCGCGAAGCGCCATAACTACGCGGAATAGGAGCTCCGCAAAGCGGAGCTCCGTCGACTTTGCCTCACTGTCATACCACTTGATAGTTATACAATATGATTTTTATACAAAATGATGATTATACCAAATGATGTTTATAATAAATAAACGATATACCAAATGATAATTATAGTAAATAAAAATAGATATTTTGATAATATACCAATCGTTTATTATATAAAATGAGTGATTATATCCTTTAAAATTATATCAAATGTAAATGTAAATGTAATGTAAATGTTAAATGAAATTATATTAATTATTTTTATACCGATCATTACACACCCAAAATCTTCAGAGTCTTTGGAGTCGTCGACGACAATCTTTGGGGGTCATTATTACGGGTAATGAGAATGACGCCAAATTGTCCGATCTCTGTTTATCATACATAAATTTACAAATTTAATAAAATGGCATTAGTGCTTATTAAAAAAATACCTTAGAAAGACCAAAAATAAATACAAAACATTTTATCAACGTCCTGTCTTATTTTTTTATTATACTTGCATTTTTTATAAAATATGGGACAAAATAAAAAATCTTTTTTTTTATTATTTATTTATTTATAAAAATAAACTATTTTTTATTCAATCAAAGTAAGTAGATCTCTATTTCAAAAGAACTAATAAATAATCAAGAAAGTCCAAATAACTTGACGTGGAATAAATTATCACTCCATTCAATACTGATTGTTGAATTCAAAGAAATGTTACGTAACTTTGGGCGGGTGACCTTTGAAGTCAATTGACTTTGAATCAAATGTAATAAACGATTATTCCTCACAAACAATGAAAGGGCGTTTATTCAACTAGTTCTTGAACCATTTTGCTTAAGATATTTTTTTGTATGTTTATAACCCCAGACTTAAACGTAAAGTTTATCTAAGCACATATCATAAGCCCTCTATTATGCGTTCAGAAACCGTAGGACCAGCATTATTACAACCAATTTTTACTATGAGAACTTTCTTGTCTGTGGTAGTAGGTAAAATCTGTACTGTAATGTTATTACAGTATCAATTTTTGTAACGTTATGAATTTAAATTTGGAATAGCTGTCAAAACTCAAGAGGGTCTCTATTCTAGTATCCATAGATATAATCAGTTAACGATACGAAACGTCAATTCAGTAAGTTTTTTTAATATAAACCATTCGCCGGTGTACAGCCTTGTTAAATATTTTCCATTTTATAATTGTTAACTCTTATATTTGTACCATAAAGTGTTTACATACATATTATCTCCAAAGCAATGTTGGCTTCACCTCACAAAATAAATGTGAAGTTGCTTTAAGGTCAAAGAAGAATAATTTGTAAAATATTTCCATTACGAATGTACCTACATTTGTAATTTCGCAGGTATTTTTCGTGCTCCGCAAGAAATTCAACCAGGTGTCCTTTCTGCACGTTTACCACCACACTGGCATGGTTATGTTGACATGGGCTGCTTCAACCTATTTCCCAGGTAATATTTATTTATGACTAGCTCTCCGAGCCCCGTGTCGCCCGGGTGTATATTTTTTTTCATAAAATCCTTGTCCTGATAACTACAAACACTACAAAACAGAGAGAGGAAGGACTGTACAATATGTGTCATTGATTATAAGTACCTACTATTTTTTTTTGGATGTAGAATAGTGTCTATAATGTAATTTTGAAAACTAGAAAATGCGGAAAAGCATACAAAAAAAGCTACGCCATTACAAACATTCGGGACCCGGTGGGATGTGGGAGTATTAGGGTGGGGAAAAATGAACGCGGAAAAGGGTAGTCAAGGTCATAAAAAAGTCAAAAAGTGGGGGTCAAGGTCATAAATTGGTGGTCAAGGTCAAAAAGTTATGGTCAAGGTCATAAAATGGAAGGACTGTACAATATGTGTCATTGATTATAAGTACCTACTATTTTTTTTTGGATGTAGAATAGTGTCTATAATGTAATTTTGAAAACTAGAAAATGCGGAAAAGCATACAAAAAAAGCTACGCCATTACAAACATTCGGGACCCGGTGGGATGTGGGAGTATTAGGGTGGGGAAAAATGAACGCGGAAAAGGGTAGTCAAGGTCATAAAAAAGTCAAAAAGTGGGGGTCAAGGTCATAAATTGGTGGTCAAGGTCAAAAAGTTATGGTCAAGGTCATAAAATGACAAAAAAAACTGGTCAATGTCGTAAAATGACAAAAAGTGGGGGTCAAGGTCATAAATTGGTGGTCAAGGTCATAAAATGTCAAAAAAAACAACAGAATATACTTTTTAACACTTTATTATACACACATATCTAATATACAACACAAACATTATAAGTTAGGTTAGGTTAGGTTAGGTTAGGTTAGGTTAGGTTCGGTTAGGTTAGGTTAGGTTAGGTTAATAAATATACATTATATATATATATATATATATATATATATAAACCTAACCTACATAAACCTATTATGTTTGTGTTGTATTTACATTATAGACATATTTTATACTTTTAATTAATTCCTCAAACGGGTCTAAATGGTTAAATGTAACTCGTCTCCTCCATGAAAATTCGATGAGCCAATTTGTGAAATCACGTTTATAATTATCTTTGTGGAAGGCCCTTTTTAACCCTCTCCAGTGACTCTCAATCCGCTGTGTGTGTGTGTGTCCCATCTGGTGCCACAAACCTGTTTTCAGGATCACTGTGATTCACTTTTCTGTGAATGTAACCATCAACTAACTGAAACAAGCAGGAAAAAATTACTTTTTCACCTGGGCATAGAGGAGAGAAAGGGGGAGAAGGGGTTGAAAGGGGGTGAGGTGCGAGGTAGGAGGGGGGGGGGGGGCCGCGGGCTTCGCCCGAAGGCTTGCTTCGTCGGCCCTCCGGCCGCTCACGCACGAGTCCCTACGCTAGCTCGGGAAGTCGCCGGCTCGCTACGCTCGCCACCTCCCCCCACTCGCGTCGCTCCAGGCCTCTTTGCGCTCGCTGGCCTACGGGCCTACTCCGCAAACCTTCGACCTCAGCGTCGGACTCCGGGACAGAAAGTGACTCCGGAACAGAAAGTGACTCCGGGACAGACAGTGGCTCAGGGACAGGAAGTGATTTGCAACTGCTCCGGCCCTTCAGTAACACTATTTCCATAAAGTATAACGTTATTAATATATAATATCAATTGATATAACAATTAAAGTGTATAATGTACGTGACACCTAAGATATAAAACATATATAAATCAAAAAATATAATGCACGTATAATATAAATAATAAATAAATAAATAAAATGTATATGTGGCCTTTTTAATTTTACAATCAAATTGTTTCGCATAGTTTTTTCAAGGGATGTAAAAAAAAAACCCCTCGAAGGCTAAGGCGGGAGCGAGCTCCCGCCTTAGCCTTCTAACCTAACCTATCCGAGTCGGTTCTGCCCAGAAGTTGTTGGGTTTTAGTGTTTCAAACTAGTATTTAGAAAATTTAGTATTTCAGATATTAACTACAGCTAATTAAGCACAAACCTGTTACTTTCAAGCCCCATAATGATGTGGATTCAAGGAAAATCAAGAAAACCTAGCCTAACCATATTAAACCTAACCTTTCGAACCTAACTTTTTCAAACCTAACTATTTCAAACCTAACTATTTTAAACCTAACTATTTCAAACCTAACTATTTCAAACCTAACTATTTTAAACCTAACTCTTTCAAACCTAACATTTTCAAACCTAACCTTATTTAACCTAACTTCATAAACAATATAGATGAAAATTAAATAAGTACTTACATCAGCATCATCATCCGTAGCAGTAGAATAGCCAGGCACAGGGGATGGTGGCATCGTAAATGCCACCGACTCGGTGTAGGTTGGGGAGACTGTAGCCTCGAGCCCTACGCAAGCGTCATGGACGCTCGACTAAGACGGGACTCCGTGTACAAGCGGCTCACTTGAGTCCAACACTTGCACAAACGGAGACACAGAAACCGTAGGCACAAGCGGCTCACTAGATTCCAAAACTTGCACATACGGGGATGCCGAAGAGGATTTCGTACCAAGCGGCTCATCAGAGTCCAACACTTGCACTACACTCAACTCTTCGGACGGCGGGGCGGTGGAAGAAGAGGCCTGGGGCTTCGGGAACACCATTGTAGTCACTGAGTATCAACAGGAGTACGGAAACGCTCTCAACTGCGAGTACAAACAAACAATTACTGACTGACGCCTGGCGGACGAAGTGAAAAAGTCAAAGTAAATTGGCGTTTGCGTTTCTTTTCACGTGTTTTACAAATAATAATTACAACTTTCGCATAATTACCGACCAAAAACGCGAAATATTAATTTTTGATGACGTTTGTAAATTTATAAGCAACAAGT
Source organism: Acleris sparsana (assembly GCA_923062465.1). Lineage (NCBI taxonomy): Eukaryota > Metazoa > Arthropoda > Insecta > Lepidoptera > Tortricidae > Acleris > Acleris sparsana. The sequence continues at coordinate 3,017,123 of OV281288.1, forward strand.
TTGAGTATAGAACAGATGAAGCAGAATACACCTTGAAATAAAAACCTCACTTTTGTTATAATCATACTGCGAAAAATGGAACGCACCGTTTCTATTGCCGACAAATGTCATTCCGATTACATACTTGTATTAATTTAGACTAAACTTTATCATTTTATTTCTCGGTAACTATGCGTTTCCGCAACTTGAAACTTTGTGAAAATGTTTCTTATCATCAGATCTCTCTCCAAAAAAAAATTGAGCCTCGAACTCGGTGACACATATTGTACAGTTGAGCCCAGAGAGACAGTACCGTACCTTAAGTACCATTTGGTAACCAAAATTTCGTAACCAGCTTTAAAATTAATTGAAATTGTACCTGGTTACGAAATTTTGGTTACCAAACTTTACTAAAGGCTCGTGTTATGGCGTGCTCGAGGAAAACGGATTCATTTTTATATATAGGGTGCCTCTGACGTTGGGGTTTTAAATCCATGGATCGTTTCTACTCCTGAAACTGAACTTCTTTTATTCTGTTAGTTGTTAAAAATAAGTCCAACTTTTTTTTTATACAATTTAAATGTAATTTTCAATGAAAGCGATCCAATGCTCCATTTTCCTTTAGCCCTCATACCAATAATTAAGGGTATGCATATTTTTCAAACAACAAAACAACAGAGCGCTACATAAACTAGATTATTCTCACGTTTCAGGAGGCCATGGTACTCTTGTCGGGGTAATCAACTCCTTCGTCCACATTGTCATGTACAGCTACTATCTCCTCACTGTAGCAGTTCCCAGCATGAAGAATTCTATGTGGTGGAAGAAATATATCACGCAATTGCAAATTGTAAGTACTTATTTCTCTTTTTAATTGGTCTGAAACATGTTTCACAAAAGCCAACGGCCTTATTAAACTCTATCTTGCGTAACATGTATGAAAATAGACATATGTATAGTGTAGATGTTTTTATTCATGTTGTTAAAGAGTGGGGTCCTGAGATTCAAGTTTCGTCCATGGAGAGAGGCAAGAGTTGCCATCTTGAGCCGGTCCCAAAATTTGTTCATTTTTAAGTATTTCCTCAATGATTGCCTGTACGACAAAAGAAGTGTGAACAAGGCACACTTGTGCACAGTTTGTGACTACAATGTATTTTTGTTACCAACAGTGGAAGAAAATATTTTTTAAAAACTCGTTTCACATTTTCCGACGCTGCGAGGCTAGAAAACAACAGCATCATGATTTTTATACTCTGATGTTATGTCTCCAGTCGTTTTTTTACAATCTTTATTTTTCTACAGTTGTATGAAATTATATGTTTGGGTCACATCTTGCAAGGCAACTTTGAACCAGATACGGTAATTGGAATGGGCTAATATTTGGAACGCATCATGTATACGCGATAGTTATGAAATACACTCAGGAGCAAAAATACCGGGTCAGAGTGCGTTTTTCATACTAAAGAGGCTATTTCGAAGCCTTGGTTCCTCGCCCGGGAATGCTTTTAGTGAAATCTGATGATGAATACCGCGAGCATCGATACAGGACTTCCAGAGTGTCTAAGATAGCCAACTGAATGAATCTGCGGTTAACGCCGGAATTGTGCATGTTCAGAAAAACATCTAAAATGGCAATAAAATGTAGGGAAATCCAAATGCTGACCCAAAATCTCCCGATGTTTTGTTAACTGGTTGTGCGATCAGTTAGCTATCTTAACAAAATTTGACCTCCTCTATTGAACCTCGGAGTATCCACCATTAAACCTCACTCAGAACAACCCCTGGCGAGGAACCAAGGCTTCAAAATACTCTCGTTTGTATGAAAAACGCAATCTGACCCGGTATTTTTTCTCCTGAGTGTATTATGGTTTCTTGAAGCTGATTTAATGATAGAGTAAGAAGGTAGCAACGGGATCTCCGCCCTACTTAACCTAAGCCAAAGAGCAGCATCTCAAATAAAACTCCTGTAGCAATCACAACCTCATCATTAACGGGAGAGGATTTAATCTTGTTTAGCAAACGTATATGAGATATTGTAATGGCTTAGGAGGGAAAAATCGGTATTTGGTCTTAAAAGGTGTTGATGGACTTGAGCATTTACACCAACATTCACCAGAATGCTCGATAAAATAAGCTTTCCGATAAGTTGTTTTAAATGAACCACCAATCGGAACGCTCATTTCGGCCAGTATTTAGCGAATGTGCTCGACTCTATCAGTACCAGAAATAGGAGTTTTTGTGGTAAAATATTCCTAGGGACTTGAGAACAATATTCATTTATCGATAAATTGTACTTTCTTATGACAGTTACGACTATGAGATAATGTTGAATATGATCATGCAAGTTGTATGCAATTATTACTGAATTTATTAGATTTTTAAAATCCCCGAAAAGTAATCATATGAATTAATGTAATTAAATATTACCTATCATTATATAAGGTCGATTTTTTATCCTGTGCACTTAACACCTATCTACTATGAAATGTCACTTTGAGTTAAGTACTTATTTGAAACAGTTATCGATAAATTAAATACTTAAATGACGTTTTTGCCACAAAAACTCCTATCTCTAATCAGCACCATTAAAAATGTAAACTTTATTTCCTCAATAAAATTATTTCATGATTAACATTTTTTTTCCAGTTACAATTTTTCTGGACCGTTGTGCACATGTCCACTTTGGTGTTCAAAACGGACTGCGCCTATCCACGCTGGATCTCCGCCATTTTCCTGCCACAGAACCTTTTCATGCTCATTCTGTTCATAGACTTTTACATTAAGGCTTACATAAAACCCAATAAAGTTAAGGCATCTGGGGTGCAAAATGGATTAAAAAATGGACACGCGAATGGTGTCAGTGATGGAAATGGACACACCCTTGGTGTCAGTGATGGGAATGGACATGCCAATAGTGTCAGTGAAGGGAATGGACGTGTTAAAACAGAATAGGTTATTTTTAGCTGTTTAAGTTAGTTGATTGACATAACTATTAAAATAAGTAAATGTTTGAATGATAAAGTTATAAGCATAATTTATTATCAATATGTATTCCTTGCAACATAATATAAAATGCCGAAATATGGCTTTACATTGTAATAGTAAGCTAAATTACTTTGCGAAGGAAAATGGATTCTTTTTGATATGCTAGTTTTTTTTAACATAAACTGACACTTCAATACAGTATTTTTAACAACTAAAAAAAATCGAAAATGCCCATTTTCTTCCGAACTCCTTTGCAAAGAAAGCGAACGCTTTCGACATTTTGAGTGGTCACTAATAAAATTATTATAGGTAATTAGTTCAAACAAACTGACTCAGTGACATTTTATAAGTACCATAGTATTGAGATAAAAATGTCCTGTGCCAAAAACCTTTTGATTTTTTACCTTGTCTCGATTACTTTATGACTATTAGTAAAATTCAGTCGACTACAATGATGTATCTTATTGCATAGTAATATGTTCCAAACGTGGATACATCTCTTTGTACCTAAACGACATACCTGGAGTTCCTACAATATTTAAATTACCAAGTAAGGAAAAAAAGAATAAAATATATATTTCTAAAAAATTGGACTCATTTGTTTTCTTTCAAGTATTATACGAGTATCTCTATAAAGTGAGTTTGTTATAATTAATTAACGTAAATAAATATCGAGGGTACAATCTCACACAAATCTCATACACTAATTACCGTGCCGTCCACTTGGATCCATTGCATGGCTCCATTAATGGATCCTAGTACACTTTTTCCTCCACCTGAACCCATCGTACCAGTCAGTTCCAAATAATGGATTCTAAGACACTTTAAGGTGCACTTGGATCCTCCACTTACTTAAATACTAATTATGGTTGTAAAAGTAGGTAGGTTAGGTTCGTTAGGTATCTTCAGATGCCCGAAGGGCAAAACCACCTAGAAGTAGGAGCCCCGCCCTGGCTCCGTCGAAAGTCAGTAGGACAAAAATAGTAGGACCACGAGGAAACGGCCACTTAAATTATATTTCGTTTGATTAATTCGGAGGATCCAAGTACACCTAAAAGTGGCTTAGAATCCATTATTTGGAACTGACTGGTACGATGGATTCAGGTGGAGGAAAAAGTGTACTAGGATCCATCAATGGAGCCATGCAATGGATCCAAGTGGACGGAGGGCTAATTACAAATACTATTACAAATAAAAAAACAATTAAATAATTAAACGCCCCCGGTATAATTTCACTTACTAACTTATAGCTCTTAAAAGGCTCAACCAATTTGCATCGCACCTACCTTACAACCACCCCAATTAAACTTATTTTTTATTTGAAAACAAACACTTCTACAGACGAACGCAAAAATACATAGATACACGGATACACACGTTGTGCCCCACTTTATTTGCGTCGGGGGTAACAGCCAGAAAATGATAATTAAAAAAAACATAATTTACAAGAACTACACTAATCCTAGGAGCCTGTTTACACAATCGACGAGTAAATTTATCTACCGTTTAAAGTTGGCTCTCTCCTTGTCTATTTACAAGTGCAAGAAAGAGAAAGGGCTAAATTTATCTGTTGAATGTGCTTTACTTGTCGTTTGTAAAACGTGTGTGAAAATCAAACAAAAATAACACTAAAAATAAGATAAAAAGAAATGATTGCGCATTTAAGAACCAGGCACCGTCAATTGTTTTTCCTATCACCTAAACAGACTTGACGCTTGTCCATTGTTTTGGTTTGACATCTGAGGTTAAACATATACATACATTCGGGCAAAAATGTTGTCTACGGTTGGAGTTCACTTGCACGTCACAATACAACAAGTTCGATTTTCCCTTGCAATAATTTTATGACAGTGAGAAGTGTCAACCTTAGTGATTATTAGATCTCACAGAAACTTTTGTCAAAACTGGTAGACCACTTTCTTGGCCGACCGTACGGAGGTAATAATAAAACCTAATAACTACACAGAAAACATAAAAGTAAAATTATTACTGCATGTCAGTAAGCATGATTTATTTTATTAATAAAATGAAATTACTTATTCAGTAAGAGATTTCATTGAATCACCGATACTCATTTGATCGAACGAATGTATAATTTCAACGAATTTAATTTCGTCGATGGCTAATTTCTACTGTAAACTTATTATTGCTGTCGATGAAATGAACAATCGGCGAAGTAAATAATTCTATGAAATGTCCCCCCCCCCCCCTGAATTCGAGGGTAAGAGAACGAACACCGGTCCGTCAAAATTGACGCCATGTAATTCCTATGACCCATTCTTTTGTTTACGCAACGTCACCGTATTTGTTCACAAGGGCTCTTTTACAAGTCGGTTTTTCGGTTTTTTTTGTGGCATTGAGAAGGCAAAGTGCTCGTGCACACAGGCCACCTGACGGTAAGTGAAAACTGTGACCCATAGACATTCGCAGTCACCGCTCTACCACCGCTTCGGACAAGCATGATCATTGCAGAGAAGAAAGGCCACGTCATTATGATAACTTTAAAAGTTATTTAAAATTAAAATAAATGAAAAAAATAAAGTCGAAGCATCAATAAAATTATCAGCCCCCACATTTTATTATTTACAATGAAAGTATATTATACTTATTAAGGACTAGACCAACACTAGGGAGGTTAGATAAGGTTCAAAAACTGACAAAATGTTTGGAATCGACGTTGGCGCTCGAGCTCGACGCGTCTGACAACTTACGTTAATCCATCCATTTTTGATAACAATAAACGAACGCCGAATGCATCTTTTCTGGGGCCTCTGATAAGTATCCACGCCAAGAACAATACATATAAAGGAGGGTCCCCACTGAGAGCATTCGGCGCGAACATCGAGTGGGGTGTAAGCTTGGTAACGCTCTGCTCAACCTCCATACGCTCCTTTGTAAACGACACGTAAATTTTGTAGGCAAGACAACATGACATCATTATATTTTGACAGGTGATGTTCGCTTGGTCTCTTCGTCTAATTGTTTCACGTATCACAAACTAAACTACTATCAAAATTGTTAAGACAATGGTGTTTACTTGTATAACATTAACTAAACATCATAGACCGGGAGATACTGACACAAAATTTCCGGTAATTTGTACCAAGTATGGCGACCCTTCAGGGGCCTAATTACGTGTTGATGAAAAGGGAAATGATGGTCAGCGCTGGTACTGTGCGTGGGCGTTAATCGAACGTGTCGGATAAATTACGAAAATCGAACGATTTGTAACTCAAAAAAACTTGTATGAAAAAAGAGATAAGTGGTAGCGTAATGCCATACTTCTCCCGTGTGGCTTACAATTCAACCATTTGTACCAGGGTAATTTTTGCACAGCTAATAATCGTCAAGTAGCTTTTTGCGAAAATCACCATGCCATACGTTTTAAACGGTTCTAAATGGCCGCCATACCGCCAAAAAGGAGTAAATTTTATTCTATTTGCAAAACCATTTCTACCAGTATGGCATTTGGATTTTTGGAAAGCATAATATAATACAATGTGACTGTTATTATATTTGCCATAGTTTCAAGTGGGAGGAAAAAGTGGTGACGTACTTGAAAAACTTATTTATTCGATACATTTTCAAAATACGACTGTACACCGTAAAATCTTTTTTTACATCATAGCATCATTGTATTCTGTTCTTTTGGATACAATACTACCTAAAAAAGAAATATCCCATTATAGTAAACATTGGGCGGAAGACTGTAACACTTGAACCAAGATCTAGGGAAAATAATTGTTTTTAACGATTTGTTTATCGATTTAACCAGTATGGCAATTGGAGTTTTGGAAATTATATCATACCATGTGAACGTTATTATATTTGCCATACTTCTTGTAGGAGGAAAAACTGGTGCCATACTGGTACAAATCTTACAATTTAAAAAAATATTGTACACATTCGCCACCTCCCACAGGTATGGCGTTATCAAACTTTTATTTATGATCAAACAAAGAAACGGTAAAAAAGTTCTAGGATGGTACAAATTACCGAAAATTTGACACATTTTCCTGCTCAAGCTACGCTTGAATGTTTTTTATTTTTATTTTTATTTTATGTAAAATTCATTATTTTATATCATGCTAGGTTAAGCTTTATAATTGTATAATATCATAAGTAGTATTTTAAAAAACGACTGACTGTTGAGTTTCTTGCGGCGTTTCTTCTCAGCAGTGGTCTCTTGCGAAGCGCTGGTAGATTTTGAAGTGTAAAAGTGCCCATGCGGCCTACTTGCTGAATAAACATCTTTTATCTTTTTTTTTATTACGTTGACGGGAAGTGGGTCAAGTTTAACTAGCAAGATTTGAACCGTACATACATACATACATACTTAACAAGTTAAATAAAAGCTTCTTATATAAAGCACTATATGAAAAAGGAACATCTAGATCTCGTGTCAGTCTGTAATGAAGTTCTAGAGGAGAGTAAATAGTTGTGTTCCCCTGATGGTTCCAACGGTGGACCAGAGAACTGAGTTGGGACAATTAAATGATTTTCTTTCTTTCTACTTTATTCGATAACACCATATTGCTTTTGGCATGTTATCGTATTGTTATCCAGTCTGCCGCTAATACTGTCAAATAAGAGCTATCATGTTATGTTTTGCGGGGGGTAGGACCCTGTGCAGGGTCCCTCCGGATCGCTACCACCATCTTATCCATTAACCTACCGCCAAACAGCAGTGTTCGCATTGTTGTGTTCCGGTTTGGGGATAAGACAGCCGGTGTAATGACTAGCATAGAGGCATTCCATCTTAGTCCTCAGGGTCGGCAACGCATTTGCAGTCTTATGCTAATGTCTATGGGTCACAGTTTCCACTTACCATCAGGTGGCCTGTGTGCTCGGTTGCCTTCTCTATGCCATAAAAAAAAAAAAATGTCATTGACAAGACGATATCATGTCTAAGGGCTCGTTGTTTGATCAGTAGTTAACTCAACTTATTGTTGAAATTCTTGAGATTTAACCATTAGTTACGGTTTTTAACGATTAGTTAGTAACAAACAACAGGGCCTAAAGCAATTTGGGTTTACCGAGTAGAATAGAACGCTATAAATATTTACTCTCCTTTAAAAGTTTATTACAGACTGACCCAATTTCTATTATTTTTCATACACTCCTTAAAACTTTTAATTTATTTGTAACATAATTGAAAAAAAATTAGAGCTAGGCTTTTGTCGGTTGAGTAATTGCCACTCTTCTCCTTTCTCTACCAGCTGTTTCACCTGCTGATACGACTCAACATTGGCCTTCTGTCGTATTTGCCTTAGGTTTTGGTTTAAAAAAAACGTAAAACCATTTACAACCCTTTCACTTACCAAAAAACATTTATATACACAGTTGCTGTATCAACACGTCGTATAAAATGGCTTGTTTTATGTCCTTGTTATCTATTATTTGCCCAGAATGTGAAATCGATAAAGAAATTGAGCACAGATTCAATCACGGGCAAGGACTGGCAGTATAAAGTTTGACCTCTTTAATGGAACTGTATGAGCTGGAGTTCGAAGCACCCTTATATAATTTCAGAATGTTAACGAACCCATTCTACTAAAACATATATTTTCCACTTGCGTCTAAATATGTCAAAATTACCATACGTTAATCAATCATAGCATTAACAATGTGTTCGATTTTTGAATCGGTGCCACTTTTTTCGGAACAAGACACACTGGCCATCAACACAAAAGAGGTTTGATCATGTTACTATGGGAATAATAATAGAATTTTGAAATTAGAACATCACCTACAATCTTCAAGAACCTATGTCTGTATTACCTCGCGTGCCATCCACTTATTTTATAAGCCGGCCGGTCGATACTACCGCAGTGGCGACTAAAACACCGCACCATTCGCACGGTCTGGCTGTTAACAACGGTATAAATTGATCGGAAATAGTGACACCGGCTGTATTATTCGAAATTTAAACGGTAAGTACGACATATTCTCTTTTGACAATTTAAATCACGGCAAAAAACGGTCAGGAAGAATATATTAAGGGTGTTTTTTTGCGCTATGTTCCCCGAATGTTACGTGACTAAGAAGAGTGAGTGAAAAACTTTATTATTACGTGCTCTAAAGTTTAATCCGGGATAAGAAGGGAGATTATAACTCATTTAAAGTTGATTTATTTTTAAGTAAGCTCATATTTTAACGTGTTTTGTGAATAAAAATTAATACGTAACTCATTTGAGAAAATTCTAAATTGAATTATTATTTGTATACTTTAGATACGTTTACATAACAAATGATGAAACGCGAAATCGTTTAATTCAATTTAAGCCCCATGAAAAACTTACGTAAGTCTAAATCTCTGTGAAAAGTGTCTCCCAGAAAATAGTGCAAAATAATGAAAAGTCTGTGTTTTTTATGTTTAATACTTTTTCATGATTTCAGAGTAGAGTGATAAAAGTGAAAACTTATAATAATGTTTTTATATGCGTATCTAAATATAAATAACAAAGCCCTAGTTCTAGTATGTAGCTTAACTTTTTAATTAATTGGAAATTATTACTTTGATCGTCATCTTTTAGGTATTTTTTTATTACTAATATTTATTTTAAATAAAGCCTTAGGGGCACGGGTCAGGTAAATATTAGAGCGCATAAAAGTGTCGCTGTAACGTCCCTTTCCATAAAAACTTGTCTTTCTTTTTATTTCCTAACAGTTGGACGGACAAAAAGAAATCATCTTAAAGTAATAAAGGATACTCACTAAAGAGCTGTGGATTTTAAGGTTGTTTTTTAAGCCTTACATCTTTTTGGCATAGATAAGGCAAACGAGCACACTTTGCAATCTTACGATGACGATCTTAAGACTCCAAATATGCGTTGGCAACCGTAGAAGGCACTGAAGCAGGAGTTTCCAAATGCAATTATAAAATATGTGACTGTAGATTATAATAATTTACTCAGAAATCCATTTTAAAATACAGGACTCTTATTCCACTGCTTAAAACTACCTGCCTTTGCCTTTGTTATGTTATCGTTTTGCTAACGTTTTGATAGCTCTTATTTACTTGACAGTAATGGCGGAGTTAAAGACAATACAAACATGTCAAAGGCAATATCAATTTACCGAGTAGAATAAACGCCCTGGGGGCATAATATTATGGCTCGTTTATCGCGTAACAGATTATGGATAAAACATCCGTCACTTTTTGACACGAATAAGTGATAAAGTGACGGATGCATACTAGGCTCGCAGGACAATACCGAAATCAACTACACTCAAGAGCAGTGAAATCGGGTCACTTTCTATGTTAATTCAATACAAAGTGACCCAATATTGCTTTGACTTTATATAATACAAAATGAAGTTGCCGCTAGTGCATAGGTAACTTTCAGTGCCTGTTTCTTGATCAGTTGTTAACTCAAACAATTGTTAAATTTGAAATAGGAACCGAAAATTTAACACATTTACGAGTAGTTACGTTTTTTTTTTAAACATTAGTTAGTTTAACTACTGATCAAACAGCAGGCCCTTAGGACGTTATGGTACAACTGATAAGGACTTGCGTTTGAGTTACTTACTAGAAAAAATACTTAATATTTCTAGTGCTCTTTACGTAATTGTTTTTTGTGAGCGTGATAGAACTGTGTCACAATGACGTTATATGATGGAAGTCGTAAGAAGTGTCATAGACATTGTTTTATAATGTCACTGTGATACGGTTCTATGGTCGGTCAGGGTTCCAATAGGCTGATAGTACCTACTATCAGCTATAAAAAACGGAACCCTTATAGGATCACTCGTGTCAGAGAGACCTATGTCAGCCAATTAAAAACTGGTACGGATAATACGGATGCGTTACGTATGAATGAATTTTAAATATGGGAAACTTCCTTTTAGGAGACAAATCGGAAATAAATAAAAAAGCATGACGACCATTCAATATTATAAAATGAAGGCTTGTTGTGCCCTCTCGCAAAATATGAATTTTTCAATCTAAAATAAATATTACCAGATCTTTACTCCAAACTAGTAGACTAAAGTCATTCATCGTCAGAGTATCACGGATAATGATACTGAAAATATAGTCAAAAGAAATGAAAACGGGTCATTTTGTATTGAATTACTGCAGAAATTGACCTGTTTTATTGCTCCTAAGTGTTAGCTAATCGTTATCTAGATATTCTAGTGCAACGGCCTGCGCCTGAGCATATTGTCTACGTTACAATAGCTCTTTTAAGGGGTTAGGTATTACTAAGACTTTACTGTCCGTCTGTCTGTCTGTCTGTCACCAGGCTGTATCTCATAAACCGTAATAGCTAAACAGTTTATAATTTCACAGATGATGTGTTTCTGTTGCCGCTATAACAACAAATACTAAAAAGGGGAGACATGCAACAAACGTGATAATTTTGCCGTTTTTTGCTCGATATTAATAAAGGCAACAGGTGAACGCTTGAAATATTCACAGAATATTTATTTGAATATTTACTTTGAAAATAAATAATAAAATTATAATAAAATTAAATATTTAATGGGGGCTCCCATACAGCAAACGTGTTTTTTAATAGATAATGGTAAATGTAATGGCCGGTTTTTTATTTCACAGTAATGGCAGCCGAATTATTAACAATACAATAGCTACCATATCAAAAGCAATATGATTTAATCGCGTAGAATAAAACCCCTGATTTCCATTACAAACTAAAAAGTAGGTAAGTATTGCGGAACACGAACATAAAGTACCACTATATCAAAAACGCTTTATGATGAAATGCGAATAGGAAAATTTGATAAAATATATTTTTTTTGGGAAAATTTAGCTAATAAATCAAGTTGACAGGTTTAAAAAATAAATCACCATATATCCTAAATTATTACTACTAACTACTAATTCTTATTACTACTAGTACTACTAATACTTCCAACTTCAGACATTATAATTATTGATATGACCGAATTAATATAAAATCTGCTGATTTTAGCCCAATTTTACAATGGCTGAAAACTCTATGAACTAATAAAAACCAAAGTCAGTTTATTAAGTTACCTATTTACATCCTTACGATATCAATCATGTTCGCTTAAGTCTTGAAAATAACTAAATACGCTTAAAATATACTGATAAGAAAATGACAAGCAAATAGCCCTTACGTAAACCGGTTTTGCCCTCGACGCTGTTAAGCCATATCTCCCTTCAAGATCGAAGATAACTTAGCCTTCCATTTTGTCAATACTGCTATAATAGCGGCCATCTTATTCATGACGACGGCAAAAATGTGCTATGAGATTTTACTGCAAACTTTTTTTGCTATCTTGTTTTTGACTTTTACGCAAAATACGAAAATAAAAGTTTTACGTTTGTATCTGTGTACTTATCTGTGGCATCTTAGATAGAAATTAGAACCATTTACTCAGGTCTAGAGTCCCTTGACGCTGTGAAAGAATCAAACACCTAAGCTAAATGTAAAACAAAAGATCCGGCCGTTTATGCCGCAAAATACGTATATTTCGACACTCTCAAGGGAATCAAAATTCATAGGTCATTTTCCGTTGACCCAGAAATATGAAATTTGGCAAATAATACCGTCTTTTACTACGGGTGTAGGAGAAAATCTGGAAATTGTACATTCTAAATTAAACCACAAAAAAACAGGGTCTGTATGCAGGGAACGGCGGGCCCAATTTTAAACTGAATAGTTGTACGGAACCCTCGGTGGGCGAGTCCGACTCGCACTGGTCTGGTTTTTTAACTAAAGTCACTGTTAGCTAGGTTTGATGACAATCGGTTCTGCCATTAAAGACTTATCAGATTACCATGACATATTAAAGCAGTTCACTTGAAGTTGAGAGAGAGGGACACAGCTGGGCTGTATAGCTCTGTTCCAGTCTCTCAAACCAGCTGCGAAAGTAGGGTCGCAGTTTAGGAGCACTGTAATAAAACTAACTTACTTTAGAAAGAAACCGAGTTCATCCATTTTTCCCAAACTCTTCATATGGCAACAATTTTACTTATGAAACAAGCTGTCACATTAGGCTGTCACCTATCCAGTCACTATGCATTTTGTATTACCCGCTGCTATAGTCTGTGCCAATTAAAATAGGCAAAAATGTAAACACAACCAAACAAACCAATTTAACATTATTACTCGATAATAACTTGCATTTAAAGATCAAGTGAGGGTCTTAGCAATGATTTATACACTTGATCTTCACTTAATTATACATTGATTAAAATAAAAACACGATTGTTGAATATTCGAGGTTATAATGTTAAACAGTACTAATTTGTTTACATTTTTGGCCATTTCAAATGACACGGATTATAGTGATATTTTGAATTGGCCTTTCTGTCACCACTCGCTAGTCGGACTCTATTATACCACAGACACAAACCGGAAAAAACCGGCTTAGGTAAAAAACAAATACCCACAACATATGTTACGTGTGCACCGGTGATGATAAATGTTTCTGACACACCTACCTACGTGTGGCTCATTCATACGGGGTTAATATGGATTTCATTATGCTACATCACAACGAAATTTCACCGCAGATTCCAGATGGATTGGTTGTTTTCAGTACCGTAAAACGGGGTAAATAGGAATAAGAGGTAAATAGAGACACACCCTAAAATGAAGCATTATGTCACTAATTATAAGACTGAAATAACGATAAAATAACGTAACGTTATTTTCATTAAATACTAGTTCTAACTTTTAACGTGTTATGCTTCATTTTAGGTTGTCTTCCAATCCACCCCGTTATTCCTATTTACCCCGTTTTACGGTAATAGCTGCGGTAGTTTTATCCGGGATTTTGGTCTTGTTGTGTCAGATTTTTCTAGACCGTCGCTTACCTACACCTTTATAGTTCTACCACTTTGCAATCAATTGCATAATAATTTAAAATTAAAGGCAAACAATATTATATAAATAAAGTAGTAAAATAAATAAGTCCTTGGCAAAATAATAAAAACATTGCGGTTAGTTTTATCCAATACACTTATACCATAGGATATTTTATGAGCGTTTTAAGTTTATGGTGTTTACAAAGGATTGTTATAATAGAGTATACCCACAAGTAACATTGGTGTTAAATTTTATTTCGTATAGTCCATACATACGTCTGGTTAGATATTTTTTTCCAAATCATTTATTTCCTGAACCGTATTTTCCGATCGCGTTTTTCCCCATTCGTGAATTTTCCACACGCATTTATTATTCTCTTTCTTTTTCCATTCGCATTATTCCCCATTCATAATTTTAACCAAACGCATGTTTTACGTTGATGCTTTTTACGAGTCGCATGTTCGCCCTTAATCAAATATACTTACCTACATTATATTTAACTAAGTAAACGGAGCTCCTATTTCCGTTTAACTTGGCCCTTCGGGTCTGCTGCAAAACTAACTTAACCTAAACCTACCTACGCATCCTGTAGAATTCACAAATGGGTAAAAATGCGACTCGGAAACAGCAACGACGCTATTAATGCGTGTGGTTAAAACTATGAATGGGGAAAAATGCGAATGGAAAAAGAAAGAGAAGAATAAATTCATGTGGTAAAACTCACGAATGGGGAAAAACGCTATCGGAAAATACGCTTCAGGAAATAAATGATGGACAAAATTATCTAACCATTCCCATGATTTATTACCATACTTCAATATTGTCGTCAATACGATGGAAAGAACTTGCAATGGATTCAAGTTGAAAGCTATAAATTACTATTCAAAAATAATAATAAAATACCCTCCCATGGGGATCGTTTCACTATGGGTTTTTTTGGTCTGTCTGTCACAAAGAAATGATCACACACACATTTTCAACCCACGCAGAAACAAATTAAATACCTCTAAAATAAAATGATACGAGCAAGTAATTACACGTAACGAGGCTGATTATTTTTACCACATAATGATAACAGTTATTTTAATTTTATGTAGGTAACATACAGAATAAGTATTATAAATACACATTATCAAAAATACCTTGAATGGCATATTTAAATTTATTAATTACATTACATTTTTGCACCATGGAAGCTGATAGCATTAAGACGCAAAATGAGACATTGTTTTAATAACTGAACATAGCGGAAAAAATAATTCGATTAACTCGCTACGCTTTAGCTTAGGCTCCTGTGAAGAAGAAAATGCTCATAATTGAGGCAGTAAAGTTTCATTATGACAACATTATCGTTAGAGACATAAAAAACTTAAAATAATGGTTCCTTAGAAATTAGCTTCTTTTAACACCTTTGATTTTATACTTACCTCTTCAAGCGTTTACACGTAACTTAATTCATCATTGTTTTCATTCCAGTGTTTTGTAACTTGAACATGAATAACCTCAATCTATTGTGTAGTCTATTTTATAATTTAAATCGCCTTTAATTAGTTAGGCGTATTTCGAAATTCATCGACCTTAGTTATTTGCATGTGTGTGGAAAATGGATCATACGTTTAAGTCACTTTTATAGTTAAACTGAGAGATTTGTTGCTGCGAAAATAACATTAAATAGAGTAAAAATAAATAAATGCGACAGTTAAGAGTCCAAACGAGATGGGTTAGGTACAGTAAACTACTCTTCTCTGGTCTTCTGTCTTTCTTTTTCTGTAAACCACTTTTGCTACTTTCTGTATGCTTATTTGGTTGACTGGTAGAGAATGATATGAGGCATAAAATCTTCCATTTTAACCTTTGTTAAAGGGTTAATAAAATAAAACAAAAATATTATGCACGCTTCAAAATGTGAATACATCGAGTTTAAACTATTCCAAATTTGAACTCATTTCAAAAACGTAACCTGGTTCAACATGCCAGTTTGAAATAAAATAGAATTCTTTTTCAAATGTTTTCTGCCCTGTTCCGTATTCAACCATTTGTTTTTCTGATTGACCGACAACGTACTGGCAGTCACGCGACTGTAGTGTTTTCGCCCTACTTAACCTACATTTTTAATGGCCGATCAAGCTACGTTTCACCCAAGACACGTTTCCAAAGTAAACGAAGCTAGTTTTTCGGTTTTTTTTCGGTAGAAATAACCTTTTAGCCTTGTATTGTAACTGTGCTGTTGATTTGTTTAAAAAAAGGTTAATCGCGGTGTTAAATGATTTTCTTAAACTAACTTCTCTATATAAATTTTCATACAAGCCATCCTATTGACATTGTGTAAAAATAACAAGGCAGGAGGTTTTAAAAAAAAACTGGTTTATTTTAAGTCTATTTATTAAGTTAAATCGTATAGCAAGTGAAAACACACAATAAGGCTGTTTGAAGCGGTATCGCTCGCAGTGTAGCGGTTTATGTTAGTACATTGTTGCTTTATTTAAATTGAAACATGCTATATGCAACCAGAGTTACCAGTGATAACCCTTGCTTGCTTATAAATAAGGTTGACCGAATTTGTATTTATAACGAGTACGTAAAAATCATAGTAAATTAAAAAAATATACATAACACGCACAGTAAAAACAGTAGTTCCTTCAAACAAATGTATATCGCTTGGTTTGCATGTGTGCGTGCCTCGACCGTACGCGCTGCGAGCCACCATAAGCTAACTCAACAGGACGCACCAAGCCGGTTTAGTCGGGGCCGCGCTGACCGCGTAATTTGTGTTTTGAAGCTGCGTATTAAGTATTGAGCTACGTGTATCAACGCAACCCTAGCGCCCGAGCAGCAATAGGTAACAGAGACTCCTAAAAGGGCAGAGACAATCTACAGTTCAATTTAATATCTCGTGATGATAACAAGGGTAAGTATATAAAAAAAACAGAAATATCAGGGGTCAATGACACACAAATTGACCTAGTCCCAAACTAAGCTTGTACTTATATAGAGCAATACAAAGTTTAAGTTTATCCATTAACCTACCGCCAAACAGCAGTGTTCGCATTGTTGTGTTCCGGTTTGGGGATAAGACAGCCGGTGTAATGACTAGCATAGAGGCATTCCATCTTAGTCCTCAGGGTTGGCAACACATTTGCAGTCTTATGCTAATGTCTATGGGTCACAGTTTCCACTTACCATCCTTAGGTGGCCTGTGTGCTCGGTTGGCTTCTCTATGACATAAAAAAAAAAAAAAAAAATAAGTATCCATAAAACAGGAATCAATATTTGTGCTCATCCCACAAATATCGGCCCGGGGGATTTGAACCCAGGACCCCTAGCAACGTAGGCGTCGTCTTTAAAGTGTATCAAAAGATGTAACAGATGTAGTGCATAATAGTTTTCCTTCGTATTTTCACGGAAACGTACGAACGTGTCCTGCTATTTCAGTCGGTCACAATACAAAAAGTACTGAGGTTGACTGAAGTAGCATGATACGTTCGTACGTTTCCGTAAAAATACGAAGGAAAACAATTATACACTACACCTGTAACTACGAGCAATGCTCTAATTTGTCTCGGGCTCATTTGTTAATTCCAATCAGAACGGCGACCTTTTCCAAAACCGTGTATATTAATAGCAGCCCTCGTTTTCCGCGCCAACTCTGGTCCTAAAATACTCATTTTCATCATCAATCTATTTAAACATGTTACTATGATTTGTACTGCAAATGCTGAGAGTTCATCAACTCTTTAACAAATCAGGGTTTCTATTCTACTCGGGGAAACCACATAGCCTTTGGCATTTTATCATTTTGTTTTTGACTCGGCCGCCATTACTGTCAAGTAAATATTTAGGAGCTTTGACAGTACGATGACGATAACATACGTAGACATACGGTTCCCCTGTATCCCTGATCTTCATTTTGTCCTAATGCATCGATTGTCCGATTTTTTGTTTATCCTAAGTTTAAAACTATGTAGTGTTGTTATACAACCCTAACCTAACTAAACCAAATAAAACTTAAAAAAATGCCTCACTCATCTGAAAACCAGTTTAGGGCAAATGAAAATTCGGGCAATCGATCCGTTAGGACAAACGTTACCTTCACGCGTTCATACCCTGAGTAGGCAGAGATACAAAATTACCTACAACTTTAAAAACTTTTAAGCTAAGATGCTGCTTATCAAATACTACAAGCCGTTAATCCTCTAAGTGGCCCGTTACAATTTTCACGTGAAGACATAGAATGTTAATATTCCAAGCCGGCAACCACACGACAATATACGATACGAATTGCTTTTGATATATTTGTATCAATGTCAACGTTACGTTAGCTAAAAATGTTGTCACATCAAAAATCTAAATATCAGTACCCTTAATATGAGAACAGTTCTGTCCTACTACGGAGAAAAGGTACAAGTGCAATTAATTAATAGAAGCATATTAAGCTCTCACAGGTTATAATAAGGTTGGAACTGCAATACAATTCATATAGTAGATGTGACTTTTTGCCGTAGGGGGCACAGTTGCAGTTACCTTACTCGCTAGCGAGTCGAGTGCTATCTCCCTCACGGACCTCACACTATTGTTATAGAGTACGAGGGACAGAAGAGGTAAGGGTACTGTGTAGGTTTTGTTCGATGCAACTTAACCTAATCGTTAATATTCAAAATACATAAAAAGGAAGGTTGTTGTACCAACCTTTAGAAGTGCATGTAGGAAATTGCTTTTTATTCGATCAGTAAAGTGCCCAAATCCAAATATAATGTTTCGGTCAACGGCTAAAAAGAATCGGAGAAACCACTCAATTTTAAATAAACACAATCAAAATTCCAAATGTATATTTGAATACAGTTTGATCAATACGCCTGAAATAGTCGACCCACCCTGTATTTAGCTTCTCAATTATTCACAGAAGCTGGTGAACTAGCAGCACGGAAAAGCTAACTTCGAAGGGGACTATTTTAACCCCTGACGCAAAAACAGGGTTGTTTAAACTGATTGTCAGTCAAGGCTATACAAATTGGATAATATTTATAGCCTGTCGATACTTGAAGCTACCACCATTTAGTTCTTCATTTAAATATAAATTTTAACGGTTTTTTCATTATAAACTGTTTGCCGCCATTTTCTTTTTGTACCTACTAAATATTTATTTATTTATTTATCAAGGGAAAACAGCAATTTATAATGTTATGGTTAATACATTTTAGCAAGAACATTGGCCAAAACAGTTTCCATTACTGGAATAATTACAGTTGTTGCTCTAACTAAGAAATTTTTGGTTAGTTATTTCAGCTTTTGATCATGAATTAAGTGACAAGACTATAACAAATATAACACTCTTACATAAATATTTACACACATATAAGTACATAAATATTACACTTTTCCAAAATAATGAGTCTCGCCTACAATACTTATTTCCATAAATATCTTCATTTTTCTCTTGTGATATTTTATGTATGACTACTTCTTAATCTGATTTAATATATTGAAAGATTTTACCACCACACAGATTTCTGGAAAAATAAGTCGAGACTTAGATGCCTGACAGTAGACACAAAATGTATATTACATGCATAAATCTATATTAAATGAGAAGAAAATATATTTATATTAATATGCTTCAAACCACTGCCAAGCAGCAGTGTTCGTATCGTTGTGTTCGAGGCATTCCATCTTAGTTGTTAGGGTTGGTAACGCGTTTAGGGTTTTAGGATTACAGTCTTAAGATGTAGTCTTAAGACTGCAAATGTGTATGGGTCACAGATCCCAGTTACCATCAGGTGGCCTGTGTGTTCGTTTGCTTTTTCCGCACCACATTGTTTTTATTGTTGTTTACTATAAAATTGATATTAGTATAAATAAATAAACAAATATTAAGGGACAATCAGACACAATTTGACGTAGTTGCAAACTAAGTTCAAGGCTTATATTATGGGTAGGTACTAGACAAAGATAAATATACTTATAAAGAGAGATAAATACTTAAATACATAGAAAACATCCAAAACTCAGGAACAAATACTCGCGCTCATCACACAAATATTTGGCCAAACCAGGAATCAAACCCGGGACCGATAGCTTCGTAGGCAGGGTCTCTACTAACTACGCTCACGACATATAGTAGGTATACTGTGTAGGTAAAAGAAAGAAAACGGAGTTATGCTTTACACTCTGAAAGAAAATATAGCGTTTTGTGATCTTATATTATGTTAATATGAAGTCTTATTGCTTGTTTTTAGTCTATTATAAAAACGAATAATTCATTGTCGAATTCCGTAACGTTAATACTAAATGAATAATAAGTCGGGCAACGTTATTGTAATCGTTATTTATTTAATAAACGGCTTGATTTGTTAGATTTTTTATGGATATATAAAGGGGTCCCTAACATAGATCCTTGCGGAACTCTCAAGGTAATGATTGTGTTTTTATATAGGAATTAAAATGTCAACTAATTCAGGTAATTCGAGCTATAAAAAAGAAGGAAGTAAATGGAATGTATGAAATCCCATGTAATAATAAAATGTTGATATAAAATATAAAAATATGTCATACAATCGGTATTTGAAGGAAAAATTTACAAAATTATCTATATAATTAGGGTCATCCTCTGAACTTGTATTCATTTACATAGTTAATTAATGTTTACAATTTCGGACAATGGTCTTTAAGAAATATGTACAATATTAATAATATTGGCCACGAAAAAGGACATAACAGCCCAGTTTACACGTAGGTGCAAAAAATGCTCGAAATAGTTTGTCATGTTAATAAAAAAAATAGGTACAGTTAACCACAAAATTTTAAATGACAGCGTTGTGGAAAAATGCACGTATGAAATATTTTACCTGTAATGTTATTAATAAAAATAACTGGGCAATACCAGTTTTTTAACGGAAGTTGCTGTGTTTTGACAAACTGCATACCAATAAATTCGGAGTACTGATTTTATCTGTCTGTCCGTTTGTTTCACTTTTACGTCGCCTAGACTAAACTGATTCTTAGTAAAACATCGTCAAACTACAAACATCGTCATTTTAGTGTGTATAAAAAAAGAATTATAGATTTTCATGTTCCACAAATCGTGCGACCGAAGGGATCCATTTGATCAAAAATTCGTGGAATCACCGCTGTCATAATCTAAGTGATTAGTTTTCCTAAAATATGTTTTAAGGTTATTACAGTATAACGTCACGAAACTTTATTATTCATTCACGATAAAAGTGGACATCATTACAAAAAACTAATAATAAAAAAGGCAAGCACGCTATATATTGGTGATGTAATATTGGTGTACCAATTACTTTTTGTGTTTTGAGTACAGGACCTACCCAACACTCATACGGTAAAGGAAAACGGCGTGAGGAAACCTGCACATTCGAACTGCTTAGTGTGAAAAACGGGTTGACCAGTCTCAAAAATAAACTCAAAAACAACATGTATAAAAAAACAATTTTAAAGTTATTTGTTATAAACAATATAGTCACTTGTATCTAAAGAACCAATTAAGTCTATTTAGTTGTGATAGTTTTCATTTTTTATATTTTTGGGTGTGGGGGAACACGTAAAGCCGGAATTTTTTTTTAATTCTGACTCTTTAATGTCATACAAAAGCACTGTTAAAGCGATGAAACTGTGGCAAAATAACAAACATACCGTTAGATTCCAAGAAGCAACTGTTAATCCCTAATGATCCTCAGCCTCCAGAGAAAGTTCCAAAGCCCTTGATGGACAATAATGTCAACATAACAACTTGATACCTAAAGGGAAACTGACCTAGAAACCTACAGGTCAAAAGCAGGCTTCGGTCTCAAAGTGGACACTAGTGATGTATCATTGAGTTTGACAAGGGTTTTGAAGAGGAAACAGGGCTTTAGAAAGTATTTATGAACATGCCTATGCTGTAAATCTAAGTGAAAAAACACTTGAAATGTCAAATAAATATACTTTCATCTGAGAGTTTGAAGAACATTTTTATTTGTGAAAACAATCTAATCTACAGCGCACACGTATTTAGTAAGAATAACAGATTGATAAGAAATAATGTTATTATTCTGAAATCTATTTCTTTTTTTCAAATATAAAAGAATAAACTGACTGGCTGAATGATCGATCAAGCCACAGCCGAAACCGCTGAACCTAGGAACTTCAAATTTGGAAGGCATATTCCTTGGATATTCGAATTAGCAGTTTGAAGTGGCAGTGGGCCGGCCACATGTGCCGCAGAAAGGATAACCGCTGGAGCTATCGTGTGCTTGAGTGGAGACCGCGGATCGGCAAACGCAGTGTAGGACGCCCTCAGACTAGGTGGAGCGACGATCTTCGCAAGGTGGCTGGCAGAAGCTGGATGAGAGTGGCCGCAGATCGTGCTAGGTGGTGTGCAATGGGAGAGGCCTACGTCCAGCAGTGGACTAATATAGGCTGATGATGATGATGATGATGATTCCTTGGATATTCTAGGAGCAGACTGTCAAGGGATTTTTGGAAATTCATCCCCTAAGGGGTTAAAATAGGGGTTTTAGCGACAAACTAATGCTATGCGTACAAAAGTCGCAAATGACTTCTAATAATTAATTATATGATAGTTTTCGTCATACTTACCGTCCTTCTTAAACTAAATACTTCGATGAAAGATAATATGATCAATAATTTTGTCGATTTGTAAGAGAAAGGATCTAACCGTACTGAAAACAAAGCAATAAATTGCAAACTTTATGTTATTAACGAAAAAATTACATAAAATATTCAAACTTCACAACACTAGATAATTTTTACAGTCTGTGCCGGGACCTCATTATGGAGCCTATTTCCCATATAAATCGGAAAGCCTAGCACTGAATGCGTTAGCATTACCAACCTAACAAAAACTCCTCAAGTCGACATTGATTGTACCTGTCAAATCAGTTCTGAATTCAAATGGACGTCACTGCAAATTGGACTTTAATGCACTCCTTTAGAATTCCGTTACTATAGTTTCTTAAACACAATGGTGGTTCTTGGAACACTTTCTAGTCGATGATTGATTTGTTTGACGAAGGGCTATTTATTTTGAGAATAAATAGAGCCTGGTAGAACATTAAATAAGGACAAATAATGAAGTTTCTTCACATAAAATACCACATCAACAGCATACAGCATCAACAGCATAAAATACCACAGATAATTTAATAAATTAATTATAATTTTGTACATTCTGTATCTAGTTTATGTCAAACTACTAAGCATAAAACGGATTTTTATAACATTATCTCAAACAGCAGAAATATAAAACACAAGATGCTTAAAACTTTTTTCAAGAACTGTCAAATTGTATCTAAGGAATTGACGTAAAAGACGCAACTGTCTTGCCGTTTACGTCAATCATTCCTTGCTATCGATAACGATAGCGTTCGCTGAATGCATTTTGCTCAGCGGCCCTAGCCTATATAGATGCAATTTTTTTATGGCATAGAGAAGGCAAACGAGCACACAGGCCACCTGATGGTAAGTGGAAACTGTGACCCATAGACATTCGCATTCACAAGACTGCAAGCCTAAGACTGCAAATGCATTGCCAACCCTGAGGACTAAGATGGAATGTCTCTATGCTAGTCATTACTCCAACGCTGTGAACACTGCCGGTAGGTTTAATGGATAATGGGTTTTCATTTCTATCAAGCAACGCAAAATGTACGATGAATGTCACCCCATAGACCACCTGTTGGTAACTGAAGCCCGAACTGTGGTGATCATGAACTGTGGTGATTTTTAGCCAAGTTTGATGTGCCCACTTAAGTTTTTTTAATTTTTGTTGCTATCTCATACTATTTAAATAACCTACAATGAACTTTTTGAGTATGAAGAAATCTTGACCACATACATTCTGTCGGCCACAGATCGTTAACATAACTTTCTATAGCATGTAGTATTTCAATAACGCATGAATGACACTAATATGATATACACTTGTTATTATTTGTTCAGATGTCAACGGCTTTGTGACAGGTAACTGTCAGATCATTTGTAATGTCAATGCCTTACCAAATTGTCAATGTCATGTTTTGGAAAGCTTTTGTCGTGAAACAAAAACGAATGGGTATCCCATTAAAATATGAGTCTCTTACAATAACATAAATTACTATAGATTTGATTCACACGAATGCTTAAAGAGAATGACAATAACTCAAAATAATACATTGAAACAATGACATACATTGAGAGATGTGCTATTATAACCAAACAAACTTTAAAAATGAGGAGGTTCTATGTGTTCCGATTTCTCCGTCAATTGTAGACCGATATAAAAATATATTTTGTGATTGATAATTTTAAAATGAATTTTTAACTTAGAATCAATACGAATCAGCGAAGTTTTTAAATCTATTTGTCCGTTTTTTTTTTAATCTACTGTCTTAGTGATCACATAAAGTGGTTTTTCCCATTCGTGAAAAACAAACACTAGAGACTCGTAATAGGAGAAATTAACTTTATGTCATTACCTAAAAAAGATGATTAAAAAAAGAGCAGGGTTTAAAAACTTTGCTTATTCGTAATGATTCTAATAAGGTAAACGCAGCTATCAACGACCCATCGAAAATCTGCAGGTATTACCGACCCATAAGTGTAATTCGAATTTTTAACGTTTCTGCGACTGTTTGAGCCACAGGTAATAGAAAAAATACACGCGTTTGTTCGTTGAGCATCGGATACTCTGAAGTTAGTGTGCGTGGCAGTGCGAAAATGAGATAAAATATATCAGTTTCTGTGCGGCCGGCGTGGACGCAGGTCTTGTCGTACTGGCCCTTGTTCCTGCAGGTAAGTACCCAATTTTTCTGCTTAAGACATTTAATGCATATTATTGATACCTACAAGTATCGTGTAGTACTTTATGTATACATTTACTTATAAATTCTTGAATTTGTTATGCATTTAATTGAAAAAACGTCACTTTATATCATAAAACTTTAATTAAAAATACGGCGGTGATAGCTTCTTCCATTTTACTAGTTGCAGCCATTACCGACCCATGAGTCGGTAATGGCCGCCACGTAGACTTACGTTTTAATATCTTTTCTGTTGAAATTTGACAATTATCCAAGCATTTGTATAAACCATTTTAATAACAAACAATCAGCCTTTGTATAAATATATTAGCGTTATACAATAATTTGTGTAGTTTTCTTGTTTTTGCGTTGTAAATTTTTTGAAAATGACTACATTTTTCATAACTCGATATACTTTAGAGACAATAATTAATTAACCATAATTTAATAAACTTGGTTTTTGTAGTTGAATGTTGTATTACTTTAATCAATCACGGTCTCTTTTACAGTCAGGAAACCACCGATCATAAATATTATGTACTTTTCTTAAGTCGGTAATACATTTTACTATTATACCCTACATAATCTATTACCGACCCATGTGGGTCGGTAATAGTAACAATGAGTAACTATTAGCGACCCTACACAAATTATGAGGTATACTTAAGTATTGAATGTTAAGTAATATTATTTATATTGGTGTAAATTGTGGTCCAAGAATTGATGATATATTTAATTGAGAATCTAGATGCCTAAGCCGATCTGAAACACCCCCGTGTATGTCCAGCGATTTGCATTGGTTTCTTTGTTTTTTGAAACTTTTGGGAAATTTCAACAAGAAACAGATTACTTACTTAAGTAATTCTGCGATAGTATTAAAACAGTTTGGTTTATGAAAGTGTGTTTTTCTGAAAGTAGTCTAGTATAGTATTCATCGTATGAGATTATTTAAAAAAACTGCTATCTAACCGACGTTTAAATAAAATTTAAAGTGTCTAGCTGACTAAGGTAACAAGATTGGACCCCAAGAGGGATTTAGTTATACTTTTAGGTCGAGTAGTGGCAGGATCTAAGACCACTGAATGCTTATTATCAGCCTTCGATTTTCTTTTGTTTTGATTTATTCGCGAAAACGTAAGAAATTGATTCCTAGAACACTTTGAACTATGTCATGTGTTCTTTCTTTCTTTCTTTCTTTCTTTCTCAAAAGTATAACCAAATCCCTCGTGAGGGCTAATCTTGTTAGCTTAGTCTGCTAGACCCTTTTTAATGCGTTTTTATAAATAAAATTAAGGCTCAGCACTACACTTACTTAGATACTTATGTAGGTAGATGACCATATAAAACATACACTTGTAACGTGTATTGTTTTTTTAATGTTGTAGAATATTTTTTTCAAATTTTATGATGATTAAAGTATGTTTCACCATTTACAGTTGTATCATTTTTTGACAGTCGTTAATAGCTGCAAAAAAAACGTTAATAGCTTCACAGCCGTTACTATGGGTCGGTAATAGAAACAATCGACTTACCCACTTTATTAATATTTTTTCACAAGAAAATGGTTTATTTTTAAGCATTTAACGTGGTAAATATAAACCCAATATTCAATATTACCATATAAAAATAATAAAAATACTGTGACGGCTACCAATATTCCTAATAAGTATGATCAATTTCAAAATTGCCTTAGGAGGGTCGTTGATAGCTGCATTTACCTTAATGTAATACCACTGAAAAATTTCCTAGATAAAAATGACAAAAATTCAAATTAGTATCATCTCCGAAACTAGTAAAAATCACTGAACATAATCATGGATTAAATCGATAGATTTATAGTTATAGCTGGTCTTTCAACCTAGGCATTGACGTTGGTTTTTGGGATACCCTGTA
Organism: Acleris sparsana; assembly: GCA_923062465.1. Classification (NCBI taxonomy): domain Eukaryota; kingdom Metazoa; phylum Arthropoda; class Insecta; order Lepidoptera; family Tortricidae; genus Acleris; species Acleris sparsana. Next base: position 3,043,581 of record OV281288.1, read on the forward strand.
TATGAAATAAAGCGTCCCACAATATTTGGGATAACTAATTTAGTAAATTATTGTTTCCACGAATGTGATTTCGTAGAAAACACATCCTTACTAATATTATAAACGCGTATGTTTTTATGTATGGATGGATGTTCATTACTCTTTCACGCTGCAACGGCTGGACGAATTTGGATGAGATTTTAAATGGACATAGCTTATACCCTAAATAAACACACAGGCTACGTTTTATACCGGAAAAATCAAAAGTTCCCGAGGGAATAACGATATTTGAAATCTACGCGGACGAAGTCTCTTGTATAATTGTTGAATATTTAAATGATAGTATGTGTGTATGTGAACACTATGTAAAAACAAAAACAATACAACGAAGATAGTATGATGAACGTGATGGTATGATGGCAGACAGTAATGAGGATAGTTTGGTATTTTTTTAAATGGTATACTTACTACAAGTTAAATAATATCGACGCAACATAGCGGACAATGTCAAAGCATACACACAAACCTAGTGTTTTCTTTAAATATAATATTTAACATTTGTGAAACGGTATCTAAGTCTGCCAAATTAAGGGCTTAAAGACGTCGTATGGTCTTCATAAACGTAGTTACTAGGCGGGCCAGTTACCCAATAGTTATGTAATAGACAGACATAGCATACCTAATAGGATTAGGGCTAAAGTCTACCGTTGAAACAAAGCTAACTAGAAGTGATATTGACGCTATTTTGAGAGCGTGATAATATTGGAAAAAAAGTATTCTTAAATTTTCATCAATATCATCATTATCAGCCCGTATTAGTCCATTGAAGGACAAACGCCTCTCCCAATATCTGCTCTCTCGTATTTCTACTTTAAATATGTTTATGTAAGGTATTTGCATGCAGATTTTGTATATATTTTGCCACCAACTCTAAGCATTTATGTATATATATATAATTATTCTATATTTTCTTTCAATTACACTTTATTCGATTAGCGTACTGTCCGCCTGTTACACTCGGAGCTGCCTGAAAATCAGCGCTGCAGGTGTTTAACTCCTCAGCATTATTCTGAGCCAGTGTCCGATTCACTCCCGCGAAGACACACTCACTACTTGTTTATTTTTGTTTCTGTTTTTGTCACTTGTTGTCACTTTTTTTTTATGTGTTTCTTGTGTGTGTAGTTAATAAATGTATTTTTCTTTTCTTTTCTTTTCAATGTACGTCACTGCTCCCGATTTTCAGCTTCTCTCATCCAACCTATATCTACCAAACTGCGCAAATCATCGCTCCATCTTGCCTCAGGGCGTCCCTCATAACGTTTGCTAAGACGCGGTCTCCACTCAAAAACACGGCGGCTCTAACGGTTGTCAGTTTTGACTACTGCCACTTCAGCTTGCTAATTCGCCGGGCCATGTCGATTACTTTGATTCTGTGGCAAATCACATAATTTCTAATGTTATACTTTAGTGGGAGTTCAAGCTTCTTTACATAGCGTGGTCTGAACTGGTGGAACAGTCTAGCCGTGAGTGTCCACGTTTCGGCCCCGTAGGTAGGTAGGTAGGTAGGTAGGTACACTACTTTAATCCGAAGATACATAATTCCGATTTTTATAGATGACTTAACTTTTGATATCGTTTATCAATTTTATCATTCAAACCTAACCTAGCCTACATATGACAATTAAATTATGCAAAATAAACATTCGGACGAGTGAATGTTTGGAAAAAAGAAATTCGGAATTTTAAGGTGGTCCTATCGGTAAGACGCTCTGGCCGATGCACTGATGGATTTAACTTTATAACTATTAAATTGTGCAATATGTAATTTTAAAATTTATGTATCACATTTGGATAACTCTTTCATCTAAAATCTCTAAAACACACTATTACGCATCTTTTTTTTTTTTTCTACTTAAGCATCCTTGGCGTGGGGAGATGTAGGTTTCTATTAGGTTAGGTTTTCAACAGCCCCAAACAACCAAGCAGCCCAGAAAAAGGATGGAAAGAATTGTATTAATTATTTTAATATATTGAACCATAATATTGTAAGTCTGAGCTATATTTAAAGTTTCCATTCTTGACCTCAGGTGTCCCTCGCAATCCATACCAACGTTTAAATCCAAAATAACATCCTAACAACAGCTCTAGGGTCAAAAACGTAAGTTAGTTACTGTTTTCTGTGTCCTTGTGTCTTTGTGAGTAGTAGAAGCCCACACGACTTTCAGCTAGTGCCTTTAAATCCATCAGTAGGCTAGGTTAGGTAAGAATATTATATTATGACCAGAGATCGGACAATTTGGCGTTTTGTTCTCACAATAATGTGGACATGACTCCAAAGATTTTAATTACAATAATTAAATGAAATTAATTGATTTCTTACCTGAATTTTAACCTTGATCCTTTACAGGACAAGTAATAAATAATACAAAGACGTGAGGAGTGGCCATTAAAATTAATCTACTTAAGTATGTAATGGAGCCATCCATTAACATGCGTGGATTGCGAAAGAGGCTTTACACCTCATACATTTATTGTAGCCGTAAAAATAAATAAACTATAACTACGAGAAAATTATAAAAATATTGCTTATTTGCTTTAATAAATCTACACAGTAACAACTCTTTGTATTTTTTTACTTATTACTGTCTTGCAAAATATCAAAAATATGTTTAAGGTAATTGGAATCCTTGAAGGCACGTCCACATTAATGCGAGTACTGACGCTCTTTTGTCTGATCCCGGTTATGACTAACATAACGTTATATTATAATATATGTTAGGATTGTTTTTTTTTTATAATAAGTAGTAGTTAGGACAACTCAAAATTGTTATTCTGTAAAATGCCCACATAAGGGCTCTTAATTATATATCCACTAGAGGACGCCCGCGACTTCGTACGCGTAGAATTCGTTTCCCGCTCCTCCTCCTACTTCTCCCCGTTGGTGGTCGATTTTCGGGACTCCTTTCATACTGCACCCCGAGACCTCATAAGGAACCTATGTACCAAATTTGGAATGCTTAGACTCAGCGATTTGGGTTGTATTGCACCAAGATTGAATGTGAGTTCAACCTTTTTTGAATAAAATCGGATTGATTTTTTAAACATGTGTTAAAATATAATATAAATCAAAAGCACTTCATTAATACTCCTTGTATTGATATCAACTTCTAAAATCACCCCCAAAATAACTTTCTACCCCTTTTTCACACCCTTAGGCGATGAATTTCAATAAAATACAGAACATGTTTTCCATCAATTCTGTTAAAGAATTTTTAAGCGAAATTTGAAGTACATCGGACTAAAGAATCACTTTGCCCCCCTTTATCGGATGCGTACGTCATACAAATAACACACCCTCCAAGTTTCAGGTCTCTACGATCAGCGGTTTAGGCTGTGCGTTGATCCGTCAGTCATTCAGGACAAAGCATATTATATGTACCTATAGATATACTACCTATTTTTACAAGTTGATCACAACCTCATCCATCAATGGCATGTCTACCACCAGCAATATGTGCCAGTTCCAGACGTACTTTATATCTAAGACAAAGCCAGTGTGTTGCCAACACACATATTGATGCATGTAGCGAGGAATAACCCGTGTCGCAAATACAGTGACAGGAAACGGCCACACACGTGACATATTATAAAAGTAGGTCACTGGAGTGTTTTTGCAATCTCACCAAGCATTGTGCTCACTGAGCTCATTGTATTCTGGTGTTGGGACAATCAACCAGTGAAATTAAAGCATTTGCAGTCTTAGGATTCCAGTCTGGGGATTAGTAGTCATGATAAGATGGCTGGTGTGCTCGTTTGCCTTCGGCTAGTTTTTAGGATTTTCAGTAAGATTTCTTAGCCAAATGGCAAGAACGTATATAGTATTATAATTTCATTATGCCTTAGACTATAGAAATATTGAAATCTGCTTAACTATATCTATGTGAATCATAATATAATAAAGGTTATCAGCCATAATATATATCGTGCCTTTACTTTCTCAACCTCGTATCTGACCGAATAGTTATATAGGAAACGCACTCATGTCCTCTATAAAATAAAGACTACTTTCCTATCTAACTATTCGATCATTTACGAGGTTGAGAAAATAAAGGGACGATATGTATAATGGCTCCATTGTCAATTTCTCCGTGTTACGCTACAAGTATGTGTATCATATTCAATACCAAACACACTCGCCTTTAGAGTTATATTGTATAATATAAGAATGTAAGACAAGAACTCAGATTTACTATTAATTCAACACAGGCTCTCTGCGTCTCCATTCTTGGCAGTAAAATCCAAATCGTCTTTGACCAGTTATGGCCTGGTTTTTACTCGGCCGCCTTTACTGTCAAGTAAATAAGAGCTCTTTCCATCGCCCTTTGAGTGACCTTGAGCCTTCTTATGAGGCCCATTGTAAGCGACCATGTCTCGGATCCATACGACATCACTGGCAACACACACTGATCAAAGACTTTTGTCTTGAGGCACTGTGGTATTTGGGACAAGAAGATAGTGCGTAGCTTACCGAACGTTGCCCATCCGAGTTGGATTCGACGATTGACCTCTTTTTCGAAGTTTCGAAACCGCTGGATGACAGCAGCAGAGGACCGATCGTTGTGGAAAACCTTGGGGAAGGCCTTTGTCCAGCAGTGGACGTCTTGCGGCTGACAATGATGATGATGATGAAATAAGAGCTATCAAGATGTAGACAATACGATAACAGCTCAAAAACGATATGATTTTTCGTGTTGAATAGAGGCCCGTGCTACTGCATAAAACCATTGCCATGACATGTTATCTATCGTATTGTATTTGCCGCCATTACTGTCAATTAATAGTAGTTTACGTCACGGTTGCGTAATACTAATTACGCAGAGTCGCGTACAATAATTTGTCTACACACATAATTATAAGTACTCTAAGGGATCAGAACCAGAAAGGCAAACCAGCATTACTTGTGGTAGAAGGTGACAGCGATGACAGCTGTAACGTAATGAAATTACGCTATCTAATATTGTAAAGTAATGAGATCCAAATTTGGAACATCTTCAAAAATTAACACCTGTCATCGCTGTCACCTACATTGTTTTGAACGCATAGGTAATAGAGGATGTATAATATGAGCTAACATACCGTTGACAATAGGATAACATGTTAAAGGCTTGTTAAAGGCAATATGGTTTTACCCAGTTGCTTAGAATTTCTGGGTACGGCTTGTTCAGCTCACTTTCCCGTAATGGGCACTTTATCTAAAAGTGCACTTTATCCTAAATTTACACTCCCAAAAGATACACTTGCCCAAGTGGGGCACTTTCTCGAAAGGTGCAATTTCAAAAAGTTCACTTTCCCAAAAGGTACACTGTCTTAATTGGGGAAATTTCCCAACAGATGCACTATTTCCATCTCTACCATAGTGTCCACACGATTTTTTTTCAGATGAAGATCCTGCATGGGTCATGTCATGGTGGCAATGTTAACGTTTTCTGTCTGATCTCTAGAACCTTTGTGCTCGTAATTTTTTTACTATTTATCGAATAGTATATTCCTAGATTTGTCTTATCTATTTTCAAAATATTTCAGTATTTATTGTTTTTCAATTGTTAGTACCTGAGGTAATATACAGGCTGATTCTTTTTAAAATTTTGAGATTGATTATAGTAGAGATCATTTGAGAAAGTGCACCTTCTGAGAAAATGTATCTTCTGAGAATGTGTTATATCCAATAAAATGCACTTTTTCAGAAAGTGTAGTTATTAGGAAGTGCACTTTTAGAGACAGCGAGATCCGAGAAAGTGATCCTTCAGAAGAAGTGCACGTTTAGAGAAAGTACACATTTCAGGAAAAAGAGTTAACAAGCCGTACACGAATCTCTGTGCTTCTATTCTCCTGGGCACAACCGTAATGCCTTAAACGTGTTTTGGTATTATTTTTAACTCAGCTGACATTACTTTCAAGTAAATAAGAGTTATAGCCTCCTAAGGCCCAAAGTCCTTTTAAAAGGCCTTCGTCCGGCCATTCAAATAAAGGTATAGTGCAAAGAAAGTAAGGTGGATTTTCTTTTGTTTCTATAACTAATGATCAAATTAGAAAATCGAATTTATTTCATTCACAATAGATTCATATTCCATTGATTCATTTCGTTGTATGGTGGGCCGTACGAGGATAGTAACGTTGACATGGTGACTTTTCAAAGGTTGTAGATTTTATGCAGTAGATTCATGGGTCATATCTGATGTATACAGAGCAAAGCAAAAAACCCCATTCAATAGAAAAAATGTTTCTACGATCACTCACCCCAAGGCAAGTAGGAAACATCGATCGAAGAAAGATGTATGGAGAAAAGCATTTTTTGAAAACTCGACACCATACAAAACTATGATTTTTTGAATTTCAAAACGTTTTTCACCCTTATCTTGTCAATTGGTCATGACCAGTGATCGTACTTTTTGTATATTTTTTGTTGCGATGACGTCAAATGACACACGAGAGCGACCTAGGGTTGTCGGCGTGTATAATATGATTGACGTATAAAACTATGTAATATTATGTGGTCGTTGAAAATCATTTCCAAATTTACGTAATCTTTTAATAAAGCATGTGAATAAGCGGAATAATTATTAGATTTCTAAATTTGCGTGCGGGTTTTCATTTACCTCGTCACAACTTGTTTGGATCGTGACATTTTTTTAGCACAATAGGAACAAAATATTGAAGAACCTATCCTTGATAAAAAACTATGCTCACTTAACAGTTTCTCCATTGTGTTTAATTAGTTAATAATTATTGCTTATTGTTACACACAAAATCAACGCAACTGTTCTTAGCACTTGACGGGACGCATATATTTATGCACTGCCATTATATTATACTGCCTATGCTAATATATAGTTAGTATATACTACTGACAACCCTAGCACTGCACCAAAAATGCTACAAAAAGTACGATCACTGGTCATGACTCATGATGTGGTCACGACTTACTAACGCAGAGCGAGGGTTGTGAGGAATTCGATGTTTAGTTACTATGAGGTACACTTTCTGTGTGTTTAGTATCTGCAATGCAGTATTTTATTCCTTACACCGCGTAACTATGGCAATAATGCGCAAGTAGCAATCAAGATTTCTTTGTTCTTTTAATTTCTAGCACTGCACCGAGCAAACGCCGATCGTCCAATGGCGCTTTCATTCCTGTTATTTTGTAATCTAATAAATCAAAGTATTTTATACAATTGACGAGTATAAATTTATTGGTTATAAAAATGAATTCACAATATTAAACGTGTATGGATATATCATATATAAAAAAAAAAAAAAAAAAGTAATAATAACATAATATAACTTAATACTAACAAATTGACTAATTAGTGAGTTACTTAACGAAAAGAAGTTGCCACTAAATACAGAATATAGATAGTTTAGTTTAGTTTAGTTAAGTTTATTTATTTATCAATGTAATGTTACAATATAGATCGCATTGCATGTCAAAAAATACGAAATTACATTGATACCGTCAACAAAACATTAATACAAATTGATAAAATAATATTAAAATAATACAATAATATAATATAATAACACTCAAATAATCAGAAACAACAAACGAATACGAAGAAATACAGATAGTTAAACTATGATTTACAGTTTTATATGCTATGAATTGTGCATTGACGACATAAAACAAACAAACAAGCTCACTTTTGCATTTAGGTACTATATTTAGAGGAAGATTTGTCAAAACTAAAAAATTACAACCATATGTATACAAAAATATTCTGAAATAAAACCGTATTATAATAAACTTCTTACTCGTTTAAAACTACTGGCTGGAAAGAAAACTGCAAAAACTTTCATTTTGACAACCAGATGACAGTTATTGTTTCGTGAAATTGTTACAGCAATATTTTCACTGTTATTTTGTGTTTTTCAGGCTCAAAAATCAAAGATGAGTTACCTGGAGAAAGTAGACCGGTATCTGGACTCCCTGAAAGTCGGGAAAAGTGAGTATTTTTTTAACAAAAAAATACCCTACAGAATTGTCTCAAAGGTGTCTCTTTCATATTTTTACGGCCGTATATCACGTATCATACGCATGCTTAGTGTTATGGTAAATTTTAAGGAACATTTCATACTTAAATGCATCACATTATTAAGGCTCAACTCGTTTTAAAAGTAAACCTTAGGTTAGTTTAAAATAGTATGCCGTATGTACGTTCGCATCATACGTTACTCTGATGGGTTGGACATGCATATTTAACGTGTATACTAATCTGCGTACGTTCTGTACCCAAAGGGTACCAATGGTACCCTATTACTAAGCCTATGCTGTCCGTCCGTCCATTTGTCTGTCGGCGAACTGTATCTCATGAATAGATGTTTTTTTTTTCAGTGCGTACTTTTTACTGCGATTATAACAAGAAATAAAACCAAGTTAAAGGTGTCCCCATAAAAAACCTCAATATATGGTATCTTTCGGTATCCAAGTCCGACTTGCAAATGGCCGCATTATTCTCAATAATAATTGTTCAGTTAACACCAAAAAAGAGGCTATAAGTCATTCATTTTACTTTTAAGATCTGAATTTAAACATCATGAGATAGCGTTCTCTGTGGAAATGGTACAGGACCTACATCATAACACCTCAGTATAGACAGTAGGTAGTCAATATTCAAAGGTATATCGCGCGGCTTGCTTGTGTGCGTGCCTCGACCGTACGCGCCGCGAGCCACCATAAGCGAACTCAACAGGATGCACCAAGCCGGTTTTAGTCGGGGCCGCGCCATCATATCCGCATTTGGTTGTTTATGCATGTTGGAGTTTTGTCTTGTCCGAAGTACACACTCATGTGGCTAATTTACTGAATAAATATTTTGAATTTTGTTGCGTGCGTATTATGAATCGACCGCGCACATTGACTCCACCCTAGTGGCCGAGCGGCAATAGGTATTAGAAACTCCTAGAGGGCCCGAAACCACTTCTATTCTACTTATAGTATGATAAAACTTTATTATGTTCCAGGTGCCATGGTAGACTCCTGGTTCATGATGTCTAGCCCGATGCCGATCCTCGCCGTGGTGGTGGCGTACTTGGTACTGGTGCGGTTGGGGCCTCGGCTGATGAAGAACCGACCTCCGCTAAGGATCACCAGACTTATCACCTATTACAACGCGACGCAGGTGCTGTTCTCGGCCGTGATTGTATATAAGGTGAGGTTCAGCAGTTTAGTCGTGAAATATCAACAAACAGACCGACAAAGTTACTATAAAGTTTATAATATTAGTAAATATTAGTATAGATAGTGTTAATATTGTTAAGTTGGCACTTAAGAACCGCACCCCAACTTGAGATAAGGGTTCCATAAATTATATCTGTCTGTACGAATTCTCATGTTTAATAAATATGTTCCACGATAATGTAACGAAAGTTACCATTTTATTGCGTGCTTTTTTTTAATGAGATACATTTTTTTTTTTGTTTCAGGCTCTCTGTTTAAATATATTCCGAGACGGCGTTCTTTACGCCGGCTGCAGATATCCGTCGAACACACAAAATAAACAGGTTTGTAATTTAAAAAAAACGGTCGTGAACGCACTTTTTTTAGAAAGTATTTTTATTGAGTTAGTCGTAATTTATTAATTAACTAGCGACCCGCCCTCGCTTCGCTTAAGTTTATGTGACATCCTTACATAACCCAAAGATCTTCCTCTTGAATTATTTGCAATAGATTTGCTCAAAACTACATTAAAATCCGTGTGTTTAAAAGATCAAAGCGGACAGACAGCGATAGCGACTTCATTTTATTCTATGTAAAAGATTATTATTATGCATTACAGAACTAAATTGGATATAATTAAGGTTCAGGCATTTCTTATTGGGTGAATTTGCCTGACCAACGCCACTAAGGCTTCAGAGAGCCCTGGGCCGTTTTGCCCTTGCCGGTAATCCCGCCTAAGACCGCAAAAAATTGATCACCAGGATACCTAAAATTAAGAAGAGTTTAATTCGCTCGAAGGAAATGTCCCCACGGCCTTGAGCAGCCACTGAAAAGTCAAAATGTAAAAAAAAAAAAAACCGGCCAAGTGCGAGTCGGACTCGCGCACGTAGGGTTCCGTACAACTATACATCTAAATAAATGTTTTTCTTTATTCTTTATTATATTGGAGTTGATTGAATGAAAGGTAAAATGCGGTTTACGATTTATAACGTATTAAAAAAAAACTAATTATTAGATCTCGTTCAAACCAATTTTCGGTGGAAGTTTGCATGGTAATGTACATCATATATTATTTTTACATTTATCATTCCCTTATTTTAGAAGTTACGGGGGGGGGGACACACATTTTTCCACTTTGGAAGCGTCTCTCGCGCAAACTATTCAGTTTAGAAAAAAATTATAATAGAAACCTCAATATCATTTTTGAATACCTATCCATAGATACCCCACACGTATGAGTTTGATGAAAAAAAAATTTTTGAGTTTCAGTTCTAAGTATGGGGAACCCCAAAAATTTATTGTTTTTTTTCTATTTTTGTATGAAAATCTTAATGCGGTTCACCGAATACATCTACTTACCAAGTTTCCACAGTATAGCTCTTATAGTTACGGAATAAAGTGGCTGTGACATACGGACGGACAGACGGACAGACATGACGAATCTATAAGGGTTCCGTTTTTTGCCATTTGGCTACGGAACCCTAAAAATGACAATACAATTATTTACTAACTATGAAAGTGCCCCTCCTATAATAAAGTGAGAACAGTTTCCTAACATAAACATTGCTAAATTATTTTCTCAGGCGTTATTCGCGATTCGCGATCGCGGTCGCGATGATCACTTGCCAACAGGTGGCTTGCGCGTCTGCCTCCATTTCACATTTTAAAAAAAACTTGAACACGGAATCGTCTGAAATTTGTAGACGCTATTCAAAGTTGGTTAAGAAATCGATATTATATTTTATAGAGTAGTACTGAGGTGGGAAATGATTTTTATATAGGTAGCGTAAAATAGTTTTAACGCAAATTAAAATAAATAAACCTCATACTAATTGTCGCCATTTTTTAAAATCTTTGTACATACAATAATATACTTAAGGCCGGGTTCAATAGAAATGATAAAAGATGTAAACAAATCAGTATACTGGTTGAGACATAACCTCAATATTTCTGCAAACGAGTAAAAGTAAAAATCAAGCTTGAACATAATACGTCACGCGAAGTTCAAAAGTACGCGATTATGGTGTAATAATGGTAAATTTCGTTTGGTTTTGTTTAAATCTTTTGTCTTTTCTATTGACGCCAAATTTACATTTTGCGGGTGGTAGGACCCTGTGCAGGGTCCGTCCGGATCGCTGTCACCATCTTATCCATTAACCTACCGCCAAACAGCAGAGTTCGCATTGTTGTGTTCCGGTTTGGGGATAAGACAGCCGGTGTAATGACTAGCATAGAGGCATTCCATCTTAGTCCTCAGGGTTGGCAACGCATTTGCAGTCTTATGCTAATGTCTATGGGTCACAGTTTCCACTTACCATCAGGTGGCCTGTGTGCTCGGTTGCCTTCTCTATGCCATAAAAAAAAAAAAAAAACAAACAAACGTTCTCGCCTTTATTCCCAGAGTGGGGTAGACAGAGCTTCGTTACCAACAACTCTAAAAACTTATTTGTGTTACCATATTTTGCACAAACTGGCTAAGGTGTTGACCATCATGTTTGTATATCTTTATAGACTCTAGAATTAAAAAGTAAATGTTTTTACTTTTCCAGCTATTGGACTTGGGATGGTGGTATTTCTTCGCCAAGTTTACGGAGCTGTTGGACACCGTGTTTTTTGTGTTACGCAAAAAAGACAAACAAGTAAGTCGATTTTATTTTTTTAAGGTGGAGTCTTGTATTTGCAACTATAACTCCCTCTTTCAGTCAGTTGCAATACGCAGATCACTGCAATTACATGACTCAACTTTACTACATTATATTTGTATAAATTTAATAGCCAAAAGTATAGAGAGTAAATTTAAGTTTGAATAACGAAGATATACACAAAAAATCGCAAAAAAATACATGATATGGCAAGGGATCTGTAGTTGTGGCTTAAAGACGAACATTTTCGTTACATCTTCTACAATGACGTCAGATGTTTACATGAAAGAGTGCCTGCAGGAACGAGTTTTACCTTTCATTCAAAACCACCGTCTTCCTGTGAAGTTTTGGCCAGATTTAGCAAGCTGCCATTACTCAAAAAAGTTACTACAGTGGTATGAAACCAATCAGGTCGATTACGTGCCTCGTGACATGAATCCTCCAAATTGTCCACAGTTTCGACCAATTGAGAACTACTGGGCAATTATGAAAGGGAAACTCAAAAAGAGTGGCAAAATAGTCAAAGATGTAAATTCGTTGCGATCTACATGGAATCTTCAAGCCAAAAAAAGTAGACAAAAGCACTGTTCAGAAGATGATGGGATCTATTACGAAAAAAGTACGGAATTACCTACATGGTTTTGACAACTGAATATTTTTAGTGTAAAATGTAAAATAATAATACATATTTTTCAATTTATAATACTAACTGTTTTATTTCATTAATTATTTTAAATTTTATAACCTTGGTAATATGTACCAATTCTAAATGAACTATGTTTTAGCCACAGATCCCACTAATCGTCAGGGCTAAGATTTTACACGGTAAAACGTTATTGTTAACGTTTTGATAGGCCTTATTTACTTGAGCGGCGGGCGAGTTAAACGCCATACCATAACACGTTAAAGACAAAATGGTTTTACCAAGTTGAATAATATAGTCTGTGTGTATTGAAATTGAAAAAGATGTAAATAAATTGGTATTGTTTGTTATAACCTCAAATATTAATAAACTGTGTTTTTATTTAAAACAGCGTATAAATAATAGTTATTTAATCTTTAACTTATGTGAACATCACTTGATCTTTAAAAGCACGTGATTGTCGAGTAATAATCATACACCGGATTGACAGGGGCAAAAATGTACCAGTGCTAGTGATTCATTAAATGTCGACTAAGTTTATCGACATCGATAACAAGCAATTTTTAATCATCATTATCATAAGTAATGACCAAGTGGGAATACCTTTTAATTATGCAAACGTCTTTTAGTATCGCAACTATGAACAACCGGTATCTGACATTGAAACTGGACTTGAATAAATTTTGACAACCATTAAAATTACATTGAATACCAAATACAATCAGTACAACAGTATTCTTTAGCATTCCGACCAATAGAGAAGCTTTTTGTTTTTTAAGTCGGTTAAAAATGCCTCGAAAGAAAAAAGATCGTTTATCTTAATGGAAAGCTGATCATTCAAATATAGAAGATAAAGGTACGATCTATTTTTGCAAGAAATGTGAGATCCATATGTCACGAAAAAAGTTGTCGATAAACTTAGTCGATATTTAATAAATTACTAGCACTGGTACATTTTTGCCCCCGTCAATCCGGTGTATGGTAATAATGGTGAATTGGTTTGTTTAGTTATGTTTACATATTTGCCAATCTTAATTGGCGCAGACTATAGAGGCTCTGTGTGCTTTCAGTGCTTTGTATTCTCCATGCTATAAAAAATATATAATTATGGTTTTCAGGTGACGTTCCTCCACGTTTACCACCACGCGATAATGGCGCTGTATTCCTGGTCCTACTTGAAGTTTGCAGCAGGAGGTCAGGGCACGATCCTCGCGCTCCTCAACTCAGCCGTCCACGTGGTTATGTACATGTATTATCTGCTGTCGGGATTGGGGCCTCAGTTCCAGAAGTATTTGTGGTGGAAGAAGTACGTTACTACGCTGCAGCTGGTGAGTATTAGGCTTTATTTAGAATTTGAAGACGCCGGTGACTTGATATGGGTAGAATTCGTTTTCCGCGACTAGAGGGCTATTTTTTCCCGTTAGGTTTTTTTCTTAGCAGCGCCAAGGAATATTTTCTCTTGTTTAAAATCCGATCTTTAGGTTCGGGATTTGATTAATTGTCAGTCAGTAAATTACAACACTGTAATTATTATTCAAAACTAAAAAAAAAAAACAATATATAGGCAAAATAATATAGAGTCATATATAAAATATAAACCATAACATGCACTCTTTCACCGTAATTATGGTTCTGTCCGACGGCTACTCGTAGATTCATTCCATATGTAGACTATTTTAAATCACGAGTTCCACTTGAGAACTTATCTGAGATCTTACCTGTACAAATTGAAATGAATTAATAACAAAAGATGGAATATGAATTACAACTTTACTGTGTTGAGAATAAGGTTCAAATTGGAATAGGCCACACTTCACATAGAACTTTTGGAAATTACATTGACTTGCTAAACTTGCTTGCTGGTGGTCCTTATTATATGTCGAATTTTAAGTATATTATCGCCTATTTCTTAAATACATAGGGCAGCGGACTGACGGCGGTTGAAACGCTCGTGGAAACACCCTTATTTTAAAATCACACAGGAACCAACCCACGTCTATGGCAGGGATATTATTTTAAATCGGAAAAAGATCCAATCCACTTGGTTGGATCGTTACTGCTGAAAACAAGCTAGAACCAGTGTCATACAATGTTTTTTTTCTCTAAACGTATCCGACCCACTTATGTTCAAATATCTCGAAAAGTAATTAAAACTTACGAATGATTTTTATAAATACATAAGAAAACATTTCTTGCTCATTTTCTCTATTGTTTAATTTTGTGTAAAATCAATCTATCATTGTTTAAGTGTTGTTTAGTGAACTTCAAACTGCAAATAGCCGAATACAAGTCTCGGTGGATTGGCGCCTTTTTGTTTAACTACGTCCAATTTACTGAATAATTATTTTGATTTCGATTTTGCGCTTCACTTTTTCTACTTTGTGACGATACAATTAGTCAACTTAATATCACTGTGCTAGCATTAAAAAAATAAAATACACGTTTTTAATGACGTAACGATAACAGTATTTATTCAATAAAATGAATAAGTTCGTGGTCAAGGTACTGATGTGTGAATGATTTGAATTTGAATTAGTATTATCTTTTAGTATTCTTGCCACGCACCTTATCTATGTGAAATCAGCTTTCGGCGTCTGTATTTCCGAAATTCCGAACCAATACGACTTGGGGGCCTTCAAAAACGAGCCAGTTTTTTTTCAAAGGCTCTCAGCGCACCTGCGATGCCTCTGGTGTTGCGGCTGTTTATGAGTCGCGATGATCACTTACCAACAGGTCTGCTTGCTCGTCTGCCTTCAATTCACATTTAAAAAAAAATGTTGACATTCATATCGGAAATTATTTAGTTTATTGTCCGGTATGTTTTACACCCAAACCAATAATTTTCATTAAAAAAAAAGGTTGATTATGATTAGGTACCTTTCTTTTGTTCATTCCTAAGGTATCCTTTTGATGTTACAAGTGACTTGAAAAAAGTTTGTTTGATTATTTCCAGGTTCAGTTCGTGATAATGCTCCTCTACTGTGTGTGGACCCACTTCTCCCCGAGGTGTCAGTATGCTGTCGGGTTCACCTACTTCATCTCTGCTAACGTAACTATCTTCCTTTTTCTCTTCCTCAATTTCTATTCTAAGAGCTACAAGAAGAAGAGAAACGCGGAGAAAGAGATCCAGAAGGAATTTGAGAGACAAAGAAATGGGACCAAACAAAATGGTGTTAATGAGGCCAATGGATTTGCAGAAAAATGTGGAAAAAAGAACGGGGTGTGCACAAATGATTGTGAGGATATTCCCAACTTAGATGAAGTACCATGTGAAGTGGATAAAGCCTGTGGGGACTATATTAAGAAGGGGAAAGTGTTCCTCACACGGCGCACTGCCAAGCAAGCATACGGGCCAGAATATGAATTCGAGAGCATAATAAAGAAATGATTCTTATTGTCAAACAATATGGTTAGTTCCGGGTTTTTGAGACTGATTATTGTGATGGCGACGCTAAAAGAGATAATTTAAGAACGATTGATAAATGAATAGGAAAAATTGTTTTAGTATTAAGAACGTATATGATAGAGCTTAAAATTGTCTTTATTATAATTTAACGTAGTGTCAATTTTGTCACTGATACATATGTTGATTGTGCTAATAAATTTTATCGACGGAAATAAAGTTTCAGCATATCGTAGATTATTCGCAGAATGTTTTTATGCTATTGAAAATATTGAAGAACGTACCTACCAGTGAGACGACGCGCTTTAAAATGTAAATTATATTTATATTAAAACGCCAACCGCACAATTTTAAATATTGTAGACGCTAAGAATTACTGAAATTATTGCCTTAAAAAGCTATTATTGTTTTTGAAGGCGAGTAGGATTTTGAAGATGCAATGTATATTAAACTAAATGTGGCAACGCGTTGCACATTATATCGAGACTGCGTTTTGTTTTTACCGTTTCGAATTAATAGCAGCATAAGAATATTGATATTAATAATCAATAATAATACAGTTTTGACAAGTGCCAGCCATGTTATATTATTAATAGCAGTCTTGTTTTGTTTGATATACTAATATGTTGATATGGCAGGTGGGGATAACTTAAATGTAAATGTAAGTATAGGTTAATTCTTATGACCAAAATTTTAAATAGTTTCTTTAAGATACAATGAGAAAATGAAAACCGTTGTACCATCTGAAAACTCATTTAAAAAAAGACCTGCTTTTTGTTTAATAAGGTTTTATGACTCTTGTTCCTCTTCACAGTTGTGATGTAAATGTGACAGAATAATTTGTATAAAGCTACTTAGTCTTGAATACTTTGGAAGTAAATGTTTGTAAAATTACATCATGTAGCACTTACACATTGTTACATTTTAACGCTTCACAATTTTACATATATTTCTTATTTTAATGTATAAAATATTATATTATATTCTAAACTAAAGAGCTGTTGAAGGCACCGTCCAGTCAAAACAAAATTTCTGTTAGTTTACATAATCTCTTTTTTTTTAGTCTCTAAAAGCTATTAGAATGTCTTCCCAAACCAGTTTCATTTTAAAAATACTAACAAATTGTGAACTAAAAAAATTATAAAAAATATGACGAACTTATTTTACTTCACGTATTTTGTCTTTTTAAATTAAAGTAGGTACCCAGTGACATGCGCGACACTTAAACAACTAAGACACCTCGTTTGTAGAAATCGGGTCATTCGTTATCCCTGCAACTAAATAAAATAGTAGTAGTACATACTAGGCAAAAAAGCGTTACCAAAATATCTCCTTCTCCAGGTCTCAAGCTTGCTTCCCGAAAATTATCGAAATCATGCTACAATTTGGGTGATAAACTTTGAAAGTATAGGTTCAAATCTAAGGTTTTGTGCCCAAGGGGCAAATCACCCAGAAATTAGACACCCGCCGGTTTTAAATAAAAATGACCGATTGTTTGAGCTAATTCTAGCTGCGTCTACTTAAAATCTTAAGATATACTATCATGGAATGTCATGATACAATTAAATTATTCACACTGACAATTTACGTAATAAACTTTACGAAAATACGGTAAACATTTTATTTTTCGCAATTTTGTTTGGCAAAAACACGTAATATGAGAAATATCACTGATAAATCATTTTATTTACTTAGCTGATTTACGGTTTAAAACATAATCCGCAAAATGGCGAGGTTGTTTTATATTGCTTTAATAATTTAAAGTGTTAACTTTTAAAGGGCTTCTGTCTTATTATTGTTTTTCTAATATTAATCTGATTTGATTTTTTTTATTTGTATATTTTACTACCGTTGAGCTATTAATAAATATATTTTCTTTTTCATAATTATTATTTCAAGTTTAAAGTTTTGGCAAAACTAGTAAATCGTCTATTGAGAGGAAAAGCTCTCTAATCAGCTTGCCACTGTTTGTATTTTGACGGTTGTTATATTCGTATATCCAGTATGTATTACTCTGTGGGTCAACATTTCTGTATTTTGAGAGTTTTTCCTCTCAATAGACGAAATGACAGATTTTGATCTCTCGCTCGAGCCTCACATTTCATTTAATGAGAGATTCTTCTTCCAGTGATTCGTTTGGTGTTTGAACAGTTAAGCCAAAGTATCAATAGTTCTCGGCTATCCGTCGAGAGTTAGTAGTAGAATGACTTAATCACAAAATTACCTTTTTTTTGCTTTACTAGTTAGTTTAGGTTTGTAAGGTCAAACGCCCGAAAGGCAAATTGCCACGGAATAGGAGCCCCGCCGTGCGGAGCTACGTCGACTTTGCTAAGACAGATATAAAATGAAAATAGCAACGTGGTAATTTTGCTAGTGGGTTATTTTTACGACTAATGCTCGGTTCCTATATTCAAGAAACGAATCGTTTTCCTTACGGGCAGTAGCGTTATGACATTTGCTACGTACAAAATGTGACAAATTTTAACGAGATATCACAACTATACCAACGGTTTTGAATATAGGAACGCACCACGAGTCATTTTGCTACTCTATTAATTCTCTGGTTTTACTGTAATGTGTAGAATTTATCTAGACCAACGTTTTCTCTTGCCCTTTAAGTTTAAAAAAAGAACTAAGCAGTCTCGTATGGAAAACCAGTTGTTTATCAAGCAAAATTTCCTATTTGCGTCATCAGACATCTTCGTGGCTTCCACCAAGTCCTCCAAGTTTTTTTTGTACCAGGGCCTTTATTTTACATTCGTTTAGCCCACCTTGCTTTGATATCGTCACCAATCGGTTTATGTTATAATGATAACAGGTCTTTTTACTTGTTAGTAAATAAAATATAAAATCATAACATCAACAGGGCTAGACCAAGTTAATATAATGGCCCCAAATTATTCGTGTAATTATACAAACTAAATCTTCTTCCTCCGGTAAAGCAACGTTATTATTTGGATTTTAAACTATCACTTGTAGCTCAAATCATTTTATGACTTAATAATTTAAAAGATTCGTCACAATATCAGTCCAGTAAAAACAAATCCAAACCAAAATGCTCAACATTTTTTTGTTTAAAATACATGGAACGTTCTTCATAGAAACATTCGATTAAAATGGTTTAGTTAGATAATTACTCATTTGATGTGGCCTTGTTTAATTTAATTAAGTTGTTTAATAATAGTACAAAATAATTTAATTGTAAGACAAAATAAAAAGTTAATAAATAATAGTGTTTTATTTCATGAAAAATTAAAAGGTGTTCTGTTGACTATTATTTTGATTTTTTGTGAACGACGGTCGCTAACCAAATAGTAGGTAAACTAACAGTCGCTATCCAATTTTCACTGTCAAAGATAAATAAATATTTAATACATGTCATGAAAACACCCGATAAAACGGTGATATCTTAAAATCTCAACTGATATATAGTGTATTTTTTTACCTATTAGATTAAAAATCATTTTGTTATTATAAAATTAAATAATTAATATGATATCATGAAATTTCATGAATCTTAACTAAAAACATTCCGATTGAATTGTTGTTAATTTAAAAAACCGTTCCCAAATTGGTCCCGCCGTTAGGAAGCTACAATTCTACAGACAGGATTTAAAAAACATTTATATTCTCATAATTTTTCAGTAAGGAAAACTTTTCTATTGTTGGCACCTTAACAATTATTGGCACCTTTTATTTTAATTTCATAAATAAGTTTTTGTTGCCAACCCTATTTTTTTTGCAGTCATTATCCGCAACTCCTAAATAATGTACGTCTACGCACTGGTCCCACCGCGAGCGAGTAAGCGATGAACTATAAACTAGCTGCAGCTCAGCGATGAACTATAAATGTACATCTCTCTCTTTTATTTACACGGGAGTGATTATCTTTTGGTCGTTTCTTGGGCGAGAAAATCGCCGATAGTTCATCGCTTACTCGCTCGCGGTGGGATCAGTGCCTAAGGGCGGTGATCGAAGTCGAGATCAAAAATGTAAACATACAATTGGGTAAGTAAAGTTTTTGGAAGAGATGTAAATTTTTTTTTTTTTCGATAGTCGTCATCCTGAAGATCATGGAACTGCGGCTCTTTTATTTTTATTTCCTCTAATATTTTAGAAATCTTTTTTTTAGTTATGAAGTTGACATTTGTAAACTTTAATGACCGACAAACTTGTGGCCTTCGTACTTAATGAAAAAGAAAAAAAATCTGTAAGTGGGACTCTATCGATTGTGATCGTCACCTTGCCTTCCAGCGGGCTGTTCAAAATATTGTTCGCAGTACAGTCGAGTTCATAAATATGACATATACTTTAGTAACTGGTCTATTTAATGGCATGTTTATACTGCCATGAATTGTCACATCGATTAAAGTGATAAGGTACTAAAGTGTACACACGTTTATGAGCTCGGCTGTAGTACAAGGCTTTCGGATACTGAGTTTTCACCGAAAAAGAGATTTACAAACAAACCGTCCTCGAAAATTCTGATCTTTTTAAAGTAGTGATAGGGAAACTTGAGCAGGTTCGACTCACTAACTACCTTTTTCAATTGGTCGAATGAAAGTTTTTAGTGTGGTTGGCTCGTAATTAGCTGCATACTTTACTGATTTATCACTTCAACATCATGTTTAAACTGCTGAGCAAATCTATCAAAGGTGTTAAAGCGACAAAGTGGTAAATACGTGATATGATGTTGCACTCCAGATATAATACAGTAAAAATTGCCTATTTAGGAAGCAGAATTATGTACATCGTGAAACTTTGTTTATTACTTTATCTTGGAACTAGAAATATGGATCTGGCGAGTCCTGCCAAAATTAAGGAATCCTACCTCCATCGCGGGGGCAGGGGGGAAATTCTACAAGACGAGTGAAGTGTCAATTTCCATATATTTTTTTACGCTCAATTGAATGAGCCCATTTTCATAATTAAGGATCAATATTTTGCGAGATAGGAAGGAACAATTACAAAAATAAAATAATTCAAGTCAAAAGTAGAATTTAATCAGCCAAAACATGTTCATAGTTGATATTTTTTTATTTATTTATTATTAAAAATCAGACAACATAATGGTCCAAAAATTGTTAGTAACATACAACCTTACACGAACTATATTAGTACCTACTTAAACAACACACAAAAGAAAAGGCTACATAAGGCTCCGTTTTTCGGTCATAAGATGATTAAAACGCCGCCTGACAGAGGAGTCGTATGAACCTACTATGGTCTTTAGGATGGGGTTGGAGCTAACACGCAATCTGCAAAGAAGTGCGGCAGAACTTTTTCGCATAATTGCATAAAAGTCGTCAGTGCGAGCTTGTGCGAACATGCCTGATGCACTGCAGCGTGGCAGCAGCCCCAGCAGCATCCTAAAGCCATTATTATATTGCACTCGCAGGGCACTGAGGGTCTTAAGTGTAAAACTGGTCCAAAGGCTACACGTGTAGAAAACCTGGCAGTACGCTTTGAACAGTGAAATTTTAACTTGTTCACTACAACGCCCAAACCTTCGCACCAGCATATTACACCTGACCGCCAGTGCCCTACGCTCGCGATCGATATCTTTATGGTCTTTAAGGTCATCAGTGATATAATGGCCGAGGTATTTAAACTGGTAAACGCGCTCGAGACCAACGTTATTTAATGTCACGGCGGGTACATAACTCGGCAACTTACCACCGACGGCCCCAAAGACCATTAACACACTCTTCTTGACGTTGTACTTCAAGCCATGTGACTCGCCATACTTCTCACAAACACGCAGAAGTACCTCAAGCGCTCTGATGGTCGGGCTCAGCAGAGCCATGTCGTCCGCATAACTGATGTTATTCACACTAACATTATGAATTCTGCATCCGACATAAAGACTGCTGAGCTCTACGAGCAGGTCATTCACATATAGGTTAAAGAGCTTGGGTGAGGATATCCCCCCTTGCCGCACCCCGCACTCCAACCCATACGTTTGAGACAACTTATCGGCCCACTTTACGCTATTGACCTGGTTAAGGTACCAGTATTGGAAAATTATTAGTAGCTCAGCCGGGACACGTTTTGCAGCTTCTCCCAAAGAACGTCGTATGACACGAGGTCAAACGCCTTGAAAAGGTCCAGAAAACAAGCATAAATAGGCGTTCGACGCTCGGTGTAATACTGGACTGTGTGTTTGAGGCTAAGGATATTACGTACCTTGGTACGGTTGCTTGGTACCTAATTGATGTACCACTATAGAACCTTGTCATATAAAACCTACGATAAAATTTCCATGTAATTTCTATCTCGACACTTGACGCTGTCATTATGACAGGGTTCCATAGTGGCATAGCAATTAAAGTCAGTGACTGTACCTGGTGTAGAAGATTTCCAATTGTTTTAGCTGATTAAATCCTAATTTTGGACCGTAATTTACGCACTGTTAAGCACCAGTGTGGTCGCTCCCTTAACTGACCATTTTTGAATATGGTCACTAATAAATACTTACATAAGCTTAGCGCCTAGATATGTATAGCTAGAATTGGTAGCAATTCAGCTCATTTGCCTTTCGGCTTCTGAACCCATCTTATAGTAACTATAACGCATAAGGAAGGCAATCGAGCACATAGGCCACCTGATGGTAAGTGGAAACTGTGACCCATAGACATTAGCATAAGACTGCAAATGCGTTGCCAACCCTGAGGACTAAGATGAGATACCTCTATGCTAGTCATTAAACCGGCTGTCTTATCCCTAAACCGGAACACAACATTGCAAACGCTGCTGTTTGGCGGTAGGTTAATGGATAAAATGGTGGTAGCGATCCGGACGGACCCTGCACAAGGTCCTACCACCCAAATGTGTGTAGATAAAATGCATGCAACTTTTCATAATTAAGCCTTACGGCTGCCCTACGGAAAAAGAAAGTAACTGACATTTTTTTCAAAATCGATGTTTTTACATTTTTGGCACTTTTAGACAGTAACAGATGTTGCTACATTCTCGGAATCATCAAAAGAGCTTTAGTTTTAGAGATACAGTTTCGCTAAAGACAGTAACTGCAGGCACTGGTACAAAATATCTACCGAAAAACAAAGCAAAACACAATTACAAAGCATAAATACAGTAATTACATGTCGATTACTTTGTTTTTCTGTTGTAAATTGATTCACTTCGTTTTCTGTTTGGTAAAAATGTTTATATTAGGACTGAAATTTAGCTAAAAAGAAATTAAGTAGCATTGCTTGATTTTTGTTTTGTAAAAAAGTATCAAATTTACCGATGTGTCTACGCAAAAACAAAGTAAACAAAATGATAAAGCAAAAACAAAGTAGTTTACTGGCAGTTACTTTCTTATTATATTTTTATTTCAATTAAATTGGTTTTTAACCAACATTTACTTTGTTTATAAATTGTTAAACTCCATTTTAATATTTTCAAAATATAATTTAATGGCACTTACTTTTTTTTTTGGCCGAGTAAACTAACAGTTGTTAGTCATACATTTTCATACGTTAATTTTCGTGATGAAAGGATATATTACCGATTCTTAACTTTAGTCCTTTAACTTATGTACCCTTTTTAGGGTTCCGTAGCCAAATGGCAAAAAACGGAACCCTTATAGATTCGTCATGTCTGTCCGTCCGTCTGTCCGTCCGTATGTCACAGCCACTTTATTCCGTAACTATAAGAGCTATACTATGGAAACTTTGTAAGTAGATGTATTCGGTGAACCGCATTAAGATTTTCATACAAAAATAGAAAAAAAAACAATAAATTTTTGGGGTTCCCCATACTGAAACTCAATTTTTTTTTTTCATCAAACCCATACGTGTGGGGTATCTATGGATAGGTCTTCAAAAATGATATTGAGGTTTCTAATATATATTTTTTCTAAACTGAATAGTTTGCGCGAGAGACGCTTCCAAAGTGGAAAAATGTGTGTCCCCCCCCCCGTAGCTTCTAAAACAGGGTGGCACATTTAGATCAGTAAGTATGGGGAAGTCTGTAACTATAAGTGATACAAAGATCTGTTCTTAGGAACCATGTCATCGATTTTAGTGACAATAAAAACTGCATACATAGATTAAAAAAAAACTTGTACTTTGTTCGGGAATCGAACCCGGTCGTATTGAAAAAGAAAATGCTATATAAAAAATGGGTGTCATTCGAAGACCCATTTTATTAAACTAAAGGATATGAAATTTAACGCATTTTATTCTTTTAGATATCATGTTTCGTACTTAGTAACATTTACTGCTT
The DNA here is from genome assembly GCA_923062465.1 of Acleris sparsana. Lineage (NCBI taxonomy): Eukaryota > Metazoa > Arthropoda > Insecta > Lepidoptera > Tortricidae > Acleris > Acleris sparsana. The sequence goes on from OV281288.1 coordinate 3,067,694, forward strand.
ACGACCTACACAATCGATATCCAAAAATATACAAATAATGTAACTTTCATTTTTCAATATGACCTGGTTCGATTCTCGAACTGAGTACAAGGTTTTTTTTTAAATCCATGTATGCAGTTTTTCTTGTCACTAAAATCTATGACATGGTTCCTAAGAACAGATCTTTGTATCACTTATAGTTACAGACTTCCCCATACTTACTGATCTAAATGTGCCACCCTGTATACATAATTAAAACGAATTAAAGATGGAAACTTTTAAACTTCTTTTATTCAAATCTTCGTTTCAAAGTTGCTACGTTTTGTCATTGAGCTAAACAGGAACATGTGTCATGACATGTATGCCAGAGGTTACGTATAGTATTTGAGGAGTTTCAAAAATATAGCACACCTTTTACAAATTCTTCAGATTTGTGAAAAAATCTGCACGGGGGTTGGGATCTTGGGATCATCATTCTAAGTAAGAAAAATAGATTGATGATCGTAACTCACGTGCAGATTTGAAAAAAGCGGCCAAGCGCGAGTCGGACTCGCGCACGTAGGGTTCCGTACCACTATACATCTAAATAAATGTTTTTCTTTATTCTTTATTATATTGGAGTTGATTGAATGAAAGGTAAAATGCTGTTTACGATTTATAACGTATTAAAAAAAAACTAATTATTAGATCTCGTTCAAACCAATTTTCGGTCGAAGTTTGCATAGTAATGTAAATCATATATTATTTTTATATTTATCATTCCCTTATTTTAGAAGTTACGGGGGGGGGGGGGGACACACATTTTTCCACTTTGGAAGCGTCTCTCGCGCAAACTATTCAGTTTAGAAAATATATATATTAGAAACCTCAATATAATTTTTGAAGACCTATCCATAGATACCCCACACGTATGGGTTTGATGAAAAAATAATAATTGAGTTTCAGTTCTAAGTATGGGGAACCCCAAAAATTTACTGTTTTTTTTCTATTTTTGTATGAAAATCTTAATGCGGTTCACCGAATACATCTATTTACAAAGTTTCGATAGTATAGCTCTTATAGTTACGGAATAAAGTGGCTGTGACATACGGACGGACAGACGGACGGACAGACATGACGAATCTATAAGGGTTCCGTTTTTTGCCATTTGGCTACGGAACCCTAAAAATTGTAAAAGGTGTGCTATTTTTATGAAACACCCCATTAAAATTTTATTAAAAATTAAAAGTATGTGATAATTACAAGTAAAAACTGTGCAATATGTAATAAAAAAGATACAATTTACGCCTATCATTTTTTATTGTAAATTGGTACCTACAGTAACATAATATCCTATTAGTAAGCCACCCGATCCCTCATGATGACAATCTTAAAATTCTATAAAGTAAACGCCATTACTGTGTTTAGTAAAGAATTTTAATTTTGAAATGGCCTCCTAACACTTCTAAAAACAAGGTAAGTACTATTACTTCATTATTTAAATTTCAACTTGTGTAAGGGATATGCTTATACGCAACTTAAAAAGAAAGTAAATGTACTTTACTGTGTTTTTGATATGACACATTTATTTTTAACAAAATAATTTACTACCGAAAAACAATTTTTGTTAATTTAAAAGATAATTAAAAACAATTTGTCATAAATTTATTACACAGTAGGTAGAGCAAATTATTTTACACATTATTAAATGTTAAAGCTGATGAAACAATGAAAAATACGTTTTAAATAAAGAATGTTTCGTTTTTTCGCTCTCCTGTAAAATTTACTCGACTGTAATTACTTTCTTTTACCGTAGAGCAGCCGTTTATCACTCTCGTATTTTCACACATAAAAAAAAACAAATGACAAACAGAACAAAAAAATTAACATGGAGTTGAAAACCCCTCTCAGCTTTGTGCCGCAGCAAGCCGCGGCGCTGGTTTTCAGAGGGACCCTGACTTGAAAACTAACTTAATAATATTAAAAAAGAAAAGTAAAAGAATAATAAGGGATGACGACACTAACATCAGCCAAAATCGATAATGAATCGATCATTATGTAACAGTTAAATAAACTACTGTTACTAATCACTTGTAATTAGTTTTAACAGTTATGCTATTATTACTTAATTAATTATTTAAGTTGAATAGAAGCCGCTAGCCTGGCGCCAAGCATCACTGTTGGAAATGTGGTATTTCTGTTCACCAGTAAAACACCCAGGACTAGCATAGAGAACTTTTACCTATGGCAACATTACAAAATAGGGAAATTTTATTACTTTTCTCAAACATGCTCGGAAAAAACGGTTTTCCGATTGAAAGACAAGGACGGAAAGAGCCTCATTTTGCTCCTAGGAGTAAAAAAACCATATGAAAACACTTTCCGTCCATGTCTATATTTTTCTTAAAAATGCTGTCAATTTGCATACAAAATCAAAAGGACCAAGACAAAAATTCCAAACAGCCAAGGTAACTGCTCGCTTTTTTAGCACAGTGCGTGTGTTTCTTTTTGAATTTGCATTCCAATTTCTATGGTTAGTATTTAAAAACAATTGACAGTCGGTAATATTCGTTCATTCTGCATAATTAAATTACTTGCTTTTTAAAAATGTATTTGTATTATTTCCTCACATGTTTGAGAAAAGCATTATGTATGCCTCGGCGGAAACGAGGATTTCCTGACTCGTATTTTAACCACCTCGTCAGGAAAACCCTTACTTTCCGCGCCTAGGCAACAATGTACTATTTTTCACAGCTTCAATAAAATCTGATTCATGTAACAAACAGTTAAGAAAAATCATTTTTAATAGCTATTAAAAATATCCAAGACATAAGCCAAGAAAGGTTTTGTTCCTATCTCTTTCTAGCAAATTGTAACATGAAGTTAATACGGCCGATGTGTTACATGACGTCACACGGCGTATTGGATCTCTCTGTTTAATCGATGATGTCTAATTAGCAGAACAGTTTCAAATGCTTTTATCATTCGAATTTTTTGGACAAATTTCAGTTTTGATGATAATTTAAAAAATTCAAGCATATTGCCCATTGCAACCTCGAGATTTCAAACGGTTAAAGGGTCAGTTCCACTGCGCGTTAGCCCGCATGCTTTAAGTGATACATTGCGTGGTCGATGCAATAGATCTCGGCTCAAGTTTTTTAAAACAACCCGTCAATGGATTGCTACAATGAAACTAAGCCTTAATTTAAATCGTATAATAAAATGTCATAACTACTTCGAAAGTCGAAGTTACAAAAAAAAACAACATGGTGACAAATGAAACGGCTGGGAAACGATACATTTTGCCAAAAATATTTCCGCCAAGAGGCATAGAACCTCTGTAATCACATGACGTCACTAGTAATCACTGATTAAAGTGATTATTTATTGACTTTCTAGCTATTTTCCGCGACTCCGTTCGCGTAGATCTCGTTTATCGTTGCTCTCGGGAACTGTCATTATCCGAGATAAAAAGTAACTTATACACAATACTCAATCATTTATTGCAATCATACCCCCTTACTAATAAACGTTGAGTAATGGTGGTATAGCTATATAATGTTTTGTCCTTATCTGTCATTGTGACATTTGAATTTGACATATAAGGACAAAACATTGTATAGTTAAACCACTGTTACTCAACGTTTATTAGTAAGGGGGTTAGTGTTTTACATAGATCTTACTTGCTAGCCTAGAAGTTAACACTAGAATAGCTCATTATGAACGATGAGTTTCAATTTCCGTACTCGCTTGCAAATCGAATGCTCTGTCCCTCGCACTCTATAAGAATACCTGCGAGGTCTGCGAGGGATAGAGCTTCTACTCGCTGGCGAGTACGTTGATTGTAACTCATGCTAAGGTTACTGACTTTGACAATACGATAACATGATGTTTTACCATGTTAAATGGAGGTCCAGTTTTGATTTAAAAATAAGTCTTGTAGATTCAGCAGTTAAATGGCTCGCTACTGTATTTTCAAAGATCAAAGTTTATTGTATTGTTTTAGATTGGTCAAGAGAGACCAAGGTTTAGTTGACGGTCTAATCAAATTCGATATAAATGACATATTTCACAATTCTTATCAGATAGCTACGAAATTTTGCATTAGACAAACGTGTTAGTTCAAGTGTTGCCATAGAAATTAATTAGTTAATAGGAGTACAAGTGAGTAATTTATCATTAAAATTCCGCCGAACTTCTGATTACCAAATTACGTAGGTATTGATTGCATTTTTATATTATTTAAAGATTCAATTTTCGTATTCTTCCAGCGAGGTATATTTATTTTGTAACTAGTGACCCGCCAGCGGCTTCGCCCGCTGCAAATTTCCGACTTTCCCGGTGGTTTTTTTTTTTTCATACAAACCTTACGCTGACAATAACGAATACAACCGAAAAGGACTCAGCCAAATCGGTTCAGCCGTTCTCGAGTTTTAGTGAGACTAACGAACAGCAATTCATTTTTATATATATAGATATTACATTTTGTAAGCTGACCACTGTCTCCTACTCTATTATTTAATTATGGTTCTCATCTCTGGGCTGCGGGGCTGCCCAATACCTTCTTCTTCTATGTGACCATAAAACATAGAGCAATTCGAATCGTCAACGACCCAGCGATCTCCTTGTATCTCCGATTGTATTTCCTCTCCCTCCAAAGGGACGTCAGTTCACTTTTCGTGCTGTGTAGGCTTTACGACGGGGAGTGTTCTGAAAGAATAATTCTGCCTTTTACCGGCCGCTACGTTCCACCATTGAACTACTCATCGTAAAGCCAGGATCAATCAACATCACCTTGATGACTCGCGTTCTTCCACTAGGCACTTTTTACCTGATACAGTGAACTTGTGGAACGAATTAAATTTGGGGGTATTTCCAACCTGTTCTGACATAGGTGCCTTCAAGAAAAGAGCTTACATCTCCCTAATTGGCCGGCAACTCATCGACAGCTCTTCTTGAGTTGCTGGTGTTTATGGGCGGTGGTGATACTTCCCATCAGGTAGCCTACATTGCCTAATTCTATTACAAAAAAAAATTGAACATGTTTCGATGGCAATTAATGAATATTGAAATAAGTCGCTTAATGTGCCGGATATAAAAGTACCCGGATTACAACTCAATTTCCCGGGTTACGTTGGTTTTATCCTAATGCGTACAAATGATTATTTATTATTAACCTAGTTTAGGAAAATTTATATAAGTATTGGGCACGCGTCTACTAGCTTCCTGGATAGGTATTGTATTTAAAAAACTGGTCGCACCCGTTTTATACCGTTCCACAGTAGGTATATTTCTAATTTAATTCGATTTTGAATCGGATCAGCGGGAGCCCGACTCGCACTTGACCATTTTTAGTATTCAATTGTTTTTCTTTGGGATTTATACTATTGAATCATACCAAATTAAACGCTTTTATCTACATCCATATCATGACTTCCCTATTATATGTTTAGAAACGATAAGCAAACAGCCTATATTAAGAAACCTGTATCTGTGGTTGCACTTTAATGTTAACATTGAAGTATTACATGTCATTAAAGTATCGGTTATAGATGTAGTTGCATTTTAATGTTCTTCGGTCACCGAAACTTTAAAGTGAACATTAAGATTCAGGTTCTTTAAGATACAAGGCAACATGGTACAATTTTCTCACATATTGTAGAAAACTTATGATATGCATGTAGATAAAGTTATGTATGCGACTGTACGCATAATTAGGCATTAAAACACTCGTGTGATCTTATTATGAAACTCATCTATCGGCTCGTTTCATAAAACCACATTCGTGTATTAATGCCTCTCATTATGCACCAGTCACATAAATAACTATTACATTTTACCGTTCTAACAATAGAACAAAAATAAAAATAAGTTTAAAAAATCCTACCACTATGGCCTGTAACAATTGTTTAGTGTCTCTCATTACATTATTCTTAAAATATGATTGCTATAGCTTTGAGCTAGAGTTTAGAGCAAATAATATTAGCCCAAAAAATATACACTGGACCACAAAACTAAGTATCTCACTTTAAAAATAAATAAAAAAAACATATAAAGTGGTATACTTAGTTTTGCGGTCCAGTGTAATATATACCCAATATAAGCAGTAAGCTATCATATTTTAAGGATAATATAATAAGGAAAATGTGTGAGTTTACGGTAAGTATTTAGTTGTATAAATAGGTCTATTGTTTTGTTTCTATGTATATGTTTAAAAAATTACTAACTGTTGATTTTCTTGCGGCGTTTCTTCTCAGCAATGGTCAGCTCTTGGGAAGCGCTGACCATTGCTGGTGGTAGGACCTTGTGCGGGGTCCGTCCGGATCGCAACCACCATCTTATCCATTAACCTACCGCCAAACAGCAGTGTTCGCATTGTTGTGTTCCGGTTTGGGGATAAGACAGCCGGTGTAATGACTAGCATAGAGGCATTCCATCTTAGTCCTCAGGGTTGGCAGCACATTTGCAGTCTTAGGCTTGCAGTCTTGTGAATGCGAATGTCTATGGGTCACAGTTTCCACTTACCATCAGGTGGCCTGTGTGCTCGTCAGCCTTCCCTAACCCATAAAAAAAAAAAAAAAAGCGCTGGTAGATTTTTGACGTGTATAAGTGCCCGGGCGGCCTTCTAACTGAATAAAATGTCTTTTATCTTTAATATTTTTTGTGTATGCAGTATTTAGGGTGAATATTTGTACTATTCGATGCACAAACTCTCACTTTTCTCAACCTGTCAAGGTTTAGCACGACGAGATCCTTTATAGGGATCAGATCGTCTTTATAATATTTTTTTCACTGTATGGTTTTTGTTTGTCCTTTGTTCAATAAAAGGCTTACATACATACATTAATGTATTACAAATTATATTATTAGAATAAGACAAGACCTCTTAACCGGTAGCTATAAATGATTGCTAATAGGGGAAATTCGAAATGCTAATGAATTACGTAGACTTCTTAATCACTTCTTATACATTGCATTCAAAAATGTTAATACAGTATAGTTCAGCCTTGGAAGAGGTTGTTTGTTTTTCAAACGTTTGTTTTAAATAGTGTTTTATTCACAGACAAAAACGCTGCGGCGTGATTTAGAAATATGGCAGCGATGCTAAATTACCGTGATGCCTGGGACTTGTCGAAAAGTCAATGTAAGTAAAGTTATTTTCTTTTTAGGTAAATAAAATTATAGTGTATTTTGTACGGAGATAAAAAGCCAATTGAACATATTAACGACAACAGCCGCAACGTGATCAAACATAATATTTCACTCAAACAGGTCCTCTATTCAACAAGGTAAAAACAATATAATTTTTGAACTGTTATCTTATTGTCAACGTTTTGATAGCCGGCGGCAACCATCGTCTTTCACCTGTTATGGGTCTTCCGGTAACCTTCGGGGAAGGAAGATGGCCGATTAAAAGATGTCCGGCTTTGTACTTTTCATTTATTATATTTACTGATTTACTCTACACATTGGATACTGGCGAATCACTGCGAAATACCGAGGTAGACCGCCATTATTAAAAAAGAAGAAGAAGAAGTATATAGTAGCTATCAAAACGTTGCAATACGATAACCCGGACGGAAGATAAAGCATCCCTCACTCTCGCACTTACGAATTGGTCAGAAAGTGACAGATGTTTTATCCACGGTTTATCTTCATCGAAAAACACGACCAAAATAAGCCCGCAGATTCATAAATAATTAATTCAACAACAAAAAACTTTCTGCAAACAATTTAAAAGTTTCGGAGGACCATTTCTGAAATATATTCTGTTGATAATTACTAGACAAATCCAGTATCATTAATCTAATTTTAGTGGTGACCTCCTTGTGCAAGTTCTGTCCACATCGCTATCTTCATCCTACCCTCCAAGCAGCAGTGCTCACATTGTTGTGTTACATGGTGGGGGATAATACATAGTCGTCGGGGTTTTCAACGTATTTGCAGTGTTAGGTTTGCAGTCTTGAGATTATATTTTTGTGAATGTAAACAAATGTCCATAGGTCTCAGTACCCTTACCACGAGTTACATTACCGTACTCGCTAGCAAGTCGAATGCTCTGTCCCACACACACTTTAAAATTACTTGAATATCTAAATCTCTGAAAATACGTCAATGATCTAAAATGAAAAAAATAATGAATAAAATAATAAATGAAATAATGAATGAAATATCTGAATCTGAATCTGAATCTGAATCTGAATCTGAATCTGAATCTGCAAGGGACAGAGCTTGCACTCGCTAGCGAGTAAGTTAATTGTAACTCATGGTAAGGGTTCAGATCCCACTTACCATCAGCTGGCTTGTGTGCTCGTTTTTCTTCTCCTTGTCATAAATTCTTATATTCATTTTCATAATTTTTATTGTTGAGAATGTATTATAATAGGTGTTATAATAGTCATTGGTGTTGTAATCATTCGACCACGTGCCTCTCGTACTGTTTAAAGCGACTTGTTGCATCTTCTGTATCATCTTTCCTTAGTTTAAAAAGCGTCGCGTCTGTTAATCCGTATTTTAGCGAGTTCCTACTAAAACACGCAACAGTGATGCAGTTTTCTCTATCGGGTACACAATTTTAACGAAAGATTGTATGTATAACTGGCTGTTGCCCGTGATTCCGTCCGCGTAATAAAATAAAACTCAACCTATTTTCATTAGGGATAATGTAGGATTCTTATGGAATTAAAAGAAAGAAAGAAAGAAATTTCGAAGCCTATCCAATGCAAACAGACAAATAATCAAATTTTTCCTCTTTTTAATATTAGTATGTACTTACAAGCGTTGTAGAAACTGACATAAACTGAACCGAAGCGAAGACTATTCAGTTCTGCTCTGTTGATATTGTCCTTTGATATTTATTTAGGTATTTTATCATACCAGGAATCGAACCGCTAGCTTTGTAGGCAGAGCCAACTAGGCTAGACACGTCGTCAATTATTCCAGTAACTTGGTTTTTCGTTTATTCTTGCCCAACGTTTTTTCCTCTAAGTTCTCAATCCACTGTTAACAGGATGTTATCTTTGTCAATCATCTCACTTATACAAGGCGAAGTGCGTAGTCGTATAGCAACAAAGTAAACTAAATCAAAACTGCTACGGAATTAGGAATATAACGTAATAAATTTAAAAAGCCTCAAGACCATTTACTTTGTTCTTATTTAAATAAACATTAAAAACGCTCGCAGAAAAGATGCTCAATGCTGCCCTCAAAACCCAAAAGGCGACATCTCAAACTCAATAGCCAAAGCAGATACAACCCTCTCCCGTTAGTAATAAGGTTGCACTTGCGATAGGAGTTTTGTCAGAGATACCGCCATTTGTCTTAGCAGGGCAGAATGGGAGTCGAAAACTTCTCGAGTGGGGTCTGCTTTTCGGGAGACGCAGCGTAGTTAGGCCTCCAACAAGATGGACCAGCGACATTGCTGAAGTTCCTGGAACCGATGTATGCATGCGCAGGACTGGTCCTTGTGGTAAACCTTGGCGGAGGCCTATGTCCAGCAGTGAACGTTATTCGCCTGAAACTATGATTTCAACTAAAAACACGCTTGATGGATATTTGAGGTTATGTGTCAAACAGCAATAGGTATGTTTACATTTTATGCAATTTAATTGATACACACTATACTTGCCTATTTTATTTTCATTTAGAAGAATCTTCTAATTCCAAGGTAAGGAGACACAGGCATACAACTGTATGACTGCTATAACTTTCCGTTTCCTTGGAACTGAAAGGTTGTAACAGCCCACAACACGTCTGAAGGCAGATCTAAAGATACACATTTTCAGATGATGAAATCGACGAGCTACCTCTGATGTCAAGTCCTGGTCCAATTCTGATGATCCTGGCTCTGTATCTGCTCTTCGTGCTGAAACTCGGCCCAGCCTTCATGAGAAAGAGGCCAGCGTTCAAGCTCACTGGAACGTTATTTGCATACAATGCGATACAAGTGGTCGTATCGGTCTATTTAGTTCAAAAGGTAAATGTCACGGTCGATTTGAACTTACGATTAGGACAGAGGTCATTAACGAATAAGTACAAATACTTGAGTAATTGTAATTAGTGCAGTAATTTAATTTAATATATTCATGACATCTTTATTTCCTCTCCTTCTCCTAACACCCCTATCTTCAGCTTTCATTTCAGTGTTCCATATTTCTTATATCACTCCATTTATCTCTTTTTACGTCTCCCTTTACATTATTAGTCATTTTATTTAACTTTCACTGTTCGTGTGTATCTACATGTCAGTAAGTTATCTGCTTCAACATTTAATGGAACGGCTTGAAATTTGGAACCACATATGAAAATATAATATTATCGTATCAAAGAGCTGATGATGGTGTCGAAAGGTGGCGACAGTATCTCCGCTATACTTAACGTAGACCTAACGTGTTGGGGCTCATTAGTTCGGTCTTGATAAGCAATTAATGACTGAAAAAACAAAGTACAGACGACGGCGAAATCTAGCCTCAAAAATGAATTTTTCGACGGAACATAACAATCTTTTGAATAAAATCATCTTTATTTTCATAATCTTGAAAAACGAGGGCCTATTTTTGCTTAGAGTTTGACTTTGCCTTGATGTTTTGCATAACCTTGTGACTAGATTCGGTGTGTTTTTGTTTCAGTATTTAAGGGGGATGCTAGATTTTGGTTTCGTGCCAAGAAAATGTTACATGAACGAGGAAAACCATCGGCGTGAGGTAACAATTAATTTTACTATTATTAATAAAACACGTATTATTTATTTTTAGAAACCAAACAGGTATATTGTCCAAATAATACCTAAAAATACCAAAAAAATAGTATTAATCTAAATTTATGTATTTAAATTGAAAATTAACCATCAACCAATGTTACGTTATTATTTATTGGAAAAAATAGTTTTAAGCGAACTACATTTAACATTTTTTTTTAGCAAAACGTATTTTTTTTACTTTATTAAGGTTTAAGTATATTATCTATCTACAGGGTGAAATAGGGGTCGTGATCCCAACCATTTTTTTCTGACTCAGTAAACGATTGCGATGTTACCTGTATATATTTTAATTGAAACAAAGATGATTCGGTATTTACTTATTTTAATTAAAAAAACGTTAAGTTACTAAAATGCGTGGTCACCCTACTTTTCCAATTACAACCTCTTTGAAAACAAACTGTCTGATAAAATACTTAATAGTTTATGAGTAATAATGTCACAACAAGTCAAAGTCAATAAACGTGTCAACAAAGATTTAAAATAAAATTAATGAATTATGCCTCCGGCGTACCCATTCTCGAATATCGAGCGATCAGATATGGTTATGTTTTACTATCAAACAAACAACACTACCAGAGCAGGTGAGATGTTTCATCAGCGATATCCCAATTTGCCAATACCAACTAGACGTTTGATTAACGCAATGGTGCAAAATCTTCGAGAACACGGGCAGTTCAGAGTTCCAACCCACGCCCAAGGAAGAGGTGGCGACAGGCCAGAAAGGCGAGGCAACCCCGAGAACCTGGATCAACGCATACTGAGATATTTTTACCGAGATCCGCAACGCAGTACCCGACAAGCTGCTAGAAGGTACAATGTCAGCCAATTTTTTGTCTGGAAACTGCTCAACGCTACTGGATTGCATCCATACCATTTTTTACCCGTCCAGGATATCTCCGCCCCTGATCTTCCTTTACGAATAAACCTGTGTCGATGGATTTTAGAAAATGAAGAAACAAATATCTTGTGGACTGATGAGAGTACATTTACCCGTATTGGTTTGTTCAATGTGCACAACGAACATTTTTGGAGTGCTGAAAATCCGCATCTTACACGGAGAAACGCATATCAGACACGATTTAGTTTAAATGTTTGGGCGGGGGTTATTAACGACGTTGTCATCGGGCCTCATTTTATTGAAGGCACGTTGACTGGTATGAATTACCTTGATTTGTTACGAGAAGTTGTCCCGGAATTATTGCGTAGCGTCCCGGAAATTTACTTAGAAAACCTGCATTATCAACAAGATGGTGCACCTGCTCATTTTCATAACCGTGTTCGTGATTATTTAAATGAACAATTTCCGCAACGATGGATCGGTAGACGTGGACCTATTCCATGGCCCCCTCGCAGCCCGGACATCACACCGCTGGACTTTTTTCTCTGGGGAGAGGTGAAACGATTGGTGTATGAGCAAGAATCTAACACCGTAGAAGAGCTACGCCAGCGAATTGTTGTAGCCTTTGAAACGGTTAAGCAAAATCACTTTGCTCTAAACAGATTAAAGGGCAATCTTAGACGACGAGCGGAATTGTGCATACAGGAACAGGGTTCACATTTTGAACAACTATTGAAGTACATTTAGCGTTGTAAATTTTGTGTAAATAAAGTTAAAAAAATTATTCAGTGTTTTCCTTCTAAATAATTCAAAGTAATCGTAGTAGCCATCGAAGGAATTTTTTTTATCTGTCTATCAGTATTCAGTATCGTCATAACAACCTCTTTACATACTTACTGCGATGATTGTTAAGTACATGCACTTGACATAAGTTTTCTTGGGAAACAGAAGGGTGACCATGATCTCAAATCATCCCAGATTTTTTTATTATTTGCTGTACTGACTTAAATATCTAACTTTAATAACTGTTAGTCCTAACCTATCGTGATCCTTAGGTGAAAGTAAGTTAAATGCGTCTTTCTTGCTCCACGACCCCTATTTCACCCTGTATATTAAATTATGTATGGGGCATAATCCACTATATAATAAACGCACAATAAACAAATAGTTTATTTTCCCCTTTCTTATCAAATTCAAGTGTCATAATGACAGAGCATATTTTTAGCACTTTATAATGAACGGTGCGTTCCTATATTCAAATGTCAAATTTTAACGAGATTTCACAACTCTATCCACGGTTTTGAATACAGGAACGAACCATAAGAGGATTATGTTTTTGTATTTACTTATTCATATCACAATAAACCTTTATTTCTTTTAGATTTTCATTGGTACATGGCTTTACTTCGCTGCTAAGGTCTCTGAACTCCTCGACACTGTCTTCTTCGTTCTAAGAAAGAAGGACAAGCAAGTGACCTTTCTCCATCTGTACCACCACTCCGTTATGGTCATTGGTGTCTGGGGATTCTTCAAGTATTCACCCTCCCATACAGTGATCTTCATTGGGTTCCTTAATTCACTGGTACATGTTTTTATGTACACGTATTATGGTTTGGCTGCGTTGGGACCCAACGTTGCCAAATATCTGACGTGGAAGAAATACATGACTTCATTCCAATTGGTAAGATATGGCCCATTATTTATGAATATTTTCATAAGATATAATATTGTAGATAAGTACTAGTTTGTGTAAATTGGGTAATACCAAAGAATGTAGCAAACTGCTATGTAGTAACTATAGCATTCTATGTTTTATAAATAACCACATTAGATTTAAAATGCTTGTAGTAATATGAAATTAGCTGCCTTTTATCACGACAGTTTGACGCGCTTAAAACGAGTGAACGAAATAAACACTTTAAAGATGTTGAGGCTTTTGCACTTTTACACTCAAAAAGGCTGAAAATAATATATATTTATCTAGTCAGGATTTAATTGACAAGTAATCAAGGGGCACGGCAGTGCCCTGCCAAAATCAAGCGAGTACTCTACTCGACCATCCTTCACAGAAAACATTTCAGTCTTCAGTCAGCGTTCTTTCAGAATCATTGACAATGTTTTTTTTTTTCAGGTACAGTTCGTCTCCCTTGCCATCCAATACGCTGTCACCGTCAAGGTCTCAGAGTGTCCCCCTTCGAAAGGCGTCGCGGTCTTCATCATCAGCAACACCATATTTTTCTTTATTCTGTTTTCTAATTTCTACAGAAAAAGCTACATTAAAAACAATACCAAAGCCATCGGCGTTACGTCTTTAAGTTTAATAGAAGAAAATTCTAAAAAGATGGATTAGTTTAGTTTTAAGGATATGTTTGAAATTACCAGTTTAATTAAGGTTGTACATGTGAAAGTATTTTTTGCAAATAGTATAAAAATGTTAATGTTTTTTTTTACGAATTTGTAGAAATATAGACTAATACGTAGTCATTTGAGATGAACAATTACGAGAGTACATGATTTTTGTTATAGCTCAGGAAATATTATTTGGCCGTCTGTTATCTACTTCTTTCTTTCTTTTGATGTTCTTTACTTTATCTTTCATGTTACTCAAAAACCTTTCAACCCACTGTGCTGTTTGAACAACGAAGCCAGTTTTAGGATTACCTTTTGTTTGATATTAACAAAAAGAACTTAGTGAAGATTACAGACGGTCAATTAATATTTCCTGAACAGTAACTTTTATTCATTAAATTTTAATGTATGTTTTAAATCGTACTTTATAGTCATATTATTTGAGAATCGGTTAATGTCGTTGTTTATTGTAAAAAAATATGTGTGTACGTATGTTGAATTGCATGTTTTTTTTACCAAGTATCATAAGTTTTTAGAAATTATATTTTTATAGTTAATCTTATATGAAATAAAGAAGTAAAACATTTTTTTTATTTAGTTGCATATCTTCATCTATATGAAACACAAAAAAGAAACGAAACAAACATCAAATATAAAGATTCATAATTAGTTACCGCTACATGGACACTTTTTTAATTCAGTTCAAATAATACATTTGACACAATAAATAACAAATAAAATATAATTAGGGTGTTTTTCCGGCGTTTTTTTGCCTTAAATATGCAAATTATAATAGCAATAAATATGCTATGGAATCATTGTTATGCGATTCCGGCTCTCACTTGGCCGGTTTTTCTGATTGCTGTACCAAAGAGAAAGCGAAGCTGGAAGAAAAACCCGAAAATATTTTGATGCATTCATTTAATTTTTTTGTGCTTCGCGTTTTACAACGGTGATTTCTATGATGTCGGGGTCACGTAACTCGTATTAATAAAATATTAATATTAACACCCGAACCATCAACAATAGACACTGGTCCCACCGCGAGCGAGTAAGCGATGGATTATCGGCGATAATCTCGCCCAAGAAACGAACAAAAGATAATCGCGCCCGTGTAAATAAAAGAGAGAGATATACATTTATAGTTCATCGCTGAGCTGCAGCTAGTTTATAGCTCAGCGATGAACTATAAATGTATCTCTGTCGTCTCTATAAAATCGCCCTTTTATTAAAATTTATATTAATTAAATTTTAATAACTTTCTAACAAAACAATAATTCACAAACTGAAAGTATGACTGCCCTACGTTGACACTTGACAAGTTTTATCGCTGTAAAACATCTAGCGGATAATTGAGTAGAAATTAACTAGCAATAATTTCTGATAAGAAAATAAATATCGCAGATCACTTAAACCCCTAGCTCTTATGTATTCTTTTGGTATAAATAACAAACGGAGTGATAATAAGCATTATTTAATCAAAATCAGAAATGCGTCTCTCAAACCCACTTCAATAAATGCTCAAAATGACCACCACTTTCCCGTCGGCATAGCTCTGCTCGACGTCTTAGATTGTCTTTGAGTTTTCCAAGCTTGAACGCATTGGTTTTGACAGCATCAAACGCTTGTATAATTTTTTGCCGTAGTTCCGCAACTGTATTAGACTCCCGTTCGTAGACTTTCCTTTTAATTTCACCCCATAAAAAGAAGTCCAGTGGCGCTAGATCAGGACTACGAGGAGGAAACGCGATTGGACCACTGTGCCCAATCCACCGGTCGGGGAATTCTTGGTCTAAATAATTCCGAACCCGACGAAAGAAGTGAGCAGGAGCCCCATCTTGTTGGAAGTGTAGGTTGTCTAGATTTTCTTCTGGAACTTCACGCATTAATGTTGGCACGATTCTCAACAGATCTTCATACTCAGTTCCATATAGTGTGCCTTCAATAAAATGAGGTCCTGCTATACAATGGTTGAGGATAACCGCCCAGACGTATCGTGAACATGAACGAGTCCCAGGGTGTGAAATGGGGGTTTACATTACTCCACCAATGTTCATTATGTACGTTAATTAGTCCTATCCTGGTGAAGGTAGCTTCGTCTGACCACAAGATATTTAAATGTAGGTGTTCTAATAACCACTCACAGAACTGAACTCGGGTAGAGTAATCTGCAAGAACGATGTCTTCCACACGTTGGTAATGAAATGGGTGTAGACCTTCGGCATTCAATAACCTCCACATGAAAAATGCTGCTTCCTTCGTGCTTGCTTGAGAGTGGTGGTTGAAATAATGTCCTGGAACGGTGAACTGTCCACAATCCCTCAAGTTTTGGATAGTGTGATTTATAAAACGAGTGAGTTGGAGAGTCTGGATACTTTTCATTAAACAATGTCTGAGTTTGCACCGTACTAGGCGATGTGGATAAGCAGGCGGCATTTTCGTTTAAATTTTAACACATCGGGAGGTAATTATTATGATACACGTCACGAATGGAGAATTACTTTATTTTTATTACAAACTGTTTGTCTGAGCACCAAAGAGGCGAGTGTCTGTTATGAAACACATTTAATCTTTTTGCTCTACCATTGAAGGGGTAATGTAATAACTAAAATCTTTAATAATGTTCTAATTAACTACTTTGTTAACTGGAGACCTAGCGGGGGCTTTTAGTCCTTGAAAGATGTATCGAAAGCATTGGCGTTGTATCACGTTCAAAATGTCACCCTGTGTAGTGTATGCCTATGATACTTACAAATAAAGTGGCTTTCTATTGGTCAAAGAATTATCAACGTTGTACTTTACGTCTTTATAATATGAGTATAGACAACAATGAAGGCGGTTGAAATGCCCGAATATTCACCCCGACCTTCTATTTTTGAAATGTGACGTAAGTTCCATTTATTTCTGTACACAAACTACATGCATCGTCATATACCGACTTGAAAAAAGGATTTTCTTAATTCGTAGGGATATTTTTTTATTTACAAGGTTTCACCTATATGAATATGATCATTATTTTAGATGGGAGGGCTTGTCAGGTTTAAACTCCACGCCTTCTGCAGCTTTGGACATTGGAGTGCTATTGTTTTCCCCCTTTATTTACCGTTTTAAATTTGTTTTCACTTGAGGAATAGAAAAATGTATTTTTTCGGTTGGGAAATAAAACAATAGAAATCTCCGCCCTTACTTCACAGCGGTTTTTTTGTTAATTATTATCATATGACAGGTAATTATTTCACTTACAGTGGCAACGCGACGGGTGGAATAGTACATTGTTATCTAGGCGCGGAAAGTAAGGGTTTTCCTGACGAGGTGGTTAGCAGGCCGAGCACTAGCGAGGCCTGCTAAAATACGAGTCAGGAAATCCTCGTTTCCGTTGAGGCATACATAATGCTTTTCTCAAACATGTGAGGAAATAATACAAATACATTTTTAAAAAGCAAGTAATTTAATTATGCAGAATGAACGAATGTTACCGACTGTCAATTGTTTTTAAATACTAACCATAGAAATAGGAATGCAAATTCAAAAAGAAACACACGCACTGTGCTAAAAAAGCGAGCAGTTACCTTGTCTGTTTGGAATTATGTCTTGGTCCTTTTGATTTTGTATGCAAATTGACAGCATTTTTAAGAAAAATATAGACATGGCCGGAAAGTGTTTTCATATGGTTTTTTTACTCCTAGGAGTAAAATGAGGCTCTTTCCGTCCTTGTCTTTCAATCGGAAAACCGTTATTTCCGAGCATGTTTGAGAAAAATAAAAACCATGTCCGACCATGCTCAATGTAGGATTCCGAAGCTTAAATTAAAAGCAAGCTTTAAAAAGACCGACCGCAATTTTTAATATTTTTATTAAACTCGTTTGTATTTGAGATGGTTACATTAAGACCTTTCAAATGATACCTATATTGTAATAATTAGAAGACTGTTTTTATTGACATAAATAATTGATAGTTTGCCCTTGTTGTTTTTTCGATTTTAACATTTTAGGTCCTATGTCACCCGGGCTGGTCAAAGGAATCTAACGATACCACACACATCTAAATCGGCTGAGCCGTTTAGAGGTTACGGTGGAATAAAGAATCATTACATACATACATACATGAACCCTGAAAACATTACACTACTTTTTTTGGGCAGTCGTGTAAAAAGCTCGGATTCGCGCACCGAGGGTTCCGTATTTAAGATAATATGCTTGGCAACCGCAAAAGAAAATACTCATTTCGTTATGGACTTTATTTTCTGTGCAACATTATTATAATAATAGGTAAATGTTTTTATTCATATCCATTCATCGATATAGATCCGTGTGTTAAGTATATACAATTTTTAGATAAGTAAATAACAATATTCCTTAGGGTGACGGAACCAGTTATGGACAGAGACCAATGATTGACACTTGATTCTTATTTTACAGAAGATAAGGGTTATTCATTAGTTTTTCGACAATCAATTTAGGACCGTATGATATTTTAATTAAGAGTGAAGCGTCCACTATTGTTGCGGGTCAGCTAAAACTGTCCAATATTGGTGCCGTTACCTACTACCGGTTTCTTATTAACCAAGTATTAGTGACTATTTGGTTGAATATGACTAGCCATAAACACATGTTTTTTTTGTTATTTCTCAAAAATTTAACTTACTTAATTTAATTTTTCTCATAAAATGTATACAAATCAAATCAAATCAAATCAAATCAAACATTTATTTCGGACATACTCCATAGTTAGTTAGTAAGCAACACATACAAAAATAAAAACTTAATTCTAAGGTTAGGTAAAATAAAACACAAAAAACAACAAAAAACCCTCACATCAAAAGCGACGGGGCATCGCCGCTACTGGAACGTGCAGGCTTACCCAGTGCTGCAGCAGCGGCGAGTCCCAGCGCCGGGCCAGAGTGCTCAGGACGCTATTTGGGCTGGAGCGAACCCTATTTTTTGGAATTTTTGGTTATAAACCTAACAAATAGTTTTGAAATGTGCAGATTGAACCCTTTCATATGACACCCCATTTCCTGTAATCAAACCAGTTTCATTTTATAACCCGCCATTTTGAAACCATTTTCAATTATTTACAAAAATAATTTCATTGTTTTTATGTCAAACAATTGCGGGCAAGCAAGATGCACCACTCCACGCGATTCTGGGGCAGATTTTTGACAGGGTGAATTATCTGATTCCTAACTCGAGGAAGGTCAGTGGTGATCAATTTAAACTACGTCAGTATCGGGCCAGTAATGCGTTGCCTCGAATTTGGAGTCAGTAATTGACACTGTCTAGCCCTGCATTCACGTATTCACGTCCGAGGTATTAAGTTTCTAAAATGTCTCAAAGTATTGTTAAAATTATTGATTATGTTATACAGAACCACAGAGCGCATAAGTGCGACTAGTTCTTATCACACTTTGATTATAACATCAAAATTTTAATTATACGCATCATTAAATCATAATAATTACAAATTACATACTTTTGTTAAACCCTCAGCCGCTCGATAATATTGCAATGCTACTGCTAAATCGAGATTTGTAATTAATTCATTATTAAAATATATTTTTGTTAATTATGTGAGCACATAAAAGACTGCAAGTTGGAAGTAAGTTGGAAGAAAAAAATTACAAAGCCCAGTAAGTCACTTTATAATGTTTATGATGACATTTAAAATATTCAATGCTTGTATTAGAAATAGATTTTTCATTTGGTTTATATTGTTCCTATTTGATTATTTTTTCGCCATTTGGAAGATGCATTACTTCAAATGGGCACGGGCTTGGTACTACTTAATGCCTATAAAACTGGAATAATGGGGAAAAATTCCTTTGCCTATTGTTACACCGGTAAACAGTAAACTTCTAGGTATATTTTCAAATTATTAGTGATGCAACACTTCGGATAAAATTGTCTTATTACTTATATTTTAAAAAAAATTGCTGCTAAAAACGGTAAATTGGTATTAAAAATTGTAAACAAATATCAGTCATTCATTCAATTAAATTATCCCAGAATAACAATAACATTATAATTATTTCTTACTTGAAATTACTTGAAAGTTTAATGTAAATACATGTCATGATGTCTCGCTCGAATAATGATAATTTGAACTGATAAGACAACGCCATCTGTAGTTTCCAATTAACAGTTCAATGGAACTGATGAATAAGCCACATCTTTCAAAACAAACAAACGCCACGAAATAATCACAGGATCTGAAATAATGCATTTGCGGTCTTTGGATTGCAGTCTTAACATTGTAGTCTTGAGAATGCAAATGTTTATGCGTTACAGATCAAACTTAACTGGTGGCCTTGTGCGTTCGTTCGCCATCGCTATGCTATAAAAAAAATCTGGCCGTGTGCAAATTGAACTCTCGTGGAGAGGATTCCGTATATACATATTTTGTTTAGAATTTTTACAGGTATTCCTTTAATCTATAAGCAATGACACAGTAAGCTAAGTACACAAATGATTTTTTTTTTAATTTTATAATTAGTCCCCCGAGAATTAACATAATTAAAAAAAAAAAATACTTTGCACATCTATGTTTTGTTTACATATGTGTACCAAATTTCAACTGAATCGGTCCAGTAATTTCGGAGAAAATTGGCTGTGACAGACACACGGACAGACAGGCACGAGTGATCCTATAAGGGTTCTGCTTTTTCATTTTTTGTACGGAACCCTGAAATTAGTGCCAAGGTGTAATGGTGGCACTGCCTTTTAATTGGTTTTGCGTATTTGTTTATGTATCGGCATTAGTTTGACAAATGTTTTACGTTCCTAAAAACTACCAACATAATATATTAGTTGGTTATATTGGTAGTTTGGCCTAGTTGGTAGTGACCCTGCCTACGAAGCTAGCGGTCCTGCGTTCAAATCCCGGTTAGGGCAGATGTTTGTGTAATGAGCGCGATTATTTGTTCTCGATGTCATGGATGTTTCCTGTGTATTTAAGTATATATTTCTGTTTAAGTATTTATATCGTGGTCTAGTAGCCATAGCACAAGCCTAGAGCTTAGTTTGGGACTAGGTCAATTGGTGTGACATGGTCCCCTGATATTTATTATTATGAATATAAACACGTGTAGACGGCTCCACTGCTAAGAATGATGGGCAAATTGGCCCATATAACCAATATAAATCTCATGTATACCACGTGAAAGCTAGTTACATAAGCTTCATTTTCTAATACGGGGACAAACTACAAAAACCCCGGAGAAGAGAGTTATCAGCCTTCCAATATTAACACACACACAAAACGTTTATTACTACATTAGCAGCGCCCCGCATGCGTTCCAATGCTATTTCTAATATACCCAACTCACGCCTGATTCTACTATTTACAACAATTACAGCAAATAGTGGGATCAATAAGTCTACCTAAGTTATAATTATATTGACGATTGGGCTGGGTTCCATACATTTTTGCCCATCATTCTTTGTATGGGCGTTTAGATAAGAGTAAAAAAAACTGAGAATGACGCTAGAACGTGTTGTTGCTATTTTATTCGTGAAATAGAGCAATAATGCCAATATTTTGGCAACTATGTCGTCTAAACATTGCGACTATAAGCCAAATATTTCTTAGTTTTTCCGTAGAGTGCAATAGTCTTACTACAAGGCTGTATAGGTTTCAACTACTTCACAGGTCCATTGACAGTTCTTTTTTTAAATTACTTTTCTTCCCTAGGGTTGATATGCATAACTTTCAACCCGCTTCTAAGATAAACAATAGCCTACTTTCAGAGCATGATACATGAAAACAAATATACTTACTTAAAATTTGTGAATTATTAACTGAACTTGTAAGTAGGTACTATGTTTATGAATATCCCACTAAAATCATAAATGCAAAAAAATGTGTATGTGTGTGAGTTACTCCTTTAAGCTGAAATGGCTGGACATGGATTTGGATGAAGTTTAAAATGGAGATAGCTTATACCCTGGATTAACAAGCTATTCAACCCGGATAAAAAGAGAAGAGAAAAACGATAATCGAAATCTACGTGAACGAAGTGCAGGCGCGGAGCTTGTACGTCACAATATTAATTAAGATGGCGACTTTCAATGACGTCATATTTACTAAATCCTTCATTAACAAACGACTAAATTCAATCACACGGTTGAGGTTAACGGTTTTTCCGATATAAACCAATGTTACGATTAAGACACGGTTTTTCCAATTTTCTGTGAGCCGTTATTTACTAACACGTGTTCACAATAGTTCATCATCATCATCATGACAGCCGAAAGACGTCCACTGCTGGACATAGGCCTCCCCCAAGGCTTTCCACTCAGACCGGTCTTGTGCTTTTCGCATCCACCGCGGTCTCGCGATCCTGACGAGGTCGTCACTCCATCTTGTTCACAATTGTTGTCATAAAATATTTTTAGCAACCTCATTTTAAAAAAAGTTGAATATAAGGTTTTAAAGGATAACAAACCTGTTTGAAGTCAGAAAATAAAACTTGGTTGCTACTTCTTAGAGTGATTGTTATGCATAAGTCTCTTGATTCCATAAGAGCTTAACAAGACGTAAAATAATCCTAAAGAACTTGCTGATTTTACTAAATAGCTTTCATCGATCAAGATAATGTAAATTAATACATATAAGGGGAAAATCTAATACAAATTGACCTAGTCCCAAACTAAGCTCTAGGTTTGTACTATCGGTACTAGACATTGATAAGCTTACTTATATAGCGAAATACATACTTAAATACACGTACATAGCAAACATTCAAGACTTAGGAAGAAAGTTCGCACTCATCACACAAATATCTGCCCTTACCAGGTTCGAACTAGCTTCAAAGGATGACTACCCACTAAGCAAAACGTGTCATCAATATAATATTAATATCATTAATTTTTTATCCGAAAAAATTCGACAACTAGAAAACGAATAGTAAATAAATCCGATGGACTCCATCGATGGATCTGGATACACAATAAGTTCACTCGACTCCATTTATCGATCCTGCAAACTAATTCTGGGTACCCGTTCCGAACGGGCCATAAACACGCATCCGTGTAACACAGAAACGGATCCTGACTTATTCGTAGCAAACTTTCCATTCGCATGTTTTTCCCATTTATTTTTTCTCCAGTCACATTTCTTCTCGTTGTTTTTTTTCCAATTGCATATATTTCGGGGATGTTCGCCGCGAGCAGCATTGACGGCTTTCAGGGCGTGCTGCGCAAGCGCGTGGCGTCCCCGTGAAGGTGCTTGCTGAAAGGATGGACAGTCCTATCCTCAGACATTGGATGTCCATCCATGTAAACCCTAGCGATTTTTTTTTTTTAATAAATTAGTTTATTTGTCTTTGTAACTAACATTATGTGATGTGATTATGGATATTCTTTGTCCGAAATAAATATGTTCATTTCATTTTTTTTATATATTCCATTTTAGATTTTAGACTTTCATGTTTTCTCAATTCAAAATCAATTTGAGCACCTCTTTTAGAGATCATATTTCTGGGGGCTATGACCCTTCGGGCCTTCTGCAAAACTAAAATTTTAACTAAACCGATCTACCTATTTCGGCTTAATTACAATAGAAACAATGCGATCGGAGAAAAAGTAAATGGGGTAAATGCGACAGGAAAGTGTACTACGCCAGATTTAATCAGTTTGAGGAGCCGTTCTAGCTATTCAAATTCAGATTCAGATTCAGAATTTATTACTCAATTTAACACAGTATAAATTACATTACACGTCAAATTATATGCAGTTACATTGAGATCGTCAGAAATAGAATTAAATTATAATAGTAAAAATAGTAAAAGTCAAAACAAAAACAAAGTACATTACAAAATAGAATAAAATAGAATAAAATAAAATCCACGCTATCCACGGCCTTTAGGTAAACACGTCATCACCTAAGTAAAGACACGATTGTAAAATAATAATAAACCTTATACCTTTTTGTCCTTTGGCTCTTTAACCGCGTACGTGGTTTCGGATATAAAAACGGCGTTAAAATATTCATCAGCATAATTATGTAAGGACATATTTTTATGAAAACTTGTATATTATAAATATTAAATAAGGTTTTTTTTATGGTATGGAATACCTTGAGCTTAGTTTGGGGCAAGGCCAAGTTATGTAAGGCTAAGGGACGCAAAACGACATTTGACTTTTCAACACTACTTAAAGGTATATTTAAACACGTGTATCGCTTTATTTACGCATAGCAGCGCCCTCTTCTTAAGTATGTAAACTTTAAACCACCTGGAATTTCAATAACATTATTCATAGTCAGTCATTGCGTTAGTCAAACAATAATTATAATCTACTAAGATATTCATTTTCCAAACTTGTTCATTTGCCATATGCTTTAAATCTTCGAAGTGGTCGTAAAATTTGAAATATGAATCATTGGCATAAGATAAAGTAGGTTCTTCTTCTTCTTTGCCCCGCGGCGACTTCAACAGCTACTACCGCGGGAATATGGCGTTTCCACAATGAAGTGCTTCACCAGTGTCAAGTATATATAAGCATAAATCAATATAGCAATAAAATACAACCCAATCTACTCCAGGAAGATTGGGGGCAACGTTTTACGGTGATATGTAGGGCAGAGGTCAAGATAGTTTTAACCTCTGCACCACTGCGAGTCCACTTGAAGCGAAAAGTAAGATGCCAGGTACATGAAATAAGTCAAAGTATTCTATTACTGTGCAACACAAAGGCATAAAAAAGACAAATCACTATCAGAAAATGAACTTTGACCACCTACATACACAAAAATACAACACTAAAGCAGATTACACATCCGCCATCTTTTAACGTTGCAAATGGACAAAAATAAAAAAAGTAAGTGAAAACATAGAACTCTGTTTCAATAAGAGCGACAAGTCACGATGAAGACACCAAACTTATAATATAAATCGTAAACTAAAAACTGCTATTAGATGTAACGCTAACTCTTTATTTATGCATCCCACAAACCAAAATGACATAAAACTTATAATAAAGTCACTTAAAAGTACAAACAGCACTGGCTTTGATGGAATACACACCAAAATTGTACAAAGAGTGTCTGATATTATTTCTCCTATACTTAGTTACATTATTAACATGTGTATTGAGTACGGTGTTTTTCCTGATAAACTTAAGATATCAATTGTTAAACCTCTTTTTAAAAAAAGCGATAAAGATAATATGGATAATTATAGACCTATAGCATTAATACCTATTTTCGCTAAAATAATTGAGAAGGTCATATACAATAGTCTATATAACTTCTATGATAACCATAACCTATTCGCCAAGGAACAAAAAGGATTTCGTAAGAAGATGTCAATAAACATGGCTATTTTTGACTTACTTCAAAACGTAATTACAAATATGGATAAAAAAACTCCCGTATGCGCACTTTACATGGATATGTCGAAAGCATTTGATTGTGTAGATCATAGAATTCTTCTCGACAAACTTTTTAGATACGGAATTCGCGGTAATGTTCTCAGCCTACTAAACTCGTACATGAGCAATCGTAAGCAAATAACACAAATAAAAAGGTTGTCCCCAAAAACAAAAACTGAAGAAATTTATTCATCAAATTTTAGAGAAATTCGTTACGGTGTACCTCAAGGAAGTGTATTGGGGCCTTTGCTGTTTCTGATATATATTAACGATCTGCCACTAGTCACTAATCATCCAATGGTTCTCTTTGCTGATGATAGTACCGTGATATTTTCCGGACACAAAATAGAAACATATGAGTCCGATATTAACAAGACGTTGGAAACAATAATAGAATGGCTGTGTAATAATAATTTGAAAATAAATCTTAGTAAAACAAATGTTATGACATTCAAGCAAAGAATCAAATCAACTAAATTAAATATAGCTTATAAGGGACACACAATAAATGAAGCGGATGTAACAAAATTTTTAGGGCTTAACGTAGATAGCAAGTTGACATGGAAAAACCAAATTGACATTATATGTAAGAAATTAAGTAAATTTTCATACGCACTATATAGTTTGAAAAAAGTTGCTGATCAGTCAACTGTCCTAACAGCTTATCATGCGTGTGTAACATCCACTTTAAGGTATGGTATCCTTTTCTGGGGTAACTCAACAAATAAAGAAAATGCATTTAAAGCCCAAAAAAAGTGCATAAGGTCGATTACTGGTATTAAGCAAAATGACTCATGCAAGCCCCATTTTATCAGATTGAAAATACTTACAATACCTTGTTTGTACATATACGAAATGATAATGTTTGTAAATTCTAATCAGCACCTTTTTAATAAATTTAGAAGTGTCCGCCTTAAAAACAAATTAAAGTCATTGCCAAGTAATACAGCATTGTTACAAAAAAGCATACTTGGAATGGCGCGCAAAATATACAACAAACTACCGCAGGATATTGTTGAAAATAAAGTGCAAGTAAGTTTTAAGACAAAGTTTAAATCGTTTCTTGTTGAAAAGGCCTATTATTCTGTGTCAGAATTTTTAAGTGATACCATTCAAATGTACTGACAAATCATTTATATTTAAATACATTATTAATAAGTACGTAGGATGAGCATGTTGCATGCACATTTGTTATTATTTGATCAAATTAGGTTATACGAAATTTATTAATATATAGTTAAAATACTACGCATGCTGCATGTAAAACAATGTATATTTGTACGCCCCAAGGCACCTCATAGTGATACAAATAATAAATGTAACATCTAAATTTACCTATGTTGGACAAATAAATATTTTGAATTTGAATTTGAATTTGAATTTGAAGAAATTGCGTCAAACTCAATCATTATGCTTTCTGCGACGAGGTACTATAGTGTTTTAACAATTGAATTTGTAGTGTACTAACCTCGTAATTTAACTTTCACAATAAATATTAAGAGGTCAGTCGCTTGAGTTAGGCATCAACCTTTCTCTTAAGGTGTAGAATCGAGCACTTTTCTACGCAATTTATAGCTATCTACGGTGTTATTCTATCGTATGAAAATAGAGTAAGACAGCTTGTGCTACCGGCTATAAATTAACTTTTAGTTGTTCGTGTAACTACACCATTACATTTCATTTTTAAGAAACTGATCAAAACTGTTTTCTCAGCCGGAGGATCAAGTTGCTGTGGTCTTCATCATATTCATCGGTAGCTTTACTTAGCAACTACTTTGGTAAGTGATTCTTGATCATTCATTACTTGTGCATTTCTCAAAATATTGGCCATTGTTAGTGACATCTCCGGGTAATACTAGTTTATGTGATTGGTGCATATTGAGAGGCATTTTTACACGAGTGTGGTTTTAATAAGATCACACGAGTGTTCTAGTTCTTATGCCTAATTATGTGTACAGTCGCATACGTATTTTTATCTACATGCATATCTTAAGTTTTCTACAATATGTGAGAAACCTGTACCTGTGGTTGCCCTGTATATAAATCCTACCTGTATCTTAATATCTACAGTGAAGTTTCGGTCACCGAAAGATAAAACATAGTATGAAACTTTTTATCAATAAGATCATTTCATAATGTGTCCCAACATTTGTATAGTATTTTTTTTAATGTTATTTTTTTTTAGCTTCTTCGTTCATTCGCAGTCGCACTGTGTGTGTATGTGTGTGTGTGCGTGTGTGTGGGTGCGTGCGTGCGTGCGTGCGTGCGTGTGTGTGTGTGTGTGTGTGCGTGTGTGCTTGCGTGCGTGCGTTTGTGCGTGCGCGCGTGTGTGTATGTATGTGTTGTTACACCTTCACGCCTGAATTGGATCAAATTTGGAATGAAGATAGTTTATACGCTGGATTAACACATAGGTTAAATCTCAACCTGAAAAATTCAACAGATCCCGAGGGCGTAACGATAGTCAAAATCTACGCTGATAAAGTCGCAGGCAGATATTCATTTATTTAATAAATATTATTATTTAATAATTAATAAATAAATATTAAATAAATGAATATCAGGGGCCATTCGCTCACATATTGACTTAGTTCCAAACTTACTAACTCCAGGCTTTTACTATGTGTACTAGATAGGTAACGGAACACTTGCTCATTTAGAGAACTAGAAATATAAATAGGACTAGAAACATTCGACGAGCAGAGAAAAAAAAACCAGAAAACATCATGAAAAATGGAGGAATAAAAAAATCTAGGATAATGTTGCCATGAGTGATTCTGTGACGTCAAAATTGACACCACTCAGCACTGTGTCATAGCATAGACCGCGAGCCTGGTTGTCAGTGGTGCCAAAGTGACACACGAACGAAGAGACAGCGTTTAATTAAAGTATATTCGCGCTCATCGCACAATTTTCTGCCCTTACCGGGATTTAAACCGGGGGCTGCTAGCTTCGAAGACAGGGTCACTACCAACCAGGCTAACGCGTCGTCAAAGAGAGCGTGATAGATTATACTTGGAAACTCATATCCTTCTTTTCTGAAACTCTCATACTCGAAATTTCCCAATTATATATCATGCAAAGCTCACTTAAAGTAAGTCATTATAGCCACCGGCTAACCAGCTGATTAATAATACAACCGCTGGTTAATAATGAGATTTAAATTCGTATGAAGAATTCATTTGAAAATCGAACTGGCCACTACAAGCCATATACGCAAAACAAAGAAAATAAAAGAAAAGCCACAAGCGTTGTAATTCGCTGCGGTATTAGTTATCAGGAGGTTGAAGTTGAAATAGTTATAGTTTGAATAAAAATGTTGAGTAAGAAAATGAAAGAGATTTGACATTGTTTCTAGTAGTAGCCTTGCTTTTTATTTCGCAAAAGTTTGAGATAAGTAGAGTATTCTCCTTTGGGATAAAGCTGTTTTCGTCTAGGGCGAGCTTGAATCCCTCGCTGCACCCAGAACTCCGTTGTAACACCCTCCCTACGCTCGGAAGTTAAATCTGGACTCCCTCATTTGCTCAGGAATCAATATCGCGCCCGTGACATAAAACAGTGCTTTATCCCTCGGTGTATAATCTACTATTACGGTTTCACGTCACTTGATAGTCATTCATTGATCTTATCCCTTAACCTATCCTTAGAGAATGCAATTTATTTTGTGCAATACATACATACATTCCTTCACGCCTGTAATCCCTGGGTGGGGTAGGCATAGCTACAGAATTACAACTTTAAAATCTTGTTGATAATTCTGTAACCACATTTTTCCCAATCAGGCTAACATGTTTACTTCACCAGCATATTAGTGACGGGTTTACAAGCCCATCGCCTAACAGTACTACAAGCCTTTATTCCCTTAGTCGCCTCTTACGACATCCACGGGAAGACATGGAGTGGCGCTATTCTAACCCGGCAACCACACGCAATAAAGATTAAATTAATTAATAATCTCCCACTAAGCAGTAGTGAACGTATTGTTATATTTTGACGGCCGGGGAAATGGCTAGCATAAGGCATTCCATGTTTCGAACGCATATGCAAATGGCTATGAATGCCCAGCAAATAGCTATTCGTTTGAACTTGGCTTGTGCACTAACGTGCGCCTTTTCAAAGTAAGTGACTACCTTAAATGCTACTCATTACACAATACTGGCCACAGTCAGTCGGACCACCGTCAATGACACAAGGGTGTCCGGTAGTAGGCTAATTGTTAATTAGGTAAGTGAGCTAATAAGTTGTTATTAAATTAGTAATTAATCTTAACAGGCTCGTTGACAGTCTACCTCGTAATAATAATAACCTAGTTCACTGTACTCAATTGTACCTATTTCACGTGGAAATCGTTTCCATTTATTCTCTATACTTTATAAATTCACGATCAAACGGCTGAACGGATCTTATTGAAATTCGGCAAGAAGATAAACTATATCCTGGGAAAGGATATAGTTACGAGATATGGACTGCCTTTTGAGGGATGAATTCGCCTATCTCTATTCTGTAACTATTGTATTTGAATGTCTGTATTTTGTTCAATGAAGGTGTCAATACGTACATATTTTTACGAAGATGTAGTCGTGTGCAATAGCTGTCATTTATTTTCATCTTTATTAGATTTAAATCTCGTGCCACAGAAACTCAAAACTTAAACGTAATGATGACAATTATGATGATATTTCGGCGTGGTTACATGCACCATGATTATAATAAGTTGTCATATAAGTCATTTATACTCGTAGCAAAAAATGACAAAACCGTTGACAGTAAAATAAATGAGATAAATAAAATAAGATGTGTATATACTTCACGTGGGTGTGATGTTACTTGGCTTCCGCACTCCCGTGCACAATAACAGGCGCTAACAATAGTGTTGTATGCGTATAACTAACTTAAATAGGATTTAAATACTAGACTCAGTTATTTTCTTAATCATAGTTAATCGAACTGCCGGCGGTGGTGCATGGTGCGTCGTTTTTAAGCGATTGAGGTAAGTGATAATTAGTAAATAATTATAACGATTTTATCAATTAATAGCCAGTTCAGTAGTGCTAAAAATTACATGCTTACTAATATTACTAAGAAATGCGAAAATACATGAATATAATACATTCATGAATATAAAAAAAACATTCATAAATTAATGAACATATAATGAAGAAATAAATACATTGAATTATTTCCTTGTTCCGTCTTTGTGGTTCAACGCATCAACCCACAAGGAGTAAGGTAGTTTTATCAAAAATAGGTCAGTTCTCGAAGAATGGGATTAGCTAGGTTCTTTGATAATATATAGTAATTTAACGCCAAACAATGGCAAAAAGTAATAATTGTTGGCATAAATATTTTTTGACGATAATTTCTTGACATGTAGTATATGAAGGGTCCACGGAAAGAACATGTCTAGTCACATTAGTAACTTTTTGAGATATCGCGATTTGAAAGTTGGGAACCGTGTCATTTTGTACGTAATTTTCGTGTAGAGGTGTTTTTAAGAGAGAAAAAAACAAGTTATATGAATATTTATATCTGAAACTAAGTGGTAAGTAATAGTTCATTTTGTCATCTACATATCGAAATCCAGAACTCATTTACAAAAAAAAAGTGACTAGACATGTTCTTTCCGTGGACCCTTCATACAGTATAAAACAAAATCACTATCCGCGTCTATCTGTCTGTCAGTATATCCGCTAAGTCCTCCTAACCTACGCAACAGATTATAAAGCGGTTTCCATTAGTATACCCGCTCTTCACGCTCGCGCGAGTCTGTGCGGCGAGATACACTGCCGTCTTGCCATACGAGACGGACTGTAAAGCTTTTGTAATAACATCAATGTATTTCGGCCTCGTTTGGTCTCGCGTGAGAGTGAAGTGCAGGCATCAGATACCTACTTAAACATTTTTTAAGAAAGCTATCATTATACACTGGTTTATATCATATGTGTTGACAACGCATATGCAGTCTTAGAATTGTAGTCTTGAGATTGCAGTCTTGAAAACGCGAATATCTATAAGTCTAAGCTCTCACTTGCCATCAGGTGGCCTGTGTGCTACGTTCCAGTTTCGGGCTCGTTTAACTTCACTTTGCCGTTAAAAAAAGAATATTATCAAAAAAACGTCCATAAGTACAAAAACTAAGTAGAAGCTTCCGATGATTTCTCATAGAAAACTTTCGCTCGTACACGATAACATATAACGATTTAACAATAAAACCCTAGTGAAGTCTTGTTGGATTAAAAACCCAGATAATGGGTTATTTTGATGTATTTTTCATAATTGTACACAACCTGCAAAGTTCCACCGTAATGCTGGTTTCACACGGAGGCAGAACAGTGAGACAGAACAGTGGACAACAGAGTACAGTACTGTCTCGGCGTGTGAGTTCACACAGTATCAGTACTCTGCTGTCTACTTTTCTATCTCACTGTTCTGCCTCCGTTTGAAACCAGCGTAACGTTTTGTTTCCCCATTAGTGATTGTGTGTGTAAAGCCTTTGTTTCCTACTATTTCCCCTTTTTTAATCCCGTAAAGGATGATTTTCCAAAAATCCCTTCTTATCCCCCCCAAGGATATCCAGAGGCCCAGTGGTTTTAGCTGTGCGTGGATTTATCAGTCAGCCAATCAGTTTTTCTTTTAAATAAATAGAAGACTTACTGTTCTTGCCCGGCGTTGCCTAGATGTTTTTTTTATATAAACCTCGTCATCACAAATACGAACGATACATTTCTTTTATACGCGTCGACCCATTTTCGAGTCTTTGGACGGCAATTGATTTTTATATTATAAGTTGAAAGAATAAACAATTTTCAAGACATACCTATTTGCATCCATACGTGCGGGTAACACATCAAAAGTGCCTAGGGATATTATTTATCCCTAGACAGTTCTGAACATTTCAATACAGGAATATTAGTACTAAGTCAAAACATCAAATTTGTCTTGGGATACTGAGTATCCCAGGACTTTTTTGATGTGTGTGGTCGAAGTCGCCGCCGTTGTCACCAAAAAAATAATAATTATAAAATTATATTAACATTTAAAATACTTTAATATTAATGATGTATTCGGCGATCCAGGTGTACAGAAAAACCTTGCATGGTTTATGTTACATTTAGTTTTTAATGTTTTATAACTGTTTATATTAAATAAATAAATAAATAATAAATAATAATAATTTAGAGTTATATTTTTTTCTGGACAGACAGATCTTGTTTTAGTTGACAAAACGTGGGTAAAATAAGTAGTTACTAACCGAAGCTGGTAGTACGAGTAAAGACAGATAGTTCTTTAGTGATTTAACTATCACCTTATGCCCGGTTCCAATATTCAAGAAACGCATCGTTTTCCTTACGCCCAGGGACCGGAAAACCCCTTTATTTAATTAAGTCACATCATATGCTCTCCCTATCGATAGGCTTACCCTAATGGTATGGAAACTGCTTCGAACTAGTTAACTACAATGATTTAGGTTAGCAGTCTCGTAAGGGTTTCGGATTTAAGCACTTACATTACGTTAGGGTTACCCTATCCATTCTCCCTCTCCGTTGACTCTATTTAGCAGATTCGTGTGATTGGTTGGTTTCAAGCCTATGCAAAAATATTTTGTGTGGACTGCGCGCAGAGATTAAAATATCTTGAAGCCGTTCAATAAACACTTCATTGGGAAAGTTTAACGAGGGTCGAATTAACTGTATGGTATGGGATAGCTTTTGATTGGGGTAAGCCGACGATGTGCTTATTGCATCGTAAGAGTTTGTGAAACAGAGTCAATAATAAACCCTAATGAAAACCCTTTAAAGGGTAAGTGGTTCCCGTCCCTGCGTACGCCTCGTTAAAATTTGACACATTTTATACGTAGCAAATGTCATAACGCTACGGCGCGTAAGGAAAACGATTCGTTTCTTGAATATTGAAACCAGGCATTAGTTGATATAAATTACTTCTATCTACTACTACTATGGAATCAAGACGTTTATGCACCACAATAACTATCTTGTAAGAGGCAACCAACCTTTTTCTTCAGTGTACAGTCGACTTCATAAATATGTGTACGCTTTAATAGCTTGTCTATTTAATGTCATGTTTAAACTGCCATACATGAATTGTGACAAGGTACTATAGTGTATACATATTTATGAAATCGACTCAACAAAATCCGTTACGTAATTAAGACTTGGTTTTGACTATGAACAGGTATATATGAAATAATTATTTTTATTCTTACATATTTTTAATGTTACAAACTAAATGTAATTTGCATAATCACGACGACTCTACTCAACGACTGGTTGGTAGTACGAAGCTGTTGGTCTTGAGTTCGATTCCCGGAAAGTATAGGCAAATTATTGTGTAATGAGCACGAGTATTTGTATGAGAGTATTGTATGTTATTTGCGTATTATAAAATTTATTTCTCTATATTAGTATGTTTCTCGTTGTCTTATACTTATAGTACAAGCCTAGATAGATTGTTCTCTATGATCTCTTTTAAATAATAAATAACAATAAAATGTGGAATAAATATAACTTCATGTTTATGTAAATCTTTAATGTTATTTGTACAATTCGTCTAAACGTAAAGAAAATTATATTCAATGAAATATCAGTAGGCTAAGCCAAGATGCAAACTTTGCTAACGTACAATTTTCCAAAACATTTTATAAATTTTCGAAAATCGCTAATTTAACATCAGGTATGCCTCTTGACTATGCCTAATGTATTCGGCGTTCGTTATCGTTATCGCGTCGAGGGATACTTTTCGTCAGTTTTCGAAAATCGCTTACGTTAGCGTTGAGCAACTTGTCCAGCCCCACGTCAATTGTACACGTGGTGATTTTCTATAAAGATAAATATCTTTCTCGCAATGAGTTTTGTCTAAAGCGTTATTATTTTAATATGTATTTTGCGAAATGTATTATTTATATTTATTTATTTATTTATTTATATCAGGGGACAATGTCACACCAATTGACCTAGTCCCAAACTAAGCTCTAGGCTTGTACTATGGTTACTAGACAACGATATAAGTACTTATATAGAGAAATATATACTTAAATACATAGAAAACATCCATGACTCAGGAACAAATATTCGCGCTCATCACACAAACATCTGCACTTACCGGGATTTGAACCCAGGACCGCTAGCTTCGTAGGCAGGGTCACTACCAACTAGGCCAGCGTGTCGTCAAACTCAGCGTTATTGCGTATCCTATTATTCTTCGCGTATAAATTTGTATTTATAAATATTAAATACATCTTTTTCTCCAAAGTGAAGCAATTTGGATATAAAATATGGAAAAGAGTTTTTTTTTGCACTTAAATCCTCCGACAAAGGTTTTTTCTCGAAGATGACGATATTCGAGAAAAAAACATTGTAAACGATATGATTTGGCTACAAAACCAACTTAAAAAATATGCATATTCAACTTTTGTAAAATTAAAATAAGTTTGCATAATACGAATCTGTAATTAGCTAATTATCAGTTAAACCCGTAACTTGTGATACCTATTATACTGTATTTTTTGCTGTGGATTTCATTTCATTTTTTTTTATCAGAGGTAAGAAATCAGTCCAGTCGTTTCGGAGCTTATTCACTGCATCCAAACAAACAATCAACTCTTTCCTCTCTATAATATTAGTTTAGAAAATTATAATTTAAGAACGCGTACGCGAAAAGGTTTTCCCTTAATTGTATTCTGACCTATGTAGAGATCTTTGACGTCATATATGTGCCACTTAGGTAATTACCTCTTTAATTAAAGATAACAGCACTAAAATTAAACACAACATTAAACTAGGTATTATAATGATTATAAACAAATAATCGTATGGTATAAAAGTTTTTTTTTTTTCATACAACATTAAATTCACCCTTCGATGTTCACTTAATCATGTTTTTTTTTTCAAACTTTTTATTGAATCGTTCCCAAATGACGTTTTTTTTTAATTAGAAAAATCACTGTTCCTTATAAAGATACGAAATACGAAATATTTATGACGGTAACCCGACGCAACAAAGGGGTTTTTAAGTTTTACCGATATGCGTGTTTGAGTGTGTGTCTGTAGCACCGTAGCTGTTAAACGGATGAACCGATTTGGATGCGGTTATTTTTATTTTTGAGCCGATATTTTTGCTGTAGTTCTTAGCTAGATTGTATGTATCAGCTCAGAAAGAAAGGGTCATCGATATAACGCGTGTTTTTCTCTTTAATATTTATGACTAAAGATAATAATGGCAGACAAAATATGTAGACCTCTAGTTTACCCTTGCTGTGACATTAACAATGACGTGGGACATTTGTTCAATGTGAAGTGAAGTGACAAGCTAACAAAATGAGTGACATTCGAAGTGCCTCATTGTAGTTATAAGCAGCGTGTCAAATTCTATCAAGAATTCAAGACCAAGTAGAAAGGGGCCATTTGCAACGTCAAAAGATGGCGGATGTGTAATTTGTTTTATTTTTTATTTTTCTGTATTTAGGTGTTCAAAGTTCTTTTTTGTTAGTGATTTGTACTTTTCATGCCTTTGTGTTGCACAGTGATAGAAGACTTGGACTTATTTCGTGTATCCTGGCATCTTACTTCTCGTTTCAAGTGGACTCGCAGTGGTACAGAGGTTAAAACTATCTTGGCCTCTGTCCTACATATCACCGTACAACGTTGCCACCAATCTTTCTAGAGAAGATTGGATTGTGTGTTTTATGACTATATTGATTTATACTTATATATACTTGACACTGGCGAAATCACTTCATAGTGGAAACGCCATATTCCCGCGGTAGTAGCTGTTCAAGTCGCCGCGGGGCAAAGAAAAAAAAAAAAAAGACCAATTAGCGGTCGACATTTAGTGTCGACCGCTACTTGGTCTTGAATTCGAACGCAAATTACCTAATTTAGGTTATTTGCGTTTTGGACTTTGAAATGTTTTACATTTTAAATACTTTGAATTGTTGTTATCTAACCGTGTCACTTTATGCACTGTATACGCTTATTGTGTATTTTACGTTTTAGGCATTTCGCTTCTTGGTCAAAAGTCATAGAAATGCAAAAAAGTCCAGAAGATAAAATTCAAAGTTCAAAATATTTATTCAGTAAATTGGCCACATGAGGGCTCTTTTACACGTCTGTAATATAGAGTGAATCTACCAGCGCTTTGGACAAGACCATCATTGCTGAGAAGAAGCGCCGCAAGAAACTCATAAATATGTTTTAATTAAATAGAGGTGTATTTTCTGGGTATATGCCAACATTGTTATTAATTTCCTGTCAAATCTTTAATTAAAGCACAACAATTTATGTCCGGAACTAACAAACTGGTAAAATGTCTGCGTGCCCATTAGTTAGCGAAATTTTCTACTGGCGCTAACAATTATTTTAATGATGTAGACGAATTACAATTAGAACTATAATATTCCGGTTTTCAATTAGCAAATTAGTTTTCTTAACTGAATTCATTACAACGGTACTAACTGGTGCTATAAAATAAATTAATCTAAACTTAATTAAAATACGTACTGAGTTGTTTTTAAAATGTAATTCAAGTAATAACCTATTACCTTTGTTCACTAAGGGCTTTAAACCTGTATACATTTCTTAAGTTTGTCATTTGCAGCTTCGAAAAAGGAACTAATTGGAAAGCCGAGGCAATTGCGTTAAAAATAATCTTACCCAAAGGTGATGAATTAAAATAACAGCACCGTTACAAGGTATTATTACTTAGTACTGTTGCTCTTTCTTATACATTATTAGAAACACTTGCGTTGTCCCATAGAATTGCCTTTAACCTCGTAAGGCACACCATACTACAAATAGTTTTTTTGTGAATGGAACTTTGAATCTATCATCAAGGCAATAAAGATCAAATACGTTTAAAATGCTATTTTCAGTTTATGAAGATTAAGAAAATAAACCTTATTTCCATTGCAACATAGTCCAAATTAATATGACTTTTCAATTTTGAAAATCTTAATTAATTTTATATTTAGTTTAGTAAACTATTGTACTTATTGTATTAGGATTTAAAAAATAACGTAATAAAAAGTAATTAATAGTATAAAAAAAAAACATAAAATGTACATTCGTCCGGTTTTTACAGAGGTTCATGTACCTACATAAGTTCAGATCAGTAACAATTAATAGTTTAATTTATTTTTTCATCGTTGTAATAGAAAATAAGAAACTACACTGAGATCGTCAAACATAAACACTAATAATCAAAGAATGCAAAAATAATGTATAGTGAAAATACCAAAAATTGCAAATACAATGATTAATAAATGTCAACACGATAATAAATTTACAATTCCAGCTCCATATTCATCCACTGAGTAAAATTACATACATACATACACCCACGCTTTCTTCCCCAGAGTGGGGTAGGCAGAGCTACAGAATTACCAACAACTCTAAAAGCAAAAAACGTTATTTTAATTCTGTGACCACATTTTGCACAATCAGGCTAAGATGTTAACCAGTGTATATTTGTGACAGGTTGCAAGCCCATCGCCTAACAGTACTACAAGCCTTTATTCCCTTAGTCGACCGTTACAACTTCCACAGGAAGGCATGGAGTGGCACTATTGTAAGCCGCAACCACACGGGTTTCTCAGCTGATGTTTAACTGCTTCATGTACATTTTTAAGTTTGGCGGGTAGACGCTCTTAGTATGGGGGTGGGACGGATGACACGCGGGTTCTTACGAAATACATCAACTTTTTTGATAAATGGTCATGTTCAATAAAAATAAGTAATATTTTGTTTGGATGGAGTATAGGCCAAATGCACTGGTCTTCTGCTTGGCTTTCTTTTATAACACCACCTTAACCTTCCTCTTTTATTAATTGGGTACTTATGATTTTCTTAAAACACCTTTTAACGAACGTAAAATTTTCATAGAAAGACTTTTTTTTTTGGAAGTCACAAGTTAATCTAACCTAACCTACGTAATTCACGTTTAAGCTATCCTGAAAACATCATGGTTTCAACAGAAAATAGGGTTCGATGAAATCAAATTCGAAGAATTTGCGCAAAGTAATTTTTCCCTGGTCTTCCCCGGAGGAGGAGGAATGAGAGGGCCTTCCTGTCAATACTTTAACAATTTTTGTTGAGAAATCTTAAATGCTGCAAACTCCTATTATACCAACGTTTCTACCTATTATGTCATTGTATGCATGCATGCCGTAGACTTAGTTACCATTTATTTGACACTCATAATTTTGGTTTATTGTGACTAGTCTGCTTGTCTTATTTTCGGTGTTTTTTTTTAACTCAAGTAAACATGTCACTGTCAAATATTTAACGTATTATTTCTTCACATCATGTCTTAAAGGCGTCCATGAATCTTTAAATTAACTAGAGTGTTAGTTTGATATGTTATAAAAACACTAGGTTTGTTCGTTTCTGAAAAAACATTTGGTTTGGTAGGTGCCATTAGGTGTTAAGTCGGCCGTTCGTGCGTTTTTTGTCCATTAAATGCAGGAATTAAATTATGAACCATCATACTTCACTTTAACGTTCTAAAAGACGAACAGAAATGGACCAATAATCAAACCCTGAGGTACTCCGTGACTCGTAGTTTGAAGGGAGAGATTGTTTAAAAACAATCTCTCCCTTCAAACTACGAGTCCTCTATTTATACCATCCACTTTTGTACGCCCATTTAGAGGACTACTAAACTCATTTAGGATTAATAATCAACACTTATAAAGTAAGAACCATTTTAAATTAGTAGAGGCTTTCAAATGCGTAAGATAAATCAAGAAAATCAGACACGTGGCTCTAACTTTTCCTTTAAATAAATTTCAGGGATTTTTTTTAAAGAGCATGTTTTATAATCTTTATTCCACAGAAAAGCACTAATGGCGGATTGAATGCCCAATTGTATTGTCTACCAGTTGACCAAATAATGAAACAACATTCATGTCCGTGCTTACAGTTACTCATGGTATTGCGAAATCCTGACTCGAAAGGTGGTAATATGTTGTTGTTTTCCATACATTATTTTCATAATGATGATGATGGCATTATGCTCAGTTGTGACGAATCATGACAAAACGAAATTGGGACAACATGAATAGTTTGTTATTTATTATTTTTGGTTTGACACCAATATTTTTTTTAATTCTTTCTTATTTACTTGGCGGTCCATCTTTGGCATAACAAATATACTGCCAGATGCTAGAGAGTACGTGAGTTGAATGCGGTTTTTCGTCTTTTAAAATATTTATTTTATTTTATACGTTTTACTGATCATGATTGCTATTATATAGTCCCACTTCTCAATATATAAGAAACTATAGGACATTTCAAGTTCTCCGCAAGTAACGTCTTGTAAAATTCATAGTCAATTATTTAAACCATTTATATATCCTTTGTCATTGTCCCTTAGTTGAGCGATTTAAATCTGAGTCAAGATATATTATCGCCACCCTTGAAATAGGTACCTTTGATTTCCGGTAGTCATCCTTGGTCTTCATCATCAGATCCACTTCACCAAATGGTATTTTCTGAACGCAAGCACTAGGTTTGCTACTGAAAATACCAAAACCTTCTATGCATGCCTTAATATTTGGGAAATTCCCTCAATTCCTCACGGGATTCCTCTTCCACAGATATCAATTTTGTGACAATGGGATCACTTCGGCAGAATACCCTATCGTGTAAAAACATGTTTTTCAAAATCGTTTCATAATTGACGGAAAAATCGATAAACATACAAAAAAAATCGAGACATAGAGCCTCCTTTTTTGAAGTTGGTTATAAATACTCTGGTTTTCATGTACCTATATCTTATGCATGTACTCAAACCAAAATGTGGAATCCTTTACTTCTTTGTCATAATAAACTTCAAGCTCAATATCAAACAACAAGCTTGACAATGGCATTCACAATGTCAAGGTCCTAAGTATGCTCAACAATCAACATTTATTGGGTGACTGTACCGAAGAGATGACCACCGCTACTGGTATTTCAAATAACACGAGTATCGTGACGCAAAGTTAATTCTGAATCATTGTTCTATTCTGCTTTGTTACAACAGACGGCAGTATCTCGACAAAAATCTTGAATCAAAATGAAAATCATTACTGACGGGAAAGGATTGAATCTTCTGTGACTATTGAATTTGAGATAACGCTTTTTGGTTATGAGGGCAGTATTAACTTTATCACAGCACAAGTTTCAAATAATTAGGTTAGTTGTAGTTAGCTGTACTTATGCAGGATCCATCCGGATCGCTACCACCAAACTTTTTTTTAACCCTCCACCAAGCAGCACCTTTGGGTGCTAACAAAGTCGCACGCATTTATTTGTTTCATGTACATTTAGTATTGAATTAGCCAAGGCGATTTATATGCCAATTGCTAAGAGGTCTGAAGTAATAGATATAATGAATGGAATGAGATAGGTAATTAGATAGGTAATAATTATATCAGTAGACATTCTTACACAAGGGATAGTCCCAAACTAAGCTCTAAGCTTATACTAGACAATGGTAAACTGACTTGTATACAGGGAACGATAGAAAGATCCAAGTGTCAAGAACAAATACGCGTTCCGATCACACCAATATCTGCCCTTACAGGAATCCGAACCCATCGCTTCGTAGATAGGCCACGGACGTTAGTTTGCTACCCATTTCAAAGGAAATCTGCTTGAAGATGTCATTGTTATTAGAGATGCCAAGTCATTTGTAATTGATAGGAAACTCAACCTTATTGCTGTAGAATGTCGGATTGACTTTGGAACTAAGGTGGGTGACATATTTAATTCTTTGACTGTATACTACTATTAAGCTAACGTGTCGTCAGATGTAAGTATAAAATTTGAGATAGTGTTTATACTGTATTACAAAATACGAGTTAAATTCCACTGGAGTATCTTTGATTTTATGTCTAGTTACGTTGCGTATTCTTGAAATTTATTCATGCAAAGATGTTTATACGCCTTCCCAGGGTTAAGAGGACTTAGAATAACTTTACTACGATAATAACACTTGAAACACGTGTGATGCATCACTATATGTCAATGTTGCTACTTGTCTATATAAACAGTGTTTGAGGTTAAGTGAAAAGCAACCCTAAAGAACATTACACAGAAGTGTAGACAAGTATAAAGTTAACGTTTGCAATTTCCGACAACTGTAGCTCGAATACGAGTGAACGTTTCAAACTTCACTCTTTCGAATCGTTTTTACTATTCGAAAACGTGTCTTGAACATATCCGTAGTACGAATTCCTAAACCTGACTCAAGTTTTCATTATTTTACTTATTTACTCGATGACCATACAACGTCAATGTCCACTCGCTAGCAAATTTTAGACGTTATTACGGACACAGGCCGCATTCAATCGCCATACACATTTTCTCATTGACGATACGTTTACGTAACTTAATCAACAGAAGTTATAATTACGTGCTCAAGATTCTGAAAATTTATAGGATTGGCGTAAACTTACGATACATTACGTCAGTTTTCGAAAATCGCTAACGGTAACGCATCAAACTGAAGTCCCTTTTGAGTGATGTTAATTGTAATTTGCATTTTTGTGTCATTATCTGGTTCGTACATAGTCAACGTCAAAAGTAGATACTTACTTTTGTACTTTATCGCCTTAACATTTGTCCATTCGGTTCTTGGTATGCTAAAATTATTACGTTTGATGAGCGTCAGTATATTTGTTCCTATATTTCGGATGTTTTCTATGTATTTAATAGTATTTCTCACTAGAATTTATATTTGTTGTCTAGTACGTTGCCTAGTACCTGCAGTACAGTCAAGGACTTTAATTCTTGAGTCACTATGGAACCCTGTCACAGTGACAGCATCAAGTCACATGAAAGAAATTACGCTAAAATTAACGATTGACGTTATGCGATAGGGTTCCACAGTGGCAATAATTAGAGCTACTGACTTTACAAGTCTCGCGCTAAGTTTGGGACCAGCGGGCCTAATATGGTTGACTTTATTGCGTGACAAAATGTGGATAAAAGATACGTCACTTTTTTAAACTTATACAGTGTGTGGCCCAAAACCGGGGCGAAAAAATTAAATGGGGATTCTTTAGAACATTTCAATTAACTATCACAAGAATCTAATAGTACAAAGTCTATAATTTTGGAGAAAACAGCCTACAAAGTTAAAAATCGTAGGTAATGTATTTTCCCGTCGCAATATCGTCGCTTGGTCACTTGGTACGCGGTATGTCTGAGTACGGAGTGCCATTGACAACACGCGGTAGATTTAGCGGTGTTTGCATTACCTACATTGAATTTGCGATTAAGTTTGTTAGAAAAAAACTGAAAGTTAAGTTTTGATTTTAATTAGGTAAGACCATTATAATGTAATTACCGGTGATCTAAAGAGCCCCTGTTTTTAATATTATCCCCGGTTTTGGGCCACGCACTGTATATGTACGAGAGTGACAGATGCTTTTCATAAACGTAAGTAGTACTAGGCCCGCAGGTCAATTTGTGTGTGATTATGTTCTGATTTTCATTTCGCGCAAAAAAACGATACCTAAATCTAACGGGCCTCTGCTGCAGTGCTTGTTAAGCCGTCCGTCTGTCTGTCAGCGGGCTGTATCTCGTGAACCGTAATAGGCAAATAGTTAAACATTTCACAGAGTGTTATTCTATTGCCGCTATAACAACGGCTCGGAACTGTTCGTGTGGCCGGTTTTCTTCCTGTATTTTGTGCCCTTTGTTTTTTGGGTTCCGTACGCAAAGGGTAAAACAGGACCCTATTACTAAGACTCCGGTTTCCGTCTTTCTGTCTGTTTCTAGGGTGTATCTCCGGAACCGTCATAGCTAGACAATTGAAATTTTCACAGAAGATGTATTTCTGTAGCCTGTCTGACAGCAAAATAATACTAAATATTTAAGTAGGGCTCCCATACAACAAACTTATATTTTTTCTCGTTATAAATAACGGCAACTGGTATAGTGTCTACTGTCTAATGTGTATAGATAATGGTACGGAACCCTTCGTGCGCCAGTCCGACTCACACTTGGCCGGTTTTTTTAATTTAATGCAAATTTTACCAACACAAAGAATATCTTTAAAAACATTACAATATGTTATATGTGTGTAGGTATAATTTCATACAGTTGTATTAACTAAACAACTTTGAGATGGATCTCTAGATATAAAATAATATTTAATTCGAATAATGCCGCTCTACGAACATTTACCGGCCTAAAAGAGCACGGGAGGTATAAATTGCAGCATACGCGTACGTATACATATTATATAATATATTATACATATTTAGTATATTCTTCTTCCGCCTCACCTGGTACCCCTGCACGAGAACTCTTTAGGACTCAACGAATCCTAACACTACCCTCTCAGTACGTGTACGATGTAGCTAAATTCGTTAGGTGTAACATAGATAGTTGTCCTACTAGAACACTGACCCGCACGCGACTAGGATCCACAAATCGCTTACTAATCGCACGCTCCAGACTGACCAAGTCGACCAAAACTATGCACATTTTAGGACCGAACGTCTACAACAGGCTACCTTCACACATTAAAAACTTAGAAAGCAATGCAGCATTTTGTAATAAGTTAAGGAAATGGCTAATTGACAATTCCTTCTACGATTTTAATGAATTCATCTTAGACTAATTAATTATAAAACGACCTTTTAATTTCTAATTGTGTAATCTATAACTTATTTTTAATACTATCTAAAGTACCTACTACGAGTATAATGCAACTAACTATGACATAACCAAAGTTTTGTAATTATTTTGACATGTAATATTTTATAATATTAAAAATAAATGAGTATGAGTATGAGTATACAACAAAGTCGCTTCCCGCCGTATCTCGCTTTGCATGTACGCTGAGATCTTTTAAACTCCGCAACTAATTTTAATGCGGTTTTCATAATTACATAGAGTAATTCAAGCGGAAGGTTTTAAAATATATGCATATAAAATACTCTGGATTATTTGCGGGCGACATAGAAAACTCACATAAACCGAGGGCAAGTCGCTAGTGTAAAATATTCTAAAACAGGATCACCCTATACGTCTATTTTCCCTACTTCCCCTTCCAAAACTGAACAAATTTTGTATTTCTTCGTAAAGGAAGGATGTGTTAGATTTATATTTCTATTTTATTTATCTATCTGTATTAAAATGGCTCTTAAATACTACCAATAATAATTTATAGTCAACAAGAAAACAAAGAAGCTTAACAGTAGCAGTTTGCATAGGAAAAAAATGCTCATACGTCATTATCCTGAGAGGAAACGGGGGAATA
Organism: Acleris sparsana; assembly: GCA_923062465.1. NCBI lineage: Eukaryota > Metazoa > Arthropoda > Insecta > Lepidoptera > Tortricidae > Acleris > Acleris sparsana. The sequence continues at coordinate 3,112,239 of OV281288.1, forward strand.
CATTTGTGTAGACCAGACGCCCACATCCTCATAATAACTCTTCCAATTTCTAGTAACAAGCCCCCCTCCCGTTTCACTTTGCATATCCGCTATAGACCTAAGACCCGGCGCACGCGTCTCTCACTCGCCTTTCATGATCTATTAACTCAATGATAGTTGGATTGCTCATTGAGATTGGTCGGTTCTACTGTGGTTTCACTGTGTCAATTTCAAACGGCCAAAGTTGTAAGTTCACGTGTTTTTTTATGTGTATATGTGCATCTGTGTTTGTGTGTCTGTGAATCTGTGTGACTGCATATCTGAGTTTGTCTGCATCGTAGCTCACAAACAGATGGACCAATGCTTTTAAAAGGAAGCCTAATTTAAAATGTATTAGTAGAGGATCCGGATATGAAACGACCATCACCGGGCTGATTATTCGATAAAAAGTATTTTAAATCAATATAATTTTTCAATTTCGATTGGTAATCCCGACAGCCGGTATTTAGACCGATTTTTCAAAGACAACGCTATATCACCGTGTTCGCAATGCAACGATCTTCATTTTGAAATACAATTTGTTCAATAAACAGACCGGTGCAAATTATTAGCACCGACTTACGTGTGTTTTTTTTTGCTTGTTGATATTTTCTTCAATCTTTATCTATGTATGAAGTTGCTGTTTTTTTTTTTAAATAACCCTGACCATTTTCACCGTCATAGTGTAGTATGCAGCTACCTCAGACTAAGTGATAGTAATAGGATAATAAGACAAATCATCAATACTGACACATTCAATAAAAATATTTGGTCTAATGCCTAAAATCTACTATAAGATACACCATAACCAAATAGGAATTTACTATTGACATGTTTAAGAAAAGGATGATAGAATTATTATCGGAATAATATTACTATTATATTAATGTAAATTTGTGAACATTATGTAAACATACTCATGTTTAAAAAATAAGTTACAATCTTATATCTTATCTCTTATCTCTTATCTTGGTTTTATTTACAAATGTATTCTCTTATTGCAGGTAACGTGACTCCTTTTAATATGGACATTATGGACAACTATACCGCTTACAGGAATATTTACTTGGATCTGAGGAGAAGTGCATGTGAGTATTTTATAAATCATACATTATCGACTTTTTTTTTAGATGATCGTGAATGAATTCATGGTTTTAGAGACAGCATTAACACTGAAAAAGATCGGTTCTAACAAGATTACGAGCCTGACATGACGTTAGATGCATCAACTAAGATGTTAGTTGAATCGGTAAAGAACTGGCTGTTAATATCAGCTTTGGTTAAAAAACAAAGCCAATAAACATTATCTCAGATTCGATTGCCAAAGTAGATTCAATCCTCAAATGTTAGTCATGAGGTCGTGATTGCTATAGGAGTTTTATTTCAGATGCTGCTTTTTGGCTTAACAGGATAGTATAGATCTTCGTGGAACAGGATGAGCTTAGTTTCTACTTTAATTAGACATGCAATGTTAAAATACAGATCGTTTTTCATCAAGAAACTCCCAAACGGAGTAAAAACATTTTTCCAATATCCACCTTGTGATTAAATGGTAATATTTATGTATTACAATTGGTTGTAAAATAAGAATAAACTTCAAAAATATAACATTTTGACCGAAGCAAAAAGTACAGTTTATCTTTGTATCTGTTTGTTTGTGAAAACTTCAGCACTAGCAACAAACATAATAAGGTTTTTCCTAGCAAATAATGCAATCTGCTTAATATACATGCACGGCAGAGGCAGTACTCCCATGGCTTGAAATAAAGGTTGAAACTGAGTATTGCATTCAGGTTGATATAACTAATATCAGAATTATTGTTTTTTTTTGTCAACTAAGAGACAATCTCTCTTGCTCAGCATTATTTTTTTGAGTGAAAAATCTATCCGTTAGTGTTTACACTACTTTTCACTTTAAGTGGTGGTAGGATCTTGTGCAAGGTCCTTCCGGATCGCTAACACCACCTTATTATTTAACTTACCACCAAGTAGTAGTGTTCGTATTGCTGTGTTCCGGCGGAGCATAGAGTAGTTAGTTTTCAGGGTAGGCAACATATTTGTGGTCTTAGGATTGCAGTCTTAAAATTGTAGTATTGAGAGTGGGATTGGCTTTGGGTCACAGATCCCAGTTACCATCATCAGGTGGTGTGTGCCATTTTGGAGTCTCAGTGCCATTGAAAAAAAATTGTTTCGTTTTTGGAAGTCAAATTACTAGTAAATAGGCATTTCGTCTTAGTCCTCAGGTTTCTCAATGCATTTTGCAGTCTTAACATTGTAGTCCTGAGATTTCAAATATCTATAGATCTCCGATCCCAATTACTTTGCCAAAACTAGGGACCACTACCGTCGTATGCGTCACGACCACATAAGCTAACTGCGCCATTTTGAATTACAGATGCAGAAACAGACAAGCTACCTTTGATGTCAAATCCAGAGGCAGTGGGGATGCTCCTAGCGGCGTATTTGGCCTTCGTGTTGAAGATCGGGCCAGTGTACATGAGGAAACGCGAACCGAACAGTTTGAAGAACACTATGCTAGTGTACAACGCTGTGCAAGTCATAATCTCTGTGTATCTAGTGCAAAGGGTAAGCATACTACACTCAGGAGCAAAAATTCCGGGTCAGAGTGCGTTTTTTATTCTAAAGAGGCTATTTCGAAGCCTTGGTTCCTCGCCAGGGAATGCTTTTAGTGAAATCTGATGATGAATACCCCGAGCATCGATACAGGACTCCCAGAGTGCCTAGGATACCCAACTGAATGAATCTGCGGTTAACGCTGGAATTGTGCATGTTCAGATACAGGGCTAAAATGGCAATAAAATGTAAGGAAATCCAAGTGCTGACGCAAACTCTCCCGCTGTGGCGTTAACTGATTGTGCGATCAGTTAGGTATCTTAAAAACTTTTGACTTCTACTATTGAATCTCGGATTTTCCACCATTAAACCTCACTCAAAACAACCCCTGGCGAGGAACCAAGGCTTCGAAATAGTCTCGTTTGTATGAAATCGCACTCTGACCCGGTATTTTTGCTCCTGAGTGTATATAAATCAGAGGGCCTAGTATGATTGCGTTTATTGCGTGACAAAATGTGGATAAAGCATCTGTTACTCTCTTACTTATTTAAGTTTCAGTGTGTCAGAAAGTGACAGATGTTTTATACAGATTTTGTCACGCGATAAACGCAGCCATATTAGGCCTCCAGGGCCGAGATTTTATCTCACAAAAGCGGGTTTGCCATACCTGTAGTTGTAACCGATATAGACACCCACACTACGGCGTGGCTTAGCGTCGACAACTACGCACTGACTGACCGACTAACAGACACAAGATTCACGTGATTCTACACACACGAGCTTTATATCACCCGCTTTCGTGAGGTCTCGTCTTAGGCGAGATTCTAGGCAGTAAACTCCATAGTTTACTTGAGCTGTTATCGTATATATCGGCATTAATGGCGGCCAGTGACAGGTCAAAGACTATATTATTATTATGGTTTTACCGCCCTGAATAAAGGCCCAGTACATACATTTAGATGCACGTGCACGTTGTCTCTGAATGTATGTACTATGTAACTTTTTCATTTCATTTCAATTCATTCCTTGCATTAGAAACAAGATCATAGTAAATTAAATGACAAACCTTTACTAGAATTTTAAATTAAATAGTACAGTCGGCTACAAAAAACATATAAGGTGAAAAAGTGGAGATATCTCCTTGTCGACTGTATATAATAAACTACCTTCTTCATTAATGTACTAAAAAGTAATGTTGGTTAAAGTGTGCTTGGTCACTCACTGCCAGATGCTAATGTCACAATGACAGATAAGGCAAATCATATTTTTAAGTTAATTTAGCTACTGTGTATTTATGAATATGAAGGTATTTATTAACCTTTTAAATGCAAAAAACATCACAATTCCGGGTTGCAAAAACTTTTGACAATAATAATTCGTATGAGTACTTACATTTTTTTATTGTAACTAAAGGCAGTTGACACATTCGACAGTTAATTTAGAAATAAAATGACACATTTCTTTAACTAATGTACTTAATATAAAATGAATGAAATGACAAAATAACACTAACGTCACTGACGTTGACGGCTAAATTAATACAATAGGTACGGTTCGTCAATTTTCGACTCTATTTTCAAATCTGATTAGGTCCAAAAGTAACGAATCTTTTCGTAGATACCCTGACTATACATCAGTCTGTATCACATGACAACGACAAACACTTTTTATTTTATTACCCCATTTAAGGTGTCTTTTTTTTTCTAAGCTAAATTACTAATCACTAGGTTCTGCCCGCGACTTCGCGTAGATTTTGAATTATGTTATTCCCTTGAGCTTCAATCAAGGCTGGCGGGAGACTGGCCAAGATAGAGGATTGAAGGGAGAAAGGCCTTTGTCCAGAAGGAGGACATTATAGGCATTTGAATAAATTAGCCCCCATGGGGCCTAAAGCGTTTATTGCGTGACAAAGAGTGGATAAGGCATCCGTCACCTTCTGTCACGTAAATAAGTACGAGAGTGGCGGATACTTTATCCACATTTGACATGCGATAAAAGCAGCCATATTAGGCACCCAGGTCTTACACTGAAAGTCACTATATTATACGTCCATTACTGGATTATTATACTATGAAATTTTCAGTATTTCAGAAACGTTTTCCTCGAATGGGGTGTCGCGCCGACAAAATGTGTCATGAACGACGATAATTCAAGATATGAGGTAACTATGCTGCCATCTTTACTTATGTACAGTCAGCGTCATATAGTTGGTAGCATCCAAAGTAGCCAAATAGTACGTTACACGTCATTATTACCGTAGTAACAAGGGCGTGTAACGAACTATTTGGCTACTTTGGATGCTACAAACTATATGACGCTGACTGTACATAACTTAAACCAATGTAGTCATAGACATTTTCGAGACAATAATTTCATTCCTTATTCAAATTACTGTATGAAAAATCGTTACTAAGGAACATTGCTCTGTTAAAATTTCAACGTGCCTCAAATACATTTCCAGGTCCAAAATTTTTTACGTGCTAACTCGATCAATTAAATGTTCTATAAAACGTTTCCGTTGTGACACGAAAATTTGCCATACAATTGAAGGGATACTTTTCTTCGCACAACGGAACTTTTTTCGATTTCATTGTTTGTATGGTTGACTACGCTTAACTACGATTGTCGAACATTTTGGTCCTCACTCTTTTTTCCATTTTTGCTATCACCTCAATCAATTGTAGGACTGACATATACCAATATTACCTGGCTCGTTTATGTTTTAACTTAGATATTCAATTTAATTCATTTACTAGTTAGGTACTTAATAAAATCATAACTCGGTTGAGCCCCAGCATCCTTCAGGCAGGTCGGCTGTATTTAAATTAAAGTCCTTTACAAGTTTCCACGGTGCCTCAAACACCTCAAAAAGGCTGAAGAACTCTTGGACTAAAACTGACTCTCCCTATTCCCTGTCATAATAAACTTGGCCGAGATTCTAGGTGGTAAAAACCATATCGTCTCTGAACTGTTATCGTCTTGTCAACTTTTTGTAAACGGTTATTTACTTGACAATAACGTCAGCGGAGTTAAAAACAATGCCAAAACGTTGGCAATACGATAGCAGATCAAAGACGATGTGGTTTTACAGCCTAGAATACCGGCCCTGTGTCTTTTGGGTATTTTAATTAATTACTAAATTCAAAAAAGTCGGATATAGATTTTTCTCATAGATTTCCCTTTAGGAACTATTGAACTTGAAAAGTGTAATTTTTGATAGAGTTGCGTGTGTTTTTGTGTGTTTGTCCCTACAACTAGAAATTTTAAATATTGCGATTCCAAAATATTTATAATTTGTAAGTTGAGTTATTAGAAAACATCACAAGACAAGGCTTTAGAAACTTGTAATTTAGGAACATTAACTTTTCGTCTAAGGAGCTTAATAAGCTTTTCATAATTTCAGGTGATTCTCGGCATCTGGCTATATTTAGCCGTTAAAGTTTCCGAGCTCTTGGACACAGTGTTCTTCGTGCTTCGAAAGAAAGACAACCAAGTGACCTTTCTCCATCTATATCACCACTTCATCATGGTGGCTGCTACGTGGGCAGTGCTGAAGTACTGGCCGACCCACACTGTCATCTTTATTGGCTTCCTGAACTCCCTCGTCCACGTGTTTATGTACACGTATTATGGACTGGCTGGGTTAGGCCCGAAGGTGGCCAAGTATCTCACGTGGAAGAAATACATGACGGCGTTTCAACTGGTTAGTTTTTGCAAGCTTTTATTAAACTGAATTTGTATCGGATTGACAGCCGGAGCATGACGTTCACGGTCATCATCAAGATCATTATTGTGATGATGAATCATATCCCGCTATTCAATATCATGGTACGTGGCATGGTTTTTTACATTATTGTCACAAAAACCTTTTTTCATCGATGCGAATTTTCACATCGCGTTCTTTCATAATCGTTAATATTATAAATCGCGTTTCTTTATGTGTTTTTTTATACAGCGTTAATTATGTACGTCATTTTTACTATCCGCATTTTTTCCGTTCCCATTTTTGCTCATCACAAATTTTCACAATAGTAGGTACCTACACTAAGCTTTCGAGATTTCAGTTGTTTAAAAAAGGTCCATTAACAAGTCTAACAAAAATAAATCTTTAAAAAAACCCAACTGCTGTTTGGATAATGTCGTACACTCATCATGTATTTATTTTTTATTTCGACAATTATTTCACTTTTAAGTAATTTTAATATATCCTATGACACTCTAGTGGTTAAGACGAATCAAACCACGGATAATGTATTAAAATCGGTTCAGTCGTTTAGTAGTTACGAGCGGACATTGAGTAGGACATATATACAAGTCAAACACATAACCGTTTAGACGACGCGCTGGCCTAGTTGGTAGTGACCCTGCCTACGAAGCTAGCGGTCCTGGGTTCAAATCCCGGTAAGGGCAGATGTTTGTGTGATGAGCGCAAATATTTGTTCCTGAGTCATGGATGTTTTCTATGTATTTAAGTATATATTTCTCTATATAAGTATTTATATCGTTGTCTAGTACTCATAGTACAAGCCTAGAGCTAGGTCTCGTAACTAGGTCAATTGGTGTGGCATTGTCCCCTGATATTTATTTATTTATTTATTTATAACCCTAAAAACAGGAATTTAAAAAGAAATGGAGTAAAAAATGGCCAGTTAAAAATGCGAATATTGCATAAAAAATCTTACAATAGATTTTATATCAGAAAGCTTTCCTCCAAATGGTTTTTGAATGACAATACGTGGAAAAAATCAGTACTCATTCCAATTCTCACTTGCAACTCTATTGTTACGGTGCGTAATTTAAGCGAGAAGTGACTATAGTCAGTTACAGTGGACGGTTCCACCAAATCAATTCAATTCGGTTGAAAGGCGAAAGTAAAATAGCTTTTTGAATAAACTCAACGGGGTCAATAATTTGTTACGGCCGTTTTTTGTCAATTCAGCAAATGTCAAAAGACTTCCAATCGTGCCACTTTTTTTGTTTGGAGTAGATAACGAGCATACAGACCTCATGCTCTAGCCAATATGCAAACCCTACAGACGTGTTTATTTTCTATCACTCAAAATGTATAGAAAAAGATAAAGAGACATTTATTTGCAACAAAACAAAACCACATTATATAGATACAAAAATATCAAGACACAGAAAAATTGTTGCGAAACGGTCCCAACTCAGCATTCGCTAGCCGTAAAGCCAGCACTGGTCTTCCGTTGGAACCGATTGGTGAAAAAACGGAAAGTGACACACTTAACATAAAACAACGCTAAAAGAAAAACATCAAGGATCAAATACAATCATTTGTTCGAGATTATCTCGAACGTCTCAAACGACCATAAAATTTATAGCTTGGTAAAGTTGGCAACACAAAGAAAACAGAATCAATAAAATAAACATAAACACAACTCTAGTCTATGGAAATATAAACAAAACAAGCATATAGGTTACGTAACAATAACAAAAATGATAGACTTTCAATTCAAGAAATAAAATAAATAAATGTTTTGTTGATTTTACATTTAGAAACATTACACTACTGTGTAAAATAACAAACAAACAGTCTTCAAAGTGACAACAAAGTAAGTGGCTATATAGGATGACATCCTCTAAACCACGTGGTCAACTGACATCCGATACATTTTGAGTGATAGAAATGTAAAACGTTAGTAGCGTTATCATGTTGGCTAGGGCCTAGAGTGGATGGGTTAAGACTCATAGACAATTCTAATCGAAAGCCGGAAAACTTACGACAGCAAATGCCAACCTTAAGGACTGCCGGCAGCCATTTTACAAGCTGCTTAATATACCTTTCAAGACTACTTACTATTTATACTGTGCTTCTGTTGTCTCACTTCATGGGGATCCCTTTATCACCCATAAACTTATTGTATTGAATTTTACATACATACATAATCTCACGTCTTCATTCCCAGAGTGGTGTAGGCAGATCTACAGAATTACGAAACCAAAACTCTAAAAACCTGTTGTTAATTCATATTTTGCACGATCAGGCTATGTTTACCGGTGACTCAGGTTGCAAACACACCGCCTAACTCTACCACAAGCCCTTAGTCGCCTCTTAACCTCAACGGGGAGACAAGAGTGGCATGATTCTAACCAGGCAACCCTCGGAAAAATCGAAAATCACAAAAAATGGAAAGCATGATGCTTAATAATTCTAACGTAAATTTATCCATTATGTTACATTCATACATACATTAAATCACGCCTGTTTCCCAGTGGGGTAGGCAGAGACTACTTCTTTTTCACCTGTTTCGCTTCTTCCACATTCATACATCGATTCGGCCCTTTTCCATTATTTCTCCGATTTGATGTTAATCATTATAATATTCTAAAGTTATAAATAATTAATAATTTTCAAATTTTTGCGTATACACAAACATTTTAGGGCATATATTCTTTAGTCGTAATGGTATTTATTCATATCACTTCATTGCCTAAAGTTGCAAGCGAGCGAACATGTCTAGTCAATGCAAAACCGACTCTGTCAGGTTAGGTTTTTTATATACCCACAGAGATATTACTACTATATTAACTGTATGAAATGACTCCCGAAAATCGAAACCGCAAATTTTGTGCCTCCTGTGACAAGTGATACAACTCGAGTTGTAGCAATTTGCGGTTTTTTTCATGAATCAACTTGAAGAAAAATTACGCATCTTTTGCTCCAACTCCCGTGTTCCTAGGCCTTCTAGTTCCCAAGATACTTTCGTGTAAAATGATACAACTAACCATTTTTTTTCCAATTTTGAGTGATTAATGCTATTTCTCTACTTAAAACACTCCAAAAAACAAAAAATAAAAAAAATATTCGTGCCTGGTGATATATCTAAAATTGTATTATTAATCACGATTTTAATTTACCTTTAAAAAGTCGTGTTTTTTGATATAACTTGAGTTGTATCATTTATCACCAGAGTTTTGCGTATTTTGAAAGTTACAAATTGAGTTAGACCAAAAATTAAACCTATATTTGCTTTTTTTGGTTTGTGTTAAGTGATACAACTCGATTTATATCAAATGTCACCAAACATTTCATAATTTTTGCAATTATGTCTTATGGCACAAGTCAGTTGTATCAAAAATGTAAGAATATTACGAACATTTATAATAAAAATTTAGAACCTGTAAAGTTTGATGCATAGTGATACAATTACTATCCAAACAAATCTATTGATACTTTCTATAGAAAGAAACGTGTCATAATAAAGTGTAATATTTATGTATTAATATTTAGTAAGGTCTATTAATATTACTTTGTTGTGACAGAGTTTTGTAAAGGTTCAGAATAAAATGGTTTGTCTCTGGTCGGGTGCTGAGGTATAAAGTGCGAGGGGAAGTTAGATAAGGCTTGATATTTGCTTATACAAAATGTGTCTATTTTTAATCCAAAATATCCAAATAGCCTATCTGTCCTCGTTTTGAATATAGGGTTCGGCCTTTAGGGTATTACCCAAACTAGCAGTACCCCGCCATATGAGTAAGCTTGCTTGTGTATACCTCTCCTGTTGGTTTCTTTAATGAGCGAATCTAGTAGGAGACACCATGAGTGGTGACAGGCAACCCTCTTGCGGGAAGCCTCTACATGTCTTTATCCTTTTTGAGTCTCCAGTCCAGAACCTTAAAAGCGTACTCCAATGCAGCGGTGAACAGCTTCGGAGAGATCACAAGATCTCCTTGTCTGACTCCCCGCTGCAGAGGAATAGGCTTCGTGCTCTGGTCCTGTAGTCGGACGTTACGGACATAGTGGCGTTTTCGTACAGACACTTCAACACTTTGATATATCGTTAGTGTACTTGGCACCGCTGGAGAGACTGCAGCACAGCCCAGGTCTCGATCAAATCGAAGGCTTTCTCGTAGTCCAGAAATGCAAGGCAAAGGAGGAGGTTATACTCTTCGGTCTTCTGTATAACCTGCCGCAGCTCATGTATGTGGTCTACGGTACTATAACCTTTTCGGAAACCGGCTTGTTCGGGAGGCTGGAAATCGTCAAACCTGCGTGCGAGACGATTTGTGATAAACCTCGAAAACAATTTGTAAACATGGCTCAGAAGTGAGATGGGTCTATAATTCTTCAGCAAGGTTTTATCACCTTTCTTGAAGAAGAGAACCACCACACTTCTTCCCGTGATAGTCGGAGGCTCAGCGCTCGAAGTTGTTGATGACAATATTTACCTGGGACAAAGGGTCCAGCTAGGTAGGTCTAACTTTGAGAAAGAGGTCACTCGTCGAATCCGACTCGGCTGGGCAGCGTTCGGGAAGCGTCGCAACATCTTTTCGTCCAAATTACAGCAGTGTTTGAAGTCAAAAGTCTTTAACCAGTGTGTGTTGCCAGTGATGACTTACGGATCTGAGACGTGGGCGCTAAGAATGGCCCTCATAAGAAAGCTCAAAGTCACTCAGAGGGCTAAGGAGAGGGCTATGCTTGGGGTTTATCTGCGTGATAGAATCAGGAATGATGTTATCCGCAGGTAGAACTAAGGTTACTGATATAGCCCGAACGGGGCACATTGCTCACAGTACTGCTGGCCGATGGGGTCAGAAGGTTCTTGAGTGGCGTCCGCGGACCGGAAGACGAGCTGTAGGTACGCTTACAATAAGATGGAGTGACGACCTTGTAAGGATCGTGGGAATGCGGTGGATGCGAAAAGCACAAGACCGGTCTGAGTGGAGAGCCTTGGGGGAGGCCTATGTCCAGCAGTGGACGTCTTTCGGCTTTCGGAAATAAAAAATACAATAAAAACGATTTCGTCCTTAAATCACATAGACCGTTGTTCTATTTACCCGTCAATTTCATGTTTAGTTCCTTTATTCCATAGTATATAAAAAAATAAAGTTATCATGATTGCAATCCTTTGTTTTAAATACTTGTATTATTTAACACAAGTTTTTTCGTAATCAGACCTAGGAATAACTCTATATATAACATAACTCACGGTTTATTTTACGTTTTTTTTTGTGAAAAGTGATACAACTCACTAAATATCCGTATTATTATGTCCGTTCGTCTTAAGAAAGATTACTTATTCAATTCCCTACAACTTATATATATAAGTTAAACCTCTAACTCTAGAAATAATAGAAAAAAGTAGCTTTTAAAACAAGTTGTATCAGTCATGACCAGAGCTCCTTGATTACACTTTTATGTGTTAAGTAATACAATTCGAGTTGTATCATCTTACACGAGTTAAATGGAGCTCAATCTGAAATGTAAAATGATACATAAAGTACGTTTCTTCGAATATCTCAAAAACTATAACTAGTATCAATATTTTTGTAAAACCAGTTAATAAAGTGATATTATATGATATAAAAATCAATAGCAATGTTTAAAAAAACATATTCATGTAAGAGCAGTATTTTTTTTAAACTTGTTTTCGCTCTCCTGTAAAATCGTGTTTTTCGAGTTGTATCACTTGTCACAGGAGGCACAGAATTATTCTCTCATAATTATGACTAACACTAATAATAATAAAATACCTGTTAGGTTGTACAAACTAAACTTTAATTTCATGGCAGATATTATAGATCCGTTTGTATATTTCCAGGTGCAATTTGTGTTAATCATCGTGCAGTGCATTGTAGCGGTGAGCGTGTCGGACTGCCCGCCTACGAAAGAGTTTGCGTCCTTCATCACCTGCAACACAGGTTTCTTTCTTCTTCTCTTCTGGAACTTCTACAAAAGATCTTACAAGGCGAAGAAGAATTGAAAAGAAAGAATGAGATATATGAACCAAATTAATAATATAAACTGGTTGTTGAAACCTTGTCTGTGTCTTGTGAATGGTATCCTTGTGGAGACTGAATGTATAGCCCGATTTCAAAAATCGAGGTGTTATATTTATCTTAGCTTCGCTAGTTTCTATGGGCAAATGGGCAACAGCGCTGGTGCATCGCCATCTTGAACGCACTTATCCCCTGAAAGGACTCCAAATGTTCAGAACATGACGGAATGTTCCGGCTTTTAATTTCATTGTGAGTTTTAAACGTTTTTCCCTTATACAAATACAAAAAGAGGAAGATATTTGACAATGCGCGCAGATTTGAGCATCTTAATATAGGTGCCGAGCACCTAATCCGAGTCATTCGTCCGGCGGCCACCGATGTGTCAACACAGTGCGATAACACCGTTTTGCTCGTTTTTAAGGCCTTTAATAGTTCAAAACATAAAAATAATCACACTGAATCACATTTCATTCGTAATTGCAAATAAACTTAGGTTTGATTGTATTTGTTTAGCAATAGATACATAATTATTTAAATGTTTGAGCGAGTAAAATAGCGTTATCTAAAGTTTCAAGTCAACGTAATCTTCCCGTCATGATTGCGAGAAATATTAAATAACATCTTACCTACACACCAATCTTAGTCCATCAATTTATCTTTCTTGCTCCTCAGTGCATGTACTCGTATATGCCAATCCGTTGCACTTGTGTGAATGTAGGTAACGCAAATAGTAGATTGTGATCCTGAACGAAGCGAAGGATTCCATAATTGAATCCCGAGCGTAAAGAGGGATGGTAAAATAGAATCCTGCGCAAGGGGTTCAAGTGTTAACGCCCAAGGTGGAAATAATTTTGTTACCTTGTGACACATGCTGCTTTTCACACCACCTATGAGGAAAACAAAAGATCTTAGTGATGAGACAAATTTAATTACTACTCTGTCTAATAATGCTGAAATTATCAAATTTAACAATAATTATCAAATTTGGCAACAAAATGACTTTGAACAGAAAAGTGCCACTTTGATCCATCCTATCAGGGAAGAAAAGTCCCCTTTCCGAATAGGTGATGTGAAAGACACATTTGCGTACCTGTGTATCTTTATGTGGCACCGTTGCTCCTAAAAGGGTAAACCGACTTGGATGCGGTTTTATTAATTGAAAGCAGGCTTTTTATCAGAGGTTTTTAGCTAAGTTTAGTGAAAATCGTTTGAGCCGTTTCAGAGATATTAGCTCTAAAAGAAGAGGTAACCATTATATCCTGGGGCTTTTTATTATCTATCTAACTAATAATGTCTTGTACGGCGACAACGTGTCTTCTCCTTTTGTTTTTGGCCTACGGTTTTCTCACGTTAATTTAAATGTATAGTTCTTAACGGACAGTATGGAAGAATCCAGTTCCTTGTAGATGAAAGAAAACTGTCTTACGAACCATTTGGTGAAATGTGAGCCGTCTCGTAGAGTTTAATAAAAAATATAAGTACATTATTAAATGCAGATGTACTCAGTTTTGTGTAAGAATGTTGTTCACTAAGAGTAGGCTGAATTTGCAATAAAATATGTCAAAATGTTCTAACAAAAAATACGTAATGGTGTCTTAACCAGTTTTCTTGTATCTCTTATGGTATTGGATTTCCCCATACTATCCCAGTAAATATAAAATTAATATTTTTACTGCCAAACGGTGAAAAACCATTTTGAAGAGGTTCTGATTATAATATTTAATAACTTTTTGACTGTGTATTTGCTGAAAACTTAATTGAAAGGCAAATTTGTATTTTTACGAAAACTATTTATAAATGTAGTTGTATAAAGGAAATCATGAATTGTACAAAATGTGCGTTTGGGAAAGCGAAACATGGTATTTTCTTAGTTTTTAAGCGTAAATTATGTTTTATTTAAGTTAAATAAAGATGTGGAATGAAATTCGAAATAGTTTTTTTTTATATAATAGGGTGGAAGCAGCGGTCGTGGCCATCTTAAGACCGGTGTTGGCCACTATGTATTTTAACTTTTATCTCAAGCATTATGAAATTATATTTGATCTTATTCTTCATCTTCAGTCTTAACTACACTCAGGAGCAAAAATACCGGGTCAGAGTGCGTTTTTCATACAAACGAGACTATTTCGAAGCCTTGGTTCCTCGCCAGGTCATCATGTCAGCCGAAAGACGTCCACTGCTGGGTATAGGCCTCCCCCAAGGCTTTCCACTCAGACCGGTCTTGTGCTTTTCGCATCCACCGCGCTCCCGCGATCCTGACGAGGTCGTCACTCTATCTTGTTGGAGGCCTACCTACAGCTCGTCTTCCGGTTCGCGGACGCCACTCTAGAACCTTCTGACCCCATTGGCCATCAGACCTGCGAGCAATGTGCCCCGCCCACTGCCACTTAAGTTTAGCTATTCTTAGGGCTATGTCGGTAACCTTAGTTCTACTGCGGATATCATCATTTCTGATTCTATCACGCAGAGAAACCCTGAGCATAGCCCTCTCCATAGCCCTCTGAGCGACTTTGAGCTTCCTTATGAGCCCATTGTTAGCGCATAGACATAAATGATCACTATTAATGACCCTTTCCATCTGTATCCCAGTTTATTGATTTGTTTTTTTTCGAAAACCCAATAATGCAGTATTTTTCCTTTTTTTACATATAATTATGTCTCCTTTGAGTAGAACTTGCAATTTCAAATATTTAAGGTAATGACCGTCCATGTGGCGTTCCTTTTTTCCACCCTGTCTACTTTCTATCTGGAGCCCCAGACAAGATGCTTAACGTGAACGTAAACGATTTGCTCGACGCAGCTTACGTCAATCCTGTACATTCTCGATAACGATAACGTTCGTCGAATAAGTCTTGTCTAGGGCCATTGAACACTTATTATATATGCCACGTGTACTAGCTTTGAAGGTATGAAAGTAATAAAATAAAACATATCGTGTCATAACATTTTTATTTTGAACATTATTATGAACTTGTTCGCAAAACAATAGGTACAAATCATTAATTACATATCAAACAATTTCAGAAGCCATTCAATATTTCTATTAGAATTAAGTAAATATAACCGTATGTTCCCCGTCACACCAAAGACATGGACATTGGCAGGCGAGTGACAAGTTAAAGTTGAAATGGGATAGTGGTCAAGAAAAGGGAATTCATCAGTTGGCAGGCCACCAGCTCGAGTGTCTTATGAACTCGGCCCTTAATTCACGTTTTACAAGCCCCTCTTGCTTGTTGTGGGTAATTATTGTTAATGATATAACCGCTCTTATTCACTTAGCAGTAAGACTGTCAATCAACAATCTGATTACGATATAGTAGCAAGGTAGGCTTAACCAAAGTAGAATAAATGCCCTGGTTGGGTTCACAGAACGTTGAGTCAAGTGATGGACCACAAGAAAGAGCTTGCATACATGCCCTGCGGGCATGCGTTTATCTCGTGACAAAATGTGGATTAAGCATCCGTCACTCTCGTACTTATAATATGTGTCAGAAAGTGACGGATGCTTTATACAGATTTTGTCACGCGATAAACGCAGCCATATGAGGCCCTCTGCAGTTAAACTAAGATGGGTAGGGAAAATAGAAATAAACCGACTGTTCGTTGGAAGCAAGTGAAGATCTTATACATTTTTAATTGACATATTTTTAATTTAATATAGTGGGAAGACAATATGATAATACACATTTAAAATTTCATTTGACTTGATAATATTCGTCAATACCAGATACAATGGACTCATCCCAACCACAGATCAGATCAAAATTTAACCTATACTCTGATTATTCTTTTTTTTTTTTATGGCATAGGGAAGGCTGACGAGCACACAGGCCACCTGATGGTAAGTGGAAACTGTGACCCATAGACATTCGCATTCACAAGACTGTAAGCCTAAGACTGCAAATGCGCTGCCAACCCTGAGGACTAAGATGGAATGCCTCTATGCTAGTCATTACACCGGCTGTCTTATCCCCAAACCGGAACACAACAATGCGAACACTGCTGTTTGGCGGTAGGTTAATGGATAAGATGGTGGTAGCGATCCGGACGGATCCCGCACAAGGTGCTACCACCCGGTCTAAGATGATGCCTGTGACAGCTCATATAAACACTTATTACGCTTATTTCTTTAACTTTAGATAACTACACTCAGGAGAAAAATAACGGGTCAGTCGTTTTTCATACTAAAGAGGCTATTTCGAAGCCTTGGTTCCTCGCCACGGAATGCTCTTAGTGAAATCTGATGATGAATACCTCTAGCATCAATACAGGACTTCCAGACTGCCTAGGATACCCAACTGAATAAATCTGCGGTTAACGCCGGAATTGAGCATGTTCAGAAAAACATCTAAAATTTCAATAAAATGTAAGGAAATCCAAGTGCTGACCCAAACTCTCCCGCTGTGGTGTTAACTGATTGTGCGATCAGTTAGGTATCTTAAGAACTTTTGACCTGCACTATTGAACCTCGCAGTATCCACCATTAAACCTCACTCAAAACAACCCCAGGCGAGGAACGAAGGCTTCGAAATAGTCTCGTTTGAATGAAAAACGAACTCTGACCCGGAGTGTACTACTTCGGTACTAAACCTAGCGACGCCGGAATTTAAATAATTAGTCGTTTATTTTTAAGCACATCGCTCGTGAGTATAGTAAGGGATTGAAATTACGAAATACAGCTGTTACAGGCCTCATCTTAGAATAATCAGAATATAATAGCCACATTAACCCCCAGAACAAAATCTGCCCTCTTAAGGATGTTGTATCGCTGTCAGTTTAGCGTTATACATCTTGTCTTGTATTCTTGTAGGGGATGTCTACTCGGTAAAACCATATAGCTTTTGGCATGATATCATAATATTTGTAACACGGCCACTGTCAATTAAGTAACTAAATAAAAATATCAGGGGACAATGTCACACCAATTGACCTAGTCCCAAACTAAGCTCTAGGCTTTGGGTACTAGACAACGATATAAATATTTATATAGAGAAATATATACTTAAATACATAGAAAACATACAAGACTTAGGAACAAATATTTGCACTCATCGCCCGGGATTGAGCCCAGGACCGCTAGCTTCGTAGGCAGGGCCACTACCAACTAGGCCAACACGTCGACAAAATTAACAGCTATCGTAACGTCAACAACACGATAACATGTCAAAGGCAATAAGTTTTTACCCAGTGGAATAAAACCCTTGAGCATTCGAGCCCCAGTTTTTGTCTACGTCACGCAAATTAGTCATTCCGTGGCTGAAGAGAAAAAAACTCGATTTAAAAAGTAGCTACTAAAGCAGTCCCGTTACCGGTTTCACTAATCGCAAGTCTATTTAACACCTTATTCCTATTGGCAGAGAGTCCTGTATCTCGCTTTGGAAGAATTGAACGTGTATACCTACTAAGTATATTTAAAACTCTATCTAGGTTTCCATATATACCTTATTTACTTATATTTATAATATATTCGTATCACCAGTCAAGGGATAACAGGTCAAAATATATCCTCTCGTATCAATGAATACATTTTTCATATATTGTATCACTCAATAGTTTTTAGAATATACTTTTGCTTATACACACTTTGTAAGCAGGATTGTACAAATAGAGTATTCCATTTTTTAAACAAGTGGCTATTCCACTTATTTTTCAAGTTTTTATAAGGCAACTGTCACTGTCAATTCGAAGAAATGCCAATACTTTATGAAATCAAAACGATATGGTTTAAAACAAAGTGGAATAGAGATTGAGTAATCGTGCCAGCTCCATCACTACTCAAGAGCCATTCTAATTCAAAGTCTATGGCATTTTGGCCGGTGGTTAAAAAGGAGAACAGTAAAATCTATGGAGTCTATGAAGTTTCATTTAGGTATATAAATCTTTTTTTTATGGCATGGAGAAAGCAAACCAGCACACAGGGCACCCATAGACATTTTCATTCTCAAGACTAATAACAATCATAAGACTGCAATCCTAAGACTGAGAATTAAAATGGAATCCCTCTATGCTAATAATTTCACCGGTTTTCTTATCCCCACACCGGAACACAAAAAACATCAATTCATACACTGCTGCTTGGCCGCCAGGGTAAAATGTAATCTTAATAATTCATTTTTAAAGGTATGCTTGACAAAGTAATTATTTATATATAAAACTTAGGAAAATATCTACTAGCTTGAATATAATTTGATAAAATGGTTGAGCAAGTCATATTTATTAAACATATAAGTGTTAACTTAACTAACATTTAAAATGCCTTTTTTACCCTTTACAGAGCGTAAAAAAATACCAAATCCAACTAAAAAAAAAACTCCCTTATTAACAATTTTTGGGGTTCATTGTCCCCTTTATTTTCCATCCAATTCGAAGTATTAACCCCCTTTTTTGTTTATTTAAATATAATATTCAGAAACGACCAACTCTACATTACAAACAGTAATTAGAAAGTACGAGCATATTTTTCTTTTATTTTCTTATAAGGTAACAGTTTTAAATTGGATGTGTTTTTCCAACCCAATTTTCGCTCGTATCATTTTATAAAGAAATGAAATCGTCGACAAAAAACTATGAGCAAACCAGATGTCAATCAAATATCAGACAGGCAGGCTAGTTGACAAGGCATCTGGTTTTAGCTTCGGCTTGAGAGGCTCAATACAACTTTAGTATAGGTAATAATAAAAGACTGAATTATAACAAGATAAAAAGTTTTTATCAAATCTAATAATCATTGGAGTTGCCTTCATCTGCGTGCTGCTTTTACCTAGGTAAACCAGAAAGTGACAAGCGTCCCAATGGGCCATCAGACTTACTGCACGTTTTGGCAACTGAGTGAAAGTTATCAACATGTTAAATATTTTTAAAAGCACTCATGTAGAAATAGAGCTTTGTCTCTGTCTAAGTGGTTACTATGGCACCGTTTTGCAATGTTTAAGTTGAGTGAGATAGTGAGCGCTAGTGATATCTAGTAGCTCCGTCCGATTTATCCTTTGAAAATGGAACAATAACAAGCTATAACTCCAACTAGGCCTCCAACAAGATGGAGTGACGACCTCGTCAGGATCGCGGGACCGCGGTGGATGCGAAAAGCACAAGACCGGTCTGAGTGAAAAGCCTTGGGGGAGGCCTATGTCCAGCAGAGGACGACTTTCGGCTGACATGATGAAGCTATAACTATTGACATAGTCCAGATAATATTGCATCTATTCACTCTATTTAGAGATCGCTAGGTTCCATTTCTTCCTAAATTAAGAAACAAGAAAAAGGGTTAACCATAGTCAAATGAACATCTTACAACGTGGTTTCAAGGTTCAGGTCATACATGTTAAAATCTTAACAACCTGTGAAGCTCTATTTCTTTTACTCTTCCATCATTTAGCAATTTTAAGAAAGTGACAAGGCGCTTAAGGTCAAGTCTGAAACCCAATTTAGGGAGTCGATTGTTATAAGTCTTTCATATTTATGCCATTGTCCAAGAATTATCTATGAAGAATTAACTTTATGTATATGCGTTTCATATCTACACTTATTCCATATTTACATAATATTACAATAATCTACAACTCATTTAATTTTCTTCTCATTGCTCCTATCTTTGATCCCGTTAATCCCGTTATCTTTTTTTCCAATTTCGACTCCATTTTGGTTGACATCACCGTTGGTCGACTCCACAGGTTTCTTGTAGGCCTTGTAGTAGAAGTCGTAGAAGAGGTAGTAGAAGAAGATGGAGTTGGGAAGAGTGAAGACGACCGACCAGCGGGGGTAGCCACAGTCGTAGAAGAGAAGTTGGGAGGAGTGGAGGAACGTTATGCAGAATTGAAGCTGAAACAGAAATGAAAATAGTTAGAATTTGAAAAAGAGCTCCATTCGCTTTTTGAAGCCAGCATAATGACAACATCATTATAAGACACATTTTCTGTAAAAATGATCAATGACTTTCAATCGGTTATCCGATTAAAAAATATACTCCGTAGAAGTATTTGAATTCCAGATCGGTACCAGAGTCTAGGTGGTGAAACACTATTAATAGTCATAAAAGATCGGAGACCAACTAAATTACTTATCACTCATAGATAATGAGCCCAATAAACTGTTCTGACTGTTCCTGTGGTAAACGATCCATTGTTTCAGGCTAATTACGTATAGGAGTTAATGAGACTATAAAATGTCTTTCACGCTTCGTTTCGGTCAATGTGAGTTTTCTGTAACAGCCGTACATAAATAACAATTTATTATACTTGAACAAAAACTTTTTTCTTCAATTCTATCTTTTGCTAAAACCACATTAAAATCCGTTGCGTTCTTTGAAAGATGAAAGCGTATTGACGGCGGGAACGACTTTGTTCAATATACAACTAGCGATCCACCGGCGGCACGCTGCAAATTTCTGCAGGTTAGATTTTTCTTTATTTTTATTTCATACAAACTATTTTCTGACAACAACAAACGCAAAAAAACAATTATCCAGTTCAGTTATTGAGAAGTTATGTGCGTCCATTAATTCAGGTGATTCATTTTTATTCATACACAGGCTAGAAAAAAGGAATACCACATGGACGGCAACTGTTTTAAATATTTGAATTAGCAAATCCACGCAAAGGAGACTTAGTTTTTTTTTTTAATTAATAATTATTGAATTAAAAAAGAAATTATATTTCTTAGGCACGTCCCACCATTTAGCTATTGGCTATGTTCTCGCCCAAAAAACGAACGAAAGATAAAGAACCCCTGTCTGTAAAAGAGACAAGTATATTAATAGTTGATCGCTACCTGTTCACACTGCCGGCGAGAACTAGCTCTACTAGTTTTTCGAAATAAAAAATAAAGATCCCGTGTCATGAAAAAATACACAAATATTAAAAGTTGATCGTAGTCTGTACTCGCTTCCTGCTCATCGTCGGCGGTGGGACCAGCCTTACCCGGGAATCGAACTGGTCGAATATGACATAACAATAAAGTCATGTTTTATGATACAGATCAAAAATGGTCATTGATAGTAATCATTTATAGTCAACACATACACCTTTAAATTAAATACAGACGGTAAAAAAACCCTTCTTTATGCGTTTGTCATATTCAACCCGTTCGATACCCGGTTAAGGCAGATGAATTAAAAAAAAAACAAAAATACAGGATTTTTTTTTTATTCTAAAAGTAAGACTCCTTTGCGTAAAACTACTACTACTCATATAGATAATAAATACACTTACCATTTGTAATGTAGTAATGTGTCGTTTCCACGAAAACAGTCTCTGGTACTTCGGACCCATGGCAGCAAACATATAGTAGGTATACATGATGATATGCACGAAGGAGTTGATGACTCCAATGAGGGTCCCATGGCCTCCTGGGTAGTACTTCGTGGCACCCCAGGATATCATGGGCATGACGGTGTGATGATACATGTGGAGGAAGGTGATCTGCCGATCCTTCTTCCTTATCACGAAGAAGACAGTGTCGAGGAGTTCAGACATCTTCGCTAGGAAATAGACGTAGACTCCTCTTGCAACCTGGAAGGTTATATAAATATAGAAAAAGAACAAAGGGATGCAAAGAAACTATTATAATAAATAACAATTCACCCATCATCATCTTGGAAAATGTTTTAGTCTTTTTGTGTATTTTTATGGTTTGTATTGTATTTTATAAACACTATATTGTACACAAAAAAAACAAAAACAATATAATGAAGATGTAAATAAACAAAGAATGTACAAAGGCGAAATTAAAAATGATAATTAATAAATCAATTTAATAAACAAATTTGTGTATCATGTACACTTATTGATTTTTTAAGTAATTTTATAGCCATTGCACTGTTTGTCTAATTGTTTTAGAGCCCAAATTGAAAATAGTGAGACCCATAAAACCGACTCAATAAAATAATAAATATTTTCAATATTTCGTTTCTTTTTTTGAGTTTGTTCTGCTATTAAATGATATAACGATGGGCATCTGTCAGAATTACTAAATTTTCCAACCATGATGACTTCCAATTTCTTTTAATTTTATTTATGTTTGTTAAGAAACGAAGTTCTTGTAATTAAGTACGGGATGTTAGTTAGGGAAGTAGTGTATGCTTGAACGGTTGAACATAATTTTACCAACGTGCTAATGGGACCTTTTAACTTAACCTCCTCCGTCCGTCTGTCAACAGGCTGTTTCTAACGAACCGTAGTAAATAACTAGACACTTAATTTCTTTACAGTGTGTATTAATAATTCAGGAACCAAAGAAATTGTACTTAATCAGCATAATTAAATGTTGCCTCATGTTGTCGGAGGACGAGCGCTGTCTCCCAACACAGGCTACATTTTGCCTAAAGGGTGACTCCATCCCTTGTATCATTCCCTCATGTATTTTACGAATAAAGAATTTTGTATTTGTATTTGTATTTGTACTTCACCGATACAACATGTTTAATATTGTACAGTCAACTACCTAGAAATGTATCCACTGTTGCCCCGTATTTCATAGCGATGAGGTGAAAAAGTAAATCGCTTTGCTGTCGACAGTATGATGGCATGATCACGAGCGTTAATTTGGGCCCCATTTCATGTAAAATATGCTTGAATTCGGCAGTCATTAGGAAAGTTAAGTCATTTGTAACTTTTGGGAAACTTAACCTTATTGTTGTAGAATGTCAGATTGATTTTGGACCTAAGATCTAAGGTAATTCTTCGTGTCCGACTCGCACTTGGCCAGATTTTTCCAGTATTTAGTAGGTACACGTGTAGATATGCCACTGATGGTACAGTCAGCCTTATAAGTAGTTGGACACTTGAGTGCTTTGTCACTTTAACATCATTACATCATGCTTGAACTGCTGTACTAATCTGTCAAAAGCGTAAAGCGATAACACATACACATGCGATGCGATGCGATTTGTACACTTGCTTACTCGATGCACAAACTTTCACTTTCTCAATTTCTCAAGGGTTAGCTGGAAGAGATCCCTTAAAGGGATAAGTTCGCCTTTCTACAAACTTTTCTAATAATTGTATTGTTCTCGTTTTTCTTATGTACAATAAAGTGTTTACATACATACATACATACATAATGTCCAGTGTGCAGCTACTTACAAGGCTGTCTGTGAGCTCTGGGGCCCAAAAACATGCATGACTTACCCTTATTGCTTCAGGGTTGTTGGAAAAATCGACTGGTTGACATTTCCAACTGTAAGTCCTTAGCCACCCGGCGTCCAAGCCCTGAAATCATAATAATATAATGATTAATTTTAAGTAGTTTTCACTGAATGTATAAATGCAAGCTAAAAGCTACGTCCACACTGATATGAGGCACGCTTAGCTAGCACCTAAAGCCTTGCGTGTTAGATTACAATTAGCGGAGCGAAGAAACGATTTGGCATCTTCGCAACCGGCCGCACCGCGCGCTTAGAGTCTTTGCTAGGCGACTATTGTAGGTTTTATTTTTAATGTCGGAATCCACTTAAAAGCTTAGAACTATACTCGAAAGCTGACACGCTAGCCGCTCCCCAAGCCTCCAGGCGCTTAGCAAGCCGCCTGTCAGTGTGGATGTAACCTTAGGGTTTAGTCATGCTGCAAGATGTACTCAGTAGCTACCTAATTATGAATATTACAACATTAAGCGCAATCGTGCCAGAAACATTTAAGTAGGGGGGCGCGCATTCGTGGATTAAAAACATTTCACACTAACGCCTACAAATGTGAAATTGCTATTTTTTTTATACAGTTCCCCGGCAGTTCATAACCCATTATCATGCATTGACTCGGTTTGCCTTGTTGGTAGTGACCCTGCCAACGATTCTAGTGGTGCCGGATTCAATTCATGGTACGGGCAAATCCTTAAGTGATGAGTGCATTGTTGTTTCTTGGATGTCGTCTATGTATTTAAGTATTTATTTCTCATAATACAATCCGAGAGATTAAGGCAAGTTGTGAGAGATTATGTTTGATATTTAGGTTTTCCTGTCTTTTTCAAACGCGTGAGCATAGCAGACGTATAATTTAGCTTAAATGCGACGCTTTCTAATAACTTTGTATTGATGAAGAGGATGCGTTAAGTATTAGATAGAAATATCATGATTATCATAGTCTCGTTACCGCTCGATCGGCAGTCCCTGTTCAATTCGTACTCATAGAACTCATAGTTTGCAAAGAGTTAAATAACAGGCGCATTTAATAATAATACAAGTGCGAATAAACCAGACATTAATAATAGATAGAGCTGAGCGAGGGTGGCAATAGCTCGAGTCATTATGGTTGTTTAATCTCGCGGCAAACACTGTATTTTTCACTTTGTCTATACAAAATTATAATATGTATTATAACGAACTTTCTTTGAAAAAATCGGCAGTGTTTTTTTTCCTAAAGTGGAGTTTTAATTGGTTGCATATTTTAGCCAACAGATTCAATCTTGAAAACGATTTTTAAAACTAATTGGACCATGCATAATAAAATAAATTCGTCTAGTGCCACTGGTCTTTTATACTGAGAGCTGCCGGAGGCCTAGTCACTAGAGTAAATAAGTAATTCCTCATCATGTCAGCCGAAAGACGTCCACTGCTGGACATAGGCCTCCCCCAAGGCTTTCTACTCAGACCGGTCTTGTGCTTTTCGCATCCACCGCGGTCCCACGATCCTGATGAGGTCGTCACTCCATCTTGTTGGAGACCTACCTACAGCTCGTCTTCCGGTCCGCGGACGCCACTCCAGAACCTTTTGACCCCATCGGCCATCAGTCCTGCGAGCAATGTGCCCGCCCACTGCCACTTCAGTTTAGCTATTCTTCCTAGTCTAAGTATTTCCTACTTATCCCATTAACCCTCCTTTTGCATAAAAACCACTTGATATGTACCTCATGGAACAACCAGCAGCTGACCAGGACCTGGATGAAGTTGTACACCACCAGGGTCTTCTGCAGCTGGAAGGGCTGCCGGTCGGCCATGTAACGGGGGCCCCATTTGCGCACGAATTGCAGGTACAACCAGATAATGGTGAGCCCTGGGATTGGGCTGGATATCAGGAACCAGTCGTTGGTGCGGGGATCTGGAAGAATAATAAAAAAAAATGTACAAGAATGACGAAGTAAAAAGTGGAGTGAAATAACATGGCAATGTTTAAAAATACTATAATTCATAAATACAAATGAAGTGTCGTTGACTTCTTAGTGACCCACAATATGACGTAGTTAGAATTTGAGCTTTACTGTTCTCGACATTAAAATTCAAAATTTAATAATCAAACAATGCAGCCTATAATGGATTCAGAATGTACAGTGCTACCATTATCTTAATATCAATCACCAATCTACGTTAGCGTTAGTGCAAGCGTGATAGCGATAGCCCGTTGAAATATATTAAGGTGAAAAATACTGGGCCGAGATTCAAAGCGTTAAAACCATATATCATCTTTGACCTGTCATCGTGTTGTCAACGATTTGATAGCTCTTATTTACTTGGCTGTAATGGCGGCCGTGTTAAAAACAAGACCATTAACAGATCAAAGACGCTATCGTTTTAATCACCTAGAATTATAGGGGCCCTGTAAACGTTTGCGAGAACTGTCCAAATGACATGTATGAAATGATTTAAGCCCGAGTGGTTGTCGGGTTAGAATAGTGGCCCTCCATGTCTTCCCGTGGATGTCATAAGAGGCGACTAATGCCCAGTTCCTATATTCAATAAACGAATCGTTTGCCTACCGCCTCGTTAAAAGATGACACATTTTGTACGTAGCCAATGTCAGAACGCTACGGCCCGTAAGGAAAACTATTCGTTTCTTGCATATAGAAACCGGGCATATAACCGGGCTTGGTAAACATCTTGATGGTACAAAATGTGGTGGCGGAATTGTCATCAAGTTGTAGGTAATTCTGTAGCCTACCCTACTCTGGGAACGAAGGCGTGAGGTTATGTATGCAGTGTGTAAGAGGGAAAAGAGCCCATCTGTAAGATAAGACAAGATAAGATGTGTGTGTCGTCTGTCCGGCAGCTTAAGTTTTCCCCATGGTGTACGGTGTCGTTAGATAGGGTTTGTAATGTCAGTTAATCGAATAAGGTCCGTTTCTGAAATATTGAGGTTGAAAATGCTATTTTTTGTTAGGGTCAAGTTTGTATAATCGGAAAAACTAAATACTAAAAAAAAATATGTATAATGAAAGAACATAACGAATATTAAAGAAAAGCTATAGCGACTTAGTAGACTTCATTGGTTCCTGTGACGAAGGCGACTAAAGTATTTAATATCTATCAAAATGACTTAAGACAGCATTTGATAACATTAAATAGAGAATCTTTTCACACTCGTTTTTGTGACAGTTTTTGTGCAGCACCTAACGGTTTCGAAAGCCTACACTGAGCATGATCAGACATTAGACACTAGATTTTTTCTTACGTAACATATAATTTGTTTTATTTTCAGTAGAAATGCCTTCAGCTCACACGTGTGAACGGGCACTTTAGTTAAGTGGATAAGTGGTTAAAGTCGCTGCGGGATTTATTAGGAAGTTCATTGTTCGTTGATCGTCATCCATTTTGCTTAGAAACTTAATAAGTGCTGGGTAAATCGAGTAAAGCACTATTTCCACCAAACGGCCCGCAACGGATCGGAACGGAAATAATTTCATAGTATTTAAACGATATTACGTCATGTTCACAGTATGTAAAGTCTATATTACCAAGCCGCGCATAGCAACAACATGACCGCGGGTGTCTTCCGCGACACGTACGTCGCCGTAAGTATGCTGCGACGTTCGATCGGCTCCGTCATAAATAGACAATAATAATTTTAACAGGTTCTGGAGTGGCGTCCGCGGACCGGAAGACGAGCTGTAGGTAGGCCTCCAACAAGATGGAGTGACGACCTCTTCAGGATCGCGGGAGCGCGGTGGATGCGAAAAGCACAAGACCGGTCTGAGTGGACAGCCTTGGGGGAGGCCTATGTCTAGCAGTGGACGTCTTTCGGCTGACATGATGATGATGATGATGAATTTCAACAGAGCCGTACGGCTGTCGCCGCATCCGTACGTATCCTCTCCGATCCGATGCGACGCGAGCCGTTTGCTGGAAATCATCCTTAGTTCATCACTAAACGACTTGATGTGTGTAAATTAGGCATGTAAGTGATCCGCGTGGCTGTTAAACGCCACTTTACTTCTAATTGACAACAAGATTTTTTTGAAAAGATGTTCAGATAAAGATTTGTCTCAAAGGCTAATACGTAAAGGGCAGCTGTTGTAAGCGTTTTAAAATAAAATTGCATTTCTTCATATTTCGTTCCACACCAAATCGATAAATCGTTATTTAAAGTATTTAACATACACTAGATTTTACTTTTACAACTCCTTCCACGTGGAAACCGTTTATCGTTATTCACTCAGGAACTGTTCATTTTCTGGGATTGTTACCAGACTATAGTAAAATCTATCTCTGTGCCAAATTTAATTCCAGACGCCGCCTATAAATAAATAAATAAATGTCAGGGGACAATGTCACACCAATTGACCTAGTCCCAAACTAAGCTCTAGGCTTGTACTATGTACTAGACAACGATATAAATACTTATATAGAGAAATATATACTTAAATACATAGAAAACATCCATGACTCAGGAACAAATATTCGCGCTCATCACACAAACATCTGCACTTACCGGGATTTGAACCCAGGACCGCTAGCTTTGTAGGCAGGGTCACTACCAACTAGGCCAGCGTATGGAAGCCTAGACTAGCATTTCTATTTGATCCGTTATCTTTCTGGCGTGATTGAGTAACAAACATCCAATCTTTCCCATTTATAATATTAGTAAGATTAAATTACGTAAATGGACTATTAGCATAAGTTCTTAAATATCGTCAAGTTTACTTTAGGTTTACGTCAATCATTTCAAATATTTATCTTGTGCTCTATCCGTTTCTCAACATATTTTTACTGGGCCTCTATTGTGCTGAGTACAACCATATAGCCTTAGATATCGACGGTTCTGTGACTCAACCTCGTATATAGAATATGGTCCAGAATAAACGGACACTCGCTAAATACGCGAGTGCATACTTAGTGCGTGTCAGTTTATGCTGGACAGTATTCAATATACGAGGTTGAGTCACAGAACCGTCGATATGTTATTGTATTGGCGACGTTACTGTAGCTCTTAAGTCCTTGACAATAAAGACGTCCGAGTTATTTACCTAGTAGAATAGAGGACTTGTTATGCCCAAATTATATAAAGTGATTGTTGTGATTATATTTGAGATGACGTCTTGTGGTCATTTTTACTGTTCTGTAGTCAAATTATAGTTTCGCCATGTCCGTACGTCCGTCCGTCCGTCGGCAGCCTAGCTCAGAGACCCTTAGTACTAGAAAGCTGTAATTTGGCATCAATATACATATAAGTTACGCCAACAAATTGGTAGAATAAAATGTAGAAATATTTTTTTTTACTTTACCTGCCCTGCACGTGGGGGTATAATTTTTTCTCGTCTACCCCATAGTATGGGGTGTCGTTGGATATGTCTTTCAAAAATATTACTCAAGTATTGAATCAAAAATCATTGTTAAAGATCGCATGATTTCGAACATTCAACCAAAAATATACGAAAAAGGTGTCAGGTTTAAAAAATAACACCATCAAGGATTTTATAATAAAGTGGTATAGTTTTTTTTTTATGGCATAGTTTAGGCAAACGCACACAGGCCACCTGATGGTCAGTGGAAACTGTGACCCATAGACATTCGCATTCATAAAACTGCAAGCCTAAGACTGCAAATGCGTTGCCAACCCTGAGGACTAAGATGAAATGCCTCTATGCTAGTCATTACACCGGCTGTCTTATCCCCAAACCGGAAGGTTGGTTGATGGATAAGATGGTGGTAGCGATCCGGACGGACCCTGCACAAGGTCCTACCACCCGCAAAACCCGCGTGTTAACCCAAGGAGTGTCATAGGCATAATATAACCCCCTCAGCCTTGATGGTGAAGCAACAGCCGGGTTGTCAAAGATCATAATTGGTTTCACGCATGAGCAGGACAGATGGGCAATGAGTGGCTGCTCACTTTTGTACCTTGGCGTCTAACGCCACAAAAAATATCATCAGGGTCGTTGTTTCCTTAAAAACGGCGTTCGGTCGATGGAACGAGTGAACGAGGCACAGCTTATATAACCTGACTAGTTTAAGTAGTCCCGTCAGAGCGTACAAAACACATTTTAGCGCGTGCAATCGCAAAAGCTAGACTACACTAACATTATAACGAGGAAAGATTTGTAATTCTGTATTTTTGTATGTATCTAACGAATGAACTCAAAAAGTACTGGACCGATTTATTTATTTTTTCATCGTTTATTTTGCTAGTGACGGAACCAGTAATCGACAAGGACTAACTTGACTCTTATTTTACACAAGATAAGGGTTATTCGTTTGTTTTGCAACAATCAATGAAATTTGAATTTAGAGTGTCCATTTCTGGTGCCTGTCAGCTAAAAGTGTCCATCACCATACATTACCCCTGAGTAACATAGGTTATGTTTTATTTTTCTGCGCGGACGAAGCCGCGGACAATACATAGTATCATATAATTTAAGTTCTATAACCCTAATAATGTTACCATAATCCTTTTATACCGTAAACTCTTGAGCTAAACAATCCCAATTGTTGATAATTACTATTGCCACACAAAAGAACGATAAAGGTTTAGTTCACACGTGGACAAATAAAAGTATTTCTTGTGAACAAGTCGGTCATATTTTTGGCATAGTTTACACGAAGGTAGTACTGGTTATTAGTACTTGTCGCACGAACTTGTTAAGTACACTTGCTTGAGTAAACAAACATCATATTTACGGATTATACAAGGTTAACATATGACAAAAAAAGAGTGGCATGTTTTTTTACACGAATGCCCAAAAAAAGGAGTGTATTGTTTTCAGAGTTAATGTATATTTCTCCTAAAAAACGCCCTAAACTCAGCAACATATACTCTCGGGAAACGAACCAACTAGGCTATCTCCTACCTCTTTATGCTTTGGGGGTTGAAATAATATTCACCTGCTAATTCCACAAACAGATGGTTGTAGGTGCGTGCGAAGGAGTTGTTGGAGAGCGACATCTTGTGGGATCCTCAGTACGCGGCTGGAGCTGTCATGAACGGGCACTCCGCATTTTCCGAAAGTTGTCCTATATTGTAGAATCCTGGAAAAATAAATTTATAAATATTAGTATAGAATATGTAATTAGTTGTAGAATTTGACGACGTTTAGCTTAGTGACTGTCGACAAAGCAAGCGGTCCCGGGTATTTGTGTTTATCGTCCTCTAGTACGCAATATTATAAACCTAGATCTTAGTTTTGGCTTGGGTCAATTTGTGTAAAATTGTCTTTTAGGTAACTCCTGATATTCATTTATGTTTAAATTGCTGAAAAAATAGGTAATGACAAAAAAATCGGTAGCAATGAGTACCAATTAAAGGTCAATATCATCAAGGTACCCATTGACGGAATAGTATAGCCTCCGTCCACTAGGATCCATCGATAGGATCCATCATTGGGATCTAGTGGGTTTTGTGGCACAAATGGGCTTTAATGTACACTTAAATCCATTTAGAGTTATTTACACTTTTTAATACGCAACAATCCATCAAAAGATAAAGATAAGATAAAACTCATTTATCCAGTAAGCAGGCCGCAGGGGCAATTTTACACGTCAAGAATTTACCAGCGCTTCCCAAGAGGAGAGAAGAAACGCCGCGAGAAACTCAGCAATTAGTCATTTTTTAAACATATTTAATATTACAATGGTACTACTTAGTCTAAGCATTATATAAAGCTATAAATTTTAAATTACATATAATATCAAAAAAAATGCGTAGTTTAGCAGGAAAACATGCTAAAAAGGGGGGCTTGGGAGAGAGATAGAGGGAGAAAAGGATAAACAAACACCTACTTGTGTATATAAGACGGTGCACGACGACCAATTAAAAGTTTCGATATGTTTTCCTACGTTAATGGTGTCCCCTAGACAAGATATCAATGGATTTAAAATATACTATGAAGTCTACAAAGATCCATGAATGGATTCTTTTGTCTTTTTATATACCGGGTTCCATCAATGGATTTTAGTATACTACAATGTCCACGAGTATGGATCAATTGATGGATCCAAGTGTATTCAATGTTGGATAGGTCATAATACATAAGTGTGTACTAATATCCATTGATGGATCCAAGTGTTATTAAGAGTGCATCAGAATCCATTGATGGATCCCTGCGTACTACAAAGTGTTAACGACTCCAAATGGATTTAAGTGTACATTAAAGTCCACTTTACCCGTTTGATCTCTTCAAAGGATCCTAGTAGACGGAGGGGTATAGCCTTCTGTGTCAGTCAGATGTGGAGTGTGAATATAACAATAAACATACTCCGACAAAAATCGTATAAAGCAGTTTTTTCCGGTTTATATAGGTACATGTCATAACGTATCTTGTATAACCAGCCAATTGTTATTTTCGCGGGTAGTTCGCGCCTAAATTAAGACGGAAAACCGAACTCATAACGAAACCGCATATGCGGTACATAACGTGGCTGCATTTGCTGCAACATTCCTGCATGTATATTTTTAACAAAAGATAAGGAAAAAACAATAAAATCCCCTTTTTGCAACCGATATGGTGTATTTTTTTCTTTACTTTATAAATGTTTGTTTGATTTTTAATGAATAGGTAAGTAAAGACCCAACGTAGCAATATCGCATTTTCTTTTCGCATAGAGTCGAACGAGCATACAGACCACGTGATGGTGAGTGGGATCGTGACCCATACATATTTGGATTCTTATGACTGCAACTATAAGATTGCAAATTCGTTGCTGGCTCTGAGGACTGAGATGGAATGGCTCTATGCTAGAAGTTATGATTCTTAAAATTAAAAATTAAGTAAATTAAAAAATAATATGACAGCATACATAAGTGAGCTGCTTAATTAAAAACCGGGCAAGAGCATGTCGGAACATGCTCAGTGTAGGGTTCCAAAGCCGCTGAGTACTACAAACATAAAAACAACAAGTATTTTTTTTTTATGGCATAGGGAAGGCTGACGAGCACACAGGCCACCTGATGGTAAGTGGAAACTGTGACCCATAGACATTCGCATTCACAAGACTGCAAGCCTAAGACTGCAAATGCGCTGCCAACCCTGAGGACTAAGATGGAATGCCTCTATGCTAGTCATTACACCGGCTGTCTTATCCCCAAACCGGAACACAACAATGCGAACACTGCTGTTTGGCGGTAGGTTAATGGATAAGATGGTGGTAGCGATCCGGACGGACCCCGCACAATGTCCTACCACCCGCAAGTAATAACTAATTTACTATTTAAAGTCATTTGGTGCCGTTTTAGATGAATTTAGTAGGTATAAAACACCTTAATCGCCTGTATCTCAAAAACCAATGATGTCTACTTAGTCGTGGTAGATTTTTTTTTAATTTGTTATATGCGCTTTTATTGAAGATATTTTTCAGATGGTATTTATAGTTTTGGCTGTAGGGGGGGGGGGGGGGGGGGACACTTGACTCTAATCAAAATTACCGCTTTAAAGCTTAATACTTCATAAACGGATCCCTTAATCATAAAATTGTTTTCAAAGACCCGCAATATTTTAGAAAGACCTATCCAACGACACCCCACACTATGGGGTAGACAAAAAAAAGTTACGTGTAGGGGGAGTTACACTAAAGAAATAATTCTTTCAAGATTTTATTTTAATATTCATGCTAAAATACAGCTTTCTAGTAGGTACTAAGAGTATCTGAGCCAGGCTGCCGACGGACGGACGGACGGAGATGGCGAAACTATAAGGGTTCCTGGTTTGACTACGGAACCCTAAAAAGGGAAGCTTTAGAACCTAAACCTACGAATCTAAGATGAATCTAACTACTCGTTTGTCGAAATCGGTGCATGCGGTCAGTTTCCGGGAGGATAAAATAACCATACATCCACCCACATACACAATAAATACAGATCAAAAATATAAATATTTTTTAAATAATAGTGGATTATGTCACACCAATTGACCTAGTCCCAAACTAAACTCTAGGCTTATATAAATAATTATATTATAGAGAAATACATACTTAAATACATAGAAAACATCCATAACTCAGAAACAAATATTCGCGCTCATCACACAAATATCTGCCCCTACCTTGATTTGAACCCAGGACCGCTAGCTTCGTAGACAAGGTCACTGCCAACTAGGCCAGCGCGTCGTCTAAAACATCATTACACTTACATCGAATTTCCTAAGAAACTACGTCAACATTATTTGATGACTTGTGACCTAAAAATCTTTGCTGAATGCCCATAACTAATAAAAATGACGTCGATAATGATTGTATAAACAAAACGTAAGTGTTACAAAACAGCTGTATATTAGACGTAATCAATCACCAGGGATAATATTCCCACCTAATTCCCTCTTCGGTTAATTTAATTCCCAACAAAGGGTATTGGCACCATATACAGAATAGCAGCTCTGTTAACGTATCATTGCTGAGAGCGCTTATTTACTTGACAGTAATGTCCAATGCAATTAGGTTTTTAAGTGTAGAATAGAACCCCTGAAAATAAAGTTGTAAAAAAAGGAACTTTATGGTGAGACTTTGGTGTCTGTTTGTTGGTCAGTATGTTATAGCAAGTTTTTGCCTGAGTTTGACATGGTTGTATAACTTGCTTGCCCGCATCTGGGCCACAGCATTATCGACTTAGTTTTAACAATAAAATAAGAAATTGTATTCATATTTAATTTCCGAAAAGATCGGTGATAGTTTACTGATTAATCTAAAATAAAACATTAAGTAATTCATACTCTCAGTATTCCTAATATTTTCATTAAATAATAAAAAAAAATAGAAGCTACAGCCCTTAATATCTTGATCGAATCGTGTAATCTAAAGTTACAAAAAATGGAAAAACTACCGGTGGAGAATAGATCATTTTTAGAATATAGAAACCGGTACTCAACTGACGTTCCTTTTAACCAAAACGGTTAGCTTGAAATCTGTTCAACCTAATTCCATATGTCACAAAATCCGCAACAAGCTCTCACCATAACCCTTGACCTTTCCAAATAGCGCACAAATCGAATATAACATTAACATTTCGACAATACCTTCAAACAGGAAGACATTACTGCAACACGGTAAAAATCACGACAAATCACATAATTCACTATTAATTTTAACGATTGATGTTTTTAGTACCATCCAAATGCAACTGACGTGCGTTCGTCGCGCCGGGTGACACGAGACTAAGCTTTTCCGAGGGTGGAAAGTTCCCCTTGGCAGCCATGTTGTCGCGGTATGAAAGGGGGGTACAGCCCAATCGCTGTAGGCATGCGTTTGGCTATGTGTGTACGCTTATATAGATAGATGACGAATTAAACTGACGTTGAATCTTACACAAGCGTTGTTGTGTGTGTGCGTGAATGCTGTTTTAAAATTACTGCAGTGTTAGCTTTACTACTACGCTCAAAGATGCGAGTTTTAGTTGATTGTCGTATAATGCGGCCTATTTGATTTTCCCAATTTGTTATAGCGCGTTATGGAAATTGTGTGGGAATAAATCTTGAGGTATGCATTACGGTGATACGCTACGTGGATGTAATTATCATGTTTAGTGATGTGCGGGAAAACTGGGATAAATTTATCAATTACACGATTGAACATAAAATCTAAGATTATTATGAAGCTAAGGTACCTAAATCGTGAAGTTGCAATTTGCATTGTTTTCCTTATAAGTGTATTTACTTATACATTAATTTAGAATGCTTAGGTAGATGGAGGGTAGATAAAAAAAGGGTCATAGTATATACTTTAAAACAGCAGCAATACAATGATAAAACATCATAAATGAGTTTCAATTCAGTTTTTTTTTTACGAATTTACGAGTCTTCTCTACATTGTCTTTACACCAATAAGTATTAATGTTATAGTCTTGTCAACGTTATATGTAATAGCTTATTAACGTGACAGTAATGGCTGCCAAAATAAAAAAATACGATAGCAATAAGTGCACAGACAATGTCAAATAACTCTTCAGATCAATCTCCCAAAATGCAGGCGCCTACCTATCTTATTCTATAATTGGGACACTTTATTATTATACTGTTTAAACATAACAGCAAACTTTTTTATGGCTTGGTAAGTGGGATCAGTGACCCAATCACGTTTGCAATTTAAAGACTACAATCTTAAGACTGCCATCCTAAGACCACAATTGCGGTGCCAACCATGAGGACTAAGATGGAATGCCTCTATATGAGTAATTTTCTGGTCGTCTTACCGGGACACGACAATGCGAATGCTGCTTGGTGGTAAGTTAAAGGATAAGATGGTGGTAGTAGTTCTACCACCACTAAAGCTTATTATCTGTCATACGAAGCATTTAAACATCAGCTGAGAAACCTTTTATTGAATAATCCGTTATACTCCGTGGATGAATTATATGAAAATGGAAATGTAAATTAATTATTTTGTTGACATTTATTACTCATTGTACATATTTTGACATCGAACGAATGACCATTATTAGATGTTTAACTTTTATTGTTTCAATTTATGAATTATTATTATATTCTATTCTTTGATTATTAATGTTTATGTTTTGACGATCTCAATGTAATTTCGTATTTTAACTTTAAACTTAAAGTTTATTTGTTTATATACTTTAAATAAAGTATATAAATAAACAAACTAATACTATTTATTAAGTCGTAATTGCCATCTTACTTATCGTCGGTGATCCTGCTAAATGGCGTAAGTTATAAATTCAACCCAGAGCAAAATGCACCTTAAAGTCATTAAGGTACATGTTGCTTTAAAGGTAGTTACAGCTACACAGGTATTTAGGTACCTAATTACTTACCCCCGACATTAAAAGAAGGTTGTTATAAATTCTTACGTATTTGTGTGTCTGTCTGTAGCACCTTAACTTCCAAACTGATGGATCGATTCTGACATGGCTTTTTATAAAGCAAGCTTGTTTGATTTAAGTGATGTCAGCTGTTAGAAGTAGAGGTTGGCATTATTTAATACTTAGGGAGAAATGCCTTATTATTGGCCACCTACCCTGTATTGCCCCCAAGAATTTTACTACGAAGTACCTAAACAGTACCTAATTCCAAAATCGTTAAGTGACTGTAACTGGGTGTTTTACCCTATTATTATTTTTGTGCCTTATTATTATTTTTCAACACCCTAAAAACGTCAAAACACATGACAACTTGACATGTCAATACGATTTCGCAATCCGGCTCGCCCATACATCGTAAAATCAACAAAACCAATTAGCTGAGACCTCTTGTTTACTTCTACTCTCATCCATCCACAGCTCATAACGTATGCTATCCAAACAAGTTTAATCTTTAAATTTGCACTCTACTCTACCTGTATAAGAATAGAGGTTTTGTTTGATTGGCCGGGCGACTGTGACGAAATGTCTAACCGGCTGTTTGGCCTGAATACCGAGGTCCAAAGACTACCGCTTGGAAAACCTCAGCACTTTGCAATTATGCAGTGGCCACACCGGTGGCCGAAACGTGTGGTTTATTGACACCATAAAAAATCTAAACAATTCACGACAAAACTAAAAAGGAAAAAAAACGAGTTAGACTTGCGCACCGAGGTTTACATATCAGACTCACCAGTTGACCTTTTTTTTTTGGAGTTTTTCTTCAGGGTTATCACTCTAATCACGCAAATTTTTGATAAAAGAGCATACACTTACAAAGTAAAAGTAACATTTTATCGGGACTTTCTTTATTATTACTTTTTAATTTTCTAATACCTTTTAGGAATCCACTACTATAAATAATAAATATCAACCATCTACATATGTGTTATAATTTCAAAAACAAATTACAATCAAGAATACGCAGCTCAGTAAAGTCAGGAGGGACAGACGGACGAAATGCTTAGTAATTGGGTAGGGACCCCTGAAAAAGGCGATAGTAATAGCAACTATTCATAAAAATCCTACTAAGTATGTAAGACATGTCATTTGCGTTCCTCTGCACTGAATATTTACTAAGCAGAAATATGCAAAACACCACTCTACATTCTACAACCAGAGATAATTGATTGCAAAGTAAATAAGTACATAATAATATATGTCTTGTTCTAGGTAAGTACATATACAAACGTTATCAAAAATGACGTAAGCTGGCGGACGGTCGCGTCGAGTGTTACATACATACATTTTAGCGTTCAGCATCTTTACTAGGGCCCCGTTGCCAACAGTGAAGTGTATTCGTCTTCGTCCAAATGTGTTGCGATCATAGAAGCTTAAGATGATCTTTTAACAGCTTTTCTTCTCTAGTATATATACATATTACTTATTTCTTATAAGAGGAAATGAAACGAAAAGATGGCCGTTTTTTCGGCTTCAACTGTCTAGGTCACAACATCAAATTCAGCGTCGACTCTACGAATGGATTTCTGTTGGAACTCTTGGTGCCTTACAGATGCAAATAGGATGAAGACAAATCTGTTCAAACCTTGTCACGGCCTACAAAATAACGAAATAATAACTATAAGCACATCTTTATCTAACTCATTATGAATGCTATAAATATAAAATCGACAAACATACGTCTATTCTGGTTCCTATGCCATTACTTATTCTATGGTTGCTATAGACAGATAAAGGATCTGGTCACAGATGTCGCGAAAGGTCAAACCTTTGCCGAAGCCCTCAAATGTGGCCGCAGCATTAGTATGTTCAGGTTTACAATGTACATGGTGCGTCTAAAACGCTGGGAAAGTGTAATTGAGAATGGGGTTAATAGGGCATGCTTCTAGTTGTCTATATTGGCATCATTATCGGTGATTTTATACGTTAAAATATGCAGTTTTTGTCTTGTTTATAATAATCACGTCACGTAAAGTTTATCTAAAAAATATAAGATTTCGTCTGATTTATGATACTATTGATTAAAACATGAAAAAATGTAATAAGTATAATTTGAAATCCTCTAATATATTCTTTTGACTCTATTCATATGGTTTGATGGCTCATTGGTGGTAGGACTTTATGGTCTTCTTTATCTTATTGAATATCTTAAATATCAGCGGAAAGGTACTACAAAGGTACAGCTTTCAGGATAGCCTCAGCATCCGGTGTTCTTGGGATAGATATCTACGGGCCCAAATCCCTTCTTACCAGGTCTCACCACGTTACCTAGTGCGCTCCTTTACCTTCTCGTAAAACAAATAGTATTGTATATTTTAATGACAAGGAGAAGGTACGAGACTCATACAAGCACTCAGGCCACCCAATATAGTATTCTCAAGACTACAATTTCAAGATCGCAATCGAAAGATCCCAAATTCGTTGCCAACCCTGAGGACCAAGATGGAATGCCTGTGCTAGTAATTCCAACGGTTGTCTTATCCCCACGACGGAAAGCTGCTGCTTGGGCAGGTTAAACGACAAGATGGTGGTAGCAATTCGGACGTATCTTGCAGAAGTTTCTACCAGCACTAAATAGTGACCTTCATAGTGACCTTGATCTTTGACACTATCCAAGACCTGAACCCCCATCGTTAGTACAATATCGCTAAAGATATTGCAAAGAATGTACGTAAAAATTCACACTTCATCTTGTCTAATATCATGTGATGTTGAGTCTTTATATTAGCAAAAAGCTTGCCCCTTGTTACATAATACAGATGATCCTTGGTTTAAGCGTGTTTTTAGTTGAGTTTATTTATGGTGCGTGAAGGCAGCACAAACACCTGACGGTAAATGGGATCTGTGACCTATAGAGATTTGTAATATCATGAGCATACACCGGATTGACAGGGGCAAAAAAGTACCAGTGCTAGTGATTGATTAAATATCGTCTAAGTTTATCGACAACTTTTTTCGTGACATAATATAGATCATACATTTCTTGCAAAAGTTAGTGTACCTTTAACTTCTATATCTGAATGATCAGCTTTCCATGAAGATAAACGATCTATATTCTTTCTAGGCATTAGTAACCGACTTAAAAACGAAAAGGTTCTCAATTCGTCGGAATGCTAAAGAACATTTTTGTACTGAATGACTTTGTTATTCAATGTAATTTGAATGGTTGTCAAAAGTGACTCGAGTCTAGAGTCAATCTCAGATACTGATTGTTTATAGTTGCGATAAGTATATATAAAAGAGGGTTGCACATAATTAAAAGGTATTCAAACTTGGCCATTACTTGGCTAATGAAGATTAAAAAAATATTTTTATTGATGTCGATAACCTTAGTCGACATTTGATGAATCACTAGCACTGGTACATTTATGCCCCCATCAATCCGGTGTATGGACTCATGAGACCCAATGCGTTGCCAATCTAACCCTAAGGACTGAGACAGAATATACATATACACAAATGATCCCATATAGGCTCGAAGTGTATCCGTAAGGATCCTACCCTATAAGATAAGACGGAATATTTATTATTTGGGCTCTTTTACACCTTGGTAATATAGAGTGAATATATTTTGCACAATACCATCATTGCAGAGAGGAAACGATGCAAGAAACACCAGCAGAAGGTCATATTTTTTAACCATACAGTACAATAATACTTAAAAGTGAGATATTAGAAGGTAATAAAGTAATAAATAATTGTTACTAAAACAAGCACTAATAGAATAATTACAAATGTAAGGTCAATAACATCTCTACGTCAGGAACGACAGATAAAAACTAACAACAAACGCGGCGGGTGGTAGGACCTTGTGCAGGGTCCGTCCGGATCGCTACCACCATCGCTACCACGCCATTATCCATTAACCTACCGCCAAACAGCAGTGTTCGCATTGTTGTGTTCCGGTTTGGGGATAAGACAGCCGGTGTAATGACGAGCATAGAGGCATTCCATCTTAGTCCTCAGGGTTGGCAACGCATTTGCAGTCTTAGGCCCTTGCAAGCGTGAACTGACCGGACTCCACAGACAGCACCCGTTCACGATGACGTGTGTCTCAGCCATCGCCTTCCTCAATCATATGTTCAGGAAGGTGGCGACCCGATCAACGACACCGTCAATTTCTTCTTACTACTTATAGATTTGGTTAGTTTAGAACTGCGACGACATTCAAATTAGCAGTTTCTTAATTATGCATTTCGTTCTTAGGCATAATTATTATTATATCGTTAGTTTATTTAAGAGATCGAAAATGAAAATGAGTACATTCGTTTGTGCGCCAATCATAACACACCCGAAAAATCGATGTCGATCTAACCTTACTTATGAAATAAATGTTGTAAAAAACAAAAAACCTTTAAAACATTTTATTTTATACTTTTTGGTGATTCAACGCCGCGAGAAAATCATAGTCATTTAAAAAAAAATGTTCTTCGTTGTGGTCGCTCAACTATCTTAATCGAGATATTTTATCCACTGAAAAACTTATGAAAAAAAACATGAAATTAATAATTTGTCGTGACATGCGCTGAACATACATGGGGGTGAATTGGATAGGTCTAGACGTCCTCTATCACCTCCTTCGTTTGATCCACACTTCCAAATACACACTATATATAATTATATATATATACAGTCGGCTTGAGAAACTAATGTTTCTAAATGCAAAACCAACAAAACATTTGTTTATTTTATTTCTTGAATTGAAAGTCATCATTTTTGTTATTGTTACTTAACCTATATGCAGGGAGCGAAACTTTGATGCCGGTGACAGCCGTATGACGTCAAGCTTCATACAGAGTGTTTTTATCTACATTATAGATAATCACTAACAACTTATTGGCCTCTTTAGTTTACGGATATTTTATTGACACTTGAGACGGCCAGTACTTATAAAAAGTGACACCTAACTGTCATATTAATCAGAAAATTGTCGGAGACAATAATAATGTATATCCGTTTAAATAGTATTTTTTATTCGTGAATTTAAGAACTGCGAATTGTTATAACTAGCACATTACAGGCATCGCTTGACCATAGTCGCCATGGAATCTATGCATCCGTATTTGAAGACGTATCCTTTTTTGGTTGTTAAAGATGAAAAAATGTTTTGCTCCTGCTGTCAGCAAAATTTAACAGCTAAAGCAAGTGATATAGAAACACATTTAAAAACCAAAAAGCACATTGAACGAGAAGGATCAAAAATGACACAACATGATTTTAATATGGATTTAACAAATTTCATGATAGCTTCAAATACCTTGGAAACAATTGCAAAATAAGAACTTTTCTGATATCATCTACTTATGTCACTATTTTAATATGTCATGTATATTTTATAAAAACACCCTATATGTCAATTTGCGTCATAATGACGTCACCGGCATCAAAGTTTCGCTCCATGCCTATATGCTTGCTTTGTTTACATTTCCATAGACAGTTTTCATTGGTTTTATTTTATTGATTCTATTTCCTTTGTGTTGCCAACTTTACCAGGCCATAAATTTCATGGTCATTTGAGACATTCGAGATAATCTCGAACAAATGATTGTTTTTAATCCTTGATGTTTTTCTTTTTGCGTTGTTTTTTGTTAAGCGTGTCACTTTCCGTTTTTTCACCAAGCGGTTCCAACGGTAGACCAGTGCTGGCTTTACGGCTAGCGAATGCTGAGTTGGGACCGTTTCGCAACGATTTCTCTGTCTTGATATTTTTGTATCTATGTAATGTGGTTTTGTTTTGTTGCGAATAATTGTCTCTTTATCTTTATCTTTATCTTTATCTTTAAACTCCTCCTTTTTTGAAGTCGTTTAAAAAGTGATAGCGATGCAGTGCAAAAGCATGATGAAATAAAACAGACTTGTAAAATCTGCTGAAGAATCAACAGCTCCGTTAATATAAATATCTGTGTCAGCTGCTCGCTTTAGTACTTTGTCACTTTAACGTTATATTTTTACTGTTACTAATCTATCAAATGCGTTTAAGCAACTACTTATAATTTTATATGTATAAGGCTAGACCTTAGTTTGGGACTAGCTTAATTTCTGTTAAATTATCCCCTGAAAATAAATGAAAAGCAAGCTTATAATTTAAGATGTTAATAATTGACATTTTGCCATTGTTGTTATTTCAATTTTATTAATTTCAGTATCAATCAAACGATACCACACACGTCTAAATCGGCTCAGGCGTAAAAAGTTATGGCGGAATAAAGAATCGTACATACATACACACATTAACCCCGAAAATATTACAATCTTTTATTGGTCAGCCGTGTTAAAAGAGCATCCGTTCAAAAGTACGTTCTGTGGGTTATTATGACGTAGCAATGTAGTTCAAGTTACGCCGACGGTGAAGGACAGAGCGATATAACTGCTATAGCTCTGTCCTTTACGCTCACTGTCAAATAACCCAGAACTTTCTTTATCCATGTTATAAAAAGCAGGATATCTATTATTTACTACGTAGATTTAAACATAATTAAAGTCATAAGTCAACGTAATCTACAATTATCATCTAACTAATTAATACAGGTGAATGCAACTGATTAATTATATTCTTTACATTACAACAGAAGGTTGTATTTATAATGCGTTTACGAAGTACTTTTGGTTTGAGGAAAATTGAAAGTGTTAGGTTAGAGTTGTAGATAGAAAAATGAAAATAATGTAATCCTTAAATGGTACTTTTAGTTACCATTCAAATTATCTACAAACTAGCGAACCGCCCTCGCGTCGCTTAAGTTTTAGTATGTTTCGACTTCATCCGCGTAGATTTCCATTTCCATTACTTTGGTTTTTTTTAAATATACATATCAATCCAGGGTGAAAGCTGTCTCCATTCCAAATTTCATCCAAATCCGTTCAGCTTTTGAAACTAACACACCAACTTGCGCATTTATAATTTTAGTACGATTAGTGGGATGAAAACCTTCCTTGAAAAAATATCTAACTGATAGTGAAAACCGCAACAAATCCGTTGCGTGATTTAGGAGGAGTTACCGGACATACATAGAGACAGAAAGACAGACCGACGCGGAAATAGACTTTATTTAATCGCTAATTTACATTGCGTCGATACAATAGCTCTCGCCACAAACGTGAAAACCAACTCGTCAATGTACTTCTACTGGCATGCTTTTGCAGGACCAATGTAAACCAGCGTACTAATTGGCTCATATAATAATTTGTAGTCCGAATATATTGTTACACATAATCATCGCAAGTCATAAAGCGTTTTTTCTGATACGGTTTTCATTGCGGGGTAATTATAAAAAAAAAAAACAGGGGACTATGTCACAACGATTGACCTAGTCCCACACTAAGCTCTAAGCTTGTACTACGGGTACTAGACAACGATATAAAC
The DNA here is from genome assembly GCA_923062465.1 of Acleris sparsana. Lineage (NCBI taxonomy): Eukaryota > Metazoa > Arthropoda > Insecta > Lepidoptera > Tortricidae > Acleris > Acleris sparsana. The sequence goes on from OV281288.1 coordinate 3,155,868, forward strand.
AATCCATGACTCTTCTTCTTCTTCAAATTCCTCTCCACTAATGGAGGTTGGCAGTCAGCTCTGCATACAACTTCCTATCTCTCGCCAAACGGAACAGCTGTTCAACCGTGGCGACGCCTGTCCAGGTCTTTATGTTCCCGAGCCATAAATTCGTTCCTCATCACACAAATTTCTGCCCGTACCGGGATTTGAACCCAGGACCGCAAGCTTCATAGGCAGGGTCACTACAAACTAGGCCAGCGCGTCGCCAAGCAAACCTAACCTAACATAACCTCATTTACCAGCTAGATATTTCAAAAACTTTTACATGACATTTTTATATGAAACAAGGCGCTCCCAAATCAGCCATTATTACTATGATAACTTATATCACAAATAATATAAAACCACATTATTAATACTTTTTATCAAATTTGACGTGAGATCAAATAACATTTTTTCATTTCTCATTAATGTCACGTAATTTATATCAATGTATCAGATACTCTTATCGATTGAAAGTATTTGCTAATAAACTTTGTTCACGTCTTTTTAGGGTTCCGTGCCCGCAGGGACCCCATTAACATGCCTCCGCTGTCCGTCCGTCTGTCCTAACTTTGAACAGCTGTCTTTTGAACCGTAATATATAGGGTTGATTTTTCTTTCAGAATAATATATGTTACTACAACGGACGGCAAAAAAAACACGTTAGTTGTATGGGAGTCCCCTTAAATATTTAATTTATTCTGTTTTTAGTATTTGTTGTTACAGCGGCAACAGAAATACATCTTCTGTGAAAATTTCAACTGTCTTGCTATCACAGTTTATGAGATACAGCCTGGTGACAGACAGACGGACAGACGGACAGACAGACCGACAGCGGACGCTCCGTTCCGTTTTTACTCTATCCTCCTAAGGCCCAGAGCTTTTTTGCTGAAGATGGGGTAGCGGCCCAAAGTCCTTTAAATAGGTTTACATGGTGCCGGCCCAGAACTTTCGTCTTCGTAAAATATGCCTTAGCGTGATCGTATAGAAGTTTTTTTTTTACATCATCAGAGGTATAAATAGAAGGCTAGAAGACTGAAAAAATACCAAAATCTGAAGTCCTTTTTACAGGTCTCTGGGCGTCAATATCTAAAAATTTAGTTTATCTAAAATGTATAATTATTTACCATTTTAAAAAGCTTCTTAAAGTATCATTAAACTGTATTTTTATGCCATTGAAACATGTATTAAAAAAATTGTATGTAAAGAACCCGTTCCATTTTTATGGGTAACATTTGTTTTAAATATAATACTTTACCATGTGAAATTGTTACATTTTACCAAAAAGAATAATTGTTATAGTATTTTTTGTTTAATTTATATTAATACTAAAGGTATTCAATAATTTCAACCAAATCAGGCATTTCTCTAATGGAAAATATGCTAACAATTTGGCATCAAAATTGATTACCTTGAAATTTACCGTAAAAATAGGGTAACGGCCCACAGGTTACATATAAAGTAAACGATTATATCATGGATAGGGATGTTTGGCAGTGAGTCGTCCGTCCTGCATGAGTAATCTACGCATAAATTTACCTACGCTTAAAAAAGGTGCACCTACTGTGCTACAAGCCATTTAGTAAGAACTAATTTTGTAGTTTTATTTGCAACAGTTTGCCAATGTCCTCTAGTTTTCTTTTTCATCGCTTTGTCGTCAATCAGAATACTTCGAGCAGAACGCGGGATGCGATTTTTCTTGAGAGTACCAGTGCTCATGAGCCCTCTGCTTTGTAGTTCCAAAATAAGCTTTTCTGATGTAAAATAAAGGTCAAAATATATTACATGTCCAGGTACTAAATTCTCAGTTAGAGCCAACACTGCCTTATCAGCGACGCCAAATTGTGAATTTTCGTATTCAAGATATGTAGTGCTCCCTTGATAAACATGAAAATTGCATACCAATCCCTTTGGAGTCGACATCACAAATACTTTCAAGCCAACTGGATTGGGCTTTCCAGGGCGAAACTGTTTCAGTACACAAATTCCTTGAAACGGAATCATCATTTCATCAACAGACATGGCATGTGTTTAGTACATTTTTGAATTTGACAACCTATCAATACAGCATCAAGTAGAGGTTTAACCTTCCGCAATCTATTGTTTTATCTTTCTTCGAGGCTTATATCTTCATCTAATACCATCTTTAGGGAATTTCTAAGTAACATGAACCTGTTTCTTGCCATACTGTTTGCAATAACAGGTACTCTAAATTCATTTGACCAATACATCCTTATTGAAGGATAATATATGCAAGACATTATCATCGTTATTGCAATATAAGTGTTGCATTCATCAAATGACAAACCCAAAGATTTAGTATATCTCGCAAAATAACTCCAGTTGGATTTTTCGACGATATTTTCAATAACAGAGTCGTCAATATACTGCCGAAAGTAATCAATTTTTTTGAAAGAGGTCCTGTCTACTGGAAGGTAAGCCGGCTCTGTAATCGGCACATTATTAAGCTCAATATTACCTTCTTCCCATTCTACTTCTTCAGGTAATTCGGCAGAGTGGCTTGAACTTTCTTCACACAGCTGTTCACTTGAAAGGAAAGTTGAACTTTCCCTACTGCCAATCGGTTGATGTGTTCGTAAACGTGATCCTGTGCCATTTCTGCTTCGTCCACGACCACGCCCTGGCATACGACAAGCTTAATCAAAGTGATAGTGTTTATTTGACATTATTTAAATTTGTACCCATAACAAAATGTATTTTTCAATTAGGTATTTACTTGTCCCCGCCTCGAATAATAGTTAATAAATAATTAGTCCTCATGTCATGCAATAACCACATTTAACAAGTCCTTGTTATTAGAAACAGAAATAATACATTGATAAAAACCCGTAGACCTTTTAAAATCCCAGAGTATATAACGGCCCATTAACCTTTCAAAAGGTCTTCCGATTAACCAACGTCATATAATTTTTTTTATTGAGAGTTGCTGATAAATCTAAGTAGTCGTCTAAAGATGAACATTTTAGGCGTTATTTGCAATAAAAATTACCTAGGAATCAGTGAAGATTTCAAAGAAAAACATAGATTTACTTACCACGTCCTCGACGTCTGGCCATTTTTTTCGAGGTGACCTACGCCTAAAGTGACAGATGCTTCACTGTGGGCTGTCATCCATTGACAACTTGACAGTTGACGTTTTCGTTTAGAAATCACTTAAAATAATTACGCGGTAAATTTAAAATTCTGTGACAGTTTTATATCGAAGTCCTTTTAAAAGGCCTTTGGGCGTCTATTAGTTGAAAGTGACTTGGAGCTTAGGCCGGTACGACTACTAAGACGAAGGCCTTTTAAAAGGACTTTGGGCCTTAGGAGGCTATGGGTACGGAACATCCAAGAAACTTTTTTTTTCAACGTATTTTTTTTCCTCGTATCGTAAAAACGGTTAAACATACAAGCGTCAAATTTGATATGGTTATAGTACAAACCCTGACAAAAAACAACAAAAAACAACAAAAAAAAAATACAAGAGTGAATTGGGCTAGCGCTGATTCGATTCGAAATAGAATTTAAATTAGAATATTATAATACCTACTGTGAGGTAGCACGGAACCCTCGGTGCGCGAGTCCGACTCGCACTTGGTCAGTTTTTTACACTGTACATGTTAATGTTGGCCACGCATTTTTTTAAACAAAAATGACAATCTCATATTCCTAAGTTTATTTAAATCTTCGCGGATAAATTTATTTATCTCCATTCACATACCTACAGGTATAGTATCTTAAAGTAATTTGCGGTCACTGTGCAACTTGGGCCCTCTTAGACGTAGGTACTGTGTCGCAATGAGTTGGCTTAAACTTGTGTATAGTTATTGCATAAAATATTAGCATGCTGACTATGACAACAGACCAAAGATGTAGCCACTGAGCGTATAGAGATAGCACTGTAGGGCAAGACATATATGTACACGGCAGGCCACGTAAAGTTATGACATATATGTACAGAGCAGCACGCTTATTATGATCGCGTTTATTTCATAGCCTAGATTTCTTTTATGAGGACCACGGAATAAAATTGTTAGTGCAAGTAACATCTCCAGTTGTCTTATCCCCACACCGCAACACGACGATGAGAACAAGCTTGCCGGTAGGTTTAAGGATGCTGCTAGCCTAAGGTTCTATAAGCAGTAAAGTTTAAGGGTCAATAGGTGAATTCGAGAGAGACGACGCCATTGCGTTAAGAAACACCATTGACCTAAAACCTAAGTGCCGAGCACAGCTAATTTCAAAGATACTCGCGTACCTTAATAACCGTGTAAATAATTTCCAAATATCCTTTTTCTGAATGTTTGAGCGTTTAAGTAATACTTGTTAATGGAGAGCTAATATTTGTTATAGTATTGCGTATTAATTTAAAATAGTCATCCGGAATGCATGTTAAGTTATGTATGCTTACAGAAAGCGTTTTTACGACAATTTAAAAGGAGAAAATGCGAATTTGTGCTGAATAATGACCAAAGTTTTTGAAGGTTTGTTACGATACTGAATAAGATTGGTCATTTTGTTATAAAACCTAAGAACCAGTTTTTTTTACAAATTGAAATTGATTTAATTGATTTTGGTTAGCAGACAAAGTTTATTTAAGATAAGTAAACAATTAAGCTAATATTGAGTTTTTTCTTGGTGAATTATATTCGATTGACTATTAGGGTAAAGTCACCAGTGGTCTGCCGGAGACCAGTAGTCGACCTTATTTAAGTGCGAAAAGTGGGAAATATATCTTTCGTAATCTCATACAAAAGGCATAGGCCGACTACAGATTTCTGGCTGACCACTGGTGACTTTACCCTAGTTCATATTATACTACTTATATTTAACCTTAAACATGTACCTATAGATAAAGCAAGTGGCAATTAGAATGTCTTTAAACATATCATAAGCATACCACTTAGGCGTTCAAACCAAGAGTACCCAGCATAAAAGAAACGTCAATCAGAATAGACTACGCTTTCGACCAGCCTATTCAAACCTCCTAATTCCTTTCTGTCTCATAGAAGAAAAGACCGAGACAAATTGGTTGGCAACAATGACCAGAAAAGTTGAACTCCGATTTATAGTGCATTGTTTTGTATGGAAGGTCAAACTAATCTGGATGTGCTAATGAGCTTGTATGGAGTATTTTAGTTTGTGTGTCAACCTTTATTCTGTTGATGACAAAACAGTAAAGTGGTTTAAAAAATGCCGCTTTTAAGTCTATTGTGATTTGTAGTTGCAGAATTACGATCAAAACAGTTTAAATGGTGTTATTCGTAGTTTCCTTGATAACTGCCGCACGGCGCACTCAGTGACGTCAAATCAATTAAATGCTTAATTAAGTTGCTACTGTCGCTTTCTTTGCTATAGCAATAGAATAAGACAACACGTCACTAAACAAGCGTTAAATTTAATTGACGTCTCTGAGTGCGGCAATAAGACTGTTTAACGTTAAACTTGACAGTATAAACAGTCGGTCGATCGACAGATCGATGAGAAGCCATTTTTACCCGACTGTGCGACGCAAAGGAAAGTAATGTGTTTATCATTGTATATATATATATATATATATGTTTGTTTGTATGTTTGTTCCTTTGTCGCGCTCTAGAAACATAAATGCGTGTACCAATTTTGATGATTCATATGTTGTGAGTGTCACTAAATAATGACAGTAACAAAAATTCAGTATGGCGGCCAGATGCCATATTGTAAAAAAAAAAAACAACAAATTTTAAAATCGGTCTTCCAGTTTTTTCATCATTTTTCATCATTTAGGATTTATGGGCGTTTTCACACGAGTACCCCAAAACGTTGTGACGTAAATTAGCTACACATTGACGGCCGCATTTTATGGGTAATTTTCGTCACAAAACTGACAAGTTAAAGTTCCTTAATTTCAGGTTTTGGGGTACACGTTTTAGTGAAAACGCCCTTATAAAGATTTTTAGTTGGTTGGCAACTGTCGGGTTTTTTGAAACTTGCTTTTTTGCAACGCCTGTGTGTGTATAGACAAAATTCTTTTTGAAAAATCGCTACCAACGAACGACTTAATGCTCAATACACGACTCATGAGTGCGGTTGTATGTATCTAACTTTCTATGGCATCGCAGCATTCGCAGCTCTTGAACGAATAGCGACCACATAAAATGTGTTTTTTTAATATAGGTATATGTAGCTGGCTTTATCTTGCCCAGTTGTTTACTATCTATCCAGCTCCTGTATCATGGTCATCTTTATCACTGTCGATAAAGCATCCATCACTCTCGCGCTTACAAACTGGTCAGAAACTGACAGATGTTTTATCCACATAAATAAACACGAACATAAGCCCGCAGTAATCTTTGCTCATGATCTTATCCATTCTAAAATGTATAATGTGGTGGTCACCGCCGCCCACGGACATTTACAACCAATGCGTCCAGTCTCGAATAAATTGAATGATACCTTTTTTAGAAAAACCCATATTGTAGCTTATCTGCTGGAAGTTTCTAGAAGCAACGGGCCTTTGGGATGACTCCTAAAGAAAACTGCATCAAAAGATCAGCAATGGTCCAAGCAGCACACAAGTCCATCTTTATCACGCTGAGGAATTGCATTTACGCATATCAGTACCACGGGGTCCATGGGGACGCAAAATGACTATGCGGGACTCACCAACGAAGAGCGGAAGGAATTGGTACCCACTAAAAAGCCAGCGATATTCCCTCCACGCGGTTGCCAGCGAGGGCGCCAGGCTCTGCTTGTGCATTTGACTACGACCAAGCAACACAGAAGCCCTGTCTTAACCCCTCGATAATAATTAAGAGTCAAAAATGCTTGGCCTTAACCCGACACTTAGTTACTAATAGTTTGTGCGAATGCAAATATTGTATCTTATCTACAGACATCACTGATGTAGGAAAACATATCTAAACTTTTATGTGATCGTCTTGCACCGTCTTATGTAGACCTTAGTACCTGGGTGTTTCTTTTTTTCCTTTTTTCTCCCTGTATCTCTCTGGTAATATTTTTGGCTTGCTTTCCTGTTGAACTACGCATGGTATTTGATACAATATTTAATGTAATATAGCTTTATATACTGCTTAAAAATTATATATTTAAAAAATTACTGACTGCTGAGTTTCTTGTGGAGTTTTTTCTCAGCTGTGGTCTGCTCTTGGGAACTGCTGGTAGATTTTTAACGTGCAAAAGTGCCCGTGCGCTCTACTTACAGAATAAATGTCTTTCATCTTTTTTAAATAACAGCAATAATAATCAACAACAAAAACTACGGATCTCTAAAATGGGTAACCTCACACAGGCGTAATTTGCAGTTTCAGGTCAATGACACATCACCTGGGTACGACCAATTATTTCAACCGCTAAACACAAGACAGAACTTAAACCGCAATCGTTTTGTCTAACCACACTCTGCCTAACCTAGAATTGCTACCACGTTGATCCTAACTAACTAAAGTAAAGAAAACCTTGTCCGGCTTTTGACTCTTAAGTCCGGCAAATAACGTATATAAGTCCGCCTGGTCCGGGTTTGTAAGGATGGTCAACATCGCCCAGCCAAAACATGCCGAACTAAAGCGCGCGATCGACTATCATTAGAGCTCTCGACGTCCTAGTTTACTTAAAGAAATAATTTATTGCTAGTATTGCATCTGGCTGTACTGTGGCCCTGGAAAATAAACATTGCGAGATCGTTATCGTTATTGAAAATGTATAAGATTGACGTAAGCTACCGAAGGAAGGAAGGCGCTTATGTCAATCATACATTATGACGGTTTTCGACAATCGTTTACGTTAAGCAGCGTACTCATTGAGAGCATTCGCTTGTAATGTGCATTCGGCGCGAAGATCAAGTGGTGTGTAAGCTTTGTAACGCTTGGCTTAACGTCCGTACCTGTCGAATATTCACGCGAATGCTCTTATTGAAGATGCTCCTTTAGAGTTTAGCATCTTGTCCATTCAAGAGGGTTGTAAAAGGACGGTTATATCGCATAGCTGTCAAAAATACCATAGAAATGTAGCTTCGGAATATGTTTCTCACATCCGATTTTAACGATTATTGAATATTATGTTGTAGTTATTTTGAAAAACAAAGTTTTTACATTTCTGTTTTACATAACATCTCAATTAAAATATTCAAAAAATTGTAAAAATTAAAGTTTAAGGAGTGCGAAACACTATCGCACTTTGTATGGATTTTTTTAGATTCACAATCCTTTTAATCAGAGATAATTTTAACATAGCAACATGATCGGATATTTACTTATCACCTTTACCTACCCACATTACCTACTATCACATTTACTTGGTTTAAGTTTATCAAATAAAACGCTTATAAAATTTGACTTGTCAGTTTTTTTCTGTAGTTTCCATAACTACGCACTTTGTCATTGAACAAAGTTCATATTTACACGACCGGCATGATTTGTATGTGATCTTACATTATTCACTACCTACTTTAGGGTTCCGTGAGAAACTCTTGATGTTTGGTTGTTTGAAAGAAGCAAAAAGAAAAAAAAACTTTTTTTTTGATATTTGTTACCTGCTTAATCACGCTTCAACCACTGTACGGATCGGGATGTAACTTGGCAAAACATATAGGTTAGGTGCCGGAATAGGACGTAGCATAATTTTTATGCCGGAAGCTTTCAAAGTTCCCGAGGGAGTAACGATAATGGAAATCTAGGTGGACGAACTGGCGGGCAGAAGCTAGTTTTTCAAACGGCCCGAAACGGATCGGAACGGATTTTTTTTTATGGTCTTTAAACTAAATTAAATCTTGTTCACAGTATTTTAAGTCTATATTACACAGCAACTTGACCGCGGGCGTCTTCCGCGATACGCGTACGTAGCCGTAAGTAAGCTGCGACGTGCGATCGGCTCCGTCATAAATAGACAATAATAATTTCAAAAGAGCCGTACGGCTGCCGCCGCATCCGTACGTGTCCTTTCCGATCCGATGCGATGCGAGCCGTTTGGTGGAAATCATCCTTTACACTCGAAGGATTAAACAGCATTTCGTTATATTATAATATTGTTGACATGTCAGGTATTGAGATTATAGCGCCATCGCGTCGAATTGGCTGATTTGTTTAAAATTCTATGGTATTCAGAGTTCACTTACTTGGGCAACGCTATAAAAACCAATTCTTAATTTAGCTATAAAAAATGTTATTGGAGAATTTTCTCACTAATTTCTTGAGTAGATAACTTCTGGAAATATTTTGCAACTTCAAAATGGCTCCGTGCTATAAAACAAAAGTGGAATGCTAGAATTTGTCCTGAGATTGGTCCCACGTACTCGTATGACTCATAATAACCTAAGATCACGGCACGTAACGCACTTTCGCCGCTCCCCTTATTATCGCGAATAACCGTCAAAAATGTCTAAGCAAATGTTTTCACTTCGCCGTATAATTATGTAATGTACTTTTTTATGGTGGACACTTTCGCTCGGTACAGTAAATCACATGCTCGTGATATTTGTATTTTTTAAAGAAAGAAATAAATAAAAACATTTATTTGTGACAAACAACAACAAAAAACAGGGACATACGAACAAGAAGAATGTAGTTACAAAATGGTCCCAGCTCAGCGTAATGCTGGCATTTAAATCAGCGCTGGTCTTCCGTTGGAGGAATCAGTTGAAATCACGGAAGGTTCCTCACACATAATAACAAGTTAATATTACAGGTACAGTCGAGTTGCTCGCAGGACTGATGGCCGATGGGGTCAGAAGGTTCTGGAGTGGTTTCCGCGGACCGGGAGACGAGCTGTAGGTAGGCCTCCAACAAGATGGAGTGACGACCTCGTCAGGATCGCGGCAGCGCGGTGGATGCAAAAAGCACAAGACCGGTCTGAGTGGAGAGCCTTGGGGGAGGCCTATGTCCAGCAATGGACGTCTTTCGGCTGACAATGTGATGATGATGACAGTCAAGTTCATAAATATGTGTACACTGTAGTAGTGAAAAGGACGGCAAACAATGGTTAAAGATTTAAAAAGCTAAGCTAGAGCATGTCGGACCATGCATACTGTAGGGTTCCGACGCCGGTACTACAATTGTAGTACAAACACAAAAACAATCTTGCAAAACAACAAGTATGAACGAATTTTCTACTAACAGTTATTTAATCTGCGTAGTCGTGATAGTTTTTACAAAAAAAATGATTTCAAGATTTTATTTTACAACTTTGTCGGCGTAATCTAAATGTACTTTCAACTTACAGTTTTATAGTACTAGTTTTAGTTAGTTGTCTGAGTTAAGCCGCGGACAAAAATACATACGGACAGGCTAACAGAGGGACATGGCGAAACTATAAGGCTGTAGTTGACTACGAAACCCTAAAAGTTACAAAGTGGATTGATGATTGACGTAAGTTGACGATCTACCACTTCGGCCGCTTATGCCAATGCCTTACATACATGTTACATCAGTTCTTTTATCATCAAAGTCATGGTAAATAGAATCTAGCCTACTTGCATATCTGGTCGGTATTGGCGAAAACTTAGTTCTATCGATATCTCGCTCTTGCATCCTGTTCGTGTGAAAGCAGTAATATAAGCGTCGGTTGAAATGCAATTACTGTGGCATGTCGGATACATTACACTTGATAAATCTTGATAGCTTTATTATGTGCACAATGGTCTTGATAACGTTTAACAAGTCTTAATAACGCAGTTTAAAGAACTTTTAATGACTATATACCAATCTCTTTGCAGCTCTATTTTAATCGGTAAAACCATATTGCTTTTGGCATGTTAAAGTAATGGCGGCTGAGATAAGATAAGATAAAGATAAAAGAAATTTATTCAGTAAGTAGGCCGCTTGGGCACTTTTACACGTCAAGATACTACCAGCGCTTCCCAAGAGGAGACCACTGCTGAGAAGAAACGCCGCAAGAAACTCAGCAGTCAGTCATTTTTTAAACTTATTTCATATTTCATATTACAATGGTATGTACAACTTAATCTAGCATTATATAAAGCTACAAGTATTAAATTAAATATAATATCAAATAACAGTAGTTCAGGAGGAAAACATGCCAAAAATCTTGCGGGAGAGAAAGATAGAAAAGAATAAAATAAAATAACTACAACTACCTACTTATATATGTGTATATGAGATGGTGCAAGATGACCACATAAAAGTTTCGATATGTTTTCCTGCATCAACGGTGTCCCCCAGACAAGAAAAAGCAGGATAAAGCCTTTGCATTTGAACAAATTACTATTGACTAAGTTTCGGGTGTAGGCCATGCATTTTTGTCTGTGAGTTAAAAACAATACGATAACATTTCAAAAGGTCTATAGATTTTCCGAGTAGCATAGATCCAGAATAATAGGTGCACTTTCAGCTCCCGGGAAGTCTAAATGGAGCGAAGCTATTTTCCCATTGAACGCCTATCGGAACAGGTTTTCGGTGATTATTCCCCCGTGGTATGTCCGATTTTCAATTATTTTTTTTCTAAACCATTTTATGGGTAGATGTGGTATTACGGGCTAAATTGGATCCTGATATCTTTAATAGATTGGGAGGAGTATGCGGACAAACGAAAATCTGAATCGGGGAAGATTGGAGACTCCTCGCCAAACCTATGTTCAATTGGGATAGGCCAAAAAAAATGGGTTTTCACATTCTAAATCGAAAGAAAAGGTAATTTTAAGAGACCAATTTCATTAACTTTGTATTTGACCCAGTAGTTTTGTTTTAATATCTTTATTTATTTTACAGACATTTTATGGATGACATGATTATTTTAAATTTGTGTAAACATTTTCGAATAAATTACAACAATTAATTGATAACTAATGATGAAAAGTGATTGTAATAGTGTATTAAAACATACTATTTCAAGCGGTTTTCGCCTAACCCGTAAGATACACCTAGGAGGGCTTCAAACCGAAAACGAAAGTCAAACAAAGGTTAAATATACTTTTGTCTAAAAATAATGCCGAACGGCTTTAAAACCTTATTTCTCGAAATGGTTTTCGAATTAGAGTAATCGTAAAAATATGAACAATCCCAAATGTTTTACATGTTACATATCCTATGAGATGCGGAATGCTAATACAAAGCAGATAACACCTATTTATCAGATTTTGATGTAGACTAAGTTTTACGAGGAAACAGAGAACATACCAAAATAAAAGAATGCTAAAATCGTAACTCTACTCTTTGCATTGCCGTAGTCCGTTTGTACCAAAGAGTGTATTCACAGAAGAGCAACAACTTTGCTGTGCCCCTAGCATTCTGATATTAATGGGCGATGGTGACTGCTTACCATCAGGCCCGTCAGCCCGTTTGCCTTTTACGGGTATAAAAAAATGTCGAGAAGATTGACTTGTTTGAGCTGACCGCTTTAAACAGAAGTTAGCTGCAAATCGTCTTTCTTCTGCATAATCATTTGAGCAGTGCATCAAAAAGGTCCGTCCTGATCGCTAATACCATAACCTTTAACCTGCCACCAAACAGCAGTGTTCGCATTCTTGTGTTCCAGCTTTGGGATAAGAAAACCAGTGAAATTACTAGCATAGATGCCTCTATGCATATTAGTCTTGAGAATGCTGATAGGTCCCAGATCCCAATTACCATCAGGTAAAAATCGATCTATTTGTTTGCAGGTGCATATGTTTGTGTACCACACATGTTACATTAATAACACGCGTTTTTTTTTTGTTGGGGGTTATAAATAGTTAATATCATTCTGCGAGTGCGACAAGGTTCTATAGTGGCTCTACGATTAAAGTAGTACCTTGATGATCAAAAAAAGTCCAAATCCGAATTCTTAATATCTTGGAAACAATATTTAGGTTATGGAATGGTTATAAAATACTGTTATTATAGTGGTAAAAAGGCTTCAAACTATTAAAGAGTCATTGTTTCCAAAACAAGACGCGATCCCTTCTAATGCTAAAGACCGATTGGTTGCGGCACTTATACGCAACTGTTGTTTCACTCAAATTAAACTGTTCGTTCCAAAGCACAAACGAATATTGGTTTACACGTAACATATTTGTTTTTGGCGTTTAATTTGCAAGCATACATCCAATATTAACTAATTGGCTACTGGTGAAATGTGGTCGTATAACAGCTTCTGTTACGTTTCGGCGCAAGCAAACAAGTCGTATAAAAGCTTGCTAAATGACTACTATATGCACAGACTATATGACAATATTGGTTTTAGGGTGGTAGGATCTTGTGGATAATGTTCAACCATTATACCCACCGTATGCATGGTAATGTATGCCTAATATACTGCTGTTAAAAAGGTTAAGGAAGTAAAAAGGTATGTGAGCTATAGGTGCATACAGTATTTTTAATTTGGAAGGCAAAATAAAAAAATACGGTATTTTTCCGGCAAACTTACGACTAAACCAGATATTTAGTATCAATGTATGTATGTGTTTATGTTTTTATGTCAACACTTTATTGTACAAACAAAGGAATTACAAAATAGATAACAATGTAGCAAGGGTGTACAAAGGCGAATTTAACCCTTTAAGGGGTCTCTTTCAGTGTCCTAGTAAATATTTTCGAAATATCGCCAAAAAAAATATATTTTAACTTCTCATTGCATGGAGGTCAAAAACGTTACTTTATGAAATAGAATAAAAGAAATGTGATTTTAGATAGTTAGATATTTTTTTATATGGTGAATATCTACAAGCCTAATCTACGAACATAGAGCATAACATAATGTTGTAGATATAGATATAGACAACTGGTTATCGATAATCTATGGATTAACTAAGAAAACGATCAACTTTCTACCCGTCTGTCCAAACTCTACTTTATGGCCCTGAATATACGTTATATATTCTTGATTAGACTGACAGCTGCCATTACCTATTCAAACGAATAAAATTCAGACTTATTTTACAAGACATACGCCACAGTTTTGATTGCACTGTCATTCTTGTTTCGCGTGCCGAAACGTCATTCACAGCTACCTAATTGTACTTTTGCCTATCAAAGATGCAATTATATAGCAAAGATGTAGCAAAACACCGTAGGAAACTTGTTCATGTTGTAGTAAGTGTCTTCTTAAATTTGACGATTGTAATGAAGTGTTGAACGACCATTTATACAAGACCTCTATTTCACACAGCTACACCTCGTAAAAGCCATACAATGACAAGATACTGACACTTAAGCAAAAAAAACTTTTTGTGATTCAGTTGTTAGTATGAAATTATAAAGTAACCTTCACAAGGTTAGTTATTAAGATCAATTTTCATTGAAACAGTTGCATTTTTATGGCAATTGTGATATAAATTACTAACAGGTAAATGGGCTCAGAGATCCTTCGACCAATTTCAAGAACGCAATCTCGACACTGCAATATTAATATACGAATAAACAGCATGGTTTTTTTGGATGGCAAAGAGAAGGCAAACGAGCACACCTGATGGTAAGTGGAAGCTGTGACCTATAGACATTCGCATTCACAAGACTGTAAGCCTAAGACTGCAAATGCATTGCCAACCCTGAGGGCTAAGATGGATTTCCTCTATGCTAGTCATGCACATTTGCTACACATTTAACTTTCTGATGCACATTTAACTTTTATCAAGGTACTCAACACCTATTTTTTTTCATTTTACAGTGTTATGTAGACGTTCGTTAACTCTAATATATTATTTGCATAGTTCTTCGAAAAAACATGTATTGTTCAAAAACGCCACCAAAGCCTCCAAATTGACATAAACAGTTTGAGTGGACCTACATTTTCGGGCCCGTTACACCTCATCATAGAATAATGACTGACGTTTTTTACCATTTTCTGAATCGTCGCTGCCCGTTTCCATGCGTCGTCACAAAGTTCGTTGAACTTGAAAGACGAATATGGTGTCGTGACCAGGATTTACATTATTTAATTTTAGTATAAACTAAATGAAAATTAGATATTCGATATTGTAGAAAAAATAAGGATAATTATTTTATTAATTAGAAATAGGAATTAAGATAATAAATAGTTATCATTTTCAAGTCGAGTAAACAATAAAATGGTTTATTTTTAGTTTGTCTGTTAACTTTTTACTAACGTGTTTAATAAATCCTTAGTCAGCTATAAAAAAAAACTGTCAACCGTAACAAATTAATATAATCGTAAGCAAATGCCAAAAATGTTAAAAAAAGGTCAACACGTTGAGAGATAAATTGATGTCAATATATTTTTACCTATTTTGATGTCTTTCTCATGAAGTTTTTAAAAACAATTAACAAACCTTAAAAAACATTTCGGTTCTTCGACCTCGGATACACCTGATTATAAGAGTAGCTACATAACTGTCTCAAATGCTTACTCGACCATACATAATTAATGTGTAGGTGTAATTTAAAGTTTATAACTGTATTTAAAAACACTAATTAGAATTAATGGACTTAAAAAACGGAACATTTACATCATTTTGGTTTTTTTATAGCATGGAGAACAAACGAGCGGACAGGCCACCTGGGGCCGGTTTTATAAAGCTACAAATTACAATTTATAGGTTAGAAGTTTCTATTTGACACAACCTCGACCAATGACGACCAGCCATTTGAGCAGTGTTGCCAGTTTAGACCTGTAAAATGGTTTTTTTTTTATGGCATGGGGAAGGCTGACGAGCACACAGGCCACCTGATGGTAAGCGGAAACTGTGACCCATAGACATTCGCATTCACAAGACTGCAAGCCTAAGACTGCAAATGCGCTGCCAACCTTGAGGACTAAGATGGAATGCCTCTATGCTAGTCATTACACCGGCTGTCTTATCCCCCAAACCGGAACACAACAATGCGAACACTGCTGTTTGGCAGTAGGTTAATGGATAAGATGGTGGTAGCGATCCGGACGGACCCCGCACAAGGTCCTACCACCCGCAAACTACCGCTACCGCTACTACTTGTAGCGTAATAAAACATGCCCCTCATAGTAAGTAGGATCTGTGACCCATAGTAGGTAATTAACATTGAAAGAACTGCAATCTAAACTTTACATTGCAATCCTAAGGCCCGAAATGCGTTCCCAGTAAAACCGGTCAAAATCTTGGCCGGTTTTGATTTGGCACAGATTTCGTCGACGAACGTGTTGGCATCTCATTTTTTTATCTTGCAACACGAATATTACTTGATAATATTATGGCAGACTTGTCTTCCGTTTATAGTTGGATTACGCTCTTGTTTTTTTTTCTATAAACCACTGGAACAATGTATTTTGTGCTTTAAACAGAGCGTACCTAAGACCCAACTACTTACGTTCCTGCGAGCACGCGGAACAAGTCGTTTAAGAGAAAAGAGTTTTATAATTAAGATAATGTCAAATAATTTTGTTGATTATTTTTTCTTTTTTAAAATATGGCGTCTGGCCGCCATACTGAATTATTATCACTGTCATATAATTTTTTGAGTGTCACTTTGACATAAGAATCATCAAAATTGGTCCACGCGCTTATGTATCTAGAGCGCGACAAAGGAACAAATATACAAACTAACATATATATATATATATATATATATATATATATGCTGATAAACACATTACTTTCCTTTGCGTCGCACAGTCAGGTAAAAATGGCTTCTCATCGATCTGTCGATCGACCAACTGTTTATACTGACGATAAGTTTAACGTTAATAGTCTTATTGCCGCAATCAATTAAATGTCATGCTTGTTTAGTGATGTATTGTCGTATTCTATTGCTATAACAAAGAAAGTGACAGCAGTAACTATAATCAAGCATTAAATTGAATTCTTCTTTGGAATTCGTTTGCGAATGAAATTCTGTAAAAAACGCAACGCTTGTGATTGATGTTAAAAACGTTAATGACTGTAGAAGTCTCTAAGTCCATAGAATTAGGTCCGCAATATTCAAAATTGCTGTATAAAGAGGAATTTTTATTTTGCATATCTCGTACATGTCAACTGACTTTTTACTCTAATTTACCTAATGTATAAGACATTTGAATGTTTATACAATTGAAGGAAACTACATTATTCTAAATTAATAAAAATTAATTAACATTTTTACAAAAACAAACGAAAGAACTTACAAACTAACTTAAAACTACACTAATCTAACAAACCACCAGCAGTAGGCATTGCTTCCAAAATGCTGGCAGCATTGCCATTAATCTTAATCAATTAAAAATGGCCTCGGAAATACTTTGCTTTTATATTCAAAATACCCTAATAGCCTCCGCTCGTCCAGACACTTCGATTATCATTTATCGTTTATTATTCCCTCGTGAAGAAATAACGAAAAATAACAAGTACTTTCGCATTTATAATATAAGTAACAGTATCATTGTAAAATTAACAACTACAACCAAACTTACTAGTCAACTGCGTCATCAAACATAATACAAAACAACTGTTAAACAACCACATAATTATCACTGCATTGTAATGGATTGTGTAACCTTTACTTACTTAAACACAAACAGCATTTTTACTATGCACTTATTTGCCCTCTGCCTTTCTATTAGGTACTGCATTTATGCAACTGCCATCTCATATACATTACTAATTCATTGCGCCTTGACTTGCACTTTTATTCGACGCACTATAAGCCCAATGGAACCCTGGACGTACCATATTTAGAACGGTATTACAGTGACATTATAAACCAATTTTTTCGAAATTTCTTACGATTTGAATCATAACGTAGCTGTGACATAGTTCTATAGTTAGTTCAATGAGAACTATGAGAAGGCAAAAGAATACGCAGCCAAAATAGTAGGTGGTAAAACCGATATCGTCTTTGTATGAGACATACATTAAAATTTACCTTTTTTCTAATATAGCAACATGGGCGGCTATTATAAATATTTTGGTCTATGTTTCCGTTTCTTCTTTATGATTAGGCCTTACCATGTAGGCAGCAATGTGTACTATGTGCATTAAAAATTAAATACTTACTTATGTAAAAAAGTGAGTTTTCATTATACATAATTTGGTCCTTCGAACCGGATGTAACAAATACGACGGTTGGACGCTTATCCTTTTGGAAACAGTGTATGCAGATGCAACAACATTTTTTTAAGCAATGGTCTAAGCAATACCTAACCATGTTGCAGAATCGCTCCAATGACCTGATATAGTTATTTCAACGTTTAGAGATAGTTCTTATTTTCTTGACAGTAATGGTGGCCCAGTTAAAAACAATACCATAACAATTCACAGACGGTATGGTTTTTACAGTTCAGAATAGTGGCCTAGGCTAGGCTAGTGATGGTACGTCCGTAGATATTGTTATAAGACATGAGTTCTCAAGAATACATTCCTATGACTCCAAAATACTCCAAATGCGTTGCCAACCCTGAGGACGGAGATGGAATGCCTCTATGCTAGTAATTTCACCTGCTGCTGCTACTTCTTTTTTCTCTATTTTTGGACATAATAATAATTATTATACTCTTTTAGCTTGTGGAAAATGTACGTGAAAGAAAAAGAACATGCCTAGTCACTTATAAAATTAATCTCAAAGTCGTAGAGATAGCAATGAACTTACCTATCAGTTGCAGATAAATATGATTATATATATATGAAAAAGAAAAAACTATTTTTGTCACCATTAAAAAAATATCAGCAAACCAAGAAAAAAAAATAGTACCTAAGGCATTTTTTCCAATCTCGATATGTCAAAAGTTACTAAGGTGACTTAGGGAATCTTATTAACAAACTGACCTCTACTGTAATGCTCGTCTCGAGATGCGTGACAAATGACAGATTTCTATTGCTCGATGTTTCCTTTGACACATCTTGTGACGAGCATCTCGATCAAGATGAGTTTATTTACACTGCCCTAAGACAATTACATGTCATGTTCATTCTGTGTATCTTTCACGTAATTCGCTATTACAATACTCGTGTCTTGATGTGACGCTTGGATTAACCTTAGCTGTATCTTTTAAACCTTAATAGAAGTGGGTTGATTTGATTGTAATTAGGCCGGAATGGGTAGGTAAGTTTTGGTTATGTTAGTTTTGCAGCAGGCCCGAAGGGCCCAAGCATACAGAAATAGGAGCTCCGCACTAGCGGAGCTACATTAAATCTGTGGAAATGATATATCTATTCAGATTAATACAGATTGGGTAATTATGATAATGGAGTTGTTTCTGTTGAGAAAAAATCGTCGGCCAAATAAGCTACTGAAAAAATAATGACTGGATTTTGCGAATGGAAAGATTGCTACCAGAAATAAAATTAGCAAAAATATCGTCATACTCTTTCAGCTAGCCGGCGGCCTCAAAATCAACGAATATAACACCCCTCGGCCAGACACCCTCCTTTAAAAACGTCTATGGATCTTTGGTCGATACTCTCACCACAAAGGACTTTTAACATTGTGGCGAGGAGTCAACGTAGAATACGTAAAGTTTCCCAATTGAAGGTTCCTTGGCAAACGATGTGTACTTATGTCAAATTACTAGGATTACCTTTATTGAGCAGACCTACATCAACTCGTGTCGCATCGATGACTGCGTTTCAAAACAGAGAAATGCAACCAACATGCGTTAGAGTGCATGTAGTAATACGAACCGTCCTTGAGCGAATTTCGCAGAGCAGTTGCAACAAACCTTGGTGCATTCGGTGCATTTGCAGCAAAAGGGTTATTGTTTAACAGTTAAAAAGTATAAGACCGAAGGTTTTCTGCGTCTGTAGGTACTTTAGTACAATAAAGTTTTAGTTTGTAAAATAGACCTTATTGCACTGTACTTTTTATACCAAATGTCGCATCTGCTTTTAAATTTTTAAATGTTTAAAGCAAATAACTCCATAGAATGTCATTTTGTTTTTATGTGGTGGAGGTGCGGGTCTCTCGTTAAATAAATATGCCCCGCACCTCCACCATGTTAAGAGGGGGTCTTATCTCTGAAATAAACACTGTTTCTTTGGACGAACTTGGTATACTTTATTTCCTTATGATAGTAATATCTTATACCTGGGGGTGCCTTGCTCTGTAGCTCGGCACCACAATTCAACTAAAAAAAACAAGATTACATTCTATGGAGCTATTTGCTGTAGAACAGAACTAAGTTTGGGAATAGGTTCACTTGTGGCTTATCTTTGTGTCCCTCATATTAAGATCAAAGGTCAGCTAGAAGAGATCCCGGTCAGCTGAAAGGGATAAGGGCGCCTTTTCACTAATAGTTTAGTTTGTAATTAGTATATACCTATTTTGTTTTAGTTTTTGATAGAATTAAATAATGGGGTTACACAATATATGGAATTTAAAAAACCTTTTCGATAGATGAGCTGAATTATGATTGCCATACTTAAAATTCGTTTTTATTTACGTTGTTCGTTCGAGTAGTTGGTATTTTTAAATTTTACATTTAATGGAAAATTAAATTAGACTAGAATTCAGTTCGTTTACTTATTTTTGTGTTTATTAAAACACAAATATTATTTTATTCTGATTAACCATTATTAATTTTCATTTCTACTTACAGTCGACAACCGGAAGATCAAGCATCATCTGTGGTCATCGGAGGAAATCATTAGAATAATAATAATCATGTCTTCCTGTCTAAACCAGTTTATTAGTATTTTCCTGGTCTACGTCATGTATATATCTAACTCCATAATCTTAGAGTAAATACAAGTATAATCCAGTGATTCAAGACTCTACAAAATTTTTTTTCAAAAAGTCTAACGATCACTCTGGCCTGGCCACCTGATAATAAGTGGTACCTAAGACCCATAGATATTTGGAATCTTAAGACTACAAACTCAAGACTGCAATCCTGAGATTACTCATGCATCAATAACTTTTGTCTCTATGCTAGTCATTTTGAACGATACGATACCTCAAACTAAAATGATATAATCATAAGATTAAAAACTAGAGACGACGTTAACCTAGTACGTACCCTACCTATGAATCTAGCGGTCCCGGGTTCAAATCTCCGGGAGATATTAGCGTGAGTATTTGTTCCTGAGGATATTACATCTGGAGACTCTTTACATCTCCAAAATTGACCATGGAGACTTTCTACATCTCCCTTATTTTATTTTTTGTGTGTTTTGTTTTTTAATAATTGTGTTTAATTTTAATTTGACATCTGGAGACTCTTTACATCTCCAAAATTGACCGTGGAGACTTTCTACATCTCCCTTGTTTTGTGTTTTTTTTAAATTATTTTATATTTAATTCTTAATTTTAATTTGACATTTGGAGACTGTTTACATCTCCGAAATAGTATTATTTATTTTAAACCGACATTTTGATATATTTAATTAATATTACTACTGGGACTTGTACATCCCTGTGACATTTAAATTGTGTAGCTTAAGTTTAGTATTGTAATAAGTGATTTATTTGGAAAAAACGGCTTACTGTTGAGTTTCTTGCGGCGCTCCTTCCCAACTGTGGTCTCTTTGGAAGCGCTGGTAGACTCAGACTTGTAAAAGTGCCTACAGGGCCTACTTACAAAACTTTTTTTAAAAAATAAAATAAAATATTTTATTCGTACCCTCTTACTAATAAACGTTGAGTAACGGTGGTATAGATATACAATGTTTTGTCCTTATCTGTCAAATTCAAATGTCACAATGACAGATAAGGGTGCTTATGTTCAAGTGTTGTTCAAGCCTTGAGCTTAGTTTGGGACTGGATCATTTTGTTTGAGATTATCCCCTGATATATAATTATTAAATTGATGAAAAACTACACCAAACCAATCCCTATAAATACAGAATATGAAAAGGATAACCCACAGAGATTGCTAAGAACTTTACATTTGAACTAGAGGCCGCCCGCGACTTCGTACGCGTAGACATAGCTTTCCGCTACTCCCCCTATTTTAACCCCTTAGGGGGTGAATTTCCAAAAATCCTTTCTTAGTGCTCACTTACACTCATAAAATAAACCCCTGTACTAAATTTCAAGTTTCTAGGGCCCGTATTAATAAACTGATCCCAACTCTAATGCTCGTCTCGAGATGCGTCAAAAATGACAGTGTTCTATGGTTTGGCGTTTACTTTGACGTATCTTGTGACGAGTCTCACAGTCAAAATGAGTTTATTAATACGGCCCTAGATACGGTAGTTTCGGCTGCGTTGATATATAAGTCAGTGAGTCAGGTTTGCCTTTTATATATAGATAATTCCAAACGATTGCTGTTTATGGGTCTGTATGTTATTGTCTGTGGTTCTTGATGAAAATCATTAATATAAAACCTATATTGAACGATAATAAAAACGTACCATGACACCTTTTTACTGCACTTAGATTCACGGTGTAGTAAGGAAGTCGTGCATAGCACGAAGGCTTCTAATTGCCACTCATCTGATACGAATCATACGAGTTGCCAGCGGCACGATTATTTAACTTTCGGTAACGTGCTCACCAGTTACAATGCGCAATTCATAACGTTTTTATAACGGTATTTGTTTAGGTATGAGCAGCTTCCCCAAACTTTAGTAGATCTTTATTTTTGGAATTAAGTACCGTAGTGCTTCATTTTACCGTATGTTTATTTACTAATGACCATACGATATTATTAGACCATAAAAGTTTTATACTCATATTCACAAACAATACTTAAGGAATCCTGAGTAAACGCACTGCGTTCAATACAGCTTTGTGATTGGTCCTTTTTGACCAACTCTTTGTGGATTTGAACCACCCTGTGCGTTCGTGAGCACTGTGAGACTTCATAGTGACGTTCGTGAATACGGCTGTAAATCTATTTTTTCAATACCTACCGTGATGATATTGTTATTTTTCATAACAATACTTACAAGTTAAGGTCTTGTGTGTGAAGGTGATATAACTTGTGTTGAAGGTTTAAGATATTGTCGGTCTTTTGTTACCGTACCTGATCGAGTACCAACAAAACGTAGAGCCTCGGTAGATCCCGGTTGTTAAAATAAGCACCAGGCATAGTAGTAGAAGCGTTAAAGTACTTCCCAGCATTCCCATTGTTGTGTTTCGGTGTCGGGATAAGAAAACCACCAAAACAATATTATATTGGTTCTTGGCTCGATCCGACAAACCAGATATCGTTAGATTTGTCTTAACAATGCGAGTGTCACTTGGTGTATTAAAACAAACTTTAAACCCCGACTTCATTTTTAAATAATGTCGTCGATATATGTTTAAAAAAACCTTTCTTAGGATTGCAGCATAAGATAGTAGTCTTGATAATGCTTAGGTTACAAAACCCAATAAAAAAAAATACAATACAAAAAACAGTAACACCATCACCACATTCAATCATTCAGTCACACGTCATAATACAACAAGTCCCATAACAAGCACAAGCAATAATATTATGACAGTGACACGTGTTAGCCTTAGCGATAATTAGATCTCACAGAAACTTATGTCAAATCTGGTAGACCACTTTCTTGACCAACCGTACGAACTTACTCAGATGACTACGTGGCTTTCTTCTTTAAGGCTCTTGAGCCATAATTGCATACATTTACCACCATTAGGTAGACTTACGTAGAAATTATCTCGATGGTTTTCCCTTTGCCCGTCACGTAAATATATAGTAACTCTATTTTAATCGATTTACGAACCAACTACTTCCAAGGTCAGCCATTTTATGTGATCCCCATTTTTCATGTGCCAAAAAGTTGTATCCCGTCGAAATTGTTTTTTTTATGTAGTCACAAGTGTAACCTAACCTTATAGACTTAGCTAGAAGTTTCCGGTTTCTATGTACAAAATGAGTTTTGAGAAATGAAAATTTGGGATACATGTAATACATTTGACCAAAAATATTTTGGCCAACAAGCAGTCCATCTAAAGTGCCAATTAGTTCTCAGATCGCTATAAAACCTAAACAGGTCGACGCAGAAAAAAACGCTCCAATGTTACACATACCTATATAGTTAACTAGAGGACGCCCACGACTTCGTACGCGTAGAATTAGCTTACCGCTACTCCCCCTATTTTAACACCTAGGGAGTGAATTTCCAAAAAACCCTTTCTTAGTGCTCACTCACGTCAAGGAACCCGTGTACCAAAATTCAAGTTTCTAGGTACAGTAGTGTTGGCTGTGCCTTGATATCTAAGTCAGTCAGGTTTGCCTTTGATATAAGAAGAAGAAGATAGAAGATATAACTCATTTTCTGCTTGCAAGGCGACAATATAAAATGTAATTCTCTATACATTTACTTTACTATAAGTATGTTGACTACACTCGGGAGCCAAAATACCGGGTCAGAGTGCATTTTTCATACTTAAACGAGACTATTTCGAAGCCTTGGTTCTTCGCCAGGGGTTGTTTCGAGTGAGGTTTAATGGTGGATACTCCGAGGTTCAATAGAAGAAGTCAAAAGTTCTTGAGATACAATCAGTTAACACCACAGCTGGACAGTTTGGTTCAGCATTTGGATTTCCTTACATTTTATTGCCATTTTAGATGTTTTTCTGAACATGCACAATTCCGGCGTTAACCGCAGATTCATTCAGTTGAGTATCCTAGGCACTCTGGAAGTCCTGTATCGATGCTCACGGTATTCATCATCAGTCACTAAAAGCATTCCCTGGCGAGGAACCAAGGGTTCGAAATAGCCTCTTTAGTATGAAAAACGCACTCTGACACTTTTTTTTGCTCCTGAGTGTAGTAAGTACAAGCATAAAATTAAAATTAAATAGAAATATAGGTACGAAGGACCTTCAAAAGAACTCTTCCATTGGGAGCTTGAAAAGTAACTATTGATTTTTCAGAATTCCGGTGATCCGCAAATTAGTTCGTTACAATCAAACTTAAATATTATTTAAAAAACTGTAATATTTTCGTGCCTATAATTTCTACCGGTTTAACAATAACAACACTTTATTTTGAGATACAAAAGACATTTACTAAATAAAATTAAAATAAACCGATCAACGGAACATATCACACCAATTGACCTAGTCCCAAACTAGATGTCCCGTTGTGTTACCGATCCCCAATCCATCGAATTTTACTTCATATCTGTTTTCTGCGAAAGCCCTGTGCTTCAGGTTATCTACTCATAAAACACACCCTTTATCACCCGTGAACTTATTGTATCGAATTTTGAAAGTCAGAAATTTATCTCAATATTATCTATCCTAACTATTGACAGCAATTTGAGTGCTCGAGCATTTGATCGAAGTAAGCAGTTTTCATATTGGTGTGGGGATAAAATAATTGGTGAAGTTACTAGAAAAGATGCATTGCATCTTAGTACTCAGGGTTGGTAACGCATTTGCGATCTTAGGATTGCAATCAATGGATTGTGGCTTTGAGAATTCAAATGGGACACAGACCCCACTTACCATCAGCTTGCCAATGTTTCCGTATGCCTTTTCCATGGTATTTTTTACACTTTAGCGTTTGTCGTTTAAAGAAAAAAGAGCAAACGTAAATGATACAATAACGATATATATCTGACGGAATATTAGAATCACCGTGTGTTAATATGCCTATAACATAGAAAGCTGAATGGAGAATAAAGACTATCTAGACCTTTAAAATACTTTCACAGCCTGTGTTAGGTTTTTAGTATAAATTCTGTGTTTGAACCCGGACATGACGACTTTTGATTTTTAACATTGATTTTCCGCCCTTGGGTACCGCCATATTACAAATTTCATCTAAATCGTTAGAGCCGTTTTGTAGAATACAAATATATTTTATATACATATACCTAATGCTAATTTAATAGTATTTTTTAATGAATCGAAAACTGCGTTGCACGATTTTGAAATAGAGTCAATTTACCATAATTGAGTAAGACGTGACCTATACTTAAATACAGTTCTACGGTAAAATATACATGAATGATTACTATAAACATAACGGAAATCGGCCTAGTTTTCTTCAAAGCATTCAATCTGGAGATATTTAGACCACAAGCAATAACAAACAAAAATAAAACCTTTTTTTATATAAAGAGCATTTCCAACTTACCTTTGCCGCAAAACAAAAGACTGTCACAACTATTAGAACACTCGCGGTAACCGTTTTATAAATTCAAATTTGGATTTAAGATGGCTGACGCGTCCGGTCCCTTCTGCGGACGGAAGGCGACTGGTTATTCGGGAGAACCTGCGCTTGCGGCGTTGCAACCTCCGGATGGATGACTGTCGCATAGCATACAATCAGCAGAATAAGGTAGGTTCCGTTGTTGCGATTATGAGCGTTTATGAAAATGAATTGGTATTAGATACTTTCGAGTTCTGGAACATTTTGTTAACTTACTACTACTACCTTCATGTGAATGAAATAGGATTTGTGTATAGTTAGTTATTAAATGTATTTATGTAATTCTGTTTGTTATAAGAACTTTTATGAGAGTAGTTGTACTTACATACCAACTATACTTAAAATACCTATGTACAAGATTTTGTAGTTTTTGGTGACTAGTGTTCGCCCTTTATCTCATACATACAAAATACTATGAAACAACTCAGGCCTTTCCAATTGTTTATTTTATTCAAAATATCGTTCACCTTTAATTTGACAGTTGGCCCGGGCAAACATTTTGCCTGGGCCAACTGTCCATTTGTACGTATGTTTTTATTTTTTTATCAATCAAAATCAATGATGCTTAATGTTTAGATTTATGAAAAAAAGAAAAGTACACTTAAGACGTTTTAATAAATAAGTTATTTTCTGAAACCCTTATGTTTTAAAAGTAAAAGTGTGTTTGTTTGTTTGTTCCTTTTCCCTTTAAAAAGGTATAAGTAGGTAACAAATATTGCATATAAAATGCAGTATGCAGGTTTCCTCACAATGTTTCTCTTTTGTCGTAAGAGCGACATAAAACGGTCAAGTAGTATCTGTAATTAAAATAAAACAATTATTAGAACTGCGTACCTTACTATCACTAGTCACCAACAACTGCTAAAAGTAGAAAATAAGTTGCATGTGAAGGATCATCACAAGCAACTGCGAATTAAAAAAAACACGATTTTACCGTGTCACTTTTTGCTATTCGTATTTCCATGGATTCAAGTTGATCCAGAGCAAAAACGCACAAAGCGCCTTTACTCAAAAATGTATACCTACTAACGTGGAATTGTATCCCACTTACCTATGACAAATCGCTGTAAAAATTACGTTAAAGAATATAAATTGTGTATAGCAATATCAGGAGTGGATTACACTAGTCTATGTTGTAACTATAATTTATGTTAAAATATCGTTCCATCAAGATCATCATCATGTCAGCCGTAAGACGTCGACTGCTAGACATAGGCCTCCCCCAAGGCTTTCCACTCAGACCGGTCTTGTGCTTTTCGCATCCACCGCGCTCCCACGATCCTGACCAGGTCATCACTCCATCTTGTTGTAGGCCTACCCACAGCTCGTCTTCCGGTCCGCGGACGCCACTCCAGAACCTTCTCACCACATCGGCCATCGGTGCGAGCAATGTGTCCCGCCCACTGCCACTTCAGTTTAGCTATTCTTCGGGCTATGTCGGTAACCTCAGTTCTACGGCGGATATCATCATTTCTGATTCCATCACGCAGAGAAACCCCGAGCATAGCCCTCTCCATAGCCAAAATATCGTTGCTTGTTTTCATATCAAAGCGTGGATAGTGGCACTCTCTAATTATTACCGTTTCCACTCTGTGTCAGTGACAATACATTGTAATCATGTCGTGTCTTCCTGATAAAAGTGTCGTTACGACATACGTAAGCAGTAAAGCTATAGGCAAAGCCGACAGCAATCCAACGATAAAATGTGCCACTGGGACATACTGGGCCGACTTTTAAAGTGAATACGACATACCTACTTAGCTAATAAGGTTGAATGATGATGATGATTGAAATCTGACAATAGTTTGAGCAATCATTCCCCGAGGCAGAACTACAGAATTCACAACAACTCTAAAAAGTTGATGATAATCCTGTAACCACATTTTGCACAATTACGCTTAGATGTTTACCAGTGTATTAGCGAGATTGCAATCCAATCGCCTAACAAGCCATTATTCTCTTAGTCGCCTCTTACGACATCCACGGGAAGACATGGAGTGGCGCTATTCTAACCCTGCAACCACACGGGACATAATTATTAATTTATCATCACTAACTTTTTGTTCATCGTTCGGAGACGTGGGATACAACCAAAGGGACTACGCAAAGTGCGAGTCGCTCAAAGAGCCATGCAGCTTGCTATGCTAGGCCTTTCAGATCGTGTTGCAAATAAAGAGATTCGATGTAAGACAAAGGTGGTTGATGTCGGGGAACAAAAACAAACGTTAAGTGGAGATGGGCGGGACGCTCGGCGCAGCAGAATTATGACAGATGGACGAAGTTGGTTACTGAATGGTAGTGGATTTCAAAAAGACCACCTGTCTGATGGGTGGATGAGATCCATAGAACTGCGGGGAGATAATGGATGTGATTAGCCCAGGACCCAGGAGAATTGCGTGATAACCAACAGTGTGTGGATACTGTCTGATTAGATAGATGAAAGGATATGTTCTTAATTAATATCATAAAGGGTTTTTGCAGATTACGTAATAATGACAATAAAAACAAAACGGTTTTGATATTGTGGTGACATATATAAAACTTAATTTTACAATAGATACAAGATACACAAATTAAAGTATTAAAATTAGAAAATCAGTTACTTTTCATCTCATCTCTATCACAGCTCACACCATTCCCTTTAACATCTTCCTTGATCGCTTTACTCTTCTTAGCCGAATAGCTCTTAAAGTAGAATTTCAGAAAGAGAATGAAGAAAGAGCTGATGTTGATGAGGCAGAAGTAGTGGAAGAAAGAGGGCAGAGGACACGGCGTCAACTTCTGCTGATAGTGGAGGTGGGAGATGACAAGCACGAATTGTACCTGAAAGAGAGTTTTGAATGTCTATTGATCTGATTGGTACTTTGGTGGTGCTTGAATATAATGCTTGTCAATTACTTGAGGTTACTTTTGACATGTCTGGACACTTAGCCAATATTATCTTATTCATTTAAATCAGACAAAATTTTAAAAACGATATTTTCTTAAAATCTATACCTACATGGTTTTGTGTAACAATTTTTTTCACTCTTTATACTTTAATAGTACTCGTATGTTTTTCTACATTAATCTATATCATCAACTAAAGACAACCGGTGACCAGCATTGAGGCATTTCAGTTTAGTCTTCAGTTAGCATCAGAGCTCACTTACTATTTGTGGGTGATACTTTGCCATTTCAAATATGATTATTGTTATAAACATAATAATAATGCTGATTATACGTGAAAAATAAACATTCACGTGTTTCTTAAAATACAATTACCGTTGTTATCATGCAATCGTTTCTTGAAATAAGGGACCTGTCTCTCCTATTTTTCTTAGAAATTTCTGTAAGATGTTCAAATATTTATTCTTAAAAGACTTACCAACTGAAACTTGGTCAGATGTTTCTTCCACCACACATATTTCTGATACTCAGGTCCCATCGATGAAATCCCGTAGTAGGCATACATAAGGACATGGACAAAGCTGTTCAGAAGTCCAACGACCACAAAATTGTCAGTTGGATGGTACATCAGGTGGAGCCAAGTCCAAGAGACCATGACTGTATGGTGGTACAGATGGAGGAAGGTAACTTGGTTGTCTTTCTTACGGAGGACGAAGAAGACTGTGTCAAGAAGGTCTAAGTGTTTTGCGATGAAGTAGGGGTACATTTCTGTGATTACCTGAAATTCAAAGGACGATAAGAATGGAGGCTCTATTTAACTCGATAAAACCATATTGGCTTTACGTAAATAAGAGCTATCAAAACGTTGACACTACCGAAACAAGTCCAAAGGATAAGGTTTTACCATGCAGCATCTCGTGGTCACTCGTGTTACGTTGTGAAAGTGGTTTGTTTGTTACCATTTGAGTTTATAATAATTGACTATAGAGTAATTTGCTTATCATGTAAGTGTGCGTAAGCGAGTTAGTATAGATGTAGTTAATATTCATCGGAAATATGTTTGATTTTTCTTCCTTTAATTATGAACTTGTTGGACATAATACGATCTCGCACGATTGCACTTCATTCTGGCGCCTCGTTCTACTTTCTTTACACCTATATATTGTTATCGTATTGTCATATTCATATTCATTTATTTATTGCATGTCAAGTTATTATTCAATACAATGTCTAGTTACCTTACACTTACACTAACAACACCATATTAAAAATATTTAAAAAGTCAGTGAGCATGTCACATGCATGCACGCTTGGCTTAGCAGCCATTTTAACAGCGATTTTCAACGTTATGCTTATACTTTTTAACGTAACTGTAATGCCCTAGGAACACTGGCATAGTTGCTTTTTAGGGTTGTTAACATAATGTCACTGCATTAGGAAATAAAGTTACATTTTAAATTCATCAAAGTCATTTTAGTTTTATTACAATGGCAATGATTGCCGTTAGTCATAAAAAAAAACACCAGCGCCATGTCACAAAGAGTTCGCGGAAAATAGTTATTGCTATACGTATTAAGGAAGGCGCTTTAAAAAGATGACACTCATAGGAAAAAATAGTATCAAGATTAAATTGGTGTAATTTTCTTGTAAGTCTTCTTTTAGGTGGCAAGAAATGCCAAAAGTTGAAAAAATACTGCATTTTAATTGGAAAAAATTGGGGTTGTCACAATTGTCATAACCACTTCATCACATACAACACTAAAAAACAGAAGAATCTCATTCCGTGCAAGCTCGTGTACTAATTCTACCATATTATTTTGGTATTAAAATGTACATACCCCTAGCAAATCTTTTCCTGTGGGACATCTTGTGGTGATGACGCCGTGTCTTACGATGTATCTTGCATACTGGAAAATAAATGTAAAAAATGTAATTCTCATTAAATATGTACGGCTGAATTTAGAAGTAACTGTACAATTTAGTACGTGTCCTAACTTTCACTTTAATCCGTTAGTGCGATTATGTAATAATGTACTATCAGCCAATCGGAGCCCTGACCCATCATAGAACTGTGTCACAGTGACGTTATGATTCAAGTCGTTAGAAGTGCCAAACAAATTGTTTTATCATGTCACTGTGATTTTCTATGGTGTGTCAGGGTTCCGATGTGCTGATTGTACATCTAATCCTAAGTTCAACTATACTTAAAAAAAAAGTTTTAATACAGGGTGACTTTTTAAGCAATTATGCATTTAGTCGGGTATTGGTCAGACGGGGAAATGTGTCTACAAAGCAGTGCGGGGCAAGTGCGAACTACCATCAAAGTTGAATCAGACTTGATTCGGTGTATTTTTTTTATTATATTTCCTTCCTGTACTCTTACCATAAGTTATAATTACCTTACTCTCTAGCAAGTCAACCGCTCTGTCCCTCGCACTCTATAAGAATACTGTGAGGTCTGCCAGGGACAGAAAACTCCACTCGCTAGCGAGTACGTCAAAGGTATTGGAATGTACTTTAAGGAATGAATTGTATTATGTTTAAGTAAAAAAACGTATTCCTTACAAACTTTGACAAAATAACTTACAATGTAAACTATGTACAAAGAGGCCACGACTTGAAATGCGTTATATTTTGTTAGTATATTCTTCAGATCATACGGTGTTCTGTCCTTCATGAAACTTGGCAGGATCTTCAAAACGAATAACAGGTAAATGGCCAGCACGATCCCCAGACCTGTCAAGGTTTCTGGAAGGCTCCATGTCCGTACTAAATCTGCGATCAAATAAATAGTAATTAATAATATTTAAAGAATTAAAAATATTACTCTATATTCTCAAATTGAACCTTTTTATTTTGTTTTTGTTTTGTATATAATATTTGATACGCATACAGGAATTAAAAAATGTAGATAGATATGTGCAGGTGACATTCTCACTTAAAAAACCAACCAAGTGCGAGTCGGACTTGCGCACGAAGGATTCTGTACCATTATCTATACAACATGAGCAATAAAACGCCCTTAAATATTTATTTTATTTTAATATACTATTAATTTTTAATGTAAATATACAAGTAAATTTTCTGTGAATATCTCAAGTGGTGTTCGTTTCCATACTAATATGGAGCAAAAAACATTTAAAAATTTAATTTGTCTAGCTATCACAGTCCATGAGATACAGGCCGGTGACAGACGGACGGACAGGCGGACAACGGAGTCTTAGTAATAGAATCCCGTTTTTATAATTTGGGTACGGACTCCTAGAAACGATATTTTCGGGATCAATTTGCAAGTACCTCAATTATTACCCAAACATAGGGCTTAATTGTTGGCACCACTGTTTCGTGTACCAATGTTAAGTTGATACTGATAATTATTTTCAGACTTTTTAATATTAATGTGGATTGATTATAGTGGAAATGGGACATCTAAAAAGAAATGCTTGGGTTAGGTTAGGTTAGGTTGTTGGCGGTCGTCTCCTTCTGCGAGAGCATTGTCTCGCAGAAGGAGACGGCGGAGCGGGAGCGCGAGGAGGACGTGGATGCGCACCCGCTCCGGCGTAGACGTGTGGGGCGAAGGCGGAGGCAGTTTGCCGCCCGCCTGAACCCCTAGTAGGACCGTGGGGTTAGGGTCCCACACAAAGGTCCAACACGTCTGGGGGAGGGTTCGGCGTGTTAACTGAACCCTCCCTCCTTTGGCGCAGGTGCCCCAGCAATAGGCTGGGGCGGCTGGGGGGCACCCAGTGGTGAATAGTCATCAGCCCACGGTGCCCCCGTTAACAGCCTTTGGAGGTTAACACCGGCGAGGTTTTAGTGGGTAGGCTTCCCCCTTCCCCTTCGCTCTGAAGGGTAGGGGGTTGAGAGTCCCACATAACCCTCCAATATGGTCGTCCCTAGACCGGAGGGTAAGCGTAAATGCGTTTCCTCACCGTCAAAAAAAAAAAAGGTTAGGTTAGGTTAGGTTAGCAATATGAAAATCAAGGTAGTGAATACTGAGATGACGGGTGATAACCCATATGTTTGGGGTAAGAATGATGGTGATGAGTCAATACCTAGTTTTAAAATGACTGATAATTGGGTGTTCCATCCTATGGTCTCCGTCAATAGAACTCGCAAAAGATGTAAACAAAACCAAACCAACCAATTCACCATGATTACTCCATAATCACGTACTTTTAAAGATCAAGTGAGGTCTTTGCAACGATTTATATATTAGATATTTTTTTTCATATTAAGTTAATGAAATACGTTTGGTGAATATTTGAGGTTATTGTGTCAAACAGTACTAATTATTGTTTACATCGTTCACAAGTTCTGTTGACGGTTACTTTAGAGGTATGGAGTACCATTTTAACTGCATTCGTGGTCATGAAATAAGATGTTACAAATACGTAAGTTAAGAAAAAATATACACTTAAAATAATGTGCCGAATCAATAAAATAGCTAATAACTTATCTCTTATACTCTTAATAAAATGTTTAATATTTACAGTCAAAACTATAGCAAGAAGTAAAGTAGGTATTGAATATATTAACACATAAAACGTTGAAGTGCTAGACAAAAGAATATTAATTAACAAATTTAATTAAGAATAATAATTACGAGTACAATAAAAACAATTTATCCATCCATACTATTAATATACTATAAATGCGAAAGTAACTCTGTCTGTATATTACGCTTTCACGGCTAAACCACTAAACCGATTTAATGATATGTGGTATGGAGGTGACTTTAAGCACGAGGAAAGGTGGTACGTGGAACGAGTGTATTTTTTACCACGAGTAGCGATAAACGAGTTCTATGTGGACGGAGTCGCGGGCATCTGCTAGTATTAAATAGGGTGAGGGCACCAGTCTTGGACACTTTAAGCTGACATGCACCAGTAATTGACACTTAACTCCTTATTAAAAGAAAAACATTCATCCTTCATACACTTTTGCTTACATCGCTAGAATTAATTAATTATGTTTAGTCACTTTTACTACGGCATGAAAACTGTCGGATCATTGCCTGACTTTTTATAGAGGTTCGAAAGATATACTTTTCATAGCACAATCACGGACTTTAAATGATGAGCCGCCATAGAACCCGTGTCGTGGTAAGCCAATAATGAAAGTCTGAGAATTACCCAACAGCTTTCATGCCATAAATGTTACTAGTAAATTCTAGCAACAAATACCAATTTTTTTTTTGGCCGCTACTTTCAAAAAAGGCCCCCATATGAATGTTTTCCTTTCACATAGTCATAAATTGATTGTTGCCAAACAAATGAATAACCGTTCAACCCTTGTCCTCTGTAAAATAAGAATCAAGTGTCCATCACTGGTCCTTGTCCATTACTGGTTCCGTCACCCTAGTCAGGAGGACAAATATCAGAGGACAATCTCACAAAAATAGCCTTACGCTTATACTACGGCAGTACCTACCATTCCTACTAAGCAACGATAAACATACTTATATATATAAAAACATACTTAAGCATCTTAGGCCCTTTTTCAAAATCCAGACTAATTTATCTGAGGTTTAAGTTATCGGTATGCTTTTTCTTTGTCATATGAAAGAAAAGGACAGACTTAAGTTTTATCCGTCAAATAGTGGTATCTGATGATTGATAAATCAGCCCTAAAACTAAGAAACCATTACTCGTGGTCATTACACAAAATATTTGTTCACAGCCTTAATCGAACTCGGTCCTAGCTTCGTAGGCATCGTCACTACCAATAAAGCTAATCTTACCAATCTCCTTTAAAGAAATAATATCTTCCCTAATAGCTTCATATCCAGTATCCATTGTTATAAAAAGGCGTCACCAACTATTTATCTTCTGATTTTATATCTTCTATTGGGATTTATATATTTTGATTAACAAAGAAATTTAGAAATGTCTATCAACATGACAACTGGGCTAACTTAGTTAGAACTATGAAATGTTACTGAGTGCTTGGTCAACGCCCGTGATTAGTGAATTGAAATGTTTTGTCACCAGCCAGTCTCCTTTGTATGTAAAATAGAGTATAAAACTTACTAAACATTCAGGGTAAAGGTGCTTGTCGCAGACCATCAATATAAGATGTTATTGTTAATACCTGACTAGCTGTTGTCCTAATTATTGCAAACACAAAAAAAAAATGTAATCGGTCGAGCCATTCTTGAGTTAAATGGTTTATAAATAGATAATAGTAGAAACATTCCGATTGAACGTCTAACATATTTATTTAAATAGTTTTCACACATTTTATCCAACAACTGTATTTTTATCAAACATTATAAAACATACAAATTAAGGTTGGATTTATCTTGATTTTAACATTATTGAGTAACTTTTATATTTACCTAACCAACATTCCGATGGAAGTTCATTAGTAATATTTTAACAAGCATTTTTTCTTTTTACAAACAGGATAAATCAGAGGTTAAATTTGCTACAGTTGCACGGATTTTGTCTAAAGTAAGAAAGGTAGTAATAACCTGCCGAAGCAGAAAATAAATCGTAAATATTTCCTTTTATATACTTTGCTCAACATGAAAATATCAAGTAAACTTATTCTTATATAAAATTTGTGTGTTAAAGATCTCATAACTGGGGCCGTTACCCTACCAACTACCTACAGGTCACGAAAGTAAACAGCGTTGTGTATTTCGATTGTTACATTAAAGGGTGGCGTCTACTTAATATGTTTATACATGTTGCTGGGAACCATCATTTCTACTCACTCTACTTATAATACAGTATGTTTAATGCTAATAAGGTTTATAATTGTATAATATCATAAGTAGTATTTAAAAAAAACGACTGACTGTTGAGTTTCTTGCGGCGTTTCTTCTCAGCAGTGGTCTCTTGCGAAGCGCTGGTAGATTTTGACGTGTAAAAGTCCCCGTGCGGATTACTTACTGAATAAACATCTTTTATCTTTATATTTTAATACAATTCAATTCGTTAAAGTGCTGGAGGTTATTTGAAATTAAGAACTTTATCAATAACTTCAAGTATTGGCACTTATGTCTTGTAAATAAGTCAGGTTTTTAGGGTTTCGATCCTAACAAGGAACACTTATAGTTTCGCCGCGTCCGTCTGTACATTCTGCAATTTAACTCAGATATGACAACGATGTAATTTTTTGTTAAAAAATAATTTATAGGGCGTGATATATTTTTTACTTTTTTATTTCATTGTGTGACATTGATATAGTCTAATTCATGACATTGTTTATTGAATAAACTTTGAAAAACAGCAATAATTGAAAATAGGTATTTTAAATGAAAGAAATGGTTTCCCGACTAACAAGGAAAGGTACCAACTGTCCGGCTCCGATATTGTTGATTTTGATATATGTTAGAGAGTAGTTTAAAATAAAAGACTCGTTTTTTTTTCTAGCGGCCCAAACTCAACCTGTTGGGAGAAATTGACCTCCAAAGTACTGAAAAGTTACTAAACCCTCTAACTTATATTATAGAGATATTTAAAATAAAAATAAGTAAGTTTCATAGTGGTTTGATTATAAATATTTAAGAAGATGAAAAAATAATGAGCATGTGTTTTGTTTTATCGGCTAAAACTCATATTTAATAAAAAATCCCCTTCAAAGATCATCGAAGATACAATTTCTTTGGTTTTTTTTTTTAATCTTCTCTGCTCGAGTATTACGCGCCCGATCTATACCCGCCCTAACATCCTTTCAGTTGATGTGTGTTGAAAAGATAAAAAAGATAAAAGATAAAAGAAATTTATTCAGTAAGTAGGCCGCTCGGGCACTTTTATACGTCAAGATACTACCAGGGCTTCCCAAGAGGAGACCACTGCTGAGAAGAAACGCCGCAAGAAACTCAGCAGTCAGACATTTTTTAAACATATTTCATATTTCATATTACAATGGTACAACTTAGTCTAGCATTATATAAAGCTACAAGTATTAAATTAAATATAATATTAATTTATAATTTAACATATAATTTATTTATTATATAATTTAATATATAATTTAAATTTAATATATCATTTATTTATTTATTATTATATAATTTAATGTTTTCTGGAACACCAGTACATAATTCAGTTCTTAATGAAAAAGATTCGTCTAAAATTACTCTAGATCTATTGACGAAAACCGCTTTAAAATCCGTTGCGTAGTTTAAAAAAACTAAGCGTACCTATATATATAAGGACACACGGCGGGAAGCTACTTTGTTTAATACCATTACAGCATATCCAAAAATGGCGGATACGTACGTTTTGCAATTTAAGTACCGTTTACTCTTACTCTACCGGCTCATAACGGCCGTGGTAGGAAAGAGGAGTAGAGGACGTTTGCCTACGTAATGGACTAATTCAAAACATCTGTCTACACATTTTTTTTGCCCCGCGGCGACTTGTACAGCTACTACCGCTGGAATATGGCGTTTCCACTATGAAGTGATTACGCCAGTGTCAAGTATATATGAGTATAAATCAATATAGTAATAAAACACAATCCAGTCTTCTCTAGGAAGATTGGTGGCAACGTTGTACGGTGATATGTAGGACAGAGGTCAAGATATTTTTAACCTCTGTACCACTGCGAGTCCACTTGAAACGAGAAGTAAGATGCCAGGATACACGAAATAAGTCCAAGTCTTCTATCACTGTGCAACACAAAGGCATTAAAAGTACAAATCACTAACAAAAAAGAACTTTGAACACCCAAATACACAAAAATAAAAAATAAAACAAATAACACATCCGCCATCTTTTGACGTTGCAAATGGCCTCTCTAGCACCTCTATTCTAGGCGGTAAAATCCAAATCGTATTTGACTTGTTATGGTAATGTTTTTAACTCAACCACCATTCATCATCATCATCATCATGTCAGCCGAAAGACGTCCACTGCTGGACATAGGCCTCCCCCAAGACTTTCCACTCAGACCGGTCTTGTGCTTTTCGCATCCACCGCGGTCCCGCGATCCTGACATCCACCATTACTCTCATGTAATTCAATTAAAACTAAAACGTTAACAATACGATAACTGGTCAAAAATGAATGCTTTTTACAATGTTGAATAAACCCGAGATCTAACAGCCAAGACTGGTGGAGCCTGGATACGATAAAGAAGAGGAGAACTCATTCAGATTCTTCGGAATATTATTATTAAAAACAATAATTGACGCCTAATAAACATGAACAGTTGATACAGTGAAGTAGTATTGCTATTAGATTTTTTAGGCGCTTGAAATTATCAAGTAATATTCATAGACTTTTTTTGGGACGTATAATGCATTACAGTTTATTATGAGCTATAAAAAGGCACTGTATATAAAGTCAATGACCGACGACCACAAGAAAATAACTTATCAGGAAGGCGTTTTTAAAGAAACAGACAGGAGTTTTGGTGGCAACAACGTCAATTAACTAGGGACTTCCTTCCGACATTAAACTTATCGATAACTGATTCAAATATTAATTTCAAAGTGACATTTCATAGTAGATAGGAACTACTAGTTAATATTTAATTTACGTAATTAATATGTATACTTTTTAGAGATTTTAAAATTCATATAAACTGCAGACAGGTTATGCAAGTTGCATATCATATTATACGTTATCTCATAGTCATAACTGTCATAAGAAAGTACAATTTATCGATAAACTAATATCGTTCGGAAGTCCCTAGGACAATTTTGTTCGTGCCACGAAAACTCCTATGTCTTGTATATATAGGTAAACACTTTAATGTAGAGATAAATACATTGATTCAGTCCCGATTTCTTTAATATAGCTATGTGAAAATTGTGTTAGTCAAAAAATATAATCACATGTACCTACAATATTTGGGTATTCCATTCTACCTTGTCACTTTAACGTAATGATTGAACTGCCACACGCACTGGCCAAGGCCATCATAGGTACTGAGTCAACTGAAAATCGAACCAAGGTAGTCGTAGTTTACTTATCACAAAACAATCTCACATCGGTTTATTGCCTTATTGTATGTGTAGTACGGAACGGAAAGTAAATAAAAACCAGTTTTTAGGGTTCCGTAGTCAAACTAGGAATCCTTAAAGTTTCGCCTTGTCCGTCCACAGCCAAGTTCAGAGACCCTTAGTACTAGAAAGCTGTAATTTGGCATTAATATACATATAAGTCACGCCAATAAAGCGGTAAAATAAAATCTTGTTTTTTTTTTGTTTACCTCACGAAACGTGGGGATGTATTTTTTTTTCTGTCTATCCCGCTGTGTAGGGTGTCGTTAGATAGGTCTTTTAAAAAAATGCGGGTTTGTAACAACAATTTTTCGTTTAAGGGATCCGTTTATGAAATATTAAGCTTTAAAGCGCTAATTCACCATCTTAACCATTAACCTACCGCCAAACAGCAGTGTTCGCATTGTTGTGTTCCGGTTTGGGGATAAGACAGCCGGTGTAATGACTAGCATAGAGGCATTCCATCTTAGTCCTCAGGGTTGGCAGCGCATTTGCAGTCTTAGGCTTGCAGTCTTTTGTCTATGGGTCACAGTTTCCACTTACCATCAGGTGGCCTGTGTGCTCGTCAGCCTTCCCTATGCCATAAAAAAAAAAAAAAAAAATGTTAAACTCAAGTATCCCCAGAGCCGATCATATTTGCCTACACCGGGAATCAAACCCAGGACCGCTAGCTTCGTTATTTATTTATTTATTTTTTATGGCATAGAGCACATTTGTATTTGGTTTGGTTTTTGGTATTTATATTTGGTTTTTTTTTTCGTAGGCAGGATCACAAGCAACTGCGTGGTCAAAAGGCTTAACTATCTACAACTTGTTTATTTCTTACATGTAGGTTACCTTTTGTGTCTCGATTAGATTTGAACGTAACTTGTTATATAACTTGACATCGTTGAAGTAAGTGTGGATACTCGTGTGTCCGTTTCAAAATGTCTTAGGAGTCAAAGGCTGAAGAGACAACTGTTCGCATTGTCATTGATGCAACTTATAGTTATTTAATGATTTGAGAAGCTTTTGAATACTTAATATCTTTCATCAGATGTGTTGTTCTTTTTGGATCTATACCGCCGTATTGTATGTATTATTTTATTCCGATTAAAATTTGATTTTGCATCGAACAACATAAAATAAAAATAAAATAAAAAAAGTTAAATTATTTTGTTAGTAACTAAATCCGTCCAGTTAAGATGGACGCACGGACAGATGGACGGTGGCATATTTATAGGGTCCCGTTTGGCTATTCTTTGGGCATGAAACCCTATAAACGGTCTGTCGAAACGTGCATCATGTTAGTGAATGCACGCCCTAAAATATTGTTTTTAAGCCCTGAGGGGACTTCAACTAGCCGGTTAGCAATTGGTGCGTCAAGATCTAGAGCGAGTTGTTAAAGAGCATCACCTACCAGGTTGGTTAGTACGAAATGTCCACGATTTGCTTGCCGTTCAGATATATATAAAACTCGCATAGTAAATGACGCATGCGCTTCACAACAGTTGCGAAATTTCAATGTATTTATTTATTTATAGCTATTTAATTTAGTTGGCTTTTTATTCATGTATGTGTGTATGTAAACTTTTTATTGCACATTAACAATTACAACACATGTTTGCATCAATATAGATAATGTACCATAGCTATAGGAGGTGTATTAAATTTAAGTATTTAATTCATTTTATTTTTGTATGTTCATACATACCTACATACCTTCACGCCTGTTCTCCCAGAGTGCGATAGGCAGAGCTACAGGATTACCTAAAACTTTAAAAACTTGTTGATAACTCAGTAACCGGTTGCAAAGTGACAGGTTGCAAACCCATCGCCTAACAGTACTTCAAGCCATTATTCCCTTAGTCGCCTCTTACGACATCCACGGGAAGACATGGAGTGGCACTGTTCAAACCCGGCGACCACACGGGACCAATGATTGACTAATTTATAAAATTAAATGTAATAAAATATTATAAACATCTGTTTATTTTTACCGGACTGCGGCAAAGCAATAGGAAATTGCTTAAGTAATAGATAATTATGTTAAAATTTTATTACATTACACATTGTACTTAATATATTATTCTCATGTAAGCTGTGGATGCCTATAATTAGGTGAACATTAATTGTTATAATTATGTGTAAGTTATACTTAGTAAGTTGTAATGTATCATCTGTTGGTATTCCTAAATAAATGAAAAAAAAAATACCAAAAGGAGTGTTATGTATTTGACTTGTATAAATGTCCGACTCAAAGTCCGCTCGTAACTTTGAATTACGAGTACTAAACCGATTTTAATAAATTGTACGTGGTTAGATTCTTTTTAACCAGTAGAGTGTCATAGGGTATATTAAAATTATTTAAATGTGAAATTGGCGACATAAAAAATAAATACATGATAAGTAACATTACTTTGACGACATTATCCAAACAGCAGTAGCACAACATATCGATAAGCTCGTGGTTCATCACTCATCACTATAGCCATAGTGATGAGTGCTCCGCTGTACTCACACTTTTTATCGTAGCATAATATGGTTGGGTCTGGTATAGTTCCCCCCCCCCCCCCCCATACCTACGCCTACCTACGAATCTAGCGGTCCCGTGTTCGAAGCCGATAACAACAAATATTTGTGTACGTTATTTGTTCCTGAGTCTTGAATGTTTTCTTTGTATTTCTGTATATAAGTAACTATGTTTACTGTCTAGTACCCATAGTACAGTCAGCGTCATATAGTTGGTAGCATCCAAAGTAGCCAAATAGTACGTTACACGCCGCGCCCTTGTTACTACGGTAATAATGACGTGTAACGAACTATTTGGCTACTTTGGATGCTACCAACTATATGACGCTGACTGTACAAGCCTAGAGCCTCCTAGAGCTTAGTTTGGGACTAGCTCAATTTGTAAGAAACTGTCCCAGCATATTTATTTATTCACTACATTAATAATTTAAAAAACATCTGTTTTGATCACACACACATTGATTTGACACAAATAGACCCGCCCTCGCTTCGCTTCGGTTTATGTAAGATTTCCGTAACACCTGAGTATAAACCTGGATTTATTATAGATAAAAACCTTCCTCTTGCATTATTCTATCAATTGATGAAAACCGCATTACAATCTGTTTCACAGTTTGAAAGATCAATGAGCACATACAGACTGCGAGAAGCGATTTTGTTTTAAACTATATAAAGATTAAGATTTTCAACACTGTTAACTTCCAAAATTACGCCGATCCCAAATTATATCGTAAATAAATGCATCAATGTAATCAACATAATTCAATCACGATTATCATCTTTCGAAACAACAGTCACGACTTCCGATGTTAATAAACTTGGGACAAATTGTCAGCAATTACAAATTAATGTTCACTTTAAACAAAGAGTTTAATAAATTTGTAAATACGAGCAAGAATTTAATTTATTCGAGAAGGACGAAATAATGCAGCTCAGTTAATACAGCGAAGCCACTGTGTGGAAAAACGACAGTTGCTTAACAATCAATAATTTATGGTAGTACCTCATGCAGGGGGCTTATTATGGTCGTGTTTATCGATAATCGACGATAAAACATGTGATGCCCTAGCCACCTATTCTCTTTTTTCACGCTATTCCCAGTGAACATAAACACGCGATACATTGCGGTTAGTGAATCTACTAGCGCTTTAGACAAGACTAGGATTGCGAAGAAGAAGCGCCGCAAGAAACTCCAGCAGAATGTCACAAGTTCCTTTGATCACTCAATTTGTTTACATACTTAGTTACACACAAGCGAACCTTCAATAAGCTACTTAAGTACCTAGTAAAAACGTAAAAAACCATCATAAACATTAGCATGATTTTCTTTCGTAACTTTTGATGGCTCGTTTGTAAAACTTGCAATAATGCTACAAATGACTTCCGACTACTGCGGTTAAAAAAACCAAACCAGTATTTGACAATGTTATAATAATTACTACATAATGACATTTAAAAATCAAATTTAATTTATTAGCTTAAAAATATGATACAATTAGGTGGTATTCTCGAGTGGCGTCTGCGGGCCGGAAGACGAGCTGTAGGTAGGCCTCCAACAAGATGGAGTGACGACCGTGTCAGGAATTCAGGATCGCGGGAGCGCGGTGGCTGCGAAAAGCACAAGACCGGTCTGAGTAGAGAGCCTTGGGGGAGGCGTATGTCCAGCAGTGGACGTCTTTCGGCTGACATGATGATGATGAGGTGGTGTTTGTGTATTATTTCTGTACAGGAGCATCCCCAGTCCCCACTGAGAGCATTCGCGTGAAAATTCGAGTGGTGTGGACGTTGAGCCGATCTGTATAAAGCTACACACTACTCGATGTTCCCGTCGAATGCTCATTACACGCAAATGCTCTCAGTGGAGATGCTCCTTACGTTGACAAAATATATCTTTCTAGATACTATACTTAGCAAGAAAATTTAGTTTTAAGTAACACTATCGTTAAATGCAAGAGAGAAATTATAAATGTAACTTTGATTTAAACTGTTCTAATGGAATGGACTTCAAATCTCCAGGAATAGCGTTATAAATCTTTACAAACATGCAGTAGCAATTTTTCATAATGTGAGCACTAGTCTGATTGGATTATCGCATGTATTTTGCCACTAGACGTATAGAGGCAGTTTCTAAAAGTAAACTTTCTGTACATAATCAATTCTATATTTAATAAAAACAACGTAAGCAAGAAATCAATGCAAGTCAGTTTTATGACATGGCCAAAAGGTTTTTTGATAAAAAATGCCAATCCCATCACACCTCGTAACATTAAACTCCTGCGCATCTCGAGTTAATGTGACCATTACATTTCAGTTGACAGATTTAATGATATAGTTGGAAAAAGGTCGTGTTTAATGCCTTACAAGGTATCTTTAATTGAAATTGCAAGTGAGTGAAAAAATATCCTGCAGTGTTTTTGATTTCAAACTCGCGGTTTGATGTCAATTTGGTGTCAAGCATTTCGTAGAGACCAGTGGCGAAGCGTCACGTAAATAAATAGACAAGCCGGAGCAATAAAAGGTGTATGGCGTGTGTCGGTTTTACGTTTTGTTTGTATACCTACTCTATGCATAGGAATTTTTGGTAAAGCCGTAAATAATCGGCTTGTACGAACGCCTCGCGACTGGTAGAGACTGGTCAGTAGTGTATTGTGATTACCGTGTTTATTTAATTTGCAGTGATAGATTGACTTCCCTGTTGAGTCCGCCTTCTGTATACCAATTATTTTAATGTAATGTTCCGTGTTTTTTGGGTTCAATATGAAAAAAACGTCCGAAATAATTCGAGGTCTGTCACCTGCGGTACAAATTTTGATTCACATATTCATCGTCTTAATTAAGTATGCTTCTTAGACAAAACCAGCGACCAAATA
Source organism: Acleris sparsana (assembly GCA_923062465.1). Classification (NCBI taxonomy): domain Eukaryota; kingdom Metazoa; phylum Arthropoda; class Insecta; order Lepidoptera; family Tortricidae; genus Acleris; species Acleris sparsana. The sequence continues at coordinate 3,200,070 of OV281288.1, forward strand.
AAAACATGCACTAAAATATGTAATGCTCTGATAAAGATCCGTGAACAATTTACACAAATTATTCTTTAAAATCACATAATATTTCTCCCGGACCTGTCATGCCTGCGTCATCGTATCGCAGCCGTGACATATGCGTAAATGATAAAATCACCGCTGTCCCAAATGTCAGCGGGTAGGGTTTCGGCTCATTTGTAAATTAAGGCGAATATGGACTACTTGCCGAATCAGGTGATCTCAATAAGGTCAACCGTAATTATGGTTGTTAATACCTCAACAACGTCGTCAACGTATACGTCATGTATACGCCTGGATTCGATGCCCTGTCCCTTTCACGTGGCATTTTTTTTTTTTTTTAAGACTTATCGTGCTGCTGCCTCTGATTAGTCCAATGAGGGGGTTTGCAGCACTGCATTGTCGGTTATTAGTAGTAGTAGTAGTAGTAATCATTTATTTCAAATTGGAAATTACATTATTAAATGTCGCATAATTATAATGAATTCACAATAAGATCGTCAGTCTAAATAAAATAATGTCAATTTGTACTAAAGTAATAATAATAATGACCCAGAATAAAACAGTAAAAGAAACAAAAAAATACAGTGTGTAAATCCAATACGAGCAAATATTTTAACGACGGTTAATATGCATCCTAATTAACATAAAAACATGTGTATCGTTAACCTAAGTTGTAAATTTTTTTTTCATTCTAATTAATTCGCCACGCAATGTATTACAAATAACTCAATTAACCTGCAATTAACTGCGACTTAAATCTTCGTTTCAACTGACAAGGTTTCAAGTGGTTCGGGAAAACTCGGTTAGACTCGGGTCACAGTCGTAGTTATGTGTATTTAAAACTTATTTAGAATGAAAAGCAGTGGAAATGCTTTTTATTTTGTTGTTAATTTAATAAAAAACACTTAGTTCATGCACATACTGATTCCTTCACACTTACAGAAATTAAAAAAAAATATCTTCGTTTAATCCTTAGTTGATCCACGATGTTCCAAACTCAGCGATGTAAATCAGGGGAAACCATTGTAAAATCACAAGACAATGTAGATACCTGTTCTCCATAATAATGCAAAATTATAACGTTTTTCTTAATAAAAATCTATCAACAAACAACCAAGGCACACAGCATTGATTGATACTTTAGGTTATGTGACTGACGGCCACTCGTAATGACATAAGGTCAACATTGGCTATACTCACCTGCCCTGCCAAAAGAGTTTTCTATCTTATTGGCACTATGAAAAATATTTTCGTTTCAAGCAGAATTTTTACTAGCTTTTGCCCGCGAGTCTGTCCACGTAGAAATTGTTTATCGCTTATATCGGGATAAAAACTGTCCTATGTGTCATGAGTCATAATAAGTCGATCCGTGGGTGTCGAATTCCTACAAAACCGTTAAACCGTTTTTGCGTGATTGAAACACAAACATCCACGGTACTTTGCCCGAGTTAACTTTGTAACTTCTTTCATTTCTTTTAATCTAATCTTTATTCTACAGAATAATTGTACCGAAGGAAGTTAGACACCTACTTAATTCAAAGTTTTGCATACTACAATAATAACATTTAAGTACTTAATCCCACTAATCCCACTAATAAATGTAAAAAATTCTCATTCTTTGCCCGTGGTTCTACTGCGTAGTCCTACTGACCAATGATTTCTATTTCAATATCAAATTGACAGGGTTGACGGATCTCCGCTGGCGCGGAGCTCCTATTTCTGGGCGTTTTAGCCCTTCAGGCCAGCTGCAAAACTAACATAGCTTAAACCTAGGTACCTCATATTTATGATACTATTTTCGATCAGTAACGATGATTGAATAAATCGTGACACTGCTGTATTGTGTTATTAGCTATACACAAGCGTAGTTCTTTACCAGTGCAAAGGTTACGACCAGCGACTGTATCGCGGGTTTTGCAACTGTATGGTGATTTCATCGCTGAAAAAGATGCTATGGGTGATCTTCCTAAGGGACATTAAGACCTTTAATGAGTAAATGGCGAACTGGACAATAACGCGAATATCAAATTTAATTTTATTTACAAACATAGGTACTGGTACTCTAAAAAAGATACTGTTGAAATTTTCACTGCCGCCGGTGTACATGCCTGAGATAGCTGTTCTCCACGTGTCGACCGTGTACTTCAATACAGGCTTCACAGCGTCGTTTAATGGAGTCTATGACATGGCTGAGATCGGTCGTTTGTCTCAGTTTTTCAAAAACTTCGGTTATTTTGTTTTTGAGCTGTTCCACCGACGTCCTAGGTTCCGAGTACACCTCGTTCTTAACTGCCCCCCAAAGAAAAAAATCGAGTGGCGTTAAATCGGGAGAACGAGCCGCCCAGCGACGTGGGCCAAACCTCCCGAGCCACCTGTCCTCAAACATTGAATTGAGGACATTTCGCACGCGAATTGCCGAGTGAGCCGGAGCACCATCCAGCTGCAGCCATGTCTGCCGGCGTTCTTCTTCGGGCAGCGTATTAACGTAGTCTGCTAAAGGCCCATTCAGAAGCTGTATAAACTTGTCTGTGTTTAGGTTACCGTCGATAAAAATAGGCCCGATAATACGATTGCCATGAATCGCAGCCCAAACGTTTACAGCCCAACGATACTGGTGCCCAGTTTCTTTTAAATTGTGAGGATTTACCCGTGACCAGTAATGACTGTTACGCTGGTTCCAGACCCCATTCCGTGTGAATGTACTCTCATCAGTCCAGATTATCTTGGCCAAAAAATCGCCGCCTTCTCGATGTTGGCTGAGCAACCACTGACAAAGTGCAATTCGTGGCGGCAAGTCCCTGGAGAGCAAAGCGTGAGCCTTTAAAAATTTGTAAGGATGTTGCTTGTCGCGCTTGAGGATATTGTGCACCACCGTTTGACTCACATTAAAGCGTCGCCCAGCATTCCTGGTACTATCCTCTGGGTTAGACGAAAAATGGAGCAGTATTCGATCTTCTGTTTGAACGGGAACCTCTCGATTCACTGCTGCACCATCAGTTCTTCCGGTCACAGGCAAATCCTCTCGAACTCGCTGTAATGCGTTCACAATCACTCGAGCGCTACTCGGAACTCTGCGATTCGGGAACCGCTCTCTGTACAAACTTAACGCTCTGTTTCCATTTTGTTGAGCTTCACCATATGCTAAAATCATATCACTCAATTCCTGAGCACTAAAATTAGATGGTCGCGGCATTTTAGATTTATGTAACTGTTTTCCAGCATATTTTATGTCATAGTTGGATGCTGTTACGCAAAAATGCGTTATCCCACAATTATTTAGCAATAAAATGTCAACCCACAACAAGAGTTCTAAGGGTTGACACTTTATTGCTAAATACTTGTGGATTGACACATTATTGCGTAACAGCATCCAGTTATCCTTTTTTACTACATGATGGGTTTTCTGTATGCAGTAGTGCAATTCCTCATATCTAAACTGTTTTCATAATAAAGAAGTATGTAGGTAGGTACAATACAACTTCTTCGTCTATGGTCATCTGAATTGATTATGAAATTGTCATTACCACAGGTCATGACTCTTTTGACAGTTACAGTTCTTTGTTGATAAATACCACATTAAATCCGCTAAATTAATACATAATCTGTAAATGCAATATTATCCATTAATAAAACCAAGCCCACAAAAAAGATCATGTCAATAATGTGTGAATAATGTATGTGTGTGATAGATGACACACTGGATACCTAGTAAAGATAAGTAAGTAGTATGTACGACAATTTACGTGCATGGGTGCATTAAATTATGATCGTTTCACGTTAAAATCAATAATAATACAAAATAAAACGTTTTTGTTTAGAGAACAATTCTAATTTTTCACGTTAAATGCCATAATTACGCTAGTTTGGCTGCCGATATACGAAAGGTCTGAAAAAGTTATGCATTATACATTGCTGCTCGATGGGACCTTTAAAAATTAATTGCGCTCTATGTATTAGAGTCATTAACGAAATTCCACATTTACATGACTTGTAGAGCTATAACCTACGTCTAGTTTAAATGTTTGCTCGTATTCCATTTACACACTGTATAGCTCAAATGCTACAGTCATACAACGTCAAGAATACAATAATAAGTAATAAAAATAACGACTCAATATACATAATAGGTACATATCTAATCGTCACTATATTCTTTAACGGAATAAAGTGATCTCGTTAATAACACATTTTTAATCCGGCGACCAAATTTTTCATCAGAATATTCATTTTGTTAGTCCCCTTCCATGTTCCGCAGAATAAGCGAAACTTGGGAGTTTTTTTATAATACTAGACATCGGACTACTAACTTAAAAAAAAACTGCCTGGTTTTTTGATTTTCAGTATTGCCATTTCTTGTTCCCCCATTAATGACGTGAGTCTCTATATATATCTTGTCCAGTAGTCTTATCAAATTAGGTTAAGTATCGTGGGCTCTTAGAAAAGCTGAGATGCCCATCACAAGATACATCAAAACGACGCTCAAGCCATGGAGAACTGTCATTGTTAACGCATCTTGAGACGAGGATTGCAGTCGAAATTAGTGCAATACGGCCCTTAGGCTTCATATGCGTTACCAACCCTGAGGACTACGATGGAATACCTCTATGCTGGTTGGCATATCCCCACACCGGAACCCAATAATACGTACACTGTTGCTTGACTGTGGGTTAACGATGGTAATGTTTTGGTAAAAAATATTAATGTCAGCGGGCGGGGTCTGTAGTAATTTGCAAATTAAGACGAATATGGTGTTACTTTTTAAACCACGTGATCTTAGTGAATACCTAATTAATTATGGTAGTAGTTTTTATGCTATAGAGAAGGTAAACGGGTACACATGCCAGCTTTGCAATCTCAAGACTCCCAACTCAAGACTGCAATCATACAAGACTGCCAATGATTTGACAATCGCAAGGCCTATAGTGGAATGCTCTTCATTGGATGTTTTATTGGAAACCAACAAAGCGAACATTATAGCATGTTAAGTTTATCTGTGATAAATTTTGAAACAGCCCAATTACAAGGTTAATCGATCAAGCTCGAAAATGCCAACTTGAGAAATAGTTTGTTCCAGTTCCCTGGTTTGGTCTAGACATCTTATAGACGTAGACGAATTCATAATACTTACGTAAGTAATACATTATCTTATGCATAGATTTGTAATCATGTGTATGCTTTTTACTGTTACTTACATGTAAACTATCACAGAATGTACATAACAAGACAATAGTCAACAAAATATGAAAATACCGTAAAAGAGATCACCAAAAGGAAATTAAAATTAAAATCGGCCAAAAAATACGGAAGATCAAGCATTTTAAACTGCCGTGTGACGTCATGTAACACATCGGCCATATAAACTCCATGTTAAATTCAGTTGTGCTAGAAATCGGTTAACAGCCAGACTGAACCACTGTGCGAAAATCGAGCCCGCTCTGCGGGATCGACCGCCGCCAAAATAAGTCATTCCGACACCTCTTTTACAAATTTCTTGGTGTCGGAAGACCACGGACCCAATGTTTCCATTGCAAGTGCCGAAAAATAGTAATTTTCATTGAGATGTGCATATTTGCGGCACTCGATGTTCTGGGCAATATGCTAAGTGATATATGGCGTTGTTGAGAAATAAACTATTTATCTGTGTCTCTATCTTACTGCAAGACCCTATGTGTGATACAGTAAATGTAAATAGGTGACCTCATCCAAAATGGAATCTCTTTGAGTTAATCTTGAAATAGAATAAGTAAAGAAAGACAGTGCAAAGTAACAAATAATTAAATATCAATTATATACGGTACCTACATACATCTAAGTAACAGAAACAAAAAATAACTGCCTTAATAAAATACAAATTAAGCTAACAAGGAAAGGTACCCAACTGTTAGGCTCCGATTTTGTTCATTTTGATATATGTTAGAGAGTAGTTTAAAATAACAGACACTACGAGTACTGAAAAGTGACTAAACCCTCTAACTCATATAGACATTAAAATAAATTAATGCAAGGTTCATAGTGGTTTGATTATAAATGTTTAAGAAGATGAAAAAAGAAGAAGCACGTGTTATATCGGCTAAAACTCATATTTAATAAAAAAAAACCTTCAAAGATCATCGAAGACACACTTTCTTTGGTATTTTTTTAAGTAAATATATTATTATACATAATATACGTACGTAATGGGGTAGAATGGAGGAAAAGAGGGGAAGCCTTTCCCCGGCAGTGCGACACTAATGGTAGGTAAGTAGGCCCCTTGTTCGGCTATTAAAAAAAAACACTGCATAAGTTAACAGCATGTGCACTAAACCGGTTTAATTATTTGATAATCATTTGCATTCAGGTTCAAAGATCTAGATTGCAATCGATTCAAAATCGCCTGAGGCATACGATATATCTCGGGTGCTATTATGAACCATTAAGAAATGCCAAATTGCAAGGAGTGAACGGGACAGAGCTATATGACTGATATAACTCTATCCCTTTCACTTTCTGCGACTGTTAGTTTTGACTGTTCATAATAAGGCCTCTTAACTCTTCTTGTAACATTTCTTCAACGGTCGAACAGATTCTGATATTGCACGGCTAGTTGACCTTTAGACGCCATACAAACGTTTGATTATTGTAATTTGAATGTAGAAATAGAAATATATGTGACAGGTGACGTTGGTATTTGTTAATTATTATTTATGATAGTTATTTCGTTATTTCTTGGCTTCTTATAGTAATCAGTACATAATATTTTTTATACCTACTCGTATTAAATGTTGTTGTGATGATTAAACTGAATACAAAATAGTATTTTTTAATCTTGTTGTTGTAAAATCCGCCCGGATAGTACTGAGCTCCAAGTCCAGGTAAAATTAAAAAAAAAAACTAACGGCAGTGGACGCAAAAATTTCATTACATAATTATAGCTGTTGTTTTACTTCTTAAAACCATTTTAGACTTATATAACTAACTCCAAACAGCCGAACACTCGTGCAATCACAACTCTTCCTTGTATATTTTACTTTTTAAATGTCATAGACTAGAAAAGTTAAACATTTTGAAACAGCGTTCACGGCATATTTAAAAATGTAGACTAAATAAATTGCCGAAATAACATAAACGCGTAACAAATATTATAATGTAAACAGATTCATCCAAATTGAATTTATTATATTTAAATTTGTGATTTTATTTAACGCTTTATTTCAGTTGCTTTATGCTTTATTTTCGTTAGTATTGAGATTCATAATTTAACAGTCATATTTTTCAGCATTCCGGTTAGACACGGTTAATCAAATTTAACCACTGTAATTATAGGTTAAGAGATATATACATATTTTTTATTAATATACGTTGCATTACGTGTTTGGGGGCCTATTTATTCCCCATACAGCAAAAAAATGCTCTTTTTGGGACTGTGTAATAATTATTAAAAATTGTGTTAAATTGAAATGACTCAACTGGTTCTCGGCCACGCTAACTCTACGTCCCGCAACAGCCATTTTCCCGGTCTCTGCAGTAATGTACTATTAATTTACCCCCAACGCAAAAAGACGAATGTTGTAAGTATAATGTGTGAATCTACGTCTGTGTAGTTGTGTATTCTTGTGTATGTTGGTAATCGTAGCTACCGCACGGGTGGCCTGTGTCCAGCAATGGACGTCTTTCGGCTGAATGATGATGATGATAATGAATCAGATGGACAGATTTGGACACGTATTTCTTTTAAAATTGCTATTTTATTCTAGATGGTTCAGAGCTTCTGTGATAGGTTTCATGACAATCGGTTTGGTAATTTAAGAGATGTGGAAGGTCGCCATTTACGAGGGGGTTTTTGTATATTTAATAGTTAGTTATATTGCAAGGTGTTGGTAGGCCTTCCACAAGGTGGACCAAACATCTGGTGAAGATCGAGGGAAGTCGATGGATGCGAGTGGAGATCCTTAGGGAACGCCTATGTCCAGCAGTGGACGTCTTTCATAATCCTTATCTATCATAATCACCATTTATATACCTTCACGAATTCATTCCCAGAGTGGGGTAGGCAGAGCTACAGAATCACCAACAAATGAGCTTTAAATATATTCAAGTGTTGCCAACACAAGCATTATCCGCTCTGTGAGAAATTGCTAAACCCAGCAAACAATTTTCGAAAAATGACCAAATGTATGGAATTGACGTAGGCGCTCGACACCACCGTTTAAGCTCAATCCTATACATTTTTGATAACGATAACGCACAACGCATCTTGTCTCGGGCCTAATTAGGGGTCGTAAATACGTCAAAAAAAATCAACATTCACAAAATCCCCAAAAAATCTTCAACAACCTTGCATTATATACCCTGTATACAATCACCAAGTATTAAGACACCGGGGTTGTGAAACGCCGGCGCGGGCGGCGTGCGTTCTCAGTACGAGGCGAGACGCGGACTCATTGGGCGACTCCTGCGCAGCGCGGCCTTGGGGTGAGTTGCGCAACATACACTTGACCTTGAGATTTTGCGCGCGTGGTTCAAACCTGGCGATTTAGCTGGTTATTTATTGTGAAATTTTTGATGAGAGACTTTTCTGTGAGGTGTGTGTCTTCAATTAACAATTGAGCTTGCGTGAGATATTTCTTCATGGAAGTTTAATCCTATCTAGCTGTTGGATTTATTCATTTATTAAATGAATAGCTATTGCCCGCGACTCCTACCGCGTATAAGTCATTTATCGCTCTTCCACCATCTTATTCTTTAACCTGCCAGTGTTCGCAATGATGTGTTCCGGTATAAGAATAGAGGTAGCAAAGCATTGGCGGTCTTAAAAGTCTTAAGATTGTAGTGTTGAGATGTTAAATTCATGTCATGGGTTACAGATCCAGCTCGTTTGCCTCCCCACGCCATAAAAAACAAAAAAAAACCATTGACATTTTAAAATTATTTTTAGCTGTTATTTTTGAAACCTATGCTTATTTTGTAACCTCTACGTGTCCTGAAAATATTTAATAGCTTTTGCCTAAAAACATTCGTAAAATTGAACGTAAACCAATTAAAAAACGGATTGCAACAGCTAGATCGTGATACCAACTATCAATTATTGTTCACGCTGTATAAACTTAGTTACATCAATTTCAGCCATCACGGTTGGCGTTCTTTAATTGTTTATTATTTAGTTGACCTTCTTCATTTCACTTCTATTTTAGTCAAAGTATGTTGTCTTTTTCTGTCAAATTCAAATGGACGTAGTTATGCAATAACGATCCAACCCACAGCGACTTCATTTTGAGATAAATGCAATTTTAAGTTTTCGTGTTACACTTTTTAGCTGTAACCAAAATGTACAAATAGTGTATGTTTTTATGTAGACCTATATGTTGGTTACCTGATGAATACATGAATTTTTTAAATTATATAGTATTAAGCTTCGTATTTAGACAAATAGGTATTGGAACGTTATTGCAAAATGTCTTTTTGTATGGTCGCTAATCCAGAATAATTTTGCAATAACGTTCCACGATGTATGTAACATTAATTTATTAAAACATTAACAAAAATATAGTCTATAAAATGTAATTATTTGCAAGAGATATAAAAAAAATACAACAAAAAAGGAAGGAATACATGCAATATTTATTCATAGTCTTCATAGCCCTCAATGTCGAAGTCTGGCTCTCCGCCGAATCCGTCGACATCGTCCAGAATATCTTCGGAACTCTGCAGAGTCTTATAAAACTGAAGACAATCTTCAGGTATGTATTGGTACATTGATTGCAAATCAGCTAATTTTGCAGGAGCAATTGGTTTGCCATTAGGCCACAACAAACAGAGATCAGAATCGTTTATGTACCGTGTTTCCCCTTTTATTTTTTTTTCAACATTCAACTCTTTACAATCTTCTTCCAGTGACGACCTCATAAAGATAGAATGCATTTTGTCTTTTTCTAGTTTTATTTCCTTTGTATCTAACCAACTAACTTTGCTTTTGTCAGTAAATTTTTTTCGATTTGTTATATTTTTTTCCAATTTGTTTGTACCATAAAAATCAGTCTTCTGCATCTTATATACCTGTAATGGTTTCACTTTTTTACTGCGTTTAATAATATCGATGTATTCTTCAGCTGTGTATACGCGTTGGTGGTGTTTAAGGGCAGTTTCTATTTTAGAAAAATCTGTATCGTTTGGTAAAAATGTATGGCCGGGTTCAAGAAATCTAAATGATACGGTCTCTAAAGTTGGATGGGAGCTTAATATTGCTTTCATCATTAGAACCACTTTAATATTTCTGTTCTGACCAAATGCTACGTAAATTTAATATAGCCGGATCATTTAATTTTTTGCAACAAGAAACATCATTTCTGAATAAAATTTTGATTCAAAATGCATGGAACAGTATTTGCTAGAACCGTAAGTAACAGTATGGGTCTAGCAATAAAGTTCCAAAGTACATGAAACATTCTTTGCATACTAAACATTATAGTATGTGTTTCATCAAAAATGTTCCAAAGGCATTGGAACATTACAAGGAAATAATAAATGCCAAATGGATTAGTAACAAAGTTCCAAAGTACATGAAACATTCTTTGCATACTAAAAATTTTATTTTGTATTTCATTATAAATGTTCCAAAAGCATTGGAACATTACAAGGAAATAATAAATAGCAAATGGGTCTAGCAACAAAGTTCCAAAGTACATGAAACATTCTTTGCATACTAAAAATTATAGTAAGTGCTTAATTAAAAATGTTCCAAAAGCATTGGAACATTACAAGAAAATAATATTCATGAATATAAATACTAAAAACGTTTCACTTTACATGTGATGTTTTATTCTTTTTATGAATGTCTTAGTTTGGTAAAAATGTGGAATGGAACATTTGGGTCAAACTTTTTTTAATATTATAACCTATTTGGAGTGACACCTTTGTACCTGAATGATGTATTATGTCAATAAAGGTACACTGATTGTGTTATCTCATTTTTGGGCGAGGTGTGGGTTGGATCGTTATTGCATAACTACGTCCAAATGTCACAATGAAAGATGAGGCCAAGGCATTTCTATTAAGAATGCTTTAGCTAGACCTGATTGAAGCGCGTGGAGCCAACCCCATGTGCTTCTGTTTAGTCCATTGGAGAAAATACTCTTTTACCGAACAATTGTCCTCGCGTGTGATACCTATCCATGGACTTATTTCTCTAAATAAAATAGAACCTCCTTTTTTTATTGTGTATAAATATGCCTATACCCAGTTGCGGATGTCCTTTAATAGATGATGATTATGATGATGATAATGGTGATGATGGTGGTGGTGGTGGTGATGATGATGATGATGATGATGATGATGATAATGGTGATGGTGGTGGTGGTGATGATGATGATGATGATGATGATGATGATGATGATGATGATGATGATGATGATGATAGTGAGAATGATGATAATGATGTTAATATAACATATTATTTGAAGTGTTTTTTTGTATATAATATTTAAAAAAGAGCTTCCTAGTACTTTGAGGAAACTTAACTAGGAGTATTGCATCATAAACGGACGACTTTAAAACGCAACGCTCTCCGTTTATTGACCGAACTAACGATCGCTACGCGCGACACTTTTACTAACTAGTCGATTGACCACTTAGAGCCACTTGCACAGAAAATTTAACACTGTTAAAATACTAACTCGAGTAGAAATGACAGTTTTCGTATGAATCTGAAGTTTACTTACTGTAGTTAGTGTCTTGACCCAGTTTAAATTTTTGGTGCAAGTGGCACTTAGGTGACAAATTGAACAACCTGTTTTTAATGTTACTGAGCACTATTGTAGGTTTATTCTATACACCTGCACTAAAAACACATTAATATTTAAGAATGTATTTTTTTGGTGTATACTTTTTTTTTTTTTCTTAGCCTGTATGAGTGTCCCACTGCTGGGCAAAGGCCTCTCCCCTTGATCTCCATGAGTCCCTATTTGGTGCCTCTTCCGGCCAGTTGTTGAGGAATGAGTCCAAGTCGTCCCGCCATCTCCGTCTAGGCCTGCCCCGTTTACGCCGCCCATTTTGCGGCACCCACTTGGTGGCTACGCTAGCCCACCGGTCCGGGTGCATGCGGCAGACGTGACCGGCCCAATCCCACTTGACCTTAATATTAAAAAAAAATGCTTTCGATTTTAAGTTCCTTTATACTTTTTTTTGGGCATAAAGGTCCTATCAATAAATAACATTTGAAAACTGAGCAAAATTTCAGAACACTTCAAAAAAGCGCTTGAAAGATAGTTAAACAAATTACAATCTCCCAAATCACTGATGTGTAACTACTGAACTAGTTTTGACAAAACAATTTCGCTACAAAGACGGCCTGAAGGCTTCTTAATCTACTTGAACTAAGTCGCAGTAAAAGCTAATTTATTACTTTTATAGCTCTTTAAAAGAGACCGAATTATTGCGTCATTCTGTTCAGTGACCTTTAATATTCATATTTATGACGTTGCGCTAGCGTGACAGGCTTCTTTTAACCTCTAAGCCTAATTATTGACCTTGACCCTTATAATGTGACCTTCAATATCATATTTTTATTGACTAAGTTCATAATTTCACATAATTATAATGATATGACCACAAAATTGTTTGATAAGTGTTTTTATTTATTCAATTGTGCAACGGAACATTGAGCGATTAGGTGCGTTCTGCCCTGCTAAGACCAATGGCGGTATCTATGATGAAACTCCTGCAGCAGATGCAACCTTATTGCTAATAGAGAGGGTTGTATCTGCTTTGGCTATTTAGTTTGAGATATCGCCTTTTGGGTTATGCGGGCTGCGTTGTCATAGATTTGAATCGACATTCGTTCGCTTAATTCACTTATTTATTTGAAACAGTGATATTATTATAAATAGTAACTGGGGGGTTACCATGACATACTAAAGCAGTTCAATTTAGATTGAGAGAAAGGGACAGAGCTGTATAGCTGATATAGCTATATCCCTTTCTCTCCCCGGTTATTAAAAATGTTAAACGAACTTACCGACGTACTCAGAGTCATATTAGAAAAAACCAAACAAGTGCGAGTTGATCTCGCGTGGAGAGGGTTCCGTATATACGTTTTTTTGTTGTTGATAGAATTCTTATAGGTTTTTAAGCAATGAACTTAAGTATAGTTTTCAAAAATTTTGAAAGGCTCAGTATTTTCGGAGATCAGGGGGAAGAATGGTAAATTTTCTTCTTCTTTCATTAATAAAATCAAAACTGTTTATTTTACAATAATAAGAATAATATTTTTGAGGCCCTTGTAACGAGCTTTTTCACTTGATAAATGGCACAGTAAGGATTGTAAAACTTTTTTTAATTTCCTAATTTGTCCCACGAAGTCACGAATATAACCCTTACTTAAAAAATAATAATTGCAGATCTGTGTTTGGATCATCAATTTACATATGTGTAACATATTTCAACTCTATCGGTCCATTAATTTCGGATCAAATTGCCTGTGACGGACAGACAGACAGACACACGAGTGATCCGTTTTTTTATTTTATGTACGGAACCCTAAAAAATACTCTGTTTGTTTCAAAAACGACTTAACTGTAGTAACATTGGAACAACATTTACAACGCGAAGGCACTCTTTTAAAATAAATAAACATTACATAAATAAATAATTGAATATCATAAATATTTACCGAAAATTGACCTAATCGCAAACTAAGCTCTAGGCTTGTACTATGGTAACTAGACAACGATAAACGTTATTATATAGAGAAATACATACTTAAATACGTAGAATTATCATCAAATTTTTACAGTTGTTGGCAATTCTGTAGCTCGGCCTACCCCACTCGGGGAATGAAGGCGCGAGTTTATGTATGTATTTAAATACATACAAAACCTCTAAGACTAAACAAATCCCTGAGCTGATGACACATTTTGTGCGTACATACCGGGAATCGAACCTAGAACCGCTAGCTTCGTAGTCAGGGTCACTACCAACTAGGCTAAGCACGTCGTAATTAATGAAAAATGAATTTAAATTAAAGGATTAATAATCTCTTCTAATTTGAGATAATCCTTATAAGTAATTATTTATTTATACCTGATTAAAATGTAATAATAGTATAAACCGGGAATTATCGCGTAATATTTAGGTGAATACCTAATCGTGTTACAAAAGCCAATACAAGTCGTGTAAGCTTAAAATAAAATGTACTTTTACACTTAAACAGTATTGAGGAATGTACAAAAAGTCGTTGTATATAAAATAAATTAAAAACGTCCAACATCACATTAAACATGTTTTACAATGTTCAATTTTAAATACGGAACCCTCAGTGCGCGAGTCCGCCTTTAATATTTCCTCTCAACAAGCTGCATTTATTAATATCAACCTACACCTACCCAACAGCCTTCACAATCTTAGGTAGCGGTGTCCAGTCTGTTACGCCACCCGCGAATTTCGACACGACCGGGTCTGGCTCGTAGTTCCGAAAGGCGATTGCGCCGATTTGTCTAAATAAAAACGATAAAACGGCTAAATAGGAATGTGGTTTTCAAGATTTTCTTGGACAACGTGGTGGCTTACTGGGGTATCGAGTGGTGACTGCACAGTCACAGCAATAATATAATTATCCTACATTAGGCGTCAAAATATCTGACAAGTCTTTATTACTAGAGGTATAAAAGCGTGGGAGTTTTTATTTATGTCAATGGGCACGTGAGCACTCAGGACACCTGATGGTAAGTGGGATCTGAGACCCATAGACATTTGAAATCTCAAGACTACAATCTCAAAACTGCACCCTAAGGCCCGTATTAATAAACTGATCTCAACTCTAATGCCGGTCTCGAGATGCGTTAAAAATGACAGTGTTCTATGGTTTGGCGTTTACTTTGACGTATCTTGTGACGGCCCTCACAGTCAAAATGAGTTTATTAATACGGCCCTTTGACTTCAAATGCGTCGCCAACCATGAGGACTGAGATGGAATGCCTCTATGCTAGTAATTTCACAGTTGTCTTATCTCCACACCAGAACAAAGCAATGCGCTGTTTGGCGGTAGGTTAATGGATAAGATGGTGGTAGCGATCCGAACGGACCCTGCACAAAATATTTTTGCGCCAAATGTAGGATAATATAATATTATTGGTGGTGACTGTACATACCTACACTCAAATAACTGTCAGATAGATAAAAACCCTCGATATAACTGTGACCCCCTTCTTTCAAAGCTGTCATCTCATAACCTTAACCTGTCATCTTTGAACAATTGTGGATGGAAAAGTTGAAAGCAGAAATTTTGTCTTCGGAACTGTGTTTCGACTAGTTAGGAGATAAACATACTAAAAGTCCCCACCTCTCGGAGGTGAGCCCAAGGGGGGGGGCTACAAAGAAGGTCCCAAGCATTTATTTTTATCATACCAAAAATAATGTTACGTATACAGTGTTTATCGTAACAAAACCTATCGTTTAAAATATAATGGTCGCTCGTAAACTTATTAGGTAACATAATGGTTGTTATTTAAAGACGAATGCCTCGGGAGATTATGTATGTTCATTGAATTAAGATGGCGAAACCTACTGGATTTAGTCACGACGAGTCATGCTTTGATGCTAAATATGTGCTTCGTACACAAAACGATGTTTTGATAAAACAACGATTCACGCATGACGTGCATCTTAAGCTTAAATCTAATTACGAGTACTTATTATAAACTATAAACAGCTAAGCTATAAATTTAACACGATAAAAGTAAGGTTTCTTTTTTTATAAAAGCGAACTAGAAATTATCAGTCATTTTATTTCACTCGTCCGGAGTGAAATGTTATTTTGTTATTCTTTTTTTTTTAAACCGGTCAAGTGCTATTCAAACTCGCGCACTGAGGGTTCTGTACTGCCGCAAAGTATATGCGAATTCGAATTCGAATTCGAGTCGAATCAGCGCGAACCCAACTCACGCTTGACCATTTTTTTGTATTTATTGTTTTTCTTCATTTTTTACCGTTTTTACAAAAAATAAAAATATCAAACAAAAACGTTTCATGTATGGGCAACCCCTCTTATTGTTTCACTTTATTTATTTATGTTTTCATAGTAAATGAGTCGTAATAAGTTAAGACGGACGGACGGACGCACGGACAGCGTAGGCATATTTATAGGGTCCTTAGGTACGGAACCCTAAAAAACAGTCTAGTGAGAGTCAAACACGCTCACCGGAGCGTTCTGTAGTACCGTCCAACTTAGCCAATTTAAATTGGTTTTTATTTAAGGCTTGCATTTTATCCTTCTATGCGATACAACGTACAACTTTGAAAGGATACGTTCTTTTGTTTATATATTAGGATTAGGAAACGGATGGACAGCGTAAGCGTATTTTTCATCCTAATTATGTATACGGAAATTATTTTCAAAATAACAAGACGTGTATAATTAACCTACTATAGCCTATGACCCCTTACGTGACACAACAATGGCTTGATTGCGAATTAATTACAAATTTTACGTGTTATTGCTAAAACTATTAACATACGAAATATGACGTCCTTTTCTGATATTGTTTTATAATTCTTTATTTCATTTCCTGATTTACCATTCCGTTTTAAATTAAAATACCAAAAGCTAGTCTAGCATTTTTTTTTATGGCATAGGTAAGGCAAACGAGCACACAGGCCACCTGGTGGTAAGTGGAAACTGTGACCCATAGACATTCGCATTCACAAGACTGCAAGCCTAAGACAAATGCGTTGCCAACCCTGAGGACTAAGATGGAATGCCTCTAGGCTAGTCATTACACCGGCTGTCTTATCCCCAAACCGGAACACAACAATACGAAAACTGCTGTTTGCGGTAAGTTACTGGATAAGATCGGGGTAGCGATGTGCAAGGTCTGATTTTTTCACCCCACAAATGTATTGATATTTTCGTCAACATAATAATATATTAATAACTAATGTCATAATCATTTTGAAAGCGCCATTTTGGTTTCTTTTTAGGGTTCCGTACCCAAAGGGTAATAACGGTACAATATTACTAAGACTCCGCTGTCCGTCTGTCTGTCACGAGGCTGTATATCATGAACCATGATAACTAGACATTTGGAATTTCCGTTGCCACTTTAACAACAAATACTTACTAAAAACAATAAAAGAAATATTTAAGCTTTCAGACAACAAACGTCTTTTTATTTTCATTTTTGCTAGAGATGTTAATAACGGTAACAGATAGACGCTTCAAGTACTCAATGACAATCGCGGCACGATAAAATAAGATAAGTTTAGATACAGTCACACCTTTGTCGATTTATGTATCTGTCAGTCTGTCTTTCTTTCCGACACAACCAATTTCAATATAGAAATAAGTTGTAAAAATATATTTTTTGTTCCGTAGGTAAATATGTAGATATATAGTGCTTGTATGCTATAACTTCTGAGTAAGTTCTATTTATCTCTAAATAATAAATATCATATTTATTAATAAAGAGAATTTGAAGATTTAGACAGTTTTTCCGTATAAACTATTTTAAACCATGTATTTCAGTGGTGTTTTTTTTTAACGTAAGGAGAATTCTATCTAGTGCAAGACAAAAATACCTAGAAGGAAAAATAGTTGAACTTTACAAAGTCATGTAATATTTACATAAGATAATATATACATGAGTATAAGGCTATCTCCGCTCCGTCCGTTTGTGGAACTCTTGTAATGACGTGGAGTGAATTCCTAGAATAGCAAATATTAAAACTAGTTATTTCCCGCGAATGCGTTTGCGTAGATGCTATTCCTCGTCGAGGTCTTTGTCGTAAGCTGCCTAACTGAAAATACACGCGCTAAATAGGTTTTGTACGCTCTGACGGGACTACTTAAACTGGCTGGTTGATATTAGTTGTGTCGAGTTGTTAAGCGATAGGGCACGCGTTAGAGAATCACATTCCTGTTCATGGAACTGTTCGATTTTCTGCAATAAAAAGTAACTACTTGTCAAAATTCTGGGTTTTGACACGTTTTCCTGCTTAAAGCATGATATATTTATTTTTTATGAATTGTTTTATATTACACGAAGTTAAGTATTATCTTTGTATAACGTCAACAAGAAATTTAAAAAACGACAGACTGTTGAGTTTCTTGCGGCGGTCTCCTCTTGGGAAGCCCTGGTTGATGAATAAACATCTTTTATCTTTTTCATCTTTTACCAATTTTTACACCGACAACAAACAAACAAACACGTTGAGGAGATTCGCAGGAGAATGAGGAGATTCGCAGGAGAACTAAAGTAACCGATATAGCTCACCGGATTGCAAACCTTAAGTGGCAGTGGGCGGGGCACATTGCTCATAGAACTGATGGCCGTTGGAGCGGAAAGGTTCTAGAGTGGCGACCGCGAACCGGGAGACGAAGTGTTGGCAGACCTTCCACAAGGTGGACTGACGATCTGATAAAGGTCGCGGGAAACCGCTGGATGACAGCAGCAGAGGACCGATCGTTGTGGAAAACCTTGGGGAAGGCCTTTGTCCAGCAATGGACGTCTTGCGGCTGATAATGATAATGATGACCAATTTTTGCACCGACAACAAACAAACAAACACGTTTTTGCGTTTAAAGTATTAGCAAAGATAAAGAAGTGAGAAAGGCAGAGTTTCCTTATTCAACACACAAAATATTAATAAAAATAGCCGGGAACTCCGTTTTTTGGTACAGAAACAATTTATTTCCGAAAGCTATTTTATTTTGTAGCTGTTTTAAATTAAATGCATAATTAGGTTAGGTTTGAGTAAAAGCGATATAATAATAAGTCTTGTATAAAGACATTGCATTCGTTACCATGAAAATAAGGGATTTTGATCAATTTCTGACCTTGTGCAGGGTCCGTCCGGATCGCTACCACCATCTTATCCATTAACCCACCGCTAAGCAGCACTATTTGCATTGCTGTGTTCCGGTGTGGGGATAAGACAACCGTTGAAATTACTAGAATAGAGGCATTCCATCTCAGTCCTCAGGGTTGGCAACGCATTTGAGGTCTCAGGGTTGCAGTTCTGAGATTGTAGTCTTGAGATTTATAATGTCTATGGGTTTCAGATCACACTTACCATCAGGTGGGCCTGAGTGCTCGCCTGCCTTCTCATTACCGTAAAAAGAAATGACTCTGAAATTATCTTGTGTATCCAAAATAACCGATACTAGGAAACGAACCTAGGACAGGGTTACTATCTACTAATACGCTAACCGCGTTTTCAAACGATTTTAATGGTTGTTACGACGCAATATGTAAAGATCATTTACACCTCCATTCATAGTAACCAATGACGGAATGCAAGAGAAGACGCAGTAGTTACAAGGTCCCAGTTCTTTGTTCATTAACGCAACGGTTTCGAGTTCGTCGACGTCTAAAAGACAAAGAGTTGACAAGTGCTTGACAGTGAGGGCATAGATATACACACACATTGACCTAGTCTCAAATTAAACTCTACATATAGGTTTGTACTATGGGTTTGATTCCCGGGATGGGCAAATATTTGTGTGATGAGCATTTTTGTCATATTTGTGTTGGATTTTTTCTATGTATTCAAGTATTTATTTCTCTATATCCATAGTATACCTAGTAAGATTAGAAGATTAGCATGGCCCCTGCGCAAGGATGACACGCAAAATCGTGAAGCGTTCCACATTTTTAACTGATTATCTATAGTGATGTAGTATTTAAATTATGTATATCAGAGTTTTTGGTGAAGGAATCTAAATTCTTAATAACATAAAAAATATTCTCGTTAATAAATTAAGACGCTACAGTTAAGATATTAATGTCTTTAAAAAGTTCTCTCAAGGAGTCACGGGAATTTAAATAGTAAATAGAACGAATGGCCCTTTTATGTAACACAAATATAGTTTGTATGTCAGCTGCCTTACCCTGAACCAGTATACCTAGAATAAATATTAATTGGCCGTCTGTAATCTTCACTAACATCTTTTTTTTAATATCAATCAAAAGGTAATCGTGAAACAGCAGAGAGGGTTGAAAGGTTTGGCCCGGTAAGTTTTATCGCGGAAAAAAGGTTGCAAAGTAGACGTAAATCATATTCTCTGAACTACACAAGCCTAGCTTAGTTTGGAACAAGGTCAGTTTGAGTGAGATTGTTCTCTGAAATTTATTTTTTAATTGGTATTATTTTATGAAATAATATTTGCCACAGACAGTCCATATCCAGGATTGATCCAGAATATGTTTTATCCCGGGAAAGATAGTTCAAAAAAAAGCGCTAAGCGACTATATGCAAAGAAGTCGGTGGGTAAAGCTAAAGCTAAATTCCCCTGCAAAGATTTATTTATTTTATTTTATTTATTTATTTATTTATTTATTTCAAAAAATTAACACAGTATAACAGTAACAGGTACTAAGGCACTGTGAAATACTTACAATTACATAATATCAAAAAATATGAGTTTACACTTTCCAGCATAATTACAAAAAAAAAAAAAAAAGTTTTTTTTTTATCCATACATAAATATTTACCTACTAGACGACAGACGTACATCCATCATCTCGCAGAACCTCAAACATTCATCACTCAAAACCACCCACCTACAAGCAAAAACATCGTAGTCTGGTACCGATGCGAGAAGCGTATTAAGAAGCTTCAGAGCGCGAACAAGTGGTGAATTACTGTGAGACACAGTGCGCGCCTTTGGCAATGCTAGAAGATGGTGGTGACGAGGCCGGAAGTTGAACTTCGTCAAAGATGGGACAAACAGGCGTACCAGTTGCGCGACCAACTCAGGACAATCAGACTCTCCCCTTAAGATTCTACCAGCACCAGTCAGTAGCACGTAGTGTCGCCTCACCTCCAGAGAGTTAAAACCCAAGACACCAAGCAGGAATTTGGTAGGGTATAAAAATGGATAGTACCCATACATTTTCTTGTACAAGAACCGCAAGAAAGCTTTTTGGATCTTCTCCAGAAGCAAGGAGTAAGTGACTTCGTGTGGGTTCCATACAACTGATGCTGCCTCAAGTTTACTCCTGACTAGAGCGGTGTAGAGAACTTTGATGGCCCTAGGATCATGAAAGTCACGAACATTCCGAATAACGAAACCCAAGGCCCGATAGCAACTGACCGATATCGCCTTCATATGCTCATGAAACGTAAGATGCGCATCGAAAGAGACACCTAAATCCCTGACTGAGTTTACGCGGGCGATGTTTTCGGTACCTAAATGATACTTTGCATAAAAAGGATTATGGGCCCGAGAATAAGTCATAACCGAACATTTTTCCGTATTAAAGATAAGTTTGGCAAATGAAAAAATTGGGAAATGATAGATTTGACCAAAGATATTTTGACGAAACGGCAGGCTCCCGTGTCACGATGATCACTTACCAACAGGAGGCTCGCTTGCTCGTCTGCCTCCTTTTTCACATAAAAAAAACAACAATGAACAAAGATTAGACAGGAAAATAAATTTATATAGAAGAAGAAACTGGCTAGCTGACTGATGGGTAAGCTCACATACGAAACCGCTGGACTGGATATCTTAGAGGTGCACTTAGAAGGGATTTTTGGAAATTCATCCGCCAAGGGGTTAAAAGAGGGGGAAATTGATTCTACGCGTACGAAGTCGCGGGCGTCATCTACTACTATTTAAAAACAATGTAATTAAAAAAATATATATATCTCATTTCCTTACACTATAAATCCACTTGAAATAATCATAAGTGTCATTTTTCTTAGCAAACGGGTTAATGTACAATATTTTACAATAATCTTGCAAAATATCAATAAACATGCTAGCTGATTAGAAATGCTTATACTTCGCAACATATCAGCTTGGGACTGTTACTAATACTATACTAAATATTGGATAATTCGAGAACAGCCTTGGATCATTGAACCACAATTTAAGTGCAAATGGACGGCGTTCACGGCTCGCTGTGCCGAATCCACCTAGAGTCTCAGAGTTGCTAAACTTCACACATAGATTACACAAAAGCAAGCTTTGAAATCCCAACTGTTGCTATCTAACTTTCAATCATTATAACTCTTTAATCATCATACGAAATTAAAAATGATGAAATGACCTAATCATCATATCATTATGATACCTATTATGATACCCCACTTGTCATAGTTTGCACGACTTTATTTTTTTGCGTCTGGTTTCCGAAATATTTCATTATGATAACTGACACAGCTTCAAAGACACTCATAAGATGACAAATCGATATTATAAATCGGCCCACGCGTTTTCTTTATAGAGCGCCACAAAGCAACCAACACACTCCTCCTTAGGCAGTCAGGTAACAATTCTCTACATTTCATTTTGAGCCTTATATTTGTTATCCTTAGTCCATTTCAAGGTGTATATTCAGTAGACTACAAAGTCATCGAAACATCCTGAATCCATCAGAAAATAGCGTTTGTAATTGATAAAATCCATGAAGTGAAATTCGATAAAATAATTGGTTACCGTCAGTTCTAGCACCGTATTTTAAAGAATGAAGATCCTCGGGGTACTCCCATGTTAAGCAGTGAACGTCCATGAGCTGATATAATAACAATGATCAGATGATTAAGGAGCAAAAGTGGAGACGTTTTTTTGTAGTAGACTGTACCTACGAAAGCATCACTTGAGAACTTCTGCGTTAACAGAGAAATATGTTTTTCCATGTAAATGCTCTCATTCTTAAGTCTTCGATTTCTGAATACCAATAAATTTTTCAGGTATTTAAGCAAATAGAAAGAGAATATTCCGCTTTTTTGCCAATGGTATGGCCTATCCACAACCTTGCGCGGTAGCTTCAATTGTCAACCCAATTCAACTTTTTTGTGTGCTATGCAAATTCAACATTCTTTACTCCTAAAATCGACGCAGTGAGTCCGCACTTTACGCACATTCATTTCGCAAGTGACTGTGGACGAACGAGAAATATGCAAAAAAAAGAGTACCTATATTTGTGTTTGTACTTCGAACTGCCCGAGTGGCCATGACATACATCAGTGACCTTGACATATCGAGAGTAGTTTGGGTTTGAATCCAATCATGCGCAGGTTATGGGCCCGGTCAGAATAAAACGGATTTTCTTTCCATTGTGTTACTTTTTTCAAATAAAATAAACCGGGCAAGAGCTTGTTGCACCATGCTCAGTGAATGGTTCGGAAGCCGTAAATACAAACACAAACATTTCAAAGGACAACTTTTTTTTACCTATTTTCCGTGACGTAGCCAAAATGCACAAGAAATATGCTTTCAAAGACATTATGATTTTCCAATCGTCTGGGCTTGCGTGCAAAGCAAAACATTTAAATCACAACAATGACCCTTGTTTCTTGTTTGTTTTTACCATTTGTAATGAGCTTACCCTCTCACTTCGTTTAAGTATTTTTAATAGGCAATGCAAATAACCGGTTTTAACCGGGTATTTTCATACAAAAACGTCTAATAAGCGGTTAACTAAATAATTGGCGGATAAGGGTCTCCCAGACCTATCAACGCGGAATCGGCTTGATGAAGAAAAGATTTATGTCCATGCAATAAGAGTGAAAACGACGTCGCTCGGCTCGGCTCGGCTCGATTCGGCGTTGAACGGAACGACGTCGTTTTAGATCTTATTGCATGAACATAAAACTTTTCCTTGCCGGCTCAAGTCGATCGCACGTCGATAGGTCTGGGGAGACCCTAACTGTCATTAACCCTCTACGAGTATTATTTAACTATTGCTATGTAATAGTTTGGAGGAGGCTTTTACCGCAAAAGGCGGCCCTTACATCTAACAATACTCTGTTACATAAGTACAAAACTAACATTACTAACAAATAAATATCTAAGTACACAATATAAAATAATGGATAAGAACTATATGTATACTACTATATACTATACTATTATTACTCCCTATGAAAATTCTTAGTTTTGACACATTTGCCTGCTCAAGCTACGCTTGAATGTTTTTATTTATATTTTTATTTTGTTAAATTCATTGTTTTATATCATGCTAGGTTAAGCTTTATAATTGTATAATATCATAAGTAGTATTTAAAAAAAACGACTGACTGTTGAGTTTCTTGCGGCGTTTCTTCTCAGAAGTGGTCTCTTGCAAAGCGCTGGTAGATTTTGACGTGTAAAAGTGCCCGTGCGGCCTACTTACTGAATAAACATCTTTTTTTTATCTTTTATGTAAGGGATAAAATAAAGCTAATAAATTAAAAAAAAAAGTAATACGCACTGGGGTCCTAATGAAAAAGGTTATAACTCTACTAAAGATCAAGTGAAAAAGGATAGTATACTCCGTTTAGTGACGTATACTATATTTTAGGTTTTAGGACGCGTTAAGTCGACTCACTAAGACCTCAGTTTAACAGGTGATGTTGTCCTGAATACAAATTAAAAAAAAGATTTGATTGGCTTCATTATGAATAATGGTAACCCTTGCCTTGCCTTACAAACAGACAGACACACACATAGCAAACTTCAAACTTATACACCCGTCTTTTTACATCGGGGGTGTAAAATAAGATTCAAAGTTGACTAGGTTATATTGTCTGTGGTAGCATTACACCACAGTCAATGGTAGGGCAAACGCTTCTTGGAAAAAATGTCGTCCTACGGTCAGAAACACATCAAGTGACATTACCGGCGTATGCGCAACATTACTTGTGGCGCAACCGTGTGGTCACCTTTCTAAAAATATACAAGTTTAGAGTTTTAACTTAGATCATGCAGATACGAATAGATATACAGAGTGTTAGGTAATTCGATAAAAAATGACCTGGAGACACTTAGGCCGTTCCGTAAAAGCTAATTTAGGCTTAGTAAAAGTATCACTGTTTTAATAACGCCATCAAACATGCAAACGCGCATGTAACCACGATTTTTTTATATGTTAGGTGTCTTGAGAGTACTTTACAACCAAGTTTGCAGCAATCTTAATATAAATAGTAGATTGTGTCACAAGGGAGCAAAATGACATATTTAAGGCGAGGGCGTACATTGAATCCTGAACGAAGCGAAGGATTCTACAATTGAATCCCGAGCGTAGCGAGGGATTCTAAAATAGAATCCTGAGCGTAGTGAGGGATTCAAGTGTTAACGCCCAAGGTGGAAATAATTTTGCTACCGTGTGACACATACTGCTTTTCACATCACCTATGAGGAAAATAAAAGATCTTAGTGATGAAACAAATTTAATTATTCACACATTCTAGAAATGCTGAAATTATCAAATTTAACAACAGGAAATTATCGCACTTAACAACAATTATCAAATTTGGCAACAAAATGTCCTTGAACAGAAAAGTGCCACTTTGATCCCTCCTAGCAGGGAAGAAAAGTCTCCTTTCGGAGTAGGTGATATGAAAATATAATTATTGTTTACTACCTATCTGTGGCCGGCGCCGCCGATGTATTTTGTTTCATATAATCCTTTGCCAAGTGAATTGCGATCACAACAAAAAATAATGGTACCTATTCAAATAGGTAAAGCTTCTCTCGAGTTATGGCGCGATCAAGGTAATCAGGAATCAATTTATATAATACAGGGTGGAAATTACGAACGCCACATGGACGGCAACCACCTTTAATGTTGGAAATAGCAAATTGTACGCGAAGGAGAATTACTTACTTTTTTTTAAAAACCAGCGCTGATGGAATTTTCTTTTTTTTCTACCTTGACCGGGAATCAAACTGGTTGGATAGGACAAAATAATAAAGTAGGGTTTTTCTACGGTATTTATTTGATTCAAAGGTGTTGTAAGGTATAAGTAAATAATCGCTATCAATGACGCTTTCAATCTGTATCATAAAACACGACTTTTTTTGTCACATTCGACCAGTTCGATTCCCGGTTAAAGAAGAGTATATTTTTTGAAAATCCAATGATGAAGTATTAACATACAAACATACATACTGTCACGCCTTCATCCCAGAGTGGGGTAGGTAGAGCTACAGAATTACCAACAACTCTAACAACTTGTTGTCAATTCTATAACCACATTTTGCAAAAACAGGCTAAGATGTTTACCAGTGTATATTAGTGACATATTGCAAGCCCATCGCCTAACAATACTACAAGCCTTTTATCCCTTAGTCGTCTCTTACGACTTCCACAGGAAGGCATGGAGTGGCATTATTCTAAGCCGGCCACCACACGGCAATGAAGTATTTATTGTTTTTAAAAATAAAAGTTAGTCTCCTTTGCGTAGACTTTGCTATTTCCAATAGTTGCCGACCAAGTGACATTCGTTTTTTCACCCTTTGAGGGTGAAATCACCAGAAGAGTGCAGCTTGGTTGGGCAGCATTTGGAAAGTTGCGTCACGTCTTTGAGTCACCCTTGCCGCAATGCCTGAAGACCAAGGTATTCAATCAGTGCGTCCTGCCGGTCATGACATACGGAGCCGAGACGTGGAACCTGACAGTGAAACTAGCCCACCGACTACACGGCATCCAGCGAGCTATGGAAAGGTGTATGCTCGGAATCTCGCTAAGGGACAAAATCCGGAATGAGATGATCCGGCATAAAACTAGGGTCACTGACGTAGTTCAGAAGTGTAGCAGACTGAAGTGGCAGTGGGCTGGTCACATCTGTCGCAGAACCGATGATAGATAAAGATAAAGATAGATAAAGAGACATTTATTCGCAACAAAACAAAACCACATTACA
Source organism: Acleris sparsana (assembly GCA_923062465.1). Taxonomy (NCBI): domain Eukaryota; kingdom Metazoa; phylum Arthropoda; class Insecta; order Lepidoptera; family Tortricidae; genus Acleris; species Acleris sparsana. The sequence goes on from OV281288.1 coordinate 3,226,686, forward strand.
CAGATAAAACAAAATCAAGACACAGAAAAATTGTTACGAAACGGTCCCAACTCAGCATTCGCTAGCCGTAAAGCCAGCACTGGTCTTCCGTTGGAACCGCTTGGTGAAAAATGATCGGTGGAGTAGACGGGTTCTCGAGTGGAGACCACGGCTCGGCAAGCGTAGCGTAGGGCGCCCTCCAGCCAGATGTACCGACGACCTGAAAAAAGTGGCTGGTGGTAACTGGATGGCGAAAACGGGAGATCGGGCCTTGTGGCGAACCCTGGGGGAGGCTTACGTCCAGCAGTGGACTGCAATAGGCTGAAATGATGATGATGATGATCCTGTATACATATAGATAGCTGGGCTATCATTACTGTCAAGTAAATAAGGGCTATTAGAACGTTTACAAGTCAAAAGCAATATGGCTTAACCGAGCAAAGGGGCTCAGGTGGCGCGTGTTGTTTAAATTCTCCATATTTACCTCAAGATTGTTTTCATCTTGTAATCAATACTAAATAACTTTTACGTCAATCAATCAACTTGTTTTTCTTTATAGAAGCGAAGTGACCTTTCAACTGTGTACAGATGTCAGAATTGTTGAAAAATAAGGAAAAACGTGACGGCAATTGATATTTTTAACATCCCCAATACAACTTTACTATTTAAAGTACATTCACGTCCTTTGTCACTTTAACGTCATGTTTGATCCGATGCATTCAAAGGCATTAAAGCGACAAGGTACAAAAGTGAGGAGCTACCTCACTACTTATAAGACCTACTGTACCAAATGCAGATTTAGAATTCATTAAGAGATTACAAGTTTATATAGATATGGCTAGTGCGATTGGTTAGATAGATTAAATATCATGTTGTTTATTGGTTACTTACCGCAAGGCAATGTTATAGTTATAGGTAATTAAATTCAATTAGATCCTATTTATTTCGTACCTTTTTGATAGTTCCCGTCAACATTGCGCTGTATTAAATACTTACTTGTACTACTCGTATTCATATTTTAATTGGTTTTGCGGGTGGTAGCTTAGAGGCATTCCATCTTAGTCCTCAGGGTTTGCAACACATTTGCAGTCTTATGCTTGCAGTCTTGTGAATGCGAATGTCTATGGGTCACAGTTTCCACTTACCATCAGGTGGCCTGTGTGCTCGTTAGCTTTATCTATGCCATAAAAAAAACACGAACAGTTTCAAAGTTCTTTTGGATACGTTAAAATGTTTGTACAAAGCTTTAGTGGAATCGATTATAGATTATACACCTGATTGTTATGGATTAAACTTTTTTTTTAACTATAATTGAAAATATGCAAAGTAGATTCCTAAAACTTCTTGTAAACAGAAAAACTAAAGCTAAATGTAAAAAAGATGATCGTCAATTGTTCAACATCTGTAAAATTCTCCCGGTTAGCCTGAAGCTTAAATTCCTGTTAGCACTTCATTATCACGGCGCTCAAGAGCATGATCTACCCCTTGTCGAGCATGCGTGCGGCACCAGGTCGGTGGCTGCGGGGAAGCACGCTGTGCCGAGGGTCGCTAACTACTATGGTGACAGATGCCTACAGAAACGTCTACCTTACATTCTTAATAGCTTGCCCACAGACATCGGGTTAGAGGCCAATAAGGCAAAGTTTAAAAGAAGACTGTTCAATTATTTAGTTAGTATTGTATACATTTTAAAATTACTATTAAATAAAGTTATATATTATTATTATTAACTAGGAGGCTAAATGATCCCGCAGTCAAACTGCGTAAACAGTTTTGTGGGACAATTTTCTATTGTAATATTGTAACCAATTGTTTTGTTGAAGTAACGTTTTTTTGTAGGTGTTAGTGAAACTAGAACAAAGCTATATCACTGACTAAAATAGCCTTTTTTACTTTCGTTGGAGTCTTATAAACGTTAATTATTATAGAATACACGATAGTACAAAAAATAAAAAAATTACACAAAAAACTACAATCCATTGGACGCAGAGTAATTTTTTTTTAAATGCCTGCATATTTGTTAAATACTCATATCAAACTGATTTTTCCGTCACATTAAGTACTGATTATGTCATGCTGGTCATCGTATCTTGTATAAATACGCTTTAAAAAAATTACTTTAAGCAAATAGTCTTTTAAAGCTGATATGTCTTAAACAGCTCAAATGATTTGCATAAACCTTAACTAAGAACCATCCTGATTAAACTAGATTAAAGCCACCGTCAGACATATAGACACACAGATACATACTTGAAACGTATACCACCACTACATACACACATTTTGTCAAGGGTTAATTATATTGGATGGAGGATAGAGCTGCTAAAAAGCTATCGATTTAACCCCTATTTTTGGTTCCCCTTGTTAACGCATAATCATACTTTGTCTGAATGTATGATTTCACAGAATACTAATTTCGCATAACTGTCATTATAACTTTGACCTACTACACGGTATTACACAAAACATTTGAGAAAATATTTTCCGTTTAAGCTGGAGAAAAACAATGCGAAAAGAAATTTCGGCGTAAAAAGTTTCGGCGATATGGATGGAACCCCTATTTTTAGCCGAATAATACTGTATCATAATACTTAGCATAATTAGCATGCAAATTGTGTGAAATGTTGTATGCTAAGAAATTTATGCGAAAAGTAATTCTGCGGAATAATGATTCTGCCAAGGGTTGCTATGTGAAACCAAATTATGACGATCATATTAGTGAACCCTCCGAAACTAGTTAAATCGCAGAACATATATGGAGGTGATTCGGGTGCCCTTTAAGATCCTAGAGGATCCTAGGGGATGGAGGAGGAGGAGGAGGATAGGAGGAGAGGGAGGTAGACCTCTGGACTTTCGGTTAACACTTTTTCTAGCACACCCAGTAATTATAATAATTATTTTCATACGGTAAGTACGGCATGAACTATGACTGCATTTAATTATTAGCCCATAGACATATCGTTAAGATAATCTTTAAGGATTTTCCATAGATTTACAGGTTAGAATTAAGTTAATGAACGTCTAAGAGTACAATAGTAAAGGCTGCAGCACAAAGCAGGCTCGCGGCGTAATCGCAACGTAATCGCAGCGTTTTTGATCTAAAGCGAAAAGCTTTCGTCGGTCTTAGGTAGGATTCGAATCTTCATCTCCTTTGGCCATCCGGGCCGACGCAGACGCATTAGCACTTATGCCAACAAGACCCTACGTAAGACCCACGAAATTTGTGACCGCTGGTATTTTCATTACTCGGAACGGTTTTGGTTTGGTAGTTCAAATCATGAGTTCCTATTCTTAGTATGTACTGAATATTTAAAATAAAAAAAAACTTAGGTGCTTTTGAACTGGGAATCGAACGAAGTTATTTATTATCATCACAACTCCAATAAGGTTAGCCTGCTCTTTCGTTTGTCCGAATTTTCACAAGTTTGGAAAACATTTTTTTCTCAACCAATTAATTTCTCAAAATAAATACCTGCAGAAGCTGTAGGTTCGTTTTTTTTTTAAACAATTCAGCTAAAGTTTCCGGAATTAGCGAGCGAGAACCTGAGGATTCGAGAGATGCTCGGTTTTTTTTTCTAAAATCCCTGTGCTAAGGCCCGACTACACTAACTTTTATAGCTTCCAAATTGTTCATGTTCATCTATTTAGATTGGCCTCCCTGAATAGTCTGCGAACGGCTAGAGCATTTTCTATAGTTCCTTTTCTTGTGTAGTGTGTGTAAAACGCTGATATCGTTTCTCTTTTTTTTTTATCAGGGTATCAATGTCAGTTATTGGCGTTTATTCATCTTCTTTAATCATTACCATAATTAAATACTCATGTTAACGCACTAATTAGAGAAACAGAGGCATTCTATCTTAGTCCTCAGGGTTGGCAACACACTTGGAGTCTTGGAATCACTGTCTTGACATTGCAGTCTTGAGAATTAAAATGTCAATGTGTCTCAGATCCACTTACCTACCATAGCATAAAATTAGTATGAATGAAGAGGCGTTTTGTCTAGCGATTTAACTTCCGTACTATGTGTGTTTGCAACTTCATCACCTCATTTCTATGGGAAAAAATGACCTTCTGCTGGAGTTTCTTGCGGCGCTTCTTCTCGGCAACGATGGTCTTGTCCGAAGCTAGTAGATTCACTCTATATTACCGACGTGTAAAACCCCTCATGTGGCTAATTTACTGAATAATAATCTGAATTTGCAAGTCAAGTTAGTGGTGTGATGAGCCCTTTTAACAATTAAGTCAGCGACTACCTTGATAAACACATTATGTAGTTGTACGTCAGAGTACTTAAATGATCCGCGATCCTTGTAACTGAGACATCATTAACAACTATCATTCATACAACTTAACCATTTATTTTATTAGAGACAAAGAATTACATCGTATTCCAACAGAAGACTGACGCGGACTTTAGTGCCAGATGTGCTAGTATTGCAAGATGATGCATTTTGGTGAATACATTCTATTTGTACGTACTTCTCTGCCCTTTCTCTAGTCCTGCTGGTTTCTATTCAGGACATGGGAAAATATTTGTGTGATCAGCGCGATTATGTTCCATTTTTTTCGATATTTTCTATGTATTTATTGTTATTGAGCTTACATTCGTAATGATTTTATTGGTGTTACCTTGTAATGTTACTTTTAAGTATTATTGTATTTTATTATGGGAAAAAATGACCTTGTGCTGGAGTTTCTTGCGGCGTTTCTTCTCCGTAATGATGGTCTTGTCCGAAGTGAATCTACTAGATTCATTCTACAATACCCTGCGAATCCAATATAATAACATCTTCAGGATGCTGTTTGGGCTTCCTCGATTCTGCAGCGCCTCTGGGATGTTTGCCGGAGCTAGCGTAGAGAACTTTTATGCCGTAGTACGGAAGAAGACGGCCTCTGTGGTGAAACAGATGAGGGGGAGCACAAATAGCATCCTGAAAATGATAGCAGATAGGTGGGATTCGGATATTCTCCGCCGATACACCGACCTTCGTGTCTTACGACCCTGAGATAGTTTATGTGAATGTAATTTTTTATAATGTACCTACTAACGTAGTTTATATAAGTGTTTTTGTACCTAACTAACAACCTATGAATCTGAGAAATCTGAAAATAAATATTTTTTATTTTATTTTTTATTTTTTTATTTATATCTTATAATTACCGACGTGTAAAATAACCCTCATGTGGCCAATTTACTGAATAATTTTTTTAATTTTAATTTTTAATTTTTTAATATTTTTTTTATCTTTATTTAGTACTCAATAGTACAAGCCTAGAGCTTTGTTTAGAACTAGGTCAATATCTGTGAAATGGCCCCCCGCACTGACACGCACTAATTACGCGAGTGCATACTTAATTGAACTTTGAGTACTCACTCACAACTTAACGGAAAAATGTTTTGCCACCTTTTTAATTATACTTTGTCATATACGCTATACATTGTGTATTCATTTGTACCACAAAAAACCATCCTTCGATTTCAGGACAATACTTAATTATATTAGAAAACACATTACCACACAAACACATTTGCGGGTGGTAGGACCTTGTGCAGGGTCCATCCGGATCGCTACCACCATCTTATCCATTAACCTACCGCCAAACAGCAGTATTCGCATTGTTGTGTTCCGGTTTGGGGATAAGACAGCCGGTGTAATGACTAGCATAGAGGCATTCCATCGTAGTCCTCAGGATTGGCAGTCTTGTGAATGCCAATGTCTATTCGTCACAGTTTCCACTTACCATCAGGTGGACTGTGTGCTCGTTTGCCTTCTATATGACATAAAATAAAACAAAAAATAGTATTAATGAGGGCGCCTATCAGCATCGCGGGTCTATTCTGGTCATGTTTATCGATGTCGATAATCGTGGATAAAACATCTGTCACTTTCTGACCGGTGTGTTAGTGCGAGAGTAACGGATGCTTTATCTCACGCGATAAAGGCGACCATGACACGGGCCCAGGAGGGCTAGCACAAGTTGTATCCCATTCTATCTAGTCAGCAACGATACACGCACTGAGCGATAAGCGATAAAATACAACTTGTGCTAGCTCTATAGGTGGATGTGTTCATTTGCATTTTTAATGTCTTGACAAAATGTAACCAAAGTGATTGCCTCTTTTCAGATACATCGTTGTCAATCCTCAACTCCAGTACATTTTAAGCCGGTACGTTATGTTTAATTCAGGTAACACCAACTATATTTACACTTTATATGGTCTTTAAAAACTATATTTCTATTTTCTTTAAGGAAAAGAAAATTAGTAGTATAAAAAAACACACGAAATAATCATAATCATCTTGTGCTTATCTCAATCATTTAAGGTCAGTGCAGCAGGTCATTTTCTTCCACACATCTCTATCAGCTGTCATCTCAGTATTCCCTCAATTGTTTTTCCTATTGCTCGGCTCTTCACACATTCAATCCTTCTTCTTAGGTCTTCCCCTTCCATTATGGCCCACTACAAATTAATATTGATTATTTTTACGATCACGATTTTTGCAGCGGTTCTTTGACGATTGGAGAAAATGTAGTCAAATGTATCATTTGCCAAATTTTAATTTACCAAAATGGTATTTCCCGCCGCGTCAGTTTGCATTTTATTTTAGTCACAAGTTTACATTAAGTATGCTCAAAATAAAACAAAATAATTACAAATGTTTTATGGATATAGTATTTGACGAAAAATATTTTTCCTAAACAGCAGGGACTGCATTCATTTACAATCTTCTCAGTGTGAAAAAATATATATTAGAGCGAACATAACTTATAAATAATTACTTAATATTTTTGGAGTAGGTAAATAGCAATATATCCTGCACAGAATAATTTTCTGATAAAAAAAGTTAATTTAGAAAACTACAATAAATCCTAAAAACATTTCATATCCGTTGTTGCAGTCTTCAGATCGCAATGTGGCTCAGTATACTGATATACATGGTATACTACTCGGTGTATACAATCCTTCTGGCGATTGGTGGTCTCTGGTGCTTCGAGGAGTGTACCCTTACTGAGGAGGAGGAGTACCTGTTCTACAGCCAGCATAGGACCCTGCCGTACTGAATTGTCGGTGAGTAAAAAAACGGTTAAAATATGAGTCGGTTTCGAGCACCGAGGATTCCGTCCGTATGAAATGTGTTTGTACAAAATATTAAAAATCCAATAAATCCTGGTGCAGCTTGCTGTCATACTTTAGAAGCTCGTTCATATTGTTCTTACTTATACATGTATCTCTTTTAAGTATAGAGCCGTTACTTTACCAACATTTTCTCTTTACCCTGTGACAGTTTTAATCTTTTTTAAAAAGCAAATTTTAATTTTAAAAAAACTTGTCCTGAACTAGGTATATAGTGACTCCATAGTCTATGATTTTTTTTTGAATACTAAAAATATTCCAAAGTTTTAAAGAAAAAGGGACAGACCGACATACAAACGGACAAAAAAGTAATCTTATAAGGGTTCCGTTTTCAGTATTTGGTACGGCACCCTAAAAATATCTAGATAATAAAAAATAAAATTAAATGCTGTTCGTTGGTTAGCGCATCACATGAGAACAGCTTGACTAAATTTGCATTTTTTTTTTATGTGCTTTTTAGTCCGTATACGGATTTTAAGGTATGTTTTTCAGATTATCCATCAAATAAATATCAGAAAAACATTTCACACAAATAAATCTTGTCTAAAACTAAAGTGAGGACTAACTAGTTAACTTATATAGATTTACATGACAATAATATACGTAATTGTATAGAGAAATTAAAACTAGGATATATAGAAAACATTCAAAAATATTCACACGTATATCAAACGAATATTCGCCCTTTGTTCGATCAAAGAAATATTCTCTTTGATCGAACCCGGGACAGCTAGCATATGTACAGTCACTGGTACGAGTAAATGCGAGCGTTTGTTAGTCCTTTACCTCGAAAGCATAAATTCCTTGTAGCGGTTCATCGAATCGCATTTCACCTCGAACATTTATTTTTCGGGTTGTGTCTCGATCGTTTACTGTTTTAGTCGTTAAAATTTTGAGGCGCATTTCACCTCGATCGTTCATTTAACTATAGCGTTGTGTCTCAATCGTCATGTTTTTTAGTCGATATCAGTTTTTGTCGCATTTCACCTCGATCGTGTGATAAATTATCGCTTTGTATCCTAATCGTCTAATTCAGTATTAGATAATATATTTAGTCGTAATGTACTTTTTCATTTTTTTAGCCAGGTTCGAGTTACATATTTTCTCACAAATATTGAATTATATAATTATAATAATAATTATTGTATCCTACTTCAATGTCGCAATGACAGAATATATCTAATATTTATTAGTCACAAAGATAATATTTCAATGAGTTTGATAGCATTTAAGACATTAAACTACAGGTACAAAACACGTTTTAAAAAAATGATACAGAATTTTAGTGCGAACATCAATTAACGCGGCACATTAAATAGAGTCCCAAACAAACATCGATCGCGACGAAATGCGTCTAGGGTAAAATACTACACGAAAAATTAAATGCTACAAATTAATTATATTAATGTAAAAAGCCACGCGAAAAATTTCTTCAAGTAAAATATTATATTGAAATTTTGTTAATTTGAGATGAAATGCGATTCGGTGAATCGCTACAAGGAATTTATGCTTTTGAGGTGAAGGACTAACAAACGAATGCGAGTCTAACCGACATTGACCAAACCATAAAGACTTTTTAAAACCTCTTGCACTATGTTCTTAATTTCTTTTTATTTTATTAAACAAGCTCCAAATATTTCTCACCAAGGCCAGCGAAATTGGTCGAGTATGACATCGGTTCCAATAGACTGCACTTTCGTTAGTAAATTATTTCGATAGTCTTACTCCATGAAAGACGAGTATTATTCCAGCGGCTCCATTATGATCTCGTTTATCGATGTAGATAAAATGTGAATAAAACATCCGTCACTTTCTAATAAGTGCGAGAGTGATGGACGTATTCACAGCGATAAAATTTAACATATTTTTATATCTCGATAACTAACTTGCCCGTATCTGTTTTTAGTAAAGAAATTTGATTTTTTTATTTTTATTTAAAAAGGGTCTAATGAAGGGTTAAAAAATGGAATTGATTGTATTAAAGCAAACGGGTTATCATAACATGTGATGTACTTTATGATTTATAGCCAAATATGTACAAAAATACCATTTACATCCCTTATTTTCGAAGTTAATGTACTAAAAATAACTGAAAAATTCCTGACTTACGAAGAGAAAAGATAAAATCAATTTTATCGTTTAGGAAAAATTTACAAAAAAAACCGTATTAAAAATGAACCTTATTGCATACAAGATGAAGTTCATAACATAGTATTTTCTTTTGCGATTTTCAATCATATTATATTAAATATGAAACCCTCGGTGCACGAGTCCAGCTCGCACTTGACCGTTATTTTTGTGTGAATGTTATTCGATTGCTCTGTATTTATTGTTACATATGTATATTTGTATTGTATTTATTTATTTATTAATAAGGATCATATTAATTTTTAACTCACTAAAACGCCAGTGAATTCATTACTTATGATTTAACTAATTATTTAAAATGTTATAAATACTAAACAATTTTAGTTATTCAGTTCTTGCAGGCATCTCCAGTTTGACAAGATACAAACGTACGAAATGCATACACTTAAACACGAAGGTGAACACAATTGATATTATTTTCTTTAACAACATTAAGTAATATTACTTATATAAAAAAGGGCGGTTAATAATCATAAGGTCGAATTTCCATTCCCAACTGTTTCATTTGTGCGAATTTTCATTAGTAAGAGATTTTACCTGAAACCGTTTAACTTCCCAGGATTGCCATAAAAAAACCTAATCTAACCCAATTTCTACAAGTTTAACCCTTGAAACAATTTTAAAAGTTTATGAGCACTGTAATAAATTGTAATGCATTTCTAACTTAAGAATTTTCGGTGAAATAAAACAGAAGCGAAAATTCGACCTTGTCGAAATATACTTACGGTCTTTTTTAGACCGATCCAAAGCAAGTAATTGCTAATTTCTAGCAATTATTATGAGTTCAGGGCCTCAAATGATGCACGGGTAAACAATGCTTTAAACCAGTAATTTCCATCTATATTTAAAAAATTACTCCATAAGCTCTTGCAACATTTTTCCGAATTAATTTGGGTGCATCATCGGGTTATGCAAACTAAACAGGACGAGGCAGGTAGAGTAAGGTCACAAACGTAGAGTTGTATCCCCCCTTAAATTCAATTAATTGTTGCCGCCTCTAGCATCGCTCAGTACTCTGTGGCGATTGAAGCCATAACGACTGAAAGGTTGTTCGGTCATTTAAATATTTTTGTCAGTATAGTGAATATATTAATTAATTCGGTATTATTTAATTCACTTTATTTTCTTGGAATATTGTTTCGTGACAGTATAGTGAAATTTTTAAATAATATAATTTTACTGCACTTTAATTTGAAAATGGAACAACGATAGTATAATTTAGTTTTGAAGTGTGAACTGTTAGACTCTGCTAGTTTGTGATTCAATAATAAATTAGTTTGAGGAGAGGTGATTAAAAAGATCTTATTTAAGGTGAGTGATTTATAAAGAGTGTATGATGCGATGCATACTCATTTTATGTTACTTTTTAATGGCACAGTTTTTTTCGGTACGGTTAATTATCATACGCCACAAAACAAATAATAAATTCTTACTAGCGATAACCAAATAAATTACAACCGTAAAGCACTTTAATACATGAAGGTTTTTTTAATAATGTATTTTATTAAGTCAAACATAGGTACTTCTACAATATAAGAAATAACTTTCACAACACCTATTTGTGTTTATAGTTTGACTATTTTTAAACAAACCGTGTTCTCAACTTAAATAGTCGTATTTAATTTTCTGTTTTATTTTCTATACAGAGTTTAAGATACATTTAACTTTATTAATTTTTATTTAAGATAATAAAGTCAAAAATAATAAACAAACATAAAGTTTATAATTCACCCACGGTAACGCTTGATGCTTTCTCCTAAAGTTTTTTAAATGCAAACATTTGGGAAGTCAGTGATGCTATGCACTTTAGCTCAAGTTCATTGAAAATTTATTTTATTATAAACAACTACTTATTTAATACAGATAAAAATTTACAAAATGCACAAAAAAAAACTTTTATTTTCATGATTACGTTTATACGCATACGTTTTTCATAACAGTACAAGGTTTCTTTTTCAACCTAAAATAAAGTAAGTGGACTTTGTTATCTTTTTATCTACAAAAATAACAACTTAATTTATTTATTATCCACTTTTATTAGTAATTATTATAAAGCAAAATTCCACTTAACTGACATGCTTTGAACCCGGGTTCATATGTTACTAATAAAGCATCCAAATTTTACTTCTACGTGGATTAAAAAGTATAAATTAGTCTGACTTTAATATTGTGATATTCATTTGCAAAAATATTTCAAAGTCTAATATTGAGATTGCTTAAATGTAACATAACTTATTCTTTAACGATACATGCTACGAAATTGTTTCCATTATTAATCTAATATTTGACACAAAATAAATGACTTTTGCGCTAACGATTAGCAAGAAAGGTCAAATATAAAAGATTTTTCTGTCTGTCAGTGCTCGCTGAGAACAAAAGAGATTTTTGACTGTAGTAACTTAGGATGTGGTGAAAGAAAAAAATAGTGAATATTCCATTAACATAGTAAAATAATACTTAATGACCCAATGAATTGGGTCAAACAAAATATCCTAGTCTTGATATCCACACCGATCTGTCAAACAGACAACAGATTCTGTTAAACAAAAGATATCAAGTTTGGACGCTACCTGGACCGTTCCTGACTAATCATCGAGAGCTTAAAATCAATTAAAAATAAAATAAACACAGTTTGATACATAACATACTGTACATCCTAGTTTCCGTTTTGCATTACACAAGAGTTACAATCGATTATCTAATTTTTGTTTCCCTTTCGGAAGAACATGTGGAAGTTGGAACTTGGAACCAACCGGTGGTTAGGCTGATTTTCGCTTAAGGCCTTGGTTGCAATATCCTGCCCGTTGCGTGCGCGCAGCTAGTTATATAGCGATGCGATTGCACAATGCTACGGTTGATTATTAATGCCAAGATTCTGTTGGGCTAAATACCCTTTAGGTTTTAAATAGTGCAACTGCGGATGATGCAAATTAGTATTTTTTGCAGGAAAACGCGTAAGTCGATTAATTTACAGTTTTTTGTAATTAAATTCAAATTTAACTTTTTAATTTGATGAATTTATTTCTTCTCTCTATCCTTAATACTAGTAGTCTTTTAAAAATAGTTTTGGTATATTGCTTTCGAATCGGAATTTAATTTTCGGGCCGCTCATGCCAAAATGTTAACTAAATATATATTGATTTTTAGGATACCGGAAATATCAATAAACTTGCCATATTGCAGAAAGATTATGAACTACCTTTGTTTTTTTTTTTTTAATTAAATGCCCACCGACTGTCTTTTATTTTCGTTCGGAACCATCGTTTTTTGAAGGGCAAGAACTATGAATTTTAAAATTGGAACGCGGTGGCAGTGACCGCCATAGCTAGGGTTTGGTCGAATTCGACCGCGAGGCCGCCCAGTCTCAACCAACCTCAGAAGGCCAGATTGCAAAATACACTTTTGTAATATGTTATGATTTTTTAAGATTCACATTCCTTTACGCGCTTGACCGGTGCCCAAGTACAGGTGTTTCATTGTCCAGCGCATGATTACGTTGGGTAACATTGTAACATGTTACGATGTCTTTTTATATTGTTATCGTTGGATGTACAAAACAAAACAAAAGTTCTAGTTTTTAAGAAACTCTACCTTTCATATTTGTTTTTTATATAAGCGTCAAGTATTTTATTGTTGTATAAAATAGCATAGATATTTAGTTTTATTATCTTTTGAAATGGCAACAAATGAAACGGCTTTATTTATAGTGTTGCATCATTTAAATAGTTTTTGCATTGTAATTTTTAAATTAACTTCATGAAGATAATTATTCAGCTAAATGGATTAAATAACACCAATTAATATTTTAAAAATGGTACTTTACTTTATTTTACTAGAGATTGCTGTTTATTCATTAAAGCTAATTAAACATTTATATTCATCTGATGCAGTGCATGCATGTAAGCCGAGATTTTATCTGCATTATATTTTATATACGACGGACGGTTGCTAAACCTTGCAGATGCGTACGATAATGGATAAATAATTTGTTTATTTATTTTTGATATTGAGGTCACCACAGTCAGTATCAAGTTTTATTTGGGCATGTATTATTTTAAGTTTACTAAAAAAATGAGGTTACCTAAAAATTCTGTAAATCGGTGTACCTAGTTGAGATAATCGCAAAGATAAAATATACAAATGGCTTGAATATAAACGTATTTTTTTACGTCGATCTGGGGTTCTGTTTAAGTGTATTGGTGGTAAAAGCTATTAATCTATAAAGATCTTTGAAATTTGGTCTTTTCATATGAGTATATTTTCCTACGTGTTGACGAACTATCAAATAATATTATAGCTCATTCTCATTTATTTTTTATTTTTAACGAATTAGGAAAGACCCAAAATAAACAGCTTTGAATTCCAAATTCGAGTTTTATCACCATGACCTTTGTCCTAGTTTGGCATTTCTACACATGACACTGGCCGGTGATAATTTGTCACTGGCCAGTGCTAACTGAAGCGCGTTGCATCAGTTGTGGGGTCCCTTAAGAGGCTAAATAGTAGCGTCAATTTTGCAACAAGTTTTTGTGCTGGTCACTTGAGATGTACAAAAAGGTTATGACATTACGTAGTTTTGGCAATGAGTGTGAACAACAATGACGGGTTAACAGCCCTATCAGCAATCTACTAATTATTGTCATTGTCAACTTTATTTTAAGTTAATAGAGGATAATTCTACAATACAAATGTACAAACAGTGTACGATTAGTATTTTATAAAGATCTAAATCAAATTACAAGTTGAAAAAAGTTAATATCAAACGGTTATCGATGCTCTACTGAATTATTTTCAATGTAATATTTTTTTATTAAAATAGCAAATATTTTGAAACGTCCGTAACCTTTTTATGTGAATCTATACCTTTATATACTTCCTTAAAAGGTTCCGTTCATCTTTCAGTACAAGTTATCTTATTCATTACAATTATATTAATGTTTTATTATTTTCCGCATTGTGTTATTATTGAACCCTAACTAAACCAGAATTCAAAACATGTCATATTAACATAACCATAATGACTTTTACGGCCATAAGCCACGTATTGTTCTGTCATCGGGACACTAATGAAATGTATAAAGACGTACGACCTATGAACTCGACAATTCATTATTTTGTTTCCATTGTATGTTATTTTACTAATTGCTTAGTTCTTACAGTAATTAGCGATGTCAAATAAAAAACATCCTGTATCCTGTAGCAGAGCTACTTACAACGTTTATATTTCTCTAACTTATTTTTATTAAATTTCTTAATTAATTTTATAATCACGTGTGGCGTTTTAATAAATTACTTGTCACTAATAGTGAAACACGCGAAGAATTATCAAAAAAAAAACGTAAAACTCAAAAATACTTACAGCATGATTCTTTTATTTCTTTTTTACCTAAAATACGGCTGTCACAGAATGAGTTCGGAACCGTGTGTAATTTCAATCACTTAATATATTCACATGCGAGGTATTTAAAAATAGGCGAAAAATTATTTAAATTCCTGAACGGCGTCGCTAGGTGCGTACCAGTGTAGTTTTTATGTAAAGTTAAAGAAACAAGTGTAATACCTGTTTATATGAGCTGTCACAGGACTTATCTTAGGTGAAAAAGAGTGTAAAGTTCACAATTCATCCGCATGCTCAGCATGAACCAAGTCCTACTCGTGCTCCTCATTACCGGGGTTTCCCCCTTTTTTTACAATCCACTATCGTGAGTAATTTTGCACTTTTATCTTACGAATCTATTCGTAATTAAGTGTTATTATATTATGACGAACCTCCGTACCTTTTCAGGTTCATTAAATTGTTTATCAGTCTGTTACCTAGAAACGTGAATGAAATTTGTTTACAGCCTTATTGACGTTTGATGTATTTTTCCTGCCTCGGTTCATTTTAACTTTACTAATAAACTTGTAAGTAGGTAGTACGTAAATCGATTTAATCTTTGTCTTTACTAGTTAATATATAGTAAAGATTTTCTTCGTAAAAAAACCCAGTGAACATATTAATGTCAAAGAAAATACAAATGTACAGGATGTCCTGAATTAAGAGGTCCATAGTCAACCTGTTTATACATGTGCCTTTGTGAAATTGCGTAACATGGGTCAAGTAAGTCGATTACGATTATTGATAATTATAATCACAAGTTATTGAAATTTCTATAAATAATTGCATTTAGTTTCATTCTAATGTTTCCCCGTAATGTCAAGATTTAAATGTCTGTCAGTGGGGTGTATTTCATGAACCGTATCTAGACACTTATAATTATCACAGCGTGTGCATAACTATACCTAAACGCTATAACAACAAATAATAAAATAAAATTAAAATTTAAACACCGTCCAAAACGTGTTTTTCACCGGGGTAATTTTTTCGTGAGCGAATCCTACTTAATCGTGCGCTTGCATTATGCGTCATATACCATTAGCCTTGTCATCTATCTAGTCTTGAATTACTGCCAGTGAATAAAAAAAAGCCGTCCTCTGCAGATTTAACTATAAAACAAACAGCCCTTGGTTCAATTCTTGGTATATGGATTTATTTCAGATTCATAGGCGTTTTTTTATATCTTTAATTATGTATTTCTTCACAATAATTTAAGTAAGTTTATCATTCCCTAGTACCCATAGTACAAGCCTAAAGCTAAGTTTAGGACTACGTCAAATTGTGGGAGGTTATCCCCTGTTTCTTTATACTAGTAAAGATCAAGGAAAACTAAGAGAAATACCATGAACCCATAGATTGTGATTATCCGTATATTTGCATCGCCGAGATGTTATTACAGCGAACATCCTGTATAAGTAATTATTTTTATTTTATCATTTTATACCTCACCTTTGTCTAAGTACGTAGTTAGATGTTTTATTGTGTCTGCTACAAACTAAGACGTTTATATATATTAAACGTCATTATCGTTAACTTTCAACGGCGTATGAATGAGCAATGAGTATTTTTTTTTCTTAGAATGATAATATGCGTTATGCTTATAATTTGATTAATGTTACAAAGATTATTTGAATTTATTCTATTAAATAAATTAAATTAAATTAAATTTTTCACTTTGATTTTAATCAGAACGATTTTTAAAAGAAATCCTGTGGTTTTAATTATATGAAAAAAAATTAACTAAGGAATCTCAAGTCAGGGATGTGATTCTCTTAAATATTAACCGGCAAGTTTATGTAGTCCCGTCAGAGCGTACAAAACACATCACAGGGCGTGCGTAACTACGGACTATAACGGTAATACAAACTTAACCAGAATGTAGCTATTAACCGAAAACAGTGAAAGGAGACATATAACCCTACTCTTCAATGACTAACATGCCTCAAAATATGTATATTATAACATTATGGTCCTCTGTGGTTGCCACTTTTATGTCATTTATGTCATTTTGTCATGCGAATAATGAATGCACTAATAATATTCTAGTATTTTATTCTTATAAGTAATAATACTGTGGACTAGTGAATGGGTATAGGGTTAGCTGGAAGAGATAGCTTATAGGGATAAGTTCGCATTTTGTACAATAAAGGGTTTTTATAAATAACATACAAGTCAACAGATCATAATGATAAATTAAAGCAGAGAGAAACGTTATCGTATTTTGTATGGTTTTAATGCAGTCCATCCAATATTTCAAAAAAAGTATCGCGTCTATGCAAATATAAACGAACTCATGCTCGCAATGTCCACGCTTTAGTAGAAAGGCATACAAAGTGCAATACCATCTAAAAACTTGCATCAACGCATCCGTACCTACATCCGGACATATTTCGCCACATTTCCACAACCTTGCTATCCAAACTCACTCGAACATCTATGCTCCAAGCATACCAACCTTAACATATATAATCGTTCAAATAATCATTTTGCCGAAAGATGGAAGGTCAACTTTCATAAGACATTGTGAAATGCGTCAATATTACGCTAGCAGTCAATGTCAATTTGACTATAAAGCATGTAGGTTAAGGAGAGCCGAGTTTTGGGTACCTTTACGAGATTAATTGGGAGAACTGTAATTATGTTCTCATAATGGACTGTGCAATTAAGATGTAACGAACAGGAATATATTTATTTGTTACTGATTCGACACATTCTTGTTTTGGGCGGATTATGGTTTGGACATGTCGGAATTTTACAAATACAAATCTCTTTATTGTCTGACAAAGGGTACATGCTTTTAAGAATACTTTGTATAGTGTCCCGAGTAAAGGTGTACAAAAGATTTTTTGTTAATTCTAGGTCTCGATTGTGTATAATCATGTCAGCCGAAAGACGTCCACTGCTGGACATAGGCCTCCCCCAAGGCTTTCCACTCACACCGGTCATGTGCTTTTCTCATCCACCGCGGTTCCGCGATCCTGGAAAGGTCGTCACTCCATCTTGTTGGAGGCCTATCTACCCATTGTGTATAATTCTACATTATTACCAATTATCCGATTTCAGATTTATAACTTTATTATATTTTTGAAAATATTTACCAACACCATTTGTTGTAAAACGAAGATAGTGTCATCTTTGTCTTTTGTCTTTTGATAAACTTTAACAAAAAGGCAGACTTTGAGGTTGGACATAACAACTCCATAATTTTTAAATAATAAAAAAGAACAATTACATGTCTGTTTTTACAGACTAAAAAGATACAATTCAGTTCTTCTAACAGTGGTTGGCACAATCGATTTAGCCAAGACCAAGATAAGGCTCTAAGACATCTTTTTTGAATTCTGAATACTTTGTCTTTTTGGCTAGGATTGTTAAACTAAGTATAAGTTTTAATCAGCGTCCCGAATGCAATCCCGCTCAATATTTATGTTGTACATTTACCACAACCGTACAACCTACAACCCTACAACCCTAGGTATACAAGCATCTGCTGCATAAACCTTTTTCTCGCACAGATATTTACAATACAATATTATGTGCATTACAGTATACAATGCCCTTCCTTTACAAATAATAATGCTTCAGGGAAAAAAAAACAAAATAGAGTTACTGAGATGGCTCCTTGACAATTGTTTCTACAACGTGAATGAATATATAAATCGTAATTAACTATTTTATGACCTCCAAAATTTATTTCAGTATGTGTCATAATTTGTTTTTGAAAAGGTCGTTAATGTCTAAAGCGTATTATAGGGTCGAGGGCTATCTAACAGACAAAAATGCATGGCCTAAACCCGAAACTTAGTCAATAATAATTTGTTCAAATGCAAAAGCTTTATTATGCTTTTTCTTGTCTGTGGGACACCGTTGATGCAGGACATATCGAAACTTTTATGTGGTCATCTTGCACCATCTCATACACACATAAGCAGTTGATTCTATTTTTCCTTTTTTTCTCTATCTTACGGGAGAGCCCGTAAGATTTTTGGCATGTTTAAAAAATGACTGACTGCTGAGCTTCTTGCGGCGTTTCTTCTCAGCAGGGGTCTCCTCTTGGGAAGCGCTGGTAGTATCTTGATGTGTAAAAGTTCCCGAGCGGCCTACTTACTGAATACATTTCTTCTATCTTTTTTATCTTTATCTTTATCAAATTAATATTTGTAGGCTGATATTTAAATTTGTAAATGGTTATCTGGACATCAATAATTGGATACATTTTAAGTTGACGTTATGACCTAACCTAAATTTGCATGTCTTTTATGGACTGAATGCCTGTTCTACCTAATGATCTGAGACCTATGTATCGCATTCTAGCAAATAAACATTAATTTCATTTCACTAATAAAATAAAAAGGACACATGAGCAATTTGGTAGTCAAAACAAACTTAATTTATGAAATAAGGTGACTTATACAAACGCGATCCTTTGAGACATACGCCCTTATTTCTAAGGAGTGCAGAATTGTATGTTGTTGTCTTTAATTGTCTTTGAACGAGTTTTTTTCACCGCATACATACGAGTAATTTGTTAGTATGCTAAATTACTTAAATTTTCGTGAAAGTGGTCCAATAAAATAATTATCATCAGCATAACCAAGCATTCATACAATCTACCTAATTAACGCTTAAAGTAAGACCTTTCGTTTTCCCTAAACAGAGACACATGTAGATGATATAATTTATATAAGCCTGTTTTGTGAAAACTGTGGTTACAGAATTAACAAGATTTTAGAGTTTTTGAAAGTTCTGTACCCTACTCGTAAGAAAAAAAAATCATCGCCAATTTTTACCTTTATGGTTTTCCTTTAAGGGTTGCAGTATAATCACAGTAAGAGAAGCTTAAGTTAAATTCACTAATGTGTATAAAAATGTTAAACCACAAACAAAATTATTCAAATGCATGTTATAAAACATTTTCATATCAAATGATCGCTTGCGCAACATTACTTAGAAGCAAAGTTACGATTTTCGCCGCAAAAACCGTAAAATGTTATTGTAAGGTTACGCAATAACTCTCTCTGTGCATGATCCGATCACATTTGGGGGAGAATTGTTTTATTATAAGTGGGGGGGGGCGTAAAATAATTTAAAAAGTGAAAGCTGATACTAACGCCATCTAGCGGGTGTTTGATGAACTGAAATTGGTATACAGGCGATGAAATTTCGTAGGAGTAGTCTTGGGATATTATTTTCTATGCTATCATTAAATTTCCCTTAGTAAATAAAGGCGAAACTAAAATCCATAATTAGTACAGGGACTGCAGCGAAACTTTTAGCTGAAGATTTGCCCAGTAATAATATAAACACCTAGTATAACTTCGTTAAAAATTGTTTAAGATTGTTAGGTTATAAATGTCAGTTGTCTATTAATATTATTGGCCACTTGTATTATAAAGCTTCTATTTAGAGAAGGCGGGTAAATTCTAAAATTGTTATTTAATTATAGGTCCACCGACATAAACATCATATTGTTATAATCAAGTTCGTCAAAAGTATGCGTGCTTTAAAATTATAAAGTCATTCCCTTTCTCATGAATTAATATCAAAACTTTACGTCTAATAAAATTTAATTTCAATCAAATAGCACAAAAAATACGCATAAACTCACACCTTTAAAAATTCTGGTGTCTTTAATTAATTTTCGAAACGGCAATTACTTTTACGACTGTCCGAGGCTAAGCGAAGGTCTGAAGACGTGTTGCCGGATCACAATCTCTTGTGTAGCCGCAACCTTCCGATATTCGATACGATTCTACACCGTGAAACACGATAAACAGAATTAAGTGGGATTGTTCACAAAATAATGATTATTATTTAGTATTTAAAGCGTCTTTAAGTCAGTGTTGTCTAGTTTCTTTAAAATTAAATTAAAATGGGGTATACTATATTAAAAATACTAGCAAAAGTATAACGCTAAACAGAAATACGTATAGTAGGAAAACCAACGCAACACGCCAATCCGGTCCAGCGGCCTGCGGCGCTAATTTAGGAAATGTCACCTTCTCGCATTGTATTATAACTCGATTTCGCTTGACGCAACATCTGACGTTGCGTCCTTGTGATCGCGCGGTGTGAGTCGGCTCGTGATTGGTCCGCCGGTGGCGGGAGATTCAATTGTGGCCGAGATCGCGACGCGAGCGCACTTTCGCGGAGCTTTAGTTTTCGCTTTCGTTTGGAGAAATGAGACGTGCACGTGGGTCGGCCTTTGATGTGTAAAGATGCTGTTTGGCATCGTTCGGAAACGGTACGGCGTAAACGATTTATAAAGCAGTCTGAATTAAAAGAAAAATATTTAAAAAAAACCTAAACCAATTTAATAGCACTATTAATTGTAAAATGCACCCAACTTATATTTTAAGCAATACGTTTGAACTAATTTTTTTTTTCAGGTGACAGCTTGCTTGTGGCAAATTGTTGCCGACAAACGTACAGACTCCGTTGCTCCGTAACTAACGTATACTTACGTCCGTGCAGTGTCAGTGACAATAACTAAAGTGTAGTGTAACCGTAGTCAAAATGTCGGGATTTGTGAAAATCGCCATCGACGATTACTATTCCGATAGTAACTGGACGACGATCATCGAGAAATATTGGGGAGAAGCGGAGAAAGTATCAGGTATTTATGTTTTTTTTTCTATTTAAATATATTTGTAAAGAACCACAGAGCTAAGAGTTATAAAAAAACTCTAGTATTTTTTGCGTGTACATTCATAAATTGGCCGATGACGTTTCATACATCTAAGGAGTCAAGTGACAATGTTAATAGTTTTTGTGAAAATGTCGTTGGTTGTTAAATCTTTTAAGTTTTTCACAAAGCCATTATCAAATTAGTAGGTAGTTTTGTAAACAATTTATTTGTTTCTTGTTTGATATTTCATGATAAATTTCAATAGAAGTTCATCAAACGTATTGTACTTTAGGCCCAATACGCTCCTAACGACAATGTTGATGCATCAGTATATAAAAATCTAGTCGCTATAAATATTTCCGCTGAAAAAGCCGTGTAGCTGCAAAATTTATGAATTAAAAATATTGACCTACATTTGACCTATATGTCAAGATTTTTTATTCTAAATTCCAAGAAGTCTTTTTTTATTCTTCGATTCCTATTTAATTTCTAGAAAACAATTGAAATTACTTTAAAAATTCAGAGCAAGATAATTAAGCACCTGTTAGACGCAAATGAAAGTACAGTTGGACGTAGACGAGAGCGTTTATATCAAAAAGGTGTGAATGCGAAGTAAACAGACCGTGAATTGAGTGAACCTAGCTAACCACTACAGTACTAGGCAGATTAGAAGTCAATCCAGACACATTAAACAAATAAATATCTAGGGACAATCTCACGCAAAATTACCTAGTTAGTTAGTCCCAATCTAGACAACGATATAAATAGTTATGTAGTGAAATAAATACTTAAATATATAGAAAATATCCATACCGGGAATCGAACCCAGGACCGTCAAAAATTGCACAACCATGAAGTGTCTCAATATTAATAATGTATATTATTCCTTCACGAGTAAGTTAAGCACTGTTTTACTGCTGCCTACATTATCAGTAGACCGAAAATGTATAGCTGTGCGACAAGTTAGGATCGCCTTCCTCTCTGTTGAAAAAGACCTTTCCAATTTAGCTTTGTAATAGCAAAAAATATTAGAACTTGACACCAAATTAAGTGTTAAAATATAACCCTAATTCCATAAGTTATGATGATTTAGGTTTTGATGTTTTTGCAATTCTGAGACGAGGTGAACTTGTTTGAGATTATCAATCAATCAATCAATTTATTTGTAGTTCATAATAATCATAAAAGGATGTACAAATTTTCAAAGCATCGCTATTTAAACTGCCAGCTGTCGTACTAATATATCAATGTTAGAATTTCAATCTTATTATTAGAAATTATCCATAAAAAAGTCATGCACACAATAATACAATTTGTCAATTAATAAACTCAATACTTTCCTCTTAAAATTATCAATGCAAGAATTTCATTTTTTGTACATAATCGGTGCCATACGATTTTTTTTATTTTAAATTGCCCTTTACATATTTCAGGCCTAATCTACACCTTGCATCTCGCATTCCCAGCGAGGCGAGTTTTAAACTAATTCAAGTTTGCTCTTCCAAAAATCGAGACTTCGTATGTATATAAAGATGACACGGTCAATAATTTTAATGCCTTAAAGTGCAGCCTGCAGCTATCCGTTACGTGTAAATTACATATTGCTCTTATGCATCTTTTCTGCCCTAGAAATAACTGATCTCGGTTAATTGAATTCCCATAAACATTATACCGTACCTCAATCTAGACATCACGTATCCATGATAAGATACTAACACAGTGCACAGTGCTACGATTGCCTACTTTAGACAATTGATACAGTGCATATGCAATACTATTTATTTTCTTGCATATATATATATATATATATATATATATATATATATATATATATATATAAATACAAGAAAATACAGTCTGTTACACTTATATATATATATATATAAGTGTAACAGACTGAAGTGGCAGTGGGCTGGTCACATCTGTCGCAGAACCGATGATCGTTGGAGTAGACGGGTTCTCGAGTGGAGACCACGGCTCGGCAAGCGTAGCGTAGGACGCCCTCCAGCCAGATGGACCGACGACCTGAAAAAAGTGGCTGGTGGTGACTGGATGGCGAAAACGGGAGATCGGGCCTTGTGGCGAACCCTGGGGGAGGCTTACGTCCAGCAGTGGACTGCAAAAGGCTGAAATGATGATGATGATGATGATGATGATATATATTATATCCTCTTTCTAATTTAATTTACTGTCAATTACTATGCCTAAGAATTTGGTGGCTATTGTTTCTTCAATTTGACAGTTATTGGCATTACATGCTCTTTGGCTAAAATGCATTATAATAGTACATTGTGCATCAAGGGTAGTATGAAGGGAATTACTAACGAGAGTGTTAGAAGCCCGACGCCGAAGGCGGAGGGCTTTTAATGACTCGAGTTAGTAATCCCCTTACTGCCTGTGATACACACAATGGTTTTCATCACATTTGCGAGGAAAAAAAACAAAGAGAAAACACTTTAACTCTCCAAAATATAAAGAAATAACTTTTGACGAACGGGAACGTAAATGGAAACGATATTTTTTTTGTGACCTCTACCACAGATAATAACTGCGTTTAGTTTCGACCTGGATTCGAGCCAGATTTAGCCAATTTGATAAAAATGTATAATTACTAAAATTAATGATAAATGTTGATATAAACTTGAAATAGGTATAAAAATAATGAAGTTTAATGAAGCGTATAGGTTTTGTGTAATGTAAGGTAGTCTATAGCTAATTTTTAAAGATGAAATTAGAAACCGATTTAATTTTTGGCTGAAAATTTAACCTCCTTAGTCAGAAATGATGAACGAAAGAGTTGCAAATTTTAAAAAGAAAGTCATTACTCCCTAGGGATGACAAACTCGCCATAATTCCCGCGGGAACAATTTAGGCCATTGTCCTTCTGTATACAGGCATGGAACAACACCATTTACGAGCAAGTGTGATGAAAAAGTTTTTGTAACTTGCCGGGATTCTTCAACTCGACGCAGCTAGAATTAACCCAGAAGTTAAAGTCCCAGCCTAGTCTCATCAGAGCGTACAAACACATTTTAGGGCATTCATTTTCAATCGGCATGTTTATGCGATATATAATAGCTCGACTCTCACACTTGCTGTTGCTGGGATTCGACATAAATTGGGATACGCTAAATTGAATCTATGTATCAACGCTTTATTGTAAGTTTTACAAATATGAATGAGTAGTCACAATTTTAAAGTGGGTTTTATTCGACAAATAATTTTGGTGTTTAGCGATAATATTGATCTTTAGTAATTATAAAGTAAAAGACATCAACGGACTTCCAAGGGGTTTTATAATTATGTTTTGTTGTAAAATAAGTGTAAATTTTTAGATGTTGGTTTCCCAAATAAACTTAAACCTTCAAAGGAAAATTATAAAATCTATTTAAATAAAAAAAAATGTTTAACGAATTTTGGGTGAATACGTGAAATGTCAATGTAAAATTAAAAGTGTTTTAAATTTTTCAACTTTCTGTCAAATGAAAAGGCGCTACCAACTTCTTCTTGATCTTTAAAATTTATGACATGCAATCAAAATTCAACCTTAAGGCTGCAGACTGCTTATTTAGCCGACTGTTCTTAGAGTAACATTTAATTAAAAAAACGTTTCTTGAATCACTTCTAAGCAAGGTTGTCTTATCCAAAACACTTATTTATTTTTTGAAAGAAAAAAAACCGGTCAAGTAAGAGTCGGACTCGCGCACCGAGGGTCCCGTTCATAATAAAATATGCATGGTAACCGCAATGGAAAACACTCATTTGGTTATGACCTTTATTTTCTATACCATAAGGTCCATTTTGAGTAGCCAAAATCTTATATAAATTTTTAAAGTTTTTTTGTTATTTAAAAACTGTAAATAATCAACGTCAGGTCAGGATATTTTAATTTTTTTTTTATTTATAAACTTCGGAGATAAGGAGGGAACGGCCATTTTTTGTACAATAAATAAAAATTAAAAATAGTTTTTAAATGTGCAGATTATGCCTTTTCATATGACACCCCATTTTTTATAATCATATGACTTTCATCAATTTCATATTTCTTTTACTAAAAACAATTGCGGGCAAGCATGTTGTACAACTATGCCAAATTTCAATTTTATAGCATTTGTAGTTGCTGAGTTAACCTGCTGTGACATACAGACAGACAGACAGACAAAAACGTCCAAAACTAATAATAAATTTGAATATACAGTCACATCGACACGTGCTTCATAGTGACAGCGTGATATCAATGGCCGCGCTAACGAGTCCAAATTTCTATGCCGCGGGCACTGTAGCATTACATTGCTAAGTAAATATCTCTTTAGAGAAGTAATTATATCCAGTTTGATATTTAAAAAAACGGCCAGTGTCGTTCTTGGTACCTGCGGACACGTTAGTTTAGTTTGTTTTTTTTTTTTTATGGCACAGAGTCGGCAAACGAGCACACAGGCCGCCTGATGGTAAGTGAAAACTGTGACCCATAGACATTCGTATTCACAAGACTGCAAGCCTAAGACTGCAAATGCGTTGCCAACCCTGAGGACTAAGATGGAATGCGTCTATGCTAGTCATTACACCGGCTGTCTTATCCCCAAACCGGAACACAACAATGCGAAAACTGCTGTTTGGCGGCAGGTTAATGGATAAGATGATGGTAGCGATCCGGGCGGACCCTGCACAAGGTCCTACCACCCGCAAAACACCAGATGCAGATAACCAGTCTATATCGCGTGTCAAATGTGGATAAAGCATCCATCACTCTCGTACTTATTTACGTGTCAGAAGGTGACGGATGCGTTGTCCAAACTTTGTCACGTTTTGACATGTTAGGGCCCCAGGGATCAGAAATTCGGTTCGATATTTACCTAATCTTTGGCGGCGGCGTTGTTGTTCACTTGTATGGAGGTGGACACAATTTTAATTTGTTAGTTAAATTCTCGGGATTTCTGAATTAATAAAATACGCCAGCATAAATCCATAATTAAACTAACATTAACTATGAGGTTATATTCTATTTATAAATTTACCAAATGTTAGTTAATTTACCGGTAACTCTGACAAAGTTTAAAGAGCAAGTTGACGAAACGTAAAATCATTAATATAAACGTTTTCCAGAATCCCGGACTCCCGGAACTTGTATTAAATGAATTAAATTTCCGATTCCTGAAGATAGCCCATTAAGAAAGACCTTTCGTCATTATGAATTGGTCGTGGACCCAGCGATGATCTGAGTTCGGTTTTCAATGTCCAAGTGTCATTATCAAAATGTGCTATGATTTTGCCATTTCAACCTTGTGACTTGTGTACGACGGTCGGTATTTGTTTATTTTTTTTGTTACTTGCTATGGTTTGTCATTAGCGGTAGCCTTTATCAAACGAAAACAATGGCATTGTGTATAAGATAAACTCTCAGGTGGATAACTACCAGCTTATAAAATTTCTACTTATAGTGACCCTGCCTACAGAACGTTCCCAGGTTCGATTTCCGGTATGGGCTAATATTTGTGTGATGAGAATGAGTACGAACTACAAATTTTTTTTTAGTCTTGGATGTTTGTCTTTTTATTTATGTATTTATATCGTTGTCTAGTACCCATAGTACAAGCTTAGTTTGGGACTAGGGTAGTATTAGTTTTACTTCAGCACTGAACCGGTTCTCAATATTGGAAACTGCTATTTAATAACGGTGCAATATTGTGTGGTGATGTTAATGTTTATGTTTAATTGACCTAAATTTAAAATTGTTTTAGTCCCATAATACCTAAAATTTCAAATTGTCTTATTCTTTCATTACCTGAAATTTGATAGTGGCTTTGACCCAAAACATCTGATTCCATTCCATTCCCAAAACATCTCTTACCGGGATTTGAACCCAGGAACACTTCAAAGGCAGTTTGACTAAAGACTAGGCCAAGGCGTCGTTCATTAAAAAGTTGCATATTCATCATCATCATCATGTCAGCCGAAAGACGTCCACTGCTGGACATAGGCCTCCCCCAAGGCGGGTTGGCAACCGCAGTTATACAATGTATTAGTTGCGTATTAGTAACCTGTTGATGTCAAATAATTCAAAACGAGGGCTTAGAAATCATTTAAAAAAACCGGCCAAGTGCGAGTCGGACTCGCGCACGTAGGGCACCACTATACATCTAAATAAATGTTTTTCTTTATTCTTTATTATATTGGAGTTGATGGAATGAAAGGTAAAATGCGGTTTACGATTTATAACGTATTAAAAAAAAACTAATTATTAGATCTCGTTCAAACCAATTTTCGGTGGAAGTTTGCATGGTAATGTACGTCATATACATTTATCATTCCCTTATTTTAGAAGTTACGGGGGGGACACACATTTTTCCACTTTGGAAGCGGCTCTCGCGCAAACTATTCAGTTTAGGAAAAAGTTATATTAGAAACCTCAATAATTATCATTTTTAAAGACCTATCCATAGATACCCCACACGTATGGGTTTGATGAAAAAATAATAATTGAGTTTCAGTTCTAAGTATGGGGAACCCCAAAACTTTTTGTTTTTTTTTTTATTATTTTTGTATGAAAATCTTAATGCGGTTCACCGAATACATCTACTTACAAAGTTACCATAGTATAGCTCTTATAGTTACGGAATAAAGTGGCTGTGACATACGGACGGACAGACGGACGGACAGACATGACGAATCTATAAGGGTTCCGTTTTTCGCCATTTGGCTACGGAACCCTAAAAATATGTTTTTTTTTTCTTCGTGTTTTATTTGTGATTGTTTACATTTAATTGAATACCAACCCGAATTTTTTTCATTTTTGCATAACACCTTATATCAAGTATCACTCCAACATTGTAGACATAATCTAAAGGCTACAAAAGTATATCATTTGAATATCCAGGCCGAGATCTTTTGGGTTTTTTTTTGTTTCTAACCGTACCACATTAATATTCGACCGGTTTAAAGCATCTGCAAAATACTATTCACAGCTGTTATACTTTCACTGTTTTGATTGAAATGGTTTTGATTTTATTCATGAAAGAAGACTAAAAATGACCATCCCTCCTGATCTACGAAACTAGTTCATTGCTTGTAGATTAAAGGAAAACCTATAGGGATTCTATCAAATAAAATACAAAAACAATTTAAAAAAAACCTTTCCACGCGAGTTTCAGTGCGAGTTCGCACTTTGACCGGTTTTTTAATTTGGGTTGTTATGTCGTTTAAAAATTATGTGTTATTATTTTGCACGAGACTTCATAAAAAGTGTATCACACTTTTACTTAAAAACACTCTTACAATTTTGAATGAAAATAATTTAATTTTAATGTATATTTACGGAGGTAAAATGTAATATTTCATGCGCGTTCACACCCGGTAGAAGATATTATTATTCGAAATAAAAAAAATTGACATTCGAAATAAAAATTACAGAGGTTTTAAATATGTAGTGAAAATAATAATCAATCCATAAAGTTCCGTAATAAAAAAAATACAAGTTTTCAGTTGCTCTATTCTACTGGGAATAATAGCTCTTATTTACTTGACAGTAATGACAGCCGTATTAAAAACAATAGTTTTTAACCCAGTAAATTTAGAAGGTCCTGAGGGCATAACGATAACCGAAATCTACGCGGATAAAGTCGAGGGCAGAAGCTAGTCAGGGATAAAAACAAGAATATTAATTTTAATCGAAAGATTATGTCCTATTTTTATAATTTGTACCAAAACGAGGTGAGCTGGTCGCTTGTTCTATAAAAAATATTTATCATTGTCTTTATAATTACCTCTTTTGATTTTAAAGTGGGTTTACTTTTATTTATTTTCTGCCTTTTGTTATTTAAGTTATCGATGCTTAATAAAGTTAATTTTAATACTTACTGAGGAACTTTTACTGTGTAGTAACCGTAGTATAACACGACATTATACAAACCTAGTAGCCTAGTTTGGGACTAGGTCATTTTGGCTCAGATTGTCCCCTGATATTTCTTATGAACTAGCTACCCGCCCTCGCTTCGCTTCGTTTTATGTGAGTTTTCATTAGTTTACATAAAAACCTTGATCTTGAATCACTCTATCTATTGATGAAAATTGCATTAAAATCAGTTGAGTAGTTTGAAACATCTAAGCGTACTATCAGCCAAATGGAACCCTGACCCATCATGGGACGGTGTCACAGTGACGTTATAAACAAGGATCGGAGAAACGCCCGTCATTTTGAAAACATAACCCTGTCCCGTAGAGCAGAGACTTCCTTATGTTAATAAAAATATTATAAGGTATATCATAGATTTATCATACCGTAATTTATACGTATTCAGCTACAATTTTATTAATGAATGATACCGAATGGTTATGAGATAACAAAAACACACACACACAGACAGTATACCAGTGGCGAAGCGTCACGTAAATAAATAGACAAGCCGGAGCAAAAAAAGATGTATGGCGTGTGTCGGTTTTACGTTTTGTTTGTATACCTGCTCTATGCATAGGAATTTTTGGTAAAGCCGTAAATAATCGGCTTGTACGAACGCCTCGCGACTGCAGTATACCAATGTCAACGATTAAATATGCCCCAAAGACATCCGTAGACTGTGACCGAAGTTATTCGACTCATAAATGGGTCCTAAAATTCACAAGTGAAAATTTTGAAAAAAAATGTCATTATTTTTGACTGGCTAATGTATTTTTTCCCATAACCATTCCCGAGTCATTCATCAATATAATTGTCGCTAAGTACTAATAAATTATGGTATAATAAATGTAAAACAACCAATTATTATTTTTATTCACATCATAAGGAAGTCTCTGCTGTACGGAACAGGGTTATGTTTTCTAAATAACGGGCGTTTTTCCGATCCTTGGTTATAAACAATTTGTTTGGCACTTCTTACGACTTGAATCATAACGTCACTGTGACACAGTTCTATTGTGGGTCAGGGTTATTGGGGTGATAGTACATATTACAGAGGGACGGACGGTGGTAAGCGACCTTAGAATACACCGTGTTTTTTTTGATTTACGATAACTTTAAGGGAACGTTCTTTAGGTCAAACAAAGTTAATTTCCCGAAGACAGACAAATGATAAGGCTAACGGTTTTAAAGATATTTAATTTTTAAATTTAATCAGGTAATCACGTTAAACTAGTGTTAAAGGCTCTTAATTGATAACAACAATTTTCTTTTAATACGTATGAGTAAAGAGTTTCCAATTGTTAGGTTTGTATACGCGTCAATCTAAAGTGACTTGTACCTGTCAAGTGTTATCTTTACTTGTGTGTGTATGTCACGCCAACATAGACGTATTTGACACTGATTATTAGCTAGGTAACTCTAAAGGCCCTTTTAGAATGACCAAAGATAAAAGATTTCATTATTTTGTTCTAAACTGAAAAAAAATTTTTTTTTTCAATATTTAAAAGTCTAATCTACCAATTAGTTTCTATGGATATACCTAGTAATATGCCGAAGTTATCGTAAATCAAAAAAAACACGGTGTAGAATAGAATAGAATAGTCTTTATTTGCAGAAAACATGGGTCAGAACAGATGTTACAATAGTATAGGAGCCAATCATGTGCTGCTGTGCCAGCGTACAAATATTGCCCAAATTATTACTAATTTATCATAAATTTAAGTTATACTTAAATAAAATTCTTACAGCAGCAACATACAAAATATAAATAAATCATTCAAATTTACACTCATTATTATGGAAGTCGTTTACAGTGTAGAAACAATTATCAATTAAATATTTAAATAACAGTCTTTGGAATTTATTGGTTGCATGTTCCTTCCTTGTTTTATCTACACTAATATTATTGTATGTTTTAGATTAATTGTTTTTTATTTGTAAAGTGTTGTATTTTTGTATGTTTGTAATGAATAAGCTCAAACTAATAGACCGATTTCAAAAAATCTTTTTAATTAAAATGCTATATTGTCCCTGGGTAACATAGGCTATATTTAATAAGCAACAGGTACTATGAAAAAAAAAAGTAGGATAAATCGCCAATAACTGGCCACTTTTCAATAACTGGCCACCTCACACTAAAAATGAACTTTATTTACCTAAAATAGAATGCATTTTAGTATAAGGTGTTAATTACTGGCCACCCTTCAATAACTGGCCACGTTATACTAAATTGAATTCTGTTTGTAGGTAACAGAGTTCATTTTTAGTATGAGGTGGCCAGTTATGAGAGGGTGGCCAGTTATTGGAGATTTACCCTATAGTCTAAGATGTCACAATTTCTTAAGCAAGGGACGCAATTATACGTTAGGGTAAGCCAGTTACACTCTCTAAAATTTGACTTTCTTGTAGATATATCACCTACAATTAGTAACGCGACACAACTAACCAAGGTTGTATCTCAAATTTAAGCAACAGTACTTGCAAACTTCACTGTTTATTACCGCTAAATTTTATCTGAACTAACATTCTATGCACAAAACTACGAAACGTGTAAATTATTCATTGAATCCAGCGAGCCCGGTATTACAAACGTAAACATGTCAATAGCCAGTGACACGTCTGACGTGTTCAAATTACATACAAATGGCGATTGCCGGCACTCAATGCGTTATAGACTCGTGCGCAATTATTCTTCAATGTCACGTGACAGCCTCCGGACTTTCCCTTTACAAAATTGACGGGGAGTCCATCGTATTATTTAGTTTAGCTTTGCGACAGTTTTAAATGTCAGGTCGTGCTTGCGTAGCGTAAGTAGGCGATTTTTTTGAACAATTCGCTTTAGCCGGCGAATTTATGATATCCCGCCAGAGCGTAGCAATGGCATTCTTTGGCGTGCATTCTCAATAGGGTACCTAACCTAAAAGTTATAACCGCGTAAAGAGTTAGAGGTGAATAAAAAATAGACAGGTTTAAATATCTGTAGTTTTTTTTTTTTGCTCCGCGGCGACTTGAACAGCTACTACCGCGGGAATATGGCGTTTCCACAATGAAGTGATTTCGCCAGTGTCAAGTATATATAAGTATAAATCAATATAGTAATAAAACACAATCCAATCTTCTCTAGGAAGATTGGTGGCAACGTTGTACGGTGATATGTAAGACAGAGGCCAAGATAGTTTTAACTTCTGTACCACTGCGACTCCACTTGAAACGAGAATTACGACGCCAGGATACACGAAATAAGTCCAAGTCTTCTATCACTGTGCAACACAAAGGCATTAAAAGTAGAAATCACTAACAAAAAAGAACTTTGAACTCCTAAATACACAAAAATAAAAACTAAATCAAATTACACATCCGCCATCTTTTGACGTTGCAAATGGCCGTATAAAAGATTATCGATATCGAAAATGTATAGGATAGGCGTAAGCGTAGATAGTCGCGTCGAGCGTTTATCTCAGTTCCATACACTTTGACAGTTTTCGATAAGCATCTTATCTAGGGCCTTGACTCTAGTAGAACTTGAAAAAACAACTAAAACCTTTATTACTTAAATTAAATCCACATTGCTTGGATGTCGTCATGATATTGTTAAGATTATAAAAGCTATTTACTGTCTAGTTAATGAAGGTTGTCATCAACTCAACATTATTATTACGATATAAAAACAAGATGAACAATTATTTGAGAATGCCGTATGTTGCGAAAATATTGAATTAATTCATAAAATATTAATCCCCAACAAAGAATTAAAAGCCCTTACATGAGCTAATTTCAGAATTTTTGACGCAACCACCCCAATCTGATCCCTGGATTAATAATAATTGTTAGAAAGCCAAGACATGCTGATTTGTGGTTTTCAGGGCGAGCCAGCAGCATTAGGCATTATGCATGAAACCACTACGCTTATTCAAGCAAGAAAGAGCTGCACACTTTAGAGCTTTGTCACACTAACGACATGTTTGAGATGCTGTTATAACCGTAAAAGACGTAAAAGCGACCAGGTTCTAAAATGTGCACTTATAAGGGTATTCTCCAAAAACTGTACATGTTGAAAATATTATAAATGTTTATTATATTAATTACTATCAAAGGGGGAATCAAGGGGGCAGAAAAGTATGAACACTGGTCTAGAAACCAAGAACAATAAGCACTATAGGTATCATCGGATATCCTTTTTAATTCTACGATTTTGTGTAGCGGGAAACCTGAAATCACGCCTGTTTCCCAGAGCGGTAGGCAGATACCACCAGTACCAGTAAGAAATATTTACAAAATCTGGTACTCTCAGCCCAATGGAATCCTAATCCACCATAGAACTGTGTCACTGTGACGTATGATTCAAGTAATAAGTTGTGTGTTGTGTCAAACAATAGTACATTACTACAGAGGCCGGGACAAAAGGGGTTGCCGGCCGAAGTTATATAGAAGGATATAGGTCTGAGGCGGGCAACCCCATATTTCCCGCCGAAGTATGTATAGTGCTTTTCTCAAACATAATTCATTAAAATAGTAAAACAAAAATTACAATGTCAAATAGGTACTAGGAGTGCATAAACATTAAAAGTAACCTACAGTGCTCTGTACGCCCGCCCGCCGGCCCGCTGGTGGCGCGCGCGGGGCTCGCCGCATCGTGCTAACCTCCTAATTACGTCTGCGCTCCTGGTACTTCAAATAAACATGCAAACGCTTTGTTGGATGCACGGGTTAGTAAATTTTAAAAAAAACAGCTATTTAGCCTTTTCATAAACACAGCCTCCATAACCAAATAAAAATTTAAAAAAAATTACTTCCCGGCCTAGGCCTTCAATTTCGTATGAAATTCCTTTACAGTTCTCTCGAGTTGTTCCGTCAGAAACGTGGCACTTTGAAGCCTAAAATAACTAACATAACGCCGACATTACATAGCATGTTTGAGAAAATTGTTTTATAACGTCACTATGACACCGTTTGTTGTGGGCCAGGGTTAGGTTACCAGTCGCGAAGCGTCCGTCCGTATAATAGGTATACAAACAAAACGTAAAACCGAAAGTAACCCGGTATACTTTAGCTTCACCTTTCGTTACCATCTACATAGTACGATCCATGGACAAAACACTATTTATTTACCAAGCCGAAATCTATCGCAGTACCCGCTGGCACACATTCACTTACCTATAAGCCAAAAGCAACCAGGAGCACAGGAAAGCTCAAAACCACATTTTATAGACTGGCCAAAACTTCAAAATCATTCTTAGGAAATTGTATAAAATTCTACAATAAAATTCCAAAAAGTATTACTGAACTTACTGACTCTAAATTTAAATCTGTCGTAAAACAAAAACTAATTTCCCGAGCATATTATAAAGTAAACGATTATATCATGGATAGGGATGTTTGGCGGTGAGTCGTCCGTCCTGCATGAGTAATCTGCGCATAAATTTACCTACGCTTAAAAAAGGTGGTATTTTTGCACCTACTGTCCAAAAATACTGTGATATTGTAAACTATTTATAATTATTATGTAATGATGTAAACCATTTTCTTGAAAAAAAAAATTCCTTGCCGAGTTTCTTACGCCGGTTCTTCTCGGGGCAAAGGTTTTATTTTTCGAACCGGTGGTAATGCTTTTTGACATTCATAGGTGCATTCTATTATGCCTAAATTGAAGAATAAAGAACTTTGACTTTGACTTTGACTTTTATATTAGTAACATTTCACTGCGCCCTTCTTTACACCCACCGCTGTAGTACAAGCCGTTCAAACTCCGCAGGACTTAGTTTAAGTCACATTCAAACATTTTTCTAGCGGCACGTGAGACGCAATAAAAATCAGAGTGAGAAAGCGCGTTAATCCGCGCTCGCACATCGGCTTATTTCAACCAATTTTAAGCTTTAAGTGCATCGCACGCGTTAACTTTCTTTTCTCAAGGACGCCGTCGCCGTCACAAACGACCTTCGAACCTTAATAACATTTTTCTTCTTTTTTCCTTATGCGACGCAATTTAAATACACGGTGTAATTATTGTGATAGTTTTTTTGGCTTATTTATTTACCCCCTTACTAATAAACGTTGAGTAACGGTGGTATAGCTATACAATGTTTTGTCCTTATCTCTCGTTGTGACATTTGAATTTGTCAGATAAGGACAAAACATTGTATAGCTATACCACCGTTACTCAACGTTTATTAGTAAGGGGGTTAGTGTTTAATGAATAATGAGACTGAAGTAACTAGTGAAATTTAGCTCGCTAAGTGTTTTGTGCTGTGATTTTTATACTGTTTGGATTATTAATTTGGGGTTTTGTGGCGACGACGGAGGTTGGTTTCTATTCTACTTTTACTACTTTAGGTACCTATAGGTTATTTTTGGTGTTAGGTATATTATTGTCTGTACTCAAAGTATAAATGGCCGCATTTATTCAACTTGAGTGTTGTTTTACAGATTGCCTATTTAATGAACTACCTAACACGTTTTTCAGTTATCTCGTTCAGACATAAAAAATGACCACCGTGACAGTGAATGACTGACAGCTGATATCTAAACAATTTTTTTTGCTTTCCACGTTTTTAGTTATCCGATTCTAGCAGTGTATGGTATTGATTCGTTTTTGCAGACTTCAACAATTTATACCTATATAATTCAGCTACGAAACATGCTCAAAGCGTGAAACATAAAAGCAATGTTCACAGTTCTTTTAAGTTGTTTTATTGTTTTAATGTGTATTTGGTTGTGACACTGTTGTGCGGTGTCACAAAGGTATATTTTTCTTAAATTTTATCTATTTGTGAGTTCCTGTAATTGGCTCTGTACCTCTATTTAAGTTACTATCAGAATTGTTAGCTGTTGGTTCCTAAAATAATAAAAAAAATATATACATGAGTTTGATAACAGTAGAATATCATTATTTTATGTAATATTTTTAAAGCCCACAATCTTAAAGTGGATCGTAATCGTAACTTAATAAAACTTTTAATTGATACGGTCGGATCACACGAAACAGTTACCGCACACCACTCTTCAGCACTTTTTTTTGGGAAGTAAAAACACGACCTCCATTTTAAAAGGTATTATATTTTTATACCATGGAAGAGGCATACAAACGCCATAAATATTTTTTTGCTGCGGCTTATCTATTTATTTACGTGACGCTTCGCCACTGACGCCTAAATAGGCGATGATAGCATAATTACCTTGAAACACAGCTGTTTTTATACGGCGATAACTTTTTTCGCACGAAGATTCCGAACTACCTGCCATAGTAAAAGTTTTACATCTTAGAATTACCTATCTGGTGACATATCGCTTGTCCTCATTGGTCATATAGACCAAGTAGCCCACTCCATTAATTTCCCGTTTAAAATAACAAAGCATTTGTCACTTTCTTTCAGTTACATCAGGGTCACTAACCCTATTTTAACTGTTTTTTTGTTCTACTATACATTCACTAGCTTGTATTTTACGCATGCGTTACGTAAAAGTGGTTGATGAGTTACGTCCATGACTTTCACATCTCTATGCTAAGGTTATTTTGCTATGCAGAATTACTACGATAGTAATAAATGCGATACTTACATAACGTCAGTTCTTAGAACACATCGAAAAACTCTGATGCACACAGGGGTATAGGTGAAAAAGGGTACAAGTCGACTTACTTCGTTATGAAAATAGGTATTTAAACGGAGTATACCAGGGTCTTTATTCCCGACGATAAAAAAAAACTTTGACCTGTTATGGTATTGTTTTGACGTCATCCGCCATTACTGTCAAGAACATGAGCTATCAAAACGGTGACAATACGATAACAGATCAAAAACGATATTGTTTTTACCGCGTTAAATAGAGGCCCAGACTTACACACTTTTTCACGTGATCTTCACGAGACATACCCTTTTTCACTTTTAAAGTAAACGTGTTACTTACTCTTCGTTCGTTGTTAAATTAAGAAAAAAGACAGGCTTATTCTATTTTTGAACTTGGATTTTTTAATAGTTATCCTATCCTACAGCAAAAAACTTAATTTCCAAACTATATATGGTAATCGTTATACCGGATTCAAAACCCCACGTCACGAATAATTAAATAAGTTACCAATACTCCATTATTCCTTTGCAACATATACTCTCAGCTCAATGGATCCCCGACCAAACATAGTACGGTGTCACAGTAACATTATAAAACGATTTGTTTGACACTTCTTACGACTTGAAGCATAACATCACGGTGACACAGTTCTATGATGAGTGAGATTTCTATTGGTCTGATAGTACTATACATTCATATCGTAATCGTTAAGCTTCCATAGCACTGCACCCCTCGTCAACTCGTAATGACACATGAACTTACCTAACAAAGAACAGTGAATAAGGGTATAAGTCTTCGGAAGATCAAGCGGAAAAGGGTTTAAGTCTAGTATAATTGCCGTCAAACTTCTTGAACATCAGGCGAGGTAGCGGGGGAAAGTTCGCGCATCGTACACATACGTGCAGGGAGGCAGAGGGACGGGGACGCGGTGCGGGACGCAAACGTCAACTGATTGACCAATGGGTGCGAACGACGCGTGCTCCCCCGCCGCCCGCTCCCAACGAAACCTAAAAATCGCTTCTGCGCAAGCAAGGTTACGTGTTCAAGAAGTTTGCCGGCAACTATATACTGCGTTCATGTATATACCCTTTTTTATAACGAGTCAAGTCTACTTGTACCCTTTTTTACTGGCACCTCAGAAATCACGTGCAACGAAACGCATTAGAATCCGCAGCTAGTGCAGGAGTACCATAGATAACCAAACTCGCTGACAAATCTTTATTTTGGTGGGAGTAAAAAATACACTTGTACATAGGTAATTGGGATAAACCAATAAAATATTAGCAGTATTGAAATTTTTCATCATCATCATCATGTCAGCCGAAAGACGTCCACTGCTGGACATAGGCCTCCCCCAAGGCTTTCCACTCAAACCGGTCTTGTGCTTTGCGCATCCACCGCGGTCCCGCGATCCTGACGAGGTCGTCACTCCATCTTGTTGGAGGCCTACCTACAGTTCGTCTTCCGTCCGTGGACGCCACTCCAGAACCTTCTGACCCCATCGGCCATCAGATTTAAATTTTTATAAAAGAATTTTTTTGTGTTTGCTCTAGTAGGTAGTTTTAAATTACACCAATTGACCTAGACCAAAACGGAGCTCTAGGCTTGTAGGTACTATGGGTACTAGACAACGATATAAATACTTATACAGAGAAATATATACTTAAATACATAGAAAACATCCATGACTCAAGAAGAAATATTCGCGGTCAACACTCAAATATCTGCCCTTACCGGGATTTGATCCCAGGACCGCTAGCTTCGTAGGCACGATCACTACCAACTAGGCCAACGCAAATAATCTCAAAAGAATCTTCATTTCTTTGGCATACGTTTTACAGATGACCTTAAGGACTGTTTTAATCGTTCCAGTGGCAATCAGCCGTGTAATGGCTGCTGACACTAATTTAAAATTCAAATTTAAACTAACTATACTTTTCTTGCCAGGTGAAGGGTTAAGTGTTGTATAGATGAAACGAAAGCATTAAAACTGTTAAAGGTTTCGCACCCGAAAGATGTGAAACGGAACCCTATAACTAACCGGTCCGTCCATCTATTCTTACTTTTAATCGAAATATAAATAATACCTACTGTGCGGCGGTACGGAACCATTAGTATGCGAGTGTGACTCGCACTTGACTGATATTTATTAACATGAATGAATGAATGAATGTATGAATGAATAAATGCAAGAATGAATAGTTTATTTACATGAAAACAAGCGTATATAAAAAGTGATACAACTATCACACTCCTATCTTTGTTTTGGTAAGGCTGGACCAATATTTCGTTATTGTGATCTAATCATAAGAATAATACCTATAGGCCATCAAAGTACATAGATCAGATGCGTCTGCGTTTGTCTGAATAGCAAACAGTAATTTTATGGTGCTATGTGCCGTCGCATGCACTGTTATAATCAATCAGCACCTTTCACCAACGCTTTATGTCTTGAAGCACAATATAGTTGTTAATGTTTGATGCTAGCCGTACTCTCGTTGAGAGCCTCACGCCGAGTCATCGGCTGAAACCGATCGCGACCGCGACTTGGCGGGCTTACCCATAATACTAAATCGTTATTGTCTATTCGTCCGTTTCTACGTAAACCCTAACGCATAACATACATATAAATAAAACAGTCCATGTTTAAGCCGAGCTCGTTTTAATTTGCTAAGCTCATATTTTAACAAATGAAATAAATTACTATTCATATCTTCTTTGCGCCAGTCTGACTTGCACTAATTCCAATTTTTTACTCATAAATGTTAATAATAAATACCTAAGTAAATAAATATAATATCACATGACAGTCTCAAAGCAACTTTATGGCCAAACCCTATATTCAAACCGCAGCTAGATTAGGCTTTGGGATTAAAATTTGACACAATTTTTATGAGCAAATGTCAAACGTTCGGCCGTTAACCCCAAACTAAGCTCTAAACTTGTACTATAGGTACCAGACAACGATATACATACTAATATAGAGATTATAAATACTTAAATAGACACAAACAAATACGTGCTTGTGCTCATCATACAAATATTCCCCAATACCGGCAATCCAACCCGAGACCTCACGCTTCGTAGGCAGGGTCACCACCAACAAGATCAACGCCAACGATGTCCAAGATAATTTTCGATTCTTCTCCCAAAAATTAACCTACATTTTATTCATCCAAGCTCCTCCTTTCAGATCCTCGAGTCCAAGGATGGTTCCTCTTCGACACGCCGCTGCCGACCCTGGCCATGGTGATCGCCTACCTGGCCTTCGTGATGGTGATAGGTCCTCTCTGGATGGAGAACCGGAAGCCGTTCAACATCAAGAATACACTGGTGGGATACAACGCGTTCCAAGTGCTGCTATCTTCTTACATGTTCTATGAGGTAAGGAATTTGGTTTAAGATATATTTTAACGATTTTCATATCTTTAGGTACAATAACACTGGCTGGTAATATAAACTGGCCAAGTGCGAGTTGTCTATACAACATTAGCAAAAAAAGCCAAAAAATCTCGTTTGTTGTATGGGAGCCTCCCTTAAATATTTATTTTATTTTAATTTAGTTATTTATTTAATATTCTGTGAAAATTTGAAGGGTCTATCTGTCGCCGATATTATCATGGATATAAAAACGGTAAAATACTCACATTTGTTGTATGGGAGCCCCCCTTAAATATTTAATTTAGACTGTTTTTAGTATTTGTTGTTATAGTGGCAACAGAAATACATGTTCTGTGAAAATTTCAACTGTCTAGCTATCAAGGTTCATAAGATACAGCCTGGTGACAAACGGACGGACAGCGGAGTCTTAGTAATAGGGTCCCGTACGGAACCCTAATTAACACAGAAAAATCTTATACGGCCGATTGACCTATTCCCAAAGTAAGCTCTAGGCTTGTGCGGGTAAACATACTTATACAACTAGTTACGTAGAAAACAACCAAGACTAACCAAATATGAACTAAAACTCACCAAATTACAATACATATACAAACATCATCACTGATAACTGACCACTAGTGAGTCATATTGTAAGAATGAATGAATGAATGAATGAATGAATGAATGAATGAATGAATGAATGAATGAATGAATGAATGATATTTATTTTCCAAAGTAAGTCACAATATACATTGCATGTTAGTATGTCAAAAGTACAAGAAATTTCATTGGAATCGTCAAAAAATATACACAAATCTAATATAATCAAAAATATAAATAAGAAGTCAAAATAAAAATAAAAATAACAACACAAAAATAGAGTTATCACCGTTAAGGATCGTCGTAAAACAAGGGGACAAGATTCACAAACGGTCAGTTTACTGTGTGTGTTTACTGTGTCTGTGTGTGTGTGTGTGTTTACAACTTTTTAAACTAACTTTAAAACAAAATTATAACATAGTGCAAATTAAAAAGCAAAGCAATTCTGGAGTCTTAGTGAATAAGGGTATAAGTCGACTTAACTCGTAATAAAAAAAGGGTATAAACGCCAAACACTAGACTTATACCTTTTTTTACTTTATATTAGAATTTCGTTCATTAGTGTTTAATATGAAAATATTTTCCCTTTATAGGCAGTGTCACCAAGCTAACCGCGACATAATTATATTCGATATAAAAATAATAATAGGGGATTATCTCACAAAAAATTACCTAGTCCCAAAAATAGCTCTAGGGTTGTGCTATGAATACTAGAGCACTACGATGTTACAATTATGAATCGAACCCCGGACCGCTAGCTTCGTAGGCAGCTCTACCGACTAGTCTCACGCATCGTCGTCGTCTTGTTAAGTAAGTTTTCTATCAACCTGCCCCCTATTATATACCATCTTGACAATGACACGTGACTTATGACAATTCGTTACACATTGCATAGTTAACACGCTGATACATCACTGGGTTTCATAAAAGCTGCGCCATGTACAATGTTATTGTCAGAATAGTGAAATAGGGCGCAGATCTTTACTGTGAAGTAATGACATACATCTTTAACGAGCCCTAGTATTGTGGCCTTACCTTTAACCACAGCGATGTCAAGGTGACTTCAGCCAATTTTATGAACCATATAGCCATGGAGAGGCTTGAACTACACGTTATATAACTTTCGACGTCATTCATTCATCGAAATGACAGTCTAGTTCTTAGTGGCACTTCTTACTGAGCTAGTGATCCTGGATTCGATGCTCAGGAAAACATTGTATTATACAAATCATGATTTAAACTTTGAACGGTGCGCGTGTAAAATTCCGCCGTTGTCCAAAACTCTTTAGCAAACAACAATAAAAAATAAAAAGCACTTTACCTTATTCTTTCCTTTGTTTTCCGTCTTTCTTTTTCTGTGCACCACTTTTTTAATTCCTGCATGTTCATTTGATTGACTGGAAGAGAATTTAATAAGGCATTGCGTCCGCCATTTGTGCCTTTTATGTGCAGTAAAAGTACAAAATTTAATAAATGAATATTTTAGGATAAAGTTTTTTGCCAAGGATAGTGGAATACGTATACGTATACGTATGTATATGTATATTTATTTCTAATCAAAATATTTCTTATTTTATTCATTTATTCCATTTAGTGGTTTAGGTTTTTTGGATCACGAAAAAAAGAATGGGGTAGTCCTCAAAATAGGCGACGACGATTACCAGATATTTCAGAAAAATGTGTCACACGGGTCCACATTTGGAGAATAAGATGAGTGGGGCAGCAATCAATATTTTAATTGTGCCAATATAGCTGCAGCGACTCCCATAAAATAAACTGGAGAGATCATGGTGCAACACAATTTTTTTTCTTCTTTTAATGGGTTTTTTTTTTATCTTTAAGAAGGTATTAAATTAATTCAATATATTTACATAATATTGTATTGCTATCGTTTTACCATTTTCTAATTAATAATCATGATTTTGCCCGTGAATCTCAGAAAACTACCGCCAAGTTAATGGCCCGGCCGATGGGGCAGTTTTGGCTTACTTTGATGCCGGTTCAC
Source organism: Acleris sparsana (assembly GCA_923062465.1). Classification (NCBI taxonomy): domain Eukaryota; kingdom Metazoa; phylum Arthropoda; class Insecta; order Lepidoptera; family Tortricidae; genus Acleris; species Acleris sparsana. The sequence goes on from OV281288.1 coordinate 3,269,396, forward strand.
CGGACAAGGTCCACTGTTTTGACTATTTTTAGGTATAAAGTGTAGTGGCGAATTCATATTTAATTGACAGTAACGAACCACAACAGAAACTCTTTTTGATAACGTTTAAATTCGCCCAAACACTGCTCTGAAATCATAAAGCGGCAGCCACCTTACCGATAGTTTTTCATGTCCCAATTTATGTTCAAGAATATTGTTTACATGCTCAGTTGAGTTGTTTGTGATGGCAGTGATCTCTCTAATCTTGGACATCTTCTTGGACAATATTATTCGAGTAGATTTTCTTGACCATTTCTTCAGTAGTCACTTCTACAGCAAGTCTCCTCGTAGCAACCGAAGTTCGACCACGTTTGAATTCATCATACCAATGTCTATGCTAGCATAGAAGGTGCAAGATCCTTATAAACAGCGTCAAACTTTTCCTTAATCGCATTACATGTTTTCCTATCAAAAAAAAACCTAACCACCGATCGGTATTGTTAGTTTTCCATGTTGGCGGAAAAGTCATCCAACTTTTATTCATAGTTGACAAATTGAAAAAAAACAAAGTAATGCTATTCTTTTTTTATACTAAATTGTATATTTACTTTTACCTAGTAATGTCATAAGTGACCAAACACGGGTATTTATCAAACAGCCCTCGTATAGCAAGCATCCACAAATAAAAGTTCATTAAAGCATCGCCCTAAAACAATTTTAAACAATCATCTACATAAACAGTGGCCGTTTACAACTTGTTATATCCTGCCAAATTCCAGGCACGGTAATAGACAGATATATAACTGCTATAGCTTCCTTTTATCAGAACAGCCACATGCAAAATATGCAATTATTAAATACTAGCTTTTCCCGCGTCTTCCTCCGTGTAGATCTCTATTATTATTCCCTCGGAATAATATTTTTTGAAATCGGTCTAGTAGTTTGTAAACTACAAAACTTTCCTCTTTATAATATTAGCGTAGATATGGCTCTCATTGTCTATTAGCAAAAAATATAAACTGCTTCCTAGTGGCATAAAGAAGGTTCTCTATAAGCAAGTGACTCTTAAGTGTTAACAATAGGCACGATTGTTTTTATTCCTCTGCAAATAAGCAACCGGCTTCTCAAGGTAGAGAGTCGGTTTCCTAACTCAAACTGACAATAGTTTTTGGGCAAGTTCAGCCGGAAAGGTCGAACGTGAATAGCGGAAGCGAAAGTGGCCTCAGAACTGGTTTGGGCGCTTGGCCCATTCATTGAGACGTTAACGGGAACGGAACAAGTTATACTATGTGTAAATACACCTTGAAAGTTGGTGTGTGTGTGTTATTTTGTTACTCGTTCACGCTGCAACGGCTGGATTTGGATGAAATTTGAAATGCAGATAGCATATACCCTGGATTAACACGTCTGTTAGTTACATGACTAAGGATTATTGAAATTTACGCGGACGAATAGGGTGATGCCAGACGAGCGCGTAATTTCTGTTAAATTAGGTTTTTTACAAAACTCAGGTCTGGTTCACACAGCGACGCAAATTCCGCTGGACTTTTGAATGCGGCAAAAAATACGCTTGGATTGACCTTATTTGATTTCTGCAAAAGATGCGCCATTTAAGAATGGTAGCCGGTAAACGGTCACGCGACTACCGCGCAGCGCCTTGACCGATTGCGCGGCGCGCACGCGTCCGGAGTTGCGCTACTGCGCCTGCGCCGGTCAACCGTGGCCGCGCAGTACTGTGAATGGATGGAGAAAATACGTTCTTAATTCAAATCGTAAAAAATAATTTTAAATTTATATCAGTTTAAATGATTCTAATTTGAAATTATGTCTTACTTTTTGGTATATCATGGTTTTTATTCCATAGGTACTTTGTTTTACCACCTTAATTAATAATCGATTTGAACGTTACTCATCTTCAGTTAACATCAATAAGCTGATTACGATATAAAAGCAATATCGGCTATAATAAAGTGTAATAAAATCACAATGAAGTTAAAATAATCTGGATATTGTGGTGCATAGAGTGTTTCAGTTATGAAATACGCACAATTTGCACCCTCATGCTTTTAAAATAATCATTTTTTTAAGTATTTATTTTATTTCTTTTAAATCTCAAGCATACATATGTCATCAATCAATCATGTCAGCCAAAAGACGGCTATTGCTGGACATAGGCCTCCCCCAAGGCTCTCCACTCAGACCGGTCTTGTGCTTTTCCCATCCACCGCATCCACTTATGTGCTTAATTTTAAAAAAACTGGTTGTTTGAATATAATCATTGCCTAGTTAGATAAGAGAAAGCAAGATTATTTATTTATTTAAATAGTACGAGATTTAGCAATATATTCATGTATTTTGAAAAAGTAGATTCTATGATCAGTTTTTATTTTAAAAATGGCTGCCAAATTTTACAGACTGCCGGTTTACAGAGGCGTCACTATCCCGCTCTCTCTATGAAATTAAAATGTTGAGACCGATTTTTGACACGTGTTGATTAATGTGGTTTTTTGGTAGCGGGTTAAGTGGTAGGTTTTTTTATAAGAAGATAAACCGGAATTAAGTTTACTTTCCTTTTAAAGTTTACTAAGTTTACTTTACTTTACTTATTGGGGCTGTGCTAAGGGTCATTAGGAATAATCATGCAAGAAAAAAAAATACACTAAAAAAATGTATGTATTCTCATTGCATTGACAAAATATAGCTTGTTGAAAATATCAAAAGGACATCCTAGGACTCCTAGACATCTAGTGTTTTATAGATAACTAGTATGTACCTAATAACAATAATATTTGAAAGAGTTTAATTTTTTTTTAATTTTTATGACTCTCTTATATTATTAATGCTTAATATTATAAATGAAAAAGTTTGGATGTTTGGATGTTTGTTACTCAATCACGCTTCAACCACTGAACGGATCGGGATGAAACTTTGCACACATATAGGTTAAGTCCTGGAATAGGACGTAGGATAGTTTTTATCCCGGTTAGTTTTAAACAACGTAATTGTCTTAATGACGTAGGAGAAAAAACCGCCAGGCTTAAGTGGGATTGGGCCGGTCACGTCTGCCGCATGCACACGGACCGGTGGGCTAGCGTAGCCACCAAGTGGGTGCCGCAAAATGGGCGGCGCAAACGGGGCAGGCCTAGACGGAGATGAAGGGGACGACTTGGACGCATTCCTCAACAACTGGCCGGAAGAGGAACCAAATAGGGACTCATGGAGATCAAGGGGAGAGGCCTTTGCCCAGCAGTGGGACACTCATACAGGCTAGGAAAAAAGAAAAAAATTGTCTTAATACTCATATCGTAAGAGATGTTACTTAATTTTACATTTTATTTGTTTGCAATGGACTCTGTTAGTATAGTACACATAAATAAGTAATTGAGATTTCAACTATTGTTAAATAGTTGCTATTATTGAGTTTGTTTTTTTTTAAACGCTTAAAAAAGGAGGTTCTATATTTGACCCGTATTTATATGAATGTTTGTATCCTTGTGATTATCTCAAAAAATATCGCACGGCTTCGAAGTGGGGTTCAAAGATGTCCAAAGGAATTTATTATTTTTAATTTTCCGCCAGTCGTGTAGTATTTAGCTTTTTTAATTATATTTTTTATTTCAGCATTTGATGTCCGGATGGTGGGGAGACTACAGCCTGGCATGCCAACCCGTGGACTACAGTGGAAGCGAGCAGGCGAGAAGGGTATGTCACCTTTGTCAACTCTGTGACCTCAAGTAAAACTTGCAATAAAGACTAAAGTCGTGGTCGATAATTTACCATTATTACACCATAATCACATACTTTTGGACTTCGCGTGACGTATACTTAATGATGTACAAGCTTGATTGTTACTTTTACATTCTGTTTAACATTTAAAAACTATTAACTATACTTTTTTTTTAATCAATTCATTTGCAGAAATATTGAGGTTATGTGTCAAACAGTCCTGATTTGTTTACATCTTGATATTTCTATTGACCCCGTCTTTACAAATAATGTATGATTATGTATGTATGTATGTATGTAAACTCTTTATTGCACATAAACAATTACAAAACATTTTGCATCACTATAGATAATGTACACAGGTGAACTTATCCCATATGGGATCTCTTCCAGTTAACCTTGGAGTAGAATAAGCCAGGATAATGCAAGAGGATAGGCAAATTTACAAAATATCAGATAAAAGAAAAAAGAAAAACGGTACATACATCTGAAAAACAGACATTAAAAAGTAATAGTATCTGCTTTAATAAAATAAATACATAGGTAATAAAATATACTAATATATACTACCACATATGTAAACAGCAATTAAAACCTACAACAGGGCAAAGGAACAACACTCACGAGTCACGACTCATCCTGTACATTTAACCACAACTTCATTATATTGTTATTGGAACTGCTTGTGGTGTCAATCAGAAAACCAGGAGCTCTTTTATACTTGGTAAAACAATGATCTTATAAATATAAGATAAAGCTGGCCCCGGCTGGGCGCAAATAGCTCAAGACAGAGAAAATTGGAATTCCTTAGAGAAGGCCTTCACCTTCACCTGAGGAGGGGTTCTTGCATCAAAAATATCTTTAATAAAATATTTCTTACTTTTAACTTTGTAACATACTTACTTGCAAGAAATAAAAGGCTTTTTATTTTTATTTATTTATTTAAAACAATGATCTTGACATGTAATCGTATTGTCAAGTAAATAAGAGCTATCATTACGTTGACGATACGATAACGTGTGAAAAGCAATAAGTTTTTACCTAGTAGAATACTTTCAAATTCCTCTTCCTAGATGTGTTGAAAATAAGTAAAGCCATTTAATAAAAAAAAACAAAATCTAAAATGCCGTTATGCAGTCTAAATTATTTAGAATGTCTGAAAACCTACTGCATCGTATTTCGTAACTAAATTATAATTCGCGTTTTGCGTAACGGAACTGACTCTTTTTACTTTAATGTCCGTCTGCGTCAAAATGATCGTTACACCTCGTTTGCCGGTGATTCTAAACTATTATTTCATGAAGTTGACGCACTAAATGTATTTTGTAATAACTAGAATAATTAATTATGAATTACGTAAATTATAATATAATTATCAGGAGATAATCTTCCACGCTTTTTTATAAATAAATAATTATTAGGGGTTCACACAAATATACAATTACAAATTGACCTAGTCCCGAACTAAGCTCTAGGTTTGTGTTATGGGTACTAGACAACTATTTAAACACTTATATAGAGTAATAAATACTTATATAGAAATGACATATACTCGTGCTCATCACACAAATACTTGCTTATACCGGGAATCGAACCCGGGACTGCTAGCTTCGTAGGGTCAATGTCAACTAGACTAACGTGTCTTCGAAATTGACATAGCTCCAAACTAAGCTGTATAGTTACTAGGCGATGTTAAACATACTTACAATAAAGAAATACATGCAAAACATACACGAGAAACAAATACTCGCGATAATCACACAAATATTACAGTGTTCTGTGTTCTGTGTACTGTATTGCAGTGTTCGCATTGCTGTGTTCCGTTGTGGGGATAAGACACCCGATGAAATTGCCAGCATAAAGGCATTCCATCTCAGTCTTCAGGGTTGGCAACGCATTTGAAGTCTTAGGATTGCAGTTTTAAGATTGTAGTCTTGAGATTTCAAATGTCTTTGGGTCTCAGATCCGATAGAAATGCGATAACGATTTTCTCTCCTTCAACCTAGTTCGATTTTCACGATTTTTGACAATGTTGTAGATATTTTTATTTTTTTTATGGTAATGAGAAGACACACGATCACGAGGATAATTTCACCGGTTGTCTTATCCCCACACCGGAACACAGCACTGCGAACACTGCTGCTTGGCGGCGGTGGGTTAATGGGGGTTCCCTTCATCTGGCATAACTTTTTTTGGCATAATTCATCATTTCGCACAATCATCATTTGGCATAAAGTCTTTTTTTCTGAAACCGTGTACTTTTCAGGATTATTTAAAATACCATTGCATAGAACCTAATAGGTTAGGTCAGGTTTATTTTATGTCAATCCTGAAAAGTACACGGTTTCAGAAAAAAATTTTTTATGCCAAATGATGATTGTGCGAAATGATGAATTATGCCAAAAAAAATTGTGCAAGACATTAGTAACCCGGGTTAATGGATAAGATGATGATAGCGGTTTCTCATGCCAAAAAATATTGAAAAAAAATGAATGTAAAAAAAATAACGGAAACGTATAAGCCTATTTGTTTATAATAGCTACAACATAATCAAAAATCGTGGAAGTTATTTTCAATAAACACTAATACCAACTAAATAACACCAACGCTACGAAGTAATATACTAAAGCGAACTGAGCGAAAGCTCCTGGAATTATAAGTAATGATGATAGTTTCGGGACATCAAAGGCGGATAAACTAAGAAAATTAGTAGCACGTAGAAACCACGATTATTTTACATCTGGACATCTTAGGTCTATATAGGCCCGTGTGCACATCCCTAGCTCACCCCATACATACTGCACTGATACCGCATCGAGTAATCAAAGCCCCTAGGTTCTAGTTCGTTTTCGTTACCCAAAATATATAGGATTTAGGTAAGCTGTCACGCACAGTGCGTTCTTCCCGTGATGGTCTATGGAGTCGAAACCTGGACGTTGACAACGCAGCTCATCCAGCAACTGCAGGCCCATGGAAAGAGCTATGTTGGGGATTTCTCTTCGAGTTCGGGTCCGTAATACGGAAATCCGCAGGAGAACAAGACTGATGGATGTAGCTAAAACCATAGCCACTAGGAAGTGGCGGGCAGGCCATATTTGCCGTAGGTCTGATGGAAGATGGAGTAGAAGCGTGGGAAGACAACCGCGAGATGGACTGACGATTTCGTATGTGTGGATCCACTCTACATTTGGGTGAAATTCGAGACTTTTACTCAGCATTGGGTAGATCAATTCGAACGGCTTCATCAATTCGATACATTTGTCACTTTTCGAAAATAGTTTACGTTAACGTTAAACAACTGAGAGCCCTGCCAAGATGCACGACGCTAACTAGCGCTTATATTCATTTCGTTTTTAAACCAATCGCGTCACTAGCCGTAAGAGTATACCGCCGTACTCAGACACGTTTTATGTAGAGATACTTCACTAATTCCTTTTTCAAACTTGCGTATAAACAATTGTTACTAAGGAACGGCTTTTCGTCATTTACTGACTCGGAATGCGGTCGTTAGTGATTCAGTATAATGTGATATATATTTCATATTGTACTTTGTTTACCTTTTTCCATAGGCGGCGGTGACCACTTTCCTTTAGATAGGCTTTCTGCCCGCCGAGGACAATAAAAAAAATACGTTGCAATTCTAGGATATGTGTTATTATATAGAAACAAAATAAAAATTGAACGTGTTTCTTAAAACATACTATGTGATACAAGTAGGTAGTTAAAAATGATGTCTACAATCTCTAATAATCGATATAATGTGAACTACGTGTTCTAGTATTTAGAATAAAACAATTTTATAGAAGAAAACCATTATTTACACCAATATTTTCAAGAGGAAAGATTTCAAAAATTCTTTCACTATTATAATGCTACATTGTTCTTGAGTAACGTAGGCTATATTCAATTCTACTGCGCGGACGGAGTCGTGGGCAACAAACAGCTAGTATACAAATAAAATTAGAATAGGTCTGCCATCTGAATTTGAACTCTACTACTAGTTACTACGGATTACTTTTGTAGATAACGCCCCGTAGAAAGTGCAAAAGATGGTCGGCAGATTATTAAAATTGTCTTAAATTAAAATCTGTGTCCGCGGAAGATACATTTTTAATTGTCTAATTGCTTTGAATTGAAAACATTATAATTAATAAGATTAAAAATTGTTTGTTGCAATATTTATGTGAATTTTGGTACGAAATTAACCTCAAATTTGGGTTTACCGAAATGGGTTGGAAATATTCGATAGGTATTTATTGATGTACTTTATCGAACCGTTTCGTTTGATCCTTTGTATTAGAGCATACTGGGTGCTCATAACTTTAGGGGCCCCTTTTCTGTAGAACGTTATGATTGGTCTAATTAATTTGACAGTGATGGCGGCTGAGTTAAAACAGTAAGATAATGTCAAAGGCAATATGGTGTTACCCAGTGGAATTGAGGTTCTGATGTTGTGTTATGTCGGAAAAGGTTACATTGTTTTTTTTTTCAATAAAGAAAGCAAGATAAATTCCGATAAATACGATGTATGATTTCTCATTGAAGTTGAAGCTTAGTTTCTTGCGGCGTTTCTTCTCAGCAGTGGTCTCCTCTTGGGAAGCGCTGGTAGTATCTTGACGTGTAAAAGTGCTCGAGCGGCCTACTTACTGAATAAACTTTTCTTTTCTTTTCTTTTCATTAAATCTTGATCCCAACACGTCCTAACGCCTTCTGCAATAGGGTCAAGTTTATATATTTTTGAATACCTTATAAGTTCCAATATGTTTGATGGCTGAAAATGGTTACATCCATTAACAAACATTTGAAGCGATATGTTTAGCTCGACGCTAAACACATCGCGACTTCTAACAATCGGTCAAGTTTACAAATGGCACTTGCCTCACACTTTCTTCGGAGCTCCACGTTGGGTTTTGACTAAGAGTTTCTTTTTTAGCCAATAAAGGATTGTCGTGACTAACTTGTAAGAAGAAGGTTGTATGTTACAATTGTGGAGACATTATACTTGTTATAATGACAGTGTGTTTTTTCTACGATTGTATTTAGCCTAGACATGTTGCATTCTGAGAACGTTACCGACTAAAGAAATCGAAAAATATGTAATGGAGTAACGTAAATGGCTATGTTTTCGATTATTCCACACGATAGTATATTTCAGAAGTATTATTATTTTGGAAATTTGTGTACTTTAATTAATTTGCTACATTAGGCCAGGTAAGATATTAAGTTTTGGAAATATGGCTATTTTCGGCCATAGTTCAGGAAGATAATGTTTTTTACAAGTGGAGTCGTTAATAACGCACACCTTATAACCTTAAACCGTAATAAAAGGGGCTTTTTATGATGTTATATTGATGTTGAGCTCAGGGACACCTTGTTTATAAATACATCCATCACATAAACTGTTGTATAATGTATAGTGTTGGATTACCTGTTATAAGTCAGTTAAATTATCTGGATTGTTTTTTTCAAACATTTTTCAAACTTGTGATCGGTCAACATAGTGTGGTATAGCTATACGATAATAGATGAATATTCAAGTTAAGTATAACATTTCCAATAAACATTAAAGAAAGCGAAATATTCAATAAAAAAAATAACTCGAGGTCATTCCACAATAGTATACAACATCAATACAACGATAAAGCAAAGAAAATAACTATCAACGCAATTCAACGTTAAAAAATATTGTAATAGTAACAGAAAAAAAATAGTCAATCGACCGGCTGGCCTTCTAGTTAAAGAAAAAGAAAGTATAAGTCACATTCCATCGAAAGAGCTAGTTTTAAATCATGGGCGATTTGACGACAGTTCTCGGTCCAGTTATGCTGTCGGTTCTCGCTTCTATAATCGGAGACCTAAGACAACCTGGAGTCTACGGTATAAGAAGTTGTGGTTAAATGTACAGGATGAGTCGTGACTCGTGAGTGTTGTTCCTTTGCCCTGTTGTAGGTTTTAATTGCTGTTTACATATGTGGTAGTATATATTAGTATATTTTATTAAATATGTATTTATTTTATTAAAGCAGATATTATTACTTTTTAATGTCTGTTTTTCAGATGTATGTACCGTTTTTCTTTTTTCTTTTATCTGATATTTTGTAAATTTGCCTATCCTCTTGCATTATCCTGGCTTATTCTACTCCAAGGTTAACTGGAAGAGATCCCATATGGGATAAGTTCGCCTATGTACATTATCTATAGTGATGCAAAATGTTTTGTAATTGTTTATGTGCAATAAAGAGTTTACATACATACATACATAAGTGATCAGAGGCTCTATTCTAGGCAGTAAAAGCCATATTGTCTTAGACATGTTATGGCATCGTTTCTAATAGTTTTTGAACTTGATGCACCAATTATATAAGGCAAGTTGAAGTAGCCCCGTAAAACCCATATTTAAGGCTTAAAGGGAATACCCTTTAAGCCTTAAATATGTACTACCCAGTTTTCAGGGTCTGATATTTAGGGAGGCCTGGCCAGTTTCAGGCCAAGGAAGTTTTCTCCCAAGGAATAACCTGTAGTGTAATATGCCATTTACATTCAGTTTACCCGCTGTATCCTTCGAGAGAGAGAGCTCGTGTGACTTCGATTACTCGATCGACCGTTTGACAGGGAGCCGATTTTAAAATAACAACGCCTCTGTCCTGGCAAAAATATTTCAAAAATACGTCACTACGTTTCGACGACGACGACTTTTTACCGGAACCGCTTCTACAGACCTACTTTTTCGTACGTTATTTTACGCATACTTCACGTTACTCAATAACCATACACAGTAAGTATATACGAACAGGGGATGCTATATTCTAAGCGCTATACGAAATTTCTTGATAACGTTACGTTGACGATACGAGGAAAATGTTCGTGCTCGAAGAAAAGTTATAGAACTTTGTAGTTATAACGACATCATATTTGAACTAGCCCTATGAAAATTCTTAGTTTTGACACATTTTCCTGCTCAAGCTACGCTTGAATAATTTTTATTTTTTTGTTTTGTGTTAAAATTGTTTAATACAATGCTAGGTTAAGCTTTATAATTGTATAATATCATAAGTAGTATTTAAAAAAAAACGACTGACTGTTGAGTTTCTTGCGGCGTTTCTTCTCAGCAGTGGTCTCTTGCGAAGCGCTGACATATTTTTGACGTGTAAAAGTGCCCGTGCGGCCTACTTACTGAATAAACATCTTTTATCTTTTTTTTTATCTTTTAACATTATGGTCCGAATGAATGCGATTAAGCTTAAAAGTGATAATCTACCCTTTAGATAATGTTTACTATTTGGTCTTGTAACAACCAGTTTATGACCGTATGAACTTTGAATTGAGAGTTAAGAGTCCATTATTTTGTATGGCATATTAATGACATATACCGATCTGATGTCTTAAACTTATCCTCTTAAAATAACCAAAGAAAAGTAACTCTTTTACTTACAAAAAAATATGTTATTAGTAGGTACGTACTTAGTACGTAAGCACACGATTCCCACTATTCCTTTGCGTAAGCTTCCTTAAATTATGCGTTATAGCTATTTATTTAAGTGTTACGTTATTAGATATAGCTCTTCCAAAAAAAGTAAGCATGCAAGTTAACGCGTTCCTACCGTTTAATATTATATACCTACTGCTGGTACTGCAAAACTGGTCACGTTAACTGACAATAATTTCCCATAATTACTGTGTCAAGTTCACGCGCGGAGAAAGCTCTTCTTGGAAGGAAGATAGTTACGTCTCACGTTGGATGCTGGCTGCCACACAAATTAACAAACAAACAAACCATGGATATATAACTGTACAAATAGGTACTCAAAGCGGCAGCGGTTTGCGGGTGGTAGGACCTTGTGCAGGATCCGTCCGAATCGCTACCACCATCTTATCCATTAACTTACTGCAAACAGCAGTGTTCGCATTGTTGTGTTCCCCTTAGAGGCATTCCATCTTAGTCCTCAAGGTTGGCAACGCATTTGCAGTCTTAGGCTTGCAGTCTTGTGAATGAGAATGTCTATGGGTCACAGTTTCCACTTACCATTAGGTGGCCTGTGTGCTCGTTTGGCTTCTCAAAGCCATAAAAAAGAAAATGTCATATTGATTTTTTTATTGTAATCTAACTTAAAATCATACACGTCATCTAAGTAAAAAATTCTAACCATAAAAGGGAAACCCTACACAAATTGATCCAGTCCCATACCAAAAAAATATTGTTTTTCATAAATAAATACTTACCTGCCAGCCTGTTAGTATGTCTTGGCAATAAAACACAGAACATATTCAAAACTCAGGATAAAAAAAAACCGAAACGTTATTTTCCTTACCTAGAGCCAAACTAGTATATTACTCGTAATGTTAACATGAAAAACACGAAGGAATTCCATTCAATTACGACATTAACGAGACAATTAAAGAAAATTTCTGCGATAGATTAAGTTTTATGGGTTCTAATTCTATTAATAATTTTCCTTATTTATTTAATTTAAGTTATTAAAAACAATTGTAAATTTAACAAATAAAACTATTGATTTTTTATAGCCATTTTCTGTCGTTTGTGTGAGCAAGCGAGCTTGGCGTCGTCAGCTCATCTCGGACGGCACAGAACCTGTCCTAGAACTTACAATACCACTTGATGTACGGCGAAAGTGAAGCCAAAGTTATTCGCAAAAACGTAACATAGAAAGTGGCCGGTTAAAGAAATGGCGTGTTTATGAATTTTAATGATGTAGTTTTGGCTAAACATATGCAAACATTTTAGATAACTACGAATGCTTTTTGAGAAACGTGTTATAAATAATTAAATATCAGGGGACAATTATTTATTTATTTAAATACTTTATTGCACAAAAATAAAATAGTGTACAAAAGGCGAACTTAATGCTACAAGCATTCTCTACCAGTCAACCTTAAGGTGAAACAGAAATCAAAAAAAGTAGGTAGGTGCAATAAAAAGACAATACTTTCCCTTTACTTCCCCTTTGACAATGTCACACAAAATGACCTAGTCCCAAACTAAGCTCTCGGCTTGTATGACTACTAGATAACAATATATCCAAGACTCGTGCTCATCACATAAATATCTGCCCTTACCGAGATTTGAAACCGGGGACGCTAGCTTCGTAGGCAAAGTTAACTACCTTCTAGTCTAACCTGATCATCAAGTACTAAGCTACTAGTACTAAGATAGTATCTCCAGGCAAAAGAGAAAGCCTCAAAAAGGGTAGCCCCACCCATAAAGATGGTATCAACAGCCACACAAGTGGTCCTAAAAGATCTCCGACCCAACCCTTCCATTGTCGGGCAAAAGAAAGGAAGCCCGTAGTCTGTAAGCATGCATGCGTCAGGATTTCCACTCCGCGACTCACGTAGCTATAAGTCTCCCCCCCATCCCAACCCCCATTCCTATCCCCCCTTTTTTTTGGAAAATCCCCGCGGATAAGAAAACGGAGGAAGGACTTTCTCCTCCGGCCTTTCAGCACTGGCTGGGGTAGTATCCGCGGGAGTCTAAATTCTAGTTGGTAATAGGGGCATTGGTGTTTTTAGCCGGTGCGAGCCCGGCAGTACCTGGGCCCTCCATTCCCAGGTCTCCGGAAGGGATTTTCACCTCTGCCCCTTTTTCTTAAGCAAACAAAAGCAAGGACCTCTTTGGCCCCTCAGGCGATTACCAAAAAACAAAAAAAAAAAAAAAAGCTACTATTACCCTGGTGATTTTTTCCAAAAGCATGTGAATTAGAAGCAACTAACATTCAAATCCATTGAAAAGTTACATTATATGAAACAAATACTGTGACTTAGAGCTAGCTGCTCTTAAACAAACAAACTCAAGTGAGCATAACGAAAAAAATAACGCTTATGGTAATGAAAGTAACGATGATGAATTTAACATAATTAAGAAAGTAGCCAAGATAAAAAGCGGAAAAAGAAACATATTAACACGACCATAACACGACAATAACTCATACAATGTTGAAGTCAAGACATTTTAAAGTCAACAAAAAGAATTTAACGCATAACCTCGACCTGATACGAATATGGTTAAAAAGCAAGAATCATAGAAAGTAATTTCCCTATTTTCTCCCCAGATGTTGCATCTGTGCTGGGTGTACTACTTCTCCAAGTTATCAGAGTTTGCAGACACAATATTCTTTGTTCTGAGGAAAAAGAAGAGTCAGATCACGTGGCTTCATCTTTACCACCACTCCCTGACGCCTTTTGAGGCGTGGGTGCTCGTCAAGTTCATTGCTGGTAAGTTTTCCTTTTTTAAATAGATCTATAGATCTTTTATTTTTAGCTATCCTGCCTCTTTAAGTGCTTTCTCTTCTCTACTTTAGTTAAGAAACTACACTATGTAACATGTTTCAAATTTAACAGCTTCGAAAAAAGTCCTTTGTCAAATATTTTTCATTTGTAATATCGTAAGAAATAAAAAACGCCTGTAGTGATACGGCGTTTACTAATAAACTCAAAGCCAAACTGGCATCGGACGCCTGGTACTCCGTTGATGCACTATTCGAGTGCTAATACACTATCGTTTTGGGAACTGGTTCACTGACCCATGCAACATTCATTGAAATTAGTAAAAATCCAATAAATTGAAATAATCCAATAAATACTTACTGCATGATAGTAATAGGATAATTAATAATTAAAATAAGAAACATGACATGTAAAATTTTATATTTTATCAATAAATGATTGAATTGAATTGAATTGTTTACAATAAGTGGTACGGCATATATCTGAGTGGATACCATTTTTGCAGCACTACTTTTCACAGACTGTAATGATTTAATTTGATTTGATTAAATGATTTTCTATTCTGTTCTATTCTATTTTATTCTACATGAGCAAATCTTTGAATACTTTACCGATGCTGATGATGCTCATTTATCCATCAATATAAATATTCCCGCTTTTACAATCTTCTAAAAAAGGGATCTTTAAACAGGTAACCAACAAAATTATATCATGCTTAAATGCAAAGCGTAACAATTGCATTTGAACTTTCTCAATCGTCTAGAGTCTTGTTTGCGTCTTTGTGTATATTGAATGTAAACTGGTTTCAATGAACTGAATAAACGTAATTTGGCACGTGGTGAAAAAAGTTGTCGAAAATTTCAATGTTCGCAATCAGCGGTTGCAATTTGAAATCTCTCAAATGGCTGTTCATTCCACGGTCGTCAGTAGTTTTGCTTTCGTATCTCATATCGTCGTTAGTAATTATTTTTTTATTTAGACTTGAGATCGTATCTAGATCCTCTACTTCAATCTAGTCTTCATCACAATCACTGATAACTATACCTATTATTTCTAGGTGGCCACGGTACTTTCTCCAACATCGTGAACAATCTGGTTCATGTGATCATGTACGCGTACTACATGGCATCGGCCATGGGACCACACATGCAGAAATACTTGTGGTGGAAGAAGCACCTCACCACTCTTCAACTAGTAAGTAGATTTACAATAACTTATATAAACTCTGCCTGCAGATTAAGAAGGTAGGAGCGAAGGTGTAACTTAGATGGAGGAGCAGCATTGTTCGCATGGTTGTATACTGGGATGGAGATAAAACAACTGGTAACATGTATAAAGCTGATGCTAGCATACTCGTAAAGGCAGATAAGTCTTAAGATGCAAATATTGAAAGGTCTTAGATCCTACTTACCATCAGGGGGACTGCGTGCGTTTTTTTTCCAAGAGATATAAATGTACGGTTGTTTTTATTATTATCTCCAGGAAAACACCTTGAAAATTTGTAACGGATGACCAACTATACCTAGTACTTTGAAACATCCACTTGTGAACTTAATGATAATGAAGCCGGAACTGCTCAGATTCAACAGATTCAAGGCTATGTAGATGACTGAACTAAAACTTACTTACTAAACGATCTTTTCAAGTTAATCTCAAGATTTGTTGAGGGTTGCCTACCTTATGGACTCAAACAAAATGCTTATAGGTTTGTGATTTTAACGGGTTAAAAAAAATTTAGCTTAAATTAAACAACAGTTCGAACACTAGCGCTTGCATATTGACTTTTAAGATGGTGGTAGAGTACTTACCAAAAAAAAAAAAAAAAACTTTAAATACAGTACCTTTTCCTTTTCAACAGCTCGATAACTCAACCTGAAATAAATACGCGAATGAATTTGTCATGACACTTCGTAAGTGGAGGTTTATCTTGTTTACTTTAGTAATTACAAGTTTGAAGTCAGATGGTAAACTGTTTATACTTTCCCTTATAAGTATTGAAGGTTAAGGTGTCTCTTGTTGTACTGAGATTGGTAATTGGAGGTCGACAACGTAATGTTCAACTTTATGCATCACTTCTTTAATTGGTTGAGAGTTAACAACAAAAATTGCGACTATTTATTTCTTTATATTCTTATGCGCTTACCCCATCCAGCTCTTTCCTAAGAAATCCACAGAACTGAAAGTTGTTTTACTATTTTTACAGCTGTTTTTGTTTAGCAAGCTTCAGAAACAAAAAACTCTTGAGAACTGAACTGAAACAACTGTATCCGTTTTTAACTGCAAACACAAAAAGAAAATCGTTTTAAGTTTAACGTGTGTATATGTGTATCTCTGTGCACACACAGATACACAGATGGTTCTTAGTAGAGTTTTATGAAACCCGATTGGACCGTTTCAATTCGATAATTTAGCCATGAAATTACCAATCGTAGGTTTTTGTCTATATAAAAGTGGTTCGATAGACTATCTTTTACATCCTGTTTTGAATGTCTGCAAGACAGGTTAGTCTTCATTAGCCATACAAGCAAATATTCTAATGGTCAACATTTGCTCTAACTAGGGCACGGTCTACTAACTCAGACAAATTGCTAGTTACTTAAATATTTCACAATCGATTGCACTCCTTACGTTAATTTAACTAGGCTGCTTAGGATCACATGTTATTGCAATATATTTACTTTACAGAAGTCAATTTTATGACAACCTGTAGGAGTATTGAAACTAACGCATTTTAGAGATAATTAATTCGTTCCTTTTTCAAACTTGAAAATAAAAAAAATCACTGAAGAACGACTTATTCGTCATTACTCTAAATTATTTTCTGACATTTATTTTCCAAAAAGCTATTGAATTTTGTTTTCAGGATCACAGCCGCTTTTAAAATCTGTTAGATTAAACTTAGGACTAGATTTAAATGCTACTATCATGTTCTATTTCTTATTACTGAATGTCACACGACATTTGGATTGTCTTGATGGCACCAACAATTGTTTCCATCCACGTCTATCATCATCATCATTATCAGTCCAGCAGTGGACCGTATTAGTCCACTGCTGGACAAAAGCCTCTCCCAATGTACGCCACTGCTCCCGATCTTCAGCTTCTCTCATCCAACCTACACCAGCCAATCTGCGGATATCATCGCTCCTTGCCCCAGAGGTCAATATTTTAACCTTTCTCAACTCTGTGACTGTAAACTCTGTGGCTGTCAGCTTCGTTACCTGGTCAGTCCACCTAGATGATCAGCACTGAGGACGTTTCCTGTTTACTTTGCCAAATTCAACTAGCTTCTCTCTGGTTCTCTTCGAGTTATATGTCCGAATACAAGCATCCTCTGAAAAAATAGGGTGCATGTCAGTGAGGAAGTGACCATAATGCAATCGAATACTCGCTGTTTTCCTGGTGGCATAGCAAACTTAACAAAGTGTCGGAAACGGGTGTCATTCGCAATTCATAATAAAGTTTGTCCTAACGCACGGCTAGTCCTAATTTTCACTTTTATTAAACTGGTTTTCAGCTGAGTCAGACAACTTTTTAAGTTTTCCAAATATAACAGCGGATAGACCAGTAAATAAGACACCATTAAAAAGTTTTGAAATTCAGGCGGAAATGGTTTTAGGATAAACGAAAATTCGGAATTTTGATGCATTAGAATAAAATACGATTAGGGATTGCAATAAAGACACGGCTGAAACACCTGGGGATCTAAATTTGATCGATGCAGGAAGCCTGTCGTACGCAATGATTTTGGAGCGGACACTTGCGGAGGCTTAAAATATGTAACACCCTTTTATGGGCCAGCGCATATACCTACAGCGAAGAATTATTCTCTGCGTTTCCTCGTGTTAGTGGTGTTAATTAATTTCTATCTTAATTTAAACATCAAAAGACGATGATGCTTTGGCATTTAAAAATTATCTGCGCTTCGGTGCCGGCCCAGGATTTATATATTTTTTTAATTTATTTTAAAATCTTCTACTTTTTTTCCACTATACCTAATTTTAATACGTACCCAATAAATTTCCCAAGCGGTTGCCTCAACCCGCCAATAAGGATCGACCGCGCCTCGCATTCCGCTACGGGATCTGCTCTTGCGCAAGTAGGATATTCGGAGCCGGAGAGCACGGCGCAGGAGTACTGCGGTAAAATAATAACAGGTTATAAATAATGGTCGCGTTTATGCACGTGTCAGAAAGTGCCGAAAATTATTCACAGAGACAATGCAAACGCGTTTAAAATGACATAAGGAAGTTAATTCCAATTTTAGATTTCCATGATGATATGATTCAATGACTGAACAAACAAAATAAACAACTAAACAACTTCTAAATGGACGAATCGATACCAAAAGCATAGAGAATAAAACAACGTTATAAGTAAGCAATGTTGTACCTAAAGTGCAAGTGGTTTGAAAAGTATTTCGTACTCGGATAAAGTCGGTTAGACTGGAATAAGTACGTATGAGCGCGATTGAGAAAGAAGTTTTCATCACACTTGCTCGTAAATGGTGTTATTCCATGCCTGTATACAGAAGGACAATGGCCTAAATTGTTCCCGCGTGAATTATGGCGAGTTTGTCATCCCTAGGGAGTAATGACTTTCTTTTTAAAATTTGTAACTCTTTCGTACATCATTTCTGACTAAGGAGGTTTAATTTTCAGCCAAAAATTAAATCGGTTTCTAATTTCATCTTTAAAAATTAGCTATAGACTAACTTACATTACACAAAACCTATACGCTTTATTAAACTTCATTATTTTTATACCTATTTCAAGTTTATATCAACATTTATCATTAATTTTAGTAATTATACATTTTTATCAAATTGGCTAAATCTGGCTCGAATCCAGGTCGAAACTAAACGCAGTTATTATCTGTGGTAGAGGTCATAAAAAAATATCGTTTCGATTTACGTTCCCGTTCGTCAAAAGTTATTTCTTTATATTTTGCAGAGTTAAAGTGTTTTTTCCTCGCAAATGTGATGAAAACCATTGTGTGTATCACAGGCAGTAAGGGGATTACTAACTCGAGTCATTAAAAGCCCTCCGCCTTCGGCGTCGGGCTTCTAACACTCTCGTTAGTAATTCCCTTCATACTACCCTTGATGCACAATATACTATTAAAACCAAAACTGGTTGTGCACTGTATGTCTCTTCATCATCATCATGTATATCTGTATATCCATGTGTTTGCTTGTGGCAACGGATGGACCTATTCGGACGCATTTAAAAAAAAAGGCTAGTTTAATGGGGGGGTTCTTAGGTAGGTTTCATGAAAATAAAAGGGGTCGCTATTTGGGCTATTGAATATTGTCAATAGCAATGAACACGGGTCACTTTGT
This sequence comes from Acleris sparsana, assembly GCA_923062465.1. Taxonomy (NCBI): domain Eukaryota; kingdom Metazoa; phylum Arthropoda; class Insecta; order Lepidoptera; family Tortricidae; genus Acleris; species Acleris sparsana. The sequence goes on from OV281288.1 coordinate 3,288,684, forward strand.
ATTCAATTAACGTAGAAAGTGACTCGTTTGCTCCTGAGTGTATTAATTTATAAGCTACTCCTGCAGTACAACTGCACCGTGTTTATTTCGACATCGGTTTCCAGCGGAACGCCGTCCTTTCCCCGGCTCGTCGACTACACGCGAACATTCGAGACTGTGTCCTTTCCATGCTCGCGTTAGTTTAGCAACCGTTCTCTATGTTCACATACTTACTAAGAAATATAATAGTAGAGGAGCTCACGACCCTAATTCTAATTCGATAAGACTACCGGATGAGATATATATATATATATCTTTTCATCACACTTGCTCATAAATAGTGTCCTAACATGCTAGAAAAATCGACCGTGAATCCAAAATAATACCCGCGGGCCTTTTTTTTACCATTACGCCCTATCGTACGTAAAAGCTTTTTTTTTAATATAATGCGTGGACTCAAACTATCATTATACGTCAGGACCCCAATTCTTGTGCCATAAGATATGAAATTTCATAATATCGATGTTTAAATGCAACAGTGGTTTTTCTCGCATAGAAATTGATGATCTTTCAGATGAGCTTTGGTTATTTGAGGAGATCGATAATAAAAGATACTTAAGTACGAGGCGTCGCTTATCATGCTGCTGCCACTGATTAGGCCAATCAGGGGCTTGCAGCACTGCATTGTCGTATATTCTTACCCCTCACTTGTTCCGAAGAATAAAGGAAACTTGGGAGTCTTTTTATCATCGGAGACAAACTAAAAAAAAAACTCAGCCAGGTTTTTTGAATTGCAGCATCACCATTTCGTGTGCCCCATTAACGACGAGACTAAATAAATATATACCTATATATCATCCTGTAGTCTTATCGTTCTAGGTTTAGTGTCGTGGGCTCTTAGAATATAAATATAAATTGGCGATGGCTTACGAAAAGCGTCGGTGGCGTAGTGGCTTAGAGGTTGACTCGTGATCGTAAGGTACCGAGTACACATCCCGGGTTTGATTCTTAAGGCCAAATATTTGCGTAATTAGCGCGAGTAGTTGTTGATTCTTGGATTGCTATGTATTTAAGTGTTTTTTTTCTACATTTCTAAGTATGTTCATCATTATATACAGAATGTAATCGTTACGTATGTCCAGGCGATTATTCCGTAAATATAACAGATATCAGAAAAAAATAAACTGATATCGAAAGTACGCTAGCCAATCACATTAATATCTTGTTTTAAATAAAAGTAGTAATATTAAAAGTATTAAGTTTAAACGCTGCCATACCCATGTAGTGCGACGTTCTTTGAGGCTGTAATTTCCCTTTTTATATTTTATTTATAGAATAATCACCTGGACACAGTTAACGATTAAACCCTGTATACAACGATGAACATACTTAGGTATATAGAAAATAATATTTAAATGCAGACTAGAGCGTCTGCAGAATGTTTGCATCCGGTACGTTTTTGGCCTGAGAAAGTTCGATCACGTGTCGATGTTCCGTACGCAGCTGAAATGGCTTCCTATCCGCCGCCGTAGAGATTTACATGTTGTTTCACTCCTCTTTAATGTCCTTTTCCTTCCTTCTTCCCCTCCATATCTATCCGAACGATTTTGCTATTTGGCCTGTGGAAGCGGTCATCGTCTGCGTTCCAGCGCCAATCTCTCCCTTGCTGTTCCTTCTAATAAAACACGCTTTTATGCCAAATCTTTCACAGTCCATGCTGTCCAACTGTGGAATGAACTTCCGTTGTCCTTAAGACAATCCCCTTCAGTGGTCTCTCTTAAAAGAAATTTAAAAACGTTGTGGTTGGATGAGTCATGAAGCTAAGCTCCTTTAAGAATTATGGTTATTATTTATATATGCATATGAATATATATATATATATATAAGTTTATTTATGTGTATTATATATGTAAGTTTATATATTAGTTTATTTGTTTTATATTTATTTATTTATAGTATCATCATCTCTTTTTGCTACTTTTGTGCAAAACTTGTATGTGTCCAACCCTATGCATTGTCCTTACTCATCTACTTCAGGGTTAGCTGGAAGAGATCCCATTTAGGGATAAGTTCGCCTTTGTACATTAGTTTAGTAACAATATTGTAATATTTATATTTTTGTACAATAAAGAGTTTACATACATACATACATAAATACATGGCAATTCAAGAATCAAGAACTACTGTTCTGTATGCCCTGTTTTCAAAATAAACGTGTTATACTTCCCAAATGAGCAGACAAAATCTATAATTTAAAATTGAGGCCTTCTGAAGTGCTAAAAGAACTAACCACAAAGTGATCTCTAGCTAAGTGTAATGTTAGCTTTCTAACAGACTCGGCGACAGACGATAGTTTCAAGTTTTGAATAAATCAAATCATAAACGCTTCTAGAAACTGTTCTCTAATGTAGGTAGTATATTGTTACACTAATACCAATGTATGTGGCGAGTTTATTCATTATAAACTGTGTTGAAACGAAAACTTGGCACATAACTAAAAGCCGACATGTTAATTATTGTGACCTCTAATCAAAGCTAATATTTCTGAAAGCTACTCAAGCGATCATGAAACCTGGATTAGAAGTACGTGAATTAATTTAAATTTTTAAAAATAAAAATAAACTGTTCATTTTTTTAATAGATACGACGCCATATAGATATTTTTAACCCCCTTCAATTTGCGTCAGGGGTTAAAAAAGAAAGAAAGTGTCAGAGAGAACTACAGTTTTGCATCCGTAGGCGTCCGGGTCAGCTACCACCATCATGTCCTTTAACCTACCGCCAAGCAGCCGTGTTCGCATTATGTTCCGGTGAGGGGATAAGACAACTGATAAAATTGCTCCATAGAGGCATTCCATCTCAGTCCTCAGGGTTGGCAACGCATTTGAAGTCTTAGGCCCGTATTAATAAACTGATATCAACTCTAATGCTCTTCTCAAGATGGTTTGGTGGCCTCGCAGTCAAGATGAGTTTATTAGCATGGCTCTTAGGGCCGTATTTATTAAACTCATCTTGACTGTGAGGCTCGTCACGAGATACGTCAAAGTAAACGACAAACTATAGAACACTGACATTTTTGACGCATCTCGAGACGAGCAATTAGAGTTGAGATCAGTTTATTAATACGGACCTTTAGTATTGCAGGTTTGAGATTGTACGAGTAGTCTTGATATTTCAAATGTCTATGTGGAGGATCACAATCCAACGTTAACTATCTACGCAACTAAAATTCCAGTTATTTTAATTTCCAAATAAAATTCACTCTTACGCCTAAACCGCAAGAGCTAACTTACCATAATGCCACTACTAAAACAAAATTAGTGAAACCACTTTCTTTTTTAAACATGTGTTTGAAATCAATCTTATATTCGAAACAAATCTCAAACTTGTTTTAGACGCGGAAGTAGGTTTTTTTTAACGACAAATTTTAACATATTTTGTGCCAGTGTTATACACTCAAGAGCAATGAAAACGGGTCACTTTTTATGCTAATTCAGTACAAAGTGACCGCTTTTTTTGCTCTTGACTATATATTGTAACCACTCCTACTGGTTAAGATCTGCCTTCTTAGTTTCTGAATAGTTGCCAGTCATAGTATACAAAATTGGTCTCAAAATTATCTGACAAGTGTCTGTTACTAGAGGAGGAGATAATTTTGAGCCCAGAAAGAAAATAAAATCACATTGTTGTGTTTCCTCAGGTTCAGGAGCGCATTCGCACTCTAAGGATAGTTAAAAGTGCAAATGTAGGGTAAAGTCACCAGTGGTCAGCCAGAGACCTGTAGTCGGCCTCTGCCTATACTTTGTATGAGTGGGAAGAGTACGACAGATATATTTCTCACTGTTCGCACTTAATTATAAGGTCGACTACTGGTCACTGGCTGACCACTGGTGACTTTACCCTATTATGGGTTTCAGATTTTACTTACCATCAAGTAGCCTGTGTGCTCGTTTGCCTTCTTTTTGCATACTAAACCTTACTAAAACAAGACACGATACCTTACAATAAAAAACGCCTTCTCCCAGAGGGGTCACGTCTTTCCGCCTGCTTCGATCCTGACAAATCTCATTCACTTCTTCCACATACATACATCGGTTTTGAAAAATACCGCTAATAAAAGTTCCATTCAGTTACAATCTAGACAAGCTTTGGCGCTGATTTTTGTGAGACCTTTTGCCAGATAATAATATTTACGAATGACTGTAGATTTTAGGTCAGCCACAGTGCTAAAGTCTTCCATTAAACCATCTTTTTATTGCCATAGACAAGTAAATAGCCCGACAGCCCACTCGTTGGAAAGTGGTTACAGTCGCTTATGATCATTAGCAACATATAGATGCGTTACTCATGCGTCGTTGATCCATGCCGAACATATTGTAGCTCTCTGGCAACATCTCTATGATTTTTAAATCTTGTTGATGTTCGATAAATTATTTATTATGATTAAACTAAATGAATTATTGATGATTCATTTAGTTTAATCAAGTAAGTGTAACATAACTCGACAATAATATTCTGATACATTCCCAGATTCCAGAGATTATTTTTGTTCCACTGTAAAGTTCGACGATCAATCCTATTTTATGTTGTTTTACTGTATAATTAAACAAGTGTTTTTCTTATTCTAGGTCCAATTCTACATCGTACTGTTCCACTCGATCAGTGCCCTCGTCTGTGACTGCGGATATCCAAAGTAAGATAAATGATTTCCTTTCTTCATTCGTTCATTTCTCTTATTTATCATGTTTTTACTTAACCTTAAATTCTGTTTAACCCTTAATTTTAATACTTTCACTATCTAGATCTATCTTATTTGTTATGTGTTTTCTATTCTAGACAATATTAATTTAATCTTTCTTAATCATTTCACAAAAATGACGAAAGGAACCGAATAGTTTCTGCATTGAGGCATTCGAGTGTGCGAATGCAATACGCGATCAAGGAGAACGGTCACTGCTGCAGCTGAACCAATGTCATGATACTGTTGACTGATTTTAAACTTAGTATCGATTACATTATAGTCGTTTAAGGCATTACTGTCTTTGGCTCTTGGCACATTACTTCTATGTTTATTTTTTGTAACAGTAGTTCTATACAATCGTCTCTATTTTTGCCATTATTAATACATTCTAGCTCCCTCACACCTGGGCCTCTACACTAGGAGGTTAAAAACCATAGGTTTAATATTTGATCTGTAATGGTATTGTTCTTACCTCGACCGCCATTACTGTCAAGTAAATAAGCGCAATCAAAACATTGACAATAAGATAACAGATCAAAGACGATATGGTTTTTACCGCCTAGAATCTCGGTTCCGCAGTTCCACATTTGTCAGTCTAAATATCCAAAATCTGTCAAAATATGTATACCTCAAGAGAAACTAATCGTTGAGTTGTAATACAGTGAACCAGGCTGAGAATCTATGCGGTAAAGCTATATCGTTTTTAACCTATTATCGTATTGATAGAGATTGTTTTTACGGCTTAGAATAGAGTCCCTGACAATTAAATATCCTTAACAATATTAGCCTATGTTCATTACAAAGTAAAAGTTGATCTTAGTTGCAGGACAACAAAACCTTTGAAATTTAGTCTTCTGCTTACTTATAATCAAAATTATCATTTTTAATTTCAGGATCATTGCCCTCGGTCTCATCCTCCATTCGAGCATCTTCATCGTCCTCTTCACCAACTTCTACATCCAAGCGTACAAACGGGAACGATCCAGGAACAAGCCCGTCGCCGAACCCACGAACAACAACGATGTAGCCAAAGCCAATGGTTATGCCAAAACGAATGGCCAAGTCCCCAATGGCCAAACGACTAACGGACAAATACCTCATGGCCAAGAACCCAATGGACATGTCAATGGATTAAGTAACCATACAAATAACATCAGAGAAAAAGAAAAAGTGCAATAGGTAAAGGAAACTTTAATTTGCTCCTAAAAGGAGTGCCCTTGGTATCAGAATGTCACTGCAGTCATGACATTTTGAAGTTTTAACTTAATTGTATATTAAATTAACAAGGTCGGTTTTATGTCAAACATTCCGATAGAGAAAGGCGGTGCCAAATGTCAAAATGTACTTTAGCTTGTAAGTTACTTGAGGGCGTTATTTTCTTCAAACTGGTACCGTTATTTAAATGTTTCTTAATTAATAAAGACAGAAATTTATATGGTAACTGGCTAGTAGTTTATTGGAATACCAGAAAATATTAGAGAAATTGTAGAGGACTATTTATTAAGTATATATATTATTATTAACATTAGACGTGCTTATGTATAATAAACACTGATTTCAGACGTTGCTAGTTCGGACAAAATAATGCTTTTAATAATTTCTTTGCAGATAAATAAATCACTCGGCATTACATAGGTTTGTGACATAACGTGGTTATATATGTAGAATTATTAATATGATTTGGAAACAGTATTTACTTGTTGTATATACTTTTATTTTTCAATGCTGCATACATCACTTTCATAGTAAATAAAAAAAAAATAACATCCCTTTGCGCATAACATATTTTTAAATTTGAGTCAGCACTTGGTTTCTAGAATTTGTTTTTGTGGACTGTCATTTCTTAATGTAGAAATGTTTGGTTTTAAAATAACTTGGGGTTTTTTAATTGGTATTTAAGTACATAAAAAAACATTTGCCAATTTGGTTTAGGTGGTTTTAAAATCATACTTGTAACTATAACGTAAGTTCCATATTCAAAACATACCACTGCAAGCAGCTTCAGCTAAAATATAATAAAAAATATTTTTATTATAAATTATAATGTTGTAAATAAGTACCTGGGGATAATACACAAATTATTACTTTCGGAGAGTAGTGTCAACTATTTTAACTGAAAATATTCAAACTCATACACGGTGGGTAAAATATTTGCCTGGTGTTATACAGAGCGTTGTTTCCTTCAAGCTGACAACGATTGAAATAACAGTTCGATTGGAAACTTTTCTTAACAAGTTTTTTTCCTGATAACCCAACCTTTTTATAGCGATGTATTTGTTATACTATACAGACCATAACATCCACTTTTTATATGTTTACTGTTTTTTTTTTACTGGTTTAAAATCCGAAGAGGCTTGAATCCATGACTTTTTTATTTTTGTCAAAAAAAGGGTTAAAGCGCTAGTCAAAATGGATAATCAAAATAAAGATCACCGTGATTTTATAGCCTTTACTACTGATCAAAATAATAATTAAAACTGCCGAAAGTATATTTTTGGGTTTGTTAAAACATTTCAAAATTAATTCATATTTGTTAAGAAATGCCTTTCATCTGACAGTTATTCCAAGGTCAACTTAGCTTAGAGGAAACGTGCTTTATAAAGAGGATACTACATTTTTTTGTATTAAACTACCTCAGTCGCTCCGTCCAGTACTGTTATTATAAAAATAAGTTCCGTCCACAGTATGCTCAATTGTTATTTTTAAGTGTAAATATATTTAGGGGTATTGTGTAAAAAATATACATAAATACAATTCCGGACAATATGACGTAGAGAAATAAAATAAGTCGTGAACAAAACAAGCCAAATAAAGATCAAAAACAAAACAGTATCTCTGGTACCAGGTATTACTCGTATAATAAATTATGAAAAACTGAAGTTCCCACAAAACCTGTAATTTTGAACTTTTTATTACATTTTTATTTCAATCACGTTATTATTTTGATCTCAGATGATCAATGAATAAGGTAAGTAAAGCCAATTGACATTTCACTGTCCCAATACTACAGGGTTCTAAGTTGCACTTTTATCAACTTTAAGTTTGAAGTTTGTCAGAGTGACACTGGGTCTAAATTGAAGTGTCCCGACAATGTAACATAGAACCCTATAATATTGGGGCAGTGATTTGTATTTTGTTTTCTAAATAGTTACCGATTAAACATTGTTATGAATCAAGGACATTAAATGTTGATACACGATAGAACCTTGCCATAATAACTGCATCAAGTGACGAGATAGAAATTACGTGGGAATTAATCGTCAGTTTTATGCGACAAGGTACTATAGTGGATCATCAATCTAAGTCCGTCACCGTACCTACTCTTATCTTAAAGGAATTGGGAAATACATACAAGTACATAGTATTACTGAATCAACTTGGAACATTCTGTATAATTACCTAGAGTTAGTGTCAAGACGTTGTACCTTTATACATTTAATTTTTTGTATATTTTTGTACATTTTTAGCGCCCAGTGAATCGGGTTTTACCCAATTTTGGTACTTTTGAGTACCAATGTGTATACCAGTCAGTTTAGATAATTTTATATTTAGATATATAAATATAAAAAATAGGTGTATGTGTACATGTAAGTACGATTTAAGTCGTTCTAAGGATACTGTAAAATAAACTGTATATCTTTTTTACCGTATTTTGGAAATAAAATTATTGACTTGAAATATTTTTCTTATTTTTGTGGTTCCTATTTCAATTAAAACGTATTGTATCAGTAAACTCAAGGTAATTAATTACAAACCAATAGATAGATACATTATAAATATTTTAACTTTTTTTAAAAATGTATTGTGTGTTAAAAAACTAACATAGAAAATGTACTAAATTTAAATAAAAATAAATAAATAAATATCAAGGGACAATCTCACACAAATTCACTTCATTTTTATTCCAACAGAAAAAATGTAAACAAACGTGTTAACGAAAAACATTTGCTGCAGTCAAAATATCGACAGAAATCGACTTTCTATAAAAAAAAACTATATTATATTATAATCAAGATGAAAGAATTGAATATGTTGTTAGCAAACTTTATTTTGATATATGTACTCTTCTTTGTTGTATTAATTTCAAACGACAATACCTACTGTTTTTGTACGCATAATTTATTTATTGCACTGGTATCTTTCATTCAATACTCTCGTGTCATCAAGTTGATGGCCGCTTGATGTGAGACGTCACTTCACTCACTTCGCTTCACAATTCGTGCTTCCGCCGTAATCGCTTTCCAGTGAATCATTTGTGCAATTTTAATTTCATTTATTTCACAAATTTATGTTTAAAGTCACGGTTCGAGCGAAATGATAACTTAATATTATATTTCTTGCTGGAACCTTTGAGATCCCGTGAAATGTCACTTGGATAGTGGCGTAACTTTGTTTAAATTCTTTCTGTGGGAATAAAAATCCACTCTTAACTAGAAAAATTAATACATAAATACATAAAAAAACATCCAGAACTCTAGCTTCGGAGCAGGGTCACTCCCAACTAGTCCAAGGGGTCGTCAAGTTAAATCAACTTTATTAATCAGCTTAATTAGTGTGAATCAGAGGTCAACAAAATTTCTATTAAAACACGTTAACTTTTAATTCAGGATCGCGGGTCCTCGGTGGATGTGAAAAGCACAAAACCGGTCTGAGTGGAAAGCCTTGGGGATGGTGAACTTTTAATTATGAACTGTCATTTCATTTCACATTATATGTGTTATAAGATTTAGATGGCGCCACAAGTACAATATTTTGATACTATTTTGCTTTACAAAAGACTAGCTGTTTCCGTGCCCACTTCGTTGGGCAATATTTTTTTTTCTTTTGGGTAATAATAGCATATGACACTCACAATTATCGTGGCTTTTTATTGGTAAAAGAATTTTCAAAATCGGTTCAGTAGATCCAGAGATTATCCCTTACAACGTCACAAACTTTACCTCATTATAATATTACTTAGTATACAAGATATAGATAAAAGTTTCGGCCTATGCTATATATATTAAACTGATGCTAACTAGAAAGCAGGTGACAGCAGAGACGCTGCGTTTGACGGGCAGAGTAGATCAGTAAGTAAAACAGGCGAGAGAAAGCTTGCCTAGTGTACCATCCGTCTTCAGACCATCTGAGAGCGTTAATTTTGACATGATCTGCTAATGGTTAATACTGCTAATACTTATTATTGCTGTTAGCTAAGTATAGCCTCGATTTATTTTTTTACTCCCGGTGTTAGCGGTATGTCAGCATTACAGCGTTGCTTGCTGCGGTGGCATGTGAGGGGCCGCGTTCGACATACACAGAAGCCAACCAGGAGAGCACCAGGCAGTCTGAACCAGACCCTTGCACCTCGCTGTAGTGTGTTTTTTGTGACCATCATATTTAATTTTGTTAAGAGAATCCTCTTTTTATTAACACAGCGAGGTTTAGACTAATAAACATTGCAGAAATATTGACAGCTATATTGCTTTAAAATAAAAGATAGAAAAAGACAGAAAAATTATGTTTCTTGCTCTAGAACTTCAGTTATAGTAAAACAACAATCAACTACTGTAATTTTTATTGCTGGTCTATTTCACCCTTAAGACGTTACCTTCGAATTAGTCTAAGTTAAAGGTTCGCAAGATAAGCTGCAAGTAATGCTAAGAATTCTACTATTAACTCTAATTCTACTTGTACATTTTAGGTGAAGTGTCAAGTCTCACTAGTAACTAGTACACTAAAGTAAAATAACCAACTAGCGCCATCTACGTACTACCTTGAGAACTAAAAACGACTCGCCAGTTGCGTTGAGTGGTTGACCGAGATGATTGAAGTGAATGGCAATAGTGCTCTTTAAAAAGCACAGATGGCGCTAACTGTGCTATCCTGCTAACGCGGCAAAATTTATTGGAGAAGTGGGATAGACATAATGGAAAAAAGTAAACATAAGACTTTTTTCTCTTTTTAACTTTACTTTAGAATAGAATAGAATAGAAATATTTATTTCAGGCCGACAGACCCATAACGTTTGTTAGTAATACTTAGACTATGTTAATACTACAACCTACTACATTTAACTTATTTGCTATATGTACAAATTGGCTTGACTTGTCCTAACCAGCTAATCAAAATAGGACAGTCAAACCTGCCAGCTATCATTTTCAGAATACTGTTGGGGCTTTTCCTGACGCGATCCATGTGTGATGCGATTTTCTTACGCATGATCGCCATGAAACCGTCAGTGCGCATCTCCGTAAACATACCTGAGGCGCTGCACCACCTCGGCAGGCCCAGCAGTATCCTGAAAGCGTTGTTGTATTGCACTCGGAGGGCATTATAACGTCATCCATTCCATTGGTACCAAGTCTATATAAAATTTCACCGGATCACCCAATTTTATCGATGTTATGAGTGTTTTAATTTTTCCCTTACTATAATTATGTAGTAGTATATAATTGTCAATTTATTTAAAGCATTAATACAGGGTGTTGTGTATAAGGATGCTTTACCCTGTACTGTCGACTATCAAAAGATTCATCCACTGCTTCACCTTATTGGCATTGTAATAAGGTCCAAGAGTGAATACATTGTCATCTCTTTGTAGGCGACAGTACACTTGTAGAAAATGATATTTTTTTTATTGCATAGAGAAGGCAAACGAACACACAGGCCACCTGATGGTAAGTGGAAACTGTGACCCATAGACATTCGCATTCACAAGACTGCAAATGCGTTGCCAACCCTGAGGACTAAGATGGAATGCCTCTATGCTAAGTAGTCATTACACCGGCTGTCTTATCCCCAAACCGGAACACAACAATGGGAACACTGCTGTTTGGCGGTAGGTTAATGGATAAGATGGTGGTAGCGATTCGGACGGACCCTGCACAAGGTCCTACCACCCGCAAATGTTGAGCACTTAAGCGCCTTGTAATAAACTTCATACTGAACATCAAATGACAAGCAAGACAATAAAAAGTCAACCAAGGATCAACAACTACTACGGAGACAGAACACTTAAAAAACGAATACCTCACACTTTAAATAGTCTACCTGAAGACATCCGATCAGAACCTAATTTACACAAATTTAAAAGGCTGCTTAAAAAACATCTACTTCATTTATTATAAAATAAATTATAAAATAAATATAAATAAAGTTAGTATTAAGGAACCAATTGTTACTATCAAGTTTAAAAGGACTCAGCTGCAGTCAAACTGTTTGACAGTTTTGCAGACTATTTGTTTAAGAACATTATGTAATTTTTGGTTAATAAATAAACAATAAACAATAAATAAATAAGTTCGCAATGACAAGACTGAACGTAACAAACTAAAATGTTCTCGTACTTTACAGAATACGAATGAAGTAATTGGCTTGTCTTATTCTTGGATATTCGTTGTAAAATACATATTAATTTGCACTTTGTACGCAAACGTTCGAATTCGAGAATTCGTTAGCTGAGCTGTAAGTTCTACTTTTCTACTAGCCCTAGCCTTGTCTTTATCAGTTTCCGCTATTGTTGTCTGGGCCGAGAGTCTATGGGCGGTAAATACCATATCGTCTCGTTACCCTGTTATTGTATTGTCAACGTTTTCATAGCTCTTATTTTGTTGACAGTAAGGACCTAGTTAAAAACAATACCATATTTGGTCGGCCAAAGTCGATATGGTATTTATTTTACTGTGGTTTTAGCACAGCACAGACTTGAAGGACAAGTCTAAAAATTGATAATAGCTATCCAACAATATATCACACAATGCTTTAAATATACGGGAGGTACCCTAAATTATATCTTTATTATTTCATCATTGAACTTAGTACGCGGAATAATAATCTATTTGTGTACAAAATTTCAGTTTGGTTACTTTGATACTTTCTGAGAAAAAGTGTGTGTGACATAGGTACATACAGACAGACGAACATGGCGAAACTATGGGCTCCTACTTCGAAACCCAAAAGAACGAACCTGAGCGATTACCTATCCGAAAGCAGTTCCAGGATTCAATTAAAACCAAGGCAGATTTTATACTTTATGAAGATAGCTTTGAAGGGCCCTAAAGCTTAATGATCGCTAACAAATGTCAATAAACCTGATGTTGGGGCATTTTTTTCTCCCCTTTCTAATTTGTGAATCGCAGCCCTATTTACAATCCATCCTAAAAAGACCCCTCCATTTGTAGTAACAAAAGGAACAATGCACGCGTCTAGGGATCAGCTTCGCTGGTTATAAAATAACCCTGCATTGAGGAGGGTACGGGGTTGGGACACGCATTTCGCTGTCACCTTTCGTCTGTGACTGGGAGAAAGGGAGCGGCATAGAGCCGTTCATTCTTTTTGACGTTCCGTTTTATGCAAAGATCGGTTTTAAATTAATTTAATGTTGTAATTACTAGGTACTTTTCATTTTTAATGTATTACTGTTATAGAATCAGTTTGTTTGTTTTCTTTTGTCTTTTATTAAAAATAATATGTACCTAATTCAAGTCAAAATTACTTTTTTTCTTCCTGAAAGAAGATTTTTATAATTCTAAAGACTATGTAAAACAACAATTGATTAATTAATTACCAGTTAAAGATATAAAGGTATTTATTAAAGTATATAAACTGTATTGCACGACAAAAAGTGCTGCCGTTTGTTTTATTTACCTATTAATTAAATTGAAAATAAAACCGTATAAATGACGAACCCTCAAACTTTTATTCTCGATGTAACTAAAGTACTTACCAATTTATCTTTAATCTTAGATTGTGTTATTTATTTTTTGTTTTAATTTTCAGTTAATATGCTATGTTTTATGAATTAATGTCGTGACTAAAGTCTAAAATTGTCTATAATAATCAATTATGCAAGTTTCGTACCATACTAAATCTACTACTATCAACATTGTATATAAACAATTTAAAACTAACGCTTCTGTCATCTCTACAAAGTTAACGGCCGACAATCAATACAACTGCGTGCAACGGATCGCAGCTTGAGTCTCCGCCGGCCGGGCCGAAACCCTCCTCCAGGGTTGGCTGCCAGTCAACTGCGCGACGCCGCGCCGCGTCCACGCCGCGCCCCAACCACAACAAAATAACCCAGAAACACCACACACACACATAAAACAACAAAAATATCAGTGATAGTGCCCACAAAAAGTGTCTGTCTCAAGCTATCTGTGACCAAAATGGAAAACAATGCGTTACATCAAGAGCGGAACTAGCGTCTAGTGTCGTGAATAATGACATGAAACATTTTGTTCCTCGATAAATCTGCTGTAACATCGTGTTTTAATCGGTAACGTGCCATTAATGTTACGGCCGAGATAGTGTTTTTATGGGCCCCCGTTTTGCCGCAGTACTGCTGGTTCTGCCATGGCATATGCTAATAAGGAGTTTCTTTTAACCCGTACACAAAAACTCTGCACTAGACACTGCAGTGCGTTTTGTGCTGCAAATTTTCGTTGTGGTCTAGATTTTCCTTTATTTTTCTCAGTCGTCATTTGCTAGTTTTGTTGGACGAAGCTGACTTTGCAGTATTAAGTTATATTGTCATCTGTAGTCGTCGTAAATATTTTGAAACGATCCCAATCAACGCAAGTTTTTCACATAATTACAAACGTTTCTCTTGACAATGTTTATAAAGTCCTTTTTTCCTTAAATTATTTCCAAAGTAAGCAACATAATCGTTTCAAAATATACGTTACGCAATCACTTTTAATTTATCAAATTACTTTTCAATTCGTCGTCATTTTCGAGTGTAGTTCGACGATAATTCCGTAGTAACCTTATTAAGACTGACTCTATAATGGAATGAGGGACTAGGTGCCAATTTCCTTTGTGCAGATGAGTCTGTTTGCTCTAATTTCCTGCTCTATTCCAGATATTAGCTTATCTGGCTTTGCATTTTGCACTGTTTTATCATTGGCTGTTGCTCCCTTTGTTTGTATTTCTATATTGAAGGATGAATCAAGATTTTACGATGTTATTTCGGTTATTTTGGATTGTTCTAATAGTATTTCGTTTTTTAATCGTGTGACATGCGTTTATAACGTTAATGTTAAATTTAATTTGCAAGTAATCATACTTGAGCTAGATATGTATTGAATTGATTAAACAAACCCTCAAATTAAAAGAACCCAAAAAAGATTTAGAACCTATTACCTAAATTTTAAAATCCTACGTAATAGAAAACCCAATTCTTTGCAAAGAAACCTACTTAATCCTTTTAGATAAAGACGTTTCCATCAATAGCATTGAGAATAAAAGGCTTAATAAAACAATCTTGTACGAAAAACCAATACGCCAAGCCAAGAATAAAGGCTGCATGTGAACTCAACAAAAAAGAACAAGACCAGAACAAAACTATCTTGTCTACGACTTATTTCTCGCGCGGAAGTTATCAACATTTCGACCGGTTTGGAACCCGCTGCAACGTTCGTTGCCTCTTGAAGAATTAAAACTATCGGAATCTCTTTTGAATACAAGTGCTTGTTGATTGATGCGATCTCAAGAATGCTTTGAACTTAATGTTTAAAAGGCAATATTAAAAACACTTCAGATAGGTACATCGAGATAAGCGTCATTAGTGATGACTTTGCTTGATCATCAGAACGTACGCCTATACACGTTTTACGATTTACGAGCGTTAATAGAGTATAATAACTTTTCTGGAGCTCTATTCTCTTTGGTAAAACCAAATCGCGTTCGAAATCTATCTCTGTTTCATCTTAATTAATTTAGTTTACAAGTAAATACGTATTGAAATTAAACGTACTCTGTAATTGAAGGTGCTTTTGCACACCTGTTATGGATATGCAGGCAGCTTAAGTATCCAGTTAAGGTAATAAATTTAGTGTATGCGCCTTGTGTATTGTTGATGTGTCTACAAAACAAGATACCTATGTTGTCGTATTGTCAACGTATAATAGCTCTTATTTACTACAGTAATCTCGTCGAGTTATAAACAATACTATACGAGTATCATGTCAAAAGCAATATTGTTTTAATGAGCAGAATGAAGCTCCTGACCGTGTTTTTATTTAATCAACGTAATGGAAGTTTAATCCTCGTGTAATACAGAAAAGGGAAAACACAAATTTAGTTTTAATAAGCAAATAGTTCCCCTTCGCAGCGTACTTCGGGCGTTATCAAACTGCATCATAACTTTCCCGACATCGCATACGTCTCAATGAGACATTTCTGTTATTACCGTCTTCAATTATTATAATTTATACATCTCCCAACATGTCTCTTTAAGTTATAATACCAGCCTTACGCGTTCAAATCTCCCCGCAATTTGGGATAATGAGCTCGAAGATTTCTTCTTTTATTAAATTATACATCTTTGTATCAATTTTAGTGGTTTTAAAAGCAGCTGGCACCACTTGTTACATTGTGTTGCTTTTACAATGATTTATAGCTGAGTTGTTTCGTGATACGAATAATGGTTAATTATAAAGACGAGGAGTATTAACTTATCACCGAACCTGACCCCACAGTTATCTGAAAGAGATTATGGCGAAAATAATACTGTTATTCATTAAATAAAATGATCATAAATAAATTTATTTTATACCAAGAACACAAATGAAAAGGTTTTCTGTGATCTATGCACTAGGCTAGGCGAATACCACATTGACAAATTTTCAAATAAGCAGATTAAGATGCCATCATTCATCTTCGTCTAGCAGAATCTTTAAAAAAATCCTACATATTAAATCTACTAGAAAGACGTTTTCATGCAATCCGGCGCAACTAAGTAAATATTGACTTGATCAATTAGGTATTGATTCCGTTTACGTTCACATATTTCGCCAGCAAAAATTCAATTCCAAGTTCACACACCACGCCTCAATCAATTTGTATTCAATCTCCAACAGAAACCCACATTTAATTTCTACCCCTAGCATTTTCATTAAATTCAATCCCAAAGCAAACTATTAAAAAAACCCAAGCACCCCAAACAGGTGTGCATTCAAGCAGTAAAGTGGCCCACGCGTGGTTTCTGACTGACTACTGACTGGTAGTTAACCAACGTTAGAAACCAATCTATCCTAAACATATCTTCTTCCCCAATGATAGGGTGGTTGGAACGGCAGACATAACTTTGCCTGCGTTTAACGACGCACGTGTCAAGCAAAGACGGCACACAGTAAAAGTAAAGCTGTCAGGGAAACGATGCGTGTAAACTTGTCACATTCGTTGATTTGTGACGTTTTCTGTGACGTATTGGCGAATCCCCTGATACTGGGAATAAGTCAACTGAGGTTTTCCGATTGGCTTACGGTTTTATTGTGGACGAGAACTACATTTTGGTAAATGTTTTCACCCGTACTCAATGTGACAAGTCTGAGACCTTTAAATAAACTGATCTCTTTTTTTCTCATTATCAATGACTCCTTCTTTAAACAAAATGTCGAATTTTAGACAATCACCATCAACTCAGTAAAGATATTATAGTCCATGGATATCACACGCGAGGACTACTCTGGGGTCCAAGTGAAAGAGGGTATGTCTCCTGAACATCAAGTGAAAAAGGGTTTAAAATTCAAATTCTAATTCAAATTATTTTTATTTCAGAAATAAAATCATTTCCATATTACACACTACAATTAAATATTAAAATTAAAATTAGAGTTTAAAAATAAAAAATAAAATCACAATTAAACTCCAAATCAATATTACACAAAAAAAATCCAATATATACTAAAAACACATTAATTTTTTTTTGTTTTTTTTTTTTAGTTTAAGTCTATTATACTCCGTTTATGTATATACCCTTTTGTTTTGCCGACCGTTTCGCAACAATTTCTCTGTCTCTTGTCATTTTTGTGGCTATGTGCTATAATTTTGTATTGTTGCGAGTATATGTCTATTTATCTTTATCTTTATTAAGTTAAGTCGACTTAAATACCTTTTTTCACTAGGTCCCTAGAACTGTTCGGTTAAAAATAATTGGATCTGGTGGATTATACAGATACTGAAAGAGCTTTCATAAAGTCAACAGATTGATTACGATATCGGAGCAACATGGGCCAAACCAAAGAAGAATCTTGGCTGAGATCAAGATACTTCAAAGTAAAAGTTCACTTTATGATCGATATCGATCTCTGAGTCGATGAGCGCTAATAAGTCATACTTTATGAGACCGTATTAAGTATGATCTGGCAGCAAGAACACTGGCTGGAAATTGCCAGGATTCAACAGACAATACGGCCTCAGTTGAAAAAAGGTTACTAGATTTAAATACCGTGATTGGCAAACATCAGAATTTGCATGCCCAATACGCATTGCCAATAGAAATCCATTGTTCATTCTGAACAGGCGACTGTTAAGAAAAATAAACCCGATATAATTTTATGTCAAACAAACGATAAAATACAAGGCAATGGAAAATATTAAAGGTTTTCTAGTAATAACAATAAAACAGAGGAGGAGGTTGTCCATTTAGAAAAGGTCGCAGCTAAGCAAACACAAACAAACGGACCAACTAAACAACCATATATTGCGGTCGCATATACAATGGGTATGTTAACAATGGCTTAGAGAGTACGAGGATGGGAAGGGAAGGGTTGGATATTGATATTATGGCTACTACAATGATTCGGAATGTATTATGCCAAGTTATAATCTCGGTTACATTCGTAGGATATGGATTTTGCCCGTTTTTGTAAACATTCTGGGTTATTTGATGCTTATGAGCAACTTAATTTACAACATCTTTATTGAACGGATCAAAAAGCGGAACTTTGAAAATTTGAAAACAAATTTTATGATAGTATTATGATAGTTGATCAAAATAAGAATGCTTCAGGATATTAAACTCGGTTTAGATGCCACAAAATGACAACAATGAAGTATTTTACATTATAACTACTTTGTTGGAGAGCCCAAGCGAGTAGTTTAGCCTCCGGTATACGGGTTCATTCTTTCATACCATAATTTTAAATTGAAAAATGGTCTGCCATTTTAAACTTGTAACAAGTTGGGGCGTTTTAACGGAGCGGTCCATGACGAATATAAATGCATTTTAAACCGACTCTATTTAAAAGGTTTTCTAATACATTTTTAGTGGTGGTATGACGTGCAAATACCGTCTGGATTGCTGCCATCTCATCCATTAACCCACGACCAGTAATATTGATATTCTTGAATTCAGTTGTGGGGATAAAACATCCGGTGTGATTACTAGCATAGGCATTCCATCTAAGTCCATACGGTTGACAAGTCTTGGGATTGCAGACTTGGGATTGTAGAATTCAAATATGGGTCTCAGATCCCACTTACCATCAGGTGACCTGAGTACTCGAGTGCCTTCTCCTTGCCATAAAAAAAAATGCTAGGTAGAATCAGAATCATCACCAAATTGTATACTTCTCTTTGCGATTGTATTAGTAAGCCTTGGCAGTACCAAAGAAGGCGGCGAACTTTAATGTAGAATGTATGTATGTTAAATCTTTATTGCACAAACAGAAAATAACAAACTTAAAAAAGTAACAAAAACACAAAAGGTATGTACAAAGGCGAACTTATCCCTTTAAGGGACCTCTTAAAGTTAACCTGTGAGCGATGCCAGCTCTGTTTCGTTTGCTTTGTAGTCGAAGCATTCTACACACATCCACATTAAATTTTATAATGCTAATAGTAGCAGCTACCTTCTTTGACAAAAGCTGAAAAGTTTTTTTTTAATACTAAAAAAATAGCCGAGATATAAGCGAACAAAGATTTGTTCCTATCTCTTTCTAAAAAAAGAGGCTGACCTGGTACATGAAGTCACAGTTCATGTCGGATCTCTGTCTAATTAGCAGTTAAAATTGCTTTTATCCTCCGTATTTCTCGGCCGATATTAAACACCCCTGTATACGTGTTAACAAAGTGACATCATGTAGGTAAGTACAGAGTAACTTGGACTATTTTTCAGTTGAAGCTCGAAAGCTACTTGTATCTTTTATCATTACGGCCACAATCTAAGCCTGATAAACATGTAACTCTTAAGTACGGCTTTCACAGTGAATGTATTGTTCAAATCTCATGCACTACAGCGTGTGCCTTAAACAAAACGTACCACTATTTGTACAGGGTGTTGTGCGGTAGCGTCATAAAAGGCGGCTAAGCCTTGCCGGACACGGTCGGACAAACAACCTCCAATCCTAAGTCAGTTGAGCTCCTTGCAATATACGAAGCGGTACACTATACTAGAGTATTATATTCTGGGAATAAGAAACGGTTTCTACAGTATAAAGTCCAAATATTTTGCTGAAGGAATAAGGAATGTTAAAGATTTCATTTATCTTTTATTTCTATCGTTGCAATTTATATCTAGTCCGGACGTAAAAAACCGAGAAGAAACCTTAATACATAAGACCTAACTTACATTTATATGTAGCATTTATATGTATGCATTTTTTATGTAGTGGTGCACAGATGACATACATAACTACCTTATTACTTGACTTATTGTGAGTCAATATAATGTTTAATATTTTAAATTGTAATTAATTGACAACACCTATTTAAATATTTAAATTGACTTGTAAAATGTTATTGTATTTTACCAATAAATTCTGTATTCTGTATTCTGTATATAAATCCTACTTCATCGCGATAAATAGACCTCAGCCAGAATACAATAAAAACAATACAAAACACTTACCAAACAAAAACATTACACAGACACAATTCAAAATAACACAGGTGAACGTAGCAAACTCTTCCAAACAACCTTAGTAGGGTGAGGAATAAAAATATTACGTAGCCTTTTAAAAAAACATCTTTACGCTTGCCTTTAACTCTCCACGTATTTATATGTTCTTGGGTATGTTTATATTGTAAATGCTGAGTCTAGTTAGTTGCCTGTCACGGCCGGTGATTGATCAAGAGACCAATTTCGCCCCACGAATGAGCTTTTCCAAACATATTTCTGAATTACCTACTTGCGTGCAAAAGAAGTTGATTATTTTTCATAGAATATAATTAAGTTTTCGCTAACGCTATTGACAAAATTAGCGTGGTACTTGTCTCTACAGAGTTTTTGCTCCCGTTGTAGAAATTAACTTTTGAGGTTATCAAAATTATAATAATATCAGCCACCATAAAACTAGTTTCGGTTAATTCTAATTAGGGGTATCATTGTTAATATGTATGTACTCTTTTACATACACACATACAATCGACAGAAACAAAGAAAGATACATTTACTTTTCACACACAAGACAAACAGAAAAAAGTGAAAATAGAAACAACAATAAACAAGTAGTGAGTGTGTCTTCGCGGCAGTGAATCGGACACTGGCTCAGCATAATGCTGAGGTGTTAAACACCTGCAGCGCTGATTTTCAGCCAGCTCCGAGTGTGACAGGCGGACAGTACGCTAAACGAATAAAACGTGATTTAAAAAAATACAAAAAATACATGCAAATACCTTACATAAACATATTTAAATCGACAATTTGGCACAATTAACAAAAACATAAACAAAAGAAAACTTAACCCTAATTTACAAAATGCTGGTTGGGAAATAAATATTTTTGGAGCGTCAACAAATAAAGCTTACGCTTAAAGGTTATTTGTTTGATGGGAGGGAGGAGATCATTCCAGCACTTGAGACGTCGCAAACCTGAAACTACCCCGAAACGCCGACATACATACAATCGCGCCTCTTTCCCGTAGGGGTAGGCAGAGACCAGTTCCTTCCACTTGCTACGATCCAGACCAACTTTCCTCACTTCCTCCACAGTCATGTCTCTCCATACCGTGCGTCGGTTTAGGGTACTCTTTTCAGTATAGTTTAAACACCGAAAATTTGCTGTAGTATTTTACATATGATCATACTTCATTATCAATATTATTATCACACTGTATCCTTTGCGGAATTATTAATTGCCCACTATTTACATAACAATGAATTTAAAAATGTTAGTAACTATTTTGCATTAAAACTGTAGTAAATGTATTCAGAAAATTCTTAAATAAAACAGTAAGGTCGTGGTAATTTCCAACCGTGCCATCATTAGGCAGATAAGAGATAATTATTTATTCTGCTTCACCCCGCGAATACCATCGTTTGTAGAGGTTTATCGCTCGACAAATATTATTTGTACATGCGATCGTTAGCTGGGAATGAATATTTTTCAAGGCTCTATGGTAAAGTCAAGGGTAAAGGGATAATACTCGTAGATTAACTTCATAAAATTATGTTAAACTAATTTATTAAGTACATAAATATTTGAACTTGCGACGGAATTTTCTAAAAGACAGCACCCCATTCTTCAAAATTAGAACACTCTTTTACAATTCGTCACAAAAAATAACCTCGAAAACCACTAATCAGCGTAACATTTAAAACAAAATCACGCTATAAACAGGAGTACCAACACAACAACATTCTATTTTTAAATTTTTCACGCACCCATCCCAATGGAGTGATAGATGGGAACCGTTGTCTCCGCGTTCGGATGAATTAAAAGGGCAGATATGCTCCTTGCAATTAACTTGTCATGGAAACAAGCGCCTGTCCACGAGCGTAATTTATTATTTTAACGTTTTGGTGGTTTGGCATATTGTATAGGGTGTTTAGTTTTAGCCAGGTGTTTCCGTCAGCTAGAATGTTTAATCATAAATCATTAGTAAGTATCTAAAAGCGTTTTTAAAAATAAATAAGTTGCTGTCTGATATTTACGACAGATAACAGCTAACACTTAATTTCAATGGGGGTTTTTTACTTAATATTCGTAGCCGTATAAAATTAGACAAAAATACATTATGAATTAACATTGTTATTTGTCAGCTTTTCGATTTACAGCGCTTCGACAACGAGTTAACCAACAATATTATATCATAAAACAATTAATATCATGATTAATTACAGGTTTTGTTCGAGTGCCATATACAACCAGGGTGACTAGGTGTCCCGTATTTTTTCGGGTGGTTCCGTATGTCTGTCGTGCACTTTTTTTGTCCCGCAGTTTTGCGAAACCAAGTACATGACAATATATTGTCCCGTCATTTTAAGATTTAATAAAAAAATAAGCTCGGCTCACTTTAAAATGTAGCAATTGCATTCATTTAATTGATTATTCAATATTTCAGCAAAATTTAAAATAATGAGGATTTTTAATTAAAAAAAACGACTTGTCCCGTATTTTCAATGCAGTTGCCCCGTATAACCGGAAATCAGATCTGGAGTCATTACATATATATAATTATGTGGCGTATCTGTTTGTGACAGTCCGTGTGATCGCATATATCGTTGAATGATTTCCGACCGAATGCGCTGCGCAATGGAATGAGCGTCGATCGCAGTGGACGGACTTAACAACTATTTATAAATCATACCGCTACATATTACCTGGTTAAGTGCATAGGCACTTCAAACTTCAACAAAGACCCTCTTTATGGAGGCCTACTTCTTTTTAACGGGTAGTACAAATAGTTGATTTTTTTTTTATTGTTCATGGGTCTCAAAGTCCACTTAACAGCAGTTGAATTGTGTGCGCATGCGCCGTGTGGTTTTTTATCCTTTTCAATGGATATTTGGTCTACCTGACCATTTGTTCAACTTTGATTACTTCGATATCCCCTAGCGTCAAGTAAATGAGAGCTGTGATAACAGATAACGGTAGTATAATAGGACTGAAAATGAAAAAAAATTATGGAAAATGTTTATTGCATATGAACCCTTACAAGAAGTAGAAGCAATACAGTGGGTCCTGTGCTAGGGATTCCTATGTTACAGGACCCGAATCCGTATCAATAATAGTTTTAATGTGTACAGGGTTATGCAGGGCCTTACATAATTTTCTTATACATTAGGGGTACATATATTTCTATGAACTTATCTCATTCTAAAGTGTGTGTGCGTGTGTGTGTGTGTGTGTTTGAGCGCATTGACAATGACACGACTATCAATTGGTTGCCTCCGTACGCAAGGATGGTATCCATTATCTCCTCCGCAGTAAAATTTCAAGGCCTTTTTTTGTCAATTTAACAACTAACTAATTTTAACTTTGCCCCACGGCGACTTGAACATCTACTACCGCGGGGATATGGCGTTTCCACAATGAAGTGATTTCGCCAGTGTCAATTATATATAAGTATAAATCAATATAGCAATAAAACACAATCCTCTCTAGGAAGATTGGGGGCAACGTTGTACGGTGATATGTAGGACAGAGTTCAAGATAGTTTTAACCTCTGTACCACTGCGAGTCCACTTGAAACGAGAAGTAAGATGCCAGATACACGAAATAAGTCCAAGTCTTCTATCACTGTGCAAAACAAAGGCATAAAAAGGACAAATCCCTAACAGAAAATAACATTAACACTTAAATACACAAAAATAAAAACTAAAACAAATTACACATCCGCCATCTTTTGACGTTGCAAATGGCCTCATTTAACAATTTAAATTTATTTGACGAAAATGTCAAATATCAAATTGAAGGAAACATGCAATGTATTGGTAACCTAACCTTTTTGTTATAAGAAAAGTTTCTCATAGAGTTAACCATATGTCCATGACAGATCAAAAATATCAGAGACGTTGTTTACTCACAAACTCTCTGTAAATTATTTACACACTATTAATTCATTCTGCAGTCCGGTTAAAAGTGCATTCTAATCTAAAAGTGATATGAAATGTGGTCATAGTTCAAACTGTGACAGCCTGATGTGCAGATTTACAAAATTAATTAATTGATAAAGCGATGACATGCTTGCATGACAGGATGTTATTAAGATCGTTAACCAACTGATGAGAAAGAGGTTAGTTATAAAATAAAAACCTAAATAAAATAATTGTTTTCAATGTCCACCAGTTTTAAGGTTTATCTTTCGTTCACTACATACTGTATATACTTAAAAGAAGAAACTCTGATTCATCAACGCGCAGCCAAAACCGCTGGACCAAGGGACTTGGGAATTTGGTGGGAAAATTCCTTCGATATCCTAGGGGTGCTCTATGAAGGGATTTTAGAGAATTGGGATTGTTCATATTTTTACAATACTCTAATTCGAAATCCAATTCGAGGAATAGGGTTTCAAAGCCATTCTGCATTATTAAGGTTTTAAAATATTTATCTATTTCTCCTACGCGTACTTTAAGGGTTAGGTGAAAACCGCTTGAAATTAGTATGTTTTAATAGATTATTGCAATCACTTTTATCATTAGATATCATTTAATTATTGTAATTAATAAAAATTGCCAAAACAAATTTAACATAATCATGTCATCCATAAAATGTCTGCTAAATAAATAAAGATATTAATGAAATTGTTCTCTTAAAATTACTTATTCTTTCGAATTTGAATGTAAAAACCGTGAGTTTTTTTTGTGGTCTATCCCAATTCTTCCTCTGATAAGGGGAGTAGTAGCTAGTTCTACGCGTACGAAGTCAATGGCGTCTTCTAGTACACTATACGATTTCTAGTATACTATACGATATTGAAACAAGGTGGACTCAATAAAGTGGAATAAACCGTGCTTAGTGAAATAACTAGCATGGAGGAATTCTATAATCTGCCCTAGGGTTGGCAACTTGCAATTATGAAATTACAAGTATCCTGTGAACTCGTTGGCCTTCACAGTGCCATGAAAAGATGGCCGCAAGTTTTTTTCATACAAACGTAAAAGGGCGTCTACGAGCGTTCAAAAATAACTAAATTTAAAATCGCTTCCATTGTTTAACCATAACCTTTTTGACTCATACACAGTATCGGTATAATGCTTATTCAATTCACACAAAACAACCCGACCAAAAAACCACAAGTAACATCTGCTTAATTGAACACATCCAGTGCCCATGATTAACATTAACATGGACTTTTGAGGCAAAGTTTGCGCCATGAGCCGTGAATGCGACGACACCATATTTAGAACCAAACTCCTTTACACCAATACAAATTTCACTCAATAGTAATTTTTTGGCACTGAACATGGTAACACTGCTTAACAATAGAACCTAAAAACATTCTTGCTATTCCACAGTAACTAATGTTGCCAGAACAATCCGGTGGCACGGTAAAAAAAAACACAAAAGACACAAAAGTAGAGATTTATTATTTCGGTTTCTGCGAGCGTGCTTTGTGATTTGCGAGGTGCTGTTACAAAAATGAATAAATTAAATACGTTTTGATTTTGATAATGACACCAACGTACTCCATTTGACAGTAATCCCAGTGTTGTTTAATTTGGCGGTTATAAGTTGCACTTTGTTTACGGCTTCTCACTCCCACGCCACTCTGCTTAAAACAAGATAAAAAATAACCTTTTTCGTCACGTACAACGTAGCTTCCTTTTTTTTACATCTATTCAGCAGTATCAGAGGGTAATCCCAATTTTCAAAGAAACAAGCACACCCACAATTTTATCTCTTTATAATAATGTTAGTATAGATATTAAAACGCTTTGATTTGGTGGTATGGCGTCTTTTACCACTTTTTACGGTTAGCTGGAATAAATACCTTAAAGAGATAATTCACCTTTGTATTTTTTTTTTGTTGCCAGTGTATGTTATTTAATTTACTTTTTTTGAAATTAAGAGTATACATACATACGTGTTGCCTAAAATGTTATCAATCGTCAGTAAAAACCACCAACTGCACTAAGCTCAAAACCCAAATTTGATCCGCATAAAAACTACCGAACGCGAAATGATCACACGGTTCCGAATAATGTCCACTCCCGTTCGTTTTGACAAGGCATGAATGGGCATGAGCAGGCATGAAAACCGGCATGAAACTGGCATGAAGTGGTTTGAATGTGCCCGTTTCTTTGTACGCTCGACCCGCTTACCTGGGGATTTGAAAGGTTTTTATACCCTTATTGGGGCCGCAGTGGTTCTAAATCTAATTATGATGTAAAGGTGTTTTAAAATGTTGGTTAATATGGTTCTTGTGTTTGGGTACTTTGGGTGCACCTGTGTTTTTTGTGCATTTGTTATTGGTATTGTCAGTTTCCTTCGGGTGTAGCGGACCCTTATGGACGGCCTTGTGCGTGAGGCCCCTAGTGGGAGAGTTAACACCGTTCGGCTTGAACTCTTAGAGTTCTCATAGTATAACAAAGGCCTCGCTGATGCTACTTTTTACAGTTCCCAGACTACTTCCACCTCTAGATTTGCTACGCCACTAGTTTCTGGCGTGGGAGTGCCAAGGCTCGGAAACCTGATTTTTTTTTTAACCAGCTCGTCAGAAATGCCATGCATTTCAAATAGAGCATTTCATTTTGATTCCCCTCAAATAGAATCGATATTATTTCTGTCCTTATTAAAGAGCAAAATAAAACTGTTCCTGCTCGAAATAAGTGTTAATTTCGCTCGCTAATTTGTTTGTGTTTTCTCGTCTTTCCTACACTATTAGCTAGCTCTTGTTATTTTAAAAAACCATAGTCGCCACGCCGACCAACTGCAGGAAGAATCAAAAACCAAAAATCCCAGGGCAGGACCTTAATGCTCGCGAATCGGTTCCATTCCGAGCGAGTTTTTGCGAAAATTCTGGTTAAGAACCATATTTAACCGGTATTTTTCTAACCGTTCTCAAGCACTACCGAGGGCATCTTTATTTTGGTGCTCTATAATAGCTTTGTGTATTATCATCCCAGGACTTGGCGTAAACATAAAAGCATAGAAGGTTCTTCCTATACGGGTCCAGAATAACGCTTCAATATGTTAATTGGTTTAGGAGTATTCGGCTTTTGATGATACTGGGTAAAGCTACACCTTTGGCTCCCATTTTTATTTGTGATTCCGAAAATTTGGTTATCAACACAATAACGTACCTTCTTATATTCTCGTATTATACTTTTATGTTTACGTCAAGTTTTGGGACACCTGTATATTATTCAAAAGCTTAGCGTTTTCTGATATAACCATTTTCAATTCCATTCGAGTTCTTAAGAATCTACCCCCTGACATTTTTATTAAAAATGCTTCACATATTCCTAGACAGCATTGCAGCCCGTCACTAAACCGAAAGAAATCCATTCAATGCCACCAACTAAAGATCGCATCGAATTTGTCTCGCATGTGTGTCGTTGGCACCGAAACTATTAACTCCGATCCGATAACTCATAGTTACACAACTTTCCCGATAAATTCTCACCCCATCTTCCCCGACAAGGCAATAACGACTTTATCGGCACGCCATAAAGGTCACGTGAGCTGAACCGAGATTATTCCCGCGGTCACGCGAGCAGATTATTGGGAAAATAAAAATAGCTGTATTAGCCGTGGTTACGGTGAATTCAACCATGAAAATTTGGGATGGATTTGTCAACGTAATTTCGACGTTATGGTTTAACAGGTCTCGAACTCTTAAATAACTATAGAACATAGTCAAGAGGAATGAAAACGGGTCACTTTGTATCGAATTACCAAAGAAAGTGACCCGTTTTCAATACTCCTGAGTGTAGATCAAACCTTCGATATAATGGTAACCTCTTTCAGAGCTGATATCTTTTAAACACCGCAACCGATTTTATGAAAAAAAACTGAGAACCGTCCTGATTAAACAAGCTTTCTTTTAAAACAAACCGCGTTCAAATCGGTTCATCCGTTTAGACGACAGACACTGATACACAGACACAAGCTTGAACAGACGAGTATCAGCATGAATAGAAGTTGGAACTAGCCATTATTTTCTTGAAATTTGCATGATACCTTCAACAAGAAATCAATAAAAATCAATCCAACGCTTTTCAAATGTCCCCTCGACTTTGCATCTACCCGTAGAGTCCACAGGAACTACAAAGAAACAGACGTATATTATACCCACATACATATTTCTCATTCATTTTTTTGCTTGCTATATGACCAAAAATGGTTCAATTGCATAGAAATTACAATCATAAAATATAGCTTCCTTCCACCAAAAACATTGCAGACATCATATTTTTCTCTTGTTCAATGGCGCCTCAAATTAATATGCTGTCAATAATCTGCCTGATAAACCTGATATACTAGAGCCACATGACAAGCATGTTCATCTAACTCTACCTAATATAGACAACCAGACCAAATAAGTATAAATATACTGAGATACTGCTTACAACAGATAGCTTATTCATACTCGTATTGTCTGGTCTCATATGTTCTTCTATATTAAAAAGAGCTAGACCAACGTTAGACTAAGCCCAATATTAAAACCTCATCTCAGACACATTCAAAAAGAAAAGTAATAAAGGTAGATCGCACACGTCGCCATTACCCAAAAGCTTTCAGGTAGAAAAGAAAAAGCTGAAAAATCGAAAGCACTTTCGGTGACGACTAAAAGCTGGCTTATCGTGCGATCTGTTTTAAGGTTCTTATTTATAAAGGTCACCCGCGACCGATAGGGCACGCTACTGTACCGTAATGACCAATTTAATACGTCTCTCGGATTATAATAACTGTTTACCGGCGGGTTTGTCCACCGTTTTCCAAGCTGTATTTTCGATTCGGTGTAATAGGGTGTCGTTGTAAGAGATAATATTTGAGATTCTTCAATTTGTTATTTAAAGTCATACGTTCAATTATTAATTGAAAGGCAAGGTAATTTCTTTCCACGACCCGGTGTTGCTCCTTGTCCTTAGATTTTTGGTAGAACTTTTTATTAAGTAATAATACAATTGAAGAACTGACATTTCAACAGTATCTTCAATTATGTGTTAGTGTAATTTGCCTATCACATTTTTTATTTAGATTTCATCATCATCATCATCATGTCAGCCGAAAGACGTCCACTGCTGGACATAGGCCTCCCCCAAGGCTTTCCACTCAGACCGGTCTTGTGCTTTTCGCATCCACCGCGGTCCCGCGATCCTGACGAGGTCGTCACTCCATCTTGTTGGAGGCCTTGGTCTTCCGGTAGATTTGTATGGTTTTAATTAAATTGCGTTAAAATTAATCGTCTTCTAGTATCTGTTCCCACTTTAATTCCACCATAATGAAAACATTATCTCGGCCCGTCATTCATTATTAAAACAAATCAAACTCCTCAGCTAACAAAATAATTAAAAACTTTAATCAAACCATTCAATCCCAATAACCTTTAATCAAACAAAACATTTACAATGGCACAAAATTAATTCTATCCACAGTGATTTAAACTTCCAAATTCGAATCGAAACAGTTTCCGAATCCACGTTCGTTATTTTGAAAAGTGATCGACGTTCATTTGTTTCCGATGTGACTGTGAGAGCCAATGAGAGAGCGGTGTTTAGTGATTTCAAGATGGCGGGTTCAGCAAGGCACAAGCCTACTGTCAGGCATTTCCACAACCAGCCGGAGCTTCGGAGGGGGGGCAGCTTGGGTCTGATGCTGAGGTGGATCCTGCTCGTCTGTTTAGCCAGCTGTGGACCTCTTGGGAACACTGTAAAGCAAGACGGTAAGTTGAATAACTTTCTATCTAGTTTTAATTCAGCTTATTTCTTGTTTGTGTATCCAGGTAGCGTGCAAGATTTATTGCCCAGAAATTATGAGTAATTTCGGAAGTTGCACTTGGATGCTGATTTGCATTTCTTTTGTTTAGTTATAACAACGGATAGAAACTGCAATCTTAACTTTGTACTCTAGATGCATCCATCTGAATGATAAAAACCAACTCGGTCATCCTATCAACTGACAAACATTGGATGCTTGGTGTATAATAATGGTTGTAAAAATCTCGGTTCTATTATATTAAGGTGCAGTTACACGGACCAATTTTCTCAATAGCTGGAAACAATAGCTGCCTTACTCTAATTCAGTGTGAGAGAACGAGACACTCATAGATTTCCAACTAAAAATTCGCGCTATCAAACGATTGAATAAGAAAGTATTTAACGGGTCGATTTTGGAGAAACACTCGAAAAATTTCATTGAAACATGAACGATATTTTTTTTGTCATAATGTCTTTGTTTTCATAATTATTAAGAGTGATAATTTGTTAATCACCGAAACCGTAAACGTTTCACAATTTAATAAATATGTAAGATCATGTAAGGCTAGGTTAGGCTAGGTTTGATTTTTATTTTTTTAAGTTCTGGTTCGGTAGTGACAATCTTTTGATAGGATTAATTTTCAACTTTCGAGCACATAAAAACGACAAGACAGGGCTTGCAGACCCGGTACTGGATTATAGGACAAAACCGACAATTTCGGGACATTTAGGACTGGCCGACACGAAATCAACCTTTAAAATCCCGACACTTCACGACCTGAGGGGCTATTGTCTAATGCACTCGCAGTCGCAATCGTTTTCATTTTGAAAATCGAAGGCTTGTCTGCATACGAAATGAAAATAATTGTTCCACCTTAAAGCCAATTTTGATTCAAAATTCAAAATTCAGAATTCAAAATATTTATTCAGTAGATTGGCCACATGCTCTTTTACACGTTGGTAATATAGAGTGAATCTACTAGCGCTTCGGACAAGACCATTGCGGAGAAGAAGCGCCGCAAGAAACTCCAGCAGAAGGTCATGTTTTCCCATAATAAAATACAATAATACTTAAAAGTAACATTACAAGGTAAGTAATAAATAATTATTTTAAAACTAACATCAATAAAATCATTACAAATGTCTATGTCATGAGCATGTGTCGGATGCAATTTACGTCACATTAATACTTCCGCCGCAAGATTGCGAGTGCGTAAGGCCATAGCGAGACTGATCCCAGTTTAGTCTATGATTTTGTTACTTAATAAGTCAAAAATCCTCAGCGCGTTTTTCTACCTAATCATCTACTTGGCCTAAGCATAAGTATCGAACCAACGAGGCGACCGTCTTGCTCGCAAATGAACCTTCAGAGCGAGAAAGCAAGCATAAAAACCGTTTTATCCCCAGGGGCTGACAGAAAGGGATTTATGATTCCGGCCGCGTTTTGATATATAATTTTAATAGTCATCTTTGACCGGCGGCATATCGGGCACGCCATTTTAGTTTGAAGTTCTGAACGTAAGGGTAGGATGGATGACGATAAAAAAGAGGGCGCTGAATTTCTTTAGAATACAACTTTGTAGTAAAACGTATTCATGTATTGCAACTCTTTATTGCACAAAACTATAAAAAATACAACATTGTTATTAAACTAATGTTAAAAGTCTTCTTTTCTCTCTTTATATGGGATCTCTGTCAGCTAACCCTGATGTAGATGACTAAGACACATACATGTTTAGCACATAAAATAACAAAACGAGATGAGTACATTAATATTATACCTAACTAGATAACTACGCAGACGGAGTCACGGGCAACAGATAAAAAAATATGAAAAAACGTCAACACTTTTCGACTTGGCAGAGCCTAAGGCAATAACCCGAGGTAGAAAACTTGGATTTTTAATAAAAAAGGTCTAACAGTTGTTGAACAAGTCCAAAAATGGCGAATAACTGACTCCAAATGTATACACATTTACTGGAGCTCTATGTCTACTCGATACAACGATATTGCCTTTCACGTGTTATCATATCGTTGTTAACTCGGCCACCTTTCCTACCAAGTAAATAAGATCTATCATAACATGGCGTTGACAATACGATAACATGCCAGAAGCAATTAGATTCAGCCTGAGTAGAATAACCCTGTAAGTGCTTTGAACTAAAAAACCTAACTCCTCGTAAAGAAACAATCAAACATTGCCGAAGCGGTTTCGATGTCTCCACAAACCAAAAATAACTCCCGATTGTTCCTAAAATACACTTCTGAATAGCAGAACACAATACGGCTTGCGTCATAGCGCTAACGCCATTGATATAGAGTCTATTATTGCTTAATCCAAGCGGTATATTTTTTGGTTGCTCCACGTCGTTAGTTGACGAATGAAATAGGCATGTGTGGGAGTCTGTATTGTAAGGATATCCTTTCAAATGTAAAACTGGTCTAGTGCGAGTCGGCTTGCGCACCGACGGTTCCGTACAGTAAGTAAATATTATCGTATTCCAATTTGAATTCGACTTGACCATTTTGTTTGTAATTATAATCATACCAAACATGACGCTTACGTTTCATCATAAAAAAAATCACATAAACAAGGGAGATGTAGAAAGTCTCCGCTATAAGATAAGTTTAGTCACCTGTATTTCCGAACCCAATCAAGTCCACTTGGTCTTTTTTTTTTTAATATAGTTCGTTTAATATGTGGTTTCATTTAAGATGATGGCTAATGAATTCAAGTTCAATATTTCCTAAACGGTCCGCCAAATCTGAAAATTTAAACTAACGTATTACTTACATAATGATTTTTAAAGAGCTATAACAGTGTAAAAAAAACCTTTGCATTATATGCTATGGGAGTTAGCCGATTTTTTTTTAAACTATTTTATTTTTCGTCTGTGTCGGCATAATTAATGTAATACCTACTTATGCCAAATCACAGTTTTATAGTACCAAGAGTAGAGACCGACAGACGGAAATAGCGAAACTATATAATTATGGGGGTACAAATGTGACCGTGTGGTTACCGGCTTAGAATAGTGCCACTCCATGCCTTCCTGAGGAAGTCGTAAGAGGCGACTAAGGGAATAAAGGCTTGTAGTACTGTTAGGCGATGGGCTTGCAACCTGTCACTAATATACACTGGTAAACATCTTGGCCTGTTTATTCAACATATAAGTTTTTTGAGTTGATATATCTGTAGCTCCCCTCTCTGGGAATGCAGTCGTAAGAGTATGTATGTATCATGTTAAAAGAGCGTATAGTGTTATTTTATTACACCCGCACCCGACAGTTCGCACTTACCATAGATATCAATTTGGCATAGATTTTTAAACAGCCAAAATGATAATTATCGGTTTAACTATTTTATTCAATACCTGCAGAAAAGTTTTGAAATTAGAGTTTATAAATATGAGTATAAACTTTAGTACCTTAATTGTCACTTTAATCTGTCACAATTCATATGGCTGATTAAAGATGACATTAAACAGACAATTAACTCGACTGTACAGACATTTGTTTTTTTTCATTATATTTAATTCTTAATTTTAATTTGACATTTGGAGACTGTTTACATCTCCGAAATTGTATTATTTATTTTAATCCGACATTTTGATATATTTAATTATTATTACTACTGGGACCTGTACATCCCTGTGACATTTAAATTGTGAAGCTTAAGTTTAGTATTGTAATAAGTGATTTATTTGGAAAAAACGGCTTACTGTTGAGTTTCTTGCGGCGCTTCTTCTCAACAGTGGTCTCTTTGGAAGCGATGGTAGACTCAGACTTGTAAAAGTGCCTGCAGGGCCTACTTACAGAATAAATGATTTGAATTTGAATTTGAATTTGAATTTGTGCCTGTTTTCGATTTAGGGTAAACGCCCAATATTAAACACAAAGCACAATAGTAAACAAAGATGAAAATACTCGACTTCAACTGGCAGTCCAACGGCAAGAAAAAACAAAAGCTAACCAATCTATCGCCGACGTCCAGAATCCAATAATACTGACAATCGACATGGAAACTCAATTCGTCCCTTCCACAAACACACATGCACCAAGGGCCCTCAAAACATACAAACTTAACTCAAATGCCGGTGGCGCTGTCATCTATGCAATGAAACGGATTTTATATGTGAAAATTTTAGTTCTCAATTTCGCCACCGGCATAAATAACTGTGGCGCGAAAGTTACACATCATAGCCTAAGCGCTGTCAGTGGCGCTAGGTGTCTATGGATTAACGTGGATTTTGTACGCGGCGGTTTTAGTTCCAGATTTGACCACCGGAACATTTTAAGTTGGATTGGAACGTCCTATTTGATCCATTTCAGTTGACCGTGCGGGTTTTTGCTCTAATTTTAGGTTCGCCTTTTCGTTTACTTTGACTTT
Source organism: Acleris sparsana (assembly GCA_923062465.1). NCBI lineage: Eukaryota > Metazoa > Arthropoda > Insecta > Lepidoptera > Tortricidae > Acleris > Acleris sparsana. Next base: position 3,323,150 of record OV281288.1, read on the forward strand.
TGAAAGGAAAACTTCACGTGCATGGCTCCGCAAATATTATCCAACTATCTTACTAATATAATACAAGTGGAAGTGTTTGTTTGTTACTCCTTCACGCTGCAGCGTCACAACGGATTTGGATGAATAGTTTATACCCTGGATAGCTTATAGCCTATGTGTTAACATAGGCTACTTAATATCTACGCGGACGAAGTCGCGGGCAGAAGCTAGTAAATAGATACATTTGTCTTTACAAATATATCTATTTTGCCAGAGCACAGATAAAAGTAAAAATTTTAAGAATGATTCTAAAACAAGTTGTAATTTTAGCTTGATTAAATAAAAAAAATTAGGGAAACATTGTTTGGGCAATTAAGGGGCAAATTAATCTAATTATAAATATTAATCTAATTAGTAACTTTTTTGTTTAGGGGTATATCAAGTTTTTTTTTTTTGCGAAACTTCTTAAGTATTGTATGTGTGTATGTAAACTCTTTATTGCAGAAAAATATAAATATTACAATCTTAATATTAAACTAATGTAAAAAGGCGAAATTATCCCTAAATGGAATCTCTTTCAGCTAACCCTGCGATAAATTTATAGCGAAATTACCACAAACTCTCTACAGGAGTGTGTAATGTGTTTTTAATAACACATTTATATGGTTCAGTAGCCAAAGGGTGCCAGTGATTCGAGACCACATGTTGTACGCTGTCCGTCCGTCCGCCCATCATTAAAACTCAACACTAAAATCTTAAAGTACCAAGGTATCAGAACACGATTAGCGATATTTTAAAAACGCGCAACACAAATGTCTCTTGTTTGTAAATCGCGTCGTAAAGCGTTTAACTACGGACGCGCCGTAAACGTTTAAGCGCCATCTGACATTTATGGGCGCCTGGTAAGTGCCGCAGCTAAACAGATCAAGAACACGGTATTTATGCTTCATTTTGTTTGATCGGTAGCACAAAAAAACCACAATGGTCAATGTTTTAGGGTTCCGTACCCAATACTGAAAAACCGTCCGTCCGTCTGTCCGTTTGTAGTTTGTGTTTTTTCTCTTTGCCCCGCGGCGATTTCAATAGCTACTACCGCGGGCATATGACGTTTCCACAATGAAGTCATTTCGTCAGTGTCAAGTATATATAAGTATAAATCAATATAGCAATAAAATACAATCCAATCTTCTCTAGGAAGATTGGGGCCAACATTGTACGGTGATTTGTAGGACAGAGTTGAAGATAGTTTTAACCTCTGTACTGCGAGTCCATTTGAAACGAGAAGTACGATGCCAGGATACACGAAATAAGTCCAAGTCTTCTATCACTGTGCAACACAAAGGCATAAAAAGGACAAATCACTAACAGAAAAGAACTTTGAACACCTAAATACACAAAAATACAAAAATAAAACAAATTACACATCCGCCATCTTTTAACGTTGAGTCGGTCTCTGAGTTGGCTAAAAATGTAATCGGGCTGGAATTTGGATGGAATGTCAACTTGCTATCAGATTTGAGTACTTAATACATACTAGAGGGCGCTGATATTAATCACAAACATAATTCCATCAGCAGCCAACCGCCATCAATTCGTTAAAATCACCTGAGCACGTCAGAACAACTCTATTAAAGCCAGCCAGTTGCACAAAGGTGAAATGAAACATTAATTGCCGTCAGGGGTGGAAACAAAGGTTTTTTCTCCCTCCGTCACGGTGCTGGCCGCTGATGGAATGGAGACGTGAAATGGTTTTATATCCACGATGCCATTTATTAGCAGCAGTAGAAGCTACTCTGCGAGGAGGAAACCGGGACTGGCCGTCCCCGCACACAGACTAAGGAAAACGGGAAAGTCCCTCTCCATAGTGGGTCCTCGCATTTATAACCATTTTCCTGAGTCGATTAAGGCCTCAAAAACTGACCGCATCTTCAAATGTAAATTAAAGGCATTTTGCTGCCAAAAAGCCTTTTACTCTATCACAGAATTTTTTGACAGTTGAGTAGGTAAATGTGTTAAATAATTTAAGTACCAAATGACATAGTAACTTAATAAATGTATTCACAAATGTAACTTAGTTAATTAATCCAATGACATAATGCAATTAAATTTATAATGATAAATAGTTTATTATGCTATTGAATATAATATTATTAATGTAAAAATGACTATGTATGATTATTACAAATAAATAAATCTTATCTTATCTTATCTTATCTTATTAGAGTCGGTTTTAGAGGAATAAAATATAGTTTTTGGGAGGGCGGTAAATTTTTGGTTTAAAATGTATATTTGATTTCTACGTTAGTAACTTTTTCGAAGCAATATGTATAGGATATATTAACAGTTTCAAAGCTATTGAATATGACTTGTACCGTCGGCTTAGTGCAAGAAGTCGCTAAGCAACAAAAAACGACTTTTAAAAGTAAATATTGCATTACCCATGACTTGAAAAATATATAACTATCTTTTTATTTATTTATTATGATTATCACTATGAAACATTTAAGAATCTTCGTACGCTTTTTTTTTTTCCACAAAGGTACCCCCTCCAAATTTCAAGTCCCTAGGGCCAGAGGTTTACGCTATGCGTTGTGTATCAGTAAGTCAGTATAGCATTCGTATGTATAGATAGATAGATACTCGTACTCGTATCACTGTCATAATGTTCTGGTTCAGTGAGGCTAGACAACTTGATTAACGCTAGCGTAAACTATTTTCGAAAACTGTCAAAATGTATGGAATTCACGTAGGCGCTCGACGCGACATTCTGACAGCTTTTAAATCTATACATTTATTATAATGATTACGAACGCCGAATGCATATTTTCTAAGGCCTCTGATTTGAGTACAATTTGTTTTAAAACTAAGTGATGTTATAAACATTGATTCCGTGACTTCTCATCCTACAAAAGCGAGTTTAAAAGTAACCAAGCCACGAGTCCACCACTGAACCTTTCTCTAAGTCAACAAAATCAATATTATTTACGATCTCTTAAGAAGCCCAAGCCGCTTACAAACTATAAAATTGATAAACTGCCCATCAAACATAAAACCGATAACAATCAAACTAAAACTCCGATAAAACCATAGAACTATACTAAAAAGCGTTAATTCAACCCAAGATGGAGTTGGGAACGAGTGCGGAAAAACAATGAATGCTCAAGAGCAATGGGAAAAGCACTTTTTCCGGGAACTTAAGGAATTAGCCAACCAGCCGCTTAGGAACTTTGCAGACGGCTCGTGCCTTTTTGAAATAAGTCTGCGAAAAATCACTATTCAGACAAGGTTTTTCGACCCTATTTCATTATTGATGTCATCGCACACAGGTGATAGAACCCTTTTGTGCAAGGGCCGTCCGGATCGCTACTACCTATTCTTTAACCTACCGCCCGCTAAGCAGCAGTGTTTGCTACGTTGTGTTCGGGTGTGGGGAAAAAACACCCAGTGATATAGGTATTCCATCTAAGTCCCAGTTGACCACGCGTTTGTCTTAGGATTGTCGTCATGAAGAAGTAAATATCTATACGTTTCTATTCGTCGACATAAAATGACCACGTGGTTTATCGTAACGCACGGTACGAGAATGTCATCCCAAATTATTTTGGGCTATAGAATAGAACGGAAAAACGCTAGTAAAGTTTTGTATCTTGGCTAGATCCCTTGGAGTTGACATAAGTGTTGATGCGATCTGTCGTCATCATCATCATCAGCCCGGGGGCGTCCACTGCTGGGCAAAGGCCTCCCCAAAGAGCGCCACAAGTCACGGTCTTGAGCCGCTTGCATCCAGCGGCTCCCCGCGATCCTAACCAGGTCGTCAGACCACCGGGTGGGAGGCCGTCCAACACTCCGTCCACCGGTGCGGGGCCGCCACTCGAGAACTTTTCTTCCCCAACGGTTATCAGTTCTCCGAGCTATGTGGCCTGCCCATTGCCACTTCAGCATGCTAACTCTCTGAGCTATGTCGGTGACCTGTCGTCAGCACACGTCAATCCAATCCAATCGGCAATTTTAGGCATCTTGACTAGGTCATCTGGGTCTTGACTGTGATCTTATTTAAAGATAAAATTATAGCTTGAGCGTATAATTAACCACAAGTCTAACAAACATCAAGCTTTAAAAACAAAACTGTTGTCAAATAAATAAATTTAAATGGGTATAAATCCTAAATAATCATTCGAAATAAAAAAAACATGAAATAAACCTAAAGATGACTAATTATAACCCACAGGTCATAGTCTGTCGTTTTCTTTTTTTCACAATATGGCATCTGCATGTCACCATATTGAATTTTGAGTACCGTCATTGCTTTAGTGGCACTCACAAGACAAATCGATTGACATGAGAATCATAAAAATCGGTCCACGAGTTTTTCTAGAGCGCCACAAAGGAACAAACACAGGTTGATAAACACATTAGCCACCTCCTTCGCCACGAGTGAAAAAGCAATGGTCTTCATCAGCAAACACCGTGAAATAACAACGTGTCTATGATTAATAGGTTTGGTTCTCAACATTTTCCTTTTTATGGTGTAGTCCCTGCAGGCGGAATATTATCGATGGAGCTGGTAAATGAAGTAACACGATCATGTCAACTATTTTTACGAGTACCTACGCTATTCTATATTATATGCATAATAATAGTGCCGGCGTTACGGCTAGCGAACGGTGAGTTGGGACCGCAGCTGTTCCTCTGTGTCTTGTTCTTTTTTTATCTATGTAATGTGGTTTTGTGTTGTTACGAAGAAATCCTCTTAAAAATGTGTTACGAAGTTCTTATTACACTGCAATAACTTGCATTGGTACATATTTTTGAGCCCATAATACAAGCCTAGAGCTTAGTTTGGGACGAGGTCAATTTATGAGTAATTGTCGCGTGATATTTTTTTATCTTAAAAACTTTAAAATAAGAGTGATAACGGCAGAAGCCAAACAATTATTTGAGGAAGAATATTAGTCACGTGTCGCAATGATTTGTTTCCTTAAGCCCCAATAACCCGAAATGTCCTCAAACAGATAGGGCACGTCAACAGATCACGCAAAACCTGGTGACCTGCAGCTACTGGGTACGGAAGGTCGCTTGGTTTAACCGGGTTTGTAACCCCTCCCGCAAAAAGTGGGAAGTTATAAGTTTAGAGTTTGTACCTGTGTATCTGTGTTCCTGGCTGTGGCATCGTGGCTCCCAAACTAATAAAAATACTCGAATGCAGTTTCATTCAAAACACAGCTAGTTTAATCAGGATTATTTTTAGCTAAGTTTTATGAATTTCGGTTGGACCGTTCAAAAGATATCTTTGAAAGTAGGGGTTACCATTTTATTGCGGGTTTTATCTATTATGGTCGCGTTTATTGCGTGACAAAATGTGGGTAAATTATCCGTCACTCTTTATATACGTGTCAGAAAGTGACGGATGTTTTATTTACATGTGTAAAAATGTGGACAATCTGTCCTTTTCTGACCAGTATGTAAGGGCGAGAGTGGCGGGGATGCTTTATCCATCGCGATAAAGACGATCGTAACACGGGCCCTAGCATAACTATTGCAAGGTTCTGTGATTTACGACAAACATTCCACAACGAACAGTCTTTGTCAACTTGCCTACAGCATACCTCCCTTACCATTCAATTAATTTCCTAGCCAACCTACCTTTGAGAATCACAAATGGAGGATTGAATTCGAAAACTAAGTTCGACTTCGTACCAATCGATAGCACTTAGCACCTACTAAAGCAGCAGTGTACGGAGTCTGTGGACGGAGTATCGATTTTGAATAAATTGTGTTGCATTAGGAGTAAGATGTTTGGGACAATTCTGCATTTGCTATTCTGTCAAAATATTATGTGTGCATACGCTTTAGGAACTTTATAAGGAAACGATATGCAACTTTGCAGTTGGTGTGTGAAATGTGTGATCGTCATTTTACCACACATAGCTATTTTTTCGTGATTTGTATGAGACCAGGAGCATGTTCTCTTCCAAGTTGTTGTTTTCTACTACCCATAGTTACAAGCCTAGAGCTTAGTTTGGGACTAGGTCAATTGACACTGTCCTCTGATATTTATTTATTTATTTATGGGCCCTAGTCATTCAGAAATCGTTCGTCGTTTGTTTTTAAAAATAAAATAAATGAACGTCTGATTTAAATATAACGGAATGAAAAGCACTTTGCTATATTATTTTAACGAGTGTTTGATATAATTTGACGCGATCATGTTAATTAATTTGCAGTTACGAGTACACTATTAATTATTAACAATTTATGATATTTTAATTAGGTTTTACTTGTTTGTTTAATAGGTACTTGATGTAAGCATTAAAAAACGCTTATTATAGACTCTTGTAACATACTTATCTTTTATCTCTCGATAAAGCTTTTTTATATTGATGACGTGGTAATCCTAGTTGGTAGTGAACCTGCATACAAAGCTGGCGCTACGTGGTTCATTTCCAAGTAAGTTTGAACATTTATAGTGACGATTGGTAGTATTAGATTCAGGGGCCGTATTTTTAGATTGATCTTGACCGAAATGTCTATCTCAATTAACATCAAAATCAACGCCAAGTCATAAAAAAAATGACATTAATTTATTAATACGGTCCTAAGTCTTGTATGTATAAAGTACCCATAGAACAAGCCTAAAGCTTAGTTTAGGACTTGGTCAATTTGGGTAAAGTAGTTAGATTTTCCTTTAAAATTATTGAATAATCTATTTATATCAAAATTGTATCATTAGCTCTTTGTGACAAAGCTCAATCGTTTATCTTGTCCGTGACTATCAAATCCAAATTCAACTTATTTTAAACAATACAAGGTCTACAATACATTCCCAATAACGTTAGTATCATGTACGTTAACTTGACGCGGGTACAATCTCGAAGTAGCAGCCCTGGCTTTGTCCCCCGGGGGCCGTCCGTTGGTGTTAGCCATCCGAACTTGTCATAATGCCAAGTTTATGAGCTATGCTAGGGTTGCCACCTTGAGGATTTTCGTATGATGTTTAGGTAAACTCGGTCTCGTATTTGCATACGTTTGACAACTCGGTCTAACTAGGCTCTAACATAGTTTTTTTTTATGTGATAAAAAGGCAGACCAGCAAGCGGGTCTCGCATCCGCAACACCAGAGTACTCGTAAATGCGCTGCCGGCCTTTGAGAAAAGAGGAGGCTTATTTTTGAAGGCCCCTAAGTCTTATTGGTTCGGAAATAGAAACGCCGAGAGCTGATGTCACATAAATAAGGTGCGTTGCAAAAAGGCTCGTGAAAAAAGTACAGTAGTGTATTTCCAACTATCAAATAAGTATTAAAGAAATTATAGATTGGCACACGTTGAACGATGATGGAATCCAATGGCTGGTAAGTATCCTTCCTTCTGTGAAGAACCAAAAAGAAGAAAGGATAAAGAAAGGCAAAGTTCTCCTTGTTTTTATCTTTATTGGTTTTCGTCACCGAGCTCGATCCACTCATCTTCCTGACCTGCTTTGACTGTCAAGATCAGACCACGCTGCGCTATAATATGAATGTGGACATGCACATAAATTGACCTAATCTAAAACTATAGGTAAGCTAAGTATTACGAGACAACGATAAATATATATCTACTTTTTGCGTAGATTAAACAAAAAACTACATAGACAACATTCCATAATGGAAGAGATCACAGTTAAGCGCTAAGTTCGACGGCTGTTAAGACATTAAATGTTTAATGTGGTTAATAACTAAAGATTATTGTTGGAGACTGTACAACCACTTAGGGAGGGCTTTAGGCCTCCGCCATCTTGGAAAAAGTTCACCTGACACTGGTTAATTGATATATAACCCAATTTATCAGCTACAAGTTAATATACGCTAACTCGACTTGCTAACTTGAACTTTACTTGCTTATTGATTTCCTAAAAGTGCTCCGTTACCTTCAGTAGATTTTAATGAAATTTTGTGTAGAGAAAACTTGAACTACAGGAAATGACAGGGTACTTATTATTCCGGCAAAAATACCGAGGCCCAAGACAAGATGCATTCGTTCGTTATTTTTATCAACGTTGTATCGGATTGACGGTCAATTCCATGGATTTTGTCAGTTTTCGAATATCGTTTACGTTAGCGTTAACTTTTGTAGCCTCACAGTTTCGGAATAAAAAATGATATACTTTTGCAACATTTACTATAATAATACAATTTAAACATCGTAGTTTGAAACGTATTCCGAAATATATATTACTCAGAAAATATCTATACCATGTGTCACAGTTTTCGTTTAGGTTTCCGCGTGTTTTTCTAAGGCACGTTTGACTCATCGAATTCGGTTTGGTATATTTTTCTTCTGCTGTAATATGGCTGACTAAGCCTACATTTGCGTCAACAAATCTGGGAGAATGCGGGCAATCTAGTAAATTGAGGTTTATTTTAGGTAGCAATACAATATTTATTAAACAAATGTTTTTTGTGATTAATATCGTTATTACAGTACGAAATTTTAGCTTCTATAGAGTAGGTAACGTTGACGTATTATTGTCGTCGAGAAAATGATGATTGGTAATTAATATCAGCGCCCTCTAGTTTGTATTTAGTACTTTTTGATAGCAATTTGACATTGACATTGACTTTCGTATCGCCATCGAGTAGTAAACGTAGTGTTCACAAAATATTGAATGAATAGTAAACGCGATTTAAAACGTAACTTATGATTGAAAGATTAAAATGTTGGTGTTAGAGCTACGGCTCCAAATAAGTGTATCCTTAGGTACTATGAGTTACAATTACCGTACTCGATATCGAGTCGAATACTCTGTCCCTCACAGTATTCTTATAGAGTGCGAGGGACACAGCATTCGAATCGCCAGCTACCTATTACTGCTAGTATTGCTGGCCTAATGCCTAACGCACTCACAATCGCAATCGACTACAAAGTGGAACAATTGCTTTCATTTTGAAAGCAGACTCGCCTTCGGGCTGTCAAAATGATAACAACTGCCTGCTGTTTATATAGAGCGCAGTTTTTATGGTTCCATACGCCACAGGCTTGTGTTTTTTTAACCATTTAACATTGAGTTTTAATAGCATAGCTCTATAACAACAAATAATTCAAAAAGTTCGTTCGGAAACCTTAGTGTACGAGTCCGACTCGCACTTAGCTGCATTTTTAAATTAATTATTTTTTGTATCATGTACAGGATGACGTTAAGAGTCCTGATGAAAATAAACGATAGAAACATACGTACCACTTACGACTAAGTACCATTATCGTTAACTGACGTCTATTTTATTTACAAGTCTAGAAGAAAAATAAATACCGTGTATAATAAAATATAAATACAGTTTTAAATCTTAATGTTACCACGTCGCTAATGTCGTGGTTGTGTGACTTGTAATGGCTGGCGACATGCACAACACCATGCAACGCTTGCACACATTATTATAATTATTATAATTGGTGCCACATCGAACAGCGCAGAGGCCCTTACTGCTAATTTATTTGATTAAGAGCTTTGTGGTTTATTACAGTATTTAAATTAATTGCAGAAGACAAAGATTTACCTGTTAATTGCATACTATACTAGTAAAAGATATTCAGTTCTCTAAATAGTGAAACTTTTTGTGGTACTTACAGTTTGTCTCACTTAGTATCTGTCATCGGCATTCTTCGTGTTTTTAAGTAGCAAGAATGACAAATGAACTGTCAGGTGCAAAAGCGACTGTGTTTCTCACTAACAGCCTATAGCTATTTATAAATAAAGTTGGTGTGTCATTATCAATTTCATCAACCTGTATAGTCTCATGATGAAGGTCAGATTTTTTTTTTTAATCTTCCTTGCACAAAACTCAATAAAGTACAAATGTCTCTACCAGTCCACCAATAGGCAGAACCGAAAAAAAATTAAGTGGGTGTAATGTAACATTTTTTTTCAAGGCAGTGAAATCTTTCAACGTAAGTATTTTATTTTGGTTGTGTCGTAAAAACGGTAAAACGCACAAGCGTCAAAGGAGATACGCGAAAGTGGGCCTAGCCGTTACAGGAATCTAACTAAAACAATAATTAATGATGTATTTTTTAACTACCCTTTGTGAAGTATCAGACTTTTTTTCTATGGGATTTAAAATATAACAATAATAAATAACATTGTTGATTTCTGTTTACCGTAATACGCCGTAGTAGGACATTTAAAAAAATTGAGGGTAGAAGTACCCTCCATAACATAATAATTATAAATGTCAGTGTATTGTATATTGTGTAATGTGTGTATATTGTAGCCCTTGGAATTTTTATTCATGTTCTTATACTAAATAATATCATGTTGTATATGCTTAACATCTATACCATGATTATTTGATGCTTTTTTAAATATAACTTATCAGAAGTATTCATCGAAGTCTTTTTTAACTACTTACTTTGGTTCATATGGAGAACCGTCCATATCTCTGCTTTTCCAAAGACCAGGCCCATAATTTTTATCCTGTAAATATCCTACATAGTGATCTACAATACGGCCTAAAAATCATTAGTGTAACGGTTGGGCCCAAGACTCTATGGATGTTCGCCGATCTCCTATGGTACGATTATAGCAGAAACGCTGATCCGACTCAAAACCGAATTCAAATTGGAATATAACAAATAATAACTACTCTGCGGCGTTACGGAACCCACATTGCGCGAATCAGACTCGCACTTTTTTTTTGTTGAGAGTGCCTTCACCAAGCCAAGTGACGCTAAAGTATCCATCTTAGCATGGAAATTACGCGACGCAACTAGGAAGAAACCCAACGACTCCCACGGGGCAACCGATCTATCTTAATATTAATGCACTTGCTTAGCAAGATGAATAGGGACACCGCATAGCACTCTGTTCATTTTATTGTTAATTTCGAGGTTAAATATAAACTAAGAAACACAGTTCGTAAATCAAAGTTAATTTTGGAGGTAAAAATGGAATACAGGGGTATTTACTTAATGAAGACATGAGACGTTTTTCATTTAAGTGTTTTGAGGGATCTATCAGAAGTGACAGTAAACATAAAGCTATTTTTCGAGTTATGGCATGTGGAATAATTTATAGGAAGAGGTGACGTTTGAAGTTTTTTTTCTTTATTCCACTAAAAGGACAATGGGCAAATTGGTATTGGCACTGTCCCCCCCCCCCACCAACAGTAACGGGATGCATGTCTATATGTTTATAAGGACCCAAAAAAAGACAAAATACTTATTTTAGTAGCAAAATCAATGGGATTTTTTTAATGAAAACAAGGGCCAAATAAGGCAAATCATCCATATATGTGTTAATTTTCAAACAAATTCCATACGATACGATTATGGTTTTCCAAGAAAACCCCATACATCTGGTGATCGTCTCCATAGTAAAAATACATAATGTTGCTGAGATCTATTAAATGAGACATGTTTCATTTCTGTTGGTGGGGGGGGACATTTCTGCCCATGGTCCTTTATCAGGACATTGTCTCACAAATTGACCTGGTCCCAAACTAAGCTCTAGGCTTGGATATAAATACTTATATAGAGAAATATATACTTAAATATACATAGAAAACATCCATGATTCAGGAACAAATAACTGCCCTTATCGGGATTTGAACCCAGGACGGCTAGCTTCATAGGCAAGGCCCACCAACTAGGCCAGCGCGTCGTCATTCCACTGGGTAACCATATTTCATTTGACTTGTTATTATAATTACTTGACAGTAATGGCGCCCGAATAGAGAAAGAGAATACGATAACATAACAAAGGCAGCAGTGGCTGTTTGTTGGTTTGTTAAGCTTTCACAGCTAAACCGCTCAACCAATTATAACGAAATTTGGTGTGGAGATAGTTTGAATACTGGGGAAGGATATAGAACACTTTTTATCCCGAAAACTGCTAATACGCTAACAGAGTCGCGACCAAATTCTTGCAGTCTTGTATATTAGTTACTCGTAGTTACGTACAAACTAGTTACACCGAATGTTTAACGTAAATATATTTAAAATTTAAATGCACAATAAACCTATTTTAGCTAAAGTATTTGTCAATTGCTTTTTGTTTTTTTTTTTTGATATTATGGCCCCATGTCGAGGTTGTAGAGTTTATAGAGTTATCTGTGTTCGGTAGAATACCAGCCACAAGGCCACAACCAACCTATGTAAAACAAAAAGCTTTAGTACCACCCCATAAAGACTCAAAATCCAATGACTACAGGAAAACAGGAGATAATTAATTTAAGTACCTATATGGAAAGTATTCTCTGTCGCTTTTTGACGAATTCAAATGTCACAATGACAGATAAGAACAGAACATATTTCAACCACTTAGTTAGGTCTTTAAAAACTCTATAGCGGCCTTTACACGTAATGTTCGGACCGCGGGAAACGCCACGCGCCGTTCCAATCTTCGTCCCGAACCGTGCATTTTTTACTATTTTACTATTATTACAGTTGCATTCACACGTACGGTTCGGAACGAAGATTGGAACGGCGCGTGGCGTTTCCCGCGGTCCGAACTTTACGTGTGCAGGCCGCTAATGGATCTTCTATTTAACATTTTGTAGCTGCTGAAAAACAACTTTATCGTCCTGTCATAAATAATTAAAAGCCGTAAAGTTTAACACCGAAATCCGCTAAAAAGTCCAGTTAATAGTAAAAACAGGGGAAACTCGTTAAACTGACATTAGGTAACAAAGAAACATTTATAATAGCGTAAATACGCTGCATATCTGAGGGCCTTGCCAATATACAGTACGCTAACTAGCGATTCTATTCGTTTTGTTTTTAAACCAATCGCGTCACTGGTAGGTCACGTGACTTTTCGTATCACGTGATCTACCAGTGACGTGATTGGTTGAAAAACGAAACGAATAGAAACGCTAGTTAGCGTAATACATCTTGGCAGGGTCCTCTTGCCTCTATTTAACACGGAAAAAAACACATCGTATTTGACGTCGTATTGCAAATATTTGAAAGCTCTTATTTCCTTGACAGTAATGGCCGCCGAGTTAGAACAATACCATAAGCATAACAGGTCAGATACAACCCATTGTTTTTTAATGATTATTTAGTCCCTGCGAGAAAAAGACGGAACCAAAAGAAGACCAGCGTTGGCTTTACAGCCAGCACATGCTGAGTTGGGACCATTTCGCAACAATTTATCTGTGTTGTTCTTTTTGTATCTATGTAATGTAATTTTTTGTATTGTTGTGAATAAATTTCTCTTTGCCTTTTTTTATCTTTAAAAAAAAGTCAGTGTTTATTCACCCGCTTTGGACTATAGTGGTGAGAATGACGTCATTTTTTTTGTAACCGCTTTAGTTTTTTTAAGTGTAATAGCTGCGTCGTAGAAACGTAGCGTATTAAGCTCTTTAGGAAAAAATTGCAATTACATAACATTATTTTTTTTGTTATACTTTTGAAGCAAATCTTTATAATAAACCTGTTGTCATTTCACAACGCACAAACTCAAACTCTAACACGGTCACACACAAACGCATTTGAAATTCAGGGTTGCCACTTAAAACAATTCCAATTTAACGGCCATAATTCATAGGCCAGTTTGAGGGTCCAAATTTAAATTCACCCAAGTCATAGTCCCCAGGGATGGCGCTGCGTGCGTCCGATAGCTTAATCCCGGGATAAAAATTATGATACGAGCCAACCCTACTGAAATGGAATTACACATGTCACTTGGTATGTTTTTCTTTGATTTTATTTGTGTATTTTAGATGTCTATCTCTGTTGGTATGTTTGTTTTGGTGGTTCTATTTAATATCTTAAGTCTAAGTGGTTAGCTTAATCGTTATTGTTCCTCCCCCCGAAGCCAGCTAGGGTTCGATTCCTGGTTCGGGCACATATTTGCGTCATGAGCGCGAGTTTTAAATAAATATTGTTTTCTCTAGGTATGGATGTTTTTCGTTGTCTAGTGCCCATAGTACAAACCTATAGTGTTATAAAGGGCTTGTAAAAGAGAAACTCATATACCAATTTAGGTGTATTTCGGTAATATTATTCAGGGTAATTGTTAATATTCAGCTGGTTTGATTTTGTTTGATTGCTTGATGACTCTGCAATAATATGACGGTAAAAAAACTAGCATTTTATTTTATTACCGCTTGAAGAAGAATAATGTTTTTTTCACTTCTCAGGCTCTAAAATGACTCACAATTGGCTTGTATAGCCGGACTAAAGTGATGTATTTAATCTCTAGGGAATAAAACTACACTTTACTCCCTAGGGACTAAAGTACTTTTTCTTTTTAATTTACTTTGGAAACCCTTAAACTGCCAATCATCGCCTTTTTCAGTGATTGTATATGGATCATTTTTCTTGCAAAAAATATAAATTAATCGATTTAATTTCACGATTAATTATTACAAATATGAATCTATTTAAATATATAAGGGATAAAATCTATTTTATTAGGCATGGTCCAAATAGTTTTCAAGTTTGTATCTGTTGGCTAAATATGCAAGCATTTAAACATCACGGTGTTAATGAATGGAGGATTATCGCCATTTTCAGAGATTGTGTATGGACCATTTTTAGGCCGTGGAAATAACCTCAAAATGCCAACTGTGCAAAATTATTAAAAAAAAGATTTAATTTCGTGAAACACGATTAATGATTACTAATATAAATATATTTAAATATATTAGGGATAGTTCTATTTTATTAGGCATGGTCCAAATAATTTTCATGTTTGTATCTGTTGGCTAAATATGCAAGCATTTAAACATCACGTTGTTAATGAATGGAGGATTATCGCCATTTTCAGAGATTGTGTATGGACCATTTTTAGGCCGTGGAAATAACCTCAAAATGCCAACGGTGCAAAATTATTACAAAAAGAGTTTTTTTTTTCTCGCATTCGAAGTGAAAAGTAGAGTGTTTAACTCGAGACTAAAACGCCATAATGACACTCGAACTTTATCCACCCTCGCTTTGCTCGGGTGGATAAATATCTCGTGTCATAATGGCTTACTTTAGTCCCTTGTTGAACAATCTACTATTATTAACGTAAGTATTTGTGATATTTATCATAATAATAATTCATAATGCTTTGTTCAGAACATAGGTTATTGCATTAAAAATAAATCAAATAATTACACGAAAATATTAAAGCGCTTTTTAAGCTTGTTTAATGTTTCGGTAATTCCCAAACTAGACGGTCCCTATCAGAAACAAACCTCTTCACAGTCACTTTCACTGCAATGCAATATCGCAAAATTGAATCCAAACTTATATCTAACCCTTCCATCGATTTTTAATAAACCAACGCGCATATTCCACAAATTGTTATACAAAATGTAAGCGAGCGGGGATAACTCAGTTTCCATTATTACACATCATAGGGGATGAAGACAATACACGTATAAAACCAAAAATAAATAAAACAAACGAATACAAACTTTAATCTTGGGAACATAAAGCATATGTTCATTTTAGGACACCCTGTAACATTTCTCGTCAATAAACCAAAAGGTCGTATACGTTATTTTTTCATAAAACTGATTCGACTTTCCTAAATCATGAATAAGGTCGTTATTTCAAAAGCATTTTTATAACAAACGCTCTCTTTCTTCCGAGAAGGGTGGTTCACGTTGCTTGTTTTTTAGTGCGGTTAGGAAAGTCGTTGCCGTTCTAATTTGGGATTTATTTGTATTAGGGTAAGATATGGGGGTGAGTTTTGGGGCTGTTGAGCGACTACTCGAAGCCCTAGAGGAGACGTCGAAAAAGTGCGGATCGCTAACGAGGAGGGGACGCAACGCTGTGCTCCTCTTAGCGCCTGTCACTTCTTTCTGACCAGTTATTTATATTTGAATTAAGTTTTTTTTTATCTGTTTATTTCTTACACAAAAAACAAATTATTATTGTATCTTAACTTGTAATCTTACGTTTTGTTATGAATTCTCTATTAACATTTTAAATTTTTTTTTTTTTTTTTATTAAGTAGATAACGTTGTAGTTTGATATTTACCTGTTTGCATGTTATAATATAATATAAGTTAATGTTATATAAGTATCCCATGTGCTTGTGTGTTTGTTCTACTACAGTAAGTATATAATCTTTAACCGAACAAATGGTCTCCCGTGTGATATCCACGGAATAGTTTCACTAATAATTCCATGGTGATTATCTAACAGTTAACATAGTTAAATAAAACAAGGAGTAATGCGTCACTTAAGATAACCAAGTGTTTTATTCTATTGTTTCTTCTAGCTCATCTCAACAAATCTAACATCTCAAAAATCTGATTTTCACGAAACTATCAAACCTCCAGTGTTTATGAATTTATATCAATATATATATATATATATATATATATATATATATATATATATATATATATATATATATATATATATATATATATTTAGCCTCGTCAATAATGGAGGAACACGAAATAGTGACACTGCAATTAAAAAAACCTGGCTTAGCAATCATATTTTTTTAGTTATAACTTCGATGTCT
The DNA here is from genome assembly GCA_923062465.1 of Acleris sparsana. NCBI lineage: Eukaryota > Metazoa > Arthropoda > Insecta > Lepidoptera > Tortricidae > Acleris > Acleris sparsana. The sequence goes on from OV281288.1 coordinate 3,339,569, forward strand.
GGTATTATAATAAGACTCCCAAGTTTCGTTTATTCTTCAGAACACGGGAGGAGTAAGAATATCAATATACCATAATACAGTGCTGCAAGCCCCCCTGATTGGCCCAATCAGTGGCAGCAGCATGATAAGCGTCACCTCAAAATACCAAAGCTCAGCTGGTAGATCATCAATGTTTGGATAAGAAAAACCACTGCTGCATAGACATCCATATAAAAACAAAAAAGGTTTTCGCATTGCAGCATTGCCATTTCTTGTTCCCCCATTAATGACGAGACTAAATATATAATTATCATCCGGTAGTGCTATCGTACTAAGTTATAAACAAAAGACCTCTATATCTAGAAGTAAGTTACACAATTGTCGATAAACAGTACATATATAAAAACAATATTTTTATCGGAGCCGTTAGCACTAATAATTATCACTGTTTATATACTTTTAACCGATAAAATTATTTACTACGATTTTTTAATTACTTTCGACCCAACTGACCGTGAATGAGGGTAATGTTTTTCGCGTGTATGTATGTAGGTACGTCCGTTCCATTGTGACCTCCTACAGCCTAAACGGCTTGAAAAGTTTTAATCAAAGTTATGAGCATAACAAGTCCAACGAAAAGCAAGAAAAATCCAACTGCTGTTTTGATAAGTTGTCAAAGTAGTGTTATTTATCATGTATTTATTTTTTATTTCACCAATTTCACGTTTAAATAATTGTAATACAGCCTATGACACTCAAGAGACAAATCTAACCGTGTATAATTTATAAAAATCTGTTTTCAAGTCAAACATATAACTCTTCTTTTGGGCTTTGCCGCAGTCGGGTAAAAGAATTTCATTAAAAAAAATAGTACATTATGTACCTACATACATACATACATAAACTCACGCCTCCGTTCCCAGAGTGGGGAAGGCAGAGCTACAGATTACCTACAACTCTAAACCTCCATTCCGTAACCACATTTTGCACAATCGGCTAAGCTGTTTACCTGTATTAGTGACAGGTTGCAAGCTAATCGCCTAACAGTACTACAAGCCTTTATTCCCTTAGTCGCCTCTTACGACATCCATGGGAAGACATATTGTATTCTAGTTAACCCGGCAACCACTCGGGTTACATTATTTCAAATTCATACAAATTCAAAAACATTTATTTCGACCAACTGGGATCATAGTTAATTTAGGTCAGTTACAATTTCTTAGCCTAAAGTTAGCAAAAAAAAAACCTAAAAATACATTTTTTTTAATTAAAATGAAAATAAAAATAAAATAAAAGTAAAAGTACGGGCGACTGCACTTAGTAAAGCTTGACTGTCAGCACATGGATCATATGACAATGATTCAGATACTGAAAATCAAACCTGTCCGCAAATGCCCTCAGGATACCATTGCAGCTAGCCTGTACCCTGCGCGCCAGAGATGTGCTGATCTGATTATGCATTTATGTTGACGACAATATCAGGAATTCAGTCGGTTTTTTTTAAGCTTGCTTTCTATTATTATTAATACCAAGTCGCAAAAGGAACACGCCAGACTGTAACAATTGTGATGCGACGCACAAACGTCACTCGATGACTCATCTCCGGCAGACAATCATTTGCATACACTCGAGGTCCAACCGAACCGAGCCCAAGTGGAAGTGACCTTCTTTGACCAAATTAGGACTCAGACGTATTCTCTTTTCCTTTGATTATCTTGTGGCAAAAATCTGGTGTGATTTTTGGTAGCCCGTCATTTTGTTGTATAAATTTATCAATCGCTATTTTCCGCTGGAAGCATTAGTTTTATTACATAGAATAATTAATTACAGAGGTTAGGTTAGAATTGCGACTACCAAAAAGAAAGCAGTATGTTTACTTATCCGAAATAACATGAATCTTTACGATATGTATTTAAATAACATATATTGTATTTTTTGCGGGTGGTAGGACCCTGTGCAGGGTCCGTCCGGATCGCTACCACCATCTTATCCATGAACCTACCGCCAAACAGCAGTGTTCGCATTGTTGTGTCCCGGTTTGGGGATAAGACAGCCGGTGCAATGACTAGCATAGAGGCATTCCATCTTAGTCCTCAGGGTTGGCAACGCATTTGCAGTCTTATGCTAATGTCTATGGGTCACAGTTTCCACTTACCATCAGGTGGCCTGTGTGCTCGGTTGCCATCTCTACGCCAGAAAAATAAAATAAAAAACTTGTTCGAGATAATCGAGTTGTTGTGTTGGCAGTCCACAACTGTGCGTTTCACTCGCAATTTCCTACCTCGCACAACTAAACTGTGGAATGGTCTGTCGCCTGCGGTATTTCCGGACCGTTACGACCTTCAAACCTTCAAGAAAAGAGCGTACTCTCATTTGAAAGGCCGGCAACGCACCTGTGACTCCTCTGGTGCTGCAGGTGTCTATGGGTGACGGTAATCGCTTTCCATCAGGCGATCCGTCTGCTCGTTTGCCTACTATACCATAAAAAAAAAAAATGTGCGTCATTTTCCGTCTCTTCACCAAGCGGTTCCAACCAGACCAGTGCTGGGTTAAGGCTAGCGAATGCTGAGTTGGGACCGTTTCGCAACAATCTCTCTGTGTCTTGTTCTTTTTGTGTCTATGTGATGTATTTTTTTTTGTTGCGTATTAATGTCTCTTTTTCTTTATCTGTACTATATGAGCCTAACGATTGAAACTTGCAGTCAAATTGGAGGTAGGTTAAAGTATAACATGGTGATAGCGATCCGGACGGTCCCTTTACAAGGTCCTCCCTACTTATCTTAAACTTAAACTTTTAGGGCCGTATTAATAAACTCATTTTGACTGTGAGGCTCGTCATAAGATACGCCAAAGTAAACGAACCATAGAACACTGACATTTTTGACGCAGCTCGAGAAGAGTTGAGATCAGTTTATTAATACGGGTCTTAGACTTGTCTCGAGATAGGCATCTCAAGATCGGTTTTGTTAAAACGGTTTATAGTCACCTACTTAAGATTAAGGACGGCTGATAAAGGCGGTTAAGTTTTTATGTCAGTACATGTTTGACAAATTTAAATACCTATTTCATTGTTTTAGGTAAGTTCCAGAAAGCGGTGGCATCTTGATCTCCAATGATCTCAAAGAAGGTAAAAAACTAGTTGGGTTGCCTTTTTAAGCTAGACAATTAGAATCAGGATAATATTTTTTCGGCCAATATAACATTGGTTACATTAAAAAAAAACAATCAAATACAAGACCTTTCATATGACACAAAAAATGTTATAATTGTGTCAGTATTATTTACAACCCTCCATTAGAGACCTCTTTTTAATCACTGTACATTAATTTTCATTTTTAGGGTTCCGTACCAAAATGATAAAAAAGGACCCATTATGGTGAGAGTTTCGTTGTCTGTATGTCACAGCATGTTTTCTCAGCAACTCCAAATGCAATCAACTTGAACTTTGGCATAATGTATACAACTTGCTTGCCCGCATCTGTTTTTAGTAAAAAAAAAGATATTAATATTATAAATACTTGAAAAGGAGTCTAGAATGGGTTTGAAAAATGAAAGTGGTTTGATTACAGCCAATGGGGTTTAATATACTTTTTTAGTTATAGCCAACAATGTTCAAAAAATAACCGTCCCCCCCCCTTATCTCCGAAGATTATGAGTCAAAAAGTCAAATATTTTTAAATCTGTATTTAAATAAACAACCTTATTGCATAGAAAATAAAGCTCATAACAAAATGATTATTTTCTTTTGCGGTTACCAATGCAGAACCCTCGGTGCGCGAGTCCGACCCGCACTTGACCGGATTTTCTTAAAATAGTTGCGGGCAAACAAGATGTACAACCATGTCAAATTGTTTAGCTCTTGTAAATAGTTGCTGAAAAGATCTGCTGTGACAGACAGACGGACAGAAAGACATCTCTATGACCTTTTTTATCCATTTGGTACGGAACCCTAATAAGTAATAAAGGGTTCATTTTAATTTGTCACACAAGCATTTCGTATATTACAAGTAAACACAAGAAAGTTCAGTACCGAAACTTTTTAAATTAAAATGTTGTATATTAATTTACATTTGTCAAACAAATTATTTCTTTGTCGCCTCCTATAACATTGTAACAAAGTTACTCGTGCAGCCACAACAAGGGATAAAGTTATACGCTACACGCGGAAACTCCGTTGCTCAGCAGCAGAGATAACTTGGGAATTGTTAAGTACACAATAACATAAACAGCCATGTGGGAAAATATTTGACGATACAGCTCTTCCGTGTGTTTCCATTGATTAATACGGCAAGATATTTTTTTCGTTTTCAATTTTTAAATGTCGATACTCTTCATGAACCTTTTCGTACGGTATATTAACACGCTTCGACTTAGGGACGAACCTATTCTCTACCTAAAGGTTGGCAACTTGTGTGTAATTTCTTTTCTGGTGTTACTATGCCCAGCCCCAAAGGACTGGTGTCCCTCACGTAATACAAGTTCATAGTTCAAGTTGACGACACGCTGGCCTAGTTGGTAGTGACCCTGCCTACGAAGCTAGCGGTCCTGGGTTCAAATCCCGGTAAGTACAGATGTTTGTGTGATGAGCGCGAATATTTGTTCCTGAGTCATGGATGTTTTCTATGTATTTAAGTATATATTTCTCTATATAAGTACTTATATCGTTGTCTAGTAACCATAGTGCAAGCCTAGAGCTTAGTTTGGGACTAGGTCAATTGGTGTGACATTGCCCCCTGATATTTATTTATTTATTTATTTATTTATTGGCATAGGACACCACTCATCCTTTGAAATGATACTTATGATGATGAAGCATATGCGGAATGTCAGATTTATGTAAGCTGCCATAGATGGTTGTCTTTCACTAAGTGTGCCGCTAGATGTCACTATATATCTGTTTAGAAATCGGTCTAAAACATCGTGTCGTCCGTTACAACGCGAACGCGCAATAATTCGGCGTAGGAGTCCAAAAGGGTCCCTAGACCGGTTCACATTGATATCACCGATCTCGGGTTACAGCGCGGTGATCGAGCTCACAACTTTTTGTCAAGTTTACGTTCGAGTAACGCGGGTAATGAGTTATGGGTGGAAGAAAACTGATACTGACATCTGTCTAAGGCCTTACTTAGATATAAACAAGTATAAAAAAAAAAGGAGAAACAAAACACCAAAGACAGGTCAAAAACGTTAATCCAGTCGAAAAATTTAATGACGTCTTACAGTGGTCATGAGGTGGCGAGAATTTTTATTTCTATTAAAACACCCATTTCCACCGCGCGAGCATGATGAGGGTGCGCAATTTTTCAATACAAATTCAATTCTCGTTCCGCCTCGTCTCGCCTCGCCTCACCGCCGGTGGAAAAGCACCTTTAGATCCGTTTCCAATATTTAACCACTAAATAGTTTTAAGTTTGACACATTCATCATGTATGTGGCTAGTATCAAGTTAAATGGCAGTAACCTAATCTTAGTTTATTAGATTGTATCAATAAAGCTGAGATTTTAGAGGAAGGTGTATTTAGTAAACCACTTGTCAATTTATTTTAAAAGAGCGTAATACAATTCAAGGTCGTCACTTCTATCCTCACTTGTACCATCATATAATATTGTAGGGTATCTTTGAAAAGATCTTATTTTAACTTGATCGTCAGATTCATGTCCGACGTTCCAAAGGTAACTTTAAAAGGTGGTCCAAAATCTACCTAAAATCAGACCTTCCAAACAGTTCCGATCAATTCTCGTTAGTGAACAATGGCAAATTAATGAAGAAATTAATTGTATCACTGCTCCATCCATCTGTTACTTAGGTCTCGGGAGCATTCAAAGAACTAACTTCTGAAACTCCATGTTTCGTTGGTTTGGCGCAAGTTAAAAGCTATGGCGGGAGCTATCCATTTGAGCAGACTCAAGCCGAGTCAAACAGTTTAAGGCTGCTCGCTCTGAGGCAAAGGCTCAAGCCACGTCGCGGATCAGCTCGAAGCGAGTCGCCTCAGCTTGATCCGCAATGTGTGCAGTTTCACACCCATCTCTATCAAATGCACGGCTGGGTCTCAGGCTCCTTTGAGCACGGCAAAAAAACCGACAAAATATGGCTCGGCTCGTGGCGACGAATTTGCCTCAGGTTGAGGCAGCTTCTCCACTTGCGCGGACTCGGAGCGAGGCAGCCGCTCGACCCGACGCTTCCTCTAGTGGATACGCCGCTTACGCGCTCAGCATACAAGAGTATTTGGTATTTAAACCGTCGCTATTATGAATGATCTTGATGAACTTGATTTGATGATAATTTGGTAGAGACAATAAAGGGTTTCCGTTTTGCAATGATTGACAACTTTTTGTGGAATAAGGTGCGAGGAGGACATTGAACGCTGTGATAGATGCAGTAGAGGTAATGTTATTATTTTTCATCTCTCCTGTTCGGAAAGTTTAATTTGAATGGGTGGATAGCCGGGTGGAAAATTGCGTTTTCATCTCTAGGGTGGAAAGTAATTTTTTTTTAATAGTTACGATTGGCCACGGAGTCTAAGATAATTGAGCTACGTCATATTATTAAAATAAAAGATTTTCATATATCTAAACTCGGCTATGCGTTAAACGATGTATTTATTACGGCCTATAGGTTCATATGAAAATCATTTTAAGACTGGTCTATTTTTTTCGCAATTACAGAAAATCAACATTTAAAATTATTCCTCTATTCTGCTGCCCGCCATAATGCCGTGATAGCATAGCATGACACTTTTTCTTTCACGTTTCGGCATGGCCATCTAGAAAATACACTACTGCCAACATTAGAAAAGTTTAATCGAGTTGGTCACGACCAAGTAGCTTATTATACAACAAGGAGGTTGAACACCGAACATCCGTTCGAAACAAGAAATTTGACCTTTATTACGTCACGAATATATTCCATCTCTTTCTTTAGTTAGGGTAATAATGAGATGGAAGTCATGCTCCTTGGCCGTGACCAACTTGATTTAACTTTTCTAATGTTGGCAGCATGTGTATTTTTACTTTTTTATGAATCTAGAAAAAAAAAGTTTTCTATAGATAAAGCGGGAAACGAGATTAAATATATTTAGGTATACCGTGTCTTTTTTCCTCACAGTCGAAATGAAAAGTAGAGTGTCTAACTCGGGTGAAATTACCCATTTCCCCTCGAACTATTGGCGCTCTCACTTCGTTCGAGCGCCAGAAATATCTCGGGTGAAATGGGTCACTTTCAACCCTTGGTTATCAATCTACTATTGATTAATATTACATATCATATGGTAGGGAATATGGATGCAAAGCCCTTCTGCAGGTTGTCGATAATTCAAGTCAAATTCAAATTCCGCGTTGAATATGGTTAAATGTAAGGAGTTGATTTTAGGGTGAAAATGACAGGTTAAATATGTTAGTAGAAATTGACTATTTGTACAGTTAAAAAAAAAAAAAATATTTCTCGGCGACTATGGAACTACACTCAGGAGCAAAAATAACGGGCGTTTTTCATACTAAAGAGGCTATTTCGAAGCCTTGGTTCCTCGCCAGGGAATGCTTTTAGTGAAATCGGATGAAAAATACCTACCTCGAGCATCGATACAGGACTTCCAGAGTGCCTAGGATACCCAACTGAATAAATCTGCGGTTAACGCCGGAATTGTGCATGTTCAGAAAAACATCTAAAATGGCAATAAAATGTAAGGAAATCCAAGTGCTGACCCAAACTCTCCCGCTGTGGTGTTAACTGATTGTGCGATCAGTTAGGTATCTTAAGAACTTTGGAACCTCGCAGTATTCACCATTAAACCTCACTCAAAACAACCCCTGGCGAGGAACGAAGGCTTCGAAATAGTCTCGTTTGTATGAAAAACGCACTCTGACCCGGTATTTTTGCTCCTGAGTGTATATCAAAGTGACGCAGTAAGTTTTATCTGATTTGACAGCTTACGACACTTTAGCTTACTTCCGTAGTGGCGTAATCTATTCGTTTTTTGACCTAACAGAAGCACGTGAAGCTAACCCCATGTTCTTATGTTTAGTCTACAAGAAAAAACACTATTTAACCGGACAATATCCTTGCGCTCGGTGATTATCTAAAACTCGACATTGGCAAAATACAACTTGTTAAATATTATACGTTCCCAAGGCATCAAAAATATGTACACACTCCTAACCCACTAAAAATAAGGTCTATGTTTACATATTTTTGGCACAATGGCTTGCAAATAGTACCGCTTTTGATTGTACAGTACTACCCCAACGAAAATGTTAAGCACTTTAGTGCGTTGTCATAGTAAACTTCAAAGAGAACATCACATGACACACACGACAATGACAATGACATTCACAGTGACAAGGTTCCAAGTATGGTCAACATTTTTATTGGGTGACTGTCCATGTACATCCTTAACACTCTTATACTAACTAATCTATTTCAAACATGCGAACATTTATCTACGCGCTGGATTTGTTAACGTTTCTGTGTTGTCCGCTGATGGCTTGCACCGCACGTGTCACAGCATGGCATTTGAACCCGGATCGATTCCGTCCGGGCCGGCTTTTATTCCTATCCTTTGTACTTTTTCATCTCCAGAGGATTAACCGAACTTCTGCGGGCCGCCAGCTCGATACGACTTTATCTGCTATTTATTAGTTTTCTTTGTTTATACGGTTGAATTTGTTTACTTACGAATTTTGGGTAACGTTGGAGGTTTTACGGCAATTTGGATACACGCTGTGTATTTAATTATTGTTTTATTATCAGTTGTTTGGTATTTTTTTATAATGCTTTAATAAATATTAAATAGAAATAAACTACCCTTACTTTCAGAGCTGAGCTGAAACCTAGCTAGAACCATCCGGATTGCACTAGTTTTTTTTTAAAAGTTCCGCATCCATGCATACCCTTCGCACTTGAAATTTGACATAAGTATTCCTTGCGTACGCTGGGGGTGAACAAGAAAGAATTTCCCGAAAATCGACCCCCAGTGGGAAAAAGTAGGGTTAGTAGCGGGAAATTAATTCTAAGCGTACAAAATCGCGATCTTCCTCTAATTAGGTAATAAAGTGAACTGGCATTTTCTAAGGGAGTATTAACATGTGATGATTTTAACCCCTGTCGAAAAAAGAGGGGTGTTTCAAGGTCAACATGTGTATCAATTTGTCTGTGTATCAGTCTGTGGCATCCTAGTTCCCAAACAGATTCAGATATTTATTCAAACAATTTAATATTTTACATGTTATTTCCAATAAGTTATTTAAAAGAGGGACATCCTTCAAATAGGTAGGTTCCTTCACAATTTCAAGATAAAGATAAGAGATAAATTATAGATTCATATGAATAACATCACAATCTGTTACATATATTTAAATATATCATTTATTAAGTCCGTGATATGCCCTGCCTACGAAGCTAGCGGGCCCGGGTACGATTCCCGGTATGGCCAAATATTTATGTGATAACCACGAGTATTTGTGTCTGAGTCTTGCACGTTTTATTTGTATTTAAGTATTTATTTCACTATATAAGTATTCATATCGTTGTCTAGTACCCATAGAACAAGCTTCGAGCTTGACTAGATCGATTTGTGTGAGATTGTCCCGTAACATCTATTTATTTAAATACTTAAGGACATTTCGAAAACAACCAGAGACCACAGAGCTGGCAGCTTCCTTGCTCGGACAACGCATAAGCATATCTATACCAGGAGGACATGTTGCCAGCATCTGTGTTACTTTGCCACGGGGTCCTCTCTTATTTAGTTTTTAGCTTTGTTATAATTGGGTTTATTTATGCTGTAATTTATTTTTTAATTTGCCATAGTTTTAATTCGTAATTTTTAATATGTAGGTATTATTGTTAATATTTCTCCGAATAATTTTAATCCCTAGGGGGTAAATTTTCTAACATTATTTCTTAGTGCTCATTGTACTGTACCAAATTTCAAGTTTCTAGGTACAGTAGTTTCGGCTGTGCGTTGATATCTAAGCCAGTCCGGTTTGCCTTTTATATATATAGATTATATTTACTAAGATTTGGTCAACGATCACCATCGACAAATCCGTCTACGCTATAACACGCCAGCGGAGTTATTATGACATAGCAATACAGTTTGCGGCGAGCGTAAAGGACGGAGCTATTGCAGTTATGTATCTGTCCTTCTCTCGCAGCGTAAACTGAACTGCATTGTTATGTCATAATAACCCCCAGATCAGTCAAATACATTTTAAATTTGCTTGTAGTCCGTCGTTATGCGGTTTGTACAGGAATGTACTTGTCTAGGTGTGATAAAAATCAATTGGCCCGCTTGAGAGGAATCAGCCCTAAAACTAGGAGTTGCTATTACGTCAGGGGGCGTAATATGGCTGCGTTTATCGCGTGTTAAAATATGGACAAAACATCCGTCTCTTTTTGACAAGTAGTTATGTTAGTAGGTACGAGGGTGACGGATGCTTTATCCACATTTTGTCACGCGATAAACGCGACCATACTAAACCCGCAAGTGGTTTTAGTTATTTAACTTCATTGCATTTTACTTTGCTGTATACCGAATTTTAATCTAAAAAAATCTAAACCAACCCAAATGTCACTTCACCCTGTATATGGTACATTAGATACCTATATCTAATCTAGAGGTTTCCGAAATGTCCGAGCGTTCTCCGGTTCCGGGACACAGGTGTAACGCGATCCGCATTTCAACATTGTCCTGCTCTGACACTTGACTAATTCTGCCTGACATGCATTGAGTACAAGCGCTGCGTTATTCTGTGGACGATCTAGGATCACAATCGATAGCTTGTAATCTATAAGGTATGATTAGGGTGCGCTAGCAAGTAGAGGGTGTTGCTGTGTAATTTTTAAATGCTATTGAATTTATAATTTAATTGGTATTTGATTATTAAATAACTTTAGACTATTAAAATTGTGAGTGAACAATATAGATAAGAGTAAAAAAATGAAAAAAGATGGCGGGATGACTTAGACGCGTTTCAAAGCGAATGGCGGGAGCATGCACTCAATCGGGACGAATGGCGGAAAAGAGGGGAGGCCTTTGCCCAGCAGTGGGACACCCGACTAGGCTAAAAAAAAAAAAATTTACAAAGTGAACTTACTAGATTGTCGTTTAAAGAACTTTTATCAATGTTATGACTCTAGTCACTGAAACTGTATCTTAAAAATGTTTTTGTTTATCCTAGTTTTTAAATGACTTTGGAAAATAACCTATGCTACTGGATATACCAAAGTCCAGACACATGTCCTTTATTTCGACAATTTTTACCCAAATTGTGCGGCAGTCTGCATTGTAACCAACCACCCAAACCGATTAGTCAGTCTCTCTCGAACTCGGGAACTCATTTTAATTAGTCCCTAATTGATAGGTGCTACTTACCTTTAATTATTAAGCTGAAACTTACCCAGGTGGGGCAATTTGGAGAATAGTTGGCGGGAAATTAAAGGTACGCGTAGGAGGGAATTGGTCCGAATTACGGGGGAAATCTTTAGGTGTGAATTTGGGGGAGTAATAGAGAAGGTACCTTTGCTGACTTAGCCTGTATCATTTATTTATTTCATATAAGTACTCAATGCTATACATTTTAATTGTGTTACGGTAAAAAAGGTTTTATTTTGTTAATAATTTATTATTACTATAATTAATAGAGTAGGTAGCATTTGTTTTTAAAATTTTATTACGTTACTTAGCTTTTTAAAGATTAATTTTTAAATTTATAAGCCACTTTGGCTTGATGGCATAATTTAACTATCAATAGGACCGTCACAAAATCGTTGTTTTTTTTTTAATTTGATAAAAATAATAAATGTTGTCCATGAAATTTCCATGTCTTTCAGAGTGTCCGCACTGGGCTATGTTTAGTATTAAGAAGGGTTTATGATTTACCAATTATTTCAAATTTGTTACTGAATTTTGTTGTTTTTATGATACCTTGGTTGATAATATTTTTCTTTATCATACATAGGTATTTCAAAATTTCTTGGTTACAAAAATACATCCATAATTTTATTCAATTTCGCGTCATTAATTGTTTCATTTTATTGAATGCTATTTTCGGATGTAACCATGATGATTTCAGCATATCTTATACTTTAATTATGTAGGTTAGGTTAAGTAAGATTTGAGACAAAAAAAAAAAACGAAAAATAACCTTCCTGAGCATATGTTCTGTGATAACCCTAAAAAAATTAAAGCGTGACCGTAAAAAATAAAAATAATAATTCAATTGCGCAAAAAAATTGCTATACTGTAATAAAGGCAACAACCCTGTATTAAGGGATGACTGTAAATTTGGAAATTTCAGGATAATACCGAAACGATCCGCGGGAAGGACGCTGTGACAACGACTGAATAGATTTTGAGAGAGGCGGCTTGTTACACCGTAGTGATAATTTAGATCATTAAATTATAATTTATAGTCTTTTTTTTACGATATTGATCGAGTAAATAAAGCTTCATCGAAATCAGAAAATAATAATAACACAAGTATTCAAGGTTCGGAAAAATAAAACCGCGATTATGGCGGCCTCTGCTTTCAGAACTCCGTGGAGGCCTAACCAATTTTTATTGAACCTACGAGTAACTTAGAAATATTTAATTAGCTATATTTAAAAAAACTGCCTCTACGTCGGCTTATTCATTTGGGAACTACAATGCCATGAACAAACACACCGAGACACACGTTAAACTTCCTACTTACGTTAGGTCGACGGTAAGGGAGATAAGGAGGCCAACAAGCATGCGGGAACTTCATTCAAATCTATTAAAAGTCACAAAAACGTAGAAAAACAATAGGGAATATGCATGGATTTTGTTAAATCGCCGTTCTCAACTAAAAGTGAAATTAAAATTAAATTTGGCCAAAAAATACGGACGTTACAAGCATTTTGAACTGCTGAATTAGATTTTGCTAGAAAGAGATAGGAACCAATTTTTGTAGGCTTATACCTGGATTATTTGTATAGCTATTGAAGTGATTTATTGAACTGTTTGTTACATGAGTCAGCATTTATTGAAGTTGTCAAAAAAACTCACGAATAAACCCTATTGACATAGAAGATAGAGAAATACCTTTTTCTCAAAAATGACAGGAAAAGTTGACATTACTATCTATATATTGGGATGCGAAGTACATAGTTTACTGACAGATCTCAAATTAAAAAAAAAAACATTGCGTGCTCGCTACACAAGCACGCAATGTTGCATACAAATTTCATTACCATCTAGTATCTAACTTTTTAAAAAGTGAAAACGGCCTTAATAAAATGAGGGCACAAGTCTTATTACATCCAAATTTTGTTCGGAATATAACTTTTTTATCTGTATCTCGAATAGCTTGAGTAGTTTTAAAAAAAAAGCTTGCGTTTCTCCTTGTCATAAACAAAAGACGGTAAAGAGTAGGTAATAATATTGTCTGTATAGATTGTGTGGTATTTCTTTCCTTAATAAAGTACTTTACTCCAACATAATTTTATTCTTGCGATTTTTGAGAAAAGCACTATATATGCCTCGGCAGGAATGGCAATTGCGGGCCTCGTATTTTTAAACGGACTCGCAAGCTCGTCCGTTTAAACCAATCCTCGCCCCGCAATTGCCTACTTCCGTGCCTAGGCAATAATGTACTATTAATACCTTGCTCACCCGACACAACCTCTTGGGCGTAAAACCACCTATTCCGCGCCATAAAACTAAATTATGCATGTATCCCGTATAAACACGAACTCATGCAATTTTCCCAACAATTAAACTATTCAAAATCATCTGAAGACGAGATATGGCGTGGAAATCCATTGATAATTGATTTAAGGTTATTACTACGATAAATATAGTATACCATAGTTAAGACTGTTTTGCCCTGGCTACCAACTTCTTTAGAAAATAGAGTGTATCTTTGATTCACATTCTATTGCAAATGCGACTTTATAATAGATGGAGAAAGGTTAAATTTTCTTTAGGTGTCAGGTGGCAGATTCGCTCTTTTTTTGGGTTCAACTAGTCAGTCACGGCAAATTTTATTCTAGTTAACCAAAGTTGTGCTCGCAATTATAGCCGTCGTTAGTTAGTTTTAATTATGATATATTGCTATGGATGTGGAAATATGGGATTTTGTTGTTTTTGAATTCGGTGGGTAGACAAGTTGTTATATTAAATTGGGTTATTGACTCCTTTCGGAGGTGCAAATACAAAAGGAACTTTTTACCGGTAGTTTGATGCATTTAAATTGTGGTTAACATAGTTATTTACAAAGCAATTAATACTACTTTATAGCTTGGGTAATTTAAGCATTTTTTTTGTTTCTTTAGGTTAAGGTAATGCTACACCTCACACCTCAGATGCATTTAACCCTGGTGTGACCTTAGGGTGGCCATTTTGTTTACCCTATTAAACATTCCGTTAGAAAAATGAGCAAATTTTCCTTACTGTGTTTTTTTCCTACACCGTACGATCATCGGTTGCCTGTATGTCGTCTTATCCCCATACCGGAACACAACAACACAAACACTTCTTCTTGGCGGTAGGTGAAAAGTAAGAACTGGCAGGTATATACACATATCACCTATCACTTGATTGGCACCAGTAGGCCTTGAAAAAACGTATACATGGAGTGAGTTTGAACGTAAAGATACCGTCTCCTGTATTTATATCTTACCGTATAAATGCTTCTCTTTTATTCGATGTGTTATTTTTTCGTGTCCTTCTTTGTCTACGGTTTTCTGAACTTTTTGCCTTAAACTACAAACAACCTAATAATGGAGCTATTACGAAACACTTACAACAACACTTCAGCGTCATGCACTTCCTCACCCCGTGTGATAATATATCATTTAGCAACCGTAAAGATATAATGGCGCGTTAGTAGAAGGGTAACTAAGGGTAGCGTAACTACTAGGGGTGCAAAGACAAATTGAAAACCATTTTACAAAATGGCTGCCATTTTGAGGATGAAAGAGCTTATGCAACTGTTATTTTTCTTTGTTAAGATAACCTCAATGTTAATTGTTACTTATCTTTTATTAAATAGAGGATCTTAAACGGTTAATGTTTTTATAAAAAGTAGGTGATATACCTAATGACTTTAATGATAACGTATGTTTTGTTTTAAATTTATGAGAATCATTATCTTTATATACTATGCAAAACTAAGTATTTAAGTGTTTAAGATGTATTAAAGTTCTTTTTATTTTTAATTATATATTTTCATGACCTTATTTATAATAAACGTCATCGACACCTCCGGAGACCCTAGAGCTGGCGCTTACCTTTCCCAAAGGATTGGGCTAGCCATCCAGAGAGGTAATGCAGCCAGTGTCTTAGGGACCATGCCGCGAGCGGACCTGCTAGAGGGGGTGTTCTTTTTATAGTGGTGTTTATGTTTAATTTTTAATATTTGAGTAGCTTAGTTTTATTTTATTTTATTTTAAATAAGTTTAGTTTTAACTTTAACTTTTAAATTTTAATGTAAAGTCCGTATTTATAGTAATAAAATGTATAAACGTGCAATTAACAAATGTTAGGCAAACCATCCCAAAGCCTTGAAGATGTAATGGACTACCTAGTAACACAATTTCTAAAGCTCTTAACCGCTAGCTTAATGTCAAACTAGGTACCCAAGTAAATTATGCTTTAATTTCTTTATAAATTTTAAAACGGAGACTCCACTGGCACTAACCGCGTCCCTCGCTTTTTTAAACTAATTGCCATCAAGTGACAATAAATGAGCATCTGACGGATGCAATTTACGTCACATTAATACCGAACAGTATTAGTAATATGGATATAGCTATTTAAATACGCGTATACAACAGGTGGTCAACAAGAAGTATTTAAAGTACTAAATAGAAATAAATTCACAAACAAAAGTAAATTATTTAAATAAATGCATACTAAAAACATACATTATTATAATGTCTAAGAAACAACTGAAAAAACTATAAATATTTTACTTGTAAATAAAACAACCTCTCTTCATCCACAGGCGTGAAAAGGGCGTAGGTATGTGTAAAGTGACAGCTTCTATCAGTACTCACTTCTTTCCTATAAATTCATAACCGAGAATTCTTTATATTACTGCAATGATACTGAAGATGTCAGCATTTTGCTCAGTGTCTTGTCAATTAACTGAAATACGTATTTTTTTGGTATAGAGAGTGTTATCGAGCACACATGCCACCTGGTGGTAAGTGGAAACTGTGACCCATAGACATTCGCATTCACAAGACTGCAAGCCTAAGACTGCAAATGCGTTGCCAACGCTGAGGACTAAGATGGAATGCCTCTATGCTAGTCTTACACCGGATGTCTTATCCCCAAACCAGAACACAACAATGCGAACACTGCTGTTTGGCGGTAGGTTAATGGATAAGATGGTGGCAGCGATAGCAAACTGATACAGCATACATACAAAAATCGTACTCGAAATTGAATCAAAAACGTATCCACCCTATGCTTCGTCACCAAATTGTATAGATCGCTCGCGCATTGCTCATAAAATGTAAAGTTAGGAAACGAGACACATTTAAAGAAGATTGGAAACATAACTGCGATTTTAATAGAATTGCCATTCTTTGCCAGCGAACAGCATGCTGTGCCCCTTGCCCTTTAAATAATCGACTCTCATCGTTAGCTCAATCGCGACACGGTGTAACGGCGGCCGCCTTAAATAGATTTTAAAAAGTTGCCGCACTCCCTGGCCGTGCCATCTGCGGATCCGAAGTTATTTAATAAAAATATATTTCCCGGGACTCGTTCCCCGGGATTCCGCTCCATCCCGGGAAGGATTTAAGCGACGCCTTTTACCAGGAGCATTTTTTTTATGCCAATTCAAAAGTCCACTTTGTGGCTTGAGCTGGGTTTTAATTTTGAGAACACCCTGTAGCCGGATGGTCTATGCATCAATTGATTGATTACCTATAACATAACTATGCGGGTCTACATATAATAACAAACTGAAAGGAATGTATTTTCGTGCTAAAATATGAATTACGGTATAGTGATTCTGTATTTTTCTATTTTAACCGACTGCAAAAAAGTGTTTAAAGTTACTTGTGGTATTATTTACTGTTGATACATATTTTTTTAATATAACCGTCGACGGGCATGCAGGCAGCCCACCTGACTGGACCGTTAATGACATAAAGGCCTAAGCAACATAATTTTGTACATAACCAATCTACTTAAAACCTACCTATTAAAATGTCAACTCGCGCTAATCTACATTTATTCTAATTTTAATCAAAAATAAATTACAATCGTAAACGCTTAAATTACTTCACACAGTAAAATTGTCCGAACGCATTTTAATTGCATTAACAAAATAAAATATCAACAAGCAAATTTTAACTCAAAACCCTCCAGCTAAAGTTTAGAACCAAAACCTTATAACTCATCAAACATGCATCAAACTTGTAAAAACAAGCAATTTTAAAATCCATTGGCTTGTAATAGGGTTTAGAAATAACTGCATAGTTGAACCCCATGCATGCTATCCGACTCATTAGCTCCATTTCTTTGAGATCGTATCAAATGATATAGAACAGGCCCCCATGCCATAAACCGTTTACGATACACGATTTTGAAGTCGACATGATCGTAACGACTTTTTACTGTCAACTTAGATGATAGCGTTAATTAAAAGTTAGCTATCGTATATTCACGAAGTCTCACCACACTGTTTATTTTATAATTAATTGTAAAGTTGCAACCATACAAAAGACGGGTTTTGAACTCAATGCTAAGATTCAGAGTCAAATTAGCTTATTATTATAGTTGTATGTCTTTACCAATCACGGGACTATGGGAGTCCCGGACCTTTGGAAGGCGTACATGGAGCCGAAGCCAACACGCAGAGGCCCTTTAGACAAGTTTAATTTAGTAAAGTTATGGGACACCAACCGGCGATTGTCCCTGAGTTCAAACTAAAGAAGTATGCTCCCACGGACAACCACCGGTCAGTGTAAAGACTATTTAAGAAGGATGGGAATACTAATAATAGGTTCTATGAATGAACTGATATGGATTGGTGAAATAGGCTATTGATGAAACTACGGCGCCTGCCTGGCCAATGCTAATTACTTTGGTTTAAATGGCAGGCGGTGACTCGCCAACTCAATGGAATGGACCTCCCGAAATAGCCACATATATATAGCAGCAGGGAGGCAACAGTTCCAGAGGGGCTAAGGGTGGAGAGGTGCTTCTGGACTTTAAACGACCATAAGGTGCCAACTCACCACTTATGCAACACATCCACCCTTCGAGCATATAGCTCTTGCGACTCCACTCTGACCGGCCAATAAAGGCAAGCCAGAGGTGAGGGTCTGTTCCTCGTCATTGCACACCGCAGCCGGCCGGTGAAGGCAAGCGTGAGGTGAGGAACAGGACCTACCCTCGGGAGCACTCAGGTCCGTGGTGTCGCCACTCACCACAGCTCGCCACTAGCTGCCTTGCGGCCTTATTATTATTATTATTATTTTTATGGCATTGGGAAGGCTGACGAGCACACAGGCCACCTGCACACAGGCCAGGCAGACATTCGCATTCACAAGACTGCAAGCCTAAGACTGCAAATGCGCTGCCAACCCTGAGGACTAAGATGGAATGCCTCTATGCTAGTCATTACACCGGCTGTCTTATCCCCAAACCGGAACACAACAATGCGAACACTGCTGTTTGGCGGTAGGTTAATGGATAAGATGGTGGTAGCGATCCGGACGGACCCCGCACAAGGTCCTACCACCCGCACAAACAATTGTAGGAAAAGAGCGAAAGCCACAAGGTAAGCTATACGCGTAAAAAATAATTGAGAGCCAAGGGTACCATGAGTTACAATGACCGTACTCGCTAGCGTGTCGAATGTTCCGTCCCTCACTCTCTATAAGAATACGCGAGGTCTGCGAGCGACAGAGCATTCGACTAGCTAGCAAATACATTAATTATAACTCATGGTAAAGGTACAGGGGTATGCATGAGGTGCGGGGAGAGAGTAACGGTGACTATATGAGCGTTATCGTACCTCTCCCCCGCACCTCATGCCATACGGTTATCAATAAGTTTTACTTACTCCTATAAAAAGAAACGTTTTTCGTAGGCAAAACTGACTATTTCAGGTGCCTAACGATGGTTCTTAAATCGTCAAAAATAACGTAAAGTGTAAACGCTCCAAAACAAATTAGATTCAACTACAATTTTAACATAATTAAACTGATCATCAGTAACAGATAAACTAACTATTAAAATGTTTTTTATAACGTTTCCTTTCACCGATCGACGCTCGCGCAGTGTAGCCTACGGAACATGTGTTCGGTTGTTTATTTATACATCATTAATCTTAATTTCCTCAACTAATTAGCTTTAACATTAACATTTGAATTATTTCGGGAAAAAACGGACAGCTCTATCATTTTGGTCGTCACCTGTTGTTTTTTTATTACGCTACATTCTATTTAATGTTTAAGGGATACTTTACTTTAAAAAAGTTGTCGCCGTTCTAATGTATACTATATATA
This sequence comes from Acleris sparsana, assembly GCA_923062465.1. Lineage (NCBI taxonomy): Eukaryota > Metazoa > Arthropoda > Insecta > Lepidoptera > Tortricidae > Acleris > Acleris sparsana. Next base: position 3,359,043 of record OV281288.1, read on the forward strand.
CTATGAAGTACCAATAGAGAAAATTATCTGCATAATTAAGTCGTTTGGTTGATTACAACTATGTTGGTTACCAATTGGAAATAAAAACATTGTTATCGTAACTGAGAAAGGTGGTTACGAAACTGTTACGAAAACAGACAGTGAAGTCTTCGTTCGTGACTTGGATAAAATGCCGTGGATACCAAAAAGTTACAAAACATAAAAAGTCTACGTTTGTAACTTGGTTACGAGATGACAATTTCTTCTTAGGTTACAAAAAACAGTTACCATGGCGGCCGAATGTGATAAGAAGTCGATCTTGACACTGCAAATATTATGCTGCCAGCCCTGAGAACTAAGGATGCTAGTCTTTCACAAATCATTATTATTAATTTGTCAATGACTATCATTTTATTTTCATCTTATTAGGTACTCAGGGTTAGCAACACACTTTCAGTCTTTGGATTACAGTCCTAAGATTTAAAATGTCTAAAGGTTTCAAAAGCAATCCCGCCAGGTGAGCCATGTGCTCGTTTGCCAAAAACTATATGCTCCTTCTTCTTCATTAATGGCGGATAATACTATCTCTCTCTCTTCTCCATGGTGCGGTCCGCGCGATTTTCACCCGGCTGATACAAGAGGTGAGAAAAAGGTTGGCTTATAAATTTACAACCTATTAAAATGAATTTTCATTACGCCTGTTTTAATAGGCTGCGTAATCTTTATTGCCTGCTATAAGAATCAGTGCTTTTAGGATTTAGGCAACACAAAAATCATTTTGCCTGATTTAGGCCAAAGAATCTTATTATCTACAAGCCTTCTTATTTTACAAAAAGCTGCTAACGATTCTATTTTAGACTCAAAACGAATAGAGTTGGCATGAGCCGTTATCGTGATCTGATTCAGCTTTTAGCTTACGTCAAACTTAGCCTGATGCATCTTGACTACTCCCCCTGGCATAACTCATAGTCATATCATACGAGTACCAGTGTGGTACACAAAATACACTCGGCCAATGTTATCGTTATCGCAAATGAACACGATTAACGTAAGCCGCCGGACAGTCCCGTTGAGCGCTTCTGTGAACAACATTTTGACAGTTTTCGAAAGTCATTTACGTTAGCGCTACGAGTATGCATCTTGTCCAGGGCCTCAGAAAATTTAGATTTAGCAGTTAGCAGTATACGGGAGTAGTTAACGAATTTTACACAGACCATAATATTACAAGCCCATCGCAACCCTGACCTTCCATAGAACGTTGTCACAGTGACATTATGAAACAATTTGTTTGGCACTTCTTACGACTTGAATCATAACTTTACTGTGACACAGTTATAGTGGGTCAGGGCTCCGATTGGCTAATAGTACATAGACATACTCTTTTATTGTAGAAACAGAGCCTGTGAGACTGTTCCTAACCACGTAGTTCCTCGTGAGGGTCATGCTTTATGACTCCGAAGCATACATCGAAATATTTAAAAAATATGCAGTTGATAACTTCAATCTATATAATACCAAAAGACTCCAAATTAACCGCCAAGCCAGCTGTTGTGCTCCGATGTTGGGTTCAGACAATACGGGTGTGAAATTACCAGGAATAGGCATTCCATTTTCATTCAATTCCATTCCAGAATCAGGAACGAAATCTTTAGATTGCAAATGTCACTTTCTGACCAATACGTTAGTTCGAGAGTGACGGATGCATTATCCACCGCGTCAAAGGCGACCATGAAACCATGATACATGCCAATGAGACCTGTGTGTTTGATTTTTTAATTATATAAAAAAGCAGTCTTTCCAACCATGCAGAAATGCTGCTGATGATTTTGAATTTAATTCTAGCAAAACACTCGAGCGCATTAGAAATTAAATTTATCACCAATAAAAAGCTACAGTTTACGAAAAATCCTAAGCTAATTGCCTTCCAGTCTATTCTGGGTGTTTATATCCTCGCTAATGACGTTGGAAGGGCCGTTCCATCACGCTCTGGGCATTAGGGGTGCTCACAAACAATAATAGTGTTTAAATTGCACCCACAAATTTATTGTAATTACCCAAATACGCCTCTTGCGTGTCCCGTGCTGTCTACTTTAATGATTCGAAAGCTATACGCAGCAACGCATTACGCTTTGTTGAAAGACTAAGATCATTTAAATGTTTTCAATAGATAATTTTCTAAAAACTTTCCGCCATTGACGTTACATTATACGTAATTGTTTTTCCAATTTCCGTTTTTATTGTGATGGTTTTTAAATGTTTGTCACAGACTTTTATCTATAGCATTATTGAGAAAATAATTTTTCAAAATGAACAGGAAAATGTTTACTTATCGTTCACATTAAACCGTTCACATGGAATAGGAACTCATCAAGAAAACATTAAACAATTCCAAAAACAATATTTTTTAAATGTTTTCGTATTAATTACCACACCGTGTCCTTCGTTAGATGCATCAGAAAACTCAAAATGACCAGCTAATTAAACAAAATGTAAAGGCTCGGCTCAAAGAGGCACTTGATTATAATAGACGGAGGATTTACCAGTAATTAGTAGACTGCTCGTTAGCTGCGCAAACTTCAACGGACGGCTACCAAAGTACCAAGCAATGCAATGCGAAGCTGGGATAAAATTTAATAGTGAAGTTGATTGCAAGGGTTTGGTGTTTGGTACTATTGATTGGATGACTAAGCCGGTGTAATGCCTAGCATAGAGGCATTTCATCTTAGTCCTCAGAGTTGGCAACGCATTTGCAGTCTTAGGCTTGCAATCTTGTGAATGCGAATGTCTATGGGTCACAGTTTCCGCTTACCAGGTGGTCTGTGTGATCGTTTGCCTTCTCTATGCCATAAAAAAAAAAAAATGACGTTCCGATGAGTTGTTAAAATTACTCTTGACTTGTTTGAATTGCGATTGATTACAGTTAAGGGAGCGGCCTTTTATTTATTGTATTTTCAACAGATAGAATTCGGACCGTAGGTTGTATTGTGGTTAAAATTGTGGTATTGTCCTTGAAAGTGAAAATTACTTTAATTCCTTGATTGATATTCTACTAGTCAGTACAACATCTCATCATTATCAGCCGCAAGACGTCCACTGCTGGACAAAGGCCTTCCCCAAGGTTTTCCACAACGATCGGTCCTCTGCTGCTGTCATCCAGCGGTTTCCCGCGACCTTTATCAGATCGTCAGTCCACCTTGTGGAAGGTCTGCCAACACTTCGTCTCCCGGTTCGCGGTCGCCACTCTAGAACCTTTCCGCTCCAACGGCCATCAGTTCTACGAGCAATGTGCCCCGCCCACTGCCACTTAAGGTTTGCAATCCGGTGAGCTATATCGGTTACTTTAGTTCTCCTGCAAATCTCCTCATTCCTGATTCGATCTCGCAAGGAGACACCCAGCATAGCTCTTTCCATCGCCCTTTGAGTGACCTTGAGCCTTCTTATGAGGTACAACATCTGGTTTGGAATTATTAGTTGTTATTGTACGCTCACTTTCTTGTATTTTAAGTACACTCAGGAGCAAAAATAACGGGTCAGAGTGCGTTTTTCATACTAAAGAGGCTATTTCGAAGCTTTGGTTCCTCGCCAGGGAATGCTTTTAGTGAAATCTGATGATGAATACCTCGAGCATCGATACAGGACTTCCAGAGTGCCTAGGATACCCAACTGAATGAATCTGCGGTTAACGCCGGAATTGTGCCTGTTCAGAAAAACATCTAAAATGGCAATAACATGTAAGGAAATCCAAGTGCTGACCCAAACTCTCCCGCTGTGGTGTTAACTGACTGTGCGATCAGTTAGGTATCTTAAGAACTCTTGACCTCCTCTATTGAACCTCGCAGTATCCACCATTAAAACTCATGCAAAACAACCCCTGGCGAGGAACCAAGGCTTCGAAATAGCCTCGTTTGTATGAAAAACGCACTTTGACCCGGTATTTTTGCTCCTGAGTGTAGATCTAAATACTTATAAGTAGGTACAGCTGAGTAGCATAGACATTTTTTTTTTAATGTCATTGTACAGTTTTTCCTCTGTCTATTTAGTATTAAAAATTTCACGGCGTTCGTGCTCTTTAAATCATTTCGTTTCGTGAAATCTTCATACGCAAACAGTGTCACAGCAGATTTCAATCGTCATTCCTTTACTCGATCCTGTCCCGCTTAATATGCAATACCGGATTAACTAAAATACAATATGTATGAACACATTCTGATATTCATTCCCTCGCGTTTCAGAATGGAGTCAATTTGACACTTCATTACCATACTCGGTGACAAGTATATTGCTTTCACGAGTTCCCGTCATTTCTTTGTCACGTGTAAGGTAAAAACGGAGTAGAGCGTTTTGTTTTTCCAAATCGAATTTGTGTTTTGTTTTTGTCTAGCGTTTTTTGTCTTTGGTGGTATTGATTTGATAACGTTTCGTTTTTGCTTGGATGTGGTTGCGTAGAGAATAAAGGCTCGGTAAAAAGAATTGTGAGTGTTAAGTGTTTTCCATGATAAACTAAAGTAAAAGGACGGTAAGTATTTGAAACTCGACACCTGTCATCGCAGTATACAATTTATAACCTGTTCTTTGGTTTGAGGTTATAGTCTGTAGGTACTTACTAAAATGAGAGATTTCAGGATTAAGAAAAAGTTGGATGGTCATAAATAATTACAACAACAAACGAACGAGTAAATATTTCGTTTTTAATCTTGTGCAATAAAGAGTGAACTGTCTGCCAAGAAAGTGGTCAACCAGTTTTGACAAAAGTTTCTGTGAGATCTAATTGTCGCTAAGGTTGACACTTGTCACTGTTATAACAATATTGCAAGGGAAAATCGAACATGTTGTATCCTGACGTGCAAATGAACTTCAACCTTGGCGGTACATACATAATTCAAAAGTATTGTTGTGCTAAGGTCTTTCGTTCTAATGTTAAAAGAGCTATGAAGTAATTACACCTATAACGAAATAAATAGGCATACAATTTTCATCGTATCGTTGTCAAGCCAACATCAATAAAAATCATCATTCTTTTTAAAGTATACTGCCAATCACAACAAAAAATTAAATAGGTAAATCACATACGATCACTTTACAATAGCCTTAATACCCTTTTTGTTGAGATCTAAATAAAACATTACTTGTAAAATATTGATCGATGATTAACACACCTTTATTTACACTGAAGAAATCTTTGATTCGATTTGTTTCTCTTTTAAGTTAGAACGCTAACCCATCCGCTGGCGCCCTACCCAGGCGTCAGCCGTAAAAGCCAAACAACGCTGGTAAAAGCTGCCATATCAACCTGAGACGCTTCGCACGTGGGTTAAGTCGAGGATTATAGCGGAAACGTTGCAGTGTAATGTTAGAAAAGGTAAAAAAAATATCTATTTTGTAGGTATTAATTTTCTGATTCAAAGATGAAATATTAGGTATGATTGATTGACATGATTCTTTAAATGACATCAGTATGTTTTAAATTTACCTACTAACTAATTGACCTAGTCTAGGCTTGTGCTATAGGTTCTAGACAACAATAAACTTACTTAGGAATAACCAGCAGGACTACTAACAACCAGCAATGTGCTTTTTTTTTTTTCCAAACTTCACTTCAGAATATTCTAAGAAGTTACTGAGAATTTCTTACAAGAAACTTCCAGAAGTTGTGAAGTTTCTCGTTGGTGCTATAACTAGGTACTTTTAATAATTGATAGAATGATGATGTTTTTTTTTGCTAAAGAAATTTAATGATTCTTTTACGAGATAAAATTCAAAGATGATATAATTGTTTAAACAGAGTTGGTTTCAACTTTGTTACCCAGTTGATGAAAAGTTTATAAAATTTGAGAATTACGAAGTGACAGAAAAGTCTTCTGAGTTTGAAATGAAACAGGGTACATCTATTAGTCTCTGTATATGAATTAAACCCTTATAAAAATAACAAGCTAACTCGACTTGTATCCATTTTTAATGAAAGTTGTCGCAACTTTCAACTTAATTGCCACCTAAGTAAGTAAAGTAAAGAAACTAATTTGAATTGTGTTCCTTACGCCAGAATGTTCTGTTTTAAGCCACCCGCGTTGCTTTGTATAAGTAAAATTCGATTGACATGTCATCGAGACGCTTTCCCTGCCTTTTTATATTTTTGCAAATGTCATCTTTATGGGCACGAGGGGGCTTTTGTGGGCAAATAAAAGAGTTTATATAAGTGGGTGGGAACTGAATTAATTTGGAACTTGATGTGTTTCTGAAGGACGATTTGAATTTCATTGTCGTATTTTCATGATATAATATTCATGTTTGTTAAGTAGAGATATCCATCTTAGTCCTAAGGCTTGGCATAGCATTTGCAGTTTTAGGCTTGCAGTCTTTTGAATGCGCATGTCTATGGGTCACAGTTTCCACTTACCATCAGGTGGCCTGTCTGCTCGTTTTCCTTCCCTATGCCATAAAAAAAATGTTTATACCCTATAGCAGATGCTGCTTTTCATTCCGGACAATTTAAAAGCTCCCCAGGGAATGATGATTGTCGAAATCTACGCAAACAAACTACCCGGGCATAAGCTTATGTATTTATATTGTTTATCTTGAAAAATATAAAATCGCACCATAAGAATGATTACCTACGTAAACTGTAAAATTGTGATAAATGACATACCTATTCATGGATGCCATAAATGGCATAGTTGCATGAATTCTGACAATCCAATGAGCTTGCTAGACAGTGTTCAACTGTGTAGGTATAGCAGTTACAATGCCTATATAAATTAACCGATGTTTTACCATTTCGTCCAGCTTTCCTGGAATCCTTCAGTGCAATTACAAATGTGCAATCTGTGGAATTGACAGCATTTCGCTGAATCCTGTCAATATGTCACCAGCATTTACTGCATGATCTCAATTAATCCTGTAGCTCTCACCGATCCAATATTCGTCTCTGTCCAAGGCAATATCGTATGGTAACATTGCGATTTCAGAATTCGATACAGCTCTCTATTTACTAGGATATTATTATGTACTAACTTTATGCTTGCGTAGAATTTGTTTAAAGGTTTTTCGGAATTATATTGCATTTTGATACTTAGGTATATATCCAAATATGTTGGGTATGACAAAAGAAGGCTTACCTATACACAGAAGCGGAATACTTACACTGGCTAAAAAAATAGACTTGGTACAATAAATCGTGTGAAATGCATAATCCCTACCTCCTATATTTTTACTGCTTAGCTTTGGAAAAACAGCAACCGAAGGAGCTGTAAAAAACTATGCTACAAAAAAAAAGAGACCCTCTTTTACCCATATGGGTCTAAGGGTCAGTCCCCACTTACCATCAGGTAGCCTGCAACATATCAATTTAAAAAAAAACGCGCATGATCGTGTGGCTCTATTCATAATATAAAACCTATTTTCGTTTGAAATGCTATGCTATCATATCATCGAAAAAATAACTGAGGGTGTTTACATTCTAATTTGAAAGAATATGTAATTTCAAGAGATCAATTTCATTAATTTTGTATTTGACCCAGTAGTTCTGCTATAATAACTTTATTTGTTTAACAGAAATTTTATGGATGACATGATTATTTTAAATTATGTGTTGGCATTTTGTAATAAATTGCAACAATTAAATAATATCTAATAACATACTATTTCAAGCGAAAACCAAAGTCAAACAAAGGTTAAATATACATATGACGATATATCCGAAATATTATATTTTTAAAACATAATGATCCAAAAAGGCTTTAACACCCTATTCCTCGAAATGGTTTTGGAATCAGAGTAATTGTAAAAAATATTAACAATCCCAATTACATGACGGTAACGGCGGCAGAGGTAAAACAATGCTTTAACAAGTAAAAAGCCAATCACCGGGAATAATTATTGTTCCTGTTTACTTTCCTTTATACTTAGTTTCAGAAACTCTTATTCTATTTTATTTCTCGCTACATCATCCAAATTATCTCACCTTTCTTTCCAAAATGCAGACTTGATTTTTTCTGTCTCCTTAATTGCACCGTTAGCAAAGCTGCTATATCCAAGAATTTCACACAGTAACAATGCAAATTCACCTTCCTAATCCAAAAGATCACATCAACTTCTTACTGTTGAAGAACAAGCAATCTCATATCGAAAGGACAAGGTTTAACTTGCTTTGGCTGTTAAATGGCAAATGAGCGATTTTGAGGAATTGTGTTTCTGGACAGAATCGTTGCATCATCACTAGCTGCCTGCAGTTCCGTCTTTGAAATCGTCCAATTAAAATGTTCCTAACGTGTTCAATGCCAAAAACTAGATAGGTCATTCTTTATCTGCCTGGCACGCGTTGAAGACGTTTGTTAGATTTTAATATTAAGATTTTTAAGAGGATTAAACATCAAACATTCAAGTTCACCTTTTGTTTTTTATACATGAAATTTGATTTTTTATGCAATAAAGATTAATAATAAATAAAATATGACTGAATAAATAAATAAAATATGAACCAACGCTTAAATCGTGAAGCTGTCAAAAAAACCGTTTAAATTTAGCTCCGGGCGATAACTTTTCTTACCCTCTAAATCAAGAATATGTTGTAGTAATTATTAAAAACTAAATCAATGAATATGTTTTGAAAAGAAAAACGTATAGACCTTGTTTTTCATTATGTCTCCGACATATTCAAGAATCGTAAAAATCTGACTTAATTTAGGGCGTGAGAAACGTCATCACATTTTGTATAGAATTTTTCAGTTTGACAATATCATATAAAAAGAACACCCACAGTTTAAATAAAAAATGTAGTTAGCATTTAGTACTGTTGTAACATAACTATTCTAGTGGAGTTATCGGTTGTACATTTTAATGCCATTTTATTTCATAGTTTATGTCTATGGCAAGGTTTTTAAATGATTTCATCGTAAAACACATACCTACAAGGAAAACAATAAAATGGACTGTAACAAAATGAAAATATCCTAACAACATTTTCAAAATGCAAAGCGCATTTCTATTATAAAGCTCAAACGCAATATGATTCTTATTATCATTGCGATTTTAATGAGTATTGGACTATTTAGACAGTTTTTAAATTTTTGTCTGTGAGCAACAAAAGTGTTTGTAGAAACAAAAGAGATGACAATTATAAAATAGATATACTCGTAACAATAGCAAGAATGTACAAAGGCGAACTTATCCTTTGCTTGCCTTAGTTTTGTACCAGTGATCTCTAATTTAAAAATCTGTAAAACTAAAATTTATGAATGTCCGACACAATTTTAGTTTCACAAGAATAATTGTTCATATAAACTGTAATTATTAGTTTGACAGCTTTATCACGTTTAGAATATTTTTTTATGATTTATGATTTTTGATATATGTTTCTTGCGGCGTTTCATCTCAGCAGTGGTCTCGTCTTGGGAAGCGCTGCACTGCTAGCACAAATGGCCCGCGACTTGGTTGTCGCTCCGATCTCGCTTTAGACAGTAACGACGCACTGAGTGACAAGCGAGAAAATACAAATTTTTGCTACCCGTGCTGGTAGATTTTTGACGTGTAAAACTGCCCGTGCGGCTTATTTACTGAATGCGCATATTTCATCCCTTTTTTTGCTAGTAATTCGTCGAATACAAATTGGTAACACCGTTAAAAACCTTCCAGAACTGGGTTGAAGTTCTATTAAAAATCTAGCTTTCCTTTGCCATGCCTTTAGAGACGCAATGGTCACTTCCAGAGTAAATACCCCAATTCGTGGTAAGTAGAAACACAAATAACGCTTTTAAAACTCGCGAAACGGTTTTCTAATTAAGCGTTATCCATTTCCCTCTCAAGGGCAAACCCCTTATTAATTAAGTTACCTACCAATTAGAATGATAGAAGTTTTATAAACATTTTGCAAAACTCCAATTGTTTTATTCTGTTGCAAAGAATTATAAAACTCGCGACCCACCCTTGCTTCGATTTGGTGTATGTGGGTTTTCTGTAACACACGTACATAAACCAGAATTTATTATACAGAAAAACCTTCTGTGAAAAAATATCTAACTGATGGTGAAACCCGCATGAAAATCCATTCAGTATTTTCCAGCACCGCTAGCTTTGTAGGTAGGGTCACTGCCAACTAGACCAGCGCTTCGTTTTTAACGTAAAGCTCCACATTTGTATCATTTTGCCGATTACGATCACACGTATCGTATCGAACTCGCGTATCCTAAGTATGGACGCTCACTTTGGGCACACCGTATCACTACTTTGGTCGCGTGAAAAATTGTCTATACTAACCGTAGCGTAGCAGCGTATCGTATCATAACGCCGTACCATTAAGTGTGGACGCTTACTTAGGGCACACCTTATCACTAGCATGTCCCATTGAAGTTCGGGGAAAAACCGCCTCGAGAGCGATCACGGCGTATCGCATATCAAACCATAACTTCATAGCATGATACAGTATCAAAACACGTCCATACTTACCGATCTTGATACGCGTATCCGATCGCGAGTGTACGGGGTGTGTAATAAACGTTTGTCAACATCGATCCCGAGCGATCAGATACGGCGCACCGCGTGATCGCGCTGTTTTTGCGTCCACACTAGCGATCTTGATACGCGTCGGTGCAACGCGACGAAGATACGATACGACGAAATGATATAAATGTGGACCCAGCTTAACATATACACTTTTTATTGGGGTCCGTACCCGAATGTGACTTGTTATATATATATTTGTTTGAAGACCAACTACTGTCTATACTTTGAGAATTTGCACACATTAAACCTTCTAAAGGTAGAGGTGACTAGATTTTATCCCGTAGTGCCCAGTCTGAATACTGTGGAATATATTATAGCTGAGCGATACTGAGAACTGGGTCGGCCTAAATATTCTTGCGGGACTGTTTATAGTAGACTAGTGTGACTTACTATCTAGAAAACGATATAGAGTTATTATCTATTGATGTAACGTATTATTTGAGTGGGGTATTTTTTTGGTGGATTTAATAGACAGTCTTTTATGTTTTACATTTGCATTTCCTAATAAACAATCGGTGAGAACCTTTAATTGGCTTTTTGTTATATAATTTAATTTCTATCTCGTTTTGTAAGCTGTTGGATCTCCAATAAATCATAAATAAATAAATAAATATAAACAAACGAACGAGTAAGTAATTAGTTAAAACTACGCTAATCTAAAAAACCGCTACAAGTGGACATCGTTCCCAAAATGCTGGCAGCATTGCCTCGTTGAATTGCAATTCTTAATCTTTGTGCCAAGTAAAGGCCAGCATTTTGGTCACGAGTTTCTTCGATCGGGGACTTCGAAAGATCTCTCGAAAGAAGTTGTTAAGTTAGATAGAATCTTAACTATACCTGTATATTCATTTGATTTCACAGTTCAAAGTGTTAAAAAGAAACGCCAACAGTTAAAAAAAAATGTAGTTAGCATTTAGTACTGTTGCAACGTAACTATTCTAGTGGAGTTATCGGTTGTACATTTTAATACCATTTTATTTTATAGTTTATGTCTATGGCAAGGTTTTTAATTGATTTCATCGTTAAACACATACCTACAAGGAAAACAATACAATGGACTGTAACAAAATGAAAATATCCTTACAACATTTTCAAAATGCAAAGCGCATTTCTATTATAAAGCTCAAACGCACGTCAAGGATCTGCAGTCCAGACGTTCGTTTTATTGCTCCAAGCGTTTGAATTCTAAGAATTCTGAGTCCACTTTGCACCTGCCCATCTTTAGGCAGTAAACTGTGATTTATATCGAATTGACAGTGAGAAGAGCTTGTGAAGCGATAAATGGACAATAGTCACAAATCAATCTGCCCTAGACAAGATACATAAGTATGCTCACGTTTAAGCGATTCTCTAAAACTTTTACCTTCCATCGAGTAAGTAGCGTTAACGTATCGTCAATGAAAAAATGTGTATGGCGATTGATATCAGTGCATATGTTTTTTTTTTCTTTGCCCCGCGGCTACTTGAACAGCTACTACCGCGGGGATATGGCGTTTCCACAATGAAGTGATTTCGCCAGTATCAAGTACATATAAGTATAAATCAATATAGCAATAAAACACAATCCAATCATCTCTAGGAAGATTGGGGGCAACGTTGTACGGTGATATGTAGGACAGAGGCCAAGATAGTTTTAACCTCTGTACCACTGCGAGTCCACTTAAAACGAGAAGTAAGATGCCAGATACACGAAATAAGTCCAAGTCTTCTATCACTGTGTAGCACTAAGGCATCAAAAGTACAAATCACTAACAGAAAAGAACTTTGAACGCTTAAATACACATAAATAAAAACTAAAACAAATTACACATCCGCCATCTTTTGACGTTGCAAATGGCCTCCTCTAGTGCATATGTATTTTAGTAATAAAATTTGATAGCAAGTTGACACTGACGTTAACTTTTGCATTGTCATCGAGGAGCAAATGTGAAGCATACATACGTGAAAAAATAAAAATGAAGACGTGAGTTTTTCTTTTAGGAGTTCGCATGGACGGGTTCAGTACGTGTACTCGTATATTATTTTACCAAAACACCTCTGTCCTTTCAACAAACGCATCATTTCGCTCTTTTTTTTCATCCGACATATTGGTGTGGCTCATCATGTCAGCCGAAAGACGTCCACTGCTGGACATAGGCCTCCCCCAAGGCTCTCCACTCAGACCAGTCCTGTGCTTTTCGCATCCACCGCGCTCCCGCGATCCTGACGAGGTCGTCACTCCATCTTGTTGGAGGCCTACCTACAGCTCGTCTTTCGGTCCGCGGACGCCACCTTCTGACCCCATCGGCTATCAGTCCTGCGTGCAATGTTCCCCGCCCATTGGTGTGGTTATTAATATTTAATTATCCTTTTTTTTTCAGGTAAGACACAGGAATACTACCAATCGCTTACTAGGGGTAAGCGACACCTAGGGGGCAGTCGAAAAAAACCCACCCGTGAAATGACATTTTAGAAGTCCTATCGGCTGTCAGACGGTCGCGTCGAGCGCTTACGTTAATTCCATACATTTTATCAGTTTTCGTAAATCGTTTACGTCAGTACGAAGCAAGTTGTCTAGCCTCACTATGACAGATCGCTTGACTGCTTATGTCACTTCCATACATTCCGAGTCTATAGAAAACATCCATAGCTCCTTTCGCATGTTGGCTATGCCTTCTGGGATTCGAACTCTGTAAGTACCTCAAGATCACGAGTCAACATTCTAAGCCCCGTATTAATAGAATAATCTCAACGCTAATACTCGTCTCGAGATGCGTAAAAAATTACAGTGTTCTATGGTTTGGCGTTTACTTTGTCGTATCTTGTGACGCGCCTCACAGTCATGATGTGTTTATTAATACGGCCCTTAGCCTCTCCACGGGTCCAGTTTCAAAGATAACTTCAATTTTGTTCCTCAATAGATGACTTTGCTCCGCCACACTTATGTTCAGATATAGGAACGATCAAGACGATAAGAATTTGTTCCAAATGAATCCATCTCAGGTGGCTAAAAGATTTCAACTTCTGTTGAAGTAGTAGGGGCAAAAAAAAAAAACTATAAACAACAATGCTGTGGGGATCACTAGTATATGGGAAAAGCATATATAATTGAGTTTATCGATATAGGCAATCCCTAGCTGTCATCAAATGTTGCCCCGTAGATTCCTGTCTGCTTACGTATTTAGTCACGCTTATAATGGCTTACTCATTAAACCAGCGACAAAGTTGAGTGTTCTGGACCGCGTAATTGCAAAATGCGAAGTTTGCCCAAACACCCCGCCAAGTTAGGGCCACCTGACACTGGACATTAATAATTTAAAAGCCCACACTCGCTTCGTCTAACCTAAAATAGCACAGCGCTGCCTCAACTCTGGTGCATTTCTAAAACTAAGCAACGTGTTTGTGCAAGCTAAAGCCATAAAAAACTCACAAAGATTTTGTTTTATCTGTTCTTGATCGAATTTATATAGAATTGGCAAAATGGAACGCTGGCCCGCCATAGAACTGTGTTGCCGTGCCATTTTATTTGACAACTCTTACGTTTTGTTTTATAAGGTCACTGTAACATAGTTCTATGGTCAGGGTTCAGGGTCTAAAGCCTCAGCGCTTACGAGCGCTTACTAATAATTCCCAAATCACAAAAACCCGACTGCATTTTTTTGATATTGACGTCTACATGTTACTACATAACCAAGATTAATCTAACAACCCCCCCTTGTTAAATAAAATCCATCAAATCGTTTAGGCTGCAGAGCGTGCCAAAGAAATAGACATACATACGTAGATACATACACACGCAAAACGTAACCCTTCTGACGCAGTCGGGCAAAAACCCCTGGATGCGGCTAAGTTGAATCTGTTCCCAAATTAAAATTAAAACTGGCATTAAGGCCTTGAATCGTTAGTCTTAATTTGAGTTGCCCGATGAGTTAGGTCCGGGTTCACTGGAAGCGAAGCTATTTATCAGATTATGTTTTATCCGCTATTGAAATGTTCTGTGGTAACGGCCTTAGACCCAAGCTAAGATACAAACGCTAGTATCGTTTATTTTTACTATCACTCAAAATGTATGTGATAACATTCTCTTGCGTAACGATCAACCACGTGGTCAACTTTCATCCTATACATTTGAGTGATCGTAAATAAAAACATTACCTAGTAGCGTTTGGCTAGGGGCTCTAGGCTAGTCAAAATAAATGATCGCTAAGTTAGATTTTCTAAATTTGACAAAATGTACAAGTTTGACGGATGCTGTAGATACATCGCGTCGAACGCTTACGTCAACACTGTATACTCGTATTACGATAGAATACAGAAATCGTTTGCTTCTTCGCTAGGCCTACAAGCGACTTATTTCATATTATCAATCTCTCAAGGGTTGAAAGAGATACCTTAAAGGTATCCCGCTGTACATCCTTTTTTATAGTAATTGTATTGATATTGTTTTAAATATTTTAGTTTACAAAATGCGAAATTATAATATTCCCAATAATATACTTTAGTTGTGTTGCGGCTCCTTATGAAATTTTTAAGAAGGACCATCCCGATTAAACTAACTAACTTAAAAAAAAAACTGTTAATTTAGTCAGTTTGGGAGCTACGAAACCACATAAAGGCACGCATATACAGACACTGATAGGTATAACGATTTCCACAGACACACCAGTTATGCTTATAACACCCTTCTTTTTTTTACGGGGGTTAAAACTCTTGCAGCGTGATGGAGTAATAAACTAACTTTCGCTTCGCATAAGTATCATTTGCGAATTTAATTCGTGGTTTACGCGAAACAATTTATCATCACACATCTCTATTTAACGAAGCTATTAATCCGCTCGCGTTTGGTGTGGCGTGGCCGTTAAATTGAAATGCACAGTCAGCCTCGCAGCGTGATTGACGAGCGCCAGCGGTGAGCAAATACGATACGCGCACGCGCTTTTACACGCGACGTGGGTACGACACGGGGGCGACACTACCACGATCAAAGACTCTATTTCATTTAGTTTTTACTGCTTATAAACCATATTTATTACTAATGACACGGCCGTCTTTATTGTCTCGGGAATAGGAGCTGCCATAACGTTCATTTAACTTACCTAAACTCATATGTCAATGTTTACGCTCCTGTTTTTCCTTCCATTTATTGGTATAGCAAGAAACAACACACATTGACATAATGTCAAGTCTAGTACAAGAAGTTTAGTATGTATTATCTAGCCGCGATTAGAAAGGCATTAGAGGTGACAGTTTCACCATATACTTACGTCAAAGTGCATATGAATTGACAGCTGTTCCAATCCCAAACTAATCGCAGGTTCATAATAATTTCAAATTCGCGTCATTATTAGCGACATGTCGTCATTTCTAGAAGTCTTCATTTTGCTAAGTCTTACCTCCTTATTCATAAACGCTACATAGTGTGTACCTTTTGTAGTTAAAGTGTTAATTATCCCTTTCTGTCCAATTCAGATGACAGCATTTTTACGATTTTTGAAGATGATGTAGTAATTATGAAAACCTAGGTCTGTATTTTTAAAATATCTTTTAGAATGAAACTAATAAAAAAAACAGCTTAAACGTACAAACCTAGTTTTTACAATAACTACAACATACTTGTATTCGAAAATCGTGTAAAAGTGGTCACACGGTCACGTGGTGGTGGTGGTGGTGGTGGTGGTGGTGGTGGTCGTGGTGGTGGTGGTGGTGTGTAGTGGTGGTGGGATGGTCATGGAGTGAGAAACGTTATCGTCCTAAGATCTAATCTTAGTCCTCAGGGTTGGCAACGCATTTGCAGTCTTAGGCTTGCAGTCTTGTGAATGCGAATGTCTATGGGTCACAGTTTACACTTTACCATCAGGTGGCCTGTGTGCTCGCTTGCCTTCTATATGCCATAAAAAAAAGGTCGCAGCCGTCGTGTCAAAAAAAACGGACAAATTTATTGTACGGTTTTTTGACAACTACGGCTTAAAACGTTGGTTCACAATCCTTTTAAAGTGAGACTGGTTTTTAGAATATCAACAGCTGCGACCATTTTTTTTATGGTATATAGAAGGCAAGCGAGCACACAGGCCACCTGATGATAAAGTGTAAACTGTGACCCATAGACATTCGCATCCACAAGACTGCAAGCCTAAGACTGCAAATGCGTTGCCAACCCTGAGGAGTAAGATGGAATGCCTCTATGCTAGTCATTACACCGGCTGTCTTATCCCCAAACCGAAACACAACAATGCAAACACTGCTGTTTGACATGGTTCTAAAATGAACAGTGCTAACAATTTCTTCATAGCGATCGGCAATCTTCGTTTCTCGTTCGTGACAAATGTACTGTCAGTTGCGAGTGCAAGCGGGATAGCGATAGCCGAAAGCTATTATGCAGCTGGAAGCACTGTACTTACTTCTAAGTTCAACGGTACCTATACATGTCTAGAAATGCCTCAAATCTAGGTCATAAGTTACCTCGAGCTGGTCTAATGGACGGTAGACACTTCCGAAAGGGAAATCGAATAAGTCTTTAGCGGTCGTCTTTGGAATTTGGACGTTAACGTAAGCTCTTAGGTATTGGGTACGACGGCATTTAATAGTAGCTCTAGGATGTGCTGAAAAGACAGTTTAAAATAAATTACTAAAGAAACCTTTTCAAAAATCTACAAAAATCCAGCCCTTGGCTTGGTATTGCCTATTTGGTATCTGCATCTCATTGTACGGGAGCTGAATTACACAAGAAATATACATAATACCGTATTAAGAAAACAATGGCATTCTAAGTCGATTCTTACCGACGATTTCGATATGCCTACTTCAATGTACAATCTCGAAGAATTGACATCCCTCGCCTTGTTTTTAAAAGATTTCCCGAACGATTTGATACATGACTAATTATTTAATATAAGTTCCATTTTAACTCGAAAATTTAAAGAAGTTTTCTTACTTTTTAAGTGATTAAACGATGTTTAAAAACAAAAATCCATTTTGTGCTTGTTCTGTTAATTGTGCCGGAATGTTAAAACGTATCCTTTTAACATTTTTTACACTAAACCAATATAAAATGCACTCATCAAACTCCACTATTCCCCAAAAGAGCTCAATTAAAAACCACGGTGACCACAATTTTTAAATTCCCAGGACAGTCCCGTTACGTCTAAAGGCCGCCACACACGAGTTATTAAATTTGCAAGCGCGTCACTAATTATCGGGCCGACTCAGACAAGTATTTATCAGAAAACGGAGCGGGCAACAAAGCAAGCAGTTAATCATTATCTCTAATAAAAGGTACCGATCGCGATGACTTGTGTGTTTGCCTTTGTTTTGGTTTTGTTTAGTTAATTTAGGTTAGATGCTACTGCCGATACGTATAAATAATAATGATATTTTGAAATGCGTTAAGTGGCCGGAGTGGCCTCGAGTTTCGAGTATTGTTTATTTTTGTATATAAACATGGTAAATTCCTATGTAATCAATGACAACAAAATGGCATTACACATTTTTAGTCAACATGTTAAAATGTGTAATTGCGCAGTACATGTCACGGATGTTGCGATTCAACTTTAAACAAGCGGGATTGATCTACAACCACGTCTTCCAAATCAAACTCCCTAGTCAGTGAGTACAAAATTATGCCAAAAAGAATGCAAACGCTTTCTAAATTTGTAGAATAGCTTAGTTTCCAAACCTAACTTTGTTAATATATTTCCAGTAAACCGCACGAATTTTATTCCCCCGACTCAAAATAGCGGACCAAATAAAACTATCAAGGGTAGGTATTTATTCTATGACCTAAGTCCCGATTTCCATATGCATGAGTGTCAGACGGTTGAACTGGCAGGCCGATTAAATTCACCACGTAATCCCTCGGCGTAAGGTTCTTTATCGCTCGACTGAATTCTCAAGAGTCCATTTGACTAGTACATATTAGTAAAAGTTCCCAACTTCCCGATGTAGGGTGGCCATAGGTTGGGGTTTAGGGCAGTTTGGCAGACAATTGGCTGATTAAAACCGACTTAATTTTCTCATTCTGTCGCATGCATGAAGAAAATAGACCGGAAAGAATTTCTGATTTCGGAAGCTTTTAGTGCATAGCATTTAGTGACATAACAAATAAATACATAAATAAATAGATATCAGGGGACAATGTCACATCAATTAACCTAGTCCCAAATTAAGCTCTAGGATTGTACTATGGGTACTAAATAATCATAAATATACTTATATAGAAAAAAATATACTTAAATACATAGGGAGCATCCATGACTCAGGAACCAATTTAATATTCGCGCTCATCACACAAATATCTGCACTTACCGAGCTTTGAACCCAGAACTGCTAGCTTCGTAGGCAGGGTCATCCAAGTAATGAAGCAGCTATAATTTTATTTCTGTTTAAAGCGTATAAAAAAAGTATGATGACAATCTAAACGCTACTTTATATACAATTTCAAAATTAGCTTTTAAACTTCACTTATCATACCTTTATAAGGTATCTGTCTACGGCTCCAGTTTCTTATCTTAAAAAATACATTCAACTTGCACTCTGCCCTGAAACTAGAACATTGACTTTTAAGTCCCACTTCAAAGTAATTTAGCACACTCTCAGCTCCAAGTTTCTCTCCCATCTCAACTTGTAAAGTAAAAAGTCATGAAGGTCCCATTCCACACAACTCGTTGGTCACCCTACTTCTCACTATCCGAAATAAAATATTTATACGAACGGAGAGCACTTTTTCTCTTTGATTCAGTGGTTATATTGGCTGCCTGTTTGGCGGTTATAAATGTGTTTGGGGTTGCCAGCAATAAATAAAATTAGTCACAATGGATGCTTCTTTTAAGTTGATTTTATGAAAACGCTGATAAGCTGAGTGCATTTGATGTACTAAGAAGTTAGTTATGAATTGACTAAGGAAATTTAGTAGGTGGTCCAAAATTTTCGTTCATTTCGCAATTCAAGCTAGCTTTTTCCCCTGACTTCGTCCGTGTCCATTTAAATTATCGTCATTACCCGGGAATTTTCAAATTTGAAAAGTAGCCAGCGGGGCTAGACACGTGGCCATCGAATACGAACGCTAGCGTTTGGTGATCACCTGTCACTTACAAAATGTATGGAATTGATGTAAGTCACGTGATATATCACTCGTTACAACTGACACGCTGTAATGTGATCACTATCACTCGTACTAATCAAATAGTGATAGCTTTGACGTCTTGTCCGTCGTTACGCGGTACTATTTTGACAGTTTGAATTCAACACGAGCACTATCACGATATAAACGTCGGTATCCAAGGGCAACTTGGCTAGCTTTTTCATTTCGACAACGCAAAGCGATAGGCGATCACCAAACGCTAGCGTTTGTATTCGATGGCAACTTGTCTAGCCCCACTGTGCGTTGCATTGTGAAGGAATAACAAACTAAGACACATGCAAACTTTCGCAGTTATAACATTAGTGGGCTTATGCATATACCTTTACAAAAAAATGGATATGGATGTGTATGGATGTATGTAAATGTACAGGTGAGTCGTGACTCGTGAGTGTTGTTCCTTTGCCCTGTTGTACCTATAGGTTTTAATTGATGTTTACATATGTGGTAGTATATATTACCTATGTATTTATTTTATTAAAGCAGATATTATTACTTTTTAATGTCTGTTTTTCAGATGTATGTACCGTTTTTCTTTTTTCTTTTATCTGATATTTTGTTAATTTGCCTATCCTCTTGCATTATCCTGGCTTATTCTACTCCAAGGTTAACTGGAAGAGATCCCATATGGGATAAGTTCGCCCATGTACATTATATATAGTGATGCAAAATGTTTTGTAATTGTTTATGTGCAATAAAGAGTTTACATACATACATACATACATACATACCTTTTGCTCTAAACAGACCAACAAAAAGACATGATTAGTTATGTAGAAAAACCTAGGTTTATTCTTGTGAGTGATATAGGAATTGCATAAATTAAGTCTTACTATGAAATTGTTTCCGTGTTAGTAAACTTGTGTTTGTTCTTTAAAGTCCAATTTAAAAATATTTACATAAACACGCGCCATTGCGGTACAGAATTTAAATAATGCAGCGTTGTAACGACACAGTGGGAACTGTCTAGCGTTTTTAGTCGCACGTTCAAATCCTTTCACAGAGTGTTAGTAACTTCTGTTATTATTTCATTTTGCTGTATAATTTACTATGATGATGAATGATGATGATGTATAATTTACTATGTGAGTAATGAGTATACATATCGCACTGCTAGATCAAAACAGCATCAACTCAAAATCCTTGCTAGTTTTGTTTCAAGTTCATAGGATTTGTAATAAAGTTGATTTTATAAAACAGTTGTATTTTGAGTTACTCCTGTTTTGATCTAGCAGTGCGATATATATGTATACTCATTACTCACATAGTAAATTATACATCATCAATATAGATATCTAGGGGAAGATGGGGTGGCCTCGTACACTTTTTACTTTAAGAATTGTTAAAACTGCTATTTCAAAATGAGATGAATGCTACATTACCATCCACTTATTTGGCTATAATAATTGTATATTTCAGTTTGGATACAAAGCAACTGTGCCAAGATATAATAGTTTTCCCAAAAAATGAGAATTGTTCGAATGCACCCCATACGTGGGGTGGCTTCGTACACTATTAGTTTTTCCCAGGATTTATTAGATTTTCAGCTATTTGACCTGTTTCAGTCACCTTTTAGGCATATCTTACTGATCTGGTTTTGTGATTATAATTATTCTTGATATACATTTTTTTTAACTTTCATGGGGTGCATTCGTACAGTATATAATTACATACATTTTGACTGTACGAAGGTACCCCAACCAAAACGAACCGAAAAAAAAACTAAATAAAAAATAACTGTTAAAGTAATCCCAAAACTATTGTTTACATATTAATCTCAAGCATCTAATTACAAACTATATATATATATAAAAAATCTAATACGAGTAAAACTTATTACATACAGACACATTCAAAGGAGAACCAAAAATTACTTTCGGGTCGCGAAAACACATATTAATTATTTCTGGCGAGAGCTGCTGCCGCACTGCCATCGCTTGAGGGTAGCCTACGCATATGAGCGGCAGTCACGCATACAAATATGAACGCTTCAGCATGTTGCATAGTCGAGATATGACCACTGTACGAATGCTCCCTTTGTACGAAGCCACCCCATCTTCCCCTATATAGATATAATGCAATCGTTCTTAGAGGATCTTCGGGTTTGTACTTCTTTTTTACTCACGCCCACACGATCTTACGCTAGTCTTACTTTACCCAAACCTTGGAGTTAAAATGCTATTGGCACTGCTAAGAAAATGAAAAAAAAGGGAAAAAGTAATTCACAACCTCCCATAAAACACCAAAATTAATGATTATGTAAAAGAAAAAAAAACAGATACGTACACACAGCTAACAGGCAACTATAGTCGGGGCGTTGTAAAAGGCCCATAATGACAGCTACTAAATCAGTACAACATATTATTGTGTTTTAGGCATTTTGAGGGTATATTTTGAACGGCGCGACTATAAATGTGTGTCCCATAAGCATCTGGATTTTATTCATCCCATATTCCCCGGACGTGACTGATGGTCTACTCTGACGTTGGCAAAATAAAGTTAAAACAAGTTAAAAAACGTAGGCCCTTAAATGCATTACGCTAACTAGCGTTTCTATTCGTTTTGTTTTTTTTTTTTTATGGCATAGGGAAGTCTGACGAGCACACAGGCCACCTGATGGTAAGTGGAAACTGTGACCCATAGACATTCGCATTCACAAGACTGCAAGCCTAAGACTGCAAATGCGCTGCCAACCCTGAGGACTAAGATGGAATGCCTCTATGCTAGTCATTACACCGGCTGTCTTATCCCCAAACCGGAACACAACAATGCGAACACTGCTGTTTGGCGGTAGGTTAATGGGTGGTTAATGGATTGGTTTTTTAACCAATCGCATCACTGGTGGATCACGTGAGTCGTATCACGTCATTTACCACTAACGCGATTGGTAGAAAAACAAAACGAATAGAAACGCAAGTTAGCGTAATGCGTAATCTCACGTAAATTGACCTAGTCACAAACTAAGCTTTAAGGTGTTCACACCATAGGGCTCCATCAGATCGGGCTGCGCGGCCAATGTACAGCACTTGTTACGAGAGCGGATAGACAACACGTCGAAACTTGACAAATACCTACCGTCCTCCTAACCGAAACTGAAATGTGTTACTGATACGGTCACGGGACCATGTTACGGTCAAATGTTACAAATATGAAGCAGCCTTTAGGCTTGTACTTTGATACTAGTTTTTGATTTATAGCCAACAATGAACAAAAACTGACCGTTCCCCCCATTATCTCCGAATTATATGGACCACAAAATCTAGAAATTTGCCGACGTATAACAATTTATTTTGTATTGTATGGGAAAAAAAAAAGGGTGCATAAGTAAGTTCTTCTTACCCCCACACTGGAACACAATGCAAACATTCTGCATGGCAGGCCCTACCCTAGATTTAAACAATCGCGTCACTAGTAAATGACGTGGTACGAGGAGTCACGTGATCTACCATTGTTGCGGTTAGTTTAAAAACAAAACGAATGGAAACGCTAGTTAATGTAATGCATTTAAGGGCATCCGTTTTTTAACCACAATCACACGCCACAAACAAAAGCTAAAATAACATAAAATAAAATTTCTCAGTACGGATTAACACTGAGATAAATAATCTGGTCTGATCTCTATTAATAATGTCACATATAAAATCATACAATAGTCATCCCTATCGCGCTACACATAAGGCTCATATTATACAGGTTTTAAAGGATTATTGGTAATGGGGCGTTTCGTACACATGTTGCGGGAGTTGAGCGATTTAAGGAAGTACTTCTATTTTTAGGGAGAAAAAAAACTTTAAGAAGATATGTAGAGGGTTCCGTAGCAGAAATATAATAAAGTCGACTTGCTCTGGTTTTAGACGACAAATTTAAATAAAATAGTTCTAAACCTTTGAGAAATATGTAGAGTGAGCGAGTCGTGACACAAGCATTTTTATTTAATGCATAACATTGCATTAATTTTACTTATGAAAAGAGCGGTCACATTATCAGCCCAATAGAATCCTGACCCACCATATAGCTGTGTCACAATGAAGGTCTAATTCAATTTGTTGACCTTGAAACACTCCTCCTCTTTTTGCGACAGGGGTTAAAAGTAGTCATACTCTACCGCAAAATCATTCATTAATTCATAGGATCCAAAAATACATATATTTTTTT
Organism: Acleris sparsana; assembly: GCA_923062465.1. Lineage (NCBI taxonomy): Eukaryota > Metazoa > Arthropoda > Insecta > Lepidoptera > Tortricidae > Acleris > Acleris sparsana. The sequence goes on from OV281288.1 coordinate 3,382,783, forward strand.
CCTAGCCTGTTTTTGTGTCCCACTGCTGGGCAAAGGCCTCCCCTCGTTTTCGCCATTCGTCTCTATCCAGAGCGCACTCCCGCCAATCCCGCGCAAACGACTCAAGGTCATCTCGCCATCTCCTTCTGGGTCTACCTCTGCTTCGATATCCATCGCGTGGAAGCCAATGGGTAGTGTTTTTGGCCCATCTCTCATCATGCATGCGGCAGATATGGCCAGCCCAGTCCCACTTCAACTTTGCGGTCTTTACCCCAACATCAGCAATACCAGTTCTGGAGCGCAGCTCTGTGTTCCTCACCCTATCGGATCTTCGGACACCCAGAAAACCCGGAAAAATACATATCAATAAAAATATGCATGATTTATACAAACATCACTCTTAACCCTAACGGGGTTCAAACTCACGACCCCAGGCAACAGCCAGTAGCTAGACGGTCAGGGATTCCACGAGCAGCTGGATAAGATAAATAGAAGTGAGTGAGACAGACTGTGTACATAGACAGAGACATGCCACCCCCGAAGTGAGAGGATTAAGTTCATTCTATGTGTACATTGACGAAGACGTTCAAATAAGGGGTAGTAATTTAAGATGAATCTTTAGCACCCCTATAAGATTTGAAATTGAAAAAAAAATTGCAGATATAACATCAAATTTACGTGGTTGGATCGTTACTGCTCAAAACCAGCTAGAACCAGTGTCATACAAAACCATTTGTCTCAAAACAGATCCAATCAACTTAAGTCCTAATATCTAGAAAAGTAGTGAAAAACTGCGAATTATTTTTATAAATACATAAAGAAAAACTATTTTTGCTCATTTACTCCATAGTATAGTTTTGTGTAAAATGCATCTATCATTGTTTAAGTGTTGTTTAAATACTCCGTGAACTTCAAACTGCAAATTACTCGAGTGCAAGTCAAGGCTCCGGCACACCTTACGCGTGTCTGCAGCGTCGCGTTGTATTACAGTCAAAGTCAAAGTCAAAGTGATTTATTCGTAAACATAGAAACTGGTTACAGTGGTAGAGAGAAATACTGGTATCACTATTTTTTGCCAGGTGGCATACGAAAATCAATAAAATTAGTGCATGAATCACAAAAACTCAGTGTTAAAATGTATTTATCAGTCAGTGCGGCGTCGAGTGGTTGTATTTTTTTACGTAGCGCTGCGCTGCGCTATACGTCACACCGAACGCAGCTGTAGCGCGTTAGCAACGCGGGCACGCGTTGAAGCTACCGCGCGCCTGCGGTGTGCCGGGTACTTCGCTGCGTACGCCACGCGACGCTGCTGACATGTGTTTGGTGTGGCAGAGCCTTCACGGTGGGATTACCACTTTTCGTTTAACTATGTCCCATATATGCAAATAATCGGCGTTGAATGAAGGTATAATAGGGTAAAGTCACCAGTGGTCAGACAGAGACCTGTAGTCGACCTCTGCCTATATTTTGTATAAGTGGAAAGAGTACGAAAGATATATTTCCCACTCTTCGCACTCATATAAGGTCGACTATTGGTCTCTGGCTGACCACTGGTGACTTTACCCTACCTAGTTCCAGATTGGTCGAATGCAATCTTAATCGAACAACTTAACCGAGTTGTTATTGTGCTTTAGATTTTTCAACGTCTAATTCGGTTAGTTTTTGCTTCGACAAATGTCTAAGGATCCCTAAATAATAAATAGAATCTTGAACAAATAAAGGACGTCTACCTCACGCTGGTTCCGTTACACGGAATGTTCAAGTTAAATTACTGACAGCTTCATTTGTGTAAAGTTTAGGCAAATAATATGTTCGACAGGATTTGATTCATGTTAGAGCCATTTGTTGTACATTTTGAGTTAAGATTTTGTTTATATTGTCGGTTTTATCTCGGCAGGGAGGAAATATCTTGCCAGTTCATAATAAACCCAACTATGTAAGTACTCTGTCCTTGTTCTATGGGCAAGACTTCATGGAATGGGCAAAATCGCTTGACGCTGCCATCCTTCAGCTTATGACAACCCTATACTCGTCTCTAACATAACCGTATATGCATCTTTTCTAGCCTCTGCAGGCCCCCATACAACGAAGTTGGTCAGGTAATATGTAAATATCATAGACTCAAATTTTCTAATTTGATTGTCAGTCATAAAGACAAAGAAAAGTCAATCTTATTTCCTTTGCAATGGATTGGCTGTATTCAATATGTATATTTTGTTATTCGTGGGCCCTTACGATACCAAGGTAGGATCATTGATAGCTTGTGTGTGTTCGAACACGATTGGCCAATATCGAACAGGAGACTGATTCTGTGTTAACTGTCAGTCTAGTCCAGTTCTATTTTCTCATCATCATCATCATCATGTCAGCCGAAAGCCGTCCACTGCTGGACATAGGCCTCCTCCAAGGCTTTCCACTCAGACCGGTCTTGTGCTTTTCGCATCCACCGCGGTCCCGCGATCCTGACGAGGTCGTCACTCCATCTTGTTGGAGGCCTACCTACAGCTCATCTTCCGGTCCGCGGACGCCACTCCAGAACCTTCTGATCCCATCGGCCATCAGTCCTGCGAGCAATGCGCCCCGCCCACTGCCACTTCAGTTTAGCTATTCTTCAATTCATTTTCTAAAACACAACAAACTTAAAAAATTGTCGCTAATTTTCTGTTCAACATTCAGATCATTACTAGGATTCCGGTTAAACTTCAACGAAAATACAACCTTAAACTTAACACAATACCGTTCAAAAACAATCCAAAGCCCTTAACAAACATATCCATGAATCGATTCCCAACTCTCACGTCTAACAAGAATCAAATTAACAATTTATCAATATGTCACATGTCTCTCTGTATCCGATGTGATTTAAACTTTATTTAGTTAGTATAAGGTGTGTTTTGCGGGGTCGGGCTGTGGTAGTGTTGGTTGTGGTGGCCGTTTGGGTAGCAGAAGGGTTAAAATGTTTTCCGTGTTGACTGTCCGGACATCACCTGCCCGCAAACATAACGGATACAATTACAGTGAGACCAATTTAATACGTTCAGGAAAAAAATCTATTTAACAAGATTTTTGGATTGTTTATCGAAGTGTTAAACGGAAAACTAAAATCTCACACTCATAGGTGGGCCAGGATTCACATGTGCGCCGCGCCGCTTTCACGCCGTTCACGTCAATTTTACGCCGACATGGCATAGAAAAATTGTCAGCGGCGGCGGTCCACGGTGGATCTTGAGCAAGCTTTTACCACCGCTAAACTATCAAAATATAACATGCATACATTCACGCCTATAACCCCAGAGTGAGGTAGGCAGAACAACTCTAAAAACTTGTTGATAATTCGGTAACCACATTTTGCACAATGATGCTTAGATGTTTACACGTGCATTAGTGACAGGTTGCAAGCCCATCGCCTAACAGAACTACGCTTCTTCTTACGACCACCGCTTATTATTATTTTACTCTTAAATATATTAAAACACTCGTTATAATTGCGACCCACGATTCTAAATTCTACTCGTGTATAGTGTGGGCTAGGTAATATTAAATTATAGAAACGTGTGGACGATTCATTTAATAAAAAAGAAAACGTCTGGGAGCGTTTGCATCTTCGCCAAGCCGTCTGGAGGATTACCTTGACATACCAAAGCAGATCAGTTTAGGTGGAGTAAAAGGGACAGAGCTATAGCATTTATATAACTCTGTCCCTTTCTTTCAACCTAAACTGTAAGTATCATGAAACCTGTAAGAAGGATGTACCATCGAGGACTTTAAATGTTGATTCACCACAACATCTTGTCATAATGACAGCGTCAAGTGACGAGATAGTAATTGAATAGGAATTAGTCGTTGGTTTTATGCGACAAGGTTCTATAGTTTCATTAATTTAAGTCCGTGACCGTACGTATTTCAAACATTTCATAACATGCCTGCTGTTACTTTCGCCGGTAAAGTTTTAGACATTCGATATATTTTACCTGCCCACCAGTTTAGAATTATTTCGCTACATCCCGACCCGCAACATATTTAGGACATTTACTTGAAGTTGGATACATACATGTAATATCGATACGTTTTTGTTCAGTCGTCCATGTAGGGAAACACAATTTTTAGTTCATTTTCAAGTTAAATGTTAACTATTATTAATTAAGGACCTGTTTCACAATTTCCATATAACACTAACTGAGAGAAAAAAATTAGCTCTGTCCTTTTCTTTCGTATCAAAGAAACTTTAACTGACATTATAGTGTCAATTTTAAAATCGTGAAACGAAAATAATATTTGGTATTACATTAGACCGAAAATGCAAATATTTCAGCTTACGATGGCATTTTCTCTCTACACATTTTGTTTTACGCACTGTTCTATATATAAATATATTTGCTACGTTATTCTAAACGACATCAATTGCTAGTTTTATACCAGCGAATATTATTCAAACTATTACAACTATCCTCTTGTTTTCTCTTTTATTAAGACACGTAGAATCGCAGTTTGATGACATGGCTTATACTGACCCTGCCTTCGAGGCTAGCGATCCTGGATTCGAAGCCAGGGCAAGTATTCATATGCTTATACAACATTATTTTTTTGAAACCATAAAAGGCAAACGAGCATCTGGACCACCGGTAAGCAGTCACCGTTGCCCATATATATCGGCAATGCTTAGGCACAGCGAAGTTGTTGCCTTTCAGTGAATACTCTTTCTAGGCCGCGTTTAAAGGAGGACATGTGAATGTTTCTCATTGTCTAATATCCCTAATCAATCCTACAGCTTAGTTAGCGAAAATAATAATTTGTATGAGATTATTCCTTCATATTTATTTACATACATTAATCAAATCACTCCTGTTTCCCAGAGGGTAAGGCAGAGACTATTTCTTTCCACCAGCTGCGATCCTGGCAAATCTCTTTCGCTTCTTCCACATTCATACGTCGAGTCATGCATGCACGTCGGTTTCAGGTACTTAAGATTCGACCCTTTTCCAGTACTTCTCCGATTTCATTCGAAAAAGAACGCCTATGGCGCCCCTTCCGACCCTCCCACTCACTTTCGCTCTATCTCTCATCAATCTTCTTTCATCCATCCTTTCCAAATGACCGAACCATCGAAGCATGCCCTTTTCAACATTAATCACTACATCTTCTTTTAGTTCACATTTCTTTTTGACATTTTCATTCCTTCCTCTATTGATATTTATTTATTTTTACACATTCAACATTCCAAGTAAACCTTCTTAACACATTCCTCGAACGTAGCTACACTTCTTGCATTTTATATAAAGTCGTAGCGAGTGCTACGAATGCTACGAGCGCTACGAGGCCAACTTAGCTATGAAGAACGAATTTGTTGAAGGTAGGTGTATAGGTCAAGGTCGAATGATGCAATAACTACAGTGTAGGTAAATCGCTTGTTAGGTTGGCAGGATAAAATGACCTTGAAGTAACTTATTTTATAAAATGAAGAGGTAAGGACTGTTTACACTCGGTTTTTAAAGGTAGCGCGCCGTTCTCGGTCAATCGGTCAAAGGAACTACAGTCAGGAGCAAAAATACCGGGTCAGAGTGCGTTTTTCATACAAACGAGACTATTTCGAAGCCTTCGTTCCTCGCCAGGGGTTGTTTTGAGTGAGGTTTAATGGTGGATACTACGAGGTTCAATAGAGGAGGTCAAAAGTTCTTAAGATACCTAACTGATCACACAATCAGTTAACACCACAGCGGGAGAGTTTGGGTCAGCACTTGGATTTCCTTACATTTTATTGCCATTTTAGTTGTTTTTTCTGAACATGCTCAATTCCGGCGTTAGCCGCAGATTCATTCAGTTGGGCATCCTCGGCACTCTCTCCTGTATCGATGCTCGAGGTATTCATCATCAGATTTCGCTAAAAGTATCCCCTGGCAAGGAACCAAGCCTTCGAAATAGCTTCTATAGTATGAAAAACGCACTCTGACCCGTTATTTTTGCTCCTGACTATAGTTCGGTCTTTTAGACCTTTAGGTCTTTTAGCTCGGGAGCAAATTTTGAGATCTGAACAGGACACGCTGTGAAATTAGTACTGTTTGTCACGTTCACATCGACCGCCGTGCCGTGTGCTCTTTCCTCGTTCGCTCTGTTTCGCTCATACGTTCAACAATTGCTACTGACCTAAAGAACAAAGACCGATTAAGATCGTTTACGAAAATCTAGTTCCTTTCGGTCTGTGACGTGAATTCATTCCTTTTAGTTCCTGACCGACACAAGCCTAGCACTGGTGTTCACTATATAATTTGACAGCGTGTGTAATGTTTTGGATTAAAACAAATGCACTAATTTTGAAATTAAATGCAAAAAAAAAGTTTAGCGCGATTTCGAGTTCAATATTTTCTAAACGGTCTACCACATCTAAAAATAATAATATACATTTTCTAAAATACACTCCATGTTATAACTTAAAAAAACCTTAAATTCATCTATTTATTTATGAATGAATTATTTACGCCAATACTCCTAGTTTAAGTAAAATCACTGAAGCTTGGGAATTCTCTGCCTCCCTTTTAAAAAGATCCTCAAAAATATATAGTAACTAGTATTTTACCAAAACCTGATTTTATCATAAATAACACTTTCAATAAACAGCCCCATCAAAATATACCATTGACGAGTTCCAAAATTTATAGAAACTACCCTACAATTATTTAATTAAAGCTCACGGTTCTTTTCAAATAAATAGCGTAATTGATAGCCTTCTGTTTTGAAGGATTTATTGACAATTTTAATTTTAGGGTCCCGTTGTGTAACAATATATTTTTAAACATAGTCCCTCACGTGTTAACTATGATTGATATGTTCAAACAAAGCTATGTTCAAGACAGAGATGCAGATATTAGCCACTCACTTGTACCCATCATAGTTGCGTCTCAAAACTTACAATACTGGGTTTAGGGAGTCGAGGCGTGATCATAAGTGACCGAGTTCGAACTTCCGCGGTCACCGTGTACGCTCACGGAAGTTAATTTGCTACCCATTTTAAAGAAAATCTGCTTGAAGATGTCATTGTCATTAGAGATGCCAAGTCATTTGTAGTTGATAGGAAACTCAACCTTATTGCTGTAGAATATCAGATTGATTTTGGAACTAAGGTGGGTGACTTTAATTCCTTGACTGTGCTATCAGCACATTGGAACCTTGACCCTCCATATAACTGTGTCACAGTGACGTATGATTCAAGTCGTAAGAAGTGTCAAACAAATTGTTTCTTAATGTCACTGTGACTCCGTTCTATGGTAGGTCAAGCTTCCAATGGACCGATAGTACTTATAAGCTCTTCTAACGATGCTCTTACGTTGAAGGAAAACCATAGTAAGGAAACCTATACATTCCAGCAGCTCAGTGTGTAAGAGGTTATGTACAAAAGATTGTAAAAGGTCGAAGTATATGTGAAAGGGCCATCTGTAACATAAGATAAAAACATAATCTATGACTTATATTAAGAGATTTGATTAAATATTCATAAAGGCAAACTTATTTCTTATGATGATCTCTTTAATACATTTGGGCGTATTCCTGAGTCGATATAGCCACTGCGCGAAACCTCTCCGATTTCTTTTACTTTATATTCCTCTCCCCTCCAGTCATGCAGAACTGGGCCGGGATTCTAAGCAGTAAAAACCATATTATCTTTTACCTGTCATCGTATTTTCAACGTTTTAATAGCGCTTATTCACTTGACAGTAATGGCGGCTGACGTCAAAACAATACCGTAACAGATTAATGACGATGTGGTTTTTTCCGCCAAGAATAGAGGCCCTGGTGGTCCTGCCAAGATGCCTGCACTACGCTTAAAAGCGTTTTTTTTTTTTTCATATTTAAACCAATCGCGACACTGGTAGATGACGTGATACGAAAAATCACGTGATCTACCAGTGACGCGATTGGTTCTTAGATCGAAAGAGGTAAAAAATGCGAAATTTTTACCATTTTTAAAAATAGAACATTTAGAATTAATAACGGAACCCTTTCCCAATACCGTTATATTGCGCGTTTAACTGGTTATTTTTATAACGACAATCAAAACGCTGTGCCACCTGGGCATTTCTATCTAAAGTTGTACCCGCCATTTTTTCGATGTCCCCTGACATGTTTAATTATTATTTTTTGGTGTGGATTAGGAATACCAATGAATGTTACTTAGTTTCAAAGTTTACGTTTTCAACTTCCTAGTTATGTTTTTTACTAAAGAGTAAATCTTATCAGATATATCAAAAAATCCATTTAAAAATATACCTACAGTGAGCCCCAATACTGTCCCCTTACATATTATGAATGTTCAAACTACAATAGCACGGATTTTTTATACCACGGTCAACCAAGTGATACATTTCTGGGCTAGTTTTGACTTAAGGCAATGTGATTTTGGTAATACATATATTTAATTACTTTTATTTTCATTCAAATTTAAATTTTAAACGTTGTCCCCTTTAAATACCTTAGGTGGACACGTCCACCTTAGTTACGCTATTTTTAAGTAATATACGAAAAATAATTCCAAAATCGTAATTTTACTTGCTACCTAGCAACCTTACTACCATAGACAAAGTTTCTAATCTGCCCGAAAGCCGTTGAAGGAATCAGTGTGACCCCCGCGGCGTGCTGTGTGGTGTTCAGGTGAGTTTTACCACGTCTTTTGGTCCAGTTTAGTTATCATTATTTGTTACCTAAATAAAAAGTAATGAAGATAGAAAAAATACCTAATCAAGCCAAGATTTATGTAGTTTCTTATTATTTTTACAGATAAGAGTTAACTTTTAGTGTTAATTTATTATAACTGTTTTTATATTTTATGATGTGAATTCGTTACGTCCTGTGCGTGACATTTCATATTGTAACGTGTAGGTGGACCAGTAAATGTAACTAAGTGGACACATTAGGCCGTATACATAGTGCTCGTAACTAGTTTAAACCTTTGGGTTTGTCTGTGTGAGTTATATGATTGTTTAATGAAAAGGATTTGTTATTCCGTTAATGATTTTCATAATTCATTAATGTGAAAAAATTAGTACTATAATGCTGATTTCTGATAATTATTGAAATATCTCGGAAGTTTTTTAATTTTAAGCCTTTCGTTATATGAGTTACTAGATGGTTGCCGGTGATTTCGTTCGTGTGGATCCCATTTATTTATCGCCTTTCCCTTGGAAAGTAATACCTTATAGAATTCCGAGATAAAATATACGCTAAGTCCCTACCGAGCGACCGTACCGATGAAAGAACTTTAAGAATCGATTTAGTACTTTTTTAGTTTACCCTTCAAATATACAAATACGTAGATGTTTACTCTTTATCATATGATAATATACATAGATTTTTGTAGATATAAGGTCATAATTTATCAAATACACTCCTTTTAAGAGGGTAATTATAATACAATAGACTTACAGCAAAAATAAATTATCTAGGTTACTGATCTTTTTTTTATTTACTTATTCAAAAACAATGTTCAGTACCCTAACGAAAATGTTAAGCATTTTACTATGTTGTCATAGGGAACTTCAAACAGAAAATCAAATTGCACGCATGACAAGGACAGTGACATTCACGATGATAAAGTTCTAAGTATGCTTAACATTTTTATTGGGTGACTGTGCCTACCTACATTGTGTATTTATTGTGATCTCACCTTTACTTTGTCCGTTGAGTTACGTGGGTGTCTACTTAGTTACTGTCCCCTAAATTTTTGATATGTTTTTGTTTTTCTTTTAGGGAAAAAGAAGGGTTAATTGTCATGTTTGATAAGGAAAAATACATATTTTATTACTTTTTTGTTTTGTTTTCGTCATTACCAACGAGAATCCAAAAAAGGGACAATAAAACTAAAAATAAGTTACCGTTTAGTCACATGTCGTAACTAACAGGTTAAAATATATTTTTTGTTAAAAAACCTTATAAGTTATTGGGTATATGTTTGTTTAATTTGTTTTTTTATTTCTGTACTGTATTTTATAAAGTAAACTTAGTTCAATTACAGTTGTCTGTAATTTTCTACACCAAAAGTAATTTGTAACGAACTGGACCAAAAAAAACACTACCTTGAACATAATTAAACATATTTAACAGGTTTAGATTAATAAAATAAGGAAACAACTTGTACTTTATTAAACTACAGTATATTTACTATCAATATAAAATATAAAATAGCTAAAATATGATAAAAAATAATGGCATCTACCTAAACCAAATGGTACAACCTTAAATAGAAATGCCCACCTACGACGCTGCGTATAAATTTCACCTAACCCATACTTAACCCGGTAATAGCGGCGTAAATACATCGGAGCCGAGAGCTATTGGCATTTGCAGGGTTGGCTCTTTGCTGTGTGGTTTTACTCTTTAGAAATTGTGTTGGATAGGATTTTTTTTTAGCTTTATCAGCAAATAACAGGTAAGTTTACTTTAGTTATTTATTTTAAAAAAAAGTTCAAGTTGGATACCCAATTAGTTACAGTACAGTTACAAGTTTTGTTGTTTGAAGAAAATCAACACAAATTATACTGTTACTTACTGAATAAGTTAGGTAATGGAAATATATAAGTTTACTGGATTATAAATGTGATATTTGTATATCTATTTTTTACGGTTTCATTTCAAATTCGCTGAAACCATTTCAATGAAAGGTATAGAGAGATAGCATGAGTCGATTCTGTTCTGTTTGATCACACATTTGAAACAAAAAAATGTAATAAATTTTGTTTCCATTCTTCACGCTAATGTAGGTAAGCTTAGGTTATGTTAGTTTTGCATCAGGTTCGGAGGGCCAAACAACCCAGAAATGGGAGCTCCGCGGTAGCGGAACTCCGTCGACACTGTCTTATTGATTTGAAATTAAGGGTAAAAACTGAAGAAGGACAATAAGTAGTTACCCTAACTAATACTATGTAGTGGTCGTGACGAAATGAAACTAAGTATCTCTATAAATTAAATGTGACCAAATAGTACTTATGTCACGGGACGAGCGGTCCCCTAATCCACTTGAGTCCCGGAAAAGGACATAGGATTATTTATAGTGATACGCGACTTCCACCCGAACGAAATCGCGGAAGCAGCTAGTATTGTACACAAAAAAATATTAACCATGGAAAAACCAGAAAATAACTTTTTCTAAATAAAACTGGCAACCCTATTTCAGCATCGAATATTAATATTTTTCGGCTCGACTGCACCGAGACGTGACTTAGGGCTGTGAATGCGGAATAGCTGCCCGGTACAGGTCAGCAGCAAAAGGTGGTTAACAATTTACACACGCTCTTATGCTCTATAGAAAAGAGTCGAGATCTTTGACCACTAGGGCCGATACTTTTTCTGCTAACTGTACATCTGGATTGGCGATCACTTATTTATCTATAGACGCTATTGGACTGAAATACATTTTAGAAACAAGTGGCGTTTAGAAAGCAGTCAGTAAGCGAATTTTCTAAAGTATGTTTGCAGATAAATTTTATCTCAAGTCATTTAGCACTTTTTATTAAGTTAGAGTTTATTTAGTTAAAATGTTAACATTTTGTGGACCTAGGACCTAATATGGACCCTTGTGGCACACCATATTAAGTTTTAAAGTAACATTACCTTTTTTCATATTTTTTTTTCAAATTTGACATAATTGCTTCCTGTTATAAATGCATGATGTGTAAAATGTTTAGGGATTGTCAAAAACACGAGGCTTAATAAAAAGAAGTGGTATTGATGAAATCAAAGGTAGAGCTCAGATCAAAACCACTAACTTGATTATGTCATTGAGTACCTTTCTCTCTTTGGACCTGTATGTATATTTGCATGGCTTTGTTCTTCCGTGGAGCCTAAACGACGATCGAACGATCTCCACAAACAAGTTGTCGTAAATATTGATTGTTTACTATCAAAACCGTTACAAAATAGTAAAAATAATTATTTATTTATTGTTTTTATTTTTAAATGTAGAGTGAATAAATAATGTTTATTTATTTATAAATAACATCTTGATCTTGACGGTAACATCGATATATTCCGTGCCATGAGTGAGCACTCGTCTGATGATCATAACATAATGAACTAAAACTGTGAAACTTCTTTATAACTTCAGCACTCGTAATTTCAACACTGACTCTGCAGTATTCTTGTCTGTATCCGCTTGTAATATCCTTTGGAACTTTAGCACTTACCATTTAGCTAACCTAGTTATAACCTAACACAGTGGGCTAACAAACTGGGTCCCCGCGGGACGTAGCCGCGTGCTATCTCAACAATTTATTACAGCATTAACTCACCTTAAGTCGAGCAACAACAGTGAATTTTGCTTGACAGGAAACGAGAGAATGCTCGTTATTCATCGAAAGATGTTTAAGTCTAAGTGAAAACATTTATTTATCACACTAATGTTATAAATGTGCCAGTTTGTTTCTTCTTCACCATGAATTGGCTAGATGGATTTGTAATTTGGAATAATGATAGCTGTATACGATTCCCCACCGACCAACTAGCATGCACAATATCATGCATGATATCTACATCAAAATCAAATTTAACAGCGTTGATGGCTCCTATTTCTGAGTGTTTGGCCCATCGAGCCACCTGAAATTCTAAGCTAGTTCTGAATCATATGAATTAAATCAATTTTAGCCCGAAGGCGTTCCCTCATTCGATCAGATACCCTCGCAGGTTCTGAACTCCTAGTTATACAGTCATTTAATACTCTCATCTGAATGATTTCCAAATTAAACCAGAGGCCCTAGACAACTAAACGATTTTCGTAAACTGTCAGTGTATGGAATTCACAGAAGCGCTTGACTCGACCATTCGTCAGCTTACGTAAATCCTATACATTTTCGATAGCGATGACAACCTCGCAATGCAATGCGATTCAAGAAGGCTTGACTCTGAATTGACTTGAATTACATGGTATACCTTTTACCCCGAAGAAATCACTGTTCTCTTGGGATGGTCAAGGCTGCCAAAGTCGCGGATAGAAGTTAGTATAACATCCATACATAATGATGGGTAAGTAACTTACGTAAGTACGCTCACGGCTAATCCACTGAACAGATCTCAAACAAAATTGGTATGGAGGCTATCTCCAACTTGAACTTCGAGGATGGACAAAGGGTACAAGATAGTCGCGGGGGACCGCTAGTATTATAATAAACTTATTTCTGGTCTCAATGCAATACAGTCATGTCTTAATATTTTTTTAAAACTTTATTCGATCCTAAGTAACCCAACACAAAATTTTTAAAAAACCGTTTGTAGAAATAGACATCGTACGTTTCAATTTCAACAACGCTATCTGCTGACTTTATCCAGCATTATTCATATGCATTATTATGCCAGATAATTTAAAATTAAGCATACACAACTCGGACAAAAACCCGCAGCACTAGGCTTAACTTTGTGACCTGAATCGGCGTAATCCGGCCAACAAACAGACAACACTTGAACATTAACATTGGTAGCGCACAGAATCGTCTATAAATTACCGCTGTACAAACGCTAGTAATTTCAACAGAAACGCGGGTATTCTCTCTATACGCGTAATTAGAAATTTCCGGAGCAGGATGTTCATTTTAGTTCACTATGATCATGGCTTATTTAATCCATGGGCCTTTTTACCTGACTGCCGAAGGAGGAGGGTAGTGTGTATATCAGCCTATACTTACATATAAGAAACAAAACGCATGGACCAATTTTGATGATTCTTACGTCAATCGATTTGTCTTAATCTTGGAAATAAATATGACAGTAATCGAATTAAAATATGGCTGAAAACAGACGCCATATTGTAAAAAGGAAAAAAATAAAGTCGACAAACTATGACAAGTAGGGTATCATTTTTAGGTTTTAATTTTGAAGGATCATCTAGAATTTATAACGTTTTAAAGTTGGGTAGCAACAGTTGGGTTTTTGAAGCAAGATTTTTGTTTAAAAGCTTGTTAAATTAGTCCGGGGTGGCAACGCATTTTCGTTTTAAGTTTAGATTCTTGAGATCGCAAATGTATATGGATTTTAAGAGCCGTGTTAATGAAAGAGCTGGGAAGATCTCAGTTCCTTGGAAAATGACAGACTAACCGAACGATTATTTTGACATTGTCTTAAGATTGATAGATTTTCTCTGAACCAATTGCTTATTGAGACTAACATTTATTTAAACTAAAAGAAATACAGAAATAACACGAATGCCTTAGCAAAGGTTAATCTTTGTTTGTTCTTTGGCTTGAAGCCCTCGTTAGTGTGAAAGAAAACGGCGTGAAGATAGACTCACTTTTCGTCTTTAGCATTCATTTATAGTTTGGTTATTTATTAGGATTAATCATATAAAATCTGAAATAGTCAGATCATCAACTACTGGATCAAAGTTGCCTATCTTTTACAAAAATGCTTAACGTGCAAGTTTTTCTTTATGGCCTTGATCCACCACACACAAATAATAAATTCGAAAGATTGTGTGGTAGTTTCTTACTACTTCACGCTGCAACGGCTGATATGTATGAAATTTAAAATGGAGATAGTTTATAATACCTTGGATTCCCGAGATAATAACGATAACAGTAATTTACGCTACGCTAAGCTAATCTTTGAAAAAGATGGCGTTTCTTGACCTTGAGCTGCCCTAAACTGCGTGAGAGTCTTAACAAGCATGTCTGCAAAGTTAATAACTGCCGCGCCAGGACAACTCCGACCGAGGTCTTTTTGTACGGGTGCTTTGGTACATAAACTCCCGAATTTGTAACTTAAATATAGTTTTGGTTCAGAAGGTTTTTTTTATGAAGAGGGAATCTCACACAAATTGACCATATCCCATACTAAACTCTAGGCTTTTACCATCGACGTCAAAGTTTTTTTTTTGCCTCCGTCGTCATCATAATTTCAGAAAATTAGGCTCCATTTCCAGAGATAACGATTGAATGCGGCCTGCATCCACCAACTTCCTGCTACCTTTATTAGGTCATCTGTCCATCGTGCAGCATGCAGGCGGTCGTCCCAAGCTGCGCTTGCCTTATTCAATTGAAATGAGGTGCGAAAATGTAAAAAAAAATGACGTCGAACAAAACATACTTTAAAAAAAATCTTAATTTTATGGAACACATCCAGGACTCACGCTGCTGTGGTATTGGTATCAGTATAAGCATTTTAAATTTAATGTGGTTACCAGGACAGTATAGGATGCTTCGACTACTAGGTACAGTCACCCAATAAAAAATTTGAGCATACTTAGCACCTTGTCATTGTGACAGCCATTTTTTGAAGTTTATTATGACAGTGCCCTTAGGTGCCTCACATTTTCGTAACATTACTTTTTGTGCAAAACTTGTACGTGTCCAACCTAGGGAATACAATTTAACCGGTAATTAAGACGTTTTAGTATGAAAATAACCGGTTTTCCTAGCATTTCCCTTGCATTCCCTAGTCCAACCCCATGCATTGTCCTTACTCATTTAGGGACTCTATATAAACAGTTAACATACAAACATACATTAGCCTTTTTTAGTAGGCCGCCATCTTCGGTATACCGGCAGCAGGAACAAAATACTTGCGCACGTCGCATAATTATTTGCCCTTACCAGGAACCGCACCCAGGACAGCTAGCTTTGTAGACAGGGTCACCACCACTAGGTCAATAACCACGTCATGTAAAAGGAAATACCGAACAATCGCAAAAGTCGTATTCGTTAAAACGCTTTCAAATTTCTCGTCATTCATCTAGTACCACTGTTCCACTGTAACCCCAGACGCATCTTTACTTAGATGAAATTGATGCGATTTTTTGTACAGAGTGGTGAATATATCAGTTGGATGTGTCGGGGAGGGTTGAGACAGCGGTTAAGGTGTTAAGCATAACTGTATGGATAAAAAAATTGATGGTGAAAACGTTGTATGTTTTTATTCTGTTTTTTGGTAATCTAGGCCATTATTTATCACGGTAAAACAATGTTTAAAACAAATACATAAAAAGAGAAATTAATACTTCTTAGTTAAACTAAAATTATCTGTGACAGTTATCTTAGACATAAATAAAACAGCTGCATATTTAATGGCGTCATAATAAATTTAACATACTTTAAATACTTTGATGCTCACTCATATATCAAAAGTAAGCAATAAAACTTATGAAAAGGCATAAAATGAATAAAAGTTTATCAAACTGACAGAATGATTTCATTCACTATAAAATATGCATGAATGAGGTTTATCTCCTACAAGCTTCTGCCAGCGTGTTCCACGTAGAATTCGTTATCTGACTTATCATATTGTGGGGGATATATTATTGTTAATTCCACAGAAACATGTGAATTGTCCTGTAGCCTATATTTTAATCCAGGATCTAAGCTACCTCCATTCCAAAACTCATCCACATCCGTCCAGCCGTTGCAGCGTGAAAGAGTATGTGACACACACAAACTTCCCCAATTATAATTCAAAAAAATATTATCCTAACAGTTTGTTATGAATCAGCTGTTATTGAAGCTGTGGGTGTTGTCATGAATATTCCGTATTAAAATAAAACCAGAGCATTAAATATTAGTACTCAGCTTTTTATCGCTATCAGAGCAAAGTCCAGCGTTGCCAGATATATCTTTTTCTGAAGTTGGGGTATTAAAATTTTTTGAGTGAAAAAAGCGGGCTTCTTTCGTCGAAAGCGTGCAAGCATATTTAAATATATCTTTTTATTTGAGTTTTAAATTATGTTTACATGACAATAGATAGCAAATAGAAAATGATTTTCAATAAAAATATAATATTTTTAATCAGATTTACCCTATCGTTAGGTAATTGAGTATTCTTCGTCTCGTGAATAAAAAAAATCGCACGCTCGGTCGAGTTATCCCCGAAAGGCGAGACTGAGTCTGTCCGTCTGTGTCTGTGTCTGTCTGTGATTTAAAAATCGGCACGTTTGGCAACGCTGGATCACACTCTCTTCGGCATCCGTCTGTGCCTATTTGTTTTGTAAGAGACAGTGGAAAGCGATTGACACCTAGTTTCACTGTTATAATTTTAGTATGTATGTTAAAACTGCCTATTTTTCGATTACTAATTAGTAATAGTAAAAGTGCAAGTATTTATCTATCCCAATTCAGTCACAAGCATAAAGCAACCATTCACGTATAATATTAGTAAAATTCAATAACCACGAGTGCTTTCAAATTATCAGATCTCTGAGCCCGTGTCTGTAAGGAATATAACTCTTCATTGATGGATGTGAACCCACGACCTCATCCTCTTTGACTACTGCTTTAACTCCATTGTATAATGATTGCTTCTTTGTGTGGTTATTGAACAGACAACTTCAATGGTGATTACTTTAATATCTTGGATTTATTGTTATGCTTAGTTTTAGTTTTAATTTTAAGTTATTGTTTTATACTTTTACCTATAAATATTTTTTGTGCGCTATTATATATTTTTTATAAAGAGATTGGCCTTCGAAGTTAGTGGTTCTGAGTTATATTCCCAGTAGAAAATATTTCTGCGTAGGCACCATTATTGTTCTTAAGTCTTGGGCGTTTGATATGAACTAACAAGATAGGTTATTTTTTTAAATGATGCTGCTTCATTTTTATCCGTCCGTCCTACGTCCTACGTCCTACGTCCGATTATTGTACAAAATATTTACTTCAAAACAACAAAAATACATTGATCCCGAGTTAAGTGAAATCAGTTAATTCATACGTTATTAATAACTGATTACTATTTAAAGACTAGCTTAGCTAAGAACACAAAGAGCGGTTTTATAATTTTGACCTCTGTGCATGTGTGTCTGTCTGTGGCACCGTAGCTCTTAAACGGATGAAACGATGACGATGCGGTTTTGTTATTTGAAAGCAAGTTTTCAAAAACGGTGGTGCCATTTCAGAGATATGAGCTCTGAAAGACGGGGTCACCATTATAACGAGGATTTTTATTTAATTTTATCTAATAGTTACAGATGCTAAATACACATAATCCAGTTTCAAACAAGGGATCCCTGAACTATCAATTCCAGATCCCTTGATAGCTCCTTAGCTACGGCATCCTTAGTCCACCAAAGTATCATCGCAGGACCCTTTGGCCAGCCCAGGAGCTCTTGGACTCATTAATATCAATTCCGCTTCGAACGTTCCGAATACGTTTGGGAACACAGATACATACATAAGGACTACCATACATACACACAGATACAAACACATTCGAAGAGTTTCCGTGAACTTTGGATGGTTTTATCTACCAGCATAAAAATAGTAAGAACTTGGCCTGGTATTTTTTTTAAACAACAGAGTCTGTACCAAATTGAAGTACATCTGTGTTTTTATCGCATTTAAATATAAATACTAAAACTACATAGTATAAAACAAAGTCGCTTCCCGCTGTCTGTCTGTCCCTATGTATGCTTAGATCTTTCAAAATACGCAACGGAAAGGGGAAGGTTTTTATGTGTTATACATTCCGGTTAATGTACGGGTGGTGCAGAAATCTCAAATAAACCAAAGCGAAGCGAGGGCGGCTCACTAGTTTAGATATAATACAAAAATAATTGGTTACTATTTCATCATAGAATCGTCGTTTGCTGAGTTTCTTTTCGTTTTTACCGGGTACGGTTATTATGCTGACAAATCAATTGAGAAGTCATCAGTTTCGTTTCAAAGAAGTTTCGTCAGCTAAATTTTTTTGCATACTTGCCTTTTACGGATTGTTGTTGTAATAAGACAGACAAACAATCTTGTTTATTTTCATGCAAGCAAACTTATCAATTCACCTTGGGTACATTATTGATTATGATTACAAAACATGCAGCGAAATTGAATCATTAATTTATGCTTTAATCTTTTATATATAAATATGAAAGATTCCAAAAAAGTATTCGAAAGAACAATTTTTTTTGTAGTTCCCGAAGGCTAAGCTATAAACAAGTTCTACGTGGACGAAGTCACGGGCAAAATGAGTTATAATTGCTTAATTCCAGTTAAAAGGTAGTTTGCAGTGATTTATTAACATAATTCACTCGTTACGACGCGCGGCGCTGCCCATAGATACGGACAGCCGTGCGTGGAATGCGCCCGTTAACATATTTTTTTAATGATGCTTAGCTTTGTTATATAAAAGAAGATTTAATGCTGCAATAGAGGTCGCACCCTTGTTTTGACATTTAGTAATTTTAATGTGTCATTTTGGATATCCTGGTCATGGCACCAGATACCATCAAAAGAAATTATATCGGGTCACGTCATTCCTAAATGTCTACGCACAGTGACCAATTTTCATGTTGTTCGGCTCAAAAAGTAAGCGGAAATAAAATTATACATAAAAGGAAACTAAAAATCTAGCTAAATTTGAATGACGACTCCTTTCGCATAAGTTAACGACAGATTTTTCTACAAACTGGCTTTTCTAGACTCAAATTAACCAAATTGATTACATCAGGGCTCTCATCTATTCGTCTCTATCCAAAATAGTAATTGAATGAATTGCTTTCTTTTAAGAAAAACAAGAATGGCTACTCATTAAAACATTTACGGCCGTGTTAATGTTTGACGAGTTCGAATGTTGCCTAAAACAGTACGTCCTAGAATTAAGCATCGAATACTTTTCGTCTGTTATAATTTGATAGTATCGTAGCGCTTAATAATCGGAGTGAGTGGCGCGTAATATCCTATATCATCAAACCAGCTATATTTTATACACTCGTAGATATACATTTATATTTGTAATCACGTTCTCGAAAACAGCTCTAACGATTTCAATGAAGTTTGCGATATTAGGAGTTTCTACCAACACGACTGACGCTCGGTCTTTCAGGTAATAAATTGTAAAGAGATAAAATTGGTTTGCAAGTTAGGTTATGAAGGGACGCTCTGGTCAGCTGCAGAAAATACTTTTTCTGCCAAGTTCCACTTGATGGTTTGTATAGCTTTCAAGTTACAACCCTGTCATTATAAATATCATTGGTTAAATTGTGCTTGTTATGTGGCAGTAAAGTGCACATTTTATTCGGATACTGCTGCTTCCTCGTTCGGAATGGAAGTATAAAAGTCCAGGTCCAAGACCTGCAACTGCTGTATATTTATTAAAAATCTTTTTTTTTAAAGTTTACTATCAAATGTCTATGACTTGCTCAGATCACAATAACCATTGGCCTCTTTTGCACGTTTGCCTGTTCTTTGCCAAAGCTTATACCATTTTAATCTCAGGCGTCGCCACAGGCTATAAACTAGCTTGTAATAAAATTAGGGTCCATGACTGGCAAGTTTTTGAGCATCAAACTAAACCTATCAACCGGTCGGCTCACGGTTAAATCCACCTGCCTACCATATAACGACCAATAAAAGGTTAATATTCATAAAGCGCAGACCCCAAACGAGGGCCCTTTGTGGGGCTATTACTGTAATATCTGGAGCCATCTCAGATTACAATACAATGGACAATTGACTGATCAACTGGTGAATAAATATGAGGTTGACGCTCGAGTTTGAGTTGGTGTTGTGGGTTCCGCTACTTTGAAATTTATCGGCAAAATTCAGGCTGATTTTTTATTTTGATCATACTAAATCAAAATGGGTGTAATTTATGGTTGGTTTTTCATAGTTTATGAAGATATCTGACAATTCTATAGCATCAATATAAGCTAAATAAGCAAAGGATTGAAATATTAGAAATAATAAGTATTTTATGGATAAAATTTAAACAAACTTTACAAATTATATTGTGTTTTTTGTGGTACTTCTTTTGAACATTATTCTCCTGTTGAGGAACACTAGCAGACTTGGACATATCTAAACATATAAAATGCTTTATCCTTAATTACTAACTGACTGACTGACGGATCAACGCACAGCCTAAACCTCTGATTGAAGAGACCTAAAACTTGGAGTTAAAACTTGAAATTCATCCCCTATGGGGGTGAAAAAGGGGTAGAAAGTTATTTTGGGAGTGATTTGCTTCGAAGTTGATATCAATACTCCTTAGTGGTTTTGATTTACATTACATTTTATTTTGACACATGTTTCAAACTCAATCTTATTATATTCAAGAAAGGTTGAACCGACATAAAAGCTTGGTGCAATGCAAATACTCAAACCGCTGAGTCTAAAGATTCAAGTTTTGGTGCAGGGGTGCAGTAAAAAAGGATTTCCCGATAATGGACCCCCAACGGGAAGAAGTAGGGGGAGTAGCGGGAAACTAATTCTACGCGTACGAAGTCGCGGGCGTTCTCTAGTAACTTAGATAAATAGAGGTTAGTTGCAGAATAAAATTTAACTTTCCCTAATAAAAGTTAAATTTATGGTTAAGTTTTCCGATCCAGATTTTAAAATATAAATGACGTCAGAAATTCAGTTCGGTTTTGGTTGTCCAATGTTCGGTAATTGGGCAAATGAACCGAATAATTTGATTGAGTACGAACGTTAAATTATATGCGTGACACAGAAATATTATTAATACTATTATAGTAATGTTCCGATGTCCAGCCTATACGGATGTGGATTGCCAGATCAAATCAACTGTCGAAACGTTAGGTTTTTGATAATTTAAAATCATGCTATGAATACAGTCAGACTTAAATAATAATTTGTGACCCAACTTGGTTTAAAAGACAAACTGGCAATCTACAGGTAGAGTCACTATAAGTTACAAATGAGTTGTCATGTCAAATGACATTGACAACTTCAAGCTTACTTTTTTTAAACGGGTCCTAAATTTCATGACCGTTCCTACTACCTATGTAAAGAACATAGGTTAGAAATAGTTACAAAATAATTCAAGTTTGAAAAACACACTTAAGGAACCCTAATACTAAATAAACCGCTGGAAGGGCGCTGCATTAAATATGTTATAAGTACAAAAACGCCGCATTGTGTTCTCAAAGTCGTTAGAAATGACGTCACGCCACCTGTCTTTCAAACATAACTGCATTCAGTGCCGAGAACGCCTAAACGAGCCCACTTTGTACATAAATATGGAAACTAAGCACTGGAAAGGTAAAACAAAGAAATACCGCGAAAGGGGTGAACATGATTTTACAATGAAATACGAAATCTTTTGTTTCAATTTCTATTCCGCTTAGAACTTTGTTGACAAAGTTGCTTGCTTTGATATTTTAAACCATAAAACTAATTAAATAAGCTCTACAGTCGGTGATTGAATTCGAGATCAAAATCCTAACCTCAACGGGCGCACATTTTCTGTGATTACCACATTTTGGTTTAAGTGTAGGTATTTTTATCAATAAAACGTGCCCTAATATTACTGGTTACACGTGTTCTCATTCATGTTTTTATGAAATAATGTTGAAATAACTAAATAATCAAGATGGGAACTGTCCGATTTTGATCTCGAAATCGATCACCGACTATATAATTTTACACGGTTTAACACAGTCGAGGTGACATAATAAAACCTAGCTTGAATAATTAGTGGACCACTGTCCCGTGTGGTTGGCGGGTTTGAATAGCGCCACTCCATTTCTTTCAGTGGATGTCGTTAGAGACAACTAACGGAATATTGGCTTGTAGTACTGTTGAGCGATGGGCTTGCAACCTGTCACTAATACGCTGGTACACAGGTGGTCACAGAATTATAAGTTTTTAAAGTTGTAGGTAATTCTGTAGCTCTGCCTCTGGGATTACAGGCGTGAAGGTATGCATGTATGTATGGATCACTGTATATAAAGACCTTTGAAATATTGCTAAAATAAATCTTCTCCATCGCAACTAACGTAACAGATTAAATATCTACTAGACAGATAAAAACCCTTGTTATAATGGTGTCCCTTTCTTTCAGAGCTATTATCTCTTAAAGGACTCAGCCGATTTTCATGAAACTTAGCTAAAAAAAACACCAACCGATCCATAGTCACACCAATTGGCCACACTGGTGTGACTATGGTTCATTTTATTTATCCGTAGTCACACGAACACATAAATAGGAGGAAGGTTTAGGTTAGGTTAGTTTTTATATCAGGCCCGGAGGGCCAGAACAACCCAGAAACAGGAGCTCCGCGTTAGCGCAGCTCCGTTGACTCTGTTGAGTTTGATTTTGAAAGAGAAACAGACGCAAATTCGGTCTTAGTGTGACTACGGGTAAATAAAATTAACCATAGTCACCCCAATGTGGCAAATTGGTGTGACTACGGATCGGTTTTGAAAAAAACGCATACAAATCGGTTCACCCATTTAAGAGCTACGGTGCCACAGACAGACACACACACACGGTCTAGCGGTAATTCTTATAACACCCCTCTTTTTGTGTCGGGGGTTAAAAAGTTATAAGTACTGGCAAACATTCTAGGTTAATTAATCTTCTTTTGTTTCCAGATATCTTTTTCTTCATATTACGCATACATTACTACTACTTAAGAGATATAGTACATTTAAAGCACTTCAGTTATCATACATTATGTGGAGTGTATCTGATAATGAGTTACGTCACTTACGTAAGACAGAGTCGTAAAGTGGAATATGTTATTCCAAACACAATCGACTCGAATTGAGGGCTGATTCTTGAGACAACTTTACTGCGTTTCATGGAGTTTTACACGACGTCGCTTTTTTGTAGAGGTTGAATGTCACTTTTATCGACTATCTATGTCCATGGTATTGTACTTAGAATTATATGTCATGTCACTGGCAAGGATTTAAGGACAATCACTACCTAAAATGTGATAAAAAAGAATGGGATAAATAAAAGGAGCAGGTGTTCGTTAGTTAAAACTATTTATCATAGTTTTTCAGATCAAGTGCTAAGAGCTCATTTGATCTTTAAAACGCACATGAAGATCGATTAGGTAATAATGAAAAATTGCTTCGTTTGGTTGCGTTTACATCTTTGCTAATTTCAATTTGAACAGACTACAGGTATACCAGTTGTTCGGCAGCCTGTTCTATGCTTTTATTCCGTTGTTTTTTTCAACCCTCGACAAAAAAATAGAGATGTCATGCTTAACGTGTGAATATATTTATATGTGTACGGATAACAAATTTAGACGATTTTTTTTAATAGAAAGCGATTTCAATAGCAGTGGTTCTTAGCTAAGATCAGTTTAAGAGTTACCAGTGGGTTATCATGAAAGCTACTAAAGCAATTTAGCTTAGGTTGAGAGAAAGGGACAGAGCTATATCAGTTACACTGTTCTCTCAACCTAAACTGAAATGTTTCAGTATGTAATGGTAACCCTGCTTTGGAAGTTGAGGTCGCCATTATATAAAAGGTTTATCTTTTTAATAGGTAGTTACAGATGTAGTGCATAATTGCTTTCCTTCGTATTTTCACGGAAACGTTCGAACGCGTCTTGCTATTTCAGTCGGTCACAGTACAAAAAGTACTGAGGTTGACTGACTGACATGTAGCATGACACGTTCGTACGTTTCCGTGAAAATACGAAGGAAAGCAATTATGCACTACACCTGTATTAACATCAAAGTCCCGTCCGACATAGATAAAGTTTTACTGCAGACCAAACAGAATAGAAAGCAGAAATAATCGCTATTGATCTAGAACATCAGTGTGAGCTGTAAACTGGTGAATTATTGATGACTGTTGCGATGACGGTACATCATTTAAATGGGTTTTCCATTACATTAGCCGGTGAAAGATTGATGTGCCGACGTACTAGCAATTAAGTTTTTAATTAGTTGATGGAGACAGAAGCGTCATAATTATAATTCGGGGGAAAGTGATTATTTTAAACGTTAAAGGGTTTTTCGATGGTAACGTAAAACGAGGTTGATATTTTCATAGTTAACATTTGCTGCCTCAGGATTGCAGTCAAGAGATTGTACTCTTCTGTGTTTCAGGTCCCACTTACCATCAGGTGGTCTCAGTGCTCATTTGCCTTCTCAGGTTGCAATTTATAATACATGTGGGGTTGTTTATCGCTGATACAAGCAATATGTGAATGTTACAGTAATCTATTATGTTATCATACGACACGGAAAGTAGCCAATTACAACATTATAACACAAATCCCGCATCCGTCAAGAAAGCACAGAAATATGTACAAATGGCGGACCTAATGCCTAATGGCATTCTCTATTAGTTGACCAAATAATGAAACAGAAATTGTTCTGTGGGTGCACAGAAACAGAAGACAGACAGAATAAAACCAAAAACTTAAAACATAACTCTAACCTAACCTAACCTTTCGATTCGTTCTAATGGAAATAGAATTACAGTTATATTTTTAACGCAAATTCTATGACTAAAAGATGAGTTACTTGTGGGAAAACGAATTTACATAAGTATTCCAGGAAAGGTTAGGCTAATAGCTTTTACCGACTTTCCTTTTAGCAAGTTTTTCGAGACCTAACAGCTGCTCGAAAAGGCGTCTAACAGGCGACCAGGAGTTTCACCAACAGTAAACTTGCAAGTAACTAACTGGCTTGTTAATGCGACTTCAGTGGTGTAAAGAAATTAGTCTTGCGTATAACTATTTAAAATACAATTATGACATGTTGCGCCGACCCCAAATAACTTGGGATGAGGGCAGGAGAATGATGATGGTGATATTTAAAATACAAAATGATGATGTAATATAATAATTCTTCGAACGCTGGTATCTCTCGCGAGAACTGATTTTCGTGAACCAAAATCCGCGTCTACATCCTACCATCGTCCGTCAAAATAGTGGTCACGAACCGGTGAGGCTAGACATATTGCTTAAGGCTAACGTAAACAATTTTCGAAAACTGACAATATGTATGGAATTGACGTAGGCGCTTGACGCGAAACGACAGCTAATGTCAAGCCATTTTGGATAACGATTACGAACGCCGAATACATCTTGTTTTGGGCCTCGGAATAAAATTATGGAAAGAAAAATGTAAGGATACTTGATTAAAGTCAACCATGTGGTGTGCGGGTGGTAGGACCTTGTGCAGGGTCCGTCCGGATCGCTACCACCGTCTTATCCATTAACCTACCGCCAAACAACAGTGTTCGCATTGTTGTGTTCCGGTTTGGGGATAAGACAGCCCGTGTAATGACTAGCATAGAGGCATTAAAAGATAAAGATAAAAGATGTTTATTCAGTAATTAGGCCGCACGGGCACTTTTACACGTCAAAATCTACCAGCGCTTCGCAAGAGACCACTGCTGAGAAGAAACGCCGCAAGAAACTCAACAGTCAGTCGTTTTTTAAAACTTATGATATTATACAATTATAAAGCTTAACCTAGCATGATATAAAACAATGAATTTAACATAAAATAAAAATAAAAATAAAAAACATTCAAGCGTAGCTTGTGCAAGAAAATGTGTCAAAACTAAGAATTTTCATAGGGAGTAATAAGAAGTAGTAATAAAAAATAAAAAAAAATATATTTATATAAAATATGTATATATATTAAAAAAAAAAATATATACTTTCCTATGACAGTGCAAGACAACCACCACATACAAAGTTTCGATACATTCTCCTACAGAAACCGTGTCCCCTAGACAATATACAATATTTACATATTTTTATGCCTATTTTATTAATCAGTTATTTAGGTGTTTAGTTAAGTTTAGGCCAAGCATTTTTATCTGTTAGATAGTCCTCGACCCTATAGTAAGCCTTAGACATCAACGACTTTTTCAAGTAACTTTTAAGTACTGGAAATGGTAACTTTAAAACTGAGTCAGGTAATTTATTATAGAAAATAATGCATTGACCTACAAATGATTTATAAACCTTACGGACACGAAATTTTTTAATAGCAATTTTATTTTTATTTCTTGTATTCAAATTATGTATATCACAATTCTTAACAAAAGAGTCTTGATTTTTAATGACATAAATTATATTCTCATAAATAAATTGTGACGCTACTGTTAAGATACAAATTTCTTTAAATACTAATCTTAAGGAATCACGGGAGTTAAGGTTATATATAGAACGAATGGCTCTTTTTTGTAACACGAATATAGTCTGTATGTCAGCAGCTTTTCCCCAAACCAGAATACCGTACGACATAACACTATGAAAATAACTATAATAAACTAAGCGAGCTGTCTCAACATTGGTAAGTTGCCTGATTTTTCTAACAGCATAAGCTGCCGAACTTAATTTGCCTGCTAGTACTGCTATATGGGGACTCCATTGTAAGTTTTTATCTATAGTTATCCCTAAGAAAAGCGCCTTATCTACCATTTCCAAACACTCATCATTTAGAAATAAACTGGATTCTACTGGTCTAACATTAGGCAAAGCGAACCTAACACATTTAGTTTTTTTAGCATTGAGTAGCAAATTGTTACTAGTAAACCAATTAAGTACTTTACCTAGCGTGGCATTTATCCTACTGTAATCGACGGATTTTCGTTCTACCTTGAAAATTAATGATGTATCATCAGCAAATAGCACAATATCACAAAGGTTATCTACCGTGCGTGGTAAGTCATTAATATAAACCAAAAATAAGAAAGGACCTAATATAGAGCCCTGAGGCACACCTAGTTTAATAGCTGCTCCCATGGACTGTGTTTTGTTTACCACAACCGTTTGTGTTCTATCACTAAGATATGAAGACATAAGATTTAGAGAATTAATTGACAGACCATAATGTTCTAATTTTAATATAAGAGTCTCATGATCTACGCAATCGAAAGCTTTGGAAAGGTCACAAAAAATTCCTATTGCATCACAAGATTTCTCCCAAATATTATATATATATTTAATGAGTACAGATGCTGCGTCAGTTGTGGATCGTCCTCTGGTGAAGCCGAACTGATTACTGTTAAGCAGTTTATTTCTATTGAAGTGACCTAACATATCTTTTAACATTAACTTTTCAAAAACTTTACTTAAAACAGGTAGAATAGAAATGGGACGGAAATTCGTTAAATCACTCATCTCGCCCGATTTAAAAAGTGGTATGACTTTACTATATTTCATAAGATTTGGAAAGACCCCCTCTGAAATGCAATTATTGTAGATTAAAGCTAAGTGTGGTGCAATTATATCTATGATATGATGGATGACTTTAACTGACGTTCCCCATAAATCCTCGGTTTTTTTTAAACTGAGTGATTTAAATACCTTTACGACTGAAAATGAGTCTACATGGCTAAAATCAAAACTTAAATTACATTTAGTAACCTTACCACAAAGTAATTTTTGAGCTCCAATCGCAGATGATTGAAGACATTTCGTGGTATTAATGGCTATGGTGGAGAAATAATCTTCGAACGCTAAGGCCACGTCTTTGTTTGATATGATTTGTTTGTCACCCTTGTTTATGGTGATTTGATTATCGCGAGTTTTTGATTTACCCGTTTCTCTATTTATTATTTTCCACACAGTTTTTACTTTATTGTCAGAAGCTTTGAGCTTAAGACCTAAAAAATTTGACTTAGCAGTCAAGCAAACTTGCTTAAAGGTCCTAGAGTAATTCTTAACATAAACTAAGAAGTCAGCATTCTTGTTCTCCTCCCTCTCTTTATATAGTTCATATAGCCTATTTCTACTTCTATGAATGCCTACAGTAGCCCATTCACTAAACTTAGTTTTTGACCCAGAAATAGTTTTCATCTTAAAATTATTATTAAATTGATGAAGAATTACACCAAACAAATCATTATAAATACTATTAGAATCATTATGTGAAAAGGATAACCCACAAAGGTTACTCTGAACTTCATTTTTGAATAAATCCAAACGATTGCTAGTTATGGGCCTGTATGTTATTGTCTGTGGTTCTTGATGAAAATCATTTAAAAAAGAAGCCTTTTGACCACTGTGGTCAGAATTAAAGCAGTTAAATATTTCCTTATCCAACCATTCGCAATTACAAAAAATATTGTCTAAACAAGTAGCACTTGAAACACCTATCCGTGTAGGTTCAAGGAATAAATTATCTAAATTAAAAGATTTAAATACACTTAAGATCTTAATAGTATTATTTGACGGTTCCAGTAAGTTAACATTAAAGTCTCCACAGACAATAACATGCTTTTGAGTTTTACATGCTAATTTTAACACATTTTCCATTGTAGATTCAAACATGCTGAAATCAGCTGATGGTGGTCTGTAAACGCAAATGATTATGTAATTTACTAGTTCTATGCAAGAGATTTCTACAAGCCTCTCTATAGATAGCCTGACAATATCTTTCCTTTCTTTGGATTTTATGTTATTTTTAACTATTATTAAAGAACCACCATGAATGGCGGATTTTCTGGCGAAAAAACTAACTAATTTAAAATTAATAAAATCAAAAATTAATTGATCTGGTCTAAGCCAATGTTCAGTAACACACATAATTTGTACATTTTCAGAATCTATTCCATTCCATCTTAGTCCTCAAGGATGGCAACGCATTTGCAATCTTAGGCTAGCAGTCTTGTGAAAACGAATGTCTATGGGTCACAGTTTCCACTTACCATCAGGTGGCCTGTGTCCTCGTTTGCCTTCACTATGCCATAAAAAAAAACAAAACACATTTTGATTTTACAAGCCTAGTTTGGGACTGTCCTCCGATATTATTATTTATTTATTTATTATTTATATTATGAAACACTGACACGTTGAATATTGAACAAACAATCCTCTTCGAAAAGATACTCAATTCCTCACAACCTGCCAATTTAAACACACGCATATCATTCACAGACCTCATTTAATTTCCTGAAATGTAACAGAGTCTCATAAAACAAGCCGAAAACCCCACCTTTCGCAGTCGGGCAATTAATATCCGGCAGTCAAAGAATGGAGTGTTCTTCCAATGGGCCCCATTTCCTAACCGTTGCGGGCCCATCAATCTGAAACACGGACCATTAGCGTATTGGGTCCGAACCTCGAACTTAAGTACAAGTTAACCTGAACTAAGCCTTAACCTAGTTAGAAGAAGTACATGTAAAATATCTATCATTAGCAAAATAATTATTTTACATTAGAAGACACACTCACACATTTACACACGCGTCCGCTCACTAGAATGCTTTTTTTTTTCTTTGTCTCCACAATGAAGTGATTTCGCCAATGTCAAGCATATATAAGTATAAATCAATATAGCAATAAAACACAATCCAACCTTCCCTAG
Source organism: Acleris sparsana (assembly GCA_923062465.1). Classification (NCBI taxonomy): domain Eukaryota; kingdom Metazoa; phylum Arthropoda; class Insecta; order Lepidoptera; family Tortricidae; genus Acleris; species Acleris sparsana. The sequence continues at coordinate 3,412,749 of OV281288.1, forward strand.
GAAGATTGGTGGCAACGTTGTACGGTGATATGTAGGACAGAGGCCAAGATAGTTTTAACCTCTTTACCACTGCGAGTCCACTTAAAACGAGAAGTAAGATGCCAGATACACGAAATAAGTCAAAGTCTTCTATCACTGTGCAACACAAAGGCATTAAACTACAAATCATTATCAGAAAAGAACTTTGAACACCAAAATACACAATAATAAAAACTAAAACAAATTACACATCCGCCATCTTATGACGTTGCAAATTGCCTCCTAGAATATGTATGTTGATCCTCGTAAGGCCCACGTCAAATTTCGTTAGTTCGAAAAATAATCTATGTCATATGTAACTTCCAACCTTGACACTGGCAGAATTGTCCCACTGGATAGTAGCAATTTAACAATGAATTGAACTTGAACTTGAATCTATGTCAATCAACTAAAGTCAAAAGTCACTTTGACAGATATCCTAAATTTAGGACATCGGGTCTTACGAGGTTGAGTGCTTGGTTTAGGATGTACAGATGTAGTGCACAATTGTTTTCCTTCGTATTTTCACGGAAACGTACGAACGCGTCGCGCTATTTCAGTCGGTCACAGTACAAAAAGTACTGAGCTTGACGAAAGTAGCATGACACCTTCGTACGTTTCCGTGATAATACGAAGGAAAGCAATTATGCACTACATCTGTAAGTCTGCAATATTAATGCGAGTATTATATATCTTTAAACATCATGAACTCAGCGTGGCAGGGCCGCACCATTATCGAAGCAATAAAAAATACTAGTGGTCTGAATTCGTGTACCATGAATGCAGTTGCTAGTGGCACGCACGGATTATTGATATAATGATGCGTGATCTAGCCATCCTATTACTACGTTTGAAGATCTTGCGGAGAATATAGACATTTGTAGTTCGAAGACTCTGACAACTGATGCTAAAATGAGTTAAGGGGAGAAGAAATTGCATGTGCAACTTTAATATTGTTTACTACTGGGTCCTGAGACACAGGCAGTAAATGTACCGATTGGTATTTTTACCCTCTTGCGTTTTTTAGGGTTCCGTAGTCAAACTACGTAGAAACTATAACCCTTATAGTTTCGCCATGTCCGTCCGTCCGCAGCCTAGCTCAGAGACCCTCAGTACTAGAAAACTGTTTGGCACAAATATATACATATAAGTCACGCCAACAAAGTGGTAAAATAAAATCTTGTTTTTTTGTTAATGTACTCATACCTCCCCTACACGTATCGTGGTGATGTATTTTCTCGTCTACGCCATAGCGTGGGCTGTCGTTGGATAGGTCTTTCAAAAATATTGCGGGTTTGTGCCAACATTTTTTCGATTAAGGTATCCATTTATGAAATATTAAGCTAGCCAAAACTACAAATACTAAAAATCTGATAAATATCTTAAATGAAAGCACATATAATGGATTTTATAGGAAAGCTATCACCACTAAGTAGACTTCATTGGTTCTAGAGTTACAAACGGTTTAAATGTTTATAACTAACGAAAACTTATTTACGGTATTGGTAAAATAAACGCGACGTATGTCGATGTGTGGAGATAACAGTTTACCAACGGCATAGTTAAGTTTGTCGCGAGGCATCGCGAGGTCTATACTTCATTTAATTTAGAATTAGAAACCACAATAACATTATATTGCGTCTGATCAACTATTTATTACCTAGCAAATAGTACAGTACAATAGTCTGGGAGCCGCAAAATAAAATGGTTTTAATGTCACTTTATTTGCGTGTCGTCAATTGTTACTGTAGTACAAATTGTAAAGAGGTTACAGTTCACGAGCCGCAATATAATGTTGTTGTGGTTTCTCATTCTAAATTAAATTAAGTATAATGTGTTTATAGTAACGGCTTCGGAACCCTACACTGAGCATGTTCCGACATGCTCTTGTCCGATGTTTTTATATTCTTCCTGCATCTTAGTTCTGTTGCCTTCTTTTTTGATCATATTATTTCACTTGTGAAACTACTACTATATATTATATTCTCTAACACGGTCTCTTCATCCGCGTGTCGCGTTGGTGCCACTGAATACCAGCGTCGTAGTTTCTGCCGTGACATTGCGCTGAGTGGCGTCAATATCGACGCCACAGAATCACCCATGGCAATTGGCAACATTATCTTACAATTGTATTTTCTTCCTTCTTTATTGTTTAATTTAGATTTCTGTGTTGCCATTCTTTTTTATGTTTATATTCCTAAAAATAAATGTTTATATTTCTTAACTAAAGATTAACTGTGTTTGTCGACAGGCTGCGCGTTCCCAACACGCTGGCACGGTCGCTGGTTCCAGTCAGGTGTCATCCAGCCGATACTCATCGAAGGAGACCGGCTCTCGAACAAGGGGCGCTGCCTTTCCTCGGAAGGGGACAAGTTCCTTATCGTTGATGAGTAAGTTATCTATTATACCTAACACCCCTTCTTCAAGAGCTGTGGCCCTAGACCAGATACATTTCGATAACGTTATCTCTACCGAAAGTGTTACGATTAACGTAAGCTACCGTCGCGTCGAGCGCTTACGTCAATTCCATAAATTTCGACATTTTTAGAAAAACGTTCAGCATCTTGTCTAGGGCCTCTGATATCTGTTCCTTTAAACAGCCCAACCGGTTCTCGTTGAAAAGCTAAGAACCTTTTCGTATAAATTAGCTTTATTTTACAAAAACGGCATCTAAATCAGATTATCTCGGGGGCTACGATGCCACAGACTGACACACAGACATACATTTTAAACTCATAACACCCCCCTCTTCTTTTGTCAGGGGTTAAAAATAGTTTTAAATTAATTAATCAATAATTTACGCTTGTGCATTGACTGCGTGGTAAACTTTTTTGCAAGTGAACCTACCTACCTCTCTTACCTCTTCTTAGAAGCGTGGGGTATACTCATGCCCGTTTTCACTTACCCTTAAGGGACTCCTTAAAACAATTAAGAGGACGTTTTAATGGCACTTGTAGGTGTTTAAAACTATTATGGAGTCCCTTAAGAGTTGGCAAAAACTAAAACCGGGAAAGGGCATGTCGGACTATGCTAAGTGTACAGTTCAGAATTCGTTTCTATAAACGCAGATCATCTCAAATAAAACCGTCCAAGTGCAAGTTGAACTCTCGTGGAGAACATACGTTATATTTTATATTCCTGTAATCTACAAGCAATGAACTACACTCAGGAGCAAAAATACCGGGTCAGAGTGCGTTTTTCATACATACGAGACTATTTCGAAGTCTTGGTTCCTCGCCAGGGGTTGTTTTGAGTGAGGCTTAATGGTGGATACTCCGAGGTTCAATAGAGGAGGTCAAAAGTTCTTAAGATACCTAACTGATCGCACAATCAGTTAACAAAACAGCTGGAGAGTTTGGGTCCGCACTTGGATTTCCTTACATTTTATTGCCATTTTAGATGTTATTCTGAACATGCACAATTCCGGCGTTAACCGCAGATTCATTCAGTTGGGTATCCTAGGCACTCTGGAAGTCCTGTATCGATGCTCGGGGTATTCATCATCAGATTTCACTAAAAGCATTCCCTGGCGAGGAACCAAGGCTTCGAAATAGCCTCTTTAGTATGAAAAACGCACTCTGACCCGGTATTTTTGCTCCTGAGTGTATATAAAGTATTTTTGACATAATTTTAGGCTCAGTAGTTTCGGTGATCAGGGATGATCAATTTTCTTCTTCTTCCATGAATAAAATAAAAGATATTTATTTTGCAATAATAACAAAAATATATTTCAGATCCTCATAATAAGCCGTTTCATTTTATATATGACACAATAACGTTAGCAAACTTTTTTTTTAAAATCTCTCAAACCTCTTCGAAATTTATTTGAAGAGGCTTTGAGCGCTAGGACCCTACAGACCAAGGGTTATTTATTTAATTGCTGAGTTTGATCCCTGGTATGTTTTTAACAAATCCCTAAATGCTTGTTCCCTTTTCAAAATTCAGGCCTTGGTTTCTAAGAACGATTACTCTTACTCACAATTTCCACGTAAACCCACTGTAATTGACCCATTTAGATTGCTCACCTTGTATATCCACAAAGTCGATTACCAGAAGTGCATCTCAAAGGCAATCTGTGTCTTGATTACCTTCTCAAGTTAACTGTTATATCCTGAGTCCATTCGCTGGATTCTCGGCTCATAGCGTCCTTTGATTGGCTATAATAAAATACACTAATCATCAAGATATATTAATGACTACCTTTTTCCCGCTACTCCGTCCGTGTCGTTCATACCTATTCCCTCGGAAACTATCTATATTTCAAGCATTAAGAAACCCAATACGACTTGGGGGCTTTAAAAAAACGAGCTTACTTTTTTCTTAATTTTTTTTTTATGGGCCGCGATGATCACTTACCACCAGGTGACTCGCATATTATCTGCTTCATTATCCACATAAAAAAAACGAAAGTATCAAATGTCGTTCCCCAGGACTCAATCTATCTCCATTCCAATCTAAATCGGTTTAGCGGTTTAATGACAGCGTACTTTTTTAATGCCACATTTTTTATTATTAATAATGTATGTTGTATCAGTCTATATAACTGTGTCACAGTGACGTTATGATTGAAGTCGTAAGAAGTGCCAAACAAATTGTTTTATAATGACACTGTGACAACGTTCCATGATGGGTCTGCGTTCCGTTGGGCTGATAGTACAATCAACCAATTTGATTCATAAGCCCCTATGGAACTATGTCACTGCCGAGCAAAAGAACGAAACAAACGACCGAAGAGTTTTGCTCGTTGTTACTTTTACTCGTGACCTCGGAAACTTATCGTATTAGCAACCAACCTAAACCGCTGAAGCTAGAAAGATGGAATTTGGGAAGTGATGTAACAAGTTAACGAGGTCTTTTTGAATAAATCCCAAACTCTTTCCAAATATGAGCTGGTACTAGCTAGTTATATATGTGTAGTTATTACTAAAAAGAACAGTCAGGTTAGATAAGTTAGCAATAAAGTACACGATTTTCAAAAGGTGACGACAGTCGCTCGACGCAATCGTCTGACAGCTTATAACGATAACGAACGCCGAATGCATGTAGGCCTCAGATGCAGTAAATCGTTTCGATTTACATCGTTTTTGGTCGGAAAAGAGTCGGCTTTAGTTACCATCGATAAACTAATTGTCCAAAAGAACGACGGATACGAACTTATTCCACAAAATCCCATGATGGATGATTACAAGTACTACTTCTATGTATTCATGCGTATGTAAGTGCCGAATCCAATAATTAATTTCATGGGCGTATCAACCGTATCACTACATATTAAAACAAAGTCCCCCGCCGCGTCGTTACATAATTTTTCACGGAAGATTTTTATGTAGGTGTAATAAATTCTGGTTTATGTACGGGGGTTTCAAAAAACTCTTGTAAACCGAAGTATAATTATATATACTACTTACTTTACATCGAGTAGCCATAAAAACACAGCATAGCCAGAACTGCCAAGCTAGCTTTAAGTCCAATATAACATTGCACTTAACATTGTTTTTTTATTTCCAGGAAGGGATGCTACCGCTGCGTTGTTATGCATGAAAAACATACGAACGTTCTGCAGTATAAAGAAAGTAAGTTAACCAGCAAAAACTCCGCTCGTATCAACCATAACTATGCATATTATAACTCGTAATTCAGGGCATTCCGGGTTGTAGGATCTTGTGCAGAGTCCGTCCGGATCACTACCATCATCTTATCCATTAACCTACCGCCAAACAGCAGTGTTCGCACTGATGTGTTCCGGTTTGGGGATAGGACAGGTGTAATGACTAGCATAGAGGCATTCCATCTTAGTCCTCAGGTTTGGCAAAGCATTTGCAGTCTGAGGCTTGCAGTCTTGCGAATGCGAATGTCTATGGGCCACAGTTCCCACTTACCATCAGGTGGCGTGTGTGCGTTTGCCTTCTCTATGCCAAAAAAAATAATGGCGCCCTAGCGGCAAAATCTTATGTCATACAAAGCATGTATATTTTATAAGGCTTTTCAAAACAGAGGCCCTAGATAAGATGCATAACGCTGTCGTAAACTATTTTTTTAAACTGTTAAAATATATGGAACTGACATAAGCATTTTCGCCGACCTTATACATTTTCAATTACGATAGCGTTCTCGCAATGCATCTTATCTAGAGCCACAGATACCAAAAGTATAAACTTGAATTATCGAATAAGGCACAAACGTAAATCGTTCTTCCAGCCTTCTGCCACCGCCGAGACGCCCTGCCGCACCTCTGCTCCCTCATCACGGGAGACGCTCTCCTCTACTCCATGTTCAAGGAAAACGCGGATCCCGTCGATTGCCCCCTGAAAGGACCATTCTCGTTTACCTACAACAGGTTTGTCATTGTTGTTAGAACTCGATTGCTAACTAAAAACTCTTAGGCTCGCGTTCGTAGGGTAAAGTCAACAGTGGTCAGCCGGAGACCAGTAGTCGAACTTATATGAGTGCGAAGAGTGGGAAATATATCTTTCGTACTATTCCCACTTATACAAAATATAGGCAGAGGTCGACTACAGGTCTCTGGCTGACCACTGGTGACTTTACCCTATACAAAACTACGAAACTACTCGAAGAAAGAGAAAAATAAGAAAGAGCTAGAATTTTTTAGGGATAAAATGGATATGCAATGCACTCGACCTTCTGTAAAATTGAGTTAAGTTAGCATTCGCACATGTGCAAATTTTTGTAACAATATTTTCATGCCTTTTATGAAAACGCAACAATTTTAATCGCAATATTGTATGGCGAATTCAATGTTAGTCATTAAACCAATCAAGCTTAAGTATATTGGCATATGATTCACATGAGATGCATTTATTGTCTGTCATCCCAAAAACACTAAAACAAACACCACACGATCAAAACCATTAAACACGCAACATACGTTGACGACACAACCGTTTGTAACCGGACGCAACAGTTCTCTAAATTCAACCAAAACGTTCTCTTAATTCCGCAACTGGCCAAGCCTTCAGTATTTCTGCGTCAAATTAACTTGGTAGTCATGAATGATTAATAGTTCCACCAGATGTTAAACGGCGCGGTAATGAAGATCACTGACGCGTCACTGTCGTCCCTCAATCATCCACTTAATGACTTTTGTAATTAAAATCCGCTCGAAATCATCCTGATGACAATCACACATTCTGTTAATTATGCGTCTTAATTGGCTGCGGTAAAAATTTATTGAAATTACAGGATGATTTTCGTCGTAGTTTTTGGGGCAAATTAAGGGGATATTTTTTTGCACTCTGTTCAAATGAAGAAATATCTTCTATAAACGTCCAGAATTTTCCAATTTTAATATTTAAAAATAAAGTTTGGGTAGTACGGTGTAACTTTTAAACTTATTGTCCAAAAAACATAAAACAAAATGCATAGTATTGACATTAGTTAGGGTTATAAGAATTGATAATAATATTAGACCAATTAAAAAAAACTGAGTAACTCCATCTTGTTGGAGGCCTACCTACAGCTCGTCTTCTGGAGTGACGACCTCGTCAGGATCGCGGGACCGCGGTGGATGTGAAAAGCACAAGACCGGTCTGAGTGGAAAGCCTTGGGGGAGGCCTATGTCCAGCAGTGGACGTCTTTCGGCTGACATGATGATGATGATTATGAGTAACTGCTTTTTTGTGGAAGAAAAATAATAATAACCAAAATAAAAAGTGAAAAATTTATGAAAACTAAATGACATTTTTGCAGTAAAAATTGATTTACCGATAAATTAACCTAAAATTTCATCCCTTTCAATATGTACAGTTTATCGAGTACCACCATTGTCTACGAGTCAGCCGCCTTGACTGTCAAGTTAGTAAGAGTAACTATGACGTCAACAACACAATACGATTAAAATATACATACACACATACATACCGTCACGAGTTCATCCCAGAGCGGGATAGACAGAGCTACAGAATTACCAACAACTCTAACAACTAAAACAATGAACAATATCTCTATTGCTCTATATGTTACCTCCTTATGCAATGCTTTTTTTTTAACAAAAAGAAGGGGTTGACGAAGTTTACATTTTGGATCTATATCATATGCTATATGAGTACCTCCTCAGTTCTGCCTCTTCTGGATCTGTTTCCAAAAATATGTAATAGAAATATGGGGTAGTGCAAATAAAACTTTAATAAAAGATCTACAAATATCCCAAAACAAAATTATAAAAACCCTTTTTAGATATGATTTTCTCACGTCGAGCCACACAATTTATACGGAAACAAAAATCTTGAATCTCAACCAGCTTTACTTCTATAACACCTGCATTTTAATAAGAAAAATTTTAGATAAAAAAATCCACTCGCAATTGATCTTTAAAACCAAATTTGAGAAAGGACTACGTCCATTACGGAACGCTAATGAACTAACTCTCCAACCAGCGCGGACAAAATTTGGTAAAAAAAGTATAACTTACGAAGGAGCAAAATTTTATAATAAAGTACCTAAAAATATAAAAGAATGCAAAAGTTTCAATAGTTTTAAACGAAATTTACTGCATTATGTAATGGACAAAATCTAAGTCCGGCCCTGGCACGGTCTGCATAGGAACAAAGGAATGTCTTATCGGGCCTACGACCATCTATTTTATTTTCGCTTTTTGTAAGCGGGTATGTATGCGTACCCGCAATAAAATGCATAATTCTACAACAGAGTACCTACTATATGCCCATTTGTTAACGTAGCTAGTAAATATTAATCAGGAACTACAAATGTTATTTACTAATTGCATGCCCACTTTTTTAAATATTCTGTTCTAAGCTCATCTCACCTTCTATTTAACCTGTTGTTTGTTGCTTACATTGTTGCAAAATGTTGCCTACATTGTTATTATTAATCTTTGTTCACTCAAAACCATAACTTTAAGCCGTCTATGTTTTCTCTGTATAAGTGAAATGTATATATTTCTTTAGAGAAAATAAAGTTCTTTAAACACAAACACAAAAAATTTCTTTTAACTTACAAATTAAATGAAGCTTCCGAATGAACTTAACCAAATTATATCCATTGCCTCATCTTACCTTTTTAATACAATTTTAGAGGCCACGGCGACTGCAAAATCCCTGTGTCTTCAATCGAGAGCTGCACTGAAGACTCCAGACTTCTCCTCAACTACCAGGCTTGCCCTGACATCTCCGCTTCTGAAAGTACTGGTATGTCCAATAACTACTAGTAGTGCTTTGTCTGTGGAACGTCTTGTGTGAACTCTATCAAAGGCGTTAAAGTGACAAGGTACAAATTGTTCAACTTATAGAGCCGACTGTAACTTCTACTTTTACCAGAAACTTCGTCATTTCGTCTTTTCTTTGTCATCCTTCTTTTTCTTTTAGTTTTTTGTTTGTCATAAGGTGCAATTACGTTTGTGTCGCCTCCAGTATTTTCATCAAGTTTTTCACATCGCGTATGTTTTCTTTGTTTTCAGCACTTGAACTTCGCCGTTGCAAATTAAGCAAAACACGGTGTATTTTTATTGAATATACAGTTATTTTTATCTTGATTTCTTTTCAGTCTCATTTTCGGTTCAGCAGAATAGTTATTCATGTTTACGCACAATTCATTAGTAAATTTATTACTCTAGCGGATTTCAACGCGAAATATTAAATTCATGACAATTTATTTGAAACTCTTTAAGAAAACTACTAAGATCCTCAACAAATGACCTTCAAAAATATCAAAAATAATCCTTTACCGTGGATAAAAGGAATCAACAAACTAAGTACCTACCTCTTAAGTTTGTAAATGCCTCCGCACTCAATAAATATTGAAAGCGTTAGAGAAATGTTCCACTGGAAAACTCGCTAAGAATCAAACCGTTTATTGGCATAAGAACTCCGAACTTGTCAAGAGTGCTTGATCATTTCACATTTGCCCCTCGAACAGCCTTTTATCATTATGATTTTATTTGCATAGAGGGATCACAGGCTTACATATTTATTACTTGTGCTGGGTACCACTTACGGTACAGCGACTTCGTATGCTATTTTTCGGAATTATTCAAAACTACAAAATGGAAATTGGCTAATGTTGTGTGTGTTAGTGGCCCTCCACCTGCCTCATTCAGAATTTTAGCTAACTACGCAAATATGAAATCGAATTAACTCCAAGCTATATGCATACTTATTTCTACTTTTCTAAGCTGCAGCTTGCTTCATCTGTAAACCAGCGCTGTGGCTCTGGCTGCATTTTATCACATGCTGAGCTGAGTCCTTTTTGACATCACACTACATCGCGGCTAATTGTGTCTAAAATCACCTCAGTTGTATATAAATATCTTCTTTCACGTTCTTCTTTTAAGTTTTATTTCTTTCTCTCAGTGTTTGATCAAAGAATTTGTGAAAGGTTTAAGTGACATCTTGTCTTGCAACTCATGCTCTGGTCTATGTCATATACAAATACAAATTTTCAGACTTCTGGATTTCTAGTCGTGTGCCTTTGGTTTATAAACTTTGACGGCGGCATAACGCAGTAGCAAAAAGACACTAAAACGACTAAAATTTAAAAAATCCAATTAGTTTTGCATAGCTAGAAATGCGCAAAAGGTGTGAATGAACTCTACAAATCAGTATGCATTTTAACCACTGCAATATTAATAAAAAGGAAATTGCCAACGGAGATCTGGCCCGCGGATTGCTTACCCGGGCAATCTTCCAAAGGTGTTTGCCATCGTAGACGCTATTTGGATTTAGCTCAGATTAAAATATAGATATTTTAAGGAGTTGAAGCTTTTAAAATGGCTTTTTGGCATAGCTATTTATTTAGTGTAATGGAAAGAGCCACGCTTCGAGTTTATGTGCGCTATCGAATAACAGAATCAAATAAGACCAGAGGCTCTAGCCATAATGCAAACGCTCATAACGTTTTCCTTTCTATCACTTAAAATGTACGAGTAGAAGAGTTGACCAGAGCTGGACCAAGAAACTTTGGAAACTCAGCAGAAGACAACTTCGATACATTATCGGAGTGTTTACCGGGCACTTCGGGGTTAAATATCTCCTAGCAAAGATGGGCCTTTATGATAACACAGATTGTAGAATGTGCGGCGAAGAGGCTGAGACAATGAAACACCTATTGTGTGAATGTGATGCCCTCGCTGGAGTAAGAATGAAAATCCTCGGTTGTGGATACCCAGAACCGAACGATTTCAAGGCACTGCCATTGCACTCCACTATCCGCTTTTTGGAAGGGGTGGAGGCTGCATTGGATTAAGTGCTAAAAGAGGGGTAATTACACAAAAGATCCCACAGGGTCGAAGTGTATCCGTAAGGACCCCGCCATAAAGATAAGATAAGATAAAATGTACGAGTATGTGATGACATTCTCGTGCGTTACGATAAACCACGTGGTCAGCTGTCATCCCACACATTTTAAGTGGACAATACGATAACGGTCAAATACGATCTGGTTTTTACCGGCTAGAAATAGAGGCCCTGGTAAGCACAATGTTGGCAGACCTCACGCAAGGAACCGTCCAGCAGATTAAAAAGCGAATTTTTGTTTAGGAAAGCGAATGTTTTTGTAAAACATTGCATGTTCTATAGGCTTCATAGGTACTTTCGATTTGTATATTATATCTAAACAAGCATTGCAATTTGAAAAAACTTTTTTTTTTAATTATGCTAGCACTGGACTTAGATTTTTGAGCCTACCTACGCCATATATTACTTACCATATTAGATATTAAATACTTTTTATCGAATAAACAGTTGGGTGAAGGTCGTCTATTTATTCGGGCCTTAGAACACGAGCTAAAACAAACCACGCTGCACAAATGGAAGTAGCTAAATAAAACCTCCACCTTAAGACGCTCCGCTTATAAAACTTGTGTGGCCGTCTGTCGCGACTGTCCTTTGTCTATTCCGGGGACCACCATCCCTCTCTAACCAGCCCTTCAGTCTCTAGTGTAATAGAGACACCAAGTTACGCTAGCCGTATAACCTATCTCTAGAGCAATACCTAACCATGACAGTTGTATTTTTAGCTGGATGCTAATTTATGCATCTGCGCTTTGCCGTCGTACGCTGGTAGCGTTTATTTAGAGTTGGGATATTTATGAGATATATTTCCCGCATTTATAATGGCTTTTTACTATCCGTGTTTTATGTCAGATATTTAATGGCTTGTTCGTTTTATAGTTCGCTTTAATTAAATAGGGTGCAATACGCTACATTTTTATATTCGCATAAAACGACATGTATTTTCAGTTCGTTCCGTAACAGATAGTTTAAAAAAGTTTAGCTTAGACTGTTTTTCTTACAGAATGGTTATTATAAGAGCGTAAAGGGTAGAGCTGTAGCAGTTATATAGCTGTGTTTTCCCTCAGCGTAAACTGAACTGCATAGCTATTCAATAATAACGCACCTGTTCATAAACAGTCTAGTAAAAAAAAAGGTCAAGTGCGAAAGGTTAAGTTTTTTTTTTTTAATGTCCCTTTTGACTAGCCTAAAGTTTAATACAGATTTTCAGTTCTTTTTGTTGTATCTCAATAACTGTAAATAATGAACACATCATTTTATTATTCCCTTAAAATATAAGTAATTATCTATATCCATGTTTTTTAATTAATAAACTTCGGGAATAAGGGTGGGTCATTTTTTGTACATTTTAGCCTATAAATCAAACAGTGGTTGTTTTGAAATGACACCCCATTGCTAATCAAACCACTTTCGTTTTTAAACCCCCCATTCTAGACCTCTTTTCAATTATTATAAAATTAATTTCATTTCTCATTTCTGTGGGTTATATGTTATGTGGTTATGTGTTTTGTCGATAGGTAGGGGACCATTAGGCACTCGGGAGGTTCGAGCACTTCCTTACAAGTTATATGGTAGTGCCCTACCTCCCCTACCTCCCCTACTTATTCAATCAACGGTAAGAGGTATCTAAAAAAACCTAGTTAGACGAAATTTGGTCATCCATTCAGCCTCTATGTGGAGACAAACAACACACATGTAAATTTTCTTCTTGGGCCGTCGTGCTTAAACCAAACAAAACACGTTTAAAGCACCTCGAACGTTATGAAGCTTGAACTAATTTTGTATAGGTATCTAGTTTTTCCCCTGACACCGTCCACCTATGTTAATTACTATTAAATCGGAAATTTCTTGTTGTTGTTGCTGACTTTAACTAAGTATTGACTGGTATTTTTTTCCTAATTCCAGTGGAGGAGCTAGAATGCTTGGCAACATGGAAGGAGGGTAGTCTCCGTTTCCTCGTGGGGAAGCTGCATCACAACCACGCCACCAGCAACGAGGATCGGTACCGCTGCTTCGTCTACGAGAGGACTAATGGTATCGGTAAGACTTGCACTTAGGATCCAAAGACCAGGGAAACCTTGGGACTGGTGAACTTGGTTGATAGAATTCGAAGAGAACTCGGATATTTCGGAAATGAAGAGGATTCAAGGAATATCTGACTGGCGACTTGTGATTGGTCAAATAGATTGTAGCTTGTGTTTAGAACAACACTAGCTGCAAGTTTTTTTAAAGGTCATCTTAAAATCCGAGCTGTAAATTTTGCCGAGAAATTATCTTTTATTTCTATTTATGAAGTCGGACAACGCCAAGATTTGCTCTAGTTTGGGGGATTTAAAAATGTTTATACTAAACGTTATTTAGTTACTTGGTCTGTAAATCTCATTTAAAAAAAACTCAAGATCTAACTATTTAAGGCCGGTTTACTAAATTTATAAATATCCTTTGATAAAACAGAAGGTAAAAATATGGCACCGGACCAGTTCACATTAAACAGTAAATCAAATGCTATGCTTTGACTCTTTCTGACTAATTCAAATGTCACAATGAAAGATTAGGCACACACATCATATTAGGGCTTTAAATTTTTTCTATGATATGTAAGACCTGTGAGGCTAGACAAGTTGCGTAACGCTAATGTAAACGATTTTCGAAAACTGACGAATTGACGTAGGCTCTCGACGCGACCGTCTGACAGCTTACGTCAAATGTCAATCCTATACATTTTTGATGCATCTTGTCTAGGGCACCTGAAGAGGTTAAATAATGGAAAATATCTTCAAAACCTTTTCTTGCATTCCAGCGTCCTCAGGGATGAAGGATGGGCCCAGTTCCTCTGGCGACGTGGAATACCGAGTGGCCCAGTCCGGGGACGCGACCTGCAACGGACTCTTCAGCGCTACTGAAGGCTCCAGAACCATGGCACTGAAACGATGTATGGCTTGTATTTATATCATGAAGGACTTTAATGTTGATCAACCATAGAACCTTGTTATAATGACTGCGTCAAGTGACAAGATATAAATTACATAGGAATTAATCATTGCTTTTATGCGACAAGGTTCTATAGTGGGTCATCAATCAAAGTCGGTAACACATAAATAGTAGATAGATAATCCCCACAAACTAATTTTCATGAGACCTAGCTAAAAACGAACGCTAGAATGATTACTAGGTATTTACTGAGAAAAAAAACCACAACGCTTTCGTCGGGATAACGTCATTTTTTTAGACTAGCACTAGCTGCGATGTGGAAAAGACCATGTGGCATTGAAACTCCCTAGCCATAAGCAGAAAGTAATAATTTTAAAAACATACTTTGCTTTTAAAAATAACATTGAATACATTTTGCAAAACAAAAATATTGAATTTGGTATAAAAATAAAATTATTAAATTGCACAAATTAAGAATGAATCGCTCGTTGACTTTTCGATTAAAGTAGGCCGCGGCCGAAGTTTTTCAAGAACATACTTCACAGGTGCCATTACCTACGGGAGGTTGACGATCATCATGGCTATTTCAACTTTATCTACAACCGCTTAAATAACGACCTCGTGTTCATTCCGTACCAATATCTCAGGTTTTTTAACCAAGAAATTGTAATGCTTACTTTACCTTCCATCAATTCCAGTGTCAGTTCGGTTCAACTGCCAGTTCCCCACGTGGATGACGTTCTCTCACACGTGGCATACGCTGGACTTCAGCAGTAACTATACGTTCTATCAGCGAAACGCAACGCTGAGGATCACGGACCAAACCGGTGCCGACATCAAGGTGTATTGCGTCAGTGTGAAAGCCAGCTCGCCTAGTGGGAAGTCTGTGGCTTTAGTAGCACATTGGCAGCATCATTGGTAAGATCAATTTATATAATAATTAAGACGTTTAAAATCTTTCTCAAAAGGCAACCACGCCCAGCCTTTGGTTAAAAATAAAACATGTTGCATTTCACTTTGTAAAGCCCTTTCCAAACTGTTTTTTCCAAGTATGCAATTTCACCATCATCATTATCATCATTATCAGCCCGGTGCAATCCACAGCTGGATTAGGAACTCCTCTTGCATGCAATATAATAGCATACATGCGACGTAAAGTGGCGACCATCGCCTTTAACTTGTACCTATGTAACATTAGATCAGTAGAATCGTAGCAAAATCTACCTAAAATGGTCCCTTTCTGGTACTGAGGGAAATAAATACAGCTCACAATGCCACACGCGCTTTGATAATGATGATCTTTCCGAGCGTTTTCGGCCATGGCGACCGTTATGTATGAGAACAACCGTAGAACTCTCATTAGAAACGATGAAATCAAACGACACTACGACTTGAGGACCTTCAAGAGACGAGCAGACTCTTTTCTCAAAGCCCGGCAATGCATCTGCGATTCCTCTCCTGATTGCTTCCTTGCTCTCTGGTGTTGTAGGTGTCCATGAGCGGCGGTGATCACTTCGAATCAGATGACCTGCCAGCTCGTTTGCCTCCTCTAAAAATCTCTGCCTATTATTATTTTAATTTGTCGATAAAACCCTCTAAAGAGACATTTTCTACTCTCCAGCGCGTCCCGCTACGTGTGCGTGGTGCTTTACCGGCGAGACACGTACATCGCGGAGCTGCAGCGCGGCACGCCGACGTCGCGGCCTGACGAGGCGTGCTCCAACCATCACTTCAACGCCGTCACGGCGCCCTATGTCACGCTAGTTGGTGAGTAGACGTACGTGTGCGTGGTGCTATACAACCATCCATAGTTCCATACTAACAGGAAAGTAATGTTTGGGAAACGAGCGACATCACGGAATGTCATTTCATGCCAGTATAATACCTGTAATGAGATAGAATTATGTACAGTCACAACATGGGATTTTTGAGCCACTAGCTTATCATCTTAACTTGTTGTGTTGCGCGAATGCCACCGTTTTTCATTATTGGAACATAATTGACCATAGTTACCATCAACCACCATTGCGTTAAAACTGACGTAGGTGACGATAAAGATAAAAATATGATTGTCTTATATTATACAAAGTCGTGAGACGTTGCTTATCTGGATTTACATTACACGGCCAAAATACAAACAATGGCAATTGACTCAATAATCAATAGATACCGGTTTAGATTACCCAAAAAACGGTTTTAAAAGTGGTAAATTTCTAGCTTATGTCCAATATGTCTTTAAAACTAACTAGCGATCAAAACCTAACCCAACCATTTTCTCATTCCAGCAAGCAATCCAGAATCAAAAGAATGCCCGTATTCCGGAAAATACGAGATACAAAACAACAGGCATGAAAGAAGCGTCAGATCGGTAGAGAAAGTGGAAAATAGGAATGGTACTAGGTTGTTCAATTTTAGCATAAACAATATGTCGAGTGCGCCGATGCTGAGAAGCCGGCGGCAGGCCGAGCAGAGCTGCGTGCTCGGGTTCAACCGGCTAGAGGTTGGCTGTAACAACGTCAAGAACATGGAGTTCTCTTCGAGCTGTGAGAATAAGGAGGTTATAACAGGTGAGGATGTTTCTTGCCCACTTCTTATCTAATGTATTATATTCTGAAAAAGAATAATAATCCTATGAAACTTTGGTTTAGTCAGCTTTACTATACATGTCAGCCGAAAGACGTCCACAGCTGGACATAGGCCTCCCCCAAGGCTTTCCACTCAGACCGGTCTTGTGCTTTTCGCATCCACCGCGGTCCCGCGATCCTGACGAGGTCGTCACTCCATCTTGTTGGAGGCCTACCTACAGCTCGTCTTCCGGTCCGCGGACGCCACTCCAGAAGCTTTACTATCCTGTAGTTAATAGTGCTCTACTTTAGATTTCTTCGTCAATTTATATTCAATAAAAGAGACTAGAATTGTATCATCACCATCGGCATCACTTACGAGATACCTTTGTCGGTGTAGTGCCCGCCATTCTTCTCAGAGGCCCTTAGACAAGACGTTTAATGCTAACGTAAACGATTTTCGAAAACTGTCACAGTTTATGGAATTTACATAAGCGCTTGACGCGACCATCTTACGTCATTCCTTTACGTTATCTATAACGATGTCTAGGGTCGTTCACGGACTTCACGTAGGTATGCAAGCATTAAAACGCATGTTCGGTATGAATACTGCGCGTTTATTAGCAGTTCCCTATATTTTATTTTATTTAATGATTTAGTACTAGCATTTGCTCGTTATTGGCTAATGATAATCCACTAAAACCGCACTCACAATGGAGCTGATAGTCAGTCAGTCGGCTCTTACATCTGTACTGTGCGGACGTGTTGGTTTCCCTTCTTGCGGCTTATTTTTTATCGATTACCTGTGACTTGGCTAGTGAAACGGACCGATGTCTCCTAAATCTTTTTATTTTTAAATACCATTGTGAACGAGTCCAAAGGTTATCGTTTGTTGCCGCCCACTTGGCTATCTGCCTCTACCTTATGTCCTTGTAATTTATATGATACTGTGCGAGCGAGAGAAGCCTATATTAGGTCGTTAAAGTAAATGTAGTATAGCAACACTTATCGATTATTTCCACTTTGACACTCGGGACGTCTCGGTTTTAATCGTAAAGGATCGTGTTTTACATAGAGAATTCTAGAATACTCACATAAAATATTCGAACCTATTTAGTATAATTAATAGCCAACCACCAACCTAACACATATCACTTAATACACGACATCAACCTAAGTACAGAAATTTCATTAATATTCTAAAATATTCAAAGACAAAGACATTTATTGCCAAATAGACTAAAATCAACTTTTTATGACATATAATGTAACTGGTTAGCTTTCAAAATCAATGGCAAAATATCGGTTATATAAATTTTACTAATTTAATATTTGTATTTTTATATGTGATGTAATAAATAACATTGTAGTTGGTGATCTACATTACTGGTTTCGACTGTTAAGTGCACAATATGACACTATAAATACACAGCAATGTGTCTCTTATTATTTGCACTTCCGATCTCTCCCGGTGTATGTCGAGAATTGCCGAGTGTCAAAGTCCAATTAATCGTACTGTATTTTGCTGAAAGCAACAAGCGGATTATTTTAAACCTTTGAACGCCTTACGTCGAATTAAAAATGTGTCGCTCACTCGCGAAACATGTTAGCAAATTACAACTAAATTGATACGAAACAAAGTCTCTTTTAATATTGAAATTACGACAGCTGCGTGGCGTGGCGTGGCGGCCAGTTGACGGCCAGAGCCAGGGGGGCCATGGGGATTAAATGGCGACACTTCAATCTTTAAAATTTCAGCTTACACCTGCCACGGCGGCTGGTACGACAACGGCGCGTCGTTCGTCGTGACGACGCCGGTGACGCGCGACAGCACGGCGGCACGACGCTACTGCTTCGTGTCGCGCGACTCGCGCGGCTCGGCGTTGCTCGTGACCCGAAGCGCGACGAATTGCGAGCGCGCCGTCGGCACTGGCGGCGACCAGCTCGTATTCGATGCGAGAGCTACGGGTAAGCCAAATTTACCAGCTGTTGCTTGCGATTCAAGCCGCGTAGAAATCGTTTATCGCTGTGCCTACAAAAATCGATAATATTCTTAAGATAAAAAGTACCGGAATCGTCAAATGCTTTGGAATAGTGCACGAATGCCAGATAAAGTGGAAGGTTGTGTTCATGACTCTTTTCTATGATGTAGTTAAGTGTGTGCATATGGTCAATGGTAGAGAAGCCGGGACGGAATCCTGCCTGTTCGGGGGTTTGTTGACAGTCAAGTGGTCCTTTATTTTATGAAGTTGGGAAACAAAACTAATAGGGCGGTAATTCTCGATAAATTAATGTCGATAGTCGTCGGCCTTCTTATGTAGTAATATTATATCTGAATGACATATGTGTTTAGGAAGAGTGGTTACTAAAATGTTATCGAACAGTTTGGATAGGGGGTCAAATTAGACTCTCCAAGTCATAGCTTCTGGAGTTATGCTATCAGCACCAGGGCTCCTGCTAAACTTCATCTTACGAAGTGCTAGGTACACCTTCTGGTCTGTTATTTGTGTCATTTAATAATTATTACTTAGAGAGTTCTTAACGTGTCTTTTGGACCATTTAAACTGTGGGTCTCGCTCAGCTTCGAAATGGGAAATGAAATTTCTCTCGGAAACGAAATGGGAATCAAAACTAGTTCTAAAAGCATATGCTAAAGTAGCTTGGGTTGAGCAAGTTGGGTACTTCTTATGCCCGAAGGGCAAACCAGCCCAAAACGGAGCCCCGCATTCAACTACATTTACTATGTCTATTACTGACTAACCATGGCCACAACCAACAAAAGTAACAGCGCCATATGACCAACAGCAATATTTACATTTGCTTTATCTCCCACAGGTGAATGTCAAGATCAAAGCAACTCCCAGCCTCTGCTGAGGATACCCTCGCCCCTCATCATCTTCTTGACGGCTGTCATCCTCCACTACATAATCCCAAGATGATTCTAAACCACACAGATCTTGTAACTATAGCGTATTATAAGCAGGCTTAGTAAAAACTAGATGAAATTTAATAAGCTCTTTACCCTTACACTGCGCTGTCAATTTTGTTTTGTGCCTGCTAGTTTTGATGTGATTAATTATTTGACCTTTTGATCGATCATTGACGGAACCCTTGCAATTTTGAGGTAACCTGCATGACTAGACGAAAGTGTGATGTGCAAATCAGCCTATTTAATTAATAAAAAAAAGCCATGTCACCGGGTAGGTTCAAATCGCTGTCTTCAAAAAATTACCGTCACTACAAAACAGTGGGAGAGTTCAAACATATCCACGTGTTTTTGTGACATTTAAGTTTAATCCTCTGTTACAACTGTAGAATAAATCTGAGAAAATATATGGAATTGACATAGGCTGGCGAGTGAACGTATATATAAGTCACATGACAGTTGACGTCATTGCTATTTATTGTGATTATTTCTACTGATTATTATTTTTGTATGCTTTAGTTAAACCTAAATATCGCCAGTGTTACGAAATAAGCGGTCAAAAGGTTAAAAGTCGTTTTATTCTAGGAATTTATTATTTCGCGGTTAACTGTTCGTTGCAAAGAAAGTTTAATTTCGAGAAGTTAAATTAATCAGCAATAAATGCAGTTTAATTTCTTGTAACTGATAGTTAGTGAAAATGGTAACGGTAGTAAGTTTAATATTGTGTTGTTGTAGGTACCAGTATTCATTCCGGTACCTACTTAAAAAATATCAATGTGCATCAGGTCACCTATGTATTCAGTTAGAAGGACAATGGAAGGAAGGAATGGAGTAAGGAGGATATACAGTCGGGTTCACAAATATATGTACTTAAGCCCTGTTCAGACTTACTTGTCTTTATGGTAAACCACTTTCTAACCTCAAAATGAAACTTTATTGGCTATAACAGCACTTTTAAATAAATTTAACTGAGAAAACATTTTGGACATCACATGGCCAATGTATTGTCCGTGATTGCTTTATTTTATTTAAAATAGCTGTTTCATGCAAAAAAAGTAGCATTTTGAGGATAGAATGTTGGTTACCTAAAACAAGTAAGTCTGAACAGGTTTTACACTTTAGACAGCTATAATTATGAATTGACACAGCGATTGAAGTGACAGAGTACCAAAGTGTACACATATTTATGAACTCTGCTGTACTAGACTCCCAAATAATTTTACCATCAATTTTCATGTTTTTTAGGCATTGGTGTTGAAATTTCAGCTAAATTATTGAGACCCTTATCATAATTATAGTGCAAGAAGAGATATAAAGAAGACATTTTTGTAAACAAAACAGCTTTTGAGCATTTAACCTATAGCTATTGACCATTACACGGAACGCTGTGTTGTTTTAATTCCTAGATAGACGATCGTTATTATATTAGGTTAAAAAATATCAATACATATAAAAGGTACACATATATCATAGATAGTCCCAAATCGCCTAACTTTTCATGCAATTCTAGTTATCAAAAGCAATTTAGCAGAATTTTTAATAAATTGAGCCAAGTATAAAGTATGATATATTTCAATTGCCTCTGTACAATCCTTAAAGGTATTTAAGATATTAAATTAGACATTTAGTTTTTCACGTTGGTACTTAGATTTTAAAATGCAAAAGCTAAGAAATAATTTAGTACCTTATGTAAAAATTGCGTCAATACGAGTTCACTTAATTCCAAACTAAAGCAAGCACGTTTTGATATTCTTCTACAATCCTTTATAGCATGACTAACTAGCCACCCGCCCTCGTTTTGCTCCGGTTTATGACTCTTTTTTGTAACTTTCGTACATAATCCTGAATTTGTTATACATAAAAAACTTTATCTCAAATCTGTCTATCTACTGATGAAAACCGCGTTCAAATCCGTTGCCTAGTTTGAAAGATCTCAGCGACTTTGTTTTATACTATGTAAAGATGATGATCGCACTCATTCTATACTTGTCATTACTGCCTCGGTTTTAATAATAGGTTAAAAAATTAAGCACAAAAACTATGTCGGTAACAAAGGTTAAAAGATATGTCATTTTCATCATGTAAATAGCCGCACCCAAGAAAATTCTTCCGAATAGCAGCCAGTGAGCATCACTTTTTAATCAACGGTGTTCTCGATTATTTTAAAAATTCAAGGATTTTTCATTAATTTTAAAATTAAAAAATTAATGCTTACGTTTTGCTATCACTAGTTACCTAGGTACCTAATTTTATTTCCTTGTCCCTATTGGTATCGGTACGGATGCCGATACCGAAGATAGTATACCGAAATAAATATCGGTATTTACTTCCTCACGGTAATTCGGTAACTTATTTTGCACGAAATCAATAGTACTGACTATTAGAAACGTTTTAAATGTTTGTTGTCAAACGAAAGTGTTGATAATTGATTGACATGTATTTAGTGTGTTTACACAGCGGTATGTCTGCCAGTTTGTCTACAATTGATGTGAATGGTTGTGAATAATATATTTCTTGTTGCGACGTTTAATAATGTTTTACAAGCAATTTTATAAGGATACCTGAATAACTGGAAATTTTGTTAAAATCAAACGTAGCTTGAACACGATTTTTTTTATGATAATAGTAATAAAAAGAAAACATCGATGTAAGAAATAAGATCAAAGGTTGAATAGTTTGTAGTAAAAAAGCACAAATACAACTAATTTCCTCTACGAACGCACTAAATAAAACCTTTTTGTAGACACCATACCTAATTTGGCTCTATTCCACGCGACAAAAACTGATTGCTTTCGACATATAATATTGTCAACGATATGACAGCCCTATTTACTCAACAGTAATGGCGGTCGGCAATACGATAGCATGTTAAAACCAATAGAAGAGAGCCCTTAATTGCATAATATCATAAGAACAAGCAAGCTTTAACACGTACGGCGTTGGAGACTGTATATTAATTAGTTATTTTCTATACATATGTTGAACTAGTGCCCAGAGGCGTAATGCATCTTGGCTGAGGCCTCAGTTTAGCAATTTTCTATTCCATAAAAATATCATAGCGTCTAAATACTCTACGTTTTAGTTAGCAGCTAAACTACGAAATTTTCAAAAATATTTTAATAGACAAACAGAAAAAAAAAATACAGTACGAGTGTACTATTAAAGTATAGTAAAATTCAATCAATTTAAGTAACAATCGATATTGTGGTACAAGTCTAAACATTTTTGGAACTTTCGTAGTATCGGTTATTCCCATAAAAAATCACTTCGAAGCTTAGAAATATGTACAAAATTGTTACACATGTTATGCGTAGTAAAAAAAATTAAGATTTTTTCCATGAATATTCTTGCGTTTTATGTAACTAATTTTTTTAAGTCATGTAAACTTCATATTATACGCATTTATAATGAGCTTTAGTTCAGTTGTTACGCCGTAAAATGTTATAAATTTCAGCTTGTAATATGTATAATGTCAATATTGTTTATTTTTATTTTATTTCATTAGAATAAGTAATAACCATGTGGGTGCATTTTAAAACTAAGTATGTTTGCAAGCCCATTTGATGGTTGCTTCGTATGGACATTACAGTCTAAGAGCTATTATCATTAGATGTTCTAAAATTTTGGTAACCGTATCCAAAGAAGTTTAAAGACAGTTTAATAAATTACCAACCAACATGTTTCATAGTTACAAACTTATTTTTCATTTATCAAAAAACATTCGTGAAAGTCATTTGAATCGTGGTATTCACTTCAGCTGTGATGCTGCCCCAGATATGGTTTAAACATTTAAACCCAGGGTTTGAAAAACGAAGTGTAAGTGGTACCTAAGATTGAGCATTTGTTAAAACTTTAGGAAAACATTTGGATTGTCACCCCGTGTCGGTTTTCTCACAGTTTCTCAGTTAAATACAATTTAAACAAGCATCACATATATTTGCAAAGCATGACGGACAGGCAGCGGCAATATATTCAAATGTAGGTATGTGCAAACGTCTTCAAACATGTGTTTGAATCTGGCGTCGCCATAATATTAATAGAAATATAAAATATTTTTATTTGTTTCTACTTACATAATATCACATCCATAACAGAGATCTCCTTTTAAGTTAAGTGCCAGAACGCCGGCATGAACTCCCTGACCAAGTTATTCTATATCAAAATAAAAAAACATTCTAACGTTACTAGCTCTTAACGTAATAAAATAATTATATAAAAGTGGTGCAACGGAAAATGGTGAGAATTCAAACCAGCTTCCATTGTCTCACTCTTTGTTACGGTTTTTCTAAGGAAAACTTTCCTTGATCAAGCAATACTAATTTTAAATATAGAATAGACTAGATAACTGAAAAACGAATACTCATCTAAGATCAATGTATATGTAGTTAAGTTAATATAGTTAAACGCGACAGCAATAATTATATTTGTATGTATAGCTATTGAGGCGTTGAATTTTTAATAGTTGTGGATTTTCAATATTGAGGAATCATGTGGAATGTATTTCCAAAAAACTTTTTTTAATTGTATAATTACCTAAACGGAAGTGTGATCTTTAATCAGTTTATATTTAACAAAAAAAAACCAGTTCAGTTCATTTTTTACACAGATAGTACGAATAAAAACTATTTTTTAAGTTTATAATTAGACAGTGAGTGCCATGTCTTAGGTTTATTTACATAAATACTATTTAATGTATTTATAACCTGAATTAATGGATGTATAGTCTCCATTTTGCTTTTTTAAGGATGCTCAATGATATCTTAGACAAATCGAATAAATTAGACTATTAACCGTTTCAGAACGATGGCCCCACTAGGAGTGCTCAATCAAAAACAGGCCCTCTAGGGTGCGCTTTTTTTTAGCTGCTACTTATTACGCTATAATAATGTACAAGATAAAAAAAACAACTATAGTTGCATGAAGCAGTTTACCTTTTAAGAACTGGCAACACTACCTGCAACTTTTTTTTGAGACAATGTTCATTATTCATTAGAAACCGCTCTCCGTTAAAGGTGTTAAACTTGTTTATTTTTAACCGACTTCAATAAAAGGAGGTTCTGAGTTTTTTTAATACTTAATTCGACTTGATTCCTTAGTAACGAACAAGCACAGTAGACAGTTGTGAGTAAGGAGCTAGATTGTTATCATAATGTGACAGAGAAATATTTTTTGGAAGCGGGACAAATACAGGAATCTTCTAAAAATGTAAACTTATAGAAACATTTTGAGAATATTCCTCAGGACTAAGGTCATCGGTGTTTCCAGTGTGTGATATAGGTACATTTGAATTAATTAAGTATAATAGTCAGCATGGATTATTAAATAATAAACAGCGAAATTAATAAAGTGTATTTCAATTTTAAATTAGAATTTACCCCTTTTCTTTTTTCTAGCGTGATGTAACTTTTATGAGCCTTATAAGCAGAACATGTCATATTGAAATGCCTGTTATTTTATTTACACAATCACATTTACAATCCATAATAACTTTTTTCCTAAATTCATTTGCCCCAAATATTTTTTGACATTAACATTAACATGTGCATTATGAGATTATGACTTTTATGATTAGGTATTAGGTGTTTAGAGGGTACACTACATAATGCCGAAGAGTCATAATTTTAAATTGAACAAAATTCCGAATTTTCATAATTTCGAACGTAACTTTTTGAGATCGCTTATAAATCAAACCTAACCTAACACGTATGACAATTAAATTATGCATTTAATCTAAAATATCTCCGGCGTAACGTAGCTTTCGGATAAATAAAAATTCGGACAAATGAATATTTGGAAAAAAGTAATTCGGAATTTTAAGGTGTTCCCGGTGTTTAGACGCTTAGGTACCTAATGTAAAATGATGGTTAATGATGTATAGGACAAAATAAAGTTATGACAAATTTATGCTATGCCAAACATTACTTAGGACAAGATATGACTTTAGGACAAACTATCGCGAATGACACCCAGATTTTTGCGTATCATTTGTGGTCTAATGAGAACCTTACCTTTAAACTTACCTTTCCATTGCCATAATAAAATACAAAGTTGATTAGTTTTAGAGCATTCAATTAATTTTATGTTTTGAATGGTATATAATGGTACTTATTGTTATGTAATATGGATTTTGATATTCATGTTTTGAAAATCTTATTATCGTCGTGTAATAACTGCGGTTTATTTATTTATTACGGATTTCCGAAATGAGTCTGGTAATGACCTAAGGTACCTACACATTCACTACTACTACGAATACTAATAATACTAAATCATCATCATTTGGGTCCGTCCGGATCGCTACCACCATCTTATCCATTAACCTACCGCCAAACAGTAGTGTTCGCATTGTTGTGTTCCGGTTTGGGATAAGACAGCCGGTGTAATGACTAGCATAAAGGCATTCCATCTTACTCCTCAGGGTTGGCAACGCATTTGCAGTCTTAGGCTTGCAGTCTTATAAATGCGCATGTCTATGGGTCACAGTTTCCACTTACCATCAGGTGGCCTGTGCGCTCGTTTGCCTTCTCTATGCCATAAAAAAACATATCAGCCGAAAGACGTTCACTGCTGGACATAGGCCTCCCCCAAGGCTCTCCACTCGGACCGGTCTTGTGCTTATCGCAATACTAAAAATCTAAAAAATACTAATAATACTACGTTAATAATTATCTTTTTTGTAAATACCTCCATTATAACAAAGTATTACCGTTGAGTGGACACCGCGCCGGGCCTCTACTCTAGACAGTAAA
Organism: Acleris sparsana; assembly: GCA_923062465.1. Taxonomy (NCBI): domain Eukaryota; kingdom Metazoa; phylum Arthropoda; class Insecta; order Lepidoptera; family Tortricidae; genus Acleris; species Acleris sparsana. Next base: position 3,439,201 of record OV281288.1, read on the forward strand.
AACGATATCGTTTTTGACCCTGTTATCGTATTGTCAGCGTTTTGATAGCTCTTATTTACTTCACCGCTATTCCTGTCAAGTGGATGCCTAAAAGAATTTCCCGCCGCACGAGTATTTTTTTGTGAAGTTTACCTACGTCATCAATGTTTAAGGCATGAAATGAATATCCATGAAGAGATACAATTGTCGTATACATGTATGTATGTATGTAAACTCTTTATTGCACATAAACAATTACAAAACATTTTGGTAATCGCCTGAGGGGCCAAAGACAAAAGTCCTTGCTTTTGTTTGCTTAAGAAAAAGGGGCAAAACATTTTACATCACTATAGATAATGTACATAGGCGAACTTATCCCATATGGGATCTCTTCCAGTTAACCTTGGAGTAGAATAAGCCAGGACAATGCAAGAGGATAGGCAAATTTACAAAATACCAGATAAAAGAAAAAAGAAAAACGGTACATACATCTGAAAAACAGACATTAAAAAGTAATAATATCTGCTTTAATAAAATAAATACTGTAGGAACAAGGAATACTAAGAATACTGTCGTCAGCATTTAGCTCGCCTCGCGGCGCTATGTAGCGTTGGGACGCGGCACGGTGCCCCAGTCGTCTCCCGAGCGTGTACCTACTAGCTTATATGTGCCAATATACTTATAATTAAATAATTGTGTTTAATTAAAGAGCTCCCACATCAGAACCCTAAAAATACATAGGTAATAAAATATACTAATATATACTACCACATAATTATGTAAACAGCAATTAAAACCTACAACAGGGCCAAGGAACAACAACAACACTCACGAGTCACGACTCATCCTGTACATTTAACCACAACTTCTTCTTTTCTTTTCTGTCGTTGAAGTGAATACGATAAAATGAGTTACCCTATCAAAAAATGAGTCATATAGAAGCAAGTCAGTAACATACAATTTTTTTAATGTAGCAACTTTTAATGTAGTGGTATAGTTAAAATAATCGCTAAATAAAAACTATATTCGGTACGATTTTCAACCATATTGGATGTTGCTGATTTATCTTCTATATGACTCAAATAAGAGCTATCAAAACGTTGACAACACGGAAACACGTCCAAAGCAATATCGTTTCACCATGTAAAATATCAGCCTAGAAAAGTTTTTGACGTTCTGAGCATCTCTCATGTTTACTTCTGTACTTTCGGACATACTTATGGCGGGGATACACGAGGCTAGTTTTCCAAGGCAGGAGCTCTAGTAGTGCTAGTAAGCTAGCAAGCTAGTGTGCCTATCTTCGTGTACGCAAACTTGCTAGCTAATGCTGAAGCCAGGAAAGTTTTTAATAGCTTGGCGTTCTATTTTTTGAGCTAGTAGCGCCCCTTACCACGCTGATCTCACGCTGTCACGCTGAGCATGACCTAAACCCGAAACTTAGTAAATAATAATTTGTTCAAATGCAAAAATACTTTGTCTTGTCTATGGGACGCCGTTGATGTAGGAAAACATATCGAAACTTTTATTTGGTCGTCTTGCACCGTCTTATATACACAAGCAGGCGTTTTTTTTTTACCCTCCCTCTATCTCTCTCCCAATATTTTTGGAATGTCCTGCTGAACTACGCATGTTATTTGATATTATATTTAATTTAATATTTATAGCTTTATATAATGTTTAAAAAATGAGTGACTGCTGAGTTTCTTGCGGCGTTTCTTCTCAGCAGGGTCTCCTCTTGGGAAGCGCTGGTAAATTCTTGACGTGTAAAAGTGCCCGAGCGGCCTACTTACTTAATAAATTGACTTTTACTTTACTTTTACTCATTATTGCTTTACCAATTACGGACTATGGGATTCCCAGACCTTCGGAAGGCGTACATGTAGCCGAAAGTAACACGGAAAGGCCCTTTAGACTACTTCAATCTATTGTAGGACTGGAACATTACCTAGTCTGGCCATAAGTTCTGTTACTAAGGTTGAGTCAAATAAAACTAAGTAATGTTTATTTTTTAATTTCAATACGTATAAAAATTAAAAGCTCAATTAATGTACCTTTTTAAGAACAAATAATCATTCTATATATTCGCCGCAATTTCTGATACGATCTTTTAGCATTCACAGCCGGGATCGATAAAATTACGCATGACTATTTTGTAAATTTTACTTTTTAAAAACGCTTAAAAGTTAGTTTCTGTTAACCACGGAACTTTTTGTTGTTTAATATTATAAAACTTCCTATCTCTGTGTATGTTTAGAGACCAACATTATATTTTTCAGCAAGACTCAATTCCAACTTATGAAGCAAGAGATTTGGTGTGTTTTTCGTATTAGTGCAAATTGTCGTGAAATCGTAAAGGCAATTTAATGAGACATCAAGATTGACCGGTGTACAAGCGGATCTGTAGTTGCTTGAAATACATTTGTATCAGAATTTAAAGCTAAAAGTCTGTTCAATATGTCACGCAAATTTGAACTCTGTACAAGAACTCTCATAAAAGTTGTGGCCGTTATCAGTATCATCGTCGTGCGTAAATTAAACTATGATTTTCTAGTCCCGAATGGGAATACTTCAAGCTCGTACATCAAATAATTGAAATAGTTTTAGAATACCTTATATTTATTTTTATTTTTTATAAATCATTGTTTTGATTAATATACAAGTTTATGTAAAACTCCTTTAATTTATTTTTTAAATTGTAATAAACTTTAGTAACAGAATTTATGGCCCGACTAGGTATAGAGTGATATGACATGGATTGGTGGAGTGTGCTATTGATTAAACTATGGCGCTTGCCTACCTAATACTAATTACTTTGGTTGAAATGGCAAACCATGACTCGCCCAATCAATGGAATAGGCCTCTCAAAATAGTCGCATAATTATACCTACTCGTACTTACAGAGCAGCAGGCAACGGGCCATTCCCAGTAGTCCGCACCCCGTAGTTCGCACTGCGAACTGGGATTTTGATTTTCCCATTTGTCCGCAGTGCGAACTACTGGGAATAAAAATTCCCACTAGTCCGCACCTCCGGCAAGTGGTGCGAACTACTGAGAATTTTTATTCCCAGTAGTTCGCACTGCGGACAAATGGGAAAATCAAAATCCCAGTAATTCGAACTGTTTAATTCAACATAACTGTTTATTTATTTTTTAAATCCCACTAGTTCGCAGTGCGGGTGCGGGGTGGGGAATAGCCCCAGGCAACAGTTCCAGAGGGGCGCAGTGAGGTAGTTCTGGACTTTAAAAGACCAACATTTTTTTTGTATGAACTCATTTCTATACAGGTACCTGATAGTCTTCGAGATACGACACTAAACTACAACTACTATTTAGGGTTCTGCTCCCGATAGCAGTCCAACGGGACCCTAATAATATGCCTATACAACCTAATAATATGTCCTAACAAGAGCTGTATCTTTGAACCGTAATAGATAGACGAATATACCTATTGTGGTAAAGAACCCTCGGTGCGCGAGTCTGACTTGCCTTGACCGTTTTTTTAGGGAAATGGGTCTTGGCAGCCAGACGGACAACAAAGCCATCTAATAAGGATAAACATTATCAGTATTTGTTGCGAAACCGCAATCAATCATCATTTTCCTGCCCTTATCCCTTATTCCTAACTTACTTGGAGTCGGCGCAACATTTTTTCTGTAAATACTTCTCTATTAGTCATCTCGGTAGTCACTCCCTTTCTAGCCATATGATTTTCACACAGTCTATCCATCGTTTCTTTTGTCTTCACCTACTCGTATAGCCATCCACATTCATACTTAAAACTTACCTGACGATATTTTCCTCATTCCTCCGCATCACATGCCCATACAACATGACAACCCGGAAGGATGAAGGAAGGAGGAACCCTATAAATTAGGAAAGACACAAATGAAACAATGTTCTAATAAATTTGATTTATGTTCGCAAGCAATAAAGATAGTTAAAAGCCTTATCCATTACACATCAATGTATATTAATAGTATTAAAACTAACTGTAAGATTGCTGTTATAATTATAGGATACCGATTACAATACCTAGGTGTATAAAGTGCTTAGAATTAGAATCGACGTATATTGCGCGACAAATTTAATTTATATAAAGTTCAAAATGGCATTGAGTTGCTTAATATCATATTCAATATTCCATTAAAAAAGTACTTATATATAGGGTAAAGTCACCAGTGGTCAGCCAGAGGCCTGTAGTCGGACTCTGCCTATACTTTGTATGAATGGGGACAGTACGTAAGATATATTTCCCACTATTCGCACTCATATAAGGGCGACCACTGGTGACTTTACCCTACCTAATATAAAAATGTAATGTAATGTAATGACGAGTGACCATTTACTAGATGTAGTGTTGTTGTTTTAATTATGAATGGTTCTTGTATTGTGAGATTATTAGTATTTATGTTTGACGATCTCAATTTAATTTCGTATTTCGTATTCGACATGCATTGAAATTCATATTGTAATATTACATTGATGAATTAATAAACTTCACCAAACTACTGGCCTGCTTCACAATTTCCAAATAAATACTATCTGCTCGCTAAAGTTTTCGCTTTCCTTCTCTTTGCCACTTGAGACAAAAAGACAGTGCTACCATTTATCTCACCCCTCATCTCATTTCCGTTACTGTATTTGTTTTAGGTACCTACATACTAGGCACTTATACATAAATGTTAACAAATTGAACCAGGTGGCTCTTGTCAAACGGATAATCGATACCTCTGCCTTTATTCGGATGCAGTTCAATTAGCATAAGAACTATTGAACTACGTTCGAAAAGCATAATAAACATTTAGCATAAAACTTGTTGCATAATTTAATCAGGCATATGGCCATTGGTCAGATAACATAACACTCATTTTTCAACTCATAACAATCATTATCTGGTTGCTATGCATGTAAGTATGTTAAGTCAATTTCGGGCTATTCGCAGTGCGAACTACTGGGAAAAAAATTAAAAAATCCCTGTAAAATGAAAATTCCCACTAGTCCGCACCTCCGGCAAGTGGTAGAAGGGGTTTACCATTGAATTGCCGACAGACTTTAATCGAATATTATTTCAAAGACAACGTTTCAAGTATTTTCATTTCATCGACAAGTCATTGCGTCGTGGACTCGATACTAGGTAATTTGAACCGAGGTCTTTTAATTAGCAGTTGACCTATTTCAATAAAATTCATGTCATGACTAATCATTTCGGGTCTTTTTAATTTGTTTTTTTTTACTTGTAATAATATTTATTCCGCATAAAATTATTTGAATTGGTAATATTTTGCTATCAAAACTAAACGCAATCACTCAGTCTGCGTGATTATAGCTATGTTCCTAATTTATACATATAATGTTATGATAATAATAATATAAGTTATTGTAATAATAGTAATGTGTCATGTTTTTGTGTTCTTGGGGGTCGCAGTTCTAACCTAACCTAACCCACTTCTGTCAACAGTTCGTTTTCTTGGGGGTCGCAGTCCTAACCTAACCTAACCTACTACATACATCATAGATCATAGATTTATACATCAATAAATCTTAGTTTCATTATACATATTTGTATGTCACACTACATAATTTGAAAAATGTATAAATGTGGAATTGGACTTATAAAATTGTATTAAAGTAATACGTCGCAGAAATGAATTGCAATGTTTTGTAGTTGTACCAATTAAGATAATTTGAAACAAATCTGCGATTAAGTAGTATTCGTTGATTAGTATTTCCACGTAGTAAGATAAATTTAAATAAATAGTAGTTGATATAAGATAACGCTAAACAATATTACTAGTACTAAAGTTTCGATGAATCGTTGTCGATGAAATAATATTCGATGAAAAGGTTGTCGACAAAACAAGGGTACACCGGTAGAAGGGAAGTCTTTATGGAAGGGAAGTTCGCAGTGCGAACTACGGGGTGCGGACTACTGGGAATAGCCCTCAATTTCTACTTATTATATTAGGTATGAACTGTGATAAAATTTGTAGTAGACGAAGAGGTTAGAATTGTCTACTTTTTAATGTTTTGTGGTTTATTAAACAGATCGAAATTATGCAATTCGTTTAATACAAAATGAAAATTAGTACATTCGTTGCAAATCATTACACACTCTATTCTACTCGGTAAAACTATAAATGCCTTTGACATGTTATCTTATTGTCAACGTAACGATAGCTTTTATTTACTTGAAAGTAGGTAACAGCAGCCGAGTTGAAAACAATTCGATAACATGAGCAAGGCAATATGGTTTTATCCAGTAGAACTGTCCTGGGGTTTAAATCTAGTATACTCCGTTCATGAGTATTATACTTACCCCTTTTTATTACGAGCTAACTCGACTTGTACCCTTTTTCACTAGGACCCAGCATGTTCTTTTGCACGGTAGGTTTTAGTCATCGGCCACATGCGGCTAGCCAAAGTCGGATGCTACTCTACTTTGGGCATTGCGTCTTTAGTTTGCGGCCTAGCCGAATTGCCAATTAGACGGTCGATTTTCGACGGAAATCGACTCGTGTAAACCCCCCTTAGAAAATACATACATAACGAGATCTAGATCGGTACAGAAATACAAGCCAATAAGGCACAAAAGCACATTAATAAATAAATTTTGTTAATGGAATATAAGCCTATTGTGAATATCATAGAGTCAATTTTGTAATTCGATTGTCAGTCATAAAAATAAAGGAAAATTCATTATATTTCCTTTGCAATAGATCTTTATTCCAATGACTGTATTGTGTAAAAAAAAAGGACGCAGGTCTTTACGAGTTGTCATGATCGGGTTGGTATAAAATTTACTGGTTCTAATTTTTTTATGGAAAAAGATTTTTTTATGGCAGAAGTTACGTGGTGTCTGAGACATAGACATTTGCATTATCGAGACAACAATCTTAAGACTGCAATCCTAAAATAAAATCCTTTCAAGTGGAAAAGGTAACTCATTACGTGTAGAAGTGCGCATGCGTCCTAATTATCGAATTACCATATTTATCGAATACATTTACAGCATGTGTATGCTGACTTTTGTAATAACACGACATCTCGCAGGCTTTATACGATTATTTTCAAGAATAAATATATAGTAACTTAATGTCCCTATAATGATCAGTTTGATCTGCCAATTCATTTACTCTTATAATGCCTTAATATATCTGCCCTCCCAAGGAAAAAAGGCATATATTCTATATGAATTGTACTGCACTTCCAACCTTATTATAAACCGTTGAGAGTTGAATATGCTTTTATGACTTAATTGCACTTGTGCCTTTTCTCCGCAGAAGGGCAGATATTATCTTAACAAACTAATAATTTTAATAGTCAGCCTAGCACAACATGCTTTTATTAATTATTTCGCAAAGGGCTAAGTAAAATAAAACCTGAATTGTGCTAGACCCTCAGTATACTACTGGTGCAAAAATTTAACCAACTTCTTAGTCAAATTAACATCATCTACCTTCCTCCAACCATCAGTTTCAAAAACTTTGGGGTTACTTTTAACAAACTTAAAAACCGTGGCTTGCAGAGCCTCTAGTTTGTATTTTTCAGAAATAATCGCTATCTCCATACAGTTAGGCACGTCTATTTGTTCAGCAATAGCATATTGGACGAGGCGAAATAGGTTATCTAATTCAAATTTACTTGCGATGTCTAATATGTTCAGGCAGTCCTGTTTCATAATATCTTTTATAGTACCGGTGTACAAAAATTGCAAAAGCAGATCCATGTCATTATCAGAGATGTCCAAGAACAGTGACGTCACCGTATCACTTTTCACCATGTTTCTTAGAACAGGACTGTGAGCAGCAAGCACAATCTTGTGAACTTGGTATTGCTTTCCACTCCCTGACTGTACCGTAAAGTTTGTTTTTTCCTGCTTAGAGAGCAAGTCACCAAAGTCATGATTGAGCTTTACTTGCTTCACGAGATCCAAGTTCAGTGGGCGGCCTGGAGATTTTATTGAAATTGGTATGCACAGAGTGAGATTAGATAAATTCTCTCCTGGAATACAATAAGTCTTTACGTAGAACCGCTCACCTTTCTGAGTTGTTCTGAATACTTGCCATTTCAGTTGACTAGATAGACATGCTTGTTGATCTTGGTTATCATCTGTATGGCGTTTTATGTCATTTAGTTTGCTAACACCAATGTCAAAGCTCCCTTCCCTTCTTAAGCACACGAACAGGCTGAGCAGAAACTTGTTTCCAGGACAATAGGAGGTTGAAAAATAGAACCAGAGGTCTGGCCCATTATCTGTGTAAGTGCCTCCTATGTCAAATTCTCCTAGCGCCTTTAGTTTGTAGCCAGCGTCAAATATACACAAGTATTGTGCACATGACGTTTCACATTTGTGCATAGCTGACACAACATTAGTGGCCTGAAACACAAACAAATAGTTACATAAAACACTATGTATCACAAGCTGTCTCTCACTCACACTCGTATGCTCTTACAGGAGTCTAACAGATATCTAAAGTTCTGATATTTTTTAAGTTCTCTCGCACTGAAGCTATTGCTGACCAATGGTTTGGATTGCAGATGGCAGAGGCAATGCTGGTGGGACCTATTAATCCATCCATAACTAATTTACTGGGAACATTGTTTACATGGAGATTCACTCCATATTACCGACGTGGGCGACGTGTAAATGAGGCCTCATGTGGCCATTTTACTGAATAAATATTTTGAATTTTATAGACTAAGTGGAAAAGTTCTAGTAACTGGTTAGGATAATGTTTACAGGCCACAGGCCTACCAAAGATCCATGAAGGTAGAAACACAGAAAATTAAGAAAGGTTTTTGACACTGTACCAGATATCAAGTTTGCAACTTTAGTGTGAATAACCGGAAACCTAATCTATTTCTCATACCAGTGTATTCAGTTGAATATTTTCAATAATTTTACCTCGGGCCTTGGTTGCTCCTTCCAACCTTGACAAAAAGGCATTTTTATCTACCTGGGTCCTGAAAATATATGAAGAAAATGATTCCACATCCACCTTATAACCTGATATGGTAGAACTTCAAAATAGCTATACATTTTAGTACCATTACTTTATCACTTTTATATGTTATTGTGACAAGGTACTAAAATGAACAGCTTCTGAGTTCCACAGTAGAACCCCAATTTCCTTTACAACCATAACAATGAGAGCCTAACGTTAAAAATAAAATAAAAAATAAAAATGTTAAAATACCCCATTTGTTATTTAATTGTAAAAAAAAAGTTAGTAAATCCACAGTTATAAAACATCCTGAAAAAAAAACCTGCTATCTATCACTGTTCAAAAGATACTGCTATTTAAAGTTAGGACAGAAGGACGGACAGACTGCCATATAAATACGATCCCATTGGAACCCTAAAAAGGCCTATTTAGTTACTTTGCTTTGCTGGTTCTTAAACCAAACTTTATGGAAATGTGATTGCGGCAACAGGTCTTATGGACGGCGAGCCTACCCCTGCGAGCGGAGCGGGAGCAGTATGTATGGAATTTGGCTTACAAAGGTGACTTAAGAGGTTTCTTTGCGATGGAAACACTTGAAACGGCTTTTACAAAGGGGACCGGCTGAGTAGAAAACAGGCATAGATTAATTTTTAAACCTTAAAGCAATAAAGCAATCAAACTTAAGTAGGTAAACACTATTGTGTTGGAATTACATAGTAAATATACGATTAACTTTTAAATTTTAACTTATAGTAACAGTTCTAGCACAGATTTAATATTAAATATAAGCATGAGTCATTATCTACATTGCGCCATTTTACCATTTAATAAATAAGTGTGCTATTGTAACATTATAAAACATAGGAAGTCTACAAACCGCACTTGCTAAAGGTAGACTAAAAACACTAAAAGAGAGAGGGGATTTCCAAAAACTAAAGCCGGATAACAAGCTCTACAGTATGAATATTTAGTTAAGTACCTGTTTATATTTATAATGCTTCGTAAACTGTGTATAACTCAGACTCCGATACAGATTGCTGGAACAGAAGTTTTGTTTTCAATCGTTTACTTTTCCCGAGAACTACCTGTTTTGCTGTGGGTTTAATGATCACCCATAATCTCCTCATGAATTCAATTCAATTTTCTATCTTTTAGTTTTTCCTCCGCAAAACGCAACAAAATGTCAAATTAATGACATGACTTTTTTTTTTGTCCTCTTGGACAGGCTGAGGTCTAGAACCATTATCGCCTCGTCATGAGTTGTGATAATTATATTCTTATATTTTTTTGTTATTCTATAGTCTAAAAGTAGTTTTCAGTGTTGTTTTTTTTCCTTTTAATATCGTCCATTCCAATAAAACTTCCGTAGTTTTGACATGACATGTTTGGAATGACAGGCACGATCTTAACAGATATTCTTAAGCTGCGTTTACAACTGTAAAAAAATACCGTAAGAACTGTTTTACGCGACAATCAATTTTACGCGTTTTACGGGTCAAAACTGGCAACACTGCTCAAATGGCTGGTCGTCATTGGTCGAGGTTGTGTCAAATGGAAACTCGTAATTGTAATTTGCAGCGTTATAAAACAGTCTACTGAAACGTTTTCGAATTAGTCCTTGCCACTCGCATTAACCCTAAATTGGGCGAAAATTGAAAACTCTTTTTGATTTTGAATCAGTAAAAAAATAAAAACACAGTCCAAACAAAAAAATTGAACGTCATGGTATGTACAGTATTCTGGACTGTGCCAAATTCAGGGTTTACCCCAATAAGGGGTGATAGCGAGATAAGGAGCTAGCCAAAAGAAAGAAAATACATCAACCCCAAAAACACTAAATTCACAATGAGGAAAATAATTGCGCGATAAAATAGCTAATCCCATCTCAACCAAGCAGAAGCAGTAATATAAGATACCTATGAACGTCCATTCAAGCCAACAAATATTTTTTTAATATTTTCTGTTCCTATTCTCAATGCAGTTTTTTATTGAATTATTTTTTAGTTATAATAAATTAAAACAGTAGTTTTGTTTTTAAATGAGAGTTTGTGAATGTATCTATAAGCACCGCAGTTCTACCAACATAAGTATATTTCTGAGAGCTGCCAACACTGATATCAGTCATGTGTAGTTGTTGGTTGTTGTAGATTGTAGTAGGTGTCGTTGCTTGCTTGCTTTCTTTACTTTGCACCGCGCGTCGTCGGTCAAATTGGACTGTTTAATTGAAAGAATAATAACCGCATCACATACTAATAATAAAAATAACCCAAACAAAGAGTAATAAATCGTAAAATACATACAATCGTGCCAATAAGACGAGAATGTGTAGAAATATGTGAAAGTGACAGTCTCGTACAATCGACTCAGTTTTTGTGATTATAATGTTATTTCGCATAGTTTCAAGTACCGCCAGTTCATAGGTGCACCGAAATGTTACATTTAGGAGTTCTCTGGTGCATCGTTGAGGACACTTGACCGCACTATGTTCGAGGCGGGATAAGCGAGCGCTTGCGTTGATCAACATTTATAATGCAACAAGATTGTTTTGCGGAGGATTGCAAGAGCAAAAGTGTTCGGCGGAGGCCCACGAAGGTCCTGAAAATAGCTGAGAGTTTCACGAACTTGGATGAGATAGCGAAAGCAGGTCGGTTCGTGAGGGGGCCCAACTGGCGCGCGGGGAAGCGGCGCGATGGGCTGGAGAGAACTAAGAGGTGCTGTGATGATGATTTTTGTGCTAAGGAGTCGAGTGTGAGTGATGACAGTGAGAAGGTGGGTGACCGGAGGGTGACAGGCTCTTCGTGCACCGCCCTCCGGACCGCTGTGGCAGCCCTCTACCCGTTTGATGACTTTATATTGGAGAAGATTGGTTCAGGATTCTTCTCTGAAGTGTTCAAAGTAAGTACTCGTCCTATTTTACTGCACTAGTTTACACATTCTTAGAGCTCTTTTTCTGCTAACATTCAGTTTTACAATGTTTACGAAACTTGAATGTATAGTGTTTATTTGTACCGATTTTTGTTTGTGTTGCACTCCTTATATTTGCATGAGTGCAATAAAATACAAGTTTCTAAGCAAAGGCTAATGAAATATTTGTGATCTAATTTAGCTAGTATGTGATTTTGTACGTACTAAAATGAAACCACAATGTTATTCACTAGAATGTAATTCTTCCAGTTAAAGGTACTAAATAACTAACAAAATAAAAACTAATTTTAATCTTATACTTATTCCCTTTATTCTTATTCAATTAAAGTAACTTTATAGTAGAAGCTATGATTATTTTTTTGTTTATCTGACAACGTAGGTAGGTGAATTTATTGCAGAAAATTTACATGTCATAGTATGTTTTTCAGCATATATGTATTTTTATAGAGTAAATATTGATATTCAAAATACCTTTTAACATCTATGGCGGAAACAAATTATTGTTAATTGTATACATGTAAAAAAATAATAAACCTAAACTAGACTTTAAACACTGCCCTGCTAATCCAAATGGTGGCATTTCAAATATTTTTTAGCATCCCTTTGAAATGCATAAAATATTTTTGCTTATTGTTTTTGCATTTAACATTATTTTAGGCTCAGATTGCAGAATTTAATAAACATTTTTATAGCGTAGATTAGGTAAGGTTAGGTCAGATTAATTTATTATGATGATTAAAATAAAACGGAAACTGTTGTAAAACCCGTTTTTGGGCCAATCCTTTTTTTGTGTGAAAAGATACATTCTGCTTAAAAAAAATATGCCAGTGAACCTAATTTTTTATAGCAATTGCAACCTCATTATTAAAAGGAGAAGGCAGAAAACAGTACAGTACTGAAAAATATCTGGCCAAATCTATAACTTTAGTAATTAATGGTCACTTAAAAAAGGGACGGTATTGCAATATGACTTCTTTTAAGGCGGAAGAAAAGTACAATAATACTTTTGAATATTTAAATATTTTTTTATTAATACACAAACAAAAAGTGTAGTCACATTTGCGCTATTTTTGTGAAACCATTTCTTTATTGTGTATTAAATAGTTAACTTACAATGTTTCAATCTAAAAAAAGTAGAAACTGACAACCGGAACCGTGGGGCCTAGGGACTTGAAATTTGAAGGGAGTATTCCTAGGGTACCCTAAGGGTGCACTAAGAAAATAGAGGGGTAGCGGGAACTAGTTCTATGCCTATATGAAGTCGAAGGCATCCTCTAGTCTAGTCTATTAGATAAAGGTAAGGTAACTACTAAGTAATTCACTAATATAACAACACAATGTAATAGTAATTAGTTCTATGTATTATGTTTCCTCTGGACGTAAAAAAACCTGAACAACTATTTGTTCATTGATAAAGTTTGTGAGTAAAGAGAATAATAAGTAATGAAATACTCTATGATAAAACCCATGACATTATTTGTTTAAACTATGAAGCACTATAAATGCTATAAGGATATATATAAATTATTGTGCATAACTATATAAGAATATGGTCATATCTAAATTAATAATAGATCTGGGTAGTTTTTTTTTTTTTCAATGGTCTACTGTAAATTTGTACCTTTGGCTTAGGATTTCAATTCCTTTTAAATTTCTAAACTTAACTTAACCTTTGATATATTTTAGCTGGATAAATCTTGAAGTTTCTGTTTAAAATCATGAATATTAAAAATCCTTTTTACTAAGCGGTTGTTGCTTATCTATAAGTTATAACATATTAAGAAGGCATTTTTGACACCTTGTAGGGAGAGTTCTGCTTTTTAAACGCTTTTATCAATGCTATCAACACAACAATATTTAAAAAAAGTTAGTTTGTTTAATAATACCTTTTAAATTTTTAGGCAGGGTCCCTCTAAACACCAGTGTCGCGCATTTCCATTTTTACTTAGGTAGTTTGGTTTGGTCTGTTTTATTTTAGGCCAATTTGTTTTTTATGTACTTACAGTCAAATGTAAAAAAAACAGTGTAAAAAGAACTGTGTAAAATAATATTTATTCTTTATGTATATTTTTACACTAAACTGTACTAAAGATAAATAAATGTATCTTTCATTATTTTTTTCTAAATTGATTATTTTACATGTCTCTGATGTTACAAACTCTTTTCAGCGTTTGATTATGAAAAAGTTAAAACAGTTGCTTATGATTTTATCTAATTACTAGCTTCTGCCCGCGACTTCATCCGCGTAGATTTCGATTATAGCCATTCCCTGGGGAATTTTGAAATATTCCGGGATGAAAAGTATATCCTGGATTAACACATAGGCTATGTGTTAATCCAGGATATAAGCTATTTCTATTTCAAATTTCATCCAAATCCGTCTAGCTGTTGCAGCGTGAAGGAGTAACGAACTAACACACACACACACACACACACACAAACTTTCGCATTTATAATATTAGTAGGATTATGTGTGTCTGAAATCATTTGACGACACGTTAGTTTAGTTGATAATGACCCTGCCTACAAATCTAGCAGTCCAGGGTTCCATTTCTGTGACGAGCGCGAGTAGAATTTTTGATAAATATCAGCACCTTATTCGCTTACTCCGTAACAAATTGAGCAGATTGTGCCAGGAAAAAACAACTGCAAAAAAAAAACAAATTCGTTAATATTTATTGATGAAATTCCACATTTAACCACGCTAGCGTTAACCTCATCCTCAGTCATTTATCATTATGGAATATAGTTTGCGGCAAAAGAATTCGTCATACGTTGTCTGCTAATGTTAACACAAGTGGCGAGAGGTTCGAAGAAAGGAATGCCTGTACACTGACATCATTAGTATATGGTATCATATTTCTATTAGACTGTTAAAAACATTGTAAATATTTAATATGAGTGACACAAAATAATATAATATAATTTTGCGACCGAGTATGATAATGACCTCGTTAAAGGTCGGAATAGGTTTACACGTAGAATAGCAAGAATATGGTGGTACTACAGTACCATCCTCATACAACACGTCCCTATTCTCTGCGGACTTCACCAGATCGTTGGTTGCACCTTCTGGACGCTTTCTTAGGCTGTCTTTTGATGCGCTGTCGCCATTGGGAAACTAAAGTCATACCCTGAACATCGGGTCCTTCAGTGCATTTGTTTTCTACCTACGATCTAAAAGATAAAATAATGTCTTAACCTAGAGAAATTCTTGTTGTGCCCGCATCGCACCCTGCTCTTAATCTAAGTTACCTATCTCAAGTTAATTTTTCTGGTGAGAATCGCGGAAAACTGATTCTTATTATATTTTTTGTTGTATAAAGATAACATAATGAAAACATGTTGGGCGCAGCAATGTTAGGTAGGAGAGAGACTGAGGTTTGTATAGTTTATCTGTTAAAAATCGTTTAGTGGGTAGTAGCATTCTGTACCAAATATTTTTTTGTGTTTTTCATGTCTTCATTGATTCTATATTTGTATGTTATTTCCTACACGGTTGTATATTTTATTGACATTGCATTGTTGTTTGTGCCGTGCACTTTAATTTTGAAGTTGTAAGAATCGCCAAGTTTTTTTAAACCTTGTTTCAAACCCTGGCTGGTGGATTAGGTATATAGATTGATAGAAGGGAAGGGATATTGTGTTCTATGAAGAATGGTCTACATCTTTCGGGAGCTTTGATGTTCGCAAGAATCCCTATACATTGATGATGATATACGTCGATGGATGAGAGTAACACGAAACCGACCGTCTTGGAGATCTTCGCGGCTCTTACATTTTGAGATGTAAGCTACAAGTCATTTTTTAAACCCTCTCTGAATAGGGTACTAAGTGGTTGCTCCATTACTTTCTACAATGCAGTTTCGGATGTCCCTTCCATGTTGAACATTGTGGTCATGGTCATGGTCATTTTACGTAATTTCATCATACTACTACTACCACTCATCACAGAAATCAGCTAGGTACTTACTGTTCATGCCATCGTTCTCGCACCTATTCTGATTCTTGAAGCAGCATTATATTTGAATACTGAGATCATTATCATAAAGTCGGAAGATCATCCTGCTCATGTCGTAAACATGTGTTTGTATTGTTTTTGAAATTATATTAGTGCCTGCGCACATGCTATTCAATGCAAATTAAATGAAGACATACAAATACGTCCGCCATTATGTTTTGTTGCTATGGAATATTCTTCGTTGTATTTTTGCTTTAAAATCGTCAAATATTGTTATGACTTGCGTCATTCTTTTTTTGCAGCCTTTCAAAGTGTCAGCATTCAGAGTCAGGTCAGGTGTCATGTGTGGCGTTTGTTTATTTCTACCTAAGGTTTCAAGTCTAACACGTGCAAATTGACCTCGAATGCCCCACTGCAGGGCAAAGGCTTAATGTTTATGGCGTGGAGAAGGCAAATGACTATTAAGTGTTAAGTGAGCTCATTTTCAATGTTAAATTTAAAACATTTCTGTTTGCAAATGTGGGACTCTCTCGGACAGTGGCTAGTCTTAATAGTCTACAGTCACAAACGACTGTAGACTATTAAGTTACGAATAGTTTTCGCTTATAATCACTCATTAAACTTTCCAAATATGGCAATCGGTTATTTTAAACACCCAAAATAGTTTGACCTATCAAAGTTGTCGGCGTCCCGATCGTCCTGTCTTCTAAATGTACCTTTCGCCTTAAAGGGCAGACAAAGTCATTCTTCCAAAGGCCTATATCCACGATACTTGACATTGACTGATACTTCGGTTAACCAAATGCCTATTCTTACTATAAAGCATGCGTTTAACGCCTGAAGAAGGAAATGGCTTGAGGAAATTGTCGTATTACATGACACGTCGTGTAAGCAGACGTCAAACGGAATAGGTTTCTTACGTAAATAACTAAGCATACCTAATTGATGCTTGGGTTTCTTCTAGTTGAGGTTACAACTGATATCATCTTAATTGTTGTGAATACCTATAGAATTTTGTTGAATCATCTTAAGTGGATATTATTTAGGTACAGAAATACCTCAATAAATTCTCGAACTCGAAAAATAAGTAAATATCACAACCGTTTCGGTGCCATCGCAAAGTCTACCTACATTTAAATGACTCCACATTTGAAAAACAATCAAACTTCGGAACAAGGTCGCAAGATAACCTCGTCTTTGTATGTGGTAGATTATTCTTACAAGTTCCAAAACCGTGTTTTTCTAAACGTGCAATTAAAAATATTGTTTATGTCACACATGCGGGTTCGGATCGGCTTAAAAATATATCGTTGCGTTAGGAACATAATTATCATGATCAAAATGTTACTATTAGCATGAAAATTTATATTATATATAGAAACTTAATTCAGCGTAATTTTTCGTTTCTAAACTTCGAATAGCAAACGTTACATATTACGACATTACGATACACAAATAACTATTAAATAGATGAGAATCTCCGATACAATGGCAATCCTTTGCAGAGCTGGTATCTATTTAACGGCCCTAGCGATTTCCATAAAGCCTAGCTCAGAACAGACCTGATTAAACAAGCTACTAGATCGGTTCATGTTGGCAGCTACGGTACCACAAACACAGGTACACACGTTAAACTTAATAAGTTTCAGTCAAAAATTTCATTTTGGAAGGATATTTTGTGGCCGTCTACTTTTTTCCGGTTAGATATCATCTGCTTATCAAGATAAAACTAACGAGCCCCAACTCGACGGGTTCATATTAAGATCCCGTCGCTACCTTCCGACTAGATCAGCTCGGTGGTACCTTAATATTGCATTGTCATCGGATTCACACATTTATTCCAAATTACAGCCCGGGATTGAGAACTGGTTCAAAATCGACAAGTGAAGCTAAATAAATACTTGTAAAATATCTCTTTTGGACACGGGCGTTAAAAAGTCTACAAGAAAATCTCAGAGCTAATAGAATTACTAATAGGTATATATAACGTTTATATTATAATACCGTAACCTAGGCAGAAGGCAAGGACGTAGACTACTTGAAGGCAATGAAGGCCAACTTCGTCAAAGCTTGTTTACATGAAACCGCTAACTTCCCAGACTTTGGAATTGGATTAACTCCCCCTCAGGTTTTTAATATCCTAAAGACCCTGAGGGCCGTGGAAATTAACTTCTGAACGCGTTACTTGGTTCCTTAAGGGCATATCTAACGGCGTTAAGGAAATATGGAGGTTTTAGCTGAGGATGTTATTATGTAGCATAGAAATTATTACTGCTCACTAGTAGGAGGGATAATAAATCCATTGCCTTGGCTGTTATGAAAGATGACTTGTAAAACTATCTTTATCCCTATCCCAAGGCACTTCTATTACTTTCTGTATTGAGGTCTTAAGATGTTGAAAATAAATGATTATTTATTAGGCGACAAATTCGAGTACTCCCAAACTAAACTTCAGGTTTCTACTGTGGGCTAGACAACAATAAACATAATGAATTTATGGAACAGAATACATGGAAAGTAGCAAATAGGTGATTCAGCTGAGGGTACATCCCTATTTTCATGCGGCCTTCTTTAATATTGGCACAGAACATACGTCATTACTATTCCCCCCAAGTTTAGTATTTTTCAAGGTATTTTCCAGAAACACGACCGCCGTTAGGGAAATATGCAAGAAATCACTTCCCTCGCCTTTAGGAAGTGAATCATACGGCAGGACATAACCTTGCCAGCCAACGAAGGTTCGCGAGTATGTGAGCGGTTTATAAATCGCTTAATTAAGCTAGCTTGAGTTAGCTTGGTGATGCGGTTTAATTCGTGATGAGCTGGGAGTCGGCGTCCAGAAAGTTAGGTGAATTGAAGACTGAATATTTCATGCGAGCTCACGAAAGTGTCAAATGATCGCAGATTAAACTGGCTGTCTGAGTTTTGCACATTATTCTAAGTATTCATTCGTTGTCCTCAGACATTAATAAAGTCTGCTTTATTGTACATGCGTTTCTAGAGCAGTAAAAGTAAGATCTAATTGCCAATCTTGCGATATGAAAAAGGAGACGAGGATCCTATTGCTATTATACATATTATGTTCTTATGGCCCTTTGCGAAAACTTAGTACCAACATGGACAGTTTCTTTAAAAAGTCACCGTATAACAGCTTTACATAGATCTAATATCTCTCCGGAAACTTAGATTTTGTAGCATTTATGTCTCATTAGTTAGTACTGTTTCCTTTCCATTAATATTTCTTACTATTTGAATATATGTGAGTTAAACATTTTTGTGTTCTCATATTTTTCTAGTCTTCATGATTATGTAGGTACAGTACCTAGAGGCCAAATAGAACTAGTTCATACAATTTTGAATCCCCGACTTTTCACAAAGAGCAGTCGAGATTTGTATACTATTCCGCACCACAAAAAACTGAATCGTGCCTTTTTAGTTTTCTAGATTCGAAAATCTAGAAAACTAGCACTAAATGCCTTAGCAAGAGTTAATTCTGTTTTCTGCCTTACCTCCCGCGGCAGTGGCCTCCGGGATCACCCACGGCAAACTGGTTTGAAGCCATGAGCAATCATAACCAGCGAAGACTTAATTAATCCCGTTGACATTTCTGACGCGTGCTCCCCTGTCTCATTCAGGTTTTTGGGTTAATGCTGCTGATATTGAACGACCTTGCAGCGAAGGCTCGTTATCGTTTATTTTTATTACGCCAAAAATAGCTAGTCTATAGTTTATGCTCTTGTTTCGAACGTAACAATGTTATCAACGGTGTTTGATGCATTTTTTATGGAAATTTTTGCCTATAGTATGGGATTATGAGTTGGAAGATGAAATATTCTTACCTAGAATGTACACAACAAATCCCAATTCGGTGGGATTATTAAGCGGTTAGGAGATCGTATCGCCACTTGCCACCTTCTGACTCCATCATCAGATCAGCTCCTAGATACCATAATACTGCATTGTCATCGAGTTTATATATGTTTTTAAAATTTCAGCCCATGAGAAATGATTCAAAGACTTGCAGAATTTGACCGAAACATGAACTACAGAAGTTAAATTAAAAAAATAAGCTTATAATAAAATGATAGCCAGCTTGTAAATATCGGAAAAAGTAATAGAAAGAATTCCGTAGATGCCTGACTTCTAATAAGTGTGCGTAACTTCTCACTCTAGACGACTTTTTTGGATGTAACATTATGAGAAATGCAGAATTTGATTTATGCCATAACACAGCATGATTTGCAATCCTGGCCGTGTTCCACTTGGCTTACGTGGATATTTCACGCTTCATAAAACGTTTCAACCCGTGCATTACGTCTAGATAGCGCAAACGCAACAACTCTAGTGAGACATTTACCTGCGCCCGCGTTCCTTTGCCGGTGCCAAGTTTGGAACTCTAAATCAAGACGAGAAACTAGCTAGACGGTATGTTGTTCCATTCCAAAAATAAATCATGTTTAATAAAAATATGGCAGAAGATAATGGGGATATTGACAACTATCCTATGACTAATTTCGCATAGAACTCATTTATCGCTATTCCCCTGAGAAACTGTCCAATTTTTCAGTAAAAAGTAAAAAAGAGTAAAAAGTTACTTATGTCCGTCCACGGGCTTAAAACTATGTGTAATGTACCAATTTAACGTCGATCGGTTAAGTCACTAAAGAAGAAAAAATAGTGAAACTCACTTTAACATTTATAATATTCCTAGTAATAAGTACAGTAAGTGTAGCAAAACCAGCAGATGCTAATCATTTCATTCTTCATCGGTATCGACTAATGACGTGTAAATTAAAGACATTTCTTAGAATATTCTAAAGAGAAATGAAACTAAATGAAACCCAGAGAAAAAGGATGAGTAAAAACAAGCCGAAACTAACGGCGCGCCTGTGAATGTGGTCAAAATATTCACTCCATCTGTCGTTGAGACAAACGGCGCGTCCGTGAATGCCCAGCGTTAACGAATCCTATGGATACAAACTAATACAAATACGCAGGCATAAGCTTCCAAAAGTTCAATCTAAGTCTTTGATAAGCGTTCCCCTTAAAGGAGATTGGACAGCAGTAATTTTGTGTAAGGATTAGTCTCGTTGGTCTTGTTATTAGTTGACCAACTTGTAGCACTTTGCTATTCAAATTGTTGCCTTAGAAGTTTAGGGCGATCCTAAAACGTTAACGAGTTGCATGATTAATTAGCAACACCATTCCAAGATCGTATAAAACTAAAATTAAATTAAACAACAAAAGCGTCGTTACATAAGTATCGTGACGTCGTACCATTTTGTTATTTGTCAGTACCGTATTTATTTTAATTACTCTTAAACATTTGTTCGTCATTCCTCACTTCGATGAGGTAGGACATACCAAAGATTACCATCTCTTCGTAATGGAAATTCTGTGTTAGAATATTTAATTGCCACTCAGTCACAACAATGTCTCACGAAATTGTAATCACTTGTGAGAATAAGAAAAATTCCAGTTCATCTTCATGTAAATAGGAATCTTTCATGTACATCACGTACGTTAATGCCCTTATTTACATCAGAATGCGTATTACTTTGACTGGAAGGTAGTTATTCTGTATGCTACCAACATAATCATTATAATTTACCCCCGTTCCTAGTAATTTGCCAATAAGCGTAATCGGATTCAATCATCTCAGTTTGAGGAAAATTACCCATATAAGAAGTCTAAAGTTTATATAATTACTGTACATTTTTGATTCCTGCCCAAAAATTCCTTAGACAACTGCTGCCAACTTTCAAAAATAGACGTCAAAGCACCTGCAGAATACAGTGTTAACGGCAAGTCAAAATCAAAAGGAGAACGAGCCCCCTTTATTTCCTAATGATCTCTATAACAAGACATGAAATTGTGCCGTTTAAAATTTCATCCAGTTATATTGAAACAGCGTTCTCATGATATTGAATGAGAGATGACTTGGGAGAAATGTACTTATGTAATGTAAGTAAATATACAGACAGTTTCTCTCAATAGGAATTCTCTCGGCTATTTTCTCGGGCGTCAAAATTGCATACACAGTTATATAGACTTTTCTACTCCCAAAAGAATAACGGTGCAACTTTAACAACCTATTGGAAAGCAGCACCGATGATGGAAATCTCGAATCGGGTGAAAGTATGCTATGTTTTTCACATACCATTCATAATGTATAGGTACTTGAATTTTCCCCATTTCTCCGGCGCGATCAAAACGCGGAAACTATTACGGCAATCGTTTATGTATGTAGATGATTTCTTATCTTCTATAGATTTGTATTCAGGTAGTGCAATGGAATTATTTAACTTTACTTATGCAGCTGTTACAAGATTGTATCCGCTTACGTTACTTTATTATTTCGATATGACGACGGTCAGTTTGATGTAGGTTTAGCAAAATCCTCGGCTAAAGTTTCCTAGTTTATTTCAACTTGACGAGAAAAGGTTGCGTCCCGTGTAATCCCTACCCCTGTGGCTATCGCTCCATTTAGAAGTCAGGATATGTCCAATATAATGTTACTCATGCCAATTTGCTCTTCAAAATCTTTGTCTGTTTGCCTCTTTATGTCGGGCGGTGATGCTGGTGCTTTCAATTACTTAAATTGATGTGTGCACAGCATACAGATCCCGTCAAATGACCGAGGGGCCCTTTGGAGCTTTAATTTAATCAACTCGTGTGCATGTGCATGCTTCCATACCACGGTTCACGAGCAAGGTTACGTATATGTAACCTTTTCAAATTTATTTTGCACCAGCTTTGTGCAAATGTTTCTCCTGAATGTTTATACGTATATTTTGCTATTATAAATAGTACCAGTCTTCCAGTCTAAACAACGTTGTTGTTGAAAACTTACGTGGCTTTTAAAGGCAATGCTTTTAAAAGGCTTATAACTTCTCAGAATTCGGTGCGGACGTTAATACATTGTAAAGAAACCTTTTTACTGGCTCTGTGCTCGCTTATTTTTAATACAATGTTGGTCTCACTTTCAAGTTTTTCATGGTTTCTTTGTAAAAATCTTCCTTCTCAGTAACTTCGTGAGACGATGGAACAATGGCTCATCATTAGCGCCATTAATTACCAATTGCACTGCCATTGTGGAGCGAGATGACATCTAAATTAACTGTTTTTAATTCCATTTCGAGACAAAGTTGGTGTGCTGCTAACTTTCTTGGCAAGTTGGTAAAAGGTAGTATGAGTAGAGTTTATTCAAATATGAATTGGTCTTAAACTTGATTGTGTAGTTTTGAACTTTATATATGTTTTTGCACTGAATTCAATTCAAATTCAGGAAAATACAATCCATGATTTTTGTATGGTGCTTATGGTTATAAATAAGTATAACTATTAATAAGATTTTGGACCCTCAGCACCATACAGGCATTCGTTCATAAAAATATACAAAATACTCACATGGATGTCGTGGCTATCGCCTTAACCTAAAAATCCTTTCCAAAACTATTTTTTCTAATTTGGAAAACCAATATTTGACGTAGATTTCTGGAAGATATCGTCCAGTATTCCTTATATGAGCTTACTTACAGCAATTATAATCTCACTCTTAAAGCGACCAAGTTTTTTTAAAGATGTTTACGTATACATGTACATAACCCTAAAGCACTTTTATAGTATTTTCAATAATCAGATTATCTCAGTCTATAGATGTAATTTTTTTTTTTTTTTTATGGCATAGAGAAGGCAACCGAGCACATAGGCCACCTGATGGCAAGTGGAAACTGTGACCCATAGACATTAGCATAAGACTGCAAATGCGTTGCCAACCCTGAGGACTAAGATGGAATGCCTCTATGCTAGTCATTACACCGGCTGTCTTATCCCCAAACCGGAACACAACAATGCGAACACTGCTGTTTGGCGGTAGGTTAATGGATAAGATGGTGGTAGCGATCCGGACGGACCCTGCACAGGGTCCTACCACCCGCAAAATATAGATTGAACAGAAATTGTAATGTATTGCCATGTTGCCTTTCGTGTAAAGTAACGAGAGCGTTGAAAGACCGGCAATCTTTACACTTACATAATTTACAGTATACAAAAGTAATTTAATTCCAACTCAGTTTAGTAATATTTCAAGCATTGCTGCGGCGTGCGTTGTGTCTGAACAAACATTGTATTATATAAGATGTTATAAAAGTTATTCAATACTTGCATCATTTTATAATGTTTTACCAATAAGATTACAAGATTATCGGCGAATAAATAATGGCTTTTAATCGTGATTGTATTCGAGCTGCAATTTTATAACCGCAAACAAAAACTGTAATGTCCTTACGATTTGTTGCATTGGTTTCAAAGCCGCAACTCGATGCTTCCAAGATTTTATAAGCCTTTGAGCAATACTTTTTGTGATGTAAGACCTAATTTACATTGATAACGTATCAATAACCTATCTGGCAACGGTTATCAGACGTATATTTTGATACGTTAATAACTAAGCATTTACAATGATTAGCATTTCCTGTTCAATTAATTTGGAAAGCAATGCACCACATTGGCAAACATTTCATTTCTATCTCTATTCTATTTATATTTCCAATATATTTCCATACTGAAATGTCTCTAAAATTTGCGACTCCCTTAACTTGAGCGAAATGAACTAATTAATACAATGTATCTTCTAATAAAGCCGAAATCCGCTTCGCTAAAGCCCTTAGGGTTGCCGGTGTCGTGTCCATAAACATAGCGACTCATTTAACTCGTCTAACCCTCCTTACATTATTAACAAAACTGTTAGGTACTTTGTAACACATAAGCAAACTTTCTTGTAACGTCATCCTTTTACATTAAAACGACGTTTCCTTGTCAAGTAATTGATTAGCCTTCCATATTTTATCCACGTTACGTAAATTTTGTTTGATAGCTTATCAATCTGCTTTGAACCTGGTGTAACGTTATTTAAAAATTAGATGGTAGCATAAATTTTCACCCACAAATGTATTTTTAATGCATTTTATTTTTGTCATCTAGTCATTTAATTAATGATCATTTCAGTTTCTTGTGTGTTGTGTGTGCATTGCTTGCTAATTTGCGTCTTATTATCAGTGTCGGTGTCTGCGTTCACTGCTGTACATATATTATTACTCGTGCCTAACCTTCTGTTTAGTTTCTTGCGGTGCTTCTCAACTGTGATCTTCTCTTGGAAACCGCTAGGTTTTGATCTTTATCTAATTGTATAATCAATCTTATTGGTTTTTATTTCACGTTGTCATGTTATTACCATCTCAATGTCCTTGTCACCTGCTAAAAACCATTACAATGCACCTGGGACGTTAACGCGTACTTTCTCGCGGCACTCTCATTACACTTTCGCCACTAATTAAAGCTGCCGATAGAACAATAGCAAGAAGCAAGAACATCTCGAACGTATGCTATTAATTGCCGATCGGATCGTACACGCTTTCTATGACGGAGTACTATTTTAACTCGCGTAGTGATCGTTCTGAGTGACATCTTGTCAGGATTATTTACAATATCCAAAATATCATGTTTATCGCCATGGGGTGCCGTCTTCAATGTGGAATTAGCAAGTTAATGGACGGAATTCAGTTCTGTGCCATAATTTGGTATGATTGTTATGAAAAGTATTTTGTTTATTTTTGGGTATGTTTCATGATTTAGCTGAAGATACACTATCTTATGTGTATCACCAAATGAATGAATAAACTTAAACGGTGACTTAAATCTTTAAGTGGTTGCTTAGTAGTGGTTACTTGTTTACTAAAAAAGCACGACAATAAACCATGATACTGGCGATAAGAAGTACCCACTAACAATAGATGTGTTTTTTTTCTTCTGAAGGTCATTAGAAAGTGTTTAACCACTAAACTCGGCAAATAAGTTTAGTGACGCGTGAAGATTGTCGCCAACATGATAATGTCAAGATAAATAAAAAAAGAACGGGGACATTCTACTGCAATCTGCAATGCGCTGGATTTGGCAAAGCGCCTTGAATGCAGTTATTTATGTGATGAAATAGTTAGGGATTCTTAGTATAAACAAGTAGATGTATTCCCATTATTACCTGGGGTGTTATTTTCTTAAAAACGGCCTTCGGACGGTCTATCGAGTGAACGTGGCGCAGCTTATATAAACCGGCGAATTTTAGCACGTGCATTCTCGATTAGGCAGTAGGGCTTCTGTCGAAGGATCGAACGTATAAGGCTTTTTTAAGAGAAACAACACCCCTGTAACACATTGCTTGAATGCACCGTAGCAATTATGTAAGAAGTTGCTAAATATACATGTAACGTTTCTAGTCCATGCATCTCACTACCGTATGTTTTATAATTAAGTATTAAGTCGTTTTCTTTTCCCACAATTACTAAATAAACAGAGTAATTTGTTTAGCCATTCTGTTTATGGCGACGCTCATCTTATCTGATCAACGCGACTATTTGAATTTTTTGGCTTCTCCAGTGGATGGAACTGAAGCTTTTGACATCCTGTGGGAATCATTGTTACATTTTTTTATTTTTCCATCTTGTACATTGTCCCACTCTTTATTTTTATTCATGTCGTTTGAGCTTGTTCTTTTAGTTCTGTTATGAGTCCTTAGTTTTTTAAGGTTCCGTACCGAATACTGAAAAACGAAACCCTCATAGGTGATTTTGTTTTCCGTCTGTAGTGTTAAATACTCCATACCAAACAAAAGCGTCGTTAAAAATTTAACATAATTTATTAAAGAAGCGAAAGAAAGCCGAGATTCCAAAAGAAATTAACGTGATATAGCTGTCAAGTTAAATATGATAATCAAATTTTTTTTTTTTTTAAATATACGTCTTTTTTGAGATAATTGGATAATTAATGTAAAACGCAGAGTGAAACACCCTTATTATCCTATTAATTTGTATCGTCAACATCGCAGTCAGGCAAACATACACAATTCCAATTTTAAATCGACGTGCATTATTTAATTCTTGTATTATTAGAAACACTAAATATTTATCGAAGAGCGTGAACGGCGTTTAGCTACCAATAATAATCATAATAGAGTCCATTAATCACTGTGAGATTCGCAAATCACGCCACATCACCGAAACTTTCTCACAACCGAAGCAGATTTCTTCATGTCTTATTGGCGGTATTTTCTAATTTCACCAAGTTGTATAACTTGGCAAGTCATCTTGGACCTGAAAACGTCACGTCCCGTAGTAATTAGCTACGATTTGTGTTTGTGACAAGTTGTTCGGAGTGACTTTAGTTGCAGTTTCGTCCGTGTTGTATCTTGTTTTATTGACGGCGGTGTTTGTTTTGCTTATCGTTGAAGTAACTATTTTGTCATCATTTAAATTGATGATTTTACCTTATTTATTTATTTCATTTAAGAATTTATTATTTTTGTGTATGTGTATGATGTCTTTATGAATTTGCTTATCACTATATTGATATCTCTCCTTATCACTACAAAGTTGCGATCTTTTCTGTTTGCTATTTGTTTGGTCCATTGATCTTCCCATCACTTGAGTTCTTGGAGTCCATATTCTATAAGAACCTTAATACTAGGCGCTGAATATTATTATTAATACTATTTCTTTGTCATGTAACTTGATCACTAATGACTAACGCCATGTCCTACAAAGATTATAAAAAGAAGCATTGCCACTATTGCCAGCGTACGTGACCGCATTTAATGCGCATGACATTGTTAATAGCTTATCGGAAATCACGATTTTTCTTTCTAAATATAGATCTCGTGTATTAATAGATTATGTGTTGTGTTAAAGTATGGTTTTGTGTAAAATGTCTCGTTATTGAAAGTGTTTATAGATTAAACTGGTGGTTGTAGGGTGATACGAAACCGATCGCAAAAATCCTGTTCATTATTTCAACATTTAAAGACAAGTTTGTAAGAAATAATCAACTTTTAACCTGTTCAAAATTTGAACTGTTGAAACGGTCGTAGAATAAATTATCAAAGTTAACTCCCCAAGCCTAGATTCTTCTTTTGTTTTTTTTTTTTTAATTTTGCATCAACTTTAAGATTGACAATGGACAAAGGAAATACATGTGTACTGTCAAAAACTTAATGCTAATTCTTACGATAAACCTAACTTGTACAGAAAAAGCATGTACCGCTGTATAACATAGAAGCACGACTGAAACCATACCATAGACAATAAAGGCTGCGCCGGCGCCGGGTCATTGACCGCCGGGTTAAGGCACGGATTTCTTAAAGCAATCCGCTTATTAGGTATTCTATATCGTGTGCGCGTGCACATGCTTCGTAGGCGTGTTTTGTAAGCGCTCTGTAAAAGGAGTACCTATGTTTTTTTTTGTTAAGCATTGAAGGGTGTCTGGCTTTTTAACCGACTTCAAAAAAAGGAGGAGGTTATACGTTCCACTGTATGTATTTTTTTTTTGACTTTTACGCAAGAATTCTGATCGTTGTTAAAAAAATGCAGCATAAATGGTCGGTTTGTAGATGTAGAAGTTATCAAAGTGTGTTTGTATAGTGGGTGTTTTTGGTCACTTTATTTATACATTTTGGACACTGAACATTTCAATTTTGTTCATATGTGACCAAGCTTTAAATATGAATATAAAATCTTTATTAACCCTCAGGCTTAAACAAAACTAATCCTTATGGTGATACCGTGTGTTTTGATTTATTTTATGGCTAGTTTTACTATGTGGTCATTATAATCTCCCTATTTCTTTGTACATAAACATTCAAAAGAACTCGCGGTTCTTTATTATATCAACCAGTGACCGACTTATTTGCCAAAACGAATGAATTTCCCCCGCAAATAATCCGCAACATAGCCAACGGAATTACGTTCAGCGGGCAATTTACTTCTGAAAAGAATTCCTAATTACTTCTGTTAATTCTCTCTTGCGATGGCCGACAAAGTTTAACAGGCCCTAAATCAATGCCACGCTTTTTCTACGCTTCCTTATACAAATTGAAGATTCCCCTCGACGTTTGTCCCTTGAACATTCGGTCAGTGACCTGGTAGTTGCTGGGACGGTCAGAGATTTCCAACACCTTGTTGTGATAATTTATTACTGGGCTGTAAAGTATAGTTAGCACTAAGGTATTACGGTGGAAATATGCAAGCTTGAATATTCATGCAGTGGACAAATTCAAGAGAAATACTTCACTTGGTACCGTAAGCCGTCCATATTTACTCGTATACAGTCGAGAATAAAGTGAAGAGCTATTTTTGAAGTTTGCGTAACTCAATTTTGGCAGTCTGAGTGGATTAGATGTGGATTGGTCCCTTTGGGGACTAAGTAATCTATTTATTGTCGACGAACCTTTTTTGGATGGAAATATCGTTTAAATAGATTCAGCAATGGAATAATCTTATGAAGATAGCGTAATCGAGTCTTTAAATCTTCGGATTAAACATTTTAGCGATCTTAAGCTTGGTTTAGAATAGAAATGGACTATTGACTTGAAACGATATAGCTGTTTTTAACTGTTATTTACTTAGTAAATTGAGAAAAGTTGCACGGAGCAAAGGTCAAGAACATTGAAGTCTAGACGAATAAACGTTTTCGCTACGGATCTTCAACATTATAACGATTGGAAGAATCTCTAGTATAATGTCTAGTGATGAAATGATGATCTCTTGAAAACGTTGGATTTTATTGGCGTATCAAAGATGATTTCGGTTTTAACGGTATGTAAATAGAAAAGAGTAAGAGCAGATGGTCTAGCAGTAGATTTGTTTTATGTTTTAACGTGTTTCGAGAGATCTGGCCACCAGAACTGCTAGTACAAGTTTCATTCTAATCTGATCTGACATAAACATGTCTCGACTAATGCTAGACATTCGGAGGACATGCTTTTTTCTTTTGTTGTATAATAATCCTTTTATCTTGATTTTGAACTTGCTAGTTTTTGTGCATTAATTAGGTTTGCAGAAACAAAGAGAAGATCTCTCTTATTTGCCATTATTTTTTGCTTGTATATTCCTCCTCTCTGTTTTATGCCTCATTCACTGGTCAATCTTTAAATATAGAAACATAGTTCCAGGTATCTAGACCATAGACCAGTATTTTATATTACGGACTACTCGTTGGCTATTTTGCGATGTTGCTGAGTATTTTTAGACCAGGTTACTGGGCAATCAAGCTTCTAAGTGAGGCGAGGAATTTTTCGAACCGTTCCGATCACAAATTATCTCGAAGAGAATCTAGCGTAGTAACTTGGCAGCTTGTTTCCTTTTTTCGTTATGATCTAAATTTAGCAATAACAAGGAGATATTAAAACAAAAAAAAAACAACTTTTTGTCATATTAGCTAACATAATGAACCACGCTTGTTCAAATGTGCATACATATCAAATGCATTTCTACCGCATATATAGGTAGGTACTGCTTCGTGATCACAATATAAGCACAATGGCTGCTGGTACAACAAAACAAAACAAAACCACCCCGCATATTGTTAACCATGCATTAACCTCCTTAGCTCGGCGACCTCTTACTTGCGACACGTAACACACGTAACCGGCGCAAACGCAACCGCTACACAATCCAAAACGTTAATCCCGTCTCTCTCACTCTCCAGCTGCGTTACAACACCGCGAAAGAGACGATAATAGTCGACTTAGAATTACGCTTTTAAGAATGCCACAGGTCGACCGGCGACATTCCGACAGAAAAGCGAGAGTCGATCCAGCCTGATTCAAGGTCTGGATGATAAGTTGTTATTAATGCACAATACTATGTTGTGGCTTAAAATAGAATGGTGATAGTGCATAAGCGAGTGCATTTATGTAAATTGTTTGATTAGGATCGGACGAAGATGGTACACTGCAATGAGAACCTGAGGAAAGTTGTGAAGATAAGGAAGGAGACAAGCAGTGGTATAGAAGTTCGTTATAAGTGGTGAAAAGAAATTATGAGTTCTAAAACATGTACCCTAATTTATCAAGTCTCATCCTGGGTACAACAAGGGCAATATGGGGCATGAGAATGACTTCGCGGAAATCTTAGTTCAAGAAACCAACGGTGATTTTATATAAATCTATTAAAATACAGTTTTAAACACCTTAAGATTCAGTTCCGCTTAATTGCGACGATCGCTGTATCAAATCGTTTGGCTGCGCGTCGTTACTAAGCAATGAGCTTAGTCTTGTCAGTGTTTTTAAATTTTGGGAAATATGCTGCTGCTGTTCTGCTTACATTTTTTGCAAAATTCTACCTGGTAAATCACTGTAGAAGGCAATCTTATCTCCAAATTCGCACAACCCAATTTCGCATCCATTAGATGTTCCAGCATACCGATCATCCGCTTTACAATTTCACCACTTTGACCTCCTTGCTTATATAACCTGCACGATGCGTTAATGTGCCTTGTTTAATTACCCGCTCTCATTTACAATGTAATGTTATCAAAAATCTCAAAACTATAATGACGCATTCAATTAAGCCGACGGGCGTAATTTGAATGCGGCTTACGTAAAAGTTCACAACAGCGGCATCTGAATGAACTGTTTAACACAAACCAAAATTGAGTCAACTCTAAATTCTTCAAAAAGCTTCCGTATGCATTAAGTGATGCACGGTTCTCGCGGCCCCAGAGTATCATGTAACGCGTAATGAATGAATAGGAATCTTTAGAATCTCGTGTCGAAAATCTCATGTCGAAATAAAGTTTGGTAATGAGTACGGATAATCAGTACTTTCGACGCTTTGCGCGTCAGCTTCAATTTTATGATGCCAGCAATCAAGCACTGGTAGTAGCATTCAAGGTACCCTCAGAAGAATGTGATTACCGAAGAAATCTGCAAATTTTGATGCCAAATACTCTGCGATTAGGTAGAATTGGTTCGTGTTGTTTTCTTTGATCACTTTATGTTCTATTCTGGAAATTGTAATTGTGGCTGTAATAAAGCAATGTCCATCTATTATGAGAATTAAATTTGATCTCATGACTAAATATGTGGCCTAATAGAAACACAGAGGAGTCAATGCACTCCCAACCAAAATGGAGTTCGATTTTCACAACGATGCTCTCTCCAACGTAACTCGCTCTTAGCACACTACGATTATTATTCCGTGATAAAAATCTCAAGACGATGGGTTACGTACAATTACTTTCGGCTGGGCCAACTTTATGGGTGTTAGACGCATGCTCTCTTCATGACGTAACTTATGTAAGAAATGTCGGAAATTCTCCTTCCGAGCTGTTAATGTCTTCACTTTTCCCTCAAGGGCTACTGTTAATGTTACTTCAAAACCTTCAATTAAATTGCGTAACAACTATTTATGAACATGAACACTATCATTATTATTAAACAAAACGAAATCGTTTACTAAAGAGAAATTTATAGACCTGTTTTATAGTAGGGTTACTTAAAATAGTTTGATGTTAATCCTATTAAGTTGAAAGTTGGTGCGTAATTTAATTTTGCTATTTACCTACCTTCATTTATTGGCTTCGTCGGTAAGTAATCTTATTAGCTTACATGTGCTAAGTGGTGAAATCTTACTACCAACGTTTCATATTTATAATGAATTATTTTATTTTGGTACTACTAAGTTGCTAATTAATAACATACTTGCTACTCGTACAGGAAAACCGCTGCTAGGTGCAAAAATTATGACCATTCATTTATTGTGTTTAATAAACAAATGAAAAAGACTACTCATTGTACTTTTTTCATAGTATGAACTACACGACCGTAGGTACTTCAGCTGAACTTTTGTCATAATGACTCACAGTCTATATTTATTCAAACAACGTGTCAAATTCTATGAATCAGACTATTACGATGCCGGCCACACGAAAAGGACCACCATTACATTACAACATCTCCACCTCGCAACAAGGTCGCTCGCAGACTCATCGGAATTGTAAATCCACGAAAGCGGCTCCAAAGTCGCGTGCCCGAAACATGTAGAAAGTGTAAGTTGCCATAAAATTAACAGCCCGTTGCTCTACCATAACAGAAAATGCTAATTGAAATCACCAATTACTTGGGTGACTTTCTACAATTGAAGAAACCCCATATGTTATTGTTAATAACCGCGGCACACGATAGAACGAGATTATTCGATTAGCGTGACAAATGGGTTGTGGATGGAGGAAAACGGCCGCTGAACTTAATTGCTGTCTCTAATGCGCTTTCGCTGAAAGAAAACTAATATTTATGGTGTGTCGTTTTAATGCACTTCAGTAGGGTATAAACGAGATGTTTCCGATGAAAATATAGAACTCGACGATACTGCCAAATCAATCCTGCATTTGTACGATTTAACTGACAGTATTAATATTGATACTTTAATTATATTGGGCCAAGCAAAACTAATGGTCAATTACCAAATATATACCTTTTTATTATTCTGTTAACTACACGTTGTAGCCTTAAACACAATGCGCTCTGTTCATTTACTGTAAGCAATGTGGTTAACTTTCTTTCCGCGGCTAGTTAATAACATCGCAGCATAGTTAAATGCGATGCTCCAGCGACTTCACTGGTGCGTCAAAATTTAAATAAAAAGTCTAACTTGCTGATAACGAAACTGTTCCGTTTTATAAAAACAAAATTACATATCTTGCAATGAAATTACAGTTTTCAACTTTACGTGTAAAATTACCCGTTTTACTTCATTGATTCGGAAACTGTATAGGAATTATTCAATAATATCAGTGTCGCAAGCTCAAAATATTGGTATACACGTTAACTGGGGTACAAGTGTAAAAAACGTAACGCGTTCGAGTTGGCTGCCTGCGACGCCCCACTTCGTGTGTAAGTGAGGAACTACTAAGGACCAGATAAGAAGAGGAATGTAATTTTAGATGCTCAATAAAATGATCCCGCAGAAAAACTCAATCCTCAACAATTTCGTGGCCGTTGTCGGCGAATGTCAATATCAATTTGCCGCTAAAAACTCAAGAATCCAAGCCATAATGACGTCGCCGAGAAAAAAAGCCGACAATTCCAAACAAATTGTTGCCGATGATCTCCGGCTGACAAGTTGTCACATTAAACGTTCCACATTTTTGCTGACAAAAACCCGGCTAGCCCAACACGAAAAAAATCGTGGCATCGTGGCTTCGTGACATCTTCGAATTTAACGGCAACACCGGTTCATAAAAAACCCGTCGTTTCCGGTGCGTCGCGTGCGCATCGTAGAGGTGGGACGCGCTTGCGCGTTGCGCAACAGCGGTCGGAAATGCGCTGCAAGACGGGAACTCGCCATGCAATGCTTCACCGTTTTCGTCAATACGGCGTGTCATCTATGAACATGCAAACTATGAAACGGTTATTACCGATTATGGCCCATTAATTACCACTTATTAAAATGTATCTAGTCCGATTTTCATTACAATAGCCCTGAATTTATAAGGTTTAATGTGATTGCAGCGATCGGTTTAACAGCATGAAACAAAACAATTTCATAAGCTGATCGTGAAAGATACGTTCTTTTGTAAGGTCGTTATGCAATTTTGTGTGTTGTAAATGATCCGGTTGGGATAACCATTTTTACAGGTTATTCTGTTATTCTGTTCAGTTGTAAATGGTCGTAATTTTAACGCAGTAATCAATTTTGTAATATCTACGTCGTCGGCATTGAGATTTGCCTTTTAATATGCGGAAATGTTTAGAATGTCATTTTTGATCGCAAAATTCAATGCAAATGAGGTTAAAGCAATTATACATTCGTAATAGCGTCTCGATGTTCGTGATGTATTGCTAAATGCTTAAAAACTATATATCCGATTTTTATCTTTTAGTTTGGCATAGCGCCTGGCGTTGAAATTGTTTAACGACTAATCAGCGGCTGGGTAAAGTAAGCTAATTTGTAGCATTGGATGTGTGAATATGGGTTAACACCGTCCCGAAATAGATCGTCGCCGGTCCTCCAGTCTACGAAGCTTAGTTACTGTTGCCAGTTGATGCGCTAAGCTTGTCAGCGATTCAATCGGCGTAATGGAAGGATTCAATATTGGTTTTTGAACGTTTATGTAGATGATTTGATTAGCTTTCGAGTTTAAATAAGGAATAAATTGCTGAATTCTAAGCATCAAGCGATTTTTTTCATTTTTCGTGATTTCTTCTTGCGTCTTTGAAGACGTGCTCCGTTTCTGCTCTGCCGTGTTCAACAGCATCTTTGATCTTTAATTTATGGGGTTCATAATTATAAGGTCGATTGTTACGATTTGATTCGTTATCTGTTCTTTAATGTCCGTTAAATCCCACACAATAACCAAATATGCGATATTGGCGTAGGTCAACGCTTTATAGTTTTGTGTCGAAACGTCCGTAGTTTGATGAACTTGCTTCCGTTGACATATATAACGTGCACGTGGCTTGCAGTTGCACTCAGCTACGAGACCAGGAAATTGCTTGATAACTACTGTGTAGCGCTTTTAGTCTGATAGCCGCTTCCTGTTTCGCACCCTTAATTGAAAATAGTTTATAGGTCGCAGTAAAGTTTTAGCTGTGGTACTGATTTTTGTGAGAGGTGCGTTGGGTTGCGACTTGCGGCTTACACCATTCCAAATATGATATCTCAGATATCCGCGATGTTCTTCTAAGCTCAAAAAGATAGGGTCCGGTTAATGAACTGACCTTGACGGAGATGTCCGTCTCAAGACACGTCCAAAAATTACTGTTTTCTGTATTTTGACGTTTAATTAGAGTATTTTGTAAGTCCTCATTCAGAGTTGACTGAGGTCTGGTACCGTTATTTATTCTAAACTATTTACGAAGCCTAAAGCTTCCTCCAGATTTCTAGATTAAATAAGTGCATGCTTCATATAAGAGCTTATCATCACTGTTGTCAAGTCAAATATAATTAGAAATACACTATCATATTGCAGTTAAAATCAACTTGCAGGTATAAAAGAGAAAATTAAAGAGCGTGAATATCATAACTTTACACGCAAAGTTACTTGCGGAGATTACATTATTAGATTATAGTGCCTCTTCAATATCGTGTTTGGATACCCGGAGCGCTTCGCCGAACTTTCGACCTCCTATTGACACCTCACGGCACCCATAAGTTGATTTTAAGTACCCCTGATATCATTATAACATTTATCCGCACATGTGGGTTACGTAACCTGATATAGTTCGTGGTGGTAATATTATGCGCTCTACTCCCCTACATTGGCTGTGATGCAATGCGTTTAATAATGTTCATTTCCTAAAATTTCGTATGTATGTCATTTTAATTTGTAGCTTCGGTCGCTATGCTAGGCATAAGTATTATTATCAAATGCTTTCGCTAAGTCTGTGAGGAGAAATGTTCAGAATTAAAATACCTTGAACTTTTTTAATCTGTTGTGGTTTATAATTAAGTTAATATCGTTTTATTCACTTTGGTATCATAAAATATCTTATGAACGGACTTTATTATTAAAAAGTAATTAGAGATTTAAACCGTTCATCCAAAGCAGACTGAAATACTCTTCAAGGGATCTAATTATTTGTCCTAAAAAACTTCATACTGAAGTTTCTCGGCTCTGATTATAATGCCTTTCAGACGAGTATGATAAATTTTAGTTTTTCGACAAAAACAAGAGGTTGTTTTTTAGAGGAACACCGAAAGGTTAATAATTCAAGCAGAAATTGCTTTAGGATATACGAGAATTCGGACTAACTTTGTAATTATTTAAATACCTGTCCAGTTTTAAAAAAGCATCGCGAACGCAAACACCTGTTCCACACGAAACTTGTTTCATATACGCTATGCTATCAGTTCGAGGTCGTGTGCCATTAATATTGTTTTTTTAAGTTGTTTCCTCATGAACACCCCTCTGTCTGTTAGACCAGGTGGCTGGGGGAGTGTTCGGAAATAGAGGGTCTTTGTTTTGTTACAAGGAGCGGTTAGTTTAAACTCAACATCTTTAGATTTGTTGCTTCAAAATCATCAAACTGACGTATGTATATATTTTTCATTGAATTGTCTTAGAAAAAAAGAACATCAGAGTTCATTGATGAACCACTTAACTCTCTCGGAGAAAGCTAGTGATTAATTGTCATTATCATAGGGTTCTATTGTGGTCTAATAATTAAAGATTTTGATGGTATTGTAAATGAAATGACAAATTCCATATTTTATTGTTTGAATTTATTATCATACCTCATTAACAGGCAGGGGAGGGAATAAGCCTACAATTCCAACCTCTTTTATTAAGTTAGCCTGTCATAATCAATATTAATTTTAGGTTTTTCTTGATTTATTATCAAAGTTACAGTTACTTTAGAATATTGATACTATAAGATTCTTGAGTAGGTTATAAAATCAAACTAACCAGTCCTGTAAATCGCGTGGCAACCGATCATAATTTCCACAGCAAAAGTCGTTAGGAAGTCGAAAATGCTCGCCTAATTGCATATGTCATCTCCTAATGATCACGCGAGTTAACTTAACAAGGCTCGTTTACAACGAAGGGTGTGGTAGGTTCATTACCGCTATAACAATTTATGTAATGTAATGACTCTAATGAGCCGTTTAGTTCGGCTTCATCAGTTGTATGGTTGCGCTCGCGACCACATTTTTCTCAATGTCGCCGTGTACAGATCTGGTTAGAGCCAGTTCCCAAGTTGGTAGAAAGTATTCAAGTGTTCAATAAATCGTTTTAAGCACGGTTTACGAAGGGGAAACAGAGTCTCATATAAGTATAACCACGGAGATAAAACGGAGATACATCGTCTGTGATTTGCCAAAAACAACTCTTTGTCATCTTAAGCGATATTGTTGTATGTTCTTACATTGGTCTGAAATGCTCCATTAGGTACTTCGTAACATATCAAATTAGGAAATTGTTGGTGCATGTGATTGTTTAATACAATTGCTGGTATTAAATTTAATGTCAGTTGAGTCAATTAATCAGTTCCTTTATTTCAATAAAAATGAAAAGGGGGAGCAGAGGGGATGAAGGAAGATCATGGGCTTTAATGTCGTAGGGAGAACAGAGATTGCCAACCAATGTTGTAAAGAGGCACCTAGAGAAGATGATAATAATTTCCACATCTGAATTTACCTGATATAGAATCTAGTAACCACCTTAAAACTTCGTTCGTATATTAATCTATTCATCCCCCATTTGCAATTTCATGAACCGGACAAGGGACGGAATGCACTTTGTGCCCTGTAATTAAACATTAATGGCGGTTTCACGTTGGCAAAATTTTGGACGTTGACGTAAAGGGTCCTGTATAGAGGATCGTAATGAGATCACACCGGGTGCCATCTGTCATTGATGTGATTGGGGGGACGCAAAAGCGCCAAGCTCCTCAAATTCCATATAAAACGTACTTGATAGCAATTTCTTGGGCATTGAATTAGTTAATGGTGAAAAAATTGTACACGCAAAGCCAGAAGAGAAAACTGCTGTCGAAAAGAAAAAGGTAGTAAGTATAATAGTATGGTCCATGTGCTCATCTGCCTTTTTATTTTGGAAGGCTGAAAAGAAAGAATTTAGTTTTTTTCTTCTCTTCAGCAATCTTGCCTCTACGTGATATTATACGATTTCATAGATTTCATTAGAGCTATACGTTTTTGTTCATCATGATAATCTAGATGTAGTCCCATGCGAGACATGTAATGATTCACACAGTTGACATTCTACTCCTTTCCGCCTTTCTTTCTCAGATCATCTAGGTCTAGGCGCTCCAGTCCAATTAAAGGTAACGAAGCTGGCGGGACAATTGATTGGCTATAAGTAATTCGATGATATTCGGCAGTCCCATGGTTATTAGGCTAGAACCGCCGGCAGGTAAGCGGTTTCTCAACGGTGTCGCGACAGATGGCATAGTCGCCCACACGGCGCCAGACGATGCGAGTGTGCGAGTGTGGGGTACTAGTTAGAGCGATTTGTCAGTTTTATAAGGGCTCATATGAATGTATTTGTATTTGCACTAGCTGTAGTGGCAGACATCCTTCTGACAACATGAATTTCTGGGCATTTTCGTCAATTTTTGTTTCATATATAGGTGACGAGTTGCCTGCAAGTAATTCCGGATAGAATATCTTTATCGCTATACATGGATGAGGAAATTTTCCGGGATAAACAGTACCCTATGCCCTTTCCCACTGTTCTAGAAATAAATGTAAAACATACATTGAGTGTTTGTATTTAATACTTAATATTAACTTTGTAATCAAGTCCCTAGTACTCGTAAAGATAGGTTATATGTTGTGGCGGGCTCTTTTCCGCAACTCGACGACTCAAGTGTGCGTCTATTTTGCGTCAAGATATATTTAAATCTCCGCTTTCAGTCGGACCTACATTAATAGTACTTACTATCGAGGTCGGCGTTTTTACAACGGTGTCGATTTAACGTGCGTAGGTTGTTTTACGTGCATTCTTATATGACACTTATTGGATGAAATGTTTCATATTTCAAACCGTTAATTGACGTAAAGTAAAATACAGGTGTTTCTGTCGCTTCTTCGTTTTGTTGCTTATTTTGCCTCCAAGTTCGTTGGCCGCTTTAATCTCTGTAATGGTGTTGACAGGCCGTCACCAATCACCGTTCGGTTTGCGGCTTTTCGAAACATTTTACTGATTAGGCTTATTTGAAATTCCATTTTCTAAAAGTATTTAGTCTTCTCGGCCGTTGCCCGCCTTTTCCTGGCTTGGATTTTTGTTTTTGATTATTCATAATGTATTCTTCTATTACAATTGCTTGACTTAAATGTGCTGACTATAGGGATCTTCATCAATATCCAGATACGGGTGAAAGTACTCATCAAAACGTCCTCTGTATGCGGGTTTCCCGTTTTATTATCTAGTGCAATATAAATATCATCTAATATTGCTGTCAACATTACACATATAAAGTACTGCACTTCAATTTTATAAACTTACGAGCTTTTGACGTCATCCGTGTGATATCGTATTTTTGGGGAATCGGCAAAGCAGTTTATTGCCCTTGCCTCTAGTTATCTTGTCCAAAATTTCACATGCTGATACAGTTTCAAAGTTTACCAGTTAAACTATCTAAAAAGAAAGCTAGATAATCTCGTAAATTGATAACGTGACATCAACTAAATTCTTCGTGGATAGCTGCCTTATCAAGGATCAACATGATAAGCAAGCTAACACTGAGAACGCCTTTCGTAACGTCCGTAGCTTCAAACAAAAGCCGGTCTGATTCAGCTCCACTGTAATCTGCCACCGTCTGGCATACACCATTAAGCCCAAAACGTTTCGCCCCGGTGACTTTATGACTGAAATTATAAGATCCAAATACTGTAAAGTATTTTATTGCGAATGGCATGAGATCATTTTGTAAAGGAAATCGGAAGTCATTATCCATACAGCGAAACCACTCCTTTGCACTTAACATTGACGTCTCATCCCTTCTGTTTAAAGCGAATGATCTGGAAAGATAACTTTTTATTTGATTTTGGTTATATTCAGATATTGTTTTATTTTGTATGTTCGACGAGACTTTATGATAGTGTATGTTCATAGCTTCAATTAAAAGGTGACATGAACGCAGCAGTGTCGTTTATACAAGCTA
Source organism: Acleris sparsana (assembly GCA_923062465.1). Lineage (NCBI taxonomy): Eukaryota > Metazoa > Arthropoda > Insecta > Lepidoptera > Tortricidae > Acleris > Acleris sparsana. The sequence goes on from OV281288.1 coordinate 3,479,468, forward strand.
TTATATAATATTGAAAAACGTTGAGTTATGAATTATTAATGCATCTCTAGTGTATTATTCCTTAACCATTATTGTGCCAAATAGTTGACGGCCCTCATTGTTATTCCGTTCCATGTAAACCCTTCAAAGAAACCCCGTCATTCTCATCATGACACAACATTAACTGGAACTCGTCAAGGGACTGACATGCAAACTATTACTGACGTGGACACCAAATTAATCATGGGAATCAATGCGGCATGCGAAACAATGGGTTTCAATGCTGCCCCGGTGACCTTAGCAGCGCTTGAATGAAAATCATGGTTTGTCATTTACTTTTGCACGTTCCGTTTATTGAGGACGCATCTGCTATGTCCAAGGCTGTGCTCAAGTGTTATAATTGAGTTTCAAGTTAATACAGTCTTCTTATCTTGTCACACTTCAGTTGATATTGATATCAACTTTATCAGCTCAACTCACTCTATTTTCATCTTTGAATCTCATATAGATAAGGTGAATCATTGTTATTCTCTTTTAACTTTAGCTTCTCCGTCTAAGAGTAGGTACAACATTGTTGTTATTCCGTTCATTCGAAATAGTGACTTTGACCCACTCGTTGTGCATGTACGGCTTCATATTGAACTGTTGTAATCCGATTGGAAGAGATTTACCAGTATCGTTTTCATGGGGCGAGCGTTTGGCTTACATAAATTGACCCTGTGTGAATACTGAGCCGCTTCGATCACGTTTTTCAACATCCTCACCTTGTCCTCACCATAATTTGGAACTGTTTTGGCGCAGTGCAATTCTTTATGTACACCGTAGTCATTTGTATTCAAATCAGTTCCGTTGAGGAAGTCAGTCCAAATTATATCAATCAATATTTTGTGAACACAATAGAATTCTTCCACGATGTTATTGGAAAGACCTTCTACAGTATTTGTAAAGTTTCTTATTCAAATATCGAAGTCATTAATGCAAAATAACAATACAATAGGAAAGTTGGTAGTATTTTAAGCCTTTCGTTCCTCGAAATCCGTTGTAAAGCCATGTTGCCATCAAAACAGGCTCTTTGCATTGAAGATGCTTTTATCTCACCTTTCTTCAAAAGATTAGAGATAAAGCGATACTTTCTTTGTTTATATCAAGATAACAAGCTAGCGGCATGACGGATGGGCGAGCCCAGAGGCGCGTGATTACATAAAACGTGAAAGTATTATGTCGAGCAATTGAAAAGATCATGTCTTAAATACGTTTCTCATGGAATTACCGCTGGTTTTAATCTAACAGTGTTGCGGAGATTAAGCACGACAAAGAAAATGTATTGTGTACGTGCATGATGGTGCAAAACTGAAATAAACGGTGAATTGCGATTTACTTGTGACTAGCAAAACACTCCGGTTTCGCTCTCTAAATTACAACATTTATGGGACTGGTCTCTTAGCTAACCTCTTACGAACGATCAACCTTTGACATAAGTTGTCAGACAGAAATATAGACTTGTAATGTAAGTCCAAAGTTGTCTGAATATCTAGGAGCAAAATCAGACATCTGTCTTAACTATTAATTAATCTTTGCGACATGAAGGAATATTGAATGTGACAACCATGAGTTGTGATTATTCAAATAATTTGTCATGCTGGAAAAAAAATCTAGTTACATGCAAAGTATTTTGCAAGATAAGATTCACGTCCACTTTTTTTATACCTAGTTTATTTTTTGTGAAATTATTCCCAGATTTAAACATGCTAGAATTTACTATCTACTCTTATTTCATTTAGGAATATGTGACCAGTTTAGTGCTAGATCATTATATTTTTAGGGAAAGAATCATAACTGTAAAATAACTATGATAGCCTATAAGTTATTGTCATATTAAAACACCGCTACGCCATAAATGACGTTATCTTTAAAGATTTAAAATTAATTGTTTAGTTATAACCAACATTAATTATCCCAGGCTAATTGTAAAAAACATCATAGTCATTGAATGGCTTAATTATAACTGTTTTATTGTTCTGATTGCGTGTGCTGATAATTATTTATTTTGAAATGGATTAATTTACTACTTCACAATCACATGCACATTTAACTAATGAAACCGGTTTTACGTTAATCATACTTAACTTCAGGTGTATTTAGTTAAGTCCGCCGTCCTAATCTGATTAGGTCTTTGATCTGCAAGTATGAAGTTCGACTTGTAAAGTTCTTATATTAAGCTGACTTTAGTCTTTAAGTCTTTCAAAGCTTTGCCACGGCTAATCTTAGTCTTGTCTCAGTTCTCTTCCTCGCAGTATATAATGATGTGCATTTAATCTCCATGTAACAAGATTAAATCGCTGGCGCTGGCGTGTTATATTAAGGAACTCGCTTTACAACTCGACGGACGAATTATTCACCGGCGAGTTTAACCCTTAAAGTCGCAAAATTAAAAAAGAAACTGAAATCTAGCCCCATTGGATTTCACCTAACTACACAATTTTATTAAAATAAAAAATACAAAAAGTTCACCTTAAGAAATGTGTATGCAAAATAACTTTTTTTTTTAAAGTCGTGTAAGTTTATTAGATAGCTTAACCTTCGCTGGTATTGGTCGTTTTTAAGAGATTCACTAAGTGTCGCTAAAGTATTGATTTTTATACGCAGAAAAGACGAAGTCTTTCAATCAAACCATGGCAAGCCTTACTTGACCCGTCATCTTGGATCAACTACTTGATTGTGTGTCTTCGACCTTGGTCAAAACAACTCTGCCAAGGTTGTAAGTGCCTAACGCTGCATAATTCTTACTAACGCATGGGATACTTATAATTGCCGGTTAAAATGACCCCTGTACAGCAAAGCCTCGAAGGACCAGTGTCATAGACACTAAACTGCCTTAGATCGTATCGATTCCATGGGTCTAGTAGAGCTGGTTTATTCGCGCAAACTTACCATTGCTTTTTCGAGAATATCTCCACTGTGGAACTAATCGTTAAGTCGCCGCGATCCTACCAAGATTACGATGTATTGTCTGTTTGCTTTCCTCCCTCAGGCATGTGAAAGACTTGTTCAAGATTGTTAGTATCGTATCGTCACGAGTATATTTCCATAAGATAGTTGTACTTGGCTTGTTAAACTGTCTAGTAATTTAATATTGTCATGTTTGCTATTAGCTAGTAAATTATTATTCCTGTAGACGTTTTCTCTTTCACCTTCCCATGTAAACCTTTATTAATACTGGCCGAAAAAGACCTGAGCTGAGGGACACCTTATTTGAATTTAACTTGACGTTTTTCCAATACACTTATGGAGTCATTTTACCGTTAACATCAGGTGGACAAGAAGCCACATTTTTCCTATAAAGAAGAAGATAACAGTTTGAATTCAAAACGAAAAATTTAAAGCCAAGAGGACAATTCCTTTAAATTTATTCACAAACTTATAGCTTCTGTCAAATAAACTACTATAACATGGTCGCCTCCTAAGCCATCGTCCACGTTTATTGCATCCTTACCTTAACATATTCAGTACCATTCTGCCTCATTTCCATGCAAATTAGACCTAATACGGAGTTGCTGCTCCAAATGTGTTAAGCCGAATGGACCAAGAGACGTTAGTGCGTGCGTGACAATTCTCGTGTAGCGGTGGCTTTCTGGCTGTACTTCCTTTATTACTTAAATGTCAGATGTTTTGTGGCTGCAATGTCTTGTTGCGAAGAACTCAATTTTTCGAAAATTTGATTAAGAGTTGTAAAAATTGTATTGTTGTACTATTCATAATTATATTATGTTCTGCAAGTAAGCCTTGAAAGTTCTTTTAAATGCCTGAGTCTAGGAATCTCTATATTTAGGATCCGTAGCAGAAAATTAACGATAATTAGTTCACGCATCTTATATCTAGATGGCCACTGTGCCTTTCTGGGTTAAAACTGTTCTTGTTTCCCTTCCGTGCTGGATGTATAACAGAATCGTGATCTCACGAATATCTGCTGGAATCTGGCCAGTTTCGAACATTTCTACTATTTGTTTACATTTAGAATCGCAAATACCGTGTAGGATAGGTTAGTTAGTCCTGCTACGTTCTCTCACGTCGGGTTTCTGTGGAACGTAAACAAATCGGTAACACATACATACTCGCGTATGACTGCGACTGATTTGATTATAAATAAACTTGAATTTTACTTCCTGTTTTTAGTTTTCGAGTGCTTTTTCATCTAATAGCTACTTATGAGTTCTGTGTCTAAGACAATATATCTAATTTCCTAGTAAGGTCAGAAGAGCACTAAAATTCTATAAAGCTTGATTTTATTACTTTCGTTTAAGATACAGATGAAAATACCAAGATGATGAATTGTTATAATCAGGTTCAATCCATTTTGAATTGTGGCCAGTAATTGGGAAAGTCAACGGCTGGCGTCAACAACTTTGCGAATTCGAACACCTTACACTTACGTAACGGTGTTACGAAGTAAACGGTCGTTTACATATTTAACCATATCCCAATGTATACATGTTCTCGCTCCAAAATTTGCAGACCGCGAAGTTCTTGTAAAACCGGAGTGATGACTTCAAGTTCAAACTAGTTGAAGTTACAGAATGCGAAGCGCCGCCAATCATTCCGAAATATTGGTAATGATTTAGTTGGACAGTTGAACGCGTAGCTAGAATTTTATCGGCTAATTATAACGGTAAACTGCTAATTAAGAAGTTATCGAACAATGCGGATTCACGCAATTATACTGTCTACATGTTGCTATGAGTGGAATTGACCATCGTAGCGTAGTTCCGACCAAATCATTTCTTTAGATATGCAAGTTTGATTACTAATACTTGACGTCCTTTCACTCAGCCGTGTACTAATTCATTATGACATTCATTGATTTTAAATGACTTGAACATTTGTGTAGTTATGGCACCAGTCCAAACAAAACACTTTCCCCGAGAGCGAAATCAATCTTCTATATGAATTTTATTATTTTAATTAACAATATCGTGACCCATTGCAGATTCAACACCAATGGTTGAAAAAATATAAACAAACGATCCATTACCTCATAATGGCTTTATGCCCGTTATTATCAAATAGCCAATGACCTTGTCTCGGTTTGGCCCAACACCAAGTGCCGATGACTCCTCTGGCACTTTCTACTAGTTTTTGTTGACTCTACTTTATAAATCAAGTTTTGAATACGATATACATTGCTCTTTGGGACTCTGTTGAATGTAATGAATTACAAGCTCCTGCGTTAATGTATTCCTTGACGTGTTATTAATCATTTAAATAATTACTGTCACTATCACTTCTATTTTGTTTTTTTTTATTTTTGGAAAGCAGCTGTTGTCCTATTTGTATGATTTATTCCGATTACGTAAGAAAGTATGGCTTTTAATCAACTTGTTTATTCATTTCTTGTACTAGGCACATTTTCAAATGACTTTGAATAATTGAAACTCTTTCTTAATTGTTGGAATCTTTTATGATTAATTACTTACTAAAATCATTCATTCATCTCTCAACTTTCTTCCCAACTTTTAAAGCATTCAAACTTCCGTCATCTCAGTATGACAACATTCCGGAATCCACATTAAAATTCCAACATCCAGCGTTCCAGCACTCAGATTCCAGGTGGAAAGTCCTCAGTAATAATAATAAGTGTCAGCCCGTCTGTCCGAGTCAGGTGTTAACTAAAATGAATGCTCGCACCTGCCATTGCTCGTTTGGACTAACTTGGAACGCGTGTATGAAGATGTATATCTTTGCCGCGGATAGATCTAAATACGTCTGTGTTCATTTCTATAGGATTAATTGTCGGTTCCATTACGAAATTCCTTCTTGCTTGTCATTTGTCAATTTGAAGCTGTTGAATATGGTAATTTGTTCGTTTTATTGTCTGTTGTAATCGTAAAATTAATTTTATTTTAAAATTAAACTTTGGAATCTATAGTTGACTAATCTTATTTCTTGATGATTTGCCAGTAATTGCCTTTTGGTATGTCAGATTGTAAAATGTAATTTTATGCGTTAACGCGACCTTTTCGAGTCTCGTCTCTTTATAAAGCGATAAATGAATTTGAATTGGCATGCTGTTCAATGTCCATTACAATTGTAATACCCTCGTTCACGGCAAGTGCCCCAACCCGCCCGTTACCTGCGATTCAGGTGCGTGGGAGTCGACACCTTGGTCAATTGTTTGTTATGATGGTGATAAAAGTGAACTGTTAACATTTTATTCGGCATTTCGAAACTGGCGGCGTTATCTACATGTTAAATGTGGGTGCTCCTTGAAATCTCGACAAACTTTTCATCGAATTTCATTTCATCGAAAACGATTCATAGAATATTTAGTATAAATATTATCTCTTGGCTTGTCTGTATTATGGCTTCATCGACTATTCATTATAAATTAAAACAATTATTAGAACAACGGTACAAGGATTTTTAAATGCTTAAAAATACATTTCATAAACTATTCAAGAGACGGAACAACCAGAAGTTTGTTATGCGACAGAGTACAAATAGGTGCGACGCCGAGCGAAGCGAGGAGTGGGGTTAGGTTAACTGCGACCTAACAGCGCACGAAGCCGAGCGTCAGAACCGATTTGTTTTATTCCCAAATATGTCACACACACAATGCCAGAAATCTAGGCTCAAAAAGTATGAAATAAAAATCTGTCACATAAAGTATCTAGTTAATAATATTTATAAACATTAAAAATCGGTGTTTTAAAAATACATCATTTAATTGTTCGATGTTAAGAATATTCGATCAAATGAAAATAAGACAATCGTTGACTTTGAACTGAAATTCGATTAAACGTTTGTTGATATTTCAAGGGTAAACCGTTAAATGTATTTCTAGAGTGTCCGTATTTATGGCGTTTAATTTTTCGATCTATTTTTGTATTTATCACGTACAATGTTAATTAGGTAGATTTAATCATCATTATCAAGTGACAAAAATATTTATCGTTATACCTTGACGTGTGAACATGATAAATAGTAACGAATTCGTGGTGAAAAAAATAATTGCTTAAGCATGATAGTGATACTGACACGGCCGTAATCGAATGAATCCTTTTAAAGCGGTTGCAACGTGTAAAGAAGCTATTTACTTCATAACACAACACATGTAAGCTGACGTAACAAGTCAAGACTCTAGACGTCTTGAATTTCATGCGTTTCATATCACTACTGCGCTTGGCTGAGCGTGTATTATGTTAGATGCACTGATCACGGTCAGTCTTGAATGGATGTGTACGTGGGTGATGTTTACTTTCTTTGACAATACTCCAGTGTCTATTATAGTACACACAATGAATGACCTTTGTTCAAATGTTTTTCTATTGAATTTGGGTTGTTTATTTTAGAATTAGAACAGATTCTTTTGTTTACTTCACGTTCGACACGTTATGCCTTATTTTAAACCATTATAACATGACAAAGGTGTTTTGTGTTGTCTGCAATACATCAAATTCTTTCGACAATATTGTGGGTGAAGGAAGTTGCATCAGAAGCACCTTACCGCCTTACCCACGTTCGTCCCACATCGCTTGGCCCTGATTGGCCCTTTGTTCATGGATAAAATTGTATGCAGATATGGATTTTTTCGAAATCATTAAGAGATTAATCAATGCATCATCAATGGATGGGGTTCAGACACAACATAACTATTTGTGTTATGTCCAAACCACTAAGACTGAAACCTTTTTTTTTTTAATTATGTTTAAGCAACAACAACGGTTAGCTGGACATTCTAATTCCGTTAATATTGTGTTTGAATTTCCGTTATGTACATACATAAATACAAAATTTGAAATCATTCCAATAGTTTATCGTTTCTTCGGACGGAATTGAATAATCGAGAAGTCATTCTTATAAAATCCCTTTAAACTGTGTATCTATAACCTTCTAAAGGCCGTAATTATGTTACACAGAGGACATTAATCGCATGGTTGAACCATTGTATATATGCTTCCACATTAACATTGCGTTACGCTTTGAAATTCTGAGTAGGCCTGCGTTTAATCGGTGCTTGACTCAATAGAAGCTCCCAGGAACCCTTGGCGGTGAAAAGGATCATATTCCAAGGAAACCTCTTTCTATATGCTCTGTTTATAAGTCATGGTTTAAAGATGCGTTTATTTCAAGAATCTCATTGATTTCTCAATATTTATCATACAGTTTTGCCTCTATGTTCAATCCACGTGTTCTCATTACTATGGTATTTATCTTAATAATCTAATGAGTGTTTATCTTTGTTTCAGGTAAGTCACGCGAGCACGTCACGTTTCAGCCATATTCGCACAAAGTCGCACTACAGAAACAAGTTAACTGCATTTTCTACTGTATGTTTAAGTAGTTGCCTTATTCTCTCACGACATCATGTGACAATTGAAGAGATGAAATTGAATGATTAATTTCTGGTTTGCGTATGTAACAATTTTGTTGCGGCGGGTAGACAGTTTTGACTTGCAATACAAAGTTTTAATTCGAGTATAACTTATTAACCGGAGGCAGAATCCGACTACTCCTTTCCAAATTTCCACCTTCCCACCCAAATTCGTATAGCTCCCGGAAATTATCTTTCTCGACGTAATTAATTATAAACTCACATAGGAGAAGTCATGTGTTCATATGCCTGTTCCTTGCATTATAACCGTTGTGCGAGAGATTACTAACTTAGAACTTGAGTTATGATGTTTTCAATGTCTGGGAAACTACTTATAATGTCCAGGAAGATAAGCACATATAGTAACATATATATCTGTCATCCGTGTTTATAAATTAAACATTTCTTCGAATCTCCATTCAGCCGCGTCTTACGAGCTGGAAGAATGCAGTGACGAAATGTTTCTAATTATACATCGGCCATTAACAAGTGGCGAAGGACAAGTGGGTAGGAAAACGCAGGATGCATCCTATGACGCACGATGCACTCACTGAAACGTCCCGATACACATACATTTATTATATTAAATCTATGATCAGAGTAGTTCCATCGTTTCCATTTGCATGTAAACCTGCCTGATTGAGAGTTTGCAAGGTGAATGATAAAAATTAAGAGAAGCTTTTGTTGCCTACTCCTTTTTTGAACAGTCATCATCTATCCAGGTGGTAGGACCTTGTGCAGGGTCCGTCCGGATCGCTACCACCATCTTATCCATTAACCTACCGCCAAACAGCAGTGTTAGCGCATTGTTGTGTTCCGGTTTGGGGATAAGACAGCCGGTGTAATGAATAGCATAGAGGCATTCCATCTTGGTCCTCAGGGTTGGCAACGCATTTGCAGTCTTAGGCTTGCAGTCTTGTGAATGCGAATTTCAATGGGTCACAGTTTCCATTTACCATCAGGTGGCCTGTGTGCCCGCTTGCCTTCTCTATGCCATAAAAAAAAATACAAAGTGCCGAGTTCAAAGTACAACTTCATCGTCAAATTAGGTATTAGACGCCATAACAGTAGTTTAAATTTCTATTCAAAATTTCCGCCCATTTCAATAACACGAACAGATTCAAAATACTTCTTTGCTTGTCGTTCGTTTTTAGCGCGTCAAGACCTGCTCTTAACTTTAATGTTTTTGCAAGATTTTAAATTAACGTACTTCCAATTAAACAAACAAACATGTCAAATTAAATAACAGCTTGATAAATCAGCATTCAGTTACTATTTTAAAAATATTTTTCTTGATTTAGTTAGTCTCTCCATGTTCGAACAATTTTATCCCAAAAAATCTAAGCTTATTGGTGAGAAGCGAACGAAGTGAGCAAAGCTCCATTCTTCCGCGATTCGGATGGTCGTTTGTCCGCATGCTCCTCCCAAACTATTTGAGATATCAGGATCAAGGGAGCAATTTTTTTGCTGAACATGGGGAATAGGCCCTCACATACGTAATGCAACGTATATTAATAAAACATATGTCGATTAGACCCTCTAACCTCTAATTACAGTGTCTAACCGGAATGCTGGAAAATATGACTGTTAAATTATGAATCTCAATACAAATGTGAATCAATAAACGTAACCGTTTCTAGAGGGCCCAAAAATAACTGATTCATTTAGCCCGTAATACGACATCTAGCCAAAGATGGTTTAGAAAAAATAAGGAGGAATAATCACCGAAAATCTATTCCCATAGACTTTCAATGGGAAAAATGGGAAAATTGCTTCGCTCCATTTAGACCTGCACGGGTACAGCAAGTGCACCTGGTTGTAATTTCACTCTCTTTGTTATGTTTAATTGTTTAGTGTTGTTCCTACACAGCAGCTATGATATTTGTCTATGCAGAAGAGTAGGTAATTTATTTTTGTATTGCAACCTCGCCATGTTTTTGGTAACCGCAAGATGTGAGAAGTGTGTCGTGCATTGTTATATAGCTTTTGTTTCGTCTGCAGGATGCAGTTGAAACTTAAGAAGACCCGCGTATCTAAGCTAGACACAGTTTATAAAGTTTACAAGAGGAAATTTAATAAAAGTTACGTCTTACTTTAGTTAAAACTGCTTTTGTTTGCAAAAATATACTCGTAACAATGAGGGACACCTTTTTTCAAAAATATGGAAATCCTGTTTGTAGAAATAGACCCTCATTAACATCATCATCATCATTATTTTATATTGTTAAGAGGTCTTGTTCATCTAAATGAACATGTTATTTCTAATTGCTCCAAACTCGATCCATCAAATTTTAAATAAAGTTGCCATAAACAATATACATGTCGCAACTAAATTTATTAAAACTTTTTAAACATTTTAAAAACCTTTTTGTTTCGCAATTATAATTGAAACAGTTGGATACAATATTACTTTTGCTCGCGGCATCGGTCAAATTGCTCGCTATTTTCGTTAGGGTTCTACTCCACAATCGAAGTTTCAATTTATGTTACCCCAATCTCTTTGTTTGGATTTCATTATCAATTTTTCCAAAATTTAGTACATGAATCATGCTCTATCAAAACATAAACATTCACGTCTAATTTCTGTGTTGTCGTAACGACTAAATTAAATGCTTGTTCACAATAAATATTTAAAACTAAATTTGGTTCTTTTCCTTTGTGATTATCAAAAGCTATGGCGTTTTTGTTCAAAGGTAAACATTGGAGTCACCCTTAATGCTTTTCAGGGCCGATCCCTTCTGTTATAACAACGTTAATATACAAAGTAAACAGCACTCTTATAACGAAACACCCATTTAACGGTTGAATCGATATTGTATATCCCACATATGGCGCAAAGTATTAACGTCCTACGTAAAGTTTGAAATGTCGACGCTTTGAAACAGTTTGGATGAGTTTTGCTCTCGTCAGCGACGGCAAATAAAATTCTCCAGTCTGCCTGTGATGGTAATCCCTTTAGTTCATTATCTTTTTCGCAAACTTTAAAAGTTTGCAGCTCGTTCGTCAGTTTTCTCACTTATGTTACGCATTTCACTAAGTTCCTTTAGTTTTAAAAAACGATAGAATATTGCTTCCTTAGAAATAGCTAAGAAGGTTGACGGTAAACGTCTAGAAGTTTGAATAACAATGATTCCATATCTTCGCCGAGCTCTTATGCAGGTTAATATATAATTAATGATCTTGGTAATTTTAATATGATATGACGTCCCTTACTTTATTTGAGGCACGAAAATCTTGTGTCAATATCTACTGATAAATCCTTCATTGTTTGAAACCTTTATAGAAAACAAAACAATCTTATTTCATGGATCCATTATAACAACAACGTTCATACAGTCCTACTAGATCTAATGACGCTGGGGTTATAAAATCAATCAGATCAGGTATTGTTTGCGAGAGATGTTTATAATCCGTTGGTTGGTAAACAAAACAGAGAGACATTATTTTCAATAGAGACATCCCTGTCCAAACAAAATGCCTTGTTTGGAGTACAATTTAGAGATTCCTGGGCTTATTTGCCGATAATTGAGTCTTAACACTTTGTTAATTAAAGAATAGATAGATTAACGGTAACAGAGCAATGATTCAGAAATTAAGCTCGCTGGTAACGAATAACGATGCTCTTGTTAGATTGTACATTAGTTCAGAATGACATTTATATAAATAACGCAAGTTCAAGCCAAAAGCAAGAGAATAATTACGTAAATTGCTACAAAACATGTTCTAAATACCAAAACAAAAGAATGCAAGACAAATGTCTGTCATGTTGTGTCGTGACGAACTTTTTGCAGGCGTCCGAAAAATTCGACGGTCCTGTCGTATATTTGTCACTAGTGACCCAGTTTTGCTAAGCGTACTTTTAAATTTCGTACCCAACCCATCTGACACGCTTAATGATTTATAATGGTGCCGCGTTCGTGACTTACTGTTGCCAAAATTTTGTTTAGATCATTAGAAAGAAATAATCGTTCACTTTCTATTTGTCTTGTTATGATTCTCCCACGGCACTCACCGGCTTTTTGAAACAGTTTAGTAAAGATCATATTAAAATACTTGAAGAAGTTATCAAGTTTCCTACTTTGACAATTATCTTGCGAGCATAATAAAGGTTCCCAAAGATTTATTTGAGCCTTAGTACTTTGATAGAGTATAGAAATCTAAGCAAAATAGTGCCTTCGGTACTGAAATAGCACTTTCACACCTACGGAATGTTTTGCTTCATCCTGCATCTTACTGAATATTACACGCTTTCACTACAATTCGATACATTAGTTTTGTTCTGTAAATTGTAAAACACAAATAAAAGTAACAAAAACAACTCTGCTCGCTCAAAGAATGCTCTTGGATTAGTATTTTGTTTTTTAATCCAAACGAGCACATGCTGAGATTAAACTCGCATCTGTTTGCAACGTTTATACATTGAACTCGTTAAAAATCAACAATTGGCAAACGAACTCCAATTCCCAACAATACCCATTATGCCCGAACTTTGAAATTGCCCTGGCATTTTCGTCCGGTCTCGTAAACATGTCACGCCGTATCTCTAAAACTTTTTTAAAAACAACTTTATTCGCTTCCATAAAGAATTCTGTTTCCCCATTGGTGATATTGACACCCTCGACAGCGATTAGTGATGCCTCGACATCTGGATGGTCATCGGATGTTGCAATGATTTGCGGATTCACGTCAACTCGCGTCTCCGCCGGCCTTGGTTTGAATTCCGGGACAGTTAATGTAACCGCTCGATCTGTTTTAAACTGTCGCGGTACCGTTCCTTTGAAATTAGTCTCCAGTTCTCCACTGATATATCGGCGTTTGATGTCACTAACGGACTGGCCTCTACCGTCCATTACAATTATTGTGAAAAGATTATATTTCTAAAAACCGATGCCTTCGTTCAGACGAGTAGATTGCGTGCCTTTGGCGCGAATTGATAACCAACTGTCAATTAATAAGCAAGCAACTGAAGCATGGCAGACGTGTAAATGTTGGAAAAATGACTTTTTACGTCAGAATTTAGCATTGTTCGCACTTATTTATTGACTATTTGCGTATTTGCCTCGTTCCGCATAGACGTAACAACGGCAAGACGAATGCATTTGCACGCCGTGGATTCCCTGTTAACGCATTCAGGGCCGGGTTTTAAAATGTATACACAAATTAGGCTCGATATGGAGTTGTTAGAACTGTGTGTAAGGAATGCGAGATTCGCGATAGGTCGTGCACTGGTGGAATTCAGAATGGACAACGGGAATATATTGGAAGGCTAGAAAAGTGTTGAAGTAATTGTATATTATGACGTAACTGACGGTAGTTTTACAGATTATTCAGATGATATGGGTGTGGGGATACCAAAACTGTGTTCTGATGATTAATATATATTAAAAATTGTGAACGCGATATCTGCAATGCATTAGGATTAACGTGGACTATACGGCGCCGGATATATTATAAATATTATCACGCCATACATGCACATCGCATACGTATTACAAAAATATTGTTGAGTATCACAGTATCATGAGTGTTATCCGTATATTATGAAATTTCCGAAAAGATTGATGCGTTATAATAAGCAGAAATCAATCAAATAGTTCCCTCCTAGGCTTGTGTCAATGAATCTTACCCTTATCATCAACATTATTATCCAACTTGAATTCGAGTAAAGGGGTTTGGGTAAAAGTGTTGTCATTTGTAAGTCATACATTTTCAGCGTCCATTCGTAAAAGTGGTAAATTTTGATAGAATTATTCAAAATAAACATATTTCGTTATGTAAGGACAAAATCACTCGAGATCACTAATTAAAAGGTTCAAAGCAAGCTCTACAATGAGATTCTACAACTCAAAACAGTAAAGACATGCGCAGTGACCAGGATCCAAACTGGCCACTGTTTCTACCTAATGGGTATGAAACAAGACGCGACATGCAGGTTTTGTCAGGAAACAAAGACAGCAAAGAAGTATCTACCTAGGGCGATATAGCATGGACCCACAAGAGATACAACTGGAAATTGTTGGATGAAACGGTCGTTTGCGGTGAGCTGTAAACAAAGGGCTGCCACAAATGATCAGCAACGGTCGAAGTGGCACACAAGGCCCATCTAAACTCCCCAGTAATAATAATATGTAATGTAATACTCTAAAGTGCATCGGAGCCGAGATATTTAAATATTCATACGTGGGCGGACTTTTAGTATCAAAAACTGAATACTTTAATCTTTAATTTCTCCGCTGCGATAATATTTAATGCCATGAATTATATATATCTATGTGTATTTAGAGGTCCTCTAAATAACTTCGTAAAAACCACCCCAGGCGGCGGAAAAAAAAGGAAAATTTCTTCATATAAGCTTACCCTATACATTAAAGTTAAATTTAAAATTATATCGTTTAGCCTTATTATTTCTTAACTTTCATTCTAAGTTCTTTAGATTTTATTTTATTTAATCGGTTTTCACACGCTAACAACTAATTATCGTAAAACATTATTGTAATAATAATATTTAATCAATAGTAAATAATTATTAGGTACGAGTACAATCAAGCAATGGCTCATAAAATGAACTGGAGTATATTTTAATCATTTTTGCTTTAGGGCCTAAGATTACGATAAGATAATTAGGACGATATATATAGCTTTTATAGTTTTCTGTTTAGAACTGAAAACGATTATTTTGAAATATTAACTAAATTACCCTTAATTAAACTAAAATTAGTAATATAGAGGTTATTAATAAAGAGGTTCAATTGTGTGTTTTTTTGTACGATAGGAATCTCTGAAACAACTAAATCAATTATACAAATTAATTGGTATAATTAGTCGTATAATTAGTCGGGTATACAGTACCATAATATACAGGTGTCCTAGAAACTGACGTCAATCCGCCTAGGGCTGATGGAGCAGCTAAAAAGCTATTGTTCAGCAATTTTTACTAGTTTCGGGGATATTGATCATTTTAATCTGAATTTTTGCAAACACTGATACACCTAGTATGGAGAGACAAATTTTATGCCACCACTTATTAGGTACCACAGAAAACTTATAAAATAAAACATGAAATTAATTTTTCGTGACGTAACATAAAGGAAAATTACAAAAATTCAGATTGAAATGACCAATATCACCAAAACCAGTAAAAATCGCTGAACATACGTAGGGGTTAAATCGATAGCTTTTTAGCTTCTCTATCAGCCCTAGCCGGATTGACGTCGGTTTCTGGGACACCCTGTATATGTACATCTAAAGTAAAAAACATTAACAAGCTTAAATTTATTTACATTCGAAGCTCGAAACAAATCAAAAGCATATAGAACGTGAGGTGATTTAATAACACTCTAAGATTACTTACTAACCAGACACGCTTTATTGCTCTACAGTATGTAGCATATTTTGGTTTTTATCATTGACTTCTGTTTTTTTTTATGGCAGCAGGTGGATAAGTTGTGCTTTAAGCAATGTTTTAATTGGCTATTACGCTTTCATAAGTATTAATGTTTTCATTTATTCTCTACTTCATTTCTAGTTGAATTATTAGGAATAATGGTATAGGGTGCATACGGATACGCACATAACGCACAATTATAGTACAATAGTTTTTAACAATCGACAAAATAGAAAGAGTAATAAGTTTAGTGTACTTTGTCACTTTAATCGCTGTGATAATTCATACATTACAGTTAAAACATGGCATTAAATAGACAAGGTACTACAGTGTATACATATTTAATTTATGAACTCGACTGTACAGTGTGATAGCTCTGAGAAGGTACTTCGGGTTTGTACTTGTCTCTCACTCGCTCTCATACGCTCTTATTATAAGAGCGAGTGAGAGAAGTTCTAACCTGAAGCACCTTCTAAAACAGTTCTAATTACTCACAGACTGTATCTATGTATGTGTGCATCTGTGTATCATCTGTGCGTCTGTCTTTGGCATTGTAACTCCGAAACAGATTGACTCATTTCGACGAAGTTTAAAAAAAGTTAGTTTAATCGGGATTGTTCTTAGTTAGGTCTCATGAAAATTGATTGGACTGTTCAAATGATATCACTGGTGAAATGGCAATGCATTTGAAATCTTAAGCAGTCTTGAGATTGTAGTCTTGAGAATTCAAATTTCTCAGATCCCACTTACCATCAGGTGGCCTGAGTGCTCGTGTGTCTTTTTGTTGCCATAAATAAATCAAATTATATCGCACGTTTTTACCTATTTTACTAGATACTAGCTGTTGCCCGCGACTCCGTCCGCGCAGAAAAATAAAACAATAGCCTATGATACTCAAGGATATTATTATTATTATTTATTCATGAACAATACAGGATTGTGTTTGAAATATACAATTGAATGAGGTGCTTAGAATACCACGATGGCGTTAATATTATAACTTATATGTAATCACTTACAACATGTATCAACACAATTTACAATATACTCGTAGATAATATTCATAACACTCGAAAGGTTTACAATTTATACACATAACACTGTTCAAATAATTCATCAATACTACAAAAACAACCTTTTAAAAAAATGCTTTTATTTTATTCTTAAATAATAATAAATAATAATGTAGTATTCTATTTGTCAAAGAAGTTTGGAAATCGGTTCAGTAGTTTTTTAGTTTATTCGTTCCAAACATACAAAAATACATATCTTTCCTCTTATTGTTGATAATTAACAGAAATACAAAATAAAATATTCTAAGCCCAATACAACCATTCAAATGGTAACCTAAATCGTAATCTAAGCCATGACATTTATTACAATTCTCGTGTGTGGTCCCATAAATATCATTAAACTCCCAATCAAATTCGCATACTGCCGTCTGCAAATCCAGTTAAACCAATAAATTATAGACGATCGAGGCGCCACTCTCGCATGTGCATCGAAATGTATCTCCGTACCGAATGCAGGATTTTTAGGTCAAACTTCGTTCGCGTCGAGAATTCCAATCGGCACCTGCGTTGTACCTACTTCAGCTAGTTCTACACGTAATTGTTAATGCAGTTTCTTAGCTTAATGGTTTTTAGAATCAATTCGTTTTTGTAGTCCCTACGCCATGGAATTTGTAATGGCAGTGAGGTAAAAGAAACGAAAACGATTCAAAACAAGTTGGAACGGCAAGTTTTGTGCGTTCCTTTTGACGTCTGTGATAGAAATTCAACAGTATAAGAGCCTAGTGTATAAATGATGACAATGGACGATAGAGAAGTGGTAGGACCTTGTGCAGTGTCGTCATGATTGCCGCAACCATCTTATCATTTAACCTACCGCAAATTACTAGTATAGACGCATTTCATCTGTCTTCACGGTTGGCAGCGCATTGGCCGTCTTGAGATGGTACTGTTCAGAATGCAAATGTGGTGACCTGTGTGATCGTTCGCCCACTCATAGCTAATAGAAATGCATTAATAAAGATAACAAAGTTGTCAAGAACAGCAGACTTAGCAAGACGAATGACTGAATTGAATACTTTTAATTTTATGACGATGACAACCTTCGATTATTACCACGTATTTGAATAAAAATTGAATCAACACGATCAAAAATTGTACTCAGTTAATGTCATTGATAACAAATTCTTAAAAGCTGAGTGTGGCAAGCTAAATAAGGTAGATTTTGGGATTCAATTCGTATGCATAAAGCCTGGCATGGAACGTGTTGATGTTATAAATGAATTTGTATCTATTAATACAAGGGTGAAGGTAATCTTAGTTATTAACGATGCAGCAGTTAGGGCATCAATGATAATAAATTGATTTATTTAACAACAGCACTCGGTAAAGTGAAGAATAAAAGTCAATTAAACGATTTATGGAAGTGGATGATAAAGATGTTAACTGTACGGGGGAATGAATAAAGAATATTAATAGATCAAATTCCGTCTAAAACATGTTTAAAAGTTTTTTAAAGACGAATTCAATAATATATTTATCACTTGTTGGAAATGATAGGTTAACGTACCTATCCTATTAATGTCATGCCAAAGCTTGGTCATCTAAATCTTTAAACAATATATTATGGCCATCCAAATGATATTCTGTATAAAGCAGGTCCTAAAATTCCTGCACATTTTATTAGTTTAGAAAATAAAAATAAGCCCACGCTACACAATGCGTTTTTCATTCAGACGGCGACATATGATCCGCTCCCAATTTCGTGGAACGAATCATGATTAAAGCTCAAAGTCGCCGCTATTAAACAAGTGCATACAATCGCATATTTAGCGGACAAAAAACTGCATCGGCCGGCGCGCGTTGTACGCCGCAGTATTTTTAGCCGGCCAAAAATAGCATGTGTGTCGTTGTCGATGCATTTCTATTATACGTTTTTGGGTCCCCATGGACTGTGATGAGTGGAATTTTGACCAAATGCAGTCTGATTTATTGCTGCGTCAACTTGATTTGTTTTACGCGGGGTTTTTACTTTTATGGTATGGTTTATATCAGACGGCGATAGCGTTTGTTTCAGTAGTAGTCTTTTATTTTGCTTATAGCCTCTACTCTTCTGCAACAATGACAATAGAATTCATCATGAAAGGTTTAAATGTCGTGCTTATTGTAGAAATATCAAAAAATCTCAATGGATTCTTAAAATACGCAGACTGTAACATGACGTCTCTATAAAGGAATCCTGAATGTGGCTTGAATTCAATTTCTGTACCTATTGGCGTTCACCTTCATTTTACGTAAGTCACAGTTGGCCGCATTTGTGTAAAACCCGAAATCCTTATACATATTAGAATAAAACCCGGGAATAGAACCATCTAAGTTTGTGATAAGCCTCGAGTTCCCTTTCCCCGGGGGATTTGCACCATCAGTATTTTTCATGCATAAACGGATTCTGTTTTTTGTTGAAGATACTATTTATCATTCCTGATTTCTTTGCGCACGGCTTTGTTTATCTCGCTACCCAAAAGAGACTACAATGAAGTTTGAAAGTATCGCAATCGATAAATATTTTAGGAATTTTTCAACTCGGCACGTATTTACAGATTTTTTAACAAAATTTCTTTATTTAAGAGGAAAAAAGGCGTCGGCATTCTTGCGGCGTTTCTCGAACGGGACCCCTGTGATTTATACAGGCGAGAAAGATTGGTATTTTGAATAACGCCTGCCCCGACCGCACTTTGTCGTCGTCGACAGTTAGGCAACCACAATTATTGGTCCCGATTCGTTAGCGGTTAGGTTAGGTTTGAGTTTTTGTAAAGGTAGATTAAGAAGGACTAGATTTTTTAGTTTATGAAACATTGCTGCGTGGGATACATTCAGCTGCTTACAAGTCTTAGTTTAAAACTTGTAAATTTATTTAAATATCAGATTTAAATGTTATTATTACTGTTTACGATCGTTGATTATGTTTATATTAAAAAGGTTGACGACATATTGATGAATATGTAAACCAATCAAGATCATACAAAACTTTGTTATTTAAAATATATTATCTAACTTAAGTTTACCCCTCAGACCTCTGTGGCAACGGCTTAATTGCCGCACGTTTATACTAGACTAGTGGTCGCTTCCGACTACATACTCGTATACTCGTAACTTTTCTGCTACTCGCGTTCCCTATTTCTTACCGTTAAGGGTCGAATTTCGAAAAAATATTTCCTGTGCACCCGTAGAGTACCCAATAAGTATTCCCTCAAATTTTAAGTTTCTAATTTCAACGGTTCCGCGGTGGTTCGTTTGTCGGTCAGTCATGGAACAGTATAAAAATAATCTTTAGTTATATGTATCGATAGAAGATGTATGTACGTTTTACAGATTAATCAGTGCGTACAATATTCGACATGGAGAAGCAATGGAACAGAGTTTTTGGTTACAATAATTTTCGTAATCGTTACGGTTTACGCCTCACTTGAATGCTTAAAATCCCGCTTAAAGTAGGTACTTATTCTGCTTATCCATTTGACATTTCATTTTATATCTTTTACTGCCTCTCGAGACGCAATATAATAATATCTCCGGAAATGGGATTGAATAAAATTCCTTTCAACTTCTTTCACCTTTTTAAAATTGCTTAAACTTATTCGTGTTAACTTTTAATTACTCAACACTTAGAAGAATTTACGGAGTATTTAACAATGGGCTCTGAAACGGGACTCGGGGGTTTTATTTTTAATTCCCACTGTAAGTAGCGCAAGTATGTAGTTCACGTAAACAACTTCTTACATAAAATTGTCTTCTCTTTGCATAACTTCTCCTTCAGATTTAAATTCTGCGTCTGTTCTATTCAAGCTTTTAATGTTATAGGTTACTTATTAATTTAAACTCTGAACGTACTAATATTTTTATATCATTATCATCATCCTCATTATTATCATCAACCTGTCTTACATCTAAAGCTCCTTCATGTAAAGTTAAATACATTCCGTGACTGAGAGTCCCTTGTGTCCTTTTACCTTACTTTGTTTATTAAAAATAATTGGATTGACTTGAATTTCTACCATTACTCAGGAGCAAAAATACCGGGTCAGAGTGCGTGTTTCATACAAACGAGACTATTTCGAAGCCTTCGTTCCTCGCCAGGGGTTGTTTTGAGTGAGGTTTAATGGTGGATAGTGCGAGGTTCAATAGAGGAGGTCAAAAGTTCTTAAGATACCTAACTGATCGCACAATCAGTTAACACCACAGCTTTGGGTCAGCACTTGGATTTCCTTACATTTTATTGCCATTTTAGATGGTTTTCTGAATGTGCACAATTCCGGCGTTAACCGCAGATTCATTCAGTTGGGTATCCTCGGCACTCTGGAAGTCCTGTATCGATGCTCGAGGTATTCATCATCAGATTTCACTAAAAGCATTCCCTGGCGAGGAACCAAGGCTTCGAAATAGCCTCTTTAGTATGAAAAACGCACTCTGACCCGTTACTTTTGCCCCTGAGTGTAGTTTCTAAATTTCCTCTTCTGTAATATACTAAAAGTATAAGGGACCTTAGTGGACAATAGTGCGAGGATCTTGTATGGGTCCAAAAGCAATTTATGCACTTAAGTGTGAATGCATTACCAATTTCTTTTGCGTAGTCTGGAACCATCTACTAGAACTCCTGCATTCCTGCTCAAAGGAAAAGACTCGTTACTCGTGAACAACAGAATAAAACAATATAACTACTTTTTTTAAAAAAGAGTGGTATGTATTCACTTCGTTATCAAAGTCTGGATAAAAATAAAGGTTAACCGAGTTCACATCGCTATAAATAAACCCCGTAATGAACAGTTAAAATCATGGAATTTTGCCAGGCGATAAAATTTGCATCAGAGGTTTTTAATTAAATCCGTATCCGAATTATTTGAAGAACAATTAAAACCTGTTAGTATACTTTGTAAGACAGTCAATGGTGTCAACGGTTATAATTGACAAAGAATTTACGGCCTTGAAATCAGTATTTTAACTGACATTCAAATAAGCATGTTACTTTTCCCCTATCCCAAGAAGCGCTACGCCACACACATACCACTTTCTGGTTCTTTAAATTAAAAATCCGTTATAACCATGCAAAAAATCCGCTAATAAAAAAAACAAGAGATTTTAACATCCGTCGAGGAACGGTAATCGTAGATCGGAGTTGGCCGACCGTGCGAAAGGCTAGATAGCATCGGAGGCGGCCATATTCGGCCTGGGCATTACAAACTTCGACTAGCTTAGGGTCAAAGCGGACCCTTGGCACAGTATGGGTCGCTTTAACAGTAAGACTTGACCTTGGGTAGATAAAAATTGGGATGTAATGTTGCGAAAAGATTTAAGAGCTCTGATAGTTAAGAGCACTTGTGATAAAACTAGAGAACTAAAGGAATCAGAGTCCATTGAGAGTTCCTAAGGCACAGTTATAAACTGTGCTACCTGCAGAAAAACTACAAGAATACATAGGTATCATGAATTCTGAAATGACAGGGCTGTTGGTTGCCCCTTTTCTAGTCTTCACATTGTGTACGTAGTGTGACCTGTAGATGCTTCAAAGATTGATTTTCGAAAAGCTATACCTAAACCAAGCTAAATTCTGAATACAGATTTTCTACTAACCAATGTGATAAGTTGTATAAGTGACTTGTATTGCTCGCTTTTAACAATAGCGACTATATATTATGCAAACCAATATCATGTGACCAAGTATGTGCCACTAAGTCAGACTATAAAATTATTGCAATGACATGACAATGCGTATAAGAGATACATAAATCATAACAACTTGTGAGCGGTGTTAGTTAAACTAGGTTAAATGGAAGCTATCAGGTCACCGAACAGACAGACTCATCCTGGACCAGCTATATCGGTCATCGTATTACTGACAGTGAACGGAATTTGTACATCGAGATAATTGTGCCATGTCATATTAAGAAATGGGATTTTTCTTCGTGGATCGTAAACATTCTTAAGCAGCAAAGACAAGATCTTTCACTCAAACCCGTCTTGCTGCTTGATACCTACTAGCGATTCGTGTTCGATTCCTGAAGGCGGATATAAATTTAGATGAGGACTCAATGGTCTCTTCTTAACTTAGTGAAAGAACACGACAGGAACGGGTTCTTTTGTAAAATCACGGACGTGAAACCTTTGAACCATGATAAATCCTTGCCGCAGAAAGTTGAGGAAATTTATGCGATAATCTTTCATTGTGATTTGAGCTTACGTCATCGCAACAGGGTTCCTAAGGATTTAATAGTAGATTGTGTCACAAGGGAGCAAAATTACATATTTAAGGCGAGGGCGTACATTGAATCCTGAACGAAGCGAAGGATTCTACAATTGAATCCCGAGCGTAGCGAGGGATTCTTAAATATAATCCTGAGCGTAGTGAGGGATTCAAGTGTTAACGCCCAAGGTGGAAATAATTTTGCTACCGTGTGACACATACTGCTTTTTACATCACCTATGAGGAAAATAAAAGATCTTAGTGATGAAACAAATTTAATTATTCACACATTCTAGAAATGCTGAAATTATCAAATTTAACAACAGGAAATTATCGCACTCAACAACAATTATCAAATTTGGCAACAAAATGTCCTTGAACAGAAAAGTGCCACTTTGATCCCACCTAGCAGGGAAGAAAAGTCCCCTTTCCGAGTAGGTGATATGAAAAGTCCATGATACTGCTTTAGAAGTGTCTACTGTAGCCTTATTATGTGGGACGGGCGCGCTTGAAACGCTTTAAGGAAGGCGCAATTATGTTAATTCTCACCCCGTACGTGGTTGGATTCTGAGGGGACGCGGGATTCAGTAAACGATCTCCTAACAGATTTCTGATCTTCAAGTCAATCGGGTACCTGACTTAAGTGGAACGGTGTTAGGATCCCATACAAAATGAGATTGATGAAGTTAGCTGTTCATGTTTTTTAAAGGAAGCTCTAACGTGTTTATCATTTTGAGATATAGACTGCCGACTATTCCCTATTACTATCGTATTGTTAACGTTATGATAGCGCTTATTATTTTGACAGTGCAGAACTGCAGACGCCCGTCATAAAAATAGGAGTAAAAACAAAGTAGAATAGAGCCCCGGGCGTAGTTAGTAGACGATAATTGCCTAACAGCTCATTTTCTAAATCACAATCCTCTCAAGTGTACTCTGAAGAAAATATTTATATTATTGTATACAGTTGTGTCAGACTCATACATAGACGAGCTTAACGAAAAGGATCCAACCCAAAAATTTCACACGTAGTAATTTGACATTATATCGTGTTATGGATCCTTTTCGCTTAACTACGTCCACATACAGTTGAATTTGAGGTTTAGTAGGTATCGCATCATTGGTGTCTACTTTTCTCTTATCATTTTAATTTCTTATTAAGACCGCAAAGTTGAAGTGGGACTGGGCTGGCCATATCTGCCGCATGCACGATAAGAGATGGGCCAAAAACACCACCCATTGGCTTCAGACCCAGAAGGAGATGGCGAGATGACCTTGAGTCTTTTGCGCGGGATTGGCAGGAGTGCGCTCTGGATAGAGACGAATGGCGAAAACGAGGGGAGGCCTTTGCCCAGCAGTGGGACACAAAAACAGGCTAGGAAAAAAAAAACAATTTAGTGAAATTGGTACGTTTCTAAGTCAAAATACTACACCGAATATACAATTCCCTCAATGAGGAAATCAAATTGGAGCCATCGCAACGGCCTTCGGAAATGCATCGAAATGTTCCTGTGATAAGATGCACTGGCGCCCGCCGGCCCGGTTGGCGTCCGGCCAAATCATACGGGATGAGTGCCGACCGTTACGCCTTTGTTTCTCTAGTTATCTATTACTTATTTTATTTGTTGGTTCCTTTAAATACTTGTTATAAATGTTATAAATTAACAAAAACGAGTACCTGTAGATACAAATTTCGGCTAAGCCCACCGTATGTCTAAATAAACGTTTTAAACGATGGACATTAAATACACAGCACGAAATATCAAAATACATCAAATCGACTTTTTTTCTTTTTTTTCCTTTCCCCGAACGTAACATTACGAAGAATAGGCTTTTCTCGCCGCATGTGTTTTTTTGGTAATCACAAAGTCTAACCTAACCTACGTAATTAATGTTTAAATATCTTGAAATAATCATGGTTTCAGAAAAAAATAACGTTCGATGAAATGACACAATCGATGAAGCGAATTTCACTTCATCATGATAAAATGACGGGTTACCCTACCGAGGTCATGACCTGTGTTTGTTAGGGTTCCGTACCAAAATGATAACAACGGGACCCTTTTACTAAGACTCCGCTGTCCGTCTGTCTGTCCCCAGGCTGTATCTTATGAACCATGATAGCTAGACAGTTGAAATTTTCACAGAAGATGTAT
This sequence comes from Acleris sparsana, assembly GCA_923062465.1. NCBI lineage: Eukaryota > Metazoa > Arthropoda > Insecta > Lepidoptera > Tortricidae > Acleris > Acleris sparsana. The sequence continues at coordinate 3,504,603 of OV281288.1, forward strand.
TTCTGTTGCCGCTGTAACAACAAATACTAAAAACAGAATAAATTAAATAATCAAGGGAGCTCCGATACAACAAACGTGTTTTTTTTCCATGTTTTGCTCGATATTAATAAAGGCAACAGGTAGATTCACTTTAAAAATCAATAATTAAATAAAAATAAAAAAAATGTAATGTTTAAGGAGGGCTCCCATACAACAAACATGATAATGGTACGGAACCCTTCGTTCGCGAGTCCGATTCGCACTTGACCAGTTTTTTAACACCTTAAATTACGAAGTTACTAGAGTAAGTGAACATTTTACTTCGTATACTGAATAAACTTTTGTCTTATACAACAAAGTACCCAATTAAATAAAGGAATGAGATAGCAGTTGGCCAAGAGTTATTCAGCCAACTGAAATGTACGTAAACTTGTCGAGGCTTCCTGTTTACAACGAAATGTATTTTTAGCAGTTGCATGTAATAGCAATTTTCATCAATTAGAGAGTCACACTTCACAGAAGTAGGTACTAATCATTTGAGCTAGCCGTAGCAAAATTCTCATCAAATTAAGACAGTCACGAAAAAGTCCTTGAAGCCATTATATTTCCAGTCTGTCATCGTCTAGGACCTAAAAAGTTGCACAGAGACACAGAGTGGATTAATTGGGGTTTTGTGGCCATTTGCACACAAACTATTTAATACCCTGAGGGAATAGAAAGTCACAGGTCCTTATGGGATGTTGTTAGTGCTGAGTCACTTGTGCAATCGGGTGTTTATTCCAGTCCGGAGATGTTTCTTAGCTAAGTTTCATGAAATGCCCGAGATTTCTTTTGCGTAGAACTTGTTTAGCGTTATTCCCTCAAGTATTACTTTTTCCAGGTTTAAAAATATTATGTGTATAGTTATGAACTATCTATTTGGCGTTCATCCAAAGCTATTTATGCGTCATTGAAGAACAAACATCAAAACGTTTGTCTTTACCTCGTGTGAATCAAAGTTAACAATATCCTCGTAAAGGTTAAGAAGCACTGCACTCTTGCTTGATACGGGCTTAGGGCACTAACGCCACTAACACACGATCGGATAGTCGGAGTGGCCGCGTCATCGGTTCGTTAGCCGGGTCGCCTCGAGTGGTCAGCATCGTTCCTCTTGACACCTCGGTGCTCAGAATACTGTTTACAAGTCTTACAACCCTTATTAATAGATGAGGAGTAAACGTTGAGTATCCAAGCCACGCTTTGTCCTGATCTATCGAGCTAGGTGAACCTGCTTCACCCAACGCAATTGACATTGGCACAAGCCCTGTGGCTGCCATTAAGGAGAAGAAGTAGAAGTAGCTGCTCCACGGTTACTCCACGTTTATTGAGAAGAGAATGAAGTATCGATCGCTGTTACGTAATATTTTATATTATAGTTACTATTACTGAGTACATAACTCAGATGAATGTCTTTATTAATGCTCTATGCATGTAAAATCTTGTAATAATGCGTTAACACTGAATTTTTGATTCGTTTTCAATAATTATAGCAATAAACCTATTGAAAGCTTTTGCGAGCGCGGTGCATGCGCGTTTAGTACATCATTACAAATCATTATCATCATCATCATCATCATCATCACCATCATCATCATCATCATCATCATCTTGCCCTTATCCCTATCAGCCACGTATATAATATTTAATTCACTCCTTTGTTTTCATATCGCTCTTCACACATTCCATACATCTCTCCTGCCATCTATAACGCATATATATTTAAAAAAACAATTTAGGAATTAGCCGTCAGGAGTTCGGGACCAATCGGAACAAAGCTCGTGGTTCATCGGGTCAATTTCGCTAACGACGACGATACCGAAGCGAGTACGTTAGCTGGCGTGAACAGCAGTAACGGGTTTCACGGTCATTGTCAATCACTTCTCTAGCTGAAACGACTTTAATCTTTTGAAAGATTAACTTGCTTACGCGGTTAAGCTTTTACAATATACTTCTCGACAGTATTGTTAGAGAAGCTTTTTTTTCCTAGATGAAACCATGCCTGATAAGTTATTGGTGGCAACACTGGCAACCAGGCGGGTGGTAGGACCTTGTGCGGGGTCCGTCCGGATCGCTACCACCATCTTATGCATTAACCTACCGCCAAACAGCAGTGTTCGCATTGTTGTGCTCCGGTTTGGGGATAAGACAGCCGGTGTAATGACTAGCATAGAGGCATTCCATCTTAGTCCTCAGGGTTGGCAGCGCATTTGCAGTCTTAGGCTTGCAGTCTTGTGAATGCGAATGTCTATGGGTCACAGTTTCCACTTACTATGATTTTTGAGAATTCCCATCATTCATCACATCATCATTTTCATCGATAAAGAAACAGTTGCAACACAGCTCAGAATAACATATGCTTAAAGAACATTACTCAAAAATGTTGTAAGTACATAAGCCGATTCGAATGGTCTTACCATTTCGCATTGGAGCTAAACAGCATCATCACACAATGGACCTAATACTGACAAGGTCGCGTATTTGTGATCGGCATCTGACCGTCCAATCAGCAGCCTAGCTAGTAAATAGTCACACAATAGTGCGGTAATGTAACGCTTCAATGAAACTAAGCTCCTTTAACAGAGTGACAAAAGAGGCAATCCGTGCTGAAATTCTTTCGAACCGGTAGATAGTAGAGATACTAACAATGGCATAGTGAAATATTGATTTAAACGACAGTAAAAACGTTGTCCGTTTCAAACTTATATTTTTAACATCCTGACCATTTCATAAAGTGCTATTACGTGCCAAAGTATAAACTTTCAGCTTAAATTCTGCTGGTCCGCGGGTTTACTACTAAACAAGATATACTTTATGCTGGTATTAAGGTTGATAAGGAGTTTGGGAGTAAACAACCTGCGGCGTTACATTTAGTAGCCTTATTTAAATGTACATCGCAACTTTGTTCGATTACAAATTGTAATCTCGTTACTATTATATCAACGTATATCAAGGGACAATCTCACAAAAATTGGCCTAGTCCCAAACTAAGATACTTACTTATAAGTACTTTGGGTACTAGACAACGGTCAACGATATAAATACTCATATGTATGTATAGAGAAATAAATACTTAAATACATAGAAAACATCCAAGACTCAGAAACAAATACCTACTCGTGCTCATCACACAAATATTTGCCCATTCCGGAAATCAAACCCGAGTCTGCTAGGCTGTCGCGTCGTCAAAAAGGTAGGTATATTTATATAATAAGTACAAACCTACCTATCTTATTTTGAAAACGTAACGTGATCTTCATGTTCATGATAAAAACCTAGCGTAAATAGAGTTGGTATTATGAAAAACTCATGAGCTTAATAATTACTCTGTAAAAAATCAAATGCTCTTACTTCCGTTGTCTAACTTTTAAAACATGATAAAGCGTTTTTCCTGAGCTTGCTAATTACAAAAAAAAAAAATTAATCATTCCAAGTCCTTTTACTCAAGGAAAATGAAGATGGAACGCCCCGTCAGTTTCTCGCTTCGTGTACGTCTTCGTTGCCGGAAAATATTTTCTTTGCTCTGAATATTGATAAGCATCACGTTTCTTATTTTCTTTCTAACATCTTATGGATTAGATGCTTATTCGACTTAACATGAGACAAAGCAGTTTTTTTAGGAGTTATTGGTTGGTTGCGTTGTAGTTTTTTTTTTCTTCGCTCTTCGTACTCTCCTGTGAGTGCTCCATTTCTTATCATATTCTCACAGCGTCAAACATTAAGCGTTTCACAGACTGGCAGCCAGTTGTTTTGGTTTACAATGCTGCAATGTAAGCGAGTCTTCAAATATGCTACCATACGCGGCGTACATTGTAAGCGAAAACAACTGGCCGCCACCGAAGGCCGCGTCTGTTTGTGAAACGCTTTATCTTGATTCTTATCTTCAAAGTTTCATCCCTTAATACAATTTGTCAATTGAAGAGCATTTACAAACGTCATATAACTCTTTCAGTGTCAGGAATCCGCTAGGCTGATCTATTCTGTGTTGAGAGTTCGAGGTGTTAACAGAGTTATCTATGCAGTTTGCATTACATATTTCAAAAGTAATTCTAAATTGTACAATCGTACCGTGCTTCAAATTCGACGGTCAATTCAGCTGTCTACATTAGAGCTGGCACAATGTTTTTTCGTTTCCCGCTCAATCCCATTCTAACTATTCTGTACTCAACTCGTATGGGACACATCCCAAGGTGAATCATTATATCGACACAAACCAGCGTAGGCGTCGAGTACTGTTACACTAGAGATGTTTGCTTTCGGAGTTACTCCGTATTTGCCGTGAGAAGCTTGATGTTTGCAGATGATTATGGCTACGGGTTCGGTGGTAGTAAATTGTGCACACACAACGAATAAACATGGATATTTTCTCAATATCTGGTGAGTTTACCAGAGATTGTTTGTGCAAAGGCATCATCATTTTAACATGATGGCTTCAGGGTGGCCAATAGAGGTCCGATTTGCATTTTTATAACAAAGAAAAAATCTCGTGACTCTGAACTGCGTAGAATTCTGTGATGAAGTGTGTGATGTTCTGGGATTTAGAGTAGCTTAATACTCGAAAGAATAGTGTAGCTTTGTATCAGATAGAAATTCGGATTAGTATCTATTCCAGAGATTACACACAAACAACTTTTACCTCTTCGTATATCTTTAAAGTCACTTGCTGTGTCAGTAACTTCTACAAATTCTATATTGTTTATCCCAACGTTCTCTCTAAAACCTATGTTATACCTAATACTACCTACCTGATTCATATTATCACTCATTATTATTTTGTTACGGCAACTATTCCGTTATATTGATCGACTGTTTCATTCCCTTCATAATCTTTCTGCCCCACTGCACTAACCGTCGGCTTGACACCTACAATACAAAAGGCAATTTAATGCCCCCTTCTTCGGAACCCTAAACCCCGGTATTTTGGGGAAAACTAAATTGATGATTGTCCATTGAGAGTAGTTGGTTTTGAGAAATGTCAGAGACACTTAACTGTGATGTATTATTTGGTGTTAGGGTTATATATAATATGTCTTTATTTACATTTTTATACTTTAAAACGTAACAATCCCATTTTACTTGTATATTTCATTTTGTTTAGAAGTTAAGTAGGTATCAAGTTTTTTACTGTACTCGAGAATTCTAGGTAGCTCCTGCGCTAAGCTTTAGGTTAATATGTGTGCTCAGCTTTCGCAAATATTATTTTAATTACGAAAGAAACGTACTCGTTTTTAGAAAAGACTTGTTTTTTTACTTACGCGTTATTCCCTTATTTACCTGAAGGACTTTAAAGTTTTTCGGGCGTATTATGTATTTACGTATAAAATATATTTTGGGTATTGCATTGTGGTATAATGCATTATTTCAAACCGAATGCCTCGGAAATAAGTCTCGATGTACTACAATTTATTACGTAGCACAGAGGCGATAAAACGATAATATTATATCTTGCAAACAATTGGCAAAATCTCAATTATCTTTGAATTGCTGTTCATTCTAGCGTTAAAAGCGACAAGACATTGTAGAGACACCGTCTTTAAAGAGTAAAGACCTATCCTTACGTAAATCATTTGAAATGCTCTCGAACCGCCGCGCTGCAGGGGCCCTACTTTGAAAATTGAAGTTTGAAATTAGGTTATCTTCATCCTATTCTCCCGATTTAATCTCTAATTCGCGAGTGAAATTGATGTGGCATCTCAAGTTTCGAATAAATTACTCCATACTAATCATCCAGAGATATTTTAATTAAAAACAATTAACTCGTTCCTTTTTCAAACTTGTGTATAAAAAATCGTCACTCAAGGGCCACTTGCATAGAAAATTTAACACTGGGTTAAGACACTAATTTGAGTTAAAATGTCAGTTTTCGTATGAATCTGACTGATCTGAATCATCATTAACTGACTCTAAGTTCGGCGGTTAGTTACATTCTGACCATTGGGAAATCTGGGAATTGTTATAAGGAGTTTGACATTCTGAGAATTAAGCTTTTTGGGAATTGTACTGTCTCGGAATTCGACATTTTCGGAGTGGGAATTATACATTATGGGAGTAATGAGTTTTATAGAGAGCTACAGATATGTTGTAGCCTAATAACAATGTAAATACAAACTTTTGCAAGGCTGTTTGTAATCACATTCTTGAGATATCGCTTCTATTATGGTATCACTTAATAATATTGACTTGGACTATTGTTTGCAGTTATCTGATAAGGCATATAGGGCAATAATCGTTGCGGAAACTGAAAAGAAAGCAAACTTGGCTTGTTTATAGTTATTAGCATTCATTGTTTTGACGATTTCTTTTTCTGGAATTGATTTCTGGCGTCTTGCAGCTGATAGGGACAGAGTGTTTGTATTGCAGAAGAGGACAGTGAGCTGAAATCCCTCATTTCCCTTCTCATCTCCTTCACTTTATAAAGCTGAACATACTTACGGTTCCGAGGCTGAACATCCTTGCGGTAGCCAAATAGAATTGTGGACGCATAAAAATGAGTTCAGGGCATGTCGCCCCGATCAGAAGCGAACTTGTAGGGACATAAACCATGTGTTGGTCCATTTGGCGCGCACTTCAAATGCGTTGCGGGCATTTGAAGTGCGCGCAATACATGAAAAATGACACTTCACTCGCCTAGTAAAACTTTCCCCCTGCCCGTAGGACCCCTAAATTTTGGTAGGACTCGGTAGATCCTCATTTCTAGTGCCAAGATAAAGTTATAAACAAAGTTTCATTGATGTACATAATTTGCCGCCAAACTGTCTTATTTAGTCTTTCTTTACCTGTATTATTAATGGCCCGATTTGACAATGCCCGGTTGGACAATAAACCTACTGTTAATTCTGTTTGAACAGACTGGTATAAACCACAACCACGAACCACTAAATCACAGATACACCTACAAATCTAACCGAGACTGGAAGTGGCGCGTATTTATTTGCTAACTGTACGCCTAATGGCGCAGTTAAGGCTCCCACTCAATTTCTAAAGAGAGCTCCACTGATACAGCACCATCGGCTGAACGGTGATTTGGAGCGGTATTCTAGAAATCTAGAAATGCGATCTGTAGGTTAAGAGACCACTGCAATGTGTGCTTTTTATTGGGTACTAAAATACGAACAATTTGAAATGGAACTTTTACATGTGCGTGAAGTTGTATTTAAATCAAGACTACAATTTATTAGACCTAAGACTGATATGTACAGCTCTGTGAGGTAGGCTATAGAGAACTGTTATTATTTATAAGATCTTCTGTACGGCTAGCACAAGTTGGTTTTTCTCCCTGATCGTGTAGTGCGTCTCTATCGTTACAGACTTGATAGAAAGGGAGATCCGGGCGACAAATAAGTCGCTAACAACATGTGCTAGCCTCCTGTAGAACTTATAACAATACCATAAAAAAAATGAATTTGAATAGATAGTATGTATAACTTTATCTAGTATCAAGTCAACAATTTAGTTTTAGATGGGCTCAATTTGCATAAGATTGTCCTATGAATTATTATTTTGACAATTAGTACTGACTGTTCCAATTGGAAAATTGTTGATATTTTATATAATTATAGGCAACTGAGTGGTGGATATTTAATTTTGCAATTTCATGCAAATGCGTTGCCAACGCTGAGGACGTCAGAATCTTGCTAATGTCATAAATTACAAAGTTTGTGAGCATGTGTTACTGAAACACCTTTCAACGGCTGAACTGATGTTATTTGACACATTTACCTGAAGCATACCTAGGATAGGATACTTTGTATTCCGAAAAGTTGTTTTGGTTGCGGACAGAACCTTTAAAAAAAGCAAGGGCCTCATTGCATTGTAAAGCGTAACCCTGTGTTACTAAGAAGAAAGACGCAAACATAATTGATCTCCGGTGATCGTTATAATATGTAGAGTTAAAATGCCTAATACGCTTGTTTATTCTAGTGTAGGTAAATGAAATAAAAACATACTTCTTCATCACATACGCATCAATGAACATGTTCAAAGTTTAGTTAGATTGACTTTACAGTTAAAATAACACGATAACTTTAGTATTCATAAATCGGCCTTAACGGTATTACGGTATTATGACTGAATGAGATAAAAGTTACTTTACTCAAAGCAATGTTTTTTTACTATTGTTCTATTACACAATACGCGGTTACGTGTTTTTAATTGATGCCAGTGTTTTGAGAGAATGATTGAATAGTGTTTGAGAAATGTTATTCACATATATAACCCACATTACTTGCAAATTATGTTACCCGATGACGTAGAGTTGGTAACGGTCGGCTCTTGGCCTACGATCTATAATGGCCCGACTGAAAGACGAATCGAGACAGATACTAGACATTAGACAACACAACACAGCATTAATATCGTCTTGGCATGGCATGTGTGATTGTAAAGCTCAAATAATTTACTTGGAAACTCTAGTTGGCTTAGTTTTGTTTATTTACTAACTGTTGCTGTAAAGCTATCCAAATTTCGTAGAAATAAGTTCAGTGCTTTAACCGTGAAAGCGTCAAACAGACAGTACTTTTACATTTATAATATTAGTGTGGATACTAGTAATTCAGGTCATCTGATCACCAGCTAAAACCTTGATTTTTAATTCCATAGAATTCTTACGTTTCTTGGTCTTGATTAATTGATTGATGATTCTGATCATTGTTATTACAAATCTTTGGACATTTTTTAACATTAATTTTTCCTTGTTACAAATCCATGTTAAGTATTATATGTACTCAAATCATCTATTGTAAATCCTAAAAAGTCAGAATGTGACAGCAGTCAGTATTCTACGGAATTAAAAATCAAGGTTTATGTGCATCTAAGGGCATCCCCTACCGACATCTCCACTCATTCGCTCGCTCGCTCGTCTTTCATCTATCCTTTCTTAATGACCAAACCATCTTAGCATTCCCGTTTCGATCTTTGTCACTGCATCTTCTTTTAATTTTCATTGTTCTCGGATGTCGACAATACTTACTTTATCAGAAAATACAATAGTACCTAGTAAGTCTGCGGCTCTACTGAGGCAGAAATTTGCGGAGTGGAGTCGAGTTGTGCCAATATTAACCAATAGAATCTAAACTAACGTGCGCACGGTACGCTCGACGTGACCGCATGTGCCTTCTATTGGTTAATATTATAAACAAAAGATAAAGATCCCCTGCCAGTAAAAGAGACAGGTATATTAATAGTTGATCGCTGGCTGTACTCGCTTACCCCTTATCAGGAAGACAGGCAGGATCAGTGCCTAAAGAGGGTGCCACTGAACCCTCGAAAGGTACCTATTGCTACTAAGACCTTGGAAGTCTGAAAAATGGTCTTAGACTAAAGAAACAAGACTAGGATAACTGTAGGGGTCATAAACATAAAAATTATCAAATTACACTAAGCTGACCTATTTGATTTGTGGCTTGGGTGCGCTCCAAACTGTGGTATATCAGAATCTAGAATAAAACGCGTGATTGTTAAAATAGTAAGCTATCAAGGTTATACTTGTTTGATGACTGACACAAATTTCGGCTTGCGTAAACATCATCTTTACATCCTACACCTACACTTGTACCAAAAGGAACTTGACCGAATTCTGATCACTAACAAACTTATCTTCTGCAAACCTCTTGTTGTCTATCAAGTGACGGGAGGGATAGTAAGCTTCTTTCTGTTGGTACCAGAAGGCTCGGTGAACTTTATCCACCAAAGACGCGACTTGCCAAATCTAGAAGGTGTATGCACACGGTAGGACCTAAAGTATATAACAGGATCCCGCTAGAGATAAAACAAGCTACTAGTGACGGATCTTTCAATAAAAAACTTAAATCAAAATTGGCATCCAACGCCTACTACTCAGTCGATGCATTTTTCGAGAGCTAACATCTATAGGGGACAGGTTGATGCGTTTCAACATCCAAATGTGTCTGGTTCGCTAGCTCAGCCTTGCCTCACAAACGTTAATACATGTTACAAACATGTAAACTATGTACTAGCATTAAGTAATACTTAGCTATAATTATTCCTAATTTGAATGTACCTAATATGACATGTAAAATTTTATTTTATTAATAAATGATTGAATTGAATTGAATTGGTCATCCAGTGAAACAGGAAAAATCCCAAAAATATTTACAACAACAAGATGTTAGAATCAGTCTAAAATAAAGCGTCGTCGATGTTTTTCTTAATCGGAATCGACATCGTATTTCGTCGGATAAGTTGGTATGTATCTTTCTAACGCAGTTGATAGGTAGTGAAGCTAAATGAGAAAGCTATATAAAACAAGCTTATCTTCCAGAATACGAGTTCGATTTATTATACGCTGCTAACTGTTGACCGCGACTCCGTCCATTCATAAGTTGTTTGTCGCTATTCCTTCGGGAACTGACTAATGTTTCGGGATAAAATTTACCCTATGTCCTTCATCAAAGGGTAAGCTATATACATAGCAAATTTCATCGATTCAGTCTAGCTGTTAAACCGTAAAAAACAAACACACAAAGTTACTTTAGCACTCGTAATATTATTATCAAATTATGGATATCTGTACCGAAATGTTTGCCTCACTAACCAGCCGAACATCCCACCACACTTCCAAATCTCATAGATAGAACCAAACAAACCTTCGGAAATGCTATCAGTTTGCAATTACCGTAAGGTCAAGCGGGGCTATTCCGACAGAGGGGTAACTACGCCACGTTTTTTTTCAAGGGAATTCAACGCTTTAAAAATTATTATGCTTCCTTTTATAGAAATTACTCAAGATACTAAACTACTATAAAAGGTCCCAAACATAATTTAAAACGTTGAAATCCCTTGAAAAAAATTCATTGACACATTTACCCCTCTGTCGGAATAGCCCCGCTTGACCTTACTCGCTAGCACGTCGAATGCCCTACCCCTCACAGTATTCTTATGGAGACTCACATTGAAAATATCCAGTTACTCATCGAAGTGTTGTTCGCAGGTGACCCACAAAACATCGGGCAAGGTGATGGTGCTGAAGATGAACCAGCAACGCGCCAACCGGCCCAACATGCTCCGGGAGGTGCAGCTCATGAACAAACTGAAGCACCCCAACATACTCGGGTAAGCGGCCATAACACTCAGGCAAGGAGGACGGTTTTTGTATGGTCTTAAACAAGCCCAAGTTTGTCGTAACTCGTATGCCTGACCTAAACAGCAAGAATTCGAGCTAATAAAGCGAATTTTAGAATCGGGGTAGAAACTTACACCCATTGCTTACAAAATTAAGAGGCATACAAAAGAATATAAAACATGTTATGGCACAAGGGTCAGAACTCAGAATATGCTGTGATGCTAACATCTACACAGCACTGTTTTCTAACCTGCACCTTACTTACCTAAATCAGTCTTAAGGGAGAGAAAGGAATTTTGATGATTCTTTCAATTTAATTTATTTTTAACTAGGTAATATGGCAGACGGCTTTACCAACATCTTCAATGTAGAAATTCGACATTTTCAATATTTTCTTAGTAAATTGGCCACATGCTATTCGTAATATGGAATTAATCTACTAAAATTAGGAAACATTGTTTGAGTAATACTCATGATGCTCAAACTCATACCACACTAGTTCTATCAAAAACGACGCCTAAATATCAGTGGGGTTAAGATTTTCGTTCATTGCTGTAAAAAAAAAGAATCCAGGTGCTCTCTGGTTTTGCACAAGATGGCGAAAATAATAACGTGATAATTCAAGTAATAAATCATAAAGCAATAAAGTTGTTCAGCCTTATGGCTTGAATTATGAATTGGCAGAGCCGCTATAAGTAGGTCCTGTAAAAATATACTGCCAACGGAAACGACAGCTGTAAAGCCAAAACCGTCTATTGAGTGGGCTAGCTAGTTAATTCTCCAGAATAGTCTGCTACTGAAAAATACAATGTGACATTACGTTTTTCGTCTTGACTTTCGATATTGGTTTCTCATGTGTTGTGGTGTGGACTGATACCATGTCTTGTCGACTTTTCTTCTCATGGTGCCTCTGTTCCGATTAGCACAGGTTGGCTATGATCTCCGAATACTCCTCACTACATCTCGCTAGGTTAAACAGTTAGGTCGCACTCTCAGTTCCTGTCTACTCCGTCCGTAATTTACACTTTACGAAGTTCGTATATTTGCTGTTTATGAACTTCGCACTTGGCGAAGTGTAAATCAAGCATAAGAGAATCCCTGACTATTTGAAGTTCGAAATTGTTTACTCCAAGTAGTAAAACATGTAAATCTGGAACGATTGGTTTTAGAGAAAGAGAGATAAATTCTTCTGGAGTGCGGTTTAATAAAATAGTTTGTTACACCCTGGTGTTGCTGGTATTTATTTATCTGTCGCCAGATCAAACTGTCTGCCAAACAGGCAGGCAGTATTTTTGACAGATATAAAAAATATTTTGGATGGATATTACTCTTATACAATTATTCAGTTTCTTTTGTTTATGTACGTACTCAACTAAATTTAAACACAGAGACACGTTCTTACGTTCGTTCGAGTATAGTTCGTCTTCCAATAGAAGTAGAACTGACACGTCACAGCTCGACAAAACAGTTTCGATAGGCTGTTTAACAGAGCCACGTGGTTTGGTTTGTTTACTTTTAATAAAGTACCTAAATAGACGGAGTATAGTTAAATTGAAAACTTAATGATCGTGAGAGATATTTTATTGCCTCATGTCGTATGATTAATTGTATCATCACATGGTCTCACATCTTAACAGAGTGACGTACGCGATATCATTTTTCTTTTCTGTTGTTTTGACGTCAATTCGCTCGTGTCGCTAGGCGTGAGAAAATTCAGATAGTAATAGTTTAAGCATTTTGAATTTAATATTGTTACGAATAGAATTCAGAATGCTTATTTGCAGTTAGCCGCCGTTCTTTGGTATCACAGCAGTGCTTAGGTGTGGAAGTGTGAAACTATAAGATATCAATGATAGTTTATGATACACACCTATATTATATAAAATACGAAAGTAACTCTATTATGTTTCTTTGTGTTCATGACAAAACAATTAAACGGATTATAATTACAAGAAGATAGGTTAGGTTAGGTTAGGTTAGGTTAGGTTAGGTTAGGTTAGGTTAGTGTAAGATGTAGGGAAAGGAACATGCGTCCAAATGGTCAAAAAACCAACAGTGCTGAGATAAGTTAGTTCATTAAATAAATAGCTCTTTAAATCAACTTAATTTCGTTCTACAAGCACCAAGTTATTGCAATGGAATTCGACTTCACTAAGTCGAAGAGAAGTAGATGTTTAAGACCTTTTTAATGACCTAACCCTTGTCTTTGTTGGATTTAGGACCAGGCTCTTTACAAAGTTGTCAATGGTCCTTTGTTTATTTTTCTCTATTCTACTAGTATTTATATTATGTTTGGGATTGAAATTGTACTAATTTGCAATTAAATCCATATCATAGCAAGGGCCTCTGTTCTACTGGATAAAACCATGTTATCGTATTGTTTTTAACTCGGCGGAAATTACTGTCAACCAAATAAGAGCCATCGTTAACAATACGATAACAATGTCAAAGGCAATATTGTCTTACCCTGTAGAACAGATGCTCAGAACAAGATGCATAACGATAACGTTCAACCATTTTCGAAAACTGACCAACATGTGTATTAGAATTGAGAATAAGCGCTTGACGCGACCGTCCGGCGAGTTGGTCAATGCATACATTTTCGATAAGGCAGTTCGCAGAATTTAACGGTATGAGGCCACTTATTTTGGGCAACTTATCATGTATAGATACAGTCCTTGTTTTACGATATGACTTAAGAATACATTCTTGTTAAACGCAATTCACCCACAGATCAAGGTGCCAGACGTAACGCAGGATTATGCTTGCTAATTTCGTCACTACAATAAAAGTAATAGTGCCTTTGTTGGCTTGCCTAATAATTAGCATTTTATTAGCCACATAAAACTCATTTGTTATGTAAATGAAGGTAATGGTTCTTATCATTGCATCATTATGCTTCATGTTGCTAACGGATAAATTTAAATGCCAAATAATAATATAGCTTCGGGCCTGCTTCAAAACTAACACAATCTAAACTTACTTACGCGTCCTTTAGAATTTACTGATACGTACGCTTCAGGAAATAATTTATTTTGAGAAAATGGTCCATCAGTCGCCTAAAAGGCCACTTCTGTGTGCTCGTATATATGCCTTCTATATGCCATACAAATGCTTACATAGCCTTCTTGGCATTTAAATGTGTCAAATCATTAGCAATTTATTCGGAGTAATAAACACCGGACTAAGTGGCTCTAACTCGTTTTTGCTAATTTGAAAAGGAAATTAAAGTCAGAGCTTCTAAGATGAGCCTTGGAATTATTAATTAGGGTTAAAATTCAACTCCATTAAAGATTTAAGAGCAAACAGCGTAAAAAATACGGCACGAGTTTTTTTTTTATAGTCAATGAGAAGATGTTATAAACTTATGAACCTCTTTTAAAAGTAGGTAGTAATATTTGTAGGTAATTATAATGCAACTAGCTGTCGCCCGCGACTTCGTCCGCTAAGAAGTTGTTTATCGCGGGAAAAAGTACGCTACCGTACTCACCTACCCCCTGCTCTACCCTACCCTACCCTACCTTAACCTACCTTAACCTACTATCTCCATGCAGAATTTAATCGAAATCGTTTCAGCGGTCAAGATGTAAAATGGTATGGTAATGGTATGGTATGGAAAGATAAAACTACATACACAGTTTATAGTATTAGTATGAATTACTACAGAGCCGTGGTAACTTAGACCTGACTATGCCATGAAAAAGTTTTTGGCTTTGTAAAAACGGATTATCATCTGGAGATAGCATTATTGCTATATAAAATCATCAATTTTAAAAAAACTACCTATGGCGAAATGAACAATCGCTCATTTATGCTCTCATACATAATTAGATGCACTTTTGAACCCAATACCCTTTCGGCTACGTTACAGCTCGATAATAAATTTAAATGGGTTGTAAAGGGGCCACTTACAAGGAAAGGTACCCAGCTGTCCGGTTCCGATTTTGTTGATTTTGATATATGTATGTTAGAGACGAGTTTAAAATAACAGACACGTATTTTTTTTTAGCGGCCCAAACTCAACCTGTTGGGAGAAATTGACCTCCAAAGTACTAAATAGTAATATTTAAAAAAAAAACCACAAAGTGTATCTTCGATGATCTTTGAAGGGTATTGTTTTATTAAATATGAGTTTTAACCGATATAACAAAACACGCGATCATTATTTATTCATCTTCTTAAACATTTATAATTAAACCACTATGAATATGAAATAAAAAATAAAAAAATCTCTATGTAAGTTGGAGGATTTAGTCACTTTTCAGTACTTTGGAGGTCAATTCCTCCCAAAAGGACGAGTTTGGGCCGCTAAAAAAAATTTTGTGTCTGTTATTTTAAACTACCCTCTAACATATATCAAAATCAAGAAAGTCGGAGCCTTTGGTATACTTCATAACACCTTAGCAACTTGTGAGATACGATTTACCGTCATTCCTAGAGTGTTATTAATGTTTCACAGGAAGTTATATGACCTGAGAAACTAATCTTACAGAAGTCACAAGGGCATTGGGTATGCAAGAATTTCTATGTTTACGACTGGCGGTCCGTCCCGACTTCGCCCGCATTGAACAATTACCTATCTTAATATGAAACATAGCCTGTCTGATTTAATGTATATTTCTAATGGCCTTTAATTTTAAATTGCCGCCTCTATGTACACTCAAACTCACCAAATTCGCACTCTCTCTTTATAATGGCCTACCTTTGTTTCGGCGAAATGTGTTTGCAAAATTGTATTATTTCCCAACCGTTTTATTTGCCTACTCGCTTCGTTTTCTGTAAGCGTAAATATTTCAGAATTTTATAAAAACTAACCTAACCTAACCCTATAGGGTTCTACACCATGGTTCTGAAATAAATCCTAAAATATTTACAGGAAATAATTGGGTTGGCAAATGTTACGGTTGGGACACATTTTGGCAACGATTTTTGTGTCGAATGGCAGGCTCCCTTTTATATTATTGGTTAAGATAGCGCAGACATATTGTAATTTCACATTTGGTGTTTTTGCTAATAAGCCAAGTCAAGTTTGCTAAAAATGGTCTCATTCGCTTCATCGCAAATAATTACATGGAAAGTGACGTTTCCCTCGCCTAGTATAATTTCCACCCTATCCGTACATTTACCCCCGATTGGGGTAGGACCCCTTAATTTTGGTAGGACTCGGCAGATTCTCATTTCCAGTGCCAAGATAAAGTTATAAACAAATTTTCATTTAGGTATGTACATATTTTGCCTCCAATATATGCTATTTGTACTGTATTATACAAACAACGATGGCGGAAAATGTTCCGTTGTGCGACGAAAAGTGTCCTTAAACAATGTCTTATTTTCGTCGCGCAACGGAAAAGTTTCATAGATTTTTTTATTGCGTGAGTTAGGTGAGGTTAGTTCCAAGTTTATGGACATTACCCTAATGCCTCCCACCATCTCATTGATTCATAGTGAAAGCTTATTTAATATTACCAGAACGTCCATTCATAACCAATACACAATTGATCGATTGATTCAAAACAAAAAGCGAATTGACAATTGAATTGATTGATCTTTGTCATTCGCGATTTATATAAAAACAAACAAAGAACAGTGACCAAAGTACACGCAAGTCACCACCACCGCAAATGACGGCGCAAACAAAAACTTAGGAAAGGAATTGAACTGAAGAGGCTATTGTTTGGATCGTTAGTTTCGTAAGAGTTACGCTGTAGGAAGATGAAAAGAGTTGTTATGTTATAAAACTTATAAAGCAAACCGCGAGGGACCGACAACAGGGATTTAGTAATAAAACTTAATCAATTCTGGGTCATTTCGTCATCTGCTCTTGTGTTTTGCGGTTTGGTGGGCACATGAGGTGGTTCAGGTGGGAATTCAGTTGCATTATAAAATTACATAAGTTTGTGGGGTAATTAAAATACATACTGAGATTGAGAGGCTATAAGTTCTTTTGAAATTATCTGGTTGCCCAAGATACAGGCTGTGCCTCGTTTGGGAACCCCTGTTGAAACCTGTACCTTGTTATAAGTTTTCTTTTTACAAATAAAAATCTTATCTTATCTCTTATCTTATAAATGTTACAAAGTAACCTGAATAATAAAAACACTTGATATATATTATTTGGCTTTAGCTTGAAAAGAGTGTTGTTGTATCTATGTAGCATCGTAGCTCCCAAACGGATACACCATTTGGACGCAGTTTTTTTATAGATAGCTATTTTAATAGGGATTGTTCTTATCTAGTTTACATGACAATTGTTTGGGCCAGTTAAGAGATATCTCTCTTTCAAACGGTGACATCATTATACCGGGGGTGGTTTATCTATGAAATAGCTAGTTATTACTACAAAAACTAACTTAACTTTTTCAAACTTTATGGATGTGGAGATAACATTATGTTAGAAATCCCTCGTGCTGAGCAGCGTCGGTTGCAGGAGAAAACCTGATAATATATTGATTTATTCTCGGCCAGGCGTACAAGCAGTTTTTCCCGGCGAATTTCCAATAACGGAATGGAGAGCGACGTTTTTAATCTTTCATATACGGTCAGAGCGAAATTGAAAATTTGTTCACTCACAGACGGAAGTTATTGGATTGATGGTACTTTAGATAAGTTGCGAATGCTATTAGCTAGGCGAATAGATAAAGCAATGTGATTGGAACATGAAAAAAAAAAATATTTTAGAAACAACAAGTAACCACGCTGACGTCGTGCTGGCCTAGTTGGTCCTGACCCTGCCTGCGAAACAGACGTTGAATTTCACACAAGGATCGGTTGAAGTGTATTACTTGTTACACACACACACACCCGACCGCAAGGTTAAAGCGATTAACCACACACATTTGATTTGATTTTAGGTACCTATATATTTGTATTAATTATACATCAGAACCTTCCTCTTGAATCACTCTATCTATTAAAGAAAACCGCATTATAATGCCTAGTATGAAAGATCTTAGCGTGACAGACAGATGGCGGGAATCGACTTTGTTTTATACCATGACCATTATCTTTAGGCCGCAAGTTATCTTATAACAGTTAATGATACATTTGGGGTTTCACCGGCAATTAACAAACATATTAACTCGTTTTTAAAGAGATACCGTTTTTAAACCAGGACCACTGATACACCACATAGTTAGAGGTGGTATATGTAAAGTTACTTAAGTAAATTCGAGGTCAGTCTTTAAATCCGTAGTCGCAATTAGCTAAGCTATCTCCATACCGAATTTTATTGAAATCAGTTCAGCGGTTCAGTTGTGGAAGCGTAACAAATAACATACATTAATTACTTTATTCAATAGTCAATATTTTAATCATAATGTATCTACAATGATGGATTATTATAAACGCAGTTACAACAATATGTAGCTCTTAATATTTGCAATAAAAACTCCTTTGACAGTTCTGTTATTCCGTGATAACACCCCTAATTTTTTCTCAAACATATTTAACATACATTCGCTTTTAGAGGCCTCGAATACAAACAATGATTCACGAAACATTCTTCCTCTCATTAACTGCTTGAGTTCTGAACAAATATGGATTTCCTTATATTTGCTTAGGACACCCGATCGCACTCGGAATGATGCTCATCGAATAAGTAGGTATTTGACCTGGCTTGGTTTTTAAGTTAATAAGAACGGTAAGCACGCTAATCAATACATCGCGGTAAAATTCATCATCGATATAGATACTTATCATCGATTTGTTAGATGAGTTTCCCAAGATTACTTTGAAGATAATTTCTTTTCGCGTTTTTTCCCGAACGTAATATTACCAGTCGCCTTTTTCCCGGCATGTGTTTTATCCAGTCGCTTCTTTTCGATAGAGATAGCTTGACCCCCGGAAAAAGGCTAGGGCCCGGGATCAGGGTACTTTTATGACGGAAATTTCGTCTGTTCCCGTGGGAATAGCGACAGATAAACTATAGTTACTATAATAACCTTTTTCTTTAAGAGTCACTACAAGATATAAACGAATCATGTCTATTCTTAATATTCGTATTAAAGTAAATCGGTTTTTTGAATTTTAGATAAAAACAGTAACGGCATTTTAACTTCTTGACTTTTAAAAGTCTGCTTTTTTATTTTAGACGTGTTCAGGTAATCAGCATAATCAGCCAGGTTCCGGGATTTTCTCATTACATAATAACAATTCTAGCGCCTATTAACCTCTGCACCATAACTGTATTCGGATCTCGTAACTTCCTAGAAAGGATTTCCACTTTCTAGGCGTTTTCTTTATTTCGCTTGTCATTCGGGTAGAGACCATAAGGTTTTAATTATTTATTATATTTAATGTAGAAGGGTGTAGGTTAAAATTTATGTATGTGTCTGTCTTTGGCATCGTAGCTTCAAAGTAGATGAACCGATGCCGTCGTGTTTTTTTTTATTGAAAGCTATTTTAACCGGGGTGATTCTTAGCTAGATTTGATGAAAATCGGTTCGGCCTTTTAAGAGTTATGGTTTAAAAATGGTGGTCGCCATTATAACGGTGTTTTTTTTTAAATCTTTTTAATAGTTAACTATGTTACAAAGGAGGCTGAAAATGTATTAGATTAAGTCTAAAAAAATGTTTCGACCAATTTTGCTTCAATTTTGTGTTTGAAAAGTAATTTGCACAAATCCTGCTCCAACGCCTTACGAAGTCGCATCGCTCATTAGCGTGCATGTCAAGATATTAATTGGCAATTTGCATTGATTGCAACGGTGATCATTCTGAGGGCCTTGACATCGTCGCGTGAGCGTGATGACACCAAGATAATCACTTTTAAATAAGTGTTTGTTGATTATCATTGCCTAATGTATGTTGATAAACATGCAAAGACGAACTTTTGATATCAACGATGATTTCGATTTCATATTAGAATGTTATATTTTTTGATAGATTACAAATTAAGAACAAGTAATGAAGAACTTCCATTAACGACATCATAACGTTTACATTCGTATGGGACACCTTTAATGTCAATATAATTTCTCCGAATTGCGGTCTATAACAACAGTAGATATTATAAAAACTTACCTTTACGTTCCTTACTTTAAGTTAGTAAAGTTATCTAACCTAAACTAGTCCTGACTAATTTAAAACTATATCGAGACTCCATAACAGTTTGAAACAGTTTACCAAGTGGAACCTAATGAGATTGCCTTCGTACCGTCGGCTTTGGATTTGCATTTTAATGCATTCAGGTGTCCGAGCGAAAAAGTATTTCGCACTAACCGTCGCGGATTATTAACCTTATATCACGACATTCAATTACTGTTATTGCTTTTCAATGCCTTGCTCCAGATAGAAGTTGTAACATTTATCAGGTACACGATGCGATGTTGGTATGCGATATAGAGAATTGGAAAAATGTACCGCTATTGACAGTGTCATAATGAAAATTCTGTCTTTGGTGCCTAAATCAATGTTTAATTGTCACTTTACCTTAGATGGTTATTTCACCATCAAATAACGTTAAAAAGTGACGATTATTGTCACACATCATCATGTCACCCGAAAGACGTCCACTGCTGGACATAGGCCTCCCCCAAGGCTCTCCACTCAGACCGGTCTTGTGCTTTTCGCATCCACCGCGGTCTCGCGATCCTGACGAGGTCGTCACTCCATCTTGTTGGAGGCCTACCTACAGCTCGTCTTCCGGTCCGCGGACGCCACTCCAGAACCTTCTGACCCCATCGGCCATCAGTCCTGCGAGCAATGTGCCCCGCCCACTGCCACTTCAGTTTAGCTATTCTTCGGGCTATGTCACGGTAATACAGACCATGTCCAAAAAAATCATTCAAGAAAAATAAAATGTGAAAATGAACACGGGCAATTTCAAGTTTTCATTTCTGTTTTGTGGGCTGTACACAATTTTAAATGTTTGTTTACATTTTCTATTCCATCACAAGTTTTACTTTATTAGCGTTGTTTAGATATGCCAGCTAAAAAAAGGAAATTACTTGTGTAAGGGGATGAGAGCTTATTGGTTTGGCTTACTACGTCACTACTTATTTACGTCAAATGAATCAAAAATAAGTAAAGGGATTTCCTGTGTAACTGATCACTTCTAACGGTAGGTATAGTTAATACTTAGTTGGCAATCTTGTAGCATTATCATATGAAACACGTAGTACACTTGCGTGTTGATTATGCTAGTAATCAATGACGAGACAAAGATCATAGATATGGTATAACGTGACTTACTCGCGTGAAAATATTCTTCATTTACCCAGTCGAGCGGGTAATTATTGTGACATGGATCAAAATTAGCAGAATTCTTTTGGACATTGTCTTTACAAAGAAGCCAGCAAATATTGGTAAACTTTGAACTAAAAATATATAACTTATAGGTCAGGGATGTTTCAAACCGTACAAACCTTGACGCGGACGATGACCCTGTTCAGAGTATTGACATATCGTCTGACTGTAGAGATGGTCAATATTTAGAATATTATTATAGATCCTATTAAAGATGATCGTGAACCGAAGATTATAGCGCTGGCAAAAAAAAAAATTGCTCCATAACGTTTCTCATCCTCAAAATCAAGTCAGATTTCCACGAATTTTGAATATGTTTTAAGAAAAAGGAGATTTGTACGTTTCCGCTTTTATTTTCTTAGAAAGGAAAACGAAATTAGTCCTAGTTTTTCATAATGTCTACAACATAATCGAAAGTCGTAAAAATCGGACCAGTTTTAATGGGGGAGAAAGGTGTATGGAAATTGGTATTTTTGTGTAGGGAGTATTTATCTTTCCCGTCTTTTGTGAGCTAAAGTGTTGTAATATTAATTTCTTATACCATATTTGTAACAAATGTAATAAAATCGAAGCCATTTTCTTTGGCCTGCCGCTAACCCCATTGTCCTCGCTCCACTGAGAGTTATGACGCCGTCTATCTTTTTACAATTGCTTCGAGAGCGTCTTTAGATTAGTTCTGTTTTTATGGGAAGTTGATGGAGCTTTCTTTAATGGGTCGCTCTGTTATTAGACATGCAAAAATGCAAAAGAGGAATGGGAATTCTTACTCGCACTTCTTTTACAAAACATCGATGAGGTAGGCCTTATAATGGTCATTTTGCTTTCAATATGCAATGAAAAACATTAGGAATGAAGGTTACCGTTAAATACCAAAATTATACAAACGCAAATATATTTATTTCACATAGAATTTACCTCAAATCGTTTTAAATTACCTTCACCATACCTACACAACAGAAACCGAGAAAACCATAAGTAAGTAATCCAAGAATATGTTATATGAGTCACATTTTTTATTTAAAAAAGTAAAAGAATTCACCTACGGAGTAGAAACTTCCTGTATTTTTGAGTTGACTTTTAAATAAGATTATTTGTAAAAAAAAATATGATCTTAAAATTTGCTCATTCCCAAAATAGGTACTCTAAATATACTGAGTTAAGATAGTAAAAATAAATGATTTTGAATGATAAGTTGTTGAGTTAATTGTGGTATTTTCGAAATGAGCGTTAAAATCCGGAGTAACTTTAGCCACATTCTAAGGGGAACTCAACGTCATGGGAATAACTTCACTAAGCTCTTCAAAAACATTACACCCAAGGCTTAACTTACGAGTAGGGTACACTTTGAGCATCCCATTTCAAAATGAAACATGCGTATCAGTCTCAAGTTCGTTGACTTCCATGTTGCCGCTTCATTGCGGGCTAAAAACGAAATTAAAATGAACATTACACATGAAGACACCTCTAAGATATATAATGAGCTTCTTATTATGTTTATCTTTAACACAATACAGCAATAAATTCACCTCACCGTATGGGAATTGATATATTGACAATGAACAGAAGGAGAAATCACATTTTTTCCTACCGTTTTCATTATTTGCTTATGTTCCATTCATAATGATTTATTAAACTTTCTCCAGTGAATAGACAATTAGATTTTAGATAAACAAAAACGCGATATACGGCGAAAAAAGTTTGCGGAAGAAAACGAAGTTAATATGGCGTTCGGTTTTATGGATGGCGATTATTACTAATTTATGAACGCCTTTGGAAGGTGCAAATTATACGCGCTTCGTGATCTCGTGGTCGGAGATGCTTGTACATTGTTTACTTGGAGTGGCAAATGGAGACCTGTATCGAGTTTAAACAAGCGTCAACGAAATTCAGAATTCCTTGATTCCCATTATAGACTTGAAGACTCGACATAAACATTCATTTGAGATGAACAGACTGAACGGATTCTCTAGCGGTTAGATAATTTTTCACGATAGGGTTTTAAGTTCTGATCTTAGGTACGGGAATTACAGAAACCTCACAAAAACCAAAGCAATGCGAGGGTGGTTGCTAGTTTATTATATGACAAACACGTTGCTACACAACTGTCCACGTAATACAATCAATACAAGGGCGGCTGATATCACCCGATGTCCATTGATAGAGTTCTTAGATATGTTTTTTCCTTATGCATATAAGATTGCTTATCTGTGGGAATATTGCTATTCAATCGAAGATGCGCCACAACACGTACATTTATGCAATCGTGCGACATTAAAACAATACTTAGTCGGTCCTTAAGTTCTGTCACAAAGGTTTAGTCAAATAAAACTAACATTTAATTTTATAATTTCAAAATATATAAAAGTTAAAAGCTTAATAAAAATACATTTTTAAGAATTAATAATCATTCCACATAGTTTCCACAATTTCCGATACGATCATCTAACATTCACGGCTGAAACCGATTAAAATACGCACCAGTTTTCTGGAAATAACACTTATTGAAAACGCTTTAAAGGTTAGTTTTTGTTAACTAACAATCTTTTTTATTTAATGTTGTGAAGCCTCTCATCTGTGGCTATGTTTAGAAATCAGCATTATTTTCTTAAAGACCCTCAAAAACCAGCTTATGAAGCTCGATGTTTGGTTTGTTTTCGTATTGCTGCAAATTGATGTGAAATCGTAGGGTCGATTTAATAGGGGCTGACTCGTGGTCACACCAGTTTGTCACTCCACTGCTATTCGCTTTAGTCGGTTATTCGTCAGAAATCATTTTTATTCCCCAAAAGTAGGTAGGTTAGGTTCGTTAGCTATCTTAAGATGCCCGAAGGGCAAATCGCTCAGAAATAGGAGCCCTGCCAGGCAGGGCTCCGTCGAAAGGCACTGGTGTGACAACCTGGTGTGACGACGAGGCTGCACCCGATTTAATGAGTCGTGAAGATTGATCGGTGTACAAGCGGATCTTATTTGCTTGTAAAGACATTTTTATCAGAATTTAAAGGTAAAAGTCTGATCAATATGTCACGCAAATTTCGACTCAATACGAGAACTCTTACGAAAGTTATAGCCATTATCAGTATCGTGGTCGTGCGTGTTTTGACCCATGATTTCTGGCCCCGAATGGAATGCTTAAAGCTCGTTCATCAAATGATTGCAATAGTAAATAATATCAATTACACTTCTTTTCATTCTATATAAAATAAGGTTTTGATTGATGTACTACAGGTTTATAAAACTCTTTTATTTATTTTTTAAATTGTAATAAATCTCAGTGACAGAACTTATGAACCGACTAGGTATAAAAACTAAACGCATATAAAAGAATGTCCATCATCAGCCCTTGTTATTAGTCCTGACTTAGGCACGCCATTATTATAAGATTTATAATGCTGTCATTGTTCTTTGTTTAACTGGTAATAAACGTGGATAGCAAATTATACCTGTCGTCTTCGCGGTATAATCGAGGGAAAAATGTTAGACGTAAGAAAAGTGGAGATTTGCATTTTTCAGCTCCTGACTGCCTTTTTACCATTATCTTTAAGTTCAGATAAAATGAGAAACAGTAAAGTAAAAATATTCATTGTAAACATATGCGAGACAGCGTTTCGAAGGTCTGTATTTAATGTTGGGTTACGTAGGTCCCTATAAGAGATCGAATTAGGATCGTTCAATTCTCACGATTCTGTCAAGCTGGCAAAGTCTAAAATAGCTGTCAAATGAAAGTTGATGAAGTGTGAGTGAACTGTATTCATTTTCATATTATCGGTGGGAGACGTTAAAATGTGTCTATTGTGCACGGCTTACCAAATAGGTAGGTAAAATGAGCAGATATGAATTTTGCACTGTTATACAGCCTTTTTCTTTTGAGACTCCTCAGGAGCTAAAGCAGTTCTCGCCAACGAAGTTAATTCTACTATCGCTCTTGCAATTTTTTATGTTGGCGGCAGAAGTGAAAGAGTGCGGAGATAATTATGTTCTGCTTAAAACCAAATAGCAGTATAAGCATATGTTCTTCGTACTCTAATACTGCCTTCTTCTTTTAGAAGATCCCAGAAGCTGAAAAACTCCTGCGCCCACAAAGTTGCTAACATTATCGCTCTATCTATGATTGAATGCTGGCGGCAGAAGTGCACGTAGATAATTATGTTCTGCCTAAAACCAAATAGCAGTATAAACATATGTACTTTGTACTCTTATACTTCCTTTTTTATTCAGCCTCGGGAGCAGAAGTCTTGCGCTCACAAAGTTGGCTCCATTATCGCTCTAAGAAATGTTTATATTCCCTTCCAGGTTCATGGGGGTCTGTGTACACGAAGGGCAGCTACACGCTCTAACGGAGTACATGGAGGGTGGTTCTCTGGAACAGGTGATCTTGGGTCTGCCTCCGGAGCCGCTGACGCAGGCGGTGCGCATCTCACTGGCAGCTGACATGGCTGCCGGACTCAAGTACCTGCACTCTCTTGGCGTCTTCCACAGGGACCTCACTTCTAAGGTATATCTAAATAAATACCTACTCTAGAGATTATCAACCTTTTTTTCTGGTAGTGAGGCTTCTGGCAATTGGTTATTTTTTCAACTATTGGTTTTATCCAGGCGGTGTATACACATACTTACCTAAAAATAGGTAGGTAATAAGGGGACAATCTCACACCAAAGTCAAAGTTCTTTATTCTTCAATTTAGGCATAATATAATCCACCTATGAATGTCAAAAAGCATTACCATCGGTTTTAAAAGTAAAACCTTTGCTCCGAAAAGAACCGGCGTAAGATACTCGGCAAGGTACAATGTTTTTCAAAAAAAGTTTACGTCATACATAGGTTTACAATATCACAGTATTTTTGCACAGTAGCTTCCTTTTTTTAAGCGTAGATTACTCATGCAGGATGCACGCACGACTCACCGCCAAACATCACTATTATTGATATAGTCATTTACTTTATAATATGCTCAGGAAATTAGTTTTTATTTTTTGACCGATTTAAATTTAGAGTCAGTAAGTAAGATCAGATTTTTTTTTAAATTTTATTATAGTATGTTATACAATTTTCTAAGAATAATTTTGAGGTTTGGCCAGTCTATAAAATGTGGATTTGAGCTTTCCTTTGCGCCAATTGACCTAGTCCCTAACTAAAGCACTAGGTTAGCACTATGGGTACTAGACAACGATATAAATACTTATATAGAAATATTAAATATTATATTCACGCTCATCAATCAAATATTTCGCACCGGGAATCGAACCTGGGACCGTTAGCTTCGTAGCAACTAGGGTCACTACCAACTAGGCTAGCGTGTTGTATATTATTTGTGATAAAATTATAGTTTCTCCTTTGAACGTTTTTCGAAAAAAGTAACCGTGACATACTTAGTTTGACTACGGAATTCCAAAAACCGTCCTTAGCTAGACAACTTCGATTTTGGGAGTAACGCCCCTGTTTTTGTACAGAATGGGTTTGCTCTTGACCTCAATGTGGCCCAGGGCAGAGTTGGGGCGCGGCACGGGCCAGATCCGTAACGGCATTAGTGTTAGGGTGCGATACTTTTGCTATCGAATAATGTACGAGTTTGTAGATGGCTCAGTATGAAGTTCTTTAGAAGATTCTGGATTACATTATTATGTAGGGTGTCCCAGAACTTGACGTAAATATTGAGGTACTATCAGGTGCGCGTAGAAGTCGGCTATCGCTATTCATATTTCGGGGATAAAAAGCCTATGCCCCACTCCAGGACCTAACCTACATGTGTGCCAAGTTTCATCCCGATCTGTACAGTGGTTGATAAAAAAGATAAAATATGTTTATTCAGTAAGTAGGCCGCACGGGCACTTTTACACGTCAAAAATCTACCAGCGCTTCGCAAGAGACCACTGCTGAGAAGTAACGCCGCAAGAAACTCAACAGTCAGTCGTTTTTTTTAAAATACTACTTATTATATTATACAATTATAAAGCTTAACCTAGCATTATATAAAACAATGAATTTAACATAAAACCAAAAATAAAAAAATATTCAAGCGTAGCTTGAGCAGGAAAATGTGTCAAAACTAAGAATTTTCATAGGGAGCGTTGAAGCGTGAAAGACGGACAAACATACCAAAACACTTTCACATTTATAATGTTAGTATGGATTAGAAAGCCCTTTCCTTACCGATCCAGGGTATGGTTTTAATGATAACTGGCCAAGAACGCTCCCTCGAGATACACCTTTGCCTCCCTTGGCTAAAAATAGATATAAATCGTAATACTAAAACATGATGTCCAATCCTCACCATAAATCCAACATCCACCCGTTCAGTACGAAGTGTCAAAGTTGTTGAATGAAAAGTATTAAATGCTTCAGTGGCTTAGAATGTATGGAATTATTTTGAATGCGCTGATATTTTGGAATTATAGTTTAATTCAATACATTGCTACCTTATTAAGGATTGGATAACATGTTTTAGAATCACAAAGTTAAGCGGGAAGCTACTTTGGTTTATACACTCGCGGACAAATAATACGAGTCAGAGTGCGTTTTTCATACAAACGAGGCTATTTCGAAGCCTTGGTTAATCGCCAGGGGTTGTTTTGAGTGAGTTTTAATGGTGGATACTGCGAGGTTCAATAGAGGAGGTCAAAAGTTCTTAAGATACCTAACTGATCGCACAATCAGTTAACATCACAGCGGGAGAGTTTGGGTCAGCACTTGGATTTCCTTACATTTTATTGTCATTTTAGATGTTTTTCTGAACATGCACTATTCCGGCGTTAACCGCAGATTCATTCAGTTGGGTATCCTAGGCACTCTGGAAGTCCTGTATCGATGCTCGAGGTATTCATCATCACATTTCACTAAAAGCATTCCCTGGCGAGGAACCAAGGCTTCGAAATAACCTCTTTAGTATGAAAAACGCACTCTGACCCGTTTTATTAGTCCGCGAGTGTAGTATATAAAGATAAAGTATGGCTGTACGTTGTGAATAGTAAAACAGTGGTTTAACTATTTAACTAATCGGGATATTGTTTATTTCAGAACGTATTAATTAAGAAAAATGGGGAAGGAGACTACACCGCAGTGGTGGCTGACTTCGGACTCGCCGCCAAAATACCTCATCCTGTGTAAGTATATAATGTTTTTTTTAGTATAACTTTTAATGATTGGTTTTTTATTTTTCAATACCTTTTACTTTTATCAATCTCTCAAGGATTAGTTTGATGAGATCCCTATTTTCAATGGTATTGTTTCGCCTTTTCTTTTGAATAATAAAACTTTTACATACATACATCCAAAATTTATTATATTTTACTATCCATTTGCACAACAAAAAACCTACCTTCGATATCAAGACTTTGGTACAAAAAAAATATGATGTTCCCCTAATTTGGCAATATACGAGTATGTCACAGTCAACATACCATACCATAGTGTTTTTATTTCTTTGCTGATTACAATAAAAAAGGGTTTGAATTCCAAATTAAGGGTAAAGAGGACGCCGAGCTACTATCATAAATTTGTTTGCAACTGCATATTCACATACACCAAAAAAACATTATCTTCCTTCTTGGCCAGTCAAGGTTTTTTTTTCTGTGACACACACGAAGACACTATTCCTCATGCGCTTAATATAAAATCGAAGTGTGACCAATTAGTCCGTCCAGCGCGGCGAGAGTCTCACGCCATCTCGCGTGCGGCTAGAGATACCTTCCAAGTGTTACTACATTGAAAAAACCGGTCAAGGGCGAGTCGGACTATTGCACCAGCGGTTCCGTACGTAGACAAGTAGTGACTTGTTTTACAGAATAAATGAGCATGTTTTACAAACAGTGTTAAAGTTTTTTAAATATCTTACTCTATACTATTAGTACTATTACATTAAGTTGGTTGTCAAAAAAAGTCTACTTAGTTGAGGATTAAAATTAAGAAACGGTACCTTTAGTCATGTGAGTAACGAAAATTTCTCATACATTTATATAGTGACCTCATACCCCGGTAGCCCAGTACGCAGTATCTGAAATTCAATAAACGAAGCAGATTCAATCCTCACCGAGTTTTGTATGAGATAACAACATTTGTCAACATCACTGATAAGTAGTCAATTTTCAATACCTCATGACTAAAGTTACAGTTAGTTTCTGTTGCCATTATAAATATCGAACAAAAAACGGCATTTGGTTTTGCCGTTTGTTGTATGGGAGCCCCCCTGAAATATTTAATTTATTCTGTTTTTAGTATTCGTTGTTGTAGCGGCAACATAAATACATCTTCTGTGAAAATTTCAACTGTCTAGCTATCACGGTTCATGAGATACAGCCTGGTGACAGACAGTCGGACAGCGGAGTCTCAGTAATAGGTTCCCGTTTTTACCCTTTGGGTACGGGACCCTAAAAATGTAAACAAAACAACCACGTTCGTCAGCCAATAGAAGCAGAACACTGATACGTCAAAGTTCGATAAAACAGTTTTGATTGGCTGTTTAACAATGTCACTTGGTTTCGATAGTTTCCTTTTATTTAAGGTACCCTTTTTTGAGAACCACCCACAAGCGACATGCGACGGCCAAACAGCTGATACAATAATGGTTGACTTCGATCGCAAAACCAAATAAATGCAAGCTAAATTAGTAATAATGAATCCTTGAGCGCTTCTCTGAACGCTAAAGTTGTTCCTTAGCTCGATAGCTTAAGCCATTTCAGAAAAAAACTTGACCGGCTGATATGCAGCCGAAAAGAGAAGGCATATTCAAGGTTTATATTATTTCAGTATTGGTTATAGAACCCTAAAAGTGCTGTCTCGCTTGCTCTGCAGTAGTGACATAAAATCGCGTGACAGGGACAGAGGGATAATTTAAATGTCAACGTGCGTTTTATATTTTTTCATGCGTGGACGGGTGATGATAGGTATAAATAGTTTTTATTCAAATAACGCATTCAGTGTTAAATAAATACATTAATTTCCATAAAAAATAACGTGACTGTTTACGGGTTCTACTTTATTTATTGAATGAACATGTAAACGTGGATCAGTTATTGGACGCAAGCAGACCCTACAGACTGGCCTGCACAGTTTATGTTACAGGAAAAAAAAAAACTTTTTTACCAAATCCATCCAGCCGTTCTCAAGTCAGCCTTCGCTTACCAACAGACACTTTTTTTTAAATTTTATATTTGTCTATCGTATGGACTTACAATGATCTAATTCGACCGATGATCCTACTATCCTACCAATGTTATAAATGCGAAACTTTGTGTGTAATTTTTTACTCCTTCACGCTGCAACGGCTCGACGGATTTGGAATGAATGTAGCTTACTACCCTGAATTAAAAAAATTAAAAGTTCCCGATGTAAACGATACTTGAAATCTATCGAATTCCTGGGCAGAAGCTAGTACCTAAATCTATAAAAATCCTTCTACTCACCTAACTAAAATTAACAATAAACATTTAAGATTGCCAAATTTTAACTGTCTTGTGAAAAACAAAAATTCAATATTAAAATTACTTGGCATGCAATTATATTTGAGCTCGAAGCATTTTTACACTGAGGAGCAATGAAAACGGCACACTCCGCGTACTAATTTACTCACAGCGACTCCGTTTTCATTGGCTTCAAGTGTACCATGTGGTCCCATGCCAAGTGGACGTGGGCGGTCATTCATAACTAGTTCAATGCTATGCCGCTTTATCACGCTACCGAAATAACTGCCGCTGATTATACTTTATTTACAAACACGTCGAGCTCGGGTCGACTATGTAGCTGAAAGTTATTAGATATATATAGGTATGTACGCTCTGCGCCTCTTTTCTAGGCAGTTTGAACAATATCGTATTTGACATGTTACGGAATCGTTTTTCACTCGGCCGCCATTACTAAAGTAAATAAGAGCTATCAAAACGGTGGCAATACTATAACAGCTCGTACACGATATGGTTTTTACCGTGTGGAATAGAGGCCATGGCCATAAGAAATTGCTGCATAAGGGATTCAAATTTTTTTTGTTGTTGTGGTTATTACACTCAATATCTATTAGATAGCTAAAAACTCTCGATCGAATGATCCCTTCTTTCAGAGCTCTTAAATGGCCCAACCGGCTTTCATGAAACGTAGCTAAGAACGACATCTAGGAAACCGGCTTTCAAATGAAAAAACCGCATCCACAGACAGACACACATACTCACACACATCGGTCAAACTTATAAAACCCTTGTTTATGCGTCGGGGGTTAAAAAAAACGCTCCAACTAAGAGATTTTCTGCGTACCCACGTTTTTGGCCCATTTGAATTTATTTGCACAATACATCAAACAAACACATCTTGGTATGAACAATTCTTCTCTTTCTTTTATTCGGGCCGAATTGTAAACCATTTATACCTGACAATTTCCACATACTACTGCTGCTACTCTGTCACTTGCTTACAGGATTAATGCAGTTGAAATGAGAGCTCTTAAGAAGTATGTGTGGAGTTAGGATGGTAGATAGAGTGAGAAATAGCGAGATCCGAGAACGATGTGGATTGAAAGAAGATGTAGTGTCTAAGATCGAAAAGGGTATGCTAAGATGGTTTGGTCATTTAGAAAGGATGGATGAGAGAAGAGTTACGAAAGAGATATGGCGAGCGAGAGTGAGCGGAGATGTCGGTAGGGGACGTCCTAGACATCAGATTCACGATGTGCTGATTAGGGCCAAATCAAAAGCACCCGAAACCGACTTACGAGCATGAAGAAATTGATGAATGTCGAGGAGGCGAAGGTTATATGTTTAGACCGGTGCACCTGGCATTCCATAGTCTGCCTACGCCTTTGGGAGACACACGTGAAGGTATGTATGTATGTATGTATCTGTCACTTGCTTGGAACTTGGCAGGTTTGACAGTTTATACTGTAACCGATGTTTATTATCCTGCCATTTTATGCCATGGACTTTTTTTTAACCAGCAATGGATACCGGCTGCCGAGCGTGGGCTCGCCGTGGTGGATGTCGCCCGAGTGCCTCCGCGGCCGCTGGTACGACCACCGCTCGGACATCTTCTCCTACGGGATCATACTGTGCCAGCTTATCGCCAGGGTAAGCTCCAGAAGATAAATTTTAATAATGCTTTTGCAATCACCTGGCTCAATTTTAGGACCGACTGAATGACCTGGCTCATTGATTTTTTAACTTCAAGAGTCAACGTTTTTTCCAAAATAAAATCAAAACTCGGTTTAACCCCAATTCCCTTTAGCCAGGTCGGCCTCTTTGAATTTAAATATCATTAAAAAAGTACTGTACAAGTTTTCACGGTGCCTTCAAACACCTACTCAAAAATGCTTAACAGCTCATGGACATTATAATTTATAATAGTGGTTTAAGAACAAAAAAAATCAACCATGAACCAATTATCATATTGATTTAGGCGTAATCCAATTAAATATGAAACATTATTTTGCTATAAATAGCTATGAGAAGCACTGAAGTAATGTTAAGTTATTGCTTCTGTATTTAAAGTTCTCATTTCGTAGGATTTAACTATTTTTTGTTTAATTCCAGGTGGACGCCGATCCGGACGTGCTTCCGCGCACGGACAACTTCGGCCTCAACTACATGGCGTTCGTAGAACTGTGCGACGAACAGACTGTTCCGGATTTCCTAAGGCTCGCCTTCAACTGTTGCATCGTGAGTCTCTCACACGCACGTTAGATATCCTTTGACCAGCTGTCTTTTAGTGTGCTAACTTTGGCCTCAACTACGTGGCGTTCATAGAACTGTGCGACGAACGGACCGTTCCGAACTACCTAAGGGTCGCCTTCAACTGTTGCATCGTGAGTCTGTTACATGCGCGTTCGATATCCTTTGACTAGCTGTCTTTTAAAGTTCCAACTTTGGCCTCAACTACGGGCGTTCGTAGAACTGTGCGATAAACAGACAGTTTCGGAATTTCTAAAGCTCTTAACTGTTGCATCGTGAGTCTCTTACGCGCGTGCTCGATGTTATTTGATCTAAGCTGTTATTCAAGTGAATAAAGACTCCGGTAGCGGATCATTATGTCTACCATAATGTACCAGTTCTAGTGATGCATTAAATGTCGACTAAGTTTATCGACATCAATAATAAGCATTTTTTAATCTTCATTATCCAAGTAATGGCCAAGTTTGAATACCTTTTAATTATGTGCGAACCTCTTTTATATATACTTATTGCAACTATAATCAATCGGTATCTGAGATTGACTCTAGACTCGAGTTACTTTTGACAACCATTCAAATTACATTGAATAACAAAGTCATTCAGTACAAAAATTTACAAAAATTAGCATTCCGACGAATTGAAAACCTTTTTGTTTTTAAGTCGGTCACTCACTAATGCCTAGAAAGAATATAGATCGTTTATCTTCGTGGAAAGCGGATCATTCAGATATAGAAGATAAAGGTAGACTAACTTTTGCAAGAAATGTAAGATACATATTATGTCACGAAAAAAATTGTCGATAAACTTAGTCGATATTTAATCAATCACTAGCACTGGTACTTTTTTGCCCCTGTCAATCCGGTGTATGGTCATGAATTACTTCACTGCCTATTTGTGCAACTACAACTGTTAAGCTATACCAAATCTAAATAGATTTCCCTTTTTATCTCTTATTCAGTTACAAGTTAGCCGTTCATTTAAGGTATTACACGAGCTTACCGTTGAAGGTTTCAGTTATTCAGTAACGATTAATGTCAGTTAAATTTTTTTCTCCTCGGAAATTGCGACTATGTTATTACGCCGGGTACGCACTAGCGAGTTGTAAGACTTGTAGCACTTTTGAGCTGTGATAGGGACTGCTTGTTTATCGACTTCCGATATACACATGTAAACGACAGGTGAATGAGCGATCTCTTCGAAATAACCTTTGGATATAAACGTTTTGTAAATTTTAAATAGGAATTCTTTTATTATTTTTCTTATTAATAAATTGTGGATTTCTTATGCCTCTTACACATTTTTTATTCCAAATCTCTATTTCACATTTTCAACTATTCAAAAGTTTACTGAAAGAGATCGCTCTTAACTTATAACACCGCCTGTTGTTTACCTCTTAATATGTTGTGATCTATAATGTATCGATAATAACGCAAAATAGGCGCAGTTTTTAAGTCGTCGAGTTGCGGAAAAGAGCCCGCCATAACCTATACCTATCAGTCGCGAGGCGTTCGTACAAGCCGATTATTTACGGCTTTACCAAAAATTCCTATGCATAGAGTAGGTATACAAACAAAACGTAAAACCGACACACGCCATGCACCTTTTTTTGCTCCGGCTTGTCTATTTATTTACGTGACGCTTCGCCACTGATACCTATACCTAATGTATCGATAAAATGTGTATATCGGAAGTCGATAAACGAGAAGTCACTATGTCAGCTCAAAAGTGCTTCGAGAATTCCGGCCTCTGCTGATAATATTGCACGTAAAATCGTGATGCGTATGCGGCTCGCGAGCCTGGACTCCACTAGAATAACGATTATAGTTACATCTCTATGCAACGAAATTTGAAAATTAAAAATTTAAACGAAGAGTATTTTCTTATTTGATTATTAATCATAAAAACAAGATTTTTATTTCAATTGCCGTTTTATGAACGGTCACGGACTTGTACCACTATAGAACCTTATCGTATAAAACGTGCGATTAATTCCCATGTAATTTCTATCTCGTCACTTGACGCTGTCATTATGACAGGGTTCCATAGTGGCATAGCAATTAAAGTCCTTGGCTGTACTATGGGAGGGATAAACGCAGCTTAACGCATTCACTGCCAGCGAAGCATATAAGCGTACTCGTGACTTACACCCATTGCCCTCAACGTATATGTGCGTTCTTACAGTAGGCAAGCTCCGCATAAAACAAGATGTGGCACCTGGCGAAAGTTTAAAAACAGTACTGGCAGTGAATGCGTTAACGGTGTTCAAACTCTGTTGCAGTACGATGCAAAAGCGCGGCCGCTATTCCCCGAGATAGTGATCAACCTCGCCGAGATGAAGGAGGGGCTCGACGACGCCAGCTGGGGCTACGTCTCCAGCAACAACTACGAGAGGTAGGCTTCTTGTGCGTTGCCTATCATGGGGGAGAGCGTAATACCGTAACTAACACATGTAATAAGTTGCAAATTGTACCTTACTGACTTATTTGCTAAGGTGTATTTTGCACCTTATGTAATTTGTTAGTTACGCGATATTGCACTATTACCGACGCTATGTGCTTTTGCCGTCCATGCAATAAAAATCAGGTCTTATATAAGGTATAAGGTAGTGCCTAACTCACACAGGGTTTGTACTAGAATCATACCAAATTTGATGCTTGTACGATTTACCGTTTGTACGATACAGTAAAAATAAAAATACGTTGAAAAATACATTTCATGTATTAGGTTCTCCTGTATGTATCAATTTCTTTAAAAAAAAAACTAACAAAAATCGCTAATAAGCTGGTAAACATCTTAGCCTAATTGTGCAACGAAGGCGTGAGGGTTTGTATGTCTGTGTCTGAAAAAAACCCCTTTTTATTACTGTTCAAAAGATCCAGCTGTTTAAACAACGGACGGACAGCGTAGGCGTATTAATAGTGTTCTGTTGGCCTACCTTCCAAAACCTAAAGAACAAATAGGGTCTTATAGTAATTATGTGTGGTTTGTGCAGCGACGAGGCTGAGTCGTCGGGCCCACGCTCGTGCCCCGGCCTGTACGCGTGGAGACCGCAGCGTCACCGGTCGCACCACGAAGCCCTGCCCAACAAACCGCTCGACACACGTGAGTAACTGTCAATCGCTCAATCATTCACTCAAACTATCCATCAATAGGGAATATGCATATATCTCCTTGTAAGGCTGACCTTACTGCAAACAGGGAGGTTTTTTTGTAAGTGGGACTTTGAATCTTCCATCCAGGCAATAAAGTTCTCTATCTGTTCCTATGTATGCTTACAGAAAACACACATAAACCGAAGCGAAGCTAAGGCGGGTCGCTAGTATGAAAATAAACCGTATTTTTATGACAACACAGTTCAAATTAAATTGCCTTGAACATGTTCATCCTATTGCACACTGAGCCTTACGAGGTTAAATCACATTTCTAAACAAAATATGAAAATACCGTAAAAAATTAAAATCGATCAAGAATGACTAATTAATGATAATCGCTAATTAGACAGCGAATTCTGCTATTCTAGAAATCTTGTTGGATCACGAAAAAAAAAGCAGTCATGTCTTGGTTATTTTCATAGCTATTCAAAAAATGATGAATTTTCTTGACTTTTTGTTACATGAATCAGCTTTGCTTAGCGCTCTGAAAGACAGTCATTAATATTCCCTATTGCTTGATCTTACATGATCAATTCTTTCGTCGTTTTGCACGCCACGGTCGGCGATTTTACGTGAGAACGCCAGGACACCGTACGAACAATAGAACAACTAGTTGGGCACAAATTATTATGATCGTTGACGAAACTAGCAGACTGCGATATTCAAACGACTTAATCAATCGCTTAATCTGACAACTCATCTCGCTTAATTTATCATTTATAAATCACATACTCATTGAATCATTATATCTTTTAATCAGACTTTATGAATCACTCATTCCCTCATTAAGTCCAAGCACTCTTCTAATCAATCTAAGTTTACAACACGGTTCTTTTATCGAGCATTTGTCACTTTCTTGTGCGCCAAAACTGTTGTACCTTTTTACAAGCTTTTCTTTAAATTGCATTGTTCGTATGTATGTAAATTTTGAACCAATTCTCGGAAATTTGGATCATTTATGTAAACCCGTATTCAAGAGGAGTTAGGCGACTAATGTCTATATTGAAAAATGACGGGGTATAAAAATATCGTCACCTTATTTAATGTCGAAAAATAACTAAGACTAGAATTAATTTTGTCGATGTATAAAAATGTCGACATATAATAATGAGTGACCATCTGTTTTTTGTAGATGTATAAAAATGACTACAGGTAGGTTTAGGTCATGTTAGTTTTGCAGCAGGCCCGCAGGACCAAACCACCCAGTAATAGGAGTTCTACGTTAGCGGAGCTCCGTCGACACTCTTATTTCAAATCAATTAGACAGTGTGGACGGAGCTGCGCTCGCGCGGAGCTCCTATTTCTGGGTGGTTTGGCCCTCCGGGCCTTGTGCAAAGCTAACATAACCTAAACCTACCTAGCCCCTCCTCGTCTTAATTCCATTTGGACATTATTATACTTCGTCATTTTTTTATTTCGTCGTTATTAATACTCGACATTTTTATACTTTGACTTTTTTATGTTTGGAAAATCGGTATTATTATACCTCTTCATCTTTCAATATAGACATTAGTCGCTTAAAGCTTCAAGAGCTGAGCTAAAGATGGAGTCGGAAGGTGGCGACAGGATCTCCGCTATACTTAACGTAGACTTATCGTGTTGGGACTCAATAGTTTGGTCTTGATAAGCAGACAATGAATAGGTACATGATATTGTAAAAAAAATACAGTCGGCTTCAAACTTAATTCCAATCTTAATAAAAATACTATTTCAGTGCAACACCGTCGCTCTCTATCGGAGCTAGAGTGGGCGGTAGAACCAGTCACGCGTACCGCTAGGGGAGCCCCGCACCGCTCAGCCTCGGCCCTCGGGGCTCCACGCGCCCCGCCGCGCCTGGCGCGCCTGCACCGGCTCGCGCACATCATGCTGCTGAAGGACCCGCCCCGGGCGCCCGAGCGGACCCCGCTGCACACCTTCCGCGGCGTCAACAAGATCCTGGAGCCGGGACACTCGAGGGCTGGCGGGTGAGTGTATATTTATATGGGAAGTCGCTGGGGGCTATGAAGCTCTAGTAGAATGTTACTTTTTGGAAAAATATGTATTGGGGCATAGGTAGCGCACGCTCCAAATCGCCAATTGACAATGTTGACATGCATAACTTTCACCTCGCTTCTAAGATAAACAAAGGCCTACTTGCAGAGTAAGGGACATGAGAATATTGATTTGTAGGTTCTCGTCGTGCGTGGAGCTGCCGTCCCCGCTGGTGCGCGCGGCGGACGACGGCGCGGAGCTGCTGGAGGCGCGCTGCGCGTCGCTGCCGTCCTCGCCCGGGCTCAGCCGCCGCGGCAGCCTGGAGCGCGCGCCCGGGCCCGCCGCGCCGCCGCCCAGCCAGCCCGCCGGTACTGCTCACCCCTCACGCCGCACACTCATTCACGATCTTGCCCACACGTACTTTTGCACTTCTATTTCCAAAGGTAGTGGTAGGACCTTGTGCAAGGCGGTCCGGATCGCTACCACCATCTTTTCTTTTAACCTACCACAAAGCAGCAGTGTTTGCATTGCTGTGTTCCGGTATGGAAAAAAGACACCCAGTGAAGTTATTATCAATAGAGGCATTCTATTTTAGTCCTCAAGGATGGCATTATGGCATTTGCGGTATTGAATTACAGTATTTAGATTGTTTTCTAGAAACTGCTAAAATACCCATCCCCTTACCATCACCTTCTCCATACTATAAACAACTTGAGGAGGTAAAGAGGTACTTAAAAAATAGACTCATTTCTTAATTATTATTGTTCTTGGCAGATTTACAATGTCACCAATAAACGATCGCCATCAAATAAATATCATGCATAGTGCTCAGTAATATCTCAGTTCGACTCACGAAGGTTTATATTTATGTTAAAGCAGTTGCGTGTCTAGAATTTAATTTTAAAACTTTTATATTTATAACCTCTGTTAAACATTACTTTGGTTTAAAAAATAATACATGGAATCGCTGCTCACTCAGAACATTTATACCCGTTTACTCCGTCCGATTCTCAACCTCTATAATAATTTGCAGAACTATCGGAAGGCACGCTGCTGGGCGCGACGCGGCGGCGCGGGTCGTGCGAGTCGGGCATCTTCTCCGTGGCCAACGAGGACCTGTGCGCGACGCACGCGGACTGCTACTACAACGCCATGTGCCCCTGCAGCCTCATGGGCTGCCAGCGCTGCTGGTGGTGGCCGCGCCGCGCGCCGCCCGCCGACGACGACACGCTGCCCGACCAGGACTCGCTCGACTACCGGGACCCGCCCTTGCGTATGTGCTCAGACTGTCTCCTCATATACGATAGGCTCTTCAACGCGCGCACCTACAAACGAGCTCCCGGCTCCGCCAACTCCAGTCTCTTCGTTCTAGATGATTCCGCCCTCTCCACCACCACCGTCAGCTCGCTGCGGAGCCTCGACGACCTAGAAGAGGTCCCGTCTCGCGACGAACCGCAAACTAGAAGAATTCTAGAACACGACGCGTCTCCTTTCCTCTGCGGCAAGTTAGACTCCAATCGTCCCGATTCTGACGCGTCCGAAACGCCAGAACCGCAAGCGAAGGAGTACCATATTCTAGATAGGTGCTGCTGCGTTAGCCGCGCCAAATGCTTAAGCGGATGCGTCTCACATAAACCTCTGGATGACGACGAGCTGAGTTACCTACTCCAACGCGGTCCGCTGATCAACCATTTACTTAATTCCTCGTGCAAAAGAACGTCAAGCGTGTACACGGATAGTTCCGAGGACGTCGCGTCTCTCGCCGGCTCGGACAGTTTGTACTGCGACGAGAGGATCCCCCGCCACGTCCGCTCGGCGCAAATATCGAAAATAGTCGAATACTTCGAACGGAAAGGCGCCGATTTCAAGTGCGACAGAACGTTCAAAAGCCACTCTCGCTTCAAGATGAGCAATTTCGGCAAGGTGGAGATCTTGCGGGGGAGGGAGGGGGAGCGCAGCGAGAAGGAGTACTTCGTGGACGTGAAGCACCGCGGGCCCGGCGCGGCGCGGCTCGAGCTGCTCGACGACGGCTGCGGCCGCAAGTGCGCGCAGCAGCGGCTCATGATCTGCGAGGGCGCCGTCAAGTCCAAACTGCCGCTCTTCGACAAAAAGTCATAACGATAAATAACTTATTTCCCTCGTGTCTGAACCCGATTGTGAATTTGCTCGTGTCAAATCGACAGTGACTCGTACTTCCATAGTAGTTACAGATATATTTTTATGCGAGATACGTGATACAAGGCTAGTGCCGACGTCCGGGGTGAGGCCGAGCCCTTACTTAACTCGATTTTATTTGACGACTGATTTATCAATAAGCATTTGTTTTAAAGGACGGTTGTAGATTTAGTTTTAGACGGATTAGATGAGGGGACTTTTCAGTTGAACCTATTATGGCCTATTATTAAATAGTCTATT
Organism: Acleris sparsana; assembly: GCA_923062465.1. Taxonomy (NCBI): domain Eukaryota; kingdom Metazoa; phylum Arthropoda; class Insecta; order Lepidoptera; family Tortricidae; genus Acleris; species Acleris sparsana. The sequence continues at coordinate 3,545,124 of OV281288.1, forward strand.
TTAGTCTAAATATATATGGCAGCGCGTATAATCATTGTTTTATAAAACAAAGTGCATTCTTTATAGTTATATCCACGTTTATTATATATAAACTGAATTTGTAAATACGGTTTAGGTTTAATACGTTCGGTTTAAACTTATTTATACACAGTATTATAATAGTACTTGCCAGTTCAGATAATCGTAGTGTACATAAAAAATTAAGTATTAAGATTTAGCAACTGTCATAATAATATTTTTTGTACTTCTCAAGTGGCAGCAGTTTATTAGATCATTATTAGTAATTTAATATTTTGAACTTTTAATATATATTATAAAATACTTTACGAAAATTTAAATCGACAAAGTCATAGATTGATTTATTTTAAATTTAACTTTTTTCATATACTTTCTACATTAGTTTAGGTTTTACTGTCGCTGAGTGGAATGCTTCACTACTCACTAGTATGAACAAGCTATTCAATTAGTTATGACTTGCATATAACACGGCTAATCTAAACGTGTTACTCTAATTGCTCTTTACTCATACACGAAGTAAACAAATACTGCCTTTTTTGTACCTATGGCAGTATTCCCATTGACGTGTTTGCTATTTACCAGCTGTAGTGGACCAGATTGCTTGGCGACAGTCGAATCTAAACGCGGGTTATTTCTATTTCTTACTCGTTTGCCTATTACTAAACAGAAAGAATTTCTACTTCCAATAGGAATAAGAACTTTTTTCGAATAAAACACAACCTTTAATAGGTAATTCGAGCGAAAGAGACTTTATAAAAACAGATGCTTGAAAGTATAGCTGTCGCTCAACCCGTCCGCTCTCTCAAATCAGTGCGATAAAGACAACTGCAGCTCCGACTAAATATCCAAAGAAGATTTTAAAAAAAACATGGTGGTCGTTCGATAATTCCCTCGTCCGAACCCACACCAATTTAAAGAATATTTCAGAAAGATTGCCGATTGCAAAATGTCCGACTTTAACTTTTCATTTGTCATGTTTACTGATTTACTCTTTCACACTGGACATTGGCAAAGTCACTGCGAAATACCACGAAGGACCGCCTTTTAAAAAAAATTGAGAAAAATATTTCCTAAATAATAAAATAAGCTTTGTTTTACTTCTAACTTTGGGTAGTATCTAGCAGACCTCTATTGATAGCAGTCTAAAAAGGCAATTATAAGCATTTTTATTATATAGAGGTTGAAGCCTTTAGAAAAAAAATGGGACACACAAGTAGTTGCTCATTCATTACCTTGTAAGCAAGGGAGAGCGTTCATATAGAGAAAAAGTCATTATCTGTTAATACCTAAGTGGCAAACGAATAGGTTCAAATAGGAATAATCCCACAACGCGACAACTAGTCGCCACTTTGTATACTTTATTATTATAAACTATATCTTTATAAACACGTTCCTAGTCTTCAAAAACGTGTGTTTTCCCTTTAGTGTTAACTGTTAACACTACCCATCATGTTATATCTCATTAGCATGGCGCTTTTGGTTTTAAAATACACGAACATTGTTACAATATTGGTAATAAATGTACAGTGCCTAGACTAAATTCTAATTTTTACACGCGCACTTACGAAAGAGAGATAAATCCGAGAGTTTACTTTTGTAAACGAGCAGCAGTCCATAGCAGTTACAGTCTGCATCAAATATATCTGAACAAGAGATCAAAAATATCTCACCTCAACTCTAATGTTAAAGACAGCAGAGCGTGCTTAGATATTTTTGAGCGTGCTTAGACTAGGGTACTGTATATTTCTCGTGTTGTGACAAAAACTTATATTTAGATTCTATGACTATAACAAAAAACTTCCTCATGTTGTAAAAACGAATAGTGTTGCAGCTAGAGCTAAAACTATATAAAATAAAATCAATGTACAAATGAGTGTCAAAACAGGCCGACAGGCCAAATGTAACGGATCGTTTTAATGAGAACGCAGACTGATATTGCGAAAAGCGCCAGAGTAACAGTTTACCTACGATCCGCCTGACAGTCCCAAGTCTGTGGAGAAATGTCTGCAACCTTGAGAGAAAACTGTAAGTCGGTGATCTAAACACTTTTCTGATTTTAAAAAAAGTGACGTTTTACTAATCATATTAAGAGCATTGTGAGAATGAAAATTTTAATACAAAATGCGGTCATTTCTACCCCATAGACCTAGTCAAAGTTATAGATAATATATAGAACTAGGTCTGTACGTTTTTATTATAAAATCAAAATGTATGCTGGAAAAATAATTAAAAACAAAACAAATGGAAACGTACAAACCTAGTCTTTCGTAATACTTACATCATGTTCAAAAATGGTGGAAATCGGACTACATTTAGGGGGTGAAAAACGTTATCGTGCGGAGCTAAATTTATGAACACTTTACAGACAGCTACGCGATTTAAGCGCGTCGCCTCACAGTCCTCTTGGTTGGTTTTCCATGATTTTGCAAGATATCTAGCCGTTTTCTGTTCAAAAATCAACATCATTCAAGATGGCTGTGGCTCATTGAAATGATCCGTAAATAAATGAAAAGGATCCATATTTTTGTAAATACAGTATTACATAATTATTTAAATATTCATCAGCATCGTATATTCTTTTAATCATGGTTATATATGTCAGGGTATACTTATTCGTTGTAAATATGAGAGTAGGGAACTCCGTTTCAAAGTAAAGTTGATAAAATAAAGGTTCCGTGATGTTGCGGGATGTCTGGGTTATGTATAGCAGTGCCAAAACAATTTGTATGATTATTTTGATTTCATTTGGTTTGTTTTGAAACCATTGTACTCAGCGTTCAAATAATAACTTCGGCTGGATCCACACCAGGTTCTTATTATTTGTCACAAAATAACACGTTTATTAAATTTACAGAATAAAACTAACGTGTCACCACGTCATTCTTTTTTGCCAAACTATAGTAAATTACCTATAGTCTTGACTAGGTATAGGGGTTTTTTTTTAAAGAGATTTCTTTTAAGAAGGGTTCCTGAGACTTGGTGTGGATTCTTAATAAGTTAATTGTATATTCAAAAGCAATTACTTGTCCGTCCAAAAGTGGAAAGTAACCAGTGGAACTTTTACTTCACACCAAGTAGTTTAGTCGGCGAATTAGACGCAAGACTGATGTAGAGTTATTGGCTTATTTTCACGCTGCGCTTCAAAATAGAAACGTAATTATTCAATAGACTTGAACTTTTTCCATTAAGTCATCTTCAAACTTGGAATTAGGTCTATTGATTATTGACAAAGTTAATAAACTTACAATCAATGTTTTATACAGTTAAATGTTTCTTGATTTTTCAAATGTATAGAGTTGTACAGTCGCCATCAGATATATCGGAGCGGCCGAGGTACTCAAATATTTCTGAGCAGCAATAAATTTCAATAAATTCTTTACGGTAAATAAGGTCAATAACATCTGAACATCCAATTCGCCATATATATATGAGCAGTGGTTTTTCAATTAAATCTGAACACACAACGAGACAATAATATCTGAAAGCACAACTCGTCAAAGTTATCTGCACAGACAGGGTGATCATAAATATCTGAACATTTAGGGAAAATATACCTTAAATCACTTAGCATACAGTTTAAAATTCTTTAACGTACTACGCTGGAATAAATTTTCTACACAACCACCATTCGGTTTTATCAATGTGTCTCTCCTCTTGTAACAAGACTGTGAAGTTGCTTTTCGCAGATTTATATTTTGTATACCTACTTATTTTGTAAAAGGAAAATTCATTACAACTGTACGATTACATTTAAACTATATGCCTAGTGCTTTAAGGTATATTTTCCTTAAATGTTCAGATATTTATGATCACCCTGTATGTGCAGATAACTTTGATGAGTTGTGCTTTCAGATATTATTGTCTCGTTGTGTGTTCAGATTTAATTGAAAAACCACTGCTCATATATATATGGGGAATTGGATGTTCAGATGTTATTGACCTTATTTACCGTCAAGAATTTATTGAAATTTATTGCTGCTCAGAAATATTTGAGTACCTCGGCCGCTCCGATATATCTGATGGCGACTGTATTCATGAGACATCTGGTGGCATCTATACAAATGGGCAAGAAGTAAATAGCACAATTTAATAGCCGTAGTCAACCATACAAATGACGAAGTCTGAAAAGTTCCGTTGTGCGACAATTTTTTGCTGCGCAACAGAAAATTTCTAAAATAAAACATCATGTCCGACTTTGTGAACTCCACCTGAATACGGTCAAGACACCTTGCCGCACTCACTTGCGTTTAAAACAGATAGTTTAACCATTGTTTGCTAACACTAAGCTTATTTTGCACTTGTTAAACTGAGTAACTGTCCAATAGTATAAATATTATTCGTTGCAAATGACCTCTATCAGGTTGTAGAGTCAAACGCCTTATAGCAAATTATCATACAATCCAAGTTATATAGTATTTTCAGTAAAACCAGTTAGTCTAAATATAGTTGTGTTGATTCGCATTGTATCAATAATATATGTTCGAAATTATATATTCTTACGGTGTACATTGTAATCGATACCTTCTCAGCCTTCAATTCTGATGTCTGCCATTACTATTTCATTTAGATTCAATAGAATACGTTCAAATTAAGCCTTGAGTTCCGTATCGCAACTGACTGTATTTTAAACGCAACGTCATCCGCCATTTTGTTACTATCTAACCATCACAAAATGGCCGCCTTGAGAATGTATCGAAAACAGCTGATCTGCCAGGAATATAAGGTAGCTGTAATGCCTACTAGTTACGATAATCGTCAAACGTACCTGTTATAATACCCTATGTATAATAATTATGCAATAGCAAGGTATATTTAAATGGACGCCTATCTTTAATGGTAGCATTTGATATAGCTGGTAACGTCTAAAAGATTTCATTTGGGAATACTAAAATCATATTTCTGATTATACATCGTGATCTGCTATGAACTAAAACTATATAGTGTTTCCAATTTACTACGGCTAGCCCCACCACTTAAATTAACGTAACGCGGATGAGCTAATGTACTATCGAACCAACGGAACCCTGACCCACCATAGAACCTTGTCACAGTGATTGACGTTAGGACTGTCATACGAAGCTATACGACAATCGTACGTCAATCATTGTGACAAGGTTCCATGGTGGGTCAGGGTTCCGTTGGTTCGATAGTACGTAAAATTTAATAGTGGTGCGGTACTTCGTAGATTTAATACAATCGTAGTATGTCACAGGGTCCTACTTTGAAAATCGAAGTTCGAAATTACGTTAGGCCCATCCCTGTTACTCATCATTCGAGACTAAATCGAGAGTAAGGGATGGAGCGGGACTTCAAACTTCTATTTTCAAAATAGGGCCTCTGATGGCGGTTTGTAAAACTAATTAATGCTAATTATATACTTAGTCAACGATTTAGTGCATAGCAGACAGAACATTAAAACATGTTGGGTTTTGGCTTGGCAGGTACTCAGCCAGTAGAACTACTAGCATGGCTTCGATCTTGAACCCCGAGAGGTTAATGTCATATTTGTTCATTGCCAATGTCAATGAGCCCCTACCCTATTCACCACTAGGTGCGGCCAGAAGTTTTGCCATTTCCATGCCATTTGATTAGGCAGTTTCCAGCTCTAATAAATGCCACTTGTACGTGATAAATGACGTCGATATATTCAGGTATGCTCCATGTCCTTACTCCATGTACTCTGAACTCCAGTGCTCAACTGTAAGCAGCGGGCTCCCATTTCTGGGTGGATTGCCCTTCGGGCAGATGGTACCGATCTAGCCTAACCTAGTAGCTAGGAATTGCAACGTAGCAGGTATCCCATGGGTTGGTTGATATGATTCGAAGTTGAGCACATTAGTTGAGTAGTTTGGAAAAAGGTTTTCTTTCAATCTCGATTTTATATCGACGTCATTACTATATCTTCAATAATATTTTTAACCGATTTCAATAAACTCACCGAGTGTGTAACTTTTTTATAATAATGTTATTCAAGTGTATTAACATCCAGTCTTGCCATTGACGAGTTACACCATATACGCATATCAGTTTCAGAATACCTAGTTAAGCTCTAGTTGAGGTTTAGTGTAATCTGTTTTAGGACACGCGCGCGGTATGCGTCTTTGACATGATAAAATGTTGTTTTATGTTGGAAGGTCAGAATCGTTGCCAGGGAAGTTATTGGGACAAAATAGAGCTACAGCAAATATTTTAAACATATTTTCCGTTTATTTGTAGAATAAAATATTTCACTTGTGTTCAACTATTGGCCTAAAACACTTGATTTTGCAGTATATATGCTCCTAAAACATAGGTACAGAATGAAAAAGATGCAACTGAAATTGCCAAATATCAGCCAAATAATAATTTCCATACAAAATGGACCCTAAATAGAGTCCTAAGCCCTGAACAGAGTGATCTAACTACCCGCAACCGCGTGCGTGTCCGCCATTGATAAGTTAATTTGTTTTAAGGCACTAACATACTGTTTAACGGTTGTGTCCACGCCCGACTAAACGTAGTGTAAGAGCCGATGAGGCATGAGGATTATTTGTAAAATGAAGGTGTATTAAATATATTTTGTTTCAATGATGCATTTTATTTAGATGCTAAGATGTTAGAAGTGGTGGTTTATCCCCCGGAAATACAAAAGAGAAAAAGTGGGACAAGCTTTTTTTTTTTCAAATTATGTCCCATTATTTCTATTGCGGCATAAAAACTGCTAGTCGTAGGTGATAAGAATAGCAATAGAAATAGTGGGAGAATCTGTCCCAGTATTTCTATCAATAGAAATTCATAATAGAAACAGCGAGATACACCCGATAGAGGTGGTAGAAACTTGTGCAGGGTCCGTCCAGGACCAGGCCTTCCATTTTAGTCCTCAGGGTTGGCAACACATTAATAATAAAATATAATAACCGTGGTCCCACCGCCCCACTAGTGAGGGCACAGATTTTAATTTTCCCTCGTAGAACCAGCGGTGAGACCACGGTTAAAAGGTCGTATTTATAGACGAAAAAAACTAATTGCGAGTAAAAGAATTGACTTTAACGATTTTTATATGACTTTTGGCATTGCTATTACTCAAGTAGTTACTTTCTCTCCCACTTGCTCGGAAATGTTAACCTTACTGTTGTAAAATCAGGTACGGCTGCCTCTATATCGCGTGTCAAATGTGGATAAAGCTTCCGTCACCCTCGTACTTATTTACGTGCCAGGTGACGGAAGCCTTACCCACTTAGTCACGCGATAAACGCAGCCATATCAGGCCCCTGTCTTTGTATATAGCAGCGGTTACAGCGGTCAGGCGGTGTGACCAGAGGAAGCGCGGGGGGCGTCGTAGTAAGTGAAACCTACTAGCGTGCACGCTGCACTCGGTAATTCACGTTCAATTGAAAGAAGGATTTTTTACAAAGGCATTCTCATAAAAGTCATGCAGGTTGTGGTATCAAAAGCATATCTATTATTCCATTTTTTTTACTATTTACTGAGCAAAAAACAGTGCTCCGCCCGCTATGGACTAGTGGTCTGAATGACGTCATTTTGTTTGAACCTTTGTTTCTTAAATCGCACCAGCTTCGACGTAGAAAAGAACATGTGGCGTTTAATCTCTTTAGCCATTGTCAGTTTTTTTTAATTATCAGTGTAAATAATTCACACAAAAATTAAAATTAAATATTGTATGCGTTTGCGACAAACCTCAAAGCATTATTTTTTCCAACACTCCTTGAAAAACATCCCACTGTCAATTGCACAGATCCGCAACCGCTTAACTATTAACCAGCATAAGGGATTCATGTTTCCCACATGAAATTTACTTAATAGTACTCACTTATATGTTAGTAAGGCTAAAACTAACGTGATCTGTCAGCCTGGTTAAGGGATAAACCCCGCATCGAATTTTGAATATCCCCAATATCCCTGGGGTCTTGCCCCCACTGGAACACGACGAAACGTGGATGTTAAGCGGCAGGTTATAATAAAATGGTGGTATCGATCCAGGTGGAAACTGCAATGCACAAGGTCCTTCCAGTACTATACTTTCACCATTATTTCGTTACCGTTTGGCAGAAAAGTGGTGACAGTAGAAAATATTTTTAAATAGCAACCACCACATTAATATGACGCCGGCCGTCCTGTCTTAGGATGCCCGTCCACTGGAGCGGACCGAGGCAGAATAGCGGTGAGCGGGGAAAAAAACCAGCCATACTCGTGGTCCCACTGCGTTTTGTCTCAAGGGGGTCCTATTTCAGGACGGTTTGCCCTTCGGGAAACTGTAGATACCTATCGAACCTAACCTACCCACGTAAAATATGTCTCATAAAATTTGGCAAGTAAAAGTGTTTTTTTCTGAAATGGTTTTTATTTCAGGGTTTTTATAAAACAAACCTAACCTAATCTAACCTCATTTACCAGCTACACATTTGAAAAATCCTGAAATGAAAACCCATTTCAGTAAAAAACATTTTATAACTTGCGGTGATTATGTCATAATCAGATTAAAATAGGATGGTCACCCCTATCATATTTGACTTGTTTTTAACTCTGCCGCCATTACTGTCAAGCAAATAAGAGCTGTCAAAACATTGACAATGTTAAGATATTTGTTGTATGTGCCTAAAGTAGTATACTAGTTTCCGGTAAATTGTACTTCCGGCCCTTGGCGTCTTGAGAGTAATGGCTGCACGTTGTGACGAACAATAATAGTTATTTATGCAACTGGTACATAATTAAGCTTCTTAAGGCACGAGCGATGAGGCGCAAGCTTGCGAACGCTCTAATTACAAGCACGAGTACCTTAAGAGCTAATTATGTAGCGTTGCATACATAACTTTTTCTACAAGCTTAAAATAATAATGACAAAAATAAACAATCGCTAACTTTTCTCGTATACATACTTTCGTTTCGATTTTCTGCTAATGTCATTATCCTTATTCCGATTGGCGGTAATACTTTGTGAATTTCATTGTTAAATGTTAACAAATTTCATGCGAATTTTAATAGTCAACTAAAACAGTTCTGACAATTTATCATGCAAAGTTGGAATGCCAATAGAAACGCCATTTCGTTGATATCCATATAGAACTTACCTAACCAAATAACAAATCGATGGATATTAACCATCTATTTTTAGTAATTAAACAATTAGTTACAAATTAAATTTTATTTTTGTTATACGTATTTTTAATTGGTGTTAAAATGTATTTAACGGTGTATTAAACAAATAAGGAGTCCCAACTGTCACTAAACGCCAACACTGATATCCGGAATGACCGTAAACATGGTAATAACAACGCTATAATAATTATAATACAACTGTTATTACCACGGCAACGCTCATTATAGAATTGTTTTCCCGCTTCGGTTACACAATAGGTGGTATTCTGATATCGTTTACGGTGGATTATTGGAGTAATTGGATTTTGTGAAAACCAAACTATTGGACCATGAAGTAAGACAATAAAAAGAAACTCCTAATCTAGAAAACTCAATTCAGCAAACAAAACTTACAGGCAATCGGATGGTGGTTTGCTACAAATGTAAGAAGAAGGGCAAAAATCGTTTGAGTGTCATATGTCTAGCAGAGGAAGAGGTTTCAGGGGAGCGAAAAGCTTCAGAGGATCAAGAGGTTACACGGGCTCAACTTCGGGAACAGCTCATCCTGCGCAAGAGGATATGTTCAACATATAGATAGCAGGTCAAAGACGATATGGTTTTTACCGGCTAGAATACCGGCCCTGGGTGCAACTTTTTGTACGGTGGCACAAAGCAGTTGGTCCACCGGTAATGTGCTAAAAAACCCACCAATAGGAGAATTGCGCTGCTTGGAAAATAAAGTAATCCTATTGGTGATTTTTTTTCTTGTTCACCGCTCCGCTACCTCGCTCCGGTTCAGTAGACAGGAAGCTTTTGGGCTGCGGCTCCTCTTGGGACTGTTTCCATTGAAGCGGAGCGGAGACGAGTTGTGGATTTCAACTAATATGATTGGTCGATCCCTACACGTCTCCTCTCCGCTCCGCTTGTCTCCGCCTAGTAACGAGAGAATGTGTATGGCGATTGATATCAACGCTTCTACTTTCATATGTATCTATACCCTGTCTATTTAACAGAGTTAACAAAGCGTGGTCTCTGTTGCACTTTTGTATGAAAATGAAAGGGACAAGAAACTGCCAGTGGGCGTCAACAAACGCACGTCAATGGCGGGCTCGGCTTACATGCCGCCTGTTGTTAAAATATTCGTAATATTTCTCGTTATTTTTGTTTGTAGTTAGAAGCACCTCAAATAATTAACTTACTGATAACATCACATTGTCATGTCATGTTAATTCATCTATAAATCCTAATTATGTAATTTAAAGTAGTAGATAATAATATTTAAATATGTGCCCTGCAGTGCCGAGTAAACAAGCCGAGTCACAGGTTTAATAGGAAACAGTCCAAAAAACAAGCCGAGTCACAGGTTAAACGGGAAACAGTCCAATAAACGAGCCAGGTAAAAATTTGTAACCAAAGATAAGCACTTGAAAGCGTCCGCACCGTACGAGCGACAGATGTTGACTAAACTTTGACAGGCATGTAAACCTACCTTGTGCCTGTGCATCGTCCTTATCGCTGACCAATTACGTGCATTCTCTGTTATCTAGTATTAACTCTCTTAAATAGACAAGGTATACGAGCATACATACATTAAATCACGCCTGTTTCCCAGAGGGGTGGGCAGAGACCACTTCTTTCCACCTGCTACGATCCTGACAAATCTCTTTCGCTTCCACATTCATACATCGAGTCATGCACGCACGTCGGTTTCGGGTACTTAAGAGCACTTTTCCAGTATTACTCCGATTTGATTCGAAAAAGTACGCCTGGGCGGCCCCTTCCGAGCCTTCCACTCACTTTCCCTCTGTATATCTCTTTCGTCAATTATCTTTCATCCATCTTTTCCAAATGACCGAACCATCGAAGCATGCCCTTTTCAATCTTAGTCACTTCATCTTCTTTTAGTCCACATTTCTCTCTGACTTTTTCATTAATATGTATTTAGTTACTGTGTGGTTGCCGGGTTAGAATAGTGCCACTCCGTGTCTTCCCGCGGATGTCGTAAGAGACGACTGAGGGAATAAAGGCTTGCAGTACTCTTAGGCGATGGGCTTGCAACCTGTCACTAATACACTGGTAAACATCTTAGCCTGATTGTGCAAAATGTGGTTACAGAATTATCAACAAGTTTTTAGGGTTGTTGGAAATTCTGTAGCTCTGCCTACCCCACTCTGGGAATGAAGGCGTGAGTTTATGTATGTATGTATGTAGTTACATAAATTTCAAGTAACTTCCTAACATCATCAAGTAGTAAAAGTGAAATATACGTAAAACTGTATACGGTTTGACTTGGAACCATCACAAGATAACCTGAAATCAGCAGAAAATGGCTTTCTACGAAGTGATAGATTCTATGAAATGAGTGTCGGTGTAGCAAGGGATGCCAAATATGACATATTATAACGTTAACAAATGCTTGTAATTACCGAGAAGAATAGAGTCCCAGTCGGATTAAATAAATGCACATACGTGTCATATTTTATTTTGAATATTGTTACAACTTTAAGAGGGCTAAATACATACACGTATCAAGTAGGTGTCAGCTTACTATTCAATTCTGTTCGGTCTGTTCAAGGGCAGCCTTCTACACGCTGCAACAAAAATGCTTCGGTTAATTAAGAAGCAATAGTACATTGTGCATCAAGGGTAGTATGAAGGGAATTACTAACGAGAGTGTTAGAAGCCCGACGCCGAAGGCGGAAGGCTTTTAATGACTCGAGTTAGTAATCCCCTTACTGCCTGTGATACACACAATGGTTTTCATCACATTTGCGAGGAAAAAAAACATATAGAAAACACTTTAACTCTGCAAAATATAAAGAAATAACTTTTGACGAACGGGAACGTAAATGGAAACGATTTTTTTTTTGTGACCTCTACCACAGATAATAACTGCGTTTAGTTTCGACCTGGATTCGAGCCAGATTTAGCCAATTTGATAAAAATGTATAATTACTAAAATTAATGATAAATGTTGATATAAACTTGAAATAGGTATAAAAATAATGAAGTTTAATGAAGCGTATAGGTTTTGTGTAATGTAAGCTAGTCTATAGCTAATTTTTAAAGATGAAATTAGAAACCGATTTAATTTTTGGCTGAAAATTAAACCTCCTTAGTCAGAAATGATGTACGAAAGAGTTGCAAATTTTAAAAAGAAAGTCATTACTCCCTAGGGATGACAAACTCGCCATAATTCCCGCGGGAACAATTTAGGCCATTGTCCTTCTGTATACAGGCATGGAATGACACCATTTACGAGCATGTGTGATGAAAAACATTTAAAAAAAAACCTTACAAGGAAAGATACCCAACTGTCCGGCTCCGATTTTGTTGATTTTGATATATGTTAGAGAGTAATATAAAATAACAGACACTTAATTTTTTTTAGCGGGCCAAACTCAACCTTTTGGTAGAAATCGACCTCCAAAGTACTGAAAAGTGACTAAACCCTCTAACTTATAGAGATTTCTTTTTTTTATTGTAAGTTTCATAGTGGTTTGAATATAAATGTTTAAGAAGATGAAAAAATAATGAGCACCACTATTTTTTTTAAATATCTCTATATAAGTTAGAGGGTTCAGTCACTTTTCAGTACTTTGGAGGTCAATTTTTCCCAACAGTTTTAGTTTAGGCCGCTAAAAAAAATACGTGTCTGTTATCTTAAACTACTCTCTAATATATATCAAAATCAACAAAATCGGAGCCGGACAATTGGGTACCTTTCCTTGTTAGCCAGTTTATAGCATATTAACATGAAGTGACGCCTTGGTGACAAATGGAACTACAATATTCAGATAAGGAAACATTTACATTAAAACAGAGCCACTTTTTCTAACAGCTCTCATTTTTACCCGACTGCATAAACTTGCTGGATTTTAATTTAACATGTTAGAAACTTTTTTATGTCAAGCCATTCCTGAAATTTCTATGCAAAGAAAGTGCATTTGTAGAATGCCGTGCATAAAGATTATAAACGGTGCAAGAACTAAAAACAAGAAACTTACTGTTCTTTTGACGCACGTCGAACTCTTGCACTTTTTCTTGTTGCATTTTTCTGGATTCGGCGGCGGCGGCGGCGGAGGCGGCGGCGGGGGCGAGCTGGAGGGCGGCGGCGGCGGCGGCGGGCGCGGCGGCGGCGGGGGCGTGCAGGGCGGCGGCGGCGGGCACTTGCAGCAGCGCCGGGGGACCGCGGCCGGCGCGGGGGGCGCGGAGGGGTCGCCGGCCTCGGAGGGGTCGCAAGGCTCGGGGGGGTCGCCGGGCGGGGACGGGGCGCTGGGCTTAGGGGACACCGCTCTGGGCGCATCCGGCGGGCAGACTTTACGCTTCGTCAGTAATACATCGACTTGGCACTCGCGCCTCAACTTCGGCCCCTTAGAAAACCCCGAGATCGTGTCCTGCTTCGTTTGGTTGCGGTTTGCCGAGTAGTTCACGTAAGTCGCGAAGGCGAGAGGTATCAATGCCAGCAGGTAACCGATTACCTGCGGCCCGATTATGCAGATATCTTCAGTGTGCGCATGCATATAAAAAAAGAAAAAATAACAGACATGCATACAATTGAATATAGAACCGCCTTTTTTGAAGTCAGTTAATATATAAAGTAACAGGGGAGAGAGGAACAGACTAGGTACCAACGTAGGGCTTCCAATCTCGGTATTTGCGGGACTGAAGATTTTTAATCTAACGCGATCCCGGTATTTGCGGGATCCCGCATAAATATTGATATAAGGTGAATGAAACAAGAGAAAAATGAACAAAAATATAGTCAAAATAACAAAATCATACATATGTCGGCGCGTGAGGTTTTAATGTGATTTTGAGAGCGAGTAGACATACTGTATAGTTATGGTCTGGCTTACACTGGCGTAACTCGGGCACTGGGCTACTTCAAAATCATAGTTCGAACGTTACGCTGCGCTTGCTACGTCACTTTCCCTCGACTTCGGCATGATTGGCGAGTGAAATGGACGGAGTATCCATTAGCACTACTGTGGTGTTTGAGAGTAAGACCCCGGACGTGCGTCGCCATGTTTGACAGTGGTTCTAGACTTTGCTTGGAAAACTGGGTGAGGAAGCATTGTATATCTACAACGCTGTGAGCGTAATAGATTTGCATCTGGCCTTGGCTTCACTCGACCCCTGGAACGTCGTTAGTGTTATGAAGGAAGTCCGTAGGAAGTCTTATAAAGTGAATGTATTATGATAATTACACGATAGTTTGTGGACCATCTAGAAAAGGCTTTTGGTTTTCGTTGCCTGACTACCCTGCCTCGCCTACACCCATGTTCGACCATTAGGACGCTCCCTTTACTCAAAGATGAAGAGGAGCTCATACATGCAATAAACGAAAACCAAGCAAATGTTCAACAGAATGTAGAAAACAGTAATTAAAACTTTAATTAGTTTGGTGATCATTAAATTTTTTTGCGAAGGAAACAAATCATCTAATGTTCCGTCTGCAACAAGCTGGACTGGAAAATAGCGCGGGATCTCGGAATACCAGGACCCCGGTATACAGGGATTGGAGCCCTATACCATCGGTACATAGAAAATATTTAAGTTTTGGGAACCAATAAGCACCTATTTTTGGTCACGCATACATTTAAATTCCCCTTAATGGGGATCGAACCCAGTTAAGACGGATGCTACAGAGTCGAAAAAACGTCCGCCTTGTCAAAAACTGTATATTCTGGATTACACTTAACAAACTATGCTATAATCTATAGGTATTGCCAAATAACCACACTAACGTTACTATGGCTAATAGTAGGTACTTATCCGTAGTCAGAAGAGTGTAACTATGGGTACCTAATTTAACCCGATCCGTAGTAACACCAACACATCAGAAATACGAGGTAGGTTTAGTAAGGGGCTGACTCGTGGTCACACCAGTTTGTCACACCACTGCTATTCGCTTTAGTCGGTTATTCGTCAGAAATCATTTTTATTCCGCAAAAGTAGGTAGGTTAGGTTCGTTAGGTATCTTAAGATGCCCGAAGGGCAAATCGCTCAGAAATAGGAGCCCTGCCATAGGCAGGGCTCTGTCGATAGGCACTGGTGTGACAACCTGGTGTGACGACGAGTCTGCACCCGTTTAGTACCAATTTCACCCAACGATGTTAACCACCAAGCAGATGATTAGAGCGTTAAAAGCTGTCAAAATGAATGAACTAACAGTCGATTAACATTCATTAAATTTAACATCTTTTGGTGGAATTGGTACTCAAGTTATTTTAGTCCTTCAGCTGGTCTGAAGAGCCAAAACACTCAGAAGTCAATAAGTAAGACGAGAATTGGGTCAAGAGCGTGACTAAGGATCGGTTGGGGTATAGCAGTTATACAAGTAAGTCCCTTTCTCTCAACCATGGTAACCCTCACCCCCCAGAGATCTAGTTAGGGTCGCAGGAAATTGTAGCATAGAGCAGAACGTAGTGGAAATCTTTGGAACTTCCCCAAAAAGGATAATGTCCATTGTCCGGTAGTGGACGTGCTTCAACTCGCATTTTGATGACGATTAAACATTGGGTTTATATTAGTTAAATTACACTCCACACCAAGATCCGCTCCTGCCTGGTTTATTAAATCCTGTCCCTTATATAAACCAAAACACCCACAATCAACAAACGATAACTCCCCACGAAAGACCATTATGGTGCTGCGCAATATGCCTGGCTTCACTCTTTGGTAACCTTCCTTTTTCATTCCATCTTGGCTTGATTGACCGTCAAAGTACGCAGGGATAGGTTTTACACGGCTGGCCTGGAACTCCTTCCATTCTCTCTGGAACTCCTCTGCGCTGGGAACGTAAGGAAAGAAAGGAAGAAAAAAACATTGTAACCAAACCTCTCAGTATATTAGTTTCACCACATTGACATTTATTTGCAGAAATTCACTTCGAGATAAATAATTCTTAATCTTAATTCAACCTTCGGTTAATATTTTTGGGAAAGAGGAAAGAAAATTCTTACCAAAATATGAGCCGCTGGGAGGTATGGTTGGTTTAAAAAAAAAGAGTAAATAGGTAGAATGAGGACTCTTTACACATCGGTAATATGGAGTGAACAAGAGCCGCTAAAAACTTCAGACTTGAGTCATGAAAATTTATTGGACACCACTTGTGATCCTGACACCACGTCAGCCTTTTTTTACTCTGTTTTCTAAACTTTTCAACCGAAATAGGATTTTTTCCTCTGGGGTAAAGCGGCGGACGGTGTCGAAAATCGCTGATTGCGTTATCCATCTTATTTTCTAGGCCTCCAGATCTTTGTGAGGCATTTAAGTTTAAGTGGAGTCCAACGCAGGATGTGCAGCGTTTAAAGGAAGCGCATGAAATATGGGAAAATATAAAATCATTTTCTGTAAACCGTGTTTCATAAATAAACCTACAGTCTTGAATTAAAGTTATAATACTTTTATTTTTTGAAAAACAATGAATGTTTCACCAGTGTGCTGTGAAATAGGCTCATTAAAGCCTTTAGAGCATGGTCAGACATGATTTATCCCGGTTTTTCACCAGTCTTAATAAAGTTGTATGTAACCGTTAGGTTATTAGTGTTATTACGTACTTACCTCTTGCTCGTCTACACTAATATTACAAAGAGGAAAAAAATGTATTTTTATAATGCTACCATTAGAATGCTACAGTAACTAACAAAGGCCATATTTTATTTTCTGTGCGGACGGAGCCGCGGGCAACATCTAGTTTATAATAACACTAATCCCACAACAGTAACGAATAACGAAGAAAAAATAAATCATTTATAATTTACTTTTGCGTAACTCCCCATATTAGGGAATTAATCTCCAAAAATCCCTTCTTAGTGCACCCCTACCCCTAAGATATCCAAGGAATTTTCCTTTCGAATTTCAAGTCTCAAGGTCCTGCAGTTTTGGCCGTGCGTTGATCAGTCAATCAGCCAGTCAGATTCTTCTTTTATATATACAGACATCATAATTTTATACTCCTATACCTACCAGTCGCACATGTTGATTGCTGACGAGCACCTGTGGATGGATGACGAACGCCTCGTGATTGGCGTCGAGCACATGATGGTGGTTAGTTGTTTAACCCGTAGATGAAGTCACATACTCGATAATCGTGTTTCAGCCGCTCTTTTAAATGAAATATTACATTTTATGAGATCATTTTATTGAAGTAAACAACGGAAAATGAGAATATGCGGTTATCATTGCGAAAGATTTTTTTGGCAGTGCTTGTCATTCAGGTGCGACATTTCTTGAGTTTCTTCTAACTGCCGTCTGTGCGGGTTCTATGTTGCAAGCACTGAAAGAGGCAATGAGTTTGGATGGATGAATTAATTAGGTAAGGGGGCTTCTAAACGAGCAACATTTTCACGGCAATGTGTGGCCGGCAACTATACGCATCTTGCTCTAACATACGAAGTAAGAGTAAGATAGCACTAGTTGCCGGCCACAAATTGCAGCAAAACATGGCCCGTTTAGAAGCCCCTTAAAAATAATACTTTATACCAGACCATACTTTCAGAGCTGGGGGGTTACCATGACCATGACATACTAAAAAAGTTCACTTTAGGTAGAGAGAAAGGGACAGAGCTGTATAACTGTTATTGCTGTCCTTTTCTCCCAGCCTAAACGGGGGTTACAATGGGGTGCGCTTCAGTCTAAAAACATTATGTATAATTTCATTTAACCAACCACGAAAAGCATATTGAACGTTTAGCATAAAAACCAATTATATAATTTCATCTGGCATACCATCGAATAACATAACACTGATTTAGTATAACTTTCATTTTCTTGTACATACGAGTACATAGTTATATTCAGTGTATTCCCCGTGGCACTACTATTTGGCAGTACTGGTCAATATTAGTATCATTAATAGGAGGTAGGTTTAGGTTATGTTAGTTCTTTAGCAGGCCCGGAGGGCCAAACTACCCAGAAATAGGAGCTCTGCGGTAGCAGAGCTCCGTCGACTCTATTAAATTTGATTTTGAAATAGAAATCATTGGTCAGTTGTGCCACGGAGTAGTACCACGGGCAAGAAAGGTTATATTCTTGTTTATATGTAATATCATTGTTATTATGCATTTTTAGTAAATTTCTTCTAAGTTATGTTAGGTTAGAACTGTGACCACATTAATAATAATGAAAGCCATCATCATACTTTTTGAAATTATGCATCATGCATGATTATTATATCGTTGGTTTATTATAGAGATCGACATTATGCAATTCTGCAAAGGCAACAATTTATACAGACGGTTAGAGGTTTGACGGTTGTCAAATGTATTGATTAACAGCTGATTAAACCTTAACCGGAGGCCATTTGCAACGTTAAAAGATGGCGGATGTGTAATTTGTTTTAGTTTTGTATTTTTGTGTATTTAGGTGTTCAAAGTTCTTTGCTGTTAGTGATTTGTCCTTTTTATGCCTTTGTGTTGCACAGTGATAGGCGACTTGACTTTTTCGTGTATCTGGCATCTTAATTCTCGTTTCAAGTGGACTCGCAGTGGTACAGAGGTTAAAACTATCTTGACCTCTGTCCTACATATCACCGTACAACGTTGCCTCCAATCTTCCTAGAGAAGATTTGATTGTGTTTTATTGCTATATTGATTAATACTTATATATACTTGACACCAAAACGCCATATCCCCGCGGTAGTAGACGCTGAAGTCGCCGCGGGGCAAAGAGTCTGTTATTGTGGTTGGTGAACTCAGGCCTAAAGCAGTTCAGATTAGGTTGAGAGAAAGGGACAGACTATAACAGTTATACAGTTTTTAATGGTAGAACCTACTGCACTGCTTTAGTATTTATGTCATGGTAACCGCGCCTCTATTCTAGATGGAAAAAATAATATCGTATTTGACCTGTTACTGTTACTATTTGATTTGATCAAAAACGATATTGTTTTTACCGTGTTGAATAGAGGCCCTGATAAGTCTGATAAGTCTGATAACTCTCAGACGACCCAAGCAATTCTCATCAAACTTAGCTAAACACGGTCCAAAGGGTGATGGGCAATTTTGTATGGACCCCGTCCCCCCCCTCCAACAGTAACGGGCTGCAGGTCTATATGTTCATTAGGACCCAATAAAAGACAAAATACTTATCTTCGTAGCAAAATCAATGGGAATTTTTTAATGAAAACAAAGGGCCAGGCAAGGCAAATCATCTACATACGTGTTCATTTTCAAACAAATTCCATAGTTCCATACGATAAGATTATGATTTTTCAAGAAAACCCCATACATATGGTGATCGTCGCCATAGAAAAAATACATCATATTGCCAAGATCTATAAACTGGCACATGTTTCATCACTGTTGGTGGGTGGGGACATTTTTACCCATCGTCCTTAGACTAGCATTCTAAATTAAACCGCCCTCCGAATCAGTTCATTGTTTTATAATAGAATATAATAGAATAGAATAGAAAATATTTATTCAACACACATAAGAAAAACAATGGAAAAAATTAAAGGAGAAAGGAAGACAATAATAATATGTTGAATAGGATCCCTCTCAGCATTGTGCCGCAGTTAAACTGCGGCGCTGATTCAGAGGGGCCCTGGCTTAAAACTAACCTAAATTAGACATAAAAACGGGTAACAGTAAACAGGTAACAGGTAACATTACAAACACTAGCGACAATTTTATACAGTATACATAGATGAATAAATAAAAATATAATAAATTAATATTTGTTTTAAGCTTAAAACCCTTAAAAAATACTAATAAACTTTTTGTGTGACAACACCAGAACAACACAATCATTTCCTGCTGGATCGTTGCAAGTGACGGCCAGTTTCAATGAATGTTTTGAAATCTAAATCACATACAGATACACAGATACACGTACGTTAAACTAATAACGAGCCTCTGTTGCGCCGGCGCGCGGCGGCGGCGCTAAACACACAGAACAGAAAAAACAGTTGAAGTGTTAAGTGGGCGTGTGGCATAGTTATGCCGAGTTCCGCGCAATCTACCTTACTTTTGCCGCGATCGCTTGTGCGAATAATATTTCTAATATATGAAATAAATCAAGAAGAATGCCTCATAGCCACACCAAAAAAAATCCATGGTGGCGTGTTGTTGTTACGAAAGTTTGAGTATCGGCGATAACAGGTCTGAACTAAGCAAAGCTCATGCCAATTCCACTATTTTTTCATCCGTGGCTAAACATATAGAATTATAACTCACTTTTGGCATCATTTAAACTAGGGTAAAGTCACCAGTGGTCAGCCAGAGACCAGTAGCGATGAGTGCAAAGAGGGGAAATATATCTTTCGTACTCTTCCCACTCATACAAAGTGTAGACAGAGGCCGGCTACAGGTCTCTGGCTGACTACTGGTGACTTTACCCTTTATACCTATTCGATTAACGGTTAAAATGCTCTATTGTAGCTCTGAACCGTCCGACGTGTTTTGGACTCAACACGAGCCCATCTTCAACAGGCATGAAGACTTTGTTTTAGATAAAATGACGAAAATCTCCTGGTTCTGGGTGGTTTTGCTGCACAACTAACATAAGCTAAACCTACCTACGTATCCTATTATAAAGGACGAGCATTTTCACAACCGTACATAGGACTACGAGAAATAGGTCTCCCTCGTGGTCCTACTAATAGGACAAATCAGGAGACTACGAGAAAACGCCTCATATTTTAGCTTTAAGTAATAACGAATAAATGTTGTAGTTTACTCAATTTCGTGTTTTCTTTTGTTCAAGGAAAGTAGGAACCCACATAGAGTAGTATATAGGCGGCAACCCTTTAAGCTCCTTAGAGAATGACGAATAGAAACAAAATTAACTAACATTGTATTTATTTCAAATAAGGGTGTGACCAAATAAAACTTATTTCGCGTGACGAGCGGTCCCCTAATCGACGAAAATGCACTGAACGTGAAATTGTACAAATTCATTTGTTGCTAAATATGAAAGGAAAGGATAACCGAGCCACGTAATAAAAACGGATTGAAGTGTGGCACGTAGTAGCTCAATGCTTCTTGATATTTGAAATAAAAGATTTTTTTAAACCGTCTATATTGTAATCCAATCCGAAGTAATCGAAGTCCAGTAACGTTGCCGGGGTCGTCGAAAACTTAGTACACCAAAATCCAATCAGAAGCAATCAAAGTCCAGTAGGTACTTGAAGTATAGCCAGTTTGTGAAAAAGAGCCAGTATTGCAAATATAACACGTACCAAAAGAGCGAAAGCCAGTTAGACACTAATCAAATTTTGCGCTTAAGACTAGAAAGTATCTTATCACTACACTTCCCCTCCCATTAATTATAGTTTAACAATGAAATCTCTCGCTCTCCCTTAAACAATGGACGTTAGAACTAATGGGTTTTACCAGAACCGGACCCTTTTAAGTCGGTGTATTGTTTTCCAAATCAATTACAGTGCGGTTAACATTCAGGTAAAGATGTATTTTTAATACTATTCAAAAATTGACACAGTATTTAATTAATATTTTACAAACGCACGTCGTGCAGTGTATAGGACAAACAATATCAAAACTATCCAGATTGTTTGTTCACAGTATACTTTGGGCCTACTCTACCGAACCGACACACCAAATGGTTTTACAACCCTGCTAACAATTAAACAATACACGTAGGTAACGGTTGGTTTTAAGTACTTTTCGTCATCTAAACAAACTATAAACACATGTGGACTGTCATCGAGGGACGAGTGTGTTCATGGCGGCGGCGCTCCCCGGCCTAAATGGAACGATTATCGCTCTTTCTTTGGAATATATAATACGTTTATTTATTCTCGGACGAAAAATATGATAAACAATCACGCATACGCACATACATTCGGACTTTAACATTTTAAATATTAACAATCACTTAACGCAAGGAGATAAATGCTCTATTCTACTTGATATATCAATATCATACCGGCCGCCATTACTGCCAAGTAAATAAGAGCTATTATAACGTTAATTCCCAAAAATATGGTTTTACCGAATAAAATTGAATCCAATATTCGTCAAAATCAAAGCGTTAAAATCAAAGAGTCAATCTTAAATAAGGATTTAAACTAGGTCCATCTTTTTGTGCTATTTACGAAGTAGGATTGGCAGAAAGTCTTACCTCCTCACTAGTCCCGCAGGTACATTTGAACGGAGCTCCAAAGGCCTTGTTCATCCCGCGACCTTGACCCGGCAGAAGCATGTATATCAGAGCTAGCATCCCGACACTGACAACGCCGATCACCAGGTACGTGGTATTTTTGTTACTGTCACTCATTGTAGAAGTGGAGAAGGAGAGCTAGAAGCAAGGCTGGCGGTTGGAGTTGGGGCTCCAGTGGGTGGGTATATGTATAATTATTAAAATTAACGGCACGGCATACAGCTATTACAATTGTATATTTTGTAGCAACATTTTCTCCAATTTAACTGTTGGGGGACTCTGATCGCTACGCCTGCGGCGGTCTATTCCACTGGGCGCTCTGGGCAAGTGCCTCTGGGCTGGCGTATTAGTAGACATAGCTTGTTTACATGTTTATGTACATGTACTGTTCTTGTTTGTGTACATGCTTGTTTGACATTACTATTTTATGTTCCTGGCAACATTTAACGCCACAATTTTACTGTCGGGGGACGGTGATCACTACGCCCGCGGCCCGGCCGGTCCTTTCCATTGGGCGGTCTGGGCAAGCGCCCAGACCCTCCAAAGGGTTAGAGGTGGCCCCGCGCTGCCGTGATACCAACGAAGGCGGCTAGCTGCATGGTAGTGTTATAAACATTTTATATTTAATGTTATTATCAATATAATGCTTTGACTACTACATTGTAGTCAGGTGCCTTCTTTGGTATTGGCAGCGCGGCTATTGCCGACTATCTGGCATCGTCGCGGGAGCCGCGGTCACTCAATGTAGAAGTGGAGGAGGAGAGCTGGAAGCAAGGCTAGTGCATAAAGTGGGGCCTCCAGAGGACAGGTGAAGGCGTAGTTTATAACGTATATAATTTCCAAGATTTAGCCAGAAAGGGAAATTATGTAGAGGTTTGGTGTCGGCTCCAGGTACCTTTAGACTTTGGTCGTAAGTTTTATCGATTAAGCAGCTTTGATAGTGATAAGACCTGGCTTGCCTACGAGCGGGTGAGGTTAATACAGGCGGCTTGCTACCGCCTAGAGCCTAGCGTGTCACGCGTATCGAGTAGCAAAGTCAAACAAACGCCTGGAATCTTCGCAATCAGCCGCGCCGCGAGGTGACACGCTAACCTCTAGGCGCTTAGCAAACCTCTTGAGAGTGCGGACGTAGCCCAAGGGAATACACTACTGCGGGTAGTTGACGCATTATGTATTTTAAAACAACAAACTAATCATTAACCGATCTGTACCTTGAGGACATCTTCTTTCTACAAATTTCATGATCTTCAATACCTGCATAGTGTTTCGAATATTTGTGAAAAATGTCACATGTTGTGAGTTGCGGTCATGTTGCGGGTGACAGCTTTTTTTCTTGACAATTACTCTACCAGTCAATTCACTCTATTCCTATTCTGTAGCTAAAGCTTGAGACACATACACTATACATTCAATATACATACAATAAAATCACTGTACATACAATAAAATCTGAATCTGAATCGGAATCTACACCAATTTTAGGTACTGAAAGCTTCTAAAGCGACTTCATTGCATTCTGTTTGTCAAGTTTTCTCTGAAATGGGTGACGCTATCGGGCTGTAATCGGGAATAACTGTAGTATTTAGTGGTCCACATGATACTGTCTGAGGGAAAATTGGATCATGTAGTCAATTTTACTTCGAACAACGCCCTTATTTGTAGGTTTCCGTACTCACGGGATAAAAGGGAGCCCTATTGTTCGGTCCCTATACGATTAAATGACCCCCTTTTCGTGCTAGTATGTAGGTACACGATTTCGTGGAATTTCGGTTCCGCGCCAAAGACCAAAGTTAAGAAATTAAAGCACTACCTATTTAAAAAAATAAAATCATCATCATCATCATGTCAGCCGAAAGACGTCCACTGCTGGATATAGGCCTCCTCCAAGGCTCTCCACTCAGACCGGTCTTGTGCTTTTCGCATCCACCGCTCCGCGATCCTGACGAGGTCGTCACTCCATCTTGTTGGAGGCGTACCTACAGCTCGTCTTCCGGTCCGCGGACGCCACTCCAGAACCTTCTGACCCCTTCGGCCATCAGTCCTGCGAGCAATGTGCCCCGCCCATTGCCACTTCAGTTTAGCTATTCTTCGGGCTATGTCGGTAACCTTAGTTCTACTGCGGATATCATCATTTCTGATTCTATCACGCAAGAAACCCCGAGCATAGCCCTCTCCATAGCCCTCTGAGTGACTTTGAGCTTCCTTATGAGGCCCATTGTTAGCGCCCACGTCTCAGATCCGTAAGTCATCACTGGCAACACACACTGCCTTAGACTACTTAGACTGCATTAGACTTCAAAAACTGCGTTAATATGGACGAAAAAAAACAAAAAACCGCCTTCAAAAATGCAAAAAATAACTTCTTATATTAAAAAAACAAAAAACCGCCTTCAAAAATGCAAAAAATAACTTCTTATAAAATGATAGGTACCTATAGGTAGGTCAGTCCAACTGAAGTCGGCGTCCCACATTATTTTAAACCAAAAGCCGATTTACAAACAGCAACACAGCTGAGTGACTATTGAAGATGATCAGAGAGAAACTGTCTCTTATGTAAAATCTATATTCATCTCTTTCTACATTTTCTAACTTCGGTCTTTAATGGGCAGTTAAGTGTGTGGTTGTTTGTACCTATCATTAAAATATTGTGGGACGCCGACTTCAGTTGGACTGACCTACCTATAGGTACCTATCATTTTATAAGAAGTTATTTTTTGCATTTTTGAAGGCGGTTTTTTGTTTTTTTAAACATTTATTTTATTTAATACTTTTTAGTGATCCTATTTATGCTGTTATGTAGTTCCACTTTTCAATAAATGAGAAACTATAGAAAATTTCGAGCTCGCCGCAAGCAACGCCACTGGAAAGTTACAGTCATATTTCAACAAGTAAATATTCTTCGTTGTAGTCGCTCAACTATCTTAATCGACATATCTTATCGTTATCGCCACCCTTGAAATAGGTACCGTTGAGGAGTTCCGGTGGCCATCTGTGGTCTTCATCATCAGGTCCACTTCACCAAATGATACTTTCTGAATGCAAATGCTAGACTTGTTACTAAAAATACTAAAATCGCTTTATGTTTGCCTACAATATTTGAGGAGTTCTCTCAATTCCTCACTGATCCCCTCATCAGATTCCAATGGCAATGGGACCACCTCGGAAGTATACCCTATCAAATCAAAAAAGAATTTTCAAAATCGGACCACAATTGACGGAGTAATCGGTGAACATACACAAAAAAAAAAAAAAAAAAATACATACAGTGGAACGTATAACCTCCCAGTCGCGAGGCGTTCGTACAAGCCGATTATTTACGGCTTTACCAAAAATTCCTATGCATAGAGTAGGTATACAAACAAAACGTAAAACCGACACACGCCATATACCTTTTTTTCTCCGGCTTGCCTATTTATTTACGTGACGCTTCGCCACCTCCTCCTTTTTTTGAAGTCGGTTAAAAAGGTGCTGCGAAGCTTCCCGAACGCTACCCAGCCGAGTCGGATTCGACGAGTGACCTCTTTCTCAAAGTTTGACCTACCTAACTGGACCGTTTGTCCCAGGTAAATATAGTCGGCAACAACTTCGAGCGGCACGGGAGTTGGCGCGACATGGACATTGGACGACTTTCGTCTTGTCCATGTTCATTCTAAAGCCAACTCGGTCGGAAGCTCTACTGAGGTCAGCGAGCATTGTACTGAGGTCCGATATCGTCAGCGAATCTTAACACGTCACGTTAAACTCTCAGTCAGCCACTTCGGCCACGAACAGTGTGCGAGCTCGAGATATATTTACTCTAAATAACTATGAAATAGATAAAATTTTTGACCGATTTTCATGAAACATAGCTAAAACAATTCCAGCTATACTAGCAGTTTCTTAATATTATGAAGTCTGAATTTTGAAAGGTTCTACATATGTCTAATATGTAATTTCTTGGGCCAGATACTTGGGTTATAAACGTTAATAAAGTCATCACAAACACTGATTGTTTTCCTGGTGATTAATATTAAAGTAAGCAAATATAATAAACGTATTGTTTTAAAACAAGGTGTCCCTCTTGTTGGACTAATTACCTAGATCCGATGCGAACAAACCAATATCAAATAACTATGAACTCATATGTGCGTTGGAGGCACACAGCAAAGTGCGGCACGTGGCGAATGTCCAGGAGAGGGTGGCAGTGAATGCGTTAAAGTTAGGACGGACGGACGGACAGCGTGGGACTAGGCTTATTAACAGGGTCCCGTTGGGCCCCCTTCGGGTACGGAATAATTATATCCTGAATTTAAACCAACATGTACTCATCCGGCAGTAAAATTCGTCACTTGTCACAAATTAAATAATCAAAAACACCTCTGTTATTCCTAACACTTATAAGAGTAATAATGCACAAAAATCAGTGTTGTTTTTGGCAAACATATTATTATTATACGTTTATTTTTTTACTTTATTTAAAAAAAAAACATTATACTCAATATAGGCATTATACCTGCCCATCAAGGCACATTACATTACATTTGATTAAAAATAATATTGCAATTATATTACGACTACCAAATAGGTATTTTTGGCAGTGCTTGTCATCCAGTGCGACATATCTTGTCTTCCTTTTAACTGTCATGTTTGGGGTCTTTACGTCGCTGGCACTAAAAGAAGCAATGAGAGGCATTAAGAATTAATAAGATAGCTTTCAGAGCTGGGGGTTACCAGGAAAAAACTAAAACAGTTCATTTTAAGTTAAGAGAAAGAAACAGAGTTGCATATCTGTTATGTTATAGCTCTGTTTCTTTCTCTCAACCTTAAGTGAACTGCTTTAATATGTCATTGTAACCTGATAACTCTTAAATCCAACTTAGCTATAAACCATCCAAATTAAACTACTTAGCTTTCTAAAAAAACCGCGTAGTAAATAAATGTGATCAGGGGCCGATTGCATAATTAAGTACAAGCTAATAGTTTTAGTAGTTTTGTAAACTAATAGTATGGGGTTGTACTTTATCATGCAATAGGCATCTGATATCGAGGGAGGAGTGCGTTCACAGCCTCCCCGTGCAGCTACATCCACTTCTAATGAGTCCGAACACGTCCGAATATAATGTTTATCGCTCTTCCATTGAAAACTATTAACATTTCTGGGACGAGAAATATAATAAACACGCACGCGTACGCACACACACCCAGACCAACATTATTAATATTAACGGTCACTTGAAGCAAAAGATACATGCTCTATTGTACTTTTTAAACCCATATTACTTAAGACATTTTTTTGTATTTTTTTAAGTCCGCCAACATTACTGTCAAGTAAATTCCTAAGAGCCTATTATATGTAATGTCTCAAAAGCAATAAGTATTTACCAAATCACATTTAAGACAAAAACTCGATTTAACTTTTTGTAAACCCTGATGCCCTTATACTTTGTCCTTATATCATGCTTTGTCCTTGTCTGTAATTGTGACAAAGCATCGTTAAGCTACCCCACGGTTATACCACTTTTATAAGTAAATTTAAACTAGATTCCTATTTTGTGCTCTAATACGAAGTAGGATTGGCAGAACGGGTCTTACCGGGCCATTTTTCCCGCAAATACATTTAAATGGAACCCCTATTGCCTTGTTCTGCGTCCTGGATTGACATGGATTGACATGGCATGACTTGGTCTGTTCTTGTTTCTGCAAATGCTTGTATATCATCGCCACGATCCCGACACCGATCACCAGGCACGCGGATATGGGCCCCGTCGTCGTGTCGTCACGGTTACTCATTGTAGAAGTGGAGGAGAGCTGGAAGCAAGGCTGGCGTGTGGAGGGGATGGATGGTGAGAAGGGGGGGTACAATATACATAGTCTACACTCCGCTATTGTATATTTCTGGTACCATTTTATCACGCCACAATTTAACCGTCGGGGGGACACATCACTACCCCCGCGGCCCGGCCGATTTCCATTTCCAGTGGCCACTGTGGGCGGGTGCGTTACGGTCGCTATAACGACTTTTGATATATTATTGGTCGATATAATATAACACACGCCGTGAGACGCAAGGCTCTAGGCTCTTAGCAAGCCGCCTGAAAGTGCGGACATAGCCCAAGGGAATAAACTACTGTGTGTAGTTGACACATTTTGTATTTTAAAACAAACAAATAATTAAACCGATCCGTACCTTGAGGACATCTTTTTTCTACAAGTTTCATGATCTTAAATACCTGCATAGTGTTTCCTATATTTATAAGAAATCTCACATGTTGCGAGTTGCGGTACAGTGACAGCTTTTTTCTTTGACAATAACTCTAGCTGTCAATTCACTCTATTCCTATGCTGTAGCTAAAGCTTGAGACGCATACACTATGTAGGTACACCTATTGTAGGTAATGAAAGCAGTTTTTAGGGTTCCCTACCATACCGAAAAACGGAACGCATAAGGCGACTTCATTGCAGTTCGTCTGTCAAGGTCAAGACCCTTTCACTATGAAATGGCTGACGCTATCGCGCTGACATTTGGAACCGTAGCATGTTTGCGTTTATAGCGTGATATAGTTTAGATAAGGCATCCGTCACCTTTTAACACACGATATACACGCGATCATGTTACTAGGCCTTGAATAGATATGTATAGTATTTAGTGGTCCACTCCACATAATGCCTTAAACACACACCTAAAAAGGACGTCAAAGATGCATCAACTTTTTACAACTTACAAGATCCTTTCGAACCATGACTGAGGCACGAAGCAGCCGATATTGCAACCTTGCTGTCCCTGACTTATTGTTAGTAGCAAATGGTCATGTCTATATGAGAAGGATCTCATTAGTACCGCGGGACTTGGGTCCCTTACATTGTTTGCAATAAAATATACGTTTAATTTTGTGTCAAAATTGATGTAAAGAGCTTGTAGATGGTAGGCAAGCATGTAAGGGGGCGGTAGTTCTTTGGTACTTTTGGACTTCTGGAGCAGGAAGGTGACACCGGGGCACGTTTTATATAGCTACAAGTAACAATTTTACTGGTCTAAACTGGCAACACTTCTCAAATGGCTGGTCGTCATTGGTCAAGGTTGTGGCCAATGGAAACATGTAACCTGTAGGTAAATTGTAATTTGTAGCTTTATGACACAGGCCACAGATGTAAATAAAGGTGACAAGGAACAGATCACAAGTGCGTTCTGAAGCTGTGCTGCTAGTGCTGCTACACCCTGACGTGAGGCCTTGAACCATTAAATCCAAAAGTTGGCAATCCTTTGGTTTATTGTAAGTATATGTGATTTATGATCTCGGCATCACGTTTCTTATAGAAACATTGTATGTTTTTGCATTGTTATTAATTATACACTCCATTAAATATATTTTTATTTCAAATTTATAAGTAATTATGATACATAGTTGATTTTATTACTTAAACCAAATATAGTAGCATAAACTCACTAATTTAAAAACGGTGTTAAACTTTGCCATGAAGTTGCGTTCAAATGAGAAGTCTTTATAAAATATATAGTAAAAAAGATAACTCAAACTACAGTATATACAGAATACTTGTAGTTTAAAAATGTTTAAAAAAACAAAAAACCGCCTTCAAAAATGCAAAAAATAACTTCTTATAAAATGATAGGTACCTATAGGTAGGTCAGTCCAACTGAAGTCGGCGTCCCACATTATTTTAAACCAAAAGCCGATTTACAAACAGCAACACAGCTGAGTGACTATTGAAGATGAACAGAGAGAAACTGTCTCTTATGTAAAATCTATATTCATCTCTTTCTAAATTTTCTAACTTCGGTCTTTAATGGGCAGTTAAGTGTGTGGTTGTTTGTACCTATCATTAAAATATTGTGGGACGCCGACTTCAGTTGGACTGACCTACCTATAGGTACCTATCATTTTATAAGAAGTTATTTTTTGCATTTTTGAAGGCGGTTTTTTGTTTTTTTAAACATTTATTTTATTTAATACTTTTTAGTGATCCTATTTATGCTGTTATGTAGTTCCACTTTTCAATAAATGAGAAACTATAGAAAATTTCGAGCTCGCCGCAAGCAACGCCACTGGAAAGTTACAGTCATATTTCAACAAGTAAATATTCTTCGTTGTAGTCGCTCAACTATCTTAATCGACATATCTTATCGTTATCGCCACCCTTGAAATAGGTACCGTTGAGGAGTTCCGGTGGCCATCTGTGGTCTTCATCATCATGTCCACTTCACCAAGTGATACTTTCTGAATGCAAATGCTAGACTTGTTACTAAAAATACTAAAATCGCTTTATGTATGCCTACAATATTTGAGGAGTTCCCTCAATTCCTCACTGATCCCCTCATCAGATTCCGATTTGGTAGCAATGGGACCACCTCGAAAGTATACCCTATCAAATCAAAAAAGAATTTTCAAAATCGGACCACAATTGACGGAGTAATCGGTGAACATACACAAAAAAAAAAAAAAAAAAAAATACATACAGTGGAACGTATAACCTCCTCCTTTTTTTGAAGTCGGTTAAAAACCTTCGATATACCGGCGACCCGTTCTTTCAGTGCTGATATCTCACGTCACGGCCCGACAGATTTTCATGAAACCGAGCTAATAACAATTCTAATTATACTAGCAGCTTCTAAAAATACGCATTTAAGTCGTATCATCCGTTTGGGAGCTATGTTGCCACAGACAGCCAGACACACATAGACATGTACCTGCATACAGACATAGACACGTTTAACTTATAACACGCTTTTCTTGGCGGAAATATTCAAAGAAATTAAAATATATGTATTAGAAAGTAAAAAACCTCATCTACAAAGTAGACGTTTATTAAATTCCGCATTGTCAGCCTAAAAGGCATGCGAAAAAATTAAGTTCCAAAATGGATGCCTTGAATTAGCGAAAGTCCAACTTATGCCTGAGGCCCTTGCCAATTTCGTTCCTATTCGATTAGTTTTTAAACCAATCGCGTCACTGGTAGATCACGTGACATTTCGTATCACGTCACCTACCAGTGACGCGATTGGTTTAAACACGAATAGAAACGATAGTTAGCGTAATGCATCGTGGCAAGGGCCTCTGACCATTTGTTAGTATTTGGTTTTTTTTTTCAGGGTATGTACAGTCAGCGTCATATAGTTGGTAGCATCCAAAGTAGCCAAATAGTACGTTACACGTCATTATTACCGTAGTAACAAGGGCGTGTAACGAACTATTTGGGTACTTTGGATGCTACCAACTATATGACGCTGACTGTACCTACCATTAGCATATCAAACTTGACGCTACTATGTTTTACCGATTTTACGATACAGCAAAGAAATACATAAAGAAAAAACTTTGCTTGTTTGAGGAACCCTTTATTATTTGACTTTCTTTAATTGCTTATATTTGTTAGTAAATCCGCAGTAATAACACAGATTCTGAAAACAAAACCACTTGCTATCTATTACGGTTCAAGATACAGCTCATTAACGCATTCACTGCCACCAACGCATATATGCGTTCGTTACTTTCACCCAGTGCCTTGAACGCACAGATGCGTTTACAATATTTAGTTAGTGACTTTCACCCTGTACCTTCAACGCATATTATGAGGTCTAAATTTTTAAATGTTCTACTTATGTCTAATATGTTACTTCTTGCATCAGAAGATATCTAACGCTCCAAATTATACCATAAATACCTACGTAATATTATTATTATTACTTTCGGTAAAAATATTTGAATTATATACGTCAATACAAATCATCACAAACAATTGTTTTTCTGGTGAACAGTATTAAGGTGTTCCTCTTGTTAGAACAATTACCTAGTTCCGATGCGAACAAACCAATATCAAATTACTATGAACTCATATCTGCGTTGGAGGTACTGGGTAATAGTCGGTTGAACTCACATGTGCGTTTGGGGCACACAGCAAAGTGTGGCAGTGAATGCGTTAAAGTTAGGACAAATGGACGGACAAAGCGTAGGTACGCCTAGGCATATTAACAGGATCCCGTGGGGCTCCTTTCCGGTACGGAATCCTGAATAACCAACATGTACTCATCCCACAGTAAAATTCGTCACTGTTTCACAAATGAAATAATCAAAAACATCTCTGTTATTACTAATACCTATAATAGTAATAATGCACATAAATCAATCTTGTTTTGGCAAATCTTATTATTATTATTTATTTTACGCTTAAATTTTTTACCTTATTTAAAAAAACCTCAATATAGGCATTATACCTGCCCATCAAGGCACATTACATTACATTTAATTACAAATAATATTGCAATTATATTACGACTACCAAATAGACATTTTTGGCAGTGCTTGTGCTTTTCATCCAGTGCGACCTATGTTGACCTCCTGTTAACTGTCATCTTTGGGGTCTTTACGTAGCTTGCACTGAAATAAGCAAAATAAGTTCGCCATAAGAATGAATTAGATACAAACCTTGAATTAATTTCTAGAGAGAAAAAGAGCTTCAGAGCGAAGCTAAATTTAGGGCTACCATAACATTACATAGGTACCAAAGCAGTTATGTTTAAGTTGAGAGACAGCGACAGAACACAGAACAGTATAACTGTCATGATAACCTGATAACTCAAAAAAGGCTCCAGCTGTTTTCATCAAACTTAGCTAAAAACCATCAAAATTAAACAAGCATTCTAAAATAAACCGCGTCCGAATCAGTTCATTATTTTGAAAGCTAAATCTAAATCACATAGTCGATGCAGCCGTGCGGGGCGTGCGTTACGCTAAGCAGCGTTTCTATTCCTTTCCTTTTTTAAACCAATCGCGTCACAGGTAGATGACGTGATACGAAGAGTCACGTGATCTACCAGTGACGCGATTTGTTTAAACACGAAACGTATAGAAACGCTTGTTAGCGTAATGCTCTTGGCTAGGGCTCGGGCGGCGGCGCTCTCCGGCCCCCCCGCACGGCGGCATCGACTTCTAGTGAGTCCGAAACACGTCCGAATAGAATGGTTATCGCTTTTCCCAAGGGATATATTAACATTTCTGGGACAATAGTACATTGTGCATCAAGGGTAGTATGAAGGGAATTACTAACGAGAGTGTTAGAAGCCCGACGCCGAAGGCGGAGGGCTTTTAATGACTCGAGTTAGTAATCCCCTTACTGCCTGTGATACACACAATGGTTTTCATCACATTTGCGAGGAAAAAAAACAAAGAGAAAACACCTTAACTGCAAAATATAAAGAAATAACTTTTGACGAACGGGAACGTAAATGGAAACGATTTTTTTTTTTGTGACCTCTACCACTGCGTTTAGTTTCGACCTGGATTCGAGCCAGATTTAGCCAATTTGATAAAAATGTATAATTACTAAAATTAATGATACATGTTTTGTGTAATGTAAGTTAGTCTATAGCTAATTTTTAAAGATGAAATTAGAAACCGATTTAATTTTTGGCTAAAATTAAACCTCCTTAGTCGGAAATGATGTACGAAAGAGTTGCAAATTTTAAAAAGAAAGTCATTACTCCCTAGGGATGACAAACTCGCCATAATTCCCGCGGGAACAATTTAGGCCATTGTCCTTCTGTATACAGGCATGGAATAACACCATTTACGAGCAAGTGTGATGAAAAAAACATGATTACCACGCACGCATACGCATTTTTTTTTTCACTTGATGCGAAGAGATAAATTCTGGGTCACCTTTTATTCGGCGAAATATGTTTGCCAAATGTATCATTTCCCAACTTTTTCATTTGCCAACCCTCTTTGTTTTCTATAACCGTAAATATTACAGGATTTTATAAAAACTAACCGAACCTAACCTATAGGGTTCTACGCGATGGTACTGAAATGAGTTCTGAAAAATGTATCTAACATTGGGTTCGCAAATGAAAAAGTTGGGAAATGATTCATTCGGCAAACATATTTTTGCCAAACTGCAGGCGCCCATAAATTCTGCAATAGATTTTAGTTGGTTAAACAATATTACTTTAGACATGTTGTATTGTTTTGAACTCAGCCGCCGTCAAGTAAACGAGAGCTATGTTAACAATGCGATAACGTCTCAAAATCAATATGATTTTACCGAATAGGATAGAGCCCCTTTTTGGTGATGCAAAACGTATGGAGTCATAAATCACATTTAAGACAAAAACTCGATTAACTTTGTCTTAGCCTTTCGGATTTAAACAAGATTCATAGAAAGGGTGGAAATGGTCTTACCGCGCCAAGTTTATTCCTACAGGTACCTTTAGAAAGAACCTCTGTTGGCTTGTTCTGCGTCTTGGCTAGTTCTTCTTCTTGCAGATGCATGTATATCATAGCTAGGATCCCAACACCGATCACCAGGCACGCGGATATGGGCCCCGTCGTGTCTTCACGTGGAGGAGAGCTGGAGTCAAGGCTGGCGTATGGAGTGGGGGCTCCAGTGGAAGGTAAGGGGGGTATAATGTAGATTAAAACGAACGTCATGCATGGCACATATATTTCTGGCACCATTTTATCGCCGCAATTTAATTTTCGGAAGACGCTGATCACTACGCCCGCGGCCCGGGCAGGCTTTTCCATTGGCCGCTCTGAGCAAATGCGCAGACCCTCCAATGGGTTAAAAGCGACCCTGTCCGCGCTGCTGTGATACCAAAAAAGGCGGCTAACTGCATGTTAGTCGTATAAGTATAAGCATTTTAATTTTAATGTATTTAACAATAGAGTCAAATGCTGCAGTTAAGGTGCCTTCCTTATTGGTATTGGCAGCGCGGCTATGGGCACCTAATTGGATTGCATGCAGTGGGGACAGGTGAAGGGGGAATTTATAATGTATACAATTCCCAAGATATACACAATTGCAAAGAAAGGGAAATTATGGAGTCGCCACTGCACTGACGGCACAGCTATTGTAAGTATATTTTAGCGCCACAATTTAATTTCGCGGTGTCCAGGGACTCCCATGACGTCGCTCAAGGGTTGTACCCAATTGGAATCTTCTAGTGGTTTGATTTGGGCTCCACGTACCTTTAAACTTTGGCCGTAAGTTTCATCGATGAAGCAGTTTTGCCAGTGATAAGGCCTACATTGCTTACGAGCGGGTGACGTTAATAATACGTAAAAGATTTAAAAGTTATGTTTAGCATAGTTATTTCTAAGGCTACGTGTGCGACACACGCGGCTTGCTAGCGCCTAGCTAGCTAGCGGCTCACGAGTGTATAGTTGCGAAGTGAAACAAACGTCGAATCTTCGCAACCGGCCGCGCCGCGCGCTTGGAACCTTCGCTAGTAGACTTCTCGCAAGGTGACACGCTAGGCTCATAGCAAGGCGCCTGAAAGTGCGGACGTAGCCCAAGGCATTAAACTATTGCGGGTAGTTGATGCATTTTTTACTTAAGAACAACATTCAAATCTTTAAACCGATCCGTACCTTGAGGGCATTTTTTTCTACAAGTTTCATGATGTTCAATACCTGCATAGTGTTTCGAATATTTATAAAAAATCTCACATGTTGTGAGTTGCGGTACAGTGACCAGTGACAGGTTATTTTCTTTGACAATAACCCTAGCTGTCAATTCTCTTTATTTCTACTCTGTATAGCTAAAGCTTGAGACCCACCACACGTATAGGGGGATATTTAGGTAATGAAAGCGGTTTTTAGGGTTCCCTACCAAATACAGAAAAAAAAATAGTTAAAAAAATTTACTTAAAAGTAAAAAATATGTTATATTTTTTGAATAGGACGTAAATGGTTTTTTTTTAAGTAAGTATATTTTTTTTAATGCAATCGGGGAACTTTTAAGGACGTCGTCTCAGTAGAAAACACACCCCCTTCTTTTTAACGGTCATGTTTTTAAATTGTTTTAATTAATTTATTATTATTATTATTTAAGCATTTTTAGTGCCTTCCTAGTTTTAATAAAAATGTGTTTTCAAACAACCCAACGCGTTTTTTTATGTGCTTGCAGTAATCAATGTAGGCATTTTCTAGTGTTTATCACGTTTTACTGGTAAACCCGTTTATATTCGTATATATTTGAAATCGTCACATTAAGACATTTCAAACGATACACATATTGTAATAATTAGAACTTTTTTTTAACATAAATAATTGTCATTTTGCAATTATTCTTATTTAAATTTAAATAGTTTAGGTATCCTATGACCCCCGGGAAGATGAAGGTGATCTAACGATATCACACACATCTAAATCGGCTTAGGCGTTTAGAAGTTATGGTGGAATAAAGAATCATACACACATACGTACATACATGAACCCTGAAAAAATACACTCCTTTTGGGCAGTCGTTTAAAAACAGATATATAAGGCGACTTTATTGCTGTCTGTTTGTCAAGACCCGTTTGCGCTGAAATGGCTGACGCTATCGGGCTGCAATTTGGTATAGTTCTTTGTTTTTAATCTTACTTTAAACAGTGCCCTTATTTGTAGGATTCCTTACAATGGGTAAATGGAATCCTATTCTACCCTAAATAAAAAGGGCGCATGCGCAATTTGATAGTCAAAGTAAATTTAATCCTCCATCTTAAGAAATAAAGTCACTAATACATGCGCGGTTACATGAGACATACGCCCTTTTTCCTAAGGAGGGCAGTATTGTGATCTGTCCTTTGTTAAGCTTCACTATTCCCTTACGAGTAAACGACACCCTTTTCATGCTAAACCCTGTTCAGACTAACTTGTGTTATATGGTAAACCACTTTCTAACCTCAAAATGAAACTTTTGGCTAAAACAGCTCTTTTATCGGAAATAAAGTATACTGAGAAGATTATTTATTAATTAAAAAGATGAAATTACAACATATATAGGAACATATGTCCCACAAAACCGTTTGCACAGTTTGACTGTGGGATCGAGCAGTCTCTCTCTTATTAAATCTATGATACAAGTCGTAAGGATTGTCGAACAATTTGTTTTATAATGTAACTGTGACACCGTTCTATGGTGGGTCAGAGTTCCATTGGGCTGATCTGGTAGTACGTATAAAGACAGCTGTAGTCATGTAAAATTTATTTGTTTACAAATTGACTGTAAATCTTGATTAAAAGAGTACATTAATGAGACCATTTCTCTTTTAAGTTATGTTATGTGTGATACGTTTTAATATTGTGTACTGTGGTTTTCCAAGAACGCGACAGCATCAACATTTATTGTAGAAACTCATGACATTATTGGATGTATGGAATCTCGGAAATACTCTAGAAACAAGGGTAATGCAGAAAGTTCTGTATTAATTGATGATTAGGTAATAAGCAATGGTCGAATGGTTAAAATCTGAAATAATAAATGTATTGCGATTGTTTGTGTATAAAATGCTTATCTTGCCGGCTATGACCTATGGCCTAAATGTTATGAGTAGTTATGACACTTACAAGTTCCAACAGGTAGGTCTAAGAAAATAAGAGGCGCTCTTAAGGAAGATAATGGAGGCAGCAAAAGACCCCCTTAGAGAAAAAATACATCAAGTTCTTGAGGAGACAACGATTACCAAAGTACCGTAAAATGGGGTGAATAGAGATTATCGAGGTGAATAGACATACATTGTAAAATAAGTCATATCTTGCTAGTAATGTGAACCAGTATTAGATAAATAAATAGAATTTCCTATACGGTCACATCACATACTACGACGTCAAAAGACGCGTCTAATACGTGTTGCGCCGAGCTTAAAAGAGAGAAAAAAGAAAGTACTTAGGCTGGCCATACATGGGATGATTGTCTTATGAAAAGGCACAATCTGCAAATTTAACGGCTAGTAGCTAACCTAACCTAGTTGTCCGCACCCATTTATCCACACTGCGGACAACTGCGTTTTTTTTTCCAGTTCCAAAAAGAACTCAGGTATGGGCAACAGGGAATAAAAATTCCCTACTAGGTGTGGACAGCTGGAAAAAAAAACCAGTTGTCCGCAGTCTGGACAAAGGGGTGCGGACAACTGGGAATACGATTGTGTGACGTACGTTTTTGATTTATTGCCAAAAATTTACAAAAAGAACGGTTCCCTCCCTTATATCCGCAGCTGATGGACCAAAAAAATTGAAAGAATCCTGATATAAAGATAATTATTTATATTTTACGCGAAAAATATGAAAATACTTGTAAAATCTGTATTTAAACTTAGGTTATTACACATGGACCTTATTGCATAGAAAATAGAGTTCATAACAAAATTAGTATTTTTTGCGTTTTCCAACCATATAATCCGACTCGCACTTGACCGTCTTATTGGCAGTGCCTGATTAATGAGAGCAGTGTTTGTCATCCAGTGCTGTTTCTTGACTGTCTTCTAACTGTCATCTGGGGGTCTATGTACCTGGCACTGAAATAAGCAATTAGGATCGGATTTTTATTCCCACAAAAAAAAAAAAACAAAGTTAGGTCACTGTGGACAGTGACCTAACTTTGTTTTTTTTTTTTTGTGACATTTCAGGGGATCTCAAAGGTTGGGCAACTTGGGCCGGCAAGAAATATAATTATATGTGTGTAGTTAAGTTAACATTTCGCTCAAACCGTGATTTTAACATAAATTTGAGAAATAAATGAAATTAAAATCGCACTCATGCAAGAGTTGTTAAGCGAGTGAAGTACCGACTCACATAAATCTAGCGGCCTCAACTTGTTGCAAGGGCGTATCGAGTCAATGACACCAGTGCAGTAAATATGCGTACAAGAACAGTATTGTCGTTTTAAATTAATACAGCAAAGAGTTTATATCAAAATAAAGTTTGCTATTAACAAATTAAATTCTTTCATCTTGACTAAGTATATTTATAATATATACATGTATTTTTTTTTATAGAAATTCGATTTCTTATAAATGTTGAAAGTAAAAATATTTGGAATGCTGCAAATGTTTTTCGTTAACATTTTTACTATGGGAATAAAAATTCGATCTTAGTTAGGTTAATTATAATAATTAATTCGATAAAAGTCACAAATGAATTGTAACCGAACCTTATGGGTTACTGTTACCATGACATACTAAAACAGCTGGCCTATTGCCTAACGCACTCCCAATCGAAATCGTTATCATTTTGAGAGTCCGAAGGCGAGTCTGCATACAAAATGAAAATTGTTTTCAAAACATTGTATTGTAAATGTCTCTCTGTTATTACTAATACCTATAATAGTAATAATGCACATAAATCAATCTTGTTTTGGCAAATCTTATTATTATTATTTATTATACGCTTAAATTTTTACCTTATTTAAAAAAACCTCAATATAGACATTATACCTGCCCATCAAGGCACATTACATTACATTTAATTAAAAATAATATTGCAATTATATTACGACTACCAAATAGACATTTTTGGCAGTGCTTTTCATCCAATGCGACCTATGTTGACCTCCTGTTAACTGTCATCTTTGGGGTCTTTACGTAGCTTGCACTGAAATAAGCAAAATGAGTTCGCTATAAGAATGAATTAGATACAAACCTTGAATTAATTTCTAGAGAGAAAAAGAGGTTCAGAGCGAAGCTAAATTTAGGGCTACCATAACATTACATAGGTACCAAAGCAGTTATGTTTAAGTTGAGAGACAGTGACAGAACACAGAACAGTATAACTGTCATGATAACCTGATAACTCATAAAAGGCTCCAGCTGTTTTCATCAAACTTAGCTAAAAACCATCAAAATTAAACAAGCATTCTAAAATAAACCGCGTCCGAATCAGTTCATTATTTTGAAAGCTAAATCTAAATCACATAGTCGATGCAGCCGTGCGGGGCGTGCATTACGCTAAGCAGCCAAACCAATACGCCATACTTAAACCAATCGCGTCACTGGTAGATGACGTGATACGAAGAGTCACGTGATCTACCAGTGACGCGATTGGTTTAACAACGAAACGTATAGAACCGCTTGTTAGCGTAATGCTCTTGGCTAGGGCTCGGGCGGCGGCGCTCTCCGGCCCCCCCGCACGGCGGCATCGACTTCTAGTGAGTCCGAAACACGTCCGAATAGAATGGTTATCGCTTTTCCCAAGGGATATATTAACATTTCTGGGACAATAGTACATTGTGCATCAAGGGTAGTATGAAGGGAATTACTAACGAGAGTGTTAGAAGCCCGACGCCGAAGGCGGAGGGCTTTTAATGACTCGAGTTAGTAATCCCCTTACTGCCTGTGATACACACAATGGTTTTCATCACATTTGCGAGGAAAAAAAACAAAGAGAAAACACCTTAACTGCAAAATATAAAGAAATAACTTTTGACGAACGGGAACGTAAATGGAAACGATTTTTTTTTTGTGACCTCTACCACTGCGTTTAGTTTCGACCTGGATTCGAGCCAGATTTAGCCAATTTGATAAAAATGTATAATTACTAAAATTAATGATACATGTTTTGTGTAATGTAAGTTAGTCTATAGCTAATTTTTAAAGATGAAGTTAGAAACCGATTTAATTTTTGGCTGAAAATTAAACCTCCTTAGTCGGAAATGATGTACGAAAGAGTTGCAAATTTTAAAAAGAAAGTCATTACTCCCTAGGGATGACAAACTCGCCATAATTCCCGCGGGAACAATTTAGGCCATTGTCCTTCTGTATACAGGCATGGAATAACACCATTTACGAGCAAGTGTGATGAAAAAAACATGATTACCACGCACGCATACGCATCTTTTTTTCACTTGATGCGAAGAGATAAATTCTGGGTCACCTTTGATTCGGCGAAATATGTTTGCCAAATGTATCATTTCCCAACTTTTTCATTTGCCAACCCTCTTTGTTTTCTATAACCGTAAATATTACAGGATTTTATAAAAACTAACCGAACCTAACCTATAGGGTTCTACGCGATGGTACTGAAATGAGTTCTGAAAAATGTATCTAACATTGGGTTGGCAAATGAAAAAGTTGGGAAATGATTCATTCGGCAAACATATTTTTGCCAAACGGCAGGCTCCCATAAATTCTGCAATAGATTTTAGTTGGTTAAACAATATTACTTTAGACATGTTGTATTGTTTTGAACTCAGCCGCCGTCAAGTAAACGAGAGCTATGTTAACAATGCGATAACGTCTCAAAATCAATATGATTTTACCGAATAGGATAGAGCCCCTTTTTGGTGATGCAAAACGTATGGAGTCATAAATCACATTTAAGACAAAAACTCGATTAACTTTTTCTTAGCCTTTCAGATTTAAACTAGATTCATAGAAAGGGTAGAAATGGTCTTACCGCGCCAAGTTTATTCCTACAGGTACCTTTAGAAAAAACCTCTGTTGGCTTGTTCTGCGTCTTGGCTAGTTCTTCTTCTTGCAGATGCATGTATATCATAGCTAGGATCCCAACACCGATCACCAGGCACGCGGATATGGGCCCCGTCGTGGCTTCACGTGGAGGAGAGCTGGAGGCAAGGCTGGCGTATGGAGTGGGGGCTCCAGTGGAAGGTGAGGGGGGAAAACGAACGTCATGCATGGCACATATATTTCTGGCACCATTTTATCGCCGCAATTTAATTTTCGGGAGACGCTGATCACTACGCCCGCGGCCCGGGCAGGCTTTTCCATTGGCCGCTCTGAGCAAATGCGCAGACCCTCCAATGGGTTAAAAGCAACCCTGCCCGCGCTGCTGTGATACCAAAAAAGGCGGCTAACTGCATGTTAGGTTAGTCGTATAAGTATAAGCATTTTAATTTTAATGTATTTAACAATAGAGTCAAATGCTGCAGTTAAGGTGCCTTCCTTATTGGTATTGGCAGCGCGGCTATGGGCACCTAATTGGAGTGCATGCAGTGGGGACAGGTGAAGGGGAGTTTATAATGTATACAATTCCCAAGATATACACAATTGCACAGAAAGGGAAATTATGGAGTCGCCACTGCACTGACGGCACAGCTATTGTATATTTTAGCGCCTAAATTTAATTTCGCGGTGTCCAGGGACTCCCATGACGTCGCTCAAGGGTTGTACCCAATTGGAATCTTCTAGTGGTTTGATTTGGGCTCCACGTACCTTTAATCTTTGGCCGTAAGTTTCATCGATGAAGCAGTTTTGCCAGTGATAAGGCCTACATTGCCTACGAGCGGGTGACGCTAATAATACGTAGAAGATTTAAAAGTTTTGTTTGGCATAGTTATTTCTAAGG
Source organism: Acleris sparsana (assembly GCA_923062465.1). Classification (NCBI taxonomy): domain Eukaryota; kingdom Metazoa; phylum Arthropoda; class Insecta; order Lepidoptera; family Tortricidae; genus Acleris; species Acleris sparsana. The sequence continues at coordinate 3,587,405 of OV281288.1, forward strand.
CTACGTGCGCGACACACGCGGCTTGCTAGCGCCTAGCTAGCGGCTCACAAGTGTATAGTAGCGAAGTGAAACAAACGTCGAATCTTCGCAACCGGCCGCGCCGCGCGCTTGGAACCTTCGCTAGTAGACTTCTCGCAAGGTGACACGCTAGGCTCATAGCAAGCCGCCTGACAGTGCGGACGTAGCCCAAGGCAATAAACTATTGCGGGTAGTTGAGGCATTTTGTAGTTAAGAACAACACTAAAATCTTTAAACCGATCCGTACCTTGAGGGCATTTTTTTTCTACAAGTTTCATGATGTTCAATACCTGCATAGTGTTTCGAATATTTATAAAAAATCTCACATGTTGTGAGTTGCGGTACAGTGACCAGTGACAGGTTATTTTCTTTGACAATAACCCTAGCTGTCAATACTCTTTATTTCTACTCTGTATAGCTAAAGCTTGAGACCCACCACACGTATAGGGGGATATTTGGGTAATGAAAGCGGTTTTTAGGGTCCCCTAGCAAATACAGAAAAAAAAAGTTAAAAATTGAACTTAAAAGTAAAAAATTTTTTTTTTTTAATAGCACGTAGGTAAATAGTTTTTTTTAAGTAAGTATATTTTTTTTAATGCAATCGGGGAACTTTTAAGGACGTCGTCTCAGTAGAAAACACACCCCCTTCTTTTTAACGGTCATGTTTTTTTATTGTTTTAATTCATTTATTATTATTATTATTTAAGCATTTTTAGTGCCTTCCTAGTTTTAATAAAAATGTGTTTTCAAACAACCCAACGTGATTATTTTTTTGCTTGCAGTAATCAATGTAGGCATTTTCTAGTGTTTATCACGTTTTACTAGTATAAACCCGTTTATATTCAGACATTTACATTAAGACATTTCAAATGATACACATATTGTAATAATTAGAACTTTTTTTTAACATAAATAATTGTCATTTTGCAATTATTCTTATTTAAATTTAAATAGTTTAGGTATCCTATGACCCCCGGGAAGATGAAGGTGATCTAACGATATCACACACATCTAAATCGGCTTAGGCGTTTAGAAGTTATGGTGGAATAAAGAATCATACACACATACGTACATACATGAACCCTGAAAACATTACATTCCTTTTTTTTGGGCAGTTGTATAAAAACAGATATATAAGGCGACTTTATTGCTGTCTGTTTGTCAAGACCCGTTTACGCTATCGGGCTGCAATTTGGTATAGTTCTTTGTTTTGAATCTTACTTTAAACAGTGCCCTTATTTGTAGGATTCCTTACAATGGGTAAATGGAATCCTAATTGTGATCTGTCCTTTGTTAAGCTTCACTATTCCCTTACGAGTAAACGACACCCTTTTCATGCTAAACCCTGTTCAGACTAACTTGTCTTATATCGTAACAACTTTCTAACGTTTCTTTTATCGGAAATAAAGTATACTGAGAAGATTATTTATTAATTAAAAAGATGAAATTACAACATATATAGGAACATATGTCCCACAAAACCGTTTGCACAGTTTGACTGTGGGATCGAGCAGTCTCTCTCTTATTAAATCTATGATTCAAGTTGTAAGGATTGTCGAACAAATTGTTTTATAATGTAACTGTGACACCGTTCTATGGTGGGTCAGAGTTCCATTGGGCTGATCTGGTAGTACGTATAAAGACAGCTGTAGTCATGTAGAATTTATTTGTTTACAAATTGACTGTAAATCTTGATTAAAAGAATACATTAATGAGACCATTTCTCGTTTAAGTTGTGCGTGATACGTTTTAATATTGTGTACTGTGGTTTTACAAGAACACGACAGCATCAACATTTATTGTAGAAACTCATGACATTATTGGATGTATGGAATCTCGGAAATACTCTAGAAACAAGGGCCATGCAGAAAGTTCTGTACTAATTGATGATTAGGTAATAAGCAATGGTCGAATGGTTAAAATAATCTGAAATAATAAATGTATTGCGATTGTTTGTGTATAAAATGCTTATCTTGCCGGCTATGACCTATGGCCTAAATGTTATGAGTAGTTATGACACTTACAAGTTCCAACAGGTAGGTCTAAGAAAATAAGAGGCGCTCTTAAGGAAGATAATGGAGGCAGCAAAAGACCCCCTTAGAGAAAAAATACATCAAGTTCTTGAGGAGACAACGATTACCAAAGTACCGTAAAATGGGGTGAATAGAGATTATCGAGGTGAATAGAAATACATTGTAAAATAAGTCATATCTTGCTAGTAATGTGAACCAGTATTAGATAAATAAATAGAATTTCCTATACGGTCACATCACATACTACGACGTCAAAAGACGCGTCTAATACGTGTTGCGCCGAGCTTAAAAGAGAGAAAAAAGAAAGTACTTAGGCTGGCCATACATGGGATGATTGTCTTATGAAAAGGCACAATCTGCAAATTTAACGGCTAGTAGCTAACCTAACCTAGTTGTCCGCACCCATTTATCCACACTGCGGACAACTGCGTTTTTTTTTCCTGTTCCAAAAAGAACTCAGGTATGGGCAACAGGGAATAAAAATTCCCTACTAGGTGTGGACAGCTGGAAAAAAAACCAGTTGTCCGCAGTCTCGACAAAGGGGTGCGGACAACTGGGAATACGATTGTGTGACGTACGTTTTTGATTTATTGCCAAAAATTTACAAAAAGAACGGTTCCCTCCCTTATATCCGCAGCTGATGGACCAAAAAATTTGAAAGAATCCTGATATAAAGATAATTATTTATATTTTACGCGAAAAATATGAAAATACTTGTAAAATCTGTATTTAAACTTAGGTTATTAAACATGGACCTTATTGCATAGAAAATAGAGTTCATAACAAAATTAGTATTTTTTGCGTTTTCCAACCATATAATCCGACTCGCACTTGACCGTCTTATTGGCAGTGCCTGATTAATGAGAGCAGTGTTTGTCATCCAGTGCTGTTTCTTGACTGTCTTCTAACTGTCATCTGGGGGTCTATGTACCTGGCACTGAAATAAGCAATTAGGATCGGATTTTTATTCCCACAAAAAAAAAAACAAAGTTAGGTCACTGTCCAAGTGACATTTCAGGGGATCTCAAAGGTTGGGCAACTTGGGCCGGCAAGAAATACAGGGTTATTGGTAAGTCGACCTATTCCCGTTAGGAGGTGATAGGGGTGACTATTTGCGATAATTTTGACCCCCATATGCATTATGCAAAAGTGAACCATTTTTGAGTTATCGCGTTTATTAGTTTTTTTTTAAATTAGTCGGAAATTCAACTTGAAAAATTTATTAGAAAAAAAGTATCAATTTAAATCTTTTTTTTTCTTTGGATTTACAAAACCGATTAAACACTTCTTATTTCTCAATATTAAAACAATTATTATCGGTCCAAATTTGAAAAAGCGAGACGGAAAACGAAATTTTTTCAATATTTTTTGCGATCGCTTTCCACTAAAATGCCTTAAAAACAAAAAAAAACGTTATGAAACTTGGCTTGCAGATTATTTTAAAAACTTAACTGTTTTCTTAGCTCTCCAAAAACGCATAACAAGTAGAAAATTATTTAAAAACAACCTGAAAAAATAATCATCACAAAGGAAGCGGGCGGAAACAAAAGTCACAAATGCAACTTCAAAAATTAAAATTAAAAAACATACCAAATTTAAATCATACATTTTTTATTTGCTTTTGTACAAGATGAATTTGTTGTTCCTATGCAAAATTAAAAAACATATTATCTGTACACGTTTGAGAATGCGAGGCCGAAAACTAAAAAATACATGTATTTTTATCAAACTCCAACATAAATTACACGAAAACAGAAAAAAATACCAATACATTTGGCGTACAGATTATACAATTAGAAAGCTGGAAAAAAGTCAATGTTTTATGTGTATAAAACATTGACTTTTTTCCAGCTTTCTAACGAGCTATTAAAACTAAAATGAGTTTTGTTAAAGATTGCTGGAAAAAATTGATCACAAAGGAAGCAACAAGGAAGTCACGTCCGAACATAACTTAAAATTAGTTAATTTTAAGTTATGTTCGGACGTGACTTCCTTGTTGCTTCCTTTGTTATCAATTTTTTCCAGCCATCTTTAACAAAATACATATTAATTTTAATAGCTCGTTAGAAAGCTGGAAAAACGTCAATGTTTTATGTGTAATCTGCACGCCAAATGTATTGGTAAAATTTTCAGTTTTCATGTAATTTATGTTGGAGTTTGATAAAAAAACATGTATTGTTTAGTTTTCGGCCTCGCATTCTCAAACGTAAACAGTTTTTTTTTTTTAATTTTGCATAAGAGCAACAAATTCATCTTGTACAAAAGCAAATAAAAAATGTATGATTTAAATTTGGTATGTTTTTTAATTTTAATTTTTGAAGTTGCATTTGTGACTTTTGTTTCCGCCCGCTTCCTTTGTGATGATTATTTTTTCAGGTTGTTTTTAAATAATTTTCTACTTGTTATGCGTTTTTGGAGAGCTAAGAAAACAGTTAAGTTTTTAAAATAATCTGCAAACCAAGTTTCATAACGTTTTTTTTTGTTTTTAAGGCATTTTAGTGGAAAGCGATCGCAAAAAATATTGAAAAACTTTCGTTTTCCGTCTCGCTTTTTCAAATTTGGACCGATAATGATTGTTTTAATATTGAGAAATAAGAAGTGTTTAATCGGTTTTGTAAATCCAAAGAAAAAAAAAGATTTAAATTGATACTTTTTTTGTAATAAATTTTTCAAGTTGAATTTCCGACTTATTTAAAAAAAAACTAATAAACGTGATAACTCAAAAATGGTTCACTTTTGCATAATGCATATGGGGGTCAAAATTATCGCAAATAGTCACCCCTATCACCTCCTAACGGGAATAGGTCGACTTACCAATAACCCTGTATAATTATATGTGTGTAGTTAAGTTAACATTTCGCTCAAACCGTGATTTTAACATAAATTTGAGAAATAAATGAAATTAAAATCGCACTCATGCATGAGTTGTTAAGAGAGTGAAGTAACGACTCACATAAATCTAGCGGCCCTCAACTTGTTGACACGGGCGTATCGAGTCAATGATACCAGTGCAATAAAGAAGAGTTTATATCAAAATAAAGTTTGCTATTAACAAATTAAATTCTTTCATCTTGATTATATTTATAAATTATAATATATACATGTATTTTTTTTTTATAGAAATTCGATTTCTTATAAATGTTGCAAGCATAAACATTTAGAACGCTGCAAATGTTTTTCGTTAATAGCAACACCTTTGTTTACATTTTTACTGTGGGAATAAAAATGCGATCTTAGTTAGGTTAAGTATAATAATTAATTATTTAATTCTATAAAAGTCACAAATTAATTGTAACCGAACTTAATGGGTTACTGTTACCATGACATACTAAAACAGCTGGCCTATTGCCTAACTCACTCGCATCGAAATCGTTTTCATTTTGAGAGTCCGAAGGCGAGTCTGCATACAAAATGAAAATTGTTTTCAAAACATTGTATTGTAAATGTGTGTGTGCGTTAGGCAATAGGTCCGCTGTTCAGTTTAGGTTGAGAGAAAGTTACAAAGCTGTATTACTGCCATAGCTCTGTCCCTTTCACTCAGTCGAAACTGGAGGGTTACCATGACATACTAAAACAATTTACTTTAGGTTGAAACTTAGCTAAAAAACATCCAAATTAAACTAGCTTTCTAAAATAAACCGCGTCCAAATCAGTTCAATTTATTTAGAAAGCTAAATCACATGCAGTAATACATACGTTAAACTTATAACGAGGCTTTGTTGCGCCGGCGCTAAACATATAGAATGATAACTCACTTTCGGCATCATTTAAACTAACTTAGGACATATTTAATTTATTGGATAAACGGTTAAATTTCTAGAACAAGGCTCTCAACGGTCCGTCCGAACGATAAAGTACCTAAATACATGTGATCAGATATATAAACTAGATTCATCTTTTTTTGTGCTCTAATACGAATTAGGATTTGGCAGAACGGGTCTTACCTGGTCATTTTTCCCGCAGCAACATTTGAACGGAACCCCTATTGCCTGGTTCCGTAACTTGGTACTAGCTCTGCATGGCTTAGCTGGTCGATTGTTCTGACGCTGGTATATCAGCGCTAGGAGCCCAACACCGACTATCAAGCACGCGGATACGGGCCCTGCGGCAAACAAGGCTGGCGTATTAGACGCTAGACAGCTATTACTATTGTATGTTTCTGGCACCATTTTATCGCCACACGTGGGGACGCTGACCACTACGCCCGCGGGCGGCCGGTCTTTTCCATTGGGCGCTCTGTGCAAGCGCCCAGACCCTCCAATGGGTTAAGGCGGCCCGTCTCTGCCGTGATAACAATGAAGGCGGCTACTGCATGATATTGGTGTAAGCATTTTATTTTTTTATTTTTTTTAATTGTAAGCTTCTTGAATGCTTCGACTAACTACATTTCAGTTAGGTGCCTTCTTTGGTATTGGCAGCGAGGCTATTGGCATCTAATTGGCCTCGTCGCGGGAGCCGCGGTCGACCGCGGTCACTCAGTGTAGAAGTAGAGGAGGAAAGCTGGAAGCAAGGCGAGTGCATGCAGTGGCGGCTCCAGAAGACAGGTTAAGTGGTAGTTTATAATGTATATGAAATTATGGAGTCGCCACTGCACTGACGGCTCAGCTAATTGTGTATTTGTGGCACCATTTTAGCGTTACTATTTAATTTCACGAAGTCCATGGACTCCCATGACCTCGCTCGAGGCTTGTGCCCAATTGGAATCGTCCAGGGGTTTGGTTTGGGTTCCAGGTACCTTTAGACTTTGGTCTTAAGTTTCATCGACGAAGCAGTTTTGTCAGTGATAAGACCTAACTTGCCTACGAGCGGTGAGGTTAATAATTCGTAGAAGATTAAAGCATGTTTTAGTATAGTTATCAGAGAATACACCAGTGCGGGTAGTTGAGGCGGTTTGTACTTTAACAACACACAAATCATTAAACAGATCCGTACCTGAAGGTAATCTTTTTTTTAGTTTCATGATGTTATACCTGCATACTATAGTTTGTTTTGAATATTTTATAGAAAATCTTACATGTTGTGTGTTGCGGTACAGTGACAAGTATTTTTCTTTGACAACAATGATTACAGAGTATAGATATGTAACGTTCCTTCTAGTAATTTGCGTTTACAAATAGGCGCAGTTGCATATAGATAGCTATACAAACTACAAGTTCACTTGTTTCACAAATGAATGATGAACAAATACGGAAAATATGTGAGTAAGAGAGATAACTATAGTATATAGAAAACGGAGCGAGAGAAATGTTGCTTTACGACTATATTTTTTTGTTTTTAGATTTCATTTATACTTTTAAATACAATTAGGTAATTAGATTTTCTACTTTATTTTTATTTTCATAGAAAATGAAATATTTTTTTCGAAAAATAGATTCCTTGTCCTTAATTTATCCGAAAATGATATATCGCATGCTCTAAGTAGTTATATAGAAAATTTGCTTCAATTAAAGCGCAGCGTCGAACTTCCCCCCCCCCCCTCCCCCTCCTAAATGCGCGGTGCCTCTCGATGGCTCCCGGTCTGAATCTACTCAAGTCCAGCTACTATCTACACTAGACACTAACTACACCAGTCATAAGTGAATATAAGTATCGAAAGCAGTTTTTAGGGTTTCATACCTAATACTAATACTAAAAAACGGAACGCTTATAAGGAGACTATTGCAGTTTGTATGTCAAGACCCTTTTTCTCTAAAATGGCTGACGCTAATATCTTACGGCTGGTTGATTATGTCCTCACTTTTGTAATTACTCCCTTTGTACATATTTTAGCCAAGTATATTAATGATTTTAGTATCAAGTTGTAAATAGTATTCGATTTAGTGTTGTTATAATTTTATTTCTAGATTCCCCAACTGATGAATCAACATCTATTTTTGGAAAATCATTTTCACCGATCACGTGTGACTCTCAACCTTGACACTGGCAGAATTGACCCACAGGACAGTCAGCATAAATCAAATAATTGAACTTACTTGAATCATAACGTCACTGTGACAGTTCATGGTGGGTAAGGTTCCATTGTGATAATAGTACATACCTGCACACATACACACGTTTAACTAAGGATAATGAAAGAAATGACATATATTTATGAATAATAAAGAAACATTTATTAAAAACCAACATGTACTTACTTGGCACAACAGCAAAACTTCGTCACTTGTCACAAAATGAAATACTCTTAGTATAATGCACAAATAGTAATAATGCACATAAATCAGTTTTGTTTTTGCCATATCTTATTATTATACGTATACATTTTAACCTTATTTAAGAAAATATTAGGATCAACATAGGCATTATGCCTATCAAGGCACATTATATTTAATTAAAATTAATATTGCAGGGAACCTGCCGTTTCGTCAAAATATTTTTGGTCAAATGTATCATTTCCCAAATTTTTCATTTGCCAAACCAATGTTATGCAATGTTTGCAGAATTTATTTCAGTACCATCGTGTAAACCCTACCCTATATTTACGGTTACAGAAAACTAAGTAGTTTGGCAAATGAAAATTTGGGAAATGATACATTTGACCAAAAATATTTTAACGAAACAAAGGTAACCCAATATTGCAACTATTACGACTACCAAATAGGCGTTTCTATAAAAAAAGTACTTTCACTTTGTACTCATTTTAGAAAAAAATGGCAGGTCTTAAAGGATGCATAAAATTACGTATAATAAATAATTTCCCAATGTTTTCCCAAATCACACCGGACAATTTCTACGCCAAGTTCTGATGATACGTTGGGATATTACTTACAATTAGCTATTATAGAAACCCAACCTAAATACCTAACCTAACTTTTTTTCCTTAAATTGGTAGTGTAAGAGTCAGTTCTCTTTAATAGACATGCCCAAATTCGTGCATATTTATCAATTTTATCGCTTCGTGTCCTCTATGTCTTTCAAAAACTCGCAAACATCAGCTGTTAGAATGAGAATACCAACAAGCCAATTGACACTTGACAGTCTTTCTTCTGTTAAATAGTTGTAAGCTTCAGAAAGAGACAAAAAAACTTATAGGTAAATGCGATAGTGTCATAATAAAGATGTCACACCCCTCTACCCAAATTAACTTCACCTATTTGCGTCAATTTCGGTAAGTACTTACGTAAAATTAATTAGTGGGGCGTGACTTTGTTGATTGGAGACGCTAGATAAATCGGTTACTTATAATAGTTTATTCTTATTCTAATATTGCTTACAATTTTCAATATTAGTGTCTTATAAAAAAAAGATAATAAATGCAGTCTGCCATTACATTACTGGCACAACATATTAAAAAAGTGGTTTTAAATCTTAGTATTAAAGACAACTAATTTCTAATTTAGTTGCCCGAGATGATTTTCTCCTAAGCTGTCAAGGTAAACTCAGCGACACTGACCAGCTTAAATTGATCCATGTGCGCCTATAAATAACGCGGCGGTTCGTGTCTACGACCTCGGTGCACAGGATAGCCTAAACTCGAACAAAGTTGAGACACGTACAGCCGCCTAATACTTTCACCTCTGCGACGTAAGAGAGCTGCACTAAACTTATTCAATCAACGGCATATAAGTGATACTTTTGTATCTTATCATAATAAACGATTTAAAGACACAAGTACACTAGTGACATTTGGACTCCATGGCTTGTATCTTCTATTATAGAGTTTTTGGTGGAAAAATACACCAAATGTGAATAGCAAATATAAAGGAAACATTTTCTGGTACGGATTTTAAATGGCGTTAACTTAAACTAGTCAAGATAAAATAATGTTTTAACTTACAGATGTAGTGCATAATTGTTTTCCTTCGTATTTTCACGGAAACGTACGAACGTGTCATGCTACTTCAGTCAACCTCAGTACTTTTTTTACTGTGGCCGACTGAAATATCAAGACACGTTCGTACGTTTCCGTGAAAATACGAAGGAAAACAATTCTGCACTACATCTGTACGGGTACTCCTTATTTTATCGAAACACCTTTCAACGATGCAGAATTTTTATTCCATCGATAGTCATTTCTCGCCGCATGAGTTTTTTTTTGGGCAGTAACTAGTCTAACCTAACAAAAACACAGCAGAAAACAGGGCTCGATAAAATAAATTTCGATAAAAATAATGGAATACCGTTACTTACATTCATTGCAACCCCAAGTCACCTTAAATGTCATGTTTTACAATTAAATATGCAAGAACTTTCTATTGTACTCCTCAAACTCTGACGAAGTCAGCAAAAACTTCGCAACATTTTTGTACTGCGAAGAGTCTTCTAAAACCTGAATTAATTTATTCAGTTTATTCGCGTACCCGGTCAAAGTGCCTCGGTCAATGTGCCCGATCAGATTGTTGTCTCTGTGCCAGAAGTATGGTATGTTTCCTTCTACCAGAGCCGAGCGGAACCTTTTCACCATTATCGTGAATAGAACAGCGGGGTTGTTCTGACTCCAGAATCTCGCGTCGCCAATGCGTTCCACTTCTAAGAAGAATAAGGTCTTTATATAGTAGCTCGCTATCTTGCCCATGTCTTGAGAGTCGCGCAGCTTCTTTATCTGGTGGCGAATTATAGAATTAGCTTATTTTCCAATGCGTTCTTAAAATTGATGGATTTAATCACAAAATACATTTATTTTAAGTATTACTTGGTAACCCTGTTTACTGTATTAACATTAGTATTATTTGTATATGTATGTTGTTTGTGTGTTCTGAAAACAATCATGCTTATCGAAGTTTTTCCCAAAAGATTTTTTTTGTTGTATATTATTTACTGAAAAAATAAATAACCAATTTTTAGCTAGTGGATAAAGAGGTTAAACGCCACACCGTCTTTTCTATGTCACAGCTAGACTTACATTAAACAAAATGCGGTTTCAAACAAACTTACGTCATTCCGACCAAAGCGGGCATAGCAAAGAAAAATAATATTCACAAAAATCAGTAAATAATAATCAAAAGAGAACAGTATGTTTTTTTGCTCTATATGCATGGTTTATCAGAACACCATTTCAAAAAAAAAACTGTTGTCAATTGTATTATTTTAAAATCTGCGAGACTGTGCCATGTAGTAAGACGTAGTTTGTAAGAAATCTGAGAGATGGCGCTATTGTTGCTTGGCCATGTGACATTTTTCAAAGACCCCTATTCCCTATCTAGTTGTTTAAATTAGGGATGTTATGGAGATTCGAATCTGGTTCCGATAAGTTGGAAATATCGGAAAGGCATAACAACGTTTTATTCCAGTAAAAATAAAAAGTTACCGAAGGAATAATGATAAACGAATTTTAGAGTCAGTACACCAGTCACCAGAGAGCAGTGTGAGGTAGCGGAGCGATGCGCGAGCAAAAAAAACACCAATAGGATTGCTTAATTTTCTTAGCCTTGCACAGGGCAGCTCTCCTATTGGTAGATTTTTTCGTCGCATACCGTTCCGCTACCTCGCATCGCACAGCTCTGGTGGAAACTCATCCTAAAGGTCAATCAAAAGTAAAGGTCATCATCAAAAGTCATAATATACTTTATTTACTACACGAAAAGGTACACATTACATTGTGAGAATTTAGAAAACGTTGTACCACGCAACATGAATTCGTGTAGTAAATCTGTGCCGCGTCCCGGTGTAAATAGACCCTAACGCAAAAGCAAAGGACAAGAACATAATTCATCACTCATATTCATGACCTGGATATGACAAAACAAAGCATTCAGAACGTAATCTTTCATTTCCTAGTATTGTTCTCCCAAATCTTAATACGATAAGGAACTGTGTCGTTATAGATACCGCGTTGCAACGAGGGTAGGTACCTACTCGAGCATCCATTACGGCTTGATGGGTACAGTAGATCTTTTTCCTTTGCCTAATCTTATCTCGAATCCATCAGCCAAACAAAGATATCATTCTATATCCAAGTGCTAAAAATGCTTTGAAATAGAAGTGAACTCCAACCGACATTTTTCCCTTATTCTACCTTTATGGCTTGGTTCAATTTTGAACGATTACTTCGGTTTTACCCACTATTTATTTGTAGCTGCGGTAAAGTAAATATATAATCGAGTATGAATTCGTGGTTAGGTTTTAAAAAAAAATCATCAATGGGAAAAATTACTAAATAGGATTATGGGATCAGTATATTGAGAATTTCATATTAATTGTGGTACTTATTTGGTAAAGAGGACCTTTTTTTTAAATATACACTATATTTTAGACATAGCTTTGAACTGAACGAATTAACAAGTGTCGCTACTTAAAGGGACATGCAGCTTCATTAAATAAATTGTATGCATGTCTCGTGTATGAAACATGCTAGGGCATGAATACTAAATGTACAGACAGACAAAGGGGCCAAAGGGGTTATAACTCTCAAACATGGTTTTGTGAGGAGGGAATAAAAACCTATATACTTATCAATATGAACCAACAAAAAATATAGAAGTATTATGCTAATTTAACGTCTGTATTATTATATTTGTGTGTTATTATATTTTACAAGTTTCCATAAATAAATAATAAAGAATGGTGTTATAGGTAGGTTCAAACATCACAAAACTGGTTGTTGCGAGTAATATTTTTTTTCCTTGCTATACAGGAGTAGTTGGAGTAAAAAACTGCTGGAAACCACTGGTGTACATAAGTTAGGTACAAAGAAGTCAAAAACCTCTATACTATAAAATAATAAACTTACCAGCCGAATAGCCTGCCTCAAGTGGTTGGTGTCATGCAACATCTGTCTCTCCTGAAGATGCAGCGCCAGCCTCCATGAGCGCTCTGGATCGAACCGGTTCAAACCGGCCTTATTCGGCTTCGGCACCACCATGAAGATCTCCTTCTCGCACCCAACTGGTACCTTCTTATACCCCTTGCATATTGGCCAACGCTTCTCGGGAAACTTCAGTGCCGGGACTAAATCTACATCTAATTTGAACCCTAGTGAAAGGTTTTCTATAATCAATGTGATAGCCGGCCCGCTAGCAGACAGCCTCAACGTATACGGGATCCCTGCCACATACGTGAACCGGCGGCCATTAGCGTTCATATCGAAACGGTTGAACGCCTGGTCGACCACACTCCGGAACCAGTCGATGAATTTCGACCGGAGCAGATAGTTGCGTTCATCAAGCCACTTGTAAGCTGTTTTGTTTATTTGCCATGAAACGCCATCTCTATTGGGCAGGTTCCTGAACTGGTCCCCCATTTTTAACTGGATGAAACCTGGGACCTTAGGTTCGAGGACCACGTCGCTCTTTGACGGGTTGATAGGGTCCTCCAGGAGGTTGACGGGCAGTCGAATGATGATGTCCATGTCGAATTCATCTGGCTTGTTGATGCGCAGTCTATCATAATGGCTGCCAGCGAATTGGACCTAAAATGATAAATTTTGACTACTAAGAAGAGTATACAAATTAAGAAGTATCTTAGAACGCACTTAAACCTTAATAATTCTAACTGCCTCACTCAGAGACGTCAATTAAACTTGTTTAGTGACGTATTGTCTTATTCTATTGCTATAGCAAAGAAAGTGACAGCAGCAACTTTAATCAACCATTAAATTTAATTGATGTCTCTAAGTGAGGCAGTGAGACAACCTCTTAGGCTCTTAGCGCCGTACTCAGACACATTTAAGAGACAATTACCTATATTATTATTTTTTACAGACTGCCAAAGGAGGGTAATGTGTTGGTTCCTTTGTAGCACTCTAGAAACTAAACGCATGGACCGATTTTGATGATTCTTATGGCAATCGATTTGTCTTAATCTTGTGAGTGTCTCTGAAGATATGACAGTAATTAAAATTCAATATGTCGGCAGCTAGACGCCATATTGTACAAAATAAAAATGTCGATGAACACATGGGGTATATTAATTTAATAATAATCATTTTTAGGTTTCTAAAATCATTTTTTATTAGTTGGTTTGTAACCGCAGTAGAGTTTTTTAAACCTTGCTTTTTGTTAAAGACATGTGTATGAAAAATAGTCACTTAGGAACGACTTAATCGTCACTAACTGACTCAGATCGTCACTAACAGACTGAGTACGGCAGTAAAAATGGTGGAAACTGTGGTTCAAACATGAAATTACTTAATGATTTTTCGTGACATGGACAAAAGCAAACATAGGAGTTAAATCGATAGCTTTTTAGCTGTTCTATCAGCCCTAGGTGGATAGACGTCGGTTTCTGGGACACCCTGTATGAGTGCAATACCATGTTAACAATATATTTATCCTACAGGATAGTAGATAATATACATATTATGTATGTATATGTACACTAGTAAGCCCAATCAATGTGAAATACAGAAACGAAACGAAGGGAAACTATTATGTATACATTTTAGATCCAAAATTAGTATAGGTAGTTTATTAGTTTCATAATTGAAAATCAATGATACAAACATATCTACCTAGTCAGTTCCTAAGTTCTGTCACTAAGATTTAATTCAATTTAAAAAATAAATAAAAGAGTTTCATAAACTTGTAGTAGGTACATCAATCAAAACCTTATTTTAAATAGAAATAAAGTAGCGTCATTTATATTCTTTACTATTGCAATCATACATATTGACATACTGATCAGAATTTTACCTTTAAATTCTGGTACAAATGTATTTCCAACCAACTAAAGATCCGCTTATACACCGGTCAATCTTCATGACTCATTAAATAAACTCTACGATTTCACATCAATTTGCAGCAATACGAAAACAGACCAAACTTCGAGCTTCATAAGCTGGTTTTTGAGTGTCGTTAGGAAAATAATGCTGATCTCTAAACATACCCACAGATAGAGGCTTCACAATATTAAATAAAAAAGTTTCTTAGTTAACAAAAACTAACCTTAAGGCTTTTTAAGAAGTGATATTTTCAGAAAACTCGTGCGTATTTTGATCGGTGCCGGCCGTGAATGTTACAAGATCGTATCGGAAATTGCGGAAACTATGTGCAATGATTATTAGGTCTTGAAAATGGACATTAATTCAGCTTTTAATTTTTATATGTTTTAAAATAAAAAAATAAACTGAAGATAGTTTTATTTGACTAAACCTTTGTGACAGAACTTAAGGACCGACATATTATAACCGTTATAATATCTAGGAAGGTAGGTATCTGTGTACCTATTCTTCATTTTAATTTTTTATGTTTCTGTATCTTTTATGTACCTACCTACAACAATAATACCTTTTTCTATTACCTATTGAATAAATAACATACATATATACATACTTTTACGCCTGTAAACCAAGAGTGGGGTAGGCAGAGCTACAGAATTACCTTCAACTTTAAAAACTAAAAAATCAGATATGTTTTTTGTTTACCGTGCTGGAATACTGGTTGTAGTACGGATCAGCTTCTTTCATCCGCTTTTGCAAGCGGCTAAATACATCCATGAACACTGCAAAGTATTTCTCGAAGTCGTCATCCTTCAGAGCAATGTGGCGGACGTATATGTCGTGAAGCAGACCGTTCAAGTTTGTGATCACGGGGTTTTCTGGGACAAACACTTGTGGAGTAACTGGATTCACACTAAAAAAACAAAATAATTAATGAATGTTACTTATATAAATACCATATATGTGCTATTTTGTAAGAGTACTTTGATGCGTATGCAACTTCATTGCTATGATACCAATGTTTTAACACGGAAATTGAGATTTAAACTAAAAACGCATTGCCACATAGGATAACAATGAAAATACCTTACTACATTGAAAGGGAAACCTTGCATGTCAAAGGATGTCCTAATTATACGAAGTATGGGGAGCCACTTGCAAGGTTGAAAGATGGCGGATGTGTAATTTGTTTTAGTTTTGTATTTTTGTGTATTTAGGTGTTCAAAGTTCTTTTCTGTTGGAGATTTGTCCTTTTTATGCCTTTTTGTTGCACGACGACAGAAGCCTTGGACTTATTCCGTGTATCTGGCATCTTACTTCTCGTTTCAAGTGGACTCGCAGTGGTACAGAGGTTCTGGCCTCTTGGCCTCTTGGCCTCTGTCCTACATATCACCGTACAACGTTGCCCCCAATCTTCCTAGAGAAGATTGGATTGTATTTTATTGCTATATTGATTTATACTTTTATATCCTTCACACTGGCGAAATCACTTCATTGTGGAAATGCCATATCCCCGCGGTAGTAGCTGTTGAAGTCGCCGCGGGGCAAAGAAAAAAACTACTAAGTGTGCATAACATACAAACCAATACATTTTTAACTTCTGTTATACAATTAAGCATAATTTTCACATATTTGTAACACTACCACTACCAGTCCATTTTTAATACTCCAGATATTATTTAAATGGTAAACCATCATATTATCGAATTTACTTCACCGATTCATCGAATACCATTTCATCAAATGCTAGGTAGGTTAAGTTAGGTTAGACATGTATTACCAAAAAGAAAAACTCATGTGGCGAGAAATTACTACAGATAAAATTAAAATTCTGCGTTTTATGATGCGTTCCATGAAAGGTAATTATAGTAATTACATTATTAAGGATAGAATAATAGATGTGCCCTATTTAAACACTTACTGAGTGCCCATGAGCCGCAGCATATCAGTGAAATACCCAGACAGTGTGGAATCGGTTTCGTCTCTCTCAGCTTCCCTCTCCATTGTCTGTCTAGCCTGTTGGCTGGTATGAGGTTCTTCTTTTTTCTCCTTGGATGACAGAAACCAATAAAGTCCACCAGCAGCGGCAGCCCCTACTGCTGCAGCTGTAGCCCAATATCCAACGTTGTTACCGTTGTTGTTGTTACCGTTACGATTACGGTTTGGGTCCATCACTACATAAGGGTTAAAAAAAGCAATAAGAATGGGGCGAAATAAGTCCAAGATGTTTGCTATATTTTCAAACATTGGTGCGAGTTTGTCCCCTTAAATTTTATAATGTGTGTATGTAAACACTTTATTGTACTAAAACAACATTATAAAAATATTAAAATTTAAAAAAACCTAGTAGACAAAAACCCGTTGGGTGGGTGACCCCATTTTTCAGAGCTGATATCTCATAAAATATTCAACCAATTCTCATGACACCTAGCTAAGAACCACCGCTTGAAAAGCTGGTTTTATTTTAAAAAAACGCATCCAAATCAGTTCACCCGTTTAAAAGCTATGGTGCCACAGACAGACACACAGACAGGATCTCATACACACATAGCGGTTAAACTTATAACAACCCCTTTTTTGCATCAGGAGTAAATAAAAGTAGTCCAAAGGCCAACTTATTCATATAAGGGCTCTCTACCAGTTAACCTTTGGGGCATTAGTGAGAAAAATATAAATGTAGCTAACAACAGACAGAAGGAAACAATACAAACCAATAACTTTCTCTAAAGCAACATGTAAATATAACAATAACAATATAAGCACACAAATATAAAATTACTAATACCTAAATAGGTACAAAAAATACTGTTACACATACCTAAATAATTACAATCATAAATATATACAGGGTGCCTCTGACGTTACGTTGGAGCTTTAAATGCATGGATCGTTTCTACTGTTGAAACTGTATGTCTTTTGTTTTGAAATTTGTTAAAAATATGTCTAACTTAAATTGGTTTTTTTTCATACAAGTTAAATGTAATTTTTAATGTATGCGGTCCAATTCTCCATTTTCCTTTAGCCCCCATACCAAGGAAGTGTCGCCCCCGTACCATGAGATAGTGATTATATGGCCAGTATTTAATACACTGATTTTGCAATTAGACTAACCAATGGAGTAAAATCAATTGTTGGATTTAAAGCCCCAAGGTTAGAGGCATACTGTAAATATAGATATGTAGTGAAAATTAAAAGAAACTTACAAACAAATGAGGAGATAATTTTGATTTAAAGAAGCTACCGATTGAATGCATAATGTCAATCTGTTATTTATGTGTACTGTTATACTACTGTTGTAGCGACGGTGAAGCACCATGAACTCCTAACTGATATTTTGACTTTAGATTTTTATGTAGATACACCTTAAATTTTGTTTGGCATTATTACTGAAGACACTGGTTTCGTACTCTTTTAATTTCTTCTTTTTTAATGTCTACAGTGATAATGGCAAATTAAATTTAAAGTGTATCTACATGAAAATGTTACTATAGTCAAAATATCAGTTAGGAGTTCATGGTGCTTCAATGTCGATAGGTGGGTGAATATTCGGGGCTTTCAACCGCCGTCATTGTTGTCTTCAATATATTGAGGAAAGTAGTGATAACTACCAGCAACATTTGATGTCAAAATCAACAGACCCAGGTGTAATATTCATTCCATTTTTAAAAGGACAAGAATGTTATTAAGTTTATCTTAATAATATGCGGAGACAATAATGACGGCTGTTAAAACCGCCGTATAATGACCCAGGTATTTATCAAATATATATAACTCAACAACATCCACAAAGTTAATAAGGAAACAATTAATTTGCTTATACTTCGTATTATGAAAATAGTTCAAAAACCTGCAGTTTATGCAGTTCAAACTATCACGGATCTATATTTTTTTGGGTCATTGCAAATTATAATTTAATGTTAAAAAACAGAACTAAGAGTTTTAGGTTAAGTTTAATTAAGTGTTAGTGAGAAACTTTAAATAAACGTAAATTCGTTTAAGTGGAATTATATTTGGTAAAGGTATTGCATTCAAATTATCCATATTATTGAACGTTGTATAAAAAATACCAGAACCAAGATAAATAAACAGTCCAAAATAAGTTTCATACTGCATCATGTAACAAAAACATTGAAATAAAGAAATTAATCAAAATAAATAACAAGAAACAACTGCGTAACCATATTTCAAATGACAGATAAAAATAAAATAACAAGTTCACCTACAATAACATGGAAAGAAAAACTATTACTTTGGCAATAATTATAATTAATATATAACTTACCTTTTCACAGAAGATAAGGGAACAAAAGAATTGCAAGATGCTTTGTACTTGTATTAATAGAAATTTGCAGTCCGGACGAGCGCTAGCCACAAAATAAACTTTGAAACTTTCATGAAACACGAAATGTCTCCGCTTTTATATCCGTCAGGTGAATTGATACCATCGGGGAAAAACCAAAAAATATAATCTGGATAGTATTAAATAGATAATTTCGTGTTTGAAACAGCTCTAGTATATCTATATTTAAAAAAAACAAACCCGGTTTATTCTGTTGCTTAGGTTGTTAAAACTACGCTTAAAACATTAAAATCTTTTTTCAGAGGTGTATATATAACTTTAACATAGCAACATTGTCATATTTGTAGGGAAATCCGCAAGGGATTTTTCGTCACTTATGCTGCGTTCACTGCGAACAATCTATTTCGATTTAAAATAAGCTGGTCGTATTACACATTTTACATAGAATTTGAATGAGATTTGTGTGTACAGATTTCTAATGTTACGTTATATGGAATATGTAAGTGGTTTTATTCCCCATATCAGCCTCTCTTTGTGATTATTTAGGACTTCAAAATATATTTTGTGATCGCATCCATTGTTTAAATAGAAATTGACACCGGCAACCCTAAAATACTTGTCGGTCGGGAAGGGATCGGACGAGAGTGTAAAAAAATCGACTACGGGACTACCTATCAGCTGAAAAAAAAGGAACTTAGTACAATTGCAGCTTGTGCCGTCCAATGGTAAGCAGGCCACGTCAACGGCTACCTATAAGCTCGCGCTTCCCGGAATAGATCACAGAAAGAAGTAATAAAGGAAAGGAGAACTGTAGCCGCAAAGCTTCAACAATACCAGTGAAGGTAATGACTAACGATTCATAGTTTGTTTTTATTTTTCTGGTTTTATATAAAGATAATTTAATATCTTATCAGTGAAGTACCTAATTGTTGTTTCTAGATTGTACAGATAATTTGTATTTAAATATGGTATTTATTTAGTCCATTATTCACTCTTTGAAAATCGAACTTCGAAGTTCCGTTATTTCCGTCTTTCTCCAATGATATTTTTATATCATTGTCTTTCTCCTGATTTACGACCTACTATGGATTGACGAATATCAAATTGCGTGTTTCGGGTCGTAATCGTTCTAATCCTATGCTAAACGGAGCTAAGTAGGTACCTATGTAAGTTTCACAAAGTAACATATACAAGTTAATTAATAATGTGGTGTCAATGCAGCAGAAAACAACATATTCTTGATTTATTATTAATTTTGTATATTCAAAATTCAATATATTTATTCAGTAAATTACATATTAAGCGCTATGAAATTTGCATAAGGAATACAACTACCCAGTCAGTACTAACAAAAAAATGTTGGAGATTGTTGTAGAAAATAAAATGATGTTTCAGTGAGGATGTCAGTCAACAAGAAATATATAGATTTGTACCTCACCGAGGTTTACAAGAAGTTCATAGCAATCAAGGATGACGACTACAAGAAAGCCCAAGAGGTTTTCAAATCTGTGTTTGACCAGGTCAGGCAGAAAATGGGGGAGAATTGTAATTATTTTAACAAGTATGGTAACCAGGTATGTACATACATTGTTAGCTGTTACTTTGCTTCCATATATTATATGACATATTACACTGCTAGATCAAAGAAATATCAATTCAAAATACAATTAATATTTTAAAGTCAACTTTAATATGAGTTCAATGAAATTCATACAAAACTAGCAAAATTTTCCAGTTGATACTGTTTTGAGCTGGCAGTTTGGTATAATTATTAATATACAATATGACTTATAGCTAAGCAAAGTCAACAACATCCATTTTTTTTTAATGTTCAACTTTCATTTTAGTGGTATAGTTGAAATAATTGATAAATAAAAAATATCTTCTATACGATTTTCACCATATTGGATGTTGCTGACTTTGCTTCTATATGACTCGTATATAACTTGCGCTGAAATATCTTAATAACAATTTAATGAAAAAAATGCTTATCATGAAAACAAACAGGTTCTCCATTCCACTTTATCCTAAACCATATTGGTTGTTAAATAAATGTAATTTTTTATGTAGTAAACAAACAAAATAAATAGCACGGCTACTTACTTTTCTATATTTAAGAACATCACTGTCCTTAGATAATGTATGCGGGCAGTGTATATGATGGAATCAAGGTGTCCAAACTGGACGAATTTGACATGGACATTGTAATCCGGTTGCCGATCAACTATGAGCATGGAGAAAATGGCATCATCCTGGAGAATGATGAGCCCGGCTACCTTAAAATGAAAATAACCAACCCTTTTGATCTACTGGACAAGCAACAGGTACGTTAAAAAAGTTAAGTTTATCATATTTACTATAAATTTCACGGCTATAGCTTTAGTTAGTGGCAGTAAATATGTCGCTGCCCAAATATTATAGGGATCTATGTTAAATCGTCGGGGTATAGGTATAGGTATAGGTTTTGGCGGGCTCTTTTCCGCAACTCGACGACTTAAAAACTGCGCCTATTTTGCGTGAGGGGTTGGTGGTATTACTCCTGCCAACCCAGTTCTACCAGGAAGCCTAGCAGACCCTTGACGTTGCCGACGGCGTCTGGTAGCGATCTCGGTGTTCCGAGATGACGTGCCCGGTATGTTGCCACCCCCGGGCATTCCATGATGACGTGGGCTGCGGTTTCCTCCGCCGCCATGCATGCTCTGCACAGGGGGCTGTCTGTAACACCTAAGTTGAACAAGTGTTTGTTAAATAAGGCATGGCCGGTTATGGCTCCAGTTAGCAGTCGGAGTTGGGCCCTTTTGAGCAGTCGTAACTTACGCGACAATCCGGGATTGATTGTCGGAAGAGCTTCCTTGCTTTGCCTGCAGGTGTTTAGGTTGCTCCAATAGTGCTGGTGCTTTACCTTGGTGATTCGGCGCAGTTTATTTCGCAGCCAGCTGGTCGGAAGGGGCAAAAATGGTTCAGGACCTATCATTTCCATTTCTGAGCCCCTTCTCGCGAGTAAGTCGGCTGCGTCGTTACCGCGTGAGTTGCTATGTCCCTTCGCAAATCGTCAGGGTACTTCAATTTAGATCTAGTGTCACTCCGACAAACTTCAAATTTCAAGTTGATAAAAGTGCAACATAGAACCCTATAATACCGGGGCAGCAATGTATTAATTTAAAAGACACCAAAACATAATATTTTATTAAGATAGTGGGGGTGGATTTCACACCATACTAGATCTACTAAAATTTAACTTACTGGATTTACAAATTACAATAAACATTACCTTACCACCTTCTTTTAAGTATTCCTTGACACTGTAAAAACATTTCTTCATTAACTAGTTAGTAAAATTACATTTAAAAAAAATTACTTAATAAATACTCATATTGTATATACTTCTTTTTAGATATGTTTGCTTTAGACAAAAGAGACATAATACATGCTCTTGTCTTCCTTTGAATTACTTGACTCCGTTTCTTAATATATTTTGGGTGGGAATTGACAAACACACATACCTACATTACTAATGTACACAGGTAGTGGTTTCAAAGTAGAGATTTCTAAAATGTATATTCAGCTTATCTTTTACAAAACCACTAACTATACTAACTATAGTATTTTCAAATTATGAAGGGGCTCCCTGCCTCTCACTTCTACACTGTCGGAGTCGGAATAGCCACCCAACTACAACCAAGGTCTTGGAGTCATTGATCAAGTTGAACAAAATTTGATCATGTAGATGTCAGTTGCACAACCAAATTAAATTTGAAGTGGAGAAGACTTGACCTTGATTAAGTTCGGTAGTTGACCTCACCGTGTAGAAGAGATTTTATTCTTCGCATATAGCCACCCTATCCAACTAATGATAATGTATAATTACCGCATAAGGACTGGGAAAAGTGTCACAAAGTAACCAGGGACTGGAGGGATTCTGAGAAGTACTTTCTCCAGAACAAGTTTCGCGCTTGGATGCACGGGATAGTCCAGAAAGCAATCAACGACATGAAGGGCGAAGTGAAAGTCAACGATGACCTTTACCTGCTGAACTACAAGTCCTCAGGGCCTGCGTTCACTCTGAATGTGAGGAATAGTGAAGGCGGAACACCGTTTGTGCTAGACGTGGACTTAGTTCCTGTTATTCGGTTCTCATTTCCACGCTGGCCTGAAGGATACAGGTGAGGTTTTTCCTATTTAATCTATACATAGTATAAAACAAAGTCCCTTCCTGCTGTCTGTTCCCTTGTATACACATACAAGGGGACAGACAGCAGCTTAGATCTTTTAAAATGTGTTGTCTTTATCTGGTTTTGTGGTCTCAGAGCAGTGGAGGGCAACCAGTCGCGAGACTGGCTGATGGTGCCCAAGCCGCACAAGGGCATGCCGGAACAGCAGCAGAACAGGTGCTGGAGGCTCTCCTTCCAGGAGTTTGAGCGGGACCTCATGAAGGGCTGCCAGCAACTCAAAATCACCATCAGACTGGTCAGTACTCTAGCAATATAATTTCTGGGTGCATAGAAAACATGACTTTTTTATGGGAGCGATTTGTTTCACAATTATGTTTAGTCTGAATGTACGAGTATTGTTTTGTTTAATCCCCTTTTCACCCGACTGCGGCAAAGCCCAAAAGGAGGGTTATGTGTTTGACTTGTATATATGTCCGACTCAAAGTAAGAACTAAACGGCTAAACCGATTTTAATAAATTATACGTGGTTAGATTCTTCTTAACCACTTGTAATTAACAATTGACACACATGATCGGATAATTCCGATCATGTGTGTCGTTGTAAATAATTTTCGTTGAAGGAAGCCTTACCTTTGTAATTTTTTTTCTTATCTTTTGGACATACGGTTTAAACACACTGCTTAGCAACTTTAGAGCGTTTTAAAAGAACTGTTTAAATATGCGCCACACGGCCGACACGATTATTTATACTGAAAAATAATAATTCATCTTCTGGTACATGTATGGAGTGCCCCTCTAGAAATATTTATTTTTGTAATTTAAGTAGCGCCTTCTAAAATGCCCGTACCATACGGACGGACGGACGGATATGACGAAACTATAAGGGTTCTTGCCATTTTGGCTACGAAACCCCAAAAATTTGGGTAACTCGACGGTAATATACTTAAATAAATGAATAAACATAATATCAAAACCTCGCGAGTTTGATTGAATTTCGGGGGATTCCCCGAACCCTGAGCAGAAAGTGTGTGGCAGTAAACATGACGCGTTTGTACGCCGCAGTTTGTGTCGGGGGAAGTCTGATGACATTTTCCGTATGGGACAACTAATCTATCTAATCTAAGTTATAAGTATCCATAGTGCCATCAGCAACACATTAACTGACTATTTGTGAATCTTGTCACCTTACAATAAGGCTCACTAGTGGTCCATTAACAGTAATGCTGTTTGTACAGTGGGCCAAAAATGTGGTCTACCACCGTACGCTTGAAGTTCATCTGCACGTCATGATACAACAAGTTAGATTTTCCCTTGGAATATTACACTTAGGAACAAAAATACCGGGTCAGAGTGCGTTTTTCATACAAACGAGACTATTTCGAAGCCTTCGTTCCTCGCCTGGGGTTGTATTGAGTGAGGTTTAATGGTGGATACTGCAAGGTTCAATAGAGGAGGTCAAAAGTTCTTAAGATACCTAACTGATCGCACAATCAGTTAACACCACAGCGGGAGAGTTTGGGTCAGCACTTGGATTTCCTTACATTTTATTGCCATTTTAGACTTTTTCTGAACATGCTCAATTCCGGCGTTAACCGCAGATTTATTCAGTTGGGTATCCTAGGCACTCTGGAAGTCCTGTATCGATGCTCGAGGTATTCATCATCCGATTTCACTAAAAGCATTTCCTGGCGAGTAACCAAGGCTTCGAAATAGCCTCTTTAGTATGAAAATCGCACTCTGACTCTGACCCGTTATTTTTGCTCCAGAGTGTATTATGACAGAGACACGTGTTAACCTTAGCGACAATTAGATCTCACAGAAACTTTTGTCACTTGTAGACCACTTTTTTGACTTTCTTGACCGACCGTACAACCCTATGGCTAGTATTGGGACTATATCAATTAATGTTAGATTGTGACCTGCTATTTATTCATAATATGTACTGTTCTCTATTTCGAAGCCTACCAATCTCGTCACAAAGTAAAGATTGTCATTACTTTGTGACGAGTTTGGTAGGCTTAATGGCACGACTATAAAGTACAACGAGCCCATATTGCGAAATGGCTGATTTGAATATTAAATTACTTAACTCAACGAAACCCTTCTAAATCAATTCAACCACAACGCGATACTAGGTATATCTATTATTATATAAAGCATCTGTATTGTTTTTAGGCACAACTTTAACATTTTAAACGCTTGACATTAAATACAAACTGTGTCACTCGCACGCTGAACATAACATACAACTTAACAGTCTCTTTCTTCAACTTAATTGTGTCGGCTGTGGCTGACGGTGGCGTCAAGTGACACGACTTTCAGTTGTCCATTCAGGCTGTGGTGTGCCTGTGGTTGGCTACTTAACGGTACCTATAATTCGCAGATTTTAATAACTAATTAAAAAAGATTATGCGTATTATGAGGGGAATCCCCGGCAGAGACTCAACGGACGGGAACATCTTAGCATACCTACAGTATTGTGGGTTTTCCCCACAATCCGTTGACTGACGACTTCTAGGTTATGCATATTATGAGGGGAATCCCCGGCAGAGACTGAGCCGACGAAAACTTCTTAGCATACAGTATGCGGGGTTTTCCCCACCATCCGTCTCGACTGACACCACTTCTGTTGATTGGTCGATATATTCAGTTTGCGTTAGTACCTACTACTAGGCAGATAAGAAGGCAATCCTGACACATTGCAGGATCATGAAGTTTCTGACTGCACTAAAACAATGCTAAACTTATTGTTGCGTGTGAAGGAATAGTAATAACAGCATTGTTTTACTGTTGCCAAGATTATCATTGATTATCATTGATTATTATTGATTATTAGATTGTTGTTGGTTAGATTATTTATTATTCTCTATATATAAAAAAAAAACACAATAAATAGGTAAATAATAATTGCATGTACACGTAATTATTATTATTTTTTAGTTTTTTAAGATTTGTTTTTTTCCTTTTCTTTTGAGTGTTTACTAAAATAAAATTGTTTTGTATCCTAGTACGTAAATATTTGTATGTTCTTAGTGAGATATATTTAAGGAAACAGCTGTATCTAAACTACTTTGTAAATTAGTTCATAAGTAATGCATTGTTTGTTTCTGTTTTATCTCCAATAAAGTAAATAAATAAATATCCATATTCAGAAACTTCATGGTTATGCAATGTGCCAAGATTTGATTATTATCGGCCGGGCACTGTGTTATTTCTCAATTCATAACATTCGCGTAACCAATAACCAGACACGTTACTTACAGGTTAAGAAACTACGCGACGCGTTGGAAATGAAAGCCATCGCCAGCTACTATATAAAGACTCTCTTCCTCTGGAAAATCGTCAAGGAAAACGACCGGGCGTACTGGCAAAACAAGATTAGCTTCCTCTTCCAAACGATGGTCGAAGAGCTGTACAATGCTATTGAGAAAAAAGAAATTCTCTACTTCTGGAACGACGGGAACAATCTCATAGAGACTTTGAAGCCGTCTCTGCAGAAGAAATACGCAAACAGTTTGCTGGAAGTCGTAAACTCTTTGAAAGCTTGTGATGTGGAGCGAGTGGTTGCGTACCTCTTAAATGCTGAAGAATTAGCACAATATAAAGAATCGGAATTCTATGCACAGCACATCGCTGTGATCACTAGGAAGCCGCTTTCCGTTAGATCAGTAAGTAGCAACGGCAGCCAGGATTCAACTGACGGAAAGACTCCACAATCTCCTCAAATTTTGACTCCTAATGACTCTACACTCAGCATGTTGAAAGTGGTGATCTCAAAGATGGATAAGTTGTCGGATAAGTTTGACAAAATGGCTATTTTGTTGACTGGTAAAGTTGATGCGTTAACTGATAAAGTGGAGATGTTGACCGAAAGAATTGCGTTACATGACAAAAAACTTGAGCAATTGGGCAAGGAACCTGATCCGATTAAGAGTGACGAAATGATTTTTAGCCTTCTCGATGTGCCTATTCCTGAAGCTTTATTTCATTAGGTTTATTTTTTCTCATTGTTCAACTACAATAGTTCCTGATGTAGCATTTAAAAAGACTACCTACTACGTTAATAATTCCAAGAGTCCTTACATTGACATACCTAAACGTAGATTTTAAACGCAGTCTACATGACAACCACTGACGGCAGATTTTTCCACGTATTCTAGAATTCCTGATTTTACAAATATTTGATCTTAGTTTTAGTATTTGACTTTGATATTTGTATTCATTCCGCTATTATACAAATGTCTGTTTAGTGGTTTAATTTAGGTATTATAATTCAAGCGTTTTAAGACTTAATTAGTAATAGGTTTTATACTGTACCACTGTACCTTTTATTATTCACCAAAAACATATAGACTTGTGGCCTAAAGCTCAAATACAAAGACTGGGTAAAATAATTATAAATGTCCCGTTCAAATAATAAGAACTGGTTTGAAATGCACTTGCAAGATTTTAAATAAACAAACAAACATGAAGTTTTATAAGACCGTGTTTAAATAGCCCAACTAAATAAACAGTAAAATTTTGCTATAACGAGAGAACTAATGAAAACATTCGAGTTTATCCACTAAACCTCACATCGGTTTTACCCCAAACCCGAATATACAATAAAAAATAAAATTATCTCAAAAATAAGTGCAATATGATATTACAGAGTCAATCCTGACCGCTGCCATCTCAGTACAATTTATAACTTATCTTTATGTATAAATTAGATAAGTTTAATCATAACAAAGTGTACATAAAAGAATTGTATTAATTTTCCTTTCAGGGTATTCACCCGTTTGCGTATGTTTCTCACCGTAACGCTATCAGAAGTAAACTATAGGTAAGGAATCCGGGACCGCTATTGACCGTTCTCAATTGAACGCCTCCACGTTACACGATCTTACCAGTTTCACCTACCTTTCAACCATTTTCACCTTGTAATGTTCCATCTTTCTACCTGTTTAACTTTTCAACCTATGGTCCTTTGTCTACTTTTTAAACCAGTATGGCTAGCACAAGTTGTATTTTCTCGCTTGTCGCTCAGTGGTGGTTACAGACTAGATAGAAAGGGAGATCCGAGCGACAAACAAGTCAACAATCAGCACAACTTGCGAGTCGGGCAATAAGTCTTTTCATTTTCTTTGTATGCGTATACTACCTGCAGTACGGTTGGGACTCCCGCTCCATGAGACCGTAGGTACAGATGCGAAAGAGATACCACGATTCCGGTGAGTTATGATCTGACTCTCCACTTATTGCTGCGGATAGTATAACCCTCCTCCTGTATTATAAAGCTACAAATTACAGTTTACAGGTTACAAGTTTCCATTTGATACAACCGCGACCAATGACGACCAGCCATTTGAGCAGCGTTGCCAGTTTAAACCTCTAAAATTGTAACTTGTAGCTTTATAAAACGTGCCCCAGGTTCACCTTTCTACCTGTCGAGCTTCACTTTAGCATCAGGAGGTGACAGGGCATTAGGGTGCGAGGAGAGCGGAGGGTATGGACTACTATAGTCGCGCCGTTATTAGATGCCAGCTTTGACAGTTGTCAACGCATTACGAAAAAAAAAGTGTAAACGTATCTTTGACGTCGACTGTACAGAGTTGATAGCTGACAGATCGGGCATTTGAGAACGGCCAGACCATAGATTACCGCCGTACCGCCCGCATAGTAAAATGAAATGTAACCTATGTTACTCAGTGATAATATAGCATTCGACTGGTGAAAGTATTTTAAAAACCGGCTACTAGTATCCGAGATTATTCATTTCAAACAAAAATACAAATCCTTTTTCTTTTTAATATTAGTTGCCTATAAACGTGTGCCTTATCAATATTTAGTCTTTAGGTTACAAGTAATTATATTTAAGTCAAAATTGAATTCAAGCAGTGGATTTCCGCTTCTTGTTTCCGCAATGTGTATTTGAGATATATTTTATGATTAGTCATTTTAAATTTCCTAAATGCGGAGGGCATTTTTATTCTACATTTTAAATATTTGACATTTTAATCTTTATGTTAATCCTAAATATATTATACAACGATTTTAAAATATTGTTATGGTTCGGGAAATATAAAAATGACCAATGACTTTTATATTAGGTGCTTGATGTCTTTTTGAACGATAATTATGTGGTGTATTAGTTGTACGTAAAATGTATGTGACTGACTGTATTCATCTGTGATTATGCAAGTAAATGAAAGTGCTTATTGTAATTTTCAACTCAAATTCATTTAAATATTTTTTATCGTGAATATATCAGATTTATTTAATATGTTTTATTCCTAGTGTTCTAAAATAACACCCCTTTTCTTCTTCCCGCCTTTCGTCCAAAACCATAATGTTTTCTATGCTATGCAAATTACAACTTAATTCATACAAAACAGTCTCTTTTAACACTTTGACTGCCAGACTTCATTTTCAGAGCCGACTGTGGCGGTCAAAAGGATGACACAAGGATGAATCTATGGTCTGGGAACTGGTCCTTCCGGTTGTCTTACCAACCTCACCGAAACAACAATGCGTACCTCTGCTGAGTGGCGGCAGGAATTCGAGAATGATATATAGTAGCGATCCAGGTGCCTAATATGGCTTGCGTTTATTGCGTGACAAAATGTAGATAGGACATCCGTCACTTTTTGACACGTATACGTACGTGTAGTGAGTGGAGGAAGCGAAGGAAGTTTGTCTGGATCTTAGCAAGGAGAAGGAAGTGGTCTCTGCCTACCCCTACGGGAAAGAGGCGTGTTAGTATGTATGTGTATTAGTACGAAAGTGACTGATGCTTTATCTACATTTTGTCACGCAACCATACTAGGCCTCTGGCCCCGTATTATGGTCTTAATATATTCCGCCTGGAAAAATAGTGAGGAGTCCACCATATAGATCGGGATCTTCTGCTCTACCACAAGCGTTTGGTGGGTGGGTGGAAGTAAAATCTGCGCAAACCATAAATAAAAAGTAACTTATTAATTAAAAATAATTCCTAGGTTTTTGTTATTGGTATTAGATAAAATAACAGACTACGAGTACCACTTATAATATTTATTCCTTTGTTAAAAACAGAGTACAAACTAGAAGGAGAATTTTAATTTACAACGCATGGAATACAATGCTCTATTCACTTTACAGGTGAGGTGAAAATCGGTTGACGACTTGTAACTATAACAACTATATATACAGGCCGAGTATACAGGGTGTGTGGGGGGAACACAAGCAACTTCTTTATTACTGAAGAATAAAGTTAAAAATAGCGACACAATTGGAGCTAATACCTCCTCCTATACAGTATAAATAGAAAAGTAGTTCGTCTCCGGCCCTTTAAGAGTCTCTGTTACCTATTGTCGCTCGGGCGCTAGGGTCGCGTAACTCGACACGTGATACGCACGCAATCAAACGCGGCGACGGCGCGGCCCCCACTAAACCGGCTTGGTGTTCTGTTGAGTTTGCTTGTGGTGGCTCGCGGCGCGTACGATTGAGCACGCACACATGCCAACGGCGCGATATACCTTTGAAGACGAACTACTGTTTATACAGTGATACTGTGTCTGTGTTGCCACTTTGAACTTCAATAAATTTCTACGGTTATTACATTTGGCTGCTTATATTCATTAGATTAATGATTAGATAGACGTTAATGTTACGAAACGTTATGAAGTAATTAAGTATTTATAGGTATTTGAAATACAGAGCTTTACTTTATTTTATTGGGAGGGTGGGGGGAGTCTGCATATTAAATACAACAACAGAACTAACAGCCGTAATAATAATTTCTGGGGTCCTAGTGCAAAAGGGTAAGTTAAGTCGTTTACTGATCAAGTAGAAAAGAGTATATGCTCCGTTTATGAACGAGTCCGAAAATTTGTTTGCTTATCCGAAAATTAACAAGTTTTTTTTTCTGATCCCATTAAATTTTCAAATTGTTTATACAGTTTCAGAACCTATATGTTAGGTTAGATTTGATTTATAACAATCCAGGAAAGTTAAATGGTTCCAAAACAAAAATCTATCTTATGCAAATTCGTACAAACGAAAAAGTTGGTAACTGAAATTGGACACTGATAGGCAACCCTAATAAACAGTATTATTTACAGTGGCCATCCGATTTTTACATCACTACTAACAAACTTGTTCCAATACACCCGACTGTCGAACGTAAAATAAGGAGAATACATTATGATTTTTTCTAGTCAAGCGCCTTTGAAATAATCCCAACTTTGATCTGTAATACGGGTTAGTAGTAAAATGACTATCGCAAAACCACATTACTTGTATTCTATATCTCAAAATGACCTAGTCACAAAATGACCACAATGCCATTTTCATTTCATATCCGGCTTAGCAAAGATGACGGAGCCCCGCATGGCGGGGCTCCTATGCTTAGGTAATTTGCCCTTCGGTCATTTTAAGGTACCTAACCTACCTAGTAACGCAAGCGAAGTGATCACTTAGCGAGACGGTAATTATGCAGCAGACTCGTTCTAGTACTAACCCCTGTAATACCGAACAAATACTTTAAGCCTAGAGGTCAAAGTATACTGGGATCTCAAGAGCAGCCAGAAGCTTACAGGAAACGCTCAGCGCCTCGGTTCTACACGGTAAAACCATATCGCGCTTGGCATGTTATTATCGTATAGTCAACTTTACCTCATATTACGTAACTTGATAGTAATGGCGGGCGAGATGAAAACAAATCTATAATATGTTAAAAGCAATATGGTTTTACCTAGCAGAATAGAGGGCCAGAGGCACCGAAAATTATTGCGATAGCTTACCAAAAACTTTGACGCCCAAGCAGCAGTCTTTGGCCAAAAATTTGATCATGTTGCCAAATTCACTCCGAACAGCAGCGCATTCGTTAATTCAAAACAATCTGTATTTTATTTTGCATTCGACAGCGTCAACAAACTATTTACATGAACTCACGAATATTGACACAAAAACGCAAACAATATTAGGCTATTTTCATGCTCAGACTCGTTAATAACTTACGAATATATAAGAATTATATAAAAAAAATCAATACAAAAAGCTTATTTTTATTGCACTTTTGTGGTAAAGTGATGGGCAACCGCGGAGAATATTTCCGGCATAGGCACGAGTCCTATTGGAAATATTATCTGAAATTGCCAATCACTATTTGCGAAACACCTTTTGCGAGTTTGCAAAACCTAAATATATTATTTTATAATATAGTATGAGTTTTCTTGATAGGAATATAAGCACGGGTTATATAATGTAACAGTTGAAGTCGCCGTCAATCGAACTTCTGAACGATGTAAACAAATTAGTAGTTTGACACATAACCTCAAATATACACCAAGCGTAACATAACTTAAATGAATAGTTATTTCATCTTAAACTTAATATGAAGTGATCTAGTGTTTAAATCGTTGCAAAGACCTCACTTGATCTTTGAAATTACGTGATTATCGAATAAACATGGTGAATTGGTTCGATTGGTTTTGTTCACAACTTTTGCAAGTTATATTGACGGCGATCTCAAATAGGCAAAATATGTCAAAACATAATCTCAAAAGTTACACCAGTTATACTAAGTTACAAATAATTCAACGGGTTGCTGACGCAGAGTAAACGTAAAATTCAACTGATTTTTTTTTAAAGGTGGGCTGAGAGAAATCATGCATCGAGGTTTGTCTCAAAGGCATACTATTTATTTATTATTTGCCGAGACAATTATATAAACAAATTTCTGCTAATGGCTAAAGAGAGCTTTAACGCCACATGGTGTTTTCTACGTCACAGCTAGTGCTAGACTTGTATTAAAATAAATTATTATGTTTTGAGACAAACCTCATGATTTTTACCAGAACATGTTATCAAAAAAAAACGGGGGTTATTATGACATGGCTATGCAGTTCATTTTGCGCTTTTGACTTTTGCGTCTTGTGCGCAAAAGGACAGAGCTATATAACAATATAGCTGTCCTTTTCTCTCAGCGTCAAATGAACTGCATAGCTGTGCCATAATAACCCCCTGTTGTTAATTACAGAAGGCGACTTGACAAGCTAGTGGGGCCAACCCCGTGTGCTTCTGTTTAGACCACCAGAGTAAATACTCTAACCGAACAATTGTCCTCGCGTGTGATATCCATGGAGTTATTTCTGCAATAAGTCCATGGGATTGTCTTTAAAAATCAATTGGTAAAATACACCGTAACCGGAGTAAAAGCCATTATTTAAAATTAGAATTAGAAGTACAGAAGGCGACTCCTAACATATGTAACAGCGTTTAGGTTGGTCGCACGTGCCTACTCTATGCTTCCCTTTTTATCACATAAACGTTCGCACGTTTTTATTCATTCACACGCAACCATACAGAAGCCACTCCCAGAGACCTAAATCGATGTACAGTCAACCAATTTGGATAATAGGCGACTATGGAACTATGTCTAAGTGACGTAATGATTCAAAACTCAGGAAACTTCTTACGCGAACTTAAACTTCACTTAGACATAGTTCTATAGTGGTCTATTAATCGAATTTAGAGTTTACTTGTAGCTACGCCTAACGTACAAATATGCGTTGAACTATTTGTAATGCAATTTATTTGATTTGACATTTGGGTTAAGTTCTATAAAATAGACCATAACTGGATAAATACCATGATAAAACTAAACGAATGATTTCTTGAAAAGTAAAAACTCAAACCAGCTAACATGTTTATTAAGGTGTGAAAAAAAAAACCCGCAATGCAAGAAAACATGTTATTTCAATGTGTATAAAAAGTGGCATACCTTAGTACCTACATCTCAGTAACGATGTGTCAAAAAGCTAAGCTACTCAACAATACTATTCTCTGGAGTTACATTACCTTTTTATAAACCAAATATTATCTAGGTTAATTACTAATTTTCTTCACCCACCACATGCCCATGACTCTGACAAAGCCAATTTTGTATTGAAACGGTTCAGGTAAACGTAGTTTTTTTTCAGTTCCTGTTCATACTATGAGGATAAGGAACATTCTATTCGCGTGACATATACAGTACTACCAGTTTCCTAGTAACGATCGGCAATTTCCGTTTTTCTACAAAACACGAG
Organism: Acleris sparsana; assembly: GCA_923062465.1. NCBI lineage: Eukaryota > Metazoa > Arthropoda > Insecta > Lepidoptera > Tortricidae > Acleris > Acleris sparsana. The sequence goes on from OV281288.1 coordinate 3,621,574, forward strand.
TGACAAATATAAAGTCATTTGCAAATGCAAGTTGGATAACAATAGCCAGCCGAACTGTATTAAGAAACTGGGAGCACTTTCAAATAATTACTTTATAAACCTTGTTCATTATTTAACTTTAGCGTTCTAACCGTCTGGACCATCCAAGGACCATCAAGTATTAATTGAATTTCAAATCAACTTCTAACAATTCCATTTACTATATTCGTGAGCAATCCACCTAGGCTAAGCAAATAAGACAGAATATTTAAGCTTCCATTTAACAAAGTATAATATTTTGAGACTATACCCTGTTCCTTTAATTAGTTAAAAATAATGTAAACAAAACTGACAAGTGACTCAAGTACCGTTATAATTTTAATTACGTAAAGAAACAGGGGAGATCTCTCTTTGCAACGCTCCACAAAATTTCCCTATCTCACAATTTAATCATCCATCAAAAATTGCTTGGTAATTAGTGTAAATAAACGATATATTTATTCCTTACATCTCTTTTATATTTGAGTCGATAAAAAAGCAATAGCTACTGAACGCAACAAAGCAAACAATAATAAATTAACACGATGTAAACGTCAACGTTCCGTGTTTACATTTTAATATATACCTATTAAGTGATTAATTACATTATTATATAAAAGTTCCAGATACATAATATCATCTATATATAATTTATACACGCCATCAGTCATTAGAATCGTGTAAAAACCATGGGCGACTGTCTTCTAGGCCGAGATAGTAGGCGGTAAAAACCATATCGTCTTTGACCTGCTATCGTCTTGTCAACGTTTTGTAGCTCTTATTTACTTGACAGTAATGGCGGCCGAGTTAAAAAAAAAGACAATATTGTTTTTACCGCCCAGAGTACGGGCTATTCCCAGTAGTCCGCACCCCGTAGTTCGCAGTGCGAACTACTGGGAATAAAAATTCCCACTAGTCCGCACCTCCGGCAAGTGGTGCGAACTACTGGGAATTTTTATTCCCATTAGTACGCACTGCGGACAAATGGGAAAATCAAAATCCCATTAGTTCGCAATGTTTAATTCAACATAATAGTGTTCAATATAGGAGCAGGAATATAAAAAAGTAATTTTAATTGAACACATTTCGAACTACTGGGATTTTGATTTTCCCATTTGTCCGCAGTGCGAACTACTGGGAATAAAAATTCCCAGTAGTTCGCACCACTTGCCGGAGGTGCGGACTAGTGGGAATTTTTTCCCAGTAGTCCGCAGTGCGAAATTAATATTATTATGAAATTAATATAATTAATTAATTAAATTCCCAGTAGTTCGCACTGAGAACTACGGGGTGCGGACTGCTGGGAATAGCCCCAAAATACAAGCCCTGGTTTTCTTGAAATTTAATTAAAAATCACAGGTTAGCTATTTCTTTGCCAAATAAATACTTCTCGTTCGGGCAGAAGCGGTTTGTCGCTATACCCTCATAAACGAATAGTTTTACTGTGATAAAAGTACCTATGTATGTCCGTGTAAGTGTTTGTTTGTTCGCTTTTAACGTTTGCCCAAATATGGACATATACGTTTCCCGGTTTGAGCTGGAAATATTAAAATGTAAAGATAATCTAATCACTTTCAATGACGCATAGGAACTTTTTGTCTCGAAATTCTTTAAAGTTCCTTAGGGCTAGACAAAAAGAGCAAGTTTACTATATGTATAGGTATTAACACAATTGTAACGACTGAATAAGTGAACGGTGTTAACAATGTGTCAACCCACAAAATATCAACAATACAATGCCAATGTTGCATTTATCAACAGTAAAAATAATTGACATTTCATTGCTAAGATTGTGTGGATTGGCTGACCATTGCTCATCGCCAGCCCGGTATAAACCGTTACAATCCGGTCTTGACCGAATCAAACTAGTAAGTAGGCACCGTTAACGTATATACAATATAACTCACAAAACTTGTTTCAATCCATATGAAGATACCTTAAAATCAGTACAGAAGATAAAACTATTACAATTAGTTTTTTTAAACCACTGTAATGATATTTAATATGGATTTAATTGGATTTTGCTAAAGTAATGTGCACTCCAAGCTATTTATGATACTAATGACTCCATAACCTTTGCAATAATCAAGTGAAATAGGACTGACACTCGCTTATAATACAGTTCTATTTGGTGCGGCTACGCCTGAGCAAAAAGTAGGTATTTAACCTATTTCTTGCTGGGAGTGTCCGTCCTATACCACATTATTAATAATATTTTTTATGCCATAAATTCACTGTGAGCCTAATTTTGCTAAATAACATAAAACAAATAAATTTCCCTTTAAAATAAATATTTTTACTACGTATACTGAATATAAAATTATGTAGCAAAATTAGTCCCTCATTCGAATACCTAAATCTAACTAACGGTATGAGATAAGTATATTTATAATATATATAATGCGTATGCTATAGAAATCTAAATATTCTAACAATATAACCTCGCTACTGAAACTCGGCCAATCAATAACTAAGTGAACTTCACAACAATTTGCTGGACCGAACAATCGTCTACATATCGTTACTACTTTAGAAAATACTCGTATCTGATAATTCGAGATGTAAGAGTTTGAACTTAATTCTTGAATTAAGTTTAAAATCGTACGTCACGAAATATGAAATACGAGATTTTTCAAAGCAACGACGATATCTAGCTCAAAACCGTAACAACTCAAAAAACTTGCTGGTCTTGTTTCAAGTTCATGGAACTTGTGTTAAAGTTCATTTTAGAATACAGGTGTGTTTTAGATACAGTTTTGATCTAACAGTGCGATGTTTAACATGAAGTTCAGTTATATAAAGATTATTAATACCGAAATGATTATCTGCACTGCTCTCTTAACTTGGGACTATGCATGGATTTGCGCCGGCTACAAAATATTCCAAGATTGAGAATATGGACCCTAACGGTACAAAAGAAAAAGCTAGCGATAGTAGTGATATGTTCTATTACTTTTTAAATAATGCAGGCCTTTATTGAATTAAACACATTTTGTCACACCAAGGGACAATAAACGAAACAAATAATTCGATGCAAACGAATGCAGTTTTTTTTATCCATTACTAATTTTAACTATAAATTGGCATTACGATAAAATGAAGCGAAATTTATTAATTTCTTATGGAATGCGAATTTGGAAATGAATCGAAACGTGTCTTTTGTTGCTATAGCGTGTCTACCTGTGGTTAATGGTCCTTTTATCAATTCCCTAAATAGGAGAGTATTTTAGACGTTAAATATGCACACAGTGTTCTTATTTAGATTATCTTCAGATTACTCACAAAACCGTTTGCACCTAACGCACCGAAGTGCCATAACATTACATTTTTACTTTCCACTAAGTCAATTGGAACACTGACTCACTATAGAACTGTGTCATACTGACGTTATGAATCAAGTCATAAGAAGTGCCAAACAATTTGTTTTATAATATCACTGTGACACCATTCTATGGTGAGTCAGGGTTCCAATGGGGTGGTAGTACCTATATAAAAAGCCGTTATTCGACAGAGAACCAAAACAACCGACATAGCGCAGAGAATGGGTTATTCCCACCTGTTACCACCAATTTGTTACCGCTGGTAACAACGGGGATTTTTTTTTTCCCACCTGTTACCACTAGTAACTACTGGGAATAAAATTTCCCAGCTGTAACCACTAACTATTAGGTTTTTTTTTCCCAGTAGTCATCACCAAATATTTTAGTGGTAATAAATGGGTTAATTCCCACATGTTACCATCGAGTACTTTAGTGGCAACAGGTGGGGAAAAAAATCCCAGCTGTTACCAGTGGTAACAGGTGGGAATAACCCCAGAGCATTAGCAAGCTGTAATGGCAGTGGGCTGGCCATAACTACAGAAGAACCGATAACCGGTGGGGTAGACGTGTTTTTAAGTGGAGACCGCGACTCGGCAAAAGTGATGTAGGATGCCCTCCGGTGAGATGGAGTGATGATTTGCGAAACGCTGCTGGCAGATGTTGGATGCGACAGGCCGAGGACAGGGTGAAATTGCGCAGATTAGGGGAGGCCTACGTCCAGCAGTGGACTGATATAGGCCGATGGTGATCAGGATAAAAAGCCAGCGCGTGCGGCTCGATCGGATAAGTGTAAACTGTCCCTTAGACAATTTGATTAAAAAAATATTCCTTATACTGTGAATTTAGTAAAGCGTTATTTTATGTTTGATTTAACTTTTTTATAAGCCATAAAGGCACTATACATTATGATGATATTAATATACAAGAGGCCATTGTTGCAGCCTCACAAATAATCTGGCCTTATGGTTTTTTTTTTATGGCAATGTGAAGGCACGCGAGCACTCAGTCCACCTGATAGTAAGTGGGATCTGAGACCCATACACATTTGAAATCACAAGACTACAATCTGAAAACTGCAATCCTAAGACTTCAAATGCGTTGCCAACCCTGAGGACTGAGATGGAATGGCTCTTTGCTAGTAATTATGATTGATTGAGTGGGGATGTGAATTGAAAAAGTTGACACAAGTTTACGATGCCCCATTATAGGAGGAAAATTCGTCTAATGCTGTCTTCCAGAAACCTTTTGCTCAGGTCCTCTATTCTCCTGGGTAAAACCATATCGCCAGCGATATGATAGCTCCTATTTACTTGACAGTAATGATAGCCGAAATAACCTCTGACCAGTAAAATAGAGACCCATTCCAGATAATTCGTTGTCTCTATGTTTTGAGACAACACAATAAGCCTACCCTTTTATACCTTATAATGGGCACAAAGCTAAAGCAGGGTCCCAATCTAGTAATGTGGCCGAGATTATTTATTTTCAATGGAAATTAGAGAGCCCTACACCTATGTACCCGGTTTATTTTATACCAGACGAAGCAAATCACGGCAAGTGTAGGAATGCAGATGTCATTTTGATGCGCAAAGCTAGGGCCTATTGCGAAATTCACAATATATTAGTGATTTTGTACTAAAGTTCACTAATGTTGTAGTTGCATTAGACCCCTGGTAGAATCTTAAACTAAATGAAACAAGCTAGCAGTAGTAGCGATTGACAATAGCTCCGTTAAGATACAAGTCACAGAGACAGTTTTAAAAATAGCCTGAACAATTTTGTACAATATACCTAGAGCAAAGTTTCGCTGATACACAAAACTATAGAAACAACATTGTTCAGGCTATTCTGATTATATGACCTCTGGCAACACATGCCACAGATATCACAACAGATATCCCAAAAATATTGTACGTAGTTAACGACTTAATTGTTTGACAAACATAAGTCATACAATCGTGATTTCACTCGACTAGTACTTACCCGTTGCTTTTTCAGCCCGCCGCTAATACTAGATCTTGTTTCATTTTGTTTATCGATGCTTGTTCGCTTGGTTTAGGAGATGAGTTGCAACAATATTACGTGTACTAAGAGCTTAGCGCGCGGCGCCCGACTTGCTGTGCTGGATGAGCCACTGCAGCGTGATGTCGATGTTATCCTTCTCCTTGCACGAGATAGAGTAGCAGCAGATCTCGCGGTCTTGGATTGCTGACAGGTTCCTGGAACGACAATTGTATTCTTAGAGGGTTATGATTAGAGATCCGGAATTCGGATAGATTATGGTAGTTTTTGACTGTTAGCATCTTATAAGATGTTATAATAATGTTACGATGTATGTCCTTAATGTATAAAGTAATCGCAGTATGAATGCATTGAGTAATTAATTATTCTATGTATTGTATAAATTAATATTGATATGTTTGCGTAATTCGTTTATTTTATTAACAAATAAAATGAAGTCCACTTCCATACATAATCAACAACCCCGCTGCCAAAATTTAGGTTAATATCGATCTGAAACTCCGATTTTTTTGTTACGATATTTTTTTTCTAGAAATTTCGTCATTTATCAATAGTCAAAGGTATCTAACTGAAGAATGTTTTGTATTATTGTTTCGGACTAAGTTAAAAATTAGTAATACAGTAATTTCTCCTTGGTTTTCCCATGCCTGTGTCGCGCCGTACCAGAAAGTCAAGCAGTTCACAGAAGATCGAAGCGGTTGGCGATGTTTCCACCAAAAAATGCTAGGGTCTTAAAAAAAGACATATTAATACGGTCTTGGCTAATGAAGAGGAACTTACTTGGTTACTCTTATTGGAAAACGCCCAAAAACTGTGACAAAACGAATATTATCCTTTTTAACGTCCCAGTCGGCTCTGACCTACAACTGAAAGCCGTGTCACTGACGCCACTGTCGGCCACAGCCGAAACACGTTGAAGGTTAAAAGACAGTTTCGTATGAATTCAGTAATTTGCATAGCATAGCAAACATGTTTGGCGTGTGATTTACGCATGTAAGGCGTTCAAAAGGTTAAAAAAACGGATAAGTGCGAGTCGGACTCGCCCACCGAGGGTTCCGCACAAAAAGTGGCCCGGCTTTCCACATTTTGTGCCACAGTTTATGATTTAATTAAAAATATACAGGTTTCAGATTTTTCCCCTATACTAGTAAAGCTTTTTTAATGACGCATTTGCAGTCTCAGGCTTACAGTCTTGTGAATGCGAATGTCTATGGGTCGTTTGCCATCTATATGCCATGACAAAAAAAAAAAGTAGAAGTTTTCTTTTTTTACAGCTGTGATCCGGACTCATTAATTTCAATTCGATACCTCGACGCGTTCCAGAGATAAAGGGTCTTGAAAGACAAACACACCGACAGACAGACGGACAACAAAGTGATCCTATAAGGGTTCAATTTTTTCCTGTTAAGGTACGGAAACCTAAAAAAGAACTGTCTGAAAATACACGTGATATTTACGGAATTAAAAACCACTTATACAGGTTTTCTTAATAAGTACAGTGTTATTCATATTTTAGTACTCACATGCGCTCGATGAGTCCGTGCTCGTCGAGGGCGTGCGGCAGGTCGCGCTTATTACCCAGCACCAGCACGGGTATTCCAGTCAACTGTTGCTTCTCCAGAAGGCTGTGGAGCTCGTTGCGGGAGGCTTCGATTTTCTCACCGTCCGCTGCGTCCACCATGTACCTGCACCAAGGGAATAGGACTCCTTAGTAAGGTTAGGAATTTTAGTGGCATACCGCGGTTCTAGAATCCATAGAGTCGCTATTCTCCTAATTATTATATACATACCACCTTAATTTTGACCTGCAGGTCCTGACCAGACCTGCTGCTCTCTATTTGTAAATTGACTGTATTTCGATCAAATTACGATTGGAAATAATTGTGATTGGGGGAACTTCTATTTAGGTTAGAAAAATGAGAAATGTTGCAAACATTTTGCTGAACAGAAGATTTCGTGAACTATTAAACAAGCCCTTTGTAGTACTAAATTTCAATAAAAGTTATATTTACAACTAATTATATCAATAAATTGAAACTAGTCAACAGCATAAGCGATCATTTATGTACCTGATATTTCAAACACGACGTTAAAGTGACAAGGTGCATAAATGATCACTTATTGATGCTGTTGACTGTTACTATGTTAATATTTAAATCATTCGAAATAACAAGTACGAAGCATAAAACATTCGCTTCCCGCCAGTCCATCTGTATGTACGCTTAGATGTTAAAACTAGCATCGGCTTTTAATGCAGGTTTCATTAATAGGTTTTTTTTATTTTTATTAATGGTTCAAGAGATAAGTTTTCTACGTATAACAAATTCTGGCAAATACATAAGTACTCATCTAGATTTTTTAAGAGACTCCCATATGTATAGTACTTTTTAGTAGTCATATATAAGTCAGTGAGTAATGCTGGATGACACACAAAGCATTATGGATGAATCACCAAACGTTCAGATTACTAGACAAAGCAAGCAGGTATATGATATAATGACACAAGTGTACCTACCTCGGAGTTTATTCGATGCATGGATTTTCTAAATCGGATTTCTCAACAAAATATGAAAATACCGTAAAAGGGTTCACCAAAAGTGAATTTAAAATCGGCCAAGGGATAGGAAATTCCATGGCAGAGAGTAACGTAAGTTACCAATTTCTAGCATTCTACTTGTTTCTTTAGTTATATTGCGAAATAGAAGAATTCATGTATCTATACACGGTGTTTTTTTAACCGTCTTAGAGCCGAAGCCCACTTAACGTATCCAAAACGTACTTATCATTCGCGAAAAAATAAAAATAAAAATAAAATAAAAATACATATAAGTTCTTTATAATGGATACATTGAATGGGCTTCGGCTCTAAGACGGTTAAAAAAACACCGTGTATACGTGTTTAAAGGAGGGTGGGCAAATTGGCCTATATGACCAATAACAACAAGCGATATGTCACCGGATAGGTAATTCTAAGTTGTAAAACTATTACTACGGCAAGTAGTTCGAAACCTGTGTGTGAAAAAAGTTATCGCCATGCAAAGGCAGCGGTGTTTCAAAGTAATTATGCTAACGTCGTCTATATAGGCGTCCCGACGTTCCCGATTTTTTAAATATTTCTCACAGTTATTTGAGATTTCCCGCTACACTAAATCGTGTAGAATTAAAAAGCATATCCGATGATATAGTGCTTATAGTTATTGGTTTCTAGGCCAGTGTTCATACATTTCTGCCCATTCTCCTTTATATGTAGAAAAATATACGCATTGAAATGGTAACTTTCGTTACATTATCGGGGAATTAACCGGATGAGAATTTCAAACTGCTAATTAGACAGCGATTAGACAGAGAGATCCGATATGCACTCTCACGTCATGTCACAGGTCGGCCATATAAACTCCATGTTAAATTATAGTTTGCTAGAAAGAGATAGGAACCAATCTTTGTTTGTTTATATCCTGGTTATTATTATAGCCATTAAAAAAGAAATTGTTTGTTGTGTGTCGTTTCTCAACTGTTACATGAATCAGCTTTGATTGAAACTGTGAAAAAAAACCATGCATATTCCCTATTGCATTTCTTACCAGACAGTGTACAGTCAGCGTCATATAGTTGGTAGCATCCAAAGTAGCCAAATAGTTACGTTACACGTCATTATTACCGTAGTAACAAGGGCGGGTAACGAACTATTTGGCTACTTTGGATGCTACAAACTATATGACGCTGACTGTACCTACATAGAAAGAGTATCCATTCCATACTAATATTATATAATTTTCAAAAACAGTGTACCTATTCAAGGACTAAAATGACCGAAACGGTAACTTTAGTACTTCTCGGAGGACTCATGTAAATCTGGTGTGCGTTTTGTTCAAAGCGAACAGTCCAAATAACAAGTGTTGACGACGCGGACGCCCGACTGAAGTCTCGCATTGTTTGACGTAACTATAACCCGCTCCTCCCGCAGGAACCTACTCAGTTATACGCTATGGCTTTAGCTTGTATTTTGACACCCTTCCTGAGACAACACAGTGTAGGCACTTGAAACTCACACGATAGCGTTGACTCCCCGGCAGTACCTCTCCCACATGGAGCGGAACCGGGGCTGGCCGCCGATGTCCCATACCTGCGCACAGACACACACATTATACTCGAATGGAAAACGAGTTTAGTTAGAGGATAGTTCGGATATCATAAAGCTAATTTAGGTACCTAAACTTCGCGAGAGGGGGTATTCAGACTCACTATTTGGTGTTACCCTAGGGCACTAAGATTTTTGAAAATCAGCCCGTATGTCAGAAAAATGGGGAATAATAAGATTAATAAGTAATTAATTCTACCCGTACAACGTCGCAAGCGCCCTCTGGTACAAATTAAAAAAAAAGCTTATGAGATTAGATTACCTTGATAGTGACATTTCCTTTGGTGATTTTGCGCATGTTGAAGCCGACTGTGGGGATCATGTCTTCACTAAACTGGCCAGACTGGAAACAAAACACAGGGTAATGTTATTTTTTAATTCCCTTGCAAATTATCCTAACGAGTTTATCGCAACCGTGGATAAAATATCCATCCAGGGCTCGGAAACTTTATTTATAATAACGTTTTTAAAACGTTTCGAACGGTTCTTTATACAACATTTTTTTCGGAACGAAAACAAAACGGGAACATTTTCAAAAACCGGTTTAATCCACAAGCGTGAAACTATTCGTAATAATCGTTCGTGGCTACCGAACACCCCAAAAAACGGTAAAAAAGTTTTATTGACCTAAACGATTAAAATTTTGATCCTGTTCATAAACGTTTTACATAACGTTCCGTTCAAACGAAATCAAAATATATCGTTTCTTAGGTATTAGAGACGAAATCGTTTCGAAAAATATACCGTTATCCGAGCCCTGCAACCATCACTTTCTGACACGTACATAAGTAAGAGAGTGACGGATGCTTTATCCACTTTTTGTCACGCGATAAACAGAACCATACTTGACGAGAGCCTAATATGGCTGCGAACAACAAAGGTGTTCTGAAAAAATAAACTTGTAGCTTTTGTCACAAAAGCAAACTATTTTGGTTTCTTGTTCCTTATTAACTAAGAAAATAAATAAACAAATTCCTACTAATGGCTAAAGAGCTTAACGGTACATGGTCTTTTCTACGATACAGCTAGTGTTAGAATTTTAAAAAAAAACGGATACCACCAAAACGACGTCTTTCCGACCAGCAGTCCAAAGCCGGCGTAGCAAACACTGGTAATATATTTTTTTTAAATGCAAAGCAAAACAATTTTTTTTTTGACCTTTTGACCTAAGTATACAGGGTGTTTGGCAGAGGGTTGGACAAAAAAAAACAGCAGAGAGGTGGGGCCATATGATACTTACTTAGCCCTATAAATCTGATCTAGGCCCCAAGGTTAAGGAAAAAAATTTTTTTTATTAAACTTTCATAAAAATGCTGAAATGCATCACTTAAAGTCAAATAACTTATAAAAATGCGGATGTAAGTATCATTTTTTTTTATTATTCTTATCTTGAGTGTTGTTATGTTGAGTTAAAATGGATATTTGGTGTAAATTACTGTGAAAAAAAAAACTGCTGCCCTTTAAAGTTTGTGCAAGATGTAAAAAAATCCCTAATGCTCAACTTTGAATGGTATTAAAAAAAAAAACTAAAAGACATCGAGCAGTTCTATTTTCAGGAAAACATCCTCAGTTTGTGCCCTTTCCAACGATATGTTACATGCATACATTTTTATTCAATAACGAGATTTATTGCCATCTCTAGCTGAACACTCGCAAAAAATCCGGTTTATCTTCCGTAAACCCAAAGTAGGTAAAATTGCTGTCTCACTCTTACGAACTTAAAACGTCTAACTTTCTCTTTCACTCGTGTACCTGCTAGGCAGGCATGGTATCTCTCCTGATCCCTTTGTAGTCGAGACTTAACTGCCTCTGCGATCTTACGTGTCCGTTACGCTACCGTTTGCTTCCGTTCGTTCTGTTTTGTTTTCTGTTTATTGTTTTTCCATTAAGTTTGTTTCTTCGTTAAGTTTGTTAATACTGGTTATTGTTGTTATGGCTGCATTTACCAACGAAGAGTACGCCGATGTATTGTTGGCCTATGGACGCGCTAACTCCAACGGGCGTGAGGCGCAAAGGATCTATCGAGAGCTGTATCCAAATAGACGTTTACCTACCCACCAAACGTTTAGAAATACTTACCGGCGTTTGCGAGAGACCGGTAATTTAAATTTACGCGAGCCTCATGTAAATGGCATACAAAATAATGTTGCTATTGATGTAGAGATTCTTCAAATGTTTGAAGAGGATCCTACCAGGAGTATTAGAGATGTGGCTGCGATACTTGGATTAAGCATCTGGAAGGTGTGGTCAGTTCTCCGGGCAGATGGAAAGCATGCTTTTCACTACACCCCAGTTCAAGGTAATTTTTTTGTACCATTTTGTTTTATCATCTTTTACTCCTTCTGTTCTTATTACAACAGAGCCATCAACTTATGATTCCATTTTTCCAATTGATGCCATTTTAAATGTCACTAAGAATGAATGATATGAGCCAACTGAATTCGATTGCAGCGCATTTATCAGTCGCATTTCACTACTAATTTACCGCTCTCACATTTTGCAAATTACCGGTATGGCCTTTTGTTTGTTCCAGGTCTAGAGGAAACGGATTATGGGAACCGTATCCAATTTTGCCGCTTACTACTACACACCGATGTAGAAGATGGCAATTTTTTGCGGAGTATTCTGTGGACGGACGAGTCCAAATTCGACAGAGAAGGGATCGTGAACTATCACAATGCACACCACTGGGCGCCGAAAGAGCAAAATCCGCACCAAAAAAGACCACGAGCTTTTCAGCGAAGGTTTAGTGCGAATGTTTGGGCAGGAGTTATAGGAAATAGGTTAATCGGACCGCACTTCTTACCCGATAACCTCAACGGGGACAATTACTTGGCATTCCTCCAAGATGATTTGCCGGAATTGTTAGCTGAGGTGTTTGACGAAGACAGACCCATTGTTTTTCAACAAGACGGTTGCCCTGCACATTGGCGATTAACTGTCAGGGACCATTTAAATAATGCCTTCCCAAACTCATGGATTGGTCGGGGTGGCCCCATTCCGTGGCCCCCACGATCCCCCGACCTTACACCGCTCGACTTTTACGTCTGGGGACGGGCCAAGGAGTTAGTGTACGCCGTGGAAATTCCTAATAGGGAAGTTTTAGTGGAGCGCATCAATACGGCTTTCTCCACAATGAGAGAGGAGATGCTGCTGAGCACTACGACAGTGGAGATACATACGGGCTGGTGGGCAGCAGTTCGAACATCTTTAATAAAATGAATGAATTAATTAGCTCTTTTCATTTTTACCATCTTTGCACCTGTTAATTTTACAAAATTAAGTTTTTGACAAAAGTCTCCGGATAGACAAAATTAGCAAATAAATCTCGTTATTGAATAAAAATGTATGCATGTAGCATGTCGTTGGAAAGGGCACAAACTGAGGATGTTTTCCTGAAATTAGAACTGCTCGATGTCTTTTAGTTTTTTTTTTAATACAATTCATGTTGAGCATTAAGGATTTTTTTACATCTTGCACAAACTTTAAAGGGCTGCAGTTTTTTTTTCACCGTAATTTACACCACATATTTAATTTTAACTCAACATAACAACACTCAAGATAAGAATAATAATAAAAAATGATACTTACATCCGCATTTTTATAAGTTATTTGACTTTAAGTGATGCATTTCAGCATTTTTATGAAAGTTTAATAAAAAAAAATTTTTTCCTTAACCTTGAGGCCTAGGCCAGATTTATAAGGCTAAGTGAGTAGCATATGGCCCCACCTCTCTGCTGTTTTTTTTTGTTCAACCCTCTGCCAAACACCCTGTATTATAGTTTCACAAATCTGAAAATGCATGCACAGCAAAGTGCAAAAATATGTATCGAAAAAATCCTCTCATAAATACCCAAGTAACACACCAAAGCAGTATAACGGCCGACTTACAGCATTACTGTATCGTTTTCGCATTTTGAGTTAGTTATATAGTAGCATTACAAACGTTTATACGGCTACTGTAATGCTTATTTGGGCACAAGTTATACGGCTTTAGGTCATAAATAGGTTCACAACAGTTGTTTAATTGCATTATAGGCGCATTATATTAGCATTATTGCGGTCAAGGAAGGTGCCAATCGCATTATAGAAGCATTATTATGGTCAATGAAGTTTCCAATCGCATTAAAGAAGCATTATTACGTTCAATGAAGTGGCCTATTGCATTACAGAAGCATTATACTAGCAATATTATTGATAATGAAGATGTTAAATGCATTACAAAAGCATTATACTAGCATTAGAATGTAGTAAAATAATGATTGGACCTATTTAAGAGTTCACAGTTAGAACTTAAATAAACCCTACGTCATTTCATTGCAAAAACAACTCTAATACCAATATGGTACAAAATGTTATACATTAACGTTGTAATTTATAAAACGACTTTTTGTCTCGCAATATAAATGGCCATTATTTGTAAGCGTGAAAACAAAATTTAATAATACTGGGTAAGTTTTTGACTCTTTTGTTATTTTATACCTTCAATTATTACTGCGCAATGTAGTTTACTGACAATGTCTATATAAGTTTCATTGAAAATGTTCACGCGCCTTCGATATTTTGTAGTTTTTATATAAAAAAATATATAGAGATACGTGTGATATAACCAAAACAATCGTGCATTCCTAGTATAGAACGAATTTTGCATAACTAACATAATAGTAGTGGTTGAGCAGTATTAAATTAAATTATATCATTATTAAAAAGTTCTATTTCTAATATAAATAGGTCCGAATAATAATATTTTTTGGTTATAAGATATTTACAAAATGGTGTCGGTCTACAGCAGCCCGGTGAGCCTTTAAAAAGGCTAATTAATGCCGCCAGCAGTACAAATACTCACACGTGAACAATTATAAAGCCAGAGGCCGGAGAGAAGACTTTTGATGAACCACTGTAGTGCCATTGTCTATAAAGTAGTTCTATATGGGTTCACCGGTATACCAGTAGACTTGATGTAGACTGAAATAATTCCATTACTTGAACGCAATTTTGGGGATCCTTGAGAAAAACAACAAACGGGTTTACCCATTTCATGATTTTTATAAAACGTGAATCTGTTTGCCAAGATTTGACAAAAAGGCTTTCGGAACTCATTATCTACATAACTATTACTGCGCGTAGATTATTAAAATTATTATGGTGCTGTCAACAAAAAAAATTGATAGCAGGCTTCCCAATGGCTGACAAATGGTTTTAATAATACACTAAAATACAGCTTCACGCATTACAAGAACTCACGTGTATCTGATTAAAGAGCTGTTAGCTGCACAACAGAACTCAAGTTGATCTTTCAAATGCAAGCATTACATTGATTCACGTTTATGCTGTTCAGCAGTTCTAGGCTTTTACTTATTACTCAAAAGTGCTTCTGTACAACAAAGGGCATTAAAACCAGCTCAAAGCTGTATAACGGATTTACGGTGCATTATAATGGTACAAGGTTATGCTATTAAGCGGCATTAGGCAATATCTTACTAATTAAAAATGCTATTATACATCCTAAGGCACTAAAAACTGCTGAAAGCTGTATAGTGGATAAACGTTGCATTATAATGGTTCATGTAGGTATATGCCATTAAACAGCGTTGGGCATTTATTTACTACTTAAAAACGCTATTATACATCCTAAGGCACTAAAAACTGCTGAATGCTGTATCGTGGATTAACGTGGCATTATAATGGTTCATGTTTATGCCATTAAACAGCGTTGGGCATTTATTTACTACTTAAAAATGCTATTATAGATCTAAACGCACTAAAATAAGCTGAAAGCTGTACAGCTGCCTTGTGGTTGGCTGCACTAAAACTTAAGGCTTTACAAAAGCATTTCGATATGCCATTATCTAACCGTTATACAGTGTAAAGCATCATAATGGTTTTGAAATGCCAATATAAAGCGTCAAGATGCTCGGTGAACTTATATAAGAGTTCATACGGACCTTAAGTTCTACAAAAGTTTACTATTCGTTTGTTAACATGCTTCCTGTGTTACTTGGGTATGTTACGCAGTTCTTATTGCACTGGAATAAGGTGCATTGGGACATATTTCTGAGAATTTACGTTCTCCTATTCCCATATATACACTTGACATGCTCAAAAACATGAAGTTTTCGAGTTAAAATTATAAAATGTCGGAAAAATGCTGGAAATTTGATGTCTTATTATAATCGTAATAGGGAATATTCATGATTTTTTTTCACAGGATCAACAAAAGCTGATTCTAGTAACAAACAGTTGAGGATATTTTTTTTGAATAGCTATAAATATAACCAAGATATACTCGTAAGCCAACAAAGATTTGTTCCTATCTCTTTCTAGCAAAACAGAAATTAACTGGCAGAGAATGTCTTACGGCATGAAGTTCGCCTTTTGTATATTAATATTCTTTTGTGCAATTTGTGATTAAATAAATAAAAAATTAACATGGATTTTATATGGCCAATGTTTTACATGACGACACACGGCGTATCGGATCTCTGTCTAATAAGTAGTTGTTAATGCTTGTAACTTCCGTATGTCTTGGCCTATTTAATTTTAATTTCACTTTTGGTCATTTATTTTATGGTATTTCATATGAGAAGTGTGATTTAAAAAATCCATGCATCCCTGTTAAGACCATGGCGGTTACAAGGATATTTTATGTGACAGTTAATACTGACTTAGTGTGAAACCAAACTGTAATTTGAGTCCAATACCTTCGCACCGTACAACGCCAGTGAGGCTAACCACAGCAGTGTTACCCAACATTTGGTTAGAATACCAAAATATTAGGCTATTCATAAAATTGGGCATACCTACTAACTATATTGTTACTCGTTATATATAATACAGCTTAAACAAATAGGTATAAACATACACAAATTATACTACAGAATCCACGAAAACGTAGGCGGGTGAATATTTGGGCGTTTCAACCGCCGTCATTGTTGTCTTCAATACATTGACGAAAACAATGATAATTACCAGCAACTTTTGATGTCAAAGTCAACGGACCCGGGAGTATTAATCCAATTTAAAATAATAAGACAATTAAAAAGTCATCTTGAATAATATGCGAAGACAATAATGACGGCGGTTAAAACGCCGAATAATCACCCAGGGTGTTTCATTTTTGACACAGCAATTTTTAAAGAATTTCCTGCAATTCCTGGTACTACCTGAGGAGTTACAAAAAAAAAACACCCGATTTATTTACCCTACATTTTGGAAAAATTCATTGTGGTCTGTTGGGGTCTTCATTCTGAACAAGAAAAATCTGTATTCCCGACACGTCCCCAAACATTTGTTCCTTGGTGTCAGTCTTAATACCAAAATCTAATACATTTCTTGGTAACAAAACTCACAATTAAATCCATATGTTTGGGGACAGATCATGAATTTTATTTTTCTTGTTCAGAACGATGGTCCCAACATTATTAATGTTCCAAAATCTGGGGTGCTACTTAGAAACTCCCCACTTATAT
Organism: Acleris sparsana; assembly: GCA_923062465.1. NCBI lineage: Eukaryota > Metazoa > Arthropoda > Insecta > Lepidoptera > Tortricidae > Acleris > Acleris sparsana. The sequence continues at coordinate 3,638,541 of OV281288.1, forward strand.
AAAAGACGTCTTTTCATACTTATGGGCGTGGCAACAAAGGTGGCCTCTTAATATCTACTCTAGCTAGTGAGTTACTTATCACTCTTATCAGTGAAACAACTAGATATCGTTCGGTAACAATAAAGCCTGTTTTAAAAAAGATTAATTTAGAAAAAACAATATTAACCCACCCAAACTCATAATTGTACTCATAACATTAAATCCCTTATACACGGTCGGAACAACCACGCGACTCGATCAAAAAGGTCAAGATTATCCTTGATCGAGTTCTCAAAAACATTGATCGTGTAGATATTTCCAAGGTAAAGTTGAGAAGACAACAACAACAACAAAGTTGAAAAGACAGTTGGTTGCGTGGTTGTTCCGACCGTGTAGAATAGATAGGCATTATAAACGCCCATATTTCAATAAAAAATAAAAACATAATACCCATATCTATAGATAAGAGTGCCAATGAACTTCCCAACTGGACCAATCAAGGTCACATGTCTTTGGCGTTATTGTACTGAGGTTCTTGGACAAGTGCTTATCGTGTTTCTAAGGTCACATAACATGCATTCATTCATAATTATACTGTATTATAAGTTAATAGATTATTTTCCAAAAATATTTATCTCTGACGTGATCACTTTTTTCCGATCCTAGTATCTATGTAGTCCTTTTGCAGCAGGCTAAAGAGTCAACCACCCAGAAATACCGCGGAGTTATGTCAGCACTGTCAGTTTGATTTCTACGCATACATACCTTCACGCTGTAATCCAAGAGTGGGGTAGGCAGAGCTACAGAATTACCTACAACTTTAAAAACTTGTTAATAATTCAGTAACCACATTTTGCAATAATAGGCTTAGATGTTTACCAGCGTATTAGTGACAGGTTGCAACCCCATCACCTAACAGTACTACAAGCCTATATTCCCTTGGTCGCCTCTAATAACATCCACGGGAAGACATGGAGTGGTAAAACCCACTGTGAATAAAGTTAACTCGGAAAAAAAGGAGAATGGATTTCCTAGTTTTTCTATTACTGGGAAATTTACAATATTGGGAAATTCAATCTAGCAAATCAACTCAACCAAGCTCAATTTGTCCTTGATTGAGTTGGATAAAATATTAATTAACCATCTAGATGTCACTTGGATAACCCAAATAGATTGATTTATGAAGAAAACTTTACCTACATTGAGTTGCTCCATGTTGAAATAGTTTTTAATCAAGAATGTGACCTTGTAAAACCCAATACCATTTCATTCATAAACTAATATATAATATAATAAATTAAATTATTATGGTAATTTGTACTCCATATAGTATGCAGGAACTTACAGGGATAATACTTATAATAATTGATTAATGCAGGGTGATGTTAAGAAATTACTTTTATAATGAAAAATTGGATCGGTGAAAGATAAATTATAGAAACCCATTGTCTGTGCGTGCATACTACTAAATAAATATGGTGCACTTTAACATAGATGACTTCAAAGTCACATAAACAATGAAAGAAAAGTAGTTTGCCCATGCACACCCTTTTCTAAGTTTGCAAGGAACTGTCGCCCACATTTTTATTTCTTTAATAAAAACGCAAACCAGCTTCCAGGCTACCTGATGGTGAGTGGAATCAGAAAACCATAGACATTTACAATCTCAAGATTACACTTCTAACACTGCAAATACTAACATATTAACAACACAGTGATCTTGTACATCATCATCATCATCATATGAATGTGGGCCCTGTATTTTAGTCACCCTCAGTTTAGGCATAATAGTTATATTTCTACATATATAACACTTACACAATTTGTGCATTGGTAAGAGATCTGTTAAACTATTGTACCTCATTGAATCAATTTCAGTGGATGCTTATACTTGATGAGTCATTAACAACAAAATAGTACAAGCACAATATTCCGTGATACAAGCAAGAATGTTGTAGGTTAACTAAATGCGGACTACATATAGAACAAATAGTACAGTAAAAGGATATCTACTTTTCCTGCTCAATCTACGCTTGAATATTTAATTTTTTTTTATTGTTCAATTTTTTTTTATATAATGCTAAGTTAAGCTTTATAATTGTATAATATCATAAGCAGTATTTAAAAAAAAACTGCCTGTTGAGTTTTTTGTGGCGTTTCTTCTCAGTGGTGGTCTCCTCTTGGGAAGCGCTGGTAGTATCTTGATGTGTAAAAGTGCCCGTGCACTTACTGAATCTTTTATCTTTTTTTTACTATTATAGGGTACCCATTATTTTTTTGACACAGCTTTCAATAACACCATTGGTATCATTACGCAGAATTTATGGCATTTCTCATTGCAAACATGATTTTTTTTATACTCTAATGTCTAACCTAACCAAACATGTAATGAAAGTTTAAGATAAAGAGCTGAAAACTGGTCAAACTCAATGAAATTATGCAATTAAGTGGAATACAGTGAAATTGTGGGTTATTTTTAAAGAAAAATTTCTTTACTGAGTTTGTACAATGAAACCACTACTAAACTTTCATATCCCATTCATTTTATTGCATCAATAGTTTTTGCAGCTGGTAATGGTGGTGATGTTTATTTCATTAATGATGTAATGTTTAATTAATGTTTGTTAAAGTTAAATATAACTAATTAACTAATGTGATTATTAGAATGTTAGCATGTTCAGTTTATCAGTAAATAGTAGGTACTTTACATTCAATTGAAATGGAAACTGTATCAACTGAGCCAATTTCAATTACAACTAGGGTCTATTATCTTCAATGTTATTTGTATTGTTATAATACTCATTTTCAATATCACCTAGGCCCATAAATGATAATTAGTGAGCAAAGTATGAATGCCAATTCTAATCAAATAGTAAGACTTGGTTGCTATAGACAAGCCAAAGATAAAAAAGATAAAAAAGATAAAAGAAATTTATTTAGTAAGTAGGCCGCTCGGGCATTTTTACACGTCAAGATACTACCAGCGCTTCCCAAGAGGAGACCACTGCTGAGAAGAAACGCCGCAAGAAACTCAGCAGTCAGTCATTTTTTAAACTTATTACATATTTCATATTACAATGGTATGTACAACTTAATCTAGCATTATATAAAGCTACAAGTATTAAATTAAATATAATATCAAATAACAGTAGTTAAAGTAAACTTATATGAATTCTTTACCTAATATAGTAGTTACTTCGAACAAAGCGCATTATATAAAGGCAATACGCAAGCCGAAATATCTCTGTCATTATTCATAATTTACGACACACCAAGGCGATAGATTCTACGTCTGAAATTCGATACTGCAGCAATTAACCAATGCCGACTCACAGCAGATACATTGTTTATCGCAAAAAACGCAAACAATGACTACATTCAACATTTATTTACTGTTTTCCGATGGTTATACTTACTGCTATGACGTTCACGAATGTTGTTTTCCCGGAGTACTGCAAGCCAACCAGCGTTAGCTCCATCTCCTCTTTCCAAAACAAGCTTTTGAACCAATCAAGGATACGATTAATCAAAGCTAACATTTTGAATTAAATTCACAATACTTTGGCCTTAAAACGTAAAATTATAACGCCTCTTCCGAAAACTGCTGTCGACATCGACTGTCACCAGTTGCGTTTAGTTCGTTAATTCGTGAGATGTTATCAATCAATTATTAATTTAGTAATTTATTACATTTGTATTTACTTAAATATAAAACAAACTAGTTGTATTTTTTACTCTTTGACTTATCACAACATCATATTTATATGGTAAGAACAAGTAATGTGAAAGGAAAAATGAACTTTTGCGAATTACTCATGATGAATTGGATTTTGGCAAAACGAAACGTTAACGATTGTCAATATTGCCAGGCTATACATTTCAATATCCCGAAATAATATAGAAAAAAAAGAAAAAATCCGAAACTACAGGAAATACAGGAAAACTGTCAAACAGGAAACCATTACAGATGTAGTGCATAATTGTATTCCTTCGTATCTTCACGGAAACGTACGAACGTGTCTTGCTATTTCAGTCGGTCACAGTACAAAAAGTACTGAGGTTGACTGAAGTAGCATGACACGTTCGTACGTTTCCGTGAAAATACGAAGGAAAGCAATTATGCACTACACCTGTAGGTCGTTTTTATGCAAACTATTTTAGCGTAGTAGTTTTTTTTGGCCAGGACTGAATTACTTGAAAAAGTAATGATTTTGACAAAAAAGACACGCCGATTAAGTCAGTTTCATGAAATGGTTATTTCATTACATGAAATGATTAGAATTGAGACAGAGGACGTGGGCCACACTCACAAAACAATCCTACATTCCAAAATTGACTTTTTTTAGTACAGAAAGATAGATTCACTTTCATGTAAACATTTCATTGAATGTAAAGAAAAAACCGGTACAACCGAAATTGGTTAATTTTAGTACATAATGATCTTTTTATACATACCGACCTATTGTGTTTAATGATCTGATGATAGACGAGTTAGTCAAATAAGCGTTTGAATTTTGAGTTTACCTATATTGCATGAAAAATATTTAGTAAATTGGACCAAATGATTTTTTTCTATCGATATAGTGAAAGGATCCTTTCATAAAAGTAAGCCAAGTTGAATTTATATATTTGTAAATTAAATATTACAAAGAATTAGAAAAAAAGGTAATCTCCTAAAAAAAAATTTAAAAAAAAATGCCTGTATTTTCTATGGCTTCGAATTTACTCATACTGTCCTAAAACCAACTACATAGATGCAGGCAGTATGACTAAATACAAACAAAGGAATAGTCCGGCTTTGCGGTTCGGCTCAAATCACTCTAGGAGGCCTACAGAACAAGTGTACGAAGTGGCGCAACATGTAGGGCTGTAACTTCGGCCGAGGATCAAAGAATCAAACGGTTAGCGATTTTCTACTGTTCGAAAACTACGAAAATTATTAAGTTTTTGATAAATTTCACTAACGCTTATAGTGTTACTAGTATCTGGGCTAACACACTCGACCAGTTACCACCTTACGTCGCAAATAAAATCTAAACAGTTAAGTTTCCGTGTATGATTTTTGTTCTGTGGTTATATATAGATATATAGTTACCGTTGCGCTCAAAAAAAGTACTAGATAAATAAATCATGTTTTTTTTGTACATCCAACTTACGAGTACCTAAGCTCCAAGTTTCGGGAATCATTAAAGTTCACATAACATTTTTTTTTCATATTTCGCGTAATTGACGATAAATATTTTGTACAAGCTGTATTGCATTGGACACATCCGCAGTATCGTGCAAAAATGAGTACCTATGCGAATCAAATTTCAACAAAATCGGTCCAGTAGTTTCGGAGCAAATTAGCTGTGACAGACGGACGGCCAGACAGACGCACGAGTGATCCTATAAGGGTTCTGTATTATTATTTTTTGTACGGAACCCTAAGCGTTCAAATTCTTAGAGTTAAATTCAGCTCAATTCTCCTTAATCGCAATCAAAATGCGGATCCCAGCAGCATTCTTTTTTTTCCATTTATTACTAAACATTACAAACAGAGTTACTTTTATAAATGGTTAATTGGCCATTATCATTGAAAATAATAGTGCTAGAATATTATTGAATGATAAGTTTTTTTTTTTTTATTATTATTTTTGCTACTGTCTGATTGCACTTGAACTGATTCCGGACCAGATTTAAACCATTCATTACCAGTCTTCTAATTTTAATTATCCTGTAAGCAAATTGACGTCATTGGCACCAAAAGTTCGGCGTCGACAATTATAAAAATAACTAAACGGTTTAAATATAACGTCACAAGCTCTTACAAGGATTTAGAGCGGCGAAAGTTCGTCAAACGTTTCAAAAGAAAATCCAAATCGGTCTTAAAACGTGTTGCTGACGTATTTCACCTGAAATACGTCAGCAACACGTTTTCGTTGACGGACGTTGCTTTTTCTTCGTAGGTTAGGAAAACGTTTTTAAATATTTTCAAGATTTACTCAAGCAGCAAATTATTAAACACTGATTTTGTCGGTTCTTCAATACTTGTTGGAGTAAGAATGTTTGTGTCACACTTTTCACTTTGTCTTAAGCCCGATTTACATTGCTCAAGGACAGAGGATAGTGGACAAGTGGTAGAGTATAGTGTACAGCACAGTAGTGTAAACCGATCGGGCAGTCGCGACTGTCGCGAGTCAAGTAACGTGGCCTTGCCAGTGGACCCGTCTAGAATCGCTTTCTATTTTTCCACTACACTGTACTTACCACTGTCCTCTGAGATTCTCATAATTATTTTTATTCATAAAGTGTTTCAAGTCATATTCATCGGATTTCATAACACATTTTATTCAGTAACTGTTACTTTTTCAGGATTTCAATAAATCAAACCTTACCTAATATAGCCTTGTCTACACGTTGAATATGTAAGAACTTCTGAAACTTTTACGGGTCCACCATTAGTAAAAAATATGAATAACAATTTTATGAAAACTAAATGGTTATGAACAAAAACGTTATGTGAAAAAATGCGCTCCCCTACAGCTGCTTGACCCCCCCTCACCTAAATCCAAAACAACTAGTAATATGAATGTAATCTTAAAAATATCTTAAATAAAAGCACATAATTTAATGAATTTAAAAGTATTTATACAATCTTAAAACAACTAGTAATATAAATCTTAAAAATATCTTAAGTAAAAGCACATTATTTAATGAATTTAAAAGTATTTATACAATCTTAAAACAACTAGTAATATAAATCTTAAAAATATCTTAAATAAAATCACATCATTTAATGAATTTAAAAGTATTTATACAATCTTAAAACAACTAGTAATATAAATCTTAAAAATATCTTAAATAAAAGCACATCATTTAATGAATTTAAAAGTATTTATACAATCTTAAAACAACTAGTAATATAAATCTTAAAAATATCTTAAATAAAAGCACATAATTTAATGAATTTAAAAGTATTTATGCAATCTCAAAACAACTAGTAATATAATTCTTAAAAATATCTTAAATAAAAGCACATAATTTAATGAATTTAAAAGGAATCATACAGTTTATACAATTTCTAATTTTAAATTCCTAATAACGGTTATTTATTCTCATACTCAGCAGACAAAGCGTCAAACTTATTTTTGGAACACGTTTTTTAAATTAAAAACGTTCCAAAATAAAACTCGTGAACTGTGACGTAGGCTGTAGGGGGGCTCGTGGCACCTCCACTCGTGCTAATTTTCGATCCTTTCCTAAGAGTTTATATATAACACGTCCACCTGGGAGTTATACCGTAACCTTTAAGGACACGTGCCCTGTCATGTGTACGATCATGACGTGCCTCAAACGAACGGTTACGTTCACTTAACTCGTGGCAAGTACAATGACGTAGGTCCTCCAAATAATATGCCAAAGGTAATACAGGGGGATCAAATATTGTTGTGCATTTTTGGATGCTTTTGGAATTTTAAAAGTTAACCGCCCAAATTTTAACCTTTACGATTCTGTAGTTTTAGTTTCATTACTTTTTAACCGACTTCTAAAAAAGGAGGACTTCTAAGTACATGTTTTTTATGTATGTTCCCCGATTACTCTAAGAGCCCTGAACCGATATGATTTTTTTTTCGTTGTTTGTATGGGTAGGTATACTTTCTAGTTGGTTCCATTGTCAACATGTTAGGATCTGATGATGGGATCTTGGAGAAATCAAGGGAACTCCTCCAATATTATAGGCACACCTATAATATCGGTATTTTTTACTGTAACTCGTGCATTTGCTTTTGAAAATTACTATATGGTGAATTGGAACTGATGATGAAGACCATGGATGGGCACCTGCTTAACGATACCTATTTCAAGGGTGACGATAAGATATCTCGGTTAAGGTAGTAGAGCGACTATGACGAAGCACACTTAGGTTTCAAAATGACTATGACATTCCCGCGGCGTTGCCTGCGGCGAGCTTAAAATGTTTAATAGTTTCTCATTAATTGAGAAGTGGGACTACATAATAGCATAAATAGGATCACTAAAAAGTATAAAATAAAATAAATGTTAAAAAATACCAAAACCCGTCTTCAAAAATGCAAGAAATAACTTCTTAAAAAATGGTAGGTAGGTCAGTCAAACTGAAGTCGGCGTCCTACAATATTATAAAGTCTGAATACAGTTGGACTGACCTACCTACCATTTTTCGAAAGAAGTTATTTCTTGCAGTCGGGTATTTGTTTTTTTAAACATTTATTATAATAAGCAAGCAATAACTCGATACCGTGAAATACGCCAACATTGCCACCAAGGGTATCATTGCCCATAATGCAATTTACAAACAAATTCGTTAATGTGGAAAAAATCTTCTTCTTTACAGCAACACTATTTACTATGGTAGAAAATAAATTATATTTGTGGTAGCACTGTGATTGACATTTGTCTCTTAGTTCACTCAGTAGCTTGCTGCGACTCATCAAAGACAGGGTGTGGTGTGTTTTTGCGGGCAAAAATTTGATGTGAAGTGCGTGTGTACTATTATATGATGGCGAAGACGCAGGAGAGTGTATCCAATTATATGTAATAAAGTACACCTTGGAGAGTATTTTAGCTTAGGATTTAACATTCTAGGTTTTATATAAATAAAGTTATGATCATGGGTAATGTTATCCGTTAATTTTTGAATGTATGACGGACAACTTTGCCCGATGTCGTTAAAGCGTCAGGGTTGTCACATTTCATAAATTTATTATATAAGTAAATTGAAGCAGACTCCCTCTGAGTATATTCGGGAAAATCGAAAAAAAATATTGATTTGCATGCGGTTATGACTATTATTTAGATCGCATTAATAAACGGGGTCATTTACCGGTATTACTATAATACAAAAATACCGGTATTAAATATCGGTATCTCGCTAATTATTGTTTTTTTTTTTGTTTTTCGACTAACTTATATTATAGTTTAATGTTATTACCTAAATTAAAATAGAAGTATCAAGGGAATGATGCAAGTTAAGAAAGACAGGTATTTTAATTTTAAGTTATACCGGTATCGATCCCCGTTTAATAGTTAGGGCTCGGAAACCGTATGTATCGAAAACTGTATGTCCTAAAACTCAAAAATAAAAAATTGTTTAATTCAATTAATCAAAATAAATTCATTTAAATATTTAACCCCAATGTGACAACCCTAACATTTTGAAATCGCTCTTGGTGACTTGTATGGAAATGAGCAGAAATGCCTAGATAACATTGCCCACTCATTTTTAAGCGAAAGTTAAGATGATATCTACTCGACGATTATAGTAAACGGTAGGATATCCCTTACTCTTGACCTGTTGCTCATTTCAACTGCGTAGGGCCTATATTTACGTCGAAAATCATCAAGGGCAATGTTGGCTCAAAGGCCAGATAACCTTGCCCGCCATTAAAATCGATAAAATCAGGGTTTAAATCAAGTCTTAGGAGTTATTTTTCAACATGAATGGAAGGACATGACCATATTGCTTCAGCAAAGATTAAAAAAAACCATAGCTGTTATAGAAAAAAATCGAAAAAATGATTTTTTTTACAAAATTCGGGCAATGTTGGCGTATTTCACGGTACCGTTTTTGTTATTCACATTTTATTAAGAAACCAGTCAGGTGTGAGTTGGACTCGCGCACTGAGGGTTCCATACCACCGCACAGTACCTAGGTATTATTATATTCTGATTTGAATTCCATTTCGAATCGAATCAGCGCAAGCGCAATTCAGGTTTTTACTTTGGCTTTCAATTCAAGTAGTATGTTTTGTTTTTATTCAGGGTTTGTACTATAATAGGTACCTACATGAAGGTATGTGGTATGTTTTACCGTACATACAACAAAAATAAAAGTCGGTGAAAAAAAAAAGGTTCTTGTAGGTATGGCGACACCCTGCTTACCTATTAATTTCACTATTTTAAAAAGAAAAAAATAGTTAATCTGCCGTAAGACCACATTATCTGTATAAGTACCTAATATGGTCTCGTTGGGCGCCCTTCGAGTACCCCAAAAAGAAACACATCCACCATCCCGCTAATACTTACCTAGGTACTTAAGTACCTAACCTAGGGTGACGGAACCGGTAATGGACAAGGACCAATGGCAGACACTTGATTCTTATTGTTTTTTTTTTGTTTTTTTTTATTAGATATATTATTTTTCATTTGTATTGATCTATCAATCCAGGACCGTATGAAATTTTAATTAAGAGGATTCTGAGCTAAAAATCTCCATATACAATGCAAAATATGTTTGTTTCTCTTTCGAATATGTTGGAGATACCATGAAAAACTATGTCTGTACGTTTTCCTTTCCAAGAAAATATTTCTTAGAACAAAACAAATTTAAAAAACAAAAAACAGAAACGTACAGGCCTAGTTTTGTAATAACTAAAACATATTGAAAAAAGCGGCCAAGTGCGAGTCGGACTCGCGCACATAGGGTTCCGTACCACTATACATCTAAATAAATGTTTTTCTTTATTCTTTATTATATTGGAGTTGATTGAATGAAAGGTAAAATGCGGTTTAGGATTTATAACATTATAATAATTATTAGATCTCGTTCAAACCAATTTTCGGTGGAAGTTTGCATGGTAGGTAATGTACATCATATATTATTTTTACATTTATCATTCCCTTATTTTAGAAGTTACGGCGGGGGGGGGGGACACATTTTTCCACTTTGGAAGCGTCTCTCGCGCAAACTATTCAGTTTAGAATTTTTTTTTATTAGAAACCTCAATATCATTTTTGAAGACCTATCCATAGATACCCCACACGTATGGGTTTGATGAAAAATAAAAAATTGAGTTTCAGTTCCAAGTATGGGGAACCCCAAAAATTTATTGTTTTTTCTCTATTTTTGTATGAAAATCTTAATGCGGTTCACCGAATACATCTACTTACAAAGTTTCCATAGTATAGCTCTTATAGTTACAGAATAAAGTGGCTGTCACTTACGGACGGACAGACGGACGGACAGACATGACGAATCTATAAGGGTTCCGTTTTTTGCCATTTGGCTACGGAACCCTAAAAATCGTGAAAACTGGACTTGATTTAGGGGTGAGAAAACGTTTTCGCCCTTAGCTAAATTCGTATGGTTTTTTTTTGATACGCTTCACAATCCTCTTAAGAGTGAAGTGTCCATCACTGGTGCCTGACAGCTAGAAGTGTCCATTATTGGTGCCTCCACCCTACCTACGAATCATAACAAAAACGTAATGTGTGTACCTAATAGGTACTTTGTAAAAATCGTTACCAACAGTTATTTAATATAATATCATCCCCTACATTATGTAGTGATTGCCCAATGGACCTACTGTGACTATTTCCAATACGAATCTAATTATAATCCATAAATTCGCAAAAAAACCTCCTCCCCCTCATAGGGCTATCCAATCGAAAGCGGGGCACGTTTATTCTGGATCCGTTAGTAGCTAAATATCGCGTCATTCAACGAAGTTTGTAACGTGAATCTAATAACAATGCAGTGTCGGGCGAGGCAGGGGATGCGGCGGGTAGGCGGGCGGCGCGGGTCACGTGCAGACAAGCGTGGTTGGCCGCGGGCGCCGCACATTCCGCCGCTCGTGCCCGTGCCATATTTTGACGCCGCTGTCACATGACTCCCGGCCGGCACTACCGGCATTCAGTTCAGATCCACAGCGCACACCGAGCGCTCGTCTGTGCCGACCTACAGCGACCGATCGCACTCGTTCATGCAGGTCAACGGGAAAACAACAATTGTCTACAGCGTGTTTTCAACAAAAATGGATTGCAAGGACCTCACTTAAATTCAAATTGTGATCTTGTGAATTTTATTTAAATTAACGTGATAGTGTTTGTGTTAAGTGATCTTATTGCGAAGTAAATATGGAATCAAGGAACTACTGGGAGGAGAACGGGCATGGCGTCAAATACGAAAAGTAAGTACTTTTATCTTTAACTCTGGCTGGGGCTAGCCGTGCTAGTAATCTTCGCAACAATAAAGTAAGCTGGACCAGATGGTAAGGATGACAAGTCGCAAGTTCTGTGGAACCTGTTCCTGTGTTCGAAGCAGATGTTTATATTTTTAATACTTCAAAATAGAAGATACTTAAAGGAGATACTATCATAAAAAGTTACGTTAAAACTAGACATCCGAAATTATGCAACACAACCATGAGCATCAGCGAACAGCCTACAGAAGCAATACCGAAGAAAAGCACAAGAGACAAGTAAGGAGATTTAAATACTTAGCTATATTATGAGAAATACTTGGGTCTATGTTTATCATAAACTCGTGTACCTGGTAGAAAGTAATGTTATAATATAATGTTACAAAAGGTGCCCAACCAGACCCGGATTGATTATTATCAAATAATCCAAAGTCCACTTTGTAGGTCAGTAGGAAATCTTTGATGTTAAAATTTCTATTTTTGAATCACAACCTAATTAAAATTAAAAGTCAAAATAACATCTAGGATTAAATTCCAAAACTTAAGAAGAAATTAGTGTTGTTTTTATGGGGAACTACCTTTGAAATTATTTATGGAAAATGCAAAAAAGAACGTCTCTTCCTATCTCAACCCCCCAAGAAACATTGAAAATGTCGCGTATGAAAGTGGCAACCCTACTACTATCTGATAAAAACATTACATTAGGCATATTGGCAAGAGCAGATATCGATAAGGACTAACAAAACGCCGCAGTCATCGAACTTTAAGTCAGTCAATATGGTTCGTTAGTTCAAACAAAACAAATCAACAATCTAAGAACAATACGGAAAAAAGATATCATATTTTTCAAAATTCTGACTAACCCTTGGAGGCCTATAAAAAACAGCAAGATAATAAATATTCCTCAAAGACTAGTGGCAAGCTCACGTTTTGCGCGGCAAGTAAACATCTGACTGGATCATGTCAGTGAAAGTATTGCTCTGACGATTGATGTTTTAATCCATTTAAGTGGTCGTAAAATGAACCTTTCCTTTAAAGTTGATTTATTTGCTACTTGTATTCACTGATAAGGACAAGGACAAAGGCATGTATAAATTACAATTTGAGAAGAGTTCAACACGGGAGAGTGAGACCATCGTTTCCTTCATGTGAGCACGACGTGAACTTTTATAACTCAAACTCAAAGTGTTGTCATGTCACCTAGGTAGTTTTAAACTTATTAATCTGTAACAATGTTAGTCTATATTAGTAATTATAAACGTGGACCTCGTTGCCTGTAAGAAGAGAAGAGAGCAGAGAAATTCAAAAATGCAGCCATGTCTTTGTAATCAAATGTAAATCAGAAATTCAGAGCTAAACTATCGATCCAATAAAGTTCCTGAAATCCAGAGACTTAATGTTATAAAAGTAATGGAAATAAATAGGGACGTATGGAATGATAAACCTTCACCTTCCTTCACATAATGTTGTGATAAAGAGGCGTCTGCGCAAATCACACAGATATTTCTGAACACAATCCAACTATTCACTGGTTCAGTACTACTTAAATTTGTCTTATTATATTCGATTCCGCAAATGAAAATCCAAAATTTTCTTATTCAAGGCAAATTTGAACTTCGACGAATCATCCACGGGAACATGAACTTGGAAATCTTCAAACATTTAAAAATCGAATGGCGTTATGAAGAGCTTAAAATCCAAATATTTATCCCGCAACACAACACCTACTTAAATGAAATCTAAAATAAACCATAATTTGCCCAGAATGTTAACTCATAAGTTATGAGCCATGGTCATAACCCAAATAAATGGAACCTAAAATAGTTAAGGCATCCGTGGCATTACCTTCAAGGATACGTCACCGGCAGAGTTCAATGCTGTTCATGCCCCGTTTAGTCCACTGCAATATATGAATCATGTGATGTGATGCCACGCGATCGTAGCCACGTAGCTCACGATAAGATAACCTTGAACCGTACAGGACCGATCGTGGTAGACTGAAGATGTTGAGGAAAGCCTATGTCCGGTAATAATCGATAAGGTCAACAATCAGAGGGAAGTTCAATGGAAATTCGAAAAACTTTACAACTTTTAAGCGAGAAATCAGGATTACTTGACGTAATCTTATTTTAGGTTCAAGCTCTTATTTAATGTTTAGACAGGAAATGATCAAGTCACGGAAAATAAATGAGCTTGATTCATGGATAATTTAATCAGAATTCATGCTCGAGATGTTGAGCTACAGAAATACAATTGGAGAAGTATAAGACGAAATAATAAGTAAGTCACGTTTGAGTATTACAAATTGGATAAGTAATTCGAATTTTCGAAACATGATGTTGGAAGTAACGTAGTAGAGTTACTTCAAACATAATCACATATTGCTAGAGCTTGGCTAAGCTTAAAATCATTTGCTTAGAATGATAATGGCTAGAAATCAATTTTATTATTGAATTGTCACAGGTAATGAAACCTATAAACCATTCACAAAGATACTAAAAAGGATAAAAGCTAAGGCAAGAAACGGCCCTGTCGGAATCACTCACTATTTAGTATTGAAGTAAACACCTGCACCATGGGAAAAACGCAAGCCTGACAACCTAAACTACATCCATCACTTTCGTATTCGGTAAAGTTAAAAGAAGATAGCATTATGCGTGTATCGAATAAAGGTTTTCGATTACGTGTATACCAACGCTAACGTCATCATCCGATTCTGGGTTCGCTGCTGTTGCTGGCTATAACTGTGTAGTGAAAATGGCGGAAGTCGGTAGCGAAAGCGAGGATGGCTCGAAAATAGTAAAGCACTTCGTTGACTTTGCTTCCACTAAGTCACGTCCACATTTGCGGCTCTGATATTCCATTCCTAGTCCTAGTGTGTTATTCACATTCACACTTCTCCGTCTCTGCTGATTCTTCGCAATATCGTTTACCATCCTCCATGCGGGAATGGATACTGAAATAGAAATGTAATGCAAACCTGTTGCCGTATTCATATAGCTGAATTGTACACAGAAGATTCCTGACCTGAGTCACGCGGCAGTCGGAGCTGTTGTGGAATGATAACGAGGGCATTATATTAAATTGTTTGTCTCCCGTCCGCTAGAGGCAATTTAGGGATCATTGATAATTCTAGTATCTAACTTCGCGTTTTAAGTAGTTTTTGTTATGTCATTTAAGCCACTACGAACCAGGCTATCTCAGTCGTAATTCGCATTACCTGTTTCGGAACAAACTCAAACATAAGTTTATTTTTTATACCTACTACCGATATTATAATTTGTTTATGTATTAGGTACTCATATATTAAAGATGTAAATAATAATCACCACTATAAAAAGAACACCCCCTCTAGCTGGTCCGCTCGTGGCATAGTCCCTATGACACTGGCTGCATTACCTCTCTGGATAGTTAGACCAATTCTTTGAGCACCAGGTCTAGGATCTCCGGAGGTGTCTATGAGCCGGGATGACATAACCTTAACCTACTACCTATATTTTTACCTTTTTTTTAGTAATTGTAGTTTTGGCTGTAGGTACATTTGACTCTAAAAAAAATGCGTTTTAAAGCTTTATATTTCATAATCGGATCCCTTAATCGAAAAATGTATGACCTATCCAATCCAACGACACCCCACACTATGGGGTAGATGAGAAAAAAAACATCCTGTCGTTACGTATAGGGGAGGTACACTAAAAATTATTTTTCCAAGATTTTACTTTACCAATTTGTTGGCGTGAGTAATATGTATATTCATGCCGAATTACAGCTTTGTAGTAGGTACTAAAAGTCTCTGAGTTAGGCTGCGGACGGACGGACGTACGGACGGACCTGGCGAAACTATAAGGGTTCCTAGTTTGACTACGGAACCCTAAAACGGGCGCACTTCCCCGGGGAGAAAAAATTGAATGTAATGGTTTTACTCTAAAACACTAATAACAATTTTTAAACACGATGTGTCAAAGTCACTTTCGTTATCTGATAATTTTGTGATCGTAAAATACATCGCTAAGTGTGAACGAGCGTTAACACGAGACTTGTGATGCAGGGGGGGGCGGCCTTGCACGTTCGGCGCCGCACGCCTCGCAAAACGTGACTACACGCACACTACCACCACACTAAACTCACACAACGGCTCCGGCTACCGGTACATGTAACGTCGAATATTTTTACATGTTTTTTGACGGAGAGCGTTTATGGGCGCGTTAGTTTTTATTTATTACAAACGTATTAGGTACTTTTGTTTTAGATTAACGATGCTTGAATTTTAACAATAGACAGTTCAATGAAAACATCGTTCTGTATTGCTGTTAATGAATGGAAAAGTATTTGTTTATTTGAGAACCCGTTAGAAATTATTGTTTATATAAATAGTTTATAGGTACGTTATACGTGCCTAGGTTTATTTTACGTACGTAAGTAAACCTAGCAAACACGATTTGTTTACCTCTCACCTATTTAACCATTAAATGAGTGAAAAGAAAATACCTATTGGGTGCAAATTGTGCAACGCCAAAAAATTAAAAGTACAATAACGTCATCAGATCAGCATCATAAAAGTAGAATTAAAAAATCTGCCTTAGGATTCTCTACGGCGGCGGTTAAGCATTTAAATGAGAACAAAATTATTCTTTTACTTTCTTCACAATATTGTAATTATTAAACACAACAAAACATTATTTAATTGTGACAAGTGAACACAAAATATTAAGCTTTAGTCAAGTGTGCCCCCCTCAAAGCCAAACTCTACAACCAAAACTACAAATAGGTACTAAAAATCTAAAAAATATCTTAAATAAAAGCACATATAATGAATTTTATAGGAAAACTATCACGACCAAGTAGACTTCATTGGTTCTTGAGTTACAAACTGTTTAAATGATGATAGCGAAAACTTGGAAATTGCTGCGCCGCCGCCCCACGGTTAGGTAGTTCCCGTACTAAAAACGCCTCCGCCGCGCTCTCTCTCTACGTTTGTAGCGCTAAGGTCAAGAGCCACCGACCGATTTACAAAATTCAAGGTCAATCAAGCCGCCCTCCTAAGTCGAATGAAATAAATAACGGTCGCACTCAGAGTTCTCAGAGTCTATTAATGACGATTACTTAATTCGTTCCTTTGTGACGATTTTTTATAGAAAAGTTTTGAAATGAGGTTTGTTTTACGGATTTTGCCGATTAATCAGCCGACTAGTCGGCAATACCAATCGTAGGATTTTACTAAGTTCGGGTGAAATCGGAAACGTTCGTTTCGGTTCGTCCGTCACGCTATTTGTTCTACCCATATCATGCGTCCATGTTTTGACCAGTTTTGTTTACGTTTTTTTATGTACCGGCGTGTTGATCGATAAAAAAAACAATTAAAACCCTAATTATAGTATTAAAACGAACTACCTACCTAGTGCTTTTTATAAAGTGCCGAATATTCGGCATTTTTTGCGGATTAGTCGCCAACTAATCACGGTCGGCCCATCTGTTGTTTGTTTTTAAAATGTCTTTGGGCTCAGTTTCATCGGTCGATGCTGCATGCTGTGAGGTGAGCACTCCATGAACGGGTTGTTTTAACATTTTTGAGATGGTAGCTATTGCAGCGACGCAATGTATCACGAAAGGCGGATGCGGCAATCTCGCAATGTAACTGACCTAGAGTTTGACGTGGTAGTAACTATGATGCCACAGATAATAGTAAGAATTATTAACAATGTTGGAATGTATGGGAGCTTCCTAAGCCTAAGCGAATTCAACATGTAAAAAAAAACTCACTATATCTATACTCTATCTATTTGTTTGTTTGGAAAACAATTATGCCCTACATCTGTACATATATACCTATCTAGGTATACATGTACAGATGTAGGGCATAATTGTTTTCCTTCGTATTTTCACGGAAACGTACGAACGTGTGTTGCTATTTCAGTTGGTCACAGACGTCACAGTACAAAAAGTAAGTACTTACAAAAAGGTTGACTGAAGTAGCATCACACGTTGGTACGTTTCCGTGAAAATACGAAGGAAAACAATTATCCACTACATCTGTACACATTTATGCGTCAAAGGTTTTGCGTCAATTGGCTCACGTTGCCAATTTCTCTTCAAACAGCGTCCCTATTGTTTCCAAAACCATTTCTACCCAGAAATAGCTAACCTATGTATAAAGGAACAATAATAATGTAGCTACCCAAATAAATTGCCTCGTGTACAACAGGTTGTACCTCACACTCACACCCCAGCTCACACAATATCGTTGTGTAAATCCGATATCCGCAAAACTAACAAATTAATTACTTATATAAATAGAACGATCGAGTCACGTTCTTCAATTAGGTCCAAATCGGTAGGTATTTATAGGCGTGCGCAGACACGTGGATGTTGCGCAATGAAGTGCGCCCAGCCGGAACTACGAACCATCTATGCATCCCTTTCTCTTGCACTATAACTAGTACTGTAAATTGAGACGCAAACTTTTGAATTTGGATTCGGGGTCTACTGATAAAAGCAAAAAGTTTTTTTTTTCACGTAAGCTCAGTCAAGAATTCAAGATACATATACTGTCCTCCTACACCCAGCAGTATCTCAGATAAATCCCCTGTAGCAATATCAACCTTATTATTAATGGGGTAAAATTAAAAGTGCTTTGGTTATTGAATTTGGGATACTGCTTATTCGCTAAGGAGGGTAGTAGGTATGGGACACCCGTAAGCGCGTAAAGCTAGACATTCACGGTTAATTTGACGGTTAATGGACGTAGTAACGTTTCGGTTTTCTAAGGGAATGTAATAGGGTTGATATAAGCGGTCGACGCGATCACATTTGGTCGATTTTCGAAAATCGCTAACTTAAAGTTTTACATCTTCACTGACCCCTGGTCTAATCGTAGTCAATCAAACGGAATGATGCCGTGATAGGCCACTCACTGCTTCAGTTAAAGGGCTTCCATTTCTCGGTCAACGAACCAGACGGGCAGAGGGCCTAGTTTGAAAAAGAAGTTCGAATTACATTATCCTCATCCCTGCCTCGCCATTCGAGACTAAATCATGTAGCTAACGTAACTTCGGAGATGAATTTTCAAAGCAGGGACTTAGTAAATGGAGTTCGATTCGTCCATCAAGGGGCTGCGCGGTGCGACGTTTTGGCTCTAACAATCAAATGGCGTGACGACAAATGGCAGGAAGATCGGCCACGCATTTTTAATGTTGAGATTTCCAATGTTTATGAGGCATATGTGCTTGCTTTCTGTATAAACCTTTCAAATAAAGAAACCCTTGACAATAATCCGTTTTCCATTGTATTAACAAACTTCAACATTTTATCGAGAGTGATTCGTAATGATTGATCGCTTCATCAATACTATGACACGTCATAATCGTGTGTCCTAACACGTGTTTAGTTTATTAGCCACTACGTTTATTTATAAACGTTATCAGTCTTCGTGGAATTTAGGATTATACGAATTCAGGGCATCGGACGATTTTGCGAGTTTTACCAGCCTTAATGGCACAGGAACACATTCTTGTTTTATCTGATTAACTGGGTTCTCTGAACTTCTGTGCCATAAACAGATATACAACGAGACCTATCGATCTCACTCCATGTATAGGAAGTTAAACGCCGGTTTGTTTGGCACCAGTGATTTGTTGCTGTTAACGATTTTATTGTGTGTTGTTTGTGGGTTTATAAAAAATAAAAAAACTCGAGGAACTTGCTTAATCTACTTTTGCTAACTGAATGTGAAATAGTGGTTACCCTACAAGTTCTATTCGACGTGTATCCGAGAGGATCTGGAATACTGGATTGATAACAAAGACGTCGAAGAAGAAAAAGGCGTCGGCTGGCTTTCAAACTTTAGAATGTATCACTTAACATCATCTGGGAGTCGTTCCCGGTAGCGGTTCGCACTTGACTGGTTTAAAAAAAGAATCGCTAGTGTGTACACACTAGACATGTTCTGGGACGTGACCTAAGCCTAAAAATAACCCGTTATTTTCATTGCCAGCTCTAAAACAAGGGTGGCCATTGTTTTAAAATTGCTCACAGAGTGAGCTGTTGTTGACAGAGTGAGCCAATCTATACCAGGCTTTCGTATCCGCCGCTATATGGCTTCAAAACGTTTAATTAAACTAAAAATAACGAGTTATTTTCAATTACAGAGTTAGTGTTTGTTTTAAAATGATTCTTGCGTTTGGCTTGATGCCGTTTTTTCCCCGTTCAGTTCCTATTTTACTGGAAATTATTGTTCCATCGAAGTATTGTTTTATTTGATGCGTGCCGTGACTTTGGCAAATATCCCAAAAGACAACGCATCTAGAACTAGATGAACAAGGTCAGTCGAGCCTCGTGAGTTAATTCCAAACACTTACTTAATTAAATGCTAAACTTCAGAAGCTCTATCCATTTCACTCTACATTTATAAATAAACCGATTGATCGAAAAGGACAGGGTGACGTAAACTTCGAACTTCGATTTTGGAAGTGGAGCCTTTGTTCTATCATCATCATCAGCCAATATTCTAATTTACTGTTTGAGCAGTTTTAATTCTCTTATGTTAGTAATATGGTTGATATTGCTAAGGAAGTTTTTTCTGAGATACTGCCTATTGGTACGCCTCTCCCACTCCACCGAGCTTGACCCGCGGCCAGCCACCTTACGATCGTCTCGCTCGAACTTACATTCCCTTTCCATACGCATCAATTCATCATCTTATTCATCCTCTTTCTTGTCTTTCTCCCATATCAGGGTTGCTTTATCTTCTTAAATCTGCTCAATACGGGGTGCAGCGTATTTTCTTCTTTCACCTTTATTTAACCCTATAGGGTAAAGTCACCAGTGTTCAGCCAGAGACCTATTGTCGGCCTCTGCCCATATTTTGTATGAGTGGGAAGAGTACGAAAGATATATTTCCCACTCTTCACACTCATATGAGGTCGACTACTGGTTTCTGGCTGACCACTGGGGACTTCACCCTATCTTACTAATATTATGGCTGGGCGGATTTGAATGAAAAATCGGATTTGAACGGAATTGAATGGAGATAGCTAAGGTATAAAATAGGAATAATGGTGATTGAAACCGCGGACGAAGTCGCGGGCAGAAGCTTATAGTATTATAAATGCGAAAGTTTACATGTTGGTTTCTCAATCACGCAAGAAAAATTTGGCACAGATATAGATTAGGCTACTTTTTATAGCGGAAAATTGGACAGTTCCCGAGAGAATAGGGATAGAAGACTTCTACATGGACGGAGTCCCAAGCAAAATATAGCATTATGTAGTTTTAAAAGTCGAACAACGTTGAAAACAACTTAAGGTACCTGTGTTACGATGATTTCAATACACGTGTCTCTTCGCCCAATGACATACTTATGGGTATAAGACAGATTGAATTGCAAAACGACCGGCCCTGCTTACTGCGAAGCAAAGCTATTGCTTCTGTTAGCTTCACTAAACACATTCGGTGCCAAGCGGAGTGATTAACTAGCAAAACGGACCCGGTTTAGCGTCCATTATACTTAACTATGACACCACATGATCAAGTTTGGCTTAGCCAAAGCTAAACCTTTGCCAATACCTAAATAACTTCAAATACTTTTAGCTTTTATACTGTTGTATACTAAAGAGAACTAGTTTCTTTATGCCTCTAACAGATTTTCTTCTTTTTTAAACCCACGTCAGAATCGGTCTATCAATTTGGGAGCTACGTGGCCACAGACAGAAATTTATAACACTCCGGTTTATATACACACACTGTATAGTCTCCACACTTTTTTCTTCACTCGGCAGTCGATACAAAACCGGCATTTTGCCGCGATCGGAATATTTTCAACGGAACTGGGTTCACGTGACTGCGAACGCGCACGTGAGTCCGGAGTCGTGACGTCATGCCGTCAGCACGCCGGCAGGTGGCGGTGCAACCTTAATGTGAATGACATTATTCTAAAATAGCTAACTTTACTCTTTAGTTTATACGATTTGGGCTCTGGAATTAGAGGCCATTCTGTACCCGACTGAAGGAGGAGGGTCATCTCATGTGTTTATCAGCATGTGTGTATGTATGTTTGTTGATTTGTGGCGCTCTAAAAACTGAACGCGTAGGCCGATTTTGATTATTGTTTTGTCAAACGATTTATCTTAATCTTGTGAGTGTAAAATAATCTTCAGGTTCTTTCATATTTTTTTCATTTTGAATCATCGTTATTTATTATTCATGACTATTTAAAGTTGGTCAGCAAGTTGGGTTATTACTGAAATAACTATGGCGACTGACCGACCCATGTGAGAATCGACCTCCTTCTGCATGTAGAAGGCAAACAAACACACAGGGGCACTATTCTACTCGGTAAAACCAAACCACATTTCTTTTGACATGTTAATATACATAATAGTAGGAAAAAAACATTTTAGAGTCCAGCTTCTCGTCTGGAGACTTCACTTTAGACCAATCTATATAGGGCCCAAACTCAAACTAAAACTTCAGTAGCTTCAGAGATTATCCTCATTATGGAAAACCCAATTTAACCTCCTTATAATATAAGCATATTATAGATATACCCATAGCCCAAGCTTAGAGCTTAGTCCGTGTAATTTTAATATTCAAGGCCGACCAAAAAGTTAATTCCAGAAGTATCCACAACACACGTTGAATCATTTGTGCAGTTGGCCCGAGAGCCAGTGCATTGGAACTATGCCACACGAGTTTTATTTTTACCCCCATTGCGAAACAGGGGGGACGACGACGTATGTTCGTTGATTGAATACAATTGAGGGTTTTGTTGTTGGATGGGGTACAGCCACGATGGTTAGAGCCCAATGAACACGCCACAGAGGACTTCATAACGCTAGCGTAAACTATTTTCGAATATTAGATTAGCGCTCGATGCAACCGTCCGGGAGCCGTCAGAGTAAATCCTTTTTTCGATAGAAATAACGTTTGCAGATTGCAAGATACATGTCTAGGGCCAGCTGTACCCTTACCATGAGTGACAATTACCTTACTCGTCAGAGTCGAATGCTTTGTCCCTCGCAGACCTTGCGGTATTCTTTTAGAGTGCGTGGGACAGAGCCGTCCACTCGCCAGCGAGTACGGCAGTTGTAGCTCATGGTAAGAGTGTGAGATTGAATATCAGTTGGATAAAAGTTAAATAAAAATATATCGGTGTCGCCAAGTCACCAGCGATATTATCAATCTGTGTATATGAGGTGGTGATATGATTTTTTTCAAACGATGCGAGTAGTGACATCCGTGTAATCCCCGCATAAGTGGTTTCGCGTCGTCACTCGTGCGTCGCTCCTCACGTGTGGCGACAAAAGGCAAACGGCTGGCTCCTACGATGCGAGCTACTCGCTTGCTTTGTCCGGATTAAGGCTAACGCTAGGGAGATTAATTAATAATTAATTAATTGTTCAAAGATTTCTTGGTCTTATTATATGTACGAGTACGTTTGAACATATATCCCTTTTTTACTAGGGAGTCGAGGATATAGTTTATACAGCAAAAACTATTTAAATTAACCATACTGTGTTGTTTCTATTATTTGTTAGAAGCGAATTTAATTAAATTTACATAATGTTCTGTGTTCAGAATTATTACTCAAAGTTTTCCTTACACGTGCGTCACGTGCTGGGACTGCTGGGGCTTGGTTTACATACAAATGGGTATTCCATTCCGAAGGATTATTCGAGGGGTCATCATTGGCACAGATTAAATAAAAGTTACTTACGGCCCCACCCGCTGTCAGTTAGAGGGGTCAAAACGGGATCCTGTTATACCGATTAACACGTTTGATCTTCTTGATCTCGCCTATAGGTGCCGAGATCCCGGTTGCGCGGGATTGGAAGCCCTAGAATGACTTATTCTTTGGAACTTTTCTGGAACGAAGGAATACTCCGTTCTTTCCCGTTAAAACCATAAACGGACAATCCATTCACATGTGTGTATGACACTTTATCATCATCATCATCATGTCAGCCGAAAGACGTCCACTGCTGGACATGGCCTCCCCCAAGGCTCTCCACTCAGACCGGTCTTGTGCTTTTCGCATCCACCGCGCTCCCGCGATCCTGAAGAGGTCGTCTCTCCATCTTGTTGGAAGCCTACCTACAGCTCGTTTTCCGGTCCGCGAACGCCACTCCAGAACTTTCTGACCCCATCGGCCATCAGTCCTGCGAGCAATGTGTATGTCTCCCGCCCACTGCCTCTTCAGTTTAGCTATTCTATGGCACTTTATGCGATAATTAAATTATTTATTTAATTCCAACATAGCGCTTACGTGACATTATTGTAGGTACAAACATACTACCCGTATACTATATTATGTGATTTAAAATGTATCGTGTGTAAAAACGTGAGATGTGATAGGTAATTAAACCTGTATGTTACGTTATGTATATGTGTGTATAAGGACTGTCGTTTTTTCAACATATATGTGTTGCAATCAGTCATTGTTACTGTTTGGTAGGTGTATTATTTTATCATTGTTTTGATATTGTTATCTTAAAGACTTTCTCGTATATTATTTATTACTCAATTTATAATACGCATATAACACGTAGGTATACGTTTAAGGTTTATAGTTTTTTTGCGTCGTACAAGTTAAAATGTATAATACATAATTTAGTAGCGTAAGCTGTCTCTGGAAAGTTCTTCAGAATTTTTGCTATAATATCTCAAATGCACGTCAAAAACTTTCCCAACGCACAGACTACCTATTAAGTCAATACACAGAGTGGCCAATTTTATAGACAACTCAGTAGATAAATGATTGAGATTCTATTACTACAGTGTTTTTTTAAACAATTAATGTTTAGCTTTTTTTTAAATTATATTAAGTTTCCCTAAATATTACTAAAATTATGGTCACCTAACGTTTTCATGTTAAAAATTGAGAAATTGAGTACCTATGTATAGGGTGGCCATGATCCCGAATAAAAAGAATTCAATGTTTATGTGAATAAAAGCAAATTAATTGTCTTAACGCTTTAGAATCTATTACGTTATTAACAGCTTATTCCTTTAAGGGGTAAAAAAAAGCTATTCTAGCGCTGCCATTTTCCACAAATATGCAAATCTAGCACGATACCCACAGGGCAATTCTTTCTGGTCTGGCTATTTACAAAAGCTGTAATTATAAATGACAGTCTATCCTTGTTCCACGTTCCCACATTAATATGAGTGAGAGCAGCATCAAACCCGTATTAGGTAAATGCCTAGATTTACGTCTAAACAGAGCGCATTGATATGTCAACTTGCCAAATACCCGTCATTTTTTGTCGTCCCAAGCTGAAATTTACCACGTTAGCGAAACTGCGCAAAACAGCGATGCCAAATTGGATACTCAACAAGTTCAGAAATTCAATATAAACATAATATAAACAAACCAATTTACCATTATTTACTTCGTAATTGCTTTGAAGATCGGCATGTTCTTACCTGTCTAACGTTTTCAAATTCATTTCCAGTGTAAATAAATATTGATGATATGTTTTTCTATAATGATACGTCTGGTGGCGATACGGGTATGTACTAGTTTGTTATTATCTTGGCCCATTTCCATAGATTCGGTGTATACGATGTACCAAACAACATTGTATTAAATTATGATACGTAACGGCATCGCGGCGGAGATATTAGAGACAAAGTAATATCGCGTCACGTGGCACTGACACGAGCGTCTGCGCACTACAGAAATACATATTGTAGAGATAAATCATTCGAGGGATGAGGGGATATTGACAAAACCAACAATGTAATGATTTACGAAAAAATTAAACACACAAAAAAAGTCAGAGCCTCTTTTCTACACAGTAAAAAACAATATCGTTTTTGACCTCGTATTGTCTACGTCTCACACATTATGTTATGTTTAGTAATAATAATACTACTAAGAAATAAATAAATAAAAAGCAACGACTATTTATTAGGCCAATTAACAATTAGCACTAAAATGTTCTAAATTTGGAAGAGCGAGGTCTCCAGACAATAGGTATTGTAAACAAAAACCAATTGTTAACGAAATAAATAACGTTGAATTTTTGAATTTCGAACGTCTTGATAGCTCTTATTTACTTGACAGTAATGGCGGCCGAGTGAAAAATAATATCATAAAAGGTAAAATACGATTTGGATTTTAGCGCCTAGAATTGAGGCCCAGGACATCTATTCTTAGGACACCTTAACCAATATCATGTTATATTGATGAGAGTCATGAGGGTCCGGACGGTCCGGTCGGAACGCTACCAACTTATCCTGTACCCTACCGCCTAACAGCGTTTCCATTATTGATAGATAGATAGATAGATAGATTCATTTATTCGGCTATTAAATAAAACAAAAGAAACACATGCATTGTGTTCCGGTATGGGGAAGACAACTATACCCTTACAATAAGTTCCAATTACCATACTGGCTAGAGAGTACGGTGATTGTAACTCATGGTAAGGGTACTGTCAAAAGAAAGGGTTCCTTGCACATCGAAGTTCGAAGTTACGTCACCCTCTCTCGATTTAGTCTCGATTGACGAGTGACAGGGACGCGGCACCCGAAGTTTCGAACTTAGTGGTTTGTGGTTACCCTCCTTCAGTGTAAAACGTCAAAAAGTGAAGCTCGGCGTGTCACAGTCTAGAACTAACCTGCGAAACGTGACCGTTATAAATGAACCGCACGTGCTTCGTTCTGCTATTGTTGAAGGAATGGCTTTTTTATTAATTAGCTGGCACAAACTAGAAACCTGTTAACATCTCAACATCTGCCGTCAAACAATCACTCTTAAACGATTCCACTCGGCACATTTTTGTAGAGGTTTGTAAACATGGTTTATTTCATACGTTTCAACATAGTCCGAGTTTATCAGTTAGAAATGTTTGCATCGAAAAATCGACTTCAAAAACAATACAATAACATCTTTTAAAATGCAAGGTCAGTCCAACTGAAGGCGGCTTTTGGCTAAAAATATTGTGGGATGCCGACTTCAGTTTGGCTGACCTTTTCACCTTTTTGAATGCGCTATTTCGCTTTTTTTTCAAGTTTTTATGGGTCCTTTAAATTGATCATAAAAAGCTGTTATATAGTTCCACTTCTCAATTAATAAGAAACTATAGGAAATTTCAAGCGGCAATGTCATAGTCATATAATTATATGTGCTTTTTCATAGTCGCTTAACTATCTTAATCGAGATATCTTACCGCCTCCCTTGGTACCGTTGAGGAGTTTCGGGGGCCATCAGTTTGATTCCCTGCGTGTAAACTTTAAACCTCCTTTTCCCAAAAAAACCCAGCCCCACTGAAACACGTGACTCGACTAAATTATGATCAAATATAATTTTCCGAGAGTCACGTGCTTATTTTTAAACAAATATGCCGCGTGACAGTCATTTTATTTATTTTGTCGATATGAAATCGTTGAATAAATTCATAGGACATGCGTGAATATGTTTATGAATCATTATTCAAGGTAAGTACCTACTTTACGATGTCGAAAACTCTGGATGCTTGAAGAAACAACATAGAGAACACACTCAATTACAATAAGAAGTACCTACTTTCAAAACGGTTTCTATATGAAATTGTTTACGATCTGCAGGACTTCTTATCTGATTGAATCATCCAATTCTTCATGTGTAGGTAAATAGGTACTTCAGTAAGAGGAACCTGTCGGTAATTCGGCATACCCAAGGGTGCCCGAAACTTTACTCTTTCCAAAAAAAAGGTAACTAGGGTAAAGTCACCAGTGGTCAGCCAGAGACCGGTAGTCGACCTCTGCCTATATTTTGTATAAGTGGGAAGAGTACGAAAGATATATTTCCCACTCTTCGCACTCATATAAGGTCGACTACTGGTCTCTGGCTGACCACTGGTGACTTTACCCTATTACTATTTTATGTCTCGAACCTCCTTGTTTTCCTTCAGGCACAGCCGGCCAAAAATATTAAGTCCAGTTCAAGCGAGGTGTTGGGTATTGTACGGATGCCCTGCCCACCTACGTCACAGGCAAAGTTCGCGCACGTGCTTCAAGAGTTTAGAATTCTCACTCTGCTCACGTTTCTCTTCCAAAATGTTTTCTTTAAAGAAAAACGTGAATGATCTGAAAATAATGCTTTGGGCGGCACGTGATGGCTACAGTCGCCTTAAAATCGTATGATCGTGACATACTTTATAAATGATCACAAAATAAGGATATATGGTAGGGTATCGAAGCGAAATGTTTTTGTTTGGGCTTGTCTAAGTTCTGACGGGCCCGCCAAGATGCACTACGCTAACTAGCGTTTCTATTCGTTTCGTTTTAATCAATCACGTCACTGGTAGATCACGTGACTTTTCGTATCACGTCATCTACCAGCGACGCGATTGGTTTAAAAACGAAACGAATGGAAACGCTAGTCAGCGTAGTACATCTTCGCAGGGCCCCCCGATACAGTCGGTTTCTTACAAGAAGCTGCACACTTTTGTACCTTAAGCCTTACAGATTAGTGCAGTAGTTCAAACAACTTGTAGGAGACAGAACGATTGTGTGATCTCTCTCCAGGCGGGCGTTATGGCTGGGGACCGATGTCCATTGGGATGAAGTTGGAAGTTGTATACAACTGACTAGAGAAACTTCGTTAGCGCGATGAAGTACACTTTAGTTCCACTGTCTGACGTTGGTGGCGAGTCGGTTGATACAAGTTGCCGTTAGATGGCGCTAGGTCGCCACAAGCTTATAGGGCTGACACCGTACCATGCATGGTTAGCATGCCATGATCATGACCCCGTATTACTCCACTGATGGACTTACGCCTCTAACATTGTTCGCCACCGGTCCATCCAGTTACCAGCTACCTTGCGAAGATCGTCCTGATCGTCCTACTTAGTCTTTATTTTCCCTTCGACGGGTTTCGCTCAAGAACATGATAACTCCAATAGATATCTACCGTGTACAGGCTGGCTTGTTCAACTTCAGAATGCTGACGGCTGGATTGTTTTGTAGTCTTGTAAAGGTGTTCTGATAAAAATAGAGGTTAATCTCTCAAATACATAGTACTGTCTTTTTATGTTACATTTAGTGAGAAAAAATATATTGATTATTATGAGGGTTTGCTTCGCCCGTTTTGGACTAGTGGTCGATATGACGTCATTTTGTTTGTAACGTTTTCTTGTTGCGTTTTCTTTTTTTTAAGTCTAGCGCTCTTTAGCCATTAGCAGAAATGTATTTATTTATTATCTTAGTATATAATGAATAATGGACAAATGTTGTTCGGACGCCCTTTAAAAAAAGTCCCTCTTGCTAAATTCGTAAGCTACGTCAGTAAAAAATTCTACGTCACTAAATACGTCAACAGGAAAACAATTACGGCCAAGAAAGAAGTTTGTATAAGGGTGCCTATTGCCTACGCCTCAGGCGAACATTCTCGCACGTGTCCGAAGGTTTTCTTTGTTAACCAAAAATGAAAAAATACATAATGCTTTCCCTGTTCACGTGTTTATTTGAATAAAGGAAAAACGCGCAATATTTTTGAAACAGTAACACAGTCGCCTGACTTGACCCGTGCGGTCAAGTGTGAGTCGGACTCAAGTACCGAATTTGTTGTTTTTCTTCAGGGCTTATGTGTTTTACCGTTTTTACGATTCAACAACAAGAACACCAGAACACCTATATTTAATATTATAGTGCAGTCGATTCGAGTTGTTCAGCTACTATGGATCGCTGCCTGTCGCATAACGTTAATCATTTTAGCGTACCTATTTTTTTTTCATGTGGCTTGACGCTGTCATTATTCAATGAGTGTTCCAAATTGGCTTAACAATTAAAGTCATTGACAGTACAAACCTTGAAGTAAAACAACAAATAGTGAGTTGACTTGCGCTGATTCGATTCAAAATCCATTTCAAATCGTTATATAAGTACCTAAGTATTAATAACTATTGCGCAGCGATTCGGTACCCTCGGTGTTCGAGTCCGACTCGCACTTGACCAGTTGTTCTGTTGCATAAAATTCGACGATGCGATATCACACTGTGTAGTCAGTTACGAATATAAATGCGAATTTTTTGTTTGTTATTCCACGCTGAAATAGATGGAATGGAATTTAGAATCCATCTTTTATCCCGAAATATCCCATATACCAATTCTACGCGGACGAAGTCACGGGCAGAAGCTGGTTGAATATGATTCACGTTTGATGCGTGACGTCAGAGCCTCAGAGGTGAAATATTTCTTTTCCAGACACGTGCCCGGTGACTGGCGGTGACGACTTTCATTACTTTGACTTTGAAAAAGTTTCTCTTTAGAAATGGGATGGCTGAGTCACGTTTGCTGTTTCGACGTAAGAGGAATGTATTTTTTCTAGCCACGTGCACGTGCGGCCTGCTTCCCGTGCGCAGTGAGGCAGTGACGCCAGAGGCCTGTTTCATGAAGAGCTACAAGTTACAAATTACAAGCGGGAGTCCCTTTCTAACTCCTTTTGCTAGAAAGATACTTCCGTTTGTAATTTGTAACTGTAGCTTTGTGAAACGGGTCACAGTGGGCCCAATATGGCTGCGTTTAGCATGACAAAATGTGGACAAAACATCCGTGACTTTATGACGGGGTTTTTCTTCCCAATTTCGCTTCATTAAACTTATCGCAGTAGTTTCATTTCTCAAACGAATCTTTCGCATACTTAGGTACATTTCGCATTTTATTCATTTGATCAAATAATCATTTGGCATCTTTTTACTTTGTCAACTTTATTAATACAAACGATTAGTCAGCAAAAAAAAGTTTGTTCAAAATGTCAACCTATGTAGTTTATTATATTACGGTGTTAGTGTAGGGACGATGCAAATCATTCTCCTTATTTTATTTTGCGTAAAATATGTTATACCAACTGAAACATTCGACTAGGTACATGAAATTTGGGAAAATAAAACATGAGCAAGTAAAATCAGCTAACTATTAAATTGCGATAAGTTTTTTAACTTATGATTTTTTGACAAATGATAATTTGAGTTATAATTTAAGAATTTGGGAAACATTTTTTGCCTACACATAGTAATCCCTTTTTGAAACGTATATATTTCACACGAGAGTGACGGATGCTTTATCCGTTTGTCACGGGATAAACGCAGCCATAGACAAATTTGATGGCTTTTAACTTTGAAAATGTAACTTTGCTTTGGAAAGGCGAGCCGTCAACCTTAGTTATGTTGTTCTGCTATTGGTTCATGTTTAATATTCAAACGCGTTGAGTAGGTCTTACTTACGTGTTGTAGGAACATTTAGTGCAAGAGCTGTTTAAAAGTAAATTTAGCATAAGAGCCTACGAGAGTGATAGTAAAAGAAGTTAAAACCGGAAGGTAGTTTTTAGAGTTAAAAATTGAATGCACACGGTGCAATATTGTACCAAAACATCATGCCAGGATACGTGACCTACTAACTTAACATAATTTACATAGTACTTTACCTTCCGAATACCTCAATAATGCGGATATTTTCGAGAGATCTACATATGTTTAAATTTGGTTACATGTGGCATGCTTAAACAACATTCAATGAATGCTATTCGTATGCATCATTTCAAAACCTCTTATCATTTTATATGTGTATTGCTTTTAGTTGCTAGTTTAAAGTTCTTAAAAACCGAAATAAAATATACATTAGCTCGATAGTGGTCAAAATGTGTCATTTTAAACTGCTCTTAATTTGTAAACTATTTACTTTGATTTTATTAGACTTGTATGGTGAAATGATTTTTTGTCATCAGCCTTAAGTGTATTTACTTAGATGTATTTATATATTTAATATACTTTAATAAACGATATATTTTTAACGATCACATCTAATTCAGAAAATCCAGGGAGAAATTAACTTAATCACCAGTAGAGCTGGAGTACCCCAGGGGTTATAACTAGGCCCAGTGTTGTTTTATTGTTTCTCAAAAATATATTTTGTTTCAGTTATAACAACACCGAGGAATACCGTAACGCCGAGCATCTGGGGTTCGCGGCACCTTCCGAGGACGAGGACTACCAGGCCGGCTTTCTGAAGAAGGGGAAGGTCTCAAGGGCAAGTTATACATGCCCGCTTTTTTAAATCACATATTGTATTCTGGTTGATGTAGCTTCTTCTTGGTCTTCCTCTGAATCCCCTGCTTTCAATATTTCCCTTTATGATGTTTTTGTTCAGCATGTCGTGCCTCAATAAATAGCCAATGCCTCCTCTTCTGTTCTCATAATCTCCAATATCTTTCTTTTCTTCTTTACCCTCTGCATTATTTCTTGATTTGATACCATTTCCGTCCAACTAATGCCTTATAAAGAGTTCAAGGAGCTAGCAGAGAGGAGAAAAGATTGGAAATTACTCCACCGACAAGAGAAAAGCTCTTAAATTAAAAAAAGGGAGATTATTATAGTAGATTCAGTGCAGTAATGCAGCAAATGTAGAAAGTCCATTTAAACTTTTCAAAATTCAAAATTCAAAATATATATTCAGTAAATTGGCCACATGAGGGCTCTTTTACATGTCGGTAATATAGAGTGAATCTACTAGCGCTTTGGACATACTTATGGACGATTTTGACATCGCGGCTAGCGTAATTCAAGCCCCGCAACAATGTCAAAAAGATCTCTCACGTTACACCTGTATTGCGTACAAATTATGAATAAATAATTGAGAATCGAGAATAGTTGGTGACCCAGCCTACAAAGCTAGCGCTCCCGAGTTTGGGCAAATATATGTGTGATGAGCACGAATATTTGTTACTGAGTCATGGATGTTTTTATATATTTATCTCGACAGTAATTTTACATGCGTTCACGCACGTATACAAACGCTAATAAGCTTTAAACTCTACCCGACACGTGACTGACACAAAAACCCGATTGCAACTGACTGACATATATCCGCCACATCCAAACCAAACCAGAACATCTCTAACTAACAAACACGAATCATTCCAATTTGGGGCTTAGTATGACGGCATTCATTATAAATTAGATGCTGCTGTATGGTGACTTAGTACAGTATTTAGTCATTAGAATCGAACGCAACTGCATTAACAGCCGTTGTAACTTAAGTTTGTTTATGTAAGTTTGCGTTTTTTCGGATTGCACCTGTCTTGAAAGCACTTGACTCGACACCCTACTTTGTTCGAGATAGATACTCGTATAGCTGAAGCGTGATAACTTGATAAAAAAATCATCTTTCATGATGTAGTAATGGTTTATCTAAATTAAAAGACGTATTGAGCCGTCGACTATTATACTTATATAATAATAGTCCTCCGCAACACACAGCTACACTTGCTAAAGAAACATAATTATTACAATACACCAGTACATAGGCAAGGTTTCTTATATTATCAATTATCACCAATCTCACTTTGTTCTACTGATAATATACTGTCACAACACGGGATTGTTGAGCCACTTGCCACTGTTCGCATTTTGGCCGTGTAATGCAAATCTGGTTTAGGCGGTTGTACTCGTGAATCCAGTACTTATGTATTACTCGTCTAAATTACGAAGGTAGCAAGTGGCTTAACGTACGTACGTATCGTCGTCACTTTCGTTCGATTCGTAACGTTTTCGTTACGTTTCGTTCATGCGATTGCGATGACATTGAGATTTACCGGCTTATTGTCAATGAATCGTTTCGTTATAACTTTCTATTTATTGAAATCGGTTCATATCAAGATATGGAAGCCATATTGCCCTTTAACGTTATGATAGCTCTTTACTTAACAGTACTTAATGCTGGCCGACTTAAAAACTATACGATAATATGACAAAAGCACAATACAATACAAAATACTTCAAGGAAAGTTTTAACCAATATAGAGCTCCTGACCTACCCTACTCGCGTGACGTCATGGCTATAAACGTGGCCATGTCTAATTGGACTTATGCCGGCTTACTGCGTAGTTAAGTACTCGTACCTAGTTTGCACGGTATCGTAAAAACGTGAGCTCAACACGTGCACTTTGCTTCGTTGAATATATTTAAAGCACGCGTTGTAGATTAGCTTTGTACTTGCCATTGGTTAATTATACTCAGTTAACTAGTACTTACTGGTTAAGCGTACAATACACTAGATAATTGCAATTTGGTGAATCTACTTTAACCCAAACGACTTTTTTATCCTGCGTTACGATAAGATTAACTTTCACATCAATTTAAAGTCGGGGTCAATTGAAATGATAAAAGATGTAAACAAATCAGTACTGTTTGACACATAACCTCAAATAATATAATAGATAATACTTCTACTAACGAGTTTTGATTAAAGAAACGCATAGTTAATAGTTATAATCTTAAACAGAATGTAAAAGTAACAGTCAAGCGTGTAAATCATTCAAATATACCTCACGCGACGCCCAAAAGTACGTGATTATGGTGTAGGTAATAATGGTAAGTAGGTCCGTTTAGTAAATCTTTTGTTATTTAGATAATATTGAGTTTATACTTAAACTGCGCGTGCAGTTTTTAAATGTTTTTAAGATTTGAAACAGTTGATAAATGGAATGTTAAGGTTTTATTCCAGTTTTTTAAGAAATACGTTTTCTAACACATATAAGATTACTTCAATTGTCACGTTCGTGTTCGACCCACACAAAGTTGATTTACCCAAATACCGAATGAAAGGCACATCTGACAGAGCAAAAGTGATCTAAATACGACGTGATTTAGGCTTTTATTTTTGTCTAAATATAATAGGAGACATAAAAAACACAAGTGATAAAAAGCCAGGACTTCTGTTCCACTTTGTTGTTAAACTATAGTTGTTTAAAATCACGGAGCTTAGCAAGCGGGGCAATAACAATATTTATAAAGATACAGGACAAACACATTTAGGTCAAGCGGAATAGAGCATTACGACATACGTCAGGATTTTGTGACTATTGTCAGGAGCAGATTTTCCGAAATATAGTCAAAAGCAATGGAACGGTCACTTTGTATAGAATTTCCGTAGAAAGTGACCCGTTTTCATTGCTCTTGAGTGTAGTATTCTATAATAAAAAACAAGATTCACATTTTGCGATTCATTTATCCAAAAAAGATAGATGTAGCTGCTAACCAATAATACACATAAACACTTGCACAGTGCAACCATTTTCTTATTAGTTATCGGCAATCTTCGTTTTTCTATTACACACGAGTGACTGTCAGTCGCGAGTGCAAGCGTGATAGCGATAGCCAGCCGAACGCTATTAAGAAGCTGGGAATACTGTAGTGGTTTGTTACATTAGTGTAGTTTTAAGTAAGTTAGTACGTTCGGGTAACCTTTGCCCTCGTGCTTTTTCACCCTTCGATTACAAAACAACCAGCTTATAATCAATTTCCTACACAGCAAGATCCGATGTCCCACCGGATCATCGAGAAGAGGCGGCGCGACCGCATGAACAATTGTCTCGCAGACCTCTCCCGGCTCATTCCTCCAGAATACCTCAAAAAAGGTCGCGGCCGCATCGAGAAGACGGAGATCATCGAAATGGCAATTCGACACCTGAAGTTCCTCCAAGAACGCGCCAATGGTTTGTACCATGGCTTTGCCCTCGTTGGGCCACCGGCTATGGTAACGTCTTTTACTTATGTCGTGGAGTTGTTAGTCGCACGTATTGCCAGGTAATTTTAAAGGTCATGAGGTAAGGCAAAGTGGTCTGGTATTCCGGAATTCCAGAGGGTTGAGTAGAATTGTTTTAAAACTTTGGGCAGTAGGGAACGTTTCCGTCCACGGAACGATTTCCAATGTTTTGAATTGTTACTTTAACTGTTGAATTATGATAAAAAACACAGCATATTTGACATTAAAGTTTGAACAGTTTTAATTGCCTTTGGATGAACCTTTTGATGCCTAAAGGACTACCCTTTCCCGAGTTTAAAGCAACCCTTCTCTATCCCCTCAGCTACACACTTACAAATTATCTTTTTCTGGCAATTCAGATTTACTTTTCATGTTTCACCGCGGATGACAGCTCCTTGCCCATTTTTTTTTATTTGTAAGTATCCCTTAAATAATAATTTTGCTAGCTTTTATTTTGGTAAAGCTGTCCTTTTATCAATAATGAGTTATGATTTACGTTTTCCACGTTCCGTTTTGGAAATAAAAAGAAATTTATACTTCATAAACGTCGAAGATTATGGAATGAAAGTTTCATAAACGAGCACGATTGATGGCAAAAGTAATATGAAAACAAGCAAATTTCCATCTGTTAAGTTGCAAGCTTTGAATTTGGTTGAGCCAAATACACCATACACACGCAGAAAGTTAGGAGTTCCTTCCAAAACAGACTACCGACTCATCACGAGCCTGTCAACCGTCTGACCTTGAGGCAGGACAATCTTTATGGATGTCGTAAGAATTGGCCTTATAGCCTAGCTATAGGCTTGTCCCTGATGCGTAAGTAGTCTAGCGTATCGGTCGTCATTTTGCCCCGGATTCTCTTCTAGCTGCTGAGCGGGTCGCAGGCGACGAGTTCCGGGCTGGGTTCCAGGAGGCCTTGGCCGAGGCTGCCAGGTTTCTGGAGCTGCAAGGGTATGGTCCAGCTGATGGTCTCTGCTCACAACTTGCTGCGCACTTACAGCGGCATGTGGATCTTGTCACCAGGGGTGAGTTTTAAGTTCTAACTAGACTAGTTCTTGTTGTAGTATTAATGAAATTTATCTGGTGCTTGATTAAAGCAGATTTGTCAAATTTCTTGTAGGTACCAATCGTGAGAGATAGAGTGTTTACATCAGGCTTTTTCACGCAGTAGAGGTACCCAGTAGTCCGTTTTTACCTGGTATTATAACTGATTCGAAATCATTTTGTTTGTTGATTAGTGTAAGAGTTCAAAATGGGAATACTATTTTTTACTAAGTACATTTGCTATCCGTTCTCTAACTAAACTGGCTTAACTAAGTAAACTTTACGAAGTCAAAACAAGTTCCATCCATTCTTGACAGTCATACTTCCCGACCAAAGAGCTCTTTTTTTAAATCACGTGTCTCCACCGAAATCTTCTTTCTCGGTTACTTATTAAAAAGGTGTAAAAAGGGTCATGATACAAACAGGTATTGGTGGTTTCTTAGTTAACTATCATGTAGAGCTCTGCTACTTTTCCATCTTCGGCCCTTTGATAGACATACCACTAATAAATCACTGACCTTTCTGTTCATGTTCCAGGTGAAACCCCTCGGGAGAAGAGACGTGTGCATCTAGGTTCCTCGTCAGAGACAACCAGCTCCTCCAGCAGTTCCCATGGGTACCCAGTGAAGAGCGTGATCGCACGCCGCCCCGATCCGCCGCCGGCACCTGAGCCCTACGAGACCGCGCCGGAGCCCTACCCCATGGAATGCGACAAAGGTAATTGTGCACTGCTTGAAGAATTGACAGTGGAATAAAAGTTGATTTCGGCGTTCATGCCGCCCGTGCGAGCTTCGACGGACATGCACGATGCACTACAGTAGCGGTTGCAGCCGTAATCCTGTTTAAAAATGTACCGTTGCATTATATAAAGTATTAGAATATTCCACAGAATTAATCTCGATGGCAGTGCGAGCAATTCGAGGAGGCCTGACGGCGCCTAGACCTACATTACTGGAGAATGCCGGTAAATACAACGAGATTTGAAAAAAAAACAAGAAATTTCAATTTTGAAAACCTTTCAGAAGTGTCCAAGTGCAGCGGAGATCCTGTAACTCATTGTCAGATCAACTTAGAGATTAAATATTACATTGTTATAGGATCTTATATGAGTTATGTACTCGTATGTGTTTGCCCTCTTATTCCAACATATCTTGCCCATTCTATTAACGGGAACTGGTTGGTGACAAACCAACAGACAAACTTAATCTAAAGTGTCGAGTAAAATAAAAACTGTTAAAAACAAATCTTGCACAGAGTAATCTTTTGTGCTGCAAAGGTGCACAGCCATCTTAGCCCTTTTCCCCATTCCTTAACCCGTTCATGAGGGACCAATTATGTTTCGGTATGCGAAAGACCTATCACCTACCCGCTTCTCTCCTCTATGGTAGGTAATCAGAGCAAATGCTCGTTAGTCACATTAGAATTTCCAAAGTTTTAAATGTACTACTTTAAAGTTACCGGCCAGTTTTGTCATTTTTGTCATGAATCGTCGCTACCAGCATAGAGGTGGCTTGGCAAACTGGCAACCATAACGTTGTAAGCAAGAGCTTTTGGAAAAAGTGGAATTTTGCAATTGTTGCTAATAGGTACTCCTAACGGCGTTCTTATTTTTTCAAACGTGCCTATTTTTACCAAGCAATACAGTCTATTCTCTTTTTCCAGTGCCCAATGACCAGTTAGCAGCTCCAGAGGACCCACCCTCCGAGGGCGAGCCCCTCCCACTGGACGGTCGGCGCAAGCGGGAGCTGACGCTGCGCACGATTCGCAAGCCCGACCACGGTGACGACTTTCTACACTCATACAAGTTCAAGAACTCCATCGAGAGGAGGTTCTCGAGATCACAGGATACCGAGGTGTGTACAATTTACAATAATTATCAAAACATTACCCGCCGAAAGACATCCACTGTTA
The DNA here is from genome assembly GCA_923062465.1 of Acleris sparsana. Classification (NCBI taxonomy): domain Eukaryota; kingdom Metazoa; phylum Arthropoda; class Insecta; order Lepidoptera; family Tortricidae; genus Acleris; species Acleris sparsana. Next base: position 3,676,940 of record OV281288.1, read on the forward strand.
AACAAAGGCCCTCTCCCAATCGCCACAAACGGTCTTGTGCAGCTCGTGTCAACTCTACAAAGAACAAACAATCTTCATAAAATCATTGGTCCCACTTGTGGAGCGCTTCACGCATCTCCCGGTACGTCACAGTCACAATATCACATCGTCATGATCTAAAAGCAGCCTTTAAATAGGCTTGCCCACGCTTCGACTAGGTATGTGGATGCCAGTCGAGGTCTCTTCAATATAAGTTAACTACACCAGCCCCAACAGGAAATCCCACAAAAAATTCAAGTGAACGATTTGAAAAAAATGACAATTTCAAAAATAAAAATGAAGTTATTTTGTCTACTTGTACACTTGTGAAGTTGTAGAGTTGTTTGCTGTTTTGTTTTGTTGCTTGCACCTACCACAATTTACCCAGGCCATGATCGATGTGACGCTCGGTAATCCCCGACAAGATAACGAAAGTCAGGGTGCGGCTCCACTGAGGCGGAGACGAGCGGAGATGTGCTAATATTAACCAATTGAAGGCGCATGCGGTCACATCGAGCGCGCCCTGCGCACGTTATTTTAGATTCTATTGGTTAATATTGGCATAGCTCCGCTCCACTCCGCATATCTCTGCCTCAGTGGAGCCGCAGCCTCACACTGGGCGACAAGCAAAGAAGTACAGTTGCCCTAGCCAAGGTGCAAATGATACTAATGTTTTTCTTTTCTGTCACTCAATATGTACCTATGGGATAATATTACCGTGCTCGTTCTTGATAAACCACATGATCAACTGTCATCCCATACATCTCGCTTTGACGCTCGTGACGGTTTGCTAATTACTTGGTATCGAAAATTACACTTCATGAGTTCTATATCTCCTAAACTAATCTAAATTGTATAATTATGCCAAATTAAACCTGTGGGCAGATAGGATGGATGGATGTAACGATGTTTTAAATCCACTGCAATTGCCATTTCACCGTGGCTTCATTTGGCCTCTTGAAACTGCATCGAGCAAATGCTGGAGTCAACAGCAAACGGAACTGATGAAATAGGGTATACAATAAATTAAGTCAAATTTCTCTGATTATTGTAGTTTAGCATAAGTAAATTAACTCGTAATGTGTCATAAGTAAGTAACAAGCCATTCAAACAGTTGTCATTACCGAGTGTTTCAAATTAAACTGATTCTGTAAAATAGCAATAGTCAGTAATACTACCAAACTATCATGTAAGTGATCATATGAATTTTTGGGACTTTATGATATGACCACCTCGGAATACAAGTCAGACGTTCGCTTCGGTTAATGGGGTTAATGCCTGTTGTATTCGTTAGACAAACACGCGAAACAACTATAACACCTCTCTTTTCCGTCAATGGTTGAAATAAGTTCCTATTATGTACTTCGTTTTAACTTTTTTGCAACATTATAAGTACATAAATCCTTTTTGACTACCATGATAGTTTTCATTTGGATATTTTGAAATTTTGACTTTCTATTATTTCTATTCTGTTCTAATGTTACACTTGACACTTAGAGAAAACTTTCATTTCATCATTGTACGGTCCGTACAAACCGTTCATTCTGCCGCCGTCAGCATTTTACGGCACGTAGCATTAATTACTTACTTTACCTTAAGTTAGTGCATATCCGACCGCCGCGGAGTGTATTCGCTATCTACTTACATTTATATCATTTTATCATTAAACAATTATTACGGAAAGCTCCAGTGTTATCATTATCAACTATCAACTAACAGACGTGCGGACACAACCCGTACATCTTTATGGTCCTTCGAAGCATTTTGGACTAGTGCGCGGTGTTTAAAGAACAAGGCCACGTGACTTCACGACGGAACGTGATTATATATCAAAGACTTTCGACTATACCGTTTTAGCATACGGTACCTATCAGTGAAAATCAAAATCAAACGTTGTCAAATTGAGATACGAAGCATATCAACAGGATAATCAAATATCATATCAGAGTTTTCGTGCTTTAGTGGTTCAACCAGCGGTAGCGAATCGGTCTTGACGGCCTCCCACAAGCGGGTCTCACCGTCTGATTGAGAAATCGCAAATACCATGCAAAGGATCGCTTGAGCACGGGACACGAATATCATCAGCGCCGGAAACATCCGACGTGCTTTAAAGAAATATTTTATTTTATACGAAGGTAAACAAAACCATGGAAGACTTACTCAAGACTCAAGGTCAACTTGCTCAAACCATAGAAAAGGTACTTGTCAATTTCAAAAAAGATGGTCCAGAGCGAAAAAATACACAAAAATAATACTATATCAAACGCGCAGAAAATGCAGTTTCTCAAAAGTAAGGTGAGGGGCGAGGCTGAAAAACTAATTCAACATTTAAAAATCAGTACTGAAAATTATCAAGTATGTTGGCAAATTCTACAACACCGGTACGACAACACTAAGTTAATATTCAGTTCCCATATCAACATCCTTCTTGGACTACCCATCATGCAACAGCAATCAGCAACATCTATAAAAAGGCTACATGATACAACCAAGGAATGTCTACACGCTGTGGAAAATTTAGGTGTAGACACATCCAACTGGGATCCATTGATAGTACATTTACTAACGCAAAAACTCGATGCCGACTCTCATAGCGATTACATAGAACAATTGAAAGACCAGCGAGAGTTGCCCCAGTTATCTGAGTTTTTGACTTTCTTGGAAACTAAATTTACGGCTTTGGAATCTTCACGTCGCAAGCAAGAAATATCAAAACCAAATCAACTAAATTATGAAAAAAGGCCAACTTTTCAAAGACCGTCATATCAAAAACATCATGATCAATATCACAAAGAAAACCGCAATTATCATTCGACACCTAACAAGAATTATCAAGCATTCGCAAGCAAAAACTATCAAAGTGCCGCAACTAACATGACAACATGTTTATATTGCAACTACGAACACGATTTATTTCGATGTCATAAATTTCTAGGCATGTCACCGGAAACCAAACTTGCAACAATATCAACGCGAAAAATATGCCCTAATTGCTTATATAAACATTACGGCAATCCATGTAAATCCGATAAGAGGTGCAAACAATGCAGCGGTGAACATAACACGATACTCCACGATGCATTTGTCGGCAAGAACAAACAAGCCGGCAACGAACCAAATACATCAAAGAACACGGGTCACGTGTCACAAGAGCACGAAGCAGAAACTCTACTATCAACAGCCATCATCAAGGTCAAAGCATATGACGGATCTCTTATCCAGTTAAGAGCGTTAATCGATCAAGGATCTCAAATATCACTTATCACCGAAAACGCTGCCCAACAACTAGGACTACGGAGACAAAGTTATAAAGGATCGGTGTGTGGAATCGGAACCAAAGAAAACAATTCTAAAGGGTTTATCAATATCACAGCCTCATCAATGTACACAGACTATACTTTCAACACGAAAGTTCTTATAATGAATCGCCTGATCAACAATTTACCTAATCGAACATTTGCTAAACCATCATGGTCTCATCTAGAAGGTCTTCAGCTAGCAGACCCGGAATTTAATATCTGTCGACCCATTGACATTTTGCTCGGCGCCGATATCTATTCAAATATAATTTTGACCTCCATTATCAGAAAGGATGAAACTACTCCAATTGCACAACAATCTCGTTTGGGGTGGATCTTATGCGGCAATATGACATCTTATCACTGCAACGTGGTGATCAACAATATCGAGGACATCAGTAGGTTTTGGGCGATAGAAGATATAACCGAAACCTCCGATGACTTATCAATTGAAGATCAATCTTGTATTGATCAATTTAAATCAAAGACTACGCGCCGGCCAGATGGGCGCTATGTAGTCCGGCTACCATTGAAACCTGACATAGGAGAAAAACTGGGTGCTTCAAGATCAAAGGCAGTTGCACAATTTTATCAGCTCGAGAAGAAATTTACAAAAAACAAGAATCTATCAAATCTTTATAAAACATTTATTAATGAATATCAAGAACTCGGACATATGCGTGAAAGCGAAAGAGTCACCTCACCTAGCAACTACCTACCGCATCACTCAGTGCAACGCGATGAATCATCAACTACAGCCTTACGCGTCGTGTACAACGCGTCAGCACCGACGTCATCCGGTTACAGCTTGAACGACTTAATGTACCGTGGGCCAAATTTACAAGCAGATTTATTTTCATTGATTTTAAAGTGGAGACAATACAAAATCGCCTTCACAGCCGACATCGAAAAAATGTTTCGGCAAATTTTGTGTCACGACCAAGATCAATGTTATCAAAAAATAGTATGGAGAGATCAACCAAATCAAGCATTGCGTGAATACGCTTTGACGACAGTCACTTATGGAACAAAATCAGCTCCGTTTTTGGCGATGATGACTCTTAAACAACTGGCCTTAGACGAGAGTCATCGATACCCCGAAGCAGCAAAAATACTAGAACAAGACTTTTACATGGATGATCTCCTAAGCGGCTCTCACAACGTTCAAGAAGCAAAGAAAATACAAAAAGATCTTATCAACCTTCTAAATGATGGAGGATTCAATCTTCGAAAGTGGTCCTCTAACAACCCCTCGTTATTAGAAGGCGGGAACACTATTAGCAATCAAGATTCATTTGACTTTAAACATCAAGACTCTCAAAAAACTTTGGGCCTGAGGTGGAATACCAAAGAAGATATATTTACCTTTGAGTTGAAGATCGACTTATCAACTTCGAAAAAGGTCACCAAACGGTCACTTCTATCAGACATATCAAAACTGTTTGACCCCGAAGGATGGCTTTGCCCCACAACAACCAAACTAAAGCTATTATTCCAGTCGATTTGGAAACAAGATCTGGAGTGGGACGACCAAGTGCCCGAAAGTATCAACAACGAGTGGAGAAATATTAAAGAAAATTTAAGCGAAATAAATAATATCAAAATAGATAGATGGTTACAAACTACAGAGAACGATCCTATCGAATTACATGGCTTCTGCGACGCTTCAGAAAATGCATACGCCTGTGTCATTTACAGCGTAGTTCGAACAGAAGGGCGTGGAGCACAAAACTTATCTCCCAAAATCACTATCATCGCTGCCAAATCCAAACTAGTACCATCAAAGAAAGCCGTGTCTCTTCCGAGGCTCGAATTGACAGCAGCAGTGCTCCTTTCAAAATTAGTAAAACAAGTTAAAAAAGCTTTATCAGGCATTAATATTAAACTACACTGCTGGACCGATTCAACTGCTGTTTTGGGGTGGCTACAGGGTGACATCGCTCGGTGGAAGCCCTTCGTATCAAATAGAGTGCAACAAATCAGAGAAGCTATGCCTAAAGACTGTTGGCGTTACGTTAAATCTGCCGAAAACCCCGCAGATTGCGCAAGCCGAGGGATTACTGCGTCTCAGCTCAAAGAAAACACCTTGTGGTGGAATGGACCTGCTTGGCTACCAACTTACGAAGCGAAACCCCAAGAAAACATATATACAACAGAACAAGACCTCAAAGTATCATAACAAACTAACGTCACCACCCTACGTCACAGTAGTGACATTATCAGCGATTTAATAAATAAGCATAGCAACATCAACCGTATGACGCGTGTTCTCGCATGGATATTGCGCGCAGTATCACGTAACAAACTGAAGTTGGATTATATTACAGTACCGGAGATTCGCCGAGCAAGGAATTTGATTATCAAACACATTCAGCATGAATCATTTCAAGAAGACATAAACAACATTACGTCACAGGGACAAGTAAAACCCAAGAGTAATATCTTGCCACTCAACCCTTTTTTAGACCAGAATGGCCTACTGCGAGTTCGAGGGAGAATAAGCAATGCAAATATCGACCCGAACATGAAATACCCGCTCATTATACCAAACAAAGGTCGCGTGACAGACCGACTTATAGAAAATGCCCATAGGTTAACTCATCATGGAGGAGCACGTTTAACCTTGAGACAACTCAAGTATCAATTTTGGATTCTAGGAGGGAATCGAGCGGTTAAAAGTTATATCAATCGTTGTATCATGTGCATACGTTATAAGAAAACAAAGCAAGACCAGATCATGGGAGATTTGCCGCCAGCGCGCTGTAATCCGACGCGCCCATTTTATCATACCGGTGTCGACTACACAGGATTCATTGAACTTAAAACACACAAAGGACGAGGCGCTAAAACGACTAAGGGATACGTGGCTGTTTTTGTATGTATGGTGACAAAGGCCGTTCATCTAGAACTAGTATCAGACCTTAGCAGCTCAGCATTTTTATCAGCTCTTCGCCGTTTAATAGCCCGCCGAGCCGCACCCAGTCACATGTATAGTGACAATGGGACCAATTTTATCGGAGCCAGCAGACGGCTTAATCACAAGTTCATAGACTTGAAGAATACCTTGGATGCAGAATTCTTCACAACATTATCAGAGTTAGAAATCCAATGGCATTTCAATGCCCCATCTTGGCCTAGTGCTGGAGGCCTTTGGGAGGCCTCGGTCAAAAGCCTCAAATATCATCTCCGCAGGGTTATGGGAGACCAAAAGCTCACTTTTGAAGAACTGTCGACGCTGCTTACACAAATCGAAGCATGTCTAAATTCTAGACCTTTGTGTGCAATCTCAGAAGACCCAGATGATCTGGATTTTGTAACACCAGCTCATTTTCTATCAAGCGGTCCAAACTTGACGATCTATGAAACTGAAAAAGATGAACGGACTAGATGGCAACTAGTCCAAAAGGTATTCTTAGATACTTGGAAAAAATGGCGAGCAGACTATCTTTGTGAATTATCAAAGAGAAGCAAGTGGCAAAGGCCGAAAGAAAACATGAAGGTAGGTGACGTAGTAATCATTCATGATGCTAATTTGCCAGCTGGAAAATGGGGACTTGGAAAAATTGAAATCGTACATCCGGGTCGCGACGGTTATGTACGTGTTGTATCTATAAAGACAAAGAATGGTATAATCAAGAGGCCTATCACTAAATTATCAAGGTTACCGGTAAACCAGGATGCAAATAAACCCAGTGAGGATATCGAAACAACAGCACCTGAACCAGAAACTGTGAGATCCAATAGAAGAAGCCGAAGATACAAACGATCTTGCAACCTCGTTACCTTCGCACTTATGGTGCTCTTTACATTTATATCACCGTCCCACTGTGAGCACAGTCTTACATACATAAACCAACAGCAAGGAATTTATTTCGACAAATTATCAAACATGCATCTTATCCGTGACGAGTGGAAACTAATCGTTTACTACGATATGGAACCCTACTGGCAAGGACAGAATCTATTTCAACAATATCTCCATTCATTAGAAAACATGTGCTTGAAAACGACTCAACGTTCAAAATGTGACGTCATCCTGATCGAGCTTCGTCACGGATTCGCGGAACTAGAATACTATAACAACATGATGCTTGGTCAGCACGCAACACGCTCGACGCGCCGGCGCCGAGGCCTTATCAACGGAATTGGATATGTAGCAAACAGTTTGTTTGGAATGCTAGACGAACATTTTGCAGAGCAATACCAGAAGGACATAAATCTTATCAGGGATAACCAGAAACATCTTGCTTTACTATGGAGAAACCAAACATCCATAGTCGAGGCGGAATACAATTTGCTTAAAAGGGTAGAAGAGGCCATGGAAAAGCAGCATAAAATACTCAATCGCCACATCATTGACTTAGAAAGAGCAAATAATATTTTAGCAAAGGAAGTCACAGCTGTCGAAAATACGAGTGAATTTATGTTATCATCGATTATCACAAACTCTATACTAGTGAACTTAAAAAGTATACAAGATACTTTACTTGAAACTATCACCAACGTTTATCATGGGAAATTCAATATCCACTTATTGACCCCTAATCAATTAAAAGACGAGTTGAACGTCATTTCTGGACAGCTATCAAAAGACTTGGCTATTCCAATTGACAATATTCAAACAGACCTACAGAATATATATCATTTGCTAAAGGTAAAAACAAGGATGACGTCTCAATACCTTATTTTTGAAATCAAAATCCCGCTGATTGGCCGAGACAACTTCGAAATCTATAAACTCATAGCAGTACCACATCAGTTAAACAAAAACATGATTAGCATATTACCTATCGCCGATCATTTAGCAATAAATATACAAAAAGATTCTTACATTTCATTATCAAGAAAAAATATTGAAGACTGCCAACCACATGACGGATCGAAATATTTGTGTCCGTTACAAACACCTATTTATCACATGAATACCGACGACAACCTGTGCATCAAAGAGAAACATGCAGTTCAATGTAAATCTATCACAGCTGCTTGTACGGATAGTTGGGAAAAACTGAACGAACAAAACACTTACCTATTTTTCTGTTGCGATCATCGAACAATAAAAATCATATGTGAATCTCAAGTTACCGCCGAGCAAGTTACCGGAGCCGGCATTATCACTCTAGGCGACGGCTGCGTCATCAAGAGCGAATCATTCACAATATTTGCACACCAGCGTCAGACCAATGACCTTAACTTGAAGCCAGATTTAATTAAAATAGAAGTACCACCTATCAATAACGTAATCAACTTATCAATACCAATTTATCAAGAATCACTGCTTTCAAATAATACAACAGATCTAAGAAGACACATCTTGGATATCGGAAGCCAAATTGAAAATATAAAAGCTATGGACTCTGGAGGAGTCGAAGAAAGAATATCATCTCATGACATACATCAATATGTTCTCTTATACATATTATTCGGCGCGGCAATACTAGCTAGCATGCTATATGTATGGCGTTGCTACCGTCTTCGCTGCTCAGCTATGATACCTCCTGCGCCCCCCAGCGAGCCATCTTCAGGTGTTCAATACTTCACTAGAAATGAGAACACCCGAGACTCAAGACAGCAAACCATTCCAAAACGAAAGACAACCGAGGAGAAAACACAGGACGGCGCTCGCTTGACATTGAACCCGGAAAGTATTCCTTTATCAAGTGCGCGTGTACTCGATAAAGCATCGTCGCCTATAGTCAACGCGCGCCTTACCGCGAGAGAATGAGAGTTAATGCATTAAGAATATAATTTTGTAATTTAATATTGTAAGACCATCTTCATCTCTCATCTCGCTAGCGGGAGCATGTACGGTCCGTACAAACCGTTCATTCTGCCGCCGTCAGCATTTTACGGCACGTAGCATTAATTACTTACTTTACCTTAAGTTAGTGCATATCCGACCGCCGCGGAGTGTATTCGCTATCTACTTACATTTATATCATTTTATCATTAAACAATTATTACGGAAAGCTCCAGTGTTATCATTATCAACTATCAACTAACAGACGTGCGGACACAACCCGTACAATCATTCTTTATTGAGATTTCCCGTAAAGAGTCAGTTATGACTTTATGACCTCGTTTATGATCATTTTCTTTTGACTAATTAAATAGGGTAAAGTCACCAGTGGTCGGCCAGAGACCAGTAGTCGACCTGATATGAGTGCGAAGAGTGGGAAATATATCTTTCGTACTCTTCCCACTCATACAAAGCATAGGCAGAGGCCGACTACAGGTCTCTGGCTGACCACTGGTTACTTTACCCTATTCAGTTGATAATGACACTTTGGTATAGGTAATCTGTTACATCCGGGGCGTCATGCTAGATCATGTTTTGAAATGTTGATTTTGATCACTTACTTCTGACGTTGACTGTACAATGGCGCCTTTAAGCGTTAAGCTGGGTACTCAAAGGCTCTTAGAGTTTGTTAAGTATCCCATAAGTCGTGTTTTTCCTTGCACTACAAAAATTGTTATTTAAAAAAGACATTAATAGCCACTGGACGCTCGACGTTTGCTCGGTGCTAAGCCAAATAGCAGCATTTCAAATAAAACTCCTGTAGCAATCACAAACTTATTACTGAGAGAAGAGAATTGAATCTACTTTGGCAATTGAATCTGTGATACCTTTATTGGCTTAGGAGGCCAGAGTAGGCGGCGACACTTCAATACTTCGTGGTTTGAAAACGCTTCAGAATGATTTAACACCACGTTTGTTTTTGTTTTATAGGCAGCCGATATGTCACGCTTGAAGGGCCACGGGCACAAGCGACGCCGCGTTGCCAAGCCCTCGCCTTCAACCACCTCTACTGAGAATTCGGCCTCCACTGAAGACCCAAGGGATACCTCGCCACAGGTAGGCTACTTTACAGTCCCACTAGGGTACATTACAGAAGATCCACTAGGCTTCTTTACGGACACCTACCTAAATATAAATATATATTATTTTCCTTTCATTCCTGCCTTATACAGATGTGTGATATTTCATCCATTGTTGCAGGACACATCGAGCGAGTCTACCCACCATCACTATGAGAAGCCGGTTGCGCCGCCCGCGCAGTACGTGCCGATCTTCGCGTTAAACACGTTCGGTGAGTGAATCATAGTGCACCCGAATCCAACCTAACCCTACGTTTCTCTTACACAACGGTAATATGGAGTGAATCTACTAGCGCTTTGGACAAGACAATCGGGAGGCACCGCAAGAAACTCGTCATTTTGTCACCATGTAATACACTCAGCGGCAAAAATAACCGCCCACCAGTCTTTAATCAGATAATAACGTCAAGAATAATCAACCAATTTCAATTCAGCTTGTTGTGTTTTGCAGCTATATAATCAAGGCCCGAAATGGCTTAACAAAAATATTTTTAAAATGACACTAAAAAGTCACTTAAAATATATATCGAACTAAATGCAATAATTTATTTATTGTGACCTCTGTTATGGTTTATACATTAAATAAATAGATATCAGGGGACAATGTCACAAAGACTGACCTAGTCCCAAACTAAACAGCTCTAGGCTTGTAGGTACTAAGGGTAACTAAGCAATAAACTTACTTATATTGGGAAATACATACTTAAATACATAGATAACATCCAAGACGCAGGAACATTTATTAGCGCTAATCACACAAATATTTGCCCTCACCGGGATGCGAACCCAGGACCGCTAGCTTCTTAGCTTCACTACCAAATAGGCCAACGCGTCGTTTATGAAATGACAAATATGAATATGAATAATATTTGTCCAGGTAAATACTACGTCCCGCTCAGCGTGGACTACGCCTGCCTGGCGCGGCACGTGGGCGCCGAGGCGCTGGGCGCGCGCGCGGCGCACGTGCCCGCGCCGCTGCACCCCGTCACCATCCACGTCAGCTTCCAGCCCTGCCTCGACTACCACGTCAAGATGGAACCCTCCGAGCGCGACTGGCGCCCTGTTTGAACATCTATCGCAGGACTAACATCTGCTAAGTGAGACGTAAATCGATGATTCGAACGTTATTGTTGAGTTAGTGGTTAAATAATTGACAGTGACAATGCAGTTTACGCGAGTTGTATTGTGGATTCTTAATGGTGTTATAGAATTGTTGCTAAGTTTAATTTTTTCACTGTTTGTCGGCTTGAGGAAGTTTACTAGGTAAATACTTAAATATATTTACACAATCTTGGTCGGAAATTGGATCTCACGTAGATACTATTTATCAACAAGAAAAGGAATACTTTTTAAACGAAAGTTAAATTCATTCTACGTATTTTTTCGGTTAAATTATTTTTATTGAGAAATATTTTGTACGTTCTCGATAATTATCATTCCATTATAATTGCAATTTTTTTACCTTAACCCGACATGTCGTGAAAAATGAAAGTGAAACTATGATGTACTGGGGCGCGAGTTGACGCAAGCCCGTAGCTTTTAATGCCATCAAAATCTTTTTATTTTTATGTGTTGATTTTTTATAAAATCAAACCCGGAAGATACCGACTGTAGCTTCTCGGTGGGCGAGGCCAAGAGGCTTATAATCTATGGAGAGTGCAACAGTGGCGAAGCGTCACGTAAATAAATAGACAAGCCGGAGCAAAAAAAGGTGAATGGCGTATGTCGGTTTTACGTTTTGTTTGTATACCTACTCTATGCATAGGAATTTTTGGTAAAGCCGTAAATAATCGGCTTGTACGAACGCCTCGCGACTGGAGTGCAAAGCCAACAACCAAATGAAGCTAGAAAAAATACCTTGAATAACGTCTTAACATCTGCATCTGTCTTCAGGAAGCTAGAAAATAAAAAAAAGACATCTTTCATATTTATGCGTTCTTACAAAGGACATGGACAACATATGTGACGTTATAAAGGATACATTTTCTAGCTTCCACTATAGTGATTTATTCACTAGATATGGTGAATTTTGGGCTACGATTGCGATATTCTGATTTAACTTATTATCTATAATATCTGTAGGAAATCTAGGGACGCTCCAGATCAACCTTGGTGTCTTAATTATTCGCAAGGTGGCAACACTATCTAAATTCTCTATAGTACAGTGCTACCAGTTTCATAACGCTATCGGCAATCTTCGTTTTTCTATGAAACGCGAGTGACTAATGATACTGTTAGTTGCGAATGCAAGTGTGATAGCAATAGCCAGCCGAACGCTATTATGAAGCTGGGAGTACTGTATAGGTCAGAGGTCGGCAACCTGTTGAGTCGGAATTGTCAAAAATTACAATTTACAAAATATCAAGGTTTTTAAACAGCCACAAAAAAAAAGTTTGTTGATAAAAAGCATCCAAAGATCGTCATGTGGCTCGCGAGCAGCAGGTTGCCGACCCCTGGTATAGGTAGGTATAAGCTTCTTAGGCGATGCCCATCTGAACGACATCCAGTACCAGATAGTTCTCATGTTGGTCAGCCATAAAATTTTATAGTCAGATTTATTTTATATACTTTTTTGGTTAGATTAACATTATTTTAAGAAGTGGTGAAACGGGTTTATGTGATAAATTATGCTATCAGATCGGGTAACAATTCCGATACCTGCAAAATAAATTATACTAAATAATCGTCTTAAGTTACTATCGGTTCAGTTCTATGATTGATACTACAGGTAAATAAACTATTATGAATAGTGTTTGCCTATTGTTATGACCACTGTGCGGTTAAATTTAAATAATTAATAGTCATTAATTGTAATAACACCTCATTCTTTCCTGTAATATTTATTATCAAAAGATGAAATAATGAACTACAACGCCTACATTTATTGAACAGCAATATGCCTTTAGTAAACAATTTGCGCAACTCTGGGATGCAAGGGTTATAAAGGAATTGTTGAAAATGGTTCTATTTTTTAGCAATGGCTGTGAGAACGGTGGACGTAGTCATTATATATTTAAAAAACTGTAAACGCTTTGGTGCAACTGTAACGTAACGTGAAATTATTTTAAGTTAATTATTTTACAGCAAGACAATAGGAGTGACCACACCCGGGCTTATCGTTGCGTAAATTACGATCGGTCAAAATTCAAGCCATGTAATTGTTTACGCAACGTCACCGTATTTTACGCGGCGGTGTGGCAGTTCCTTGGCGCGCGGTTTAGGCAATAGACTCTTGGCCAACAGCGTGAGCTTTGACGCACACCATATTAATAAAATTGTGTCTTGCTATACCACAATGAGTGGTGTAATATTATGTTGCAAACAAAATGGTTAAAACTTAGGCGCGTCACACACGGAGCGGATTAATATGTCAACATGTGTAAATGTATCGTATTATTATTTTTAGTACTATTTGAGAAAGTCCACAAGCAGTTATAAAATGTATTATTCTCTTTCCCTCGTTAGTATAATGAATAGGATGGATATAATTTTTTATATCTTAGTAATGGTCCTTTGCCGTAATATAATATATATTCCGGTATATGATTATATATCATAGCTCCGTTTGTGACGGGTTTTAGTCCAGCCCGTGGTCCTACTGCGATGTACTACTGCCCAATGACTTCTATTTGAATATCAAATTAACAGGGTCGACGGAGCTGCGCTAGCGTGGAGCTTCTATTTCTAAAAACTAACATAGCCTAAACCCTACCTCATATTTATGATACTAATTTTGGTCAGTAGTACTAATAAGTTTATTTTTCTGTTAACTTATTCGAACTTCTAGAAATGTATAGGCTCCGTATATTTCTTTGCTTTAATACTAAAGCTACACAAATCAAAATGTGTTTGTTGCATTTAAAATCCGAATGCTATATACTTTAAGGTTCAAATCAAACTATATTTATTTTTGATTTGTGGCACTTTTGTATTTAAGCAGCGATTTGTTCGTCTTAATTTATCGTTGCAACAAAGCGTTTTAATCATCTATATTTTTTAATAGTTTACTAGAGGCGTAAGTGTAACGATGAGTTTGGGGCCTGTTTTTTTGCAGCGTGTACAGTCAGGGACAAATACGTATGGTCTTTGGCACCTTATGCCATTAAAAAAAGGAGCAAGCGTATACATATATTTGCCTTCGACTGTACGTTACAAGACTGAGGCGTTATATACATGTAGAGTATATGATGTAGTTTGCGACTAAGTGTCAAATGTATTTTAAATGTTAAATAAGTTTAATTTTACCTATTTTTCTAAATCCAGTTAAGGAATATAATGTTAAATATTTTACGGATACATTGCTGTTTTTTATTTTTTACACCTCAATAAAAAATACTCTTGAACATCAAAATTGGCGATGAAAACTATCTCCGAAACAACACTTTCAATTACATCTCTCATCAGATCAATAATAATAATCCTTAGTCATACACTCGAGAGTTGGACGATAGATCGATCATCTTAATTGGCTGTCAGTCTGTTAGTCAACATAACACCTATTTTGGTAGCCATGAAACCTCCACTCGTCTGTTAATTTTCAAACTGCACTTCCAAACCTGAAATGAAAGTAAAAAAGGAAAGGCGCCAGATTCAAACGAAGATTTTATGTAATTAATTATCATAACATCTTTTATTCTATATTATTATTTTAAATTTTACATGCTTAGTTCAAACATTAAGAAAGAAATAATAATATTTAACATCTGGATAATATACAGCTCTATTTTATGATCCACTTAGTGAATAAAATTATATTAATATATTGCAAAATATTCCATTGTTACATCGCGACGCCTTATACAATCTAGCGGGCGGGAAGGGTGCTAAGGGTCACGACATGGCAAATGATACAGACAGACAGTGCGCTTTTTGTTTACAATAACAAAATATAGCTTTTCACTTACTTAATACTCGTTACTATGTACACAGACGTTCTCCAAACGATAATAATAAACGTGAAGTGATTATCACAAACATAGTCTCTAAAACCCTACAGGAAAGTGTCAAAGAGTTTGTATTATGCACCGAACGCGCCCGCAGCGGCGACCGCCCATTACACCACATTCCGACGTCGCTGCTGCCGCACAATACTGATAGAGCCACGTAAGTGACGAATTCGACGCTCGGCAAAACGCACTTTGACACCCTGACAATAAGCTATCATTTTGTATCCTAATAAACAACCGGATCGAAATATTTACAAGCCCATTCCATACGGACAACTTATCACTTGCTTATTTAGACTTCACTCTTGATCTAAAATTGATTGGATCACAAAAATATAAAAAAAAAGCTATAATTCGTTATACAAAACAAAATATGATACAATAAAATTTACGGTTAATAATTAATCCACTAAGAGCTGCTAAAATATCATTGCATTACAATCGTGCCCTTTAGGCAAAATATTGCAACAAATCGACTTAAATAATAAAATTATGCACGAATTGCAAATAGTAAGTAGACAGAAGGCGCTAGGCGAGTTGTGAAGATAGCGTCTCAAAATATCACCAAGTGAGCGTAAAAATAATCATAAAATTGGGCCTCTATTCTCGGCAGCCATTACAGTCAAGTAAATAGCTATCAAAACGTTGACAATATGGTTTTTACTTAATATAACAGAGGCCCTGAACACGAGTGTCTATTGCTTGGCCCTATTCTTAAACGGAATCAGTCAGTCAGGTTTATCGTCACGATACGCCACGTCCTGCCACTGGACGTCTACTGGGTTTATTTCATCTGTTCCATAAACTGTTTTGTTATTAATTAATGGGGCTCCCCACACTAGCTTACAAATGTTATACAACGTTATAAAACATTTGTATTATAACATTTTATCACAAATTATAACAAAAGTTAAACATTGTTTTCATGTCATATAACTTTATATAAGTTTTTAAATGTTATATAACTAATTACAACACTAACAAACATGTTACACATTTTTACCAGTGTGGGGGCTGTTGAAACATTTAACAAGTTTTAACAAAATGTTATGAAGTGTTAGTGGGTGTTATCGCGTTTTATAACATAACAGCTAGTGTGGGCGCACCATAAAGTAGCGCGATTTGCTTGAGTTTGTTTCGAACGAAACAATTGACTCTTATAGTGTAAAACGAAAACCAGTATAAGACAAAATAGCTGTTTGGAATAGGGACAAAGTTAACTTTCTAATCTAGACAATAAAGTCGTTATTCCGATGAGCTAGTTTGTCTTACACTTGTTGCATTCATTTAGACTACGGATTTTGTGGTTAAGAAATACAATAGGAAACAAAGTAGAGTTCGAAACTGTACCCAGTGAATCGCGCCACTTCAAGAAAATCATACTATAACTATATACTTTTTGTATTAAACAATACGTTCAAAATGAGTAGTTCTATGGATTATCAATATTATCATCATTACCCAAACTACTGAGGAGGGCGTTTTCTCTAGACATGAAAATAAAAGGCAAATTTTGCACGCCAGCGTTACTAAATTTCCTACGCGCCGCCGGGGTTACTAAACCTCCCTAAAATCGATTGTGACGTTTTGCCACTGGATCGCATCCAGAGTCATATAGCTACTCTAGTACGAATCAAGTGATATTGCCAAATTTGAAATCCATCTTCAAAAAGCACACAATCCGTGAAAATTGAGCAACCTGAGGAAGGGAGCGCACACTGGGCATTTGCTATTTTAGCGTAATACCAAAAATGGCTGCTAACTGCGTCGTAATATTATATGCATTTTCAACTTCATGTGGTAGCCGATAAGAAATCACTTATCTTTTTTGCCAGACAGCAAAACACGTCGTTTTACTGACAACAATTATTTGAGAACTATCCATTTATATCATGAGTTACTTTACATATTAAGATTCTAGCGGTTTGACTACGTGAAAAAGTTGAAATTGTGTAGGTACTATTGATCCGCCTTAGATTCACACAGAAGAAAAAAATCAACTCAAATGAATCTTCTTCGCGAATAAATGTGATAATTCCATCAAAATGTATTTTTTTATATACGCGCGAACGTACATAACTCCGGGTTTTAAGTTTGAATAAAAAATATAGTAGATCACAAGTGATTCTAAAATTAACTTATTTTTATAACGCCTGGTTAATTTCTATACGGCTAAATAAAAAAGTCAATCATATGCGATCAAGTATTAAATTTTTATTTCTATCTTCAGGACAGATAATGTTGCTATTTTTTCTTATGGCATGCCTATGGACACCTGCAACACTAGGAGAGGAATTGCAGCTGCATTTCCGGCCTTTGAGAGAAGAGTATAGTTGAAGGTAAAAGTTGATCGCAATCGACATTTCAGTTTCTTTATATGAAAATAGATGTCGCCCACGACTCCGCCCGCGTAACAAATTAAATATGGCCTATATCAGTGATAGATAATATAGCATTCTACTGGTAAAATAATTTTCAAAATAGGTCCAGTAGTTTTCGAGTTTATTAATTGCAAATAAAAATACAAATGTTTTGTCTTTAATTATAGTGTAGTTAAATTGTAAATACAAAGGTAGAACAATAGTTAGTTGATGAAAACCTTTTCAACGCCCGGTTGGACATGAGTTTTCTATTTGACTACATGGTAAACATCTTAGGAGTAATTGTTTAGTAAATAAATAAATAAAAAGCTATGTTTCTCTAAGCTAAATCACGGACCAAATGGCAATTGTAAATGATTTAATAAAATCGGTAAATCATTGCGTAGATTCGCCCAAATTACAATCAACCGAGGGTTATTATTTAACATAGTTTCTACCCCCATTGCTATCTTATTGTTAATGTTGTTTTGTTTTGTCACTTTCTGCCTTAATAATTATTGCCAAAGCTAGAAAGTGATAGAACAAAGCCATATAAACGATCGGAAATAACATAGTTTAAGGCACAAATGGAACAGCCGCGCTTTTTTTCACACATACAATCCATTTGCGCTAGTTCTTGTGAAACTCCCTCCCTCATTCTAACTAGTTATTAATGACAGAGACCGCACCGACAAGCGAGAGAACAAGTTGTGCTATAGATAACTCTGATTTGTGCGCGGCGTTGTGCATACAATATTGAACTTTGTTTGCGTGGCAGTACAGCGCGCGAGTTCATGTCCACCCAGAGGAATGCAGTAGGCACGTCAAGACGAGAATGACGTAGTCGGAGTCGGCTGAGCCCCCAATGGACATAAAGTCGCGCGCGTATACGCGTACTGTGGTTGCCTGAGCAACATACCAATCAAGACTGTATATACAGCGAACGCACACCGGCGGTTTTCAAAAAAGTATTCATAGTTTAAGACTAAATAAGAAACGGTAACTATAGTCAGTTCCGTCACGAAACATACATATTAGTCATACATTTATATATTGCCCTCATACGAAAATAGGCGGTATCTTAAATTAAATAAACGAAGCAGATTCAATCCTCAGCCTCAGCAATATATTTAATTTTCGTGAAGCATCGGGCTAATGATACAGTTTCTTCATTTTAGTCCTAAACAATACACTTTTTTTAAAGCCGCTTACACAACGTCGCGCTTACTTAAAGAGTTATAGTGTAGTCGTTATTCAATCATTCTTGTTCGAATCTTCACAGACCCACTAAGTAACCTAACTAAATTCAACCTCATCGCTCGATGGCTCGTTTATCTTAACATTACTTTAGGCCACAATCAATATTCTAACTCCGAATACTATAATTAGTGAGATGAAATAAATTCAGGTTTTATTCATGGATTCTAAAAAAAACTCCAATCCATTCTTATTCTATTGCCACCAACTTAACACATCAAAAACCCTAACCGCACTGCGTAAATAAAATAATCTTGACCATTTTTACCAATTAACAGATAATTCGGTGGCTGTCATCTTATAACTTACTTGTCATTGGGAAATCGTCGAATAGATTGCTATAAAAACCTACATGACTATAACAAACAGAATATTTTGCAAGTGCCCGAGTGCAGGTAGAGTAAATCACTGGTCTGACGAGGCGTCTCACAACATTCCGATTCGTTGTCACCGCAGTTGATTTTGTAGATATACAACATGAATTTTTTATCAACATTATCTTGGGAATAAAAAAGAGCAATTCGAAACGAACAAATTAATTCACCTATCCGATAAAAAAATAGTGCGGTAAACAAGGTGCATAAAACAACACAATAATAAACTAATTTTTAAACGTGTTTGACAAGATTTGTTTGGAAACTTTTTTTATACAAAAACGTTTTTATAGAAAAAAAGATAAAGTTTCCATACAAATATTTTATGACTGGTTTAAAAATGTGTCCTTTGTTTGTTACCTAAATATCCTTAAAATTCTTTGCGTAGCTTTTTATTCACCTTTTTATACCAACTTCTATTATTTTTAAAAGGGAGAGTTAAATAAATTTGTAATTTCTTGAGAACTGCTTATAACAGCAACATTAAGCAATAACGGATTTCTCCATGAACATGAACATTCTCAACTCCCTGGTTCAGACAAGACAATAAAACCGTCATGTTGTATTGTGTGGAGATAACTGTCTGTCAAATGTATTGAACTTCATTTGGTTTTGTCAACAGCACCTGTTTCTAGTAACATCAATATATCCTCTTTAACGAGGGGCATACGTGAAAATTACGAAAGGCAAAACTTGTATGAAATGCGGTCTGATAGTACTGAAATTAAACGTTTGAAATATCATAGGCAAACGGTACACAAATATAGATAATTAGATAGATATGATAATTTTGCTAAATACGTACATAAAATACAAGCTTTGCTTCCCTATAAATTTCTTCTACCATTTTAATACAACGCTATTCGGTTGTCGGATTGTCTAAAACGCTTTGTCGCGTCACAAAACTTGTCTACATAAAGCTATGGTTAAAATCTATTTACTGCGGTATCACACCTCGTTCTGTGTTTATCTACAAATTGCTCCACACTTGACTCAGTAAGGCGAGTAGCTCATGAGAGCGTGCCATTATCAGGATGGATTTCATTGCACGACGGCGTACCAGCCGTGTAAATGCGGCCGTAGTGTTCCGATATATGTGTGGAGCCGTCGTGCCATGACTTCCACGTGATGCTTCGACGCCAAGTGCTGGCCCGAATTTGTCAGCTGCCTAACTCCTTGTGATGAAGATAGCTCTTTGCATTAACAACGTGCGCTCACTTAAATTATAACACAGATTTAACCTCTAATAATGGCTAATGCGAACCGGTATCGAAACATCTCTAACCGTTCCTGAACGCTACGCTAACGACACTAGACACCTAAGGCGGGCTGCGGGCCCCTATACACGCTAAAAAAAGTAAAACAAATAATAAAAACAACTATAATTTACTTAAACATTATGCGTACAAAAATCCTAGCCATCGTTCTATAACCGCGTCGTCGAAAACGACGTTAAATAAATATATCGATGACATTACATAAACATTATACATACATAAAAAAAATATACCATTATACATACATATGTACCGAGTAGGTTCCCTACTTCCTATCTTAATTCATCTCCTATGTACAATATTTACAGAGGGAAATAAAAACAATTTGTACTTGCAGAAAAACCGTGAAAATAAACACAGAAGGGAAACGGAAATATACAATTAGCGCTCGGGCGCTGCGCGCGAGATATAAAATTTAATTTATATTACTTAGTATGTACAGCGGCGGCCGGCGCCGCCGGGAGACAGCGCGCCTACCGGTCGCACCGCTTGCTGCAGCTCGCGCCCTCTGCAACCAACACACGCACGCTTCACATACTTGTTCTCATACCATAACAGTATCAGGACTAGAAAATCTGAAAAATCTTTGCAGTGGTTTTTTTTAAATGTCCTATTTTTTTTTATATAAGAGCCATCAGGGAAGCAAACGAGCATGTGGGTTATCTAATGGGAAGAAGTCAGGGTAAGTTTAGTAATGTGAGTAGCAAAAACTAGTCATACATTTCTGTAAAAAATAGCCGGCATCTCTAACTGAATATACAGGTAGCGGCACGTAAGTCTATATAGAGAGGTATCTCGGGGGAGTGAAGGGGGCGCGCGCGGGTGAGAGTCTGCGCTTATTGGCTCTCCAGTCGTACTCTGTCCCGCGCACCGATACGACGCCCCGCCGACTTTTGTCTTATAGGAGTATCTTTGGTATGTACAGAATTGGCCAAAGGTGTTGAGCACCCAAGCGTTTTTCATATAAAAGTCAAACTTTAAAAGGTGCATTTATATCTTTTATTATAGGTTATGTTATATATTATGTATCAGAAAGATTAGTCATATTTATTGACGTAAATAGAAATTGTGTGAAAAAAAAAACTAATTTCATAGTAAAACCCGACTTTTTCCCACTTCAGTTTTCACACGCAAATAGCTACTTCTAAATGATATCTACTAATAATTTGCCCATGTTCAAACACTTTTTATATTTTACGACCTTGTGTAATTTTTAAATTGAAAATAATAATTTATTTATAAGTTACAAAGGAAAACGTGGAGTGCTCAACAACTTTAGCCAAGTCTG
Organism: Acleris sparsana; assembly: GCA_923062465.1. Lineage (NCBI taxonomy): Eukaryota > Metazoa > Arthropoda > Insecta > Lepidoptera > Tortricidae > Acleris > Acleris sparsana. Next base: position 3,698,638 of record OV281288.1, read on the forward strand.
TATAAGAAGTGAAGAGTGATAAAGTAATCTGTTAGATATGGAATTAAAAAGCGTTTATGAAAGAAATACGAGCTAATATACAGGGTGGAAAGTTGAGATGGGGCATTAAGGGCCGCTACCAGATTCCTTGCTGCTACGCGAAAATGATCTTAGGAGACCTTTCCCAACTTTTTGAGTGAAGACAATCGACATTCACAGATTTTTGATAAATTTTACAGTCAGCGAGAAAATCATCACAATTGAGTTTTTTTTAAATGCCAACCGATCCCATTCCTATAAAGGATTAAACACTCTATGACACCAACTGAGGTTAGAGTACTAGAACACCCACAAATCAAAGAATACTTTTTCCATACATTTTGTTGGAACAGAGAAGACCTTTCGTATGTGTTTTTTTACGCGTATCGGGTCCTTTATACTTAAAGAATGTTAAGACAACTTTAAATAGAACAGTCTTGAGACCACATCACTTTAAATAACTAATCTGAAGTATGTAATAATGAAGAAACATACATACGTTTACCTATGTCTGAATTTCATTGGCCGTAATGTGTTAATTTTTTGGAACGTCTTATTTTTTTAAAAGAACAAAAATTTAAATAAAACATCAGACATCGTCACTGTTCTAAATTCTAAATTTAAATTTTCTTCTTACATTCTTTTTTAATTATAAGCTTTTTCGCCCATGACGGCCAGCTTTATTTATGTAGCAAAAAGTTTGTATAGTATTTAGTGGTTTTTTTTATTTGTGAGAATACCGATTCTTGTCATTTTTAATAAAAAATAATGATCTTTAAGCTTAAGAAAATTCCACTTTGCTTTTACCCTACCAAAATGTATGGAAAAAGTTTTCTGTGATTTGTGGGTGTTTTAGTACTCTAACCTCAGTCGGTGTCAAAGAGTCTTTTAATCCTTTATAGGAATGGAATCGGTTGGCATTAAAAAAACTCAGTTCTGACGATTTTCTCGCTGACTACATTTTATCAAAAATCTGTGAATGTCGATTGTCTTCACTCAAAAAGTTGGGAAATGTCTCCTAAGATCATTTTCGCGTAGCAGCAAGGGATCTGGTAGCTGCCCTTAATGCCCCATCTCAACTTTCCACCCTGTATACACTCACCGCCAAAAATACTCCCCCATCCGTCTTTTGTTCGTACAATTGCTAACAAATATACCTTCTTAAATTAGAGAGTAACTTCAAAAATACTGAAGTAATCTCGAAGAAGTTTGTAGTGTTTTGTTGGTAATTAACCTAGGTCCAAAATGGCCACCAAGTATTCCTTTTAAAGCACGCAACTCTTTCCAAAGGAACCCAAAAGATCCAAATTACCTGTTCGTAGTAAATTATTCTTTTGTACGACTTTCAAATTTATGGATCTTTTGGGTCCCTGCGGAAGAAACACGCAATTTAAAAAAAATATTGTGTGGCATTTTGGACCTAGGTAGGTTAATTAATAATTAGCAACAAAAATCTACAAGCTACATCGATATTCTTTCAGTATTTTTTTAGATACTGTCTGTTTTATGAAGTTAGGTTTGTTAGCAATTGTATGATCAAAACACGGGTGGGCGGGTATTTTTGCCGGTGGGTGTAGAAATTTTAGTAGAAGTCAAGTTCTCTATATCTTGACTTTTTCTACCGTGACGTCTTCAGCGAATACGGGTCTCTGCTTAAAGAACGAAGCCACATAAAAAGCGCGATTTAGCGTGAAGACCAGGCCCATTTTTAAGAGAAATCAGGGTGGTCAGCACTGAATGCCTTAACCAATTAAGGCTAATTAGTTAACGACAACAATTAACTAATAGCACAACATGATAACATTAATACTTTCATACTTTTTCCAACTACCGTAGTGAGTACATCTCTACACACAACACAAACTTACTATTTTTATTTTAAGAAGAGATAAATACGTATAAGATGTAGTGAATAAACCGTACGAAATTGTATTTTGTCACATGAGTACGAATTTATCTCGCTTTCTCAGACATTTAAGTGCACATTGATAAGGTGATTGAAACAGCAAGATACGTCCGGCATCCGAAAAAACACTGTGTTTTATGATTATTCACTACATCTGTTAATTACTGTATTACCACGTCATGGTGTCCACGTGGTGGTGTGATAATTTTGGGCCTAAATCCAATGTTAAAGCGGCATATTGAAGTGTTTGGAGAGTTGTGTTGGGTGGGTACTGACCAGTAGCGGGCAGAGCGGGCAGCGGCAACGCGGGTAGCGTGGGCCCGTCTGAGGCAGCCTCGTCGGGCAGCGCTAGACCGAACTCCCGCCGCAGTCGCGAGCTGAGGTTCTCTCGCTGCCGCTCCGACGCCGTCGGCTGCGCGTCGAAAACCCCTGAGGGAAATGTACTGTTTGCATCATGGACGTTTAGGGCGAGACGGTATGTGCATGAAGAGAAGTGGAGATCTTATTTTATTTAACATTAGCAGTTTTTTGTACCAGTACCGTGGGGCTCTAGTCTGGGCTTCCAACGGTTATGGTTGTGCTACCCTTGTAACTGTTTTTATACTTTTTGATTATAATTTTACTTAAAAGAGGCTGACTTGGCAAGCCTCGGCTTCTTATAAGTGTTATTAGACCGAATTACAGTAATTCTACAACAAACCAAAATTTCAATTAAAATCTTGGCGACCAATTTAAGCAAAACATCAGATTGACGTGTCGACAGATTTTTCACTTATCGAAAGCCAGACCGAATTAGTCTTGATAACAATTAAACGTGTAAATTTTCATCTTATATTGCACAAGAATCGAATAATGCTAACATGAATAGCATGTATATCACGTGTTTGTTACGGCATCGCGAGACGCTTGGCCGCGCGGCAACGTTGTCTCTCAAAACTTAACAATAACATCTCCACTCCTCGATATAATGTTAACTACCTGTTAGGGATCCGCTGTCCGAGGGTGCGACTAGTGGAAAAAAATTCAGATTTAATAATAAGAAACACTTTAAACTACATGCATATGTTAATGATACACAAGTTGGCAAAATGACGTATTCCTGTTGACAAAGAAAACTCAAGAGCTTATTTGGGAAGTTTCAAAAATTAGACTCGTAATATTTTCAGGTTTAAAATATACTAAAGTGTCCGTGTTGTGAAATTTGTATGTTTTCAATTTTTGTAACAAATATATTTTTGTAGGTATATTTTTTTTAAAACTTCACATTTGCGGCAAATGAGGTCGTCAATCATCATGCATTGGCCAAAAATTAACTTAACTTATTTTATTTACAACACCATCATTCGCAATACCTTCGACTTTTTCCATTGCGATTCTCGATTTTCGATTTTAAAATCTATCTCAAAAAATACGATGTGTAAAAAGTGCACCAGCAAAAGAGCATATCTTCATGGCACTTACTTCTTCCCTTCTCGGCAATAACTCCAAAACCGTACATAAAAATAATTTTCGTTGTAAGTACCTAACTATTTCTTCCTTTGTGATAATTTTTGGATTAACGTTTAAAAGAGAAATGGGGAGACACACACACACACACACACACACACACAATATATGCAACTTTCGGAGCGACTATTTCCGAAAATATTAACCTAATTAAAAATACTGCTTAGGAACCATAAAGTGTTTTTAAAAAAACTCGACTCGTCGAAATATGTGCCACATGTTGATTTATGTTTTTCATCTTGTATGGACTTCCCTAGAAATATGTTATTTAACTACCAAACAAAGTAGCGCATAGTCTAAATTTGATCAATGTGCCTTTTGTAGTTTTCGAGTAAAATGTCTGTGACATACAGACGAACGGACGGACATGATGAAACCATAAGGGTTTTGACTAAGGAACCCTAAGAAATAAGTTTTTAACATGACCTTTTTTTACTGCTAATCTAAAAAATGCTGCTAAACGGAATAAATAGATATCAGCTGAATTGTTTCACCCAATACAAAAATAAAGAAAGGACATCTTCAAACTCTGTATCAAATACTCTATCTAGTTATCGCAACATATGAATGTGTATAGAAACTGAACGTGTCCCGTTCTACGTAGTTATCGATGATCTCACTCCACAGACGCGCGGATCTCACTTGCGGAGCATAGTACGTGCCTAGAACTTGCAGTTTGCATTCAGCATGTAAATTGCAGGGCGCAACGCGACGGCGATGTAAGTACCAGTCGATACGGCGCCCTAGCTGTTAAGAATTCATGTTGAGTCGACGACCTGCAATACTTCAAGGCTACTGGCAAAAAAGTATTATGCTACGTTTGTGATCGCAGCAATTTTTACTAGAATATTATTAAATCAATGAGCGTAAAGACTGATGTCTGTTTACAAAATGAATTCTGAATCTAGACGATTGTTGTTCTAGTTTCATTAGTCGTTATACAGGGTTATTGGTAAGTCGACCTATTCCCGTTAGGAGGTGATAGGGGTGACTATTTGCAATAATTTTGACCCCAATATGTATTATGCAAAAGTGAACCATTTTTGAGTTATCGCGATTTTTAGTTTTTTTTTAAATTAGTCGGAAATTCAACTTGAAAAATTTATTACAAGAAAAGTATCAATTTAAATCTTTTTTTTTCTTCTGATTTACAAAAACGATTAAACACTGGTTATTTCTCAATATTAAAACAATAATTATCGGCCCAAATTTAAAAAAGCGAGACGGAATACGAAATTTTTTCAATATTTTTTGCGATCGCTTTCCACTAAAATGCCATAAAAAAAAAAAAAACGTTATGGAACTTGGCTTGCAGATTATTTTAAAAACTTAACTGTTTTCTTAGCTCTCCAAATATGCATAACAAGTAGGACATTATTCGAAAAAAACTGAAAAAAAAATCATCACAAAGGAAGCGGGCGGAAACTAAAGTCACAAATGCCACTTCAAAAATAAAAATTAAAAACATACCGAATTTACATCAACTTTTTTTATTTGCTTTTGTAACTGACTGAAATTAGTCTGACTAACTTAAAATAAAACTAAAAATCGCTTACTTTTTCCATAAGTTAATGTTGTTATTTGTGTTTACGAGTATAACAGTTAGTTTTAATAGCTCGTTAGAAAGCTGGAAAAACGTCAATGTTTTATGTGTAATCTGCATGCCAAATGTATTGGTAATTTTTTCTGTTTTCGTGTAATTTATGTTGGAGTTTGATAAAAAAACATGTATTTTTTAGTTTTCGGCCTCGCATTCTCAAACGTGCACAGATAATATTTTTTTTAATATTGCATAAGAACAACTAGTTCATCTTGTACAAAAGCAAATAAAAAAAGTTGATTTAAATTCGGTATGTTTATTAATTTTTATTTTTGAAGTGGCATTTGTGACTTTAGTTTCCGCCCGCTTCCTTAGTGATGATTTTTTTTTTCAGTTTTTTTCTAATAATTTCCTACTTGTTATGCATATTTTGAGAGCTAAGAAAACAGTTAAGTTTTTAAAATAATCTGCAAGCCAAGTTTCATAACGTTTTTTTTTGTTTTTAAGGCATTTTAGTGGAAAGCAATCGCAAAAAATATTGAAAAAATTTCGTATCCCGTCTCGCTTTTTTAAATTTGGGCCGATAATTATTGTTTTAATATTGAGAAATAACCAGTGTTTAATCGTTTTTGTAAATCAGAAGAAAAAAAAAGATTTAAATTGATACTTTTTTTGTAATAAATTTTTCAAGTTGAATTTCCGACTAATTTAAAAAAAAACTAAAAATCGCGATAACTCAAAAATGGTTCACTTTTGCATAATGCATATGGGGGTCAAAATTATCGCAAATAGTCACCCCTATCACCTCCTAACAGGAATAGGTCGACTTACCAATAACCCTGTATATTGTATTTCTTTTCGGTTAGGGTTTCCAACAATAACTCTTGTAAACAGCAGGCTGGAGTATTCTATCATTTTTATCCAAAACTAATGAGGAAACGACGAGAAGTCCTTACTTCAGTCAGGGATTTTTTGGGTACCGAATCCAAATCGATCAAAATTCAGATTTTTCATAATTCCGAATGCAATGTTTTAATTGAGAAGATTATTTTATTTGAAGTCATTTATAAATTAAATGTAACTTAAGCCACATAAAGTATTTACATTATGCATTTAATCTAAAATACCTCCAGCATAACAGCTTTCGGAAAAACGGAAATTCGGGGGGAAAAGCAAATTTTAAGGAGTTTACGGAATTTTCACACGTACTGGATTTATAGAGACCGAAAGGATGGTTACCTGTTACAACAGCATACAGCAGTTTATTAATAATCAAAACTCACTAGTCATAACTAAGATGTTGCGTCTACTTCGGTAAATTGAAACGTTTCGTATTGAACACGAATTGGGTCAGACGAAGCACCGTTCGTTGACATTTACATGTCTTATTTAAATCAATATTTCCAGCACTATCATCGAACTGAGGACGTTAGTAATGAAATAGGTTCAAGTATAGCAAATTACCGCTCATTTCGGAAATACTGGAATCCAAAAACTAGACATTCAAATTAGGGTGTTGTCTGTTATCTTTACCTAATATTTCGAAACTGGCGTTTTGAAAAAAATACTATAATAAAGTAGTTTGATATTTTGAAATTCTGGTATTTTGGGAATGTGCAATTCATTACTGAATATATTTTTTACCTAATGTACATTTAAAAAAAAAAGTGTGATATGGAAAAATGTGTATTTGTAAAATAAATAAATATTGCTAGTTGTTTTTAATTTTGCTACTTGGGCTATTGAAATAAATAATTACTGTAGTAAAGATCCAAGAGGTTAAATAAACATGTCTGTAATTTGTTCATGAAACTAGTCGCAATTTAATTCTTGCGAGTAACAAAGCTCAAACTACGCAGTAGCGTTGTATTTAAATCACTATTTCAAGGTCCTTCGAGACACGGTATCTTGTAAGCGTTCGAGCATAGAACACTTCATTCCGTGCCTGGCTACTTATTTTTCAAACAAAATCGACCCCAGATCGTGCTTATGGTATTTAACGTTTTAAGTAGTGAGGACTGGTGTTGTAAGCATTATGAACTTAATTGTGTAATATGAGTTACTAGATTTTTAGTAATAATACAATTTTATGTTAATAATAATATCATTACAAAGCTGTTTTTACGGTTATGTTTTACGGTCATGGCTTGTTTAAGGAAAACCTTGTTTACTAGTCGATAACGTTTTTTGCGTTGCGTGTAGATTTGTAAGTAAAACATGTCACTCTACTTTTAAAAGGGTTTAATATACTATTTTTTACATGTTTAAAACGCATATCAGTTAATACAGAAAATCGTAGCTAGTTATTAGTGTTTTAGTTGTCGTTATTGTTTTTGTCTATTTTGTAATTATTATTTTTCCAAATTTGCTGTCTAACTCCGTCCGTTCATAAATGTTATTATTAATGTTGTAATGTTATTGTTCTGCTTATCACGTATTTGTATCCTCTGAGCATATAATTGTACTAACTAGTAGTGAAAACTGTTTTGGCTCTTGTATTAACCATATTATTCTATATTTCGTTTTGTAATATTTAAGCTGTTTGTTTTCCAATAAATAAATAAATAAATAAATAAATATTAAGGGTTCCGTGATATGTGAAAAAAAAAACGCTACAACCAAGGACTTTAGGTTACATAGGAATCAATCGTTGGTTTAACGCGACAAGGTTCTAAGGTGGTTCATCAATTAGTCCGTACGTGACCGTACCTGACATGGTCATTTTTAGATTATCTGCCTACAATGACTTAAGGATATTCAGACAACCAGAAGCGGTTAGAACACACTAAAAAATATTTTCACATATTTATTTCGAAACACGCCATATCTGTTGACCGATGCCCAGGCCGGGCACAATTCACGCAGCTAACGTGTTTGTTCAGGCAGATAAGGGGTCACGCTTGCCCAACGCCGTTGCACAATCGAGATGCAGTTATTACTGCTCGAATGCCCGTTTCCATGCCATGCACTGTATGGGTAAAAGGCGTACGTGGATATGCTAGCCAGTGTACTAGTTCATTCCACGACGCGCTGGCCTAGTTGGTAGTGACCCTGCCTACAAAGCTGGCGGTCCGAAAATTTGTTCCCGAGCTATGAATCTTTTCTATGTATTTAAGTATATAAGTATTTATATCGTTGTCTAGTACCCATAGCACAAGCCTAGAGCTTAGTTTGGGACTAGGTCAATAGGCTATTTGACAACATTGAAAATATACTACAAATTGTGGTCATCCTATCTGATACTAGCGTAAAATAACGTATTTCACTTTATTTGACATTAAATTATGTCTATTTTTTTGGAAATTACACGAAATAATAAGGTTTTTTTTTTGAAATTTAATTTGTGGCAAAAACGCTATGTGATGTTAGAAATACTTTATAATCTGTGATGTGAAATGTGAAGTCACATGCAAGTAAACAAAACAAACCCCAAATTCACTTCATATGCTAAGCTGTCAAATGAACTAGTTTGTTTACTTGCGTGTGACGTCACACTAGTCCGCCATAGCTAGAAACAGCGTTTTTCGCGTTGTTTTGAAAATTTAAACTTTCAACTTACATTTTTATTGATAATACAGTAGAATCTCAAGGAAATATCAATGTAGTGTGCTTGTTATGTGATAAAGAATCATTTAAAAACGTTTTCTAAAATTAGTCAAATAGCCTATTGGTGTGACATTGTCCACTGATATTAATTTATTTGTAAACTGATATTACTTATTCTAGATAAGTGCTGTAGGATAGTTAAGATGCGAAGTTTGTTTTATAATTACTATTAATATTATAAAAAGTAAAACTTGCAATGTTTGGAGAGATATCAGTCTTTCGAAGTTGGTTGTTCCCATAGGAATAATTTTAAACGACGCCTTTCCAAAGCTTATAAATTTCAGTGGCAAAATTATATCACACGCCGTTTTCCATATGTAGGCAACGAAGCGTAAAACTTACGTAAACAAATTCCATGTGACAAATATAAATGCTCTATTATGTCAACAGAAAAAGGTGACTCAGTCATTCATTGCCGAATCCATTCATTGCTTGACACCGCAACACATTTTCGTCGCGGCTGTACTGCTTTTCGAAAGTGCATTTACGAAGGAAGCCGTTCGATAAAGCGCATCAACTAGCCTACAAAACGTAACAAGTACTGATATGTATATTTAGCAAGCCTTAAACGATGGTGATAGATTGTAAATTGGTTTGGAGGGGACGTGCGTTTATCTAATTGAGGGAATTAGTGCCGGAGCGTGAACGCGGCGAATAGACTGAATTACTGTTTGTTTACTGTCAACATGTACACGGCTAAAAACATGTATATTGTGTATAATTGCTGACGCGAAAACAAGTTATGCCGCGGCGAGAGTGTTCGCTGATCTTGAATGGTTTGAAACAATTGAACAAGCTGGTTTTCTTGCAAGGTCGCGCGGCGGCTTTTATTGTTTTCAATTGCGACATCCAACTCTGTTTTTCAATGAAGAAAGGCTTGGTTCGGTTGTGTGAAATTTAATTATTTTCTTTGATAGGAAGACAAACATAAGGAAATACTTTCGATATCCAAAAAATCTGCAGTTTTCAGGAAGCTAAAGTTGTATGTTTAGAACGGTGCACCTGCCAATGCATAACTCCCCTGCCTAGCCCATTGGGAGACAGGCGTGAACTGTTTCTTTTTTAAATAGCTTGAGATAGTTATTTCAAATTGAAAAATTACACCAATTTTTCTCGTTTTTGTGGGAACCATTTGACCTTAACTTCTGCATAATGATGTTACGTACAATGTTGTTTTTGACATTACTTGCTACCTCTGTTAACTTCCCCTGCATCCTAAAAAGTTACAATTAAGTAAACCCTGTTAAATATTACTTGTCTTATATGGTAAACCACTTACTATCCGTCCGTCCTGCATGAGTAATCTACGCATAAATTTACCTACGCTTAAAAAAGGTGCACCTACTGTGCAAAAATACGGTGATATTGTAAACTATTTATAATTATAATGTAATGATGTAAACCTTTTTCTTGAAAAAAATATACCTTGCCGAGTTTCTTACGCCGGTTCTTCTCGGGGCAAAGGTTTTATTTTTCGAACCGGTGGTAATGCTTTTCGACATTCATAGGTGCATTATATTATGCCAAAATTGAAGAATAAAGAACTTTGACTTTGACTAACCTCAAAATGAATCATTTTTGGTTAAAATAGCATCGTAAATAAAGTAAACAAACATTTTGGACATCACTTGGTCCGTGATTGCTTTATTTTATTTAAAATAGGTGTTTCATACAAAAAAGTTGCATTTTGAGGTTAGAAAGTTGTTTGTCCCATAAACTAGTCAGCATATGGAAGGTATCTTTCACACCTTCACAGCACATAAAATAATATAAACGAAATTAAAAGCCAGAATCCTCATCGTCCTTAACTGAGCTATGTTAACTGATTGGCGGAGGGACAAATCCGTATCAAACCAACATAAATAAGTAGTGTTGGATGAGTAACCTTTAGGCATATGCGTGGTAGTGAGGTCCCGATGCAGCCTCTGCTCCAGTTCGTCGGCGGCGGCGGCAGCGGCGGCGTCGAGCCGCTGCGGGGACAGCTCGGGCCCGCCGCTGGCCGACGACTCGGACGACCACTCGGGCCCGGGCTCCGCGCCGCCCGACGCCGGCGACGCGTCCGCCGACGCCGGCCCGCGGTGCCGCTTGCGGTACTCCGTGATAGAGAGCTGGAAAACGTGCCTCTGTTTGTGTACCTCTTCATGTCACCTATACTCTTCCTAAGGAACACTGATCATTTTGTGCTACCCGCAATGTGTAAGGCTAGCGCAATTTAAGTAGATTCCCGATGAAGTTTAAGTATGTCCTAGTGTTTTGATATGGGAATTGTCGTAAATTAAAGGGATTGAGGCCTTCTAGGTTAGTTTTGGACCTAGACGATTAACCTTCGACAAATCTACACTAACCAACAGTCAAGTTACATCCAGTCAAGTTTATGATTCTGAGGGAGAGCGGGTCAAATTATAAACCAAAATAAATGTCCAGTTAAAGAAGAGTTTTGTCATCGTAATGAAACTGTCGATTAACGTCAAACACATAAATGTTTGTAACGAAATTGTAAGTTAGACATCATTTAAGTGTAGTGATGTGCCGTTTCCGAGAATATTCTTCAAGTGAGAATATTCTCGGAAACGTACCCGGGAATATTCCCGCTTATGGGAAACATAGGAGAATTTTGAATTTTTGTATGTATACTTTGTTGTATTTTCGGGCATTACGTACAAAAAGAAGTACACAGCCGATAGTTACATAGCATGTAGTATAAAGTCATCTCTCAACTTAAATTCTCAATATTCTCAAAGATTCTAGAGAATTTCCTATTGTTCCCGTGAATGAAAGAAGGGGAAAAGAGATAGCAGATCTGTTAAGAGAAAGAGATGCAAATATTTAATGGCTAAACATGTAGCTAATGCAACCAAATGTTTTATATTAAATTAATTTAAATATCTGTCACTTGTTACCTATATTTAAACTATATTTTATGTAATAGTGGTTTTTATGTACTACTAAAACATCAATCTGTTTAATTCAAATGAAAAACAAGATATCAACTTAAATTGTGTTAAAAAATACTTGCAATATTATGAAAAAGTTTTACACAGTAACACAATATTTACACATCATTTTATGGCGATAAGCCATCCACTACAATTATTTTCTTTTAAGATTTAATATACTTCATTTACTATTTTCAACGTTCTCCGATTTGGGGAATATTCTCGGAAATATAGGAAATTTCGTTGAATATTCTCTACGGGGACATTCTCGGAAACGGGAATATTCCCGCAGCACATCACTATTTAAGTGACATTTAAATAGAGTCTTTATGTACATTTATTTCAGTTTTTACTTATATAATAGTTACGCGTGCCGGGTATTTATGAATTCGATAGAAGACGGAATAACACATCGCTCGTTCGACAATAGAAAACAAAAAAAAAGATATTTTTTTTGACTAATTTTGACCCGATCTTATAACTGCACAGAACAAAACATAAGCGTCTAAAAATATTCCTGCAATTAAGACTCGATAAAGTTGCACTGTGATTGCGCTCGAAATTACATCCCACACTTGCTTCCATTTAGGCATGAATTATTGAACTTTATTAAATTGAGGACCCCACTTATTATTAGGCTAAATAAAATCGTAAAGATGTTTTCATTAGTAAATATACAGATACAAAATGAAATAGGTGTATCATGTCCAAAAATAGGCATTGAAGATAAAATTCAGATGGGCTGACCTTAAATTGTTGATACACTTTCTTATATCTTATCTGCAACCTTGGATCTGCATTATGCAGATATTTATGTGAGAGTGCATTAAAAGATATGCCAATTAGACATTATATTAGACAATAAACCTTATGATCACCGTTATGTGCAAGACAAAGATATTTTCATGTTTCACACAATACAGTTCGCGTCGGCAAGTTGTGATATTATTATGTAAATGTTTTTAACTGTGTGACGGTCTGACGGTCAAAGGGTTAATAATACAATACATTAACTGATTTATGCTATTTTACTATGGCAACACAGCCTTAATATTGTGTAGTGGGTACGTGATATGATAAGGATTGTAGATGAGCTGACTCACCTTCCTCCGGACGGGCTTGGGCTTGTCCTGCGGCGGCGGGTTGAGCCTGGGATCTTTGACGCGCGCGCCGAAGGGCTTGGCCGGCTTAGGCTCGGGCGTCGCGCGCCCCGACCCTTGAAGCACCCCGGACAACAACACACTATTATTCGAGTCCATATTGTTCACACGAGTCAATATCTCCTGGACGCTTTTCAAATCGTCCACACCAGTAATACTATCCTTGTCGAATATACTATTGTCTAAACTTGTAGTCCTATCTATTGCACTTTTAATAATCGAGGGCACGGGGTCCGCAGCGGCATCCAGCTTGAGCTGCTGCGAGAAGTTCGTGAAGATGCCCGAGAACAGCCCCGTGGAGCTGAACCGTGAGGAGAATGGGAGGGTTTCTAGCACCGACGGTTTAGCATTCAGATTCTCCTCAGACTTGCTCGGCGCGACCGGGGACGGCGTGCGCCGCGGCGCCGCTTGCATCGGCTCCTCTGGCAGCGGAATAGCCTCCAACGAAGGAATATCTTCAGGCAGAGGAATAGACTCCACGTGTGGGATCTTGCCGAAATCTCCGCCAGAATTACTCGCATCAGAATGTGCATCCCCATTTACCTCTGACAATTTTGAGTCAGTGTCATTCATTAACTCATTCTCTTCACATTTTTCAAGCAACTGTTTCACTCTCGCCTTTAGTGGCCTCCTGGGTTCTTCTGGCAGTGGTATAGTTTCCAAAGGCGGTATGACTGTCAGGCTCTGATCTTCTGGCAGCGGTATGTTTTCGGGTGCCGGGAGAGCTATCGTTTCCGTTATCGTGTACGAGTCATGTACAACTCCATTGATTACCACCGACTTAGAGTTCTTCATGTTCCCCGTGAACTGTTTCTTGATCGGTCTCATCGGCTCCTCCGGAAGAGGTATAGTTTCTAAGGCAGGTATGGGGGCGGGATCGTCTGGCAACGGTATGTTCTCCGGCGCGAGTAACGCTGAATTACTCATATCGTCGTGAATGTCTCCGTTAATTTCCGGTGACTTAGAATTCTCGTTTTCCGTGCGCAATTGAATACTGATCTGGTCATCCACCATGTTAAGATCAAAATTAAGGTTGACCTTCTTCCGTTTTTCTTTCGGCGGCTTCTTATTTCTACTCTTTAAAAAGAGAATGTTTTCAGTGTGGAAGGAGTGTATCTTCTTTTGAATGTCGTCCATTTCGTCGCGTTGGGGCGAGGAGTTCCCGCTGGTGTCGGCGGAGCGGGAGCTGTTCTGTTTGTCGTGAAGCAACTCCATCGCCTTCATGTCACAGGCAGTGTCGTTGGCTTCCAGCTTTGGTTGTGGCGTAACGGTCGTGTCTATTTCCATAGGCACGACCTTATTGTAATTATTTTCGTCTAGATCAACGTTATTGTTGTTGGTGGTGAAATCCGACTTGATGCCGGACGGCGGTACCTCATCTTCAGGGGTGGGGATACCAATGATCCGGCGGATATGCTCGCTGTCATGCGCGTGGGACATGTTGACGTTGAGCACGTCATGCTCCAAGTGGCACTGGTCGTCGGAGCCCTGCCCGCTGTCGGAACGCGTCCGGTCCCGACCGTAAATACTGTCCATGATTCCTCGCACGGTGTACTGCCGCACGAGACCGCTGTCGTCTTTAACCGGCGAGTCTTCTGATGTTAAATTAGGAGACGTTTCATCATTGCACTGGGTAAAAAAAAAAACAATTATTACAAGACCAAATTAAATTTCAGCCACTGATCGGTAGATTGTCACTTGTAATACTCACAGTTACAATGGTACTGGGTTCGCAAGATAGCGATTCTCTCGCTAACCTTCGCTTCTTTAGTGGCGTCACTATTTCGTTAGGAGGAGATTCTGCAACAAACGCGTCTACTTCTGAACATTACAGTACCATTCTTTAAAAAATAAAAATAATTGGGGCTACCTTGAAAATACTTTGCTGAACAAGTTACTAGTTTTTTAACAAGAAAAAGTTAGTAATTTTCAAGGTAGCACTGCTGTCTCCTACATGTACCCACCAGCATTAGGAGAGTCGCTTTCCTCACTGATGGCTTGTCTTAACCACCGTTTCTTAGCACTATGCTGGGGTATCACAGTAGGCGTCGTTTCCACGACTTCGGTTGGCGGTGTACTTCGCGTAATCCGTCTAGCTTTTTTAGGGGGCCTGCTTCGATCGCGGCCGGGCGTTCTAGGAGGCGATCCATGCCGCTCCTCTTCGGTAAAGTCTTGCCCACCGCTCAGATCACCGATCATCGTAGATGCTACTCTAACTAAGCTCTCTAATGACGTCGCCGACATAAGAGGCGGTCTGTAGGGCGACCTGTAAGGTGAAGGCGTCCGTTCCGGCGACCGCCCGATCCATTCCGTGGCCATAGTTTTCTTAGTTTTGGGTAGCTTAAAGGCGGATTCTACAGAGCCGACAGCAGCTTCCACTAACAAGCAAGCTGAGCTGAGCCCAAGGTCCTGAAACAACAAATAAGTTAGTGTCGGAACAATAGCACTGATGACTCTAGGAAACGTATGCAAGTGTATCTTACTTCGTTCATGCCATCGTTGTTTCTGTCAGCCTCATTGTTGTGCGGAGCGCTGTCCCGGCGCAGCGGCCCCCGCGGCGGCGTGCGGTGCGGCGCCTCGTCCCCCGACGTCACCATGTCGCTGTCCGCCGAGTTGAGGCGGCGGCGGTTACACTGGGAAGTGGTTCGAGCACGACCTTTTCGTCTGAAAAATAAACTCAAAGTTGAACATTTCACCAAAAAATATAATATATTTAGATTTTACCACTTGCTTAGTTTACAAATGTACTGCTTAAGTGCGTAACGTCAACTTACTTTTTCCTCTTCTTGGAGCTAGAACTGCAATGGAAATCATCGTCATCGTCTTTATCAGGCGCATTAGGATGTGGATCGGATTCTCTCCTTTTTTGTCGCTCCTTAACTTCCTGTTTACGTTGCTCCGCTTTCTCCATTCGTTCAAAGGCTTTCATTATTGCCTCCATCTTGCGCTCTTCGCGAGTCTGTAATAAAAATTAACATAAGCATTTTTTTACCAAATCTATTTACAATACTAAGCATATAAAAGTTACAATCTTACCATCTTCTTTTTATCTTTCTCCTTGTTAGTGGGTAGCTTATCCTGAGAGTCATCTGTCTTGTCATCTAATGAGTCTTGATTTGTGCAAGATGTGTTTCTGCTAGAGCGCGAGGAACGGTCGTGGCATGCCGACTTCGCCGTATATTCACGCGTCGCAGGCCTCTCATCGTCTGTTCTATACCTTCGCTCTCTTTCTTCCACTTTTGGAATTTCCTTCTTAGGAGTATCTATTCTCACGAGTTCTAATCTAGGCACCTCTTCTTTAATATCCATTATATCTTCTTTTACTTCTTCTAGTTTTGGTTCTTCTTGCTTCAGTAATTGTGGTTTTTCTTCATCTGAGAATATCTCAGGCTCAGGTTTCACTTCTTGTTCAACCTTTAGTGATTCCACTTCATCTTCTACTTGGGGTTCCGGCTCTGGGGTCGGTACGTATTCTGGTTCAATCTTAATGGCCTCTGGTTCCGGTTGCGTTTCTTGTATTGGTTCTGGTTCCGGAATGGCAGGTACTTCTGGTGGCAGTTCTACATCCTCTATTTCTGTTTTAACATAATCTGGCTCGTCTAATTCAGGTTTCATTTCTTCTTTCGCCGTCAAATCAATTTCCGACTTCACATCCTCCGGGACGTGTTCGGTTTTTATGGGGTGGTCGAAATTGAGAGCCATAACAGCGGCGTTTTTGACGGGTGACATGTGGGAGTACTCATATTTAATAGGCGATTTCTTTTCTACTTTCATGGGAGTGATTGGGCAAGGATACTCTTTAACTGGCGATGCTAAAATAGGGGCCAGCGGTGGCGACACTGGAGATGACGAGCTGGAGCACCGATTTCTGCTCCTCTTTTCTCTAGGAAGGTACTCAATACTTTTTCTTGAAACCAGTGAAGACAGTCCATTAACTTTGCAGTGTTTAGGGTTCCCACAGGCGCAAGGCTGCTTGCTCCCATTAGCGTCATGGCCGACTGTAATTTCAGTGTTGGACGGGATAATCCCAATAGTATATAGATAGACATGCAAGGCGCCTTTGATAATGCAATGCTGCAACTCCGCGTTGGGCTTACAAGATCTCCTGACGAACCTCGCCTCGTTCCCATAAGTTCTGGTGTCAATGCAGATCTGCGTATTATCTTTTGGTAGCCTGTAGAAAAAGACGAAAGGCCCCGGTTTCTGGCTGCCAGCCCTCGCAGAATTCTGCAACTGCGGCTTGTGTTGATTGGACAGCATGTATTTGCCTCTCATTTCTATGACGGCCGTATTCTCTTTCAAGTCCTTCGTAGCGATGAGTATTTTCCCGCCGGCATGCGGAACAGTCGTGCACAAATGCGCCGTGATAGCGGACGACATGCTCGACGTGTTGCAGAGCTTGTTGCTGTATTTCATGATCTTGGCTCTGAGCTCCGGGCTGTAGTGATTAGTGACCGCCTGTTCGAAAGAGTCGCCCCAATGAGGCTGGCTCGACACGCTCGAGTTGTACTTGTTCCTGTTCATCATCATCTCCTTCTTGCGTTTGACCCTCTTTTCGGTGAGTTTTCTCTTGGTGGGCTTCCTCGCGACTTCGGTTTTCTTGGGTCGCTTGGGGCCGCGCTTGGGCAGCGCGAGCGCGGGCTGCGCGGGCTGCGCGGGCGCGGGCGCGGGCGGCGGCGGCGCGGGCGCGGGGCTGTAGGTGGTGACGCAGGCGCCGCTCGTGTCCGTGTACGTGGTCACCGTGAGCAGGCGGCGGCGGCGCGGGGCCGCGGGCGCGTCGCCCGAGTCCGTGTCCTCGCCGAGCGCGATCAGCTCCTCGCGCTTGCGCAGCTGGATGGCGCGCGCGTGACGCGCGTCCACGGCGCGCGGCTGGCAGAGCTCGCACTGGTACGCGTCGGGGATGTTGCCGCGGTCGATGCCCATGCAGTCGACGTGCTGCCACTCGCCGCAGCGGTCGCAGCAGATCATGTATCCGTCGTCGTGCGTGAAGTCGCAGATGCAGCGCGTCTTGCCCTCCTCTTCGCCCTCGGGCGCGGTCTCCGTGTCGCTGCCGCCGGGCGCGCGCGATTCGGACACCGACGAGATCACCGACGCGGCGTCGTCGTCCTGGGGGGGCGCCGCCTGCGGCTTGTACGCCAGCGAGCTCATGCTCATGGTCATAGGGATCGCTTGCGCCGGTACCGAAGGTCCCGTCGGTACGACCGGAGGCAGCTCGTACGTAGCGGTAGACATGATAACGGGCGAGATCCTCTTGAGCGGACTCATGGGCGGCGGCGCGGGCGGCGGAGACACGATCACGGGCTGAGGCGGGGGCGGTGCTGGCGGCGAGGGCTGCTTCTGCGCGGGCAGCGAGTACGTGTGATCCAGCATCACGAGCGCAAGCTCCTGGAAAGAGTATCGCCGCAGCTCCTCTGATAGATTGGGACGTTCCTCCATGCCGATTATATCGTCCGCCGTTAGTAACGTCGACTTGTCGCCACTGAAAATAAAAGAACGTTTGAAAAAAAATGTTTTCAAATAAATGATTTTAGTCATTATTGTTTTAATTCAAATACTTACAACACTATTCTCTTTTGATTAATAGGTTTCTCTATTGGTTCATCCACACTGAGCACAGGAGTCGAGCAAGTAGTCGAGCAATGCTGAGGAGTATTAGTAGGCAGGGAGGGGTGCAGCATGATCTTCGGTTGCGCTAGCGACTGTAGTATTTGAGCAGTCAATTGCTGGTTGGCAGACACTTGTGAGACTGTAGAGAGCTGATTGTCTGTAGGCGCGTAGGTTTGGACGTAGCGTAAGTTAGGTGTGGCACCAGATTGCACATAATGCGGTCCGCGAGGCATACTAGTGCTAATAGGTGCCGTAGATATGAGCACAGGCCCACAAGGAGACTGTAGCACGAGCCTTTCTCCTTTAGCTGGAAGCTTCTGAATCTGTTGGTGGCTCTTATGTGTCGGGCTGCCCACTTTCTGAATGATCTTAGAAGTATTTGAGTCCACAACTCCATATATTGGCTGCTGACTTTTATAAGTAGCCACGCTGGCTACAGGCCAAGCCTTACTCTCGGATTTATGGGTCGCGCCTGCCTGCTGTATTATCTTAATAGCTCTTGATTGATTCTTCTGCCCAGCCAGCTGGTTAGAACTTTTAGATTGCTTGAGTGTATTTACAGATTTTCTACCTGAATGGACAGACATCTTATTTGGACCAGAGACAACCCGGGACAGTATATGGCACTGTGTGTTGCCAGAGGATGCAGCGACTACTGCATTCAAGTTAGCCCCATTATTTACTTTGCTTAGAGATTTCATATTAGTGCTCTTTGCAAATGTGTGACTGTAGGACACATTCTTGATGGGGCTGCTGATACCAGCAGGTACTAGAGAGGAGCACCCAATCAGGGACTGGCTTTTAGGCGGTTTACTGCACAGCACTGAATTGTTTAAATGTTTTTGTGACATCACATTGGCACTCAACTTATACACATGGTTCTGTGTACCATACACTGGTGTTGCAATATCTTTACCTTGGGCAATATATTGCTGCGAATAACTTGTGTTCTTAGGAAGAGATATATTGCTCAAAATCTGAACCTTAGATGATTTGGGCCGACTAATATAGCTAGTCTCTGTGACTATATTAGCTCTTCTTCCTGCTTGATTAGTATCGTTAACATAACTTTCACTGGTTATGATGATCTGTGATACACCGGATTGTAATCTGTCATCATCATGTTTGTTATCTGAGGTGGCAGCACTGGTTGCAAGGATTGTAGGCAGCCATAAAGTTTGGTTGTCGACTTCCTGTGATACATTTTGTATTGATGTTATATTGCTAACAGTAGCATCTACATTTATAGTGAAGTTTTGTGGCAACTTTGTGACATTCTGAACTATTGCTGCGTTAAGTGGAGCTTGGATGAGAGTTGCAGTTGCATTCTCATAGTTGCCATCACCAGAGTCATCTGCTTCTTGTATAATGGGGTAAGCGATGCGTCCAACATTGTCCAAACCCTCATCAATTCTAACTATTCCAGAAAGGGTCTCTACAGACATCTCAGTATCATGTCTCTTCTCAGTAATGTGATACTCTACTTCATTATCAATTTTACTGCACGCAGACTGGATAATGCTCTCAGGATTAGTTGAGTCAGGTTCAGGGTCACCTTCAGTCGGGGAAAGGGGCACAGCCCTCAAAACAGGAGTTCTAATACTTGAAACATTCATATTATCTGCTAATTTATGTTCCAATACATGTTCATACACATTTTCACTGGAGGTGGCCGGCCCGTAATCCTGTAACAAGTACAACAAAAATTAGCCATTTTTAGCATCAGAGCATATATGGATACCACAATTAATATGTTTTATACCCACAAAATACCATCCTACATAACATACTCTGATATTAATAACTGCTCATTATAGCAAATTAAATTTTAATATGAATAACTTCTGTGTAAATTAGGATGACATTCACATGCCCTAATTCAACAAAAGCAGTGATAAAACTGTGGACCTGTATACAACATCAAACATCCTTACGCTACACTTACCAAATATTAATACAACAAATGATATCACTAATCAGAATAAGAGAGAGGATATTAAAAATGCACCTTACTTTGAAAATCTTTATTGAACACAACTAAAACATAAAAACAACTCGGCACAGCAATAATCTATCTAGCTCAATCTAAATTTTTTCACTGACAATGACCACTACTACTGGCAAACAAATTAGATATCTACACATCTTATGTAATTACAGTTTTTGTATAACAGTATAAATGGTCCACATTGAGAGAACACCGAGATAATAGACAGCAGCTTACTGGACTAATAAAACTTATATACACGAAGGAACATGCCAATAAGAATTTCGTGGTTAGGTTATGAGTTAGATAAAGAGCACTTGTAGGGCAGTGGAGTGGTGCGGCAATGCCAAGGGTGTGAGGACTTACTTGCCGGGCAGCAGGATCATAGTCTGGAGAAGCTGACATGCTGTAAATATTATCATCTTGGGTCAAGCCCGAGATGACGCCGAGGAGACCACTGCGGCCCCCGACCTTATTTCATGTGACTGCAATCGAAAATTGACTCTTTACCCACAAATCTTCACAGTTCACACGACAACACGCGATGCACATCGTTATATTCTTGCTCAAATATTTTTAGTCTACAAATAGGATAATGTGACAGTCGAGGTCATTGTTCCAAAAATTGATCAAAGTCGGTTTATTTCTTGTCCTACGAGAAAATATAAAGAATGAATACAAAATAAAGCAAAGAAAAAGCAAGAGTACAAGTAAAAATGGTTAAAATAGGTAGATAGGTTAATCCACTGCCGCCATTATTGTGGCACGAAAACTGAAATGTCTCACTGATAAACATCAAAAGACGTAAACACTAACCTAATATCGGTAAAAGTAAGAGTAATAAACGATTATAACGTTTGATTGGGTGGAAATAAAGCATTACTGTAAGTTCTAAACCTGAATAGAAACAAAGGGCCTACAAATATAAGTACATACGTAAATGAGGTTCGTATATTTATATCAACTCTGTACGACACAATAATGACTCAAACAACTAAAAATCCCATAAATATCCCATTAAATAAGGTAATAATATATAATTTACAACATCACTGCAAGTATTCCAAAGATATGAACTTAGAAATCCAGATGTAAACACTTATATAGAAAATACTCAATATAATTGGTACAAACCTGCGCGGTAACGTAACAATAACTTCTATAACGTAGCGAAACAATTTCCGTCAAATAACTGCATAGCACTAGGGAAATTGGCCTCAAAGTCCGAAACTACGACCAAAACATTCACGAGAGTCGAAGATGGCGGCCATTGCATTTTCTTGATGCAAAACAACGGGGTTTCACGAAACATGTCGAGCTTCTTGGTACTTCCGGTTAAACAAGATCTTTTTTTTTCCAAGCTTGATTAAATTATTCAATTAAATAAACTGATATGCAAAATGTACGTAGTAAACAAAAACTTAAGTATTCAGTTAAATTTTGTAAGAGAATAATGAAAATAAACTGGAAATTATTAAAAAGGGATCTTGTTTATGACAATATTATTCTGGAAGAAGTCCATAGTAGTGCTACTTTATGGTTTCAGTCTATGGTAACTAGTATAGGCATAGAGTCCGGTATATTTATTTTTTTCCAAGTAGATGAATGCATTCTGTTATAAACAGGATTAGGATGCGTTCAGTAGCGTTCACTATAGGTCTGTGATACGTAGTATCTCTGTATAGTTTGTGGTTTCAAAGTAGGGCCTCAGAGGGCCTAATATAGCTGCGTTTATCTCGAGACAAAATTTTGAATAAAACATCCGTCACTTATTTACACATATAAGCACGACTGTGACGGATTCTTTATCCATATATTGTCACGCGATAAACGAACCCATACAAGGCCCACAGGGCTACATTCGTATGGCCGGTTTTTTTACGCACAGAAAGAAAACGAGATTATACGACAAATAAATTTTTACGTGCGCATTAGCAAAAAAATCAGCGATTTATAATTCGGCGAAGAATCATTTTTGGCTCTTACTTTAACATATTGGAAGAAAGAGACTCCAACACGAATATTTGCTAAGTCCCGCATTTGTGGCTGCAGCCTTAAACATTCCACGGCACCATATAGAGCATGTTTGTTTTACCCGTTTTTGTTTAAAACTTATATATTTACTTATTTATTTCATCAATGAGACTTTAAGAAAGCGTCTTTGCTAATGGTACCTAGATATGTTGTTTTCCATGACATGATTATTGTGCTGGTACTACACATCGTCCAACACCCTAAAGGCCCCTACGCACTAGCTAACTTGGAAGGACAACCGCGCAAGACCGTCGTCGGCCGCACTTCGTGCGAGAAGTACTGGGGTGCTCGAAGGACGAAAATTCGACCGTGCAAGTCCATCACGGTAATAATATAATGAGCAGTATTTTGGATTGCTGTATCCCCATCATCATCATTTTTTTCATCATTTCAGCCTATTGCAGTCCACTGCTGGACGTAAGCCTCCCCCGGGGTTCGCCACAAGGCCCGATCTCCCGTTTTCGCCATCCAGTCACCACCAGCCACTTTTTTCAGGTCGTCGGTCCATCTGGCTGGAGGGCGTCCTACGCTACGCTTGCCGAGCCGTGGTCTCCACTCGAGAACCCGTCTACTCCACCGATCATCGGTTCTGCGACAGATGTGACCAGCCCACTGCCACTTCAGTCTGCTACACTTCTGAACAACGTTAGTGACCCTAGTTTTATGCCGGATCATCTCATTCCGGATTTTGTCCCTTAGCGAGATTCCGAGCATACACCTTTCCATAGCTCGCTGGGTGACGTGTAGTCGGTGGGCTAGTTTCACTGACAGGTTCCACGTCTCGGCTCCGTATGTCATGACCGGCAGGACGCACTGATTGAATACCTTGGTCTTCAGGCATTGCGGCAAGGGTGACTCAAAGACGTGACGCAACTTTCCAAATGCTGCCCAACCAAGCTGCACTCTTCTGGTGATTTCACCCTCAAAGTTGTCTCTACCCAGCTGTAACTTGTGTCCTAGGTAGACGTACTCCTGGACAACTTCGAGGGCTACACCTTCGACGGAGACGGGCTCAGGGACGATGTGCTCATTGAACATGACCTTAGTCTTGTCTAAGTTCATCCCGAGCCCAACGCGTCTCGAGGCAGCATTAAGGTTGGACAGCATTTCCTGCAGGTCTTGTAGTAGTATTCTGCCATTCTGCCACTATGTCGTCAGCAAAGCGGAGGTGTGTGAGATATTCACCCTTGACATTGATGCCCAGTGCGACGTCGGCGCATATACCTGTATGACCTTGAGAGAGTATCTCTCGGTCAGTTTCAGTACAAGGTACGCTACCCGGGTCGAGACGCTGCCGATCTCTATCACGTTGTCACGGAGGGCTTTGTTGACGAGGAACCCCACACCACCCTGAGATTTTTGGCTCCCTTCCCTGAAGTAAAATAGATGGCCCGACTCAAGGGTTATCGTGTCCTCCCCCTCTCTACGAACTTCCGATAGCCCGAGAACATGCCATCGTATCTTCTCTAATTCCACTTCAAGGATCTGGAGGCTCTCGTCCAGCCGTAAACTGCGTCCGTTGTATGTAGCCAGAGTCAATTGTTGGCAGCCGTCCGTAGCCCGGGGATTCCTAGCACCCCCTACCCTACCGTGACCAAGGCCGCTGCCGTGACCTGGAATAGTAGGGCGGCCGGGAACTGGGGGCCGTTTCTTTTTGTGCCTATTCATATATATATATATATTTTATATTTCTGCCCGTAGTCACCACGCTGGGCAGGCGGGTTGGTGACCGCAGTGTAATTATTTGGACTGTGTTGTCTACACGAGAGGCGCTGCTGCCCACCTCTCGGATGGTCCCTTTCTCGCCTTCTACGATGCCCACGGGAAGAAATGGGGTGGTGCTATTCTACTCTGCCGGCGCCACACGGCCAATGTATCCCCACACAGAAATTAAATTTAAAAAATAAAAAGGTGAACAATAAACCATGGTTATGTGTCGGTGTAAAAACCTGCAAAAATAAAAGGTTATTAAAGCTTTTGATATCGGAAACAGATAATCCTATTTTAATTCAATATTATAAAACACTTAGAATAATAACACATAGAATGATAGTTTCCTACAGCCAACCCGTCAAAAGTGTCGCACAAAATGGATTCATGTGGGCGTAATCAACGCGTACTAACACACGACAACACGCACACAAGTAAACAAATAATGTTGCTAGCGGATTACATTTCCCCCTAAACTAGGGGATTTTTTCATATTGTCATTTTTGTTAAATTCGATCATTTTTTTAACACTTATGTAATAAGAAAATGTTTTGTCTCTTTCTAATTCGCATAAAATATCATATTTTAAGTAGGTAGTTTAAATGTTCTAAAGTACTTTTTTGGCCGGTGGTTTTTGGCGGACTAAAATCACATGCCGCCGCGATTTTTAATCCAACGTGCGGCAATAATCGGATTAGAAATAAATCTTGAACGAGAAAAACAAGTAATTCAATTCGTATCACAGAATATCACAAAATAGAACAAGTACTATACTATAACAATTTAGGGGGAAAAATTTCGTTATAATGGCAACATTTTCATGTAATGTCGTTAGAAAATAATTTAATATTTTAGTGAATATTTTACGTAAAACAACAAGTCAAAACATATTACTTACACGTGGAATGTTATTTTATAGTGTTTATTTTCTTGGTCTGAAGTGTTGTGGCACCCATTAACAATACAAATCGTCATAATCAATAAAAATCCGGGAGCTGTTGACGCTGTGTGACGTGATTGCGACTGACAGGCGGCGACAGTGTTGCCATGTCCAAAATCTGGTCGACGGTGACTAAATTTAAAAAATACGGTAGATTTTATAAAATAACGGTAAATGGGATAAAATAAAAAACGGTGCAATTACGGTATACTATGTTTATGAAATAATCATTAATAAAAACAATCTAATTAAATTATAAAAAAAAAACTTATTAATTGAAAATAATTTACTGTTCCGAATCGGAAACTAAAATCTCCTCATTTTTGTAAATGTTCTGATTCATTTTATTCAGCATATTCTCATCTGGTCTGAAGTTGATACAATTTTGTCCGTTTCTTTTTATGGACTGTTGGGTCAGTATATTACCTTTAATAGAGCGAGTTATCAGTTTGTTACGTTTTTTTGTTTTAATATCATTAACCTTGCTGAATATACGCTCGCACTCGGCATTGGAGTGTGGCAAAGACAGCATTCCGAGCATGAACGACGGCAGATGTTTAAAATCTTTTCTGTTTTCTTCACCTATTCGGGAAACTTGATGCCAGAATTTATCAGGTGGTTGTTGACTTGCATCTAAGTCTTTTGGTAAGTAGATAAGTAACCTACGCCATTCATCGTCAAGTTCCTGTTGTTCGTTTAAACTCTTTGGGGTCAGTCTGGGAAGAAGTGTAAATATAGGCGCTAGGCTCTCGAGTCTTTCTTGAGAAACGCAAATTTCAGGATCTAAGTTTGATATAGCTGTTAAAACTGGATCGTTAATAGCATATCTCTTACGAATTGCTGTGCATGCTGTTATTATAAATTGTTTACATTTTTTCCGTAGTATATCCTTTCGATCTTCTTCAATTAGTTCTAATTGTTTTTGAACTCCAAGTCCCAGATAAATATCTTTTAAGTTTTTGTGATGTCTTTCTTCAGTCGGATCAATCAATTCTATAGCAGTCGAATTTATATGGCTTGCTGGAAAAAATTGCGCCATCAATTCTGTATACAAAGCTGTCATTTTTATGTTCAATTTTGTGATCACAACAGATTCACTTTGGAAGTAAGTATTGACTGCGGTAAATTTCGGCAGCATCCACGCTAAGAAATAATAATAGGCTTTTATCACAGGGTCGTTGAGATTGGTGTGGATTTCATTGCATTCCGCGTCTGTGAGCCATTTGCCATCAAAGTAGAGACGTAATGCTTCCCACTGCTCCAATATTCTATCTACGACAGCATTTAATGAAAGCCAACGCGTCTGTGCAGGTCTTAGAATGCGGTGAACTTCTAGTTCAGCAAAGTGTTGAAACTCCACAAATTCACTCTGTCTCTTGTTACTGTTTTTAAAATAATTATATATGTTTCTAGCCAACTTTTCACAATTGAAAGGAAGCTCTTTGGAGGCATCGTTAGCACAAAGATGCAATGAATGACAAACACATTTCAGTATAGTGATTCCTGGACAAAGTTGCCGTAATCGGCTGGAGACGGAATTACGGCAGCCCATCATGGTATTTGCACCATCCGAACCGAAACCAATTATGTTGTCCAAAGGGATAGCGTTTTTTTGGAAAGATTCAATGACTAATGTGAATATTTTTTCCGCATTAGCTGAATGATCGGTTGTATTGGCCTCAAACAATTGGATTAAGTCCCAAAAACGACTAATTATCTGGCCTAGTTTTGCATCAAAGTATCTCACCACGATCGCCACAGTTTTAGTTACGCTTATGTCAGTGCTTTCATCTATTAAAATTGAGAATTTTTGAACCTTCAAATCATTTATCAAACTCAGTTTTTCGGATGCTCCTATACAATTGTTTATGACTGCTTGGACTTTTGTTCTTTTTAATTTAATGTTTTTAGCTATATTTGAATCCGGACATAATTGTGGTAATAAATCTGTCAGATGGTCCATAGTTTTAGCTGGTATCCTATGTTCTGCAACGAAAGCGGCCAGTTTTACTGTTGAAATTTTTATTTGTTCCTTTTCGGTTACTTTCTGCGAGCTGCTTTGAAACGCACTAACTATTGACTGTTGTATCTTTTTGGAAGATGACGCACTAAACTTTTTAGAATTGTTAATGTGAGAATTGGTTTCTTTGTGTCTTGAAAGTACGCTGATTTCAGCTGACAGTTTCTTATCGTTACACATGTTGCAGATAGCGGCATATTCGTCTTTTTTATCTTTTCTTAGCCAATCTCGAAATTCAATTTTTTGTAACCACTCATCCCGAAATTTTTGTTTATATTGTTTTCTTTTTTTATTAGGCACTTCCACTTCAGATTGAGAGTCAGATTCACTTCCACTCATAATCAAAACGTATTGAAACCTTAACAATCTGCAATTAAATCTAAATCTGTAAAAATAATACGACTTGACCTCTTGCTAAAAACGGAATGAGAAGAAATAAACATGAATGTAATGAAACTAAATTTAACTATCGTAATATTACTTGCAAATTCACATGTGTATACGCCTACTTAATTTGTTAGCGTTATACAGGACAGTATTTCCCCGCAACACCGGGAATCCCCGAACTAAGAATCGGTCAGAGTGCGTTCATAATTAGAATAATTTGAGTTTTGTTCAGTACATTTTGCTTTATCTGGAAAATACTTAACCTTTATGGATTACGGTAGATTTTATCACCGTTGTAGCACATCGCCGGTAGGTGGTAAATTCATGCTGAGTACGGTGCATTTACCGTAATTACGGTGCACATGGCAACACTGGGCGGCGATGGCCGAGTACACCAGAATGGTGTAGTTTAAGTCTGACGGTTTTGATGCGCGGACTAGGTTTCTATGTGTTATTATTCTAAGATAAAACATATGAAAAAACGTTTATATGTCTAGTTAACGTTTCAAAACGTAATCAATTTATAAAAAAGATAGTGACCTCAGAAAATGTTACGAAATTAATGTGACAAGTGGTAAAGGAAAAATACACAAAGAAAATATAAACCGTAATGAAAAATTAAAACTAACAGTTAATATTGAAACTTTCGAACAACCTAGTGGTATTGCCAATTTATCAAACGACTTTTTCGTATCTGTTGGAGAAAGCCCATCCAATAGCATTCCTAAAGGTAGACCTGTAATGTACCCTACTCTTAAATCAATGTATCTCGGTCACCCGGGATGAAGTTACGCATATTATTTCAAAAATGAAAAATAATAACAGTTTTGGTTTCTATGATCTTTCGCCGACTCTTATTAAATATTGCAAAGCTGAATTATTTTTAATTAATAACTAAGCAATCTTTTACTGAAGCCACGTTCCCTGAGCTATCAAAGACTTCGATCGTAAAGCCCATCCCTAAATCTAAAGTAACAACAGATCCCAATAAATTTCGTCCAATAGCAGTACTATCCTCTTTTTCCAAAATATTTGAATCAGCAATGGCCATGAGATTAAAGTCTTTTTGTGAGAAACTAGGCATATATGATGATCAGTGATCGGGGAAAACGGTGCAAAACTTTAACAAAACTTGTAAAGCTGACATAAAGGACCACTTGCAACCAAGAAAAACAACATTATTTTTAAAAAATAAGAATAATATTGGTAGATTAGTGTTCAATTTAACTCCATATCAGTCTCTGAGTTGGTATAAGGATTATTAATAGTTTCACGGCTGTAATGTAAGTTTTGTTAAAGTTTTGCATCGTTTTCCCCGATCAATGATGATGATAGTCAAAATGGTTTTACTAAGGGACGGTCTACTATATCCACTATTTCTAAATTCACATGTGTCATTCTTAAAATAATAAATAACCGAAAGTATGCTGTAGCTTTGTTACTGGACATGTGCAAAGCTTATGACAGAGTTTCCCATAAAGCGCTCTTAGAAAAAAATGGACGGAATAG
Source organism: Acleris sparsana (assembly GCA_923062465.1). Classification (NCBI taxonomy): domain Eukaryota; kingdom Metazoa; phylum Arthropoda; class Insecta; order Lepidoptera; family Tortricidae; genus Acleris; species Acleris sparsana. The sequence goes on from OV281288.1 coordinate 3,727,504, forward strand.
GAGTGCGCGATGACACTAATAAATGGTTTGAATCTTACCTAGAGCACCTCCAACAATTTGTAGACATAGAATATCACGATACAAAAAAAATAGTCTTACGACAATTAGATCCCAGAAACAAATACCATTAGATTTAATCTCTCAAGTTGTGTGCTATTTGTCATGTATATAAATTACTTGCCGAAAATAATAAATTAAAATAGTATTCTCTACGCAGATGACATAAGTGTAGTTTTTGATTGTAGAATACACATGAGTTGAAAGAACAAGTAAAATCTACCCTTACACAAATAACTTACTGGCTGAATCACCAAAATTTAAAACTAAACCTCTCAAAAACAAAATTAATCCAAACCAAACCCCGTCAAAAAACGCCCATACCTACAGACCAACATAATGACATTGAAATAGAATTAGTTTCGTGTAGCTTGTTAGGAATAGAAATTGGCTCAGAAATGAATTGGAAAGTAAATAGATAAAATCACAAATAAAATATCTAGATTTATATTCGCCCTATATCAATTAAAAAAAAAGCACTCATTTAAAAACTGCAAAGACAGCTTATTATGCGTACGCACACGCATGGCTTAGGTACGGCGTAGTCGTGTGGGGCAATAGCGTGAACGCTGGGAAGCTGTTCACTCTCTAGAAAAAATGTATTAGGGTTTTAGTAAATATTGCTTCAACGGAGACATGTACACCGCATTTTACTTCCTTAAATATATTGACATTGACACCAATATACATCTATGAAATCTTTAGACTTGTGAGATCAAATAAAGAGCAATTTGCAAAGGATAGAGATATTAATAGTAGCAGTAGTCGGATCAACCTTAGAAAACGCAATAAATTGGTTAGCTCTTTCAGTAATCTTTAAATAGTTAGTGCCGGAACATAACATATGGCTGTGAAAATATATAATAAATTACCTCTTACAATTAAACAAATTTCGAAGGACTCAGTATTTAATGTAAAGCATAAAAAAAACAAATTTACAAATGTTTTTTTAATTTACAAGAATACTTTGACATTGAATAAGAATAATAATAAAATTGTATTTTTAAAACTCTGTCTTTGTACGTATAGCTCATGCAATTTATGATGGCGAGTGGGCTTTACTTGTGGTAAACAAATATCTGTATACGTGTCAAAGTGTGCGTGACAGCGAGAGCGGGTATGGTAAGCATAAAAAATAGAGACAATTCTATTCTTCTTGAAGAAAGTGAAAGACTTTAGCGACCATTGCTCGTCCCTGCAAACAATATAAAATAAGATAAAACATTGAAAACAACTTACTATTTGTGTTCTTGACGTGATATGCGAACTATTTAGTCATGTATGCAGCGACCTTCTTGGTTGCATCTTCTACAAAATTGATGTAACTAGGTATCATTTGTAATGTCTTCGTATTTTGTGTCCTTAAATTACGTACAATTTTATTTTAATTTAATCTATCTGTAGGTTTTTTATTTATTTCAGAGGGCTTATTAGGGCCGTGTACGTGTAGTATTTTTATTCTAACATATGCTAAAATAAAAATAGGTAATTAATTTAGAACTGTGAGGCCTATTCGTGTTTATTGCGTCCCAAAACGTGGATAAAACATCCTTCACTCTCGCACTTATATACACAGAACTATATCGAGATAGAAGGAAAGAGTGTATGTACCTCGCGTGCTAAAAAGAGGTGCTGAGCGCCCAATTGCTCGCCGCGATGCTCAGTCCGCTCTCGACCGGTGTCCGCGTGTGACGTTCGAATATAACAACAAAATGCCCTCTTGCTCGATAATTAACTGTACAAACACCACCAAAAAAGTAGGAACTGTAAATCAGGATATTTCCTTTCATCGGTAAGTACTCTTTGCCCTTAAATATCTGTTATAATTTATAAAACAATTGATTTTGTTGCTCGATATTAATTTCATATAAACAGTAGCGGGCGACTCTGTGTCTAATGCTACTTTTCCATTGCTGCTTTAATTTGACGCGCCAGACTTGGCATGCATTGAAAATCAGCAACGAAAATTAATACAAACCAAACTGTCGAGTACTTGTCGAGACGCGTTCAAGGTTGAATTCTCATTTTTCTGTCAAAAGTAAGATGTAGTGTTGTACCCTGCGATTTTCAATGCAGATTTCTTAATCGATTAAAATCGATTTTGAAAACAGAAAAGACGATAATTATTGTTACAAGCTTTTATTTAACTTGCAATGTATGTAGAATATGTAGATCTGTATTTATGTAAGTTTGTATGTATGTACGGGTCAAACCTTACAAATTAAATTTGACCCACTTCCTGTTAACCGAATGGGCTGAAATTTGGACCACATATGTAAACTCGATGACAATGCAATATTATAGTATCTGTGAGGTGATCTGATGATGGAGTCGGAAGGTGGCGACAGGATCTCCGCCATTCTTAACGTTGACCCGCCGTGTTAGGACTCAATAGTTTGTTATTGTTAAGCCGGTACAGATTTTCCAAAAAAAAGTACAGTCGGTAACAAAAGCTTATTTATACCTACTATTATGTAGCCGTGTGATGACTGATGAAGTAGTAGGTAGTCAAAAAGAAATAGATAATATTTATAGTTATATCGATAATTTAAAAATATAGTTACTATATTGCAATTTTGTTCCAGTTTTCCTAAAGATCTTCTTATAAAAAATAAATGGATAGAAGCAACGGGTCGCAAAAACTGGTTTCCTACAAAAAACAACCGAATTTGTTCCATACATTTTCACAAGGATACCTTTACTGGTCCATCAACATCAAAGTACCGGCGAATAATCAGCACAGCTCATCTGACTATACGAGTAGATTGCGCGTCGCAAGACCAGCGCGCGCGTCCTCTCCCGTCGAAGTCTGTTGGCTCACTGACGCTCTTCCGTTGCGATCGATGACACGATTCGTAACGATTCCGTTTTAGTTGTGCACATCACTAAAAGACTCGCGTGACTTCAAAGTACCTACGCAAAATGTTACACGCTCGGTTCTCATATAAATCGACGAACTCTCTCCTTCTATCTCGATATAGTTCTGTGCTTATATACTTGTCAGAAAGTTACGAATGTTTTATCCACGTTTTGGGACGCAATAAACACGAATAGGCCCCACAGTTCTAAATTAATTACCTATTTTTATTTTAGCATATGTTAGAATAAAAATACTTTATTATATCTCACTATAAATAACATAATGACATGCTGACGGTACTTCGTGGCAGTTATCGTCGTGGAAACAATATGCACAAGTGACTTGAGCGACGGCGCGCTCGCGACTGATCGCTCCGTCAGACACGCACACTACCGCAATGTGCATGTACACGTTCAACCACTAATAAAGCCCACTTGCCATCGTGAATTGCATGAGCTATAACTATTTGTAACTATTGTATAAGAAAGCTAGTATTGTAAGTTAATTAGGCAATTTGTTTAAGCAGAGTAATTGCAGTGCCCTTACAGGGTTTATAATATTTAAGATCATTGTAACTACAACATAAGGTAATAAAATATATGACTATGACTATTACTAACAATAATTATTAACGACCAGCAAGCCTACTCACTATCGTATAGCGTCGTGCATCGTGCGTGATTGTCCTCCCAAGTTTGCTAGTGCGTAGACTGCTTAACTCTGAACTCGCGGCCAAACCAGGGAAAATTTTAGCGATCTATAGCAATAACTCGAGCCAACCTACCCGAACCACCCCTTTACACATCAATGGCTGGACGATCAATTCTGATGTTGGAGTATCGTGCCAGCAGTGAGTGTTGGATAATTGTGTAGTGGAGGTCTTGTTTAAAGATCGCTGAAAATCGCTATACGTTTGCCGCGGTTTGACAATGGTTTAAAGTAGAAATGTTGGACGAGGTGTGATGCACAAACTTAGCTCTCGGCTGCGCGCGAAACTAGTGTGGAAGCGTTTTGCAACATTCTTCGCCTTTTCACGTTTTATTCCCCGTTTTGGTAACGGTTTCTTGTCCCTAACCGAACTTTACTATGAAATCACAGTGAACTAGGTACTGCGAGTGTGGAGTCATGCTTTATAATTATTTGCCACGAAGAATCGGCAACTTTCCGCCGTGAAATCGCCGTACGTTGAAAATTGAAGTTCGAAGTTAAGTTAGCTCCACCTCTTTCTCTCAACTTAGTCACGAAAGACGAGGGACAGGAATGGCACTAATGTAACTTTTAACTTCGATTTTCAAAGTAGGGTCTCTGATACGCGCGGGCTTTACGAGATAGGGAGATAATGCTGCGGCCACATCTGCGAAATGATATGAATTTTAGTGTTAATATCTTTATTTATTTTGTAAAGTTAGAGCACATATTACAAGGTGAGTAAGAGAACACGAATCTTCGCTGAAACCCGTAGATGTGGCGCGGTCGTAGCGTTTCACTAGCAAATCGCATACGAGTAGATAAATAAATAAAAATAAATAAATATCAGGGGACAATGTCACACCAATTGACCTAGTCCCAAACTAAGCTCTAGGCTTGTACTATGGTTACTAGACAACGATATAAATACTTAAATAGAGAAATAATACTTAAATACATAGAAAACATCCACGACTCAGGAACAAATATTCGCGCTCATCACACAAATATCTGCACTTACCGAGATTTGAACCCAGGACCGCTAGCTTCGTAGGCAGGGTCACTACCACCTAGGCCAGCGTGTCGTCATTGATTCTTGCTTATAATTGCTTTCCCTACTAGATGTCTCAAACACGACTAGTCGCGATTGTCCGGCCCGACCGTCCACACGGCCTGATTCGGTACGGGGTGAACCATATCCGATGTGCAAACTAGCGGACCGAGGCGGACTTAATTAATATTAATTATGGTCACAAGACTACTCTACAGACGGATAGTACGGACGGGTAGCACAAGTTGTATTTTCTCGCTGGTCGCTCAGTGCGTCTCTATCGTTACAGACTAGATAAAATGGGAGATCCGAGCGACACGGACAACATGAGCTAGCCCTCCAGGTATGGTTCGAAGCGAACCAAAACCGCTGTCCGGTGCGGACCAAATTCGCTCGTCTGTAACGGCTTGCAACGGATAGATCTTCCCTTTAAAATACCTAGGTACATCGCTATTACAACATGACAATACTTCTGTCTATCATTATCAAGATACCTTATAATCTGTGTTGTCAAGCACATACCGTAAAAAGACAACTTTAATAATCTGTGTTGTGCCTAATAGCAGAAGACTCAATAAAAAAAAAACTGTGTTGTCAAGGACCTACACGTTTTTAGGAGGTTATGTTTATGTGGTGCTTTTTCCCTTATAACAACGAGTTAAATGTTAATAGAGAACGATGGGTGATTTTGTATTAAATAATAGTGAATCAGAAATCGACTCAGACGATGAGGTCAGTCTTTGATTTACATTATACCGTTTCTGATTTCTTTTTACGCTTTACAAACGTTTTTTAAGATTTTATGAATACTGTTTTTATTTTAGTTACAAGAAGCATTCGCCAAAGGTTTACTTAAGCCTGGGCTTAATGAAGTTTTAGAAAAGGAACAGAAGAAGCATGTTAACAACATAGCGGATTTAAAGCTGAAACTAAAAGAGTTTCAGCTGAAGTTGCCATGGGTAGAAACACTAGACTTGATCACTACAGTCGCCCCTATGGCTCCCGACGTTGCTATGCAAATGCAAGAAACCGCACAGAGAAGGAAGTATGTATTATTAACTGTCTCTGACATCCTTTGATTTTCTAAGAGTAAAATTAGCCTATAGATATCACTCCCACTATCATGTTATCCTGTTCCAAACATATTCATCTCTGATATGGACATTTAATACGTCTTCCATTGCATGTTACTTCATTGGCAGTAATCTAACTTTTCATATTCGAATATAATAAATAGTTTCTTGAACAGTTTCAAGATAAAGCCTTAATAAACGACATAACCTGTTAAAGCAGTTGTGTGTGTATTCATTCCTTAAAACTCAGTTTTTTTTTTGGTTTGTTGAATTTTTCGAATGTTATGTTAAACTGGAGTTTTAAAATAATAATTTATTATTTAATTGCTGCACTTATTATACTAGGTATTGATTAATACAATGCGATAAAAAAATACATATTCCAACTAAAAAAAAAAGATTTCCAATAAAAGGTAGCTGTTTCGGTTACAGTGGAATGACCCAATTATGACTCTTTGGATTATTTAGTGTACTTAAAGGATACCTATGACAACACACCCTGGTTGCTTGTGACCCTTTCACGACCCTCCTGGGTTCAAATCCCAGTAAGAGTTGAGATATCTGTGATGAGTGTTAGTTTTCTATGTATTTTTCCATATGAGTAAGTTTTTTATTGTATAGTACCCATAATTTAACCTAGAGGTTAGTTTGTGATTAGCTCAATCAGTGTAATAATTGTCTTGGTATTTATTTATTAACTATGGTTCTAACACTCGTTTTTTTCCAGAAATATAAAGGAAAACAACAAAGGTGTGAAGGTATATGATCCCTCACAGGACCCAGTATTGAACGAGTTCAAGAGAGAGAACCTGATCCATCGGCAGGCCCAGGCAGCAGTGGTAGAAGGCATCAAGAAGCTGAAAGAGTTAGGGATGCCCACCAGGAGGTTAGTCAGAATAATTTACCAACGTGTTTAGAATGGCTCTTTGATACATTTACAACAAATTTTACTTTACATAGTTTTGTTTTTAGGGAAAAATGGCTTTCACTTCTTTTTTTTAACAAGGTGTATTTTGCCATTGTCGATTTTTAGACAATCACCATGAACTTATCACAGAAATAATTCCATGGATATCACATGCCAGCAAAATATATTATATTATGATATATAGAGCAAAACACACATTACATAGTAACTCATTAAGTGCATTTTGCTCCTTATTGAATTTGTTAGAATTATGCGGTTTTGGAATATCAGAGATGATAATATCTTGTATGTTCTTTTTTTACCTTTGATTCATAGTCAATCAAGTCAATTAGTACCTCATTAATCTATATTAAAGCAGCAAAACCTCTTTACAGGCCAGAAGACTACTTTGCGGAGATGGCAAAGATCGATGAGCACATGCAGAAAGTCCGTAAGAACCTGCTTGCAAAGCAGGCCGCTCAAGCCCGCACTGAGAAGGTCCGGCAGCTGAGAGATCAGAAGAAAATCGCCAAACGAGTACAGGTAATTAGTGATCTCAGTGTCTTGTTTTGAAACCCCAACAAAAAAAGGTGTGTTATAAGTTGAACATCTAAAATCTCCCAATAGTTCCAAATGGAGTCCGATTATTTTAAAGGAAAGCTCGTTCTATCAGGATGCTTCTTAGCTACGCCTAGTGAAAATTGGTTTAAGATATATCAGCTCTCTAAAAAGGCATCGACATTATATTGCGGATTTTTGTCTTTTAAATAATTACTTAAAACTATGGTTTTGCCACTTGTTTTGAGCCAAGACATGAGTTCTGTAGGCAACTATAATTGGATTTATTGATTTATTTATTTATAGCCTCTTTTTCAGAAAATATACAAGAAAAAACTTTAAACTACAGTAACCGCATGTTATTTCTGTGTGCCTTTTGGCAAAGGTTCCCCCAGTTTTCGCTACTCCTCCCTGTCTGTGACCACTCTGATCCACATCCTTCCGACCATGTGTACTATTTCATCCTCCCATCTTTTAAATTGTCTACCTGTTTCGCTTACGGCCTCTTGGGTGCCATGTTGTTAGCGTTTTACAATAATTGGATACTGCGTAGCTAAATTTGATTCACGTTTGTAAACTAAAATTGTACTGTTTCAGATTGACGCAAGATTAAAACAAGCATCGGAAAAGAGAGAAATGCTTGAACAGCTCAAACGGGTACGAAAGGGCAAATCTACCGACTTGGACTTCTTAGATGATAACAAAGGAAAGAAGGGCAAAGGACCTAATAACAATAAACTATCCAAGAAGCGTGCTATGAAAGATCAAAAATTCGGTTTTGGGGGTAAAAAGAAGGGGTCCAAACAGAATACGAGGGAATCTTCGAGTAATATGGACGGTTTTAACAGTTCTGCTAAGAAGAAGCCTTTTGATTATAAGAAAGACTTTAAGACCAAATCTTTTAAAGCCAAGGGCAAGGGAAAGGGTAACCAAAGGCCTGGTAAATCCAAGAGGAAGAACGCTAAGAGGTAATGATATGGATTTTGTTTGTAAGGTTATTAAATATTTTTGGATAGTATTCAATTGTTTTATTTATTGCTGACACAGTGGTCCCAGATTCTTAATAGGGTTACCCGGGGAATAGAAAAAACTCTTAGTATCAGACCTATTGTTGCCAATACTCAAACAATCATAAAAATCACCATAGTATTTTTTGTCGGTGTGGCTATCGTTTTTACATTCCAAAATAAGGGATGCTTTCCGATTTATTTCCTATATTAGAAATATTATTCGCACAAGCGATCGCGGCAAAACTAAGGTAGGTTGCCAGGAACACATAACTATGCCACACGTTACGCGCCATCTTAACACTTCTACTGTTTTTTCTGTTCTGTGGGGTTACCCATCATTGAATTTGATTTTATCAATTGTATCATGTCATCAAACGCTATTTTTTGTTGAATCGATGTTTTCAGGATAACACTAACATTAATTACGTAAGTTAGGTTAGCCCTTGTGACTACCAAAAACGGTTCTATTGGGTGGCAAAAACCGATGTTAAAGAGGGGAGGTTACACGCTCAGTATTTTTTTAGTTAAGTGCATTAGTTTCGCCGGAATGGCCTGAGAATGATCGTCTAACCCATGGACTCTGACAACACTGAATTGTTGAAATACTGAGTATGTAACGTCCCTCTAACTAAGGGATGACACATTGAAATAAAACTCTTGGAAGGAATAAATCTGCATATATTGAATATGGTATCACCACTTGCGACCCTTGCCTTTCTTCTTGTGCTGCTGCTTGCGCTGCCAGGCGCTGTCGGGCTGCTTGTCGACGCGCGGGCTCTTGGCCGCCGCCGCCGACGCCGCCGCCGGCGCCTGCTTGCTCATGTCACTGGAAAAGTTGCACAAATACCTATTTAGCGCACCATAAAGATGAAAAAATTAATTACATCTTTTATTTTAATAAATAAAATTTTTAATGCCTACATTTGCCAAAATTAAATAGAAACTTCACAATATAATTTTATTTAAAAGCCTTTTTTTTAATTTGGCTTGTAAATAATATTAATTAAGGAAAGTCGTTGAAAAAACCCTTGAATTCAACTGACGCAAAGATGACAACTTAATTTAGGGTTACCCTTTCAGCCGGGTGGAAAGGGTTACCGTTATTGTGTACTTACTACTGATCGGTAGCGGTGGTAGACATGCCCTGTGAACCCTTGATGACGTCACGCCGTACGCCGCGCCGCTTCCGGAACGCTGTGCGCTCGTATTTTGGCAGCCATCTGGACAAGACAAAACACATTTAGTTAAAGGAATACGATTCTCCACTCCACGAAATGGGGCCCTAATTTGAAAATCGAAGTTGGAAGTTACGCTATCTTCTTCTCTTTCTGTCAATTTAGTCTCGAATGACAAGTGAAAAGGGCGGAGTTAACGTCACTTCGAACTTCGATTTTTCAAAGTAGTGGAGCGTAGCCGTCAGCTCCGCATAAAACTGCTGTTTTGCCAAACGGAAGAGTTCTTTTTTATGGCAAAGAGAAAGCAAACGAGCACACAGGCCACGGCGTCAAGTGGGATCTGAACCGATACACATTCTCAAGACTGCAATCACATGAATGCAACCCTAAGAGTAAGACTGCTAATGTGTAACCAACTCTGAGGACTACAGTGGCATGTTTATACTATACTACTTATTTTGTCGGTTGTCGTTTCCATAGTCATAGCTAAAAGGATAAGATGGTAGTGATCCGGACGGAGTCTGCACAAGATCCTACCACTACTAAACCGTGGGGACGTCTCTCCAGATCTTTATGTTCCCGAGCCACTGTCAACATTACCTTTCTGGGTCCGGAGGGCGGGACAGGTCGGCGTTGGGCGGCAGCTTGGTCTTGCGCTTGCGCTTCTGTTTCTTCTTAGCGCCCAACTCAGATCCGGGGGTTCTGTATAATAAATTAATATTTATACTGATTAAAATCTATAAAATTGGTGTATTTCTCTATCATTTAACTTTTTTTTATTAGTAATGTTGAAAGTAAGTTTACTACCAATATTTGTACGCTTGCTTGCATGACGTCATTAAAAATAATTATATAAAGAAGATCATGATTTGAACTAAATTTAAATTAATAAGGATTACTCCGTGTTGTTCCAGTCTTCATTTTTATCGGCCAGAATTTACTTTCATTCCCATTTAAATATTTATATTTGTTATTTATTATTAAATCAATGTTCGACGCGTACATTAAATTTTGCCAGTTTACACTTACAGCCACAATAAACCAAATTTTACTTCAAGTTGCATTGATTTCGGTTTTCAAAGGGTAGAAAATGAACAGAAAATTACCCGGGCGATTGTTCCTGCTTGCTTTGTACCGTCTTCTTGACGATCTTGGCACCCATCATCCATTTGGACGATTCCAGCGCTTCGATGTCGATTTTACTCTGAAGAAAAAAAAAAGGTCAATCAGTGAAAACTGCCTGTTTTGTTACTGAGGAATGTCTTTCTACGTGTTTTTTTTACCTTTATCTCACCTGATGGTGATGATGAAGTAGAGAACGGAGTTCGCCGGTTTAGTATCGGCCTATTTATATAATTTCGTTTGAAATATATCCACGTTATATCATATCATAACTCTTAGGAAATACAGATTATGGTAACAGAACCGACACTAAGAAAGTTTTTCATTTTCATAACGATATGCCGATCAAGCAAAACACTGATTAGATTTTATTTTTTGATACTTCATCAACATGGTGTAATGTTGAGTAGCCTACCTCGGTCCACTTGGGCTGCGGCAGGCTCTCGGCCAGCTGGCGCGCGCGCGCGGGCTCGGGCGCGGCGAGGGCCTTGACCAGCCGCGCCAGCGAGCGCTTGTCGCCCGGCGCGCAGGTGCAGCGCCGGTGTAATGTTGAGTAGCCTACCTCGGTCCACTTGGGCTGCGGCAGGCTCTCGGCCAGCTGGCGCGCGCGCGCGGGCTCGGGCGCGGCGAGGGCCTTGACCAGCCGCGCCAGCGAGCGCTTGTCGCCCGGCGCGCAGGTGCAGCGCCGGTGTAATGTTGAGTAGCCTACCTCGGTCCACTTGGGCTGCGGCAGGCTCTCGGCCAGCTGGCGCGCGCGCGCGGGCTCGGGCGCGGCGAGGGCCTTGACCAGCCGCGCCAGCGAGCGCTTGTCGCCCGGCGCGCAGGTGCAGCGCCGGTGTAATGTTGAGTAGCCTACCTCGGTCCACTTGGGCTGCGGCAGGCTCTCGGCCAGCTGGCGCGCGCGCGCGGGCTCGGGCGCGGCGAGGGCCTTGACCAGCCGCGCCAGCGAGCGCTTGTCGCCCGGCGCGCAGGTGCAGCGCCGGTGTAATGTTGAGTAGCCTACCTCGGTCCACTTGGGCTGCGGCAGGCTCTCGGCCAGCTGGCGCGCGCGCGCGGGCTCGGGCGCGGCGAGGGCCTTGACCAGCCGCGCCAGCGAGCGCTTGTCGCCCGGCGCGCAGGTGCAGCGCCGGTGTAATGTTGAGTAGCCTACCTCGGTCCACTTGGGCTGCGGCAGGCTCTCGGCCAGCTGGCGCGCGCGCGCGGGCTCGGGCGCGGCGAGGGCCTTGACCAGCCGCGCCAGCGAGCGCTTGTCGCCCGGCGCGCAGGTGCAGCGCCGGTGTAATGTTGAGTAGCCTACCTCGGTCCACTTGGGCTGCGGCAGGCTCTCGGCCAGCTGGCGCGCGCGCGCGGGCTCGGGCGCGGCGAGGGCCTTGACCAGCCGCGCCAGCGAGCGCTTGTCGCCCGGCGCGCAGGTGCAGCGCCGGTGTAATGTTGAGTAGCCTACCTCGGTCCACTTGGGCTGCGGCAGGCTCTCGGCCAGCTGGCGCGCGCGCGCGGGCTCGGGCGCGGCGAGGGCCTTGACCAGCCGCGCCAGCGAGCGCTTGTCGCCCGGCGCGCAGGTGCAGCGCCGGTGTAATGTTGAGTAGCCTACCTCGGTCCACTTGGGCTGCGGCAGGCTCTCGGCCAGCTGGCGCGCGCGCGCGGGCTCGGGCGCGGCGAGGGCCTTGACCAGCCGCGCCAGCGAGCGCTTGTCGCCCGGCGCGCAGGTGCAGCGCCGGTGTAATGTTGAGTAGCCTACCTCGGTCCACTTGGGCTGCGGCAGGCTCTCGGCCAGCTGGCGCGCGCGCGCGGGCTCGGGCGCGGCGAGGGCCTTGACCAGCCGCGCCAGCGAGCGCTTGTCGCCCGGCGCGCAGGTGCAGCGCCGGTGTAATGTTGAGTAGCCTACCTCGGTCCACTTGGGCTGCGGCAGGCTCTCGGCCAGCTGGCGCGCGCGCGCGGGCTCGGGCGCGGCGAGGGCCTTGACCAGCCGCGCCAGCGAGCGCTTGTCGCCCGGCGCGCAGGTGCAGCGCCGGTGTAATGTTGAGTAGCCTACCTCGGTCCACTTGGGCTGCGGCAGGCTCTCGGCCAGCTGGCGCGCGCGCGCGGGCTCGGGCGCGGCGAGGGCCTTGACCAGCCGCGCCAGCGAGCGCTTGTCGCCCGGCGCGCAGGTGCAGCGCCGGTGTAATGTTGAGTAGCCTACCTCGGTCCACTTGGGCTGCGGCAGGCTCTCGGCCAGCTGGCGCGCGCGCGCGGGCTCGGGCGCGGCGAGGGCCTTGACCAGCCGCGCCAGCGAGCGCTTGTCGCCCGGCGCGCAGGTGCAGCGCCGGTGTAATGTTGAGTAGCCTACCTCGGTCCACTTGGGCTGCGGCAGGCTCTCGGCCAGCTGGCGCGCGCGCGCGGGCTCGGGCGCGGCGAGGGCCTTGACCAGCCGCGCCAGCGAGCGCTTGTCGCCCGGCGCGCAGGTGCAGCGCCGGTGTAATGTTGAGTAGCCTACCTCGGTCCACTTGGGCTGCGGCAGGCTCTCGGCCAGCTGGCGCGCGCGCGCGGGCTCGGGCGCGGCGAGGGCCTTGACCAGCCGCGCCAGCGAGCGCTTGTCGCCCGGCGCGCAGGTGCAGCGCCGGTGTAATGTTGAGTAGCCTACCTCGGTCCACTTGGGCTGCGGCAGGCTCTCGGCCAGCTGGCGCGCGCGCGCGGGCTCGGGCGCGGCGAGGGCCTTGACCAGCCGCGCCAGCGAGCGCTTGTCGCCCGGCGCGCAGGTGCAGCGCCGGTGTAATGTTGAGTAGCCTACCTCGGTCCACTTGGGCTGCGGCAGGCTCTCGGCCAGCTGGCGCGCGCGCGCGGGCTCGGGCGCGGCGAGGGCCTTGACCAGCCGCGCCAGCGAGCGCTTGTCGCCCGGCGCGCAGGTGCAGCGCCGGTGTAATGTTGAGTAGCCTACCTCGGTCCACTTGGGCTGCGGCAGGCTCTCGGCCAGCTGGCGCGCGCGCGCGGGCTCGGGCGCGGCGAGGGCCTTGACCAGCCGCGCCAGCGAGCGCTTGTCGCCCGGCGCGCAGGTGCAGCGCCGGTGTAATGTTGAGTAGCCTACCTCGGTCCACTTGGGCTGCGGCAGGCTCTCGGCCAGCTGGCGCGCGCGCGCGGGCTCGGGCGCGGCGAGGGCCTTGACCAGCCGCGCCAGCGAGCGCTTGTCGCCCGGCGCGCAGGTGCAGCGCCGGTGTAATGTTGAGTAGCCTACCTCGGTCCACTTGGGCTGCGGCAGGCTCTCGGCCAGCTGGCGCGCGCGCGCGGGCTCGGGCGCGGCGAGGGCCTTGACCAGCCGCGCCAGCGAGCGCTTGTCGCCCGGCGCGCAGGTGCAGCGCCGGTGTAATGTTGAGTAGCCTACCTCGGTCCACTTGGGCTGCGGCAGGCTCTCGGCCAGCTGGCGCGCGCGCGCGGGCTCGGGCGCGGCGAGGGCCTTGACCAGCCGCGCCAGCGAGCGCTTGTCGCCCGGCGCGCAGGTGCAGCGCCGGTGTAATGTTGAGTAGCCTACCTCGGTCCACTTGGGCTGCGGCAGGCTCTCGGCCAGCTGGCGCGCGCGCGCGGGCTCGGGCGCGGCGAGGGCCTTGACCAGCCGCGCCAGCGAGCGCTTGTCGCCCGGCGCGCAGGTGCAGCGCCGGTGTAATGTTGAGTAGCCTACCTCGGTCCACTTGGGCTGCGGCAGGCTCTCGGCCAGCTGGCGCGCGCGCGCGGGCTCGGGCGCGGCGAGGGCCTTGACCAGCCGCGCCAGCGAGCGCTTGTCGCCCGGCGCGCAGGTGCAGCGCCGGTGTAATGTTGAGTAGCCTACCTCGGTCCACTTGGGCTGCGGCAGGCTCTCGGCCAGCTGGCGCGCGCGCGCGGGCTCGGGCGCGGCGAGGGCCTTGACCAGCCGCGCCAGCGAGCGCTTGTCGCCCGGCGCGCAGGTGCAGCGCCGGTGTAATGTTGAGTAGCCTACCTCGGTCCACTTGGGCTGCGGCAGGCTCTCGGCCAGCTGGCGCGCGCGCGCGGGCTCGGGCGCGGCGAGGGCCTTGACCAGCCGCGCCAGCGAGCGCTTGTCGCCCGGCGCGCAGGTGCAGCGCCGGTGTAATGTTGAGTAGCCTACCTCGGTCCACTTGGGCTGCGGCAGGCTCTCGGCCAGCTGGCGCGCGCGCGCGGGCTCGGGCGCGGCGAGGGCCTTGACCAGCCGCGCCAGCGAGCGCTTGTCGCCCGGCGCGCAGGTGCAGCGCCGGTGTAATGTTGAGTAGCCTACCTCGGTCCACTTGGGCTGCGGCAGGCTCTCGGCCAGCTGGCGCGCGCGCGCGGGCTCGGGCGCGGCGAGGGCCTTGACCAGCCGCGCCAGCGAGCGCTTGTCGCCCGGCGCGCAGGTGCAGCGCCGGTGTAATGTTGAGTAGCCTACCTCGGTCCACTTGGGCTGCGGCAGGCTCTCGGCCAGCTGGCGCGCGCGCGCGGGCTCGGGCGCGGCGAGGGCCTTGACCAGCCGCGCCAGCGAGCGCTTGTCGCCCGGCGCGCAGGTGCAGCGCCGGTGTAATGTTGAGTAGCCTACCTCGGTCCACTTGGGCTGCGGCAGGCTCTCGGCCAGCTGGCGCGCGCGCGCGGGCTCGGGCGCGGCGAGGGCCTTGACCAGCCGCGCCAGCGAGCGCTTGTCGCCCGGCGCGCAGGTGCAGCGCCGGTGTAATGTTGAGTAGCCTACCTCGGTCCACTTGGGCTGCGGCAGGCTCTCGGCCAGCTGGCGCGCGCGCGCGGGCTCGGGCGCGGCGAGGGCCTTGACCAGCCGCGCCAGCGAGCGCTTGTCGCCCGGCGCGCAGGTGCAGCGCCGGTGTAATGTTGAGTAGCCTACCTCGGTCCACTTGGGCTGCGGCAGGCTCTCGGCCAGCTGGCGCGCGCGCGCGGGCTCGGGCGCGGCGAGGGCCTTGACCAGCCGCGCCAGCGAGCGCTTGTCGCCCGGCGCGCAGGTGCAGCGCCGGTGTAATGTTGAGTAGCCTACCTCGGTCCACTTGGGCTGCGGCAGGCTCTCGGCCAGCTGGCGCGCGCGCGCGGGCTCGGGCGCGGCGAGGGCCTTGACCAGCCGCGCCAGCGAGCGCTTGTCGCCCGGCGCGCAGGTGCAGCGCCGGTGTAATGTTGAGTAGCCTACCTCGGTCCACTTGGGCTGCGGCAGGCTCTCGGCCAGCTGGCGCGCGCGCGCGGGCTCGGGCGCGGCGAGGGCCTTGACCAGCCGCGCCAGCGAGCGCTTGTCGCCCGGCGCGCAGGTGCAGCGCCGGTGTAATGTTGAGTAGCCTACCTCGGTCCACTTGGGCTGCGGCAGGCTCTCGGCCAGCTGGCGCGCGCGCGCGGGCTCGGGCGCGGCGAGGGCCTTGACCAGCCGCGCCAGCGAGCGCTTGTCGCCCGGCGCGCAGGTGCAGCGCCGGTGTAATGTTGAGTAGCCTACCTCGGTCCACTTGGGCTGCGGCAGGCTCTCGGCCAGCTGGCGCGCGCGCGCGGGCTCGGGCGCGGCGAGGGCCTTGACCAGCCGCGCCAGCGAGCGCTTGTCGCCCGGCGCGCAGGTGCAGCGCCGGTGTAATGTTGAGTAGCCTACCTCGGTCCACTTGGGCTGCGGCAGGCTCTCGGCCAGCTGGCGCGCGCGCGCGGGCTCGGGCGCGGCGAGGGCCTTGACCAGCCGCGCCAGCGAGCGCTTGTCGCCCGGCGCGCAGGTGCAGCGCCGGTGTAATGTTGAGTAGCCTACCTCGGTCCACTTGGGCTGCGGCAGGCTCTCGGCCAGCTGGCGCGCGCGCGCGGGCTCGGGCGCGGCGAGGGCCTTGACCAGCCGCGCCAGCGAGCGCTTGTCGCCCGGCGCGCAGGTGCAGCGCCGGTGTAATGTTGAGTAGCCTACCTCGGTCCACTTGGGCTGCGGCAGGCTCTCGGCCAGCTGGCGCGCGCGCGCGGGCTCGGGCGCGGCGAGGGCCTTGACCAGCCGCGCCAGCGAGCGCTTGTCGCCCGGCGCGCAGGTGCAGCGCCGGTGTAATGTTGAGTAGCCTACCTCGGTCCACTTGGGCTGCGGCAGGCTCTCGGCCAGCTGGCGCGCGCGCGCGGGCTCGGGCGCGGCGAGGGCCTTGACCAGCCGCGCCAGCGAGCGCTTGTCGCCCGGCGCGCAGGTGCAGCGCCGGTGTAATGTTGAGTAGCCTACCTCGGTCCACTTGGGCTGCGGCAGGCTCTCGGCCAGCTGGCGCGCGCGCGCGGGCTCGGGCGCGGCGAGGGCCTTGACCAGCCGCGCCAGCGAGCGCTTGTCGCCCGGCGCGCAGGTGCAGCGCCGGTGTAATGTTGAGTAGCCTACCTCGGTCCACTTGGGCTGCGGCAGGCTCTCGGCCAGCTGGCGCGCGCGCGCGGGCTCGGGCGCGGCGAGGGCCTTGACCAGCCGCGCCAGCGAGCGCTTGTCGCCCGGCGCGCAGGTGCAGCGCCGGTGTAATGTTGAGTAGCCTACCTCGGTCCACTTGGGCTGCGGCAGGCTCTCGGCCAGCTGGCGCGCGCGCGCGGGCTCGGGCGCGGCGAGGGCCTTGACCAGCCGCGCCAGCGAGCGCTTGTCGCCCGGCGCGCAGGTGCAGCGCCGGTGTAATGTTGAGTAGCCTACCTCGGTCCACTTGGGCTGCGGCAGGCTCTCGGCCAGCTGGCGCGCGCGCGCGGGCTCGGGCGCGGCGAGGGCCTTGACCAGCCGCGCCAGCGAGCGCTTGTCGCCCGGCGCGCAGGTGCAGCGCCGGTGTAATGTTGAGTAGCCTACCTCGGTCCACTTGGGCTGCGGCAGGCTCTCGGCCAGCTGGCGCGCGCGCGCGGGCTCGGGCGCGGCGAGGGCCTTGACCAGCCGCGCCAGCGAGCGCTTGTCGCCCGGCGCGCAGGTGCAGCGCCGGTGTAATGTTGAGTAGCCTACCTCGGTCCACTTGGGCTGCGGCAGGCTCTCGGCCAGCTGGCGCGCGCGCGCGGGCTCGGGCGCGGCGAGGGCCTTGACCAGCCGCGCCAGCGAGCGCTTGTCGCCCGGCGCGCAGGTGCAGCGCCGGTGTAATGTTGAGTAGCCTACCTCGGTCCACTTGGGCTGCGGCAGGCTCTCGGCCAGCTGGCGCGCGCGCGCGGGCTCGGGCGCGGCGAGGGCCTTGACCAGCCGCGCCAGCGAGCGCTTGTCGCCCGGCGCGCAGGTGCAGCGCCGGTGTAATGTTGAGTAGCCTACCTCGGTCCACTTGGGCTGCGGCAGGCTCTCGGCCAGCTGGCGCGCGCGCGCGGGCTCGGGCGCGGCGAGGGCCTTGACCAGCCGCGCCAGCGAGCGCTTGTCGCCCGGCGCGCAGGTGCAGCGCCGGTGTAATGTTGAGTAGCCTACCTCGGTCCACTTGGGCTGCGGCAGGCTCTCGGCCAGCTGGCGCGCGCGCGCGGGCTCGGGCGCGGCGAGGGCCTTGACCAGCCGCGCCAGCGAGCGCTTGTCGCCCGGCGCGCAGGTGCAGCGCCGGTGTAATGTTGAGTAGCCTACCTCGGTCCACTTGGGCTGCGGCAGGCTCTCGGCCAGCTGGCGCGCGCGCGCGGGCTCGGGCGCGGCGAGGGCCTTGACCAGCCGCGCCAGCGAGCGCTTGTCGCCCGGCGCGCAGGTGCAGCGCCGGTGTAATGTTGAGTAGCCTACCTCGGTCCACTTGGGCTGCGGCAGGCTCTCGGCCAGCTGGCGCGCGCGCGCGGGCTCGGGCGCGGCGAGGGCCTTGACCAGCCGCGCCAGCGAGCGCTTGTCGCCCGGCGCGCAGGTGCAGCGCCGGTGTAATGTTGAGTAGCCTACCTCGGTCCACTTGGGCTGCGGCAGGCTCTCGGCCAGCTGGCGCGCGCGCGCGGGCTCGGGCGCGGCGAGGGCCTTGACCAGCCGCGCCAGCGAGCGCTTGTCGCCCGGCGCGCAGGTGCAGCGCCGGTGTAATGTTGAGTAGCCTACCTCGGTCCACTTGGGCTGCGGCAGGCTCTCGGCCAGCTGGCGCGCGCGCGCGGGCTCGGGCGCGGCGAGGGCCTTGACCAGCCGCGCCAGCGAGCGCTTGTCGCCCGGCGCGCAGGTGCAGCGCCGGTGTAATGTTGAGTAGCCTACCTCGGTCCACTTGGGCTGCGGCAGGCTCTCGGCCAGCTGGCGCGCGCGCGCGGGCTCGGGCGCGGCGAGGGCCTTGACCAGCCGCGCCAGCGAGCGCTTGTCGCCCGGCGCGCAGGTGCAGCGCCGGTGTAATGTTGAGTAGCCTACCTCGGTCCACTTGGGCTGCGGCAGGCTCTCGGCCAGCTGGCGCGCGCGCGCGGGCTCGGGCGCGGCGAGGGCCTTGACCAGCCGCGCCAGCGAGCGCTTGTCGCCCGGCGCGCAGGTGCAGCGCCGGTGTAATGTTGAGTAGCCTACCTCGGTCCACTTGGGCTGCGGCAGGCTCTCGGCCAGCTGGCGCGCGCGCGCGGGCTCGGGCGCGGCGAGGGCCTTGACCAGCCGCGCCAGCGAGCGCTTGTCGCCCGGCGCGCAGGTGCAGCGCCGGTGTAATGTTGAGTAGCCTACCTCGGTCCACTTGGGCTGCGGCAGGCTCTCGGCCAGCTGGCGCGCGCGCGCGGGCTCGGGCGCGGCGAGGGCCTTGACCAGCCGCGCCAGCGAGCGCTTGTCGCCCGGCGCGCAGGTGCAGCGCCGGTGTAATGTTGAGTAGCCTACCTCGGTCCACTTGGGCTGCGGCAGGCTCTCGGCCAGCTGGCGCGCGCGCGCGGGCTCGGGCGCGGCGAGGGCCTTGACCAGCCGCGCCAGCGAGCGCTTGTCGCCCGGCGCGCAGGTGCAGCGCCGGTGTAATGTTGAGTAGCCTACCTCGGTCCACTTGGGCTGCGGCAGGCTCTCGGCCAGCTGGCGCGCGCGCGCGGGCTCGGGCGCGGCGAGGGCCTTGACCAGCCGCGCCAGCGAGCGCTTGTCGCCCGGCGCGCAGGTGCAGCGCCGGTGTAATGTTGAGTAGCCTACCTCGGTCCACTTGGGCTGCGGCAGGCTCTCGGCCAGCTGGCGCGCGCGCGCGGGCTCGGGCGCGGCGAGGGCCTTGACCAGCCGCGCCAGCGAGCGCTTGTCGCCCGGCGCGCAGGTGCAGCGCCGGTGTAATGTTGAGTAGCCTACCTCGGTCCACTTGGGCTGCGGCAGGCTCTCGGCCAGCTGGCGCGCGCGCGCGGGCTCGGGCGCGGCGAGGGCCTTGACCAGCCGCGCCAGCGAGCGCTTGTCGCCCGGCGCGCAGGTGCAGCGCCGGTGTAATGTTGAGTAGCCTACCTCGGTCCACTTGGGCTGCGGCAGGCTCTCGGCCAGCTGGCGCGCGCGCGCGGGCTCGGGCGCGGCGAGGGCCTTGACCAGCCGCGCCAGCGAGCGCTTGTCGCCCGGCGCGCAGGTGCAGCGCCGGTGTAATGTTGAGTAGCCTACCTCGGTCCACTTGGGCTGCGGCAGGCTCTCGGCCAGCTGGCGCGCGCGCGCGGGCTCGGGCGCGGCGAGGGCCTTGACCAGCCGCGCCAGCGAGCGCTTGTCGCCCGGCGCGCAGGTGCAGCGCCGGTGTAATGTTGAGTAGCCTACCTCGGTCCACTTGGGCTGCGGCAGGCTCTCGGCCAGCTGGCGCGCGCGCGCGGGCTCGGGCGCGGCGAGGGCCTTGACCAGCCGCGCCAGCGAGCGCTTGTCGCCCGGCGCGCAGGTGCAGCGCCGGTGTAATGTTGAGTAGCCTACCTCGGTCCACTTGGGCTGCGGCAGGCTCTCGGCCAGCTGGCGCGCGCGCGCGGGCTCGGGCGCGGCGAGGGCCTTGACCAGCCGCGCCAGCGAGCGCTTGTCGCCCGGCGCGCAGGTGCAGCGCCGGTGTAATGTTGAGTAGCCTACCTCGGTCCACTTGGGCTGCGGCAGGCTCTCGGCCAGCTGGCGCGCGCGCGCGGGCTCGGGCGCGGCGAGGGCCTTGACCAGCCGCGCCAGCGAGCGCTTGTCGCCCGGCGCGCAGGTGCAGCGCCGGTGTAATGTTGAGTAGCCTACCTCGGTCCACTTGGGCTGCGGCAGGCTCTCGGCCAGCTGGCGCGCGCGCGCGGGGCTCGGGCGCGGCGAGGGCCTTGACCAGCCGCGCCAGCGAGCGCTTGTCGCCCGGCGCGCAGGTGCAGCGCCGGTGTAATGTTGAGTAGCCTACCTCGGTCCACTTGGGCTGCGGCAGGCTCTCGGCCAGCTGGCGCGCGCGCGCGGGCTCGGGCGCGGCGAGGGCCTTGACCAGCCGCGCCAGCGAGCGCTTGTCGCCCGGCGCGCAGGTGCAGCGCCGGTGTAATGTTGAGTAGCCTACCTCGGTCCACTTGGGCTGCGGCAGGCTCTCGGCCAGCTGGCGCGCGCGCGCGGGCTCGGGCGCGGCGAGGGCCTTGACCAGCCGCGCCAGCGAGCGCTTGTCGCCCGGCGCGCAGGTGCAGCGCCGGTGTAATGTTGAGTAGCCTACCTCGGTCCACTTGGGCTGCGGCAGGCTCTCGGCCAGCTGGCGCGCGCGCGCGGGCTCGGGCGCGGCGAGGGCCTTGACCAGCCGCGCCAGCGAGCGCTTGTCGCCCGGCGCGCAGGTGCAGCGCCGGTGTAATGTTGAGTAGCCTACCTCGGTCCACTTGGGCTGCGGCAGGCTCTCGGCCAGCTGGCGCGCGCGCGCGGGCTCGGGCGCGGCGAGGGCCTTGACCAGCCGCGCCAGCGAGCGCTTGTCGCCCGGCGCGCAGGTGCAGCGCCGGTGTAATGTTGAGTAGCCTACCTCGGTCCACTTGGGCTGCGGCAGGCTCTCGGCCAGCTGGCGCGCGCGCGCGGGCTCGGGCGCGGCGAGGGCCTTGACCAGCCGCGCCAGCGAGCGCTTGTCGCCCGGCGCGCAGGTGCAGCGCCGGTGTAATGTTGAGTAGCCTACCTCGGTCCACTTGGGCTGCGGCAGGCTCTCGGCCAGCTGGCGCGCGCGCGCGGGCTCGGGCGCGGCGAGGGCCTTGACCAGCCGCGCCAGCGAGCGCTTGTCGCCCGGCGCGCAGGTGCAGCGCCGGTGTAATGTTGAGTAGCCTACCTCGGTCCACTTGGGCTGCGGCAGGCTCTCGGCCAGCTGGCGCGCGCGCGCGGGCTCGGGCGCGGCGAGGGCCTTGACCAGCCGCGCCAGCGAGCGCTTGTCGCCCGGCGCGCAGGTGCAGCGCCGGTGTAATGTTGAGTAGCCTACCTCGGTCCACTTGGGCTGCGGCAGGCTCTCGGCCAGCTGGCGCGCGCGCGCGGGCTCGGGCGCGGCGAGGGCCTTGACCAGCCGCGCCAGCGAGCGCTTGTCGCCCGGCGCGCAGGTGCAGCGCCGGTGTAATGTTGAGTAGCCTACCTCGGTCCACTTGGGCTGCGGCAGGCTCTCGGCCAGCTGGCGCGCGCGCGCGGGCTCGGGCGCGGCGAGGGCCTTGACCAGCCGCGCCAGCGAGCGCTTGTCGCCCGGCGCGCAGGTGCAGCGCCGGTGTAATGTTGAGTAGCCTACCTCGGTCCACTTGGGCTGCGGCAGGCTCTCGGCCAGCTGGCGCGCGCGCGCGGGCTCGGGCGCGGCGAGGGCCTTGACCAGCCGCGCCAGCGAGCGCTTGTCGCCCGGCGCGCAGGTGCAGCGCCGGTGTAATGTTGAGTAGCCTACCTCGGTCCACTTGGGCTGCGGCAGGCTCTCGGCCAGCTGGCGCGCGCGCGCGGGCTCGGGCGCGGCGAGGGCCTTGACCAGCCGCGCCAGCGAGCGCTTGTCGCCCGGCGCGCAGGTGCAGCGCCGGTGTAATGTTGAGTAGCCTACCTCGGTCCACTTGGGCTGCGGCAGGCTCTCGGCCAGCTGGCGCGCGCGCGCGGGCTCGGGCGCGGCGAGGGCCTTGACCAGCCGCGCCAGCGAGCGCTTGTCGCCCGGCGCGCAGGTGCAGCGCCGGTGTAATGTTGAGTAGCCTACCTCGGTCCACTTGGGCTGCGGCAGGCTCTCGGCCAGCTGGCGCGCGCGCGCGGGCTCGGGCGCGGCGAGGGCCTTGACCAGCCGCGCCAGCGAGCGCTTGTCGCCCGGCGCGCAGGTGCAGCGCCGGTGTAATGTTGAGTAGCCTACCTCGGTCCACTTGGGCTGCGGCAGGCTCTCGGCCAGCTGGCGCGCGCGCGCGGGCTCGGGCGCGGCGAGGGCCTTGACCAGCCGCGCCAGCGAGCGCTTGTCGCCCGGCGCGCAGGTGCAGCGCCGGTGTAATGTTGAGTAGCCTACCTCGGTCCACTTGGGCTGCGGCAGGCTCTCGGCCAGCTGGCGCGCGCGCGCGGGCTCGGGCGCGGCGAGGGCCTTGACCAGCCGCGCCAGCGAGCGCTTGTCGCCCGGCGCGCAGGTGCAGCGCCGGTGTAATGTTGAGTAGCCTACCTCGGTCCACTTGGGCTGCGGCAGGCTCTCGGCCAGCTGGCGCGCGCGCGCGGGCTCGGGCGCGGCGAGGGCCTTGACCAGCCGCGCCAGCGAGCGCTTGTCGCCCGGCGCGGCGCGCGCCACACACTCGTGCGCCCCCGCCGCGGCGCGCGCGTCTCCGGCGCGCAGGTGCAGCGCCGCCGCCGCCTGCCACACCGTGCGCAGGGACGCGAAGCGCTGTGGGAGGGTTACCGTATCTACAAACCCTTCAACTGATAGTGCGACTACAGCATTCACGGTTCGTACCATAACAATATTGACGTAAAATACGACGAAAGGATACGAAACGTGACAAAATTATAAGAGCGGACCAAATCAGTTCATTCACTACCCATTTTTTAAAAGGCTATTTGTATTATTTGTACAAAATCATGTTATAAAACGATGAGTAACTTGACTTTTATCTGTAGATCGAAATAGGGTTCCATGTATTAGTGACATATATTATGTAGAGAGTAAACAACAAAGGTCCTAAATGAGATCCTTGTGGGACTCCTGGAAAAACCCCTTCATATGATTATTCAAATGCATGCCCTCTCATTACAACAGTCTGCGATTAATTTTCGACATGATATTTAATCCAACTATCATCACCATGATCACCAGTTACACCAAGATTCCAGAACTATAGTAAATTTGTATTGAAGGAATTGTCAAACGCTTTGGCAAAGTCTGTATACAATACATGGCGTCCCTTTAGTGAACGAGTTTTATCTACCATGAAATATGCAAAATACTTGTTTAATTATTAATTAATTATAAAAATTATTCAAAAATTCAAAAGGTGAACTAAATGCCTAATGGTAGTCTATCAGTTGATAACGTACAGATATATTCACGAGAGTTGGCACGAATGGATTGACCTAAAGTAATGTCACTTGTCACTGTGAGTGGCAGTGTGAGTGCCTTTCTTATACAGGGGCCTCCTTATATTCTGTAAACACGTACCTAACACGTTCTCGTTGTTCAGGAAAAAAAATATTATAATCTGCACCAAGTATCAATGTTAATCCTTTTAGTAATTTTTGAAGTACTTTGTATTTAAAAAAAACATACGTTTATTTTTTTGACTTATTTTTATTTGTGAAGAAAGGTGATGGCGTGTTCGAATAGTAAATAATCTAAAAAGGATCAGACCGAGGAGTCCGTCGTCAACAGAGTTTTAAATTTATTTATAATATAATGTCTTATCCTGTTTTCATACCGACGCCGCAATTAACAAAATAATGGCGAAAAGTTTCACGACATCGTCATTACGCATGAAAAAAGTTTATATTTTATTAATTTGTAAAATGCAAAATGCAGGCTAGATTACGAAGTAAGAACTTACATAGATAAGATTACATTGTGCTTGATAACCTTCTTATTAGAATGACACTTCACTCATTTTTTACTGTCATATAAGCGATAAACAATACTTATACCGTAATGTAATTTTATCTTATTCTCAAAATGACTACACCTACTTTTGGACGAGGAAAAACATTATCGGGACAGTCTCGAGAAATAATTTTTAACGTATTTAATTATTTTAAACAAAAAACTAAAAATGCTGAAGGTGGATTTCTAAAAATTAAAGAGTTATTACAAATTAACGTCTGCGGCGACTGGGACATCAGAACGAAATGTACAGCGAATCGTTAACTGTATCTGCAAAAATGCGACTGAGGGATCGACTTCTAATGTATTCGTGACACCCGGTGAAAAACGATCACGTTTGTCGAAAAAATCGGAGGTGGACAATTTTGATTTAAACGTCATCCGAAGGTGTATTTACGATTTTCACAAAATTCACAAAACACTACCAACTATTAAAACATTACACAAAGTTTTAAAGGAGTCGATAGATTTTCCTGGCAGTGTCAGTTCTTTATTACGACTGGTACATAAAATGGGATTCCGGTGGAAGAAGATTCAGAACAACAGGATGCGGATAATTGAAAATGACAACATTCGTTACAAAAGATTTATGTATTTACAAAAATTACAAGAATATAGAGACCAAAAACGGCCTATTGTGTATACCGATGAGACCTACGTGCATAGCACTCATACTACGCCAAACGCATGGACTGACAACATCAACAGTGGCATCAGAGTTCCCATAGCAAAAGGGCAAAGACTTATAGCGGTTCATGCTTGTACAGAGGAAGGCTTTGTAGAAAATGCTTTGCTGACATTCAAATCTAACCAGAAGTCTGGAGATTACCACAGTAATATGAATGCTACAAATTATCAAAAATGGGTGAAGGAATATTTGTTACCGAACTTAAAGCCCAGAAGCGTCCTTGTCGTCGATAACGCTCCTTATCACAACGTTCAGGTGGATCGAGCTCCAGTAAAAAACTCAAATAAAAAAGAGATGCTGACCTGGTTAGATAAAAATAAAATATCATACCCAAAAAGAAATACTAAAATCGTTCTGTACAAAATAATTAAGAAACATAAAGACACAAAGAAAACTTACAAGTTAGATCACATACTGCGAGACCACGGTCATTCTGTATTACGTCTTCCACCTTACAATCCAGATTTAAACCCAATCGAGATGTTGTGGGGGATTATAAAAGGTAAAGTAGGGACAAGGAACGTCACTTTTAATATGAACGAAGTTCAAAAACTATTCATCGATGAAATTCATGCCGTGAAAACAGAAACGTTTCATGATACTTGGAGAAAGGCCCAAGAAACAGAGCGTTCGTACGAGTCTATGGAACACCGGCTAGACGACCTTACTGATGGTTTCATTGTTAATATAGGTGACAGCGAGGACGAATAATCTTCAACAAAAGAATAGTAGTAGTTCAAGTGATGCAGAGTCGGATTAACAATTTTTTAAATAAATTTTATAGTCAGGTTATGCATATGTATGTAAAGTCGAGTTCATAAATATGTGTACACTTTTTTACCTACTCGAATGCGGTCGCTAACAATTAGTTTGCAAACGCATTCGACTAGATAAAATGGGTACACATATTTATGAACTCGACTGTACAGTCAGCGTCAAATAGTTTGTAGCAGTCAAAGTGGTCGAAAAGTTCGGTACATCATACTAAATGTATCCTATACTAAACTATTTGACCACTTTCACTGCTACAAACTATTTGACGCTGACTGCACATAAACCACAGTCAATTAATGCATTTGTACTATCGAACCAACGGAACCCTGACCCACCATAGAACCTTGTCACAGTGATTGACGTTAGGACTGTCATACGAAGCTATACGACAATCGTACGTCAATCATTGTGACAAGGTTCCATGGTGGGTCAGGGTTCCGTTGGTTCGATAGTACTATCGAACCAACGGAACCCTGACCCACCATAGAACCTTGTCACAGTGATTGACGTTAGGACTGTCATACGAAGCTATACGACAATCGTACGTCAATCATTGTGACAAGGTTCCATGGTGGGTCAGGGTTCCGTTGGTTCGATAGTACATATGAGGATAAAGTATTTACATTAATGGTGTTGTTTTAATTTAAGACTGATAGATCTATCAAACCCATCAATCCCAGGACCGCTGCTTAGAAGGCAACTCCCGTTACCGCTAAGCCACAACGTGTTGTCAAAGATTTTTCATACATTTTATTCATGATGAAAGTAGACCTCAGTTTACTAGATTTATCTTCATGGATGGTTTGCGTGGCACTGCAGTATACTACGTTAGGTGTTCTTGGTTTCCAAAGGTTTCTTATTTTGGCGGGTATGCCAGATTTTCTTAGACACAATTATCGTAATTACTTTTTGCATCAACCTGTATTTAATAATTATGTCATGCACACATAGACATTTTCATTCACTCGTTCAATCCATTCGTGCCAACTCTCGTGAATATATCTGTAAGTACCTCATCATTCTTGTAATGCTCATAGACGTCCTTGAACAGTTGCGAAGCCTTCTCCAATTCATTGTCAGCGCAGAGCAGCGTAGCAAGGGCACCGATGACACCAGGCCGGTACTTATACTCACTCTCTTCTAGAAGTTTTACGGCTGCTTTGCGGTCCCCCTGGTAAACAAAAAAATATATATTCATCAGTAAAATGCGTTACTTTGTTTACAATTTTAATTGGTTAAAACAAGAATAGTACATTTCGATGCTAGTGCGGAAAGTATGTCATTACTTCACGAGCACCGAGATATCTTGCCACGAGCCGCCGGCGAGTGGCAAGACTCGGTACGAGTGAAGTAATGACACCGCACGTGAATCGAACGACGTTTTTTAATACAGTTGCGAAAAAATGTGTATCTGTGTATATGTGTATGTCGGGTATCTGTGTATCTCTGCTCTTCCCCCGGACCTTTGAAGTGAGCTTAACGTGTGCACACACTCTGTCCGAAATGACCTAAAAATCAAATACTAGGAAAGCATAAACATTAGAAGTACCTACCTTACTTACAATCCGCGTTGTGTCGGGCGCGCCCGCCCGGGCCGCCCGCCGCTGCGCCGCCCCGCGCTACCCTCCTAATTACCTCTGCGCTCCTGGTACTTTATTTAAACATGCAAACCCTTGGTTGGATGCACGGCCTTGTTTATTTAGTATAGAGCCTAGTACTTAGTGGCCTTGTTAATTTAGTAGGAAAAGTAAAAAGCACTAGTTCGAAAAAACCCAACTTTCCGCACGATATACAGCTACGAAAAGTATCACTTTTTGAGCAACTGTATTAAAAAGAAAATTATTTGTTTAGTGTCTAGTCGAATAATTTACTTATTGTTTGGACGTACGGTTTAAAAGAGAAAGACACAATTCATGCAACTTTCGTAGTGATTTTTTTTTTAACTACCAAACTAAGTAGCGGCTGCTACAAGACACATATACTGCAAAAAAAATCAATATACCTCTTGTAGTTTTTTAGTAAAATGCCTGTGACATACGGACGGACTGACGGACATGACGAAGGAACTATAAGGGTTCCGTTTTGGCCAGTTTGGCTACGGAACCCTAAAAAGTACCCAAACAAATCTAGTACAGCCCTTACCAAAGTAATTTCCTATTTTTTGCACAATCGATAAAAAAATCCATTGAATGTTAAAAAAAACTTACGTCGGCCAACAGCACGTGGGCAGCGGCTAGCTTCAGCGTGCCACCCTGCGCTAACAGCAAGCTCACCGCTTGCGCCTTCTTGCCATCCTTGACTAGCGAACTAGCCTCTACTAGCGCCGCGCGTTGCTCTTGGCGATACGTCTTGGATAGCTTCACGCAGCATTGCTTGCAGAAGTCCGGCTGGAATAAATCTTGAAGTTAACTCATTCACCCTATAGATCAGTCAGTAGGTATTATGGCTTTGCAACAAAAAAGGAAAAAATAAGTATTGTTTAGGCGTGGAGTATTAATAAAAAACCAAGTTTCTGAGTAACGCGAAGTTAGTCAAGCTTTTTCATCACTGGGATTTAGGAAATTAATTCCTAGACCACTTTGGACATGTCAAAGTGACAAGTGGTCGAGGAATCATTTTCCTTTACTGTACTCTGCAATGTCACCTGTCATTATCAGGATGCGATGGTGAAATAGGGGGTTAATGAATGTTCAGGTTCATAATATAAATTTATAAATACTATCACTACTCATCGTTTTGTTCTATGTCATTTTTGGCTATCTATGTTTAACTTTCTTCCCTTCCTGTAACTTTCCCTTGTTTGTTATAGTCCTGTTTTGTCTGTTGTTTATGTTATTTATCATAACTTGTTTTAGGTTTCCGTCCGACCCTCCCACAAATCGTCTATATTGAACCCAACTCTCTGGACGTGACAGAAGTCTACTCAGACGTTGGCAAAATCCATCTATGTGAAAGGATGTGAAAGCCATAATAAAAAAATAAAAAAAGATCCTCTTTCTGCCGTGCTGTATGGTGGGGGGGAGAACTAACCTGGTTGGAGTAGATGGCGAGCACGGCCTGGTTGTAGGTGACGGCGGCTCTCTGGCGCGAGGTCAGCTTGTGCTCCAGTCCGTCCGCCGTGGCAGCCTTCATGCGCTTGCGCGAGTCGAACACGTTCGTATCCCTAAAGTAAAAACGTGACCTCATATAAACGATAATAGGCAAAAATGTATGGAACATGGTATGCCCCAATTAAAATAATTTACAAAAGAGAAAAGGTATTTTTATGCACTTTAAAGTTTGGAACTTCTGCGTAGTCCCTTATTATCGATTATTTACAATTACAATGTACGTATTATGATGAGTGTGCCCTGGAACTACATGACCTTATCCCACCTTCCACTTTCTCCCTACGGTCAGCCAGCGGGCTTCCTTTTCCTTCAGCATGAAGTCGAATTTTGCAATAAGATTTAAATAGCACATACATCCTTTTAGGTGAGCAACTTAAAAAAGGTGTTATAACTCCTCACCTATTGATGACGACAAGATTGTTGCTTGCGATGGCAACCAACGCTTGATCGCTCGGCTTGTCCTTCAACACGTTCTGGTAGATGGCTGCGGCTTCTTTCTCCTTGCCCACTTGCTGCAGGCAGTATGCTTGTTGCACCCTGGATAGCCAAATAAGGGTAGTTTAATGCCAGAAAAAGCTAGTTGTTATCATGCATGCAGAAGAAAGGCATAGACTGCTTAACAGTAAACAGTTTCCTCTACAGATCACTACAATAATTCTTTTCACTGGCATTCTCAATGAGGACTCTAGCAGACTAAGAAAGCAAGAAAAATGAAAACTATTTCATGATTATACATTCATATCTTAAAAATACCAATTTTACATAATATACTCCTCCTACTTTACTTGTGCTTACGTAATTCTAACTACATAGGTCTCACGTGACTCAACTCACCGAATAATACCCGCTTCTTCCTTTGCCTCTTCCTCGGTCCCTCCATCCTCAATAACACTTTCAGCGCAAGTTTGCTCTGCCCTCTTTAGAGTTGGGAGTGCTTCATTGTATTTGCCACGCATGGCCAGTGCACTTCCAGCGTTGTATGCCAGCTCGTAAGTGTTTTCATCAAATTGGGGAAGATCTGCAGACTATAGAGTGAAATTTTAAGTATGTTTGTATGGAAACACTTTGTTGTACAAAAGGAAAAAAAACAAATACAATTATAAAGTTAACAGAAAATAGAACAAAGACAAAAGTATCCCTTTAAAGGATTTCTTTCAATATTTTTGTATAGACCATTAAAATGCATAGAAAAAAATTACACTTTTAAACATCTTTCTTGTCTTTAAGGGTATTTATTTTTGGCAACTATGACTTTTATTCACTTAAAGTAATGGAGAGAATTTTTAATGGCAACTCTCTTAGCTTTACAAGCAATTCTTTCTCTCTAGTCTCTGGTTTCTTTTTAAAGAAAACATTAAATTACTTACTGGGTTTAGAGTGCCTAAGTTTGCGACGACAGCTGCCATGTTAGTTTTCCTTTCATCCTCATATTCATCTGTGGTGTTTTTCACAATATCACGGTACAAGTTGTAGCAGTCTTGGTATTGCTCCAGACGGTATAAAATTTGAGCCCTAGAAAAAAATAATTGTATGTCACATAATATAAAAGTATCCCATTTAACATCTTAAATGAGTAATTGAATTGGTACGTGTTTTTATAACATTTTTTTTACTTGTTTACTAATATAAACTTTAAATTATTAAAATATTCCAATTACTACTTTTTCCTGATGTAAGGTTTCAATTAAAAGTCAATTTACTACTAATTTTTTCACATGTTCTTTTGAAAATTTATTTTAAATCCATTTTGCATGCATTGCATTTATTCAATAACCAGTTTTCGATTTATAGCACATTTTTTTTAATAGTATAAAATTTATGTCTAAATTTATGTTTATGTTTATGTTCAAATTTGTTTAAGTGTTTTGTATTGTATTGTATTGTATTGTATGTCAATCGAAAATCACAATCCATGCATAATTTACTTGTCCTGTCCCTTGAATTTAACCAGATTTTTTTTAAATATGGAGGTGGTAAAAGCATGTAGGTCAGTATTAGGGTAGGAAGGGGTGCAAATTCTTTTTTTGATTAAGACAGAACTGTTTACCTTAACTCCTTCAAAGCCAGTGTCATTTCAGGAGCATTATCCACCGTCTGCAGTGCATCATTAGGACAGTTGAGCCTGTATTGCACATAAGCCTTCTCAAAGTGCAAGTCAGCTGCCAACGGAGCATTTTTTGCATTGGTGAGCACTGCCAGAGCCTCCTTAAAGTTATGCAGCTGGATAAAGCATATCACTTTACAGTGAAACGCTTTTTGCTCATTGGGAGCAATTTGCAGGACTAAAAGTATAATTATAATTAAAGTAAGGATCGGGGGCATAAACAGCAATGTTCACGGATATTTTTCAAGCTAAATTTAAATTTAGCAACCTCACTACGTTGAGAAAGTGTCACATTAGCATATTGTCAATAAATTGATAAATATTGCCGTTTCTTAGAAAATACAGATAAATCGTGTGGTAGGTTTGTAGTTCCAGCTGTTGACGTCATTGTTACATCAACTTAATAAAACCATCGTTAGTAAATAAGCAAAAAACTGCTAATTTTAGCAAAGTGAAATCGAAAAATCAAGAAGGTTTTTCTATAATAAAAGATCATGGGAAGTGTTAATGGTATATGAAACTAGGGTACTTACTTTTCCCTGCGGCTTTCAACGCTCGATCATAGTCACTACCTTGGCAAAATTTATTCAATTCTGCATAGGCCTGAACAAGGTTATTTTCCTTGTTGGCCGACATTTTTTGACAAGTTGACAGAATCCTGGGGACAACTTGGCAGCCAAACGTCACTTAGCCAGTCGACGATTGCGTTTCGTTATACGCACAATCGAGAGGACTGGGACTGATCGTTTTGCATCGGGGCTTTTTATCTATTATCTATCTATCTATCTATCTATCTTCTATTTATCTATATAATATATAGATATAAAGGGCAAATCTGACTGACTTATATATCTACGCACAGCCGAAACGACTGTACCTAGTAACTTGAAATTTGGTACAGGGGTTCCTTTCATGATGTAAGTGAGCACTAAGAAAATATTTTTCAAAATTCACTCCCTAAGGAGTTAAAATAGCGGGAATATTATTCTACGCGTAGGAAGTCGCGGGTAATTTATAATCACATTGAGGATGAAATAGTGAGGAGATTATAGTGCGACCCAAAAGAGTAAAAATTTAATGACGGCGCCACGTTCTACGTAACTGTCACATTTTAGACGTAAAATGCTTAAACATGGCAATAGTATGGTTTTTTTTTAGTTCTATTTTATTTAATTTCTACTCTTTTGTGTTGCACTGTAAACTTACTGTGTTACCTATAATCATTAATTAAAAACATTGAATATAATGTATATCATGATCTTCATATTATTATGTCTGAATGATGAAAGCTTAGACTAAATAAACCTTAGACCTGACATGTGCGTGACCGTCAAAGGATAGAGATAGAATAGAACTCGTTGGGTTAGCAGAGTGGTAAAAAATAATCCCTCTTTGTAAAATTCCAGATAAGCCATATGCATATTATCCATTTTATAAAATTTGATAGAGCTTGTCAAACGAATTTTCGTTTTTGAAATAACGTGATTTAAAAATTGACGGTGAAGCTACCTCGCCACGCGAGGTCTTGCGGAAACGCCCCATATTAGTACCGCATAAATTATGAAGTTACTGGTTATACGATATCGAGCGAAATGTATCATATGTATGAGCGTAATCAGAAAATCCCAAAATAACTACAATTTTTATTTAAAACTTCGTTAACATTATTACTCCCTGAAACTTTTCTTGGACAAATAACTCTAAATAGACATTTGTTCCGTTTTGTGAAAGCAATGATCAGACAAAAGGACAACTAATATAAAAATAAAAACTTCCCGTTAAATGAGGTAAAAATTTAATGTTTGTCTGGCAACCCCAAATCAAAACATTTGTGAAGACCAACTGGCCAGAGCTCAAATTGCATATATACCACACATAGCTGCCAGCCAGCAGCCAGGCGTTCTTTTTCAACTTTATGTATATGTATAGGCGAGATTTTAGCGATTTCAAGATTTTTCATAACATATGCTATCAGCCCAATGGAACTCTGACCCATCGTAGAACGGTGTCACACTGATAATTGCAAAACAATTTGTTTGACACTTCTTACAACTTGAATCATAATGTCACTGTGACACAGTTCTATGGTGGATCGGGGTTGATAGTACCTACTACCAATGACACTCGCTAAGACGAATCTAAACACAAAGTCGTTTGTCAAAATCGGGACATCGGTTCAATCTCTATGAGGTTACAGAGAACCATACATACAAGTTATAAACATTACCCTCTTTATTCGGCAGTCGTATATAATCAATTATATTATATTATGGGCGAACCCAAGCTGCACGATATTTTTTTACTGGTGGTAGGACCTTGTGCAGGGTCCATATGGATCGCTACCGCCATCTTATCCATTAACCCACCGCCAAGCAGCAGTGTTCGCATTGCTGAGGTCTATGGGGGTCAGATGACACTTACCATCAGGTGGCCTGAGAGCACGCGTGCAATAAATAGGTATGGGTATTCTTTATTTATTTATTTACTTATTTAAAAAAGGAAGTAGGCTCTGTAGGCACTTTTACAAGTCTGAGTCTACCAGCGCTTCCAAAGAGACCACTGTTGAGAAGAAGCGCCGCAAGAACTCAAAAACCGAGGGCCTCCATTCGATTTGACGTTTGAAGTACCTATTGTTTTTAACTCGGCAGCCATTAGGTACTGTCAAGTAAATAAGAGACACCGTAACATTAATAATACTATAACACGTCATAGGCCATATGGTTTTACCTAGTAGAATTAGAGGTACTGTTGTCAGATTTTGCGACTGTACCTATTCGTACTATGTCGCCTTTATCGCGGTGGATAAAGCATCCGTCACTCTCGCACTTACGTAATGGTCAGAGAGTGACAGATGTTTTATCATTTTTATCCACATCGATAAACACGTTGCAAATTAAATGCCACAAGGGAAAATAATTGACACGTTGCAATTTTTATAAATTTATGACATCCCGCGAGATTAAAAATATTTGAATAATAATAATTTTAAATTTAATAAATTATATAGATACTTACTCGTAGAAAAATAATCCAGCATTGCAACTTAAAAAGAATAGACATAAATCAAAAGACTTCCACAAATCCCGGACAAACAAGCGGAATAAAACGACAAAGTAAATTCTTGCAGACTTTTATTCAAAGCCGTGGCCATTGTGAAAGTTGACAGCGCTTGTGTCGGCCTGTGTGTCGAACTCATCAAACTTGGACTGTCGGAAGTTTGAACGGCGAAATATTGCATTTTTTTAAGCGGGAAACAGTGTTGCCAGACGTTGGACATGAATTCGCCATTTTCTAGCGCATGGAACATTGGAGACGTTAAATGTTCGTTGTATGAAATTCGAAACTCTAACAATAAGTAGTTTTGTTTTGTTCAACCCTCAGTTTCAAGCTTATTTGCGATATACTAGGCTTTGCCTGCGACTTTGTTAGTTTATTGATATTCCCTGGGAGGCTATCATGTTTGTACTATAAAATTAATCATTATCATCATCAGCCGCAAGACGTCCACTGCTGGACAAAGGCCTTTCCCAACGTTTGCTACCTTTGCGGTTTCCTGCGACCTTTATCAGATCGTCGGTCCACCTTGTGGAAGAATCTTCCCGCACCATTGGCCATCGGTTCACTGCCACGTAAGGTTTGCAATTCGGTGAGCTATATCCTTTACTTTAGTTCTCCTGCGGATCTCCTCATTCCTGATTCGATCTCGCAAGGAGCGTAGGTCTTTCCATCAGACCTTGAGCCTTCTTAACCACCCAAAACCACCACCACCATTACTATAAAATTGCCGTTGGCAAAATCAACACTACCATAGAGATACGTTAGCGCGCAAGTCCAGCACGCACTTAGCTATGTGAACAGTAATCTTTATCCTTATCCTTATTGTTGCTTAGCATCTCCTTTTAGGGTTCCATACGTCCGAATGATAAAACGGAACCCTTATAGGATACTCGTGCCTCTGTCCGTCCAGGACGTTTTGCTGTCAGTACGACGCGATCTGAATTGCTCTTAGAACCTACTTGACCAATTGAGTTGAAAATTGATAAACATGAATTTCTGGGAACTAAACACGAACTATTGTAATCATGCATTTTAATTATTGGGTCACTTTTGGAGGGCAAATCAGAAAATAAAAAAACTAGTGACATATTTTATGATTACTATGGACTATTTCGTTTTTCTGGTACTTATTAAAAGATTTGAGATTTATGTACGCTACACCAGGTGCTCTATTCCGCGAGTCAAGCCATATTCTAAAACAACCTTTATTTAAAAAAACACCTATTGTTCCATTCCGTCGCTATCCTCACCTTCAGACCGTTTAAAAATGGAACAAACCAAAAGTCATAACAACAAAGAAGATTTAAAAAAAGAATGGAACACTGGCTGTTTCCAAACGCGTTAGAAACATGACAGAAGACAAACGACGTTAAAGTAAAAGTAACATCCATTGTCGCTGGTTTAATCGCATTATATTCGAGTCGACGCAGAGTTCGGAACTTCGGCTGCCAGTTACTTTATTTATACATGGAACTTTAGCTACGGACTTATAAGTCTTATGGTATTATAGTGCGTTAATTTATGGGGTTGAATATGCTTTAAACGTTCCTCTCCTCAATTTATGTTCTTTAGGGTATTAAATGGCTTTAAAAACAATCTCTCAAACATATAACAGTAATCAATTCGTAGATGAATTAAGACTTTTTTTTTTTATTGCAATGAGAAGGCACGCGAGCAATCAGGCCACCCGATGGTAAGTGGAATCTGAGACCCATAGACATTTGAATTCTCAAGACTACAATCTAGAAACTGCAATCCTAAGACTAAAAATGCGTTGCCAACCCTGAAGACTGAGATGGAATACCTCTATGCTAGTAATTTCACTGTTGTCTTATCCCCACACCGGAACACAGCAATGCGAACACTGCTGCTTGGCGGTGGGTTAATGGATAAGATGGAACGGAAATATCGATGTCGATGTCGACGCTGTATAGTTTGACTAGAAATAAATTATAAGGTTAACAAATAAAAAGTTATCCCAAACTAAGCTCTACGCTTGTACTATGAGTACCTACTAGACAACGATTTAATTACTTACATATAGAAATACATAGTACCTTAAATACATACAAAGAAAACACTCAAGACTGAAACCAATACTCGACGCTCTCATCGCACAAATATCTTCCCTTACTGGTATTTGAACCCAGGACCGCTAGCTTCGTAGGCAGAGTCACTACCAACTAACCAACACGTCGTCGATAATAAGTTAAGTATATATAAATGTATAGGTAAATAACCTCAATCGTTTCAGCGTAACAAGCAAGCTATACACGTGCAGTGAATCCAACAAACTTAATAGTTTCGCAGGATATTAACTAAATTCAATAATGTAATGTTGGCTCGTAAGCACGCCGGCCCGCGGGCGATCACGTTCTGTGTGCTTACCACGAAACACTAAATTCGAAACTTCGGGTGCCGATTCTCTTTTACTAATCATTAGAGACTAAATAGAGAGAAAGAGATGGAGCTAACGTAACTTCGAACTTCGATGTTCAAAGTGGGGCTTCTGTTCTAGATTCGTCTATGAAGTTAACTAGTTATAGTCTATGGTTTAGTAGGTTTAAACGCTTTTGTCGCCCGTAAAAAAGCCAAGCACATATCATGTTGTCCGCGATTTGTTTGTCGCTCGGATCTCCCTTTCTATCTAGTCTGTAAAGATAGAGACGCACTGAGCGACAAACAAAAAAATACAACTTGTGCTAACCGTCGTGATATTTTTTCTTTTATATTTTTAGGATTTCTAGTTTTGGCTGTATGGGGTCGGGTGGGGACACGCATTACACACAACTCTAGCGAAAATGGCGCTTTTAGAGTTCAATATCGTAAACGGTCCGACAAATCTAAAGAAAAACCAGTCAAGTGCGAGTCAAATACGGGCACTGAGGGTTCCGTACCACCGCACAGTAGGTATCATTATAGGGTAAAGTCACCAGTGGTCAGCCAGAGACCAGTAGTCGACCTTATATGAGTGCGAAGAGTGGGAAATGTATTTTTCGTACTCTTCCCACTAATACAAAGTATAGGCAGAGGCCGACTACAGGTCTCTGGCTGACCACTGGTGACTTTACCCTATTCCTATTTGAATTCAATTTCGAATCGAATCAGCGCTAGCTTAACTCCCACATGTTTTTTTTTTGTATTTGTTGTTTTTCTCTTAGGGTTCGTTTCATAATCATACAAAAGACGCTGCTGGTTCATTATGTTGTACCGCTTTGACGGTAAAAAAATAAAGAATGTGTCACACATTCTGAAAAAAAGCAACCCGGTATCTATAACGGCTCTTTAAAGTTAAGACGGACGGACTTACAGCGTAGGCAGGCTGAATATGAATATGGGACCCTAAAAATGATAATGACATACACATAATGGTTTTTGAATAGTTATCCAAAAATATCACACGAGTAAAATAACATTTTCGAGTTTCCGAAATCGATCTGTTGTTTAATCATTTTTTGGGAAACCACGATGACAAAAAACCGGCCAAGAGCGAGTCGGACTCGCGCACGAAGGGTTCAGTACAATTATCTATACAACATTAGCAAAAAAAGGTGGTTAAAAAACACGTTTGTTGTATGGCAGTCCCCCTTAAATATTAATTTTATTCTGTTTTCAGTATTTGTTGTTATACCGGCTACAGGAATACATGTTCTGTGACAATTTTAACTGTCTAGCTTTCACGGTTCATGTGATACAGCCTGGTGACAGACAAACGGACAGCGGAGTCTTAGTAATAGGGTTCCGTTTTTTGAGTACGGAACCCTAAAAATACACGGGATTGTATTAACTACGTAACATGTCATAACTAGACGCTTTATCAATACTTTAAGCCAATCTACTTATTATTATAACACTACTAGCGACCCGCCCTCGCTTTGCTTCGGTTAATGTGAGTTTTCTGTAAAACCCGTTCATGATCCAGAACTTATTATACATATAGACCTTCCTCTTGAATCACTCTATCTATTAAAAAAAACCGCATCAAAATCCGCTGCGTAGTTTTAAAGATTTAAGCATACAAAGGGACATAAGGACAGGGAAAGCGACTTTGTTTTATACTATGTAGTGATACCACTCACTAAGCTTCATTTTAACAATTAACTCATGCAAATTATCAAATTTACTAAAACATTAAAAACCAATATGGCCGTAAAGGGGGTTCGAAAAGCCTGTCCGTAAAGGGGGCTATATTTTATAAGGGCTTGCTGATAAATTGCCCCAGATTCAATTTAAAAGGGTAATGTTTGTGTCCCTATTACGATGTCACTCGACGCTCGCCTATAAACTCTGCCGGTCCACTGAACAATTGAAATATCGGTATACCTTCCCTGTATAAAAATGGACGGGGGGTTACTACAGGTTTTCGAGGTGAGGTTTTTAGATTAATTGGAATACACCTCGTTTTACGATGTAGGTTTAAAAACCAGGGCCCCTATTCTTAAAATTAAACGATATTGCTTTATTTCACGTGTTATCGTATTGTTTTTAACTTGGCAGCCATTACCATCCATTAGGGGGCTTCTAAACGAGCAACATTTTCACGGCAATGTGTGGCCGGCAACTATATGCATCTTGCTCTAACATACGAAGTAAGAGTAAGATAGCACTAGTTGCCGGCCACAAATTGCAGCAAAACATGGCCCGTTTAGAAGCCCCTTTACCGTCAAGGAAACAAGAGTTGTCAAAACCAATATTGTTTTAGATACGTGGGAAAATCTAGATCCAGAAGTTAGTTTGTTCCTCCTTCAGTCTGCAACGCACGGATGGACGAGGTAACGGAGATAGCTTATCTTATACGCCTGGCTTCACACAACATAGGCTACTGTTTATACCGAAATGTTTAAATGTTCCCGCAGGTGTAAGGATAATCAAAATCTACGCTGACGAAGTCATGGGCAGAAGCTTTTTTTTTTATGTCATAGAGATGGCAAACCAGCACACAGGCCACCTGATGTTAAGTGGAAACTTACACCCATAGACATTCGCATTCACAAGACTGCAAGCCTAGGACTGCAAATGCGTTGCCAACCCTGAGGACTAAGATGGAATGCCTCTATGCTAGTCATTACACCGGCTGTCTTATCCCCAAAACGGAACACAGCAATGCGGACACTGCTGTTTGGCGGTAGGTTAATGGATAAGATGGTGGTAGCGATCCGGACGGACCCTGCACAAGGTCCTACCACCCGCAAAAGCTAAGTCAAGAGGCCACATATTATGATAAAGTCAGTACTCCGCGAGCTGGAACTCTAACCATAAAGCCTATGTGTCTGTTCTTTGGACATATTAAACTCAATCATATTGCCTTGAGAGTGTTAAACGTAGAAACACAATTAGGAACCAAATACTCTGTAGTTTTATTTTTCAAACATGATACTTTTTCTCATGTTTTTGGTTAAACCTTCGAAACCATACGATGTTTGACGATGATGTTTGATTCAATAGTTAAGTATTTATACCTTCGTAAACCTGGTAAACCAGATTTTTAATAACTGTTGTAGTTTTAAAGTAAACAACAATTATTTGAATTAAACGCTGCTGCTATCAAGGCACGCTTAAATTATCTACATCTCACGTTCTTCACGCGAACGCACGTAAAGTCATACCATTCCGTTCTTGTTTGGATGTGGCAGCATATCGACAGTTCGGACTCAACCTCGTATATTGAATAAAGTCCAGTATAAACTGACACTCACTAAGTACGCGAGTGCATACTTAGTGCGTGTCAGTTTATACTGGACTTTATTCAATATACGAGGTTGAGTCAGAACTGTCGATATGTGGTCTCTAATATTGATTTATTTTGGTTATTCTATCCGTAAAGCGATGACAGTTCGAGTTCCACGCGTACCTTATAATAACCTTATATCAACGTAAAATACTCAATTAGCGATTTCATCGGCGATACGTTTATGCGCTAGTAGACCCCCTCACTTTTTATCGCTACGGTGTCTGTGCGGTGCGATTTTATGAGAGATATTAGGGTTGCTATTATTAAGTTAGGGGTGTTCATGACGGACATGTTTTTAAAATTTTAATGGCGCGATCGCGAGACGAGCGTTGCTTTTTTTTTTCGAATTTGCAAAGAGTCTTTAAGCAGAGTTCTAAATAAGTCACTAAGTATATGATAACTATGATAAATAAATATCTCTTACAAATTGACCTAGTTTCTCAAAGCTATCTATGCTCGTATTGTAAGTAGATGACAACAATAAAGAAACATTACTTATACGGACGTATAGAGCAATAGCGACCCACCCTCGCTTCGCTTCGCTTTCTGTAAGACCTCCACATAATCAACAATTAATCTTTTATAGACAGTGTTACGCCGATGTGGTAGGCGTTTCATTACCACTAAGAGTGAAAGAGATAACACGATTGGGAATGAGACAGCGATGTGCTGGCCATTCCAGACCCGTGTGCCAAGGACGTCGCCATTTTGAACGGATCGAGAAGGTAGCAAGGCGTAGAACATTGCAGAAACGAATAGTCTCGACCGTCCTCGGCGGAGCAAACTACATCGATTTTTCCAGAAGATCAGGTGGATGGTTGGCGTTCTGGAATAACATGGGAACTATAAAAGGCGGACCGCGGTTGCGGGCACAGTCAGTCTTTACTTGGAAAGCGAACAGTGCGATCAAGAGCGACCCGAGCGATCTAAGTCTGTCGTCGAAGTTTTTGTGCGATAATTATTTTGTAACGGTTCAAGGGAGTGTGTTATTAAAGTCTACTTTCGATTATCTAATGCCAAGATAAAGTTATAAACAAAGATTCATTGAGGTACATAATTTACCACCAAACTGTCCTATTTAGTTAAACCAATAATACATTCGAGAAAATAGCGTTATTCAATACAAATGTAAAATGCAATTTTATTTCGATCAAACAATTTCAACATTTTAATCATTCGACGAAATTTTAGAGCAAAAAAACATGTTGAGAGAAAAAATAGGCCTAAAAACTTTCGACCACACACATGCTTTAATAACGTAACTTGTAATATTAGTGCCTTTTTAGCGAAATAAATTCTAACTCGTAACTGGACCGTATCCCTTGACAACACAATTGACACTAAGGAGATACGTTAGTATCCCGTAGTCTGTGATAAGGAGCGGAAAGCTAACAGCAGCTAACAGTTAGCTGATAAAAAATTCGACGCATTCATGTCATCTAAGTTCTATCTAGAGAGTAATTAATCAAAGGCTGCAGGCTTAAAAGTTAGTGAATGGGGCCCTTTTTGCAAAATAGAATTTCGAAATTATGTTACCGCCTTTTCTCTCGATTTAGGGCTCGATGTTTGATCACTTAGCTAATTCTTAAAATTCGAAAAAGGAATCGAAAATTTCCTTGACATTTAACTATTAGTTAGAGTTTTTAACGATTAGTTTAACCATCTTCAATAATTTATTTAGTTTAAGCTTATATATTAACCTACCACCAAACAGCATTCGCATTGTTGTGTTTCGGTTTGGGGATAAGACAGCCGGTGTAATGACTAGCATAGAGGCATTCCACCTTAGTCTTCAGGGTTGGCTTGGCAACGCATTTGCAGTCTTAGGCTTGCAGTCTTGTGAATGCGAATGTCTATGGGTCACAGTTACCACTTACCATCAGGTGGCCTGTGTGCTCGTTTGCCTACACTATAAAAAAAAAACTACCGATCAAACAACAAGCCCTTAGTGCTTCGTAGCGTAGTAATATCCAGTAACTTTACAGTGTAGTTCCTCGGAAGCACATACTGGGCAGTTTCCATTATCCTTGAAAGGTAAGTAAACTGCCCGCCATTGCCTCAAGGGGTTAGTATACTAGCACATCTAGTTTATGTCTAGAGGACACGGACACAGTTTCTAGGTTTTTGTTATTTATTTACGAGTGACATGGGGTTTAAGGGGGGAGTAAGTGTCTCATTTCGACGGTTCTGCGACTCAACCTCGTATATTGAATAATGTCCAGTATAAACTGACACGCACCAAGAATGCACTCGTGTACTTTGTGAGTGTCAGTTTATACTGGACAATTTTCTAAATACGAGGTTGAGTCACAGAACCGTCGATTTGTTTTTCTGTGTCTGTGACATCGAATGCTGAGACCCTACTTTGATAATAAAGGTCGAAGTTGGGGTTGAAGTAACGGTTTCGGCCATCTTTACACCGTTTTTGGTCACTCGAAATTTTAACTAATACGTAAAAATTAATCTTCAGTCTTAACTATTTATGAATATTACTTTTAATTTTACAGTATTTTTGATGCTCATTTCAACCTTAAATAAACCCCAAAAAAAAGGTACAGTGGCCACAAACGGTACTGCTACCCTACGTTAGCTTTTTCTTTATTTTTTTATGGCACAGGGAAGGCAAACGAGTACACAGGCCACCTGATGGTAAGTGGAAACTGTGACCCATAGACATTCGCATTCACAAGACTGCAAGCCTAAGACTGCAAATGCGTTGCCTACCCTGAGGACCAAGATGGAATGCCTCAATGCTAGTCATTACACCGGCTGTCTTATCCCCAAACCGGAACACAACAATGCGAACACTGCTGTTCGGCGGTAGGTTAATGGATAAGACGGTGGTAGTGATCCGGACGGACCCTGCACAAGGTCCTACCACCCGCAAATAGCTCCATCGCCTCCATCCCTTTGTCTCGATTTAGTCTCGAATGACGAGTGAAAAGGATGGAGCTATCGTAACTTATCGAACTTCGATTTTCAAAGTAGGGTCTCAGTGCCGAAACGAATGTATGGATTTTAGTTCTAGAAAATTTTATAAGTGTGGCTCAAGCAGTCTCATTTGTTTCTTTGTTTTTTTTAACGTTGATGATCTTAGGCACACGTCCGTACCTCTATCACTAAACGTAAAATTGTAGGGCAACCTACTTTCACATCAATTTGAAGCCAGTTCCCCTTTGACTCTATTCTGAAAGGCTCTGGAAGTAAAAAAAAACCTTGTTATCGAACCTCCCCATCGTCGATTCCATTAGTCTACTACAAAGAAACCTAAGTTTTTTCCAACGCGAGCCCGAACAGAACAAAAGATCAATTTGCATGGTCATTTGTTAGAAACTACAAAGAGAGGTCTGAAACTTAGACAGTGTTTCCATTTATCAAACTCCACGCAAAATCGACAACCGAACTAAGATATATACGGGAACAATAGAATTTCCGATCCAAAAAA
The DNA here is from genome assembly GCA_923062465.1 of Acleris sparsana. Lineage (NCBI taxonomy): Eukaryota > Metazoa > Arthropoda > Insecta > Lepidoptera > Tortricidae > Acleris > Acleris sparsana. The sequence continues at coordinate 3,770,655 of OV281288.1, forward strand.
AGGTTGACCCATTCGTTTTCGCAGGACACTTTTTTTCCTGACAAATTGCCTGAAAGTAATTTTTTGTCCAAGGCCAGTTATTTATATGTATTACTTTGGTTTTATGGCCAGCCCATAGATATCTAATTGGAGCTCGTAAGTTTTAACGGTTTTTATGCACACATTTAAAAAAGCGCGGGTAAATGTGAGTATTTTGTGACACTGGCCACTAATAAAATGTTTTACTCGTAAATTTTCGTAATGCCGCTTTTTTGTTTTCTTCTTCAGGCTCAATATTAAATAAGTAATAAAATAACCGAAGCCAATAAATAATTTATGTTTTGGTTACATAAATAATATTATTGCCCCGGATACATTTTTACATCGTAACGCGTTTTACCATTTTTTTATTTTTAACTCTTTCTTCCAACATCAATTCTTCATTGTTATACACACATCAAACCCATTAGTAGAATGAAGTGACTCGAGATTTTTTCGCCTGTGACTTACAATTGGTGCATGACGCATGACGCAAATTGGACAGGTGTCGATGTCACCGCGGATCTTTAGAATCGACGTGTCGTTATATACAGCTACTAGAGTTAACGAGATTTCGGCGCTCAACTTGTCTAGGGTTGCCACAGAAACCATAAAGTTTATGTTAGACACGAATTTAGAAAAATTCGGTGAAGAGATGTCTGGAGGACTTGGAGGCTAGTAATGAAAAAGTGTCTTGATTAGGAATTTAAAAAAAAAACTACCAATGAGTCGTTTATCAGGTTTAAAGATGCGCTTTAGGTTTTTACTATATTTCATATGCAAAGTGGTACGTTTTGACTTGCCAGAAAATAAGCGCATATTTACAAGTCTAAATTATTGACGATTTTCGGGTCATAAACTTCAGAGATAATTATTTTACAATTTTTTTGTTGTAAAACGAAAATAGGTTACGCAAATTTATATAAAAATCATTTTTGAGTGTGCAGATTGCCATACCATTTTTGTTCGAAGCTAAAAAGGCTGGCTTCCAATATTTACGAGAAAGAAGAACGAGGTAATCTTTTAAAGTTTTGATTATGCGCGGACTCAGCTTCATCCGGGCAATTTATTCATGAAAGATTGATGATTGTATTGAGGTCAACACTTAAATAGTTAAATGCCAATTTTAATAAGGTTTTTTTTGTTAGCCCACGGCTTTGTTCTGCTTTGTCTGTACACTTATTGTTATCGTATTGTTTTAACTTGAGTGCGAATGTTTCTCAAGTAAATAAGAGCTAAAAATACATAACGTTGACAATACGATAACATGTCTAAAGCAATTATGTTTAGCCCAAGTGGTATAATAGAGCCCTAGGTGTTGTATATTTTGTCTACAGCATAGGTAGCCTACGATACCTACTCCACACCATTGCAATGGCAATATTGAATATGCATTTTTTTTTTTTTTTTTTTTTAAATTAAAATCGGCCAATAAATACGGACGATACAAGCATTTGAAACTGCTAATTAGACAGCGATTAGACACAGAGATCCGATATGCGCCGTGACGTCATGTTACACGTCGGCCATATAAACTCCATGTTTAATTCTGTTTTGCCAAGAGAGTTTATTTTTATAGCTATTAAAAAAATGATTTTTCGGATGAACAGAAAGAGATTTGTCAGGAATGTCGGGATCGTAGCAGGTGGAAAGAAGGAAACAGGCGTGATTAACGCAGGCGCTGTTAATTGCCTACAGTCAGCATCCTCATGATGGGTTTAACTTACACCACCTTATAGGTAAAAACCTCCTCTTGCATGTAGTTGTGTACAAAACTAATATGGGATTTGCTTCAAAATTGAAATATAGAATCTTAGAATAATAACACATAGAATGATAGTTTCCTACAGCCAACCCGTCAAAAGTGTCGCACAAAATGGATTCATGTGGGCGTAATCAACGCGTACTAACACACGACAACACGCACACAAGTAAACAAATAATGTTGCTAGCGGATTACATTTCCCCCTAAACTAGGGTTTTTTTTCATATAATCATTTTTGTTAAATTCGATCATTTTTTGTAGTTACTTAGTAATAATACAAACATTTATTAACACTTATGTAATAAGAAAATGTTTTGTCTCTTTCTAATTCGCATAAAATATCATATTTTAAGTAGGTAGTTTAAATGTTCTAAGGTACTTTTTTGGCCGGTGGTTTTTTGGCGGACTAAAATCACATGCCGCCGCGATTTTTATTATGTCTGTGTCATTAAAATGTACAGAACATATTTTTGTCCTCCTAGACGGCTTCCACCAGCTTTCATTTCGATTAAGCCTAATTTTTTCAATCCAACGTGCGGCAATAATCGGATTAGAAGGAAATCTTGAACGAGAAAAACAAGTAATTCAATTCGTATCACAGAATATCACAAAATAGAACAAGTACCTACTTACTATAACAATTTAAGGGGAAAAATTTCGTTATAATGGCAACATTTTCATGTAATGTCGTTAGAAAATAATTTAATATTTTAGTGAATGTTTTACGTAAAACAACAAGTCAAAACATATTACTTACACGTGGAATGTTATTTTATAGTGTTTATTTTCTTGGTCTGAAGTGTTGTGGCACCCATTAACAATACAAATCGTCATAATCAATAAAAATCCGGGAGCTGTTGATGCTGTGTGACGTGATTGCGACTGACAGGCGGCGATCGCCGAGTACACCAGAATGGTGTAGTTTAAGTCTGACGGTTTTGGTGCGCGGACTAGGTTTCTATGTGTTATTATTCTAAGTATAGAATATATAACGTTCTAAAGATAAAGATAAAGATAAAAGATAAAAGAAATTTATTCAGTAAGTAGGCCGCACGGGCACTTTTACACGTCAAGATACTACCAGCGCTTCCCAAGAGGAGACCACTGCTGAGAAGAAACGCCGCAAGAAACTCAGCAGGCAGTCATTTTTTAAACTTATTACATATTTCATATTACAATGGTATGTACAACTTAATCTAGCATTATATAAAGCTACAAGTATTAAATTAAATATAATATCAAATAACAGTAGTTCAGCAGGAAAACATGCCAAAAATCTTACGGGAGAGAAAGATAGAAAAGAATAAAATAGAATAACTACAACTACCTACTTATATATGTGTATATAAGATGGTGCAAGATGACCACATAAAAGTTTCGATATGTTTTCCTGCATCAACGGTGTCCCCCAGACAAGAAAAAGCAGGATAAAGCCTTTGCATTTGAACAAATTACTATTGACTAAGTTTCGGGTGTAGGCCATGCATTTTTGTCTGTTAGATAGTCCTCGACCCTATAATACGCTTTAGACATTAACGACCTTTTCAAATATTTTTTAAGTGCTGGAAAGGGTAACTTTGAAACTACTTCAGGTAATTTATTATAGAAATGAATGCATTGACCAACAAATGATTTATATACTTTACGGACACGGAATTTTCGAATAGCTATTTTATTTTTATTTCTAGTATTTAAATTATGTATATCTGAGTTTTTGGTGAACGAATCTAAATTCTTAATAACATAAATAATATTCTCGTAAATAAATTGAGACGCTACAGTTAAGATATCAATTTCTTTAAAAAGTTCTCTTAATGAGTCACGGGAATTTAAATTATAAATAGAACGAATGGCCCTTTTTTGTAACACAAATATAGTTTGTATGTCAGCTGCCTTACCCCAAACCAGAATACCATAAGACATAACACTATGAAAATAACTATAATAAACTAAGCGAGCTGTCTCAACATTAGTTAGTTGTCTAATTTTCCTAACGGCGTAAGCTGCCGAACTTAGTTTACCTGCCAGTGCAGCTATGTGGGGATTCCATTGCAAATTTTTATCTATTGTTATGCCTAGGAAAACCGCCCTTTCTACCATTAGCAAACACTCGTTATTTAGAAAAATACTAGAATCTACCGGTTTAACATTAGGCAAAGCGAACCTAACACATTTAGTTTTCTTGGCATTTAGTAGCAAGTTGTTACTAATAAACCAATTATGTACTTTAACTAGAGTGGCGTTTATCCTACTGTAGTCTACGGTTTTTCTATCTACCTTGAAAATTAGTGAAGTATCATCAGCAAAAAGTACAATATCGCAAAGTTCATGTACTATTGGTGGTAAGTCATTTATGTAGACCAAAAATAAAAAAGGACCTAAAATAGAGCCTTGAGGCACACCTATTTTCACTGTAGCTCCAACAGATTGCGTTTTGTTTACAACAACTGTTTGAGTTCTATCACTTAGATAAGAAGACATAAGGCTTAAAGCTTTATTGGACAATCCATAATGTTCTAATTTTAAAATAAGGGTCATATGTTCGACGCAATCAAAAGCTTTAGAAAGATCACAAAATATTCCTATTGCGTCGCAAGATTTTTCCCAACTGTTATATATATATTTAATGAGTACAGATGCCGCATCAATTGTTGATCGACCTCTTGTAAAGCCAAACTGGTTATTGCTAAGTAGTTTATTTCTGTTAAAGTGACCTAACATATCCTTCAGCATTAGTTTCTCAAATTCATCAATTCAATTAGGTTCTATACAGATGTCTTACAACTACATGCAAGAGGAGCTTTGCTTTAGTTTTTTTACCTATAGGCAAATTACTCGTAAATATATCCAAATATTTCTTCGGCACGCGTGGCAACCCTACGCCACATGCGACAAGCCTCAACTCAAGTCGACAGGATCGCTCGCGATTGCCTAATAAAGGCCTGCAGCGTGCGAGATTTCAATTTGGGCTACAAGATAGACCCCCGACTCGTCTGGTAATGGAACTATGCTAGCCTGATTCCGTCCAATCGTGCAGGTGAGGTTGCATTTTGATCTTGCGATTGCGAGGCGATTGCCTGGATTTGTGGTAGAGGCCCGACACAGGAGAAACTGAGGCCTTATTTGATAATTTGAAGTTCGAAATTACGTTAGCTCCATCCGTGTCACTCGTTATTCGACACTAAATAAAATTGAGAGTAAGGGAACTAACTAACTTCGAACTTTTTCAAACTAGGGTATACAAATTGATAATTAACATGTTTTAATTTTGCAAAAATGGAGCAAAAATACCTTTTTCTTTGTTGCCCCCTGATACTTTAATTTTTGGATTTTGGTTTTCTTTCGTCTTCTGGGGATTAAAAAGTACTTCAATACAACGCAGTATGACTGTTTACAAAACATTAAGCCTAGGTAATATATTTTTTTTCCAAAATATCGTAAGTGGTTTGGGGTATAGGTAAAGTGCAAGTCGGGCTCGCACATCTCCGGGGAGCTTGTCTATCTACTCTTCAAAAGAGGTAACAGACGAACGGACAGACGGCGTAGGCTCAATCCTGGTCCCAAAATTGTACCTTCATTCCTACTTTAGCCATTTTCTCCTTAGAACCATTACTAAACGATTTGCCATCTAGCCGCATTATCGCAATGTAATAACTAATAATCCGACGCATTACCTGCAATCCTACAGGCCGGGTTCTATTCCGGCTCGACCGCCTATGTCTAGATCTGGGCACCTAATATGTTTATTGCGTGACTAAATGTGGATAAAACCTCCGTCACTTTTTAACACGTACCTATACATATAAGTACGAGGGTGACGGATGCATTATCCACATTTTAAAACGCATAGGCCCGCTGACTCGAAAATTGGGACAGTACCTATGACAAATGACGATTAAACGGATTCCAATACACGGTAACGGTTTGGGAGCTCCAGAGCCACTAATAGACTAAACACAGGCGTCAAACTAAGCACTGTGGCCCAAGACAAGATTATAACGGAAATAGGATTGACATAAATTGTCGCGTCGAGCGCTTTTAAGCCAATTTCATACATTTTTACAGTTTACGAAAATCTCGTACGTTATCGATAGGCATGAATGTATAGGGCCTCAGGTTTTTGTTTCACACTCGACAGTTACATCTAACTTTTATTCAGTTGCTCCGGTTTTTTTTTTTAATTTTCACCCATTTTTTAGATACATGGCTAAGGACATGAGCAAAAAAAACGGGTGCGTTTTTCATACTAAAGAGGCTATTTCGAAGTCTTGGTTCCTTGCCAGGGAATGCTTTTAGTGAACTCTGATGATGAATACCGCGAGCATCGATACAGGACTTCCAGAGTGCCCAGGATACCCAACTGTTTGAATCTGCGGTTATCTCCGGAATTGAATCAGAAAAACATCTAAAATTGCAATAAAATGTAAGGAAATCCAAATACTGACCCAAACTCTCACCCTGTGGTGTTAACTGATTGTGCGATCAGTTAGGTATCTTAAGAACTTTTGACCTCCTCTGTTGAACCTCGGAGTGTCCACCATTAAACCTCACTCGAAACGACCCCTGGAAATGAACCAAGGCTTCGAAATAGTCTCGTTTGTATGAAAAACGCGCTCTGACCCGGTATTTTTGCTCCTGAGTGTAGGTACCGTTTGCCCTCTAACCGCATTATCCCACTGTAATAACTAATAGCCCGCTGCATTGCCTGCAATCCTACGAGCTGGGCTCGATTCCGGCTCGGCGCTACATCTAGATCTGACTCGTTCGACATCGCGCTCGTTTACCGCATGCGACTATTGAATACCGCGCCACAATGGCGGTAAAGGATGCGAGTCAAAAAAAAATTTGAAAAATCTTTATTCTGAACTAGATAAAGATAAAGAGACATTTATTCGCAACAAAACAAAACCACATTACATAGATACAAAAATATCAAGACATAGATTTTTTATTGCGAAACGGTCCCAACTCAGCATTCGCTAGCCGTAAAGCCAGCACTGGTCTTCCGAGCTTGAGCTTGTCCTGATCATTACGAACACAACAATATGGTTTTTTTTATCAAATCGGTCGAGGTTTCTCGAGTTTTTGCGAGATTAAACGAATGTGTACTTTCGAACTAAGTGCTTAGGCCTTTTTAGTTTTTTACTTCTTGTAGCTGCATATCCTACGGATAGTTGGATCTTCCGCACTAGTGTTGTTTACATCTCAATTTTTTTACCATTAATTATTCGAATTGCACTGTGAATTTTAATCACAATAAGAATTAGGTAAAACTGTGTTTTAGTTTCATTGTTTTTTTGCAAATGTTTTAAAAAACGTCGTTTGACACACGTTCTATATTGTCATTTTTACGAGTCTCATCCTCGGGCCTCTTGTTAAATGACATACTTTCCGCACTTGCATCAAAACATACTAGGTATTTTAATTATCTTTTTTTTTTCAATAACGTCTTGCACCACTGTGGCAGCGCCAGGCCGGATCGAGTTAATTTGGCAGCTATCGCACCGAGCGCGATCACACGGAAAATTGCCCCTCTTCCCCATTTCATTACGGACCATTATGCCGTGCTAAGATCAAGGATTCTTCGGCAGACAATTTGTTTGATGTTAGAAATTAGACTTTAAGTACAGGGTAAGAAATTATAGAGAAGAAAGATGTAAATGATTTAAAGTGCTCTTCCATATATTATAGAAAACTTCGTCGATTACATATTATAGTCGTTTCTGGCAACCCTACTTGACCCGTCAGTACGTATAAACTGCATGCTCAATAAAGGCGTCTTAACTAGGTAATCAGGATCGCGGGACCGCGGTGGATGCGAAAAGCACAAGACCGGTCTGAGTGGAAAGCCTTGGGGGAGGCCTATGTCCAGCAGTGGACGTCTTTCGGCTGACATGATGATGATGATGATGAACTAGGTGAGACCATCATATTTTATTTGACCAGTTACGAGGAGTATGGTTTTTCCCGCCTAGAATAGAGGCCCAGAAGGGGATTCGTATTGTCTAACGCATTCGCAATCAACTTCATATTGGAACAATTTATTGTTTTCATTTTTTTAGCAGAGTTCCCTTCAAACTGTCAAAATGAAAAGGATTGCGATTGCAAGTGCGTTAGGCAATAAGCCTTGGTAATGTTATCTTAAAATAGGCATATAGATCACAACTAAAAGTAAATAATACTGGCGTGCCACAGGGTAGCATTTTGTGACCAATACTATTTATTCTTTACATCAACGACTTACCTAATGCTACAACTCAAAAAACTGTAATGTTCGCTGGTGACACGACTCTTGTCGTTCAATGTAAAGATAGGTGAACTTTCGAACAAGATTGTAATAATGCATTATCAGACATTGAAAATTGGATGTGTTTTAATGACTTGCATATTAATATTAGTAAAACGAACTATATTCAATTCATTTCGTATAATTCATATGGTTTATCATTAAATTTAAAATACAAAAAATGAAGAGGTAAATGAAGTTGTAATGTAAGTTCCTTGGAATAAATGTGGACAAACATCTAAACTGGAAGGCACACATCGAGCAAATCTGTAATAGCTTAAATAAATTTGTTTTTGATCTAAGGAGGTTACGCGAAACTGTTTCGGTTGAGGCTGCGCTGGCCGCTTACCATGGCTACGTGTCCTCGGTCATCAGTTACGGTCTGATGCTTTGGGGAAATGCTGTGGATGTCACAGGGTTTTCAAAATTCAAAAAAAGTGTGTCATGTCATGTAGAGCAAGGTTTAGTGATGGTTGTACTCCTCTGTTCAAAAAGCTGCAGATTCAACTACTGCCATGTTTGTAAATTAGAAGCATATGTATTTCTGTTAATTCCCAGAAATTCTGTTTTTAAAAACGCAGTGAGATTTTCCAAAGGTCAACTAGGAAAATAATTATGTGACTTATGTACAAACCTCCTTGTAGTAAGGCGTAGGAATGTGTACAACATGTCTATAGAAATCTATAGTAAATTACCAGAAAATTTGAAGTCGCTTACAGGGAACTTTTGCAAGCGAATACTGACAAAATGGCTCATGAATAAATGTTTTTATAGTGTTCAAGATTAATGAAAATTTATTGTAGATGTATTATAAGTTATAACACATATTCATTTTGACATTTTAATTAGATGTATAATCAACAAAATATTTGCACGCTTGCATGCGGGCTGAATACACTGAGAACATTATTTTGTAACACCCTAATTACTGTACGTATTCTAGCAAATAAACTAATTTGATTTGATGTGATTTGATTTGAAACTCATCGCTCTTGGGGATAATAACACTATTAAGTCTTGTAAGAATTCCAACGAGCTTTAGATAACCCCTGCGCTCGACTCACAACTTGGTTCATAACAGGCGTTAATTACTCAGAACCGGGAGCTTTTTCCGAAAGTGTCATTAAGTCGTCACGTGCGAGCTTTCGACACGAATTTAATTACTTTAATGAAAAGCTTTTTGCGGACGATAAAGCTTTGGAACAAATTAAAAGTTTTGTCAGCTCATGTTAGCAATAAAAGTGAGAGTTTACGACTTGGAAGAATGTTAATTGTTTTAAATTTTTAGAATGATCGGTTTTTATGTGGTTAAAGTATAACCATATTGAAGACCATATTTGAAGATAGTTCGACTTCAGTCGAAAAAATTGGATCAGTCACCAGCAACAATATATTATCGAACATTGGGCTCGAATTAAATTGGAGAAATACTGGAAAAGGGCCGAATCTTAAGTACCCGAAACCGAACGTGCGAAGGAGATTGGTCAGGATTATAGCAGGTGGAAAGAAATGGTCTCTGCTTACCCCTCTGGGAAACGGGAGTGATTTAATGTAGGGTAAAGACACCAGTGGTCAGCCAGAAACCAGTATTCGACATTATATGAGTGCGAAGAGTGGGAAATATATCTTTCGTACTCTTCCTTCTCGTACAAAGTATAGGCAGAGGCCGACTTCAGGTCTCTGGCTGACCACAGGTGACTTTACCCTATGTATGGGTCAAAAATATCCGACACGTCTCTATTACTAGAGGCATAAGAGCGTGTCAGATATTTTGGAGCGAAATAGTGAATAATATATTATTTCATCACACTTGCTCGTAAATGGTGTTATTCCATGCCGGACAGAAGGACAATGGCCTAAATTGTTCCCGCGGGATTTATGGCGAGTTTGTCATCCCTAGGGAGTAATGACATTCTTTTTAAAATTTGCAACTCTTTCGTACATCATTTCTGACTAAGCAGGTTTAATTTTCAGCCAAAAATTAAATCGGTTTTTAATTTCATCTTTAAAAATTAGCTATAGACTAACTTACATTACACAAAACCTATATGCTTCATTAAACTTCATTATTTTTATACCTATTTCAAGTTTATATCAACATCTATCATTAATTTTAGTAATTATACATTTTTATCAAGTTGGCTAAATCTGGCTCGAATCCAGGTCGAAACTAAACGCAGTTATTAGCTGTGGTAGAGGTCACAAAAAAAATATCGTTTCCATTTACGTTCCCGTTCGTCAAAAGTTATTTCTTTATATTTTGCAGAGTTAAAGTGTTTTCTCTTTGTTTTTTTTCCTCGCAAATGTGATGAAAACCATTGTGTGTATCACAGGCAGTAAGGGGATTACTAACTCGAGTCATTAAAAGCCCTCCGCCTTCGGCGTCGGGCTTCTAACACTCTCGTTAGTAATTCCCTTCATACTACCCTTGATGCACAATGTACTAATTGCTGGTGACTCTACCTAGATAACAACTTTCGCGTGAATAGCGACCACCGTGACTAAAAGTAGGTAAATTTCTTTTTAATGTAAACTTTTGGTTTACCAAAATTTTCTTGTTTTCGTCAGTTGATTCGTAGCGAGTGCGTAGCCCCGTCGTCGTAGATCTCGTCGATGTCAAGGCCTTCATAATCTAATATTTTAAGTAAAGGTAGCTACGTAGGTCAATGATAATTAAACAATATTGCTTTTGATGTGTTATCGTATTGTTCCTAACAAGGCCGCCATTAGTGTCAAGTAAATAAGAGCCATAAAATGGCTATCGTATTTGACCAGATGGTTTATTGCCTAACGTACTTGCGATCGCAATTGTTTTCATTTTGATAGGCCGAGCCGAAGGCGAGTCTGCATACAAAATGATAACAATTGTTTCACTTAGAAGCCGATTGCGATTGCGAGTGCGTTAGGCAATAGCGACGCCGTTATGGTATCGTTCTTAACTTTGCCGCCATTACTGTCGAGGAAATAAGAGCTATCAAATGTTGACAATACGATAACAGAGGCCCTACTTTAAAAACGAAGTTCGAAGTTACGTTAGCTCCATCTCTGTCACTCTTCATTCGAAACTAAATCGAGAGAAAGGAATGCAGCTAACGTAACATCGGACTTCAATTTTACCTGCCCAGGTCAAAAGCAATATTTTTGTACAGTCGACGTCAAAGATATGTTTACATTTTTGGACGTTATTTAAAAGGTATAGGTAAGGTGAAAAAATGTAAATGTATCTTTGACGTTTACTGAACACAGTTGAACCAAGCTCACTAATTACAGCTGAGTTTAAAACAATACAAAACATATCAAAAGCAATATAGCTTTACCGAGTAGAATACAGACCGCGATTAATTTATTACCTTCCTCTTGGCTTAGCGCAGGATAAAAAGCTTAAAACTCAGATATCTGTCTATGTTTTTAAAAACAATTACCAGAGCCCCAGGAAGTTGAAGGATTAATATGTCTCTGAAGTTCTTGACAGCCGTTGAAGCACCGCGACTCGGAGTTTCGGCAAAGACAATGCATTTTAATGTTATGCGATTTGCGGTGCTACCAAATATTCTCGAAACAAAAAGTAAATGTAAAATAAAAATAAATAACAGGAGACAATGTCACAAAAGTCGACATAGTCCTAAAATAAGCTCTAGGCTTGTACTCTGCGTATTAGAAAACGATAACCCATTAAACATATATATACTTACTTATATAGATAAATACTTACCGTGATTCGAATACGATCCGATGACCCCGATGCTAGATGCTAGATAAATTTTACCTATGAAACAAGCTGTCACATAATGAGTACCTATACAATACAGTCGTTATGTCAGCAGCTAGTGATATTTTGAATTTGCTGCTTTTTTGTTCAACCTCCCGCTGGTCGTACTCTGTGTCTCTTTTATTGACACGGGATCTACATCCATCGCTTCCTCGCCGGCGTGCAACCGTATCAAAAGGAAAAAGTTTGTCCCCGAGCCACTGTAAAACGACTTAGATTGACTCATAGTACCACCGCACCGAGTTAGCTCGACACCCGGAACTCGGAACAATGGAACTCCGGAACTACACGAGCCGGTTATTACGAGTTCCTCAAACATCCCTTAATGCGTGACGACTGACGACTTCCAGGGTTACTGATACTTTTGTAGTAGGTATGGTGCAAAAATGGTGGATATGTAAGTAAACAATTATGTTTTCTCAAACATGCTCGGAAAAAACGGTTTTCCGATTGAAAGACAAGGACAGAAAGAGCTTCATTTTACTCCTAGGAGTAAAAAAACCATATGAAAACACTTTCCGTCCATGTCTATATTTTTCTTAAAAATGCTGTCAATTTGCATACAAAATCAAAAGGACCAAGACAAAAATTCCAAACAGCCAAGGTAACTGCTCGCTTTTTTAGCACAGTGCGTGTGTTTCTTTTTGAATTTGCATTCCAATTTCTATGGTTAGTATTTAAAAACAGTTGACAGCCGGTAACATTCGTTCATTCTGCATAATTAAATTACTTGCTTTTTAAAAATGTATTTGTATTATTTCCTTACATGTTTGAGAAAAGCATTATGTATGTCTCGGCGGAAACGAGGATTTCCTGACTCGTATTTTAGCAGGCCTCGCTATTGCTCGGCCTGCTAACCACCTCGTCAGGAAAACCCTTACTTTCCGCGCCTAGGCAACAATGTACTATTTTTTGGGAACAGTACGTCTGAATGAAAAAACTAAACCCTTGTAGGATTACTCGTGTGTCCGTCGGTCACAGCCAATTTGCACCGAATCTACATTAAGTTGAAATTTGGTACACATATGAATTTTTGTGATCCATACATTCACATTTGAGGAGTAAATCAGGAAATAAAAAAGAAAGTGTTACAAACTGTAACATAACAAAAAAAAGACCTATAAAACGAGGACCACTTCCAGGTAGGTATTTAGTTATTTAATAATTTTTTTAAAATGAAAAGCATTAAGTGATGATTAGTGAAAAATTTATTAAAATTGAGCATTTCCTACCCTTTTAAACCTATCTCCGAAACTAGCAAGTCAAAAGTCAGGTTATACTTACCTGTCAATAGTTTTCATGGCATCAAAATCTGGTTTATTTCTAATGTGTTGTAAACGCGGAAGTGTAAAAATTATAAAAAAGTGTATGTTATCCGACACTTCAAACATTTCCGAGAGTCCATTTAATGCTTGATATTTAGTTTTCATATCACCTACTCGGAAAGGGGACTTTTCTTCCCTCCTAGGAGGGATCAAAGTGGCACTTTTCTGTTCAAGGACATTTTGTTGCCAAATTTGATAATTGTTGATAAGTGCGATAATTTCCTGTTGTTAAATTTGATAATTTCAGCATTTCTAGAATGTGTGAATGATTAAATTTGTTGCATCACTAAGATCTTTTATTTTCCTCATAGGTGATGTGAAAAGCAGTATGGTTCACACGGTAGCAAAATTATTTCCACCTTGGGCGTTAACACTTGAATCCCTCACTACGCTCAGGATTATATTTTAGAATCCCTCGCTACGCTCGGGATTCAATTGTAGAATCCTGAGCGTAGTGAGGGATTCAATGTACGCCCTCGCCTTAAATATGTAATTTTGCTCCCTTGTGACACAATCTACTATTCCCAACCCAGGTAAGTAAAATACAAGGTAGACGCCGGATTATTTTTAAATTCTCGCTACCTTCGTCATCTGTCTCTCTCTACGCTCCTAATTTAATTTGCTATCTCGAGTGTTGGAAAGACGTGTGATTTAATAAAGGTCTAACGGATTTCGGAGCGACGTTTATATTGGTTAGAGAGAGATGAATTCTTACTCGCTTTTTTAATGAGTGTATTGAAAAACAGGTTAAGTGCGAATCAAATTGACAACACGAACTTTTAAAAAAGGTGTTCTGAAAAAATATCATACTTATTGAGGTTTGTCTCCAAAAAATTTTTTTTGTTGTTCATTATTTCGAATCAGGAATGAGGAGATTCGCAGGAGAACTAAAGTAACCGATATAGCTCACCGGATTGCAAACCTTAAGTGGCAGTGGGCGGGGCACATTGCTCGTAGAACTGAGAAAATAAATAAATGAATTTAATGAGCTTAAAGAGCTTAAACTCCACTGGAAAAATTGGTACAAGAAAAAAAAAAAGAAAAATATCGCCACACTCCGGCGAATTATACTATTCAATGTTTTTTTCTCAGTAAATAACAATTAAATAAAATGTGATTTGGACAATAACCTACTACCTATAACCATGATGTTATTACAGAACCGCTTATAAAAAAGTTCCGGTTTTCAATTTGCACACCGAGGGTTCTAGTAGTCTATGAATTTTTTAGTTATATATTTTTCCGTAATGACCCGTGGGTTTGGTTTCGGGGGGGGGGGGGGGGGGGGGGGTTATTCTCTGAAAAACGGCTCTCGGTCGGTCGAACGAGTGAACTCGCCACACTGGCGAATTTAATTAGTCCCGTCAGAGCGCACAAAACACATTTTAGCACGTGCATTCTCAATTAGGAAGCATTATACGTTCGACCTTGTCGACATGAGCCCCACTGCGACGCGCTGGCCTAGTTGGTAGTGACCCTGCCTACGAAGCTAGCGCTCCTGGGTTCAAATCCCGGTAAGGGCAGATATTTGTGTGATGTGCGCGAGTATTTGTTTCCGGGTCATGGATGTTTTCTATGTATTTATTTCTTTATATAAGTATTAATATCGTTGTCTAGTACCCATAGTACAAGCCTACTAGACCTTAGTTTGGGACTAAGTCAATGGGTGTGATATTGTCCCCTGATACATTTTAAATTATTTATTTATAATTGAGAATGCACGGGACTACTTAAATTTGCCGGTGTGGCGCGTTCACTCGTTCGACAGACCGAGAGCCGTTTTTCAGAGAATAAAACCCAACCTCTTACTTACTGGCATGGTACTCCATTGCCTTATCCGAGCTGTGTCCAAGCCATAACAAAATCGTCAACGTGGCGACGTGGTAGACCTTATTATCAGTGGCATATGGGAACGTATAAAGAGGACGACTGTACAAGTATGATATATGACTTTGACTGTACTTCAAATGAAAATGCCAAAATGGTGAATTTAAAAGTTAGCGGTCGAATGTTGATGGATTTTAATAAATATTATATAGACGACAGTTTAATCGAACTTGCTTTGTTAGACTTGTTACTTACATTTACTTATAATGCTCTTAAAATGTTACTTTAGTCTCTGCACATCGGGACTTAAGCTCCTTTATTAATCTCTAGGGATTAAAGTTTTTTTTTAAATTTACTTTGGAAACCCCTAAGCAACCAATCATGGTGTTTGTGAATGGAGGTTTTTCGCCATTTTCATTGATTGTGTGTGTATAGACCATTTTTAGGGTGTGGAAATAACCTCAAAATGAAAACTTGCTAAAATGTAAAAAAAATATAATTATACTGTGTGTAAATGGTACACGCTTTCCTTTTAACTGTGGTTAGTATAACCCCTACTGAGCACATTTAGGCAGCTTTTTTTAAAATTAAATTTAAAAAGAATAACCATACAAAATAATTTAACACGTAATGTATACCGAAAAATGCAATTAATTAAACATTACGTAACGTACTTACCTGACAGATGGACTTCGATGTACATTGCGGGTCGATAGTATGTTCAAAAATTAATACGGGGTATACGTTAGCGTAATGAAAATAATTATTTCTGTTAATGATTAGTAGAGTCTTAATCTATGTCCAGTTTTAATAAACGCCCGTATACCATTTACACACTGTATAGTAGAACGTCGTTTGTTTTCGCTGTCGATTGTAAATGGATTCCAAGTAATATTATATAGACGACCGTTTAATTAAACTTGCTTGCAGTTAGACTTTGTTACTTACTATAATTATCAAAATAAGTCGGTTAATTACTTTGAGTCGGGTAATTAACCTAGCAATTAACGAAAGTTAACTCATCTTAAAAACTAAAGTGGAATCAGAACGTGCCCCAAGTTCTAACTCACTCGGTTCGTCCACACCTACCGGATTAACATATAAATTGTTTGGCGAATCCGACAACACGGCGTTAAATTATTTCACGAAGTTCTCAAATTTACATGGTAATTACGAAAACTCAAGATTTGTTGTCGTTGTCGGTCTGATTGTGGATATCTTTGGGGTTGGGATTTGGTAGTCAGATTATGTGGCATCGCGCAAGGCGTGAATACGCTTGTACTATAAACCTGCAGGCCTAAACCCTGATTTTTAATTCCGTAGAATTCTGACAGCCAACTGACAGCAATCACATTCTGACGTTTCAGGAGTAACAAAAATTTTTTTCATTGTTAATGTTTTTGACAGAATGACGTTTTTGGCCTTCATTTGAATTTGTTGCTGTTCCATCATTAAACAAATCAATAACCTACGTATCTAGATTATATTAGAACAAAGATTTAGAATATTATATTTAATATGTTGCAAGTACATAAACCACTTAACATGATTTGCTGACAAAGAAAAATTAGTGAACAGCCTAAAGCGTCGTAATTAGTTTGGCGGAACGAATGACAGTTGACAACTGTCATTTTATAGTCTACGTTTTTTCCAAAAATATTTTAACGATATAAATACAAAACAATGACGATCAAATATAATTTAACTCCAAAGGTTTATAATATATGACAATGATCAGAATGATACCAACAACTATTTACTTTTTCCTCTGATCAAAATTAAACAAAATATTTTGCACAAATTTTGCAATTTTAAATTAAAATTACTTGGTATTTATTAATAAATTAATATTAAATTTTAAATTCAAATATCTAAATCATAGAAGTCATATTCTACATATTTTTTATATGAATTCATTGCACCGCTGACTTTAGGAATATTTTGTAGTCTGGTAAGACCAAGAAACGTCAGAATTCTACGGAATTAAAAATCAGGGTTTAGTAAGGTCGCGTTGATGGCGTGAAAAAATGTGGATAAAGCATACGTAGGAGGCATACGATAGCTCTGCAACTGCTTAATACATTTCTAGATACGGCTCCTAATACTGACGTGCTTGCATCCAGATGGGTGTCAGTCAATATGTGACGAATGTTTGAAATTTTGTGTGATGATGAATGAACGGCCTTCATGCTGAAATGCTTTGTCTTATGTTTATATAACCTAAAATTCACAGTGCTTTAGTTTTACTGTTATACTGTGTAATTTCATTAAATAAATAAATAAATAAATAAATAATACGTCACTGTCGTTCTTATATACATGTCTCTTATAGACGCGTTTTATCCACATTTTGTCACGCGATAAACGCAACCATATTAGGCCCCCTGGGGTTCCAGTCTACTCGGTAAGACTATATTGCTTTTGGGAAGTTATCGTATTGTTTTAGGGCGTTTTCCAAAAATAATGCTCTGTACAGTATGTTGGAGTGTAGGGTTCCGACGCCATTACTATAAACAGAAAAACAATCTCGAAAAAAAATATAATAATTATTATAGAACTGTTATTACCATGGCAATGCTCATTATAGAATTGTTTTCATGCTTCGGTTACGCTACAGGAGGCATTCTGCTACCGCTAACGATATCAATATCAGTTTACAGTACGCGAGTTAAAATGAAAATGAACGATAATTCACTCGATGTTATTAAGTTAAAAAATACCATTTATATTGTTAAAAAAAACATTTTAGATTGTAAAAAAAAAACATTTTTTTACAACCTTGTCGGTGTAATTTAAATTTATAACTATCTCAAATTACAGCTTTCTAAGCTAGACTGCGAGTTCCTAATTTGACTGCGGAACCCTAAAAAGGTCAGAGAACTTAATTGTATGTATCATCATTCATCAGAGATGAAGACTAATAGAGAAGTTTGGAAGAAAAATATTTTGCACCGACCCCAAATAAGTTGGGATAAGGGCAGGAGAATGATGATGATGGATGATGAAGATATGTATGTCTTGGAAAAAAGGACAAAAAATATTGTTAAAATTTGTTAAAGTCGGATAAAAGTATTGAAATCCTACCAAAAACAGAAAAGTGTATGGTTATTATTGAACCAGCAAGAGTTTGGAAATCAAGATCGATGATAAGTGTAAAAGCACTATTTTTCTTTCCTTAACCCTTTAGGACTTTCTGACTTTCTGTTACCTATTTCCGCTCGTGAGCTAGGGTTGCGTCGATGCACCTCGCTCGATACCTACTCAATATTAATACGCACGCTACCAAACGCAGTGGCAGCCCCGACTAAACCGGCTTGGTGCGTCCTGTTGAGTTTGCTTGTGGTGGCTCGCGGCGCGTACGGTCGAAGCACGCACACATGCAAGCAAGCGATATACCTTTGCTTGAGGACAAACTACTGTTTATACCTACTGTGACACTACCGTATAATTTCCCATTCTTCCTTCTTCGGTGGATCCTACTTGACTTATCCAGGCGAAGTCGTGGGCAAAATGTAGTTAAAAATAATTCAATCAAATCGTCATCTAGCAATTATTTAATTGTAGGTATTTATCCTGATTTATTCCAGAATATTCCCCCATAGGTCCAACCTTAATTACATAAAATGTTTTGAATTTTAAATTCCCCGTAAGACCTTTCAGAGGTAAATTTTATTATTCTTTCATTATCAACTTTGCCCATTAGGTTTCTCGAGGGAATTCGGTTCAAAAACTGGGTACTAAAGGGATGGTAACAAAACAGTAGGGTATTAATTTGCATTACACGTGGACGTTTTGAAATTGGAATCACATTTAAATTCAAACACAGTCATTCGAATCTCTTTATTTTTAATTAATACCTTCAGCTAGTGTGGATGCGTGTCCTTTAGAATATTAACGCTGAAATTAATTTACGTGTAGTCATTGTGCAGCCAGTTGAGTGGTCTTGTGTTTTCATAAAGATTGGTGGCTGATAATGAAACTAACTTCCTATATAACTGTGACTTTACTATGTAGATGGTGGCGCCACTATCAATCGTGTACTTCGAGTTCCTACGCAACTATTTCAATATTTCCTATTTACTTGGATCCATTAAGTAAGGTGTAAAAGCTGTAACTTAACCTCAGGACCTGAAACAAAATCAGAATGAAAATAAAGTGAGTTTTAATAATTATTTATGCAACTGTCACATAATGAAGCGTCTTACGATACAAAAATGTTTACGTTACAATAAGAGGCGTAGCCAAGGCAGGCATGAGTATGTTAAGAGTTATAATTATTATTAATTATGATAGCAAGTTACCCGCCCGCAGTCATTTTGTGGCGTGATTTGTTCGTAAGCTTCACTCCTAAATGCACTGTCATTTCTGCAAGAAGGTTTTCTTTTGCATTGATATCGTCCACAGACGAGACCGATGCGTACAGAGGCCCTAGCCTAGCTAAGATGCAATCGCTGCTAACTTTTTTATTTTCTATCATCAAAACGTATGGGATGACCATTCTCGTATGTTGCGATAAACCACGTGGTCAACTGTCATCCCATACATTTTGAGTGATAGGTATTTTCATTAAGGTGTACCTATTAAAATTTCGTCGACATCGGCGCATTAAGTTTTGTTGTAGGTACACCTGGATTCCAATGCTTGGATGGGGATTTTCTTTATGATAAAAGTTGATTACAAGACAGGAGGAAAAATAACAGTTTTATATTAAGCTCGCTAGTAAAAATATAATTTATTAATACTTACAGCAACAAAAGTAGTAAGAGACATCTCATTAAAGGGCCCAGCTCTAAAAAACAGCCGTTTCGACGTAGAAATTTGTAATAATGCAACTTCCTTTAACACTTTTGCGTTCATGTTCATCCAATTGCTTTCGAAAATGCCATAACTCACTAACTCGCTCTGTAGGATATAAACAAGGAGGTATATTTTACAATAATGTTGAAAATTATGCTGTAGAGGCACGACTCTATCTTAAATGCGGGGTTTCAAGGGTTTGTACATTTAAATTATATATGAACACAAGCAAAAACTTCGATAAAATTTCAAGCCTTGACACTTGACTCTTTGATGCTGTAAGGATTACCGTACTTGCTAAAGGCAGGACAAAGGCAGTCAGATTTATGAAAATCTTGCCTTTGGTGAAACGTCACTGTTATACAAGAGATCAGACCAATATACTAACCTCTTTAATAACTTCATTTCCATACCAATAGAACAATAATAGTTGACTTAAACAGCCGATGATATAAACAACGCTGGCCATTAAAACTCCTAGATCGCCTTTCATCTGAAATAAGAGTTTATAAATATTAGTTAACTTAGTAAAGGATCAATCACAAGGTTGTTTGTTGGCAGAAACTTATTTATCAAACTAATTTGCCGAACGTTATTTCGGTATATTACATTTACCTTTGAAATCTGTATAATACAAACTCCTAAGTTCACGGAGACCACACCTAGATACACAAACATTACGGGTGATATGAGAGAGTTGAAGAACTTCTGATGCCTGCAAAGTAGAAATTTCAGAGTTAAAGGTTTTAGTTCATTGGTTCATATACGAGTATGTACACATACTTGACTTATAAACTGCATACTTATCTTCTGTATTAGGGTAAAAATAGAAACACTTATGGTTATATGCCATGTCCGTCGCGTCTGTCTGTATACCTCATTCAAAAAGCTAAAAGTTTATACACATATCTATATTCAGCTGACTAAACTATCTTAAAACATTAAATAAGCTGACGTAAGATAGCTTTAAATAACGTAACTTTAACGTTTTTTTAAACTTTTAGGAAATATAAAGTTTTCAAAGTGCAGTGCGGCATCGGTCGTAGTGAAAATGACGTCTTACTTGATCAAAGACATGTGAAAACGATGACACTTCACCATGTTTCGGTGACTCTGCTCCACGTCGTGTTCCTTTATTATCTGCGTGCCATATATACGAGAAATCTTAAGCTGCCCACAGAAGAACATCATGGTGGCCTGCACCAAAACATCCCAAGCCACGACATAAGCGCTCAATATGAATCCAAAAACCGTTTGCACGACCATAGAGAAGTAATATCCTGGAGGGACTTCTTGGTTGAAGGGGGTGTAAAAGTTAAAAATCTTTACGTATATGTCCGTGCCATTTTCCACTTTCTGATTCTTTTGGTAGGGTTCCGAGAAGATCAAAAAATTTGAGATAAACGCCAGAATACAGAAGAAAAGGTTAGCTCGTCTGCTGTGTTTTACATATTTGGACATAGTGTCCAAAACTTCGGGGTCATTTTCGGCCTTTTGTTTGCACTCAATAGTAGATACATAATTGATCAGTTCTGCCCACTTGTCGTAGTATTTTTCGAAAAAGCTGATCTTAACAATTCCCATGTGGAAAGGTGCATATTGCAGGATAAGGAGGACAGAGCTGAGTTTGGCGCTGACACAGCACTTGAAGTACTGGGTGAAATAGGAGCAAATGATTAAATAAATGATGGCTCGTTTGAAACGAGTGAGATTGAGTTCACGATTGGAATGAAACTGGCCCGTAAACTCTAGGAAACAACGGTGTGGACCAAGCAAAGGATGTTCAGAGTTTTCTAAGACCTCGAAAAGTCTTCCAAAGTAACGTGTCACTTTAAATTCCCCCATTTTAAAGTTGGATGAGCTCCAATGGCAGGTCTGACAGTGTTTGATTTCCGCAAGTAAATGTAATGTCGTAGTGAATACCTTGGATATTGGCGTGAGAGCCCCACTTGCGAAAGCAGATGCTATGAATGTTTGATTGGTAATTATACCGTGTGGCGTATTATACGTGTAATTATAACGTATGGTTTCTTAGATTGAATTTTTGATTGAATAATAATTGTTATATCTGCACTGGGCCGTCCCGGGAAAATTAAAAGCATATGTTCTGTCCGATCACGGTGTAAAACGGGTACTGTTATTAGATCGGAGAATATTAAACAATTGAATTTAAAATATTATGTTTAAGTAAATTTATTAATTTATTTATTAATGTTTATAAGTTAACATAGGCTCAAAGCGACGATACAGGGTTATATGGTTTCACCCATTAGAGGTCCAGTACGAATGTAGAGCACCGTGTATCGAATTGACACGAGCGCTTGACGCTACCGTCCGGCAGTTTACGTTAATCCTTTACATTTTCGATAATGATAGCGATCACGGAATGCTTCTTGTCTAGAATGTCTGTCTAGGGTCACAGTTGTTTAAGCTAGGAACAGTGATAACACTGACCTAGAGTTCCGCAAATTTGATAATGTAGGAAGGTACGTGCGTGCGTGCGTGCGTGCGTGTGCGCGTATGTGCGAGTATGTGATGGGTGGGCTCGTAAAGTAGTGCGACGCATGCGCAAGAGCAGCGCTTTTAAGTTCAATAAACGCCTACAATGAAACAGTATGCAATATTACGTAAACGATATACTTTGCATTAAAATATACTTACCCAAACATTTTCTAAGCTTTCCAAAAATTAAGATTATGCCAATTTAGTGGTAAGATGTTTTTTTTCCTTACACTTGTATTGAAAAACGTCGTCGTATGAAACGCGTATGTAATGTAATGAAACTCTCGGCTCCATTACGCCCTCGCCTCCTAACTAAACTCGACTAATCACACCGTAATATTAGCATTTGGACAAAAACGTACACTTAGAATATTTATATTTATCTTTATTCTAATAAGTCTACACAATGATGACCATCAACAATATCACATAAAAATAATATAATCACTTAACGTTAACTAGCATTTCAGATGCAGATGACTTTCTACGGAAGCGCGTAATCTATGCGCTAGAATTTCCAAATGCGCGTTTACTGACTTTATAACCCGCCCGACTTGGCTCCAGTCGTTAACTATAGTATAAAGCTCAATGAAATTCCGCCAAAACTTGAGAGGAAGTGCCGCTGAATGCTAAGACTCTCGTTACGTCCAGATAGGATCAGAGGCGGAAATTAAGAGGAAATTGTATTTGTTTCTTGTACAGTGGCGTCCTTACAATAAGGTTTTGAAAACAAAATTAATTTCGTCCTGAGGATTATCACTAGGTATGTACAATTGTTTCAATACCCCTTTGTTTTGTGTTTATGTTTAAGTAAGATAAATTATGTAATGCCCTTTTATTTTATTATTGGCTAACTACAACCAATGGTAGGTAAATAAACTAGATTATAAAAAAACCAAAATGCAATAAAAATATCAACTGAAGAGTGAAAAACAAGATTTTTAATCTTTAATTTAAAGAGCAAGCAATTTACTTATAACTTGGATTATGGAAAAGGTGTCCCCGACAAGCTAATATTGCAAATGTTGAATTTTGGCACAAAAAAATTTGTTCATATGGCTGCAATGCCTTTCCAAAATTCATGTTATGTTATATAAACACTCGAAAAACATAACCCTCCTTCGGGCAGTCGGGTTAAAAGGGCAACGTAATGACGGGTGAAATGTGTCTTTGGTTTGTGGTTTTGTGGCTTCTATCATTTTATGTTGCCACTATGATTTCGCGAATGTTAAGGTGAAATGAATTAAAAGATAAATTACGAACAAACTCTATTTTATCCAACTAATATTGTGCATGGTCTGATTTATTATTACTGTGTGTATAATCGTAACATGCTATAACGGAACGTTTTTATATGCCGACGAGTACAAACTTATAACGGAACGCAAAATGGCAAAGCGCGTCAGCGACTCAGCGTTCGCTGGCTGTCAGTTCAAAATTCGAATTTTGACGGTTACATTGTGGACGCTGTTGTCATAGTCGTTGGATGTTTATAAAACATTTTATAATCATTTTCAATTGAAGTGGTGTTATTATTTAATTAATTAACTTATGACTAGACACTCAAGTGACTAACCGTTACTAAGGAGTTGGAAAACCGTGTGAAGTAGTGGTTTCGATGGTAAAAGTACGAACATAAACATGGCCAATCCCCTTAACGTTGCGAAGACGAAGACTCGGTGTCGGTCTGCTCCTTTGCCGTCGAAGTGTGGATCAACGCTGAATATGGCGGCTAACATTAAAGTGGTGGTGCGGGTGCGACCGTTGAATGAAAAAGAACGAGCTGCCAACAATCGCGTTGTGGTTGATGTGGTGGACGATACAATGTTAGTTTTCGATCCTAAAGAGGAGACGCGACCGTTTTTTTATCAAGGAGTCCAGCAACCTACAAAGAATGTTCTACGGCGAGCTAATAAGGAGTTGAAGTTTGTTTTTGACAATGTTTGTGGCCAGGAAGCTACAAATATGGATATATTTGAGATGACCACTAAAGACATCCTGGTCTCTTTGATGGAGGGCTACAACTGCTCTGTGTTCGTTTACGGGGCTACAGGTGCAGGCAAGACTTTCACGATGATTGGCAGCAAGGAGAACCCAGGAATAACCTATCTGACTATGGAACATCTTTTCGAAACAATAAATTCTTTTGAAAAGGAAAGGGATTTTGACATTGGTGTGTCTTATATTGAAGTGAGTATTGGCTTTGGTTTATAAATTAACCAGAAAAAGAAAGAAAAATGATTTATTACCACTTTTACCTCATTTTCCTTAGTTTTAAAATACAAAATAATACAAAATTCCACTTAAAAATACGGGAATTGAACTTTATTGCATGGGCGATAGGCTGGGCCTCTGAGGTGGATTATTACCACAAACTATGTTAAATTACTTAGTAGTCCACGGTTTGCACAGTACTCTTATTTTTACTTATATCCTCATATTTGTATTGTTTACTCGACCAACATCTGGCCACTTTCATGTGTGCACAGTCAAAGACCTTTTAATAAGTTAATTGGGTTTAGGTAAACTTTATTGCATGGGCGATAGGCTGGGCCTCTGAGGTGGATTATTACCACAAACTATGTTAAATTACTTAGCAGTCCACGGTTTGCACAGTACTCTTATTTTTACTTATATCCTCATATTTGTATTGTTTACTCGACCAACATCTGGCCACTTTCATGTGTGCACAGTGAAAGACCTTTTAATAAGTTAATTGGGTTTAGGTAAACTTTATTGCATGGGCGATAGGCTGGGCCTCTGAGGTGGATTATTACCACAAACTATGTTAAATTACTTAGCAGTCCACGGTTTGCACAGTACTCTTATTTTTACTTATATCCTCATATTTGTATTGTTTACTCGACCAACATCTGGCCACTTTCATGTGTGCACAGTGAAAGACCTTTTAATAAGTTAATTGGGTTTAGGTAAACTTTATTGCATGGGCGATAGGCTGGGCCTCTGAGGTGGATTATTACCACAAACTATGTTAAATTACTTAGCAGTCCACGGTTTGCACAGTACTCTTATTTTTACTTATATCCTCATATTTGTATTGTTTACTCGACCAACATCTGGCCACTTTCATGTGTGCACAGTGAAAGACCTTTTAATAAGTTAATTGGGTTTAGGTAAACTTTATTGCATGGGCGATAGGCTGGGCCTCTGAGGTGGATTATTACCACAAACTATGTTAAATTACTTAGCAGTCCACGGTTTGCACAGTACTCTTATTTTTACTTATATCCTCATATTTGTATTGTTTACTCGACCAACATCTGGCCACTTTCATGTGTGCACAGTGAAAGACCTTTTAATAAGTTAATTGGGTTTAGGTAAACTTTATTGCATGGGCGATAGGCTGGGCCTCTGAGGTGGATTATTACCACAAACTATGTTAAATTACTTAGCAGTCCACGGATTGCACAGTACTCTTATTTTTACTTATATCCTCATATTTGTATTGTTTACTCGACCAACATCTGGCCAATCTCATGTGTGCACAGTGAAAGACCTCTGAATAAGTTAATTGGGTTTAGGTAAAGCCAGTTAGGGTTGCCTATGAGTAATGTGAGAGAAAATGTAATACAAAACTAAACTTAATTTTAACTGGCTTTTACGACTGTACTGGACTTAGCGACCTGTTTATTCGTAACACCAACGCATGCACAAGAGGACATGGGTATAAACCAATATAAATGTATAGTTAAAGAAGAGTTTTGCCACCTTAACGGAACTGTCAATTAACGTCAAACACATACATTATTGTAATGAAAATTGTAAGTTAGACATCATTTAAGTGACATTTAAATAGCGTTTTTATGTACATTTATTTTGGTTTTTACCCACATAACTTTAAACTTGCAACAAAAAAACACATCACTGGGAAATAGATTAGTAAAAATGTGGAACAAATTACCCTCTAGTGTTGTGTGAACTCTAAGTGTTAACCAGTTCAAAAATAAGTTTGATGAATATTCTAAATTAGTGTGAAATTTTGTGCAGTGAACAAAGATTAAGACATTATCAGTGCCAACTGCTTGTCTAAAATAAAATAATAATAATAATTAACAATTCAAGTTCATTTTACGAGCTATTGCACTGTTCTGCACATTTAAGTTATATGTAACATACAATTGTGGCACTTAGTAATTGACATCTTACTGATCTAAGTTTTATTTCTTCTCAGGTGTACAACGAGAACGTATTTGACCTTCTAAAACCCTCCAAAACACCACTGCAACTCCGGGAGGATGCGAAGTACGGTGTGATGGTAGCCGGTCTGACCTTGAACAACATCAACACTGCTAGGGAACTGCTTAATATGCTGGAGAACGGGAACAAGAACAGGACTCAGCATCCCACGGATGCCAACGCAGAGAGTTCTAGGAGTCATGCTGTTTTTCAGGTTAGGGTTTCTGCCGATTGATGATAAGAGGCCTTAGAATTTTGAATGTTCTTCGGTTCGACAAAAGCATGCTCGATAGATCGCGTTAGCAATCACTGTGTTGGTGCGCTTACCTAGAGTTGCTTTGTAGGTGTAATAATGCGGACTAAATAATCTTCATATTTTTTCTTAGGTCTTCATTTTATTTCTTTTTTTGCGTATTATTAATTTCTTTTAGGTTATTGTTGTGTAATTTTGTGTAACCATAGCAGGCCCGTGGTGCACCTCGCATATTAGGCGCGATTTAAGCTATAAGGACATTTACCAGCAATATTGTATAATTCGAAATTTGCCCACAAATATCTGACACGTCTGAAGAATAGTGAACTCAGAAGTAGCTATACATTTTTGTGAAATGTCAAATTGCAGTAATGTATTAAAGTGCAATAACACTTGTTTTGAGAACCGCGCGAATGAATAAGAAACGTGTAATAGAAAGAGAAACAGACTTCGACATACCTAAACGCTGTTTCGTTTGACAGAACACTTTAGTAAGTGGTTTTTTTTACATTTTATATTATTCTGTACTGTTTATAGTATAATAGTAATTTCTTAAAGTATACTTACTTTAAGAAATTAATTATTAAATTATGGAAATATACCTACATTTTAGTGTAATTTTTTGGGTTGAGGTATTTTACCTAAAGTGTGCAAGTACAAGACCATATAAGTTAGTTCCAATACCTATCGAGACGTTATCTAAGGAAAAAAGATAACAACAAACTTATCCATCAAAACACGATGACATCATCCTTCCCAATTTTTATTTCATTTAATATTAATATATATTTATTACTATTTCTACAATTATTTGAGGTAATTACTTAACACATAGATGTTGTTGAACTATTGCAGCTTAGTTATTACCTAAAAGGAATCGTCTCTGAAAGGGAAGGGATAATTTCTGCGTGCAAACATTTTTCGTAAAATCCTATCAGGTTGTCCTCCATATTCATTGCCCAGATATTGTACCTAGTCTGTTTCTGTTATTTCCATTTTAAGGTGATGCCCAGGGCCAGTCTACACTGCAAACAAACATTAATTTGTTTGTTTGTAATATGCAACTGACCTTGAAATTGATAAAACCACAATCGTGTTTCGGATTTAAAACAACATAAGGTTTTCTTGGTTTGCTAGTTGTCTTAGTGCATCGCGCTCATTTCTTTTACCATGTTTTGTAGATTATTTTTTTTCTAATGAATTGGTATGTATGCAACATTATCTTTTAGTATGACCGCAATATTGGATGCAGTCACTTAACACGGTCGTAACTCCAACCATAGGACACTTTCCGACTGCTCTATAGTGTCAAATTCTGTTGTGCCTCTTTGTGCCATTTGCCTTTAAAAACCGTTTTAATGCAGCGTCGAAAAAAAGATCAATTGACACCATCAGGACGCCATCTGCACATACATATTATAAAAGTACAAGTATCAAAAAACCTTGCCAAATTACGGAAAACCTTGAAAATTTTCCCATTTTTTACCATTATGGAGATCTCTCGTGAGGAGACGATCTTGCGCTGCATTATCATTTCAGCTACCTGCAGGTACAGTCAGCAAACATATCTGGCACGTCTCTATTACTTGACCCATAGGAGCGTGCCAGATGTAATATATTTGAGCGCAATATTGGATTATATATTAGTGCTGATGACTGTACATCGGCGGACACCAATAGCGGTTTGAATTATTAATATAATTGAATTTCGTCCAGTCTATAAGTGAATAATTTATACCTTACAATATAATGTAGCCTAAACTATTTAACACTTTAAAATAATATTTATATAAACATACTAATGGATCTTGTAGTAGCAGTTGCACTATACACCTTTTCTGATCGTCGTCTCCATTCATTAAACAAAATACGCTCGGAGCTCGTGGCAAAGAGTTATACGTCCTCCCACTGTAAGCGCCCGGCGCGGAATGAACGAACGGGGCGTGTAGCAGCGAGATTTATAGGTAATCTTTAAAAAATCATATACAATTTAAATGTAACCCGATATTATTGTTAGTTTTTTTTCTGAACTTAAATATTGGGTAACTTTACTACAACTATGTTTTTTAATGCTAAATAGCTGTGCGACGATTATTAAAGAAATAAAACGTAACCGTTTTTGTCGAGAAATAGCTACCATTTAGTATCAATTATTTCGTGAATAAAAAACATTAAAATTCTATCTTCAAGGCGTGCTAGTACAGGATAGAGTCCATTTAATCATTTCAGGTGTTTATTAAACTAACGCGATTTGATTCAGAACAGAAGCTGTAAGTTCACTCCAAAACGCAAAATATGAAAAGGCCTATCAGGAGAATACATTTTTAGTAGACCTGAGACCAAAAAAGCAATATTTTAGTCCCAAGACTTTCTTTAAACTATTGAATTATTATCAGTGTTAGTGGTCGCAATGACGTCATTTTGTTTGTAACAGCATTTTGTTTTTTAAATCTATTACTAGCTGTGATGTAGAAAAGACCATGTGGCGTTTAAGGTCTATAGCCATTTGCAGAATTTTGTTTATTTTTGTTCATTATGTACAGTCAGCGCATTGGCGCGTGTTGGCATCCAAAGTAGCCAATAGTTCGTTACACGTCATTATTACCGTAGTAACAAGGGCGTGTAACGAACTATTTGGCTACTTTAGATGCTACCAACTATATGACGCTGACTGTACTGAGAAAATAATGTATGCTTTTTAAGGGGAAAACAAAAATGGAAATGAACAAACCTAGTTTCTCATAACAACTACAATATTTACAAAAATCGTGGGAACAGGACTTGATTTAGGGGGTGAGAAACGTTAACGCCCGGAGCTAAATTTGTAAGGATTTTTTTTGACAGCATCACAATTTAAGCGTCGGTTTAAGCCGACGCCCCTATATAATCTTTTTTTTTACCAGGTGTACATAAAGATGCGCCCTAAGACCAGCAGCCAGGCCCGCGTGGTGAAGCTATCCATGATAGACTTAGCGGGCAGTGAGCGAGCTTCTGCTACCGGCTGCGTTGGGCAGCGGTTCAAGGAGGGAGCCAACATCAACCGCAGCCTGCTGTCGTTGGGGAACTGCATTAATAAACTAGCTGATGGCGGCAGCTACATACCTTATAGGTAAGACCTATTTTCACCAGGAAACAATATGTCTCATGCTCTGAAAGTAGGCTATTGTTTATCTTAGAAGCGGTAAGAAAGTGATGCATATCAACCCTAGGGAAGGAAAGTAATTTGAAAAAAGAAGTATGTCTATATGGACCCGTGCAGTAGCAGAGACGCAAACAGCGTCGCTCTCTGTCTGTCTGTAAAAAATATATTTTAAAAAACTTACTAACTTTTTCAATACAAGGATTTTGTATAGACTATTTTGAACCAATTCAATGCGTTATTATCATGTGGGTACAATTCTCTCAATACTGTGTCTTACTTTTATAAGTTTTATAATCATGTTGTTGTAGAATTTTTTACTCTCATTTTTTTCACACCTGGAAGCTCCTGTCCGCGATATCGTCCGCGTAGATTTCGACTATCGTCTATGAATGGAGAGCCACTCAACCGCCCGCCTGCCTCGGCGGCGTCCCCACTCATCATCATCATCATCGTTATTCCCTGGGGAATATTTAAATTTTCTAGGATGAATGAAATGAATTTTCGCATTTATAATATTGGTGTCAGCGATGTTCGTCTACTTCTTAATTCGTCATAACTTTAATTGGTCAAGTTCTTAATTGGTCTACTTCTCAGTTTGCCGCTATCTTAATTCGTTCGTTTAGTAAATGGTCGAATTATTGTTTTGTCAATATCGTAGTTCGTCAACTTCTTAATTCGTCATAATTATAATTTGCCAACTTCGTAATTAGTCTACTTCTCAGTTTGCCGCTATCGGAATTCGTTCGTTTAGTAAATGGTCGAATTATTATTTCGTCAATATCGTAGTTCGTCAACTTCTTAATTGCTCAACTTCTCACATAGTCAAATTCGTCATTTGTCAATTTTGCAAAATATCGTTTTCAATAAGTAATATGAATGTGTTTTATTGCTTGTAATTTATATAATAGGATTAAACTATGAAACCTTCATGAGCTTCACAAGCTGGCTGGTTACAAATAAATTCTTGACGATAAAAAATTATGACATGACTCCGACGTCACTCAATTACATTATGTAATTATAATTAATAAAATTCACTGTAAATGTGTGATAAAGCAATAGTCAGTTCACCGTTCAATAAGAATGTCGTCTTCAAGTTCAGATACAGTTTCTAGTAATAACTTTGAATTTATTGAAACTGAAAAAAGAAAACAGAAGTTACTAAGAGCCGGTCATCAGTATTACTTAAATAAACGCAATAAAGGTGGGTCAACAATTTGGCGTTGTATTGATAGAAGAAATTGCAATGGTTCTCTCACTTTGAATAGGGAAAAAAACAATGTACTTCGTGAACGGCGGCACGTTTGTAAGCCGGATATCTTTAAAAATAAGGTAGATATTAGTTTGAGTACATGTAAAAAGCGTTGCCGAACCGAGTGGAAACCTATTCCGAAAATTTACGAAGAATCAATGCAACATCTTCGCTGTGTCGACGAAGACTCAGATGATGATGAGTACGGGGAAATACCTACGTTCAGTTCAAAAAAGGATGCACTATACGCAGCTCGAAGAAAGGCCATAAATATATCTAAAATTAAGTTTAAAAGTAGGGCCGATGTTGAAATACCCCAAATACTAAAAAATGGTTTTCTTTTGCATCAAGAACCTGATTTCCTAATATTTGGCCATATACGCTACAAACAATTTACGGAACGCACAGATTTATACTTTGTAGACGGAACTTTCAAGTGCGTTCCAAAACCTTACTATCAACTATTTACCGTACACATTGATGGTGGGAGCACAAGGCAAACTACGTGCATATTTCCTATATTTTTCTGTCTCTTGTCAGATAAAAAACAAGAAACATATCGGGCTCTATTTGAAGTTTTAAAAACCAAATTTGAAATGGATATCAAATTTTTAAAATGTGACTACGAATTGGCTATTATAAATGCCGTGAAAACAGTATACCCTGAAGCCCTCATTAAGGGTTGCTATTTTCACTTCCACCAAGCGATATGGAGATATGGCAAAAAAAATGGAATGATAAAAGCTAAAGTGTTACGTAAAATATTGCATCTAACATCAAACTTAGCCTTATTGCCTCCCAACTACATACCAGAAGGGTGGTTGTACATTTCAAGTCTTGCTCCAGAAAACAGTACAGAAATGGATAAATTCACAAAGTATTTCACAGAGCAATGGTTAAAAAAAATAACGTGCAATATGTGGAGCTGTTATGTAGTCAAGAACGCCACCGTACGACGAATTCGTTAGAGGGTTGGCACTGTCGACTCAATGTAAAGGTATCAAGAAAGACAAATTTATTCCAACTTATAAAAGTATTAAAAGAAGAGGCTTTATACTTTGTGCACAATTATGACCAAGAACAGAAATTCAGACATGTCAAAAAACGAAGGAATAAATACGTTATTAGAGATATTAAGATAGACAATTACATAGACCAATTATTGGGAGGACTTTTATCGACGGAAGAATGTTTGAAAATGCTGTCTTTATTTAAAAAATAAATATCTCAACACCATAATTGTGGGATAACAGATTTTTCGCACACTTATATATAATAGTAGTTTAAAGTAGTAAAATATAGTATAATGATCCAATAGATAAATAAATAAATAAATAAATGTGAATTGTTGTTTTGCTAAATTTATTTTCGTACGATAATACCTACCTAAAGGTTTTTGAAACCCCGCTTAGGTTAAATCTGCCTGAAGTTGTATGTATTTATTAAAGACCTTTGCAATAATTTGTATCTTACTAATTCTGACTTGTTTTATTACAAATTACAATTACAAATTCGAATATATAAAATTCTCCTGTTACAGTGTTTGTAACAAAACTCCTCCGAAACGGCTAGACAGATTCTTAGGAAATTTTGTGTATATATTCAGTAGGTCTGAGAATAGGATGTAAACTATTTTTCATAAGGTTTGTATGAAAAAAATGTACACCTGGGCGGTGCCGGTCGCGGACAGATAGTATTATACAAACGCGATAGTTTGGATGTTTGTTACTCAATCACGCCTCAACCACTGAACGGATTTGGATGAAATTTGGCAAACGTATAGTTCTCATCCTGGATTAGAATATAGGATACCTTTTACAAAGCTATTCCCTCGGGAACTCAATTCTACGCAAACGAAGTCGCGGGCAGAAGCTAGTGGCTATATGTATATATTCCCTGTATATTTAAGATATTGTTGAAAATTATCGCGTTTTGCAGTGTTTTAACCGACTTTAAAAAAAGGGGAGATCATTCGTTATTTCGGCAAATTATACTTATGACGAATTAAGAAGTTGAAGAACTACGATATTGACGAAATAATAATTCGACCATTTACTAAACGAACAAATTCCGATAGCGGCAAACTGAGAAGTAGACTAATTACGAAGTTGGCAAATTATAATTATGACGAATTAAGAAGTTGACGAACTACGATATTGACAAAACAATAATTCGACCATTTACTAAACGAACGAATTAAGATAGCGGCAAACTGAGAAGTAGACCAATTAAGAACTTGACCAATTAAAGTTATGACGAATTAAGAAGTAGACGAACATCGCTGACACCATAATATTAAGTGAGATTGTTATTTTTGTGGTGGTGGCCTACCATCTTATCCTTTAACATTCCGCCAAACAACAGTGTTCGCATTCTTGTGTTCCAGTGTGCGGATAGGTTTACACCAGGGTTTACACATACCACCTCGATTTTGACCTTCAGTATTGTCATATAAATTAACATTTTTAGTTTGGTTTATCCATAGATCTATACCTACTATTATTCGTTTGTTTCTATGTTACCGTGTTACGCATCTCAGCGGAGATATCCAGCCACCATACCAAAATGCATTTAAATTTGTTCAGCTGTTTAGTGAATTAATTAATTAAGAAATGGCGATTCCATGGATTCTAGAACCATAGTAAGCTATCAAAAGTATCAACCTAGTTATAATAAATGTTTGTTCCAGAGACTCGAAGCTGACGCGCCTGCTAAAGGACAGCCTGGGCGGCAACTGCAAGACCGTCATGATCGCGAATATCTCGCCGTCCAGCTTCAGCTACGAGGACACATACAACACGCTCAAATACGCCGCACGCGCAAATAAGATCCAGGTAATGTCAAATCCAACATTCAAAATTTCATTTTTCATTTGGGATATCTTTATTTTTAAATACATAAAAAAAAAACGTATCAAGTAGATAGGTACAGTGAAATGGCATTAGTCATACCGAGTACTTCAAATTGGTATTACAAAATCGATTCAATGTTTTACACACAGCTTTATTCAACTAAACCCTCTCCTAAGTCTCATGATGCAATTTTTTTATTTTTTTTTACGCTTTGATTTATTCCTATTTTATCAACCAACTACTATGTTTAAATTAGATTGATAACAACCAGTGGCAGATATGATAGTTAGGGAATAAATGTAGTGAAAATTAACGATAGTTAAACGATTTGGTTAATGTAATATACTATTCTTCATTACGTGAGCCACAATCAAGTTTTTATATTACCAATGTGAAGTCACCCTGTAGAATAAGACATAGTACCTAAGGTTCACTGTTGAATCGCATATATTTTTTACGCATAATGTATCTTTACGCATAAAATCGTTAGACATAAAACGATTTTTGCAATAGAAACGGGTTTATTTTAACCCATTCATTGCCGACGCCTCATATTTTTAATCATCACGCAGTGCCGCCGCCTTCCACGCGACGTCGCGAATTCGCGACCGCGGCATTACGTTAACATTTCATGGACGCGAGTTCGCGTCCGCGGCATTACGTTAACATTTCATGGACGCGAGTTCGCGTCCGCGGCATTCGGTTGTCAAGGACGCAATTTCGCGTTTTCGGCATCGTAAGTGAAATTTTTGCGTCTAAAAACAGTTTTTGTCGAAAACGTATTCAGTATTGACGTGAAGGCCGTATACTTCAGACGTATATAGGTTTTTATGGTATTTAGTTAGATATAATAAAGAAAGGGTTTAAAGCAAGTGTTTAGAAACAAATAACTCGAGGACGCTAAGTCGCGTCCTCGGCATTACGATTACACATACATGGGACGCGAATTCGCGTCTTCGGCATCCGAGATAAGAATTATGTAAATTACAAATGCACTGAATCCAAAACCAGCATCCTTCATAAATAAAGTAATATTTTTGTATCAGCATTTAAGTACAGTTATTTTCTAGCAAAAAAAAACCAAATAACTCGAGGACGCGAAGTCGCGTCCTCGGCATTACGATTGCACATACATGGGACGCGAATTGGCGTCTTCGGCATTGAATGGGTTAATTGTTATGAAAAACTAACCTATGCTAACCTAACCTAATCTATAAAATAGACGTTTATTAAATTCTGCAACGTCAGCCTAAAAGGCTGTTATTTGAAAAGAGTTTATACGAAAAGATAAATATGCGTTCCAAAGGGATCTCAGTACCTAATACCTATCCCTGTTTTCAGGAATTGCATTGTTTTGTAGCTCCAAACTTTAAAAAGTTGTCTTAATTTAATAGCATTAAAATCTATCCAGTACGTACAGTAAGACCACAAATATACCTATAAGTTACGCGGGCAAACTTCGTCCACGCAGAAAGGTGCTCACTAATGCCGAAGATAAACGAACGTAAAAATCAATTTAATACAAACCTTGTCGTGTTACGCGTGAGGTAGAATATGGAATGACAGTTAAACTCGTGCTTTCTCGCTCATGGCGTGGTAATAAAAAAGGTGCACCTTTTTTTTATATTGTCTATTATTATTTTTTGTATAATAAACAAAAATTTGTTTGACCATAGATATGATTGTTTTTTGTTTTTCACATAAAAACAAATCAATTTTTAGGAAATGCTATTGATTAATGCTATGGTATTGATAATTATAAATTTTACTGATATTAATTTTACTATACCAATTACTGAATAAAAATACAAACTTCAAATATACATTATTTAGTTTAATGCGACATAAATGACAGGTGAGACATTAATAATAACAATAACATTTATAATCTATTCTAATGGAACTACTCCTTCAATGTCACTATCTGGTGTATCATCTTCGTCGTGTTCTTCACTATCATCAGATGATGACGAAGACCCAGTATTGATTACAAATTGATCAAGACGGGTGGGTGGGTGTCCAAAGCTTCTTCCACTGTCACAAAATCATCCTCACACTTTATAGCATGATCCACTACTCGACGCCATGCTTCCACATCGATTGAAGAAAACTTTTCATGTAGTATTTCATCACTTCAGTAAAATTAATGTTGACGTTATGCCGCTACTTAAATTGTCCTCAATTGTACGTAACGATTAGCGCTCATGCGTCTCAGCTTGTGTACGAATGACAACTGACGCGACGCTAAGTAAAATGGCGGTAGACGGCGTCACTGCAATGGCTGCCGAATATTTGACCAATAGCCGTCGAAGTTTTACCCGCGCAAACGTACTGCCTTATAATTGGCCAAAACATTTTCGCGCCTTCTAAAAAAATGCTTTCTGTGCCGGTACATCGTTGTACCTTATATTTGTGGTAGTACTGTATCATATTACCGACGAGTAAAAGGGCTCTTTCTCAGCAAATATTTTAAATTAAGAATTTTGTTAACGCATTACCTGTTCCATAGCTAACTGTGAAGAAGAACCTCGTGGATGGAGACGTAAGGGTGTCCCAGTACGTGAGGGTCATCGAGGAGCTGAACAAAAAGGTTCGCGAGTTGGAGGTTAAACTGTCGCTCTCTGCGCCGCCCCCGCCACAGAAGGAGCAGCCCAACTTGCTCAAGGAAAAAGGTACTCTAATTAATAAAATTATTAATAGGATTGTAAAGCTGAAATGTCCATATAATGCGACAACGTTTCTCTTCCCTTGAACCTACTCTGATTTTTACGATAATTAAAAATGTTGTACATATTATTAAAAAACCGGTCAAGTGCGAGTCGGAATCACGCACGAAGGGTTCCGTTCCATTATCTATATAACATTAACAAAAAACAAAAACAAAAAAAATCACATTTGTTTTATAGGAGCCCCTTTTAAATATTCAATTTATTCTGTTTTTATTATTTGTTCTTATAGAAGCAACGCAAAAAATACGGTATTATGGGTTAGTGATCTCACAGTAGGTGACATGCTGTTCTGTGGGTTCGTTTACTTTCTCTATACTATAAAAACACTTTGACATCAGGCTTAGATGGCATGAAAGGTCGAGAATATGTACGAAATTTCATTGTATATCGTGTATTTTATTTTTTAAATCAGGCTTGGACTGGGATAGCTAACTTCAAACGGCCAAATACTCATCAATAATGCTTTGTTGTTCCCGCAGCGTGTGCGGAATGGCGGCGGCGAGTCGTGTCGGAGGAAGAGCTGTACATTGGGCTGGAGACGGCGCTGCTGGCGCTGCGCGCGCGCGGCGCGGTGCTGGCGCTGCGCGCGCGGCTGCGGGCGCGCGCCTTCACGCACGTCGCGCACCTCGTGCACCGCTCCTCCAACGACGCCATGGAACTGGTGAGACACGCAGCAGTACATTGGGCTGGAGGCGGCGCTGCTGGCGCTGCGCGCGCGGCTGCGGGCGCGCGCCTTCACGCACGTCGCGCACCTCGTGCACCGCTCCTCCAACGACGCCATGGAACTGGTGAGACACGCAGCAGTACATTGGGCTGGAGGCGGCGCTGCTGGCGCTGCGCGCGCGGCTGCGGGCGCGCGCCTTCACGCACGTCGCGCACCTCGTGCACCGCTCCTCCAACGACGCCATGGAACTGGTGAGACACGCAGCAGTACATTGGGCTGGAGGCGGCGCTGCTGGCGCTGCGCGCGCGGCTGCGGGCGCGCGCCTTCACGCACGTCGCGCACCTCGTGCACCGCTCCTCCAACGACGCCATGGAACTGGTGAGACACGCAGCAGTACATTGGGCTGGAGGCGGCGCTGCTGGCGCTGCGCGCGCGGCTGCGGGCGCGCGCCTTCACGCACGTCGCGCACCTCGTGCACCGCTCCTCCAACGACGCCATGGAACTGGTGAGACACGCAGCAGTACATTGGGCTGGAGGCGGCGCTGCTGGCGCTGCGCGCGCGGCTGCGGGCGCGCGCCTTCACGCACGTCGCGCACCTCGTGCACCGCTCCTCCAACGACGCCATGGAACTGGTGAGACACGCAGCAGTACATTGGGCTGGAGGCGGCGCTGCTGGCGCTGCGCGCGCGGCTGCGGGCGCGCGCCTTCACGCACGTCGCGCACCTCGTGCACCGCTCCTCCAACGACGCCATGGAACTGGTGAGACACGCAGCAGTACATTGGGCTGGAGGCGGCGCTGCTGGCGCTGCGCGCGCGGCTGCGGGCGCGCGCCTTCACGCACGTCGCGCACCTCGTGCACCGCTCCTCCAACGACGCCATGGAACTGGTGAGACACGCAGCAGTACATTGGGCTGGAGGCGGCGCTGCTGGCGCTGCGCGCGCGGCTGCGGGCGCGCGCCTTCACGCACGTCGCGCACCTCGTGCACCGCTCCTCCAACGACGCCATGGAACTGGTGAGACACGCAGCAGTACATTGGGCTGGAGGCGGCGCTGCTGGCGCTGCGCGCGCGGCTGCGGGCGCGCGCCTTCACGCACGTCGCGCACCTCGTGCACCGCTCCTCCAACGACGCCATGGAACTGGTGAGACACGCAGCAGTACATTGGGCTGGAGGCGGCGCTGCTGGCGCTGCGCGCGCGGCTGCGGGCGCGCGCCTTCACGCACGTCGCGCACCTCGTGCACCGCTCCTCCAACGACGCCATGGAACTGGTGAGACACGCAGCAGTACATTGGGCTGGAGGCGGCGCTGCTGGCGCTGCGCGCGCGGCTGCGGGCGCGCGCCTTCACGCACGTCGCGCACCTCGTGCACCGCTCCTCCAACGACGCCATGGAACTGGTGAGACACGCAGCAGTACATTGGGCTGGAGGCGGCGCTGCTGGCGCTGCGCGCGCGGCTGCGGGCGCGCGCCTTCACGCACGTCGCGCACCTCGTGCACCGCTCCTCCAACGACGCCATGGAACTGGTGAGACACGCAGCAGTACATTGGGCTGGAGGCGGCGCTGCTGGCGCTGCGCGCGCGGCTGCGGGCGCGCGCCTTCACGCACGTCGCGCACCTCGTGCACCGCTCCTCCAACGACGCCATGGAACTGGTGAGACACGCAGCAGTACATTGGGCTGGAGGCGGCGCTGCTGGCGCTGCGCGCGCGGCTGCGGGCGCGCGCCTTCACGCACGTCGCGCACCTCGTGCACCGCTCCTCCAACGACGCCATGGAACTGGTGAGACACGCAGCAGTACATTGGGCTGGAGGCGGCGCTGCTGGCGCTGCGCGCGCGGCTGCGGGCGCGCGCCTTCACGCACGTCGCGCACCTCGTGCACCGCTCCTCCAACGACGCCATGGAACTGGTGAGACACGCAGCAGTACATTGGGCTGGAGGCGGCGCTGCTGGCGCTGCGCGCGCGGCTGCGGGCGCGCGCCTTCACGCACGTCGCGCACCTCGTGCACCGCTCCTCCAACGACGCCATGGAACTGGTGAGACACGCAGCAGTACATTGGGCTGGAGGCGGCGCTGCTGGCGCTGCGCGCGCGGCTGCGGGCGCGCGCCTTCACGCACGTCGCGCACCTCGTGCACCGCTCCTCCAACGACGCCATGGAACTGGTGAGACACGCAGCAGTACATTGGGCTGGAGGCGGCGCTGCTGGCGCTGCGCGCGCGGCTGCGGGCGCGCGCCTTCACGCACGTCGCGCACCTCGTGCACCGCTCCTCCAACGACGCCATGGAACTGGTGAGACACGCAGCAGTACATTGGGCTGGAGGCGGCGCTGCTGGCGCTGCGCGCGCGGCTGCGGGCGCGCGCCTTCACGCACGTCGCGCACCTCGTGCACCGCTCCTCCAACGACGCCATGGAACTGGTGAGACACGCAGCAGTACATTGGGCTGGAGGCGGCGCTGCTGGCGCTGCGCGCGCGGCTGCGGGCGCGCGCCTTCACGCACGTCGCGCACCTCGTGCACCGCTCCTCCAACGACGCCATGGAACTGGTGAGACACGCAGCAGTACATTGGGCTGGAGGCGGCGCTGCTGGCGCTGCGCGCGCGGCTGCGGGCGCGCGCCTTCACGCACGTCGCGCACCTCGTGCACCGCTCCTCCAACGACGCCATGGAACTGGTGAGACACGCAGCAGTACATTGGGCTGGAGGCGGCGCTGCTGGCGCTGCGCGCGCGGCTGCGGGCGCGCGCCTTCACGCACGTCGCGCACCTCGTGCACCGCTCCTCCAACGACGCCATGGAACTGGTGAGACACGCAGCAGTACATTGGGCTGGAGGCGGCGCTGCTGGCGCTGCGCGCGCGGCTGCGGGCGCGCGCCTTCACGCACGTCGCGCACCTCGTGCACCGCTCCTCCAACGACGCCATGGAACTGGTGAGACACGCAGCAGTACATTGGGCTGGAGGCGGCGCTGCTGGCGCTGCGCGCGCGGCTGCGGGCGCGCGCCTTCACGCACGTCGCGCACCTCGTGCACCGCTCCTCCAACGACGCCATGGAACTGGTGAGACACGCAGCAGTACATTGGGCTGGAGGCGGCGCTGCTGGCGCTGCGCGCGCGGCTGCGGGCGCGCGCCTTCACGCACGTCGCGCACCTCGTGCACCGCTCCTCCAACGACGCCATGGAACTGGTGAGACACGCAGCAGTACATTGGGCTGGAGGCGGCGCTGCTGGCGCTGCGCGCGCGGCTGCGGGCGCGCGCCTTCACGCACGTCGCGCACCTCGTGCACCGCTCCTCCAACGACGCCATGGAACTGGTGAGACACGCAGCAGTACATTGGGCTGGAGGCGGCGCTGCTGGCGCTGCGCGCGCGGCTGCGGGCGCGCGCCTTCACGCACGTCGCGCACCTCGTGCACCGCTCCTCCAACGACGCCATGGAACTGGTGAGACACGCAGCAGTACATTGGGCTGGAGGCGGCGCTGCTGGCGCTGCGCGCGCGGCTGCGGGCGCGCGCCTTCACGCACGTCGCGCACCTCGTGCACCGCTCCTCCAACGACGCCATGGAACTGGTGAGACACGCAGCAGTACATTGGGCTGGAGGCGGCGCTGCTGGCGCTGCGCGCGCGGCTGCGGGCGCGCGCCTTCACGCACGTCGCGCACCTCGTGCACCGCTCCTCCAACGACGCCATGGAACTGGTGAGACACGCAGCAGTACATTGGGCTGGAGGCGGCGCTGCTGGCGCTGCGCGCGCGGCTGCGGGCGCGCGCCTTCACGCACGTCGCGCACCTCGTGCACCGCTCCTCCAACGACGCCAT
The DNA here is from genome assembly GCA_923062465.1 of Acleris sparsana. Classification (NCBI taxonomy): domain Eukaryota; kingdom Metazoa; phylum Arthropoda; class Insecta; order Lepidoptera; family Tortricidae; genus Acleris; species Acleris sparsana. The sequence continues at coordinate 3,811,833 of OV281288.1, forward strand.
GGAACTGGTGAGACACGCAGCAGTACATTGGGCTGGAGGCGGCGCTGCTGGCGCTGCGCGCGCGGCTGCGGGCGCGCGCCTTCACGCACGTCGCGCACCTCGTGCACCGCTCCTCCAACGACGCCATGGAACTGGTGAGACACGCAGCAGTACATTGGGCTGGAGGCGGCGCTGCTGGCGCTGCGCGCGCGGCTGCGGGCGCGCGCCTTCACGCACGTCGCGCACCTCGTGCACCGCTCCTCCAACGACGCCATGGAACTGGTGAGACACGCAGCAGTACATTGGGCTGGAGGCGGCGCTGCTGGCGCTGCGCGCGCGGCTGCGGGCGCGCGCCTTCACGCACGTCGCGCACCTCGTGCACCGCTCCTCCAACGACGCCATGGAACTGGTGAGACACGCAGCAGTACATTGGGCTGGAGGCGGCGCTGCTGGATATCATCATTTCTGATTTTATCACGAAGAGAAGAGAAACCCCGAGCATAGCCCTCTCCATAGCCCTCTGAGTGACTTTGAGCTTCCTTATGAGGCCCATTGTTAGCGCCCTCGTCTCAGATCCGTAAGTCATCACTGGCAACACACATTGGTCAAAGACTTTTGACTTCAAACACTGCGGTAATTTGGACGAAAAGGTGCTGCGAAGTTTCCCGAACGCTGCCCAGCCGACGATACGACGAGTGACGTCTTTCTTAAAGTTGGACCTACCTAACTGGACCGTTTGTCCCAGGTAAATATATTCGTCAATAGCTAAACTGAAGTGGCAATGGGCGGGGCACATTGCTCGCAGGACTGATGGCCGATGGGGTCAGAAGGTTCTGGAGTGGCGTCCGTGGACCGGGAGACGAGCTGTAGGTAGGCCTCCAACAAGATGGAGTGACAACCTCGTCAGGATCGCGGGACCGCGGTGGATGCGAGAAGCACAAGACTGGCCTGAGTGGAAAGCCTTGGGGGAGGCCTATGTCCAGCAGTGGACGTCTTTCGGCTGACATGATGATGATGATGAATTACGTTACGTTACGTTTAATTACTCATTTACGGTCTTTGTAATGACCTATACACTTGATCATTACGTACTTGTACGTTTGGCTATTTGTTATTTCAAACATTTACGAATCGCTCAGAGGTTAACTGGAAGAGATCCTTTAAAGGGATAAGTCCACCTTTTTTACGTACTTTTTGTGATTCTGTCTATTTTGTTGTTTGTTATATTGCCGTCTGTATAATAACGTATTGACATACATATTGTACGTACTTTTATATTAAGTTCAAGATGAAATAACTATTAATTATATTTGTTACATAGATGATTACTGAAGACATACCTCGTCAAGAGCGAGCAGCTGGAAGCTACAAAAAGAAGGCTCAAGAACTCGATTCAAATATCCTCCTAGCACAATCCAAATGCGACGAGAGCTGGAAGAGGCTACAAATAACACTACACCAAGCTAGCACTAACTGCCCCGACCTACAAGACTTCGTAGACAAAGTAATAGTGCAGCGACAACTCAGGCATATACAAGCCAGCGACAACTTAAGAAGCAAACTACTATCAATCCAAAACAAGGAAATTAACATGTTCATAGAATACATGAGCGAAATGCCGAGCATGCTTAAAAAACTGTATTTAACTCTCAAAGGGTACGATAAAGTACCGCCAGCGTTGGCTACTGAATACATAGATGTGATGAAGAAAGCGAAGTCAATGAAATCAATATCGTGGGACACGGAAGAAGATTGTAATGATTCCTATTTTAAATCCTTTAGTTTGAATGCGGATTGCGATTTCAACGTTCCGATGGAAAATGTGACGATCGATATAGTGACGGATAGCGACGATTTGACTGACATTGAGAATCGAGAAATCACCCCGAAGAAACGCAAAGGCACGCCTATAAAGCTACCTAATAACCAAACTATAGTGATCGACGATTCCTTTGAAAATTTGGATGCGACGAGAACGCTTAACTCCGCCAAGAAAGTCAAGAGAGAAGCTGATGTTAGTTCTGACGTTGAGAATTGTAACGCTGGTGTTATTGATCCGAGCGATTTGAATTCTACGTTTGTGCTCGCTGGTAAGATAGCTGCGTTAAAGAAGCCCAAACTGGAAACGAATTTCAAACCGGCCGTGCCCGTCCCGGTGAAGCGCGGTTTGACTGACACGACCAATACAGTCCAGAGGACAATCAATTTTAATGACAGAGGTAAGAATATTCTAACGTAATCTTGATTTAACGTGCTTTATACTTTTTCCCCGATTTCATTTTTGGTGTTTTCTGTTGTTCCTTTTTACTGTACAGTCACGAGCTTTAATTTGGGACCCATTTCAAGAAAAATATGCTTGAAGTCATCAATGTCATTAGAGATGTCAAGTTATTTGTTATGCCATCGTGAAGTTATTTAAATTTGCAGTATAATGGCATTCACGAGCATTTACGAGATTACACGATTAATCACGAATACGTATGACGAAGACAGTAGTAGCATTTTTCTTACCACAATCGAATATAGCCGACTTTGTCCGATTAGCAACGAATGAATCAACCTATTCATTGGTCAACACCATGACGAACGTTATTGGCTGTTGCTATGGGTAATTTATCAACGAATTAATCAACCTATTCATTGGTCAACACCATGGTGAACGTTATTGGCTGTTGACTTCCTATTTAACTGTTGGCTAACCCGAAGACCAAGCCTGCCAACCTGACAATAGAGTGATTACACCCAAAGCCAACCAATTACAGGTCTAGAAACAGTAACCTAGCGACGATTGTTATAACATAACGTAACGATAGCTGCGGAAAAATCATAATATATCATGATTGGTCAGGGCCACGAGCTTTAATTTGGGACCCACCACGCCACGTTGATATATATCATTTCAAGGGTCGATTCGATAAGACATTTAAATGTCTTAATTTGACATTTCAACCCTATCGAACTGAAGTTTCGACCTTATTGCATTATGAATGAATATAGACGTGTCATCATTCGTTATCAGTCGTTCACGACGATGTCACACGAGTACGCCCGATTTGCATTACATGGCTAAATTATGAGGCTCAACAATCCCGTGTGGTGACTGTAACTTTTAGGAAACTCAACCTTATTGTTGTAGAATGTCAGATTGACTTTTGACCTAAGGTGGGTACCAAATTAAATCCCGTGACTGTACATGTAATTCTTGAATTGATGGAATCATTACATTTTGAAAGTAGTAACTGAATTCGTTAAATGTTTTCTTGTTTTGTTGATGACTTAAATTTTAACGATCAGCAGGTCGACATTTGGAAAGCGATTGCTTGAAAGCAGAAAATAAGTCGCATGCGAAAGATTCACACCTAATTTCGAATTAGATACATAACCATAACCATTTATACCCTGTCTATTTAACAGAGTTAACAAAGCGTTGTCTCTGTTGCACTTTTGTATGAAAATGAAAGGGACAAGAAACTGCCAGTGGGCGTCAACAAACGCACGTCGATGGCGGGCTCGGCTTACATGCCGCCTGTTGTTAAAATATTCGTAATATTTCTCGTTATTTTTGTTTGTAGTTAGAGGCACCTCAAATAATTAACTTACTGATAACATGACATTGTCATGTCATGTTAATTCATCTATAAATCCTAATTATGTAATTTAAAGTAGTAGATAATAATATTTAAATATGTGCCCTGCAGTGCAGTGGGACGTATAGTACAGGCCATACAAGTACAAGTATGGGTGATGATGATGAGAAAGAGATGTAGTAGGTAGATATATACATAGAAATAAATTATTAAATAAAATAAATTAAATTTGTAACCAAAGATAAGCACTTGAAAGCGTCCGCACCGTACGAGCGACAGATGTTGACTAAACTTTGACAGGCATTTAAACCTACCTTGTGCCTGTGCATCGTCCTTATCGCTGACCAATTACGTGCATTCTCTGTTTTCTAGTATTAACTCTGTTGAATAGACAAGGTATAACTATTTCACTTTTGTACTTTTTACCAAAAATCCATTTGGTTATCGTCTAAGCAAATATCGTCATAACATGTCGCATAGATTGAAACAACAACTATACATTCTAACTTCTTAGTATAAAAAAACCGGGATTTAATTTCAAGATATAAATCCCTATTTACTTGTGGTGATTAGGCACATGTCACACTTCTGGTGTGGAAGCGATTAGCTATTGACTATTTTCTTGATCAAGAAACGAACAAAAGATATAGATACCGTGTTAATAAAAGAAACATACAGGGTGTCCCAGAAACCGACGTCAAACCGCCTAGAGATGATAGAGCAGCTAAAACGCTATCGATCTTCAGTGGTAATTTTATTAAGTAATCACATAAAGTTTCTTTCTCCATACAGGTGTTCCAGTGTTGGCTTTTCACTTCTTTAACTGCTTTAAAAAAATCTGAAAACCAAAACGAGCTAATAGATTTAAACACTTTGCTGATTCTTAATGATTCTAGTTTTGTAAGCCACTACTGAAAAACGTATGAAATAAAACAGGAAATTAATAATTTTTCGTGACATGGAGATAAGGCACAATTACAAAAATTTAGATTAGAAAACTGAAAGTAGTAAAAATCGCTGAATATACATATAGGGTTTAAATCGATAGCTTTTTAGCTCCTCTATCAGCCCTAGGCTATAGTTACTCGTATATACACGGTGTTTTTTTAACCGTCTTAGAGCCGAAGCCCACTTAACGTATCCAAAACGTACTTATCATTCGCGAAAAAATAAAAATAAAAATTAAATAAAAATACATAAGTTCTTTATAATGGATACATTGAATGGGCTTCGGCTCTAAGACGGTTAAAAAAACGCCGTGTATATTAAAAGTTGATCGCTTGCTATTTGTATCTGAGTCGTCATAATACGGGGCCTGTATTCTACGCGGTAAAAACCAAATCGTTCGATCTGTTATGGTATTGTTTTGAACTCGGTCGCCATTACCAAAGTATATATATAGCTAACGCAGTAATGAAGCGGGGCTAACTTTTCGAGATAAATACCTACTCTGCAAATGAGCGTAAGGGTTGCCCTTTATTTTTAAGTCAAATTGAAAGAAGTATTCCTTTATTGTACCTCGGCTGGTTAGAGCAAAATCGATATGATTGTGTGGTCTACGACAACAAATCCGTTAATTGAATGAGAATTTAGTTTTTCGATGGATTACTTCCCCCCCCCCCATATCGATTTTGGAAGCAATCAGTCGCATAGCTAAAAAGTTCAAGATGGCGGTTACTGTTTCTCATACTGTCCACAGATTTGTTATCGGAGTTCACAAAGTTCCCCATATATCGATTTTGGAAGCAATCAGTCGAATAACAAAAAAGTTCAAGATGGTGGCTACTATTTTACATTCTGTCAACGGATTCCTTGTCGGAGACTACACAGATCCCCAGATATCAATTTTGGAAGCATCAGTCGAATGACTAAAAAGTTCAAGATGGCGGCCACTTTTTCTCACATTGTCAACGGATTCGTTGTCGGAGACCACACAGATTCCCAGATATCAATTTTGGAAACAATCAGTCTAATAACTAAAGAAAGAAGAAATAATATAAAATGCAAAGGAAACCATTAGTCTCGACGCGACACTCGAGTCTTACAGCACTGCCATGTCCGCTTAGCGGTCTCGTAGAGCCGTGCGTCTGAGTGAGTGCGTCGTTTCGAGCGTTGGTTCGTAGCTTCTTTACTGCTTTATATATATACCGTGCCATTACTGTCAAGTAAAAAAGAGGTATCAAATCGTTGACAATAGGATAACAGGTCCATATGGTTTGTTAGGTTGTAGTATATCGGTGTCGGTGTTCAGGTAGTAGTTGTTTGGCGGCAGGCAAGTTCGCCCGGCCTGTGGTGGGCAAGGCGCTGCCGCAGCGGCGCGCGCCGGCCCTGGCCGCCCCGCGCGCGCCCGGGTTCGGCTCCTCGCTGGGCCGCGACGGCGCGCCGCTCGCCGCCCGCGCGCTCGCAGGTACGTGCCGCGCCACACATCTTATCTTCACTTGAATAACACTCACATATCCATCTCAAATCACAACACAACATCCCTTATTAACCTTTTGATATAGTAGCGAGCCTACGACACTAAACCTAGTACGATAAGACTACCGGATGATATATATACAGGGCGTCCCACGTGGAAGGAAAGTACCTTGAATATTGTAGATGGAATATTTTACTGAAAGAAGACATTGCTCAAATGCTCAAAATGAGTCCCTTCCTGTTGATTACAAAGTCGCACTCTTTTGATTATTTCACTCCCTGACCATTTATTTATCTTATTGTGGTGGATATTTAAAATAATACGTCTAAGTTCTGTTTGTAGCTCGTGGACACTTACATACTGATTCTTGCAAACTATTTTTTTAACACAACCCCGTAAAAAAAATCTAACGGGGTTAGATTTGGAGATCTTAGCGGCCATCTTATTTGTCCATTTGTCCCGATCCAGGGAAGAAAGTGTTCATTGAGATAGTCCCTTGTTCTGTAACTGTTATGAGCCGGAGCCCCATCTTGCTGAAAAGTAGTAGAAAAAAAGTTTGAAAATGGAACACATTTTTGAATTATTTCTTTAATCAGCCAGCCGCATTGCGATGGACAAAATAATTTACGCGTCTTACGGCTCAGGATACCGCTCGATTTGTTGCACACTTCCAGGTACATCCTAATTACGTATCTCTTTATTATTTTATCATGCACTTAAATTATAATAGGGAAATGATGCGTACTTCTCAAGTGGGTACATTTATTAGTAATAGGTACGAGGGTGGGATGATAAGTACCTAGCCTAAGTAAAAAAAACTTGAATTTTGGTTTTAAAACTAATTTTATTTTTCGACATAATCTCCGTCTAGGTCTATGCACTTATTCTATCTTCGCTCTAAAGCTGTGATGCCTTCCATAAAATGATTCCTTTCGAGGCGTCCAAAATAGTCCTCTAGAGCGGCTATGACGGCATCATTAGTGGCAAATTTCTGTCCACCCAAAAAAGTTTTAAGCTTCGGGAACAGATGGAAGTCGGATGGTGCCAGATCAGGCGAATAAGGTGGGTGGGGCAGCAAATCGTACTTCAATTCGCCGATTTTCGCCATGGCTTTAACACATGTGTGAACCCTGGCATTGTCTTGATGGAATATGATTTTTTTTTCTGCTAAGCCTGGTCGTTTTTGCTGAATACATTGATGTAGCTTATCTAAAAGGTTAGCATAGTATTTTCCATTAATGGTTTCACCTTTAGGAAGGTAATCGATCATTAAAATTCCACTAGCATCCCAAAAGACGGAAGCCATAACTTTTCCAGCCGACTTTACAGCCATAGCTTTTTTGGGGCCCGAACATCCAGATTCAGTCCACTGCTTTGATTGAATTTTTGATTCTGGCGTGTAGTGGTGAACCCATGTTTCATCTGTTGTTACAAAACGACGCAAAAAATCAGCTTTATTTTTCTGAAAACGATCCAAACATTCCTTCGAGTTTTGCACGCGGATTCTTTTTTGAGCGGGCGTAAGCAATCGCGGCACCCAACGGGCGGATAACTTTTTCATATTTAATTCTTCATCTAGAATATGATGTACCCGTTCCTTTGAGATCCCTGTAGTCTCAGCTATTTCTGATAACTTCAATCGTCGATCAGCCAAAACCATATCGTGGACTTTGCAGACCATTTCTGGAGTCGTGACGCTTTTTGGACGTCCAGGGCGAGCTTCTTCTTGGACACTTGTACGGCCTCGTTTAAATTCAGCTACCCAGTTTTTTACCGTGGCGTATGATAGAGCACATTCCCCCAAAACATTCTTTAACTCATCATAAATATATTTTCCCTTCATACCCTTCATGTAAAGAAACTTTATCACCGCTCTTTGTTCAATTTTATCCATTTTTAAAACAATCGTCGCAATAAATTTTCAAATGAGAGAAAAATCAATATTTTTTTAAGCCCTGAATTTCAAATTACGAACACAGATAGCCAGAGACACACATTTTAAATTACGCTAGTTTATTTTTAAATACAACCTTTTTAAATAGCTAAGGCCAGTTACTTATCATCCCGCCCTCGTACTTATGATAATGTCGGTTGTATGTCCTTACGGCAATGTCAGCTATTCATTTTTCTGAACAAAGTTTCACATCAAATGTTAAAATTCATGGTCTTCCTTTTATTTCTGACACTATGTTATTTAGAAATCAATTATCCTTATGATGAAGCCTTTTGATCGGTATGATAAAGCTACAGGGTAATTATTTTTCTCTAGTAACGTGTTCGATTACCTGTTCAACCATGTAATTATTTAAATATCTATGAATGCAGTTTAAATTGTTTTTTAAATTCAAATAATGTCTTCTTTCAGTAAAATATTCCACCTTTATAGAGAAAAACCTGGCACAACTTAAAAACAAAACGATATCGATTTCTTACGCAGAAATTGATCATCGTTCAAATGAGCTTTAGTTTTTTGAGATCGATCATAAAAGATACTGATCATGCTGCTGTCACAGATTAGGCCAATCAGGAAGGCTTGCAGCACTGCATTGTCCTATATTCTAACCCCTCCCGTGTTCCGAAGAATAAACGAAACATGTGTGTCTTATTATAATACTAGACATCAAAGTTACAACCAAAAAAAAATGCTTAGCCATGTTTTTTCAATTTCAGCATCACCATTTCGTGTTCCCCCATTAATAACGATTAACGAGACTAAATATATATGTATCATCCGGTAGTCTTATCCTACTAGGCGTAGTATCGTGGGCTCTTATAATAATAGCCACAACGGGTGTGGCCGTCAGCTGAAAGGTCCCACTGTCGCCACGACGGCTACAGCCATGATTAAAAGCGACTTTGCATAGCATAGCAAACATGTTTTTTTAATATTTCGTCACATATTAATAAGGCCCAATGAAATATTATCCATTATAAATTAGGTGCAGAATTAAATCAGCATGAAGGGGTCGTAGTGTCAAAATTAATGCGGCTTCAAAGTGTCGTTTTTAAATTTGGATATATTTCTAGTAGCACGTATTTACGATTTATCATACTTCTGTCTTGAGCATTTTGGACAATTTTACAGGGACATGATTCAATTTTAAACGTTATTTAGGTTGGACAAAATCTCTTGTTGAAGTATTTCAAATTGTAATTTTTCTATAACTCTAATGACAGAAAATCTATTTGTCCAGTCCAGTATTGAACAAGAAATAACATCAAATCACATGAATAATTCTATCAATTTTAACACAACTTACTATGTAACATATGTCGCTAAGGTCAACACTTTATCAACAGACTCACCATATCATATCGATCTCATTTTTTCTAAAACGTACAAACGAAATTCAACCTTAGGGTGGCGGACCTCTTATTTGACTATCCTCGCAAGGCCCATATCAAATAACTCTAGAGTAAACGGAAGATGAGAAGTCAATCCCGACACCTGTCATAGCAGTACAATTAATAACTAGCTTCTACCCGTGATTTTGTCCGCGTAGAATGAGTAATTTGGCCATCCCATGGGTCCAGTAATTTATTTCGGCATTAAAAATAGCCTGTGTTCAATTCCAGCCGTTTCAGCTTGGAGGAACAAGTGAAACGAACTTATACACACACAAACTTTTGCATTTATAATATTACTAGCGACCCGCCCTGGATTCGCTTCGGTTTATGTGAGTTGACTGTATCAACACCGTACATACTACCTAATCAAGCATTTATTTATTTTTATACGTAAAAGCCCATTAAAATCCGTTGCATACTTTGAAAAATCTAAGCGTACATACAGAGAGGGACATACGGTGGGAAGCGACTTTGTTTTATACTGTGAATAAATATAGTGTGGTGTGATTAGTGGGATTCTTGGAATTGATCTTTTGAGGTTAGAACTTGTACGTTGTTGTTGTTGGTGTCAAGTCCTTTTTGGTCTAATTAAAAAAGTTATCTTCCGTAAGGCCGCATTTGAACTTGCAAGTTATTACTTTAAATTTTGAAACAAAGCTATATGCAAGACAGAGATGCAAATATTTGCCACTCTTACCTATAATTGCGTCTCAAAACTTACAGGAATCACTTGCGAGTGTAAATGCGGCCTAAGTCAAATAAAGTTAGCAGTTCCCTGATATTTATTTATTTATTTTTAATCATTGGCAAAATTAGGGCGTTACGAGGTGGGTCATTCTACTTTTCGATGCCTAAAATATAAATTAAAATTTAAGGTCCAATTTGATAAATTCGTAGATATCTTGAGATAATTTTACAGATCTCACGATATATTGTAAATTTACCCACGTTTTTTGTTCATTAAGTATACACCGTGTTTTTTTTGATTTACGATAACTTTAAGGGAACGTTCTTTAGGTCAAACAAAGTTAATTTCCCGAAGACAGACAAATGATAAGTCTAACGGTTTTAAAGATATTTAATTTTTAAATTTAATCAGTTAATCACGTTAAACTAGTGTAAAAGGCTCTTAATTGATAACAACAATTTTCTTTTAATACTTATGAGTAAAGAGTTTCCAATTGTTAGGTTTGTATACGCGTCAATCTAAAGGTTAGGGCGCATAATGTCCCACTCGCAGAATGTCCCTTCGTCCCTTTCGCGAAATGTCCCTTTCCTTAATGTCCCTTACGCAAAATGACCCTTCTGCAAAAGGTCCCTTTCGCAAAACGTCCCTTCACATAAATAAAGTCCCGTTCACATAACGTCCCTTTCGCAAAATGACCCGTTCGCATAATGTCCCGTTCGCAAAATGTACCGTTCGCAAAACGTCCCTTTCGCAAAATGTTCCCTATAATAGCTTAGTTATAAAAATAAAAAACACTAATTAAACTTTTCCTTAGTATTTTATTAATAAAATTGTACTTATGGATATCGCACCATTCAATTGAACTTAAAAAATATCCTAAACTTAACTAAAAACCATCAGCTCCTCAAATTTTAATAAAAATCGCTTACTTATTACCCCCGCAATGTTTTAGTCCTGATTTTGTTGCATAAAACATATTGAAATTATGAAATCCCTTGCAGTTGTTTCGCCTCTTCGTAGTTTTTTAGCCTCTTTTTTGTATTCTTTGTTGAAATGAATGTCCCGGTTTCTGCGATTTTTTTTAAGAGTGCAAGCCAAGCCTGTACGAATTTTCCTGTCCGAACGCTTTGCTTCTGTTAAAAATTTCTGTATAGCCCAAAATAATCCTGGATGTTTTGTCAGTTTTTTATTAAAACGGCTATTCCAGCCTTCCACGGGATTTGTTGTGCGGTGAATTTGGCCGTAACAAGACAAAACTGACGGGCTGTATCTAGGATACCAATATCTTTCGAAATATTGCTGAAAAGTTCTAATTTCAGCAGTGTCTGGCATGCTTTGTCTGATGAATGTCCACGCCGCCGGTATAAATTCTGCGGGAACTGGAGGAAGAGCAGCACACCATCTCGTAATTTTCCGCCCTTGTCCTGTCAAAGTTACATTTAATGTCGCTGATTTTTTCCAAACAGCGGCATTAAAGTGTCTGTAACAACCGCTGACTTCAACGTCTGGAAAAACTCTTGAGATCGCATTCATCGGAGCAATTTCGAAGTCACATTTGTAATGTTTTATAGTTATACGTAGTTTGTTTTTTATTAGGTAATTCGAAAAGTTTGATATACGTTTCTTCTGTTTTATCTGGAAGTATGGCGTAGATAACTGGTACAACGTTGGAAGATGATTTTGTTGATTTTATATCTAAATGTATAGTGTACACTTGATAGAAATTTCTGGGTGCTGTTTTGAACGTCCCGTCTCCGAAATATTGGGCTTCCTTTAGTTTTCTCATTGTTTTTCTTGCTGTTTTGTTACAAAACACAAACATTGTCTTTCCACCTTCATGCTCAGCATCGTCATATATCAAAAAATCGTTAGCTAAACAATCAGGTATCTCATTTATGTCGTCTAGTAATCGATCCGCGTTCAAAAACGTTTTCCGGCATCTGTACAATGTATCTTTTTTGGAAGTAAAAGACGGTGCATCCAAGTTATTTATGTTTTCTAAGTTTCGGTCAAATATGTCTTCAACTGGGCCTAAATCACTGCAAACATCTTCTTTTGTTTCATTTATTGCCAATAAAACATTGTTACTAACATAGTCCCTTTGACACGTGTGATCTTCGTCAGTTCCTCGTAGAATCGTAGTCGCAGCATCGTTGATGGTTATCGAAGCACTGCACAACTCTCGATGGACACATCTCCACTGCGTACTACCGCTTTTATTTTTTCTATTAAAATTGTACCGGTAACCATCTCTTAAGATAGTTTTTCTACCTTTTTGGTTTTTGGTAAATTCAATTGGAATAATATTATGATCGCTCATTTTTGGTAAAACCAAGACCTTTGGTAACTAGCAAGTCATGCCTGATAGAGCCCTGACAAGTGGTATTCAATTGTTTTGTTGTTTTATCGTCTTAATTATTATAAGTATCCTTCTTAATCTCCATTGAAGTGGACAGTGATAATTACTAAGGAAAAGTTTTCATATGTGAAGTCCCCATTCCACACTAAGGCCAATGTAGGGATTATTATTGGCCATCTCTTATGAGAAGACTCCTAGTCGCAACTTAAACAAGCAGACGGGACGTTTTGCGAAAGGGGCGTTATGCAGTAGGGACTTTCAGCGAAAGGGGCTTTCTCAGAAGGGACGTTTTGCGAAAGGGGTGGGACCTTTTGAGAAAGGGACGTTTTGCGAATGGGGTATTTTACATAAGGGACCATTTGCATAGAAGACGTTTTGCGAATGGGACGTAATTTTGGTGGAGGGACATTCTGCGAGTGGGACATTATGCGTCCTAACCAATCTAAAGTGACAATCTTGTACCTGTCAAGTGTTATCTTTACTTGTGTGTGTATGTCACGCCAACATAGACGTATTTGACACTGATTATTAGATAACTCTAAAGGCCCTTTTAGAATGACCAAAGATAAAAGATTTCATTATTTTGTTCTAAACTGAAAAAAAATTTTTTTTTGCAATATTTAAAAATCTAATCTACCAATTAGTTTCTATATGGATATACCTAGTAATATGCCGAAGTTATCGTAAATAAAAAAAAACACGGTGTATAAAACACGTATTTGCTGTTCAAATTACCATTTCGTTGCGTTTCGTTATTATTATATCCTTTTTTACCTATCCCCACAGGATTTGGGATCAAATTGTGTGCATTTCTAAGATTATCCATTTTTGTTGAAAATTATGCCTCTTACGTTAGGGGACGTTTTGTGAGGCATCGAAAGGTAGAATGGCCCAGGTAACACATGAACTAACCACTAACCCGTTTGGTTCCATGTTGTGCCGTCCCTAACACTAACAGCCGGCAGAGCCACTGACAAGGTGATCGGTTATAAAGCAGTGCGCGCGCGCGAGCGGCTCGCCCCGCACCCCTACACGCGGCCCCCGCGCCGGTGACGGCCGCGGCCTGCAACGAGCAAGCTTGGACGTGGACATTACAAAAGTTACATTACAAGAATTCGACAGAAGCGGTTTATTGTAAGTATTCTTGCCTATTTTTATGAATAAAGTGATGATTTATTATTAATTACAAGATGTGTTTAAAACAATACGATTTAATGGTAATGTAAGTTACTTGTAGAATGTATTTTTATATTAAAGTTTTTTGTGAGTGACTGACGGACTACGCACGGCTGAACTCGGGACCTAGGGTCTTAAAATTTGGGGGGAATATTCCTTGGCTACGCAACTTGGTTCACTAAGGTACGATTTTTCAAAAATCCCATATACATATTTATATTCATATCACCTACCCGGAAAGGGGACTTTTCTTTCCTGCTAGGAGGGATCAAAGTGGCACTTTTCTGTTCAAGGACATTTTGTTGCCAAATTTGATAATTGTTGTTAAGTGTGATAATTTCCTGTTGTTAAATTTGATAATTTCAGCATTTCTAGAATGTGTGAATAATTAAATTTGTTTCATCACTAAGATCTTGTATTTTCCTCATAGGTGATGTGAAAAGCAGTATGTGTCACACGGTAGCAAAATTATTTCCACCTTGGGCGTTAACACTTGAATCCCTCACTACGCTCAGGATTCTATTTTAAAATCCCTCGCTGCGCTCGGGATTCAATTGAAGAATCCTTCGCTTCGTTCAGGATTCAATGTACGCCCTCGCCTTAAATATGTCATTTTGCTCCCTTGTGACACAATCTACTATTGTAAAGAAAATTCTAAAAAGTCTAGTTCTAAAGAATCATTACAGACAGACGAAAATAACGACTTTATGTAATACTATTTAAAAACGTAAAAGTATGCAGCGTAAATTTGAAAATATGCAAGTGTTATGTGTATGTAAAAAATGTCTTTTTTCATATTTGTTACAAATTAGTAAACATAATGCTTTGTATAATTTAGAAATATTTTTAGTTAAGTACAGATGTAATTATTTTTATTTTGATCATTTGATCTATTATTTGGTCTAACCAAGGATTTTTAAAAGATGTTTTGATAAAAACATGCTTATACGGGTTTGTCTAAAACGGATACATATTTTTTCTTGTTTTCGGTATTTATTTACTGAGAAAAATAAAACAGTACGCCTGCTTTGGACTAGTGGCCGGAATGACGTCATTTTGTTTGTAACCGCGTAAGGGTCTCCCCAGACCTACCGATGCGGAATCTGCTTGAGCCAGTAAGAAAAAGTTATAATTCCGTGCAGTAAGAGTGAAAGAGGCGTCGCTCGGCTCGGCTCGGCTCGAATCGGCGTTGCGAACGGAACGACGTTGTTTTCGCTCTTATTGCATGGACATAAAACTTTTTCTTATCGCCTCAAGCCGATTCCGCGATAGGTCTGGGGAGACCCTTAGTCTAGCACTAGCTGTGATGTGTCGTAAAAAAAATGTGGTGTGTAAGCTCTTTAGGCTTGGCAGAAATTTATTTTCTCAGTAAACAATTAACAAAAAAATAGTACGCTTTTGACAGTAACCTCTATAATATAAGAATGGTCCTTTTCACAACATGTTTTTAAAAGTTCCCGTTGTCATTTTGCATCACTTTGTTGTAACTAACTAATCTCTCTACAAATCGTCTTTATTTATAATATAATTTTATACCTAGATTCCGACTGTTTTAAAAGCTTAACTTTCGATAAACATGAGTTTTCCGAATCGCTTTAGCAGTTTTCGGATTAACACTTTAAAACTAACAAACTACGCAAACCGCGCGCCGGTGGCGGTGCCGCGTACTAATATTATTATAACCTCCACTTTAAAATGCGTCCTGTAAAAGCGTTCAGTTCTTGTTTGACCTACATTCTGATTTGTTAGGATTTCTGCCAAATTGAACGGTAATGAAAGGGTTTCATTTATTTTTATAATTATCACGTATTTTGTTGTCATTCTAAATTCCCAGTGTCTTGAGGATAACATTTAAAAAGCTAGTTTACACGACATACCACTTAAAAAAGCTATATAAATTACTGTTTCACAAGAACTTTACAATGGTTACAAGGTTAATATTCTCCTGAACCATATTGTATTTGACGTGTTATCGTTTTGTCAGAGATATCGTATAATTTACTTGACAGTAATGGCGGCCATTTTAAAAATAATATGATAAGTCAAAAGCACTATGGTTTTATCGAGTAGAATAGAAGCACTGCGGGCCTATTACGGTCGTGTTTATCGATGTGGATATGCGTGGATAAAACATCTGTCACTTTCTGACTAGCTTGTAAGTGTGAGAGTAACGCATAATTTATCCATCGCGATAAAGGCGTCCATAATATGGGCCCTGTTCTTTTAACCACAGAACAGAAAAAACGGTAGAAGTGGGAAGTGGGTGTGTCAAACGTGACATGGTTATGCGCTGTTCCGCGCAACCTAGTACTAGTTTGGCGCGATCGCTTGTGGGCGATAGTTGTGCGAATAATATTTCTAAAATAGGAAATAAATCGAGATGCATGCCTTATTGTGCTATATTGGAATGTAAAACCATGGCGGCGTGTTGTTTTTATGATAGTTTGAATGATAACAGGTCTACTGCGTTTCCAAAAACGTTCTCATAAATTAAATCTTATGAGAAACGTGTTTTGGCAACCGACGCATTCGATTTCCCGCTCGTATCGCCCCTGATCGACGCCAATTCTTACAAATTGGTTCAGTGATTCTCACAGATACGTGGTTACGATGAATACTTATTATATTCTTAACTGTCAAGTGGTTCCATTTCAATTTCCCTTTGATTTTCCAGCATAGTAGAATTTCTGGAAACGTGCACGCGGATACGTTTCATGCTATCAAAGGAGATGTACTCTTGGAAATACGTGTGTAACGCTACCCAATAGCGATCGAGTCGTGCGTGAAATAATGTCCAAAAGATCTAGACTTTTGCCCGGTGAATTGTTAAGTTACAAGCTTGGGTTATATTGAGGGTACAACGATTTTGATACTCAAGTTAAAACAGCGACCAATAACACTATTTTTAATGATTTACTTTATAAGACTTAGTAATTAATTTTATAACAAAGTGATACTGTTACTAAGTGCTTTTTTTAAATAATTTCTAAGAATTTAGACAATGTACCGGGAGAGATCCATAGCTTTAATATTTCTTTAACTTGCTTAGATGGTGTATTTTACTTAATTTAAGAAATTTTCTATGCGCATTGTATTTTTTTAATAACTATGTTTTATAATATTGTACCCGACTAATGTTAAGATGCTTTGTATAATGTAAATGTATTTTTCAATTTCAATGTCACGGTAAAACAAATATTTATTAAAATAGGTAATAGCAAGATTTCTCGGTCTTGGTGCTAAGCGATGATAGTGATTCACAATTAGTGGACTCAAAATGGTAAAAGTACCTAAAGAAAACTCAACTCCTTATACATAACAACGTTTGGTGTCTTACGAAGTGATCGGCTTTTTTTTCCTTTTTTTTTTTACAAATTTCGAAGTAACTATGTCTGTTTGTATGTAAATAGAACTACGTTATTTTTTCGAAGTCTGTAAAGAACTAAGGGATTACAGGTGTAGTGCATAATTGCTTTCCTTCGTATTTTCACGGAAATGTACGAAGGTGTCATGCTACTTCAGTCAACCTCAGTACTTTTTGTACTGTGACCGACTGAAATAGCAAGATGCGTTCGTACGTTTCCGTGAAAATACGAAGGAAAACAATTACGCACTACATCAGTACTTACTTTCGTCAAAATTGCGCATACAGTCGTCATAAGAAAACATGACAAACCAGTGGAAGAGACAAGTTACAGTCGGCCTGTGATCTTCCTTCTTTATGACGTGCGAACGGAGTTCCACCTTTAGGGCGACAGACCACATATTTTGCCGACTGTGCAAAAGTGATTATCTACTTATTAAACGCTGACCGTATAACCAAAATGTCATAGTATAGGTTTCATACTCCTAGTGTCTTAAATTCTAATCTCATATTATTTTAAATACTGTACAGTCATTAATAAATACAGGTTTCCAAGACGTCAAAAATTGATGGTTGGTTGAAAACGAATATTCCTCGAAAGGTGATAACTGATAACTCACAACTTGACTGATTTTGATTTGACCAAAAACTGTGTCCGCAATTTTCATCATAATAGAGCTGTTTTTTGAAAACTCGATTGCAAACAGTAATGTTTTTTCTGACCATATAAAACGACAAAGTAAATGCGGAAATAAATCTAAATTTCAATGCCTCTATTTCATCAGCTATACGTTTGATGGGCGTTATATACTCTGTTTACGAGTATATTAAATGCACGCAGTGTCGGGCTACAAAACTAATAATTAATGCACAAAAGTGCCATTTCACATTTAAACGAGATTCAACTAATGTTAATGCTATTGTCAATGTGCATTTGCTAATTACTGGTAACACTAGGATAATGTAATTTGTAACCTATAACCTAATGTAATGTAGGTGTCTCGCTTTTATGCCTAACAATATATTTTATAGCAATATCATGTATTTTTTATATTGTGTTGTGTGATTATTTTAGGTATAAATAAGTGTTTTACTTAAATTAAAATACATATTGTGGGTTGACTGATAATTGTTTTTTATTGAACGTATCCTTTCATTTGTGATTAGGGGTGAGTATATACACCAGGGTGCGCAGCCAAGATTGAAACGATATTGACTTTTTTTTTCTATCGCCCGTATTGTATGTGATGGATGACATTCGCGTGCGTTACGATAAACCATGTGGTCAACTGTCGTCCTATACATTTTGAGTGATAGAAAAGAGAAACGTTTGTAGCGTTTGCTTATTGGCTATATCCTCTTGGGCCTCAAGATCCACGCACTCGATTCGAAACTTCGGGTGCCTCGCCTTTTCAATCAAGACTCACTCACTCATGTCAGCCGAAAGACGTCCACTGCTGGACATAGGCCTCCCCCAAGGCTTTCCACTCAGACCGGTCTTGTGCTTTTCGCATCCACCGCGGTCCCGCGATCCTGACGAGGTCGTCACTCCATCTTGTTAAAGGCCTACCTACAGCTCGTCTTCTGGTCAATTAATCAAGACTAAATCGAGAAAAAAGGGCGGAGCTATCGTAATACTTTCTAAATAGGTGTTACCACGTTTGCCTTCCTCAAACATTGCACAATCGAATATGTCGTAGATTTTTTTATAACTCTGTCATTCGGGAAACTTTTTGGTCTCTATTCAAATTATTCCTTCAGCCACCTAAACATCTCAAATGCACGACACCAAATTCGACGTTGAATTATATTCGTAAGCCCAGAGCAAACGGCTGCAGTGCCATTGTCCGTAACTAGTGCGCTCGTGACGGCTTCAAACTGAATTTTTAATGCCCCTCGACAGCGGAATCGGTTAGCTCAAGAAAATGTAATACGCAATTAAATGGACGGGTGCTTTAATTTCTAGAACGTTCCACGCCGAGCGACTTCAGTGTTACTAATTACGACCGGTACAAATTGAAAGCTTTGTAATACGGGCTCTATGTCGGCGCGAGCTGCATGGATGACAACATACCTGCGTTTCATTACGGGTCTCGGGCGGAAATATGCTACGTATTTCATTTGGAGGAGCTTGGTTGTAGTAAACGCTCGACACAGGCAGGTATGGCTAGGTAAACAAGTTAGAAAATTAGGGCGATGTTTGTTGTAATTGGCAACCCTGATCAGAGTTTTCTTTAAAAATATTGCTGTCTTATGTGGTTGTCATTGGAGAGTATTGTAGTTTCACCTAAATCAAATTCTCTTATTTGCTAAGCTTTAAGCAGGAGTAACACAGACAGCGGTGGGGGAGGACGTCAATTTCCTGCGGGCAATGTGTCGGAACCCTGACCCACCATACAACTGTGTCGCAGTCACGTTATGGTTGAAGTCGTAAGAAGACCAACCGATCCGTAGTCACACCAATTGGCCACACTGGTGTGACTATGGTTCATTTTATTTATCCGTAGTCACACGAACACATAAATAGGAGGAAGGTTTAGGTTAGGTTCGTTTTTATATCAGGCCCGGAGGGCCAGAACAACCCAGAAATAGGAGCTCCGCGTCAGCGCAGCTCCGTTGACTCTGTTGAGTTTGATTTTGAAAGAGAAACAGACACAAATTCGGTTTTGGTGTGACTACGGGTAAATAAAATGAACCATAGTCACACCAATGTGGCAAATTGGTGTGACTACGGATCGGTTGTGGTAAGAAGTGCCAAATTGTTTTATAATGTTACTGTGACAACGTTCTATGTTGGGTCAGAGTTCTGATGGGCTGATAGCACATTTCGCGAGGCAACCTGGTGACGCAAAAAGACTGATGTAATAAAATAAATAAATTTCGACCAATACTTTTGTTGCCGATATGGGTCTACGTCGGACGGTGGCGCTACCTTCCGACTCCATCATCAGACCAGCTCAATAGTGCCATATTATTTTATTGTCGTCGAAGCTACGTAGGCATACCAAATTTCAGCTCAGTCGGTCACCGGGAAGTGGTTCAGATGTTCCTTGCAAGATTTGACCCGAACATACATATTTACATAATAGCAATTTTATTAAAAAGCTTATAAAAACAGTCGCGTTCACGGCTTTTGAGTAATGCATAAACCTTCGAGACGCGAGGCCCTCGGACCGCGAGCCCTTAGGCGGTGGCCCACGTCGCCCACACCCTTCGCCGCCTCTGTCCACAGCCGCACTCGCTACGCACGAAAACGCAATTTTAGCGCCAGCCACCCGACAGTCGGATACACTGTTCGTAGTAGATTATCGCTACATAGCGGAAAAAAGTTGCTACAAGCTACAGCGTAGCACTCGTAGCAGTGGCTGGTGGTGAATGAATGTACATGCACACGCCCGAAATGACGAAGACCGAACCGAAGTGACCGAAGTCATGAAAAATAAATTAAACTGTTGGATTTCTCGTTAACTGTTCTATTGAACTAAGCCAGTGACGTAATCAAATCCCAGTGCACTTATATATATTTGTCCACAATTAATGGCATGCACTCCTTTTTAACTGGTGTATTTCATCAATTGACGGCGACTTTTAGGCAATCACCAGCAACTTATTAGAGAAACGAGTTCATGGCTGTCGGACGCGAAGACAAAAGTTCTGTTATAGAGTATTTACTCTGGTGGACTAAAACAGTAGCATTATGGGGTTCTGTCAAGTCTCCGTTACTAATAAGTGGAGTAAACGTGGACTAGCTCAGCCATGCTTTGTCTTTATCTGCCATTGTGGGGGCCATTTGCAACGGTAAAAGATGGCGGATGTGTAATTTGTGTTAAATTTGTATTTTTGTGTATTTAGGTGTAAAAAGTTCTTTTCTGATAGTGAAGCCTTTGTGTTGCACAGTGATAGAAGACTTGGACTTATTTCGTGTATCAGGCATCTTCTCGTTTCAAGTGGACTCGCAGTGGTGCAGAGGTTAAAACTATCTTGACCTCTGCCCTACATATCACCGTACAACGTTGCCCCCAATCTTCCTAGAGAAGATTGGATTGTATTTTATTGCTATATTGATTTGTAATTATATATACTTAACAATGGCGAAAACATATCCCCGCGGTAGTAGCTGTTGAAGTACGCCGGACCAAAAATGAAGAAGAAGATCTGCCATTGTGATATTTGAATTCAGTAATTCGTCACTTTAATTAAATGTGTCCAGAGATAATTTTGGCGGACGGTACCTTGACGCTAAAACGTACAAAAATAATGACGTATGCGCCCAAAAATATACGCATATAATGCACTTTTAAAAATAGTATTTTATGATTGATAAACTCTCGACATACAAAAATGTGGGTCAGGTCTCGGCAGCTCTTATAAAACGCTAAGTTTCATAATTAAAAATATCTTAGCAGAAGGTAGAAGGAAGAAAAAATACTTTACTTTATAAACGTTTGCCTTAGTGAAACAATATTATTTTCTCGTTTATCTACACAGATAATTACTTTTTCTATTTTAATAAACGCAGACGTTCATTGCTTTTTCTTAGCAAAAAGTGTCGGATTGTAAGGTTAATTAAATACGGTGACACGACACCGGCTTACGGAAGACGAATCGGGTAGGAAACAAAAAATTAGGGCTTGAGGCGTCAACAAAAACCTCGCGTCACAAATGAATTGATTCGTGTAATCAATTTTTTACCTTCCCGAGTTCTGGACTCACGGAACCGCTCATTCACTCAGATCTGATTAAACCGGTCAATCATTCGGTCTCACCGTTCACTAAACTGGAAAATTAGTTGGCTTCAATTAGATGTTGTGAGGTGATAAACTATTTGCCGAATTTTCGTTCGGTTTTTTTGGTGGGCTCAATCGCGATGATTGTTAAAATGAAATTCATCAAGCTTAGCGTCAATTCGGTCAGTCATTTATTTTTCCATTGAGCCAGTTGGGCAGTCGTGTATAAACCTGAGCCAACTAATTCAACAGCGGATAATTCAGTTAAGCCGTAAACTATTAACTGCCAAAACCTGCAAAGTTCCAGTCAGTAAACGTATTATATAATTATATGATCGTTTAAGATCGTCCTGATGCTGATGTCCTGATATACATGAATCTTCCTTACATCTATACACGAGTAGTATAAAAAAACCCGGCCAAGTGCGAGTCGGACTCGCGCACGTAGGGTTCCGTACCACTATACATCTAAATAAATGTTTTTCATTATTCTTTATTATATTGGAGTTGATTGAATGAAAGGTAAAATGCGGTTTACGATTTATAACGTATTAAAAAAAAACTAATTATTAGATCTCGTTCATACCAATTTTCGGTGGAAGTTTGCATGGTAATGAACATCATATATTATTTTTACATTTATCATTCCCTTATTTTAGAAGTTACGGGGGGGGGGGACACACATTTTTCCACTTTGGAAGCGTCTCTCGCGCAAACTATTCAGTTTAGAAAAAATGTATATTAGAAACCTCAATATCATTTTTGAAGACCTATCCATAGATACCCCACACGTATAGGTTTGATGAAAAAAATAAAAATAAAAATAGATATTGTATAAATATTATTTTCAAACTAGTGACGAGCTCTGTTTTAATTAGGGAGTTATTAAGACAGTAACAAATATACGTTTTTCTTTCTACAATGAGTTCTGTTTTGTTCCTTATAATTGCTTCTATATGTTAGCTCTTTGCTGCGGGATACAGGAAGCGTTGCGACAAAAGTCGCAGATACTTAGTAGGTATCTACTTACTTACCTGTGTCTTTACTTATTTACACTAACCGGCGAGTCTTCGCCACTAACTTCTTGACTTGAGCAAAGTTTCCTCTTTTACCGTTGTCTTGGTTACGAGTAGGTATCCTTGGCAGTGAAGTGACCACGAAGTGACCCTGCCTACGAAACTAGTGGTTCGAGCTTCGATTCTTGGTGTGGGCCAATATGTATGTGAGTATTTTGTTTCCGAGTCTGGAATGTTTTCTATGTACATTAGTATATATATTTCTGTATACATATGTAGGTATGTGTTGTTAATTACCATTTTACAAACCAGATTAGTTTGGGACTAGGTCAAATTTATTTGTACTGGTACATATGTAAACACTTTATAGTACATATGTCGGCAACCAAGCGCAGCAACGCCATCTAGCGTCTGGTTGGAAGACTTCTTCGTGACGTATTAGCAGCAGAGGAAGGGGGGAATCAGAAGTCTATAAAAGGATCGACAGAAGAGGGCTCGGGCGTCTTAATCTACTACCTTTCATGGGAGAAGCATAGGAGGGGTGTCGCCTTAAATTAATGTTGTGATAAGTTCTCATTACTTTGATTACCTTTAATAAACGTATAAAAGTTGATGTTGTTCCTATTTAAGTAATCCATCTCTCTAGTTAAGTAGATTTCATCAGAAGTGGGATAAACAACGCGCGCCATGGGCAAGCGGAAGCGCTCCAAGCGGAAACATGCACGTTCATCTTCCACCTCGAGTTCGAGTGGCAGCGAAAGTCGGACAAGAAATCCGTCACCTCCACCAAAACGTAGCAGAAAGGAAAAGAGAACAACAAAGGTATCACACAGAGCTGATACCTCAACTGTGAGTACAGGAAATGTTTCTACTGTCCTGAATAACATTATACCCGAATTCGACCCCTTACGAGATGACATAGGTGCTTGGCTTAGTATTATACAGTCTTATGCTGAAACTTTTGTATGGTCAGATGAGGTAATTAGGTATCAGGCTCTTAACAAACTGAAAGGATCCGCGAAAACCTGGTATGACTCATTATTGCGAACAGAGAAGCAGTGGCCTTCATGGCGTTGGGTAGACTGGCGGCAAAGATTAGCTTCTAGCTTTCAAATACGTCGCGACATGTTCCGACTTTTAAAAGAAGTAGTGGATAGGAAACCGGCCGACAACCAGTCATTGTACGAATTTTATTTCGAGCAAAAAAGTAAAATCGACCGCTTATCGTTAAATTTCTCGGAAATGGACATAATATCACTAATTGTCGGTAATATAGGAGACTCTGGGATAGGGGCATCCATCGAAGCTAGTAACTTTACAACATGCGATAGTTTGGCTAGTTTCCTCCATGGACGTACCTACAAATCTAAAACAGTAAAACAATTCAGTTTCAACGTACGGGATGGACAAAACAAGCCAGCCGGACTATTGTCTTCCACACAGCCTAGTACGTCCACAAGTACACCAACTGTGAGTGGTTCTAGTCACACCGTTCCTTCCAATAACAATTACTTTAATCAAAGTCAACGAAAACCAATCGAGTGTCATTTATGTGGCGGTAACCATAAAAAGATTAATTGTGAGAAATTAAATCGTAAATGTGAATTTTGTGGCAAACGGGGGCATCTAGAATCCATGTGCTACCATAAAAAGAATTCAATGAAATCAGAAAAACAAGAAAAACCACACGAGACCAAATTTGTTTCTACCCTCGATCCACGAAATAAATTCATAAAAAAGGTTTACATTAATGATTTTTCTTGCGATGCGTTTATAGATACTGGGAGTAGTTGTTCTTTAATATCTCAGTCATTGATAGACAAATATTTGCTTAAAAGTGTTGCATTGCCGTTCCCCGTCTTGTTGCAAGGTTTCACAAAAGAAAATACAAAGAACGTCCATCATAAGGTAGTACTCGATTTGACATTAGATTCCGTGTGTTTGAAGAACATTGATTTCTTTATAATTAACGATTTAGCGGACTGTAGTATGTTGATTGGAAGAAACGTGACTGAACGCTCTGATTTGGTGTATTCGCGGGTGGGAAATCGCCTCCAATTCGATTACGCTAAAACATTTAATGAATTTTGTAACAATATCGTAGGGTTTGAATTGGATGCGGATTCACATCAAAGCGAATTAACAGCTCTGTTTAGGACATATAAGGATTGTGTTGCATCGAACACTAAGGAGTTAGGAAAAGTTGTTAATCACGAAATGATTATTGAGGTCACTAACCCGCAACCTGTTCAATGCAGACCCTTTAGGTCATCTCATGCTGATAGAAAGATTATTAGAGAAATGGTAAACGAACTCTTAGAGAATAATATAATCTGTGAAAGCAACTCGCCATATGCGAGCCCCGCTCTATTAGTTAATAAAAAAAACGGGGAAAAAAGGCTCTGTATTGATTACAGGATGCTGAATAAAGTCACTGTTCAGAACAAATATCCGATGCCACGCATCGAGGACCTCGTAGATAGACTTCAGGGTCATAAATGTTTCACTAGCCTGGACTTAAAGAGTGGATATTACCAAATCCCAATGCACCCTGACTCGATAGATAAAGTTGCTTTTATTACGGAAGACGGGCACTATTCGTTTCGTCGGGTTCCATTTGGATTGGTAAATGCGCCCTCAGTATTTCAACAAATGATGAATAAAGTACTGGGGAACCTCAGGTTTGAAAATGTGATATTATACTTGGACGATGTGTATTTGGTAACAGAAACAGTTGAAGAAAATCTTGTGTTGCTCGAACGTGTTTTGAAAATCTTTCGTGAAAATGGATTGACACTTAATTTAAAAAAATGTCACTTTTTCAAATCTGAAATAGAATTTTTAGGGTATAAAATTAAACCTAATCGTGTTATGCCAAACGAATCCAAATTGGAAGCTGTAGAAAACTTCCCGGTCCCAAAAACCGTACACCAACTTCGACAGTTTCTAGGTCTCGTTAGCTATTTCAGAAAATTCATTAAGAACTGTGCTATGATTTCTGCTCCTTTGACGAGACTGTTGAAGAAGGATACAGTTTGGGTATGGGATTTTGTTCAGGAACAAGCGTTTATAACACTAAAACATAAACTCACATCAGACTCTGTGTTATCAATTTACGACCCAAATAAAGAACACGTTTTGTACACGGACGCGAGTAGGGAGGGGCTATCGGGTATTTTAATGCAGGTTACTGAAGAAGGCGAGAAACCTGTGCATTATTATAGCCGACAAACCACAAATGAAGAAAAAAAATATCACTCTTTTGAATTGGAGATGTTAGCCATTGTTTGTTCCCTTCAAAAATTTCGGTTATATTTAC
The DNA here is from genome assembly GCA_923062465.1 of Acleris sparsana. Taxonomy (NCBI): domain Eukaryota; kingdom Metazoa; phylum Arthropoda; class Insecta; order Lepidoptera; family Tortricidae; genus Acleris; species Acleris sparsana. Next base: position 3,837,815 of record OV281288.1, read on the forward strand.
TGGGGTCATGCTTTAAAATTGTCACCGACTGTAGTGCGGTTCGATACGCTTTAACTAAAAAGGAGATTATTCCCCGGATAGCACGCTGGGTGTTGACAACGCAAGAATTTGCGTTCGACATTATTCATAGAGAAGGGACACGTATGCAACACGTAGACGCGTTAAGTCGTAACCCCGTGCCATCCGGAGAAAAATCAGAAAGCGAAATCATTTTATCAATAACTGAGGCAGATTGGCTACTAACAGTCCAATTACAAGACCCAGATTTAAAAAAAATTAGGTCAATAATTGAGTCAGGAGATGTCGATAATCATAAAAAAGACTTTACTAACTATGAGGTTTTAGGAGGGAAAGTTTACAGAAGAACGTCCCAGGGCCGTCGTTGGGTGGTTCCAAAAAACTGCATATGGCAGATCATAAAATGTAACCACGACGACCTCGGACACTTTTCTGTAGATAAGACCGTTGAACGTATAGGCTCTCAGTACTGGTTTCCTAGGATGAGACACGTTGTAAAAAAATATATAAAAAATTGTATAAATTGCATTTACAATAAAAAGAAAGGTGGTGCTAAAGAAGGCGAATTATACCCGTTGCCAAAATATGCAAGACCCTACCACACACTACATCTCGATCATCTAGGCCCTTTTGTGAAAACTAAAAACAAAAACCAATACTTATTAGTTGCGGTAGATGCTTTCACTAAGTTTGTGTTTATCTTTGCGGTAAAATCAACAAAAACTTCATGCGTCATTAAAGAACTTGAGAATACGTCAAAAACCTTTGGAAACCCTAAAAGGATAATAACCGATGCCGGAAGTAGTTTTACTTCAATCGAGTTTATTCAGTATTGCTCTGGTAGGAATATACACTTGCATACAGTGGCGACAGGCATGCCGCGTTCAAACGGTCAGGTTGAACGTTTTAACAAGACAATCCTTGAGGCGTTAAAAACCCTAGGCGCCAATACAACCGAAGATAGATGGGATCAGTATGTAAAAATATTACAGCAGGGTTTAAACAGCACCATCCATAAAACTATAAAAGCAGTCCCTAGCGAAGTCTTTTTCGGATATAGAATACGTAGTGATAGTGATAGTTTAGCACCAGACTGTGACGAAAGCCTGACTGTAGATGTTACAAAGTTGCGTGAGGATGTAGACAGTAATATTAAGTCCAATGCACAATATCAGAAAGAGAGGTTTGATCGTTCCCGAATAAAAGCTCGAAAATACACTGTGGGAGATTTGGTTATGGTTACCATTCAAAGTCACAGTAACGACGGGAAAAGCAAAAAACTGTTACCCGTCTATAAGGGTCCTTTTCAAGTCAGTAAGGTTATGGGAAATGATAGGTATGAGGTGACGGAGGTAAAGGGCAGCGAACGAACTAATAAAAAGTACACGGGCGTGACTGCTGCTGAGAATATGAAACAATGGATTTGTATTAACGATTGGAGTGAAAATTAAAGGTAAAATATTGTGGTACTTATCTGATAAGCCACGTCGGCAAGGTAAGAAAATAACATGTAAGTAGAAAAACATCATTAGTATGGTTTGTTGTTTATTTATTTTAATATATACATACTTACACAAAAACCTTTTTTTTAACAACAAACCCGAAGTAATATATATTGCATTTAAAAGTACCTATACAGCTTTTAACACTTTATTTATTTTCCAAAATGCGTTTATAAACAGGTCTTTATTTATGGTAATTTAGGTAAACACAAGACTTAAATTTATATACTAATAAAATAGATTATTTGAAATTCAGAGTCAAGATAAATGCTTCAACGTGTTTTATTATTATTCTTCTGTGGCATGACGTGTTTCATATCTGGACTTTACTGACACCTAAGTGTAGGTTATTGGTTTGAATCGAGTTTGGCACACGTAAAATCTTAATTGTTGCGTGGCGGCCTTTTAAGTAGGTGCCAACCGATCGTAACCCAAGGCGAACGTGTTTAAAGTTAGAAATTCTCTTTAAACATAGGCGGTCTATAAAAACAACTTATACCATGGCTGTCACTAAAGTGTAAATGAAAACGGCTACTTATGTCATATTGGAAGAATGAATCATACTAACTTAACATAACATGAATAACGCTCTCATTTAACTTCGTTATGTTTCAGCATGTATCTTAACTCGTAGGGCGGCTGAGGCAGCCGCCTTGCAGGATGACCGTGTCGGCAACCAAGCGCAGCAACGCCATCTAGCGTCTGGTTGGAAGACTTCTTCGTGACGTATTAGCAGCAGAGGAAGGGGGGAATCAGAAGTCTATAAAAGGATCGACAGAAGAGGGCTCGGGCGTCTTAATCTACTACCTTTCATGGGAGAAGCATAGGAGGGGTGTCGCCTTAAATTAATGTTGTGATAAGTTCTCATTACTTTGATTACCTTTAATAAACGTATAAAAGTTGATGTTGTTCCTATTTAAGTAATCCATCTCTCTAGTTAAGTAGATTTCACATATAAACAAAAGAGATAACAATTTATAAGATACACAAAAATATAGCAGGCATGTATAGAGGTGAGCTTACCCCTTTAAGGGATCAGTTTCAGTTGAAAATCTAGTACTCCTGGACTTGGGTGTTCACAAAATAAACGGCGTACGTACATTTCCGCCCGACTTGAAACACATGCCGATTGGAGCGTGTGAAGAGCTTCTCGGCCCGTAAGTTGGTACGTGTGGGTGGCACTTAAGTGACTTCTTTCTGCATGTCGGGTCGTACACTACACTTCCGATGAACGTAACACTTGTCACGTTCCGAGTTTGCAACGGATTATACATGTAGGTAGATTTAAAACGTACGTGAAAAGTTAATATTGGTTCAAGCAGTAGTGTTCGCATTGTTGTGGTAAGTAAGGTATTCATTCCAACTTAGTTCTCAGGGTTGGCATTATTGCACCACCATAGAAAAGAATTTGGTGAAGGAATATGATCTTAAATTTAAGCAGCGCTCGTTCTTCTCTACTTCATACAATTATTAAATGACTTAAAACACAAATGTAATTAAAAACATCTTTCATAGTAGACTCAACCTTTTTAGTTACATTCTAATCTCGAATATTAGATTAACAGACATAGAGATTTAAACAAAACATCTTACTTATAGGTGCTTAGTATGAATGTATTTATACTCTTTCTTGTACAAGAATATAAAAGAAGATAAAATACAATTCAGACTAAAATAATATCAAGTACAAAGGCATTGTTTTCCTTTTAGTTGTATTTGTTTTCAGTAAAAATCGGGTCCATAACCTGCTCGGCTAGCACAAGTTGCCTGCGACCCGGTTGTCGCTCGGATCTCCCTTTCTATCTAGTCAGCAGTGATAGAGACGCTATGAGCGAGAAAATATAACTTGTGCTACCCGTGCTGTTTACACAATCTGATAAAAGCTGCCTTCCTCCCGACCGAAAGTCTACTAGTTATTGACGTGGACATAAGGCCATTGTTACGTAATACCCCCTATTCCCAACAGGGCGGTTAGCGGCAAGTCGAGAGTTGCACAACTTCTTTGTTTTTTTACGTTTCGACTTTGTTTCTAACGGCTGTTGAGATTTAGTAGATAGCTTGACCCCACCTTGTATATACTTTAGGTTACAAAGAAGCAACAAGGAAGGATTAAAAAATAGTTAATTACTTTAGGAATGCGATTTTTGCGTGCAGTGGTAAAGCAGATCATAAGATAAGCAATAAAAAATTCAGGAGTTGAATGCTGACTTCCAGTCAACAAAACATTTATTTTATTATTTGAGTTGAAAGTCTACCATTTTTCTTATTGTAACGTAACCTATATGCTTGCTTTGTTTACATTCCCATAGACTATATATTTTTTTGTTTTTTCTTTTTCCTTGGTGTTGCCAACTTTAGCAGGCTATAAATTTTATGGTCGATCAAGACGTTCGAGATAACTTCGAACAAATGATTGTATTTGATCCTTGATGTTTTTTTTAACGTTGTTTTGTGTTAAGTGTGTCGCTTTCCGTCTCTTCACCAAGCGGTTCCAACGAAGACCAGATCTGGCTTTACCTACGGCTAGCGACTGCTGAGTTGGGACCGTTTCGAAACAATTTCTCTGTGTCTTGATATTTTTGTATCTATGTAATGTGGTTTTGTATTGTTGCGAATAAATGTCTGTTTATTTTAGTTTAATTCCTGTTCTAGAGCAAGAAGCACAAATTTTCTGTCTTTTTCTAACTTAATGGTTAGTTTTGTTTGCTAGTCTAAACTTCGCTTTACGCTGTAATAAAGATGGACATAATGGACTATATCATAGACTTTTATGGTGGTCCAGGAATCCAAGTATTTGACTGTTTTAACGTCAATGTGCTTGTTGCAATTGAATTTCAGTTGCAATAGTCTTCCAAGTGTTCTTATGCACCGATAGAATTTTAAGAAGGAAAAGGTTCTAGTATTATTATAATTTCAATCAAACGTTTACTCACTGGGAATAATAATATAATTTTACAAGACTGCACATCTGTCGGGTCGCCAATTTATTTACTGCAGCATTTTGGTATACCTACTGAGTAAAAATTATATAATTCTAACTGCTGAACGAATTATGGTGCAATTTAGCATGGAGGGACAAAGTCCAAGCTCCGGGCCCATACATATATTAATCGGTCATTCTCTTGATTTGTGTTCTCGGTCTAATTAACGCGTCGCTATTTTTCCAGTTGCTTTTTAATACATTTTGTAACAAATTTAGTAACATATCGACCGTTCAAACTTTATTGATTATTGGGCACCATATTATTTTTAGCGGTTAATTAACTAGAAAGGTTTTTATACTTGTGTGACGCGTTAATTAGAAAAAAACACTCGTTAATTAGAATTATTAGCTTTTGAGGGATGCGCGAATTTGAATTATGACGCGTTCATTAGAATATTTTTTTAAGGGATAATTTTCGTGAATTCATTTAATATATTCAATCTTCTTCAAAGTTCTCCATTGAATATTAAACGAGTACCTACTATGTAAAGAAAGTCGCGGGACAAACCTAGCATGACTCGTTCGTTTGCACTAGGGGTTAGCAACCCCTCTTACTCATATAGAAAGGCAGGCCATGTAATTCTATCGCTAATGCGTTCTATAACGCGGAGCGGTGTGAGTCTCCATTAGTCTGCTTTTATAACATAGTACGTAAGTGGTGCGCGAGGGACCAATAGGATTATTTTAATTTTCTAGCCTAGCTTAGCGGAGCTTAAGGACCTATTGATAGTTTTTTCTTGTGCTTTACTTAGCTGCTTCGCATAAAGGCCCCCATACCATACATCATCAGTTTTTCCTTCAGTTCTAACTGACCGGATTAAAATAGCATGGTGTGTGTAATTTGGCCTGAAGACAAATCGCATCAGTTGCCTTTACAATTTGCCTGATCAGACAGACTTCCATACATGATCAGTTTTGCCTTCAGTTCTAACAGACCGGATCAAAATAGCATGGTGTGTGTAATTTGGCCTGAAGACAAATCGCATCAGTCGCCTTTACAATTTGCCTGATCAGACAGACTTCCATACATGATCAGTTTTGCCTTCAGTTCTAACTACCCGGATCAAAATAGCATGGTGTGTGTAATTTGGCCTGAAGACAAATCGCTTCTGATCTGACAGACTTCCATACATGATCAGTTTTGCCTTCAATTCTACAGGCAGTCAGTCTTCAGTCAGTCTTGGCAAAGTTACCTGAACTGAGCGGAAGTTGCCATGAGTGATGTATAGGGGCCTCGGAATCATCGCAGCTGACCAAATTGACATAAGAGTTTAGGTACTTGGTAATCACAGCCATTGTCACCTATTGTAAATAAAGTATGGCCGCAAAAAATTGGGTTGGAAATAGAAAGTAGCAACTGCAAACATACTTTGACACAAAAGCGTTTTGAATTTTTGAACAAAGAGGTACTAATTAAAATCGCGTAGCTGTCAAAAAAAAAACCATACACGTTTAGGTCCGGGCGAAAACGTTTCTCACCCCCAATCGAGTCCGATTTTCACGATTTTTGAATATGTTGTACTTTAATTTTGTTTTTTTAAATTTGTTTTGTTCTATGAAATATTTTCTTGGAAATGAAAACGTATACAGACATACATGAATTAACCACGTATTAAAAAACCGTAAAAATCGGACGAGGTTTACGGGAGAGAGAGAGAAACGTTTTCGCATTTTGTATGGAGATTTTTAGCTTCACAATCCTCATAATATCGATCACTAGGGATGATTAGGGATGACACTAAACTAAACACGGCGAGCCTAACTTGATCCGCGCGCATATACCTATACTGCCTCTCATGGCGTCTTTAAACTTGGTTATTTTCACCGCGACTCTCCTAGGCGTTGGAACCTTAAGCCGCATAATACCCACGAGCGCAGAGATTAAATTATGATGGTTGGTCTTAAAAGGATAAAATAAACGAAGTTCTATCAGTAAGTTACAGCGCTATAATCAGAAATAATTCTAGATACTGTTTTAGTTGAAATACCTCGTAATATGGTATTAGTGATTAAATACCAACAAAGAGGCATTGACCCCTTTATCCCTTCCATTCCTGTAAAGCGTCCGAATCGGTCTATCCGTTTGTGACCGACGATGCCACAAACATAAACCCTGACACGCAGATACACGATGCACACGTTAAGGTCAAAACCCTCGCCTTTTTGTTCGGGTTTAAAAAAAAGGGTAAAGGTACGTTTCACGGTATGCATAGTCGGAATAGCGCAATGAGCACACGCCCTGAAGGAGCGAATTTGGATTACTTTCAATTAAAATACTTGATAGAACATTCTTACCGAAGCTTTCGACGGAGTTGGCAGCTCCTCGCTAGCCTTGCTTGCCTGTTCACTTATTTGAAGGTATTTTACTTAAAGGTTGGTACAGAAGATTTGGAATGCTTGGAATGATCGATGAACTAAACGTAAGTTTGGTCGAGTGAGTATATCAGGCATAGTACAACTTATGTGGAATTCGAATGAAAGTTTATGTAACCAGAGCAATTGAGGGTAAGTTGATTTTCACACGGCAAGCCATATTAAACGCGTCCATGTTTTTTATACGGGAAACGCAAAGCGTCCGAGTCGTTTTTTTGCATTAACAACTTTTTTTTTTACCCCCTTGTGACTTGAAGAGCTACTACCGCGGGAATATGGTGTTTCCACAATAAAGTGATTTCGCCAGTGTCAAGTATATATAAGTATAAATCAATATAGCAATAAAACACACTCCAATCTTCTCTAGGAAGATTGGGGGCCACGTTGTACGGTGATATGTAGGACAGAGGCCAAAATAGTTTTAACCTCTGTACCACTGCGAGTCCATTTGAAACGAGAAGTAAGATGCCAGGATACACGAAATAAGTCCAAGTCTTCTATCACTGTGCAACACAAAGTCATTAAAATTACAAATCACTAACAGAAAAGAACTTTGAACACCTAAATACACAAAAATAAAAACTAATGCAAATTACACATCCGCCATCTTTTGACGTTGCAAATGGCCTCCCATTAGCAACTTAAAGTAAAGTCTCTGCCGGCTTAGCATGCAAGCCGATATTTAGTGTCATATTTGACGTTACTTGGTGTCAAATATAAAGTTGCTAGTAAAATTAAACAATATTTTCCATCAAACTTATTAAGGTGTCACGAAACAGTCATGATCAAGCACCTTGCTTACAGCACGCAGGATATACCCTTATAATCTGTGGGCAGGATAACCATAGACAGAAAACTAATTTAATTTTCACTGACATAATGTCAGTGATATTGCTATCAAATCAAGAAAGTAAACAAATACATAATTTAGGTAGATCCAGGTAGGTAGATATGCAACGTTAAAAGTCGGTGGATGTGTTTTTTGTTTTAGTTTGGTATTTTTGTGTATTTAGGTGTTCAAAGTTCTTTTTATAGTCCGGCTTCTATGCTATTTTTTATTGTATGGGTTTCTCACTTGCTTGAAGGATTTGAACGATTTATTTCTTTATTCTAGCAATACCGAAAAATAACAAAGTATTACATGAACGTCACACTTTAAGATGCGCTTTTATTTAAAACCTGAAACCCTAACGTTAGAATAAGGAATACACATATTTGACACCTTAGTTTGACACCAACTAACGTTTGACGTATTTTAGCGCCTTGCATGCTAAGCCCGGCGCTGGTACCACCACAAACAAACATTGGCAGAATATGACTACTAAAAGTGCCCTTGCGGCCTATTTACAGAATAAAGTTTTCCAAAACATATCGCAAACCCAAAGTCGATATTCTACATTTCAGGGCTTCATCATTATCTGCTGAGCCGGGATTCCAGGCTTTAAAAACCATATCTTTGACTTTTTTGATAGCTTTTATTTACCAATTTATTTATAATAGCGGCCAAGTAAAAAACAATGTTCATCAATTTGGAGAAAAGTGGACAAAACACCAGTCACTTTCTGTCCAGTAAGTGCGAGAGTGACGGATGCTTTATCCGGTGCGATAAATGCGACCATAATACGGGCCCTGCGGGCCTAGTATGGTTGCGTTTATCGCGTGACAAAATGTGGATAGAGCCTCCGTCACTCTCGTACTTACATACGTGTCAAAGAGTGAAGGATATCAGGCCCGCTGGTAACGTAAAAATCGGAGGCCATTTGCAACGTCAAAAGATGGCGGATGTGTAATTTGTTTTAGTTTTTATTTTTGTGTATTTAGGTGTTCAAAGTTCTTTTTTGTTAGTGATTTGTACTTTTAATGCCTTTGTGTTGCACAGTGGTAGAAGACTTGGACTTATTTCGTGTATCTTGGCATCTTACTTCTCGTTTCAAGTGGACTCGCAGTGGTACAGAGGTTAAAACTATCTTGGCCTCTGTCCTACATATCACCGTACAACGTTGCCACCAATCTTCCTAGAGAAGATTGGATTGTGTTTTATTACTATATTGTTATATATACTTGACACTGGCGAAATTAGAGTCTGGCAAACGAAAGCTGTCCACAAGAACGGGCGGCAATTCAAAATATCTGCAGCAGATATCAATGTCTGTACACTAAACAAACGGAGTTGATAGATAGAAACAATCATTTAACATTTCTGACAGATAAAATAATATCAACTACGTTTAGTATCGCCTAATCCAGCTTATCCAGCTGCTGATTTTTGAATTGCCGCCCTTTTTTGTGGACAGCTTTCATTTGCCAGACTCTACTTCATAGTGGAAACGCCATATTCCCGCGGTAGTAGCTGTTCAAATCGCAGCGGGGCAAATAATAAAATAAAAAAACTTGAAAATTAAAGCATTATCCATGAACTGCACCTACACTAAACTTAATTAAAAAGAGCGCTTGAGCATGTTCCGACCTTTTTGATTAACCGCATCAATCACTTACATTTGTAGAAGCTGACTGTACTAACTGACTCCTGTCACCTATCATTGTCACTTGCGAAAATTGGGCTCGAATATTCCACTGCCAAATAAATGGCAGCGTTTACAACCGCCCCCGAATGCATTTTCGATTCACGACAGCCTAATCAAAGGGTAAGATTGTTCCCTAACGAACGAAAGATGTCCGTTTCTTTCTTCTTTAATCTGTAGCAAGTTGCTCGCAACGTTAACTCCACTTTAATTGGTGTTTAACTTCAAGTTAGGCTATGATTAAGTCCTGTGCGTTAGCTTAATTGTGCTAGGCGAAAATTGGAGGGCTTCTTCATTGATTTTATCTCATTAGGAGGATTACTGTCTCTGTGGAGCATCTTGGCTTAATTGGAGAGTAATGGGATGAGTTAGATCATTGTTATCTTTGTTAAAGTAGATTTACTCTGTCTATTATACATAATATAATAGGATTAATAGGTACAGTGGTTGTCACATAATTAGGGACGCTTGCGATTTTCCCACATAATTGCCTACAAATATGACTTTAAATTCTGACAATGTAGTAAAAAGACTCGAAAAAGAAATGCGTTTAAACTAAGGTTTAAATGCATGTACAATATATGTATCTTTGTTGAATAAAAATATTTAATCTGATAAGGATTTGGAATTATAGATGTTTGGCGTTCATACAAAGTTGAAAAACTTTTTATGGACGCGTTAGAACTAAGTTTTTAAATCCGTATAAAATATAAGGCCCATTCTTAACAGGAATTCGCTTTACATCAGTTTAAACCGTAGGTGATGATCTAAAGTTAATTGTACTTAGCAATAAAATTGGCCCAGAATTTTTCGATTAGTAGTTCGAGTTGTAGGTAAATGTATACGCATTTGGAGAGGTTACTGTAGGTCATCAATATAATAATAAAAAAAAATTTGCTTGATGTGTAAATAAAAAACTTTTATTTCAATCATATAAGTGTGACTTTGGATATCTTGGCGCTTTGGCCCTTTCGATTCCTTCGAGCCAGCTTCATAAGTAGCATATACCTATTTAAACCAATTTGACTTAACATATATTTTTATCCTTAGTCACACCTAAATCAAATTACAGTTCGAAATAGGTAGATAAAGTTGTACTACTTTCGCAGCGGGCTCGAAGGTACCTTGACACTATGAAATTGATTCCTAGAATGGGGAAAACGCGACGGGAAAAAAAGGCGCCAGGGGAGAAACGTCTGCGAAAAATTAAATTCGGGAAAAGCGAGAATGGAAATAGCAATTTAATGGCATTGATCTAAAGCACCTCAACACCAAACGTTTGTCTAAACTCAATATACATAGAATTGGTACTAATTGAATTGATATTGATAATTCGAATTACCCGTGGAAGCGTGTATATCCCGGCAGCGACCGGCAAGCACCATATTGGTAAACATGTTTGCATTGCACAAAACCTTCGTGAAATCGAACCGCTGTTTCTTTTTGCCATGTTATTTTTCGCCAGTTTAACGTCAATTAACCTCGGTTTACCGTCCGTGCCACCGGCGGTATCTGCAGGCCGGTCACGTCGTGCTCGCTCTGTTGATCTAAACGTGTGCTTGATTAGTGATTACCTACCGCCTTCTGCGGCCTTGGTAAATACGACAACTAGCTTTAAACTAAAATATAAAATAAATGGACTAATCATTTGATATGCGGTAAAGCTATCACAACAAATGGTTTAAAGCAGAGAAGTCTCCCACTTAAACGCCTGGGGACTTCTTTCTGTGGTACTTTGTCACTTTATCTTCATGTTCGAATTGCTGCACTAATCTGTCAAAGACGTTAAAGTGACAAGGTATTAAAGTGTGCAGAAACTTATAAGGCTGATCGTACCTTAAATTTATCTAATTGTAACTATCATTTGCAATATCGTTTGTTATTATGTTTTACTAGAGACTTGCTCTCGATTCGGTTCGGTCTATGTCAGCTATCTGTAACACCCGGACATAAACCATTATGAGACATAAAAATCTTCCTCTTGAGTCATTCTATCTATTGATGAAAACCGTATCAAAATCCGTTGGGTAGTTTGAAAGATGACAGACGGCGGGAAGCGACTGTTTTATACTAGGTATGTAGTGATACAGAATTCGACACATGACAAACCAAGGAATTAATTTGAGTAAAATACCTGGCCAATGCTATTTATTTTATTTATATGTACCATCGGCCAAAAGTGTGGTCTACCACCGTACGGTTGAAGTTCATTTACACGTCATGATACAACAAGTTAAATTTTCCCTTGCTATAATATTATGACAGTGACAAGTCAACCTTAGCGATAATAAGATCTCATAGAAACTTTTGTCAAAACTGGTTGACCACTTTCTTGGCCGACCTACCTAGTAGATATATTATATAGTATATTTTTAAATAAATTAAAAGTATAACCAATTGTGTCCTTAGTCCTTTTATACACTGCCTACCGTAATCAATTTATCCGTCGTTGGCTGTAAACCTAGAGTGGGAATATATCCCTAATTGGCAAAGAACAAGTTCAATACTATTTTTAATCACTAAAAGTTATGTCCGCTGATGTAGTTGTTGTTTACCCGTATTAAAACGAGAGTAACTCTGTTAAAAAGTCTTCATATTGGCCACCCTTTTTCTACAACTCAGTCAGTATAAGGTCCTTGGTCGAGCGTGGTCCCCCCCGCGTCCCGCAGACCATAGGAGCGCCGAGCGTAAAGCGGTCGAGCTTGAGTTATATCGTGGCCTCGATTGAGACCTCGTTTAGAATTTTACCAAGTACATGGTGGTCGCGCTGCGGACGTAATTGGTTTTATGTAAATATAGCCAGGCCAAGGAGCGCTGGGGCTAGGAAGACAGCGGGTTTGCTTGAGAGCGAAATACGTAGTGTTTTAAATCGTCAATATTGCTCCCCAATTCTCGAATTTCCGGTCTTGACTGTATGCTCAATTTTAATGGTGGAACGTTAAAGTTAAAGGCTGCCAGGTCGTATCGTAAAAAAGAAATTGAAAAGCATAGAGGCATTCCATCTTAGTTATCAGTCTTAGTCACGCATTAGCAGACATAGGACTGCAGTCCCAAGATTGTAGTCATAAGATTGCATTTATCTATGTCTCAGACTCCACTTACCATCAGGTCTCATTCACATTTGCCTTCTCCAAGTCATAAAAGGCAACTCAAGAAGGGGCGTGTACCGAGTCAAACGTACGGCAGTAGAATGAAATTGGATTCTCAACGATTCCATATTAATTAAAAACGTACATGATACATAAATTTACTTTTTTTTTAAATAGGTATGGTTAATAAGGAGCAATCAAACATCCAGGGGCTATATTTCTCGTTAACTCCATACTGCTGTTGACATTTTCATCGTATTGGCGGCCGGGATAATTACAAAACGATAACATGTCAAAAGCTATATGATTTTATCGAGTAAAATAGAGCCCCAAAGGTAAGTCTTCTGAAGATCACGTAAAAAGGGGATCACGTTAAGTCTAGTGGGTATACTCCGTTCATGTACATACCCTTTTTAGGGTTCCGTACCCAAAAGGTAAAAACGGGACCCCTATCAATAACACTCCGCTGTCCGTCTGTCTGTCCGTCTGTCCGTCCGTCCGTCTGTCACCAGGCTGTATCTCATGAACCGTGATAGATAGACAGTTGAAATTTTCACAGAAGATGTATTTCTATTGCCGCTATAACAACAAATACTACAAACAGAGTAAATTAAATATTTAAGGGCTGCTATGCAACAAACGGGATTTTTTTGCCATTTTTTACTCGATATTCATAACGGCAACAATTAGACATTTGAAATATTCACAGAATATTTAGGTGTAAATTCACTTCATAAAAAAAATCCCATACAAACGTGATTTATTATGCCGTTTTTTTTTGCTAATATTGTACGGAACTCTTCGTGCGCGACTTGTACCCCTTTTCACTAGGACCGCAGTCCTCCGCTACAAAACCACCCTTCCTAGCCCGCCTCTTCCTTCACTACTACTTCGACAAGTAATATTTGAATTAAACCGTCGGGCGGCCTCCAAACAGGACGTCCCGGCCCAACACGGTCTGTTAATTGATTTATGTTCCATTCTAGGCCCCTTTTAATAGATTTGTAGCTCCAATAATAATCCGGATTGATTTACGCGTTTGCTGGGCCACTGAGCGGGATTAAGACTAATAAGTTTGAAGGTCACGTGATAAATAATAGGTTTAGGTACGTTAAAATAGTACATTACTATAGACACCGGGAATAAGGCCGTTGCGGGACGAGTATGAGTTAGTACGACCGAGACGTTAAGTCCAGCAACCTCGCTTCCCGGCCGAGGCTTGTATAGTGCTTTTCTCCAAGAACGAGAGAAAATTTAATGATAATAATATTACGCAGTCCAAAATTTTAATGAAAGAAAGAACATTGTCGCCATCATCGTCTATATTACTAATTTGTCCTGTTTCGCAATCGACAAGTAAAGCATATTTGACAGATAAATTTAGCCCTTTCTCTTTCTTACACTTGAAAATAGACACGGAGTCAACTTTAAATGACAGATAAATTTACTCGTCGATTCGTCAGAGATAGAGATAGATATGGGCGTACCTCAAGGTTCTATTTTGGGCCCATTCCTGTTCCTTGTTTATGTAAATGATCTGCCGTATATGGTAAGCAGAAGGTCAGGCATTGTAATGTTCGCTGATGACACTTCTCTACTATTCAAGGTAAATAGGAAAGATACTGAACTCATTGAACCAAACAATACCCTCTCCATGATATCTGACTGGTTTGCTGCCAATAACTTAATGTTAAATCCAAATAAAACTAAATGTATACAATTCTCATCAGCAAATTTATCAAATATAAACTTAGCCTCGAATATTAAAGTTAATGGTGAAACCATAGACTTTGTAAAAACAACTGTTTTTCTAGGTATTACATTAGACTCTAAATTGCAGTGGGGTTCCCACAGAACTGCGTTAGCAAGTAGGTTGAGCTCCGCTGCTTTTGCAGTCAGGAGAATAAGGCAGCTTACCAATGTAGCGACGGCACGGTTGGTCTACTTTGCTTACTTTAACAGTATAATTACGTACGGTCTTATTTTGTGGGGATCGGCTGCGGATATCGGTACAGTGTTTATTTTGCAAAAAATGGCTATTAGAGCTATTTATAACTTGGGGTCGCGTGTGTCATTGAGGGAATTCTTCTAGGAAATAGATATTCTAACACTGCCGTCGCTATATGTATTTGAAATAATCATCTTTGTTAGGAAGAATCTACATAATTTCCCAACGAACATTGATAAGCCAAAAGCAACCAGGAGCACAGGAAAGCTCAAAACCACTTTTTATAGACTGGCCAAAACTTCAAAATCATTCTTGGGAAATTGTGTAAAATTCTACAATAAAATTCCAAAAAGTATTACTGAACTTACTGACTCTAAATTTAAATCTGTCGTAAAACAAAAACTAATTTCCCGAGCATATTATAAAGTAAACGATTATATCATGGATAGGGATGTTTGGCAGTGAGTCATCCGTCCTGCATGAGTAATCTACGCTTAAAAAAGGTGCACCTACTGTACAAAAATACCGTGATATTGTAAACTATTTATAATTATAATGTAATGATGTAAAACTTTTTCTTGAAAAAAATATACCTTGCCGAGTTTCTTACGCCGGTTCTTCTCGGGGCAAAGGTTTTATTTTTCGAACCGGTGGTAATGCTTTTTGACATTCATAGGTGCATTATATTATGCCTAAATTGAAGAATAAAGAACTTTGACTTTTGACTTTGACTTTGATTGTGAAACCGGCCCTTAGTATGAAACTGAATTACAACATTAATTAAAATCACGAATCTAATATAAATAAATCGTCAACGAAACTTTTTTCCGAATATTATATTTACGAATGTTCACAATTCCGAATTTTCTGTATATTACGAAAATTATAATTCCGAAAATTCTCAAACCAGATCGGTAATGTAAAGTTCGGAATTATGAAACTAACCACTTGAATTGAATTGAAGTATCCTACTTGAAACAAAAGTTAGGTGTGATGACCAGCACATTACTAAGTTGGGTCAATCTCACCTTAATAAGTTAGGTTAGGTTAGATTTGCGTCAAGGCGCGAAGCCTCTCAGCTACACAGAACAGGAGCTCCTCAAAGCGGAGCTCCGTCGACTTTGTCTGACATATCTTACAGTTTTTGAGCATTATGCATGCTAAACATTATACATGGTATTATAAAATATTTGATCAGGGGCTTATTTGAAATATAAAATTTAGAATCCGGGCTGCTAAAATTTCGGAATATTGAACATTCGGGATTCGGAATAGGAATATTCGGAATGGTGATATTCCGCAAAATATTTTTCGGGATTTTAATAATTCGGAAATGTGAACATTCGAAATTACTAAAAATCCTGATTGTGAGGCTTTGTGAAATTAAAATTCGGAATGGTGATGATTCGGAAATTTCAAAATCGGAATTCTAAAATTCGTGTTTATCATATTCGGAAAAAAAAAAATCTAGATTATGTAGTGTACCCGTTAAAATCCACCAAGCCGTTTAGGCTGCCAGAGAATGCTAAAGAAATAGACATACGTGTAACCATACATACAATACATACAATCAACACATTTCAAAGAAACACCCTGTTGGGTATACTGCGTCCGAAAGATGAACACATCTTCCGGACTCAGTAGGTCAAAGACGATATGATTTTTACTGCCTGGAAGCACAGTATAAACTTAGCTAAACCAGTAAGGAAACTATTGTTACTTTTGCTGCCATGTCCGCTTAGCGGTCTCGTTGTGGCGTGCGTCGTTTCTAACATTTTTTCATAGTTCTTTACTTCTTTAGCTATATTTATACTGTGCTAGAAGACAGTGTGTGTGTGTGTGTATGTGTGTAATGTGTGTTGTGTCTGTGTGTGTGTGTCGTAAATCAGCGCCCCAAATCTCAGACATAAATAAATTAGCTACAGAACTAAACCAGAAAACGTTTCGTTTTTCCATTTACACCCCCAAAACAGCTCTATCTTTCTTTCCTAACAACAGGTACAAGTTTACCAAAGGCACCCTCGGAAAAAAAATGATCACGTCCCGTTTCTAACGAAGATTTAGTTAATTACATCTGTAAATTACGTAATGAAAGAGCAAAGAGCCCGTGATACGACTGTGAAATAACTTTAATCTTAGATGAATTTAAAGTTTAGACGCGGGCTGAATTAAAGAGGCTTACAGCTGCTACTGTTGAATTTATTGGTATGTAGTGGTGCGAATGAAATGATTTTAAACTTATGTTTTCATAGTCTGATCTCTCCAGGCCAATTGAGGATAGGTATATTATAAGGCGATAATATTTGTTAACACTAACCGAAAAAAAAGAGTGGTCAAATGTGTTTGACGTCTGTGATTGTCAATTGTCAATTTGAAAGCTTCTTGGCTTAAAACATAATGGTAGGGTCTATCACAAAAATCACGTACCTATATGAATACAATTATAAAATAGAATACTTCTCTCTTAAGACGTAAAAGGTAAGGTTAATATATATTCAAATTCCTCACTCCTAGATCTATCCGAATAATCACCGTGTACAGTAAGGAAAATTGAAAGACGTACCTTTTTATGTCTTATTCACATTGTAACAAAAGCGAAAAAGGTACGTCTGTCAGTTTTCCTTACAGGACCTCTATTCAACACTGTAAAAAAAATATCGTGTTTGAGCTGTTATCGTATTGTCATCGTTGTGATAGCTGGATTGATGACTAGACGGGAATACCATAACAGGCCAAAGACGATAGGTTTTGTGCCGTCGGGAACAGAGGCCCTGTGCACTTATTTGGATTTGAGTCTCTCACCTCCGTACTCAGGGACATTTAAGAGTCCTCTCAAGTCGTTCTTTTTTCAAATTTGTGAATTCAAATTCTTAACTAAGGAACGATTTAATAGTACATTGTGCACCAAGGGCTGTAAGAAGAGGATTGCTAACGAGAGACTATTAGAAGGCTATTGATGACTCGAGTTTGCAATCTCCTTACTGCCCATGATACACACAATGATTTTCATCACATTAGCGAGGAAATAAAAAACAAATAGAAAAAACAAAATTAAACGAACTGTATTCGCTAAGCTAAAAGAGTTTGACAACTTTTTTTTAGGTTTCCACAGATAATGCTTACAATTGCTTTTTTTTTAACTTGACAAATACAGGCCATTCTGCCAGATTGTACAAATTTTCAAAATGATTTTTAATAAAATAATTGCGAATGTCTCTGAAATAATGGTAAAATAGAAATAGTATAATGCAGACAAACGTGCCGTATAAGTTTAATTAAACAGTAAAATTGGTTTGTAGCCAAGTTTTGAATATAGGAAATAAACCTTGGCTGATTTTACACCTCCTTGGTCTGAAATGATGTACAAGTGGATTCTATATTTTAAAACTAAACTCATAACTCCCTAGGGAGTTATGAAAATCTATAACTCTCGCGGGAGCTAAGTCGGCTATAACTGCCCTGAACGCCTGCGTGTTATAAAACCCTTTCCGAGCAAGTGTGATGAAAACGACATTAACTGACTTTGAGTGCGGACGTATCTATAAGATTATAATTCTAATTGATCTAAGCTTTTAATGTAAGTAGACGTCCGTCACAGTCTTAGATTTGCCCTAGAATGACAGGTTGAGTTAAACTTATAAATAAATTAACCTGGATAATCCGGAGGGTTTACTTTACTAACCCAGCTTTTTGTCAGAAAATTTCAATGGAAAATTCACGATAATTTTTAATTTGGCGTAAATTTCATTTTTTTTCGTAATTAAAATTGATTTGTAAGGCTTTACCACTACCAACAAAACAGGCTTACTTAGTAGGTCTGTGGTGTAGGTACAAAAAAAGTACGAATAATTTCTGCTTGAACGCATGGCAAAATATTTTATACTCTTTTTGTTTCCTTTTCTGAACTCGCACGACTGCTTTGCTACGTCAAGTTTCCTGTCATTTTTTAAAAAGTAGAGGGATAGATACGATTTTTTTACTCGAAATAAAGAGGAATGATGGATTGGTATAATGGTTCGTTATACACACTTAACAGAATAATAGATTACCTACATGTACGAGTATTAATATAGGAGAAAGAAAATTAAAAGAAAATTCAATATCGTTGTAGTTTATACCAATAATAATTTGACGCAATAACAGATGTAACTAGATTATTCTAAAGTGGCAACCCCTACAGCAATTTAAAAAATAAAATTGGATCATGGTGCCTATTTTATAAAATCCTTTTTGCCGTGCTATACTACTAAAGTCTGTTCCTATTCAGTTCGTCACTCTTATAAACAAATCACTTTACCATTATAACTCCATATTCGCGTACTTTTGAAGGTCGAGCATAGTCATATTATTTATTTATACATATAATCACTGTCTTCATGTTCATTTTAAGGTAGTAATCTCTAGAGTCTGGCAAATGAAACATGAGAATGAAAAAATGGCAACACTGTAGTGTCCTCCCTTTTTTCTTAGATTGATTTGAAAGGGACGACACTACAGTTTTGCCATTTTTTCATTCTCATGTTTCATTTGCCAGACTCTATGTAACATTGTATTTAATAATGAAGGTTATTACTGACAGACTCTTGTCAAAAAAGATATTTTTTTTCGAACAATTTCTGACATTGAAAATGTACGGGTTTGATGTATAAGGCAAGTTTTCGTCTCTGTCACACCCATCATAATAATACGACGAATATATAATCAAACTTTTTAGGGTTCCGTAGTCAAACTAGGATCCCTTATAGTTTCGCCTTGTCCGTCCGTTCGTCCGTCCGTCCGTCCGCAGCCTAGCTCAGAGACCCTTAGTACTAGAAAGCTGTAATTTTGCATGAATATACATATAAGTCACGCCAACAAAGTGGTAAAATAAAATATTGTTTTTTTTGTACCTCATAGTGTGGGATGTCGTTGGATAGGTCTTTCGTAAACATTGCGGGTTTTTCGATTAAGCGATCCGTTTATGAAATATTAAGTTTTAAAGCGCTAATTTTTGTCAGAGTCAAGTGTCCCCCCCCCCTACAGCCAAAACTACAAATACTAAAAATCTGAACAATATCTTCAATGAAAGCAAATATAAAGAATTGTATAGGAAAATTATCACGACTAAGTAGACTTCATTGGTTCTTGAGTTACAAACGGTTTAAATGTTTATACCTACCGAAAACTTATTTGCTGTGTTGGTAAACTGACCGCGACCTATGTCGATGTATGGAGATAAAAGGTTTCCAACGGCATAGTTTGTAGTAACGGCTTGGAACCCTGCACTGAGCATGGTCCGACATGCTCTTGCCCGGTTTTTCTAAACTAATTAGAGGTAACCTTACTCTCTTCTCTATTTCATTCTCTATCTAAAGACAATAAAAGTCAGGCATACTTATTATTGTCATTGGCAGTCTGAATAGGAACAGACTTTAGTAAGTGTAGTAAATGAACCAAATTAATTTTAACAGGATTGTCACTGTACTAATAAACTTATTTTCATAATAATTTTATAGGATTTTCACTCGATAAAATAGTAAAAGGAGAGTCAAGTTACCCGGATATTCGGTGGTTGTAATAATGTTTTATAATCCCCGGGTTAGTTGAGCACATTATCCCGGTAATTAGGAGCCGGTGATCCGGATCGATCCGGATTAATTATCGGGAGTGGGGATGTCAGGATGACAAATAGAATTTCTTTGGATATTTTAGTCGACAATGGATATTGGAGTCTCGTTGATTTCTTCGTTTGTACCTAATTTGAGGATATGACTGTCTTATTTTGTGTTTAAATATCATTGTAAATTATTGATATTTTTTTTCCGCAAAATATAAAGAATTACCAGCAGCAAGCTTTGTGAACAGTGTAATAATTATTCAGCAACATGCTTCGTTATAAAAAAGAATGTAAGAAAAATACTTTGTTTTTATTGCACTTCTAAAAAAAGTTTTTACGCTAAATGAACTTCTTGTCCCTGCAATGTAAAAGAAATTGTAATGATTAAATGACCACAGAGTTGTGACTGATTGTAACTGTCACAAACGTCATTTCATGCTAACCCATCAAAAAATAATCAACAACATGAGAATTAGTTATTTATCCCTCGTCACCATCGTAAAATTAAAGAAGACGAAGAATTATTCGTCGGCGGGCGCAATGTAATGGAAACGTTCAAATTTCAACGTGATTGTAATCATGAAGCATGTAACTTAAAAAAATCCTTTTGAGTGCAATTTTACCATGTAACATCCGGCGAAATAGATGTATGAAAATTTCGGTGGGTTGTTATATTCGGGCGGTGGCTGCTAATCTAATTGGGGACCATGGACTGTCGTGTTGAGGATGATCATATTCTTGGAGCCCATTTATCATGGAAAGACTCAAACAGACTGATCCAATTCGAATTAGGAATGATCTTGCGTGTAAAGCTGTGCTTTATAGAACATATTACTTTGGGAATACTATGTTACATCAATCTCTTAAACTACATGGACAGATTAATCATAGCTGCAGTGCTGCATGATGTCAAAGAGGAATATGCCGTCGGTGATGACGAGATCAGCTTCCTAGAGGTGATATTCGTGCTGGCCTATGTGGCAGTCGCACCAATTTTCGGGTACCTCGGAGATCGGTATTCAAGAAGACACCTCATGGCTTTCGGAATCACGCTCTGGTCTGTCATGACATTATGTGGGTCTTACATAACTAACTTTGCGCTGTTCGCGTTTATTCGCGGCTTGGTCGGTATCGGGGAGTCTGCTTTCTCCGTTGTCGCTCCGACTATCATTAGTGATCTGTTCGCTGGCCACGTGCGGACCAAGATGATTGCTATATTTCACCTCTCCATCCCGGTCGGCTCTGGTCTCGGCTACATAGCCGGGTCACTGGCAGGGAGAGTGGGCGGTCAGTGGCGCTGGGCTCTTCGGGTAACGCCGGCCATGGGGCTAGCGGGTGTGGCTCTCGTGACAATGGTCATGCAGGACCCAGTCCGGGGTCACGCGGAGGGTGGCAAGATGAAACATACGCATTACCTACAAGACTTGCACTCGATTGCTGTGAACCCTTCGTTCATGCTAACTACGCTTGCGTACACTTGTGTGATGTTCACGGTTAGTGCGTTTACGTGGTGGGGGCCTCAGTTGATTCGTCGTGGTATAACTATCCAGACGGGCGATACCGTCGCTCACGAGACCGTGGAGCTGACCTTCGGCCTGATTACGATAGGGGCGGGGCTGATCGGCATCCCGGTGGGCGCGTGGCTGGGCATCGCACTCATCCAGCGCTTCCCGAGCTCGCACCCCATCGTCTGCGGTGTCAGCGTCCTCGCCTCCGCCCCGGTCTTGATCCTCGCGAATGATCTCTGTGACCGCTCTTCCAACGGAACCTACATCACCTTGCTGATCGGCCAGGTCTTGTTGAATGTCAACTGGCCAATAGTGGCGGACATATCGATGTACGTCGTGATCCCACCACGGCGGGCTACTGCCGAGGCTCTAAAAATTTTCATGGCACACTTATTTGGGGATGCTTGTAGTCCTTATGTAGTAGGATTAATGTCTGAGTTATTCAAAAAGAGATTATCGAATGGGTCCGAACTACCCAGCGATTTTGTGAAGTTGAAAGCCTTGCAGTACGGCATGATGCTTCCCTGCATCGTTAATGCTATTGGAGGGGTATTTTATTTATTAACGGCTTTTTACATAGTCCGAGATAAAATAAAAGCTGAAAAAGCTGCCGCTGAATGGGAGAGGGATGAATTATAAGTGAAGCAGTCACCAAGAAGCTTGGCCGGGTGAATCGATTTAAATGCGTTTATTTTGTTTCGAAGCTTGTATAACGGCGGGGGCATAGTTAAGTTTTATGGAGATCAAATCATCCAAACCAAATTTAAAGAGTTATCGGCTAGAATATCTACTCGTCTGTATTACTAGGGACATGAGAGCGTGTCAGATATTTTCGTTACCAATGTTGGATATTATTGATGTTGACAGACTAGTATTAGAATATTGTAATTTATTGTTTTTTATTTAGCGTAAGAAACGACGTCACATGATCTACAGTTTGCTTCTAATAAGATGAGTTATGTTGAGCCTGTACTGGTGAAATAGTCAAAGGGATTACCAAATGTAGTTAGTTAATTCAAAAGTAAAGTACATTTATGTAAATAATTGGATTTTTTGTTTTCCTCCCACCATGGTATTTTTCCCCGCTACCCTTCCTACTCTCTTTTTCCAAAATTGGCATAATTTCTCTGTTTTCCCACCAACATACGTTTAATATTTATTTTGGAAAATCTGAAATGGAAATGTGATACGTTTTCATGAAACATATTCGTGTGTTTTCTATGCATTTAAGTATGTATATCGTGGTTTAGTGGCTCATAGTACCGGCCTAGATCTTAGTTTGGGCTAGGTCAATTTGTGTGTCGATATGTAGCTGCCGAAACCAGACCGCAGAAGAGAAGGTTTTGAAGGCGTTGCTAATGTAATTAAAAACTTTGATTTGATTCTGTAGATTTATTATAGGTTGCTGGTATACAGAATTAGTGCCAAAATTATGCGCAGCTTAGTGGAAGTTTAGAAAGCAGGTGACTTGCCATTTTTTTCTCGTTTAAGCTCAACGCAATATTTTAGTGGCAATAAACGTTCTTTTTTAACCGACTTCAAAAAAAGGAGGAGGTTATACGTTCCACTGTATGTTTTTTTTTTTTTTTTTTGTGTATGTTCACCGATTACTCCGTCAATTGTGGTCCGATTTTGAAAATTCTTTTTTGTTTGTTTTTGTATTGTATTTGTAGTTGCAAGATAAGATTTAGGTTTAGTTGATTCTATGTTTTGAAATGTTTTTGGTTTATTATTTTTATCGTAATAAAGAGTTTCAAGAAGATCTGCCCTACCATTTAAAAACTTAACGTATTGTTCCAATGTCGGCGTGCCCGACAACTGGTTTCTATATTCTTCCCACTTCCTATGTGTGACAGAATCCAATTTTTCAGTCATGAGGTAGACTATAACAGTGTCCCAATGGTCCACTGCCTCGCCTAACGTTGCAAGTGTACGTAAATTTTGATTCGTCACATCTGTCATGTTACGTAACGAATAACTGGACTCACGCCGTATATGTAGATTCAAGATAAAAAGATAACAGATAAAAGAAATTTATTCAGTAAGTAGGCCGCTCGGGCACTTTTACACGTCAAGAATCTAGCAGCGCTTCCCAAGAGGAGACCACTGCTGAGAAGAAACGCCGCAAGAAACTCAGCAGTCAGTCATTTTTTAAACATATTTCATATTTCATATTACAATGGTACTAGTTAGTCTAACATTATATAAAGCTACAAATATTAAATTAAATAGAATATTAAATAACATGTGTAGTTCAGCCAAACATGCCAAAAATCTTACGTGAGAGATAGAGAGAGAAAAGAAAAAAGAAAAAATAGAATCAACTACATATGTGTATATGAGATGGTGCAAGATGACCACATAAAAGTTTCGATATGTTCTCCTGCATCCACGGTGTCCCCTAGACAAGGAAAAGCAGGATAAAGCTTTTGCATTTGAACAAATTATTATTGACAAGGTTAAACAATGCCTGGATGTGATTACTTACCAAAAGCCTCTGGTTGTCGTATCTTTCTGATAATAACTGCTATGCTTTGCGGTAGGTATTGGTGGTGTTATTCTGTAGTCCCCTTGATGCTACGAGATGATCGTGCCCGGCGGACGCCAGTTACGAACACAACAAAAAAGCAACCAACTCGCGAGACCTTTTTGAAGTGACGGTTCGTCATTTCTTGATAAGATTCGTTATTATAATTCATCCTCTAATTGCACAAAATCAACAATTCTGGTAGGTCAATTAAAAACACACTGAACTATGCCAAAACCTCACAAATCAAATCTATGTATGAAAGTTACCTTCGGTTAGTTAATTCGCCTTTATCCTAATGTTCGCGCTAATGGGGCAAGTTTCCCGGCGGTTTATCAACGGCCAGTCAACTGCGAGGTTCATTTGGATTGTGCCAATTTATACAGACTAGACCTGGTTTTTCCCTCCCAAGGGGGGCGTAGAAAGGTGGTAAGAGGAATTTTCGAAAAAAAATAGTACATTGTGCATCAAGGGTAGTATGAAGGGAATTACTAACGAGAGTGTTAGAAGCCCGACGCCGAAGGCGGAGGGCTTTTAATGACTCGAGTTAGTAATCCCCTTACTGCCTGTGATACACACAATGGTTTTCATCACATTTGCGAGGAAAAAAACAAAGAAAAAATACTTTAACTCTGCTAAATATAAAGAAATAACTTTTGACGAACGGGAACGTAAATGGAAACGATATTTTTTTTGTGACCTCTATTACAGATAATAACTGCGTTTAGTTTCGACCTGGATTCGAGCCAGATTTAGCCAATTTGATAAAAATTAAAATTAATGATAAATGTTGATATAAACTTGAAATAGGTATAATAGTAGATTGTTCAACAAGGGACTAAAGTAAGCCATTATGACACGAGATATTTATCCACCCGAGCAAAGCGAGGGTGGATAAAGTTCGAGTGTCATTATGGCGTTTTAGTCTCGAGTTAAACACTCTACTTTTCACTTCGAATGCGAGAAAAAAAAACTCTTTTTGTTTATTTTATTTTTTACATTTTATCCCGAAACGAAAGGCAAAGGACATTGGTCAAAACAGCCAAGTTTATTTAAAATTAGTTCTCAATGACGACGAACGCTTTAGATGTAACCTAAACTAACGCATAAAGGTGGGCAAAATAGAGTTTATATTAGTAATCATTAATCGTGTTTCACGAAATTAAATCTTTTTGTAATAATTTTGCACCGTTGGCATTTTGAGGTTATTTCCACGGCCTAAAAATGGTCCATACACAATCTCTGAAAATGGCGATAATCCTCCATTCATTAACAACGTGATGTTTACATGCTTGCATATTTAGCCAACAGATACAAACATGAAAATTATTTGGACCATGCCTAATAAAATAGAACTATCCCTAATATATTTAAATATATTTATATTAGTAATCATTAATCGTGTTTCACGAAATTAAATCTTTTTTTTAATAATTTTGCACAGTTGGCATTTTGAGGTTATTTCCACGGCCTAAAAATGGTCCATACACAATCTCTGAAAATGGCGATAATCCTCCATTCATTAACACCGTGATGTTTAAATGCTTGCATATTTAGCCAACAGATACAAACTTGAAAACTATTTGGACCATGCCTAATAAAATAGATTTTATCCCTTATATATTTAAATAGATTCATATTTGTAATCATTAATCGTGAAATTAAATCGATTAATTTATATTTTTTGCAAGAAAAATGATCCATATACAATCACTGAAAAAGGCGATGATTGGCAGTTTAAGGGTTTCCAAAGTAAATTAAAAAGAAAAAGTACTTTAGTCCCTAGGGAGTAAAGTGTAGTTTTATTCCCTAGAGATTAAATACATCACTTTAGTCCGGCTATACAAGTCAATTGTGAGTCATTTTAGAGCCTGAGAAGTGAAAAAATAATAAAGTTTAATAAAGCGTATAGGTTTTGTGTAATGTAAGTTAGTCTACAGCTAACTTTTAAAGATGAAATTAGAAACCGATTTAATTTTTAGCTGAACATTAAACCTCCTTAATCAGAAATGATGTACGAAAGAGTTACAAATTTTAAAAAGAAAGTCATTACTCCCTAGGGATGACAAACTCGCCATAATTCCCGCGGGAACAATTTAGGCCATTGTCCTTCTGTATACAGGCATGGAATAACACCATTTACGAGCAAGTGTGATGAAAAAGATTTTATGCTTTAATGTGACATAATAATTACAAGTATAGATAAAAACCCTCGATATGATGGTGATCCCGTTTCAGGGCTGATCTCTTAAACGACGCGACCCGATTTTCATGTAACCTCGATAATCTGCTTTCAAATTAAGTAAGACGCAAAAAAGGAAACCCTGAACTAGACCATAGAGGGGCATAGTGGTCAGTTGGCTGTGTTACTGTGGCACAGAAAAACGTTGAAATGAAATGAAATGAAACATTTTATTTGTTAATGGTGGGTTTACAAAGGTCTTAAAACTATACATCCATCGCCACATTATGCCAACAAACTGGCGTACAAATTTATATATATTTTTTTTTTTTTTTATCAGAGGACAATGTTACCCCAATTGACCTAGTCCCAAACTAAGCTCTAGGCTTGTGCTATGGGTACTAGACAACGATATAAATACTTATATAGAGAAATATATACTTAAATACATAGAAAACATCCATGACTCAGCAACAAATATTCGCGCTCATCACACAAACATCAGCACTTACCGGGATTTGAACCCAGGATAATTAATTAAGTGCATTTATAATTAATTTCAATTTTAAGATTAATTCATTTTATTACAGAAGCCAATAAACATTAACTACTTATCAAAGAACTCACTTACATTATAAAAAACATTTTTCAGTTAACCATTGCATCACAAGTTTTCTAAATGCCTTTAAATTATAGTCTTTAAAGACATCCGGCAGTTTATTATATATATTAATACACATAACATAGGTATTTTTGGAAGTCAAAGCCAGCTTTACGGCTGGTTTATATAGTCTATATTTATATTGCGGTCTAACCTTACGTGAGTACATTGCTTGTGATTCCGTGAACCGTTTTTCGCGCCGTACTCATTTCGTTGTAGCGGTTCAGTTTTCGGTAGAGGGAAAAAGGTATGTATATAGACCACTATTGTACAAAACAAAGAAATTAAAATATGATATTTACAAAAAATAAATGTACAAAGGCGAACTTAATCCTTTAAGGAAGATAACCTTTGGGACCTTCTTTTTAGGGCCTCTGGGGGCCGGATCCGCCGGACTGGATTGAATTCCCTAGTTTCTCACCCCCTAAATCTAGTTCGATTTTTCGGTTTTAGAATATCTTGTAAGTTGACAAACTATGTATGTAGGTACGTTTCCGTTATTTTTATTTTTTCATTTGTTTCGTTCCAACAAAATAAATTCAAATTCGAATGGTTTAGTGCATGTCACATTAGAAGTTTTCAATTATGGAATTACAAAAAGGTATTCATGTGACGCCCTGCAAGGGAATACGTAATATTTTCTTGGAGAACGTACACATATGTATAGTTTGTCATAATACCTACAAGATATTCAAAACCCATAACCCGTAACCGAGAAAAATGTCATCGCATTTTGTGTGGAAATTTTTAGCTTCAATTCTCTTAATTTGTTTGTGCAGTAGCGTTTTGTAAGGCTGCTCTTCGTTATGACTTGTTACATTTAATCAGCTGCGCCTGCTCATCTTGCGCAACGCGATGCGTCACGACAGCTAATACATCTCGCGTCTAATCGCTAGCTCGAGGCGCAACGTGGAACAGCCTGGCCACTGTAAACAAAACTAGTGCAAATCGACCAGCTGGCCTATACTCGGATTATTCCAAGATTATGCCTGTGACAGCGCATATAAACACTAACAACTTTACATAAGTACTAGATTGGTACAAACCTAGCGACACCGTTCAGGAATTTAAATAGTTAATCGGCTATTTTTAAACACACGCATGTGATTAAAGTGATTGAAATTACGAAATATGGCTGTCACAAGCATCACCTTAGAATGATCAGAGTATAGTATTATTACTGGTGTACTGCCTTTTTGCGGCGAATTATGTTTCGTCAAATTTCATTTGGCAATCAACTTTTCGCCGAAGTTTAATTTGCCAAATCAATCCTTGGCATAATTTTACTTCGTAAGTTTTTTAATTCGCTACATTTTTATATTGCAAAATTTTACTACGTCAAATTTTATGTGGTAAATAATTGTATAGCAAATGATTTGCTAAGGCAAATAACTTATTGTCAAATTTTATGTGGTAATATCAGCTGCGTACTTTTTTGCTTAACCTTGAGTTTGAAGTTGTCTGAAACAAATATAAATTGGATTAAAAACGAAACTGCTCCCTGGGATAGGTAGGTTAGGGTTAATTTTTTTTGACCCGTAAAACGAAACTGCTCCCAGAGATTTCATAATGCCATTCCATATGTTGCTAAATTAAGGTATGCCAATCAATACATTTGACGAAAACATAATTGACATCTTAAAATAACCCCAGGTAATAATTGGTCTAACAATAATGTATCAAATCATTCGTTGGGAAATGATATCAGTGCGAAACGTTTAGTTGGGAAATAAAAATTTGACGAAATGAAAATATGGGATGGCGTAGTTTGGCGAGTTAAGAATTTGCTAAATAATTTTCGGCGAAACATTAGTAAACTATTATTACTTATATTGTTTTATTACAAGTATGTATTATTTACTTTTGAATATGGATTGAAACGTTTACATGTGAGAGAATTTTCATCTTATTTGTAGTTTTTGTGGTCCATTTCGACCCAATTTACGCCAGTGTAGGTGCAATAAAACACAAATATTTTTATTCAACAACACATACTAACAACATAATAGTTAACTGAGCTCTCTAGTGAGCATTATTTTTTAAATGAATGAGTAATCTGTACCACAGTATTCTGTGTTGTACAGCGGCGAGATGAGCTCCAGTTTTAATTGTGAGTAGTTGCAAGCAGGTAGAGTTTCGCGATCAGCAAAATATGTACAAGACGTAAATTATTCATTTTGTTATTCTTTTTTATTTGCTGCAAGGACAGGTGGCCACTGGTGTAGCAGACCAAAGAGGAGGCGGGATGACTTCGAGGCGTTTCAAAGAGAGTGGTGCATATGTAATTCTCAGATGTAATTCTTTTCCTTTGCGTAACGAAAATTAACTATATGATTCATCATCATCATCATTATCAGCCGCAAGACGTCCACTGCTGGACAAAGGCCTTCCCCAAGGTTTTCCACAACGATCGGTCCTCTGCTGCTGTCATCCAGCGGTTTCCCGCGACCTTTATCAGATCGTCAGCCCACCTCGTGGAAGGTCTGCCAACACTTCGTCTCCCGGTTCGCGGTCGCCACTCTACAACCTTTCCGCTCCAACGGCCATCAGTTCTACGAGCAATGTGCCCCGCCCCGCCCACTGCCACTTAAGGTTTGCAATCCGGTGAGCTATATCGGTTACTTTAGTTCTCCTGCGTACTATATGATTGTATGACTAATTTTCTCTTTAAAACGAATATATGGAAGTAAGTTAACATTGTCTCAATTAAGTCCTAAACTATGTCCTATCAGCTCAATGGAACAATCCAGCATAGAACGTTGTCACAGTGACATTGTTATGTTTTAGGTTAAGGTTTATTGACCTTACATTTGTAATAAATTCATTTCTTCTAGTTTAATATTGTTTAATGTAACTTACTTTACTTTATGAAAGTCGTATAAATGCAGCTGAAATGCGCTCTTTGCGTAGTATGTGTGGTGTGAAACTGATTGATAGAGTAAGGAATGAAAAGGTCAGAGAGAAATGTGGACTAAAAGAAGATGTAGTGACTAAGATTGAAAAGGGCATGCTTCGATGGTTCGGTCATTTGGAAAAGATGGATGAAAGAAGATTGACGACAGAGGTATACAGAGCGAAAGTGAGTGGAAGGGTCGGAAGAGGCCGCCCTCGGCGTACTTTTTCGAATCAAATCGGAGAAATACTGAAAAAGGGCCGAATCTTAAGTACCCGAAACCGACGTGCGTGCATGACTCGATGTATGAATGTGGCAGAAGCGAAAAACATTTGTCAGGATCGTAGCAGGTGGAAAGAAGTCGTCTCTGCCTACCCCTCTGGGAAACAGGCGTGATTTTATGTATGTATGTATGTATGTAACTTACTTTTAAGTATCATTGTCATTATGATTGAAAAAAAGTCCTTCTGCTGGATTTTCTTGCGGCGCATCTTCTCCGCAATGTTGGTCTTGTCCGAAGCGCTGGTAGATTCACTCTATATTACCGACGTGTAAAAGAGTCCTCATGTGGGGCCTATTTACCGAATATATATAAAATTTTTTTGTAAAACAATTTGTTTGACACTTCTTAAGACTTGAATCATAATATCACTGTGACACAGTTCTGTGGTGTATTGGGGCCGATTTGGCTGATAGAGCAGGATTTTTGAAATTTACCCAAATAAGAGCTTTAAAATATCGTCAACAATGTATTGTAATTATAATTTCGACCACGAAAATTAAGCAAGATGGGTTAAATCAAAGTAAATAATAGACTGAATATACAAACAGTCATTAGTCGTAAATATACAGGGTAGACGAACGCCACATGGCTGGCAACTACTTTAAATATTGGAAATGGCAAATTCTACGCAAAGGAGACTTGCCTACTTTTATTTTTGAAGTATTTAACTACTTCAAATACCGTACAAAACCCTACTTTACTGTTTTTGTTATATTCGACCAGTTCGTTACCCGGTTAAGCAAGAGGAATTTAAAAAAAACAATAATCCAGAATGTATTGTTTTTAAAAATAAAAGTTAATCTCCTTTATGTACGGTTTGCAATTTCAAATATTCAAGATGCCGTCCATGTGGCGTTCGTTTTGTCCACAAGGTCCGCGTATACGAATATTTGACGCGATGGCGACCTTCGACTGTTATTACGTCGAATATTCTCAAATAAACAGTAGGTACACTCTACTCAGCCAAAACAAATGAAAACTGCCAATTACCAATCTTCAATTCATAAAGGCTCAACGTTAATTAACAAGTTACCAGCATCGTTACAAAGGAAGAGATAAACAATAAAGACGGTTACAATACATTATGACATGTAAAGGTGGTATTATCTTGGTAACATATCGCCAACGAGGCCGCCGACTAGTCTAACATGACCCATCGCTGCGTATGGACTATAAATTCGTGCGTGTCTTGAACTTGTTGAACGGATCGCTATTTATTTAACCGTTTAGGTAAAAATAAGGATAAAGACGGGCACTTTTTATAAGGTTACAAATCTACCAGCGCGCACAGGCACTTCGTTTTAGCAGTGGTCTCCTCGATACCTAAGAGGAGGAGGAGGCAAGAAACTCAACAGTCAGTCATTTGGTAAAGAAGTTACTTATAAAAATAAATGTGTGATGAGATCGAGTATTTGTTTCTGAGTCTTGGGTGTTTTCTATGTATGTATATATTTCTCTATATTGGTATTTATATCGTTGTGTAGTGCCCATAGTACAAGCCTAGAGTTTAGTTTGGGACCATTTGGGACTATAGGTCTGAATATGTATATTTATATTACTCCTATAAGCCTGAAAAGCCAAAACATCTGTCACTTTCTGACACATATATAAGTACGAGAGAGATGGATGCTTTATCCAAATTTTGTCACGCGATAAACGAAACCATACTAGGCACGTGCTTAGTTTGGGACTATTTCAATTTGTTCACTTTTTTTTTATAACTAGATATAATGCGCTGAACGCGCTGGCGCATCATGAACACCTCATGACCTAGTTTAGAAGACATTCGCTTATGCACAGGCTCTCTCACATAACCTTATTTTTTTTAAAGTAGTTGATCTTTTTATAACTGGTAGTTATCTACGAACTGATCCGTTATTGAAATTGCCGATCGAGTTCATTTTAGGCGCGAATGAGTGAATATTACCCTCGCCTGCTCCAAAGTTTCCTTAATTATCTAAAGTTACAGACAATACGAGGGAATATAAACCGATAATCAATGATTCTCTAAACAATGAATATACATAGAGGTAGGTATATATAGAGCCTTCAAAAGTTACGTTACTTGAAATCATAATGATTATATTCCAAATCAAAACGCCCTTGGGATAAATCTTTATCGAAATGTACCAAAGTTAAATAGAAAA
The DNA here is from genome assembly GCA_923062465.1 of Acleris sparsana. NCBI lineage: Eukaryota > Metazoa > Arthropoda > Insecta > Lepidoptera > Tortricidae > Acleris > Acleris sparsana. The sequence goes on from OV281288.1 coordinate 3,870,047, forward strand.
GTATTTCGTCTCCGGCCTTTAGGAGTTTCTGTTACCTATTGCTGTTCGGGGGCTAGGGTTGCATCGATGCGCGTCGCTCCATAGTTAACACGCGCGCAAACAAACGCGGCGTTTTCCCACCCTTTATACAGTGTGGAAAAAACGAACGCCACATGGTCGGTAATTACCTTTAACATTGAAAATAGGTACAAAATTCTACCCAAAGGAGACTAGTAATCCCATCTGTTGTCTCACCCCCACACCGGAGCACAACGCAAACACTGTTGCACACACTAGTAAAATATAATCAGCTGAAATATTATGTCAAATTCGGATCATCGACTGATTAATCCCTTCTCAAGTTACGTTCAGGGGCAATCATCAGGGGAGAAGGAATTGGGGGCTTATAGGATTACCCGTTTGAAAGAAAGAGACGCGATTACTATCCGGGTTTAGCAATAATGAAAGTGGCCGAGTGGCCGTATAAAATGGAATCACCTCCGTAAATGCACTTGGCGGTGCTAGCACGGTGCACGCTGGCTGAATCAATTGACAAAAGGAACTATTTAAAACCGGGTTAGAGCATGTCGGACCATGTTCAGTGAAATATGTATCTTTGTTAAGGAAATATGTATCTTTGTTAAGGAAATATGTATCTTTATTAAGGAAATATGTATCTTTGTTAAGTCCGAACCAATGCTCTTGCAACGTTGGGCGAGAGTGGACGTTATTAACCGGTTGTATAAACCTCGTTGCTTTAAAGACATCTACTCAAAAAATGTATTCAACATGTGCATTAACATCTATAATGCCTTACCTGAGGACATACGGTTGCTCCAGGGAAATATGGTTAGAAATAAGTTGACAAACTGACTTTTTGACAATTGCTACTATATTAGTGTTAAGGATTTTTTCGACCAAATATCGATATTAATTTGTAATTTTATTTTTGTTGACATTAGAGTATAGTTGAATTTTATGTTTATTATTTTACAATTCTATATTTATATCTTTGATTTTAACTTGACATTTTGAATATTTGCACGCCAGCATGCAGGCTGAATACACTGGAGTTACACACTTTATTATAAAAGTTTACTACCACTTAAGAGACTGTATTCAGCAAATATTTTTTTATTTGATTTGATTTGTAGGGTTCCGAAGCCGCTAAGTACTTATTTTTTTATTTTATTTATTTACATACACAACCATCCTTACAGGCTAACCTAATTCGAAAGTGTGGAGTCATACTACAAACATAAGTCTAACGAAAAGCAAGATTTAAAAAAACTGTTTGGATAATGTCGTCAAAGTAGTGTTACTTATCAGGTATATATTTTTTATTTCGCCCTTTTAAATAAGCGTTTCCAATTTGGTAGCCTTTTTTTATCTAGTTTTTTTAATGTGTGATATTTGTAAGTAGCATTTAAGCCAGCTGGAGCTGACATGTTCAACGTTGAACAAAGCTTCTAAATAACAAAAGAGGAAAAAACAAATATTTCGCCCTTTACAGTGTTAAATAATTTTAATATAGCCTATGACACTCTCGTGGTTAAGAAGAATCTAACCACGAATAATTCATTCAAATCGGTTTAGCTGTTTAGTAGTTACGAGCGGACATTGAGTCGGACATATATACAAGTCAAACACATAACCCTCCTTTTGGCCTTTCCGCAGTCGGGTCAAACAAGTCATAACTAATTTCCTATTTAAAGTCATTTGGTGCCGTTTTAGACGATTTAAGTAGGTATAAACACTTTAATCGCCTGTATCTAAAAAACCAATTATGTCTACTTATTGTTAGTCGACATAATTGCGAGATCGAATCAGGAATGAGGAGATTCGCAGGTGAACTAAAGTAACCGATATAGCTCACCGGATTGCAAACCTTAAGTGGCAGTGGGCGGGGCACATTGCTCTTAGAACTGATGGCCGTTGGAGCGGAAAGGTTCTAGAGTGGCGACCGCGAACCGGGAGACGAAGTGTTGGCAGACCTTCCACAAGGTGGACTGACGATCTGATAAAGGTCGCGGGAAACCGCTGGATTACAGCAGCAGAGGACCGATCGTTGTGGAAAACCTTGGGGAAGGCCTTTGTCCAGCAGTGGACGTCTTGCGGCTGATAATGATGATGATGATGATGATTGTTAGTCGCGATAGTTTTCCGTTTAAATTCGTTATATGCGCTTTCATTGAAGAATTTTTTCAGTTTTTTAGTATTTGTAGTTATCGCTGTAGGGGTCCCCTCTCCAGCCAAAACTCTATCAAAAATTAGCGTTTTAAAGCTTGATATTTTCTAAACGGATTCTTTATACATCCCCACGGTACGTGTAGGGGAGGTACATTTTTTTTTTCTAGTTTTTATTTTACCACTTTGTTGGCGTGAATAATATGTATACTCATGCCAAATTACAGCTTTCTACTACTAAGAGTCTCTGAGCTAGGCTGCGGAAGGACGGACGGACGAACGCATTCGAAACATCGACATCGAAAGCATTCCTAATTATTATTTTTTGTCATATGTATGTGGTCATATTTAGCAACTGTGTCTCTATTTTTTCGAATCGTTTCGTTGTACTGGCTTCACAAGTCTTTTATCGTATTCCTCATGTACGGGCACGGACGTGAATTTGTTACACCCATTTCAAAGAAAATCTGCTTGAAGATGTCATTATTAGAGATGCCAAGTCATTTGCAATTGATAGGAAACTCAACCTTATGGCTGTAGAATGTCAGATTGACTTCGGAACTAAGGTACTTCTTTTGCGCAGTTTCTCTTTGGTTTAGCGCTGGCAATAAATAAGCAACAATATAAAGATTTGGTTGAAATTCAACATTGGTTCCAATAATTAACAGCAATATATTAGAACCATAAAAACAAAAGTTTTTCGAATGCTACAGACCTTGAGACTAATATCGCATGTTGAAAGACAAGTATAGTTTTGGCCTGAATTGAATTAACACTGAGTAATGAGATAAAAAGTATAATACAAAATCATGGTCATCTTCACTATCTGTAGCATCATGTTGTGCAGCGTTTCTTAACCTGTGGTCCGCGGACCCCTGGGGCTTCGCGACTATATGTCCAGGGGTCTGCCGCACCTCAGTCTCACGTATGCTATGAACCTTTTAATAATATAAATAAAATAAAAAATATCCACCAATATTCTTGTAATCGCTACGCTTACCAAGCACGGCGAACGAGCGCCAGCGAGCGGAGTCCAAAACCAAACCACACCTCTGTGAAAAAGCATTATCTTCTCTTGTATATATTAAAAACAAATACAGAAACAGATTACGACTCAACATCAACCCAAATATCGCCAACTTAGGGCGTTTTAATAAACTCATCTTGACCGTGAGGCCCGTCACAAGATACGTCAAAGTAAACGCCAAAATATAGAACACTGTCATTTTTGACGCATCTCAAGACGAGCATTAGAGTTGAGATCAGTTTATTATTACGGGCCTTAGTTGCGAAGAAGCAGCATTAACCGTCACATTGACATATTTTCTTATGAATAAGTTTTCGTTTTTGTATTTGCAGTAAGTAAAATAAATGGCCTGAAATGTGCTGCTGGTTTTTTTATTAAGGGGTCCTTGGACTTATGCTTTATCTCCTCGGTGTCCGTGGACCGAAAAAGGTTAAGAATCACTGATGTAGGGCATAAACAATATCATATTCACTGACACGATAGGTTGCTGTATATACAGAGGGTTAGAGTAGGTAACTGACATTGTAAAAATAGAATTTAGGATCGATAGCGAGGTGAATATCAAATTATCTTCCTCTTTTCATTGTTTATTACTGGCAGCCAGTAATATAACAAACTGATAAAGTTAGCATGCTAGCACTTTTAAACCACAGTCGAAGTTTAACAGTAATACGCTATTAATTTTAAAATACCGGGCGCGAGCGTGCCAGACCACTTCAGTGTAGGTTACCGACGCCTTTACAAAAACCATTAAAAATAACACCTCGAATGAACAAGTATGAACGAATTCTCGATTTCATGTTATTTGGTGCTGTCTTAGATGATTTTTAGTAGGTATAAACACTTTAGTCGCCTGTATTTCTGGAAACAATGAAGTCTTCTCAGTCATGATGATATTATTCCTTGTTAAATTCGTTATTAAGTCGACGATAAAGCACTGGCCTAGTTGGTAGTGACCCTGCCTACGAAGCCAGCGGCCCTGATTTCAAATCTGGGTAAGGGCAGATATTTGTGTGATGAGCGCGAACATTTTGTTCCTTAGTCAATGTTTTCTATGTAGATTTCTCTAGATTAGAGTATTTAGTAGCTTAGTTTGGGACTAGGTCCATTATTGGACTGACTTTGTCCCCTGTTTTTTTATGTGCTTTAATTGAAGATATATTTACAATTTTTATTATTTGTATGGAAGATCCAAAAAAAAAACCGGGCAAAAGCATGTCGGACCATGCTCAGTGTAGGGTTCCGAAGCTGTTACTACAAACAAATTAGAACTCGCGACAAAATTAACTATGCCGTTGGAAAACTGTTATCCCCATACATCGAAATAGGTCACGGTTAATCGAAAAATTGGTTTCAGAAATCCGCAATATTTTTATAAGAACTATCCAACGACTACCCACACTATGGGAAAGACGTTACGTGTACGGGAGATATACTAAAATATGTTTTTCTCAATATTTTATTTTACCACTTTGTTGGCGTGACTTATATGTATATTTATGCCAAATTACAGCTTTCTAGTACTAAGGGTCTCTGAGCTAGGCTGCGGACGGACGGACGGACGGACATGGTGAAACTATAACGGTTCCTAGTTTGACTACGGAACCCTAAAAACTGTTGTGTGTTGGGCTGACAACGCTGACATAAACAAGTACGAAACGTAGCGCTAACGTGCTTACTGTTCGTAGTTTCCTGCGAGCTTGCTTCTTTAGTACTTCACAAAAGTTTAACGATTACCCGGAAACTGCTGCATTAAAAACTTCCGACACCTCTTACTGTCTAATCGGTTAAATACGAAAACAGAATAAAAATATTTAACATCGGATCCTTAAACTTTGAGTACTGCCGGAGATGTCTAATCGCGTTTTTTTTAAGGCGTTGAGAATTCGACCGAGCACACCTGATGGTAATTGGGATCTGTGACTCAAGATAACAATCTTAAGATCGCAACGCTGAGGATTAAGATGGAATGCCACTATGCTAGTTAGCATTGCCCCCACAAGAATGATATGGGATGGATTTATGGGCTTCCGCGCGAAGAATGTGAAATGCACATAGTTGGTGCGGCCTTGATAGCAGCGTTAAATTGAATTAACTGTTGTTCATTCTAAAATCACTACAATTATTGAAAAAATGGTCTGTTTTTCAGGATTAAGAAATGACATAATTTCAACTAGTTATATAATCGAAAATAATCGTTTAAGATTATAGGGTTTCGAAGATACAACCAAAAACATGCAAAGGTGTCATGTTTTGTAATATGAAATATGAAATATGTTTAAAAAATGACTGACTGCTGAGTTTCTTGTGGCGTTTCTTCTCAGCAGTGGTCTCCTCTTGGGAAGCGCTGGTAGTATCTTGACGTGTAAAAGTGCCCGAGCGGCCTACTTACTGAATAAATTTCTTTAATCTTTTTTTATCTTTTGAAAAATGTAATTTTCGAGTATTTTGTTTCTAATCGTGTTTTCCCGTTTGCCAGTCTCAAGCAAATATGATCAAGTTTAATATACAAATGCAAAATAAGTACGTTCCATTATTAAACTTTTCGTCGGAACGAACGTCTAGTGTAAGAAGGAATCGTGCTGTGCATAGATTTATTATTACCATTTACGATTTTGTTATCCGATACTTCAACAAGGTACTTATTTACATAAAGTAACAAGGTACTTGGAGATAAATAACGTTAGCAAGCTTGCACTTCACACGATGTCTTTAGATAAGAAAATTGTAACGTGTCATTTACTTGTTACAAGTGAACAGTACTAGATATTGTTAATAAAGAACTGAACGTACAGCAAATGAGTGTAAGACCAAATGTTTATTAGACAAATTTTATCCTGAACAATAATCGTACCGATTCGTATAGTAAAATAGCGGCTTTATTATTTTATTTTTAGTTGGTTCGATTCCCGGGTAAGACAAGCAAAATTAAAAAAATCGTTAAATGCAGTTTTATTTCTTTTTAAAGGAATGTTTCCTTTCAGTAAAACGAGATAACTAAAGGATTTAAGGGAGTTCCCCTCCAGGGCCCATATTTTTTTTCTACCCTGTATACAAAGAACAGATACAATGGTGTTATGGTTATTGAGACCCAGTTCGCGGAATACTACAGACTTCATCATAGGTGGCCTTTTAATTTCCTGAACTAACCGCTGACCTAACTTTAAAGACTTAAATGGAATGACTGTATCAAAGCATGGTCTAATAAAACAAACTTTTTTCTTCCGAAAAGGGACTTTTTCTACGTCATCACAAAGTTGCCACTAGATTAAGACTGCGCCGAGCGTCCAGTGGCGCGCTCATTTATATTATTGTGTTTACTAATAAACTAAAGTATTGTCTTAAAATAGAAGCATGTATTATTGTTGTAAAAATTAATACACAATGTATAGCATATAAGACAAAGTTTAATAACCTTTAACCTTCGCGTAGTCAACTTAACAGTTAACGGTGACCACTTTTTTCCGTTAAGTTACTCACTCATAGTCCAATGGTTATTAAGTTAAGTCATATACCCTATAAATTGTGTATTCATTTGTACAATAAAAATACATCCATCGATTTCAAGACAATACTTTAGTTTATTAGAAAACACAATAATGGTGATGAGGGCGCCACTGGACGCTCGGCGTAGTCTTAAACATTACCCAAAAATATGGAATAATTTATTCTTTGATTAGTGTACGATTTATTTCAAAAATATTATATATCACGAATAATATAAATCACGAGCATAAATTACATATTTACTTTATTTTATTTTTATATAGTTAATGCATTTATGCATGAAAATAACTAACAGGTTTTTTAAAACATAAAGGTTACATTACAATGTGGAATTACAACCTGATACTACAGGCATCACCGGATTCATCAGATCAAACTGGCCGGTTACAAATCTGACGATTTGATGTTTCTCGTCATACTATTCGAACCTATGGGAATATCATATTCCGCTCTCGCTCGGTATCATTACGCTAATCATGCGCCAATGATTTTCAAACTGTGGGTAAAAGTTGTAGATGACATTTTTGTATAAAATTTAAAATGGTTAAATGCTCTTTTAAAATCTATTTACCTAAACGCGCGGAGAGGAAGCGCTTAATAAAGCGCTTATCAATATTCAAGTTCTCATATTGTATAGGCCTAATATTTAGAACTTATTATTTATTTTGTTATGAGTATGTCGTATATTTATTTACTATTAAACGTTCCTCATTTAAGTGGTCACGTATACCCGTACCTACGTCAGAATGCAGCAACACGAATTGACGTTATATTTTTTATAGAGATCAGTATCAAAACGTAAATACGTATATACAATGAATGATAGTCTTACGTTGATATATACGAGCAAATATTTTTAAATTACTCCGATTTTACAGTTTGGGAATCTTGTGACTTTTCGTATCACGTGATCTACCAGTGACGCGATTGGCTTAAAAACGAAACAAATAGAAACGTAGTTAGCGTAGTGCAACTTGGCAGGGGGGCCATTCTACTTTTCAGTGTACATTTTTATTATCGTCCTATAAAAAGTATACCAAGTTATGAATCCGCGTCTAAATAAATAACACAAACTTAGAATGTTTAAGTTTAACGGTTTCCAAAATAATAACTCTTAAATTACTCAATTATCGTTGAAAAATCTTGGTAACTCAGTGGTAAATTGCACTTTTTCCATAGAAAAGGCGGGGACATCAACATCCACTGCGTTACTCACTTTGTAGTTATTACAAATAACTTTTTATGAATAAGGATAATTCTAAATATAAGCTTGTTTAAGTCCCTTTTCGAGTGTCCAGTTAGAAAACGCTGCACTTTACCGTTTTTTTTAAATTAATAATAGTTTAGTGAAACTATGGCAAAAACTTATGTACAACGAAAAGTAGAATGACCCAGGGCCCTCTGGAGTTGCATCGATGCGCGTCGCGGGTAATGTTTGTGTGATGAACGCGAATTTGTTCCTGAGTCATGGATGTTATGTAATAAAGTATTCGTTTCTCTATATACCAATCTAGTACCCATAGTACGGTCAACGTCATAAATGTACCTTGTCACTTTAACGTCATGTTTGAAACGTCATACAAAATTGTGAAACGATTGAAAGCGATGAGGTACATAAATGATCACTTATTTATGACGTTGACTGTACAAGCCTAGAGCTTAGTTTGGGACTAGGTCAATTTTTGTAAGAAATATTTTCCCCTGATAATTATTTTATTTATTTATAAAGATTGCATGAAAACCGTAGTAACAACTCATGTTACGAACAAACATAATGCAAATGCCATCTTATTTTACTATCTTATATTATCTTATAGATGCACCGTTTCGGGTACACTTCGACCCCTTTACACTCAGTTGTCCGAATGTGCAGGTTTCCTCACGATGTTTTTCCTTTACTACGGTAAAGACGGGTACGGGGACGGGGTTATCTTACGAGATAATCGGGGAATGTAGGTAGATAGGTACTTAGACAAATTCATCGGGGTTTGAACTCGGTACCTTATGATCACGAGTTGACCCCTTAGCCTCTAGGCCACCGACGCTCTCTAGAGTTGACTCTAAGACCTCAAATCGTTTGCTTGATTATCCAGTTTCAAAATAGATAGAGAAAGGTAGATCGTAAAATATCAAATAATCGACCAAGAAAATCCCTTCCCACTTTTTAACTTTGTGTAAGCTATTAAAGTTGGAAAGTGGTAAGAAGTTCAACTCTTGGTTGAGTGTACCTTGGAAGTCGCGAGAATTTCATAAGCACTGTGTTGAGCTCCTCTAGGAGTTGTCGATATCGTAATATTCAAGAGAACTTAGCGTCTATTTTGCAAATAGGGAACAACCAAAAAGAAATTCAGTAAGTAGGCCGCATGGGCCCTTTTACACGACAAAAATCTACCAGCGCGTCCCAAGACGAGAGCACTGCTGAGAAGAAATGCTGCAAGAAACTCAGCAGTCAGTCATTCATTTAACCTGTTTCTTATTATAATGATACTACTTAGTTTCAATTATGTTAGATAATTTCACTTAAAGAAAACATTCATTTATTTTTAAAAAGAAGCAAAACTGCGTTCGGTGATTTTCTAACATTTGTTCGTCTCACCCGGGAATAGAACCAGAAATGAAATTAACAAAATAAATAACTCGCCTTTTTGTTCTACTTATCGATAGAGTTATTGTTCAGGTTTAAATTTCTCTAATAAATAAACAAAGAAGCCTTAGAAATAAAAAAGTTCTTCATCCCGCATCGGGAACTGTTCAATTTTTCGAAATAAATTGTATCCTAACCCTATGATTGTATACGGGCAATGAACACAAATAAAAAATAAATTTAAATTTATTTAATTTAATAAATGATAAATTTGACGTGGATCGGTTGAAGCGTTAGACCGTGAAGGCGAAAGAAATAAACAAACGCACTTTCGCTTACTTACTCGTATATGTACAAGTAAGGAACAATAACAATACAATGACAAGGATATGGCCACCAAAATTAGCTAAGCGATTAATCCGGGGTCCGTTCATTTGACCAAAAGTACATTTGACAAACGTATCATTTTACAAACTTTCATTTCGCAAAAACGTGTTTATGCTTAAACCATTACATATTGCATAGGTTAAATGAGCTTATTAAATATGTTAGGTTAGGTTACAATATCGACCACAAAAAACTTAATAATAATACGGCGGGAAGTATCTCTTTGTGAAATGAAAGTTTGTAAAATGATACGTTTGTCAAATGATGATTCGGTCAAACATTAGTGAACCGATTAATCCTCACAGGTGTTACAAACAGACCACCTAATTTCCGCATAACAATATTATTTCGGCTTGATACCCAGTATTTAACAACAGTATTAACCCTCTTTATTCAAAGTAAAGTAAAGTATTTACTTAAGAAATGACGAAGCGTTTCTATCACCCTTAATTTCCTTGTTTAATGGCATTAAGCGCTTCATAGCGCTTGCGCAAGTCCAACTCAAACTTTATTATAGACTTAGGAAGTATCTCGTTACGTGGACGCGATTCTGATCTTTCTTCTACACTTAGTTTCTTCTTAAGATCTGCTTTGTTCCGGCTTCCACACAAGACAAACTAAAAAAGAAGGTTTAGTCAAGACAGGTACTTAATTACAAGATATCAACATATAAAGGAACATGGTGAGACAGACACGATACGAGACATGGTGTTAGTTACACTGGTGTCACTTCAAATTCAAATTAAAAAATAAAATTACTAAATAACATTAACATGTATAGTCTAAGTTAATTTATATTGGCAAATACGTAAACATAACCAATTTGGCATTTTTACATTATTTTAATGATTTATACACTTGATCATTACTTTTATTAAGTTTAAGATAAAAACTATTCATTATAATTATGTTTTTTTTAATAAAAGCTCGCTTGATGAATATTTGAGGTTATGTGTCAAACGGTACTAAATTGTTTACATCTTTGCCAGTTTCAATTGACATAGACTATAGGTACATTAGGTACCACCCATCTTACAACCTTCAAACCCAAACAATACAGAAACAAAAAAAATACTGTACCACAATACAGACACAAAATATTGAGGCGGCAAAAGGCTGATTTTGAGCTTGCACCTTCGCTCATTGAGCAATTTAAGAAATAAAGTGATAGGCCTAAATAATTTCATTACAATCACCTCTATAACCTTAAAGTGTCACTGTAAGTATTATACACATATAACTTATACTTATCTTTAGGGTAATACATAAATAGGTAAATATCAGGAGACCATCTCACACGAATTTACCTAGTCGCAAACTAGGCAGTACTAGCAGTAGTTGTCATCACACAAATATCAGACCGCCCTGCCAAGATGCACTAGCACTACGCTAACTAGCGTTTCTATTTGTTTGGCTTTTGACCAATCGCGTCACTGGTAGATCACGTGACTTTTCGTATCATTTTTATTTTTTTATTTTTATGGCATAGGGTAGGCTGACGAGCACACAGGCCACCTGATGGTAAGTGGAAACTGTGACCCATAGACTGCAAATGCGCTGCCAACCCTGAGGACTAAGATGGAATTCCTCTATGCTAGTCATTACACCGGCTGTCTTATCCCCAAACCGGAACACAACAATGCGAACACTGCTGTTTGGCGGTAGGTTAATGGATAAGATGGTGGTAGCGATCCGGACGGATCCCGCACAAGGTCCTACCACCCGCAGAACGTCATCTACTAGTGACGCGATTGGTTTAAAAACGAAAAGAATCTTGGCAGGGCCCCCTGCACTTATCTTACAGAAATCGAAACAAGGGGTCAAGATCATCATCATCATCATGTCAGCCGAAAGACGTCCACTGCTGGACATAGGCCTCCCCCAAGGCTTTCCACTCAGACCGGTCTTGTGCTTTTCGCATCCACCGCGGTCCCGCGATCCCGACGAGGTCGTCACTCCATCTTGTTGGAGGCCTACCTACAGCTCGTCTTCCAGGGGTCAAGATGATGATATTTAATGCTGTCGTAAAAGATTTTCGAAAGCTCTCAATATGTATGTAATTCACTTAAGCTGATGACATATTGCGTCAACCACTATGTCAACTCCACACATTTAGTGAGTACAAAACAGAAACATTTGCAGCGTTTGCCAATCGCGTCACTGGTGGATGACGTAATACGAAGAGTCACGTGATCTACCAGTGACGTGATTGGTTTAAAAACGAAACTAATGGAAACGCTGGTCAGGGTAATGCCTTGTGGCTTGGTAGGCAGGACGATATCAACTAGGTACGCTAACCACGTCTTCATTTGAAACTACTTTTTTATAATCCATGGTCGTTTAATTTCTCGTTCCTATGGCGTTCGGGCGATGCCAAAAAGTAATCTTTTTAGCAACGCCCCGTAGAAGCGTTATTTAATCAAAATATTCGCTAAACTTAGTTAATTAGCTACGATATTGGCTGCGAGCGGATTGGGCACGGCGGGGCGTGACGCACGGCGTTCTTAATTAACTATTTTAACTAACAATTTTAATTTTAAACTATACGAGTATGTTACAAGTGCGTGCTTGTTGAGATGCTCGAGGGGAAATACTATGCTGCATTTAATTTTAAGGTTTCCATTAAGTAATAGAATATTATTGTTGAAGCTAAAGCAACCGGCCGAGACATACTCGTGTTATACTCAACCGTTTGTGAGCGCATCACGTAAGCAGCTTTCCTGTGCTGAAGGTGCACTAATGCTAGGGGATTTACATCATTATAGGGAACTGGTGTTTTTGTTAATATATTATTTAAGTATCCTAATTCATATCATTAGTATATCAAGAGTGAACTCAGTGGCAGATAAACTTGCATGGTCCGCTGTTCAACTTAGTTTTTTTTAACATGCACATTTCGAACAGGTAAAAGCCGGCCAAGTGCGAGTCGGACTCGCGCACGAAGGATTCCGTATATTATCTATACAACATTAGCAAAAAAACGGCAAAAAAAAACGCGTTTGTTGTATGGGACTTTTTGTTTAAATTTAATTATTTTGTTTTAAAGTGAATTTAAAACGTTTTCACGTGTCTACCTGTTGCCTTTATTAACATAGAGCAAAAAACGGCAAACAAAACGTTTGTTGTATGGGAGCCCCCTTAAATATTTAATTTATTCTGTTTCTAGTATTTGTTGTTACAGCGGCAGCAGGAATACATCTTCTGTGAAAATTTCAACTGTCTATCTACCAGGGCTCATGAGATACAGCCTGGTGACAGATAGACGGACAGACGGACAGCGGAGTCTTAGTAATACGGTCCCGCATTTACCCTTTGGGTACAATTGGGCATTCAATACTTTCCGGCCAACGTCTCTGAGACCGTGCCGTATCGGTAGTGTGTAGTACTGAACTGGCTCTAACTAAGCATAAATGCTGAACTCGGTGTTTTCTTTTGTGGCAAATGATTCGCATATCGATGGTCTAGAAGACAAACGTGATAATTACAGACTCATCAACTTTTCAGGGGGACTGTTTTTATTAACTTAAAATTGAACATTGGAATCGTGTATATACTGCCTATATTTGGTTAGGGTATTTATCTTTTTAATTATTTATCATTAACTTGAACATCAATATCCCAAGGTATCAACAAAAAAATCAAAATAGTAAAAAAGGACATTACTTAGTATGTTTGTACATAAACTTAATACATAATGTTCACTTAACACTTCCGTGTATTGTATGTAATATATTTTACTATTTGCTGACGAGTGTTCAGTAGTATTAAAACCACTTAAACCATTTGTCTACCGGCATCTTGGAAAGATTAACATCTTTTAATATAATTGGGAATCTAAATTGACCAAATTACAAAAATAATAAAAACATTTAGCTTATTTGTCTATCGTGGTAAATGCAAGCGAAATGTTATAAATCCATTTAACATTTTTTGTAGTTTAAATTGATGGTAAATAATTATAATTATTTTATTTGGCATCAAAATGACATCACTTGCTATAAGTGTACACCTACAGTTTAGGAAGAAAGAGACGGAATTAGGATATTTGGGTAAGTGCAAACGGTAGAGCATCTTCATTTGGCATTAAAATGTCAAAATATCAAAATTTTGTAATTAGCACGTTTGTCTTCTAGACCATCGATATATCCAATAATGTCGGATTACCCATCATATTGTTTTTAACTCGGCCGCCATTATTGCCAAGTTAGTATAGTTCGTTCGATCAAATAGTTTGCATGCTTTGAAGTGCCGCCTATTAAGCTAGTGTCCTAAAAAAATCGAATCAGTCCGTCATTTACATTAGGTACGAGTATGTAAAAATATTGAACACGTATTTGTTCTTTTGACAAAAACAAAAATTACGATAAGTGTTGAAATTTCGCGTGACGTCACGCCGTGGCACACTTTATACCACGTTGTGACGTCACGACCCCCTACTCCCGAACTTTGATGCGCGTTATATTTGTCAAAAACAAAAAATACGTGATTAATATTTTTTGATAATCTTATTGACGGACTAATTAGTTTTTTTTTACCCAGAACACACCCCTATTGGTACACACTATTTGAACTAACGAACTATAAGAGGTACTATCGAACCAACGGAACCCTGACCCACCATGGAACCTTGTCACAATGATTGACGTACGATTGTCGTATAGCTTCGTATGACAGTCCTAACGTCAATCACTGTGACAAGGTTCTATGGTGGGTCAGGGTTCCGTTGGTTCGATAGTACTATAACGTTGACAATGCGATAACATTTCGAAAGCATTATCGTTATAGGTTATAGGCTCTTTTCCGCTACTCGACGACTTCGATATCCTGCCAACCCAGTTCCACCAGAAAGCCTAGCAGACCCTTGATGTTGCCGACGGCGCCTGGTAGCGACCTCGGTATTCCTAGGTGCCGTGCCCGGTCTGTTACCACCCCAGGGCATTCCATGATGACGTGGGCTGCGGTTTCCTCCGCCGTCATGCACAGGAGGCTGGTTGTAACACCTAAAGTGAATAAGTGTTTGTTAAATAAGGCATGGCTAGTTATGCTGCCCTCCTTAGCTAATAAGCAGTATCCCATATTCAATAGTCATAGCAGATTCAATCCTCGCTAGGGAGTAATGAGGTTGAGATTGCTACAGGAGTGTTATCTGAGAGATGCTGCCGTTTGGATTAGCAGGGCAGTATGGCTCCAATTAACAATCGGAGTTAGGCCCTTTTGAGTAGTCGTAACTTTTGCGACAATCCGGGATTGATTGTCGGAAGGGCTTCTTTGCTTTGCCTAGCATTATGGTTTTACCGAGAAGAATATAGGCCCGTATAAAGACAGTATTGTTATCGTGTTGCTTACCCGTCGAGTGTCCTAAATACTACGTATGTATTTAAGCATTATTTGAATTTCGAATTTATTTAGTATATGACGTGACGTTCCGCGGGTTAAGTGAGCCGCCAATACGGTCACGTTGTCAATACCATGTCAAATTAAGTTTACCTAAGTAACCCATTATTTTATAGAATTTCTCATGATTGTTGATTATCTGTTGAAACCATGATGTTAAACATTAATTACGTAGGTTAAGTTAAGTTAGACTTGTGAATACCAAAAAAAACTTATGCGGCGGGAAATGCTTTTCGTTGAAATGAAAACTGCTCGTAATGATTGGTAGGTAGGTAGGCATTTATTTCATATTGAAAATTACATTATTCTATGTCACATAATCATAATGAATTCACAATAAGATCGTCAAAATGTAAAAATAATAAAATATAATCATGAAATAAAAATAGCAAACAATAAAAGTCATTTTTTTTTTTTTTAATTTATTAAAGTTCCACATTTAAAAAAAAAGTATCGCAGAGTTTTTAATGAAAGACTACAAAAGTCACAGAGGCTTATGAGTAGTCAGTGAGTTCGGAGCGATAACTACTAATGGAGGTAGGCTTTATAAAGAAACCGCTAGATAAAATTTAGGTCATTATACCTACAAAGGGTTGACATATTTATCAGCGGGTCCTTACAAAACCGGGTCTACATATATGTATTATTAACTTAAGTACTATCAAAGAATGTAATCCAAGTTATTACATGCTATAAAATACTTCTTTAAAAATAAGAATTAAATTAAACAAATAAAAATATAGCTAACTAGCTACACGTACGTTCGTTGAGAGGTATTTCGATAAAATAACAGGTACACTTAAGTTTAGTTCTAGTATAATAGAGCGCCTGCGGGCCTAGTACCTATGGTGGCGTTTATCGCGTGACAAAATGGGGATGAAGCACCCGTCACCCTCGTACTGATTTATAAGAAAGTGACGGAGGCTCTATCCACATCTTGTCACGCGATAAACGCCACCATATTAGTCCCGCTGAACTACTGAGACTAGAGGCTAAAATATGTCAATCAATTTGATAATTACACTTAAATAATTAATTTCTAACAAATTAAAACTCTTTACAAAGAATTTAACTGAAGCGTAAGATTTAACGCGAATGCCGAGAGCGAATAGTTTGTGAACTAGAATCGCTGAGGTCCTTGCAACTTGCATAATTTCATAAGAACTCCCAACTCTTTGACGGCTCTGATTATTACAGTACCGTACCTCGAGGCTGTTAAATGGGACCCTAAAAGTTATATCTTTCGAACCGTAATAGGTACCGGTTTTTATATGGAATAATGTGTCATATCGAATTATAAAAATTTACGATTTTTTTTTGTTTTGCTTCTACTCTTAAAACGGTAATACAATGAAACAAGTGTCAATTTCGTTCTGCTTATGTATAGAGCAAACCCAAAAGAAAAATAACAAACAATAAATACAAGCTAAGTGTTAGAAGTTAGATTGTACGGAATCCTATAGGTAGAGGACCATTTGGCAGTCGCGAAGTTCGGGCAACACCATATAACTTGTAAGGTAGTGCCCGAACCTCCCGACTGCAAAATGGTCCCCTACCTCCCCTACATGTAGGTGCATGAGTCCGACTTGCATTGTACTGGTAATTTTTAGTCATACTTAATATGGTTGAAATGTAGTGAGTCATCCATTAGTGTTCATTACTGACTTTTTTTTTTAACCTACATTCAATGCTGGGGTCTCTTTGTATAAGAATACCTGTCTCAGGATGGGATCGTATCTTAAAATACAAAGTTAAAACTCATACAGGGTTATATTATAATGCATAATTATCATAATTTTATACTTAATGGCTAGTTTGGCAGATTTCTGACGTGTAAAAATGCTCTTGCGGCCTACTTACTAAATGAACATAATATTTAAAGTAAATAAGAAAATTAAGAATATTATGTAACTTTGTATAATCCTGTACAAATTAAAACTGTTCTTGATACGCATCCGTAGAACAGGACCTACGGTATTGCTTCTACTTCTTGAAAGGTTTTATGTATGGAATAAACATTTACATTTTTCATTTTCATTTTCAAAAATCTTTTGTCTTTTTTATGTTTTTGTATCTGAAACCAAAACTTCACAGGCTGCTTTAAAAGGCCATTGTTTGTTAACTATATTAGGTTTGTTTGTTTTTTTTATAATTATGACTCGTACCTCGAGTCGTGTGTTCACACTAAGCACGAACCTAGTAACTAGAGTTCATCCAAAGCAGTCGCGCACCGTGCAAATTTTATTTACGTCCGTCTGTCTGTCCCACGTTTACTATTTCTTGTGAAAACACTCAAAGGCAAAATTTACCGAGGTGTTATAAACCTTACACTTAATTTCAAAAGTTGCAGCAATTTCATCGCAACAAACAAGCGAATGCTAATCTTATTCCTTCCACCTAGAGACTCCTTTCTACTGAGTTTATGTGTTGCATAGTGCTGGGCTGTGGAAATTTCATAATAAATATTTCTTCATAATTTTTAATTTACAATGTAATAAGTAATGTTTTAATACATTATCACTTGTTGACTATATGTTGCGTAAAAAAAATACATTTACATTTTGAGTTAGTGGTCGACATACATGTAATTTTTATTTTGTAATTACATTCTCAAAAACAACGATTGCGGTAATTTCGCAATATAGGGATTTGCGGGGGCGAAAAATCGATCTGTCAAGCTGCTTCTTGGGGGAAATTCGCAGTATACATTGCAAAGTTAATACGCTGATAAATCAATGAATTTCATATAAGCGGCGCTATGTATACTGAAGTCAGCTGTCATTGTCGGTATGGTGACTTATGATACCCGGTAACGTTGGATAATATTTCAAGGAACATTGGTAATTTATGTTCACAGAAAATCTTGATTGTTATTTTTAGTAACTATAATAATGCTTGTGTAGTAACATTTTGAAAACTGTATAAGTATTTAATAGATAAAAACTCCAATAATGTGGAAATCGATTTTCATAAAAACCTAGCTGCCTCAATTGTTGGCATTTGGTCGGGCCACATAGACCTCGTTAGTTGGACAACGGTTAGATTTGGTCACCTTTTTGAGGCAGGACCCAACCAAGGACCATTGTAGAATTTCCAACTTTAATATTTTACGGTATTGGGCCACTGTTAGTCGCTGACTAACAGGCCCAACGTTATATATAGGGTTAGGATTTTGGTGGCATTTCGTGGTTCTAGAATCCATGAAGTCGATATTTCCTAATTATTATAATACATAACACATTGATTTTGACCTTCGGTATTATCATATTCAAAAATGAACTAAATACATATTTAGTTCGGTTATTTCATAGCTATAAATATTTGCTTGTTTGTAACGCTTTCACATCAGAGATATCCTCAATACCAAAATTAATTTAAATTGGTGCGGCCGAATAACGAATAAATGAATTTTGAAATATTAAAATACTGAAGGTCAAAATCAAAGTGTAATGTATTATAATAATTAGGAAATAGCGACTCCATGGATTCTGGAACCACGATTTGCCACCAAAAGTCCTAACTCTAGTTATATACCATGCAGAAATGCCAATAGTTGTTAACCAACGTTTATAGCTTTATATAATGCTTAGTCTAAGTAGTACCACTGTAATATGAAAGATGACTAACTGCTGAGTTTCTACTTACTGATCAAATGACTTTTATCTTTTATCTTTATCTTTAATTTATAACTCCCTCTTTTTGCGTTGGAGGTTAAAAGTACCCGCGTTGATTAATTCCTGGTAACGGGACCTCACTAAGACTACTAGGAGTGCATAATTAAAGCCTAGTGTTTGTCTTTCATCTACTCAAGACAGTTCGAAACTTTAAGTTTGCATTAAAATTCTCGTTTGGATTGTAACGGAATTTTGAAATTAAGTTTTTAAATGAAATAGGAAAATGTTTGGAGTGTGAATGTTTGTCTTAAATTAATCTCCCGCCGAGCAGTAGAGTTTGCATTGTTGTGTTCTGGTGTGGGGATAAGACTACAGGACAAAAATAAAAACGTAGAGGAAACCCATTTACATATTAATAAGGTAATCTTGGCAGAGATCAGACCAAGATACGTCAACGTGAACGTCACGACAAAGAAAACTGTCATTTTGACGTGACGCTCAAAGATTAGTTTGTTAATACAACCCTTGGTGTTGCAGTCTTGAGATTGTAGTCTCATGCCCGGTTCCTATATTCAAGAAACGAATCGTTTTCCTTACGGGCCGTAGCGTTATGACATTTGCTACAAACAAAATGTGTCATATTTTAACGAGGCGTAAGGAAAACGATTCGTTTCTTGAATATAGGAACCGGGCATTAAATTTGCGAATGACTATGGGTTTTAGATCCCATTTACAGCCTGGAAACCTGTGAAATTTTCAGTCGTTTATTGCTATTCTCGTGGAAAAACACAATTTTTATGACATACATTGGTGGGGATAGCTTGTTTATGATATATTAGTTAAGTAACGGAAAATAGGAGTGAATGTATGTAATCTTTACTAATCGAAATCATAAAAGACTCATCAGATTTTAGCATACTAAAAAGTATATACTGGGATTTTCCAATGATTAAAATGACAGCCGCATTTCGTAATTTCAATCACTTTAATCACTAATCACTCTGACAAACTTCAAAATTCAAGTTGATAAGTATATTTGCAACATAGGAGGCCATTTGCAACGTCAAAAGATGGCGGATGTGTAATTTGTTTTATTTTTTATTTTTGTGTATTTAGGTGTTCAAAGTTCTTTTTTGTTAGTGATTTGTACTTTTAATGCCTTTGTGTTGCACAGTGATAGAAGACTTGGACTTATTTCGTGTATCTGGCATTTTACTTCCCGTTTCAAGTGGACTCGCAGTGGTACAGAGGTTAAAACTATCTTGGCCTCTGTCCTACATATCACCGTACAACGTTGCCACCAATCTTCCTAGAGAAGATTGGATTGTGTTTTTTGACTATATTGATTTATACTTATATATACTTGACACTTGCGAAATCACTTCATAGTGGAAACGCCATATTCCCGCGGTAGTAGCTGTTCAAATCGCCGCGGGGCAAAGAAAAATAATAATTGGAATGCAGATAGCCCTGGATAAACACATTACACATGAACACAAACCGAAAATTTTTAAAGTTCCTGACGGAATAACAATAATCAAAAATCAATGAAAGTCGGGTTCGTTAGTTTCGCCATTTATAAGTCAAGAATGGCTAGACCGATTATGACCTTTGATTCGTTGGACTTATCTCTGCCCCAAATTGCAGAATAGCTATTAAAACATCGAAAAAACATACGAGTAAAACATTTTGAGGCGGTATTACTAAATTCTCCGGGTCGGCTAGACAGCATAAACCTAAGTATAGAAACTTCATTAATATTCCAAATATTGAAATAGTCTATTACAAAAGAATTTGCTTCGAATGAATCTATTTGTGATATATACATTTACTAATTTAATATTTTTTTGTTTTTAGGAATGAGATGTAATAATTAAATCAAGCCACATTTGTGTTATTGATAGGTCTACTGCAAAAAAATGACATTGGTGATCTACATTACTGTTTTAAACTGTTAAGTGCACACTGACATTATATGTATGAATATGCAGCAATGTGTATCGTGTCATTTGCACTGTGTGCAATTAATCGTACTATATGTACGTTTAGATCTTTTAAACTATGCAACGGATTTCAATGCTGTTTTTATCAACAGAAAGAATTTAAGAGTTTAAGAATTACAAATACCTGAGCCAAAGCGAGGGCGGGTCTAGTATAAATATAAATTGAGGTGTACGAGAAACATACTCACGGACACTTTATCCTCGTATATCCGTATCCCTCTAGGCCTACTAAGTTTAAATAACCCCAGGGAAGATAAATCAGCCACATTTTTCTGTGCATTCCGGCCCGACCGTGTCTTGGGGAGGCACCCGGCTAATCGACCGGATTCCGGAATCCGGAATGCCGATATCCACGTAATTAAAAGTACCTGCTGATTTTACGGAGAAATGTTTAGCAAGTATATAAAAATAGCATTTAATCTTATCTTATATTTTACCTATCTGTTCTTCTATACTAATACTAACAATGATCGAAATTTGAGAACGGCTCGACAGAAATAAGTTTAAAAAAAATTGTTGTGATCGTACTGGTCAGAAGTTTTGTATGGAAAAAAATATCCAAGCGACGCTGGGATGAATAGCTAGTAGTATTATAAAAAGAGAGTTGTGATTTTATAAGTTTGTATCCATTCGACAGGTAATCTCCGGAACCAAAAATATAGACTATACCGGATTTACTTTAACCGGAACGAAGACTGACGGACCATTCAGGACTGAAACCGCTGAATCTAGTAAAAGTGAAAGTTTTTTTTATGCTAGTAATTTCATCAGTTGTCCTATCCCCACACCGGAACACAACAATGCGAGCACTGCTGCTTGGTGGTAGGTTAAAGGATAGGATGGTGATAGCTATCCGGACGTACCTTGCAGGTCCTGTAACCACTAAAACAATAAATTTAAAGGAAGTTACGAATTTTGAACAAAGTGTTTCATTACTACTTTAGAAAAAACTCGTATCTGATGTTGCGAGATGTATAAGTTTCAGTTCCCTTCCTTTTAAGTTAAAAATCGTACGTCACGAAATGTGAATTACGAGGTTTTTCAAAGCAATGACGATTTCTTGTTTTCCTTACAGGATACTTAATATGAAATGGTAAAGGGTAGGTATTTAAATCATTCTGCTTATACTCTATTGGGAACCACATAACACTTAACATGCTTTTACTACTAGGTACTATGCAGTTAGTGGGAATCTCCTTGAAACATCGACACTAATTGGATCGAGACCTAATTTCTGCAGAAACCTTATTGTTTTTAGGTTATCTTAAGCGTAGGTTAATTGGGTTAGGTTAGTTTACACCTGTGACCATCCAAAATAACTTACTTCTTGGTGGTCTACTATATTTGTTCTATTGCACAAAAAGTGCACCTAGATTTTATCACTAAATACTAATTGTGGTTGTAAAAGTAGGTAGGTTTGTTAGCTTTCTTCAGATGCCCGAAGGGCAAACCACCCAACAGGAGGAAAGTCAGTAGGACAAATATAGTAGAACAAGGAAACAGCCATTTTTTATGGCATAGAGAAGGCATACGAGCACACAGGCCACCTGATGGTAAGTGGAAACTGTGGCCCATAGACATTCGCATTGACAAGACTGCAAATGCGTAGCCAACCCTGAGGACTAAGATGGATTGCCTCTATGCTAGTCATTACACCGGCTGTTTTATCCCCAAACCGCAACGCAACAATGCGAACACTGCTGTTTGGCGGTAGGTTAATGAATAAGATGGTGGTAGCGATCCGGACGGACCCTGCACCACTCGCTAAATTATAACTCCTGCACGTGTAAATACGTGTCGATGAAATGAAAATTCAGCGAAGTAAAATATTCTATTAAATGAGTTTCGGTGATTCAAGCAAACCCAGTTACCCGCCTTTTTTTGTATAACGGCAGATTGTACTTGTATGTATGTATGTA
Organism: Acleris sparsana; assembly: GCA_923062465.1. Classification (NCBI taxonomy): domain Eukaryota; kingdom Metazoa; phylum Arthropoda; class Insecta; order Lepidoptera; family Tortricidae; genus Acleris; species Acleris sparsana. The sequence continues at coordinate 3,892,648 of OV281288.1, forward strand.
AACACTTCATTGTACAAAGAAAAGAGATAACAATTATAAAATAGACAAAAGTGTAATAGGGATGTAAAAAGGCGAAAACTTATGTAATTGCACATGAAGGTAATTTTTTTTTCTTTGTTTTCTAGCCCCTTGGTCTCCATCAGTCTCTATTTGGAGCCTCTTCCGCCCAGTTGCTGAGGAGTGCGTCCAACTAGTAAATAATATATAATTTAAATTTAAATCTAGACTTAGATACTTACAAACGTTTAATTTGCGAAATCTCGCGCCGTCCTTTGTTTGCGAGTAATCCGGACGGAATCTCGCCGGAATAGTTCGCGCCAACTTGCACGGATTAAAATTAGGGTTCCGTGCCAATGACGTTTGTTGGACCTGCTTAATTAATATTCTTTTGTGATCGGATCGAGAGCTGTTTTGTGAGCGGGTTATTAGACCTTATTTTGAAGAGTTTACAGATAAAATGAGACTGTAGAACACTACATTACTCTTGATTTTCTCTTAGTTGTCAAAAAGTGAATACAATATTTATATTAACCAAAGCTGATAATTAGCAACAGCAAGTTCTTCAGTGATTCAACTAACATCTTAGTTGATATTTCTAACGTATTTTTAGGCTCGAATGGAATCAAGACGCTTATGCATAACAGTCATAATCTTGTTAGCAACCAATTTTTTTCTTCTATGATTTAATAGGCCATATCAGCCGGACAACCTGGGGGATAGATTTGAGTAAATTGTTATTTTATAGTCTTAAAATTGTAAGACCATTTATTTGGCTAACTGTAGGTTATGTTATTGTAAAAAGGACATGGGATCTTTGTTCTTTCTCAAAATACATGTTCCAGTATTTATTAATATACCTACTTACAATCTCTGAATCCTTAATTAGGCAAGTATTTGAAATGGCTGTAGAGAAATAACTTCACCTCGTATATTATAAATCCTCCGAATAGTGTGCTACCAAACACTGTATTTTCAGTTTACATCAACCGTTTTTTCAAGTTAAAAATGTTAAATGAATATTACGTTTTCGCGTATATCCGTGGTTCTCAAAATAAACGTATTTTACTCCTCTCTGTTTGTTTATTTCTAACTGGAGTAAAAATAAAGTCTGTTTCTGCCGTTATCACTGTAGAAATACACTTTCAACGTGTATCCTTCCTCCGAAGTTCCGAACCTCATCCCCACAGATTCGCTCGTGTTATAAACATGCATACGTTTCCAAGATGGCGATAACCTTCATTCAAGCCATTTTATGGTTACAGAAAGATGCTACCGCGGGAGCCGGTGGTAAAAAAATATCAAAGTTTTTGTACAATTCGAATAGTACAAACCATTCAGTTCATGCTTTTTGACTAGTTAATATAAATAAAACAAATATTCTACGAAAAAAAGGAAAACTGTATACAATCAACAATGTAATTATGAAAAGATAAAAAAAGAAATATATAATTATGTTCAAGTTAAAACTAAACTTATTTAAAATAAAATAAAATAAAACTAAGCTACTCAAATATTAAAAATTAAACATAAACACCACTATAAAAAGAACACCCCCTCTAGCAGGTCCGCTCGCGGCATGGTCCCTAAGACACTGGCTGCATTACCTCTCTGGATGGCTAGCCCAATCCTTTGGGAAAGGTAAGCGCCAGCTCTAGGGTCTCCGGAGGTGTCGATGAGCCGGGATGACAGGGCCTTAATAAAACTTTTCATGTCAGCTGACCAAGGTCCCATTGTTTCCACCGCAAGCGCCACAAATTCGTAATTATTTAATAATGATGAATATTTGCGGCGCTTGTTGGTTTGGGCCTGTTCAGCTGCTGCACCGGCCCGATTACGGGTTGTCTGGACGTGAGAAAGGGCGAATGTATCAACACACGTCGCGTCCCACACCAGTGCCCTACCTAGTTTCCACGGCACCAACGTAGCTCCGTCTGGTCGCTTGCCATCGTCTCTATGCAAACCTGCTGGTTCCAGGACAGCAGGCACAGAGACAGTGGCAAGCGAACGACGGATCAGATCATTAATTGTGCCGTGGCGGTACAAACGGCCAGCACTTCTAAAATATGAAAGGCCATGTCGTCCCAGCTCACTCACTTCCTTCCCGCACGTACAAGTATGAGGTTCACAGATTCTGGCTCCAAGCCGTAAGCTTATTGCAATTCGCAAGCAGCTTGGGTCCAAGACTGTGCCTATATTACGGGAAGGAAGAGCGTGGAGCCAGTGGCCTGATTCGCCTGCTGAGACAGCGAGGAGACGGGCGCGATCTAAATCGTCCAGACTATTTAATGTAATTATATCACTAAAAAAACACCGTATTAAAATTCCCAAAGTCATTTACAGAAGCTAGCAGTTGCAGTTTGGGTTGTTATGCCGCTAGAATATAATGCTTTATGCTGGGCTTGCAATCGTAGACGCAGTCGAGTCGTTGTAGTGGTTACCAAAATAATACTTACAAACTTGGAAAACGGATCATGATTTCACTAAGCAATATAAAAGAACAATGTATCGACCTGAATTTTTGAATAAAGATAGTCGGAGGGCCGGAGGATGACGGAACTATGGTTTATACCAAAAACTTATACAGTTTCTGCGAGAATAGCAATTTACAAAATTGACGCGAAAGGAGATGCGTGCAAAAATTTAGCGCCTTAATAATAAAAAGGGTTTGCATGAGCTTAAATATAAATACCACGAGCATTGACCAGTCAAAACACAAAGCATGTATAAATGTTACATTCGCCTCAGCCCAGGCTCTTTAAAAAGAAAAAACTACCATACACTCTACCCCCCCCCCTCCCCCCTCCCCCGCAGCCCCCTTTTTCCCGCACCAGCTCCCGGCCTGCACGCTACCGCCTATATCTGTCGTGTCTAATAACAGTACAGTGGGGTTGTATTATTTTATTACGAATCGCGATTGAAAAAGAGGGAAACGCGCGAAACGCGCCGCGTCGAATTTGCCCAATTGACAGCTGACAGCCCCAATGCCCCTTTTGTTTAACAGCTGCGTATAAAGGGTTGTTTCATTATGGGTTACAAATGGAAAGACTGCGGGATTTTTTATAGGCTTGTATTGGCTTGATCGGGGTGTGTTCTCGATGGGGTACGTGTGAGATGACATGAGGTGTCTGAAGTACTTATACTGAATACTGCTACATGAATCATTTCGGGTGTAAATTTAGTTCTTACAAGGAAAGGTACCCAAGTTTCCGGCTCCGATTTATTTTGATTTTGATATAATATGTTAGAGAGTAGTTTAAAATTCAACCTGTTGCGAGAAAATGACCTCCAAAGTACTGAAAAGTGACTAAACCCTCTAACTTATACGGAGATTTTTTTTTATTGCATATTTCATAGTGGTTTGATTATAAATGTTTAAGAAGATGAAAAAATAATGAGCACGTGTTTTGTTATATCGGCTAAAACTAATATTTTAAAAAAATACCAAAAGGGTATTTTTTTATTAAATACCAAAAGGGTATTTTTTTATTAAATATGAGTTTTAGCCGATATAACAAAACACGTGCTAATTATTTTTTCATCATCTTTAACATTTATAATCAAACCACAATTTCTCCAAACAGGATGAGTATGGACCGCTAAAAAAAATACGTGTCTGTTATTTTAAACTACTCTCTAACATATATCAAAATCAACAAAATCGGAGCCGGACAGTTGGGTACCTTTCCTTGTTAGTTGCTTTATTGTTATTGTTGTTATCCTGATTATTATATTTTATATAAAAAAAAATTATATATGTATTTCATGATTTCAATGGAATTTCTTGAAAGTACTTTTACAAAACATGCAATGTATGTGTGAATTTTATTTTTAAAATAAATATCATTCGTTCATCTCCATTAATATTGTATAAAGGAAATATTTGTATTTTTTGTTTGTAACGAATAAACCGATCTCAAAAGATCTTTCACCGTTAGAATGCTACGTTATCCCTGAGTAACAAAGGCTATGTTTTTTTTTGTGCGCGAACGTAGCCCCGGCAAAAGCTAGTTTATTAATAAAAATAAAATAAAGGAGCGTTCCATTTCTTGTAAAGTTTAAAATAAAAATTTGATTATTTTATCTCAAATACCACGGCGTCTCTTTTCCTTATTTTTATATACGTTATTGTTGTGAATCAATGTTTTTCTTTTTTTTCTTTTTTTAAGTTCTATCGTGATGTTATTTAATTATGCAAGAACTCCTCCTCCATATTGAAATACTTGCCTATATAATATAAATATTTTGTAAATATAACTTTTAAATATATAAAAACGACTGATATAACGGCGATGGCCTAGAAAAAATGTACCATTCAAAACCCATATATCTACAAAGTATACAACAATGTCGATTCCAGCCGTCTGTCCCTTTGTATGTACGTTCAGATCATGCAAACTACGCAACGGATAGTTCAGATTCAAGAAAGTTTTTATTCTGGGTTATGTACGGGAGTGGCAGAAAACTCACTTAAGCCGAATTGCAGCGCGGGGTTGCTAGTAATATTATAGTGAGGTAAAATTAATTGTTTGATGGTATGTTCGGGTTAATCTCCGGAACTACTAAAAAATATTTTACCTTCCCTCACTAATATAGGTTTTGTTTTATTTGGTTTTAAGCAAAGCGAAGCCAGGACAAAAATATCTGACACGTCTTTATTGCTAGCGGCATAAGAGCGTGTCAGATATTATTGAGCGTACTATACCACTTAGACTGATGACAGACATAAACCTAGAGCTCAACTAGACATTGACTAAGTCCAAACGATAAGAGATGTCATTGTCGTCTATGCATTGTTCAATTGATATAATATAACGTTACAGATCGGACTTCGGTCACTGCTAATATCAATCAATAAATAAATTTCAAAGGAGAATCTTACACAAATGAGGCTTGTACTATGGTTACTAGGCAACGATAAACATACGAGTATTAAATATTTAATTTTACCTACTTAAAGGTACTAGTGTACTATTGGCAGAGTGCAAAGCGGGTGGAGGAGGTAGCCTAAACGATCACAGCGCTCGCTACGGCTAAAATTGTCATTTTTGTCGCTGACGTATACAATAATAGTCTTTGTCTCTGACTTGAGCTGTCAAATCCATATTGCAGTAAACATTTTCTAATCGTTTTTGAGATAAAAATATGGTCCTGGTAAGATGTGTTGTTGTGAATTGTAATAAGTAACACCAAGAAGAATAGCGACTGTAAATTTTACCAATTTCTAAGACCATTGTGGAAACGAGACCAAAGAAATAAGTGGATATTTGCCGTAAGAAAAAAAATGTAAGTTACTTAACCTCAAAAATTTTACTTAAAGTACGTTATCATTTGATACAAGTATTAAAATTGGCAATAATGTTACTGACTACCATTGTCCAAAATTGTGTAATATAGTAAAATAACACAAGATTTCATTAATATTTTTCACAATATTTACTTACTTCTTGTTTGACAGCGGTGACAATATTGTCCATAATGGCCGCCTGTCACGTGGCGCTGTCGTCGCGCTCGGTCCCAAGCCCAATGGAACCTTGATCCACCGACACAGTTCTATGGTCGGTCAAAGGTTCCATTGGGCAGATAGTTATAGTACACTCAAAAGCAGAAACGGGCTCGCTAATATGTACCTAAGCAAACTACTTACAGAGACCCGTTTTCAGTGCTCCGGAGAATTAAATCAACTGTTTTTCATAATGAGTTAGTACTCAGAATAGTTTATAAATATTAAACTTTACTTTCATGGTGCCAATGAGTAAATACTATTCAATTAACTCAGAGTTCTTGAAAGCGTAAATACAAATATTTAGTTATGACAATTAATTAAACTGAGTTGTTTGGGTTGAGTGCACTTTGCAGTCGCGTCCTTCGCTCAGTAATAGAGGACTACTTAGGTATGCATAGCGGTATTTCTGTTACTGAGAACATTTAAAAGGTTTCTGATTTCTGATAAAATAACAATATCAGCTAAGGTACATAATAATGCGCTTGTGCCAATACGACGGGGCAATTTCATTATTTTTTAGGACGGAATCTTGACACATTTTTTTTTCTGAAATTACAAAGTTTGTTATTTTTTTGTAAAGTACGTAGTGCGTTCTATAAATGTCCTGCACAAATGTCGTGTTCAATAATAATAGTACTGTTAATATAAACTGATCTGGATTGTGTTTTATAATGTTATGTTATTGTGTTAACATTACGTTATAATAGGGGCCGTTCAAGTATTACGTAAGCAGATTTATTACAGTTATTTACCCTCCCCCCCTCCCCTTGTCAGCAAAAGTGATATGCGATATGTGTAAAAAAGTAAATAACTACTGCTAACGTAATCACCATCTAGACCCCCCACCCCCCAAGTCATCAAAAATAAGCAAAGCATACCCCCATAAAACATGAACGGTACCATAACAAATTAAATAAAAAAGTATTTCCGCACCGCTTCCACTTAGGGCCGGTTTTATAAAAGTCCGTTAGTAAATATATTAGATCAAATTTTAGTAACTACATACAAGTTTTCACATTCCTGACCGAAATTTGATCTAATGGTTAAAACCCAGCTTAAGGGATCTTTAAAAGACCAGCAAACTCTTTTCTCACAGGCGTAACGCATCTGGTGTTCTCTTCTGGTGTTGATGGTGCCAGTGATGTCTTTACCATAAGATGGCACACTCTGGCTAGTGAGCCTTTTCCAAAAAAAAATCTTTATGACCTGATTAAACTCCATGTCTTCCCATGGATGGCGTAAGAGGCGACTAAGGGAATAAAAGTTTCTATTACTGTAAGGCGATGGGCTTACAACCTGTCACTAATACGCTGGTAAGCATCTTAGCCTAACAGTGCAAAATGTGGTTACAGAATTATCGACAAGTTAGTAGAGTTGTAGGTAATTCTGTAGCTCTGCCTACCCCACTCTGTTAACGAAGGTGTGGGTTTATCTATGTATGTGACCCGATTAAAAAAATGTCACTAGGCCAACATAAAAAGGCAATACGTCCGCGTCATACCTACGCTTTTAAAGTCGGGTATAGATAGATAAATACGGTCCCGGCGGTGTCGTCGACTGATAAATTGTCGACGAAGGTTCCAGATTATTTCCGAGGTGTGATCCATCAATCCGGCGCATTGATAAATGTTGGGGAAAAACATATATTGGGAAAGTTATCCATCTTGATTGTCATTCGAATGTGGTACGGACTGTTAAAGGGTCTTTAGTTAATGAGGTAACCGGGATTATGAGGACGTTTCCCATGTGTTTGAGGTTATGGATTTGTGTATTAAAACACGCGGCGGCGGCGGCGTTTCTTTTTATCAGTGGTCTCCTCTTGGGAAGCGCTGGTAGATTCTTGACGGGTAAAAGTGCACAAGCGGCCTACTTACTGAATAAATTTATTTTATCTTTTTTATCTTTATCTTTAAATTGTATTTTTTTAGAAGGAAGGGCGCTCAGGCGATCTGAGGGTACCATAGACATTTTGCTTTCTCAAGACTACGATCTTATGGGCCGTTTTAATAAACTCATCTTGACTGTAAGGCCCGCCGAACCATAGAACACTGTCATTTTTGAAGCATCTCGAGACGAGCATTAGTGTTGGGATCAGTTTATTAATACGGGCGTAAGACTATAATCCTGAGACCGCAATTGCCTTGCCAACCCTGAGGACTAAGATGGAATGCCTCTACATCACCAGAAGCTGAATTGGTTAAAACGCAGATTAGATGTAGGTATACAAGTAAATCTTGTTTTCTTGGAAATATCCATCAGATTTTAATTTATATTTTTTTCAAATGTTTTTTTTTTACAACAAATTCAATGACCATGTATGGTTTTTAAACCAAAAATATCCATCCTACGTTATAAATATAAAAGTTACTTTGTCTGTCTGTTTGTAATGCTTTCAGGGGTAAATCACTCAACCGATTTCGAAGAAATTTGGTGTGAAATTAGCTTTAGTCCCAGAAAAGAGGATAGGATTCTTATCATCTCAGAAAATTTGACAATTCCGTGGGAATAGCGATAAATAATTTCCGAACAGACTGAGTCGCGGGCGACAACTAAGTCAATAAATTCCTTCATTTAGAACAATTTAGAGTTTGTTTCTTGAGTTTTGTTCCATGTCCTTTACATGGAACAAAACGGCTCCGCCTAATACATTTTAAAGGTTCCGTGCCCGAAAGCAGCTAAACGGGACCCGAGGATATACATATTATTATACCTACGCTGTCCGTCCGTCTTAGCTTTAAACAGCTGTATCTTTTGAACTTGCTAACAAACATAAATAAAGAAGAAAGTGTGCTTGCTTTATCGTGTAAAACGTGCAAGCGTCTTTGGTATAATTATACATACCCTGAAGAAAAACAACTAAAAAATAAAAATGGTCAAGTGTGAATTGGGGTCACGCTGATTCGATTCGAAATATAATAAAATTTGAATATAATAATGCCTATTGTGCCGCGAAACGGAGCCAGCTTCTGAGTCGGACTCGCACTTAAACGATCTTAACTTCTCTGGCTACCGGATCGGTGCCGAATTGAAAACCACTCATTCTCATTCGTTCATTTGAAGAGCTGGGACTATAAGCTGGGCCCAGTGAGTATACATTTAATACTTAATTTACCGCATGCCAGGCGCCACGAAAGCTACAAAACGGCAGGCGTTATTTAAAAATCTCAAATAAATTCGCGGAGCGCGCCGCTTTATCAAAAATAACGCGCCAACATTCAATAAAAGCTTCATAAAACACGGCATAATGAAAAATATTAAATTCCGGAGACAAAAATATAAATATATATTCCGTCCGGCGCGCAAACACATAAATAATTTAATTTGAGTGAGTTCGAAGACTCCCGGTAGGTTTGGCCTAGTGATGGGCGGTTTGTAAGATTCAAAAGTGAAACTTTACAATAAATTCCTGCAATATTCTGAAAGTTTTAAAAGTGAAAGTTTCGTTAAATTTCTGCAATATTCTAAAAGTCTAAAAATGAAACTTTTACTTAAGTCTGCAAAATTCTGAAAGTTTTATAAGGGAAATTTTCACGTAAATTTGTGCAATATTCTGAAAGTTTCATAAGTAATACTTTCACTTAAGTCTCTGCAATATTCTGGAGTTATAAAAGTGAAACTTTCACGTAAATTTCTGTAATATTCTGAAAGTTTTAAAAAGGGAAAGTTTTGCTTAAATTTCTGCAATAGGTATTATAAAAGTTTAAAAATGAAACTTCTACTTAAGTCTCTGCAAAATTCTGAAAGTTTTAAAAGTGATGTTTCACGTAAATTTCTGCAATATTCTGAAAGTTTTATAAGTGAAACTTTCACTTAAGTCTGCAATATACTGACACTTTTAAAAGTGAAACTTTCACGTAAATTTCTGCAATATCCTGAAAGTTTCAAAAGAGAAACTTTCACTTATATGTCTGGAATATTGTGAAAATTTCAGAAGTGAAACTTTTACCTAAAATTATATGCAATATTCTGAAAGCAAAATCGTTTAATATCTGACGACGACGCGCTGGCCTAGTTGGTAGTGACCCTGCCTACGAAGCTAGCGGTCCTGGGTTCAAATCCCGGTAAGGGCAGATATTTGTGTGATGAGCAAGAATATTTGTTTCTGATGTTTTCTATGTATTTAAGTATATATTTCTCTATATAAGTATTTATATCGTTGTCTAGTACCCATAGTACAAGCCTAGAGCTTAGTTTGGGACTAGGTCAATTGGTGTGACATTGTCCCCTGATATTTATATTTATATTTATTTATATCTCAAAATTACTATAATTTTGATATGTAACGCTGTAATCCATCCATCTAATTATGTAGTTACATTTCGGAAGCTGTAACTTTCGCATTTAAGGATAACTGCAATGTTTCAGAAATCTCCCATCACTGGTTTTCCCGTGATGTGTACTTATAACATTTTTCTCTCGCTCCGTCTTACATTATTAAAGGTGGGATATTCCGGACGAACGCACTAAGCAAATATATTACAAGGTTATTACCGCGGTTCGTGAAGTCTCACGGAATAAGTTGCCTTTACTTTGATTTAAAAGGTTGTGTATGATTTGATTGTAATTTTTTTTTACCGTGTGAAATTTAACAAGTGTAACAAACTTTTCCAAGATGGCTACCACCATCTTATCCTTTAACTTACCGCAAAGAACCTGTGTACGCATTCATAGAACCTAAGACCATAGAACGCCTAGAGTAGAGATTTCATCTTAGTCCTTGGATGGTAACGTAATTGCACATAGGATTGTAGCCTTAACAATGCAAATGTTTATGGGTCACTGATCCCACGTACCATCAGGTGGTCTGTGTGTTCTTTCGCCATTCCTATTACTATATTATGGCATAGTAAAATTGTATATTTATTTATTAGGTTTAAAATGATGTTTACACCAGCTACGTTAAAACGTTTAGACTAAAAACTATAGTTGACTTATAACTCTTATAAGATAAAGCCCTCCATTGGACCCACTTGCGGCATCGTGCCGAGGACACTCGCAGTGTTGCCCCGCTGCACTGCGATGCTCAGACGTTTATATTTGAATATTTATTATAAAAACCAAATGAACAGAAAACAGAATACATTAAAACCTTTTTTTATCAACTTTACTATCGGCCAAACTAATTTCCATTAGCCAGAGGCCCTGCTTTGAAAATCGAAGTTCGAAGTGACGTTAGCTCCATTCCTGTCACTCGTCATTCAAAAAGATGGTGCTAACGTAACTTCGAAGGAACAGGACAGGAACCACCCTGAATAAACTAGCTTTCCATTAAATCAAACAACATCCGAATCAATCTTTCCCATAATACATACACATACTCGTATATACACACGTAAAGCATAAGTCCCCTCTTTTTGCAAGGACGTTAAAATGTTACAATAGATACTTATCGTTTGCACTTCTATGAAAATATTTAATTTTAGTCCGGAACCAAAACGTATCATAACCAGTCAACATGCGGTAAACATGCGGCTTTATTATTTTGGCACTTAAAACGCGGAACGGTGGGCTTCAGCTTAAAATTAAATTATTTATGTTGCGCTGAAAATGTTTAGTGAAACACGATTGCTGCCGTAATATCAAAGAAGAAGCTAACTGCAATGTAGTAGGCGAAGGATTCTATGCTCTATTCGTGAGCTCATTAAATTTAAAATGTTTTTACCATCTCTCGCAGTTACTTTCATTTTTTCTGGCAAGGCAGATTTATGTTTCAATCGGTACTTCGAATACAGGGTCAATGCGGTTTGTTAGGGTTCCATACTCAAACTGGGAACCTTTATAGTTTCACCATGCACTTAGTCTGTCAGTCTCTATGTATATCACAGTCAGTTTTGAAGTTAGAAAGCTAAAAATTTGTACACGTGGATTAGATAAGCTGAAAGAGATTCCTTAAAAGGATAAGTTCGCTTTTGTACATTTCTATTTTGTAATTAATTCAACAACAATTTAATTTAATTAATTGAAAGCGATAATGAGTGCAAAATAACGGTAATTTATTTCAATTTAGAAAAAACGAAGTATAATGAAATCTGTGTGGCCAATTCTCCTAGTCACCTTTGATAAAAAATCCAATTATAATAATTAAGACAACGCCATGAAAGCTATTCTCATATAAAACGCACAAAGAACTTTGCTAATCAGAGTTAATTATTACTTCATAATTTTAAACATTCTTATGTTTTAGCATGTTTTGATACTTTATTCAACAGCTAGACCAAGAAAGTTTTTTAACAGTATACCTACTTATCTACAGATAAGAAAAAAAAAAAAAAAAAAAAAACGTTTGTTTAACACAACAAATGTACATAAAAGATTTAAGTCAAAAAACCGCATAATATTTAGCTGCAAATTGAAAAAACGCGTCCCTAAAAGGAATGTTTCGGATAACAAATCACCTGTATACGAGTATTAGCACAGGGTCTCTATTCCACATCGTAAAACCATATCGCCTTTGACGTTTTATCGTATTGTTTTTAACTCGCCGCCATTAATGTCAAGTAAATAAGAGCTATCAAAACGTTGACAAGACGATAGCCGTAAACCAATTAGTAACAATTTGGTACTCAAGAAAACTAAATGTGTTCGATTCGCTTTTGGTTGAATCTAGTATATTTCTAAACTAGCGACCCGCCCTCGCTTCGTTTCGGTTTATGTGAGTTTTCTGTAACACCCGTACAAAATCCAGAACTTATTATACATAAACCTTCCTCTTGAATCATTCTATCTATTAAAAAAAACCGCATCAAAATCCGTTGCGTAGTTTTGAAGATTTAAGCATACAAAGGGACATAGGGATAGAGAAAGCGACTTTGTTTTATACTATGTAGTGATGATGAGTGTTTGGAAATGGTAGATAAGGCGCTTTTAAAAACTTGCAATGGAGTCCCCATATAGCAGTACTAGCAGTTAAATTAAGTTCCGCAGGTTATGCTGTTAGGAAAATCAGGCAACTTACCAATATTGAAACAGCTCAGCTCAGGTTAGGAGCGTAGCGCGTAGCGTTACGTGACCCCGAATGTACTACGAGTAGAGGACATCCGAGACTTCACACGTGAATAAGCAGTTATCCGCTTACAACCCTATTTCTTCCTGTTAAGGGTCGATTTTCGAAAAAAACATTTTTAGTGCACCCCTTCGGAATATTTCCATCAAATTAGTCATGAATGAGTTTTATATGAATGCACAACAAATTTAATTCATAAACCAAAATGGTTGATACAGTAATTTCGACTTAAAGATTTGATTTACGAGTATAACGGTACTTAGACAAAGTTCCATTGTAGCCTATGATTTAAATTGGTCTAGGTATAACCCGATTATCACGATGGATCATCCGTCACTCTCACATCAGAAAGTGACATATGTTTCATCCACGTTTATCCACATCGACATACATGACCATAATATAGCGGGCCCAGTAAAAAGGGTACGAGTCGACTTAACTCGTGAATAAAAAAGGGTTATATACATACTAAACTTAAACACTTAATCACTTGATCTTCAGAAGACTTATACCCTTTTTCACTAGGCACGCTATTTAAGGTAAGATAATATTATTACTCTTTCTCGAAAGTCAAGCCACACTTGATACCACAAAGGATATAATTTGTCTCCCGCCAGTCCGTATCGCGGGGAAGATTAGGCGGACGTATGGACACCGTTATTGTATATTTTGTCGGGTCTTATTGTATATTTTTTGCCGCGACAGCTGGTCGGCGGTCGGCGCATTTTAAACAATTACACAGGATGTTACTGGATGATACTTTGTGATTTTTGTTTCTAAGTAGGCAGTGTACTTACCAGTGTCAATTTAACGCCAAAGCCCTGAGATAAGTGATAGTTTTATTTAAAGACTAAATATATTAGTCCTGAAGTCAATTATCGAACAAAAACAATTAAAAATGTGTTAACGTCAAACATAAGAAACAAAAGCAGATACAAAAACATCACAAACTCACCATTATCGAAGTGAAATAATTTGACTCCTCGTCTGTATTTGTGTCGTGTACTGTATTAGTTTCTGTGAGATCTAATTATCGCTAAGGTTGAACTTCAACCGTACCACATTTTTGGCGAATTGTACCACGAATGCACATGCTAGTGGCACGAATCATTTATACAGGGTGTCTTATAAACCTATAAATTATAACAGTAGATAGGCTGGGTAATTTTGACCATACCTATAATGGTAACTTTAAAAAAAAAAAATTTGACTGAGTTACAGACTGTTTTATCATCGCTTTTGCCCCATCTTAACTAATTCATGAACCATACCCCCATGATCAGAATCGTGTGAAATATAACCCCGCCAAATATCTCAAAAGGTTTTGCGTGATCTTAGCCATCCCATTACTACGCTTAAAGATCTGTTCCATCGGTCAGCGCTAGCTTTACGAAGGTGTTTAACAAACGCAGAAAAATGTGTAGTGCGAAGAATCCGTCAACTGATGCTACAAGGGGTGTAAAAACAAGCAAATATTTTATTTTTTAGCAGAGTTTAGGGTCAATTTTATATGATGAATTTCCTCATCAACATTGTACTTACATTTCAAGTTGATAGAAACAAGAAACTTTGTCCGCAACACAGCGTTTGAATTATGAATTAGACTTCATGTACTTAGGTGCGCAATCAACTCTGAAATAAACAAACTATACCCATTCAACATTATATTAGCCCTCGATTCTTCCTAAAGCGTCTGAAGACGTCACTTCCAGCGTTACTAGCGAGCGGGTGTGTTTTTTCTGAATCCCCCCTTATTTCGCATTCGGTCGGAAATTGCCTACGAAATGTACAAATTGTTCGGGCCTTTATCGACACTCATAATTGTTTGTATATTACCGGCGGACTCAATAAATTTCTGAGCGAATTCGAGCCAATATAATTCGAGGAAAACACGATTTGTATCTTTTTGGGACGTTCGCTTGTGACTGCGTAGTTCGTAAATACATTTGGCAAATCCAGAAACAAAAGAATCGTCGAGTGAATATACAGGGGGTTTTAATTTGGTACAAGACCAATTAATGTTGCAAATGTTTTGGTTTTTGTCATTTTCAAATGTCTTAAGCAACAGAACGAGTATATCGAGATACAGTCATCAAAACCACGTTTTCAAAACACAAGGTCCATCACCTCAGTACATTGACGCAACTATGATATTCAAAATCATATTCATTGGCATCACATGGCACAGAAGTTATACCGATTGGTGTTAGTATCTTTAAAACTTAAGTAATTATAGGGTAGGTATTTTTTAGGTCAGGCAATTTAAGTAAAGCGCGTCTTCCTGTATTGAGGTCATAGTTTTTAACTTCTGAATGATTGATTACAAATCTCTCTTTCTGAGCTTGGTAATCAAATGGCCTGTGCCCGTTAGCCTTGTTTATTATTACGTATTATCTGGACGAGGGATGTTTTATTGCAGTTATTTTGTGACCGTCGACAAACTACAATGATGTTTAAATAAGTTACGGGTGAGTTTAATATAACACGTGTATATTGTTATGCATGTTTGTGGGATGGGATTTATTACCTGACAAAAGGTTACGATGTTTGTTTGTCAATTAGATCAGAAAAAAAAAGAACGGGTCTGGATTTGATTTGGCACAGAGATATAGTCTGGATAGATAGCACATATGCTAATTTTTTATCCCTGATATTGGAAAGTTTCTGAGGCAAACGTAAACGATTTCAATGCTGACGGAGTCGCGCACAAAAACTTGTATCTAATATATGTATGAACTAGCTTCTGCCCACGACTTCGTACGCGTAGATTTCGATTATTGTTATTCCTTGGGGAACTTTAATATTTTTCGGCATGAATTTTTTTAAATTAACTTCTAAATTTCATTCAATTTCGTCTAGCCGTTGCAACGTGAAGGAGTAACAAACGAACACACACACAAACTTTTGGCCTGCGCACGCAAACGGCTGGACAGATTTAGATGAAATTTGGCATGGAGATAGCTTATACCCTTGATTAACACATCTACTACTAACACACTACTTTTCATCCCTTTTCATTAAATAATACCGCTAATTTTCCGCAATGAAATTAGGTTATAGCAGACTAAAGCAATATTTGTTTGACTGTTCGTATTTTATGCGTTGCTATAATGCTCACCCGAATGTGATGAATTATTGTATGGATATAGAGGAATTCCGAGGACAGATATAAAACAAAATACTTCGCGGACAAGCGTTAGTATTCTATAATCATCACACACATTATTTCCTGACTTGAAGAGGATCTTCAAAAAACAAATTGTAACAGTCCTCAGTCCTACGACATCCACTAACCAAATCCCACATGCGAAAAAGAAATATGATACAAGAACTTATCTGTCAAATGTGGTATTAGATTGATGTTCGCCGAAACACTCTCCAGGGATACGGGCATGCCGAGTTTCGTACCCACCGGGGACCGAAAAAGTTCAATAATAAATGTATAAGAAAATGTTTACTTTTTGTTTGTAACGCACCGGTGAACCGAGAGGTTGGATTATTTGGAATGTTACTGATATTTTTTGTTAAGTAGAAGTGTTTCAGTTAAATTATGAATTCAAATTATCTTGCTGTTACGTTATAATTCTGGGGTACTAGAGAAAAACGGTATAACTCTTCTGAACATCAAGTGAAAAAGGGTTTAAGTCTAGCGTACTTCGTTCATGTATTCACCTTTTTTATTACGAGTTAAGTCAACTTGTACCCTTTTTCACTAGGAATCCAGAATCGCAGTAAACTAGCAGCTCTAGGTTCGATTTCGGAGTGATAGGAGCGTGTAGGTACTTGTTTCTGTACCTTGGCTGTTTTCTATGTATTTCTCCGTATACATTTATTTATCTTTCTATTGTGCTAAGTCTACAGCTTTGTTTGGCATCTGGTATTGATTTATTTATCATTTATTAAAAGCATTTTGGAATTGAATTTAACTAATTATACTTCACGATGGGTTCGCAGAATACCATTGTCCCAAACTAAGCTCTAGGCTTGTACCTGCTATGGTTACTAGACAATGATATAAATACTTATAAAGAGAAATATATACTTAAATACATAGAAAACATCCAGGACTCAGGAACAAATATTCGAGCTCATCACACAAATATCTGCCCTTACCGGGATTTAAACCCAGGACCGCTAGCTTCGTAGGCAGGGTCACTACCAACTTGGCCAGTGAGTCGTAGTTATAGTTAACCTCAAGTATAAACTCCAACAGGTCACGTGGGAGACGCGGCAAAACTCATCGGTGATGGCAAGTTGAGTTAGACTTAGTTTGGAAGATACTGCGAAGTTGTAATGCCTAGAAAAAGCGGGAGATGTCTTTGGCTGGCAGTGGGGCAAAACATGCACTCAGTAACAATAAAAAAAAACGGTTAAGAGCGAGTCGGACCCGCGCACGAAGGGATCTGTGTCATTATTTTATGGACCCGTTTAATTATTAATCAATCAATTAAATATTAAAGCGAACTTATCCCAAAATGGCAATTTACATGACGTCACAATAAGCAATTAAAAATGCTTGCATCATCCGTATTCTTGGCTGATTTATTTATTTATTTATTTATTTATTTATTTAGAAACAAACAGTCGTACATAAAACATGAGCAATTAAAAAATAATAATAGAAAATAGACCTATAGTTTCATAACGGTACAAGTTAATACATGGCTAATAACATTACACAGATCTGACAAGCTTTGCAAACAAAGAAGATTTTATACTATTGCAAAAAAAAAAAAAACGCATACAGATTTACAAGAAGATATTAATTGAAGATAACAGACAAATATATAAATAAATGTAGGTTATGTATGGCATGCGTAAAAATACCAGGCAAAGTAACTAATTAAATAAACATACCCAATAACTTATAATATTATAATTCTATAAACAATCAAAGTCCACTATTTAAATGCTTTTTTCAGCTGTGCACATGTACAGTTGAAGATATCCATGTCTATAAGTTTTTCACTATTGTTAAATAATTTACAAGCACGCTTAACAAACACATTCCCGGCGTAACAAGTCCTACTGCGAGGAATACAGAAAAGGTATTTTTTGCGACATTGGCGCTCTCGTCTTCGCGGAACTCTAAAACTTACTTTTTGTAATAATGAAGGGGCATCTAACTCAGAGTGAATAATTTTGAATAGTAAAACAGAGTCTACTGAATCACGGCGGCTGCTTAGTTTTTGCATGTTAAAACGGTTACATGTTTCCGTATAATTCGTGTACGAGTGTCCAGTTCTAAAAGCCAGAGATTTAATAAATTTCTTTTGTAGATTTTCAATTCTATCGATGTGTATAGCGTGAAAGGGCTTCCAGACCGAACATGCAAACTCTAGATGGCTACGAACGAAGCTGTTGTAAAGGGTTTTATACGTTAATGGATTTCTAAAAGGATTTAAATTTAAATTTCATTTTTGTTTATCTTTTTTAATTCATATTTTGCTCAGAAAAGCGATTTAAAAAATCCATGCATATTCCCTAATGCTAAATATTTAAACATCAAGTGTTCGCAAGAGTAAAGAATAATATCTGCGTCTTACCTGCATGGTAATAAGTCTGCCAACCCTCAGGAGACGAAGGTGTGGTCTAATTTATTTACCTAGACTGCCTGGGTAAACTTGGAAATTCTTAGAAATTTTTACTTGGTTAGGTACAGGAATGTACTTTGAAACAAGTGGGGAATAGTTGTGATGCTTTTTTATTCGAGAAAAACATTGTTTTTATTTTTAACTACTTATTCTAATCGATTCTAATAACTCATGCATCTTACTAGAATAAAAAAAATAAAGCCACTGCAGAAACCATAGGAGTAATAAAATAAAAGTAATAAAAATCTAGCGGCGGTAGCTTCCTTCTTTTCAAAAGAACATGAAAGTTGTTACTTGACTTGACAGAAGCATGTGGAGCCACATGTGTTTCTGTTTAGTCCACAAGAGAAAATACTCTTTTAGAATAGAACTGAATACAAATAATTAACTCAACGCATACACATATTTCAAAAAAACATATGAAAATAAAACATGGCGTTGAATACGGTCCCTCTCAGCTTTGTGCCGCAGCAAGCCGCGGCGCTGGTTTTCAGAGGGACATAAATATCGGACCATACTCAGTGTAGGGTTCCGAAGCCGCTAAGTACTTACAAACAGAAAAATAACAAGTAATAACAAATGTTATATTTAAAGTTATACAGGGTGTCCCAGGAAGTAGTGTCAAGCGGAAGTCCAGAAGTAGTGCACCTCAAGGAGCATCTGAATCACCCCCATGTATGTTCCGCGATTTTTCGTAGTTTAGGAGTTATGGCCTTTTTTCACATTTTCTATGAATCTGCGACCATGGAGACAGTTTTGGTCATTCTGACTGCAATAATTGAGATAATTGGCTGCTTGTTTTTTTAATGTATACCTGAATAGTACATGCATGTACTCCATTTAAAAACAAAATATGATCGTTGACCGTTTTGTCAAAAAAAAAATAGAATCACAAAAAGTGAGAAAAATTTATCTGTGGTTCAGACTTTGAAGGCCGATTACAAAAAAAAAACTAACATAATTATTTTTTAAAACCCTGTTTAAAAACTGCGTAATTTTATTGACTTTCTACCCTATTAATTTTATTGATCTAGTATTAAGGGATCATGCTAAAAAAAATAATCAAAACGTACGTCATCCGTAATTTTCACTTTTTCTAGTATGGCGAAGCACAAATCTGAAATTAGGTTTGTACTCCGGAGTTGGCATAAAAACCTTCTTGGTGCAAAACAATAACACTGGCCACTAATTTTCAGATGCCATTAAATTAAAATTAAAAAATATTTGTTCCTCGTTTGTTTTTTTTCTCATTCGATCGTGTTTTATTGCATTTACGGTTCGGATTTTGGTTTTCATTGTGATTTTACGACGATTTGGTGTTTCTGGAACTTGGATTTGATTTGCTTTGTGACTTGGATACTTATCTTATTAGTGATTTTAATACGACCTGGCTACATCCTGGATTTTTGATTTGCTTTGAATTGGATTTATTTTCTTTTTACCTTTTTTTTCGAACTCTTTCTGCACATTAATTGCAAATTATTCTCAAAACCATGTCTTTCTCACAAAGAGACTATGCGTTAATGCATTATTACTATGGTTATGCAAGAGGCAACGCATCTGAAGCAGCCAGATTGTACAGGGAGCATGTAGAGAATAGAGGCGAGCCCGAACCTGCATCTTATCCCGATCACCGTACCATTTTAAGAGTACATAACTGTTACATGGAAGGTCGCTTGCCTGGTACGCGATCTGGTCGTCCTTTAGAAATGCATGACTTTAGTTTAGTTGACTTGGTAATGGACGAAGCAGAAAGAGATCCAACGATTAGTGTCCGAAAAATTCAAAACCGAACTGGTATTTCAAAATCAACGGCACATCGCGTACTGCAAAATGAGGGTTTACACCCGTACCACTTGCAAAAAGTTCAACAGTTAAAACAAGAAGACTATCCTAGAAGAGTAGCGTTTTGTCAAGAAATGTTGCGGCGTCAATCTGAGGACGAAAATTTTTTCAACACTATTTTATGGACTGACGAGTCCCACTTCAAGCGATGTGGGATTTTTAATATCCATAATTTCCATTATTGGAGGATTGAAAACCCACACGCGGCACGTGCGTCTAATTTTCAAGAGCTATTTAGCGTAAACTTGTGGACTGGGATGGTGAACGGACAGCTGATTGGTCCATTAGAACTACCCGACCGCTTGAACGGCCAATCGTATTTAAGATTTTTGCAAGAAGAACTGAACGAATTGTTAGATAACGTGGATTTACTCACACGCAGGAACATGGTGTTCCAAAACGATGGTGCTCCATGCCATTACGCGAGAATCGTAAGAGCACACTTAGACGCACGATTCCCAAACAAGTGGATAGGCCGTGGGGGACCAATCGCATGGCCACCGCGGTCTCCGGATCTTAACCCTATCGACTTTTTTGTCTGGGGTTATTACAAAGAATTAATTTACCAACATGACATTACTAACATAACAGAACTAAGAGCGAGATTGAGAGAAGCGGAAGAAACGATTAAAAACAATAGGTCCGCCTTCTTAAGGCTGAAAGGAAATTTTTTCAGGAGATGCAGAGCATGCATTGATCACGGAGGTCGTCAGTTTGAAAACTTTTTATAATTTGGTACGTAATTAAACTACTGGCGTGTATTGTATTTGCTTTTATTTACTTTAAGTAATACTACAAAAATTTAATTAGGAACGAGTTCGATTTGATTTTTTTTAGCATGATCCCTTAATACTAGATCAATAAAATTAATAGGGTAGAAAAAACAAACGAGGAACAAATATTTTTTAATTTTAATTTAATGGCATCTGAAAATTAGTGGCCAGTGTTATTGTTTTGCACCAAGAAGGTTTTTATGCCAACTCCGGAGTACAAACCTAATTTCAGATTTGTGCTTCGCCATACTAGAAAAAGTGAAAATTACGGATGACGTACGTTTTGATTATTTTTTTTAGCATGATCCCTTAATACTAGATCAATAAAATTAATAGGGTAGAAAGTCAATAAAATTACGCAGTTTTTAAACAGGGTTTTAAAAAATAATTATGTTAGTTTTTTTTTTGTAATCGGCCTTCAAAGTCTGAACCACAGATAAATTTTTCTCACTTTTTGTGATTCTATTTTTTTTTTGACAAAACGGTCAACGATCATATTTTGTTTTTAAATGGAGTACATGCATGTACTATTCAGGTATACATTAAAAAAACAAGCAGCCAATTATCTCAATTATTGCAGTCAGAATGACCAAAACTGTCTCCATGGTCGCAGATTCATAGAAACTGTGAAAAAAGGCCATAACTCCTAAACTACGAAAAATCGCGGAACATACATGGGGGTGATTCAGATGCCCCTTGAGGTGCACTACCTCTGGACTTCCGCTTGACACTACTTCCTGGGACACCCTGTATGGTGCCGTTTCATATGATTTTAGTAAGTATAAACATTTTAATCGCCTGTATCTCAAAAACCAATGATTTCTACTTATTCGTAATATTTTTTATTTAAATTCGTTATATGTGCTTTCATGGAATAGTACATTATTGCCTAGGCACGGAAGTAGGCAATTGCGGGGCGAGGATTGGTTTAAACGGACGAGCTTGCGAGTCCGTTTAAAAATACGAGGCCCGCAATTGCCGTTCCTGCCGAGGCATATATAGTGCTTTTCTCAAAAATCGCAAGAATAAAATTATGTTGGAGTAAAGTACTTTATTAAGGAAAGAAATACCACACAATCTATACAGACAATATTATTACCTACTCTTTACCGTCTTTTGTTTATGACAAGGAGAAACGCAAGCTTTTTTTTTTAAACTACTGAAGCTATTCGAGATACAGATAAAAAAGTTATATTCCGAACAAAATTTGGATGTAATAAGACTTGTGCCCTCATTTTATTAAGGCCGTTTTCACTTTTTAAAAAGTTAGATACTAGATGGTAATGAAATTTGTATGCAACATTGCGTGCTTGTGTAGCGAGCACGCAATGTTTTTTTTTTTTTAATTTGAGATCTGTCAGTAAACTATGTACTTCGCATCCCAATATATAGATAGTAATGTCAACTTTTCCTGTCATTTTTGAGAAAAATATTTTTCAAATTTTTAGTATATGTAGTTTTGGCTGTTGCGCTTTTAAGCTTAATATTTTCTAATCGAAAAATTGTTTCAACAAACCCGCAATATTTTTGAAAGACCTATCCTAAAATACATCCCCACGTTACGTGTAGAGGAGGTACACTAAAACATTTTTTTCTCAAGATTTTATTTTACGATGTATGATGAAAATTTAAGTCCGTTTTGGACCCTCCGCCCGTAGGCTAGTCTGTGGGTCAAATTGTCAAACTTGACGTAATCTGACAAAAACGCACAGTGCTGCCAGGCGAAAAACTATCAATAACGTTTTAAAGAAACTCTCAAACGTTTTAAAGCATGTCTCAAACAAGCCAATTTTGTAGTCACGTCGTAAAGGCATTTTCCAAAAAATATATACAGGGTTATTGGTAAGTCGACCTATTCCCGTTAGGAGGTGATTGGGGTGACTATTTGCGATTAGTTTGACCCCCATATGCATTATGCAAAAGTGAACCATTTTTGAGTTATCGCGTTTATTCGTTTTTTTTTAAATTAGTCGGAAATTCAACTTAAAAAAATTATTTCAAAAAAAGTATCAATTTAAATCTTTTTTTTTCTTCTGATTTACAAAACCGATTAAACACTGGTTATTTCTCAATATTAAAACAATAATTATCGGTCCAAATTTAAAAAAGCGAGACGGAAAACGAAATTTTTTCAATATTTTTTGCGATCGCTTTCCACTAAAATGCCTTAAAAACAAAAAAAAACGTTATGAGACTTGGCTTGCAGATTATTTTAAAAACTTAACTGTTTTCTTAGCTCTCCAAAAACGCATAATAAGTAGAAAATTATTTAAAAAAAACCTGAAAAAATAATCATCACAAAGGAAGCGGGCGGAAACAAAAGTCACAAATGCAACTTCAAAAATTGAAATTAAAAGACATACCAAATTTAAATCATACATATTTTATTTGCTTTTGTACAAGATGAATTTGTTGTTCCTATGCAAAATTAAAAAAAATATTATTTGTACACGTTTGAGAATGCGAGGCCAAAAACTAAAAAATACATGTTTTTTTATCACACTCCAACATAAAGTACACGAAAACAGAAAAATTTACTAATACATTTGGCGTGCAGATTACACATAAAACATTGAACTTTTTCCAGCTTTCTAACGAGCTATTAAAATTAATATGAATTTTGTTAAAGATTGCTGGAAAGAATTGATCACAAAGGAAGCAACAAGGAAGTCACGTCTGAACAAAACTTAAAATTAACCAACTAAATCTATCAAAACTAACTGTTATACTCGTAAACACAAATAACAACATTAACTTATGTAAAAAGTTACAAAATTAAAACTAATAAACAATTAAAATTGAAATAATCAGGACTTTTATAGTTCATTTTCAAAATGGCTACCTCCATTTCGTATTCTCACATAAGTTAATGTTGTTATTTGTGTTTACGAGTATAACAGTTAGTTTTGATAGATTTAGTTGGTTAATTTTAAGTTTTGTTCGGACGTGACTTCCTTGTTGCTTCCTTTGTGATCAATTCTTTCCAGCAATCTTTAACAAAACTCATTTTAGTTTTAATAGCTCGTTAGAAAGCTGGAAAAAGGTCAATGTTTTATGTGTAATCTGCACGCCAAATGTATTGGTATTTTTTTCTGTTTTCGTGTACATTATGTTGGAGTTTGATAAAAAAACATGCATTTCTTAGTTTTCGGCCTCGCATTCTCAAACGTGTACAGATAATATTTTTTTAATTTTGCATTGGAACAACAAGTTCATCTTGTACAAAAGCAAATAAAAACTGTATGATTTAAATTTGGTATGTTTATTAATTCTAATTTTTGAAGTTGTATTTGTGACTTTTGTTTCCGCTCGCTTCCTTTGTGATGATTATTTTTTCAGGTTTTTTTAAATAATTTTCTACTTATTATGCGTTTTTGGAAAGCTAAGAAAACAGTTAAGTTTTTAAAATAATCTGCAAGCCAAGTTTCATAACGTTTTTTTTTGTTTTTAAGGCATTTTAGTGGAAAGCGATCGCAAAAAATATTGAAAAAATTTCGTTTTCCGTCTCGCTTTTTTAAATTTGGACCGATTATTATTGTTTTAATATTGAGAAATAACCAGTGTTTAATCGGTTTTGTAAATCAGAAGAAAAAAAAAGATTTAAATTGATACTTTTTTTGTAATAAATTTTTCAAGTTGAATTTCCGACTAATTTAATAAAAAACGAATAAACGTGATAACTCAAAAATAGTTCACTTTTGCATAATGCATATGGGGGTCAAACTTATCGCAAATAGTCACCCCAATCACCTCCTAACGGGAATAGGTCGACTTACCAATAACCCTGTATATTAAGATGCTTATTTAAATGCAAAAACCACGAAATTAGTGTGTCCAATTACTCTATTTTATCGATGGGATATCCCAAATTACGTTGATAGAATTTGCGACTCTATCAGTAGATTTATAAAGATCGTGAGTGGTAAAAGAGAGGCAGAATTCCTGATAGAATCCACACAGGAGTGTAATCCAGACATATACAGGTGTGCATTGCAGTTGAAACCAAATTGAAATCCTTTCGGTATTTTTGAGAGCGTTTCGTGCACCGCGAGTAATCTGCTAATTTCAGTACCCTTACCATGAGTTAGGTACAACTACCGTACTCGCTTGCGAGTCGAATGCTCTGTCCCTCACAGTATTTATGTACACCTTATAGAGTGCGAGGGGAAGAGCATTCGACTTCCTAGCGATCACGGTAAGTGTAACTCAAGTGAAGTGTACAGTTTTGCGTAAGGGGTTAAAAAAAAAAACATTTTTAAAAATAGCATTAGCACCGAAATTACAATGGTTATACAGCCCTGAAGCTTCGTCATCTAGTTAGCAACACAGTAACGTAGACTTACGTGTTTATACGTCGCAATTGAATGCCGGAACGGCGGGCTCCAAACTGACAATTCTAGCAACTGTGTTGCAAAGTTTCTAGTTTGCATTTTTAGTCCTCGCTTAATGTGAAACTTTGAGGACCGTTGACATGGAAATTGTTCAGTGGAATAACATGGCCACGTTTTATAATAAAAACGAAAGGAGAGTAAGCGAATTTCGCTGTAGATCGTGACCAAAGTATGATACGGGTTTATATGGTTATGTTAGCGACAAGCGATTGTTAGCTTTCTTTATTACAGTTGTTTTGTTCTAAACGCGGTATTATTATTACTGTAATGTGGGAAACTATAGATAAGCGTTATGGCCTGTATTGGCATGTGTTATAATGCACGGAATACATCCAAAGAATTCTACACCAGTTATTGAACCATTTGTGTTATAAAAATATTATCAATAATTATAAAAGTAATGGTAGTGTTGACTTTATTTTGATAACTTCTTTATTTTTGGTTATTTTTGTAACACGTTGTATTTAACTACAACGGCTGTAAACATAAAAAAAATGATCATACCTAGTAACTAATGGCGGCAACAAATACGCTAAGTGTACAAATATTGAGATAAGACTAAAATAATCAGACTAGTTCCAAACTAGAGCAAGCGCGCCAAGTGTAAATATCGCTGTTATTTAATCGGAGGAGCATGTGAACGAGTCAATTAGTGTCCGGGCCCCATTCGTGTTTAAGGGCGGCATTAACTGTGTTACATACAGACTTGAGACGCGGCCCGCGAAGTCAGCGGTAGATCCGGTCGATATTGTTCTGATGATAATTCCATAGATGGCGTTGAAATAAATTGTGACAAATATTACGGTTTGCATTCCTTTTTATGCAAACCGTAGCTAATAGTTAGATTTACAATCACTTACTGAGATACATGCATTCCTAAAACATTTTTTTTCGGTGAGCATAGTCGGACTCATACTAAAACAATAATTAAAATTAGGAAGAGGGTAGGTTAAGTATACATATTTTGACCTAGTATGGACGTTGTGGTTGAAATGAAACTGAAATGGAAAGAAAATAATGTTGTATTTTCTGAATCAGTATTATATATAGATATCTGTAAGTCATGGATCCTTGAATTTGACTTATATTTTAAATGCGTGATTTTGTTTGTTAGTTTTTTAGGCTCTGGGTGTTCATTAATCGATCGA
The DNA here is from genome assembly GCA_923062465.1 of Acleris sparsana. NCBI lineage: Eukaryota > Metazoa > Arthropoda > Insecta > Lepidoptera > Tortricidae > Acleris > Acleris sparsana. The sequence goes on from OV281288.1 coordinate 3,918,905, forward strand.
TTAACTTTTATAAGAGATATTAGTTTAGCTTTAAGCAACTTTCAAGTGAACGGAGCCAAGGACAAAAGCTTGTATTTAAGTTCTATTTGGCAGGAGAAATCTTGTTTTGATTTATTCTTTGATTTAATCTTGAAAAAACTCTTCATCCATGCTATAAACTGTAATCCTATGGAACTTGCTAACTATGTAAACAAGCCGCCATACTAAAATTGACATTAGATGTCAATTTCAATATATTGTTTGTTTACATAGTTAGCAAGTTCCATAGAATTACAGTTTACATATTTGGTTCATTTTGTCTGTGTCGAAAAAAATTATATTCCTACTAAGGATTTTTATGGTTTCCTAAAATACTCATATTATTGTACACCTTTAACTAAATAAGATAAAGTCTTAAACAGGCAGCATACAGCAGTGTTCTCGCACATATATCACATGTGTCATCCAAAAAGACACCGTATGTAATGGATTTAAGATCTATCTAGGTCTAAGTACCCTACTAAAAATATTCTTCAATTTGCAAGTCCAAGTAAAATTCAAATGCTCAGGTAAATATTTTAAACTTCGTTGATTTCTTATAATGTAACAGATGCAAAAGCAAACGTTTAGTTTTCTGGCTATAGTGTGCAGTGTTAAGACATCGGCATTGTATTCCATATTTGTGCGGGTGGTAGGTCCTTGCGCAGGGTCCGTCCACCATCTTATCCATTAACCTACCGCCAAACAGCAGTGTTCGCATTGTTGTGTTCTGGTTTGGGGATAAGACAGCCGGTGCAGGCGTTCCATCTTAGTCCTCATGGTTGGCAACGCATTTGCAGTCTTAGGCTTGCAGTCTTGTGAATGCGAATGTCTATGGGTCACAGTTTCCACTTACCATCAGGTGGCCTGTGTGATCGTTTCCTTCTCTATACAATAATAAAATAAAAATGACATGTTGCTCAGAGACTATTTACATACAAGGTCAGAGAAGCTATTCAAGGTTCATTTAACCCATCGTGCGTATTTTCAAGCATTCCGCGTGTCTCGTGGCCCGAGACCGACTCTCTACGTGTCGACCTTGATTAATTTAGCCCCATCTATCCGCTAGCATTCTCGACTATGTGAAAGGGACCGGCCTGGATAGCTACTACAAAGCGATTCATTGAAACCCTCAGATTCCCTATCCTTTTCATTATTAATGCGTGACTAAGTCGAGAGAAAGGGATGAAGTCAAAGTGACTTCAAACTTCGATTTTTAACGTGATTCTAATTTGCACCTGAAAACTTAAAGTTATGTGCTTGTACAAGGATTTTAGTTTTGGGTATTGAAAGACTTTGGTGGCCTTTGAGCCTTGAGTGGAAGCGAGCGGTGTATACTTGAGGAAGAGTTAGTGGTTTTGAATTTATCCTCAAGTTTGGCGACGTTAGGCTAGTTGCTAGTGACCAACGCCTAGAACCTGGCGTTCTAATGTTTTATAACTAACGGTTAATAAGATATAAAAACAAAATATCAAAGGACAAACGGTTACAAACTGGCTGCAGAAAAAAGGTTTTAACTCAGTAAAGGAATTCTCAAGATTAAATATTCCTATTTTAAATAAATTGATTTAACGTTATCGAATCATTGGAAATTTAGTCATTAACATGAATTGTTACTTTAAAGAATAATTAGTTATGTAAAAAATATATATGCAGGAAATTATAAACATACATTTTTGTTATGTATGGAAATATAAATAATAATAAAAAAACGCGGCAGAACATGCAGGCATAAAAGATAAAAGATGTTTATTCAGTAAGCAGGCCGCATGGGCACTTTTACATGTCGAAAATCTACCAGCGCTTCGCAAGAGACCACAGCTGAGAAGAAACTCGGCAAGAAACTCAACAGTCAATTATGTTGTTTGTGTTACCAACTGTACAACCTTCGCTAGGGAAATAGATATTTATATTTTAGATTTAGATTAAGACAACACTGTATAAGTGGTGAATCTGACCGATGTTGCCAGCCGCATTACATATGTTTGTCGGAGTGATCAAAGCCAGCAAACAAAGCAGGTATATTCCCCGCGGCCCGCGATATGAGGGATCGTGTATACATGCCCGTGGAGGTACTAAGAATCCATGTTTACATCTCAGATAAGTCAGATAACTAATGTGATATTATTATTTTGCAGCACCCTGTAGTAGAAAGTACCTACATACAAGCTTCTGTACTTTTTTTGGGGTTTCTTTTGCCTACTGTTGTTATTACCCGATTGCCGAAGCGCAACAGGGTTATTTATACAGGTCATGGACCAGTATGACGGTCGTTAATATAGGTACTCAACGGGACAAACGATTCGGTAAATGATACGTTAGATTTGTCTTGATAACGTGAGTGTTACTGGGTACATAATATAATACATATGTAGCGGATTTTATTCTAAGTACGAGTTCAGGGGAAAGCGATCAAAAATTAAAACAAAAACAGCTGTGATTAACCATTTACCGTTACGTTAAAATCTGAAGTCAAATAATTAATAACGAATTGGTTTTAGATCATGTCAGAGGGTCGCGTCGAGCGCCTACGTAATTTGCATAAGTTTTGACAGTTTTCGAAAATCATTTACGTCAGCATTAAGCAGCTTGTCTAGTCTCACTGAAAACGTTTTCGAATAGTATAGGCGATTCGAAAACGTGACGTATGAATGAAATGTTTGTGCTAGAGCTACAGGCTCCCTAACTAAACAAATATCCAAATTTTGAAGTTCTTAGCGATACTTGGTGGGTTTGTCCCATCGCATCTCCAGTAGGCTCAATCTGTCGGACGAGACCACTTACATATACCACCAGGAAAACTTGTACATCAATAAATACAAAGGCATACAGAGTAATATTCATAAAACAAAGATTGTAATTACAAATCTATGTACACACACAAACAGACGCTAAACAAACTGAAGGTCTACAGATACGACTATATTATATGAAGGTATATGTATACGTATATAAATGTTATGTAAGTATTTCTATTTAGATGTATTGTATTGTATATTTTTTTATTAAAAGACATATTATGTAATTTCTTAATTTAACGTTTCATCAAATTTAGCACCAACCTTTACTTGCCTCTGTCTGGCCCAGTGGTTGACTGGTAGATAACCTCTCAAGGCATTAACTCCGCCATTTGAACTTACATTGTGTATTATGCAATAAAGTTTAAATAAATAAATAAATATTAAATAAGGATACAGAAATGGCAAGGTATAATTCTATTAGTTTCAAAAGTATGTTCTTACTTGGCATAGAACATTCGGTAATTAGGACTACCGCTATTAATAAACCACAGGTTCTCTGGCTTAATATTCTTGGTACTTACATAATAAAATTGAAAACTAAACAAACATCCGTATTCCTTCGTAGCTCTCAGCGATAGTTGGTAGGTTTGATCCATCGCATCTCCCGTAGGCTCAATCTGTCGGACGAGGGTACGGACGAGGATCCCAGCCTTAACGTTACAAATTGGACAACTTATACCACCAGAAAAACTGGCCCATATGGAAATTTGTTTGAAGCCCCGGTGGTGTGCTTATAGTTGCCTACTTAATTATATGTGTAAAATTCACAAGCTACAACAAATGGGTCAAATAAGTGGGTATAGTTTGTATGTGTGCAATACGGGTGACAAATAGAACGTCGAATTCAAAAATAATAATACATTTTAGGTTAGCATTGACTTTTAATAAATTATTTTTGTTTTGCCGTGTATAATTTGTGCAATAAGTATTAGTTTGTTTCTTAAACGTTCATATTAATGAATTCTTTAAAATTAATACGTGTGTAATGTACCTACTGTAACTTGTAACCTTGTACCTTGTTACAGCACGCTGTATAAGACCTAAGTACCACTCACAATCAGTAAACAATCCTTTTCGATAATTTTATTTCTTTTGCTAATTCAATAAGTTACCCGATGAATTGGAGGGCAAATCATTTTATAATTCGAGAACTAGTAACACTTGAGACGTTTAGGATCCACAGATACAACACGAACGAGTAAGTTGGGCCGATAAGTTGCGAAGTGACATGCCAACTTACTGGGCATGCAAACTGTCGGCAAAACTGTTGGTTGGAAAGTTGTGTTTATAGATATATTACCTATAGGCCTTGCGGTACTTGTCATCTATTAGTATAATTATTATCCAGCATTCCATAACACAGCTAGTTTTCTTGTAGGTTAATGTAAAATTCGGACCGGGTAGGTTTCATTTTAATTTGATCCCGATGTTTCACCCATTCAGTGTTAACAGGTCTGTTAAAAAAAAAACAGCCACCTTTATTTTTCACTCGAAACGTTGTACGATCGCCTAGCCAATTCAAAATGAAGGCTGTGCTAAAAACCACAACACCAACGGTGTTTTTTTGACAGCCCTATGTGTTGACTAAAAAGTAACCGATGCGTCGCGTCGAATTTTTTCCTGCGCTGTTGTATTTTCAACGACATAAAAAAGGTTACGAGTTGTTAAAAGACCGAGCGACCCAAATTGGGGTTACATTTTAATCGTGCAACAACTTGAGAGATCGATTTGCACAAGATTTATTGTTCGGATCGCCCATTGTCAAACTTGTTGTCGACGCCCCGGACCCTTTTATGAAATTCACAAACCATTGTTTTGAGCCGGATTTAAAAAAAAAGTTTAAAAAAGTTCCCCTACGCTGACCACACTTAACAAGCCCGCTACCAAAACCGTTTCAAAGACCACTTTATTCCATACAAAATACAGTTGAAAATTTGAATTTACAAGTTTTGAAGGCGCAAAAACAAAATTGGCGCTTCTAAATAACGAGGTCACGAGTTTTTTTGCCTTTTGTCGGTCATTTAAAACTTTCATTAGTGAATTCGCGCGCTAAAATTCTCACTTTATTTTTCTTTAGGTTGTTTAATTAAATCGCTTGTGATTGCGCGGCACTGACTGACGCGGCAGGGCGGTGAACTACCGGGTTTAGTGTTTGTTGCTGCACATGTTGAGATTCCAGGAAAAAATATCCTTTACAAGCGCGCTCTACGCGTGGCTCTACGGTAAGAGAAAATGGCAATACCTATCGTTGGATTAAGCTGGAATGATAAACGCAGAAATAAAGGCAAAAATGGTGAACGTGAAGAGGCACACGATTACATATATAGTCTTTTATTAAACAAAAGTGTCCATAATTGGGGAATTATACTTAGAGATAGAAAATCACGCGGCTACTTATGGTCATTACAGCATTATCAATGAAACACTAATGCATGGGCTCGACCCATTCTATTTGGCAAAACCATATTGCCTTTGACGTGTCATCGTATGTCTGCATCACTTATCATCATCAGCCGCAAGACGTCCACCCAAAAGGCTTCCCCAAGGTTTTCTACAACGATCGGTCCTCTGCTGCTGTCATCCAGCGGTTTCCCGCTACTATTAGATCGTCGGTCTACCTAAGATAGTGGAAGGCCTACCGACACTTCGTCTCCCGGTTCGCGGTCGCCACTCTAGAATCTTCCCGCTCCAACGGCTATCGGTTCTACGAGCAATGTCCCCGCCCACTTAAGGTTATGCTTTGACTACTACAATGCAGTTAGCCGTTTGCTTTGGTGTTACGGCAGTTTTATAAAAATCTATGGATTAGATCAGTGAATTAAAACACTTAAAAAAAAAACAGATTTTTAAAACCTATTGTAGTCTCACCGCGTTACTCCGATATATTTTAGGGACATTTAGCTTGTTCCTACTTCAAACTTGTGTGTGATCATCAATTCATCACTAAGGAACGAATTAATCTTCATTATCAGACAACTTTCAGAGTACGACAATATCAAGGGTGTTATTATCAATTATATAGCCACAGACCCTCTGAGTGGCAGCATGAAATGAACCCCTTAGTCCATAAACCACAGTTAAAAACCCTACCTCTTGGTTACTTTTACAAATACCTGGACATTTTGTTCCATTTTCCCGCCAACTGCCGCCCTTGGAGCCACAGATTAAACATTCCGCGGCGACTGCTGTCCGCGGGGGCCAATTACTGCAAGCGTTTGATTTCTTTGGTGTTGAAAGGATTAAATAAACAACATGTAACTTCAACGTTTATTTTTAATCGAGTAGTACATTCAACTTGGTTTACTTTGTGGTGTTTTTTAGACACAGCTGTACATGTATTTAAACACTAGAGGTCACCCGCGACTTTGTACGCGTAGAATTAGTTTACCGCTACTCCCCCTATTTTAACCCTTTAGGGGGTGAATTTCCAAAAATCCCTTCTTAGTGCTCACTTACATCATGAAAGAAACCCCTGTACCAAATTTTAAGTTTCTAGGTACAGTAGTTTCGGCTGTGCGTTGATATATAAGTCAGTGAGTCAGGTTTACATGTATATACTATACCGAGTTATATGACACAATCTATGACAAAGGCCCACTGTACTATACAAAGGGCCTTCTACGTTTTTTTCGAAACGTATTTGTTTTTATCATTAAGATGCCTTGTTATATTTTAGTTTAATATGTATTAAGTTACTTGTATAAAGAGTTGAGACACACTCACAACTTGTTTATTGTTGTTACTGTTTTCAATTATTTATTTTTCTGTGTGTCTTGTGTGTGTAGTGAATAAATGTATTTTTCTTTCTTTCATATTCTCCAGATTAGCACATCTCTAGTCATAAAACGTCTATTGTCACAGCTTACGTATTCCATTTTCCTTACAAATTCTGCCGCTCTGCCCTTTGATTATGGAGTTAGATGTTCAATCTAGCGAATCGATCGGCGCGAGTGTTACACCTGCTTTTACTTTAATCACTGAATATTTCACCGCAACACAGCTTTAAGTGGGAAAAGGGGTTTTGAGGAAAAACGCAGAGGAATATTTAAAAAGATGTATCGTTACGAGCTTGCGGCCGCACTCAAAGTCGATTAATGAAGATTAGGTAGTTCGTTCCTTAGGGACAAGTTTAAAAAAGCAAGGTTTATAAAAGCTGCCAAACAACAGTGTTCGCATTGTTGTGTTCCGGTTTGGAGATAAGACAGCCGGTGTAATGACTAGCATAGAGGCATTCCATCTTAGTTCTCAGGGTAGGCAACGCATTTGCAGTCTTAGGCTTGCAGTCTTGTGAATGCGAATGTCTATGGGTCACAGTTTCCACTAACCATCAGGTGGCCTGTGTGCTCGTTTGCCTTCTCTGTGCCATAAAAAAAAAAGCCCACTGTTGCTATAAATCCTAATTGAACATCCAAAATGAAAAATGATGTAAGATACTAAAAGATTATTATTGAATACCTATTCAATGATATCTCTCTCGTCGTAGTTCGTCGTTTTTTTAAAATAATATGGCGTCTGGTTGCCACCATATGTAGATACAAAAATAACAAGACACAGAGAAACAGTTGCGAAAGGGTCCCAACTCAGAATTCGCTAGCCATTCACGTAGCCATTAACCATTCACGTGGCAAAGAAATTAGTTGTAATTTGAATTTTGTGTTAATATCATAAAGTAAGTGTTGGCAGACCTTCCACAAGGTGGACTGACGATCTGATAAAGGTCGCGGGAAACCGCTGGATGACAGCAGCAGAGGACCGATCGTTGTGGAAAACCTTGGGGAAGGCCTTTGTCCAGCAGTGGACGTCTTGCGGCTGATAATGATGATGATGATGATCATAAAGTATTAATTGTTTTCTGACAGCAGCCGTTATACGACTGCTTGACACTCGAAGCGTTAAACACATTAGCTAACGTCCTCCTCCGGCATTCGGGTAAAAAGGAAGGAGTTAATTGTCTAGAAAATGATTCTGAATCTGGCGGTTATTCTTTAGGGCTGGGTGGGAACTATCGATGTCTTGCTCTAATATATGAAGTAATGGCAGACAGCAATTGTTCCCAGCCGTACATTGCAGTGAAAAGTTTTTAAAGCCTAACTATGATGCACTTGCAGTGCAGAATCTTGAGACTCAAAGAGTTTGTAAAATAAGTGTTAGTCAGGTTTATTGGCGTCCCTGGTGATCATCAAATTACAAATGATGTAAAAATGAATATATGGATAATGTAAAAGATAAAAACAAAAATCATTACATTTCTTCGAGACCGGCAACGCATTGGTGACGCCAAAATGTCCATAGGCGGCGGTGACCACTTCCCATCAGGTAGGCCGTCGGCAAAAAAATGAAAACAAACAAACAAGTAAGTACTACCTAACAGTTTGAAGTATCAAGTATAAATTCTTTATTGCACTAAAAACTAATTACAAGTACCAAATTATACCTACCTAACATACATATTTCCATGGTCAAAATAGGCTGTAATGATTTGTTCATAAATTCTTCTTAAAGGTTTGTCGCCTTAAACACTTCGATTTCTATTATTTAGTTTTCTCTGAGGCAGAAAACTTCAGCGCTTATATAAAAAATATACTTATCATAAATATAAAATAGGTGTAAGGTATATTTATTCAGTAATTAGGCTGCACGAGCACTTTTTCACGTCAGAAATGATGAAGAAGCGCCGCACCAAACTCATCAACGGGCCACTCTACTAACGTTAGAGAGATACATTTACTCTACGCGTTTCCTACCTCAACTGTACTCTCTGCATTTGTCTTCTCTACGCCAGCATCCTTAGCTCTGGAATTGGGCGATATTCACGTCTCAGCTCATAATTAATGACCCGCAGACAGCACTACACAAAGTTGGATTATAATTTATCTGAGTACCTGGTCTATCAGAATCACATCAGGATATAAACGCCACCATAACTCTCAATCCCTCCTTTTCTTCAATACCAGTTAGAATGAAACGCACTGAGTAACTGACTTAGTCTCGTATAGCTTTTGGTAGTCTTTTGTACGATTATTCACGCCCACATCGTTTGGAAATATGCGCGGCTGTGTACATTATCATTTTAATCGTTATGAGCTTGAAATTATGTCGTAGCTGAATTTAAGGGCTTTTCTACACTAAGTGGTGTGAAAGAAACCTCAGGAAAAGCAACCACTTAGTCGCCTTAATTGGAAATCTTATTCCATGTACAGAAGAAACAAGTCTTATGAAGACCTCTGTCTTATTGGCCTCGACATTATTTGCGCTGACTTGTCGCTCTAGCGAATCAGAGGCCCTAGACATGAGAAGTTGCTTAACACTAACGTAAACGATATTCGAAAACTAACCAAATGTATGAAATTGACGTAGGCACTCGACGCGAGCGTCTGACAGCTTACGTTTATTTTATACTTTTCGTATAACGATAGAGAACGCCGAACGCATCCTGTATCCCAGTAAAAGGATATTTCATTTGACATGTTATCGTACGGACGATCGGACCTTACACAAGGTCCTACCACCACTACAGAACAACTCTCAACACCTGACAAGTTTCAGGCAGTTGCAAAAGTCCAGGGTAGCTGGGTGAGAGAGCGTATGAGACCAGGGTATGGAATCAGATTTAGCTCATAAAGTTCTAGTTCATCGAACCCTATTTTCAACAGAACCATGGTGTTTTCAGGATATTATTATCTTAAAAAATAATTATGTAGGTTAGGTTAGGCTACATTTGGGAGTTATGTGACTACCAAAAAAACTCATTGTGTGAGAAATGCCTTTCAACGAAATGTAAATTCTGCGTCATCACGCATACAATAGGTTTCTGAATGGTTTGAAGTTTTCATTGAGTGCGTAGTTGCGCGTCGTCTGCCGTGTATGAAGAGCGGGACCTGCCACAAGTATATCCCTATGCTTACTAGAAGGACCCAATAGTAGAGGATCCGAATAGGAGACGATCTTCGTACGTAGGCTGAAAAATTACAGTCCAGTATATTATTACTTAATTAAAGATTAAAAAAAAGGAACTTAACTTATTAAATTGCAATGGCTGGTTTAGTAGATAAATTACATACCAATAGAAAATGTAAAGCCTATAATTGAATATGCTAACGTTAGGTTCACTATTTTGTTCCCATCATATAACTATTTGGCAGGCAGTTATAAATTTGCACCTTAGACTTCATACTATCTATTGGTATGTAATTTGATTATTTTTAGCCTACCTATTTGCTATTATTACTTAACAAATGTTTTTTCTCGAATAAACAGCACGGTGAAGGTCGTTTCCTATTCCTCGTATTGTTTTTAAATTTTCTGATAACCAATAAATCAGTTTTAATTTTACTTTTAATTTTCAAAGTGTGCAATGAGCGCCAGCTCAATAGGTTTTAGTCTGGTGATGACTTAAACAAATATTATGTTAAAAAACTTTAGTGTTCGCCGCAATGTAGCGGGGACCCTTCTCTCGCTTGCTGACCCAAATCCATGGCCAGTATCGCCTTCTACGTGAATAACCAAGTTATCCCCAACTTTTGATGTATCCCTCAAGTTTATCAAGAGAATTCCCCCACTTTCACAATTTGACGTCGGTAGGGTATTCACAGATATTATTTTGCGGCCTACCAATAGTTTTTATCAACAAACTTTTAGGCAGCAACCCCTTTCGATTACTCTACCATGTCGAAACGTTGACCGATTTTGATCTTTCCTGCTTTTATAAAAACGTTGTTTACGCGCACTGTTTTGTTGTTTACGAAATTTAATAAAAGCGTTATTACCAAGTACTTGAAGGCTGTCGTACTGTTAACGTAAAGAGAAAAACAAGCTATTTTCCGTTAGATTTGGGCAAGTTTTCGAAATTGGGGCGGCAATTTGGCTAGCCTGACGTGTTGACAAGCAATAAACGTTTACGTTGGTAGAAATTAACACGGCTGCTGGGTTGTTTTTCTTTTCATTCATTTGTTTTCTAATTGTACGCCTGGAACAACCACTATGAAATGATTTCAGCCGCGCTCGATTCTGTAAATCTCTGGCTACGTTTTGTTTTTAATTGTACATTTAGTGCTTAGTTCAATAAATATACAGATTATAAAATAATGTATTTTACGAAAGGATTTAATGGAGCATCCCATAAACATTTTCGATATTCAAATATTTTTTTAGAGTAATTTCTGAACTTTAAATTAAAGCTTAATGTCATTAATATGTAACAGCTAGATAGTTAAATATCAGTTAAATGGTTTTGGTAAAGGACCAACCGTCCCTTGGTCAGGACGGACAAGTTCTCTAATTAACGAAATCCAATTGATCCCACGCACGCACACACACACATACACATATACAGGGTGGCACATTTAAATCGGTCAGTATGGGTAAGTCTGTAATTATAACAAATACAAAGATCTATTCTTAGAAACCAAGTGATCGATTTAGTGACCAAAAGAACTGCGTAACTAGATTTAAAACAAAACTTGTACTCAGTTCGGGAATCGAAACCGGTCGTATTGAAAATAACTTACATTACTTCCATTTGTATATTTTTATATGAAATATGATATCTAAAATGAATTGTATTTTAAGTTCAAGTTCAAGTTCAAGTCTTTATTCGTGACAAAAAATAACACATACAAAAAAAAAGAAAACTAATAAATAAAAAAACACACTTTGTCACGAAACGGACCCTGCTCAGCATGTTGCTAGCTTTACAGCCAGCGCTGGTCTTCCGCAGGACCCATTCGGTGAAAGCACGGTGGGCAACAACAACAGATACAGAAATCACAAGGACTAAGAAATAATATAACTAAAATACTAAACTACACACATAATAATCAAAAAAAAAAAAAAATAGAAGGAAATAATGAACAAAAATACAAACATCGAAAAGTTGCATCCCGCACTACGTGTGTATGGGCCTTTACGGTAACAGTGAACGCAGCCCACACACAACCGTTAACTACTAGCGCCAGCGGGATCACAACGAAACAGAACAGAAAACAAACCAAACACTAAACATCAAATAAAAACCGCATGGGATTGAGGCTACAAAACATATAACAATGATAACAATTACCTATGACTAATTAGCACAACAAATATTAAAATTAAATTGAATTATGGTGACCTACAAACGTATGGCAATGCATGGAAATAAATATGGAGCATAACCATCCTGTGAGGAAGTGTTAAAAGCAACTTTATATCCTTTAATTTAATTAGGTATATAGTAGTAGTTAGTAGAAGTAGATTTGAGCTCTTTTCGGGTACGCAACTCTAAAACGTACAGCTGGCAACAAAATATTGTTCAAAAAAATTCCAGAATTTCACCTCCTCATCAAATGAAAAGCATGAATGAAGAGTATGGATAATTCCATAACAAACGCAACAAAAAAGAACAGATGGAGAGCTTCTCTTTGTAATACTTCGAGCTTAGTAAAACTGCAGGGACTGACGTGCATTTTTGCTTCATTGTATTTCGGGAACCGGTCGTTGTTCGGAGTAAAGCCGATCGGAATATGGCACAATGGTGCCAAAAGCCTCGTGTTAAAGGCTTTTGAGCTATTTCTGAACGATGTTTCAGTTTTAATAATTAGTCACATGCACTCAAAGGAAATTGAAGCGTTCTCGTTGAAAATTACTTTATTTTGCACTGTTTTTTATAGTAAATGTGTTTTAGATCTTTGAAAAGTGTCGACTCTACCGCCATACATTAATGGATGGACTCTGGAGCTCAATTATAATCTTCCGCAACTTCAGAATACAATAGTACGAACACTGTTGCCGAATATAGTACGAACACTGTTGCTTGGCGGTAGGTTACCGGGTGAAATTATTAAAGACAATGATAAAGATAGAGACATTTATTCGCAACAATACAAAATTTAATAACAGAATTATAAAAAAAAGAAGGCAGAAATTGTTGCGAAACGGTCCCAACTCAGCGTTACAACGATCGAAAGTAGAGATAGAGATGTTACAAATGTTCGGTTAAAATTTGGTATTTGACAGTTGCTTTTTTAAATATTCGGTATTCGGCCGAATTTAGCTAACGTAATAGCATACCAAATAATGAAGGAAAAAACGTTCACGTTACTTAAAAATGATTTGTTAGATGACTTTCCCAAACGTATTTTTTCTTTGAAGATAATTTTCTTTTCGTGTTTTTCTCGAACGTAATATTACCAGTCGCCTTTTTCCCGGCAGTTTATTTTCACATTCGTGTTTTTCCCCTTACGAGTTTTATCCAGTCGCTTCTTTTCCTAGCATCATATTTTCACGGTGGTGTTTTTCCCATTCCATGAATCAAAGTTGACAGAGTAGACGGAGCTACGCTGTCGCCGAGCTCCTACTTCTGGATTATTTGGCCCTCCGGGCCTGCTGCAAAACTAACATTACCTAAACCTACCTACATAACGATTTAATTACTATTGAGAAAAAGTGAGACTGGGATAGAAATCGATCGGGAAAAAATGTGACTCAGTAAAAAGTCGCACGAGAACAAAAGCGATGGTAATAAAATTGACCGGGAAAAAATGAAATTGAGTAAAATTAAAAATGGGAGAAAATGCGAAAAGAAATATCGCTTCACAGAAATAATAATTTCCGACGAAATGTACAAATATTGACGACGCGTTGGCGTAGTTGGCCTACGAAGCTACCGGTCCCGGGTTCGATTCCCGGTATGGGCAAATATTTGCGTCGATGAGCGCGAGTATTTATTTCCGAGTCTTGGATGTTTTCTATTTATTTAATTATTAGCTTAATAAAACAAACCGACAGCTACCGACCCTGCTTCATGGAATACAAACTGCTTACGCTTCCAAGAATCTACATCTTAGAAGCATGTAAGTTCGTACGTAAGTATGACCACTTCGATAAAAAAACGCGAGGATATGCCTCCTACACGCCCAATACGCCATAAACATAAAATTATTTTGCCACCTTCCCGCCTTAAAATCATCTCACCCGGCCCTTACGTAATGACAATAAAAAGTACAATAATTAACCTGAAATACTAAGACAAGAAACAAATGAACGTATTTTTTTTAATAAAGCAAACAATTACTTATTACTAAACCTACGACAAATTGTAAAAACACATATTAGTTAAATTAAACGTTAAAGGTAAATTATACAAAAATACAATAAATTCAAATATTACTGAATTCCTTTTATGTTATTAGAAGGATAAGTCTTTCTCTAAATATGTTTTCTGTGCCCAACAGGGTTCATAATTGAGACATTTATTATATTTCCATCTTTGTAAACATCATGAGTATGACTACAATCAAATATTGAGTATTGAGTATTGAGTTTCTGCCCGCGACTTCGTCCGCGTTGGTTTCAATTATCGTTATTCCTTCGCGAACTTAAAATTTCCGGCATGACATCCGGTATAAGCTATCTCCATTCCAAATGTCATCCAATTCCGTCCAGCGAAGGAGTACCAAACGAACACACGTACACATTTACAAACTTTAGTGTTTATAATATTAGTGGGATTTATTTCTATGTATACGTATTTATAGCGTTGTCAAGTAACATAGCTCAGCCTAGAGCTTAGTTTGGGACTAGTCCGATTTGTGTGAAATTGTGGTCGAATTTTCGGTATTTGGTATTAGTCCAAATCACTATTCGTGGCATCTCTAATCTATAACTTTTCGGTATGGCTCTTAGAAGGCGCTTCGGGTTTGTACTTGTCTCTCACTCGCTCTCATACACTCTTATTAAGAGCGAGTAAGAGAGAAGTACAAACCCGAAGCATCTTCTAAGTGAGGCTACTGACGCTTCGTGTTAATGAAGAAGAAAGAGAAACAAAGCCATTCGTTCTATAGCTCGTCTAAGTTAAAGTGGCCCCTCCACTGCAATTTACATATAAGAATAAGTATAAAGTTTTTGGTGGAGCTTCGCGCCATTTCAACTTAGTCGAGCTCTACAAAATTAGATTGCAGTCTATGCATTATTTTCTCTGAATTATCTCGACATCAAGTAAGCAAATGTAACGGGAACTTTAGCGTCATCTAGAAATATAATATAGACTGCCCCCATAGTTGTGTTCCGATGTGGGGATAAGACAACCAGCGAATTGACTTTTTTATGGTATGGGGAACGCGAACAAGCACACAGGCCACCTGATGGTAAGTCGGGTCTGTGACCCAAAGTCATTTGCATTCTTTAGACTACAATCTTACGACCGTAAATGCTTTGCCAGTTTCACTAATTTGTCACCGAACAACGTTTGGTCGAATGTATCGTTTCGCAACCGTTTCATTTGGCAACCCACGTTTATTTCTGTAACTGTAAATATTTCAGGATTTTTATAAAAAGTAACCTAACCTAACCTATAGGGTCTTCGCGAAGGTACAGAAATAAATCCTGAAATATTTAGTTACAGAAATAAAAGTGGGTTGCCAAATGAAAAAGTTGCGTAACGATACGTTCGACCAAACGTATTTCGGTCAAATGAACGGACCCCGCTTTGCCAGCCCTGAGGACTAAAATGGGATGCGAATACTGCTGGTGGTAGATTAAAGTATACAATAATTTACCCTAGTCTATAAAAACAATAACAGCTGATCATTTATTTATTAAACAGTTAAAGAAACTACTGAGTGTAAAATGCTATTACACCATCAAGGAATATTCAGTAGATAAGAGCTTTATGTATTAATTTGTATATACGTTCATTAAAAAAAAAACCGGCAAGAGCATGTCGGACCATGCTCAGTGTAGGGATCCGACCGAAGCCGTAACTACAAACAAATTAGACCTCGCGACGAAGTATCATCATCATCATCATCAGCCCGGGGGCGTCCACTGCTGGACAAAGGTCTCCCCCAAAGAGCGCCACAAGTCACGGTCTTGAGCCGCTTGCATCCAGCGGCTCCCCGCGGTCCTAACCAGGTCGTCAGACCACCGGGTGGGAGGCCGTCCAACACTCCGTCCACCGGTGCGGGGCCGCCACTCGAGAACTTTTCTTCCCCAACGGTTATCAGTTCTCCGAAGTATGCCGTTGGAAAACTGTTATCCCCATACATCGACATAGGTCGCGGTCAGTTTACCAACACCGCAAGTAAGGTTTCTCTAGGTATAAACATCTAAACCGTTTGTAACTCAAGAACCAAAGAAGTCTACTTAGTCGTGATAATTTTCCTATACAATTCTTTATATTTGCTTTCATTGAAGATATTGTTCAGATTTTTAGTATTTTGTAGTTCTGGCTGTAGTGGGGGGGGGGGGGGACACTTGACTAACAAAAATTAGCGCTTTAAAGCTTAATATTTCACATTTTTTACACAATCCCGAAATGTTTTAGGAAGACCTATTCAGTGACACCCTACACTATGGGGTAGACGAGAAAAAGTCACATCCCCAAGTTACGTGTAGGGGAGTACAATTTTTTTTTTC
Organism: Acleris sparsana; assembly: GCA_923062465.1. Taxonomy (NCBI): domain Eukaryota; kingdom Metazoa; phylum Arthropoda; class Insecta; order Lepidoptera; family Tortricidae; genus Acleris; species Acleris sparsana. The sequence continues at coordinate 3,935,116 of OV281288.1, forward strand.
AATGTTTTATTTTACCGCTTTGTTGGCGTAACTTATATGTTTGTTCATGTCAAATTACAGTTTTCTAGTACTAAGGGTCTCTGAGCTAGGCTGCGGACGGACGGACATGGCAAAACTATAAGGGTTACTTTGACTACAGAACCCTAAAAAGGAATTCTTGTATTGTTGATAAACAAGCACTTCACTATTAATCGAACATCTAATTAAATACCAAAATCCTACTGAGTTCCCATCTTGATTATTTAGTTATTTTAACATTATTTCAGAAAAACATGAATGACCACTCGTGTAACCAGTAATAAGTAATTATTGTAAGTTTTATTGATAAAATACCTACACTTAAACCAAAATGCAGTAATCACAGCGAATGTGCACGCGCTGAGGTTAGGATTTTTGTCGTTTAAATTGCTGTGCTCTACCATGGGTCCGTAAACATCTTGTACCTTATAAGTACTTATAATATATCTATCACCTGAATATTATGTATAACTTAATAATAGCAATAAAGAATTGAGAATTGAGATTAAAGGATAAGATGGTCGTATACTTGGTCCTAACATTACTGATATTGTATATGTCGTATTAATCATGATTCGCGCCATTTGGTTCTTCCGGTTGGAACGCCAGCGCCCTCTAGGGCGTTCGACGGAGTCTACTTAAGGGCGAGCTGGGGCGGCGGAGGCCTTCTTACCTGCTGAGCCGTCGCATAGAGCACATCCAGCTGTAGAAACCGTCCCGCGTTCCTACCTTGTGCATTTACTTGATTGTAGTACCTACCTACGTTATTTATTATACGAGTTCTCTGCAAAGCCTTTTTATATTCTCCAACACTACCCACGTAGCGCCCACAGTATGTCAGAGGGATCTGAGCCCCCTGATCTTCACCCGTCATATAATTATTCTGGGTTTAAAAATATTTCCTTGTTTACGTAGCATAAAAAACTAGACTTCAAAAATGCAAAAAAAATACTTCTTATAAAATGGTAGGAGGTCAGTCCAACTGTATCCGGGTTTTGGTTTAAAATATTGTAGGACGCCGACTTCAGTTAGAATGACCTACCTACCATTTTTTAAGAAGTAATTTTTTGCATTTTTGATGGCGGGTTTTGGTTTTATTAAACTTTTATATTATTTTATACTTTTAGTGATCCTATTTATGCTATTATGTAGTCCCACTTCTCAATTAATGAGAAACTTAGAAAATTAAAAACTCGCCGCAAGCAACGCCGACGACTATATTTATCTGGGAAAAACAGTCCAGTTGGGTAGGTCCAACTTTGAGAAAGAGGTCACTCGTCGAATCCGACTCGGCTGGGCAGCGTTTGGGACGCTTCGCAGCAACTTTCCGTCCAAATTACCGCAGTGTTTGAAGTCAAAAGTCTTTGACCAGTGTGTGTTGCCAGTGATGACTTACGGATCTGAGACGTGGGCGCTAACAATGGGCCTCATAAGGAAGCTCAAAGTCACTCAGAGGGCTATGGAGAAGGCTATGCTCGGGGTTTCTCTGCGTAATAGTATCAGAAATGATGATATCCGATAACTAAGGTTACCGACATAGCCCGAAGAATCGCTGAGCTGAAGTGGCAGTGAGCGGGGCACATTGCTCGCAGGACTGATGGCCGATGGCTTCAGAAGGCTCTGGAGTGGCGTCCGCGGATCGGAGGAAGAGCTGTAGGTAGGCCTCCAAGAAGATGGAGTGACGACCTCGTAAGGATCGCGGGAGCGCGGTGGATGCGACTGACCGGTCTGACTGGAGAGCGTTGAGGGAGGCCTATGTCCAGCAGTGGACGTCTTTCGGCTGCCATGATGACCCTTCAAATAGGTACCGTTAAGGAGTTCCGGTGGCCATCTATGGTCTTCATCATCAGTTCCACTTCACCATATAGTACTTTTCAAAAGCAAATGCACGAGTAACAGTGAAAAATACCGAAATCGCTATAGTGTGCCTATAATATTGGAGGAGTTCTCTTAATTTCTCCAAGATCCCATCATCAGATCCTGAGATGTTGACAATGGGTCCAAATAGAAAGTATACCCAATCAAACAACGAAAAAAAAAATCAAGTCTGTCCAGTGGTCTTCGAGTAATCGGGGAAATTAAAAAAAAGCCCACGAATTGACAACCTCCACCTTTTTTGAAGTTGGTTAACATATTCTTTTCCCGCCGTCTGTCTCTCTGTATGTACGCTTAGATCTTTAAAACTAGGTAACGCATTTTATTGCGGTTTTCATCAGTAGTTAGAATGTTTCTGGATTATGTACGAGTAGTACAAAAAACTCATCATAATTCGAAGCGAACCGAGGGCGGGTCGCTAAAGTCGAGTCCGGAATTAGGCGAACTAACTTGACAGTTCATTGTACACTAATGTTGCCACAGTTTGGCTAGTGCTGTTAATATCGATATTTAAAAAGTCTAGTTTATCGCACGCAGTCCGCCATTTTGTTTTGTTGACAGTTCGGACCATGCCTAACAAACAAAGCAAGCAAAGCAAGTATCGTAAATATCCGCTTTTAAACCGTACATCCTCCAGATCATATTATATCGTAAAAAATGCTGTAGTTTTTCCCTATTTGGCAAGTATGTATGAGTGTGAAAGTTTCGACGACAATTACTTGATAAAATATAAATATAATCAGATTTATAGAAGGCACAAGGTTATATCGACATATTTGTGTCGACATAAACTTATCACTATTTATTTTTTCCTACGTCTGGCAACATTTTCGGCTGTCAAGTTAGTTCGCCTAATTCCGGACTCGACTTTAGTTGCTTTTATAACCTAATTATGTATTAAAGCTTTGTACAGCGAGATTGGGCTAGTTCGCTGCCCGTGCGCAGATTAACCGCGTTAGCTTGCGCCGACGTTTTAATTCAATGACGGCGATTCTCTTTCTTACGTTGGCGACACACGGCTGTTTTAGCAGTCGGATCTGCATTAATTAAAATAATAGTTAAAATACGGCTCAGTATTGTGTATAAAAATTAATCCCTGTTTCCCTCGGTCATGATATAACTCGGAAATGGCTCGAATGTCTTTTTTTTGTTGTGTGCTTAATTATCAGGACGAGGTTTATATGCAAAAAGATACACCCGTGCTCGGATAGCTAGTAGATATTAGGATAAAAATGTGTATCGAAACAAAGCGACAAAACCCCTTTCATCAAATCGCGTTTATAGTTAAAATCTTAACAACAGTTAATTCTATTGGCATGATTACGGACGTAAAAATATTCTGAGTATAAACGAATTCACCGCTAAGCCGGCTAACTTAAACGATTTCCAAAAACTCTGAAAACGTATAGAATTCATATAAAAGCGCTCGACACCACCATCCAGCAGCTTACGTGAACCCTGTATAATTGTGATAACGTTAACGTTTGTAGAATGTATTTTGACTAGGTTCGATGAAAAGATGAAAAATATCTTTATATTTGCATAGTATAAGCGACGACGTAGCAGTAGCGACTTTGTTATGTTTCTATAAAACCGGTGTCCTTTGTTTTATAGAAACTCATTTCGTAGAACCATCACAATATAAACTGAAATCAAAACGGGTTTAGCAGAAATAGTTGCTGAGTTTCTTGCGGCGTTTCTTCTCAGCAGTGGTCTCCTCTTGGGAAGCGCTGGTAGATTCTTGACGTGTAAAAGTGCCCGAGCGGCCTACTTACTGAATAATTTTTTTTTATCTTTTTTATCTTTAGTTTTCTATGAAATGAAATTCTGCGAAGTGAAACGTTCTATGAAATGAGTGTCTATGAAACAAGGGTAAACCGTATTAAAACAAATTCACTTTCCGTGTCTGTCTGTATGTCTCTCTGAATGTCTGTATATCCGTTAACTCCTCCTAAACCACGTTACGGATTTTGATGCGGTTTCACCATCAGTTACAGAAAATAATACATGGGTGTTACAGAAAACCCACATAGATCAAAGCAAAGCCAGGGCAGGTCGCTAGCATTTGATATATGTGGAGAGTTCTTTGAGGTTCGCCATTTGCTACAGCAGTATGTCCCTCGGGTCATACCCTACAATGTCCCTGGTCTAATAGAACATTTATTTTATTGGGGTCTCGGCTTGTGGGTAAATTACCTACAGTTTTTTGTTTGTCTGACTTAATGGCAATTTGATAAGACGAATTACGGTAATTCCCTTTATACCGTCTATTTGATTGCCAGAAGATGGTGAAGTGAAATACAAACGCTTTTGTGATTTGGGTTAAGTACTATTAATTTCAAGCTTTTGTCTTAGATTTTAATGAAAATATTTGGAACAATTATAACTTTCAAGACCTCTTAAATTTTAATAACTGTTATTCAAATTCAAATTGGGTAACCTGACCCTGCGTGATAGAATCAGAAATGATATCTGCAGTAGAACTAAGGTTACCGACATAGCCCGAAGAATAGCTAAGCTGAAGTGGCAGTGGGCGGGGCACATTGCTCGCAGGACTGATGGCCGATGGCTTCAGAAGGTTCTGGAGTGGCATCCGCGGACCGGAAGACGAGCTGTAGGTAGGCCTCCAACAAGACGGAGTGACGACCTCGTCAGGATTGCGGGACCGTGGTGGATGCGAAAAGCACAATACCGGTCTGAGTGGAAAGCCTTGGGGGAGGCCTATGTCCAGCAGTGGACGTCTTTCGGCTGACATGATGATGATGATGATGAACCTGACCCATATGGTTAGTTTACACTATTATCTTACTATCTAATGTTAGTACTGAGGAACAACTGTAAAACTTAAATTCTAAATTAGACTTAACTAAATTATACATACTTAACACTATAGGACAGTCGAATCTATATGAAATCATTTAAAGGACCCTATTGGAGCTGCCTCGTATTCTTCTCAAAAGTGATGCAACTTTTTTCTACGAATTGCATAGAAATCATCGGTGCAAGCTTCCTCTAACATAGTCGAGGCGCTACAGAAGCGCGGAAACCCCATCAGTGCCCTGAAGCCATTATTAAATTGGACCCGTAGAGCACTGTATGACCTCGGAGAATAATTGACCCGTAGGCAGCTCGCGTAGATGGATGTGCAATAAGCTTTAAAAAAAGTTATTTTTACCGCGTTTGAACACTTAGCAAAACCTACGAGCCAACATATACAAAAAGAGAGAGCCAACATATATAAAATAGATATACAGAGCGAAAGTGCGGAAGAGTCGTAAGGGCAAGAAGCAGAAGCCCTAGGCATACTGAAATTCATAATTTTAAATTGTCATATTGCTTTTGAATTGTTATCGTATTGTTTTTAACTCGGTCACCATTTATTATCAAGTAAATAAGAGCTATCATAACGTTCACAATACGAGAACAAGTCGAAGGCAATGTAGTTTTACCGAGTCGAATAGAGGCCCTGCGGCCATATTCTACTTTGTCACTATATTAACTCAGCTACCGTAACTGTTAAGTAAATAACCTTATCGTAATGTTGACAATACGACGACGACCGATACAGATAAAAATGGATGTATTTAAGTACGTACAAAAGCATGAAAAGTAAAAACAAATTACACAGAAAGACAAAACTGTATACTCATTGTGTGCCGCGGCAAGCCGTGACGCTGGTATTCTGAGGGAACCTGAATAAAACTAACATAAACTAAACACACAAGTGACTCACAAGCACTAGCGATAATTATTTTTAATCTTTATTATAATGGCGTGATAACTGTACAGTGTAGAACAAGCCCCAAGTTACCTCAATTATAAAAGTAATTACTATTACATCAATAGAAATATCAATATATAATTAATCACGTCACAAACGGTATAAAAAGCACGTAGAAAACTTCTACCGTGACACGTAGGGGCCTAATCACTTTTTGTTATGCTATAAACTATAACGACTGTACTGCGAGTTGAGTTACCAACTTTCCTATCTTGTTTTCTTTGATACGGGCAACTTTTTTGATACAATAATCCAGTAGTTTCTGTGCTGGCCGTAATTATTGTAATATTATTGTGGATGCCACATTAATTAAGTATTATTTATGAACTCACAACAAACAACAAACCTCTTGGCTTGTACTACGAGCACTAGACAATGATAAAAACATTTCGAACTCGTGAATCCAAATATGTTTTTCCGGCTCTTTACCGTTCAATTTCTTGGTAAAAAATATTTTACAAAAACAAACGAAATAACTTACAAACTTACTTAAAGCTACACTCATCTAACAAACCGCTACCAGTAGGTATTGTTGCCTAAATGCTGGCAGCATTGCCACGTTGAATGGTAATGCTTTATCTTTGTGCCAAATACAGGCCAGCATTTTGGTTTTTAGGCGTTAAAGCACTCGTACGTAACACTATGCAAAAATGTGTAAGTATAATATTTTGTAATAATAAATAAATAAATAAAATATATTACGAGTCTCATGGTTACCCTACTTCTTACGTTGAACTGTCAGACTCATACATAACTTACTCTTTAAAGAAATGAAGTTTTACTTCAACAAATTTTAAATTGATTTTTGGAGTTAATGCACTGAATTCGCCTTGAAATGCTGCGTTAGAAACCATAATTTCGGTTCACGATTTTTTATACAGGGAGATTCCCTGTATAAAAAGAGTCAGGAACAAATACTCGAACTAGGCTTAACGCGTTATTCACACAAGTTATATATTTGCTTTTCTTTTACAAGTGTTTCAATTTTCTTTTCTTTTGTGGATATAATTGAATATTCTTTGTTACTGAGGAACTCTGTTTGTTAAAACAATCTGCCAACTTCCTTCTCACTTTCCTGGTAATTTTGGTAGCAATAAAATAATTTGTACCACACACCTTCGATGTCTGGTATTAAGTTGTGGGTGAAGCCCCCCGCCCCCTGAATTATTTTTCGGAAATTCCTGAAATTAATTATTTACGTGTTATTGTACTTGTAAGTTATTCTTAAAAATATTATTTTTTATCAATGTGTACTTTAATAACATGAAAAATTCACCTACGTGTTTTAGAAACAGGTATTGCTAAACACAGCGACATCTGCCGAAGATTTTGTGCATCAGCTCCTGACTTTGGAGTAAACACGGCTTCCTAAAAGACGCCGGGTCCCAGGGCTCGGTCAATATGTCCATAAACAGCCCCAGCGAGTCTTCTGTAGAATCTTCGCAAATATTTCAGCGCTCTGATGACGACGCTCATTCGAGACGATTTTCTATTGATCGAAGGCTCTAGTGTCTTCAGCTTCTTAGATCTTCGGTGCAGCTGGATCTCTATGCCGAGAGTTATAGCTGGAAACAAATATAATCGTTCAGAATAGTTCAAAATCAGGAACCAAACGTATTGACACTGATAGATTAGTGCTAAATAATTTAAAAAAAAACATTAAAAAAATCCAACTGACGATTAGTAGGGTAAAGCCACCAGTTGTCAGCCAGAGACCAGTAGCCAACCTTATATGAGTGCGAAGAGTGGAAAATAAATCTTAACTACTCTTCCCACTCATACAAAGTATAGGCAGAAACCGACAACAGGTCTCTGGCTGACCACTGGTGACTTTACCCTATGACGATATATCGATTATGATACTTTAACGTTACAACTTGATGGAATGTAAGAGTTAGTGCTCGGGATATCATCAACCTTTGATACTCGCTCGTTCTTGACAAATCATATGACCGCACATCCTACCACTGGCTGAGCATACTCGTGTTACCCATTGGTTGGAACCGTTGGCAGAAACAAGTTTAGTAAAATGAAGGCGCTGTCCGATTTTAGAAAACATCTGATGATTTGTAATACAACCTACCACGTTTACTATTTCTATTTCTTACCAAGCTATGCTTAATAGTGGAACATCTGATTCTTTCACTTCTACATACACTGTTAAAATCATTGCTCTTCCTTTAGCTTTGCACAATAGTTAAAAATAAGAGAGGTTTCTCTGAAATCAGTGTTTTATTGCTTTTCTGCAAACAGGTTCGATCGTGAATTTGTGGTCTATTACTCATTAATAGCTCGACTAAATGCTTTTTATAACACTGTTTTCTATAGTGATGCCCAAAAAGCCTAAAAAGCCCTTTATTCGTTTCGCTTTCTTTCCTTTTTTTTTAAACAGAACCTTATTTAAAACCAACTTTATAAGTATTCTAGGCCAAGTACTTTGGAAAATATAGGCTACGTGAAATTCGCTCCTACGTTTGGTTTCGCCTCTATTATGAATCGCGCCTTTCATTAATAATTGATTTCCACACCAATTCAATTAAATTTGTACAAACATTTATTACCTTTTACGGAAAAGCAATCGAATAACGCAATTCTTTGTAAGACCAATCAGAATAGTGTTTGATAGAATGGATATTCATAAATTTTGTGGCAGACTACTACTACTTGCGAACTACCTTTTCTACTAAATTAAAATCTGTTAATTATACACTTTGCCAAATTAAATTTGATGAAATATTAGTGAACAATCACTGAACAGGTGTTCCTCGAAATTCCTAATAACGTTTGTCCTAATGCATCGTTTGTACGAATTATTGTTTTTCGTAAACCTAAGTTAGGTTTTCCAAAAATATATAAACTGCGGTTAAGTTAGGTTAAGGTTGTATTGGGTACACTACATAATTCCGAATCCAATGCTTTTATAGGTGATTTTATGTTAAACCTAACCTAACCTACGTATAGCAATTAAATAATGCACTTAATCTTAAATACAGGCACCATAACATGCCTTTTGGAAAAAATGAAAATTCGGCCAAATTAATATTCGGAAAAAAACTGAATTTTTTGGTGTTACCTAGTTGTAGGTATAAAAAAAAAAGTTAAAAAGAACACAACTGAGATAGGAATGGCTTTAGGATTTACAAAAATACGGACAAACGATCCATTAGAAATGACGATTAGGGATTTTAATACCCCTTTACCCATACTTAGTATTTAGTTCTTACCAGCCAGCAAGTGTCCAATCCCCAACAGGCAGAAGGCTCCTTGCAGCATGTTCAAGGATACCGGGGTGAGGCCCTTCGTGGACTCGACCTGTTGCGCCTGTAACGTGAATTACCGCCCCGCCGTTAAGGGGCGCTCCCGCCGCTATTGATTTAGAGTAATTTAGACGGTTATTTACGTAGACTTAGGTTGTAAGACTTGTCAGCTTGCTCTTTTAGTTGAAGTATGAGATAATAAGAAGCCTTCGACAATATTTTGATTGTTTTGTGTTGATTAAAATTACGGACAGACGAGTGTAGTCTTTACTTAGGTACGTCCATATAACAATCGTGTATCTTTATTTAATAACTAGCGATAAAAACTATCTCACGTTCAATAAATTCTCGGTATGACAACAAAAGAACACGTGGGCTTCAAATTTACTTTTTTTTACTGTCAATGACTCTTAGCGGCCAGTATTAAGAAGTTTACTAAAAAGGTTTGCAAGATACCAATAGTACCAAGTATGTCCTATTCCAGGACCTAACGTATAAGCGTGATTGTGTAACAAACATGCAAACATCCAAACTGTCTCATTTATAATATTATCTATATAATATACTAGCTGTTTCCCGCGACTCCGTCTGCGCAGAAAAAAATAACGTAGCCTATGTTCATCAGGGATAATATAATGTCGGATTCTAACGGTGAAAGGTCGTTCCAGTAGTTTCGGAGAATTCAAACAAACAAACAAAAAATCAAATCTGTTTTCTTTATAATATTAGTGTAGAAAAGTTAGATTAATATTTTATTTATATTTATTTTGATTTTGGTCGTTTTCATGTTGTAGCGCAAAATCTCATTTCCTTACAGAATATTTAAATTGGAAAAATCAGTTGAGACCGTTTCTTAGAAAGGAGGCGTTATGTTAAGTTTGTGTACTGAATATACAATATTTTTATTGGAATCATAATGTATATCTACAAAGATGGAAACATGTATATAAGTGTTTTATTATGAACTCAAATTGGGCACAGTAAAAGTATTAAAGAGAATTATCTAATCTACCTTAGATTGTGGTGGATTTTGGTGGCATATTGTGTTTCCAGAATCCATGGAGTCGCAATTTATTAATTATTATAATACATGACACTTTGATTTTGACCTTCAGTGTGGTCATATTTCAAAGTGAACTAAATACATTTTTAGTTCGGTTATTCCATATCTACTAATATTTGCTTGTTTATAACGCTTTCACAGCAAAGATATCCACCATACCAAAATTCATTTAAATTGATTCAGAATTTATCTTTTGATTTAATAAATAAATTATTTTGGAAATATTAAAATACTGAAGGTCAAAATCATACTCCATGGATTCTAGAACCACGATTTGCCCCCAAAAGTCCTAACTCTAAAGTAATAAGAACATTTTAAAACGGAAAGGTGGCAAGATAAGTTTACGTACTTAATTGTAATGGGTTCGTAAATATAAAGTTCAAAATAAATAATGGGTCATAATACGTAATGATAAATAATGATAAGTAATATATGTATAAGACACATAGTATTTTTTACTGAAACCGTAAACTTTTCGGGATTATTAACCTAACCTAACCTACGCTTAATGACCTTTAAAAAACCAGCATAGGCTATGAGGATGGGCATGCAACCTCTCACTAATATGCACTGGTAAAAACATCTTAACCGAATTGTGCCAAATCATCATCATCATCATCATCATGTCAGCCGAAAGACGTCCACTGCTGGACATAGGCCTCCCCCAAGGATTTCCACTCAGACCAGTCTTGTGCTTTTCGCATCCACCGCGGTCCCGCGATCCTGACCAGGTCGTCACTCGATCTTGTTGGAGGCCTACCTACAGTTCTTGTGCCAAATGTGGTTACAGAATTAACAACAATTTAGACTTGTTGGTAATTCAGTAGGTCGGCCTATCCCACTCTGGAAATGAAGGGGTGTGTGCAAATGTATGTATTATGACCATTATGTATTTTCAAGTTTTCATTTTATGATAAGATATTGTTGTAATAGATTTTATGTGCAATAAAAAGTTTACATACATACAAATATTGCAGGTGATTGTACCTGAGATGTGGTCCCCGTGGATTCCTTCAGCTCGGAGCTTTCCTGGTCAGTCTCGCTCACAGGGTCCGACCTTCTAGAATGTTCCGGAAGGTTCTTGTATTCGTCCATCGTCATCTTGGCTATGATGCCCGCTTCGAATAGCGACATTATACTGGAAGCAATCGCCCAAAAAAATACATTCGCTGGTGATATGAACTGCTAAACTGCGTAACCAACAAATTTAATAAGGAGCAAAATGCACCATACTGACTTAATCAATAAGGTGCAATTTGATTCTTAATTAATTTTGGTAGTTACGTGGTTAGCAGTATCACGGACGAAATGAAGTGTATTAAGATTTTTTCTTAATTTAAATGTTTCTAGTCGGTTAAAATCGTGCAAGTAGATTATTTTTGCTTTCACTCGTTAGACAAAGAGATATGTTACAAAGTAATAACTTACTTATTACGTGGACTGTATCGTTTAAATCGTAGTATGTAAAAAAAAACAAATACTGACTCAAACGGTTCTGGCAAGTTCGTGTTTTTTAATTTATATGTTTTTTGCCACCACAACTTATGCTTAAACATTAAAAATCATTTTACATGACGCCAAGCAGTAGTCAACCATCTTAGTCTAAGGAGTTGGCAACGCATTTACAGTATTAGGATTGCGTGTTAAGAACTCAGGTTTGCGGGTGATAGGACCTTGTGCAGGGCTCGTCCGGATCGCTCCCACCATCTTATCTATTAACCTACCGCCAAACAGCAGTGTTCGCATTGTTGTGTTCCGGTTTAATGACTAGCTTAGAGGCATTCCATCTTAGTCCTCAGGGTTGGCAACGCATTTCCAGTCTTAGGCTTGCAGTCTTTTGAATGCGAATGTCTATGGGTCACAGTTTCCACTTACCATCGGGTGGCCTGTGTGCTCGTTTGCCTTCTCTATGCCATAAAAAAAAATGTTCCACTTACCAGATGGCCTGTTAATAGAATAAACTTGGGTACCTACTATGACTTACTTCCGTATTCGGAGACATTTCAGAGACAAGTAACTCGTTTCTTTGCATGAAAAATAGTCACTAAGGAACGACTTTACGGTCATTAACTGATTCTAAATGCAGCAGTTAAATACCGATTACCATGACAATTTAGCTCGTTATTTTTTCCATTGAAAATTAAATCGTGTTCTAAATAGCGATTAAAATCTCCAAAGCAAGCGCACAAGTTATAAGTGCATAAGTAAAACTGATTCCCAGTACCCTTACCATGAGTGACAATTACCGTATGCTAATGCTATTAAATTTTTTCTTGTCCATAAGGTTTATAAATAATTTGTAGGTTATAAATTACCTGACGCAGTTTTAAAGTTACCATTTCCAGTACTTTAAACTTACTTGAAAAAGTCGTTGATGTCTAAAGCTTACTATAGAGTTGAGGATTATCTAACAGATAAAAATGCTTCGCCTAAACTTAACTAAACACCTAAATAACTGAATAATAAATTAGTCATAAAAAATATGTATATATTGTATATTGTCTAGGGAACACGGTTTCTGTAGGAGAATGTATCGAAACTTTGTTAGTGGTTCTCTTGCACTGTCATAGGTAAGCTTGAATATATTTTATTTTAGATTCATTGTTTTATATAATGCTAGGTTAAGCTTTATAATTATATAATATCATAAGTAGCATTTAAAAAAACCACTGACCGTTGAGTTTCTTGCGGCGTTTCTTCTCAGCAGTGGTCTCTTGCGAAGCGCTGGTAGATTTTTGACGTGTAAAAATGCCTGTGCGGCCTACTTATTGAATAAACATCTTTTATCTTTTTTATGTTTTATCGTACTCGCAAGCGAGTCGAATGCTCTATCTCTCGCACTCCTCGCAGTAGTCTTATACAGTGCGAGGGACAGGACATTCGACTCGTTAGCGAGTACGGAACTTGTTACTCATGGTAAGGGTACTGAAGCAACTTACACGTGGTTGAACGTCTCGAGATACGGGCAGCCGATCTGCAGGGCGATCGCCGAGTAGCGTGTGTAAAGTTTCTCGCTCAGGTGGAAGTTGTGCGCCCCTGGAACAAACAATTGGCACACCTACGTCAGAACAGTGGTAACCCACCATTTCATCATTTTCATTTCATCAAACGCTATTATTTCTTGAAACTATGACGTTATCAGGATGTCTATAGCATTGATACGTAGGTTAAGTTATTTTAAACATGTGAGTACCAAAAAAAAAATCAACGGTGAGAATTGCCTTTCCATGTAATGAAAAATTCTACGTAATGATAGAATACGTTTGTTGAAAGGTGTTTCGATAAAATAATAGGTTAATCAAGGCTCAAAGTTCATGTAATTATAGTTAAAGTTATATTCGGTGTGGATAGACGTCGCGGTGACGCAAAAACGTTACTATTTTTTAACTTGAGACCACGCAAAGTGCCGGATGTCTTTTGCAACTCAAAATAAAATTGTTTTATTTTGAGTTGCAACGGTTTTTGTGACTTAATATCAGACAGGTTTTATGTCTGAATTAGAGTTAATACCAATGAATGAATGAAACCGTTAAAACGTGTCATATTCAAAACACGTCACTCTTGGTTTTTATGATATAAAGCTGTGTGTACGTTGTTTCTGAAAAAAGTGTATTTTTGACTTGATACTGTTTTCATCTAGGTGTGCAAATTGTTGGGGAATTGTGGCGAGTAAGCGGGAGTCGCCCCGGGCAGTATCTTGGGACTGGGTTACTTTGTGTTGTCATGAAAGGTATAACGATGAATGAGTTGAGTTTTTCGCTGCGCATTCCTTAACAGCGGTCTCGTATGTGAAAATGCACGTAATGTCTGACTTGTAAAAGCGCCCGTAGAATAAACATCTTTTTTCTAATTTAATCATCATTATCAGCCGCAAGACGTCCACTGCTGGACAAAGGCCTTCCCCAAGGTTTTCCACAACGATCGGTCCTCTGCTGCTGTCATCCAGCGGTTTCTAATTTAATAATCTAACCAAACTTAACCTAAACCAAAACCAAGCTCTAGGCTTGTAATGTGGGTACTAGGCAACGTTAAACATACTTTTACAGAACATTTAAATAAATTACAAACATAGAAGACTCACAAAAATCCGCGCTTTTTACACCAAAAAAACTTTGCTGTGAATCGAAACTTTGAACAAAAGCTTCGTAGGCAGGGTCACTAACAACTTGGCTAGCCGTGACGTTAATTATGCAAATAAAATAAAAACACAAAACAACTGAGTAAAATTATAAGGTATAAAATCAGTATTATAACTAAACAAGATATCAAAACTTGATAAGTATTCGTTTAGACTTAGAGCAATTCAACAACTTATGTCCAAGATTTTTTGAATTCTTGAAATTTGCTATCGTAAATAATTCCAACATGGTTCAAATCTTTCAACATTTAAATAAATCCAATCAAAATCATTCCATTGTTATATCACAACATGTCTCATCCAGTTTGGTGCATTTTGCCCGCAGGGCCCGTTTCATTTCGCCTCACCCTTCGATCCCAGATGCCCCGTCACCAAGCACGATTTCGTTATTTTTCTCAAGATTACATACTATGTTTTAAACTTAGACTGCGAATATCTGAAATATTTAGATAACTGTTGCAACTTCGTCAACGTAGAAGTCGTTCGATCGTCGGTTCGGTTTAGCGTAACAAACAAACAAACAAAGGTACTCTAGCACGTATTATATTAATATGAATAAGACACTGAACATGAGGTATGAAAATTAGTTTGAGAGCAATGATGAATTGTTTAACTTTTGTATGAGAATAAAGTTAGTACCGAAGATTGATATTTTATATTTAGATACGTTATCTGCCCGCAAAAGTATTCCTAAAATTGGAAGGCAAAATGCCAAACTATTCTCTTACAACCGGTCAGTTGCGCCTCGGCCGCTGACACGCACGCGTCAACGCCAATAGCGATCAGTAACGGGTTTTAAATGCGTTTAGTATGAGCATAAAGCCATCTACGCACTATCCATCCGTGTTATCTGTCTGTGCACGATAAGTCTGCTGGACGATCATAATTATTATTACCACCGTGATGAACTCGTACGATCGACTTTTTGCCTAACAAGCCTCGACATCAGCAACGTCTAGCATGAAATACTTTGCGTACAGCACCATCGGGCCTGATTGTCGGGCGCTGCTGTCTTTCAAGATGGTTAGTGCGTAGAGGGCTTAACGTATTATCATAATATCATTGGTACCAAAGCGCTCTGTGTCGTAGTAGAGCGTCTCCCTCCCACCGAGCACGGCGACGCGGCGTCGCGTGAGCACGAGCCGCACGCCCACCTCCACGCTGCGCACACGTTGCACGCGCTGCCGCCGCATCAGCTTCGCCAGCCGCCCGTACACGCCTGTGCCATTCTGCAAGTTTTATCATGATAGATAGATAAATAGTAGTTTATGTTAATGATACATAACGCGAGTCTTTAAAACGCGAGTGTGGTTTTATAAAACGAACCAAAGGCGAGTTTTATAATAAGATCACATGAGTATCAATCAGAAAAATTGCATTAAAATTATGCATGAATTAAAGTAACCTACTTTTAAATAGGTTGCTGAGTAACGAAAAAGTAAAAATAAAAATGTTAATAAAATTTAAATTAAGTAAGGAAATTTAATTTAAGTGTAGTAAGAGTTAGCGAGTTCTTCTTCTTCTTTGCCCCGCGGCGACTTCAACAGCTACTACCGCGGGGATATGGCGTTTCCAAAATGAAATGATTTCGCCAGTGTCAAGTATATATAAGTATAAATAAATATAGCATTAAAATACAATCCAATCTTCTCTAGGAAGATTGGGGGCAACGTTGTACGGTGATATGTAGGACAGAGGTCAAGATAGTTTTAACCTCTGTCCACTTCCAGTCCACTTGAAACGAGAATTAAGATGCCAGGATACTCGAAATAAGTCCAAGTCTTCCATCACTGTGCAACACAAAGGCATTAAAATGACAAATCATTAACAGAAAATAACTTAGAACACCTAAATACACAAAATAACAAAACTAAAAAAAAACATTGAAATTTTTCCAAATGGCTCCCCGAGACTTAGCGAGTTATTAGCCCGCAACTGTGACGTGTTTGAATAGCACAGAAACGTATCAATAGTGGTACGCAACCATGTTGCACCCTAGCGCCATCTATTAACGGGAAACTAAACACTGCTGCTGAGTTCCTTAAATTGAAGTTTGAAGAATCGTTTGGTTAAAATTTAGCTAATACACATTTCATTAATCATTTAACTTAAGAGCTAGGCTTTTGTCGGTTTTCTCTGCCAGCATCTTCACCTCCTGATACTACACGACATTGGCCTTCTGTCTTATTTGGTTGAAGTAAGTGAGCCTTCTTCTTCTTCTGCAGCATTTATTTACATGCCCACTGTTGGGTATATGCCTCTCCAATCCTTTTCCATTTACCCTATTTTGAGTTAGTCTGGTTCATTGAGTTGAGGGCCAGCATTTTCTCTAATATCATCGGACTATCGTACCGGTGGTCTGCCAACATTTCTCCTTTCTAGCCAAGTAAGTAAGGCTAGGTCGTAACGTCTTATATATTTTTTGAAATAACTATGTAATAAGTTTAAAAAATTACAGACTGGTGAGTTATTTGTAACGGCCCCATTCAGATGTGTTATAGCTAGTGCTGGTCAGTAGATATTGTCGTGTAAGAGTGCAACTGGAGCATACTTGCTAAATAAATATAACTTTATGTTGACGATTTAATCCCAGAAAAGTCTCGATCCGGTCTGAAGTCAGCTGCCACCTTAAAATTTCACTAATCTCTTTTTTACAAGTGTTTCTGCAAACTTTGCAAATGAAATCATAATTTACCTGCAAAATAGCCAAAGAAGCACTGTGTCTTTCAACCACCAGCTCATAGCCTCTGTCTCTCATAGCGTCCTCTAACGCCTGCAGGGTTCCTATAGCAGGCTCCCTGGCTGGCCTGGCCAGCAGACTCGTCAGGTTGGCGGAGTACATATCCAAGATAACGTAGGTAGCTCCTAGAGATATCAGGACTACAACCAATCTTGCTTTGTGGGTGCTTGAAGGCTCTTTGCTTGAAGCTAGAAAAATATTGGACGTTAATATGAAATTTAAAGTGGCGTTATGTTTGCAAAGTCAGAGGTCAGTCAATAGTGACGTCCTAATATAGTTAATAATTAAGATAGTAGAAACACAGAGATCCAATCCCCAGCTACGATACCATCAGAAAATAAATGGTCTTAGCTTACTGTAACCCAAGTTCTCCTACTCCCACGTCCTAATGGAGTTGATGTAGAATTTGACTACATATGGACAACGGTATATAAACAAATGACACTGTATGCCAAAAAATGATGAGTATAGTTGAACCTTGTTATTATAAACATTATTGATTGTATCGTACTTGTAGATCACTCTTTAGTGTGATGATTATGACAAGGCATTTAATTGCTTAATATTTTCTTCAGGTACATACATTGCCTCAGGAACAGAGAGGTGGTAAACCAGCAGCAGTTGCTGAACAGTGCAGGTTGGTTTTTCCGGTTCTTCTGCCACAACGAGGGCGCTGCGATCACCACCCAGAGAGCTGGTCCAGTGACCAGCAATGTGGCGCACACCAATGGCCACACCTAGCAAAATAATATTGTATAAAACGGGAATCGTGACAGCCTTTATTTATAGAAAGAAGAAGAGAGAGGAGAGCAATTCATTACAGAACAATAAACCATGGACAATAAAATGAACTCGACTGAAATGGACATGGTTAGAGCACTAAATCTGTTAATGATAGTTTACTGGTGGAATAGCTGCATAGACAATTTCATAAATCCGAGTCTCCTAGCGCTGCCTTAAAATTTTAAAGTCAAAGCCTAGTGTCACCTGAGGAGACGCAATCCAAAGTATTTAAAAAAAATAACTTTCATGCACGTAATATAATCTAGAAACTAAAAATTACGGCAAACATAATAATAACTTTATTCTTGCGCTCTGGAATACACATATTTGATTCACCTTACGGGTATGTTTATGTGATCCATTAAGACAAGTTGCAAGCAGCAAGCAAGCAAGCAGTTGCGTGCAAGAAGTGATGTTTTTCGGATATATCTGTGTTTGTATACACTATCCTTCCCTTACCTTATCTTTAAAGTCAAACTCAAAGTCAAAGTCAAAGTTCTTTATTCTTCAATTTAGGCATAATAGGTATAATGCACCTATGAATGTCAAAAAGCATTACGACCTTTTAACCTATCGCCAATCACCAGCTTTCATATTGTTGTGCTCCGCTGCGGGGTTGAGATAACCGATAAAATTACCAGCATAGAGCCATTCCATCTTAGTCCTCAGGGTTGGCAACGCATTTGCATAGGATTGTAGTCATAAAAATGCAAATATCTATGGGTCTAAGATCACACTTACCATCAGGTGGCCTGTGTGCTCGAGTGCCTTCTACTTACGATAAGAAAAAAATGTAAGCGCCTCTAAATTACTTTTAAAACGAGTCAATTTAACTGGTAGATTTGGTTTCTCTTGAAAGTGGGTTTGCCATACTTGTGTGTGTAGATGCACGTGCATGTTGTCTCTGAGTGCGTGTCTATACATGTTACAAATGGGGTCCGTTCCTTTGACCGAAATACGTTTGGTCGAACGTATCGTTTCGCAACTTTTTCATTTGGAACCCACTTTTATTTCTGTAACTGTAAATATTTCAGGATTTATTTCTGTACCTTCGCGAAGACCCTATAGGTTAGGTTAGGTTTATTTTTATAAAAATCCTGAAATATTTACAGTTACAGAAATAAACGTGGGTTGCCAAATGAAACGGTTGCGAAACGATACATTCGACCAAACGTTGTTCGGTGAAACATTAGTGAACCGTTACAAATACAAGTATGGCAAACCGCTTTTGTCTGATAAAACAACGGTAACAGGGGTGTTAAACGTAAGACAGCAAGTCATACCGAAGCATGCAAAGCAGTTTAAAATAAAGACATGCACAAAACTCTCGTCGCAAACAATGCAATATTCGATATGACTACACTAAATACAAGAAGTCGAATTTTGAGATGCTACGTTATGACACATCTAACTTTATGCATTCCAAATCTACAGTTTCAAATACTTTTCGATTCTTTCTACGTGCATAGCGACCCAGACAATTAAAGTTCGCCACCCTGTTTTTAAACCTCTGAAACAATGCATTATCTCGCTATTGCTTAGTGTATCTCGTTCATAATACACTAGTTAGAAAGAGATATACTCGTATAAAGCATGGAAGCAGAAATTACAAGTTGCAATTCCCCCAGGTAGCAAGCTCCAATTTCCAATTCGATAACCGAATGAATATGAATAACTTTGAACCTGTCCGTGGAACTGGTAATCTTGATTCCCGATTGTAATATAAGTTCCGAACTATACGAGAGAAATTTCGAGAATTTCTGGAGGTGTTTATACCCGAACAGAACAGTCTAGTTTTGCAGCGGGCGGGGGATTCGGCGTTGTTATCAAGCGGACATAAAACTGTTATGACTGACTAACGAAGAGCTTGATCAGGTTTTGTAGTTATAACTTGTTAAGCTCTGACGCTAACAAAGGGTGTTTTTAGTTTGATGAGTGTATCCGTGTTTTTATGTCTCTTTGTAGTACATAGCTCCCAAATCGAAGAACCGATTGGAACCCGCCTTTTAAGGGTTCCTTACCCAAAAGATGCTAACGGGATCCGCCGTCCGTCTGTCCTGACTTCAAGAGTCGTAACTTTTGAGCCGTAAGACAATCCGCTATGGATTATTTTTATTTCAGAATACGAGTATGTATGTGTTGCACGGTGGATCATTTCACAAAAAAAAACGTTAATAAATTAAGGGGGTCGATACAATGAAGGCTTTTTAAAACGTTTCCTTATTTTAGTTGTATCTTAAGAACGGTACAACTTGGTACCTATAAAATTAAAGTCCTAACCCTAAAGAAATATAACGAATTTCTGAAAAGGCTAAATCTAATAATATCTAAAATAATAAAATCTAGAGTATTCAGTTCTAAAATTTAAGGGTCACCATTATCAAAGTGTTTGAGAACATAGATTAGTTACCAAAATTTATTAATCGCACGTAGCAAACTTTCCATTCGCATTTAACCCCATTTTATTTTTTCTGCCACCGAATTAATAAGTTTGGGGAAACGATCTAATTTTATCTACTTGTTTGATAATTATTAAGTTTTAGTTCTCAACTGCAAGCGAGGAACCAGAAAGCGAGCTCTCTAGCGTTCCTATCGAAAGTTGGTGATGTGGTTTTCCAACGAAACAGGCCACAAGTTCCGTATTACATGCTTAACTATGTTGATCTCCGAACTTAGTAACTGCAAATAGAAAATCGGGTTCAAAAGAACCAACGAAATCCTCAAATAATTTACATTTTATTTTTAGCTCTAATTTGTTACTTTGCTCGTTCCGTTTCTTTCTTTCATAGCCTTTGACACCCTAAGTACCTACTCGAAAACATCTATACAAAGAACACGATTATAACATCGTGGAAGGTGAGACCTATGTAGTTTCTTAGGGTTGACGCATACTGAAAGTAGAAAATTACACCCATAACCTTGCTATTAAACTGATTTAGACTGTAATGCTCGTCTCAAAATGCGCCAACAATGTCATATTTCTATGGCTTGACGTTTACTTTGACGTATGTTGTGAGCATCTCAGACAAGATGATTTTATTAATACGGTCCTAATGCTGGCTTTTCACTGCGAGTGACGGGTTCTATGCAGACTCCGTTTGGATTACATTGGTGACTTCAAATGTTTCCACCGCGATTTAACCTTTTTAAAGTCACCGTTGTAACCCAAACGTAGTCCGTACGGGGCGCGCGCCGCTCGCACCGAGGCATAAATATTCTAAAACTAAAGTGCCAAAATAATCATAGACGTACATCCCACTGGAAAGGTCTGATGATCGCCATGGTCTCGCTGAGCTTGGCTGGCGCGTGTGTGAGGAAGGCCCCTGAGTCAGCCAGCGTCAGGAACGAGAACTCCACAGCCTGCAGACCCTCCCAGGTTACTGACACGTCCCCGAGGAAGAAATCTGCATTCTACAAGCATAATATGTATTTATAAAATTAGAAGGTAGAGGTCACAGGTTTATTTAGATTTATGAAGCCGCATAAAAAGTTAAACTGAAAAAAACATTGACTTTCTTTGAAATTAATATCGCAAAGAAAATTTATTGAAAATGTAATAAAATGCAAAATTCATGCGAGATGAAGTTAAAACAATTCTCAAGTTTCTGAACTCAATATTAAAGTCGCAGTTTAATGACTTTAGGGTTTACTAGAGTTCATTGGTTTTAAGCAGGTCATATGTTTATACACTTTAATTACACCGAAGAACTTTTAAGTAATTCATTATTAAATCAAACGTACGAGGTCATAGTACTTAAAGTCGAGATAGTCGTAGTACATTTTAAGAGGAAAGTGAAGCGCAGCTAAAATCGGTCAAAAAAGAACATATAAAATTAGCTCCGGCCGATAATGTTTTTGAGCCCCTAAATCAAGTCCGACTTCCACTATTTTTGAACATATTCAAATTCAAATTCAAATTCAAAAACATTGGGATCATAGTTAATTTAGGTTAGTTACAATTTCTTAGCCTACAGTTAGCAAAAAAAAAACCTAATTAATATTATATATTTAGTATTATATATTTAGTAAAAGGCACGGAACGTCTGTTTATTATTGGTGAACTCTACACTCAATTAGACTTACTCGTTTCCAAATAAGTCCAAGAGTGCCTTTAAGGGTTCCGTTGCTGGATATACCGGAACCCTGGTTTCTCTCAGGCGGGTCGTAGTATTCATACCTGATAAATGAGATTATTAGTAATAATGATTCCGTTTTCTGAAACATTAGAAATCATCATCATCGTAATCACGACCACCTTCATCACCACCTGAATCATTATCACCATCATCATAATCACCACCTACCCCACTATCTTACGAGTAGTCAGGTAGACAGTATTCATCATCACTATCACAATCACCGCATCATCATCACCATAATAAAAATCATAATAATCGCCAGCTCCACGATCACGATCATCACCATCTGTGCTATAAACATCGCCACTATTATCAGTACCAAAATCATCACACCAGGAAATAGATAAATCATGAAGGGATTGATTATTCCCATTATGTACATTGTGAGCATATTCTGTTTTTACTATCTTGTTATTTTATTTGTGTGTGTATAATCTCTTTTGTGTTTACTATTAGTAATGCTGTGTAGATTAAACTTATAAATAAATATATATGATTATAAGTAAATAAATAAATAAATCAACACCACATTCATCATAGTCATAAACGCAACCTTTTCCTCTGCATTATCAACATCACCGCATCATCATTACCATAGTAAACAGCATAATAATCGCCACCGCCATCACGATCATCGCCATCTTTACCATAAACATCGCTACTATTATCAGTACCATAATCATCATCGTCACCATCATAGTCATCAACATAACCTTCAGCACTACCTTTACCACTATCATCATCACCATCACCATTATTATTATTAACACCACCTTCATCACTATTGTGCAAAATATGGTAACAGATTTTTTTTCACCAATTTTTTAGATATCTCTCTGAGTGAATTCTGTACCTCACTCTGGGAAACTGGCGTGAAGTTAGGTATTTATGTTTATACGGCAATCACTATTTTGAAGTATTCAAAATAAAACAGTATATACCTACCTAAAGTTGAGTTTGTTGGCAAGTAATGAGAGAAGTTTCTCGTCTCGCCCCCCCGTCACGTTGACACTGGAGTCGTTGTTGTACTTGACAAAGTGCCACGGTGGTGCCTAAACACACAACATAAACTTATAAAAATGTTGTAGCTGTTAAAGGTGTATCAACGTACTCAGAGATATTTAAGAGACAATTCTTCTTCTTCTTATGGTGCCTCTCCGACTAGCGTTGGCAGTCAGTTCCGCATATTCCTCTCTATTCCTCGCGAGGCGAAACAGTTGGGCAGCACTGGCAATTCCTGTCCTTTCTCTTATATTAATAAACCAAGATTTCTTCCTGCGACGCACGGATCTCTTTCCTTCAACTTTGCCCATCATTATCAATTGCAAGAGTTTGTACCGTTCGTGCCTAAAGACATGCCCCTAGGTAAGCAACCTTTTTTTTCAGTAATGATTTTCCATTGTTTATGTGGGTCACCTACGCGTCGCAAGACTACGTCGATGGTTACTTTTTGATACAAGAGAGAATTGACTCGTTTCTTTTTCAAACTTGTATATAAAAATAGCGACGTAGGACCTGTAGTTTGAGCAGTAGTTAAACTGAAATCGTTAAAAATCGTGACTAATGGTTGAATCGATAAAAGATGACTAATTAAATATGATCTGTTATTTATACTAATTAAATAAATTATGCTCGTGCCTAACTTGAAAGTAACTTTGGAACCAGTTCTCATTAACATGACATGTACTAGCTAATTTCGTCGGTAGTTTACCCAGGTTTCCTGAAGTAAAAAATGTACACTCATCGAAACCTTAATCATAATTTGATTTTATAGGCAAATGATGACAATACAATAACCATAGCAAAATTATGCTCCGGTGCACGGTCTTGGGTATACAGCTGGTGAAAATAACTAGCATACAGACATACCAGCTTAATCTCAAGGGTTCATAACGCACTTTGAGTCTTTATATTGCAGTCTTGAGATTGGAGTCTTAAGATTGAAGTCTAAATTTTAATCCAATCTTAACTTCGATGTCCTTCTCTCGTATCTCAGTCAAGATCATTCTACTAATAAGACCTCGATTCGTGGGCCGCGATCCTTATCAGCCGGTGTGCTTTAGCTTTAGTGTTTGAAAGCGAACTCACGTGTAGCACAGGGACCCTGAACACTCTTCCTTTGAAGTCCAGATAGACCTTGCCCGCTGGTGGTAGCACTGGGGACTTGTACAGCCGACCTGACCACCAGTTTACAAGCGAGAGGTGGTGGAGCTGGTGAGGTGTGGCCTGGTTGTAGTATATGCGGAATCTGGAGTTAAGGTGATTATTTATTGTCATTAACAATTAAACGGATGCCATATATTAAAAAGCGGTCACCAAGACATCAGCCAGGGTTAAAAAGTCACGTTTGAAGGAGGTCAATATTATAGTGCTGATGAAAAATTGTAGTTCCATGCTTTTAAAATACCAGGAAGGAAAAACCTCTGCATCGGGACAGTGTGTGTGCAAAAAGGATGTAGTTAAATTATATATGACACTGACAAGTGTTAAACGTAACAAGCTTTAAAAAGTAGAGTTTCGTATTGATGCTACTCGTATTTTTTTGCGTGGAGGCGAGTGCGGCATGGACAAATGTATAAAAATCAGCTCATCACTGCCGCGGCCGCTCTTGGCATGCTTCATACGTTTCTATACATTTATTTTTTGTTCGCCACGCAACATTATCGACGAGAGTTCTACGAATTGCTACTTAGTTTAACTGTGAAACTATAGTGGGGTTAGTCCACCTAGAGTTTATTTAGTGTGGTGCCGAATGCTGTGGTCGATGGAGTAGGAATAAAAGTTTATTAAAAATGAGAACACGACTGAGGGCTTCGACACCCAATCAATTAAAATGAGATGTGGAGCCTGGTATCTATTTAAAAAAATTAGAGGTCTTAGAGCTACCCACCTTGCTAGTGACCAGTAGCCAGAGTGTATTGTCACGTAAGTGCCTCGCTATCTTGGGTACACAGAGCAGGTGCACGCTTGGAGTGTGTGTAATATGGTACGAATTGCGAAATCTAGTGGCTGATTTACATTGGTTCAGCAAAAGTATGCCAGTAGAAATACATTGACGAGTTGGTTTTCACGATTCAGGGGAGAGCTATTGTAACGACGCAATGTACTTTTACTGCTTGCTTTTGCTGGATCAATGTAAATCAAGCATAGCTTTGCGCATACGACAGGTTTTTGTATGTTAACGTCTGGAGCGCGCGCCCGCGCAAGATAGCGGAGGCACTAAAGGAGCAGGTTAGACACTGGAGTCAAAAAAGAGGTGAAAGGATAGCTCAGATGCGTATTAAAGCGATTAGGTAGAATGCAATTGAAGACGATTGACGAAAACGATAAACTGACGAAGCCAAGTTAAAAACAATACTTGTAAGGACATTATAGATTCTTTATTATAGAATAAGCCTTCTGGTAGCTTCCACTAAATATTTTTTGACTACGTTTTTATCTAATTCGAAATAAATATTACACCTCCAACAAATTCTGTAGTTCGAAGTAAAGAGTCGCTATAGACGTAAAATAAAATCCAATAAGTTCGTGACGTCATCAGAAGTGAAAAAAACTACCGTCCAATAAGCCGTGTTTTCTTTGGCACTCATAAAACATGTTTCGGCCAACTACTAACCGGCGTTCGGCCAATCAAATTACTAAGTACGTGGCTGCCATCTTTGTATTCTATACCTACGACTGTCGAGGACGAGAAACGATCAAGATGGTTCACTTTAACTATTTAATATCATGAAGTAAATACATTATTTATAAGTCATTTACACCGTTTGCCAAATATTTAAGTCCATAGTTACGTCCCTGTTCAAGGTTGTCTGGAATAGACCGGTATATAGCGGTAAGATAGCCTATTGTATACTTGTGATTAAGATGTATTGTTCCGTATATTCCGTATTTTTTTGTTGTTCAATATAAAAGTAATTGTAAATCATGTGTGATTGAGTAACATCAACATACAGGTAACAGCAATTCCACAAGAGCGTTGCCTGTACGTTTCGTCGTCAAGGGTTCAAAATAGAAAATAAGAGAATTATTTTAATCCAGGACTAGAGAACGCCCGCGACTTCGTACGCGTATAATTAGTTTCCTACTTCTTCGGGGTCGATTTTCGGGAAATTCTTTCTTACTACACCCCTAGACCTCATAAGGAACCTAAGTACCAAATTTGGAATCTTTAGACTCAGCGGTTTGGGTATTTGCATTGCACCAAGCGTTTATGTGAGTTCAACCTTTTTTGAACAAAATCGGATTGAGTTTTTAAACATGTGTCAATATAAAATGTAATGTAAATCAAAAGCACTAAGGAGTATTGATAGCAACTTCGAAGCAAATCACCCACAAAATAACTTTCTACCCGTTTTTCACCCCCTCAGGGGATGAATTAAAATAAAATACGAAACACGTCCTCCATCAATTCTGTTAAAGAATGTTTATGCAAAACATGAAGTAGATTGGACCAAGGAATCACGTTGTCCCATACAAACTTTGCCCCCTTTTTCACCCCCTTAGGGGTACAATATCGGAACATACTTATCGGATGCCTACGTCATACAAAGTACACACCCTCCAAGTTTCAGGTCTCTACGATCAGCTGATTAGGCTGTGCGTTGATCCGTCAGTCAGTCAGTCATTCAGGACAGGACAAAGCATTGTATATGTATAGATTAACAATCCATACTTTAGGATTAAATATGATTATACCTAGTATAGAAATAGTTCTATAAACTGCAACATCTTCCCAAGTGTGCATCTGCGCCTTTATTGAACTTCAGGGAGGCGAAATGTAATTTTTAGAAATACCCTCCCCGGCTAGTGCGGCAATCAGGCGCCCGGGGAGACGAGGAATCAAAAAATCTCTGAATTATTGAGCAGTAAATACAATATCTGTTTCATAATTGATGAATCGGGAGAGGGAGAGAAATAATTGGATTCTGATGAGGTCCCAAAAGGCTGACATCAATAGTGGTGCTTACATTTTGCTGAAGTTTAGATATTGAAGAAATGTGAACGGTGATGGAACTATCGAAAAAAAAACCTGCTCTTTGGCTATTTAATAATGTTTACGCGCAAAAAATCCTTAATAGCTCTAAAAATAAAATCGTGCTTATTTTATTTCGACTAGGTAATTTTTTTAATTTATTTATTTGGTAATCTACACCCGGGGCAAAGTATTTGGTCGACGTTTATGCGATATTTGTAAACACTCTGAAACTGGTTGAAATAAAATATGTTTAACTATTATATTTAACTATAGTTGTTGCTATTCATGCCACTAACACTGATAAAGCCGATTCAGAATACAGCTAGAATATTTTTACAGTTTCTGATATTGAAATATCGTCGAACTATGGGAAATTAGAAAACAAATTGTTCCTTTGTAAATTATCAAAGCATACGAAATTTGCACTTTCAAAACGCCACTTTATTCTAACCGGTCCTGTAAACGAAACTGCAGCTTTTACTGTCAATTAAACACGTACCTCTATTTAACGCGGTAAAATAATATCGCGTTTTAATATGGTCGTATATTTAAAACACAATATTATTTTACCGCGTAATCTTCTAATTCTAATCTTCAAATCTTCGACGTTATGATAGCTCTTATTTACTTGACATTAATGGCGGCCGAATTCAAAACAATAGGATAACATGTGAAAAGCAATATTGTTTACCGCGCAGTACAGTAGGTAGGTAGGTAGGTACCTTCTTTAGCATTAACAATTTATATACAATACATATATTCGAAGAAAAATTGAAATATCTAGAGTAAATACAGATAAGTTACTCAAGGCACGAGAAGAGTATCGACTAAATTAGTTTTCATCACACTTGCTCCTAAATGGTGTTATTCCATGCCTGTATACAGAAGGACAATGGCCTAAATTGTTCCCGCGGGAATTATGGCGAGTTTGTCATCCCAAGGGAGTAATGACTTTCTTTTTAAAATTTGCAACTCTTTCGTACATCATTTCTGACTAAGGAGGTTTAATTTTCAGCCAAAAATTAAATCGTTTCTAATTTCATCTTTAAAAATTTGCTTTAGACTAACTTACATTACACAAAACCTATACGCTTCATTAAACTTCATTATATTTATACCTATTTCAAGTTTATATCAACATTTATCATTAATTTTAGTAATTATATATTTTTATCAAATTGGCTAAATCTGGCTCGAATCCAGATCGAAACTAAACGCAGTTATTATCTGTAGTAGAGGTCACAAAAAAAATATCGTTTCCATTTACGTTCCCGTTCGTCAAAA
Source organism: Acleris sparsana (assembly GCA_923062465.1). Taxonomy (NCBI): domain Eukaryota; kingdom Metazoa; phylum Arthropoda; class Insecta; order Lepidoptera; family Tortricidae; genus Acleris; species Acleris sparsana. The sequence continues at coordinate 3,963,172 of OV281288.1, forward strand.
GTTATTTCTTTATATTTTGCAGAGTTAAAGTGTTTTCTCTTTGTTTTTTTTCCTCGCAAATGTGATGAAAACCATTGTGTGTATCCCAGGCAGTAAGGGGATTACTAACTCGAGTCATTAAAAGCCCTCCGCCTTCGGCGTCGGGCTTCTAACACTCTCGTTAGTAATTCCCTTCATACTACCCTTGATGCACAATGTACTATTAAAAGAACGTAACTAGAAAAAGATTTCAAATTGGTTTTAATATCCAAAGAATAGAGGGGCTATTGTATAACGAACTCGCAATCACTATCGGCTTCAAAACGGAACAACTGTTTTCATTTTGTATGCAGACAAGCCTTCGAATTTTGAAATGAAAACGATAGCGATTGCGATAGCGTTAGGCACTAGCCGGTCTGTTTTATTTTAAGATTATCGATAAAAGCTTTGCTGGCGCAAAGGATTTTGTCCTGGAAAGGCAGTTAGTAGGCATTAAATAGTTTTGGCGAAATAAATTATTAGGAACTTGAGATTTGATGAAACGTTATTTTGAAAAGGTTTTTTGGTGGTTTAATACAAAATATATAGTTTGAGTTGATGGTTTATTTTATACTTTGTATTATAATTTACAGGAAAATTACCGCAATGTATCCTACATTGCGGTAATGTAGGATATGGCTAGTCTTCATAATTTTGCTGAATAATACATACTGGATATATGAGTATGATCGACTAAACCCGATTTGTATTACAAGGCCAAAATACGGACAGCGGCACGTGGCTGTTCCTACAACTATTAAACAAACATAATGTATATGCGAAGCATGAAAACAAACAAAGTTGTTATAATTTAGCAAACCCAATACAATATTAATAGAATACACAAATTACCGATAACCTAGTAACTCCACTAATATATTATTTACCAATTAGTGTTAATTAGGAGAGCTCCTATTACTCCATTGGGACAGATGAAATATTAGCCCTCCCAATAACACCTTCATTCATAAAATATATTTTGGAGACATGGGATATTATTATGCTGTGTGTGGTTAGATTATTTAAATATTATCTAAAATATCTACTGAGGGAATATGTTCTAGTCTTTCGTCTGACAATGATGAGAACTAAGAATAATCAGAAATAGGAATAATCATGTTTGCCCTGGTCATATAATAATACTTACACACTAGGTCGTGGGTTGGTGATGACAGCAAGCCTCATGGCTTCACTGATAGTTTCCAAGAACCGCTCGCTGACGACGCCGTAAGACCAGAAGAAGAGGTAGAGAATCGTACGATGTATCAGGTTGAGTTCTGTTAACTGGACGTATTATAAATTAATTAAATAGGTATCTGCAATTTTTTGGGAAAATACGCATTGGAATATTTTTATTTTTCATGCGTTTCTTGAGCTCCATATACGTAATGATGATGGTGTTGTGCTTGGTGCAACTTACCGATGCTAAGAAGAACTTATGCTTGATTTGGCCAATAAATTAAATTGAGTAATTTTACTGAAAAATATTTGGTAGTTCAAGATGAACGTGTAATCAAGTAAGATAAAATAATAACTTTACTGTGACAACGCAAAGCTTGTGAGGTTTTGTTCCCATTGAATAAATTAACATACGTAATACTCGTATAACGTTTAAAAAGGAAAAGTTCAAGGACAAGAAGGAAGAGAAAGACCTAGGTCTCCTTAATTCAGCCAAAAATACAGTACCCCGAGCATGAAATTTCATCTTCCATCGAGTAAGTTACCGTAACGTATAGCCATCGCGAAAACGTGGCCTGAACCTATCAGTAGCACATGCTCCTAAAACACACGTTTCCATACACATCCATAGTTTGCATTGTCACAATAAAATTATTATTTGATCTTACCTGTGATTACACGTTCATCTTGAACTACCAAATATTCTACAGTAAAATTACGCAATTTAATTTATTGGCCAAATCAAGCATAAGTTCTTCTTTGCATTGGTACGTGTTATTTTACCGGGTCTTTATTGGAATCCCTAATCTTCATTTATCCTAATCCACTGCCAGAATATAGGAACGAACCATAATTCAAATTGATGGATACTAAAACTAACCTCTGACAAAATAACTTCACACTCGTACGGTTCGCAAAGGATCAAACTATTCCTTTCGTCAGAAACATCCAATGCCTCTTTCACGAAATTATAATACTGAAAAAAAAACACGAAAATATTGAAATGAGCTACAGTACCGTGTGGGTAAGCAAACGAACACACAGGCCACCTGATGGCATGATGGAAAAAAGTAGGTACATCTTTTTATTGGTTTGTTACAATTTCACAGCGAAACTACTGAACCATTTTAATTATTTACTATGGAGATAGCTGAACACCGGGAAAGGACAAAACTACCCTTCCAAGCCAATAAACAGTATCTCAGATTTAATTGTCAAAGTAGATTAAATCCTCTATTCTTTGTTATATGGTGGTGATTGCTTACGGAGTTTTATTTAAGATACTGTTCTAAATCTAAAACGGAACTTATTCTCGTACTTTACTTATATGTACCTCGACGTTTCAATTGTCATATCCACGGATACCAGTGTATGTGTAATGTTCCAATTAATGAGCCCGTAAATGTGATATGCAATAAATAATTTGACATTTGAATTTCAAATTTGGTGTTATGTGCCGATTGGTGGGTATTCCGATAAAATAAAAACAAGACCAAGTGCGGGTAGTTCGAAAAACTCGCACGCAACATAAATATTTACATGTCCTATTCAGTTTGCTTGTGACCCCGACCGTTGCAACACGATCAAAACGTCGATATAATGTTTTTACGCAATCAAGTCCCGTTTCAGACTTATCTAGTTAGCTATTGCCGGCGACTCCGTCCGCGCAGAAAAATGAAACAGCCCATGTTAATCAGGAATAATGCGAAAGAATTTCTGGAATCGGTCCAGTAGTTTTTGAGTTTATTGGTTACAAATGTACATAAATACAAATCTTCTTTATAATATTAGTGTAGATATGTCAACGTCACGGAAGTTTAGAAGAAACAATTTTATTTGAGATGCTGCTATTTGGCTTAGCAGGGTAGAAAAGGTATATTTTATCCCGGAAAATTGCAAAGTTAAGGGAATAGATACGACTATAAAAAAATATGTTTACCCTCTCCTTATTTTCTTTAGTGGTGATGTCCAGGTTAATGACCTGAACTCCATGTTCGCTCAGCAAACAGAACAGTCTGAAGGTATCCTCTGAGCTGAAACATAATAATTTGTCCAAAATGTCCGATATCGCACAAGTTTTTGCTCCCAACAAATTTATTTTTTGGTATCTCTCGGGGTCCCTAATAACATTTGTCCTAACGCATCGTGTCCGAATTATTGTTTATCATAAACTAGGTTTTAACTAACCTGGATATATTTTAAAATTTCTAAAAATACCTGTGGTTAGGTTAGCTCTGGGTTGTATTATTACAACAGAACAAAAACCTTTAGGCTTTAGGATAGATCAAAATTCGGACAAACGATCCATATTGTTTGGACAGTCATCATAGTAATACGCTCCACGATACTTAACTAAAGAGTACAAACTTGGTGGATCAAGTTTAGTGCAGTTCCGACTCCGCCATCAGATCAGTTCTTAGACATAATAACACCCGTACATAAACCAGAATTTATTATACATAAAAAAACATGCATGGTTATTATATAAATAACTAGAGGACGCCCGGGAATTCGTACTCGTAGAATAAGTTTCCCACTACTCCCCCTATTTTAACCCCTTTAGGGTGAATTTTGAAAAATCCTTTCTTAGTGCTCACTTACATCATGAAAGGAATCCCTATATCACAAGTTTCTAGGTACAGTAGTTTCGGCTGTGCGTTGATGTATGAGTCAGTCAGGTTTGCCTTTTGTATACCTATATAGAAGATAGAAAATTGTGAAAACGGCAAGAAAATTCGTTCAGTAGACTTCGTTTTATGATATGAAGCGCACTTTAAAATACTTTGTACCGCGACATTGTATAGTCCCGTCATATACTTATGTATAAATTACTTTGAGTATTTAGACTAGCTTCTAGGACAAGAAATTTGGCGAACTATATGGTGTAAAAACTATAACTGAGATTGCATTATGTCATAGTGACGTGCTCAATCTCACGCAGACTCCAAACCTGCGAGGTTTTCAACTATTAAGCATGCTAAATGCCGCTGAGTGATGTTTTCAAATCTGTGTTAGAGTGCTACATATTTGCTACACATGGTGAGAAATCTAAAACATGACGCTTGCTTGGCTAGAAATATTATTGTTACATTTTTGCATTCGCCCTCGCAGCTAGTTAAATAGAATCTATGACTATTTGGTTAGCGTAAGTGACAGTGTAAAACATTATGGCAGTGTCAGTTGTTTGGACCGATTTACCACGTCACTATCTCGGTAGTTTATATCGATACCAAATATATATTTCTAACGTAGCATAATCGATAACGATCATCGAATGGTACTTGTCAAATGTCAGTTTTATAAATTTCTCAACGATAATTGTCCCTAACTTTCATACAATAATAGAAAGATAACTAATAAATCTGTCTACGTATCGTTATCCTCCGCCGATTACTTACCTTATATTCGTGGAGTTTCCCCTCACCACGGTTATAGTTTTTGCCGGCAAGCCCTCCGCTATGTCCTTAATGGCCGTCGAGAAGTCCTCAGGGAGTCGGTTCATAGTTCCCGACATTATGTCTTGTATGTCGAAAAAACAGTAGGATATTGGCGTCAATATTATAAGGATTATTATGAGCTTCATGACTTTTTACTCTAAAAAATCTCAGAACTAGAGTGCGATTAATAACAGAGGTCAAATTTATTATGTCTGATAATTTTACAAATTATTGTGAAAACTAAATAGCAATAAAATGCATGCTGGGGCTCTGACCCATTTATTATCATTTTTTTGGATGAGTCGCATGTTTGCAATCCCAAAACTGCAAATGCTTTGCCAGCTGAGAAATAAGTTGGAATGCCTCTGCTACACTGAAACGCAACAGTTGTTTTTAATTAATTATACTGTCATTCAAGCATTTTATAATTTAAAATATAACCCGCTACTTGGAAAATGCACTTTATTTTCTTAATTAATCAGTGTGCAGTGTGGAATTCATAAATATGAGTAGGTATTGTTAATTTTGTTCGTTATGCGCTAAGCTTCGTTGTTTTAATAAAAAATATGTCGGATTTTGTTACGATTTCATAATAGTTCATAATGAAACTGTTAGGTAACGAAACTACGATAAATGATGCTGTCAAGATAACGAGGAGAAGTTTCTTCGCAACTAAGAGGTTGAAGTTGTTATGAGTAACTTTGTAGTCAATCGTTCCTTTTATATCGCGCCGCTAAAGTTTACTACTACTGGTTGTACAAAGACTAAATAAAATAACAGAAAGTATAATTATTTTTTAATTAAATAGAGTTTGTGTGTGAACTGTGTATCCATTTTTTATCAAATAATAATTTCATTGTGTATTATATATTTTTTAAATTAACAATGTTCCATTTTGTAATTCGTCAATTTGAAGGGACTTACGGTACGGTTACAACATAGGTTACGGTATTATAACAACACTAAAAAGTTGTAAAATTCAGACGAAAATGGTTTTAGAATAAACGAAAATTCGGACAAATGACGATTAGGGATTCCAATATAGATCTAATAACACCAGTCTTTTTGCGTCTCATCTGCTTCCACGCCACGAAAAAGAACTTCCAACTCTACGTTACTATTCTAGATGTCATGCACCGAATGCCCTTCCATCACTTCAAGAGTGACAGGGTAATAGGCAGGTTTGAAAGGGCGCGCATGACTGACTGAAAGCTTTGCCATGTTGCCGTGCCTTGACGAATGGACTGCCAAGGGTCGAATGGGCCCTTTTCAATACTACTGAATATAGAATTTGAGTAATTTCTTATAAGGTCAAGGTTTACCTGGCTTTTTTGGAAAATATTTTTTTAACATATTGGAATTTTTGGTTGAAAGTAAAGTTGGTTTTTAGGGTAAAAAAAAACCCTTTCTCCATGTCTATCTACGGTTTAATTCAGAGACTACTGGATACTACAAAGCTGATATTTGGTATTATTAATCACGCTGACAAAGTTGTGAAATAGAATCTTGAAAAATATTCAACATAAAATGGAGATTATTGTTTTTTACTCGCCTATTTCAGTGGATAGCTTTGTAAAAATAGTGGGGTTATGTAAAGAACATTTTTTAGATTTGCTGGACTGTGAAATCTAAAGGGTAATTTTCGCGGCAACGGTGTGTTATTTTAGTAATATTTTTTACTCAGGAGTTCAGAGGTCTCTATAAAAGGACGAGGTGACATTGCTTTACCGAATTATAAAGAGATATTATACCTAATAATTTTCATCAGACACTTTGTTTAATTTTAATTGTGAATTAGTCATATTGTACCGTACACCTTTGTTACTCTTGAATTCAAAGAGACTGTATTTAGAATAGGACCTTTTTACTCCATTATTTGTTTTAATCTTGTTTTAATTACAATATTTTTAATGTAAATTTCAATTACTGCAAATATTTAACCCTTTATGTCGTGAATTCAAACTTTAAGAGCTGAAAAAGTAGGATATATTATGTTAAATACTGATTCGTTCTTCAAATAAACACAGTCGACAAAAAGCATTCTAAAAGTATTACTAACATCTTTCGTCGTTACTAAGGTTGAATATTCTATAAACTTTTTTTTAATATTAACATTTTTTTAATTTGACGGGGAAGGCTAACGAAAACACAAGCCACCTGATAGTAAGCGGGATCTAAGAACCATAGGTAAGTAGCTCAGAAATAGGGAATATGCATGATTTTTAAAATCGCATGTCTCAACAAAACATGAAAATACCTTAAAAGAGATCATCAAAAGTGAAATTAAAATTAAAATCCTCCAAAAAATACGGATGATACAAGCGATTAGACAGAGATCCGATATGCACAGTGACGTCATATAACAGGTTGGCCATATAAATTCCATTTTAAATTCAGTTTTGCTAGAAAGAGGTAGGAACTAATCTTTATTGGCTGATGAAAATGATTAATCCCAACTGTTTGTTACATGAATCAGCTTTTATTGAGGCTGTGAAAAAAGTAATGAATATTCCCTATTGTTAAAGACATTCAAAATATCATAAACATTTTTAAATTGAAGTATGTACGCTACTTGAATAACCTCTTTTGTTTTATTATTAAATAAAATAACTGCGTGAACACAGCCCTTTAAACTTAACTTGTTAACTTGCACCTGTCATCGGTCTCGAGTTCGATAGAATTATTTATATCTAGCATATCGTCGACATACGAAGGAAATATAATGAAATCTGACATTTATGCATGTTTAATTGAAAGCAGAAGAAAGCTACGTTCTAGTATTTGTAAGTAAGGAGTTAGAACAACATAGGCGTATTTTCAAAACATTGTTCCTACATAAGGTTATGATTAACTTGGCGTTTAATGATCCTGCCGACGAAACTACCAGTCCTGAGTTTACGTAAGGGCAAATATCGTGTGATGAGCGCCAGGCCAGAGTCTTGAATATTTTCTATACTATAGGCTAGTGTCCTAAAAATTTAAATAAGTCTGACAGTAAGATTATCAAAAATATTGAACACATATTTTCCCTGAGGTCACAAAGTTGAAATTTAGGGTGAAGTCACGCCTTGGCACACGAGCCCCCACTCCCGAACTTTGATGCGCGTTAAATGGGTCAATTTTGATTGATTTAATAAAGCAAAAAATACGTGTTCAATATTTTTTGATAATCTTACTGACGGACTTATTAATATTGTTTGTTTACTCAGGACACACCCCTATTATTAGTATGTATTTCTCTTCATGCGTAAGTACGTTTAGCATTGGTTAGTACCCATAGTACAAGCCTAGAGCTTAGCTTAAGACTAGGTCAATTTGAGTGTAATTGTCTCCTGATATTTATTTATATTATTTAATCTTTCTTGTCGCCATGCTAGTTCTCGATTGTCCCATTAACAAATACTTGCCGATAATATTTCATAGCGCCTGATTTATAGTAGCTGCGTAAATCATCCGTTGTCATGGCAACACGAAGATTCAAGTATCGCCTGAACGAATACCAAAAATATTCGGTAATCGGCGCTACACTTGTCTTTCTCGGCTTAAAATGAATCAAGTGGAAGTTAATTAATAAGCCGGGAAAATCATTTTTATTGTAGGTTTCCTTATAAATCAGAAATATTACCTTCTAGAGCGAGAGACCACATCGATCGCTTTGAATCGTGTCTCTCAATTCCTATTGCTGTGACAACATTGAAGATTCGAAATTGAAATGCTTTGTTTAGAATAACATTACAACTGGATTTTGTACAGTTTTTATTTACTGAATACTACGTACTTATCTACATACACACATAAACATAAAAACGATTAGGTACTACATAATACTCGCATTTATAAAGTAGGTAATTGGATATTAATTCATGATAAAGATATAGACTAATAACATTAATTCATGTTCTTCTGAAACTTTACAAAAAGTCATTAATTCTATTTTAAAAATACCAATGCGGTCAGTTCAATTCAAAACTGTAATGACTATCTTGTTAAGCTCAATTTTAAAGATAAGATGAGATAATCATTTATTGTCAAAACAGTGTACATAACAATATAATAAGATGTTGTTCGCGCCATCTGACGGCGCTCCCACAAGACGCCTCGCCGGCTCGCGGATTTACACATAATTATGTTGATTCGCGCATGCGCGAAGCGCTAACCAATCACATGCGCCGCGCCGCGGACCAATAGCGAGGGCCTTCGGGAAGCTGGCTGCTGCGGGCGACCACCGCCATCTCTCTCTTCTTCTCTAACCACCACCAAGCACACAAGTCGCGTGTTCTAATCTAAAGGCAAAGCATCTAGATACCAACCTATTGTAATGGTAAAATAAATTATTGTAAACATTTATTGTTTCTTTAACACTCTCTTCTATGCGCAAACAGATGTCATGCATTAGAATAGTTCCAACAATTTATCCATTTCGAACGTCCGGTCGGCCAAGAAAGTGGTGTACCAGTTTTGACAAGTTTCTGTGAGTTCTAATCATCGGTAAGGTTGACACTTGTCACTGTCATAATATTATTGCAAGGGATAATCGAACTTTTTTTACCATGACGCGCAAATTAACTTCGACCGTAGGGTGGTAAACAACATTTTTGGCCGATTGCACATTATAATACTTTTAAGTAATTTTACAAAGTTACAGAGAAATAATCATTTAGATCATAAAAACTTTTGCTAAGTAACCATTCCTTAATTTTCTTTTTAAATTCTATTCCATTTAGTGACTTATTATATTCTTTAAATTGATTAAAACAAAGGAGCTTTTTTAAGTACGCCGAAGAGTTGTTACAGTTAGTTGATACATTATTTTTGTAAACGATTAAATAATTAGTTAACCCCACGTCCTTCTGTTTCGTCCAGAAGAGTCAATACGTTTTTATCTTCGCGTGTGATATCCATGGACTTATCTATATAATTAGGCCACGGCAGTGCATTTAACCAAATTATTATACTATTATTTTATTATATTTAAACTGACAAAACACACCTTAAAAATAAATAAAATGAAGGGAATGTTCATTCAAAATTTTATACACACTAAATTTTACAAAACCTTTTAGAATAATGTGCTTCGCAAAAAATATGAAAATTTTATATCGTTGAAAGGTATTAAACTCGTTAGTGCATGAGTAAAAACTTAATATATGTATATGTAGCAGTAACGGAACTTCGATTTTTAAATAATTCTAAAATGTATTGTTGACGTTTATAGTAACTCTTACTGTCAAATAAGTGATACCACAGCGTCAATTAAATTATTCAGGTGTTTTCTGTACCGCATGACATTCTGACGGGACTACTTAAACTCGCCGATTTATATAAGCTGCGCCGTGTTCACTCGTTCGACCGACCAAATGCCGTTGTTGTTAATGTGCAAACGCTAGATTTTAACATTCTTATTATCTATCGGTCAAAATGTATGAGGTGGTATTCTATTGCGTTACGATAAATCATGTGGTCCATTACATACCATAAATTTTGAACGATAGAAAAGAAATACGTTACTTAGTAGCGTCAGTGTTTTGTCTCCTGTTTAGACCCCCTAATATAATTAGATTGCAAATTATACTGCCCCAGAAGCTTCAAATATCATAATAAACTGTTCCGAGTCCCAAGATAACTAGAATCGTTCGATAAGGTCGATAATGGCCACAATTATTCCTAATGCTACAATTAACGCTATGTCTCTACGTTACCTACCCCTTCATGGAGAAGCCTAGGATATTATCTGATCTTAAGGGGACATGCATACTGTTGTGTGCATTGTTTTTTATTTTTACACTGGCAGATACGTAGATATATAGGTTCAAACTGTACCCTACTATCTATTTTAGGGTACAAACATTTTTAATATATAAAGAACATCAATTGAAATTTGAAGCATTACATCTCATTTATCTACATTATGTATATTCGAAACAAGTCCAAGTAATCGTAAGGGCCTGTTTTTTGCAAGGGGGTTATTATATTAGTGAAGTAAGGAGGCTAAGAGTAAAATTATTCGATTGTTGGCGGACCAAGTGAGCATTCGTCCTGAATTCGCCAACGTCTTTTGTTTGGTTCGGGAGTCATTGCAAAGTAATTCTGAATTAGTGAAAACAAGGGTTTTCCATAATTTCCGATAATCAAAATTGATTGGTAGCTGAATTTCCATTCTCACTTTATCCTAATTGCTAAATTTTCCACTTATATTTAGGTCGAAAAAGTCAGGTAGGTTTAGGTTATGTCAGCTTTGCAGCTGGCCCGAAGGGCCAAAGCACGCAGAAATAGGAGCTCCGAGAAGGCGGATCTCCGTCGACACTATCAAATTCATTAATGGAATGATAAAAAATTGTCAGGGAAAAAACGTTACACGACTTTGAAACATTAAGTTGGAAATGAACATTAAAATGCGAATGGAATTTATGCTACCAATAAAATGGGTTTTTCGGAAATTATGGGCCACACTTGTGAAAACGGGTACAAGTCGACTTATCAAGTGATAAGTATTTACAAGAGATTTAGAACATAGCCGTGGTCATATGCCACTTCCCTTTGTCTTAAAGCTTTAAGGTCGCTTACTACTGTTAGAATGTACTATTTTGTTAGGGTAAAACATTTAGGCTACTACGGCTATCCTCTAAACATCACTATATATTTAAATACATCAAAATATAAAACGTGTAAGTTATTGATTTTCAATTTCAGAATGTTTTCCTCTTTCATATTCAGATTTTAGTTTTTGATCTTTCCTTTTTAGCTCGCTGTCTATTAACGTCAACGTAGTCTCCGAGTCTCCCCTTAAGTCGCGCTACCTTCGGCGCTGTAACACATCGAGCTGCGTTCCATTAGGGCGGTATCAGCCGCGCGGGGCAGGAAATCCAATCGCGCTCCCCGAGGTGTCACTCGGGCCTCATATCTTGAGTAGGCGTGCACCTGCAAGGCAAGGGGTTAAAGCGATTCTAACACTGGCAGGGCTGCTATAGTCGCGGCGTTATTAGATGCAAACTTTGACAGGTGTCAAACCAGTACAAAATATAACCTCAAACACGCAAACATATATTTTTTACTTAGTTGACAGCTGTCAAACTGAATTTTAGAAAGGAGCGACTATAGTTATTAAATTGTATTCTGTCCTACTTATAAATATAAATAAAAAGTCGAACTCGCGCACCGTGGATTCCATACCACCGCACAGTTGGTATTGTTATGTTCTAAGATTTGTGCTATAATAAATACATTAATAAACTCACGCCTTCATTCCCAGAGTGCGGTAGGCAGAGCTACAGAAAACCCAACAACTCTAAAAATTCGTTGTTAATTCTGTAACCACTTTTCGCACAATCGGGCTAAGATGTTTATTACCATGTTTTAGTTCTATAATATCATTAAAACGGCCCACTAGAAACGGTTTCGTTTATTGATACACATTTGTATTGAGATTCATAATTTCATAATTTAACGCTCATATTTTCAGCATTCCGGTTAGACACGGTTAATCAAATTTAACCACTGTAAAAAGAGGTTAAGAGTTATCAATCGACATTATGTTTTATTAATATACGTTGCATTACGTGTTTGGGGGCCAAAAATTGCTTCTTTGGTGTGATTATAGTGCAAATTTTAAAAAACAACGAATAATAAAATCTAGCCAAGTGTGAGTCGGGTTATACGGATCCTCCGGTGTGCGAGTCCGACTCACACTTACCCGTTTTTTTTTTTGAGATATGGAATATGCTTTTCGTCTCCCACTATCTCATCATGTTTTCTATGTACTTATTCAAGTATATATTCGATATAAGTAAGTTTATCGTAGTCTAGTACTTATAAGAACAAGCCTAGAGTTTAGTTTAGGACTGGGTCAATTTGTGTGACATGGTCCGTTCATATACTTTAATCGTTTTGAACGTCCCTATGTCCAGGAAAAAAGAAAAATTAAAAATAAATTGCTAAACTAACATATTGTCTAACTACAAGCAATGTCGAATACTCCCTTTCAAAATAACGCTTTGAGCGCTACGCCGTAGCACGTAGCAACGTTTTTCCGTAGACTGCTACAACAGTGCGTGTAAACTCATTCGCTTGTGACGTGCGGCAGCGGTCTTAAACTGTCACCTTCCATTCTCGAAGTACGTTAGGCGCTTTCAAAACTATCGAGCATGTTAGGAGCACGGTAATTTGATACTATGTCGTGGGCTTTGAATTATTCTAAGAGAAAATAGTAAGGTTTTACTAGACAGTCACTAGTGTTGAAAGGGTGTAATGTTAGACTTGCAATGGGTCTATGATTTTGGGTGTCATGGCGGCGTTACACTTGGGAGTACAAACTAAATATTTTTTAAGTAAGTTAGTAAGTAAGTAAAACATGAATATATTATCAACATCAACGCACAAAGGATGAAAAATATAAAAGACAAAAGATGTTTATTTAGTAAGTAGGCCGCACGTACTTTTACACGTCAAAAATCAACCAGCGCTTCGCAAGAGACCACTGCTGGGAAGAAGCGTAAATATTTTCATGTGTAGGTGAGCAGGAAAATGTATCAAAACTCAGAATTTTCACAAGAACTAATAAGTAGGTAATAAAAGAATAAAAATTATACAAATTATAGTTACCTTTGGCGGTGCAAGACAACCACATAAAACATTTGGATAAATTCTCCTACAGAAATCGTGTCAAAACAAACATCCATTTGACAATCACATATGGCCCCGTGTGCCGGGTTAGAATAGCGCCACTCCATGTCTTCCCGTGGATGTCGTAAGAGGCGACTAAGGGAATAAAGGCTTGCAGTACTGTTAGGCGATGGGCTTGCAACCTGTCACTAGTACGCTGGTGAACATATTAGCCTATTTACTAATTTTTTTTAGAGTATTGGTGGTACTTTTGTAGCTCTTCCTAACCCACTCTGGGAATGAAGGCGTGAGTTTATGTATGTAGTATATACGTGTGAAAATTGTCATCATCATCAGCCCACTTTCGTACACGACTGGACATACGCCTCTGAGTTACCACGGCATCCCGATGAACTTAAGGTTCTGTATGAAAATCGTGTTAATCAGAAACAACTGACCGTCATATAATCAACTAAAAATATATTTTTGTAAATATTTACTAACATTTTGTGTATTATCTCTTATAGATTATCTCTATGAGCGGGCAGCGAGGCTGGGCGCAGCGCCGGGGGCGGACGGTTGTTATTGTAATACCCCAGCAGTTCCCGTAATGATAAAATTCTTCCCCATTGCGCGGTACACGAATAGACGCACGGCATCATGGAAAATATTTTATCGTTTGACTTCGTTTATCAAACAAAGTACAATAACAGGCTGTCGTTACTCGTTGTTTACAAGAAATGTTTTATTATAAGTTTTTTTTTGTATTTGTTCTACCGTAAGTATGACGCAAGCGTAAAATTTGGTGTGATTATAGAGGCATTCCATGTTAGTCCTCAGGGTTTGCAATGCATTGATAGTTCTAGAATTGCAGTCTTAAGATTGTGGTTTCGAGATCGCATGTATCCATGGGTCACAGATCTCACTTACCATCACGTGGAATTGTCCATGACATGCCACAAAAAAAAAACTTAAACAAGAATAGAATCACAATATCTTCGGTGAACTGGGAACCCTAAATGGTTCCGCTATCTCCGTCTATTAACTCAAAATCCACGCGTTGTGTGCCGCGTGGCCTGCGGTCAGCCGCAGATGTGGCCTCCGGCATTTGCGCGGATTCTTCCGTCCTGTATCAAGGACGTTCATTAATACCAAACCACCATATAACAACATAAGAGCAAAAATAGAAGAAGAAGTGTCGCAGTTGTTCTTTTGTAAACAACATTATATAATTGTAAAGGTGGTTTTAATATAGAATCGGCTAATTAGGTATGTATACAGTACTGCCGTGCTAGTGTAAAAGGCGATCTTTCGACATTTTGACCAAATTGAGTTATTACGACCATCGTGATGTGGAGAACAAGCCGCGTCGACCCATCTGATCCATTTCTCGATAGGAGGCTTGGTTGCGAAGATACGGTAAGGAAAAAGGCCGTATAACGCACAATTTCCCAGCAAATACTAATCAATAAAACGGCAACTACACAATACTACATTAGAAAGACGTAAAACAAGACATACCGCATTATTGTCTAGTGCAGGTTTGATTTATTAATAACTTGAACTACTCTATAAGGCCGTAATTACAGATTACTAAGTAAAAATAACGAATAATATATTTTACCCCCTTTTAACTTAGTAGTTCAAATGAATTTTTGTATTTGCTCATAATCTAAATGAACGTCACAAAGTTTACTAGACAAAAAGACCGTATGTCAGTATTTTGCGGTATTTTAGTCTAGCTAATGCCGAATATTTAATAATGATGAACTTGTTTAAATAAACGTTTATTTTGTGATACGGTGTTTTTACTTGGGACAGAGGCAGTTTTTAACGCTTTATTACTATTCGAATATCCACAAACGGCCCATACTAGTTAATAAAACCGTATAATCCCCAACCTCAGTGTACGCTGGCGCTCTTTATTACGTGAAAAGACCCCTTGTTCCTTGTAGGTAACCGTGGCCAGATAATTGGGTATCTGTGAAAGATTTTTTTCCTCCAGTATAACTAGTTATCGCCAAGGATTTTACTTTCCTCATTATATAACTGTTACTTTTTAATAGTTTTCTGTAATTACTTATCAAAAACAAATAAATAAAAAAGTCAAATTTAAAACAAAAAGAAAATGGTATTTGACTAACTCAACAGTGGACGTAACAAAAATCTGTATTAAATTTGAAATTTTGAGCTTTTGCTTTATTTTCTTAACTTTATTATAGCCATAAATAAAACATTAGAGGTTGTTATCAGTAATTCAAGTTTTTTAAGAAATTTTTTAAACTAAGAAATGGAAAAAATACATAATTGCTACTTTTTAAGTAGTACTAGATCTTACTTTTAAGTAGTACTAGATACTTCATTAGATTATGCTATTTCTTATTTCCGAGTCGTACACCTACGACAAAATAAACCACGTGGGTCACTATAAAAGATCTGACACGCGAAAGAAAAAACACTAATTATTCGTAATGGATAGATCAACAATTTGCAGAAATTATGAGGGAATATAACTTTTCGGTACCTACATTCTGTCCGCCTTTTCCCGTTTTTGGTCTGCTTAGCGTAGCGTAAGCAAAAACATTTGCGTAGGTGGTCTAAGGTGTTAAGCTTCCACTGTTGAAGATTTGATAAAGGAAACTCTAGCCTTCGTTGGAAAATATTTTCAGATGATGTTATGAATTCAAAAGGTTCAAAGCTAGCCTTGAAGATGACAGACAGAACTGCAGTCAACGCAGAAAATGTATGGATGACTGCAATGCTAGCGCGAGAAGATCAACGAACCGCATTCAAAGTCATTAAAAATCGGGGCAGTTAGTTCGTTGGTGGTTTACCACCTTATAGGAACATTTTGCTAAGGATAAACATTTACCTATAAATATCAATGGATGCTAAATAGGCTTCCCGTGTGTATATCCTTAAAATAAACTAGGTCAAGACTAGGATTAGACTAGAGTTAGACTAGACTTTTTAACATTAAATTAAATGGCGTCAAATATAGGCACTTTTATAACAATTTATGATTCGAAAAACATGAAAGCATCGATATGGATGTTTTCAGACACCTGCCAATTTAAAAGCTGATAAACTCTTAACATAAAAATGGTACCACCTCGGTATTAAGCCACCAAATTTTGAAATATAAAGCATATCTAACAGTTTATACCAACAAAAATAGGATATAAAATCGTTTTTTTTAAATACTTAAATTGGCTGTGTATCTTTAAAGATACATGTCAGGATGAACTACTACTTACTACTACTTAATGGTGTAACTGGAGACTGCATTTATAGATACATAATTATGCCTAAATGTTACGTCAGAGGACATTGTTATGTAGTTATGACATTCCAAGATTGCTATTGCGTATAGGAAACATATTTACTTGCACTTTAATAAGGATACATTAGCATTATTGAAGCAAAAATTTAATAAAATTAATATTTTTTATGAAACGAAACGTAAACGCAGGTTTTCGGTTCGTTATTTTGTGTACCTAATAATATTTCTCCGAATAATTAGAATATCAGTTAAAATAATGCGCTTTAAAAATAAATGCTAAGCCCTTCTAGATTTTTTTTATGAGTAACGTGCATAAAATTGCCCAATGCCAAATATAGGGTTAACACACTTGTAATGCTTTACTAGTACTGACTTTATTATTACAATACAATCGTATCTACAATTCAAAGTTAAAACTAAACTTATTTTAATTAAAATAAAACTAAGCTACTGAAAAATTCAAGATTTAAATAATAATCACCTCTATAAAAAGAATACCCCCTCTAGCAGGTACTTACTTGAATATAACTAACTATCTATGTAAAACAAGGAAGTCGACTCATCGTCGGATCGACGATTTTAGCATACCTACCTATTTAGTTAAGCAATTGCGATGACAATATAATAATAATCGATGATGATGAAGATGATAGTAGAGGCGAAACGTGGCCATATAAACTTCTCAATCCATCCATACTAATATTATTATAAAAGTGAAGTGGGTCTGTGTGTCTGTCTGTTACCTCTACACGCTTAAACAACTAAACCCATTTAGATGAAATTTGGTATAGAGATAGCTTGAGTCCCGGGGAAGGACATAGGATAATTCCTGAACACACAACTTATATTGAAGTACCTAATAAAAATATATAGGTAACAACCTTTTAACTATAATAGTGTTTTCACAGATCCAAAATGCAGAACTTATTGATTTACTAATAACACTACACCAATCGTAGAAAAGATCCTCCTCCTCCTCTCCCTGTGATTTAATTTATATTTTTTGTTTATTTCAAACATATTTGTACCGAATTTGTGATGGTTTTAATTAGCATTTAGTCTAACCTTTCATCGTAGTACTAGATTAAAAAACCGTATTTCGTCTGACTTTTGAAGATATACGTTTTTTTAGACTAGTTTACAAATAGTGGTGTAGTATTTTTGAGTGACGTACTAGACAAGATAAACGTATTTCTTGTATTCGGTTTTATTGTTTAGATCAGAAGCATTCAAAAACATTTTATACTAAGCAATAAGGCGGTATGTGTCAAATACGTCTTTTTAATCAAGCATTTTTATGATACGTTCAAGCCCTAGTTTGTTATGTAGACATATGAAGAAAAAACTAGCCTATAAGGCGGTATAGTGCTCATATACCGCCTTTTTGCTTGTTTGTCAGTGGTAATTATTAATCGGCAACTAAGCAAAAAGGAAAAAATGCGTTTTAAAAAAAACCTGCATGTAATAAAAATATATTGCTTATGTAGAAAACCAGTAAAATACAATATCCATCCGACACAAAAAGTTTCATTTCAATATCTGTTTAAATTTCCTAGAAATATGAAAATGAAGATTTCGGACAGTTTTTTGCGATTATCTCGAAAGTGTCTTTTGTCGAAAAGTCGCCTTTTACACTAGCACGGCAGAGTACGTCCTAAAGAAAAACAACAAATAAACAAAACCGGCCAAGAGTGAGTCAAGCGGTACGAAAACCTCGATTTTTTTATTCTTCTACTCCACGCGCCGTGTGGCTTCCGGCGTTTGCGCGGAATCTTCCGTCCTGTATCAAGGACGTTCATTAATACCGGACATGCGTGCTTCATTTAAATAACTATTGTATTGTATATACTATATAACAAATATATGGCTGCTTTTAGGGTTTCGTATATAAATAGTGCCCAACGTAACCCTATTACTTGTTACGTTGTTCGTCCATCTTACATTAAATAACTGTATCTTTAAACCAAAATAAATAACGGGCTGTTCTTTATATAGAACAGGTATTATAACTGCGAATTTTCCGCAAAATAAATAAATAAACAAAATGTATTTTTTTTAATTCTATCTTCAAAATGTAAAAACTCATAATAAAAACTGGCCAAGAGTGAATCTAGCGGTATGAGACCCTCGGTGTGCGAGTCTGACTCACACTTTACCGGATTTTGATTATTCTTTTACTCCACGCGTCGTGTGCCGCGTGGCCTGCGGTCACCCATAGATGTGGCCTCCGGTATTTGTGCGGATTCTTCCGTCCTGTATCAAGCACGTTCATTAATGCAGAACACAAGTTCTTCATTTAGACCATACAACAAAACATAGCCTTCTCTTAAAAGTTTTTGAAAATTTGATACCTTTAAATGTTTTAAAAAACAATAAAAAGTTTCCAAATCACAATTGGCAAAGGTATTGAGAAACACGAAATTGCATTCTACAAAGGTAATAAATAAATGATAACTCATACAGTGCTCCTGAAAAAAAAGAACCATTCAAATCCGTTGATAACAGCGGAGAAATCGAGTAACACTCGCACACAAATTAAAAAAAAGCTTTAAAAAACTCGACTGCATATTTTGATATTGCCGTCTAATGTAAAAAAAATCTCCCCCCTCTCGTAATTTTCATTGAAATATGCCTATGTCACTCCTTAAACCAAGACTAACCTAATAACACCTCAAATGTTAAAATCAAGTCGTTTAGACTTACATACATATACATAAACTCACAACCTTCTTCTATTTCGGGGGGGGGGGCGGCGGGGTCGGGAGGGCTTAATACTTCATAAACGGATCCCTGAATCGAAAAATTGATTCCACACACCCGCAATATTTTTAAAAGACCTATCCAACGCCACCCCACACTATGGGGTAGACGAGAAAAAAAACCCTAGATACGTGTAGGGGAGGTACAACAGAAGAAAAAAAAAATTTTTACCACGCTGTTGGCGTGACTTATGTATATTCATGCCAAATTACAGCTTCTAGTACTAAGGGTCTCGAGCTAGGCTGCGGACGGACGGACGGACGGACATGGCGAAATTATAAGGGTTCCTAGTTTGACTACGGAACCCTAAAAAACGCATAGGTTCGCAGTCGATTGATCCGTTTGAGACCTACACGACAGCCTACTATGACAAATACACAGATACATAGATACATAAATTAAACATAAAACACCCCTTATATTTACCAGGTGTTAAAAAGACTTAACACCAAAACGACTCCAAGATTAACCAGTTAACTCATCAGATGTAACAAGTCAATCAAGCAATAATCACTGTCAAAAATCCCAATTAAAGGCAAGCCCATTTTAATCGTCTCTCGTGGTTGCTTAATAGCCCAATCGTTCAGTTAATGCCCGCTAATTCGACGGGATAATTAGAACATCGTCGTTCCGGGGATAATTAAAGATGAATTTATTATTACGTCTGTATTAAGAGTTTGGTCTTTTGTCCCTCGTAATACGGCTTAATAATTTGCTCAGCACTTTTATGAATAATTTGGTCGTTGTCAGTTTAGGAGTTGTTGAGGTTATAAGTGAGGAATTTGATTTTATTTGGACTAAAGTGACTGGTAAATGATTAACACTTCAAAATTCAAAGTTCAAAATATTTATTCTGTAAACTGGCCATATCACGGCTCTTTTACACGTCGGTAATATGAAGTGAATCTACTAGCGCTTCGGAAAATACCATCGTTGCTGAGAAGAAGCGCCGCATGAAACTACAGCAAAAAGTTATTTTTTTCAAACGATAATTACTTAAAAGTATGTTACATTACAAGGTAATAAAGTAATAAATCATTATTTTTAAAACTAACACTAATAAAATCGTTACAAATGTAAGGCCAATAAAAATAAATTAAAAATAATGACTGGGAGAACAACATGACGAGTTCTTACGTCAGGAACGACAATTAAAATAATCAAATTGGAAACTTCAACTTTACTTTGCTGAGGTCGATAGATGCCTAGTAAACATGGTAAAGTGGGGTTAATACAGCCGAGGG
Source organism: Acleris sparsana (assembly GCA_923062465.1). NCBI lineage: Eukaryota > Metazoa > Arthropoda > Insecta > Lepidoptera > Tortricidae > Acleris > Acleris sparsana. The sequence goes on from OV281288.1 coordinate 3,983,691, forward strand.
CCACTGCAGTTGCGGCGCTTCACCACAGTCCATGGCGCATCTCTTGATGCGTGCCCCGCTCGTGGCAGGTCATTTATGACGCCACTAGCAATGCCTTTCGCGTGGCAGAATATTGGTCAGCTCACATCTAATACGCAGTCAATTCGCTAAGAAAGAGTTTAAAGTTAAAAATGGATTGACACAAGCAGGGGCCCTAACATGGCTGCGTTTATCGCGTGACAAAGTTGGGATAAGGCATCCGTCACCTTCTGACACGTAAATAAGTACGAGAGTGACGGATGCTTTAGCCACATTTGACACGCGATATAGAGGCAGCTATACTATCCCCTCAGGTTATTTTTTGACCAAGGTTAGGGACATCAACACGATAATTACAGATGAATATATACGCCTGTATTAAGAGTTTAATAGTTTGTTCAGCATCAGCACTCTATGAATCATTTTGTCGTGGTCAGTTAAGATGTTGAGGTTATAAGTTTGGTCACCAATTTGATTTAGAACCTTCGACAACAGCGTAACCAAAAGCAAGCTTTAAAAAATCATTGAAAATGGAAAATGATGAAAGAAACCTAATTATTATTATTTAATAACAATTCACCCCACTTGTCATAGTTCGTCAACTTAATTTTTTTCTTTTTTACAATATGGCGCCTGGTTGCGACCTTGTTGAATTTTGATTACTGTTGAATATGTTGATAACAAATCGTTTGACATGACAGTCAGCAAAATTGGTCCACGCGTTTAGTTTCTAGTGCGCCACAAACGAACAAACATACATACATACATATATATATATAGCATCATTTTTCTATAGTTTCTCGATCGTTCTCTTTAAAAATAAAATGAGGTGGAAAATTAAAGGAGGTCCTAATACAAGAAACGTGTTTAAGTCGGTGTTTTTTTGCTCCATCTTAATATTGTACGGTAGCACGGAACCCTTTGTGTGTAAGTCTAAATCGCTCTTGGTCGGTTAATTGGATGACCAAAACACGGTAAAAATAAGATTTATAAAAGTTCCTCTTAAAAACGTCATAATTTATAAAAGCGCTTGAAAATAGAAAACTTTATAACGTTTTTGTAAATAAAACAGTGAAATGAAGTCTAATTGTGAACAAGTGTTTCTAACATTTCGTTCTTTTTGTGGAACAAAACTTGCATTGGAATTGTTAACTTAATTTCACGGCTTTCAGTGGCAGTGCAGATATTTTTGCAAAAAAACTGAATGCAGCAGAATATAATTCGTTGCAACTGAAAAAAAACGAGGGCTGGTCGATTGGACGTTTGATGGCGTTACAAAATGCAATTGACAGAACGCATACCGTATGAATCTATTTTCACGCGAGTGCCGAAGGAGGAGGGTAATGAGTATATCAAGGCTGATATATAGGCATATATGTAGGTATGTTTGTCCCTTTGTGGAACCTAGAAATTAAACGCGTGGAGCGTTTTTTTTATGTCAATCGATTTGTATTAATCTTATGAGTGTTACTAAAGATATATTCAACAGTTATCAAAATTCAATATGGGGGCAACCAGGCGCCATAATTGTTATTAAATAATAATATTTAGGTTTCTTTCATCATTTTCCATTTTGAATGATGATTTGGGATTTATAATGATTTAAAATTGGTTAACAGTTGGGTTTATTTAAAGCTTGCCTTTTGTAACGCTTGTGTCACTAAAGATAAAATTAAATATGGCGGCAACCAGACGCAGTATTGTAAAAAAGAAAAGATGTTATTAATTCATTTATCTACGCCCATATCATAAGCCCTCTTTAATGCGTTCAAAAACCGTAGGAAATGACCAGCATTACGACAACCAATTTTACTATGAGAATTATCTGGTCTGTGGTAGAAGGTAAAATCTGTACTGTAATGTTATAACAGTATCAAATTTGATATCGTTATGAGTTTTTTGGAACAGCAGTCAAAACTCAAGAGGGTCTCTATTTTAGTATCCAAATAGCTGTTTTTTTTAAATATACTAAGGCTGGGTTTTATAAAAATCCGGGACCCTCAGTTATCGATTTTCAAGGCAATCGGAATTGTTAAAAGTGGACGCCATTTTGAACTTTTTTGTTACTGGTCCGATTACCCTGAAAATCGATATCTGAGGGTCCCTAAAGACTACAAATACGGTTCTATAATCAGAATTATTAAAAGTCGACGCCATTTTGAACTTTTTTGTTACTTGTCCGATTGCACTGAAAATCGATATCTGAGAGTCCCTGGGGACTACAAATACGGTTCCGTAATCAGAATTGTTAAAAGTGGACGCCATTTTGAACTTTTTTGTTACTTGTCTGATTGCCCTGAAAATTGATATCTGAGAGTCCCTGGGGACTACAAATATGGTCCCATAATCAGAATTGTTAAAAGTGGATGCCAGTTTTAACTTTTTTGTTACTATAACACTATAGCATTGCAGGTCATTTCTCTACGGGTTCTGAAGTTCTGAACCCATCTTAGAGCACTTATGATATGTGTGTAGATAAAGTAGTGTAGTTACATACACTACATAAAGGCCATTATGCATCAGTTGCATAAACTACTATTAATCTATTGCGCAATAATATAAATTTGAGTAAGGACATAAGGTGACATCCTAATGGCTTTCTCTGCCAGTTGTAGTGTAGTGGGGAATCATTGAATACGTATTTAAAATATAATTGTTAAGTTTCTTTCATCATTTTTCACTGCCAATGTCGGCGACTATTTAAAGTTATTGACTATTCTGATCGTGCCAGGTTAAGTTTTAACACCTTTTCACCTTACTCGAAAGCTCTTTCACTTTTTTTAATCTCTCAAAAGGATAGATCTTTTTTAGGGTTCAGGAAGGGTAAAAACGGGTCCCTATTACTAGGACACTGCTGTCTGTCCGTCCGTCTTTCTGTCACCAGGGTGTATCTCATGAATCGTGATAGATAGACAGTTGAAATTTTCAAAGAATATGCATTTCTGTTGCCGCTATAACAAAAAAATACCAAAAATAGAATGAATTAAATATTTAAGGGGGGCTTCCATACAACAAACGTGATTTTGCGGTTTTTTGCTGGATATTAACAACGGCAATAGATAGAAACTTAAAAAAATATATATAAATAAATTAGATTAATATTTAGTGGGATTTTTTTGGCATTTAATTGCTAATGTTGTATAGATAATGTTACGGAACTCTTCGTGCGCGAGTCCGACTCGCACTTGGCAGATTTTTATTTAACAATAAAGTGTTTACATACATACTATTTAGCAACGTCGGTTAATAAATTTTGGCACAATACAATTTATGCCCCCGACTGCACCTGCCCAGTGGCGTGTAACGGGACAATAAATTGAGAGCTTATCTCTTAAAAGCTTTCGGCGTGCTCTCTGTCGAAGGGTGTTGTCAACTTTTAGGGTTAAACGTATTTATCTTTGCATGTATTGAGTTTTTGGGGGATATTGGGGAAAAAGCTTGTTTGATTTTAACTTGGTGATCTGTTTTATCTTCAAAAAATCATTAAAAATGTGCAAGTTTAAACTTGAACTTTTTAGTAGCTATAAAAAAAGGCTGTTGAGTTATAAAATTAAATTGAAATTATTTCATCTCGTGCCGTAAAATAAAAGGTGGGTAAAACAATGACAGCATTTTTATATTTCTTAAATACCGCTAAAATACTTATTAAGTAGGTACTTATTTAAAAAAAGGAAGACGTTTATTTCAAAATATACTCTGGATCTGGAAGTTATAAATAACAATAATAAAAAAAAAACATTTATTTCACACCAAAAAAATCATACTATGTTAGTAACAAGGGAAACTTAACTCTGTTATGTGTAATCATCAACACATAATGTTTAATAACCATGACGGCTTGCCTTACCTAAAGACGTGGTACGAATGCGTCAATGTATTAAAATTAAGTAGCGGACGGGATATGTCGTGATCAGAAACACTATAAATAGGAAGCTATACTTTAATTCCAGCGTACAACGGAGTTCGGATAAACCTCGCCATTTTATGACAATATTGTGTAAAAACAAACAAAACCTCCGTTCGCGATTAAGAGCTACGAATCAATAGGACAAACGCCGGCGGCGTGACGCGACGTGTAAACAGAAACCATTAAACCGTTGAAATAAATAAAAACTCATTAAACTTGTGCCTTTAATCTACGGAGTAACACCATATTGCATTTGACATGCTATGGTATATAAAAATATTGACAATGTCACACAAATTGACTTACAAGGAAAGGTACCCGACTGTCCGGTTCCGATTTTGTTGATTTTGATTTATGTTAGTGAGTAGTTTAAAATAACAGACACGTATTTTTTTTAGCGGGCCAATTTCAACTTGTTCGGAGAAATTGACCTCCAAAGTACTGAAAAGTGACTAAACCCTCTCACTTACAGATAAATATTTTATTGCAAGATTCATAGTGGTTTGATTATAAATGTTTAAGAAGATGAAAAAATAATAAGCATGTTTTGTTATATCGGCTAAGACTAATATTTAAAAAAAATACCAAAGAAAGTGTATCTTCGATGATCTTTGAAGGGTTTTTTTTTTATTAAATATGAGTTTTAGCCGATATAACTATATGTTCTTAAACATTTATAATCCAATCACTATGAAACTTGCCATAAAAATATATATCTATAAGTGAGAGGGTTTACTCACTTTTCAGTAGTTTGGAGGTCAATTTCTCCCAACAGGTAGAGCTTGGGCCGTTAAAAAAAATACATGTCTGTTATTTTAAACTACTCTCTATCATATATTAAAATCAACAAAATCGGAGCCGGACAGTTGGGTACCTTTCCTTGTTAGTCTAAAAGTAAGCTCTAGGCTTGCACGATGGGTACTAAACAACAAATCAAATCAAATCAATTTATTCAATATAGATTCATACAGAACAGTTTTTGAACGTCAAAGATCATTTACAATTTACAAATAAACATGTTAACTTACGAACATAAATGCTGTTTTCACTAAGTCAAAAAAAAAAAAAATTATAATATTAGAACTAGGAGGAGAAATATATATATACAGGGTTATTGGTAAGTCGACCTATTCCCGTTAGGAGGTGATAGGAGTGACTATTTGCGATAATTTTGACCCCTATATGCATTATGCAAAAGTGAACCATTTTTGAGTTATCGCGATTTTTAGTTTTATTTTAAATTAGTCGGAAATTCAACTTGAAAAATTTATTACAAAAAAAGTATCAATTTAAATCTTTATTTTTCTTCTGATTTACAAACAAGATTAAACACTGGTTATTTTTCAATATTAAAACTATAATTATCGGCCCAAATTTAAAAAAGCGAGACGGAATACGATTTTTTTTCAATATTTTTTGCGATCGCTTTCCACTAAAATGCCTTAAAAACAAAAAAAAACGTTATAAAACTTGGCTTGCAGATTATTTTAAAAACTTAACTGTTTTCTTAGCTCTCCAAAAATGCATAACAAGTAGGAAATTATTTGAACAAAAACTGAAAAAAAAATCATTACAAAGGAAGCGGGCGGAAACTAAAGTCACAAATGCCACTTCAAAAATAAAAATTAATAAACATACAAAATTTAAATCAACTTTTTTTATTTGCTTTTGTTCAAGATGAACTTGTTGTTCTTATGCAGTATTAAAAAAAATATTATCTGTACACGTTTGAGAATGCGAGGCCGAAAACTAAAAAATACATGTCATGTTTTTTTATCAAACTCCTACATAAATTACACGAAAACAGAAAAATTTACCAATACATTTGGCGTGCAGATTACACATAAAACATTGACGTTTTCCAGCTTTCTAACGAGCTATTAAAAGTAACTGTTATACTCGAAAACACAACAACATTAACTTATGGAAAAAGTAAGCGATTTTTAGTTTTATTTTAAGTTAGTGAGACTAATTTCAGTCAGCCAAATGTATTGGTAAATTTTTCTGTTTTCGTGTAATTTATGTTGGAGTTTGATAAAAAAACATGTATTTTTTAGTTTTCGGCCTCGCATTCTCAAACGTGTACAGATAATTATTTTTTAATATTGCATAAGAAAAACAAGTTCATCTTGTACAAAAGCAAATAAAAAAGTTGATTTAAATTCGGTATGTTTTTTATTTTTAATTTTTGAAGTGGCATTTGTGACTTAAGTTTCCGCCCGCTTCCTTTGTGATGATTTTTTTCAGTTTTTTTTCAAATAATTTCCTATTTGTTATGCATTTTTGGAGAGCTAAGAAAACAGTTAAGTTTTTAAAATAATCTGCCAGCCAAGTTTCATAACGTTTTTTTTTGTTTTTAAGGCATTTTAGTGGAAAGCGACAGCAAAAAATATTGAAAAAATTTCGTATCCGGTCTGGCTTTTTTAAATTTGGACCGATAATTATTGTTTTCATATTGAAAAATAACCAGTGTTTAATCGTTTTTGTAAATCAGAAGAAAAAAAAAAATTAAATTGATACTTTTTTTGTAATAAATTTTTCAAGTTGAATTTCCGACTAATTTTAAAAAAAACTAAAAATCGCGATAAATCAAAAATGGTTCACTTTTGCATAATGCATAATATGGGGGTCAAAATTATCGCAAATAGTCACCCCTATCACCTCCTAACGGGAATAGGTCGACTTACCAATAACCCTGTATATATATATATATGTCAGGATTATACAAAACAAATTCAAAAACCTATGTTTTTTAACTTACACTAACAATAACCTTACATATATATAGAAATATATAATTAAATACATAGAAAACATCTAAGAACGCAGGCATAAAATATTCGCACCCATACACACAAACACACACACACACACACGCACCATACACACATACACACTCAAATATCTGCCCTTACCGGGATTTGAACCCGGGACCGCTATCATCGTAGGCCACTACCAACTAGGCCAACGAGTCGTAGGTACCTATTGTTTCCAACTCGGTAGCAATTACTGTCAAGTAAATAACAGCTAACATAACGTCAACAATACGATAAAATATCAAAAGCAATATGGTTTTACCGAGTAGAATAGAGCTAAAAACTCAAACAAATCGTCGGCGATACTGCAATACATCGTAACAAACAAATTTATGAAGGTGCAAAATAAACCGTAGCTAAACAAACAAACAACAAATATCAGAGGACAATGTTACACCAATTGATCTGGTCCCAAACTAAGCTCTGGCTTGGACTATGGGTACTAGACAACGATATAAATACTTATATAGAGAAATGTATACTTAAATACATAGAAAACATCCATGACTCAGGAACATAATTATATTCGTGCTCATCACACAAAAATCTGCCCTTACCGGGATTTGAACCCAGGACCGCAAGCTTCATAGGCAGGGTCACTACCAACTAGGCCAGCGCGTCGTCAAAGCTAGTAAGACATTAAGCTTAACTTTGCGACTTATTGAATTTGTTAGTAACGCAGCCTTGCGGTATTACTGACGAAATGTCAGTTTTAATTGAATACTCCTAGACATCTCCAACTCCGCTGAACGTCTAAAAAGTCTCCTCGAGTCCAAAGACCCGGGTCCATTGTGGGCAGTTCGCGTCCGGAGCGAGGCGCCAACAGAGATAAAGTGTCCGGCGGCCGCGCGAGGGCGAACCACGGTTGCTGTATTGAGAGAGGATTTGTTTTCTAGCTCTCTATTCTATTCAGTATATTTAATTGGGCTGCCATTATTGTCAAGTAAATAAAGGCAATCATGACGTTGATAATATGTACGTCGCCTTTTGTGTTTTTTTGTGCAATAAATGTTAAAATAATAATATCAAGATACCAGTCAAAAGCAATAAAAAGTTACCCAGTCAAACAGAGACCCTGTTTATTGGAAACAAAAAACCGGAGATTGCGGGGGCTTCTAAACGAGCAACATTTTCACGGCAATGTGTGGCCGGCAACTATACGCATCTTGCTGTAACATACGAAGTAAGAGTAAGATAGCACTAGTTGCCGGCCACAAATTGCAGCAAAACATGGCCCGTTTAGAAGCCCCTAGACATATAGTTGATAAAATGTAACTGTCAACACAGGACAAATATCTTCAAAACGTGTAAAAATTTTGAATGGCTTATTACTTAATTTTTATACTGTCACTTATCAAACTTAATTTAATTAGTACCTGGAATTCAAATATAAAATAACGATTAAGTGTATAATGTTATCAATGTAACAATAGCACCATGCTCGATTTTCAAAAGCAAAACGTCTCTAAAGCAAAAACTATACGAAACATAAATAATTTTAATCGAAACTGAAACAGTGTTCAGAAATACGCGCCCGGTAGTGCAGCGTCGTCTCACCTCGCCGGTATTCGTACACTTAAGATACCCGAGCGGCGTACATTTTAGCTACCGAGTCTTGTATTTTATACTTGAGACACACAGCGGGCTTGAGTTGCGAACAGTACACGATGCCGGCTCGACGCGATGACGGCTCGACGCGATGACAGTTCGACGCGATGCAAGTGTGGCACAACCAGGACTTTAAGGCTGTATTCATGAAGAGTTGAACGTACATAAAGCTACCGAGTCTTGTGTTTTATACTTGAGACACACATATGGCTTGAGTTGCGAACAGAACGAGATGCCGGATCGACGCAATTACGACTCGACGCGATGACAGTTCGACGCGACACAAGTGTGGCACAACCAGGACTTTAAGGCTGTATTAATGAAGAGTTGAGCGTACATTTAGCTACCGAGTCTTGTATTTTATACTTGAGACACACAGCGGGCTTGAGTTGCGAACAGAATACGATGCCGGCTCGACGCGATGACGGCTCGACGCAATTACGACTCGATGCGATGACAGTTCGATGCGATGCAAGTGTCGCACAACCAGGACTTAATGGCCGTATTAATGAAGAGTTGAGCGTACATTTAGCTACCGCGTCTTGTATTTTATACTTGAGACGCACAGAGACCTTAAGTCGCGAGCAGAACGCAATCGACGTAACGACAGTTCGACGCGATGCCAGTGTGGCGCAAGCAGGAGATATTTAAGTATGAACAGTTTAGCGTACATTTGTCTAACGGATCTCGTATTTTATACTTTCGATGTCTTTATATTAATTTTAAAAATCGGTCATATCGGTCATAGTTAGAGGGTTTAGTCACTTTTCAGTACTTTAGAGGTCAATTTCTCCAAAAAGGTTGAGTTTGGACCGCTAAAAAATAATACGTGTCCGTTATTTTAAACATATTTTATATCAAAATCAACAAAATCAGAGTCAGACAGTTGGGTACCTTTCCTTGTGAGTATAGTTTGTTTTGTCTTCTCCAAGTTGTAAAAAAAAATGTTTTTTGCGGTATACTCTTACCATTACCCTATTTGCTAGCGAGTCGAATGCTCTGTCCCTCGCACTCTATAAGAATACCGTGAGGGACAGACATTCGACTCGCTCGCGAGTGCCGTTGCTGTATCTCACGGTAAGGGTACGGGTGTCAAGTTCGCTGTGTGTCTCAAGTTTTAGGTATCAACGCGGTATTCAGGTCGTCTTATTGCCGAACAAGATTTTCTCTTACACGCTGTTATGTGAAACAGGTTATTATTAGTAGTTTTTTTCCTAAAGTTAGTTTCCTGAATTTTATTATTAAAATATGCCCCTATGAGATCTTGTGTCGGCAGTTCTTTCTTTATTCGCTGAAAGATTCTAGAAAAATATTAACTCTCTTATTCATAAACTTGAAATGCAAATGTATGCTTTTTTTTGCTTTGCCCCGCGGCGACTTAAACATCTACTACCGCGGGGATATGGCTTTCCACGAAGTGATTGACGCCAGTGTCAAGTATATATAAGTATAAATCAATATAGCAATAAAACACAATCTAATCTTCTCTACGAAGATTGGGGGCAACGTTGCACGGTGATATGTAGAACAGAGGTCAAGATAGTTTTAACCTCTGTACCACTGCGAGTCCACTTGAAACGAGAATTAAGATACCAGATACACGAAATAAGTCCAAGTCTTCTATCACTGTGCAACACAAAGGCATAAAAAATACAAAGGACTAACTGAAAAGAACTTTGAACATAAAAATACAAAACTAAAACAAATTACACATCCGCCATCTTTTGACGTTGCAAATGGCCTCCTAGTATGCATATGCTTTGGCCTAATCTTTCATTGTGACATTTGAATTTAACAAAAAGTATCAGAGATTTCTTGAACTAATAAAAGGTTTGTTACGTTTATCTTTCACGAGGTTATTTAGTCACAGACTAACTTCTTGGCTTAGGTACTAAATAATGATAAACATAGATAAGGTAAAAGCTCCTATTATGGACAGTACTCCAATTATGAAAAATGCCATAGATATAAGTTTCTGAGATTGATATGCTTTTTGTGATACAATTAGATTATATGAAATTATTCGGGATTACCACTATTACAATAAAATGTTCAGTATTGATAATATTCATTTAAAAAAAATGTTCATCACTAATAGGTGCTTTTACCTTACACAATTATTCAAGACTCGGAAACTAAATAATAATAATAATACTCGCACTCATCCCATATTTATTTACAGGGAATCGAATCCGGGATCGCAAGTTTCATAAGCAGTTCTTACCAAAATCAATGTGATTTTGATAGGTCAAATTTCTGCTATATTGGTAATTCTTTATCTTATGTTAACTTAAAATAAAAGATTCAGTGAGTTAATAAAAGAAATGGTTTGTCTACTGAATGTTAATCCATTACAGTTATTTAATTACCAGCCTTGGTTAATTAAGTGTAAATTAATTACAACGGCGACATTGCTATTATCTTACTTTCAAATCGAATTGTTTTAGGACATGATAATTGCTACAAGCATCAACCACAGATCAATATTAACAGACTGGCCACTTACAGTTAAATTGCAGTGTTTGGAGGTCCATGGCACAGGTCCCAGCGTGGGAAGCGACTAGGTACAGCCAGATCAACTATTTATTTGTTTCTTTTCTTTACACGGGATATATACTTTTTGTTTCGACAGCGGCTCTGCGATCAACTATTAATACACGTGTCTCTTTTACCGACAGGGGGTCCTTATCTTTCGTTCGTTTCTTGGGCGAGAAAGACGCCGATACCTAATCGCTTCCTCGCCCTTGGTAGGACCAGTGCCTAAAGCGGCATCCAATCTATCTTTAAAAAAGTGCGTGGCCAAAGTGCAAGTCGACAACAGTGCAAATTATGACCGCCTCAATGTCAGGGACATAGGCGGAATCCTCGATAGTACTGATGGAGTTATAAACGAAAAATGGAATTGAATTGAACCTCAAATTCAAGAATAGGTTATTAATTATATTGCGATGACAGATGTCGGTTTTGACTTTTTATCAGACGAGACTATAATTTCTGAATATTCATAATATTGACAGTAGTAAAACAATACCAAACTTATTTGCAGCGTGGGCAAGAGCGGTTTTTTTTTTTGTAATATCAGTAAACTTCATGGTTGTGCAATAAATCAGGATTGAGATATATGTATTTTTGCCTAGTATTTTTTGTAATGGATTTATTATTATTAATTATTATTTTATTGTAAGGTAAAAAAACAGTAAAACAAATGTGAATATAAAACAAAAAACATTTGAAAATCAGCGGATAATTTTTATTTTTTACTCACGTACTATACATATGTAAACCGCTAATATTGATATCGATAACGGTGTCAGATACCACCTATTGCGTAACCGAAGCGGGAAAACCATTCTATAATGAACGTTGCCATGGTGACAACAGTTCTATAATAACTATTATAGCATTGTTATTACCATGGTTACGGTCATTCCGGGTGTCAGTGTTGGCGTTTAGTGAACACTACAATAAACCTTTAAAATATTTTAAAGCCAATTAACGTTACGCATAATTAAAATAAAATTAATTTTGAAACTAATTATGTGATAAGAATTACATTTTTAATACATTGCTAAAAATAGATAGTTAACATGCATCAATTTGTTATTTGGTTACCATGGCTACGTTCAATATGGATGTCAACAAAATGGCGTTTCGGTTGGTATTCCAAATTTTATGATAAATGGTCAGAACTGTTTTAGTTGTTGTTAGTTGTTGCATGAAATTTGTTACCATTTAAGAACACAATTCATAAGCTATTAACGCCAATCGGAATAATGAAAATAACTTTGCTGAAAGTATACGAGAAAAGTTAACGATTCTTTATTTTTGTCATTATAATTTTAAGCCTGTAGAAGAAAAAAAATGCAACGCTCTTAAGGTACTCGTGCCTGTAATTAGAGCGCTCGCAAGCTCGCAAGCTCGTGCTCTAACCTCAACACTCGTACCTTAAAAAGCTTCATTATGTACCAGGTACATAAAAAACTATTTTAGTTTTAGATTATAATTAATGCGTGTATAAAGATTGTCTTTACGACTTATACAAAATTGTTAAACATGTATTATTTACAGATTTAGTTGGTGGAATGTCTCTCAGCATAAAAACACGCCACGTGTGAAAACGTGTTGCATCTTTTATGTGTAACCTCATTATAAGTATCGTCAGTGTCAAGTTATAGACAGCTACCATTAACGCATTATAAAAATAATCTGTCAAAGAAAATGTCTTTTGTGGTTTTGGTGGCATAGTGTTCGTGTACACACTTCTGTCACGACCCAAAATAGTGATTTTAACCTTGCAATAATTATGCCTATAAATTGGAAGTGAACCATCTGTGCCATGAAGCCTGTGGCGCCGGGGAGTGAAACAGGCCGCAATTATAAATGTCGTGTCCCTGATCCCCGTCTAATTAAGGCGACACGTTCGTTGAATCTGTTTGCCGGCGATACTGTCTGCGCTGAGACTGTATTGTGTAGAGAGAAGTGGCTGTGGTTTTTTAATCTGTAACAAAAGGGTTATTTATCTTTCTTGCAGGTCTCTATTCTACTGGATTAAACCAGATTGCCTGTGACATGTTATCGCATTGTTTTTAAGTCGGCCATTTACTGTCAAGTAAATAAGAGCTATCGTAATGTTGGCAATACGATAAAATGTACAACAGAAGTTTTAGAGGCCCTGTTTGTTTAAAAAACGAATTCGGATCTTTCCAAATTGAAACTGGCAACACAGAATAAATATCTTTAAAAATGGGTTACGAGTACTTCTATATTTTACATACATTCACGCAAACGTGCAACATGAATTTCACTGGTCGAGCGCGCCGTCGTGGATAAAAAAAGCTATAATAGTGATAAATAATATTGTTCTTTGACACTCTTAGGATAAATACTATTACTGTTTTTCAGATGTATATTACATCCCATCCCATATGTACCATTTTTTTTAATTTGGAAATTTGCCTTTCCTCTTGCATTGTCCTTGCTTATTCTGACTCACATGGTTAACCGAAAGAGATAAGTTCGCCTATGTACATTATCTATAGTAATGCCACTTGGCCACAAACGGTACTTTGACTCTATTTGCAGTGTTAAGTTTGCCACCGTAAGATTGCACTCCTGAGATTAAAATATCTATGGGCTTCTTAGAAAGAGGCAATTTGTGTGCTTGTTTAACCACCAGCCATAAATACAAAAACCTAAAAAGATTACTTTTTTTATTATTACCGTATGAGATTACCGTGGCATGTGGAAGGCAAACGAGCACACAGGCCACCTGATGGTAAGTGGAAACTGTGACCCATAGACATTCGCATTCACAAGACTGCAAGCCTAAGACTGCAAATGCGTTGCCAACCCTGAGGACTAAGATGGAATGCCTCTATGCTAGTCATTACACCGGCTGTCTTATCCCCAAACCGGAACACAACAATGCGAACACTACTGTTTGGCGGTAGGTTAATGGATAAGATGGTGGTAGCGATCCGGACGGACCCTGCATAAGGTCCTACCACCCGCAAAACCCCCTTCCCCCATTCCCCCCTTTCTCCCTCTCCTTTTATTATATAATTCAAATATGTTGAAATCCTAATTCAATTAAATGGCTACTAACCATTGTTTTTTATTATAAATATTCCATCATAACAAAAACTCATTTCCATGCCTAAAAAAACAGCAAACCAACTCCATTAACAACAGTGTAAATAGTTGCTCTCATTGGTGCACTAATTAAATCAATTAATAAAGCGCAAACAGCGCTGTCTGTTTGTCCATGCAAATGGGTTTCACTCGATGGAAGCGCTGGAGTTACACTTTACAAGGCTCGCGTTCCGGAGATTGAAAAAAGAATGTCGAGCGAAGTTCGGGTGTTGGGAAGTTTTTTAGGCTTGTATTATCATAAATAAGGGTTACCTGCCTTTGTAGAGTGTGACCACAGTGAAAAATGTAATAAATTAATACGTATGTAAAATCATAACAACTGTTAGAACGAGTAATATGGTAAGATCAATTGTTTTTAGATCTTTTGCAAGTCTTTAATAAGTAAATAATACAATGACGTGAGGAGTGGCCATTAATATTAATCTACTTAAGTTTGCTCCCTCCCTCATAAGTGTATTTTAGCCGTGAAAAGGAATAAACTAACCACGGAAAATTTATATAAACGGGTAGGTAATCAATTAATGTAATTTAATTTGTTTAATTATAATCTTTGAGTCATGTCCACATTATTGAGAGTAGTGACGCCCATTTGTCCGATCTCTGAATACGAGAGATAAAATAATCATAATAGTTATTAAGGACTCATGAATAAAAATAGGAATATCGTCGAATGTTTTATGTGAATATCGTTCGGGGAGATACAAAATAGGCTTCATGGTCGTATTTCCGTATTTTTGTCATGTTATTAGTTAGCATTGCCACCACACAAATTCTACTATGGCATTATTTTAACATACAAAAATATTGATTTAATTGCGTTTTCAATCCACCAAAAAAATAAAAATGCAAGTATTTAAGGATTTTGATGTTTTCGGGTAAAAAATGTCCTACCTCTTTCTTACCTTGGAGAAATGACGTAAAAGAAAGAAAGAAAGATAAGGTACATACAACATGAAAAGCAATAACAAATAAAACAGACAAACTGTAGGGACTGAGGGTTATATTATGTTAAAAAGTCAAACGAAAAGCAAGCTTTAAAAAAAGACCAACTGCCGTTCTGATAATGTCGTCAAAGTAATGTTACTTATCAGGTTTTTTTTTTCGCCAATTTCACATTTAAATAATTTTAATAACCACGTATAATTTATTAAAATCGGTTAATCCGTTTAGCAGTTACGAGCGGACATTGAGTCGGACATATATACAAGTCAAACACATAACCCTCCTTTTGGCCTTTGCCGCAGTCGGGTAATAAAGGGCCTCTCTCAGCATTGAGCCGCGGCAAGCCGTGACGCTGGTATTCTGAGTGATGAGTTAAAATATTCAGACAGATCAATATAATGATTTTTAATGTGGAAAAAAACCAATTGCAAATAAGCAAACACCAGTGAAACAATAATTTTGTATCTCGAAATTAATACACGGAAAAGGAAGAAAGGAATAAGGAAGTAGTTAACGATCATACACGTACAAAATACAGCGCGTACAGTCTGCAGCAGAAGTAGGAGGACAGTCGAAGAGAGAAAATTATAAACACGGATTCGCAAAACTATACCTAAAAATGGATGGATAAGAAAGCCCTTTCCTTACCGGTCCAGAATATAGTTTTCAATTTCATGTAGTTTGCGATACACCTTTGCGTCCCTTGGCTTATCTTATCTTATCTTATTCGAGGGGTCCTTACGGATACACTTCGACCTTATGGGATCTTTTTTTGTAATTATCTATTCCTCTTTTTGCAGCCTCCACCCTTCCAGAAAACTGATCGGAGTGATGGCTGAGTGGAGTGCAATTAGCTGTGCCTTGAACACTTTTGGTTCTGGATAGCCTGAACCGAGGGTTTTTCGTTCTTAGTCCGACGAATACACACACACAAACATCACACACACACACACACACACACACACACACATTCATACATTAAGTGTTTCATTATTTCAACCTCTTCGCCGCACATTCTACAATCTAATCTGCGTCCCTTGCCTAAAATTAGGTATACTTTGTGATTCTAAAACTCGATATCCAATTCTCAATAACTTAGAATTACAAATAATAATAACACCATTATTCCGAAATGTACTTCTGGTGCTGACTGTACTAGATACACATGTGTTTGTATATCTACTGAATGACCTTTGAACTTCGGAAGAAAACAAGTTTCTATTAGAAATGACCTTGTCCGTTGGTTCTCTTTGTCGTATGACGAAGCCATTTTCCGTCATGTTCTCGGGTGTGGAATTGTATCGTTATATTAATATTATCGCCTTTGTCTCAGTGGATATAGCATCCGTCAGTCTTGCACTTAATATACTGATCAGGGGGCCTAATATGGCTGCATTTATGCGCGACAAAATGTGAAATAAACATCCGTCACGTTCTGACACGTATATAAGTGCGAGAGTGACGTACCTATGGCTTCTGGTTGCCGCTGTATAGAAGTTTAATTCCTGTCATAATTATATTTAGTGACACTCACAAGATGAAGACATTAAGAATCATTAAAATTGGTTCACGCGTTTAGTTTCTAGATAAATAAACATATACATAATACATACATATAATATATACACGTTACCCTCCACCTATGGCAGTCGGGAAAAAATTTTTTTTTTTTTTGTAATTGACAGAAGTACTCGGCGCAACCGTCTAGCAACTTACGTCAATCTCATAAATATTCGGTAACGATAACGTTCTTCAAATGCGTCTTGTCTGGAACCACTGACCTCGTTTCGTATTGTTGCTTAGCGACCTGACATTTAAAATAAATACCAGTCAGTTTTCGTTGAACGCGAAAACTCCCGCCATGTTTTTATATCATTAACCTGCCAAAGTTTCGCGACTAGTTTTTCTTAGTTGGTGTCCACGTGTACCGACAATGGTCGAAGTTTCTCAAGCGACGGATACAAGGACTTAGTTCGGACAAATTGGAGTTTTTGGGGCGTGCGTATATTTTTATCTATACATATAAAATGCTTATCAGATCGTCAGTCCACCTTGTGGAAGGTCTGCCAACACTTCGTCTCCCGGTTCGCGGTCGCCACTCTAGAACCTTTCCGCTCCAACGGCCATCAGTTCTACGAGCAATGTGCCCCGCCCACTGCCACTTAAGGTTTGCAATCCGGTGAGCTATATCGGTTACTTTAGTTCTCCTGCGAATCTTGAATGACTGACTGACGGATCAACGCACAGCCTAAACCACTGATCGTAGAGACCTGAAACTTGGAGGGTGTGTTCTATGTATGACGTAGGCATCCGATACGAAAGGATTTTCCGAAATTCTACCCCTAAAAGGGGTGAAAGAGGGAGGCAAAGTTTTTATGGGACTAAGTGATTACTTGTAGACGTGTTTCGTATTTTATTGAAATTCATCCCCTAAGGGGGGGAAAAAGGGGTAGAAAGTTATTTTGAGGGTGATTTGCATTGAAGTTGATATCAATACTCCTTTTGATTTACAGTACCTACATCAATTTTTTTTCATGACACATGTTTTAAAACTTCATCCGATTTTATTCAAAAAAGGTGGAACACACATAAATCTACGCGTACAAAGTCGCGTGCGTCCTCTAGTTAAAATATATATATATTAGGGGACAATCTACACTCAAAAACTACTGGCCCGTATCAAACATTCTTTCACATATAAGTAGAATGCTATATTATCCCTGAGTAACATAGACTGATTTATTTTTCCGCGCGGACGGAGTCGCTGGCAACAGCTAGTAGTAACAGGTATTTTCGACGACGCGCTGACCCTGCCTATGAAGCTAGTGGTCCTGGTTTCAAATCCCGGTAAAAGCAGATATTTGCGTGATGAGCGCGAATATTTATTTCTGAGTCATGGATGTTTTCTATGTATTTGAGTACATTTCTCCCATAGCACAAGCCTAGAGCTTAGTTTGTGACTACGTCAATTGGTGTGACATAGTCCCCTGATATTTATTTTTTAAATTTCACAGCTATATCAATGCACTTTGGAATTAATTTTCTCAATTCAATAATATTATATTACACGTAACTACGCAGGGTTTGATATCTATATAAATTAATGTTTGTTTGTACTCTATGCGTTCCTAAACCATTGATCTGATTTTGATGAAAACTTGTTGGGGTCTTGTGTATTTTTATTTTTGATTTTTTTATGTGGCATGCAGGTGCAGCTATATTACGAATAGTTTATTTTTATGTTGGTTCCTTACAAGTTAGTTAGAGGCGTTGATCTACCAATCGACCCCATTTCCACCATTTCCCCAGGCAATGGCGATACAAATCTTCCACGCGGATGGTGTTGAGGGCAAAACCTATTAATGTTTTATACCTTTGCGCTTTTAAATTACTAGTAGTTGACCGATTTAAATCTAAACAAACTTAGATCTAGACTAGGTATCTTAATATCATACCGTAAGAAGATATAATCAAAAATATATATTGGATTTTGATGAACATGAGCTTTAATAGTGAAAAAGTGTAAAAATAGTGTATTACAATTTAGATGACTCAAAGTTCGCATCTCATAATAATATAATAACGAATAATGAGAACATATACTCGTAAAAACAATGTTTTAGGCTTTTCCGATCCTTAAAAAATTAACAGGCACATAAAGCCTTAAAGATTTCTGTTACACGTGATTAAGTATTTTTTGATACCTAAAACGCTTCTTCTTATATTTTCAAGCGATAACCGTATTAAAGGTACTGTGCATGTGTATACTGTGTTTTAATATGTAAAATCTGAAATTTGGAATTATAAATTTGAAACCAGTGCCTAAGATCATGACTTAAAAAAATGATAAATAAAAGTTTATTTATTAAATAAAATAACAGTCATATAAAATAATTAAAAACTTATCAAAAAGTTTGTTAAGTAACTGCCAGGAAGATCTATTAAATTTTGAAATAACATTTCTAATCAACGCGGATTGGACTTAATGAGACAAAGTTCTAAGTAATCTTAGCGTTATTGGCTGCTTGTCAACGCAGCCTCAATGCCACGCTGAAGTTATTATGAAATCCATTGAGCGACTCCACCGGCTCACTAATATCATTATTTAGTCCAATTTGCAGAATTACCCAGATAAATGTGTTTGAATTACCGTTTTCGTAGACCGATGCGCGCGCCGTAGCGGCGTAGCGCTCAGTCGAGTCGCGACGTCCGACCGAGCGCTACGAACGCTCGCTTAGTGCCGCGCGCGTAGCGAGCGAAACCGGTGACAGCTTATCCAGTGCGTATTTTTAGTGAAGTGCTGTGTTTTGTGTTGCAAGTGATAAGAACGAGGTAAGATGATTTATGTTTTTTTTTGGTTATCGTCATGAATTTATTATGTACACAAGTTCGAAAGAAATATGTAAGTTTTTTAAAAGTGTTCTTGCAGCGCAGAAAATAATCTTAATTTAATATACTATATCTAAGGTTACTTAATGTATTTAAAGAAAAATCAAAACACTAAGATCATAAATAATACTGACAAAATAAAAACTACAGAGCCTAACTTCTCCACAAAATACTATATTTAACAAAACTATGTTCTTACTGCTTCTTAAGGAAAAATATCCGGGAACTACTTCATACAAATTAACCAAGTTCCATGCTTGTCTGTTGGCTTATATTACCTATACATATTACTTACTTTACACACTTAAAAAAAATGTACTTCAAGACAAGAAATATCTTAGATTTAGGTACATTTTTTTGTGTTTATCACGCAATTATATCCAATTATTGAATCCGGAACCGTTGGCGTATTGAGATTGTAGTCTTGAGACTGAGAATGTGTATAGGTTTCAGATTCATCTCAACATCAGGATGCTTGTGCTTATATAAATTTGTATATCAATAAAAAAGTGGGGTCATTAATAACTACACAAGGTATTAGGGTCCTTATAATTATGTCTTATATTATATTATATTGATACATAATTATTTATATATAAATATTAAAAATTGGCCTTTGCCTAGTATTAGTACACTCATATTGGCTAGGAAAAAAATGATTGAAGAAACAAAAAAGTAACAAATACTAATATTCATTTAATAGAAATTACAGGTTTATAAAGTCCACATAGTACTAATAACATTTTTATGATACATTATATTTAATGAAACCCGAGAATTTATAATTTAAAATAAGCATGGTCATAACATTATAAATATTATAATCTAATAAATGTAACCAGATTTCTTGAATTCTTGATTTTGTAATGCGTAGTTTAGCTGTCTAGCCTTAATAGTTATTTATGTGACTGGTGCATAATGAGAGGCATTAATACACGAGTGTGGTTTTATGAAACGAGCCGATAGGTGAGTTTCATAATAAGATCACACGAGTGTTTTAATGCCTAATTATGCGTACAGTCGCATACATAACTTTATCTTCATGCATATCATAAGTTTTCTACAATATGTGAGAAAATTGTACCATGTTGCCTTGTATCTTAAAGAACCTGCATCTTAATGTTCACTTTAAAGTTTCGGTCACCGAAACTTTAAAGTGAACATTAAGATGCAACTACATCAATAACCGATACTTTAATGACATGTAATACTTTAATGTTAACATTAAAGTGCAACCACAGATACAGGTTTCTTAATATAGGCTGTTTGCTTATCGTTTCTAAACATATAATAGGGAAGTTATGATATGGATGTAGATAAAATATGTTATACTCACACATAAAACTTGCCATTGTTCACAGATGGTACCAATATGGACGTATTGGAAACATGTTACAGCTTGCATTTTGTTTTCAACACATAATTCAGTACCAAGGATGTATCTTTTTGCTAAAATGATACTTTGAGGCAGAAAAACATTTACGTGTTGTTAAAATCCTCTACGTGATTATATTTATTATTATTTAAGTATTTCTTCATTACAAATCACATACTTAGTTACAAAAAAAGCAGTTTCCGGTGGATTTCAAACTTACTTAGAGACGGTTGACTTACACAGAGAAATCACAATTACGAAAGAGTTCACACGGACATATAAACAACCTTCAAATAATTTAATGAATAAAATTTGAACACTGTGTTTTAAAGAGTATAATTCAAACTGTTTAATGACATAATGATATTGATTGAATGTGTGTGTGTGTGTCAATGACATTATGATGATGATGATGATTATGAAGAGATGATCTTTATTACAAGCTAACTTTGGCCTTCGACTCATCCGTACGCTTACCACTTTTCCCTAGGGAACTTTTTTCTTGATGAAAAGTATTTTGTGTCAATCCATGATAAGGAGTATATATGTATGTGAACAATTTTATCCTTATCCGTTTAGCCGACAAAACTTAATTAAAACACAATTATGTAAGTGATACATAATGAGAGGTCTTTAAACACGAGTGTGGTTTTATGAAACGAGCCGAATGCGTTAATAGATGCCTTATGATACGTGTGTTGATAAATAAAACATCCTGCAAACTTTCATGTTTATAATTTAAATACACACCATACTATATAATTATAACATTTTATTGTTATACAAGTCACTCAGAGGGCTATGGAGAGGGCTATGCTCGGGGTTTCTCTGCGTGATAGAATCAGAAATGATGATATCCGCAGTAGAACTAATGTTACCGACATAGCCCTAAGAATAGCTAAACTGAAGTGGCAGTAGGCGGGGCACATTGCTCGCAGGACTGATGGCCGATGGCTTCAGAAGGTTCTGGAGTGGCGTCCGCGGACCGGAAGACGAGCTGTAGGTAGGCCTCCAACAAGATGGTGATGACCTCGTCAGGATCGCGGGAGCGCGGTGGATGCGAAAAGCACAAGACCGGTCTGAGTGGAAAGCCTTGGGGGAGGCCTATGTCCAGCAGTGGACGTCTTTCGGCTGACATGATGATGATGATTGTTATACATTAGATTTACTTGTTTAACTATAATCTACATTAACATAGTATAAAACAAAATCTCTTCCCGCCGCCTGTCTGTCTGTATGTACGCTTAGATCTTTCAAAATACGCAACGGATTTTAATGCGATATTCATCAATAGAAGACAAAGGTTTAGAAGTGTATTAAATTCTGGATTATGTATGTATTTTAACCTTTATTAGCAGGTTGTGAATTAATTGTGTTATTCTTACAATTTCTATGTTCATTATACATTTAAAAAAAACATGGTAGGATAAATAATGATTAATTACTATAAATCATCCTTTAATTCTTTAACCATGTAAAATCAGTTCAGTTCATTAATTACATTAAATTACAACTGTCGATGTTTTATTACGTTTTGTAATGATGACGTATTGCTTTGAATCTCTCATTATAAAACAGTTACATAATGTGCATAGATGTGTTCAACAAACGGCCGGACACCCGTTTTAGGAAAATGACCTAAACATATTTACAAACTTGACACAACAATCGTTGTTCGAGAAATGCTATTACAGTGTTAAGGTTTTCTTTAATGATAATGATTAAGTATGGAAATTTCTTCTATCGTACGCATTATAATTGTATTAATAAGGTATTTATTTTGATGAATTTTATAACAATAATTGTTTTATTGTATATTTGACATTCAGAGCACAATTAAGGCAGTTTTTTATGTAACTGCCCTTGCACCTGCAAAGGTAGGGTTAAATGAAACTTTGATGTAAGCATTACTATCTGCAACTTTAATCTACACACAATAAAGTATCTTTTTATTTCATTTCATTTCATGTCATTTCATTTAATGTCATTTTATTTAGTGTCATTTAATTTAATTTTAATTAATTTATACGTGCAATACAATCCACAATAACACAATGCACAATATAATGTATAATTGGTATAACTTTTAAAACCTGCTGTGTCCTTATCTCTCACTGATATTTGCAATTGGCAAAAAGTGACAAAGCTCACTTCAACTGAAGAAGGTTTATAGTGTGTTTATGAATAAGGGGTAAGGTTTAATAGTTGAGATACAATTACATAGACGATGTGGTTCGTCTAGTTTGTTGTATCCCCTGTAAGCGGTTGCGGGTTTGATTGCCGGCAAACGAGTCTATGTCTCTGGTCTATAGACCAGAGACATAGACATAGACATAGAGGTGGTATAATCATTGTTTAAAATGCTTGTATCATCCGTATTTCTTGGCCGATTTTAATTTTCGTTTCACTTTTGGTGTATTTTCCGTATTTTCATACTTTGTTGAGAAATGCGATTTAAAGTACTAACCTAACCTAACTTTACAAATCTACATAAAATACTTATGTTTATTAAATTCTGTTATCTCGGCCTACAATGTTAGGCTTAAAGATTTTAGACCAAACGATACATAGGGAAACAAAACAAAATAAATTTTATGCGCTCTACATATATCAAAACCTTGTTTAAATAAAGTGTGAGTGAATTAGATTTTATGTTACAAAATAAAATAAATATTCCACATTAATTGATCATTATTATTTTCCTAAGTACTTATAATTTACGCCGCGTAACTTCTGCCGCATACAAAAGTCCAGCTGATCTTGCATCGCCGTGTGAACCAAACAGTATGTAGCAGAAATTGGGATTGTTCATATTTTTACAATTACTCTTATTCGAAAACCATTTCGAGGAATAGGGTTTTAAAGCCGTTCTGCATTATTAAGTTTTTAAAATATTTATTTATTTCTGATATTTCGACAACAGTATATTTAACTTTTGTTTGACTTTCGTTTTCGGCTAGAAGCCCTCGTAGGTGTAGGGTTAGGAGAACACCACTTGAAATAGTATGTTTTAATACACTATTACAATCACTTTTTATCATTAGATATCATTTAATTGTTGTAATTTATTAGAAACTGCCATCCCAAATTTAAAATAATCATGTCATCCATCAAATGTCTGCTGAATAAATAAAGATATTAAAACTAAACTATTGGGTTAAATACAAAATTAATGAAATTGGTCTCTTCAAATTACCTATTCTTTCGAATTAGAATGTAATAACCGTGAGTATTTTTTTTTGGTCCATCCCAATTACTCACAAAATTACGCTTGACCCTTACACTGCTCTACCACCAATCAAAAGTGCCAGTTTTGTTTGTAAGGGGGTAAGTGTACATATCTTTTTCTTTACAAAGTATAAAATGAAGTCGCTTTCCGCGTCTGTCTTTCGGTCTGTCTATACTAACTACTCCTAAACGACGCAACGAATTTAGATGCGGTTTCCATTATCAGTTATATAATTTTTCACATAAGCGAGGCGAAGCGAGGTCACTAGATTCGCTATAAAAAAACGTTGGTCGTTGTCTAGCACCTACCCATACTTATTTTGCGGGTGGTAGGACCTTGTGCGGGGTCCGTCCGGATCGCTACCACCATCCATTAACCTACCGCCAAACAGCAGTGTTCGCATTGTTGTGTTCCAGTTTGGGGATAAGACAGCCGGTGTAATGACTAGCATGGAGGCATTCCATCTTAGTCCTCAGGGTTGGCAGCGCATTTGCAGTCTTAGGCTTGCAGTCTTGTGAATGCGAATGTCTATGGGTCACAGTTTCCACTTACCATCAGGTGGCCTGTGTGCTCGACAGCCTTCCCTATGCCATAAAAAAAAAAAAAAAAATTGTCTAAAGTTTTAGTTTAGGACTTGGTACATTTATATAAGTTTGTTCTCGTATATTAGGTTATAGGTTATAGGTTGTGGCGGGCTCTTTTCCGCAACTCGACGACTTAAAAACTGCGCCTATTTTGCGTGAAAAAATTCTTGTATATTATTAATTATTAAAAATGAAACGTCATTTAAAATAAATTTCTAGAAGTAGGTAAGTTAAGGTGGTAGGTAGGCTCACTGACACAGTATTCAACTGTTTCATTTTTAAACCACGAATTTAATATTCGATATTGTATTTTAACTTTTGGTTATTCCCAAAAGACAAAAGAACCTTTTAAAATAATCAAGCAACATTATAAATGCGAAATACATAAATAAAAAATGGTGTGTTTTTTTCTGTAACGGATACACCTTTGGATGCCTTCCCAGAGGATAATAAGAGGCAATAAAACACTAATTAAAACGAAAAAAATATGAATAATAAGCCAAAACCTTCGTTAATTACATCCACCAAAAATCGTGATCAAATTATAAAACAAAAACAAAGCGGGAAGATCAACAAAACATTTATAAAACAAAGATTGATGGGGTTTGTTCTCGAATCCAGGTAGACTCAGAATTCCGTAGATTTACACAATTAATCATCTACGTGTCGGCCTAAGTAAGCAAAAAACAAAGTATTTATGTACCCTGGAGTTAAAAGGGAGTTGGTATGTGTAATGTGTTGATGGCGGTCATTATAGAGTGCTAAGGCCGAATTATGTCAACATTTGGATTAAGCTCTAGTCATTTTACCGCTTTTTATTTGACATAAATTATTTATTTGTACCTGTTAATATACCTAAACACCTGCTAAACGAAAGCAGAGCAACCCTGTGTGTGAAATTTCGTCATTATGATGGCATTGGCAATAATAATAATATGATTGACGTAAGCTAACGACAGATCGCGTCGACTGCTTATGTCATCTCCATATTTCGATATGAATGAATGATATGGTACAACAGAAATGAGTTGGCTAGGCGTACAGAGGGCCTACTATGGCTGCGTCTATATCGCGTCATCCGTCACTCTCGGACTTATGTATGTAGGACGCAGCCATGTTAGGACCCCAGGTTTCAATTAATATTATAAAACCTAGCTATTTTTTAGCATTGGTTTTAATTAATTATCAATTTAATTTTTTTAAGTGGCGCGTTGGTATGGTTTTCATTGTTTGCATATGACTGTCATTGTATCTATAACCGTTTAGAACACAACAGCTTTTCTTTAAAATTATTTCCGTAAAATACGTTTATTTAATTTAAAACTCAATAAAAAAAAATATTCAGTCGAGACACTGGCAAAATATCAAACATTTTAACATTTTCATCAATACTCTAATGCATTTTTATTTTAACTACCAGTGAAAATACAAATCCGGCAGCACATCGTTATTCAGTTAAATGTTTTTTTACTTTTAGCCGACGCTAAAGGTGAATGGCCAATTTTGTCAACGAACAGAGACAAAAGTTAAATTTGACTGCTGACATTGATAGATTTTATTAGGGAAGCGATTTCAGACAGCCATAGTGCTATAATCTGTTCAACTAACTGACATCTGATGCAGTTTAATAATAGCAAACTGCCTTAGTTTCAAACCGGTTTTAAAAATCGATGTTAGTTTAGGGATAATGTAGCCTCTTGTTATTATTTATAACTGTCTCATTTGAGCTTAGAAATTGCCTGGTATCGTCAGATACTGCTTCAGTTATTTTTATTTTAGGGTAGAGTATTCCTGATGTGGGCTGTTTTGACATCCAAAATACTACGCTTCATAGCCACCTAATAGCTAAATATTTCTTTGAATCTGTTAAATAGTTCCGGAGATTATCTAGTTATATGTTTATAAATTATATTATAAGTACCTAATAGGTATACTTTGGCACCCTTGTGGTTTGTTAATGTAAACAGTTTTTGGTTTGTTGGTGTAAAATTGTACTACAACTGTTCTATATAAGCTTTAGTAATAAATATACTAAAATGTTTCACAGGGATCCATCATAGGCCCCAAACTTATCATGGTACTTAAAAATAACATTATGCAAATAACTTAACCAGAAATAATAAAAATGGCTTTTAATGATACTACAAATGTGGTCCGTAAAAATTATACACCTATGCTTTATATACCTGCACTCGTTCTCGCATAACAAACAACCCTGTAAAGCAATTTTTGTCATTACACTCGGCAAATGTTATCCCAACCCGCGCTGAAACAATATTTTAATTACGACCTGCCTCCGGGGAGGTGTGGCGCGTTTTAAGACTTGTTAGAGAGTAAAGTGGTTGCTTAGTAAGAGTGTGCGGTTGTCAATTAACTGTGCTTATGGACTGAGATAATGGGTTTTTGTAAAATACTTGGATATATAATAAACTCTGTAGTCCCGCGTATTTGTACAAGTAACAAAAATGGAATAACAGTAGTTCAGGCATGGGAACTTAACTTACTATTAGTAACTTTTTTTTATATTTATGATTTTGTTTTTAATGGTGTTATAGTGCGTTCAAAAAATACAAATAAATATGTACTTGTCGGTCTGCCTTTAATTGACACAACACAGGAATCACAAGACACAATAACGGAATTTGATTTATTCATTGTTTTTGAGTGGCAACCATTTCTATATTAACATTAAGTACCGAAATTACTTATAATTTGCTACTTTTAACATAATGAAACATAATAAATGAAATAATTATTAATACTGAATAAACCATTTCTGTACTTTCATTTTTCTTTTCTTACCCAGTAGAATGGAGGCCAAGTTAGTCGTATTGATGAAGCTACAGGAGATTTTTGGCAAACAGTTGGTCAACTCTCACACACACAAACACACACACGCACGCACACACATACACACATTAAGTGTTTCATAACACACGACGACACGCTGGCCTAGTTGGTAGTGACCCTGCCTACGAAGCTAGCGGTCCTGGGTTCAAATCCCGGTAAGTGCAGATGTTTGTGTGATGAGCGCGAATATTTGTTCCTGAGTCATGGATGTTTTCTATGTATTTAAGTATATATTTCTCTCTATATAAGTACTTATATCGTTGTCTAGTACACATAGTACAAGCCTAGAGCTTAGTTTGGGACTAGGTCAATTGGTGTGACATTGTCCCCTGATATTTATTTATTTTATTTTATTTATTTATAATATCAACCTCTTCGTCATACTCGGCGTCACCCGGGAGATTTATTTATACAAACCTCGTCCTGAAAATCACAACCTCAAAAAATAAATTAACCTCCTTATATTCACATTCATTTCTGTTTAAATAAACCGAAAATGAAACCCCGTTCGGTTGACTAAAACTTACCATGAAAACAAAAACTCGCCGAAACGAACAAAACGCGTAAAAACCCAGTGAAAAGCGTAAATGACAGCTCGCATCATGTATTGTTCTTTGCGTCCATCTAGCTCCATGCGGGGTGTATGTCCCTTACACGCTGTGTATTCTCCGGATGTCAGTGTACAATGAAGCGCCAAAAGCAATTATGCTTTCGTATATCAATTGGTGTCACAGCAATGGAAATGTACATGATAGAGCTAACAAATTGGTTGCTGAGAATTTTATTGTGATTAGAATATTAATGACTTTTTTTGACAGTTTCAATAAAACCTGATTCATATAACAAACAGTTGAGAAAAAACACTTTGTATGGTAATAGTTTTAACATGGAGTTTATATGGCCGACCAGTTAAGTTTAACTTGGGTAAATTAAAAAAACCTGAATAATAAAGTTCTTTTTTTGTAGCTTAAGCCTGGTTTACTAGTGGTAGAAGGGGAACCGTCTTAAGGGCATTGTGTGTTTATACGGCACTAAGGGTAACTGCATAGCTTACCTATAGTATCGCTTTTTCATTTCATCGCGTTAATAATCACAATAGTAGAATGTTAACCAAGAGATGAAAATGGTCACTTTAATTGCATCCCGAGATATTTTGGCTGCGCCTATAGTATAATTAAAGGGTCCATTAATAATAAATTGACACTAACTTTATCCAGTACTTCGTCCGCGTGAGCTCCAGCAAAGTGCTGCCACAAGGGATGGTCGAAGAGGTACACAAGGCCCATCTCCCCCAACCTCCCCCCTCCCAATAATAATAATAAAATTTCGATCGGGACAGATAAAAAGAAGTTTTCACTACGAAAGTTTGGCGAATAAAACAGTTGTAAAAGGAAATTTTACTGCTTGGATATCTTACCGGTCCTGTTAAACGCGAGTATATTTATAAAAAGCCATTAATGCTTGGTTCTCTTTTGTTGAACACAGTCCGATTGTACTCATGTGTAATTGAGTTAGGAGCACAAAGGCTCGATTGGATAATGTTCTTGCGATATCATTTCGCAGCGGATTGCTATCCCAACCATTTGTCATTCATTTTGTCATTTTGTTCTGTGCGTGATTTACGTCACTTACGATAAGTTTATTGGTGACATTTGTGATGAATGGCAGTCGTAATCAAAGAGGTTTAGCCAGCCGTTTCATGAACGGGTCGAATTAATTGTTAATTAATAATTAACAAGAAATTATTGAAGCACACTATAAATAGCTACACACTTTAGTAGTACAAACAGCAACACTCTTAACAGTACATCGGTGGACCTTATTACAAAAGGCATGAAGTCTACCGATGGACAGTTAACTGTGTGGGCGATGGTACCTCGTCGCTTAAACGGAATGTTTGAACTGCCTCACGAGATTTTTTAATCAACAATTTTATGATAAAAAACTATAAAAAGAACAACCCCTCTAGCAGGTCAGCTCGCGGCATGGTCGCGGTCATGGTCTAGCCCAATCGTTTGCGGAGGGGAAAGCTCTAGGATCTCCTGAGGTGTCTATGAGCCAGAATGACAGCGCCTTAATAAAGCTTTTCATATGGGTTGAGCATGATCCCATGGTCACCACTGCAAGTGCCACGAATTCGTAATTACGATAATCGTATGTAAGTAAATTCGATATTATTGGTTTTATGATTTTTGATATACAAATGGACACATGAAAATGTTTTTTGTGGTATTCTGAAGGCGAACGAGCACACAGGACACCGATGATAAGTGGGATCTGTGGGTTTAGACATTTGTATTCTCAAGACTACAATCTTAAGACTGTAATCCTAAGTTCGTAAATGCGTTGCCGACCCTGAGTAAACTTTCCGGTTTATTTTATTCCTACATCTGAACACAACAATGTGAACACTGCTGCTTGGCGGTAGGTTAATGATAAGATGGTGGTGGTGATCAGGACTGGATGATGATTTGTATATTTTTTTAATGGGAAACTTGAAAAAGAACCCTCCTGACGCAAACTATCTGAATTATCTGGATAAACTCAGAATGCGAGACTCTTTTGATACGTGAATACTTTTGTTTTTGGCATGACGCCATATATTATATTATATGATATTTTTTTTATATGTATACGTATTTGACAATAGTGGCTAGTCACGATTTTTTTTTGG
Source organism: Acleris sparsana (assembly GCA_923062465.1). Classification (NCBI taxonomy): domain Eukaryota; kingdom Metazoa; phylum Arthropoda; class Insecta; order Lepidoptera; family Tortricidae; genus Acleris; species Acleris sparsana. Next base: position 4,013,735 of record OV281288.1, read on the forward strand.
TAGATGTGCCTTCCCGAAAAGAGAAAAAAAAAATTAACTGATAAAGAAAGAAGTTTTTTTCATCTATGTTTAAGGAGAGGAATGTTGTAAAAATATGCGTTTCCATTTCCCCCTTTCAACTCAATCGGTCCAGTAGTTTGCATGTTACAGACAGATGCACGAGTGATCCTATAAGGGTTCCGTTTTTTCATTTTTGAAACCCTACAATCTAGAATCCTACAAAGTAGATGTTTTATTTTTATGCGTTATCCCCGTGTATTGCATAACTTTTTATTATTTGATCCAAATACGTATTAATTTTTAAATCCATCATAATATTATAAAACAAATTTAAGTTGTAATCATGTTTTATGTGTTATTTTCCGCACTGTTTAAGATACTCTCGTGTATTTCTGATTTCCACAATACAGGCTACGCCCAGTGTGGTTTTTCTGCATCAGTATAATTTGCATTTGTTAAGAAAAAAATGCAGTTTCAATAAAATGCAGGTTTTACGTATTCGTCTTCTCATTGCAATGCTCAGCCACTGCGCTCCCTCTATTTTATGTAGGTGACTTGAGGATAGTTTTCTAGGCCATCCTAATGAGCTACTTAAAAATCCTTGTGGCCTGGATTTCTTTTTAAACATTGGGTACTTTTAAAATAGAACATTTTAGAAGAAGAACTTAATTCTAAATAAGAAAATGATATAATTTTACTTTATTAAATAGAAGGATAATAACTACCTACGCTTATTTAAAACTGCTTACGATATTATATTTTAATAAATGTTTACTCAATAAACAACAGAATGAGAGCCCTATATGGTGTGAACAATTCTGACACCATAATGTGTAGGTATAAATACGCAGATAAAGTATCAGAAACATTGTCTCAGATGTACAGTCAAGTGCAAACATATGTATGGAAAGAATCCTCTCATAAATATCTTACGAAGTTCTTATTACACTGGAATAAGTTGCATTAGGACATATTATTGAGATATTGTGCTAAATTATAATTTTACACTTGACCAATAATTATCTATGGTTTTTTTTAATGATCGCCATGTTTTGACTGCTTTTTAGTGTCCCGTAATTAACAAGAAACCATTATAGTTTATAGTTAGCTGATGATAGTTATAAGGGTAAATATTATAGGGTAGGTATTCGCAGCTTTAAAAATATATTTGCATGTTTGTTTTCATTTTAAATAATTTAAATAAGAAGGAAATACCCAAACCGGATGTGTGACGCGATCCGGAAGCAGCTTGTGGTTAGCAAAAGCTGTTGCCAAACCTTTTGCGGAGTAACTTTAGTAAGTTTGTTACTTCGGTATTTTGATTTTTACATTTTTTACATGTTTGTTAGTTATCTAGTTAAAAAATCATTATACCTGCTGAAAGACACTTACTATATTCTATACTAGAAGGCATTCTCTATGGATCGTTAATTGGTTGCTTGTGAGAGAATCCAATCCTTTCAAATTTTCAAGTAAAATTTCATAAAAGCGCGGTGTTTAAACTGTTCTTGAAACATGCTCTGTCCTTATGAGTCATTGTAACATTAGAATTTGACAGAAAGGGACAACGAGTAAAAAATATAACTATTAGATAGATAAAAACCACCGATACGATGGTGACCCCGTCTTTCAAAGCTGATATCTCTCAAACGGCTCAACCAATTTTAATAAAACCTTGCTAGAAACTACCGCTAAAAAACGTGCTTTCAAATAAAATAAAACGAATCCAAATCTGTTCACCTTTTTAAGAGTTACGGTGCTAGTGACAGATACACAGACCTACAAGTCAAATTTATAACACCCCTCTTTTTGCGTCGGGAGTAAAATTGTTATTTATGCGACTGGAACATAATAAGATTACATGAGTATTTCAATGCTTAATTATGCGGCTGTACCGCATAAAAAAACGTAAAAATATGGTCTACATTTTCAAAACTTTATTTCCTGTTCTTCGGAACTATTCGAAAGTTCGAAACAAATGACTAACATTTAATTTAGGCATAATATTTATAATGCACGTATGAATGTCAAAAAGCATTACCTACCAGCATTATTCGATAATCATAACAAAATACGATTCGATATTTTTAAAAAGATGTTCGAAATTTGAATGTGGTTAATGTGTTGGCTACTTATACTGTAATTTAAACATTACGATGCAACCACAGATATAGGTTTACTAATATAGGCCATTTGCCTATCGTTTCTGAACATATTATAGGGAAGTTATGCCATGGATGTAGATAAAATAGGTTTATTGAGCGTTTATCTATAAGGGGTTAAATCTCTATTACCAATAAGAATTTATTTATTAATTTTATATATATTTTTTTTTGTGTTTTTTTTTTTAATAATTGTTTTTAATTTTAATTTGACATCTGGAGACTCTTTACATCTCCAAAATTGACCGTGGAGACTTTCTTTCTACATCTCCCTTGTTTTGTGTTTTTTTTTAATTATTTTTAATTCTTAATTTTAATTTGACATTTGGAGACTGTTTACATCTCCGAAATTGTATTATTTATTTCAATCCGACAATTTAATTATTATTACTACTGGGACCTGTACATCCCTGTGACATTTAAATTGTGTAGCTTAAGTTTAGTATTGTAATGTGATTTATTTGGAAAAAACGGCTTACTGTTGAGTTTCTTGCGGCGCTTCTCCTCAACAGTGGTCTCTTTGGAAGCGCTGGTAGACTCAGACTTGTAAAAGTGCCTACAGGGCCTACTTACAAAACTTTTTAAATAAAATAGAAGTGAAACTAGGGATTATGACCTATTAAAGTCCATACATAAAATTAATTGGCTATTTGATCTAAAAACTATTAGCGTATTGCCTTACCCAAGGCTCTTAACATAAATACTCTTAATGATGTCTAGACTGGCTGCCAGATGCCCTCAAACCTGTCATGTCATCTGAAATAATTACGCTACTAAAGTATGTCTGAAACGAGCCACAGCCTTAGTTTAATACTTAGGTCATCACAGACTTCAACGCCCCGCTCCAATCAGCACCGCTTCAGCTTGAATTGAAACATTGAAAAGTGAATCACAGAACAAAGTTCACATTTCAATGTTTTATTTTGAGCTAAAGCGTGTGTTGTGGCCTTTTAGGCGTTATAAATACCTCAAATTGTAATATACAAATGAATCTGTAAAGGCCTACTTCTGCTGATTGGTTAGGTAAAACTTCACTTATTAGTTCTGTCAAAATATTTGCTGTGTATAGGTACCACAATCAACATCAAGCAGGGGATTCGTTTGCAACGTTAAAAGATGGCGGATGTGTAATTTGTTTTAGCTTTGTATTTTTGCGTATTTAGGTGTTCAAAGCTATTTGTGATTTGTCCTTTTTATGCCTTTGTGTTGCACAGTGATAGAAGACTTAGACTTATTTCGTGTATCTGGCATTTTACTTCTCGTTTTAAGTGGACACGCAGTGGTGCAGAGGTTAAAACTATCTTGACCTCTGTCCTACATATCACCGTACAACGTTGCCCCCAATCTTCCTGGAGAAGATTGGATTGTATTGTATTGCTATATTGATTTATACTTATATATATTTGACACTGGCGAAATCACTTCATTGTGGAAACGCCATATCCCCGCGGTAGTAGCTGTTGAAGTCGCCGCGGGGCAAAGAAGAAGAACATCAAGCATAATTATTTTCAAGTTGTGTAAGTTTAGACGTACGCTGCAAACAGTTTTTATTACAGCTTCACGGATCCATGCCCCTCAGTGGCCGTTTCCATTCACATTCCAAAAATAATACACTATTTTTCAAATACGAACGAATCACTCCAGGCATGCGACTATTCACGCTATTGAGGTGAATCCACACCGCATTCAAAGCTGCACTAAAAAACTGCACGCATTCAGTTCAATCGCACTCAAAATCTGACTGACGTTCATTTGCCGACACCATCGAGCACAGACGGCTCAAAGACAGCGAGTTCTTTTGTGATTCAGCGCGGCTTTGTTGTCTGCTTTTGTGCGCAGTCACTCCGCTGTGGACAGCGTATCTGTGGATTAGTGGACTTTCTGAAAGGCGACAGTATTTCGGCGGTGAAATGTCTTAGGTAATACAGTGATAGTTGTCTGTGGTCGGTTTTTCGCTTTGCGCTGGGTCTCTGTTCCACAGTGTGGTAACCTATCTTGCTTTTGATTTGTACATTTAATAGGTTTAAAAAAAATACTTTTATTCATGACAAATAACAACAAACAACAGAGACACACAAGATAAGAGTTTTTATTATTATTTATTCTTCTTTAGGGTTTGTTATACCTTTATAAGGATACCAAATTTAATGGTCGTATTTTTACTGTTGTTACGATACTACAAATAAAACATATTATGTTGAACAAAAAAAGATTTTTGTATGGTGACCCCTTCGTTTTTAGGGTTTCGTACCCAAAAGGTATCAACGGGACCCTATTACTAAAACTCCGCTGTCCGTCTGTCCGTCTGTCTCTCACCAGGCTGTGTCATGAACCATGATAGCTAGACAGTCGAAATTTCACAGAAGATGTATTTCTGTTCCCATACCCATTTTGCCAGTTTTGCTAATGGTGTATAGATAATGGTACGGAACCCGTCGTGCGCGAGTCCGACTCGTACTTGGCCAGTTCTTTTAAGTTTCAGTATTTATCATTTATTTGTCTGGGGATCAACCGCTACCTATTACGGTTCAAAACATACAGCTCTTTAAACGAACGGACAGACGACAACGTAAGCATATTAATAGGTTCCCGTTCTACTCCCTTCGGGTACAAAAACATAAAAAACGTTAAATGCTGTGTTAACTTTATACTCCAGTATCTATGCTATTTCTAATCGCTGGGTTCGTCAGTATATTTGACGAGTCCAAAGCTATCTCGGTCAAGAATAACATTGTGGGTCACTGGTGCCGGCACAATGGAGTTGGTCCCGGCGTCTAACATGGCTCATAGTTTCCTTTTATTTAATTGCTTAAGTTCCTAATGAAGTGCAGTTCTAGAGAATTTTGATTAAACAACGCGTTCAGTCTTGAACGTGTGTTGGGTAGAAGGACGTATGGACGGACAGTGTGTGTGATAAAATAGTGTGATACAACATGCTTGGAAATGTTAACCTTACTGTTGGAAAAACGGCCTGCGAAGTTCTGGAACGCCAAGGCAAAATATAAATGAAAACGTTTTACACGTTTTGTTATTTAAAACTATGTTTGGACTAGGATAACTAACTCCAAACAGCCCAAACACTCGTACAATCAAAGTTCTACCATGTTGAGTACTTTTTGAAATTTGACTAAAATATAGCGTTCATAACAATACAATTGCCGGAATAACTTCAACGCGTGTGTATGTTATAATAATTTTACCCCAATTTATACATTTTACATTTATTTAATTTAACTGTCTGTTTTGAATTTAAATGGGATTATGAATACCTATAAAGTCGATGATGATCACGACGAATGTATTTTTTTTTGAAAATTATTATTCGTCCCAATTGTGTTCAAAATTATTATTCGTCCCAACTCACACTTCACCATTTTTCACTATTTCTTGGTTTTGTCAGGGTTCGTACTATAATCATACCAAATTTGAAGCTTGTACGTTTTACCAAAAAAAAACAACCTGCTATCTGTTACGGTTCAAAAGAGACAGACAGACAGACAGACAGACAGACAGACGTACAGTGTAGTAATAGGGTCCCGTGGTGCACCCTTCTGGTACGACACTCTAAAAATAAGTTTGTTGTTTTGTTAATTCAGCATTTACAGCTCAACGCCGGTCTTAAATTTGATACTGTTTCTGAGAAAATAGCGATAAGTTCTACTTGAAAAAAGTATGTAGCTTTAAAAACCTAGAATCACACATAAAAAAGTCAAATAATTTTAATTTCCTCACAACCCTATCACGCATGAAAACCTCTAAACAGCTACGATAAAACTAAACAACAATTACACCATTTCTTCGGCAGGGCTACCCAAAACCAAAACCAGTGAGAATTGCCCTAGTAGTAATTAAAGGCACAACCCTAACCACACCCTCCAGCCCTAGAACCGATTACCCACATCATTACGCCCTCTGGTCTATTATTTAATACCAAACACCCTATCTGCTAGGAGTCGACTCGTTTGCATGCATTTTTAACGCTGGCGGTCGGCTGCTCACACAAAAGTTTTTTTAATAAACAGTTTAAGAAAATTTAAGTGTATTTTTACGCTTAATTCACGCTTGATTATTTCATGCATCTTTTGCGGCATGCAATTTATTTATAACCAAAGAGAACAAATATGAATATCTTGATCCCTAGCCAAAATGCATTACGCTAACTAGCGTTTCTAATCGTTTTGTTTTTAAACCAATCGCGTCACGGTAGAACGAAACGAAAAGAAACGCTAGCGTAATGTAATGCGTAATGTGTCCCCTTCAGTGGTCTCTCTTAAGAGAAATTTAAAAACGTTGTGGTTGGATGAGTCATGAAGCTAAGCCCCTTTAAGAATTATGGTTATTATTTATATATGCATATAAATATTTATATAAGTTTATATATTAGTTTATTTATGTGTATTATATATGTAAGTTTATATATTAGTTTATTTGTTTTATATTTATTTTGTGCAAAACTTGTATGTGTCCAACCCTATGCATTGCCCTTACTCATCTACTTCAGGGTTAGCTGGAAGAGATCCCATTTAGGGATAAGTTCGCCTTTGTTCATTCGTTTAGTAACAATATTGTAATATTTATATTTTTGTACAATAAAGAGTTTACATACATACATACATAATGTACCTTGGCTATGGCCTAAGGAGGCGTAGTCAAGACGCGCGCTAAGTTCACGATTTTTGAAAATCTACTAACTGTATAGGATAGACACAAGCTGATCACAGATCGCGTCCACGATTGTGTCAACTCCCTACCTACATTTCAACTCGATAGAAGATATAAATGTTAGCAGCGTTGGATACGAGAAGAAGAAAACATTACCGATTACAAAACTATAATTATAAAAGTTATGTATTTCGTCCTCGTATACTAAGGAAGACTAGGAAGTAAAAATGAAATATTATTTATTGGTACAAGTGGAAAAAAACATTTTAAAAAAACGAACGAACTTACAAACTTACTTAAAACTACACTAATCTAACAAACTACTACCAGTGGGCATTGTTGCCAAAATGCTGGCAGCATTGCCACGTTAAATAGATTAATCTTTGTGCCAAGAACAGGCCAGCATTTTGGTCACAAGTTGCGTCAATCTGGCGCTTTGATACCTCTTTAAAAATACTGTGTGCTCTAGGTCCCCGCGGTAAAGTTTCGACTTCAAAAGGCTCAAATATAAGTTGGCAGTATTTGCACCTAAAGGAAATTAAATGAAAATTGAATTAGACTTAGACATCCATAAAATAACTATTTTCTTATATCTCTTTTATTAAAGCGTTTACATTATAAGTTTTTTTTTAATTAATGCACATATGCCCATTAAATGTCTTTATGTTTACTTCTGTACAGTGGATAGGAGAGTGACAGGTGTCAAGGCAAGGCATTTAACGTTTGTTCAACTGGGTAAAAACTTTGTATGGCGGCCGATTCCGGCCCGTTCGACATAAGAGCCATCCGCGGCGCGGTCGTTACGGCAAACTGAGTCAAGTATCGCCGCGTATCGTCTCACACGTTGTTACGTAATGCTACCACACTGCGGCTTTTTACAACTTACTTACTTTTTAACTCCGACAACAAACTGGGGCCTTAGAGAAAAGCATAATAATTCCGTAAACGATATTCAAAAACTTGAAAAAAAAAGTACGTTAAAAATAGGTGTCGAGCGCAATTGTCCGGCGTTCGTAGAATGCATCTTATCTAGGTCGACTGGCATTATTAAACTTTGAGTGGTAGTGCTAATCCTGGTCGCGGCACCATTGGTGATGCGGTTTGCAGTTTACAAAAGAAGTCTTGTAAAATCCAGTCGCACTTTTAACCCTTAAATGGATTTTGACCGTTTTAAAGGACACAGCGATTAAATGCTCACCCTTCTAATTTCAACGAACTGTCGCATAGATTCAGTACCAAGTGACATTAATTAGTTTATCTCTTTCCCACTTATGCATTAAGAACGACTATGCACAAGACCAGAACAAGACGCGAGCAAATTAAAAAAAATACAATTTCATCATTTGAAAATTTACATGATAGTTTTTGTAGTTAAGGTTTTAAAAAAAACAACCTCTGAAAAGTAGAGGGATAATTTAAGGGTTATTTAGGTAGCATTTCATCCGATAAATATCGATTTTATGTAACGCTACAATATTACCTTGAGTGATAGTGTTAATGGGCGGTTTAAAAAAAATGTAAACGTAAATATGTATATAAAGATTAAAATAGGCGTATCTAAAATTTTGTTGGTGTTTATTGAATTTCAAATTCAATAAACGAAGCAGATTCAATCCTTACCATTTAGAGTAATATGCAGACATAGGAATCCAGGAGGCAAAATCTTATGCCAGGTAGGGAGTTCCTATATCAATAAACTCAATTATCGATATTTTGTAAGTATTGTTCTGAAGACGAGTATGTAATTCACACAGCTTATTTAAGAATATTTTTTGCCTATGACTTCCACAGAAAGTCATTTAGCCACCTGAAATGGATTTATCAGCCAACACGGAGACGTTTAAAGTTCGAAAATTTGGAACAAATTCTGATCGTTTATTTTAACAATAGATGGGATAGTAATGAAAATAAAAATTATCATAAGTAAACTTTCAAAAACCGTTTTGAAAAAAAGAAAATTACCTTGTTATTTCGTTTATTTTTACAATTTTAATAAAGTAATATTTTTACAAACATAACTTGGAGTGATCACTAGTGTACAGAACAAGCATCGATAATTGAGTTTATCGATATCGAGACGACACGCGGGCCTAGTTGGCAGTGACCTACGTAGCTAGCGGTCCTGGATTCAAATCCCGGTAAGGGCTGATGTTTGTGTGATGAGCGCGAATATTCGTTCTGAGTCATGAATGTTTTCTATCTATTTATGTATATATTTTTCTATATAAGTATTTATATCGGGTGCGTAACGATCGATATAAAAATATTTTCTATAATATCAGTCGATATAACGCTCATTTGATATAATAATTAAATCATATAACAACATTTAATATATTTAAATATGATATAATTATCATTTTATATAACGATGATTTGTTCTAAAAATATTTTATATAACATGCATTAAGTATAATGCATATTTACTATAATCAACTTATGATATAAAGCTAATTTCATATAAAGTACAGTTGGTATAAAAAAATATAGTAACCCCTATTGTCGAAGTTGTTGACCAAAAAACACCCTGTATAGGTTAGGTTAGGTTAGAATTGTGTCAAGGCGCGAAGCGCCATAACTACGCGGAATAGGAGCTCCGCAAAGCGGAGCTCCGTCGACTTTGCCTCACTGTCAGCGTTGTACCAAAAAAACATGCGACAAAAAAAGTTATTCCAAAGAAATATACTTAACAACTACCAGAAAAGTAGTTTAGGTTAGGTAAATAAAACGCAATAAAAAATAATATACCACTTGATAGTTATACAATATGTTTTTTATACAAAATGATGATTATACCAAATGATGTTTATAATAAATAAACGATATACCAAATGATAATTATAGTAAATAAAAATAGATATTTTGATAATATACCAATCGTTTATTATATAAAATGAGTGATTATATCCTTTAAAATTATGTCAAATGTTATTATATTAAATTAAATTATATTAATTATTTTTATACCGATCATTACACACCCATTTATATCATTGTCTAGGTACCCATAGTGCAAGCCTAGAGCTTAGTTTGGGACTAGGTCAATTGGTGTGACATAGTCTCCTGATATATCCCATAATAATATAGGAACTCCCTGCTTGTCATGAAATTTTGCCCCCTGGATTCCTATGTCTGGTAATATGGTTGCACTTACTACCGTAGTATTTTATGGGATACCAGCATAATTGGTCTTATATATAGCAGTACCTACATTTATTTTTCGTGACGCAACTTACTATATTTACCGTATACAGAACAGATGCTTATGTTGGTTATAAGCAACAAAATTGTCGGTAGTGGTATCGCCAAGAATTGTATCAGGCGGTAAAACGCTAGTAGGATAGCCGACCTACGATGCAGGCGGTCTCGGGTTCAAACCTAAGAGATAATATTTTTAACATCTGTTGATTTCTGTATATTTACGTGATATTTACCGACTTATTTATTTATTGCATTTTGCACAGAAGAAAGCTTCTTCTAAGTACAACCCTGTTAGGGTTGCAACACGTAATTTGAACAACATAACATTTCTGTTATAAAATAACTAATAATAATCTATAGCTTTTATGAAGTTAAACATTCGGGAAGTACTTTTAATTTAGTAGTCTTTGGAAACTCATAGCTAAAGTACAAGCTATTTATGTGAATTTGTGCGTCAGATATTTTTTAGTTAGTACTCTTTCTCGTAACATTGGCTTTTGTTTTCATAATTAGGATATGCCTCCGGGGATCCCAGAGCTGGCGCTTACCTCTCCCGAAGGATAGGTTTAACTATCGAGAGAGGTACGTAACGTATCATGGGTATAATGCCGCGAACAGATTTATTAGAGGGGGTATTCTTTTTGTAATTGTGTGCGCAAATATTTTTTAATAATTCAGGTTTTGAGTAATATAAAAAAAAAAAAGGTTACACTAGTTTTTATTTATTGTAAATATTATTGTACAGTTTATAAAGTGTATTTTTTATCTTCATTTTATTTGCAAAGATGTAAGTTATATGAAATAAATAACTTTGTAATAGAATAATAAATGTATTGTATTGAGAAAAATGTCATTAGAATACAAATTTTATTATGTTATAGTCCATTTTAATAGCGATCTAATCTTTTGGACTTGGCATATTGTTTATTTAGGAAAAATATCTCCGTTATAAACCTTGAATAAAATATAACATGAACGAGGCCAACATAGAAAAGCTTTTCTAACTAATTACAATGAACAGATAGAGGCCTTGTGCTTTAAGACGACAATTAACCAAGAAAAATAAATGTTAATTAACAAATAGTGAGTTAATTGCTGAGGAACGTAATTGCGTTTGTTATAATGAGGGTAAAAGGAAATTTTACGCCCTCAAAATGGAAATTGCCTCTCAGAAACGTTTCTTTTCTGCTGCCTTCGCTTTGAGCACAGATTGTGATGGCTGCTTCACGTTATTACGTGAATAAATGAGCAACATTTAATGGGGGTAAATTTGTGCTTGGGAGTTGACGACATGCGGCCAGGCGACCGCAGAGCTGAAAAGGGTTATAACAGTGTTGAAAGCAGCAAGTGTTAGGTAAGAAACACGGCGAAAGATAACGAGGCGGCGAAATGGTAAGGAATTGAGACACGTTCTAGTTTTACAATGTACGTAGATACAATATATCTTCTCCCATTTACTTACCATCTTCAAAACCACTTCGTTAGTTTTCTTTCCCGTCCGGTCAATCCTTTCCATTCTTTGCCAACACCACATCACAAACGTTTCCAATCTTTCCCTGTCTCTCTGTGTCAGTGTCCAAGTCTCGCTACCATACAACGCAATGCTTCAGATGAAGACTTTATCCGAAACTTTAGAATGTGGAAGAGGAAATATGTTGGGAGTTTGTGACACTTGATACTGCACGACGGTTTGTTTTTTAATGTTTTGGAACAAAGAGTAAAAGTGGCAATTACTCCACCAACGCTAGCTCTCAAGCAAGCAAAAGTCTGTCCACTGACTGACACTGTGGGTTACCCTCATTGACTTGTCAGGTATTTATGTTTTTTTTTTTGACAAAATATTTGGGATTTTCACTTTTAATGCACCTTTTGGCCAAGGCTAAAATAATTTCCAAGCGTTCCGAAAATCACTGGATAGCTACGAGTACTTTAATTTAAAAAACGAATCAAAATGGCAGATTAAAAAAGTAATGCTTTAGGTGTTAATAATCCATCGAACCCCTATCATGTAAAGTATTAAAGCAAAGGGTTTTATATTACAATGCTAAAATAGATACATGAGTTTTATAATTATAAAAAAGAGTTGCATTTTTTGGTAATATTTATTCATCGTTCGAATTACACTACCTAGAGCAATTCAAATTCGTGAAAAGAGATGTCCGTGGCTGGCAAGGGAAGTGCCAGAAACGTAGTTTTAACGAGAAGTTTACATGCGTTTTTCAAGTTACTGGTATGTAATGTGGCATTATGTATACCACATAAAGCAATAAATGAATTATTACTATGGCTGTCTTAAAGACATCGTTCTGATTTCTGCACTTGTTTTAAGCCTATCAATTTCTCTAAAACATTTAAACAGCATAAAATTACAACGACTTGTTTTTTTTTTACTACTAATTACTATTATTATACATAAAATCTTTCGTAAACAATTATCTAACTGGTAGTGAAAACCGGAGCAAAATCCATTGCGTGGATCCTCCTGAGGTAGCCGATATACAGATAAATAAACAGACGTGGGAAGTTTGTTTTATACTATGTAAAGATAAAGAAGAATATCTGACGTATTGTATATTAAATGTCAGATAAGTACAACAAGACAAACAAAATATGTCGAACATTCCTTGTAATGCTTTATGAATGACTATGCATTATAAAACTATTATTATTGAGAAGGCAAGATTCAGAATAAACCATTTTAACTAATTATAGCATTTTTTATATGTTTTTTTAATCAATTCAATGATGGAGCTGTTCCTTTGAAGTGGTTGTGCATTGCTACACAGAGTTTACGCATAACTGGCATCATTTGTAGCAATTTAAGAGGTGTACACAATTATTGTCGATTATACTTGTGTTTGCTCGTTTCTTGGAGCTGCACTTATTAGATGCATTATTATTATGACACAGGGTCTCTTTATTACAGGGTATAAACCATATCGCCTCTGGTATTATTTTTGTCAAGTAAATAAGAGCTATCAAAACGTTGACTATACGATAAAAAGGCAATATGTTTTCTATCGCCTAGAATAACAGCCCAGATTACCTCATCACTAAATGAATGATCACACTTTTCGTTTCTATACAGTAATTCCACACTCTATTCCCAACATTGACCGATATAACTCCCATTTCCAGCCCAACAAAGACTTCAACATTGACATAAAGACTCACAATTCAGAAACTCTCGAAATGCAATTACATGAAAAATTGTCCCGGGACCGAACAATGGCGTAAAATATCGTGCCCCGGACTACATTGTTTTCTTTCCCGGGAACTTGTCAATAGGACTGCTTTAGTCTCATTTGGGTAATGATGTTTGCTAGGTTCTTTAGGTTAAGAAAGTGGGTTTGTTGGAGCAGGGGGTGTCTGAACTAAAATCGTTTGAATTATTCGTAATCGTATATCTTTAAAGTGTTAATAGAATAGTGACGCACGTTAGTCTAGATGGTAGCGACTCTGACTTCTGAGTCTTTGATGTTTTCTATGTATTTAAGTATATAATTCCCTATATAAGTATTTATATCGCTGCGTAGTACCCATAGCACAAGCCTAGAGAGTTTTGGGATTTGGTCAATTAGTCTGGATTGTTCGTAACAGAAATAATTGATTCAATGTAAACATACATTTAAAACAAATGACAAGCAAAACAACACATTTAACTATAATAATTTAATGATAATAATGTAAGTCCAGTTTTTGCGATACATTGTAACATATAAATGTAACGCGGTTTATTATATATAAGGAAGGAATGAGATCTGGGTATGACGCATAGAGAGTTGCATTCTCAGGATTGTAATCCTATAGCCGCAAATGCACTGCCAACACCGAGAGCTGAGATGCAATGTCTCTATGCTTCGAGTAGAGACAAAATATCAAAACAATGTAAGGATATTTTTGGATTCTCTAAATTATCGCAGAAAATTTAATTGCTGATTATCATTTCGCAACCAATCATTCTCAGAATTTAATTTCGCCGATTGATCATGTGTCTTACTTGTCAAAAGTTTTCGTTTTTATTTACCAACGTCACGATTACCAACTGTATGTTTGGTTTTTTATTATATAACCTTTTAAGATGCCACCTCTCTAGTAGCATAATGGTTACTAAGATTAATAATACATTTCGTATTTTTTTATAAAGCTACTTTTTAAAATACAGCCTTTTGAGTAGTAGAATGATTTACAAGGATGCCATTTTGACTTCGGATAAATATTACAGGTATTTTTTATTATTTTAATAGATATTTTTTTTACTGGACTTTTGTTTTAGAATGTCTTTTACACATATAAAAGTCGAATCTGGCTGTTTGGTCACTGTTCACCTAACACGCTCCACTTCGCTTCGTTCGTTGTCGCACTTTTCTCCCGCACACTAAATATTTCAAATTTTTTTTTAAAACTATTTCAACCAAACTTAACCTATAGGGTTCTACAAGATGTTTGGGAAATGTAACAGTTTGGCGAAACGATATTCAGAGTAAAGGCTGGAAGTGGAAGTAAAAAAAAGATTGCCTTATGTAAGAAAAGGGAACTGTTCCACTGATGAAACATTAATAATTTAATAGTTTTTTAGCCTAGTGAAAGATTTGGCAAATAAAAAATATCTCAAACGTTGTCATACAAAAAGTTGCCAATAGTTACTTAGTTTTCAAAGACATAGCAAACAATATTCTTTTCATCACACTTGCTCGTAAACAGTATCTAAACATACAGGTTAACTGGGCCGTAAGCCCCATATAAAACCCTCGACCTTTTTTTTTTCATGAAAACCTAGGTCGGTAAGTAATTTTTTTTAATTTATAGCGCAGCACACCGTTCATGCAAGTTCAAGCAAGGAGTTTACACGAAATTGAAAAATTGTTTTAAAATGTTATCTAAACAGTAATTTCATCACACTTTCACGTAAACAGTATCTAAACATACAGGTTAACTGGGCCGTAAGCCCCATATAAAACCCTCGACCTTTTTTTTTTCATGAAAACCTAGGTCGGTAAGTAATTTTTTTTTAATTTATAGCGCAGCACACCATTCATGCAAGTTCAAGCAAGGAGTTTACACGAAATTGAAAAATTGTTTTAAAATGTTATCTAAACAGACATTTCATTGCAATCTCGCTACATGTTATAAATTTTAATAAATAAGTTTTTTCTGCCCTATAATTTCATTTATTTACTCGCAAATGTGATGAAAAACATTGTATGTTTCACGGGCGGTACGGGAATTACGAACCTCGACTCAGAAAGCCCTCAGTCTTCGACTTCGGGCTTCTACTAGAGCCTTGGTCGTAATTCCTTACTTACCGCCCTTAATACACAATGTACTATTTCGACCTCTTATCGTATTGTCAACGTTTTGGTAATGCTCATTCACTTGACAGTAATGGGGGCCGAGTTAAAAATAATTCCATAATATCTGACTGCCCTGGTAGCTTTTATCACTTGTATGCCGGCAAAACTAACTTGACAGATTATATACAGGGTGACTGCGGGGTTGTGATCCTAACCTAATTTTCCCAACTCGGTAAATGGTTGTGATTCTCTCAGTATAATGGTTTTTGAAACAGCTTAGCAATATTGTTTCCATAATTATTACTAAAATTTTGGTCGCACGATAAAAATCGAACGATCAGACGAGTAAGAAATTGAGTATAGGGTGGCCATGATCCCGAATAAAATGAATTCATTCAATGTTTATTTAAATAAAAAACGAAGTAATAGTCTCAATGCTTTTGAAATACGTTATGTTCCTAATGGTGTGTGAGTTTTAGTTTACTTCGCTGCTACACGACCCCGCAGTCATTCTGTGTAGCTAGTTTAGTTGCCTAGCCAAATATTAAAGCATACGTAGGTACTTACTTACGTGTAGTAACAAAATGACGGGTCTAGTTCGTTAGTTAAAGCCTCAGTTCTCCAAAATCCAAATCCTCACCAACACAAGACTACAACTCACAGGTACTATAAGCCCCAGGCGGCTAGACTTAGCTCAGATTCAGCTGAGTTTAGGCTAACTTAAGAAACTCGCCTTAGGCTGTAGCCCTAACTCAAGTGGGGTAGAATAACTGACGTGGGTGTTTGTTTGTAGATTAAGACGATAGTGAAGGCTTTAATCAAGTAGCTATCAACAAAAAAAACATGCAAATTTAGCTCCGGGCGATTACGTTTCTCATCCCTTAAATCCAGTCCGATTTCCACGATTTTTTAATATTTCTGTTTCATATTTTCTTATTAGTCCCTTTAAAAAAAAAAGAAAAAAAACGAACAGAGCCGTTTTTTTATAATATCTACAACATATTCAAAACTCGTGGAAATTGGACTAGATTTAGGAGGTGATAAATATTACCGTATTTTGTATGGAATGGTGGCTTTTCAATAGGCCAGCATTGTATCGGACGTTCAATTTAGCCTATTTAAATATGATGGTAAAAATAATTGGAAAACATGAAACGTCTTTATTTTTGGCGTAAAGGTCAAAGAGGGATATTAAGTAAGTTATTAATACAAATAATTTGCGCTAGCTATTTTTAAAACAGCTTAAACGTTCAGAGATTTCGACGTTACCGGGCCATCAAAATGAAAGCGGAAATTAGAAAGAAATGTGTAGTAATTTTCTTCAAAGAACACAGCCTGTTTGAATATGTAGGCTATTTTTTTTGGAATTGTGTTAATTTGCTTTTTAAGGTTTTAATTAACTGAAGATTTATAAACTACCCTTTTTAACGCTCCATATAACTTAAAGGCTCAAAGAATAAAGCATATGCTCGTACTTACTGTCTTGTATTTGCTTTTACAAGTATCTATAAGTAGTCAGCACGAACGTCAACGTAACGTCTTTTTAAAGCATTTTTTTTTTAGTATTATTGATGTTAAAAATACGACTTGTTGTAGCTATATCGACAAATCAAATTGATAGCTAAGGTATAGAAAACAGTCTGGGCTTGAATCTTAGTATAAAGGATATTATTGTTAAAAAAAACAGCAAAATGAAATAAGTAATTCGAAAAATTGACTCCACTCCCTTCACCAATCGCTGACCCAAGTATCGGTACCTCAATAGAAACTTGCCGGCTTACAAAAATATATCAGCTTATATTATTCACCTAGCTTTGTAAATTATAAGTAGTTAAATAAAGGGTGTAGTGAATTGTTCAAACCACAATGAAGTTGACTAACAATCGGAAAAGATATCGCGTAACGCATTCACGAAAAAATAAAATCAAATTAAGAAATTCTTTCATTTATTTTTGTAGTCAGTTTAAAATAAGAAAAGACAAGAAACGTGATCCGTCCAAAATAAATTAAATTTGTAATGATGACACGTGAGACGTGATTGATTAATAACAATTTACGGAGGTTTGAGGATAATTTAAATATTAAATGTGGTCGAAATGGCTCAAACAAGTTATAGAAAAGTACGTTAAATTAAATAAGTATATAATTGTTTATGTAGAAGATCGATTTTGGTACCTACAGAAGGAAAAAGTTTCACGTTACCTAGATAACAACCTAATCGGGTAAATAATATATTTATTTGTTGTAAAAACATTGATAATAATTAAAGTCATAGAAATTCACAACGTAACGAACATGTTCTGCAGCGCAAGACTAGCTTAGTACTTAATTTTGAAACATACTGTATTAAATAATAAAGTTTCAAAAGTGTCTAAAGATTAGAAACTATTATTTATTAAGACATTTAATAAGGACACCCTCTAGTTCAAGAAAAAAATACGCCTATCAGACGGTACAAAAACTGAGTAACTACATAAAAACACTTTATGCAAAATTTGATCAATATTTTTTCAGGACAAACAATATCGAAATACAAAGAACCTTTTTATTTAGGTTCCTTGCAGTACTAAAGCAAATCATCCGTGCAAAGGTGAAATTTCATTAGCCATCAAGATCTTATCATGCTATCCCATTTTCCTTCAAATCTTACCAACGGTTCACTCACTAACTTAGCCGAAATGTCGCTCATCCCTTGGACATAGCATCGGAGTAAGGAACAAGAGGCTACCCCGATCGCATCTGCGATATCGAACGAAACCTACTCAATGAAACTGCCGTATAACAACACTATTTACAAACGCCATCAGCGTAAATTGAATCCTATCTATACAGGGTGTAGTTTCGTTTCCTTCGCGGTCCCTCGCCTTTACATCAGAGATAAGTTTGGATAGAGAGTTTTAGGTCAAAGGCACACTATATATTTTGGTATATTACGTCCGTAAGTAGCGCCCTTGTCTAAGTCTGTAGCGAGATTATTGAGGCGATCGGAATTCTTAATAGCTAAGCTTCTAGTTCACAAATGCCAGTTGTTTTTGTAAAGTTTTTTATACAGTGCTGCTGTTATAAGTGAATTTAAATTGGTAAAGCAATTTGTACGTTAACTGGAAATATTGTGATGTTATTTTTGAATAGCTATAGGGTGTTTACAAGAAGTGAGGTAAGGGCAAGCTTTTGTAAACTAAGATGTTTTTTTTTGTAAGCAAACTGTGCCCATTAGCGAGCTTACCGGGCTTCCAATGAAAGGCAAAGTTGAATTATAATTCAGATCATTTAAAAAGCGTTTTCACTGGCTTAATGAAAGAGGTCTTTTATATGAAAGTTACTGGTTGAAAATTTAAAACAAACTTATTTCTATTAAGCTTTGTGCAATAGATAGATAGCGATGATCGTTTGTAAAAATGGACCCTTAACTAATTTTAGGGTTCCGTACCCTAAGGGTCCGTCCGTACTTTTTCCGTCCATCCTTCCGTCCGTAGGTCCGTCGTAACTTTAAGGAGCAGTATCTTTTGAACCGTAATAAATACTTCGCGGGTTGTGTTTTTTTTCAGTATATTGTGTTATTGTTAGAATTACCATTTTTTTTCAAAAGAAAGTGATTTATTTTTAATTTAAATTGGTACCTATTGTGTATGGTGAGTTGGGCTCGCATTGATTCATTAGAAATCGAATTCATATCCCAATAAGGTATTATTACTGTGCGGTGATACGGAACCCTCTGTGCGCGAGTCCGACTCACACTTGACCGGTTTATTGTACAACCTTATTTAATCAATAAAACGCTCTCTGTAAATTAAATTTCCCGTGAGATGTTAAATTTTTACTAAACGGTCTTTTAGTTTATAGTTGAAGTGCGATGTAGAATGCAAGCACTCTGCTAGCTTTAGTGCATACTGAGGAGTTAAGGAGTTACAGGTTATTTTGGAGTAAATAGTAAAATTATATATTACTCTTACAAGTATAAACTTGTATACTTTTAAGAGTATAATTTTGAGAGAATATTACAAAAAACACAAGTTTAAAACCTAATTTAAAACGTATCATCAAGTCAGAATGTTTATTGTACATAAATAATATGTTAATTGCGGCATCTTCACTGGTCAATGTGTTATGTAAGTTTTGTGTGTGCCCGAATAAACATTAAACCTAAATTAAGTGAAAAAATAATAATTATAACATTAATAACTCGAGTAACGAAGCGGTAAGCTTAAAATTGACCGGGATCTTAGCTACGCATATAGTCGTTCCGGATGTGATCCTTGGTTGAGACTAATATGTGATGAACGAAACGATTTTTGGCTTTACTTATGGCTCCTGCTCAATTACGCATGAAATTTTCATTTTACCATGTATACCAATACCGCGTGCAACTCCATTGGTTGGCCATCCGTCGTCGAAGGGATGTTCTGTCGCTCCTTTTCAATGTACTTTTCACTCCTTCTCCTTTTTATCTCTCTGAAAGGTTTAGTTTTTGGGCGATGGTAGTGGACACCGCCTCCGGTCTAGTGCTAACCTTTCCCTTACTGTTCCATCCAGCAAGACTCGTACCCATGCGAAGTCTTTCACGGTACACTCTGTCCAATTATGGAATGGGCTTCCACCGTGCTTGAGGCAATCTGGATCTGTCGGTTTATTAAAGGAAAGGTTAAAGAAGCTGTGGTTAAATGAACAAGATGAGTCGTGAGTGTTGTTCCTTTGGTCTGTTTTAGGTTTTAATTGCTGTTTACGTATGTGGTGGTATTTATTAGTATATTTTGTTACCTATGTATGTATTAAAGCAAATATTATTTACTATTAATGTCTGTTTTCGGATGTATGTACTTTTTTTTCTGTTATTTTGTAAATTTGCCTATTTTTTGCATTGTCCTTGCCTATTCTTCTACAAAGTTAACTGGAATAGATCTGATATGGGATAAGTTCGCCTATGTACATTATCTATAGTGATGCAAGGTGTTTTGTAATTGTTTATGTGCAATGAGTTTACATACATACGAGTACATACAATCTATACTAATATTATAAAGAGATAAAGTTTGTGAGGTTGTAAGGGGTGATCTCTGGATCTACTGAACTGATTTTGAAAATTCTTTTCCGAATAGAAAGCCATGTTCTTTGCGAGTGTCATATGCTATTTATTAACGAAGTGGGCACGGGAACAGCTAGTTGTAAATATAATGTTAGACTAAGTAGTATCATAGTAATATGAAATATTAAAAGGACCGACTGCTGAGTTTTTCGCGGCGTTTCTTCTCAAGAGCGGTCTTCTCTTGGTAGTGGTACAGTTTCGACGTATTAACTGACTGAATAGACATCATTTATCTTTTTTTCGTTAGTGTACGTATAATTTAAACTCAAAAACGAACAATCAGCAACATTTACGTTTCGGCAGATTCCGACATTAAACACTCAGTTTTAATCCTCTCGGCAGTCTGATAAATATAAAAGCCGTCAGAAATCGTCCATCGGAATCTTGATGAGTGTGATCAGATTACACGTGACTAATGGAGCGGATGGGATGGTTCGCTGGAAAATTAAGTCATCGCAAAAATGCTTTTAAATGCAAACGCGTGCATTAACGGTCTATTTGCTTTTTATATTTTTGAGTATGCAGAAAAAATACTTTACATAATGTATTTTTAGTCTTGCTAACACTCGATAACATTTTTTCTTCGAATGAACTAGCTACATATAAAGTTAATTAAACAGAGGTAATTAATAACCGGTCCGCTCGTGTAGCTTCACGTTTGATTTGTTGGAAGTTAATTAATCGCCGTAATAGCAATCAAATGTGGGCTTCTATTGCGTCAAGGTTACGTAATCTAGATCAAAGAAGTTACGATGAGAGAAATAAATGAATAAATCCTTTCAACCGCTATTATTTTTCTTGATAAAAAGCTATAAATAAATAATAAATATAAATATCAGGGGCCAAAGTCACACAAATTGATTTAGTCCCAAACTAAACTCTAGGCTTAAAAAATATATACTTAAATACATATAAAACAGCCAAGATGCAGGAACATTCACGCTCATCACATAAATAAAAAAATATAAAAAAGCATTATTGATTATTGAGTATTGAAATATCTGAACCCAGGACCGCTAGCTTCGAGGGCAGGGTCACTACCTACTAGACCAACGCGTCGAAAATAAAAGAAAATTAATAGTATCGCTTTTAATAGTCAATCAATGAAACAAATTACTTAAATCGTATTAAGTTTAGTAATATTTCTTGAATTAGGTACTGTTAAGAAAATCATTTTTTCTTAAAGTAATGTCATCTAAACACAAAACTAGAACTCGGCGTCATCCTAAATACATTCGTTGCCAAGAACTCAAAATCAACACCACCCTGTATAGAAAGCAGGGGACCCTGGCCTCGGACGTATTAACCGAGTTGTTTTCGACGCAACCCCAAATGTTTTCGCGGCAATAAAACGAATGTGCCCCGAATCAATTCATTAAGACTTAGAAATTTGGTAAAGCGCTCCTCGAAGCTATATATAAGGCCCGGGCTAATTGTGCCAAGCGCGATAATTAGAAATTATGGGCGCCGAGCGTCGACAAATGACGCTTTTAGCAAATTCATTAGGAAATTTCGACAATTGTTTTGCTACTTTCGATATTGGATTTAAAGTTTTGTTTGTAGTTGTTGATTGTTAAGGGTTAGATAGTGTTTTAAGGAACTTCCTCACTAGAGCCTGAATTACGCTGCGTTTATTAAGTTGTGTTTATAGGACACCATGTATTTTCCTTTTCTCGATTTTGAGGCAGCTCAATTTATGCGTTGTCAGCGTATTTTAAGCTCCAGTGAAAGGGCAAAACTTTACCTTTTTGTAAGGAGCATGTAGTAGTTGAAACAATAGCCAATACCGACTATCAATTTTTCATATTTTTATTGGTACGGTAACATGGTGAATTGAGCATCTAAATATAAAGGTATATAAAACACAATCATTACAGTCTTAAGCTCTTCGGTGGCCTGTTGTTTGCTTTCCCTAAAATAATATTTTTCGTCTGTATGGAGTTAAAGAACAAAGAGTAAGCAGCAAGACGAGCTTATTCCAGATACATTATTACCTAAATTCCACAAATCATCGAGTTATTGCATTTGTTATGAGGGCAAAAAACTGCACAATAGCATTCAAAGTCGGCCATCATTCATTCGCCATCGGCCGGAGTCGGCCGGCGCCGCCTTAAGTGCCCACGGCTCCAGCCACGCTAAGTGCCCCACTTTATAATAACTTTAATGTTCCGTGTTTCTCTTGTTTTCGTGTGTTTTTCCCATTGTAAGTACGGTTGTCATTTGTTTGTTCGAGATTTGTTGCTGAGAAAGTGGCTTTTGTTTATTTTTTGATGCGGGTTTGGTTGCTTTGATTTATTTACGGGCGTTTTGTTATGTTGTTTGGTATTTTCAATAACAAGGTTTTGTGCGACATTTGACTTGTTGAATTTATATTTTATCAAAATTCCGATTTAGTCCGGTTTCAGTAGTCAAGTTAAAATCTATTGCATTCAATTGACGTTATGAATATCTTTACATAGGGTGACGGAACCAGTTATGGACAAGGACCAATGATGGACACTTGATTCTTATTTTACAGGGTTATTCATTTGTTTTGCAACAATCAATTTAGGACCATATGAAGAGATATGAGATGAGTGTGAAGTGTCTGTTACTGGTGCCTGTCAGCTAAAAGTGTCCATCATTGGTGCCGTCACCCTAGTAGAGACAAAGTTCCTCTTGAACCACACAACAGATTTTGCTGCGGTATCCATCAGTTATTGTCGGAAGATTTTTATGTATAATTAGTTTAGAACTTAAGTGACAGCTTAATATAAGATATCACTGAAGATAGAGCCGAATATAATGCCGGAATTAACTATTCTGTTAGTTACCACAAAGCATCTTAAACAAAGCTTAAAAAGTCAAAGAATTTAATTAACTATTTTTCTTACTGAAAGATTTTTTAAAGTGCGGAAATTGCACAATGTTCCCACAGAAAATAACCTATTCCGTTTGATTCTGGTCTTAAATAACCACAGAAATAGCCCGTCAACAGGCAAGATAAGTCTTACCTCACGAGATCAAATCTCGAAATAGCTGGCAACATTTATCATTCTTTCGCTGTAAAATAACAAGCCTTCTTACAACGCGACAAGGCATACATTCGGTTGGCTGTCGCGTCGTACGCAGTGCCAACACGTACTGTTACACAATTTGTCAAATTTCGCGTAAGCCACTTTAAAATTTTAAGAAATGCAATACTGTTATGGCTTTGCTGTGACTCTTGACAAACGATTCGGGAGATAGTTTTTGACATTGCTTTATTAAGTTTATGGTCTCTTTCTGGGTGACTCTGTGTATGGAATCCATATGTGGATTTAGCCTGATAGGTCATTCTATTGATCAACTCGTTTTTAAATTTTATGTCGAGTTATGAACCATACTTTTGAAGCTAGACAAGTTTCTTAAAGCTAACGTAAACGATTTTCGAAAACTGAAAAAATGGCGTCTGACAGCTTACGTCAATGCCATTTTTTTTTTGATAACTACGGATTTTGAATTTACGTAACCTAAGATCTATGCTTGTACTAGGTACTAGACAACGATGATCATACTTAAACAGAGAAATTTAAATACATAGAATACAGCCAAGACCGAAACAATATTAAATAAAATAATTTATTCATTACATAGGCCGCATAAGAGCTGTTTTACATGTCGGTACAAACAAGTAGTAGGTAAGGCATTATACGAATATTTCCATCGAAACCGGGACTGATATCTTTGTAGGTAGGGTCACTTTCTGTAAGGGTAACCACATCTTAGTTTTATACATATCTCGCTTGCTTGCGACTTGAAAAATGGTAGCCTAAGTCGCTTTGACATTTCGTAAGTACAAAAATAAAGGTGGTTTAGTTACCAAATGCAAGAACAAAAAATATATTTTTGAAATATATTTTTTCAGGAGACAATGCCACACCAATTGACCTAGTCCCGAACTAAGCTCCAGGCTTGTACTATTGGTACTAAACAACGATAAAAATACTTAAAACAAAATTATTCGCGCTCATCACACAAATATCTGCCCTTACCGGGATTGGTACCCAGGACCGCTAGCTTCTTAGGCAGGGTCACTACCAACTAGGCCAGCGCGTCGTCGATGTCTAACCTCGTTCATACCTTTACTTATACGCTAGTTAAACCACGGTTATTTTATACAACTGTGTCCAAAATGTATCTCCATTTATATTTCTTTCACAAACGGCAACAACTTTCCTAACAAAAACTGTATTTACGATAACAACAAAAGTAGACGTTGAATTTAAACAAAACACACTGATAACGTCACGTTACTCGGAAAAAGCAGTGGGAAAAAGTATCAAGAATAATTCGTTGCATTTTAACCTGCATCTGATATGTCAGGTGCAAGCCCGAGGCGCTGCACTCGAAATTAAACGGAACACATGAATATAATGGTGTCGATTAAGCTGTAATTCCTATGGCGATTATTGCATGCGTATGATAGGGGAATATGTTGGGTTGATATGTTGTTTTTAAGGACAAACTTATTGGAATTTTTATTTGACTGTGCAAAACAAAATTAAAGATAAAGATAGAAAAGATAAAATAAATTTATTCAGTAAGTAGGCCGCTCGGGCACTTTTACACGTCAAGAATCTACCAGCGCTTCCCAAGAGGAGACCACTGCCAGTCATTTTTTTTTAAATTACACAAACATTACTATTGAGTTCAGTATTCAAATCGCGGTAAGGACGGATATTTGTGTGATGAACGCGAATATTTGTTCCTGAGTCATGGGTCTCTTCTATGTATTTAAGTACCGTAAACTGGGGGTACTTTGATTTACGGGGTAACATTGCCCACCCCAAAAACTATCTTTAATATTTAATTATTCTATTAAATGTTTCATCAGGACTAAGCTACTCATACAGTTATATAATTACTTCAACAATTTAAGAAGATAACAACTAAAACAGTTATCGTTTTAAGGTCGGGCAATGTTACCCCGTAAATCAAAGTACCCCCAGTTTACCGGTATACGTTTTTCTATATAAGTATTTATATCTTTGTCTATTCACTGTAGCACAAGTCTAGAAGCTTTGTTTGGGACTAGGTCAATTGGTGTGACATTGGCCTCCTGATATTTATTTAGTTATTTATTTACGTTTTTCCGCGTACGGCACTTGTCCCGCCGCCGACGATGAGCGGGGCGGATTATAATATGTCTCTTTTATTAACACGAGATCTATAATCGTTTGTTTCGACAAACCAGGCGAGGGAGTTCTCGCTGGCAGTGTGAACAGCCAGTGGTCGACTATTAATATATGCGTCTCTTTTATTGAATCGAGATCTATATATTTAGTTTCGTCAAACTAGGTAGTCGAGGGAGTTCTCGCCGGCAGTGTGAACAGCCAGCAATCTACTATTAATATATGTGTCTCTTTTATTGACAGGGAATCTTTATATTTTGTTTTGACAAACCAGCCGAGAGAGCTCTCGCTGGCAGTGTGAACAGCCAGCAATCTACTATTAATATATGTGTCTCTTTTATTGATACGGGATTTATATTGTTTGTTCGTTTCTTGAGCAAGAAAATAGTCGACAGGTGAGTAGTCTAAATGGGTTAGTATGTGGTAATAGGAAGCAAAGAGTTAAGGTAAAATGTTCTTATGAATCAAGGCGTCGATTACGAAGGGAAATTTGCATTTTAAAATAATAATAGCTTAGCTACCGGGAACTGCACCTAATGCAAATGAACTTTTTTCCTAGCTATTTAGTCGCAATGCAAATCGTTTCTACTGACAATATAAATTAGTTCTAAATAATATAACGGTGAGTGTATTTTTACGGGAATTTAATTTTGGGTTCGATTCCTGATGCTATATTTTTCGGGTGGTTTTACTTTTTAGCTAAAGTAGGTAATATATCGATTATTATTAATAAGGTGTCAAATGCATTTTATTTTTTATGGCATAGAGAAGGCAAACGAGCACACAAGCCACCACAAGACTGCAAGCCTAAGACTGCAAATGCGTTGCCAACCCTGAAGACTACGAGTAAGATGGAATGCTTCTATGTTAGTCATTACACCGGCTCCCCAAACCGGAACGCAACAATGCGAACACTGCTGTTTGGCGATAGGTTAATGGATAAGATGGTGGTAGCGATCCGGACGGACCTGCACAAGGTCCTACCACCCGCAAATTCTTTATTGCACGTAAATAATTAAGACACGTTTGCATCAATATAGCCATAGACTGTGTGGACGTATAATAAAAATAGGTATTAACGAAATAATTGATGGAACCTTTAAAACTCTGTGTGGATTAACTTCAGTTCAATTTATCAATCATACTCAAATCGACAATAGACCGGAAGTCGGTTCCAAAAATGGCAGAGAATCCCCATCGAATTAAAGCGAGCTAGCAATCCATTAAAAGGCAAGATATGAAGTGATTCAGCCGATTTCCTTTTGAAATATTACACCGATAATGTTTTTTATTCGGAATCATCTTCAACTTTTATTGGACAGATTAAAAGCTTCCGAGAGCTTTGAGTCGTTCGACCGGGGTTGCAGAATGTTCTGTTGTAGAGCGGGAGTTCAATGGGTTTTCTTGGAGATTGTTCTTATTGTTGTGTTTTTTTATTTTGGTGTCTCAAAGTGAGATATTTTTATATTTTAGTATATTAGAGTTTTCCCACCTTGTTCACGTAGAGATTGTTTGTAGAAATTGCCGCGAGAATTGTGTTAGAATTATATTGAAAAATTTCGTCGCTTATTTTAGCGGGAAGCATATCATGATCCGCAATTCCTTGGTTTAATATTTTGATATACTATGGCTTCGCTATGATCCTGCCTGATCGTGCTTGTTATATTATTACTAGCTTCTGCCCGTGACTTCGTCCGCGTAGATTTCCATTTTAGCTTTTCCCTCGGATTTTTTTTAAATATTACGGGATGAAAGTAGCCTGTGTTTCATGTGTCCGGGCATAAGTATTTCAAACTTTACCAAATCCGTCCAGCAGTTGCAGCGCGAAGAAGTAACAAACTAACACACACACCCGAACTCTCGCAATTAGGAATAATAGTAATCTTGAATGTCCCCCCCATCCCAACCCCCATTCCTATCCCCCCTTTTTTTTGGAAAAACCCCGCGGATAAGAAAACGGAGGAAGGACTTTCTCCTCCGGCCTTTCAGCACTGGCTGGGGTAGTATCCGCGGGAGTCTAAATTCTAGTTGGTAATAGGGGCATTGGTGTTTTTAGCCGGTGCGAGCCCGGCAGTACCTGGGCCCTCCATTCCCAGGTCTCCGGAAGGGATTTTCACCTCTGCCCCTTTTTCTTAAGCAAACAAAAGCAAGGACTTTTGTCTTTGGCCCCTCAGACGATTACCAAAAAAAAAAAAAATATATTATTGAATGAGTGTATAAACTCGATTATCTATTCCCAATATTTAAATGATTATAGAAATTTACCTAAATTCCATCCCAACCTCATAAGGCCTCTCATACTAACAACGAAATTTGTCAATGGAATATGACTCTATTGTGAATGAAATAAAGTATAATGTACTCATTTTACCTCAGCCTTAGGACAACTGACAAATCAATCCTTGGTTTAAATATTAAAAATGAGCACAAGTTTAATTATACTGTATCTTCTATCAATATCGAACAGCACGATGAGTAGGTTGGTAATTTTTTATATACAGTCCACAGACTGTAGTATGAATTTAAACTCATCATGATTGTATCACAGGCGTGACAAATTTAATATACATTGTTTAGAAACGTGTGGGAAGCTTTGACGTAGTTGCCCATGATAATCTAGGCCATATTAACCACCGCCCACGGTGTAGCTCGGTTCACTGCATTAATATAAACCTAACGTCATACAAGCCGTTAGTTAATTTATAATCGGAACACCCAGAAATTCCGATATTTTTTTCAGAATATTCACATGTCCGTTTTTTTTTTTTTATGCTCGAGCTATTTTAGATTGAAATTATAATATGATTACTTTAGTAGGTAAGGTTAGGTTTGATTAACAAGTAATAGGTATATAAAAAAAGGCTTCTATCAAAACATTGCATTCGGATTTTGTATGCGTGGAATTAGATTTCCTATACTCCCTAGCACGAGTATTTCTTTCTGAGTCTCAGATGTTTTCTTTGTATTTAAGTATTGATTTATTTATATAATTATTTATATTGTTGCTAAGTACCTACCCATAGTACAAGCCTAGAGCTTAGTTTGAGACTAGGTCAATTTGTGAAAAAAAAATTTTTTTTGTTTAGTTATGAAAAAAAAATCTCCTACTCGCTGCGTGTCAGAAATAACATTTAAATTGGTTAGTAATACAAACTTTTTAATTCCTCAACGAACCTGCCCATAAGCAGTGAACTCTTGCTAAGGAGTAAGGTGTTATTGAATTATGGCTCATGCTTTGTTTACTCTCGGTGAGGTAAAGTTACTTACCTCGCGCGCATATAGGCGCAGGCACATATAACACAGTTAGGGTAGGTACAGTCAGTTTAATAAGTATCTGCACACTTTAGTACCTTGTCACTTTAACTATTTCAACTATTTTAAATGTTTTAAATAGTTACGCCCTGACGGAACGCTTAATGCTCGTATTTATAAAAAAGCAGTATACATTCAAGCTGCATGTATACTGCATGCATGTTGCATTAGTTTGTAGAATGGTGGTTGACAGGAGTGTTGTTATATTCTTTTCTGTAGATTATTAAATATGAAACACCTCATCATCATCATCATGTCAGCCGAAAGACGTCCACTGCTGGACATAGGCCTCCCCCAAGGCTTTCCACTCAGACCGGTCTTGTGCTTTTCGCATCCACCGCGGTACCGCGATCCTGACGAGGTCGTCACTCCATCTTGTTGGAGGCCTACCTACAACTCGTCTTCCGGTCCGCAGACGCCACTCCAGAACCTTCTGACCCCATCGGCCATCAGTCCTGCGAGCAATGTGCCCTGTGCAATGAAACACCTAAAATATCAAATTTAAAATTGATAGCAGTTGCACCGGTCATTATTTTAATTGAAATAACAATGATGTTATTAGTGTGTATTAAAATTAAACCAATTTGAAGTAAAATTCAATAAACAATCGTGATAAAACCACTTCTTCATCACCAATTGTAAAACCTTAAAAGGGGTAAGCTCCCGGTCTATAAAAGTATGGCCATTTATTATAAATACACCGGAAGGTATAATGAACGATTAAAGACATAATAGTTCATTGTACTTTATAAAGGACTGACATAGATTGATAAAGGTCTCAGAAAGATCGGCTTACGCGGGCTTCTCAAATCTCAAGGTACTTTGTCTTTGTAGGGGCTCGACGACGTACAAAGCAAATACAACTTTGTTCTATTCCAAGAACAAAGCGATAAATTTGCGAAAAAAATATTCAATTACAGGGAAAAAGGATTAACGGGGTTGAGTTAAGTTGATACTTGAGTTATAAGATTCTTTCGTCAGTCTTTTGTTTTGGGTTTTATTTAGACTTAATATTTCAAGAAGCTCTCATCGTTAGAGCTCATTATAAATTCTATTTGATTTTTTTATGGGTAGTTAAGGCAATCTTTAATTAGTTAAGTATCCTAAAAATACCCTTTTATTAGTATAAAGTTGAGCTTTTTAAACATCCTGGGAATTAGTGAAGTTTGGGGACAAATTAGAAATTATCTTCCTTTAGACGACTTCTAAAAGAAGGCACGTCACAATCACAGGCCTGCTATAATATTATACTTTAATAATTATCTGACATAACTACAGAGTGACATCATCGTCAATCACGGTAAATGATGGTTACCCTATTTTTAGAATAAAAAAAAAAACCCTCTATGGGTCCTATTTAGACTATTTTACGTTAGTGACAATTCGCTTCAGTCATTCTCAATTATTTGTTTTGTTGTTTCGTGTAAATTAGCAAATCTCTATCTGTCAAGTATATTGATCATTGCGTGATTAAGGGCCTTATTCACATATATACAATTTTGGCTTTTTGGCTCTGCCCTAGTCTATTTTCAAGTGTAAGACAAAGAAAGGGCTAAATGTATCTGTCAAATATACTTTACTTGTTGATTGTGAAACAGGCGGTTAGTCTGATTCCTACATGTAAATACCTACATACCTATATTATTAGGATCCCACTTCTTCAATCAATTTTGATCACGCCTAACCTAACCTGACCCAACCCAGTAGCTCTACAAAAAATGCATTTAGAAAGCAAGCATTATGATTGTGAAAGTAAGAATGGAGATAGCTTATACCCTGGATTTTCCATTTTACTCTGCCGACGAATATGCAACTTAAATTGTAAAATTATTATTGATATTTGACCTTTTTTTTTTATGGCATAGAGAAGGCAAACGAGCACACAGGCCACCTGATGGTAAGTGGAAACTGTGACCCATAGACATTCGCATTCAAAAGACTGCACTCCTAAGACTGCAAATGCGTTGCCGACCCTGAGGACTAAGATGGAATGCCTCTATGCTTGTCATTTCACCGGCTCTCTTATCCCCAAACCGGAACACAACAATGCGAACACTGTTGTTTGGCGGTAGGTTAATGGATAAGATGGTGGTAGCGATCCGGACGGACCCTGCACAAGGTCCTACCACCTTGAGAGTTTTGTGTATTGACATCGGAAACTGACCATTTGTTACTTGTTTACAGTTGAGTGTTATTATATTATTGTATTATTGTAATATTATTTTATCATTTTGTATTAATGTTTTGATGACGATATCAATGTAATTTCGTATTTTTTGACATGCAATGCAATCTATATTGTAACATTACATTGATAAATAAATAAACTAAACTAAACTAACACTAGGTTACTTTTCATCCCGGAAAATTTAAAAGTTCCCGAGGGAATAACTATAACCGAAATCTAAGTTAACTTATCCTACTGATATGAGTATCCTACTAAACCTACTGATATTATAAACCCATAGGGTAATAAAAGGAGTGTGTAGAATTTTGAATGAGTTTTTTTTTTTTTACAAATAAAATATATAGCTTTCAGTTATTTTGGAAAATCAATATCTAAGGGATAAAATAGGGTGTAGAATTTAATGTGAGAGTTTCGTCATTTTTGTCGTGAGAAACGTTGAAATTGGAATTACTACCCATAAATAAAGAATATTAGTTTAGGCGATTGTTACTTCAACGCTAAAACAGAAGACCAAGTTTGGATGGATACACTTGGAATAGAGTTGGCTTATACATCATGTCAGCCGAAAGACGTCCACTGCTGGACATAGGCCTCCCCCAAGGCTTTCCACTCAGACCGGTCTTGTGCCTTTCGAATCCACCGCGGTCCCGCGATCCTGACGAGGTCGTCACTCCATCTTGTTGGAGGCCTACCTACAGCTCGTCTTCCGGTCCGCGGACGCCACTCCAGAACCTTCTGGCCCCATCGGCCATCAGTCCTGCGAGCAATGTGCCCCGCCCACTGCCACTTCAGTTTAGCTATTCTTAGGGCTATGTCGGTAACCTTAGTTCTACTGCGGATATCATTTGCTTATACACTGGATGTTAATCCAGGGTACCTTGAATCCCGAAATAAAGTAGTGTTCTGGACGAAAAGCAAAATTACTAATTCTACGCGGACGAAGTCGCGGGCAGAAGCTTGTATTACAATATTATTACAGCTGTGTCTGTATGTGACACACTTTACCCAGATATGGCAAATATAGGTACTGAGAGATCTTTGTCTCAGTAACTTGTTCATTTACTTAATTTAGTTGACTTTAAAAGTTAAAATCACCGGTTACGATTCCAACTCTCGCGAGTTTCCAACTTTAGGCAATTCGCTTCAGAGATTTTAACGCAAATTTTGTTTATTCGGCAAATTTAATAATAACATAGCTATTTCTGTTTTAATTAGTGTAAATAAATTTGGTTTTACATTGCGTCGTGACTGACGGGAAACGCGGTGTTTTTAAATACATTGTCATATTATGTGATGATGTTGAGTCGAGTGCATGGGAAATCCGGTTTTTTAATGGCTTTAAGAAAGAAAACGGGCACATAGGAAACCTACCAACCTGACGGCGACAGGTTACAGTAAACAAAATAAAAAAAAACGCTAACAAATAATAATAACAGGTAATACAATATTAGAACAAATCTTGAGTTAACCAACACTATGCATAACCTTTTTAAAATCATTCTCGGTGTCAGCAAAGAGCATCCAGACATAGGAATCCAGGGAGCGAAATTTTATGACCGGTAGGGAGTTCCTATATCGATAAACTCAATCATCGATGCTTGTTCTATATACTAGTGATGACTCCAAGTTTTTTCTGTAAAAATATGTTTTCTTCTTATTTACAAAACGATTGTTGACACCTTACTCATCGCAATTATTTTTTCAAAACTGTCCCGTCTATTACTATTGATAAAATATACGATCAGAATTCGCGTTAAACGTCTCCGTCTTGGCTGATAAATCCATTTCAGATGGCTAAATGACATTTTCATTTCTGTGGACGTAATAGGGGCATAACATTTTTTTTTAATATGCTGTGTGAACTTCGTACTCGTCTTCAGAACAGTACTTACAAAATAATCCATAGCAGGGGGCGATCACTAGTATATGGAAAAAAGCGGGTTACCTTTGCTTCGGCGAAATATGATTGCCAAATGTATCGTTTCCCAACCGTAACCGTTAATATTTCAGGATTTTATAAAGACTAACCAAACCTAACCTCTAGGGTTCTACACGATATTACTGAAGTAAATTCTGAAAAATGTATATAACATTGGGTTGGCAAATGAAAAAATTTGGGAAATGATACATTTGGCGAACATATTTTTTCCAAACGGCAGGCTCCCGGAAAAAAGCATATCGATAATTGAGTTTATCGATATAGGAACAGTACTACGTGTCATAAACTTTTCCTGTATCTGAGTTTAACATTCCAAATCACCGCAACACCACAATCCTCGTCCCCTCCTATCAAACTTCCCATAGGTCCTCTTGAACCATTTCTATCAGACCACAAATCAATTGAAAAATGTCGCAAGTTGTAAAGCTACCCCTTTAATTAACCTCGGGGGGCATTACGGCCAGTTTATACCCGGTTTTAATGCTCGAGCGGCATTGTGCTCACTCAATATCGGTGCCGTATTGTCAGATCGGGCCTTCTAACTCGCAATAGAAAAACGGCGCATCTACAATTTAGATGTTAAATTTTAATCTACCTTCTCTAGTTGTTAATACAGATATGTTTGTAATAACAGCTCAAAAACAAATGCGACCTTTTTTTAGGAAAAGAGTGGTATTGTCAGAACGACGGGTCGCTTTGTCGTCGGCGGAATCACTCGATATTATGCGGTGGATTGGTAAGTCAGACGGTTTGATATTATATTAATCATGTGCATCTGTGGGCTTGAGGCACTGGCTGGTTATATCTTTAGTCGTATTATAAGCAACAAAATATACTTATATAATATATATCTTCAACATAGTTTAAGTTTCATTACAGCTTGTACTTAAAGCTTCTATTAATATTATAGATAAATTAATACTACTTAATAGCTAAAGTGTTTTGTCTTTCCTCATTTTTAAACGACTTCAAAAAAGGAGGAGTTTCTCATTTCGACCGTATAATATAATTATGTTTGTTCGCGGATAACTTCGTCGTTTATGAATCGATTTTGATGTTTTTTTTGTGTTGGAAAGGAGGTATTCCAAGAGTGGTATCATGATAAGAAAACCAGGATCTGATAAAGGGATTAGTGAGGAATTGAGGGAACTCCTCGATTTTAGCATTTTTAGTGACAAATCCAGCATTTGCATTCAGAAAATATCATTGGCTGAAGCGGAACTGATGATGAAGACCACAGATTACCACCGGGACTCCTCAACGGTGTTGATTTCAAGGGTCGCGATAAGATATCTCGTTTAAGATAGTTGAGCGACCGCAACGAAGAACATTTTTTTTTTTTTAAAAACACTATGATTTTCCAGCGGCGTTGCTTGCGGCGAACGTGAAATGTCTTAAAGTTCCATATCAACTAAGAAGTGGGACTAGATAACAGCTTATTATTATCACTAAAAAGAATAACATAAAATAATTAAATAAAAGTCGGCGAGTCACAATATTTTTAACCAAAAGCCGACTGACCTATAGGTACCTAGTACCATTTTAAAAGAAGTATAATTTGCGTTTTTGAAGGTCCTGTGGTTTTTGTTTTTTAAAACATTTATTTTATTATTTATGGGGATTACTCAGTTATTTCCATAAGAATAAAAGTCAAAATCGAGTGTTGGTTCTATCTAAATCTAATCACATACCAAAAATTTGATACAGATACAGACGAACATGAAGTACTTTTTATTGGCGGAAATCGGACAGTTCCGGAGGGCATAATGATAAATGACTTCTACGCGGCCGGGGAAATAAACACTTAAATAAATAAAAAACATTAAAGACTCAGGAATAAATACTCGCGTTTAAAAGTAGACTAAGGTTAGCATATTTATATATAATTCCACCAAACACAAAGTCAAGGAGCACATACAGTACCCAATGAGAATTTTGAGTACTTTAGGTGCCTTGTCATAGCAAACTTCAAACTAACATAAAGTGACAGGCGCCATTTAGCCAATGACTTTTATAATGACAGGGTTATAAGCTCAAGCTCAACAGCCCTACATGGCCCATAACGCATATGACAAATGAATAAATGCAATGACTGTCAAAACCAACCCAAGACCGGCCAACTTATGCATATGCGTAAGTGGTAAGTTAATAAAGAGAATACACGTTAAGTTAAGAAAGGCATTTTTATAGTGGGATTTACAACTCTATAATATAAGTCCTTGTTATAAGTAAAAGATATGGTTTAGAAAGACGCAAGCGTTTTTAAATTAGTATGTTGCCTGAATTTAAGGTCATAAAAACAAATTAGATCACGTGACTAGCAGAAAAATGGCAGAACAGTGACTGGGCGCTCTTTACTCATCACGAATTTTACATAAAGACTAAAAAAAATGCCGTTATATTTGAAAATAAACTCACGGTTGCAGAAATAATAAACAACTATTTAAATATTTCGTAAAATAAGCTGGCTAGATCGTTAGAGACAACTATTATGACCGAGTCTATTTTTATTGCCATACGTTGATGTCATCACCCGTCTGCCAGCAAAATAGATTTGACAGGCTCTAGCCCTAAAATTAATGGGTAGTTATACACCGTGTTTTTTTTTATTTACGATAACTTTAAGGGAACGTTCTTTAGGTCAAATAAAGTTAATTTCCCGAAGACATTCAAATGATAAGTCTAACGGTTTTAAAGATATTTAATTTTAAAATTTAATCAGTTAATCACGTTAAACTAGTGTAAAAGGCTCTTAATTGATAACAACAATTTTCTTTAAATACTTATGAGTAAAGAGTTTCCAATTGTTAGGTTTGTATACGCGTCAATCTAAAGTGACAATCTTGTACCTGTCAAGTGTTATATTTACTTGTGTGTGTATGTCACGCCAACATAGACGTATTTGACACTGATTATTAGTTAACTCTAAAGGCCCTTTTAGAATGACCAAAGATAAAAGATTTCATTATTTTGTTCTAAACTGAAAAAAAAATTTTTTTTGCAATATTTCAAAGTCTAATCTACCAATTAGTTTCTATGGATATACCTAGTAATATGCCGAAGTTATCGTAAATCAAAAAAAATACGGTGTATATGTCTTAAATAACGTTTTTAAAGTCAATTTACATGTTATAAACAAACAGTTTGACGTTTATTTATTTCATACTTCCACCAGAATTTAAACTCAGCAAAAGCACCAGAGACACGATCAGATTAGCATTCAAGAAACATCTTTATAACGCCTTTACTAAATACACAATAGCCTCTACAACTCAGAGCTTAAAGAGCTTATTCGACATTACGTCTGTGTTCGTTTACGCCGTTTTTCTCCGGAATCAGGCGAATTTTATCACCTACTTCCGTAATTCGTCATCGCCATCCATCATTCACGGGGCAACGCCCGCACACATTCACTTACGAAAGCCGGGCAAGCGTGAACCGGTCCGTCGTCCGGTTAAAAACCCGCCCCGGGCAAAAAAGTGGCAGTATTCGAACGGTGAAACTGGAAAACTGGAGTTTAATTCTTGTTAACGTGGCGCGATGGGAATAAACTCGGGCTGAAAAAAAATAGGGTAATTTTTCAGTAATTATCGGTGCATTTACAAGCAATTTATTTTACAAATTCTTTTGTTTAATTGTGAGAATGTTTAGTTGAAATAAATCCCAATTGTATCTGTTGCTGTTACTGGATATGGCTGAAATGTGATATAAATGAGTGGAGTGGAGGTGAGTGGGAAGGAGAAGGAGGATAGAGCTACAGTAACTCTATTGTTACTAACGCAGACCACCGCATTTAGTTAACAGCTGATTATTGCAAAAAAGTACTTTCGGCAAAAGATTATCTAAAAATGAAATTTGTTTTAAATTAAAAAAAAAACGGTGATGTAATATTCGGATATTACTTCTAGCTGTCTGATTATTAAGTGGATATAGCACAATATTATTTTGTTTTTTTATGTAAACATAATCGTATGTTTATTAATCACATAATTTCTTTCAGAAGTCTGCTTATAACTTTTATTTTTGTTAAACTTTTTTGCACGACTATGTTTAATCGTGTTAAATATATTTTTCTTTTGTTTCAGGATCCTTCAATACGAGTATAATGTGATATCATAAAGTGCAACATTATAAAAATACTTTTAAAAAATCGTACAAATGTGAGTGGTGAAAAATATCATTATGTTTTTGAAAAGTGTGAAAAGCGTTCGTGAATTTAAATATAAATAAATATAATAAAAAACAAACAATGGGAACGAGGGAGATGGCGGTGGCGGTGTTGCTTCTCGGATGGATTTCTGGTAAGAAATATAAATATAATAAAATAAAAAAAGTAGAATAAAAACAAACAGATTACAAACCGTTTGTAAATAGCTGGTTACCAATTGATTGCTGCTGATAAACATTTATTAATGGTCAATCAAAAACCATTTAAAGGAGTAATCTCAGAGACTTATAATTATATATATATATATATATATATATATATATAGATATATAAGTAAAAATATAGCTCATTTATTTAAAAAAAAAGTATTTTTTGACTTAAATTGCTACTTTTACGACCTGATGAAATTTGACGTGGGCCTTCTTACCTGGATAATTTAATTTACCAAACATTATAAAATAAGTTTCTTTAAAATCTTCGTTTTTCAATATTTTTCTGACCTAGCTTTATTTTTTTAACAACCTTTTCTAAGATCTTATAATTCGTCACAGACCTTGACATTGAACTTTGCGGTGTTACTCCATAATCCACCCGGGTAAATTGCAATATAAATTAGTTCTCGTGCGTTGTTTACATAACACACCCTTAAAATAACTATTTGATTACTTCGTTGCTCCTAGCTTAATTTTTTCAGTGACCTTTTCTAAGACCTTTGACTACGTCACTGACCTTGACCTTGAAATTTGCGGTGTTGCTCTCCACAATCCACCCAGGTAAATTGCCATATCCATTAGTTCTCGTGCGTTGTTTGAGTGCACTTTACCACTAATCACATTATATTGGTTACATTACATTACGGGTTGCAGACGAGCTCGATAATAAAGACCGATAGGTTTAGACATAATGATCCGAACGTTCAACCGTTGAAATACGATTAGAACGGTTTAAGTATAAGATATTATTGTATGTCGGCTATAGGGTTAGACCTTGAAGATAACATGCCTATATTCTGTGACAGAAATGATCGAATTATTTTATTTACTGAGGTGGAGGCGAGGGAGCTGTGGCAATATTAACCAATAGAATCTAAGCTAACGTGCGCAAGGCGCGCTCGACATGACCGCACGCGCCTCCTATGGGTTAATATTGGTACAGCTCCGCTCTGCTCCGCTCGTCTCCACCTCAGTAGAGCCGCACCCTTATGGTCTTAAAATTACCCCATTTTTTATTGACATTCCTTTCGTCGAATGTACGCTTTCACCGAATTTTATTTCATCGAAACCTATTTTGTGCTGATGGCCTGGTGATTTCAGGTTATCATAGAATTACGTAGGTTAGGTTGGATTAGACGTGTGTATCACAAATCTAAACTCCTGCGCCTGTCGATGCTGCAAAGTGATAAGTACGTTCTATGAAATGAGTGTCGACAAAACAAGGGCTATGATTCGCATAGAGGCATTCCGTCTTAGTTCTCAGGGTTGGCAACGCATTTGCAGTCTTGTGAATGCGAATGTTTATGGGTCACAGTTTCCACTTACCATGAGGTGGCATGTGTGCTCGTTTGCCTTAGACAAGAAAAGGCAGGACAAAGCTTTTGCATTTGAACAAATTATTATTGACTAAGTTTCGGGTTTAGGCCATGCATTGTTTAGCTAAAGCTATCATATTTGTAGAATAATGTAACAAGTGAAATTGGACTACTTTTGTAGGTCAGGGTCAATAGTTGTGCAGTTTTACTGCATCTAAAGTTGTATTTTTTGTAATTTTTTTCACGATGGGAAGAAAGTAAGTATCTAAAAAAATTAGCAAAAAAACAGTAGCATTATAGGATGTCTTTTTACATTGAATATGTTTACTATAAAAAAAAGGTAAACGTACAAAGATTTTTTAACATCGAATGCTCACTTCTTCGACAATACGATAACAAGGTGTTAGTTAACATTTAGCGACTGTATAACATTCTAAAATCTCAATTACCCGCCATAAACCTCTTCTTAAAAAACATATAACTTTTATTTCTATGTATCAAATGCCGTATTACTATTCCGGCGAGGAGTTTATGCGTGAAACAAATTGATGTTAATGTACAAGCATGATGTGATGCATGTTAAACATGTAAGATGTTTGAATGCCTTAGGGCGGGACGTAGTGGGACATAATGTTGAAATGTAACATCGTAATTACCCATGTAAAACAAAATTATTCTATTGAAACCAAGAAATAAGGGAGTTTGCTTGAGTGCTTCTGATTGGTTTTTCACTTATCCTTCGGAAATGTTAAATTTTTAAAGTTAGGAAATGTATGTTTTTATTTTTTTTACATATGTATAATTATCTACATTATTCAGAGGACAATGTCGACCCAATTGCCATTGTCCCAGACTAAGCTCTAAGCTTGTAACTATGTGTAGTAGACAACGATATAAATACTTTTAAATATATAGAAATTCATCACACAACTATCTGCCCTTACTGGGATTTCAACCCAGGACAACTAGCTTCGTAGGCAACGTAACTAACAACTAGGCCAATGCGTGGTCAATTCTCTGCTATCCCAAACATTTCAGCACAAACCATTATATTATAATTGTAAAAAAAAAAGTTCAAATTATTATATTTATTAATATTATAAAGGTAATAATGTATTTGTCATACAAGTACAAAAAATAACGAGGCTTTGTTCTATTTTTAAATTGTAACCAGATTTAAATCAAATTCTGCCACAACAAAACCTCATTAGCTATATTTCAATCGCATTACGGGGCGCGTGTGACTTAAATTCATCCTTTCATTACTTTGATTCGGTTGAAGATGTATTCACGTATAAATGTATTTAGTATCCTTTCGTATAATTAATGTTTGATGGAGACGAGGTCTTCGACCTCTTAACGTAAGTAATTAGAAATTAGTGTTCTGCTCAGAAAATTATCAATGTATTTTTACAAGCTATCGTCGTACTTAGGGACATTTCAGGGACAAATAACCCGTTCCATGTTCAAAATTGTCTTTGTAAAAAACCGACTAGATTCGTTTCGGACACTCGAAATTATGCCAAACGGATGGCCCCCTTTTTAAACCTTAAAAATAAACGGCAACCATCGACAAAGAACTACAACAATGAAATCTAAATCACACAAAAGCGGCATCAATTTTAAACAGCTTCAAAAACACATTAACAAACAGTCCCCGTCCCCACACTGTTTGCATGGTAACACAAACACACGGACAGAAGACACAGCGCTGCTTAAACAAAGATTAACTTAAATTGTTTTATTCTGGATTTATGTCTTGGACTGAATCCAGGGCGGAAAAATTAATCAGCTAAAAGCCTTTTTACTTGGCGGATTAAGAAACGAGTTAATTTATAGCGAATTGAAGGTTTAAAACGGCCTTTTAATTGGGTTGCGTAACATTGAGGATTTTTTTGTGAATAGTCTTAAAGAATGCTGCGTACAGGGCTCGGAAACCAGGTTTTTTTTTTTTACCAGCTCGTCAGAAATTAGGGAATTTTAATTTCTCTTCCGTTCGGTTAGAATCGATATTATTTCGGTTCTGATCAAAGAGCAATATAAAACTGTTCCAATTCGAAATAACGGTTAATTTAACTGTATAAATTTATTCGCACCGGCCACCACCGCCATCTTTTCTCTCGTCTTTCCTACCCAATTAGGTAGTTGCATTTACACTTGCTCAGCTTGAAGTCAAGCCGGCCTTATCATTTTAAAACACCATAGTCGCGATGCCATCCAACTGCAGGAAGAATAAAAACCGGCCGTGCGAGTGGAACTCGCGCACGAAGGATTCCGTACCATTATCTATGCAAAATTAGCAAAAAACGGCAAAAAAAACACGTTTGTTGTTTGTGAGCCCTTCTTAAATACTTAATTTATTCTGTTTTTAATATTTGATGTTATAGCGGCCACAAAAATACATATTCTGTGAAAAAACAACTGTCTAGCTATCACAGTTCGTGAGATACATCCTGGTGACCGAAAAGGCTTGTTTACACGTTGTGAAGTAGCAAGTGCAGGTGAGAAGTGCAGGTGTAAAATGATTAGTAAAAACAACGTGTCGGTCACGCTGTTAAGTGGCAAGTGCGAGTGTGAAGTGCGAGTGTGAAGTAAAGTGAATAGACGCTCGTTCTATTTTTGCCTGTTAAGTTGTTGCCCCCGCACTCCCGCGTACTCCCCGCACTCGCAGTCTCACCCTCTAAACACCGTGTAAACAGTATCTGCTTGTTTATCT
Organism: Acleris sparsana; assembly: GCA_923062465.1. Lineage (NCBI taxonomy): Eukaryota > Metazoa > Arthropoda > Insecta > Lepidoptera > Tortricidae > Acleris > Acleris sparsana. The sequence continues at coordinate 4,055,141 of OV281288.1, forward strand.
TCACTCATTCGCATTGCATTACAAAATTCGTTAGGATCCTCATTAATTAGTTCCTGTAAAAGTTTATCGCTAGCTCCATACTGAATTCTTCTGCCGATCCGTTTTCTTTGCCATAACCTTTTAGGTTTCTCGATTTCAACTAAAACCTCATTCTCGATTTCTGAAGCGATCACCGCGACTATACTTTTTAAAATATTTCGTAATTCTAATCGTTGTTCATCCTCCATTTTGTTCTACACATTACACTTGCACAAGCACAACTAAGCAATGTGTAAACGATTTCTTAACACTTAACACTTATCACCATAAAAACATGTTAACTAATCACTTCTCACCTGCACTTGCTACTTCACAACGTGTAAACAAGCCTTTTATGGATGACATGATTATTTTAAATTTAGGTTGCATTTTGTAATAAATTACAACAATTAAATAATATCTAATGATATAAAGTGATTGTAATAGTGTTTTAAAACATACTATTTCAAGTGGTTTTCGCCTAACCTGTAAGATACACCTACAAGGGCTACAAGCCGAAAACGAAAGTCAAACAAAGGTTAAATATACTTTTGTCAAAATATTGGAAATAAATAAATATTTCGAAAACCTAATAATGCAGAACGGCTTTAAAACCGTATTCCTCGAAATGGTTCTCGAATAAGAGTAATTGTAAAAATATGAACAATCTCAATTGATAGGAAACTCGACTTTGGTACTAAGGTGGGTCCCAAATTTAAGTTCTCGACTGTACACGCTACGCACGTGGGTACAGATTCGCTCGAAGTTATAATTACCGTACTCGCTAGCGAGTTCAAGGTATCCACTGAGATCACCATGTAGGATCCCCCACGTATTAATTTTGTGCGTGGGGGATCATATCTGGTGATCTCAGCGGATAACAAAAGCGAGTCAAATGATTTGTCTCTCGCAGTATTCTTATAGAGTGCAAGGGACAGAGCATTCGACTCGCTAGCGAGTACATTAATCGTAACTCATAAGGCTCGTTTCAGAAAGTCTTAGGCTGGGTTTTATAAAGATCCGTTAGATCAAATTTTGGTCAGGAATGTCAAAACTTGTATGAAGTTACTAAAATATGATCTGACATATTTACAAACGGGTCTTTATAAAACCGGCCCTTAGTCTAATAATATTAGTGTTTTGTCACGTTTTGTAATTATATTTACGAGAAAAGCACTTATATTATTGGAGTAATAAATACGCTTTGAGAAATGGGCCCCTGGAATGTGTACAGAAGTAAATTGTGCAATGCAGGTCCGATCTCTCAATCGCCTACGGTCGACGAGTCAATCGCCGCGGGCTAAATGTCCTATTTTACAATTGACCTGACATACGTAGCGTACGCTTGTAGTATAGTTCAGTACGATTTAATAAAAGGCGACTTCGTGAAACATGACAACTACCTACTCTGTCGATTAAATGAATTGTATGGACGAAAGTTAATAACTAAATGAAAATCAAGAATTCAAAACACGACTGCATTTTTTTGATATTGTTATTAATCCGTTTATTAATGCTACTATATTCGTAAATATTTGAGAATGTTACATTGAGAACTTTCGACAGCTATATTCTAATAATTAGAAGAATTTTTATTTGTTGACATAAATAATGGAAATTCGGCCATTGTTTTTATTTCTATTTAAACAGTTTAGGTATTCTACGTCACCCGGGGTGGTAAAAAGATTCTAACGATATTATCACACACATTTAAATCGGCTGAGGCGTTTAGAAGTTATGGTGGAATAATACTTCTTTACTAATTTTGTGTGTAAGTATCTTATTTATTTGCTTCAATACGGTTAGGAACACGATATGATCCATTTTTAATAATACGAGATATATTAAATTATTATTGTGAAACGATACAAACCATTAACCTCGCAAGTACATGCATCAAGATTTCTTTATTCTTACAAATTATGCTGAATACATGGGTTGTCCTTCCTTGCACTTATCTTGTTAAAAAACTGCATAACTTGTTCTAAGGTAACATCAAAGCATTTGATAAAGAAGTTTATCAGAAAACGAAGGAAACCTTCCCAACGTAACTTTGGACAGAAAGGTCGATCAACTTGTACCTCGTATTTAAGTTAAAAGTTACATGTTAAGGTATACAAAAACTCCAATAGTACTGTATGTATGCATTTTTTACTTTAAAACACTATTACTACTAGTAGGATTACGACTATTTTTTTTGGTTTGCAGATGGTGCAAAATGTTCGATTTTATTCCTAATAAAATTCCAAGTTTTCTTTCTATGAGGATGGAAGCGCGAGAAGCCATCATTTATTACAACCCTTTACCTAAAGAAAATATAGGTGATAATTAATAACTGACGATTTTCCACCATATGCAAAGTAACGGCTTGTTTTAGTCCCTATAGAATGGCTTATTTCCACATGGTCGACTCGTCGTTTATGGTAAGCATTTGCTGGAACAAGATGTTGCGTAGAATTCTAAGGCTACACCCATCATGGAATATGTTTTAGTCTCTGTTCTTATATTTAAAGGTTTATTTATCATTGTATTTATTGAAGTAGGTACTTTTATTTATATACCTTATTTTGTAAATATGTTCTTTGCTTTGTTTACTGTCTTTCTTTTTCTGTGCACGACTTTTGTTCGTATGATAATTTGGTAGACTGGTAGATAATGCCATGAGCTCCTTTATTAGGTTAAATAATAAATAAGGTACAAATTACTGTGACTAAACAATACGTGAGTGTATGTACAGATATGTATAACATTGTGCTATTGGGGACAATGGCGGCATATAAGGTTTCTTGCATGCGATGTCCTGACCTATTTAGATATTGCGTGCGCGAGAGAATGCTGATAATATAGGCTGAACGTACATAATAATAACTAGGTAGTGTTGGTTGCACTTGGTGGGATTTATGTGACAAAAACTCTCATTCCGCAAAAACGTATTTGTGCTTAAACCATTACATATTACATAGGTTACATGGGCTTATTGAATAAGTCATGTTAGGTTAGACTGTTTTTTTTAATAATGGGGCGGGAGGTTCTCGTTGCGAAAAGTTTGTAAAATGATATAGTTTGCTAAATGATGATCTGGTAAACCATTGGTTGACCAGTTATTAAACAGATGTATATTTGTTTCATAAATTATAATTATTTCAGATATTTAAATAAGGTTTTGTCTGATATCCTGAGCCACCATAGAACTGTGTCACATTGACTTTTTAATTCAAGGCGTAAGGAGTGTCAAACCAATTGTTTTATAATGACACTGTGACACCAATCTTTGGTCGGTCAGGGTTCCATTTAGCTGATAGTAGAATAAACAGCAAAACATATCTTTTGGGATTGTAGAGGTTTTTGGTGTTAGAACTCTTTTTTTTTTTTTTTCATAGAGATGGCAAACCAGCGCACAGGCCACCTGATGGTAAGTGGAAACTGTGACCCAAAGACATTCGCATTCACAAGACTGCAAGCCTAGGACTGCAAATGCGTTGCCAACCCTGAGGACTAAGATGGAATGCCTCTATGCTAGTCATTACACCGGCTGTCTTATCCCCAAACCGGAACACAGCAATGCGAACACTGTTGTTTGGCGGTAGGTTAATGGATAGGATGGTGGTAGCGATCCGGACGGACCCTGAACATGGTCCTACCACCCGCAAAACTCTGTGTAAGGTCCGTCCGAATCGCTACCAGAATGTTATCTTTTAACCTACCACCAAGCAGTACCAGTTCCGGAGTGGGGATAAGACGACTGGTGAAATTATGGGCGTAGAGGCATTCTATGTGAGTCTTGCCATAAAATAAAAGAACGCTACATATAGTTTCAATAAAATTGTACATTTTTTATATTATATTAATATTATTTATTTATTTAATAAGTACAATATTAATAAAGAATTAAGAATTAAACATTGCCCCACAAAAATGGAATAACAGTTTGACTGTGGGAACGGCAGTCTCTAGGTAAGGCTTAAATTAATTAAATAGCAGAACTATGCCTGTACACACACAGTAACAGTACTAAACATACATATTATTATTATATAAGTAGTAGGTAATGCTTTTTTTAAAGTCTCTTAAATTTATTCTTATTTTTCTCACGTCTAATGGCTTCTGGCAAACTATTGAGTAGGTATGGGATACGCTTTTTGAGAGTTCTGTCCCCATAGGAATTATTTATCCTAGGAACGAATAGTTTACCAGTCGCCATAATAGTTAACATTAAGTAACAATAGAATTGGTCAAGATCTTTTGAATTTTTGACAGAATTGATAAGTCCTATGTTTAGGCGGTTGTATGGGAAAATACAACCATTCCTAATATGTACTCTCATTTGAAAGGCCGGCAACGCACCTGTGACTCCTCTGGTGTTGCAGGTATCTATGGGTGACTGTAATCGCTTTCCATCAGGCGATCCGTCTGCTCGTTTGCCTCCTTTACCATAAAAAAAAAAAACTGTACCTCAAACTATATAGATACATACCTATACTTTTCTTCTTCGGCAGTGAGATAAAAAAATACCATAATCACCAACCGAATATAAAAAGGTACCTGTAATTTTACAGTGAACATAAAACCGACTGTCGGTGTGTCATGACGGACTCAGTTTCACGAAAACTTTAATTCAGTGATAAAATTTCAAGTAATGGCAGACCATAAAAACGTCTTGGTAATAAAGTTAATATATTCCTCCTTGCTCAAGACAAAGAACAAATATTAAGAAAAAATCTCTAGTATCAAATATTCGTGGCCGCCTTGAAATCCAATAATTCGTTATAAGAAAGTTTGTTCGCTGCAGAGTTAGGGATGACTTTCTCTGACCCAGCATTATTAGTTATATTCGGAACACGATTTGGAACTGATATCTTTCAATTTGTCTTATCTTTTTTAATTTTTGTTTCTAAGTAAATCTTCTAAGAATAGCTAAACTGAAGTGGCAGTGGGCGGGGCACATTGCTCGCAGGACTGATGGCCGATGGGGTCAGAAGGTTCTGGAGTGGCGTCCGCGGACCGGAAGACGAGCTGTAGGTAGGCCTCCAACAAGATGGAGTGACGATCTCGTCAGGATCGCGGGACCGCGGTGGATGCGAAAAGCACAAGACCGGTCTGAGTGGAAAGCCTTGGGGGAGGCCTATGTCCAGCAGTGGACGTCTTTCGGCTGACATGATGAAGTAAATCTTGATAGTATGGTTAAAGTTTCAAGTCAACAAACTCGAAAACAATCTTGAATCAATCATATAAATCTTTGATTTATTTAACTTTTGTTTAGCAAAATATTTATGCTATAGGTAAGTGATCGATACCACCGTCATATCTTTTAATCTACCTTCAAGCAGCAGTGTACGCATTATTGTTTCTTTATAAGGATAAGGCAACCAGTAAACTGACTGACCTAGGGCCGTATTAATAAACTCATCTTGACCGTGAGGCCCGTCACAAGATACGTCAAATTAAACGCCAAACCATATATTTGTAATTTAGTTCTAGTTTTACTTAGTATAAAATTTATATCTTAAATTAGACTTCATTCCTTTGTGTTGTGTATTTTATTAGCTTTTCGCAACTTTCTGCAAACTCATTTCTGTATTGGTTACCTAGGACAGGCTACGCCTAGTGTAGGGACCAGTGTAAATCTCTTATGACAATGTTTTAAGTGCATGAGTATCATCTACATAGTTCTTATTGCCAACACATCCGCCCTTCGAGCATATAGCTCTTGCGACTCCACTCTGACCGGCCAATGAAGGCAAGCCAGAGGTGAGGGTCTGTTCCTCGTCATTGCACACCGCAGCCGGCCGGTGAAGGCAAGCGTGAGGTGAGGAACAGGACCTATCCTCGGGAGCACTCAGGTCCGTGGTGTGGCCACTCACCACAGCTCGCCACTAGCTGCCCTGCGGCTTTATTATTATTATTATTATATAGCACTGACATTTTTGACGCATCTCGAGACGAGGGTTAGAGTTGAGATCACTTTATTAATACGGACCTTAGAGGCATTCAGTCTCAGACTTCAGGGTCTGCGACTGCGTAAAGGTCTCCAATTATGGATGTCTATACACCTAGTTCCCACTTAACATTAGCCACCTATTTCACCCTTCTGGTAATGATAGGTGCCTGGGAATAATGGGGAATATTCATAAAAAAAATCACAGCTTCAATTAAAGCTAATTCATGTAACAAAGAGTTGAGAAAATCTTTTTTTGAATAGCTATAAAAATAACCAAAAAATAATTTAACATGTAGTTTACATGGCCGACGTGTTACATGTATATCTTGTATCATTCAACGCGGCGAACCGGCGAGTTTAAGTAGTCCCGTCAATGGGTACAAAATACATTTTAGCACGTGCATTTCGAGGATATAGATTATAAATAGTAGATTGTTCAACAAGGGACTAAAACAAGCCATAATGACACGAGATGTTTAGCCACGCGAGCGAGCTATTAAATTTCTTGGGCGGTTTTAATTTCAATTTAGTTTTTGGTGATCTTTTTAAGGTATTTTGATATTTTGGTGAGAAATGCGATTTAAAAAATCCATGCATATTCCCTATTGTCAGAATAATTGGAAAACCAAAATCCGCGGTTGGTTGACAGTTAAAGATTTAATTTCACTGACGAAGTGTTATTCGCAAAGTAAGGATCTCTCGCGCACTCGTTGGCACATTATGGCAGAGTTAGGTTCTTACCGCTTTAGCCAAGAATCCCAGATGCTTTGTCGAAGAAACTTGCAACCGAATGAAAAAATACACGCACTAAAATGGTAATATTGCTGTGATGGTACGGTCACGAATCTGAATTGATTAAACACCATAGAACCTTGTCGCATCTAAAACCTATGATTAATCAAAGGTTTTACTATGTAATTTCTATCTCGTCACTTGACGCAGTCATTATGACAAAGTTCAATGGTGGAACAACAATTAAACTCCGTAACTGTACAACTGAGACTCACCGGTTATCCACCGACGAATTGAACGGTGGTAGGTAGTTTAAAACAAGACCTTGTAGGGCGTGACACAATAAGGGTAGATTTACACGGCGATTATTCGATTCGATATGTTCTCGGATACAGTATTACCGTATTTGAGACGACAGTTCACACAACGCGAGGTCCATTTTTTTTCACGTATGCGGTCTTCACCAGTTTGTTTGTGTGAACGAAACAACGTAAACACAAGCGCCACTGAGCATAGCATTCCATAACATCGTTTCGAGAATCTCGCATCCTCGTTGGCAAAATACGTCGGTAGGTATACGGTAAAAAATATGTCTCGAACACGAGAGTTTACGTATAGACGCCGTGTGAACGATTCGATAATCTAGAACATATCCTAACGTTACTATTTTAATGGAAGAAAAATGCACAATATCGTAACACATTTTTGATTTTACGTAGCCATGATCCAATTTGACTGCGTCACGACAAAATGGCCGCCAAACAAAGTACATCGGTTTAAACCAACTCCTGCCCCTAGTTTCACGATACTCTTATTCAATAGCAGTTCCTTTGAGCCGGCGGGAATAAATTTTTACTTCAAAGCTTTCGGCAATAAAGAGGTTAGCCGATAACAGAGGTTTTGTTATGTAGATCTTCGTTACCGCTCTTTTGGCCTTTTCAGAGTTATTATTGGCCTTTTTAGGGTTCCGTACCAAAACGATACACTTATGATAACACTTCGTTCTCCGTTTATCTGTACATATGGCACAGTAGGTTTTCTCAGCAAATCAAATGCTTTCAACTTGAAAGTCGGCATAGTTATACAACTTGCTAGCCCGTATCTAGTTGAGTAAAAAAAAAAAGTTATATAAATAATTGAAAAGTGGTCTAGAATGGGAGGTTGAATAATAAAAGTGGTTTGATTATGGTAAATGGGGTGACATATGAAAGGGCTCAATTTGCACATTTCAAAACTATTTTATTTTTATTTTCTGTGATGTAGTTTTTGATTTATAGCCAAAAATATACAAAAAATTACCGTTCCCTCCTCTTGTCTCCGAAGAAGACGTACGTATTACTTATTTTTCAAGGGAAAAGCAAATTGAAGTTTTCATTATTTACAGTTGTTGAGAAATAACAAAAACCTTTGAAAATCTGTATTGAAATTTAGGCTCGTCAAAACGGACCTTATTGCATATAAAATAAACCTCATAACAAAATGAGTATTTTCTTTTGCGGTTACCAAGCATATTATCTTAAATACGGAACCCTCGGATCACGAGTCCAACTCGCACTTGACTAGTTTTTTAGTAAAATAAACGTGAAGGTAAACAAAATTAATCTGTTTTTTACGGCTCGCAACTTTGAACGTTGTTTTGCAGGTTGAAAGGAACTTTACTGTCCTAAAGATTTTATTGTTGTGCTGGGGATTAAAACTTTACTTGAATAGCTTAAGTTTGGAGCGTTCGATAAATTTTGCCATTTGAGTGAGTTACAAGTTGACACGGAAATACTCTCGCCTTGTCGCATAATATGAGTTTTTAATGTTAAATGAAGTATCTTAAATTAAATCTACATTTTTCAATTGTTAGGAGTTTCATTTCAATATTCGTTTAGACTTTACCCCATCTTGTTTTTACATTGTAATCATATTACTGGCGTCACTATAGCTCATATTGTGTAGTGATGAAGAACAATAATAACTTCAACAATTTGGCTTCAATAAATAAGCACGACCCCCTTCGTCCAGAGCTTATTATCTCTTTAACGAACTAACCCATTTTCATGAAACGTAGCTAAGAATAATCCGAATTAAACAGCCTTTTAAAATACACGTTGAAATCAGTATATTCGTTTAAGAGACACACATATAAACAGACACACACATTGAACTTATGATTCTTTTTGGACACTTGTTTCTTATTTTACAGAAGATAAGGGTTATTCATTTGTTTTGCAACAATCAATTTTGGACCGTATGAAATTAGAATTAAGAGTTAAGTGCCCATTATTGATGCCGTCACCAAATCGGTTTCGATATAGAAACCAGCTGAAACAGTGGATAAAACCCAGGACGAATTAATATTTCTCGTATCAAGCTCAAATTCTTGAATTAAGGGTCCGACAAACAATCCGATATATCAGCCTGTACAAACACGCCGATTGAACGACATAGATGTAATAAATCTGCAGAATTGCTTCCGGGTCCACTGCCGCTGAAATACTGCCAGCTGATCCACATATACGTCTATACATATATGTCGCCGAATACCCAGGACTCGCGTGTTCTAGCGATTTAGGCATGACAGTTTACGAGGTATCCACAATAAATTAAACGGTCACTTCCCACAATAGTGATTTTAATAATCGAACACCAATAATTTAACAACAACAAAGAGGCAACGATCCGTCGGAGTGATGTGCGCTCCGCGTGACGGCCGAACGAAGTCTGCCGCACCGCGCCGCCTCCACCGACGTTTCGTGAGCACGTGGCCGCCGCTAGCGCCACCGGAAGGAGCGGCGGATACGCGCTGTGCCTCATAATAGTCAAATCAGCAACTTTATTCATTTTCGCCGACACGGCCTTCCTGACGTACGCACGTCCTCGTGCGTTACTCGTCTAATAAAGAAAAGAACAAGATCAGCAATTAGTACCATCATCATTTCATTACCGTGCTCACTCCTTGCCACTCCATCCTCACACACACATCACATCACATTTACAGTACGCGTATAACACTTGTCGCAGCTCCGCGCCACGCGTTGGGGGCCTACGCGCATATAGCGCGCGGCAGACCAACGGCTTGCGGCCAACGACAAGATGTTACATTACGTACTTTCCACATCACACACTGCGCCGGCTGGTTCCCCGACCACCGCGCCAGTCTCCGTTACACAATGCACTTCAGCCACTGTGCTATCCTCTACTCCATCATCAGTCTCCATATCACTACTATCCGCCGACACGGACTCCTCCTCCTCTAAAGCCTGGTTACAAAGAGCTTCCGCCATTTCCGTTAGCCCATCGCGCCCTTCGGGAACCTTTCGCAAACTTTCATGAGGGTATTTGTACTTTCTCTTAGAGCCGTCAACATGTTGCAGTTCATAGCGGTCGCCTCCTAAGACTCCCGTAACTTTAAAAGGACCCCTGAACTTCCTATCTAATTTAGTCTGATTTCGCTCGCAACTTTTAAGAAACACGAAATCCCCCGTATTAAATTGCTTTATTTTCGCTTTTCCCCTATTAAACCGGACTGTATCTGACTCCGCTACGCGCTCTATGTTGTTCGAGGCGTTATCACGTATTTCATCTAGGTTAACTCTACACTCGGAATCTTCGTCTACATGAGCTAGTCTGGAGATACCTAAGGACTGCGATCTGATACCGAACATAAGCTCAGTTGCCGAGTAGCCGGTGACTCTACATTTTGTACTATTTAACGCCAGCTGAATTGCTCCAAGCTCGTCCCTCCAAACGGCATCTGAACTACTTTCAGTAATGGTGAGTAGGTTTTTAAGTGTTTGCATAACTCTTTCGACCTGTCCGTTTGCTCTACTAGCACCGACCGCAATAACGTGGAGCTCTATATTATTTTCCGCACAAAATTTCTGAAAGGAGTTACTCACATAACAACGTCCCTGATCAGCAATCACGCGTTTCGGTGCGCCAAACAGATTTATAGCTTCTTTTAACGATTCTATAGCACTGGTAGCATCTAAGCTCGTAGTCAATCGTAACAGAACATATTTCGTGAACGCGTCAATAATGACACTTACGTACTCCTTTTTTGAACTTTTGCCACTTAACTTTCCGCTTAAATCTATGTGGATCGTGTGCCATGGAATGGCGACCTTAGGGATAGAATGCAATTGGATAGGTTTAGCACCTGAAGTTCCTTTACAGGCCCGACATACCAAACACGCGTCAACAAATTTTTTTACAGCCCTAGCCATGGCAGGGAACCAATACAAGTCATATAGCTTATCAAGTGTCTTGTCATACCCAAGATGTTTTAATTCTGAATGAACATGACTTATAAGGGACCACACTAGGGACCGGGGAAGTATGGGCAACCACACACTGCGCTTATTGCGTTGCACCTTTCGATACACTACCCCTTTTCTAATATCATATGACTGAGCCACGTCACGTGACAAATCACCTACTCTCCATTTATTCATGATGTCCGCTATTTCACTATCCCGTTGTTGCTCTACTGCTAACCATTCTTGCTGCAGCTCGAGGACTCGAACCTCCTTTGAAATGGTATCATCATTGTCGTTATCAGCGTCAAGAGAAGGCAAAGGGTTTCTGGACAAGAAGTCTACATGTGACATATGACGCCCCTCTTTATACTCTATATTAAAGTCATAACTTTGTAAGATAGCCCACCACCTATGTACACGAGGCGTAAGATCTTTCTTGATGCTTGAAGACTTGAGTGCATTACAATCAGTGCGAACTGTGAAGCGGCGACCATACAAATAGTGCCTGAAATGCTCCACAGCGCGCACCACCGCCAGTGTCTCCAACTCATAAGAATGATAGCGAGACTCTGCGGCGGAGGTGCGCTGGCTGTAGTACGCCACAACACGCTGCACACGATCGTAACGCTGAATAAGAATCGCCCCATAGCCCAGTGCACTAGCGTCCGTATGCAACTCTATATCTCTATCTGGGTCGTATATTGCCAATACCGGTTCGGAAGTCAAAATTTCAATCACACGCCTATGTATACCGCTATGTTGTTCTGTCCAATTAATATTACCGTTATGCTGCGTGAGTGGGTAAAGTGGTGCCATAAGCACTGAAAAGTTTGGTATAAACTGTCTAAAATATGACGCGAGCCCTATAAACTGGCGGACTTGTGTAGCCGTGCGAGGGGCTGGGATCCCTGCTAGAGCACGCACTTTATTAGAATTTGGTTTTATATTTCCGGAATTTATCTCATATCCTAAATACGAAATCTCTCGCTTCAGGAATTTACATTTGTTCATGTTCAGAGAGAACCCAGCCTTCGCGAGTGCAGCAAGGACCAATTTGAGACGTTCCAATCCCTGCTCTACTGTCACCGATGGGATGCAAACGTCGTCGATATAAGTTAAAGCAAAATCGCAATCTTTTAGCGCGTTTTGTATACATCGTTGAAAAACCGATGGGGCATTTTTCAGTCCGAATGGCATAGCCACATACATATACTGCCCGTCAGGTGTGACAAAAGCTGTACGTTCAACAGAATTCGGCTCTACACTGATACAATGGAATCCAGACGTCATGTCCAGAGAAGTAAAATATTTGGCACCATGTAATCTATCGATATGATCGTTTATTCGCGGAAGTGGATAGTTGTCACTGCGCGTATTTGAATTCAACTCCCTGTAATCGACTACCATGCGGTCACTACCATCCTTTTTTTTAACAAGCAAAATTGGACTCGCAAAAGGAGAGTTGCTTTCACGGATTACTCCTGCCTCCAGCAACTCGGATACCTTGTCTTTTACTACCTGTCGTTCACTAGCTGATAATCTATATGGACGCCTTTGAACTATCTTATTCGGATCAATGAGTTCTATTTTCATTTCGCCTGTGGTTACACGTCTCGTTGGAGTACCCTCCACAAAATATTCTGTATACGAATCGAGCAATGTTAGCAATGAACTTTTATGGGCACCATCTAAATCTGTATCTACTTGGGACTTGAACCGGGAAGATGATTTACAAGATACAAACTGAGCGAACTTTGACTGGAGTAGATGGACCCCATTTGCACCGAGTTCCACATGAACACCCATATCAATTATATCACGGCCAAGAAGTATGGGTTCGGTCAGATATTGATCATCAACTACGTGAAATAAAATCTTTAATGTTAACCCCTGAACATTTACTGGACATCTTACTTGTCTAGTGCATTTTATATCTGAGTTTCCAATGCCTACCAATACTACTGTGTCATGGAAGAATGAACCTGTTAAACCACTCGTAGCGCTATTTTTTATTAAAGAGCACTCAGAGCCGGAGTCAAATAAAAAGCGACAACTCATACCTGCAACATGTAGCTCACCAGTAACCGCTCGTTTGCCACACAATTTGACCTCCTTCGTAGGGGCTTGGATGGTCTCGCGCAGGGTGGCGGCGGCTGCGCAGGCGCTGGCGATGTGCCCCTGCTTGCCGCACGCGTAGCATGTCACGGGGCGCCTTTCCATGATGCGCGAGGGCGCTGCTGTCGCCGGTGGTGAAGTCTGCAATGGCTGTAAGCTTTCGACACGAGTTAGCGGGCAATTTATTATCTTGTGACCCATCTCGCCACAGCGGTGGCACGTGCCATTAAATGCTGAAGGTCGCCAATTACTAAATCGTGGGCGTTTATTCTCAATGTGGGTAGCTGTATCTTCATTTTGCCGCTTCATTGACACACCACGTAATATGCGGCATAACTGTGCTTTGGTGGTTATAGTATGACTGTTTAGCTCACGTCGTATGTTATGCTCACAATTTGACAAAATTGATACAATAAAACCCGTGATTGCCTCTTCATTCATTACTACATTAGGTATTGTCTCAATCACATGCCAAAGACGCAAGGCGGCGTCCGCGGCAGTTTCTTTATCTCGCAGTTTAAATTGAATCAAACGATCGAAATAATCCTGCATAAGCATTGGCTTTGCAAACCTTGCGATCAGAATAGTTTTCACATTTTCCCATGTTATACCATCAGGTTGAATTTTGGTAAGACAACTGGCTGCCCGGCCACGCAAAGCTTGCATTAATGGTAATAATAAATCGGTACCTTTCAAATCCTTGTGTTTTATTATAACCTCGTTGATACTACACCAGCTCTCAATATCAGCTTCCGGGTCATCAGGGTCAAATCGAATAAGCGCCGGTGCAGCGGGCGGGTGCAGGCCCCCGACCAGGCCGCGCAACAGCTGCAGAAGAGCGGCGGCCTCGCCCGCGCCGGTGCCTTTGGCGGGCTCGTGATCACTTGCATTCTGATTTTCGTTGCCGCTCGCGGGGTCGTTTTCAGAGTGATTCTGGGTCCCGGATCCCACTTCTGATGTCGCCGAATACCCAGGACTCGCGTGTTCTAGCGATTTAGGCATGACAGTTTACGAGGTATCCACAATAAATTAAACGGTCACTTCCCACAATAGTGATTTTAATAATCGAACACCAATAATTTAACAACAACAAAGAGGCAACGATCCGTCGGAGTGATGTGCGCTCCGCGTGACGGCCGAACGAAGTCTGCCGCACCGCGCCGCCTCCACCGACGTTTCGTGAGCACGTGGCCGCCGCTAGCGCCACCGGAAGGAGCGGCGGATACGCGCTGTGCCTCATAATAGTCAAATCAGCAACTTTATTCATTTTCGCCGACATATATAACAGTTGATTGCTTGGTTAAGACATGACTAAAGCCTTGTTCACATGAACCACAGAGCAAGGCAGATTTTTTTAGCGGACACCGACCCGCATCACTTCAACTAATCGGCGCATTTTACACTCGCGGACTAATAAAGGGGTCAGAGTGCGTTTTTCATACTAAAGAGGTTATTTCGAAGCCTTGGTTCCTCGTCAGGGAATGCTTTTAGTGAAATGTGATGATGAATACCTCGAGCATCGATACAGGACTTCCAGAGTGCCTAGGATACCCAACTGAATGAATCTGCGGTTAACGCCGGAATAGTGCATGTTCAGAAAAACATCTAAAATGACAATAAAATGTAAGGAAATCCAAGTGCTGACCCAAACTCTCCCACTGTGATGTTAACTGATTGTGCGATCAGTTAGGTATCTGAAGAACTTTTGACCTCCTCTATTGAACCTCGCAGTATCCACCATTAAAACTCACTCAAAACAACCCCTGGCGATTAACCAAGGCTTCGAAATAGCCTCGTTTGTATGAAAAACGCACTCTGACCCGTATTATTTGTCCGCGAGTGCATTTCAATCATTTATCGTTACCGTTGAAATAGGTACCGTTGAGGAGTTTCAGTGGTTTTCCTTCATCATAAGTTCCACTTCACCAAATGATACTTTCTTGTGGTCTAAGATCCGAATAGAGACGATTTGCACCGGGCTGTTTATTCGATTTAAAGTATTTTATATCAAATTTAATACGCTAAATAATATGTGGCGAATAGGTATTAAGAAAAATTACAGTCCAGAACTTTTTTCAAAGGGTGATGGGCAATTTTGTATGGACCCCGTCCCCCCCCCTCCAACAGTAACGGGCTGCAGGTCTATATGTTCATTAGGACCCAATAAAATACAAAATACTTATCTTCGTAGCAAAATCAATGGGATTTTTTTATTGAAAACAAAGGGCCAGGCAAGGCAAATCATCTACATACGTGTACATTTTCAAACAAATTCCATAGTTCCATACGATAAGATTATGATTTTTCAAGAAAACCCCATACATATGGTGATCGTCGCCATAGAAAAAATACATCATATTGCCAAGATCTATAAACTGGCACATGTTTCACCACTGTTGGTGGGTGGGGACATTTTTACCCATCGTCCTTTGCATATGCTTGTTTAGTAGACAAATTACATACTAATCGAAAGTATGAAGCCTATAGAATATGTAAACGTTAGGTTTGGTGCAACTTGTTAGTACCGACTTACCTGTTTATACCTGACTACCCACAGTTTGACGGGACAAAAATAGTCACCTAACGTTTGCATATTTTATAGGTTTCCTAGTTTCGATTGGTATGTAATTAGTATATTAAAAAAGCAATTGCAATTTATAAAAAAAGTTATCATCATCATCATGTCAGCCGAAAGACGTCCACTGCTGAACATAAGCCTCCCCCAAGGCTTTCCACTCAGACCGGTCTTGTGCTTTTCGCATCCACCACGGTCCCGCGATCCTGACGAGGTCGTCACTCCATCTTGTTGGAGGCCTACCTACAGCTCGTCTTCCGGTCCGCGGACGCCACTCCAGAACCTTCTGACCCCATCGGCCATCAGTCCTGCGAGCAATGTGCCCCGCCCACTGCCACTTCAGTTTAGCTAAAAAAAGTTAATTTAAAAAAAATACATAATTACTGGACTGAAATTTTTAGCCCACCTATTCGCCATATTTTACTTAGCATATTAAATTTGATATTAAATACTTTTTATCGAATAAACAGCCCGGTGCAAATCGTCTCCTATTCGGATCTTTTACTATTAATGAAGATGCTAGACCCTTTTACTAAATATACTAAAATCGCTTTATGCAGTACCCTTAATTCCTCACGAATTTTCTCATGAAATACCGATTTGGTGACAAAGTGACCATTTTTTCCAATATCGGTCCACAGTTGACGGAGAAATCGGTGATCATACATAAACAAATACAAACGTCGGAACATAGGACCTCCTTTTTTAAAGACAGTAAATTAAAAGGGGAAATACTTTGCTCGATCTTTGGATAGTCAAGTCGCCAATATTTAGAAAGTTTCATCACAGCTTACCTAATATACTGTAAAATATAGAAAGGCTCTGAGATTCTGTCATCTGATAAAAGTTGTCCGATGTAAAATAGCGTCCCCTGAAGCGTTTAGCAAAACTGTATTTAAATTAATTCACCAATCTGGTACAACCGTTTGTTGGTGAGTTTGCGGCCAAACCAACACGTTAACACGACCGAGGTAGACAGACACAGTCATCACAAAACGTGAATTGAGTGAATACATCCATTTTTGTTCGTTCAAAGTTTGACTATGCGTTAATATTACATCATCTTGTTTTACCTGAAAAAAATTTAGGGAATTTGCGGGACTTGAACCGTGCTGAAACTTTTAATTTGGCAAATTGAAAATTCGAAACAAGCACGTCTAAATCTATAAAATCACTTTTCAGGCTTGCTTTTGAGCATCAAACCAAGCATAAAGGTTTTATTCATGCACCTGACTACTAACTGATGCGCAATACGCATGCAAAGTGGCAAGTCCAAGCCAGGCCTTAATATTTATTTAAGCTGGTAGCTTGAAACAAGATTTATCACATAAACTGAAATATCCTGGCGCGAATATTTTCAAATCATAAATTACTCAAAGAGCCCAGATAAGAAGTAGAACTGCCGTTTTGCCAGACGAGCGCTCTGCCAACTGTTTTGCACAAAATACTGCGACGCAGAATAAATATTAAGGTGCTATAAAGCTATGCATGTACAAGTCGCGTTAAAGTGACAATTTGTGAGGATGTTTAAAAATGAGACGCAAGATTTAGGTGGGAAGGGTATCCCCTTGAATTACCTACACTCATTAGATCGAATGTATTATTTTATCGAAGTTTAATTGAACCCTTTTTGTCTTTATATTATCTTACCACCAAATGATAACGCATACGTGTGAATGCCTGTCGATGGAATGAAAATTGGGCGAAGAAAAACATTCTATGAAATAAGTATCGGTCATTCAAAAGTGACCCCGTTGGAAGCACTTAGATAGCACATAGAATACTTGAATAGATCTCGAAGGAATCGGCCCTGACCGAACTAGCATCATCTGACTACTTTTCTATCAAACTTCATTAAGATTATGATATAAAAATAATCAGGCGTGTCTCTATACTATTTTCTTCCTGCAGTCATCCCCCGTCTCGCTAACATGAATGTTACCTTGACTCATGACCCTTTCAACTACCTTTTCACCAAATTAATTGGCAACTTGTTATCTTGTCCATCATTATTTTGATCCCATTACGTTTCATCGTAGATCTGATAATGTTTCTTATAATATTTTTGAATAGACTGTACTCTAGTAGTAGTTAGCAGAGCACTTACAGAATGGTACCCAAGCGATGACAAGAAAAGATTTGGTAGGCGACACAAGGTGGAAAGAAGAAATAAAGACTACAGCGGAGACAAACTGGGGATGAGTAGCCAAAGACAAAAAAATGGAAGTCGTTGGAGGAGGCGTTTGCCAAAAGGCATACCGAGTTGAGAGACGTTTTGTAAATCATTGAGTTAAAATAATCTTGTACTGTGCTATTTCAACTGATGAATAAAGGGTTACGTAGTATTTCTCCTTGGCTTTTTTGTTCGTTTTTATGAAATTAATCTGAGCGCTGCGTTTTTTTAATCTGGACAAGGAATTAACCACCGATCACCCTGTAGCTCAAATCCTACACTAGCCAAGTTGGTTTAACGGATAGAAACCATTATTTTTGATCGTGAATTTAATTTTCAAATACAGTCACAAATGACTCTTAGACATTATATCGCACGGTTGATAAAAAATAACGCGAATAAAACCATAGGCACAGGTTAGTATTTTTAAAACTTGTAGCATAAAACAAGAAAAAAGAACGAAAGAAAACATTTACAGCCACACAGAAAATTAGTACATAAAAAAATGGAGCACCTTACTCAACTAACTAGGCATATAATTATAATAATAGGCCATGAGCTTAAGTAAGGTTTAGACTAGCGATAAAAATTGACTGCTGTCTTACTCTAACTTTTAAGTTAGAAAAAGACAGCAAAATTGTGCTTCTTGCTCTAGAACTGGAGTTAGAATAAGACAGGTCAATTTTTTCAATTTTCATTGCCAGTCTATGGCGCTTTAAAAAACAAAATTGTGGTAAAACGCTGATTTTCAGCCAGTCCCTCATTTTGTTTTTGTTCCTTCCCTCATTGTTTGATATGCTTAAAAGTTTAGGTATTAAAAATCCAAATTCTACGGTGCACATGCGGTGGAAATCATGAAAAAAATTAGACTCTTTGACGTGTAGGTAGTTCGGATTCGTTAGGACGTTATATGCGAGAAAAATATTTCAAGACAAAAAGGTCATACTTAATTAAAACCAGCAAATCTTGAATTGTTTCGACTCTTACCATTTACTCGGTAAATATAGTATTTCGAATATCCCAAGAGAGCTTAACAATGATCAAAGCATTTTTTTGGTCTCCAAGACAAGTAGCGGTCGACATTCCATTTAATAAAACCTGTTTAGGTATTTATTGTCAAGTAAGTCTACATTAAAAAATGTCCAAAGACATGATAATGCCTAAAGGTTCTTTTTTTAAATCCACCCTATGCGTTAAATCATTAGGCTAGTGCTAATTGTCAGGTAAAATTGATTTTGTTATAAGTAATTTATTATGTAAGAAACAATTTTTCCAGACAGTTAGTTCTCTTCTATCAGACTTCACAAATAGAGGATGTTCTCTTTAGTACGTAAAAATTACATAAACATGATAGAGTTTTGAGGGGTTTTATTCTCAAGACATTTCTGAATCTCTAGATTTAAGGTTTTCACAAATTTAAAAGTATTTACTTACTAGCAACTTAGATTTTATTTATATATAACTAATAATCAAAATAAGTATGTACCTACATAATTTTGAGAAATCATGAAACAATAGTTATGAAGCTAAGTACCTAAGTACTAAATAAAATAAAAAAATTAACATGTCAAAATATTATGACCGCGTAAATACACTCAGGAGCAAAAATACCGGGTCAGAGTGCGTTTTTCATACAAACGAGACTGTTTCGAAGCCTCGGTTCCTTGCCAGGGGTTGTTTCGAGTCAGGTTTAATGGTGGATACTCTGAGGTTCAATAGAGGAGGTCAAAAGTTCTTAAGATACCTAACTGATCGCACAATCAGTTTACACCACAGCGAGAGAGTTTGGGTCAACATTTGCATTTCCTTACATTTTATTGCCATTTTAGATGTTTTTCTGAACATGCACAATTCCGGCGTTAACCGCAGATTCATTCAGTTGGGTATCCTAGGCACTCTGGAAGTCCTGTATCGATGCTCGGGGTATTCATCATCAGATTTCACTTAAAGGATCCCCTGGCGAGGACCCAAGGCTTCGAAATAGCCTCTTTAGTATGAAAAACGCACTCTGACCCGGTATTTTTGCTCCTGAGTGTATACAAAAAACGAAACACCACCCAAAACCGACTCTGGTATAACCCACTGTTACAAAATATAATTTTCAACTCACAAGCTTATCATATATCAGCCATAATTTCGGCTCGTTTGTTACTCTATCCCATTGCCTTGTCCTTTTATCATTATATTATAACCGAATATTGCAAATTTAGCCGACCAAAGGCAAAAGCTGACTGAAACAGAAAATGATACATGTAAATAGGCTAGCATCCCATTTAATGTGGTACTATTCTTATACAAAGCAAACGGGAGCTAGCTCTAACCAACTGGTGTAACTTGAGCTCTACACGCATTTGAATCTAATAGGGATTTAGTCTTTTTTCCATTGGTTTGGTAGGCTCGGGATAACCAATGTCGAAGATGCGAATGTTTACCCAATTCAAGCGTTAGCAGAGGTCTTTTTAGAAAAGTTTTATCGAGCGTAGTCGAATTTCTAAGTGACAGAGAATAACTCCAATGCTGTTGTGGGCTCGTAAATAAGGTAGCCAATTGTTTCCTACGGGAACCTATTGTCCCTTCATGTGTTATAGGAGGGGGTTAGTAGGATTTGATGTGGTTTAGTTTGGATTTAGTGTTACAGGGTGTTTTTTAATGAGCTTGAGTTTGGATTTGGTGATAGAGGGTGTTTATTTAATGTGAATGAGTTTAGATTTGTGTTACAGGATGTTTTTTTAATGTGCTTGTATTTGGATTTGGTGTTACAGGGTGTGTTTTTCGGATTCCATAGTCAACAACAGCCTTATCGTTTCGTCATGACTATCTGACCGTCTATCCACGATTTTACTCAGAGAATCTTGATTTGTAGTACCAAGTTTACTGATGACAAAGATAATATTTAACGAAGCATTATATAAATAAGGTATAATGAGCTAAGTCGAGTGACTTCTTTCATTATTTTCACGTCATCGTCATATAACCGATTAAGGTTACAGATTATTTTTTACTGCAATTAGAAGGCACACGAAGACAGGTCACCTGATGGTAATTGGGACAGACCCATAGACCTTTGAATACTCAAGATTACAATATCTGGACTGCTATCGTAAGACCCCAAATGCGTTGCTTCTCAGATTCTCTTATTCCCACACTGGGTCATAATAACTCGAACACTGCTGATTGGTGACCGCCGACAGGTTAAAGGATAAGATGGTAGTAGATGGTAGTAGATGGGAGTAGATGGGAGTAGATGGGAGTAGATGGGAGTAGATGGGAGTAGATGGGAGTAGATGGGAGTAGTATGATTCGGACACAGCCTTCATAAGGTCTTACCACCACTAAAATTCTATTGCAATAATTATGTTAACTAGCCATCAACCAAAAAAACAACTGCCATCTGATAGAATGATATCGTTTTATACATTGTAGAAGATATTTATATGTAAAGTGAGTTATTTGTTGTGGGGGCCGTATCTCGACGCGGACGGACGGAGTTCCGTTGTTTCCGCTTACTGCCCAGAGAAAGAGATAAACACACTGGAAGAACCTTTGAACCCCTGACAGAGAACATACTTTAGCTGGGGCTCTATTAACACAGTAAAGGATATTGCTTTTGACGTTTTATGGTATTGTTTTCTACTTGGCCGCGATTACTGTCATGTAAATAAGAGCTATCAAAACGTTAACAGTACGGAAACACGGCAAAAGCAAGCTTAATATCTAGTAGAACAGGCTCAGAGGCCCTAGATAAGATGCGTTCCGCGTTCGTTACACTGAAAACAAATATTGGTCGCTTTTAAGATTGTGATTGTTGTGCATGCCTCTTGATTCCATACGAGCCTGACAAGACGTCTGGTACATCAACTAAGATGTTAATTTAATTTGGTTGTATACATTTTTTGTCAACCTCAGAATCATTCTTGGTTGGCTTCATTTTTTTTTAGTGTATTATAGGTATCAAAAATGTATATTGACGTAAGCTGTCTGACAGTCGCGTCGAGCATCTACATCATTTCCATACAAAAACCGTGGAAAACAATTAAATATGTTTGACCTGTCAAATGCAATCCAATTTATCGGACAAATCAATTTCGAGTGTAATTAATATGGAAATTATCTGCCGGTCGAGAGTGGTTTGTGCAGATCGAATAATAGATGATTAGTTCATGATGAGTCATTAGTTATTGACGTTTAATTTCGAAAAGCTATGCTATTTTCTATAGGTCTATCGTTATTCCTTTGGGAACATTAATTTTCTGCTATGAAAAGTAGCCTACGTGTTATAAAGCTATCTCCATTTCAAATTTATTCCAAATCCATCCAGCCGTTGCAGCGTGAAGGAGTACCAAACAAACACTATTCGCATTTATAAAAGTAGGATAGTTGGATAGTAATTGCAGTGAATGCAACAGGCTGCCTTTTTGCCTGTTTCTTTGCGTCGTATTCGAGTTAGTAGAAATACTGAAAAAGCTTAAAAGGATGCTGCTACTTTTCGAGCTAAAGAGTTTTCCAAGAAAATCTAATAAGATCTGAAAATAGCAAGAAACATACTCTCGGGCAATATAAAATAATTCAACTTTAAGTTCGGAAACGTGGAGAATGTTGAAATAATCTGTTACAATATTGAGTACCTCTTGGCAACATGACATGTGTCTTTAGTTGATTCAATCGATGAAAGCGCGGCTTGTCACTCAAATTGACTTTGAACGGTCGTGAAAATGTTTTTAAAACTAAGTAGTGGGGGGAGACTACGTGGATTTAATATTAAATAATGGTGCTGCTACGCCAAAACCCGACACGCCCCAAGCGAAGCGTCGCTTCAGTTTATGTGAGTTTTTTGGTACACGTGTAGTACATAAATACGAATTAATTACACACAAATATCTTCCTCTTGAATCACTCTATCTATTGATGAAAACCGTCATAAAATCCGTTCCGTACTTTAAAAGATCCAAGCGTACACACAGAGAGACAGACGGCGGGAAGTAACTTTATTTTATACTATCTAAAGAAAATAATTGCAGTATGACACACTTATGTGTAACAGCATCATTATAATTTATACATACTGTTTTGTAAAATGATACTGTCAAAGCCAATTAAGCTTTCTTTTTATGGCATAGATAAGGCAAAGGAGCACACAGGCCACCTGATGGTAAGTGGAAACTGTGATCCATAGACATTCGCATTAACAAGACTGCAAGCCTAAGACTGCCAATGCGTTGCCAACCCTGAGGCCTAAGATGGAATGCCTCTATGCTAGTCATTACACCGGCTGTATTATCCCCAAACCGGAACACAACAATGCAAACACTGCTGTTTAGCGGTAGGTTAATAGATAAGATGGTGGTAGCGATTCGGACGGACCCTGCACAAGGTCCTACCACCCGTAAACCTGTCAGCTTTGCTAACCCATCGCCATTGACATATCACGAAAACTTTCATAATGATCTTGAGAACAATCAGACCCTCGTTCCAGCCGCCTCTATCAATTTTATATCCCCGTACTTATTATCCTGTTGACGTGTCTACCACCAATATGATCTATGGCAATAGCTTCTCCATTGTGTGCGTATTTTTGTTTTGCTTCGTATTATGCTGTCAACAGAAGATAGTTGTGTCCTTTTTGCACAAAAGAATTCCTCTGTATTAGCATAGGGACTGCTAACTCAGTCGGAAATCCCCTCTAAGTTTGGAGGCATGATAAAAATGTCCCTTTTTATTTGCTGAAATGCTATTTGATTTGGTCAGTATTTACGTAGTTGCAGTGTCGTGTTGTGTTTGAGTATAAGCATCTTGTCACGTGTTATTTTATTATTAGTGTTTAGATTCCTCTTGTTTTTATTTGGGTTCGGAACGAAAATGGTAAAAATGAAACCCTTATGGTGAGACTTCGGTGTCTATCTGTCTGTCTGTCTGTGTGTCACAGCAGTTTTTCTCTAAGTGATTTGATTATAACAAATGGGGTGTCATATAAAAGGGCTCAATTTCCAAATATGAATAAAAAAATATAATTATTTGTAACATACTTTTTATTTATTGCCAAAAATTTACAAAAAAATTGCAGTGTTTTTTATTAGTGTTCAGGTTTTTCTTGTCCTCATTTTTCCATGATGGATACTTATAATTTTTAAATGTTGTCTGTTTGTTTATATTAATGACTGAATTAAAGAATTTAAATTGCATATTTAATCAAACTGTGAAAAATATCACCGCAACACCTATTTCAATTATTTCATAGCAACTTTGAGGTTATTCATGGTTTTATTTAATATTGTATAAAAAAAAGCGGTTGAGTCTTTCGTGGTCTTTGAAAAGATGTATTGCGACAGTAGCGTCGAGCGCCAATATGAATTCCATACATTTTGACAGTTTTCAAAAATCGTTTACGTTAACGTTTAGGCTACTCTTAGAGGCTTTTAACGCTAAAACATATACTGTATTTCTGAAAATTAATAAAATGTAAGTTGAAGATTTTTGCGTCAGCCGTTCAAGTCAATTCGATACATTTGAATATAAGTATGTTTATCGTTGTCTTGTACCCATAGTACAAGCCTAGAGCTTAGTTTGGTACTAGGTCAAATTCGAGTGATATTGTCCTCTGATATTGCTTTATCTCAGTACTAGAGGACGCCCGCGACTTTGTACGCGTAGAATTAGTTTCCCTAGAAGTTTCCGTAGAATTAGAATTTATTTCTTCTCGTTGGAGGTTGACTTTCGGAAAACCCTTTCTTATTGTACCCCTAGACCTCATAAGGAATCTTCTCAAATTTGGGATCTCTAGACCCGAAGGTTTAAGTTGTGCGTTGATATTTGAATCAGTGTCTTCTTTTATATGTATAGACTAGATTCTAGACTCTAGTCACTAGAGGGCGCCCGAGTCTTCTTACGCGTAGAATTAGTTTCCCGCTACTCCTACTTCTTCCCGTTGGGGGTCGATTTTCGGGAAATCCTATCTTACTGCACCCGTAGACCTCATAAGGAACCTATGTACTAAATTTGGAATCAGAGTTCAACCTTTTTTGAATAAAACCGGATTGAGTTTTTAAACATGTGTCAAAATAAAATGTAATGTAAATCAAAAGCACTAAGGAGTATTGACATCAACTTCGAAGCAAATCACCCCCAAACTAACTTTCGACCTCTTTTTTACGCCCTTAGAGGATGAATTTCAATGAAATATGAAACACGCCTTCCATCAATTCTGTTAAAGATTGTTTATGCAAAATTTGAAGTAGATTGGACCTAGGAATCACATTGGCCCATACAAATCAGGCCCCCGTTTTTCACCCCTTTAGGGGTAGAATTTCGGAAAATCCTTTCTTACCGGATGCCTACGTCATACAATGAACACACCCTCCAAGTTTCAGGTCTCTACGATCAGCGGTTTAGGCTGTGCGTTGATCCGTCAGTCAGTCAGTCATTCAGGACAAAGCATTTTATTCGCATAGATATATTTATTTATTTTGTCAGCTTTTGAAAATTGCTGTTGTTATCGTTAATGTTATCCTGTCCCTTCTGATAAAGGAAACCCGTTCCTATGGCCATAGGTCTCGGCATTTCTAGAATACTTCACACTCTAGCCCACAGTATTGTATTCGTCAGCGTTCTCTAAAAATATTTCGCACACATGAAGTTCTGCTTAGTATTCAGCCACTGGCGCGATAGTTTGAGAAACAATTTGCAACTGACGTTTCGATCCTCGACGTACGTTACGTGCTGGCGTTACGCAAGTTAGAGCCTGGAGTAAGTATTAGCCTAGGATGTAGCCGAGGCTATAATACGTGGTTTTTGAGTAGGTAGGGTCCAATTCGCATTCGTCGTTGCGTCGTCGCCGCTGCGTTGTTCCATATTATAAATTAGAACGACATTCCACACGATGCGTTCAAATACTTGCATCTCTCTGGCGCAACGCACTGGCAACTTTAGTGTGGCATCGCTCTAACAAGTAGAGTTAATTGAAACTGAAATTGAGTCAAACTCTCTGATGCAATGTTTTTATTTTAAATCATAACTCTGGACACCTTATGGGTCTTATCATTTTCATTGCCAAGGCCTCTGATTTTCATACATGCGCCTGGCGGGCCGGTGGCAATGAACGTGTTTACGCAGATAACGATATACAACAGAGTACTATTGATAAAGTTACTGTATAAGCCTAGAGCCTCTTTTGAGACTAGATCAATAGGGAATATTCTTAACTTTTTTCTCATTTTCAATAAAAGCTGATTCAGGTAACAAACAAAAGAGAAAAAAATTTTTTTTAAAATAAAGCTATAAAAATAAACTCGATGTTAAATGAACAAAGATTTGTTCCTGCTTCTTTCTAGCAAAACAGAATTTAACATGGAGTTTATATGGCCGACCTATTACATGACGTCACCGTCCAATCGCTGTCTAATGTGCAGTTTAAAAAGCTTTTATCATCCGTAGTTCTTGGGCGATTTTGATTTTTTTTCCCTTTTGGTGATCTCTTCTATGGTATTTTCATAATTTGTTGAGATTTGCAATTTAAAAATCCATGCATAGTCACTATTCCTGTAAAATATTGCTTAATATTTTAACATTTATAATTATAAATTATAAAGTGAATTTCAGGCTGAAATTATAAAACAAAATGGCGGGAATATATCTGAACGGACAAAGGATCGCCTAGTGTATGAAAAAACACGCTGCGAGCGGACATTTTGCTTACTGCACCGCACATTATATTTAATGATTTAATTAAATTAAACACTTTGCGTTATCTTGTTCGCTATTGTCTCGTGTTTAAACAATGTAGGCACACTGGAGATGGAATTTTATAATAAATGAACGGTTCTGTTGTCAAAAATGCTGACTACTATGTTATCAATTCATGGATACATATATATTTCTGGCGGTAAAAGAAGGTATAAGTCGACTTAACTTATTCTACAAAAGGGTATATACATAAACGGAGTATTCATGACTTAACCCCTTTTTCATTTGATCTTCAGGAGACTCATACCCTTTTTCACTAAGGCTCCTTTCCTATTATAGATATAATAAGTACGTAAGTAGATGGATATACAGATAATTATTTTTGTGCTGTTTACTATCGAATTTGCAATAGTTTCGGTAAGGTGATAGAGCTACTTTTGCCCCTTCAACTGTCTGGAACCTGGTAGGTTTTAACAGCTCGTGATACACCACAAAGTCACTGTAAATATACTGCTGTTGCTGTTTGAATAGTGTTTTTGTAAGTTAAAATGAGATCAGCAAACACTTCACTTTGTTTTCATACATTTCGTTTCTAAAACCAGTTGTTTGTTACAAATAAAATGACATGAATGAGCTACCATAATGTTAAATAATTATTTATTCAGTTAGGATTATACATTGTCATTCATGTTCAGTACATAATTTCATTAAAATTAAATTATAAACATATTAATGCCAATAATACGAGTGACTTCTGCTTTAGATAAGTGAAAGTAGAAATCTTATTCTACTTCTTCTATACCTCCTTTGCTCTTATTCTATGCGTCTCCTACAGGTACCACGATTCATCCTGAAAAAGATCGAACAAGCTATAGCTTGTCATTTGTTGTAAAATGTGAACTGCACTTTTGAGGAACCTCAAATGTCCATGAGCATGATCGCTCCATTGATTCGACGGTTCATGTGTTGATTTTGTTCCTATTGTACACGCCTGTCCAGCTGCTTTATTAAAAATAAATTTCCCTTCTACACAGCGTTAACGTTTCCAATTCAAAGGTACACAAGCTTTTGACGTCCAATTAATAATTCCGTCATCCCTAATTCAAGCAGATATGAAACTCTTCTTAACCCACTTACGAAAAGGGGATTATTCCCGAACTTCCCCCAATCGAAAACATTCAATTAGTCCATACATGCATATTTATTATAAGATAGAGCGTTTCAAACTGTGACACACTGAAAACTTTGTCGGGCACTGTGTGGTTTGAAGCCTCTGTTCCTTTATTAGAGTGGCCTGCGTTCTTTAGCTGGAAAACGGTAAGTCAAGAGAAACAAACAAAGTTGGGAGCTGGGGAGGAAGGTCGTAGGTCGGCTAACCGCGGGGTAATGTATGAGAATAGACGGCCAACTTATTTACTGCCTTGTTCATAGCTTTATTTTTCATACTAAGCACAATGAGAGGGTTATATGAGTATAATCACGGATTTAGTTTCTCTTTTTGTGGTTTTTCTCTGCGTTCTTGGTGTTTTGTGGCTAGAATGAATTTGTTTCGTGATACAGATCGTTGTATGTCATATTATTTGTTTTCTTAGGCTTGCGGGCTTAGTTTATAAGTTTGGTTTGCGTTGTTATTAAACAACAGTATTAGAACTTGTTTTGTGAAATCCGTCATAAAAAAAAATTGTTCATAAAATGTTATTTTTGTTTTTTCCTCGGTATTCATTTCACAAAAATATCAAATTGGCTTAGATTTGACTTTTAACCTATTTTTGAGATTTATTTGACTATTAATAATTTTCATCCTTTTAAAACATCAACCTTACGTCATCTCTCCGCATACAGTTTCACCACGACTAATGTACGGGGTGCTCTGAATTCCGCGCGTAAAGGCAGCCATTGATCGGGCCTGTTATAAATCACCCGGCACGTTTACACGTCGCGCCGCCAGTTTGGTGCATTTCATGAGTGTATGTATGTAGAGCGCGTCCAGTTTTAATAAATATTAATGTTAATTGTATCAAATTAAGGTAATATAAATCTTTAAAACTTTATAACGTTGCTTTAATAGCTCTTTGACTTTTGCCCTAATGTATATAATCTTAATTTAAAGCGTACTCTCATTTAAAAGGCCGGCAACGCACCTGTGACTCCTCTGGTGCTGCAGGTGTCTATGGGTGACGGTAATCGCTTTCCATCAGGCGATCCGTCTGCTCGTTTGCCTCTTATACCATAAAAAAAAAAACAGTTGTTATAAGCATTTGTAATTTTAAAAATCGTTAACTATGGCTGCTGTCAGAAATCACTAAGTTTCAGTTTTATTTTTCTTATAACGTCACAAATAACACAAAAATGTAACATAATAAATATTCCAGAAATTGTAATTATTATTCAAAAAATTGTCAGCACTAAGAACTTACCGGTTCCTTTTTTTTAGGGCTCGGTAGTCAACAAGGAACCCTTTTAGTTTCCATCTGTCCATCTCTCCGCGGTTTAATTCTGACATTGTTGGTACTACAAAACTGTCATCTGGCATATTTATACATTAAAATTCATACACATACACACCGTCACGTAATCCCAGAGTGGGGTAGGCAGAGCTACATAATTACCTACAACTTTAAAAACTTGTTGATAATTCAGTAACCACACTTTGCACTAATAGGCAAAGATGTTCACCAGCGTACTAGTGAAAGGTTGCAAGCCCATCGCCTAGCAGTACTATGCAAGGCTTTATTCCCTTAGTTACCTCTTACGACATCCCCTGGAAGACATGGGGACTATTCTAACCCGGCTCTATTCTAAAATTCATGTTCATATTCGGTATTACACTTTTCCAAAATTGAGCTCTTGACGGTTACTAAGACTCATTTGGTGTGACCTGTATATTTATGTATGTACCCACATCACTAGATGTATTGTGAGTGGCTATAACAACTAAATTCATGCAAATGTTATGTTAATCCGCTTATTCCTTGGACCAGTACTGGAATAGTAACTGGTCGATTGACAGAGATATATGAGGAGATATTAAACTGAAAAATTACATAACCCCCTTTTCTAAGGCTTCTTTAAGCGAGGTGGGAATTTCTTATCCGGCATAATATTACTATTGGTTGTTCAGGCGTAAGAAATTACTGTTGCTTATTACAGTAAGTACAGTCTGCAGCACATGTAAGGAACAGTACAAGAGATAATAATCTTTACATTGTATAAAACAAAGTCGCTTAACAATAACATGTCACACGCAATATGGTTTTACCGAGTAGAATCGAAACCTTGGAAGATGTTTGACGACGCGGTTAGCCTAGATGGTAGTAACTATAATGTTAATAAATTAAAAAATGAAATATTTCTAACGGCTTTCATTGCTAGTAATGCGGTCACAGTTCTAACCTAACCTAGCCTAGTTATAAAAATGACCCTAAATGCATAATAACAAGAAAATTATAGTTATACTAAATAAGTGTTATGTTATTCGATCGTATGCCAGATGATATTATATAATCGTTTTCTATGCTAAACGTTAATTATGCTTTTCGTTGTTAGTTAAATTAAATTATACAAAATGTTTTTAGACTGATTGAAGCGCACCCTATACGTTCACTGATGCGTCGATTAAAAATAACTAAATAGGTTTCAAGTTTATAGCTCGATGTAAACACTAACACTTTGAATATCACAACATATCAATTCCGCGTCGACTTTACACCAAAATCAGGAAACATTCAAACGATATCGCAGACACGATCTCTACCAATTGCGAGTTCAATTGGAATGGACACGTAGCAAATGAAATGACAAGAACTTCGGTTTCCTTTGAAGTGTCTATTGTTGGACACAGTAGTAACTCTTCGTCGAGGCAGAAACTGACTCCACGCATTGAAGTCTCCCTTTATTGGCAATATTGAGGGTAGTTGGACGTTGTCTGTGGACAGGATATTTTAGGTCCATTTGAACTTGCTAGCCAATTTTAATACGGTCAATCTCAGCAGTACATTTGAGTACCTTTGCCTTGTCGCAGCTATTGGTGTACTAACGTTTTTTTTGTCACTTTAACGTCATGTTTGAAATCTGTCAAAGTGACAAGGTACAAAATGTGCAGCTACTTATATGGCCAACTGTATGAGTACCTACGTTAACATTACTTACTTAAAATGAGAATATAGTTCTTGTACAAGAACTGCTTGCTTGCTATAGATTAATTCTTCCCTGCTAGGAGTCTAGAGCCCTAGACAATTTACGTAAACGATTTTCGAAAACATAAAATAAATAAATGTTATAAACTGTCAAAATGTTGATTTTACGTTAGCTTAGAATCCTATGCGTTTTTGATAGCTACTTATGTTTGCAGATTATCAAATTCCCCATTTATTAAAACTTAATGGTTGATCATTACTTTTTAGGGTTCCGTAGTCAAACTAGGAACCCCTATAGTTTCGCCATGTTCGTCCGTTCGTTCGTCCGTCCAGCTCAGATACTCTTTGTTCTAGAAAGCTGTAATTTGGCATGAATATACTCGTACATATTAGTGACGCAAACAATGCGATGTTTTTTTTTATGTTCCACCACTACACGTAACGTAGGGATGTTTTTTTTTCTTGTCTGCCCCATAGTGTGTGGTGTTGTTGGATAGGTATTTCAAAAATAAAATAAAAACATCGAGAAAACAATTAGTCGATTTTTTAAGAATTACGTTTATGAAATTGTAATCTTTAAAACGCTATTTTTTAGGAACAAATTAGAAAATCATTAGAAACTTGCTACATTACAATTAGTAAAAAATAAGTTGAACAATCAATCAACTTGACCTCTTAACAGCCGTTCTCTTCCCACTACATCTTTGCTTACCAAGTTACTCAGACCTTGCGGCGTAATTTGCACTTAATATTGTGTTTGTAATCAGAGGATCTGCCCTCATTAGATAGCTGACTACGAATACTTCCAGCAAGCGCGCTATAGGATGAAATAATCTTCTTATGTAAATACAATAATAAAACTGGTACAAGACTTTCTGACTAACTGACGAACAACACACAGATTTGGCCGCTAAACCTAGGGACTTGAAATTTGCAGGGGGTATTCGTTGGGTGGCCCCTAATGGAAAGAAAAAGGAATTACGGTAGCGACCTGGAAAGACCCTGCACAAGGTCCTACCACCCATAAGATGGCCATCGGAGTCATCACCGCCGCCTATTCTAAATATATACATATATGACATGGGATGATAATTAAAAAACAAGAATTAATTTTTCACAACGTTATTCTATTTTATATCATGAGTATATCAGGAGTATCATGGACTGAATTCCGTACCAACGAGTCTATACTTCGAGAACTCGGCATCAAGCAGCGTTTATCGTCTTTGGTACAGTCTCGCATCCTCACCTTTTTTGGCCACGTATGCCGCCGAGGAGAGGTGGCTATTGACTTGTGGTCCAGGGAAAGGTTGAGGGTACCAGGCCAAGAGGAAGATCGCCTATGAGGTGGACTGACCAGATAAAAGCGGCAGTGAATGGCTCATTATCACTGCATGAATGCACGAGGAAGGTGGCTATCAGAGAAGAGTGGCGGCGTGTTGTAAAGCTTGCCACCAACACCTGAAGTGATGACCACGACCACTCTGTCAGGAGTGATACCGACAAAGAAGAAGAGAGATTCTATTTTAAACCTTATGTTATATTATATATATCAGGGCACCTTTGACCTAATCCCAAACTAATCTATTAGGCTTGTATGATCACGGACTTTACTTGATGAATGAACCACTATAGAACCTTATCGTATGAAACCTAAGATTAATTCCTATGTAATTTCTAATTCGTCACTTGGCGCTGTCATTATGACAAGGTTGTATGGTGGATCGACACTTAAAGTCCGTGACGGGGTATGGGTACTAGGCAAAGATAAACTTACTTATATAGAGAAATAGATACTTAGATAGAAAACATCTAAGACTCAGGAACAAATACTGGGGGCGTTATAATTCTCACACTAATATATTTCAATAACATAAATTATTTATGGAACGTTAATAAAATACAATCGTTAACAATTAATTCGGCCGATGTAGATATAAAACGGTAATGTGGGCATTTTGGTAAATAAAGGCAATAATTTATGGGTCGACAGACGCCGCATACAAATTGCTAATATTAACGATTTATTGAACTATCTCCACAGATAAATTAACACATTGGAGGTTACATTTTGGGCAGCGGTACATTTTGCTGAGTAATAATATAATGCTGCTTTTGTATTGAGGTTGATTTTTTTCTGGCATGAAATCGTGCTTGTTAATCCAGCATGACTCGTGTCAAATTCTATTTGAATTTAGAACGTAGAACACAGTTGATTTTTTAAATAAACATGAATCACGAATGCCTTCAAAAGTTCGGTCCAAACGGCACTGGTAGTTCGATGCAAATGCTTAGACAATGTCTTTTGTCGTGGCAAGGGCTATTGTCATGGTAAACTGGGAGATTGCTTCGGACCGCCAGCCTCCCGAGAGTATGTACCGACGTACACGATAACTACGTACGTTATGTTTCGATAATACGTTCAAATGCATCGAGATTTTATTTGAAATGAACTTAGCGTGTTATTAGAGCGTAAAATCAAGATTCAAACTAGACGTTATTTTTACAAATATTATCTGTACAACAACAAAACCACTCGTCAAATTCAACACAATACTTATCAAAAGAAAAAAATAGTAATGTTGGCGCCACTGGACGCTCGGTGGTATTAATGGTCAGATATATATTTTTCATAGGATTGCTAAAGTCGGGGGCCATTATCTATTCTGTAATTGTCTTTCTCAATACCTAACTATATGTTTATAAGGGGTCCCTTAACATGGGAGTCATCTGCTGAAAATCGCCCGGAATGGAGACGTCTTTTGAGGCAAAACATTGAAGCCTTTGAAAAGCTACGAAAAGACGAGCTCGACGCAAAAAGAGACGAGCTAAAAGCCAGACCACCAACGGCTTTAACTTATAATTATAGTGATGGCGTTCTGACCTGTCCGATGTGCTCGAGAACATTTAAGGCCAAAATTGGCTACAACAGTCACATGCGAGCACACCAGCGCGCGGACCAACGAGGCGCTAGCTACTGAGCCTGTCCAGCAGTCGCTGTAGCCGAAATCGGCTCGGAAGGTATTATTATATGTTTATGTTTGAACCCTTCACGAAAAAGGAGTACATTATTTTAAATAATAAACTAATAATATTTATAAATGTTTATTGACGTGCTAACTTTTCCGCTATTTCCAGGGCCTCTATTCAACACGGTAAAAACCATATCGTTTCTGACGTTTTATCGTATTGTCAACGTTTCGATAGCTCTAGTTTATCTGACAGTAATGGCGACCAAGCTCAAAACAATACCATAACACATCAAATACGATTTGGATGTTACGCCTAGAATAGAGGCGCAGTGCCACTTTTAGTGAAGCTTTGGCAAAAAACAAGCGTCATGTATAACGGAATGTTAGTTTAACAGTCTTAAACTTGGAATAAATGTTCAGTTTTATGATTCTCGGCTTAAAACAGTATAGAAGCTGTTATGCTATTATGTTATAATCTAGCTTAAAAACATTTTCCCGCCATCAAAAATGTAGTTCTTCAAGAATACAGTTGGACTGACGTATCTACCATTTTATAAGAAGTTATTTCTTGCATTTTTGAAGGCGGGGTTTTATTTTTAGAATATTTATTTTAGTTTATACTTTTTAGTGATGCTATTTAGCTATTATGTAGTCCCACTTCTCAATTAATCAAAAATTATAGAACATTTCAATCTCGCCGCAGCCAACGCCTCGGGAATATTATAGTCATATTTAAACCTAAATGTGCTTCCTCATAGTCGCTCAAATATCTTAATCGAGATATCTTATCGCCACCCTTCAAATAGGTACCGTTAAGGAGTTCCGGTGGCCATCTGTGGTCTTCATCATGAGTTCTGCTTCACCATATAGTGCTTTACAAAAGCAAATGCGCTAGTTAAAGTGAAAAATATCAAAATCGCTATAGGTGTCCCTATAATATTTGATGAGTTTTATGATTTCTCCAGGATTCCATCATCAGATCCGTGTTGACAATGGGACCGACTAGAAAGTATACAAATTAAAACAACGAAAAAAAAAAACAAATCAGTCTAGTGGTCTCCGAGTAATCGGGAAACATACATAAAAAAAGATCCCAACAAATTGATAACGACCTTTCCTTTGTTTGATGACGGTTAAAAAACGTTTTAACAGTTACACAAAAAGATAACAACACAATTCAGATATAATCTGAAATACAGTTCCCGCAGTTTAAATAAGTTATGAATGTTACCAAACTATAACTTTAGACTATGTTAATAAGGTAAGGTAGGGAGATAAACCGAAGTCGTCTTTTATCAAAGTAATTGTACCAAAAATACTTTGCTTAGGGAAAAGCAAGTAATATCACATTTTGGCAAAACGTCCCGCAAAATGATAAGAAACTTCGATGTCCAATTTTCTCTTCTATTAGATTCCGACAAGTCGCGATTATTATCTCCATTTTCTGACCGCACCCTGCCAACTTAGCTGTGCCGTTGGGCAAATTCAAAACTAACCGTTTCTCTAACTAATATTGCTCTTCGTGGCTGCGTTGGAGTGAAAGGATAAGTCTGCGGGATTGTACTTTTATTTTAGTCACGCGTGCAAGTTGGTATTGGAGTTGTGGTGACTTTTGCTGCAGTTAGGTTCCCCGGTTGAAATAAGTTCGTTCGTTAGGCGAAGGGAAGAGGAACTGGCGTTTTGTTTGATTTGGCGAATCAGATATCGATAGGCTGAGAGGTAACTATCAAAAGTGGAAGGTTACTAGAACCTTATTAGAAACAAAAACGAATAGATTTGGGAACTAAGTTGTTATCCAATTAAAACGACGGCCTTCGCTTAACTTCGGTTGATGTGAGTATTTTGTAACACCCTTATATAAACCAGTGTTGCTTTTTCCTATCGCAATCGACTTCAAAGTAGAACAATTGTTTTCGATTTTGTATGCAGACTCGCCTTCGGACTGTCAACATGACAACAATTGCGATTGCGAGTGCGTTTGGCAAAAAATACCATTCCATCCAATCCATTGCATTCGACAGACCGATAGACACGCGGAAAGCGAATTTGTTTTGTATTAAGTACTTTATAAGGAAGATAATAATAACAAATAAATAAATGTGAAAGAAAAAACTCACAATAATTTACTGTCCCAATCTGAGCACTATGATTAGAACAATCATAGTGCTCAGATGTGACGAACATTTTTTATTAAGCCAAAATTAAAAAGTGTTAAAAGGGAGCAACTTGATAGATTATATTACTTACATGCATGTCATGTGTTGCCGCAGACGTTGCTTACGTCATTTATTAGAAAACACCAATATGTCTTCCAAAAGCCAATAGAATTTTTCGTAGGTTACAAAAAAAAATTGGGGCAATTATTCAGTGGCATTTAACGCCTTTAGTGGCATTTGACGAATATATATCTGCACTAAAACTTCAACAACGACGTAACTTATCGGCCGTAACCTTTGGTAGTGCTAAATTTACCTTTGTACTGACGCCGTGAATAGACATATGACATTGTTTACTTTGGAATAGTTGGTTTTTCAGTCTGCTTTAGTATCCACTGACGATGTAATTAAGAATGACGAGCAACCTGTTCCGGCCGTATGCCTCTTAAATTGGAAATTGTGCTCGATTTCAGGTGTCCACTGGCTTGTCCACTTACTGAGTTTTTAATTTGACATGGCGTTTAAAACGTTACTTTATGTCTAGCTTACCATTTTGTGACAAAAAATAATTTTGATTTATCTTCGGTTTGTAACGGTCCTTAAATTGTTTTTTTTTAAATAAGTACATATTATTATCTATTTTTGCAGTTCATTCATCGAAAACAAGGCTGGCTTTAAATGTTAAATGCTAAATAGTCATGGTAAGACATTACAGTTAAGTGGCCACGTTAAACATTTAACGTTCAAAGTCATATCACAAAGCTTACATGTTTTACTCCGACATAATCTTGAGATTAAAGCAAAGTGCTTATGTGTGAAACAAGAATTAACACATACATGAAGGTTAATGTGGTCGTAAATATGAGCGTCATAATCTCCCGCTTACGTGGTGTTATTCTCAACTGTCTCTCGACCTATAATCTAACCACACCACTATACCGTGACCCCAAGAGTGAAACAACGTGTTCTTTAGGGAAGCTTAAGATATGATGGTTAGGGTTTAGTGGGCTGGACAGTCAGAATATTTTCATCTCTTATTATAAGCAGATGTCTCATATAAGATAGTAAACCTAAATTGGTTTCTAGTTCAGTGCCGCGTTACTTGTTTTCATTAGAATTTGACACTCTTCCGAGTCTTGATATTAAATGTATTATGGTCTTTTTTGATCTGTTAGAGAATAACTACTAAATTAGCTGACGACTGGGCTCACGACACTTGCGTCTTTTATGGCTCTTAAGTTAAGAATTTTGTTTTAATTTAAGTACGTTTTTTGAATCAAACCCTTTTTGCGCAAGTGTGTGTTAAATAATTTAATAAATAACGAGTTCTAGCCAAAAATAACTTTAAAATAACTATAACGCTTTAATTATTGTAAAAAAAAAAAACAAATAATATTTTATTAAGGCAAGCTTTGTATTTTTGTATTCAGACTTAAAACATGATAAAGATACGTTGGTAAAAATATGAAGACGAAAATTTTTAGACGTTAACTTTAAAAAAAAAAAGTTTTTGTGAACGTTAAATGAGAAAATGAAAATGAATGTCAAAGGTTTTCACGTGAATATGCTTGTTTTCAGCTTTATTTCTCAACGAGCGTGTATTCTAAAACAATGTATTGTACGGTTTTGTCTAATTAACACTAGTTAGGGACGTAAGAGGACATTTATAAAAAAATCCTTCCAGAACTTTAGCAAGCGGGTTATATTTAATTAAAATATATATACATAAATTGGGTGAGCTTGAATCAGTCTATAAACATTTTGTATAATTTCATTCAACTGGTTAGTTAGTTTAGTATAAAAACCAATTGCATAATTTCATCTGGCATACGATCGAATAACATGACACTCGTTTAGTATAACTATAATTTTCTTGCTATTATGCATTTTTAGTCAATTTATTTTAACTAGGTTAGGATAGGTTAGATCTGTGAGTGACCACATTAATAGTAAAGAAAGCCGTTAGTTTATTTTTTAATTTGTTGAACATTATAGTTTTTGTAATTATGCATTTCGTTTTATGAAATGAAAATTAGAACATTTGTTTTATACTAAACATTACACACCCAAATAAAATAAGTGTAATGTATGACGAATAAAAAATATTCAGCCGGTCTCTCTGCTCTGTAGCCGATATGTGTCGTTATCCTTTGAGGGTTAAATACCATTATTCAATACAAAGTGACCCGTTTTGATTGGTTTCGAATATATTTAATTTATAATGTAATGATGTAAACCTTTTTCTTGAAAAAAATATACCTTGCCGAGTTTCTTACGCCGGTTCTTCTCGGGGCAAAGGTTTTATTTTTCGAACCGGTGGTAATGCTTTTTGACATTCATAGGTGCATTATATTATGCCTAAATTGAAGAATAAAGAACTTTGACTTTGACTTTGACTTTGACTTTGATTTAAGTATGTATTTCTGTATATAAGTTATTTTATCGTTGTCTATTACCTATAGTACAAGCGTAGAGCTTGATTTGAAACTTCGTCAAAACTGTGTAACTGTGGCTAGTTTTTTAAAATTATTATTATAAGCATATTTTTATGAAGCTACAACTTGTCAAATAATTTACACAAAATGAATAACAATGACAACAAAACTGTAAGCATAAAACGACCCATTTACGACCCAGGAGGGACATTTTAAAATACCATTTAGGGCTTCTTATACGTAGGTAATAAAATAGGTTTACCCTTGAAATATCGAAACTCACTTCATAGAACGTTTCACTTCGCCGAATTTTATTTCATCGACAGGCATTTCCACGTCAGCAGCTTTATTTATTTTTTTTGGTCACCAGTCTAACCTAACCTTACCTACGTAACGAATGCTTAAGATAACCTGAAAACTTTAAGGTTTCAGCAGAAATTCGTTTTCGATGAACTGAAATTCGGTGAAATGACACATTCGATGAAACGTTTGTCGATATTTCAAGGGGATTCCAATAAAATAACGTAACGAATGCAATATAATCCAACACGACCCCAATTATTTTAAGTAGTTTTAGTATAGCTGCTCTCTATCCTATGTTGCTGTGCCCTTGCAGGGCGTCGCATGCAAACCTCCCATTATGTACCACCTATATTTATGTTAATGTGACATGCAATAAAAAAATTGAATTTGAATTTGAATTTGACTATGAGTAATAATGACTACTGCCCAAACCTGATATTTGTTTCTTTAAAAAAAAACATGAGTGGCTCAGTAACTATCAATTTCCCTATTTCCAACTCAGCCCCTTGGTCGATTTAGGTGAAATTCGCTTGAAAATATCAGAGACAGAGAGCATTGTTTATAGTTATAGTGACAGAGTCAGTGCCGCGGCTGAATACAAAACAGTTGACTGTGAACCTTAGAAACTGGAAGGGACTAGTTTGCAGGAACATCACACTTATAAATTCATTGTCACATCGCATTATTAAAAAAGCCAAAAAAGTCTGATCGTTTATAAATCAGCAAAGTCAAGTTTAAACAACAGCTTATGATTTACTTAACTTAATTACCACTCTAATAAGTGTAACTGTAATGTTATTTACGTTATTGCTAAAAGTGAAAATAAATTACATTAAAATAAAATGTCAGGCCGCTTGCAGCCGTAGAAATCGCTAGTAATAGATGGGAGGAGTTTGCAAGTCACAGACCGGAATGGTGTCGGAACATTCACACAAAGGTGAACGCTTTCGAACAAAAGCGCCTTGAAGACCTTGATGCAAAGATAAAAAGATAAAAAAGATGAAGATGTTTATTCAGTAAGTAGGCCGCACGGACACTTTTACACGTCAAAAATCTACCAGCGCTTCGCAAGAGACCACTGCTGAGAAGAAACGCCGCAAGAAACTCAACAGTCAGTCGTTTTTTTTAAATACTGCTTATGATATTATACAATTATAAAGCTTAACCTAGCATTATATAAAACAATGAATAAAAAATTTAAAATATTCAAGCGTAGCTTGAGCAGTGTCAAAACTAAGAATTTTCATAGGGAGTAATAAGTATTAGTAATAAATATATAATTATATATATATATATATATATATATATATATATATATATATATATATATATATATATATATATATATATATATATATATCATATATTTAAAAAAATATATACTTTCCTATGACAGTGCAAGACAACCACCACATACAAAGTTTCGATACATTCTCCTACAGAAACCGTGTCCCCTAGACAATATACAATATTTACATATTTTTTACAAAACCCCACGTGCTGTAGACTCAACCGAAGCGCTTCTATAACTATACCTATAACTCGGCTGGCCAACTCTCATGAGGCAGATGAGGCAGGATCACTACCCACTAGGTCATCCTAGTGGGTAGTGATCCTGCCTTATCATGTCCATACGAACGTCTTCAAAACAACTCCCTATCCAGTACCCCTTTCTCTTTGTATGGAACTTTTCTCCTATTATTTTCATTAACACGCAAGCGTGCCCGAAATAAAGCCACCCTTTCAGCGACTGCGACCAATGTAAAAAGGAACCAGCCAAGCGCACCCTGATAAAACTTTCTCTAATTAAATGTCTGATAGTCGGTTTGATAAAATTTATAATTTAGCTGGTAGTTGGCAGGTGATTTTAATTTGGGAATTCTTAGCTTGGGCTGAGTCGGAGGGGAAACACGAAGCGGAGTAATACGTAGGAATGGTATTATTACCCTTTGAGCAAATGCTTGACGTTTTTGGGGAATGTTATACGCAAAATGGCCTAGTTTGAACTATATGTACCGTCTTGATGGCCGACAGACATGCTCTTGCCCAGTTTTTACAGTATTAAACAGGCCTACGGATTGAGGAATCCGTCACCCATGAACACTTCCATTCACAAGAGTGCAGATGTGTTGCCAACTCTGAGGACTAAGATGGAATGCTGCTTTGACGACGCGCTGGCCTAGTTGGTAGTGACCCTGCCTACAAAGCTAGCGGTCCTGGGTTCAAATCCCGGTAAGGGCAGATATTTGTGTGATGAGCACGAATATTTGTTTCTGCGTCATGGATGTTTTCTATGTATGTAAGTATATATTTCTCTATATAAGTATTTA
Source organism: Acleris sparsana (assembly GCA_923062465.1). NCBI lineage: Eukaryota > Metazoa > Arthropoda > Insecta > Lepidoptera > Tortricidae > Acleris > Acleris sparsana. The sequence continues at coordinate 4,095,947 of OV281288.1, forward strand.
TATCGTTGTCTAGTACCCATAGCACAAGCCTAGAGCTTAGTTTGGGACTAGGTCAATTGGTGTGACATTGTCCCCTGATATTTATTATTTATTATTTATTATTTATTTGCTAGTCTTGATATAACACTGATGGTTTTGTTACGTACAGTATTTAAAATGTACTTACTATCAGCCCAATGGCTCCATTGCGCCACTATAAACCTGTGCCACAGTGACGTTATTGTTCAAGTCGTAAGAGGAGTCAAATAGATTGCTTCATAATGTCACTGTGACACCGTTCCATGGTGTTTCACGTTGATAGTTTGTATGTAAAAATATTAAACGATATTCATTGACTTTTCACGACTCGTTGGCTCATTATTCCATCCAGTGATTCCGTGCGGTCAACCAGGGAGCCAGTAGAGCATCTAGTAACTCGTAAATTGGGAATAACAAAAACGATTGATACGTGAAAGATCAGTTGACGTAGTTTGAAAGTCAACAACACAGTGTGGATGCAATGGGAATGTGGGCGAGATGGGAATATGGACGACATGGGTATGTAGCCAAGATGAGAACGTGGACAAAATGGAAATATGGACAAAGTGAACCTGAGCGCTTTCAAGAGCTGCATTTTTAAACAAATAGTTAGCTAGGTGTATTTTTATAGAACAAAGTTAAGAAACACGTCGTTAATAGTACATTATTGCCTTGGCAGGGAAGTAGGCCATTGCGGCCCTCGTATTGGTTTAAACGGACGACCTTGTGAGTCCGTTTAAAAATACGGAGTCCGTAATTGCCGTTCCTGCCAAGGCAACAATAGTGCTTTTCTGAAAAACCGCAAGAAAAAAAATGTGTTTGAGTAAAATCTTCATCGCTTGAACTACCATCATAAAAACCGTCACTCTTTACCGTATTTTGTTTATTACAAGGAGCAAGGAGAAACGCAAGCCTTTAAAAAAACCACTCACAAGCTATTCCAGACACAGATAAAAAAGGACTTGTGCCTTCATTTTATTATGGCCAAAAAGAAAAAACGAAAAAAGAGTTACAAACAAGATAGTCATGAAATTTGTATGCAACATTGCGGGCTTGAGTAGCGAGCACGCAATTTATTTTTGATTTGTGATCTGTCAGTAAACTATGTAGATTTTTTTTGAGAAAAACATATTTCAAAAAGAACGGGCTATCCGTTGCGGTTCAAAAGTTACTGTTTTTAGGGTTCCGTAGCCAAATGGTAAAAAACGGAACCCTTATAGATTCGTCATGTCTGTCCGTCCGTCTGTCCGTCCGTATGTCACAGCCACTTTATTCCGTAACTATAAGAGCTACACTACGGAAACTTTGTAAGTAGATGTATTCGGTGAACCGCATTAAGATTTTCATACAAAAATAGAAAAAAAGCAATAAATTTTTGGGGTTCCCCATACTTAGAACTGAAACTCAATTATTTTTTTTCATCAAACCCATTCGTGTGGGTTATCTATGGATAGGTCTTCAAAAATGATATTGAGGTTTCCAATATATATTTTTTCTAAACTGAATAGTTTGCGCGAGAGACGCTTCCAAAGTGGAAAAATGTGTGTCACCCCCCCGTAACTTCTAAAATAAGGGAATGATAAATGTAAAAATAATATATGATGTACATTACCATGCAAACTTCCACAGAAAATTGGTTTGAACGAGATCTAATAATTAGTTTTTTTTTAATACGTTATAAATCGTAAACCGCATTTTACCTTTCATTCAATCAACTCCAATATAATAAAGAATAAAGAAAAACATTTATTTAGATGTATAGTGGGACGGAACTCTACGTGCGCGAGTCCGACTCGCACTTGGCCGGTTTTTTTTTTTAATATAGTAATAGAGTAATAGGTTCCGCGCAGCCCTATAAACTAGCCATATCCGGTAACAAAATTACTTGTCTTTTACAAGCTTTTATTTAGATTGCAATTGATGTATGTATGTATGTATGTACGAGTCAAACCTTGCAAGTTAAATTTGACCCACTTTCCGGTTTCCGATGAAGCTGAAAATTTTATTTTCATGTGTAAATAGGATGACAATGTGATACTATTATGAAATGGAGCTGATCTGATGATGGAGTCAGAAGGTGGCAACAGAATCTCCGCCATACTTAACGTAGACCCTACATGTTGGGGCTCATTGGTTTAGTCTTGATATGCAGATAATGACTGCAAAAAAAGTACAGTCTGCAATTAAAGCTGGTCGCAAAAGTGAAATTTTCGACGGAAACTTATTTCTTCGCTTCCCGGTGAAATCCACAAGCATGAATTAGAAAATAAAAACACGGATATCAGCAATCCTGGAAAGAAAATCCTTAGCAAACACAAACAAACAATGCAGAGTCCGGACACACATAAGCCGACCGCATATTTTTCTACAACCCTTTTTGTCCAAATCCAAAGAGCACAACAGCCGAACAAAATTACGCAGTATACGCCCTAGCACTTCATACAGTTATACTGCCTTTTTCTTTTGAATGGCCGAAGCCCTCAGTATCCGAATGATGAACCCTTGTGTGGGGGTAAACATGAATTGCCCCCTCATTTACTGTTGAGTTCGGTTGAATAATTTTGTGTAGAAATTTCACGGTGTGTATGTTATTGTGGTATGAAAATATCGTTTGAGTTTCTTTGGTTTGTTAAATAAAAATATCATTGGACAATCTTATTCAAATTGACCTATACTGAAAGTAAGCTTTAGGTCGGTTGTCGGATCCGATTAATATTCGGATGTTCTGGGGCCTGTTTTATAAAGCTATAAATTATAATTAACAGGTTACTAGTTTCCATTTGACACAACCTCGACTAATGACGTCCAGCCAATTGAGCAGTGTTGCCAGTCATGACGTATAAAATTGTAACTTGTAACTTTTTAAGACGTACCCCTGGTGGCCATTCATTTTATAGGAGGCGGTTTACATACGCCTGTACCCATAGTTTCCCGCTACTCCCTCTATTTTTACCCCTAATGATGATGAGTTTCCAAAAATCTCTTTTTAGTGCACCTCTAGGATATCCAAGGAATGTTCCCTCCAAATTTCAAGTTCTCAGGTCCAGCGGTTTCGACTGTGCGTTGATCCATCAGTCAGACAGTCAGTTTCATCTTTTACAGATATAAATTTATCTCAGTTCACAATGGTTGTTTGCCGACAACTACTTATTAAAAAGGTCTTGAGTAACCTTCTATGCTCAAACTTCGTATAAAGTCAAACTTGTAATTTTAGCTCCAACACTTTCGGGTCAAAACGGCCGAAACTAAAGTTGCCCTCAATTATCAAAGGTCAAGCGAAAGGGGACTGTGGACGTCAACAATATTTGAACTTGTTCAAACGTGTTAGAGCTTTCTTTTGCGGTTTAAAATGGCAAGATTTTATTTAAACCTGCCCAAATAGTGTATTTGTTTGTTTTAACCGTTTGTTAATTGAAAATTAACGTTTTTTAATCATTTGTCATTGCGTGACATCTGAATATTAACGGCATTGTCTGCTGCCGAACACTACCTACGAGTCATAGAATGCTATCTATGAATTTGTATATTTTTTTTTTTTTTTTATGGCGTAGGGAAGGCTGACGAGCACACAGGCCATCTGATGGTAAGTGGAAACTGTGACTCATAGACATTCGCATTCACAAGACTGCAAGCCCAAGACTGCAAATGCGCTGCCAACCCTGAGGACTAAGATGGAATGCCTCTATGCTAGTCATTACACCGGCTGTCTTATCCCCAAACCGGAACACAACAATGCGAACACTGCTGTTTGGCGGTAGGTTAATGGATAAGATGGTGGTAACGATCCGGACGGACCCCGCACAAGGTCCTACCACCCGCAAAATCTAACGATCTGTCAATTGGATCAAATGGACCAAAGGGTCGCGTGCGGACGCGCTATTGTATTCTCTCACTAGTATAGTTCTAAAGATTAAATCCATGTGATAGTCGGCACTGGTCCCACCGCCAGCGAGTAAGCGATGAACTATTTGCGATTTTCTCGCCCAAGTAACGATCAAAAGATAATCGCTCCCGTGTAAATAAAAGAGAGAGATATAGATTTATAGTTCATTGCTGATCTATAAACTAGCTGCAGCTCAGCGGGAGCGATTATCTTTTGTTCGTTTCTTGGGCGAGAAAATCACCGATAGTTCATCGCTTACTCGCTCGTGGGACCAGTGCCTTAAGTCAGTGTTCATATTTCATCAGACTTCAACGACCTTCGAGGCCTCTAACCGAGACGCTTCGAACCCGCTACCGGGCTACTCTTGTGGAAGGTCAAACAGTCAAAATTGTCATCTACCGAGTGCAGCAGTAATACAGCCCGTCAGGATCACGCTTAGCGATACACGTTTGCGATGTGAATTTGGACGGGGTAACGTAACTAGATTATTTTTTATCAAAAAAAAAATCCTGCTAATTGCGACTGCTATGCGAAAAGCCAACTGTATTATACAATTATAAGTCGTACAATAATATCAACGCCAGCTGCTCAACTTCCATAAATCAGCTCAAGATCAGGCATTCCCGCCGATACAAGAGCCGATCGCAAAAACTATCGGCAATAAGCAAGAACCCCTTCGCGCCCATTACGCGAATAGAACTATCATTAATACCGGCCTTGACCGAAACAAAACCAATTACGTGTCTTATAAATCACCAAAAATACACGGTGGGCAAATTTATAGAAAAAGTCTAACGCGAACCAAACAGAAACTAAATGTTCGAAGCTAAAGTTGAAAACGGATTGTACACCCCGAACGGTCAGTATTGTTTCAATGTATCGAACATTCTAGTTTGAGTCGTAAATTCTACCGAGCTCGGTTTGTATTGAGTTGGATTGTTTTGGGCACTTTTTGGAAGCTATTATTGTATTTTGGTACCGTTTAGACGTCTGCTGTGTAAATAGGGGCGAAATCAATTGGATTTAGTTTGAGATAAAACATTTTACGCGCTGGATTTAGGCTATTTGATTTGGTTGAATGTAATTATGTTGTTTCATTGATGGATAGCAGGCAACGGGCAGATGAACAAACTGGTCAAATAACCAAGCGCTACGAAACGAGAGCAATATGATTACGATTAGGTATAAAACTAAGTATAATAGAAGCTCTTGGGGACGGCGGATATAGTTAAAATTGTCATTTATGTGCATAGACAGTTAATCCGCACGGACGGACGGATAGACGGATGTTTCAAAATTATAAGTGTTCCTTGTTGAACAAGGAACCTCTTGGTACTCAAGAGCAGTAATTTGGCATAGATACATTATATCAATCATGAAAACCTGAAAATATACTCGTCTATTTCATTGTGTAAGATGTCATTGGAGTCATTGGATAGCTAAGTTAATAAATTTGTTCAATTACTTTGTGAAGTATTAATCTTTAAAGTGGTATTTTTTGTTAGAGTCAAGTGCCTCCCTACCAGCTAAATCGTTGTTTTTGCATATGTTTAATATTTAACGGTAGTAGTACCTATATCTAAAGCCGATAAAAAGAAAACGATCACAGCTAAGTAGGCTATACATACAAGATAACTAAGGGCCGTGTTAATAAACTCATCTTGACTGTGAGCCCCGTCACAAGATAGGTCAATGTAAACGCCCAACCATAGAACACTGTCATTTTTGACGCAACTTGAGACGAGCATTTGAGTTGAGATCAGTTTATTAATACGGGCCTAAGTGGCCAAGTTAGAAATGGAACCCTAAACTGCTGGTCTCGGCTCAATACTCAATACTCACAACTTAATATATTTATAGCATTCCACATTTTACAGATGTTGTTGTAATCATAGGTAAACGTTCATCGTAAATGTTCATCATAATATGTGGACCCTTGTGGGCACAGCAACAGTAGTAGAGAAAACAGAGAAGCGGGCTTACTTTTACAATATTATAATTATCTCTCAAGCACGAAAAACCCTGTTTTTTTTTGCTTGAGGATCAAAACACCCCAATCACCTGATGGAAATCTGAATTGCCGATGCATTGTCGGCCTTTGATAAATGGTATACTCGTCTCTTGAAGATCCCCTAGTCGTAGCCGTAGCCTGAATATATGCATCATCATTTTCACTGCAGAGATTTGCTCTTGTGTGATGGAGTATATATTTCCTTCTTACCCTGATACGGGACAACGCCTACATTGTCTTTTATATAGTCCAGATTACTAGGTATGTTCTCATTGATCTTTCACTTCTCCTTTATAGTGTTCTTCTATAATTATCTTTATGTGCCGGGCGTACCAACGTCTTCCCTCGTGTTCTATCTAGGCATATAATTGCCAAATTGTGTCATTGATATGGAGGTAAATATAATAAGAAAACAGTTCAACTCACAATTAAAAGCCGGATACAGTCCGACATGTTCTCTATTTGATCATGTTTCCATCTTTGTTCAAATGTTACTGTTGTACTTTGTTCCTTGCAAATAAAAGCGTATCCCTTTACGTACAAAGTACATGTACAATTTGTACAAGCAACTCTGTCCATGTTACTACACAAAGACAGAACTACACAGCATTGTTGGTTCCTCGTAAATCGAATGATGTCTTATCCGAACACAATCAGGAACGTCTGAAGGATCAAATGCTGTGAAGCGTCCAGAATAAATCGACCCCTGAAACTTAACAAGGTGGGACACGTCAGAGGTACAGTTAGACTGGCGAGTTCGATCTTGAGATAAAGGTATTCAGGTAATTTAGAAACAAATGTGTTGCCTTTGTATGTTATTAAGATTTGGATTTTACGAGGTTTAATATTTGATACGTTTTAGATTTGTGTGAGGAGCGGTGTGCTGTTTCGTCGACGTAGTTTTGTTCTTATGTATCGTTTTCTCAAATATTCATTTCTCCAAAAGCTTTATTTTAGCCTTGTGACGATTCCAAAATGCTACAGTTAGTTAAATAACCAAACCGAATTAGAGAAGTTAACAATATACTCCACTTATTTACATATGTAATCCTGCCACTTAGTAACAGTTTTTGTTGGTTTACCGGTGTTTTATAGAAACACATTTCATAGAACGTATCACGTTTCACGTTTTGCGGGTGGTAGGACCTTGTGCGGGGTCCGTCCGGATCGCTACCACCATCTTATCCATTAACCTACCGCCAAACAGCAGTGTTCGCATTGTTGTGTTCCGGTTTGGGGATAAGACAGCCGGTGCAGGGTTGGCGCATTTGCAGTCTTAGGCTTGCAGTCTTGTGAATGCGAATGTCTATGGGTCACAGTTTCCACTTACCATCAGGTGGCCTGTGTGCTCGTCAGCCTTCCCTATGCCATAAAAAAAATAACTTCGCAGAATTTTCGCATCAAGGAAAACTATCTTCTGCTGAACCCGCGTTAATTTCAGTTTATCTTGTGATGGTTACAAGTCTTACCTCGCGGTGTAAAAACCAGATGAACGTATCTACATTTTTACGATTTTACAGGAGAGCGCAAAAACGGTGAGAATTCACACCTTCAACTTTCCGACATTATTTTTAATGGTAATACTTTGATTATCGAGACAAAAATGTTTATTGCTATATTGATACATTACTAAAGATTTCAAAAATTTCAACAGTTACGAATGGTCACATATTTATATAGGCAGAATATATTTTTTTTCTCGAATTAGGTGACATGCGTTGGTGTGGCCCTTAAGGTTTTAAACCTTATTCTACTATAGTACATATACGTCAATGGCGAAATTATGTAAAGAAAATAGAAAATACTGTCTAAATTTGTTTTATTAAATTTTATAAATGCAATTTAAAAAAAAAACAAAATCAAAATCTTCGTTTAGCAAAAAAAATCAGTCATCTTCATCGTCATTCAACGTACTAACTGTAAATTGTTCGTAAAAGTTGTGATATTGCGTCGGAATGATCCCCTGTCGACATAAGCATTTCAGATCCTCAAATTTTTCCGCCGAAATGAGCAAAGGTTTGTCAAATGCATTTTCCACGGTAATTTTTTCCAGGGGTACCTAATCTTTTACCTCTTCTGATTACCTCAATCATTTTAAAATCCGTGTAATCCGAATCGTATTTAAAGTAAATGTGTTTGGTGTCTTCTTTGCGATATTGTAGCCATTTTATTTTAAGCCAGTTAACAGCATTACCATCACAATCCACCTTCGCATTTTTGACTAGTATGGTCTTGAGGCGTTTTAAATCTACGAAGTCCTTTGTTTCCATTTCATATACATTATATGGACATTTCCGAGAAGCTTAGTATAGAAGCCAGATGGATGAAATATCGGTATATTTTTCTTAGCCTGTTCAATAGTTGCATGTATGTTATCAGCTTCCATTTGACTGTGGCCTGGCTCAAAATATTTTTGATTAATTTCTGGTATGCAAGTCAAAAAAAACACTTAATAGAATATTTTTTTCCAACAAGGTGGCGGGAATACTACGTTATAATAATAAAAGGTTTTTTTTAAATTGTTACTTATAACGTATTAATTTTGTGTGTATATTATTTTCACGCGTTGTTACACGATCCGTGCCGATCACTGGTTATAACATGTTTGAAACTACTAAGTACTTCATTTATTTAACGCCCGCGACTCCGGACACCTATATACCAGTTCCCGAGAGAATAGCGTTATAAAAGGTAGCCTACGTGTTAATCTAAGATATAAGCTATCGCCATTCCAAATTTCACCAAGAGCCGTCCAGTAGTTAAACAGCAAAGAAGTAACAAACATCCAACCATCCAAACATCCATACAAACTTTCACATTTATACCTAATATTAGTAGGATAAGACCTTTCTTAATATCTTAATATTAGTAGGATTCCTTGGGAATCAAACAGCGTACACCAATAAATTAGTTAATAAAGGAAAAGCTAATTTAAAAACTTACCTGCCCGACTTGGTCCTGAGATGATTCTCTCTGCTTCAACGATTCCAAGATCTTCCAAATTCGACTGTTTTTCTTAATTTTGCTAACTTTTACAATTATTATATTCACTCAAAATCTTAATGTACCGAAAAAAAAAACAAAGCAGCTTCCTCCAAACATGAAATAAAGGGGCTCCCCGCACTGCTTGTATCAATATTGTACCGCCCTTACATCGACTTTTAGGTGCCACATAACGTATGTTCATACAAATGTTAAATGCCTACTTTATAAAAAAACGAAAATATTAGTGCCAAAACGACGGATGTCATGTAACGTCGTATTGGTCGTATATTACAAATAATTTAGAATGAGAAAAAACTGTTCCAATAGAACGTATATACACAACCGTTGTTTTTGTTCTTTAAATTTAACTTAATATAGAATTTTATTGGCAGCCAGACTAATGCATAAGCTCTTAAGTTGTTATGGTTGTTACGTTATTAGTGACTTAAATTATATATTATTGGTTAAGATTAATGTTACTATAAATACGTCCGTGTGTCTCTAACTAATAGGAAAATCATTAGAACTAATTTAATGGAATTCGTAATATGCTCAGCTGGTTCTACTAAAAGTGGCTCTTATGTGAAATCGTTATTTTGGAATTAGCGTAATATTAACCGTACCGTTACGTCGTCTTGGCATATGATGCAGGAGCACATTGTGACCCATTTTATGTAAAAAAACGATTTTTGAAGTTTTTGTAGTTACGTTCATCTGGTTTTTACACCGCGACCTAACCTAAACTACGTGAATCTCTCTGAACCCGAAATCAATACGGGATCAGCAGACAATAGCTTTCGACCAAATGAAAATTCTGCGAAGTGATACGTTCTATGAAATGAGATTCTATAAAAAAAGGAGCATCGGTTTATTTTTAATTGATAGGTTAGGTAACATTAGGTACTTATTATTTTTGTATTTATAATATAATATTCGTGTATTATAGAAATTCAATATAATAAAAATAAGAAATTAGCGATGTTAACCTAATATAATTTTAGTTAGTAATGTTATTACCCTTTAAGAGTACCAATGACAAACAGTTATTATCCTTCTCAGTTTTATTCTAAATTAAATAGCCAGAAATTGAGTGCACGTCCTTTCATAATATTTTGCTCATGTGTCTGAAAACATTGACTTTGTTTCATCGTAAGAGGAAATACGGTCGGTATTTCCTCCTAATAAACGCTTTCACGGTAATTTTACTAATGTTAGTATTATTATTTGTATGTCTTTACCAATCACGGGACTATGGGAGTCCCGGACCTTTGGAAGACGTACATGGAGCCGAAGTCAACACGCAGAGGCCCTTTAGACAAGTTTAATTTAGTAAAGTTATGGGACACCAACCGGCGATTGTCCCTGAGTTCAAACTAGAAAAGTATGCTCCCACGGACAACCACCGGTCAGTGTAAAGACTATTTAAGAAGGATGGGAATACTAATAATAGGTTCTATGAATGAACTGATATGGATTGGTGAACTAGGTTATTGATGAAACTACGGCGCCTGCCTGGCCAATGCTAATTACTTTGGTTTAAATGGCAGGCGGTGACTCGCCAACTCAATGGAATGGACCTCCCGAAATAGCCACATATATATAGCAGGAGGGAGGCAACAGTTCCAGAGGGACTAAGGGTGGAGAGGTGCTTCTGGACTTTAAACGACCATAAGGTGCCCACTCACCACTTATGCAACACTTCCACCCTTCGAGCATATAGCTCTTGCGACTCCACTCTGACCGGCCAATAAAGGCAAGCCAGAGGTGAGGGTCTGTTCCTCGTCATTGCACACCGCAGCCGGCCGGTGAAGGCAAGCGTGAGGTGAGGAACAGGACCTACCCTCGGGAGCTTATTATTATTATTGTTAGTATTAGTGTAATTGGAATCGTTTTTACTTAAAATATTTAGTCGAAGCTGGGTCTCTACTCCAACTTGTTCCAGCTGAAATCTTCCTTCTATATTGTAATCATTTTTATTGGCATTGGAATACTTTTGGAACTAACATGAGAAGCTGTCTCCTTATTACAATGATTTTGAGAGGCAAACGGTCAGAGCGATAGCCAGTTCATTCTATTATATTATCTCCTTTACTGTATGTCCTCTTAACATTAGATTTTATCCTGTTAATTCCAAAATTAAGATTATTTAATTTATCTGTAAATTAAAAAAAATATTAATCTGTTTTTGTTGTTTCGATATCAGTTATACATCCAACCTTACCTTACCCACGAATAGAAGGTAAATTATGCATTGAATGTAAAATAGCTCCAACATAAAATAGCTTTAAAAAAAAAAACGGACAAACGAATACTTATAATAAATGAAAAAAAAAATTCAAGGTGTTCTCTTATTGTTCATTATTAATTTCAAGATCAACTTCTAGAGCATCGATGACCTGGTGGCTTAGAGACCCGAGGCAACTCGCCATCGAAAGGTACCGAGTTCGAACCCCAGCTGTCGCCATAGTGCAATGAGTTTTTCTACTTAAGTGGGTAAAAAATACATTATCCGAAAATCTTACTAGACAAAAAACCATGGCTGAGTATCAAATCGCCGTAATTGCACAAAAGAGCAAAATGCTGGGCTCCCAGTGAAAAAGGGTACAAGTTGACTTAACTCATAATAAAAAAGGGTATATACATGAACGGAGTATACTAACTAGACTTATACCCTTTTTCCCTAGGACCCCTATATACAAGTCAAGTTCCATTTACAATACGATCGGCCATATAAGTAGTTGTACGTTTTAGTTCTTTGTCACTTTAGTGTCATATTTGCGTTGTGAACCTCCTTAGTAGGTACCTTGTAACTTCAACGTTTAGTACTTATCTGTCAAAGTGACAAGGTACTAAAGCGTCTAGCTACTTATAAAGCCGACGGTACCTTGTGCTTTGAAACAATCAAGCTAAAACCACTATCCTCAACCTATATACCTACTAAATACATATATTTTGTTAGCTAACGCCTTCACATAGTGTACAACATAGACTGATTCTGTAACTATCAATTTGCTTCAAGGTTCAATCAACTCGCCTGTTGCTTGATCAATCTTCGTCTCCCTGGCTTCAGGGTGGTTAATTTATAACGCCTATGCAAGCCATGTTCCAGTAACTTGATGGCTAAGATTGGTACTACGCAGGTTTACCGCCAATAAATCGAGGATTTGCTGACCCTATCAAAAAAATGACTTGCGTATTTCATACTTTATTATTCTGGATTTAGAAAAAGGACCTGGAAACATAACGTTAAAAAGTTGTTTTTTTCAAAATAATCGCCGCGCAGTGTATTATGTTTTTTACCGCACGAAGAGCGCACGATATCACGCTCGCGCCTTTTATGGCGCGCGGATTTTAAGTACATTGCTTGTGTCTAGTAAAGCGCATTGATTACGAATCAAATTTAATATAATGATCTTATTTTTTACAAGCGTCTTTATACGCTTAAACAAAAAATAAAAATGTACCTAAACGTCGTTTTTTTTTTCATGTTTATATTTAAGTTTTAAAAGATCATATTTGCTGAATTAAAAAAGCACTCTAGTTTTGTTTAAAGAGGAAATACCTTAACCTTCCTCAGCAAAACCTTTGTTAGCTATCAAAAGTATTAAAATCCTCGTAGAAGTTAGTATCTATCGAATACAACCTTAACATATCAGATAACAATTTCACCCAATATTTGCTCCATGCACCCGCCGATATACCTTCATAACTAGGGTGTATATATACGAGTAATATCCCTCGGATTACTAGATATTCTATAAGCTGGCGGTTTACCGAGTCCTAAATACAATCAAGTTACAATCCCAAAGAGATTACCACTGAAAATTGTTCCAGCGGTACTTACGTCAGAATTCGTTTTTAACAAAAACCTTTTTTGTTATAATAACACACTTACCGTTAGTAAAGTTAGGAATAGCTGACTCCAGTTAATGTTATTATTTCTCAGTTTTTTTTTGTATAAAATACTTTGTCGAAATCGCAATTTACGTAATTAATTGTGTTTAACTTCACACCGTAAAAATAAGAATGTAGTCACCTTTATATTTTGAATGATCGACACGTGAAAACTGAAGCCTACAACAGTCAACTAACTTGCGATACGAATCTTATGAAACCTCACTGTCAAATTAGGCTACCCATTCAGCCTCCAAACCAATACTCAAACATTGATTAGATACAGCCCAAAACGATATGTTACGTCTTTGGCAGTTTGCTAAAAACAGAATTAGTTTTATTTTAACATATAATATTTAACTCTGTCACTAATGAACTCGGTTTTTTTAAATATTTCAGATTCGAGTTAATAACAAAGAAATAAAATTCATGGGTATTATATTTTCATACTTTGTGTAAAACTAAATTGGCAACACTGAGTTATGAGATCAGGGTCTACATGGCCGTCGTCATCGTAATCTGTACTGTCATGCAGTGAAGGTAGGTTGCCTACTGTCTGTACTATGATACAGATAAATCTTGTTAACCATCTAAATTTTAGAAGTAAATAGAGTATAAACGATTATCAAAGGTTTTCCTAACTTCAATGCAAAAAACAGCATGGCTTCAATTTAAAACATACGTTTCACGAAGCGTTTCAATGACCAGTCATTCGCTAATCGCTAGCTGAATGTTGAACAGCCGGCGTTATCTTCGACAGGCTGGTCCACGTTTAGCCGGACAATGAGCCTGTCGAGACTGATGTAGTGGACAGTGCGCCGCGATCTATGATTTTCAGTTTAAGAATCAGCTGGAGTGTAGTAGGAGAGTCAGTTTATGAAAAAACTTTTTTTTTTTGGTTTCTTTTTTTATTGCATATTCATCACATTTTTATTGAGATCAAAACAGCACTACCGAGTATTTAATATATTAAAATCAATGTTTATCCAAACATTGGTAGTCGGACCTTGTGCAGAGTCCGTCCGGATCGCTACCACTATCTTATCCATTAACCTACCGCCAAACAGTAGTGTTCGCATTGTTGTGTTCCGGTTTAGGGATAAGACAGCCGGTGTAATGAGGCATTTGTAGCATAGAGGCATTCCATCTTAGTCCTCAGGGTTGGCAACGTATTTGCAGTCTTAGGCTTGCAGTCTTGTGAATGCGAATGTCTATGGGTCACAGTTCCCATTTACCGTCAGGTGGCCTGTGTGCTCGCTTGCCTTCTCTATGCCATAAAAAAAAAAATGTTTGCAACAAGTACGCAACAAAAAGGGCGCTAACACAAACATCTACGTACCTATACTTAAATTGTCTACCTGTATTCCCGCAATGGTTTTATATAATTATAGGTTAAGTATTATAATTGTGTAATACCATAAGCAATACTTAATAAAACGACTGACTGTTGAGTTTCCTGTTTTGTTTCTTCTCAGCGGTGCTGTCTTGCAAAGCGCGGTAGATTTTTGACGTGTATAATTGCCCGTTCGGCCTACTTACTGAATAAGCATCTTTTATCTTTAAATGTTATGAAAAATAAAACCTGCATCACCCGACGATTTCTAAACTCTCTGTGTACCCCTGCATCACAGCTCGAAACTGGGTTACGTCACCTCTACATCTATCTCAAACGCTTCCCCTCGCGATCTGAAACACTCACTCGTTCACGTTCAAATTCGCCATTACCATGATTGGATCTCGCCAAGTGGTTTAACGAATTGAATGTTTCATTTTAAACTTTGTTTTTCATGTTTTAATTTTAATTGAGATTGTTATTTTAAAACTCTACTTTTTTGAGCGCAATATGAAATAGGGACTATGACGTCATCAGTGACATTTGATGACGCTGCATTATTTTTTTTGTTTATGACATCAATTGCAATTTTTGTATGGGTTATCGTTTACCACCATAGCCGGATAAAACCAACGATTAATTCCTATATAATTAAATTACTATCTCGTCACTTGACGCTCGTTTCGCTTTTCGCTTAAATGTTGGTTCTATGGGGGATCGAATAGTCCTTGATGGTACAAACAGGTCTATATTGGAATCCATAATAGCGTTTGTCCTAATCTTCATTAGTCCTAATACGCAGTTTGTCCTAAATACCATTTCCGCTCGATGTTTAAAACTTTTTAGTGTGTTATAACACACCTACGAGTATAACCTAACCTAACCGCAGGTATTTTTGGAAAGCTTATAAAGTTGTCTGACTCAGCTGAAAACCATTTTAGGACAAACGATAAATTAGAACAAATGACGATTAGACCAAAACAATGTTATGGATCGCCAATGACAAACGTATTTTTGCTTAACCTTATGCCTTCATTCTTCTTTTGGAAAGGACATAAAAACAAACCAAAATTATCCATCAACTTCATCTTAAAATTTCAAAAAGTTAAGTTGAGTTAAAAGTTGTGTTAAAATACCTTTTGCCTAACGGTGACTAAAGTCGGCATTAATAGAAATGCTAAAAGATGTTTACAAACCCAACCGGACCAATTTACCGTTATTGCTTCATAATTACATTATTTTAGTACTTTCATGGGCTTAAATGACTAATAAATACAGGCTTGTTGAAATAAAAACAGTACCTGCTAATTTGCTTTACATCTTTCACCATTTCTACTGACGCCGAAGGTGAAACCTTACTGAACCCACAAAAACATTAAATACTAAATATCAGGGGACAATTTCACACCAATTGACATAGTAAACTAAGCTTTAGGCCTGTACTATGGGTACTAGACAACGATATAAATACTTACATTTAGAAATACATACTAAAATACATAGAAAACATCCATGACTCAGGAATAAATATTCGCACTCATCACGCAAATATCTGCCCTTACCGGGATTTGAACATTTTGAACCCAGGACCGCTAACTTCGTAGGTAGGATCACTACCGACTAGGCGAACGAGTCAAGTGACTTATAAAAAATGACAAACAAAAAAGAGAAAAAAAGAACCGTGGCCTCAGGACATAAGGAGAAGCACTCCTAAATAACAACTCAACAAAAGACTGACCTAATCTACGACTTAAGCCAGAAGAACGCGACGCCAATAACGAAACCGTGAAAATAAATGTACTAAACACACATAAACCTAACACCTCCCGTCCTGCGGAGGATCTTACAAAAATATTAACACTATAACTATAAAAAAATGTAATACGCCTTATCGGCGGCAAGCAGCTGTGAAGGGTCACCGAATAAATATGAATTACCCAGGGAAAATACGACCTGAACACCACAGGCCTTTCCCTGGTGAAGAATAAGCCAATTGATTTTGGACCCAAACTCTAAACACATAAGGGAATGTTTATATGTTTTTGTTTTCACAAAATGACGATATAAGTTGTAGGACTTTTAATAAATGTTACAGACAACGTTTTATGAACATGGATGATTTTTATGTTCTAACTTGGGTTGAAACACTACCATCAATGTTATGGTATTTGTTTTAAAAGTGTAACACTTGGTGAACTTTATAGTATTGCACCTATGAATGAAACTAAAGTATTATATTTAGTTTGTTTATCACATAACAAGCAATTCGCAATCAAGACACTTAAAACTTTAGTACAAAGATTAACTGCTGCTTCAGAAAGTTTAGGAAACATCTTCATTGTTCGTGAAAGGAGTTGTTTCTAAACTACAAACTAATAAAAACTTCAAAAATAAAAGACTTTACAAGGAGGAATTTGAATATCATATTATATACCTGATACACAGTTAAAACGCGCTTCTTATTCCGAAAAGAAAATCATACAATTGGGCGATTTTGTTCTCACGCATGCTGACTTCAAAACCGGGATTCAATTTACATTTTAATGTCAAAGTCGAACGATGGACCGGTGACATCATTGGACCGACAGCCGTGGATCCAGGCAACTTTATACTGACCTTTACCTCCTATACCAGTTTAAACGTTAACTCAGAGAAGAGAGGCCAGCAAACAGTGGAAGGCAAAATTGAAGTTTTTCACAACTATTTTCTAGAAATTCCGAATATGTATGAGAGCTCAAGTTGAGCCTTTG
This sequence comes from Acleris sparsana, assembly GCA_923062465.1. NCBI lineage: Eukaryota > Metazoa > Arthropoda > Insecta > Lepidoptera > Tortricidae > Acleris > Acleris sparsana. The sequence goes on from OV281288.1 coordinate 4,112,821, forward strand.
TTAGGCGACAGTGTTTTTCAACACAATGAAAGGTTTGAAATGTGTAGAGCTTCTGATGCTAAGAGGCGGAATTGCGAGTAATTGCAAACGTTTGAGTGTAAGGAGTTAAGTCTTAGGTAACAGACTAGGGAAGGATTAGGAACAAGTTAAGAAGAGCTATCATAGCCATAATAAATATGTACAACTTGTATCATAATGATACGATACGTTCGGTCTAAAAAAGTTGAATAGTGATATTTCATCATCATCATCATATTAGCCAAAATACGTCCACTGAGGCGTTGCGCCGATAACGCTAACGTTTAAAAAACGTCCATTGAATGATTATCGTTTTGACAACCATATTTTAGGGAGATTTCTGCAACACCCGTACATAAACCAGAATGTATAATACATAAAAACCTTCCTCTTGAATTACTACTATTAAATAAAACCGCATCAAAATCTAAGTAGTTTTAAAGATCTAAGCATAACAGTGGGAAGCGACTTTGTTTTATACTATGTCTATTTGAATCTGTACATGTAGTATTTTTTAATAAAATCATTATAATTACAAGTAACAAATTTATTATAACAGAACATCATTTTGCAATAGAATTTGGTTCGTGGAAAATCAGAATTCTATTCAATGAACTAATATGAAATTATCGGACCGCAACAAATTTGTTTTACCGAATTATGGACATTGTTGAGGGGAAAAGTTTAGCTAAAAATTCAAATTAAAGTGAAAATATTGTTTATGATACTGTTGACTTCTGGTTCAGAATACTAGGAAACCAGTATAAACGAGGCAAGTTATGAAAAATAACGAGCTACGTTTTCAATTAAATAGGTTAACAAGCCATATTGTTATGTAAGTAGCATGAACCATTGAGTTTTTTTTATTCAACTCGAGTTTTTTTTTTATTAGCCGTTGATATTTAGTATAAGTTAACTAATTATCGTATTCCAGATATAGCTTAAAACTCTTTTTGTTCCGCACTTTATTATTCTGCCAAGTCACATTCCTTTTTTTGTTGTTTTCAAACATTATTTTTGGTTTACCCTTGAAATATCGAAACTCATTTCATAGAACGTTTTACTTCGCCGAATTTTAATTTCATCGACAGGCATTTCCACGTCAGCAGCTTTATTTGTTTTGTGATCACAAGTCTAACCTAACGTAACCTACGTAATGAATGCTCAAGATAACCTGAAAACTTTAAGGTTTCAGCAGAAAGTAGCTTTCGAAGAAACAAAATTCGGCGAAATGACACATTCGATGAAACGTTTGTCGATATTCCAAGGGGATCCATTATTTTTAATTAAACGGAGGATTTTTTTTTTCATTTATTAACAAATGAACAACAATTAAGCTAAAGAACAGCATGCGGATTATATTTATACAACAGCGTGGCAACAATCAATCAAATATAAACGTGATATTTCCAATAGTTTTACGGTAACCATGACCACCGACCACAATTAAATTTGTGCGTTACGTATATTTGAAATTAATTAATCATTTAGAGTATAATTTAAATGTTTTGTAACTGTTAGTTTTATTATTGCATAAAACTGGTAGATTTTTGACGTGTAAAAGTGCCCGTGCGTCCTTACTGAATAAACATCTTTTATGATTTTTAATTATTTATGTAGCTTTAAAGTAATTGAATAGGGCTTACTGCAAAAGGGAGCAGTATTGATATCTATGAATTATAATTCTATAAAAATGTTTTTTTATGTGAGGTCATGTGAGTTTTTACATTCTGTGAAAAAATATCTCACTGGTGGTGAAATTGCACATCGATTTGTTTAGATTTTCATGAACCTAACTAACAACCACCGCTAGAAGGCATGCTTTCAAATAAAAAAAACCGCATCCAAATTGATTCACATGTGTAAGATTTACAGTGCCACATACAGACACATAGACACATACACACATAGCTGTCAAACTTCTGACACCCCTCTTTTTGCGTCCGGGGATAAAAAAACAAGATTATATAGTGAGTGAGGCGGTTTTATCGCTTAATTACTTCAATAAACATTATTAAAACAATAACAATAAAACGTGTTTTGTATTTGCATTCCGGGAGTGGGTAGTCAACGTGAAAAAACGTTCAACGGTTGGAATGTGTAGGGGTCAAAATGTGCATAGGGGCCGGATGTCTATGTGGCAATAGGTATGAACGTCTAAATGCCCCAGTGTCAAAATGTACATATCATCGTGGTCACAATGGTTTAGTGACAAATGGTACACATCTCAAACTGCAAGTACAACAAAAGGTGTGATTGACAAAATGCTCGATTGATATAACGTACTTAAGTTTGAATGTATAACGGTCAAAAAGTTCAATGTTTTTGTGTTGTGGAAAATTATTATGACACATTGACCTCTATATAAATTTGCCACAATGGGCTATAGACTGGTTGCGTAACCTAAATATAGATTTATAAATTCCTACAACTGACCTTTCGCCATACGATTAAATAAATAAATTACGACAAATTATTAAACATTACTTTATTTAAACTTATAAGGTATCGTTAGTTACGAACATAAATCAACTACTTCATATAGGCACTTAAACAAAAAAATAGGTAGGTACGTTTGTGTAACTAGTATTTCATTATCTTACAATCTAATTATTATAGTTTTTGTTACTTTGCTTCAACTTTATAATACACTTCAAAAAATTCATAATATTAATTTCTCTAGTCTCCAATTGTTGTAACATTTTTGTATATTTTTTATCGAATAAAATGTCACATTTCCTTCTCTTTACATTTTGAAAAAGCACATCTTTTGCTTTTGATTCTTGGTAAATGGCGTTACCTTAAGGAGCGTTTCAATTATTTTAACTCAGTCAGAGCTTCCCAAAACCTTCTTTTGTCAGTCCCTTTTTCTTCCTCTAAATTTTACTCCAATTCTTTCACAATTCAGGCTATAAGGCTATGGAACGCTTTGCCTGTAGAAGTAAGGCGTGCTCAGTCTACGTCCAGTTTTAAAAGCAAGCTAAAGGATCACTATCTATCGCTTCCGTAGTTTTTCAATTATTTCTTTTATTTTTCTTAAATACTATCACCTCGGGTGTTATCTTTGTTTGGCTGATTTCTATAATTTATGTATGTGTATATTATGTTGATGTATAATAATATGTATTTAGTGTGTATTGAGTATGTATTTATTAATCTCATTTACTTTATGTATGTATGTGTATGTAGTTTATATATGTGTAAGTAGATTTTATCATAAAAGTGTTAGTTTGGGTTCTGAAGAAGGTAGTTTACACCACCTGCCATGTATCTTTGTCTTTCATGATTTCTCTGTCCAAGGTTGTCTGGAAGAGATCGCTATTTAGCGGTAAGACCGCCTGTTGTATACCTGTAGTTTAAAATGTACTGTTCCGTGTTTTTTGTTTTTTGGTGTTCAATAAAGAGTATTTGTATTGTATTGTATTGTAAATGGCTTCCTTTCTTAATAAATGAATAAATTGGAATAAGTTTGGCTTGGCCCGCATTCTTTTATTTAATCGACTATGCCACCCCTCCAACGTGTTGTTAGTGCGGTGTCTCTCACCTGCACAGCTGATTTCTGCCAGAAGTGATTTTGACAACCATTGTTTAGAAAAATACTCTTCAAATTTATCTATTGCAGTGGATCTGATAGGCACACTAGTCATAATTTCAGTCCACCCTTGTAATATTAGATCAGCCGGTAACAATGGCAAATATGACGCTAATTCTGCTAATTTACGGCCATCCTTAGTCTCTTTTAGTTGAATTCCCTCTGCTTTTCGCCATATAGCCCTGTTATAATGGAAAAAGCATCCACTCACTTCGCATTCAGGGAAAACTTCTTTAAAGGCGTTTATTGCAGCTTTCTCAAAATCAGTTTTATATTTTCTTATACACATGCCTAACTCATTTTTCAGGTAATTGAAGAGACGTAAATATGTGTGTGTGGTTTTATCAGGAAGCAAAGCATATAAAATTGGTATGACATTGGTTTGCTCTTCTGTGCTATTTACATCCATATGTATACTGAATAGCTGCTTAAATGGTTGAGGAGTTGCTTTGAACGTTCCATCACCGAAGAACATTGTGTCATCACTTTTATTTTTTAATATTTTTGTAGCGTATTTAGTGGCGAATAATAAAATTTTATCATCATTCCCATCCTCCCAAATTAAAAATTGCTGTCTTAACATTATTGGTATTTCGACGTCTTGTAGTGTATTGAACGACGTCGATTTGACCTCCAAGAACTCCTTCCGTGCTCTATACAATGACCTTTTTTTATTTTCAAATAATGGAATCGTACAACCATCCGAGTCTTCAGCTGTGTCCATATCCTGACTATAGACATCTTCAAATATTTTTTGTACGGATTCATAGGTCTCGCACACCTTATTTCTGCATTCTTGATAGGCTAGGTGATTTTTATTTTTTGATGAGGATGGCTCGCAAGTATGTACACTTTTTCGCACAATTTTTGTTCGACTGGCGTTTAGGGTAACCGATGAACCACACGACAGACGGTTTATGCATTTCCATAGAGTGGACCCACTTGGATTATGCACACTCAAAGTATATCTATATACACCAAGTAACAGTGTATCCCGACCTTTTTGAGTTTTACTGAATGTTATTTTTTCGCTTTCTTCTTGCATTGTACTTGGATAATTAAATAATTCCGAGACAGATGACGAAGTGACATTAAATATTGTTTTACCATATCAGTCATATTGCAAGTTACTTTTTAATCTAAAGTGGCCAATATCAATTGACAGAGATAGGTTGAATGCTTTGAAAAGAGTAGGTACGTAACGTAATTTAGTCATAATATTATGGTTTAAGAGCAAATGTCGTTATAGTATTTCTGAATATCCGGCAACATTTTTTACGTATCGGGATAAATATGTCATGCATCGATTTCTGAGCTGTTACATAGGACGGCACAGTACCTAATGGAAATAATAAGACTAACATAACTATAAACTGGACATTTTGACACATGCACGTGGTGTCGCTTATACCTTTCGACTCATGTAAGTTTTTACCTTGATGCATTTAAACACGTGTTCACGTTAACAATTATACATTATGACACTTGTTCGATTTGACCCGAACACATTTTAACACCAGTCCATTTTAACCATGCACATTTTGACGTTCATACTTTTTGCCACATAGACAGCCGGCCCGTATGGACATTTTGACCCCTGCACTTTCCAACCGTTGAACCTTTTTTCACGTTGACTACCCACTCCCGGAATGAAATAATACGAAATTAAATTAATATCGTCAACTACAAAGTAATAATAAAGAAATGTAAAAGATAATACTCAAATAATTAAAGCAACCATAATAAACAACTAGTCTTGTGTTTTGGATATTTTAAGAAGCTATGTATCATCATCATCATCATGTCAGCCGAAAGACGTCCACTGCTGGACATAGGCCTCCCTCAAGGCTTTCCACTCAGACCGGTCTTGTGCTTTTCGCATCCCCCGCGGAGTGACGACCTCGTCAAGATCGCGGGACCGCGGTGGATGCGAAAAGCTATGTATATATCTATTTAAATGTGTGTATCGTTGTACCGAGTATACAAACTTAGAACTTACCTAGAAACTAGGTAAGTTTGTCTAACACATAATTTGACTATAAACCTGCGTACTGTCTTACGATGATTCTACGGCCTTAATAGCTATGTCTATCACCGTTGATAAATCATCTGTCACCTTCTCACCAGTATCTAAGTGCGAGAGTGACAAATGCTGCATCCACATTTATCTACCGCGATAAAGCCGGCCATGATACGGGGACTGGAGTAAGTTTGCGTAGGCCGTCCTTCGTGACTATTTGTCTTAGCGTCTTGCCAAATCAATCCAATTTGCAAGGAAATGTCTATTTAGACAAATCGTTGTCCATCAAAGACGTTGGAGTCGAGCCGTGGCCTGTTTATTCAAATGTCTGGAATAATCCAAAGGTCGGAACTATCGTTTAGACAAAAAATGTTTCCGTTAATTTGGTAAATAAATGGTGATATATTTTCCATTGAACCTTGCGCCCGCAGATAAGAATAAATACGATAGTTATAAACATTTAACGGACTGATAGAATTAACCAAGAGTTCAATATAAATATTTTACTACCTAGCTTTTATTAAACTTCACTTGTATGTCCTTGAATTTTACTATTTCAATGGAATGAGCTGAAATTTGGAATATATGTGTAAATCCGATGACAAATCTATATTATGGTAACATCGAGCTGATCTGATGATGGAGTCGGAAGGTGGCGACGGGCTCTTTGCTGTTATTAATAAGTACCCGGCGAGTTGGGCTCGTTAGTTTCGTCTTGATAAGCAGATGATATGTGAGCGGAAAAATGTAAAATCGGCGACTGACATTTGAACAGAAGCTGTTTTTACGTACGCTTCGTGGTGGTAGGGACCTTGTGTGAGATCATTACAACCATAACTTATCTTTTTCAATTTCGCCAAGCCGTGTAATTATTAGATATCGGAATTTTCGTGGCAATTTTCATATGTCATATAGAAGGCATAAAATTTCAAGTCGATGTACTAACTTCGATATAATATATATATATACTGTTAGCACCTTTCCGTAAACCAGATATCTAATATGGAAAAAATGATAACGATTGACGATTTTTTGGTTAAGACTAAAGAAAAACTGGTAAACCAAACTTGTAAACATTAAAACAATGGTTTAAGATTGTTACTTATACCCGTATTTGAGAACTGATTAATTATGCCATAAGTACATTGTTTTTGAGCTAACTTTTGTATTTTAAATACGTCAATTTCAAATATTCAGTTACACATTTTAGAAGAAATTGCTTTTTAGTAATGAGGTCCCTTGCAGTTTAAAGAGTATGAAAGTTTACCTCGACTTCATAGCCAAGGATAAGTAAATCCACCAGTACCAAACATGCGAACAATTTTAGCCGCCAATAGCAGACTATTAGCAAACGGCCAATTTACTACCCCCCGGCGGGCCGATGGACGTGGTAGACCTCATTTGGCGTTAGAAGCTGAAGATGAACTTTTCGAATTTTTCGAACATGACCAGGACGAGCCAGGACGTATGACGCGGCACGTCGTTTTGGTGTCAGTCAGTATGCAGTGTGGAAGTTGCTGCATTGTGCCGGTCTCCACCCTTATCATTTTTAACCGGTACAACCACTTCATGGACCCCAGCCGCTCGTCGAGGGTTTTGTGAGTGGCTTCTTAGCCATCTCGTTGCCAACATTTTATGGACTGATGAAGCACTGTTCACCCGTGTTGGGATTTACAATGTACATATCGAACACTGGTTGTCATACAGTAATCCACATAAAGTTAAAGAAAATCACCACCAAGTAAAGTTTAGTACCAACGTGTGGTCGGGCATTATAGGGAATAAAATATCAGGACCCTATTTTATCGAAGGCCGTTTGACCGGAGGAACCTACCTGGATATGTTACAAGGTGTAGTGAGCGAGTTAATAGAAGATGTTCCGATAGCCTATCTACGAGATTTTTACTACCAGCTTGACGGTGCTCCACCCCACTACGCAACAACATTACCTCACGATGTGTGACTTTTTCTTGTGAGGTGAAGTCAAACATCACGTGTACGTCGAAGAAGCCGAAAATAATATCAGTATTCGATGGTATAAAAAACGAAATTCGTGTTTTTAGACGGACTAAAGAGCAACTTGCTTACTTGGCTTTGTGTAGAAAATAACGGAGGGCATTTTGAGCATTTGTTAAAGTGCGTTTAGTTTTTATTCAAATTTTAATATCTTCGCTGCTGAGCGTGGTTCTTATTTTAAACAAATTATAAATACAACATAACTTATGTAAATATTACCCACACTGTTAAGACTACTAGTGCACGTTATTATCAGGAGTTAAAGTTACAGGTGTACAATTAACTGTGTTTGCATTTGCTTGTAGTGAACAACTGAATATTCAGTTGAACACGTGTGTGCGAAGTCTTCTAAAGTGATAGTTTACTTAATGATGACATGGGTTGTTAAGCTGTAGGTATACGATACACTGTATTGCTATTCGAAATTTGAAATTTCATTTATTAACTTACCTGACTACACCTCTCCTCGCACCCCTGCATTAGAGGGTCCATGAATATCGTTAAGTTAGTGGAATCATTGAATTGGCAATATCTCTAATATTTTTAAAGTCTGATTAAAAATAACAGAACATGTTAACAATCGCAAAGCAAATATAAAAAATTGTGCACCTATTAAAAAATTACCAGTAAATCTAAAGTCGAGTTGAGTGCCCCTTTATCTTTTCATGTCATAAAAAAATATGCACGAGTTCTTCGTTAACATAAAGCGCTGTTCCGATGAGAAACTTCTTGAATTGTAAAAGTTGCTTATGAGAACGTATCTCTGAACCTTAGAACTACTGGCACCCAACTTTATCTGTTCTCATTAACCAAATGGACCCAATAAGACACTAATTACATAAATCCTACGTTTGTCCGTCCGTAATCTCGTTAAACTCCTAACTAAATTTCACGGAGAGCCCACTTACCGTGGCTTTCATTAGGATATTCTCTTTCAGTTTTCTTCGAAATGTTTTAAAAAGGTCGTTCTTCAATCAGAAAATGTAAAATTTGCATAAACTTATTTTTTTAAGTGAGAAGCGAGACGACGGTTGTATTATGTACATTTTTTTACCTAGTTTTACAAAATCGAGAATTATCATCTATATACCCGACTACCTGTGTTTAGATATTTTTAGGGTTCCGTACAAAAATTAATTAAACCAAATCCGGCGTCCCTCTGTTTGTCTGACCGTCCGTCTGTCACAGCCAATTTGCTCTGAATCTGACCAAATCATGTGAAATTTGGTAGGATGATCTGATAACACAGATGTGCAGTTTTTTTTTTAAATTAGAGTCTATAGCTTATGCTATAGTGAAAAAAAAAACAATGAAACCTCCATAACAATGTTTTTATTCAGAACACCTTTCACGCTGTCAATTAGGTAGTAACATGGATGCACGTCCGACGGGGATCACCTCTTGTACAAAATTACAATGTTTAAAATATGACTAATCCGTTACCATATATAAGAAACACGTATATATACGTATACACATGCAGTATGCAGTATACCTGGCGACCGCAACAATCATATTAACCGCCTGCTCAAACGCAATTACCGCGGGACAGCTCGTGGCGCCGCGGTGGCGTCACGGCGGCGGCTATTAAGACGTGATCACGGAATAATTGATCAACATGTTGAGGGTGGTTTGTTATAAGAATGTACAATTGTTCGAATGTTTTTTTTGTGATAGTTGACTTTTTGTGTAGACAATAATAAATGTGATAGATTATCTATTCGTTATTTGTCACGGTATCAAGAAAAACTTCAGGTTGATTAATTTCGGGTTAAGAAAATCTAGGCTTTGACAAAGATTCTGAAAGGAAAGTCTGATGGATTCTGATTCCATAGTGATAACCCTGGACCATTCTGATTTCAAAATGCACGAAAACCTGTTCGGCGCCTCGGCAATAACAGCTTATTTTGGTTTTTAGAATGCAAAAAAATTAGAAACTTTATATAAATATCACTAGTCCGTTACCTTATTAAACGTTTCAGCAAAACTACGCATACACATGCAGCATGCAGTATACCTGGCGACCGCAACAATCACATTAACCGCCTGCTCAAACGCAATTACCGCGGGACAGCTCGTGGCGCCGCGGTGGCGTCACGGCGGCGGCTATTAAGACGTGATCACGGAATAATTGATCAACATGTTGAGGTTAAGTTGAGGTTAAGTTCAAAAATAGGAGATATTTATATTTTGTGTAACTGGTTGAGTGTAAACCAGTAACATGCTGGGCAGGAACCATTTTGCTTCGTGTGGCACTACTTAATATTTCAGTAATTTTTAAGTGTATGTTTTTGTTTTTAATTTGAACTTCTGCACGTGTTTTAGACGTACATAAGTAAATATTGTTTCTTTTTTTTTCTTTTGTTATTACCTACTTAGTAAAATATTTAATAAGAAGTAAGACTGGTAATAATCGATCAAAAACACCTTTTTATGACCCTAGATCGTAAAATAGTTGCGTCCGGCTATTAAGACAGGATCACGGAATAATTAATTCAATATTTTTAATGGGAATGGTTAATGCAATAAAAATAATGTAGTTTCAGTTATTGACCATCGAGAAAGATGATCAGTGAAGTTCCGATCCGACTACAAATGTGAAACTGTGTCTGTTTGTGTCTAAAACACTTTAACATTGAAAATCATAAAACCCTATCTGTCAAAATTATTTATGAATGTGTCTCTTTCCTTGTTACAGATATAAGAGCCCTGAAAGACGTTCAGCTAATAGCGCCATCTGCTGTCCAGTTGGGCGATACAGTCCAGCTGGGCTGCAAGTGGACGTTGGAAGGCAATGAGACGCTCTACAGCGTCAAGTGGTACCGCGGGAGACAGGAGTTCTTCAGCTATCTGCCGAAAGAGTACCCCTTTACCAGGATCTTCGCTCAGCCGGGGATTGATGTTGATGTAAGTTTTAACATTAGTATCTAGGAATACGGCACTTCAAGCTGAAGGCACCAATAATTGACTCTTAATTCAAAGATCATGAGGTAATAATTTGACCGTCTTAAACTAAATGAACCATATCTTCAGCACCATAAGAATCAATTATCCATTATTGCTCCTTGTACATTTCTGGATTCATCGACCTATTGGAGTGAAGTGATTTTAGCAAAGAGCCATCTCATGTTTGTCCTCAAGGTTGTCAATAAAATAGTATTGAAATTGCAAACATTTTCAATAGAACAATAGGTCCCACCCCACCTGTTATTTTAATTGAAACACATACACAAAATCTAGACAAATTAGCCGGTGGTTGGTCTAGCCGATAGCCGGAGGAAATGTCTAATAAATCACAAATAGGTATTGCAGATATGGCAGTTAATCGAGCACCAGTGGTAGCAACACACAATACACACAACTCTCCTGGTCATCATGGTCTAATGGGTTGTATAGCCACCAAAGGAAGTGCCACCAATCATTGATATTGCAATAAATCGTGTCATAGATCTTATATGTCTTCTACGAGTATCTTATAAGTCAATGAATATGGTACTACTACTGGTTTACTATTATATCTTCAATCATCATTTTGGCAAAGTGTTTTAATTGACAAAATTAATATCGCAAAAATGTATTTACCGTCGCAAGATTTTACTCTATTTGGAAATTTCTGTATTATGCTCCTACATATTATGCTGCATGTGATTTGTAACAGTTTATCGCAAATACGTCTTAGGGAAATAAAATTTTGTACAATGATACGTTTCCAAATGTATCTTACGATAAATGAACTGACTCCTATCAAATTACTTCACGCCTCTCAACAAGGAGTTAGGTACTTCTGTTTTTTACAATATCCTTAAATTGTTCTGTTTAATAATTTCTTAAAATCGTTTATTTATAGCAGCAGTAATGACTTATCAAGAAACTCACATTCTCGTTTACAAAAGTGGGCATTAACTTGTTAATCTTTCGTTAATTAACGAAGTTAACATTTATTAAGGCGTTATTTTTTTAATTAACTTCAAGAATTGTGAACGGTGTCATTACATATAGGTACATACATAAACTCACGCCTTCATTCACAGAGTGGGGTACGCAGCTACAGAATTACCCACTACTGTAAACATTTTGTTGATAATTCTCATTTGTTTATAGTGTAACTTGTGTAACTTCTGTTAATTTTCAATAGATTCGTTAATCGTAAATTAAGTAGGTACGTACTGTTTGCCAAATTCTAATAATAGACCCTTTTTGTTACATTTTCATATCTTGTCTAAATTTCCATAGCTAGTACATTTTCTTCAAATCAGTAAATTCCCAACGCAACAACATGAATGCATTTTCTAACAGTTAACTCCCGTTAAATCTTCCAAAAGTTATATTTTTAACGTTGATATCATCCACCGGGCTTTTACCAGCTCCAATTGTGCGGCAATTTTGGAACCAAATGGTCTTATGCGCGACGATGGTAAAATACCTGATGGGATGACTCTCGTTCCGTGGAAGTTGAGCCGACCGTTGGTTTGGGATGCCACTTGCATGGACACCCTTGCGCCGTCACACCTTCCCGGTACACTTGTACCGAGACCTTAGGCACTTGTGACGAGGCCTTAGTACTTACTAAGGCTGGTTTTGCGGCGGAATCAGCGAAGATCCTGAAAAGGCGCAAATACAGTCAATTTGATAGAAGTTACATATTTGAGCCTTTTGGGGTCGAAACTTTGGACTTCGGACCAGGAGCACACCGTATTTTTAAGGATTTATCAAAGCGCCTGATCGACACAACTCGTGACCAAAATGCTGGCCTGTACTTGGCGCAAAGATTAAACATTGCACTTCAACGTGGCAATGCTGCCAGCATTTTGGGAACAATGCCTACTGGTAGCGGTTTGTCAGATTAATGTACTTTTAAGTAAGTTTGTAAGTTTGTTCGTTTGTTAGATGTAGTTTTAAGTAAATTTGTAAGTTCTTTCGTTTTGTTTTTATAAAATGTTAAAGTATTTTTACGATTAAAGGTATAAATTGTATTTTTAAGTATATTTAGTTAACGTTGCCCATGTATGTTCTTTTACACAAGCTGCGACCATTTCCAAATTTGTTTTTTATCAACAACATCCAAACGTTAATTTAATAACTACGCAAAATCCTCGCAGCATGTGAAATATTAAAAAATATTTTCACCCGACAAAATTTATCCAAGCATAACTAATAAAGCTTAATGGAAATTGAACACAAATTAACCCCAAGCTTAACATTTTACGGTTTCCTCCAAAACCTTTTATACGGAATCAAATGACTGTAAGCATCGGATTTTTCCCCCGAAATATTTCCTTAAAAAAACCCTAAGCTTGTTAAGAGAGCCCTTGAAGACTTAATTATTCATTAACACGAATGGCTTTAGTTCTCTTTGTGCTTTTGAGGCAAGTCTAAACAGGTTACTGGGGGAAGTTGTTTTTCTCGGCAGAGTTTCAGGTCGATAATGGATGTAGGTTTTTCTCAAACATGCTCGGAAAAAACGGTTTTCCGATTGAAAGACAAGGACGGAAAGAGCCTAATTTTACTCCTAGGAGTAAAAAAACCATATGAAAACACTTTCCGTCCATGTCTACATTTTTCTTAAAAATGCCGTCAATTTGCATACAAAATCAAAAGGACCAAGACAAAAATTACAAACAGCCAAGGTAACTGCTCGCTTTGCATTCTAATTTCTATGGTTAGTATTTAAAAACAATCGACAGTCGGTAACATTCGTTCATTCTGCATAATTAAATTACTTGCTTTTTAAAAATGTATTTGTATTATTTCCTCACATGTTTGAGAAAAGCATTAATGTATGCCTCGGCGGAAACGAGGATTTCCTGACTCGCATTTTAGCAGGCCTCGCTAACCACCTCGTTAGGAAAACCCTTACTTTCCGCGCCTAGGCAACAATGTACTATTTTACTCGACTGCCGTTGGAGGGTAAGGTTTTTGACCTATATGTAAGTATGTATATTTTTAGATATGTATTACATGGTTCTTGGTTTTCTTGTAGAGACCGAACAGATAACTTGATTTATCACATTTGAAGTTACATTTTGAGTCGCTATTAAAGTAAAAATCAAACAAAATGGGTTTTTAAAAGTATGTTTATATGGACCGTATTTATTTGCGGCTTATTAAAGCATTTTATTAGACTTGTTGTAACTTGATCGTAGCGGCAAAGATATGCTCAAATTTTATGAACTGTTGCCAACTATGTTAAAGAGGTAAAAGTGCCGGGCGTCGTTAACGAACTTCAAAAGAAGGAGGTTCTCATCGTGGTTTTTTTTTATATTTATTATCAAAGACATCCGCCATTTTATTAACCGATTTGAACTTTTAACTTAAGCTTAGGCTTTTAGACATTACACAAAATTTATGATCCAAAGAAATTATCAAAGTCGCCTCAGGTACGACTAGCTCCAGGAATCAGAAGTAAAGCGCGCCCATTAGCCTCATAAATACCTAGACAGACATGCCCCGACGAGCAACTTGCCAATTCAATATGAAAAATCTTGTAGAAATTTGTATACTCAGCTAAAACTTATAACTGGAGTGAACTATAAAACTTTGACTTGAGCTCATTAATAAGGAAAAAACGGGCGGAATAACGCTGGTTGGGAGGAAATTGATTATCTTCGTGGTTCGTAATTTATGAGGGATAAATGTTAGTTTGTAGGGGAAAGTTTAGAGTTCTAACACTACTGTTTATCCGCAATTTTGTCCGGGTAAAGATCGTTTCATCTTGTTTTTATCTACATTTGCTAGTTATTCGAATGCTCTGTCCGTCACACTCTATAAGGATAACGAGAGGGACAGAGCATTCGACTTGCTGGCGAATACGGTTATTTTAACTCATGGTATCGGTACTGACCGCCGTGACTGCAGCGCTAGTAGATTCACTCTTAATAACCGCCATGTTTAAGACTTGGCCAGTTTACTAAAAGCAACATAACTTTCGCCATTTCATACATTTAATAGCATACATAAAGCGTCATGTACCCATCAAATTATTTACAACATCTAGCAGCAACCTGGCCAATTCTCCGGACCCGTTTGACGGCACAGTAAACGCATTTTATAGGTCGTTAACGCACTTTTCATGTTTTATTGTTAGCCGTCGTTAGAAGAAACTCTTTACGGCGACTACTAAAAACGTACGGAATTAATGAGTGACGCGAACCTGTGCTTAACCACTAGAAGTTCTAAAAAGATTTATGGTTTTGTTCATATGATATTGGTACAAGTATTCATTTGTACCTGGGGCTCTATGCTTGGTAAAATTATATTGTTTTTCATATGTTATCGTATTTTTCTCCCATATTCTCGGAAATGTTAACCTTACTGTTGTAAAATCAGACCGCGAAATTCTGAGTTCCAGGCCAAGGCAAAATTGAAGAGAATTTATATGAAATTTCATTACGTACCCGGTGTTTTAGTTTTTAAAACCATGTTTGTCAAAAGCAATATCCTGCTAAAATTATAAATGCGAAATTTTGTGTGTGCTTGGAATGGATATAGCTTATACCCTAGATTAACATAGTTTTTAGGTAGATTTTTTAAGCAATAGCGGCTTTTTGTGGGGCCAAAAAAAACAATTTAACCCGTTAGACACAGAGATGGCGCCAATTAAAATTTTTCATTTTTCAAAATACTCTAAGGCTTTTAATAATTAAGGTGTCAATCGAAAGAAAATAAAAAAAAATACTAAAAAAAATACATTAAAATAAAAAACATACCTGTACAGAAAGAAGCGGTAAGCGATTTTGTTTTATATTATGTATTTATGAAAGATTTTGAATAGGCGAAACGATATTTTTATAAAATATACATAAAAGTTCTCGAACAAACGCTTTTAAAGTATAACTTAAGAAATGGCGTATTGAGAAAGCATTTTACAGCCGAGAGTTCTTTGATTTGTAGAATCAAGTTTTCAAGTTTAATTTTAATGTTGCATGCCCGAATCGGGTAACTGTTGAAACTGTTATTGAATATCCAACACCTATGATGTACACAGTATGCAATAAATCTATTCTATTCTATTCTTTTCTATCCTAACAGTTACCAAAAATCTAGTTAGATATTTGTCAGCATAACAAACGAAACGTTTTAACTTAGCTTATTGACTTTTGAAACCAATATTTACTGTTCCTAATGAGAATCAATGCTCTCTCCATTCAAAGAGTCTAAAAATACTTTATTCTTTTTACGAGTGAATTTTTCACCGAGTTATTCCGCACCTACGTGAGACTCGCCATTTTATCCGAGGAAATTCTACTGTTAATATTCAAACCTTGTTTTATCTTGATTATTAAACTGTTGATAAAAGGTAAAGTTCCCTTAGCCGTTTACAAAGTGGGGCTGTGTTGTTATGCTCAGTTGCACAAACGTTCGTTAAGCTTAGTGTTTTTTTTAGTATAGAAGCTTTAGGTCCACATCTCGTTAGGAATAGATAGGAAATACAACTAGGTAGTTACTAGGTAGGTTAGGTTTGTTAGGCAACTTCAATTGTCCGAAGGAATAATTGCAAAGGAATAGGAACTCCGCCATGCGGGGCTCCGTTAATATTGCAAAGAGAAACATATTATGAAATAAACAACGTGGTCATTTAGCGACTCAGAATTTTAGAGATTTGGTCACAAAGCCATCTGTTCGTATAACGATCTAGGCACAAAGCGATTTCGTCAGATCGATGTAGTTACAAAGCAATCTGGTCTTATTAGCTACCGATTCATATCGAGATGTGGACGGAAAGGTTATATCCCGTTTTTTATGTCATAGGCAAGGCAAACGAGCACACAAGCCTCCTGATGGTAAGTGGAATCTGAGCCCCATAGACACTGCGTTCTTATGTGGTTTAAAAATTAGATCATTCATCGACTAGACCACTAAAATATAAGGTGTCAAAATCAATACCCTTCTTTTGCTTCGCCGTAAAGGAACGACGCTAGAGTGGAACCTCTATAGATATTAATAAACATACATACATACTCGCATACAATTAATTAATTTAAAATCTAACACCCATAAGTACTTTCAAGTCATTGACGAGCTTAAATTAATGTGTGACATCTTCATATTTAAATATTCATTTATTAATTTTATTATATATATATATATATATATTTTATTTTATTTTATTTATTATTATTATTTTATTAATTAGGTATTTGCATAAATATTGTAAGCGAAAAACATTAGAAACAACAAGAAAAACAATGACAGTTCGATTTGTCGTCGTGCCAATCTATTAAGACTTAAGCCAAACTCTGATGGTAGTCAGGGAGCTAAAAGATAAATAAATCATTGATATTTTACATGAACAAATACGAAGAAATAAATTAAATTTATCAATATTTAGATTATTTTTAACAGTCGAAGTAATTTCTTAGTAAAAAAAATGGCTAAGATGTTTTTACTTTTATCTCGCTCTTTCCGCACGGTCTGTATTGTCGAAAAAATAAACAGTTATGAATTGCCACGCAAACTATAGGTAGCAATTATTTAATATCAGTTTTGTACATGCCTATAAATTCACTTCAAAACTATGGTCTCCGTTATAATAAGCGGTGCATCCTTTGACATAATGACAATTACTGGGACAGTTCTGTATGCTGACTGAGAGAGAAACACTAGAGACACTATACCAAATACCTACCAAATTTAACGACACCTTATTTATTAATAAAAAAAAGCTGCAAACATTATAACTACTGCTTTCAGCTAGCCGTAGTCAGGTAAAAACGCATACGACAATAACTTAAGATAACATACAAGAAAGTAGTAGCTAAGTATAAGGTAACTTCTCTAAAGTAACATTATAAGTTATTGTCAAATAAATCTTAAATAAAACTAGCTCCTGATCCATCCATCCCTGAAATTTCCTTGAAACTTGAATTCTAATTTAGTACCCTTCGACTTAGTGGGCCGGGAGCAAACACAGCAAATGTTACGCTATTTTCACGAACAAAAACAATCAAGAGTAAATAGGTCATTCATTTACGTAAACGAGATTAAATTATTAAATTAATAACTCAATTTAGTAGACAGCAACTGGGGGCAGTTAAGATTATTCTTCCCAGATGCCCGGGGGTATTTCGGGATCGTTATTATTGGGGTTTTCCCGAAATGAGTTTTAATTTAAATAAACTAGGTAGCATTAATTTGATGGAGTTTTTTGAACGTCACCTGAGGCCGTATTATTAACTGTCAACCTGATAAGTTCCATATAGTGAAACTCATAGACATTTGTATTCTCAAGACTACAATCTTAAGACTGCAATCTTGCAACTGTCAACGAGTAGCTGACCCTGAGGACTAAGATGGAAGGCCTCTATTATAGTAATTTCACTGGTTATATTATCCCGACACCGGAACACAATAATACGAATGTTACTTGGCGGTATGTTAAGGCAGCGTTTCGTATCGCTGTCTCTTTGCTCCCTAATATGTGAAGGTGACAGCGATATTGAATGCGCGACTGCATCGCTACAAAACGACGCAGTTTCTAAGTTCTAAATTTTCAAGTTTTGAATTCAATAAATTGGGTGCCATCTATTTGGCATAATTTTTAACGTTCAAAACGTATTAGGCATAACAAGTTTCGCATAATTTATTTACGCCGACTGGGAAAAACTCTAATTTTTTTTATTTATTTATTTATTTATTTATTTATTTATTATCATCATCAACTTATCTATCATTACAGGTTTAATACCCAATGCGATAGAAAAGGCCAACCAAACCCCCTTAAGTACTAAAACATATAACGTGCAAGGCCGTTTTTTTAAAATCGCTCAGAGTGCAATGGAACATGTCAATCTGAATGGCTATACGGTTGAGAGTAGCGAGTGCGCGCGTGAGCGGCGCCCGCGCCAGCAGCTTGGTGCGGCTGCGCGGCAGCGCCAGCAGCGGCGGCCGCCGCCTGCGCTCCACGTACTTATCGGGGGCGCACAGCGCGACGTGTCGCAATAAGTCTGGATTGCTACGCTTGCCTCGCAACAGCTCCATAATATAGACGACCAACGATAGGTCCCGCCTTGTCTCTAATTTATTATACCCGACCATACCTAATACAAATAATGTAGGGTACATCAAAGGGTAGTAGGGGTAAACTGAGTATAGTTTTAGGTATAAGTATCTGGTAAACTTATTCTGAATTTTCTCCAGCATGGTATTATATTTTATTTCATAGGGTGCCCAGATTATCGCGTTACATTCCAACGAACTTCTTACTAGGGCATTGTAGAGAGCGCAAATAGCTTTTATGTTCTTAAATCCTTGAGCCCGACGGAGTATGAAACCTAACTTTCTAAAGGCTTTCTTACAGATATTAACAATGTGATTACGAAACGTTAGTTCTATATCTATCTCTACTCCCAGGTCACGCACTGTTGAAATTCTCCTAAGCGGTGCTCCATCCACTTCGTAACTGTAGTGGACCGGACACTTTTTTCGGCCAAAGGTAATCACTGCACACTTGGACGTATTGAAGGAGAGTTTGTTTCTACGGCTCCACTCGACTACCCTATCTATGTCTCTCTGGAACCGCTCCGCATCCGACTTGTCCTCCACAGTAAGCAGCAACTTTAGGTCGTCAGCGAACAAAAGACAAGTGGCCCCCTCCACTACTTCAGGCAGATCATTAACCATTATGATAAACTGCAGCGGTCCTAAATTACTTCCCTGACTTACTCCAGACCTAGTATAGTAGGGGTCTGACTTGTATCCCGCGTAATCTACGAACTGCTGCCTATCCCTCATATAACTAGCAAACCACCTGAGTGTCTGCGGAGTGCAGCCAATCGCCGCCAACTTCGCAAGCAAGATATCATTGTCGACCATGTCGAAAGCCTTTTTGAAGTCGAAGTAGGCGGCATCAACCTGTTTCCCCTGGTCCACTGCTGGCACCACCGACGTGACAAAATTGAGCAAGTTAGTTGAAGTGCTGCGACCCGGCCGAAATCCATGCTGTGCCTCTGCAAGCTGATTACTCATTTGCTGGAAAATGCAACTCTGAACTATTGACTCAAATACCTTCGCCGCAGTTGATAGTATAGCCACGGGCCTAAAGCCGCTCACCTCACTACCCTGCCCTCCTTTAGGTATAGGTACTACTCGAGTCACCTTCCACTGGTGCGGAAAAAACGATGCTTGAATGCATAAATTAAAAACATGCAATAATGGCTCCGCCAACACTGCCCGGCAATCCCTAAAAACATACGCTGGTATGCCATCAGGTCCCGCTGAGTGCTTCGGCTTAAGGTGATCGAGCGCCTTCTCCACTTGCTCCAGGCGTAAGCGCCCAATATGCACGCGCGCGGCCCCCGCCTTACTTTCTGACACTGCTGCGTCCACATCTAATTTTGGTACCTGCGAATCATACACTGACTGAAAGTACAGGGCTAGCTCCTTGGCACACTGAGAATCCGGAATAGTACTGCCGTCTTTAGTTATCCTATTTCGCCTTCTAGACCCGTTCTTTGACCCCACATACCTCCAAAAACCTTTAGGGTCATTAGTGAGCTCTCTCTGTACTTTATCCTCCTTGGAAGCGTGTGCTTTTTCTATTAACAATTTCACATTTGCCCTACACTTCGCAAACGCATCGTAATCACATTGCAATCCACTCGACTTATACCGCGCGTGAAGTCTACCTTTTAATTTTAAGTTGCGAATTATGTCCACTGTATACCATTCCGGATAGTTGTACCTAGAGTTTACCCCTTTTTGTCTTTTTTTAGGAACACACTGTTCCAGTATCCCATAAATGAAACTATAAAAAAAAATAACCGCCTTGTCTGGATCCTTAATAGTATAAAGTTCCTTCCAATTTGCATCGAGCAATAAACAATACATGAGAGAAAAGTTAGCCTTGTAAAAATTCCATTTCAACGGTGATGGTTGAATGGGCGGGTTTGTGTCAACGTCTTCCCCACGCTCCCCGAGCGCCACCGCGACCGCCAGCGGCGGGTGGTGCGGGTCCACCGCCACCAGCGGTGCGTCGGCGCCGCTCACGCGCACCGTCCCGCTCAATGAACTCAAAACCAAATCCAACTGTCGTCCATTACAGTTAGGGACTTTATTTCTCTGAGCGAATTCACAAAAAGCTACAAAATATTCATAGTAACTATTGATACTAGCATTGGCCGAGTGTAAGTTAAAATCCCCCAAAACAATTGTTTCCCTATATCTAACACTAAACTGTTCGATTATTCTAAATAGTAACATGTATTCGAACTCATTACTTCTCGGTGGTATGTAAACAACACAACATAAAAATAAAAACCTATTTTTAAAATGCACGGTAGCAGAAACCAGTTCAAATTCACAACTATCAATATTTACGTCACCGGGCACTGCCACCTGACGCAGCTCGAACTCGTGTGTGGCCACTAGAAACGCGCCGCCCTGCTTACGCCCGTCCGCGCGATCACATCGAATTATTTGATAGCTTGGGGGTATTATTTCTGCATCTTGGATGGAGTCACTGCAACCGGTTTCCGTCACTGCCAATAAATCTGCGCCTGAAGCTTCCACGTTAGTTATGAACGATCTAAGTTTAGTTCTAAGACCTCGAACGTTTTGGTACATTATTTCAACGTTTTTACTTGTCTTTGTATGGTTGTTTGTTATGGTTCCGAAACCAAGTCCACTCACTAAGTTCAGCATTTACAGGCCAAATTTCCGGCTGCTTTAGTAATTTAAATATATGTTCCGGCGCACTAATAACGAAAGAAGCATAGCCGCGTTCGGTTTTATGGGACACCTTTTCAATTTTAACCGTCGTATATTTTGGACCACACACCTCTTTTACATATATGGACAAGTTTTTAACGGTAGTTTCCGGATGCAGTCGCCATACATGTAGGTGTTTCTGTCGTTCCATAGCTTGAATCTGTGAAATAGACGTGTTTTGACCCCTGCTTACTTCCTTATATTGACGCCTTTTCTGCTTGTTTGTTACCAAAGTCCACTTTTCCTTTTCCGCTTTATCGCCGTCCTTATCAGTGTCCGCCTCCTGGCTCATGCTACCGCTGAGCTCCAATAAAACAGTCGAATCGCTTGCACTTGCACTTGTCCCTATCTGTGACTCTTTCGCTGTTTCCATGGCCCCAAACTCAGAAATCTTTGTACTGTGACAATTATTTGTGCAACTACCCGTCATTACCTCGGCGTAGGACTTTTTTTCCTTTAAAGTCGTATTAGCGGACCTCCCCGAAGGTTGCCTCTGGTTACCGATGCTCATATCATTTTCCAGCAGTTGATTATCACGAGTTAATTTAGTTGTAAGTATCGTTAATTTATCAACCGTTACTATTTTTTCTTCAACTACCTTCATTCTGGTTTGTAACTCTGACATTTCGGCTTTAGTTGAACAAAATAACTCCTTGAGGTGGTTGATCGCTTTTAATAGTTAGGGTACGTTAAGTAGGTGTAGGATAGGGCAATTGGAAAAAAAATAGGTTTAGGTGAGGTTAGAGTCATGTCCAGGCGCGAAGCGCCAAACTACGGGGAATACGACACCCGTCCCAGGAAGCTGAACATGAGGCGATTCTCCTCGCTTAGGTCATCATTAGGTTATGTTAATACTAAATAATATTAAAAAATAAAACTAAAATATTTGCTAATTATGCATTATTTTTTATATTACCTACATCCATCGTTTGAGGGATACTTAATGTTAAGTCATTTTCTGCCACATAACTATTAGTAATTTAGAAAGTATGCGTAAAACCAATTCGGCTACAATTGGATTTGCGTGAAAGAATTCAGCGACATCAAATTATGCGAGAAAAGTTTCTGTACATATACAATTCGGCTTGAACAATGTATGCAATATTGAAATACGACTAAAACAATAAATTATGCGTAAACAGGGGGAACCCAATTCATATTACTGACTTCGGATCCCCAAACTAAACTTTTCTTTTTAAATTGTCAAAGAAAGCTAAGGTCTTACTTATTCGTAAACGAAAAAAAACATTTTTTATACTCTACATAAATCATAAGTTCTTACATTTCCGAATAAAAGCAAACCTGAAACGTGCACATCTGAAAAACATGAACATTTAAAATTTTCGTCTCGGAGCAAATCGAGTTATCTCTGGAAACTCTAACTTCAAGTTTATTTTAACTGTCGGGTTGTAGCTAAGGGAAGTAACTTGGGGCCGTTTAGATTCCGTTGAAGTAGGATCCTTTGACCTATATAGTGTCCTTTTCAAATATTAGGGCAGCAAGGCACTCATCCACGTCACAATACCATTATAAAAAAGCCAATTTTTTTATTTTATTTTAGGTTAGTTCTTGACAAACTCTTTTGCCCTTGTAGGACGAAGATTTTGTCGACGATGAACCAAACCAACATACTACATACACACTCACGCCTTCATTCTCAGATAGGGGGAGGCAGAGCTACAGAATTACCAACAAGTCTTAAAATTTGTTGTTAATTCATTTGTTAAGTGTCGTAATTGTACTAAACTCAATTGGACTTATTTAAGATATAGCTTCTGCCCGCGACTTTGTCCGTTAATCCAAATTTCATCCAGCAGTTGCAGCGTGAAGGAGTAACAAACTAACACACACACAAACTGTCGCATTTATAATATAACAGGATTAAATCAAATCTACCAGCAGTTACATTATTCCTTTGACTATCTTAAAAGAAATCATCTGACATTCTATATTGACGACACGTCTAGCCTAGGAGGAAGTGACCCTGCCTGTGAAGTTACCGGTCCCGGGTTCATATCCCGGAAAGGGTAAATTCTTGTGTGATGAGCACTAGTATTTATTTCTGAGTCTTGGAAGTTTTTTATGTATTTAAGTATGTATAGCTGTAGATTAGTATGATGATTTTATACACAAAAGAATACACTGAATATAAAAAAGCTTAATGCCGTTATGCATTCTCTACCAGTTAACCTTTGGGCAAAGCAGTTTATTGATGTCTAGTACCCATGATACAAGCCGCAGTTAGTTGAGGTTTAAAGGAGGGTGGGCAAATTGGCCTATATGACCAATAACAACAAGCGATATGTCACCGGATAGGTAATTCTAAGTTGTAAAACTATTTCTATGGCAGGTAGTTCGAAATCTTTGTGTGATAAAAGTTATCGCCGTGCAAAGACAGCGGTGTTTCAAAGTAATTATGCAAACGTCGTCTACGTAGGCGTCCCGATGTTCCCGATTTTTTTTAATATTTCTCACAGTTCTTTGAGGTTTCCCACTACACTAAATAGTTGTAGAATTAAAAAACATATCCGATGATATAGTGCTTATTGTTATTGGTTTCTAGGCCAGTGTTCATACATTTCTGCCCATCCTCCTTTAATCTGAAATATGTCAACTTTTAGACTCAAATTAATGTAACCAGAAATCGATAATCGATAATCCGTTCAGCCTCATGATCTCATCCATTACATTACCCTACAACGGTCTCCAACGAACAGTTTCGATGGCTATCTTAAACTGAAACGCAATGAATTCAGGTCACTTTGCATGTATTCCCGTATGAACAGCAACCCGTTATCATTGCTTTCGAGTGTACTCCATGTTCCGATTGAGAATCGATAGGGAACCGATAGGAATCGGATTGAATCGATTACGGTAACACCTTCATTGGCGCTCAACGTTATTGCGTGTTTATTAGATTCCCCGTTTGGGGCTAGTAATTTGCAATACGATATATTTAATGGAAAAATGCTGCTGTTTTGGGAATTGTCTGGTAAATAAAGCTATTTCGTGGATTATTCTAACGCGCTTGGTGTGTACCAAGCCATTTTATAAAATGTTTACCTGATTTTAGCCTTTTATGCCGAACGAAACTTGCCCGGATTAGCTACCACCATCATATCCTTTAATTTACCGCCAAGCAGCAGTGCTGTTTGCATGATTTTTGTCTTTGTAGGGATTAGACAACCAGAAAATGCTAGCATTGAGGCATTTCATCTTTAGTTTTTAGGCTTGGAAACGCATTTGGAGTCTTCAGATTTAAAATGTCTATGGGTCTCAGATTGCGCTTGCTTTCAAGTGGTTGTGCGAGCCTTATCCGTGCAGTAAAAAAAAGTTAAAATTAGAGACTACAACACTGTTCAATGCTTTTGTTCATGGGCACTCAAATGGAAAGGGCTACGCTCCGAGATTCCCTGTGGAATTGAATCAGGGAGATATGCAGTAGAACCGGGGTCGCTGACTTTAACCAAATTAATAGTAGACTTAGCTGGCCTGCTTGTAAAATGGATGTCTTCATTGGGGCCAAATTATGTATGTATCTTTGTAAACACTTAATTGTACTAAAACATCAAATAAATATTGAAACTTCAGAAATATAAACCATACAAAGGCGAATTTATGTCTTTAAGGGATCTGTTCCAGTTATTCTAAGGGCGAGTAAGAAACAATAAATGTAGCAAATAATACACAAATGGTTCTTGTAAAAGACTATGTAAAACAAGACAAGTGGGAGTAGATGTCATTTAAGGTCAATTATCGGGGAATATCGGGTAAAACTGACGATTATAAGACGGGCACGGGTGACGGATGCGTTCACGAAACACTGGTGCCTATCAGGTGGGTTAACTTTTGAATTCTCACGCCTGTGAGATAAAATATGACTGGCTCCACCCACTGCGATCACCGCGTGGCTTGATTTTTATTATATTGCTAGTGGACGCCCGCAACTTCGTACGCGTAGAATTAGTTTCCCGCTACGTAGGACATACAAGACACACCCCGTTATAATTTAGTTCGGTTGCTTGTTATTGAACGGCAGTGTTCGTGGGGCTCTATTGTATTCGGTAAAACCTTATATTGTATTTTGTTTATTTTGTTTTTTGTTTTCGTTTTGTTTTTTTTTTACTTTGACTCGTTTTCTTGCTCAACTTTGCTTTGCATTTTATTTTTTTACGTTTAATTCATTGTTCTATATAATGACAGGTGTTTTATCTATACATATAAAATGCTTTGTCCTGAATGACTGACATACTGACTGACTGACTGACGGGTCAACGCACAGCCTAACCCGGTGATCGTAGAGACATGAAACCATTTCTTCCCAATAGGGGGCGGTTTTCCGATAAATCCTTTCTTAGTGCTCACTTACATCATGAAAGGAACCCCTGTACCAAATTTCAAGTTTTTAGGTACAGTAGTTTCGGCTGTGCGTTGATATATAAGTCAGTCAGGTTTGTCTTATGTATTGTTTTGTATATAGATAGTTCCATACATTTTGTCAGTTTTCGAAAATCTTTTACGTTAGCGTTAAGCAACTTATCTAGCCTCACTGTCCCTCTGTTTGACGAGCACCGTGAATTAAATAAGAAAGTTATACGATAACATTTCAAAAGCAATATAGTATTACCGCCTAGAATAGAGGCCTTGTAGTACTTCTATAAACCATTATCGTACAAATTCAAAACAAAATACCAAAATGGCGGCACGGATAATATTGCTGCGCCCAATCAAATATTGAGCTTTAGAGAGAATTACAATTTAGCTATTTGTAGTAACAAAAAACGAATACCGTTCGATTTAAACGATTTTGCACAATTTTACTTGTATTTGCATGCTGAAATGTTTTCCAGAAATTGGTTATTATCAAACTCAACTTACTCGTTAAAAATATGGGTCTGATTTTACAAATAAGGCTAGATTGGAGTAGAAGTAGGTACTTTTCTTCCGCATAAAACTGATGTTTGAAAAGATACTGGCCACGCAACTCATCTAACCTCGTGTTGCGGGTGTTTACGGTGGCTATTTGGACAAGAAGCGCGTCTTTAAAAACGGAGATGGACGAACAGACGATGACGGACATACCCGAGAGAGAAACGCAAACGAATGTAACCGTACGCTAGATGAAAAGACTTCATTACAAAGACAGGCAGGCCCTAACTGATTTTAACTAGCCTAAGGGTGAGTATGCGGTGTAACGTAGCAGAGCGGTGCGCGAGGAAAAAATACACCAATAGGATCACCTAATTTTCCTAGCCTTGCTCAGCGCAGCTCTCCTATTGGTGGTTTTTTTTTCGCACAGCTCTGGTAACCCACCCTAATCGAGAAAAACTGGTTATTTTTGAAACAGGCCTTTTTCTTATTTATCAGTAAATTAGCTTAGTTGGTCAAGAAATAAAAGCCTGTTTTTGTCTGTTTACTGAAATGCAATCGACTAAATTCGTTTGCCTTTTTTTTTTTATCTTAGACACTCCCCAGTCTAGCTTCGCTACTTCTGGGCATAATCTCTTAACATCTATCCACGCGGAATCGTATTGAGCTGGTCAGAAAAAGACCGGAAAGGACGTCGTTTGGCTCGACACGGCGCCTTATTAATTTTTAATTATATTTAATTCTTAATTTTAATTTGACATTTGGAGACTGTTTACATCTCCGAAATTCCATCCATCTGTATTATTAATTTTAATCCGACATTTGATATATTTAATTATTATTACTACTGGGACCTGTACATCCCTGTGACATTTAAATTGTGTAGCTTAAGTTTAGTATTGTAATAAGTGATTTATTTGGAAAAAACGGCTTACTGTTGAGTTTCTTGCGGCGCTTCTTCTCAACAGTGGTCTCTTTGGAAGCGCTGCTAGACTCAGACTTGTAAAAGTGCCTACAGGGCCTACTTACAGAATAAATGATTTGAGTTTGAATTTGAATTTGAATTATTCCGTGTCAGTAGACGTGGAGAAACCTTAGGTCTCCCTCCTCCTAGTTAGAATCAACAATATTACCTGCAATACAGTGTTAATAGAGCTAATTAAACCAATCATCTCAGCTCATTGGGCATTAAGAGCGATTTCTCACGCGGCTATAAGCCAGTAGCAGCCAATCAGACGAGAGTATTCTGAGGAAACTGTGCATATATATACACACACACACATATATATATAATATATAGACCAATGACCGGGTGAATTTCTGGTGTTTCAACCGCATTATTAATCAATAATTTTTTTTGTGTGCTTCTCCCACTCGTAATGTAGGTAGGTATGTTTTTTTTTTCTGTCTACCCCATAGTGTGTGTCTTGAGATAGGTATTTCAAAAATATTGCGGGTAAAAGCACTAATTTTTGTTACAATCAAGGAGGGATTCCTTGGATATCCTAGGGGTTCCAGAAAATCATCCCCTAAGCCTAAGGAGTTGAAAAATAAATTAAGAGGAGTAGTGAGAAAATAATTCTATGCGTTTGAAGTCGCGGCCGTCCTATACTATATTCATAATTATATTCTCCCAGACAACTAATCTGCATTAATTTATAAACAACTTTCAAACATGCAGCTTATGAGTTCATCAGGTATATTTGAAATCAGCGTTAAGCTTCTATAACGATCTCGTGACGTTGATGTAAGGGTATTTTTAAAATGCACTTTATTATTTTAACCCTATTTCTTTGTCTAGCCATCCCTATGCAAAAATACGACGTAAAAATACCACAAACAAACACACTTGTTATTGTAACACATGTTCAAGCTATTTTTCAAAAGAAACGCCAGCGTGTTTTCTGGGAAATTCATTTAACAGCGCCCATTCGTCCCAAACGTCAAATGGAATTATAATAAAATGTAAAATATAAATATTTTTAGTTGATCTTTAACCGTTCGTCTACATTATTGACAACGTTGTTGTGTAATTGACCAATTATTAAATAAAAATATGACTGAAATGAAATGTGTCGGTCAAGTACGAGTCGGACTCGCGCACCGAGGGTTTCGTACCACCGCATGAATTCGATTAAAGCGCGAGCCAGACTCACACTTGGCCAGTTTTAGTATTTGTTTTTCTTCAGGGTTTGTACCATATTTGTCGCTTGTATGTTTGACCGTTTTTACGATAAAACTTAATTAAAAATACGTTTAATGTTTTATATATGGGGACCTATTTTATTAACTCCCTTTCTTTTATTTAGTAGTAATTCCGCAGTAATAACAAATGTTCTGAAAAAACACAACTATGTATTACGGTTCAAAAGGTACAGAGCACTTGAAAGTTCGGACGGACGGCTGGACAACGTAGGCATTTTACCTAATAGAGTCCCATTGTGCTACTTCTCAGTTCTCTAATGGTCCAGAATATAGTTTTAACTTTCCAATATTTTAATTAGTTTATGCCATTTATTCCAATGTTTCACCTGTGTTGGTCAGATTGCATCAAATATTGTCTATTTACATAGATCTGAGGCTCCAGCCAAGTTGCAAAGGCTACTTCCTTTTTTATTTTCTATCACTTAGTACCTTTTTCATGCGTTACGATAAACCATGTCGTCAACTGTCATCACATACATTTTGAGTGGTAGCCTCGTGCCTACGTCTTTCCTTTGGAAAGGACATAAGAAACTAAGCAAACTAAACGCTAAGCCATATAGGTAATGTTAAAGTTACAAAAATATTTTCCGTAAAATTCGCCCCTGTTAGGCACGGGGATAGAAAAGAAAAAGCGTTTGTAGTGTTTGCATTTGTATTTTGACTAGGCTCTTTGAAAAGATTTATTCAAACTGCTCGTTTTGGGATGGCAAATTTTTACCGAAATTAAGTATCAACCTTGAAAAAAAAAGCAGCTGTAACTTTATTTTTTGGCCATATTCAGAGGTATTTCATAAGCGATTTCGAAATCTTAATTAAATTTTTGTAACTAACAGTTCTCCTAGGAGATTACCATCAAAAACTGCCAACCGTAAGAACTTACAGAATGTAGGACACTTCGTCACAAATAAGGCCGGTTTCACATAAGCTGTCCCTTTACTGTTTATTGGGCGGATGAAGCCATTCCATGGCCTAATGGCCGCACAGCGGCGAATACACCTGACTACCGGAATTAGCCAGATTAACTATGTATGCGCTGTTTAAACTGTTAGGGCGGCGATTAAAACGGTACGTACACGCTCTTGATGGGTGAAGGGTTTGTTTTGGGAAGAAAAGGACAGATGTCAAGTTTTTACGAGGCATTTAAGTAAGTATCTTAATGAGAAAAAAACATGAGTTCAACTATCATCAACTATCATAAGGATGTATCCAATTTTGGACCTAATTACAATGCAATTAGCTAAATAAGTGGTTACATAATCTCTTTGAAGTCAACTGAACAATATGACAACAAATTAAATTTTACAACGGTAAACTACTTGATAATTTATTGAATTAAAAACTAATTTACGACATTTATCCCTTTTGCCAGCCTAAAATTTAGGTTATGAAAAATATGATACCTAACCGTTTACTTGCAAACACAGCAAACAGCAGAATGAAACATTAAATCAGGAACTTCGGATGTCAAATCCCTTTCAACCGTCATTCAAAATCAAATAGATAGAAAGAGCTAGACGGAACATACAAGACGTTGACACTTTGATTTAAAAAAAGGGCCCTATATTATAAAGTCTATCGTTCAGCTCGCTATCCACCATCCAGCATCCTGTCAATTCAGTGTACCTAGGTACGTGGCGCAGTTTGCATGAATTCCATTGATGTAGGAACTTTTTTTTCTTAATAAATGTCTTTCACGCATTGTTAAAACAAGATGTATTTCGCCAATGTCGAATTTTATACCACCACAGACTTTTTAGAAAAACTAGTCCATGGATATCACACGCGAGGACAATACTTCGGTTAAAGAGTATATTATCCTCTTGTGTCATACCAGAACCACATGGGGTTAGCTCCCCGCACTTCTGTCAAGTCTCATGTAGGATCTTGTTAATATTGCATTTTATACCGACTTGTCACCTGTCAAGTGTCATTCTCAAGGGGCTAAAAAAGGGGCCTGATGACAAGTTTTTAGTCAAATCCGAGAGGAAGGTTTTGGAAATAAATGTAAAACCAACAGTTTTTTTTTGCTATCGCATAAAAATAAAAAACACGCTGGAACGGAATCGCAGACAAATATCTCCATACATCCGCACACTTGGCAGCATTATTATACCGACGACTTTATACAACTACAGATTACTTGCCGTTTCGGCCCCAACGACTCAGTAGATTTGGTTTGAATGAGCCACACTGGTTCAGTTCTTGCCAAATCACCTACCATCACATTCGCAATAGTTTATTTTAGTTTGTGAGAATAAAAATGGCGTCTTAGCACGTACTTGTACAAGTAAGTAGAGAACGAGGGCGTTCCATTAAAAAAAATCGGAGTATTATCCTGATCGAAATTTTTAAATTTCAAATACTATGCGAATAAGTAACTTACCCTGAATTACTTTCAATAAAGCCTAAACATGCTTTAAAACTTTAATAAAACGTCCCACAATAAGTAAAAAGAACCAGCATTCCCTCAACAAAATTCACCAATCACTTCTATAATATTAACTAAATAACTCGACCGCTCCGGACCCTTCATCGGAAATCGAAGCTCAAAATATACGGGAAGCGAAGTCAGACTAAAGACGATTATTTGATACAATAAGAAATTTCCTCGAGGCAAATTTCTATCGGCCTTATAAAAATGAGCGCTTCATAAACGGGGGCAATAACCCTTTACGGACTCTTTTTGTCGTCACAGATAATAAAGAGAGGAATTAAAATGAGAGCGGTCACTGTAAACAAGGAAAGCTGCCAGCGTTATTTTCCAATGGCGGATCAATACGGAGAAACGGGACACAGGATATTGCTAGAGACGCTTGAATGGGAAAAAGTGTGTTTTTTTAATTACGCTTCGCCGCTTTCGAGCGCTCGAGTGTCGGGATTGGGATTTGCGTTGCGGTCGGGAGAAAGCGAATCTGGAATCTGTTGTGATTCGAATTGAATTAAACCATTTCTTTGCTTAGTGTTTTTGTTCGTACGTCTGATAAACACTTTACGCGTTAAGATAGGTCCATATTTATGACATTTCAAGCAGTAATGAGAGTCGCTAATAGTTATATGAGGATGGTATTAGTCATTTTACGACGTAGTGACGCGATTTGACTGTCCATAAGCTTGACAAGTCCTGTAGAATTTTCACTCGGGATCCGCTGGAGCTCGATGGTATGGGCTACTTTAAGAGGTTAATACGTTACGCTACGATCTATAACTATGATTTTTGAATCAATAGTTGAATACTTCTAACTTCTTCTTGGTAAGCAACTTAGCCTATTTCTGAAAAATGTGGTTACCGAATTACCAACAAGTTTTTAAAGTTGTAGGTAGTTCTGTAGCTCAGCCTACACCACTCTGGGATTACAGGTGTGAAGGTATGTATGTATGTATGTATGTACTAATAACTTCTTAATCCTGATAAAATATTTTTTAATAAATGTTGTAGGTATGGTTTTAAAGTAAACGCAATCCCCATCTCACGTTCTTATCGTGTAAGCACAGAAAGCCATCCCTTTTGATTCTTGTGTGTGTGTAGCGGCATATGTGGCCTCTTTATAAGCTATCTTTGTCTCGACCATTTTGTTGACAATCTGTTTTGTTCCAGGTGTCTCGCTCGACTTCCCAACAGGTGGCCCTGCGGGAAGCGACGCGTGCGCTTGCCGGCCGGTACCGGTGCGAGGTATCAGCTGACGCCCCCTCCTTTCATACGCAAGTGCGGTCGGCCTTCATACACGTCGTTGGTGAGTTTTACCACAGAATATGTAGTCCTAGTACAGGTACGCGCTCTACCTTATTCAACTCCCGGTTTTAAGGAGCTCGCGGTGGGTACGGTCACGGACTTTATTGATACAGAACCTTGTCGCATAACACTTACGATTAATTCCCATGTATTTTCTATTTTATATTCTCACTTGACGGTGCTATTATGACAGGGTCCCATAGTGGCATAACAATTAAAGCCCTTGACTGTACCAACACCCGCATGCGGCGCTGGGCATATAATTCCGAAGAGTCACAATTCCGGATTGAACAAAATTCCCAATATTCATAGTTCCGAAAGCAATGTCTTGACAGAAGATTTTATTTTATATCGCTCAAAAGTAAACCTTTCCCTAACCAACATATTATTACAGCAATTGAATTATGCATTTAATCTACAAGAGCTACAGCGTAACATAATTTTAGGAAAAAGGCCAATGAATATTCGGAAAAAAGTGAATTTTTAGGTGCCATTGGCGCAGCCCTGACTGATTCAGCTTCGATCAACGTTATCAGTCTTATGACACGCCCCACCACCGACTTATAGCGCATACGTACAAGCATACAAGCTGCTCCATGTCCTCTTTTTCAAAGACGTGTTGGTTTAGTTGCTTATACAGTGTTTCTCTGTCTATTGCATAATTCGCATTTATTCGCAAGTTACAGAAAAAACCTAATATCTAGGGTCCACCGACATACTTGTAACTTTGATAAAGTTAAAGGCGTTTCGCAAATCAATTTTTTTTAACAAAACATGTTTTAATGCTTTACGTTCAAAGTTATTAAAAAAACACGTAAGAAAGGATGCAGATAGAACAATAATGGTTTTTTTAAATTATTTTTTTATTAATAATAATGTAATAATAATAGATTGCTAAATAGGGCACCTCCGTCAGTTTCATCAAGCAGGCATAACAAAAACCTTATATTAGTTTTGCCTTCGTGTTCTCCAGCGTCAAAATGATCTATCCTTCAATCCTCGTCTCTAGCCGCAGGCTACATGGAAGAATATTTATCCAAAAAACGGTTGGGAAGTTGACCCTTGGAAGCAAAACAATCTCTTATAATAGTAATACAGATATATCTTCGTTTTACTTAGGTAAAACACATAAAAGCGAACCCAATTTCCATATATATTTCAAAACAAACTTTGCAATTCAACGAAATCTAGATAAACGGTACTTTGAACGATACTATAAATAAGAGAAGACGCAATGAATTTTGTGGCAAAGTATTACTGATTTACTTTGAATTATAATAATAACCAATAGAGATAAAACAACCAATAACTGTTAGTAATACAAGATGCTCGAAAGTTCACCAAATAATTTTAGTCTATATAATGTGTTTTATACACTCATAGTACCTACTTGGAATATCGAAGGTGAATTAAAAGAGTCGCTGAGTTGCTCGGAAAAGAGAATGGTTTTTATTATTCACTACTTAGGTTCAGCACAAATGACTTTCATGAAATACAACTACTCAAAAATCTTACTTACCTGAAAATAGAAAAAAAAACCTTTGACCTATCAACACTGTCAGCACTCACGTGTCTTAGACTGCCATAGAAAATTACAAACCGATATATAGAGGTTTAAATGAAATAAAACAGAGTATTATCACAGTCATAAGCAATATTGAAATAAAATACTGAGTGTTTCTTGCGGCGTTTCTTTTAAGCAGTTGTCTCCTTTGGGGAAACTTTGCTAGATTTTTGACGTGTGACGTGCCCAATATTTTTAAGAGCGTACTTCAAAATATTCCTCAACAACTTACTACCTACATTGAAGTACAAATTTTCATCGGTCTCCCCGTAGTAATGTATCCCGGATACATGGCAAACGATTTGCATCCCCGTTTCTCCGGAAACCGCCGGGTCATCACTGGATTCCTCCATATCCTGCATAACGGAACACGCTGGATATCTAGGTTAATTTAATGGAAACGTGCAATTTGCAAGATGATTTCATGTTTTACTTGTAAATTTGAAGCTGATACGAGAAGTCTGCTGGCGCTGACGTGTTTTGTATGACTTGAGTACTCTGAGATGAAATAACTTAATCGGCCTGTCAGTGGAACTACTGGTATTTGGGAGTCATTCCAGGCACGTATCAGATCTAGACCAAGTTAGTTCGTTTGTTAAAT
Organism: Acleris sparsana; assembly: GCA_923062465.1. Taxonomy (NCBI): domain Eukaryota; kingdom Metazoa; phylum Arthropoda; class Insecta; order Lepidoptera; family Tortricidae; genus Acleris; species Acleris sparsana. Next base: position 4,147,140 of record OV281288.1, read on the forward strand.
TAACTAGGAGACCAGTGGTCTCGTTTCGATTTCCGATACAGACAGTTATTTATATGCAGGGCGTAAGCGACTGCAAACTGACGCGGCAGCTGTTTCAAACAAAACATCGTGAACTGAAATGCAGTACATTTTGTCACGGTCTGAAACTACTGTTCCAGTTTTTTGGTTGACAGTTCTTGGCGAGTACAGCCTGTACAGTTAAGGACTTTAATTATTATGCCACTATGGAACCCTGTCATAATGACAGCGTTGAATGATGAGATAGAAATTACTTGGGAGTTAATCGTAAGTTTTATACGACAAGGTTGTATAGTGGTGCATTAATTAAAGTCCGTGACCGTACGTAGTGTCAAATGATAATAAATTAATTGAAAAACCAGAGTATAAATGTTTGTAGTATTTGCTTTACAATGAATCGTTGTCGTGATTGAACTTATGAAGACATTCCTTAATGATAATGGTGAAATGGAATTAAAAGCACAACTTAAATCGAATATGCTATACTTCCATCGGATCAGAATTGTATACAGTGGTCTGTTTCAAGAAGACTTTTGTCATTACACTCTATTCTAAATCCTGTTATGTGCAACGCTTTCATACTAAAAATAGCCACGTTATTTTTGTTATATCGCCCTCCGTTAAAAAACGGAAACATTGCAATAACATCGGAAATATATGCGTCAAATAAAACCCCGAAACCAGGCTACGCTTTACATCACCCTGAATGTAATGAGCAAATTTATTTTTTCCGTCAGCCAGGCAATTTCTCGGTCAGCCTTTTTGTATGCCCGAATTTTCATGGGCAAACTTACTGCGGATCGCGAATTGAAACATCCCATTTCTTTGAATATAGCTAATTTAGTGGGCTCCCTTGCCAGCCAGTATTTTTTTACAAGGCAAAACTTTTACTGATACTTTTTTGCAGTCGTACAACTTCTCTGATGAAATTCAGTAGCCGCTCTGACGAATTAACAAAGTTTCCGTTTGTTATGATAATTAATAACAACGTACGCAGTAAACCGCGAAATTTGGAATGGAATTTTTCATTTAGAAATTTATGCGAATTTTACAGCTGTAAATAAAAGGAATGCCATAAATTCTGTAGTACTACCAGAAGACATTAAAAGCCAAAGCACTCTAACATTTTATATTCCCGTTTGAACGGGAAAGATTCTACTGAAATTTATTCCGCCTACGAAATCTAATGAAAATATTTTTTGTGGGATGATTTTTATGCTTTATCTTTAATTACTGGTTAGATTTTTATGTGTATATTTTAAGTTAATATTTATCTTGGCAATACGTTAACCAAACTTTGTTAAGCAATGGATCTTTAGTTTACCAACTAATTACGTGCACGGGGTTTTATATTTGATTTACGATTAGTTTTATATAGGGGTTCAACTTTTTCTTTCTTTAAGTTTGATATATTGATTTTATTTTATTTGTCCTAAGTGATTTGATCTGTCTGAAAACATTTCTTATATTTATTTTATTCGTCATCCTATTTTAAAATGTATTGGAAAACAATTCTTATGACATTCTGCTTCTGTTGACAGCATATAATTATGTATACGATAAATTTCATCATTGGTTTAAAAAATAATTGAGTAATACAGTCAACAAAATTAACTCCAAGTCATATACGCATTGACCGACCACAGTACGCAAATTTAAGTGAAGTGGCGTTTAATATGCCACCTTATTGCGAAAGGGCTTTATGATTTGATGACACGGGTATATTTTCCCTTCTGTACATTGTTGATCTTACTATAACAGTGTTTTAATCCACGACGGCATGCATGAAAAAGTATTGGTAGAGAAGGTCGCGTATTGAAACCAATATAATTATAATTTAGTACTCCGTGATAGGTTTTGGTAAAATAAATCTCAAAAAAAATAATCTCTAGCGTTTATTTTACTGCCATCTAATAAAACTCTCCTTAACAATGCTTTGTTACCTAGTGTTTTTTTTTATGAGTTTGTTTCTCAGACGTTGGACTTCAGAAATGAAGTTTGCGGCTTCAATTCCCGGGGGGGCAAATAGTTCTGATTAGTCCGTACTCTGGGCGGGGAAAGTTTGAGCTGTATTAAAAATTATTATCCCCCTAGACTGGAAACGTTAGAAGCCATTTCCTGTTGTTAGGGGAGTTTTGAAAAACAATAGACCAAACTGTGAACTGTTCCAGTGTGAACTAAATTGTTATTTTTGGTGTTAATTATTACAATACAATATAGAAACACTTTATCGAACATTACACCAAGGAACACAAAATATGATCACAATTATAAGAATCATACTTGCTCTTTGACTTTTTATAAATACTATATTAGCGTAAAAAGGGATGAGTAGGGACACAACCTAAAATGAAGCATATTATGTCGCTAATTATAAGCCTGAAATTATTTCCAATACATGTAACGTTATTTTCCATTTAATACTTCTTCGTATTTGAAACAAGTTATGACTTATAATGAATACTATTAGATAGATAAAAAACCCCGATATAACGGTTCTTCTTTCAGAGCTGATATCCCTTAACTGGCTCAATGGATTTTCATGAAAACTAGCTATAAATCGATTTACTATAATTTTGTTTTGCATTTCTGCAATTTGAACTATTTAGCTAATGGCTTTCTTCCTCAATCTTGATTGTCATCGGTGTATTATTTTAGCTTTAATTTACCAACGTGCGGATTATTAAAAAACTCAAATTAGGTAGGAAAATATACAAAGCTTGTTTGATTAATTATAAAAGAAACCATCGAAGGTGTATAGTGATATTATTTCTGAAAGGGAAAAATACACTCTGAGTGACGAAAGTAAGTATGATTGATGTTTTCAATGTATTATGTTGAGTCAAACACGAGAAATTTACTTTAAGTTGCCAAAAAAAAAAGTTATGACTTTAGTTAGAACCGAAGCTGATAGCAGGAACAGAAAGTTCTTTCGTGATTTAATGACACAACAATCACAATCTTAGAAGCGACAAAGTTTTTTTAGCGTATATTTCTCCTTGTTCCTATGGTACAAGCTTAGTTTGAGACGAGGTTGATTTGAATATGGTTGCCCCCCAATTATTGAAAGTTATGTACAATATTATTCTCCCAAAAATATCCTATAACTACATGACAGAGTTAATATAATACAACGTTTAAACATAAAAAAGAAAGGTCAATATCAATGGCATTTTCTTATTTTCCCGCGCGTATCACCAGCATAAAGAATAAAACGGTACGGCCGCTACATAATATTTTACTAGACCATTCGCTCGGTAGTGCTGTAAAAAATTTAACGAATATCTTTTATGCCAAAAGACTTGCGAGTTTACGGGGTTTATATGGACGGTTTCATCGCCAGATAAGACAGCAGTAGTGGTATAAACTATGAACAAGTGTTTTGTTTAAAAGAGCAATTGATATAACAGGTTTTATTGCGTTGCACTGTGAACGCGACTTCTATGAGCCATTGTTTGCGCAAGAATAGAGACGTTTTATTTTGTTGAGAGCAAGACAGTGGGAAACTGGGAAAGGATTGCACTGTTTTGTTTCTTGAAGAACGTATAATATTGTTATAACGTTTATAGAAACATCTCGTTTGTGTTATAGTTACATAACATTTAAAATTAGTCTTGTGATTGGTAATTACGGTGTTTAAATAGAATGAGAACACCTTATAAGGGACAATGTCAATCTATAACGGTTTCTCTATGTTCGTCGGTCTGTATGTTACAGTCCCTTTTCCTCAGCAATTATTGAAGTTGTGATGTAATGTCGATGGACATTTGTAAAAGTTTATATTGTAAGTCAATCTCATAATAGCAACAGAAGCCTACAGATGATTTAACTCGTGTTTTCCTCTCTAACGCTCACTTAAAATATTAGATAACTTGACATGATCCTAATAATTTTCAATGTAAAATACAGCTATTTTCTCGCATCAAAGTGTAGTGTAACTTGTTTATTTGGGAATTTGGAACAGCGTTTAAGGGTATAATTTTGAGCAAATTGATTAATGTTATTTTGCTTTGTAAAGGCTTGTGACTTAAAGGGATTGTAAATTATGCCTTGCCGAGATTTATACACAAGAAAGACGAGAAAGATAGATCGACGTCTCGAATATTGTTTTATTTAACCTACTGTGCTTATCCAAATGAAGGGTTATTAGTTTAGTAGTCTATTTATATACACGGTGGGGCCTGTAACTAAAGCAAAAAATTAAAATGTACATTCTTCTCCTCAAACTGCGCAACGTTTGTTTGACGACTTCTTGCGGTTTGAATTTTATTACATTATAAAGTTAATTCGAACACGCAATGTACTATGAAATTGGTTATGTCTGTAGAGTGACTAGACTGACAGGCGATGTCAATTAGACGGAGTTTTAAGTACATTGAAAATACTATTTACTTTGTTTGAAAAATGAACAATCTAAAAACTTTATGATTTTAAAAAGTTGCTAAACAAAAGTTGTCTAGTTTGAGGAGTAGAATCTACGTTTTAATTTTTTGCTTTAGTTACAGTTATGTTTCATTTAGTTCCTGAATAAGTGGACCATCAATTGCCACATGTATAACAAACCATCACTAGAGAATGGCGCGACCGATTTGGCTGTTTTTTTGTTGTATTCGTAATTGTCAGGTCAAGGTTTGTGTAAAGGAGCGTCCTCACTGAGAGTATTTGCGTGAATATTCAAGAGGTGTGGACGTTGAGCCGAGCGTTATAAAGCTCACCAATCGATGTGCGCGCCGAATGCTCATTACATGCGAATGCTCTTAGATACACGCTCCTTAAAAGGAAAAAAAACACCCGGAGATCATCGGGCACGAGCAACTAGTTATAACCTCGTAAATCTTGTCTTTTGTCCATAGCGGTAGCCTCAACTACCGAATGTACCACCAAGTACGGTCACCAGCATTCATTATAATATGCAACATTGGGCTCAAAAATATTGGGCACGTCTTTATTGCTAGAGACATAAGAGCGTGTCAGATATTTTTGACCGCATTGTTGAATTATATTATTCCTGGTGACTGTACATACTAAGAAAATGGTTTTAGCCCAAGACGGAAAGTTCACTTTTTTTTGAAATAGGTGCCTTGGTAATAGTATATTATATGAAGTTAAAGAAATTAGAGTGTGAGTATAAATTGTTTTTTTTTTTATGGAAGGCAAATTATTGGTTCCTTTTTCGTCGTATTCCTGATTTGTCATATTCATTCATATAATAAAATAATATTTTTCAGTCAAATATTTTATTTAATGAAATGAAATAAAAGATAAAAATCAAACCGTACCTACCTATATACTGATTACTGATTACCTAAAATAACTGGGCAACTAACTAATCAAAGTTGGCAAGTCTATTAACGATACCTAGGATTGATTTCATTTGTTATATATAATGATTTATGCCGAAAACGGAATGCGCCGACAACGGAATACGTCCAATTAGGAATGTGCCGAAACAAGAATACGTCCAAACTGGAATACGACGAAATAGGAATCAATCCGGCAAACGAGCACACAGGCCACCTGATGTTAAGTGGAAACTGTGACCCATAGACATTCGGATTCACAAGACTGCAAGCCTAAGACTGCAAATGCGTTGCCAACCCTGAGGAGTAGAATAGAATAGAATAGAATAGAATAGAATAGTTTATTCGTCAATTCTTGGATAAATACATTTAAGATTAACATAAACATAAAGTACACTAGAAGACATGTCAACTTACAGATAAGATGGAATGCCTCTATGCTAGTCATTACTTATACAATTCTTACTATAAAACAAATAATTTGAAAAAAAGTCGTTCCAGTTTACTGTTTTCTACTAACCTTAATGAGAAAGTTTGCAAGAATGTTTGGATGTTTGTCTGAACGGATTTAGATGAAATTTAGCACGCACTTACACTCAGGAGCAAAAATAATGGGTCAGAGTGCGTTTTCCATACTAAAGAGGCTATTTCGAAGCCTTGGTTCCTGGCCAGGGAATGTTTTTAGTGAAATCTGATGATGAATACCTCGAGCATCGATACAGGACTTCCAGAGTGCCTAGGATACCCAACTGAATGAATCTGCGGTTAACGCCGGAATAGTGCATGTTCGGAAAAACATCTAAAATGGCAATAAAATGTAAGGAAATCCAAGTGCTGACCCAAACTCTCCCGCTGTGGTGTTAACTGATTGTGCGATCAGTTAGGTATCTTAAGAACTTTTGACCTCCTCTATTGAACCTCGCAGTATCCACCATTAAACCTCACTCAAACAACCCCAAGCGAGGAACGAAGGCTTCGAAATAGTCTCGTTTGTATGACAAACGCATTCTGACCCGGTATTTTTGTTCCTGAGTGTAGTTGTGTTCTGGGTAAAGACGAATAATATTTTGTATCTCGGTAAAATTGATAGATCACGTAGTAGTTAGTACCTAAAATGGACAAAATCACGGGTAAGCGTAAATAACTAAATTTATTTACAAAATACAGTTTTTGATGCGTGACATAATTCACCGTTGCAATTAAAAAGTGACAAATTAACAAGAAGTAAGCGAAATAGATAAGTTAAAGTTGAGCGAAAGAATGCAAAAGTGGGCGAAATAAGCCGCCTCCGTGAACTGTGCAATCGAGCTCTGTTGCCTAGTTCCGGTTGGGATGTGGTAATTGATGGTCTTATTAAAATTATATAATAATATTTTTTTAAAAGGGATATTGGTCGCACTAAGAGTAAGTAAGATATAATAAGTACAGGTGTAGTGCATAATTACTTTCCTTCGTATTTTCACGGAAACGTACGAAAGTGTCATGCTACTTCAGTCAACCTTAGTACTTTTTGTACTGTGACCGACTGAAGTAGCAAGACGCGTTCGTACGTTTCCGTGAAAATACGAAGGAAAACAATTACGCACTACATCTGTAGTTCCTTAATGTCGATTTTAGATAAATGACTTTATTAAGTCTAACGAAAAGCATGCTTTAAAGTACAAAGTAATGTTACTTATCATGTATTTATTTTTTATTTCACCAATTTAACATTTGAATAATTTATAAAATATCCTATGACACTCTAGTGGTTAAATCGCTTAAGCCGTTTAGTAGTTACGAGCAGACATTGAGTCGGACATATATACCTACAATTCAAACACATAACTCTCCTTTTGGGCTTTGCCGCAGTATGGTAAAAAGAAACGAGGTGATTATCTCTAAAATGCCTCAAATGTAAATGTGTGGCTACTGTAAGGATTAGCTGGAAGAATTCCCTTAAAGAGATAAGTTTGCCTTTGTGAACGTAACGATAAGTGTGTTTGTAAATTTTAAAACAGATTTACCAAGTTTTTTTTTATTTCTCACTTACTGTAAATTCATTCTTCTCATAAAGTATAAATAATTATTTATACGACAGGATTTTTTTGTACATTCTTTGCTATAAATCAAAATGTACAGACTTCAATACATTAAAAAAATATAGTTTTGAAATGTGCAAATTGAGCCCTTTCAAATGTAACCCCATTTGCTATAATCCAACCACTTAAATTTTTTAACCCCCCCATTCTGGGCCCCATTCTAATTATTTATAAAATCAATTTCATGTTTTTTTACTATAAACAGATGCGGGCAAGCAAGTTGTACATCTATGCTAAATTTCAAGTTCATAGCATTTATAGTTGATCAGAAAACGTGCTGTGACATAAAGACAGACAGACAGACAGACGGACAACCAAGTTTACCATTTACGGACGGACGTTGTTTACCATTTTGGTACGGAACCCTAACAATGGTTTACTATGCGTATAACAAGTTCGACGTAATTCCAGAAACAATTGCCCAAACATTATATGTTTTTTTTCTAATCTATGATGCGGTCCGATACTCGTCGAACTCTAAAGTTATATGTATTTTTTTGAGCCGGGTTTATAATTATAAGACACGTGCCATAAAAATCTACATTTGCATAAAGCAAAATGTTCTTTTCAATAAAAGGCATTCCCTATCCTCTAGTAAATACAGACTTATTTTATCTTAAAACGTAGCTAACTAACTAACGAGTCCACACAACAGGTACAAACATCACAGCATATCCACAGAGCTAAAATTCAAAATGGCGTCGTATCAACACGTTTATTGTCGCCCTTTATGAGTCTTAGAACCACAGCAATCCCGCGCTATCTACGTCACTAAATCCCGGGAAAGTTAAAAAGGTTCATGAATTAAAGATGTCGCATCACAGCTACTGACCACAGCGCCGCTCGACCATCTTTTCATTTTGTTCTCCTTTTATTTTGCATTCTTTGCTGGCGGTCTGGAATCCGATTTGTGCCTTGAGATCTGTTGTGCATTTGAAAAAGGATGCAACTTTGGAATAACAGATTTTTTTGTTATTGCTCGTGTTTTTTTGTTGCTTATAGCTTTGGAGATATTTTATTTAAGCTATTCTCGTGTTTTTTTCGAAATGCATTCTTATGTGAATGCAGTCTTTACATATTTAGTTAATTCAAAAGTTTTTTTTTTGTTTTTAGTCTGTAACATTCTATGTTCAGTTTCTAGACTGATACATTTAACGAAAAAAAATTTTGTTAACCATCGTACATTATTCGTAAAGCAAATGTTGGTAATATAATTATTTAAATGCTTACGCGTGAAATAGTTTCAGTATAAAAACTAAATAGTACTTTTATTTACGTTTTAGTATTGAATGTCCCCTAAAAAGTATAATGTTATCAGTCAAGAAAAAGTATGTTCCATATACCTTAAATACGTAATCATTGTGGAGTTTAACATTAGCATACAACCAGTACTCAATTTAATGCAGCGTTCTCTCCACAGGGACCTTCCCTTTGGGGCTTATCATTTGACATCGAATTATCAGTGGACTAGCATTGGCAATTTATTACTCCACAATATTTCTGATTGCCTCCAATTTTAACGTCAATTTTCGATGTAAAGTACCTGAACCATTGAAATGTTGGCATGAATGCTGGCTGGTTTTATATTTCGAATGAATTTTAATAATGGAACGTGTGTGTGGCCAGTAGTTGGAAAAGTTTGTTTTAAATAAAAAAAAATGATAACCTGTGGTAAATGAAATAAAATGAAAATGAATGCAAAGATTAATGGGTTTTAGATTTGACTTCCCATCAGATAGCCACTGCTCAGTTCTCTTTGTCATTAAAAAGAAGTTTTATACAGTTTGACATAGACCTTGAACTTATATTAGGACTGCGGGTAAACTGTTATAGTATAGTCAGCATTATAATCCGCTGTACACTTTGATCCTTTCACAGATTAGAGCAGCGGTTCAAATATAACGTTTAAGTGACAAAGTACAGTGACAGTGACACAATTATTCAAAATTGACTTCCTATAGTACCTACTAAGGTAACGGTACTAATCTCCGACATTTGATTCTTATTTAAAGAAGATAAGAGATAAAAGATAAAAAAAGATAAAAGATGTTTATTCAGTAAGTAGGCCGCACTGTACCTTTTACACGTCAAAAATCTACCAGCGCTTCGCAAGAGACCACTGCTGAGAAGAAACGCCGCAAGAAACTCAACAGTCAGTCGTTTTTTAAATACTATTTACTTATGATATTATACAGTTATAAAGCTTAACCTAGCATTTTATAAAACAATGAATCTGACATAAAATAAAAAATAAATATATTCAAGCGTAGATTGAGTAGGAAAATGTGTGAAGAGTGATTCATTTATTTTGCACTCCATGTCTTTCTGGGGATGGCGTAAGAAGCGACTAAGGGAATAAAGACTTGTAGTACTGATAGGCGATGGGCTTTTCTGTCACTGGTAAACATCTTAGCCTAATTGTGCAAAATGTGGTTACAGATTTGTCAAAAAAAAAATAAGATTTGTTTTGTTTGTAATTCTATAACTCTGCCTGCACCACTCTGGGAATGAGGGCGTGAAGATATGTATGTTTGAATTAAAAGTGTTTATCGATGATTGGTGCTTGTCAGCTAGAAGTGTCGAATACTAGTGCCTTTACCTTTTTGTAGTCTGTATATCCCTTAAAACGCAGAACATTAGGTACGTAGGTATAAGTTACTGTATTATACGGGTAATGACGATCTACGTTCTGAACTCTAAATCAAGTACCAATGAGCTTGAATCGTTATAAACTATAACTTATAAACAAGTGAATAAATAAAAACGACACAAATTTGTCATAGTCTCATACCTCATTACAACTGGGGATGTTTGTACAAAATATTACTTCTAGCTCCAATCCGAATGATTTAGAGAGGGCATTGTGATCGGGACAAAGAGGGAGATATATCACAAAGGAATCAAATAAATCCTTGTAGGTGCGATAGGGATAGATTTTACACTTCATTCGTTGTAAATATTTTATCTTAATCTTCTGTTGCTCTTGTATAGGTTTCCTTTGAAGCAGTAAGCTTGCGAATGCTTTTAAAATATATTTTCAAGGGTATTTTACTTATTTAAATGTAAGGATACAATTTTTAAACGGAAGATGATGACTTAACGACACGTAAGCCTAGTTGGTAGTGATCCTGCCTGCCCTGGTAAGGCCAAATATTTTGTGTTATGAGCGCAAGTATTTGTTTCTGATCCTTGGATGTTTTGTTCCTGTTTTTCTCTTGGGCTCAATTTGATCCTGATGTCTCTAATAGTTTGGGAGGAGTATGCGGACAAACAAAAATGGAATGAAAAACGGAATCTGGGAAGAATGGAGCTTCGCTCACTTCGTTAGCTTCGCTCCAATAAGGCTGGCAGTTACGCCATAGGTACGCTTATATGAAAACGTTAAATAAACCCTTCTTATTGGCAAACGCACCTCATACGGAATTACGTATGTACAGTAAAGGAAAATGATTCCTATACCATTATTCTAAGAATGACATTTTTCTAGATTAGTTGTTTTAGCTTTTGGTGTTAGTCCCTAAACATACTGTTTGATTGCTGGCGCGTGCCTGTTATTGGCGCATAAACTTTAACTTTCACTGTCTATATAATGTACCAATTTCAATTTGTAATGTTTATGTGCTGTTGGCATGTCTAATATATAAATAAATAAATAAATAGAACACTCTGGAGTAACAGTGATCAATGAAAACGTAAGAGTCTTCTTATGATTTTATTCACAGTGTTACTTTGACATGGTCCTAAATGGTCTAGGAATCAATTTCTTTGACTATACTTACCTATACAAAATTCAATCTAAGGGTGGCCGGCCATATATTTATTTGACTAGGTATAAGTGACCCTTTTTAAATTATAATTAAACCTACCTCAAGTATTTTTATAATTGATTATATAAACTCCCCAAACCGGTATTTTTTTTCATAGACAACACACGTTAGATAAAACCGGTAAAGGTTCAAACCGATTGGTACAACACAATCAATTACTGAAACTGACCCATATAATGTACAGACAAACCCACAGGGCATTCCGAGCTACCTCGAATTTAGGGATTAGAAGGGCTTACGGAGGGCATAGAACCGGTATAATTGAAAAAGCCGGAAGAGGTCGCCCCGAGGGACTGATATGGAGCAATCAACTCTTGACAAAACCGATGGAATTGTATTTTTTCTACTTACGAAAATATAAAAGTACATTGATTTATATCTACTTACGAAAATATAAAAGTACATTGATATATATATTGACTATGCTGACATAAGGTAGACTTGGCTATATCGTAAATCGTAACGCCACGTTAGTTTTGTCGTTTTTAAATTTCTAAGAACACTTTTTCACAATGGCAATATTTTACAAAGTTCTAGTGGCGCCATCTATACTGAATTTCTACTTAGAAATAATTTGGATAAATGTGTGAGAGAATAAATATTTGTGGGATGCTGTAAGTTGTTGTGTTGTTTTGTAAGGTAATAGATAACTCAAGATAATGGTTGATTCAAAATACGCAATTATTGGTATTTTACTACAAACCTAAACTGCCTCATTTATTTGGCTTTATAAAAAAAATGCGATAAACATAAGATAAAAGATAAAAGTCATTTATTCCAATTTACCAGCGCTTCCCAAGAGGAGACCCTTGCTGAGAAGAAACTCAGCAGTCAGTCATTTTTTAAACATATTTCATATTACTACTTAGTCTAAGCATTATATAATGCTATAAATATTAAATTAAATATAATATCAAATAGCATGCGTAGTTCAGCAGGAAAACATGCCAAAAATCTTAGGAGAGAGACAGAGGGAGAAAAGGAAAAAAAAACACCTACTTGTGTATATAAGACGGTGCAAGACGACAAAATAAAAGTTTTGATATGTTTTCCTATATCAACGGTGTCCCCTAGACGAGGTTAAGTATTTTTTCATTTAAACAAATTATTATTGAAAGTTTCGGGTGTAGGCCATGCATTTTTGTCTGTTAAATAATCCTCGACCCTATAACACGCTTTAGACATTAACGACTTTTTCAAGTAATTTTTAAGTGCTGGAAAGAGTAAATTTAAAACTAAGTCAGGTAATTTATTATAGAAATGAATGCATTGACCAACCAATGATTTATATACTTTACGGACACGGAATCTTCGAATAGCGATTTTATTTTTATTTCTAGTATTTAAATTATGTATATCAGAGTTTATGATGAAAGAATCTAAATTCTTAATAACATAAATATTATTCTCGTAAATAAATTGAGACGCTACAGTTAATAAATTATTATTTCTTTAAAAAGGTCTCTTAAGGAGTCACGGGAATTTAAATTGTAAATAGAACGAATGTACTTTTTTGTAGCATAAATTATAGTTTGTGTGTCAGCTGCCTTACCTCAAACCAGAATACCGTAAGACATAACACTATGAAAATAACTATAATAAACTAAGCGAGCTGTCTAAACATTACTTAGCTGTCTAATTTCCTAACGGCGTAAGCTGCGGAACTTAGTTTACCTGCCAGTACAGCTATTTGGGGCTCCATTACAATTATTTTTCTACTGTTATGCCTAGGAAAACTGCCTTATCTACCATTTGCAAATACTCGTCATTTCGTCGAAAAATACTAGAATCTACCGGTTTAACATTAGGCACAGCGAACCTAGCACATTTAGTTTCCTTAGCATTTAGTAGCAAGTTGTTACTAGTAAACCAATTAAGTACTTTAACTAGTGTGGCGTTTATCCTACTGTAGTCTACGGATTTTCTATCTACCCTGAAAATTAGTGAAAATATTAAATCGAACCTAAGTTCGTTACTGTAAGCTTAGAAAATAGAATTAAGAATTTAGCAACATTTCCCCAAGCAAGCTATCACATCATAATTAATATTTCGCAAAGCATACAATCGGAAAACTTTTCGTATCTTGTGAGCAAATAAATGATAATGTTACGGGTTGAGCCAGAGGCTTATTGTCTTTCACATTTTGACATCACGGCAATATTGCTTATTTATTATTCAATCACAGATATAAATATTGATTATGTACCATTGCGTTTTCCCATAGCAATACCGCCGTATTGGCTGAGAGGTTCATGTTTGTGTTTGTACAAATACTACGTTGTTAATTTGAAATGAACGTGCCTATCAGAAATTCTGACCAAATTTAAATACAACAATTCTTAGTAACTAATATATTGTCCAAATTGTGTAAAATTTAGATAATGGCTTCCTAGTTAAGCCTGATTTAAGAGATGTAATTTTAAACAATCTTTTTGGTGTCAATTTTGATCGTGGTCAAGTTACGTTGTTTCGTGTATTTAATAACTAATAAACGTGAAGTATCGAAGTAAATATTGATACTTACTGTTTAGTGGTTTGCGTTTTGTAATACCAATCAGTAATTCGAGTGTAAATTATAATAGTATCTTAGTTCGCAGCAGCTGAATGCAGATTTTTAAATGGTAGATATAACTGCCGTGAACGTCGTAATTTATAATAAGCGTGTTGAATTTTTTATGTTTCGTCCATCGCCTTTTCAAATGTCAAACAAATATAAAAAAGTCGAGTTAAGTTTGTAAGAAACGAGCGACTTAAGGCTAATTTACAAGTTAAGTGACACCACATTCATATGTATGTTGCGGGGTTGCCAGTTTAAAATATAAAGCGGCAACACGTGTGCCCGCTTTACGTAAACATATGTATGTAATCGTTTTATGACTCACGAAGCGAGCGTAAAATGGAACAAGACGCGATTTAGTTTATTATAGTACTGATATGGTCGCGTGACTTTACTTAACATTTCAGGAGCAAAAGGAAAGGGTGGGGGGGATTGAACTGTTTTGAAAAGTCGCTGTTAAAATCCCAGAATCTAAATAATAAAGGGTGTATTTTTTCAATTGTTTACATACGGTCCAAGTAAGTTTAATAATATTTTAACGACTCACGCGCCATTTTTGTATTCCTTTATTTAGTATTAGGGAGTGTGAAACGTTGGCGCGAACCGGCGCTACAGGCGGATGTGGACGGCGGGCAGTTTCCGGCGCGTTTAGGGGGTTAAAAAAACAACTTTGTCACAAACTAACCTGGCAGGCGAGAGGACTTTTAATTTAGAAATTCTGCTAACTGTATATAAGTAGTAAATTTGTCAATTTGGTGCTCTACTTTTGTGTACCTAATTGATGTTTTAAAAGTTAAAGTTATTTTAGTCACCTGATTAAATGATTATAAGAGTTCAAATCAAAGTTTTTATAATTTATATTTATATTTAATTTCTTCAGACTACAATCTGCCAATCGACTAAGACCGTAAAAGCGTTGCCAATCCTGAGGTCCAAGGTGAAATGTCTCTTTACTAGTAATTTAACCGGTCGTCTTATCCCCACACCGTACAGCAACAAAGTCAAAGTCAAAGTCAAAGTCAAAGTTCTTTCAACCATGCGAATACTGCTGCTTGGCAGTTGGTTAAGGGATGAGATGGTAATAGCGCCCGGACGGACCCTGCACAAGGTTCTACCACCATTAAATAGGTCTAGAATACAAAACCAAAAATAAATTATAGTTTGATTAAAATTGTAAATCAAGTAATTTTTTTTTGGTTATTACCTGACTCAATTGTTCTGTATATCTGATCAAAGTGTACAAGCCAAGTGCTTTCACTTACAATTAATTAAGACTTTTTTTTGACTATGACATAGAGAAGGCAAACGAGCACACAGGCCACCTGATGGTAAGTGGAAACTGTGACCCATAGACATTCGCTTTTATCGCAACCCTCAGGACTAAGATGGAATGCCTCTCTTACACCGGCTTATCCCCAAACCGGAACACAACAATGCGAACTCTGCGGTTTGGTGGTAGGTTTTATTAATAATTCTTAGTAAATTGATACAATAAACAGATAATTTTACGCTTAAGCGTCTGTATACATTGTTGGTGCAACACAACACTAAAACTTAGGTTAGTTTATTATTATGCTGAAAGGAATCCGATTCAACATAGTCTTCTTTATACTTTACTAGCAATCCGCCCTCGCTTCGCTTCAGTTTATATGCGTTTTCTGCAACACCCGTAAAAAAAGCAGAATTTATAATACACAATAACTCCAAGAAAAAATATCTACCCGATGGTGAAAACCGCATGAATATCCGTTCAGTAGTTTTTGAGATCATCGCGAACATAAATAGACAGACAGAGGCGGCGAGGGACTTCGTTTTATAATATGTAGTGATAGTGATATTTTGTTTTATTGTGTTCTTATGTGCCCGTAGAATAAATATTTTCTGTTTTATTATATTCTATAACATTGTTATTTGACAGAGTGGTTAATGTTAACCATCTACCTAAGTACCTATTTAAGAGTCTGAGATCCACTTGACAGCCCGGCTCGCAAAATAGCGCAGGAGTTTAATTAGAAATGCCTATGAAAACTTGAAATGGACCTCTATTCTTCTCGGTAAAATTATGTTGCTTTTAAAATGTTAACGTATTGTAAACATCACGACAGTAATGCTTAAATAATTATAACTACCTACTTAGCTATTGAATCAAAAATAATTGTAAAAGATGGTTGTATTCGAAGATTAAACCAAAAATATGAAAAATAACACTATAGAGGATTTTATTGTTATATGAAATGTGCGATGTGGATAAAGCATCCGTCACTCTCGTACTTATATCCGCTTATATTTTATCCACATTTTTTCACGCGATAAACGCAGCCATTTAGCACGCCGAGTACTGCTTTCTACAAATTTATAATTTTAGATTGTTTATCCATCAATCGCATTAGCTTTTTCTAAATAAGCTATGACCAACTTGGCTTTATGTGGTAAGTAATAATTCTTTTCCACAGTATTTATGTTGCGTTCGTAATAAACGGATTACGGGCCTTATTAGAATTCATTTACGTACGTTCCCCTGTTTATTGCACTGATTTATTACTAAACAAGTCGTTGTTTTTCAATAACAACGCCATAACTTACAATGAAATACTTGCATTTTCAACTTTAAGGAAACAGGGTATGATTTTAATCTGAATAGCTTTACATGAGAGTTGGGGCGTTTGTGATAAGCAGCAAAGTGTAGATTAGGTTAGAAATGTTGTGGAAGGAAATGTTTGAATTTATTAAAGTATTTTTGGAGGTAATAACTTGTTGGAAATTATATACGCGTTTATGATAATTACGATAAGAAAAACCTTACCTAAAACCAATTCATCATAGCTTACAGTGAAGCTGAAAATTGAGGTTCGATATGGTATTATGGTGAATTTCCAATAGCTGTATTAGACAGCGGAGGAAACTATCCACCAATAGGATTACTTATTATTGCTAACCTCGCTCAGCGTAGCTCTCCTATTGGTGGATTTTTTCCTCGCATACCGCTGCTCTACCTCGCACAGCTATGGTGGATACTCGACCTGTAGCCTGTCAAAAAAGGTATATTCAAACGTGTTTTTAGGGTTATGATGTACTCATATTGTGCTGTCAGTTTATCAATTTGTCAGTCTGTCCCTAAAAGATTAAGTAATCAACACGCTTGGCCGGTTTGGCTTGGGTAATTTTAAATACAAAATAAAAATTTAAAAATTGGTGTTAATGGTTAAAAAAATCAAGTAAATTATACTTGAATAATTTATTATACAAAATATATTTTACCAGACAAAAATATAAATTTATGGTAATCGTCTTAAAACCAGGCTGCCGTTTTTAATATCGTCGTCGACATTGAGTTAAATAATGTACTTGCTTTAATAAAAATATTAAAACATAATATCACTCGTACAAAGAAGACGATTCTAACGACAACTATGCAAAAATCTCTCAAGCCTAAAAGGCTGCAGAGTATGCCAAAGAAATAGACATAAATACATACAAAGTTGGGTAAGAAAAACCATTTTTGTGACACAAAAAGCATAATTTTAACAGCTTGTTACAGCGATCACCTTAGATCTCTTTACGGTTGAATGTTCAAAATTTCTAACTAATATCGACAGTGTGCTCAAAAAACCTTATTGCACTTTGATATCTATTAAATTTAATGATAAATATCAAAGTTCAATATCTGAATAATACTGCAAAATGGAGTCGTTAACAACCAACCCTATTAACTGTATTTAGTGGCATTAAATCATTGATAATGATGCAAGTTTCAGATTGCTTTGATTTTATCTTGTGGTAACTACAGATACAAAGTACGTCTAAATTAAGGTAATTCTAGTAACCGGGAATAATTGAAATTTATAAATTGGTGATAGTGGTGAATTTTATGGAAAATAGAAGCACGTTTAATTTTTAACCGACTTCAAAAAAGGACGGTATGTTTTTTTTTTAAATGTATTTTCACCGATTACTCCGTCAATTGTGGACCAACTTTAAAAAATATTTTTTGGTTTGATAGAGTATACTTCCGAGGTCTCATTGTCACCAAATATAAATCTGATGATTCTGGGGAGCAGTGAGGAAATGAGGGAACTCCTTAAATATTGTAGGCAAACATATTGCGATTTTAGTATTTTTAGTTACAAGTTTTGCATTCAGAAAATATCATTTGGAGAAGTGCTCACCGGTACCTAGTTCAAGGATGGCGATAAGATATCTCGATTAAGATAGTTGATCGACTAAAACGAAGTTTATTTACTTTTTGAAATATGACTATGACTTTCCAGCGGCGTTGCTTGCGGCGCGCTTGAAATAACTTAAAGATTCATATCAACTAAGAAGTGGGACTACGTAACAGCGTATTATAATCACTAAAAAATGAAAATGATTTAAGAAATAAAAACGCAAAAAATAACTTCTTTTAAAATGGTAAGTACCCACCTAATAGGTATTTGAAAGCAGTATTTTTTTTAAATAATTTTCTGTATATGTAAACAAGAAAAAATGCAATTGTGTCACATACCTACTCAAATACCTAAGTACAGTGTAATTAAAATGTGTAAAAAGGTATAAGGCAAATGCGTCTACGGGGCAAGTGCTTCAAACCAATAATATCTCATAAAAAAAAGGTTAAGGTCGCATTTTCCACGTTGATGGACTTGCCTGTCCGTAAGACTTTTAATTTATATTTACTGCAAAAAAATACTGTATTTTGCATAAATGTAACGTTGCGTTACAGTGGCGCAACATAACGATTGCATAAGCAATGTTTTATGCATAATCGAACGTTATTTAGTTAAAATAAAATAAAATTTTACAGCTAAACCCAAACCACTTAAGAAAATTGCCAACAAACTCTCATTGTTCTCAACACAATAATTACAATTTACCGTTCAAAACTCCCATGGGATAATATTACGGACCCCAAAAAGCATAACCGTTTGCGTTATTAGCTACACTACAGCAGTTCTAGCGTTCTTGGAACTGGCTCGCAAACGTAACAAATTTAATTGGAGACTTAGATTACCAGGGTAAATGGACCAATTAGTGTTTCGGTAGGTCGCAGTTCCGAGTTGAGACAAACGGGATTGCCTGGGCACCTGATTCGCTAGTGTTGTGCCAGCCGGGATTTGTGAATAAAGCCATTTGCAAGACTATAACATTTTGCTTTACGTACGTTTGATGTTCACTTTTTTAACTAATACCAAAAAGGTATTTTTCATGTTAGTTTTGATAATTATTATTTATTAGTTAATTACCTTGTAGTTTTATGTTGGTAGTCTTTACTCAAAATAATGTTACATTAGAAAAGAATAATTGTATTTATCTTTTAATTTCTTTGCTAACAAATTGATGACTGAATAAATTCGCAAAGTTAGTTACATATAATTTATAATTCAAAAACTGTTTTTATAAATTAATCGGAACATAATAACAAACGTTAAAATGTATACATGATAAATGTTTTGATTACCAAGGTCTAAGAATAATATTCTGGCCTGTTTTCTTTAAGTACGAAGAAAAATAACAACCTACGCGCGACAAATGACATGACAATTGTGTAACATTAACTTTAATGTAGACAGAATAACAAAAAAAGAAAAATATAAAAACCTTTAGGTTTGTTGATTTTTGCGTAGCCATACACAAAATGACGTAAAAACATCTCTAAAGATATATTATTATACCTCAACATGTAACTGTAACATGTGAGTTTATATTTAAACAACTACAGTAGAACCCGCTTAAGACGATTCTGAGGGGACCTAGCAAAAAAAGTGTCTTAAACGGGAAATCGTATTAAACGTGAAAATTAAACTAGTATTATTTCATGTACACACATTTACATGTAATTTGTTTATTTTAAATGGAAGATACAAAAAAATATATTTAAATAAAAGTACATATAGCCGATCGCTTAGTCGCAACACACAAACTTACCTGGAGGTGTCGCTAGAATCGCGTCCCCTTGCGTAATATTAGTACGATATGCTTGTTGCAACTCTTTTTTACCCGCGTACATAACTTGGTATTATGGTTTAGAAGACGTATTAAGCGGGACGCGAGTCGTATTAACCGTGAAAAAATGTATGAAAACAGGCCTTAAGTTGCAGGGACCGGCAGAAAATGGCGTATTATGCGGGAAATCGTATTAAACGTGATCGTATTAAGCGGGTTCTACTGTAATTCCAAAAGCACATCCCTATTGTTTACTGAATGTGATTTCCTTCTTGATTGTGGCTTGCTGTTTAATACAATCACTTCCAGCCTCTCTAATTCCCATCTAAACTGGGCTATATATTGATGTTTTGGGCACCAAATGTATTAAAGTAGCGAGTGCTCGGCGACCGGCGCATTTACCCTAGCCGTCCGTCATTAGTTATTGGGTAAACTATAACTGCTTCTCGAAAGTTCGAACTTTATGAGCCGAATCCACCTGAAAGTGTTTACGGGACTTTATTGTATTTATTAAAGTGTGTGTTGGTAATCTATTAGTTGGAGAGTTTTCGGTGATATTCCCGCTTTTGTCTATAGTTCTTTGTTTTTTTAGTCGGCTGTAGTTATTAAAGTTAGAGGTTATTTTTCAGTGTTCTTAAAAGGAAGAACTAAATTAATTTATATTTGTAAATACTCTGGGCCCGTATTATGGTCGCCTTTATCGCGGTGGATAAAGCATCCGTCACTGTCGCACTTAATAACCGGTCAGAAAGTGACAGATGTTTTATGCCGTCTTCGATCTGTTATGGCATTGTCCTGATGTCAGTCGCCATTACTGTCAAGTAAATAAGAGCTATCAAAACGGTGACAAAACGATAACAGATCAAACACGATGAAGTTTTTACCGTGTTGAATGGATGCCCTCATAGCCGGCCGCGAGAACTCGACTTTGGCGACACAACCGTATCCGTCCCGTCCGCTCGCAATAGACGTTGATTGAATTAAACAGAATACTTAATTACCACCACCCTCTTATGACTCTAGTAAAGAAAAATGTAATACAGTAATTTAAACCCGCTTGCATGTAAATTTAACCCTAGGTTAACGCCTGGTTAAATTATTCAAGAATGTCTGTTAACCTAGGTTTAACCTACATTTACTTGCATGGGCATATCAGTGGGATTTAAACGCTCTAAATATGACAAATTTGATTAACGGCTACTCTCAGAGTACGTTATTCAACATTGCATGGTCATCCTATTTAATTTCGTCTATCCTCTTGCATTCTCCTTGCTTATTCTCCTCCAAGGTTAACTGAAAGAGATTCCATATCGGATAAGTTCGCATATGTACATTATCTATATCGATGCAAACATGCCTTGTTTATGCGTAATACTCGTATAGAAATTTCATTCATACATAAATTATTGGTTAGTGTGAATTTTTCAGACGCTTGTTTCTAAAAATAACTAATTGTAAGTGCGGCGGTAAGTCCGTCAGGCAGCATACTGTTCTCAGTCTGTGTGTCACGTAATAGCTTTCTGTAACCAACGTTTTTTCACTCAACCGTGCGAAGGAGACAAAAAGTAGGCCATTTAGGTTAATATCCTTCCCGGAGAATGTATTGTCTAATTACTGAAAATGCTCTGCTTTTTGCCGCCTCCCAAAATTCTATTTTTCTGGCCTTTTCTTTAACCGCTGTCTTGCTCACTTGACTTGAGTAGGAACGAGACCGGAATAACATCACCGCATCTGTTGTTATGCCTCTTCGTCATTTTTCTTATGATTAGTATTAATAGTGACATATTTCTTTTGCAATGTTGGTACAAGGAAAGTAGCTCTACGAGGCTTCTTTTTATATTACAGACGTCACTTCAATCAAGGTTTTTTTCGTTATTTCGCTAGGGTTA
Organism: Acleris sparsana; assembly: GCA_923062465.1. Classification (NCBI taxonomy): domain Eukaryota; kingdom Metazoa; phylum Arthropoda; class Insecta; order Lepidoptera; family Tortricidae; genus Acleris; species Acleris sparsana. The sequence goes on from OV281288.1 coordinate 4,168,752, forward strand.
AAAAACAAACGAAATATTTCCTTTTTTATGGTATACAGAAGGCAAAAGAGCTCACAGGTTACATGACAGTAAGTGTGATCTGAGACCCATTTTGAAGACTATGGTCTTCAGACTGCAATCCTATGACTGCATATGCGTTGAGAGCCCTGAGCACAGAAATGGAATGTCTCTATATTAGTAATTTTACCGGTTGTCTTAACCACACCAACACTGTTGCTTGGCGGAAGTTCAAAAGCTATGATGGTGGTAGCGATCCGGACGGATCCTGCACAACATTCTAGCACCGCTACATAAAACCCATGTGCATGCATTTTTTTGGAATATCACTTAAGCCTATATTATTTCTCTGTTTTTTAATTATAATTATGTTTATACATGTAGAAATGTCTTCAAGAAAAATGTTATATTAAGTTAGGTTTAACTGGTTGTAACAATATTTTTTCGCAACACAACTAGGTCTGAGTTCTTATTATCAAGCTACTAATTATAAAACCTAAGTTTTAGTAGGTAAATTAACAGGCAGACATAATTACCGACTGTTGCGTTTCCTCTTGGGAAGCGCTGGTAGAATTTTGACGTGTGAAACATCGTTATCTTTTACTTCATCCATATAAAACTATACCTAAAGTAGCATATTCTATAATAACATTATTATTCTTGAGATTGTTGTCGTAAGATTTCAATCTATGTATGAGAGTCCACTTTCGAACAGATGGCCCGCGTGCTCGAGTCTTCTAAATTTATAAATATTTAAAAAAACTTAAAAACCCGATATTTAAAAAAAGAGTACTTTATGTACAAAGTGACATTCGCGCCATTACGCCGACGTATCATTCAGATTTAACGAAATCGGTTGAGCCGTTCAGTGGTTACGAGCGGCCATAACATACATACAGGTTAAACACCAGGCGTTTAGCTTTTGAGCTTCGCCGCAGTCGGGTAGAAAAACTACTCATTAACAGAACAAAATTATTTCAAATTCAAATCCAAAATAAACTTCTTCCATAATTCGCCAGCAAATTAGCTGTTAAATTTTGAAACCAGTTGCCCGGCAAAATGGCAAATCAAGTTCTTGAGGTTCATAAATTAAATTGAGTAAGCTAGTTGCGAAATTGGCGAGGCTTGGCGACTCTTGGCGACTCTTGGCCAGTCTTGGCAGGTCTTGGCGGGTCTTGGCTTGTTAGACGGTCGCCTGGCGACATGCCAGGTAACAGTTAACCTGCCGATCGGCGTTATGACCGCGTGCTTGGATGTAGTGCGGTTTTACTTTGATATATTTACTTGTGTGGTTTTGGAAGGGTTATTTGAGCCTTGGCTTTATTCTATTTGGTAAACCATATTGCTTTTTACATCTTATTGTATTGTCAACGTTATGACAGCACTAACAGCACCTAATGGTGAACAACTAAATGAAAAGCAAGCTTTAAAAACACGACTGCATTTTTTGAAATTATTATTAAACTCTTAATAATGCTACTATAATTTTATTATTGAGATGGTCACATTAAGACCTTTCAAATGATACCCATATTTTATAATTAGAAGACTTGTTGTTATTTCAATTTTGACAGTTTAGGTTTCCTATGTCACCCGGGATGGTGAAAGGATTCTAACGATACCACACACATTTAAACCGGCTCAGCCGTTTAGAAGTTATGATGGAATATAATCATTCACATGCATACATGAACCCTGAAAACATTTCACTCCGGGCAGTTCAACGAGTAGAATAGATGATCAGGCGGCTTGTATGTTCATGACTTCTCCTCGCCATATAAAATAGATCAAATACCTGCAAAGTAAAAGTCCTATTTCAAGTTAAAGCGTATAATTATCTACAAACCAAGTCGAAGTCAATCCTTGTTTGAGTAGGGTCAGGGCATGCGGGCGGTCGCAGATCAATCGTAAGTCCACTTCGCAGTCCGACGAGTAAATTAGGTACCTTGTTTTATTGATTACCGAGAGCTAATGCTGATTTAAGACATTAAGTGCCAATGACCCGTCGGATTAGCCGATTTTCACTACGAAATAATTACCCATAATTACAAATACCTTATAGACGAACATATATAACAATATATAGTAGATTGTATAACAAGGACATAACACAGTATATTTTATCCAAGAGGCAAGTTTGCATAATTAAGTCGAGGATATAATGGGTCTTATGACCGACTTATACACTCTGCTTTTCACTTCGATTACGAGGAAATAAAACAGTGATAATGTATTAGAATGTATTAACTTGTTTGTCGCTTCTCCAGACGTTGACATTTTCATGTTCTAAAATATTTTTTCTTGGATTTAGGCGGCAATGTCTGTTTAGTAAGTTCTTTTGCATTTTTATATTAATTAATTCTGTTAGGTGTGAGCATTATTTCCTCTTCACTAAATTCCGTAAAACCACAAGTTTTGCAAAGAAAACAACTACCTAATTAATAGTTCAAAACTATAGAGAAAATCCTTTTTTCCGCCACTGTATGTCTGTATATATAGGTATATATTTTTGTTTAACTTTCTGGGTGGGATTTTTGACTTAGGTCGAACGCAATACTGCCAAAAGTCATACGTTGATTTTGTAACTATGCTTGTTTTTAATAGTTTTAAATTTCTTTTTTGTTAGATGCAACGTAGAATGCAAATAAAATAAAAAATGTATTCAAGTAACAAGTGAATTTAATGCAGTCACCTCGTCTGCCTGGCTGTAGGGCTTAATTGTTTTAGTCTAGATGTCGACAACACTTTATGCACTAGTGCATAAAATGCAAAATTTTATGCAGCCTATACCCAGCATAAAGAAGGACTTTACAAGCATGAGAAGTGAAAAAACTTAAAACTAACACCGAGGTGTCAAAACAGCGTGGTCTTGGTTTGCAAAAATTGGCTCCTTCTCCTCCGGAACACGACTCCTTTCAGCCAGAAGTCAGGATACTCAACGGCTCCCAGCATAAGCCGCGGCACGCGCACAAACGAACTAGAGTGCACGTAGCGAAGCGACCGCAATTGGAACACCGTCACACTGCATCCAACCTTCTGACGGACGTACTCCACCACGTCGTCTACCGTAGCAGAGTGGCGCAGGCGAGACACATAGAACGCTGTGTTCGGTATAGCTGCCCGCAGCTCGGAATTCGGGCCTGTTACTTCATAATACTACTACAGGCTACAACATGGCACTTGGCACTTGTTGTGCATTAGCCGACGGTGAATGTGTACTGCAGATTTTAATATCAGAAAGTGAGCCTTCCTGGACGAGTATGAGTTAAAAGTCCAAGCCGCCTGGCGATGGCTTTTGTACATACGAGTCCAGGATGGTTCTTAATGGTGGAAGAATGTATAGTGATTTTCTCAAAAATAGAACAAGTAGAATAAATCAATAAAAGATTTTTTAATAAATTAAAGTTAAAAAATATTGATTACCACATGTGCACAACCCTCAGGGCGCTAGTCCGACTGGAGCACTACTTTGAAAATCGAAGTTCAAAGGTCCCGATCTTGCTCTGAATGAGAACTGCTTTTGGTTGATGATGCCTTGGTACTTTTGTGGGGGTTTTTTTTAACTGTTTTATTTAGTTCTAGTATCAGACTGTCAACTAGAGCTGAATGTCCAGCTTTGTATTTAGTTATAAATATGAGTATATTAAATAAAAAGCAATTAATATTTTTTTAATAATGGTGCTTTTTGCTAAAATCCTATGGAGTCAAAATAGCTTTCACTTTCTTTTTTTTTTTTGTGCTGTATGATATTTTCTTGCTTACCTTTGTCGTCTGTGCCGATAGTTCCAAATTCAAATAATAATGATGTTATGGAATTTCATACTTACTTATGGGACACTTTATCATTCCGAATTCAAAACCTCTCTACTTACTGGAGACTTTGATCATTGTCTGGTATTCTTAACTTTCTGGTGACCTTCTAAAGATGTTATGGCGACATTTCGTATCTTTTTCGAGAAAAGATTATTTTTGAATCAAGGAGAAGGCAAACGCGCACACTAGCCATCTAATGGTAAGATCTTAAGACTACAATAACATCATTGCAATCTTAACACTGCAAATGCGTTGCCGACCCTGAGGATTCATATCGAATGCCTCTATGCTACTTATTTCACAGGTCGTTTTATTCAAAGTGGACAAATTGGAACACAGATACGGGAACGCCACTGATTATAACTTTAACAATAGGTTGTATTGCTACCACCATCTTATCCTTTAACCTACCGTAAAAGAAGTCGTATTTGTTTTTGTCAAGTCGCACCCTGAGTACTTTAAGAAACGCAGTGAAGTTATACAGAGGCGGACAAGAGCACATAATTATCATGTCTCTTTTGTACAAGCCGCCTTGTCGCACAGACATGTATAAAGAACTGTAGTTAATATGAGCATTGAAATTTTTAATTATTAGAATAGAATAGAATAGAAAATATTTATTCAACACACATAAGAAAAACAATGGAAAAAATTAAAGGAGAAAGGAAGACAATAATAATATGTTGAATAGGATCCCTCTCAGCATTGTGCCGCAGTTAAACTGCGGCGTTGATTTTCAGAGGGACCCTGACTTAAAACTAACCTAAATTAGACATAAAAACGGGTAACAGTAAACAGGTAACAGGTAGCATTACAAACACCAGCGACAATTTTATTTTATACAGTATACATAGATGAATAAATAAAAATATAATAAATTAATATTTGTTTTAAGCTTAAAACCCTTAAAAAATACTAATAAACGTTTACCGTTACCGTTACTGTTACCGTTAGATTTAAGAAAATTGTCAGGAAATATATTTAAAAGCAAAGTAGCAATATGGTTAATGGAAAAGTGTTTCTACAGCGTCAAGGAATACTTGAGCGACAGGCACTCTTAGTTATAAGTTTTTAATATTGACTAACATATAAATGTATCAGTGATCAGTAAGTTTTTTTTTTTTTTTGGGGACAATGTCACACCAATTGACCTAGTCCCAAACTAAGCTCTAAGTAAGTTAGATTGCGCGACCAGATATTTGTACGCTTACTTTGCATGCTGAATACAAGAACAATAATAACAATATTTATGAGACCATGTATTTTACTGTATTCTGACAAATAAATGAATTTTAATTTTAATTTGAAAGACAGGATCCCCAAAGGGATAATATCGTTTTTCTTTGTAGAATAAGGTGTTTATATATACACGTCAAAAGCAATATGGTTTAGAATCGAAATTATATAGGATGGACGTAAGCCGCCGGACGGTCGAGTCAAGCGCTTATATCCGTCCCATTCATACATTTTGACAGGTTTCGAAAATCGTTTACGATAGCGATAAGCATCTTGTCTAGGGCGTCTGATCTGCGGGCCTAGAATGGTTGCGTTTCTCGCGTGACAAAATGACGATAAAATATCCGTCACTATCGTTTTTATACGTGCTATCCACATTTTGTCACGCGATAAACGCAACTATACTATGCCCTTGGTAGTAAGAGATCGGCATACATTCATTAAGCAAACAAACGCATTCAAATCTATTAACTCTAACTTACACAAACAGACGCAAAACACTCAACACTTATATTTCTTAACGTTTTAAAAATGCTCCAAATAAATAAATTTCATCGATAAGAAATCTAATAAATTTCCACTAGAGCCGTTACATTATATTTCTGTAAAGAACGAAGTGACAATCGCGCCTGATTCCGTTGAGCACATTACTCACCGTGGTCCCGCGATAAATTTTGGCTCGATTCCGAGCTGTCAAACAGCTCGAGCGAACATCGAGTGGCAGTTGTCGCAGTTTTGGGTTTCTTTGGCGTTCGGCGAACAATATTAATGTGTTATTGGATTGCTTTGTCATCAGTTAAAACTGGTGTTAAAAACTATTTATTTTTGAGAGTGGAAGTTAAAAAGTATCGATACCTTACATTTCGATACGAATTGTAACTTTGGGTATCGATATGTCACGATCATCGATAAAACTTCCGGCACTTTTTGAATAATTAGAGAGTGACGGATTTTTTATCCACATTCCAAATTCAAATTTAAATTATTTATTTCATTATACGCTTTTTGTCACGCGATAAACGCAGCCATGCTAGGCCCGCTGAAATTTAAGGTATCGATATGCCGTCGTGTTTAGTCTGGTTGGTAGTGACACTGGTAAATGTTTGTATTATGAGCGAGTATAATTTCTGACTCGTTGATGTTTTACATTAATGCATACCATAGCTAAACTGAAGTGGCAGTGGGCGGGGCACATTGCTCGCAGGACTGATGGTCGATGGGGTCAGAAGGTTCTGGAGTGGCGTCCGCGGACCGGAAGACAAGCTGTTGGTAGGCCTCCAACAAGATGGAGTGACGACCTCGTCAGGATCGCGGGACCGCGGGATGCGAAAAGCACAAGACCGGTCTGAGTGGAAAGCCTATGTCCAGCAGTGGACGTCTTTCGGCTGACATGATGATGATGATGATGATACCTAATTATTTATTTTGAAAATGTTGACATTAATTCATATTTATTTATTTTTTTAGTTTCCTAATAGGATAAAATTCTAAGTTTCTAGTGAAAAAAGTTTCCATGGTGATGATGTGACAATGACCGAAAGCGCAAGTCGTGAAGTTTAAAAAAAAGCCCCACATGAAAAAAACCGTTTGCACAAATCCGAACTACCTTCAGCTAAAGCCAAACCAACTTGAAAACTGGACGATTCATACCAAAACTAACGCAAGTCGTGCACCAAATGTGCACTCTCCCATTCTAAATCGGGTCTAATTCAGCAATTAGGGTTTGGCGGGAATTATGCAGGAGTCAGCCCCAAAGCCCGTTATGCGATATTAATGCCAGGCCGATAATTGGCGACGACCTGCCCGCTGCGGTCAGATTCGGGATGAAACGTTAACGCTAAACGAATTCTGGACTACGGAATAGGGACGTTTCGCGACAAATAGAATTCCGTTTGACGGGTTATTATCTCGTTAGTTTAAATGGACATCGGTTTTTATAATCCAGTTCTATAGGTTCTCTAGCTAATAAAAATTTGGATCGATTTGAAATTATTGAGCAGTGAGATAGTGAGATAAAATGTGTCTTGTTTAAGTTGCAACCTCAACTACAATTCATGACGGCGGCTTCCGCCTTCCTCCAAGGTTGAAAACCTAGATTTTTATTAGGACCCAATTACTTAACAATATATTCTCCACCTTTTGTAAAGTGGAAACCTACTGGACTATACGTTGTAATAATTGTAAATCAGCGAACATAATTATCATTAATTTACAAACTAGAAACACATATAAACTTTACATTTCTACTTAAGCAATTCGTTATTTTTCTTCTTACTTTTGTTTGTTGTTTTATGGCATATAGAAAGCAAACGAGCACACAGGCCACCTCATGGTAAGTAGAAACTGTGACCCATAGACATTCACAATCACAAGACTGCAAGCCTAAGACTGCAACTGCGTTGCCAACCCTGAGGACTAATTATAACATGGAATGTCTCTATGCTAGACATTACACCGGCTGTCTTATCCCCAAACCGGAACACAACAATGCGACCACTGCTGTTTGGCGGTAGGTTAATGGATAAGACGGTGGTAGCGATCCGGACGGACCCTGCACAAGGTCCTACCACCCGACTGCGGCAAAGCCCAAAAGGAGGGTTATGTGTTTGACTGCGGCTAAACCGATTTTAATAAATTATATACGTTGTAAGGCTATATTAAAATTATTTGAATGTGAAATTGGCGAAATAAAGAATAAATACATGAAAAATAACATTACTTTGACGACATTATCCAAACAGCAGTTGAGGTTTTTTAAAGCTGGCTTTACCTTAGACTTGTTATATTTCGTTACACGTTCAAGTTCCCAAAACGTCCTTCTGCTATAGTTACGTAAAAGGGTAAAATGTATTAAAACCCGTGAATTCAAAGCTGTTCCCCGTTATCTGCGAGTAAACAACGTAAGTTTACCCCTTCCCTCGTTTGCGGCTGTAACTGAGAAAATAAAGACTTCCCGGAACCAACCTTTCTAGAAAGTATAGTGATTCGGTAGGATTTTATTCTTATTGTTTGAAGATAACGTTTCAAAAGGTAGAATAAATCTAAAATCTTTAAATATCAAGGGACGATTTCACACTAATTGACTTAGTCCCAAACTAAGCTCTAGGCTTGTACTATAGGTACTAGACAACGATATAAATACTTATATAGAGAAATATATACTTAAATACATAGAAAACATCAAAGATTCAGCAACAAGCGCTGCACACAAATATTTGCCCATACCTGGGGCCGCTAGCTTCATAGGCAGGGTCACTACCTAGTAGGCTATCGCGTAGTCGTCAATCTAAATAAGCTTCACTTCAACGTTTGAAAATTTTCAATTTAATTCGTCGGTTCTTTTATAAATATCATCATCATCATCATCATCAGCGTCAAGAAGTCCACTGTTGGACAAAGGCCTTCTCCAAGGTTTTCCATAACGATCGGTTCTCTGCGGTTTCCCGCGACTTTTATCAGATCGTCGGTCCACCTAGTGGAAAGTCTGCCGACACTTCGCGTCCCGGTTCACGGTCGCCACTCTAGAATCTTCCTGCTCCACCGGCCATCGGTTCTACGAGCAATATGCCCCGCCCCCTGCCACTTAAGGTTTGCGATTCAGTGAGCTATATCAGTTACTTTAGTTTTTCTGCGCATCACCTCATTCCTGCATGTGGATTCCTTCGATCACGCAAGGAAATAACCTGCATAGCTCTTTCCATCGCCAAAAATATACCTAGTTAAAATAGATGCTCCCAAAAGATTAACGGTAATGATGATAATTTCTTCTTTGACATATCGGTCAAAGGCGAACCCTGTTAGATCCATAGGGATTGAAATGGCTGGCAAATTCAAATAAGTCTCTAACAACCGCAAATAGAGTTAGTTAATGACGATTGAGTTTGAAAAACGAACGAGCTAACGGTCTCTAAAATGTTTCTGAATGGCGGTGAGCTACGTTCGCGATAACTTAAATATTGTGCCATGAATAGACTTCAGATATTTTGTGGGATGATAATGAGATCTATTTTAGGTGTGATAGAACTTTGTGCAGGGTCGAGAACCCAATATTTTATCGAAATTTAAATTCAAAAAACGCCTCTAGTACCACGTGTCGAATGCATCAATCCTATGTCTTTCACGGACCAGGATTATCAACCTTTCTACTACATACAGGAAGATATAAGGAATACCAGGGCTTGTACTAATCGAATCGTGGATTTTGATACCATTATTTATTTCTAGACCTAAAAAAAAGATGTGTAAAACTCTTGACGTAATTCTAACCCCTTCAGAGCTGGATATAATTTGAACGGCATAAACAATTTTAATCATGGTAAATTAATTTACCTCACTAGGTTAGTAAAGATAAGCTGAACAAACTTTCAATTTAAAAAAAAAGATGTGTCATTGCATCCGATTTCGAGGCCCTACTTTTGACCCGATTAAGAGGATCTATTGGGTAAAGCCGTATTGCCTTTGACGTGTATTTTTTGTATTGTAAAAACGTGGTTTCCGCAACTCGACGCTTACTTTGCGTGTGCTGCCTTTGACGTGTTGTTGTATTGTTTTTAACACGGCCTTCATTTGCTATCATAACGTTGACAGTTAGTTATAAAAAAAAATAAAAAAAAAAAAGATCAGGGGACAATGTCACACCAATTGACCTAGTCCCAAATTAAGCTCTAGGCTTGTGCTATGGGTACTAGACAACGATATAAATACTTATATAGAGAAATATATACTTAAATACATAGAAAACATCCATGACTCAGAAACAAATATTCGTGCTCATCACACAAATATCGACCCTTACCGGGATTTGAACCCAGGACCGCTAGCTTCGTAGGCAGAGTCACTACCAACTAGGCCAGCGCGTCGTCAAACTACTCATGTTATATGAGAAAGGCAATGTGGTTTTACATAGTAGTATAGAGGCCCAGGGCCCTATCTCGTTACGTGTCTATGACATGGGCATCAAAGTAAAGATACAGCGCCTTCTTATCGGAGTTCAACGGGGCTTAAAAATAAGCGGGTCTAGACTAGTTTTATTTTACAATACGTATTTACTATTCAAATCTGACAAAATGTGCCAGAAGGAACCGTGTGGCAGCTGACGTAGTTTATATACAGGTTCTTTGATTTTGGTGGTTATTAAAGTTCTCTGAAAGCATTTTATCTAGGCTCACTGACTAGTACTTCAATAACAATGACCATACTCGTAAAGGCTGTGGCACAGAGCCATTAATCCATTGAGCCTAAAATTATTTTTTAAGGTTTAAGGTGCTAAACAATGTTGTTCAAAATGTCCAAAATATCGGATCAATCTTCCCGAACCAGCGTAATTCACCCACAGAAGTCATGCTCAAGGAATCAAGGCATTAATATTAATAGGTACGCAGGATGTCACCGGCAGTGCAGCGAATATTTTTATAATTTTAATCCATTGAGCCTATGATTGATATATATTGATAACCACTTAAATACATATTACTGTGTTTTACATGGTTTTTTGGAAATGGTTGATAAGGATATAGGTACGAATTAAAATAAAGGTTTGATATTTTTACTGTACTTTAGCTTAGTAAGTTAGGTAAAAAAAACAATAAGATTTAAATACAGTATAATTATTTTAGTACATCTATATTTTACTGCATTTAAATCTGTTTCCGGCATAAAAGTTGACATCTCTTCACTGGTTAATTAAGGGTTAAACTTAGATGTTTACTGTATTTTAATCAGTGAATTGTCAAAATTCGTAGCTGTAGTCGTTATTACGGCACTTTAGTTAGTTTTATCAAAATAATTCAGTGAATTTTTGTCATTTACTGTACGTGGAGGCTTCGGTTTTCAACTGTTCCCATCGTCGAAATCATAAACCGAGTATACACAAATCTGCGTCTTGTTGTACTGATTCTGCCTTACAAAAAAAACAAAAAATCGCAAAAATAGCACTTACCTACTGTGGTTTAGAATCTTCACGGCAGTAATTCTTGTCTTTTTAAAGTTACCTTATAAAAAATTTAAGGTTGTAAACAACATCCTTATAGATCTTCAAAATTATGGATCAAACTTCCCAGCATAAGTCACCCACAGAAGCATGTTCAAGGCATCAAGGCATTCCCGCCACAATGTACGCGGCATTAACACTTTAATACTCAAGATGTCACCGGCAGTGCGGTCGACATTTTCATAATCGGCCCCCGATATGCAAGGCACGGCCCGGCAAACGTTAAACTCGAAATAAATTAAAATTCCTTATACATACAAGCTGGGAAATCGTGAGGAAGCGGGAATGGCGGAACTTTTGTTTTAATTGTTTCAACTGCCCGTTTTTTGAGGCGTCATGTCAGAAAAGTTGAGATGTGTTTTTAATTGTAATTGAGTTTATTTTTATTTTAAATGAGAATGTTGAGGGATATAGTGGTGGAGACTTAGAAGAGATGGATGTAATGCGTGAAGAGCTATATGAAAAACAAGGAGTGCAAACTGAGATAACGGCGGGTAGGGATGTTTCTAAGAAAAATAATGATTGGGATAAGTCAAGAAATGAAATAAAAGAAATTAAAAATAACCTAAAACTTGATTTGATATTTTCTTTAGGTATAATTATACAGGGTGTAATTTACGTAATTATGTTTAGATACGCATTAAGGAAGTTCTGAAAAATTAGGCACTCCATTTAGTTTAGGTATTGAATTTTTATTCGATGAAAATAATTATTACGAATGCAATTTAATGTTATAACTTTACGTTATTTCATTTTGACATGGCTATAGTGGTGCGTCAATCAAAGCATGTCAGCGAATTTTATAAGCGTTACGTGTATATGTTGCACAACGCCATAAGTCACCATTCAACACGATTAAACTTGTAAAATAAACTTGTAAGTCCGTTTCCAGCTGTGAGGGTCAATATCGAATGCCCCAATATTAGTTCTTCAGCTATATTATCCGGTCATAAACAATAATAACTACTTTATAGGGTTGGTGAAAATACAACAAACTAATGACTTTACTTCCTTTTTTAATTGAAAATAAATAAATAATTCTATTGCGTTAACTATGAGCTAATAACACATGTCAGCATAAGTTATCCGTAATCGAATGCGAATGGGAATAATAGCGTTATCTATGCTGTAGCAAATTAAACCGACATAGTAGCACTGCCGCTCGTTTATGGGAATTAACTTGATTGCGTTAATTGACCGCATTAATCCGGTTTCAACTGGCTATAACTGGTTACAACCGGTTATTACCGGTAGGTGGTGGGGCGTGTGTTGGTATTTTTAGAGTAAATACTCAATTTTCTTAATAAAAAAGCAAAAGATTTGTGCACGCATTTTTTATTTATTTATCCGTTATTACAATCTTAAGGTATCAATCAAAACTTACCCTTAAAAATATGTAACATTTATTTAACTACAGACATATCATAAATCTTCTATTATGCGTTCAAAACCCGTAGGCACTGGCCAGCATTACCTGTGGTAGTAGGTGACAGCGATGACAGCTGTTAATTTTGGAAGATGTTCCAAATTTGGATCTCATTACTTTTCAATATTCGATAACGTAATTTCATTATGTATTGCTGTCACCTACTACCACAGGTAATGCTGGTCATTTACCTTTCGGCTTCTGAACCCATCTTAGACTTATAATAATAATATGTGTGTAGATAAAGTATCGTACGCGATTCTGCGTAATTGGCATTACGCAATCGTCACGTAAACAACCATACGCCAACCATAACCAACAATTGTTAATACAAACTCTTCAAACACAAAAATAATTTTGGCCGTCAAAATTACCTAACGTAGTGTGAAATTAAAAAAAATCACGCCCAAATTCAAACAATATTCCACGTACAATAGCAAAATAATACAAAATAAGCTTGATTTCTACGCGTGGAAGCGTTCAGAAGGGCCGGAACTGGCACCGTCACGATGCAATAATTTACGTGCCGATGGAAACGGGATGTTTTTGACATCGCCTCTAATAGCTTTTTAGGTCTACGGCCGGTGTTACACGTGAAATCAATAGGCAGTTGTTGTATTATTTTTATATATTTTTAATTTTATTATTTATTGTGCTGATTGTATGGGAAGTGTTTTTTTTTTTTTGGACAGGATTCGTCTTCTTTGGTCATCTTCTAAGGGTTGATTTTTCCCAATCCCCGGAAAGACATTACACTTTCCTTTTATTTGTCATTATGAGAAAAGGACAGACTCAAAAAAGATATCTGGAGATTAAAATACCTTTTATAGATCCTATGTAACTGTTTAAATCTTTTCTATGTTTTCTTTCACTATTTTAAAAGAAAACAAAATTCTTAGAATTTTCAAGTTTATTGTCAAAGAGTTTATTAATTTGTAGTAGAACTAAAAAAAATGTTGTTGCCCACGACTAAGGAGGTAAATTGAAAGTAGTTTTAAATAGAAATGATTACTACTATGTTATTAAAAAAATAAGTCATGCAATACGGCCTCGAAGAATAACGACGCGGTTCAACGAACGTATTTCGAATCCGTACAGAGGATTACGAGTTAATGCCTGAAAATTGAAAATGTTTCATTGAAAAAAAAATACTTGTTTGCGAACGTTAAAAGCTTTCTCTCTGATTCTTGGTATTGGTTTTTTTGGAGTAAATAGATATATTAGATCATAAAAATACTTTAATATAATGATATTATAATATAATCAATTGTGACGTTGTTTGTTCAAACCACTTTGACACAAAATTAATTTGTAATTACTGTTAGATGTTCTGTGTTAAATGATACTGAATCATCGCAATAGAGATCCCTCTAAACATGGCGTCCTTTTTTGTTGTTGTTTTGAAATGGTTTTTCATTTTCCGTGTTAACTAGGATTCTTTACACTCAGTAAATACATAATACTTTTCACATGTATTGTACTGTCAACGTTACGATACCTCTTATTAATTAAAAGTAACGGTGGTTGAGTTACAAAAAAAAGAATGCGAATATAAAGCTATATAATTTTACCTAGTAGAATAAAGCCTACGTACTTTTCTCTTTCTTGTTACGATTTTGATATATTGCTAAATTTTCATAAAAAAATATTACACAGCGCTTCTTCGACGTTGCGATCGAGTGTACGTTAAATTGAAATCTTTACTCCAAAAAATTACTGAACGCGAAAGGGTCATGAGGCGTTTCAAATAATATTACTCACAACCGGAACATTTCCACGACACCGAAGTAGTGAGAATAAAAAGGCAAATACTGAATTTATGGGCTCGATCAAGCGTGAACGCAGCGCGGGCGGGGCGCGGGCGGGCGCGGGGCATGCATATTTGATTCCATCATAAACTCAATTTACAGCTAATCTCATCTCAGATTGTCGAAGAAATAAAATTTCACACGCCGTTGGCTCTGTCGTGAATGTAAATAGGGGGTAGTGTGGGAGGGGGGGGGGGGGGGGGGGGGGGGGGTTGCACGTCACAGGGGGTGGCTAATAAAATATACGCGGCAGCGTTCACGGCTCATTTGGCATAAGACGGCCCCGCCGGCAAGCTTGCCGTCAATTTAATATTTCGCGTCTAATTCCAAGTACTAAATTAAAACGGCCCAGGCCTAATCTCACGGTCGACGTCGAATTTTTGTCCTCCTCTCACTTGATCGGTATCGGATTGATCGATTTTACGGGCCTACCGGTTCCGTTTCGTACGGTTGTAACTTTTTAGTGCTCCTTTTATTACGACAAACGATTTTAATCAAGCGAGTTTTTGTTCGCAGCGGACGCCATTAGCGACTTGAGTTGGAATAAAATTCGGAGTTAAGTCGCGTTCGACTTGAGAATTTGCTCTTAATTTTGTTTGATAGGTCGCGACCGTTTGCTGACCCTTTGGCAAATTAAGTGGATTTTACATTCATTCTGAAAATGTAATACTAAGTACACTAGATTTTCAAGCTAGCGAAGCGAAGACATTTGCGCGCGGTAGGACCTTGTGCAGGGTCCATCCGGATCGCTACCACCATCTTATCTATTAACCTACCGCCAAACAGCAGAGTTCGCATTGTTGTGTTCCGGTTTGGGGATAAGACAGCGGGTGTAATGACTAGCATAGAGGCATTCCATCTTAGTCCTCACGGTTGGCAACGCATTTTCAGTCTTAGGCTTGCAGTCTTGTGAATGCAAATGTCTATGGGTCACAGTTTCCACTTACCATCAGGTGGCCTGTGTGCTCGTTTGCATTCTCTATGATATAAATATTGTAAATATCCAAATCATTAATAATTAAGACATACTCCATTACTCTTCAATAACGAAGTGCCGCACTGGCAAAAAGTATACTATTTCAATTATAATTACTGTTTTCTTGAAGGTGCCTATTCTAGCCATTGTTATAAAAACTCTATTCTTATATTTATAGTTTACACTGAATTCAACACTCCAACGATCAAGTTCAAAAAGGGGTCTATAATACTGACAAATGCAACTCTTTCGAGGTGGCATGAATTTCTCATTGGAGGAAAACCGCTTGAAAGCGGGAAGCAAAGTTCGTTGGACGCCGCGGGTCCTTGTAAATTCTAACACATACGGAACTTTGAAGGCCGAATTTGAGTTGCAGATTGTTTGATCAAGTGTTTTTTAAAATTCCTGAACTTTTTGAAAATCGAAAAACGCCATGAATGATCGCAAAGTTTTTATCATGCAGTGAATCAACAGACAACCCGTGTCTGCGCTTATCGAAATTTTCTAGAGACTAAATTATAGATCCAAATACCAATAGATCATTGACAATTTTGAATTTATAAAGAATTTAAACGAAATGTAAAAGTGGCCAGGAACGCAAAAAGGAGGTAACAACCTCGTTACAATCCTTTTTTTGTGTGCGAGAGTACTATTTTCTTTTTTTATAGTAGAACAGAAAATTAAAATAAAACACTGGCTATTATTGTACCTAAATAAATCGTTTTAAATATCAAAGTAATAAAGGGATTTTAATAGGTATTCACTTTAAGTCATTAAACATAACTTTTAAATATGAATAGCATGTTATGAATATATTTTACTTTATTAAAATTTAATGACGGTATTTCATTATAGATTTAAGTATACTCCATGAATATATTACTGTGTTTCCATATCACCCGCGCGTAAAACATGCTAGTATTTAATCTTAATCCTATATAAATAATAACATAATCACATCACGTTTACTGACAGTAAAATCTTTATAGATTAAATAAGCTCATGCTGATAATTTTCTTCTGTTTTAATATACTTTTTTTTTTAAAAACATTATTTAAGACAATAAAAAAAAATATCACGTCATCATGGCGTTTTTATTCTATTTTTATATCATCACAAAGACCTAATTTTGCAGAGACCGCTAGAAAACTCAAGTAAACTTTATTGATTGAATCCATCGATTCTCAAAAAGAACACTGGAAACTCACAACTTTATCTTCTTGAGAGCGTACTTTTCTTAAAAATTTCCAAAGGATGCTTGGAAATTTTCTGAAAATCACTTTACAACTACGATTCTTTTCCGAACACTGCGAGTTTTCATGAGGAAAGTTTGTGTTGCTCGCATGCGGCCAAGTTTGGCAGATTGTAAATTATAATCTTGTTAAACACCCACTGGGGCTCAGGTTTTGAATACCTCTTGAGATACAAGATGAGGTTTAGCTATGTATAAATAATAGATTAAATAGATTAAGTTTATAACTTTCCCAATCTTTGCAGCTTCTGTAACAAAAATGGCATTGTTTTTTGTTTCCTTTAGAAGAAAACTATACAATCCAGTCAATACAATTGTCTTTTCTTAGGTCTTTTAAATATAATGTTAATTAGTAAGTAAGTAAGTAAGTAAGTAAAACATTAAATTTACAACAATAATACACATAAACATAAAATGAAAAAAAAAAGAAACGAAACCACAGGTAGCGTACAGCAAGTAATTTTCATAGGTCATGATTCCACGCAAATGAACTCAAGGTCCTAGAACGAAACCTTGCGGAATCTCATACTGGTTGACTATGCCATACCTTCAAACACAACCTGTCTTGCCTAAGCGTAACTTAATGCATAAGTAATTCTTCGCATCTCAAGCTGCTATCATCCCCGGTATGC
This sequence comes from Acleris sparsana, assembly GCA_923062465.1. Taxonomy (NCBI): domain Eukaryota; kingdom Metazoa; phylum Arthropoda; class Insecta; order Lepidoptera; family Tortricidae; genus Acleris; species Acleris sparsana. The sequence goes on from OV281288.1 coordinate 4,185,881, forward strand.
TTGCAACACGACACAGCATGCACTGCGCATGCATCTCTGGCTTAGCACCAAAGCCGGGTATCCCAACAATTTACCTGGCGCTGCATTTGATGTTGCTGTTTGTATGGGATTAGAATTTCTAGACGAGCTTGAGGAACAAATTGCTGATTGTACTAAATTAAATGGAAATTTCCTAGAACTTTGCCCAAGATTCTGGAAATTTGTTTCACCTTACCGCTACTTAACTGTGAAAACGAAACTGTATATTTTGAAAACAGTATTTAAAAGCTTCGAGTTTCAAATTAAATGTAATTTTGGCAAAGAATTTGAGATGAAAGCTTAATTTTAGTAATTTAATAAAATTGGGAACAAAATGCCTCCACTCATAACAATGGTTAGATTAAATCATTTTGGTGAAAAAAAAAAGATCGGAGCAAAGCAAAACTGTCTATTATTATAATGCTACTCGTAATTGCACTTTCCTGAGCTTTGTTGTATATTTCTTTACTCTTTACAAAAAAATGGGAAATTAAAAACCACAAAAAAGTTTTGCACTAAAAAGGACAGTAGGTATAGATAGATTGTTCCTATTGCTTAATATTTTGACTGCCGTTAATACTAGTAAAAGTAGTTTAATACTAGTAGTAGTTGGGGAAGGCCTACGTCCAGCAGAGGACGCCTTTCGGCTGACATGATGATGATGAATACTAGTACAATCCTTAAAGCACACAGAAAACAGAATGTAATAGTGACATACCAGTTAAAATTACCTATCCTCAAACAGTATGCTCTAAATTAAATAGGAGCAGATAGGTTTGCAAGAAGTAATCTCGAATTAGATGCCGCTGAGTTTGTTGAATTAGAATTCCTACATGACTGATTGAATGTCAGGGATGTAATCGACTCTACCTCTAATTGGTTTTCTCTGTACTCTACTTAGTCTTTTTAATGTTTGTTGTTTTTATATAAGTTTCAAAGAAGGAGGGTAATGTTTTTAAACTTAGTGTATGTATGATTCCTTATTTTTTTTCTTATAAAAGCTAAACGGATGGCCTGATTTCGCCCAAAAAGAAGTCGTTTGATTCGTCATAGCGACGCGAGTGTCACTGGGTTATTATATTTAAAAAAATGGTTTTTCAGTTTATAGTAAATGGGAAAAGGCCTTGAAAATTTGATTTTTGTTATTCTTTTTTAGTTTGTACTCTTAAGAATGCAACATTTATGCGTCTCAGATCCCACTTATCGTTACTTGGCTTGGGTGATCATTTGCTAACTCTATGCCATAAATGTGTTGCTAACTCTATGTGTTGCTAACTCTATGTTTTGAAATTCATCAATTAATTTTAACATACCTACATATCATTTTAAAGAGCTTATAAATACACATTATAAGCAGTATAAGTCATAACAGCGATAGGATTTAAAGCATGTTAAATAAGTATTTACATTTTAACTGCGTTAACTTCAGAACTTAGGCGGTGGAATTGTCAGTTTGAATTTACTACTGGTACGCGCGAAAATTGCAAACAGGTTTTAGTCTGGGTTTGTCGAACTAAGTAACTCACTTGCTTTTGCTATGTTTTAATGCTTTGCTTTTTACTAAATATTGTCACTTCTACTATTGTTTTTAGAATATGGAGTCGATTTTTGAATCTTACTATTTAGCCTATCTTCGAAGGGTCAGTCTTTGTCAAATCAAATCCAGGTCTATTAAAAAGCTTCTGCCCAAGTCGAAGACCGATTTGGCATAAATATAAAATAAATGTCGTCCCAGGCAAAACTGTATTTTTAAGAAAAAGTATATTGGGAATGGCAACAAAAATTATAACTTTTTACCAGAGGCTCTTAAATGTCAAGAACATCACATATTTAAAAAGAACCTGAAAAGCAAACTGGTCGGAATAACTTATTACACGCATGATGAATTTTTTGGAGTCCGTTCATTTGACCAAAAGTACATTTGACAAACGTATCATTTTACAAACTTTCATTTCGCAAAAACGGGTTTATGCTTAAACCATTACATATTGCATAGGTTAAATTTATTAAATAAGTTATGTTAGGTTACAATATCGACCACAAAAAACTTAAAAATAATACGGCGGGAAGTATCTCTTTGTGAAATGATGATTTAGTCAAACATTAGTGAACCGATTTTTGTAATGACAAAGTCTGAATGTAAATATGTTAAATTGTAACTTTCTTAATTCTTATTCTTTGTTAAATGTATTTACTATTTATAATGGTTTTAAATCTGATTGGTATTAATTTATTATAAGAACTTAATTGCTTTGCTATGTAACCATTTATTAATTTGATAATTTTAATTGTTTTCTCTTTTTGTACGCAAGGCAGAGCATAGAGGTTGCTTAACCTAAGTTAAGAACTATTATGTAAACTAACCTATGTTTCACAAAATAAATTACTTACTTACTTAACTTAAAAATAGATATTTTGTATCGCCATTATAAGTCGATTATAAAACCAGACGTATAATTGATTATGCTTGTGTTCAAGCTGCAGCGTACGTCGCTACATGCTAAACTAGATAGCTATGAACAATATAGAAGTTAATCCACGTCGAAAGGTAAATGCTAATCTATCCCCACGGGCTGATCGGAACATTCACGCATCAAATTGTCCGCGATCCCTCGGCTCCACGTGTTGGCAAACTAAACTACCGATGGAAATAAACGTTTTGAAGCGATATAAGAACGATATAGGTGCGATCCATACCTCGAGACTGAAAAGTTTAATTATAAACTCCGACGCCAAAAGAGGGATGGTATAAGTTTAGCATGAGTGTCTGTGTGTCTGTTTATGACATTGTAGCTCCTAAACGAATGGTTCTATTGAGACGTATCTTTTTTAATAGAAAGCTAGTTTACTTGTAATCGTTTTTGCTAGGTTTCATGAAAATCGGTTGCGCCGTTTATGCGATATCAGCTCTGAATGCAGAGGTCGCTAATACATCGGGGGTAACTATCTAAAATAGTTATTAAATGAGAATAAAAAGCAATAAAAATATAACGAAAAAGTTTGTTAAATTTTAAATGCCGAGACTTTATTACGTCATTTTATAAACTCTATACGTACTTATCCACAGATATCTAGGCTTTGAAGTGTCACAACAATACTTGGTCTACTTGTCCATTCCATGACAGGTTGCGACTTCATTCCCTATGGATGGTATTTCGTGGGATGAATTTACAATTCCAGGTTTCGCAGCCTTACCTAAAACAGAACAAGAGCAGCAATGTGCATGCACTGCGAAATCTGGCTCTGATTTCTCGATTGTGCCGTTTTATAAGGCCGAATAATTAGCGAGACTCGTGCTTCGCAAGTGACAACGTGAAACGTGAAATAGATACGGCGGTTGTTGTGTGATGCATCAAGCGCTGCGATAGGGTGTGGCGTAATTCTATAATGAATGTGTCACTTTGCTAGCAGTATTTAGCATAGTGCTATGAACGTTGCAGCATAACGTTCCACTAGATAGGGATAATATTAGTTACTGTTAAGCTAAAAGTAGCTGTCGACGTTTTTGTTTGTTACGTGCTAACCGTAAACGTAATGCATAGGATAAATAACGCATTTATGGTAAATGAATCACGGAAACTCCTAGTATTTTCCTTACATAACGAAACTTTTGACATTATTAAAACATCACCTAACCCCTCGGGGAAGCTTTATTCAGTAATTCTCGCAGATCAGCCCCTTCTATTGAGTTTTATTGAAATTTCGTATATCGTCGCGCCGTAATGGGCAATGCCGTACAAAATGCTCCAACGCGTCACAAGAAACGAGGCATACACGTTCTGGGGGTTAAAAAACCATTCCATTCTGCAATCATTTTGTGATTTCTTTGCTTATATTACTGTAACCCTAAAAGGCAATGTTCTTGGATCTAATTTCGTTGTTCATTGCTTGTGTTGCTTTTTATAGCTGTTGGTAATGTCTAAAATAAGACCAGGGAGTTATTATGCCATAGCTATGCAGTTCAGTTTACGGTGAGAGAAAAGGACAGAGTTATATAACCGAGCGAAGTAACCAACAAGATATTGTTGTACGTTCATTAGTATGTATATTTTGAGAGTAATCTATGTTCTGAGTTTCTTGCGGCGTTTCTTCTCAGCAGTGGTCTCAACTTGGGAAGCGCTGGTGGTATCTTGACGTGTAAAAGTGCCCGAGCGGCCTACTTACTGAATAAATTTCTTTTATCTTTTTTATCTTTATCTTTTAATATCTTAAGACAATTAACCAAAACCATCAATAGTTTCCAATACCACGCTATCAATATTTACGATGACGTATTAGGGCTAATTCTTCGTTTCAATCAACGCCCCCGTCTATTCCCTTAAAAGAACACTTTCAAAGATTCCCCAATCCCACACCTAATCTCTGGGTCGTCGCCCCAAGCCCCATTTTCCCCACTTTTTAGGGGAGTTAAAGTTATTGCGAATAACCGAGCGAGATGTGCCCAATCAAAAGTTAGTCTACTGGAAAACTGGGGAGGTATAGTTATATTTGATGTTACTGATGAGATTTTTGCTTCATAAACTTAAGATTTTGGCTTATTGAGGTGAGATGGATTACTTAAGTTCGAAGACCTAACATTTTACATTACTTAAGCAAGGTTCGTTAGGTTTCGTCGATATAATAAAGATGTTGATTGACGAAACGCGGTTTAAATAGTTAGAAGAGCCTTCGGATGGATATGTTTGCAATTTTATAAGCGATCTTACCTGTTGATCATGATAATCGAATGTAGAAACGCTACTTCTATTAAGTAACACTAAAAGGATTGTATAATATACTTTTAAAAGTTCAAACGTACGTCTATTTCAAACATTTTCTTTGAAACGAATTCGATTAAGTTATAAAATGGTTTATTAAATTTTACTTAGTTCTAAATTGATCTTGAATTCATTTTCTCTCGGCCTATTCAACCACAAAATTACTTTTTATACAAACTAAAATTCCAAATCATAATAAAGTCAATATCCGTTTTTCTAATAGCTGCAAATCAAATCAAATAGATAGATAGCCTTTACCGAAATCATTTTGCTTTCCCAACTAACTCGCAAAATATCGTGGAGCGAAAAAATATGGCCGTATATTTTACCAGATAATTCAATACCCCTTGACCGTAACTCAGCATAACACCAGTGCAAAAAGAACCAATAATATTGCCGAATATTCTTTATGCAGCAATATTTTAAATGTTTCTGAATCCGCTTGATTTTTCGCTTTTGATTCGTTCACTGGAATTAATGTCATCAATATTATTTATCATGTTGTTTAATTGATGATACGTTTTTGTATTTTTTTACTTTACTTGCATGAAATAATGAGTTTATTTATTAATTTACGTAGAAAAAAAGATAATTGATTCGACGCGAGATATCAATCGGAGTGACATAGTATTGAGTTGATACGGTTTTTCAAATGAAGTGAACGTTTGAAATATTACTTGGGTGCATATAGATGTTTATGTTTTCGAAGAACTTGATAGCGAGCTCCTATCTGGTACGAGCAAATATTTGATCTAAAAGCATTCTTGCTTTATTTGTTCCGGAGTCTTAGATATTTATTAGATGTTTTAGTTCTTGTTCATATCAAGAATTGGCATCGCTATTTATTAGAAATATCTATTGGAGCTGTTATTTTTGTGTAAGATTGTCCTCGGTTTTTTTTGGCAGCCTGTTTTTGTGTCCCACTGCTGGGCAAAGGCCTCCCCTCTTTTTCGCCACTTGTCCCTATCCAGAACGCACCCTTGCCAACCTCGCAAACGACTCTAGGTCGTCTTGCCATCTCTTTCTGGGTCTACGTCTGCTACGATGTCCGTCACGTGGAAGCCAATGGGTGGTTTTTTTGGCCCTTCTCCCGTTGCGCATGCGGCAGATATAGCCAGCCTACTCCCACTTTAACTTCACTGTCTTCACCCCAACAGCAACAATACCTGTAATATTTATTTATTTATTCAAAATTAAATGTTTAATTACATTCAGGGTATATCCAATCGCGGAATGGTCTTACCCATTAATACATTTAGAAAATGCGAACCAAGTATTTCCATACATATCGCCCAAGCCAGTCCGCTTCTATTTATATACTTCGTAATTTGTGCAACCTTGTCAACCGTATATCCGGGATAAGCTTTATTTACAAAAGGACAGAAGGATTTGTAAAGGAGTATAAATCATTTCGGTCGCAGGTCCCACAGAAATATGCGGTGGCTGAATTTATTTATAACTACAAATCGGCAAAAGAAACGAAATAAAACATTTGACAAACGTATTCAGTGCTGCGCAGTAGATGGAAGAATGGATAGCGGAATGGTTTTTAAACCCCCACCGCTAAAAAAAGGTGTATTATAAGTTTTACGTCCGTGTCAGTTTCTGTGTGTATATTTATCTCTGTGTCGGTGGTAACATAGCTTCCAAATGGATGAACCGATTGAATTGCTTTTTATTTGTTACATAGAAGGAAAACGAGCACACAGGCCACCTGATGGTAGGTATTTGCATTCTATAGGTGTATCTTAAAACTGCAATCCTACTACCGCAAATTTGTGCCCAACCCTGAGGACTAAGATAACCCTGGAATACCTCTAGTTATTTCACCGGTTGTTTTATCCCCCCACTGGAACACAATAATGCGAATACTGCTGCTTGGCGGTAGGTTAAAAGATAAGATGGTGGTAGCAATCCAGACGAACCCTGCACAAGATCCTACTACTACTGAAATTTACATTACTAAAACTAGTTTGATTACTATGGGTCTTAGTTAGGTTTCTTTAAAATTGGTTGGACCGTTTCAGTGATCAGCTTTGAAATGGAAAGGTCTTTATTATATCGGGGGTTTTTATTTACTTAGTATACTTAGTATAGTTCGTTTGCTCAGTGTGCATTGCAACCCTTTGATGTCGCCGACACCGTTTTGTAGCAATTGTAGAGGCAAATTGCATGAAAACTAGTTGAACTAACGAACTGTTGCAGCATAGTTCATTTTCGTTACTCAAATGAATAAAGTTACCGTTTCTTAATTATAAGTCGTAAACTATTTGTCTATTTGTGGCGGCACATCAAAGCATGCACACTATTTGAACGAACGAAGTATAGTTATATTGTAAAGTTTGTTACTCACGGAATGGTTTGGTAACTTAGCTGTGCTCCGAGTTACGTTGGGGAGCCATTCGTTTTAGCAATTACAGTGTGAAATGTAATAAACATATATGATTGATTGTTTTCCTAAAACACCAACCGCTGCCTGTGCCGCTGCCTTTGTTGAGAGCTGCGCCAAATCTGAAACCAGTACGATCCGGATTACTAAGATTTTAAAGTTTCTGATGAACAAAGTTTTTTTTAACGTAGAAAATTTTGCCTTGACTCAATAGTTTAATTTTTAAATCATCAAAGTATGAATTATTATTTATGAATTATTAAACGTTAAATTAACGATGCCTTTTTTTCTAAAGCCGAATTTTAAGAATGGGTGTCAATTTTACTGTTTCATTATTTAATTTTTCAGATTTGATAACAATAGAAACACGTTACTACTGCGTTGTGTTATCTTGCCAACACACACATTGTGTTGTGTTGTTAACAATAAGCATGAGGTCAAAGGCACAGTTATTAAAAAAAAAATACAGTCGTAATTTTCTCAACCAAATAAATGCAAATTGCAAAATATAGTTTGTCCACAATACGATTATTTTTAAAGTATTGACAACTTTTTTAGCCTCTACTATATCATCAGCTCCCTATAACTCAAACGAAAGCTTCGCCAATATGGCGTGACTTGGTCTCAACCTCGGTACGCTGAATTACAATGAATGTTTTTATGTGACGTCTCCGTGGCACGGTACAGTTAACTTGATATTTTATTAGCAGTATTATCAAAGTAGGCCAGAAGGGAAACGTACTGATTTTGGTGTTCAGAGCAAGTGCCTGTACTAGAAAATCTTCATACAAAATGCGAAAACGTTTCTCTCCAAATATATTGGAGATATCAGGAAAACCTATGTATGTACATTTTCCTTAGAAAAAAAACAATATCTGTCTTTATAATAATTACAACATAATTCAAAAATCGGGAAAATCGGACTTGATTTAGAGGGTGAGATTAGTTTACGCCCGGAGCTAATTTTGATTGGATTTTAGGGGCGCTTCACAATCCTCTCAAAGACCAACATCTGCCAGTTCACTTTTGCGGGTGGTAGGACCTTGTGCGGGGTCCGTCCGGATCGCTACCACCATCTTATCCATTAACCTACCGCCAAACAGCAGTGTTCGCATTGTTGTGTTCCGGTTTGGGGATAAGACAGCCGGTGTAATGACTAGCATAGAGGCATTCCATCTTAGTCCTTAGGGTTGGCAGCGCATTTGCAGTCTTAGGCTTGCAGTCTTGTGAATGCGAATGTCTATGGGTCACAGTTTCCACTTACCATCAGGTGGCCTGAGTGCTCGTCAGCCTTCCCTATGCCATAAAAAAAAAAGTTCCCATCTTGATTATTTAGTTATCTTAACATTATTTCATAAATCATGAATGAGAACTCATGTAACTAGTAATATTAGGGTAAGATATAAAATAAATAAAAATACATACACTTAAACCAACATGCAGTATCACAGCGAACGCGCGCCGGTTGAGGTCAGGATTTTGGTCTAAACCTTATTAGATTTTCGAGTATAATGCAGTTAATACACACAAAGTTCCAATACAATATTATATATATATTCCGATTTGAATTAAGCTTGTGTAATATGGAGTACACTAACACTGTTTTAAAAGAAATGCTGCAACATTTTTCTATTTACTACTAGACAATTTCTTCCGCAAGATATTGTTGACGATTTTGGAGCCAGCGGCAGTGACTAAAGCACTGCCAATGAGGTTATAAATACAATGTTGAAGTGTCTGGTGCTGGCTTTAATATATGGTTAAATCATATTTAGACGGATTCACGGGCAGTATGAATACCTAATATTATGATTTATTATTATTAGTATACAATTATAAGAAAAGTCCCCATTTAAACCAATTTGGAATACTTAATCAGAGATTAAATGGCAAAAATACATAAAATAATATAACCGCACGCATATTCTTCAGTTTCTCAACCTTGGCTTCTCGACAAGGTGCTTGACACTTGACGCTAACGTAAATGATTTTCGAAAACTGTCAAAATGTACGGAATTAACGTTCGACGCGACTGTCTGGCGGTTTGCATCAATGGTACACATTATCGACAACGATGACGTTAACCGGATTTATCTTGTCTGGAGCTAAACCCACATATATAAATACACATGGTAGATAACGCAAATGCATCTATTTCGCGTGTCCGAATCCGGATTTAAACCCCGACGAAGCATTCCACGGCTGTGAAAATTAAGAAAATGCCTCGTTACGTGATAATAAAGCAATGACTTTGAATCGATTTTGCGCGGAACACGAAAAATTCTCTTCTCTTGGTGTGTCCTAGTTGGTAGCAAAAAGTGACACGGTCGGTTTTCATACAGATTGACGTGTTTACTTTATCTATGTGTATTTATATCTGTGGCTAAACCGGTTTAAAACATCAACACGGCAGTACATCTTTATTGTAGTCAAATGCAAGCTATTACAAAACGACACTGGACGGTAAATAAGTTTCCACGCTCGTAAATCCGTATCGGTCCTCGTTTTTGCCGGCGTCGCGTGCTTTTTGTCTAATTTCCGATGCACTGTGAAGATTTATTTCCAAATGCTAGTATTATGATTTAAAAAGTTAAGTCCACCGGTTGGAACATGTTTCAGTTCGTTTATTAGATATACTACTCGTATTTGAGGTTGATTATTATGTGGGATGTAGTTTTGTTTTTAAATATGCTGTAGGCAAACGAGCGCACAGTATGCCATCTGATGGTAAGGAGGATCTATGGACCCATAGACATTTGCATTCTCAACACTACAATCTAAAGACTGCATTTCTAAGTTCGCGTTGCCAATGAGAGGACTAAGTTCAAATGCCTATATGACTTGGAGAAGAAGCTTTAAACATAAAACTATAAATAGTTTTGTTTTAAAAATGCCTTTGTATTATTGTTTAATTAACAAAATGCACAGTAGGTACTTCCTGCTTATGACAGTACGCTGACAGTATATATATGTCACTCGTGTTTCATACAAAAACGAAGACTGCCGATCGCTATTAAGAAAATGGTAGTACTGTAAATATTTCTCAATCATTAATATAAATACCTTTCAAGTTTTATATGTCTACTAAGTAGTAAATGTAACTTTTACAGAATGAATTCAATTCCTAACAGTCGTGACCAGACATTGTAGTTAAAGTTATCACTTTGCACCCAAGACAATAACAGTCGCATGCGTTTAGTAATGATATTTTTCAGCTCTATTCTAAAATTGGCGGCCGGTGCATAATTGCTTTCCAGTCCACAAAGGCCAGCAAAAACAATCAAAACAAAGCCGTGTCGTAATTGTAGCGTTGCGAATAGTTTTATTATTTAATTTTAAATATTACTTTTATTCTACGTTATGTAGTACATAACATAAATATACCATAATTACATGAATAAGGAATATTCATGACCTTTTCTTCACAACTTCAATTAAAGCTGACAAATGTAACAATCAGTTGAGAAAAAACATTTTTTGAATAGCTATAATAGCTATTCCTATCTCTTTCTATCAAAACAGAATTAAACATGGAGTTTATATAGCCGACGTGTTACATAACGTCATATGGAGTATCAGATTTCTCTGTATATTTACTGTCTAACAACTACAAGTAGTTGAAAATGCTTGTGTCATCATTATTTCTTGGTTTTAAATTTAAATTTCACTTTTGGTGATCTGGTCTTTGGTATGTTATATTTTGTTAAGAAATGCGATTTAAAAATGCCAGAGTCTTCTTGAGTTAGACCTAATAATTGCGGATTAAGTTTTGATACAATTTCACATTTCTGTGTTCAATTGAAAGGATTTACTTCCAATTACCAAAATTTTATAATAACAGATATCGATTGTGCCTATTTTATTATTTAATTAAAATGTCGTAAGACGAAGACAAACAAAGTGAACAGTTCTATTTTTTTTAACGTTACGTAAATCAAAACTAACAATCTATTTTGCAATTGCAATATACTGAGATTCTGCTTTAACATAAAAAAAAAACTTATTAAGTAAATGGTAAAGAAATACTTGATTGAATGTTCATTCAGTATTCAAGTATTTACTTGATTTATAAAACATAACCTTACCTAATTTGTAATTGAGTTTATTGTGCAATAAAGCGTTTACATACATACATAAGCCGTTGCTAATACTCGTAGGTATCGTTCTAACGTATTTAATTGTCACGGTTTTTAAACTCAATTGAGCTGTAGCATCTTCTACGCCGTAGCTTAATTTTCGTAGCAACTTTCGTAGCAAAATTACTCATTCTTAAGCGTACACCGTATCGATGGTATTGTGTAGTTTTTTCTAAATCTATGTTAATATTCTATCAATAAATTGGAGTTACTAAGTGGATAGGTTTATTTTTTATAATTTTCCGAACTAAGCTCTACTGACGGATATGATAGTTACAAATTATTCACGATATGCCGCAAAACAATTTAATGACTTTTATAGTTTGTCTATTCATTCATAAAATTTGGTCAAAATGGATTCTAGTACGGGATATGTAAATTACATGCAGTAATTAATATATAAGGTTACAAATATTGGGTAAACTGCTAATAAACAAGTTGGCAAATCTATTTTAATTTGGCGCTACAAATTATTTTAAAATTTCTGATAAATACACTCGTGGACAAATAATACGGGACAGAGTGCATTTTTGATACAAACGAGGCTATTTCGAAGCCTTGGTTCCTTGCCAGGGGTTGTTTTGAGTGAGGTTTAATGGTGGATACTCTGAGGATCGATAAAGGAGGTCAAAAGTTCTTCAGATGCCTAACTTATCACACAATCAGTTAACACCACAGCAAGGGAGTTTGGGTCAGTATTTGTATTTCCTTACATTTAAGATGTTTTTCTGAACATGCACTATTCTGGTGTTAACCGCAGATTCAATCGGGTATCCTAGGCACTTTGGAAGTCCTGTATCGATGCTCGGGGTATCCATCATCAGATTTCGCTAAAAGCATCCCCTGGCAAGGAACCAAGGCTTCAAAATACCCTTTTTTGTATGAAAAACGCACTCTGACCCATATTATTTTTCCACGAGTGTATTCACTGTCTTCTAACATTCAATAACACCGTTTACATATTCAACTAAGAAATTAACAAGAATCATCTCCTAATCTCAAAACTAACATCATAATAAGAAAACCGCAAACAAACCCCGGGTCCGAGGGCCGAGAACTTCGTAACTATCTCTATAGTTATGTAAACATGTTTGTTTTACCCTTCATCGGAAGATAATATAGCTGGCATATTGCCGAACGAACTCGTAATCGCAACCGACTTCAAAGTGAATCAATTGTTTTCATTTTGTACGCAGGTTTGCCTACGGCCTGTCAAAATGCTGAGTTGGGACCGTTTCGCAGCAATTTTTCTGTGTCTTGATATTTTTGTATCTATGTAATGTGGTTTTGTTTTGTTGCGAATAAATGTCTCTTTATTTTTATCTTTATCTTTAAAATGAAAACGATTGCGATTGCGAATGCGTTGACAATAAGCCTGCTGGATTTGGGCATCCGTCTAAGATAAAATCGTTAATCGTCGTTCCCTAAAGAACCAAATTTAACTATCGCCATTTTCAGTGATTGTGTATAGACAATTTTTAGGGTGCGCAAATAACCTCAAAATGATAACTGTGCAAAAATATAAAAAAACTGATTGAATTTCGTGGATGGATGGATGAATTCATTTAATTTTTATTATGCTTAATTAGTTTTAAAAAAGCTTTCAAGTTTGCTGTTGTCTAAATATTCAAGCCTTTAAAGCGTCAATTAACAAAAAAAAAAACTGCGCAACAAATTTGTAAGAAACTTTGTTGTAATAAATATTGTATTTTTGTATTGAACGTCGTTTGTTTTTCTCGCATTCAAAGTGAAAAGTAGAGTGTTTTTCGCGAGACTAAACCACCATAATGACACTCCAACTATAGCCACCATCGCTCAGCTCGCGTGGCTAAGCATCTCGTGTCATTATGGCTTGTTTTAGTCCCTAGTTTAACAATCTACTATTAAGCATATTAATTCCCCCATTTTATTGGCGACCTTTTCTTTCAACGCTAAGTAATATCTCTTACTAACTGCCTAATCAATTTTCCTAAAACCTAGCTTTTGATTCAAATGAAGTAGCTTTCTTTAAACAAACGCGTCTGTCCAATCTTTTGGAAGCTAACTACGATTCCTCAAACAGACACAGATACACAGATGTCACATGTTGCCGGTGAAACATTTTTTTGTAAAACTGGCCAATTACATGTTAATTATATAGTTCTTGTCATATGTTACAAAGGCAAAGACCCTATCAAAACACTTTTTGTTTCCCCAACACTAATACTTCACATCCCTTGGGCGTGAGCTGAAATATGACAATAAATGGGCACTAAAACACTTAGTGGGCGAATTTCGTTTGTAATTTATTCACCAACCGCGGTGGGGGATAATGGAAAAATTCCCGCATACATATTCATGGGGGTACAATGACTTCTTTGACTCCCTCGGGCAGGGTAAGTACGATTATACAACTACTGATTAAAAATACATGATTCTATAGATAATTGTTATAAAATTAGTACATTTATTGCTCAAAGAAACAACTAGGCAATAATGTTAGGATAACATTAATACATGATGTATAGAAAAATAACTGAAAACTAAAACTAAGCTTTAATAAACTGGACCTAAATAATAAAATAAGCTATCAAAGGCCCTGTTTTTTATCAGTAGGTAAGCTAACTAATCTTTAAAAATCGTAACTAATGGTTAAATCTCAAATGGGTCAAATTTTCGATTACTTTTTTGAATTTAAACAATTAGCTGGGTTAACTACTGTCAAACATAGGGCGCTCAAAATGGCCCCTGTAGCATTAAAACAAAGATGCTAGCAGCATTTTCTATTTCAATTGATTAACTGGATACTAAATAGGTAATAAATATGAGGAGACATCTCACACCAATTGACCAAATCCCAAATAAGCTCTAGGCTTGTACTTGGGTTACACAAATAAATCAGCTTGCAGAAGTGAATAAAACGAAACCTATTCAAAATTGAATTAATACAAGCAACAGATCGTGCTGAAATAATTATGTTTTATTAAACTGAAATAATTCCTACAAATTGTATTCAGAATCCAGAAGCAAATTAAATATGATTAATTGGCGGACCCGAATTATTAAATGACTGAATAATTTAAGTGCAGTACTTGTTGAAATAAATTTTATTCAGACCAATTTTCACTTTGTTATAATCAGAGAGAAGAATTATCGTGTCTCTTTTTAACAACGCTGATAGTGATTTCTTATTTATCAACTTCATAATACATAGTATTGATACAACACAATACAGAACACAAACATCAAAAGGAGAGTAGAGGTAAACAACAGGTGGTCCTATCGCTAGAAAGCGATCTCTTCCAGATAATCTTTGAGTTAAACGAAATATTGTTAAAAATTAATATAAAGAGGAAATAACAGTCCTGAGCCCTCAGTTGAGGTTGAGAGAAAGGGACAGAGCTTAGAAGTTATACAGCTCTATCCCTTTCTTCCTGCTGCTTTAGCACGTCTTCCCTGTCCCAAGTTAGTAACTTATAAAGAGAGCCACAAATAAAGGAGAGTTTACTTCCTTATTACATACATACATACATTATATCACGCCTGTTTCCCAGAGGGGTGGGCAGAGACTTCTTTCCACCTGCTGCGATCTTGGCAAATCTTTTTCGAGTCTTCCACATTCATACATCGAGTCATGCACGCACGTCGAGTTTGGGTAGTTAAGATTCGGCCCTTTTCCAGTAGTTCTCCGATTTGTTTCTTCCACTCACTTGAGCTCTGTATATCTCTTTTGTCAATCTTCTTTCATCAATTCTCACCAAATGACCGAACCATCGAAGCATGCCCTTTTCAATCTTAGTCACTTCATCTTCTTTTAGTCGTGACTTTTGATTCTCTATCAATCAGTTTCACACAACACATACTGCATGTCTTAATGCATGAAAAGTCAACATTAAAAACACTGAGGTTTATAAAACGTATGTTTGAAAGGAGAAAATATTTATACTCTGTGCATTAATGTTAATGATTTTTGGTATAGATAACGTTCATTTTCATGAGTATTATATTTTATCCACCATGTAACGGTATCACTCATCCTGTTTACGAGAAAAACTTAAAAAAACTTCTCGATTTTAAGAGAACCATATTTTAACATCTCTTTGCTTTTGAAAATTAAATTCACTATAGCTTTTTTAAATTCCCAAGAGCAAAAATGTCGACGTAGCCATCTTAATTTTTCCTTTTTATATCTAAATAAATTATCTAGCCCCAAGGGAATTTCCTTCAAAACGCTTTAAGTCATTCCGGCCGTAATCAAATAAAATCACCGGGTGGATTAGACGCGATCGAGACTGCCGTTTCAACATTATTGGATCAGTCTACTTTCTACCCTGAGTTCGATTATTAAGACTTCAATGTTACTAAAAAAAGGAAGGAATTATGACTTGGTGAAAAGATGTAATAACTTAGGCGTTTCTATTATTTTACGGTTAATATTTCTTAGATTATTTGCTAGCCAGTTAAATTATAGCAACAACATTTGCAGTATTTATGACTTTTTATAAATGTTTAAACCACATTTCACATCCATATTTTTACGAAAATGTAAGTTCATTAACCGAAACTGACTGGTAATTATGAGTGATGATGCTACATAGGTGTAATTAAACCAGGGAATTAATAGTACTCGAATCTTTATTGCGTCCACACTCTGGCTGGTATAGCACTTATAGCGACAGATGGCACAATGAGCGTGACAGGTATAGACAATCGAGAACTAATTAATACTGTGTACGGGGCCATTTGCAACGTCAAAAGATGGCGGATGTGTAATTTGTTTTAGTTTTTATTTTTGTGTATTTAGGTGTTCAAAGTTCTTTTTTGTTTGTGATTTGTACTTTTAATGCCTTTTGTTGCACAGTGATAGAAGACTTGGACTTATTTTGTGTATCCTGGCATCTTACTTCTCGTTTCAAGTGGACTCGCAGTGGTACAGAGGTTAAAACTATCTTGGCCTCTGTCCTACATATCACCGTACAACGTTGCCACCAATCTTCCTAGAGAAGATTGGATTGTGTTTTATTGCTATATTGATTTATACTTATAATTATATTACTTGACACTGGCGAAATCACTTCATTGTGGAAACGCCATATTCCCGCGGTAGTAACTGTTCAAGTCATCGCGGGGCAAAGAAAAAAAAAACAAACTGTGTACACGCTTTTTATTTTGAGAATTATTTTTTATGGCATAGAGAAGGCAATCGAGCACACAAGGCTACCTGATGATAAGTGGAAACTGTGACCCATAGACATTCGCATTCACAAGACTGCAAATGCGTTGCCAACCCTGAGGACTTAGATGGAATGCCTCTATGCTAGTCATTATACCGGCTGTCTTATCCCCATGCTTCTTCTAACGAAAAGAAATACTTTTTATTGTACACAACATAAAAATACGAATAATTTAATTTATTGTTTTTTTTTCATTAAAATAAATACCTACATGAAATATTAAAATAGTATAAAACAAAGTCACTTCCTGCCTTCAGTCAGTCTGTATGTACGCTAAGATCTTTAAACTGAAACGAAGCGAGGGCGGGTCGGTGGTAAACAATAAATCAGTTTGTGAACGTCCCATGACTGACTAACGTACGTTAAGTTTTGGGACACCCTGTATCATCATAATCAGGTTAAAAATCAATCCGTCGAATTGAAAAAGACCCAGATTAAGTCTCTCGCCTTAACATAATTTCTGTTAAAAGACATTTTTCACATCGCTCGCAATCTGAAAGGGCATTCTTGAACGCATCGACCTTTGTGGAGTTACGTCTTTACCCGCGATTGAATTTGGAATTAAGATGGATCATTGATAAATGAGGTGTCGGCGGTTTCAGAGATTCAAATGATTGATTTGAAATTCGATTTTTGATCTTTTTGATGAGAGTCGAGTGAATCATGTGAATTTTGCTACTGACTTGATGAAATGGGAATCGCAAGAGGGATGGAATTTAATCCGGTTTGATTTCTGATGACATTGCCATTGGCAAGATTGTTTAGCGGGTACATTTCGTTACGCAAATTGTTTCATAAGGAAATAACCAAATAAAATATTAATTCATTTGGTTTCTTTCGGAGATTTGCCGAAATTAATATTGTTGAAACAATATTTGTAAGTATTATTATTTTATTCTACTTTGTGTTTTTCTTACCTTTTTACAAAAAAAGTTTTTAAGATCTCGTAAAATGGTAACGAATATAACACGACTTATAATTATAACTTATAATATACCTCTAGGCTCATGGTAATTTATAAAAAATATGATCTCTCTCATAAACAAAACAAAGCAAAAACGTGATAAAACTATAAACGAAGAGCCTTTATTTCAATCCTTCTTTAAAACATCTTTACTATACTCTGACCCTATAAATATACGGTTGTAAAGTGTTTACAAAGTGAAACGTACGACGCCCCGCACATTACGGTTGACCACGAAAGATGGCGGTACTGTCGCCTTAACCGACATTCTTAATTTAATTTAAATTATGTTCTACTCTGAACCACCCCGTATTAGAAAGGAGAGGATTGCTTGGTTTTTTGTTCTCGTATTTTACTTTTGTAACTATAAATTAATGTTTTGCTTCCTGCAAATTGCGTACTGGGAGTCACGATGCATAAGCTAATGACAGATCGAGTGATTTTCGAATTACGACAAAATATGTAGGATTTGGCGTCAGCCTAAGATAGATGGCATTGACCGCTATGTCAACTCTATATATTTTGAACCGTTAGAAAACAAACATTAGCTGCATCTGCAACGTGCTATCGAAGTTTCCCACTCAGTTGCCATAGGTACTCTCAACTTCATTCCAATGAACTACGATTCCCAGCCATAACACCTTGGAAGATAGATCTCTCTTATTATTCTCCCTTCCTTCACCTCCACGCTAGTCATTTCACTGGTACCTTTACAGTAAATATACTCCGGAGCCA
Source organism: Acleris sparsana (assembly GCA_923062465.1). Taxonomy (NCBI): domain Eukaryota; kingdom Metazoa; phylum Arthropoda; class Insecta; order Lepidoptera; family Tortricidae; genus Acleris; species Acleris sparsana. The sequence continues at coordinate 4,204,093 of OV281288.1, forward strand.
AAATACCAGGTCAGAGTGCGTTTTCCATACAAACGAGACTATTTCAAAACTTTGGTTCCTCGCCAGGGGTTGTTTCTAGTGAGGTTTAATGGAGGATACTCCAAGGTTCAATAGAGAAGGTCAAAAGTTCTTAAGATACCTAACTGATCGCACAATCAGTTAACACCACAGCCGGATAGCATTTTGATTTCCTAACATTTTATTGCCATTTTAGATGTTTTTCAAATGTTTTTGAACATGCACCATTCCGGCGTTAACCACAGATTCATTCAGTTGGGTATCCTAGGCACTCTGGAAATCCTGTATCGATGCTCGCGGTATTCATCATCAGAATTCACTATAAGCATTCCCTGGCGAGGAACCAAGGCTTCTTTAGTATGAAAAACGCACCCTGACCCGTTTTTTTTGCTCCTGAGTGTATAATGACATGTATCCTAATAACTACCAGTAACTTAAAGTGTTCACTATCTAATAATTATAAAAAAAGCAAGTATCGTACAAAGAAAGGCAAGCTGTATAACGGTGTTCGGTGGCGCGATATATCACTGTGGTGGAATAAAAGCGCGATACGCGGCATAATGACGCGCTCAGTCCGCGTCGCGTTGCAAGTGGCTATCGCTTAATGTGTTACAGCAAAGTCACTTTAGTTATATTACCTTCACTCTCGCAAATCGACTTTCATTGTTAATAATCATGCCGAGAGAATTTTTTGACAAAATTAATTGTCTATGTCGTTTCAAAGTAAACCAACAAAGAGGTTTTGACTATGGTAAACGTGAGAAAGTTTTAGAAACCAAAGAATGTAGAAAAGGAAAGATGATATGACAGGAAAAGGAAAAAGAGGAAGAGGAAGACCTAGGCTTACTTACTCCAGCAAAATAAGACAGAAAGCCGTGTTGTATCAGGAGGTGAAAACGCTGGCAGAGAACAAAGAAAAGTGGAAATGACTCCATCTACAAGATCCTTTTTTAGGTTAAATGATGATGTCATCCCCAAGGAATAAAGCTATAGTAAGTTCAAAAAAAGTACAATTAAAACATTTCTTTACATAGAACAAAATTGAATTTTTGTTCTATCCTTTGTAACGATTTTTCATACATAAAGAAAAGGAACGAGTGACTTAATTCTCTTTAAAATGGTTCTAAATACGACGGTAAAACATTTTTTTTCTAAATATATCGTAACCGAGTTCAAATAATCTAAAATTCATTCTGTAACATATGTGTGTGAAAAATCTTTAACATGTTTAAGGGTATTTGAGGACCCTCGTACTAATACCGATGTTCAACTTAAATGCTCATATAGGATAAGTAATAAGATTTAATTTCTTATTTAACGTAGCTTTCAAATACCGCTTAATTTCTTTATACGACCTCTATAGAACCTGTTTAGCCTTAAAAGGCTCGCTGGAGACAAAATCTGCCTGTCATAATTTCATAACGACTTTTGTGTCGCAAATTAATAAGTGATAGTTTTATAACTATGCCGGTAACAAAGTTAATAAGTGCGCTTTCTCCATCTTACCTTTTCTTTATACAGATGAACCAATTTGGGCACCTTTCGACTCCATAGGACCTTTTATGTAATTACCTCTCATTCAGCTGTTCGAATGTGCAAGTTTTCCGACGACGTTTTCATTCACAGATAAAAGCATTGGGAGATGCACTTAAATTTAAAAAAAACTTATTGGTACGGTTGTCCTTATAAGTACTTTGTCACTTAAACAGCATGTATGAACTGCTGCATTAATCTTTCAAAGGCGTTAAAGCCACAAGATACAAAAACGTGCAGCTACTTACTACCTCTATAAGGCAGACTGTTAATGGAAGACACTATATGGACGTTCCGCTCTTCTACCACACTTAAGTAATATTTGCAACGTCCCAACTATTAAAACCTATTACAAAACTAAGAAGTTAATTGTTATTACACGTTTGTACAAAGAAGCTATATAGCGGTGGTCGGCGCCGCTATATCTCTGCGTGGAACAAAGGCGGAGGTGTAATGAGCCGCTCAGTCTGCGTTGTGGAAGTGGCGACCACTTAGTTAATAGCAGCGATGCTATTTCAACTGATTACTGCGCTCTTATAAGGCCTAAGTCACTTGTAAGAAAATGCTTATAATAAAAAGTTAGTTTTTTTTAAACATTCCGATTTTAAACTTTATCGTTGTTTCTTTTGGCAGATGGAAAAGGTTCATTCAGTGCTACAATAAAATCTACATAAATGACGGGTAATTTTTTTTTTCTTATCGTAATATAAGTCTTCCAATGGGGTAGGCAGAGACTACGGAACGCCAGGTGCCCCGGTCTAAACATACCTACAACTTTCGCTTCCTCTACATTCATCAACTTCTTCATGCACACAATATTCTCAAATTAACACCGTAATGGTTACCACTCATTATGTTGTCATGGTTACTGGCGTGGCTTTTTGTATAATCATGAAGGGGTTTTGAGGGCCACCGGACTGATAAGAGAGGAGAGCGCTGCCAGTCCATCTAACTAATATTTTATGAAATAAATTGATAACAAATATTTATTCCAGACTTCTGAAAAATTGCGTGTGAGTGTGTAGTTTTATGTTATTTTTAAATAGTTAATTACCTTACCAGCTTCTTCTGCGTTGAATCAGTAATACGCTACACCTCCATTTTGTTGATCATGCCATAGTTTTTTTTCGAGACTACAGAATATCCTATGTGCTAATTCAGGGTATGAGCTTTCACCATTCAAATCCATTTAGGCGTAAGTGGGTAAGAAATTGCATAAATTCAAGTGTTGTTTTTTGTTTTGATTGTTATATGAATCTAGTTTCATAGACTATGTGGCCTCTCTCTTTCTCTCTGATCGTACCGCATGTCTGAGTATCGTGGTCATCAGAGGACGATCTACACTTGGAGTGTAGCTTGGTGTGTAGTGTGTGTGTTGGTATGTTATCGTGTGTCCTAATCGAAAGCAATACTCAAGCAGCGAGCCGAGTGGCACAGGTTCTGTGCCCTCGCGGCAAACTTTGGGGAGGCCTATATTCAGCAGTGGACAGTCTTTCGGCTGAAATGACTTATGTACCTATGAATGAAACTTTGTAAGAACTCGGCGTCGACGGGCTCATATAAGGACCATATTGATTTTGACATAGTATCGTATTGCGCTAGCTTTTGCTCGCGACTGCATCCGCGTAGATTTCGATTTTATTTTCCGGGATAAAAACTAGCATATGTATTAATCCAGAGTATTAGCTATCTCCATTACGAATTTCATCTAAATCTGTCCAGCCGCTGCAGCGTGAAGGAATAATAAATATACTACTATTAATACAATACAATAGTCAAAAGCAATTAGGTTTAGCCTAAGTAGAATAAACCCCAGATTCAAATCAGCGTTTTAAATAAAACCAAACTCGCTGTAACTATAGCAACGTTGTGAATGCTTGCACTTGGCAAAATTATTAGGGTAAACGTACACTGGCGTGTATTGCGATGCTGAGCGATTGCCCGTTGTCGGCAGACGCTGGAATTAATGGGGAAGATAAATTTATCTCGCGGTTCAGCTTCAGCAAGCGAATTTTCTAGTAGCTGTCGTGTAAGGAATTGTGGTTGCAGGGGTATTTATTTATGTCTTGAAAAAAGATATAATATTGGTCTTGTTCTAAACCAGGATTCCTGGTATGAATGTATAAATAAATTACATTTTTTTATGATAAAACAGGAAACCTAGTAAGTAAAAGAAAAAAGTACACGCGGGATACTCACATGCAATTTGTTACATTATTAGATTTATGTAAACAGTTTATTGTACTAGAAAAATATTACCGAAAGCAGTACAAAGGCGAACTTAATCCTTTAAGGGATCTCTTCCAGTTAACCTTAGCTTATCTTATATTAATAAAATTTAATCCTATAAGATTCAATAAATCCAGCAAAATTCAAGGAATCCTTTCGGATTTGTTTACTTTGTTATACTGGATTAATTTGTCTTGGCTAATCCATTTTTTTATAGAAGTCATAAATACGCTTCTGAGTATTAGGTACCTACTAATTGTCAAAGTCATGTCGTGCACATAAAGACCGGTAATCCTTTAAGTAAGTTTTCCCTACCAATCTTCATTTTGTGACAGCTCACTGGCTAGATTCAAAGCCGTTTAATATAGTTATAAAAAAAACGCAACCCATCCTAAACTATAAATAAACATGTCACAATAATCCTCCGGTTCCTCTTACCGATCATTCAATCGGAATAACTCAACTAATAAAATAACCCACTCGCACGTGTTTGCCGATATTCCCCGCTCCCCCCAGTGTTCCATCTCGCCCGGGCTCCCCACAAAGGGTAACTGCGCCGATTCGCGAACAATATTTTTCCTAGCTCTGTCAACGCTCCGTTCGCTTTTTTGATCGGGAGTTTTATTCAGGGTTTCGGTGTAATGAGAATAATTTATTTTGAGGTTCGATTGTTTAATTATTTGTTGGTAAAGTTATAGTATTCAAGGGACTGCTAGTTAGGGAAACTTAAGGGAGTACACTCTCGCTATATTAACATTTGTCAATGGAATATGAATCTATTACGAATGAGATAAAGTCAATTTTCTAATTTGATAATTATCACAAAAACAAAAGAAATTACACTTTAGTTTCTTTGCACTTGATCTTTATTTGTACCGTATTGTGTTTTTACTAAGTATTAAGTCCAAGGAAAAAGTAAAGTTTTCGTAAGTAAAGTATCATTACTATAAAACGTAGAAGGAAAATTTAAATGTACTTACACGCTGTATAATTATTTGTACAAATTGTCTGCAGAACCAACACTCAATTCATATTTCTTTCTTAACGGCCATGTCATGTATTTCGTAGCATTTTGTATTGGATTTGTTTCGACAAAGGCAAGTAACGCCGACTTTGGCGGGAAAAGGGAGGTTTATTCTGTTAAGACCCGGTTTTCTTCTATTTCGGATTTATTTCCTATCGTACCTAGTTATGACTTCTGTTGTGGTTTTACGTGTTTCCTTTTTAGCTAAAGGTAGTTTTGAATGTACTTAGTTCCTTTGTCTTAATGAAAATTCACCTTAAAAACTTGTTTTCTTAATGAAAATCTCACGTTTTACTGTGTTTCAGTTGGTGCTTCGGCCAGGCATCTTCTTCATGTTTTGTTTTTTCTCTTTGTCTCTCTATATTATTTGACCTACTTGCTGCGAACTCTTCTCTTCTGCCTATTATATAGACCTATACTTACATTTTTTATCTGTTGCACCATCAAGATAAACACCAACGCATGCTGAAACAATTTGCATTTATTTACTGTAAGAGTTGTAAATGTTACAATAATATCTCCAAAACGTCAGAGTAAATCAAACCTATTTTAACACGATTAACTCCACCAATACCCAAACAGATCTATTCGAGGATTTGGGGCCGAAGTCACGCAACCGTAGGCAGAAAGCCACTGTCACCTCCGCTTACCTTTCTGGATTGTGCTATTTCTCACACGCCGCGGAAATAGTTGGTGACACGCATTACTCACGAGCCTTACTACGGGTGTTTATTTACAGGCGGGAACTTATTTTTCGCTGCACGCTGTATATTGCTACCTGTGAAATTAGGCAATAATATTTTACGATAATTTATCTAAGTACACAGACAGATGTAAGATTTTTTTAACTTATCAGGATTCAGGCACGTCGGAATTTTTGCCATACAAAGTACGAGTATCTTTCTATAGTTTTGGAAGTATGTCTTATGAACTAAAACGTACCTAATATGTTTTAATTGTTAGCTTGTACTTTGAGTGTGGCGTAATTAATCATTTTAGTATTACCAAAAACATCATTACACCATCAGCCGAAAGACATCACCCCCTAGGCATGCTTCCCAAAGTACGCAAGTATGACTGGTCCCGTATTACCAAGTATTTCACGACCACGAAACGTCTTCCCTCGTCACTGGCGACATAGTATCGTAAACCAACGGTAGCCAAAAGGGCCCGATGAGTTACAGTCCACTTACCGAGCGAATTCGCGAAAGAGCAAAGTTCTTAAGTTGCTCTATGGTAATATCATGAAGATTTATAATAATTTTCCCCCTCAACTTGTGGGGGAGTTTTTTCGTTGGCTAATGCGGGTTTTTTACGATTAAATTAGCTGATGAAGCTAAGAAAGTGTTAAGTTTGGAATATACGATGAGTTTGTGGACAACGCGATTAGCATACGACGCTTGCAGTCCCAAGTTTATTCCTGTATGGGTAAATATTGTTGTGATGATTGGAGATATTCTAAGGCTGCCGTTCCACTGAGGCGGAGACGAGCGGAGCGGAGCTGTGCCAATATTAACCAATAGAATCTAAGCTAACGTGCGCAGGGCGCGCTAGACGTGACCGCATGCGCCTTCAATTGATTTATATTGGCGCAGTAGCTCCGCTCGTCTCCGCCTCAGTGGAAAGGCAGCAGTTCTTCATTACCATATACCCGTAGTAGGTAACAAGCCTAAGGCTTGGATTGGCACTAGAGCCAATTGGAATAGATTGTACCCATATATTAAAATTAAATTAAAATTAAAATTTATTTATTTCATTAACAATTGGTTGTTGTTTACAATGTTGTTGAGACCTCCTAGTAGGTACTAAGACCTGTGACAGGAGACAGGAGATATATATACGTACTTATTTTATATGTTTTATTTTATTTGACAGTTGCCAATTCGGATCAGTGTTTTCTAATTTAAAATATCTGTTAGCTTTAACTTATTGATATCATATTCTGACCGTGTTAGACTAATATCAAGTTTCGAGTTTATATTAAAAAAACAGAACACTGACCCATATTCTCCTGTAAATAAGTACCTATATACATAATTTTAGATAATATTCTTAATAACATTTATATTAGAAAGGAATCAACAAATATTACGTTCATGGTGTTCTTAATTATAATGTCTCGTGATTGTAAATGTATAAGCTTCAGTGCTCACTTACTATCTGGTGGATGCCGCCTCTATGATAAAAAGAAAGATTAAAATAATCATATACCAACCACTACATATAGTACATGATAACTTGACCAAATAATCGAATCAATGAAATTATGAACGTTTTCAGTTAAGCTATTAATATTTCAGTAAGAGTCTTTAACGGAATAAAATTTCACAGTCAAATTTTCCGTTAAAATATTAACGTATCAGAGATTCGTTTTAAAATTTAAACGTTTACGCGGAGCTCGTTCAACGAAAGCATACTTTAATATTTATAAAAATCGGTCAATTACCAATCAAAATCGTGCATCAAGGGTTTCGTACCATACGTACAATTATGCGACTCTTGAAAAATATTCAACCAGTAAAGTTCAGCAGTAAAACATGACCAGTCGGCTCCTAAAACATCAAGTAGATTTCATTTTTAAACACAGCAGTCTTACACCTAATTGAGGTTTATCTGTGGCAAACTAGGAACCCTTACAGTTTCGCCACGTCCGTCCGTCCGTCCGTCGTCAGCCTAGTTCAGAGACTCTAAGTTAAAAGTACTAAGGGTCTCGCCAACATAGTGGTTAAATAAAATCTTGGTTTTTTTTTAATTATTTTACCTCCCCTATACGTAACGTCACCAACCGGGTGAGGTGGAAATCTTTGGGAGAGGCCTATGTTCAGCAGTGGACGACCTATGGCTGAAATGATGATGATGATGATGATACGTAACGTGGGAATGTATTTTCTTTCTCGTCTAACGCATAGCGTGGGGTATCGTTGGATAGGTATTTCAAAATCATTGCCGGTTTGTGGAAACAATTTTGCGATTAAGGGATTCGTTCATGAAATAAACTTTAAAGCGCTAAGTTTTGTTAAGAGTCAAGTGTCCAAAATATCTTAAATGAATTTTATAGGAAAACTATCACGACTAAGACTTCATTGGTTCTTGAGTTACAAACGGTTTAAATGCTTATACCTACTGAAAACTTATTTGCGGTTTTGGTAAACTGACCGCGACCTATGTCGATGTATGGGGGTAACAGTTTTCCAACGGCATAGCTAAGTATGTCGCGAGGTCTAATTAGTTTGTAGTAACGCCTTCGGAACTCTACACTGAGCATGGTTCGACATGCTCTTGCCCTGTTTTTTAAATTAAGTCACCACTCATAAAAACACCTTGTACAAAATTTAAATTTCAGGGTTGTTCGTGGTGCATTTGGTTTGGCCAAGAGCCAAAATTTCCTTCCCTCTCAACCCTAGTCTAATTTTCCATCTCATCTTTTAAAGCTTTGGTAAATATTATTTAACTACCAACGAGGTGCGGTGCTCTACTAACAAGGAAAGGTACCCAACTGTCCGGCTCCGATATTGTTGATTTTGATATATGTTAGAGAGTAGTTTAAAATAACAGACTCGTTTTTTTTTAGCGGCCCAATCTCAACCTGTTGGGAGAAATTGACCTCCAAAGTACTCAAAAGTGACTAAACCCTCTATAGAGATATTTAAAAAAAATGCAAGTTTCATAGCGGTTTGATTATAAATGTTTTTGAGAAGATGAAAAAACAATGAGCGCGTGTTTTGTTATATCGGATAAAACTCATATTTAATAAAAAAATCCCTTCAAAGCTCATTGAAGATACACTTCCTGTGGTTTTTTTTTATAATATTAGTTTTAGCCGATATAACAAAACGCGTGCTCATTATTTTTTCATCTTCTTAAACATTTATAATCAAACCGCTATGGAACGTGCAATTTTTTTTTAAATATCTCTATATAAATTAGAGGGTTTAGTCACTTTTCAGTACTTTGGAGGTCAATTTCTCACAACAGGTTGAGTTTGGGCCGGCAAAAAAAATACGTGTCTGTTATTTTAAACTACTCTCTAACATATATCAAAATCAATAAAATCGGAGCCGGACAGTTCGGACCTTTCCTTGTAAGTAAAAGCTAAAAACCCAATATCTCAAAATACAATATGTAAAGTAGATTTAATTTTCTCCCATTTATTACAAGGGCATACTGCTGTGGAACTTAATAGCTTAAAACCCAAAATTTTCCAGTCTAGCCAAAATATTGCGAATAAATTTTGATGTGGCGCACTCCATTCTAAAGCCAGGCTCTGACTTTATATGCTTTATGCTATAGTACAGGCACGGTGCTCTTATTATTTACAATAAAAAAAATGCAATAATGCTGATATAATATGTGTCCTCGCGGCAGTGAAACGGACACTGGCGCAGCAAAAAGCTGAGGTGTCAGACACCTACAGCGCTGACTTTCAGCCAGTCCCGGCAGTGACAATTAAGGTCAGTTGTAGACACAATAGACTGTTCATCTGTAGTTATAGATAAACCATCGCAAACTAGTCAGCTTGCGAGCGTTTGCACTGACCCAATATGTACGATCGACCAAGAATGTCCTTTACCGCATTTTGACTCTATTTAAACGATATTAAGATCCAAAATTGACAAATGACAAATCTTTAATCAACATGGCGAAATGAAAAAATAATAGAGAAAATACTTCAAACATTATAAGTACTGTGATGTCAGAAAAGAGGCTGGACTAAGCATTTTGCTCCAGAGCGTACACGTTGCAGCGCTGGTTTGGCTATGAAATATAAAAAAATCTAGTTGGGATGGAACAGGCGTGTAAATGTTCATTACATTATGGGTACATTATTAACTACATTTAAACATTAACAACTGACTTACTGCTATTGATTTAGAGCTTACCTATATAACTAATCAGTTTGCGAGCGTTTGCACTGGCCCATCATGTTTAGTCCACCAAGAAAGTCCTTTATCACTTTTCAACTCTATTTTGTTTGACATAAAGGTCCAAAATTGGTAAATAACTTTCTTTGTCAACTGTACATAATAACATTACGTAATAAAAAACCCCAAAATAATAACCGCGTACCCTGCATATTGTTCAAGAATGATTTAGAAAGGAAATATTCGTAGAACAGTTGATTATATCCTCTCAGCTATAAAACACAGTTATCACGAGGCATGTGACACCGCAAAACACCACGGAACCCTCCGCCATTAGCAATGCAAATTTGGGGACACATGCGGGAAAGAATTCTCTTTTATGTTAGGTACTAGGTTATGGTGTAAGTTTAATATGAATTATGACGTCAACGGAAATGTTTGTTTTGAAGTGGCACCAGGATGATCGGCTAAAGATTGTTAGGGTCCTAGTGTAATTTGTATAAGTCTTCCGAATATGAAGTGAAAAACGGTTTAAGTGAAGTATACTCCGTTCATGTATCCCCTTATACGGGGTAACTTCAAATTGGTAAATCAAAACACTTGATTTTGGCTCAATTAATGACGAATAGTGCACTACACTAACTCAGTGGTTAAAATTAGCCGTAGTAATTTATCAATCGTAGTTTTTATGGTTACCCTACAATAAATACATAAATGTCGTACCTATCACTCGTTTTCAATCTAATTTAAACATAGTGGCAGGGTAACCGCACCAAGACAAAAAATTAGGATAAATTTGTGTTAAGCTAGACTGAGTGCGGAATAGGGGCAGACTGAAAACCAGCGCTGCGAAGACTCGAGCACTCGCCCGCGCTCGCAGCACATGCTGAGTCTGTGCCTTTTGTCACACCTTTTTTTATGTATAAAATTTTGTTATTTAGTATTTTACTGGTTTTTTGGGTGACAGTAAATATTCTTATTCTTATTCTTATAAATTATAAATTGGAAAAAACATACGTTTCATTCAATTAACAGCATGAGACTTAGAGGCTTTTAGTTCAGCGAAGATGTGTGTGAAACATTGGTTTTGTATACCAATATGACGTCACACGGTATACGTTTTTTTATAACGAGTTAAGTCGACTTGTACCGTTTTTCACTGGGACCCCAGTCACTGCACCAAGCATACGCCGAATATGCAGTGCCACCACTCTTCGACTCGTTGTTTTTCACTCTTCGATTTGGAAAAACAAAATACTTTAGTTTATTATAAAACAGAATTATAGTGATGTGGGCGCCACTGGCGGCTTGGCGTTTGCTCGGTACAGTCTTACCCAGAATAACTTAAATTTTGTCTCTGAAATTAACTACATACCTAGTAAAGAAGCAACGTTATTTTTTTAGATTTTGATGAATTCTGTGGAAAAACTATAATGCTAAAGACAAGTGAAAAACATTCCTAAAATGTTACCCTGGTGGTACGTTATGTAATTAAATTGCTGTGTTTTTCTTAATTTTTCGTTTGCTAGAAACTAAAAAAAGAAAGAAGCTTTCTCATCACAGCTCCTGGTGACATTTAACCAAATTTTATTTCCACTGAAACAATCACTCTGGCTAGAAACGACGTTTACACGACATAATTGGAAATCTGTAAAAGACTTTCCAAAGTAAATCCAACCCTAGCAGTCGGACCTTAGATTTATTACTGGAAAACCATTTTTTTGCTTAAAAAACATTTGTCCGGAAGGCAATCTGTCCGTCTGTCACTGTGTGACTCACGCGCGACGCAAAGTCGGTGATTCTTCTTTGTAATACTGATTGACGTGCTCTGATAAGCTAAATTCGACGTTGATCCCAGCGGCTTATGGTGCAGAGTCGGGTGATTGATGTGACAAACGAAGTAGATAGACGATAAGGTTCTATATTAGTATCAGAAATAGATTTTAATTTGATAATTGAACAGAATTAATGGGATAATTAACTTGTGAGAGTTTTTTTTTGGGCATAAAAGCACATCTCGTCATAGTTTTCTCACTCTAGATAATTATTAGGTGATAAATATTTTCAAATCAAACGAGGGCTCACATTTATAAAAAAAATACGTCTACCTGGACACAAAAAAAAACAAGCAAGTAAAACAAAGTTAAAAAAATATTGCACATCACTTTTCAATTGTTTATATTTTAATAAAGTTAATAAATGACCCTATTTTAGAAAATCTGTTATCCCTAAATCAATTGCAAAATCTACGCAGACGCACTATAGGTACATACATACCACATACCATAAAGTTAATAATAATTTCAATAACCCGACGACAGCCGCGGGTTATTTCCCGGCGGCAATGCACCGCACAGGAAACCATGCATTTCGAATTATCGTAGGACTTTAAAAAAAGAAAAGTAAACCGATGTTTTTATCCTTCCGTTTGTTTATATTTTCATTATAGTATTAAGATTGCTTACGTAATTAAGTGATATGTGTAAAAGCCCCTGAAGTATTTGCAATTGACTTCCAGAACTGAAAAGTCGTAAACTGCCCAACATAATTTTCATCAAACCACACTAAATGTTCTTTCTTTTTATTTTTTAAATTTAGACTTAGATACTAGTATCAGATATTATTAAAGTAGAGGTACCAACTTGAACTAAATACTGCAAAAAAAAAACGATTGTACGATTTTACTTAAAAAATCAATTGATTAAAAAAGCTAAATTTACAAGTATACCATGGTGTAATTCGTAATTCAGTAGGTCGGCAACAGCCGCCGGCTATTCGCGAAGGGTGAGGTAGAAAGAGCAAGGGAGATTTCTTTTTTTGCTAATCACGTACTATAAACCGCTAATATTGACATCGTTAACGGTATCAGAATATATCATCTATAGGGTAACTGAAACGTGAAAACTGTGCTATAATGAGCATTGCCATGGTAATAACAGTTCTATTATTATTATTATAGCATTGTTTTAAGTGTTGTAACTATGGTTACGGGCATAAACAATGTAAATTATGGTGTTTGGTGATCAACTGACATCTCAATTTTTATTTATGCTTATCAAAAACTGTTTTTACATCTTTTTAAATGTATTAAAATGAAATAAAAAAAATACAATAAAAGTAATTGGTTCAGCTGTTTAAAATAATAATATGGTAATATGGCGGCACTAGAAATGAAGTTTAGAGAATAAAATTTGACATTCCAATTCTTATAAGTACTTTATTAAGTCTCCGTTTAACTAAACCAAAGTATTTAAAAAGCAATACAAACGTGCCATGAAGTTAATATGAGGACTGAGCAACAGCCGTCGGCTATTTCCAACGTCCAGCCCGCAAACCCTGCAATTCGAATTATCGCCACACGGACAAACACTGTGTGCAGAACACTGCCGTATTACTCAAGAAGGAGGCGAAACGCATTTTAAATCTAATGAGGTTACAAATAAAGTATAAAATGCTTCGATTATTACATTGCAGTTAAATTTCTTTGGAATTAAGGGCGAACAGCAAGGATATCAGACTATGACGAAATAGATGCTAAACTGCATTCGATTGTGCGTCTATATAGCTGTTGCCCGCGACTATGCGTGGAAAATTACTCATTAGGGATAATGTAGAATTCTAAAGTGAAAGAATTTTTCAAATCGGTTCAATAGTTTTGGAACGTATTCAATGCAAAAAAACAAACAAATCTTTCCTCTTTATAACATTCGTGTAGATTTAACAACTCTAGTCGTTAATTATCTTTAATTATTTGTCTTTAGAATGGAGAATACTACGAATAAATTTAGAGATGAGGATTGTAACTTAAAATATAAACGCTGAAACTGAATTTTAATTATTAATTTATTATGATCCGAGAACGATGTGATTAAAAGAAAATTATTGTAGTGACAAAGATTGGAATATCTTATGCTAAAATGATTTGGTCATTTAGAAATTGTGGGTGACAGTAGATTTACGAAAGAGATATGGCGAGAGAGAGTGAGTAGAGATGTGGGTAGAGGACGCCCTAAACGCACATACAGTGATGAAATACGCAAGGTACTGAATATGGGCCAAATCGAAAGCACCCGAAGACGACGTACCTACTTGCATGAATAGGTTGATGTAGGTACGTAAAGGAAGGAGAAAGTATGTTTAGACCGGTGCACCTGGCGTTCCATAATCTCTGCCTACCCCATTGGGAGACAAGCGTAAAGGTGTGTATGGTACTTATGTTAATTAATTATGAAGAGGTGTTACAACTGGCCCAGCCTGGCTAGCTATAGATTTTTATATAGCTAAGTAACTGTTGCGTTACAAGTGTTTTCGTAGTCTTTGTCCTCATTATCTTCATTTGTATTTTTACTCAATAAGTTTTTGTCAAAAAACCAATTTTTGGACGAGCTTTAGATGCCCACCATTTTTTTTCATTTTTTTGCAAAGTCATTATCTATTTATCATGACCAAACTATTAGTCTTTACACGGTGGGCCTACGTTAAGTATAGTTGAGATGATGATGATGATGAGATCCTGTTACCACCTTCCACTTCATCATCAGATTAGCTTCTAGGAACCAGCATGGTCGTCGGGTTTACTTTATGGAGTCCAAATTTTGAAGAAGTAAAATTACTTACCTACTTGTTCATACAGCGCGAGTTAATTAAAAGCTTGTAAAAATATAATCATAATATTGTTTGTCGTTTCGTAACTGGTTTTGATTAATTGAATATTTCTATAAGTATTTTTTGTTTAAATTTTGCGTTTAATAAATATAAAAGTTCAAAATATAAAAAAATATTTCTCTACTCAAAAAGCAAAGTATCAGCTAATGCAATTTCAAATACATTTTTATCATTCTCTAAAAGTAATATTATTATGTACATTTTTCGCTGAAACTAATCTTCAATATTTTCTTTGGCCTCCATCTTTACCGTCTGGATAATATTAGATTAGTATTAGGTATATACTTTAAGTAGACGAAACCTTACACTTTTTAATATATTAATAATCTTAATCCTTTAAGTCTGTTCAAGGTAAAACTTTTTATTTTAAAAAGATTTTTCGGATACTTTCAAAACTTTACCGCAAGTAAAGAGGACCGAAATTAAAATGGGATCTTGTCAGATATTCATATCACGCCAAGTTGCAGCGACGGCAATAGTCACAAGCCTAGGGCTGCCACATCCGGTTACAACCGGATTTCACCCGGTAACCGCAGATACCCAGCGAGAGCAACGGTGGCTTGCTCGCACTGGCCAGTAAATTGTTTCTTCATAAATAATGAAATTCAAGAACACGTACAGTTTAATACTTTATCGAGCATCATAGAAAAATTGTATTAGGTAGGTAGGTACAGTCGAGTTATTAAATACGAGTATGTAAACATCATATATGGCAGCTTAAACATGACTTAAATAGACAATGTACTAAAGTGTATACATATTTATGAACTCGACTGTACAACACATACACTCCGTAAAAAGAAGCATTTTTTTTGTAAATAAGCGAATTATAAAATATTACCATGGTATAAAAGAAAACACCTGCTGTATAACTTTTAGGAGCAATTCCCTTAATATTTTTTGGTAACTTAGAAACTAAACAATCCAGTCCTAGTTTGACAACTATTTTTTTTTTTTTTTTTTTTATTTGCCTCTATTATTAATTGAAGCATTTTTTTTCTTGCCACATGTCCGTCTGAGTCTAACAATATTAATTTGCCATATTTTTCTAACCATAATGAGTTTTAGGCTATAATTATCGCAAGTCAAGTCAAAACATATTTTTCAACGAAACTGTTCCATTTTTGAAATTTTATTAAGTCAGACCTACATCTACACCTCAGATATTCAAGAATCTTAGGACATATTACAGATCCAGCCAAATAAAAAATGGAGTATCAATAATTAACCAAAAAAAGGGAATCAACGGGCTCCCGTCCATCTTAAGAAGTCTTATCATGTGGTAAGTACTTGTTTTAACCCGGCAATGTAGCTATACAGCCCTGGTCACGCTCAGCAAGCAGTAATAAAGGTGCAGCTGGTATCGATTACCCGGCCCACCCGGGCGGGACGATCGCGATCGCCGGATAAATCATACGGATCATATAAAACCGGGTGACGGGCCCGGATAAACGGTGCATCTTAGCAAAAATTCAAATATCAAAATTGTTCAGGCGCTCCTATTTTAGACATCAGGGGACTATCTTCCACAAATTATCCTAACCTCGTTCTAAAGTCCATACCAACTGAATTGATTTATTCAGTAAACACTTTTATAAACCAAAATGCGTTGTTTTAAGCTAAGAGCTAAAACGTCCATTTTCTGGTGAATAAAGCAACTAGAGATAAAATTTTGCACATTATTTTCATGGATGGTTTTCTTTAATGACAAAAACATTTTGAGGTTATAAAAGTCAAGTCAGACAGTATGGAGATAAAATAGGCCTGTAGTAAGCTTAGGCCGATGGGGTCAGAAGGTTCTGGAGTGGCGTCCGCGGACCGGAAGACGAGCTGCAGGTAGGCCTCCAACAAGATGGAGTGACGACCTCGTCAGGATCGCGGGACCGCGGTGGATGCGAAAAGCACAAGACCGGTCTGAGTGGAAAGCCTTGGGGGAGGCCTATGTCCAGCAGTAGACGTCTTTCGGCTGACATGATGATGAAGCTTAGGCCCAGGACTGCCAATCAAAACTTTAAATTACGCTCGTAGGCATTGTTATTGCGATAGTGTTCCGTATTGAAAATTAAATGAAGATGTTTTGGTTCTGGATACGCATTCACTACATTTAAATACCAGACAGTACAACTACACACACGCCAGCAACTGGGCGGTTTTCAAAAGTAGTGTTTATATTTGGGGACTATAATTAAGAAAGAGTAACATTAGCCTGTTGCGTTACGAAAATTAACTAAACTGCTTTAAGACCATATTAGTAACGGGTGAAGGTAGACTTTACTTTGTTTATTGAATTTAAGAAAATAGAAAAAAAATAGAAAATAGAAAATATTTATTCGACGATCACAGGAAAAAACAAATAAAACACAGATTAAATTTAACATTGACAAAAAGAATGGCAAAACAGAAAAAAAATTAAACAATAAGGAAAAGGAATTTAGAAATTTTAGCATAATGTTGCCATGGGTGATTCCTGTCGTCGAAATTGACACCACTCAGCACTATGTCACGGCCTGAGCCGCGACGCTGATTTTCAGTGGCGCCAACGTGACACACGAACGACGAATTTGTGATACCGCCTATATTGGCGCAAGGGGACAGCATATAAATGTATGACTAAAGTTACCTTTTCTTAGTTTTATAAGTAAATAAAGATAAATTTATTGATTAACTAAGCACAAGAACATGTTTGGGATACATAACCATTACTTTTGTTAAATGGAATTGGTTTTAAACGGAGGCCATATCGAATTTATGCTTTTGCTGACAGTCCTTTTCTTTATTTAAAAATTGGCGTGTGAAATATCAACGCCATGAAAATAAAATATCTCTTTGCTAGAAAGAGGCGGTAATAAAAGTAAAGTTAATTATAATCTTATTTATCGCAATTTACCTTATTCTAATTTTGAAATACACCGTACCACCCAACGACCAATCACATATCTTATTAATAAACTGATACCAGCAACACCGATTCCATATTCAATTAATACAGTACCGAATTCAATAACTTACCAAATCACGCCATGAAACTCGATCGTAAAACGGCACGCGGCCTGCCCATCGGAAACTTTCGCCCACAAATGTGTTTTTCTTGTTACCCCCCCTCTTTGATATTTCACCTATTTTACATTCGAGAAAGGATGGCTGTAAACCCCAAGTTAAGGGTTGCAAGATCACGGCTCTGATTTTTTTATGTTCACGTGCGTTGGTGGAATAGTTGATACGTTTGTTTTAGCTGAGTGGAAGGGATTTTTTTGGCGCGATGTTATGAGTATGTTGTATTTGGACCAGAAAAAAAAACATTGCTTACGTGTCAGTTCAGGTGTTACACAAAAGAGCTACGTAATTGAGAGTGTTCGCGCTTATAATAATATGTTATTCGTATCATCATCATCATAATTTCAGCCAAACGACGTCCACTGCAGGACAACGACCGGTTGTTTGTACGTACTGACGGAACAACTTAAACTCGCTGGTTTATAATGTATCCGTCGAGGTAAAAAACGAGTTTAAATGCCTGGATGTTTTCAAGAACATTTGACAGATTGACAGAAGTGTAAATGTGTGGAGTTTGCTACAGTGTGATGTTTTATCTTGTAGGTTAAAAAATTAAATGAATTACTCCGTTTCCTTACAAAGCATGGTAACATTTTACGCTCAACTATAATAATGAATAAATAATAACTTATTAGATAGATTAATTCAAGTCACTCCGTATCATGAATATGATTTGTTTATGCTTATAATGAGCGAATAAATATTTCAGCCTTTGATATAACAAACAGTTTAAGTACGCTTTAAACTGTTACAAACAGTAAGTAAATTTTCTCCGAATGTGATTTCTATAAAACGTGGAAAGTTCATATTCGTTTCCAAGAAAACCAATTTCTGTTTCATAATTTGTGTCTATTAGGAAAATTACTGGATAAATCAACAATTTAAATAATTTCGTGGAATATTATTCACAAAATTATTGAAGTTAAAATGAAAATTTTATGTGAATTATTTATTTGCTTAGTTTTTCTATGCCTGGGTCTGTTGGTACTCGATATCGCTTAAAAAATAATGCTTTTGGATCGCTCGTGCTACTCTGAAAGGAGATTAAAAGAGACAAAATAGCAATGTAGAAAAACCAATCGAAAATCATTATAATTTATCAATGTCGAAAGAAAGCTCTTTCTGATAACATCTTGAGCGATACTAGCTAGTTTATCTGGAATAAAGATGTTCACAATCAACATAATATCTCTTATTTTGTTCAATGAAAGAAATAGAAAAAAAACATCAGTTTTCAAAATATATCGAGGAGGTAGATAACCTAAAAAAACAGTAATTATAATACTTTTTTCTTCTTCCTACATAAATTATACCAATTGCAGACATAAAAACAAATACATTGTTCTAATTCTAGTATCCGATACATCATCATGCCGGCTGTACACACTCGTTGAGACACCCCGAGACGGCCCAAGAGCGAGTGTGTGCTTATTACAGACTTACTTGTCTTAAGTAGTAAACGTCTAACCGAAAAATGCAGCATATTTGGATGAAACAGCTATTTTAAATAAAATAAAGCAATCACGCACAATTATTGTCCATCACTTGGCCAATGTATTATACATTGGCCAAGTGATGACTAAAATGTTTACTCAGTTTATTTACGACAAAAGGCTAAAACAGTTTAGCCGAGAAAGTTGATTCTCATATAAGACAAGTAAGTCTGAACAGGGTTTACATACTGGTCTCATCTTGTCTCGCTCGCTCTCGTCTCGTCTCGCCATGTCTTAATCACGGTCGGAATCGAGTATGCACAGCCGGCATCAGATATCTTTCTGTAATTTGGTCGTCAGTTAGTAGTCCCTTTTATGTTTGGGCTAGAGAAAGAGGGAGGGAACACAGGTACTCGTAATTATCATAAAAAATGTCTATGGGTCTCAGATCTAACTTACCATCAGGTAGCCTGTGTGCTCGTGTGCCCTTTCTTAGTAAAAAATGAATGAAAAATGATACAAATAACGTAAACATTATTTTTAAATACCTATTCAATTATACCCACTTGTTAACGATTTTTTATATTTTTTTTACAATGTAGTTGCCGCCATATTGAATTTTGATTACAGTAATTATTTTTTAGTGACACTTACAAGATTAACACAAATCGATTGACATAATTATCATATCAGCGCTACAAAACAACAAAAAAACTTAAACACGTCAGCAGTCGGGTAAAACCGCACTATACAAACAATACTACATGTCAAAACGAAAATAAAAACTATACGCCTCAGTCGCAATCATAATGTAACATAATGTAACACGACCCAGCTCCAAATTGAAGCCTTTGTTAACCTCACCGCATTCAGAACGCTGAAATATTAAAGCTTTATATTTCCCCCAATCTAATAACCTAAATTTAAATATCGCATCGCCTTAACGCGGTAGCGCTGTACGGATTTGAATTACAAAGTCAGCCCGCCTTTTCGTGGCGCCACCTTTGACGTCCCTTGTACCTGAAATGCGAAATATGAGTTTACTACGTTAAAGTGGTTACCGCCTACTGAGGAGCTATATTCCACTCGGCAAAGCCATATTGGTTTTATATGTTTGCGTATTGTATTTATTACTGCAAAGTAAATAAGAACTGTCTGATTCTTATTGTTAATGGCTTTCACTCCTGTTATGGTGTGTTTAACTATTGTTGAGTTATTTATAGAGAATGGCCGTGGACTTATTACAGAAATAAGTCTATGGATAACAACTAAATATGAAAATATCGTTAAAGTTAAATTAAAGTTACTAGTCAGCTAAGATATCGACGGTTCTGTGACTCAACCTCGTATATTGAATAATGTCCAGTATAAATTGACACGCACGAAGTTGCATTAGGGTACCTGGTGAGTGTCAGTTTATACTGGACAATATTATATATACGAGGTTGAGTCACAGAACCGTCGATATACGGATGATACAATAATTTTTAACCGCTAATTAGACCGCGATTTTTTTTTTTTTTTTTTATGGCATAGAGAATGCAACCGAGCACACAGGCCACCTGATGGTAAGTGGAAACTGTGACCCATAGACATTAGCATAAGACTGCAAATGCGTTGCCTACCCTGAGGACTAAGATGGAATGCCTCTATGTCATTACACCGGCTGTCTTATCCCCAAACCGCAACGCAACAATGCGAATACTGCTGTTTGGCGGTAGGTTAATGGATAAGACGGTGGTAGCGATCCGGACGGACCCTGCACAGGGTCCTACCACCCGCAAATTAGACAGAGATATCCGCTATGCACTGTGACGTCATGTAATAGGTCGGCCATATAAACTCCATGTTAAAATACAGTTTTCTAGAAAGAAATAGGTACAAATCTTTGTTGGCTTATATCTTGGCTATTATTATAGTTATACAAAAAATGTTTTTCTCAACTGTTACTATTGTTCTTCGGTTAAAGTGAAGGTATATTTCTCTTGTGAAGTTAATTGAAGCACACGGGGTTAGATTCGCGAGCTATACACCGTGTTTTTTTGATTTACGATAACTTTAAGGGAACGTTCTTTAGGTCAAACAAAGTTAATTTCCCGAAGACAGACAAATGATAAGTCTAACGGTTTTAAAGATATTTAATTTTTAAATTTAATCAGTTAATCTCGTTAAACTAGTGTAAAAGGCTCTTAATTGATAACAACAATTTTCTTTTAATACTTATGAGTAAAGAGTTTCCAATTGTTAGGTTTGTATACGCGTCAATTTAAAGTGACAATCTGGTACCTGTCAAGTGTTATCTTTACTTGTGTGTGTATGTCACGCCAACATAGACGTATTTGACACGGATTATTAGTTAACTCTAAAGGCCCTTTTAGAATGACCAAAGATAAAAGATTTCATTATTTAGTTAGATTTTTTTTTTTTTTGCAATATTTAAAAATGAGATTACATTTTTAAATATTGCAAAAATTAGTTTCTATGGATATACTTAGTAATATGCCGAAGTTATCGTAAATAAAAAAAAAACACGGTGTATACATAAAGTTGACAATACTATTACATGTCATAAGCAATATAGTTTTAATGAGTAGAATAGAACCTCTGAGCTTTGTGAGTCCGGCCCTGTAAGGGTATATTGTGACTTGTACGTGCTTCGTTAAATACAGGTTGTTTTTATTCCACATTGCAATATCACATTTCACCTGAACGCGTGATTTTTGGTAGCGTTTGTATTTTTTAGCATTGGAGCGTTATTGTTTTTGCTTTAAGTGTTGACTACGAGTTTATTGGTTGTTGGTAAATGTTTATTTCGAGCCAATAAAATAAATGGTATGTTTTTTTAATGGCTTGTTAAATGTTTATTGACGAGCTGACCTGGATGAGGTTATTCGGCTAAATATTAACATGAATGTGCTTTTAAACATAAGTACCTAGAGCTCTTGTGGAAAGTTAGTTTGAATAATAGAATAATACAAATAAAAAAACAATTAACAAAATAAACAGTCAAAATATTTGTATGTTGTCATAGTCTGCTTTTGGAATTTTCCTAGGTACCTTTGAAAACTCACTTTATAAAGCTTCCCTTCGGTCACTCATGCATTTCTTCCAGCTTCACTCTCCTCATGCATTTTTATTTCACAACTTTGAAATTCCAGCACATTTTCAAGATTGAATTTTTCATTAATATTTCCACTCCACAGAAGAGTCCACTTTCAGTTT
Organism: Acleris sparsana; assembly: GCA_923062465.1. Taxonomy (NCBI): domain Eukaryota; kingdom Metazoa; phylum Arthropoda; class Insecta; order Lepidoptera; family Tortricidae; genus Acleris; species Acleris sparsana. The sequence continues at coordinate 4,226,133 of OV281288.1, forward strand.
CACTAACAACTCCAAAATCTTTCCCACCCCCGTCGACTATTATGTAAATAAACTTAACTATCAACAGATTCGAGAAATTTAAATTTGCATTTTTAAACTGAAACTTTCCAAGATATTCGTTTATGCCGAAGTTGAGCGATAATTTTGTCAATTCATCTGAGAATTCCATTTAGTAGATTGAAAAGAGGTCATCACACCGTACGATGTGATTGGTAGGGGGGAGGAAACATAGGATGAATTGAGGAATAGGACAGTTTGCATATTTTTCAGATAATTTTATTTTTGTTTGTAATTTATATTTTTATACAGAACTAAAACTATACTAACTAATTTATGAGTAAATTATAAGAAAAAGTGTACGCTGAGATACTGATCATGACGGCGATACTTAACAAAAGGGGATGGTACGTTCTAAAAGCAAAAAGAAAACGCATAATTAAGGATCTTTAGCAATAACATGAAATATAAATAATTGTATTATTAATTATTAAAGTTATAAAAGGCTATTTAAAACAATGTTGTGTCATTATTAAAAACCATTTGAAGTAATAATCAGAATCAGGACGTTTGCCACTTTGTCACCGACTATCACGCAAAAGAATCCTTTTCGCTTTGCTGAAAAAACTCTCTCACAAAAAACACAAACTCAAACAACTCAACTAGCGGCATGCAAATTTATTTGAACTTTGCGACCGCATTTTTTGCAAAAACGGCATAAATATACGAGTTATATTCATCGCTAATTCGAAAGCAGCCTCGTACCACTTAAAATTGCCCGTCGTGCATATCAAAGCCAAATTGAGGACGGGGCCGGCGGACGGACACGATATTTGAATTCTGGCCCCGAGACGTTTTTGAGGCAAAAGTTATCAGCGGTCACACAATGTCCTTTCCTTGCTGGTATAAGTTTATGGAAAAGCAATTGAGATGCAAAATTGACATTATTATTTATACTGTTATTATATATTTTTATTATACTCTTGTTAATCCAGTTATTTATTAACTGATTTAAAGGATTACGTTACTATAAGGCAGAGGTTTTTAAACAATCTATCACGATCATAGCGACGTCTACATTCGTGTAATAACAATGTGCATCCCCCTGTATATACATTCACTTCTCAACTATCAGATAGTCCTATGAATAGTAATATGTGCAAAAAAAAACATTATCATTTTAGGTTTGATAAATTAAACTGATTTGAGCCATCGTGCGTTTAAAAAACACGCTGCTAAACATATACTACGGTCATTTCTAATAAATATGAATAAAACATGCCTATTTTCTTACAACTTGTGAGTGAAATGAGACAAACTTATATTTGACTTTGATTCAATAAATATGTTTGAGATAAGTTAATTTTAATAAGTCTGCATATTTATTCAATGTACTTGTATCTACATAATTATCAAATATCAATGGTTTAGACACTCAACAAAAACAACCTACTGTACATAAAACATTTGACGTTTGGATAATTTCGATATTTAAATAAAGGCATTAACCTAGACAGATTTGAATGAAATTTGGCAAACTGACAAGCCAAGCTGGTCCTATAATAGGTACCAACGATAAATTATTTACTCTTTCCCAGAATCGAATCCATGATCTCTAGCTTCGTAGGCAGGACAACTAACTAGGCTAACCATGTTTATAGATACCAAGTCGCAGGATCTAGTTATTTATAATTCAACCCTGTTCCCGCCTCAACCCGCCGCTCGCACCGTATCCCAGCTACTCCTTATTCCAACAACGGCTAACCAGTTACAGATCTCCTACATATATTCATCGTAAGTCCTCTTATCCGGCTGAATTTGTTTCGAAAGTCTCTCACAGAACCTTACGGGTTTTACTGCCCTAATACCCCGCTTTATTTTTGAATTGTTTTCTTACCGTAAGCGATTTCAGTTAACATGGAACACGCATTTTTTTGCGAACGTTACCTTTCATATTTAGGTTTGGTAGGGTTCCGTTAAAAATAACAATGGATGGACGTTGCGGTCCATTTGCGAAACATGAAACATCATTTTTGATAGCACATCTTACTTAACAGGGTGTATTTTCATAATTTGCTAAGCTTCGAATAAAAAGAACCCCCTTTACGTCGGTGTTTAGTCAGCAAGTTAGATATTTCGCAAGCAATTTAAAGAAAATGTCTCGGCTTTTGACACAGACCTTTTCTTATTAATTATTGTGGTACCTACTGATAGTTGATAAATAAGTAAAAAACAAAGTTTTCATTGAAAATAAACTTGCTAAGTACATTCTCTGCAGAATATTTTGAAACTATATTGAGCCTTGAAGTCATTCTTTCGAATTTTTCTATTTCGTCTCTTTTTTTAAATAACGAGATTTAGAGAAACGATAAATTTTGTGGTGGTCATACTTTTAAAATTAATCCAAAAATTGTTCATAAAATGGTGACTTTTTAACAAAAACAAATGGTGCGAACAGTGTGATTATGCTTCTAATTAGTTCTTTGTGAAGCCAAACACCTTTGAAGCACATCTGCAGTACTTATTGAATCTGGGCTTAAAAAAACTTGTGCTGAACCCACGGTGCGCCAGTTAAATCACCCAAGACCTGTTTTTATGAGTTGTGTAAGTAAAAAGGGTAAGAATGAATGTAAGCCGAACGGTGCGCGTGTTGCGATAAAATTGTTTCGGTAAATGTTTTGCGTACACATCCACCTTTTTTATTCTATTATAAGAGAACAAACGGTACGATTTCAATGCTTGCTACTTTTGTACACGCTGTATTTTCGTGTGGTTCGAAAACTTGTGCGGTCTACCAGTTTTGACAAAAGATTCTGTGAGATCTAATTGTCGCTAAGGTTGACACTTGTCACTGTCATAATATTAATGCAAGGTAAAATAGAACTTGTTGTATAATGACGCGCAAATGATCTTCAACCGTAGGGTGGCAAACTACATTTTTGGCTGACTGTACATATATATTTTGAAGCTATCCGTTTGTAACCTAAGAAACACGTTTTAACGTTTGTTTTAAAATCTGAGTACAGTCAGCGTCATATAGTTGGTAGCATCCAAAGTAGCCAAATAGTTCGTTACACGCCCTTGTTACTACGGTAACAAGGGCGTGTAACGAACTATTTGGCCATTTATTACCATCACTAATTAACCTAGCTCCAAACTAAGCTCTAGGCTTAAACTGGGTACTAAAAAACGATATTAAAAACGTATATTGGTAAATAAGTGGGAATACGCACAGGAGAATGATAAATTGATAAATAAATACTTAAAAGTCTAGAAACCATCCAATCATAAATATTTGCAAATACCGGGAATCGAACCCAAGACCGCTAGCTTCGTAGGCAAGGTCACTACCAAGTAGGCTTAACACGTCGTCTTTTATTATAAATATTTTCAGCACCAATTAATGTATAAATTCAATAAGTTGATTTGAACAAAATAAATATTTCATTGACTTATTATTTGCTATGTAAACTCATCAAAACTTGCATTTCAAACTGAGTTTCAAATTACAATACTGAGGTTAACGTCATGACGACATGACCTTTAGTCTAATATAATTCAACGTACGAGTACAAGTTTATTCATAGGTGAATGAATATTAATATCTGAACAGTACTTTTTAATAACTGACTTCAGCTTTGTCTAATCCAATGGTTCTCAAACTTTTAAGCGACAATACTTATGAAATAGTTTTTAAATATTTTACGAAGCCTCTGAAAGTGCGTTTTTTTATAATTTGACATAAACAATAATATACCGGTTGCCTGTGTGGTTGCCGGGTTAGAATAGTGCCATTCCGTGTCTTCCCGCGGATGTCGTAAGAGACGACTGAGGGAATAAAGGTTTGCAGTACTGTTAGGCGATGGGCTTGCAACCTGTCACTAATACACTGGTACAACATCTTAGCCTGATTGTGCAAAGTGTGGTTACAGAATTATCAACAAGTTTTTAGGGTTGTTGGAAATTCTGTAGCTCTGCCTACCCCACTCTGGGAATGAAGGCGTGAGTTTATGTATGTATGTATGTACCGGTCAATTGCGAGTTGGACTCGCGCACCGAGGATTCCGTACCACCCCTCAGTAGATATAATCATACTCCGATTTGAATTCAATTTCGAATCGAATCAGCGTGAACCTGACTCTCACTTGAGGATTTTTATTATTATTTTTTCTTCAGGGTTTGTAAAAAACCTAATCATATCAAATTTGACGTGTGTTTTACCGTTTTTACGATACAACAAAAAATACGTTGTAAAAAACGTGCCCTGTATGAGAACTTTATTATATGACTTTCTTTTATTATTTTAATTTGTGAGTAAATCCGCTGACACAACAATTAAAAAAAATAACAACAAAGATTCACCTCTTTAAAATTAGGACGGACAGACGGAGGGTCAGCGTAGGCATAATAGGGTCACGTTGGCTCGCTTTGGGCACGGAACTCTAAAAAGAGATCTTTTTTGGTTTTTCTCACCAACCATATTAGGTATTTGAGTTGACCATAGTTTTTATCAAGTTCTATAATCGTTTTTTGCTCGATATTGATAACGGCAACACTTGAAATAATCACAGAATATTTAGTCGTTTATTAACTTTAAAAATAAATAATTAAATTAAAATAAAATCAATATTTAACGGGGGCTCCCAATACATACAAAAAACGTCATTTTTTGCGCGAGTCTGACTCGCACTTGGTCAGCTTTTTTCATCGGAGGACTTACAAAGTCTCCTAGCCCCAGGCCTCTAAACGCACTTTGAGAATATCTGGTCTAATCCCTATCTGAACTTGATCCAATTTACCGCCCGCAAAATTAACATCAAATTCTGTGCGTGAGTTATAAAAACATTTTTGGCACATTATTATTCGTGGGGAGGCGTAATGTATCTGTTTTCGTGCATATTATGACGTCATAAATAACTCCAGGCCCGCGAATGTCACATGATATGAAATCTAAATTCCATGTTTATGAGTTACGGTGACATTTCTTAGCTCTAATAAATCCGTCCACGTGATGAAGAATATGCGTGTTTTTTATTAAGAAGCCATATAATACCAGCGTGGTGTATGAACCCGTACGGCAGCAGCTCGCGCAGCTCCGGGTTCTTCACCTGTCCTGGTGTCCTGCTGCTCAGGAGAGTAAAGTGTATTGTGCGGTATTATTATGATAAAGTCCGTAGAGTCCGCAATCTGGATCTCAGTAACGTTCTTGGGATATAATTAAACTTGGTCGTATTTCCTAATAACACGAAATAGAGACAAATTACTCGATATTAAAAAAAAACAATCATGACTCCCATTGCGCGTGTTTTTGGTTGAATCTTCGAAACCGTACGATGTTCAACAATGATTTTTTATACAATAGTTGAGTATTTACAACTCTAAATCCTGGTAAACCATTTTATTAAAAAATGTGGAGTGTTAAAAGTAAACAGCAATTGTTTAAATTTGACGTTACAATCAAGACCCTTGCAAACTACGTCAATCTCACGTTATTCGCGCGGAAGCTTTCGTAAGACCATCTCTTTTGATTCTTATGTGGACGTGGTAGTATAATGTGGCCTCTGAAGCAGCAGTCTTTGTTTTACAATTCTAATACTTTGTTTTATAATTCTACGAAGAGTCTTTTGGACTTGATTACCCTACTCGTTTGTTGTGTAACTATGGCTAAAGTTAAGTTAGGAATCTATATTTTGTCGAGTAAATATTGCGTTTAATTTATTTTTGCATTTTATTAGAAACCTTGTCGTAGAAAAAGTATTGTATAACCAACAATAAGTCAAAAAACACTCGTGGCGTCTTCCTTTATGCCACTCGTCTTTTTTGAGCTATACAACTGTTGCATAAACTACTATTTACATTTTGTTTACATCGCCATACTTTGTTTAATTCGCACCGGCGTCATTGAAACATGCGATACACAATTAGATATCCCATGAGTGCGATAAAGACGGGTCGCTAAATGGCGGGAATGGCGAGCACCAGTATCGAGGCACGCCGCGTCATTCGGGTACGCATTGAAATAACTATTTATCTCTTTCTAACAATAATGTTCGCTACGGATTGGCGTCTTTGTCTGTAAAAATATGGTAACGTAGTATAGTAGTGGTACGGACCGCGGTGGATGCGAAAAGCACAAGACCGGTCTGAGTGGAAAGCCTTGGGGGAGGCCTATGTCCAGCAGTGGACGTCTTACGGCTGACATGATGATGATGATGATGATGATTATAGTACTACCAAGGACCTTTTCCTACAGCCTTTTAGTAAAAGGTCCTTGAGTGCTACACAAAAGAGTAGAAATTAAATAGGGGCGCCACTTTCTACGTCACATTTTTGACGTAAAATGCTTAAACATGGCAACAATCTAGTATGTTTTTTTGTTCCACTGCAAACAGAACACAAATATCGCACTGAAGCAACTGCCAGTTATTATACATTTTACTCACTTGACGATTATTTTATGAAATGTAAATCGATGTGTTAAGACTTTTTAACTTTAATAATGATTTAATGTACCTTGTTTTTTTTTAATATTATATTGTATACCTATGACTACAAATTGCATGCCTGAATAGGTGAAATAATGAACTGTATAACTAATTTTTAAGATCCATGTAACATTATTTTGAGCAATAAAATTGATTTGATTTGATTTGATTTGATTTGATAAGTTTTTTTTTATTGCGAATAGAAGTCAAACGAGCACCCAGGGCCGAGGTTCTAGGCGGTAAAACCATATCGTCTTTGACCTTCTATCGTATCGCCTATATATCATAGCTGTTATTTACTTGATGGTAATGGCGCCCGAGATAAAAACAATACCATAACAAGTAAAAGACGACAGCTTTTACCGCCAAGAATGCAAGCCAATAAAAGATGAGAATGTGGGATCTGATTCCCATGAACATGCTCTCACTCTGTACTAGTAATAAAAAGATAAAAAGATAAAAGAAATTTATTTAGTAAGTAGGCCGCTCGGGCACTTTTACACGTCAAGATACTACCAGCGCTTCCCAAGAGGAGACCACTGCTGAGAAGAAACGCCGCAAGAAACTCAGCAGTCAGTCATTTTTTAAACTTATTTCATATTGCATATTACAATGGTATGTACAACTTAATCTAGCATTATATAAAGCTACAAGTATTAAATTAAATATAATATCAAATAACAGTAGTTCAGCAGGAAAACATGCCAAAAATCTTACGGGAGAGAAAGATAGAAAAGAATAAAATAAAATAACTACAACTACCTACTTATATATGTGTATATGAGATGGTGCAAGATGACCACATAAAAGTTTCGATATGTTTTCCTGCATCAACGGTGTCCCCCAGACAAGAAAAAGCAGGATAAAGCCTTTGCATTTGAACAAATGACTATTGACTAAGTTTCGGGTGTATGCCATGCATTTTTGTCTGTTAGATAGTCCTCGACCCTATAATACGCTTTAGACATTAACGACCTTTTCAAATATTTTTTAAGTGCTGGAAAGGGTAACTTTAAAACTACTTCAGGTAATTTATTATAGAAATGAATGCATTGACCAACAAATGATTTATATACTTTACGGACACGGAATTTTCGAATAGCTATTTTATTTTTATTTCTAGTATTTAAATTATGTATATCTGAGTTCTTGGTGAACGAATCTAAATTCTTAATAACATAAATAATATTCTCGTAAATAAATTGAGACGCTACAGTTAAGATATTAGTTTCTTTAAAAAGTTCTCTTAATGAGTCACGGGAATTTAAATTATAAATAGAACGAATGGCCCTTTTTTGTAACACAAATATAGTTTGTATGTCAGCTGCCTTACCCCAAACCAGAATACCATAAGACATAACACTATGAAAATAACTATAATAAACTAAGCGAGCTGTCTCAACATTAGTTAGTTGTCTAATTTTCCTAACGGCGTAAGCTGCCGAACTTAGTTTACCTGCCAGTGCAGCTATGTGGGGACTCCATTGCAAATTTTTATCTATTGTTATGCCTAGGAAAACCGCCCTATCTACCATTAGCAAACACTCGTTATTTAGAAAAATACTAGAATCTACCGGTTTAACATTAGGCAAAGCGAACCTAACACATTTAGTTTTCTTGGCATTTAGTAGCAAGTTGTTACTAATAAACCAATTATGTACTTTAACTAGAGTGGCGTTTATCCTACTGTAGTCTACGGTTTTTCTATCTACCTTGAAAATTAGTGAAGTATCATCAGCAAAAAGTACAATATCGCAAAGTTCATCTACTATTGGTGGTAAGTCATTTATGTAAACCAAAAATAAAAAAGGACCTAAAATAGAGCCTTGAGGCACACCTATTTTCACTGTAGCTCCAACAGATTGCGTTTTGTTTACAACAACTGTTTGAGTTCTATCACTTAGATAAGAAGACATAAGGCTTAAAGCTTTATTGGACAATCCATAATGTTCTAATTTTAAAATAAGGGTCATATGTTCCACGCAATCAAAAGCTTTAGAAAGATCACAAAATATTCCTATTGCGTCGCAAGATGTTTCCCAACTGTTATATATATATTTAATGAGTACCGATGCCGCATCAATTGTTGATCGACCTCTTGTAAAGCCAAACTGGTTATTGCTAAGTAGTTTATTTCTGTTAAAGTGACCTAACATATCCTTCAGCATTAGTTTCTCAAAGACTTTACTTAAAACTGGTAGTATGGAAATGGGACGGAAGTTCGTTATATCACTCATCTCGCCTGATTTAAAAAGAGGTATGACTTTACTATATTTCATGAGATCTGGAAAGATCCCCTCTGATATGCAATTATTGTAAATTAATGCTAGATGGGGTGCAATTACATCTATGATATGAAAGAGCACTTTAACTGATGTGCCCCACATTTTAATTTTGCCGGTTGTCTTATTCTTACACCATAACAGCATTTCATCCAAGCGCATGTTTGTAATCTAAATATATAAAAGGAGAAACTGACTGATTGACTGACTGACATATCAACGCACAGCCGAAACTACTGTACCTAGAAACTTGAAATTTGGTACAGGTGTTCCTTTCATGATGTAAGTGAGCACTAAGAAAGGATTTTCCGAAAATCGACCCCCAACGGGAAAAAAGGGGGAGTACTGGGAAACTAATTCTACGCGTACGAAGTCGCGGGCGTCCGCTAGTCATTTATAAAACTCGTGGACACTCAATTAAATACCTTGTAACGAATCAATTCGCTATCCGAAACAGCTTTGAAAGCTTCCGTTGATTTTCCCCATAATTATCTCATTTCCCTCATTCTCAGAGCGAACCTTCAAAGCCTTACAAAATAAATTAAGGTTAACATAATCTCAGGATAAGCACCTGAACAGCTTTAATATGTTTTAACACCGTTTTCCTGGTTTTTATTCTATACTAGGTTCAGCCAGCGACTTCGTCCGCGTAGAATTAGCTAGGCCATGGAAACTTTTTAATCCAAGCATTGCATACATACGTGCATTTAGCGCTCTGCGCGTTCAGTATAACGATGCGTTCTGGTTGCTGTTCGGGCTGCCGCGGTGGTGCAGCGCTTCCGCTATGTTCGCCGAGGCGCAGGTTGATAGCTTCCACTCAATTATCAGGAAGCGATGTGCTTCCCTTTTAAATAGGGTTCGCTCCAGCCCGAATAGCGTCCTGAGCACTCTGGCCCAGCGCTGGGACTCGCCGCTGCTGCAGCACTGGGTAAGCCTGCACGTTCCAGTAGCGGCGATGCCCCGTCGCTTTTGATGTGAGGGTTTTTGGTTGTTTTTTGTGTTTTATTTTACCTAACCTTAGAATTAAGTTTTTATTTTTGTATGTGTTGCCTGCTAACAAACTATGGAGTATGTCCGAAATAAATGTTTGATTTGATTTGATTTACAGAATACAGAATACAGAATTTATTGGTAAAATACAATAACATTTTACAAGTCAATTTAAATATTTAAATAGGTGTTGTCAATTAATTACAATTTAAAATATTAAACATTATATTCACTCACAATAAGTCAAGTAATAAGGTAGTTATATATGTCATCTGTGCACCACTACATGTATAGTTTGCTGGGTCAATGATCCTTCTGACTAAACTCATCAATGCTGTAACATGCCCGGTCAGTCAGAAGCAATTTAAGCTTATTTTTAAAATTGATTTGATTTGATTGCATCCTAATCCGTCCTACCGTTGCAGCGTGAAAGAGTAACAAACTAATAGACACACAAAGTTTCGCATTTATAATTAGTAGTAAGATAAGAGGTCGACGCCATTGATCGCCAGCTCACGTTCGATTCTATGTTGGGTCTGTTTTCAAAAACCGGTAACGTTAGCTTTATGCTTCTTTCCTGGGCCCCTGGGAGGCTAGCAACATGTCCGCGACTTATTTATCACTTATAATGATGTCTCTATTCTTTAGTCTACGCAGCAGCTAGCGAGAAAATGCAAATTAAGCTAACTACGCAAGAAGTTCAGTCGAGTCGGTATTTTTAGCTCTACGCAGATCCATCTATAGTTTTTTTACGGTTCCGTTCAAAAATGGTAAAAAGGAACCCTTATGGTGAGACGTCGATGACTGTCTCTCTGTCTGTGTCTCAACAGATTTTTATCAAAAACTATAGAAGCAATCAACATGAAATTTGGCATGGTTGTATAACTTGCTTGCCGACATCTGTTTTTAGTAGAAAAAAAAGAACACATTTTTCTGAATAGGGTCTAGAATGAAGGGTTAAAAAATGAAGGTGATTTGATCATAGCAAACGGGATGTCATATGAAAGGGATCATCTGCACATGTCAAAACTATTTTTTCTGTAATTTTTCATTTATAGCCAAAAATTTACAATAAATGATCGTGTCCCTTAAGTTTATAGACCAAGAAATTTGAAAAGTTCCTGATCTAAAGATAATTACTTATATTTTATGGGAAAAATAATGTTTATACCTAAATGAGCATTTTCATTTGCGTTTTCCAACTATATTATCTTAAATTAGAGTATAGATTCCGACTCTCACTTGACTGGTTTTTTATAATTGAGAACCTATTCTATGATTTTATTCCACACTGCAACGTACTATTGTACTCGGTTAAACCTAATTGCTTTAGACATTCACCTATTTAATGTTTAATTGATTATTTTTTATAATAGCGGCAATAATGTTTACTCACTTTTTGAAATTTGTATCTGTATGACGGTTCAAGAGTTACAGAGATCTTTAATTATTTTTATACGTTAGTACATCCGCCTTAATAATACATATTATTTTTATAACCCGGAAGACACGTCGGGTACAGTACAGGACCATAAAAAGAAGCTGATTTGATCTGACAGCCAACTCCATTGCATAAAGTGTCTACACACGCAAAAAGCAAAATAATTTTCCAAACCAAACATGGCGCTGACTTGACATCACAGAGGTGTTTTTTCAAGGCAACAAACACGTCCTCGCAATAAGTTCATCCATCGTTAGCTGCTGAAAAAACATCCCTGTCGGCTTCAACGAACTGGCAACGTAAACACACAACTGCAGAGAGTAACGAGCCAATCACAGAGCGGGGAGTCATGGCAAATATTAAACATCTCAAGGGAATTTGCGAGGAAGTGGGGGCGAGTTGGGCTTCGGAATTGTTCTTGTGTTAAGTCAACTGTAATTGTTTTTTTTAATGTTTGTCGGTTTGGGTGGTTTTTGGTTTTGCAGGCTGTTGGAAGAATGTTTTAACGGTATTACAATAAAGTTGATAAAAGGCCACTGCACACAGGACACTATTCACAAACTTTAATATGATGTGAATATACACAGCTGTAATTGGAGCGCATGGTTGAGCGCAGGCCAAGTTTATTTAATACCTATATACTTTAGTCAGATTTTTTCTGAAACTGATTTATTTTCTTGGATTGTTATAAAACTTACCCTACATGTTCTGTAAACATTTTGAAAAGTTTTTGGGTTCAGAAAAACATATTTTGTAAATATTTTATTGCATAATTTATAAAAACATTTTGTAACTTACGAATTTTCGGACAAATTAAACCGATTGAAAACAAAATTTCGTCCTTGCGATAAGATATCATTAATAATAAAGACTACAAGGGAATTCGCGGAAATAATGTTTGACTACTCACATAAAAAAAAGGATTTTAATATTTAAATCGAGTAGGCCATGATGCAATGAACTATTTCTTATCACTCAGTGCATCGGAGCTGAGATATAAATTGATACTTACCAGCCACTACCAGCAACTAAAAACTTAATTCTGTGATATTGGGGCGATATCATTAAGCGCATTAAATTATAATACATATAATATCTTTATTAAAAGGTAATCTGAAACATTACAAAAAAATGCTCGTGGCCGTTAGAAAAAATACGACAATAATCTCCCAATGCCTTTTCATGTAAACAGCAAGTAACATACACACTGACACACAAACAGGATTGTCATAAAACACAAATCTTTTTTTATTTCCACGCAGTAGGAAATTAACAAAAAAACTTCCCGAAATAATTAACACATTTCAATCTGAAGAATTTAATATCACTCAAAGTTGTGACGTTGTTTCAATTCAAACTTTAATATTGCCAAATTCACGACGTCACTTATTACGATACTTAATAGACATCAAAACATAGCATTTACAAGCGAGTATTCCAATAAACAAGTTATGATAACTCAAATTGGAAACTTCTGGAAATCTTGCAAATTAAATTGCCAGTTAAAAACTGATGCCGGGGAAAACACAATGCTTAATAAACTTTTGTTTGGAACAAGCTCTTTTAAAGGCGTATTTCTCTTTATCTCCAGGGTTGCCGAGTTTTACAAGTTGCACCAACAAATAATTTCAATCAAAAGTAATTAAAGGTACACGAAAAGGACATGTCTAGTCACTTAAAAAAAACAGTCAAGTATGAGTTGCACTCGAGCACTGAGGATTCCGTACCGCGGCACAGAAGGTTTTATTTTTTCCCAAAAAAACGTTTCTTGTATGGGGAGAGTTATTGTTTCACTTTCCTTAAGAAATTTTTTTTTTACTATCTCCGCCGTAATGTAACCCAAAATTCCAAAACCACAAAAAAAAACAAAATTCTGGTGAAAAAAGTCGACCCACTGTTTATTATGGTTCATAAGTTGCAACTCTTTAAAGTGAGGATGGACGGACGGACAGCATAGACATATTAATAGGTCTTACTTATTAGTCTCCTTCGGGAACGAAAACCTAAAAAGTTTTTTTACCTCAAAATGTAGAGTTCGCAATTGATCTTCTACTAGACAGGCCTCTCCCAAGGTTTGCCACAAGGACCGGTCCTGCGCTGCTTGCATGCATTGGTCTCCCGCAACCTTAGCATTGACAGTGTAAACCACCTTGTTGAAAGTCTACCCACGCAGCGTTCAGTACGCAAACGCCACTCCTGAACTCATCCACCTGCCTGCATTTGTTCTGTTTTGGGCATCACAAGAAGGGTCACATTTGTAACCCAAAAAATATATTTTATAAATAATATATGGCAACCCTAAACATTCCGCATCATTTTCCCGATTCCTGCTGGTTACGTGTTCAAACAGTTTCTTCGATTTACCTTTGTTTTTGATAAACATCACGGATCGAGGCCGCTTCTGTGTTTGAGAGGCTCGATTACTTTGTTATACGTAAGCAAACGGTTTTGTATCTGTTGTTTTACCGCACAAACACAACTTCAAAGTATATGAGTTTCTATGAAAAATAAATAAATATCAGGGGATAATCTCTGTGCGTATTAATCGCTATTCGTGATCCTGACTGGCTGTATTACTGCTGCATTAGGGGGATGATGATTGGACCTTTTGACCTTAAGACGCCTTTCGGCAGCGGGTTCGGAGTGTCGTTTAGAGGCTCCTCAGGTTGTTGAAGGACACATGTACAACTATGATATACTAGGTAATGAGAGCATACAAAAAAGCATCCGCCCGAGGACCATTAAACAAGTTTGTTTAACTGTTAAGGCAATTTTTCTTAGTCTTAAACTCAAATCAACTGACAACAAAACTAAAACTGTATAGAATAATATTATAAATTAAGAAACGGGAAAATCAAAAACTCGTGATAATCAAGTCACCCTGAACAAAGGTGACCATCAAATCACGTCAAATAAAGACGTTGCCTTAGCATTCGAAGATTATTTTTCCAACATAGCCATTAATTCTACGAAATGTCTTAAATCATCCGCGGTTGAAGCTCAATCATTACTTTGCACTAATGTCAGTAAATGTAATATAAACTTTGAATTCAGCCCTGTAAATTCAGATTCAATAGCCAAGATATTTAAATCGCTGAGTTTAAAAAAGACTGAAGATTTATGGGGGACATCAGCTTAAGTGCTCTTTCATATCATAGATGTAATTGCACCCCATCTAGCATTAATTTACAATAATTGCATATCAACTTTTGAACTCGTCCACCATTACAGTCTAGTAAATAAAAGCTGTAATAACGTTGTCAAAACTATAACATTTCAAAAGCAATATGGTTCTACAAACTAGAATAGAGCCCTAATAACGTTGTCGAAGTTCGAATGTAAACTCACTAATGGAGTTAACCATTGTAACACAATACAATGTTGTTAGCGGTGATCGATTCCACGAACAAATGGAGCAACACATTTGCACTTTCAATTGGTCGGAGAGAATTTAACCGTTTCACTTTCATCGTAATATGGCAGCGGCGATTCGAAACTGCCGTGAAGTTAGTTCAAAGGGTTACACAATGTTTCACATACGTTTTGTTTTGAAACTTCAGATTCAGATTTTTATATATATATAGCCTCTTTATTCCTCAATAAAACAATAAATACAGTATTATTTCACAATATCATTAAATTACATTTCATTTTCATACATGATTATAATTAAGTACATATTTTATCATTTTTTTTTTTAAATTTCATTTGTTTTTTCATGCATTAATATTTCGCATTATTTTAACATTATTAACAAGTATAAAATCCTATAATTATTTATTTAAATCATTGAGGACCTCTCTACGAGTAAAGGCCTCCTCCATATCATTCCATATACCTATCTCTCTCCTTTGCCTTTGTAATCCAGTATTTTCCAGCAGCTCTATCTAACTCATCTGACCACTTTTCTTTTGGCCTACCTTTTTTTCGCTTTCCAAGTGGTCCTGTCCAAGAGGTTACTTTATTTGCCCATTTGTTGCAGATTCAGATTAAACTAATTAAAATTCGACTGTACTTTTTGTACAATCATCATCAGTCTGTTATTGTCTCCCAAATCACAGGGATTGTAAAACAAGTGTTATAATGCCGATTACGCACAGTCATGTACAATTTAGTTTCCTCAAACATACTCAGAAAGGATGATTTTTGTTTTTGAAAAACAAATACGGAAGGAGCTTTATTTTTTTCGTCGGAGTAAAATGAACGTACGAAAACCCGTTCCTATCCGCTATATATATATTATTATTTTTTCTCTTTTTATATTGTATCATAGTATAAAATCGAATGGACTATGACAAAAGTTCCATACAGCCAAATTAATCAAAGGTGGGTGCAGCGTTGGGCGGCGGCAGGGGGCTGCAGGCCGCCGGTCATTGTGTGCGTGAATCTATCTAAATATACGTAATTAAAAAAAAGATTTAATAGATTACACCTTGACAACACAATGGACGAGAACGCATACAGTTATTTATAATTACGAACCCTATTTTCACTCTGGTTTTAGTTATAATCTCTAGAGGAAATACTCTTTCAATTCGTCAATTTTTTTATTGCAAATACTTAGGTATAATATTTTTTTATGAGTAAAGCTTTATAATGTGTGCTTCGGTTAAAACGGGATTTTTCGACTCGTATTTTAGCAGGCCTCGCCAAGGTTCGGCCCGCAAACTACTTCGTCAAGCAATCCCCTACTTTCCGGGCCTGGGCATTAATGTACTAAACTCTACACTTATATCCAAAACTATACATGTACAACTCTTCAACAAAACGTTTTCCTGAAAGTAGCCACTGGCATATTTGGCCGCGATTTGAATCTATTCGAAATATGAAAATCATTACAGTATCGGTAGTACGTAGATATGTAACGACTTCATAACACTACCAGGGATGAAGTAATTAGTTATGACAACACCGATTGTTAATGAAGTGGTTTGTTGAATTTGTCGTTGTGTGTACCTAGTCGGTTCATAAGTTCTGTCACTGAGATTTATGACAATTTAAAAAATAAATAAAAGAGTTTCATAAACCTGTAGTACATCAATCAAAACCTTATTTTATATTGAATAAAAAGAAGCGTAATTTGTATTCTTTACTATTGCAATCATTTGATGAACGAGCTTTAAGCATTCCATTCGGGGCAGGAAATCATGTGTCAAAACACGCACGAGTCGCACGACCACGATACTAATAATGGTTACAACTTTGGTAAGAGTTCTCGTATTGAGTCGGAATTTGCGTGACATATTGATCAGACTTTTATCTTTAAATTCTGATACTAATGTATTTCCAAGCAACTAAAGATCCGCTTATGCACCAGTCAATCTTCATGACTCATTAAATCGACCCTACGATTTCACATCAATTTGCAGCAATAATGTAATAAACCAAACTTCGAGCTTCATAAGCTGGTGTTTGAGTGTCGTTAAGAAAATAATGCTGATCTCTAAACATACCCACAGATGAGATACTTCACAATATTAAACAAAAAAGTTTTTTAGTTAACAAAAACTAACCTTTAAAGCGTTTTAAAAAAGTTATATTTTCAGAAAACTCGTGCGTATTTTAATCGGTGCCGGCCGTGAATGTTAGAAGATCGTATCAGAAATTGCGGAAAATATGTGGAATGATTATTAGTTCTTAAAAATGAACATTAATTAAGCTTTTAATTTTTATATATTTTAAAATTAAAAAATAAACAGAAGTTAGTTTTATTTGACTAAAACTTTGTGACAGAACTTAAGGACCGACTAGGTAGTTAGACAACAGTATAAATAATAGTCGAATGTCTATTGCTTTCACACTTGCTCTGCGCCTCTATTCTAGGCGGTAAAGTCGAAAACGTATTGGTATAAACTAAATTTCTGGAAAAAAACCTAACCTACCGCCAAACAGCAATTCGCAATGTTTGTGTTCCGGAGTGGGGATTAGACCACTAGTAAAATTACTAGCATAGAGGCATTCTATCTTAATCCTCAGGCAATCCTGAGGAAATGCGTTGCCAACTCTAAGATTGGAGTCTTGAAAATACAAATGTTTATGGGTCACAGATCCCACTTAACATCAGGTGTTTTTCGTGGTCGTTCGCAACCTTTTTTTTTTAATTTCGCAATTTATGTACTTATATTAACTCCCTTATTCATCAACTCACTATAAACCTATTTAAGTTTTTTTTTTTTTCTTTCCCCCGCGGCGACTTGAACAGCTACTACCGCGGGAATATGGCGTTTCCACAATGAAGTGATTTCACCAGTGTCAAGTATATATAAGTATAAATAAATATTGCAATCTCTAGCAATCAATCTAGGAAGATTGGTGGCAACGTTGCACGGTGATACTTATGTAGGACAGAGGCCAAGATAGTTTTAACCTATGTACCACTGCGAGTCCACTTGAAACGAGAAGTAAGATGCCAGGATACACGAAATAAGTCCAAGTCTTCTATTACTGTGCAACACAAAGGCATTAAAAGTACAAATCATTAACAAAAAAGAACTTTGAACACCTAAATACACAAAAATAAAAAATAAAACAAATTACACATCCGCCTTCTTTTGACGTTGCAAATGGCCTCCCCTATTTTAGTTAAAGTATTCTTTGTCCCTTTATGTCATACTCAAATGTCATAATGAAAAATAAGGACAAAGCATATTTCAAGCACACTTTAGTTATTACGAGTTTATAAATTATAAGAGGTTTACGATACTGGTGTAAATAAAAGTGTTTTATATCATTCCCTGAAAAACATTGCCAAGTATTTTTAATGAAACCCAACGCGAAGCGATAATCCTGAAAGGGCCCGCGGCGGCGTCAACCCCGACTATAAGACTTCGCGGAACACCTGAGGCGGAGCGAGGTCGGTGACGTTTTTATTATGCTGTGTAACTGTGTATGTCCTGTCCTGACCCACGGAGTAAAGCTTTTTCTTTTGTTTTTTTTCCAGAAATTATTTTTGAGACAACTTATCCGTAATTTTGTAATAAATCATAGATTCCTTCAGTTTTAAAAAAGAGTAAAAACGGGAGGTCTCAAATTTGAGCCGGCGGTTAAGATCAGAACGCGTACAAATTCTGAATAACTGTACTAAAAGATTTAAAAAAAAACGTTGTGTTCGTTATTATCAGGACAACATACGAATGACAAAATAAAACCACCGGGAAAGGAGGAACTTTGCAGCGAGGGATGAATCCGCGGGTGGTAAGATTCGGTGTAAGGCTGCCTAAGTAATAAATTGAAAATACACGCGCTAAAATGTGTTTTGTGCGTTCTGACGGGACTACTTAAACTGGCCGCTACGCCACATTCACTCGTTCACTTGTTCGACCGACCAACCGCCTTTTTCAAGAGAATAACACCCCAGTTTCTCGGAACCTTAGCCTCGTCATCGTCACCTTGTTGGAGGCCTACCCACGCTGCGTCTTCCAGTACGCGGACGCCACTCGAGAATTCTTTGACTCCATCGGCCATCTGTGCTGCGAGCGATGTGCCTCGCCCACTACCATTAATTTTTTTAGGGCTATATCGGTGACTTTAGTTCTCGTGCGGATCGCTTCGCCCAGTGAAAGAAATTCAGAGCTCTCCAGAGCCCTCCATTGCCCTTTGAGTGACCTTGACCATTACAGGTAGCTCATGCAGGCTTATCTGTGCCCCATAAAAGGACTTTAGTACTTTAGTATATTAAAAGGAGGTCCAAACACACGCCTACACGCGCCTATCCATTTTTGTCCTTCGCTTGCTTTTGTCATCCCGCTGTGTAACTTTCAGCTTATCCCCAGCGATTTCAGTAATTAACGCAAATTCATCGGGATTCTACTCGAGCACGTAATGTTTACAGATTTCGCTAAGCCCATTCGTTGCGTCACATGCGACAGTTTGGGCCAATGTTTGGGCAAACAGTCGATTTAGGACAAACAGAACCCGAATAGCTATGAAGTTAGAGCATTAGTTATTAAGGTTTAAGCTAGTAGATTAAGGCCCGTATTAATAAACAGATCTCAACTCTAATGCTCGTCTTGAGATGCGTCAAAGATGAGAAGCCTTACAGCCAGTCAAGATGAGTTTATTAATACGGCCCTGTGACCCTGTAACGTACGCTCAGTTGGATATCTGATTGTTTGTTTATTTTGAGCAAATTGCTTATTTTCGTTATTTTTTTTAAAACTCAGGTAGACGGGTTTTATTCTACTTAGTTTAGACATAATGGTTCGCCCCGAAACTTGCAATTTCACACATAACGACATAAATTCCTCATAATGATTTGCGGGTGATAGGACGTTGTGCAGGGTCCGTCTGGATCGCTACCACCATCTTATCCATTAACCTACCGCCAAAGAGCTGTGTTCGCATTGTTGTTCCGGTTTGGGGATAAGACAGCCGGTGAAATGTCGAACATAGAGGCATTCCATCTTAGTTCTCAGGGTTGGCAACGCATTTGCAGTCTTGTGAATGCGAATGTCTATGGGTCACAATTTTTACTTACCATCAGGTGGCCTGTGTGCTCTGTTGCCTACCAAATAAACTTGGAAATTTAATTAGCTTGAACCACTCTTAACACGTTCACTGTCCCCATACAAAACGATCTGCCAATATCACAAGTCCAACTGTGCATTCAGTATGGAGATAAGACCCCATAATGGAAGCACGGATTCCTGAAAAAAAGATCCATGAGGCCACATCTGGGGGAACCCGGACAGAGAATGTGTTAAGACGATAGGGGGGCTGAAAATTTCCATACAAAACGCGATTACGTTTCCCTCCCTTTAAAATAGTCCGATTTTTACGATTTTTGAATGTGATTTTTGATTTTTGATATTATGAAAAACTAGGTCTGTACGATTGTGTTTCCAAGAATAGGTATAAGTACTTCTTAATACGAAATAAATTCAAAAAAACAAGAAACAGCAACGTACTGACATTGTTTTTCAAATTCACTACAACATATTCAAAAACCTTGTTTTTTTTTAATGGAAAATATTTGGCAACTAAGCGATTTAAGAATAGCTTCACAATTATCTTAATTAAGTTAGTAAGTTAAACATTTGTTCGCAACAATGACACACAAACAATAAAATAAAGGAAAACAAGGATTAATATTAACATCTTCTACTGCGAATCAACATTACCTACATGCAAAATTAAGAATTCAACGTTAACTCCGAAACCTCTTTCAGATTGGTCGTTCAGTAGATCGATCTCTATAGATTAAATAGACTATTCTAAGGGCCGTATTTATGAACCATCTACATATAGAGTGAAATGCCCGTCTCAAAACCTCTGATCTGTATTGAGACGGAAATCTCAAGATTTAATTAATACTGATCTGGAACAGCTGTATATCTTCTCGTGGTCTGAAATATTCGTAACATCATTTTAACGTTATTTTTATTTGTCAACAGAACTACCCCCAGAGAAACCGACGATAAAGGCTGAAAAAGGGTGGTACGCCTCGGGGGACTCATTGCGGGCGCAATGCTCATCGCCGCCGGCGGACCCGCCTGCCAACCTGACCTGGCTGCTCAATGGACGAGATGTAAGTTATTTGTACCTTTTGGTATCATAACTACTACGTATGATGAGCATAATGTTTTTTATCCACGACGGCACACCATATCACTTAATTTGATGTTGCATAGTTGCGTCAATATATAATACTGGTCAAATGTGAGTCGGACTCAAGCACTGAGGGTATCGTACTGCCGGTTTTCAACTTTATAATAACCAATTGAATGTCGATTTTACAATAAAGTCAAAATAAAATGCAACTATAAAAATGAATCTAATTATTTTACTTAATCCGCAGTAACCACACATACTTCACGGACAGTGAAGGCTTAGTACCAGGGTTCTATTCGGCACCCTTAAGGTACGGAACCGTAAAAATTAAGTCGATTTAAACGCGGGAAGTCATGGATTAAAACACTATAATAAAGATTAAAATTGCCAGTTTATGAACCATACAGTGAGGCTATAAATTACTTAACGCTAACGTTAAACGCTAACGTTAACGTTAAACGATTTCCGAAAATAGAAAAATCATTGACGTAGGCGCCCGACGCGACCGTCTGGCAGCTTACGTCAATCTTATACATGTTTGATAACAATAACGAACGCCGAATGCATCTGGTCTGAAGCTTCTGTTCGGAGATTGCTATGGACCCACATAATTGGAAATCCGAAGGTCTTTACTTAACAGTGGGACACTAATTCGTCATTTATACATAGTTAGTCCGAATTTTCATTTACGTAAAGCCATTTCCGCCTGAATTTAAAGCTGTTGAGTGTTGTTATAATACGACCTTTTTTCGGCCCGGTGGAAATGCATACGCGCCCCGACGGGGGCCAGGACGGGTTATGTCCGACTTGCACGGACTAAAACACCCGGGGCGTTGCGCCAATTGCTTTAGGAGTCGGGACCGCTTTAGCGCTAAAACGTAGCCCCCAATAGCCGATGCGCTTTGGGCCCCGGAACACAGCAGGGGCCTTCCAGCTCAGTTATGATACAACCATTTTTAATTTTTTTCCGTTGGAGAAATGCCTTTACGTATTCCATCTCTCGTCGGGAGCTAGGGTGGATATGACGGACTCCAGAGCAGAAGGCTCAGACTATCGTCTAAAAAACCAACGGGATGCCGTCTCCGTCGTGTTAGGGCGCCACTGGATCACTTCGTAGTACTCGACGATGACGCCTTCACGGTGTTCTCGGCTATTGGATGCCTCCGCTGGTCTGAGGCTGGTTATGATACAACCCTAACCTAACCCCGCAAGTATTTTTGGGAAAGTTAAAAAGTTATCTGAATCAGTAGAAAACTAGTTAAGAATTTTAATAATTCGGATAAACGCAGCACATACATTATTAATGATTCTGTGGTACCCTATTTTATACCCACGCCCACGTACGAAGCTCGATCGTGCGCTGTAGTAAAACCAATGATAAATTCCTGTGTAATCGTCACTTAGTCATTGATGGTACCTACATCCCTGTGGAAATGTTGGCACACGCAGCAAGACCAATGTACTCCGCAGCTAGTCCGCATAGCAACAATAGAAATACGCACTCAGTGAAAATTTCAACTGCACTCAGTATCAATGAACACGAGTCACTTTCAATTTAATACAAAGTGACCTATTTTAATTGCTCTTAACTATGTAGTGACGACCTCGTCAGGATCGCGGGACCGCGGTGGATGCGAAAAGCACAAGACCGGTCTGAGTGGAAAGCCTTGGGGGAGGCCTATGTCCAGCAGTGGACGTCTTTCGGCTGACATGATGATGATGATGATGTAGCAAAAATGACGTTCCATTCGCAATGCCGAAGCGAGCCGAGCCGAGCCGAGCGACGTGGTTTTCGCTCTTATTGCTTGAACATAAAACATTTTCTTACCGGCTCAAGCTGATTCCACGTAATAGATCTGGGGAGACCCTTACGGTTCATGAGATAGCCCGTTGATAAAAAGACAGACAACGGCTTCTTAATAATAGTCTTGTTGGCACCTCATTGGGCATGGAACCCTTATATACGGACCCACTCAGGTAGCATGTCTAGCATACGTGTGCATTTGTTTTCTGTGGAAATATTGACACATGTATTTAGACTAATATATAGGGATGCCACACGAGCGTTTCCTGTGCTTTGCGTCGCCGCTGCGTTGTTCTACGTATAAATTAGAACATGACACACGATGCGTTAAAACACTTGCGTCGCTCTGTTGAAAGTCGCCTTAAGCGCGAAATAGACAGGCCATAAAAATGCAGAAGTTTATTGAGGTTTTACTTTAACTTCAGTTCTAGAGCAAGAAGCACACTTTTTGTGTCCTTTTCTCACTTTAAAGTTAGAGTAAGACAGCAGTCAACTTCTGTACTTTTTATTGCTAGTCTAAATCTAGCTTTACAAAGCGTGCGCTGCGGTGGGCATCCTGCTTTGGGTGCATAAATAATCATAATGCACATAAATAATATATTCAATAAGGTGCACGAGTAAGCACTGATCCACGATTTCTAGATACTTACAAATTAATACTCGTTAAAACGTCCCTTTTTATTTTCAAGCCAAGTAATCGATCTGGATCAGATATCCATTTTCTATCGGCACGACAACGGTTCGTTCGCGGAATATTATGGCTTGGTTGTTTGCAAAGATAAAGCAGATTAGCAGGAACGTGACGAAACGGGAGAGTAAGCTCACTCAATGATGTCCTTGCGTATTGGATTCGTGTTAAAGTGTCGTCACTTGGTGCTGTTAGATGTGGGGGGAAAAGGGCAACCTATTATTTGCAATCATTAATTGTTCTTATTTTCGAGATCGGGTATGACAATTTATTTGTATATGGCTAGAATAGTAGCATAGTAACATACAGGTTACATTAAGATTTATATTAACTTAATTCCGTGTGTTTGCCTGTATTATATAAAGTACCAGAAAGACCGAGCGTCGCTCGGGTTTACAACAAATATTACCGAACATGACAACTCGACAGATCGAGGTTTCGCCCCCGTAAGTTGTAAAATTTCACCAAAATCGTTAGAACCGTTTTTGAGAACGGGAATGCATATACATATTGCTTGATTAATAGTTTAGGATAGTTCGTTCGTCAAAATAATTTTCAACCTTTGATGTGCCGCTACAATTGCGCGCACAAAGCGGTGTCGGCGACTTCAAAGGTTTGCAATGCATATTTGAAAGAACGAACTATAAAGGGTCTAGGCCTCTGTTCTGCGCGGTAAAACAATATTGAATTTGACATGTTACCGTATTGTAAATGTAGCTCTTATTTAATTGTAAATTAAATGGCGCCCGAATTAAAACCAATACGATAACATGTCAAAGGCATGAGATTTTACACCGTAGAATAGATGCCTTGAAGTCTGCGTCGTGTTTAAAAAAGGTCTTATACTTTACAGTTCACGTACTTGAATAATTTGTTAATAAACTAAACCACGCTCTGGTAAACAGTCAATCGTAGCTGGTTTCTCGAACTTTTTTTTTTTTTTTTTATCAGGGGACAATGTTACACCAATTGATCTGGTCCCAAACTAAGCTCTAGGCTTGTACTATGGGTACTAGACAACGATATAAATACTTATATAGAGAAATGTATACTTAAATACATAGAAAACATCCATGACTCAGGAACAAATATACGCGCTCATCACACAAATATCTGCCCTTACCGGGATTTGAACCCAGGACCGCTAGCTTCGTAGGAAGGGTCACTACCAACTAGGCCAGCGCGTCGTCTGAGCAACTTTGACGTATGAATGTTCTGCTTCTATTGACCAACAATCTGAATCACATGGTTGTTTATTAACAATAAGTAACGCGTTTGAAATTCGAGCTTTACCCATTGAGAAAAATCTGACCCAAATAAATAAAATAGTTAAAATACTTTAAAGTATTTCCCGATGGGGCCGAAATCGACCCTCGGGGTCGACTCGCATTCAATATAATACAATTTTTGCCGGAAAAAGATTCAATGCACTGAGCATTTGTTCTGTTCAGTTCAATCCAATTTGTTCAAACATGAACGAGGGTATTGTGTGGAAACGCTGAAAAACCTGGTACATTTTATAAAATTCACTTTATTCTGTAAAAGTACTGAATAAAACTGGCGAATCCGATTGAGGAAATTTTGTCGAAAGCGAACAACGGTGTAATTGCTCTGAGATGTGTTTATAGTCTATTATTGAAAATGGCTGCCGTATTTACACGGCTCCAGCAGATAAAACAAGCATTGATTTTAAAGGCGAAGTGTAGTCATCCTTCTCCCGGGAGTTGATAAGCAAAATACTTTCTCAAATGTAGACCTTTTGGTCCACATGATTTGAAAACTATTCAGTGAAAGGGATAGAGCTATAGGAGATATATAACTATGTCTCTTAACTTAACAGTTTTTGATAGCTTATATTGTGACTATTAAATACTTACATCTCTAAAATGTTCCTGTTGTCGATAACCAAAAAGCAGTTTAAAGCGAAAACTTCCAGATGTCTAGTTTATGACGTTGATACGTCACCATTTGTTTAAAACTTCCCAAAACGTAAGGTACAACTGTTATTTGCGAAAAACGTTCGCGATTTATCACAAACTCAATCGTGAGCTACGCTTGTTTTCGCCGAGTTGAGTACCAAGTTCTGGAGAGTAACGACAGGTTCTCGAACGTTCCATCCGGCCATAGATCTGTGGGAAGTTAATGTAGGTACTCGTAGGTAAAGGAGCGTTGGTAATAATGCTTATGTCCCTAAAAAAATATAAATATTTACTTAACTGATAATAAACAGGGTAAGTATAAATAAACATTAAGTGAGTGTACTAGACTTAAGCCTTTTTCACTAGGTCCCCCGATATGTACCCTTAATTGTTAGATTGTTCTATAGTGTCTATATCTTTACAAGATTTTTTATTTTATTCGCGTTAAATAGTCAGCATTGAAATTTTTTGTTTTTATAAGTTGCGACATTAAACCCCGACGTCTTTTTTTACCCAAGAAAGAACTGCAAGTAACCAGCACTATCTGTCAGATTATTTTGGATCAGTTTATCGTTTAATAATGGCTTTATTTCCTGTATAATGGAGACACATCACGGCGGATTGCGTATTTAATCCCAGACCATTATTAATTGAAGTTTCTTGCGGCACTTCTTCTCCACAATGATGGTCTTGTCCGAAGCGCTAGTCGATTTCACTGTATATTACCGACGTGTAAAAGAGCCCTCATGTGGCCAATTTACTGAATAAATATGTTGAATTTTGAACTTTCTTGCAATACCCTTTATTGCTCTAGAAAGTATTTCCTCATAATATACCTATATATGCGATTACTCGTATTTTTAGGAGCTTTATTTTCTTAGCTTACAATATAAGTATTATAGGCGGTTAGAAACGTAATTCATTATCTTTTTCTTTTTTTTTTTCAATCTCAGTCATATGTCAACTTTTATTGAATGTATCTATAATTTATACAATGTTTTTTATCTAACTAGCTGACTGCGTTCTTTTTTTTCAGGTAACGGTTTTTTTTTCCCCTAATAACCAAATTCGCACTAAATAAAGTCGTGCCAAATCTTTATGATCTGGTTGAAATTAACACCGTCACATTTTAATTTATCGTAGATTGTTGAAAGCTAAATTCAACGAATTATTGTTACTTGTTTCAATAAAAAATATTTAAGTTAACCCTACTTATGTCTTAATTATCTTCTTATAAAAGCGAATTTATAGTAAGTTACAAGTATCGCTTATGAAAAATAACACATTTTATTTTAATTCTTTATGAAACAGTCACAATGGTAACACTTGGCAGCGGTCACTTAAGCCTTTTTTCGCGTTCAGTTTAAAAGTTCTAGAAGTTATGAAACTTACAAATTGTTCGGATATTTTTAACTCTTAGCTGACCTTTGTAATATATTTCTAAAAGTTTTAAAAGCGGATGGTTTTTAAGTTAGCCGTGAGATGCAAGCAACTGAATGGCACTTTAGTTGTTTAATGCATAAATTAGAAAATATAATCGTGTAGAAAAAGCTAGAAAAGAGCAGCCATATTGTTTTCTTTAGGAACTTTCTTGACAACTTCGCGGATGAATTATTAACCGACATGTTTAAAGTGTCTTGCTTGACGTCAAGCTGAACAAGAAAAATGCAACTAGCTACGTATCTGGTTTGAAATAGCAAAAGATATAATGACCACCAAATTAAGTGGTTTCTGTATACCAAATTGAGTAAATGACTAGCAAATCTTTAAAAAAAATATATTTGGAACAGTTTAATTTCCCTCTTTGATCAAAACCAAAATAATCGATATTATTCTGTACGAGCGCAATTGTATTTTTTGTACGGTTTTTCTAAAGAGCTGGTCAATAAAAAACAGGTCTCCAACCCCTGAACCTGAAATTAATACGAAATATTATGTGATAGAAAGAAGGGAAGCACGGAGTAGGCACGTTCGAACTGCCTAAACGCTGCTTCGTTAGGATAGGTTTTGTCCTTGTATTTTTTGTATATTGTGTGACCAGAGCATATCGTGTGGCACAGTGTAGGGTTCCGTAACCATAACTACAAACATAGAGAAGTATTTTTACGCTTTTTTAAATTTTGCTGGTAGTAATTGATTGAAATAAGAAAGAAAGTAGCTTCAATCTGAAGTTACAAAAACACCTTTGCCCTGTTAAGCACACTACTCATCCATGTCCTCGTCAGATCCGATAGCATATGCATAGAACTTTGTCAAACTGACTTTATACTTAGCTGACAGAAGATTCGTTTAAGAACGATTTAATTTTTTACCGCTTCAATAAAAGCTGATTCATGTACGTACCAACAGGTGAGAAAAAACCTTTTTTTAATAACTATAAAAATAACATAGACTTTAGCCAACAAAGATTTGTCCCTTCCTCTTTCTAGCAAAACAGATTGTTTCGTGGAGTTTATGTGGCCGAACTGCACAATGATGTCGCCCGTGCACTTCGGATCTCTCTGTCTAATTAGCAGTTTAGCAGCATACAAGCATTTGCTTGTATCATCCATATTTCTTGACCGATTTTAATTTTAATTTCACTTTTGGTGATATCTTTTACGGTGAAAATACCGTAAAAGAGATCACCAAAAGTGAAATTAAATTTTGTTGAGAAATGCGATTAAAAAATCCATGCATAATCTCTATTTGACGCTCAATAACGCATCAATGCGATGTCAACGCGATATGGCTAGAATGGCGAGCTAACGTGAACTAAATGCTCTCATTCTGTAAAACGATATCAAAATATTAGTCTACGTGACATATTTATACTATATTATAGTTTATCTACACTCATATTATAAGGGAAATTACCAGCATTGCCTGTGGCACTAGATGACAGCGATGACAGCTGTAACGTAATGAAATTACGTTATCGAATCTTGTAAAGTAATGACATCCAAATTTGGAACGTCTTCTTAAATTAACAGCTGTCATCGCTGTCACCTACTACCACAGGTAATGCTGGTCATTGCCTACGGGTGTTGGACGCGTAATAGAGGATTTATGATATGTGTGTAGATAATAGTACATTATTGCCTAGGCACGGAAGTAGGCAATTGCGGGGCGAGGATTGGTTTAAACGGACGAGCTTGCGAGTCCGTTTAAAAATACGAGGCCCGCAATTGCCGTTCCTGCCGAGGCATATATAGTGCTTTTCTCAAAAATCGCAAGAATAAAATTATGTTGGAGTAAAGTACTTTATTAAGGAAAGAAATACCACACAATCTATACAGACAATATATTACCTACTCTTTACCGTCTTTTGTTTATGACAAGGAGAAACGCAAGCTTTTTTTTTAAAACTACTCAAGCTATTCGAGATACAGATAAAAAAGTTATATTCCGAACAAAATTTGGATGTAATAAGACTTGTGCCCTCATTTTATTAAGGCCGTTTTCACTTTTTAAAAAGTTAGATACTAGATGGTAATGAAATTTGTATGCAACATTGCGTGCTTGTGTAGCGAGCACGCAATGTTTTTTTTTTTTAATTTGAGATCTGTCAGTAAACTATGTACTTCGCATCCCAATATATAGATAGTAATGTCAACTTTTCCTGTCATTTTTGAGAAAAATAATTTTATCACTGCTTTACATGTTTTTCATACCCTTTATTGAAAAAGAAAGGGAAGGCCTTTGCTTGGTAATGGAACTTCAGAAAAAAAAGATCTTGTGTTCAGGAAAAAGCGATAATAACAAGCGAATTCTTAGAAGATAAGTATTTTATTAATATCTAGCGACCCGCCCTCGCTTTGCTTCGGATAAGGTGAGTTTTCTATCAGTGAATAAACCAGAATGTGTTATACTTTAAAACCTTTTATGAAAATTTATCTAACTGACGGTCAAAACAGCATCAAAATCCAATGCATACTTTTGGATTAGTGGATATACAGAAAGGCAGACAGACGCAGAAAGCGATCTTGTTTTATACTATATACTAGTAAAGGAGATGTCTATTTGATGTTGCTTATACAATTTGTAGAAGACGGAACTATAATACTGTAACTATGGTTTAAACGCGGAACCCTCAATAAGTGGAATTTAATGTAAAAAATATAATCTTCGCCTTTTCCCTTAAATCATTGAATTTTAAACAAATCCCTTTAAAACAAATAAAAACAATTAAAAAAACAATCCTCACAATATTTTCCGTTTGGAAAGTAATGAATTGGCATGTTTTTGTAAAACCTTTCACAAGGTTTACTGGATGATGGGAAACAAGGGGATTTGCGGGAAAATAACCCCTTTGTCCTAATGCCCATCGGTTGACGAGTTAACCCGAATTCGTTGGTTGGTTGGTTTTTCGGATCATAAGAAAATAAAATATTTCTATAGACAACGACCAGGTCGTTTTTGTATGTTTTTGTGGGGTTTAAGGTCGTGTCAAGTGTCAGTCTGCCAAATTCTAGGCAGTTATAGACATACCTTAATAATCTGTGGTTAGAATGACAATTATGTATAGCGCTGAATTTCTCACTGACTGGATCTTGACAGATTTAGCGTCATCATCAGCCACAAATAAAACCCAGTCTGGTAAATATCGATAATGTAGCTTCTGTTCTAAAAAACATATAATAATACTTATTAAAAAAATGTGGAAAGGAATGGTCTCTGCCTACCCCTCTGGGAAACAGGCGTGATCTAATTAACATATGTATAAAAAAAAACATTTCATGCTTCAAAGTAAATGAAACAAACATTAACATTAGTACCTTTATACTTTTACTAAGTAATTTTTATAATTTAACTAACAAAGCGATTTTTCACTCTAAAAATGCCATAAACATTAAAATTAATTTCATACGCTGAGAACTTTTTTTTTTGATTATTCAATATTTGTGTTGTAACTGTCAAATGTATGTTATTTGCAATTATACTCGTACCTACCAATAATTATATTAATGTGCCTGCGCTACCATTTATTGAAAACTCTATTCGTTTCGTATTAAAACCCCGATAAAAAGAAGGGTTACATTTTAAGTTTACCATGTGTGTGTCTGACCTGTGTATCAATGTGGTTGCCTTCGTAGCTTCTAACCGGGCGGACCGAAGATAGTATTACAGTCAATAATAAAATAAAACATTTATTTCCGGCCTGTCCATATTATGTTAATAACAATAAAACTTAATAAATATATTTTCTGTTTTTTTAAGATCGTTATTGTAGCGATAATACCGCCTCCGGTTGCTCATTATGTACAAAAAAGTAGTTTTGAAATGTCACAAGACTCTGTGATGTACAGCTTTGTCATAGTAAACTAAAAACAGAACATCAAGTGACACACATGACAACGACAATGACATTCACTATGACACTGTTCTAAGTATGCTCAACATTTTTATTGGGTGACCGAACAATTAAGAGTATTGTCTTGTATGATGATAATGGTATTGTATTGTACTACAACAGTATTGTATTGTAAACATAGCGTGTTTATGTCGTATGATCAGCTGAGCATACTCTTTGTATTGCTAATTCTATTCCTTCCAATAGTCATTGACCTTCTGAACCGTCGTACCCTATAATGTTCAGGGAGGTCGGTGTAAGAATCGTAAAAGTCGTCGCCGGTGGGGGTTTATGGCACGTTCGAGAACCATAGAGGGGCTTATGATGGAAAAAAAATATACTTTCTTTATTGTGAATCCAGTAATGGTGAGCTAGGTGATGTTGTTTTCGGTTTGCTGATTTATAAAGTGGCTCATGTTAACTGTGTTTCGTGAACCAGTTAGCGCTTACTGCGGATTCACTTCAGTTTAAGAGAGAAATAATTTTAGATAAAGATAAAGATACGTTTATTCGCAACAATACAATATTACATCACATAAATACAAAAAAGAACAAGACAGAGAAATTGTTGCGAAACGGTCCCAACTCAGCATTCGCTAGCCGTAAAGCCAGCACTGATCTTCCGTTGGAACCGCTAGGTGAAATATAATTGTTTTTCTGATGATAATTAATTATATCGAACGACATGATATACGAAATAGTAATAAAGTGGTCAAAAGCATTTTTAAATTGAAAATTAAACAATACATGAGGTACAGTCAGTTTAACGTCGCGTTTGGAATGTCATAGAAAATTGTGCAACGATTGATAGTGACAAAGTACAGTCAAGGAATTTAATTTCTATACAACTTTGGACTATGTCAAAGTGACAATGTAAATAAAATCATAAGAAGTCTCTTACGTTTTAATTGCAATTTTTTTTTGGAAGTTCTTTTTATGCTTGTATCGGTGAAGTAATTTCCATTCTTTCCTATTCAGAGCCTTATTTTTAACACACTGATACGGCACGACTACTACTTTTTATTAAATCGGTCTGGGTAAGTTCTTCTTGGTCCTGGTCCTTTCTTTTTTTCCTTCTATTTTTCATTCAATTATCATATTAATGTATGTATGCCGTAACAGGTTATATTATTGTATTGTCTGCAAATACATTTCAATTTTCCTTCACAATTGTAAGTACTTCATTGTACGTCTCCTTTTCTACGAAGCTTTTACTATGTACGCAAACATTTGGAAAATATTAAGTAACTGATTTACCGCCTGTTTCACAATCAACAAGTTAAGCATATTTGACACATACTTACATTTAGCTTTCTCTTTTTTACACTTGTAAAATTTTCATGTTCTCTAAATAAATTTGTAAACTTGCTTACTCGATGCACAACCTTTCAAATATCTCAATCTCTCAAGGGATAGCTGGAAGAGATCCCTTAAAGGGATTAGTTCGCTTTTGTAAATATACTTTATATTAATTGTTTTGTTCTGGGTTTTCCTTTGAACAATAAAGTGTTTACATACATATATACTAGTTTTTAATATGTATGTCACACAGTATAATATGTTTAAACAGAACTTAAACGCCGGTTAAAGAGATTTAAGTCCCATGTTATATAATTTTAAAAATAACTTGTCATATCATTTGCTGAATCACAATAATTTTTCAAACGAAATGTTGTCAATAACATCGATATCTAAAACGGCCGTATCCCATCACTAGTGATCGGTTTATCGGCAAGACCGATGACGGCGATCACTCATGTCCAGTTCATTATTTTGTACCTTGCGAGGTACGAAACTGTGACGTTATTGCAGAAAGCATTTTATAACGGAAGATTTTATCTGAAAAGAGTGATATTTCTATAACTTAAATATTATTTTTCGCTGTGGGCGATAATTTTGGAGAAATAAAAACACTTTAGCTTAGTGCATTATGCTTCATATCGATTGAATAAGATCGCCAAAATCTGTATAATTCGTTGTAAATATAATCAATGAAATTAAAGACCAGCATTTTCCCCTTTTTTGCAAAATGACTACCTAGTAAGCCGAAAATTGTGAGTAATACCTACAGTATCTAGTAGATAACAGGGTTTTCATAGATATAATAAAATGCTTGGTTTTCGATACGTATTACGTACACTACAGAATACACTTATTTTAAACTACCGCAACAATAATTATTAGAATAATAATATTAAACATTCACATTATGCTCAAACACAAAACACGTATTAATTACTAAAATACATTAAAAGTAAATTGACATGATTTTGAGCGCAAAGTCGGTTTCGATATTATCGGTGATTGTTCATCTAAATTATAATTATCGATACATCAATGTTGGTCCCATCACTAGACTAGACCAAGACCGATCACTGCACTGAATCATGGGCGACTCTATCGGCAACTAGCCGGGGAATCGAACCGGCCACTTGTCATTGTCGACGTAACACTGTTAATTATTTTGTGTATCATTGGAAACCTGGTAATTGGACCAGGTGTAGTTATTAATAATATAAATAGCTATGTAAAAGATTAAAATCATCGATATAATTATAATAAGAGCTGATATCTCTTAAATGACAAAACCGATTTTCATGAGACCTAGCTTCTAAGGCTTTAAAAAACGCGACACATCTTCATGGTGGTACGGAACCTTTCTGTTGCGAATCCGACTCGCACTTGGCCGATATTTTTGTGGATAATCTGTTGTTGAAAACAAAATTTAGAAGTAGGTAATGATAAATCTTGATATATTTTGTTAAACTCGCTTGTAGTCTGTAATATATCCTAAACTTTAGCAACGTTTCAGATCAATATATCTCGAAATGTTCCCGAATCTCACATAACACATTCATTGTTACAAGGAAGCCATCAAAAGCCCTTATCCCAAAATAATTGTTGTGACCCAAGTATTCGATCTTACGGGACTTTTTGCCCAAATGGCATTTTGACGAACAATGGAACAATCGATGTATGACGAATTTGCATCTTTACAAAGAGCTACTTGACTGAGAGTGAGCTGTTACATTTTTTTGTGATAAAACGACTTTTTAGGACCTGATTGAAAACAAGCAGAGTGGGGGTATATAACATTAATCTAGTACAATTTTCACTTATTTTTGTATTGCTAAAGTAGACTTAATAAATTCAGTTAATGCTGTTATGTTGGTAACTTCATGAAATTCATGACGGCCCAATGCTGAGACACAGATGAATATTAAAACCGACAAGTAGATAGGTACCTAAAAAAAGGTAGTAACGAAGTGCATGA
This sequence comes from Acleris sparsana, assembly GCA_923062465.1. Lineage (NCBI taxonomy): Eukaryota > Metazoa > Arthropoda > Insecta > Lepidoptera > Tortricidae > Acleris > Acleris sparsana. The sequence continues at coordinate 4,259,894 of OV281288.1, forward strand.
ATAAAATTATTTTAATATGTGAATTCGCGTTTATTGAAAATATTATTAAGTTAATCGATAACCAATTGTTTTAAAGTCAACCGACTAAGTTTGTAGATAATGAATAAAATAGAAAATAATACATATTAACATTTAAAGAATCGTCTCAAAAATAGGTACTCTAAGTATATGTCTTGGATTAAAAACATAAAATAAATCATGAATGAGCAAAGGCACAAAATAAGGCTAAAGGCTAAACATACCACTCACAGTATTCGAATTAATATCACCAAGAAACTTATTTTTTCGATCGCAAACACCAACGAAAATATCCGCCCGCACAAATTCTATTTATCCAACAATGAAACACATATCAAAAACCAACATCACGGATAAACACGGTGGGCTTCCACTTACAACCTTCGTGTCGGACTCGGGCCACTCGGGTTATTTTCTTCCTAAGTGGTTCTGACAGCGGCAGGCGACGTGTTGCGTCACGTTTTGACATGTTAATTTGAACGGTTAAAATAGAATAAAATATAATCATTTATTTTGTCTATTAAATAAATTAATATTATTATACAATTATTATTTTTTATTAAATAAACAAATAACTATAGTCCTTGTCAATTGGAATTGGCAAATTTGTAAACACAACCAAACGAACCAATTCACCATTATTACTCGATGATCACGTGCTTTTAAAGATCAAGTGAGTTGTTAGCAAACATTTAGATACTAGATCTTTACTCTCACATTAAGTTTAAGATTAGATAACTATTCATTATTCTTTATTTTAAATAAAAAAAAGTCTTGACGAATATTTGAGGTTATGTGTGTCAAACAGTACTAAATTGTCTATATCTTTGTAATCACTACATAGTATAAAACAAAGTCGGTTTCCCTGTCCCTTTGTCCCTTTGTATGCTTAAATCTTTAAAACTACGCAATGGATTTTGATGCTGTTTTTTTTAATAGATAGAGTGATTCAAGAGGAAGGTTTATATGTATAATAAGTTCTGGATCATGAACGAGTTTTACAGAAAACTCACATCAACGGAAGCGAAGCGAGGGCGGGTCGCTATGTAAGATAAATGAAAACTTCCGAAGTCACCCCCCACCCAGTTCTTTTAGAGCTGAATCTCTCCAACGGCCCAACCTCTTTTAATAAACCTAGCTTTAAACTAGCGTTAGACAATCTGCTTTCAAATAAAAAGAAACCCACTCATACACATAGCGGTCAACCTTATAACACCCCTCTTTTTGCATCGGGGGTTTAAAAGCACATACATTTGAGACAAAAACTTAAAGAAACCTATTTATTACCAATAATATAAAACCGAAACAGTGTGCCAGCTCAGCGTTTCTTAGCTGGTTTCATAGGAGATACATGACAAAAAACAACAAAAGTAATTCTACAATAACAAAACACTGCATACGTTTTATTTTAGTAATATTTCACATAACACATCCCAGATCAACTACCATAAAATTTAACCATGTTAACCACTTACACTCGCGGACAAATAATACGGGTCAGAGTGCGTTTTTCATACAAACGAGGCTATTTCGAAGCCTTGGTTAATCGCCAGGGGTTGTTTTGAGTGAGTTTTAATGGTGGATACTGCGAGGTTCAATAGAGGAGGTCAAAAGTTCTTAAGATACCTAACTGATTGCACAACCAGCTAACACCACAGCGGGACAGTTTGGGTCAGCACTTGGATTTCCTTACATTTTATTGCCATTTTAGATGTTTTTCTGAACATGCACAATTCCGGCGTTAACCGCAGATTCATTCAGTTGGGTATCCTAGGCACTCTGGAAGTCCTGTATCGATGCTCGAGGTATTCATCATCACATTTCACTAAAAGCATTCCCTGGCGAGGAACCAAGGCTTCGAAATAACCTCTTTAGTATGAAAAACGCACTCTGACCCGTTTTATTAGTCCGCGAGTGTATCAGACGATTAGAGCGTTAACAGTTGTCAAAATGTATGAACTAACAGTCGATTAACATTGATTAAATTTAACATCCTTCGGTGAAATTGGTACTTAAGATCACAGAAAATTGAGAGTTAGCATCCTAACCGAATTCTTAATTGCTTACATAATAGAGTGTGTGAAGCGGGTGGTGGCCACAACCATTTAGCTTCTTTATTAAAATGGCTACACCATTATCTAATTTAAAATAAATCTTACCCCCGTAAAAATATTTTTTTATGTGTGGTTTAAAACTTTGTCGAGGTAATTTAAATTAAGTACTATGCCAAATTATAGAAAAACCGCGGACATGGCGAAACTGGCTTACTGGGTGACTGCCTACAGTAGCCTAAAAATCTATCTACAGTCTGGTAATAAGATCCTAGCCTACCTGTAGTGTGGCTTTCCGTCTCCGTTGCCCCAAGGTTTATTGTTCTATTTTATTCGGTTTGCCAACGCGTTCACGTTTAATCGTAACTGGTGCTGACGGCGGCGTGACGTCACGCGGCGTGTTGACGTGACGCGGGGCGGTGCGTGACAGGGCTGGCACGCCTGAATAACAAGGACTGAAATTGGGGTATTTGGGTCTTTTTTTAGAGGATTTGCCCGCGCATGTGAAACTAACCTGTTATGGTCTCCCCAGACGTATCGGCGCGAAATCGGATTCAGCCTGTAAAATAAAATTCGTAACGCCGAAGCGAGCCGAGCCGGACGATTTCTTTTTTACTCTTACTGCACGGACATAAAACTTCTTCTTACCGGCTCAAGTCGATTCTGCATCGATACGTCTGGGTAGACCCTAACACAGACACAATAAATTGTGATGTATTAAATCTTGTGAAGAGTACAAATGTTTACCACACAAATCTATATTAAGACAGGGACAATTTACAGAAAAATAATAAAAATATAACGAAACCTAAATAATAAAATAAATTAACTTATTGTAAGTAACTATAACATGTGAGTAACTATAACATATCTGACTGGTTTGCTGCCAATAACTTAATGTTAAATCCAAATAAAACTAAATGTATAAAATTCTCATCAGCAAATTTATCAAATATAAACTTAGCCTCAAATATTAAACTTAATGGTGAAACCATAGACTTTGTAAAAACAACTGTTTTTCTAGGTATTACATTAGACTCTAAATTGCAGTGGGGTTCCCACATAACTGCGTTAGCAAGTAGGTTGAGCTCCGCTGCTTTTGCAGTCAGGAGAATAAGGCAGCTTACCAATGTAGCGACGGCACGGTTGGTCTACTTCGCTTACTTTAACAGTATAATTACGTACGGTCTTATTTTGTGGGGATCGGCTGCGGATATCGGTACAGTGTTTATTTTGCAAAAAAGGGCTATTAGAGCTATTTATAACTTGGGGTCGCGTGTGTCATTGAGGGAATTCTTCAAGGAAATAGATATTCTAACACTGCCGTCGCTATATGTATTTGAAATAATCATCTTTGTTAGGAAGAATCTACATAATTTCCCAACGAACATTGATAAGCCAAAAGCAACCAGGAGCACAGGAAAGCTCAAAACCACTTTTTATAGACTGGCCAAAACTTCAAAATCATTCTTGGGAAATTGTGTAAAATTCTACAATAAAATTCCAAAAAGTATTACTGAACTTACTGACTCTAAATTTAAATCTGTTGTAAAACAAAAACTAATTTCCCGAGCATATTATAAAGTAAACGATTATATCATGGATAGGGATGTTTGGCAGTGAGTCGTCCGTCCTGCATGAGTAATCTACGCTTAAAAAATGTGCACCTACTGTACAAAAATACCGTGATATTGTAAACTATTTATAATTATAATGTAATGATGTAAACCTTTTTCTTGAAAAAAATATACCTTGCCGAGTTTCTTACGCCGGTTCTTCTCGGGGCAAAGGTTTTATTTTTCGAACCGGTGGTAATGCTTTTTGACACTCATAGGTGCATTATATTATGCCTAAATTGAAGAATAAAGAACTTTGACTTTGACTTTGACTTTGACTTTTTGTGAAAATCATATTAATCATTATAGTACTTTTTTTTAATTTATTTATTAAGGATATCAACAGCACATTACAATTCGTAAAAGCAGTAAATTAACAAGATAATAGTGCCAATTACAGACATCCACCTATGAGCAATAAATAAAGAACAATAACTACAGATAATAATATATGTATACATGCAAGTAGTTTAGTTGTAAATATACATAAAGACGATCGTAACAATAGTACAGGTGTGTGTGTGTGTGTGTGTGTGTGTGTGTGTGTGTGTGTGTGTGTGTGTGTGTGTGTGTGTGTGTGTGTGTGTGTGTGTGTGTGTGTGTGTGTGTGTTTGTGAGGGCGCGCGCGCGTGTGTGTGTGTGTGTGCATGTATGTGTGTGTGTGTGTGTGTGTCTGTGTATGAGGCCCACGAACGGAAACTATTAATAACGTTATACTAGATTTTTCAATAGTTCCTTGAAGAATGAACGTACTCAACCAATTTTACAAGGATGACGTCACGAGCAAATGAGTAAAGTCAACTACACCAAAACTATGTACAAGACGCATAATAAAAATCTGCGTGTAACGTAACAAAACCATTTTTCTAGCAGACTTTTGACAGCCCTTTCGAGAGATCGTAAAAAAGATTTTGAAACGGTATTTCGTTAGTTTTCGTTGGAATATTCGCAAATTCAATCACGTGTGGGAATGTCCCTACTGTCAATAATTAGTGCCGCATAAATCTTGTTGCCTGTGATTTTTTAATGGAATTGGAGAAGAGAGACCTCATCTAGGATGGAGGAAATTCGGGGAGGTTTATGTTCAATACTGGACAAGCAGCAGCTAGAGATGACGATGATAATAGAAAAGGCAACAGCCGGTGCGAATCGGAGGAGAGAGACTTTAAAAAGGAATGGATGGAGGGAGTTTTGGGAGGCGTATGTTCATTCCTGGGCGAATAGAGTGACGGCACCAATGTCGGACACTTTTAGCTGAAGGCACCAATAATGGACACTTAACTTTTAATTCAAATAATTATCATAAGGTTATAAATTTCAAAATAAATGAATAACCATTATCTTCTGTACCATAAGAATCAAGTGTCCATTATTGGTCCTTGCTCATTACTGGTTCCATCACCCTAGATACTCGAGATGGTGAGGATGATGATGATAATGATGATGATGATGATGATGATGATGATGATGATGATGATAGAAAAGGCAATTTAGCACACAGCCTACCATCATAGTTAGTGAGATTCGAGTGCAAGTTTTAGTGGTGGATCCTTGTGCTGGGTCCATTGTAATTGCTACCACCATATTATCCATTAACCCACCGCCAAGCAGCAGTGTTCGCATTGTTGTGTTTTGGTGTGGGGATATGAAAACTGTTAAAATTACTAGCATAATAATATAATATAAAATATACTCGGGAATAAATATTTACGCACACAAATATCTGCTATTACCGGAGTTTTGAACCCAGGACCGCTAGCTTCGTAGGCAGGGTCACTACCAACTAGGCCAGCGCGTCGTCGTGGGCGGCGTTGACGTAAAATTATATTGACGCACTTATTTAGGCTAAATTCAAATATATTTTTGTACAAAAAGCATAAAATTCTGAAATATTAGTAAAGAAAGGCGTTGCTCTACCTGTCTTAAATATAATTTAAAAAATATCCCGCATCCACGTGCTCTTGATTACAACGTTATTATAAGGAAACCGTTTATTCCTGTTCCACTTTTCTTAGGTTAAACCAAAATTGCTACCTAATTTTCTTGTTCATGAAGCTGGCAGGATGATTGATGGCACCCAATTTCATTCCCAGCGAGTTTGACATGTGTGTCAAATAAATTCCGGATACGAACGATAAGATATTCAAAATGCTGGAAAAATCGCTTTTATTTTTGTATCGGAGGCGTTGAGGAATGTTATTGTTATCCAGATTGTTTTCACGGTTGGACGATGACAATTTTGTGTTGAGTTTTTCGTGGAATACCGTTTCCTTGCCGTCCCTGACTTTCTTGGCGCAGTTTGTTTGATTTCGTAATGATATTATAATAATGCCCTGATGATGTCTGTCATCTATGCCAATTTTAACTACACTTAGTTTTATATGAGAGTGTTACACTTTTTGGATACAGCATTGCAAATAAGAATTAACAAGCTAAACTACAAGGCAATCAAAATAAGCAAGTTATTGTGCTAGTTTAATCATTATTATTTATTACTTTATTACCTTGCCATTAGACTTACTTTTTTTTGTGTTTTATGATTGAAATGAATTAATATGACCTTAGGAGTTTCTTGCGGCGCTTCTTCTCCGCAATGATGGCGTTTCTAAAGCGCTTGAAGATTCACTCCATATTAACGACGTTGAGAAAAACCCTCGTGTGGCCAATTTACTAAATCATCATCATTATCGTCATCATCATCATCATCATCATCATCATCGGCATCAACCGCAAGACGTCCACTGCTGGACTAAGGCATTCCCCGATGTGTTCCATAACGATCAGTCCTCCGCTGCTGTCATCCAGCGGTTTCCCGCGCCTAAAAATTACTGAATAAATATTTTGAATTTTGTATTTTGGTCTCGTTTCCAGATCCAGGGCAAGCCGATCATCCAACAGCGTATCCTGCCCAGCCCGGCGGTGTCCATCGACGCCCCGTACCGCAGCACCGCGCCACCTGGTGATGAGAACAACAACATCATCTTCAGCCCATGGAAGGCCTTTGGGCCCTTCGTGGACACTATACAGGTGAATGGAGCTGTGGTGATTTATATATACAATTTCCTCCTTAACTCCGTAACCTCAAGACCGAATCGTTACTACTTTTCTACCAAATTTTACGAAGATTAGATCGAATTATACGAATGCCACGCCATCTCAGCTGACTCTACTTTAGTCAGTTAATAATCTTACTTGAAAAATTACCCTCTATCGGATGCCAAAACAAGTCTCCGCCTCTACTAAAAGTCTAACAAATAATGAAAGTCGTACAAAATTCTCAGCTCCTTTTTTTAAATGCTCTAAGCACCTGTTTTACAATGCCCAAATAACATTACATGACTCTTTTTTAGCACCGTTTTATCGTTAAAAATACAAAAAAGAGAAAGCGAAGGATTTAATTGGCAGATAGTATTTATCTGGAGACTGAAACAAGGTCTAAGAATCAAACCTTATTAATGTTGATGATAAAATCAAAGTAATTGCTCGGTTGCACATTCATAAATATATTGTCATCTTAAGTAGGTACCGCGATGAGTTTATACCACAGGGAATTAATCAGTGACAGGAGATATCGTAATAGGTCATAACTGCTAATGAAAGTTTGTGTGCGTTTGTCTAAACGCTCTTAAAGAGAAACAGTCGAGACGCGCAGTTGTCTTTTGGAATGAAAGACGTATTCAACTTTCTCATTGTAACAAACCGCTGCGAGCCTCTCGGCCTGTCAGTCCGACTATTCTGCCGTAATTCCAATAAAGAGTACTCACTCTATGGTAATTCCATAAGTATTTTAAATTTAATGTTGTTACCATAGAGTATACCTAATAATAGAGTATAGAGTGCATATAATTTGACGTGTCATGTAATTTGTATTGTTTGAATTATATTGAGTAATAAAATCTGAATCTGAATCTGTTTAAAATGCTTCGACTACTGCATTGCAGTTAGCCGGCTTCTTTGGTAGTAGTAGTACTACCTATTTCACCAAACGTTGTAAAATGTCAATAAAGATTAATCGACTGTTAGTTCATACATTTTGACAGCTGATAACGCTCTAATCGTCTGTTTAGTGGTTAACATCGTCAATCAACCCAGTATTTTGTTCACTTAGCGCAGAACCAAGCTCTGTCACGTTCCAATACAAAATTTACGGGCACTTAGTTAAATTAAAATGGGTAACTTGCTTCTTTTGACGACCTGTTTTAACCCGTTGGATAACAGCTAACCTGCACTGAAACGTTTTCTAATTTGTTTGAGTCCAAAGTTTTGCTTTAGCTCAAAGTTTCGTTTGAAAATTGGATTTTATAATGTGTTTACGGTTTTGTTTTGGCTCAATTGCACATATTGTGTTAAGGCTCTTTAAATGTGTTTTAAAATTAAGTACTTAGAGGTTTAATGAAAGTTTGGTGCTATTTTTGTTGACTATATGAAGGGTCCACGGAAAGAACATGTCTAGTCACATTAGTAACTTTTTGAGATATCGCGATTTGAAAGTTAGAAACTGTGTCATTTTGTACGTAATTTTCGTGTAGAGGTGTTTTTAAGAGTGAAAAAATACAAGTTATATGAAGATTTATATCTAAAACTGAGTGGTAGATAATAGTTCATTTTGTCTTTTACATTTGGAGATCAAAAACTAATTTTCAAAAAAAAGTGACTAGACATGTTCTTTCCGTGGACCCTTCATATGATTTAAGCCCTCCTTTTAGAGTGACTGTCATTATTTGCTCTTCCTTTCCTTCCTCTTTCAATTGCTAAAAATGTGTCCATTTGCTATCTGTTCATCAATCATCAGAGTTCATATTTTTTGACGGTTTCAAGATATTCAATTCAAATCTTATCAAGAGCCTTATTTTCACTTTTATGTTCTTTTTCGTTTTCAGCAGACTTCATCTTTTCTTATGTACAGTGTATTCTTCAATTGTTTTCATCTTCGTCTAATTTATTCTGTATTATTTTCGAACGCCATGTTTTAAAATATAAGTTAATTCTAACAAAATATAGATGCATTTTTATTTCTTAAGACAAAACTTAGTTCTGACTGCCTCGATTCAGTGGTCTGGAAAAAAGGTTTTTAATTTTAAAAGGTTTTTGGATTAAATTTAAATATTTTTAACTCAGCTATCCACCCCTAGTCTCTTTGAGTTTAAAAATAATGGTGCGCTAAAAAGTTATCTAAATTCGATGGTCGAGGCACGCACACATGCAAGCTGAGCTATGTAGCTTTGTTTGAAGACGAACTACTGTCATGTCATACATGTCCACGCTTATCTTTAGCAACAAATGTGACCTTAAAAAGTATGTCCGCTGGTCAAAATCTTGTGTCAAACTCATCAACCTTGGTTTTGTTTAAGGATGGTGAACTATTACCGAGCCAAGATTCAGTGGTGCTGCCCACACCGCGGCACTCGGATCTGTCCCTAGACGAGGATGTCACGGATCCTTTACCTACCATAGAAACCTCGAATAAGGCAAGTTATAAGAGAAATAGTCAATATGAGGCCTAATTTGACAGCTGTCAACGCTGTAAAATAGTATTTTCTCTTGTGGATTAAACATTAGCATATGGGGTTTGTTCCAAACGCGTCTGTCAAGTCTCGGAATATAACCATAAATACATATTATGTACTGAGTTGATAGCTGTCAAGTCGGGCCTCTTAGTAGCGCGACTATAGCATCTTTGTTCTCAGGGTTGGCAACGCATGCTCACTGACTATCACGTGTTTTGGTGTGCACAAGTGTTAATAATGCTCTGGTGGGAATGCGTATTCGCATTGTTGTGATATGATGTGGGGATAAGACAACGCAAGAGGCATTCCATCTTGGTCCTCAGGGTTGGCAACGCATATGAAAGCTTATAGTAGTAATTTTGAGGTTATATTCTTTAGAATTTAAATGTCTATGGGTAACGTCATAGCAAATAAATAAAAACTTAGGCATGCTGATTAATAATTGATAATCTTACCTTTCCTTAACCGAGTAAAAGCGAGTTCTTAAAGAGAACATAGAGCTGCATAAATATATAAAGTTATAAACAGCTATTTATTGTTCAAAATTAAATAAACAAGTAACAGAATTACGTTGAGCCAAACAAGGGTGATAATTTAATTTTTAACAATAAATTTGTTCAGCTCAAAAACTGTTTGCATCCGGAAATCTGCAGAGTTAATAGACCGTAAAATATGCTTCACGTTCTGTTTAAAATGGCAATTTGGTTTATTAACCATTTTAAGGACGGAAAACCCGGTATCGAAAAATAAAGTTTATTTTTCAATAATAAGTTAATTTAATTTGCATCAGTCAGAAAAAAACCTTTGTCGTTAAAAAAGGAGCACACACAAGTGTACAATTGTGTACATACACAAATAAGCTTTACTTGTTAACTAATAATGTTATAAAATCCTGGATGACACTTTTAACCTACTTCTGATGGTGGGATTGGCTTAGGGTTGCCAACTATTACATGGGCAAATATAGTATTTTCCAGCCCAAGGTATAAAAAATATAGTACACAGATAGAAAATATAGTACCTGGAAGAAAAACTTCTTAAAAAGTGTTTAAATATATTCAATATGTATAATGCACAATATTTACTACTTACCAACATTCTGCCTACTATTGGGGCAACTATCTGACCTTTTCTCCTATCCAACTACATTGGTGCTTAAAATCAGGTTGAAATGGCCAATAAAAACTGCATATGTATAAGGACTGACCGAAATATAGTATTTTTGCGTACCATATATTTATTCAACAGTATATTGTACACAGAGTCGAAATATAGTACAATACTATATGTTATAGTACGGTTGGCAACCCTAGATTGGCTTGACTTTAATGACCATATAATAATATAAAAGCTGGTATGATGATAAAGACGGAAGGTGACGGTAGGAATTCCTCAATGAGAAATAGTAATGTCAGTCTAGTTTTGACTTGTTTGGCTCGTCATTTTAAAAGCATTTTCTTTTTGTTTATTACAAGCCTAGAGCTTATTATGAGTGACTTATGAGCGTGGGGGAAGTTTTTCTGGATTTTAGCAAGTGGAAGAAAATGGTACGGGAAAGACGCGTGATTGTTTATGTATGTATGTATGTATGTAGAGTCGGTCAATCTAATGTAAGAGAGTCTCCTGTTTTTTTTAATATATATATAGAATTATCAGTGATTCAAGTAGGTACAACTAGTTTTTACATCATCATCAAATTTATTTCTGTTTGTCTAGGTGGCTTCAATAAGCCAGCTGTCCTTCATGGTGCGTCCAGACAGCTTTGAGCGTGGCCAGCTTCGGTTGACCTGCATCTCTTCGGTGCACGCGGTCTACAGCGAGCGAGCGGAGCTGGTCATCAATGAGGAGCGTCCGCAGATCGCCTCGGTGCTGGGCACTAGAGACCATGCAGGTATGATAAGAGAGTGAACCCCTTGTTCATAAACGAACAATAAACCTATTTTAGTTAAAATGCTCTTTGTCCCTTCTGTTATATTTAAACTTCGGGACGGCGGTATCAACTTGATCAAGCATACTTTTCTATGAATAAGAGGCTAAATCTATCCTAATATTAATGAGCAAAGTTTATAAGGTTGTTTATACGTGGAGCCATTTGGAAAAAAAATGACTCTTGGAATGGTGTATTATCTCAGATGGGCATCTAAACACGATTCTATTAGACTGTACTACTTCTGCTGCTGACTTTACAGATCATTTGTGGTTTTTTATATATAAATAAAATATAATTCATCATCATCTTTACCACCAAATTTTCATGAAAACGTCCTCTGTACAAAGGACATAGACCTTTTTCAAGAATCACCACAAGCGTCGGTTGTGAGCAGTCTTCACCAGATAGTCGATATCTTGTAGGAGAACTGCCAACACTTTGCTTTCCGATCCAAGGTTCTTTAAGCAAGCAATTTGCTGAGCTGTTGGTACCAATGGGTTTCTTGCGGATGTCGTTTAAAATTAAATCCGAGCTTAGCCCTTGTGGTCTAAGAGCCGAATAGGAGACGATTTGCACCGGGAAAATTTAATACGATAAATAATATGTGGCGAATAGGTAGGCTGAAAAAAATTCAATCCTGTTTATCATTAATTAAAAAAATAACTTTGTTTTAAAAAAAAAAACTAATAAACAGCCCGGTGCAAATATTCTCCAATTCGGATCTCCTCATCATCATCATTATCAGCCGCAAGACGTCCACTGCTGGACAAAGGCCTTCCCCAAGGTTTTCCACAACGATCGGTCCTCTGCTGCTGTCATCCAGCGGTTTCCCGCGACCTTTATCAGATCGTCAGTCCACCTTGTGGAAGGTCTGCCAACACTTCGTCTCCCGGTTCGCGGTCGCCACTCTAGAACCTTTCCGCTCCAACGGCCATCAGTTCTACGAGCAATGTGCCCCGCCCACTGCCACTTAAGGTTTGCAATCCGGTGAGCTATATCGGTTACTTTAGTTCTCCTGCGAATCTCCTCATTCCTGATTCGATCTCGCAAGGAGACACCCAGCATAGCTCTTTCCAGACACCCAGTATAGCTCTTTCTTTCTTTTCGGATCTCTTACTATTGGAAAATATCTACTTAAACCATTTAATTTACCATTACAATTTATTAATTTAGCACAATATTACTTACAGAGTTCAAATATTCCAAAACATTAATAATTTACGTACGCTGCGGTAGCAAAATGTTGATACATTTAAATCGTAATAATAGAGACTTGGATTCCGGGTAGTTGCATTGCCGCAAATATTTATCATTAAAATATACGTGTTTTTGCTTCAGTTTAGATTCATATATGTTCAATGTCTGTGGTCAAATTTGGTCCTTGACACATTTACCTTTTGTTTTCTCTCTCTATGGTAATCTCTCCTTAAATCACTATACTAAAATCTTACTTTTATTTTAATTAATTCTAACAGGTTATGGGCCCAGATACACCTGATTATTCTAAATAATTAGTTATAATCAAATAAAAAGTAAAAGTAAAAGTGATTCGGTAGCTCGGTATTTAAATTACAATATCGGCATGTCGTGAGGAAAGCGTATTCTTCATCAGCAAAACGCTAATTGAAAAGCTGTCAGGAAGAGATAATCATCCTACGTGGAGATTTGCGGTTGAACTTACCTTGAATCTCATCATCGTAATGGAATGGAGACAATTATTCGCAACAATACAAAACCACATTACATAGATACAAAAATATCAAGACACACAAAAATTGTTGCGAAACGGTCCCAACTCAGCATTCTATAGCCAGCACTGGTCTTCCGTTGGAACCGCTTGGTGAAAAAACGGAAATTGACACACTTAATACAAAACAACGCTAAAAGAAAAACATCAAGGATCAAATACGTCTCAAACGACTATACAATTTATACTGGTAAAGTTAGCAACACAAAGGAAATAGAATCAATAAAATTAAAACAAAGACAACTATAGACTATGCAAAATGTGTGCAAAAGGGTATGCACAACGAGAAGGAATTGACTAAGATGAAATTTTCTCTCCTACAGTAAGGTGTGACTCTATATGATTGTTATTATCCATTGCAGCTAAAGAAAAATTTGAAATAACTCAATTTGATGTAACAACTGCCTTTCTGTGTGGCCAGCTGAAGGACTAGACTGCAAACCAAACAAATCAAACATCGTATCAAATCTTTATATGGTTTAAAGCGGGCACCCAGGTGTTGGAATACGAAGCTCAACTAAGTCTTGAATAAATTTAGCTTGGTGAAAAGCAAAGCAGATCAATGAGTCTATATTGGTCTGATCAAAGATTTTAAATGTAATGTCTGTATGTCGCCGACGGACTTTAAATCTGTTTAAAAAAAAGTTATAATGGAAGTAATTCAGGATCTAAAACAAATTTTTGATCTTAAAATATGTCGTCTAGTAACTAATTTTGTGGGTATGCAAATTAAACGATATGAGAACATTACTGTTAGTCAGTTATTAAAGAAATTCAACATGGAAGATGCCAACCGCAGCAGCATTCCAGCCGACCCGATTGTGAAACTATTGAAGGCTGATGACGAACCTAAGAAGGATTACTCATATCGAGAGGCAGTAGGATCTCTGATACACGCAGCGACTGTAAGCAGACCTGACATTATATGTTTGCTGTAAGCCAGGTGAGTCAATATTAAAATTCTTATGATGACTCCCACTGGAATACTGTAAAGAAAATATCAAAATATTTTAAAGAAACTAAAGATTACGGCTTGAGCTACACGATTAGCTCTGATAAAACTGACTTGTTTGGATACAGCGATGCTGACTTTGCTAACGACATAGTCACTAGACGCTCAACAACTGGATATGTATTTCTCAAAAGCGGGGCCGCTGTCACTGCGCGTCAACAAACTTGAGCCTTAACGACTGAGGCGAGTTCATGGCAGCCTGCGCAGCTACTAAGGAAGCTATGTGGTTAAGGCAATTACTCAGTGATATTGGTGAACATTATCCAGAACCCAGTGTGCATAAACATTGACAATCAAGGTGCTATAAATGTGATTAAAATAGTGAATTTCATAAAAGGTGTAAGCACATCGATATAAACCATAATTTTGTTAAAGAAAAATATGAAAATATCATTAGTTGATAACATTAACCTTTTGTTTAACTCTCTCTGTGGTAATCTCTCATTAAATCAACACACTAAAATCTAAATTTTGTTTTAACTCCAACAATAATTACATGAAAAAAAATTGAAAATTAAAAAGTTAAAAATTTGTGTTTTAAACGATAGTCAAAATGTACTCGGTTCCATTAATACCTTACTAGCCTTACATATTCCATAATAATTATTAAGAGACTCGGTGGCGTACACTTGGAGAGGCACATGTCCAACAGTGGAATATTATCTAGGTTAGTTAATTTAGGTTTAAGTTGATAATAGGTTAATGATGATAATAATCCTCTTTTAGATGCTTTTATTAGCTTTACTTGAAACTAACCAACTAATAAACAATTTATGCCTTTAATTAAATCTTGGAACTCAATTTGAACCTAGTTTTAATGGTCGGAAATTTGGCAAACTTATGTCTTTTGTAAACAAACTAATTGCTGTAAATAAATGTCTACAAATTAGAATAAATTATGATGGGACAATGTGGCAAAAACTTTCAAATATAATATCTGCAGTAAATAAAATAATTATATTTCTTAGTGAATATTTTTATGGTGCCTGTTTATAAGCATTTATAAGCTTATTATGAAAAATCTATCTGAAATCAGCGTTTAAGTAGAACCAAGCAGTAAATTATATCCTCTAACGTATATATATCAGTAACTTGCCAAATATTTTGCCAAAGTTGGCTCAAACGTTGGTTCGGTCTAATATCAGTTTCATTCCAGACTGCAATCTAACCCGCTCGCACTTTATTGGTGCGCTGCAGTGTTAATCCGAACTTAATTTCAAGTTATTGCACAAACTCAAAACTTGTAATTTTGTAACAAATACGCTTAGCATTCTAGAGATGGAAACATGTTTTAACATGTTACTACACTCAAGAACGATGATAACGGGTCACTTTCTATGGAAATTACGAAACTATAGTTACATGTGAATTAATTTTGAACCGGTTTGATAGATTGATAAATAAATTATCACAGGATGATCTCTCACAAATGTACCTAGTCCCAAGCTAAGTTATTGGCTTGTACTAAGGGCTACTTGCACCAAAATTTTAACTCTGGGTTATGATACTAAGTCGAGGTAGTAAACGTCAGATTCATACGAATACTGTTTTACTTTTATCTTAACTCGAGATAATGTCCTAAACCTGGGTTAATTTTTTTTGTGCAAGTGGCCCTTTGGGTACATGAAAACGATAGACATACTTATACAGGGTGTCCAAACCCTGAAAGGTTAACCACCTTATTTGCCCCCTTCCCCCTACATGCTTGAAATCGAACCGGAACCACACCAAAATACATTACTCCCTCTTAAAATATTAGTGAAAAGAAGCAGTTTTGAACTTAAAAAAAATCTTCGTGAATCTCCGTACTCTGAACAAACATGCATCTAAAGATTACCACTGACTAACACAGAATAATCAGTTATTTAGAAAGTTTCATGGGATCCTTTTGTCACCCGTAAACTTATTGTATCGAGATTCGAAAGTCTGACTTAGAGTTCACTGTCAGGCTGATCAGGAGCCTGACAAACTTGGAACTGCGGGTTTACTGTTTTGGTCGGACGTTGATCGTTTATACGTAAAGTGGCTGTTCTTTGTTTGTCAGTTAAGAACCGAACAGTTTTATAAGTAAGTAGGTATATACAGAATTTAAAAGTGAACGGAGTAAACAAGTGACCGATGAATTGAATGAAGAAATTAGAGGGATAATTTGACAGGGAGATACGATTGACGGTGTAGTGTAAGAAGACGTTTGAAATTAATTAAGAAGAACTAAGTCTTGTGTAACATTTTATTATTTATAAATATCAGTGCTTAAAGACTAGGCTTCTTTTTCACAAAGCAGGAGCTAGAGAATTATTCCATCGCTTCGCTTACCGTCTTGCTTTCTTGAACGGTTCTGATCAAAAACAGTCCTAAATGGATTGTAAATAAAGCACAGACTTTTATTTAAACAGCCAACCGTTTCAAATTGTTATCTCTTATTTGAAATCGTTGGCAGATTGATGTTCACGTTTGAACACTTGGCTTTGATGTTTTTTTGACAGCCTTAAATGTTAAGTGTACAAAAGAATTCTGTTACTATATAAATATTCAGAAAATAAAACTTGATCTAAATATTGAAATAATTAACGTTGGATTTTTTATGCTTGAGATGATTTTTGATTTAATAACGGCGGCGGAAATTACTTTTTACGTTATTAAATATTCTTTATTTTATTGTTCAGTTAGAGTTTTGGTAAGTGCCTAGCGTGCTGTGTTTTTAGGGTTCCGTACCTAAGGGTATGCCAACGGGACCCTATTAATATACCTACGCTGTCCGTCTGGCCGTCTGTCCATCCGTCCTTCCGTCCTAACTTTAAAGAGGTGTATCTTTTAAACCGTAATATATAGTGGATTTTATTTCGCAATACATGCTATATTGTGTTTTTTTAAGAAAATAAAATAATAAACGGGATCCCTAACATGAACCGTTTTTTTTCAACGTAAAAATACGTTTTTTTTTGTTGAATCGTAAATCAGTAAATCATACAAGCTTCAACCTTTCTACGATTATAGAACAAACCCAAAAAAATGGTCCAGCGTGAGTTAGGCTCGAAAACTAATTCAAATTGGAATAAAAATACCTACTGTGCGGCGGTGCGGAACTCTCAGCGCGCGAGTCCGACTCGCACTTGACCTGGTTTTTTTTCTTTTCTTTATTTTATTGGCCCTAAATTAATAAAAAATTTCATCAACAAGCTCGCTAGACTAAAATGATATTACAAAATTCAAAATATCTATCTTTTTCGTACAGATGCAATTCAACCTCGCTGACTACTAATTCGTCGGTGATTTGAGTCAGATGATTAAAAAAACCACACCCTTTCTCCGTAATGGCGAGTTCAAAATTTGTGGGTCTACGTTTACTACATACAGCGTTTAATAAAATCATGATAAACATTGTATCATGTCTAGGGGCTCGGTTCATATAGTTATAAGAGAACGTATCGAAACTTGTCTTTTTTTATTAAGTGTTCTGGCATCGTCATATTTATATAGGTAAGTATAATTATGTTTTTACTAATTGTGTTCATGTTTTATATTACATTAAATTTAAATAACATAACAAATTTGTTAGACTCACTAATAATACAGATAATAAGTCAGTGAAGGTAATTTTGATCTTGTACCAACACACCCTACGCGCCCTACCCCTCCTTAAGATTGAAGTGTAACTAATACAATATGGAATTTTATAGTGTGTTTTTTCTTATAAATAACCCAATGCAGCTTCCATATCTACAATCAGATATGGGGCCATAGACAAGATGCCTGACGCTAACGTAAACGATTTTCGAAAGTTCGCTGAATGCATCATGGTTATAAAATTGTTTTGCAAAATTAATTTAATTTAAAATCCTAACAGAATAAAAACTTTTGAATAATTTTCAACCTTCAACTGACACCCTGTAGATAGTTGAACAACATTCACCCAACTTTAAAAATGGCGTCCATTCGAAACTATTTCTTAAACATAGCTCCGTCGTATTTTTATTCCCTCTTCGGATTCAAATATCTCACTGCGATGTTTAGAACCCAGGCTTCATGAAGCAAAAGAATTTTTATTTCTCGATGTAAACACTCCCTCTGAATACGTAGAAAGCAAACCAATTCCACTCTACAATTCAAATATTTGCTGCAACCGACTTGCACTGCAATTTGCCTGTAGAGAACTTTCTATCTGAAACGCGACGCGGTAACTAAGTAAATAATTTCGAAATAAAGTTTTCGGTAAACGCGTGAATGCAACCATCAATCATGATGAAAACAAACATCCCGTAAATTGGATTCTATAACCCGTTAACAACACTCAATGTTAGGAATGACGTAAGTGACTCATCCCTTGAATGGAATTCTATAACCCGACTACACTCAATGTTAGGAATGACGTAAGTGACTCATCCCCGAATGGAATTCTATAACCCGTTAACTACACTTAATATAAGTGACTCACCCGTGAATGGCAAAGTCTAAGTCAAAGTCAAAGTTCTTTATTTTTCCATTTAGGCATAATATAAAGCACTTATGAATTTCAAAAAGCACCACCGGTTCGAAAAATAAAAACTTTGCCCCGAGAAGAACCGGCGTAGGGAACTAGGAAAAATATTATTTTATTCAAAAAAAGTTCGCATCACACATGAATTAGTAGAGAGCCTTGGGGGAGGCCTATGTCCAGCAGTGGACGGCTTTCGGCTGATATGATGATGATGATGACACAAATTTACATTAAGTATACAGTATTTTTACACGTGTAGGGTAGGTAGATTTAAGCGAAGATTACTCATGCAGGACACACGACTCACTGTCAAACATCCTTATCCGTAATGTAATCGTTTACTTTATAAAATGCTCGGGAAATAGGTTTTTGTTTTATGACAGCTTTACACTAAGAGTCAGAACGCATAGTATATAATACAATCATTTGTTGGTCAATGCATTCATTTCTATAATAAATTACCTGAGTCGTTTTAAAGTTACCCTTTCCATCGCTTAAAAATTACTTGAAAAAGTCGTTAATGTCCAAAGCATATTATAGGGTCGAGGATTATCTAACAAACAAAAATGTCAAAAATGCATGGCCTAAACCCGAAACTTAGTTAATAATAATTGGTTGAAATGCAAAAATACTTTATCTAGTCTAGGGGACACCGTTGATGTAGGAAAACATACCGAAACTTTTATTTGGGCGTCTTGCACCGTGTCCCTCTATCTTTCTCCCAAGATTTTTGGCATGTTTTCCTGCTGAACTACGCATGTTATTTGATATTATATTTAATTTAATATTTGTAGCTTTATATAATGCTTAGACTAAGTAGTACCATTGTAATAGGAAATATGAAAAATTACTGACTGCTGAGTTTCTTGCGGCGTTTCTTCTCAGCAGTGGTCTCCCCTTGGGAAGCGCTGGTAAATTCTTGACGTCTAAAAGGGCCCGTGCGGCCTACTTTCTGATGAAATGACTTTTATCTTTATTTATTTTTTCAATTTTTTACAATTACTTACCCAAGAATGCCAAACTAACATGGGTATTGAAAACGTTGCATTTGTAACAAAAACTTTATTTATTATTTAATTGTAGTCAAGGGTTTCAAAAGGGTCTATTTTACAGCCCATTGTTAAATTTTGCTTTTACTAATTATTCGCCAGGACCTACTGTTCAACACCAAAATATGGCAGATTAATTTCTTACGATATACCACCGGCTTTCCTCTCAAGCTATTATAATTATATTTTACAAGACAAATAGTAAACAGAACTACACCCATATTCAGAACACATAGAACAGGGGGTTATTCATTTTTGCTAATCAAGTGACTAAGACATTTACGTGACGTGTCAAAACATGTTTCTCAATTGTCGGCAGCTGGTATTAACAAGCAGCGATATCGCGTGATTATCAACCAATTTTACACATTTGAAGAACTCAACGCTGCTGTAAATCGAAACGACAAATAAATAGATACTGTACACAATTATAGAGATACAAAAACGATTCCGGAAAAAATGCACCGCGTCAAATATTCCCAGATCGGAAGCCGCTAAATTCGAAGCAACCCGAGTCAATATCATAGATTGCCTGCGACTGAAGTGGCGTTCACGCTAGGCATTTGTGATAAAACACTGATACTCCAACCTTCCCATATCGCGGATAAACCTAGGCCCCAGCAAACTGCTCTATGCAGGCAATCACTCAAATATTTGCCAGCGGAGGCTTCTAGTAGTGTTTGTCGACTCTGAATATTCCAGTCGAATAGGCAAAGGTAATGTTTAGTATATGCCAGCGATGTTGTTGCACCGACTCGTCTATTTGCTCGGCATTTCTGTGGGCAAATACGGCTGGAATGTTGCGTGTTGTGACCCCTATGGCCGTGACAATACGGGCTGTAGGAGAGTTGGTGGGAGCCAATGACGTGCGACGAAATACGACCTGTTTTTGTTTACGTAGCATGATGCTTTTTGAGCTACAGGGTGTGTTCAATTGGCAAACATGTAGAAGTAATAATTATGCTCAATAACAAGCCACCACACGCAAAATTGGAAAAAAAGACGGTGAATTATGATAAAAGATTACTTTAATATTTCATACATTTTTAACCGAGTTCAAAAAAGGAGGAAATCCT
Source organism: Acleris sparsana (assembly GCA_923062465.1). Classification (NCBI taxonomy): domain Eukaryota; kingdom Metazoa; phylum Arthropoda; class Insecta; order Lepidoptera; family Tortricidae; genus Acleris; species Acleris sparsana. The sequence goes on from OV281288.1 coordinate 4,280,377, forward strand.
GAATTCGTCAAGTCATAGAATTCAAATGCACTCCAAGTATTTTTATATATCATAACACGTTACCCACATTTGTTTATTAAAATTCACCGTTTTTTTACTTGTTAGTAAATTCGCCGTAATAACACATATACTGAAATCAAAACCCGCATCCATTACGGTTTAAAAGATACAGCTCTTTAAAGTTAGGTCGGGCGGAAAGACGGACGGACGGATGGGCGGACTGACACCGTAGGCATATTAATAGAGTCCCGTAGGGCTACCCTTCGGATGAGGAACTCTAAAAAGGGCATAGTAATTATTATTTTTACTCTGTAAGAACATTAATTTCTAAATCACGATTTTACGTTCTCGTTTGTTTCTTGTCCCTTAGGCAGATTATTATAATTTAAACCACTAAAGCTGTCTGACGCCTGAACACCCAATGCCTTAGATTTAATGGAAGAGTTTCTCAATACAAAATAACTTGGCAATTTAATCAATACTCACCTAGTTTGTGACTTTGGCGAAGGTGCTCAACAAGGTGATTTAAATCGCAAATCCGATCGTTCCAAGTTTCGCCTCGCAACTTTTCTTCACGCTTTATTTGTATGTATAGCCTTGCTGCTTAATAAAGTGGCAAAGAGATGCCTTTTATAGGAAACAAGGTTTCGCTCACGAGGTATTAGTATTTAAAATGACGAAATTTCGGTTATACTACTTTAAAACATGCAAAACAAAAACTAGCATCTACCATCTGTCACTAACATCTGTCGGATAATAGGGCATAAAAAGCGCCATCTGTTGTCGAGTAGGATCAAGTTAACCATATTTTTGTCTGATTTTTACGAAATCATTGTGGAATTTGAGGATAAAAAGAAGTTTCAGGGTAAGAAAAGTATAAGTAACAGATATTCATTAAAAAAAAGATAAAGGATGTTTATTCAGTAAGTAGGCCGCACGGGCACTTTTACACGTCAAAAATCTACCAGCGCTTCGCAAGAGACCACTGCTGAGAAGAAACGCCGCCAGAAACTCAGCAGTCAGTCGTTTTTTTTTAAATACTACTTAATCTACTTATGATATTATACAATTATAAAGCTTAACGTAGCATTATATAAAACAATGAATTTAACATAAAATAAAAAACAAAAAATATTCAAGCGTAGCTTGAGCAGGAAAATGTGTCGAAACTAAGAACTTTCATAGGGAGTTTTCATATAGCAAAATCTAACTATAAAACATGAAAACCTACAGTTCCAGCGATATGTAAAAATAATAATCAACAACACACACACACGTGCTTTTATTGTGATTATCGCGAGTATTTGTTTCAGAGTCTTAGAACACATACATAACTCACGCCTTCATTCCCAGATTAGAGTAGGATGCAGCAGGATTGCATTTTACCTCAGTCTCACCCTAAATAAGTATATTCATGTTGTCTAAGACCCACAGTACAGCTCTGAGCTTAGTTAGGGCTAGATCGGTTTGAGTATTTGTTTAATAGTATAAGAGCCTGTTTCACAATCGACAAGTAAGTTTATCTGCCATTTAAAGTTGGCGCTATCCTTGTCTATTTTCAAGTGTAAGAAAGAGAAAGGGCTAAATTTATCTATCAAATACGCTTTACTTGTCGATTGTGAAACAGGCGGTAAATATATTTATTTATTTATTTTTCTTTCAATTACACTTTATTCGTTTAGCGTACTGTCCATCTGTCGCACTCGGAGCTGGCTGAGATCAGCGCTGCAGGTGTTTAACACCTCAACATTATGCTGAGCGAGTGTCCGATTCACTGCCGCGAAGACACACTAACTTCTTGTTTATTGTTGTTTGTTTTCACCTTTTTTTCTGTGTTTCTTTTGTGTGTAGTGAATAAATCTATTTATCTTTTCTTTTCTTTTTCTTTATTTGTGCGACATTTTCCTCTGATATTTTTATTTTTTTAATCATTTAAAATTGTTTTTTTTTAAAAGGAGTCATATTTCATTTTCATAAAGTATGCTTGAAATACTTTAGTAGGCACTTAACTGTATCTAAATGTTTAATATAGTTCCAAATTTCAAGGATTTCCTGAGAAATCTAATAACCTTTAGTCTGCTGACTGAAATTCACTGTGTATGCAAGATACTCGAAGTGCCTAGAGATACATCAGAAATGTAATAAACTAGTCAAGTCGCACATATCTCGAAATACGCAAATCAATATCACTGTTGGATACGTGACATGTAATATTGTCCTGGTTCCTGATATTGATATTACTTGGTCACAACGTAAACGATAATTTGATCAAGGCCCTTACTCTACATTGTCAAAACAATATTGTTTTCGATATGAACGGAATATACTAGACTTACTCGTAAATTCTATTTCACTGGATCTTCAGAAGGCTTATACCCTTTTTCACTAGGACATTTCCAGCTTCTTAATAGCTTTCGGCTGGCTATTGCTACCGCTTGCAATCGCAAATTAAAATATATCTGTCAGTCGTGTGTCATTAAAAAACGACGATTGCCGATCGCTATTTAGAAAACGGTAGCACATGAGTACTATGGTTTATGGTTTAAGATATTTTTATTTCTCAAAAGATTTTCAAATTAACTTACTGAGAAGACATTATTTGTCTTAAATGTAGGTAAGAGAGGGTAGCTGCATATTCAAGTTATATCTAAGTACATACATAAATAGGGTAGGTGGTAGCGCTGAGAACAAGTAGGGGAGGTTCGGGCACTACCATATAACTTGTAAGGTAGTGCCGAACCTTTCGACTACCTAATGGTCCCCTACCTCCCCTAATGCGACAATTTTATCATGTACTAAGTTGGAACTAAGTACTTTTTTTCGATGAGTAACGTTTTAGGAAATACATTACTGGAACTTATGAATCTGAAAAACTGTGTGTGTTGATGTTAAAATATTTGTTTTACTATTATATATACACATAAGAGTAAGCGGATATATGGGTTCCTGAGGAAAGGATATTGATAACGGAAACAGGTAAACGCTTAAAATATTAACGGAATATTAAGTTGTATAATACACATGAAAAAAAAAGAGTATATGTTTAAGGGCTCCCATACACCAATCGTGATTTTTCATAGATAATGGCACGGAATCCTTCGTGCGCGAGTCCGACTCGCACTTGGCCGGTTTTTAAGGAATACAGCTAGTCCCCCATATTTTATACGCAACGCCCGCTAACATCGGCGACGGCGCGGCCCCGGCCAAATCGGCTCGGTCCAGGCATAAATAAAATTCATAATTAATAGTTCTTTATTCAGTAAGGATTATTTATACATTGTCATTCATGTTCAGTACATCATCACCATCATCATGTCAGCCAAAAGACGTCCACTGCTGGACATAGGCCTCCCCCAAGGCTTTCCACTCATACCGGTCTTGTGCTTTTCGCATCCACCGCGCTCCCGCGATCCTTACGAGGTCGTCACTCCATCTTGTTGGAGGCCTACCTACAGCTCGTCTTACGGTCCGCGGACGCCACTCCAGAACCTTGTGACCCCATCGGCCATCAGTACTGCGAGCAATGTGCCCCGTGAAATGCCACTTAAGTTTAGCTATTCTTCGGGCTATGTCGGTAACCTTAGTTCTACTGCGGATATCATGATTTCTGATTCTATCACGCAGAGAAACCCCGAGCATAGTTGCCAGTACATAATTGCATTAAACATAAATCATACAAAATAAATACAATTTAAATAATTAAAGGCATGCACACATGCAAACCGTACGATATATCCTAATTTGAAGATAAACTATTGTTGATACTGTGGTCATAGCCTTTTTTTTCATTAAGTATTAGACTCTTCTCTGTCCTCCTATTGCAGGTAAAACTGGGCAATCAGAACTTTTTTATTGTTGTTTTTTTTTTGTTTCTTTAAAATATTAGCATTAAATAATGAAATTACTGTTAGCCTCGCAATTAATTATAGAACAGTTTTTGAACTTATCGCTCCGTAGCCACTGCAATCTATAACTTAAGATTAAATATTGCAACTTTACAGTTAGTGGGGCTTACTGAATGACTTCAACTTGAAAGTGACATTGACAATGTCACAGTCTACAAAGTTTGGACAAAGCAAGCTACATAATACAAAGTCCCACTGCCTCTGGGATTTCAGGCTTTTGAAATATCAAGATAAAACTAGGCGAAATACCTACCCAAGCTATGTTTACTTATTTTTATTTAGTTTATTTTTACTTGGCAGTTGCCTCGCTCAAAAAATTCTAGTTTAGACATTCTACGAGGTAATTCTGCGAGCATTTTTGTTACAATGCCGCACAGTGGAGCAACGGCGGAATTAATTCAATTTTGGGATGGTCAGCAGTAGTCACATTTCTTATCTGATATCTATATAAAATATTTCGAATACCTATGATCAAATAAAATATTGCGTGTATATATTATTTTTATAACGAAATTAGCCCACCAAACTCGTACAAATGAACTCACATGAAATAAACGTTAAAATACCTTGCATTTGCAAAGGGTGTATTTCTCTCAAGTTATTGATTTTGTTTAACATGTTTTGTTTGTATAAAAGAAACATTGATCCTGCTATTGTAAATGAAATAATGGTTTCTCTTAAATTTTGTGTAATTTTAGGGCTGTAAGAAATTGATAGCATTTCTCCCCTAAATATTACATTTCATTGGTTATAATTTTTCAGCTACAACGACCCTCAAGCTCTAATATAACAATATTTACACATTATTTAGTCTATATTATTATTTAATTGGTTCTAGCTGCAATAATTCGCAAACTTTTAATTACTACCCCATTAAGTTAAATGTTAATGAGCTTATTGTTCTAAGAAAAATACTTAAATGCGTTATCGATGGTAATGAGGGTAATTACAAACACTATTAAATTATAAAATAATATATAATGGGTATTTACAATATTGTGCATCATTAACTTTGGTAAATTCAATAAAGAAACACCTAATTCAATAATTATGGCAACTTTCATCATATTTTAAATATTAGTCGGAATGGTTTTATTATTTTTATAAATATATTTAAAATGTGTTTTTTTTTATCCATTAACCTAAAAAAAAACCAATTAATTCCGCGGCTCCATACGACGTGCCCCACTGTGTGCCGCAGGGGCCACTCTTAGATGTATGCGCTTACTTATAAACGTGGAATAATGGTGGGGTAGCTAAACCATGCTTTGTCCTTATCTGTCATTGTGACATTTGAATTTAACAGATAAGGACAAAGCTAGGTTTAGCTTCCCCACGGTTATACCACGTTTATAAGTAAGGGCATTAATGTTAAGTTTATATTTATATATTTTGTTTCTCTGTTATTGTTTATACATTATGTATTATTTTAAATTTGACAAATAAATCAAGATATTTATTAATATAAATAACGCTCTTTCCTCAATTTTAGTTTAGTCTCAAACTAAGCTCCGCTTTCAATTCGTTCCATACATGTCAGACATCCTCAATTTCGGAATAAATATTCATAATCAACGCAACCAAAGATGTATAAAAAAAATCGGTACGAGAATCACGATAGATGTTTATACCTATCTGATTGTTCCACACAAGGGCATAAAGCAACCCATTGTATCCTAGACATTTTCTCCCAAACCAAATATCTACTTTAAAATTCGATTGTTTGAAAAAACAAATGAATGTTTCAAAGCTTTTTTTTTCACTATTGTATTTTTAAGTCGTTTTTGTCTACTTACGAGTATACTTAGCAGGTTAAGTAGAGGACGCCAGTGAAAAACACAGAGTAAAAAAAACTTTATAATCTAATTCACGTATCTAACATTTTTTATACCATCTGTGAACAAAAAAGCATCACATAACTTGCGCGTATTAAATTGAAACAAAGTTGCGTCTGAATGCATCCCAAGTTCCCAACTGGGGGGTAGGGGGAGATTAATTAAATTGTTTTCGCCAGTTGGCGATAGTTTGTAGTTACGGCGTGGTTAGAGCGGCTAGTAACTTGTTAGTGTTTGGAAATCGGATCGTGTGGGATCTTCGAATTAGGCAGAGTTCTGATAGAGCGATGTATTGATTTTGAGCTGTATTCAAATATACAGGGTGTCCCAAAAACCAACGCCGAAACTGAGAGGGCTGATAGAGCAGCTAAAAAGCTATCGATTTAACTACTATGTATGTTTAGCGATTTTTACTATCATGACATCATGTCAGCCAAAAGATGTCCACTGCTGGGCATAGGCCTCCCCCAAGGCTTTCCACTCAGTCTTGTGCTTTTCGCATCCACCGCGGTCCCGCGATCCTGACGAGGTCGTCACTCCATCTTGTTGGAGGCCTACCTACAGCTCGTCTTCCGGTCCGCGGACGCCACTCCAAAACCTTCTGACCCCATCGGTGATCAGTCGTGCGAGCGATGTGCCCCGCCCACTGCCACTTCAGTTTAGCTATTCTTCGGGCTATGTCGGTAACCTTAACAGCTATAGACAGACAACAAACATACTTATAATAGAGAAATACAAACTTAAAACGCTAAAAATCGGTAGTGTAGGCGTGCCCTCTTAAATAGAACATCTAAGACACAGGAATAAACAATTAAACACTCGCGCTCAGCGCTCAAATATTTACCCAAACAGGGAATCGAACCCATGATCGCTAACTTCATAGGCAGGGTCACTATAACAAGGGACACTGCGTCGTCGAATCTAAACGAAACATTTCTATATTGATTAAACCAGCTGATTACCGTTCTCCCTCTCATTCCCGAAAACAATCGAGACAAGAATACCTATTCGACATCAATATAAGCCAACAGCTTTTTATCCATTAACGCTATTACACTAATGATTCCAACGAAAACACTTCTAATTACAAAACAAAGCATTTAATAAAGATTTCTTTCGCTTTCTCTTTCAGTCATTGTTTTTTACCTTCCAATTGTTTTCGGCGCTGTGATTGGTTAATTGGATCAGTTTTTTCCAATAGGCGACGCTTTTTCGAGTTGTTTCCTTCTTTTATTTTAAAGTATTGCCGGAAACTTCGTTTGAGATTTAATTTATGTTCAGGAATTGTCATTTATTCGGAACAAGAAGTGTAGCATGTAGTCGTGCACAAAATTAATATGGAATTTACGTCAAATTCCAAATATAGAATGTCAAATGGTCTATACAGATGTGTTACAACTACATGCAACGGGTGATTTACTTGAGTTTTTCACCCATTTTCAATTTATAACATGCCCTTTAAGCCGTTAACACATGCTCAAGTGTCTTAAGGGCAACGTAAATGCAATTTACTTAATAGTCTCAAGTCTGTCATATTACAAATCTTTAAAGCGATATCAAAGAATAAAGTATTCTATCCAAACATTGCGTTCGAAATTACGAAACTTAGGGATTTGATCAATGACTCATCAGAATTATGCAACCTAACAAATATGGACATAAAAAAAATACGAATGTAACCCCGTCTAATCATGAGTGAAGCATGCAAAGTGGCTGTTTGCGTGCTCACGCACACACGTAAACTGTCACTCGTACTGGAGCTCGGCGCGTTGTCTTACCAACTCTCAGCCCAATTGGAGCTTGACCCACAATAGAACTGTGTCACTGTGACGTTATGATTTAAGTCGTTGGAAGTGTCAAACAAATCGTTTTATTTTGATACTGTGACACCGTTCTATGGATGGTCAGGGTTCCAGGGTTTGTGCGTGCGGTAAGTTGTGCGAAAGTGCCGACCTTGCATGCTTTATAACTTTTCAATGCAACGTTACGGCTGGTTGTTTTTAGATCCCTGAGCCCAGTCAAATCAATGGCCATGTTGGAGATAGGTCTTCCCCAAAGATCTCGACACAACTATTCATAGACGTCATACACAGCCTCCGCGACTCTTAATGGATCGATGGTTGACCTTTGAGTTATTTATATCTGTGCACTAGAGAACGCCCACGAAATAGAATAATCAGTTTCCAGTCCCCCTATTCCTTCCAGTTGGGGGTCGATATTACAAGAATTATTTCTCAGTGCGCCCCTAGGGTGCGAGAATATGAAATTTTAGGTCTCTAATTCAAGCGGTGAATCTACCGCGTTGTAAAAAAGCTTAAAATGTATCAAAAATTGCACATTTAGAAAATTACAAACTGCTTCAGCTAGCCTATCTGATAAAATATGTACTCTAACCATTTTCAAAATCTAATGTTGATTAGATCGATAATCGTTTATACTTATTAGATATTTTTTTTCTTAATTCCCTCTTGTACATAGACTAAACAGAAGCACACAGGGTTAGCTCTACGCGGTTCTGTCAACACAATGACAACCCTTGTTTTTTTTATCAGTATTGTACGAGTAAGAACTGTCATAACGTTAACAGTTTGTGAAAACCACACCAAAATCGCTCAAGTACTTATTTGAATTTAATCTCAAACTTATTAAAACAGTGAAGTAGTTTTTTTTAAACTCATATAATAACACATAAGAAAATAACCCACTAACATAATATCAGTAACAGGCTTCGTTTCGTTTTACATAGGAATGATAATCGGCAGCACGCTTCGTCAAATTTCCTTAACACTAACAAAACAAATTTTGCAACGGAGACTTTTTAATGTTCAATAAGTAGAGTAAAGTCACCAGTGGTCAGCCAGAGACCAGTAGTCGACCTTATATGAGTGCGAAGAGTGGGAAATATATCTTTCGTACTCTTCCCACTCATACAAAGTGTAGGCAGAGGCTACATATCTCTGGGTGACCACTGGTTATTTACCCTAATTGCTTTTAAAACAAAATAATACAACGCACAGGGGCTCTATTCTACGCAATAAAACCATATTACTTTTGTCATTTTATCGTATTGTCTTACTTTACGGCAGGGTTAAAAACCATACGACAGCACAGACCCAGCCAAGTTATTCCCTTAAAAACGGCATTCGGTCGGTCGAACAACTGTTTAAGTAGTCCCGTCAGAGAGTACAAATCACATTTTAACACGTGCATTCTCAATTAAGAAACCCTGCTGTTTAATTGAGAATGCACGCGCTAAAATCATAGAATCATCATCGAGAATCATAGAATAATTCAGTGCTATCAAGTTAATTACAATTATAAGGTGGTTAATAAGTTGTTAGTAAGTGGTTAGTAGTAGGTACTTGATACCCTATCAGGGCACTGCAAGGTCTTATTTTATTTTTATTTTTTTTATGGCATAGAGAAGGCAACCGAGCACACAGGCCACCTGATGGTAAGTGGAAACTGTGACCCATAGACATTAGCATAAGACTGCAAATGCGTTGCCGACCCTGAGGACTAAGATGGAATGCCTCTATGCTAGTCATTACACCGGCTGTCTTATCCCCAAACCGGAACACAACAATGCGAACACTGCTGTTTGGCGGTAGGTTAATGGATAAGATAGTGGTAGCGATCCGGACGGACCCTGCACAGGGTCCTACCACCCGCAAAGCCGTTCTTAGTAACTAAATCATAACAAATGTCCGAAAAATAATATGGTTTTAGAAATTAAAAGATGAAAAATTTAATTTAAACAATAACGTCTTTTTAAATGTTGTACAACACTAACCTACTGTGATTTAAATAAATAAATGTCCGAAAAATAACATCTTATCTTATTAAATGTGTTTTTTACGCTCTGACGTGACTACTTAAACTCGCCGGCTTATATAAGCTGCGCCGCGTTCACTCGCTCGACCGACCGAATGCCGTTTCTAAGAGAATAACACCCCTGCCCTGTACCGGTGTTCGTATTGTATTGTTACGCCGATGTGGTAAGGCGTTTCATTACTCACTAAGAGCGACGGAGATAACACTATTGGGAATGAGACAGCGATGCGCAGATATCGATGTCACCATTGTTAACGGAGCGAGCAGGTAGCAAGGCGTAGAACATTACAGAAACGAATAGTCTCGATCGTCCTCGGCGGAGCAAACTACATCGATCGTTCTGGAAGATCCGGTGGATGGAAGGCGTTCTAGAATAACGTGGGAACTATAAAAGGCGGACCGCGGTTGCGGGCACAGTCAGTCTTTACTTGGAAAGCGAACAGTGCGATCAAGAGCGACCCGAGCGATCTAAGTCTAAGTCTTCGAAGTGTTTGTGCGATAATTGTTTTGTAACGGTGTAAGTGAGTGCGTTATTAAAGTCTACTTTTGATTATCGGTGTTTTCGTGCATTTCTATCAGTTACCTACCCCCACGTACGTAACAGTATTTAACTCTGCCGTATAGGACAATACGATTAAATGTCAAAAGTAATATGGTTTTACTGAGAAGATTAGAGCTTCTATGCGATATATTGTATTGTTTCAAAAGCAATTACTTATTGAACAGTAAAATAAACCACATTGTTTCGGCAATTATTTATCTGAAACGAAGTTAGAAAACCGTCTTGATTTTTCCGCTCAAACGAGTTTTTTCTTTTCTTTGCCATTGATATGTTTTGGAAATTTAGCTTTATGTATTTATCGTTCTGGGTAACAATCTATAGCACGTAACACGATCACATCGAACAATTTATTTTCCTCCTTCAGTAACAAAAGGGGATTACTTCGCAATTGGAAATACGTATTCTAAATAATTATATATTTCTCTTGAATACTAAAAGTACTAAACAACGTTTTGATATTTTATAACGTTTTCCAATAGTAAGAAATGAACAAAACATTTTAATTGTTCGAGGGTGACAAGGATAAGTGAAATAACATCAATCTTAACTAAAGCTTTATTTAGCAAAATAATTCGTTGTTAAGTAAATTTTACGGTAATATAAACAAATATCATATACGTCAAATATCTTCTGTTAGAAATAGTTTAACGTGTCAAAATATTAACCCAGTAATTTGTGTATATATTTTACACTACGATTGGCTCTTGATTAATATTTTCAACGCGAATGTCTATTTTAACCCGCTGACACAAAAAGAGGGGTGTTTGAACGTGTGTGTTTGTATGTTGAACTTTCGCATTGTAGCTCTCAAATGGATAGACGGATTTGGATGCGGTGTTTATAAAGGTTCCGTACCCCAAGGTTAGCCCAACTGGATCTATTAATAAGGCTACGCTGTCCGTCCATCCGTTCGTCTTAACTTTAAAGACCTTTGAACCTTTGAACCTTTGAACCTTAATAGATAGCGATAGATTTTTTTTTAGGATATTTGTATGGGATCTTTTTTTAAGTGGAATAATAAATGAGTCCCCATATTATACCATATATCCCATAACGGTCCCACATACAACTATCGGTATAATTGTTGATCGAACCCTGAAGAAAAACGACAAATGCTAAAAAATGGCCAAGTGTGACTTGGGCTATAGCTGATTTGATTCAAATTGAATTCAAACCGAACATAATAATACCTACTGTGGAGCGCACGGAACCCTCGGTGCGCAAGTCCGACTCGCACTTAGCCGGTTTTTCTAAGGAAACCTCGTTATGAACCATCCCAATTCAACTAGAATCGGGATGGTGCAATGCGTCGTGGAGGTTCGCGGAGGCAAAGGTTGACTAATATTACGCATGAGGGTCTCCCCAGACCTATCCAGGTCGTTTTTGCTCTTATTGCATGGATAGAATACTTTTTCTTACTTGCTCAAGCCGAATTTGCGTCAATAGGTCTGGGAGACCCTTAGTCCGCAAGCAATGTACTCTGGCGCGTAGAGTGCGGTCAATTCCAAAAGTATTCTCACAATGAACGTTGACAGGTTTGACTGTGAAACATATACCGCTGTTGTGGTTTGAATGCCCCTTACCACTAATAAATCCATACCATTATTGAAATGATGTAATTTTGTGATATAATGTAATGTACTAAATAAAGTTCAATCGTGAATCGGGCTTTCGATTTGACTCGAAATCGAATGATATCGCTATCTATTTACGGTTCAAATGATACAGCTCTTTAAAGTTAGAACGGACGGACTACAGTCGACTACGGAACCCTAAAAACACAAGGATTATTACTTCGGTTTTAAACTAGAAAGAAAAACACCCTGTTAATTTGCTAAAGTTCACTAGGCTGAGGCTCGGTTGCGAAACTGCGAACGTTGTAGCTCGAAAAAACTCGTCGGAGTTAACGAATTGCCGAGTCTCAATTCGCTTGCACTTTATGTAATTAATACTTATTATATTTGCGTCAGTGTACTCTCGCATAATAGAATAAGTTGGGTCCTCTTATTCTTGATAAAGTTCAACTATTTTTGCAATTATTAGTTTATTTTTGTTAATTTTAATTTGATGACTATTTTTTGCCACAACCTGATTCCAATGCAGCTGCGTTTTTATTTCGTAAAAAAAAAAGAATGTAAGATTTCTTTTTTTAAACTTGTTTGTTATGTGTATGTCTGCCTTACTACAGATCAGGATTTTGATCCCAGATAACGTTCAATATTGTGTGTAACGGGTATAATATCTTTACAGTCTCAGAGGTTAATTCAAGACTTATTTAATTTGATCAGATTATTACTAGATATTTATTATTAATAATTATTATAGAAAAATTAAAAATGCATTAACTAAACGCAGTTTAAAATCCCAAGTGTGAAAAAGTAACAGCGGAACTTATCGCCACACACTCAAACGGCAATAACGAACCAAACGCACTCGACATGCGCAATAACCCGGTGTTGCCACATCCCGCGGGAATTAATTTCCGATGCCACAAAATACAGAACACAGTAGCGCGAGCATGGGCATGGGCTCTATTCTCCACTGTTAAACCATAATCCCTTTTATGTTGATTACGTATGTACTCGTATGTAAACACTTTATTGCACAAAAGAGAAATAAAAACAATACAATTAATAAAATAGGAGTATGTACAAAGGTGAACTCACTTCACTTCTCGTGTTCTCCCCACTAAACCTTGAGAAATTGAGAAAAGTGTAAGTTGTGAATCGAGTAAGCTAGAGTTCTAATTTATTTAGGAGAACATAAAAAGTTCAAGAACATTTAAACAGGAGTATTTATAGTATATATTTATAATTAGTTGTTTATCGCTGTCACTCTTTCTCTGCGGCATATGTCAGTATAATTATTTGCTACTCCAGAGAGTGAAAGCGATAAACAACCAAGTCCTAGTATTTAAAAAGTTCTTAATTATAGTATAAGTAGGTACAGTCACCAGCATAATTATACTATACAACATTGGGCGCAAAAATATCTGACACTCTCTTATATTTCTAGTAATAAAGACGTGTCAGATTACGCCTTTAATATTAGACTTTTCAACTAGCTTATAATAATACATTTTGAGCATTCAAATAATTTTGATGTAAAAGGTTCAGTTTAAAATACAACTATTATCTGTAAGCATGCATGAGTCAGGATTTCCACACCGCGACTCACGTAGCTATAAGTCTCCCCCCCATCCCAACCCCCATTCCTATCCCCCCTTTTTTTTTGGAAAAACCCCGCGGATAAGTAAACGGAGGAAGGACTTTCTCCTCCGGCCTTTCAGCACTGGCTGTGGTAGTATCCGCTTGAGTCTAAATTCTAGTTGGTAATAGGGGCATTGGTGTTTTTAGCCGGTGCGAGCCCGGCAGTACCTGGGCCCTCCATTCCCAGGTCTCCGGAAGGGATTTTCACCTCTGCCCCTTTTTCTTAAGCAAACAAAAGCAAGGACTTTTGTCTTTGGCCCCTCAGGCGATTACCAAAAAAAAAAAATAAATACAACTATTAAAATTACATTAACTATTAAAAGTAACAAACACAAATATTCAACTTAAATTACACTCAGGAGCAAAAATACCGGGTCAGAGTGCGTTTTCCATACTAAAGAGGCTATTTCGAAGCCTTGGTTCCTCGTCAGGGAATGCTTTTAGTGAAATCTGATGCTGAATACCCCGAGCATCGATACAGGACTTCCAGAGTGCCTAGGATACCCAACTGAATGAATATGCGGTTAACGCCGGAATAGTGCGTGTTCAGAAAAACATTTAAAATGGCAATAAAATGTAAGGCAATCGAAATACTGACCCAAACTCTGCCGCTGTGGTGTAAACTGATTGTGCGATCAGTTAGGTATCTTAAGAACTTTTGACCTCCTTTATTGAACCTTGGACTATCTACCTTTTAAACCTCACTCAAAACAACCCCTGGCGAGGAACCAAGGCTTCGAATTAGTCTAGTTTGTATGAAAAACGCGCTCTGACCCGGTATTTTTGCTCCTGCGTGTATATTAAATACTGTCGCTTCTGCCCTCCTCCGGCCTGCGGGTCTGTTGACGTAATGAACTGGCGCCGGATCATTTGCATCGATATCCCGTTCCCGTTTAGCGACCGTTGCAAATTTGTCGACGCATCGAGCAATTCCAATTTCGAACTTTTCGATTATTAGACCAATAAAATATTTATGCAAATGCTCCCGGCGCCATTTTAAATTTCATCGTGGTTTTCGCTATTTAAATATTACCAATTGTGGTGCAGGTTTGTGATTGGATGTTGGAAACTATATTTTATTGGTTAAAATACACTCAGGAGCAAAAATACCGGGTCAGAGTGCGTTTTTCATACAAACGAGACTATTTCGAAGCCTTGGTTCCTTGCAAGGGGTAGTTTCGAGTGAGGTTTAATGGTGGATACTCCGAGGTTCAATAGAGGAAATCAAAAGTTCTTAAGATACCTAACTGATCGCACAATCAGTTAACACCACAACGGGAGAGTTTGGGTCAGCATTTGCATTACCTTACATTTTATTGCCATTTTAGATGTGTTTCTGAATATGCACTATTCCGGCGTTAACCGCAGATTCATTCAGTTGGGTATCCTAGGCAGTCTGGAAGTCCTGTACCGATGCTCACGGTATTCATCATCAGAATTCACTAAAAACATTCCCTGGCGAGGAACCAAGGCTTCGAAATAGCATCTTTAGTATGAAAAACGCACTCTGACCCGTTATTTTTGCTCCTGAGTGTATTACAACCTAAACAGTAAATTCTATGTGACCATACAAAGCTGATACAGTTGCTTACGAAAGCGGTGGGTCTTACTTGTGTGTAGATGCACATTCAGGTTGTCTCGTTGTATAGCTGTCGCCGCTAACGCCGTAGTGTGCGTGTGTATATGAGTCACTACTACTAGTATCGGCCACCCGCTTTTATGACATAAAACTGTACCTTCAACTTTATCTTCTATTTTCTTACATACTTACCTGGGGGTTGACCATGACACAGTAGTGCAGTTCCGTTTACGTTGAGATAAAGATACAGCCGTATTATTGCTATATAGCTATACTTGGACTTGTCCTAAACTGAATTGCGTCGCTATATCGTGGTTTCCACCCTGACTGATTTACTTACTGAATGATAGACAACGCACGGCTAGACCGTTGGACCCAGGGGGTTGAAATTTAGAAGGAACATTTCTTGAGTACCCTAGGGGAGCACTAAAAAAGGAACAGCCCCCAACGGGAAGAAAGGGAGATATCATAGAAAACAAATTCTACGCGTACAAAGTCATATGCCTCATAAAGGGTTATTCCCACCTGTTACCACCAATTTGTTACCACTGGTAACTGCTGGGATTTTTTTTCCCACCTGTTACCACTAAAGTATACTCGGTGGTAACAAGTGGGAATATTTTTCCCATTTGTTACCACTAACATATTTGGTGATAACTATTGGGGAAAAAAAACCAGTGGTTAGTGGTAACAGCTGGGAATTTTTATTCCCAGTAGTTACCAGTTGTTAGTGGGAAAAAAAAAACAGTTGTTACCAGTGGTAACAAATTGGTGGTAACAGGTGGTAATAACCCCTCATACAGGCTCAATTTCATAAGTCAATAGTCTGCATGCTTTTAGTAGAACATTGCATCGCTGCAATACCTTCCAGTGCAAAAATCTTAAAACAACTCATCAATGTATTTATACAAGCATGTGAGTTTTTAACCAATAAAACTACGTCTTGAGTTCAATAACGCACTTACGTTAAAAGCTGCGCGATATAATAAACAAAGAATATCGCTTCAAAATCGCAGACGCGCCCGCACCTTTCCGCGCGATCGCACGAAAAGAGAATTAACGCCGCGAAATACATTTAATATTTTTTATTTCCGGCAATGTAAACACTTGGGCATTATTGCCGCTTCGTATGAAAAACACGGCGTGAACGCGTCCGGACTGTTACGTTATTGCTTCCGTTTTTTCGCGTCGACGTCCGCGAACACGAAATAAAAATGTATAAAAATGTCTGCCATGTATTGTTAATACGGCTCATATATTTCCTTGTAACTATTGTCTGCGTTATATATCGTCGCAGACGCCGGCGATTGTTGAAAATTTGGAAGGAAAGGAATTTTGATTGCGCGGTTTGCGTTTTGTTTAAGATTTATGATGAACTAGTATGCGTTGGGGTAATGTTTATAAGGTCGTTTTTTTAACGCTCATGTTTTATTCGCGACAACACGACACAGACATTCCTGATAGTATGAATGACTTTAAAATATAAAGTGCTTTAAATATTTTGACAACTTTGACAGCATCATAGTTGGTCTGATTTTTAATAGATTGTACTTAATATATTTTTTTATTATTTACTTACGCGTAGATCTCGATTATCGTCGTTTCCTCGAGAACATTCACGTGTCTAAGAAGCTATCTCCTTTCCAAATTTCATCCAAATACGTCCAGCCGTTGCAGCGTGAAGGAATTACAAACTAAAATAGAAACTTTCTCATGTCTTATTAGGAAGACTAGAGAAAAAGCCCTTGCATGAGCCCATGTTTTTTGTTAATTTCAGCGAAAATTACACCTTTCGAGTAAAATATATCTTAAACAATCCGCCAATTCAAAAAATGCTAATAACATACACAATGATCTTTTAAGAACTTCTTTCCACCTGCTGCGATCCTAACAAATCTCTTTCGCTTCTTCCACATTCATACATCGAGTCATAAATTTTAAATACGACCGTATTTCTCTCGATGTTATATTGTTATAAAAAAAATTGGTTTACCACTTTGTCGGCATAATAAAAATGTGAGTTGCTGAGTTAAACTGCGAACATACGGACAGACGAACATGGAATCTATAAGGGTTCCTTATTATTTCTTCAGTACCCGAGAAACGATACCTAAGAAGGTCTCGCGCTCACTTAGCTATTTTCTAACCTAATTTCCATCAATACCCACATTTTACGTTCACGAACACACTAAACACGTTTCGTTGTACCACCCGAGACCATAGACTGCGGCTTTTTTACATTTAGATAGAAAATTTAAGGTGGTCCTGATTCGCACCTATTTGGTATCAAAGTCGGGGCCATAAAGCCCGGACAGACTGGAATAGTAAACAGCCTACCTTGGACCTGTGATTCTGTTTGATTGGATCGGAATTGGCTTTAGGTTTTTTGGTCGAGGTTTGGTTTTGTACCGTTTTTATAAAGGTACGTTTTTCGGAAAGTTTTGATCATTTTAAAAACACCTACCTACCATTTTCTTTTTATATTTAAAACATTTATTATCTGTAATTTGGTTAGTTTTTTTAAGTATTGGTATAATACTCGTACAACCCTAATCTAAACTAACCGCAGGTAAAAAAAGATAAAAGATAAAAGATGTTTATTCAGTAAGTAGGCCGCACTGCTAATAAGAAACGCCGCAAGAAACTCAACAGTCATCAGTCGTTTTTTTAAATACTACTTAATATTATGATATTACACAATTATAAAGCTTAACCTAGCATTATATAAAGTGATGAAATTCATATGGTTCAGCTAAAAAAACAGTTTAGCAACAAACGTTGCGTTAGGACAAACGTTATTAGGAATTCCGGGGGACACATTTTTTTCAGTTTTTTTGTTTGTGTTTAACCTAATCGTAATTTATTGATTTTGTTATTTAAATTGGGCGTTTGCTGAGACACATAGCATATGGAGTTCTATTCTATTCGAGAAAACTAGGTATATCACTTTCGACATGTTGTTATCGTGTTTCTTTTCTTGTAACTCGGCCTCCATTAGTGTTAAGTTAATAAAATCTTTCAAAACGTTGACAATGCAAGAGCATGGCTGTCATGTCAAAATCAATAATTATGGTTATATGGACAATTTTTTTTTTATATCGTCGAGAAGGCGACCGAGCACACAGGCCACGTAAGTGGAAATTGTGACCCATAGCCATTCGCAGTCACAAGACTGCGCCTAAGACTGCAAAAGCGTTGCCAACCCTGAGGGCTAAGATGGAATGCCTCTATGCTAGTCATTACACCGGCTGTCTTATCCCCAAACCGGAACACAACAATGAGAACACTGCTGTTGGCGGTAGGTTAATGGATAAGATGGTGGTAGCGACCCGCAACGCAGGCCCATTTCGTTATTATTTTGTGTGTTACCAAGAAACTGTATTTCTTACTCACGCTTCGTTAGGAAATCTCGATGCCTTTTGATAAAGGCTGAGCTGAGGTTTAAAAGCAATCTCCGCCACCTACTGCGCTTATTAACTAGTTTAATCAACGGCACTTAATTAATAAACTTATGTATGCCTACCCCTTTAATAAACTAGGATACTTTGATGAATAGTTGTTTAGCTTTCATTATTATACACATCAATAATGGTCTAGGCATCCGAAATATCTATATATCGTTTGATAATTATCAAACAATAAAGATACTCGAATTCCAATCGCGATACATATTATGTACCGGTAAACTGGGGGTACTTTGATTTACGGGGTAACATTGCCCGACCTTAAAACGATAACTGTTTTAGTTGTTATCTTCTTAAATTGTTGAAGTAATTATATAACTGTATGAGTAGCTTAGTCCTGATGAAATATTTAATAGAATAATTAAATATTAAAGATAGTTTTTGGGGTGGGCAATGTTACCCCGTAAATCAAAGTACCCCCAGTTTACGGTATCAAAAATATATTTTTATGGCAATGAGAAGGCACGCGAGCACTCAGGCCACCTGATGGTAAGTGGGATCTGAGACCCATAGACATTTGATATCTCAAGACTACAATCTCAAAACTGCAATCCTAAGACTTCAAATGCGTTGCCAACCCCGAGGACTGAGATGGAATCCCTCTATGCTAGAAATTTCACCGGTTGTCTTATCCCCACACCGGAACACAGCAATGCGAACACTGCTGCTTGGTGTGTAGGTCCTTAAAGTCCATGTAGAAGTTGTTAATCGCTATTCCCTCGGGAACTCTCCAATAAACGGGATAAAAGTAGCCTAGACACAGCCAAGCCAAGTAGCCAAGTAGCAAGACCTGCATCCTATAAAGATAGGATACATTAAATCACGCCTGTTTTCCAGAGGGGTAGGCAGACACCACTTCTTTCCACCTGCTGCGATCCTGACAAATCTCTTTCGCTTCTTCCATATTCATACATCGAGTCAGTTTAAAATACTACAGTGTTTCCAAAATTTCTAGTCTAGTACAAAATTTGTGCTTTAATGATGGTGGTTAACATAAAAATACCTTCATACATTCATAGTTTATCCAATTATTTGTGTGCTTATTCTAACCGGCTTGTACGGTATCGTATATGCTTTTCCAGACTATAATCCATCTTTGCGCCAAATTTTATCTACGAGCGTACAGCCGTTCTGACGTGACTGTGACATTTTTAATTAGTTAGAACTAACATTACTAGGATTCTTCTAAAGAAACATTTTTGCTAATACTGCTAGTAAGAATAAGATTTAAAAAACTAATATTATTTTCCAAATTTTTTAGTCGATTAACTGTTAAAATAATTGCTTTATAACTGAAACAAGAAAATCTCTTGTTATTTTTGTTAACATTGGGTTGCATTCGGCAGGAAACATCCTACGAAGTGAAAACTCAATTACGTTTTCATCTTCCCAAGTGCCACTGTGTACACAATTTGAGCAAAGAGTATCCGACCCATTATTCATGTGTTTTGCTTTCATAAAACAATCCCTTGGAATTATAAGTGAAATTTCACGGTCATTATCAAATTCTGACAAAATCAGACCCTCTCTAACACGCAAATTACCCAGAATTATTCTTCATTAAATTCATTTGCGTATTCCGAAGTTCGAATTCCTAATTAGGGGTCGAGTTCTGAGTAAAAAGTTTTCGAAAAAACCTGCATTTCGGAGGACGGAGGCGGAATAAAAATGGCTACGTTTGACAAGACGCGCGATTCGGAATTAGACAAATTCGGCTGTTAAATTAAGGTCGTTTCGGCAGGGCCGGAATTCGATTTGGGGTAAATCTCCCGGCGGCGGGGAAATTTCCTTAACGTTTCTAAACTTAAGCGTCTTGCACGTGATTGGTTAAAAATAGAAAGTGTATTTACTTCTAATTTGATTTTAAATTGGATACAAATGGTGGCGATTTTTTTAACGTAATCTGCGCAAGAAGGGAGTCTGCTCTTGGGGTAAATTATTCAGCTTAGCGGGCGAAGCGAAAGTGGAATCAATTGATTGAAACAATATTAAAATTTCAGGAGGTTGTGTCGGGTTAGGGACCGGCTCGGGCTTTCTGCCGGGATTATTGATAATTTTCCCTAATTTCTTGTTTTGGGGATCCAACTACGGAGTTGCCCGGTCCCTGTATTTTGACGTTATTAGTTTTAAGTTAATTCAGTTTGTTAAAAGGTTTACGTTACTTTACCTTCACTGGATTTGTTTTCATTTAACGGTTCTATATCTAAAAACATTCAGGTTATATACTGTAAATATTGATTACCATCGATTTATAAATTACATCAACGTAAGCAACGGTTTTTTTGTAAGTTTTGGGGCTGTTACTCGTTTCCAAGGCTTGATTTTATCTTTAGCAAAAGTGTATACGATACGAAAGAGGATGTATTTGTGCTGGGTCCGTCCGGATCGCTACCAACATCTTATCTTTCAATCTACCGCTGCGCGGCAAACAACAGTGTTCGCATTTTGTTTCGGTGTAGAGATAAGACAGTGCAGTAACCGGTTCGAAGTTCTTCCATCTTAGTCCTTAGGGTTGGCAACGCATTTACAGCCTTAGAATAGCAGTTTTAAGATTGGAATTTTAAGAATAAAAAAGTTATATTTGTCTTAGATCCCATTTACCATCAGGTCTATGTGCTCGTTTGTTATCTTTGCTATACAAATAATAATATTGTACGGTCATGGACTTTAATTGATAACCCACTACAGAACCTGGTCGCATAAAACGATTAATTCCTATGTAATCTGATAATCTCTATCTCGTCACTTGACGTTGTCATTATGACAAGGTTGTATGGTGTATCAACATTAGTCCTTGATGGTACATAACCTACCCGTAGAGTCCTCGTACGGTCGAATTCATGAGTACCTTGTTGCAGCTACATTTTTTTTTTTGGTTCATGCTACAGTTGTTTCATCAAAGGACGATGGGTAAAAATGTCCCCACCCACCAACAGTGATGAAACATGTGCCAGTTTATAGATCTTGGCAATGTGATGTATTTTTTCTATGGCGACGATCACCATATATGTATATGGGGTTTTCTTGAAAAATCATAATCTTATCGTATGTAACTATGGAATTTGTTTGAAAATGAACACGTATGTAGATGATTTGCCTTGCCTGGCCCTTTGTTTTCATTAAAAAAATCCCATTGATTTTGCTACGAAGATAAGTATTTTGTCTTTTATTGGGTCCTAATGAACATATAGACCTGCAGCCCGTTACTATTGGAGGGGGGGGGGACGGGGTCCATACAAAATTGCCCTTCACCCTTTAAAATTCAAATTTAACTTTGTTTAAAATGTTATCATTATTAAGGTTTCCGTAATGTTTGGTGTATTTTTAAAGCATTTGTTTAAAATAATAAAAATCCGTAACTGGCCCATGATTTTTAATTATGTCTGAAATACGCCTTAATTGTAATATGTGCTGTGGATTTATTGTTTCAATAAAATATCTATATAAATAAAAAAATCGACTAAATTCCTACAAAAATTTAGAGCTACTTACGACTTCCACTGTACCTATGAATTAGAAAAGACACATTTCAAGATAATAATATTAAGTTAAAAGGTCTACAGTGTAATCAAAGCTAGCATAAGATAAGTTTCTGTCACAAACTTAATAATAGGACAAGTTTTTGTTGCCGAATGTACTTCTTTTTTTGAAAAATCTCTGCTTATCAAGACCAAACTATTGGGTCCCAATACAGGTCTACGGAAAGTATAGCGGAGATCCTGTCGCCACCTTTCGATTCCATCATCAGCTCAGCTCTTAGATACCATGATATTGCATCGTCATCGGGTTTACTTGTGATCCACATTTCAGCCCATTCTGTTGACGGGAAGTGTGTCAAATTTAATTTGCAAGATTTGACCAGTACATACATACATACATACATAGCAAATTAAATAGAAGCTAGTAAAAACAAAATGGCCACGTCCACGCCACCTCATAACGACATCATGACAGAATAAAAATAATTTGACGCACATAAACCAACCGGTCTGAGTGGAAAGCCTTGGGGGAGGCCTATGTCCAGCAGTGGACGTCTTTCGGCTGACATGATGATGATGATGATGATGACATAAACCAAGCGTCACACAGTTTCAGGGCCGTATTAATAAACTCATCTTGACTGTGAGGCCCGTCACAAGATAAGTCAAAGTAAACGTCAAACCATAGAACACTGTCATTTTTGACGCATCTCGAGACGAGCATTAGAGTTGAGATCAGTTTATTAATACAGGCCTCAAATCCTTTCCGACCAACCAAATAACTAACAAACCTATTTCTCCCACCGTTTGATATCCGCCACGGCTCAAATAACTTTGGGTGGGCATACAAAATCAACATAGTCCGTACCAAGTTTTAATTAAATTATTTGTTTAATTGTACATTTGTGTAACTCTAGTATCAACCAATTAGCAAAGTTTTGACGCCGTTAATTTGGTTGTTCATACAAAACGTTCATAATTCTATATCATTATTATAAACAGGTTTGTGTTCGCGCAAGTCAATTAAGCTGACCCGGAAAGATTCTGATGATGCGGATAATTTGTATTATCTGTGCATTGTTTACAATTACAAGGGCCTGTTTCATAAACGACGAGTTTTATCTACCATTTAAAGTTGGCTCCTTGTCTTTTTTTATTTTTTTTATTTTTATGGCATAGGGAAGGCTGACGAGCACACAGGCCACCTGATGGTAAGTGGAAACTGTGACCCATAGACATTCGCATTCACAAGACTGCAAGCCTAAGACTGCAAATGCGCTGCCAACACGATGCCTGAGGACTAAGATGGAATGCCTCTATGCTAGTCATTACACCGGCTGTCTTATCCCCAAACCGGAACACAACAATGCGAACACTACTGTTTGGCGGTAGGTTAATGGATAAGATGGTGGTAGCGATCCGGACGGACCCCGCACAAGGTCCTACCACCCGCAAACTATCTAACTAGTTGTCTATTTTTTAAGTGTAAGAAAGGGAAAGGGCTAAATTTATCTGTCAAATATGCTTAACTTGGCAAATGTGAAACAGGCGGTTAAAGTTGCTGAATATGGGAATATGCGTGGATGTTTAAATTGCATTTCTCAACAAAATATGAAATTAGTAAATGAGATCACTAAAAAAACATTAAAATTAAAATTGGCCAACAAATACGGATGGTAAAATGAAATTGCTAATTAGACAGAGAGATCCGACATGGCATAACTACGACTTTATGTAATGTAACACGTCGGCCATATAAAGTCCATGTTAAATAATATTTTGCTAGAAAGAGAGAGGAAATCTTTGTTGGCTTATATCTTGATTATTTTTATAGCTATTCAATAAATGAAACGCTCCACTGTTTGATAGGTAGGTACATGAATCATCTTTTATTAAAGCTGTGAAAAAAGCCATGAATATTCCCTATTGGTAATTCACTAATATATTTTTTCCAAACTAGCCTTTCTGGTGGCTTCGTTCGCATGGTTATATAAAGTTTATAAAAAGTTTAAATTCAGGGTAGTTTAACTACTGATCAAACAACAGGCCCTAAGTGATATATAGTAGTCAAAGCATACCCTATTGGTAACCACATTAGATTTAAAATACTTAGACTATTACCTATACTATAAACCATCTTCTTTGGTATGGGAGAATACAATATAGAAGCCCAGACAAACATTTTATTGCTTAAAATACTGCGTTTAATTTTCCTAGTCAGTCTAAAACGGTCGAACGCCGTCAACTGCACCAAACGAAACACGTCCAAAACGAAACTCGCAAGCATATTCAGTAAACACTAAATCCCGGGATATTATAAAAGTTTTTCAACGGCGGCATGTTTATGAAACTGTTTAATTCATGCCCCCTCGCCGGCGAGTCGGGTAGCACGGTGATACGCTGGAAAATATCCAAGACCTTCCATACGACGGATCTAATAGGGATGCGGTGAACCTTAGATACCAGATAGATGCAGATATACCACAATATTGCAAGATTTACATACCAGTACCTATACTTAGCCGAGATGCTTAAGAGTTCGTTTGAAAGTTCACATACACACATTCACATCTGTCCATCTGTGTGTTCGCCTACGACTTAGGAGTGACTGAATGGATCCGATGCGGTACCTATTCTCTATCGTCTAAACCATATTTACTGAGGAAGGTATAAGCAACGCTTTTAACATTAATTTGTTCGTTGTTAGCACAACGATTAAGTTTACTCTTAATGATATCTCGGTATCCAGTTGTACCATTTTTAGGAATAAAGTTAGTTATAAAAGATGATTACGATAATATGTTTATATCTAATAATGTCATCCAAAACCCTACGGTATAATGTTCACTTTAAAATAGACCTACTTTAAGTAGGTACATTTATTTTTTTATTAGCAACATTCTAGTCTTATCTAAATAAAAATAGTTGAAATATAATCTAGTCGCCGAGCACCTAAATTATTATGTACCTGCACTAGAATATAAAAATAATAATAACAATAATTCGGTATCGATTGTTGGTTTTACATAGATTCCCAACATTAAAGCAAAATAGAGTGCCAGCAATTATTGGAAACAACATTATAACGAGTGTCGTGTGTAGTACGGCGCGGAAATGTCGTTAAAAATGAGTTTCCTTCATTTTGTTACGGATTATCACGGGTTAGGTCACATCGAGGTGTTCTTTGACGACGTTATCTAAATAAGTCAGTTCAGTTGAATACACCATTCTTCAACCAAAACTATAAATATAAAAATACCAATAATTCGGTATCACTTCCTGGTTCTCATAGATTCCCATCTCTAAAGCAAAATAGAGTGCAAGCAATGGTTGAAAACAACATTATAACGAGTGTCGTGTGTCGTACGGCGCGGAAACGTCGTTAAAAAGGGGTCTCTTTCATTTTGATAAGGGTTATCACGGGTTAGGTCACTTCGAGGTGTTCTTTCAGTGGAGGGAATGTTTGGTGACAGTTGCTTTTGTCCAACTGTACTAGGATGCTTGAGGTATGAACGCATTTTTGATATTATGTTACATCATTATGAAGGTTAAGGTTCTGTAGGGTCATAATGATATTTATATGAATAGTAGTTTAGGTGGAAAATTGAGCTATGATGGCGTATATTGGTTAGTTATGAAGTTTAATTAGATACAGTCTATGTTAATGATGTAATTAAAATCAAACGAACAAATTTCCCAGTATTACTCGATAATCACGTACTTCTATGAAACAAGTGAGGTCCTTGCAACGATTTATACACTTGAACGTTATTTTAAATTAAAACACGTTCAATGAATATTTGAGGTTATGTGTCCAACAGTACTAATTTGTTTGCATCTGTGCCATTATCTATTGATACAGACTACGTACCTATAATACCTATGCTTGGCAGACGCACCTTACAAGTTATAATATAGAAAAACAAAATACTGGAGAGATTGTGTTTTGTTTTGACCCTTACGGGGCCTGACGGTTGAATTTTGAGAATCGAACATCGAAATCGAAACGTATTTTTTGTACTCGTCGATTAAAATCTGTGTATTAAGATTTCATAGAGAATACTGCAACGTCACTCTTTTCATCGTTGACACTTCCGAAACCGAAATAACCATTTCGATACGCTCAAGACAACTGAAAAAACTTGAAAATAGAACTTCGTATTTCAATAATATGTGTCCTTGTTTAAGGAGACTCGATCCGATACAAAATTGCCAATCTATGGCGTTTCGGAACGTAGCAGCGTCGCGTCATCTGTCAAAAATCTATTTAAACCTGCTTCTGTATCCAGGGCATAAAAAAAATAAAACTACGGTTTGTGATTGGCTAGTTTTTAGCCAACAGAACAGCACAGTACTGCAACAATTACGGACGCCGTGGTTTGATACAAATGTCGATGTGGTGGTGATTGTATTAATGACTTAAATTATTAATTTTAATGAACTCGTACAAAAAGTATTGTTCACAATAGTGTCATAATCAAGCTTTTTAATCTCGTACCTTACTTAGGCCACTCAGCAAGCTTCGTGGCCTAAACACGGTACTCGACTAAAAAGCTCTCTATTATAACACGATTATGAAAATAACTATTTTAAGTTTGGCTTTGGTCGTGACGGTTTTGGCATGCAACTTATTTGCTTTCGAGCGTTTGATTTCTCGATAATCAACCTGCTAATTCAAAGATGGCTTCAGCGTAAATAAGAGCTATCATTACATGGACAATACGGTGATCTCTAAGCGTACCTATTTCTTAACCAAAATATCCAAAATCCAAAGAACTAAGTCTCAATTTGCGTTTGTACACAAATATACACGGAAAAACACTTCAAATTCAGAGCAAAGCTGAGCATTTAAATAATAATAAGTACCTACTTATCTTGGGCGGGATTCAAACCCATTCCATTTGGGGCATCTCCGGACTAGATCTTGCTAAGCAGTTCAATTTACGGTAAGCGATATAGAATACGTAGAACACATATATGTAAAGCTTCTATAACAAGTATAGGTATAGTTGTAGCGTCGTCATTTTAATTCATCCTAAAAATATGAGTAGAATGGTCCGTTCACACAGACCGGCTCGGAGAGGAGGGCAGATTTTCATCACGTTGGAAACAGTTTTGAGTCGTTGTAATAAGGTTTATTTTGGCATGTGCACTTCTTTTGTCATTAATTGAACGCGCTTAATTTGAAATAATAAGAGGAGCTGACCGGCTGCTTGGCGTGCTCTGGCTGACGTACTCGTAGCTAATTCCAAGCATATACGATCCGGTATGTGTGAAAAGAAGAGCGCGGGCCGATGCACTCCGAGCCGGTCTGTGTGAACGGACCCTAAAGGTTTATTGATGACTTTATCATCGTTTTTAGGGTTCCGTGCCAGAAGAGGGGCTCCCTTCACCCTATTACTCTGCCTACGCTGTCTGTCCGTCCGTCCGTCCTATTTTTAAAGAGTTGTTTCTTTTCAACTGTAGTAGATAGCGAATTGATTTTGCTATTTTTGGCGATTTACTAACAAATAAAGTTAAAAAAAGGGGGTGCCCATACAAGAAAGGTTTTTTTAACGTAATTTTATTTTTGCTTTTTCGTAAAACGATAAAACATACAAGCGTCAAATTTGGTATGTTAATAGAACAAGCTCTGAAAAAAACATCAAATACAAAAAAAAAACTTGAGATTGAGTTGGGCTCGCGCTGATTCGATTGAAAATAGAATTAAAATTGGAATTTAATAATACTGAACCCTCGGTGCGCGAGTCCGACTCGAAACTGATCGGTTTTTTTTATCGTTTTATTCTAGACAATACGACATCATTAACTAAGAAAATAATCTTTTGTAGATTTTGTTTCTATAAAAAAAAAGAATAAAATTCGCTCACAGAGAAAAGTTATCAGTTAACATACATAAAGAAAAGATTCCAATGAGTTAAGTTAATTTTAAAGTAAAGTAAGAAGAAATAAAAACGAAAATAATAAAACAGCTCAATCCTGTTCATATTGCAGCCATCACAAACGCACAACATTATACATCTCCAAAAAAAAGGCGCTTGGATAAAATCTAAATCTAAAAAAAAACACTAAGGTGTTTATTTACTTATTTGCATTACGACGCTTAAAAAATCCAATTAAAATCAAGTAAAAGGTACGTCATATACACATAGTTGAACTAAGTTGCACGTCTTTACAATAATACGACATTTCACATCTCACAAAAAAACACGCCAAAAAAGAAATATCGTGCAAAAATAGTCCATCTACGTCCACTATTCTAATATATATGGCAAAATCTCAGAACAATCGCGATGTGACAGAGGGGATCGCGCTAATACCTTATAAAATATCGCAGCGGGGAATAAGGCGCTATCTGGCAGTAGTCCGTCAATCTTATTGTCATTCAATTTGAATTCTCGCTCTGGGTCGGTTTTTGCGATGCCTCGGCTTGCGGCCACGAAGACAGCGATTTGATAAAGTTATTATTGGTTTTTGGTAACATTTCTCCTTGAACGTCGAGCCTATTACTTTGTATCTAGTAAGTAATGTTAACGTAACGTCTTGAATATTTGTATGGCGATTGGAATCAGTGGCCCCGTGTTCGTATTTAGTATTATCTACAATTTCCTAGTACGAGTATGTCAACTTTGACGTTGGCTTTCGTATCATCATCAACTGTTAGAGATTTAGATTGAATATCCACTAGAACTGTGAGAGGCAGCGGAGCGGTGTGTGATTAAACAATTCCACCAATAAGATTACTGAATTTTTCTAGCCTCGCTCAGTGTAGCTCTCCTATTGGTGGATTTTCTCCTTGCACACCCGCTTCGTTACCTTGCACAACTCTGGTAGATACTCCTCCTTACAAACACACAAAAGTTGAAATGTGCTTTGTCCGTATCTGTCATTGTGATATTTGCATTTACATCTACAGAGTGTGACTAGTGGCTTCGCCTAGTTTGGGTGCAACTGTTTGTTTTGTCTACGTCTACGAGTATAGGTACCTTTTAAGTTAGTATACCAAAACACCAAACCAACAAAAGTTGTCGTGATTTTCTTTGTCCCTCCGAACCACAAAAAAAACTTTTAAAGTCATGTTTTATTGTTTGCTTTGAATAGAGTACCTATTCTACATTGACTATTAGAGTTGGGTAAAAAGTTTATTCCTGTTATAACCTAGATTTCCAGTACCTGCCTTTATCGGCCAAAGTAATCCAGGTACTGCAAATCCTACAGTAAAATAAATTTTCCTTTTGACGACCACATAGCCTAGTTGCTAGTGACTCCTACGAAGCAAGCCCCTGTAAGGGCAAATATTAGTGTCATGAGCGCGAGTTTTTGCCCAGTGAGTTCTGATTTAATACATTGATGTGTTACGCGATTTCGCATGTTCGCTTCCCGCTCCTCTTGAGCATCCGCTCTTTCAATGGCCTCCTCCCTGGCACCGCCGGTCGAGAGAAACGTAACATTTGTCACTGCATTGGAATCTGTTGAATTAGACGCTCCAAGGGTTCTTCGGGCGGGAATCCGAACGATTTTTGTTTCTTCCGAAGCTTTTTCTGCGAACGTGCCTTGATTTCGTTTTGGAGGGTGGCAATTTGGTTTTAAATTGTTAATTAAATGATTGAAAGGTAGTGGGATTGGTTTTAGCTTTGGTCATTTTTTCATGAAGATTTCGTGGCTATGATCAATTAATTATTTGCATCTGAAGCGCTGAGATAATTACATATGTTTTAAAATGAATGGTCTCGTGTAAAACTGGATATATTTTAAAGTGTCTGTGTCTGTCTGTGGCATTGTAGGTCCTAAACAGACGGATGCCACACGGACGAGATTTTTTTCCAAGAAAACTAGTTTGATTTTTTTTAGCTAGAAATCATGAAAATTGGTTGCGTCATTTCAGAGATATCAGGTCTGTTTTTATTTTGTATTATTTTATTAATTAAATATTCAAGTTTAATAAAAAAAAACATATCATAAATTTATCTATTTATAAAAACAAACGAAATAACTTATAAACTTTATAATACTTTATTTATTTTCGTTTATGAATCAAGCAGTAAAAGTGAATAAAGGCTCCGTATTTATTTTAGGAACGCCTGGGACTTTCGTACACTTAGAATTAGTTCCCCGCTACTCCTCTTTTACCCTTAGGGCATGAACTTCCAAAAATCGCTTATTAGTGCCTAGAATATCTAAGGAGGAATATCTATTCCCTCCAAATTTTAAGTCCCTAGATCCAGCGGTTTCGGCTGAGCATTGATCGATCAGTCAGCCTGTCAGTATTTTCTTTTAATAGGGTTCTTTTTCAGAGGGAGGACTAGAAACATATAGCCCTCTGTGTCAAAGCGTAGACTGTAAACAACAACACTTTGGTGCCGACATTGTGGAGATGGCCTAGAGAACGATGAAGATCACCTCACAAACCCTGATTTTGTATTATACTTTCCAACCGACCCAAATCCAAAATATAATTAAATCCTAGTTCATGAGGTTAGGCTGTTTTAGCTGGACCGCCATAAAACCACTTAGCACTAGGCATAAGGACTTGGGGAGCTTCAAGAGACGAACATACTCTTTTCTCAAAGGCCAGCTACAATACATCTCCTCGTGTTGCAGGTTTCCATGGACAGCGGTAATCATTTCACATCAGGTGACCCGATATTTCGTTTGCCCCCTCTAGCATGAAAAGAGGCACTCATAATCTGCGGAACGAATTTTTTTTTTCGAGCTATGAGGCTTATAATTACAAATATGTATCATATAGACTAATGTACATAACATTATATAACGTTATATAACACCGAGGTGACAGAGCAGCGTGTGTCTTGCCAAAATTTGCGTCATGGCCGCTGGTAGGTTGCCCCGAAACCGCCGGAACATAACTTTTCTTCCCCCCCCCCCCCCCCCCCCCTTTGTTTTTCCTTTTTTTTCTTTTTGCTATGGGAGACTATGGAATACTTTATTGCGGTCGAGCTATAACTGGTGAACCTATCCAAACAAAGATTTCTTCTTTTTATGGTATAATCTAACATAAACTGGGGTGAGTGTAAAAGGGTATAAGTCTCCTAAAGATCAAGTGAAAAAGGGCTTAAGTCTTGTATACTCCGTTTATGTATAAAACCTGCCGTGTGGTTGCCGGCTTAAATAGTGCCACTCCATGCCTTCCTGTGGAAGTCGTGAGAGACGACTAAGGGATTAAAGGCTTGTAGTACCGATAGGTGATGGGCTTGCAACCTGTCACTAATATACACTGGTAAACATCTTAGCCTGTTTGTGCAAAATGTGGTTACAGATTTAACTACAAGTTGTTAGAGTTCTATCCGTCTGTATCCCTACTCTGGGACGAAGGCGTGACGGTATGTATGTATGTGTGTTTGTGTATATTATCTTTTTATTACGAGCAAAGTCGACTTATTTACCCTTTTTCACCAGGTCCCCAAAATTGACCTAATCCCAAACAGCTCACTCTTGTATACAAAGAAAAATGCTAGAAACTCAAGAAAAAAAACTTGAGGATCGACCGATGATGACCTTGTAGGTGTAGCTAACTGGATCGCCATTAAAAGTATATCTGTAATATAAAAAAAAAACATTATTTAAAAACGAGTCCTAAATATTTATTGACGTTGTTATTAAAAAAAGAAAAGTGTCTACACGGCGCATTAGTATCTTCCTCAAAACGAAACAAAATTAATCTCAATTCTCAGAGAACTTTTTCCTCATCCAAAAGTAATAAACGTTATAAATTAGAGGACGGAATTGAGTTAATTAAAATCAAACAATCTTTTAAGGTTGAAACGACTCTTAAAGTAGCTGCAGACTGTCATTCAAAACTGACTTATTGGACACCCGTCAGTGTTTCATGAATCATCTCTCTAATTACGCCCAAATTATCTTAATTTAATAGTATATTCCTAACTGCTGCGGGTCTCTTATGGCCGTTTTTACCCGACTGTCGAAGAAGGAGGGTTATTATCAATGTCGATAAAACGTGGATAAAGCGGGACTTTATCGAGTGACATAACCAGAAATGTTTTTTACGACTATAATTCTGGGCACCAAGTGAAAAATGGTAAAAGTCTACTTAACTCGTAATAAAAAAGGGTATATACAAATATACATGAACAGAGTGTGCTAGACTTATAACCTTTTTCACTGGAATGCCAAAATGGATTTTGTTAATGATAATACACTCAGGAGCGAAAATAACGGGTCAGAGTGCGTTTTTCATACTGAAGAGGCTATTTCGAAGCCTTGGTTCCTCGCCAGGGAATGCTTTTAGTGACATCTGATGATAAATACCTCGAGCATCAATACAGGACTTCCAGAGTGCCTAGGATACCCAACTGAAGGAATCTGCGGTTAACGCCGGAATTGTGCATGTTCAGAAAAACATCTAAAATGGCAATAAAATGTAAGGAAATCCAAGTGCTGACCCAAACTCTCTCGCTGTGGTGTAAACTGATTGTGCGATCAGTTAGGTATCTTAAGAACTTTTGACCTTCTCTATTGAACCTCGGAGTATACACCATTAAACCTCACTTAAAACAACCCCTGGCGAGGAACCAAGGCTTCGAAATAGTCTCGTTTGTATGAAAAACGCACTCTGACCCGGTATTTTTGCTCCTGAGTGTATAAAGCTTAACTACTTGTAACCTAACTTAACTTACCTACACAACTTTTAACACCAATCAATACATTAGGACAAACAATTTTACGTGGTGGACAAATGTGGATACAGCTACTGTCACTCTCGCACTTGCTAGTTAATCAGAAAGTGACACATGTTTTATTCGGTATCCCTATGAAACTCATAAAAAATGTATTTTTGGTTGGTACAAATAAAATTATTATTTGGATATTTCATCCCTTTACTATGAATAGCAAAGGATTTTTACCTCCTAATAAGCCCAGGGTTTCGTGTAAGTAATCCGATCCGCTTTCCCGTAACTAATATTACAATATTTTCAATTCAGGACGATATTCCGTACTTAAGGGAAATTCAGACTGACAGTCCGCGCCGGCCGGTATTGGCTTGTCAGTTCATCGTATTACAAAACTTTTTTAAACAACGTTACTGCAGAGAGGTGGTATAGGTTTCTGCTGCTGCACAGGTTCATTAACATCAATTATTCCCCCTTATTTTCATTCCTTTATCACTTTCAACCCTTTTAGAGTTTGAGACAAGAAAATTAGGGTAAAGTCACCAGTGGTCAGCCAGAGACCAGTAGTCGAACTTATATGAGGGCGAAGAGAGGGAAATGTATCTTTCGTACTCTTCCCACTCATACAAAATATAGGCAGAGGCTGACTATAGGTCTTTGGCTGAACACTGGTGACTTTACCCTATATATATTTTTTTTATGGCATAGGGATGGCTGACGAGCACACGGCCTGTGTGCTCGTCAGCCATCCAATAAATTAAATGGACGTTTTACCGCCTGTTAGGTTTGTTTATAGACTGTTCTTCAAATAATTATCTTTTTAGTTTCTCTTGATAAATCCTACTTACCAATTTTGTATGCTTCAGTTTGTAAAGATGCTCTTTCTATTTAAGGATTTGAATCAAATTAAACATAATACGAGTAGATAGCCCTTTTTTTTATGGTGTAGAGAAGGCAAACGAGCACACAGGCCTAAGACTGCAAATATGTTGCCAAACCTGAGGACTAAGATGGAATGCCTCCATGCTAGTCATATTCTAAAATAACGCATAAGTTCCTGTTTTCTAAAGGGAGCATTTTGAGGTTATAATTATTTTTTTTGTGGCCTTGATAAGGCATACGAGCACACAGGCCATCTGATGGTAAGTGGAAACTGTGACCCATAGACATTCGCATTCACAAGACTGCAAGCCTAAGAATGCAAATGCGCTGCCAACCCTGAGGACTAAGTTGGAATGCCTCTATGCTAGTCATTACACCGGCTGTCTTATCCCCAAACCGGAACACAACAATGCGAACACTGCTGTTTGGCGGTAGGTTAATGGATAAGACGGTGGTAGCGATCCGGACGGACCCCGCACAAGGTCCTACCACCCGCGAAACGTTACAAACGTTAAGGCAAAAATTAGATCCTATTATAGCTTGCTGTGACTCGCTTACTTAATATGATATACAGCATCAAAATATCACAACGCGAGCACAAGTTTTGATACGAAGTGCTAATTACATTAGCAATAAGAGTGCTCGCGAATTCATCAAAGTTCAGGCACATTCGCGAACACGTTAGCGCTGACTTGAAGTTTTGTTGACGCAGTAATTAGAAAGATTGATGGCGACAGTGTGAACAAACTCGCGTGTAAGCTTTAAAGTATGACATTGAATCGAATTTAAATGTGTTTTTTTAGCTAAAATACTTTCAAGAACATATTTTACAGTTTATCAAAAGGTCGAATTTTCGTTCCAGTTTCAATAGTCCGAAAATTTGTAAGTTGGAAATCGTTAGTGATGGTGAAATACCGCAGAACGAATACATTAAATAAATTACTAAATACACCATAGCAAGTTATCCCATAAGGTGCATTTTGCAACTTATTGAAGTTGTTCGTTACGCGGTATTGCAGTACGTATCACCGTCGAAATGCTTTTTTTTTAATTTGTTAACCTTTCTTAAATGTTTCAAGAGAACATTATGGTTAAAGTTAAGTTTGTTGTATAACAATTCTGTCAGGTTAGACAAGATACATAACGCTAAAACCATTCCAATGTATGGAGTTGACAAGCGCTTGACACGACAAACCAGCAGCTTACGTCAATAGTATACATTTTCGATAGCGTTAGCTTTCTACCAATGAATCTTGTCGAGGGCGACTAGAAACTTAAACGAATAAAAACAAATAGAAAATTTGGACAAGGACCGGTTTGTAATGAAAATTCCCATGGAATATTAATAAATCTTGTGATCACGGTGGCCAATTTGTGTCCCAATGCTATATTATCCATCGTGTAGTGATTTAATAATTTATTTAGCTTAATATCATGTATATTAAGAACTGGGGTTCTAGTGAAAAATGATATAAGTCGTCTCAACTCGTACTACGAAATGGTATATAAATAAACGAAGTATACTAGACTTAAACCCTTTTTCACTTGATCTTCGGGAGAGTTATACCCTCTTTCACTAGGACCCCCAAAAATGAAATTATCATGCATAGAGAGTGCAATATTCGTATTGTTCGAGCTTTATTAGTAAAGTAATGCTAAAACATAATTACAATAAAATGGGGTACTTCCTTCTAAGTTATATTTGCACAGTAAGGTTATACAAAGATGAACAACGCTGTCTCTAATTACATTTATAAAATTGTTAGAGCAAGGCTTGCCGGCTAACTGATTGCCGCTATAAAATGCAACAGAGCTCGGAAACTTAAAACCGACAGATTACGGCGTCAAAATAACAATTAATCTGCAAGAAGATTATTGCCACTCTGCAAACTTGGCTAGACTTACTGCTGTTTGAGGTCTGGGTCGATTGTTGACACGCTCCCGCTGACGCTACGTGCGAGCGGGCAATAAAACGATTCAATATTGTTTTACAGTTTTTCAGAATCGTAGCTTGTTTTTCTTAGTGCTACTACTAGTAGGACTACTTACTTTAAAAAAAGGGAACTAAATTTTATTTAAAAAAAACTTGGACTCTTTTTCACCTAAATAATAGTTTGTCACTCCTGTGATAGCTCATATAAACACGTATAACATTTGTTACTTAACTTAACATTTAAAAAATACACACCTAGCGACGCCGTTCAGGAACTTATATAATGAATCGCCTACTTTTAAATACCTTGCATGTTAGTATGGTAAGTGATTGATATTACGAAATACAGCTATCACAGTACTCGTAATTAATAACTTTAACTCCTTAGCTTTTAAGGTGTATTTCGCCAATGTCGAGTTTTAGCAAATCATAAAGGACTTATTAGAGAAACAAGACCGTGAATATCGAATACTTACGCAAGGACAATTGTTCAGTTAAAGAGTATTTACTCGTGGACTAAACAGAAGCACACGGGGTTAGGTCCACGCGGTTCTGTCACGTTCTACATGGTTACTATTTTAAAATAAATGTAATGTGTGTGGGTATTATGAATATTATATATTTTACAACTAGTTGAAAAAATGAACCGCAAGCACAATAAATATTATTATAGCGAATTTCATAACAAAACGTAACGTCATAAGTATAGTAATGCAACAACAAAACAATATCAACTCAACGTGGAAGCAGCGCCATCTATCGATTGTTTACAAAAACTAACATCAATAACATGGCACGACCCTAACCAAAAAAAAAGCAATATTTCAACGAGGTCGCGCTGCGGGGTCAGGTGCCGAGAACTGCCTCCCTGATTTACTTGCCAACTTGCTAATGGTCAAATTTACTTTTTACGTTATTAGCTGGGACGTCTCCCAGTTTTGTGGGGCTGGCAACACTTGCGATCATCGAAAACGCGTTTCGTTTTTGTTTTTTTTAAAGATGGCTTGACATTTCGGTGTTACTGGCAGGCGTGCCAAGTTTGAAAATCGAATGCCGTATCTGGGTTACTCTAGGTTTTTACCGTTGCCTTAAATTTTGAAAGTAAGTGTTTTAATTTAAGGTTAATTAATTATTTTTAGACTCCTCATCGTTTTGAGTACGCATGTTTGACTTTTAAAATAACTTGGTTAGGTTATGTAAACTTTATTTGTATTTCTGTCTCCTTGTTTATATCTTCCTCAATCACGAAAGGTCTTCATCCCTATTTATTAAATAATATCTTGGCGGATTTTGTGTTTTGTGCAATAAATTATGTTGAAAACGGGTCACTTCGTATTGAATTACAACAGAAAGTGACACATTTTCATAGTTACTAGGTGTATACACATTATGAGTACGTGTGTTGGATAAGTCATTCATGGTTCAAAGCTGTTTACTGTTTAACGTGTCAATCATTGATTAGAAGTCCTTTAATTAAATCTTGATTGATGGAGGCCTGGAACAACTTTGAGGGTTCAATAATCTCCATATGAAATTTACAGCAAACGCAGACATTAGCTAAATCACATAGCCGAATAAAGACAAATTTAAACGCTTATTTTGAACCCACCGGCGACTTAAAGGTACTTTATACAGGGTGTGACTTAAAGGTACTTTATACAGGGTGTCTTTATACAGGGTGTTTTTGGATTTATATTTAGTCCTTACCTTTAATATGGTTTTAACTGTTATGTCATAACTTTTCTTATTCATCTGATTCCAATCCACAAATCCTCGAGCAGTTGTTGAAAAAAAAAACTCTCCAAATTTTTCATTAACAAGTTGTAGCACTTGGAGTCTTGTTTCTGTTTGTGATTTAATAGATCGCGATATTGGTGAAGTTTCCAAGTTATTGCCGACTGTTAACGTTTGGAAAGTTTGACATTTACTGTTCTGTTATTTTTGTTCGACTTTGAAACAATAAACTGTAAATTGGACTTAGTGAGTTTAGAATTTTTTTCGTTCAATGCTTTGTCAACATTTTTTTATTTTGTGACAATTCAGTACAGGGTGCTTTTCTTTCTTTATAACTGTAGTATTGTGCTAATATGAATTTGGTCGTTGTATATTTTCTACTTTTTGTTTTAACCTAAGAACACGTACTCCATTTCCTAATCTGACATCAAACGTTTCATAATATATAAACACTAAAACGAATCGAAATTAAACTTAACAAGCAGTCAAAATTTTCTCAAATCGCTGTTAGGTATATTGGAAAACTATATCGAGCAAATATAAAATGCCATAAGAAATAAACCATGTATTGGGCAAATTGAGGAAGGCCGTGACTAGCGTACGGAGCGCGGGTTCGAATCCAATCGAGTCATAATTCTAATTACGCCTCCTGGCTTGTACGTGAGAATGTATATCGATACGACAATGACGATATAAAATCGGTTGTTATGTTAATAACGTACGTTTTCTAGATAATAGACAATATAACCGAAAAGCAACTTATTTTGAGTAAGACTACATAATAAAAGGAACAGTAAAATTAATCAGTATTTTAAAGTTGTTCTTACAGTAAATCGTTACCACATTAGCTTACCGGCAACACAATTCACTTGGCAATATTAAATACAGGATGATCAAAGTTCCTATTACTGTAACAAAATATTTTCAACAGTATACCTACATTATACGTGCTGTATTTTGGTGTAAGTAAGTAAATCGATTGTGTCGCCAACTTTAAAGATAACATTAAATCTCGTTATATTTTTACGAAACCAGCAATAATGCTGACTTAATAATAGCACATTGTGTTTGAACAAAACGATGCCAAAACCGCACGAAATTATTTATTAATATTACCTCACGCCAGATACACCGCCAGACTCAGTAAGAACATTTTAAAGCTGCAAAATATCGCTGTGGCATTTTTGCCATGGGATGTTGAATTTGCCAACCTAATAAACACAGGGTTGAATTTTAAAATATATTTCTAGGATTCTTCATGAAGTTTCTGTCTCTTTATGAATTTAAGAATAAAAACTTTTATATATTGGAGCCTCTGTGGTTAAGTGGCTTATGGGTCGTATTTCAATTCAAATGGTAACTGTTATAGCACTAATAATCCTACGTCAAAGTGTATGCGCTGGAACATTTTACACAAGAAAATATTAGACAAAAAAGGTCACCGTACCGCCACCTCTATCCACCAGTGGTGAAAATGATTGAAATAATGTTTATTGTTCAAACAAACACAATAATAGTGACTCCGGGCTCACATCTAGGAGTGTGTTCCAGATTCCAGAACCGTATCAAGCATAATAATCTTTGAGAATTGTAATGTTGCATACAATCACGCCTCTTCCTCGTATATAGGGGTAGGCAGAGACCACTTCCATCCACTTGCTACGATCCAGACTAAATTTCCGCGCTTTCCACACCCACAAGTCTTTTCATACTTTTCATACTTTACTGCGTGTAGGGTACTCCTGACCTGGTCCTATCTTAATACAGAGCTTTTAAAAATGCTACGATAAAGAGTGTGCCATAATTTTTAATAAAAAAAATAAAAAAATAAAAATGTTAATAGGCCACATGAGGGCTCTTTTACACGTCGGTAATATAGAGTGAATGTACCAGCGCTTCGGACACGACCATCATTGCGGAGAAGAAGCGCTGCAAGAAACTCCAGCAGAAGGTCATTTTCTCAATCATAAAAATAATAATACTTAAAAGTAAGTTACATTAAATAATATTAAGGTAATAAACTAATAAATAATAAATTCTTAAAACTAGCAATAATAAAATTATTACAAATGTAAGGTCAATAAAACTTAAACTAAAAATACTATGGGAAAAACACGACGGGGTCTCTACGTCAAAAGCCATAACTAGAATAATGAATAGAACAACAAGTCCTTGCAAACGTGAACAGACCGGACCCCACTAACAGCACCCATTCACGAGTATGACGCGTATCTCAGCCATCGCCTCTCTCAACCATGTGTTCGGGAAAGAGGCAAAAAAACATTGTATTTACGTTCTTCCATCAATTTATTTAAATACACATGTCCTAACTAAAAAATCCTGTAATTTTCCTATCACCAAACCAATGTATTCCAATTTCCCAGGGTACCAAAGGCGTCGGTGTAACTCAGCGCGTCATACGTTAGTGTCGGTCCGCACAAAAAACACCACCACAATTTGGCAACAGTGAACGTGCGTAAAAAACAACTCGGCCCACGGTGGCTACACTCTGTAGCTGGCTTCCTTCCATTTCCATTAGTGAATGTTTAGCCAAAGTGTTTCTCGAACTTGGCCCATTAGGCTTGCTTGTTTCCTTTTTGTCTTGGCCCCTTTTTTAGCCTCGTTTGGACGCTAAATGTTTTTTTATGAGTGTGATCTGATAGCTCTTGTTTGGAATCGTTATTATCTTATTATTACTAATAATGAGTTTTTTTTAACGCGACGTCGCTAAAAAGTTTGTCGATATTTATTTAAATACCCTCAAATATTTCATTCAACCTTCTTTATTATTTCTTTATGTGTAATTCACAATAAAACGGAGTTTATGGCAAGCGCTTAATTTCTTTAAATCTGACATTCGCCCAGTGACGCATTTTTTATAATAAGTCTCATTTCAAAAAAAAACTTAGGTAGAACTTAAACTGATACTTGTCTTCTTCCCAGGGTATAAAGCTAGATCTGAGTTCGGTACTAGATCAATTTGTGTCACACAAACTGTGCTGCGATGTAAAAAAGACTATGCGGATATATTTAAGCTCTTTAGCCATTCGCAGAAATTTGTTTATTTTCTTAATAGCTAAATAAGAAACAAAAAAATAAAACAAACCTCTACACAAACCCATAAACGAGTACGATAGGCTATATTTTTTCTACACAAATTGTGTGGCGTTGTTACGTGATTATAATTATTAAAAAAAACACACAAATTTAACGATTCCGACTGCTTATTATTACGGCGCTAGAAAATCATCTAACAAAATAACACGTGTCTCATTATGTTTATAAGTAATAACAAGTGCAACTTTAATTCGAAATCAAATATGCATACCAGATATTTGTATAAGTTATTTGCCGACAAGTTAATAATAGCTAAGTTATTGTCACAAAGATAACCTACATGAACTATTTGCGTAGACGTCACATTGATAATTAAAGTATGTGTGCATTAGCAAATAGGTGACAATCACGTATGACATTATATCTTGCTCAAGTGCCAAGACGTGTATGTGAATAGGTGCCTATATTTTTACTTAAGAGATGAAAAAATAGTTTTATTTTTTAAATTACTGCTACATTTCATAGAGAAGCCAAACAAGCGCACAGTTAACCTGTTGGTAAGTGGTATTTTGAGAACCATAGACATTTGCATACTGACGACAACAAGCAAATGCGTTGCCCACCGAGAACCGACGTGGCACGCCTCTATGCTAGTAATTTCACCGGCTTATTAATAATAATATAACAATATAATATAAGGTGATCTGAAACAATTTGAATTGAATTGACGACGTTACACATACTTAAATACAAGAAGAAGAAAAAAAAAACTTACATGAAATGTTTCAAGGCTTATGAACATTACCGTTCATCACATAAATAAGTGCCCTGAAATTTAACCCGGGACCGCTAGCTTCGTCCATAGAGGTACTTCCATTCGGCTTATCGCGTCCTCAGTTCCAATTGCCATCTATTTTTCAAGTAAACACACACAGACAAACAAAAAGTGATTCAGCTAGTATTCAGTAGCAATTAAACAAAGCCTCGCCCTGACGTCGAGGCTTAATTAACTTCTCGGCTAATATTAGCCAGCTGGCCTAAATTGTCTCATATCACCGCCTCCTAAATCACAGTTCATCGACCCCCACATAAATAATACAGTGCAATAACAACTCGGCTGCTAGCTGCGGCGTGCCACTGTTATTGCTTCCATCCCCGCAACTTAGATCAGCGCGAGCTTAGTGCAGCGTTTGAGAATAATTACATCCTGAGATATTCTACTGTTCCTTCTGTGAACAGCCTGTATAAAGAAAAATAAGACGTGAAACTGTTATTAGATAGTGGTATTCTGAGTTATCCGGCTGTTTTTCTTACCGAGAACATCCTGTATATATTAGAATAATAAATTATTTTGTCAGTGTTATTTTCAGCGGATACGAATCAAATCATATCTGAAGAAATAAATGCCAAGTGTCTCGGGCTCGACGTCTCAACCTTTCTCTGACGTCTCAATGTGTGTATGATAGACAGCTCCTGAAGTAAAAGCAATAAACAAGTTTTACACTTATGTAGT
Organism: Acleris sparsana; assembly: GCA_923062465.1. Classification (NCBI taxonomy): domain Eukaryota; kingdom Metazoa; phylum Arthropoda; class Insecta; order Lepidoptera; family Tortricidae; genus Acleris; species Acleris sparsana. The sequence continues at coordinate 4,322,012 of OV281288.1, forward strand.
CGCGGGAATAAGATACAATCAAATAAAATAATAATAATAGGAGACATTATTGAGCAAATTGACTTATATTCCCAAACAAACATCGACTTATCCGTCCCCTTTACTAGTACAATGTACACACTAACCTATCTCTATGCAGTATAAAACAAAGACGTTTCCCGCCGTCGGTCCCTCTGTATGTACGCTTGATCTTTCAATCTACCCGACAAGTTTTGATGCGGTTTTCATCAGGTTTATGTGGGTGTTACAGAAATGTTACATAAAGGGAAGCAAAGCAAGGGTGGGCCGGTTGTGTATAAATAAGTTAAGTACATTATATAGTTCAAGTAAGGCTCACCGATAAGTTAACATACGATTTATTTTGAAAGCACCCTGTATTGACTGTGTTTACACCGCTCATCGCATTGTTCAACTGAAATACGACCAATCGAAAAATAGCACGTTTTTTTATCGTATTGTGTTTCTAAATGTCTTCTTTCTTCCTTCCTCTTTCTTTATAATGTTAATGAGGATTCTCTACAAAACGGGCTAGCTTTCTCTACTTGAGCTCTGTCCTAATGCCACGTTCTTACGTGACAGCGATTTATCCGGCGTGTATTGTGCAGGCTTAATTTATCGTCCGGTTTAAACCGGCCCGGACATTATTTTATATTTGGATAAATTTTAATGAACTGCGTTTTATTTGTGGGTTCCGTGGAGGTAGAAAAGTGATTTTTATATTAATTAATTCCGCTTTTTATTTGTCTTAAACACAAAATTTCAGGTAATGTTGCATCATCACTACATAGTATAAAACAAAGTCGCTTTCTCTGTCCCTATGTCCCTTTGTATGCTTAAATCTTTAAAACTACGCAACGGATTTTGATGCGGTTTTTTTAGATAGATAGACGAATTCAAGAGGAAGGTTTTTATGTATAATAAGTTCTGGATATTGTACGGGTGTTACAGAAAACTCACATAAACCGAAGCGAAGCGAGGGCGGGTCGCTAGTAATAAATAAATGGATGCAAGCGGGGCAGGATCGGTCCTTGTAGCAAACCTTGGGGGAGGCCTCTATCCAGCAGTGGACGTGTCGGCTGAAATGATCAATATAAAACTTACGCTGCGAAAATCGCGTAGCAGTCAAAAAAAAACCATACAAGTTTAGCTCCGGGCGATTACGTTTCTCACCCCCTATATTAAGTACGATTTCTACGATTTTCGAACACGTTGCAGTTATAATAAAGAACTAGGTCTGTACGTTTTTGTTTTTTGTTTTTTAAATTTGTTTAATTCGAATATTTTCTTGGATAGGGAAACGTACATAGTTTTTCATCATAATTATCTACAACATATTCAATCATCGTAAAAATCGGACTAGATTTATGGGGAGAGAAACGTTATCGTAATTCGTATACAATTCTTTAGCTTCACAATCCTCTTAACATATGAAGCTAGAATTATAATAATTCAATTATTGTTATTAAAACCAAAAAGTGGAGAATCGTTTTACCATCCGATTTTAATTTGACTTAAAACCTTTTTTTTACAAGGTCATCGAGACCAAAACAATTTTCATGAAAGTGAAAATGAATGAAATACTCAAAGTTGTACCATATATTTATCTTTGCTGAAATTACAAAGTAGGAATATCGAAAACTTAACAAGCTTTCGTCGCAAGGCTTGTTATATTGTTAGATAAATACGTAACACTTTATTCTGAAATTAAACTTAAATTCTAGACGCTGTTTGCAAATTTATGTTACTAGACTTTGCAGAACTCAAATTACGTTTTATTTATGTTCACTACTCTCAAGGAAAGTGTTACAGAGGCTTGCAGAATTGAAATGAATTTAAGTAATTATTACAATTGTTGAAGTCTGTGTAAGTTGATTAGATCTAATTTATGCCTCTTTTGTAATTTTGAGACTAACAATAATGTACTTACCAAAAAAAAAAACCTTTTAGTCCCTTCCACTGTTGTTTTCATACATTTCGCAAATTGTCAAAGGTTAACTGGATGAGATCACTTAAAGGGATAAGTTCGCCTTTGTATATATCCATTATGTATCTGTCTATTTAGTTGTTTTTTATTTTACTTATATTACAATAATAAAAAAACATCCATATATACATACAAATTGTCAGTCAGTCAGCCTGTAATGCCGCGATAGCTAAACCGATTTCAGTGTGATTCTTTAAGAGGTTCTTAACAAAGTTCCATATAAATCGTTATCGGCTCACCAACTCTTTAAATCAGTTTTTTAATCACGCAATTAAAATATAGGTTTTCTTTTTATTTAAAAATACGCTCCTTTCGTTAAGGACCCCTAAAACCTCCCTAGTCGTAGCAAAAGTAAACGCGAGGTTTATTTCCCACTGAATATTTTGCGCAAGCCGAGTGCAAACAGGAATGATCGCGGTATCATTTTCAAAGGGAAAATAAAACGGTGCAGTTGCCAGGAGAAAGATGTTTTATTTAAATGTTTTTTTTGCAATTGAGAATCCAGCAAGCAACCAGAGTAGTATTTTTATTTAATTACCGACGCGGTTAGCCCGGTTGGTAGTAGTGCCTATGACAAATATAGGCAACAGCAAACAAAAGGGTCACTTTGTATTGAACTATCATAGAAAGTGACCCGATTTTATTGGTCTTGAGTGTATTGTGTGATAAGTTTGAGTATTTATTTTTCAGCTTTGGATATAGTCGATTTATATTAGTTTATACATTACTCTAAACACTTGTTGATAATTTTCTGTAACCACATTTTCTATTATACATTCAAAACCCGTAGGCAATGACCAGTATTACCGATGACAGCTGTAACGTAATTATGAAATTACGTTATCGATTATTGTAAAATAATGAGTTTCAAATTTGGAACATCTTCCAAAATTAACACAATTAAAATAGGCCCAATTCTAGTATCAATTGAAACGTCAATAAGGTATATTTGATGATATAATGATTTCGTACGACATGAGAATTGGGACTTTAGTAGTTAGTCTTTGATTTAAAAAAAACATTCCTGACACTGACACAGCACAAGTTTGTTTTGCCTCCATTTTTGGGTAACCTATCGCAACCTCGAAAAGTTTTTGACCGAATTTCATTTGACCGAAAACATTTCGTTTTTTATCGTTTCTCCGATGGCACGATTCGTCATTTTTTTATTTCACCTTTTGACTTTAAGTAAATGGTTCGTTAGTCCAAGCAACTTTTCTCCTTGTAGTCACGTACCCTATGTATTGTTACGTATTTTATTTCAAAGCCCATTTTTCATTACACCAATGCTACAACTAGCCTGTGGATCGTTTTGTATTTTGTTTCTTAACCCATTTTTCACTTCATCAATGTTACATATAGATTTTGCTACGTTACGTCAAATATTCATTTCGGCCAAAAAATCTTGCTTGTAATTAGTTTCAACTATCTACAAAATGCAACGAGCAAGACGAGTCAGGGCAGAACCGACTCAGATAGGTTAGGTTAGAAGGCCAAGGCGGGAGCTTCGCTCCCGCCTTGGCTTTCGAGGTTATTTTTTTCTGCCCCGAAAAACTTGCTTAAGTATAATTTATCCAGACAATGCAAAGATCAAGACAATCACATAACATGGTCGATTTAAAATTAGGTAAACTATGAATAAACCGAGCCGTAATATTGGGCAAAGGATACTAAGGTAAAATCAGAAATAGGAAAAAGACAAATAGACAAAGCATTACATTGGACAACTGTTGATACGCCGAAACCAGTAATGAGGTATAGATAATTTGTCAAATCGTTAAAAAACCAAAACAAGTAATGAATAAATAAAACTATTCGAAATGATCATTCGGCCAAACGTAAAAAAACCCAAACCATAATTGACGAAAAGTATTTGTCGAACCAAAATTCGGTCAAACATTTTTCGAAGTTGTGATAGGTAACCCCATTTTTGTCGTAAGTCGTCGGCTTCTGAGCCCTTATAATATGTGTATAGATAAAGTGATATATGCAACTGTACATAACTAAGCCTTGACACACTCGTGTGATCTTATTATGAAACTCGAATTTTAAGGACTCTTATTTAATTATGTATCAGTTACATAAACTACTTTTACCAGCACATTAGTGACAGGTTGCAAGCCCACGCCTAACAGTACTACAAGCCTTTATTCCCTTAGTCGCCTCTTACGACATCCACGGGAAGATATGGAGTGATAGAGTCACCCGGTATAACCCGGCAACCACGTTTTCAAGATTGAACCGATTTCTATGAAATTTAGTATGAAGATAGCTTAAACCCCGAAGAAGGTTACTACTTATAACTATTTCTACGCGGACGGATTCGCGGGCAACAAATTAGTATTGTAATTGTGTTTATCTTTGTGAAGCCAGAACTTAGCTTTTTTTTTATAGCGGCGGTATTCCAAAGAATAAGAGGCTTTTTTACAATAGTAATGTTAATTATATTTACTTATACATTTGTCAAAAATCCATGCGTAAAACGAATGTATCACTAAACATTGTAACCTTTTCTAACCTGTTTAAAAAATACTCTTACCTGCTTATAATCCTGTACTTAAGGCTGGTTAAAATAAGGTAAAATAACGTTTCTTTTTCATGATATTGGGTAAGAAACCCTAATAAGAAAATAAGGAGCTCTGCAGTTTCTTCGCGGTCGCCCTCGGATATAATTAATATGTCGGGGCCGTCCCTTCGTCACAGATATGAAGCAGCGAGGCCACTGTGTGTTGTAAACGCTCAGGGACTCTATTCGAGACGGTACAAACCATATCGGATTTTGAATTATTACGGTATTGTTTGAGACTCGGCCGCCATTACTGTCATGTAAATAAGAGCTAGCAACGTCGGCAATAAGACAGGTAAAATAGATATGGGTTTTATCGTGATGAATAGATGCCCTGAAGGCCTGTTGTTGATTTATTTATTTTTATGAAGATGTATGTATTTGATTTGATTGTGGGTAAGAGTAATTTGACACTTGTTATAATATAACATTGCAAACTTAAAATAATGCAGAATTAGAATAGAACAAGTTCTTTTAACGTAGATTATATGAAACAGGAAGTCTTAAATAATAAGTATGAATCACGTAAATAAAATTGTTATTCTTGTATTATAAACGCGTATATTTTTGCCATTATAATTACTTACTTATAGGTTATTCTTATTTACTTTTAGCATTAAGTAAGTTTTAAATACATCGTTTGGTATGCGTTTGGTTTGGTGCACAAGGTCAGGAGTACCCAAAACCGACGTGAACCAGAGTGTAAAGGAAGCGGTGAAAGTTTTGTGTGCAATAAAATACTATTACAAAAACAAGTTAAAACGCTTTTATTTGTTAATTTAAATGGCAAATGAATAAGAGTTTAACTAAGTATCTAATGAATAAACAAATAAACTTTAAAGGAAAGCGGTTACAAAACCAACTAGCGACTTTGGTATATTCTGCCCCCCATCCCAGCTCTCCGCCCCTCCCTTTAAGTTCCCGCTATTCTCTTACACGGCTACACGCAATTTTATGGTAATTACCTTTTTATCACCATATCTTTATTCAATTCAACCCAAAAGAATTACTAGCGGACTTATTAAATTTGTTTAATAACATTTTTTTCCTGAATTATGGCTCCAATTTTGCGCGAAGGGACGATTTACACGAAAAAGTGTCCTAATAACATAAGTATCGGGCGATGGTGGAATTTGATGGGGGTTTTAATGGCTTCACAAGTGGGGGCGTTACGAAGATTTATTTTGATGGTAATGTGTCATGGTTACTGAGTTTTTGCTACGGGAGAACGTAAAAGTTGGAAACCCGCCCGATGACCGCGCCGATGTTGCTTACGGCTATTCCATCTGGAACTGTACAAAATAGCGGGAAGGCGTTAAATGTAACAAACAAACAAACAAACGCTTTTACATTCAATAATGATTACTAGCTCCTACCAGCGACTTCGTCCACGTAAATTCGTAATTTTGTCATCTCACGGGCACCATTTTTTTTCCGGAATGAAAAGAAGTCTTAGTATGTGCTATATGTCCGTCAGCTGTTCAGTTTACTTTGGTTAACTGATAGAGAACGCTTTTTGCACTAAGCCTGACTTTTGTACTTTTAGCGCACCACTAACTAGTTTTGACCGGCGACTCCGTTCGAGCAGAGGCTCTATTCTAATCGGTAAAGCTAAAGGGTATTTAACTCAACCGCCAATACTGTCAAGTAGATTATAATATAGCGTGTGTATTCCATACGATCGTAAATTTTGAGTTGACAATTTTGAAGGGCGGTTTGGTTTAATTTAAGTTAAATTTGAAAAATTATCTTTGTTAACAGCCGAAGTTAATAATTGCTTGATTTCTAAATTATTTATTAGATCATCATCATCATCATCATGTCAGCCGAAAGACGTCCACTGCTGGACATAGGCTTCCCCCAAGGCTTTCCACTCAGACCGGTCTTGTGCTTTTCGCATCCACCGCGGTCCCGCGATCCTGACGAGGTCGTCACTCCATCTTGTTGGAGGCCTACCTACAGCTCGTCTTCCGGTCCGCGGACGCCACTCCAGAACCTTCTGACCCCATCGGCCATCAGTCCTGCGAGCAATGTGCCCCGCCCACTGCCACTTCAGTTTAGCTATTCTTATAAGATATCGCTGTAATATTATTTAATTATTTATTAAAGTGCTTATGTAGACGACTTGGTTATTTAAAACCATTGCGTGCCAAATTAATTTGTATGAAAAAAATAATGTTTTGTTTTGTTAACTTAATGTACCAACTTACGTTAATTAGGGTCTTGTCTAACTGCCCTTAAAATATAGGATTTTATGGAATACACACGCTGCATAAGAACAATCGTAACGTTGCAAATAGAATAACAAGTCAACAACAATATGGTAGGTATAGTAACCCTGATGTGATGACATTAATCGCTATCCCCTCCCAGACTTTATACCGTTACCCATACTATAAGGCTAGAGCTTACTTTAAGACTAATTTAATCTGTGTAAGATAGTTACTTGCATTTATTTATCTTCCTTCTCTTTCCCTTTTATTGTTGCTTGTGTTTTAAATTCAACCGCTGCGGGTTTAAATTAAGAAGACGTGTGACAGTCACATTTGATTAGCCTAAATTAGCGGCTAATTATGCGCCTGCACAGAATCATTACGTAGCCTTTTGGAGGGTTCCAGTTGGCGCCAATTCAATTTAAAAAACCTTATTCTGTGTGTCCTAAACCCTAGTCTCTAATCCACCAGTCAATCGATATCATCATCATCATCATCATCATCATGTCAGCCGAAAGACGTCCACTGCTGGACATAGGCCTCCCCCAAGGCTTTCCACTCAGACCGGTCTTGTGCTTTTCGCATCCACCGCGGTCCCGCGATCCTGACGAGGTCGTCACTCCATCTTGTTGGAACATACGATCAATCAATCGATATAATTAATATAAATTCAGTCACAGTAAATTAAATAATAAAGAATAAATTTAAAATGAAAATTACCATAACATGAAAACGTATTTTTCTCGCAGTATTTACCAGTCAAATATCAGGGCAATTTATTTTTCCACTAACTATTTAAAATTTAAAGTATTTGTTTAATATTATCTTTATGTAGATTTTTTTTTTCTATGACACTTTATTCATTTGGCGTACTGTCCGTCTGTCACACTCGGAGCTGGCTGAAAATCAGCGCTGCAGGTGTTAAACACCTCAGCATTATGCTGAGCCAGTGTCCAATTCACTGCCGCGACACACTCATTACTTGTTTATTGTAGTTTCTGTTTTCATTTTTTTCTGTGTGTCTTGTGTGTGTAGTGAATAAGTGTATTTTTCTTTTCTTTATTTCTTTCTAATCAATATCAAACTTTACTTACTTAGACAGTTAACAATTTAGGAGGTTTTGTATCTCAATCACGCAACGATTTCGGATAAAATTTTGGCGAGGTAATCCATGTTCTGGAACAGAACAAAATTATATTTTTGCCTATTAAAAATCGTGGTTCCTCCGGATACATCGTTAAAAAAAACTTAGCAACACGCAAATTATTCGACGATTACTTTCAAGCATAGTTTACCACCAAGATCAAAATAACCACAGCACTGTAACTCCATCTTAATTTGCAATTGAAACAGTGTGTCATTGTTTCAAGTACGTATGATGTATTTTTTCTTGACTTACGCCATTCTTAGCAGTTTACCACGAAGAACCACATCGCCGTAACTCCATCCTAATTAGCAATTGAAACAGGGTGTCGTTGTTTCAAATACGTATGTATTTTTTCATGACTTACGCCATTCTTAGCAGTTTACCACGAAGAACCACATCGCCGTAACTCCATCCTAATTAGCAATTGAAACAGGGTGTCGTTGTTTCAAATACGTATGTATTTTTTCTTGACTTACGCCATTCTTAGCAGTTTACCACCGAGAACCACAGCACCGGAACTCCATCCTAATTAGCAATTGCAACAGGGTGTCATTGTTTCGAATACGAATGTTTTTTTTATTGACTTACGCCATTCTTAGCAGTTTACCACCGAGAACCACAGCACCGGAACTCCATCCTAATTAGCAATTGAAACAGTGTGTCATTGTTTCACATACGTATGTATTTCTTCATGACTTACGCCATTAGTTAGCTCTTAAAGCAGCGCCAGCCCCAAGAGGAGCGCACCTCGACTAAACCAACATCAAGCATCGTTTAACGCGACACGTGTTTTGCGATCTTAATTTACGCTGCGGCGAATTAGGCTTTAGACTAAGACACAGTTTATGTTCTTCCGATTATACATGACTAGCGTTTTTTCTCGGTTTTGTCTACAAACTCAAACTCAAAACATTCGTTTTATTTGACAAAAACACACTGCAACTTAACAAACAAGACAACATTTTAAGAGAAAAATTTGAAACTAAAAGAGTAGGAAAGAGTAAAATATAGTACCTTTACTCTTTACCAACTGAGTGATCTTATTTAGTAAACACTTCCATCTATCAACCTACCGCCAAACAGCATTGTTCACATTGTTGTGTTCCGGTTTGGGGATAAGACACTACCATTGAGGTATTCCATCTTAGTCCTCAGGGTTGGCAACGCATTTGTAGTCTTAGGCTTGCAGTTTTGTAAATGCGAATGTCTATGGGTCACAGTTTCCACTTACCATCAGATGGCCTGTGTGCTCGTATGCCTTATCAAGGCCACAAAAAAAAAATTATAACCTCAAAATGCTCCCTTTAGAAAACAGGAACTTATGCGTTATTTTAGAATATGACTAGCATGGAGGCATTCCATCTTAGTCCTCAGGTTTGGCAACATATTTGCAGTCTTAGGCCTGTGTGCTCGTTTGCCTTCTCTACACCATAAAAAAAGGGCTATCTACTCGTATTATGTTTAATTTGATTCAAATCCTTAAATAGAAAGAGCATCTTTATAAACTGAAGCATACAAAATTGGTAAGTAGGATTTATCAAGAGAAACTAAAAAGATAATTATTTGAAGAACAGTCTATAAACAAACCTAACAGGCGGAAAAACGTCCATTTATTTTATTCCGAGTCGATAAAGATGAATATTTCTTAGAGCTACTGCGATACTCGAATTCTCTGTCACATTTTTACATTAATTTAAGTTCTACAATTTTGTCAGAGTCATTTATAGAAAAATCGGTATTCTGCTTGTGTTTTACTTTCACACCTGTGCTCAAACAAAAGTCGGTTATAATTTTACAATGCAAACTTTCCGTAAGGAAAACTTACATGCTTATCATGATTAAATAAACATTATGTATAAGAAAGGAATGCACAAGTAAATAATATAATTTGCATTACACTTAACAAGAAAGGCCAATGTTACGTCCATAGGAAATAAGATTCAATACACTAACCACGCAGTGTATTGATTACGTTCCCATTCTGTAATAATTCTATTGACAGTACAAAGTATCTCAATCTGATATATATATGCTTGAGGACAAAAAAACTGGCCGTATAAAAAAAAACTGGGAAATTATTTTTGTTGTGATACCTTTATAAACCCCTAGTGTCGTGAGTAGTTTTAGAAACTAAATACATAAAGAATACTGTGAAAACTATTATACTGATAAAACTAATAAATAATCTATTGTGTATTTTACTTACCTTATTGCTAAAGCAAGCTAGCCGACTTTGTCCTGTATTTTTTTTCAGGCAACATTTACATTACAAACATTTTAAAATGAAATTTTCTAGATCTATCCAGCCGTTCTCCGACTGATGCGCTTATCAACAAAAACCATTTCATATTTATTATACATTACTAGCTTTTGCCCGCGCCTTCATCCGCGTAGATTTCGATGATCGGTATTCCCTCGAGACCGTTAAAACATTTCGGGGTGAAAAGTTAAGTGTTAATCCAGGGTATTAGCTATCTCCATCCCAAATTTCATCCAAGTCCGTCTAGCCGTTGCAGCGTGAAGAAGTAACAAACTAACACACACAAACTTTAGAATTTCTAATATGAGTACGATGGTAGGACCTTGTTCAGGATCCGTCCGGATCGCTACCACCATCTTATCCATTAACCTACCGCCAAATTGTTGTGTTCCGGTTTTAGGATAAGACAGCCGGTGCAATGACTAGCATGGAGGCATTCCAACTTGGTCCTCAGAGTTGGCAACGCATTTGTAGTCTTAGGCTTGCACTCTTGTGAATGCGAATGTCTATGGGTCACAGTTTCCACTTACCATCAGGTGGCCTGTTTGCCGTTTGCCTTCTCTACTGCATAGTAAAAAAAAAACTATAATAATATGACCTAAAATATGCGATTTTTTTTTAATAATATAATAATAGCAAATCAAGCATCCATTTTTCACTGGTCCGCAGTACACGCATGTAACCGCGATCGTCTCGTTTGTTGATCTTCTCTTGTCTATCGGATAAGAGGGAGATAAATAGTATTTATTGCGTATTCTTCCCTCTCGTATTTGCTTTTATCATAACCCAGAACGATTGATGTTTGTTCGGGATGTTTCCTCGTTAGATCGATTAAATGCTTCTGTGAAGTTTTATGTTCTATTTTATTTTTGAGCGTTTTTGTTCAAAAGCAGACTACTTAAGAAGGATTATTACATTATTAATGTTTTTAACTGACTACAAAAAAAGGAGGAGGTTCTCAATTACTCGCGATTTTGCTTTTTGTTTTTTTTTTTCAAATATATTTTCCCCGAATACTCGAAGATCACTGGACCGATTTGATTTTTTTTTCTATGTTTGAATGGGTATACTTTCTAGTTGGTCCCATTGTCAACACGTCAGGATCTGATGGTGGGATCTTGGAGAAATCAAGGGAACTCCACAAATATTAGGCACACCTATAGCGATTTTGGTATTTTTCACTATTACTCGTGCATTTTCTGGTGAAGTGGAACTGACGATGAAGACCACAGATGGCCAGCGGAACTCCTTAACGGCACGTATTTGAAGGGTGACGATAAGATATCTCGATTAAGGAAGTTAAGCGACTATGACGAAGCACATTTAATATGACTATGACCTTCCCGCGGCGTTGCTTGCGGCGAGCTTGAAATTCTCTAAGTTTCTCATTAATTGAGAAGTGGAACTACGTAACAGCATAAATAGGATCACTAAAAAGTATAAAATAAAAATAAAATTAAAAAAAACCAAATCCCTCCTTCAAAAATACAATGCATTAAACCAAAAGCCGAATACAGTTGCACCTACCTACCATTTATAAGAAGTTATTTTTTGTATTTTTGAAGGCGGGTATTTGTTTTTTTTTAACTTAAACAATATTTAATGAGAATCGATTTAAAATTAAATTCGGTAGATTAACTGACTTACTCTTAAAAGTAATTAAAAAAATCACCAACACGTGACACAAACTTGACTTCGTTTACAATGACAGGATCATGCCCTTATTTAGTGATTTTTCGCTGTTTACTTCCTTTTATCCGTGAAAAAAAAAAGCAGTGTTTAAAAGCAGTGTCCGTGTAAAAAAGCAGTGTTTCTGGCTCAAGCTAATAAAGCTAAAGCAATCTTCTATCATCGTTTAACTTAAGAGCTAGGCTCTTGTCGGTGGAGTAATTGCCAGTTTTCACCTCCTGATACGACACAACATCGGCCTTCTATCTTCTGCCTTCCTGTTCACGCCTGGATGCGTGCACATTGATCTTGGTTGCTTAGGTGTCGTACTAGGGAGATAAGTTATACTCCAAGTACATTTCATGCACATATAATAGAAGTTTAAGCTGTACAATAACGTATTGAATGACGTGTTGTCGCTGCGGATGCTTTGAGCCGAATGGGCCCAAGCGATGCTCCCCGCGCCCCGCACTCCGCCGCGCAGGCGACGGATGCCGAGCATTTCCGATGACACCCGATTCCTCTTCTTCCCTCAACTTTGCCCTCCAAAATGTTCAAAATAAACTATCGTGTGGTATCAGGCGTCCCATCATCTTTCCTCTTCTACATTCTATGGTTTAAAAAATATGTCTCCTCTTGTTTGCCATCTTCAAAACCTCTAGTTATCTTTATAACTAATAAAGAACTATATTTCTTTTTCAGTTGAAAGGCTGTTTTTTTGCCAATACTGGGCTTAATTGCACAATCATAGAATGAAAATCACCTAAGAATCTGAATGGTAATTTTTTGCTTCCCTTATCCTGCTACAGACATGTTTCATTATATCCTATGATAATGTAAAAAGCTCAATGGAACATAATAACTTTTTACGGTGAAATGGGAGGTCTGTATCAGGAGCTACGAGGGAAAAGATAAACGTACATCAAACAAACAGCCGTAGATCTACTACTAAAATCATAATCTTTTTTTAGGGTTCCGTACCCAAGCTTTGTCATGATCCGCAATAGATTGTCATTGACGCCCTGATCGAGTGTATATTTGCTATTGCCGCTATAATAAAATAGTACATTATTGCCTAGGCTCGGAAACCAGGGAACTGCCTGACAAGGTGGTTGGCAGATCGAGCCTTGGCGAGGCCTACTACAATCAGAGTCAGGCAATCCCCGTTTCCGCCGAGGCATATATAATGCTTTTCTCCAACAATGCGAGGAAATTATACAAATACATGATTATAACAACCTATTTTTATAAATCTTTTAACAAATTCGGAGAGATTTTTTTTAAACTACTTGTATTACAACGAGCCGCCGTCGCCACCGAAGGCGCCCGCCGCCGCACCACACTGCACCCACCCACAAGTTGGGTGTACGGGATTTTTCAATGTGCCTTTCGATTATATATGCAATAGAGAGCACTTTAAAAAAATATGGACATGGACGGAAAGTGTTTTCATACGTTTATTTTACTCCTAGGAGGAAAATTGTACACCAGTACCACCAGTTTTAAAGCGATCGGCAATCTTCGTTGTTTTTATAAAACACGAGTGTCAAATATACCATCAGTTGTGGGGGCAAGGGTGATAGCAATAGCTAGCTGAAAGAGATTAAAAACCAGAAAGTACTAATCCCGTGTCCTGCGTGGTTGCCGGGCTAGAATAGATCCTCTCCATGACTTCCCGTGGATGTCGTAAGAGGCGACTAAGGTTATATAGGCTTGTAGTATTGTTAGGCGATGGGCTTGCAACCTGCCACTAATACATTGGTAAACATTTGTGCAAAGTGTGGTTACGGAATTGTAACAACAACTTTTTAAAGTTGTAGGTAATTCTGTAGCTCTGCCTACCTTACTCTGGGATTACAGGCCTGGAGGTATGTATGTGTATATAATGTAAGTTCTAATAGTCGACTGTAAGTACAACAATTAATAAAACGAAAATAGAGTTAAAATGAAAGGAGGAAATACCCCATACTGAAAACGTGTTTTTGCTCGATTTAATTTGTAAGCTGGTACGGAACCCTTCGTGAGTGAGTAGGCGGATACAATAATACCTCCTGTATAATAATAATATATCAGATGAGAATCTTAAAAGTTCTTTTTCTGTATTTGCAGAACTGTTTAAACACAACGCCTTCCTTTGTTACAATTTTCCAGAAATAACATTGCCTATTGAATTTATATTTCGAGCCTAAAACGAATTTCTCTGAATCGGCGTACTTATATTATTTCATCGAAACGGAATAAAACTTTGTTTTTGCACAATACTTTCTTGTTTGACATCCATTATGTTTCCAAGTTTTGAACAAATATTTCTAAGCATCAAGTATTTTCCTTTTACAGGCTGGTTTTTATTAGGGTTCCGTAGTCTAACTGGGAATCCTTATAGTTTCGCCATGTCCGTCTATCTGTCCGTCCCTCCGCAGGTTAGCTCAGAGACTCATAATCCTAGAAAGCTGTAATTTGGCATGAATATACATACCTATTAGTCAGCATAAACATTTACATTACACTTACAATCACAAGCCTACAAATGAGTTGCGTTACTAACCCATAGGACTAAGGTGAATTGCCTCTATGCTAGTAATTTCAGCAGATATCTGGTCAAGAATCGCGAAAACAAGACAAAACTTGAAAAAAAAGGCTTCAAAAGAATCAAAATATTCGTAGCTCCCTTAAATTTAATATCAGGGTGCGGACTCTAATATGTTTCTTGCCACAGCCGAATCTATTGTTCATCCGATCGACTTTATTAAATAAGAATATGGCAGCATGTGGCCAACCTCCAGCATTCATACACAATATATTTATCTTTAGCCCTGATCCCTCGCTGGAAATATAATATTTTTTCTACGTATTTCTCCAACGTTGGTTAGTTTTCGTTTCATTATATTACAGCCCAGTAATGTAAGATATTTTGCTCTGTTATGTTTAACATGTGGTCCGGTTCTTATTGCGGTTTTTGTTGGAATCTTCAATGTTATTCAAATGTAAGACTATTTTGCTATAGTTAACTTTTGTACAAGGGTAATCTTTTTGTAGATTTTATCCGGCTTTTGATTAATCAGAATAGTAATCAAATAACTATAGACATCACTAGACTTGGCATTCATATTTTCAGACTTCTTTGTTTTAGACGTTAGACGTAACTGAAAGTTTTGAGGCAACGGAATGATGTCAAACTTCCGCTATATGTACACGTTTTTAGAAGTAGGTACTGCAGATTTAAATGTTTCTAAAAACAATGTAATGTTTCTAATTTACATAATTTAACTAATGCTTCCATTCACAGCGCACTTTCAATCGATCATTAGATACAAAATCTATAGCAGATCTTAACAGATGTAAACTAAACACCGATGGAGGTGTTTATAGAGTGCTTGTGCGGTTGAACAGGCGCGATATCCCTGCACAATGGGCCTGTATTACTGCTATTTAAGCGATAATCCATAGCTGAAATTAACGTACAATTGTTATGAATTGGAGCGTTACACGGAATTAACTATCCTGTAATCTGTCATATTCAACGCAAAGTTCTGCTTATCAACAATCAGACTTTGTAATGTTCATAAGTTTCCCGCTGCTCTATTTCTTGCAATTGGGGGAAACATAGAAATTCCTTTATTAGATTAGTGTTTCAGTGTTCGTCAGTTTTTATGACGATCATAATATTAATTCTTTGAAATTGACATGGTGTGCAATATAACTGGAATTTGTAATATGATATAAATAAATCGAAATTTAAGGTGCCCGAAGAATATTTCTTCTAAATTTTAAGTACTATGTGGGTACAGCAGTTTTTACTGCATTGTGTGTCAGTCAATCAATTAGTCACGTAAGTGTAAACATTTATAGGGTAAAGTCACCAGTGGTCAGCCAGAGACCAGTAGTCAACCTTATATGAGTGCGAAGCGAGGGAAATATATCTTTCGTACTTTTCCCACTCATACAAAGTATAGGCAGAGGCCGACTACAGGTCTCCTGGCTGACTACTAGAGAAGCCAAGCTGCAATGTAGTAGTCATCATTGTCAGCCGCAAGACGTCCACTGCTGGACAAAAGCCTTCCCCAAGGTTTTCCACAACGATCGGTCCTCTGCTGCTGTCATCCAGCGGTTTCCCGCGAC
Source organism: Acleris sparsana (assembly GCA_923062465.1). Lineage (NCBI taxonomy): Eukaryota > Metazoa > Arthropoda > Insecta > Lepidoptera > Tortricidae > Acleris > Acleris sparsana. The sequence continues at coordinate 4,337,969 of OV281288.1, forward strand.
CTTTATCAGATCGTCAGTCCACCTTGTGGAAGGTCTGCCAACACTTCGTCTCCCGGTTCGCGGTCGCCACTCTAGAACCTTTCCGCTCCAACGGCCATCAGTTCTACGAGCAATGTGCCCCGCCCACTGCCACTTAAGGTTTGCAATCCGGTGAGCTATATCGGTTACTTTAGTTCTCCTGCGAATCTCCTCATTCCTGATTCGATCTCGCAAAGAGACACCCAGCATAGCTCTTTCCATCGCCCTTTAAGTGACCTTGAGCCTTCTTATGAGGCCCATTGTAAGCGACCATGTCTCGGATCCATACGACATCACTGGCAACACACACTGATCAAAGACTTTTGTCTTGAGGCACTGTGGTATTTGGGACGAGAAGATAGTGCGTAGCTTACCGAACGCTGCCCATCCGAGTTGGATTCGACGATTGACCTCTTTTTCGAAGTTGGACTTACCTAACTGGACTACCGGAGACTTTACTCTAGATCCTGAGATCCTTTGCCGCCTACAATCCTACATTCAGCATTTATTGGTGTCGTATTTGTATGGCTACCAAAACCAGGCGTATTTCTTTTCCCCAAGTGCATGCGATAATCATGACCTCACGGAACATCATGGCTGATTATACTTCATCTAATACATACGTGGTACTCTTATTTAATCTGTGCGAAAGGAAGTGTTTTTGCATCTTACAGATATTACAATTAATTATCTGTCATAGTTGTTACGCCAATGATGACGACGATGATGATAATGATGATGATGATTATGATTATGATGATAATAATAATGATGATGATGATGATGATGATTGTGATCTTATTTTGTCCACAGGAGCGGTTGCGTCATCGCCTGCGCTTACGCTTCTTTGTTCGACGATATCAATATACGAGATAATAATCAGGTGTGTACATATTACCGATATACATTTAAAAATACACACAGTCATTAATAAACAATGAAACAAGATACAAACTACAAATATATACATTCATACCATTTGCTCCTGCTTAGGTATAGTCAGCGTTAAATATAGATTCGAATTTTAGTACCTTTTGTTGTACGTAAGCAATGTCATACAATATTGTCAATGTGTTAATGCTATAATCTGGGGTCCTTGTGAAAAAGTGTCTAAGTCTGGTATATTCCGTTTATTAGGGTTCCGTACCCAAATGTTTAAAACAGGACCCTATTACTAAGACTCCTCTGTCCGTCTGTCCGTCTGTCTGCCACCAGGCTGTATCTCATGATCGGTGATAGCTGGATAGTGGAAATTTTCACAGAAGATGTATAGATATTTAAGGGCGGCTCCCATACAACAAATGTTTTTTTTTTGCCGTTTTTTGCTCTATATTAAAAACGGCAACAGCTAGATACTTGAAATATTCACAGAGTATTTATTTATATAAACACTTTAAAAATAAATAGGTAAATAAAAATGAAATAAATATTTAAGGGGGCTCCCATACAATAAACGTGATTTTTTTGCCGTTTTTTTGCTAATGTTGATTAATGTTTTTTTGATAATGGTACGGAACCCTTCGTGCGCGAGTCCGACTCGCACTTGGCCGGTTTTATATATACCCTTTTTCATTACGATGTAAGTCGACTTGTGCCCTTTTTCACAAGATCCCCAGAAATATGTCACAACTAACTATAGGTCACCAAAATAAATGTTTACTGTAAATTATATCCATGCTAACCAGCACCTCAATCCTGCACCCGATACATCTATTTTGTATTAAATTGTTTACAAAATATTGAATTAATATTACTTGTAAATATGTCAAAGTCTATCAAATTATTCGTTAACACTATATTGAAACTACTATCCCTGCACAAAAATCTATTTTTTTTTATAATTAGTTGAAGCTCGGGAAACAGTAATAGGACGATAATTCCGCACATTCCTAGAGGGAATATTAAAAGAGACTACCCAGCAAATTAGGGCAATCAACAATAATGTAGCAATAAAACTTAACTAATTTGGCAAAGTAATAAAAAAACTACTAGCAATAATCAGCAGCCTTATTATATTTTGCAATAAGCAGCATATTGTTATTAATATTCTTTTCCAAAATTGTTGGCCTAGTTAGAAGAGATACTGTTGACAAAGCTAACAATCTCGGGTTCGATATGCTGTAAGAGCGAATATTCGTGTCAAAGCGCGAATATTGGATTCCGGAGCTAGGATCTTTTCCGTGTATTTAAATATTTATTTTTTCTTACTTTAAGGATATATAAATGTATGTAAAACGTTAAGTCAATTTGTGTATGATTATCCTCCGAATGTTTAATATGAAGTTTCACATAAAAAAAAATTTTTTATTCATAATATAACCCATCCTTATCATTAAACTTTAGTAAAAAATCAATATTTTTAGCTAAAGATTTAAATACCGCTCACTAAATCAATAAATAAATAAAACCAAATCAGCATAAGTTAAGTAGAGTCCTAATATAGATCAGATACCGAAATTAGATTGGCTGATAAGCCTTGCGAGTGGAATTTTAAGTATCAAGCGATCGAAATATTTATTCAAAAGTCAAAGTTAAACGGCCAATCACAATTTTTACCCAAAAAGGAGATATTAACATATTGTTTAAAGTAAGGCCAAAGAGACGAGATACAGAATGTAAACAAGCTTTCAGGAGTTCAAAACATTTTTATATGAATTCGTGTCACTTCGAACGCAATTAAAACAAAAATGAACTTCACAAAATGGCGGCCCTAATGTTGACAACTTCTGTACTGATAGCTTTCCTGTACCACGAATCACGCAACGACAACGACATCTGTCATCGACCAACTGAAGATATTATTGCGTACGAGAAGCGTATAAGGACAGGTATAATATTCGCTCGCTATCGTAATGTAACTGAGTAGCGGTCAGTGTGTTTATATTCCTTATCTCGTCTCATTACGGCTCTATATCAATACAATACATGCAGACGGTTTTTCTAAACCTGGCTTTTTGTTAGACATTTTAAGTAGGTCTTGGTTGTGACGTTATTTCGAATGCAATTTATTTTCTACTGCTCGACTTTCGTTTCAAAGACACGATCCTCAAAAAAAATTGAAGGCTTTTGTTTCTCAGAATATTTTTTATCAGTCAATCAATCAATTTATTCGTGTTTATAGGTCATAAAAGCTGGCATACAAATATATTAATTTTCGAAATTCAATCTTATTATTAGAAATTATCCATTAAAAAGTCTTGCACACAATAATAAAATTTGTCATAATTATCAAGACATATAACTTTTATATCGCTGGAATAGTAAACTTTACAGAATTATAAACATCCAACGTAGATGAACAAACTTAACTAACCTAGTCTAGGTTTTTTTGCGATGAATCAAACCTAAGCACGATGATTGTATTTTTAGTTAACACGTATCTGTCTAAACGCTGTTGGAGTATAAATAAATAAAAATACTTGAAAACACATTATGCATACATCGGGGTTTTCGGTGCGGGAACATTTACTTTGACATTAGTCAAAGATTAGGGATTGACTTGAAAAACAGAATGTACTCTAGTAGGTTTCTACGTCATGAATAATTAATTGAATAACATAAAACAATATCAATTTTTATCATTATCTCATAAGTTTTGGTAGTAAAGCTAAAGTATCTCCTACATGAGTTAAAATAAAATTGTATCATAGTGTGTAGGTATACAATTCGCCGAGAGGTAGTTATTCATTAGGCATAATATGATTTTTCTCAGACTGGCCTATCTGTTTATCTCTACTCTTTCTCAAATCATTCCCGCACCGAAAACCCCGATGTGTAATTATGACTTAAAATCATTATGGCAAACAATACAGACTCCAAAAAATGATTAGTTGAAATCAGTCGTAGAGGTCCAGAGAGCCCTGCCAATATGCATGCACTACGCTAACCAACCAATCGCTAGATGGCGTGATACGAAAAGTCACGTGATCTACCATTGACGCGATTGGTTAAAAACGAACCGTATAGAAACGGGGTCCGTTCATTTGACCAAAACTATGTATGTATTTTTGTAAACTCTTTATTGTACAAAAATATAAATATTACAATATGGTTACTAAACTAATGTACAAAGGCGAACTTATCCCTAAATGGGATCTCTTCCAGCTAACCCTGAATTGGATGAGTAAGGACAATGCATAGGGTTGGACACATACAAGTTTTGCACAAAAGTAGCAAAAAGAGATGATGATACTATAAATAAATAAATATAAAACAAATAAACTAATATATAAACTTACATATATAATACACATAAATAAACTAATAGTACATTTGACAAACGTATCATTTTACAAACTTTCATTTCGCAAAAACGTGTTTGTGCTAAACCATTTCATATTGCATAGGTTAAATGAGCTTATTAAATAAGTTAGGTTAGGTTACAATATCGACCACAAAAAACTTGAAAATAATACGGCGGGAAGTATCTCTTTGTGAAATGAAATTTTGTAAAATGATACGTTTGTCAAATGATGATTTGGTCAAACATTAGTGAACCATAGACACGGTAGTTAGCGTAGTGCATGGCAGGGCCCTCTGGTCTGTTCATATTCCCAGTGATTCATTCTCTTTTCTTTTAATATTTCAGAGTCGTGCGATGATGTCAAGCCTCGGGCCCATGGATTCTGCAGGCACTGTATATAAAAGAATTTTAATAAGAGCCGAAGCTATTGTTACTAAGGAGGTTGTATTATAATTAAAGCGGTAGTTATTTCCTTTTGATTGTACTATTAACAGTTTGAAGATTATTAAACTTGAAACTTGAAGTTCTTAAATTTTTGTTATTTTTATGTAATGATTGTACCAATGTTATCTCGTGCGACTTAATCGTTTCAAATGATTATTCGGATGATGCTTCTTTTAAAAATTGTTAAAGCAAATGCTCATCTCCAAAGTTCAATAAGAATTTATAATTTTCTACCTATTTTAGTTTAAAATTATTTTTTTGACTCAGAAAAATGAGTTCTTACAGTCAACTAAGAAGGTATTGTATTGTATTTAACGATAACCTGAGTAGTGTCAAGCCGATTTCCATGTGGTGGGAGAGTAATTAAGGCAAATATAAATTTTGAATTCGAATATGAGTAGGATCGGTTACCTACGTGGTTCTTGAGAAAGGGGTGAGTTGGCAAGGTTTTTTCTTTATGGCATAGAGAAGGCAATCGAGCACACAGGCCACCTGATGGTAAGTGGAACCTGTGCCCCATAGACATTCGCATTCACCCTGATACCATTGCTAACCCTGAGGACTAAGGAATGCCTCTATGCTAGTCATTACACCGGCTGTCGTATCCCTAAACCGGAGCACAACTGTGCGAACACTGCTGTTTGGCGGTCTGTGTTAAGGGCGAACTACTAATTATAAGTAGATTAATTAAGCGCTCTGAGCTGCTTTATGGAAATTTATAAATATTTGATTTATTATTCTGGTAACAGGACTTCCGTTATATTATTATTGGAACATTCATCATCTAAAAATATATTTTATGATACTTATAAACGTTATGCTTTGAAAATTATCTCAGGCATTTCATTAGCTCATTTATTTGCAGCAGCTCAGCGGAGCAGAAAACAAAATGTCTTATTGCTGATAAACAGATTATTTGTAAATTTTGCGTTCCAATTGGAATTTTGTGAATTCTTAAAAGTGTTTTTTTTTTATTGTATTATAAATAGGTGAACAGGGAAGTGTTTTCGTATTTATTCAGGTTACAAATAGATGGAACAAAAATATAAAATAACCATACTAGGGAATACGAATATTTTTTTAGCCGCAATCGATACAATACCTATAAAATGTTATCGTTTATCTATTGATTGTATCTTTATGCGAAATGTTGTTATTACACATAAATTTAACCAACTAGAACATTATTTACTTTGTTTGAGACATTTCTCTATGGATGTTAGTAAAATTAGCGCATTTTATGAATTTATCTATATCTCCTTCAACTTATAAATTATGAATTTATACACAACGAAATTTAGTTCATTTTTTTAAAATGTTGTAATTTTAGTATCGTTTTAATTATACCTACCACAAAAAGACGAAGTAGTGTAAATAAAGTTATATAAATTTAGTTTTAAGTAATTTAATCTTAATAAATAATAAAACATTGTTATGATTATTATTAGGAAGAAGTATTTAATAAAGAAATGTAATTAATATAAATGTTCTTGTGGATAATGTGTGATCTGTAGATTTTACTTGGTAGAAATTAGAAAATATAAATAAAACGAATTAACCGAAGTATATGTCTTCTTTATGAATAAATAATCGAATTCATGTAAACATTAATTTGCATGAGATTTCTGACCACATTCGTTTTTTTATCAGTCGTGTATGAAAGCAATTAAAATGTATTTGATGATGCATATGCAATTTTAATATTTAAAATTTTTGTGTATGAAGAAATGCATAGTTGTATTCAAAAGACATTGATGGCTCGGTTTAGCTTTCGAAAAAACTTGATTAGCTCCTTTTCATTCTACCGTTATTATGCCATCGTAAGAAAGGGACGGAATAAATATGCAATTTAATACTAGATTCAAGCTCCTAAATTACTCAGAATGTAACATGCGGCGCTAAGATATCTTTGAAGTGTTTTAATGCTATTATTGGAAGATTCATAAAATGTTTCAATTGCAGCAAGGCATGGTTTGGAACTGATGACGTCACGCTCAAGGCTTTATTCTCTTAAGTAAAATGCTTTACTGACTTCATAATTCGCTGACGAAGCATAAACCGGTAAGCTACCCTTGCCGCGTGAGCTCGTTGGTTAGTTCATGTGACTGTGCTGCTCTGGGGACGAACGCTGCAATCAAATCAAAATATACGCAATGAATTTGTTAATAGTAATAGTATACTCTAAGGTTAAAAAGGTACTATTTGTCGTGAAATTAAGAAGTGAGTTGTTTGAGATAGTTAACAGAGTATGCACATAAGCATACTACAGTCTTCGACTTATAAGGTGCTTCGGGTTTGTACTACTATCTCACTCGCTCTTAATAACAGCGTATGAAAGCGAGTGAGAGACGAGTACAAACCCGAAGTATCTTCTAAAAGCTATCAGTGCCGTCACACTGCATATGCACTATATCCCCTTTTCTACGTGTAAATAAGAGCTATTGTAACTTTGGCAATACGATAACCTGTCAAAAACAACATGGTTTTTACCCTTCAATATAGGCCCTGTTCATTATTCCCAGCTATCGCTATCACGCTTGCACTCGCAACAGGCAGTATATTTGTCACTCGTGTGTCACAGAAAAACGAAGATTGCCGATAAGTATTAGGGAAACGGTTGCACTGTTTAAAATACATTGTTGTCAACATGAATGTGACGGTCAAACCAAGAAAGCGGGGTCATGTGTCTAAAATTCTGTCGTGTATAACTTCGTAAGTGGGAGGCCATTTGCTACGTCAAAAGATGGCGGATGTGTAATTTGTTTTAGTTTTTATGTTTGTGTATTTAAGTGTTCAAAGTTCTTTTCTGTTAGTGATTTGTACTTTAAATGCCTTTGTGTTGCACAGTGATAGAAGACTTGGACTTATTTCGTGTATCTGACATCTTACTTCTCGTTTCAAGTGGACTCGCAGTGGTACAGAGGTTAAAACTATCTTGGCCTCTGTCTTCCTAGAGAACATTAGATTATGTTTTATTGCTATATTGATTTATACTTATATATACTTGACACTGGCGAAATCACTTCATTGTGGAAACGCCATATCCCCGCGGTAGTAGCTGTTCAAGTCGCCGCGGGGCAAAGAAAAAAAAAACTTCTGGTATGTTCCTGGCAAAAGAGTGTCCATTTTTGTAAAACATTGAGCCCATCATTTGAATTGTAAAAATAAATAAAATAAATGGTATTGAATACATAACAATTCTGTTAACATATAACTAAATTGAGTAACTAAATGTTATATAAATCGACTTGTAGATACATTATTTCATTTGTATGTAATTAGAAAAAAGGATGTAGACAATATTTCTATAAGGAATTCTTGAGAAATTAACGAATAATGTTGTTAGAGAAAAGTCTCTATTATTACAACGTTTCTTTAATGTCGTTTATTTTGTTAAACTATTAGAATAGTGCTTTTGTTACGAATACATTTTATACGAAGATATTTCTTGTTCGAAATTTATTTGCTCAATGATGTGGCAACTTTTTTTAAGAAGTCTGTTAAATAAATTATTTAAATGAAAACTGTTATTTTATTCCAAAAATGGAGATTACATTTTGATTTAATTTGTGTCGTATCATTTTCCAGGAAACTCTACACAAACTAAAAGCAAAGCAATTAATATCACGAACCTATCTTATGATTATGATAGACAAATTTATTGAATTTGGAAACATTTTTTGTATTATATTATTTTCCAATAATTTAAGCCTTAGTTACCGTTATTTAACGTTGTAATTTGAAACAACTTAATAAATTAATTTTGTTATTATATAAATTTGTTATTTTGTCCTTGAAAAATACTTTGGTATTTTAATACCTACCATACCAAAGAAAAACAACGTATCGAAAATCATACAAACTTTATTTATTTTGTAACGATATAATAATATTCCCCCAATAAGTATATTTGCTTATAATCACGTTAATCTGTGGCCACAAAAAAGTAAATACATATTCAATGTCATGCACAATACATTGCGATCCCTCACGCCTCACCTGTATGATCCACTAAATGTGTAAGAAATGGTTTTTTTTTTTTATGGCATAGGGAAGGCTGACGAGCACACAGGCCACCTGATGGTAAGTGGAAACTGTGACCCATAGACATTCGCATTCACAAGACTGCAAGCCTAAGACTGCAAATGCGCTGCCAACCCTGAGGACTAAGATGGAATGCCTCTATGCTAGTCATTACACCGGCTGTCTTATCCCCAAACCGGAACACAACAATGCGAACACTGCTGTTTGGCGGTAGGTTAATGGATAAGATGGTGGTAGCGATCCGGACGGACCCCGCACAAGGTCCTACCACCCGCAAAACTACTCTTTACTTTCTTGTTTACTCTTGTTTACTCTTGTTTTGTCAATGCTTATTTCATAGAGCATGTGACTTGGCAGATTCGCAGAATTTTCATTTCATTGACAGGATTCTCTAGGTTTAGGTAAAATAGCTTTCGATAAAGTGAAATTTGATAAAACAAGAGGACACCGTAAGAAAAGTAATGAACAAAAGATTTTACACGGTCGAAGTGAATTCGAGAAGATACTCATCTGGTTAAGATGATCATCATGGGTACACCACATAACTCCCAAGAGTCATAATTCCGAATTGATCAATATTCCGAATTTTCATTCCGAATGCAATGTTTTCAAGATGAAACCTTACCTTACCTGTCAACATGACGTAGCAATCGAATAATGCATTAAATCTAAAATAGCACCAGCATACTCGTACCATTTTTTTTATTTTTTTATTAGCCTGTTTTTGTGTCCCACTGCTGGGCAAAGGCCTCCCCTCGTTTTCGCACTTCGTCTCTATCCAGAGCGCACTCCCGCCAATCCCGCGCAAACGACTCAAGGTCATCTCGCCATCTCCTTCTGGGTCTACCTCTGCTACGATATCCATCGCGTGGAAGCCAATGGGTGGTATTTTTGGCCCATCTCGTATCATAGCTTTCGGAAAAATGAAAATTCGGACTAATGAATATTCGGAATACAATAATTTCGGAGTATTTAGGCCCTTCATCATCATCATCATCATTATTATCATCATCATCAGCATACATACATACATCCATAGTGAGACAGGGTAATTTTTAATATCTCGGCCCCTATATCATTGGTCCGGTGGTAATGCTTTTTGACATTCATAGGTGCATTATATTATGCCTAAATTGAAGAATAAAGAACTTTGACTTTGACTTTATTAATCGTCTTAAATAACATATATTTATGTGTATTTATTTAGAAGTCTTCTAAACCATTACCTATAGGAAAAGCATCCATGGCCGCTGAAAAAAGGAGACGAGTACTTAATCATAAATTATTAGGCATCCTAAAACGTATTAAACTCTTTATAACATCGATACAAACATTTGTACCGCTACACTGCCCATTTGTTAATTAAAATTGATCGTCAACATAAAAAAAATGAGATAAAAATGTTGAGCATACTTAGGACCTTGTCATTGTTAATGTCACTGTCATTGTCATGTGTGTTATTTGATGTTCTGTCTGAAGTTTACCATGACAACGCACGAAATTGCTTAACGTTTTCGTAAGGGTATATATACTGTACATTCCATTTCAAAATGGCTATCTTGAAACACCGTAATTCAGAGGCCTAAACAGATTACGATTCCACTTTTATGCCCGCAGATAGCGAGTGTTTAAAATCTTACTCTCTCTTAGCTACCGCTTACAAATATTGCGCGGCAAAATTACAGGTATTACACAAAATTACAGGTATTCCACCGGAATTACGGGTATTACGAGGGATAACTGGGTGCCGCGGATATCCCGCCCCGGTAGCACTGATACGGACAAATCTGTAACAAGAAAACGAAATGAATTTTGCAATGTTTAGACAGTGGCGTGGCGAAGTTTGTGTACGGAATTTTAAGTTATTTATTAAGTTAAGTATTATCAAATCAAACATTATTTATTGACGGTTTTCATACACGCTGTACCTATTACTTTCTTTACGGTGCAAGATACTTCAATGATTATCGAGGAACTTGCGCCATGTTGTTACAAAAGGGTTAAATCCAGCTTGCATTAAGTATGTTTATGCGGTTATCAACATATTCGCAGTCTTAAATACGCAGCTACGCCATAAAAGTAATGTTTCGCAAAATTTTCTTCACCTACGCATCATTAGGTTTTCTCCGGAACCATTCTGTTTTGGGACTAACCTTATCTTACCTGACTATACAATGGACACGAAATAATTTTAAAAATTCAGGTTCAGTAAAATAATTATAATATATACCTAAAAAATTTATACAGCAGTAACTGCGAAAACAAATGACAAGTAAAATGTTATATTTTATCAATAAACGATTGAATTGGATTGAATCGAAGCAAGGTGCACCTGTTGCACGTTGGTGTATGTAAACCTACTAAATAACTCTTCTTTAATGTTTTGGTTGCTTCCGTTGTTTTGCGTATAAGTTCTTTTATCATCGTTTAACTTTTTCTTTCTTTTTAAATACTGACGTGTTACATTTATCACTTTATTATTAGCTTTTTATTTTAATATGACAAACCTAATTGGTAAGTTAATAAGAGCTTGCACATCGTAGAAAAATAATGTTATATTTATTAAATGTACCCTGAGTTCTCAACAGGTGTTCTCTCTGTCACATTATCCATATTCTGAAATAAATTACGATGTATATTTATTCAATCGAGGTGTATCTATAAATACAAATCAGGGGTGAACCATCAAAACATCTACTCATTACACCTGTTGTACCACTCTCAACCCTATTTCACGACACGCAGCAGCCAATGAACAGCAAAATTGTTCTAGCCAACGCGTTATAAGCTCCTTTGAGTGGCGTTAGTCACGTAACAAATGAAAGAATAAGGAAATATGCGAACATTTTCTCGTTCGACGTGTCTGTGTGACACCGCTGAGAGGTGCTCACTACTCTGTAACTGGAAGCATGAAAAATGATTTAGAATTCTACCAGTGTGTAGATGAAATTGGACCTAGTCTCTTCAGAATACGTACTAAAGATATATGTTGATGCTGTTGTTTAAATTAGGTAACAGATAGAAACAGTGAAAATGTTTTAGGGAAGTAAGTCTTGATTTACACTCGTGTACACGTGCCTTTACTAGATTAGAGGATAGTGAAGTCAGTGTTAGTTAAATTTGAACTTTCGGTGTTCAGTTGATACAATGACATGTATTAGTTAATTAATAATGCAATATTTTGGAGCTTAAAAACTGGCCTGACTGACGATAGAGTCAAAGGTATTTTAAATGGACCGGACAAGTGCATCTCGGATCTCACCTACCGAGGGTTCCGCACATGACACGTCACATCAACTCAATTCGAAATTTGGACCGCCGTTCCTTGCATAAAGACCCTGTTTTTTTTATGACTTAATTAAAAATATACAGATTTCCCATTTTTCCCTATACTTGTAGTAAAAGACTTAGTTACTTGCCAAATTTCATAGCTCAATACATTTTGATTGCCTCGAGAGTTTCGAAATACCCATTTTTGCGGCATAAACGGCCGTATCCTTTTTTTACGTAAATGTAAGGTTAATTTTTTCGCAACTTCAAGGGACTGTAGACCGGAGTATATGGTTTTAATTTCAACCCGATACCTCCACGCGAGATAAAGGGTCTTGACAGATAGACAGACGGACTCCAAACGGATTCTATAAGGGTTCCGTGTTTTCCTTTTGAGGTACGGAACCCTAAAAACAAAACAAATACATAAGAGCAACATTCCATAAGCTTCTTTGGATACGAAATACATTATTCAAGCACTTAATTTAGTAGTACTCAGAGGAAATGGTGTAGGTCACCGGCCAGCGGATATTCCATCAAGCTTGCCACGATTTAGTCGAAATGTTACATCGATAATCAATGTACATACTTTGAATAACTTAAAATGTGATAATCTAACTGAACCTGCCTTACTGATCTAACTAAAACTGCAGCAGAAAAAACTTGATGCGAAAGAATACCGTTTCACGGAATAATTTAATTATCTGTACTTTTAGCGTTGTCTACAGCTTGTAGGCAACCTTGTTACTGTTGTTCTTGTATTAGTGCCACACTGCATTGCAGTTCTATTTTGATTGTTATTTCTTAGGGTTCCGTAGGCAAAAAGTATCAAACGTACCGACCATCCGGCTGTCCGTCCATCAGTCTGTCCTACTTTTAAAGAGCTGTATCTTTTAATACCTAATATACTGGACCGCAAAACTAAGAATCACACTTTATATGACATGTTCTTTGTGATATTTAGTTTTGTGGTCCAGTGTAGATAGCCGGTTGTATTTTGTTTATAACGGTATTTCTGAAAAAAAAAACATAATTAAGAGATCCCCATACAAAACGCTTATTAAAAAAAAATCTGGTTCTATTGTAAAACTGGTTATAGGTACATACAAGCGTTTTTGGTGTTATTATAGTGCAAACCAAAAAGAAATACAACAAAAAATCAATAAAAACGGACAATGTGTGAGTCGGTGTGAAACCCTAGTTGCAAGAATCCGACTCGCACTGGAATGGATTTTTATTTCGCCAGTAGCAGCGTTTGCTTATCATTTGATAACTACATATCAATATTTACTCTCTTTATTTTATTTTACTTTTTTTACAACGTTAGAGTTTGTGCATACGTCGTCAGTGATACTTAATAATATGCAAAATACAACTTAGCACGCATGTCAATAAGTTACGCGTTATTGCAGTATCACATATGATATTGCTTTTACTCCGTTGTGAGAATATTGACAAGCCTACAAGTAAGAATGGTGAGAATATTGACAACGTCCGGTTGGTCTTAAAAGTAGCCACTTTAGTCAAAGGCGTTAAACTGACGACGGTTTTTTTTGCAATCTTGACAAAGGCTATGATCAACGTACTGTTAAACAGGGTAACATACGTAACTACAGCCAACCAATTTGATTCATAGGCCTCTATAGAACTATGTTAAAGTGACGTTTTAATTCAGTTGACAAAAAGTTTCTTACGAGTTGAATCATTGTCACTTTGAAATAGTTCCATAGTGGCCTATGATTCAAAGTGGTTGACTGTGCATACGTACGAATATTGTAAAAATGTTCATCTGTCTTTTTCTTTACTCATTTTATTCTAGAAAACTACAGAACGTTGTGGTAAATAAAACATTGGAAATTGTCAACCCACTATACATGTTATAGTTTTTTTTCTTTTTCTTTTGCATAATGATTTCCTTATATTTTTACTTAAATGCTAAACGTAGGTACAATCGGCCAAAAAATTTGTCTAACACCCTACAGTTGAAGTCCATTTGCACGTCATGATACAACAAGTTCGAGTTGCAATTATAGGTATTATGACAGTGACAAGTGTCAACCTTTGCGATAATTAGATGTCACAGAAACTTTTGTCAAAACTGCTAGACAACTTTCTTGGCCGACCGTACTAAAAACTAAAATCTACAGTACTTTGTAATAAAACATTTCTTTTCTTGCGTGTAAATTCTTTCAGCGAAATACACGGCAGTTATAATTTTCAGGGAACATCGCCCGCGGAAGTTTAGAGACAAGCGCTTCAAGTTTCTCTTTGTATTCAGACAATCTTATTCACGAAATTATTTTTAAGTGTAGTCGCGTTCATTCTACGTTTAGAATAACTTCACGTTATGTTGTTTTTTGAAAGAACTTCCTTGGAAATTCCTACCCGTATAATAGTTTACGATATATCAGTTATTTATCAGGCATTATTCACTTGTGGAAATTTCACAAAATGAGGGATTTTCCAATTATTTTTATTACGCTCCAAAGTATTTTGTCTGCCAAAGTAAAAAACTACAAGGTAAGTACTACTAGTAAAATTAGAAATTAATTAAATAATATTTATTTTTCAAAAATTAGGAGCATCATCAAGATGAATGATAGAGGTATAAGAAGATCTATTTTAAGTCCCAGATAGACGAGCGAGTAACGCGTACTTAAAGCTCGTCGAGCTTTTTCACCCGTGTTTACCTTTAGAAGTTCGCGAACTTAGGGTGACACACGGGCGAGTAAGGTCGCCGAGCCATAAGTACGGCGTACTTACTCGCTAGTTTATCTGGGACTTCAGACGCAGACACTAGATTAAACTAGTACTCAATGCTATAAACAATAATGTCATTCACTCGACGCAATCTTTACAAATAGGGAACACTTATCAGCTCTGAACTAATATTTGAACACGAATGCAATAAGCTACTTGAGAGACTTATTTGGTTCAGTTTAGAATTGTCTTCAGATATTAATGCTATGGTCTCGCTCGAGGCAAGCCCTTTGAAGCCAGATTCAGTTCCTAAGAAGAGAACTTTAAGAGAAAAAATCAAGCATGTGAAAGATAACATAACGGTAGAGCCAGTATTGGCATGCTATGTTATTCCAGGAGTTCTAGCCAGACTTGCTTCGCAGAATCTCAATCTGGATAAGGCATGTAGAGTCAATTTGAATTATGGCGATACAGTTTGTGATTCACTGATAGCTAGAGAAGACAATAAGTACCAGAAAGAAGAATTAGTAGTACAAGAGCTCGTTGCTTCAATGGAAATATGGAAGAATATTCTGCTGACAGCGGTTCCTAGCGTGCTTATATTGTTTTTGGGAGCGTGGAGTGATAGGACAGGGAAAAGGAAGATATGCATTTTGTTGCCGATTTTTGGAGATTTATTAATGTGCCTGAGTAACATTTTTAGTGTGTATTTCTTTTATGAACTGCCAATGCAGGTCACTATGTTTTTAGATGCAATTTTTCCTGCGGTCACTGGAGCTTGGATAACTACTTATATGGGAGTATTTAGTTATATTAGTGACATATCTAGTGAAGAATCTAGGACGTTTAGGATTGGAGTGGCGAATTTGTGCCTTACAGCCGGAGGACCCATAGGATCAGCTCTCAGTGGCATTTTGTTAAATAAATTGGGGTATTACGGAGTTTTCTCTTTGAGCGCTTTACTGAAGTTGTTTAGTATATGCTATGGGTGTATCTATATCATGGATCCAGAGAGACCAGCCCCTGAAAAAAAAGCCAAGGTACGTAATGAATTATTTGCTTTAATTTACGTGTTTATAGAATTTATCATGAACAGAGTTTTTGTAGCAGAGTTTAATAAAATTGATAAAGCTTTCGTAACATTGAAACATAATTCATCATTTTGTTATTTGAAAGCAAAATATTTATTTTACGTAAAATGTAAGAGAAAATTTGAAATAACATTATTCTTCTAGTAACGAAAATACACATTAAATCTCATTTTTTCCCTTAAGAATAACAGTATACAATTACTTTCGTAACAGTGGTTTAATGTTTGTAAATTTTAGTAAGTTGTAAAAATCGACATAAAACGAAATTTTTACTCTAAGACGATCGATGTCAGATAACTGACATTGACTTTTGTACAGTCAGCATCACAAATAGGTATACATTAAAAACCTTAATTCCTTGCGGCAGAGTGGTGTTTACATTTTTTTTAAAGTATAACTATGTCACACTGTGTGTGGGTAAAAAGTCACAGTGCGTAGTTGATACTGCAATACCGCGTAACAAAAAAAATAACCAAGGTGCAAATTTTTCCGTGATACACATAAATCAATCTGGTTAAACAAAAAATAACTAATATACTATCAATATATAAGTCATGTTGGCTGTTTAATTGTGTTTATTAATAAAAGGAGTCAAATGACTGAAGTTTTTTCAACAAAGAAGTTTGTTATTTTACAAAAAAATATATTTTATAATTACATGAGTTGCCAAAGTATAGTCAGTTCGCCGTGGTAATATTTTTTTAAATTTTGATCTAGATTATTTTTTGCCGGATGGTTCTGTGATATTTATTTTCCAAAAGTATAGCCGCTTACAAAAACATTGAATCTAAAAAACTATAAGCAAATTACGTCTATTTCATTTTGGTTTAACCTTTGAATACATATTAGGTTCAATTAATTTTGTACTACTTCGCAATAAATAATGGGCAGCTAGTGACGAGCTGTGGTGAGTGGCGACACCACGGACCTGAGTGCTCCCGAGGGTAGGTCCTGTTCCTCACCTCACGCTTGCCTTCACCGGCCGGCTGCGGTGTGCAATGACGAGGAACAGACCCTCACCTCTGGCTTGCCTTTATTGGCCGGTCAGAGTGGAGTCGCAAGAGCTATATGCTCGAACGGTGGATGTGTTGCATAAGTGGCGAGTGGGCACCTTATGGTCGTTTAAAGTCCAGAAGCACCTCTATAATTTCAAATTAACTCATCGAAATATTATTGTAATATTAATAAGTTTACTTGTACCTCTCTTCCGAAAACCTTTTTGGATTTCAAGTTAAACACTTATTACTTTAGCTAATATTGGTGACTGAGATGCATAGTTAACGCTTAACCCGACATTTTCGAATTTGACAATATGTAAAGGACTGACGTAAGCTCAAGCAGGTTGGCAAACTATCGCGTCGGCTGCTTATGTCAAACCTAGTGAGCAAAAATCACTAACGTTACCGTGATACGTCGTGTCGAGTTCCAAGATAGCTAATTGGAGCAATTTCAAACATCTCTGCTTTTGACATACAAAGTCATACAGCTTTGTATGGTACATTATTACTAGGGTTAGGATTTTGGTGGCATATTGTAGTTCTAGAATCCATGTAGTCGCTATTTCCTAATTATGATAATACATGACATTTTGACTTTGACCTTCAGTGTTGTCATATTTCAAAATGTACTAAATTTTTAGTTCGGGTTATTCCCAACTGTTACCAACAATTTGTTACCACTAACTACTGGGATTTTTTTCCCAGTAGTTATCACCAAATAACTTAGTGGTAACAAATGAGAAAAATAGTCCTACTATTTACCACCGAGTACTTTAGTGGTGGCTTTAGCCGTTACCAGTGGTAACAAATTGGTGGTAACAGGTGGGAATAACTGTTATTCCATACCTACTAATATTTGCTTGGTTGTAACGCTTTCATAGCAGAGATATCCTCTATACCAAAATTCAATAAAATTATTCAGCATTTATCTATTGATTTAATGAACAAAGAATTCGGAAATATTAAAATACTGAAGGTCAAAATCAAAGTGGTAAGTGTTATAATAAATAGGAAATATCGACTCCATGGATTCTAGAACCACGATTTGCCACCAAAAGTCTTAACTCTAGTTATTACATACAAAACAAAAGATTACTCCCCTTAGCGCATCAAGATGGAGTCCAATTAATCCGAGATACAATTACAGAGTGAGTCGTTCCACATTTGTGGTTTCCTCAAATCCTTTTTCGACGTGAAACATGTGAAGGATACAATGGTCGTCGCGTTCAAGAAAGGACCCAATCACAGACAGCTAAAGTCTATACTGATACTAGCATGTATCATTTTTATTCATGGACCAGCTCATGGTGAGTATTGCGTTTTTTTTTTAATGGAATTGTTTTTCTTTTCGCCATATTCAAATATATACCTAATAGATGGTCTAATAGAAAACTGATAGCCCCCCACTTAATCGATTTACTCGTATGAAAGATGCATACAGTCGTTCAGTGTTAAATTAGAAGGTCTATAATTCGGTCAATCTATTAATTTATGATCCCAGTGACAGCGAATTTTCACCAAAGGATGTTAATGTTCATCAATGTTAATTGCATGTTAGTTCGTATTTTGACAGCTGTTAACACTCTAATCGTCGGTTAAGGGGTTGGTGAAATTCGACATTACCCTTTCTGTTATAAACGCACAACAACTAAAGTATGCTTCAAATATACATACATACATTAAATCACGCTATCCACCTGCTACGATCCTGACAAATCTCTTCAAATGTGTTTTGTCTTTGTCTTTCAGTGACATTTAAATTTTACAGAAAGATACAAAGAATACTTCAATTAAAATATTTTATAGTGCGTTAGTGAATAAGACTTTACCTAGAAATATTACCTAGATTCAAATGTTTTTTTTTTTAAGAATGGTGGGCAATGTATGGGCCTCAGCCTAGGAACCGAAAGCAATTTATTTATCTCTAATAATATTATATAATATTATATATGTATCTAATTGGATCAGTAGGTAGGGTGGATATATGGTGAGAAATGTCAAAATACTGTGTAAAATTTCCATGGCCTAAAGAAAATTTCACAAAAGTCTATAGTTAAATTTTTAACTGTACCTGCCCTAGTAAAATCTTTAGAACCCAAAATAACCTACCAGGTTCGTGGTGGTAAGACCTGTGCGGGGTCCGCTACCCGCTACCACCACCTTATGAATTAACACACCGCCAAGCAGCAGTGTTCACATAATTGTATCGCTTGTTGCTATTGGTCACATAGGCTTATGTGCCTATCCTCCTTATGTCCGATTTTTTCATGTGTTTTACTTATTTGCTAGCCTATTGCCTGTTCCCAACATTCAAACAGCTGATTTATTTCATTAAGTCAGATTAAAATTTGACATATTTTGTACGTAGAAAATGTCAATTTTTAACTCAACGTAAACAAATCTATCTGCAGTTTGAATATTGAGAACGAGAAGTGAACTTGCTAGTGTTACCCAAGTATTTCCGACATTTTATGGTGCTGTTGCAGGCGAGTTTACTATCCGCTACCTGTTCACTCGATATCGCTTCAACTGGGACGCTCTCAAATACAGTTTCTACAACACATTCCAGATCTGCATCCACGCTCTCGGTAAGCACTTTATCTGTTGTCTAAATTTGATGTTAAATTCTGGGGTCCTTGTGAAAAAGGGTGTAAGTTTACTGAAGATCAAGTGAACAAGGGTTTAAGTTTATGTATATACCCTTTTGTAAATCAAGCTAAGTCAACTTATACCCTTTTTCACCAGGTCCCCAGAATTATATCTAAAATAGGTGTTACTTCTTCACAACATTCTAGTGCAACGGAGAAATATTACATGATTACTTACCCCGTTCTAATGTGACAAAATGGTCAACAGGGTTCTCATATAACTGTGCAAAACGTAGTAATACCATGTTTTAATTCGTTATGTACCTAAGTCTTAATAAGCAGTTGATGACTAAATAAACTTGAACAGAGGCCGTATGATACGTTAAAACCTGTCAAATTAAAAGGGAAACGTATATATTACATGTATAGCTCTATCTCTTTCACTGACCGGATCTTGCCAGGTTTAACCAGCTCATACGTTTCAGTAGCAAAAAAGGTGGTTTCTCAATATTTTTTTGTTCCGCTTCTTAGGTGCACTTATCTCGATAAGTCTATTTAGCCGCTTCTTCAAATGGCACGATTCTGTCTTGGGGTTGATCTCCAGCTGCAGTAAGATCGCCGGAGCAGTCGCGATTAGCCGTGCTGTAACGTCAGTAGACATGTATATTGGTAAGATAATTATTTACGTTTTATGGAGGGGGTAAACATGCATATAATAATATGTCAGCTGATGAAAAAGGGTCCCCATCTATCCGTCATATATGAGTCTTCTATAACATGACGTTTGCATTGACATATCTTCAGACAATCATCCGAGCTCAGATTGCTATGTGTTACCTGAATCGATGAATTGACGCAATGAGTCTGTAATAATATGAATACGGTTTCTTTTTTCAGCTGTGGCGATAGAGACTTTCAACGCCACATCGTTTACCGCTCTCAGATCGCTTTCCTCGAAACTGTGTTCAAGCGATGAATTGGGTAACTATAAAACAAAATATGCTGATAGTTGAAATCACTGCTAAAGCTTCTCACTATCTGAGGCCCTAACACACGATGTATAACGCTAACGTAAACGATTTACGAAGACTGTCAATAAGTATTGACATGACGCGACCGTCTGGAAGCTAACATCCTATACATTTTCGATAACAGTAACGTTCGCCAAATGCATCTAGTCTAGGTCTACTGAATTATTGCTACATAATCCAAAAATCTATCAACAAATGTTTTTATAATCAGTCCTTTCTATAATTGGACGAAAATAGTAGAACGACATGGCAATCATTTTTCTTAATACATATTATAAATTCGGTAGTGGGCCGCGTTTAGAATCTTAATAACCATATCGCCTATGTATCTGTTCTTAAGAGATATTAAACTTGGTTATATTTCCTTGACATTATTAAAGGTGAAAACACGATTAGAAACAAAATCCTGGATAATTTTATATTTCAAATATGACCCCTTTATCGCATATTTTTGGTTGATTCTTTGAAACCCTACGATCCTTAACGATGATTTTTGATTCAATAGTACAAGTAGTAGTATACCTTTTTAACCTTGGTAATTTTTTATTTATTAAAAGTTGTGGTTTTATAGCGAACAGCAATTATTTAAAATCGCTGCAATCAAGGCGTGTGCAAACTTTCTGCACAGTAACGTTCTTCTTGCGGAAGCACAAACCATCCCTTTTCATTCTAGTGTGGACGTGGTAGCATAGGCCTCTCAAAGTAACGTTATAAGAGAATAGTAGATTGTTTACCAAGGGATGAAAGTTATCATTCGCAACCCGAGATATTTAGGCTGCACGAGCGCCACCGAGTCCCAAGTTATTTCGTAGTGGCTGTATAACATTCTTCCATGGTCTAAAAATCCGTCGTAAATGGCTGACCAATTATTTTTTAAATCACTTTCGGGTTAGGGATGGTAATGCTATTTTTAACCCACAACTGAGATATGGAAATCCTTATTTTCCGAACAGGAGAGATGAAAACTTATTATGTTTGTATTCAACATGTCTTTTTATTTAAGGTAAAATGACATCATTCTTTAATATGATGGAAATGCTTTCATCCATGGTTTTTGGCCCTCTATACTCCTGGGTATACAAAGAAACTCTAGCAGTGGATGCTGGCACAGTATACTACATCAGCACAGCACTGACTGTGCCACCTATTGTCATATTCGCGTAAGTATTCATGCCGTCATTGGCTACAGTCAATTCATCATCTGCTTACAGTGGCACTGTTTCATTCGAAATGTCAAATGTGAGAGTCGTTAGACCGGGGTCTCTATTCTGAACGGTAAAACCATATTGTCTTTGAAGTGTTATGGTATTGTTTTTAAATCGGCCCCATTATTTTCAAGTTGATAAAAGCTATCAAAACGTTGACAATGCGATAAATTAGGTAACAAACAGTATGGGTTTTACTTGTTATAATTTCGGCCCAGGGTCTCTTTTGAACTAGGTAAAACTATCTAACTTTTGACATGTTATGTTATTGATTTTAAAATGGCCACCATTACTGCGGAGTAAATTAGAACTACCAAAACGTTGCCAATACAATAACGCTTAAAAAATATTATACAAAAAACGGTTCTCCGCTTTTTCCGTTTCCCAACCGTTTCATTTGCCAATTCACTTTTGTTTTTGTAACTGAAAATATTTCAGGATTTTTATAAAGCTAACCTAACCTAAGCTATAGGGTTCTACACGATGGTACTGAAAAAAATCTGAAATATTTACATTTTCAGACAAAAAAGCGGGTTGGCAAAGGAAACGATACATTCAGCCAAAAGGCAGGATACCACAAAATACTCTTTATTGCACACACCATAGACAGTTACAATTACAAACAAGTAATAAAAATTCTATGTAACGTAGTAAACAACAGGTGGTCTTATCGCTATATAGCGATATCTTCCAGACAACCTTGATGATAGAAGAGATATCCAGAAAATATAGGTTAAAGCAGGTGTCTGTGTTTTCATTGTTTATGTACATTTAAACCATTCCTTTACAAATATTTTTTATATTACAGATGGTTTTTCGCTGCTCACAAAAAAAGAAAAACTGAACCCGAAGAAGATGACGTCACCAAAAAAGAGAAGTTATTTAAAGTTGATGACGCAGATATGAATGCTGGAAAGGATTCTTTATTAAGCGCTGTAGATATCACAGACATAAAAATATACACTGAATAAATTACATTCTAAATTAATAATACACTGTCTTTGCACACAAGTTGCTCTCGTAAAAGAACCCTTAATTCTACCTCAAAGGCTCTATTTCAGCATAATAAATACTTTCTTTTCTTTTTACTTTTTTTTAAATTGTTGACTTGGACGGATGCATGCCAGATTTAATTTAAATCTTTTTCGTTATTTCGTAAGGCCCAGGTATTGGGAGAAACTAGGCACAAAATCTTTGCCAAAGAAGGTAAAGGCCGTAACCAATAATTGCCCTACCAAAATTATAGAGCTTCGTCGGTTCCTGGCAAATGCTGCCCAGAAACATGGTCCTCTAAATGACTTGTTGGCTGGTCATCACTGTATGAGCCAAGTGACGATAGGTTGAAACAACGATCATGATGCTGTTTTATAGCTGTAAGGTGAGCCTAGATGAAGCTACACTGCTCGCCCACCCACATCCAAATGCTGATGTTGCGCTGTTGATGGAGGCGTCAGTTTCACCGTTCAGCACAGAAGCTCAGCAGGTAGTGGATAATACATTTGGGGCACTGAACACAAGGTTATTGTGTACGCATTTAGCAGGCCTTTGGACAAATGCTTGCTCTGTCAATTTTATTACTTG
Organism: Acleris sparsana; assembly: GCA_923062465.1. NCBI lineage: Eukaryota > Metazoa > Arthropoda > Insecta > Lepidoptera > Tortricidae > Acleris > Acleris sparsana. Next base: position 4,361,182 of record OV281288.1, read on the forward strand.
AATTTTCCTAGCTAGGTTAAAGAGCCTGACAAATGTCTGACAATATATTTATATTATAATATATTTTCAGACATTTGTCAACCTCCCAATCGTCCTATTGCAATACCAGGACTGGCGACAGTTGAAAACAATAATAAAATAAAATAAAAATAAAAATACTCATTCGGGACGCTTTAAAGGTTTTCAAGGGGGTGAATTTATATTGTAGTAATTTAAAAATATATTGGTACTTTTTGTAAGCTTGCGCTTTCGTGTGCTCTCGGTTTTATTGCGCTGCAGTTAGTTTATTTAGCGATACGACGCTGAAAGGCTGCGCGCGCGCCACCCGGAAGTACCTTTACGAAAACGAAATTCAGTTGTTTTCACATAGTTTTATTCCTTCGTACTGCGTTAAATCCTTCGTTTTGAAAATCGCTTCTATTCTTCAGTGAACTGTGTCTGAAGTTAAATAAACTGTTTTTATTTGTTAACGAGTACAATTAATTTTAAAGGTTAAAAGAATACTGACAGTGTGGTCAGCAGAAACATATTATTATATTTAGTGGTCAGGTAAAATATCATAACTTAATCAGAAATAACATATTGGACTGCAGTAAAATCGATTGGCTAGGCTATATATTTTTTTTTTTATTTTTTTTTTATTCGGAAAGCTTACTGCCTACTACAAGTTGATCGACCACACTTATATCTAAAAGCAAATTACAAGCTTCCACACATTCACTTAAAGAATAACATATTTGTGTATCATTTTTTAAGATCACGGATACCTAAAAATAATATTTGATCAGCGAACAAAATTTTATTTCATACGCATGAAGTGAGTGCAACCTTCATGCTGTATACACTGACCACGACCTTTTTCAAAAAATAAGGAAGTGCAATTAATATAGTACGAGTGCCGCAAATCTTACAAGCTAAACTTGCCCATCCAATTACTGTTGAGATTAATCTTGTTGCAGTTGATTTATCTCACGAAAGCGGAAATTAGTCACCGACAGGGACGCCGCAATACGTTAGATACGTATGGTGATATCTCCTTCTCGTTCCAACATAATGCTGCGTCCCTCTGGTTAGTAACTAATTCAGAAAGGTGTCGACATCCTATTCACTTGGAGACAAAGTGAACGTATACTCGCAGTATGAAAAGGTTCGTCACTTTTCGACTCTATTTTAATGCTGTTAAGATAAAAAAGACACGAACCTATTCATACCGTGACTATACATCTACACACAAGTATGACCCCCCTGATTTCGTGAAATAAAACAACTATAATATGTAGGTATCCGATCTGGATTTGGAAACACATAGTTCGCCAAGTCTCATAGATCACTTAGCATCACATTGGACCAACTATTTGCATGAAATTAAAGACTCAAAAAGTGATAATATTTTAAGTAGAAAACAAGCTAAAATCGCCTTTGATTGACCAGGTATGTTACAGCAGTGCAGAGTACACACTCAGAAGGATCGTTGACCCAACACATTACATTTTAAAAACTATGAAACCTTGACTACCTATTATAAATTACTTATTTGTAGATTTAATATTTAATTACCTACATATTGTTAAGAGTAGCAAACTACTTTATTATAAATTGACTTGTAAAATATTATTGTATATTTACCAACAAATTCCGTATTCTGTCAGAAAAACATAGGCTCCCGCCCCTCCAGAGCTCTCACCCTACGCTTCTTAAAGACCAAGAGAGAATGCCTCTAAGCTAGTAGTTTTTTGGCATGGGAAAGGCCAACGACCACACAGGCTATCTGATGATAAGTGGACATAACCCATAGGCAAATACATTCTTAAGACTATAATCTAAATACTGCAATTCAATGACCGCAAATGCATTGGAAACCCTGAGGACTGTCCCCACACTGGAACAGAAATGCTGTGCCGTAGGCTAAAGGATAAAATTATGGTAGCGATTCAGACGGACTCTGCACAAGGTTTCAACGCTAAAATAATTCTGGGATTCTAGTGAAAAAGGGTACAAGTCGACTTAATTCGTAATATAAAAGGGTATATATGTACAGTCAGCGTCATATAGTTTGTAGCATCCAAAGTAGCCAAATAGTTCGTTAGACGCCCTTGTTACTACGGTAATAATGACGTGTAACGTACTATTTGGCTACTTTGGATGCTACCAACTATATGACGTTGACTGTACATGAACACAGTATACTAGACTTAAACCCTTTTTCACTTGATCTTCAGAAGACCAAGATCAAGATCAAGATCTCCAGGATTCCAATATTGGCAAGTTAGTTTCTTGGTTACCCAGATGAGATGGCTTGGATACAGTAAAAGTACCAATTGTTTTGTTACACGTGAGACCATAATTCGTTTTATGACTACATTATTGCGAAAGTGAAATAGTAGCGACTGGGGAGTAAACTACATGATTCTGAAGAGTAATAATTCCGAATTGATCGACATTCCAAATTATCGTTATTATTATTCGTTTTTTATTGTAGATTTTTATCTATACTAGTTAATATAATAACTAAATGAAAGCAATCGTTAAAAACCCGACTGCATTTTTTTATATTTTTGTCAAACCCGTTTATTAATGCTATTTAAATTCGTATATATTTGAGATGGTAACATTAAGACATAGAGGCATTCCATCTTAGTCCTCAGGGTTGGCAGCGCATTTGCAGTCTTAGGCTTGCAGTCTTGTGAATGCGAATGTCTATGGGTCACAGTTTCCACTTACCATCAGGTGGCCTGTGTGCTCGTCAGCCTTCCCTATGCCATAAAAAAAAAGACCTTTCAAATGATACCCTCTTTTTTGGTGACATAAATATTTGACATTGTCCCCATTATTGTTGTTTCAACTTTAACAGTTTAGGTATTCTATGTCACCCGGGATGGTGAAAGGATTCTAACAATACCACACCAATTTAAATTAGCCCAGCCGTTTAGAAGTTATGGTGGAATAAATAATCATTACATATGTACATGCATCCATGAGACCTGAAAACATTACACTCCTTTTTATGGGCAGTCGTGTAAAAAGAGGTAAAGTTTGCGGCGTTGTAGGGGGTAAACTCTGGATCCACTGAACAGATTTTGAAAATTCTTTTACCAATAGAAAGCCACGTTATTTGTTAGTGTCATAGGCTATAAAACAAACCCCCAAAAAGTTTTATTGCCCAACGAAGTGGGCACGGGAACAGCTAGTCGCTGAACCTAAACTCGACCTAATTTTTCTTAACATCAAAACGTTGTCGGTGGATTAAACCCTTCTACCATAACCATTTAATAAGAGATCTAATTTTAAAATCTCAAGCATAAAATTGGGTTTGCATAATTAAGGGCCTGTCTCACAATCCACATGTAAATTCATCTGTCATGTAAAGTTTGCTCTCTGATTGTCTATTTTCAAGTGTAAGACAAAGAAAGGGCAAAATGTATCTGCCAAATATGCTTTACTTGACGTTTGTGAAACTGGCGGTAAATATCGAAAAAGGAAAATTGCTTTAAAGGAGTTCCTAGCGCCTGGTACAAATTTATGCGCAAATGGCTTTCATTATTATATTTTATGGAAAACTTGCATAGGCAGCAATAATTAAACAGAAAATATGAGTTACTAGCGGACGCCCGCGACTTCGTACTCGTAGAATTAGTTTCCCAGTACTCCCCCTTTTTTCCCGTTGGGGGTCGATTTTCGGAAAATCGTTTCTTAGTGCTCACTTAAATCATGAAAGAAACACCTGTACCAAATTTCAAGTTTCTAGGTACAGTAGTTTCGGCTGTGCGTTGATATGTCAGTCAGTCAGTCAGTCAGTTTCTCCTTTTATATATTTAATTTAGATAGTGATTATTAAGATGACTGCATATGGATATGTTACGAGTACATGAAATAATGGCCCATAATTTCAAAAAATCATGAGAATCGACGGACCGTTAAAGAGATATCAACTCTGAAAGTAAGGTCTATCTTTTGGAGGTTTCTACCCAATTGCCGAAGAAAGAGGGTAAAGGGTTTATCAGCCTATAAATCAAATCAAATCAAAATTATTTATTTGCTAAACACGGTTACAAAGATGTGAAATGTAGATGTTCATGCGTATTCAACCTGCATGCAAGTGTGCAAATTTATTATAGATACATATGCATGCATGTACGTCTGTCCCTTAGTAGAACCCTAGAAAGTAAAGGCGTGGAGCGATTTTGATGATGCTTTTGTCAATCGATTTGTCTTAATCTTGTCAGTGTCACTAAAGATATGACAATAAAAATTCAATATGGCGGCAGCTAGACGACATTGAATAGGTATTTAAAATTCATCTTTATGATTCTTTTATAAATTTTCATTTTATTTGATAGTTTAAGTTAATAAATTGGTTAGCAACAGTCTGGTTTTTTAAAGACTGCTTTTTCCAAGACTGGTTATCTACTTAATGTCTATCTTTTGTAGCAAATTGCATACAGCGTTTTTTTCTGATTTTAAATGATGAATACCCGCTATATACATATAAAAGGTCTACACATCAACCTTTTGCGCAACACTGAAGTATAAAATACAGTAGTTTAAAAATTGTAAAGCTATTCCTATATTGACGTTAGATTACAAAAACAAAGTCAATTTACTTGACAGCGTCTCAATAGACAACAAGAGAAAATACTAATGAGCTTAGATAACGGCCGCACACTTGAACACAGTGATGTTTGCAAAGACCTATTCCATGATTAATAAAATGAGTTAAATACGACGCAGGAAAGGCGTAATTTTCTCATTTCAGCAGAAAATGTGACAGTGAATAGAAAGAAAGGAATAAATTTGTTTATTTAGATATCTATTGACGGTTCTTAAACTAACTTAGTACAAGAAACAAAACAAGTGGCTGACTCAATGATGATAATGATGATGTTAGATAATGTGAAATGGTCCCAGCTCAGAATACTGATGGTAGTGAAACCAGCCCTGGTGTTCCGCTGAATCAATTTGGTGACCAAAACATTAAAACAACGCGACGGTGAACTACTTGAGTTGCCATAAAGACTAATAACAACCTAGATAAAAGTAGGATCATGTTGCCAATATCATTTTAAACATTAACGTAAAAGTATAAAAACAAAAAAGCATAGGTACATACGATGGAATATGGGAAAATTTGGTTATAATAATCGTGCAAATGAGGTCAGTAATTTTAACGATACGTCCTGTATCATAAATATTACTGACTGTTCTTAAGAAAACATTACGCAATGAACTTAAGCTATCTTAAGTCAATATCATGGTGCTTGATGCAGTAGTTTTAAAATAATAACAAATGGAAGGATGTTTGATAATAAATGGGTGGAATGTCATGTTAGTCATTTCTGAATGTCCTTCTCCCCACTTTGAAATGAGAACAGTGTTACTTGGTTGTAGGGTTAAAAAGATGGTGGTTGGGAGGAGTTTCAGTTCGGAAGGAATGACACCTTAGTGATCGATGACTCGTTTGTCTTTACTCATTCTGATACGACCTTGAACACGATTGTGCAGGGTACGTCCAACTTGCTACCACCATCTTATTATTTAACCTTCCGCCAAGCAGCAGTACACGCATTGTTGTTTCATTGTGGGAATAAGAAATTCTGTGAAATGACTGGCATAGAGACGGTCAATTTTAGTCCGTATTTTTAGGATTGTAGTATTGAGAAAGCAAATGTCTATGGGTCTCAGATCCTAATTAGGTAGGTGGCACGTATCTTGTTTGCCTACTTCTTGGCATACTCAGCAAATATGACCGATTCCGCACTAGTTTCGTTTGACTTATTTTTATCAAGATGATGATGACGCTGCTTTGGTAAAAATAATTGATTTCAAAACCAGCCCCAAGTGTTAGCACTAGGTGATTGTTATCATTTCCGCCAAGTAAATTAAGTTTATGATAGATGACGATGAAAGTGCATGTTTCTTAGCATTCGGACTCTCGAATTCATTTCGTGTAAATTTTAGAAATGCACTATGAAAAATATTGCCAAAAATCCAAGGTATTGGTTTTTGTGTATTTCCGTAGTAAAACCACTATGATCCTTCTTTAAGATAAGATGGAACATACTAAGCTTCCAAAGCCAACATAATATACGATGTTTGACGTACTCAATGTACCGAGGACCTAATTAGGTACAGTTCTAAATACGATAATGTGGAAGCTTTACAAATGCTCTAAGCAAACTCGATTATTTGTCTGGTATCATGTATGATAACAAGTCAGTTACAGCATGTGTCAATTACGGTCACGCGAATAACGAGCAACTGTGCAGCGCGGCAAATTACACACTTTGAGTATGTTTGTAATCATTTATTGTGTATTCATCGCAAGAGATACGACGGTGGCAAGGTACAGATCAGTATTGAGTTAAAGCCAATATAGTTACAAGTGAGTATAATAGTGTTGATTCGATATCATACGTGGCGGGAATATGAATAATTTGCAATTACAAACGACGATCAATTGTGCTAAAATAATCATATTTTCAACTCGTTTTGAATCATTCTGTATACAAAACAAGTAGAACTTATCAATTATTAAATGTAACTTAACTTTCTAAAAATTAGTATTCATCAAGTGACAGACGACGTAGCAACGGAACTACGTCACATAAAATGAGTGATTTAAAAACTGCGGTGGAGGAAAACCCTTTAAAGGATAAAAAAGATGAATACAAATCGAAATCTTTCATCGAAAAGCTAAGTTGTATCAAAAATAATATCACAGTAGAACCTATATTCGCTGGGTTAGTCATAGGTTCGATGCTTTCTAGAATAGCAATACAAAATTTAAATTTGGACAAGGCCTGTAGAGTGAAACAGGACTACGGGAATCTAATTTGCAACGCATTGATTGAAAGGAAGGGTAACTACAGCAAAAATGAAGCACAGATACAGAAAGTCATATCCAGGATTGAGACATGGACAAGCGTTATACAGACTTCTATACCAACGTTGCTAGTCATGTTCATGGGTGCATGGAGTGACAGAACGGGGAATAGAAAAATTTGCATCCTGCTGCCAGTTATGGGCGAATTTTTAGTGTGTGTTAGCAATATGTTGAGCACACACTTCTTCTACGAGGTTCCTGTTGAGCTCACCATGCTGCTTGAAACACTGCTGCCTGCTATCACAGGAGGCTGGGTGATGATGTACCTGGGAGTATTCAGCTACATAAGCGACATAACCGATACTAAAACTAGAACATTCAGGGTTGGTCTAGCCAATTTGTGTATGACGGCCGGAATTCCAATAGGGACTGCATTAAGTGGAGTTTTGTTGAAATTTGGAGGATACTATGGAGTGTTTTTAACGTCGGGATTTATCTATTTCTCATCGTTTGTCTACGGGTGCAAATATTTGAAAAGCAATACAAAACCTGGAAATGACAAAAATGAAAAGGTAAGTGAATATTTACTAGGTACCTATTATGTAACATTTTTGAAGCGTCATTATAAATAATTGACTATTTAATGGTCTTAATTTCAGATGGACCCTTTGACCATGAGAGACTTGGTCACTATGCAAAAGGAGACGGTGCAGGTGGTTACTAAGAAAAGAGAGGGCAATTTTAGATTGAAGATTATTTTGACCCTGTTGGTTGTAGCTCTAGCGTATGGTCCCAATCAAGGTAAGTAACCCAAACCCAAGGTCCCAATTAATATTTTTTTGATCATGATGGATTCCAACTGAGTGAGTTCAATAAAATAGATGAACGTTGTAGTTGTTTAGGAAATAAGGGATGGCAATCAGAGGCTAGACGAATTCAAAACTTTTACTAAAAATACACAAGTGATGTAAAGCGAGCAACAGTTAGTGTGGCGTATTGTGAACAGCTATTTGATCCCATTAAATGCCTTACACAAGGTCGTCTAAATAAGTCGCGCATCACGCAGCACTTTACGTATTTATTTAATTATTTGAAATATTGTGAAATGGGTAACACTATATGAAAAATGTTGTAATGTTTATGGTAAACGTAGGTGGGAGCACTTGTTACCAGAGATCCTTAATAACATAGACACAGAGATACTCACAAGTGTTTGTGAAAACCCACACCACTGCTGCATACGCATCATGAAAGCGGCTTACCTGCGTTGATGCTCCGCATGCATTGATATGCGCAGTATTATTTATTTCGCTGTTATTAGATTATTTATTATAGTTGGGTGAACACAGCGACAGTTAAACCGTGTACGGATTTGTTCGCTGTTTTAGGCATTAAATGTATTACGTTTTATAAGTAAATAAATTAAAAAAAATATGTATTTCATCAATTTTATTAACGAATTATCTTATTTACAGGAGAACATAAGGTGTTATATTTATTCCTAAGATATCGGCTCAACTGGGATGCAGTAAAATATAGCATATATTCTACCGAAAGTATCATTATACATTCATTAGGTAAGTCAAATAACCGTATCTCTTCATCATCACTGCGTCATTTGTTTTCCCTAGTACTGTCAGATGCAGAGAAAAGTAGCCCCTCCTGCTAGGTAACCTCTTTGAACGGGGATACTGTTCTTTTTACGCCGTCGTACATTAAAAACTGATGACATTTTTGAAGAATATTTCATACACGTTTATAGCCAAAAAAAATAATATGATTTTTAAATTCGTGAAGTTTTGAGTTGGCGTTATAAGTAGTTGCACACTGTTGTACCTTGTCGCTTTAACGCCTCTGACTGATTGCTGCAGCAGTTCAAACATAAAGTTAAAGTGCCAAAGCACTAAAAAGTGTTGCTACATATAAGGCCGACCGTACGAAGAAGAAAGACGAGAAGTTCTTGTTACATTTTCAATAGCTTCTTAGACATATCCAGCACTTGTAGTGTAAGTAAGGTTGTTTTATTAATGAGTAACATTACGTTTTAGGTGCGCTGTTTTCCATCAGCGTGTTCAGCAAGCGTTGGGGCTGGGACGACTCTGTTTTGTGCTTCATCTCTATCTTCAGCAAACTTGTCGGATCTATCTATATCACCTTTGTTCGGACCGATTTTCAAATGTTTATGGGTAAGTTGTAGAGAATTTAATAATGGTTCCCAAGTATCTGCTTAACTAGTTTTTAGTTTTTTTTTTACAAAGAATAACTTTTACATAAGTATCCAAAACTATTGATTGATCAACTATTATGTTGATACCTCTTCCTTTCCAGTCCAAAACCTTATAAGCATCCTCCAATGCAGCGGTGAACAGCTTCGGAGAGATCACATCTCCTTGTCTGACTCCCCGCTGCAGAGGAATAGGCTTCGTGCTCTGGTCCTGTAGTCGGACGGACATAGCGGCGTTTTTGTACAGACACTTCAACACTTCGATATATCGGTAGTCAACCTGGCACCGCTGGAGAGACTGTAGCACAGCCCATATCTCAATCGAAATGAAGGCTTTCTCGTAGTCCACTTTTCCTCTTCGGTTTTCTATATAACCTGCCGCAACGCAGGTATGTGGTCTACGGTACTATAGCCTTTTCGGAAACCAGCTTGTTCGGGAGGCTGGAAATCGTCAAACCTGCGCACGAGACGACTTGTGATAACCCTCGAAAACAGCTTGTAAACATGGCTCAGAAATGAGATGGGTCTATAATTTTTCAGCAAAGCTTTATCACTTTTCTTGAAGAAGAGAACCATCACACCTCTGTTCCATGCTTTCGGCGTTCTCCCTTCATGAGGGACGGAGCTGAACAGCGTCTGAAGGCCCTAAGGATTGATTTATCACCCACCTTCAGTAGACCGGCTGTAATTCCATCCTCACCTGGGGCTTTCCCATTCTTAAGCTGTTTGAGGGCCATACTAATTTCGTACAGGCTGACGTCGGGGAGATCTTCGATATAGTGTCGGGTTAATTTAGCCCTCGGGTTTTCAGCTAGATTTTCGACGGGTATTCGGGTTGTCGTGTACAGCTGTCCATAAAACTTCTCAACTTCCGCCATTAGCTAAGGTTTGGATGAAATTACTCTGCCGTCGTCAGTCTTCAGCTTCATCGATTGGCTTTGGCCAACAGACAGATCCCTGGCAAACATCTTAGAGCCCCTGTTACGATCAATAGCCTCTTCAATACTTTTAATATGAATCTGCGTATATCACGCTTCAGAGACTTCAAGATGTCTGTTGAGTTACCGATAGCGACAAGCGTCACCAGAGGACTGCAGAATCATTTCGCACCTCACCTCCATGAGCTTAAGGGTGGAGTCCGAGAGTTTCCTGGTTTTCGTACGGCGGATCTTGAAAAACTTAGACCCAACCGTTTGGACAGCTTCGACAACGTCAACATTATTAAATTGATTTCAATTTAAGTACCTACCTTGTTATAGTTATAGTCCCCTGACAAATGTCTAGTACGTGTCCATGACCTTTATTATTCACTTACACTTAAGATTTAATACAGTCGACAAAGAAGTTTTTGTTAGACGTTACCAAATTGATTTCAATTTTAATACCAATAGTTCTCTGACAAAATTAAATGCCTAGTACAAACCGTCACCTCAAAGACATGTTAAGTATAATAATAGGATAAGGTATAAACTCTACTGCGTTTGACAGATGTCAGAATTGATTTCTTAACTTGTGGAAACAGCTATAGTTCTTTATTCTATTCACCTTGAAATGTTATCTTTCACAGTTCCTGTCGTAGAAATACTGAATGCAACAACGTTTACTTCCCTGAGATCGATGGCTTCCAAATTGGTGCCCAGTGAGGAAATGGGTAAAACATTTTTTTTTATCTACTACCTTGCACTGTTTTATTACAAACATATTTTTTGATATTAATTTCAGAGGATATAATTACAGAAAATAATCAACAAAAAAAATTGAATCAAAATTTACTGTTGTTTTTTGCATAGCAGTTAAAAAACAGCTTGCTTTACCCTTAACACATTCAGTGCCAGCAGTGCTACGAGTGCTATTCTGTAGACTGTAGCAGAAAATCTACTATGAACAGTGGAACCGACTATCGGGTCGTTGGCACTGAGTGTGCAAAGGATTGCATAAGTAGACTAACGAGCACATATCGCCTCTTCTGCATTGCTTCTTAAACAAACACATGGTAATTTTCCAGGTAAAATGAACTCCCTGTTCAGTCTGGTGGAGACGCTGGCCGCTCTGATGTTCGGCCCCACCTACACTGCGCTGTATGCCTACACTATGGACAAGTTCACTGGCGCTGTGTTTGTCTACAGTGCGATCACTACTATCCCTGCTATTTGGATATTAATGTAAGTTTTCACAAAAATCTTCGGAAATGTTAATATCACTTTCAAAAAAGGAGCACGGTTTTACACCTCTTTCATCTTATGATAATCACACTTCAAAAAGTATCGATTCCCAACCCATGCATTGTATTCAATCTCTAAGGTACTGACAGGTCTTTGTACTTCAAGCAATCCTACGCAAATATTTCCATGTATAGTCGAGTTCTTAAATATGTGTACACTTTAGTACCTTTTCACTTTAATCGCTGTTACAATTCATGTACTTACCCCCTATACCCATATTTATGAACTCGACTGTAGCACAACTAGGCTCATCAAAAAGGAGCAGTGGAGGACTCATAGGGTCTGCCCTATCTTTTGATAGATTATCAAATGATATTAATGATGACTGAATGATATTTATTTTCCATAGTAAGTCACTGTTTGCATGTTATGTCAAAGTACAAGAATTTAAATTTTAATTGACAAAAATGTACACGGATTTTAATATAATCAAAAATATTTAATAGTGTAAATACATCTCAAATATTTACTATTATTATGTTTATAGTGTAGGTAATCGTATGTCGTTTAACTTCACGCCTTGCCTTCAGCTCGATCTTCTAACTCATACTCGTTCAGCAAGTATGCATAATAATGAGTATTTAATGTTTCCCTTATATAATTTTTTTTACAGTTGGTGCTTCAAACAGCATCGCAGAGAACTAAAAGAGAAGAGAGCCGAGGCAAGAATTGAAAAACTTGACGTCATTTGCGACCCTGCTATAGAAAAAACCGTGGCCACAACGATCTTACCAAAACCAGTGATTTACAATCAAAATTAAAGTAATAATTATATTATAATATTATGAGAAAGTTAAATAATATAATAAAAAATCTGGCGGTATGCTTTCTTGGTACACCTGATTTTAAAATATTATAGTAACAAGCGAAGAGAAATCACGAACTCAGTTCAACTAATAGTACTATAGTAGTAGTAGTACCTGCCTGGTACCACCAATTTACACCAGGTTCACTGTACTCGAAAATCTAATTAAAGACCTAAATCTGACAGTTCCCATCTTGATTATTTTGTTATTTTAACATTATTTCATATAAACATGAATGAGAACTCGTGTAATTAGTAATATTACGGTAAATTTTATAGATAAAAATAGGATTTTAGTCTTTAATTAGATTTTCAAGTATATGTCGTGATAAGATGCCTAAGTAACCTATAATTAGTAACACAGCCACAAGCCAAACCACAACTCTGTCCATATGAAATTTCAATCTTAAGATCGCAATCTTCTCAGGACTGAAAATGCGTCAACTCTGAAGACATAGATGGACCTTTGCCCATCGGAACAAACCAATGCGAAAACAGCTGTTACATGGCAGGTTAATAAAGGGTAAGGGTAGGCTAAGGGTAGGGGGGTGGTAGCGATCCGGGTGGACCCTGCACAAGGTCCTCCATTCACTTAAAGTTGCAGAACTTTCCCAGAATTTTGGGAATCTTTTCAAGAAAAGTGAGAATATTCTCAAAAATATTTAAGAGCTTTGAGAATGGTTATTTTTCCATAAGTTTATTAATTTTATAATTTTTTAAAAACATACTCAAAAAGCCTAAATGTAAAGAAGAAAGATGGCCACTGAAACATTAATGAAAGTATCAGTAATTATGCATAAAAAATTAATGAGTTACTGTGGAAACGTTTTAAATGAACTCTACTCGTATTTCTGCGACATTTTTGTAAATAAAAACCACGTGCATGAATTTTATAAACTGACTCGCTTAAAAGCTGTATTTGCATCTAAAAGCCGTTCGCGAATTATTTTCGAGTAACGTATTCTAACAAAATTGGACTGGCAGCGTGCATAGCCCAGGGGATATGGCAACCATAATTTATTTTTGTATATTTCAAAGGTTTAATAAAAGCTTATACGCAAAGGTAAAGGATATATCATTTAGACGTCATGTCTGGTATCTAATATTCGATTACAATGTCATAATGATTAAAGTCACGTATCATTTTGGAAAGTTGTATCATCTACTTATAAATTTACTTTTAGGAAAGGAAGGGCAGTGAAGGGACGTAATATTGTTGCTTGCTGTTGTGAAAACTTCGAAGTATCCTTCTTACGAATTTAAGTTTCAAGAAACATCACAATCACGATTATTTAGTTTTCGAATAATCTAAGTCCGGCTTATTTAAATTTTGGATGATCCGTCCCGCTTCATCATGTCAGCCGAAAGACGTCCACTGCTGGACATAGGCCTCCCCCAAGGCTTTCCACTCAGACCGGTCTTGTGCTTTTCGCATCCACCGCGATCCCGCTCACCATCGACAAAATGGGAAGCCGTTTTTATTTAATTTCCGAATGATCAGAAAAAAACGACTTTAATGCATAAACGAATTTTACGGAGTCCGGGCCCAAATATTCGAAATAGCAAAATTCAGATTTTTAAATACGCAGTAGAAACAAGAAGCATTTATAACCGACTTCAAAAAAGGAGGATATTCTATATTCTACTGTTTGTATTTTTTTATGTATGTCCACCGATTTTTCCGTCAATTGCGCAACGATTTTGAAATATTTTTTTATGTTTGATAGAGTATATTATGTACTTTCGACGTGGTTTGACTTTCACCAAATTGGTATCTGATGAGGGGATCCGTGAGGAATTGAGGGAACTCATCAAATAATATGCAGCAACAAGTTCAGCATTCGCATTCAAAAAGTATATTTTAGTAGTGGAACTGATGATGTAAACCCCATATGTCCAACGAAACTCCTCAACGGTACCTATTTCAAGGTTGGTGAGAAGGTACTACTTGTCTATCAATTAAGAGAGTTGAGAGAATAATATTACTATGACTTCCCCGCAGCGTTGCTTGTGGCGAGCTTGAAATGTCCTAAGGCCTTCGAGAAACGAGGTATTTATTTTCGTAAAAGGCCAGCATCGGGCTGGTACCCCTTCTTGAATTGTCGGGGGTCCAAGGGTGGTTGTCTAAGAGCGTCGATGTTATGTCGATGGTAAGGCGGTCGACTCGTTATCGTAGGGTACTGAGTTCGAAACCCCGCGGTCACCATGAGTTTTTATAACTTAAGTGCATTACCCAATGCTCTTACGATGACGGAAAAACATCGCGAGAAAACCTGTACATTTAAACAACTGCCTGTGTAAGAGGGTAATTGTATAAAAGATCCTAAAGGGTCGAAGTGTATCCGAAAGGCCCCATCTGTAAGGTAAGATAAGATAAGATAAGATAAGATAAGGATGGCTGTCTTACCAGGTCTAAACACTTTAGTCGCCTGTATTTCAAGGACCAATCGAGTCTACCTAATCGTTTTAGTTTTCCTTTGAAATTCTTTATAAGATGTGCTTTCATTTAAAATGTGTGTCAGTTTTCACTACTTGTAGTTTTGGATGATGGGGGGGGACTGGGGATGGACACGCTACATTAGCGAAAATACAAAATGTTATTATCAATTAGCAATTCACGGCTAATGAAGCTATTTAATGAAGTAGAATAATGTAACAATAAATGTACCTTTGCTTTAGATGTAAAAGAGGACCCCAAAATAAACTAATTTTTCCCATCATAACTATTGGGTATGCAGGTATAAACAGGTAAGTGGGTACCTACTAATAATTTGCACTTAACCTAACGTTTGCATATTCTATAGGCTTCATGATTCGATTAGTATGTAATTTGTCTATTAATGAAGCAATTGCAATTTTAAAAAAGGTCTTTTTTTTAATTATTTTAGCCCTGGGCTGACAATTTTTAGCCAACCTCTTCGCCATTTAAATAGTGCTGACGATTAATTCCTTAGCGAAGCGAGGGAATTAAAACGGAGGCTTGAGTGCAGCGAGGGATTCCAGCTCACCCAAGACGAAAACAGCTTAATCCCAAAGGAGAATACTCTACTTACCCCACCTTTTGCAAAAAAATAAAAAGCAAGGCTACTACTAGACACAACGTTTTATTAAAACTTAAAGGACCTTATTTTAAAAAAACTTACGTATTGTAATATTTCATACGAATTCAAATCTCATTATAACCCGCTGGTTAGCCGATGGCTATAATGACGTACTTTTGGTGAGGTTTGCATGATATAATTATAATGGGCAATTTCGAGCATGTGGTGTGAAAAGTAAATTTTACATAGTATCTACATTACAGAATGACAATACAACAGAAATGTTATAGTAAAAGTCAACCGGCAGTATTATTACATTTCTAATAATTTTAGGAAAATATTTAATAAAATTGTAACCAATCCGAAGTTTCGATTCCATTTTATTTCATTTGACAAATTTTTAAAAGTTATTTCTTTACATATTATGTTTTTAGTCGTAATGGTCGCCTATAGAACCTTTAAATTTTGACCCAAAAGAATAATTGAACAACGGTTATAGAAAAAACACATAAACATTTTTGGCCAACGAAACAGCTGGTCTAGCATAGGCCAATTTAATTACATTTCCTGTTGATAAAAACCTGAAATAAAAACAGCCCTTAAAAGGCAGCAAACATTTTTACCCACGAAAGGACATGAGCAGGTCTACTGCAGGCAACAGGATCAAGGTTGACAACCGTAATTATGTGGACGACATTGGAGTAGATCAGCAAACTACACTTGTACTATCGCATGATGAGTGTAAGTATAAATGTTTAAAAAAAATAAAAAAACAGTTAAGTAATTCTTGTAAATCAACAACAAAGTTTAAAAGAATTATTACGAAAAACGTGGTCAGGAACATACACTATTATATAATGACACAAAAAATGAATTCTTTGACATTTAAAATAACATCAATAGTAGATTGTTTACTAAAGGACGAATAGGGAACGACGATATTTTTTTACTTCTCTTCTATCTCGGTCCCTCACTACAGAGGTTCGCGACCACAGGTTATGTTATGCCTGTCTGTGTGATTGTACACCGAGTGCATGCTGCCGCCTTACGCCTTCTTACTTTAAAACAAGACAAATGAAATCCAGGATTTAAAAAAAACAAGGCAGATAATGAAAAAAGGGGATCACTTCGTTTGCCGGAATTTTGTTTGCCATAATTGTATCACTTGCCATAATATTTATTTGCCATAAAGTGTTTTTTCTGACACCTTTCGGTCTTCATCGTATAGAGACCAATAGGTTAGGTAATTCTGAATAGTTTACGGTTTCGGAGAAAATGCGTTTATGGCAACTGTACAATTATGGCAAATGGAATACGGGCAAACGATAGAGAACTGAAACAAAACAAGTTAAAGAGCGCTATCTTTTTTACTTTTTGCCCCGTTACTCAAATGCAGAAAGAGCCAACTACTGATGGTTCGCGACAAACAGACTTAAACCATCATGGGTAAGTAACTAATTTTGATTTAGTGTTTTTATGTGTTTTTTAGGGTTCCGTACAAAAAATGAAAAATGGAACCCATATAGGATCACCCGTGCGTCTGTCTGTCTGTCCGTCTGTCCGAAACTACAAGACCGATTGAGTGTTTGGTACACATATGTCAATTGTTGACCCAAACACAGACGTGCAAAGTAATTTTTTTTTAAATAAAGGTAATTTTCGAGGGATAACTAGTAAATTAAAAAACAAAGTTGTACGGAAAATAGTACTTAAACACCACTAGATAGCTCTAGTTAGCGCTTAGTTTTAAATGTAATATTTTTACTGTGCCATAAATGTACGGAACCCTCTCCACGCGAGTCCAACTCGCACTAGTCCGGTTTTTATTTTTTGTAATCGTGACTATTGTGTCGTGACTTTAAATGATTTCACTTTGACTTGATCCACCTGAAAGACTAAATTGAAGAGAAAGAGGAATAATTGTAATTAAAAAGTGATCCGCAATCCTGGCAGGATGTGTAGGTACGTGAAAGCAACAAAACATCAAAACATAAACATTGTACAGTACATACGATGAAACTTGATAAGCATATGGCCTAAAAAAGGTAAACACTGTCGACCGCGCTCCGACCAAACAATAATCTTTCCGTCTGGTAGTGTCCAGGTAGTTTCATGTGATCAAATACCAGCAATTCCAGCAAAGTCTACGTACCCCCTTGAGCAACTTTTGACTAACCTATTTGTAATCACATATTTTTCCGCTCCTTAGCCTGTCTGGAAAAAAAACGTCAACATATACAGTACAATATAATTTCGTAACATATATGCTAAAACAAAAATCAGAAATCTTTAAGGAATGGTTTGTTAAAAATAATATAACATATCTTTACAAGTCTATAATAAATAGAAGCCATTTTATGATCTTGTTAATAAGTCTACATTTTCTTATAATTATCTCAAGAGAATTGGCTAGAGTGAATATTATTGCGGACATTTTCTATAAAAATGCAATCAATGGATGATCATTATGATGAACATGAATGTCATCATAATGTTTATACCATACAGAGAACAATGGCGTCATTGTCCGCTTAGGAGATAACCATAACTATCAATCAATACTTTAAAAATACTTCGATTCTCTCAGTTTGTCGGTGGCGGTGAACGCGACACCTGAGTAAGTTGTTTAAGTATTACGTGTCCAATTTAAATGTTTTATGTCTTATCTAATATTTTATTGTCAAATTCCAACCGAGCAGCAGTGTTCGCATTGCTGTGTTCCGGTGTGGGGATAAGACAAGCGGTGTAATTACTAGCATAGAGGCGTTCCATCTTAGTCCTCAGGGTTGGCAATGCATTTGAGGTCGTAGGATTGCAGTCTTGAGATTTTTAAATGTCCCTTACCATCAGGTGGCCTGAGTGCTCGTGTGCCTTCACATTGCCATTTAAAAAAAAGTCTACAAACATTTCCTTTCGACAGGTGACCCTTGACCAGCTACACTATAATTACAACCTTATGACCTTGGGTCCAAATACGACCCTAAAATTAATTGGCCCCGAAGGGAAAGGGTTAAAGTTAGTTACGTTCTGGATTTAAATTGTCTGTTTATTTATTTATTTATTTAAGGATTACCAACAGATAATACATCATTACTATAAATAAGCTCTTTGGCTAGTGTTACATAGGATGCTTATCTAATTATATTTAACCACAGCTACTTCCAAGTGTATTGAAGATTACAGTTAATTACTAATATTATTAACAACTTCTTAGATAAACGTACACGCTAAACTATTTTTACAATTCTAAATTAAATTACAAATAATAAATTCAATGAGCATTATGACGAAACAACAACGAGAAGAATGAAACAATAACACGACGGATAACTCTCACATCCCTGAACCCAGGGACACGAAATGCTCGCAAATTACATATTATTTAACTGTTTTTATTTAGGGTCTGCACAAGAATCGCACCAAATTGAACTTAACAAACTTTAAAAACTTTACTTTCTTTTGTAAATATTTTTTGAAAAATCAACTATTACGTTTCGTATGGAAACCGAACGTTTAGTAAAATAATAGTAATATCACTAATAGAGTCTTGTTTGGAACCCTCTGGGTACGGAACCGTTTAAAGAATAAACGCACATGGCCTCTATAATATAGGTACCACTTTATTTTCAAAACCATATGCCCTTGTCTAATGAATAAAAACTATGATAGCGCAAACAATTTGATAACGATATCGTTGAAGATGATGCGGAGTGGAGGTGGAATAATAAGATTCGCAAGTAAGAATCGTCACTTCAATACATCACACATAGAACATATTACATAGTACATTATACATTGATCATAGTAGAAAGTGCAGACGACCAAGAAACTGGTTTACAAATTCGTCATTTTATTTTGTTGAATAAAGTATACGTCCTAAAGTGGTAAAGTAATTACTTTGTTCACTATAAAACAATTATTACAATGAATCTGTACATATGTCATGTGTTAGATATATATGATAGAGCGAGTTCCCACTTGTCGGGTGTCGGATCTGACAAAATATCGGGTGTTCTAGTGGCAATACAATTCATATGAAGTTGTTCACATCAATCGGTGTAGGATAAGTGTGAACAGCCTCATACCATACGAGTATAAAATGTATTTCCACCAGAAAACCCCATATTTTATCGGATCCGAGACCCGAGAAGTGGGAATTCGTTCTAAGGGACTATATATTATGCGTTTTACTGAAGTCAACGCAATTTAGAATTTTAGTCTGTCTGTGTATACATTATAACGCATACTCGTAATAAGCAGGACAGATTAAAAAAAACATCAATCAAGATTAGGGTCTTGGTCATTATTTTAAAAAATTTGCTCATTAAAGTTGCCGAATAGAGCTACCTATATTTTAAAATAGGTAGATATACTTTCAGTACCTAATAAATAAAACTGTATATAATATGTCTCAGGATTAAAAATAGTTTTTACTTTTTATTTATAAATACTTCTTCAGAAAAATAAAGCAGCGGAAACAATCAAGATTATTGTTATCATAGTTACGAAGATTCTGCGTCAGAAATAAAACTTAATATTAAAACACCTTAATGTCAAACTAACCGACACGGACGTTTCGATGTCTTAATAGTTTATCTGCAATTTGGAGCAGAGACACATCCAACAAACCAAAGATCATAAACATCGGTCCAGCCATTCTTGAGTTATAAATGGTTGTAACTAACCCGACTTTGTTTTATAAATATAAGATTATCTATGGTTCCCATGATAATTATTTACAAATGCCTCATCAGTTAGCCTATTATGGCCGTGTTTATATTTTTTATTTATACGTGGATAAACGTTGATAAAACATTTCTCACACGTAACTTTCTGACATGTACGTGCGAGAGTGACGACTGCTTTATACACCGCGATAAAGGCGGCCATACGGGCCCAGGGCTTAGTCTGGGTCGCGTGACAAAATGTCTATAAAACATCCGTCACTTTCTAATACTTACATAAGTACGAGACGGATGCTTTATCCACATTCTATCACGTGATAAACGCAACCATGAGGCCCGCTGAATCCGTATAAAATACCATAAGCAACTCCAGAATCACTCGTGCGTATTTTTACGCAATAGTTCGCCGTACCGGTGCATGGAACTTGTTTTGAAACCGCTATTATCTCTAGCATAACATTCAGTCGATGGTCATACGGCGAGTGGTGCATTTGTATACCTTTGCAACGTTGCCGTGATTTGATTCATTTAAATTTTCTGCGTGTTTTTCTAAGAGTTTTGCATGGTAAGTAAATCTCTGTATTATCTATCAGTGGATCATTATATTTAGTTGGTCCAAATGTATTTATTTTCTTGTCTTAAAACAAACTGTTATAAAACACACTATATTTTTAATCACTCTATGATTTTACAATGTCATTTAATTTTGAGCTGTTTAAAAGATAAATAAAATCCCCCAATTCAATAGTGACGCCGTTCTTTCAGAGCTAAGGTATCCTAAACCGGAAAAGTCTAACCGATTTTTTATTTAAAAAAACATCGCAACCGAATCGGTCTATCCGTTTGTGAGTTACGATCCCACAAACAGACAAACATATACGCAGACACACAAAAAGTTATAACACCCCCTTTTATTTTAAAAGGGTATTAACTCTCCTGGGGATTAAGTGAAAAAGGTTTTAAGTCTAGTATACTCTGTTTATGTATATCATCATCATCATCATCATCAGCCCGGGGGCGTCCACTGCTGGACAAAGGCCTCCCCCAAAGAGCGCCACAAGTCACGGTCTTGAGCCGCTTGCATCCAGCGGCTCCCCGCGATCCTAACCAGGTCGTCAGACCACCGGGTGGGAGGCCGTCCAACACTCCGTCCACCGGTGCGGGGCCGCCACTCGAGAACTTTTCTTCCCCAACGGTTATCAGTTCTCCGAGCTATGTGGCCTGCCCATTGCCACTTCAGCATGCTAACTCTCTGAGCTATGTCGGTGACCTTGGTTCTCTGGCGTATTACCGTATTACGGATGAATATGTTGTTTGTTTATAAATAAATAAATAAATAAATATCAGGGGACAATGTTACACCAATTGATCTGGTCCCAAACTAAGCTCTAGGCTTGTACTATGGGTACTAGACAACGATATAAATACTTATATAGAGAAATGTATACTTAAATACATAGAAAACATCCATGACTCAGGAACAAATATTCGCGCTCATCACACAAATATCTGCCCTTACCGGGATTTGAACCCAGGACCGCTAGCTTCGTAGGCAGAGTCACTACCAACTAGGCCAGCACGTCGTCGTTATGTATATACCCTTTTGTAATTACGAGTTAAGTCGACTTATTACCCTTATTACTAGGAGCTCATGGTCCCCACGATACAGGCAGCGCCTAGTGACATACTAAACTTGTAGTTTGATAGTTTGTACAGATGTAGTGCATAATTATTTTCCTTCGTATTTTCACGGAAACGTACGAACGTATCTTGCTATTTCAGTCTGTCACAGTACAAAAAGTACTGAGGTTGGCTGAAGTAGCATGACAAATACGAACATTTCCGACAAAATACGAAGGAAAACAATTATGCACTACATCTGTAACACATTTTAGCTACAGAAACTTTGTAAGGCTCAGATATTTAAATACTAGCTTTTTCCGCGACTCTGTCAGCGTTGAAGTCATCACTATTTTTTGGAAACTGCCCGGTTTTTAGTACATTTTAAATCGACCGATTAAGTCTGTGTAGGCCTACACGCAATCAGTATTCTTTTTTGGTTATCATACGTCAATTCAGGGGATAAGCTAACTCCATTCTAAAACTCATCCAAATCCATTCAGCTAACATAGGGTAGAATTAGCATTTATGGCCACTTAAGCTTGAAATTAAGATCAAAACTACTGTTATTAAAAATAATATTCATTAATAGTTAAGATTAAATATTAATATTACTAAAAACATGAAAATATTTTTTCAACACACTTGCTCAAAACGACTTTTTTATTCCACCGATTTTTGGCTCATAAACACGCGTGCTTTTTCAGTATATTACGCACAAGTGCCTTTAGTTTATTAACCCAAACAATTTACATTTGTAGCCTAGTACCAAGTTGTAAGTACGAAGAAGAAGCGATATAATTTAGTCGGGTTATACCTTTTTTTTTTCTTAGCAACAAACAGGTTTTATGCGGCAAATAACATTATTTACATATTTATTTCAATAAATTGGTGAAATCAGCTTTATTACTAAAAAATAACTCAATTTCATTAAAATCATTAAAAAAAATCTGTAATTTGTATTTTAAACATGAATTATTACATTTTAAATTTGACTAAATGAAGAGTCTTGTTTTTTTTTCGCAAGTGTGTTGAAAAACGTCGTATGTAACACGTGTACATGTGACCATAATATACGCGGCTTTCTTGTGGCGCACTCGCTTTCGCTCGTGCGCCAACTTAGCACACTTGTATCATAATGTACTATTGTAATTTCAAAAAGCTTTAGATATTGGTTAAAATTTGGAGAGGCCAAAAACGGTCTTTAAATGGCCAAAACCGGTACTTCTACCCTACTTTCACACTTACAAACTTTCTCATGTATAAATTATAATATTAGTATGGTTCTTTATAATATTACTAATATGAACGATCAATAAATCTTTCAGACTTACGATTAATTTAACGGCTATAATTATTATGTATGAGTTTTTTCTATGATGTTAAGTGACAGTCTAGACATTGCTTTAAGGTTAAAAGACAAGCGATTAGATATATTTTTGTATTGACTTATAAATATATTTTAAAAACTAGGTAATTGAATGTTAATATGACAGTGGAGTTAATAAAACCCATAAAATATATTCACGTAAATACATAAAAACGCAAAATAAAGTTAAAAATTCGTGTTAATATCTATGTTGCTCTTAACTTCCAACAGGCGTACAATAAAAATAATAAAATTTTGGAATTTTTACCTAGTCAAAGATTGGTTAGTAAAATTTTTTTTTTTCTCGGGTTAAACCTTAATTTGATTTTGGTCTAATCGGGATTGCATATAATAAAATATTAATTTAGTTTATGCCAATATTGTAATAATGAAAAATGTGAATATTCATTCAGTGAAAATTACGTTCAATAAACATTTGTACATTCGATCCTTAACAGAAAGGCAGTTTTTATAGCATTGTAAAAACATATAAAGCAATCAATCTTGAGAACTAAGGTAAGGTACGGATGCCCCAAACGAAACCAAAGCACTATAAAAATAATCTGATGAATAATCCCGAATTGATAAAAATATCCATTAAAATAAAATCATTTACTCTTTCTTTTGGTATTGTTCAAATTTGTGACCTAACCTAAATCATGTATTTTATAAAATAGCTCTAGCATAATAAGACTTTCGGAAACATGAAAATTTTAACGAATTTATGGAAAAAACTGTGATACATTCACAATTGGGGTCTCCCAATTGTATGTATCCACTAATGTATCCAGTCTGATCAGCTGTTTCTTTTAAAGGTTTCGTACCCAAAGGGTGCGAAACGAGACCTTATTACTAAGCCCTTACTGTCGGTTAGGAACGTTAAAGATAGCTTTATAAGTTCTTTGTATTTGTTTCTATCGTCAAAGCAGTGATACATATGTACAAGATCCAAAATTTGGTGTGATTATATTGCAGTCATTAAAGAAAAAAAATATATATAAAAAATAGGCCATATGTTAGTCGGGCGGTAAAGAACCCTTACGAGGATTGTGAAGCTAAACATTTCCATACGAAATGCGATAACGTTTCTTTTCCCATTAAACGTCGACCGATTTTTACAATTTATGAATATTTTGTAGATATCATGACAAATTATGTCTGTACGTTTTCCTTTCCAAGAATATATTTCTTAGAATAAAACAAATTTTAAAAACAAAACAAAAACGTACAGACCTTGTTCTCTATAATAACTACAACATATTCAAAAATCGGACTTCATTTAGGGGAGAAACGTTATCGCACGGAGCTAAATTAGCATGGTTTTGTTTTGACAGCCACGCGCTTCTCAATCCTCGTAATAAAAACAAACTGAATAGAACTCGACCGGTTATTCAAACCTCAGTCACCAAACCACTATTGCTGTTTTTTTTATTGCAAAATGACTTCGCATTGAGCATATTCAGGGTTGAATGAATAAACAAGTGATGTAGGTGGAATCTAAGATTAGCCAGCGACCTACCCGATCCTCAGACTTGTACCTACTGTCACGTTGATGACTATTATCAGCTGAGCGACCACACTGACTAGTAAGCATTTTTTTTTGCCTGTTGTGTTCAATTTTCTGACATATAACAATTTGTTTGTCACTTCTTATGACTTGAATCGTAACGTCACTGTGACACAGTTCCATGGTGGGTAAGGTTTCTATTGGTCTGAGTACATAACCTCTCTGAACGCTCGGTACATTTAAATGTGTAACGCAAAATTTTGGGGGTGGTAGGACCTTGTGCAGGGTCCGTCCGGATCGCTACCACCATCTTATCCATTAACCTACCGCCAAACAGCAGTGTTCGCATTGTTGTGTTCCGGTTTGGGGATAAGACAGCCGGTGTAATGACCAGCATAGAGGCATTCCATCTTAGTCCTCAGGGTTGGCAACGCATTTGCAGTCTTAGGCTTGTAGTCTTGTGAATGCAAATGTCTATGGGTCACAGGTTCCACTTACCATCAGGTGGCCTGTGTGCTCGATTGCCTTCTCTTTGCCATAAAAAAAAAAAAAAGTTGACCGATTTAAACCGCTTGACCAATTCTTATGAAATTTTGTGTGTATATTCAGTAGGTCTTACAATATGACGTCAAGCATAGATCATAAGGTAATAATGAAAAAAAAAATACCCCCGGGCGGCGCCGAGCCCGGACAGCTATATTTATATAAAATTATAGAGTATACAAATAACAGGTCCATTATCACACAGAGAAAATGTTTCATTGTTCAAATACGAGTATAAATACGCCAATTGGACGGCTATTACATAGATATAAGTTAATATCTCTAGGTTTGTACTATGGTAATAGATAGGCCAAGTGGCGGGTTAGGGGGTCGATCCGTGTTCGTTAGTTACCGAGTTCGAACCCATGGTCACCGTGTACCAATGAGTTTTCTAACTTATGTAAATTACTGCTCTTACGGTGAAGGAAAAACATCGTGAGGAAACCTGCACATTCGAACAGCTGTGTAAGAGGGTAATTGCACGATTGATCCTAAAGGGGTGGTAGTGTATCCGAAAGGGACCCATCTGTAAGATAAGATAAGATGGTAATAGACAACTATATAAATATTTATACAGAGAAATAAATATATAAACACAAATACTCGTTCTCATCAACCAAAGAAATAATTACAAAAAATGTGCGTACATTCTAAGCATCAGTGGTCGCAGAACTAGACTCGGTTGAGATAGGAAATTGCCCAAGTGCGCGGTCAAGTAGGTAATCGATTCACATTGTCGATTCGGACACTGCGTCCATTCAACGAATACAAGTGCCGCGACACATCGGTGTGTCCAATGAACATAATATAGCAGCAAGATCATGTCGATCAAACAGTTAAGACGCATTTGCGAAGTGGTAGAATAATGAAGTAATAAAGGACTGCTCAAACTGGTACGTTTTTAAATATTGTTCTATTTTTGAATATGTAGGGTAAAGTCACCATTGGTCAGCTAGATACCAGTAGTCGACTTTACCTGACTGACCGGTGACTTTACCCTAAAACCCTTCCATTGCTGACTGGCTCCCAAGCAACACATTTGCAGTCATGGGATTGTCAGCGTATGATTGATATCTTGAGATTGTGAATATCTATGGGCTTCAGAGTCCACTTATCATCAGATGGCCGTTTGCCATTTAAATTTCAATAAAAAAAACGGCCAAGTTCGAGATGAACTCGCGTGGAGAGGGTTCCGTACATAATTATTTTTTGATAGAGTTCTTATACATAGGTCTGTAGATAAATTTTAGGCTCAGTTGTTTCGGAGATAAGGGAGGGTCAATTTTCGTCTTTATTCATAAATAAAATCAAAACAATTTATATTACAATAATAAGAAAAACATATTTGAGATTCTCATAACGAGCCATTTCATTTGATATATTATTTTATCATGACACAGTAAGGTTTGCAAAACTTTATTTTTCATTTTCTAATTGCTCCCCCAAAAACGCCACTAATTTTTTTATAAAATATTTATTTACTTTGCACATCTGTGTTTGGATTAAATTGGCTGTTACAGACGGACGGACAGACATGACCTTAAATGGGTTCCGTTTTTTTATTTTTTTTACGGAACCCTAAAAACAAAAAAAACTTCGTCAATGTCTGAATAAGCTAGTTACATCAAAGTTAGGGTAGACCCTCAAAAATTTTTCAAAATGAGAAATAACAGTTTCTACAAGCAACCAATATTTTCTGTTCTTTATTTTTAGCATGTAGAAGGTAAACGACCTCACACCACCAGCTGGATCTCTGTGGCCGTTGACCCCAGTACAAGATTGCAAATGCGGTCATTCTGAGAACTTTAGAAATAATAATTAACGTTTTATCGGGAGGTTCCACCCAATCTCTGCAGCCGTAATAGCTTGCCCCTTCAGGACAAAGTCAAACTATAGAATAGAGTGTCCGGCCTTTTAGGAGTCTCTGTTAACTATTGCCGCTCGGGTGCTAGGGTGCGTCGACGCGTGTCGCGCCATACTAAATACGGTGGGCCCCGACTATACCGGCTTGGTCCGCCCTGTTGAGTTTGTTTGTGTCACCACTAGGGAGCGTACGGTCGAGGCACGCACACATGCAAGTCGCGCAATATACGTAGGTTTGTTTAAAGAAGAACTTCTGTTTACACAGTGTTTATAATATTGTATTATACAGTTTTTTTGTTGTTGTTTAAGGTGAATAAAAAGAGATATTTATTACAATTATTATTATTATGTAGCAATTAAAGTGTGAGGTTATATTGGAACAGGAAAAAGTATACTTCCTTAATGTGTAATTTTCTAGTCATCCTTTCGATATAAGTGAACTTGACACAGATATCAGCGAAGCAGATAATAAATAGATAGTTATAGTAATTAGAAGATCATTACGTACGTACAAGATCATTTTAACTACTACCCTAGTAAAATTATCCTAATACAAACTTTATCCATTATCTTGTCTATGTGGCATAGACATACTACACTGCCCTCTTACGGAAAAAGGGCACATCTACTATATGAATGGTAATTGCATTTCCAACCTTATTATAAATCAATGAGAGTTTAATTTTCTCCTTAGAAGGGCCGCATACTTGATCTTAGCTCAGTATAAACAGTAGTTCATCTTCAAACAAAGGTACCTATATCGCGCAAAAGGTATTTTATCGAATAAACAGCCCGGTGAAGGTCGTCTCCTATTTGGATTCTCTACTATTTAAATACTACCGTGTCAGAATCGCTCCATAGGTTTGGGAGCTACGCTGTCACAGTCGGGCATACAAAAACAAAGTGATAAAGTTACACAATCACACAGATACTTACTCACATTAAACTTAATAAATTGTCGGAGGTTAAAAAGCGTACATATTAGCCTACGCCGCATAGAACAATATTACATAGAAATCTAGTCAACGCACTAATGTCACTCAAACCAGACTAAAGGTCAGATGGCTGTACTTCTTACGCGCAAAAGAGACGCATCCTTCATGGTCTGAGGCCCTGGGCCAATATACAAAGGCAATGGTTTTCTTTTCTATCACTCATAAAAATGTATGAGACGACTTTCTCGTGCATAGCGATAAACCACGTAGTGCACTGTTATCCCATACGTACGGTACGTTAGTAGCATTTACATCTTAGCTACAGCACGAAATTGCAAGGCAGTCAAAACAGCATGCTGAATTCTATTGCAGAGGTTTCATGGCTTTTTCCTGGAGCATTGTCAAAATCTTCACAGGCCTTCTGCCAAAGTGAATAATTTGAGTACGACATTATTTGTTCAATTGTGTGCGTGTCACCGGAGAAGATAACGCGTACATATGTGGCTTCAAGTTTGACACGTCATCATGATAATCATCGCATCAGCAAAAGACGTCCACTGCTGGACATAGGTATTCCCCAGGGATCTTTTCGGTTTTGTGCTACTGGCATCCATCGGATTTCCGCGATGATCACCAGATCGCCGGTCCATCTTGTGGAAGGTCTGCCAACACTTCGGTTTCCGGTCCACGGCCACCACTCTAGTACTTTTACACCACAACGGAGATCAGTTTACGACCAATGTACACTAGAAATGTTTGACACGTCGATTGTATGACTAAAACTATCGTTCTATATGTAATCATTCTAAGTCTAAGCAACATTGCTTATTTTGTTTTGTACCCTCCATTTTGTAATTGAGTAATTGACTACTACTTTCATTCATTATTACAACCATCCCGTCAAGCTCCTCTCATCACCTTCTGCATAATATAATAATTTGTATTCACTTATATAGTACCTGATCATACATTAAACTCAAGGTATTCAAATTAACCGGTCTTCCGGTCAACTGATTTAGTTAATTTACCAAATCTCTGGATAAGCTTTCTATCACCGAAATATTAGTAAGTTAAATGGAATTAGTTTGATGAAGTCGTAGCCTTTTGGGAATATGGCCGGTAATCTACCACTTCTTGTGATAAATTTGACATAATATGGCGATTGTACTTTTGGATGCCTTAAACAGAAATAAAAAACTGGGAAAGAGCATGTCGGACCATGCTCAGTGTAGGAGTCCAAAGTCGTTACTATAAACACGAAAAATTTGGCCATGCAGTCAGCATACTTTCATTCATAGTCCACAGTCAATCCATAATAATTTCATTACGCTTTTTAACTGCAAAAACTTCACATTGCCCATACGAAAAATAATACTAAAAATGCTCTACAATTTTACCATATTCGATATTTATCCTGCAAATATAAATGCTCCAAAATTGGTCAGTTTGTCAGCGGCTAAACTATTTGCTGGAAGGCTAAAATTATGCAAATACAAAAATTGCTAGCGCAATTCACTCTGAATGCGACGGGTTTTTCGCGAATGTATAATTGGTGTGAATTTGAGGTGTATATAAAAGCTTACAAATAGATTTTTAACATGTAAACAATTTTTTCGTCGATTATCGCACGTTTATCGCAGTGATTTTAAATAATAATGGCAAAAAAATGCGTTTGTTTCCTCGTGACAAAAGAGTGATGACCTCAACTGAAAAGAGGGAACAACGTCAGTTTAGCCAAATAATACAATGGGTCTGGCTCATATTGAGTAAAAAATGTTACAGTTTTTATAGTGAACCTGACCGAAAATGCCTTTTTGTACTCGTCGATTAAAATCTGTGTATTAAGATTTCATAGAGAATACTGCAACGTCACTCTTTTCATCGTTGACACTTCCGAAACAACCGAAATAACCATTTCGATACGCTCAAGACAACTGAAAAAATTTGAAAATAGAACTTCGTATTTCTATAATATGTGTCCTTGTTTAAGGAGACTCGATCCGATACAAAATTGCCAATCTATGGCGTTTTGGAACGTAGCAGCGTCGCGTCATCTGTCAAAAATCTATTTAAACCTGCTTCTGTATCCAGGGCATAAAAAAAATAAAAATCTACGGTTTGTGATTGGCTAGTTTTTAGCCAACAGAACAGCACAGTACTGCAACAATTACGGACGCCGTGGTTTGATACAAATGTCGATGTGGTGGTGATTGTATTAATGACTTAAATTATTAATTTTAATGAACCTGTACAAAAAGTATTGTTCACAATAGTGTCATAATCAAGCTTTTTAATCTCGTACCTTACTTAGGCCACTCAGCCTAAAAAGCTCTCTATTATAACAAGATTATGAAAATAACTATTTTATGCTTACCGCTGATATTTGTCATTTGTAGTATAAGTATGGATTTAAATCAAACAGAAGTTCTTATATAAACTATAAACTTTATTTCAATAAAATACCAGAAAATACGTACAAACGCTAAGTAGCTACTTCTATTTTTAATTAGGAAACTGTCCATAGACACGTCATTTACTTACTTTTTACACAAAGCAGCAAAAACGTTAGAAGCATTTTTGTTTATCATTCTTAACAGCTCACTTTATAATTCACTGTCGATGTATTAACCGGCGAGTGAAGTGGTCGTGGAACATTTTAGTGCGTATATAATTTAGTAATATTTGATTTAGTAGCCAGTTTCGAAAAGCATCTCTGCTAAAGCGGTAGGTACCTACCTAATTTTGCCTAAACTACTTGCCGAAATTCTAAGCAATCAAACCATTAATATCATTTTTGATTCATTAACCTGGCAAGAGAGCTGGACGTAGATATTATTTAATTGCAAGGCTCAATCCGTGAGACAAAAATTGTCTGCGAGGTGCTTTGAGTCAGTGAAACTAGCATGTGTTTGCCAATCATAGCTGTCAAATTTTATTAATCAATATATTTATGTTTGTGTCATTATGTGTATTGTACGCGTTTAGCATTATTTTGTTCTATATCTAGTAGTGAGATCCTTTAATTGGCTAAGGGTTTCCTTTTCGGTCTTTTGTTCAAATTGTATAGCTGTTGGATTTCCTTAACATAAATAAATAAATAAATTAGTCGTATTGTCAACGATTTGATAGCTCTTATTTACTTGACACAATAATAAACAATACCATAACTGAAGTCAAGGAGAATAATGGTTATAACCGCCTAGAATAGAGGCCCTAAGAACGTTTAGTTTGCCGAAAGAGTTCGAATTTGAAAAGTGAGTTTTTTTTAGTATCACTGTTTCAACTACGCAGAAAAAAGGTTATAAGCGTTTTTGTGTAGCATTCTTGGAAGCATGAATTGAAACAGGACATGAAATGGCAAAAACAGCTGAATTACGTACATTCCTTGATTGGATATCCAAGCGGATGTGCTTGTTCTTACCATAATAGCAGTTTTCCCTTCTTTTTTTTATGGTATTCATGAAGGCATCTGCGTATAGTTACTACTACGTCACGTATTAACCAAAATCCACTAACTGAAGAGGTATTTCCCTTATTTATACAAAAATTAGAGGGTCGCGATAACGACATTTTAATTTTGTAGCAAGTTCCATAGAACACCGATTAAATGAAGTGGTGACTCTGACATGAAATTAAATAGTCTTAACAACGACTTTTTGATTTAGTAGGAAGAAGCAATGAAGTCCCTCTTGTGACAATGATAGTAGAAGAAGAAAAAACAGGCGTGTTTGTTTCATTTCCTCTTTAGAAAGAAGTAATCTAAAAACTAGAGAAAAATAGCCTTTCCAAAGTTCATCTCATAGTCCGGCTTCTATGCTATGTACTTAATCTATAAGTATAACAGGATATGAAATGGCAAATACAGCTGAATTACGTACATTCGTTGATTGCATGTCCAAGCGGATGTGCATGCTCACCATAGCATTAAATTTAACTGCAGGCAAACCAAAACACGTGATCATGGTGTTGCAGGAAATGTGATTCGGACTGGCTGGTTAGTTTTCATTTGTCATCTGTTGTGGTCTATGGTCTTGGTAAGTTTTTATGACTTTTTTTTTATTTAACTGCAGGCGACTTCTGGGTTTCCCAGTTAGTACCAAATGTATGACTTTTTATACGTTGAAATTCAATTTCTAGATTTTCATACCCAAAGGTCGTCCAACGGGACCCTATTACTAACTGTGGTTGTCCTTGGGAGCATACTTCTTTACTGTGAACTCAGGGACAATCGCCGGTTGGAGTATCATCACTTTACTAAATTAAAGTTGTCTAAAGGGTCTCTGCGTGTTGGCTTTGGCTCCATGTACACCTTCTAAGGATCTGGGACTCCCATACTCTCTTAATTGGGAAATACATTGGGTAACTAAGAAGTGTTTGCCTGCATTGCATTACGAGTGAACTTACTTAACGTTACAAAACTATCACATTTCCCAAAGTATTTGAATGAATTGTAGACATGCACTGCGTTCCTTTCATTCAAATTGGTTCAGCTGTTTATGCTATAGACAAATATCCAAACATCCTCACAAAGCATCACAATTATAATGCCATACTACGGCTCTCGAGCCCTTTTAATTCAGCTCGTGGAAAGAAAGCGGGAGAGCCCACGGTCCGGCCACAAGTAACTAGTAATTAGTTTCATAAAACCCGCCCCTGGCGGTAATTAGTCATAATCATAGTCACTCACGAACATAATCAACACCAAGTGCATTCCTTGTGCGCTATCTAGGTACCCTGAAGACTAAGACTACTTAACTAATACTAATGTATT
This sequence comes from Acleris sparsana, assembly GCA_923062465.1. Classification (NCBI taxonomy): domain Eukaryota; kingdom Metazoa; phylum Arthropoda; class Insecta; order Lepidoptera; family Tortricidae; genus Acleris; species Acleris sparsana. The sequence goes on from OV281288.1 coordinate 4,393,587, forward strand.
ACCGGGTAATAACTACCCCATGACCAGCCATGAAACCAAAGTCTTGGCTCGTACGAAATTATATTAAGTGCAGTGTGGCCCTTGTATCAAAAAGTTTGAAGACCCCTGATCTTTACCATCATTCACATACAATTTTACAACATTAGTGTCATGAAGTTGTGTTTCGTATTATTCAAGATTTTCTCAGGTCCGTCTTTTTTAAGCCATTATTTATGTTTGTGTGATTTCAAATTAACCTTCTCAATAAAATTTAATTTTTGAATTGTCTGAAAAGCTTTTTTTAAATTATATTAATATTTTAGATTAAGCATTACATTCAACTTGGCAATGCTGCCAGCCCTGTCTGTAGCTCATTGGTTGTAGTTGATTAGGTAAGTGTAGCTTTTTGTTAGTTCCGGTGAAGTCTTAATATTTTTTTTACTACGGATATCGACAGCTACAATTTAAAAAATCAGAAAATGTATACAGACAATTAGAACCAATTACAGATATTCCACCTTTAAGCTATAAATAAAGAACAACTGCAAATACAGTCAAAAGCAACATATCTTTACAACCATCACCATTATTTTTTTTTTTTCCATCATCATTTTTATTAAGACCCTGTCATCCCGGCTCATCGACACCTCCGGAGACCCTAGAGCTGGCGCTTACCTTTCCCAAAGGATTGGGCTAGCCATCCAGAGAGGTAATGCACCCAGTGTCTTAGGGACCATGTCGCGAGCGGACCTGCTAGAGGGGGTGTTCTTTTTATAGTGGTGTTTATGTTTCATTTTTAATATTTGAGTAGCTTAGTTTTATTTTATTTTATTTTAAATAAGTTTAGTTTTGACCTTAACTTTTAAATGTAAAGTCCGTATTTATAGTTGAATGTTTTTATTTACCATCACCTCAAATATAAATACCTTTTTATTAGTGGCATAGACGCGTGTAAATTTTTTTGGCGGGTTGGGAACGTTTAATATATATCTGTCACTTTGACTATTATGTACGAGTATTTATGCAACAAATGATTAAGAAACAACAACGCCATATCAACAAGATCAAGTCAAGGGACAGAATAAATATTCTCAATTGAAAAAATCAAATGTTCAAAAAATAGTTCACTTGAAGAAAGCTGGTTCAAAGTATGCTTCATGAATTTATTATTTACTTTTTCATTACGTGCCTTGAATGAAATTTACTAGTTGTTCAGCCTGCTTTATTCTGCAGCTGGTACTACAGCTGTAAATGTTTTCACAGTGTCAATGTCAACATCACCGGATGCACTTTAATAACGCTTGATAGCATCTAGCTGCACTGTTGAATAATACGACAACAAGTGCATAGAGATACAGCACTTAAGACTTTAAGCCTATCGAAGTCATAAATCTTAGAAGACTAGTACGTGTCGTACGTTTACGAGGTAAACACAAGGACATTTCCTTAAGTATTCCTTATTACATTAATAGTAATTATATTACTGATAGAAGATAACGTTTAAAATGTTAATTGCATCATTTTAAGTGACGTGTTTTATAATACTGTCTAGACTTGAGTTTCTCACACTTTTAATGCAAAAAAATCTATTCAAAAAGTTTATATCAAATACTGTAATAAGCATGTTGTGGAAGAAGTTTTGCCTTTTGTTTCGTAATCTAAAATCGTATCCAAAATTTAATCTAGGTACGAAAAAAAATTGCTATTCTGCCGACCAGAGCTCAACGGCAATGCGCTTGATATGGACTTTATACCCTTTTACTTTTACTCAGAAGCAAAAATACCGGGTCAGAGTGCGTTTTTCATACAAACGAGACTATTTCGAAGCCTTGGTTCCTCGCCAGGGGTTTGTTTTGAGTAAGTTATAATGGTGGATACTGCGAGGTTCAATAGAGGAGGTCAAAAGTTCTTAAGATACCTAACTGATCGCACAATCAGTTAACACCACAGCGGGAGAGTTTGGGTCAGCACTTGGATTTCCTTACATTTTATTGCCATTTTAGATGTTTTTTCTGAACAAGCACAATTCCGGCGTTAGCCGCAGATTCATTCAGTTGGGTATCCTAGGAACTCTGGAAGTCCTGTATCGATACTCAGGATATTCATCATCAGATTTCACTAAAAGCATTCAGCTGGTAGGTCTTAGTTAGTTGGAAGATGTTTTATTGTCAAAGACAGTAGTGTAAACAGAAAAAGTAGAAAAACTGAGGAGATTTTTGCCTATGCATCCTTTGCATAGGCAAATATAAACAAGAAAACTTCAACAGAATCGCAAATTACTACTTCAAAAGACTAGAAAAGAACAAGAACAATACTTTCTTACGAAGAGTTACGTGGGAGCAAAAATAGACTAATAATTATAAAGGTAGCAGCAGTTACGATGAAAAAATCGATTTAACATTTCAAAATGTGGTTTTACTCATTTATTTTTGGCACCAGTGGCATTTCGCCAAGTTACGTATGTAGTCTATTGCCACAACAAAAATCACATATACATATACAACATTGCATAACGTGTTGGCTTATCGTCTTCAAGAGTAGTGCTTAAATATTTTATTATATTGGTGACTAATGTATTTCGAAACAAACTACTATAAAAATGTGGTTTTTTTTTGTAGTTTATGGCTGTTGCGAATCTGAAAATATTCCTTATTTTATCTGTATTTTTATTGGGACATGAATATTTAGTGTGCTTGCCTGGACCACTCTTTGATCTACGTTATGTATGTATGTCTTACATGATTATAATTATCTTGAGCATCTTTCTGTCCCGTAGTACTGGATATTATACCTCCCTTAATTTCACCCAGTTTTATACCTAGCTGCTTAATATTCGTGTTTCTGTCTTTTATTAAGGTGTATTTGCGTAACCGACTCCAGAAATGGTGGAGGTTCTCAATTCGGTTGTATTTTTATTCAGTGCACACAGTCGGCACCGTTTTTTTTTAAATTGCGTCGTAGTTTGATGATAGCTTCCTGATTTTGCCGTATCGTCAATTGGACCTGTGCAAGTTACGATTAATTTGGTACTCGTAGACGGATGACGGTGTACTTCATAAAACACATCGTCTTGTATATTAATTAAGGATGCTCACGGAAAGCGTCCGCCTAGAAAAGTATTATGGACACGAATAAATACACGATAGTCAGGATAAATAGCACATGGTTGCCCTTCTCTTCTATGTAGTAAAATTCTATTCTATTCTTCTATTCTATGTATGCATAGGCAGCATGCAAAAATCAGCATTTATTTGTGTAAAAAACATGTAGTTGTAAAAAGTTTGTAACTGGTGGCTTCTACAGTAAACTATCAATATGTCCGCATTAGTCGACAGACCTGATACCAATCCTCTTTTACTGCACGGTCTTCAACTCTTTATCAAAACTAAGAAGATCAAACTTATTGACACTACGTTAAGTGCTCTTGCAGGGTTCATGTCGAAGCTACCTACTGTATTTTAAGACATGTACAACATAAAGCAATAAATAAATATGACTAAGACTAAAACAGCAATAATATGACCATCTTTAAATTCCATAATCAGAGTCTTAGACACCATAATACTGCCCTTGTTACCGGGTATACAAGAACCGTTTTAGGAATAACAGAAATTGAGTCAAGTATTATTACAAGATTTACACTTAAAAATAATAGTACATTGTTGCCTAGGCGCGGAAAGTAAGGGTTTTCCTGACGAGGTGGTTAGCAGGCCGAGCAATAGCGAGGCCTGCTAAAATACGAGTCAGGAAATCCTCGTTTCCGCCGAGGCATACATAATGCTTTTCTCAAACATGTGAGGAAATAATACAAATATATTTTTAAAAAGCAAGTAATTTAATTATGCAGAATGAACGAATGTTACCGACTGTCAATTGTTTTTAAATACTAACCATAGAAATTGGAATGCAAATTCAAAAAGAAACACACGCACTGTGCTAAAAAAGCGAGTAGTTAGGTACCTTGGCTGTTTGGAATTTTTGTTTTGGTGCTTTTGATTTTGTATGCAAATTGAAAGCATTTTTAAGAAAAATATAAATATGGACGGAAAGTGTTTTCATACGTTTTTTTTTACTCCTAGGAGTAAAATGAGGCTCTTTCCGTCCTTGTCTTTCAATCGGAAAACCGTTTTTTCCGAGCATGTTTGAGAAAATAAATAAGTACGTGCAGTTAAGTAAAACCTTCTTATTACGAGTTAAATTAACAGAGATAAAATCAACAGTTGCTGATGTTATTTTGACTAATCAACATATTTTGACTGTCTCATTTAAGGGGGTTCGTGAAGTAATTAATTTCTCGTGGTTAATTTATTGTTTTGGGTCGTTTTTCTTTTTTTGCGATAATAGCCTATCTCTCATTATTTTGGCTCATTAGAATATTGATAATTATCTAATTAAGCGCCTCATTAAAATGTTGATAATTATGTTTATGCGTATAATATACATCCATATTTTGATTTGTCTATTAGTACGAGTACTACTCGTAAATAATCGCGCTCTGTCTTTAACCCAGTTTTTTTAAATAATATTGTTTTTCATAGAATGCCGTGACAGAGTGGTCCTCTAAAAATTGGTCTCGGCCGAAAACGGCCACAGTGTTTCTCATAAACAACATTAATGTTAATGTTAGTAAAAAATAAATACAACTTTTTTCGGAATTTCGAGTACGAATTTAGAGACGTACTTAGTATCTATTTTCTATAAATTGTCAATTATATAATAGCACTATACATACATGCGTACAGGTTAAAACTGTACTCTCATTCTTGGGCGGCTTCTTGGTTGTTTAGGCAATTAACTAATATTCTTTATTAATTAATTGCCTGAAGCTGTTTGCTGCCTCTAACAATTAATGACTTATGAACCCGTATCGTCAATTGGACCTGTAAAAGTTACGATCAACAATATTAGTACTCGTAGACGGATGACGGTGTGCTTCATGTAACACATCATTGACTTGGTAAGGGTTAGTAAGGACGCTCTTTCAGGTTGATAAGTACCCGGAAAGCGTCCGTCTAGAAAAGTATTATGGACACGAATAAACACACTATAGTCTGGATAAATAGCACATGGTTGCCTTTCTTTTCTAATTTGTTCCTAATTTAAAATAAAATCATGGAGCGCGTAAAAGCAACAAGTTTAATCTTGCTAAAATTTCTAGGACGTATACAAAACTACCAAAAAATTACCAGTAGCCTATACATATACGTCCCAATCACATTTTTTTTCTCTTACGACCTTTTTTTATTCTGAATTTGGAATATAAATGTGTGATACGATCTCAACTAATTATATTTGTGAAATAACAATGCAGTTATCTCATTTTTAACATCACGACTAAATTAAATTTAAGCAATTTACGACTCATTTGTATTACATACGTATCAATGCATGTTGACTAATATATATTTTTTCTTTCTATCACGCAACGTCTTACAGTGTTCAGAAGAGATAGTGAAGTTAAGGGAATAGTTCTCGTGGCGTCCGCGCTTAGTGCGTTTGGCCTTCATGAGCCGGACAGGTTGTGGACGTGGTGGCTGGTGTTTGTAAACAAATTACAAATACTGCGCGTGTCTCTCGGTTTAAACATAACTTAAAATGTTATAAAAAATTAACATTTAATTTGTACAAAGATGGATAATTTTTATGCACTTTTGAGGCGGCGTGGACAGTTCATCACTTCAGCTGAACGTAAACAGCACAGGTTGCGGTAGGTACTTATTATGATATATATCGCTCTATAGGACTTACTTAGCCTATTGTTGTACCAACGATGTCTGATCTATTAGGTCTAGCTCCTAATTCGAATTACGTATCAATTACATAACGTCGGTGATAGTTATAAAAACCAAAATACACCTTAACACGTAAGTTATTGTTGGTTTTAATTTTAATTAAATAGGTTGAAGTTATATTACTTTGATCCAATCTTAGGTCTGCGATTACCGTTGAATCTTTGAAAAAATGAGATAACTGCATTGTTATTTCTAAAATATAATTAGTTGAGATCGTATCACACATTAATATTCCAAACTCAGAATAAAAAGGTCGTAAGAGAAAAATAAAGATATCTTTTTCGTTGCAGATATTGAACAGTGTGTCTCGTCAGCAACGGGACAATAGAATGATCAAGATTTTATGATTATCCCAAGACTAACAGAAATATAACATAACCTGCCATATTTGCCAAGTAAAAACAAACTCGCAATAACCGGAGTGCACGTGGTTGAGAAATATGATATAATCCAACAGATAAAACTATTGATTAACAAGTACCAGTACAAAAGTGTCGCAAACAAAGAGAGCCCAGGAACGTAGTTCCTTATACAAACACGGTGTTAAGTGGTATCACTTGTAAGTAACGTGTTAATTGCAGTAGCACCGAACAAAAACTTGCAATCGACTGCAGACAAGCATCATTATCTGCGGTAATTGATATCGGCCAAGCTAATGAATGAAAGAGTTCAGTCAACAGTGAGAAGGCAAACAATGCGATACTCGACACATTTGTAATAATTGTGACTAAATAGCCGATCGTTGATCCAAACACTATCATGTCGGAAGAAAAATGTAAGCCTAAGGAAAAGTTGGAAGAGGACCCACTTAATAAGCCGGATAAAAAAAAGCAGGAAAGAAATTTCAAAGAGAAATTAAAACACATTAAAGACAACATCACTGTTGAACCTTTGCTAGCCGGACTTATTATACCAAGTGTGATCTCCCGTTTTGCGATGGGAAATTTGAACTTGGACAAAGCTTGCAGAGTAAATAAAGGATTCAGCGATGAAATTTGCGACGCGTTGGTCAGCAAAAATACAAATAATTACACGTTTTATGAGCAAGAAGTGCAGAAACTAATATCCTCTATTGATATTTGGAAAGGCGTTATTCAAACTGCGATGCCTTGTATCATTATTGTTTTTCTCGGCGCTTGGAGCGACAGAACAGGAAAACGAAAACTATGCATCTTATTACCTATTTTTGGAGAATTTTTAACTTCAATTAGTAATTTGATTAATGTTTACTTTTTCTACGAGATCCCAGTTCAAGTGACAGTGTTAATGGAAACTTTATTCCCTGCTTTTACGGGAGGATGGGTGACAATGTTCCTGGGTGTGTTCAGTTATATCAGTGACATCACGTCAGAGGAATCTAGAACCTTCAGGGTTGGGATGGTTAACTTTTGCATGACCGCCGGCCTTCCCATTGGAATCGGCGCCAGTGGCTATTTGCTGAAGAACATGGGCTACTACGGCATATTTAGTATGACCATGGTACTGTTCGTAGTAGTTTTATTGTACGGGTGCTTCTGTTTGAAAGAGCCTGGACAGTTTCAAGAAGACAAAGGCCTTCCTGTGGTAAGTGTTATTCGTTTAACCACTTAAGGTACACCTCGTTGTAATAAGGCCATCATTTAGATTAACTTTAATAAATATTGCCCTTTACAACATCTGGTATCTTATCACTATTTTATATATGGATTGCAAATGTCTTTGTTATTTGTGTTTAACACGTTTAACAATTTCATTAGGGTCGAGCTAAGTATATCACATTAAGTATATAATTTAAAAAATACAAAAATTGAGAAACTAAAAACAGTTATTTCCAGCATCTTTTGAGTAACAGCACCAGCTAAAGATTTGTCAGAAGTGACAGATTTAAATAACTTGCCATTTACTTTTACGTGTCTTAGGGCCGTATTTATACTGACCTTGACTGTAATGCCCGTCTCAAAATGCGACAAAAATGACACTATTCCATGGCTTGACGCATCTTGTGACGCGTATCTCAGCCCAGATAAGTTTATAATTAATACCACCGTTTTTAAAAATGAGCACCTTAATTTCTATCAGTTTCTAATATAACCTTTAATTTCCAACAGGTTGAGCGGTCAAAAGACGCAGTGGTATCCTTTTTTGACGTATCACATGTACGCGAAACAGTTTATGTGGCCTACCGTCCCCGAATAGTTGATCGAAGAATCAAAGTCATTCTAACACTGTTCTGTGTCTTCATTCTTTATGGACCTAGCATGTGTATGTATATTTATTTTAAGCTGGATTAGGTTCATTTTACTATGTTAAGGCTATGTTAAGAATTCGTCTTCAAAAATTAAAATGATAAAAATCTCTGCAACAGATATGTTCCTGACTAAGGGGTATGTTGTGTCCGAGTAGTTGTGGGCCTAGTATCGCTGCATCTATACAGTGTGTGGCCCAAAACAGGGGCTCTATAGATCACCGGTAATTACATTATAATGGTCTTACCTAATTAAAATCAAAACTTAACTTTCAGTTTTATCGCAAATTCAATGTAATGCAAACACCGCTAAATCTACCGCGTGTTGTCAATGGCACCCTGTACTCAGACATACCGCGTACCAAGTGACCAAGCGATGATATCGCGACGAGGAAATACATTACCTACGATTTTTAATTTTGTAGGCTGTTTTCTCCAAAATTATAGACTTTGTAATATTAGATTCTTGTGATAGTTAATTGAAATGTTCTAAAGAATCCCCATTTACTTTTTTCGCCCCGGTTTTGGGCCACACACTGTATATCGCGTGTCAAATGTGGATAAAGCATCCGTCACTGTCGTACTTATTTATGTGTCGAAAGGTGACGAATGCACCCAAAATGTAGGTAAAATATACGTCCCTTTTTGACACGTATAACTACAAGAGTGACGGATGCTTTATCTACATTTTGTCAGGCGATAAACGCAACACCACTACGGCCCCTATGGACCTACCTTAGTGGCCTACAAGCGGAAATATTTACAGCAACTTGACATGTATTAAAAGAGACCGCCACTTGTATTACAAGTTACAAGCGGGATTCTGCCTTTTGGTCGAAATATGTTTTTCATCTCTCCTGTTCGGAAAGTTTAATTTGAATGGGTGGATAGCCGGGTGGAAAATTGCGTTTTCATCTCTAGGGTGGAAAGTATTTTTTTTTAATAGTTACGATTGGCCACGGAGTCTAAGATAATTGAGCTACGTCATATTATTAAAATAAAAGATTTTCATATATCTAAACTCGGCTATACGTTAAACGATGTATTTATTACGGCCTACAGGTTCATATGAAAATCATTTTAAGACTGGTCTATTTTTTTCGCAATTACAGAAAATCATAATTTAAAATTATTCCTCTATTCTGCTGCCCGCCATAATGCCGTGATAGCATAGCATGACACTTTTTCTTTCACGTTTCGGCATGGCCATCTAGAAAATACACTACTGTCAACATTAGAAAAGTTTAATCGAGTTGGTCACGACCAAGGAGCTTATTATACAACAAGGAGGTTGAACACCGAACATCCGTTCGAAACAAGAAATTTGACCTTTATTACGTCACGAATATATTCCATCTCTTTCTTTAGTTAGGGTAAGAATGAGATGGAAGTCATGCTCCTTGGCCGTGACCAACTCGATTTAACTTTTCTAATGTTGGCAGCATGTGTATTTTAACTTTTTTATAAATCTAGAAAAAAAAGTTTTCAATAGATAAAGCGGGAAACGAGATTAAATATATTTTCCTCACAGTCGAAATGAAAAGTAGAGTGTCTAGCTCGGGTGAAATTACCCATTTCCCCTCGAACTATTGGCGCTCTCACTTCGTTCGAGCGCCAGAAATATCTCGGGTGAAATGGGTCACTTTCAACCCTTGGTTATCAATCTACTATTTCCCAACCGTTTCATTTGCGAACCCGATATTAGTCTATAACTGTATCTTTTTCAGGATTTATTTCAGTACCATAGTGTAGGACCCTATTAGTAGTAGGTTAGGTTAATTTTTATAAATAAATCGAGAAATATTTACAGTTACACGAGAAAAGGGGGTTGGCAAATTAAACGCTTGGGGAACGATACATTGGCAAGAAATATTTCCGCCTAAAGGCAAAGAGCTGGTAACTTAATACCACTTTCTGAAGTATGCAACGAGATTATGTCATTTATTTTGTATTAATATCCTTTTGTCATGTAATTAGCTGCTCACTTTAGTTCCTTGTCTCTTTATCTCCATTAACAGATTAGTGCAGTAGCTCGAACATGACCTTAAAGTGACAAAACACTAAAGTGTGCAGCGACTTATAACTCCGACCGTAAGTGAAGTATATTGTTTACGTTTCCAGCAGAACACTCGATATTCTACTTGTTCGTGCGAAACCAACTGAACTGGGATATGGTGAAATATGGTCTTTTCACTAGCTATTCCATCGTCTTGCATTCTTTTGGTAAGTCTTCTTCTGATATTGTATTGTTTCTAAATGTAAAACCAACAAAACATTTATTTATTTTATTTCTTGAATTGAAAGTCTAACATTTTTGTTATTGTTACGTAACCTATATGCTTGCTTTGTTTACATTTCCATAGACTATAGTTGTGTTTGTGTTTATTTTATTGATTCTGTTTCCTTTGTGTTGCCAACTTTACCAGGCTACACATTTTATGGTCGTTTGAGACGTTCGAGATAATCTCGAAAAAATGATTGTATTTGATCCTTGATGCTTTTCTATTAGCCTTGTTTTGTGTTAAGTGTGTCACTTTCCATTTTTTCACCAAGCGATTCCAACGGAAGACCAGTGCTGGCTTTACGGCTAGCGAATGCGGAGTTGGGACCGTTTCGCAACAATTTTTCTGTCTTGATAGGTATAGGTATAGGTATAGGTTATGGCGGGCTCTTTTCCGCAACTCGACGACTTAAAAACTGCGCCTATTTTGCGTGAGGGGTTGGTGGTGTTACTCCTGCCAACCCAGTTCTACCAGAAAGCCTAGCAGACCCTTGACGTTGCCGACGGCGTCTGGTAGCGATCTCGGTGTTCCGAGATGACGTGCCCGGTATGTTGCCACCCCCGGGCATTCCATGATGACGTGGGCTGCGGTTTCCTCCGCCGCCATGCATGCTCTGCACAGGGGGCTGTCTGTAACACCTAAGTTGAACAAGTGTTTGTTAAATAAGGCATGGCCGAAATATTCTGTCTTGATATTTTTGTATCTATGTAATGTGGTTTTGTTCTGTTGCGAATAAATGTCTCTTTATCTTTATCTTTATCTTTATATTTAGTAGGAAGTTTTTTTTATATTTATACCTTATCAGACTAAAATAGTGTTGGACAGGACATGAAACCAAAATGACTGAAGAAGTACTTGACTCAATTCATACAATGAGGTAGTTTTAATGCCCTGCCTGAGATACCATTTTCTCAAATCTGAAAACACTCAATACGCTACTGGGTCTGACAAAAATTAGGATATTTTTTTCAAAGTGAATGTTATTAATGTGGAGTTGAACACTAATACAGACACACATACATTTACTTTATGTTTTGCTTATTAGTTTGTCTTGTTATTTTTTTATGGTAAGAAGAAAACACACGATCACTTAGGCCACCTGATGGTAAGTGGAATCTAAGATCCATAGACATTTGAATTCTCAAGACTGCAATCCTATAAGACCTCAAATTTGTTGGAAACCCTGAGGAATAAGATGGAAATGGCTCTATGCTAGGAAATTCACCGGTTGCCTTATCCCCAAACCGTACGTCAACAATGCGTACACTGCGGCTTGTCGGTGGGTCTATATCGTCTGCCATAATCGTTTCAGGTCATATTTATCGCAATCCATAATGTTTTTTTTTAATTGTCACTTTTTCTGATATTTTATAAATTGAACCTAAACTAACCTACCCGTTACGCATTAGATATATTTAAGAAAGTCTAAAAAGATTACGGTTTCAGCTATATATTAATTTTAATTATGTCAACAATGACATTATGACCAAAAAAACAATGGGCTCCCGATGGTGGTAGCAATCCGGACGGACCTCGCACATTGTTTTGTTTATTATTGTCTTCTTTTTGCTACATGTATATGAATAAATATATTTCTTTCTTTCAGAAAGTAAATTTCACAATCAACATTGCATTCATATAACTTTATAAATATCTTTTGCAGGAGCCATGCTGTCTATAACGGTTCTCAGCCGAAAGATGCAAATGGATGACGCTTTGCTCTGCACCATTTCAATCTTCAGCAAGTTGGTCGGGTCCGTGTGGGTGGCTTTTGTCACGAGCGACATTGAGATGTACCTAGGTTAGTACGCAAATATGTGGATGATGTGTGTCAAGATCTCTACCCGCATGTGGATTGCGCGTGCACAATGTCCTATACATTTTTATAGCTGTGGGATATAAACGCGTTTAGCCTAGTGGGTAGTAGTAACCCTGCATACGAAGCTAGGGGTCTCGGTTTAGTATCCCGGTACTTGAGTCTTGCATGTTTTTATGTGTTTAAGTATACACAGATGAAATGAAATTTTCTTCTAGGCGGTGTAGAATCCGGAAATTACTAGTTCGGGAAAATAATTTTAAAGTATTTGCCTATAAAAATAACATTTTTACTACTTTTTTTTACTGTTACTATGTTTTTATACTTTCTTCAAAAGCTAGTAAATAAGTTTTTCTCAATAATTAGTCATAGGATTTTATTGCCCTCCATGTATTTTTATATATTGATCAAGACACGTCACATATATTTTTATCAAAATTTACCGATGTTTTTTTCCATACTTTCCGTGTGGTGACCTTTATTTAAAATCAAAAATAATTATGCCGGTAAATTGTCAAGTTGATTTTCTTTGACCGAATCATTATATAGGCCAAAATGTTGACATTAATGTTGTAAAGGTCTGGTCCATTATTAGTTGTTAGGTTACATGCTATTAATTGTAACGCAATGCCGAGTTAGGTCAGCAGAACTACCCGTGGTTGATTTAGTTAATATGGAAAAACAAACATCAACTCATCATGTTTTGATGTAATTAACAAACAATTGACAGTCAATATTGATATAAGTCTCGTATCAATCATGCATGTTATGCACAACAGTAATAATATATATTATAAGAGCACCAAGTTCATCATCATTAAATTTAAGAGCCAGGCTCTTGTCGGTGGAGTAATTGCCACTTTTATTACCTTTTAGTGACATTTCCATTACTCCTAGACAGGGAATATAGTGCAGTGGTTTCCCAACTTGCCTTCCGCACCGCAGTTTAATGGCCGTTTTTACTCGCCCACTAATATCTTGACAGAAATCCTTCCAGAACCCTCTTCTTCGGCTATCTGCTAGTACTGATGCCACTGCTGCCTGACACCAGGGGAATGCTTATTTAGTGGCGGCATTGACTCGCCACGTCACAGAGTCGTCTTAGGACATATGTAGTTTTTAAAGGAAAATCCGTCCCACCGTTCTAACCCCTACGTCCTGATAACTCTGCCGCTACTTGGTCGGGGACTGCTTATTTAGCACCAAGTTATTTGTAGTAAATATAATATTTGCTGATATGCTACAAATATTTTTACTATTTTATCTTATGTGGCTTTTTAAGTGTTTAAAAAAGAAATCTCTTAATTTGGTTGTATTTTATTTATTTTCCTTATCTCGGATTCCCGATATTGTGATGTAATTCGAATTATTTTCGTTCGTTATAGTGATTGATCCACGGTCGCGCCCTCTTCTTTATTTTTCATCCATTGACGCAACAGTGCATGCTTTGACTAACGGGTGCTGACGCGCCGTGGATTGCAAACACCAGAATAACAGTTAAATCTGTAAAATGTCAGTTCATAGTAAAATGTAATTTCAAGCGTGTTTAAGTTACTTATAGTAAATTGAGTCTAAGTTGTAAGTTATAAGAACAAAAGACTGACGGTGGAGCGTAAAAGTTGTGCATAGGCACCTCAGAGACGGAAAGAGACGAGAAGTGAGAAGGAAAGAAAGCGATTTTAAAAATGGCGGGATGTCATCGAAGGCGAAGCAGGTAAACCTGGACTAGAGCTGCATTACAGAAAGATGGCAACAGATGGAGGAGGCCTTCATCCAGAAATAGAAGACCCTTAGGCGCCTGTTAGAGGTTCGCTAACAAGCCTCCGACGGGTCGACCTTGGTTGGACTTCGTCGCCAAGCCGTTTGCAAAGCCGTTGGATTTTTTCGGATAGACGGTCGGCCGACCACGCGACAGCTTCAGTGTGTTCGGAACTCGCGGACGGATAACACGTATACTCGTAACACAAGCGCCGTCTTGAACAAGGTCACGCTGTTGGAAAGGCTTGTTGGCGCCCATCTAACAGATGCTATAATTAAAACAGTACATAGTATAAATTATTATACACCTAAATTCAAATTAACTCTTAAGGAAATAAAGGTTGTTTTTGTTTATTTTATTTTTTATTAATCGAGTCTAATTCTTTACAGTACCAGTTGTGGAGTTTTTCAACGCTACTACCTTCACGTCACTGCGTTCAATCATATCAAAACTGGTGGAGAAAGACGAGATAGGTATTTCACCTTTAAGAGTAAATAATAAAAAAATATAGGAGAGCCTTTATTTCACATTGTAGAAATACATCTAGTTCCGATGCCGAAGAATTATTTTTTGACAAGCAAACCTTTCCTCAACCACAACTCTTTTTGGTATCTATTTGTCGGATTTTTCCCAATGTATTTGTCTATATCATTATCAAAGGTCATACTTTATAAATCGCTGCATAGATTTACTTAAATATCGAACGTACATAAGGCTGGCTTAGGTTAGGATAGTTATTGAACTATCTAAAAAATACTGCTCATATCAAAAAAAAATGCTTGTGATAATTATGACTTAAAAAACATTACATAATATCATACAACACGTTTTTAGATTTGTGGGTAATTCTGTAGCTCTGCATACCCCACTCTGGGTATGAAGCCGTGAGTTTATGTAAGTGTGTATGTATGTGTAGTTAACATTATGTAGGTAAAACTATTTTATAAAAAATACTAGGAGATCCTGTATTACAGATCACCAGGTCCCTGCGAAGTGTATTACGACCAAAAAAGCAGGCAATATACACGCAAAACAGACCATTTCCTGTCACTTTGAACCAATTTCTTTTTTATTTCAGCTAAAGTGAACTCACTGTTCTCCTTAACGGAGACGGTAGCGGCCCTGGTGTTCCACCCGCTGTATTCCTGGACCTACATGAGGACTCTGAACGTGTTCCCAGGGACAGTCTTCATCATCAGTGCTGTGCTTATAGTGCCTGCTATTGGAGTGCTCATGTAAGTCTCTCATATTAAGTACCCATACCAATTTATTAAGTCGCGAAGTCACGCCCTGGCATGCTACTAGAGTCGATGTTGCTCGATTTATAATGAAGCGGTAGGATGAAATTGAGATTAGTTGTAATTTTAGTGATCCACACAAGGCGTCAAACAGTGCCTTAAAAAGTCTTCCGCGATCGAGCAAAGTCCGACATGTTGCTCTAATGAGGAGGATTTCTCATAACGTGGGCGTGCCTCCCGAAGGGAGCGTAGAAAAATGGTGGGCGTAATACTTTATAATATTGAAACAAAACAACGCATAACACTACAAATAATGATGATGATGATTATGATGATGATGATGATGATGATTCATTGATTGTGATACATTCGGTATCTATTTCACAACGCGACGTGGTTGTTGTTAAGTTAATGTGCGTTTTGTTTTTATCAGGAACAAAATCAAAGGGGGCATGGAAATAATTATGCATTGTTTTAGGGAGGTTAGGAAATCATGCATTAAAGCATGCGATAGGAAGAGAGAAAGGTACAGCTTTTGTTAAGCTAAATACATCGCGAGTGGCGTAAATAAGTCAATTGCAACAAATTTAGAGCCCGATAAGAATTGAGAGCGCCTAGATACAGACCGTTACGTAAATTCAATACAAATCAAATATTACTCACTGCTAATCGGTCAAATCTATTGTGAAATTAATCACTTATAATGATAATTATCATCCGCCGTGTGTTTTCCTCCATGCCTGGCTAACCTCGAGCTGCATCTAGAGAGACGTTGGGTAAGGACCAGATGGTACTTTTATATCATAGATAATGGGTAGGGTACTAACTAGTGTGGGACCCTACATGCGTTGACTTTGGCTGAAAAAAAAGAGAATACCAGGGTGTCGACTTCGAATAAAACTTCGGTTTAAAGATTCTCTGTCTTAGCAAAGGCAATTGGCTAATTAACGTCACACGTTATGGAAGAGCTGGCTACTACCACTTTCAATGAATAACCATTTCTTTTCAAAGTAGAAATGCTGCCAGTACCTTGGGCACAATGATACGATGGTCTTTTGTGATATTGTAATAAAATTAAAATAACACGATAATTCTAAAAACAGATTACCTGTTTATCGGTCACGGAAGTTAATTTGCTACCCATTTTAAAGAAAATCTGCTTGAAGATGTCATTGTCATTAGATATGCCATTTGTAATCGATAGGAAACTCAACCTTATTGTTGTAGAATGTCAGATTGACTAAGGTGGGTGACAAATTTATTTCCTTGACTGTACCTTTTCGACTGGCTTGACTATTCGTCGATGGTTCAATTATATACGTATAACAGGAGCCCTAACATGGCTGCCTTTATCGCGTAACGTAGTTTGTAACTTTCAATAAAAATATTAAGTTATATTTATGTTTCACTTGTTTCAGGATGTTTTATGTGAGGGTAAAAATCTCAACGAGAGACGCAAGAAAGACAGCGCTCGAAGCTGAAGAAAAGAAAGATGCCGAAACAAAACCAGAGCCGCTAGACTTTTACAAACCCGTAGAACATAAAGATCAAATAGACACCGTCATTTGAGAAATGTACCAGGAAAGCCAAAAGCACACTGTGGCGCATGCACACGCTTCAGACGTGAGTCACGTGGCTCCACTAATCTATCTGCGTCTCCATAGCAACTGATGCGCACATGGTAACCACTTGGCTTGGATCAGTTGTTTAGTTGTGTGGGTCAACGACGTGCACTCTGTGCCGAAAAGCGACCTAAGCCGCAGTAGGCAAAAAGCATGTATGTATGTAGTTTATTCGTGCGCTGCTGTGAGTTGAATAAAGTCTCGCGCGCGGGCGTGTGCGTAGGTAGACACATCTGAGCGGGCCACGCATATATCAGTAACGTCATTTTGGGCGTAGCGTCTTTGTGTGCTGCTTCTGAGATATCTATACCTGTACCTTCAATTTGATGTGAAGTGAATTTAAACCGAGGTGCGCCGCAGTGGGCTTCCGACTCAAAAAGAAGAAAACGGGTTGTTACCGCGGTATGAAACATTTTGGGAGTTCCTAATATTTCTTCAGTGTTGCAATAGTCATATCCTTGAAGTGATTATCTAAGAAGGTAATATTCTTGTATATAATTATAGTTAAAGATAGGGAACTAAACTAGGGGTATTTCCTAAGCATACTTTGTGTGAGTCGATAAAAACAAGGAAATCGAATTATCAGTAGGGGAAGATGGGGTGGCCTCATACACTTTTTACTTTAAGAATTGTTAAAAAAAAACTAACTGCTATTTCAAAATGAGATGAATGCTACTTTATCATCCACTTATTTGGCTATAATAATTGTATATTTCAGTTTGGATACAAAGCAACTGTGCCAAGATATAATAGTTTTCCCAAAAAATGAGAATTGTACGAATGCACCCCATACGTGGGGTGGCTTCGTACACTATTAGTTTTTCCCAGGATTTATTAGATTTTCAGCTATTTCACCTGTTTCAGTCATCTTTTAGGCATATCTCACTGATCTGGTTTTGTGATTATAATTATTCTTGATATACATTTTTTTAACTTTCATGGGGTGCATTCGTACAGTATATAATTACATACATTTTGACTGTACGAAGGTACCCCAACCAAAACGAACCGAAAAAAAAACTAAATAAAAAATAACTGTTAAAGTAATCCCAAAACTATTGTTTACATATTAATCTCAAGCATCTAATTACAAACTATATATAAATAAAAAATCTAATACGAGTAAAACTTATTAGAGACAGACACATTCAAAGGAGAACCAAAAATTACTTTCGGGTCGCGAAAACACATATTAATTATTTCTGGCGAAAGCTGCTGCCGCACTGCCATCGCTTTTTGAGGGTAGCCTACGCATATGAGCGGCAGTCACGCATACAAATATGAACGCTTCAGCATGTTGCATAGTCGAGATATGACCACTGTACGAATGCTCCCTTTGTACGAAGCCACCCCATCTTCCCCTATATTATTTAAAATCTGCAATTAAAATAATCCTCACTCCGTGATTTGTGAATTTATTAACGTTTATGGTCAGTTATATATCCCATTTCCTAGAATTGGAAATTGACATTTGTAAAAATTGACGGGTCATTTACATAGATATTAGATATTACTCAATATCTATGTCTCCGTTATCAACCGGTTATTTATTCCATAGCAACACAAGAACTAAGCCTCGTTTCTACTGGGCAAACCATATTGCCTTATCGTTATCGTCTTAAGATCTATCGTAACATTAACAATACGATAGAAAGTATGGTTTTACCTAATAGAATAGAGGGCCTGCTGTGTCGAAAAGGCTGGATGTAGCGAGTTTTATAATTTAATTCGAATAAGATGGAATATATTTCACCTTTGTTTTGTAATTATAAAATAAATGTTTTTTACAATAAGCATTACAGTTGTAAGGAATGAAGCTGTGAGATCTATTTTAAGGTTATATAGGGGCATTTAAGCATATCATCCTATTAGGAAATTATATAAAAGAGAGTTTAATTTTGTATTGTGATGACATACATGCTTATTTGAATTAGCTGTAGTTGATACTATCGAGTATAAACCTGGTGCAGGTCATCGCCATGTTAGTTTTACAAAGATTTATATCAATGTATGTTTCAAATCCCCCCCCCCCCCCCTTCTGTGATATTTTTTCACACGTGATAAATTAATAAGCGCTTAACCGTATGTATTGATGGCCTTAGTATTAGGTAAATCATATTGTAACCTATTTTTCCCCATAAGTAGGGTACACTCTCTAACTGGCAACACGGGACCACAACAGGCAGTACTTCGCACTTTAGGCTTGCATATTTGTGTGACT
The DNA here is from genome assembly GCA_923062465.1 of Acleris sparsana. NCBI lineage: Eukaryota > Metazoa > Arthropoda > Insecta > Lepidoptera > Tortricidae > Acleris > Acleris sparsana. Next base: position 4,412,520 of record OV281288.1, read on the forward strand.
ACAAAGGATAGAGATAGGATAAGGTATAGCACAGAGTTTGCTCGTTAGACCTAGCTGTTTTGATAGGACCAGCGCCTTCTGTACTTATACTATTAAAAGATCAGATTTAGACCGGATCTAGTTTTGAGATTTTGGGATAATCTCGCCATCGTAGATGTTAATCTAAAGTTTATATACAGTACCCCAAACTTCAAACAGAATATCGAATGACACACATGACAATGACAATGACATTCATCTCACAAGGTTCTAAGTATGCTCAACATTTTTATTGGGTGACTGTACATATTCTTAATGGTTTTTTTGTGCAATAAAGAGTTTACATACGTACTATCGAACCAACGGAACCCTGACCCACCATGGAACCTTGTCACAATGATTGACGTACGATTGTCGTATAGCTTCGTATGACAGTCCTAACGTCAATCACTGTGACAAGGTTCTATGGTGGGTCAGGGTTCCGTTGGTTCGATAGTACATACATATATACATACATACTAGAAAACGCCCGCGAAGGATTAGATTATATATCCGCTACTCCACGCAAGAAATAATTTTTGGAAATTCATCCCCAAGGGGTTAAAGTCCCCTTGGGGATGAATTTCCAAAAATCCTTTCTTAATGTACCCAAGTTATGCATCTACAAGGGGTTAAATTCCCCTTGGGGATGAATTTCCAAAAATCCTTTCTTAATGAATCCAAGATATGCATCTACACTAATATTATAAAGAGGAAAGATTTGATTGTTTGTTTGCATTGAATAGGCTCAGAAAAAACTGGACCGATTTTAAAAATTCTTTCACCTTAATTCTCCACTCTGACCGGTCTTGTCCTTTTCGGAGAGCCTTGGGGGGAGGCTTATGTCCAGCAGTGGACGTCTTGCGGCTGACATGATGATGATAATGATGATGATTAGATTTCCACATTATCCCTGATGAAGGTAGGCTTCTTTTTATCCCGAATAATTAACGGTTCCCATAGGAAGACAAAATGCGAATTCTAAGTGGATGCAGTCGCTGGCAAAAGATAGTATAATACGGGTATATTAAAGAATATTCACTCAGTTTCTTCAAATAATAATAAATATTTATTCTTACAAATTTTTACGTCGCATTGCCAGATCAGGACAAATAATATTTGGAGCATACTTTAGCTATTGCGCGTTTAAAATAAGATAATCAGGCTACAACAGCTCGCGCTTACGTCACCCGCATTTATAAATTGCCGCAGTAAAAAATCTCAGACTCGATTTTCTCAAATTTGACCCCGATGCTGTGAGAAAATGTCCTTATGATGGGAGCAGGGCCTAATATTATTCGGCATAACCTAAATAATATTGGTATTGTTTGTTTTCTCAAGCGCATTTTCTATCCTCCTCTTGCCTTTCTAAGAAAGAAGGAAGCGAAACGTATTGATTCTCTGGAAACAATATTAACTATTATTTCGGCAATGTTCAGAAGATTAAGTCCTGTCAGATAGGAAGACTGATAATTAGAATGAAGTATTTGTAAAAAGGTGTTAAAATAAGTTTAGATATAATTCAAAATGCATAAACGAGTATATATTGTTAATCTTTTGTTTCATTAAACATCGAGAGTATTATTTTCGATAAAACTCTATTAAATAGATTTGAAGGTGATATCTCTAGAACGGCTGAACCATTTTTTGTAAGTTGTTAAGTACTATTCAAATTAACCTATCTCTTTATATAATAACCCCGTTCAAATCGGTTCATCCGTTTGGTAGCTAAGATACCACACACAGACACAGATAATACAGTAAAAATAGTATATTTTGGAGGCAAAATATGTACAACACTGAAACTTAATCTTGGCACTAGAAATGAGGATCTGCCGAGTACTTTCAAAATTTAGGGGTCGGGGGGGTATTTGCAGACGATGATTTTTTTCCATTGTATTTTTTGCGCTGAATCGAATGAGGCCAGTAGGTAACTACCAATTTGTTTGAAAAATTTCTCAAGAGAAGTTAGAACGTTAAGCCACTTTTCATTACTATGGAGGACAATTTCTCCCAACAGGTTGAGATTGGGCAGCAGCTAAAAAAATACGTGTCTATTATTTTAGACTACTCTCTAAAATATATCAAAGTAAAGCAAATCGGAGCCGGACATCTGGGTTATTTGTTAGTCAGACATAGACTACCCTAATGAAAAGTTCTCTCTAAAATAAAATTCTGTTCGAGTATGAAAAAATTACCTACCCAAAGTATAATGTCTTTTTTTTGTTATTTGTGCAGCTTAAAAACTTAAATACAAGCTTACACCCCAGTAAAGTAAATGCAAACAAGGAAATGAGGTTCGTCGATATTATCAAGTGGGAGTTAATACATACTTGACAGAAAATCCCACTATCAGCAGACAAAGGCTTATCAAGTAATATTTGATATCAGACAAGCTAATTTGTAAAACAGTCAATAATGAGAAGTCGACCAGTGAGTTTTACAGTACAAACGTTGTTATCATGGCGGAAGAAAAGAAATCAATGGAAGATCAAGAGGAAGATCCTTTAAAAGGACCAGAAGTTGAAAACCCACCTGAAAATAGAACTTTCACAAATACACTAGTCAATTTTAGAGATAACATCACAGTAGAACCGTTGTTAGCGGGACTTATTATACCCAGTGTTATTTCGATGTTCGCAATGGGAAACATGAACTTGGACAAAGCATGCAGAGTCAACATGGGGTTCAGTGACGAAATCTGCGACGCATTAGTAAAGAAAACAAGTAAAAATTTCACATATTATGAAAGAGAAGTACAAAAGCTCATCTCGTCTATTGACATTTGGAAAGGATTGATTCAAACAGCGATGCCGTGTGTCATCATCGTATTTCTAGGCGCCTGGAGTGACAGGACAGGGAAGCGGAAAATTTGCATCTTGTTACCTATTTTTGGCGAGTTTTTGAATTCGATCAGCAACTTAATTAACGTTTACTTTTTCTACGAGATTCCAGTGCAAGTGACAGTTTTAATGGAGACTGTAATTCCTTCGTTTACTGGAGGTTATGCGACAATGTTTCTAGGGGTGTTTAGTTATATCAGTGACATCACGACAGAGGAATCAAGGACCTTCAGGGTTGGTCTGGCTAACTTCTGCATGACAGCTGGTCTGCCCATTGGAATTGGTTTAAGTGGCTATTTGGTCAAAAATATGGGATACTATGGCATATTCAGCATGACCATGGTGATATTTTTTGTAATTCTTATGTATGGGTGTTTTGTTTTAAAAGAGCCTGACCAGTGGTTGAGAGACAAAGGCCTTCCTGTGGTAAGTCAAACACTTTTTTTGTTCAAGTGGTTTATGTTGAATTCGATCCACTTACTCGGTTTGTATAATTGCGCTTAATCTAATCTTCATTGATTAATAAATGTGAACGATTTTACGTATCTCTGATATGGCAAGACTTGTACAATGGCCTGATTAACCATATTGCAATTTCAAATACATTTAAAATAAATAGCTTTGTGTTAAAGCATTTCTAATGAAAAGCCTTAGTAAAGGTTTACTACAACATTCCAAATTGTGAGTTCACCTCCGAATTTATTTACAAATGTTCTAAATTAATTGCGAAAGAGCAATGAATGCCAGATGTCTGTTAGTAACCTAAGTATTGATCTCGCACATCGAAGCGATTTACTACAACTACACTGACCATCGTATTGCCAAACAAAACGTTTTTAAATGCTTTATTTGGAAACTCTTTTTATGGCAATTGGAAGACAAACGAGCACACAGAACTTCTGATGGTAAGTTGGAATATGAGATAGATAGACGTAACCATTTTAAAGAATTATAAACTTGACAGTTAATGCGTTCCCTACCCTAAGCACTTAGATGAAATGCCTCTATGATAGTTATTTAACCAATGGTCTGATCCATACACAAAAACAGATAGGTAAGAGATGAATTTATAATTATTATTGATAATGAGTTTGCTCTTGTTTAACTTTTGCCCTTGGAGGATGAAGACTTTGTTGACGATGAAGCAAGGTTTTCAGAAGATACCTTTCACCCTAGCTTTATGCACCGATTGCACTTGGAAATACAGACTGCGGAAATGCATGGTTTATTGTGTATGAGTGGGTAATTGTTGTGACTATATCAAAAACAGAGCAGAAAGGTTATTATGACATGGCTGTGCAGTTTATTTTGCGGCGAGCGTAAAGTACAGAGCTATAGTAGTTACATAGCTCGTTCTCTTTCTCAGCGTAAATTGAACGGCATAGCTATAACATAATACCTCCTCAAGTATAATATTCCAACAGGTTGAACGTTCCAAAGAAAAGGTGCCGTTCTTCAACATATCTCACGTCCAGGAGACAGTGTCAGTGGCGTCCCGGCCGCGCGATGGAGAGCGCAGAGCAAGAATTATACTCACCTTGGTCTGCGTGTTTGTGCTCTTTGGACCTAGCATGTGTAGGTAAAAGTATTTTATATCAAGGAGAATGTAATAAAATACACAAGCCACTTGATGTGGAGTAGGATCTGAGGTCTGACTACAATCCTGAGACTGCAAATGTATTGCCAAACCGGTGGAATGCGTCCTACGCTAGTTATTTCACCAGTGGTGTTAACCCCAATCTAAAACACAATGACGGAACATTATTGATTGGAGGCAGGTTAAAGGAGACGTTGATAGCGATCCGGACGAATCCTGCTAAAGTCCTTCAGCCACTAAACTAGGACTAGGTTAGATTTTATTACTATAGTCACTAGGGTGAATCTTAGATGGCTACATCCAGCAGCAGCACTGGAGCCCTACATTAAAAATCGAAGTTCAAAATTACACTATCTCCATTCCTTTCTGTCAATATAGTCTCAAATACCAAGTAAAGGCTAGCCGCGTTGTAAATTTTAAGGGTTCCGTACCCAAAAACTGTCAACGGGACCATATTACTAAACCTCCGTTGTCCATCTGCCTTTTTGTTAGCGGGATGTATCTCATGAACCGGAATCGCTTCAAATTTTACAGAGTGGACATATTTCAATGGAAGCTATAACAACAAATTATTAAAAGAGATACCAATTATATTCGTATTACTGTTCGATAAATCGCTGTATCTATTGGGCCATAACAGGTTGCACTTCAAATTCCGGCTCGCATTTGGCCAGTTTTAATTCAATTATTTGGTATCGTACATACATGAAATTCGATTTAAAATGTCCTTTTGCATTTTCAGCAGAACATCACATACTTTATTTATTCGTTCGTAATCGGCTCAACTGGGATATGGTGCAGTTCGGACTCTACGCTAGTTATTCTATCGTCTTACATTCCTTTGGTAAGTTTTCTTTTACTTATTAACTTACCTTTTACCTCCTTATTCAGAAACGCACTATAAACCTGTTTTAGTAAAATAGCACAAAGTGCATGCCTTTGTAGAGTACGGTAGCCAAAAAACGGAACCCTTATAGAATTTTACTCAAAAACTAACAAGAGGTACAGTCAACAGCATAAATAAATGATCATTTATGTACCTTGTCGCTTTCAATCGTTTCACAGTTTTGTATGACATTTCAAACACGACGTTAAAGTGACAAGGTACATAAATGATCACTTATTTATGCTGTTGACTGTACATTGTTGAAATTTAGAGTATAGGTGTCTTGTAAAGTCGGTACCTACTTAATTTGGTAGTTAAAAAAATAAATATTTCTAGGGGGGGGAACCTTTGGGGAACACAAATTCACATCAGAGTCTCTATTTTACACGATAAAGCCATATTCTTTGACGTGTTATCGTATTGTCAATGTTACGAGAGATCTTATTTACTTGACATTAGAATAGAGGCCCAGGATATTCCAACTGAACAGTCCTTGTGGCCAACTTTGAGGGAGGCCTATGATGTCTTTTGGCTGAAATGATGGCGATGATGATGATATCAAAATATGTTCACTTCAGAATTTCAACGTCTTTTCCAGCGGCCATGTTTTCGATAACGGTATTAAGCCGGAAGCTTCAGATAGACGACGCGCTGCTCTGTTCCATTTCCATCTTCAGCAAGTTCATCGGGTCCATCTGGACGGCATTCCTCACGACTGACGTCGAGATGTACTTAGGTACGTACAGTCGCGGTATGAAGTAAGAAGAATTAGATTTGTATTTCGAGCAACATGGCTCATAATTACAAATACCTTATAGACGTAGATACAACTTAAAACTAACACCAAGGCGAGACAACAGCATGGTCCTGTTTTGCCAAAATTGGCGTGGTGTTGCCAAGTCAGGGCAGTCGACGGTCCTCAGCCTAAACCACACGTAGCGAAAGACCTTAGTTGGAACACCGCCAGACTGCATCCAACCTTCTGACACGGGCCTTCTTTTATTTTCTTATCCTTTATCCACCAAATGTTGAATATTGCCAGCACCAGGTTACTTTTTCAAGGTCATTATTGTCTTGAAGGCGTGTATTTATATTATACTGATATATATAATAACGTTGTGTATTTATTTAAATTTAGTGCCCGTGGTCGAATTCTTCAATGCAACGACCTTCACGTCATTAAGATCGATCGTGTCCAAGCTTGTGGAGAAAAATGAAACAGGTAAATATCATACCATAAATATAAAAGTAGTCCCCAGCCCTTTAGGACTTTATGTTACCTATTGCCTCTCGGGCACTAGGATTGCGTCAATGCGCGTCGCTTGATAGTTAATACGCACTTAATATTAACACGGGAACGGCGCACCCCGGACTAAATCGATTAATGCGTCCTATTGAGTTTGCTTGTGGTGGCTCGCGGCGCGTACGAACAAAGCACGCACACATGCAAGCCTTGCCGCGCGATGTACATTTGTTTGAAGAGGAACTGTTTATACGGTATAAATGCTCTCCGTTTGACGATAAATTAAGCATTTGGTAACGAAATGTATGTTGACGACTGTCTCTGAGTTAGGACATTTAAACAATTCACGTCTAGTTACAATATAATTATTTTTAACGAGATATTCACTGCGTTTCCAGTTGAATGTAGTAAGGATTGAATTGTAATGTAACATTTGTTAGAAGGCTCTAATGAGAATGAATAACATTTGCAAAATTGCAAATTGCTGTTAATACTTGCATACACATTCTGATTCTATACTAGCCTAACAAGACGTTAGAGACATCAAATAAGATTTTAGTTGTATAAAAGCCAGTCAAGTGCAGGTTGACTCGCGCACCAAGGGTTTCGTACCGCCGCACAGTAGGTATTGTAACTAAGAATTATAATAGGACTCGTACGATACAACCAAAATAAAAATGCATTTAAAGAAAAACTGACGCCCCCCCCCTACATTTTTTTACCTGTTAAAGAATTCGTGGTAATAACACATATTCTACACAGCTAAAAAATCGCTATCCTTTACGGTTTAAAAATTCCATCTCTTTTAAGTTAGGACAGATGAACGGACGGATAGCGTAGACAGCGTTGAAATACTATCCAATTTATGTTAACTAAAATATTTTTTTCTAGGTTGGCTCTCTTTTTCTTAAGTGTAACTAATTCGTTCTTTTTTTGTTGATTCTCCAAAACTTCTCGCATGTCTTCCAGCCAAAGTGAACTCATTATTCTCACTGACGGAGACGATGGCTGCCCTGATGTTCCAACCACTGTACTCCTGGACCTACATGATGACCCTCAACGTGTTTCCAGGAACAGTATTCATGCTTAGTGCCGCCTTCATCGTACCTGCTTTCATCGTCTTGATGTAAGTATGCATTAAGACAAGTATTTAGAAATTAAAAAAATTATACCCGATTTAGGCACTTGTCCCACTGCTGAATAGAAGCGATTAGCTATTGACTATTTTTTCGCTCAAGAAGCGAACAAAAGTGTTTCCGTGTCAATGAAATTAACACAAAAAAAAAGTCTATCGCTAGGTATTCACACTGTCGGTGAGAACTCTCTCCACTAGTGAAAAACATACCTATATTAATCATTCTGATAAAATATAATGAATGAATTAATTAATAAATGAATGAATGAATGGATGAATGAATGAAATGATATTAGAATGAATGAATGAATGGATGAATGGATGAATGAATGAAACATTTATTCGGCTATTGTGCAAGATTACAAATACAATTTAATAAAAAATATAACAATAATCAATTTAAACTACCTATAGAGTATTACGAAAAGGAGGTGGTATGTCGTACCACATTCTTGCTGGGGCGTACTTAAAGCTTCCTAGAAATGTTTCAGTTGTATTGGGACTGAAAACATAGCAGTGCAAGGTGATTTTCGTATAATGGTGTTTCGTCATCCAGAACCCAGAAGTTTGCTATCATAAATTTAGAACCTGTAAGAGTCTGCTCCAAACTGGCTGGCATTACGATTAAACAGGTTTTAATTGAAATAGAAATAGTTGATCGCTGGCTTTACACACTTCCCGCTCATTCTTCGGCGGTGGAACACGTGCCTTATTGTTAATGATAGGTCATATTACTAGAAGAATACATTAAAATTAGTCATTCATAAAACGAAACACCCAGTTTAGAACTTGCGGGTAAGAACCCGCGTGTCATCGGTCCTACATTACTATGGGCGTCTACCCGCTAAACATAAAAATGTAACATCCGACGAAGCATTTAAACATCAGCTTAGAAACCTTTTATTGGATCATCCATTATACTCCGTCGATGAATTTATGACACTTATATTGTAAAATTATTATTGTTTGTTTGACCTTTACTTCTTGCATATTGACTTCGGAAACTGACCATTTATTTATTAGTTGATTATGTACTTATTAATGTTGTCTTTGATTATTTGTGTGTTATTTTTATTTTATTACCATTTTATTATTTTTGTATTAATGTTGACGATACCAATGTAATTTCATATTTTTTGACATGCAATGCAATTGACATTGTAACATTACATTGATGAATAAATAACTAAACTAAACTAAACTAGAAATTATCTCCAAATTCAATAAAAGGAGAGCAATTAAATTATTGACACTACCGTGAGTCAATAATTACAGCCACGGCCTGCTCATATTATTATTTCAGGAAACTGCCCGACTTGATTCGGACTGGTTAGGGTCCTTTACGAGTATAAAGGAGTGTTATCGCTGGCGTAGACTCCGTATAGTTTAGAATTAAAATATGTTAGCCATTTTCCTGCAATTTATACATGAGTAAAACCATCATTCATGGCAGATAATAAGTTAATATTATTAGAGGAATTATAAAACAAATGTATGTGCGTCAATTTGATTCTTAATAATGTTATAAATATTTACCTCCATCTCTTTCTGCTGCAGGAACTTCTACGTTAGAAATAAGCTTGTAATCAGGAAAATAAGGAAAAGAACACGGGCGATGGAAGTTGAAGAAAAGCAAGATGAAACCAAACTGGAAACGTTACACATGTATAAATAAAACTTAGATTATAAGGATGATAGATACTAATAAGTAGCAAATTAAGAAATATTAATAAACATAATACGCGAATTACCTCATGTACTTGGATTTTTCGTCAAGTCATTACTAACAAAAATCAGCATGGCGTACCGCCAGGATCAAACGCAATATACGAAAATTTTAAAACGGTAATTTATTACTGGCTAAAAATAGTTAAAACAAGTAGCCAAAAATTACTGTCTGGACCGTAAATTGAAATGTGTCATCATCAAGACGTCAACTGCTGGACAAAGGCCTTCCCCAAGGTTTTCCACAACGATCGGTCCTCTGCTGCTGTTATCCATTGGTTTCCCGCGACCTTTATAAGATCGCCGGTGCACCTTGTGGAAGCCCTGCCGATACTTCGTCTCTTGAAGGGCTATTACATAACTCAATCGCATCGTGTTCATTTTTGAAAATGGAAGTCTTGCTGCGTCCATTGTAATTACGATAAATTAATAAAATACTTAGTAATGATCAATCAGTAAACGTAAATGTTTTGATTTTTACTGTTTTCAAGCACTTGACGATACATTTCGTGATCAGTTACCATGAAGTCTTTGTTTTAGTATAGGTCTCCACTTACCACTTAACTGTTAAGCAACTAAGTGCTTTAATAAGGCAATACAATAAAATAAAACTCCTATAAAGATTTAACGTTTTTTTAGCAATGTCAAAGCAAACGAGCACCTATAGGCCACCGAAGTGTGGGTATCTGAAGTCCAGTCGAAATTTTACTCTCGGGCAGTGGTCCAACTGCTTTTTCCAATTGACCAATAATTTCCATTTGAAAATCGAATTAACAGGCTCGATGGAGCTTCTATTTCTGGCTGGTTTGGGACTCCGGGGCAGCTGAACAACTAACATAACCTAAACCTACCTCATATTTATGATATTATTTTTGGACAGTTGGACAGAGCAGTTGCCCCGAAATTGAAATTTTCATCTAAAAACTACAACAGCGCTGCCAACTTTGAGAAATCAAACAGAATGCCTTAGCAAGGATACATTCAATTTCATAAACATAAACCTCCATTGTTTGATGTTAGGTTAAACGGAGCGTAAGAGTACAAAACTACCCACCTCACACTTGTCATTTGGTGAGAACTGTCAATGGCAGTGCATGTTTAGATTATTATTTTTTAATACTTTTTCCTGTTTGTTTCTCCAATAAATTTAATTTCAAGTGAGGTGACATTAAATAATAAATAAATAAATAAATATCTGGGGACAATGTCACACCAATTGACCTAGTCCCAAACTAAGCTCTAGGCTTGTACTATGGGTACTAGACAACGATATAAATACTTATATAGAGAAATATATACTTAAATACATAGAAAACACCCATGACTCAGGAACAAATATTCGCGCTCATCACACAAATATCTGCCCTTACCGGGATTTGAACCCAGGACTGCTAGCTTCGGAAGCAGGGTCACTACCAACTAGGCCAGCGCGTCGTCAAATTGATTGTACATCACTGGTCAGTCATGTCAGCCGAAAGACGTCCACTGCTGGCTTCCCCCAACACGCTTTCCACTCAGACCGGTCTTGTGCTTTTCGCATCCTCCGCGGTCCCGGGATCCTGACGAGGTCGTCACTCCATCTTGTTGGAGGCCTACCTACAGCTCGTCTTCCGGTCCGCGGACGCCACTCCAGAACCTTCTGACCCCATCGGTCATCAGTCCTGCGAGCAATGTGCCCCGCCCACTGCCACTCCAAAAATACTCGAAATGTATGGAGATGACATAAGTCCTCGATGTTCTATCACCAACTTACGTCAACTCCATACATTTCGAGTATTTTTGGAAACCTTAAAAAGTTATCTAACTCGGCTGAAAAGCAGTTTAGAACAAACAATAAAACCAATGACGATTAGGAGAAACCATATTATTGATCGCGAATGACACCCAGCTGCTAACTGTACTCATCATAAAAAAAGAATGTCCATACTGGGGATCGAACCCGGGACCGTCACAGTTGGGCCTCTATTTATAAGGTAAAACTATATTGCCTTTGATATGTTATCGTAATTGTCAACGTTAGCTCTTATTTACTTGACAGTAATGGCGGCCGATATGAAAACAATACGATGACAGATCGAAGCAATATGGTTTTACTCAATAGAATAGATTCCTTGTGGATTTACCATTCAAAATGCCATTACACTATTTAAACCTTAATTATTCTTCTAAGTTTTCGAACAGCTTGATAAGGGCTTAAATCAATTACATACAATTCTTCGTGATTTCGATTTTCGCCAACGATAAGTCAAAAACAACTTGGGTCAGCCTTCTGACACTAAACAAAATAGTACAAAAATAGTACAAAAACTAATTCACAATTTAATCATTATTAATTTTAAAGGGCACTTACTTCTAAACGCTTAAATATTGCTACATAATATGAAACAATAAACACCCGTCATTAGTTTTAACTGTAGGCAAATAATCATAATCATTAATAAATAACGATACAGTCGACTACCAAGGGATGTATCTACTTTTGGAACTGATTACAATTCAATAAGGTTTAGAAGTGGAACCATCTCTTTGTAGTCTACAGTACATAATCAAGCAAAATAATGTGATTTGCATCAGATTAGACAGTTAGAAGAAAGACAAGTAATTATTATCATTGATATCTACCAGCCATTGTAATGGACTGCTAGATTAACATTTAATCTCTCGATAAACGTGAAAGGAACAAAACGTGGTAGTATGTGGGCCGTTCAGATTAACAGAAGACGCTCAACTGATATCACAAATTTATTAATGACTCTATTGTGAAACAAAAAGCAGCAATGACCACCGCCAGTGAAGCGGAGACCGAGCCATTGAGGATCCCAGAAGCATCGAAGCTGAGTTTCAAGGAGCGCTTCAGTCATGGCTTGAGTCACATAACAGTTGAGCCAGCCGGTATACTATTTATAACCGCCAGTATATTTTCAGCAGTATGTTCCCAAACTCTTCAATTAGAAAAAGCTTGTCGGGTCAATCTTGATCTTGGAGATGAAATCTGCACGTCGCTTAGAAATCAAGACTCGGCCAACAATAGCATATATGAGAAACAAGTGCAGCAATATATTGCCTCCAGGCTGGCGTGGAGAAGCGCCATTCAATCCATCATACCGTGCTGTATTCTTATTTTCGTTGGAGCCTGGAGCGACCTGACCGGCAGAAGAGTTATAGTGATGATATTTCCCGTAATCGGGGAGGTCCTACAGTGCATCAGTAACATAATTAACGTTATGTTCTTTTATGAATTACCTGTGGAAGTTTTAATATTCTTCGACGCCTTTTTCCCTGCTATTATGGGTGGTTGGTCTACGCTATTTCTCGGCATGTTCAGCTTCATTGGAGATATTACTTCCTTAGAAAACAGAACTCACCGATTGGGGTTTGTCCAGTTCTTCACGTTGGTTGGATTACCGATAGGCATGGGTCTCTCCGGTGTGACTTTGAAAAAATTAGGCTATTACGCAGTATACGGCACGTCATTGGTTGTTCATGTGATTAACCTTTCATACTTAACGCTCAGGATCAAGGATCCACCGCGATCAAAAGAACAACAATCGGTAAGTTAATTTAATGTAAAGTAAGTACGTAACTTTATCCAGAAATTCAAATTAAAAGGGGTTTTTACCAAATACCCCCTAAAAACCGAAACCCTTATTAATTGATTTGATAGTCCATCTATTCGTATATCCAAGTTATTTCCGGATTTAAAAGCATTTCGACACGGAATTTATTTCACCGCAAACGGTTTCACTTGCATGACTACTTAGCAAGTTTAAAAAATAAATGGTCTCATTTAAGAGTAACACTCGCTTCGAAATCAGTCTAATCTCGGTATACGACCTTATTCTACTTTGGTCGAATGTAACCTTAGAGCAATAAATAGTCATAATTATGTGCTCATGATTAAGTTTATATTGACCAATACTTCCACAACAAAATGAAGGATTCACGGAAAGAACATGTCTAGTCACATTAGTAACTTTTTAATATATCACTATTTAAAACTTAGGAACCATGTCATTTTGTACATAATATTCGAGTAGTGGTTTTTTAAGGGTTAAAAAATACAAGTTATATAAAGATTTATATCTAAAAGTGAGTTATGGTATATAGGTAATAGTTCATTCCGTCCTCTACATGTCGAGATTCAAAATTAAATCAATAGTAATTTATTAATTTAGTCAAACCAAACAGTCATTTACATAACGCTGATTCATGAAAACAACTTACTTACTATAATAAAAATGAACTAAATAACTTTCGTACTACGTCTTTGAAATCATTTATACAGGTACATTTCTTCTAAACTGAAACTAGGTATACAAATTTAGTATCATCATAAATATAAAAACTTTTTGAAAATCGCTTTTATATCGTCTAACCCGGAATTTAGGCGCAATTTTACCCCTTTTTATTCATAAACGCACATTAAACCTGTTTTTGATAAAGTATTCTTTGTCTCTCTGTCAAAATAAAATGTCACAATGAAGGAATGAATGAATGAATGAATAAGTTTATTTGTCAAAAGTGGGTGTACAACATGGTCTTAAGTTATAACATACGCTCTCCACAATTGGCCAATAGACTGGCGTACTACTCGAAATTAATTTCACGAGAAACCACGCAGTTATATTAACTCATGTAGGAACTCATTAATGCTATAAAAATAATTCTCCATTGTATTTTTTTTAAATATCAATATATTCTTACTTTTAAGAATAATAGGTAGCTTATTTCCTACACACTGTAACACACAGCGCGTAGGTATTTTTGGAACTTAGTGCCAATTTTGCAGCTGGCTTATGTACGTACGAGAACACAGCTATTGTCTCGATAAACTGATTTTTATATTTATGTACAAATGTTATGGATAAGGACAAAGCATATTTTCTAGCTCTTGCGTCAAGCAGCTGTCAAGTCAAACCAGGCGATTTAGCAGATGCGCAAACCTACCACCTATACACTAGTTGTTTATTATGCTAATAGTAATAAATAACAAACCGTGACGAAAACATTCCTTCTATTTTACGCTCATTCGGCAAGAAACAACTAAAGTACCTTATTATAGTGCTATTTCTTAGCTGTTAAGCGCGGCTTAAAAAATAAACGAACATGGCTAATAAAACTAAAGAACATCTTTGTGAAATAAAACCTGGAAGTTAAGGAAAAAAGAGAGGGTTCAACTCAAACAGCACAAAGCAAAATGAATTCTAGCGAAAATCTGAAGAGGTTTTTCAAAAATTTCACGTTCGGACCGGTGATGATTTTATTCCAAACATGCTTCATGGTAAGATTAGCTACCTCCCAAAACGTTATGCTAGAAAAGGCATGCCGTGTAGATTTGACTCTGGGTGTCAAATTTGTACCCAAAAATACCATCACTACGAGGAAATTCTCCAGAAGTTCGCAGCTCCTAGTTTAAACGTGAAAGATATGACAAAGTTAATCTCAAGTCTATTGCTTCCATGACTTGGCGTGTTTTCTGATTAGACAGGGTACATGAAAATCATACCGATTATACAAATTACAGCACAGATACTTGCTTGTATAAACAATTTGATTCACGTTTATTCCCTTAATGAAACTGGATTGTACTTTTTTATAGCTACGGAAGCATTACTAGAAGCAGTGGGTGGAGGTTACGCTTGCATGTTTGTGGCAATATTCTCCTACATTTCAACTGTAACAAATGCTGACGAGAGAACTTTTCGTATCGGCTTAATATATTTTTCTCATTCAGTCGCTGTTCCCATCGGCTTAGCGATCGGCGGTCCCCTGCTAAAGTTCTATAGATATTACTGGTGCTACAACCTTTGTTTCTGCTTGCATCTCATAAATTTTGTATATAACGTATACTACATTAAAGATGCTACCAGAAGCAATTAACAAATGAGGGTTAGCTATGTTTTTTTAATTAAATATCGCATACTTATACACACAAGGCCATAAACTGGTTATTTTCTATAGTTATTTAATAGTAAATCGTAAGTAGTTGGTATTAACACATTCGTATTTATATTGTTTATCGTCCATAAACTTAATATTGAGTATGCTTTTATTAGATCATTTTTAAATTAAACACACGATTGTGAATCAAATATGCCTACAATATTAACAGGCGATTTCACCAACACTTACTAAAACAAACAAACGAAAATAAACAACACTTTGTTAGCTCGTTAAAGTTTAAAATATTTGCGGTTTATTTTTATACTCTTTTGCATAAATATAAGGAAAAAGAAGAAGCAATTCAATATTTCATTCATATGGTCGTCCAGTAAAGCACAATCTCCGATCATTGCGTACTCATCGTTATTAAAATATTAAGAGCTATGTTCTTGTTGATGACGTTATTACTAGTGTACTTTTCTATTTTTCATCGTAATCCTTCGGACAAGTAATTGGAGATAGCAGATAAACATAAAAAATACTATGGGACCCAGTCCGCAAGAGCACTTTACACGTCAAAAAGTCATTACTAGCGTTTAGAAAAAGTACCGCAAGAAACTACGACTTTTACGATGATTGTCTTACATTACTTCAATTGTAGCCGTATCCTCTTATTCATAAATGCGCCATAAACCTATTGTATTAGTAGTATTTGCTGTCACTTTCTGTCAAATTCAAATCATAACTTGCAAGCTCATCCATTTAAACCAATACTTGGCCCGCAATTGCCTACATATTATATATACGTACTATTATTGCACACAGGTATTAGGCGATGTTATCGCTACATAACGATATCTTTCAGGCAATAAAGACTTCGAGCTAAATATTCCGATGCCACAATGTGCAATAGCTGATAGTTTTAAAAAAAACATGCCAAATTTAGAGATAATGAAGATGATAATAGAAGTGTAACCTTTATTAGACCACTTTAAACAATATCTTTTTTTTTTCAGCACGACGGCAAAGGACTACCTTATTTTTTACGCACTTTCTTTAACCTCTCTAATGTCAAAGAGACCATTCAGGTAGTATTTAAGAAGGGACCTAACAACAGGAGATTTCGCATGTGTGTGCTCCTGTCAATCGTGAGCATCCTGTTTGGCCCAATGTTTGGTGAGTTTTAACCAACCGCACTAAAAAGTCAGTTTTATTAGCAATCCATTGACCAGTTGTTTTAACATTATTGGACCGGGAGCTATTGCAATGATGCAATGTATTACGTAAAACATGCGGGCTGTCGACCAATGAAACTAAGCTTTAATTTTAATGTGTTTATACATTTATTTTAAAAAGGACGCAGTTCTATAAAATTTGAACCAACGCCTGATGATGGGACTCTCAAGGACTCGACGAAACTCCTCAAAATTTAGAGGTTTTACTATGATTTCTAGAGTATCTTTTCCCAATCATGTACATGATTTCGGTGATATTCTGAAATAGAAGAAACAGGGAACTGTCTCACAGGAAATAATATGCATTTAGATTTAAAAAAACAAAAGTACTGGCGGCCCTGCCAAGATACACTACGATAACTAGCGTTTCTATTCGTTTATTTTTAAACGAATCGCGTTACTGGTAGAGACGTGATACGAAAAGTCACGTGATCTACCAGTGACGCGATAGGTTGAAAAGGAAAGAATAGAAACGCTAATTAACGTAGTGCATCTTGGCAGGGCCCTCTGAGCGGGAATCGAACCCGGCGATCGTATTTTTTTTTTCTAAAACTCAGTTTTTCATTTATTTTGCTTCAATACAAATCAGCCCAAATACCTATTATACTTTTAATTACTGTGATTCATGCTGCAACAGCAATAATTCGAGGAAAAGTACAGACTATACCATATAACTTTTTACCTGTAAAGGAGAATGGGCAGAAATGTATGACTTGTCATCGAATATCCTTTTTCATTCTACCACGATTTTGTGTAGCGGGAAACCTCAAATAACTGTAAGAAATATTTAGAATATCTGGATCATCGCTTCGCCTACATAAACGACGTTAGCATAATTACTTTGAAACTCCGCTGTCTTTGCATGGCGATAACTTTTTCACACAAAGATTTCGAACTACCTGCCATAGTGATAGTTTTACAACTTTTGTTAGAATTACCTACCCGGTGATATATCGCTTGTCCTCATTGGTCATATCCAAAATCAAGGCGTTGGTTCGTGAGAACTGATTAATTTTAACTCTTATACTTAGTTATTTTCCTAATTCCCCACACTGACCAATTTGCAGAGATCATCTTGTATAACCTCCAGTATTACATATGACATATGAAAAGGAAAAATGGTAGTAGTAGCTTGTTGTGTGCACACCTGTGTAGGTTAAGAATCGTATGATTATTATCTAAAGCTATTAATATGTGGTTCGTGACAATACAAAAGATAAATGTAAAGTAATCTATATTGATGGCAGGCATTGTTCTTCTACACTATATTCGATCTGTGATAAAGTGAATACTTTGTTTCTATACATTTACCTAGCAACCAAATAACTGCAGAACAAAACAATGAATACAGAAAAATCTATAATTATTCATTGCTTGACATACCTGTACGTGGTCAAATGTATAATTTTAAATCCAAAACACGACAAGTTTTTTACTATTTCATTATTTCTGATCTTCTACGTAGACTCAAACAAAATCATCGACTACGCAATCCGAAAACTGACAGGAACCTAAACATTCTAACAATATTTGTCGTTAATGAATCCATTCACGAACAAAAAGTTATATTTTAAGTACCTGTTGGCAAACCTAAAATAAATAAATTCAACCGTGAACTAAACAAACACAGTGCCACGGCTTACTCACGTATTAATGTCAGGAAACGGCTGGACATGATTCGGACTCAGATCAGGAGTACTTCATCAGGGAGTGCTCTAGCTTGCGCAGTTTTCCGCCCTCTTAAAGAATTTTGCGGGTGGTAGGACCTTGTGCGGGGTCCGTCCGGATTGCTACCACCATCTTATCCATTAACCTACCGCCAAACAGCAGTGTTCGCATTGTTGTGTTCCGGTTTGGGGATAAGACAGCCGGTGTAATGACTAGCATAGAGGCATTCCATATTAGTCCTCAGGGTTGGCAGCGCATTTGCAGTCTTAGGCTTGCAGTCTTGTGAATGCGAATGTCTATGGGTCACAGTTTCCACTTACCATCAGGTGGCCTGTGTGCTCGTCAGCCTTCCCTATGCCATAAAAAAAAAAACCGAAATATATCCAGCTGTTTCCTGAAATGAATACATAAGTAAGCCGTTACAGTGTTTATTTGTTAGAAGTTGAATTATTTAAAATAAAATAAAACCTACAAATTTAATACAAAATCTCGTTCGGAGATTCATTGAATACGTCGTCAGTAAAACATAGCAGCATTTATTTAGTTTGTACACAGACTCACGTTAGTTTAAATTTTATAATTTCAACTCTTAATGTTTCATTTCAGGTGAGCTTGCTATATTGTATATGTCGACTCGGTACCGCTTTGGGTGGGACGAGCTACAGTTCAGCATGTTCCAGACGTTTAACTTTGTTACGCATACCATTGGTAAGTTTATTTTTGTATCTCATCCCATAATACATTTTCTCTACTTGTTCATATCTAGGAGCTCACTCCCGTAAATCTTCACAGGGAATAACTCTTTAGATTTAACTTACAATTAGATAAGTATCTGGAACGCGCTTCTACCAATCCTCATCTGATACCTACCTACCTAAGTTAGACCAAAAGATTGTTCTCAATGAGAATTGGCAGGAGCGTACTCAAGATACCAACCTAAGTTAAGTCAAAAGGACTTTTCTCTATAAGGATTGGCAGGAACGCGCTCCCAGGTTCCCACCTAGTTAAATCAAAAGGTCTTAATTTAACTAACTAGGTGGGAACCTGGGAGCGCGTTCCTGCCAATCCTTATAGAGAAAAGTCCTTTTGACTTAACTTAGGTTGGTATCTTGAGTACGCTCCTGCCAATTCTCATTGAGAACAATCTTTTGGTCTAACTTAGGTAGGTATCAGAAGCGCGCTCCTGCCCATCATAAAGAACAATCCTTTGGACTTAACTTAGGTTGGTATCTTGAGAACGCTCCTGCCAATTCCCATTGAGAACAATCTTTTGATCTTACTTGTGTAGGTATCAGAAGCGCGCTCCTGCCCAACATAAAGGGCAATCCTTTGGATTTAACTTAGGTTTGTATCTTGAGTACGCTCCTGCCAATTCCCATTAAGAACAATATTTTGATCTAACTTAGGTAGGTATCAGAAGCGCGCTCCTGCCCATTATAAAGAACAATCCTTTGGACTTAACTTAGGTTGGTATCTTGAGTACGCTCCTGCCAATTCCCATTAAGAACAATATTTTGATCTAACTTAGGTAGGTATCAGAAGCGCGCTCCTGCCCATTATAAAGGGCAATCCTTTGGATTTAACTTAGGTTGGTATCTTGAGTACGCTCCTGCGAATTCCCATTAAGAACAATCTTTTGATCTAACTTAGGTAAGTATCAGAAGCGCGCTCCTGCCCAACATAAAGGGCAATCCTTTGGACTTAACTTAGGTTGGTATCTTGAGTACGCTCCTGCCAATTCCCATTGAGAACAATCTTTTGACCTAACTTAGGTAGGTATCTGGAGTGTGCAGGAGCACTGATGCCTTTTATTCATTTTATTTTAATAATCCTCATATTATTAAAATAATATTGGTTTATGTAGACATATTTATGATTGTCAAGATATTGTCAAAAATACTACATTTATGGATTTATGACTAGTCACCATTACATTTTTTTTACTATCTGGAACCTTAGTGATGATGCGTATATAAAATAATAATATCAACTATTATAATTTCGAGGCATACTCGGACATCTTATCACTTATCATCATAAGTACTTGAAAATCTTTTTTATTGCGTTGACAGCTAACCGTTTCATTGTGCCACTTAATTGGGGTATACCTATATAAGAGGAATAGGTAATTTTAAGACACCAATTTTATAAATCTTGTATTTGACCCCAATAGTTTTGTTTTAATATCTTGATTTATTTAGCAAATATTTTATGGATTTTAAATTTGGCTTGGCATTTTCTAATAAATTAAACAGTTAAATGATATCTAATGATAAAAAATGGTTTTAATAGCGTATTAAAACGTACTATTTCAAGCGGTTTTCGCCTAACCCGCAAGATACACCTAGGAGGGCTTCAAGCCGAAAACGAAAGTCAAACAAAGGTTTAATTTACTTATGTCGAAATGTCCGAAATAGATGAATATTTCAAAATCTTAATAATGCAGAACGGCTTTAAGACCCTTTTCATCGCAATGGTTTTCAAATTAAGTACAGTAATTGTAAAAATATGAACAATCCCAATGGTATATTAACTTCTGCCGTGACTTCATCATAATATCAATAATCCTTTGGGTTATTATTCGTCGGAGTTCTGAGGAAATGGTCATCACTTTTTTAATCCCAAGAAATTTTATTTTATCACAAGTGGCTTTGCTGTGGCCGCCACTAGTTACGGACGCATTTTTCATACATTTTGTATAGCATCGGGGTATACCGAGGGGGAACAAGTGAACAAGAACGTTATCAATGTAATCTAGGGTCCTACAAACACTTAAAATCCCTCCCTTTTTTCACAGAATTTCCTCAGAAACCGTATTTATTTAGATGTTTTTCGCTTTCGTTGTGGGTCCATTCAACCATTTCAGGAGCCCTAACATGGCTGCGTTTATCGCGTGACAAAGTTTGGATAAGGCATCCGTCACCTTCTGACACGTAAATAAGTACGACAGTGACGGAAGCTTTATCCACATTTGAAACGCGATATACTTTTACATTTTCATATACTTCACATAGTATTTGTTTAAAATGGCTGTTAGATCCAGGCAGATGCAGTTAACATATAGACAGACATGACAAGAAGAAGGAGAAAGACATTTATTCACTAACCATTAGACATACAAATACAAATCATTAAAGAAAACAGTGAAGTTAACAAGAATAGCACAAAATTATAAGGGTCCCATTCTTGCCATTTGACTACAAATACCTAAAAATCAAATATACTTCCGTTTAATACTCGTACATCCTCCTTATGGCGCCATTTCATCAATTTGGCGATAATCCTACAATCTATCAAATAACATTTTCCTTATCAACAATGATTGTTTACCCTACTCTACTTGATGTGATGGCTGACTTATTTCAATTGTGCACGTTTTACGGCTTTAGGCTATATTTAACCAATCTTCTGGGTTTCCATAGATAGTGCACCCTCATTATTAGCTGGAGAGAATCTGCTGTTAATAATGTAGAATTATCTAACTTTAAATACCTATCTCTATTCTCCTCGTTGAAAACATTTTGCTTTGATATTATCGAATATTTTTAACTCGGCCGGTGTTCACGTGAAGTATAGAGGTATCGTTATCGTTATATGGTATACGTTGATAATAGGCTATTGTCCTAAAAATCTAATAAGTCCGTCATTTAGATTATCAAAAAATATTGAACACATAATTTTATCTTTTGTCTTTTCAACGCGTTGAAGTTTCGCGTGACGTCACGCCGTGGCACAGTTTATCCCACGTTGTGACGTCACGACCCCCACTCCCGAATGCGCGTTATATTTTTCAGTTCTGATTTATTTGAAAAAGCAAAAAATACGTGTTAAATATTTTTTGATAATCTTACTGACAGACTATTTAGTTTTTTTTCCTCATTACACACCCCTATTCCATAATAATATGTCCAATACGAAACGGTACAATACTGTATATTGGTATTTTCAGCAACAAATTCAGCATTTATTTGCGGTCCCACCTACTACGAGCGTCTACCCGCCGAACTCAAACGCGGACCATCTGACGAAATATTTAGGCGCCGGCTTAGAAATCTTTTGTTGGATATCCCAGTCTATTCTGTAAATGAGTAATTATGGAACTTGACATGTAAATAATATCGACTTTTTTTTTTGCTTTTTTGTTTATGTTCTTCGTATTTGTGTTGACTTTTACCTACTATTATTATTTAATTATATTTCTGACGACCTCAATGTAACTGCATATAATTTGACATGTCATGTAATTTATACTGTGTTATATTGAGTAATAAAATCTGAATATGAATCTCAATCATTCCGAAATTATAATTTGGTGCAGTGGAAATGATGTAGACAACAGATGGCCACCGGAACTCCTCCATGGTACCTATTTCCAGGGTGTCAATAAGATATCTCGATTAAGATGGTTAGCTTTATTACAGACTATGACGAATCGCATTTCAATATTTTTAGTATATTTGTTGTTATTATAGAAGTTGGATTACGTATCATACATAATAATAATAATAATAATAAATTATTTATTCACAAGAACATGGGTACATAACATGATGGTACAGGATGGTAAGGAGTTCCAACATATTCTGCCATAAGACGGCGTGTAAATATCTAGTAATTAAAATAATAATGTGGCTTAATTAAATGTCAAAGAATAATGTCAATTTTCATTTTTCAATTAAATAAGATTGTATAGCTATAGCAGAATCACAGAAAATATATATGTTACACCTAAGGATACAAGGCGCTACGTGTAGTACATATTATAATCACTGCAAAGAATAAAACATAATGATCACAAAAGTCCTAAAATATTTTCTTTTTGCTTTTTGAAAGGCGTTTTTATGTGTTTTTTATAAACATGTTTCGTTGATAATTTAATAATAAAAATATGATTAAATCACTTTTTTTGGTTGCCGACTAGATTTGCAGTAATTAAATCTGAAATTTAAAAAAACTAAGTATCAAGCTGAGCGTAATTCTGTCACAAGTTTGCCGCGCGTACAGAGTTTATGTTGCTTAGATAAATATTTATCTTTAATATGTTCGATACAAAGGTATAACTTACACGTTTTCAGGTGTGGTGGTTTATTTCACGGTATAATATTCATATCACACAAAGAATAATAAATATATTTACTTAAAATTTGAATACTAGGCGTACCTACTTATATAGCAATATACATAATAACATCCAAATCTCAGGAACAAAAGTTTGCGCTCACTCCTCACAATTAGAAAATTATTACAATTGTCTCTTCTATAAGTATTTTATTTCAAGAATTAGAACCAATTTGCAAAAATATTTGCCTATATTATGAACGACATCAAAGGAAACGTTTTCAAATTGGACCAATATAAAATGAAGTATCTATTTAACCAATTCTTTCCAGCCTGGATTGAATTTGTCTCCATCGTCCTGGCATCATTTTACTTAGCTATTTTGCTTTCATTTACAGGTACCGTCTTCTCGCTGATCGTGTTCAGCAAGATCATGAAGGTGCATGACTCGGTTCTGGGAATCATATCCACCCTCAGTAAAATCGCCGGTTCCTTTGTCTACTGCTTCGCACCTACTGCGCGAATCTTCTATTTTGGTAACTCTTACTTGGTTACTTTTTGGGCAGGTCACACTGCTCGTTGAACTAGAGTAATACCTATTAAAGGCAACACCATTTATGAAAGCCATCGCTGTATAGTCTGTTTCAATTGAAATTGCCAAAGATGTAAACAAATTAGTACTGTTTGACACATAACCCCAAATACTCATCAAGCGTGTTTTTATTTAAAATAACGTATAATTAATAGTTATTTTATCTTGAACTCTATGTGAAAGTAAATATCAAGTCATATGACCTCACTTGATCTTTAAAAGCACGTGATTATCGAGTAGTAATGGTAAATTGGTTCGTTTGATTGTGTTTACGTCTTTGCCAATTTCAATCGGCACAGAGTATAGTTAGCTCATGGGTTCTACTCGGGAAAGCAATATTTGCTTTTGACATGTTATTGAATTGTTGATAACTGTGCTGCCATTAGTATCAAGTAAATAAGAGTTATCATAACGTTGACAAACGATAACATGTCAGAAGCTACATTGTTTTACCAATTGGAAAAGAGCCCTGAGATAAGTGAATTGACAACACCTTACAACACATCTTTTTGACTTTATTATGTACTTTTGCCTAAAATTGTTAGACTTTCTTTGTTGACTATAGTATCTATACCTAAAAATGCATTCCACAAACAGTGAATAACGGATTTATACTCAAATTATTTGAGTAAAATACATTCAAATTACATATGTTATGAACAACAAGTCTCCCAACGGCACTCTAGGGTTTTATTCTACTCGATAAAACCATATTTCTTTTGACATGATTGACAGTAATCGCGTCCGAGCAATATAGTTTATCGCTTATGTATATCATTACTTTATAAGATATCTTTATTTGTTCTGCTTCAAAATTATCTACAAATAACATACTCAATCTATATTTTTCAGCTCCTCTGGTAGAAATATTGAACGGCACGGCCTTGCTAGCGATGAGATCCATCGTATCAAAACTGGTCTCTACAGACGAATTGGGTGAGCAAAATTGTTGTAAACTATTTATATTTAACTGTTTTACATACATACATACGCTACCTTCACGCCTTCATTCCCAGAGTGGGGTAGGCAGCCTTTTGGCGAGGTAGGTCATCATCGTTTTAAGTCAATTTCGAAGGAAATCATGTTCTAGGTTAGTCATCTTTTCAGCAGGTCATGTTCGTTTCGAGACAATTTCGAGGGACGTCATGTTCTGGGTTAGTCATCTTCTCAGCAGGTCATCTTCTTTTCGAGACAATTTCGAGGGACGTCATGTTCTGAGTTAGTCATCTTCTTAAATGGTCATCTTCGTTTTAGGTCAATTTAGAGGGAAGTCATGTTCTGGGTTAGTCATCGTCGTTTTGAGTCAATTTCAAGGGACGTCATGTTCTGGGTTAGTTATCTTCTCAGAAGGTCATGGTCGTTTTGAGACAATTTCGAGGGACGTCATGTTCGG
The DNA here is from genome assembly GCA_923062465.1 of Acleris sparsana. NCBI lineage: Eukaryota > Metazoa > Arthropoda > Insecta > Lepidoptera > Tortricidae > Acleris > Acleris sparsana. The sequence goes on from OV281288.1 coordinate 4,437,796, forward strand.
GGTTAGTCATCTTCTCAGTAGGTCATCTTCATTTCAAGTCAATTTCGAAGGACGTCATATTCTGGTTTAGTCATCTTCGTTATTAGTCAATTTCGGGGAACGTCATTCCTGAGTTAGTCGCCTTCTCAGTATGTTATCTTCGTTTCAAGTCAATCCGAATCCAATATTCATTCATTTTGGGAACCAAGATAGCAACCGTCAATGGCATCTTAGAAAGCGTCATGGCATTTGGCAGTAACCAATCTTAAATAACTAGCAACTTGTGTAAGGTCTTACCGGATCTCTTCTACCATTTATCATCAACCTACCGCCATACAGCAGTGTTCGCATTTTTGTGTTCCGGTAAGATAATCCGTAGAAATTACCAGCATAGATACACTCTATATAACTCCTCATGTTTGGCATCGCATTGGCAGTCTTAGGAAAACAGTCTGAAGATTGTAGTCTTGAGCAGCTATGCAAATTTTCACGAGTCTCAGATCCTACTAACCGGATCCCGTGGCCTAAATTCTCCGTTCCTTAAAAATCTTGAAAATTTTCAAATAAAAGAGATATTTATAAAAAAATATATTATAATTATTAATAAAAATAAATAAAATAAACATCTGAACTCAAATGCAATTCTCCTTTTAGATTCACCGCAGCTAGGTTAAAAAACATTCAACTTAAATATAACTAATTGTTACAGGTATTAAAAACACAAATCGTTATCCCTTACTGTAAGTAGGTACAGTCAACCAATTTGATTTCTAGGTCACTATGGACTATGTTAAAGTGACGTTGTCAACCAAAACGTAAGAGACTTCCTATGATTTGGTTTACAACGTCACGTTGACAAAGTCCGTAGTGGCCTAGAAATCAAATTGGTTGATGGTACGTACACGAACGAAAATAAGTAAAATCTAACAAATTATAACAAATTGGAAATGTTATTTTTTGACTTTTCTTATGATAAAAATCATTCAGTTGCATGGATCCAACTGTACTATAGACGCAGTGTCAAGTGAACAAAAATGATAGAATCAAAAAATATCGTTTGAATCGCTTGAATCTGCGTCCACTGCTCGGTTAGATCCATTATTAGATGTAGCTGAATCATTTCACCATAACTTTTCAATATTCTAAGTGGCCAATTCTACTCGTATTAACCTAAACTAGTAAATGTCAGACCAGCGTGTACGCGTGAGTGTATGTTTTATCTACATTTATCCACCGTTGTAAAGGCAACCATAATACGGAGGCTGTAATGGGAGTAGACGTCTCTCTCTCTCAACTGATAATGAAGATATATATAAAAAAAGATTGACTGTTGAGTTTTTGGCCTACTTACTGAATAATCATCTTTCATGGCAATATGTGTTTGTTAGGTCCCTCAAAATCCCTCAAAATAGACTGAACAGAGAAGATGACTAAGTCAGAAAATGACGTCCCCCGAAATAGACCCACTAAGAAGATGACTAAGTCAGAAAATGACGTCCCCTGAAATAGACCCACTAAGAAGATGACTAAGTCATAAAAAGACGTCCTTCGAAGAAGACCTACCGAGAAGATGACTAAGTCAGAAAATGACGTACCTCGAAAAAGACCTACTTAGGAAATGACTAAGTCAGAAAATGACGTCCTTCGAAGAAGACCTACTTAGGAAATGACTAAGTCAGAAAATGGCGTCTCCCGAAATAGACCTACGTACGAAATGACTAAGTCAGAAAATGACATCCCTCGAAATAGACCTACTAAGAAGATGACTTAATCCAGAAAATGACGTCCCTCGAAATTGTCTCGAAACGAACATGACCTGCTGAGAAGATGACTAACCTAGAACATGACTTCCTTCGAAATTGACTTAAAACGAAGATGACCTACCTCGCCAAAAGGGTAGGCAGAGCAACATAATTACCAACAACTCTAAAAACTTGTAATTGTGTAACCGCATTTTGCGCTACCATGCTTAAATGTTTACCAGTGTACCTGTATTAGTGACAGGTTTCAAGCCCAAATCGCCTAACAATAATACAAGTCTTTATTCCTTTGGTCCCCTCTTACGAATTCCACGGGAAGACATGAAGTGGTACTATATTCTCGGCCGGCAACCACATGGCTAACATCTTTTATGTATCTTACTTTTTACCACAGGCGTGGCTCGTTTTAAAGTATCGCATTAGTTGCTGTAGTTAACTTATTTTTGATTATTATAATGCGTCTTGGCCAACAGAAAATGTCAGACATTGTCCTTGTTACTTTATCTAACACTAGTTACCTGCCCTTGCTTTGCTTCGGTTTATGTGAGTTTTCTGCAACACTCTCTATCTATGGCTGAAAACTGAATTAAAATCCGTTGAGTAGTTTAGAAGATTTAAGCGAAAAGACAGCGGAAGCGACTTCATTTTATACTTTGTGAAGATGCGCAGGTACTGTGGCCCTAGGTAAGATATTATGGATTGCGTGTACGTTATTGTTATATAATATAAGATTAACATGCCTTTTTCGAAAGCCTTTTTACCACGCAGCTTAGCTTTGTGGTATCAACTATCGGCATCTGTATTTCAAAACCAATACGACTTGTGGGTCTTCGAAATACGAAGCTTGTCTTCACTCAGCACAGCAGGCACTTGCGGTTCCTCAAGTTGGGCAAGTTTTGGTGGGTCGCAATGATCATTTACCATCAGGTGACTCGTTTACTCGTCTTTCTCCTTTTTCACATAAAAATGCTGCTGGACAGTCGCGTCGAGTTCTTACTTCCGTTCTATTCACTTGAAAGTTTTCGAAAATCGTGAACGTTAACGTTAAGCATCTTGTCTAAGGCCACCTGCTGGCCTAGTATGGCTGCGTCTATATCGCGAATCAAATGTGGATAAAGCATCCGTCACTCTCGTACTTATTTACGTGTAAGAAGGTTTGTCACGCGATAAACGCAGCCATATAAGCGTCATATTGTAAAGCGTTGAAAAAAACCCAGGCAAATAATTATAATTATCGCACCTAAACAATAGCTTTTTTTGTGTCAAATGTGTGTCAAAAATAACGTGGGTTGTAAAGAAAGATAAGATGTTACTTATCAAAGTTATCAAAATATATAGGTATAGGATGTTTTCCTGGTTATAATAAATAGTGTTGTACCTGCGCTATTTTACCTTGATATTCTCTTTGTTATGTTTAAACTATGCTGCAAGTCAAAATATATAAACAAGTTATACTCTATTTGTCTTGTTATTAAATTGGTCCTAAATAATAACTCCCCAGTGGTCTTAAATGTTAAAAGATAGTATTAAGCCGACTGACCTGGTTTTAATCTACTACATGTAATCTATATTAAAGTGTGCAAAGCGGACTCATACACGAAGAAGGGTTCCGTAGTATTCATCAGCCGAAAGACGTCCACTGTTGGACATAGGCCTCCCCCAAGGCTCTCCACTCAGACCGGTCTTGTGCTTTTCGCATCCACCCCGTTCTCGCGATCCTGACGAGGTCGTCACTCCATCTTGTTGGAAGCCTACCAACAGCTCGTCTTCATTACTCGCAGGACTAATGGCCGATGGGGTCAGAACAGAAGGTTCTTGAGTGGCGTCCGCGGACCGGAAGACGAGCCGTACTATTATTAGTTGTTGTAGCTGCAATAGAAAATACACAATCTATGAACATTTCTACTACTTACTCGTATTACGGTTTATGAAATACAGCCCGCTGACAGACAGATGAACGTACAGGGGAGGTTTAGTAATAGCGTCCTTAAAAATGTAAATTTTCCCAAGGCATCTTTTGATAAAAATCAATTCTGTTCGCAGGTAAAGTGAACTCCATATTCGGGCTCACGGAAAACCTCATGCCCCTGGTCTACGTTCCTCTGTACACCACTGTCTACAGTGCCACCATAGACGTCCTGCCAGGAGCCGTGTTCCTGATGGGAGCTACCATGACTTTACCAGCGGTTGTAGTCTTCTTGTAAGTGCTTTTAAAGTTCGAGTTCGAAGTTCGATGACCCGTGACTCCTCTGGTGCTGCAGGTGTGTATGGGTGACGGTAATCGCTTTCCATCAGGCGATCCGTCTGCTCGTTTGCCTCCTATACCATAAAAAAAAAAACAAAAAAAGATAGGTTACCGAACCTATCTTTCATCGAATTTCACTTCATCTATAGTATCATTTCGTCGAATTTGCTGAGGCTAAAAGGAAAGCCTATAAAAGGGGAAGTTCTCAGAGGGACGAGGGATGTAGTACAATAAGGTTTTAGTTTGTAAAACAGTCCGTATTGCGCTGTATATGTCGCATTTGCTTTTTTTTACTTTTACATGTTTAAAGCATCATCTTGTCATCATGTTGTCATCTTGTTTTTTGGTAGATTTGTTCAGTCTTGGCCGAGCTACAGAGCAAAGCACCCCCATCTATTAGATAAAACTATCACAAGGAAATAAGGTATACCAAGTTCGTTCAAAGACAGTGTTTATTTCAGAGATAAGACCCCCTTCTTGACAGTTCTTAAAATTTATCTGCGGGATTAAATCAGTAATGAGAAAGTCCTCAAAACTTATTATAGCTTACCGTTATAGGTCTGCGAGTCGCAAAGCCTGGGACGAGCCAGGATGCTAAGTTAGTGAATCGACAAAATATATACGATTGACGAAAGCTAATGACAGATCGAGTCGACTGCTTATGTCAACTCCATACACTTCAAGTCGATAGAAGACAGAAATGTTAGCAACGTTTACATCTTGGCTTTACTCAAGTGGCTGACTGTTGAGTTTCTTGCGGCGTGTCTTCTCAGCAGTGGTCTCTTGCGAAGCGCTGCTAGATTTTTGATAAGCAACTTTTATCTTGTTTATCTTTTGGTGGTAGATTTTTGATAAACATGAAGGACCTTGTGCAAGGTCCGTCCGGATTGCTATCACCATCTTATGTTTTAACTTACCGCCAAACAGCCGTGTTTGCATTATTATTGAGTGTTAGTGTCGTGATAAGACAACTGGTGACATGACTAGCATAGAGGAATTCTATCTTGGCCCTCAGGGTTGGCATCACATTTGCGATCTTAGGATTGGTCTCGCAAATCTTAAAAATGCAAATAGGCCACATTTGTGCTCGTAGGTTTTCTCCTAGATGTGCTTAACGTGGTCCTAAGAAGTTTGGATTCATTTTTAACTTTCTCCACTACGACGATATTCCTTCATAACTGGGTCTTCTGGCACATTATTGAAATAAAATCAGTTAGATTTAAAAAAATATGTTTCTTTTGTGTTACAGCTGGCTGTTATTCGAGCATAGAAAAGGACTTAGCCGATTAAAAAAAGGAACCTCGAATGAAGCTGCAGTGCCATTGAATAATACAGTTGAGATCCCACTCAATTAAGTTAATTTAACTGTAATTTAGGAAAATAGGAGAAAAAAATAACTTAACTACTTAAGTTGATCATCGTTATATTTGGCCTGGTATTTAATTTTTCAAAGTGGTATTCAATGTATAATTTAAACAAAGAAACTACATCACTAATTTTATCTGAATTGTAAATACAGTGGAGTTTAAAGCGTTAGTTGTTCTTTAACTAGGTTACACATAAGTAAACATTGTAAAAAACCCGCCGCTTATTATTCTTAAAAATATATATTTAGTACTTGTAGAAATAAAGAAGATGAAGGTATATTTTGTGTAGTGTTATTGTTAGTTATTATACGGACGTGTTTATTAAACTTATTGGTGATTACACAATTTATTAAGAGCCAAAACCAAAGATGGACGACAAATTTAAGGAATTAGATGAAAACAATATAGAAGTTGGAGAGAAATTTGAATCAAATGAACTTGAACAGCTTAAAAGTAATGCTACTGATAACACAGAACCGAAAGAAATACTTACTATAACAGAAAGGTTAAAAATAATAAAGGACAACATAACAATAGAACCTATAATGGCCTGCTATGTAATGCCAAGTGTATTAGCATCGTTTGCTGTACAGAATTTGAATCTCGAAAAGGCTTGCCGTGTTAATCTGAACTACAGCGCCGAAGTTTGCCACGCGTTGTATCTACGGCAAACACAAAATTACACTCATTTTGAAGATGAAGTGCAAAAACTAACTGCAAGTGTACAAGCATGGAAGAACGTTATCCAAACAGCTATACCCGTTTTTTTTATTTTGTTTGTCGGTGCTTGGAGCGATAAGACTGGAAGGAGAAAACCATGCATACTTTTACCTATAGTTGGAGAATTGATGGCTAGCCTGGGGTTCATAGTAAACACTTATTATTTTTATCAATTGCCGGTTGAAGTAACGGCACTGACTGAAGGTATTATTCCTGCGTTAACAGGTGGTTGGTTCGTCAACTTCATCGGTTGTTACAGCTACATCGGTGACATAACGTCTGAACAAGATAGAACTTATAGAGTAGGGATAGTGACGCTTTGCATGTCAGTGGGATTTCCGTTAGGGACTGCTCTCGGTGGAGTCTTGCTGCCTTTGGTGGGTTACTACGGAGTCTTTACCATAACGTCGTGCCTCTATTTATTTAGTTTGATTTACGGATTCTTCTTTTTGAAAGACTCTAAAAAGAAGACATTGGAGAAAGAGGTGAGTGTAAGAGCAGAGTTGTGTCTTTTTTAGAGGCTAAACGAGATGCATAATTACTAACAGTTTTCGAAGACTGCTATATAATTGGGATTGTCCATATTTTTACAATTACTCTAATTCGAAAACCATTTCGCGGAATGAGCGTTTAAAGCCATTCTCCATCTTTAAGTTTTTGAAATATTTACTTTTTAATGTTATTTATCCTTTGACTTTCGTTTTCGGCTTGAAGCCCTCCCAGGTGTATCTTGCGAGTTAAGCGAAAACCGCTTGAAATAGTATGTTTTAATACACTATTACAATCACTTTTATCATTAGATATCATTTGATTGTTTTAATTATCGATTAGAAATTCCAAAACAAATAATCATGTGGTCAATAAAATGTCTACTCAATAAATAAAAACTATTAGGTCAAATACAAAATAGATGAAATTGATAGATAGAGAAATAGATAGATTTTTTTTCTATCCCAATTGGCATTTAAGCACTCGACACTTCCTATCACATCTTGCCTAATGCCAAGGCTATACATTTCCTATAACGATAATCTAGGCCAACTGTGATGGTGAAATCTTCCAAAACCTTGACCATCTTTTAGTTGTAACATATATAGTAAATTATAACTTATATTATTCCTTAATTCATTACCTAAAGCATTCAATTGAACTATAGACACCGAAGAACTGCACCGCGCACTTGCTTGAGTTCTTTGACGTGAAATTGGTAGCCGACACGTTCAAGGTGGTCTTCGGAAAAAGAGCTACGAACAAGAGACATCGAGTTTGCCTTCTCCTTCTTGTGGTTTTTATTTTATACGGACCACTTCAGGGTAAGTTTTCGTTAATGAACGGTTACAAATCTTTTCATCTGAATATTAAACGATATAGGAGTTAAATTTATTGATATGATACAATTATTTTAAGGTGTAATTGTGTACAAACTAACGTTTAATAGTAAACGGTTCACGTTTTATCTGATACTAGAACTAAACTCGTGGCTGGACTCAACTGCCATTACTTTCTTAGATAATCTTTACTCTAAATTTATAGTATCATAGAATGCATCAGGTTTAAAGAGCGAAATAGACTAGCAACTTTTGTTGCCTTTTTCTAACTTTAAAGTTAGAGTAGGACGTCAACTTCTGCAATGTCTTCTCTTAGTCTAAACCACTGATCATCATCATCATCATCATCATCATCATGTCAGCCGAAAGACGTCCACTGCCGGACATAGGCCTCCCCCAAGGCTTTCCACTCAGACCGGTCTTGTGCTTTTCACAATTTTCACCACCGCGGTCCCGCGATCCTGACGAGGTCGTCACTCCATCTTGTTGGAGGCCTACCTACAGCTCGTCTTCCGGTCGCGGACGCCACTCCAGAACCTTCTGACCCCATCGGCCATCAGTCCTGCGAACAATGTGCCCCGCCCACTGCCACTTCAGTTTAGCTATTCTTAGGCTATGTCGGTAACCTTAGTTCTACTGCGGATATTATCATTTCTGATTCTATCACGCAGAGAAACCCCGAGCATAGCCCTCTCCATAGCCCTCTGAATGACTTTGAGCTTCCTTATGAGGCCCATTGTTAGCGCCCACATCTCAGATCCGTAAGTCATCACCGGCAACACACACTGGTCAAAGACTTTTGACTTCAAACCACTGATACCGTCTTCAAATATTATCACTTTCGAAAATGAATTCATGTCACTGGCGGTTCCAACGGGAAACCTGCACTGGCCTCAATAGCAGTAACATGCTGGCTGAAACTATTTCGCATAATCTGTGGCCCGTTTCACGAAGCTACAAGTTACAAATTACAAGCGGAATTCTCTTTCTAACTCCTTTTGCTAGAAAGAGATTTCCGCTTGTAATTATTGTGACTTGTTTGTTAACTAGTTGGCTTGTGATTATGTTGGATCTAATTATGTGATAAACGTTTTGCTTTATTTATTTATTTCTTTTATTGGTATAAGCCCTTACACTTCAAATTTAACGAATTGAAACGAAGTTATACCACTTCTTACTTCAACAGCATAATACTACAAACTGGTACTATTTTATACATTTCAGGAGAGTATACCGTATTATACTTATTTACAAGGTATAGATTCAACTGGGATGAAGTTCAATATAGTATTTGGGAGACCTATGCCATGGTGACCAGTTTATTAGGTAAGCTTACTAGGTAAGGTAACCATACAAACAACGAAGTTGAAAAAGTTCCGTTGTGCGACGATCCCTACAAGTGGCTGAGGGTGCCCATTTTTTTGCACCTTCTTCTTCTTCTTCTTCTTCTCTCCTAAATTCGCCAAAATGTATAGAATTGACATAAGCTGATGACAGATAACATTAACCGCTTATGTCGAATCCATACATGGAATTTATAGAAAACAGTAACTTTGGTAGCGTTTGCATCTTGACTAGACCAACAGTTAAGCTATGAGTAGCTTAAGTTCTATCTGTTCATAAGTATGTGTACACTTTAATACCTTGTTTGATTAATCGCTGGGACAATTAATGTATGGCAGTTTAAACATGACATTAAATAGACAAGGAACTTAATTAAATTTAATATTTAAAATTTGTAGCTTTATATAATACTAGACTAGGTGAATATGAAATATGAATATGTTTAAAAAATCACTGACTGCTGAGTTTCTTGCGGCGTTTCTTCTCAGCAGTGGTCTCCTCTTGGGAAGCGCTGGTAGATTCTTGACGTGTAAAAGTGCCCGAGCGGCCTACTTACTGAATAAAATTATTTTATCTTTATCTTTATATTTCAATAAGAGATAAAAAAGCTTAGTTTCTTCGTTTCTTATCAACTATGTTCTACAATGCTGTGTTCTGCTGGTAGATTTACTGCCGCACTCAGTCACTTAAGTTAAATACGATTAAGTCGTTCCTTAGTTACGACAAAGTACGTTTTTTTTAAAATACGTACGGGTCAATTCTTGCAAGTTAAATTTGATTCACTTCCCGGTTTCCGATTAAACTGAAAAATTGCATACATGTTTAAATTGGATGAGAATGCAATACTATTATGACATGGAGCTGATCTGATGATGGAGGTGGAAGGTGACGATAGGATCTCCGCTTTATTTAACGTAGAGCAGCCGTGTTGGGACTCATTACTTTGATAAGCAGATAAGAAAATTGCAAAAAAACAATAGAGTCGACACCGAAAACTTTACGCAAAAATGGATTTTATGACAAAAAATAATTTCATACAAAACTTGGATAATAGAACGAGTTAAAATGTTTCTATAACGTCTTTAGGTACTGCGGATATGCGTGTAAAAATGTTCACAAGTCATATTAACATAAATAATAATTGTTATTATTATATTTACTGAAGATATTTTTTTACCACTTCCCTTGGTCTCATTTTTCAGGTTCAGTTTTCTCAATAACCCTGTTCACCAATTATCTTAAAACGGACGACAAAATTCTGTGCATTATTGCCAGCACAAGTAAGGTTGCGGCCAATTTTTTGTACGGATTTGCGAGAAACAACTTGGAAATTTACATAGGTAAATACAGTGGGCCCGTGATGTTCTTGTGTTTATTCTAATCTTGATGAGGTTTAGCTTGACTTCAACGCCCGTTGCATAAAGCGGAGTGCCTATAAGTTAAATGTGTGTAGCTGTGCATATATGTGCCTGTATTTTTGTTTATCCATGTGTTTGTGTGTGTTTAATGGTGGTAGGACCTTGGTATTAAACCTACCACCAAGTAGCTGTGTTCGCATTCTTGTATTTCGGGGTGAGGATAACACTACCGCTGAAATTACTATCATAGAGGCATCTGAGTTCTCAGGGTTGGCAACTCATTTGAAGTCTGTTAGGTTAATGAATAAGATGGTGGTAGCGATCCCGACGGACCCTGCACAAAGTCCTCCTACCACTAATGGCCGCTGTACACATTGGGCCAATGCGTTGAGCCAAGGTAATGGACCAAAATATGGAATCACGTTTACACATTGACGTATTAATCATTCTACATTCGCGCTTTCGTAAAGATCCTTTGATGTTTGCACGGAAAACCGAGACCAGCCTGGTGACCGGCCAGCGTTGGTCACCAACTACGAACAAGCCAATACCGGAGTCAAGTATTCCTCTGCGCGTTGGCCCAATATCGTGGCCCAACGCATTGGCCCAATGCGTACGGGGTCAAACTTGTATGAGATTGTCCCCATATGTTAATTTAGTTATTGATTTGTTTCCGGTTTCAGCACCACTTCTTGAAATCTTGACTGGGTCGCTGTCCATTGCATTACGCTCTATAGCGAGCAAACTGGTGAGTGGGGAAGAAATAGGTAAGTGCCGTCATGTTCTTATTTAGAGATAAAATAGAAATATAAATACATTTATTGCCACACAAAAAATAGTACCTACACACAAAAACAAAGTCAAATAGGTAAGAACAGACCTACGGTATAGTATAAATAGGAGTAATCTCTGGGCCTTTGGGAGTTTCCGTTACCTATTACCGCACGAGAGCTAGGGATTTCCCTAATATTATATTTACGCTCTATATTTGAGACGCACGCATCAACCAAACGCGACGGTGCAGCCCTGACTGAAACCGCGTCGGTCCGTCTTATTGACTTTGCTTGTGGTGGCTCACGGCGTGTACGCTCGAATAACGCACACATGCAAGCCGCGAAATAATTATACATTTGTTTGAAGACGTTATATTTATACTATGCTTTTCGGGTCGTAAACTATCGTTTGCCCGAATTTCATTTGCTATTATCATATCACTTGCCATAATTATGTATTTGCTAGAAAGGCATTTATTCTGAAACCGTATCACTTGCCATAATTATGTATTTAATTATGTATTTGCTAGAAAGGCATTTATTCTGAAACCGTAAACCTCTTAGGTAATTTTTACATGTCATCATATAGATCCCAAAAGGTTAGGTTAGGTTGGGTTTTTAACAATTCTGAGTACTTCACTGTTTCAGAAAAAATGCCTTTATAGCAAATAAATATTATGGCAAGTGATACGATTATAGCAAATGAAATTCGGGCAAACGATATAGAACCCTTTCGGGTACGTGTAGTCGGATAAACACGTAGAAGATCGTAAGAGAGCCGTGGAAAAGAAGTACAAATGGGAAGATCGTTTTTTTTAAAATATTGCACTGCGTGTGCTTTTTACTACTTGGAGGAAAGACAAATCGTTGGTGATACTGCAATACCGTGTAACGCACAAATAAAATAAGCTGCAAAATACACCTTAGCAAGCAAGTCATTAAGGTAATTTTACAATATATACAATTTCCTAGTTACGTAGTAGTTTTTGCATATAACTTTTAATAATTCATCGGTAATGTTTTAAATTAGACACTCCTAAAGGCGCCTACAGAGAAACTGTTCAGCTTCAGTCCCAAGTTTGTCCAGTTGCATGACAGTCTAAAATCTATGACGAAAATGTATGCAACCTTACCAGAAACTTATGGATCGTGTTCTAATACGATGAACTATATAGGTATTATACTAGCATAGAGACATTCCACCTTAGTACTAAGAGTTGGCAACGCATTTACAGTCTTAAGATTGAGATTGCAGTCTTAAGATTGTAAATGTCTATGGGTCTCAGATCCCACTTACGATTAGGTGGCCTATGTACTCGTTTGCCTTAGCCTTGCCATAAAAAATAAACTGATTATTTAATATTACAAATTGTCAACGGATTGTTAATCTGCATTGTTCTTAATAATCCTAATACACTAATCACCAAAATCCACTCGTTTTTTTTCTAATGCATTTCATTACTTTTTGACGTCGCGTTAACCTAGTTGTAGTGAAGCTGCCTACGAAGCTAGCGGCCTCGGATACGATTCCCGGTGTGTATATTTGTGTGATGGGCGCGAGTATTTTTAGTTTCGGATATTTTCTCTGTATTTAAGTATTTATTTCTCTATATAAGTGTTTAAATCGTTGTCGCTTAGTTTTGGGCTATGTCAATTGGTGTGACATAGTCCCCTGATACTGTAAAGAGTTTTTCAAAAATATCATAAAACCATTCTGTGCCCGGTATCTCGAATTCATTACAAAAATTACTCCATATCGCTTTTTTGGCCGTGGAATGTTAAGCCTAGGCGATAAAACGTAGAACTGCGTCTATTCGTATCTTTGTCCTTTACTCGGTAGAGCTACTAGATTACCTTTGTTGTTGACTTTAAAACTGCGTGGCCGCTCCCCGTCAAAAGATAAAGGCAGTATGTGAGTATGAAGTTCGTAGGCGTATAGTTTCTTTTTGTTTTAAACAGCAGAATGGATGTAGTCATAAACGTTGTTAGGTTTACACTGTTTCAGACACGTGCAACCTATAGTAGTCTATTATTAACACGCTTTGTACTTACTTCTCTTCATCGGTTTACAACTTGGTTCAATGTAATGTAAGGAACCGCTCCATTGTTGAAGCCACACCGATAAAGTTGCTAGTTGGCTTGTAACTTTGACCTAACAGTCCATTGAGTCTTTTAAAGTATAAAATTGAGCCAAATTTAACCATCTACCCCTAAAGCGAGCCATAGACGGACTGCTTTAAGCAGTCAGAACGTACCGCCCCGTGGTCGCTATTGGGAGATCTACAATTTTAATGCTCTAGGTTCGTTGAATTGTCCAATAGCGACATTCATTGAATGTTCGGTCTTGACTGCTTCAAGCAGTCCTTCTATGGCTCGCTTCCAACCTTCAGGAATCTCCTCAGGATTGACAACACATTTGCAGTCTTGTGGTTGTAGTCTTAAAAATTTAAATGTCCTATGGGTTTCAAATCCTCCTTACCATCAAATGCCTGTTCACGTTTGCCTTCTCATCCCCATGAGAAAAACCAACGTGAATCATTGCCAACTTTTCACAGGTAAAGTCAACTCTCTCTTCGGACTAGCGGAAGCCATGACGCCTTTGGTGTACGGTCCATTATACTCCCGGGTTTACATGGCTACTCTGAACATCCTGCCTGGTGCGTTCTTCCTGCTAGGAAATATGCTCTCAGTTCCCGCTATAGCTATACTCGGGTAATTATCCTTATTCTTTACTAATATTATAAATTCAAAAGTCAGTTACCACGATAACAATTAGCGATATCCAGCCGAACGCAATTAAAAAGTCCTGAGGGCCCGTTCCAGCAAGTCACTCTGCAACTCTGCACTCTGCACTTTGCAAATCCACGATAATGCAATGTGCAGAGCTGACGTGTTCCAGAAAACACTCTGCGTAATTTGCGAACTCTGCAAGGTTATGTCCCTAAAACTAATTTGCAAATCTACAAATTCACACTTTGCATTTAACTCTGCCTCTTTAACTCTGCAATAGCTTTCTGGAACAGAAATACGTTTGAAGAATGGGATTCGTGGAAAGCAGAGATGCAGAGTGGCTTTCTGGAACAGGCCCTCCCGACTTCTTAAATGCGTTCGGCTGGATATCGCTACGTCTCCGACCCTTTAGGAGTTTCAGTTACCTATTTCCGCTCGGGCACTAGATTTACGTCGTTGCGCATTGCTTGACACTAAATACGCATGCAAATAAAGGCGGCCCAAACTAAACCGGCTCGGTGCGGCCTGTTGAGTTAGATTGTGGTGGTTTGCAGCGCCTATGGTGATATAAATACTATATAAAGGGTTTTTTTTTAAATACTGGATCATTGGATTTTTCGAAAAAATCCTATTCCATAACCGGAAATCGATCTGGTCGAATATGACAAAACAACGTCGTGTTTTATGATACAAATTGAAAGCGTCATTGATAGTGGTATATATTATATATATTTATAATATTCACAACACGTATACCTTGAAATTAAATAACGACCGTAAAAAACCGTACTTTATTATTTTGTAATATTCGACAAGTTCAATTACCGGTCAAGGCAGACGAATTCCCAAAAAATCATAATTGCAGTAGTATATTGAATGCATTTGAAAATAAAATTAAGTATCCTTTACGTAGAATTTGCTATTTCCAATATTTGTATAAGGTAGTTGCCGTCCATGTGGCGTTCGTTTTTCCACCTGTATATAGTATATTTGTTTGAAGATGAACTACTGTTTATACTGTGATATCGCTACCTCGCTTGCACTCGTTACTGCCAGTTTATTTGTCTCACATGTTTCGAAGAAAACGAAGCTGGCCGATCGTTTTTAAGACACTGATAGTTAGTACTTCTAATACTTTTTTAAGCTTTAGCTAAGCTAGCATCTTCAAAATTCAGGATTCTCTTGGGCTCTTTTACACGTCGGTAATATAGAATGAATCTACCAGCACTTTGGACAAGACCATCATTGCGGAGAAGAAGCGTTGATTAAAGTTTACCAGCATACTAGTACACCTATTAGACTTGAAATTCACTAAGCAGAATAATGTCGTTGGGTATAATATTTTTTTGTTATTCTTTATTAACATTTATTGTAGGTTATGTGACACGTATCAATAATTGTTTACTTTTTAGGTGGCTCTTTTATGAGGAGAGAAAAGAAAGAAAGAAATGCAATGATGTCAGAGATAAAGATACTGAAAAGTAATACTCAACGTAGCACTGGTTTTAATAGCAATAAATGGAATCTTTCGAAAGTATGGTTTTAATTAAATCAATAGCAACTATAAATACTCAACATGAAAGATAAGACAGATAGATGCACATATACAAAATAAAAAATACGTGCGATCGTAATCCTAAAGAAACAACAGTTTATTTTCTTGCATGCTGGATCATTCTTAACAACTAAAATTGTGTCCATACCAATTGACGTCCTTTAGTTATGCTAAGGTTATTATAGAACGAATTAGTTCTATCTAAAAGACGTAATATTGTTAGTTTAAAATATTACTCTAATCTAACTTCCCAAGAGTATCTTTCTGTAGCACACTACTGATGAACAATATCAACTCATTGTTGTTTGTTTCGCGTCTTGTTGACTTCATTGCTGCGTCACAAAGACGTCGAAGCCTTATGTACTATTATCAACCGCAAGAGAAAACCAAACATACTAATTTAATCTCTAAGTGCACACACAAGAGAATTATAGGGACTCAAGCCCAAGCAATCTGTGTTATCGAGTTCACTATGTATATTTTAAAGCAAATATTGTTATATCCAGACAATTGTATATTACACATATCAGATAAATTAATAGTAAAACAAATAACTGCAATCAAGGAAAATAATATTGTTTAAGTCAGTCTCGACTGTTCTTACCAGTGGTTAATACAAACATATTACCCAGACTCTTTATTGACTAGTGTTTAATGTTAAATAGCAAGTAAATTTTAAACAAGTATTAAAATAAATCTATAAATATGGATCCAAAACTAAAAGAAATTGAAGAAAATAATAAAGAAATTGGGCAGAAAAATGAATCTAATGAGTTATCACCTTTAAAAACTGAAGACGCAACTAAGATCAAGAAAACAAAAGCGAAACTCACAATTAGACAACGGTTAAAGTTAATAAAGGAGAATACAACAGTGGAACCAATAATGGCCTGTTACGTAATGCCAAGTGTATTAGCATCGTTAGCAGTACAGAATTTGAATTTAGAAAAAGCATGCCGTGTCAACCTCAACTACAGTGCCGAAATATGCGACGCGTTGTATTTGCGACAGACAGAAAACTACACATACTACGAACAAGAGGTGCAGAAATTAACGGCAAGTGTGCAAGCTTGGAAGAATGTTTTACAGACAGCTCTACCTGTACTATTGATTTTGTTCGTTGGCGCTTGGAGCGACAAAACCGGTAGAAGAAAGCCATGCATACTCTTGCCTATAGTAGGAGAGTTTCTTACCTGCATCGGGTTCATAGTAAACACTTATTTTTTTTATGAATTGCCCGTAGAAGTTGCAGCATTGACTGAGTCTATATTTCCTGCGCTAACAGGTGGTTGGTTCACCAATTTTATTGGTGTTTTTAGCTACATTGGGGATATAACAACTGTAGAAGAAAGAACGTATCGAGTAGGCATTGTGAACCTTTGTATGTCACTAGGATATCCAATAGGCAGTGCGCTAAGTGGAGTATTGTTGACGTGGGTGGGATACTACGGCGTGTTCTCCATATCGTCATCTCTGTACTTCTTTAGTTTAATTTATGGCTACTACTACTTACACGATCCGAAGAGAGATACTAAAGACAAAAATGTAAGTATCATCTTTTTTTTCAATAATTATTTCTATGATCGTATTCAGTGTCAGTTATGTATAAAGATATGTTGATATTCGTATTTAAGTAGGTCTCTACATACATTTGTTAAAACTTATTGAACTCTTCGTTAAATGCTTGAATTTCGTTTCGAAGCAACTTTCCCCGATTAAAAATTCAGTATAAGGATTAGAATTATAATGATCTTCTTCATCAGTTCGTTTAGTATTCACTATCTTCAAAAAGGAATACATTCAGTGTAATAAAACTGAACAAAAACAATGAACTGCTAATTACGTTGATGATAATCTAGAAGTTGAAATAATTACAGAGGACCAAGGGCTGCATGGGGCACTTGACCGAGTTCTTTGACGTGAACCTGGTCGCAGAGACCTTCAGAGTGGTCTTCAGGAAAGGGGCTGGAAATAGAAGAAAGCGCGTTTGCCTACTACTCATTGTGGTGTGCGTAATATTCGGACCAATGCATGGTAAGCTCTCCATACCAATTTGATTAGCATAAACGTATCTCTGTCCCTTGTAAAACAGTTCGTCTCTTTTGTTTTACTAGGTAAAAAGAATATTAGAAAGCGACAAAAGTTGAGGGCCTATTATGGTTGCGATCAAGTATTTGACCTGACGCCAGAACAATAAATCTGGCGAACTCTATGGTGTTAGAACTATGTTTGTGACTGACATGACGTCACAGTGGCATCCTCAGAAACCAATCAATCATTTTAAATAGAAAACGCCGAATTGTGATTGTGATGTTTTGAAATCTATGAGACAGTTATATGTCCAAACCATGTGCCATTTTGCCATAAAAGAGACGCAATAACCAAAATCAAGATCTCCTAGGTATGCTAAGGGGCTAGCAAGAATAATACCAAGAAAAACGGTTCATCATATTTTTTTCAAAAGTTTTTTGCTTTACTATCTTACTGTGAATATAATCGTTAACCAATTTCAATTTATTACAGGTGAATTCACAGTGATGTATTTATTCGCGAGATACAGATTCAACTGGGATGAAGTCCAGTACAGTATTTGGTCGACTTACAGTATTGTCACGAACTTAATAGGTAAGTGGCTTCTGGAGATTATAAAGATAAGTTATCTCGGACAGACAGAGATAAACAAGTTACTGTCTGCGAGTTAGTAAACAAGTAATGAAGTAAAAAGATTAAGGGCACGTAAAAGTAATGATGTTTATCTATACAAATATCATAATTTCCCCATGATTCGTTCAAGAACCGCACATTATGACCATCATAAAAATATACTGTTTTGTTAGAACAAAATTCTTATCTGCAAAAATGTTATTATTGCTAGATAATAACATCGCTTTAGATAATAATAATTTAATCAAATTTCGAACATCTCTGAAAAACCAAGAAAATAGATTTGACTTCTATTCTAATCAGTCGAGATGACGTTTATTTCGAAATGAATTGTCAATTTGCATACAAATTTTACTAAAGTCGCACGTATGTAAGATTATCGAATGATATGATAGTTTCAGCAGACTCTAGTTTGTCTCTGAATTAAAAAAAAAAATGAGAGCTGCCAAAATATTTCAATCTTTTCATTACCGGTTAAAATTTGTTTTGTTGTATAAAATTGTTCGATTAGTTGAATTTAAACCATATAATGAGCGATCAAGATGATAAAGATATTTCGGCGACGCCGATATCCGTGACAAAGCAACTAACGTCATAAAATAATTACTGTTAGTGGCCCTGAACAACGCCGCGATGCCGGTCATAATATGCGGCCCCTGAATGCATCATGGAGGCTTATGATATGTGGGTAGATTAAATTAGATGTTAGAAAAACACTTGTGTGATGTTATTATGAAACTCGCTAATGCCCTTCAATGTGTACAGCCACTACAGCCACATAGACTACTATTTTGTTTATTCTTGACAAAATGTTTCATTTAAAATTAGAACCTTAGTAAACCTAAAGTAAGTGTCAATTTAAATGGGCAAAAATGTAAACGAAACCAAATAACTCAAAATTATTATCACTTTATAATTATAGTCTTTAAAACATTAAGTGAGGTTTTCTTCATTATTACACTATGTCATTAGTTTCATAATGTAATCTTAAACTTAATGTTAAAGATTATTTATTGATTCTTGTACATCTTTGCTCATTTCAATGGATTGATTGATTGACCGATTTTAAATAATAAATAGTTAGTAGTTAGTACATTAATTATTGCTTAGATTTTTTAACAGGGAGGAAATTGGCAGATTGATAATAGCGTACTAGTTGTAATAAAATGAAATAAAATATTATGACATCATCCTCATCCAATAGAGTCTTACAACTTACAAATGAATTTTACTGAACTGCCACCATGCCGCCTAATAAAAAAACCGACCAAGCGCGAGTTGGACTTTACACGAAGAGTTCCGCGCTTGTCTTGTATGGCCCCTATTTAATTTAAATTATTTGTTTTTATAGCGGCAGTATAAACGTTCATAAGATACAGCCGGCTGACAGACGGACAGACGGTCGGACGGACAACGGAGTCCTATTAAAGTGCCTTTACTACCTAATACGTTCTTTTTTTCAGGTACTCTTTTCTCCATAAGCCTGTTCACCAACTATCTAAAGTTTGACGACACTATTTTGGGCATTATATCGTGCGCAAGCAAAATTGTGGCGTCTTTCG
The DNA here is from genome assembly GCA_923062465.1 of Acleris sparsana. Taxonomy (NCBI): domain Eukaryota; kingdom Metazoa; phylum Arthropoda; class Insecta; order Lepidoptera; family Tortricidae; genus Acleris; species Acleris sparsana. The sequence goes on from OV281288.1 coordinate 4,457,181, forward strand.
CTTATGCATTTGCGAGGAATAATTTGGAAATATACTTAGGTAAGTTTTTTTTTTTTACATTTGTGTATATATTCAACAGATATCGATGCTTTCACAATTTTTGGAAATCATACATACATACATTTAATCACCCCTGTTTCCCAGAGGTAGTCAGACACCACTTCTTTCCACCTCTACGATCTTGATAAATGTCTTACGCTTCTCCCACATTCCGTACCTTGCGTCAATATACAATTTAACTACATCGTATAGTATGCATCAAAAACTTGCTCACAAAGTTAAAATAACATAATAACGGATCGATTTCAATGCGTTTATTTTAATTGGCAGCTAGTTAAATTGGAATGGTGCTTAGGATGAAACTCGGCTGGACCGTTCAAGAGTTGTTAGCTCTCAAAGCAGAGGTTTGAGCGGTTCGTGTATTTACATAGCCCGGAACCCTAAAAAGTTAGTTGAAAAATTAAAACATGCTCTTATTGCAAAATGTGAGTAAAACATCCGTCACTCTCGTACTTATATAAGTGTCAGAAAGTGACGGATGTTGTAACCACATTATGTCACACGATAAACGTAGCCATATTGGTCCCCATGAACACTTAATTCTAGCCTTCCGGCGTTTAAAGTCAAAGTCTTAAAATGTCAAGCTGCCTAGATCGTACAATGTCAGAGTAGCAACATGTCAAAGTCTCAGAATGGCAAGTTAGTACAACGTCGACATCTTAAAATGTCATAGTAGTAATACGTCAAAGTCTCGGAACGATTGGGTAGTAAAACACCATCATCTTTTAAAGCAAAGTCTTGAAATGTCAAGCTGCCTAGATCGCAGAACGTCAGAGTAGTTTGTAAGCAGAATGTAAGCTTGACGTTGTAAGACCTTAACGTTGTAAGACCTTTATGTTGTAAAATCCTGACGTTGTAAAACCTTGACGTTGTAAGACCTTGATATTACACGAGAAGGACGTTTTAAGATTTTGACGTCCTCCTATCTGGACTATGCACTTTGAGGTTATAAAACTGTTTACCTAATTATTTATTCACTCTTAGGGTAGGAGTTTAAATGTTGATCCACCATACAACCTTGTCATGATGACAGCGTCAAGTGAAGAGATAGAAGTGACATAGGAATGAATCGATAGTTTTATGCGACAAGGTTCTATAGTGACGCATCACTGAAAGTCCGTGACCGTACCCAAGAAACGCATCCTCCAAATCCCAAGTCTTAAGATTCAGTAGTTTAGGCTGTGCGATGTCTGTCAGTCAGCCACGAAAGAGATAAATGTATAGATATATAGGTAGATAATGCTTAAGTTTGTCATAAACTGAGATAGAGGCAGTGATCAAATAGTCTTTATCGCCCGCCGCTAGAGTGCGCGCCCGTCAACTGTGCTGATTGTCCGGTATTACCGGGGGACGGGCTTAAGCCGTTAGTTATTTCTATTAGGGCCACAATCCAATGAATAGAAGTAGCTATACTTTTTATAAACGAGAAAAAAAATGAGAAGGCAAAATGCGTACTTAGTCGAGCGAGTTGTTTTTAATTTGAATGTCTGTCCGGTGTAATAATTGGACATTAGTGCTAATTCGGGGGCCTAGTGAGAAAGGGGACAAGTGGAATTAACTCGTAATAAAAAAAGTAATATATATGAAAAGAGACTAGACTTAAACCCTTTTTCACTTGATGTTCAGAAGACTTATACCATTTTTCATATATTCATACTAGTACAGGTGGTTACCCATCAATTTATCAAATTTCACTTCATCGATTATATCAAATAATCGAATTTCATTACCTATTTTGTACTGAGACTATTACGTTTTAATTAATTACGTAGGTTAGGTCAGACTTACACGACCGAATAAAATTACAAGTCGAAACACGTAAAAAGGGCCCTGAGCGACCTACTCGCGCAGTGAGCAAATTACGGACCAAAAGGCGGAGGCGACGGGGGGAGTGTAACCCGCTCCGGTTTGCTGCTACGCTATTGGTTGGTCAATAGACAACATGCGCAAACATATCCCCTTCGCTAGCCACTGGGAGCTCTTTCTACGAGTGTCAACCTGTAACTCATGCGGCGAGAAATGCCTTTCGATCAAATGAAAATTCTGTTCAATGATACGTTCGTTAAAAGTTATAGATGTACCCACCCAAATACAACACTTTTTATAATATTTTTATTTATTAATTTATGTGAGAATAATAATCGTAATAGTACGAGTAGTGTGTTATTAATTCCTACGCAGTTGTTATTAATGGTTTTATCTTAAAGCTAATAACACAAATACATGCAGAAGCGTTTTACAACTTAACTACTTGTTAAATAACTATTAGATAACAAAGCATCTTCATATCATATTTTAAATCTTAGTAGACCCAAAATACTATAGGTATAATAAAAAAATCAAGGCTTTCTGTGTCAGTGGTGTTTCTGTCGTTTTTCACGTAAGTTTCAAGCTGATACCTAAAGGCTAGATAGACTGTCTAGATTTCAAAAAAGTTATTTTGCAATTTTTGCATTTTTTTTTAGATAACTCAATATATAAAACCTTTATGTCTCAACTAGCTTCTGCCCCCGACTTCGTTCGCGTAGATTTCGAATATCGTTATTCCCTCGGGAACTTTTAATCCGGAAAATTTCCGGAATGAAACATAGCCTATGTGTTAATCCTGGGCATAAGCTATCTCCATTTCGAATTACATCCAAATCCGTAGAGCCGTTGCAGCGTGAAAGAGTAACAAACATCCATCCATACTTACAAACATTCACGCTTATAATATTAGTAAGGATTATATTATTTATAACCGCGTATTATATGGAAAAAAACAAGTACGATTTTGGTTTGAACAGCGACATCTACCGGTTACTAGCGTAAAAGACAGCGCCATCTACCGTTGGTACTTTATCATAATTAGTACTCATAAAATATTTGAAAATCCTCATAGGATATTAGTATAGGAAGTATCCTACGTCCTTCTCCATGTAATAAAATTCATATGACAATTTAAAAAAAAAAGGTTTATCCTTGAAATCGGGACAAACAAGCACTGTAAAACCATACAACTTTGATCCTAACCGGCAACAATATTCCAATTTAATATGATAACTTAGGTACTACGTGTATAAAATATAGTTCAGCCTAAAATCGTTTGCTTGCAACCCAAGCTATAGTTGAGCTATCATATTTTTAGAATTATTTAACGAGGAAAATTGGACATAGTTGCATGGTTTTAGAGCACTTATAAAGTATGGAAATGGATGAGGATTTTACAAGCGCAGTGGATGACCACCCTTTAACTGAAACTGCTCAAGCTCAGTTCCCGAAAACAGTAAGTCCGAGCTGGCAACTTCGCTTCTGCAGATGCACTCCAGTTATATATGTAACGGTTTAATTTCCAACAAGAATTAAAGTGGAATCAGGGGGGTTTCCGTGACATACTAAAGCATTTCAGTTAAGGTTGAGGGAGCGGGACAGAGCTGCATAACTGCTCTAAATTCAAATTCAAATTAATTAATTTCGAATGTCTTAGATTCATATAGCTCTGTCCCTTGCTCTCAATCTATACTGAACTACTACTGTAACCACGCTGGCTGCTCATAAATGCATAGCTGGCATAGCTCAGAAATGTGTCGTAATACCAAAAAAAGTCGTGTCGAAGCATACTGTACTGTATTTGTAACGTAATGAAATGTATCTACATCCATGGCATAACTTCCCCATAAAATGTTAGGAAACGATAAGCAAATGACCTATATTAGTAAACATTTATCTGTGGTTGCATCGTAATGTTTATATTATAGTACCTATAGGTAGCAAAAACTTTAATCACATTCAAATTGCGAACATCTTCTTAAAGAAAAGGAATCATAAGTTTTGATTAAGTATTTGAATCTCGAATATTACAATCGATTCACACAATCAAACAAATAAAACGAAAATTTTAACGTCAAATACTAGGAGTGCATGAACATTAGAAGTACCTACCTACCCTACAGTGTAACGTGTGCGCCGCTGCGCCGCACAGTCATTTGTTTCTAACTTTTGAAAAGTTCCGAAGAACAGAAAATAAAGTTATCTACAACTTGAAAATGTAGGCCATATTGTACATGTTGTAGAAAACTTATGATATGCATGTAGATAAAGTTTTGTACGCGACTGTACGCATAATTAGGCATTATGCTCCAGTCACATAAATATACTATTATAAAATGCTTCTACTATTTGAGTATTACGAAGAAACTGTACAATCAGGATTATGTCAAAAAGGGAATCAATTCTTCGATCCAGTGTATTTCAGTTCTACCTGGTGGGTCTACCTCTAGTGATTAGTATGTTTTTTTTTTCAGCACCGTTGCTTGAAATCCTGAACGGGACCTCGTTTATAGCAATGCGATCCATAGCAACCAAACTAGTAAGCGGGGAAGAATTTGGTAAGTTACTTTTAGTTAGTTTCCTAAAACTCCTTTCAAGTAAAGATAAAGATACGTTTATTCGCAACAATACAATATTACATCACATACTTAAATACAAAAAACAAGACAGAGAAATTGTTGCGAAACGGTCCCAACTCAGCATTCGCCAGCCCTAAAGCCAGGACTGATTTTCCGTTGGAACCGCTTGGTGAAGAGACGGAAAGTGACACACTTAACAAAAAATAACAAAAAGTCACTACGACCATACCCTCAAAAAAAATAGACAAACAAGAGTGATTTTCTCTTAGTTGTCAAAAAAATACCTACAATAGTTATGTCAAACAAAGCTTAATAGTATCAACGGGTACACTACATGATTCCGAAGAGTCATAATATTAGATAGAAGACGGTATTTTTGATATCGCATTAGTATTAATTCTAATGTAACCTATGTGTAGCAATTAAATTATGCTCCAGCATAACATAACTTTCGGAAATATGAAATTTAGAACAAATGAAAATTAGGAAAAATGAAACTGAATTTTTGATCCCTAGTAACAACAGTAAGTTCCTCAATGGTCAAGGACTTTAATTGTTATGCCACTATGGAACCCTGTCACAATGACAGCGTCAAGTGACGAGATAGAAATAACATGGGAATTAGTCGCAGGTTCTAAACGACAAGGTTCTATAATAGTATATCGATTTAAGTCCGTTACCGTTCAAATACCATGTTACCTGATATATCTAACGACTTGTTAGGCTCATGGAATCAAGTTGCCAATGCATGAAACTATGAAACAATCACAATCTTTGGAAGCGACGTTTCTTTTTTAACCATTTTGTTTCAATAATGTCTAATCAACTCGGTAAAACCATGTTGCCTTTGACGTGTTTATGGTATTGTTAACTCGGCTTTCATTATTGGCAAGTAGATAAGAGCTAGAAAACGTTGACAATACGATAACTGATCAAAAACGATTTGGTTTTTAACATCTTGAATAGAGCCCCAAAACGCCTGTATAGCACACTGGTCGCAAAATGAAAACGGAACATAACCGACCCACATATTTTAATCAAAATTGAACTTTATTGCTATACAGTGTTCCAGTTTCAGTTCAGTTCCGTTTGACATTCGCGGCAATGTGCTACAATGCCCTGCTAAGACGAATGGCGGCAACCAAAACACCTCTGACCAAACTCCTGTAGCAAGTGCAACCTTATCACTTACTGGAGAGAGTTAAATCTGCTTTGGCTATTGAGTTTGAGATATCGCCTTTTGGCATATGAGGGCAATACGGGTGTCAGGTTGTGGGCAACCGCTAGTACGTCTAGAGTTTAAGTAACCTACTAGCGAAACAAAAAATAACAAATTATATGATACAACCTGCATCATCTGCTGGGGTTAAAACGATAAGATTTTACATTAAATTTTAACAAACTGTAGCAGGTAGGTAATAAAGATTCTCGAAAAAAAATGTGCATTGGACTAAAAAGACATCACTGTATCAACTTCTTAACCTTATTGCAATATAACGTATACAACTACAACGTATGATGCAATAAATAATATTAATTTCAATTTGTAGTTAGGACCAATTGCCAATTGAAATGGGCAAAGATGTAAACACAACCAAACGTAACAATACCATTATTTATTACTCGATAATCACGTGCTTTTAAAGACCATCAAGTGAGGTCTTAGCAATGATTTATATACTTAATCTTTACTTTCATATTAAGTTTAAGATGAAATAAATATTAATGTAAATTATTTTAAATAAAGACACGCTTGATTAAGATTTGAGGCCATGTGTTAAACAGTACTAGTTTGTTTATATATTTGGCTACCTACTAAAAATGTCCCATTTTCGGGTTGGGTCCCTTTTTATTATTAGTTATTTTTATATTTGTGTAAGTAATAAAACTGTTTTAGTACAGTGTTTACATAATAAGTAATACCCGCTTTTACTTCATCACAGGCAAAGTGAACTCCCTTTTCGGCCTGGCCGAAGCCACCATGCCCTTAGTATACGGTCCCCTGTACTCCCGCGTCTACATGGCCACCCTGAACATCCTGCCGGGAGCCGTGTTTCTGCTCGGAGCTGCGATGACGTTGCCTGCTATTGCTATATTTGGGTACGTCTATATTCATTTACATCCTAATTTTTGGCAAATACGTGAAAAAATGTTTGGTGCAACGCAGGCTAAACTTTTATCCGTGTGCAAACAATCGAATGTGAAAATTTACCAAGTTACAACTTTAGTGCAGTAAAACCAGAGTTTTAATATAGTATTTGGGGTTTTTATAGCTTTCATAAACTTATTCATGCCTCAGGTGATCATAGAGCTGGCTCTTTCCTCGGCCAACGGCTAGCAACAGCTATCCAACGAGGAAACGCAGCCAGCATTATGGGCACCATTCCCGGTGGCAGTGGCCTAGGGATTTTGTACATAATAATAACATTGTTACTTGGAATGTTTTATTTTTTATCTGTTCTTTGTTTGTGTCTTATTATATTTACGAGTATATCTTGTTAACATTATTTAGATGACTGATTTTAATACCTCTAGATTTCCGCAGTACTGACATATTTGAAGCTACGTTTAAGGAAGATATTTAATAAAATCGAATGACACGCAAATTTTGACAATTAAGTAAATGAAACAGCGTCCTTATTTGAATTTAATTTTCAGATGGCTCTTTTTTGAACATCAAAAAGAAAAATTGGAAACCAAAGCGGACGTCGAGAAGTAATTATGACTGTACTATTTTTTTAAATAAATGTGCTTCCAAAAAACAGCGGTGCATTTTCCTTACAAGAAACCTGAAGCTCCATTTTACACGGTAAAACCGTATGGCTTGTATCATGATATCGTATTGTCAACGATCTGATTGGTCTCATACACTTGACATGACAGTAATGGCGGCCGTTAAACGCAATACGATAACAGGTCAAAGGTTTATCGAAAATAATACAGCCCCTCTAATTTCATCGGTTTTACGTCATTTTTGAACATTATGTACTTGATGGCGTTAAAATCATAAAGTGTATAAATCTATGATATATCTATTAAGGAGCGTTTGCTGAGACCATGTGCATGAATATTTGAGAATGTGGACGTTGAACCGAGAGTTACAATGCTTACACACCACTCGATGTTCGCGCCGAATGCTCATTACACGCGAATGCTCTCAGTGTGGAAGCTCCTTTAAAGAGATATCTATAGGTTACACGTAAAGAATGTCAAATATTGCTCGACATGTTTCGGGCACGCCCGGACCCCTAATCGTGAGCGGACGCGGTCGCAGCACGACAAACACTGTGGGCAGGGGCCCTAACGTGACCTGCGTTTATCGCGTGATTTAGTTTGGATAAGGCATCCGTCACCTTTTGATAAGTACGACAGTGCACGCGGTATAGACGCAGCTATATTAGGTCCACAGCGCTACGTTAGCCCGGCTCCCCGGCTGCTTGGTGCGAGCGGCGCGGCTGGCGAGAAACTAACCTCATTTTCTTCATTAAGTATTGCTCTTCTCAAATGAAGGTTGCACACTGTTCAGAATAGTTAAATAATTAATTTGTATCCTACCAATTCTTACTTTATATGATTTATTAAGCATTCTGTACAATATTTATAATTTTAATTCAATTCAATATGTTCAATCTCATTTTTTACGTAAAATGGATTGTATTTAAATTTATTCATAGCAACATTTGCAACGGTCAAATGTCGAGACCTAAGTGAACTCTCAAATTGTTCCCTTATTCCTTTACCACTTCTCTTTATCTCAGTGACTGTTACCATTATTTTTTAATATTTTACCGCCAAAAGATATCAGCTAAAACTACAGTCCACTTTGATCGGACATCACTATTTATATCCTGAAGAGCTTTGCAAGTAATTTTTACACACACAACACTAAATACGTCAGCTTGTTGTTAGTATCTGTGACGGTACAGTCGATCTCATAATTAAGTAGTTGTACATTTTAGTAACTTGTCAGAGTAACGTATTGAAGAGTACTTTGAATCTTTGAAAATGTACAGCTACCAATGAATACAACCGAACCAGCAACGAATAGTGTTTCCAATCGAAGATAAATTTGAAGTTACAATAGGACGTTTGAGGTTAAGTTGTGTCAATAGGTAAAATTAACAAGAGGGCGTCTTCTTGGATCGGATATACTCGTATTATTATACAGCATTCATCTTACAATTATTAAAGTAAACTTACTTGCCGTCTCTCTATATTCAATCTCTCAACAAATTGGTTGTACAGTCGAAAGCATTAATATCTACAGTCTACACAGCCATCGTGTCAAATATTTATGTATACATAATGTAGATTGTATTGTTAGTGGCATAGGGATAGGTAGATATTTTTGGCATCTTGGGAACTTGTATATATTTATGACTTTGACGGTTTGGTTTAAAGCATTAATATCTAATCTACACAGCCATCGCATCAAATTTATGTGTATACAAAGACCTCATTGCTAGTAGCAAAGGGGCGTTTAGATATTTTTGGCGCCTTGGGAACTTTTATATATTTATGACTTTAACTGTGCAATCCAAAGCATTAATATCTACACAGCCGTCGCGTCAAATATAAACCTTATTGCGATTGACATAGTGGCATGTAGATATTTTTGGCGTCTTGGGAACCGGTATAATTATTAATGGCTTTGACTATACGTACATAATATAAGTACTTAAATAGTTCAAAAATAGCATATTCTCGTATCGACTAGAGTTACTTATAGTCATCATCAAAAATTCTTAAGAATTTTATAGCACTAGTACGACAGCGACAACCTTTTCAGCATTCACTGCGCTGCTACTAAAACTTCTTCGCAATTTAGTCTTTATTACGTTGGCGAAAAGTACATATAAAATGAATAAAAGGCCTAACATAGACTAGCTAGGTCTTGAGTAAAGTGAATACCGCAGACTCCTCATTAACTTGTCTACGCCGGGTTTTAGTGCGGTAACCACGCTTTCATATTTAATGGGACAGAACAAACGTTTTCAATATTGCTGACTTAATTTACGTCCGTAAAACCTGCGCCATGGCTCGTATTTAATCTGTGTATTTAAAATTCAAAATAACTAAAGCACGCTAATTAATATTAAGAAAAGAGTTGTTAAGAAAAACAACTAACCAAATAAATGTTTTAATCGAATAAAATATTATAAATGACTTTTAATTTCTACATGAAGGAGACTTAGTTTTTTTTTTGTTTCGCCCTGCGGCGACTTTAACATCTACCGCGGGGGTATGGTGTTTCCACAATGAAATGATTTCGCCAGTGTCAATTGTATATAAGTATAAATCAATATAGCAATACAATACAATCCAATCTTCTCTAGGAAGATTGGGGGCAATGTTGTACGGTGATATGTAGGACAGAGGTCAATATAGTTTTAACCTCTGTTCCACTGCGAGTTCACTGGAAACGAGAAGTAAGACGCCAGATACACGAAATAAGTCTAAGTCTTCTATCACTGTGCAACAAAAAGGCATAAAAAGGACAAATCACTAACAGAAAAGAACTTTGAACACCTAAATACACAAAAATACAAAACTAAAACAAATTATACATCCGTTATGCCAAATTACGCATCTATAATACCCTACAGTTTTATTCTTGGGTCAAAGATTGCCATGTCCAAATAAATAAATCCAAAATGAGTTTGCGTTTGACCTAGACTGATTTTGTTTATATTTGTCACACAGATGAATTCATATCTCGAATCTGCGAGGAATGATTTGTACGTTAATCTTAAATAATGTGGTAGCTACCGAGGGATAAATAAGTTCCACGCGGTCAAAGTAGCGAGCAAAATCTAATTTGCATACAATAAATTCAAAAACATGCGACGTAAACAACCCAGCGGTTTTTATTACAGATACTTTCCGTATTATAATATATTCATCTTTTGAGGGTCTTCATGGTAACCCTACCTTAAGGGCTTGTGCCGAAACTCGAGTCATTTTAATTTGACGCTCGGGCATTGAAGGCGTTTGCGACAAACTCCCTCAACAATTGAGAGTTTCAATTAAGTAGTGAGTAGGAAACTACACTTGGATTTTCTTGATACTTGTTCTACGATGAACAGTTACCTTTTTAATAAGGTAATAAGAGTTTTTTCATTTCTTAAAGGCGACAGCAAATTTCTCAGTACATGGTCTTATAATCCTTCGGGATATACAACGGAATCGTGTTGTAAAAAGTTACAAATAATTTTAATGATGAGTTGAAAGTTATCTTTTTATGCTTAAAATCTTTGATAGTAAATAAGCTTAAGAATATGTGATTTTTTTAATCCAACTCGGAAAACAAGTGGATCGCCACTCTAAACCGCGAATTAGACTGACAATAAAAATTGGAGAAGTTGATGCAAGAAGTCCAATTTTGCTGTCTTTTTCGAACTATAAAGTAGAGTAAGACAGCTGTCAACTTCTTTTTTTTATGGCATACTCGTATAGTAGGCTAACGAGCACACAGGCCACCTGATAGTACTTAAGTGGAAACTGTGACCCATAGACATTCGCATTCACAAGACTGCAAAGACAAAGATGGAAAGTCAATTCAATTCAATTTTGCAATTTTTATTGCTAACTTCGTGAATAAATTTCATTTGCACGAAATGTCAAATAAAAGGATCGACAATAACAACATTTTTTGGTGGTAAATAATTAGCTGACTGTACCTAAGGTACCTAATTACCTACAATATATTGTTTCGTAGGGAAAATTCCGAATAAAAACACATGCTTTCTAAATCATTTTTACGATAAACTTAATATACCTAGATCAAACATGCTGAGAAATAAAAGATCACAAATTGATGAAGGTAAGCATTTTTTCTCTTCAAAGTAATGCTCAACCAAGCGAGAGTTTCACAACCATGTACCCTTTCAAGATAACAACATAAAACGTTAATATAAGCGGTTGCTTTCAACTCGCAGACTCTTAAAACAGATCCCGGAGTTGAAAAGTGCACTCGGCTCCCGGTTCGTTAATTTGAGAATAACTGCCGCGGTCGAGGATGCGTCACGCCTTTTTGTTGCATCCCCTGCTACAAGTTTACTGAAGAGCAGTATACAATTCTAGTTCTAAGGCAATGGGTACAAGGGTTAAGGTTCTTTAGTTATTTATTAGATCATTAATGGCATGGAACACACTGTATGATGGTAAATGCCTAAATGGACCTTGAAACCCATGGGTCACCAGAGTTGCCAATTTGCAATGTTGAGATTGCGTTATTCTCAGACTAGACCCACTTGTCCTGAGATTTCCTAAGTGATTGTTTGACTTCTTCAAGCCATACATGATAAGGTAATAGTCAAGTCATGATGAAAAAGACATCATACTTTTACCATAATTATTTTTAGTCAAAATATGTTTAAGGTCAATTTTTTTTTATCTTTATACTCATTCTCATTACATTCTTAAAATATACCAGTATTCCACATTCACGTCCATCGAACTGTAACGGATTTTCCTCATCGACATCACCCTCCTAATCTGGTCCTAAACTAAGTGGGGTTGCACAGCATCTTTCTTCTTTATTTCTTGCTGTTAACTCAGTACTCACACTTCCGTCGTTTAGGCGAAATATTTTTTGGTCGAATGTATTTCATCCCAAATTTAATTTAAAAAGTCATTTCCCACAGCATGCGTTTGCATTTTAGTGAAAAAAACCTTACCTATTCAAGGTAAATAGCAATTTTGGTAATCTGCAAAAACAAAAACAATACATAACTTGTAACTTTTTGGACCGCTTTTATACACATAATATCATTATTCACGCAACCTATCCACTTACACCTTTTTCGGTCTACCTGTACCATTTTATTCATCTTTATTCAATAGTCACTTACTTTTTTACTGATATGTCCAATCGATGACAGTTCTACCAAATTAAATTCCACACCAAATGCTAAGTCGGACACGGACACCCGGTAACCAGCTCTAAACAAAGATTGAATGTATCAGGATAAATAGCTGCCCCAACGAGTAAATATCGCCGAATAAATCCGTAGAACGGCTTAAACAATAGTGCTCGAGAATCGACGAGGTAAATCACGGTTACGGCGTGTATTGGGAGACTGTAGGTTTACATTTTTAAAGAATGCCAAGGTAAATAATTGAAGGTAAAAAATGTCCAACATTCTTATAAAATGGGAGACATTCTATAAATTCAGAATAAGTATTTCTTGATTAATATAAATCGTCTCCATTAATATTTACCTTTCCAGTGACAGATATCAGGTCACTAAAAACTTTTTCATGTCATGCTCATGGAATTTAAAAATATAAAAAAACAATTGAAAAAGTAAGTCATAAAAGTAAATACGTTCGGGAGGCCATTTGCAATGTCAAAAGATGGCGGATGTGTAATTTGTTTTATTTTTTATTTTTGTGTATTTAGGTGTTCAAAGTTCTTTTTTGTTAGTGATTTGTACTTTTAATGCCTTTGTGTTGCACAGTGATAGAAGACTTGGACTTATTTTGTATCCTGGCATCTTACTTCTCGTTTCATGAGGACTCGCTATGGTACAGAGGTTAAAACTATCTTGGCCTGTGTCCTACATATCACCGTACAACGTTGCCACCAATCTTCCTAGAGAAGATTGGATTGTGTTTTGTTGCTATATTGATTTATACTTATATATACTTGACACTGGCGAAACCACTTCATTGTGGAAACGCCATATTCCCGCGGTAGTAGCTGTTCACGTCGCCGCGGGGCAAAGAAAAAAAAACCCGTTCCTTCAATCGGTTTTCAATGACTTGCAATGGAAAAGATTTTTAAATCATTTCTTCTGCTTACTTAGTGAAAAATAGTGTTTGTAATTCACGATGCACTGCGAAAACTGACTGCCATTGGGGCAAGAAGGTTCTACCTGTGGGTTCTACAGTGGCGTTCGTGGTCTGAATATTTCCATCAGTGGACGTCTTTCGGTTCATAATGATGGCCTGCAACGTAACATTAAGTTATGGACTCGTGGATCAAAACACTAAATATTAGGTAGGGAAAATAAAATACAGTACGATAGCAAAAGGCAATATGGTTTTACCCTGTCTGTCGTTCTGTCTGTCTGTAGTTCTGTACATTCTTTTGTCTATCAATTAGATAGTTTATGTATAAATTCTGATTTATGTAGTACAGAATACTTACATAAAGCGAAGCGAGTGCGGATCGCTTGTATATTATAAATATATGGATGTATCATCGCCTGTTAGGATCCAATTATTAAACTTTTCGATTATTAAAATCAATATTGCCAATAACAGGAAGTTCGGGCTCCCCAATCTTAAACGAAGGTGTTAAACTCGCGAATTAATAAAACTCCCGATTACGAACCAGAGTTATCATCCTATTAATTTTGTGGAGCTTTCATCATTACCGTTCCCCCTTTTAATTACGTTAATGAATAAGCGAAAATTACCTTTTGTATTATTCCAAAACCCCTTTATGTGGCGCGGTTCGCCATCTTAATGAGGTTTTCAAATTTCAAAGGCTGTTTTGAAAATAATTAACGATCTTGGGTGAATAATACCCGGCGTGGTGTCAGTTGATGCCATTGATCCTTTACAGGCCCTTACACACACTCTTTAATGCTGTTTCAGCAGAATGATCCCATCGTTTTCCTTTTTGTCACGTGGGACGGAGATGACGGTACCAATTTTGGTGAAGCGATCAACGCATTAATGGAAGCTCAATTTACAACGTGGATTTACCGATGTACTTGAAGACATCTTACTATTTTAGAAGCTTTTATTTGAAAACATTGTCTCTGTCATTCTGGTTTGAATCTTGCAGCTCTTGCATGATGATTTTGAACCATTTCTCACTATTCTGCCCTTCTTAATAAAAAGGACACATGTGCAAATTGATAGTCAGTAGCAAATTGAACCCACTGTTTTAAGGAATAAGGTCACTAATACATTGGCGATTCTATGGGACATATGCCCTTTTTTCTAATGAGGGCAGTATTGTAATGGACTGATAATTGGTATAAGTAGATACGTGAGTATACCCGAGACCTATGCAATACTATGGTAACTAGGAGCAGTGGGAAGGTGACCAAGATCAATCAATCAATCATGTGACGATTACGACGAATTAACGGAACTATACATATAACGTTTCTTAAATAAAGGTAATGTCTGTGATCGAGATCAAAATCCTAACCTCAACGGGCGCACATTCGCTGTGATTACTTCGTTTAGGTTTAAGTGTAGTTATTTTTATCAATAAAACTTGCCCTAATATTACTGGTTACACGAGTTCTCATTCATGTTTTTATAAAATAATATTAAAATAACTAAATAATCAATATGGGAACTGTCAGATTTTGATCTCGAATTCGATCACCGACTGTATGATATCTTAATTATGTTATATATTTATTTTTATACTTGTATTTAATACATGTTTACCTACATTGTGACTTGTAATATTTTTCATATTACCAATAAATATTATGGTTATGATTATGATCTCCGCTACCTGTATACTTAACGTAGACCCACTGAATCGGGATTAATTAAACCAGTCTTGATAAGCTGATGATGACTGTACAAAAGAAGTACAGTTGGCGACCAAAGCTTGTATGAAACATTATTTGCATTGCTTTTCCGGAATATAAAGCAAGTACTATCACTTAATAACATAGAAGCACCCACAACAAACCAACCCACAATCAATTTTACCTCTTAGGTAAATCTGCTAGGGCTTTTTTTCGTATTAGCCTCCATAAAATGCAAAGAACCAATCTCTAAAAGCTACGATTCAACAAGTTTTTCTTTAGTGTCTCCTGTTTTGCATTTCAAAAGGCACTTGAGTGGTTCTCTGTTGTTTAAAACGTTTTAGTTTGTTTAACAAATAGCAGTTAAAACTCACTTAGGGGTAATTTTGTTCAGAATATTCGTGAGAAATGGTTTTATTTCTTTATTTATACAAGGTACTTGTTATAATCTAATTTTCCTATCACCCTGTTTATTAAGAAGCATTTCATAGATAATTACCTTGTTCCTTTTTTAAACTTACATAATATATACATACATACATACATACCTTGACGCCTTTATTCCCAGATTGACGTAGACAGACCTACAGTGTTACCAATAACCCGAAAAATGTGTTAATAATTCTGTGACTGCAAGCCGTACAAGTACAACAGGAAGACATGGAGCTTCTAACGCATTAATTAAACTTAAGTATGTGTACCTACATGAAAAGTCATTATAAAATTTTTTCGCATAGAAAAAGCAAACGAGCAGACAGACTTACTGATGGTAAAATTTGCATTCTTAATACTGCGATAATACATTGCTCACTTTTTTAATAAAACAGTCAAGGTAACATAAATTGGTAAAAGCATTAATCTTCCCAAAGGGACCTTCCTTTTTCTATCATTTGTTACGATAATAATGCTGTCACGAGACAGGAAATACGTAAATCATGCTGTTCCATAATTAGAGAGATTGTTTCCTGCGAGATTAATACGAGGTTTCATGTTTTTATTATATGGTATATATTATGAG
The DNA here is from genome assembly GCA_923062465.1 of Acleris sparsana. Taxonomy (NCBI): domain Eukaryota; kingdom Metazoa; phylum Arthropoda; class Insecta; order Lepidoptera; family Tortricidae; genus Acleris; species Acleris sparsana. The sequence continues at coordinate 4,473,155 of OV281288.1, forward strand.
TGTGTAATGTTTAGTATAAAACCAAATGGTCTAATTTTCATTTTACATAATTTCGATATCTATAATAAACCAACGACATTATTATCATGATGCATAAAACGAAATGCATAATTTCAAAAACTATAATACTAAAAAGAGTTCTTGGTTAGTTATAGAAATTATACAAAATGTTTAAAGACTAATTGAAACGCACCCATACATTATGCTTTACTTCTGGTTAAATTCAGTCACTTTAAATCCAACTGGACACTAACTATGCAGAAAAGGACCTCATGGAAAAGTTAATTCTTTTTAACTGCAAGAATGTCACTATATAAATAGTTATTTTCGTAATTTAGTGTCACTTTTAAAGTAACGTGTGATCCTGTACTTAGATGTTTTTCATTTCATAACATTTCATAACGAAAAGCAGAGCGGTACTGCGGTGTGAGCATTCAAAAAATCTTGAACTAGTGTGAATGTTTAGTTACAATCATGCAAATTTGCGGGTGGTAGTCTCGTGACAGCATTATTATTGTAACTAATGATAGAAAAAGGAAGGTCCCTTTGGGATCATCTTAGAATCGGGTGGTAAGACCTTGTGCAGGGTCCGTCCGGATCGCTATCACCATCTTATCCATTAACCTACCGCCAAACAGCAGTGTTCGCATTGTTGTGTTCCGGTTTGGGGATAAGACAGCCGGTGTAATGACTAGCGTAGAGGCATTCCATCTTGGTCCTCAGGGTTGGCAACGCATTTGCAGTCTTAGGCTTGCAGTCTTGTGAATGCGAATGTCTATCAATTACAGTTTCCACTTACCATCAGGTGGCCTGTGTGCTCGTTTGCCTTCTCTACGCCATTAAAAAAATTAAAAAAACAAATACTATTAACTAAGACGGAACAAGTTTTTATCGCTACATAAATACGACGTACGTACGTACGTATGTACGTAGCTGTTACGATGGTCTTTATGTACTTACAACTAAACTACTTGCATGTATATATCTGTAGTGGTTGTTCTTTATTTATTGCTCATAGGTGGATGTCTGTAATTGGCACTATTATCTTGTTAATTTACTGCTTTTATGAATTGTAATGTGCTGTTGATATCCTTAACAAATACGTAAATAAATAAATAATATATGAAATAATATTTTCTTTAATTTCAATAAGGGTTCTTTTGTTTGGTTCCAATAAACATACAAACAAAAACTTGACCACATAAACATAATGAAAATCAATCGCAATCTAATTTCCCCATTGATATTCCTGCACCAGCTCGATTTTCGTTCCCATATCTGACCACGAATCGTTCAAACGTGCAACGTGTTCGTAGAGCACCAATTACCGATATCCAGGTGACCGCCTCACTCATTTACTCCTTAATTAAACAATAACAACAATCAAAGGCATTGCAGACATGAACAAATAACGGTGGAAACGAGGAAATATCGCAGGTTGATTGCTTTCAGTGCCAGGTTTCCTGTTACCAGCACAAATTAGACACGATGTTGAGGTATTGGCGCTCAATAATTATGGAACCTTGAGTCTGTTTCAGGAAACAGCAACGGATAGCTTCCATACAAGACGAAATGAAAATGTAAAGATTATTTGAAATGTTCGAACATTTCACCGAATTTAATTGCGTCGAAAGCTAATTTCTGCTGAAACGTTATAGTTTTCAGGTTATCTTAACCATTCGTTACGTAGGTTAGGTTAGACTAGAGACCACAAAAAAATAAAGCACCAGCACGTTGAAATGCCTGTCGATGAAATGAAAATTCGGCGAAGTGAAACGTTCTATGAAATTAGTTTCAATATTTCAAGGGTAAACCGTCTTTTAACTCCCCTTTCGTCTAGAATATGTATTACTTGAAACACTTGTCTTAATTACGATTGCATAATTTCCAGCATGATTAGTTCACCCGAGCAGTAAAATGAGTAAAAAGTAACACGGGATTAAAAATCATTCAGCAGCTTCCAAACAGGACTGACTTTGATACACGTGGCAGTTGTGTCACATCACCCACGACTAGCCGTAACACAGACTGACAAGTGACATTTTGCTGTGACACGGAACATTTGCTCTTATGTCATAGAGGTGAAAACGTTAACTAATGCAATAGAAGTTACATTTGTAAACGTTACTCCGGTTGTTCGTTGTTTATTTTTAATTGCTTTGATACGAATGTAAACGAGGACACAGAACGTTGGTAAGTAGGATTTGTGACCCGTAGACACGCATTCCCAAGACTGCAATCTTAAGAACACAAATGTGTTGCCAACCCTAAAGACTAAGATGGAATGCCTCTATTGGGGTTTGGGGTTTTTCTTTTAGTATTTTCTTGGCCGAATCGCATACGTTTCGAGACTTCAGGATTTTTGTAAAATTACCCACTTACATGTTCAGATATTTGAATGTGCAGGTATCCTTACGAGGTTTTTCCTTCACCGTTAGAGTATCGGGTAATGTTGGCAGTTATGTTAGAAAAACTCATTTATTCATGGTGATCGCGGGGCTTGAACTTGTTACCACGAGTCACTAATGCCCGGTTCCTATATTCAAGAAACGAATCGTTTTCCTAACGCCTCGTTAAAATTTGAGAAATTTTGTACGTAGCAAATGTCATAACGATACGGCCCGTGAGGAAAGCGATTCGTTGCTTGATTATAGGAACCCGGTATAAGCAACCAGGCCACTGAAGCTCTTAATAAAGTTCTTTATTATAAATTAGCCATTCGGTCAATACTACAACTGGAATAGACATATTTGTACCGTCAGAATATAACACGAATGCGGCAATATTTTTTGTATAGAATAGCATGATGGGGACGACCTCAGACCAATTGATCTAGTCCCAAACTAAGCTCTAGGCTTGTACTATTGGGTATACGAGTATGTAGAGAAAGAAACACTTAAATAGACAGAAAACAGGTATTTGCCCATACCTACCTAAGCTAGCTTCTAAGGCAGGAACTATCAACAGGGCCAACGCGCCGTCCGCTCAAGAATGAAATTGGGACTAAATAGGAACTACAATAAACAAACAAGTAGCAACACTTAGCAGCAGGTTCACGCCTGAGAGAGAGAGTGAGAGACTATGGAACGTCAGCTGCACCGGTCTAAACATACCACTGTTGCTTCCCCCACATTCAACAACCTCTTCATGCACATACGAGTATGACGGTTTCAGTAATCTAAGGCTCTATTCTAGGCGGTAATAACCATTATCGTCTTTGCCCAGCTATCGTATTGTCAACGATTTGATAGCTCTTATTTACTTGACCGTAATGGCGACCAAGCTAAAAACAATACCATACCAAAAATTATTACATACATACATACTTTAACGCCTGTTATCCCAGATTGGAATAGGGAGAATTACAGAATTACCTACAATTCCAAAAAAAATTTGATAACTCTGTACCCATATTTTGCACAATAAGGCTAAGATGTTTACCAGTGTCTTAGTGACAGGTGGCAAGCCCATCGCCTAACAGTACAAGCCTATATTCCCAACAAAACCAAACCAAACGAACCAAAAATCATAAAAAGTTCAATGTTACCAATTTCACTCCAAACACCGGCACTTTACCAAACTGGACATAGTACGGAGTGCCATATTCGCTCACATCATGCGCATAATGTCCCCGACCGCAGTAAAGGCCTGAAAAGCCTGCAATTAGCTCCAAAACGCAGGCATCGCATCACTCCCAGTCATCAATGTCCAAACGTACACGGAATAATGCACTGGGCAAAGGACACAATTTCAATGACCAATATGGCGTGGTGTATATTGGTCGTGCGAAGAGATATCAACTTTGACTTTGACTTTGACGGGTTGGCCTAGTTGGTGACCCTGCTTACAAAGCTAGGCTAGTTCAAATTCCAGTAAAGGCAAACTTTTTTGTGACGCGCGCGGGCATTTGTTTATGTACATTTTAGGTATGTAGAATTCGTGTGAGATTGTCCCCGGATGTTTATTTATTATTAATCATAATCATTATTAGCTTTTTGCATTTAGAAGATGATTTAAGGTGCGCCACAATAGGAGACTACAGCTACAACGGCACAAGTGATATACTAATAGATTAGATTAAAATATTTTTTACTTGTAGAAGGCATACGAGCAAACAGGCCACATGACCCATAGACCATTTCTCTGCTATTATTACATATATTACACATGTCTCTCATCATCATCATGTCAGCCCAAAGACGTCCACCGCTGGACATAGGCCTCTCCCAAGGTTCTCCACTCAGACCGGTCTTGTGCTTTTCGAATCCACCGCGCTCCCGCGATCATCACGAGGTCGTCACTCCATCTTGTTGGAGGTCTTCCGGTCCGCGGACGCCACTCCAGAACCTTCTGACCCCATCGGCCATCAGTCCTGCGAGCAAAGTGCCCCGCCCACTGCCACTTCAGTTTAGCTATTCTTCGGGCTATGTCGGTAGGTAACCTTAGTTCTACTGCGGACATCATCATTTCTGATTCTATCACGCAGAGAAACCCCGAGCATAGCCCTCTCCCACATGTCTCTGTTATTATTAATTAATTATTTAAGATCCAAAATTTAGTTCACGCAGTTTCTGTACACTTGGTTTTAGTACTTGTCTAGACGTTACCACATTCTACTTTTCTTATTTTCCTTAATCAACGAAAGGTTAGCTGGAGAAGATCTTAAAGGGACAAGTTCGCCTTTGTAAAATTTCAAGTTGAAAGCATTTGTAGTCGCTGAGAAAATTTCTTGTGACATAGAGACAGACAGGTTCTTGGTACGGAACCCTAAAAATAAGAACTGTCGCCTTGATTCAGGTATAGTAGTTTTGCGACTCACGCGCAGCCTTGGTACCCGCAGTGCCGTCGCCGACGCACGCCCACCCTGCTTCCTGTCTTTAAGTGATGCGTACATTACCGTCTTGACGTGCTAAAAAAAGGTCTAAACTAGAATATCCTGTATCGTGTAACGTAAGGGACGTCGCTTTTTATTGGCTCTAACTGCATCGTTTACTTGGCTGTTATTTTTGTCTATGGTTCCTGGGATTGTGACCTTTGTGAAGCTGTCTGGGTTTAATGATACTGCCATGTAAGTATATAAAAATATGAACTACAATTTGTTTTTAATCCTACTAATATTATAAATGCGAAATTCTGTATTTCAGTTTGTTGCTCTTTCACGCTGCAACTGATAACGATAATATATAAATAGCGGACGAAGTCGTAGGCAGATGCTAGTCTTATATAAATGTCAAGGGACAAAGGCGACGAATTTATAGATAAATAGATGCTTAAATACATGTAAAACATTCAAGACACAAGAACAAATACTCGCGCTCGTCACACAAATATTTCGGAATCGAACCCGGGCCCGCTAGCTTCGTAGGCAGCTTCGCTAACAAAGAGGCTAAACACGTCGTTCAACGTTTCATTTCATTTCATTTCGCAGAAGATCACAAACACGATTACAAATAAATACACATGTGAAAACGCAACAAGAGATACATTTCTCGAGACGTATAATTATGGTGACGTCATATTATATAATATGAACTCGTCGGAAACCCCAGCAACATTACATCTCGCAGAATAGCTCGATGCTGTACATCATCTGTACAGATTAATGTCAGTAATGAACACCTCAGCCGCGTCCATGTTATACCCACTCGCATTCGCACGTGCTTTGTGATCTAGAAAATGTCATTACTCTGTACCGTTCGCAAAAAAAAGATTTGACGCCATATTTTTGACTTTGACTTCTACTGAAGTTTTAAAATTTTGAATACTTAAGATGTCACCGTATAGTTTGTCTTTCGTTTAAATATTATCCAATATTTATAAAGGAGATATTACTCTAAAAAAAATTTTGAAAGTATGGCTTGTTGAAAAATGATTTTTAGCATAAAGGGTTAATAGAGCGCAATGGCAGTGTGCTTGAAATATGCTGTGGCCTTTTCTATCATTATGAAGTTTGAATTGGACAGATTGGGACAACATATATCTAACAAAAATGGGATAAGTGGGATACCTTTACTGCGTTTGAAGATTCAATTGTTTACTTTTGTGTCATACCTACAATCGATTGATTATATTATGATTGATAAAAAATAATATTTCCTAAAAAAGCTATATATTGGTTCTACTTTAAGAATACCAAAATCGCTATTCACCAACGTTAGTTTTGGTTCGACAAGATGCTATGCGAGATCGTTATCGTTATCAAAAACGTATAGCATTGACGTAAGCTGTCGGATTGTCACGTCAAGCGCTTATGTCAAGACGACAGTTTTCGAAAATCGTTTACGTAAGCGTTAAGAATCTTGTCTAGGAGCTCTATGAAGTCTCTTTGTACAGTCGATTTCATAAATATGTGTACACTTTTGTACCTTGTCACTATAATCGCTGTGACATTTCATTTATGACAGTTTAAACATGACATTAAATAGATATGGTTCTAAAGCGTACTTATGTGTGTGTCTTTCTGCACCCTCGTACGAATGGACCGCTACGGACAAAGATTGATTTTAAAGAAAGACAGTTTAGTCGCAATGTGTCTTATTTAGGGTTTATTATAATCGGACGCTGTTAGATGGTGGTTTATATGTATTTTATTAGTAGATGTAAATGTATTAACACATTAGTAACAAATGGTTCACAAATCGCAAAGACCATGTACTGCATCGGTTTGTTTTCTAAAAATTTTTAGCTTCTCAAAAGGTTCTTTTCGCCATGACAAGAGAAAATTTCAAGTAAAAATCTTTTGACTATCGGTATTCTGTTCTCCCAATGTACATGTTCCAATAGAATTGGTTTATTTCCTTTTTAAAACCAAGTAATATACTTAGTATAAGTAAAAACATAACCTACCATTACTATATCGTTGACTAAAAATACATAAGGTGGTTTTTTAACAAAATGATAAAAAAGGAACCCTTATGGTGAGATTTCGTTGTCTGTCTGTCTGTATGTCACAGCAGGTTTTCTCAGCAACAAATGCAATCAACTTCAAATTTGACATATTTGCTTGCTTGACTTGCTTGCCCGCATCTGTTTTTTGTGTAAAAAAGTAATTTATAATATATAAAATAATAAATTTTATAAATAATTGAAAAGGGGTGAAAAGAGGGGTTGAAAAACTAGAAAAAAACCTTACGTGACGTATAGATAATTATTTAAGGTTTATTTTTATTTTAAGGGAATAATAATAGTTTTTACTGCCTAGAATCTCGGCTCTGACTGTAAGTGGGATCTGACGCCTATATAGTATATATTTACATTATCAAGACCACCGTCACAGGACTGCAATCCTAAGACTGCATACGTTGCGAACTCTAAAACTAAGACGAAGTGCTTCTGTATTCCAATCATTAAGTATTCCTCTCGAACTCTATGAAAAAAATATGTTCATGTGACCTGCTTATCTTTGCTATCGGTACAGCGTGAAGGGTAATGGCACACGACAGTCAGTGCGTCGTAAACGCGACATTGCGCAGACGTACCTAATCAAAAGCACTCGGAACTATACCATCCCGTCCCATACCGACAGGCTGATGAGTTTTTATGTCATTTTTTACTACTTCGCTAAGGATCTCTGAAGGAAATAGGTTTAGGGTTTCGATGCGAAAATACAGCCGTTAAATTTTTTGTCGCATTTTCAGGGTTTTTTTTGTAAATTTTGTTACAAAATGGTTTTTCACTAACTGATCATTAACACAGCATACTTAAGTAGAAACACGTAACAGTCATATAATATATTATTAAATTCGTTTGTAGAGTTCCGTACCTAAAGGGTAAAAACGGGACCCTATTACTAAGACTTCACTATCCGTCCGTCCGTCTGTCTGTCACCAGGCTGTATCTCATGAACCTTGATAGCGAGACAGTCGAAGTTTTCACAGATGATGTGTTTATGTTGCCGCTGTAACAAAAAATACTATAATCAGTAAAAAATAAATAAGTGGGCTCCCACGCCAATATTTCTTTTGCCGTTTCTTGCTCGATATTAATACCGGCAAATGGTAGACGCTGAAAATATTTGCAGAATATTTAGTTTTATATTCAGTTTAAAAGTAAATAATTAAATTCAATTAATTTTATGGGCTCCCATACAACAAACGTGATATGCGGCCGTTTATTGGTAATATTGTGTAGATAATGGTACGGAACCCTTCGTGCGCGATTCCGACTCGCACTTGGCCGGTTTCTTATATGTGGCGTTATCTATGAAAAGGGACCTTATTCTAAAGCTATAAAACGGGACTTAATCGCGTAATATATTAAACATTTACCTCTACGTTTCGACTTTATTACAACAGCTTTGGTCACGAGAAGACTGAATGCCGTGCGAGTTTTTCGACCTAACCGTTGTTGGTCTTGTTTTTCTTTATTCGAATGTCGTCATACCGACACACATCACTCACAATATCCGACGATTTATCCGAAGATACACTTCCTCGTTTACATTTATGGCTGGATTCCACGTAATTGATAGCCTACCCATCCTCTCTTTTGAAATTTCTATGCTTTTTGATTTCAACGGCTTCGCGTACCACTCTCGCATAAAAATGGCGTTTAGTTGAGAGTACTTTAGTACTATGCAATTCGATCCAGTGGTTTGGTCCTGACGCCAGTGAATGTTCGGCGACGGCGGATTTATTCACTTGGCGGTTTTTAACAGCCGCGATATGTTCCTTGACCCTTTCCGCAATCACCTGCAAAAACCTAACGTTTACAAGATAGATTGCAGTTGCGGGAGTTCATATGTTGGACAAACGAAGCGGACCATTGCATCATCCCGATGAAACATCTTTCTTTTCAAAAGACTTCAGGAGCTAAGACGTCACAGACATTCAGACAGCTACACATATTAAACCATACTACATACATAGAGGAGTAGTGCCACTCCATGTCTTCCCGTGGAAGTCGTAAGAGGCGACGAGAAATAAAGGCTTGTAGTACTGTTAATCGATGGGCTTGCAACCTGTCACTAAAACGCTAAAAAAACATCTTTGCCTAATTGTGCATAATGTGATTACAGAATTATCAACTTTAGAGTTGTTGGTAATTATGTAGCTCTGCTTCCCCACTCTGGGAATGAAGGCATGAGTTTATGTATGTTAGTATATACATTATGTACATACATTTTAATGCTGAAAAGCAACGAGTGGCTTGGCTACACGTTGAGCGCGGACTCTACCAGCAGTTTGACCACCCGTGGCCCTAGAGAAGACGCATAGCGTTAACGTAAAAGGTTATCGAAAACTTCCAAAATGTATGGCATTAACATAAGCGCTTCACGAGACCATCTGGCAGCTTACGTCAGTCCTCTACATTTTCGATAACGATAACGTTCGTCGAATACATTTTGTCTAGGGTCATCGCTTCGTCGACGAATCACTTATAAAACGTGTTTACGGTAAAACCAGAGACTCCAGCTAAGATGCACTTCGATAACTAGCGTTTCTATTCGTTTCGTCTTTAAACCAATCGCGTCACTGGTATATGACGTGACTCTTTGTATCACGTGATCTACCAGTGACGCAATTGGGATAGACCAAAAAAAATAACTCACGGTTTTTACATTCTGAATCGAGAGAACAGGTAATTTTAAGAGACCAAATTCATTATTTTTTTATTTGACCCAGTAGTTTTGTTTTAATATCTTTATTTATTTAACAGACGTTTTATGGACGACATTATTATTATAATTTGGGATGGTATTTTCTAATAAATTACAACAAATAAATTATATCTAACAATAAAAAAATATTGTAATAGTGTATTAAAACATACTATTTTAAGCGCTTTTCGCCTAACCCGTAAGATACACCTAGGTGGGCTTCAAGCCGAAAACGAAAGTCAAACAAAGGTTAAATGTACTTTTGTCGAAATATACGAAATAGATAAATATTTCAAAAACTTAATAATACAGAACGGCTTTAAAACCCTATTTCTCAAAATGGTTTTCGAATTAAAGCAATTGTAAAAATATGAACAATCCCAATTGGTTAAAAAAAACGAATAAAACGCTAGTTGTTTTACTTTTTATTTATCTACTTTAAACAGTAATTATAATTCCTTACATTAAGACGCGCTTCGGAAACCTGTGCAAGGTTTATATGTAGCACGAATGAATTCGCCTCGCTCAAACAAAGTATACATTATTATAACAATAACTACTACACAGGTAATATACTTATTAAAACCAATACCAGCAATCACCCATCCTCGTTGAACTCCGTAGTGTAGTACTTTTTGACTGCGTTCTTGCATAAGTTTTTGTTGTTACTATTTATAATACAAGTTTGTACGTCGTCAGAAAAATTGATTAAAATATTAGTATCCCTTTTTGTATCGCTGCCACACAATAACCAGCGCCTCGAGTTACCAAATCCTTTCCCCAAAGCAAATTAAAAAATCCTAATTCCTCGCTGAAAGGGCAATTGCCACTTTTCCGGCACAAACCTGTCCGAGTGTTACAGACAGGAGAAAACCGTTTAAGAAAAAAGTATTACACGTACCATAGAATTTTAACGAGTTCCTATAATAACAATGGCCTTTGAACTCCGCCGACTCGCGGCGCCACTCGAAGTAATTATGCCGCGTGGCAAAAACTCGGCGTAATCCAGCCACAGTCCGCTTCAATTAACAACCAGAAATGCCTCATAAACAGCTTCCATCCACAGGAAATTAAACCCTTCTTCTTAGCACTTAACAGTCTCTAAGAACCATATTTCTCTGTGCTCGCCGCTTCTGGATTTCGCAGCGTTTACCTTGATTATTTTTTTGACGTGAATTTGCTTTTAAGCCGTTGGGTTAAAGTTGCTTTTGCTCTGGGGTGATGGTGGGAGTTTTACATTGCTCCAGTGTTTCGAGAAAGTGCAGTGCATCGTCGTCGAGATACGAGCTACACTTGAGCATGTGAAATATATTAGGGCTGCCACAATACCTTAAGTTCGTCTTGGTCTGCTGCTTTATAAAATCCACTCGTTTTGAGGTTAAATTGTATATTCAATATCGTAGTGAGTGTATTCATTTTTATTTTATTTTTGTTTACTGTCTTCTCGAACAGAAGATACCAAAACTTTTGCCGGCGATTTTGGTTTAATGTGTATTTTATAATACTTGAATAGTTCCCTTAATTCTTCGCGGAACCTCTCATCAGATAACAATTTGGTGACAGTGGGACATCTTCAGACATACTCTATATCCCTACCACTTGACACAAATACCCTATAAATCAAATTATCAAAAAAAAAAATCGCTCCACAGTTGACGGAGAAATCGGTGAGCATACATAAAAAAACACAGCCGAAACAAATAACCTCCTTTCTGAAGTTTATAAGTTTTTATTTTTTTAACGATTTTGTGTGAATGTAAACAAAAATGGGGTGACCCTAAATATATTAGGCAATATCGTATAATTCATTTGAAAAACGCGAATGACATCTCTACCTTTAATTTACATGTCTTAAACGTAAAAGTGTTTGTTGTTTTTTCAGTACTTCACGCAGCAACGAAGAAACAGATCTCTCCAGAGGGCCACTGGCTCGAGAACCACGCATCACCTAGGCTACGTTTTATTCAGAGAAATAAAACAATATTAATAAACGACTTCTAAGCAGGTGGAATCGCAGGCTAAAGTAGTATCGAATAATAAAAAATATAGGGGTACATGATACTAGTTGCCAGGTAATTTGGTTTTAGTTTTGTACTTTTTAAATGTTTCTACATAGAGTGGTAACCCTGACGCGGGCTACGTTGGCAGCTTCAAGCGACAATCTTCGTTGCTCTGTCCTCTGCGCAGTACTTGTATCATCGCCCACACTGTTAACTTTCCATCGATAGACCTTATACCTTTTGTAATACGGTCCACCGTGTTTAGTTAAGAGTGTTGCTGTTTGTAGGTATGATAGATAGTTCTCCCAGCTTAAGATATTCGATGGGCACGTTGTCTATGGTCCTAGGTACTTCTTACCAATAAAAACGTCCTACTTTTCTTATTTTCCTCGATCACCCAAAGGTTAGCTGGAAGAGATCCCTCAAAAGAATGAGTTCGCCATTATACGTTTCTTTTCTGTAAATATTGTATTTTAATTTCTGTGTTTTTGTACAATAAATTACATACATATAATACAACCGGGAAAATAAAAAAACACGTTATTTGAAACGAAAAGTGCATCCGAATTCTTAAAACATCAAATGCACTTCTTTGAAAGGAAATGTAGCGTCAACAAACCAATTAATTATAGCAACGTCACTTCAAAAGACGTATCGCGTAGGTGACGTTTTAAAACCTGGCAAGTTCCATGCAATGAAAGGGACAACACCACACCACACGACTACTTCGGTAATATAAAGTCGCCGTCAATAGAAGTTGTGAACGATGTAAACAAATTAGTAGGTATCCTACTGTTTCACACATACCCTCAAATATTCACCAAGCGTGTTTATATTAAAAAATAAAGTATAATTAATAGTTATTACATCTTGAACTTAATATGAAAACAATGATCTAGTGTATAAATCATTGCAGTAATCAAGGTGAATTGGTTCGTTTGGTTTATTAATTCTCGTAAATAAATTGTACTTATTTTTATATTTTCAAAAAACATGTAAGTATGTAGGTAGCGTAGGTAGGGCACTAGGGTAAAAATTACCATCTTTCTTCAGTAGTCGGCTAAAAAGTGCGTCTCGCGCTCCTGGTTATAACAGGATATATTTTATGCCAATATATCGTATTAAGTGATACATCATCTGATTATATTGGTGATGGATGGAAGTCATTAAACATACGCGTATTTTTCGTTCTGCAAAACATCTAGAAAGGCAAATGGGTGAAACGTGTTGGACTTATTTACAAATACAAATACAAATAATTTTTTTACAGAAACACAGTTAATGCAGCTTTTACAGGATAGCGGTGACTCCCACACTAGGCAAAGCCTGTATCGGGGGAATCAGAACATACACGAGAGTATCACATTATTACTTAAGTAGGTAGGTTCTTGTTTAAAAAGAAAGGATAAATTCGATTTATTACAATGAATATATATATGAATATAAATATATTTGTTATATTTGTTAGGACTTTTCGTTTTTTAGGATCCCTTAGAAAAAAACAGGACCCTTAACAGCAGACTATGTTGCCCGTTTATTACTCTGTCGATTTTTTTTCCAGGAAAATGAAACATATCTTATTGAAATGTAACAAGGTGTAATGTCGCTTAAAGCTGTGACAAATTGCAGCATCTGAAACAACACAGTCATAAGATGCGCTCATTGATGTCACGTGTATGATTACCTATTATTTTATTATGACATCTGGAGACTCTTTACATCTCCAAAATTGACCGTGGAGACTTTCTACATCTCCCTTATTTTTTTTTTTGTGTTTTTTTTTTTATAATTGTATTTATTTTTAATTTGACATCTGGAGACTCTTTACATCTTCAAAATTGACCGTGGAGACACTCTTTCCTGCTCAAGCTCCGCTTGAATGTTTTATATTTTTTATAATACTAGGTTAAGCTTTATAATTGTATAATATCATAAGTAGTATTTAAAAAAAAAACGACTTTCTGTTGAGTTTCTTGCGGCGTTTCTTCTCAGCAGTGGTCTCTTCCGAAGCGCTGGTAGATTTTTGACGTGTAAAAGTGCCCGTACGGCCTACTTACTGAATAAACATCTTTTATCTTTTTTTATATTTTTAAGTACTTGCAGGTTCTAGTCAGACGCTTTGTTATCCCCTTTATTGATTTATAGCTGTTGCCCGCGACTGCGTCTGCGCAGAAAAATAAAATATTGCCTATGTCCATCAGGGATAATGTAGGATTCTAATGATGAAAGAATTTATCAAATCGGTTCAGTAGTTTTGAATTCTAATCAATGCAAACAAACAGACAATCGATTAAATCTTTCCTATTTATAATATAAGTGTAGATTTAGGTAATTAGCATACATCGGGATTTGAGAAAGAGTAGAGATAAACAGATAGGCCAGTCTGAGAAAAAACATATTATGCCTAATGAATAACTACCTCTCTGCGAATTGTATACCTATGAATATTTACTGATAGTGATAAATGAGTAGGGACTTAACTGAAGAGGTTGATACTGACTTTATAGTACCTATATCTATGATTACTTATTGTTTTATGTTATCAATTAATTATTCATGACGTAGAAACCTACTAGAGTACATTCTGTTTTTCAAGTCAATACCTAATCTTTGACTAGTTTTGTTCCCGCACCGAAAACCCCGATGTATGGTAATTGGCACAGTTACTAGATCTTTCTTTGTATAATTTAGTTTTATGATCTACTCTATCGCCTTCAGCTAGGTAAAGTCTATAACTTAGTTTAGGAGTAGTTTATTTTTATTTTTTTAATTTGCTTAATAAGGTTAAAAAATACTCTCTGTTTCTAACAACCGGCTCACAATAAAACACATTTCAAACACATGCACGCAAAAAAGCCAGCCAAGTTAAAACCAATCCGCACGAAAACCAAGCTCCATTCCACCTCCCGTTTGTAATGTTTATTATTAAAGGCGGTTTATCTTCCACGGGCGGTAACCGTCCATTTCCCACACTCCAATATTGAAGCATCAATATCTATATGATTCCTGTAATATAGGGGTCCTCGTGAAAAAGGGTGCAAGTCCACTTAGCTCGTAATAAAAAATGGTATATACATGAACGGAGTATACTACACTTATACCCTTTTTCACTTGATGTACAGAAGACTTATACCCTTTTTCACCAGGACCCCAAAATATAGGAAGGTGAGAGTAAATTGTGGGGATGCGGGACTTGGCCGTTGCCCGCACTCGCTACACGGTAGCTTAGTGTAGATTGGGTTTGACATTAAACTTTGATTGGTTTAGTTTGGGGGAAGAAAGTTATTGACAATGGCCGGAAAAGCTGGCTTTGCTTCAAATAACCATTAATTTTCTTCATGGTTAAACTTTATAATTTGTTTGATTTATAAAGTCACCCGTGTAGAAATCTGTCGATAACATGATAAGGAAACCGGCGAAGTGCGAGACGGACGCGCACACTAAGGGTTTAGCCGTAAAAATATACACACACACACACTCTCCGACTATTTTAATGTATCTAACTAATAGAAAGGAAGAAAAAAGACAAAAAATAACATAGGACAGAGAAAAACGCACAAGAAGAATGTCGTACTCTAATATTAGGTACGGTTCAGAAGATACATCCCAGTGACAGACGGATGGATGGATAGACAGACAGCGAAGCCTTAGTAATGGGTCCTTAAGGTCCTAGGGCCATGAAGCTTTACGCTAACTGGCGTTTCTATTCGTCTCGTTTTTAAACCCATCGCGTCACTGGTAGATGACGTGATACGGAAAGTCACGTGATCTACCAGTGACCCTCCCTGTAGTAATAGTCCCTCACTAAGCACCCTTTGCTTCGGTATCGCAATTTTTTCCGATATATAGGTACGCCCAAACCGCTGCTTAACGGTGCGTATATTACGGTGCGTCATTAACGGTGCCATGTTGTTACTATGACCCCGTCTTTTGTTTACTACACGACACCGTATTTAGACACCTTTAAGCAGTGGTGTGGAGGGCACGCGATAAAAACGGTACGGATACGATGCGTCACTGCGATTCCGTACCGTCTCCGTATTTTAAGCAGCGGTGGGGCCGCACCTTCAAGATATCTACTAAATCGCAGTCCAGTTCGCGCACTCGCGGCGATCGCACACATACGGCCTTATCTCGCGACCAAAGTTCCCTCAGCGGTTCTCAAACTTTACTTGGTTGCATAACTACTGAGTTACGCTTCGCCTTACTATCAAGATGCAGTGTGCTACTTGTGATGTTAATACTAATGACCTAATTCAGTGTGCAGCTTGTAAGAAGGAATTTGGGTACTGTTGCGCCGGCATTACTGAACAGGGTTTCCGAAGACTTGGACCGGAACGCAGAGCGGGCTGGAAGTGTCATTCCTGCAAGAAGAGGGAGGTTTCGCCGTGCCAAACCAAAACTACAGATTTGGACACCGTTATGAATGAGTTGCGGGAAATGAAAAAACAGCTTGCCTGTCTCCCGGGGCTAGTACGTGATATTGGTCTTCTAAAGACTGAATTATCCGATGTCAAGAACTCGTGTAATTTTGTTAGTTCCAAGCTGGATGAATTTTCTTCATCCTTGTCAGATGTGGTGCAGAGAGTTTCGGGGCTTGAGGCCTCCCAAGAGAAAGTCGCGCTTCTGGCTAATGAAATCTCCCTACTAAAAAGTGATGTTGCTCGCAATGATCAGCTTCACCGCGCGAATAATGTGGAGATTAAGGGGGTTCCTCTCAAAAAGAATGAGAACCTTTTTACAATCCTGGACAATATATGCGATGCAGTTGGGCACAGAGTGGACAGAGGTAGTGTCAACTACATATCAAGAGTCCCCGTTCATAATTCGAATGAGAAGTTGATCATAGTTAGTTTTAATAACCGCTACATAAAAGAAGACCTCGTGGCCTCAGCGCGACTGAAAAAGAAGGTCACTGCTGAAGATATTGGTTTTCAGGGCAATGCGCAAAGTGTGTACTTAAATGATCACCTAACACCGGAAATTAAAAAACTATTAACTAAAACCAAAAATTCGCTTAAGGCTAAGGGCTATCAGCATGTTTGGGTCAAATTCTGTAAAATTCATGTCCGCAAGGATGATAATGCTAAAGTTTATATAGTAAACAGTGAACGTGATTTAAACAAATTGCTCTAGTTTGTTGCTTGTTAAAAATTTTGCTCAAAATTTTAATGTTATTAGTGTTTTCACTTGCAGAGTACAAAAGTTTGAGTAACGTTGTACGGCTCATTAAGTTAAATCGCCCCTTTTGTCTGTCGCTAAAGCTTATCGCTACCCACATTGTTTATTATGCACTGTCGAACCGCTCTTTAAAATATAATTGTCTCATTTTTTCGCACTCGCTTCTAATCATGCTAATTATCTTGCTCTTTCGCACTTACGGTATTTCTATGTCTTGCTTTGGATGGTGTTTACGCGCTGAGTTATTAATTCTCGAATTTTTATTCAAAGTATTTTATAATTACTCCATTTCATTTTTAAGTGATTATATTCGATAGTTCAGGTACGAGAATGAATTATCCTACTATTTATTATCAAAATGTGCGGGGGTTGCGTTCTAAGACGTTAACGTTTTACCGTAATCTAACTCGTGTGGCTTTCGACATAATCATTTTGACCGAGACGTGGTTGTTGGATGGAATTCTGGATTCGGAGTTATTTGATGACCGTTACGTTGTTTGGCGACGGGACCGTGACCTCGCTTTGACGGGACAAACCCGCGGAGGTGGCGTGGTTATTGCTACGCGCAGGCAGTTGACGGTAACCCCGCAGCCAAATTACCGGTCTTCGGCTGAGGACCTGTGGCTCACTATTTCACTTATTGACGGTAAAAAAAATATGATTAAGGTTCATTTGTGCGTCTTATATTTGTGTAAGCAATCTCAGGGTAACTCTTTTTCGCAGCAGTTGTCTAATTTCTTGAGCTGTTTAGGTGACATAGTTTTAAATAATCCTAACGATAAGTTGTTATTAGTCGGTGACTTCAACATGAGTAATATATTATGGACGCCACGGGGTTCGGTGTTGGTTCCGTGTAACTACGTAAGTGACGATGAGTGTAGTTTTGTGGATGATATAACAACACATAGTCTTTGCCAGTATAATGGTATCTTAAATAAATTCGGAAAACTATTGGATCTCGTTTTGTCAAATGATGTTGTGAGTGTTGGTGAATGCTTGAGCCCGCTGGTACCGATTGACCCGTATCATAAAGCGTTAGTTATTGAAATTAAGTTTTCAGTTATTAATTTGTTGCAGCCTGAGTCTCGCACGAAATATTTCTATAACAAGGGTGACTATGCGTCTATTAACAGTGAACTAACTTCAATTAACTGGGAACACGAGTTTTGTATGCGGTCATTAGTTAATTCCCTTGATTTCTTTTATGAGACTTATATTAAATTAAGGCTTAAATTTATTCCCAGTATGAAACTAAAAGTTGATTCGTATCCCAAGTGGTTCTCACATGCATTGAAACGTGCTATCAAAGAGAAATTTAAATTCTTGCATAAGTATAAAAAGTATAAGAATAAATCTGACTTGGTTTCTTTCACAGTACTGCGTGATCGAGTGCGAAGGCTTGAGCAACAGTGTTTTGAAACGTATATTAGTCGTGTTGAAAGCAATATTTGTACAAACCCCAAACAATTCTGGTCGTTCATCAAGTCGCGTTCTGGCTCCCATGGCATACCTAGTAGCCTAAATTATAATGGTGAATTGGTTAACACTGGGTCGGACATATGCGATGCTTTTTCAGAGTACTTTTTATCGTCTTTCTCATTTTCAAACTCCAGTAACACTGTTCTTAACTCTATGAATAATGGTAATTCCTCAGCTTTCTTGGCAAACATTGAAGTGTGCCCTGATTTAGTTAAAAACCTCCTACTTACGTTGGACCCGTCTAAGTCGGCTGGTCCGGATGATCTACCTGCTCAGTTCCTTATTAATTGTGCGGAAAGCTTGGCATTTCCCATATTTCTACTATTCAAACGCTCATTTGCTGAGTGTATCGTCCCGCCATTGTGGAAATCGGCTTTTATAACACCAGTCCATAAAAAAGGGCCAAAAACAGAAATACAAAATTATAGACCTATTTCTAAATTATGTATACTATCCAAAGTATTAGAAAAAATTGTCTATAACCAAGTATACTGCGCTATAAAAAATTATATTAGCCCTACTCAACATGGTTTCTTGCAGCGACGATCCACGGTATCCAACCTTGTGCTTCTTAACGAGTATGTCACTGGTGCAATGGATGATAACGTTCAGGTTGATATAATCTACACTGATTATAGTAAGGCTTTCGACCGAATTGACCATGCTATTTTATTATCCAAGCTGTATGATATCGGAATCAGTGGTGATCTATTGAGATGGTTTTCTTCCTACATTGACAATAGGTCCCAGGCTGTGGTTGTCAATAACTACATCTCTGGATGGGTGAAGGTGCCAAGTGGCGTCCCCCAAGGCTCTTTGCTTGGACCATTGCTTTTTAATATTTTTATAAATGACATCAGTAAATGCTTCACTTATTCTAAACTTCTTTGCTTTGCTGATGATATGAAAATCTATGGGAAGGTTGAGTCAAGATATCACTCTTCGTTGATTCAGTCTGATCTCGTGCGACTTGATGAATACTGTATGTTTAATAAGTTAGATTTGAATCCATTGAAATGTTTTTCTCTGACATTCTCACGGAAACGTAACCTGATTCCTACTACTTACACACTTAAAGGTCAACCTCTGAATAAGGTTCAGTCTATGCGCGACCTGGGGGTAGTTCATGATTCTAAACTTCTATTTAACACCCATATTGATGGCATCATCGGTAGTGCATTGAAGACGCTAGGTTTTATAATGCGTAATTCTGTTTATTTTAGTCAGGCTAAAACACTTAAGATTCTTTTTTGTACACTAGTCCGGAGTAAACTTGAATATGCGTCTCAAGTTTGGAATCCTTGCTACAATACTTACATAGACAGGGTTGAACGTGTCCAGAAAAAATTTGTTAAATTCCTGAGTTACAAACTAAAGTGTCCCTACAATTCATCTAATTACTTAAGTATTTGTAAGGGGCACCATCTGGTCCCGTTAATTAAGCGTCGTGATATAGCTGACACTATTTTCCTTCTCAAAATCACAACTGGCGCCATTGACTGTCCTGAATTGCTCCAGGAACTATCCTTCGTTACTCCCTCTCGGTCCAAAAGACACTTCCCTCCCATTGCTCTTAAGCGTACACTGTCCAAGTACAGACAGAATAGTTTTCTTAACCGTGCTAGTCGAAGAATTAATAATTTGACGAGAGAGCTTGATATTGATATATTTAACTGTGTAATTCCTTCTGTGAGGCGAAAATTAACTAAAATGTGTTTTGAATGAGCGGTTTTCAAGTTGTGAACTGTTGAGCGAGCTAAGTTATTTTAGGTGTTTTATTGTTTATTGTGCATTGTTTTATTGTTTAATGTTTATTTGGGTATGGCCCTGTTGTGCGTGGCACTAAGGTGTATATTTCCTAATTTATATCTATTTGTGAGTTCCTGTAATTGGCTCTGTACCTCTATTTAAGTTACTATAGGAATTGTTAAAGCTGTTGGTTCTCCTTAAATAAATAAATAAATAAATAAATAAATATTACTGAATATCCTCCTCACCGTGGAAAAGTCAAGTCAATCTGCTGCTCCGTTGACAGATGAAAATATCTTACAAATATTATAAACATGAATGCGAAAGTTTGAATAATTCTTACTCAATCACACCAGAACGGCTCAAAGGATCTGAATGGAATTTGGCACCAAGTTAGATTATAGTCTGTAAAATCGCAAAGTTCCCGAAGGAATAGTGATAAATTACTTCTACGCGGAATAAGTCACGCGCAAAAGCTAATATATTCACAAATTAATTATATCTCCCAACTAAATAAAATAAACAAGTAAGTATAATATCGAATTATCTATGAGGACGGACATAGTTATAACAAACATTCCTTGTACTTCTGTACTTTATTATGGTACCAATAATATGAAACTACTTAGCTTCAAACCCCATTTACTATCTTGATTAAAGTCGCAAGGCTCTCAGCATACACCTATACCCGTAGAAAATATGAGCAAGCCGTGTCCACACTCAACAGCGGGCGACCGCGCCGCCCGACCCGGCGCGGACCGCCGCATTATTTATATGCCAGCACCCTAACGTGACATATTTTAAAGCTGCCATTTTAATAAGTCGCCTTGAAACCCACCGGTGCTGGATATAGAATAGCGTGGAAGGAACAGAATTTATTACAGTTCCGTGTGTGATGCGGTGAGCCTAGTTTTATTTTATTTAAGCATTAAATCCACAGCATAAATTACAATGAAGGCTTAATTCAGAAATACTGACAGGTAATTGTAATAAATATTTGTGTGATAGATGACAAAGAATGTTTAATATTATATATACAATACGAGCTTTATAGTGTACTAATTAGCATTAGTTTTAGGAAAATTTATATTAGTCGGGTTCAAGATCATTATAAGCCACTGAATCATTTCTTGTTGTACATTCGGCAAAACATCCACTACACGTTCTTTTAAAATCGTATGACAGTATTAAATAAAATTAGAGGTTTTTCCTCCACGCGAGTTAATAATATTGTTTTGAATGAGTTCTAAAACATCCTGTATTCGTATGTGTACTGTAAACTTGTCGCAGTGTATTTAAGGAAGAGTGGTTTGAATTTAATATATCAATAGTCTCAATAAGGTAATAAAATGCACAGCTACTTCTGAATTCGACCGTACTTGAATCAACAATCAATCAAGTAATGTATTTGCTCAAAACATACAATGCTTCAAATACAGGTTTAGGCTTAAATATGTATCTCGCTTTGCTTCGGTTACCATAAAGTTGTCTGTAACACCCGTACATAAACCAGAATTTATTTACATTAAAACTATAAATTTAGTTTTTCCGAAAAAATAAAACTAACAGGTGGTGAAAACCACATCAAAATCCGTGGCTTGTCTATAAAAAGCGGTAAGCGACTAAGTATTATTAAAAAAAGAGGTCTTTTTTTTATGGCAAACGAGCACACAGGCCATTTAATAGCAAGTGGAAACTGTGACCCATAGACATTCGCATTCACAAGACTGCAAGCCGAAGACTGCAAATGCGTTGCCAATCCTGAGGATCATAGTCATTACCCCGGCTTATCCTCAAACCGGAACACAACAATGCGAACACTGCTGTTTGGCGGTAGGTTAGGTAAGATGGTGGTAGCGATCCGGACGGATCCTGCACCAGGTCCTACCACCCGCAAGATGAATCTCTTCTGGTTAACCTTCTATGTGAAACTTATAACACCCCTATTTATAAACAATTAAAAAATATATCTTTTATTCGTGACAAACATAGGTACTGAAAATGCCACCTATGAGTCTGGAGTGCTCACGATCTGAACCTCAATGACCATGAGGCCTTTGTATCTGTTTTTTGGATATGTTCAACTTGATCATATTTGATTGTGACTGATAAACGTGAAAACACGATTAGAAATAAAATCCTTGATAGTTTTATTTTTCAAATATGACACCTTTTTTGCATGTTTTTGGTTGAATCTTGGAAACCCTATAATCTTTAACGATTATTTTCGATTCAATTGTGGATTATATGTAACTTTTTAATACTGGCAAACAATTTGTTCTATAAATGTTGTTATTCCAAAATAAATAGCAATCAATAGAATTTGACGCTGTCATCAAGGCGCGCGCGAGCTATCTTCATCTCACATTCTTCGCGCGGACGCACATAAAGCCATCCCTTTTCATTCTTTTGGCGGCGTGGCACCAAACTGTAAAGAAAACCTAAATCCCCTATGAAAATTCAACAAAGTAATACTTAGATGGGTACCAGGGCACTCCAACATTGATGGAAACGAAATAGCAGATGAATTGGCTAGGAACGGTGCTGACAACCCCCTGGTCGGCCCGGAGCCGTTTTGTGGCATAACAAAACGAAAAACCTTTTCCCTTCTAAGCGACCAACAATATACCTAAATATAGGGCGATCGAGCTGTGGAGGTCCTCAAAAGGACAAATTCACTTGAAATCAT
Organism: Acleris sparsana; assembly: GCA_923062465.1. NCBI lineage: Eukaryota > Metazoa > Arthropoda > Insecta > Lepidoptera > Tortricidae > Acleris > Acleris sparsana. The sequence continues at coordinate 4,495,851 of OV281288.1, forward strand.
TAATAAAAGGGTTCAGATGCAAGATCTCCAAAGAGATTCTACAACTCAAAAGAGAAAAGACTTGCGCAGTGACTAGGATCCTAACTGGCCACTGCCAACTGAACAGACATCTGTTTCTAATGGGAATGAAACAAGACGCGACATGCAGGTTCTGTCAGGAGACAAAGGAGACAGCATTGCACATCCTCCGTTCATGCAGAAGTATCTACTTAGGGCGATATATTATGGACCCACAAGAGATACAACTCCTCACTGCTCAAAGCATCTGGAAATTCCTGGACGCAACGGGCCTTTGCGGTGAGCTCTAAATAAAGGGCTGCCACAAAAGATCAGCAATGGTCGTAGCGGCACACAAGGCCCACCTCTACCCCCCAATAATAATAATAATAGGTGCCCTCTTAATTAACAAGGAATATAATTAAATAATGTATTGTATATCACGAAATGGTCACAACTCAGCTGGTCCTCCATTGTGACCATCTGGTGATGACACAGCGCAATGACGACACGATCGCACACGCCTCAATCGAAAGCATTTAAATACACTAATAACAATAGTTTAGTTTAGTTTAGTTTAGTTATTTATTCATCAATGTAATGTTACAATATTAATTGCATTGCATGTCAAAAAATATGAAATTACATTGGTATCGTCAACATTAATACAAAAATAATAAAATGGTAATAAAATAAAAATAACACACAAATGATCAAAGACAACATTAATAAGTACATAAACAACTAATAAATAAATGGTCAGTTTCCGAAGTCAATATGCAAGAAGTAAAGGTCAAACAAACAATAATAATTTTACAATATAAACTATAAATAGTGCTTCCAGCGCTCCTAGGCCTTCGATCCTGGCATGGGCCTGTAAGTTGTGCGGATTACCCCGGGCTCCTTCCAAAGCTACCATGTGCTACTAATTGATGCTGCCCAGGGAATAAAAACTGCCCGATTAGAACATTACGCGCCAACTTTCACTAATGTCATTAAGCTGAACTTTAAGGTCTATTTAATGTGGTAATGTTAATTAATTAATTTATTGAGTCTTCTACAACGTGTTTACATTTTTTTAAAGCTTTTTATCACAATTTTTTGTAGGAATTAAGTTGGTCCGTGGGGTCCTAGCGGTCTATGCCTATTTTAGGAGATGTCAAAGAGAATCATTGATGTCACTGGAGACCGAAGAGCTGGCAGTTTCCTCGCCCAATCAATTAGTTTAGCCATTCGAGGAAATGCTGCCGGCATGGACGTTAAAATTCCGTAGAGGCCATCCCTAGATTTAATGTTCAACTTTGATTTCATTTGACAATAACTATGATCTAATATCCGTCCAGCCCCCCCCCCCCCCCCCCCCGCACAGTTTAAACTAGCAAACTGACGTTTCGATGATGAATTTAAATGCTCTGTGTACGTACACCTAAATACGCCTTTACTAAATTTTCACGTATTTAAGCGTGCTATCACACGAATACCAACCAAACGTGACTCAAAACTTATCCTTCCAATCCACTTTCAAAATCAATCAAAAACTAAGAACCATTCGCGCCGCAACGCCTTTTAAAAACTGCGCGAACTATTTCATTGTCACAGAACTTTAACAATTTAAAACGGCAACTTTTTTCACTAAATCTCGTCCGCGGCCCATTCCGGTGATTTACAGGCCAATACAGTTTTTTAATTTCGCGCTACATTCAGTTATCACGTAATTTTTAATAAGCGCTGAGGTGTTCAAGGCAATTTCGTGATGGAATTGAAAAAGTTTGACGACTCCTAACCTCGATCAGAGGGTATTATGAACTGTTAAAGGTTGCCTAGTTCCAGGGAGTAAAAAGGACGGAGCTATAAGATTACTATAGCTCTGTCCCATTCTCTGCATGAAACGTGAGAAGTATTAAAAGCCATAATAAGACCTCCGGGTTCTTATTTCCTGAAAATAGTATATCTTCCACGAACTCACTGTCGAAGCTATCTTAAGGTGCGCATACATGGGTAGTTTTTTTGAGCATCAATTGCCCGCTGACAGTGCGGACGTCTCATTCTATGGCACCAAATTAGAGTAAGACAGCTATTGTTGCCGTATTAATAGTTGTCCAGCACGAACACGTTAAATATCACCAGACTTTGTATAAACGTCCTAAGTAAATTAAGGCCAACAAGACGAGATAAATAATGTAAACAGGCTTTCAGGAGTTCAAAACATTTTTATTTGAAATCATGTCACTTCGAACGCAATCCAAACAGGAATGAACTTCACAAAATGGCGGCCATAATGTTGACAACTTCTGTACTGACAGCTTTCCTGTAGGTACCTACCACGAATCACGCAACGACAGCCGTCATCGGCCAACTGAAGATATAATTGCGTACCAGAAATAAGGAAAGATATAATAATCGCTCGCTATCGCAATATAACTCAGTAGCGGTCAGTTTGTTCACATTCCTACTTTAATTTTTGTCACATCAATAGAAAACGAGTGAAATAGGTGACAGAATAGTATATTGAGTAACTCCGGGTGTGAAAAAGACAAAAGTTCAACCAGGTCATAGGCACCTAAACTCACATAATATCTTTCGATGTAAGGGTCAAACTATGATTGTCAGTAAAAAAGGAAGCAAAATGAGCGAACTTTTCGAACAGAATAACAGCGCAATACTGTAGCGTTTATTTGGGAAATTGATGTGACGAGTTGGATCGGATTTCAAGGCTTTTAGGATTGGTTTAAGGTATATTTTCGAATGTGCAACTATCTTGACGGTTTTTGATTGCATGCTGACGGTTACAGTTTGAAATTTGGCGTGTTTGACGAGAGTTTTCTGGTGTGATGTGATTGAAGAAAAAAAAGATTACGAGTTTCTAATTACGTAGTGCCGCAGTGCGGACTAAGGGCAATTGCAGCCAGTTTTTTTTGCACTTTTACTAGCTTTTCCTGTTTGCTATTTAGTATATTTTTAGAACACCCTTTACTTATAACTCAGATTACTATGATGCAATAACTTCATATTCTGAAATCACGGGAAACCGCTGGATCACAGCTGCAGTGGACCGATCGTTGGGGAAAATCTTGGAAAAGGCCTTTGTCCATCAGTGGACGTCTTGCGGCTGATGATGATGAATAACTTTCAAAAGTCATTCGGGTTCGGTAAAAATCGGTTAGACCCCGAAGTTCCTTTTAAGAGCTACGTACTTTTAAAGTGTGAATCGTTTTTGATCAATTATGAATTCTTAACTTATTGGATTACGCCATATTTTACAATGCATCATCATTCAAAAAACATTCGATTATCTCAAAAGAAGAAACAATTTTGTTGTTATTATTTTACCTTTATTTTTATACAAAACGTTAACGCGTAAAAAACAAAGTCAGAGTAATTAAATATCAACCTATTTTGTTACGGACCCAGTAATAGACACGGCTCAATGATGGAAAAGAATGGAAACTTGATTCTTATTTTACAGAAGATAAGGGTTATTCATTTGTTTTGCAACAATCAATTTACGACCGTATAAAATTTGAATTAAGATTTAAGTATCCATTACTGGTGCCAGTCAGCTAAAAGTGTCCAATACTGGTGCCATCACAATAGATTGCTTTGTGAATATAGTTTTTTTTTTATATATAAAGCTAAGATTGATTGTTAAGTTCTTTAGACCTTTTAGAAAACAGATTTAAATATCTACATTTTTTAGTACCTGCAAAATGCTAAAGATATAACTCTACAAAGATCTTTGCCGTAGTGCGGCATAAATAGTCTAACCCTATTCAAACGTCATCCGTCGCTTGAAAATTGAATTCACAAATAATCCAGCGGAAAGCTTTATATCGAATCAAATCATCCAAAGTGCCATCCCTGAATAACGTATAGCATTTGAGGATCCTATTGCCTCAAGTGCTAAAGATTATGTTACACCGAGAGTATGGCAAGACATTGTGGCATCAAATGGCAAAGATAAAATATCGTTTTTGAAAATTGATTAAGAATTCTAAAAAGAAGTACCACTAGGTTATGACTAGCCTTAACAGAAGGTTTTCTAATTGTTTTCTTTAATAAAAAAACGCAGTAAAATACCAAGTAATATAGTAAGTATCCAGAGCACAAAAACAAAGATTTTTGCTGTTATTAAACTGGTATAACTCGCAATTTTAATTTCAACTTTCAAAACTCTTTCGTCCTCCGGTGGACTGAAACGTCCAGAATGTCTTTGCCGATTTAGAGAGAACGAATAAGAATGACGACACGCTGGCCTAGTTGGTAGTGACCCTGCCTACGAAGCTAGCGGTCCTGGGTTCAAATCCCGGTAAGTGCAAATGTTTGTGTGATGAGCGCGATTATTTGTTCCTGAGTCATGGATGTTTTCTATGTATTTAAGTATATATTTCTCTATATAAGTATTTATATCGTTGTCTAGTACCCATAGTACAAGCCTAGAGCTTAGTTTGGGACCAGATCAATTGGTGTAACATTGTCCCCTGATATTTATTATTATTATTATTATTATTATAAGTTAAATAAGCAGTAGTGAGAGATAGGGAAACTAACCAATTGGAACCCAATATTTAGAATAGTTGTTTAACTAAACAATCATCAATATAATATTACTTGAGGACTAAGTAAGTACAGATGTAGTGCACAATTGTCTTCCTTCGTATTTTCATGGAAACGTTCGAACGTGTCTTGCTATTTCAGTCGGTCGCAGTACAAAAAGTACTGAAGTTGACTGAAGTTGCATGACACGTTCGTACGTTCGTTACGAAGGAAAACAATTATGCACTACATCTGTAACATATTTTCAAACTAAAAAATTATACATGCCTGACCAAAAATACGAGTCTAATTTCTGATTTCTTTCTGATATGCCCAAAGGTGAACAAAAGAAATAAGTTCGCCTTTTTTACCCATTTTTATATTTTAGCGAAATACATTAATTTATATTCTATGTATTAAACGTGGCACACTGCAGGTGTAGCGTGGCGTGGCACCAATATTTCAGCGTGGCATGCGCGCATTGTGCCTAAACCTCAACGGAGCGTCAGGCCAACGTCATATCGGTTGACATGCAACAAGTTACATGCGGCCAATACGGCTGTGCATAGGTACGGTATGAAGGATTTATAAATATGGATTTAATTTAGATGATTTGCATGACAAATTTGTTTAGGATTGGGCATAAATATGTAAAATAGAATCTATAACCAGGACACACGATTTACGATTTCTAGATAAATCGTTAATCTGACAAATATTGCTTTGATCTACTGCCAAGCAGCAGTGTTTGTATTGTCGTGTTTCGGTGTAAAATTCCTAGTATATAGGTATTCCATTCTAGGGAAAACTAAAGAAACGATAGATGGACTGTGTGAATTATATGAGGAATGATTGGGAGTGTATACCGAGATGACGACTAATTGAGAAGTATGGAAGATGTTTTTCTTAGGTATTTATTTAATAAAATATAATCACATTACAAAAAAGAACTTAACCAATACTGACCCGTAGAAATCTTTTCCCCGAAGCGTCCAAGCACACAACATTTTTCTAAAAGGTCACTTCTCAATACTTTAATATAGACGGAAGCTTCCGTTGAGTCAAGTCCAGGCAAAGCTCCAGCCGGATTATCCGTAAATCAGATCTGAAATAACCGGCCGGATGTCACCCGGATCGCCCGCCTCAGGTCAAAAGTCGATTATAGATGTATTGAGTGGGTTTTGTAACGATTACGGATGAGCTAAACGTTATCTAAATTGCTTCGGTATTGCCCTTCGTTTCGTATATACAGGGTGTCCCAGAAACTGACGTCAACCCAACTAGAGCTGATAGAGCGATTTTTACTAATATCGGAGATATTGATCATTTCAATCGGAATTTCTGTAATTTTCCCTTTTGTCCATGTCACGAAAAATCATTAATTTCATGTCACAGAAACAAACTTTATACGATTACTTAAAAAAAACTGGAAAAAAACAGGCAAATTAGTTTAAAAACTTCACTGATTCGTAATGATTCTAATCATGTAAGATACCAATGAAAAAAAAAAAAAAAAACATTAAATTTACAATTTTTCGTGACATGGACATAAGGGAAAATTACAAAATTTCAGTTTGAGATTATCAATACCTCCGAAACTGGTACAAATCGCTGAACAAACATAGGAGTTAAGCCGATAGCTTTTTGGGTGGTCTATCAGCCCTACGCGGGTTGACGTCGGTTTCTGGGACACCCTGTATAATAATTACAAAGGAGACTGAAATTAATGGGTTTCTCATTCAAACATTATTAACGTAGGTTAGGTTAGAGTAGACTACCAAAAAAATTATCTCACGCACTGAGAAAAGCCTTTTTAAAATATGAAATTTGTGCATGACATGCGTGTTATTTGGAAGGAGTTTTGACGATGTAATATAGAGGCCCTAAATAACACCTACATAGGCCAAAACGTCCACGACATCGATTTGATTAAAAAAAAAAACATTTATACATAAAATCACGCCTTCGTTCCCAGAGTGGGGCAGGCAGGAGCTACAGAATCACCAACGACTCTTAAAAACTTGTTGACAATTCCGCAACCATATTGTGCACTTAAAATTAAAAGAAGAAAAAATTTGGCTTTCAATACTAATTTTCTCTGAAATTCTTGGTGGTCTGGTAGAGAATGCCTTTTAAGACCAGCCCGATATAGACAGATACTTGCTTTGTAATGTGCAGTAAAGTTTAAATAAATAAATAGCCAATTTAGTTTTCCTCCACAACAATCTTGTCCCAATCATTTCAGTTCCAATACCATAACACGCACGTCCACGTTACCGAGTCCCTAACCGTTACGCGAACGTAAACGTCCTACCCTTACCACGAGTTTACAATTACCGTACTAGCCAGCGAGTCGAGTGCTCTGTCCCTCGCGCTATAATATCCGCGCTTCATGCTCACGCGAGTCGACGCGTGGCCGAGTAACACCGCCGTCTTTAAATACGAGACGGACTGTAAAACTTTTGTAATAACATCAATGTATTTCGGCCTCGTCTCGTCTCGCGCGAGAGTGAAGTGTAGGCATAAAAGAATACAGGGCTCGGAAACCTGTTTGTTTTTACAGCTCGTCAAAAACATTGCAAATAGTGCATTTTCATTTCGATTCCGCTTGAACAGAAACGATATTATTTTGTTTCTTATCGAAGAGCACAATAAAACTATTTCTGCTCGAAATAACGGTTAATTTAACTCGCTAATTTGTTCACACTAGTTACATTTTCACATGCTCAGCTTGATGTCAAGTTGGCCTTATCACGTTAGTCGCCACGCCACGCCATTCAACTGCAGGAAAAATAAAAAACCAAAAATACAGGCGATCATAACGCTCGCGAATCGATTCTTCTCCTAGCGAGCGTTTAAAAAAAACCTGGCTAAGTACCACAATTAACCCGCATCGTTCGAACCGTTCCCAAGCCCTGCTAGCGAGAACGGTAATTGTAAACTCATGGTAAGGTGCAGTCCATCAACACTGGCCGTTCATAAAGTATGTTTATAACCTCGCAAATGGGAGGGGCTCTCTTCAAACTGCGCCGTTATATCCGAGCACCAATTGTGTCTGACGACTGGATTTAGGAGGCTCGCTATTACTTGTACGGATTAATTTGTGTAAACTATTAGGTAGGTCTTGATGGGTCAATGGGTCCAAAACTATTATAGCTATGCAATTAAGTCTCTATACTTGGTTCTGTTTAGATTTAGGAAAATGCATAAAATTAGTAATTGGTGCGAGCAGGCGAGCCTAATTGAGCTTCGGTTTGAGAATCAATTTTCAGAGACGGAAATTCGCCGGGTCGTTTTATTCACCCAATTAACCCCATTCTTTTTTTTTTAAATATAATGTTTGTTTGAAAACTGCGAGTTAAGATAGATTCACGCACAGCGAACCGCCGCCCGCCGCCGTCCCTCCTGCACCCAGCCACAAGTCGGGTGTACGGGATTTTTGTCATGGTCCTTTCGTTTTTATACACAGTAGAGAGCACTTTTTAAAAAACAATATGGACATGGACGGAAATTGTTTTCATGTTTATTTTACCGCGACAGTGTTCTGTGAGAGCCGTTTTTCGTTATTTCAATCACTTACTATATCACCATACGAGATATTTAAAAATAAGCGATTAATTATTCAAGTTTCTGTATGGCGTCGCTAGGTGTTTTACCAGTTTAGTTTTTATGTAAACTTAAAGAAACAAGTGTAATACGTATTTATATGAGCTGTCACAGAACACACTGTAGAAGGAAAATGAGACACTTCAAGTATTCGTTTTTCAAAAGAAAAGCCATTCTTTCCGAGCATGTTTGAGAAAATAGTACATTACTGCAGAGGCCGTGAAGTAAGGGATTGCTGGACGAGTTTGAGGTAGACCGGACTGTTAATATTTCAGGATTTATTTCAGTACCATCTTGTAGAACCGTTAGGTTGAGGTTTGGTTACTTTTATAAAAATCCTGAAGTATTTACAGTTACAGAAAAACAGCGGGTGGGCAAATTAAGAGGTTGGGAAACGATACATTTGGCCAAACATATTTCTGTCAAAACGCAGAAAACCATATATACTAATATTTTGACAGATTTTTAAAGTAATTCACCCATTAATCGACCACAACTTTTCTCGGTGAGCCACTAAAAATATGCTGAAGCTCATTTTGGAAAGTTCGCCTAAAAGTTTCGCGTTATTTTTCGTTCCTCGAGCACGGCAATGCAAAGCCCGCAAACTTCGTAGATACTGGGCCATAATAATAAATAACGCTATTATCTTATACAGCCTGCGCCGAAAAAAAATATTATTAAAATAAAAGGTTTTTTTTTTTAAATTTAAGTACACTTTATTTGTAACCCTTTTTAATTGGAAAGTATTTATCAAGGTCTCTATTCTTCTGGCAAAAACCATAATGCCTTTGACGTATTGTGGTATTTTTTTAATATGGCCGCCATTACTGTCAAGTAAAACGTTGACAATACGATAACATACCAAATGCAATATGGTTTTACCGTGTAGAATAGAGCCCGAGGTGTTGTACTTTTTAGTTTTCATTTGCGATATACTCGTAGCATATACATATAGGTAAACCCTATATGTATATGCTACGATGCCACCCAATAAATACTTTGAACATACTTAGAACCCTGTCATTCTGACTGCCATTGTTACTGTCATACTTGTCATTTGATGTTCAGTTTGAAGTTTATTATGGCAGTGCACGAAAGTGCTGTACATGGATACATATAGGGAGGATTGCTATTTCGAATAGCTATGAAAACCAGTTAGTCCAGATTGTAAATGTAAAATATATGATTTCAAGTCAAAAAAAAGCCTGCTACGCTATTCTTCAATTTCGGGTTATTTATAGACACTGCTACACCACACGCGAAGTCAACTTTTAGGTAAAATCATATTTTCTTTTGTGGTCTAAAACAGAAGCACATAAGGCATAGCTCCATGCGCTTTTGTCAAATAACAAAAAGTGTAAATTTGTACATAATCTATTTGACACAATTGCTCTCGAAATAAAATCACACCCCTTAAGTTACTACATATCCATCTCAATATCACAATTTATAATTTTATCCACACGTTTTTATCAACCAATCAAGTAAGTTTTCTCTCGCCCTGTATATGCCGAAACTGACTCAACTTAGTTGGGAAGAAACTCCATGAGTCAATTTCAATCTAAGCCCAGTTTCGAGTTTTCAATATCGGGATTGAAACTGGAACCTGCATGAAGCACTTCGCCTAATAGTTTACGTGTTATGGACTGTTTACGTACATGAACATACATTACCGATGCTCATGTTATATTGGAGTTTGGGGTGGTTCGAGTAACAGGGTGATTATTTTAGACTGATGAATAGTTAAATCTTTTGGTAATTAACAGCGGCTCAAATTGTAAATGAACATTGATAAATAATTATACCCGGTGCAAAGTTACTTTGATTTTAGTGTTGTGTGGATACGTGAATACGTTCGTTATGTGATATTTGACGTATATCGAACAAATAAATGGCATCCGCATCTTACATAAACTTAAATAGGTAAATAGGCCCCTAATTTAATATTATAATATCCCCTAAACGGCGCAAACATTTTTTATGACACCTAGCTAAATACCCGCCCCGATCAAAACAGCTTTCTTTAAAAATAACCGCGTCTGAGAGCTTCAACACCACATACAGTCACAAAGACACACATACACAACCTATACACTGACACATAGGCACAAAGATACGCAGACACGTTACATCGCCCCTCTTTTTCGCCAGGATTTAAATTTCGTCCATAAGCACCGTGCCGTGTATCCGTCAGTTTGTTCAGAATCGTTTTTGTGTTGGCTTCAGCACTACGTACACACCGAAGCCTTCCCGCCACAGACCTATAGTATTAATAGTATAAAGATGTCATTAAAACTGTGTTCACTGAAGCAAAACATTTGGGTGCCGGCTTGTTCCCGGCTTATGCAACTAACGAGCGGTTTTTACTTCTTAGTAGTTGATCTAGTAAACAAACGTAATTCTGTTCTCTTACATATTTGTAGTAAGTATACGATTTAGCTGCACATAACTAGAGAACTATAACGTTCTAAATTTTCAACAAATATTTTTTATCCCCCTGTACCTATAGCTTTCATCATTCTTAAATAAATCATCCTATAATTTTATGAAGAGATTGGGTTCAATTTGTGTAAGATCCCTGATATTTATTTATTTATGGGCATAATAATTTTAAACGTTAAATTCAGTGATTAAAAACTTTATGTTCCATATTAATCGGGCCCAACTGGCCGTTTTGTCGACGTCCTGTTTACGATCCAACTTGCCCGATTGACGCCCTAATACCGTCCTAGGGGCACACTGGGGAATGGTTTCAACTTGCCCCATAATTATAAGTCCCTGAGCGCTATACATTTAGCAAATCTTTAACATGCTTGCGTTGCTTTCAAGAAAAAAATATTTTTGTGCCCGGGGAAAAGAACAGGCATGAGTAAAAAAAATTAAACATCAACCATCTATTCCGTTGCCAAGCAGCACTGTTCATATTATTGTTATTCAACGTGGGGATAAGACAAACGGTGAAATTGTTAGCATAGACGCATTCCATTTAAGCCTCAAGGTTGGCAATGCATGTGCAGTCTTAGCATTGTAGTCTAAAGATTATAGTCTTGAGAGTGCAAATATGTATGGGTCTCAGATCACATTTACCATCTGGGGCCTATTGGATAATAAAGTACAAGCCCGGACTATTAGTAAAAATCCATACAAAACCATTAAAGGCCCCGTCTGTGTGCTTGTTTATCTTCTATACGCCAAACAAAAAAAATTGCTGCTCTAAACACGGCTCGGCTTTCCAACTATGTATTGTCATTCATTCCCCATAGACAAACATAGCTATATGAATATACACCTACGCCAACATGCTCATACGTCATGTCAGTTTGCGCTGCACAATTCTCAATTTAGAATTTCAATGCAACTAGCAGGTTGAAGCGTCTGAAACAAGCATCGGCAAATTGAAGTGGGGCTAGGATTACTTTGGGATGACGTCGTAATTCGTTGGCTAGATTTGGTAAATGCATTTCGGACTAAAACGCGGACAGACATACCTACCTATGTCAGAACATCTATGACTGACTCATATGCCACCAGTGTTGGAAACTTTAAGCGGACATGCACCAACTACATGCATCCAATTGTGCAAGGTTACTCTTCCAATGAATACTTTTACTACCTTATATTCGGATTCGCAGCTATGCGAGGAAGATGCGTAGCTCGAGCTATGCAACGAATCGACAGGGGTATGCTACACCATCCTTAGCACGTATCCATAGCAAGTATCCAGAGCACACAACTTTCCATATCTTAGGTGAACCCGCTGCCACCAGAGCGTAGGATATCAAACACATCCATAGCAACCTAGCGTAGCACAGCTCTGGTGGAGAGGCACTCCATGCTATGGATACGTGCTACGGATGGTAGCGAGTGGTGTAGCAAGGTGTAGCTGTGCATCTTCCTCGAACGGCTACATAGCTAAGCATTAGCGGAAACGGTCACAGAATTTCGTAGCGTAGCTTTCAAATCCTCGCAGCATAGCTATGCATAGCATAGATGGAAAGGTGCCCTTAAACTAGTGAATCAAACCCGGACCTGCTAGCTTCGTAGGGGGTTCACTACTAAATGCTCACAGGGGACCTCATGGCCATCTGGGCTATGCCGTGAGCTCTTTTATTTTCAACATGTTTAAAAACAGCTTCTATTGCCCATCATTTTAAAAAGCCAAATTCATTGCCAAACGCGTATGAATGAAACAGGTGAGCAATTAATTAAACTCCGAAGCCCGTGTAATCCTGAAATGTGTTATGTTGGCCGGCAGCGCAGTATATCTTGATTTTCAGAACTTGGCCCATTATCCAAGACCTGCTGATATTTGGGGCAGGATTTATGTGTACGCTTCTAATGTGTTACGATGGAACGCTTTTCAACGGTAGATACTCGTGATTGAATGTTTGAGAGTTTTCGATTTGAATTTAGAATTGGGATACTGTTTATATTCGAAGTTCATTTTGGAACCGTTTGCTTTGACCTACCTACATTCATTTGCTAGATTCTAAATATAGGTTTTTATTGGAAAGTCATTTTTATTTTTGTTTTAACCATTGATTTTTAGTTTCTGTTCTAAACATATCCACTAGGCAGTAGGCGCCCTCAACACCACAAGCAAACTCATCAGCAAGGGTCGTACTTTTGATGTCGATTACGTCAAAATGACGAAATTTTACGCACAGGGTGCTCTGGTTTTATTTCGCAGGTGTTTAGGTGTGTATAGTCAAACACAGCTCAATCGTAATCAAAATACGGATCACGGCATCATCATTTTTTCACGTCGACTCCGTACTAAAAATGGCAATTTGAGACAATTTTCTTTTATACCTCAATGTCATATTAGTTTATGTTACAACATAAAAACAGTTTTTTTTTAAATGACGATGTTACTTGATGATTTTTGCCACTGTCTTTCTCAATGAAATAGTTTCATTTACGATTTAGGTATGAAGTGATGGCGAACTGTAGCATTTTAGGCTGTAAAGGCCGGAGTGAGCGAAATGTGAGCACATAACCTTTCATTCGTAAGTGGACATTATACTAATGTTGTGGTCTTTTAAATCCTGATTGACAACGTAAACAACTAATTATTTGAAATAACGTCTCCTAGTTATATTTTAACATAAAAAGGACCGGTTTTCTGATCAAATATATACTTAGCAGTTTTCTTCCGCATACCGTGCGATTTATGTTGCTAACGATAATTCACCGTAACCCGTGTGATTGCTGACATTTAAATATAGTCGTGTAATGCCAATTTTGTGTTGTCATCCATTTAAAACGCATTTTACTCAACAAACGGGGTAATATATAATTATGATATTATTGGGTCTTTTGTAATAAAACAAGTTTTTTGATAAGACATAGTATTATTTTTACGAATTAACTTTTATAATTTATAATCCCTGAAATTTACCTATTTACATTAGCAAAATGTTAAAAAAAAATTTTTTTTTTTCAGATCTGATACTGAAGCAAGAAAGTTTTGGATTAAAGCTACAGGTCGCATAAATTGGCAATCAAAAAAGTTTTCTCATATATGACTGTCCCTTCTGTAACAAATTTTTAAATAAATAAACATTTACACAAACTTGAAGTGGCATTCTAATCGTAGGGATTTCAGACCTATAAAAATATAATTACTGTAGATGTTTTGAACGTTCGATATTCGATATTCAAATACGTACACACATTTGGAGGTTAGGTAGTTGCACGTGTTAGCAACGCAGTATGAAAATTATAGTTCAAGCACGAAATTTAGCAAATTGTTGGAAATTCAGAATTGATTGCATATACACCACACTTATATATATAGATACTATCTCCATCTCAAAGATACTCGTATACGCGCAGGCCTATTCTATTCTATACTCTGTTTACGAAACCCACTAACTTGGAATCATACGAAAGCAGTTGGCCAGCGAATAAAAGAAACGCGATGTTTAAAAATGGAACAAATTTCCAATACAACTGTGACACTCTTACTTGGATGGTGGCGCCGCTGTCATGTTATATTTCAGTCGCTTATTTTACTTTATTTTTACAGAATTTGAATAAATTTTCCGAACAATGCATACATTGTATTATGGGATATAATACTTATTATCATCAGTTTTATTACATTCAATTTTCAGACCCCGAATGGGTTAACCAAGTGGGAAATTGCAGACAAATTGATAATAAGCCGGAAGTTAACATGCCATTGTCATAATGGCCGCCGTTATACGATCTCTGCGAACACTTAATGATAAAACGGTTATTTTCGTCTGTCAACGTTCAACGGAATTTAATTTCCTTTTACTTAAATTATAAATTGGGAAGCCCCGATTTATAGTTTTAGTTAACCTCGACGTTTCGACTGTGTTACAACAGCCGTCGTCACGAAAAGACTGAGGTAGAGGGTGTCTGCTTGTCGTGCGAGTTTTTCGACCTACCCGCGCTTGTTCTTGTTTTTCTTTATTCGGAATGTCAAACCGACAGAACACACAACATCCTACGATTTATCCTAGGAAGAACTTCCTCGCTTACATTTCTGATGACTGGATTCCACGTAGTCGATAGCCTCACACCCATCTTGTCTGTTGAAATTTCGATGCTTTTTGATTTCATCGGGTTGTCGTACCATTCTCGCACAAAAATGGCGCTCAGCTGAAAGTACTTTAAGACTGCAGTTCGATCCAGTGGTTTGGTTCTTACTCCAGTAAACGGTCGGCAATGGCGGATTTATTCACCAGCTGGCTTTAATTTCCTTTTATTCGAAACTGTAATCACAACACGTTTATTATTAAAATCGTTATAAAATTCAAAAATCAACAGCAGTCATTATTTGAATACATTTCATTCGTACGCCCGAATAAAGACAATAAAGCCTTACAAAAATGCAAATCTATGATTTTTATTCCTTTTTTATGGTGTTATAAATCAGTGAGATAAAAAGGTATCCGATGTCCTACTTTTTGGGGCGAGTGCGTGACATATGGCCCTTTGATTGCGTTCCGTTATTTAATCTTTTCGGCCCGCGGGTGAATTTAATTCATTACAATAATTTACTGCGTCGGAAAATTCATTTCTGTCAACCGTGTTTTGTTTTTAATTGATCTGCTGAATTGTGTCCGTTTGTTATTTTATTACGTTAAGATTTTATAAGGTTATATTTTAATATGATTTTTCTTTTTTCGTTTAGACCTTGTCGTGGTATTTTATTGTTTTTATCTGCAGGTTTTTGTGGTTTTTATCTAATGACTTTTTAGACTGAGCATGGCGTAAAGAACACAAACTAATAGTAATGAAAGTGCAATTGAATAATATTAAGCAACTAAATGTTTTATTATATTTTAAATTGAATACCACTCACAACTGATTCGTCTTATTTTAATTATTATAATCTTATTTTAATAACATAAATAGTTTAACTCATAATATTACTAGAAACTAGTTAAATCAACATTTTGAAATATTATATACATATTTTAATGCGGCAAGCTCATGTTTCACATTTAATTAATATTAAACTCAAGATAAAAAGGCAAGTATTAAATTAACAATAAGAAAATGTTACTTCCTATTTGTATAACAATTTTATTCCTTAACATCATGTCATCAACACCGAGATCTCTTACAAATATTTTTCTTTCGAATATAAGCACCATTTTATTCTACGGACAGCAATAAAGTTCTCAACTCAACAATTAAAGTTGATACCAGTCATTCAATTGACACCTAACCTTTCATTCATCAACCGGCACCTTTACCCTGAGACGCTGAAATATTACAACCTCCAGACGTATCCCTCACGTCTAATGACGGTTCCTCATTTGGTCTCAAAATTCGACGCGGGAAAATAGTTGGCCCAATAGTTGGGCCGTAAGTGGAAACAATTCGTATTGAGTAATGTTCTCTTCGTTTGTTATTACGCACCTCTCACGAGGAATTTGTTGCTTAAGGCTCAGTGGAAAATAAACTTTGGAACATAATTACTACTTTTCATGCTTCCAGTTTTGAAAACTGGATTTACTCGTGGTTCTATTGCGGAAGAAAATTGAAAATTTAGTGTAGTACTCGCCATTTTTGACTCTTTAGTTTTTCCATGTTCATCTGTCCGACTGTCCTCGTACTTTGACACAAATAATTTTCCGTAAAAGGAAACAATTCGTATTGAGTTTTTTGCTCTTCGTTTGTTTTTTTTACGTACCTCTTACCGGGCATTTGTTGCTTACGGCTCAATGGAAAATAAAGTATCGAACGTATAGGGTTGTTTTTATAGTAAGTAAGGAATGAAAAATTACTTTGTAGTTTTATATTCGACATTGTTTATCTCTTTAATACATTTTGCGGCCCTTGATCGTAAAGCGTAATATTATATAACAAAATTAAAAGGAAAACTATCAAAGCCATATTAAGCAGACTTCATTGGATATTGAGTTTTAGGCGACTAAAATGTTTATACGTACTAAAAAAACTTAACTAAGATAAATAGAAGAATTTCTATACGATTCTTTGGAGATACTGTTTTGAGTTTGTAGTTGTTTGTAGTAGAATTCAACTTTAGAATTTTGAAGAATATATATTGTTTATAAAATATAAAATCCCAGTATAGCTTGGCTGGGAAGGGATACTTATATCAGGGGAGGCTGCACACTTGCATTGGGTTAAGCGCTAAATATTCCCTAGGTTCGAGGTATATTTGTAAAGACCCCACCAATAGGATAAGATAATATAGTAGGTAATGGGGTAAGATGAGGCTGACAAAATGAATTTCGCACTCGCGAGATTTTTTTAAAAACTGACAAAATATAAAGGAATAACGTTAGCTGACGATCTATCACGTCGACCATATGTGAACTCCATACATATTGTCAGTTATCCAAAATCGCTAACGTCAACATTTAAATCATTTACATCTTGTCAAGGCCCATTGCCAGGCCCACTGGTGAATAACTGTTTCAAAATGGCAGCTACTACATTAAAAGCAGCAAGCTTATCTGCCATCCCACAATCAAAACCTTTTATCAAACAATAGTTTTAAAAACAGTTCTAGTTGAGCATGGCCTTAAGCCCCGCTCCTCCGCCGCAAAACGAATTATCCCGGAGCGCAGTCCGCCGCTAGTTTTGTTGTAACTCTACTTCCATGGAATATTTTAAGTCCAGACTCGACTAAGAACGGTCTTTGAAGATTTTATTATAATCCAATTGTTTTATATCGATTGCTTAGTGCTTTGAAAGTCCTGAGGAAATTGCAATTCACTTTTGTGCACAGAATGCGATTTAATCATTGAGGAAATTTCGCTCTATCTCAATCTAGTAACAGTTGAAAGGAAGAAATAAATCGCGTGCCACCTCGTGTCGGTACGGCTATTGCTTTAACTTTAAACAAAATCCAGCTACAGTGAGAAAAAAACGAATCACAACCGTCAATTCCCCAAATTTAGCGTTATGTTTTTTTTAGCAAAAATATGATTCCCACATTGCGATAATCTAAACCTGCAAAGTTTTCTTTTGTCTACTTACTGAACCTACAAAACGGAAAAAGTATGAGTAAGTATGAAGTACTTGAGCAACAAACAGGAATGTCATTGATATAAAGCGTACCTTGACCGTGCTAATCGCACACCGTACCCGCAGTTTCACACACGGCAGACATTGGGCTAATGGGATAATCGGATGCTTAGAGCAAGGCTGCCGTGACGTGGCGCGCGCGCACACCCGCGGGGACCGCTCTCCGTGCGCGCGCCTAGCCGCCCAATTGCCCCTAATCGCTCCACTCGGGTCCGTATCCGTCCAATCATCTAAGACAAGAGTGCTCCAGTCCACTCGCTAAGTCCTCGACGATCTGGCGTGAAACCGGCCGCGGCCTGACCCGCACAGCCACGGATGTAGCTCGTAAACCCGCCGTGTTGAAACTCCTCTCGAGTTACGCAATGGAATGACTCTTCCGACGCAGTCAGGCCACAGCCATGAGGGTAAACAGAAGAGCTACGATGAACGCGCGAACAAACCCATTCACGGTGTATCTAGATGATTGATTAAACTAAATAAAATCAGATACAATTGGTCAACATGAATGGAATAACAGCTGCGAAGCCGGTCGTGGAAGAGGAAACTCCGACTGATGAACCTAAAGTGATAAAATCAGGTGTTCGGCAAAAGTTAATGCAGATTAGGTCGAATATAACAGTAGAACCAATCATAGCGTGCTATATAATGTCAAATGTTTTCTCGGGTCTCGCAGTTCAGAATTTAAACTTGGAGAAAGCGTGTCGTGTGAACTTAGGGTACAGTGATGAAGTGTGTACAGCGCTGAACAAGAGACAAACTGACAACTATACGTTGGAGGAGGCGGAGGTGCAGAAGTTGACGGCGTCTGTGCAAGCGTGGAAGAACATAGTGCAGACTGCGTTTCCTTGTATACTAGTGTTGTTTGTGGGTTCCTGGAGTGACAAAACGGGCAAGAGGAAAGCGTGTATTCTGTTGCCGATAGTGGGGGAGGTGCTGTGCTGTACGAGCTTCATTCTGAACACGTATTTTTTCTACGAGCTTCCTCTGGAGATCACCGCGCTGTCGGACCTGTTCCCGTCGCTGACAGGAGGATGGATCACAGTGTGCGTGGGCGTCTTCAGCTACATTGGAGATGTCACCACCAAGGAGATGAGAACATTCAGGGTGGGCGTTGCCAACCTCTGCATGTCACTTGGCATACCCATAGGCATGTCCCTCAGCGGCATTCTTCTGCAACAAATAGGATACTACGGCATCTTCTTCATATCAAACTGCCTGTATTTCGCCAGTTTGATCTACGGCTACATTCGACTAAAGGACCCCATCATGTCGGATGAAAGGCAAAAAGTAAGTGACGTAAACAATGCAGCGTTCATCTTTTATTAAATTCACGAAATGTCTGTTTCAGTGTCGATCCTGTTGTGTATTCTCTCCTTTTATAATGTTACTCGTTCAAAAGGCGTTTGAAGATGGCTTTCTTTTACCTTTGCTTTTAAAGAATTTCCGTTAGAAGAAATTGCATGCATTCACTGTTTACAAAAGGTTACTAAATCAGGTCGGGAAATAAAGCGAAACGTGCGGACTCTTTGTTCCGTACATGAGTCCGGGATAAAACTTAGAATACCAAGTTGTAGTCTTCTTCATTATTTAACTATTTTTGCTATTTATGCTAAGGATTCTGATTATATCCCCATAAAATCAAACAAAATTTTCCTATATTGTGTAGGTATAGACCAGAGATATTTCGTTTGTTTATCTTTATGGGATTTAGATGATTCATCACTTAAAATTGGTTCAATTACGAGCATACATTGCGGAAAAGAGCTCACTACAATCTATAACGTATACGAGTAGGTATATATTACCATAGTACCTGGATGACGTATATATATATAAGAATTGCTCGTTTAAAGGTATTCGATTTTATTATATTACAGAGTGCAAGCAAATCAAAACAAAGTTAAACGTTTCCGTAAAAAAACAAACCGCCGCTAGTAACTTTTAACTTGGAAGATTAACAAAATAAACATGTAAGAAGAATATTATCTTGTTCACACATCACATACGAGGAGGCACTTTTTTGTATTAAAGAAATAAAACACTTTAACGTTAACACCTTCAATTCAAGATTGCAAGCCTGTTTCCCGAAAGATCATAAACTTAATTAAAACCCAATAACTTAAAAATATAACATCGAAAACGTTCATTTCCCCTTTTTGTAAAGCAGAGGCTTGTACCGTCGAATTTTAAACAGCCATATATGAACTATCACAGCGATTAAAGTGACTGTAGGTATGTTTGAAATTTTCAAGACAGAACTAAAAATTTAAAATAAATAAAAGATAAGATAAAGATAAAAGAAATTTATTCAGTAAGTAGGCCGCTCGGGCACTTTTACACGTCAAGATACTACCAGCGCTTCCCAAGAGGAGACCACTGCTGAGAAGAAACGCCGCAAGAAACTCAGCAGTCAGTCATTTTTTAAACATATTTCATATTTCATATTACAATGGTACAACTTAGTCTAGCATTATATAAAGCTAGAAGACAGTATTAAATTAAATATAATATCAAATAACAGTGTAGTTCAGCAGGATAGGAAATATTTTTTATGTTCACGTAGGGGAATAATTTACCTGTTCAGTGTTGCATACAACTTTTTTTCCAACGCTGCGGAAGTGCATTTACGCATACCAATCAGGGGGGACCCGGAATGGTGAAGCGGGAGGGGGGACTCGTCAACTGAGGGCGGCCGGAACACGAGGTGCCACATGATGACATGATCATGTCATGAGAAAGCGCAATCGGTGATTGTCTCCACGCTTATAATACAAGCCTATCCTAATTTAAAAACCGGTCAAGTGTGAGTCGGACTCGCGTACCGAGGGTTGTGTACTGCCGCACAGTACGTATTAGGTATTGGCGCAAGGCCAACAACAAAAATAAAAATACGTTGAAAATGACATGCACGTATAAATCCTCTCAACATCCTTCCTTCGAAACAACAATTCCACCATAGGTACAGTACAATACAAATAATTTATTGAACACCACAAGCAATACGAGAGAAATGTGGATTAAAAGGCGGTCTTATGGTTAACCAGCAATCCCTTCCAGACAATATATATGTATACGGGTCTGAAATCCCACTTATGTGTGATCTCATTTGCCGTCTCCGTGAAATAAATAAAGACATACCCATACCTATATACATACCTACACGCCTGCCTCCCAATGGGGTAGGCAGAAACTATGGAACTCCAGGTGCACCGGTACTTGGTAGTGACCCTGCCTACGAAGCTAGCGGTCCTGGGTTCAAATCCCGGTAAGAGCAGATATTTGTGTGATGAACACGAATATTTTGTTCCGGAGTCATGGATGTTTTCTATACTATTAAGTATATATTTCTCTAAGTATTTATAACGTTGTGTAGTACCCATAGTACAAGCCTAGAGCTTAGTTTGGGACTAGGTCAATTGGTGTGACATTGTCCCCTGTTTTAATAATTAAATATTGACTCTCGTAATTATTTTTATTCATGAGACCACTTACAATCTAAATAAAATGAATACTATTTCTTCAAGAGAGGGTAGATGCATACGGTGATAATTGGATTTCCCTGACTTGACGCATGGTGCATGAACAGACGCCGGACGCCTGCGGCACGACTAACTCGATAACGCAGCCGCATGCAAGCGATACACAGTAGGCGAGTAAAATGAGATAAGCTACCTACTTAGTCTCTAAGTTCTTCAAGACTCGTCCGCTCCGTCCGTACCTAAGGGGTCCTAGAAAGCCTATGGTGTCCATCAGTTCTAACTTTAAAGAACTGCATCTTTTGAACCGTAAATATAACGGGTTGAATAAGGGTCAATTCACACCGAGACGCTGCGCGCATATGTGACTCAAAATATATCTTATTTATTACATGAAAAGGTACACATTTCACTGTGAGAATTCATTCTGCGTGGTGCATCGTATTCTGGATTATCACAATGAAATTTTGCGTCGCGTCGCGTCGCGCCTCGGTGTGAGTTGACCTTTATTCACAAAATATGTTTTTGTTGTTATTTATTATTGTGATATTCTAACAATTATCAATTAAAACAATGAAATAAAAGTAACAAGACCCCAATTCAAGAAACCTCAAAATAATTGCATTTTTGTTCATGTTGTACCTATTTCCTCCGTTTCCTCTGCGGCTTATTTAGGTGCCAATCAAATAAGGTTATGCGTAATAACGGCCGCATTCGAAGTCATTCCTTAGTGACATTTTTTCATACACAAGTCGTTGTCAATTTACTGTAAGGCTGCTAGAAAAAAAGTTGAAACAGATGCGTTTCATCAATTGTAATCCCAAGGAGATCAGACTCAGAAGTCAGATTTTCGATTCTATTTTCTAATTTTAACAATTAGTTGAGTTAACTACCTATAGGGGGGGGGGGGGGGGGGTTATACAGGACACATCTATTAAATGCTCACCCTTCTAATTTCAACGAACTGTCGCATAGATTCAGTACCAATTGACATTAATTAGTTTATTTCTTTCCCACTTATGCATTTAGAACCAATATGCGCGAGAGGAGAACAAGACACGAGAATAAAAAAATAGAAAAAACAAATTAATCACTTGAAAATGTTCATGATACTTTTTCGTTTCTAACCTTAATTCCTTACTGTAGTTATAGATTTAAAAAACCACTGAAACGTAAAGAGATCTTTTAAGGGTTAAATCGCGTAGCTGTCAAAAAATTCCATACAAATGTAACTACGGGCCATAACGTTTCTCACCCACTAAATTTCAGTTTTTTTTAAATATTGTAGTTACTATGATAAACTAGGGACCTAGTTTTTTATAATATCTACAACATATTAAAAAGTCGTAAAAATTGGACTCTGTTTAAGGGGAGAAAAACGTTATCACATTTTGTAGATTTTTTTAGCTTTACGATCCTCTTAACTTAGCCAGATAGACATTTTTAACGAGTCCCAAAACTCCTTTTGTATGTCGAACGTATTTTTTTGCATTCAATAAGCGTTTGTATGTGATGGTACACTCGGCCAAAAATGTGCTCTACCACCCATTGAAGTCCATTTGCATGTCAGGATACAACAAGTTCGATTTTACCTTGCAATACTATGACAGTGACAAGAGTCAACCGTAACGATAATTAGATCTCACAGAGGGCCATTTGCAACGTCAAAAGATGGCGGATGTGTAATTTGTTTTAGTTTTTATTTTTGTGTATTTAGGTGTCCAAAGTTCTTTTTTGTTAGTGATTTGTACTTTGAATGCCTTTGTGTTGCACAGTGATAGAAGACTTGGACTTATTTCGTGTATCCTGGCATCTTAATTCTCGTTTCAAGTGGACTCGCAGTGGTACAGAGGTTAAAACTATCTTGGCATCTGTCCTACATATCACAGTACAACGTTGCCACCAATCTTCCTAGAGAAGATTGGATTGCGTTTTATTACTATATTGATTTATACTTATATATACGTGACACTGGCGAAATCATTTCATAGTGGAAACGCCATATTCCCGCGGTAATAGCTGTTCAAGTTGCCTCGGGGCAAAGAAAAAAAAAAAAAAACTTTTGTCAAAACTGGTCGACCACGTGTGTGGCCGTCTGTCCCGCACAGACCCGGTTTTGTCCTAACTTTTGCCTCTACCTAAGCAATTACTAACAAATATACTTCTCATACACTCGTATATCCACCAAAGAGTCTCTTATCGAAGAAACCAATATGAACAAACAGACGTCTGGTATTGTTCGGTTTAAAATAAAGTATCCACTTTCCACGGCAACAAGTTCTCTTTACTTATCCTTTGTCCTATGTTTGTAGACTCAGGAACAAAACGAAACGGAAAAAATCACGAGCGACTGTGTCTCAAAGACGTATAATTGGCAACGATTATTTAGACTTATCACAGAATGTGATTACAGAATAATCAAAAAATTGTTGGAAATACACTCAGGAGCAAAAATAACGGGTCAGAGTGCGTTTTTCATACTAAAGAGGCTATTTCGAAGCCTTGGTTCCTCGCCAGAGAATGCTTTTAGTGAAATCTGATGATGAATACCCCGAGTCGATACAGGACTTCCAGAGTGCCTAGAATACCCAACTGAATGAAACTGCGGTTAACGCCGGAATTGTGCATGTTGAGAAAAACGTCTAAAATGGCGATAAAATGTAAGGAAATCCAAGTGCTGACCCAAACTCTCCCACTGTGGTGTTAACTGGTTGTGCGATCAGTTAGGTATCTTAAGAACTTTTGACCTCCTTTTGAACCTTTTGAACCTCGCAGACCTCGCAGTATCCACCATTAAAACTCACTCAAAACAACCCCTGGCTAGGAACCAAGGCTTCGGAATAGTCTCGTTTGTATGAAAAACGCACTCTGACCCGGTATTTTTGCTCCTGAGTGTAGCTCTGCCAAATCCATTCTGGGAATGAAGGCGTGAGTTTACGTATGTGGGTCCATAAGTGGGTGTAAGTATTTAGATTGTTGTCTAGTACTCATAGTACAAGCCTAGACCTTAGTTTAGGACTAAGTTAATTGTTGTGACATTGTCCCCTGTTTCTTTTTAATATTGACTCTCGTAATTATTTTTATTCATAAAGTGTTTTAAGTCATATTCATCGGATTTCATAACGCATTTTATTCAGCAACTGTTACTTTTTCAGGATTTCAATAAATCAAACCTAACCCAACCTAACCTAGTCTTGACTACACGTTGAATATTTAAGAACTTCTGAAAAATTTACGGTTCCAGCGATAGTAAAAAATATGAATAACAATTTTATGAAAACAAAATGATTACCTATGTGAAAAAATGCGCTCCCATTTAGGTTTGTAGTGTTTGTACACTACAAAATGTTATTAAGTTTATTTACGAGTATGTCTAGACGTATACGTAAATGGCATGTTAATAGATTCGTGACATTAATATAATCAATGATTTCCTTTCGAGAGTTACTTTCATGTCACCAAATTATTTTTAACTGTATATAAACGTAACTATATATAAAACCCGACGAGAAACTTTTTTTGGATTTATTTGACAACAAAAGATCCCAAAATAATATACATAGATATATTCCCACATACGGATAGAATCATACATCCGAAAAACTATTCCAAATTACAGCCGTAGGGTTTAGGCCGGTAGTTTTTACGCTACTGCCGAAGAAGGACACTTTTCACTGAGAGAAATGGTAACACACACGCCACATCAAGTCAAAAGCGATATGGTTTTACCAATTAGAAAAGAGCCTTCTTTGTTCTCTCACATAGAGACTGAAAATATGACCCAAATTCGACAAAAAACGTGTCAAACGATTTTTTTATGCCATAAAAGCGCTTAACATAATGCGTTAGCATTATATAAACGACTGTATCAAAACATTCCACCGGGATAAATCTTTCATTTATATCGATTGGTTTCGGTATTTGGTATGTATTCAAAACGCCTGCTACAACTTTCTCCGCTGTCTATTTCAGTCGACAAGTGTCTCAATCAGCGTACATCATAGCCGACCGCTAGTCCTACACCTAAGTGATAAATTGGCCACGCGATTCGAAGGGGAACCAACACTAAGCCGAGGCTCCTATAGGTGGCTGGGTAATACCCTGGAAATGCTAGTTTAGACAACAGCTTACTTGTTGCGTGGTCATTACAATGTAACTCGTAGAACTGTGTTTTTCAAACGAGTTAGAGCACCAAATGGTAATGGGATGTCTTTTAGAGATAAAAACTATCCTATGTCTATTTTAGGATCTAACCTATATGTGTGCCAAGTTTCATCCTGATCCGTTTAGCGGTTGAAGCGTAATTGAGTAACAAACATACAAACACAAGACATCCAAACAAATATAGTATAGTACACAGATATAAATACACATAGATAAAGTAAACAGCTCAATCTGTATGAAACCAACCGTGTCACTTTTTTCTACCAATTGGGACGTCACAAGAGCGAATTAAGTCTTGTGAATTGCCCGTTCTCATGCAACGAGGCATTATCATGCAACGAGGCATTTTCTTAAAGAGGTTATAATTTGTACTCAGGTGTCTGGATTGACTTCTTAACGGCCTGTTACTATTATAACCGAAGGAAGATAATTTATCCCAAGGATAAGAATATATTCTCTCAAAGTTACAAGTTTCAGGCCCAGAGGTTATGTTTCAGTCAGTCACGTTATGTGAAAACAGATTACCCGAAATTCACACAGATAAGTATTGTAAAATTTTCAAGTTGAACTATGCACGTATGTTTTTTTTTGTTGTAAATTATGTATAGAGATCGGCACTTTCATGGAATGTTTACTATTAGGGCCTAATGTGAAATTTACCTAAAAAATGCTATTCAATAAGCGAATAAATGAAGATGTGTGCTCCTCCTGTCGACACTCGCAGCAAATGCTGAGTTGGCTCTTTTTGCAGCTCTATCTATGTTTTGTAAATGTGTTCTTTTATTCTTCATTGTTGTTTTAATGCTTTTGTGGCAATAAAATCCTATTATATTCTAAGAAAAGCCACACTCAATTTTACGTTTAAAGTTTTAATACACGTCTCGACCCCTTTCAAGATTAATACGTGCTCTGTGGTTGGTACATAAATTGGGGATCATTGTCAGCTTGTCTCCCAAACGCGACATAGCACTTATCCCTCGAGTAAACTATCTCCCCCCACCGCTGCGGAGTACAGTAAACAATTTTACAAGGGCCATCATTTTATGCCGATGCATTAGGAGTGTTACGTACCTACTTTGTTTTTTATCGTATCGAAAAGGTTTTATATCGTGCTTAAAATCTACGTTAAAAATAACATTTTCTCTATCTGCCTAGTGTTTTTAAATTATTTGCGTCTCGTGCCTTTGAATCCTTATTTTAAATCGTAAGGTCCTTTGCTTGCCCTGGATTCAACAACTTTGCGGTTTCGCATAGCGATTAACTTTTTTTCTACTCGCGTAGAAAAATCGCGTGTCAATGTATAGCTGATTTTCGTCACAAAACTGACAAAATTGTCCTTAATTGGGTGCACTTTTTAGTGAAAACGCCCAACTCCTTTATCTTGCTTTTGGTTTGGTCAAAAGACATCCGGCCTATCTTAGTATAACGAACCAATATCATAGTGATAAAAGTTCTATAATCAGCGTTGCCATGGTATATAATAAAGCTATAACATTTTTAATATTTCACGCTTACAACTACAATACTTATTGTAAGTATTAGATAAAAATCAGGTCTTGACGATGTAAAAACTAACGATGTATAGGTATACCTACACATACCTCGTTATTGATCCGACCTTACGGCTGGGTTGCACCAGCCGCGGTCGTGGAAGGACTGGTGTCAGCGATGTGGGAACATAGGCGTTTGATAAATAACTGCCCTTTTTATACACAATATACGAGATATTTATGTGTATACCTGGCGTTACTTTTCATCGCATCAAGACCTTGATATCATGTACCTCCAAAGTAATAAGTATTCCCTCATATGCAGGAGGTCAAAAAAATACCAACTTCTAGTCTCCTCTGATTACCATTTAGTCCATAAAAATAAGCTTATTTTTTTAAAGCTATCCAAATTTTGAGCGCGGATCCACGTCTAGGTATACAAGAGGACAACATTGTTATGAACATGGTAACGTTAAGCGTAATAGCGTTTGGCAAATAATAACAGTATACTTACGCAATATTTACGAGTAGAGTTTAGTGTATTTTAATTTAGTTTTCATAAAATATTTAAAGTGATAAAGTAGAAAAGTGTATTTTAAACTTGATCACTGACTCCATAAACGCAGTGATCTTAGTTGGTGGTAACCCTGAATATGAAGCTAGTTAGTAGTCGTTGGAACAACTATTTTGTATCTTTTCTGAGTTTAGGATGTTATTTACGCATTTAAGTATGGTAATGCTAATCATTGTCTACTAGATACCCAAAGTTAAGTTAAGTTATGAAGTTATATAAATTCCATCCCAAATGCGATAACGTTTTTCCCTTTAAATCGGGTCCAATTTTTTGATTAGGTATCAGAAGACGGAAACGTACAAATCTGCTCTTGTATAATAACTACATCATACTCAAATATCGTGCCAGTCGGACTTGATTTAGATTGTGAGAAACTTTATGGGTACATATCAGCGATCACCGGCGATTACGGGCGAGCACGATCATGTTGAGGCCGGTAGTCGCCAATCATCGTCTATGATCGCCTTATTTTCACAACTTTTCGTTCAAACACATTGTCATAATGGTTAATATGTAATAAATAAAGCAGCAACACACTCCCGGGTCATTCTCAATTTTCGTGATTTTTACGCGTCCGCCTGTGAGAACGTATCTCTTTATAACTGCAGAGTTTTGAAAATATGATATGTCAAAGAACGTGCCATAAACTTATTGTTGCATTAAAAATATATTATAATAACTAGTTATAAAATAGCTGAAATAAATTACGAAAGTCCGAAAACTGCTCAAAACAGCAGCGTCCAACACCTGCCTCTTGACTTAAAAGTAAGAATAAGTCGAGAACTATCTTATTCATTGGCATCCTTTTATATTTTATTAACAAGACAGACATTAAACAATATTTCTTTCAAATTTCATTAATATTGATTAACAATTAAAAAAGTTATTAAAGAAAAGGTAAGCGTCCGCTACAAACATCTAACTTACTTGAATGTACCTAAAACACAACCGTAACCAAAATGGAACGCCGTTTGCAAGCGCGCGTTTCCCCCCACCTGTAGCATTCAGTTGTCGTCAACTATCATAGAGGACGAACCTGCAGCCAACCTACCAACCGGCCTGGTAGGCTGGTAGCGGCGTTGTGCTCCCGGCCACATCGATTCTCCGGCCACGCAGTACCTAATCTACTTGCAGGAATTTACTCCTTGTACGTAACAAGTAAAGAAAAGACATATTCTTCAAGACATGCGTATTGAGTCTAGTATGAATGTAATATAGTAAGTTACTTGAGTTGATTTCAGTTTCGGTGATAAATAAATAAACAACGTGTTTTCTAACTTACCTGGATCTAATTTACTTTGACTTTTTGGCATTTGGCGTCCAGGTAGATTAGATTTGCCCAAGTTACGTCCACGTAGGTTAGCAAATGCCCAAGTAAATTATACATTTTTCAATAATTAATTTAAATGTGACTTCATTTTACACTCAATTAAGGCCAATAATTATTTGTACAGTTTAATAATTGTGACGTGAGTTTTTCAAATAATTATTAGAAGCTGTATTTAAAAAGGCAATGAATATTTACTTAAGTAGGTACTCAGAAACAGTGATTTAGATGATTTTTATTAGAGGAACTATCTTTGGTAATGTTACGAACGGATCTCCTGCTAAATTGATGTTTGGTGACAACGAAGACTGAGCATTGTAGTGCAGCGGGGTAACGCTGCGAGTGTCCTCGGCACGATGCCGCAAGTGGGTACGATGGAGGGTTTTTTTTTATAAATTAGTTGTAGTACAAATTTCATATTTTGTTTTATTTAATTTATTCGTACATTTTAATAAATGAATTCTGGATATAATAAAATATGAAACAATAAACAAGAAAACATTAACATAAAAGCATTTTTTGTACAAGAATTAAACCTAAGCAGGTAAATTAATTTACAAAACTAAAATTAATTAATTGAATTTCTTTTTTTTACATAATGCACTTTAAAAAACGTAAAATTCATACTTACTTGGACAACAAATAATTCACTTGGACACCTACCTGGCGTTTTCATAATTTACCTGGACTGTTTTTAGCCTACCTGGCATTGAAATAAGTTACCTGGACAATTTTTTTTAAAAGCTTAATAACTTCTTTATTTCTCATCCGATCTGTGGCAAATATACATATTTAAAGAGTATAAGATAACTATTATTATAATAATAAGTTCAATTTCTTAAAATCTGACAAAAAAAATGAGTCAAGTAGGTTAGATAAATTTACTTGCATTTTGAGAATGTCCCTCCCTGTCCATCTTGAACGCTTGCCGTTCGACAAACTACTACGGACGATCGTGTGGATGCTCGCGCGATGATCGTGCAGATTATGGACGATCAGACGATCAACAATCATCGCTGATTGTGTAGTGAAAGCATTGTGGCCTGGATCTACATTAGTATGGATAACACATAACAATGCTCTTAAGAACTAGGTGTAGATGGTCTCCTGCCTGACATTTATTTATTATATTTTACTTACCATCTATCCTTAAAGGAGTTCATCCAACCGAGGTTAACGTTCATATTCCGCTTCAGCGCAATCGACACATATTAGACATTCTATTTAATAATTTCAAACTTAACCATCCCTTTTTCTAGGAAATGCATGCAATATCATAACTCATAAGCAACTTGCATATAATACGAACTTTGCAGCGAACAGGCTTTTGAAGCTAAATGAATTTCCAAGAATCAGATGTTAATTATGCTTCGATACTGTAATTACACTGTTAAAATTATGACAGCTCTTACTGTAATGAGAATAAGAGTTGTCCATAGTCAACAATATGATAACTAAAGATATTAAATCAAGATGAGCATGTGTAAAGGAAAAAGTGTTACTCGTATTTACACGGTGAGATGCACAGTTTCGAAAATTCCATGGCACAACACAATATATCCCCTTTTTTCTATAAAGATATCAGAACTGTACTACTACTACTATTTAACTAACTATTTAAAAAAGTCTTTGTAAGGTGCACTTAATTCATACGTCGCCGTTCTAGTGTTAGTTTATGTAGCTACAAGTACCTACCTATAGTGTACGAGTATGTACTAGACAACGATTTTTACGATGTCTATAGATTCCCACTTCTACTAAACGAGATTCTATCGCATCGGCCGCTTAAGTCAAATCCATACACTTTGACAGCTTCCGAAAATCGCTAACGTAACCGTTATGCATCATCTTCCCAGAAATAAAAAAACATCACAACAGCAAATGATCATACATATTGTGAACGATAAGCGGCATTTTAGTATTTTTTCTGGGCTGATTAAAGCAGTAAAGGAGTAGGTAAATTTGCTGAATTGATATTTCCAGATGACACCAGTAGGGTGCTGTGGCTGGATCAGCTCGTTCTTTGACGCGCGTCACGTGCGAGAGACGCTCACGGTGGCGTTCCGGAGCGGCTCGCGGAGGCGGCGTCTGCGAGTGTCGCTGCTTATCGTTGTCGTCTGCGTCATATTTGGCCCGCTGCACGGTAAGTGTGGTGACCTAGCGACATCTAGCTGCAACTTGTAATAACCAACTCGACAGCGCCACCAGCGTCTGACAGCGCAACTAAAATTTGACAGATCGCACTAACGAAATTTCTCCAGTCAGTCACCACTTCAAACTTCTTCCCAGGGGACTTCAATCCCCAGGTATAATACCCACCTCGAGAGAGATCTCTCTATTAGCCTGCCTTTCTACGGTAAGCCCTTATGTTTAATAGCGCTCTTCTGGCTGGATCATACCACTATTCATCATCCGGACAATGGCGTGACAGGTATGGATATGATATACATTCTAAAATTCGACTAGTTCATAAAAAGATAAAAAATATAAAAGATGTTTATTCAGTAAGTAGGCCGCACGGGCACTTTTACACGTCAAAATCTACCAGCGCTTCGCAAGAGACCACTGCTGAGAAGAAACGCCGTAAGAAACTCAACAGTCAGTCGTTTTTTTTAAATACTACTTATGATATTATGCAATTATAAAGCTTAACCTAGCATGATATAAAACAATTAATTTAACATAAAATAAAAATAAAAATAAAAAACATTCAAACGTATCTTGAGCAGGAAAATGTGTCAAAACTAAGAATTTTCATAGGGAGTAATAAGTAGTAGTAATAAAAAAATATAAATACTTTCCTATGACAGTGCAAGACAACCACCACATACAAAGTTTCGATACATTCTCCTACAGAAACCGTGTCCCCTAGACAATATACAATTTTATTTTATTATACAAGTTTAGGCCAAGCATTTTTATCTGTTAGATAGTCCTCGACCCTATAGTAAGCTGTAGACATCAACGACTTTTTCAAGTAACTTTTAAGTACTGGAAATGGTAACTTTAAAACTAAGTCACGTAATTTATTATAGAAAAGAATGCATTGACCTACAAATGATTTATAAACCTTACGGACACGATTTTTTTTAATAGCAATTTTATTTTTATTTCTTGTATTCAAATTATGTATATCACAATTCTTAACAAAAGAGTCTTGATTTTTTATGACATAAATAATATTCTCATAAATAAATTGTGACGCTACTGTCCAGATACTAATTTCTTTAAATACTAATCTTAAGGAATCACGGGAGTTAAGGTTATATATAGAACGAATGGCTCTTTTTTGTAACACGAATATAGTCTGTATGTCAGCAGCTTTTCCCCAAACCAGAATACCGTACGACATAACACTATGAAAATAACTATAATAAACTAAGCGAGCTGTCTCAATATTGGTAAGTTGCCTGATTTTTCTAACAGCATAAGCTGCCGAACTTAATTTACCTGCTAGTACTGCTATATGGGGACTCCATTGCAAGTTTTTATCTATAGTTATCCCTAAGAAAAGCGCCTTATCTACCATTTCTAAACACTCATCATTTAGAAATAAACTGGATTCTACTGGTCTAACATAAGGCAAAGCGAACCTAACACATTTAGTTTTTTTAGCATTGAGTAGCAAATTGTTACTAGTAAACCAATTAAGTACTTTACCTAGCGTGGCATTTATCCTACTGTAATCGACGGATTTTCGTTCTACCTTGAAAATTAATGATACATCATCAGCAAATAGCACAATATCACAAAGGTTATCTACCGTGCGTATAATTTTCAAGGTTTTACCGTTTATTGTTACCTGTTGCATATTATCATTACATTGATGAAAGGGGGCAGTTTGTGGTTCGATGCGAGGCGCGTGTAGAAGACGCTCACCGTGGCCTTTCAGAGTTATCCGTCGCAGCATGTCTATACTTATGTGTCTAAGCCAGTATGCCTTGCTCCATAAGACACCATTATTGTGTATACATTAGTGGCTGGATCAGATCGTTTTTCGACTCGCACCGCATGCGAGAGACGCTTATTGTCGTCGTATGCGTCATATTAATCCGGTGAGCTCCTATGTAAAGACGCTCTCAGCATAATAGACGCTAATATTAGGGCTGGATCAAGCCAGACACAGACAAGTGCCAATTTGGTATGCATTCCAAAAATACACAAGCGTTTTTATCACTGAGATTCATACAAGCTTAGCCTACTCAAATTTCACGTGTCGCCAGTGATTGTCAGGATGGTGAAATAGGAGGCACGCAGACAGGTGACAAGTTTCAATTCGATAAATTGCAAACTGGACGAGATTCTTATTCTCTGGGTTCCACCTTGAGTTGTCAACTGTCACTTATCATTATTACGTGGATGAAATAGGGGCAGCTCGTGCTTCGACGCGAGGCACGAGAATAAGAGGCTAACCGTGGCCTTCCTTAGTGTTCCGTGGCACCGGCGTCTATCTAGATGTCTCGGTCTCAGGTCTTGCACCAAGAGACACCAGTAATATAATATAGTTGCTCTCAACTCATTCTTTGAAGCGTGTCACATCCGAGAGACGATGGTTTGACTCACGTAAAAGTCATATTTGTTTCACTGCACGGTCAGTATTCTTAATCTTCTGATGATTCTACCCCAACATACGAGATTTAATTTAGGGAAGAATAGAATGGATATTTAAGTTCATATTTTCATTTCGTCGGCAGGTGAAATGAACGTGTTGTACCTTTTCATGCGGTACCGATTCAACTGGGACGAGGTACAGTTCAGCATGTTCTGTACCTACAGCATCATCACCAACTTAGTAGGTGAGTCATCCTAATCAATTTATGCATATCTTGAAACGAGTTTATTGAAAATTCGGTATATTGGTGTTCCTCTATTTCTTAGAAACTCTTGAGGACAGGATTCTCCTCATAGGTTAATTCATTATAATTAAGGAGATTTTTTTTTACTCTTGCCCAATAATGTATCAAATTTACGCTACCATCAAAATTGATAATCTGTAGTGGCTCTGCCTAAAAAACGAATGATCCAGCACCCAGTTAGAGTATGCATAGCATAATGCACACGAACATTTGTAATACCTGGAATGACTTCTGTTTTTAAATATTTTCATAAATTTCACCCCTAAAATTTTGTTAAATATCGGTAAATATATTTTTCTATGTTTATACTTATTCACCACTTAAAGTAGCACTCTAGTTGTACCGTTAATCATGTTATATCCTCCGTTTATCTTTATATAATCTAATCACACATTATGTGACAGTTAAACATAACGCTAAGCCCATGTCCATCTAACTGCCGCGAGGACATACATATCCTGTCCTTTTCTGTTCTATATTTATGTTTTGAAAATTATATTTTTTCTTCCTCTTCCTAATTATCATATCCTTTATCCTCCACAGGATATTTTATTTAAGTGTTCTTCTGTTTTCCAGGAACGCTGTTTTCAATCAGCATCTTCAGTGACTTAATGAAGCTAGACGACACGGTGGTGGGCATCATCTCCTGCGCCAGCAAGATCCTCGCCTCCTTCATCTTTGCCTTCGCTACCACCACCACAGAGATATACTTGGGTATGTTGGTAGACTGAACACAGGTTTAAAGAGGATTTTAAAGCTAAAAATTTCCATTCGAAATCGAGTTTTCCGATTTTAAAATATGTTGTAGACATCATGAAAGACTATGTCCGTACGT
The DNA here is from genome assembly GCA_923062465.1 of Acleris sparsana. Lineage (NCBI taxonomy): Eukaryota > Metazoa > Arthropoda > Insecta > Lepidoptera > Tortricidae > Acleris > Acleris sparsana. Next base: position 4,530,249 of record OV281288.1, read on the forward strand.
TTTCCTTTTCAAAGAAATAATTCAGAGAACAAAACAAATTCAAAAAAACAAAAAACAGAAACGTACAGACCTAGGCTCTTTATAATAACTAAGACATATTCAAAAACCGTGAAAATCGGACTTGATCTAGTGGGTGAGAAACAATTTCGCACGGAGCTTACATTTGGGTTTTTTTTTGACAGCTACGCGATTTTAGCGGCTCATGACAAACCTCTTAAAGTAATGTAGAGCACACAGGCCACCTGATGATAGTCGGGCGGGTCAGAGGGCCCTGCCAGTCGTTTTTAACCAATCGCGTCACTGGTAGATCACGTGACTTTTCGTATCACGTCATCTACCAGTGATGCGATTGGTTTAAAAACAAAACGAATAGAAACGCTAGTTAGCGTAGTGTGGCTTGGCAGAGCCCTCCGAGATCCATATACATATTGCATTTCTATGACTACAATTTCAAGCCCGCGTAAAACTGCAAATGCAGTAACAACGCTAAAGACTAATGCCCTTATAAACGTGGAATAACCGTGGAGTAGCTAAAGCATGCTTTATCCTTGTCTGTCCAATTCAAATGTCACAATGACAGATAAAGACAAAGCATGCTTGTTCCACGTTTATTAGTAAGGGCGTAAGAAGGAATTACCAGCATCTTTGGTCTTATCATTATATTTCATCGGTTGTCTTATCTCTACTCCGGAATCCAATCCTATGAATACTGACACTTGACGGTGGGTTAAAGTTATAACTACACAAGTTGTCATTTGTTTTTATAATTAAAATTGTTATTATAGAAGTACATTACGCGAACTGTCAGTTTACATAATGTTACAAATGAAATTGGCTGTAGTTATATTTTTCTGAGACTTTTAATGAGACTTGTTCACTTAAACTGTATCTAAGATTTTGGCATTTGCTATAGTTAATCTAATTGTATATTTTTAGGTTGAAGTTATGACTTTTAAGTTTAGTGCAATAATTGGCGGTGTTTAGTGACATTTTTGCTATAAATTGGAGACAGGAACTTTTTTAAAGATGTTCTAAAAATTACGCTTTTCTTCTTGTCTCGAAAGTACACATACCTACTTTTGTTGTTCATTATTTACTGAGAAAATAAATAAACCAATTTCTGCTAATGGCCAAAGAGCTAAAACGCCACATGGTGTTTTCTACGTCACAGCCAGTGTTAACCTTAAAAAAACCGCCAAAAGAAAAAATGCAAACAATGCGTTTTATTAATTTTAGACATCATGTTTTCTAGTATAATTTGCTGCTTAAGACTTACACAATCGATATCTAATTAGAAGTAGTGGTCGTTTTATTTTTCGAAACGTCCGGAATCGATTCCCGAGCTGAGTATATCGATTTTTATAATCACGATTTGTTGACAAACACTGGCAAAGGTAAATAATTGCGTCGTAGAATACAATCTGCATTGTGTAAAAAATCAATGCAGGTATAGTCATTCAGGATGCAAGCGGCGCAAGACCGGGCTTTGTGGAAAACCTTGGAAGAGGCCTATGTCCCACAGTGGACGTCTTTCGGCTGAAATGATGATGGTGATAGTCAACTAATATGATTCCAGTGTCATCATGGAATCGAAAAAATCGGAAAAGAACTCGCGATTTGATTTATTGCGTCACAATGACAGTTCCATAACATTCCAGAAATTAAACTGGTTTACTTTTAAGAAATAATAAGATGGAGCTATTTTAATCTCATACGTCATTATACTTGAATATGCAATAAGATTATTAGTTAATGAATGATCTTTCAAAGGTATCAATCATGTTTCTATCACTGGCAAGGGCAAATTATGTCATGATTACAAATTACAGATTTTATTAATCAATATAATGTTACAGTACAAATTACGCGGCATTACACTGAGGCCGAAAGAAACAAAAATAAAAAAACAAATGTCAACAAATATTATGATTATAAACAATAAAATTGTTTCTCCATTCTGGATTGTCATAATATTATTTATAAAACATACATGAGTACAAAAACATTGCTGTCAAGTATTGAGTTCTAATGAATCCCGTATTGATTCTAGTTGAATATGTGCCTGTAACATATAACTGGAAGATACCCTTATTCCAAGTAAAATTACTTAGGCATTCAACCAGGGCTCTAGTCCCCTGACACTAGGATTTTCACATTCCTATCCAATAAAACGTGAACATTTCGACATTTATCATATCAAATATCTTCATATATCTGGGACATTACCATCTCCCCTAGCGTCGGCCTATTCTAATATCTGAATTACAAATAAGTGTCTAGACAATGCGTAACTAGGTTTATATTGATATCTTATTACTTTATTCTCCGAGGATTTCTAACAATTGAAAAGTAGCTCGTAGATCTACGCGTCGAGTTTATTAATTTTATTATACTCGTACAGGGTGAAAAGTAAAAACTCAAAGTGAAGGGCAACTACCTTAAGATAGTCGTGTTTATTTATTGAAGTCGTTCTTTTTGTCACCCAGCGAGCTATGGAAAGGTGTATGCTCGGAATCTCGCTAAGGGACAAAATCCGGAATGAGATGATCCGGCATAAAACTAGGGTCACTGACGTAGTTCAGAAGTGTAGCAGACTGAAGTGGCAGTGGGCTGGTCACATCTGTCGCAGAACCGATGATCGGTGGAGTAGGCGGGTTCTCGAGTGGAGACCACGGCTCGGCAAGCGTAGCGTAGGACGTCCTCCAGCCAGATGGATCGACGACCTGAAAAAAGTGGCTGGTAGTGACTGTATGGCGAAAACGGGAGATCGGGCCTTGTGGCGAACCCTGGGGGAGGCTTACGTCCAGCAGTGGACTGCAATAGGCTGAAATGATGATGATGATGATGTTCTTTTTGGTAAATTATAACTATAGCATTTCTGAATCATAGAATACTACCTTTATTTGTTTATATTTTTATAGCTGGTTTGTTTATTTTTTATAGTTTTTTTATATTTGTGTATATTTTTGTTAAACTGGTAGGTATTGCCTATATTTTTTATTAGAAATATTTGTGCACACAATTACGAAAAGAATACCCCCTCTAATAAATCTGTCCGCGGCATTGTCCCCATGATGCTGGCTGCGTTACCTCTCTGGATAGTTAAACCTATTCTTTGGGAGAGGTAAGCGCCAGCTCTGGGATCCCCGGAGGCGTCGATAAGCTTGGTGGACAGGGTCTTTATAAAAAGTTTTATGTCAGCAGACCAAGATCACCGTCTCCACTGCAAGCGCCGTAAATTCGTAATCATTAGTTACTTTTCTAGTATCTACCTACTAGGTTTTCGTTGACGTCGTTTATCACAATTCCCTCGTATAATGTCAAATTTTCCGTTTTAAAGAGTACCCTTCGTCTGTCTTTGGGCCATAAACTATCTTTGTATTTGTGAAAAAAACATCCTGTTCTTTTAAGTAATCATGTGATTGAGATCGATCATTTTCCAAAGGGAATAGTGATAATGATAAACTATTTGTATGCGGACAACAGCATGTAAATTTATCTGTATACTCGTATATTGTTTCCAACGTACGGCGAGGCGCACGCCTGTCAATCGAATGTCACGTAGAATTATTGCCTAAATCCATGAAAAAGTGGTCAAGTGCCAGTTGTACTCGCGCACCGAGGGTCCCGTACTGCTGCACAATAGATATAATTATATTCCGATTTGAATTCGATCTCGAATCAAATCACAACTCACACTCACACTTGACCATTTACAGTATTTGTTGTTTTTATTTAAGGGGTTTTACATAATAATATAAAATTTTACGCTTGTAGTTTTAAAAGATACATTTCTTGTATGGCCTTTATTATTTCACATACTATACTATCCGGATGGACAGCGTAGGCATATTAATATGACCCCGTTGGGTTACATTCGGATACAGAACACTAAAAAGCTAGTGGATTAAAAACACTATAAATGTTGTCATAAATCAATGCCTCTAATTTTTCCAGCGCCACTGGTGGAGATCTTCAACGGCACGTCTTTTATAGCCATGCGCTCCATCGCCTCCAAACTGGTCACCAGCGAAGAGTTGGGTGAGTACAGTCAAATATATCGGAGCTGATCTGACCACTAGGCTGCCGTCACATCAAATTAGGCGGCGAACTGCGTAGTAATACACTCAGGAGCAAAAATAACGGGTCAGAGTGCGTTTTTCATACTAAAGAGGCTATTTTGAAGCCATGGTTCCTCGCCAGGGAATGCTTTTAGTGAAATCTGATGATGAATACCCCGAGCATCGATACAGGACTTCCAGAGTGCCTAGGATACCCAACTGAATGAATCTGCGGTTAACGCCGGAATTGTGCATGTTCAGAAAAACATCTAAAATGGCAATAAAATGTAAGGAAAGTGTAGTATAACCCCTTGTTCCGTCTAGGTAACCGAGATTAGGTAACCAGTGATTTGTGAAGATTTTTTTTCCTCCCAGGCCACTGGTTACCTGCAATAATTAAATTTTCCTTGTAGTAAACTGATATTTTCGATAGTTGTCTGTAAAGAAAAAAAGTTCCTCCCAGGCCACTGGTTACCTGCAAGGATTTAGTTCTCCTTGTAGTTAACTGATATTTTCGACAGTTGCCTGTAAAGAAAAACAGTTCCTCCCAGGCCACTGGTTACCTGCAAGGATTTAGTTCTCCTTGTAGTTAACTGATATTTTCGACAGTTGCCTGTAAAGAAAAACAGTTCCTCCCAGGCCTTATCTTTGAAAATACAAGACAATGAAATGATGCTAATTTAATAAGCATATACAAGGAGAACTAAATCCTTGCAGGTAACCAGTGGCCTGGGAGGAAAAAAAAACTTCACAGATCACTGGTTACCTAATCCCGGTTACCTAGACGGAACAAGGGGTATAAGCATTTTAAATTTAATTGGATACCAATAGAGTGTAGAATGCTACACTACTGCATTCCAGCTAGCCGGCTTTATGGTATTACGGCAGTAGGGCTAGCCAAGATGCAAACACTGCTTAACGTTTCTACTTTCTTTAGATTCGAGTTGTATGGAGCTGACATAAACGGTTGACGCGATTTGACATCAGCAAACGTCGATCCTATACATTTTCGGTAATGATAACGCTAAGTTAGCGATTTTCGAAAATCGCCGACAGCCCCAAATAAGTGGCCCTAGACAAGATGCATTCTGCAATCGTTATCGCTATCGAAAATGAATAGGATTGATGAAGGTGCGACGGTTGCGTCGAGCGCTTTTCAATTCCATACATTTTGACAGTTTTTGATAATCATTCACGTTTTAGCGTTATCAAGGTGTTATGCATCTTGTAGAGGCCCTACCTTAAGTGTTTAAAAATATCTGAACTTGACTGAAGAATTAAAAACTTTTAAGCATATCCAAATATTTCTGAGCACTTTGTCTGCTCCAATATACGCAAGAGAGAACATCTTTTACTTTATCCCATTAAATAGAATCAGAATTATTATAACTATTGACCACGCGATAGTCCTATTTGGTATTAACTCTGCTTATGAAGCTATCTGTCCCGGGTTCGAATCTCGGTAAGGGCAAATGTTTGTGTGATGAGCCTTGGCTGTTTTCTCATACACTCTACTAGGCCAACTTGGGTGTGTCCTGATTTTTATTTATGTTACTACAAATAATTTCCAGGTAAAGTGAACTCTCTGTTCGGGCTGGCCGAAGCTATGATGCCGCTGGTCTACGGTCCTCTCTACTCCCGGGTCTACATGGCAACCCTGAGCTTTCTTCCCGGGGCGGTGTTCCTGCTGGGTGCCGCCATGACAGTCCCCGCTGTGGCCATATTTGGGCAAGTCTAGATTATTTAGCAAGGAGTAGACAAACAACCAATCTAGTTTCAAGGCTCCAAGGCTTGCAAACGCCATGCCAACCCTGCGGAATAAGATGGCATTTGTCTTTGCAAAGCTATGATACTGTTACGTACTTGGGGGAGGTAACTGATAGAAATGCACGAAAACACCGATATTCAAAAGTAGACTTTAATAACGCACTCACTTAAACCGTTACAAAACAATTATCGGACAAAAACTTCGAAGACTTAGACTTAGATCGCTCGGGTCGCTCTTGATCGCACTGTTCCCACAACCGCGGTCCGCCTTTTATAGCTCCCATGTTATTCCAGAACGCCTTCCATCCACCGGATCTTCCGGACCGTTTGATGTAGTTGGCTCCGCCGAGGACGATCGAGACTATTCGTTTCTGCAATGTTCTACGCCTGACTACCTGCTCGCTACCGCTCCGTTCACAATGGCGACGTCCTTGGCACACGAGTCTGGAATGTCCTGCGCATCGCTGTCTCATTCCCAATCGTGTTATCCCTTTCGCATTAGTGGGTCATGAAACGCCTTACTACATCGGCGTAACAATACCACTGGTCTACGATCCTCTCTACTCCCGGGTCTACATGGCAACTCTGAGTTTTCTTCCCAGGGCAGTATTTGTGCAGGGCGCCACCATGACAGCTGGCTATATTTGGGCAAGTCTAGTTTTATTTAGCAAGGAGTAGGCATATCATGCCATGCCAACCCTGAGGAATAAGATGGATTGCCTCAATGCTGAGATGCCGCTGGTCGGTGGTCCTGTCTAATTTCAGATCATCATGGCAACCCTGAGTTTTCTTCTCGGAGCAGTATATTCCCCCTTTACCTACATTTGGGCAAATTTCGTTTTTTTAGCAAGAAGACAAACAAGCATAATCAAAAGACGATGATAGTCCTTATGTATTTGACGGTAATGGCGGCTGAGTTAGAAACAATAAACAACATGTCAAAACAACACATAACAACACATAACAATAATAACATGTCAAAGGCAATTGGTTTACCCAGTAGGTTAGAGGCCCAGACTACCTGATTGAATAGTCGAGAACTGAAATTTGGGACCCACCTTGGGTCCGAAGTCAATCTGACATTCTACAACAATAAGGTTGAGTTTCCTATACGTTACTTTACATCTCTAGCAACATTGACGACTTCAGGCATATTTTTACCCGAATGCGGCAAAACCCAAAAAGAGGGCTATGTGTTTGACTTGTATATATGTCCGACTCAATGTCCGCTTGTAACTACTAAACAGCAAAGCCGATTTTTATAAATTATACGTGGTTAGATTCCTCTTAACTACTAGAGTGTCATAGGCAACATTATTTTGATGACATTATAAAAACAGCAGTTGGGTTGTCTTAGCTGGCTTTTCGTTAGACGTTCTTGAAATGGGGCACAAAACGTTCGTGTTAGTATAAGTGGCCTTTGAGGCCTCTGGCTATCTTAGGATTGCAAGCGCGTGGTCAATTCTGAGAACTTAGATAGAAAACCTCTATGCTAATAGAGGCGTATATTTGGCGTACTTATACTCTCAGCTCAGACGTAGATAAAGACATGATTGTTATCGTGTGACCTCCCACAAGGTTCCGTCACCACTACGGGACCACTACTGGGCCACCCGCGTGTATTATGTTAATAGAAAAGCGTTTATGCTTGTTTACTTATTACAACTACATAACAATTTACATCACGTGTGGTTGCCGAGTTTGAATAGCGCCACTCCATGTCTTTCCGTGGATGTCGTAAGAGGCGACTAAGGGAATAAAGGCAGTACTGTTAGGCGATGGGCTTGCAACCTGTCACTAATTCTAAACATGTTAGCCTAATTGTGCAAAATGTGGTTACACAATTATCAACAAGTTTTTTGAGTTTTTTGGTAATTCTGTAGCCTACTACACTCTGGGAACGAAGGCGCGAGTCACTAAATGTAAGCAACTTTTAAATCAACATAATCATGTCAGCCGAAAGACGTCCACTGCTGGACATAGGCCTCCCCCAAGGCTTTCCACTCAGACCGGTCTTGTGCTTTTCGCATCCACCGCGGTCCCGCGATCCTGACGAGGTCGTCACTCCATCTTGTTGGAGGCCTACCTACAGCTCGTCTTCCGGTCCGCGGACGCCACTCCAGAACCTTCTGACCCCATCGGCCATCAGTCCTGCGAGCAATGTGCCCCGCCCACTGCCACTTCAGTTTAGCTATTCTTGCTGTTTCTATCTGTAATAAATCAACATGTTGCTGTTTATTTAGTTTTAATAATGTCAACAGCTGGTCATTTCCTAACACCGCAATATGCTATTTCGACTCCTCTAGTCCCAGTAGTTCGGTTGATTAGTCCGGGGCCGAACTACTGCCACACTTTTCTTCCCATTAGTTCGGTTGTGACGTCAAACCGGACTATTGGGAAGTGGTGTGTAGTTCGGTTAATGATGTGCAAACAACTTTTATTATTAAAAAATCCGGCCAAGTGCGAATCGGATTCGCCAAAAAATCTGTATTTTGGATTGAGGGACAAACTTAACTTGCCATTGAAAAAATATTGTCCCTATACCTACAATATTACATCGACATAGGTCGTGGTTAGTTTATAAACTGCAATTTAGATTGTAATTACAAACTTAACTATTTGAATATTTTACCCGACTGCGGCGGAGCTCAAAAAGAGGGTTATGTTTTTCACAGTCATGTAGGTATGTATGTCTAGTTCTATGTTCCCCGCTACAGTAAAAACGGCTTGGACTATTTTGACAAATGAGGTATCATTGGATTTGTCTTCGCAGCGAGAGTGTTATAGGCTACATTTAATCCCGGGAAAACGTCCCGTTTTTTTTGGGGATATAAATATATTAGTGTCGGTACAGAATGAACGATTGTAAGGCATAGATACCATTCCTTCTGCTCCAAGTTGAACACTTTCGTGCACTTGCTCGTACCTATTAATATTAAAAATTAACTAAAAAGTCAAAATTAAAATAATAATAAAAAACCGGCCAAGTGCGAGTCGGACTCGCGCACGTAGGGTTCCGTACCACTATACATCTAAATAAATGTTTTTCTTTATTCTTTATTATATTGGAGTTGATTGAATGAAAGGTAAAATGCGGTTTACGATTTATAACGTATTAAAAAAAAAACGAATTATTAGATCTCGTTCAAACCAATTTTCGGTGGAAGTTTGCATGGTAATGTACATCATATATTATTTTTACATTTATCATTCCCTTATTTTAGAAGTTACGGGGGGGGGACACACATTTTTCCACTTTGGAAGCGTCTCCCGCGCAAACTATTCAGTTTAGATTTTTTTTTTATTAAAAACTTCAATATCATTTTTGAAGACCTATCCATAGATGTACGTATGGGATTGATGAAAAAAAAAAATGAGTTTCTGTTCTAAGTATGGGGAACCCCAAAAATGTATTGTTTTTTTTCTATTTTTGTATGAAAATCTTAATGCGGTTCACCGAATACATCTACTTACAAAGTTTCCATAGTATAGCTCTTATAGTTACGGAATAAAGTGGCTGTGACATACGGACGGACAGACGGACGGACAGACATGACGAATCTATAAGGGTTCCGTTTTTTGCCATTTGGCTACGGAACCCTAAAAAGGCAAAAAACCCGACTGCAAAAACGTTTTCTTGACGGAAAAGCAAAAAACCAGCAACGTATTATGCTAAATAATGTCAGCACTGCAACGTTTAGGCTTTATTTTATAGTCAACGCAGGCGGGACCCACCCATAAAATAAACATGTTGTTTTAAGCTTCTACAGCTGTGGGCGGGGCCCGCCTGCTGACATTATTTACCATAATACGGGTTGGCAAATGAAAAAGTTGTGAAACGATACATTCGACGGATTCGACCAAACGTATTTCCACCAAAAGGCAGAGAACCGTTTCAACCTTTAAAGCGTGAGCGATCTAATACGACGAAGTTACTTATCCTTTTTTTTTTATTTAAAAATGTAATGAAATAAATCTCTCTTTGATTTTTTATTTAGCTGTGCTGTGTATGTGTGTGCATCCTTAACCGTACTTTTGAGTCGTTTGAATTCTCAGTAGTTCGGTTTGACGTCATAACCGAACTAATGGGAAGAAAAGTGTGGCAGTAGTTCGGCCCCGGACTAATCAACCGAACTACTGGGACTAGAGGTTTCGACTCGAGATGTCTACAATACGGATATACACTTCACTTTTACAATGCTTGCTTCCAATACCATTTCGATGAATAATAAGCTTACTGACCTACATTGAAATCATTGAATTGTCAGATTTGTAAATGAGATTTTATAGACACGTTATTCTGACTTTTGTCTGTAACATTTATTTGATTCTTAGTGTTTTTTTGGACTTCTGCACCACGTTTAGTTTTACCAAACGATGTTAAATGTTAATTAAACGTTGAATCAGCTGTTAGTCCATGCATTTTGACAGCTGTCAACACTCTAATCGCCTGTTAAGTGGTTGGTGAAATTCGGCATTAGTCTTTAACGCGATGGAGATTGAAATAAACTTAAATATTTACTAAAGAAAACACATCCGAGTTTAAAATTTTAGTAGAAATAGTTCAAAAATAATGGTTTTCTTCGATTGACCTTTTTCATACCTGCATCTTTTAATAATATTGAGATACTCTCCCTGGTCTCACTGAAAACCAGCGCCTGTGGATGTATTACCAACATTCAGAGGCATAAAGCTGAGCGGAGACCATTTTGGCCATGATAAAAAAAAATAGGTTAAGATATTTTCCTTGTAAACTGTTTTTTATTTATGTGCCGAATAAATTATTTTTAATTTTCATTCATTTCATTTCGTTTTTATTTCAGACATAGATCTATGCAGGTTTTGTTAATTATAAATATTAAAAAGGTAAAACTGCTGATAAATCGGCGACCCCTTCTTTCAGAGTTGATATCTCGTAAACGGCTCAACCGATTCTCATGAAACCTAGGTAAGAACCATCCCGATTGAACTGGCTTTTTTTTTAAATGCTTCCTAATCTGAAACGGTTTCCGCGACAGAAATTCCACCACCATCATTTAGATGGTTGGCAGTCCACAACTGTGCGTTTCACTCGGGATTTCCTGCCTCGCACAACTAAACTGTGGAATGGTCTGTCGCCTGCGGTATTTCCGGATCGTTACGACCTTCAAACCTTCAAGAAAAGAGCGTACTCTCTGGTGCTGCAGGTGTCTATGGGTGACGGTAATCGGTTTCCATCAGGCGATCCGTCTGCTCGTTTGCCTCCTATACCATAAAAAAAAACTGTTTAAGCGTTATGAAGATGTAATTAATCTAAACTTTTATAACACTTCTCTCAAACTCTTTTTTTCAGTTTCTACAAATCTTATTCATGTAAGAAACAGTTGAAAAAAACATTTTTTTAATAGTTGCCTACTTTCTTAAGACTTTGCCAGAAAAGACAAGTTTTTTTTTAAGCCACTAGCATAATAAAATTACATTTATTGTAATGAAATTTATTGTAAAAACCCACCGACCGCAATCACAACTGTTAAAAGAGGGAAAATAATAACCGTGGTTACGTGTTTTTTTTAGATTTACTTACTCATTTATTTTCCCTAAGGCGACCCATAGATGTCTTATATTATTGTACAGTAAAACCAAACTATCAGGTCAATATCGAACTTGTGAATTATCCTTGTATAACCTACAGTCATCGATTTAAATGAACTACCTGCCATAGTAATAGTTTTACAACTTAGAATTACCTATCCGGTGACATATCGCTCCGGTGGTCATATAGGCCAATTTGCCCACCCTCTTTTGGTATACCAATTTGCTTTTATTTAAGATATTTTACTACTAACCTAACCTACGTAAATCATATTTAAGAAACGTGCAATCAACACGGGTTCAGTAGATAATAGCTTTCTATGTAAGGAAAATTCGACGAAGTGATGTTCTATGAAATGAGTATCGGTGAAACAAAACAAAGAACCTATTCACGGAGAAATAATATCTATTTCTGTACTTGGTGGCCGACCCAATCCCACTAGAGTCTAGCATGGTAATTATACTTATCATAAACTAAAAGAATAATTAATACAGCCTAATTGTTTTATAGATACGCCAAAGACGTTGACTAACGTATGAAATTGAAAATAAAGCTGTTCGTTTGGAGGCTACCTTATACAAACGAATGTTGACATAAGGACAATCGTGGAATTTCAATCGCTCATTGTTCTGGACATTCCCATCTAGTTAAACAGATAATTTACAATATGTTTTTTTTTCTGACGCCATTAGGTACTCTATTGAATGAGAGCATTTAGTTTATCCACACTTATTTTACAAATTCAAAAGTAACTATCCGTTTGTTTGCTTATTACGCTTTCATTGCGTATCCGATTTAAATGAAACTCGGTACTGTGATAGTTTGAACCAGGGAATAGCGATAAATAGGGTACCTATTATTATATCGAAACACCCTTCAACGACGTATCTTTACGCAGAATTTTCATTACATCGAAACGCATTTCTCTATGCATGAGTTTTTTTTTGGTAGTGATAAGTGAAATCATCATTGTTTCAGCAGAAAATAACGTTCGATGAAGTTAAATTCAATGAAATTATGCGTTACCCGATAAATGACTTAATTTAACGCGTACGAAGTATCGGGTAACTTGTAATAAATAATTGGTTAAGGTTAGAAACAATTTGTTATGACATATAAACATTTTTTGAATAAGAACCTTGTGATAGAAAGCCTTACATAAGGACAGAATGGGTACAGAGGAGAAAAAAAACCGTACGTTGCGAGATTATATATACATAAACTAAATTGCTATAGTAATCAGGTCTGTGTAGGTATATCTTAAGACTTAGTGGTGTATACATACGAGCCCTATTAATACATTTCATGTAAGAACCCTAAAACAATGTTTAATCAAATTTAAAGGCAAAACTTCAGCCACACCTGTTAGCAGTACAGTCGAAAGCAAATGTATGAGAGACCTTATTTTCAGTGATACAAGGGCGTGTTATGTGGTCGCCCGATGGTATAATTCGCCAGATCATAAAATTCCTACGCGTAAGGCTAGGTTTGGTTCGGTTATTTTATGATATTTAAATAGAAAAATATCAAGGGACGATCTCACACAAATTAATCTTGTCCCAAAATAAGCTCTATGCTTGTACTACGGGTACTAGACAACAATATAATTACGTATATAGAGAATTTAGCCATACCTGGAATTGAACCAGGGATCGCTAGCTTCGCAGGCAGATTACCAACTAGGCTAAATCACGATTTGGCGAAATATACAATCGGGCAGCGACATATACATATTGATTTCAACTGTACATGTGCCGAACGAAAATAGTTTTATGCAATTCCAACTGCTGCATTCCTCTATTGTAAATTTAACGACTAATCGCACATTCGTGTTTACACGTATTGACCGACCACTTAAAACTTACTGACTTTATCTAACCATACATAAAACGTGTTGTGATATACCTTATGTAGGTACTTCTGTGTTTGACTATGCACTGCGATGAGCGCAACAAGACCCATCAGCGCATAAGAACCGCATGCAAGTGCGTGTCCGGATAGGTGGTTCTCTTAAGTACATCGATTTTTAATTCGTTGATAAATAATCCGGCGAGGGTAAAATGTCCCATTACATAATTATTTATATTCTCGTGCGAGTATTTTTCGTCGACGAAGCCACTCGGCCAGAGTACCTACCGGTAGGCGCCCAACTTTACCTTACGTCCTTATGAGCACGCGGGCCAACTATTGTTTTCCTGTTAATACTTTCTCGACGAATTAAAACTTCCTATGGCCTTAGTTCAGCGTTCGCCTCTATAAGTCATACCCCTTTGAAAACTTTACGCGAACACAGATCGAATTAATATCCTTTGAATATTAAGTACGCACTATGTAACAGAATATCGGACCTGTGACTGTAACCTAACTCTCTGTTCCAGATGGATGTACTTCGAGCAACGAGAGGACAACCGGCTCGCCGAAGCAGAAAACGCCAACAAGGAAGTATAAAACAATGTCCTAGCGAGCTGTCTATTATGTCTGTCTAAATTATAATAAAAATTAATCACGCCGAACATGTTTTAATAACCCCTCGATCGGATATTAAGTATAAATATTATCACAGCATTTGCCTGTTTGATTTGGTTACACGAGTATTGTCGATTCCAGCGTGATGTTTGTGAACGCGTTTAAGACCGATATGGCAACATAAGAGTGTTTACTGACGAGCTGAACAATAGTGCTCAGAGCGGCCACAACACTCGATATTAGACGGGCTGTTTATCTAGCGCTGTGCGGATGTGTCCTGCGTGTGTAATTAATCTTAAAAATAACTCATTGTTACAAAAATCAACATGGATAAACAAGAAGTAATTGAAGCTAAAACTCCAGAAGAAACGACAGAAGAATCTCCACTTAAAAAGGAGATCAATCAACTGAAACAAATGACTGTGACTGAGAAATTTAAATTTGTGAAATCAAATATAACGGTGGAACCTGTGTTAGCTCTTTTTGTGATGCCAAGTGTACTGGCGATACTGGCCACTCAGAATTTGAATTTGGATAAAGCTTGTCGAGTGAATCTTGGGTTTGATGATGCTGTGTGTACTGCTTTAAGAATGAGGAAGCGTGCAAACCATACTTACGAGGAAGATGAAATACAGAAGTTGATAGCATCAGTTCAAGCGTGGAAAAGCGTGATCCACACGGCAGTGCCCACGATTTTAATGCTGTTTATAGGCGCTTGGAGCGACAAGACCGGGAAGCGGAAGATATGCATGTTGATGCCAATCGTTGGAGAATTCCTTACGTGTATTCTGAATATGATAAACACGTATTTCTTTTACGAAGTCTCAGTGGAGTGGACTGTGTTTATGGAAGTCGTGTTTCCAGCGATAACTGGTGGCTGGTACACGATGTTTCTCGGTACTTTCAGTTATTTAGGTGATATCACGTCGAAAGAAACGAGGACTTTTAGAATGGGGATACTGAATTTGTGCATGACAGTGGGTTTTCCTATAGGAATGGGATTAAGTGGAGTTTTGCTGAGATCTATAGGGTACTATGGAGTATTCACTATATCAGCTAGTCTGCAGTTTATAAATTTCTGCTATGTTGTCTTCCGGATAAAGGATCATACGTGGCTCGATAACAGAGAGAAGGTATGTAATATTTTTTACACATTTCAATTTCACGCAGCTAGCGGTCCCGGGTTCGATTCTCGATACGCGCAAATAACGATATTAACAACGCGTTAGCCCAGTCGGTAGTGACCCTGCCTACGAAGCTAGCGGTCCCGGGTTCAAATCCCGGTAAGTTCAGATATTTGTGTGAACCTAACCTAACCTTACCTCATTTCATATAAAAATTCGTAGTCCGAATGCATTGTTACACATAATCATCGAAACTCATAAAATGTTTCTTACTGAAACGGTTTTTATTTCAGGAACTCTATAACTTGCGATACTTTATGAGTAACAATACATTGGGACTACAATTTTTTATATGATCCAATATGGACCCGATATTGTCCCCTGATCTTTGTCTTCATTGATTAATCTACAATTTCTTAATTTAAAGTTGTTTGTAGCATCAAAATAAACATTTTGCTCCTGTAAAATATTATTTATGTAATTTGCACCGTTATCCGAGGGCACCGGACTAAAACCGCAAGAAAACTGTCAGTAGAATAGCGTCAGCTACAAAAAATAAATAATTTTAAATCTCTAAATGATTTAAAAGAGGCTCTTTTCTGTATCACGCTGGAAACATTGTAAGTAAAGAATGTTTTCAACAAAAAAATCAATAGTTATATGCGTAACACTAACTTCACAGAATCGACGTCTTAAACTTGATGGCATAATATTTTTCAGCAATAATTTGTAGGTACATTTATCTATTGACCATAAATTATTGATTTATTAATAGATCTCATCTGTCTGACCCTCATAGTACGAGCATTCATTCGTGTAATGACGTAATAATTCTTATCAGCTCAATCATTGGGTATTCCCTTGTTCTGATAAAACAACTACGAGAAACGTTACGTATAAGACATTCACCTCATATTATTTTTTTATAAATATTATGCCCGCGACTCTGTCCACAATTTTGCCATTCCACGGGAACTGTCATATCTCTGTGCCAAATTTCATTCGAATCCGTTCAGCTGTTTTGAAGTGATTGAGTAACAAACATGCATCCAAACTTTCGCATTTTGAATAGTATCCAATTAAAAAATATACTCATCATAATTAAATCAAATTAAAATAAACTAGTTTTTATTTACCTAATTATTAAGCCATAGTTTTTAACCTGTTTAAATTTAACTTTAACTTGTACCTACGTACACATCAAGCCCTCATAAAAAGAGGGAGACGATTTTTTTTTAAAATAAAGTAGACAGCATCATCTTTAAAAATCTATCCGAAATTTAATTGAGATACAGTTTGTATGTAAGTGCTTTCACAGTAGGCTAAGGTATTATTTGACTCATAGTCATATCAAGTATTCCGTATAGGAAGACTAGCTTCTGCCCGCGACTTCGTCCGCGTAGATTTCGAATATCGTTATTCCCTCGGGAACTTTTACTTTTCCCGAGTTAAAATGTAGCATATGTGTTAATCCAGGGTGTAAGCTATCTCCATTTCAAATTTCATCCAAATCCGTCCAGCCGTTGCAGCGTGAAAGAGTAACAAACCATCCGTACATACAAACATTCGCATTAGTAAGGATAAGGATAGGTTGGTTATCTAAATCCTAATAATATCCATGTTAATCCTTGTACCATTTTCTGTTTGTAAAAAGTTAGGTAGTTTGTACATTTCTAAATGTTGAATGATGAAAAAATTTTTTTTCTGCTAACTGGGCGGTCAGGCCAAAAAGTTTGGGAACCTATGATCTACATATATGCAAATTGACGTCATCGCTACCATAAGTTCGAGTCCTTGTCACAACCCTGGATGCCTTACACCTGAGTGTATTTAAGGTAAACAAGAGCGGGTGCACTGGTCTGCTCTCAGACTTCTTCGACGTGGCCAGTCTCAAGGACACAATGCAGATAGTCTTCAGGAAGGGGACCAACAACCGGAGGCTCCGGATCTGCCTCATCCTAGCCGTGGTCTGCCTCACCTTTGGACCCATGTGGGGTAAGTTTAAAAAAACACAGTGAAAATCTGACCCTATTCATAAAAGCACAATACGTAACTAAGGTATGCTTACAAAATAGTTTGTCGTTTTTTTCATACTGTTACATTTAAATTTTAACCGAATGTGACAAAGTTTACTAAAACTAAAATTAGCTTATTGTACGTTTATGAATTAGGGGGTATTTATAAAAAAAGCCATGTAGGCCATGCTGCAAACGGTGCTAAAGTTTTTGGTTTATATCGCCTCGAAGGTAACCATCATTTTATAGAATTTCATTTAATTGATTGTATCATTTCATCGAATTTCATTTCATTTGATTTTCTGTTGAGACCATGATGTTTTCAGGATATCTTAAGTATTCATTACGTACGTTATGTTAGGTTTAACTTGTGATTTGCCAAAAAAAACTCATACACATACATGCTTTTCGATGACACGAAAATTCTGCGTTATAATCAGCTTACGTGAATCCTATAAATGTTGTTGATTTTTTAAATTCGTTATGCATCTTGAATAGCCCCTATGCTAGGTGTTTCGCTTAAAGAACTCGCTCTGGAATTCGATGGACCAATTTATTTATCGGCAAGTTTAAGTTGTCGCGTCAGATCGTACAAATAACATGGCAGGGTTCGCTTTCTCAATTACCCATCTAGTAAGTTTGTTAGTATTTGTGAGAAAGCCGTAGGAGAATATCATTTTTGAAGGCATTTTAGGAGATTTCAGTTAAGAAGAAGCGCCGCAAGATGCTTAACGATTGAATACATTTCGTGTTTTTAATAAAAGACGCTTCTTTTCCAAGTATTTAAAAGGAAATGCAATTGAAACGTCAATCGGATGAATTAATTGATTTAAATTAGTTAAGCATTTGGTTTAAGAATATTCCGATTATACTCTACATACACTTAATAGAAAAAGCCACACACGGTGATCGTAAACTTGTACAATCAACCTCAAAGGTATGTTTACAATTTTGCATCTTGTTTCAATGGGGTAAAAATGTAAACATAACATTGACATCGACTGAACTTACGTACGGTGACTCTTTTCTAATGCTTGAGAGTGTAAACAAATTATGCCTATAATTGAATAACAATGACATTCGATACTAGAATAAACACGTAATAGTAGATTAGTAAATGATGTCATTAGAAATTGTTTTGTTTTTGTGGTAAATACAATTCAAACATAAATAACCAATTGTCTTTGTTCTAATTACGTAACCATTTGCGAGTATTTACAAGAAAAAAATAAGCAAATACGCAAACCGGAACACTGAAAAAAAATTGGTCGCTTGTAACAGGATTGCATACCAGCCGGGCAGCCTGACAAGACGTTAGATACTTCAACAAACCGATAGTTGAATCACTAAAGAACTTGCGGTAGTTGCGGTAGCTACTATCAGCTTTGGTTAATCTTACTAATATCATAATTATAGTATTTATTTTTTGTCAACTAAGAGAAAATCTCTCTCGGTTACTTTTTTTTTTTTTGAGTGTATGTATTTCTTAACCAACTTTATAAGGAACTAGCTGTTCCCGTGCTCACTTCTTTGGGCAATAAAAAAAATATGCAATACGTAGCCTATGATACTCACAAATAACGTGGCTTTCTTTTAGTAAAAGAATTTTCAAAATCGGTTCAGTAGATCCAGAGATCCCTTACAACGTCACAAACTTTACCTCTGTATAAGATTTGTATACTTGTTCCCTTAAGTCACATGAATACTACCCCCTGGTCCGTTGATTTTGACACACAAAAGTTGCTGGTAGTTATCAGTACGTTCGTCAATATATTGAAGACAACTATGACGGCGGTTGAAACGTTCGAATATCCACCCTCAAGAGATAACAGAGGCCCTAGGGAGAGATCGTAAACTAACTAAACTAAAACTGACTAAGTGTATTGAATTGACATAAGCGTTCGACGCGACCGTTTGGCAGGTTACGTCAATCCTATACATTTTCGATAACGATTACAATCTCGCAATGTATCTTGTCTAGGGTCACAGCTCAGGGCCTCTTTTAGGGTGGTTAAAAGGATATCATATTTGAACTTGGAATTGTTTTTAACTCGGCCGCCATTACTGTCAAGTAAATAAGAGCTATCAAATCGTTTACAATACGATAACAGGAGGGTTATTATGACCTAGCTTTGCAGTTTACGCTGAGAGAAAAGGACAGAGCTATATAACTGCTATAGCTCTGTCCTTTACGCTCGCAATGAAATGAACTGCATAGCTATGACATAATAACCCCCCAGGTCAAAGACAATATGGAATTTAGTTTTTTAGTCTTTCCGCCAAGTTAGTTTTGAAAGTTAAATAGGAAGTTAGTTAGGCATAGTTATTATACTGGTTTTCCACTCGGAATACATTAAAAAGTAGCCATTCAATGTGTTCAAGAAATGTTATCTTATTGAGAAATGGAATTAAAAACATTCATTCAATAGGATGATTTTATTTAAATAACCATTTATGAATGGTTTTTAAATTGTTATTAGAATATAATGTTAGCATAGTGCATTTAATCGTTATTTTATCGTGTTCATTTGTCTTTAAGGTTGTCAAAATCTTCGGCATTCTTTAAGAAAACTTGCCTCCCTTGAGCTCCATATGCGTAGGGATGTTAGGAACATTGAAATTCGCATTCGCTATGCAACGGATTCGTCTATTTTAAACATTTGTTATTACTTGCCGCCGGTCACTCGTGCGTGATTCGCGGCCCGCGATTACATTGCGCATGCCTCTATTGAACTTTGACTATTTAAATAGCGTTTATGAGCACTTATAACACACTACACCGTATCTAGGATGTAACAACGGCATGTTTAACTTTATATTTAAAAAATAATGACTATTTATGGTTTAGCTAATTCCCTAACATTCGCATTCGCACATTCGGACTCTGAACAGTGAGGTAGGCAGAGCTACAGAATCACCACCAACTCTAAACACTTGTTTTCGAATTGCTTTTAGTAGTTCTAAATCTATCCGTAGCACGAATCCCTAAACTCACGTTCCATAGTCAAACTAGGAACCCTATTAGTTTCGCCATGTCCGTCCGTTCGTCTACAGCTTAGCACAGCGACTATTAGTTCTAAAAAGCTGATTTGGCTGGTTTTTTTTTGTCTACCCCATGTCGTGGGTCTTTTGAAAATATGGGGTATTTCTGAAAAGCATTTATCGATTAAAGAACTATCTCGACTTAATATACTCAAATAGTTCCTTAGATGCAAGCGATTAAAATGTTTATAGTTACCTACTAAAATCATCTAAGACAGCACCAAATGTAAATAGAGAAATAGTTCATACTTGTGGTTTTTCGAGATAGTTTTTGCATAGTAACGGCTTCGGAACCCTTCACTGGAGCATGCTCTTGCCCGGTTTTTATACATACAACTACTGAATAACAATACCAAAGACAACGTCGATGTCAACTTGCTATAAAATTTTAGTACTAATTTCGGACACGGGGCGTTGACACCAATCGTCACACACTTCTCGATGAAAATATAATGACGTTAGGTACTCACTCGATAGGAGGTAAATATCTAGAGGATCGAATAACTAAAATAAAACAACCCAAGAGCCAACAATGAAAGTTGTGATTAGTTTACCGCCAATTATCCTGTTACTCATTAGTCGCACATTCAATCACACACAAACATAAAATGCTTTTACAATGAATCAACATGTAATAGGTAAACACTGCGCGGATTATCCCAAGCAATTTTACACTTTTATCGCAAGCCATTGTTCACTATGAGTTAGGTAATAAAATAACATGTGAATTACTTCTCTCATTACCAGCCCGCAAATTACTCGCGAACATATGCGATATTATATTATTACTCGTAAGTCAAGGTAACGAATTGATGAAAGGATAAAGGAACTAGTCGTTATACTAGCAACAAGCCCTCGCTTCGCTTCGGTTTATGTGTTTTTTTTGTAACACCCGCACATTATCCAGAATTTTAAATTCATAAAAACCTTCCTCTTGTATCTAATGCTGAAAACTGCATTAAAATCCGTTGAGTAGAGTTGCCTACGAAGCTAGCGATCCCGGGTTCAAATCTCGGTAAGGTCCCGGTTGTTCCTGAGTCATGGATGTTTTCTACATATTTAAATACCTGTGTATTTTTCTGTAAGTATGTGTATCGTTGTGTAGTACCCATAGTACAAGCCTAGAACTTAGTTTGGGACTAGGTCAAATAGGATAGACTAAAAAAAATACTCACGGTTTTTACATTATTATTCGAAAGAATAGGTAATTTTAAGAGACCAATTTCATTAATTTTGTATTTGACCCAATTGTTCTGTTGTAATATCTTTATTTATTTAGCAGATATTTTATGGATGACATGATTATTTAAAATTTCGATTGTCATTTTTCAATAAATGATACCAAATCATAAAAAATGATTGTAATAGTGTATTAAAACATACTATTTCAAGCGGTTTTCGCCTAACGCTATTCAAGCCGAAAACGAAAGTCAAACAAATGTTGAATATACTTTTGTCGGTATATCCGAAAATGATAAATATTCCAAAAAAAACATAATCCAGAACGGCCTTAATACCCTATTCCTCGAAATTGTTTCCGAATTAGAGTAATTGTAAAAATATGAACAATCCCAATTTGTGCTACTTTGTCCCCTGATATTAATTTATTATTTATGATTTACTAAATACCTACAATATATAATCATCATCATCATCATCATCAGCCCGGGGGCGTCCACTGCTGGACAAAGGCCTCCCCCAAAGAGCGCCACAAGTCACGGTCTTGAGCCGCTTGCATCCAGCGGCTCCCCGCGATCCTAACCAGGTCGTCAGACCACCGGGTGGGAGGCCGTCCAACACTCCGTCCACCGGTGCGGGGCCGCCACTCGAGAACTTTTCTTCCCCAACGGTTATCAGTTCTCCGAGCTATGTGGCCTGCCCATTGCCACTTCAGCATGCTAACTCTCTGAGCTATGTCGGTTACCTTGGTTCTCTGGCGTATTACCGTATTACGGATCATATCGCGCAAAGAAACTCCGAGCATAGCTCTTTCCATTGCACGCTGAGTGACCCTGAGCTTATTTATGAGGCCCACATTCAGCGGCCAAGTCTCTGATCCATAAGTCATCACTGGCAACACACACTGGTCGAAGACTTTCGACTTAAGGCTCTGCGGTATTTTGGACGAGAAGATCCGCTTTAACTTTCTGAACGCTGCCCATCCGAGTTGGATTCGGCGATCGACCTCTTTCTTGAAGTTGGATTTACCTAGTTGGACAGTTTGTCCCAGGTATACGTACTGATCAACAACTTCAAGTTGAGAATTCCCCACGTGAACCGGTATTGGCAAAACGCGAACATTGGACATGACTTTCGTCTTGTCCAAGTTCATTTTCAGGCCCACCTGTTGGGAAACTCTATCGAGGTCTCCGAGCATCTTACTCAAGTCTTCTAGCGATTCTGCCATGACTACGATGTCGTCCGCGAATCGAAGGTGAGTGATGTACTCGCCGTTGATGTTGATGCCAAGTCCTTCCCAGTCCAGAAGCTTGAAGACATCTTCCAGTGCAGCGGTGAACAGTTTCGGAGATATGACATCTCCCTGTCTCACACCTTTCTGCAACTGAATCGGTTTCGAGCTCTGGTTCTGGAGCCGGACTGACATAGTGGCATTTTTGTACAAACACTTCAGCACTTCGATATATCGATAGTCGATGTGGCACCGCTGTAGTGACTCGAGCACCGCCCATGTCTCGACCGAATCGAAGGCCTTCTCATAGTCCACGAACGCTAGACATAAGGGCCGATTATACTCTTCAGTATTCTGTATAATCTGGCGCAGCGTGTGAATGTGGTCTATGGTACTAAAGCCTTTCCGGAAACCGGCTTGTTCAGGAGGCTGGAAGTCGTCGAACCTGCGTGAGAGTCGATTTGTAATGACCCTTGAAAACAACTTATAAGCGTGGCTCAGAAGTGAGATGGGTCTGTAGTTCTTCAATAAGGTTTTATCGCCTTTCTTAAAGAACAAGACCACCACACTTCTGGTCCACGCCTCTGGAACACCGCCTTCGAGAATAACAGAGTTAAAGAGCTTCTGGAGGACTTTAAGTATCGGCATTCCACCCGCTCTCAGAAGCTCAGCCGTAACTCCGTCGTCCCCTGGCGCCTTATTGTTCTTCAGTTGCTTCAGGGCCATTCTGATCTCGTACAGGCTGACGTCCGGGATGTCTTCGGTGTAATGTCGGGTGAGTTTGGCTCTGGGATCTGTAGCCAAACTTTCAACGGGTCGAGTTGATTTGTACAGCTGTCCGTAGAACTTCTCAACCTCACTCAAAATCTCGGCCTTGGACGAAATTACGGTGCCATTTTCGGTCTTCAGTTTCATCAACTGGGTCTGCCCAACAGACAAATCCCTAGCGAACACCTTAGAGCCCTTGTTTCGCTCGATAGCATCTTTAATACGCGAAGTATTAAAGGTGCGCAGGTCTGTCCGTAATGACTTAGAGACTTGTCTGTTAAGCCCCCTGTACTTCTGCATGTCCACTGAAGACTGCAGCCGCATTTCATTCCGTTCGTCCATGATCTTAAGAGTGTGGTCTGAGAGTTTTTGGGTTCTTTTCTGGCTGCGGGTCTTAAAGAACTTCGACCCAGCAGCTTGGACAGCCTGTACAAACCCGTTGTTCAGATCGTCCGTAGACTCGCATTCTGCTAGGCATTCGAAGCGATTTTGGAGTTCGAGCTGGAAGGTTTCGGGGTTTTGGCATTGGACTGGGGTTGGACGGAGCGTAGACTTCATCAGTCGTGACCTTTCAAGCCTTGTGTTGATATTCAATGTGCCTCTTACGATTCGGTGATCACTGCCAGTCTTTAGCCTATTGATCACAGAGACATCATTGAATATGTGGCGTTTGGTAGACAAGATGAAGTCTATCTCATTTTTTGTCGACCCGTCCGGGCTAATCCAGGTCCATTTGCGATGTGGCTTCTTCCTGAAGAAGGAATTCATCATAAAGAGTCCTTCCCTCTCCAAGAATTCAGCCAACCGCTGGCCCCTGGGATTTCGCCTGCCAACACCAAAGTGTCCCACTCTCAGCTCATTACCTTCTCTCATGCCCAACTTCGCGTTGAAGTCGCCCATCACCACCGTGTAGTGCGTTTTAGAGGTCTGGATGGCTTTCGAGATGTCCTCGTACATTGCCTCCACCTCATCGTCAGAATGCGTCGAAGTGGGGGCGTAAACCTGGATGACCTTCAGCGAATACCGTTTGGTAATTCTGAGTATCAGGTACGCCACCCTTGTCGACACACTCCCGATCGACTCCACGTTGTTGACGAGCGACTTACGGACGATAAACCCGACACCACCCTGTGACAGGGCGTCACCTTCCCGGTAGTAGAACAAGTTACCGGACTTCAGGATCATCGAGTCCTCTCCCTGTCTTCGGACTTCAGATAACCCTAAGATATCCCATCGTAACTTGTCCAAACATTCTTCCAGTTCTAGGATCTTCTCGTCAGTCCTGAGCGTGCGGCAGTTGTGTGTCACCAGGGCCAGATTCGTTTGGTGGTGGTAGCCAGATCTCTGCCGGAGATTCTTAGCACCCCCTGCTCCGCCGTTACCGAACCCGCTACCTTGGGCCGGGCTAGCGGAGCCGCCGGGGACTAGGGGCCGTGGTTTTTTGGTGTACACCATAAGGGGGGGTTAGTGCCATAATCCCCACGCTTGGCGAGCGTGTTGGGGATCGCAGTGGGGCGGAAGTATATCACAGGACGCTGCAGCCCGTCCTGTGTCTGGCATTTGGCTTCCGCCCATCTCGGAACGGTTTGACCGCCGTTCGTCGGTTGACTGACTGCGCCGTGAGCAGTTACCACACGACGGGCGGTGGGGTCGTCACTTCCCGACGCCAATATATAATATATAATATAATAACGCCGCACTATTCATGTTTCAACATTTTTCAGTTAATTGTAATATTTAGTACTGTGAGACATAGAAAGAAAACCATGAAATAAAACTTTGGCTACGTTACTCGTTATATCACGTCGTGCCCCCGAGAGCGTTAAGGTTATTGGGCCCGTGCCTCTCTGTATATATTCTTAAAGGATTTGGATCATCCGTTTGGAACAAGGCTTTCAAAGACAGATCTTTATTGCAGTTTTAGGTAGCAAAGCACGTTTGTATTCACCTTATTTCAGTATTCCGTATGAACACATTAATTTCGCTGGAGGGTTTTGTAAGAAAATTACAGTTTTACTCATTAGGTAAAAAAAAAGTCACTTTGCATCGGCCCATCGCTGGGGACAGTAAAAAAATCTCTTCGACCCCAAAAAGTGGTTTCTGGTTGTCCGTGTTACCACCAAAGTCCAATACATTATTAGTTCAGAATAATGACCCTCGCCAATATGAAAAATAAAACCCAAATCTATTGTCAAAAACGTTAAAAAATATTTTTAAAATTCCCCGCGTAATAAAACTATAAAGTATTACCCTGTCACATAGCTCCCCGATTCGACTCAATGAAATAATAGCGTTCCACTGAACTGTTCCACACTGAACGTATTTGAATTTTGATGAATGAAAATTGACATGTGCGCATCCGGTAGAATACAGATAAAATGTTGGTAAATTCTAACTCTATTTATTATGTTATGGTCTAACGTTATGTATGTACAGTTTTACACCAGCATTTACAATAGTATCCTAAATTGGGCGCAAAAATGTCTGACACCTCTAGTAATAAAGACGTGTCAGATATTTTTGCGCATAATGTTGGATTATATTGCTGGACTGCGCAGACTCATGTCCGATTGTGATAATATCTTGGTTTAAACCAGTTTAACCTTCTTCTTTTCCCTTATGAAACCTAGTTTATGTTTGACACTCACGGCCATTTAACGAACAAACGAATGTGGGAAAAACCACACTCTCGTAATTTATAAACATACTAAACAAAACATCACGATTCTCTGAACTAAAGGTGCAAACAAAGATGTATCTGTTAGCTTTATCTTAGGACAAGGAAACTTGACATGTTATCTCAAAACCATAAACTTGCAAAATGAGCGTCATTATTCGCGACAACGCACGCCGCGAGGCTAGCCTAGTTGGTAGTTATTGCTTGGCCATAGCGGTCCTGGGTTTGATCTCGGGTATAAGGCCAATATTTGTGTAATGAATACAAATTTCCCGAGATTGGGATATTTTTTATTGATGTATATATCTTTCTGTAGTTGTACGTACCTATATCATTGTTTACTACCTACGGTAAAGTAAAAATCATAAGTAGCCTTTTGTACCTGGTCGCTGTACAGACTGAATTAATATAAAACAATATTGTTACATATTGTCATTCGATAAAGAGTCTTCTTTTGACGTTGACTAGTAGGTACAATAAAGGAAATTGATTCCTAGACCACATAGGTTCCGTCAAAGTGACACTATAAATAAAATAAAATCATAAGAAATCTCTAAGACATAGTCCAAATAGTTTTAAATGAATTATTTTCCTTTACTGTACAAGCCTAACATCTAGTTTGGGACAAGATCAGTTTGTGTAAAATGGTCTGATTAGGACAACCGACATCAAAAAAAAGAGCAGACCTCAATTAACATTTCCAAAGATTACGTATATTAACTTGTCCGAGCTTATATATATATATGAAACGATATTTTTTGTTAGATGTAACCTACACTTATTCCAAAGCTTTAACAGTTTACGACTTGGGAAAAAAATGGAGTAGTGCCTTCTAAAACTGCTTTACAGAGGAGGAGCATAGTCGGAATGGCCCCTAGATTATATAATAAAGTACGTTAAGATAATAAGAACTGCATGTGTATTTAACTGCATTTAACTGAACTACATAGTGATACAAAATCTGCTACTAACAACCTCATGTACCTTACCTGTGTTGGAACCGATAAATAATTATGATTTTGAAATTACGGTGTTTTTTTGTGTTGTGTGTCTTCGACAGTTATGGACAGATTTTTTGAATGGCTAGGTTCATATCTCAAGGATTGTCCCGTTTCTTAATAATTGGAAGTCTTATTATTCTTTACTTTTTAAGATATTTTTACTATTTTCGTTTATATATTTCATTGCAGGCGAGCTGAGCGTGATGTATATATTCATGCGGTACCGCTTCAATTGGGATGAAGTGCGATACAGCATTTACTCTACGTATAACTTCGTGGCTCACTCCTTGGGTATGTAATCGATTTGTTTTCTTTGTAAAATTCCGCACGCCTCACTACTTCCCCAATATTCCAGACAAAGAACTATGTTTAAGACATTTCCGATCTTGATAGTGTTCGGCTAACTTTCGGTATCCCACTTCCGCTTACAACCGACAGTGTATCGGTCAATTGTGTTTTATACAAAGACAAAGACGAGAAGAAACCACCGTATTTAGACGATAATGAAACTGAACATTTTCATACAATACGAGATAGCGTTTGTCCCCCCTTAAATCTAGTCGTTTTTACGATATTTCAAAAATATGTTGTTGATATTAAGAAAAAGTAGATCTGTACGAGAAAATATTTTTTGCAAAGAAATAAATTAACTAATAATTAGAAAAAAATAACCGTACAATCAACCAATTTGAAACATATCCCATAATGGATTTATTTCATTGTCACGTAATGATTAAAATAGTAACAAACTTTTTAACAACTATCTAATATTATTAAAAATATTTATGCACCACAATTACAAAAAGAATACCCCCTCGAATAAATCTGTTCGCGGCATTGTACCCATGATGCTGGTTGCGTTACCTCTCTGGATAGTTAAACCTGAGAGAGGTAAGCGCCAGCTTTGGGATCCCCGGAGGCGTCGATAAACCTGGCAAACAGGGTTTTTATAAAAAGTTTCACGTCAGCAGACCAAGATCGTAATCATTAATTAATGGCGAATATTTGCGACGCTTGAGGGTGTGGGCCTGATTAGCAGCTGCGCCGCCCTGATTTCGGGTTGCTTGTACGTGTGATAGGGCCTAAGTGTCGATACAAGTTGCATCCAACACCAGAGCCCTACCAAGCTTCCACGGCACCAATGTAGCTCCGTCGGGACGAAGAATGGGTTGACTGTACAAAGTAAGATTTTCATAAAAATACATGTTGTTCAAAATTTGAGGAAATCGGGTTACGGCGCAAAACTTTTTTTTTACTAGTGGCAAAATATGTTATCTGTTGCGAGTGCAAGTGGGATAGCAAGAATTAGCCGAAGGCTATTAAGAAGCTGGGAAAACGTTCGATTATTTATCCAATAAATTGTATATTAAAGACTTTTGAATTAACTTAATATCTCTTTGCGTTTATTGCTCAACAATTTAGAATTAAATTAAATCCTTAACTACAAAAGATTAATGGTCTCCCGGTTTTTCGGTTTCATATCCGGTATAAAGAACCAGCTGCATTTTTTTTTGACAATTTGGTGTTAGGACTTTTCATTTGACAATGAAAATAAAACGGTGCATCGTTAGTTTCGATACAGGAGTGGTTTGTGTCGGATTTTTGTATGAGATTTACTATTTACCGTTCTTATATCACATTAAAAGAAGTTAGGTACTTTATTGCTCTACATACCTATATAACATCTAAGTGATATCTTCGTATTTGTTTAACTTAGTTCTTTGTCAGGAACACTGGAGTAGTGCTTAGTGAAGCGTTCAGAATTTCACAAAATGTACTCAATACTCAATATTCAATACATTTATTTATTGCATTCCACATTAATTTTACAGATGTTGTTGTAATCATAGGTATACATGTACATGATGATATGTATGTGGACCCTGTTGGGCAGCAGTCAAATAGTATTATAATATGTAGTATTAAAAATAAATTCTCTGATTTTTCTTATTGATCTGGCAACCGCGTGCAACCGTGCGCAGGAACCCTGTTCTCAATCAGTGTGTTCAGCCGTAAGCTGCACGCAGACGACTCTGTGCTCGGCATGGTGTCCACCGCCAGCAAGTTCAGCGGGTCCCTCATCATGGCGTTCGCGAGGACTGACTACGAGGTTTACATGTGTAAGTTCTTCCTGGACTAGATAAAATTATGTATTTAGCAACATCAAGGCTCTCGGCAAGTCGGGAACATAACATGGACCATAGCTTTCCAAACGGTAATATACTAGCTCGTCAGACCAACAGCTATTGTGCTTTGGTACATACACCAATATGTTTTCTCAACACTTCTCAGAATAATGAACATTTTAAGTCTGTTTTGGGGTCAGAATAAACCAATTTTATGACAGGATGTTTTTAAACAAAATATATATCTTCTTGACCTTCTACTTATACTTTATTTTTTCACTGTAGTTAAGAAAAGCACTACGTGTGCCGTGGCAGAAAGTGCAATTTATGGACTCGTACACAATATGACTCGTCCATAAATCACGTACTTTCCAGCCTTGGCAACAATGTACTGTTCCATTATAGTGTCTTTAATAAATGTTTAGTTTTTATAACAAAAGATTCCAATACGAGTACTATCTCTGCACACCACAAAGTATTTCCAAGTGTCGACTCCATTCCAAGAGCAACTTTTAACAGTCCACGAGCTTAACGATTTGTTTTATCTAACTTCTTGTTCCTGTTCCGAGAAACCACCGGAATATTACAATGTATTTATAGAACAAACGACACGTGGAAATATATTTGCGTGTCAGTTCAACGTTTCCCTGTTTTACTTACTGCCTATATAATATACTATAGGTATAATATAAATATAGGTAGATAAATAGATAGATAGATAAGAGGTTATGGTAGAGAAAATGAGCTAACATCCATAGAGTCTTGGAGCTAACTGTTACACTAATGATTTTAGGCCGTTTTATAAATCATTATCTAGGTATTCTCCGTATATCAAGTATTGGCCTGATATATGGAGAAGCAGAAAAAAGGAAGATTCTCCATATCAACCAAAGTAAGTAGATGAACAAGAACCCGATAAATACTCAGCGGGGCTAGTCAAGTGGCCATCGCATACGAACGCTAGCGTTTGGTGATCACCTGCCACTTACAAAAATGTATGGAGTTAACGTAAGTCACGTGACGTATATCACTCGTTACAACTGACACGCTGTAATGTGATCAACTGATCACTATCACTCGCGCTAATCGAATAGTAGTTTTGACGTTTTGTCCTTCGTTACTCGTCGTATTTTGACAGGTTGAATTCAACACGAGCACTATCACGATATAAACGTCGGTATCTAAGGGAAACTTGGCCAGCATTTGCTCTTGACAAGCATCTCGCAGACAAGCAGTCTGCAACAAATACTTGTCTCTTGGCGGAAACTTGCAATATTTAGCATGCTTTCAGGTCCTCTGGTAGAGATACTCAATGGAACATCCGCCATTGCCCTGAAGTCCATCGCTTCGAAACTAGTCTCGCATAAGGAATTAGGTGAGTACCTATTTATTTTTTAATAACCAAAAATAACTCAAACAGTTGTCATTTTTTGCCACGTTTAGCCTACTGTAGTGACCCTGCCTACAAACCTAGCGGTCCAAGGTTTGATTCCCTGTATTGGCAAATATTTGTGTGATGTGCAATATACACGAGTATTCATTCCTGAGTTAGGAATGTTTTCCATGTATTTATTTCTTTATATAAATTATGTATTCTTTATCTAGTTCTCATAAAGCCTAGACCTTAGTTTGGGACTAGGTCAATGTGTGAGTGATTGTCCTCTCTGGGAAATAGTCGTGATTTAATGTATGTATGTATGAACCGTGTTATTTACATATTTGCATGCAATCGCGCTCATCTAATAATTAGTAAACTTTGTTTAAGGCTTTGTAGTACCTTGTCGCTTCAACATCATGTTTAAAGCGCTACCCTGGTGGTCTCTTATCTTTAACCTACCGCAGCGGCAATGTTCGCATTGTTGTGTTTTGTAAAAAGATAAGATAACCGGTGAAATTACTAACATAAAGGTATTTCATCTATCTTCATAGTGTAGCAATGCATTTGCAATCTTAGGGCCGTATTAATAAACTCATTTTGGCTGTGAGGCCCGTCACAGATACGTCGAAGTAAACGCCAAACCATAGAACACTGACATTTTTGACGCATCCCGAGACGAGCATTAGAGTTGAGATCAGTTTATTAATTAAGGCCTTAGGATTGCAGTCTTGTGATTGTAGTCTTGAAAATTTAAATGTCTATGGTCAGGCAGGGCCTCTACTCTAGGCGGTAAAAACCATATCGTCTGACCTGTTATGGTATTGTTTTTAACTAAGCTGCCATTACTGACAAATAAATAAGAGCTATCAAAACATTGACAACACGATTACAGGTCAAAGACAATATAGTTTTACCGCCATCCCGCACGATGACCATCTATAATAAAAAAATATCTTTTCCAGGGAAAGTTTTCTCTCTATTCGGCGTGGCGGAGACTCTGATGCCTCTAATCTTCGCTCCGCTCTACTCCCGCGTGTACATCGCCACGCTCCACGCGCTGCCCGGTACCTTCATGCTGCTCAGTGCGGCAGCCACAGTGCCTGCTCTTGGAATATTCGGGTAATAATACGCTACATTGCCGCTACAGTAAAGAAGGCGGTAAACTATAATGAGTTGAGGCGGGGTATGTGCGCCTACGAGGCAAGTGCTCCAGACCAACAATATCCCCTAAATAATATTATGGTTCGTCACACTTGCCTCGTAAACGCGCCTACCCCAAGGTGGGACGAGAGCGTCAACGGGGTAAATGCGACGAACCATATATTTTCTATGAGATGTTGTTGGTTTGGTGCAGTTGCCCCGACTGACTTTATAAGCATTCTACAGTTAATGTAGTTACCGATTGCGGTTAGCCGCCTTCTTTGGTATTTCGGCAGCACAGTCAACCAATTTGATTCCTAAGCCACTATGGACTTTGTCAACGTAATGTTGTAAACCAAATATTAGGAAGTCTCTTACGTTTTGGTGGTCAACGTCACTTTAACATAGTCCATAGTGGCCTAGAAATCAAATTGGTTGAATGTACATTGCTACTGAACTACTCAGTTATTGATATCTACTCTGTTACTCTGTCTGAAACTGCTACATATCTGAAGAATACGCAGGTTACGACAGACCTTCAAATAGCACTTTGTTACGATAACGTTATAATATCGTTATTCAGACGGTGATTATTATGGCGTTTTAAAACTAGGATCTATAGCAGTATTCATAATAAAAATACAATATCCATATCGATATATAATAACGATATTTGCTATAACGATAAGACAACGTTATAATACGTATATTTTAATACTGCACTTATATACCCCGTTCAAATGGGTAAGTGAAAAATAGATACGTACTTAGTTCGTCTTCATTATGTCACTCATCGTCTTCTACATGGACATCATCGTCATCTCCATCTTTCTATATATCTCCTTATTAATCTTAGAGTAAAAATCAGCAAATTTTGTAGAAAATTATATGTCTAAAATTTAGTAAGAAGTAATCATAATAAAATTCGTACAGATATTCCAGATAAAAAACTGAAAAAAGATACCTTCAACCCGGATATAGTTGGTGTGGGCCTGCTTCTTCACAAACCTTACAACGATAGGTGACAGGTGGCAATTTTATATTTATGGGATTCATACTAGCTGCGCCATGTTCACCTCGTTTGTCAAAGTTAAGCCCTTCGTTCAGCCTCTAAAGGGAACAAAAACCATACCAACATAAAGGTCAAAAAGTTACACTTTCTTCTCTGACAGTTGGCTTAAAATATGCTAAGCATCCCAATTACCTGACTGCCTGTGTCTCTGCAACTAAACTGAAATTTAACTTGACTCTATTGTACCTGTTGCTAAGGAAACGGAACAAAGACGCAATTAATTAATTTTTGGAGAGGCGTTAACAACCCACGTAGGTACATACTGCGTGCCTCCTGTATCCTTTCGGTCTTTTTCCGGTCTTACATGTGAAAAACGATTTTAAACTGAAATAAGTGTCTGTCAAAAGTATCATTTTTTAAGACATGCTTTTGCTGCCTACTGTCATTGTAATCATATCCTCATCGAGACCAAATTAACGAGTTTCGACTCGTTGCGCAAACGTTAACACCCGAGATCCTGATACCATGTTCTGATCCATCATCTGATCAGCTCTAAGACCTTATAATATTGCATAGTCGAATATAGTTCGAATCTACATATGTACTTATTCCAAATTTCAGCTCGTTCCAACATACCAAAAGCCAAAAAAAAACTAGCCTAATAAACTGTTTACCACATAAGATAAGATAACACGAAACTAAAAAAAGACGTTTAGTTTTATTTTTTGTTACAGGTGGTTCTACCATCAACATAAAAAGGACCTTAAAATGAAAAGACAAGAGGTGCCAATGACTCAACCAGTGGCAGGAGATCCCGGCGCCCCCGTGGCGCCAGCTTAAAAAAAAACAAAACACTGTGTAATGAAAAAAAACGCAGTGCCTATAGGGAAAATCAGAGAATCCCATGCTCTGGTCAAACCAAACAGCATCATGGACGGGGAAAATTAAACAAAGGAATATTTCCATAAAGATGGCAAGAACATGGAAAAGTTGGAAATCCTAGTCTATCATCTTTCATACTTAAAATACACACACACACACATAATATATAGACACTTAAATAGAAAATGTATTTCTTAATGTGGCTCCAACCGTCCAGTTGAGTGGCACCACCGGTATACTTTCATTTAGTTTTCTAAATAAACTACGAGTAAGTAATTTTCACATCAGCTGTCCTATAAACCTAGAGAGATCTTTCGATTAGCAATTGGATACAATAATAGATTTAGGTATGGGAACGCGCCGTCTCCGGTGCGTTTGTATTGTAATATAAAGGAAAGAAACAAAGAAATAAAGAAAAATATTTATTCGTGACATACATAACAAAGAACAGTTTAACACGTAGGTACAAGAGTAAAGTAGCCACGAAATAGTCCCAATTCACCGTAGTACTGGCATTAAAGTCTCCGATTTACCGCTTGCGATGGTTTAGAGACGCGTTTTTCAGTTTTGGGCCTAGACTATTACTTTGACTTTAGTTTTAGAGCAAGAAGCACACTTTTAAGACGCAGTCAACGTCTGCAATTTTTAGTGCAATGCTCTAAACAACGCTTTAGATTTGAAAATGTATGCTTCTCTTCCTTGGATGATCTTGTTAAAGGAATATTATAATAAAAAGGAACAAAAGCAAATAGCATAATTCAGATATAGTTTTAGGGAAGAACATCAACAATTTAGCTTTCAGTTTAAGAACACTTGTCAACCTTTCCTTCGAATACTCCTAGGTGTCTATTGAAACAAAATCGTAAAGAGAAATAGATTTTCAAATCACTAACATTTTGTTTGATTTTGGCTCAAGGGGGTCGCTTAAATACTTTCAAATGGCCGCGTATTCAAAAAGATTGATAAACACTGCACAATAGGTACAGTTACCTTCGTAGAACCATGTCGGGAAACCCGGGCACATCTTTCGAACTTGGGTGATGTAGCTTTTAATACCTTAGCTTATTACGACAGAGTTCTTCAAGTGGTACAAAGAAACGCGGATACACTATGTTGACTTTCATATACTTCGTTTTTTAATTAGATTTAATTGTTATTTCGCAAGAAATCGTATCACGTATGTGTCTGTGTCCTTAGTACTTTCTCACGAAACGTTTGCGAACTTAACCATTATTATTATTAATATTATTACTACTCGTAGTGTAAAAAAGACGAAGTATAGAATAGACTAGCGCACAATCCCAACAATAATGGAGTTACCAAAAAGTATACGTAATAATTATTGACTGTTTTGTTAAATATATTTTTTAACCTAACCTGGTTTTTACTGCGCCATTTCTAATGGTAACCCTTTCTCCCAAAGCTAATATCTCTTAAATGGCCAAACCGATTTTTAAAAAACTTAGCTAAAAAC
Source organism: Acleris sparsana (assembly GCA_923062465.1). Lineage (NCBI taxonomy): Eukaryota > Metazoa > Arthropoda > Insecta > Lepidoptera > Tortricidae > Acleris > Acleris sparsana. The sequence continues at coordinate 4,565,164 of OV281288.1, forward strand.
CTTTGCTAGAAAACCTGCTTTCAAAATAAAAAAACCGCATTCAAATCGGTCCACCCGTTTAAGAGCTACGGTGCCACAGACAGACACACACACAGACGGATGTTAAAAATAAGAATAAAAATGCTCTCGTGTACTTTGATTGAAGGAAATTATCGTGTCAATTTTTGAAGCAGCAATTTACGAAAAAAATGTTACCTTATTATATTTAATTGCGTGTTCGCTATATCATTACATTTTCGATTTTCTCATTTTAAAACGCGAAAGTGGATTTATACGACTTTCTCGCTTCACCGATTTTCATCAATATTATTGAAAAGCTCTACATTACAAGTTAAATGTAAAAAAAGTATGTCTGAAAAATATTTTAAGGGAGAAGCCTTTGTTGCCGACTGTACTTTTTTTTTGACGGTGGGTCTGTGTTAATAATAGCGTTGATCTCCGACTCCATCATCAGATCACCTCTTACATACCATGGCCATCGGATTACCATGTGTCGTCCATTCAACCCATTCTGTTAACTGGAATTGCGTCAAAATTAACTTGAAAGATTTGATACGTACATACATACATACATACAATAGGTTCTCGTACGATCATTGCCCGATTGTTTTTTCGACGAACGGTCTCACAGCGATGGGTCTCGACCAACACATTAAAGGTGCGAATAAACGGCGCGCAAACACGCGAGCCAAGCCTGGCTCGGCTTGAGCTTCAGCGCGCCACGCGCCGTTTAAACAGCCACGCTCAGCGCGGCTCGGCAAAGTTCGTACGATCCATCACTTGTCGATTTTTCGACACGGATCAAAGGCGCGCGCGCCATCTTCGGCGCGGCTTGTGTTAATACGCGCCGTCTAAACAAGGTACAGAGCGCGCGACGGAGGAAGTCACCCATTTTGCCACTTGGGTTGTGTTGATACGACCCACGTGCCGCCGCGCCGTGTATATGAGCAGGCTTGCATTCAGATTATAGCCTGTTTTTTTTCGGACGAAAACGGAATTACTTTTTGGACAGAAAAAACTTTGGTTAATTTTTATAATTTATTTATTTGTTACATTATATTATTTAATATTAGGCAGTGTCGACGGACCTATTTCTGGATGGTTTGGCCCTCCGGGCCTGCTGCAAAACTAACATAACCTAAACCTACCTACGTATTCTATGGTCATCCGCGTATCAGGTAATATGTGTTTCTGGCACTATGCGTCGGAAGCGAAAAAACAGCCTACATTTTATTCTGACGATAGCGGAATCTGCTCGAAAGTCCGTTTTCGTCCGAAAAAAAACAGGCTTTAATTTATTCTGACGAAAGAAGAATCTGACGAATGTGTACTAGACGATCTACACGGACGGTTCGGCTCGCATGGGATCGTGCTACCTCGCGCCGTTTAATCGAACTTTAACTCTCGCTAGAAAGCAGTACCGCACGTATTGTGTGGAGGTTCCTCTCCCTGCAGCCCTGACCACCAGTAGCTTGAATTCTAACCCGCTACCGGCGGTACCCATAAGTTAAGTGTTTAATAATGTTGATTTTAGTATTTTTATTGTAAAAACCTAACTCACAGAAAAATAAATACATAATTATGTGAATAATAAAGATAAAGAAGATAGAGATGTTCGTACAACTTCGTTCGTACAGCTATAAACTAGCTGCAGCTCAGCGATGAACTATACATTTATATCTCTCTCTTTTATTTACACGAGAGCGATTATCTTTTGTTCGTTTCTTGGGCGAGAAAATCGCCGATAGTTCATCGCTTACTCGCTTGCGGTGGGACCAGTGCCTTAGTTCCAGGCAATTATTCGGCGCTCGATTATTTCCGAGTTAATTAGCGGCGCATCGCAATTCTTTATATACTCCCTTTCAATTCTGGACATTCTTCCACGCTTCTGCAGTTATTTTTTAAAGAATGAAACTTGTCAAGCCCTGCACGCTACTCTATTGAGAAGCTCTACTTTTACAATTTATTGGTATCCCGCCTTCTGGCAGAAATATGCTTGGCCGAATGTATCGTTTCCCAACTGTTTTATTTGCCAACCCGTTTTTATTCTGTAACTGTAAATATATCAGGATTCCTTTCAGTACCACCGTGTAGAACGAAACATATTTCTGCCAAAAGGCAGAAAACCCCATTTATTACCTTCTTTCCATTACAAGCTAAGCAACCGTAATATGGAACCACACATATTAATTAAATAAACATTGTAAAAACACGCTTTATATTCCATTTCTAGTCCACATCTTATAGCTTTAAAGACAGTGCACGCAACCCGCCCACATAAATTAACAACTTGCCCCAAAAACTGGATGACAAATGACGCGCGTGTTAGAGAAGCGCCGCCGATTTGCCTGAATCTAAATTACTGCCGCGTTATGTCGCATTAGGATTCTGTTTGTTTTGCCGACTCGGAATTATATTAACGAGACAACTTTACAGTAACGGTCGATGTGAGTATTAAGGGATCGGCCACACCGACGCGTAAAATACGGTGACGTTGCGTAAACAAAAATGGGTCATAGTAATTACGTGGCGTTCATTTTGACGGACAGTAATTTACGCACTGTTGAGCTCTGGTGTGGTCGCTTCCTTAAACGGTATCGTATCTTCTGTAGAAGCACAAAAATACCACTTCGATACATTATTGGAGTGTTTACCGGGCACTTTGGGGTTAAACATCTCCTAGCAAAGATGTGCCTTTATGACAGCACAGTTTGTAGAATTTGCGGCGAAGAGGCTGAGACAATCAAAAACTTATTCTGTGAATGCGATGCCCTCGCTGGAGTAAGAATGAAAATCCTCGGTTGTGGCTACCCAGAACCGAACGATTTCAAGGCACTGCCATTGCACTCCACTATCGGCTATTTGGAAGGGGTGGAGGCTGCATTGGATTAAGCGCTTAAAGATAGGTAATGACACAAAAGATCCCATAGGATCGAAGTGTATCCGTAAGGGCCCCACCAAAAAAAGATAAGATTCTGTAGAAGCATATGGACAATTTGAAAACCAGTCATACATAACTACGTATGATCTAAAGTACTCCTAGTTGTCAGTCATTAAATAGTTATTTATTACTAGAGGACGCCCGCGACTCCGTACGCTACTCCCCCTATATGAACCCCTTGGGGGTGAATTTCCAAAAATCCTTCTTAGTGCTCACTTACATTATAAAAGGAACCCAAGTACCAAATTTCGAAAGTTTCTAGGTACAGTATTTTCGGCTTGGAGTTGATATATATGTCAGTGAGTCAGGTTTGCCTGTTATATATACTATAGATAAATAGATATAACTGGTACATAACGCTTCGGGTTGCCTAGGTTCTTTTGCCCGGTCCAGACTCTCACGCGAGTCAACGTGAGGCCTAGATCCACTGGCGTCTTTAAATACGAGACGGACTGTAAAACTTATTATAAAAGCCTCGCGTCGACTCGCGTGAGTCTGGATCGGGCATTACAGGTGGTTTCGAAATTGACAGCGACCACTCAACCACCGAGAATAACTACGGCGTCATACCCAGGTTTTTTTAAATCTATTTTAATTTCTTTGCTAAACTCATTAATTTAATATTATAAACTCGAATATGAATGTGAAACGGAAAAGTCGTATTCATTTCGGGTTGGCAACGCACTTAATCTTAGTACTGCAGCCTTTAGATTCATGGGTCCATGTCCATGGGATCCATGGGTCTAGATCCCACTTACCATCAAGTGGCATGTGGGCTCAGCTTCATGGTGCTCCGTGCGTTCTCCTTGGCATAAATAAAGTCTTATTTTTAACTTTCGAAACTCGCTTCTAGAAAATCGATTCGCTGTCCTGTCAGTCACGCTCGTTCGATTATCAAAATTATGTTTATGATTTATGATGTTCACTGTACCGGCTACCAAAACGGCCGTTATTTCTCATCCTTCCGGACGTAACTGTCACCGGACAGACAGTAAACGTATCCGAGTGTAGTTTACGGCAACAGAATCGTAAAACACCGTAATTAATGCTCCTCGTTAGCGTTTATGGACATCTTTATTTTTTTTAGCAACGTCTGATGTAACCGCAACTTATATTTTCGTGTTAAACTTTATGTGTGTTGCCATTTTACGCACGAATAAGGTATTTGTTTTCGGTATTACAAATGTATGTAACACATGTTTTGTGACTCCGTCTGTCCGTCGCCAACGGTCGGAAATTTGGAATGATTCTAATTTGTAATATCGAAATACATAATTCATAACTCTAGTTTATAACCTTTGCGCATAAAAATAGTGCAAAATCAGTCCAGTAGTTTTACGAGTATAGTCGCAATCTAAAAGGGCTAATTTGACAGCTGTCAACGCAATACGCAATGTAACGTGAAAAAAAAAAATCCAAATCGGGTCAGGTGGGGCAAAAATGCATCTAAGGGGCAAGTGCGTCTAACCAACAGTATCTTCTAATAAATAAACGGCTTGTTGCACCTCCCCGTAGATGCATTTGCCCCACCTGAGCTTACAGTAAACCAATTAATGGACACTGAAATAGACACACACATATTGTAAGTGTTATTTTATTTTATAAGTAAAATAATGTGACGAGATGTAAAGCTGGGAATTCACGACCACTCTCCAACAAGCCGAATAGAGCAGTGACGCGCTAATCCGTGAATGTCGGGCAAAAGAAAGGAAGCCCGTAGTCTGTAAGCATGCATGCGTCAGGATTTCCACTCCGCGACTCACATAGCTATAAGTCTCCCCCCCATCCCAACCCCCATTCCTATCCCCCCTAACCCCGCGGATAAGTAAACGGAGGAACGACTTTCTCCTCCGGCCTTTCAGCACTGGCTGGGGTAGTATCCGCGGGAGTCTAAATTCTAGTTGGTAATAGGGGCATTGGTGTTTTTAGCCGGTGCGAGCCCGGCAGTACCTGGGCCCTCCATTCCCAGGTCTCCGGAAGGGATTTTCACCTCTGCCCCTTTTTCTTAAAAGCAAACAAAAGCAAGGACTTTTGTCTTTGGCCCCTCAGGCGATTACCAAAAAAAAAAAAAAAAAAAAAAAAAAAAAAAAAAAAAAAAAAAAAAAAAAAAAAAAAAAAAAAAAAAAAAAAAAAAAAAAAAAAAAAAAAAAAAAAAAAAAAAAAAAAAAAATCCGTGAATGTCAAAACTGTACCGTTTAAAAGGTCCTTAAAAACTGCCCTTTGGGCAAAATATTATTTCGTCAAACTTCCCAAAAAACTTATCGCAGTAGTTTCATTTCTCAAACGAATCTTTAGCATATTCACATTTGGCATTTTATTAATTTGGTCAAATAATAATTTAGCATAATTTTACTTTGTCAAGTAGTATTACCGTACCGGTGAAATTACTAGCATAGAGCATTCCATCTCAGTCCTCAGGGTTGGCAACGCATTGAACGCATTTGAAGTCTTGGGATTGCAGTTTTGAGATTGTAGTCTTGAGATTTCAAATGTCTATGGGTCTCAGATCCCACTTACCATCAGGTGGCCTGAGTGCTCGCGTGCCTTCTCATTGCCATAAAAAAAACCGCAAACTGTTTCTGTTGGCTAATATTACAATACAATTCCAAAAAAAAATGTTCAACATGTCTCTTTGCACACTAAATTTATAGCATGTTTGGGTTGTTAGCAGGTTGGTTTAGGTTAAAAATAGGGAAGTAGGTTTAGGTTAGGTTATCTTAGAGTTCATCAGGCACGCAGGGCCAAAGTACGCAGAATAGACGCGGTCCGTTGCATTTCCAAATGGACGGAAAGCAAGCGCGACGCGCTGACGCGCAGTTGAAATTCAACGTTAGAACACCGTGATGTGGCACCGTTGAAGCGTGGCGTGGCGCACCGTGAATATATTCAAAATACTGCGCTCATCCAGTTGTATTACACTCCATCTGTCGCAGAGACTAACGGCGTGCCCGTGATTGCCCAGCTTTACGTTTACGTTTCCCAACATTATTTCGCACGTCAAAAACTTGTTCTGGCTTGTCGCCAAACGGACCATTTGTTGACCGGAACATTTGCCATCTTGGCATGTGTACCAATTAAAGAACTAGCATCTCGCTCTTTTGTTTTTATTTTATTTTCTTGCAAATCTGCTCTGCCAGGCTTACAAACATTAAAATAAATTATAAATTCTTAAGTACCTACCTAGGTTTTTATTTAGGCCAACTAATCAACTAACTAACTAACTAATTATCATCTAACTAATTTCACACAGTAGTGTAGATTTTCTAAATGTAGAACCAAAAAAAAATTTACCTTATTTATACTATGTCTACCTACCATTTTTGTTTACAATTGTTAGTATTGTTACGTAAGCTATTGCTTTGTTTACATTGACGTCATTGACTTAGCCTTCCATAGACTATAGTTTTTTTGGATTTTTGTTTCCTTGGTGTTGCCAGCAATAACTGGATGCAAATTTTTGGTCGTTGATTGTTTCTTAATTCATGTTGTTTTTGGTTAAGTGTGTCACTTTCCGTCTCTTCACCGAGCGGTTCCAACGGATGATCAGTGCTGTAATTACGGCTAGCAAATGCTGAGTTGGGACCGTTCCGCAACAATTTCTCTGTCTTGTTCTTTTCGCATTTATGTGATGTAATATTGTATTGTTGCGAATAAATGTATCTTTATCTTTATCTTTATCTTTAATCATTACCAGATATAATATTTGTAGCTTTATATAATGCTAGACTAAGTAATACCATTGTAATATGAAATATGTTTAAAAAATGACTGACTGCTGAGTTTCTTGCGGCGTTTCTTCTCAGCAGTGGTCTCCTCTTGGGAAGCGCTGGTAGATTCTTGACGTGTAAAATTGCCCGAGCGGCCTACTTACTGAATTTTCTTTTATCTTTTTTATCTTTTATAATATGCAAGAGATTAAATGGTCACGATTAAATTTTGCTGATATATTGATGCTCTTTCTTTACTGTGTGTATAAGAGCTCCTACGTCTTGGTAGTTTGGCCCTTCGTAGGCAGCAGGCGTTGTAGAACTAACATAACCTTAATCTACCTACCTATTTTGGCCTAATTACAATGGGGTAATTTCCTACTGGAAAAAATCCAAAGTGGTAAATATGCGACTTGGAAAAATTAAGAATAGTATGGACTGGAAAAATTTATACACCCACATTTGAAGCTGTAATAAGCAAGATGGTTGCAATAGGGTTAAAAAAATGGGATGCAGTCGCCTATAAATTAGACTAAACGCTTGGCTTAGGCTTGTTATGACGGAAATAAACCATACAACAATTGCTTATAAGTAACTTATAATTAATCAAAAATGAAATGAACCATATTAAACAAAAACAACATTATAATCTAAATAAATCTAAAATAATGTTCTAATCAACTGACTAACATTTCCTATAAAATATTTAATAATGTGTACCTCAAGAAGAATTAATCAAAATAAACATTACGACATTAAAATTAACATAACAAACAAACATTATATAAAAATAATCAAACATAGACACATACAACATTGTTATAATGAGCCGCAAGTATGTCATTAGTGCTTGTGTACTAAGTATTTAATTTACTTTTTCTTTTTGCCCTTGTCGGCCTTATCAGTGACCTTTGGGGGGGGTGGTTCGGGTTCGGGCTCCGGTTCGGGCGTGGGGGGAAGTTTCTTCTCTGGCCACAATCTGTTTATGTACTCCACAACCGCTGTAATAAAAAAAAATGGTCTAATTTAATACTAGGTAGAAAATAATAGGCAAGTGCGAAGTTTGTTTCTAATGTTACCTGATAAATTCTTATTATTATTACTAGGTAAATCTCCAATAACTGGCCACCCTCCCATAACTGGCCACCTCATACTAAAAATGAACTCTGTTACCTACAAACAGAATTCAATTTAGTATAACGTGGCCAGTTATTGAAGGGTGGCCAGTAATTAACACCTTATACTAAAATGCATTCTATTCTAGGTAAATAAGTTCATTTTTAGTGTGAGGTGGCCAGTTATTGAAAAGTGGCCAGTTATTGGCGATTTACCCTAAATCGAAAGTTAAGTACGTTTCTTTGTTTCACCGTGTCGGCACAGAAATAACACCTTCATGCCTGTAGTAACCCCAGAATAGGGTAGGCAGAGCTACAGAATTGCCTTATCCAGGAAAACGAAAGTTGAAAAACTAGCTATACTAGCTAGTCACGGGACTTGCGGGCGAATACAACTACCAACATAATAAAACTGTAATTAAATTAAGTATGAAGACCTTTAAATCCTATTGACTCCTAGTTGCTAGCTACAAATTTGAAATTTCCCTTATTGCCATGCGATTCTGGTCCATGTTTACCACACAATTAACCAACTGTAACAATCGGCGTGCATTGTTTGGCATAAATATACCTTCGCATAAATAGATAGATAGATAGATAGGTAGATAAAAATCTTTATTCACCTATTACGCCATGACAAATTGAAACACGTTTACAAAATGAAAATAAGGTAAAATGAACAAAAAAAACCATTAAAACCGAAAACTATAATTAAAACTACAACTTAAATTAAGATGCGTGATTCAGATGCCACGGCATAGTTATGAAAGGGCGCCGACTCAGCATGTGCTGCGCGCATTGCTGCGGCAGCGCTTATATTCTGCCGAATCGTTATGTTTACTAAATTTCGCGGGTATTTAAATTATGATTGATCATATATCATATGCCCTTCATGCTAACGCCATCCAACTTTTCCCTGTCTGCCAAATGTCATCAGACCAACGAGCTGATGGCGTAAGCATGAGACCGAACAAAGTGGCGTGGAAATCTAGAGACCTTTGCCCTGCAGTGGGTGGATGTCGGCTGAAGTGATGATGATGATATACCCTTAGTGCGGCTTGAACAAAGATAAATGAACTATGAACATACTTCCAAGTTTGATAGTTTTGCCTCCCTTCTCGAGAATGGGTCCAGGGAAGAGCTTGGTCAGCTCATCCATCAGACCTTCGTCGATGTTACCTCCAGCTATCTTGACGGCCCGCGTCAGCTCTGCTGGGGTTATATTGTCTACCGCCCCTCTGTCTTTCTGCTCCTGCATTAATAACAAGCTGTGGACAATGACAACGAGGGTTTTATTTATTTATTTGTTTATTTATTCAGGTTACAAACAGTCACATCACAATGAGCACAAAAAGACCTAAAAAACCACAAGAGGAAATACAAACATTTTTTTAGCCACAATCGATACAAAATAAAATATAGGAATTTAGTTGATATAGATCTCAAGATAATTTAGAATTTAGGAATATACTCGTACATAGTGAAAAAGAACACAGGTCTACCAAGGTTCAAGTAAACGGGAGAAAATCAGAAAATACAGGTTGGTACGAGTCTAAAATCCTCTGTTCATGTATACCTACCCCCTTCTACCACGAATTAACCCGGCCCAGTCCGTTCTCACCAGTGCCACAGAAGTTAAATACAATTTATCATGCAATGCAACACAAATGCGATGCACTTTTAATTGAAATCATAAGTTTAAAAAAAAAACCAGGGACTCTTGCCCTATCTATGTCGAACCATGCTCAGTGTAGGGCTCCAAAGCCGTTGCTACAAACAAACAAGTCCTTTTGTTGAGAAGCTTAGTTTTCTCAGCAATAACTCAATAACGGTACCCATCCGATAATGTTGAAAATAATTTTCGTTGAAAGTATTTATTAAGCGTTACCTTTGTGATTCTTATCATATTTGGACATTCAGGTTAAAAGATAAAGGTGGGGAGGTGGGGACACAATGTATGCAACTTTCAGAGCGATTATTTCCGAAAATATTCACCTAATCAACAAAAACCGCTTAGGAATCTTAAAGTGTAGGAACTCTTTTAGTTTTCGAGTAAAATGCCTGTGATATACGGACGGACGGACGGACATGACGCAACTATTAAGGTTTCGTTTTGCCATTTTGTCACTTTTTTTCTACCTACCGTGACGTCACAAGAGCGAATTAGTGATGTGCACAGCGAATCCACCGCTGTAGTCCGCGCGAAATCGATTCTAAGGTTCCGCCGCCCGCGCCGCGCGGCTCGTGTCAGTCGGTAGGTACCTACGTGGCCAGTTTTTGTAAACGCGAAAATCTATTTCAACACCGAAATGGGTTGCCTTCTTTTTTTCAGCTTTTTAAAAGACCGCACTAAGAATATTTATAATATTTTATTTATTGCTAGTTTCGTACCTTCGATTTAAACCATAATATACCAACAAAAATATTTTATCTAAGAATCGATTAGAATCATGAAGCATCGAAAGGTTGTACAGTCACGAGATTAAATTTGGGACCCACCTTAGGTCCAAAGTCAATCTGACATTCTACAGCAATAAGGTCGAGTTTCCTAGAAGTTACAAATGTCTTGACATCTCTAATGACATTGAAGACTTCATGCATATTTTTCTTAAAATGGGTCCCAAATTAACGCTCGTGACCGTACATCACTATTTGCTTCATTAGACAGAAAAAATATTATAGTACAGGGTACTATCTCCCTATTTTTACGGACCAAGAGCGACACAAGCTAAAGTTCGATCGTTTTACTTCCATTGTGCGTTTAACATAGATAAGCGCTACAACTTTGCAACTAAAGTAGACAATGTATCATGAATATGAAGTTATCACACAAAGTTTTATTTTTCATAGTAAAACCACGACAAACGTAAATTAATTATCTTTAAATAGATAGAACACAATTTAAGAAGAAATTTACTAGCTTATGGAAGGAAACATGTCCATTATTTGGGTCAGCTTTTTCTCTACAGTTTTTACAACCTAATACGGAGCAACCAGTCAGTTTTCTAGACATCGGTTGACGTCGGAGGGAATGACGGTCTAACGCGGACTAAAACCCGCGTAGGAAGCAGACATTAAGGCCCGTATTAATAAACTGATCTCTACTCTAATGCTCGTCTCGAGATGCGTCAAAAATGACGGTGTTCTATGGTTTGGCGTTTACTTTGACGTATCCTGTGACAGGCCTCACAGTCAAGATGAGTTTATTAATACGGTGTTAGACTGCTTTTTGACACGCGATATCTACGTATCTGTATACCGCGACTTGGTGACTTATACACGGTGCGCTTATAACCACGGGCTGTTTCACTTGTCTCTCCCTTTCCTTTAAATACGTCAGTAGTCACCCAATAAAAATGTTGAGCCTACTTAGAACTTTGTCATTGTGAATGTCATTGTCATTGTCAAGTGTGTCATTTGATGGTTCTGTGTGAAGTTTACTATGACAACGCACTAAAGTGCTTAATATTTTACGGATAGTTATATGTACTACCATATATCGACACGGTTCTTTTTGCCGCCCTTGGAGCCGACGAAGTTGAGGCGCTTCATCACGATCTCGCGCATGTCAATGAACGACAGGGAGTAGTCGCGGATCACGATGCCGTGGGTGATCACGAAGTTCTTGCGGAACGGCAGTTCCTTCACCAACTGCAACACCTGCGGAAAAATCTCACTAGGATCTATTGATGCAGGAACATTAAATATACACTTAAATCCGGAGTCGTTTACACTTTTAAATACTAATAATAAATGGATTATTTTGATCCATCAGTGGATCTTCGTACTCTTATGTGAGTCATCATCATCATCATCATCAGCCCGCTGCAGTCCACTGCTGGACATAGGCCTCTCCCAAGGAACGCCACAGAGCCCGGTCCAATGCTTTATGCATCCAGTCGCTGCCGGCTCTCTTATGCAAATCGTCCCGCCATCTGGCCAGAGGGCGTCCCACGCTACGTTTACCAAGACGCGGTCTCCACTCCAAAACACGCTTACTCCAGCGGTCATCCGTTCTGCGAGATACGTGACCAGCCCATTTCCACTTCAACCTACTAACCTTCAGAGCTATGTCGGTCACCTTGGTTCTCTGACGAATCACTTCGTTCCGAATTTTGTCTTTCAGAGAGACTCCGAGCATAGCTCTTTCCATAGCACGTTGAGCTACTTTAAGCTTATGGACTAGCCCCACAGTCAGTGTCCACGTCTCGGCTCCGTACGTCTGTCCAGCCCAATTGGATCCTCCTATCGGCTTCCTTCTCGAAGTTGTATCTACCTAACTGCATTAGTTGCCCGAGGTAGACATATTCCTTGACAACTTCGAGAGGTGTGCCATCGATGATTACTGGTCCCGGAACGACGAGGTCATTAAACATAACCTTCGTCTTGTCCAGATTCATCCGGAGACCAATACGTCTGGAGGCTTCATTTAGGCTGCACAGCATTTCTTGAGCTTCCTGCAGCGATTCCGCAAACACTACGATATCATCGGCAAACCTTAAGTGTGAGATGTATTTGCCGTTAATATTGATGCCCCGTCCTTTCCAGGTAAGAGTCTTAAAGACGTCTTCCAATGCATTCGTAAACAGTTTCGGGGATATGACATCCCCCTGTCTTACTCCTCGATGCAATGGAATCGGTTTTGTTTGACTGCTCTGTACTTGGACGGACATAGTGGCAGCGTCATACAGACTTCTCAGCACTTCGATGTATCGGAAATCCACTTGGCACCTCTGCAAGGAGCTCAAAACAGACCAGGTCTCGACAGAGTCAAAGGCCTTCTCGTAGTCCACGAAAACGAGACACAGAGGCTGATTATACTCTTGGGTCTTCTGTATAATCTGCCTCACAGTGTGTATGTGGTCTATGGTGCCAAAACCTCCGCGAAACCCGGCCTGCTCTGGTGGTTGGAAGTCGTCCAGCCGTCGCGTCAGCCTGTTTGTGATGACCCTCGAGAACAGCTTGTAGACGTGGCTCAGGAGCGATATAGGGCGGTAGTTTTTGAGAAGGATCTTGTCCCCCTTCTTGAAAAATAAAACTACCATGCTCCTGCTCCACGCCTTTGGAGTTCTCCCTTCGTGGAGAGCGGTGTTAAATATAAGCTGCAGCTGTCCAAGAATAGGAGTTCCTCCTGCCTTTAACAGCTCAGTTGTAACTCCGTCCTCACCCGGGGCTTTTCCATTCTTTAGTTGTTTGAGGGCCAGCTCAATTTCGCCAATGCTGACGTCGGGAAGTTCGTCGGTATAGTGTCGGACTAAAGCAGCTCGTGGATCCCAAGGAACGGGTTCAGGTAGTGGAGATTGCGAGGCATACAACTGGCCATAGAAGTCTTCCACTTCCGTGAGGATCTCTGGCTTAGAGGAGACGACACGACCGTCGGCGGTAGTCAGCTTAGACATATGGCTTCTCCCGAGACGCTTCACGAATACTTTGGATCCTCGGTTTTGTTCTATTGCCTCCTTAATGAGGCGTGTATTGGAACTCCGAAGATCCCGCCGTACCGCTTTTCGAATATGTCTCGTGAGTGCTCGCTGATCTGCCGCCTTAGCCTGTGTGTTTACGCGTCTCTCCCTCATGAGTTCCAGAGTCTCGTCTGAAAGTTTGGACTTCCTGCCCGCATGCCTATTCCGACAAAACCTGTTACCCACATCCCTCACGACTTCCATTACCCTGCTTAAGTTCTCATCAACATCACGCTCGGTTTCCAGCACATCGAATCGGTTTTGAAGTTCCAGTTGGAATCTTTCGGAGCCAGCAATGGCTTGGAGCAGGGTAGGTCGGAGCGTGGAATTTATCAGACGGGTGCGTTCTAGCTTGAAGTTTATATTCAGAGTACCTCGTAGAAGTCGGTGATCACTTCCGGTGTTGAACCTATTTATCACAGAGACATCTCTGAATATACGCCTCTTATCCGTCATGATAAAGTCGATCTCATTTTTGGTCACGTTATCGGGGCTCCGCCAAGTCCATTTCCTCTGGGGCTTCTTCTTGAAGAACGAATTCATCAAGAATAGCCCCTGTCGTTCCAGGAAGTTGACCAACATCTGCCCCCGGTGATTCCTGTTGCCAATACCATGTGGCCCCATAACCGATTCGGTGTTCGTGTGTACTCCCACTTTGGCATTAAAGTCCCCCATGACAACATTGAAGTGGGCCCTCGAGGTGTTGTGTAGGGCTTTGTCTATGTCTTCGTACATGGCTTCCACTTCATCATCCGAGTGTGTGGTGGTCGGCGCATATACCTGCACGACCTTAAGAGAATATCTCTCGGTCAGTTTCAGTACGAGGTATGCTACCCTTGACGACACACTGGATATATCCACAATATATCTTATGTGAGTACGTATTCAAAAATAGATTTTATTAACCTCGTAAGGCCCACGTCAAATTTCGTTAGTTCGAAAAAGAATCTAATGTCAGTCAACAAAAGTCAAAAGTCACTAAGACAGATGTCCTAAATTTAGGACATCGGGCCTTACGAGGAACTTTAAATACATTTGGATCCATCAAAATATGGATACTTGCAGACATTGTAGTATACTATACTATACTATCTAGTATACTACAATCGAGTGAAAGTGATAGATAGATTAATGGATCTGAATGTACAAAAAGTTCACTTGATCCCTTCAATGGATCCTAGTGCAACATTATTACAGTCATAGTACATTACTGACTAGGTTCCTGCGGTAGGGGCGCGGTGCGGGAGGGGATACATGTGACGTAAAAGAATATCTCGTTATAGTGCGTGATGAATAGTAACAAAATATCTCTTACGATATTCACTAGTGTGTATAATTGCGTTAACTGACAAAATGAGTTATAATAAAAAAAAATTTTTTTTTTGATATTTGCCTGTATGGTTTGTTGTATGCTTGTTTCCAGTAACCTTGGCAATGATTTTATGATCGTTAATGGCATCTAAATGCTCAGTAGAATTGAGATCTTGCCATCAATTATCATAAACAACTTGTTTTGTTTGAGCCCTTATCGGAGGGCTCATCTTCGGTTGCAAATCTCGTGTATGTTTTGTCCAAAGCGGCCAGTCCAAATTACACGTGTTGAGTTGACGACACCGATGCCGACGCCCGACTGATGTCTCGGCAATCTCGCTACGCGTCATTTGACGTAACGAAAACACACCCCTCCCGCACGGCTCCAAATTATAATTATTGTTAAGCCGCGTTTACATTTGTCTGAAGCCGCGTTCACATTTGTCTGACGTGTTGTGTCGTGATGCGTCAGAACAGTATCGGTTTCATACATTTAATATGGTTGCGTTCACATTTATCTGACGCAGTGTGTTGTGATGGCTTGTGTTGTGTCGCATCACAAGCGTGTTGTCCGCGTCAGAACGGGTGAGGTGCGGGGGGCGGTGCAGCGACACGACACAGCGCATCGGACTAGTGTGCACGCGCCTGTGCTGTGTTGTGACGCGTCAGAGCCGCACGTGAAGTATGGACGACGAGAGCCAAGACGGAACTGATAAAAAAATGCGTCATAACACGTCAGATAAATGTGAACAGTAGCCATCACGACAGAGAGCATCACAACACAACACGTCAGACAAATGTGAACGCGGCTTTATTCACACCTGTGCAAACTTCTTATTGACTAATACTTCAGTCATAAATAAATTCTCCAGTTTCACGCTCTTCTCCATCATTTTCTCCAGAATCTTGACCGCGTCCTCGGGCTCGAACGGGTTGAACGACAAATCGAGGGTGTGCAGTTTCTTGGCTTTTGACAAATTCTTAGCTAGAATCCTAAGCGATCTGCTCCCCAACCTGCCAACACACCCTGCGTTCAAAACAATTGCCAACCTAATTTTAGTACAATCACGGACTTTAATTGTTATGTCATAATGACAGCCTCAAGTGAAGTGATAGAAATTACATGGGAATTAATCGTAGGTTTTTTGCGACAAGGTTCTATAGTGGCATATCGATTTAAGTCCGTGACCGTACGAGAATAAAATGTAAAAACCCGGTCAAATGCGAGTGGGACTCGCGCACCGAGGGATCCGTACCGCCGCTTAGAACGTATTATATTCCGGTTTGAATTCCATTTCAAATGCCAACTCACACTAGACCATTTGTTGTGTTTTTTTCTGGGTTTTTATTTTTATTACAATACAAATTCGATGCTTGTGTGTTTTACCGTTTTAACGATACAACAAAAATAAATTTACGTAAATCCGCCGTTATTATATGTATAATATTTGGGAAAAAAAACTGCTATCTATAACAGAGAGAGAGAGCTTTTTAAAGTTAGGACGGACCCCTCTTATTAGTGACTATTCAGGAAGTTGTTATAATCTCATTACATCTTTAGTCTAAGATATCTAAGCAATACATATAATATATACGAGTTGATAAATATCTGGACATATTATGTCCTTGAAAGGGGTTTGGGAAGAAGTGTTGTCATTTTGTAAAAGTCATACATTTTCAAGGTCAATTCAAAATAAACATATTTTGTTATGTAATGTAATACTTTAAATAGAGATATTGAAATAGGGTGCACTTCAATCAGTGTAAAACATTTTGTATAATTTCATTCAACTAACGTCGCAAAACATAATGAACGTTTAGCATAAAAACCAATTGTATAATATCATCTGGCATACGATCGAAATACATAACACTCATTTAGTATAATTATAATTTTCTTGTTATTATTCACTTTTTGGACAATTTATTCTATATTTATGTTTTAATTTATGAACATTATACTTTTTGAAATTATGCATTTAGTTTTATGCATCATGATTATTATATCGTTGGTTTATTATAGAGATCGAAATTATGCAATTCGTGTTATGAAAAATGAAGATTAGACCATTTGTTTTTATAGAGGTCCTCTAAAAAACTATGTAAAAACCATCCGCGTCAATCAATCCTCATACAAACTTACCCAATGCCCTCTGGTAAACTTAATTTGTTTGTATTAAGTTATAAATTCGAGAAACCAATTTCAAGGACATATTGGAGCTTGACATTTATCAAATAATATGTAAACATTGCTATTATTGAAAAAGAATCGATAATGAACCACTAACCGATTATTACTGAGATCGAGTATACGAAGGTTTTTGCAGGTCATTATTTTATTTAAAGGCAAGGTGGTGGTGAGGTTGTTCCATGAGAAGTTGAGCTCAGTCAAGTACTTGTTGTAGCTCAGCATGTGGAAGATGCGGTTAGAACCTGAAAGTGACATTATCAGCAATAATATACACTGTGGGGTCGTGATCCTAACTTAATTTTCCCATATCACTAAATGATTGAGATCCTATTTTATTAAAATAACCTGACGATTCCCAAATTACTACTAAAGTTATGGTCACCCTACATTTTCTTGTTTAAACCTATTTGAAAAACAACCGATCGGACTAGTAAGATACTGCATGTAGGGTTACCATGATTCTGAATAAAATATATTTCATTTAATGTTTATTTAAATAAAAAACAAAGTAATTATCTTAACGCTTATAAATGTATTACGTTATGTTCCTTTGTTGCTACACGACCCTGCAGTCGCTCTGTATATGCTACCATCTCCGTTTGGGTTACCAGGTTGCAACATTAGCGCACCTTTGTGAGTGTATACAGCCCACCGGATAACTTGAACGCTTTTCTGAAGGATTGACCGTAGATGGCCACAGACAGAGAGATGTGGAAATCATATCATATATATCATTATCATCATCTTCACGAGTCAACTTCGCAATCAGTCCGGAGATACTGAGGCGAGCCTCGCAAAGCCCGAGGCAATTCATATATTTTTTTAAATTATTGGCGCTCGCGAGCCAAAGCCACCACCGTCCACACCGCATGAATACTGAGGCACTTTTGAACATGTCGCATTTACCGACAGCCGACGGCTCGACCCCGAAGCACGCTCGGCCGAACCAACCCCTAGGCACGTCCGCACAGTCCGAGCATTTGGCTCGCGAAGCTGCCGCGGGAGCCCTTGCACGTGTCATTTTTGACACATCTTAAGATGGACACGGGTCTTAGCATTGTAACCTGAGAATGTAAGTGTTATTGGGTCTCAGATCCCAATTACCAACAGAAGACCTGTGTGTCCGCTTGCCTTCTCCTGGTCACAAAAAAATCTTTTTCTACACTAGTTCTAAAAAAAGTTACCACCTTTCTCCGTTAAGTCGACTAAACGAAGGTAAACTTTATTAAAGTCATATAATCTTCTTTACATAATAAAAAATTAAGTCGCTCCCGCTGTCTGTTCGCTTAGATCTTTTAACTACTCAACGGATTTTAATGCAGTTTTCAGCAATAGATATTGATTCAAGAGGAAGGTTTTATGTACAGTAAATTCTGGATTTTGCACGGGTGTCACAAATAACTCACAATAACTGAAGCGAAGCGAGGGCGTGTCGCTAGTATCCTATAACTGTATATTTATACAAAATTAACACAAATTGATTTTGAAAAATGATGGCACTACTATTCAGCCAGTCGCAAATACATACACGTTTCTAAGACGTATGGATATTAGTGTTTTGTCTGTACCAATTGCAGGTCTTGAAACCGTAACCTAGCTACCATTGTTAGCGTACGGAGAATTTATGATTGGTAATTTCGACATCGGAAAAACGAAAAACCCACAATTTTATGCGAACGCTGCTAGGTAATAATACAACGCCCAATCAGCTATTCTTACCGAAGACAGTCATTATTGGTCGTTATTTAAGGTTGCTATGGCCACGTTTCAACAAAACTACCAAATCTCATTGACGTTTACGTTATAACAGAAAATTATTTTCTTCTTTTCTTGAATGAATAGCATCTGTCTCGTGGAATATTTTGCCAGAGTCAATTTAATAATAAATGTCACTGAACCAAATTTTTTTAACCTTCATATAGTGCATGCCTAAGAATTGGTAGTGTGACAATCAATTTTGATTAAAGTATATTTTCAAAACAAAAATTAGGTATTCCAAAAAGAAGTTGGTTTCATGTAACTGCGATTGTAACGTGATCAACATCAAATACTGAATTAGAAAAAATTGAAATATATATTTTCCTTGATACAACATATCACATACCACTAGGTTGGAAAAATTTGTTCCACGATAAGTCCAAGTGGGTGATGGTATTATTATTCTCAATAGCTTCCACGAACGCAATGCCGGACGGCGCAGACAGCTCATTGTGGCTCAATTTAAGTCTGAAACAAAACCAGCAGCGGGATTAAGAGGGGGGTAGGTTTCCAATACCACCAGGGCACTGTATCAAGAAGATATACACCCTATACCTTTTTTCTACTAGCGTACTAGTAACCGCTAATAATGATATCGTTAACGGTATCGGAATACCACCTAAAGCGTAACCGAAGCGTGAAAACAATTGAATAATGAGCGTTGCCATGGAAATAACAGTTCTATAATAATTATTAAAGCATTGTTATTACTAGGGTTAGGAACTTTTGGTGGCATATCGTGGTTTTAGAAACTCTATTTTCTAATTATTATAAACATACGAGTTTATTATGTCTACTGGCTCGCACGCTCGTGCTATAACCTCGGCACTCATACATTAAGAAGCCTCATTATGCACCAGTTACATAATAGTTATTTATATACATCCATCCATATCATAACTTCAAAATAATATGTTCAGATACGATAAGCAAAAGGCTTATATTAAGTAACCTGTATCGTTTGTTAGTCCTTTACCTCAAAAGCATAAATTCCTTGTAGCGGTTCATCGAATCGCATTTCACCTCGAACGTATATTTATTTTTCGGGTTGTGTCTCGATTGTTTACTGTTTTAGTCGTTAAAAGTTTTAGTCGCATTTCACCTCGATCGTTCATTTAACTATCGCGTTGTGTCTCAACTCAATCGTCATGTTTTTTAGTCAATATCAGTTTTTGTCGCATTTCACCTCGATCGTGTGATAAATTATCGCGTTGTATCCTAATCGTCTAATTCAGTATTAGATAATATATTTATTCGTAATGTGCTTATTCATTTTTTAGCCAGGTTCGAGTTGCATATTTTTTCACAAATATTGAATTATATATAATTATAATAATAATTATTGTATCCTACTTCAATGTCGCAATGACAGAATATATCTAATATTTATTAGTCACAAAGATAATATTTCAATGAGTTTGATAGCATTTAAGACATAAAACTATAGGTACAAAATACGTTTTAAAAAAAATTATACAGAATTTTAGTGCGAACATCAATTAACGCGGCACATTAAATAGAGTCCCAAACAAACATCGATCGCGACGAAATGCGTCTAGGGTAAAATACTACACGAAAATTTAAATGCTACAAATTAATTATATTAATGTAAAAAGCCACGCGAAAATATTTTTCAAGTAAAATATTATATTTAAATCTTGTTCATTCGAGATGAAATGCGATTCGGTGAATCGCTACAAGGAATTTATGCTTTTGAGGTAAAGGACTAACAAACGACCTGTATCTGTGGTTGTACTTTAATGTTAACATTAAAGCATTACATGTGATTAAAGTATCGGTTATCGCTGTAGTTGCATCTTAATTTTCCCTTTAAAGTATCGGGAACCGATAATTTAATGTGGACATTAAGATACAGGGCAGTTAAAGATACAGGTTTCTCACATATTGTAGAAAACTTATGATTATGCATGTAGATAAAGTTATGTTTGCGGCTGCACGCATAATTAGGCATTAAAACACTCGTCTGATCTTATTATGAAACTTGCCTTTACTCGTGTATTAATGCCTCCCATTATGCACCAGTCACACAATAAATAACTATTGCTTTACAGTTCTTATACAATCGGGACGAGAGTAAGAGTGATCGATACTTCGATTTCGATAGATAAGTATTTTTTTATATCATGGAATAGGCAAACGAGCACACAGTTCACCTGATGATCTAAGACCCATAGACATTTGCATTCTCAAGCCTGCAATCTTAAGGCTTCAAATGCGTTGCCAACTCTGAGGACTAAGATCTACTAACTAACTATCCTCCCCTATGCTTGTAATTTCACTAGTGTCGGTTAGTAAAAAGGAAAATCATTATAAATTAAAAAAAAACAACTTTTACCTTTTAATGATGCCTCCATTAAGTATAGCAGCGGCAAGATGCGCAAATCCCTCGCCTTTCAGCTCGTTCTTGGATAAATCTAGTAATTCCATAGTACGGTGGTGCAAGTGGGCCGCGATCCTTTTCATACCGCTGGGGCCAATCCTGAGCAACAACGCTCATGTTAGTTACTGTGCAGTTAACGTAAAAAAAACAGTCGACAATCTCACACCAACTGACTTACAATTAGTCCCAAACTAAGCTCACAAACCTGTCAAATAAGGAGAAAAAAGGGGTGAACGTCGGACATACAAGGGTCAAATATGGTATGTATATAAAACATCGTAAAAAGATATTTGTTATGTAAAAACTACCAGATAACTAATTTAATATAAGTGTTGGTAATTGTAGAATTTATATAAAATGTTAAATAACTTGCAATATTATGTAACCTTAACTCACTTAAAATCTTTATTATTTAAGATTAGAAGTTAAGTAAATCTATTTTTTGACTTGCTTGAAATAAACAGCTGATTTTTTTTTTTTTACAAATTTACAAAATTTACAGGTACCCTGAAGAAAAACATCAAATACTAAAAAATATTCTATTTTGAATTGTGCTCGTACTGCTTCGTTTCGAAACCCAATTCAAATCGGAATACAATAATACCTACTGATTGTGAGTGGCGGTACGGATCACTCGGTGCGCTAGTGCAAGTCGCACTTGACCAGTTTCCTTCTAAAAAAAGCTTATAGGCATAGTCTACGGGACACCGGACGGGTTAAAAAACTGTGCTCCCTTCCTAAGCCAATAAGTAGTGAGAAACTGGGAACATAGGTAAAGTAAAGTCCGTTAGGGTAACCGGTACCCTAACTGACTCCGCGTAGCAAAGTTTCCATTCGCATTTCTTCCCATTGTTTCTTTTACCCATTGCATATTTAACAAAATAAATATGAAACATTGCCCCACAAAACTGCAGTAACAGTTTGACTGCGGGAACGGCAGTCTCTAGGTAACGCATTCATTGACATTAAACACATTAAATAACAGTAACTATACTGTCTATATAATCATTCTTAGGCCTAGGCCTTCTGCAAAACCAACATAACCTAAACCTATCTACCTCATCATCATCATCATTATCAGCCGCAAGACGTCCACTGCTGGACAAAGGCCTTCCCCAAGGTTTTCCACAACGATCGGTCCTCTGCTGCTGTCATCCAGCGGTTTCCCGCGACCTTTATCAGATCGTCAGTCCACCTTGTGGAAGGTCTGCCAACACTTCCTCTCCCGGTTCGCGGTCGCCACTCTAGAACCTACCTATTTCGACTTAAATGACATGACATAACAAATTTTGCGAGTGGTGAAAATCCTAAATAGAGCTAAAAATTCAAAATGAGAAACAAAAAAATGCGACTGGAAAGTTTGCTATGTTGAATTCATCACTTTGAGGAACTGATCTACCTAAGCAGTATCTCAACTACAATAACCAAAGCAAATTTAACTTTGTAATAAAGTTGATATTACTGTTTTATCTGAGATAGCTTATTGGCTTAGGATGCAGTGTGGATCGTACCTGCACTGAGCCAAGATCAGCTGGTTGAGACACGTGTTGTCCTTGAGGAGCTGTCCAAGGTGGTAGCAGGCGTCGTTGTCGAGGAAGTTGGAGGTCAGGTCCAGCCGGGTCACGAAGCGGTTGAGCGCCAGCGCCATGCTCATCGCTCGGACGCTCGATGGGTTAACTCCGTAATACTGATGATAATAATTAGACCAAGATATTTTTCTGGCAGGAACAACATGTGGTTAGTGCTTAACATAATTATAATATCGACAAACCTGTTATCGATATACACCACTTCAACGTCATAGAGGAATATATCGTACATCATTTTATAGTAATTAAGAAAATATATGCAATGTGTTTGAACTCATTGAAGTACCTATAATATTATTCATCAAGGAATAAAATCAATGTCATTTGATTCATATAACAATGTGGTGCGATTTAAAATAAATATTTTACATACTACATTGAAGATCACCCTATGACATTGAAGTGGAACTTATCGATAACAGGATTGTCGATGTTTTTATTATGTAAAGCCATCGAGCAACATGGCCTTCCTAGCGGAAGGGAGGGGAGTCGCCTAGGCTATGAAAATTACAGTCAAATAGTTCTGTCATTTCTTGCGTGGGAGAAATTTGCATACAAATGCAGCTCTGCACACCTACATACAAAAACAAAACTGTAATGATGACATAAAAAATGAACAATACACCGACAAAGCGTGCACGCCTCTAGCAATTTTTGTGTATGAACGAGTCACAATTCACACATTGACAATGATTGACACGAGAGGGATTCATCTCTTTCATACATTGACACAATAGGGTTTCATCTCTTTCATCGGCGAGAACTCGGATTTGTCGCCCAACAGATCCGGGCGATTTTATACGGGCGAGCGGGCTCGGTGTTGGCAAACAAATCTGAAAATTAAATTACAATAAAATATACGATTTTGGTGTCTTAATGCAATTGAACAGCAATAATTCGGCATTTTAAGTGTAAGTAACGTTCACTCTCGCGACTGGACTCTGTCTAGTTGAAAATCCGAGTGACAACATTAGATGCGCATGCCCTTTGGGCATGGGCTTGTACTTTGACAGAAGGGAAATACTCCCCCCTCCGTGTTGCTCGATGTGTCAAGCACTAACAAACAACACTTCGTTCGTGCTAGGAAAATTTCTAATGGTAATTTTGATCCATTTTGAACACCTACGTACTAAAATAATAATTTGTATTTATGTGCAATCTCTACCATTTATAATATCAAAAAATCATGATCTCAAATTTAACCACACTTTTATAATATATTATATTAATTCAGAAACGTCATAATAATATCTTGTGTGCAATTCTATTCTAATCGCGGTTTGATAATACACTCAGGAGCAATAATACCGGGTCAGAGTGCGTTTTTCATACTAACGAGACTATTCCGAAGCCTTGGTTCCTCGCCAGGGGTTGTTTTGAGTGAGGTTTAATGGTGGATACTCCGAGGTTCAATAGAAGAGGTAAAAGGTCTTAGGATACCAAACTGATCGCACAATCAGTTTACACCACAGCAGTTTGGGACAATATTTGGATTTCCTTACATTTTATTGCCATTTTAGATGTTTTTCTGAACAGGCACTACTCCGGCGTTAGCCGCAGATTCATTCAGTTGGGTATCCTAGGCACTCTGGAAGTCCTGTATCGATGCCCGGGGTATTAATCATCAGATTTCACTAAAAGCATTCCCTGGCGAGGAACCAAGGCTTCGAAATAGCCTCTTTAGTATGAAAAACGCACTTAGACCCGCTTTTTTGCTCCTGAGTGTATATACCTTTAAATCGATGGCCGACTCCGTCAGACACCGGTGGAATGTTCTGATCGGGGCGACTCCGATCTCCTTGCACACATCCAGATACAGCTCTTGCCCGCAACTGTCGTAAGTATACTTTGGCTCTGCATATAGAAAAAACCAGTCAAGTGCGAGTCGGACTATCGTACCGAGGGTTCCGTACAGTAGGAACTATTATATTCTGATTTCAATTCGATTTTCTTACAAACCCAATTGTTTAAATAAAATAAACTAACATAGATTAACTTTTTACTAACATCCTATGGATAACTAGTGGTCCGAAATAAAGATATTTTATTTATTTATTTCTTCTTCTCACACTATACTTGGTGGCTAAACATCTCGTGTCATTATGGCTTGTTTTAGTCCCTTGTTGCACAATCTATTATTTTAAACCATGACAAAACTGTGGGTCATTATTATCTTATAACTAGAGAGCGGATTTGAAGTAGCGATTACAAGTTTAATATGGATATGACTAGTGCGATTGGCTTGTTAGATAGATAGATTTATTTAATAGATATCATGTTGTTTATTGGTCTTACAGTTATCTTATTACTTATTTACTCACCGCCATGCGCCATGTACTTACAGCACCAGAACAGATTGGCTCTTGCCATTCCCGTTAAGCTACAAATGTCAAGTAAAGGTCCCCACGCGATGTGAAAATCCCTGCCCATATATCCCAAGAAGAAAATACACCAATTTTGTAACTAAACTTAAATCCTACCTTATAAACAAATGTCCAAACTCTCTGCAGGAGTACATGCAATACTAAAGATAATAAATGTGTTTTTATTAGGTTAAGTAAGTAGTTAAGTTCATATAGTTATTATAATTCTTAATGTTTAAGTAAAAGTACCTAAATTAGTGCTAAATTGTATGTAGTTATACTCGTAATTTTATATTGATACACCCTAGTAGGGTCCACGTTTTGTACTGGTTATTTAAGCACGAAAATCTTGTAAATACCATGGTTGCAAGGAATAAATGAATATGAATATGAATATAAATATTAATATGCAATCTTATAGATGATTAAATTCAATAAATTTTATTCTTACAACAAACTATAGGTAAAGAATAACATTTTAATTCTAATTGAGTGTTTCTCGTTCGTCCCACGTCCCATTTGTAGAAAAGTATTTTATTAAATCTTATAAACAAAACAAAGTTCACTTTAAACTGCTAAATTAAAAGAAATACTCAGTGTGCACAGTCAGTGTCACATAGTTTGTAGCATCCAAGGTAGCCAAATAGTTCGTTATTGTTTGTATTGCCGAGGTAAAAATACCTTATGCCATACTATCCATTTTAATGAATTATTAAGTATTTTTAGTTGTTTATATTGTTGTTAAGTATTACCTATTTAGTTTAATATGCTAAAAACTACTACTTACTTCCAGTCTTACGAACCTATACGTAGGTATTCTTATCTATGGATTCTAATATTTTCATATAAAAAATAATTACTCGACATGACTGAACAAAATTTTAAAAGAGGGCGTGTCGGTCCGAATGCAGAATTAAATCCCGTTGGTCCGATTGATCGGTCAACCGATCCGACGACCGGGAAACACTCTTCTAATTAGAGGAGTTTTATACAGCTCAAACATGATACATATATGTATAAACTTTGTACAGTTGATATGAGAAATAAATACTTACTAGTCTTATCCATATTAAACTTGTAATCGCTACTACAAACTCGCTCTCTAGTTATAACACCGTGTTATAACCATTGTTATAACATCGTATAAATAAGTATGTCTGTGTAGACCGATCTTTAAGCGAAAGTTTTTTCACTGCAAAGTTTAGTTTGACATTCAATTCAAAATCCCATTTCGTTAGAGCTATGTTAACCGCAAAATTAGTCCCAGCTTCTTATGTATGGCCGGCCTTATACGCTGTAGTACTTTGTTATTTTTACGTTATGTTATGATTGAAGTACTGCACTAAGCTGTCAACAGTATTAAAGTGACAAGGTACAAATTTGTTCAGCTGTCCTTTATTATAACGTCCTACTGAGGGTTTTATAAAGATCCGTTAGATGAAATTTCGGTCAGGAATGTCAAAACGTGTATGAAGTTAAAATGTAATCTGATATATTATATATACACTTACGGACCTTTATAAAACCGGGCCTGAGACGACAGCACATTAGGGTTGACACTATTTTTATAATGTCTTTTTTTTGGGTAATTCTGTAACACGTCTTATATTATAATATATGTATTCGTAATTACTTTCTTACAAACTAGGGAAGTAGATGAATATTTGCATCAGCTACAGGGTTCCACGTCACGTCAATTTGTCATCTTCGGGAAAATTCGTATTTATGGTACGGAACCCGAAACAGAACCACATTAAAATACTAACCGGATAGCGTCAGAGCTTGCACTATGCCAGGGTCCTTAATGCTCGGGTAGCTGTAATACACGTGTCTTAGGACGCTGCTGTCTGACTGAGCGATGTACTTGGTGCATATTTCTCCACTCCCTGGGTCATACAGCCCCAGCTCATAATCCTCCCGCTGTGGACATGAAAACAGGTTAACTTGCTGGTTTATGCCTTGCTTCTTGTTCAGGATTGTCCCCTGGGCCCGCATTATGGTCGCCTTCATCTCGGTAGATGAAGGCGTTTCGTCAAAGATCCGTCACCCTCCCACTTACATACTGACCAGAAACTGACAGATGTTTTATCCATGTTCGTCAACAACGATAAACATGAGTCATGACTATAATAGGCCAGCAGATATTGATTAATTTTCTTTAACGTGGAGCCCTTTGTGTTCGGTTGGCTTTTAAAGTGCTATTTATAAGGGTTACCCTTACCAATCCGTTTCGTATAAGTCTTGTTCGATTTTGCTTTTGAAGCGCTATATTTCGAGTGACACCAATATCCCTTTAACTTACAAAAGCCGTTCGATTGCATTTATAAGCGCTATTTATAACGGTTACTCTTATATTTGATTAGGTTTCCCTTATGTCAATGGTAAGTTTAACAAATAACTAAGTCATAGACTTCCAAAGGGGTTATTCTTTTAGTAGTGGGTTATACTTCGAGAGGTAGGTGTTTTAAAAGCTTTTATCGGGGAATGGGTGGTCGGGTCCAACATCTCGTTTTTCCGAAAGTTATGTTATGCTAAAGCTATTCTACATTAAATGCGTTATTTTATTTCTATATTCAGGTTAGGTGAGGTTTGATTTATAAGCGATATCATTAATGAAGTCTTCTATCAAAATTTCATTCGGAATTATATACAGTTGAATGTTGATGGGGATAAGGATAGGAAAAATCCATATAAATTGTGTACAGTTGTAGTGAATAATCCTTTCCCATCGTTTTTCGTCGGATAAGTTCGTGTTTATCTTGCTTTCTCAATAAAACGATAAGCTTCAGTACCTATCAATATTACTGAGAAAGAACAACCAAGAACGATGGGAAAGCATTCACTACATCTGTACCCTTGACATTTGACTTACTTTTTGACACACACTTGATTCTGCACTTCCGAGGAGGGATGACCATTCTTCCATGGGAGGCTCCACGCTGGAATCGGATTTTATATCTTGCTTCTCCAATATCACCTCAACTTGCTCCGCTACACTGCTACACGACATGTTGGTATGGTTGGCGAAACTGGCTTAAAATATAAATGGTTCAGTAATAACTGTTATTAATTCTGTTGAATTCAGGACAATCTTTAAATAAATGTCTACTGATAGAGTATTAAAGTAATTCATAGTAAATCATCAAAAATATTAGTCGGTCATGCTCTCATCGAACATTGTAAAAGTCTTTCTGAGCGTCATTTTGACATTTCTATATTATATTTTTTTCTTTTGTGATGGGCTTTGGTAATAGTCTGGACGGGGGGCCATTTGCAACGTTAAAAGATGGCGGATGTGTAATTTGTTTTAGTTTTGTATTTGTGTGTATTTAGGTGTTCGAAGTTCTTTTCGATTAGTGATTTGCCCTTTTTATGCCTTTGTGTTGCGCAGTGATAGAAGACTTGGACTTATTTCGTGAATATGGCGTCCTACTTTTCGTTTCAAGTGGACTCGTAGTGGTACAGAGGTTAAAACTATCTTGACCTTTTTCCTACATATCACCGTACAACGTTGTCCCCAATCTTCCTAGAGAAGATTGGATTGTATTTTAATACTATATTAATTTATACTTATATATACTTGACAATGGGTAAATCACTTTGTGGAAACGCCATATCCCCGCGGTAGTAGCTGTCGAAGTCCCCGCAGGGCAAAGAAGAAGAATAATTTGGACAAAAAACTAGAAAAAGGTCTTACGCCATGACTTATTAGTCTCGAAAATCATATTATTAGTTTTTGGCCAAACGGTGTTTTTTAAATTCGACATCGCTTAATCAAACAGGCTAACTATAAGCAAGCTTTAAAAAGACCCAACTTCTGTTAGGATAATGTCTCCAAAGTAATGTTACTTATTATGTATTTATTTTTCATTTCGCCAATTTCACATTAAAATAATTTTAATATAGCCTATGACACTCTAGTGGTTAAGACGAATCTAACCACGAATTTATTAAAATCGTTAGTAGTTACGAGCGGACATTGAGTCGGACATATATACAAGTCAAACACATAACCCCCCTTTTGGGCTTTGCCGCAGTCCTTAAAAAAGCCGGTTGCCACAGCTCCACCCCCCCTTAACCCTCTTTTTCTCCTCCGAAGTGTCACTTGCCGTGGTATTTTTACACGACTGCCCAAAAAAAGGAGTGTAATATTTTTAGACTGCATCTATGTATGTAATGTACGATTCTTTATTCCACCATATAATATACATATAGTTTTTCTTATAAGCAGTCAGTAAAAATCCCCAGATTGCATTAAAAAAATACTAACAAAAATTTCATAACAAAAAAGCATTGTGTGCAAAGCATAGTCGTGAATATTTATCCAATACGAACCAACGATTGATCTCGGCTTTGACAATTATTTTTGATCATGAGTGCAATAAAACAATTTTGAATTTGAATTTGACTATGTCAAGTGGGCACCTAAGTAAATTGGTTTTTCGAAACTTTTTCCGTCCTATTCGAAAAATAAAACTTATTTTTTACTTTTTATGCCGGGTCCGCTACGCCATGCTATCGTGTTTTTCTAACACCCATTATCCCCAGGCAACGCAGGCGAACACGGGGATGTTATCCAGGTGGCCTTCGGGACCTCTGAATAACTAACATTACCTAAAGCTACCTGTTGATTTTGTCCAGTCCACTCTCTGTAATCTACATAGGTGGACAACATAGGTGGACCACAGAAAATACAGGATTAGGGTCTCCCCAGATCTATCAACGCGGAATTGGCGTTAGCTGATCAAAAAACTCTTTGTCAACACAATAAGAGCGAAACAAATGTCAATCGGCTTGGCTCGGCTGGATTAGGCGATGCGAACGGAACGACGTCGTTTTCGCTCTTATCGCATGGACATGAGTTTTTTCACAACCGATCCGTAGTCACACCAATTGGCCACACTGGTGTGACAATGGTTCATTTTATTTACCCGTAGTCACACCAAGACCGAATTTGCGTCTGTTTCTCTTTCAAAATCAAACTCAACAGAGTCAACGGAGCTCCGCTAATGCGGAGCTCCTATTTCTGGGTTGTTCTGGCCCTCCGGGCCTGATATAAAAACGAACCTAACCTAAACCTTCCTCCTATTTATGTGTTCGTGTGACTACGGATAAATAAAATGAACCATTGTCACACCAGTGTGGCCAATTGGTGTGACTACGGATCGGTTGGTAGTTTTTTGATCAGCCAACGCAGATTCCGCGTCGACAGATGTGGGGAGACCCTTATCGATCCCCCGCGGCAAACGTGTTCGGAAAACACGAATAACAACGCAACGCAAGTGGTCATTTTACGCCTCTGTAATTTAGCCACTAGCCACTCAGTCATTCTACCACTAGTCCATTCGGATAATCTCGCAAAAACTTACTTTACAATCTCAAACTAAGCTTTAGACCAAGGCTACTCGAAAACGACAATGCATTGAAACAACTGTCAAACTTAACGTTTTATTGCATAATTAAGTACATTTGCGTATTAAACAAAAAAAAACTACTTAACACGTTGGCTGCCATGAGCATCACCGGTGGGATCAGAAGCTCATTTTTCAGGGTATTGTTTTGCGGATTTTTTTGGCTGGCAGACTTAAACTTTGAATGCTATTTTGTAGAGGATACTCTATAGGTACTTACTAAACCAAGAATTTTAAAATACCAAGGGTAGTTTCTGACAGGTTTCTAAAATTGGTAGACCATCATTACTTTATATAGCTCATGCAATTCACGATGGCGAGTGGGCTTTATTAGTGGTTGAACGTGTACATGCACATTGCGGTAGTGTGTGTGTCTGACGGAGCGATCAGTCGCGAGCGCGCCGTCGCTCAAGTCACTTGTGCATGTTGTTTCCACGACGATAACTGCCACGAAGTACCGTCAGCATGTCATTATGTTATTTATAGTGAGGTATAATAAAGTATTTTTATTCTAACATATGCTAAAATAAAAATAGGTAATTAATTTAGAACTGTGGGGCCTATTCGTGTTTATTGCGTCCCAAAACGTGAATAAAACATTCGTAACTTTCTGACAAGTATATAAGTGCGAGAGTGAAGGATGTTTTATCCACGTTTAGTCTCACGATAAACACGGCCCTAATAAGCCCTCTGAAATAAATAAAAAACCTACAGATAGATTTAATTAAAATAAAATTGTACGTAATTTAAGGACAGAAAATACGAAGACATTACAAATGATACCTAGTTACATCAATTTTGTAGAAGATGCAACTAAGAAGGTCGCTGCATACATGACTAAATAGTTCGCATATCACGTCAAGAACACAAATAGTATGTTGTTTTCAATGTTTTATCTTATTTTATATTGTTTGTAGGGACGAGCAATGGTCGCTAAAGTCTTTCACTTTCTTCAAGAAGAATACAATTTTCTCTTTCTTTTTTATGCATACCATACCCGCTCTCGCTGTCACGCACACTTTGACACGTATACAGATATGTGTTTACCACAAGTAAAGCCCACTCGCCATCATAAATTGCATGAGCTATACCATCATGTGAGGGGCCTGCCAAGTTTTTTGACTTACATAAAAGGAGTTTTTTTTGTCTAGTTGATATAAAATCTCTGACATGTAATCATAACGTAAATAATTTATTTATTCAAGAATACTGTGAATGTGTCAACTGAGTGTGTCCTTTACAAAATAGCATTCAGAGTTACACTCTGGCCCTCGAAAAATCCGCAAAAAAGATACCCTGAGAAATGCCCTCCAGCCACTTGGCTCCCATGCCTATAATCCCATGAAATGAGCTTCTGATCCCACCGTTACGGTGACGCTCATGGCCACACAGAGAAGATTACGTGATCTCACCGGCGATGCTCATGGCACCTCAGTAATAGAGCGACTCTTTGAGCATCACCGGTGGAATCAGTCAATTTCTATGGGGCGTGAGAGCAATACTACTGTACTGTGTACTGTATGGTGGACAGCCAACGAGTTAAAAAACATAATTTACTAACCCTTTTAAAAAAACAATGAATTACATAGGCACCAGATACAATTTGCAACGCACACCGGATAATAATAATAAAAAAAGAAACAAAATTTGCATCTCCACAAATATACTTGGAAGCAAAGAAATCGAGCCACTTTCTATGGTAATTCAGTACTAACTGGCTCGATGTCTTTGCTCCCAAGTTCATATAGATACTCTACTTTGCTATAGTGGTAGATGGAGTAAGAAGTCCAACTAGCCCACTAGTACCATAATTATACGTTGTTATCGCGTCGGTAAAAACCATTTGACAGTACTAAAAGATTATGACAAATAGGCAATAACAGAGGTGACAGTCGTATCGAGTCGTTTATACCTACGAGTTCAAAATGTAATAATTTTCTTTCTAATATCTTCCTTCCGTACTTGACATGATCAGTAGTACATATTTAAAAAGATTAGCTGCGCAATCCTAACGTCTACCTCTTCAGTTTCTTTTCGTGCTACTTTAGACATTTGTCATTCTTATTTGATTTGATATATACAACAACAAAAAAAATCAGTGTAAATGGAATACATACATTCAAAAAGTTAAAACTAATTTTGGAGATAGATACAGGGTTTTTTTTATATTATTCAAGTTGACACGTTAACTAGGCGTTAGGTAGGCGTTTACTCAGAGTAAGACAAGTTTGATTGACCTTTTCCAGCAAAAATGTTGTGCTACTTTTGAAGAACTTCTTAGATGCTTACAATGTATAGGCAGAATAATCCGGTTATACTAAACAGACCTTCTGTGATATGTGTTATTTAATAGAATTGTTTCTGCTCCTGCGATAAAGATGTATGACCATAAAGCATATATCCCTACCGGTGAAGACAGCCTGGCAGGAATAAGTGGAACAGAAGCTAAATCATATTATAGTTACTAGGGTAAGAATATTTGGTAGCGATCTGTGGTTCTAGAATGCATGGAGTCGCTATTTCTTATTATTATATCCATACTACCTTGATTTTAACCTTCAGTATTGTCAAATTTCAAAATTAGTTAATTCATTTAACAGTTGAACTAAAAGCTGATATATGTGTATACGTGTCGATATTTGAAATTTGACGTAAATTTCATATTAGTTTTGTACACCATTACATGCAAGATGAGCTTTACTTAAGTTTTTTACCTATATGTGTACAGAATAATTAGGAAACAGCAACTCCATGGATTCTAGAAACACGGTATGCCACCAAAATTCTAACCCTGAAAATAACATAATATTTAAATGTTTATCCACCTGTATTGAATGAAAGTCACAGGTGATGTAGTCGACTACTGTTACAAAGACATGTATTCACTTTGTTGAAATAAGGTTCAAAGTGTATACATACCTGTAGTCGACTACCGCAGCAGAGAAAGGTAGGTTACCTCTGCAAATTACCTAACAGGAGGGTGGTTACACTTCTCTACAGCTGATTGTACATGTCATGCCGTAGAAGTGTCGAAGCCTTTCTTACCATTACATTTCCTTAGACAATAGGTAATCTTAAATAAATTACCCCGTTGCACCAAAACTGCACTTTATCCCAGTGTAATAAGAACTTCATAACATATACAGGGCGTCCCACGGCCATGCCACATGGAAGGAAAGTACCTTAAATATTGTAGATGGAACATTTTACTGAAAGAAGACATTATTTGAATTTAAAAAACAATTTAAACTGCATTCATAGATATTTAAATAATTACATGGTTGAACCGGGAATCGAACCCGTGACACGAGAAAAATATTTACCCTGTAACTTTATCATACCGATCGAAAGGCTTCATCATAAGGATTATTTTTTGTTAAATAACATAGTGTCAAATAAAAGGAAGACCATGAATTTTAACATTTTTAATACAAAATTAATCAATTTATCAAATGCTCAAAATGAGTTGAATACAAAGTCGCACTCTTTTGATTATTTCGCTCCCTGTCGATTTTTTGATCTTGTTGTGGTGGATATTTAGAATAATACGTCTCAGTTCTGTTTGTAGCTCGTGGACACTTTCATACTGGTTCTTGTAAACTAAATTTTTGACATAACCCCATAAAAAAAAATCTAACGGGGTTAGATCTGGGCTTCTCGGGGGCCATCTTATTTGTCAGGATACGGCTCAATTTGTTGCGTACAACCAGGTACCTATTAATTACGTATCTCTTTATCATTTTATCATGCACTTAAATTATAATAGGGAAATGATGCGTACTTCTCAAGTGGGTACATTTATTAGTAATAGGTATTTATGATAATGTCAGTTGTATGTCCTTACGGCAATGTCAGCATTTCATTTTTCTGAACAAAATTTCGCATCAAATGTTAAAATTCATGGTCTTCCTTTTATTTCTGACACTATGTTATTTAACAAAA
Source organism: Acleris sparsana (assembly GCA_923062465.1). Taxonomy (NCBI): domain Eukaryota; kingdom Metazoa; phylum Arthropoda; class Insecta; order Lepidoptera; family Tortricidae; genus Acleris; species Acleris sparsana. Next base: position 4,599,355 of record OV281288.1, read on the forward strand.
AATAATCCTTATGATGAAGCCTTTCGATCGGTATGATAAAGCTACAGGGTAATTATTTTTCTCGTGTCACGGGTTCGATTCCCGGTTCAACCATGTAATTATTTAAATATCTATGAATGCAGTTTAAATTGTTTTTTAAATTCAAATAATGTCTTCTTTCAGTAAAATGTTCCATCTACAATATTTAAGGTACTTTCCTTCCATGTGGCATAGCCGTGGGACGCCCTGTATATGAGAGGATTATTTCGGTATATTTTCACAAGGGCTCTATTCTACTTGGCAAAATCATTGTTTAAAACTCAACCGCTTTTACAGTCTACAGTCAGTGACGTTAACAATACGATATGTCAAAAACAATATAGTTTTAATGAGTTGTAGTCCCAGGGCCATATTCTGCCGCTGTCGCGGTGCATAAAGCATCCGTCACTCTCGCACTCGCAAATTGGTCAGAAAGTGACAGATGTTATATATCCATCGATAAAACACCAAAATAGGCCCGCAGATTTAAATAGTTAGATCGGTTCCCCTAAACTGATTAATTCCGCGTAGCCAACTTTCCATTTTTCCCCATTAACATTTTTTACCAATCGATTTATTTGTATGTATTCTTTCGATAAGTTCTTATAAATTATCCGACAATATACGATGTCATGCCATGTGCCACACAAGTAAGTGTTAATTAAATTATTCGAATCTATTTAACTACTGCTTAAGATCGCTTCGGCTTCTGTGATATCTTCTGTGGCGGCGGCGGAGGCTGCGGTGCCCTCATAGGGCGGTCGGGGGGTAATTTCTTATCCGGCCAGAGTCTATGTATATAGTCTATGACTTCTGTAACCAAAGATTAATTAATAATTACTATCACAAAGATCAATTATCAGAAATTAATTTAGCTGTGTGTATGTGACTGAGGCAGAAATGTATAAATAATTTAACATCATTATAAGATTATCGTATCCTAAGAGGATTATCGTTTGTTGCCCCCCACTGGGCTAACTACCTCTATCTTTCCTCCTTGTCATTTGTATGACACTGTGAGTTAAACTAGGTCGTTAAAGAAATGGAGTATAATAATGATTGACTACTAATGATACTGTTTTACTGTTATAGTTTGTGTCCATTGAAATTGCCAAAGATGTAAACAAACTAGTACGGTTGACACATAACCCCAAATATTCATCAAGCGTGTTTTTATTCCAAATATTGTAGCATTAACAATTATTTAATGTTAAACTTAATGTAAAAGTAAAGATCTAGTGGATAAATCACTGCCAAGACCTCACTTGATCTTAAAAAAAAGACTTCTTATAAAATGGTAGGTAGATCAGTCCAACTGTATTCGGCTTTTGGTTTATAATATTGTAGGGCGCCGACTTCAGTTGGAGTGACCTACCTACCATTTTATAAAACGTTATTTTTTGCAGTTGTGCTTTAAACTTTTATTTTATGTTATACTCTTTGTGATCCTATTTATGCTGTTATGTAGTCCCACTTCTCAGCAACGCCGCGGGAATGTCATATTTAAACCTAAATGTGCTCACTCATAGTCGCTCAAATATCTTAATCGAGATATCTTATCGCAACCCTTCAAATAGGTACCGTTAAGGAGTTCCGGTGGCCATCTGTGATCTTCATCATCAGTTACACTTCAAAAGTACTTTTCAAAAGCAAATGCACGAGTAACAGTGAAAAATACCGAAATCGCTATAGGTATAATATTTCAGGAGTTACCTTGATTTCATCAGATCCTAACATGTTGACGATGAGACCAACTAGAAAGTATACCCATTCAATAAACGAAAAAAAAAACAAATCGGTGTAGTGGTGTTCGAGTAATCGGGGAACATACATATAGTAAATATGGTGAACTAGTTCATTTAGTTGTGTTTACATCTTTTCCAATTTCTAATGGCACAGACTATAGGTATATCATTGTCATTACTACTGAGTTTGATGGATCTCCCGGCCTTATCGAATGAGGGCCCCGGGAACAGGTTGACCAGTAGATCGATGATATCCTGATCAGGTTTGAGATTGTTATGCTTCATGAAGCTAACAAACTCATTTTCCATCACGAAGTCTTGTTCCGGGTGCTCCTTCTGTTGACGCATGAAGTACAAGCTGCAAGAACGAATATCAATTAAAGGCAAAAAAATAAGTTGCTAATGACATGGGGTGCCGTTTAAATTGCATAAATTTAAAATATACATAGGGTTTTTTTTTCTTTGCCCCGGGGCGACTTGAACAGCTGCTACCGCGGGAATTTGGCGTTTCCACAATGAAGTGATTTCGCCAGTGTCAAGTATATATAAGTATAAATCAATATAGCAATAAAACACAATCCAATCTTCTCTAGGAAGATTGGTGGCAACGTTGTACGGTGATATGTAGGACAGAGGCCAAGATAGTTTTAACCTCTGTACCACTGCGAGTCCTCTTGAAACGAGAAGTAAGATGCCAGGATACACGAAATAAGTCCAAGTCTTCTATCACTATGCAAAACGAAGGCATTTAAAGTACAAATAAATATAAAAAAGAACTTTGAACACTTAAATACACAAAAATAAAACTAAAACAAATTACACATCCGCCATCTTTTGACGTTGCAAATGGCCTCCATATAGGAGTTTACGGGGGCGAAAAATCGATCTGTCAAGTTGTCATCTTCGGGAAATTTCGTTTACAACCCGAGCGACGCTCGGTCTTCAAGGTACTTCATTTAACTATGTTCGAAAAACATAATAAACAAAGCATAAAAACAAATTGCATAATTTTATCAGGCATACGATCAAATAACACAACACTCATCCATCATAACGATAATTTCTTCTTACTTGGTTAGGTTAGGTTTAAACTGTGACCACATTATTTTATTAGTAATCAAAAACATTAGAAATGTCTAATTTATAATCTATAAACAATATGATTTAAGAAATTATGCAATTATTTGAAAAACGCTGCTATCGAGGCGCGCGTAAACTAGGTATCTCCATCTCACGTTCAATAATTTGTATTCCCTAGGCAAAAAAGAGAACGCAAACGTAAACGAAGTGGCCGAAACGATATATCTTCAGGGGCTCTATTTTACTGCGTAAAACTATATTGCAATTGATATGTTATCGTATTCTCAACGTTGCGATAGCTTATTTACTAGACAGTAATGGCGGCTAAGTTAAAAAATGAAACGGGATACATTTTGCTAAACATATTTTTTCAAATTAAAAGGCAGAGAACCGTGTGCTTGTAATACCTAAAATCCAATTTCGACTGCGTTTAGCGCGTGACAAAATGTGGCTAAAACATCCGTCACTTTCAGACAAGTATTTAGTGACGCCCGCTGGAATGAATGTTTTTATTTCCTATATAAAATGAACGCATCACACCTTATGTCAACCTTGCACTTCTTTATGCTCCGAGCGAAGATATAATCGAGCCTCTTCAGCACGATGGGTCGTATTTTGGGGATAGGGATTTCATAGTCGCGTTCCACTCTGTCGTAAGTGACGGTTATTTCCTTGCGAAAGGGCAGATTCTTGATTTCTTGTAATACCTACGAAAGAGACATCATTGTTACATCATCATCTACTACAATACCTCGTACCAATGCTAAGTCTTTCACGGCACACTCTGTCCAATTATGGAATGGGCTTCCACCGTGCTTGAGGCAATCTGGATCTGTCGGTTTATTAAAGGAAAGGTTAAAGAAGCTGTGGTTAAATGAACAAGATGAGTCGTGAGTGTTGGTCCTTTGCTCTGTTTAGTATATTTTATTACCTATGTATGTATTTTATTAAAGCAAATATTATTACTGTTTAATGTCTGTGTTCGGATGTATGTATCTTACTTTTATTTTTCTGTTATTTTGTAAATTTGCCTATCCTCTTGCATTGTCCTTGCGTATTCTACTGGAAGAGATCCCATATGGGATAAGTTCGCCTATGTCCATTATATATAGTGATGCAAAGTGTTTTGTAATTGTTTATGTGCAATGAAGAGTTTACATACGTACATACATACATACCTACAATATAGAAGCAAGGTAGGCAAAACCTACGTAGAATACAGGCTAGCTCTTTTAAGCCTTTATAAGGTAGAGGCGATTTAGCGACATATATACGAGTATCATCATTCATCACTCAATCACTTCTGTCATCAGCACCTGAGTGCGATTTGTTTGCGAGTCGATGGCGAAGCGTATGTCATGAGTGCCTGAGGTATTCTGAGGCGATGGAGGGCAGTGGCATTTGTATATGAAAGTCTGTTTTTTTTTTTTTTCTATAAGCTAGTATTAGTCTTGGTGTTAACTGTAAGGCTGTAAAATATTGTTTGAAATAAATTAATAAATATATGATACATTACGCACAAAAAATAACTTGCTTTTAAATGATTCCCTAGGTACTACTAGGTAGTGTCAAACATGAAACTGTATTAGAATTGTACGTAGCGTAACTGTATAACTGAGGTCTTACAAAAGGTTAAGAAAATAGGCATTCTCTGCAAGTAACGAATTTAAGCGTTTTCCTTACTTTCGCTTACAAAGGTTGGTACCCCTGTCCGGCTCCGATGTGACTTATTATGTTAGAGAGAAGTCTAAAATGACGGACACGTATTTTTTTTTAAGGATACCCAATATCAAACTATTACGAGAAATCGTCCTCGAAAATATTGAACCTTCTGTACCGAGTTTTGTTCAAGCAAATATGTACGTAAAACTGAGTTTAAATAAATATAAATTTGTTTTATGTTCTTCTAAATACGTTTGCTCACTCGCTTATTGAATGCACAACATTTCACTTTCTGGAAGCTAAGCTTAGCTATCTTAGTTTGGCTAGAAGAGACCACGTCTCCTTCCCCTTTGTACATCTTATTTATTGTTTTGTTTTGCTTTTTCTATAATAAAGTGTTTATACGTAGGTACATATTTACATTCGATCTATTTTGACAAATCAAAAATACCGACCTCCCGAAAAGTCTTAGTAACTAGAACACCATTCATGACAAGGTTCACCAAGCCCATTGTTTCTATATAAAATGGCGTTAGGAGAAGCAAAGCGTCTTTGGGCCGTATAGGGTTGAATGAGAGATCCAGGGTTTTCAATTTTTTGGATTTTTCTAGCCCCTTGGACAATGATTTAGCTGCCGAACGTCCCAAACTGAAAAAAAAAGTATTTAAAGATCATGATACACTAATGGAGCCAGAGCCAGTAACCATAATTGAAAATTAAGTCGCTCCTTTGTGACGATTGGGGCCGTTCACACAGACCGGCTCGGAGAGGAGAACACATTTTTTTCACGTTGGAAACAGAGTTTTGAGTCATTGTGATAAGGTTTATTTTTGCTTATGTACTTCTCTATCATTAAGAATGGTTGAAAGCGCTTCGTGTGAAATAAAAACGGGAGCCGACCGGCTGCTTGACGTGCTCGTGGCCAATTCCAAGCGTATACGAGCGGGTCTGTATGAAAAGAATAGCGCAGGCCGATGCTCTCCGAGCCGGTCTGTCTGAACGGACCCTTAATCATACACAAGTTTGAAAAAGGAACACGTTTTCAAAAGTTGCTGATAGAATTGAGCATTTACTCGAGCATTCTATTCTAGCGAATGTGCTCAAGGCTATCCCCTCGAATCACCGACACTCGTTTCAGTTCATCGAAAGCAAATTTCTGCTGAAACCGTATTGATTTTAGTTTGTCTTAACACGTTCACGAACACAGCACTATCCTTTAAATTAAATGATATGGCAGAAAGAAATAATAGTACATTGTGTACTAAGGGTGGTAATGTGTATTAAGTTTTGGTGTAATTACGAACTCCGGCCACCGCCGTCGGGCCATATCACGAGGGTCTTTACGTCTCTCGACGTACTGTCGGTGAACGTATTGAAAAGCATGGGCTACGTCCTACGTAGATTATGTTAGGATAGCCCTATAACCAAATATAACTCCTACACCTGTAATTAAATTTCGGCGAAGTAAAACATTATTATGAAATGAGTTTCGGTGATTTGAAATATCTCTGAGTACGATACTCAGTCACTTTGTATTGAATTACCATAGAAAGTGACCTGTTTTAATTGCGAGTGTATTTTAACGTATAGTCAATGGAAGATAACAAGTCAGTTCCGACACCTGACCTGTCATTCCAGCAAAAATTATAACCTCATACCCAAGAATAGGTTCTTAATTGTACTGTGATCACACGGGGTGTTTCTTATCTTTCTTTAACCATAAAACGATCGGGAAATTAGTTAGTTGTTAGTTTAAAGAACCAAGAAGTTCCCTTTTGCTCCTACATTGTATTTTTTGTTCTGTACAAATATTAATTTGTCAATTCGTTTAACAGTTTACTTCCATACATTTACACAATACTAAAGGTCAAATAAAATTCAAGGTATTTATAATAATTAAGAAATAGCGACTCCATTGATTCTAGAACCACTTATTATAATAATAGCGAAGTTTTCACAACGCTAACCCTAGGTTTTACTTTACCGGTTATTGCTGAGGTTTAATAATTCCAAGTTTTTAGTCTTCACTAAATTTTGTAAACGGCGTCCCGAGACTGTCAGGTTATTCCACGATAAATCAAGCTCGACGAGGTTCTTGTTCTGATGCAGGCAGCTCATAAGGGCATCGCAACCTGAAGAATGTTTAATGAAATGTAAAGATGTAACCATGTTCACCGCAACCTTATGTAGAACAAGCAGCAGTGTAGAGGTAAAACCGCTGGTAAAATGATTAACATAACCAGGAGACCTAATATGGCTGCGTTTATCGCATGACAAAATGTAGATAAAACATCCGTCACTTTTTGACACGTATATAAGTAAAAGAGTGATGGATGCTTTATCCACAAGATTTCACGCGATATACGCAACCATACTAGGGCCGCAGAGTTCGGAGTTTTCATAGCACGATGAGACTAAAGCGAGATATGGAGTCGACATTTCTATTAAAACTCACGTCATAATCAGACTCATACCCAAAGATTTATTGCATTCTATAATTTGATTATTTATCTAAATAAAAGACGATCGTTTTAAGGGTTTTTATCTTAATGCCGTTAAAATAAAAATAAACATGTTTTTATTATTAAAGTAATGTGATCATGAGCAGACCTCGGAATATACAGGGCAAAATTAAATGACAGCTAGGGATCGCCTATATCGATGCGTAATCGTATAGTTATGATCGCTCCAAGTTTTGTTTGTAAAAATATATTTTATTGAAGGTATGCAAATGAAACAAATGTTGTTCTTTATTTTAAAAAGATATTTGAACCTTCACTCATCGTCATTTGGGGATAAGACAGCCGGTGTAATGACTAGCATAGAGGCATTCCATCTTCGTCCTCAGGGTTGGCAACGCAATTGCAGTCTTAGGCTTGCAGTATTGTGAATGCGAATGTCTATGGGTCACAGTTTCCACTTACCATCAGGTGGCCTATGTGCTCGTTTTCCTTATCTATGCCATAATAAAAAGAAAAATATTTATACACTATAAATACTTCGTTAATCAACAAAAAAACGCATATTAGTCGAAAATATGCTTCAAAATCGTACTAATATTGCAAAATTATTATAGTGGCGAAAGTTTGTGTGTTTGTTTGTTACTCCTCCACGTTGCTACAGCTGGACGGATATACATATTCATAGGTTATATAGATACTCATAGCCAACTTTACATCTCAGAAAATTAAAAAGTTCCCGTGGGAATAACGATAATCGAGAACTACGCGGACAAAGTCGCGGGCAAAAGCTAGTACTCTATAAAGGGCACCATTGACTGACAATCAGCCGACTGATATTGGCCTGTTAGTATCATCGTATCAGAACACAAACTACCATTTTTTCTCATGGTTTTGGACTGTCAGGCGACCTGGCCCTTATTTCACCATCTTGAGAATGACATGTGACAGGTGACTATATGGTATACAATTCAAAATTTCAATTATATAAGCTGTGCCGTGTGACGCAGAAATGCCCTCTGTCACCTGTCATTGTAAGGATGGTGAAATTAGGGGTCTGACATGAAACTGCAGGTAAACTGTTAGTCTATGGGAGCCTTAAGGAAAGTCACTGTCACGTTGTGAGTATGCATAGTCCATGAATAAAATTGAAAACATACTTACTTCGTCCATCGTACAGTTGGTTCCACGACAGATTTAGGTGAGTCAATGTACCATTGAACTCAAGTACCTCGGCCAGCAACCTACTGGAATTCGCACCCAAATTGTTGTGGCTCAGATTTAGCCTATTAAAAAAACGGAAATGTCAGATCAATCAGAATACATGCTCGGCCGATAGGTAGTCAATCCTGAAACATACTAAAATCATGAAGCTTCGGAATATATAAATCAAAGTATATGTATCGTCATTTTTTAAATGTTTTCTGATACCTCGTCGAATGTTCTTAAATTTAAAAAAAAATGTAATTAAAATAGGAAAAGTCACAAAAAACCAACGGGGCGAAGCCGCTGGCAGGCCGCTAGTAAAATAGTTTTTTTTTGTGAGATAGAGAAGGCCAACGAGCACACAGGTCATCTGATGGTAAGTGGAAACTGTGACCCATAGACATTCGCATTCACAAGACTCCAAGCCTAAGACTGCAAATGCGTTGCCAACCCTGAGGACTAAGATGGAATGCCTCTATGCTAGTCATTACACCGGCTGTCTTATCCCCAAACCGGACACACAACAAAGCGAACACTGCTATTTGGCGTTAAGTTAATGGATAAGATGGTGGTAGCGATCCGGACGGACCGTGCACAGGGTCCTACCACCCGCAAAACCATTCCGGCAATCCTGACACATTGCACAACCGAAGTTTCTGAATATGGACAATGTTGACAGCAGTCAAACAATGCAACAAATAAGTTGGGCATTGTTTTACTGCTGTCATCAATGTCAATAGTCAGAATCATCATGGTCGTGCAATGTGTCAAGAATGTAGTTAGAGTGGAGAAATAGCCTTTTTTCAGCTCAGATAGTTGCCCCAATAGCAGGCAGAATGTTAGTAAGGACAAAGTAGTAAAGATTAATTTACACACTTTTAAAAAAGTTTTTTTTCACTCTACTATATTTTCTTTCAGTGTACTATAATATGTATACTTTAGAGGCTTGGAAATACTATATTTGCACAATTCATCGTTGCCAACCCTACTCAGATCCCAACTACCATCAGGTAATAAACCCCTAATATGGCGCGTGTTTACTAGACAAAACGTGGATAAAGCATCTAAGAAGCTGAACCTAGACATTTGAAAATTGACGGGTATTCTCTCTTGTTAGGTACCCCGAGGGAGGAGTGCACTAGTATAAGTATTTTTTCCCAAAATCGGAAGCAATAGGGGGAGCAGCGAAGAACTATTTATTATAATACATACCACTTTGATTTTAATCCGCTAGACCAATTTAAATGAATTTTGGTACGGAGGTTATATCTGCTATGAGAGCGTTACAAACAAGCAAATATTAGTAGGTATGGAATAACCGAAGTAAAAATGTATTTAGTTCATTTTGAAATATAACCATACTGAAGGTCAAAATCAATTAGGAAATAGCGACTCCATGGATTCTAAAGCCACAATATGCCACCAAAATAGTAACCCTAGTAATAAGTAAGCTGTAGCTCTTTAAAATAACTTGCCTCTTTATAACACCGCCTCTTTCGATGACACTGGCCACGTGTTGAAAGCCCTCGTCTCTTAACGCGTTAGAGGATACATCCAGGACTTGCATGGTGCGGTTACGCAGATGCGGAACGAGTCTTTGAATGCCAGAGGGTCCGATCCTGAGGTTTTCACGACATTAGCTGGTATAGATAGCAAATACAAACTATAATATTTTAAGAGGCCAGCTATATTCCATAACCATTTTTTTTTAGTCATAATGTGTTTAAGGTCATAATCATCGCAAATAGTCATAACGTATTTTTTTTTAGTAAATCAACCTTACGATGATTTCCGATTTTATAGTTGAGTATATGTAACATCTTAATCATGGCAAACCTATTTCAATAAATGTTGTGGCTTTAGAATAAACAGCAATTATTTGAATTTGAAGCTGCCATCAAGGCTCGCGCATCTCCATCTCACATTCTTCGCGCGGAAGAACATGAAGCCATCCCTTTACATTCTTGTGTAGGAGTAGCACCATAGGTGGCCTTTTAAATTAATTGGAAACCAAAGTATGGGTTTACAGAGACAGTCTTTATTTGAATTACTATCAAGTTGGAAAATTTCTGCAATGTAATGAATAATAATATTATCAAAATAGAGTTGCAGCTTAGTAGTTTAAGTAATGGTCTCCCTGCAACGCCGAATCAAGCCGACCAGAGCGACGCCTTTTCACTCTTACTGCACGGACATAAAACTTTTTCTTACCGACTCAAGCCGGTTCGACGTCGATAGAACTGGGGAGACCCTTAACTTCCTGGTTACCTACATTGAAAATAACTAAACAATTACATCGAAATGTTGAAATGCAGTTTCAGCCGCAATTTTGCAAGTCAAATTGCCGACTGGTTGCTTTTCCACGGGCAACTTTAACGGCACTGTACAGAAGGCAATAGTACGTAACTGTCTTAGGTATTCTAATATTGTGTAATAGAATGAGACATCCGTATTGTAAACGGGCAATTATAGGTCAATAGAGGTTTGCTTGGCAGCTAAGCGAAGCGCAAGGCGAAATCCACCAATGAGGTTACTTCATTATTCCTAGCTTCGCGTATATCACACATCCAATTGGTGGATTTTAAATATGTATACTGTTTTTATGAACCCGACTTTTGTCACTTTAATCGCTGTGACAATTTGTATATGGCTGTTTAAAGGATAAAAAAGATAAAATAAATTTATTCAGTAAGTAGGCCGCTCGGGCACTTTTACACGTCAAGAATCTACCAGCGCTTCCCAAGAGGAGACCACTGCTAAGAAGAAACGCCGCAAGAAACTCAGCAGTCAGTCATTTTTTAAACATATTTCATATTACAATGGTACTACTTAGTCTAGCATTATATAAAGCTACCAATATTAAATTAAATATAATATCAAATACATGTGTAGTTCAGCAGGAAAACATGCCAAAAATCTTACGGAAGAGATAGAGAGAGAAAATAAAAAAGAAAAAATAGAATCAACTACTTATGTGTGTATGAGATGGTGCAAGATGACCACATAAAAGTTACGATATGATTTCCTGCATTAACGGTGTCCCCTAGACAAGAATAAACATGACATTAATTAGATACGGAACTAAAGGGTATACATATTTATGAACTATGCTGTATACCTAACCAAAACTGCTAGTAAGTTGAGCAAAATCCACCAATCGCATGTGTGATATACGCGAAGCTAGGAATAATGAAATAACCCCATTGGTGGACACACACTGTAAGACGTCTGTAAATACCATGGATGCAATAAATTGTTTATAATTATGATTATAATCCTCAAGCTCACCTGCACTGAGCCAAAATGAGTTCGTCCAACACTTGGTTGTCCTTCAGCAACTCCCCGAGGTGGTAACAAGCGTCGTTCGTTAGGTAGTTGGAGGTCAAGTCGAGTCTCTTCACAACTCTGTTGCAGGCCAGAGACAGGCTCATCGCTCGTATGGCCACTGGGCTAACTCCGTAATACTGAAATTGTCAGATTCGTTAAACCCCCTGCACACTGTCAATATTCTACACTGTCAATTTATCTTCTCAACTTGAATTGTCCAGTGTGTAACGTCCACAAAATCTGTTTTCTTTATTATTATTTGTACGTCTTTACCAATCACGGGACTACGGGAGTCCCGGACCTTTGGAAGGCGTACATGAAGCCGAAGTCAACACGCAGAGGCCCTTTATTATTAAGAGTTTGAATTAATATACAGATTTATGAAAAACTGCTCGTTTATTGTAATTAATCTTACAGAACTTATGAACCGACTAAATAGAGGTGTCGTGAGGTTATTAGGTGGGTATACTTTGTATCATACCTTTAAATTTATTTCTTTCTGAACAAGCGAACGGTGGAACTTCCTGACTGGCATAAGATTCATCTCCTCGCACAAATGCAGATATAAGTCTTGCCCATCATCGTTGTATTCACGCTTGGGCTCTGCACACACCGACAAAACACTACATATATATACATATTACAGACGACGCAGTTGTCCTAGTTGGTAGTGACCCTGCCTACGAAGTTAGTGGTCACGGTTCAATTCCCTGTAAGGGTAAATTTTTGTGTGACGAGCACGAGTCTATCTTTATGAGCATGAGATAAATATACGTACGTTTATCGACGCGTAGTAGCCATAGATCGGCACTTAAGTCCCTGTGATAATTCGTATACGGCAGTTTGATCATGACATTAAATAGACAAGGTACTAAGTGTATACATATTCATGAACTCGACTGCACAAGCCTAGAGCGTAGTTTGAGACTAGGTCAAATCCGTTCGTGACACTCCCATGACCCGCGGGCGACGGCGCGCGGCGGGGGCCGTCCAGGGATGTTACACGTACCAACTTGTTGGTACACATACCAGTTTTTAGTGTCACGTACCATGTACCAAGACTACTCGGTCCTTGTACGCAAAAATATATGATATAAAACTTTATTATAGCAGCAGTCTTGATAAATGCTTACCATTTTTTGTCAATTGACTTACTAGATTTAAATCCGAAATGCAATATAATATCAAAAAGAAAGGTTCAAGTGATATTTCTTCGGTGCGTCCGATAATTACTGCCCTCTATTAACGGTACACGAAATCAAAATATTGATTTTTTTCACTAGGATGCGATTTCCGACACAGTTTATAGCAGCGCCGCGGCGGAGCATAGGGGTACTAGTTTTTCGTTGTCAATACCAGCTTTCAGCCAGCTCGGTACAAGGATTTCCGAGTGGCCGTCTAACATCCCTGGGGCCGTCTTACAGAAGCGGCAGTCGGCCCCCGTCGCTGGTGGCGGTAACTTGTGTCCATGAGCGTGGCCGTACATAACAAAACCTACACGAGATTACTACGCATAGATGAGTCCGCCGATAGGCAAAGTTATTGGAGGTCAAGATAAACAAATTGTATAATGTATACAGCTGTTATAAAAAAACGTAAGGAAGATCCAACTTAAGCAGAACATCAAAATTATGTTAATTCTGATATTTTGCGGGTGGTAGGACCTTGTGCAGGGTCCGTCCGGATCGCTACCACCATCTTATCCATTAACCTACCGCCAAACAGCAGTGTTCGCATTGTTGTGTTCCGGTTTGGGGATAAGACAGCCGGTGTAATGACCAGCATAGAGGCATTCCATCTTAGTCCTCAGGGTTGGCAACGCATTTGCAGTCTTAGGCTTGCAGTCTTGTGAATGCGAATGTCTATGGGTCACAGGTTCCACTTACCATCAGGTGGCCTGTGTGCTCGTTTGCCTTCTCTTTGCCATAAAAAAAAAAAAGCTCTTATTATGACAGTGAAGGAAGTCCATAAAACGCAAAAAGAAGGGTGTTTATGTATCACTTTAACCGCTATGTGTGTTTGTATCTGTCTGTGGCACGGTAGCTCTTAAACAGGTAAAATGATATGGATGCATTTTTTGAATTAGAAAACAGGTTTTCTATCGGTTCTTTTTAAATAAATTACATGAAAATCAGTTGAGCCGTTTAGGAGATATCTGTGCTCTGAAAGAAGGGGTCACAATTTTATCAGGTTTTTATCAATCGATTTAAGTATAGAGTTATTTCAAAAATATTTTTACCTGGTAACTTCAGCGCTTGTATGATTCCAGGGTCGGGAACCGGAGGATACTCGTAATACAAGTGTCTGCGGACTGAGCTGTCTGAAACTGCAATGTACTCGGTACATATCTCCCCGGTCCCTGGGTCATACTTCCCCAGTTGGTAAGCAGCAAACTGTGATATAACAATTAGATAGATTAAAGACGGTATTCGCATTATAGCCCCTCTACACGGCGGGTCATGGGCGAGCGTAAGGGTAAGCAATACGTTAGACTCTAACGTAGAATATGTTGCTCACTCTAACGGTTAGAGTGAGCAACATATTCTTACATATCACTCTTACGTATTGCTCTGTCCTTTACGCTCGCCCAAGTTCCGCCGACGTGTAGTGGGGCGATTAGAATATGCATGGCTTTATATATAATACAAAATTAGAGATCACCAAAAGTGAAATTAAAATTAAAATCAGCCGAGAAATGCGGTTATACAAGAATGTAAAACTGCTAATTAGACTGCAATTAGGCAGAAAGATCCAATATGCACAGTGACGTCATGTAACAGTTCGGCCATATAAACTCAATGTTAAATTCTGTTTTCTAGAAAGACAGGAACAAATATTTGTTGGCCTATATCTATCTAGTTAATAATATTTATAGATATTCAAAAAATATGTTTTCAACTTTTTTTTACATGAATTAGCTTAAATTGAAGCTGTAAAAAGCTTATATTCCCTATTAGCAAGCTGAAGTGGCAGTGGACCGGTCATGTCTGCCGCAGATCTGACCACCGTTGGAGTCGTCGTGCTCTTTGGTGGAGACAGACGCCCTGGGGCTGGTGGAGAAATATACGCAGATGGGCCGGTGTAGGTTGGATGAGAGAAGCTGAAGATCGGGAGCAGTGGCGTGCATTGAGGCCTTTGTCCAGCAGTGGACTAATACGGGCTGAACTGATGATGATGATGATGATGATGAAGCCTATGAATAAACGTAGCGACACTTGTCTAAGTATCTCTAATCGTTTCTGAATTGCCCATAATGCTACTGCTAATATACTGACCTGGATTGATCACACTGTATTATTACATTATAAAGAAGAATAAACGATAAAGCATATTTATTCAGATATCCCACTAATAGATACTACACTAGAGCAAAAAAAACGGGTCAGTGTGCGTTTTTCATTCTAAAGAGGCTATTTCGAAGCCTGTGTTCCTCGCCAGGGAATGCTTTTAGTGAAATCTAATCATGGATACCCCGAGCATCGATACAGGACCTCCAGAGTACCTAGGATACCCAACTGAATGAATAGGCGGTTATTACTGGAGTAGTGCATGTTCAGAAAAACATCTAAAATGGAAATAAAATGTAAGGAAATCCAAATGCAGACCCAAACTCTCCCGCTGTGGTGTTAACTGATTGTGCGATCAGTTAGGTATCTTAAGAAGTTTTGACCTCCTCTATTGAACCTCGGAGTTTCCACCATTAAACCTCTCTCAAAACAACCCCTGGCGAGGAACCAAGGCTTCGAAATAGTCTCGTTTGTATGAAAAACGCACTCTGACCCGGTATTTTTGCTCCTGAGTGTATAAATGCGAAAGATTTTGTGTAACAGTTTGTAACTTCACGCTGCATAGGCTGGATAGATTTGGATAAAAGTAATGGAGATAGTTACCCTGAATTAACACATGGGCTTTCATCCTGCAAAATCAATCTTCCCGAGACAATAACGATAGTCTAAATCCCCCGTATAGTCTATATACATACATACATACATAACGTCACGCCTTCATCCTAGAGTGGGGCAGACAGAGCTACAGAATTACCAACAACTCTAACAACTTCTTTAGTCTTTGACGACGCGCTGGCCTAGTTGGTAGTGACCCTGCCTACGAAGCTAGCGGTCCTGGGTTCAAATCCCGGTAAGTGCAGATGTTTGTGTGATGAGCGCGAATATTTGTTCCTGAGTCATGGATGTTTTCTATGTATTTAAGTATATATTTCTCTATATAAGTATTTATATCGTTGTCTAGTACCCATAGCACAAGCCTAGAGCTTAGTTTGGGACTAGGTGAATTGGTGTGACATTGTCCCCTGATATTTATTTATTTTATTTTATTTCTTGTTAAATCTGTAACAACATAGACTATCTATGTAGTAGATGTTTACAGATGTAGTGAATAATCCTTTCCCATCGTTTTTTGTCGGGTAAGTTCTTATTTATCTTGCTTTCTCAGTCGGGTTATTGATGGATACTGAAGCTAATTGAGAAAGCAAGATCAACTTATCCGACAAAAAACCATGGGAAAGGATTATTCACTACATCCGTACACTGTCTCATGTACTGTCAACCAATTTGATTCCTGCGGTGGCTGTCAAACTGACAGCCATTTTGGAGGGACTTGTCAGATTGGACGCGCGCGCCGGCTGCTGGGTGTAACAGTGAGCCAGTGAGTCCTGTTAGATACCATCTTGTGTACTGTTAATTAAAGACAAAACACCCGCAACTTGGGATAGCCGAATAACTAATTCTTGAAGCAAGTCACGGACAGAAGTTAGTTATTTCTTTATACCTTTGGGGGGACATTTATTGATTCATGTGAAGGAAGGGATGACCATTCGTCCATGGGGGGCTCTTCACTAGACTCAATTTCCAATTGCACAAATAATGTCTCCACCTCCGTTTCCTCCAGGTTTTGATCGCTGAACGACATATTTCTCAAGTTAAGTTCAACTTATTAAGTTTATCCTATAGTTTATTCTTAGCTTAGGAGTTTCACGTAATTAGCTAAGCGTCAGCTTGACAATAATAACTATGATAGTATAGTCAAGTTTTATTTTTTTATGTTGGTAATGCACGCTGCCAGTAAAACGTTGTTTTTGTAGAAGGGCTGTAGATAACCTCTTTACTTCGTGTTTTATCAATTATGGCCCGCTAGCCCGCTAGCGACTTCGCCCCGCTGCAAATTTCCCGGTGGTTTTTTTTCTCTTTCGTACAAACCTTGTCCTGACAATAACGAATACAACAAAAATCAGCCAAATCGGTTCAGCCGTTCTCGAGTTTTGCGCTTAGCAACACATTTAGCGATTCATTTTTATTATATAGATCTCTATATAATTTAATTATTATATAATTATAATATTTACATGTCTATTTGTTTGTTCGCGTTCAAAACTGCTTCAACCTTTGTAATTAATAATATAGAACAGGCGTTTTTCGTGTCAAGGAATCGATCCGCTAAGTGGTTATCATCGGGAAAAATCGGTTTCAACCGCTCCCACGTAGGTACGAGTACAGTCACCAGCAATGATATATTATTTAACATTGACAAGCTAAAATATCTTTTTGCGTCCAATATATACATACCACACGCCTGTAATCCGAGAGTGGGGTAGGCAGAGCAACAGAATTACCTACAACTTAAAAAACTTGTTTATAATTCAGTACCTAACCACATTTGCGCCCAATGTTGGATAATAATAATGTATGTACTAATCCTAGTAATATTATAAATGCAAAAGTTTGTTTAGTACTCTTTCACGCTACAACGGATAGATTGATTGGGATGAAATTTGAAATAGAAATAGCTTATACCCTGAATTACCACATAGGCTACTTTTTATACCCGGATTGTTTTTAAATTCCCAAGGGAATAATGATCATCGAAATCTACGTAAAGTCTGATTGTAGTCGCGTTCTCGGAAACGGCTTCGACGATTGTAATAAAAATTATGCAAAAGGGCTTTTTCGGGTAAAGAAATCATTCTGTCAAATTAATATAAGTGCATTGGAAGTAGCCTCAGCTTCAGCTTTTAATTGGCACTAATTGTTTCACTTCGTCTCTAACAAACATTGTAAAATCAACATAAATAATCAAAATATCCCCTTTTCACCGTTGGCTATGTCCGGTTGACCAAAATGTATATTTCAAAATCAAATTTAAGCAGAGTCGACCACGAGTCGACGGAGATCCGCTATGGCGGAGCTCCTATTTCTGAATGTTTTGGCCCTTCGGGCCGGCTGAAGAACTGACATAACCTAAACCTTCCTCATATTTATGGTACTTATTACTGAGTGTTGGTCAACCGTACCACGCGTGAAGCCCTCAATGTACCAAATGAATAACTGAATAACTATATTCAACTTTAAAGTTCATTAGAAAACTTCATAAAATAATCTGAAAGCGAATTTCTGCAAATTCAAGTTAAGCAATACCTCATGTTCAACCAAATGTTTAGTAATGCATTATGCACTTAATAGTTAAACCGGTACTCGGCACTAACCGCTCTGGACTAATGCCATAGTATAAATAGAAAAGTAGTTCGTCTTCAGCCCTTTAGGTGTTTCTGTTACCTATTGCGGTTCGGTGGAGCCCCCCCCCACTCGGTACCGCAGTACGGTCGAGGCACGCACACATGCAAGCCGGGTTGTACACCTTTGTGATATAGAGTATAAAAAAAAGAAGCTCTTCTCTATCATTTTAGCAATTTCTTTTACCTATATAGTTAAAAATATACTTTTAATTAAATTAGCAGCATGAGCTTTAGGAGAGCTTTAGTTTAGCGAAGATGTATGTAAAACATTGATTTTGTATTACCAATTTGAAGTCACCCTGTATAAAACCGGCTTGGTGCGTCTTGTTGAGTTTGCTTGTGGTGGCTCGCGGTTCGTACGGTCGAGGCACGCACACATGCAAACTGCGCGATATACCTTTGTTTGAAGACGAACTACTGTTTATACTGTGCCGCTCGAGGCTAATGCATTCCCTCTGAACTGCACTCGTGCATGTTTACTTATTCTTGCCTTTTAAATACCAAGAAAGTGTTTTTAAGGTAAGATCTTTTCGCAATTTAGCTCGTGGGTAATGGGATGACTATATCTTAGATACACTTATAATGTATCCTTTAATGGTGATGCAGCATGCTAATAGTTGTTATAAGAGAAGGTATTTTTTTGTGGCATATAGAAAGCAAATGAGCATACAAGCCTGTAAGTAATTGCGATTTACGACCCATAGACATTGGCATTCTCAAAAGCAATCCTAACACTGCATATGCGTTGCCAACCCCTGAGTGCTAATATAGAACCCCTCTAAAGCTAGTATTTACACCGGTTGTATTATCGCTGTACAGGAACAGTAATGCAAACACTGCTTTTGCGGATGGTAGGACCTTGTGGGTTCGTCCGGATCGCTACCACCATTTTATCCATTAACCTACCGCCAAACAGCAGTGTTCGCATTGTTGTGTTCCGGTTTGGGGATAAGACAGCCGGTGTAATGACTAGCATAGAGGCATTCCATCTTAGTCCTCAGGGTTGGCAACGCATTTGCAGTCTTGAACTTGCAGTCTTGTGAATTCGAATGTCTATGGGTCACAGTTTCCACTTACCATCAGATGGCCTGTGAGCTCGTTTGCCTTCTCTATGCGATAAAAAAAAAGCTGGTATTTGGCGGTTGGTTAAAGGAGATGGTGGTAGCGATCCGGCCGGACGCTTCATAAGGTCCTCGCACCAGTAATTAACTGACTTAACAGACAATGACAACGGTATTTTTCGGATTATAACTAGCCGCTGGATTCCATCATCGTACAACTCGTACCATACTATATACTATCATTTCATCACCAACACCATCTTTATAGTTGGACATCCACCACCGTGCATTTTTCGTAAGCCTTGTTGTCACGCATTAACTATATGGAATCGGCTCTGAGGGCCCTGCCAAGATGCCTTACGCTAACTAGCGTTTCTATACGTTTCGTTTTTAACCAATCGCGTCACTGGTAGATCACGTGACTTTTCGTATCTCGTCATCTACCAGTGACGTGATTGGTTTAAAAACGAAACGAATAGAAACGCTAGTTAGCGTAGTACTGCCCTCCTAAGCCAATAAGCAGTATCCCAAATTCAACAGCCAAAGCAATTTTAATTCTATTTGGTTAGTCATAAGGTCGATATTGCTACGGGAGTTTTATCTGACATACGGCCTATTGGCTTAGGAGGTCAGAGTACATCTTGGCAGGGCGCTCTTAGCGTCTGTAAGACTTGGGGTCCTTCTAAAAACGAGCCTGCTCTTCTTAAAAAGCCTTGAGATCCCTGGTGTTGCGGGTGTATATGGGTCGCAAAGGTCAATTTCCCACTTGCTAGCTTGCCTGCCTCATTTTTAATATTAGAAAAAGTTAATTGAATTATTAAAATAAATAGTACATTGTTGTAGAGGTTAGAAAGTAAGCAATAAGTAGATGGACGAGTCCATCTATTGCACTTTCGGCCGAGGCTTAACACAGTGCTTTTCACGACTACTGCGAGGAAATAAAAAAAATATCTTATAAGGCGTTTTTTAAACTGACGACTCTCACCGTGACAAAAACTTTATTTCAGATAATTAAAAGCAGACATATATGGCTGTATGGAATCTGATTCCTTTGCCTATCCGTGAAGGGATGAATATTATTAAAAAAATAAAACGACTTCTCATTGGCCAATTTAATTTCATATGCAGCACAAAGTGTGTTCTGATTGGTCGAATTAGTGATCAGCGGACCGATGTTATTGGTCAATGGAACAGACCAACAATGTTAACATAGTTGGTCTGTTTAAATTCATAGTAGGCCTGCTCATTCAATGTACAACTATCGATTGTTTTGGGGACCAAGAACAGACCATCTTTCGCCACATTTCCGAGCAGTGGCGTGAAAAAATACTTGTTTACTGTTATCACATTGTTGATGTGTGGTAGCTCTTATTCGCTTGAGAGTAAACTAGAGATAATTTAACGTCACTATATGATTACGATGAAGGAGCAACATGGGCTTACAACCGAATTTCGTAAAATGTGGCCAAAAAAACCGGAAACTTAACTTATAGACATAAAATCGTTTTCAATTTAGCGTAAACTTGTATGAAATATAATCCCACTTCCCACTAATATTATAAATGCGAAAGTTTGTTGTTGTGTGTGTGTGTGTGTGTGTCTGTGTGTATTTGTTAGTATTTCACACATTCACGCTGTACTATTACTTTGTTAGTTGACAAGCAAAACATGCTGCATAGTAAATAACCTTGAAATTAAATTACACTGATTTAAAAATTAACTCTTACCTACTTAAACACTAACACTATTAAAACTTGATTAATTAAAATCTCTTACATAAGTAACTAACCGAAATATTTTTTGTCAAATATATTATTTCCCAAAAAGCATTTTGCATTATTTCTTGTTTTATCCAGGATATCGAAACCGCTTGCTACGTCTATTAGGTAAGGTTAGGTATAAATTGTGACTACATAATAAATAAATTACCAGCGATGGAAAACAACTTTTAGGGAAATGAAAATTTGGGAAATGATACAATTGACCAAAAACATTTTGGCCAAACCGGATACACCCAATCTAAAAGCTACGTAAAAAAATATTCGCCAGGATCGCTTTTGCTACTTTTTTTAAACAAAACCAATTTCAAGTCTAAATTTTACTTTGAAGAATCGTATTTGCTGGTGACGTCTAAAACACGATTATGTATGCAGACATATCTAAGATGTGACAAAAATAACTTTATCTCCACTTTTAATTTACACTCAGGAGCAAAACAAACGCGTCAGAGTGCGTTTTTCACACTAAAGAAGCTATTTCGAGGCCTTGGTTCCTCGCCAGGGATTGTTTTGAGTGAGGTTTAATGGTAGATAGTCCAAGGTTCAATAGAGGAGGTCAAAAGTTTTTAAGATACCTAACTGATCGCACAATCAGTTAACACCACAGCGGGAGAGTTTGGGTCAGCACATGGATTTCCTTACATTTTATTGGCATTTTAGATGTTTTTCTGAACATGCACGGTTCCTGCGTTAACCGCAGATTCATTTCGTTGGGTATCCTATGCACTCTGGAAGTCCTGTATCGATGCTCGGGGTATACATCATCAGATTTCACTAAAAGCATTCCCTGGCGAGGAACCAAGGCCTCGAAATAACCTCTTTAGTATGAAAAACGCACTACGACCCGTTTGTTTTGCTCCTAAGTGTGCTTTATAATAAAACATAAGTAAGTCAGTTCAGTTCATATTCACAATTTAAAAGCATATCCTACTGTGCGCTTCTTGATACTGAAATTCCCGAGGATTCCGTTAATGCATCTACAGCAAATTTAACGGACTACCACGGGGCATTATTAATTCCTATTCCGATACCAAATCTGATTCCGGTATATACAACGGTGCTGCCATTCTGATCCGCATGAAAACCTGTCTTTGTACGGCGCGGCATGATTCCACATCGCAGTGGGTATAAGGCTGGCGCACATAAAGCTTTATACGCTATCTAGTGAGAACATGAACCAGAATTTATTATATATAAAAATAAAAATCTACGGGGCAAATGCGCTAAACCAATAATATCTCCTAAAAAACATGATTTGTCGCATTTGTCCGACAGACGAGCTTACCCCAAGGTGGGACAGGAGCGTCAACGGGGTAATGAACATCTGTTCTATTAATTTTGTGATTATCGCGAACTTACAGACAGACGAGGAGAGGGACTTTGTTTAAGGGGGCTTCTAAACGAGCAACATTTTCACGGCAATGTGTGGCCGGCAACTATACGCATCTTGCTCTAACATACGAAGTAAGAGTAAGATAGCACTAGTTGCCGGCCACAAATTGCAGCAAAACATGGCCCGTTTAGAAGCCCCTTTATAATATGTAGTGGATTCAATGATGTAGTGGTAGAACCTTGTGCAATACTCCATTAACTTTATTGACCTAGTACTGGAAAAGTGCTGTTTATTGTCTAATGAGCATTCGCTAAAGCCGCACTCACAATGGATGGACCTGTCAGTCGGCTCTTACATCTGTATGGTGCGGGCGTTTGTTTCCCTTCTGCGACTTATTGTTTATCGTTTACCTGTGCCTTGGGTAGTGAAACCGACTCATTTCTCATTAATCCTTTATTTTAAAATACCATTCTGATGGAGTCCTAAGAAGATTATCGTTTGTTACCTGCCTCTATTTTTGTCCTTGTCATTTGTATGACAACTTACGAGTGAGAGAACCCTATACTAGGTCGTTAATGTGAATGAAGTATAGGTCCGTCCGGATTGCTATCACCATTTAATGTCTTGCTTGGCAACCTACCACCAATCACATAAGACCGCAATGAATTTACTAGCATAGAGGCATTCCATTTTAGTCCTATGGTTTGGCTACACATTTGCGATCTGATTGTAATCTTGAGAAAACTAATTTTACCATCATGGGTAACAGGTCCCAGTTACCATCAGGTGGCGTGTGAGATCTTTTGCCTTCACAATGATATTAAAAAAAAATACAACCCGGGTTGAATGCTAGGCAATAGTTGTTATTTACTTTGACGCGCTTAGAATTAGCAGCGACCCTGCCTAAGAAACTAAATGCCAGGGTTCGATTCAGGGTATGAGCCAATATTCGTGTGATGGGCGCTAGTTTTTTTTTCCTGACTTTTAGACGTTTTCTACGTATTTGAGGAGGTTTTGAACCTAATAATTTCCATATAAAATGCGATGATGATGCTTTCTTACCCCCTAAATCAAGTGAAATTTCAACGCATAAAAAATAACATTTATAAAACCGGTACCGGTAAACTGGGGGTACTTTGATTTACGGGGTAACATTGCCCGACCTTAAAACGATAACTGTTTTAGTTGTTATCTTCTTAAATTGTTGAAGTAATTATATAACTGCATGAGTAGCTTAGTCCTGATGAAACATTTAATAGAATAATTAAATATTAAAGATAGTTTTTGGGGTGGGCAATGTTACCCCGTAAATCAAAGTACCCCCGGTTTACGGTATATAATATTAAAAAGCAACGCTCAATAGCTTTCAGTATGCTCAATCACAGGGGCTAAAAGCGTCATGCGTCGAGCAATATCCAGCCCCGCAAACATTTGCCCAGGCCAGTTGGCATCCGAATACAAGTTTCAACGATGCCCGCCCTATAAATGGAGTTGGAAACGATTGAAAGACGTTTTTCAGGCACGTATGGTGGTTTAAAAGATAAATGGACGTGTAATTGATCGGTCAACAAATCCGCTGAGCGGTTGAGTGTTCGCGTTCATGTCTGCAACTTTATTTAGATGGCTTTGGTTGCTTCGGGTTGGGATTATGTGATCAGACTTTGGTGATCTTATATTCTTACTTGTACTAATATACTTAGTCGGTCCTTAAGTTCTGTCACAAAGGTTTAGTTAAATAAAATTAAGATTTGTTTATTTTTTAATTTCAAAATATATAAAAGTTAAAAGCTTAGTAAAAATACATTTTAAGAATTAATAATTTTTCCACATAGTTTCCGCAATTTCCGTTACGATCTTCTAACATTCACGGCCGAAACCGATTAAAATACGCACCAGTTTTCTGGAAATAACACTTATTGAAAACGCTTTAAAGGTTAGTTTTTGTTAACTAACAATCTTTTTTGTTTAATATTGTGAAGCCTCTCATCTGTGGCTATGTTTAGAAATCAGCATTATTTTCTTAACGACCCTCAAAAGCCAGCTTATGAAGCTCGATGTTTGGTTTCTTTTCGTATTGCTGCAAATTGATGTGAAATCGTAGGGTCGATTTAATGAGTCGTGAAGATTGACCGGTGTACAAGCGGATCTTATTTGCTTGGAAATACATTTGCATCAGAATTTAAAGGTAAAAGTCTGATCAATATGTCACGCAAATTTCGACTCAATACGAGAACTTTTACGAAAATTATAGCCATTATCAGTATCGTGGTCGTACGTGTTTTGACCCATGATTTCTGGCCCCGAATGCTTAAAGCTCGTTCATCAAATGATTGCAATAGTAAAGAATATCAATTACACTTCTTTTCATTCTATATAAAATAAGGTTTTGATTGATGTACTACAGGTTTATAAAACTCTTTTATTTATTTTTTAAATTGTAATAAATCTCAGTGACAGTACTTATGAACCGACTAGGTAAAAAAGTGACGTTAAGAATAACCTAAGATCTCAATACAAAAATAATGTATCTATTAACTGCTCTGCTTCTAGCTTTATACTTAACAAAGCACTTACGTTACTGGAATTAGAATATTTAATCAATTGCCACAATATATCAAGTCACTAAATGGAATGGAATTTAAAAGGAAAATTAACAAGAGTACTTAGCAAGAGTTTTTATGATCTAAATAAATTTTTCATTGTAACTTTGTAAAATTATTAAAAACTATTATATTGTACGTCCGAAATGGATAAACTGTTGGAACTTTTGTAATGCATGACATCTAATTTTAATATTATGTACACAGTTTTGACAATGAATGATTATCTTATCTATCTTATCTTATCTTACCTAGCAAATGTGAAAGTTTGAATGTTTGTTACTCAATCACGCCAGAACAACTGAACGGATTTAGATGAAACATGGTAGAGAGATAGATTATAGTCTGGAAGCGCGTAGGCTACTTTATATCCTGGAAAAATGTACGGTCAACGATGGATGACAAAATTACGAATTCTCTGGCAGACACTAGTGTATAATATTTTAAGGTTTAGACAATAACTTAAAAAATAGCATATAAATTAAAAAAAAACTATTCTTAATCTAAACACTATCTAAAAAGGCTTCTTCGACTTCGTCCATGCCTGGCAGCATTTCCTTGCTGAATTACTCAACTAATGCCATGAGCGAGGAAACTGCCAGCTCTTCGTGACGTCGATGAATCTGTCCGAAATTTCTTTGAAGAAACTTATCGCTAATACCCCCGGGCCAAGGGTCTCGACGCACACATTCGGTACACTGTACAGTACCCCAACGAAAATTGTAAACACCTTAGTGCGTTGTAATAGTAAACTTCAAACAGAACCTCAAATGACACACACGACAATGACATGGATGATATTTTCAGGTTAAGGTTAGGTTAGAAAAGTATGCTCAACATTTTTATTGGTATCACTGTACAATATTACAAGAAGTATAATTGTTCCTTTGTACCGAAGGGGCCATATTCTGGGCCGAGACCGCTATTGTTTATTACGTATAATGGGTTATAAGGTTATAAGCACTTGTATGAAACCTCTCCGCGTGTTGTATTTCACAGTACAGGTTTTCTCTGTTAACTATGTGCATGACTTTTATTTGTCAAGTTCTTTATACTTACTAGGTACAGCCGAACTTAAAAGTAGTTGTACATTTTAGTACCTTGTATCTGTAATCTATTGCAGTGAGAGTGGTGTTATTAAGGAGAACAATAGCTGTGACAAGGTACTTAAATGTACTGCTATAAACTACACATCGTGGGCATCGTATAGTTTAGGAAATATAAAATAGCCGTCTGTAATATGCACTATTTTTTTTTTGTTAGTATCGAACAAAAGTTAATCGTAAAACTGCCTTAGTTCTTCAAATGGCTTAGTGGGTTGAAAGGTTAAGGTTAAGATTACGGTGAAGGTTAGGTTAGGTAAGTCTTAACGCAGAAAAAAAGTTCGCAAAGTATATAACAGACGCCCAAATATTTCCTCAACTATAAATGCCTTTTTAATTAATTTGAATGTAAAATTCAAATATATATCTATAATAATATAGCATTGTGTATCAGAAAAAGCAAAGGTGAGCATTCCCTATAGAAAGCCACGCGTTATTAATCGTAATTCTGAGCTATAATAAATAAATAATGATTTGATTCTCCGGCGTCTGTTGAGCGAATATCTTACAGGGCAGTAAATAAGCAATAAAATATTTCCTTCGGCAAGCATCGTGATAATGTGTTTTTTATACTTTTTACTGCGCATGCCGTCTGCTTCACGGCTTTTTATTAAACCCCGTGAAGCAATAGGTAAACTCCATTTTAAGGAAAACACAAATAAGCTTTCCGCCATACTTTCGTGTAATTCACAGATTTATGACGTACTTCATAAACTTTATTTAATTGCCTGATACGGCTATGAAATTTAATCTTTGAGAGATTTTTTTAAGTTCAACGGAAATTTGTGAGGTTTGCTAGTAATATAAGAAATACCTTTGCTCTTGGAA
Source organism: Acleris sparsana (assembly GCA_923062465.1). Taxonomy (NCBI): domain Eukaryota; kingdom Metazoa; phylum Arthropoda; class Insecta; order Lepidoptera; family Tortricidae; genus Acleris; species Acleris sparsana. The sequence goes on from OV281288.1 coordinate 4,626,084, forward strand.
TTACCATTCGTTCGTGCGAAGAGCTTAGCTTCTAGTTTTATAATACCAACTGCCAAGGAGTCAGATATGCTTCGTTTGTTTGTATTTACTGAGAGAAGCTCGGGTAGCTTTAAGATAGCAGTGAAATTTACTGAACATTGAACTCCGCCGTCGACTTTGTCGTCACCTGACGACACGCTAGCCTAGTCGGTCCTGGGTTCAAATCCCAATATTTTTGAGATGAGCACGAATATTTGATCCTGAGTCATGGATGTTTTCTATATATTTAAGTATATTTATATCGTTTTTTAGTACCCATAGTACAAACCTAGAGCTTAAATTGGGACTACGTCAATTGGTGATACATCGTCCCCTGATATTTATTTATTTATTTTATAAGAAACTGGTTTGCAGAACACAAATACTGGACATTACAGGAAACATACATTGTCGGAATTAGACATCATTAATATCATTATAAGCGGACCTTATAGGAAGCAAGCTATTTTCGGAAGTGGATATTATAGAAAACAAATAGCAGACATTATATGGAAGCGAGATAGGCAAGTGGAATAATGAGCCAGTAATGAGGAAACAAATTAAGCCCGTGAAACGGGATCCCCTTGGATCGCATAATGTGTTTTAGACTAATATTGTTTCGCATAATTGTTTTCGCATAATTTGTATTGGCATAATAGTACTGACGCATAATAAATACTTTAGCATACTCCTTTTTTAGCATATTACGCTATTAGAATAATTTTAGTTGGACTAATTTGTATTTGACTAATACACATTATGCATATTATTGTTTGGGCTAATAATTATTTGTCATTATCTTTAACCATAATATTAGTTTTCTAAATGAATAAAACATAGTATTTTTGTTACCATGCATTTGGATTTCATTTGAAATGATTTTATAAATTAGGTCACGTTAGGTACATTAGGTTAGGTTATGTTAGTATGATATCTAGGCGCGAAGCGCTCAAGCAACGCAGAATAGGAGGTCCGCGAAGCGGATGTCCGTCGACCTCGTTTTAGTTCCTACATATTTTTTTTAGGACGATACTTTTATGTATTTTGTAATGATGCCAATTCATTATTATGACTTTTTGCTATTATGCTATTTGAAGTTAGTCTTGATGACAATTATGCTTATTGTATTTATGCTTTTTAATGTTATACGTAATAATATATGCGTAAAGATGATTATGCACATCATTATTTCGGCTAAAAGTAATTATGCGTAACACTATTATTACAAATAATTTTATGCCATCCAATAGAGAACCCCGTGAAACATCACGATGAAATTTTGTTTTATGAACATACCTACGTTTGCGTATGTTCGAAGATGCTAGATGTCGTTAACCTGCATGATTAACACTTTACATGTAAACGTAATATGAACCCACCATGTACACAAATATGTCAGGCAAACTGAATTTCATTCAGGCTAAAACTTATCCAAAACGAACATTTTCATTTATTTAAAAATAACGCGTCATTTTAATTTGCATATTGACTTTAACAATCGGCTGAACAGAACCGAATTGTATTTAAAAAAAATATTTGCATGTTCGCGAACAAATAAGGGACACGGTGGGAAATGAATTACATACATTTACGGATTGGCGCGAATTGCGCGGGGCAAATAGAATGAACAAACATTTGTTTTTGTCCATAAATTAGCGAAGCAAACACATTCTATGATGTTGATGGATAAATAGCAGAGTCATTGCAACAAATAGTCTGCGAAGTGGTTCCTCTGCTTCAAATATATGTCTAGTCGGCTCAGGCTCGGTCTGTCTGTTTCCCAAAATGTCTGCTTCAAAATGGCCTTCTTCCATCAAACGCTCGCTTCCACCGCAATTATATTGTTGATGTTATAACAACTCTTATTCCAGCAGTTCAGAAGTTAAAGTGGAATATCAACTCTCGCAGTCAGTTAAAAAACAGGAAAATATTGGGTCGTTGTTTACTGCTGGAAGCAAATGCTCAGTATTCAGTATTGGCCCGCGGATCTGTTAACTGTGTTATAATGGTGTTTTTATGATTCTCCCCCTCCGTCAACGGGGCCTTTAGGCTGAGGCTACTAAACCAGCGTTCCAATAGTCTAAAGTGAAAACTTGGCCAAAATAATAAAGTGACAAGTGAGCCGATAGAATTTACATTCTTGGAATGCTACCGGCTTTAGGAATAAAACGGGATCTCTCACAAATTACCCTAGTGCCAAACTAAGCTATCAACGTAATAATAACGACGCGGTACGGCGCTTAAGCAGGGCTTATACTATTGGATAAAACCATATTGCTTTTGACATGTTATCCTGTAGTCAACGTTACGATAGCTCTTATGTACTATCAGTCCGTAGGAACCCCTTTTCCACTATAGAACTGAGTCACAAGTTATGATTCAAGCTGTGAGACTCGTTGAGCGCCTACGTCAATTCCATACATTTTGTTAGTTTTCGAAAATCGTTTACGTTAGCGTTTAGAAACTTGTCTAGCCTCACAGACCCGCTGGCATTGCCTAACACACTCGCAATCGCAATCGACTTCAAAGTGCAACAGATTTTTCATTATTTGTATGCAGACTCACCTTCGGACTGTCAAAACAAGACGATTGCGATTTCCACTGCATTAGGCAATAAGCCTACCGCTTACTGCGTGGCCCTCCACTTATTATTGTTTTTCTCTGCAGATTTATCAGCTTAGGGGGTGGACGGGCATTTACCACCGCTTCACACTTGACTATAATATTCCACTATATGACTTTTGCCATGTGGCAGTGAATCCGTTAACCATGTGGTTATCTGATTTACATACTGCCGGCAACGGTTAAAAGCGTTATCCTACATTTGCATTATTTGGATTGCATTCTTTTCGTCTTGAGATTATAGTTTTGAGAATTCAAATTCGACGACGACGACGACGACGCGCTGGCCTAGTTGGTAGTAACCCTGCCTACGAAGCTAGCGGTCCTGGGTTCAAATCCCGGTAAGTGCTGATGTTTGTGTGATGAGCGCGAATATTTGTTGCTGAGTCATGGATGTTTTCTATGTATTTAAGTACCTATATATTTCTCTATATAAGTATTTATATCGTTGTCTAGTACCCATAGCACAAGCCTAGAGCTTAGTTTGGGACTAGGGCAATTGGTGTGACATTGTCCGCTGGAAAAAAAAAAAAAAAAAAATGTCTATGGGTCCTGGACTGACTTACCGTCAGGTGGTTTGGTTTCTCCTTGTCACAGTTTCACACACACACACATACATCGTTTTTCTGACTTTCACTAAGTGCCTTGAACGCTTACGTGCTTTTTGACAGTTTCCATGCTTCGTATAGAACAAAGGATCGGCGCCAGGGCAAAGAGCGTGCAGCGAATGCGTAAAAGCTGTTAGATTCGGATTCGGACACTGACCAACAATCTAAAATTTCTGAATTGATAAAATCGCATCGAGCTGTCAATGAATTTCATTAGATCACTAGTGGCCCGCCAGAGGCTTCGCCCCGCTGCTAATTTCCGATATTCCCGGTGGGTTTTTTATCTGTCATACAAACCTTGTCCTGACAATAACAAATACAACAAAAAATGAATCAGCCAAATCGGTTCAGCCGTTCTCGAGTTTTGCAGTAACACATTTAGCGATTCATTTTTATTGTATATAGGTAGATTAAGGCTTCTCTATAAGTATACACTTCTGACCCTAGACTAATTACCAGAGTTGTACTTTCTATTTAATTTTATTGTATGTTTACAGTGATTACTGTTAATACTATGACCCGAATATTCTAAATCCTTTCTTACGTAAATAACTGCTAAATATCTGCACCTACACACAAATTACAAGTATCGGTTGCCAGGCAACCTGGCATTTCAAGGGGAACGCCTCAAAAATCCGTTCTTCTTTTTCCGAAAATTATATAATCCTTTAATTATGTGATACTAGAGCTATTATAGATTAAATTAATAAATTAATTAGGAAATTTAAATTATGTTAGGCGTTATTTATAAGCCTATTAAAAAAATAAAGTCTAGTAAAGCATTGCATTCGGAATTATAGAAAAATCAAGATTTTGATCAATTCGGAATTAAGACCCTTCGGAATTATGTAGTGTCCCCCATTTCTAGAGTGTGGCCAGCGAAGAGACGGCATACTTAAAAAAGCCAAGCTAGTTACTAAGAAGCACTAAATGCAAAACTTCGGATGCCCCAACCGTTTCCCTCGTAGTCTTATACCAAATCAGGGAGGAAGTTATTAGATTTTCAAGGTAGGGACCCAACCACAGATACTCTACGGGCTGGATAGGTAAAATAGTTGCCATGTGGAGAAACCCAAGCTCCTAAACAAAAGTAAGTACAGTGTAGCTCGTTTTTCTCAAACCGTTAGTACGTCTGCGGGAATAATTTACGCCAGTTCTCAGACGATTCAGCGTCTTAACAGCAAACTTTATCAAAGTCGTCTAAAGCACCTCACCATTATTTTCACTTTAGAGAACGCTCCGCTGCAGACGCGTGAACTTTGACCCGACCCTTAGCTCCTATTGATAATGTTGTTAATAAATTTCTCGGTTTCAAGGGATGGAATATGTGTGTGGTGGTAGGTATATTCATGATTTTTATAAAATGGAAAATGAGAACTCGCATGCTACAGTGCGACACAAAAGATTAGAAGTAGAATGAGGGCGCCACTTTCCACTTAACAGTCTTCTTCTTCTTCTTATAGTGCCTCTCCAACTCTCTCTCTTGGCAGTCAGCTCCGTCGCCAAAGACCGAGAGAAATATGTTTCTCTCGGTCTTTGGCGAGGTTGAAAAGCTCCGCTGCACTTGTGACTCCAGTCCATTCCCGAATGTTTCGCAGGCACGATTTCTTTCTGCGCCCGACAGCTCTTCTTCCAGCAACTTTACCCATCATTATTAATTGCAGGAGTTCGTATCTTGAGTGCCTAAGCACATGACCTAGATAGGCAACTTTTCTTCTTAACGTAACAGTCACGTAAACATAATTTTGACGCAAAATGCTTAAACATGACAACAATTTAGGTTGTTTTTTTTAGTTCCATTTTATATAATTTCTACTCTTTTGTGTCGCACTGTACTTGATACTTAGTACTGTCTTCAAGTGTCTACGCACAACAAACACCAAACACACCAAAGCACGATGGTAACGGTTTTTTTGTTTCTATTGCGATTACTATTTTCGCAATAGAAACAAAATTTCCCTTCTTCTCTCTTAAGGAATTAGTGAGAAAGAAAATTCGCAGGTGTTCCTGTAGCTCTTATAGGACCTGGAGCGAAAAAAGCCGCATTAGTTTCTTCATTTCTTGGGTACGTAGTAAATAGGTAGGTTGGTTGTTTGTTTCAAAGAAAAATAGCATCAGTTGTTTTTTTTATAATGTAAAGTAACATAATAGGTGACTTGGTGTTTACTGCAAACCAATCAGTTCCTTCGAAGGTACTGCCCAAGAAACTAACAAATAATCCGTTTTATGACGAGCAAAATATATTCCATCTTGGAGTGGCTGACCACTTATTTGGTCAATCGCAAATCGATTTATCCTAAATTGTGGTTATGTCTAACAATTCGAATGGCTCGAATGGCCAGATCCGGCCTAGCCTAGCCGATTGACGTTTGTTTCGCTCTTATTGCGTAGACATAAAGAGTTTAAGCGTTCGGGTTACAACGAGATGCCCTTCAGGGCTGCATATAACGATCACAGACTACTATCGTCTACATATATAAAGTCTTATCCTTACTCAATATACTCAAATTACCTACACAAAGTAGATCATCTCATATTCATATCAAAGCATGATTTTAGTGGCAACCCCGAAACTACCCTTAAGGATGATCCCTAATATCGTAAAACTGGGATCCTCAAATAAAGTCAATAGAGCTGACCTACATGTAAATAAACCTCGGTGTAAGCGGGGTGGTGTATTGTTCCCTCCGGCGGGATTTGTTCGCATTCGCACGCAAATGTCCAGGATTTGTCCTGTTTTGGAAATAAGTGACTTGTAGAGAACCGCAGTTGTTTTAGGTGTTAGGTCGGGTTTATTGTTAGCGCGGTGTAAGCTGTTATTTTCTGACCCGACCGTTTGAAGTTCGTCGATGCGGTTAGACTGGTAGGCCTACAAAGCAAACGTGCCTACGTTCGATACAATGTGGCGGCAAATAATTGAATGTATGTAAAAAAACCTTTATAAAATGGCTATTTAAAATAAGTCCAGGTCAGGGCCGGTACTTTTCATGCCGTTGACGCAAAAATGACGTCACGCGGTTTTATTGTAATTATTAACCATTATTCGTCAATAATTTAATCATGTACAAATGAGTTAAGAAATCTATTGACGAATAAGTACATACCTACTTCATACCTAAAACGTAAATGAAATTATTTGATTGAGAAGCACAGTGGCAAAAATCATCGAATAACATTATCATTTGAAAAAACATTTTATATTGTAATAAATATTAATATAATAAAATAGTCATCAATACAATTATGCCATTGACATTTATAAAAGAAAATTGTCTCAATTTGCCATTTTTACTAATGAGTGGTGAAATAAAAAATGATGTATTTAATATATTTACATTTTTTTATTGTACCAGTTATTACATACCTAAACACCTGCCAAATGAAAGCAAAGCATCCTGTGTGGCTGTGTGTAATATTTCGTCATCTTGACGTCATCGGCATAAAAAGTACGACCCTTTGAGTTATTGCAAAATGACAATACCATAGTACCATCGATCTGGTCTGATGATGGAGACACATAGGAACTCTTAAATTATATATGATAAACCAGTCGTGTTAGAACTCGTTAGAATCATCTTGACGAGTAGATGTTGTGTAAAAAAAAAGTACAGACGGCAATAAAAGCTTGGCCCAAAAATGATTTTTTTGACAGAAGCTTTTGCAAATTTTTCCATAACCGTAAAATTTTACAACTACATAGGTAACATGTATTTTTAACGAAGCGGTTTACCCTCCCATGAGAAGATATCACTTCAAAAACAAAAGTACATCTCCCTGGTCTACACACAGATCATAAACATTACCCTCTTTTCCCGGCAGTTGGATAAAAATAAGCGTGTAAATGGGTGAACAACTTGTTTTGAAACAAAGACACGTGTTTGTTTTGAAATAACTTTAAAACAATCCGATGGTGTTTAGTCTTCCCGCGGTCGTTGCCCGAGTAACGCGTGAAAACCGCGACCAAAATCAAACAAACCGTTTTTGTCGTCAATACCTGATATTGTACTAAGATTGGTAGGTACTTGTCTATCAGTAGTTTTATCTAAAAAACAAATGGACACCTAAATTAATTTACAATGGTAGACATAGCCATACAGAAACCCTCTCCTTTCTATGCTAACGTCCTAAAAAAATCTAATTAGTCCGTCATTTACATTATCAAAAAACACTGAACAAGTATTTTTTCTAACGTCAATTAGGTAAATAAGTGGCACATTTTATACCACTTTGTGACGTCACGAGCCCCCACTCCCGAACTTTGATGCGTGTTAAATTTGCCAATTTTTATTGATTTGATAAAGCAAAAAATATGTGTTCAATATTTTTTGATAATCTTACTGACGGACTAATAAGAATTATTACTTTTTTACACCCCTATTGTAACTAGAGTTTGACCAATGATTCGTGACACCACTCACGTGCTTTGTGTATCCAGAGTTGCCAGTGATAGCCCTTATTTGCTTGTAAATAAGGTCTACCAAATTTGCACGAGGCAAGATGACGCAATTAACCGCTGCTTGCACGGAATACATAACGGCCGGCTTCTATTCTAAGATGTTATAAAGTTCAAAGTCCAACCACATCGATTAAACACGACCGTAATAGGTCCGCTGGACGGAGTCCTAATGTGACAGGTTGTTTGCACGGTTTTTTGGTAGGGAAAATTGTTGCCTTGTTATGTGCTTACTGCCACGACGCGTTGACCAAACACTAACTCTAGCCGCAGGTACATCAGATTGCCAATTTTTTGTCTGAAAAGTAAAGGAAAGAGGTCCAATAATAATAACTTGACTAATGGCAAAGCAATCGTGCGAATTCAGGTCCAGATGGAAAAAAAAGACAAGTCTAGCCACATTTCCTACATACCTGTGTGTGTGACTTATACACAATACAAACGGTTTGAAATACTAATCACCGTAGCGGAACTGATGGTCAAATCATTACATACTGTTTGATTAGGTACCTGAGGCCCGTTTCACGAATCTACAAGTTACAGATTACAAACGGAAGTCTCTTTTCAACTCCTTTTGCTAGAAAGAGACTTCCGCTTGTAATTTGTAACTTGTAGCTTCGTGAAACGGGCCACGGTCTACTGACGATACTTACAAGGTTGCGGACAGTGAAACTGGACACACGCAGGGCACCTTCGTCTACTTTCGAGCGATTCGACTGTTTTTATAACAGGTAGGTAAGTATGTTTGTATATGTATTTGTAAGTAGGTACCTACTTTAGTATAGTAGAGTTCATAAATAAGTGTACATACACTTTATATAGTGTCTTGTCTATTTAATGTCATGTTTAAAATGCCATATATGAATCGTCACTGCGATTAAAGTGACAAGGTACAAAAGCGTTCACATATTTATGTTTGTAAGTAGTACTTACAAACTTTAAAGACTGTTGCCTAAATAAATAAATAAAAAAGCGGAAAATATATAAAGTCCTATTTTATATTAATTCATTGTTAACGAGCATTTATAGTTACTTTTTCGCGGGGATATGACGTTTCCACAAAGAAGTTTAGTGATTTGGCCAGTGTCAAGTATATATAGGTATAAATCAATAGGTATAACAATAAAATACAAATCCAATCTTCTCTAGGAAGATTGGGGGCAACGTTGCACGGTGATATGTAGACAGAGGCCAAGATAGTTTTAACCTCTGTACCACTGCGAGTCCACTTGAAACGAGAAGTAAGATGCCAGATACACGAAATAAGTCCAAGTCTTCTATCACTGTTCACCACAAAGGCATTAAAAGTACAAATAACTAACAGAAAAGAACTTTGAACACTTAAATACACATAAATAAAAACTAAAACGAATTACACATCCGCCATCTTTTGACGTAGCAATTGGCCTCCCACTTACGAAGTTATACACGACTGAATTTTAGACACATGACCCCGCTATCTTGGTTTGACTGACACATTCATGTTGACCACTATGTATTTTGAACAGTGCAACCATTTCCCTATTTATTTATTTTTTTTCTTTGCCCCGCGGCGACTTGACAGCTACTACCGCGGGAATATGGCGTTTCCACAATGAAGTGATTTAGCCAGTGTCAGGTATATATAAGTATAAATCAATATACCAATAAAATACAATCTTGTCCCCAATCTTCCTAGAGAAGATTGGGGACAACGTTGTTCGGTTATATGTAGGACAGAGGTCAAGATAGTTTTAACCTCTGTACCACCGCGAGTCCACTTGAAACGAGAAGTAAGATGCCAGATACACGAAATAAGTCCAAGTCTTCTATCACTGTGCAACACAAAGGCATAAAAACCGGGTACGAGCATGTGATGTCGGACCATGCTCAGTGTAGGGCAAAGACTACTATTGTATACTGGGATAGTGTAGGGTGCCGAAGCCGTTACTACAAACAAATGAGACTTCGCGACAAACTGAACACTTGACCCTAACAAAAATAAGCGCTTTAAAGCTTAATATTTCATAAACGGATCCTTTAATCGAAAAATTGTTTTTCAAACCCGCAATATTTTTAAACCACCTATGCAACGACACCCCAACACTTTGGGGTAGACGAGAAAAAAAATACATCCCCACGTTACGTGTAGAAAAAAACAACATTTTATTTTACCTCTTTGTTGGCGTCACTTATATGTATATTCATGCCAAATTACAGCTTTCTAGTACTAAGGGTCTCTGAACTAGGCTGTGGACGGACGGACGGACCCTTATAGTTTCGTCGGGTTCCTAGTTTGACTACGGAACCCTAAAAAGGACAAATCACTAACAGAAAAGATCTTTGAAGTTAAACAGCCGCCAACGTTTAACGTTGCAAATGGCCCTCCCGCGGGAAATGTTAGTAGTTTTGCTCCGAGGAATTACAAAATTTTGTTCCGACTCGTAACTTATATATTTTTAATCCGTTGTGCCATCTAGCGGTAGCAACCTGAATTACTAAACTATTTGCGCGCATTACGTTGTATGTTTTCTTACTTTCATTATTATCTTTAAAACTATGATCACTTTACACATAATTATATTTTGTTCCATAAAATATTCATTTAGTATTTTTTATAAACGAATTTAACTAATCTAATCCAAGCGAAAAAAAACAAAACGCCATACGTCAAATTGACAAGTAATGTGTCACCTTCAAATCTAGACTTTCTCTCTATACAATTTTAAATTATTGATTTTCCAGTACACAGTGCGGCGTCATTTTGATTCAGAAACACTTTAAACTCTCATTACATACTAAAAATTATCGTCTCAAGCCTGGATACGTAAATGAACTCTGACCTCGAAAATATAGGTTAGTATGACAACTTTAATGTGATGGACAATTGGCATGGTTATTTCCCGCACGTTATTTCGCGTATTTAATCGAAAAATGTCTGCGTTTGAGTCTGTAGTTTTGGGGCCAGTTGGCGTTCGCGGTATGGAAGTGTTAGATCGAGCAAGGTTTTCACGTGACATTGAAATCCCCGTGCTGAGAGTTGCAGAAGAAAAGCTGTTCAAAATTACTCATATTTGCAAGCGCTACTTCTTGAAATTGGAAAATTTCAAACCCTTGCAATCTGAAAATGACGAGAAGCAAAAATGCATTTTTCTGAATCCAGAAAAAGTTTGTAGATGGAGTGATATTTCTGAGGAAAATCGTAACGCTCTAAGCGAGCGAGGTGTGAACGAGTCAAACTTTGCACTGAAGAATGTCAAACTGACTTATGAAAACTGGCAATATGGAACAATATTTAAGGCAGTGCTGCCTGAAAATGAAGAGATTGTAAGTGGTTTCACTCAAGTTGGACACATTATTCACTTAAATTTGAAAGAACATCTATTACAGTACAGGCAACTAATTGGCCAAGTACTGGTGGATAAAATAAAAACTTGCCGCACTGTTGTAAACAAACGCAGCATCATAGACAACACTTACCGGAACTTCAGAATGGAAGTAATTGCTGGGGAAGTGGACTTCCTTGTTGCTGTTAAGGAAAATCAATGCAATTTTAATTTTGACTTCTCAAAAGTTTATTGGAATTCTCGCCTCGGTAGAGAGCATGAACGGATTCTAGACTTCCTTAAACCAGGGGATGTGTTGTTTGACATTTTCTGTGGTGTTGGACCATTTGCGATTCCTGCGGTGAAGAAAAAATGCAGAGTTTTTGCTAATGATTTAAACCCGGACTCTTTTAAGTGGTTAAATCATAATGCTACTACAAATAAACTTGATACAAATTTATTTAAATCTTTCAATTTGGATGGGAAAGACTTCATCAAGACAATTTTTAAAGAGTACATTACTGATTATTGCTTAGGGAAAGAAAAATTGAATGAAAAAGCCAAAATACATGTGACAATGAATTTGCCTGCTCTGGCCGTGGAGTTTTTAAAACACTTTAATGGCTTGATAAAAAATCATGAGTTAGCTAAGAAGCTTGATTGTGAAGTCATTGTTTATGTGTATTGCTTTGCCATAGGTGATGATGTACTACCCATAGCAAAGGCTATGGTCATTTACAATATTGATACAGATATATCTGATGATATAATAGATGTTTTTCATGTAAGAAATGTATCACCAAAGAAAGAAATGATACGAGTGAGCTTCAAACTGAATAAAGTGCTGTTTAATGTGACGGACAGTGAGAGGGAACCTCCGGCAAAAAAAAAGTGTCTTGATAAGGAGCAGTGAATGTATCTTTAATAAACTGTTTTGAAACAGTGTTTACGTAGTAAACATTGAGTTTACATTTATAATATTGTGTAAGGAAACATTTGCTTTTTTGCCAAGTGGTTTGGATATGTGTAACATTTAAGATTTATTTTCATTATACAACTTTAGTCGTAGTATGCTGTTTAATTTGATTATATCCTTTTTACGTTACATACCAGAGAATAATTTAATAATTTCTTTTATGTGATAAAGATAAACAAAAACATTAAATAAAATTCTAGTCTACTACTAACTGCTATAGTTTTTACCTGACGGGCTTAAGACGGAGGGTATTTTTTTTAAAACCTTTAAATTTAATTCCGCCTTAATTAACACCCTAAGCACTTTCAAATAACACAAATAAACAACAAAATAATTTGAAAATAATTTACGATCCCAAACTTTTATACCAAATAAATTATAAAGGTTGACAAAATTAATGTCGTTTTGTCTCGGGAGTTTATAACTTTTTAAATGCTGTTGTAAGATACTTATTGTTAACTTGAAATTTTCTTGCATGTTAGACACCGCAGTTTGAACACCATTGTAATCCATACTTACAGCAAATAATTCATTTTTTCATTCATATCATTCATTCATTCATAGTATCTGCCTAGTAGTGAACTAGTGACTTTGCCCATGTAGCTAGTAGTTGTTAAATTAAGTTAAGTAGTTATCTGCTGGTATATTATTAGAGCTCTTATAATATCTTAGAATCAAAATAGTCAAAATAATCATAATTAAGACAAAAAAAAATGTATCGGCCCCCTGTTGCCACAGTCTAAGCTAAAACATCACAAACATTCCAATTAATACAATAATCCTGGTATTCAATTTAAAAAAATACAGTTGTAAGTAACCAGTCCAACCCCCGTGTTATGGTTGCCTTTATCGCGGTGGACAAAGCACCTGCACCTTTCCACTTAAGAGAGAGTTCCAACTTGTCGGGTGTGGTATCTAAGTGATCCGACAAAATATCGGGTGTTCTGGCAATACATTTTATACTCGTATGAGGCTGTTCACACTTATTCTACACCGATTGATGTGAAGAGCCTCAGGTTGTTTGACCTAAAACGGTTTTTACAATAAAAAGGGTTTTATTTTTATTATTTTAAAAATTAATCTAACCTACCCTTTTCTGATCTACATCAGCCTAAAAGGATATGTTATGCCAAAAGATCAATGCGAAAACAAATTATGCCTTTCGAATGCCACCTGAACAGTTTCATATGAAATGTATTGCAACTAGAACACCCTATATTTGGTCGGACACCCGACATGTGGGAACCCCCTCTAAGGTGTCATTCCGCAGCCGACTGCAGCCGCAACGTCCTGAGGCCCTACTTTGAAAATCCAAGTTCAAATTTACGTCAGCTCTCTCCCTGTCACTCGTCATACGAGACTTAATTCGAAGAAAGGGAGCTGCCGTAACTCGAACGCCGGTTTTCAAAGTAGTGTCACTGATTACTGGAATTGGGCGGCAGCGGGAGCGGTAAAAGCAAATGCAACGGGTAGTATGAAGTATGCCTCACTTGGCGATAAGACGATTTTTATGCTTTTGTTATTCGCTGTGCCGCTGTAAGTTCAAAGTCGTGGCCAAGCCATAAACTATCCTGGAACTCTATAAGACTCATTTAAAAAAATAATATGCTAAGAATATATTTAGAATAGTTTCGCCAAAGTGCAAAGCAGTTTGTTGGCGAAACTTTACAATACAATACGATACAAATGCTCTATATTGAACACCAAAAAAACAAAACACGGAACAGTACATCAGATAAAAGCCGTATTTGACCTTTCTATGTCGTGTACAAACGCAACTGTAAATGCAATTCCGCGCTCTCGATAAATTATCGATACAAGATATGAATCTATATTACTTATAATATGATATTATCATGATTATTGTAATCGAAATTTTGTTACCGAGCCGAACCTCACTGCAAATGACATAAAGTTAAATTATCCTTGTATTTATGACTGGCAATTAAATTATTAAATTTAGTTTATTGCAGTGATTCCCAAAGTGGTCTATATCGACCCGAAGGGGCGCATGCGATGCGAGCAAAAAAAAAAGGGTTCCATGAGATGAAAATGAGGGTCCACGATAGTGCATCCCATTTAAGCAGGTCGTAAGTGTCGTAACCTTAATTTTGACGTTCAATTAATGGAAATATCCATGTTAATACGCAACAAGTCGGTACGTACTTCATAAATTACGTTTTAATTTTCTTTGCGTGTAAGTTTTTATTTTTGTTTGTTTTAATTTTCGCGACATTCACACATACTGTTATACAATACAATACAGTATAAAATACTTTATTGTAAGTACACCAAACTAAAACTTTACAGAGAAACAGTACAATTAAAAAGAACACAGAAACAACTAAACCAGGACTAAATTTAAAACGGGACTTCGCGCAAAAACATTACCTATATTACTATTTTTTCATTTTTTATTTTATTTTATTTTTTAACGTTGTGTGGTTGAGTCTGACTCGTGACGTCGACCGTTGCAACACGATCGAAACGTCAAGGTATATGTTTTTACGTGATTAAGTTTAGTTTTTATTTTGTATAAAAGAAATCTGCGCTAAAATTTAATTGTAGCCTGTAGGTGTCAATCATTGCCGGCTAGACCTCCAATTTTATCCGTGTTTGTAAAAGATTCCGAAGATTTATTGCTTAGTTTTTACGTACATAAATATTAGATAAGTAGGGTTCTACCCAAAATCGAAAATTTGCCAAGTGGTCTACGAAACATAAAAGTTTGGGGATCACTACTGGTTTATTGTATTCACAATAGGTTCGTATACCATTGGCAAATTTCGATCTATAGTGGGCCTTCCTTAGGAGGCTAATAAGTAAATAAATAATTACCAAGTAGAATAGAGCCCATTCCTTACCTATCGCAAGATAACAAGTGTTATTTCAGGGCTAGGTTTATTCCGATGATCTTAGCCCATCTTGCTTTTGCATATATCGTACCTAATCAGTTCTCACTGTCAAGTGAGTAAGACCTACCATATTTCAACAAAATGATGATTGGTTTAGCGAATCTCTTATTCGACCCTGAAATATATATTTACACAATACTGAATATCATTATTCACACTTGGGTTAACACACCTAATGAAGCGTATCCTTCAACAAGCGTTAGCTCGGTTTTAAGTATTACAAATATTTCTTTAATCAACCGGCAAACATTTTCTAACTTCAAAGTCTTAACACAGCTGCCTGTAAGCTGCGTAAAATTTTATAATGTGTATACCATTTTCTTCTAAGTGTACCTGCATCTGGAAGTTTCAGAGATTGCAATACCTTACTACTGAAGAACGCGCGTAACAAATCGTCAATGTATATTACAATAACTCTGCAAAAAAGTCTTGGAGTTGTTTAGGTTGTTGCCACTTGTGACTGTTGTACTTACAGCTGTCACCTTGACTAACTCTTTTTTGCCATGTAATACTAACATGCCGGTTATGGACCAATGAAAATGCGTCGTAGTTGGTATAGTTCAACCGCAATAATCCAGCTCGGTCATGGTTCTTGGTTTTCGGCACGCGGAAGGGTAACTAACCATTCGACCAATCAGTCAGAGTCACGTCAGTGGTGACTGTCGTTGGCAAGTGACGGCACATTGAGCACCGGCTTTAGGGTGGTCGAGATATAATGTGTAGTCGCGGTATGTAAAGGTTATTCATTTCTGCGACCGTACTTGGGATATCAATCTTGATACTTGATAGCAAAGTTTAAAGAACGAACTTTACGTGTGACGTGTTGATATTTAATGCACTTGCTGGTTGTTTCCAGACTAGTGTTCGCGATGCCACCGCAAGGCGAAGACGTAACGACGGAGTTGCCAGACTTCACCGACGTTCTGCAGGAAGCTGAACAGGTATTCATTTTCATTACATTGTCATATTATTACCCTTTATTATACAGTTTAAACAGCGTCTTTATTTTCTTGGTAAATAAAGACGCTACCTAAAGGAGTGATATGGTTTTTAACATAGAGAGAAACGTAGGCTGAGCTGCATGTCTTTTCATTCTGCTGTACCTACGTCAGGACAGCGAACCAACTTTTGGTTCATGTAAGTGAGACAGTTAGAAGATATCTAGAAACAAAAGAGAAGAGAGAAAACGTTTTTTTTTGTTGATGAAAACTGATTCGGCTTTTTCTTGGTCCATCCATGTTACTACTTTTTATGAAATATTGTGTTAGACACCGTAATACTTTTTCAAACAAGAGAAGAAAGCAGTGGCATTCACTCGTAAACAAATCGTTCGAACATTGTTTTATCTGAAGATTGTGTTCGCATAACAATTGGTTATCAAACAATTTACAACAAAAAAAATGGACTAAACAGATTGACGCACTTTTAATTCCCGAATTATCATTCGATTGTTTTTTTTATCCAAGAAGTCATACGCTATATTTCAAAACTTTGATTCTGAAATTCGAATACTGTAGAGTTTACGGGTTTGGTTCATTTTATTTCTAGTTAAGGATATCAAGCTTTTCTAATAAAATTTAAAAGAAGGCAGGCATCATCTGTGCTTTCACAAAAGCAATTGGGAGTTTAAAACTTGCTTCCTAACCAACTTCCAAAAAAGGAAGTTTCTGTGTTTGACCCCGTATGTTCAATCTGGCTCACCGTAGACCAGTGTAACAGTGACATTTTGTGTGAAAATTCATACGATATGATTTATAATATCACTGTGATGTCTGTGATACAGTTCTATGGTGGGTCGGGGATCTATTTACAGTTAAAAGAGGCCTTAAAATGTCTTTCGGGTTCAAGTAACGTCATTAAGACATAAGAGCATCTGAGAGCTAGTGAAAGCGAAGTACAAACCCAAAAGTGGTTTTTAGAATTTTTCAACACACTTGCTCAAAACGACCTTTTTATTCCACCGATTTTTGGCTCATAAACCTAGATATTAAACACGCGTGCTTTTTCAGTATATTACGCACAAGTGCTTTTAGTTTATTAACCCAAACAATTTACATTTGTAGCCTAGTACCAAGTTGTAAGTACGAAGAAGAAGCGATATAATTTAGTCGGGTTATACCTTTTTTTTTCTTAGCAACAAACAGTTTTTATGCGGCAAATAACATTATCTACATATTTATTTCAATAAATTGGTGAAATCAGCTTTATTACTAAAAAATAACTCAATTTCATTAAAATCATTTAAATTTTTCTGTAATTTGTATTTCCAAACATGAATTATTACATTTTAAATTTGGCTGTTGGCCGATCTCGTTCGCGCCTTAGCCTTGCGCGCGCATCGGTATCGCGGCAAGAAAAAAAAACAACGCGCCAGCCGCCATTTTTCGTAAATAATTGACGGCTGTGACGAAGATAGTTTGGATTAATTATTGTGAAGTTTAATATTAACGAAAATGTCTTCTTTAAGTAAAGAAAATGAAGTCTTGTTTTTTTTTCGCAAGTGTGTTGAAAAACGTCGTATGTAACACGTGTGCCGGTGACCATAATATACGCGGCTTTCTTGTGGCGCACTCGCTTCCGCTCGTGCGCACACAATAGCGCCTTGTATACAATGGTCAACTTAGCACTCTTGTATCATAATGTACTATTATGTCACTGTATCTTTTTAATTATTATTTCCCTTGTTTCTCTAAGATTCATTTAAGTACACGTTTCTGGAAAAACACCACTTATTTTTCAGGTGCTAAGAAAATGCTTTAAAAAGTATACGCAAGACGAGGTATTCCTGTCGTTCAACGGCGGGAAAGACTGCACGGTCCTCCTAGACATAGTCATCAACGTATTAATAGACATTTGCAAAAAAAACTCGGTGTTAAAAGATCTCAAAGTCGTCTATATTCGGACTACCAGCCCCTTTAGCGAATTAGAAGAGTTTGTGAAACAAGTGGAGCTTCATTATGGCATTAAGTTGGTCGTTATGGAAGGAGAGATGAAGAGTACACTGCAGAGGATACTTGATGGAGATGAGAAGTTAAAAGCCTGTTTGATGGGGACCAGGAGGACGGATCCGTATAGCAGTGATTTACAATTTATGCAGGTAAGTTACACTGTTTGTATTATCATCATCATCATCATGTCAGCCGAAAGACGTCCACTGCTGGACATAGGCCTCCCCTTTCCACTCAGACCGGTCTTGTGCTTTTCGCATCCACCGCGGTCCCGCGATCCTGACGAGGTCGTCACTCCAGCTTGTTGGAGGCCTACCTACAGCTCGTCTTCCGGTCCGCGGACGCCACTCCAGAACCTTCTGACCCCATCGGCCATCAGTCCTGCGAGCAATGTGCCCCGCCCACTGCCACTTCAGTTTAGCTATTCTTAGGGCTATGTCGGTTTGTATTATACTTTCGTGGTAAATATATAATTACTACCCTAATAAAGCCGTGAAAGCCGTTCAATAAACCTTCTCAAGAGTCTGGGTAGCTATATTTAATGGAATTTCATGACTGCCTTGGTAATCAGGGTATTAAAATCTATTGATACCCCGTTTAGTTTTTTAGAGTCTAGATCACGTTTTAATGCACACGCAACTTGGATCCCGCGAATCGGGGCATCTTCACCTTCTGTGACTTCTTTTGGCGCGCAAATTATAAGGCACGCTAAAATAAAAAAATAAAAAAGTGTCTGGTTTATGGCCATTATGGCGCGCTCGTTGCTCCTTGAGAGAATTTCTTTGTTACTTTTCTATTTTATTTCTTTGTAAGTGTAACATAAAGCATTATATATCACTCGAGGGTAAGTACAAATTACTAAACTCGTGTGGTTTAGTAATCCGTGCCTTACTCCCCGTGGTAACTATAGGTATAAATTACAATTGTGTGTTACTTTGGTAAGCTAGCCTTACAATACATCACACTTACCATTCTTTTTTACTTTGTAAAACCATATTGCTTTTGACTTTTAACGTATCATTTTTACTCGGCCACCATTACTGTCAAGTAAATAAGAGCTATTAATGCGTTGACAATAGGATAGCATTTCAAAAGTTATATGGTTTTACCGACTTGAATACAGCTGCAGGTTTGTGTGCGCCCTTTTTACACGATTGCCCAAAAAAAGGAGTGTAATGTTTTCAGGGTTCATGTATGTATGTATGTAACAATTATTTATTCCACCATTACCTACTTCTAAACGGCTGAGCCGATTAAGAAGTGTGTATAGTGGCCGGCCGTTAAGAAGTCAATCCTGACAGCTGTCATCGCAGTACAATTTATAACCTATTCTTGGGTTTGAGGTTATAATTTGTACTGAAGTGACAGGTGTCATTATTGACTTCTTATCGGCGGGACACTATAGTATCTTTAGAATCCTTTCATCATCCCAGTGACATAGGACCTAAACTGTTAAAGTTGAAATAAGAACAATGGCAAAATGACAATTATTAACATATGTATAACGACGACAATATAATAAATGCAGCCGGGGTTTTAAAGGTTGCTTTTCATTTAGTTATTTCGAACTATTTATTATTCATGAGACTATTACTTCAAACCGCGGTAAGAAATCCTTTATTATAAAACGTTTTAAAAATCTGTTTATTTTTTATAGGTAACAGATCCGAACTGGCCACAAATAATGCGAGTGTCGCCGCTTCTCAACTGGTCTTACCATCACATATGGAGCTACATTCTGCAACGACGCGTGCCTTACTGCAGCCTCTACGACAAGGGGTAAGTGACTCTATGTTAAATAATATTGAGTTGAAAATAGTTCAGTTTACAAATCCTTTAACATACACAACCACTTGGCAGTCCAGCATGCAAAACAGTGGAGTGTAATTATAAATTAACTTTATTAAAACACTGTTGCTATTTTAATAACCATATTATTTTAGATACTTAGTTGAAGTCCATAACTTCTTGACTTTATAATAACTTATCAACACCGTAAAAACGGTAATTCCAAAAAAGATGCTTCGAGAGGGTCCATCTAAATAAGTTTCTTTTTCTACCCTTGTAACCCCGTACGCATTATACCCACAGATACACATCAATAGGAAGCACGAAGAACACATGGCCAAACCCAGCCTTAGCTGTTAAAAGCTGTTCAGGTAGCCTGAATTACCGCCCTGCGTGGCAACTGGCCGACGGGTCCTTCGAACGCGCCGGCCGTGGCTCCGCGCCATTGCTACCACAGTGAAAATTAGTTATAATTTAAAAAAAATAGCTTAATTTTTTAAGGTTAACTCATTTGGTGACTCACGGTTCGTGATGCTGTTCGGTGCAGGACTTTTTACATCGCGGAATAGTTGACATTTTAAGCCCGATTTACATTGTTCAAGGATTGTGGACAGTAGAGTAGTATTTATAAACCGGTCGGACAGTAGCGAGTCAAGTTGCCTTTCCGGTCGATCCAAATAGACTCGCTTTCTATTTTTTCACTCCGCTGTCCTTGCCTCTGTTCTTGGCCAATGTAAATCGGGCTTTAGGCAATAGTGGGTCTCTAGTGTATTCACACAGAACAGAAAAAACAGTAGAAGAGTTCCGAACAACCGCGTTTTGCCGCGACCGCTTGTTTGTGAAAGTTGTGCGAATAATATTTCTAAATACAGGAAATAAATCGAGAAGCATGCCTCTGCTTTTGTGGAATGTAATAAAGACAGCCGCACCAAAAAAAACATGGTCGCGTGTTGTTTTTATGATAGTTTGATTATTGGCGACCACAGCGGGGTTATTATGACATAGCTATGCTGAGAGCAAATTCACAGAGCTGTATGACTGCTATAGTTTTGTCGCTTTACGCTCGCCGTAAAATGAACTGCTTAGTTACGTCACAATAAACCCCCAGGTCTGATACTAAACGAAGCTCATGCCACTTCCACTGTTTTTTTCTATTCCGTGTGTATTCCCGTAGGCAGCTGGACTTTCTTGACGCTTACTCAATTTCTAATTTATGAACCAGGAAAGATGAAGCACAATCCCGAATGAGCGCGGGACGTGTAGTTAACAATCGAAAACAGTTAAAATGAGTCCCACTGAACCACGACGAGATATTCATGTTCTTGCGTACTCCAGGCACAAGTATAAAGTAACTTAACTTATTATAATTACTATAATACTTATTTATTTTTATAATTTAACATTATATTTAAACTACACAGAAAAATAGATTAATATCGTAATTGTTTGTAATGAACTAAAATAAAATTTATTTGAGTAGCTATTTAGTTACCATAATTTTAGCACAGAAATGATCACTGTGCCTTGTGTTATTCGCCTCAGTTTTTAATTCTTTGAACGAGTCGAGGATAACTCCAAGTTATTGGCATCCAGAATACCAGTAAATGGCACATAGGGTTAATAGAAATGTTACCTTTATTACTTTTCATGGTGCCAATAATAGTACTGTTTACTGTTAACCGAGAAACTAGACTTTGGCAAAATAAGGGCGTCACAGGCACAGCGAGGTGTGAATAGCTTGACAATTTGAATTCCCGGAATCATATAGCCTTGGTGTTGTCAAGGCAACAGTGAATAGGCATTTTCTGAGCGAGTACCACCTTCGACCTCGTCGTCACCAACACCAAGTGAGGCTGACGTCAAACGCAAACCCATTATTTATACTAACAAGTAGGTTCGCCGGTTAATAATTTGTTGACGAATTGAAAAGTGAGTTGTTTAACCTCGTAGGTCTTGTGTTTTATCATAGTGTTAGTCCTACCTACCGAATGTACGGTCACGAATCATAATTTGTGACCCATTTTAAAAAAATGGCATCGAAGTCGACGATGTCATTAGAGATGACAAATCATTTAAATTTGTAACTTATGGCTGTAGAACGTCAGGTTGACTTTGGACCTAAGGTGGGTCCGAAATTTAAGTTATTGACTGTATAAGGGGCTTCTAAACGAGCAACATTTTCACGGCAATGTGTGGCCGGCAACTATACGCATCTTGCTCTAACACACGAAGTAAGAGTAAGATAGCACTAGTTGCCGGCCACAAATTGCAGCAAAACATGGCCCGTTTAGAAGCCCCATTATACCAATAGTCGCGTAGCCAGACAAAAAATACTTAGGAGAATACTATAAGTTTTCATTTTTGATGTGTTTGCATTGTCAGCTATTTAAAAAAAATAGTTTTACGGCGGTGCTTTAGGTATTTAGTAATATTGCGTGTTACGTAATGTATAAAGTAATGTAAATTGAATCCTAATCAAAACTATTTTAGCGTCAAAAATATTTTTTCATTAATGATAATATATTTTTATAAAAATATTTATGGTGGTCGATCGCTATTCGAGCAAGTTTGACTTATGCGTTATGCGTTATTGTGCGCCATATTATATTAAAAAGTGCTCGAAAAATCTTGCTCGTCGAGCATATTTGAAGCCAATATGCCTAAAGTATTTCAATGTCCGGCCCACTACTTAATGTAATGTAATTTACCACTGACGAAATCAGTGCAATGGAAATTTGAGTGGCGGGGCTCGCCTTCGTGGCTCAAAAACACGATAAATGGCTTCAGTCTTGTTAACCCTTTGAACGCCAGTCTTAAGAGTCACAATCTCAAGATTAAAAGCGACTTTGTTTCGTTTCATACGAAAAATTAAGGTATAATTTGCATAGCATAGCAAACAATAAAAAAATGATATTATAATTTAATTCTATTTCTGACGATCTCAATGTAACTGCATATAATTTGACATGTAATTTAATTTATACTGTGTTATATTGAGTAATAAAATCTGAATCTGAATCTGAATCTGAACATGTTTGGCTTGTGAGTGGCACATTTTGTATTTGAGATAAGGCGTCGAGTAAAAGATTACTTTGGAGTGAGGTTAAACGCAAACCCATTATGTTAATTTAAAAAAACTTTTGGCTCTTGTGTGTTGTTTCGCCAAAGTGCTAAATTTGTATATGGATTATGCGACAGACTCTACTAGGTAGAGTAACGGCACCGATGTAGGACCCTCTTAGCTGAAGGTACCCATAATGGACACTTAACTTTAAATTCAACGTCAAAATCGTTTATTTGGTGCAAGCCACAAAACAATAATAATAATAAATAATAAATATCAGGGGACAATGTCACTCCAATTGACATAGTCCCAAACTAGGCTCTAGGCTTGTCCTATGGGTACTAGACGAGAGAAATATATACTTAAATACATACTCATGACTCAGGAACAAATGTTCGTGCTCATCACACAAATATCTGCCCTTACCGGTATTTGAACCCAGGACCGCTAGCTTCATAGGCAGGCTCACTACCAACTAGGTCCTAGGTCAACCAAATGAAAAATACAAGTACGAAAATAATTCAGAACATAACCTTAAAACTATTATATAATGCACAAAATTGGGTGCCACTCAGCATAATGTCAGACATGTAAATGCCAGACCAGATGTGGAGGAAGAGGAGAAAGTTTATAAGTTGATTGTCTCAAAATAAATGAATATCTTCTGTACCATACCATAAGAATCAAGTGGCCGTTCTTGGTCCTTGCTCATTACTGGTTTCTCCACTTATAGTACTTAATTTTTTTTTATGTGGATACTGCCAATACCGCCATGTATCATACTTTAGAATAGCTAAACTGAAGTGGCAGTGGGCGGGGCACATTGCTCGCAGGACTGATGGCGGTGGGAATGGTGGCAATCTTTCAGCATTACATTATATTTATACACCGTCTTAATAATTCATATTATTATAAATATTTAATGACAACTTTAGATAGGACCTTATTATAATTTAAAAAAACAATTATTAAACCTTGAAGACATATTTATAACCATCTTTGACAATATTATTGCAATCTTGTCATAAATTACTTAAACTGTTCTCATATTTCATCTCAAAACCACTTCAACCTACTATAATAATTGTTACCAAAAGCGAACGAAAATGAATTAAATAATTACTTAACTTATAATAGTAAACTAAACTGTTTGTAAGTTTCAAAATAAAGATCGAATTTATTTTACTGCACCAAATATTTGTTTCTTTTTATGAGTAAAAACCATACAGTTTTATCACATCTGCCCTCTGAACGGAAATAGTGTATTTGGTTTTTTTTTAGTTATTTTTTATGGTAAAGAGAAGGCAAACGAGCACACAGGCCACCCGATAGCAAGTGGAAACTGTGACCCATAGACATTCCCATTCTCAAGACTGCAAGCCTAAGACTGCAAATGCGTTGCCAACCCTGAGGACTAAGATGGAATGCCTCTATACCGGCTGTCTTATCCCCAAACCGGAACAAAACAATGCGAACACTGCTGTTTGGAGGTAGGTTAATGGATAAGATGGTGGTAGCGATCCGGACGAACCCTGCACAAGGTCCTACCACCCGCCAATGATATGAATGATATTGTGATAAAAAAGGGAAAAGAGTTTAATGTTCTTTAAAAAAGAAGGTTCTGTGTTTGACCTGTATGTTTGTATATTTGCGGTTAAGTATCTCTATAAGTTCCGCATCGATTTGCATAACTCTTTCGGCCATATTGACAAGGTGACAGAGAGGCAGGGAAATATGAACCACTCGCAGGCCTTGTTCAGGGACCCTTCCTTGTTTCTTATTAGGTACACTACGTTGTCCTTGGATGCAGGGGCCGAGAGAACGCGTAGAGTAATACCCCCGTAACTCTTTAACTTAAACCTGCGACTAAATTAAAAATACACCAACTATAATGTCAATAATTCTCTGACGGGACAACTTAGTAACTTAACTTAACTGGTATAATTCGTCATCGAATTTAAAAGTTTTGGTTAAATAATCGCGTAACAATCGCGTAATCGCGTTCTTCTGATACTTATATACCTACAGGGTATCCCAGAACTCGACGTAAATATTACGGCATAAAAAACCTTTCTATAATAATATTTACAAATATTTTTAGTTTTAGTTTGTTTAGGAGTTATCAAAATTTAAATGATTCTTGTAAAGAACACTGCGTGCGCTTATTAGAAATTTGACTTTCAAGACAATATGTATAATTTGTTCCCCACCCCGCGCTAGATGGCGCTACTAGTACTTGAAAACCGATGGCGTTGTGCTCCCCGAAAAACTACGCCTGAAAGGGTACAAATAAAAGCCCGGTTGCAGCATTTATGGTTGTATTAATTATAGGTATGGGAATGGAAATTAAAAAAGGGAAAGCTGGAAGGTACCTATTATGAAAGCTATAAAGTTCAGTTTACGCTGAGAGAAAAAACAGGGCTATATTATTGGGTCTGTCCTTTACGCTCGCCGTAAAATAAATCGCGTAGCCATTTCATAAGACCTAATCCCCATGATCCTCGGAAAACACCTTTTGTACTTGGAATGGCGTTTAAAAATATGTACATTAATATCTTTCTTAAATTCTAAAACCGCCTCTACACTTCAAGCACAATACCTAACAAAATAAAATAAGTAACATTATTGAAGCTTTATTTTTATAAATGTATGACTTACACTAATTTATTTACAATCGAGATTACTTAATTATGTTGTGTCCGTATCGTTTGGTTTAACGTGTTTTCTTAAAAACTCTTTGAACATCGCCACATCCTCCGGCTTGTCATCTGAAAAAAATAACGTACCTAAGTAAAACGAAGTGCAAATGTGAAAAACGACAGATCTAGTGCATCATATTGATCATAATCTACTTCACGAAATTATAAACTGACAAAAAAATGTGAACTGCACATACTGCTTATTAATGTATTAATTATCGTTAGTTTATATTTTAAACTTTATGGATTATGCCTTCATCATGCGGTTTCCTGCGACCTTTATCAGATCGTCAGTCCAGCTTGTGGAAGGCCTGCCCGAACCTTCCCGCTCCAACGGCCATTGATTCTACGGGGACTACGGGCAATGTGGCCCACTGCAAATTATGGTTTGCGTTTCGGTGAGCTGGATGACAGCAGCAGAGAACCGATCGTTGTGTAGAACATTGGGGAAGGCCTTTGACGTCTTGCGCGTGATGACGAAGATAGATTGTGTGAAGCAGAGTTAACAGCGGTAGAGGAGAGCGGAAGAAGAAAACATGTTATGCCGATCCCACCTAGTGTGGGACAAGAGGAAGATAATAATTAGTTTATGATAGACTGATATCGAACCGTCATATTATGAAGGAACTTGCACCGACAGGGTTCACGATCTGATTTCATATCATATGTTGATAAACTTTAACATTAAAGTCGGGTAAAAACTGCCTGCATCCTAACAATCCAAAACATGCACTCCTCCCGTTATCATCGCTAAAGCTGTCATGGGTGAACTACATTGGTCCAGCAAAAGCATACCAGTAGAAGTACATTGCGTCATTACAATAGCTCTCGCGTCAAACGTGAAAACCAACTCGTCAATGTACTTCCACTGGCATGCTTTTGCTGGACCAATGTAAATCATCCATCATTCCCGCTAAGGTCATTCACGGGCCTCATCATCATCTCAAACAACTCGCTCATGCTTATCAAAATACCAGTCAGCTGGAACACAAATAAAGCCTTCTACTCATAGTATTCGTACCGGTGTCCGGCACACGCTCCTCGCCCTCGTCTTCACTCGAGCTTTCATTTCCGGGGTGCCTGAGGTACACATCGCTGACCTCTCGTCCCATCGCCACCTCCTCGATCAACTTGTTCTTGCTTGACACGGTGTCGGGAACAGCTACAATGCAAATAAAATTGTTCAAGTAAATCGGCCCTTTCGAAAACGGTCAGGGAGGGACGATGGCCGGACGTTTTTTAACGCATCGAATAGTAGATTGGCCCAATTGGTGTTCTCGCTCTCGGTGATGATTTGCGAATATAGAAAGGGATAATTACACGTACTTGGACCTTTCAGCAATGCCTCTTCTTTCTTCTTCTGTTCTTCAAGTTTTTCGGCGCGCATTTTCAGCCAATCCGCTTTGTAGTCGCTGTAATTAAAATATAGGTTAGGTACAGTCAACCAATTTGGAACTACACTCAGGAGCAAAAATACCGGGTCAGAGTGGGTTTTTCATACAAACGAGATTATTTCGAAGCCTAGGTTAACTCGCCAGGGGTTGTTTTGAGTGAGTTTAAATGGTGGATACTGCGAGGTTCAATAGAGGAGGTCAAGAGTTCTTAAGATACCTAACTGATCGCACAACCAGTTAACACCACAGCGGGAGAGTATGGGTCAGCACTTGGATTTCCTTACATTTTATTGCCATTTTAGATGTTTTTCTGAACAGGCACTATTCCGGCGTTAACCGCAGATTTATTCAGTTGGGTATCCTAGGCACTCTGGACGTCCTGTATCGATGCTCGAGGTATTCATCATCAGATTTCACTAAAAGCCTGGCGAGGAACCAAGGCTTCGAAATAGCCTCTTTAGTATGAAAAACGCACTCTGACCCGTTATTTTTCATCCTGAGTGTATATCAAAGGGACATTTAAATTCAGGTGTTTGAAGTTTGTTACGATTTGAATCATTACGTCACTTTGAAATAGTTCCATAGTGGCGTATGGTTCAAATTGGTTGACTGTACCATATATTTTAAATCATCATTACAAAATAAGTATTCTTACGTCTCATATTCTTCCGCGGCTTTGTCCACTAATTCAAAGAATTCTTCCATACCCTGAAATAAATAAAATAAATGTATATTTTATTTATTTTAATCGCACTTATCACACAAACAGACCACAGTGCATGGCCAAAACGTGCTTGATTAGTTCCAGAAGTACCAGGCGGCGAACGGAAGGGAAATATGAATCTACGATTATTTAGTGGTGTTCTTTATACTGCTTGATCATGAATATGAATGAATATATTAGTATGATAATACTACACAAGATAACCTAGTCCCAAACCAAACTCTGGGCTTGTAATACGTGTGTATGTTGTCTGATACCACTCTGGTTACGCTTAAGAACGAGCAACATACTTAAACATATAGGTATGTCACAAATTATTGTTATCATAATGCAAGTCTCGTGCAATTATGTGATTTAATATCAAAGGGAAGTTATGACAGTTCTACTACTCTAGTGATTATAGTAGGTAACAGTCTTGGTATAGATAAGGCTAGTGTGGCTAGATTAATGTCAACATTAAACTTTATTGAAGTGGCCGGGATAGGTAAAATTATACTTTGTGCATTACCATATTCACAAAATATGCCATATAATTATAATAATAAAATAGCACACTTAAATTCTTTGATTTATAATGCTATTTGTTGCAATAAAAAATATCATTTCTTTGACATAAATAAATTCATTAAGCGCCTCACGCTAACTTCTAACAAAATTAGTTTGCCAAAGAAATATATTGTGACTTTAGTAGAACTTTTGGCCTTTAATATAGAACCAAATAAATACAATAGTGGCACAAATGCCATTCCTAATCATTTAAACTAAAGTATAGGACAGCGGAAACACCTTTGAGTATAAATATAATTCACCAAAATATTCAAGGGTTTTCCAGCAAAGAATTAGAAATTGGATTATTTTTAGATTCTGAAAATGTACAAATTATGTGTGTTACTGAACATTGGCTTAGACCAGATCAATTAATTTTTGATTTTATAAATTTTAAATTAGTTAGTTTTTTCGCCAGAAAATCCGCCATTCATGGTGGTTCTTTAATAATAGTTAAAAATAACATAAAATCCAAAGAAAGGAAAGATATTGTCAGGCTATCTATAGAGAGGCTTGTAGAAATCTCTTGCATAGAACTAGAAAATTACATAATCATTTGCGTTTACAGACCACCATCAGCTGATTTCAGCATGTTTGAATCTACAATGGAAAATGTGTTAAAATTAGCATGTAAAACTCAAAAGCATGTTATTGTCTGTGGAGACTTTAATGTTAACTTACTGGAACCGTCAAATAATACTATTAAGATCTTAAGTGTATTTAAATCTTTTAATTTAGATAATTTATTCCTTGAACCTACACGGATAGGTGTTTCAAGTGCTACTTGTTTAGACAATATTTTTTGTAATTGCGAATGGTTGGATAAGGAAATATTTAACTGCTTTAATTCTGACCACAGTGGTCAAAAGGCTTCTTTTTTAAATGATTTTCATCAAGAACCACAGACAATAACATACAGGCCCATAACTAGCAATCGTTTGGATTTATTCAAAAATGAAGTTCAGAGTAACCTTTGTGGGTTATCCTTTTCACATAATGATTCTAACAGTATTTATAATGATTTGTTTGGTGTAATTCTTCATCAATTTAATAATAATTTTAAGATGAAAACTATTTCTGGGTCAAAAACTAAGTTTAGTGAATGGGCTACTGTAGGCATTCATAGAAGTAGAAATAGGCTATATGAACTATATAGAGAGAGGGAGGAGAACAAGAATGCTGACTTCTTAGTTTATGTTAAGAATTACTCTAGGACCTTTAAGCAAGTTTGCTTGACTGCTAAGTCAATTTTTTTAGGTCTTAAGCTCAAAGCTTCTGACAATAAAGTAAAAACTGTGTGGAAAATAATAAATAGAGAAACGGGTAAATCAAAAACTCGCGATAATGAAATCACCATAAACAAGGGTGACAAACAAATCATATCAAACAAAGACGTGGCCTTAGCGTTCGAAGATTATTTCTCCACCATAGCCATTAATACCACGAAATGTCTTCAATCATCTGCGATTGGAGCTCAAAAATTACTTTGTGGTAATGTTACTAAATGTAATTTAAGTTTTGATTTTAGCCATGTAGACTCATTTTCAGTCGTAAAGGTATTTAAATCACTCAGTTTAAAAAAAACCGAGGATTTATGGGGAACGTCAGTTAAAGTCATCCATCATATCATAGATATAATTGCACCTCACTTAGCTTTAATCTACAATAATTGCATTTCAGAGGGGGTCTTTCCAAATCTTATGAAATATAGTAAAGTCATACCACTTTTTAAATCGGGCGAGATGAGTGATTTAACGAATTTCCGTCCCATTTCTATTCTACCTGTTTTAAGTAAAGTTTTTGAAAAGTTAATGTTAAAAGATATGTTAGGTCACTTCAATAGAAATAAACTGCTTAACAGTAATCAGTTCGGCTTCACCAGAGGACGATCCACAACTGACGCAGCATCTGTACTCATTAAATATATATATAATATTTGGGAGAAATCTTGTGATGCAATAGGAATTTTTTGTGACCTTTCCAAAGCTTTCGATTGCGTAGATCATGAGACTCTTATATTAAAATTAGAACATTATGGTCTGTCAATTAATTCTCTAAATCTTATGTCTTCATATCTTAGTGATAGAACACAAACGGTTGTGGTAAACAAAACACAGTCCATGGGAGCAGCTATTAAACTAGGTGTGCCTTAGGGCTCTATATTAGGTCCTTTCTTATTTTTGGTTTATATTAATGACTTACCACGCACGGTAGATAACCTTTGTGATATTGTGCTATTTGCTGATGATACATCATTAATTTTCAAGGTAGAACGAAAATCCGTCGATTACAGTAGGATAAATGCCACGCTAGGTAAAGTACTTAATTGGTTTACTAGTAACAATTTGCTACTCAATGCTAAAAAAACTAAATGTGTTAGGTTCGCTTTGCCTAATGTTAGACCAGTAGAATCCAGTTTATTTCTAAATGATGAGTGTTTGGAAATGGTAGATAAGGCGCTTTTCTTAGGGATAACTATAGATAAAAACTTACAATGGAGTCCCCATATAGCAGTACTAGCAGGCAAATTAAGTTCGGCAGCTTATGCTGTTAGAAAAATCAGGCAACTTACCAATGTTGAGACAGCTCGCTTAGTTTATTATAGTTATTTTCATAGTGTTATGTCGTACGGTATTCTGGTTTGGGGAAAAGCTGCTGACATACAGACTATATTCGTGTTACAAAAAAGAGCCATTCGTTCTATATATAACCTTAACTCCCGTGATTCCTTAAGATTAGTATTTAAAGAAATTAGTATCTTAACAGTAGCGTCACAATTTATTTATGAGAATATAATTTATGTCATTAAAAATCAAGACTCTTTTGTTAAGAATTGTGATATACATAATTTGAATACAAGAAATAAAAATAAAATTGCTATTAAAAAATTTCGTGTCCGTAAGGTTTATAAATCATTTGTAGGTCAATGCATTATTTTCTATAATAAATTACCTGACTCAGTTTTAAAGTTACCATTTCCAGTACTTAAAAGTTACTTGAAAAAGTCGTTGATGTCTAAGGCTTACTATAGGGTCGAGGACTATCTAACAGATAAAAATGCTTGGCCTAAACTTAACTAAACACCTAAATAACTGACTAATAAAATAGGCATACAAAATATGTAAATATTGTATATTGTCTAGGGGACACGGTTTCTGTAGGAGAATGTATCGAAACTGTGGTGGTTGTCTTGCACTGTCATAGGAAAGTATATATATATTTTTTAATATATACATATTATATATAATATATTTTATATAAATATTTTTTTTTTTTTATTACTACTACTTATTACTCCCTATGAAAATTCTTAGTTTTGACACATTTTCTTGCACAAGCTACGCTTGAATGTTTTTCATTTTAATTTTTATTTTATGTTAAATTCATTGTTTTATATCATGCTAGGTTAAGCTTTATAATTGTATAATATCATAAGTAGTACCTATTTTAAAAAACGACTGACTGTTGAGTTTCTTGCGGCGTTTCTTCTCAGCAGTGGTCTCTTGCGAAGCGCTGGTAGATTTTGACGTGTAAAAGTGCCCGTGCGGCCTAATTACTGAATAAACATCTTTTATCTTTTTTTTTTAGGGAATCGCATGGTTTAATACATATAAAACAGACTCACGAATAAAAATTCCCGTTCATAACACAAATATTTGGCCTTACGTGAAATCGAACCTGGGACCACTAGTCACTCCCAACTATGCTAACCACAAACCATTACCAATTATACAGCCACATCTCACAAAGTAATATCAATATGAATATAAAACAAAATCGTTTCCCGCCGTCTGCCCCTCTGTATGTACCTACTCGACTGGTTTTCATCAATAGACAAAGTGATTCAAGAGAAAGATTATTGTGCACGATACATAATAGATTACGTACAGTTGTTACAGAAAACGAACACAAACCGAACCGAAGCGAACGGCGGCGCAAGTAACAAATATAACAAACAAGTCAAAGATACTCACAGCCCCAGTATGTGAGCTCACACCGCAGCATTTCAAGTCGCAGTAGAAGTTGTCGAGCGCAAGCGCCATGGAGCGCGCCAGGTTCCCCACGTACGTCCCCCCCTCGGTGTCCCCCTCAGCATCCAGAGCGTCCTGGAACGTCTCGAAGTCGCGCATCCACTCCACTGCGTAGCCATGCTTTACCACGTCCGTCTACGGTTATAAGCGTTTGTAGGGTCTTGAAATGGGCGGCGCAATTATCGGGGGAATACTTTGTAAATTTCAAATAAATAATTGAGCATAGTTTCGTTTGTACATACGAGTACCACCCGGTCACAACATCTGTGCCCCTTGTGACGTCATATCGTACGATTTGCTAACCGTACTGAAGCGACGGGGTCAGAGCGGGGAGGTGAAAGAGGAAGCGGCAGTGACGTCGCATTCCTTCGAATGGCACAGAAACTGTGACCGCGTTGTACCTTTTGTATTTCTGTTTGTTACTATGTTATTTTTTTTGTGCAATAAACAGTTTTCATACATACACAAGGTTAATACAAAGGTGCTTTTCATTTGGGTATTTACCCATTTTTAAGTATAGGTACAAACATTTTCGCCCACAAGAAAGTCAAGTTTAGAAATTTAATAAATTAAAAAGAAACTTATAGTTTAAATGTACAGTCACAACAGAAGTTTGTTGTCGGAAGACAATATCAAAAATTCAGACAATATTTTGGATTGGTGGTTTTGGTTCCATTAAATATAAGTATGTAGGTTTTTTCAACTGATTACTATTATACATTTATTTTTCTTCAGTTTTACTTCAATATAGGAAACTATAAGTCTGTTATAAAAAGGTCCAAGCATAAGCTTTTATAATATTATTTTGTTTGATTGTTTGTTCCTATATAAATAAATATAAAAGTTATGATGAAGATATAGACCAACAGATAAAATGTATGATGGCCCCACATCATTATAATTATTGTGATTTCAAATTAAATGGTTACAGTAAGAAAATTGTATTTCTATTTATCTCTCATGCATGCTTTTTTTATATCCAAGGTGTACACAAATTGCCTTAGATGGCATAAACTGTCACTGCCATTCAAATAATATAAATGACAACCAAATGAAATTACTTATTATGATGATTTAAAAGCATTCTGAAATAGGACAGAAACTTGGTTGGTTTTATGCTGAGAACCGGTAACTGTCAACTTACCTTGTTCATAACCACAATAAATGGCAGCCTGGCTTTGTACAATATGGAGCATGCATAAAGCATATTGGACATGAATGTGACTGGGGAGACACTCCGCACTGTGTCCATTACGTAGACAACTATGGTAGGACAGGATGCTGCCAGGGTTTCCGTGATAATGGTGCCAGAAGCTGACCACGTGAACACTTCGATTTGACCTAGGATTGGAAAGAAGGAGTTATTTCTGTGAGTATTTCAACAGCCCTATTTTTCGTAACTACAACTATAAAATTACTGGACCGTATGAAAGCTTCATATTAAACCTAAAAGAAATATGCTTTACCACCTAGAAATAGAAGATTTGCACAATTGCTCCCCGAGATATTGAGCCTTCAGGAGGGCTGGCTAATGCGCCTATAATTTGAAGGTTTAATTGATACTTTCACCCAAGGTAAACACTCTGAAAAGTAGAGTGCATTTTGACTGAGGGAAGTGAACTTTGTCCTTAGTTATTGTATGACAAAATTTATGAGTGTTGAGACACAATTACAAAACATGTTTTAAAAATGACTGAGTGTCAATCCAATTCTCTTTTCTAAATCACTTACCGCCCTAGGACTGGAAATACCATTTTCAGCCAGCAAATGAGATATGGAAATCCTATCTTTCAGAACAGGAGAGGTGAAAAAGACTTTTTCATATCTCATACTCTGAAAGTAGGCCATTGTTTATCTCAGAAGCAGGTTGAAAGTGATGCATATCAACGCTAGGGAAGAATGAATATACCTGTAGTAGAAACCTATACATCTTATCTGCAGTAAGATATTTAAAAATATTATTTATAAAAAGAACTATGTCAATTGACCTGTGCAGTAGCAGAAGCAGGAGTGGTTCACTATTTTTTTACTAAAACATCATTGGGCAAATTGTATCATTTTACAAACTTTCATTTTACAAAGAGATCCGAGATCCGAGATGGTCAGTAGTCTAACTTAACCTAACTTATTTAATAAGCCTATGTAACCTATTTAATATGTAATGGTATACTAGGCACAAACATGTTTTTGCGAAATGAAAGTAAGTGATACTCCAGGACTCCAGTAACAGCAGATACACCCTCTCCGTAGAAGGATTGAAGAAAAAAAAAATAGACCTGTACTGAGTCATGCTAAAATCTTATACACCCACTCTTTGGTAAAGCTATACCGAGTCTTACTGTTATAAATTTTATTATAAAGTTTCCTCATAGTCAACATGAGAAGTAGAGTGTTTTACTCAGGTGAAATTCACCATATATTTCACACTTTAAATATTAGTGCTCTCAAGCTCAACACATTGTATGAAACAGGTGCCTTTCATCCCTTGGTTAGCACTCTCCTATAGCATACAGACGCCAGCAAATGCGCTAACAAAATTCAATCTATCTAATAATGAAAACAAATCTTACCTGGAGTATCAATAACACAATATTTGTGTCTTTCCCCTGCATTCTCAATCAACTGCACAACTTGACCAAACTTTGTAGAAAAAAGATTTAAGGCAGTCACAATACCGCCATTCGGGCCGAGGCCATATTGCTGCATAACTTCTTTGTAGTTCACTGTGTCTCTTATGTCTTAAAAAGTAAGAAAAATGTTGTGCAATATAATACATGTTCATATTACACTACTTATTTTAGAACACGAATTCGCATTATCCTTACCAATGTTAGCAGGGTATGGGACCTCTCTACAAGCTGGATCCAAGTTAATTATATAAGGTTTTGAACCCTCCAACATATAATTGGCTACTCGCTTTGTAAATGAAGTCTTTCCAGCACCTGCCATGCCTAAAATTTTCCGAAAAATAGTGTAAATATCACCAATAAAGCAAGAAAAACCCAGCATTCTTACTGTATGCAATTCTAACCTAAAATTATCAAACAAATGGGCTTCCTTGTGTTTTTATCCACTGCTTCTGGTTTAGATTCAGCCATTATAAATAATAATCGCAGTGAATTTATTGTTTGAAATGTTAATAAGTTTACGTGGTCTTTAAAATTATTTGCGCAACAATAACATCCAGTGCAAAACACGGGTACATAAACACAAATTTTGAAATTGACATATCAATGTCATCCCGATATTAAGCCGTTCCAGACACGGGTTTGAACATCAAACTAATTTACACTAGTACGTTCTGAATTTGTTTATGAATTGTAGTTTTTGAAACTTCGAAAGTAATTAAAGCAACATTTGCTTGCAGCATTCGCGCTCACTCAAGTACATGCTCAAGCTTCAGCACAATTACACATTTAC
Organism: Acleris sparsana; assembly: GCA_923062465.1. NCBI lineage: Eukaryota > Metazoa > Arthropoda > Insecta > Lepidoptera > Tortricidae > Acleris > Acleris sparsana. Next base: position 4,661,595 of record OV281288.1, read on the forward strand.
ACCATAAGCACTGATACTGTTAATAAGGTTAAGTTATCGGGCTCACTACTTGTAAAGTTGAAGTTCAGCCTTCTTTTTCACATATTCATCAAGACTGTTATGATAGAATGATAGAGAATACCATAGCATCCAAAGACTCAAGTGAAGTTCTTCAGATATTCACCCACCACCACCATTGGTATTTAGATTTGGAAAAAAATCATCACACTGGATTAGGCGGCTCAGGGCGACTTTGTCTACAGTCCTTTTTCTTTACCTTCCTAACTCGTCCACAATGCCATGTCGTCAGCATGTAATTCCTAATTGTCATCTTCCTAACTCGGCCAAATTTTTATATCGTCAATTTCCTATCTTGTCCACATTCCTATATTGTCCATAGTGCTAAGTCGTTCACATTCCTATATCGTCCACAGCGCAAACTGAAGTTAGCCACACGATATTGAAGAAGTTGACCACACAATAGAAATGTGGACGAATTAGCACTGTGGACTGTATAGGTATGTGGACGAGTTAGGAAGGTGATAATATAGTAATGCCGACGAATTGGAATAGTGGGCCAGACGGCATTGTGGACGGGTTTAAGAAGGTGACGAATAGGGTATTTGCCTAGTTTGTGAAAAGTACTTATACTTAATTAGTGATCCATTTTATGATAGTAAAAAAAAACTCGCACGGATATTAACCCGATAACAATAATAAAACAATAAATAAATAATTGCCTTAACTCTTTACAGCCAAAACGACATCTTTCTGTATAATCTGTGTTATGACGTCATATGACACTTGTCAAATGTCATTCAACCCAACGGACAATTTAAAACTTCAAAAAGTGGGGTTATATTTGTGATTACCTACTATGTATGCTATCCATTCAATGCAGTATTGTAAATTATGATATGATACATCAATATGAGTTTAAAATCTTATTACCAGTATTGTATAGTGCCTAGCACAATGTACTTTTGTGAGGATCATTTTGATGTACTTAAGTACTACATTACATACTGTTTAACAAAGTAGTTAACAACATTACATATTGTTTAACAACGGTTCAAAGTTTGACAAATTGACACTGTCTGCTTTGGTAAATGTGTTCACCAAAGACGCCATAGCTGGATCTTTGTTTATTGCAATGTATTTGCTAACGGCTAACCCAGTAGGTATGAGATAATGTAAGTTTTTTCGCCAGTAGACTCAAGTTCAAATCTTTGTTTACAGTAAACGCAGACAGAATGAATCTTGTCATGTCACAGTTGTCACCACAGATTATAGGATATGTCTAAAGCACAGATTATAAGAGTTGTCACTGTCTCGAGTTGATGACACAGATAGTATAATAAAAAAAACATTAAGTAAGATGACGTCACGCAATCTCATTGGTGTTTCAATATAGATTAAAAATCTTTATTTTATTATAAGATATATAATAAAATAACGACTTTATTAAATTAAATAAAAACTATAATCATAATCCTCGACATTAAAACTAGCTATATGCAAAGCATCTTTGTTTATTATAACCACAGGCAAGTACCCTATTAGGACTGTGGACGAAGTCGCCCTGAGCCGATTGGGCAGTCGCAGACAAAAACTACTAAACAGAGGTCTTAATTTAAGTAAATAAATCTTTCACGCATTATTTTGCGCAGTCATTTAAAATTTACTCATATCTGTTTATTTTCCTTAAGAATACTATATTTACAGTTTTTTACAATCAATTAGACTTGTACAATGATCTTTTTTTTTTCAAAATGGCGCTGTCGAAGACGAAGCTACGGGTGTCGACGACGACGCTACGGATGTCGACGACGGCACTACGGATGTAGATGTGGAGGCTAAGGGTGTCGACGACGAGGCTACGGGTGTTGACGACGAGGCTACGGGTGTTGACGACGAGGCTACGGGTGTTGACGACGAGGCTACGGTCGTCGAGGACGACTCTTCGGATGTCGACGTCGAGGCCATGGGTTCCGACGACGAGGCTAAAGGTATCGGCTCCGGTGGCGGGTCACTCTTCATGGGTAAAAACATGATGGGGTACAGTTTTCCGTGCTTGGTAATTCCGCTTTGTATGATGGCGCGTAACGTATCTGTGTAGGTTGGGTCCGGCGTGCACGTCGCCGGGTCGCGCCAGTGTAATCCTGGTTCAATAAAAAACAAAGTTTCAAGACAGTTATTGTGGAAATAGTAATTCGAATTAACAGTTTTTTTAAATAAATTAATGCCCTAGGTAGTAATTTCATACCTGTCGAGTCAGAAGTGAACAAGGTAGGTGACGGCACATTGTCTCTGGTGTAATTCCATAGACAATCTCTTAAAACTTGCACAATCTGCAACAGATATAACCAGAAATGCTTTTAGATATAACTAGAAATACTTTCGAGTCAAAATTAAATCAAAAATCAAAATATATTTATTTTTGTAACATAGGTAGCAGGTTTTAAAGATCCCCGCTGCCCCCCGCGAATATTTCCGCTGTGATGTGCCTAGGTAGCACACTTAAAACAGACAAGAAATAAAAATCATAACTTTTTTTTTCTAACCAGTCATAATTTTTATTTGTGATAATTAGTCACTCTAACGAGTAAATAATGTTAGGTTTTATAATATTCCAAAAAAATACATAATTCATAAAAAAAAAACATGGTTTGCTATAAATTGTGACTAGAAATAATTATAGCAGATTTATTTATTTATCTGCATCTGCATGTGCAGATGATTAAAGTTCTCACAGATATTGCGATTAAACTTGTGTATATATTGACGATATATGATAACACAGATATAGAGCTTACCTCGACAGCGGATAAGTTGGGCAACATTTCCACCATATGGCTCAGCGGATGCGGCAACAGCTGGCCGAGTGTCATCGTTTCCAGAAGTTCCGTCAAGGCCTTCTTCTCTCTGATTAACTCCGGAGATTCAGAATCTAGGAACAATTTTATTAAGTCTAAAATAAATTATAATCAGAGATCGGAACTTTCGTGGTTGTTAATTACTGTTTTATATTTGTTTCATTGGTTGAGTCAATCGAGTTCGGTTGGGCATATCTTCGTGGATTGAGTATCTGGTCGTGTACGGCCCGCAGCAGCGCCGAGGCGAGGCAGAGAGAGGGCCGCGCAGCGACGCAGCGCCGAGCATACCTGGTCGTGTACTGAGCCGGTGTAGCGGCGCGGCCGTGGCCGCGGCGGCCCGCAGCAGCGCCGAGGCGAGGCAGAGAGAGGGCCGCGCAGCGACGCAGCGCCGAGCATACCTGGTCGTGTACTGAGCCGGTGTAGCGGCGCGGCCGTGGCCGCGGCGGCCCGCAGCAGCGCCGAGGCGAGGCAGAGAGAGGGCCGCGCAGCGACGCAGCGCCGAGCATACCTGGTCGTGTACTGAGCCGGTGTAGCGGCGCGGCCGTGGCCGCGGCGGCCCGCAGCAGCGCCGAGGCGAGGCAGAGAGAGGGCCGCGCAGCGACGCAGCGCCGAGCATACCTGGTCGTGTACTGAGCCGGTGTAGCGGCGCGGCCGTGGCCGCGGCGGCCCGCAGCAGCGCCGAGGCGAGGCAGAGAGAGGGCCGCGCAGCGACGCAGCGCCGAGCATACCTGGTCGTGTACTGAGCCGGTGTAGCGGCGCGGCCGTGGCCGCGGCGGCCCGCAGCAGCGCCGAGGCGAGGCAGAGAGAGGGCCGCGCAGCGACGCAGCGCCGAGCATACCTGGTCGTGTACTGAGCCGGTGTAGCGGCGCGGCCGTGGCCGCGGCGGCCCGCAGCAGCGCCGAGGCGAGGCAGAGAGAGGGCCGCGCAGCGACGCAGCGCCGAGCATACCTGGTCGTGTACTGAGCCGGTGTAGCGGCGCGGCCGTGGCCGCGGCGGCCCGCAGCAGCGCCGAGGCGAGGCAGAGAGAGGGCCGCGCAGCGACGCAGCGCCGAGCATACCTGGTCGTGTACTGAGCCGGTGTAGCGGCGCGGCCGTGGCCGCGGCGGCCCGCAGCAGCGCCGAGGCGAGGCAGAGAGAGGGCCGCGCAGCGACGCAGCGCCGAGCATACCTGGTCGTGTACTGAGCCGGTGTAGCGGCGCGGCCGTGGCCGCGGCGGCCCGCAGCAGCGCCGAGGCGAGGCAGAGAGAGGGCCGCGCAGCGACGCAGCGCCGAGCATACCTGGTCGTGTACTGAGCCGGTGTAGCGGCGCGGCCGTGGCCGCGGCGGCCCGCAGCAGCGCCGAGGCGAGGCAGAGAGAGGGCCGCGCAGCGACGCAGCGCCGAGCATACCTGGTCGTGTACTGAGCCGGTGTAGCGGCGCGGCCGTGGCCGCGGCGGCCCGCAGCAGCGCCGAGGCGAGGCAGAGAGAGGGCCGCGCAGCGACGCAGCGCCGAGCATACCTGGTCGTGTACTGAGCCGGTGTAGCGGCGCGGCCGTGGCCGCGGCGGCCCGCAGCAGCGCCGAGGCGAGGCAGAGAGAGGGCCGCGCAGCGACGCAGCGCCGAGCATACCTGGTCGTGTACTGAGCCGGTGTAGCGGCGCGGCCGTGGCCGCGGCGGCCCGCAGCAGCGCCGAGGCGAGGCAGAGAGAGGGCCGCGCAGCGACGCAGCGCCGAGCATACCTGGTCGTGTACTGAGCCGGTGTAGCGGCGCGGCCGTGGCCGCGGCGGCCCGCAGCAGCGCCGAGGCGAGGCAGAGAGAGGGCCGCGCAGCGACGCAGCGCCGAGCATACCTGGTCGTGTACTGAGCCGGTGTAGCGGCGCGGCCGTGGCCGCGGCGGCCCGCAGCAGCGCCGAGGCGAGGCAGAGAGAGGGCCGCGCAGCGACGCAGCGCCGAGCATACCTGGTCGTGTACTGAGCCGGTGTAGCGGCGCGGCCGTGGCCGCGGCGGCCCGCAGCAGCGCCGAGGCGAGGCAGAGAGAGGGCCGCGCAGCGACGCAGCGCCGAGCATACCTGGTCGTGTACTGAGCCGGTGTAGCGGCGCGGCCGTGGCCGCGGCGGCCCGCAGCAGCGCCGAGGCGAGGCAGAGAGAGGGCCGCGCAGCGACGCAGCGCCGAGCATACCTGGTCGTGTACTGAGCCGGTGTAGCGGCGCGGCCGTGGCCGCGGCGGCCCGCAGCAGCGCCGAGGCGAGGCAGAGAGAGGGCCGCGCAGCGACGCAGCGCCGAGCATACCTGGTCGTGTACTGAGCCGGTGTAGCGGCGCGGCCGTGGCCGCGGCGGCCCGCAGCAGCGCCGAGGCGAGGCAGAGAGAGGGCCGCGCAGCGACGCAGCGCCGAGCATACCTGGTCGTGTACTGAGCCGGTGTAGCGGCGCGGCCGTGGCCGCGGCGGCCCGCAGCAGCGCCGAGGCGAGGCAGAGAGAGGGCCGCGCAGCGACGCAGCGCCGAGCATACCTGGTCGTGTACTGAGCCGGTGTAGCGGCGCGGCCGTGGCCGCGGCGGCCCGCAGCAGCGCCGAGGCGAGGCAGAGAGAGGGCCGCGCAGCGACGCAGCGCCGAGCATACCTGGTCGTGTACTGAGCCGGTGTAGCGGCGCGGCCGTGGCCGCGGCGGCCCGCAGCAGCGCCGAGGCGAGGCAGAGAGAGGGCCGCGCAGCGACGCAGCGCCGAGCATACCTGGTCGTGTACTGAGCCGGTGTAGCGGCGCGGCCGTGGCCGCGGCGGCCCGCAGCAGCGCCGAGGCGAGGCAGAGAGAGGGCCGCGCAGCGACGCAGCGCCGAGCATACCTGGTCGTGTACTGAGCCGGTGTAGCGGCGCGGCCGTGGCCGCGGCGGCCCGCAGCAGCGCCGAGGCGAGGCAGAGAGAGGGCCGCGCAGCGACGCAGCGCCGAGCATACCTGGTCGTGTACTGAGCCGGTGTAGCGGCGCGGCCGTGGCCGCGGCGGCCCGCAGCAGCGCCGAGGCGAGGCAGAGAGAGGGCCGCGCAGCGACGCAGCGCCGAGCATACCTGGTCGTGTACTGAGCCGGTGTAGCGGCGCGGCCGTGGCCGCGGCGGCCCGCAGCAGCGCCGAGGCGAGGCAGAGAGAGGGCCGCGCAGCGACGCAGCGCCGAGCATACCTGGTCGTGTACTGAGCCGGTGTAGCGGCGCGGCCGTGGCCGCGGCGGCCCGCAGCAGCGCCGAGGCGAGGCAGAGAGAGGGCCGCGCAGCGACGCAGCGCCGAGCATACCTGGTCGTGTACTGAGCCGGTGTAGCGGCGCGGCCGTGGCCGCGGCGGCCCGCAGCAGCGCCGAGGCGAGGCAGAGAGAGGGCCGCGCAGCGACGCAGCGCCGAGCATACCTGGTCGTGTACTGAGCCGGTGTAGCGGCGCGGCCGTGGCCGCGGCGGCCCGCAGCAGCGCCGAGGCGAGGCAGAGAGAGGGCCGCGCAGCGACGCAGCGCCGAGCATACCTGGTCGTGTACTGAGCCGGTGTAGCGGCGCGGCCGTGGCCGCGGCGGCCCGCAGCAGCGCCGAGGCGAGGCAGAGAGAGGGCCGCGCAGCGACGCAGCGCCGAGCATACCTGGTCGTGTACTGAGCCGGTGTAGCGGCGCGGCCGTGGCCGCGGCGGCCCGCAGCAGCGCCGAGGCGAGGCAGAGAGAGGGCCGCGCAGCGACGCAGCGCCGAGCATACCTGGTCGTGTACTGAGCCGGTGTAGCGGCGCGGCCGTGGCCGCGGCGGCCCGCAGCAGCGCCGAGGCGAGGCAGAGAGAGGGCCGCGCAGCGACGCAGCGCCGAGCATACCTGGTCGTGTACTGAGCCGGTGTAGCGGCGCGGCCGTGGCCGCGGCGGCCCGCAGCAGCGCCGAGGCGAGGCAGAGAGAGGGCCGCGCAGCGACGCAGCGCCGAGCATACCTGGTCGTGTACTGAGCCGGTGTAGCGGCGCGGCCGTGGCCGCGGCGGCCCGCAGCAGCGCCGAGGCGAGGCAGAGAGAGGGCCGCGCAGCGACGCAGCGCCGAGCATACCTGGTCGTGTACTGAGCCGGTGTAGCGGCGCGGCCGTGGCCGCGGCGGCCCGCAGCAGCGCCGAGGCGAGGCAGAGAGAGGGCCGCGCAGCGACGCAGCGCCGAGCATACCTGGTCGTGTACTGAGCCGGTGTAGCGGCGCGGCCGTGGCCGCGGCGGCCCGCAGCAGCGCCGAGGCGAGGCAGAGAGAGGGCCGCGCAGCGACGCAGCGCCGAGCATACCTGGTCGTGTACTGAGCCGGTGTAGCGGCGCGGCCGTGGCCGCGGCGGCCCGCAGCAGCGCCGAGGCGAGGCAGAGAGAGGGCCGCGCAGCGACGCAGCGCCGAGCATACCTGGTCGTGTACTGAGCCGGTGTAGCGGCGCGGCCGTGGCCGCGGCGGCCCGCAGCAGCGCCGAGGCGAGGCAGAGAGAGGGCCGCGCAGCGACGCAGCGCCGAGCATACCTGGTCGTGTACTGAGCCGGTGTAGCGGCGCGGCCGTGGCCGCGGCGGCCCGCAGCAGCGCCGAGGCGAGGCAGAGAGAGGGCCGCGCAGCGACGCAGCGCCGAGCATACCTGGTCGTGTACTGAGCCGGTGTAGCGGCGCGGCCGTGGCCGCGGCGGCCCGCAGCAGCGCCGAGGCGAGGCAGAGAGAGGGCCGCGCCGCCGCGCAACGACGCAGCGCCGCGCGAGCCACCGCACTGCTCTCCAGCGCCGAGCGCATGTACAGCTCGCGCTCGATACTCACTTGCTGGTTTGACAAACAATAAAGATCGGTCAGATTAACCTTTTGAACGCCACAGGTGGCTCTGGCCTGAAAGTCTTGCCACTGACTAAACCGTCGGCCACAAGTAAGATTAAGATTAAAATACACTGTTGATTCGTATGAATCACGTTGTAATTTGCATAGCATTGCAAACATGTTGTATTTTAAATATGGTGTTCAAAAGATCACGTTCACTATGTGCAACCCATATATGATACATTTTGAAGAACACACACATACGTGAGTGTACCACATATAAAGCACAACCTCTTACCAAAATTAAACTTTATCAAAACATCCTCAGAGGTTTAATTTTGTGTGCCTACGAGGGCTGTTTGAAAAGTCCTTTGAAAAACGATTTAAAAAAAATGGCACTAACACTATTTGTGTTAGTTTTAAAATAATTATTTATTACTTTATTTGAAGATTTGGCCATGACAAAGCAGTCTGCAAGATGGGTGCCACGTTTGTTGACGATCGAACAAAATCGCAAACAACAGCTAATTTCAAAGCTGTGTTTGGATATGATGTGATGAAGCGTAATTGTTAGAATTATTTGAGTCGATTTGTCACCGTGGATGAAACTTGGGTCCACAACTATCAGAATCGAAACTACAGTCCAAACAATGGATGTCGGCAGCTGAACGTGCCCCAAAGAAGGCCAAGACTGTTTTGTCAGCTGGAAAGGTGATGGTGACAGTCTTGTGGGATGGTGTAGGAATTATCATGATTGATTATTTGGAAATGGCGAAGACTATAACTGGCCGTTATTACTCAGAGTTATTGGACTGTTTTAACGTGGAACTGTTAGACAAACGGCCAAACATGTCCCGCTAGAAAGTCGTCTTTCATCAAGACAATGCTTTAGTGTACACCTCAATGATTGTATTGGGTAAAATCTACGAGTTGGGCTTCGAGCTGGTGCCACATGCTCCGTATTCACTGGAACTCCTTATGTTATAAATTCACACCATCAATGGAACGAAATAGAAGAAGGGGGACACTAATTTTACGCGCACGAAGTTGCGAGCGTCGTCTAGTGTCAGTAACTGTAAATCTGTCCAAGGATTATTGCTATAGGCAGTTCAAAAATCAAATTCAAAATTCAAAATATTTATTCAGTATCTACTAGCGCTTCGGACAAGACCATCATTGCGGAGAAGAAGCACCGCAAGAAACTCCAGCAGAAGGTCATTTTTTCAATCACAATAACATTTATGCTTAAAAGTAAGATACATTAAGTAATATTAAGGTAATAATACATAATAAATTATTAAAACTAGCAAAAATTAAATTATTACAAATGTAAGGTCAATAAACCTTGAACTAAAAATAAAAATAATGACTTTGAGAAAAACACGACGTCTCTACGTCAAAACCCATAACTAGAATAATGAATTGAACAACAAGTCCTTGCAAACGTGAACAGACCGGACCCCACAAACAGCACCCGTTCACGAGTATGACGTGTATCTCAGCCATCGCCTCTCTCAACCATATGTTCGGGAAAGTGGAGACCCGATCAACGACGCCGCCGTAAGCTAAGACCTTTGACCGAGCATGACATGATCATGTTGCCGGACAACTAACATAAAAGTAATATTGTGTGAAACCGCTGTCCGGCGAGAAACATAACGGTGTGTTCTCGTTTAAAAGCGTCTTGTACACATAAGAACTAATAAAGGTAAAAAATATATACAAATACTAATCATAAAATTGAGTGCTTGAACACATTTTTGCTCAAAGGCTATGTTTATCAAGGTACAAATATTGTAAATATCCTAGACACTACTTAAAAACATCTTGGTCACCAATGAAATCATTAACAGAGTAATGTGCCCTACCCAACAAGCAGCGTTTGAGACTTAAATTTATTGAACGGCATATTGACGATATCAGATGGTATCTTGTTGTAGAAACGTATACAGTTCCCCGCAAACGAAGTGCTTACCTTACGGAGACGGTGACCTGAAAGAGCGCGCTTATCCCTATTTCTAGTATTTAAATTATGAACGTCGCAGTTATGCCCAAACTCATGAATGTGTTTGCGTACATAAAGCATAGTTCATTTAGAATTGGTACATATTACAAAGGTTATAAAATTTAAAATAATTAATGAAATAAAACAGTTAGTATTATAAATTGAAAAATATGTATTATTATTTTACATTTTACACTAAAAATATTCAGTTCTCAAAACCATGTATGTAATTCCGAACTTTTTTCGTAATAGATCCCATCATCTTCTGAACAGTGCTTTTATCTACTTTTTTGGCTTGAAGATTCCATGTAGATCGCAACGAATTTACATCTATGACCATTTTGCCACTCTTTTTGAGTTTCCCTTTCATAATTGCCCAGTAGTTCTCAATTGGTCGAAACTGTGGACAATTTGGAGGATTCATGTCACGAGGCACGTAATCGACCTGATTGGTTTCATACCACTGTAGTACCTTTTTTGAGTAATGGCAGCTTGCTAAATCTGGCCAAAACTTCACAGGAAGACGGTGGTATGAAAGGTAAAACTCGTTTCTGCAGGCACTCTTTCATGTAAACATCTGACGTCATTGTAGAAGTCGTAACGAAAATGTTGGTCTTTAAGCCACAACTACAGATCCCTTGCCATATAGTGTATTTTTTTGCGAATTTCTCCAATTTAATGAACTTATATTTTTCTTCTACATTTCCTCTAGCATCAGCCAAGTAATACTTTGAACCGGGCAGTTGCTTAAAATCGAGTTATCATAGGTTTCGTCGTCCATCAAGAAGCACCCTTTGAATTTTGTTAAAACTTAGTCATACAACAAGCGAGCTCGCTTTTTAACTTGAAGGTTCTGCTTCATGGTGCGATTTGGCTTCTTAATAGCTTTATAGCTCTTATAACCAGCTCGAAGGCGAATCCGTCTCACAGTACTGAGACTTTTTTTTAATTTACGGGACAGATCGTAATCGGACAGCCCTGGATTTTGTTCAACAGCTCTCAACACTTTCTTTTTAAGTTCTCTATCCCTGGTACCCGATTTACGATTGACCTGGGTCTTTCTGCGGCAAGACAGGGTCTCCTTGTATAGTTTTATAATTCTACAAACAGTACTTTTGTGGAAATTTAGTGCTTTAGCTATCTTCGACCCAGACCATGATGGATTTTCCAAGTATTTGTCCACAATTACTTTCCTTTTTTTAAGTTCCATTGTCGATAACTATTAAACGCATTGATCAAGGTCTATAATTTTTGCACCATTTAAACATCAAAACGTTGTCAACAAACCGTGATTGTCACTTTTGAAATAAGAATTCAAGAAACATTTTTTTTAAATTAATTTGTACGTGCCAATTCTAAATGAACCATGCTTTACATGATATTCTCAAAGATAAATTGAAACGCGACTGTAAGAATATTGATTTCTTTAAACTTATCCCTAAGTGATACTGGTCCCAAAATAGTAATATTTTAATATTTGACTTCCACCCACCTTAGTGAAGTCTTCGTCCGGCCACGGGAGTCCATTGTACATGACGTCCGGGGAAATCAGTTCCACCAGCAAGAGAGCCACGGACGTGCAGCCTTCCACGATACCGTTGTTACCATCCTGCATAAAAATAAATAAAATCTTTGTGAAGTTTTTTAGGGTTTCGTAGCCAAAGGGTAACAAACGGGACCATGCGGGACCCCATGGTAAAGGTGGGCGGGATGAGACTCTTGGCGGCCAGCAGGTTTTACCGCATAGACACTAATATGTGGACTAGGCATAAGCCTTACTATGCAGGATATGAGCGCGACAATGAGCAGCTGGTTGTTGTTGGTGAGGATAGGCCGACTCTGGCTCTTGGCGGCCAGCACGTTGTAGTAGAAATACCGATGTGCTCGCGTGGACATGATGTGTGAATCAGGCGTTAGACTCATCATGCTGGACATGATTGCGCCCATGAGCAGCTCGTTGTTGGTAGTGAGGATGGGCAGACTCTGGCTCTTGGCGGCCAGCACGTTGTAGTAGAAACACCGACGTGCTCGCGTGGACATGATGTGTGAACTAGACATAAGACTCACCATGTAGGACATGAGCGTGACCATGAGCAGCTCGTTGGTGGTGAGAATGGGCGGGAAGTGGTTCTTGGCGGCCATAATGTTGAACATGATGTGTGAACTAGGTGTTACTCACCATACAGGACATGAGTGCGCCCATGAGCAGCTCATTATTGGTGGTGAGAATGGGCGGAATGTGGTTCTTGGCGGCCAGCAGGTTGTGCTTGCGCACGCCCCAGCCGATGATGCCTGCGTGGAACACTGACGTGTGGGATTGTGTCAGCTGCGTGATTGGACCCTGGCGGAGGAGCATTGTCAGTGTAATAGCTTACAGAAAATGTCAGGCAAAGCAATAAGTAGTTTCGAAATTAAACATGTGTGGACTGTCGTTTCACCTTTGCTTGGCGTAAACTTACATCATTATTACAACATTTAAAGTTGCTTAACAAGTTGGTTACTTATAAAATATGAACAATTGAAGTTAAATTATACCAGAATCCATGCTCAAATTTATTAGGCTGTTTACTCGTAATCGATTTTTTGTTAATACACAAATTTAAAACATGGGGTTTAAGTGTGATACCTGTGGCAATCCCTAATGGGCTACAAAGGCAGCTGATTCATAACCACCAAGCACTACCTAAAACTACCTAATATGAACTTATGACGCGATCCAGTCTAAAAACCGATCATGAAAGCCATCGGAAACAAGTTTGGCGATTTGTATCGTGTAATTGACGATATCAAAAGCCTTCGAAGAATCAGATAAAGACCGTATATGAAATTCATTTAAAAAAATATATATTTTTGTAAAATAAAAGTTTCTGATTAAAAAAATGCTAACGTAAGATAAGACTGTACGTTTCACTTCATTTGCGACCCCGTTTTGAGCTTTTAGCGCGAGACCCACTGACAAAAAACGTTGAATGAAAAGGTTCCTTGGATGGGGAGTTTAATATAACATTATTATTATTTTTTGTTAGTGACTCCGCCGTATACAATATTCCGAAAAAGAACCCGCTAACTATGACTGTTTAAAAGATACAGCTCTTTAATATAATCTTTTATATTCATTTTTATATTAATAGTAGCCGTTGGTCTCCCTTCTGGTACCCTAAAAAGCCACTCACATGTTTCTGGTTCATATGAAGCAACAGATCTTCTTGCTGCCAGTCCTTAGAGGCCACCGTGTTGGCGACCACGCTCTTGCTGCCAAAAGCCTTCTCCTCGCGAAACATGGCGGTCTCGAGGAGGTCTCTGAGGGCCACAGCGCGAGCTAAATTGCTGTGCATACATAGTCTGCGGAGCAGCCGGCACGCGGTTTGGATGCCGCGGAGTTTGCTCATTATATCTAAGAAATGAGAAGAAAAGTTGTGTTTTTCATGATATAAAAAGGCCAAACGAGGACATAGACGACCTGATGGTGAGTGGCATCTGATACTCATAGATATTTTCATTCTTAAGACACTGCCAATGCGTTGCCAAACCTGAGGACTAAGATGGAATACCTCTAAGCCAGTAATAGCAATAGTAGTGGCAACATAATCCCTAACAACGTTCCAAGATAGGTAATTTTCTCATTGAAATATTTCCCCAATTGGAAATGTGTAAAGCATGTATTTAAAAGCATCGTATCGATCTTACCTTCTATATGGATGCATCTAAAGAAGTACACGACCGTTGATTTAACCACTTTCAGTATGGACTCGACGCTCGGCGGGTGGCCTTTAGTTCCAGACATATCCACTTTGTCTAATACCTGGATTCAAAATTCAAAATTCAACATATTTATGCTATAACCAACGCCACATGTGGACTCTTTTACACGTCGGTAATATGGAGTGAATCTACTAGCGCCTCGGACATGACCATCTTTACGGAGAAGAAGCGCCGCAAGAAACTCCTTCAAAGTAATAATAAGTTGAAATCATATTAAGCTTTAGCGAATCTTAGCAGTCTTCGATAAAAAATATTTTTTGATGAAAAGTATTAGCTAAAACAAATATGCTCTTAAAATATATATTGATCTTGCGGAACCGTCGAATTTTTCGATTTAAAAATACCCTATGTACTTTTCCGAGGTTACAGCATACATAATTTCACTATTTTTTTACGGCTAGGAGAAGGCACACTGATCGCTAGAGGGATCTGAGATCCATAGACATTTAAATTTTCATGACTACAATCTCAAAACTACAATCCTAGGACTGCAAATGCGTTGCCATCCCTGATAACTAATATGGAAAGCCTGTATGGTAGTAGTTTCACCGGTTGTCTTGTCACCATATCAGAATACAACAATACGAACTGTAGGTTAAGGAATTTAAGATAGTGGTAGTGATCCGGGCGGGCGAGGCCCTACCACCAGTAAAATCAGCATTACAATCGGTTCAGCGGTTTAGTAGTGAACGCGAAACAAACAATCAAACAGAGTTAGAGTGATGGAACCAGTAACGGGCAAGGACCAATGATGAATGATTATTATTTTACAAAAGATAAGGGTTATTCATTTGTTTTGCAAGAATCAATTTATGACCATGTGCCTGTCAGATTAAAGTATCCATTATTGGTGCCATCATCCTTATTTACAAGCGTAGAAATGGAAATATAATAGTTCGCCTCATAGTTTAGGCAAGTATTACACCCTGTGTCTGTGTCATATCCTTCCCCCCCGTACCTCGGCGAGCGCGTGGCAGGCGGGCATCTCATCAAGCGAGGACATGGTGCAGTGCAGAGGAACCCTCAGCAGCGAGGCGGCGTCGTGCAGCGCGGACGCGAACCGGAACAGGTTGGCGGACACCGAGCGCTCGATGGGCCGCGCGCGGAGAACAGGCACGCGGTTGGAGTTCTCCCATCTGTGGCGGTCATTGCCTTAGTGTAACAGAATAAACAGTAGTGCAGGTTTGGTTGCGTATTTAATTATAAAGGAATTGTGCGGCCGAGCGTTTCATAGAAAACCCAGACCATGATGAAAGTTGGGTTATGGACCAATTTCATGCAAATATTTTAGACATCACACCTGACAAAACGTTGGGAAACACTAACCTAAACAAAGGAGTATAACAACAAAGGAAAGACATAACCAAACTTACCTTAGTAACTTAACAATGTTCAAACAAAAGTGATGCAAATATGTTTTCTGGTCTAACGGCACTTTTCCCTGGACAAAAATCTTTTTGATCTTGTTGTCTGATATCTTAGACTGTCTGAGGGCATTGCCTACAGCCAAGTTTAACAGTTCTTGGTACCTCTCAGGGCCACCGAGCATCCTTTCTGACGTTTCCGTGGGGAAGTGCATGGACATAGTGCCTGTCAGTATTCTGACGAAGAGAGCGAGCGTCGTGTCGTTACGGGAATATTGGAGCAGGTAGCATAGGGTGTTAGTGTATTCGGATGATAACTTGCAGCCTGAAACAAAATTTTCATCATCATCGTCATCAGCCGCAAGACGTCCACTGCTGGACAAAGGCCTTCACCAAACGACGCATTGGCCTCGTTGGTAACCCTGCCTACTAAACTATATATTTAATTTTATATTTCTTTAAATAAGTATTTATATCGTTGTCTAGTATCCATAGTACAAGCCTAGAGCTTAGTTTGGGACTAGGTCAATTGGTGCGACATAGTCCCCCGATTTCGATCTTTTTTTTAAGTTTTCCACAACGATCGATCCTCTGCTGCTGTCTGCTGTTTCCCGCGACTAGCAAAACACGTGAGTAACAAAACGTGACTTTCTTACACATAACAGTAATTTTCAAGCTTTTCAATGCTTTCTGCACTTTTTCTGTTAACGAAGTTGTTGATTAGTAGACAATGCTTTTAGGTACCTATTAAGAAAGTCCGTCATTTCTACTTGCAAAGAAGTTTTAATTAATACATTACAATTGGCCCTAAATACAACCCATAAAGTGACAACTTGTTATGACTGATATAAAGTTGCCAGAATGTTTTAGTAACGAATAGGTCAATTAATTAGATTCGGTATGTATTCACTGTGTCAAGTTCTTCACTTATTGAGTTTCCCTACAAAGCTAAATTATTTATTCGTTTTTTATTTATTTATTCTAACAACAGTGTTACATTTTGTATTAAAACAATTTGCCAAACGTAAGTTTAATGACAATTATTGCATTTATTTTCACATTCTGCGCGCATCTAACAACGAATTGACACTTATACTTGGTTAGTTTTTCTCAGTCAAACATGTGGTAGCCACGCTAGGCCACACGTAACAAGCCACAAAAAAATAAATTAAAAAAATAAAAACTTAGGTGAGTAAGTTGTTGTTGTTTCTATTGTCAATATTGAAGTATTAAATTAAACATTCTTATTTTGAAGCATCTAATAATAAATTAAAATGGCCGCGGATCGCGCTCAGTGGCATACAATAGCAGATGCCCATGTCCTTCAGTGGAAAGTATAGACTGATATTGATAGTGTGATAAACACAAAACTATCTCACAGAGTTGAGGTGTACAACTTACAGACAAGTATTAGCAGTCTAGCGATAGTGTACTGCTCAAGGGGATCGCTGACTAATAATCGCTCCCTGAGCATTGCTGTCTCCTCCGCGGCACTCTGGAGTAGCGGGAAATCATTCTCCGGCAGCAGGCCTTCAAACTCCAACTTTTGGAGGAGGTATTCTGAAAATAAAATACAATTTTGAAGAGTTTCATTGTTATAAATAAATATGTCGAGATGTATCCATACGCATATGTCAATGTGTCCTTGTCCCACATGAATGTGTAAATGCGTCCCTGTCCAACAACATAAATGTGTCAATATGTCCCTACGCCACATGAATGTGTAAATGTGTCCCCGTCCCACGTGAATGTGTCAATGTGACTCCGTCCCACATGAATGAGTCGATGTAACTCTGTCCCACATGATGGCATCAACCTGTCCCTGTCCTACATGACTGTGTCAATACGTCGTTCCTACGCCACATGAATGCGTCAACCTGTCCCTGTCATACGTGAATGTGTCAATGCGTCCCTGTCCCGCATGAATGTGTCAATGTGTCCCTGTCTCACACGAATGCGAGAAAGCGTCCCTGTCCCACATGAATGTGTCAATGTGTTCTCTGTCCCGAATGAATGTGACCCTGTCCCTTGTGATTGCGTTACCCAGCAGCGTGCGGCAGGCGGGGTGCTGCAGCCGCAGCGTGCAGGAGACGTCGGCGCGCACCAGCAGCGCCACCAGCGTGTCGGGCCCGACGCCCTCCCAGGCCGCCGTGTTGCGCTGGCTCGACCACACCACCCATAGGCGCTCCACTACCGCATCCGTCACTGCCGAAGTATTTATTATTACTAATGTGTACTCAATTTTCCAAACATACTCGGTAATATTCGTATCATCTACCATCAAATGTTTCCTGCTGTACTTCCACAAGCTCCTGCCAGCCTAGGCCGTCTAGATAAGTATGAAGATCCCGCCTTCAATTCGGCCACGCTAACCCAAACTCGTCCAGGAACCGCTTGCTTGCCGGCCTCTAGACTCCAATCACCTCTACTCCCCCCTCCCCTCTCCCCCAATCTTCGGAGCATACGAGTTGTTCAGTTATACGTACGCGTCTGATTAATGTCTTGAGTCATGGCCTTCAGTACAATGTCTGACTTGGACGCCAAATTCAGCAGGTACGGGATGACATCTCGCTGCTTTTCTGTGTTCCCGTCTACCGCAATTGCTTCCTGAAAAAACAACGTTCTTGGAATTGACGGGCTGACTTATATCGCAGTTAAAATAAAGTAAGGATCGAATCCGGAGACGTCGTACTCGTGCCGAGACAGCGTACCCTGTAGGGGAAGTGCCGAAGTATACTAGACTCACGTTGAACAGGTCTAGCAGCGCGCGGCGCACGTGCGCGAGCGCGGGCGGGTGGTTGGCGAGGTGCGCGAGCACGGCGTCGGCGCCCAGCGCCAGCGCGCGCGGCGCCACCAGCCCCGGCTCGGCGCGCCCGATCCAGCCCACTGCCCAGGAGCACGCGCGGCACCCTGACAGACACATCATTATGTAACCTACATTACTAATGACTTTTATATTTGGTTTAAACTATAAAACCCTGCATGGTTACTAAATTAAATAAACCTTTCTGGGAAAAAAATAAAAATTACTACAAAATGATAACTCACCAAGCATCATGTCTATGCACTTTGCTCTTGTCTCCGTGTCCAGTAAAGTTAAGTTTTGTGCCGTGATGTCCAGCAGTAGTCTGATAGGCTCAGTCGTCTGAAGAGTTCCACCTGAAGAGAACATGTTGTGAGCATTTTGTGGCCCATAAGGGGAACATGGGCCAGACTTTACAATAACAATTATAGTGGATCCAGAATATTGCAGGTTTGCAGGAAAAAAACAGGATATTGTTATATGGAAATAAAACTTGTTTTACATGTAAGGTTGTAAATAGAATAGGCAGATCTAATTTACCTAAACATACTTTAGTAATGATATTTTGCAGGTAATAAATAGGATAATTGTAGCATTAAGTTAATTGACTACTGTACACTATTTTAATTTTGTGCAATAAAGTATTTAAATAAATAAATATAAAAATATCAAGGACAAATGACTGATTGTGAGATAAAAAACTTAATTATTGTTCCTCTCACTCTTCAAAGGTAATAAAATAAGTAGTAACTCAATTTTTAACAAATTAGGCCTCAATAATGTGACTGTGTGTGTGTGTATAGACCAGGTTCATGTAATACAATACATTATTTTCTATAAGCTAGTTTAGTGTTAACTGTAAGGCTGAAAAATTATGTTTGAAATAAATAAATATCATTACTTATCTAACAACACCACTCAAGTCATTTAGACCATCTTTAGCGCCTTTGATACACAACCGATGCGCTATGATTAGTTAGATAAGTTAACTGTAGAAATCAATAATCATCAACTTGCGCAATGTCAAAATTTAATTTCAATTTGCATAAAGCACAAATGATGCTTTACCCAAATTGAAGTTTTAGGCATCCACAGTAAGTTTCAATTCATATATACTGATATTATTAATTAAAATAAGTTACATTATATAAAAACGTAATATCATTACTTGGTGAAGTTAAAATATATTTTCAAAGCAACAAATATTATGACTTACTCGGTAAATTTTCCTTCTGCGTAGCTATATCCATGATTAAGTTGATACACCAGGGAGCAATAAAGGGTGCCCATGCTTCCCCGATACTGCAGAGCTCTGGACCGATCATATTGACACTCTCCAGAGCTCCATTTGTATTAGGGTCGTTCTACAAATTACAACGTAATAAAAAAAATAAGTATCGGGGGCAATCTCACACAAATTGACTTAGGCCCAAACAAAGCTTAAAGGCTACTAAGCAATGATAAACATACTTGTGTATGGAAAGTTTACTTCGATATACACAAATAGGGCTATCACAGTTTATTTGTTTTTTATTGCTATCATAAGCTTTAATCTACAGTCGACCCTTAAACTTGAGTTGATACAAAAAGGATTTATTATATTTGAACATGAAATTTGTAAAAAAGAAAAACAGCTCTTATTGTTAGTAATTGTATTTTTAATTGTATAAAGATGCTGTCAGATGCTGTCTTTGGGTAACAAATTATAATGATACTATTTTTCAGTCTCTAGTTTCTGTTTTAATCCTCTAGAATTAAATAAATACAATAATCGAAATCCCTAAAAAAATGGCTATATGAAGCATTAAAACAGTTTAATTTTGAGCTTCATTTCACACTAGGCTTGTGTCTAAAAGGTTAAGGAATGAGCTAAATACTGCCCTCCTAAGCCAATAAGCAGTATCCCAAATTCAACAGCCAAAGCAGTTTTAATTCTATTCCGTTAGAAATAAGGTTGATATTGCTACGGGAGTTTTATCTGACATACTGTCTATTGGCTTAGGACGGCAGAATAGCCCTGGATGTTATGAGACGTGAGGGCCTAATACTGGAATTAGTTTGTATGTAATACATCTGGTATCATACAAAACCAAATCCATCGCTTGCATGCCCATACCCGCTAGACAGGACACATACAATGCATTGTGTAAGTCTCCCATTTGTGTAATTATTACCTCTCGAACAAGATGGTAAGTTAACATTATTCCAAATTAAGCTGTGTTGAAGACAAAATGCATTCAGCGTTTGTTATCGATGTCAAAAATGTGTAGGATTGAATTGACGGATATTATTATGTCAATTCCATACATTTTGTCAGTTTTCGAAAATAGTTTATGTTAGCGTTGAGCAACTTGTCTAGCCTCACAGGAACTTAACCATGCCGGCGTCTTACCTCATAGTCTGTCGGATTGATAGACACATTAACCGCGCTATGAAACACCATGGCAAAGTACTCCAGGACAGCATCCCTAGCTGCTGGGAAAGTCTTTAGCAGACTTATCCCGATCTTCGTCAGCTCCAAAGAATTTTGATAATTCCTTTGCGACACACCATAAATAAAGTTGTTGAGGTCCACCGACAATGCAGTGGAACTGCTTGTGGGATTCATTTTGCTATGTAAATGTTTTAAACCACATTTAATGCCAGCGACTGCACACAATTAAATCCAATTTTCTCTCTATATCGCACACAAAACAAACCAAAAACCACAGCCAAAAACCAACAAACCAATTTGACAGTATGTCATTCTTGAGGTTTTTTTTTTCAGAGGGAAAGGCAAAGGACTTTGATCCATACAGCCTTCTTGACGTATAACGTTGCCTGACATTTCGTATGTGGTGGCCGTATTGAAAAAATATCAGCATTAGTTAATATTTTCATTTTGTATTTGAATTTAAACCATAAAACATAATGTAATAGAAGAAAATATTTAAATGTTTTCAGTCAACTAATTTCAATTATTGTAGAATGACCCGAGACCCTACTTTGAAAATCGAAGTTTGAAGTTACGATAGCTGCATCTCTGTCACTCGTCATTCACGACTAAATCGAGAAAAAGGAATGGAGCTAACGTAACTTCGAACTTCAATTTTCAATGTAAGGCCTCTAACAAGCAGGGATTGTAAAACCGGTTAAATTGAATACCTGTACATAAATTGTCAAACGATTACCGCTATTTTGTCTTTTTCACTATGTATGCACTATTTACAGTATTCTTTACCTCTATTTAATACCGGTATTCGTTGCTCTTGATATAGATAAGGTGTCAAGTAGACATAATGACTGAAGTACCTAAACTGTATGGCGCGCCATACTAAAATTGACATTAGATGTCAATTTCAATATATTGTTTGTTTACATAGTTAGCAAGTTCCATAGAATTACAGTTTAGGTACTTCAGTCATTGGCGGCTTGTTTACATAGTTAGCAAGTTCCATAGAATTACAGTTTACAACAAATAGGTGTAACGTAACTCGATAGCATTGTTGGTTGTTGGCTAACACTGGTTGAAATGTCTGCTAGTACTGAACAAATGATGGTCAATGACGTCATGATCAAAATGAAAAGGACAAACCGATCATATGACAGAATGGTAATCTTTTCAGTGATTGTCATAATTAAAAATTAGAAAAAATGCTTGTTTGGACACTGACAGGTATTACCGGTAATGGTTTTATTGGTAAAGTATCAAATAGGGGTTATGTTGTCAATTGTCGAAACCGGTATTACATTTGAATACCGGTTTTGATTATACCGCTTATTAGAGCTTTAGTGATATTCTATAAATACCGAAATGCAATTATAACCGGTTATACCTTATTTAAAACCGGTAGTAAGAATACCGGTAACGATCCCTGCTAACAAGTAGAGCGGGGCAAGCAATTTAGTAAAAAAAAAAAGTTTTTCCCGGAAGTGACAGTACAAACCAAAAACTGGCATTAGGAAATATTTTTTTAAATTGGTGTGTAGCTTTTTTTATTTTTTTATTATAAGGAGTCACATCTGAAATATGTAAGTCATTGAGTATTGGTCAAACAAACTAGGTTGTTTTTTTTTTCAAATTGCAGTTTTTCTAGTAAATTAATAAAATTCCAGAGGACAAATAAACACAAATTGAGCTCTAAAAAAACTAAAGGCATAAAACAGCCGTGTGTAGAATTTATCTTTTAAAAATATGAACGTGGCGGATATTACCAGCAAATGCAAATTCACTCTAAATAATTATGAACAAACAAGTATAAATCTATCAACAATTTACGTCGACGTGATTAAATTCTTGCAGTCTCGGAAAACAAAAGTAGTAGTGATGGATGTACCTCAACGTAACCCACCAATACCAAAGAAGGCGTAACTGCATAGTAGTAGTATATGTATTTTAAATTCAGTATGGTTACAATATAGTATAGAATGCTTCGACTAGTACATTGCAGTTAGCCGGCTTCTTTGTTATTACGGCAGCAAAATTTCGCTCGCGCCGAGGTCTAGTTATCTAGTTAGGCTAGTTTAATCAAATAAGCTCACTTCTTTCATGTATTGTTTGTATGTTTGAAACGATAGGGCTTGGTGAAACTTTGTAAGGCAATGCAATAAACAAATAAAACAACCGATATAATTGCGACACCTTCTTTCAGAGCAAATATGTCCGGCTAAACAGATTTTCCTGAAACTTAACTATGAACAATTTTAATTAAACTACTAGTTTTCTTTAGAAAAAGGTCGCATCCAAATAGGTCAACCTTTTTGGGAGCTACGTACAATATAACAGATAGACACAAAGACGAAATCATACACTGAAAATAGGTTAAACTTAAAAGCTAAAGGGGTGTTATAACACCCCTCTTTTTGTTAAAGGAAAAGATTTAATGATTTATGATTCGTCCTGCTCTTTGCCCCTCAAAATGATAAAATAACAAAGCTACGTAGCGATAGCGGCGTACAAACATTAAATATTTATTGAACTTAATAACGCCGCCGCTTGTAGATTGCGCCAAAGCGGTAGCCAGTAGTATTTTTTCCAAGCTTTCATTGTGTCGGTTGAAATGCTCGTAACAATTGAACCCGTTCTCGTTATCGGGATTTCCTGAAATGTGGCCAATGTTATTGGATTTGAACGAAATGGTAATATTTTTATTTTAGATCGTTCAACCGAGCATCGAGCCACCAGTGTAACTTGAACCGAGCGTGTACTAGAATTACTTAATATTACCTTGGGTAATTCGTAACTTGGCTGTGGGAAGGTCGAAAAGTCGAATTGCTGCGTAATTCATTTGCAAGGGTCAAGTTATGCCGGTTTTTCTAGCTAGAAATACACTAACGCGTGAATATCACCCCCGCCCCGGCATGTTTCGCTTGGGGAATGCGTCTTCAACGAACGTTGACCCCTATGATCACGTACGAACTAGGGTAAGAGCACCAAAAGATGAACGATTAAGCGACTACACCAACTTTAGACAGTTTATATTCAGTGAAAGTAACAAATTTCACCCTATTTAATTTTTTTATATGGTACAGTATATGGTCTAGATTGAAAATGACTATTATAAAGCCTGTTATTATATCTCCGTATTTTTCTAAAAATCATTGAAACCAAAAATGTACCGATTTGCCCAAAAGATGAACAGCGTGCCCTAATTCTGAACGGTTGGGGCCCAAAAGTTGAACTAACATAATAAAATACCTATGTCATTTTAATTCTTTTCATTTTTAGCAATAAAATGCGAGTTAACGAAATATTCTTTATTTTTTAATTGTTTACATTTATTTAATATTACTTACGTACATAAGGTTCCTATTTTTTATGTTATTTGTGTCATAAAAACAACGAATTAGTATTTTTTATCAATAATCATTAGCAAAACTACTTAGTTACTTATCTTTTTAAACAGATAAACCGACAAAAAGTGTTACTTTAACATTTATAATATAAGTAAACATTTCCATAAATACTACTAGTATACTACTACTAGTGTTCATATTATAAAACTATGCCTAAAAGTTGAACGACTGAATTTACTTAGTTCAATTTTAGGACACAGAATTTATGAAATGAACAAACAAAATCAATTAGGTGTTCACATACTGGAATAGAATCCAAAACATGAACTAGTAAATTTAATTCGTTCAAGTATTAGGCACGCATTTTTTATTGAACAGTGATAGTTTTCATAGTATTTAAAACTCCAAAATCATTGGATTAGACATCAAAAGCTATGTTCATCTTTTGGTTTAAAGATACAAGAGCATTTAACGATCATTTTAAGTTTTAAATTTTCCATCTGTCATTTTGGTACGATTTATTAAGAAGCTTTAAAAAAACTACGCCTTGCCTAGTAGCTGAACACCGTTCAAGTATTGGCTTAGGTATATATTTTTGAAACCATTACTTGAACGGCATATTTCTCGTTAACTAACAAGAAAAAAGAAATATCGTATAACTCCAATAAAAGAGTGATTAATCAAGAATACATACCAAGCAAATCCTTCTAAGACTGACAATTATTGAATTTTATACGTAATTAAAAGCTTAAATTTGGAGAGCACTGTCCTTAGCTATTTTCCCATACTATCGACATTTTCGGCGGGAAGCTCCAGAACGACGACCGATCACGGCCAAAAAGAATATAATACTATGTTAAGATTTAATGGAGGTGTAAGCAAAGAGTTGCTGTTTAAGAAAAATAAATTCCGAACTATGTAATATTTGTCACGATTTAGTTATGTGATTATTTCGATCGAGTGTTCAGCTTTTGGGTGTCGTTCATCTTTTGGTGCCCCTACCCTAATTACAGTCCAGTTCATAAATATGTATACACTTTAGTACGTTGTCTATTTAATGTCATGTTTAAACTGCTTATGATTTGATTGGTTTTGTGTTTTTGATTTGTTGTTAGGACTAGTAGATTTTTATAACAACTACAACATATTCAAACATCGTGGAAATCGGACATGATTTAGGGGGTGGCAAACGTTATCGACCGGAGCTAAATTTGTATGTTTTTTATTTTACAACAACGCGATTTAAGCATCCGTTAACAATGGTCTGGTTTATCGTCGAACTAGCAGATAAATAATAACGCCAATGATGTGGTAATGAGGAGTCCTTCACAGAACAGTACCCTTACCATGAGTTCCAATTACCGTACCCGCTAGCGAGTGGAGGCTCTATCCCTCGCAGACCTCGCAAGTATTCTTATAGAGTGCGAGGGACAGTACGCTTACCATGAGTTACAAACAATAACCGTACTCGCTAGCGAGTCGAATGCTCTGTCCCTCTCTCAATCTCACTCTATAAGAATACTTGCGAGGTCTGCGAGGGACAGAGCTTCAACTCGCTAGTAATTGTAAATAATGGTAAGGATAAAGCGTATTCGACTCGCTAGCGAGTACGGTAATTATTATTCATGGTAAGGGTACAGGGTCACCGCGGTAAACGAGGGCCATTGAGTTGGAACTCTATTTAGAATTGTCTATAATAAATGAAAACTGACTCGCAAAGTAAATAATTGCCATCTTTTTTACATGCAAAGGAACTTATATTATAAACATTGGTAAATAAATAAATATACTACATTAAACTAATTACGCAACATACTAATTATACCTAGCAATTTACGAAATTGTTTTTATGTTCTCATTTAGGTTAAAAAAAATTGACCAGAATATGGAGGTATATTTGATGTTAACACTATGTTTGTAAAATCACCACTTCATATTAAATAATAAATCAAAACGTGTATTCGTTGGTTTGTCTTTAAATAGCTACACGCAGCGATAGAGCAACGAATCAATGTGATATTTAACAGAGAGGAGGTCGGAGGGCCGATAAGAATTATTTTTATTACCAAGACGCTGTACAATTCAGTAAAGGAAGACATGATGTCTTTTTATCTAAAATATTACACAGTTAATAGTGATGGCGTCTAAGCGGACCGAGTCGCAGGCAAAAGCTAGTAGAAACTATTAGGTAACATTATAACTGCAGGTTTCGTACGGGGCAATCAATCGTCTAACACGGACGTCCGAGGCCATGTGTTTATACATAGGTACCTACTAGCGATGCATTTTAAATGTCAAATGATTTTTTTATGCGAACAGTCAACACTTCAACAGCAATATTTTTTTTAATATCTCACACGTCCTTATTACTGCAGGCATAAGAGCATGTCAGATATTTTTAGTCCAATTTTGGATCATTATATTATTGCTGGGGTGACTGTACAATAGTTCCATTAATAAAATGCATGTACGTATTTATTTTAGTACACTTATAATATATTAATTATGTTTTTATCACAGCCACGAACTAAGTATCTAGTAGGTAATCTTCTATAAGATCATCAAATAATCATCTCTAGCTGCGCTTAATGTGCAAAGGTTGTTAAATCGATGGAATAGTACGTAGATATTATTAATAGAGATGTGGCTATATAGGAGGGTTGTTGGGCGTGGGGTCGCCGCGATCAATACGGCTGCGCACGCGATTAACGCTAGTTAGTCATGTCGTCGCAGCCGTACATAGACACAGATATACGTTAACCAGGTTATAGAAAACCTTACCACAATAGCGCTTTAAGGTGTTATAGAAATACAGCCAAATAAAAAACTACGTAGCAAATGTATTTTCATGGTTCCATGGTCTTACTCTTTAGGGAAAAATCTTAAGTAAATCTAAATATTTTGAAAGAAAATATTATTGTAGGATGCGTGCTTTTAATATTTTAGAATAATATACATTAACATGGGTTGTGGGTACGCGTACGTTAGTATACGTCATGGTTTTTTTTTATTTCTAATGCTACAACGTTTTATCAAGGGCCGACCACCAAAGTTCAGCTGCAAACACACTGAGAGCGGAGGCGGCGCGTTCCCGTTCCCTTACTAAAAAGTGTTCCAGAAACGTGGCGGGAGGCGGTTTTAGTATGGGAACACGTCGACTCGCACACCTCCTCAATGCGTTGCGTGAAAAGGTTTATCGAATTAAAAGTGTAAAATGAAAGTGCTGATGATATTCTCTTCACAACACTTATCGTGAACAGCTTACTTACTGGCACTAAAACGTAGTGATTATATTCTCTTTGGCAGTCACTATACAGGACAATTTGGGCTCGATGGTTTATGATTCGGGAACGAATTGAAAAGTGACTTGTTAAAGAAAACCTGTAATGATAGAATAAGTTGGTGATATTTATTTATTTATTTATTTTAAATAAATAAATAAATAAATAAATAATAAAATTACCTACCTAGTAGCATTTCCCCCCAGCGCGTCCTGACGCGCGAAAGAAGGCCGAAATGTAATATATTTATGATACGATACTTATATTATAAGATAAATTTATAACGCCACCAAACCGAGTGCGTGCATGACTCGATGTACCTATGAATATGGAAGAAGGGAAAGAGCAGGTGGAAAGAAGTGGTGTCTGCCTACCCCACTGGGAAACAGGCGTGATGTAATGTATGTATGTATGTACCTATGTACGCCACGCCGAAAGATTTGAGTAAATTTTGTAAAGAGGCAAATCAATCTTTCCTGTTAAAAATCCAAATGAAATTGCAAGTCACATAGACAGTGTAGACACGACAATTGTTTTTTTTTGAACGCTTGGGTTTGTACACTTTTTTACTTTAAATACTTCGATTGAGGACATCTTTAGAAATTAAATTAAACAGGTAGCTCTGGGGGTGTAAGTGTAACTAGAATTTTACCGTGTTCATTTGACGTAATTTCCTACTGATATTAAAGTTATTATGTTAATAGGTTGACTTTATTTTTGGTTAATCAATGACATTATCAAGTAGGTTTTATTTGTATCAAAATACATAAGAAAGCCAGTTGATAGAAGGCGAGCAATTTGCGCGTGAACAGGGTGTCGCAAAGGTGGCGGTGGGGCGAGCGCGCTTGCGAACCCGGCCGACGCACCCCTTGTACACGGCGCAGGCGCGCGGCGCAGACCGACGCTCGTCGGCATGGATCGATGAGATAAACGCGCAACCCCGCTCCTAAAATCAATACACATTCTATCGATTTTTCCTGCCGCCGCCGCCGCACACCAGATTCGAGGGTCGCAAGCGGTGGTTGCGCGCATTGCTTTCGCAACTTAGTTTAGCTCGTAGTTTTCAAACATAATTAATTAGAGAAATTATTGTGGATTGAAGTGGAAGAAAACCGGTTTTAAGGTCGTTGCAAATTTGAATTTGTTACGTTATCGATTTTCCTAATTACCGGTTATTACTAGAGGTAATTGTTTGTTTTTAATTTTAATCATGTGAAATACTTATTAATTCTGATAATTATGTAAAGTAAGTTTTAAAGTTTGACAAAAAGTTTAAAAAAAAACTAGCAAATGAATATTTTACGTGTTTATTTCAAAAATTTAGAAACAGTGTATTACTTCGTTTTATAATTCATTTCCTATATTTCCGTGATTTCCGCCAAACCAAAACAAGGTGGGCTTCCGGGCTTGCCCGGCCCGGCTCGATGCGAGCGTTGACTGTATGGTATGGCGGCGTTTTTGCATTAGTAAACAAACAAACGTCGTAACCTAGTAAATTTTCTTCGCCGCAGATGGAGTGGACATGAGTTGATAAAAATGACGTCGACGGACACATATCAATTAAAATGGCACTCGCACAGTTCGCATTTGAACGGTTCCGTGGCGGCTTTGCTGCGTTCGGAGCGGTTCACGGATGTGGTGCTGTGCACGATGGATGGGTCTCAAATACCGGCTCACAAGTTTATCCTGAGTTCATGCAGCGTATACTTGAGTGGGCTGTTCGAGGGGCAGCGGCATGTGACCCGAATGGGTGGCATGCTGTACGTAGTGCTTCCTTCAGAGATTTCCACAAAAGCGCTCAAAATTTTGGTCGAGTACATGTATAAAGGTGAGTGTTGTGCTAAGTTTTTAATGTGGTTTTATGTATTTACTCTAAATTTCTTCAAGTTTTATTCTATGACGACATGGTATGATAGCCTAGCTAGCGGTCGCGGGTTCGATTCCCACCAAGGTCAAGTACTTATGCGTTGAGATAAGCATGAGTAGGTATTTGTTTCTAAACCTGGGGTGTGTTCTATGTATTTTTCTGCATATGCATTTTTATCGTTGTCTAGTACACACAGTACAACTTTGGGACTAGGTTAATATGTGTGGGATTGCCCCTCGTATTTGTTAAAGAATCAAAATTACATAGTTCATGTTATTTAATTATTCTATTCTGCACTACACTATTTTAGGTGAAACAACAGTTTCAAATGAAGTTTTAGACACGGTATTGAAGGCTGGAGAGGTGCTCAAAATCCGTGGTCTTTGGAGACAGACAGAAGATGGGGATCCTCCTGCAGAGAAGACAACTGCGACCACCCAAGTTGTGGCTACTGTTAATAAGCAGGTTGTTAGTAAAAAGGCTGAGGAGGGACCACCGAAAATAATGGTTAAGAAAGATGACAAATTACTTAAGACTTTTACCCCAATGCAGCAGCAAGGAGGTACCAGGTAAATATTTATTTATTCAATTATTATAATATTTTATCTATACTCCGTTTGTTTAGGTACTTAAAAAAATGTAAACAAAAGAACCACGTTTTGTAGTTCGTCAGCCAATAGAAGCAGAACACTGATACGTCAAAGTGCGATAAAACAGTTTCGATTGGCTGTTTAACAATGCCACGTGGTTTAGCTTGTTTACATTTTTTTAAGTACCTAAACAAACTAACTATAATTGGGATAATTGGTGATACTGCAGAACTGCATAATAAACATTAAATAAGGTGCAATATACACCTTAGTGAGCAAGACTAAGGTTTATATTGCAACTTATTGAAATTTTTAGTTTTGCAGTATTTCAGTATCAGTGATGTTTTGTTTCACTCAGCCCCAAAAAATGTATGTGGGACAGACTATTTTTTAAGGACCCTGCAAAAGTCTTTGGCTCCCATTGCTACCGTCTAACTGTGATATTTTTAATACTATCGAAAACACATTTTTACAGACTTGCTACTAGATTTTAATTTCACTTTAGTTATCGATCAAATTATAAATATTTGAATTACTACCTTAAAACTACTGTCACGTAAATGAAGCCCTTAGAAACATCATTACCTTTAGCTGTGTGGCCTAATTTTATCATGTCTGTCTCAACTCAATTACCAAGCAGAAAGAAACTTAAATGGTTTAGTTTCATTAATATTATTAATTGATTTTCACCAAAAATATGTCTCTCTTTGTCAATCAATATTTATGACAAAATCATTTAAAAAAATATTTTCTCCATGTGTGCGTAATTTCTTATTGTATTCTTATTATATTCCAGGCCTATGTTCATTGGTCCCCCGAAGCTGGTATTCATCAAGACCACAGAAGGCAGTACGGCAGCTGCGATCCGTCCCGCCGGGGCCAAGGGACAAACCATCCTTGTCGCTCCATCACCAAACCTGGAAACTGCCACAACTACCGCTACGGCTACCACCGCTTCTGTCTCTATATGTAACTAATCCATAATATAATAATACGTTTTCAAAGATAAACCACTGAACCACAACTACTTTACTTTGTACTTTTTTAAATTCCAGTAAAATTTATAGTGTAGGAATAGCAATGAATGAGTTCTACATGGACAAAGTCACAGGCTAAAGCTTATTAGAACACACATAGCAATTAAATTTCTCAAGTACTTTTTGACTGCTGGTCAAATTCGATAAGGGATATCTGTAGGCAATTGTATAGAAAAAACGCAAGCGTCCATAATTATGTGGCCAAACTTTTTTTGACAATACAAAACTGTACACTGATATCACAACTCCCAAATGAAGCATCTAAAGCTATGGTCCTGTATTCCAGCAGCGACGACCATCGCCGACGACTCGCCGGACGAGTCGCCCGCGCCGCGCATCCTGCGACGACACTTGACCGAGCGCAAGTACGGCAAGCGGCAGAAGCCCGAGGCGGAGCTCGACGACACCAAAGACAATGACGACAACATTTCCATCATCTCCAGTAAGTTTCACTGCGGGTTAATTTTTGCAGTCAAAGTTGAAAATAAATCACTTTTGAAGACTAGACTAGACTATATAACAAGATATCAGCTTTCAAAGTAGGGGTCGTACATAAGAGCGTCGGTGGCCTAGTGGCCTAGGGGGTCATCTCGTAATCGTAAGGTACCGCGTTCGAATACTCTCGGTCACTATGTTCCAATTACTTTGTCTAACTTAAGTACATTACCTGATGCTCTAGTGAAGGGAAAATATCGTGAGGAAACCTGCACACGAACAGCTGAGTGTGCAAGAGGGAAATTGCACAAAATATATTAAAGGGGTGGAAGTGTATCCGAAATCGACCTGTAAGATAAGATAAGATATGGAGTCTACATTATATCAGGGATTTTATCTATTTAACGAGTTTCTGCCCTCGAATTCGCGTAGATTTCTACTATAGTTATTCCTTCACGAACTATTAAATTTTCCAGAATTAAAAGTAACCTATGTGGTA
This sequence comes from Acleris sparsana, assembly GCA_923062465.1. Lineage (NCBI taxonomy): Eukaryota > Metazoa > Arthropoda > Insecta > Lepidoptera > Tortricidae > Acleris > Acleris sparsana. The sequence continues at coordinate 4,692,612 of OV281288.1, forward strand.
ATCTAGAGGGTATAAGTTATCTTCATTTTTAACCGACTTCAAAAAAAGGAGGAGGTTCTCAATTTGTCGGAATTTTTTTCGTTGATTGAATGGGTATACTTTCTAGTTGGTCCCATTGTCTACACGTCAGGATCTGATGATGGGGTCATGGAGAACTCAAGGGAACTCCTCAAATTTTATAGGCACACCTATAGCGATTTCGGTATTTTTCACTGTAACTCGTGCATTTGCTTTTGAATATGGTGAAGTGGAACTGATGATGAAGCCGACAGATGGCCACCGGAAGTCCTTAACGGTACCTATTTGAAGGGTGGCGAAAAGATTTCTCGATTAAGATATTTGAGCGACTATGAGGGAGCACATTTAGGTTTAAATATGACCTTGACATTCCCGCGGCGTTGCCTGCGGCGAGCTTGAAGTGTTCTATAGTTTCTCATTAATTGAGAAGTGGGACTACATAACAGCATAAATAGGATCACTAAATAGTATAAAATAATATACATGTTTAATAAAACAAAAACCCTGCCAAAAACCTTTTTAAATGTATCTAAATAATTTAAAAAAAAATAACATTAGACTTTTGTATTTATAATACATATAAGTAGGATTTGCAATTATAGCATAGGGACGCGTGTTAAGAATGCAACATAAGAACGCAGAGGGGGACTGCTCCTAAATTACTAACTACTTCCTTAATTAGTTCCTAAATAATAATCTTAAGTATTTTAATATTTTTATGGAGTTTGTAACATTTAATGTTTATCACAGAGAAGTCTTCAAGCAGCAACGTGGAAGGCGAAATTATGGTGAAAGAGGAACCTGATTGGGATGCTTCCAGCATTGAAGAGGAAGAGCGTTCTATCGCAGAAATGTTTCACCAGGAGATGAACGTCAAGCGCGAGCCTGGGGAACTGGACATAGATGAAGAGGGGCTGGTAATTGATACATTTTAAAGTACCTTTTTAACAGTAAATGGTCTGAAAATCAATGTACTCCAAACTAGAATAGGGAATTTTCATGAATATTTTCATAGCTTCAGTAAAAGCTGATTCATCTAACAAATTGAGTGACTATGTTCAGTTGAGAAATATTTTTTACAAAAAAGCCAATAAATATTTGTTCTAATCTCTTTCTAGCAAAATAGAATTTAAAATGTAGTATGTATGGTCGAGGACCGATCGTTGTGGAAAACCTTGGGGAAGGCCTTTGTCCAGCAGTGGATGTCTTGCCGCTGATAATGATGTATGGTCGATCTGTTACATGACGAGACAGTGTATATGTCAGCTCTGTCTATCTAATTGCTGCTTTTTTAGCTGTTTAATATGCTTGTGCCATCCGTATTTCTTAGCTGATTTATTTTTAATTTCACTTGGGGTGATTCTATTACGGTATTTACATATTTCGTTTAGAAATGCGATTTAATAAACCATGCATATTCCTTAATGAATAAAAATAGACACTGTCCAGTTTTAAACTGACTTTATCTAATCTCAAATCATGAATCACTTCCGCACCTGTCCTCTATATGATTCTTAGCCAATTGTAATGTTATGTATGTTTTACGCATGAATGTTTAGTGACATGTAAGTAGATGTAGTGTGAGGGCTGCAGCGCCATGTGTGTGCAGGTGTACAGCCCGCTGGCGTGCGAGCTGTGCGCGGAGGTGTTCACGCAGCCGGCGGCGTGGGTCCGTCACGTGCAGCAGCACGCGCGCTCCGACACGCAGCACGCGCGCAAGCGCAAGCGCCGCTCCGCCGTGAGTCACGCCATACCTCAACACCTATCGATTCCATCCCTGTGTATTATCAGCGATTATTACTACTTTCGGAGATACTGAGCATTATAATTTGATTTTTTGTAATTTTCCTGTTTGTCCTTGTCAAAAAAAATCTTTTATATTTCAAAAACTGTTTAATGGGGTCTTACTTTATAAAAATCATTACGAACCTTTACTTAAAAAGTTTATAGTAAAAAAACGAGCAAAAGAGTTTAAAAGCTACACAGATTCGTAATGATTCTAATAATGTACGATATCTTTTTTAAGAAACTGAAATAATATACAAGGTCCCTATACATGAAAGGTTTTTTAAGAAAGTACCCCATAACCCATATCATACCCTCCCAACACAAACGACATCACGCAAACTACATTCATCTTATCATTCATAATATCGTCCCAACAGAGTGACGACACTGAGGAAACCATGGCTCTGCTGCGTTGCGACCTCTGCCAGAAGCACTTCCCGAACCCGGCCGAGTGGGTCCGCCACGTGCAGAGCACCCACACCGAAACAGGTACGTGTCAGCACGCTCACCACAGCACCGCACTAGAATAAATTAAACTTCATGCGTGAAGACCTAAAAGTTACAAGTTAACATACAAACATGAAAGGCGAAAAAATAATGATTAAATTTCGTGTCACAAAGAGAAAAATTCATAGAAAATTTAATTGCGCGAGTTGTCATGTCCAACTTTTGGACCTCATCCTCATAACTTCATACTCTGACCAGCACTAACTCTAGCTATCTTAACATATTCGATTGTTATTTCAAAAGTAGGGCATTTAAAACAAAAACCGAACATTGGCCAATTTAGCAGCAAACATTTTTTTCCAAGTGATTTGACTACAAATTAAGAATTTGGGGATTTTTTCCTTTACTACTGCGAGACCTTGCTTCTTGCCGAATTTTATGATTGTAAATCAACAAAAAGTACCCTATACGTTTACTATTTATTATTCGGCGACACTGTTAGCCTAGCTGTGAGTAACAATGCCGACGAGGCTAAAGGCATCTAGTCTGATTCCTAGTATAGGTTTATTTTTGTGAGAATTGGTTCCTGGGTCTGGAATGTTTTCTATGCATTTCTTTATTGGTGTCAATGTTCTTTAAGTGGTCATATTTCTGGTTAGACCTATAATATCGAGTTGTTCAATTTCCATTTAGATTTGAGGACAATGAACAAAATTTCGAAGTCACTTTAGAAAGGCATCTTCGCGGGCAGAAGATACGTAAGACGTGGACGCGTCGGCGTCGCGGCGCCCCTTTAGTGAATTTTCAACCGTGGCCTTTACGGAGATAGAAGGCCACGCCCTTCCCGCGCTCGCGGCCTTTCTATCTCCGTATGTATAATAGTAGTCTTTAGCTTCTATACATTTGGTCGAAAATTCATTAAAGGGGCGCCGCGACGCCCTCGCGCGTCCGCGTCTTGCGTCTCTTCTGTCTAGCCCGCGCCTAACGTACTTTATCAAAAAAAAGATCTCCCTGAACTTTTTGCTATCAATAATTCAAAGAATTTCTCTTCATAAATTGGATTTGGAATCAAGATGTTATACCAAAAAGGTTCGGATAATGTTTTATTGTAACTAATGATTGTTCAATTACTGTGTTTTTCAGCTACGAAGAGTTCTGTGACAGCCATATTTCGTAATTTCAATCTCTTACTATACTCGCATGCGAAGTATTTAAAAACAAACTATTAATTATTTAAGTTTCTGAACGGCGTCGCTAGGTGTGTACCAGTGTAGTTTTAATGTAATGTTAAAGAAACAAGTGTAATACGTGTTTGTATGAGCTGTCACAGAACTCATTGTAGATGAAAAACACTGTAAGTTGTGTTTGACTTATCAACATAACTGAAAACTGATTGTTATGTATGTGGCTAATTCTCGACAAGCGTTTTATATTATTATGTTTTCAATCCACGAAGTCGCGCCCCACTACTTAATTTATATTACATTGACGCAAATGTGTAACGTCAATTAGGAGGGTGGGGCGCGCCGCCGTGGATTGGAAACGCACAACAAACTCCTAGGTCAACTGCTGTGTGTTGCCTTTGTAACAGTAAATCACTTCTGCCTGCTATGTTTTCCACACCACTTACCCTGCTACACTCATGATAATCACTTCAGTTATGTTCTAACCTTTGGCTTTGCTTGTGCCTCGCTTTACTGCACTTGTTTGCGACCAGCAAGCAAAGTATTATGAAACTTAATGTACCACTGACATTTTTAATATATCTCTACTGACAGTTTCTATACCTTGTTTCCGTCCCTCATGTAGACCGAAGCTGTCAGTTTTGAAATATTCTAGAGGTCAGTGTAATGTACCCTTTCTAAATGTATCGATGTCGGTTGTCTAGAATTGGCCTTGTCAAACAACAGTGCCCCACCCAAACGTCACAATCGTTTCACAGAGGGCGCGCAAGACAAGACTTGCTCGCACTGCAGGAAGACATTCCCGTCGCATGCCTCTATGCTAATACATATGCGGACGCATACAGGTAAGGTTTCAATCGGACTGTTCATTTTATTACCATTTTGAACGCCACAGTAGGAAAGATAAGTCCATTTCGACGCACGCGTCATTCATACGTGAGCCTCGTTCTAGGCGTGTTTCTGTCGTTTATTTCGAGCGTTGTGCGAATTTTGCGTCCTGTAGTGTTCGTTGGTCAGCTGTATGCTGTATTATATATATCGGTGTAGCGGTCAAAGTGTTGATATTTGAATACTCGATAGTTTATCTCGAATGGTGTGTTGAGGTTCGTGCCCGTTGCAGGCGAGCGTCCCTTCGTGTGCGGCATGTGCAACAAAGGCTTCAACGTGAAGTCCAACCTGCTGCGGCACCTGCGCACGCTGCACGACCAGATCATCAGCCCGGCGTGCGTGGAGTCGGAGGACGAGGCCGCGGGCGCGGGCCCGGCGCGCGCGGCCGCGGGCCCGGCGCTCGTCAAGCGCGAGTCCTGAGGCCGCGGGGGCGGGAGGGCGCGCGGCCGCCGCGCCGCGTCCAATGCGGACTCGCTGCCGAGGAAGCAGAGCTATTCGCTCTTCCTCAAGCAGCGGGCCGTGCTCTTCTCCGCAAAGAAGTGGAAGCAGTAAGCGGGCGACCTGGCTACTCTACCGGTTAACTTCGATCGAATTATCGTGAGACCGATCTGATTTAAACGTCCCGTCGCCGAACGCTCGGTGGACCGGTTCCTGAACAACAGAAACTCTTCTCGAAAGCATTATTTTTCATTATTTACTGAGAAAAACAACAGTTCAGAAAAACAGCGAGTGCCTAAAGAACTTAATCACCACATTGGTGATTTCTACATAACGCGGTTACAAAGAAAATTACTTCATACCGCTCAGTAATCCAAAGCGGGTGTAGCAAACTCGCATAATATTCAATTTTTATTTCTCGATACATAATAATAATAAAAAATAAATAGAAAATTAAATAAATATCTATGAAATAAAAAATAAGCATTATATTTTTCAGAACACTTATTAAAAAGTTCCTTTTCTCAATTATTGGTCTGTGATGATGCTCAGATGAGATATTTTGTGGTCAGGGCGGCCAGCACAGTTACCCCGAGACTCGTTTGTCGCTCGATTCCTCTCTATCTAGTCTAGAACGAAAGAGATGCACTGAGTGGCAAACGACAAAATGCAACTTGTGCTAGTCGTACAGGTCGTACATGTCATCGGCCCCGCGATGTTGATCGAAGTGGATACAGAATTAATATAATTTCGTGTCGATATACCGGCTCGAGGATATTTAGTTTTGATTTCTATTAAATTATCAAAATTAATAGCAATGTCGCCTCTTCTGAACTTTCACTCTTCCCCCCCCGCCCTCGGTTATTTTCAATTTAATTTATATCTATATTTTTAAGAGTGTAGAATTTTCTTATTAACTGTCCTGATTTCACTTTAAAATATTTTCGGTCTAGTCGCGTAGCCAGAGCTATCTTGTGATTTCATAATGATTCCGCCTTCATTGGTAAGTCCCATAATAATTAATATAAATACTAGTTAAAAATAGAAAAACGTCAGTCACTAAAATGCCATTAAAATTAATACATAAATTGAGATTAAGTTTATTATAGTCCAGTCAATCTGCAATGATTCATGTGACAGCTGTATACCGTCATTTCAAACACAGTAGTGTGTTACGACGACGAGCACGACATAAAAGATGCTTATTTGTTTGAACACTTGTAAGGCTTGTTTCAATATTATTTTATGTGTTTGTGTGAGCTGTAACGGGGATCATAAATTGATCGAACTATACAAGTGTTTTGTAATTTAGGATTATATTCAGATAAGCATGAGACAACCTCAATGTCACAATGGCAGCGTTGGCTAATTGACATTTTTGAAGACCAAAGCCATTTTATAGATGTAAGAAATACTTGATTAAGGGTTTAGAACCTTATAACTTATTATTTATTTAGCTATAAGTTTCACATTCCACAAAACTATTTTATTTTGACGTATTTTCTGTAATGAGTACAGACGTTTTATTTCTTTAACTTTGAATACTCATGTGAGACATGGACATGATTTGATGAGTATTATTTTTTGATGAATGTCAATATAAACTTTGAAAAGCAAGTGTGTTATTTTTTTATTTCAAAATAATGTTACCCTCGTATCCGTCCACAAGGCATTTTACTACTTTGAGAGACTGTCACGTGCCTTTGATAGCGTCATAGCCCGGCACTTGACTGAAACAAATGTACGAGCCTCGGGCACTCCAAGGGTAACGTGTATGATGTAGGATGCGTCCTACACGAAACAAAAAAAAAATACCTGGAAGCGGCACACTTTTATGAGTAACGGAACTTTATAGGGACAAAACAATAATAATCGAGCTTTTAAGGGTTAACCCTTGTGTAGGAGTGTGGCGATGACTTTCCGGAAATCGAATTTTACTGCAAGCAATATTTCCATTCGTAAAATTTACCAGTCTTTAATTTTTTCAGTAGCTTATTTTGCCTTATTTTTTTATCTCAGCAGATATAATTCCATTACCATAATTCCCCAATCTGTATTTATCTGAATAGTTATACTATTTTCACAAAGTCGACGGAGCTCCTACTTCCGGGTGGTTTGGCCCTTCGGGCCTGCTGCAAAACTAACCTAACCTAAACCTACCTACCTATTTCGTCTTAATTACAATGGTGAGAATTGCGACTGGAAAAAACCAGAATGGTAAATATGCGAACAGGAAAAATTAAGAATGGGAAAATAGACATTCGGTAAAACGACTTCACGAATCGGAAAAAACGCGACTGGAAAAAATGGTACCAGAAAAAAAAGATTATTGTGAAAAATATCGCCACACTCGTGTAGGAAGGGTATAAGTTAAAGTTCAATTTTTCTCTAAATGGCTTCTGTCCATATGGACAACGCACACTTGCACCCGTCGCCCGTCACAAGATGGCGCGTAAAAAGTCAAATTCAAATTTAGAACCTGTTTTATACCTTATAAGTTTCATTCAACGAATAATGAATGTCTATGGTTTATTAGTTCAATGGGCTTGGAGAAATTAAAACATTTTAATCTATTAGACTTATTTTTAAGTCCAAAATCGAATAAAATGTTGATCATGTGACCTTGCACTCGGTCAGTGCTTAAGCAGACAACGGGGGTGCACTGATCTGTGATTAGATACACCAAGGGATAAGAGTCATTAAAACAATAAGTTTGGAAATGGATATATTGTGCAATTTACAAAAATATAATTATAACTGGTTGCAACAGAATAAGAGTTCGAGATCCCGCTCCTGATACTACTGAATTTCAGTTAATATAAGGCGCGGGCGCAGAACACGGAAAAATTACGTTCATTGCGTCTGTCACTCGCGCAAAATAAACCTTTTCTCTATAGAAATCCGGCGCCTTACAGTAAAGGTCAATGTACGAAACTATTCGCGGCGCCCGCGCATAAGTTTTGAAAATACATAATTTTCCTTTGAAATTCCACATTTTACAATTTAAGATTGTTGTTCCATAAACTGAAAAGTTTGGATACTTAACTTATAGAAACTTAAAATTAACCGTATCATTAAGGTCTAGCTGTCTTCTTCCTCAATCTTGGGCGCCAAGTAGTAGCGGATGTGCCCGATGTCTTGGATGCGGTACTCCACCACTAGGGGCACGTCAGCTGACATGGATAGTTGCACCTGGAAACCCAGAAGTACATATGTGTAGATTAAGTTTAAAATTTCCTGGTATGCTAAAGAACGTGTTTATCTTGCTTGACAAAGAAATGCCCAAGTTTGCTATTTTATTGCTGTTCTTATTCACATTTGTAAGAAAACACTCTTATTGATAATGAAATTGTTAGTTTCGTCTGTTTTATATGCAAGTTCTGTAACCTTACTGATTGATATAAAATTGTTTCAATCGTTTTAGGAACTGGTTTATATGTTAACTACACTACTCTTATAAAGAGGAAAGATTTGATTGTTTGTTTGCATTTAATAGGCTCTGAAACTACTGATTTGAAAAATTCTTTCACCATTAGTATATTTTACATTATCCCTGAGTAACTTAGGCTATGTTTTATTTTTCTGCGCGGACAGAGTCGCGGGCAATATCTATATACCTAATAATACACAGAAAAAGGCTAGGGCTGAACTGCCACCATGTTAAAATAAAGCTGTGTACGGACTAGAAGTAGCCTCGGGGAGGCACGCACCGCTGGTTCTGTTTCCTTAAGGCAGCCTCGCCCCGCGGCATGCGTGCCGACGCTGCCCCTAATCCGTACACACCTCTTACCAGGGTAAAAATAAAATATCACCTATTTTAATTTGTTTGGCCCAAAGATGCATAAAGATAATTGAACTTACCTGAGGACTGAGGGATGTGGCCTTCGTGAAGTAATTTAGGTACTGGCACGCAAACGTGAGGGTGACGGGCTCGTCCATCTCAATGACCACGGCTTCTTCTTCCTTGTCCACGGATGCTGTCTGTGCCAGCTTGATGTTAGCTGAGCCGATGTCTCCCGTTGATGAGAACTTCACACCTGGAACAGAGGTTATATTTTTAGGTTTGCTTTGTAAAGACTGATGATGAGTGTTTGGATGCGATTTATATTCTAGAGTATATTGTAATCTATAAGAGCGATGCCACACGAGCGTTGCGAGTGCTTTGCGTCGTTGCACGGGTCTGATTTCAACATAGATTCATACAAGTGTTTCAATGCATCATGTGGCATGTCGTCCTAATTTATATGTAGAACAACGCAGTGGTGATGACGAAATGCACAGGGAACGTTTGTGTGGCATCCCTCTAAAACACTAGTTTGTTTTCGTTTATTTCTCCTTCATTTTTAGTGTTAGGAAAGTAATGTCTTTTTACTGAAACTAACTGAGAAATCATGATTCATACTTATTTACAATTATCAGTCATTTGAGTATTATCCACATCTATGCTTGTGTACAAGAGAAATGGACCTACCCTCCTTTGTGCATGATATAACCATGGACTCTCCAAATTGTGACAGATCACGGCAGATTCTTGCGAACTCTCCACTGGGCATACGAATGGTGCAACTGTACTCAGTCTCAGGAATACCTGTGAAGATTTGATTATTAAGTGAATGCTTAGTTTGAGTGAATTACTGTTATTTAATTTTTCTAAGAAGGCACAACCAGAAACTTACCTAAATGTTCTAAGTCCAAATTCATGAGTTTCATTTCATAATCAGACACTTTTTCTTGGTTAGGGCTCTCAAACACGAAAGTGACAGTGTCTGCATTGTCCTGTGCTTTCATGGTCACCGTGTCCTTGTCACCCGCACACTTCAATATTTTTGACATGCTGTTGATGAATAATAATAAAGAATAATTTAAAAAAAGTCCCTACAGTAATCTATGAGTGAAATTTCTGCATCTCAGCGTAATAATAATATGTATACATTAGAGGGGCAGGTGGAAAGAAGTGGTCTCTGCCTAGCCCTCTGGGAAACGGGTGTGATTCAATGTATGTATTCATGTACAGGGGCATTCTGTTACAAATTAAATAATCTCTATCAAAGGGTAACTAAATCAGGTTAATAATAAAAAATAAACAACATTAATACCAAAAAAATGCACCAAGATTACCAAGACCTCAGACATAATTTAATTATATCACAAAAAATATTACACAATAGGTAAATACACAATGACACAATAAGACAATAAGTGGAAAAATAACAAATTATAATTATTATGATGGTGATAAATGGAATTGAATAAATAATTCAAATGATTATGGATGCAAAAACTATAATTTCAACACTCACTATCACTTGATAAACTTACCTGCCCAAATTCATGCCCATGGAGATATTGCGGTCACATCTGTATTTGTCAAAGCCATCTGCCCTGAGAGTGAGTGACACCAGCGACACATGAGAGTTGTCCATCGCCTGGAGATAAAATGGAGTATAAATTATGTGCTTCATGTATTAGGTTATAATCTAAGTAGTATAGAATACCACGAGTGAACAATGATGTATCAAATAAGGTGCTTGTCTCCCCATCCGGATACTCTCCGACAGCCGATCAGTTCTCCAAGCCCTACAGAGCTATACAACAACGTCAGGGCTAATATACGAATGTCACAACGCCCTTTCCAAGGTATGTAACAGCAACCCCATCACCCTACAGTGGATAAAGGGACATAGCAACTCACGCGGTAACGACGCAGCCGACATACTCGCGAGAAGGGGCTCAGAAATGGAAATGATAGGTCCCGAACCATTTTTGCCCCTTCCGACCAGCTGGCTGCGAAATAAACTGCGCCGAATCACCAAGGTAAAGCACCAGCATTATTGGAGCAACCTAAACACCTGCAGGCAAAGCAAGGAAGCTCTTCCGACAATCAATCCCGGATTGTCGCGTAAGTTACGACTGCTCAAAAGGGCCCAACTCCGACTGCTAACTGGAGCCATAACCGGCCATGCCTTATTTAACAAACACTTGTTCAACTTAGGTGTTACAGACAGCCCCCTGTGCAGAGCATGCATGGCGGCGGAGGAAACCGCAGCCCACGTCATCATGGAATGCCCGGGGGTGGCAACATACCGGGCACGTCATCTCGGAACACCGAGATCGCTACCAGACGCCGTCGGCAACGTCAAGGGTCTGCTAGGCTTTCTGGTAGAACTGGGTTGGCAGGAGTAACACCACCAACCCCTCACGCAAAATAGGCGCAGTTTTTAAGTCGTCGAGTTGCGGAAAAGAGCCCGCCATAACCTATACCTATACCTATACCTAAGGTGCTTGTACATTACCAATGTAAGATAGGGAGGGAAGATCGCCAATCAAAAAACTACTAGATTTACTTTTCATATATTTGGTTACAGTCTCACTTAACTCACTCGCTAAAACATATTATAATAAGTATGTTTAAATTGACATGATTATATTGATTGTTACAAAAAACAAGACGAGCTCCGCTCATCGGTTAACTGGGAGAGATCTCTTAAAGGGATAAGTTCTTCTTTGTACATACATTTTGTGGTTCAGTTTTTTTTTTTGTGCAATACAGAGTTTACGTACATACTAACATAGCTGTAATCATATTTTTTATCAGGCAAAGTTAACTAACAATACTAGTCTTTCAATTGGTGAAAGTTAATAGAAAGCAAGTTGTTCAAATAACCCGGTTCAAATTCATTTGGTTTTAATTACATATATTACCTACTTAAGTCTACATAATCTTTTTTTTACAATTATACTTAACAGCTATTATGAAAATAGATCATACATTAATTAACAGTTTTATTATTGTTTAATAGCAATAAAAAAAAACGGTTTTTTGCACACATTTGATTCTAACCAGTAGTAGTCAGATCAGAACAGAATGCTTACAGTGCTATACTGCCCTGATATGAGAAAGGGCCGCTAAGTCACCTTAACGGCCTTTTCAGTATTACATCGCACATCCTCTAAAAAAGAGTCGTAACTTAAAAAAAAGGATTTTGAGAAAATTGCATTTAAAGTTTTTTTTTTCCTTCTTCGTTTAATTGTGAATGTTTATTAACAGTTTATATTATTTTTATTTTTCCCGCTACTGTAAAATGTACTTAACTATAATGCTAGTGAAATAAAAATTGCTTTGTCATACATTATCATTTTTATTTTTATTATTAACTGAAAAAAGTCTTATGTTATGACACTTTTTCACATTCTGAAAAGGAGATATTTAGACAATAATACTTATTAATAATTTTGTTACAAACTAATATCATCACAATTCAATACTAGTGTTGTAAAGTTTTTCCTAAATTGTTTTCTTAAATAATAATTAACTCCTTAAGGAGTATAGATAAGTCCAAAGAGACTTGTGGTGGGTAGGTACAATAAAGGAAATGGCACATAAAACTTTATTTACAGCATAACTTTAAATCACTTTTGAACACAATCTTTGAACTTAAGATAAATGGGCACTAACCCACATAATTATTTCAACTTACGATAACAATATTAGAAAAATCTCAAAAAGCTTAATACTAATCATTTTAATTGTAAGGCACTACCAAAATCACAATGTTAAATAACAAAATCAGTCTTAATTTGTTGAGAAGTATACACCTACTTAGAATGCAACCACAGCCACGTTGTGACTTCTTTTATCAACCATAATTATCACATTTATTGACTAATCAAATAAATCCTTTAGGATTAGAACAATTTGTATGGAAAAGGACAATAAATTGAACAAAAAAAATTGTAAATCTCCTTAAAAACATTAAAATTAGTTACTCAAATAGGAACATTTTCGCCCTTTAATTTAAACTTAAAACTAATACAACACCATTGTTGTGTCCCAACTCTCATAAAATATTGTAAGTATTATAAAAAAATAACTGAAAATGAGGAACACCTCAGTCTTCTCCGACCTAATTTAAGTAAGGAACTATAAAATCTCAATCTTGTCAATATAGTTAAGTTTAATCAATCAGTCATTAATTAAATATTTAATGAGCACTCTACTGAATAGATAACTTTAATAGAATCTTAGAACAATCTAGGTACTTCACTATCACATTGAATGAATAATTAGGGAGGTACCTATTACTTAGATGTAAAATAAATTATAAATTTTCAAAAAATGAAGCATAAAAATTTGGTATGTGATGTTTCTTAATAAGTCTTAAAAGATCTTTTTTTTATTATCTTTTATTTTTGGCCTAGACCTGTATGCTTTTTTAATTGTTACATTTTGGATATTGCTTTTTCGTATTACGGTTTTTTCCATAAAATCTTCATCGCAGTAGGAATACTTTATGTAGGCTTTAGTTTGATCAGTTTGTACCACTTTGTAAACTTTAATTTCAGTTGTTTTTATGATTTTGGATGTGAATCCGATTTCCGTAGATAACGTTTTCATTGAATAAAAATCTGAGAAAGAAGTAGTGGAAAATAATCGATGCTAATAACAGTTTACGTTAGTGGACAAGAACCGCAAGATAAGTAGGTACCTTGGGTTTTTATTCAATTAGCACCTAAGTATACTTACAAGAATCTGTATTTTCAGTGTTTTCGTTTTTAGTTACAAGTTGTAGGAGCTTCCTAGCTCTACTGTCTCTGAATTTATCACACATAATGGGATCCTGAAATAAAAAAATATACTTATTAAAATAAAACACTAGTGGTAAAACAAATTTATGAAAGAAAGATTTGGTAAAATAGAGTCGCAAGTTATGATATATAACAATGAAACAAAAGAATCACGAAATATTGAAATGTAGAAAAGAGTCATATTATACTTACGACACACAGCGCATAATTGACTAATGTAAAAAAGTGACATAATATATGATATGGCTGTATACTGCAATAGGCACAAACAAAAGTAGAGTTTTACACTATAAAAAAATGACATAACCTGTGATATGACTCTTATTTACATTGAATATTAGAAAAACACAAACAAATCGTTATACAAAAAAGTCATATTCTATATTACGACTGTTTTGTACAAATAAAGTATGCGATACAGTGTGTGAACTTACCTGCAATAAAGTCGCATAACAGCTTATGACGCTTTTGACCCGCACCGACACGCGTCCGCCTGCGGCAAACACTGTTAGGACACTGTTGTAGATTGACGGCGTGTCAATGTCGCTCCGGATCAAACAGACACTAGCGCCCTCTGACCGCGAATTTTTTAGTTAAGAATGTGGCGTTTTTGTAGATTATAAAGAAAAAAGAGTGGATTGTTTTTGTATCATTGGTTAATATTTTCACTTTTTTGTGTTATGACAGTTTTTTACAGGATGTGCGACATGTTTTTGAATTGGCTAAGGAATTTGGCGCCGACCCATTCGGGAGATTTTTCTCTATCTTCTTTAGTTTCTGAGATAATGTAAGCATTATGGCCGTTAAATACAGATTTTTTCGTATTGTCATAAGCAATAAAGCAGTTCCGTCACAATACTTGAAGAAAAAAATGTTAAAGCATGTTAAAGGCGATTGACGAATTATCTCCGAAAATATTTTTGATTTTACACTACAGAACAACGCGGCTAAATAATTTGTGTTTACTCATAAGGCGGTTATAATTGTTTAACTGTTTTATTTAGTAGTTGCTTCCGTTGTAAGATTGCTTAAATCATAAGCATAAAAGCGGCTAACCAAAAAAACTACCCAAAAACATCGCAAAAAGCCTTTAATCACTTTTATGCGTAATATTTCATCATAGTTATTTAATGTTTGTGCTACAGAAAAAGCCCGTGACGGCCTCTTATCGTATGTATCTAATAAAACATTTACTTCAAAATCAAGTTTATAGGCGGTTACCTCGCTATACTTCTTAAAAAGGCCGCTAAAGTGTATCATCGATCGTCTGTATAAATCGATCGGGACCAATCGGGAGTTCCCGGCGCGCGGCGGGGGGTTGCGGGGAACTCGCTCGAACGATATTTTAACGGCTCGCAACCGACAGAGCGCTTCGTGAGACTGCGGAAGGAGGGCGCGCGCTCGGCGCTTTGACTGCTTTTGGCGCGAAACGTAAGTATTTAGCGTTCAGTATATTGATTTGGGTCTCTATTCAACAAGGTAAAAACCATATCGTGTTTCATCTGTTATCCTATTGTCAACGTTTTGATAGCTCTTATTGTCTTCACAGCAATGGCGGCCGAGTGCAAAACGATTCCGTAACAAGTGAATTACGATATTGTTTTTACTGCCTAGAATAGAGGCGATGTTTGCTTGCTTAGAACAATACATAGAACCAAGTTTACGTACAAATATGTAAAAAGCTACTGTATAGTGCTTTAAATTACCTACTCTGTTATCGGCGCGTGTCGTAGCATAGTGTCAACATCTCCCGGATTTTTATTTAAAATGTCGATTTTTGCAATTCATGGTTACCATAATGCTTATTATAAATTAACTAAACATTGTAAAATCACATACCACTTGCAAGCATTTTGATTTGACTTGCCTTTTTACCCCCTAAGAAAAAAAGTGGTGTTATAAGTTTATGAGTTTAACGTAGTTTAATGTTTGTTTCTGTGTATCTGCTGCGGCATCGTAGCTCCTAAACGGATGGATCAATTCGGACGCAGTTTTATTTCGGTTTTTTAAATAATGATAATTTTATTGAGATGGTTTTTAACTAGGTGTCATGGAAATCGGGTCCATCATGTTGGTTTTTATGGCTTGTAATAATGCTAGAAGAGACAAAAACTTAATTTCTACTTTATAAGTTGGAAAACTAAATTTAACTTGTAATTTATTTACAGTAGTTTTTGAGATAGGTATTTATCATAAAACTATATTTTTTTTGTCAACATGTCTGCTATTTTTAATAAATATGATAAATGACAGAAGATGGCCAACGAAAAGCCGTAATGGCTAGTTTTAGTTTTGTCTAGTTAGAAATCGTTTGAGTTGTCTTGTAATAGTAATCTGTTAGGTAAAGCTATGGCATTAAATTAACAGGTTTTAAATATATACAATAAAAAACCTTATATTATTTCAGCTATGAAAATGGCCCGACTACATCGAGGGAGGAATTTAGTAAATATGTGTTCTCAGAAAAATAAAGAGAACGTTCCTAAAACAAATATTAACCAACATATAACAAATAATGTTAACGACAAAAATATATCAGACAAAAAGAGTGCCAAAGAACTGCCTGTCCCTGAAAAAAATGTAAACTTACCAAGTCCGAACTATGAACCGAATATATGGATGCGACCGTATTCAATGACTGAACCTATATTTCAACAGTTTAATGAGTGTGAAATCAGCGATTTGGACACTATCAATGAGGTCCTAGAAAGATTTAAAGATGAAGCCTCAACCAGTTACAATAAACCAAAGCAAATGGAGTCTGAAAATCTACAATATCATTCTGATTTAACATGCTATGAGGGGATAGAGTCGATACTTTCTTCTGATGACTGCTTTGATATTTTCGACTCTGATGACTCTGTCAAGGACAAAGATTATGTGCAACCACAACAAACTGAAAATAGTTCAAGTAGTGACGAAAATGACACCATTTATGTTCCAACACCCGAAATTCTTAATCCGTTGCCGGTCAAACAAAAGCCATCTAAATCATACGAAAATAGTATTCACTCAAACTTAAACGGAAATAAAACTATTAGTAGTGTAGCATCCTTGGTGAGTTTGTGCAAAAATGTTATTGAAAAAAATTGTCAGGAACAAACTATAAACACAACACGAAATGAATATTTGGACTTAGGAAACGAAATTAATGTGGGCACTAAAGAACCAGAAAATGAAAGCATGGTAGAATACTGCGACGAAATAACAATAGAAATTGAGAAAGAAAAACCATGTGACGATATAAATGAAGTTAATGTCCAAGAAAAAGTCGATGAAATGCACCTCTATACAAAATCTGGCAATTTACGGCAAAGGAAAAGATATGAAACAAGTTTAAAGGATAGAAAACAAGCTAAAAAAACAAAATATATCGAAACTTTTGCGGTAAAAGAAGGCTGTGGTGAGAAATGCATGAAAGCTTGCAGATCAAGAGTTAGTGAAGACGAAAGAAAATATTTGAATGAATGTTTCTGGGCAAAGAATTGGAAAGAGCGTCGTTTATTTTTACAACAAAATTCGTGTGTTGCAATACCAAAGCGAAAAATCACAGCTGCACCCAAACGCCATCCGAGACGTAATTTTAGCCTACAAATACGAGATGGAACAAGTATTGAGGTGTGCAAGACGTTTTTTCTCACAACCTTAGGGTATAAAAGTACCAACGACAAAGTTTTATATAATGCATTAAGCGCTGAGGCTTTGGATCTCGAAGATAAGAGAGGAAAACACACCAGAGAGTCATTAATAAACAAAAACGAAATAACTAAACATATCGAGTGCTTTCATCCAACTATCTCACATTATCGCAGGGAGCATGCTCCAAACAGAAGATACCTACCATCTGACATCAATGTTAAAGTAATGTATGCAGACTTTACTGAAAGAAACCCGGAAATGAAAATATCATATGACCTATATAGAAAACATTTGAAATTTTTAAATATCTCATTTGCACGTCTGGGTCATGAAGAATGTGAGATATGCGAAGCCCATCACATACATTGCGAAAGCGAGAGCCATGACAAAAATACTATGCCAGACGATTGTGAGATATGTATCGACTTTCAAAATCACAAGATTCGATCAGTAAAAGCAAGAACTTTATATAGCAAACACAAGGAGCAAAAAAATGAAGATGTTTCTCACATTTATTTTAGTGCGGATCTACAAAAAGTAATAATGCTGCCAAGGTTGGAAAATTTTAAAGAAGTACTGTTTTGCCAAAGAATAGTGGCTTATAATCAAAGTTTTACGCCTTTGGGAAAAACAGGAATCCACAAACCATATGCTGCTTTATGGCACGAGGCAACAGCCGGCAGAAAACAGCAAGATATAATCAGTGCCTTTAAAGCATTCCTCAACCACTACCGAGATAGCGAAATAATTGATTTATGGTTAGATAATTGTTCCGCTCAAAATAAGAACTGGCTACTATATTTCTTTTTAGTTGATTTCATTAACTCAAACGAAACATGCACAAAGCAGATAACCTTGAATTATTTCGAAAAGGGGCACACGTATATGAGCAGTGATCATTTCCACCATCAGGTCGAGATTGCAATGAAAAAAAAAGGGAAACTTTATGATTTTCAGGATTTTGTGGAAGCTGTGAATATTGCTAATTCAGGAAAGGTCGTAGTAAAAGAAATGCAAATCTCAGACTTCATAAATATTTCTGACCACACATCTAGTAGAAGAATTCAAGTTTCGTCTCCGCGAGTATATATTCGAGACATTGTTCAAGCGGCTTTCGAAAGGGGCAGTTATAACATGTCATTCAAAACTGATCTGGAAGGCGAATCAAAAGAATTGTGTTTTATAAAGGACACCTATTTGAAGCCAAAGAATGGACCAATTACTGTGACAACTACAAGAACAGTCAAAAGAGGTATCGCTGAATCCAGAAAGTCTGATATACTGAAAAAGTTAAGCAAGCTAATGCCTCCACATAAATTGAAATTCTGGGAAGATATTCCAACTAGCAACAATGAAGAGAGGGACGACTAAATGATAAGAAAGTTAATGCTAGATGTCCCTAGTTGATATTTTTTACTTGTTGTTTGTTGCTCTACCTTTGTAGCTTTTCATTTTACATGTGTCATAATTTTTATGTTAGTTATTATTTTGATCTCACTTGAATACCTACCTAATGTTTTGATCTCAATATTTAAGTTGTTATAATATTTTTTAACGTGAGTTGTATTTTTTGTTTTAGTGTTTTATGTTACCTATGGAACATAATTAATTTTGATCTCAATTGAGTCCCTACCTAATGTTTTGATTTCAATATTTTGGTTCTTATAATATTTTTTAACGTGAGTTGTATTTTTTGTTTTAGTTTATCGCATTTTGTTTCGCTTTGTTTATTATTATTAAATGGTCATTATTTCTGACTACTGTTTTTTTATTTTGTAACCATTTTGCAATTAATTGCTACTCACTAATACCAACTTAACTAATAAAAAAGGCAGTTTTATATTCAAGGTAAATACTTTAACAACCTTTTATGTTAGTTTTGCACATAACGTGGGAAGTATTCGATACCAATACTAACTTTAAAAGCGATTAAGTTACTTACCGGCTTGTTTTGTTCAATTAAGTTTAGTACGTGTGTGTTATTTCGGACGCAT
The DNA here is from genome assembly GCA_923062465.1 of Acleris sparsana. Classification (NCBI taxonomy): domain Eukaryota; kingdom Metazoa; phylum Arthropoda; class Insecta; order Lepidoptera; family Tortricidae; genus Acleris; species Acleris sparsana. Next base: position 4,711,594 of record OV281288.1, read on the forward strand.
AAAAGTGTTTAAGGTATTAAACTGCCATAATTCATAGCATTGTCTTCAAAATACAAATAGCAATAAATTTACTAAAGAATTCATAGGAGAAAAGGGGGTTAACATATATAATACGGCCCTTGTACCTAGTATTATTTTACCTTGTGAAATTATTATGCTACGATAAAATAGCAATCCTGGTTTTTAAAAGTATATATAACACATTTAAATGAAACGTTTTCATAAATAGGTCCTACATAAAACTAGCTTTCAGAATCAATCATCGTATTTACTCTAGTTAGCATACAACTCTAGAAATCATGTTCGAACGGTTTTTGCCATTTTTCTCGGAAGTTTCATTTTGCACTTAACGGCCCTTTCTCATATCAGGGCAGTATAATGAGTGAGTGCTACTATAAGATGACAAAAACATGTCTAAATTAAGTTTGCTGTATCTCAGTAATTATAGGTTATATATACATCATATACATATCCATGGAGCAAAATGCATAGGTACCTGTAATTGGATTCCATTGTCGTCGCAATCAAACGTGGCCTGCGTAAGTAGATCTTTGATGGCTTCCAACACCTTCTTGAGGATCGAGCTCCGGAGTAAACGTGCCTCGAACATTGTTATCTGTTACAATAAAACAACACACGATAAGTCGACGACCCACACAAAAATCTATAAGGATATGGCAATGCTCTCGAGACATACTCACTTAGTAACAAAGGGAAGGGCATGAGATACCGTGTAAGTAACGGCTCTTTGCCAAGCCGCTTACAAATTCAAGAAATTCAATTGCAAATGCATCTAGATCGCTAATAGCAATGATAATTCGCAACACGATACTTACGTTTTTTATGAATTTGACGGCTCCAAGACCAAACACAAATGACTAAATAAAATAAACGACGCTAAGAACTGAAGCTGACCGCACGTAACCGAATGACAGTTATGACAGCTGAAGCCGGTGGAGGGAAAAAAAAGGCGCGAAATGATAGCGAATCGGTACATCTGTCAAATTTACGTGCGTTTTAAAACGTAATCCGAATACACTAAGGCCAAGATTCTAACATTAGTTTGTGATCGCGATTCGAATCCTAAACCGTCACATAGTTGCTTATAATATTATCAGAGAATATAATCACTACGTTTTAAATATTATGAATATAGATACGTAACATAGAAGCAATAAAATCAATAAGAATAATAGCCGTATATTGATGCTAGGTCATGACTGTTGCCCACTAACAGCGGTTATTTGAGAATAGTTACTAGCTAGACTAGGATGTTTAACTTTTGGCCGCAACTCCGATCGAGTATTCTATTCGTTTATCGCTATTCTTACGCGATTTTTTTTTAAACATTTAAAAGAACTTCGTCTTTCACTGGGCAAAATATCTATTGCAAATTTCACAATATAAAAACAAAGCAAAGTTTCGCATTTATTATAATATTAGTAAGAATAAGGATAAGGATAAGGATAAGGAGGTAAGTAAGAATGTTGGCTTATTTATTTCTATATAAGTAAAATCTTTATAAATAATAGTACACTATTTATTTTCCATTTAAACTTAACAACAACCATGTTTTTCATCCCAAGAAACCTATAGCAGAATATAGACATTTGTACATCAATGTCTCTATAAATTTCAAAAATAAAATCTTTAGCTCAGCATGACAACTTAACCACTTGTTCCTGACCAGGATAAGGTGGTAAATTTAATTTATACTTCTCAATGATCCCAGGCGGCAGAAACCTTCCACCCAGATAATGTTTAGCTCCTTGTATGTGTTGAGGTTTCGCACAGTTTTTAGGAGCAGACAGGGAAATCAACAGGCTTGGCTTCAAAGCACTCTCTGAGCCTGGTCCAGATTCTACATCCCATCCACTAGGAATGTCCACACTAAAAAATAGAAATGTTTTATTTCAGATTCAACCAGCTCTTTTTACAACAGTTTTACAAGCAAAATCAGTTACAATCAGTTACAAAAATTATGGCTAGTAAAATACGAAGATGTGTATTGTTTGTAAATGATCATTTTATAAATATATTACCTGCAAACTGGCAACCCTCCTTCAATCAGAGCATTTAAAGCAGGCTTCAGTTGATCTCTCACAGGTGGTTTAAAACTAAACCCAAACAGTGCATCTACAAGCACTTTGTAACTATTTTTTAAGTCTTTTGGTGGTGGTATGTCATCTACAATTTGGACCCCAAAACTCTTGCACTGCGATAAAAGGTTTTCATACAGAGGTTTGGGAGTGCGTTTTGGGTAGTGGATAGATACATTGTACCCAAATAGTGTCATGTGACGGGCTGCCACCAAGCCATCTCCTCCATTGTTGCCAGGACCACAGATTATTAGAGCAGATTTATAACTGTAATAAAACATTAATTTTACTGACATGAAATTAGCTGAAAACTGAAATATCAACTTAAAAACAACTAGACCAAACCCCAATTTGCTTTAATTTATGTGAGTTTTTCATATGCGTAGAATTAGTTTCCCGCTACTTCCCCTATTTTAACCCCTTAGGGAGTGAATTTCCTAAAATCCTTTCTTAGTGCTCACTAAGTGCTCCATGAAAGGAACGCCTGTACAAAATTTCAAGTTTCTAGGTACAGTAGTTTCGACTGGACGTTGATATATGTCAGTGCGTCAGGTTTGCCTTTTATATATATTAAGTATACATAAAAACCTTCTATGACAAGTTGGGTGGTTTAGGGGGGACATAGTGGAAATACAGACATACAGGTAGACGTGGAAATCGACTTTCTTTCTTTCTTTTTGTAAAAATATAAAGAACATAAAGAAGACACACAATTCTAATAAGAAATTGTTAACATTGTGTATTAATATAAAAAAGTTTTAAAGAAGTAGTCTTACTTATCTGGCGGATAGACTTTAGCCACTGCAGTTGCGACGCTCAAGCCTGCCAGCTCCATGAGCTGATCAACGCTATATTTGTATTCATTGAATAAATCTTCGTCCAACGCAACTGCTTCTACTTGTGTCAAGTACTTAAACTGACCGGTACTACAATTGTTACCCTGCATTACGTTACCCCAAACACCGGCGGCACGTAACTGAAACTTTCAATAAATCTTATTTGAGAATTACAAAATTGGCAAATAATCTTAACTAGTCAGGTTTTATAATAGCTTTGACATTAAAGATTTATCATTGATAAAAAGTCTTTACTTGTTTATTAGAGTGACTCACCAATAAACCACTCCTAATGAATCGGAGAAATAGCATTTATCAGTATTTCCCTGCGGTAATATTCTGTGATGATACTTTAATAATCTGTGATATTTACGAATAATTCTTCGTAAAACTAGTAAACAACATTTATGTTATCAGTTATCATGCTAATTTTGACATTGCTGAACTATTTGAGGTCATGTGTAAAACTATAGTCATCAAATTCTGATATGAAATTAACACGGTAAAAAGGTAATTTTTACCAGTGTAAGATCTTAATTAATTATAATTCGCATTCCACAAAAGTCAACGAAATGTATTGTGTTATTATATAATGTTTAATATATCGTATCGAGCGACGAACACAAATGTGTTTGCGTTTCCAAACGGAAAACAATTGACAGATTTCTAGTGTCAATTTTCCCAATCAACCGTCACAAAAATGGCTGCGCTCAGAGTATTTAGCCGTAATTTGCCATATTTACGACAACAGTTTTCCGCTTTGCTAGGAAACACTTCACCCTCAGTCAAATTTATTTGCGTGGTAGTAGTTATAGGATATGTGTTATCGTTTTCTGAGGACGTCGTGAACGTCTTGAGTGTAACTCCAGGATACTTGTTGCCACCTTCTTTTCAATTGTGGTCTACTTTTACATTTTGGTTCCTCGAGATACATTTATGGGAGGTGGTAATAGATATAGTGACTGTGGGGTTGTGTGGCAAGTTGATAGAGCCGCTATGGGGTCAAATGGAGATGATGAAGTTCTTTTTCCTCACGAACTTTGGAGTGGCTTTTTTGACGACGTTTTACTATTTGGTAATCTTTGCGTGCACGGGGCAGACCTCGTACCTGTTTGACATACATGTGCACGGCCTAGCCGGGTACCTGGCTGCGGTGAGTGTAGCGGTAAAGCAGATATTGCCTGATCATCTGCTCGTAAAAACGCCTTTAGGTATGATATATGTTTATTTTTTAATGTTATGTTAGGACCGATAATACTTTTTATTTAACTGTTTTTATAGTGCAGATTGTGTGTTGTGGAACAGTAAACTTTCTAACTGTACTGGTGAAGTACTTTCCTTACATAATTTTATATAATCATCTTGTTCCATAACCATTCTCAATTTTCAGGCAAGCTAACAAACAGATCTCTGCCTCTGCTGTTGCTGATAGTGGCTATAATCCTGTGGGCGGTGGGGGCCCTGGAAGGCACTTACCCGTGTATGTGGGGCAGTGGCACCATCCTGTCATGGATGTACCTTCGTTTCTGGCAGAGGCACAGCAGTGGCACCCGTGGGGACATGGCTGACAACTTCAGTTTTGACAAGTGAGTATGCTCTAAAAGTATGTTCTTATAAATTATTGATTGATTGACTGAAATGAAGAATTAACAAATCAATAAGTATAAGTGCATATGCTATTTCTTTTCATCTCAAGGAAACAACATGTATATTTGGTTGATTCATCTTGACAAACCAGGCATCCCATATGGATTTTCCCATTTATTTCCTCTATCCGACACATGTCACATCAATGAATTTTTTTGCTGAAATTGCACATTTATTTTGAAATAAGTTGTTTAAGTAGTGGTGAATCTGAATTCTTAATTTGAATAAAAATGTGAATTGGCAACGGCCATGGATTTGATAATATGATAAATTTTCATTATTGGTAGGTCTTCATGTAAATTCAGAAAAGATAAAGTGCCTTATTGTTATTTGCCAGACTGGTTCTGTTTATATTGTGTGTATTAACCACTAGTTCATTAGTATGACAGGCTCCTGCCCTATTGTCACTACATCATAATTCCATTTGAGTACCTTCTATTTCATCCCAGTTGTATAAAACGCTATTTTATAAGAATAGGCATTTAGAATTGCAATGCATCATATTGAAAACTAAATTATTAATACTATGTTTTTTGTAGTAAGTAAATGTTTTGTCATTGCTAGAAGTCCCTCCTTTATTTGCCTGTACCAACTAGAAATAACATTTTTGTTTTGTGATTTAGTAATTTCATGATCACCACCAATCTTAACACGTTACTACTTTTCATCTGCCATATGATTGTCCATATGTCATATTCATAAGGCTTTTTTGCCAGGGCTTCCCTGAACAAGTGCATTTTGTATTGGATTAAAGAAATCTTGTCTGGATCTTTTGCTATGAATAATACAAATACCTTATATATGCAGTATTCTTAATCATCCTAGGTAGATACTTATGTTGCACATTAGTTGTTTTGGCATGAGCAGAGGATGTTCATTTCTTTATCCTCTATCTCCTCACAGAATATACATGTCGCATCTTGTTTCATACCCACTAGAAACAGGAGCCGTGTATTTGGCATAATATATATTGGTATAAATAATGTTTCGAAGAATGTTGACATTGTAGAAAAGATATTTGGTATTGATAAATATTGATAATATTGATAAATATCGAAATGATTGTTTGGTTGATTTGTAAATAGAATACCAAAGAGACCAAATTTCATTATCAATAATGTTATCCTTTAGTTTATTGGTCATATTGCATAATGTTGTGTAGCATAATGGGAGTGAGGGATCGAACGAGCAACACAAGTCAAGTCAATACAGAAGTGATTCTGGTAGGATAGGTTGCTAGATCTTTTTTTTTTAAAGCCAGGAACATCTTGCTGCCTTGCTTTCATGCTTATGCTGTTTAAAACGTTTATGCTGAAACATAACTCAATAAGTTTATGCAAAGATGTGATTCATCACATAAATGTTATACTACTAAACTTATGCATAATGAATGATTTCTGTGAAACAATACTATTCCATACGAGTTTCTTCTTATTGACACTTATGCTAAATGTTATTATGCCTTATACAATTATTCTGAAACGAAATTCTACCAAGTTCTCCGTGTGGTTGTGGGGTTAGACTAGTGCAACTCCATGTCTTCCTGTGGCCAGTTAGGATCCTAGTCACTTTGCAAGTGTTCTCTCTAAGCCAAGGAGTTGAGGGTAATCTTCATGGCAAACTACAAGTTGATTTGTTTTGTGCATGTTCCAGCTTCTTCCCAACGGTGTTGCAGCCCGTGGTGCGGGGCGTGCTGGGCCCGCCGCACCGGTGCCTCGTGCGCGTCGGGCTGTGCGCCCCGAGCCAGCGGCGCGTGCACCTCGCCATGAGCCCCCGCGGCGTCACCATCTCCATGCCGGGGGTCGAGCCGCAGGACATGGAGCGCCGGCGGTAGGTTTCATGTTTTACTCCACACGCCAAAAGAGGGGTGTTATAAAGGAGCGCCCACGCGTCAATCGACTTTTAAGGTACCCCTTATCATTTGCGGTATTAAACTTTCCTGTTGACTTATGGTTAATAATAATGTATGAATATTAAAATCAGAACACCAAATTTACAGACCTTACACGTTAAACACCTCAAATATTTTTTAATTTTCCATACAAAAAGTAGGGACAACATTGTTCCCTGCGTTACCAACTATACGAGGGCTGTTCCGAAAATTTCTAGCTACTCAAAAAAACGAAGAGATATCTTTATTATTTATTTACAGTTTTTCGAAGTATTCGCCTACAGCTTCGATGCACTTTTGCATTCTTCGAAACCAACTTTCGAAACAAGAAAAAAATCGATCTTGCGGAAGGTCGAAAAATACACGATTAAATTCATGGACTGCATCATTGGACTCGTTAAAAGTTCGTCCTCGCAAGGTTTTCTTTATTGTGGGAAACAGGAAAAAGTCCCACGAAGCGAGATCTGGGCTCTATGGTGGGTGAGGCAATAGTTGTACACCGGAAATGGCCAAAAATTCGAGGGTCCGAGCAGCAGTGTGAGCTGGGGCGTTATCCCGGTTATAAAGAATGCCGCGGGTACCGCTCTTCGGACGATCCTCGCCGAGCTGTTCGAAGGCTTGAGGTAGGCACACTTCGGTATACCATTGACTAGTGACAGTTCTTCGGTCTTCTAGAGGAATAACTGCCACAGGACCACAACGTCGAAAAAACACGGCGATCATTTTTTTGTTGACCGTCCTACCTCGAACAACTTTCGTAGGTAAGCCATCTTCCTCGAACACCCATTGCGTCGATTGTTGCTTGGTAAGTGGGTCGTATCCAATCTTCAGTTCATCTTGTATCTCCCTATGTGTAATATTTCTGTTTTCTTTAATAAGCCACTCCACTTTGGTGACATTCTCGTGAGTCACTGCAGTCGGCGGCCTCCCCGGTCTAGCATCATCTATGACGTACTCCCTGCCTCGTTTAAACTCACGGAACCAAAAGCAAATGGTGGCTAATGAAGGAGCAGATTCTCCAAAAGCTGTGTTTAAGTTTTCATGTGACTCCTTAAACGTTAAACCTCTTTTGTAGTCGTAATAAATCATCACACGAAATTCCTGTCTTGTAACGTTCATGTTGAAATCGAAACAATAAATGACACATATTTTTAAAATCATTTTTTTTAATGTCTTTGAAAATATTTATAATTATTTTCGGCCAGTGTTTTGAAGGCAATAAAAAAAGGTTTTAATCGGTAGTATAAACAGTATAGTTTTGTTAATAGGTTCGGGACAGCTAGAAACTTTCAGAACGGCCCTCGTATTATTGTTTAAAATTACTATTATATTGTTGTTAATAAATCAAATAATTTCAAATGCTAGCCTATTTGTCTGATTTAATAAGCGTGTAAGCCACGTCATACACAAATATATAGTTTTTCTGTTAGGGTTTTTTTTTTAATATCAAACTGTTTTGTTATATAGCATAGATTTTAGATATTGTATCTGTAATTGCATTTATTTTAATTTTTAAAACCTGGGATATATGAGTTATAATAAATGTCTGTTTTCTACTAATCTCCTTGTCAAATTTCAATAAATTCCGTTGAGCTGTTTTGTCGTAAACATACAAGAGTTATTTTCGCATTTGTAACTATGGATGGATGTCATTGTTAAAAATGGCCTACGACTTCGTCCCCATAGAAGTATTTTATTGCTTTTCCCTCAGAAACTTGAGTTTTCCGCGGTAAAAAGTAACGTGTGTGTAAATCTATACTAGGACTAACTTTGTGCCAAATTTCATCATAATCCGTTTAGGCGTGATTTAAACGCAAAACACCCACTAGATTTCAAATATTAAACTATTTAGCCTATACGGCTCGAAACCGTGACTAGATAAACAACATAAAACAACAGTTATTGAAATTGGATCACATCATTATGGAAACAATAAAAGTCGCAATCGTGAGCTACTAACCAATACAAGTACCGTTTTGACATGGATGGGTGCACTCAGCATTTTACAAGCTGATTAAATTTCTATGGATGGATGGTTAAGACATTTTATACTTTTAGCCTTACGGCTTATGTATTTATTGAATGGTCGTTAAATGAATACAGGTGTAAGATTATCTTATTTTTATTATTAAATAAAAAATAATGTTTCATCTTCTGTGTATGCTCGCACTTTTACTTTACGTGGCATTACTTGCAACGCATCTTGGGTGCAGCTATTATATATTTCTGGTGGTAGTGGGGGAGCATCACGTTGATTGAGGGTATTAAGATATACTAGTTGCAACATCTTGGTATATACATGTTGAGTTGCGCTGAGACAAGCAATATGTGTTTGTTACAGTAAACTATTGTGTTACTTTACAACGCTAAAAGTGGTCCATTGCCATACTTCACTCCCCTGAACGTTTCCTTCAATTCGAACTACGTTTAAAATGACAGCACACACAATCATAGTTGACATTAGTTTTGTTCGTTAAATTTATTGTGCATTTATCACAGCTCTTGAAACCTGTACCTAATGCGCTCTCTCAGGACATTATTACTCGTACATTAAAAATCAAGAGTCTTGTTAGATATTGCTATTATTGCTAGAACTTTGTGTTATGGCATCAGACCACCTGATAGTAAGTCGGATCTGAGACCCATTGCATTCTCAAGACTACAAATGTGATGCAAACCCTGAGTACTTAGATCAGATGCTCACACCAGAGCACATAATTGCAAACATTGCTGCTTGGCCGTAGTTTAAAAGAACCAACCCTAGGGCATATAGGTGAAGTTACAGTGATTTTTTTGTTCACACGTATCGTGTTGACATTATCAATTCTCCTTTCAGACAAATCGCGCTCAAGGCGTTGAGCGAGAGATTATCGAAGACGTCTGAACAGACCCGGCAGAAGAACCTATCGACCAAGGTGAACATGGAAACGGTTCGCAAGATGCAGTCCTCCCACGTGATCCCTCAGTTCCCCTCCGCGGAGGCCCCGGAGGGCCAGGTCGCGCCCGCGCCAGCCGAGGCGACCCTGGTGGACCTTGGGGAGACACCAACCACCAAACAGTCATGATCAAAGAACACGGGTTTATAAAGGCAGTTACAGTCGAGAAATGAGAGGTTGGCCCTTGGGTTAAACAAAATTGAAATGGTAACGTGCTGATAGACTGTTTGCCCTATTTAGACATGTGAAGTTGTTAAGGGCCTTCCTTTTATTCTCCAACTGTACATGAGTAACTTTTTGGCAATTTATAGCTGGCAGTGATAGCTGTGTTTAGTGATTTCACCCAATCAAAGAAGCGGCGGCCAGCAAAATGCGAATTATAGAGCTATAAACTCAATTTTAGACTACTTATTGTAAAAGCTGGGCTTTAAAAAAAATTAACCAATAATTACCAACTTTCCAAAAAACAATGTTGCAGCGGGATAACCGAGTGAAAGTATCTCCAATTTTATTTTTTCCTATTTTGAAAAATGACGGTTGGTGGGGGTTTCGTAATATCTCGGCCGTGGGAGTTGACAGGTACGATCTGATTGATCATTCCGTGCTCATTTCTACTTGGCTGCACTTGAGTGAGAACGCACTCTATATATCGGTCAATGTAGGGTGATCCCTGTGACAGCTGTATATCATCATTTTAAACACTTACGTGTACTCGCAAGCGAGCTTACAAAAAAGGAGCCTAATAATAATAATAATATTTATATGAAACCGGCCACGTGGGCAGCGGCGCGCGATGCGCTCCAGGCGAGCGCCGGCGGCCTTACTGTGCGTCCGCGTCATCGCAATGTATATCAATCTAGTATTTATGAAGAGCCTAAGAAATAAGTGTAATATATGTTTATATGAGCTGTCACAGGGATCACCCTAGATCGACCCACCTGTTAGTGCCTTAGTTAATAAACTGAATTGGCTGAGATGTTCGTCTCAAGGCAATATATGACAAATTAGCATCGTAAATAGGTTCTATTATGTCCAATCTTCAGCTGGCTCGAAAGGCCAAAACACTCAGCAATAGGAAATAGCAATCATTCTCCAAATATCCATTCATCAGATCTATGATATATCTAATTATTATTATTTTCTAACTAGGTCAATTACGCGGCAGCATGTATTTAATGAGATATTATTTGTCACCTGATACATGTTTCTACCCTGTTGTAAGAAATGTGTTTACGGAGAATATTTTTCTCAGTAAATCTTAAATGTTGGATGGATGGACATGGATCTCATGAGAAGTAAATAATTTATAGTCAAGGTCACCAAGGTACATATATAAAGTTTCAAAAATATGTATACATAAACTTTATTACCATCGTAATAAAGTATGTACACATATTTTTGAGACTGGTATACAGACATAATGGTGGTGCTGACTGTACTTGAGGATGTACACAATATTTAAAATCTATTCAGCCAGATAAATTATATAATCGGGGTATTAGATAAACGGGCAGTAGTACTAGTTTGCTGCAAAGGGATATAATCCGGTTGTCCTTGTTATGTCCAATAATCTTGTTTTATTAAACAAAGCAATAACAAAATGGTAATGACATCCCATTATCTTAAGTTTCATTTCCGATAAAGCTTGAATTGCCGCTTTTTCAAAGTCCAACGTTACTTCCTTAGGTTGCCTATTTGGCACCTGGCACTTTATTAAACTGAAAAGTATCGCGTAAGATTCCTTCGTTTGATGTGTCATACAGGCAAAGCCAAAGGTACTATATTAGTGTTTTCCGAGATACTGCCGATGTCAGCGTTAATGGTCTAAATTTGTCGGAAAGGTGAAGGGCATACTTTGTAGGTTCCGTTTATAAATATGTTTTGATTGGATGAAACATACCCAAGCTTCATGTAAAATCAAACGTCGGGACAAGTCTATTCGATGACAAGTGCCAGCCTTTCTCTGTAATTATTGCTAAGAACTTTTTATAAACACGAAGAGCCAGTTCCCTACCCTTGGAAGCTTCAGCATAATGGTCACTAATGGTGGCCTCTATCAAGTATCAGGTTCATCAGGAATGCATTATTCGCTGTGAGGTTTGCATATTACAATATCAGATTCGTCCTAAAACCAATACGAGAAGCATTTAATCATCTAGTGGGATTAAAGTCTCACCAGATCCATACTGGCTCTGAGCAAATGGATCTAGCGGGAATATGTTCTCAGTGGATCCACTATAGGTAGCATCAATTGATCTAGTAGGAATAAAGTCTCACCAGATCCATACTGATTCTGAGCAAATGGATCTAGCGGGAATATGTTCTCAGTGGATCCACTATAGGTAGCATCAATTGATCTAGTGGGAATAAAGTCTCACCAGATCCATACTGGTTCTGAGCAAATGGATCTAGCGGGAATATGTTCTCAGTGGATCCACTATAGGTAGCATCAATTGATCTAGTGGGAATAAAGTCTCACCAGATCCATACTGGTTCTGAGCAAATGGATCTAGCGGGAATATGTTCTCAGTGGATCCACTATAGGTAGTATCAATTGATCTAGTGGGAATAAAGTCTCACCAGATCCATACTGGCTCGGAGCAAATGGATCTAGCGGGAATATGTTCTCAGTGGATCCACTATATGTAGCATCAATTGATCTAGTAGGATTAAAGTCTCACCAGATCCATACTGGCTCTGAGCAAATGGATCTAGCGGGAATATGTTCTCAGTGGATCCACTATAGGTAGCATCAATTGATCTAGTGGGAATAAAGTCTCACCAGATCCATACTGGTTCTGAGCAAATGGATCTAGCGGGAATATGTTCTCAGTGGATCCACTATATGTAGCATCAATTGATCTAGTGGGAATAAAGTCTCACCAGATCCATACTGGCTCGGAGCAAATGGATCTAGCGGGAATATGTTCGCAGTGGATTCACTATCTGTAGCATTGATGGATCTGATAAAACGGATCTAGCGAGAATATTGATGTCATTAGATACATAGACCAATGATTAAATGGACCCATTGAGAAAGTATTCTCCCGAATCTATTCCAGAGATAGGCAATCTATCTGCTGAGAAAAATATTCTCTGTAGATCCATTTCTTGCAACTGGGTAGAAAGATGTATCAGGTGACAAATAATATCTCATTCGATACAAACTTCCGCGTAATGGATCTAGTTAGAAAAAATGTTTCATTAGATATATCATAGATCTGATTAATGGATCTTAAGATAATGATTGGTTAGTTGTACCATAAGGAAAACTTTGTCGGCTTTCACATTTGATTTATTTAAATAAAAAAGAAGACATTCACTTTGACGTGCCGCCTAAAGATCAGTATAAAAGTACGGCCCTTAGTCCTCTAGAGTAAGACGCCTATGATTGCCGGCTATAAATTGCCGGAAATGTTCCTTGAATGACTGTACTTTAATATTAAGACTGTTCACAGAACCAACGTGGAAATGGTTGTTAGGAACTTGAGCTGATATTCAGTTGGGAGCCTGTTGTTGCAGAGTATTCAAAGTTATTACGGATTGCGAGTGTTTCTGAGCATTTATTGTCGATATTTATTAAAGTAAAAATTTTCTGCAATGGCGTTGTTGATCTGCACCAATATTTTTATTTTGTATTTCCTCCGTGTCCGGTACTTGAGTATGGGTTCACTGGAGAGTATGTTTAACAAAAATATATATTTTTTGCATTTGTTGAAATCAAGATATTAGAGGTGAGAATTGAGCGAGAATTTGTAAATATAATTGATATTGACTAGTGTTATATTAATAAAATAATACCCAATCAAAGTGCATTGTAATTTTATTAATGTACAGCCTAATAGAGAGAATGAGTCTATAAGAATTCTAGGACAAGGAAAGGAAAATGGAGAGCTCTAATATACATTATCTATCTTTAATTAAACAGTAGGAAAATAGAGTATTATGCGTTAAATTGCATAATCACTTATCGTGGATAGAGCGAAACCGCGTAACCAGTAAATTCAATAAATTGCGAAATGAAGGACATATCTAACAAGGAAAGGTACCCAACTGTCCGGCTCCGATTTTGTTGATTTTGATATATGTTAGAGAGTAGTTTAAAATAACAGACGTATATTTTAGCGGCCCAATCTCAACTTGTTGGGAGAAATTGACCTCCAAAGTACTGAAAAGTGACTAAACCCTCTAACTTATATAGAGATATTTAAAAAAAAAGCAAGTTTCATAGCGGTTTGATTATAAATGTTTAAGAAGATGAAAAAATTATGAGCACGTGTTTTGTTATATCGGCTAAAACTAATATTATAAAAAAATACCACAGGAAGTGTATCTTCAATGATCTTTGAAGGGTTTTTTTTATTAAATATGAGTTTTAGCCGATATAATCAAACCGCTATGAAACTTGCATTTTTTTTTAAATATCTCTATATAAGTTAGAGGGTTTAGTCACTTGTCAGTACTTTGGAGGTCAATTTCTCCCAAGAGGTTTTTGGGCCGCTAAAAAAAAATACGTGTCTGTTATTTTAAACTACTCTCTACCATATATCAAAATCAACAAAATCGGAGCCGGACAGTTGGGTACCTTTCCTTGTAAGTATAATTACAATCGAAGTAGTTACACGGTATCACAGTATTCCTTGACGGCAAGAACACTAACAAAACGAAATTGTATTATGCATTCATCAATTTATTCGCCATACATAGGTAAACTACATACTATAAAAATCGTTCACGAATTCACAACATATATATTGCCACAATTCCTAGAAGCTGCACACTGCCTGAAGCACACTGCAGCGAATGCGTCATAGAACCGAACCGATATATTTTAATCCAAATTGAACTTTATTGCTATGTGGTGTTTCGATTTTGGTTCGCTTCGTAACGCATTTGCGTTAGGCCCGCTTGCACGTAAATTTAACCCCAGGTTAAGTTATTCACGAATGTCAAATTCTTAGATTAAATTCATATAAGAACTTATTTTACCTAATTAACCTGTTAACATTTACGTGCAAGCGGGCCTTGAGTGTGTTACAGAGGCAAGGGCGAGTTTTTGATCCTTAGTCAACTCATGTAAAAGTTACAAATCGAAAATGTGATTGATCGTTCTGATTGACGATCAGTTCACTTTTAGTTGAGTCAACCTTTGCAATGCCATTAACGGATATATCCGCACCACTGGTTCAAACCCAACAATGGATATTTTCGTCAGGGTTGCCAGTGCAAAATCGACCTGAGTGTATAAGAGGAAAAGGTGATTATTCGCACTGGTTTGAACTTTTTGAACACCTTACGTCAAATCAAAAATGATTCACTAACACGACAAACATGTTTACTATGCTATGCAAATCACAACTTTATTGACACGAATACAATGTCTCTAATCTTCAACTTGTGTTCGCTGTGGCCGACGGTACGTCAGTGGCACGACTTTCAGGTACAGATGTAGTGCATAATAGTTTTCCTTCGTATTTTCACGGAAACGTACGAACGCGTCTTGCTATTTCAGTCGGTCACAGTACAAAAAGTACTGCGGTTGACTGAAATAGCATGACACCTTCGTACGTTTCCGTGAAAATACGAAGGAAAGCAATTATGCACTACACCTGTATCGGCCGGGGCCTCTATTCCCGACGGTAAAAAATACATCGTATTTGACCTGTTATGGTATTGTTCTGACGTCAATCGCCATTACTGTCAAGTAAATAAGAGCTATCAAAACGGTGACAATACGATAACAGGCCAAGCACGATATTGTTTTTACCTTGTTGAATAGAGGCGCAGACCGCGGCGTTCGAAAGGTTAAGCTCTGTCATTAGCATGTCAGTGACGTCTGACTTAACTACGGATCACTAACCCCGCTCTATGCGCTAAGTATCGATGTTTAGTACATTTGCCTTAATCTAAACCAACCATAAACAACCGTAACGTTACAAACATGGGTATATTATACCCAATTAAAGGCAGCATACGTAAAGAATATTTTCTTTTGCCGGACGGAACGGGGTGGATAATAATTATAAATAATGTGACATAATTCAATAGTTCATCTGTCTATCATAATATACATAATTTCCTTTGAGGCGGCAACTCTGGTTACCATACTAAGGTCCCCATCCCGTCTGACATATTTTTTTTACATTTTCCGGGTATTAACCTGGTTATTTATCTATCATATATCATATTGGGTCACATCTTGGCAAAAAAGAGTTTGACATGGTGCTATAGATGATACTTAAAACTATAGTATTTTTAAGTAATAACCGCTTTTAAGCAGCGGGTGTATGGGTAAAAAATGGATCATGTTGCCAATTTTACACCAGATATCATTATTATTATCAAACTCTTTTTGGTATGCTTTTAATATACTTCGTTTTTTTCAAAATCAGAATAATAAATCACGCTCAAATTCACACAGGTTTCCTTTATTGACGTAGATAATACTGAAAAATATTCTAAATGTTGTTATTTAGTTTAAAAAAATTAGAACTTTGGCGAAAACGTGTGCAAAATAGTGGTCATTATATAGGTGATTTCAAATTGGTAATACAAAACACTTGATTGTGGGTCAGTTAATGACATCGAGCAACACGGCCTTCCTAGCGGAAGGCAGAGGAGTCGCCTTAGCTATGAATATTACAAAAATAGTTCTCGCCATTTTTTGTGGGGGGATATTTGCACACCTACATTCACACAACGAGTCACAATTCACACATTGACAAAGATTGACACGATAGGGTCCGTGGATAGGGTTTCATCTCTATCGGCGAAAAGTCGGATTTGTTGCTCAACAGATCCGAATTTTGTACAGGCGAGCAGACTCGATGTTGGTAAGCAAATCCGACAATTATATTACAATAAAATATACGATTTTGGTGTCTTAATGCCATTGAACGGCAATAATACGATAAAGATTAACTTACATGTGAAATGTAACACCATCTTTTTGTAAGTTTGATGTCCCAGACCTCTTTTTACAGCGGAAGGCATTTTAAGTGTAGGTAACGTTCACTCGCGCGACTGGACTCTTGTCTAGTTTACAATCCGAGTGACCACTAGTTTCATTGGATGCGCATGCCCGCTTGGGCTTGTAGTTTGACAAGGGGAAATGGTGCGAATGCCTACTCCTTTCGTGTTGCTCGATACAATAAATATTGTACTACATTATGTTCTCGGTATGTTTAAATTAGCCTTCTTTCTTATAAAACTAACTGAGATACCTGTCACTCGATATTATCCATCTAAACCCTGTTCAGAATTATTTGTCTTATATAGGAAACAACTTTATAACCTCAAAATGATTTTTTTTTGGCTAAAACATCTCTTTTATCGTAAATAAAGTAAACTGAGAAACCATTTTGGACATCACTTGGCCAATGTCTTGTCCGTGATTGCTTTATTTTATTTAAAATAGCTGTTATTTAAAAATAAAGTTGCATTTCAGGTTAGAAACTTGTTTACTACACCCTTAATTTGGCAATGTATTTTTTCCTGATTCAAAATGCAGAACGGTTTGAATTCCCGGTTTTTTTGGCCAATTTAAGTGTTAAGACAAGTAGGTTTGAACAGGGTTTATAAATATAGTGGCAGGGTAGCCACATTAAGTC
This sequence comes from Acleris sparsana, assembly GCA_923062465.1. Classification (NCBI taxonomy): domain Eukaryota; kingdom Metazoa; phylum Arthropoda; class Insecta; order Lepidoptera; family Tortricidae; genus Acleris; species Acleris sparsana. Next base: position 4,728,613 of record OV281288.1, read on the forward strand.
AAAAAAATGACGTAAATCACTACTTAGAACTTAAATTAGCAGTATTAGACTTAGCAAAGCGGTTAAGTATAGGGAATATGTGTAAAACATTGATTATGTATCATCAAAGTCACCCGGTAGTCAAAATAAGTTGAAGTATAGATAAGCGTTGACCTTCATCCAGTGTAATAATATAATCGAGTCCACAAGGCGTGTAGATTAAGTCCACCGCGGGCGGGCACGCGCGCGAGTCCAGCGGTACCGGTGCTGGCGCTGCTACCTGTAGTAGTGCTGCGGCTGCGGCCAGGGCGCCGCGGCCGGCGCGTAGCCCTCCGGCCAGCGCGGCTCGCCCGCCAGCGCGCCGGCGCTCGACGACATGCTGCCGCCTGGGGAGTTGCGGCCGAGGTTATGTACGCTAGCTGAATAAAGGAACTATCCCTTGCCACCTAACGCTCCCGGATTCCGTCTTTAACTATTATTTTCTTTTCGCATTTTGCAGCATTCTACAAAGGCACTATGGTTTGCAGGCTAATCCACTGCAAACACCTTGGGAGGATCACTCTGGGACAAAAAAAAAGGTCATGTCCATAACCCCCCCCCCCGCTCCCCTTTAAACTGTTTTTTTTTTCTACAGCTAAATTAACGTTTACAATGTACTATTGGCTTGAAGGAAATGTTAATAGCTGTCATTAAGGGAGGAGGAGGAGGATCAGGAGGAGGGAGGTCAGGTCAGCTTGTCCGAGAAGAGTACGGAGTGAGTTACCGGGCTGCGCGTAGCTGGGCGGCTGCGAGTAGGGCGCGGCGGGCGCGTAGTAGGGCGGCGGCACGCTCAGGTTGTGCGCGCCCACGGCCGGCGGCTGCACACACAGATAGGTACGATCTACACTCGTGATCAACTTTGTTTTCATCACACTTGCTCGTAAATGGTGTTATTCCATGCCTGTATACAGAAGGACAATGGCCTAAATTGTTCCCGCGGGAATTATGGCGAGTTTGTCATCCCTAGGGAGTAATGACTTTCTTTTTAAAATTTGCAACTCTTTCGTACATAATTTCTGACTAAGGAGGTTTAATTTTCAGCCAAAAATTAAATCGGTTTCTAATTTCATCTTTAAAAATTAGCTATAGACTAACTTACATTACACAAAACCTATATGCTTCATTAAACTTCATTATTTTTATACCTATTTCAAGTTTATATCAACATTTATCATTAATTTTAGTAATTATACATTTTTATCAAATTGGCTAAATCTGGCTCGAATCCAGGTCGAAACTAAACGCAGTGTCTGTGGTCACAAAAAAAATTCGTTTCCATTGACGTTCCCGTCCGTCAAAAGTTATTTCTTTATATTTTGCAGAGTTAAAGTGTTTTCTCTTTGTTTTTTTCCTCGCAAATGTGATGAAAACCATTGTGTGTATCACAGGCAGTAAGGGGATTACTAACTCGAGTCATTAAAAGCCCTCCGCCTTCGGCGTCGGGCTTCTAACACTCTCGTTAGTAATTCCCTTCATACTACCCTTGATGCACAATGTACTATTATCTACGCACATATCGTAAGTCCTCTTTTATGCGTTCAAAACCCGTAGGAAATGACCAGCATTATTGCACCTAATTTTACTATGAAAAGTTTCTTGTCTGTGGTAGTAGGTAAAATTTTGTACTGTAATGGTTATAACAGTATAGATTTTGGTAAGGTTATGAGTTTCAAATTTGGAACATGTTCCAAAATTAACACAATTTAAATAGGTCCAATTCTAGTATCAATTGGAACGTCAACTCGGTATATTTTTTAGTACAATATCGTGGGATATTTGAATTTCGAACGACATGAGAATAGGGACTTTATTAGTATGTCTATCATATGACTTAAAAAAAAAACCATTCATATTTGTGACACATGACAGGTTTCTTTTGCCGCCATTTTTGTTGTCAATTCGTCGTATCGTAAGTCGTAAATTGATTTCATTAAGTTCATTTCTTTGTAGTTTATTGTGCCACATGAAAATTCTGCTTATCCAAGTAGACAACAATTGATTAACATTGATTAAATTTAACATCGTTTGGTGAAATTGGTAGGTACTTAGATATGTTACAGGTAGCGCTGGTAGCAATGCAGGTCATTTGCCTTTCGGCTTCTGAACCCATCTTAGAGTACTTATAATATTTGTGTAGATAAAGTATTGTACGCGACTCTGCGTAATTGGCATTACAACACTCGTGTCATCTATTATGAAACTCGCCTTGCGGCTCGTTTCATAAACCACACTCATGTTGTAATGCCTGTCATTACGCAACCGTCACGTAAACTACTATTTCCTACTCGCCTATTACAAACCGCTAATATTGATATCGTTAACACCCACTACGTCCGTCACCCGTCAACCGAAGCGTCAAAACAGTTCTATAATGAGCGTTGCCATGGTAATAAGTGCTTTTATTATTATTATTTACAAGTTTTTGAGAGTTGTTGATAATTATTAGCTCTGCCTACCCCATTATGGCATGAAGGCGTGACGGTATGTATGTATGTATTATTATTATAGCACTGTTATTCCCATGGTTACGCGCATGAACAATGTCAGTGATGGTGTTTGGTTATCAACTGACTTCAACTTATATACCTATTGTACTTATTAAAAACTGTTTTTTAAATATTTAAGTGTGTAAAAATACAAAATTATTTAATTATTTTTCATTTGAAACTGCCTGCATAAAAAAATAAATTACGACAAGGTATGTATTTTCCTTTTTAAACTTATAGAAAAAGTTACGTATGCGACGGTAAGGCCCAGCTACACCGGATGCGTGCGCGTCGACGTGACGTGCGCGCGCGGGTCGTTCGCCGCCAGCGCCATCTGCTGCGGGCCACAATGAACAAGTGGACAGTGTACGCACGGGGTAGTAGTTGTAGTAGTGGTGGTCGGGCGGGTCCTGCAGCGGCACGGTGATGAGGTTGGTGCGCGCGCGGCGCTCGGCCGGCGCCATCTGCTGCGGGCCACAATGAACAAGTGGACAGTGTACGCACGGGGTAGTAGTTGTAGTAGTGGTGGTCGGGCGGGTCCTGCAGCGGCACGGTGATGAGGTTGGTGCGCGCGCGGCGCTCGGCCGGCGCCATCTGCTGCGGGCCACAATGAACAAGTGGACAGTGTACGCACGGGGTAGTAGTTGTAGTAGTGGTGGTCGGGCGGGTCCTGCAGCGGCACGGTGATGAGGTTGGTGCGCGCGCGGCGCTCGGCCGGCGCCATCTGCTGCGGGCCACAATGAACAAGTGGACAGTGTACGCACGGGGTAGTAGTTGTAGTAGTGGTGGTCGGGCGGGTCCTGCAGCGGCACGGTGATGAGGTTGGTGCGCGCGCGGCGCTCGGCCGGCGCCATCTGCTGCGGGCCACAATGAACAAGTGGACAGTGTACGCACGGGGTAGTAGTTGTAGTAGTGGTGGTCGGGCGGGTCCTGCAGCGGCACGGTGATGAGGTTGGTGCGCGCCCGGCGCTCGGCCGGCGCCATCTGCTGCGGGCCACAATGAACAAGTGGACAGTGTACGCACGGGGTAGTAGTTGTAGTAGTGGTGGTCGGGCGGGTCCTGCAGCGGCACGGTGATGAGGTTGGTGCGCGCGCGGCGCTCGGCCGGCGCCATCTGCTGCGGGCCACAATGAACAAGTGGACAGTGTACGCACGGGGTAGTAGTTGTAGTAGTGGTGGTCGGGCGGGTCCTGCAGCGGCACGGTGATGAGGTTGGTGCGCGCGCGGCGCTCGGCCGGCGCCATCTGCTGCGGGCCACAATGAACAAGTGGACAGTGTACGCACGGGGTAGTAGTTGTAGTAGTGGTGGTCGGGCGGGTCCTGCAGCGGCACGGTGATGAGGTTGGTGCGCGCGCGGCGCTCGGCCGGCGCCATCTGCTGCGGGCCACAATGAACAAGTGGACAGTGTACGCACGGGGTAGTAGTTGTAGTAGTGGTGGTCGGGCGGGTCCTGCAGCGGCACGGTGATGAGGTTGGTGCGCGCGCGGCGCTCGGCCGGCGCCATCTGCTGCGGGCCACAATGAACAAGTGGACAGTGTACGCACGGGGTAGTAGTTGTAGTAGTGGTGGTCGGGCGGGTCCTGCAGCGGCACGGTGATGAGGTTGGTGCGCGCGCGGCGCTCGGCCGGCGCCATCTGCTGCGGGCCACAATGAACAAGTGGACAGTGTACGCACGGGGTAGTAGTTGTAGTAGTGGTGGTCGGGCGGGTCCTGCAGCGGCACGGTGATGAGGTTGGTGCGCGCGCGGCGCTCGGCCGGCGCCATCTGCTGCGGGCCACAATGAACAAGTGGACAGTGTACGCACGGGGTAGTAGTTGTAGTAGTGGTGGTCGGGCGGGTCCTGCAGCGGCACGGTGATGAGGTTGGTGCGCGCGCGGCGCTCGGCCGGCGCCATCTGCTGCGGGCCACAATGAACAAGTGGACAGTGTACGCACGGGGTAGTAGTTGTAGTAGTGGTGGTCGGGCGGGTCCTGCAGCGGCACGGTGATGAGGTTGGTGCGCGCGCGGCGCTCGGCCGGCGCCATCTGCTGCGGGCCACAATGAACAAGTGGACAGTGTACGCACGGGGTAGTAGTTGTAGTAGTGGTGGTCGGGCGGGTCCTGCAGCGGCACGGTGATGAGGTTGGTGCGCGCGCGGCGCTCGGCCGGCGCCATCTGCTGCGGGCCACAATGAACAAGTGGACAGTGTACGCACGGGGTAGTAGTTGTAGTAGTGGTGGTCGGGCGGGTCCTGCAGCGGCACGGTGATGAGGTTGGTGCGCGCGCGGCGCTCGGCCGGCGCCATCTGCTGCGGGCCACAATGAACAAGTGGACAGTGTACGCACGGGGTAGTAGTTGTAGTAGTGGTGGTCGGGCGGGTCCTGCAGCGGCACGGTGATGAGGTTGGTGCGCGCGCGGCGCTCGGCCGGCGCCATCTGCTGCGGGCCACAATGAACAAGTGGACAGTGTACGCACGGGGTAGTAGTTGTAGTAGTGGTGGTCGGGCGGGTCCTGCAGCGGCACGGTGATGAGGTTGGTGCGCGCGCGGCGCTCGGCCGGCGCCATCTGCTGCGGGCCACAATGAACAAGTGGACAGTGTACGCACGGGGTAGTAGTTGTAGTAGTGGTGGTCGGGCGGGTCCTGCAGCGGCACGGTGATGAGGTTGGTGCGCGCGCGGCGCTCGGCCGGCGCCATCTGCTGCGGGCCACAATGAACAAGTGGACAGTGTACGCACGGGGTAGTAGTTGTAGTAGTGGTGGTCGGGCGGGTCCTGCAGCGGCACGGTGATGAGGTTGGTGCGCGCGCGGCGCTCGGCCGGCGCCATCTGCTGCGGGCCACAATGAACAAGTGGACAGTGTACGCACGGGGTAGTAGTTGTAGTAGTGGTGGTCGGGCGGGTCCTGCAGCGGCACGGTGATGAGGTTGGTGCGCGCGCGGCGCTCGGCCGGCGCCATCTGCTGCGGGCCACAATGAACAAGTGGACAGTGTACGCACGGGGTAGTAGTTGTAGTAGTGGTGGTCGGGCGGGTCCTGCAGCGGCACGGTGATGAGGTTGGTGCGCGCGCGGCGCTCGGCCGGCGCCATCTGCTGCGGGCCACAATGAACAAGTGGACAGTGTACGCACGGGGTAGTAGTTGTAGTAGTGGTGGTCGGGCGGGTCCTGCAGCGGCACGGTGATGAGGTTGGTGCGCGCGCGGCGCTCGGCCGGCGCCATCTGCTGCGGGCCACAATGAACAAGTGGACAGTGTACGCACGGGGTAGTAGTTGTAGTAGTGGTGGTCGGGCGGGTCCTGCAGCGGCACGGTGATGAGGTTGGTGCGCGCGCGGCGCTCGGCCGGCGCGGCGCCGTGCGCGCGCGGGTCGTTCGCCGCCGGGGCCATCTGCTGCGGGCCACAATGCTCTACAGTAGCTATCGACACAATCCTCTCATACATATGTTCCAAACTTCTTATTGCTCTGGAATAATAATATGGGACATATTTTCGAGATGTTGCGTCGTCCCATATTTTTACACTTGACTGTACTATATAGGGTGGAAAAAACCAACGCCAAATGGACGATATCTACCTTAAATATAGAAATAAGATAATTCTATGCCAAGGAGGCTTACTTATTTATTTTTTTATATTTATGGATTTTTGAACATTTTTCTGCCTTATCCGGAAATCCAACTGGTCGAATATGACAAAAACCCGATAAGTATTAAAGAGACTACTGACAAAATGGCGGTCTCTACTGAATTCAGAGCTGATAACTCTTCGTGTAGTAGAATACGAATGCTGCGTTATCTGTGGTTGCAGGCTATGCGCCCCTTCTTATCTTGACAACCGAAGTCAACATCATAATTTGAGCGTATAAAATATGCCAGATCATTACCAGAGTTTATGACAATAAACCCATGAAGACCAAAACCTTTTTTAAATATAACAGTATTACATGGCACAGTCGGTAGGATGGAGCGCGCATAGCCTGCGACCACAGACAACGTAACATTCGGATTCTACTACAGATTCTACAACACTTCGTCCCACTAATTCTTATCAACTATAGACAACCCCAATTAAAGCAAGGTTTTTTTTTAAATTTTATATCCGAATTGGGAGCTACAATGCCACAGACAGACATTTAGATAAGCACATTAGCAATACATTAAGAATTGCCAATTAAGTAATAAAGTAACATCCCTAAAACATGTATGGTCCTCATTACACTACTCTATTAACCCGATACCTATTGTCTTATTTTATACGGACAATACTTACCGAGATCGGTTTGACGATGGCGAGCGCAGGCGCCTCGGGCTCCTGTTTGGACTCGGCGCCCGCCGACACGTGCCGGTGATTGATGTGTGCTTGGAGATCTCGCTGAAACACATCATAGAACGGTTAAGCCCTCTACGCACTATCCATCCGTGCTGTCTGTCCAGCTTGGTGGACGCCAATATTTATTATTTTTTACCGTGATGGACTCGCACGTGCAATTTTTTGTCCAACGAGCCCTAACATCAGCAACGTCTAGCATGATGGATACTTTGCACCATCGCTGCATCCTGACTGCCGGGCGCTGCTGTCCTTCAAGATGGATAGGCTTTACTACGATATACACATTAATTTAAATGTGTCCAACTGTGTGTCAAATTAACTGTTTTTTTATTTTTCGAAACGACAGATGCCGCACCCCTTTCACTTATCATTCTAAATGTGACTAAATTGCTAGAAAGCGTACGTAAAGCTAAAGTAACTACACATAACTTTGAACTCCGATTTTAAAATACACTTGAGAATAGACCACTGTCAAATTTTTAAGTCCCACTTCCTCTGATGCTTTTTAAGTAAATCCCATAAGGGGTTAAAATAGGGAGAGTAGTAGATAATAAATCAGATGTTTACCTGTGAGAGATAGGTTCTCCGGCAGCCAGTGTTGCCATAGCGGGTGCCAGAATGTGTGCACATAAACACCGTGCCCAGTCCCGTCTGTTCAACCCTTAACACCTGTTACAATAATAATTGTTCTTATAAACTCTTTGTTCTACTCGCATACTATAAACCGCTAATATTTATATCATTAACAGTATCAGACAGAATACCACTTATAACGTGACCGGAGAGTGAAAACTGTTCTGTAAAATGTTGCCATGGTAATAACAGTTCTTTTATAATTATTATAACATTGTTATCACCATGGTAACACGCATGAACAATGTCAGGGTACCCATTGATCACCAAATGAAGCTGTTCAAAAACTGTTGTTTTTCCATTTAAATATACAACGTGTCCCAAAACTCAACGATAAGCCGGCACCAGAGGATGGAGCTGCTTATGAGTAGTCGAGAAAAAATAAGGAAAAGATATATTTTTTTCCTTATTTTTTCTCGACTAATCATAAGCAGCTCCATCCTCTGGTGCCGGCTTATCGTTGAGTTTTGGGACACGTGGTATATATACTTAATTACCATAACATGACCTTTAAAAGTAATAATATTTAGAAAAAGATCAATAAAATTAATTGCTTCAGCTGTTTTGCAATATGATGGCCAAATTGACATTCCAATTCTTATCCCTACTTTATTATTCGAGTATTTAGAAAAAAAGATATTTCACTATCTCCAAAATATTCCAATTTAATTTAATATTCATTTTAATATTATTTCATTACCTATATATAAAATGTGCGAGTGAATTAAATTAACATATTCAGTACCAACAACTTTATAGTTGGGTCAACTGTTCATAGCACATTTTCACTCCATAGTGGAATAATGCTGCTACAGGCTACACAGAAGCACTCGTTATATCATTGGCATTTAATATGTTAAAGACACATTCAGGCAAAAGTAAACACATTGGGACAATTCATAATAATATATCAATCAAGGAAACTTGAGCTAAATATTTTGATGTTGGGTACTTCATATCACTGTCCACTGTCCATTTAGCAAGTAGAAAGAACAGAGGAAGAGGAATTACCTTTTCCCTGCACCGTGGGCAGTGTGTGTGTTCTGCTCTCGCACAGGACAAGCAAAACACATGTTTGCATGGTATCTGGAAACAATAATTAGTCTGTTAGTCGAAAATTGTCCTAGAAAAACATACATACAGTCAGTGCCGGATTAAGCCAGCACGGGGCCAGAAGCAAGTTCTATGTATGAAGTTTTATTGCAATTGAATAAACTTTACAGGTTGCCCATATTGTTAAAATTGTTTGACATAAAAATGTATACTCCATACCATATGACTTGTCTTATTTATCACTTTCATAACCTCAAAATGTATTGTTTTTGGCAAGTTGGCCGTTTTCTGGTGAAGAACGCAATTAGAGACATTTTACCACATAAGACAAGTCAGTTGGCGGCATGGAGTATATAGAGCTTCACACATCACATTCTAATAAAGATTCATATCTTTTTGGACAGATCACGACATTGTATTCTGTGTTGCAGCAATAGGCAAAGAATATTCTACTGCTTCTGTTTTTAATCCATACTAAATAGATTTTTAATCCATACATGCAGATGTGTTTTTGTATGAGAGTGAGATCCTTTTGGCATTAAAATTGGACACATAAGCAACTAATTTATAGTAAATCAAAATAAGGTCTACTTACCCCATCATATTGGGAGTTATTTGTTTGCTCTTGATAAGCAGATTTAAAGCCAGTTAAAAATACACCCCGTAAAGGGAAAAAATACTCGCCCCCCGTCTTTTGTTCATACAATTGCTAACAAATATAACTTCTTACATTAGAGAGTAACTTCAAAAATACTGAACTAATCACGACAAAGTTTGTAGTATTTTGTTACTAATTAACCTAGGTCCAAAATGGCCACCAAGTATTATTTTTAAAGGACACAACTCTTTCCAAAGGAACCCAAAAGATCCATAAATTACCTGTTTGTAGTAAATTATTGTGTTTCGTATCACTTTTATGGACCTTTTGGGTCCCTGAGGAAAGAATCACATGATTTAAAAAAAATGTTATTGTCCCCTTTTTACCTAGGGTAATTAGCAACCAAACACTACAAGCTTCAACAAAATTAGTTCAGTATTTTTGAAGTTACACTCTAATTTAAGAAGTCATATTTGTTAGCATTAGTACATACAAAAGACGGGTGGGCGAGTATGCTTGCCGGTGAGTGTCAATGATATTTTTGTCTATTTTATAATTGTTATAATATCTTTTGTTTGTGGAATAAAGTGTTTACATACATACAATACCAGTGATCTGATTAGCTTGTGCCATTTCACGGTACTTTGGTGTGTAAGATTAGTATGGATATAGCTTTAAACCCCGGAATATAATATAAAATGTTTTATTATGTGTTTTGTTCACAAATGTTATAAATGTATTATTTAACAATTATTTTGCAAGCATAGAATATTGCTTTGACGTAATATGAAGACATTCAAGCAAACAAACAAAAAAACCGCACGTCTTATCTTTTGGTATTCACATTTTGAAATTTTGCCCATTTATTTTGCTATTTTTATAATTTCATAGAAGGTGTAATGTTAAAGAAATCATTAAAAAAGTTCATATAATATAGTAATGTAATTGTTTTGTGTATTCTTTTATGATTGTACTATTATTACTTGTACCTGTTAATTAAAAGTAATGTTAAATAAACAATGTATTACAGTGACAAAATCATTTGTTTGTGTGTTTTCTTGTATTGCCTACTTCAATTAATCACATGTCAAGAAAAAAATCTGTGAAAAATATAGTCCCAGAATTCCAAGTGTTATCCATGTTATTTACAATGTTTAAGGTCATTCACCCTCAAATGGCACTACCTATTCCGATCACTGTACATTACTTCAAAACTTACTCTTATTGGATTATTTACTCAAGTAATTACTTTTCTTGTCTACAAATATGGCTATCAGCCATTCATTTAAACTAAGAAAAAACTAGGCAACTTACCATTCTACCATATATAAGTATAGGCTTTGAGCATATATCACAGCAATATATCATAGGGTTGAGAACTTTCTCTCCGATAAGAGTGGCTCTGTGGCTCCAATCTAGCCTCAACATGGGTTCTGGTGGGCCTCGCTGCAACGTTGTGAACACTGGGGCCTCCAGTTGAGATATGTCTGATGGAACTTCCACTGCAAATGCAAAAGAAAATTTATATGCACATGTGACATAACATAAAAACTGTAACATTACTCCTTTTGCGCCTACCAGATAAAAAGCACCATCAACAAGACAACAACAATAAATTTACAGTATATTATTTGGCTATAGTAACATTTTAGTTTTTGCAAACAAATATATAAATACCATAAATTTCAATTTGCATAAAGTGAAATAGTGCTTATGCATAAATTCTAGGTAAAATTAAGGTCACAACATTAAATAATTACAATAAAATACAATAAAATTGCACAGAATATACAGATTTCAAGTGTTTTTTTTTGTTAAAATATCAAGATATTTATTTATCTAGAATACACAAAGCATAATTAATAGGTTCTAATTGATTCAAATAACAACATACAAAGGCAAAATTATTCCTATAGTATTCTATGCCTATATGTTTTGAATATGTTAAAATGAATCTTCTTATAAACAAATCTATAAAACCATTGTGTTGATAAAGATTAAAATAAATGCAATGGTATCTATACCAGATATATTGTTTAGAATGAATGGTTACCTCATGATATTTGTCTTTAGACTTGGTTCGAAAATGGAGTGAACCAGTACTGATAAACTACTCACGTTTTGGTGGTTCCACTTGTTGTTGTTCAATTTCTTCCTTCGGCTCATCATTCACAGACTCTTCATGATCCTGGGAAGTTTCTTCAACCGAACACTCTTCTTCGTCGGATGACATTACTTTCGGCACCTTCTTGCCTCGACCGCGGCCTCTGCCTCGGCCCCGGCCACGCGCCCTACCTCGGCCACGACCACGAGCATTTTTTTTCTCGCTATTCATTTACAATTCCCTAAAAATCCAAGCTATTAAGTGAAAACTGGGACCAGAGTTTTGTTGACACTTAACCTCTTTTTACAACACCTATTTAATCTTATGTTATGACAAACGTACAGACGTTCCTTTCAAACAATTGAATGTACTTATTTAAAATAAAACTGAGGTAATTTGTTGTTTTGTAAAAAGTAAGCGCACTTCACCGCAAAATAAATAGGTACACGAATGAACTATTTGACTAATTTGACGTGACGTTGAGCGACGCAAACATACATACCCCTTACAATCTGTGGTGTGCTCGTACCCTTATAATCTGTGGTGTGATGTGACGCAAGTATAAGTGATAAATATCGTAAATTCACTGAAATTACGACGTGATGTGTGATTTGTGAGTGAGAAGATAATGTTTGATTTAGTGTCGTGTTTTTCAATAGGCTGGTAAATTAAGGTAAATAATACTGATAGTACTTAAGTTCTGTTCATTTGCGGGGTCGATGGTGTAATACAGTCATCTTTGAAGCTAAAGCTGGCAACACTCGCTCCAACCAACCTAACTTCGTATATACCTACTTAGTATCTCTGTATAGTTTGTGCTACTTCCTCACTTCCTCCAGGCTCTGGTTCCCTAAAACTACCTAAAACGAAAAGGGCAAAAGCGAAAAATGAGCGTAAAGTACAAAATGAAAATACATGTTGAATAAAAATGGTCTCTTCTACCCCCGATCGAATTATTAATCCCTTCTTGATTAGCTATATGATAGAAACGTTTATATCCTATGTTTTTGTTTATATTTTTGACTGTATTATTTACAATTTTTTGGTTGGTTTGAATGATATTAGAATAGAACCCTACCTTAATCAATTTACTTTCTTTCTTTAGTGGTTTATCTATGGGTTTTGGTATCGTATCTGTCAACTGCCAAACGAAATTTGAATTCACCGCTGTATTCGGCACAACTTAAATGGAGGAAAATCACAGATTTTCTTCTAGTTTATCTTCAGCAAATGAAGGATGATGGGTGAAATAAGGAATCAAGAAAGCTTGGTAAGTAGAAATATTGCACTTTGTATGGTAATTGATAGAAATACGGATCGTTCACATTTATGTAGGTATATAAATGAAAAACAAGCTAATATTTTGTTTATTAAATTTACCTCGATTCTTGACTATCAACTTAGTTCTAATGTTGCTTTTTATCAATATATTCATGTTTCGTTGCAATTCACAAATTAAGAAGTTTGTTTTACGTCACGTTTATTTGTTAAATTTGCTTATAATTATTATAACATAACCTTGCGACGCTTAAAGAGGCAACTATTGTACTTTCTCATGGACGTTTAGCGACTGCGTAAGGATTGTATTGGGAAACAAACGGCATATTCGTAAATATAATTATTATTTACAATCGCCACTAGTTATAAAACATACTTGTTAATAATTTACTAACTTGAAACTACGGTAAATTATACCATTGGTTATCTGTGGGCTGTCTGCATCTGAATTTCTACAAGTTTTTAAATGATAGGTTTAATCATAGTACTATTTGCTTGACTTGAGGTAAAATAATTGTCTTAGTTAGATCTTTTTATAAAATGCATATAGTAAAAAATATCTTGGAATTTAATTTTAAAATGTTTGCCTTTCTTTCATTCCTTAAATCAGTTGATCAAACTTTTACATGGTAGCTATGAACCTATAGTACCCATTGTATTACTTACCTCTATAGGTACCTACTGTAGGTATTTGTGAAATATTGTGATGATTTCTCAAAACATTTAACTTTTTTATAACCAATATGTACCTACTGATATTTCAATGCAGGGGATCTATAGTTAGTTTGTTTAGGTACTTAAAAAAATGTAAACAAGCCAAACCACGTGGCATTGTTAAACAGCCAATCAAAACTGTTTTATCGCACTTTGACGTATCAGTGTTCTGCTTCTATTGGCTGACGAACTATAAAACGTGGTTCTTTTGTTTACATTTTTTTAAGTACCTAAACAAACGGAGTATAGAGCTCTGAATTTTAGTAACAGCACCTGTGCAATGCTCATGATTTTAAAATATGTACAACATACAAACTAATATTTTTGGAAAAGTGAGATCTTTTAGGTGTACTGTAATATATATATATTTTTAATCCACTTTGGGTTTGGAAGCAGCTTAAACCTAGAGTAAGACAGTATTTTATAGTTCCCAATGAAATAGCAATAAACTAGTTCTATGTAGATGCTGTTGCGGGCAAAGCCAGTGATTGAATGCACTAAATGTCAAACAATCTTTTCTGCTTAGTTATAAGTTACTTATCCTTACCATTTCATATTTAACAAAATTGTTTTTTTTTTCTGTTAAACTGTTTTACTAAACCACTTTCAATTGACATTATGTTTAAGTGCCACAAAATATAATAATAATAATATTTTGTATTTTAAAATAGTATCAAGGTAAAAGTCCCACAAAAATACATCAGTTCGATTGAAATGGACTGTATCAAGGGGTTTTAGGACTTGAGTTCAGGGAAAGAAGGTAACATATTATTATAATGTTATTGTATAATATGGTTGTTTATCTGTAGAATGTTAAAAATTCATGAGGTCAATGTCAATGCCTCCGAAAATCTAGTCAGCTAATTTGAATAAAGGAAACTGGTTTTTCTGATGTTTGTTGTGTAGGTATATACAAATCATAGGTAATGTTTCTGGGGCCCTGCTTTGAAAATCGAAGTTTGAAGTTACATTAGGTCCATCCCTGTCACTTGTCATGCGAGACTAAATCGAGAGAAAGGGATGGAGGTAACATAACTTCTAACTTATTTTCAATGTAGGCCCTCTAGCATTATCTCCACTTTGCTGTTAATATTATCAGTAACACATATACAAAAGCACCAAATTTTAGTCAACATAGGAAAACAGTAGAGATCAATGTATGTTTAGTTAAGTTTAGTGCCTTGTCACTTTAATTGTCATGACAGTTCATTTATGGCAGTTTAAACATGATTTTAAATAGACAAGGTACTGAAGTGTATACATATTTATGAACTCTACTGTACAAACAATATTAAAGTGCTAAGTGTTGAATAACCAAAAGCCTTAGATAAACTCATCTTACTTCTTACATTATTAGTTGATGAATATTGTAAATCTGAATATAAATATTTGTCAATTTTGAGGCCAAAAATACTTGTTCACTATTTTTTGATAATCTTACTGACGGACTAATTAGATATTTTTTTTAACTCAGGGCACACCACAATTGCCTACAAATATGATTTTTCAATTTGGACTACCAATTAAAAAGTACGTAACCAATTTTATTTTTAGTTACACTTATTGTTAACTAATGGTTTAAATGTATTCACAATTAATCTCTGTTGAAAACAAATCTTTCATTTTTACAAGGATTCCAAAGTTAATTGTTTGGCGTTCATACAAAGTTGTAAAACTTAGTAAGGAATATCTGTAACATGTCTCACATGAGGGCTTTCTATTTAAATAAATAAATACACAAAATGACACTAATACCGCTGAGGTAATGAAGACGATTTAAGCGAACAGTTTCGCATTCATACATTTGGGAACGAAAGACTATTAATTTAACAGCTATGTAAGCAAGCGTTTGTAATACAGGAATCGATTATGGAATATTGTCTCGTGTGAAAAAACAGCCATATTAGCTGGAAAAAAACCGGGCAAGAGCATGTCTGACCATGCTCAGTGTAGGGTTCCGAGACCACTACACAATAAATATCTCAAAAAAGAACAACTATAATTCTCTACACATTCACTGCCAAGAGCTTTGATTTTCATACAAAATGGACTCACCTGTAGGGTTCTTGGCAGTTAATGTGTAGTAGGTAGTTTGGCGCTGTCTTAGGTAATTTTAGTAGGTATAAACACTTCAGTCGCCTGTATCTCAGGAACCGATCAAGTCTACTTAGTCATGATAGTTTTTCTTTAAAATCTAAATATATAAAAGGAGAAACTGACTGACTGACTGACTGACTGACATATCAACGCACAGCCGAAACTACTGTACCTAGAAACATGAAATTTGGTACAGGTGTTCCTTTCATGATGTAAGTGAGCACTAAGAAAGGATTTTCCGAAAATCGACCCCCAACGGGAAAAAAGGGGGAGTACTGGGAAACTAATTCTACGCGTACGAAGTCGCGGGCGTCCGCTAGTTCGTTATATGTGCTTTCGTTTAAGATATTTTTTAGATATTTCCTTTTCCTGATCCCTTAGTTTACAAACCCGCAGTATTTTTGAAAGACCTATCCATCGACACCCTACACCATGGGGTAACGAGAAAAAAATACATCCACACGTTACGTGTAGGGGAGGAGGTACACTAAAATAAAATTTCAAGATTTTATTTCACTATATTTGTTGGCGTGACCAATATGTAAATTCATTTAAAATTTACATCTTTCTAGTACTAATGGTCTCTGAGCTAGGCTGCGGACGGACGGACATGGCGAAACTATAAGGGTTCCTAATTTAACTACCTACGTAACCCTAAAAAAGGTGTATCACTCCCTGACCAAGGCGTTTTTAGAACGGAAACGCGCCGCGCCGCAACGCCTCCGCTGTCTGTGCGTTTGCAGCTTCAGGATGCGTATGCTCATGAACGAAACACGATTTAATAGTCTTGTTCAAATTCCCATCATGCTGTGTCGGTTCGCGGTCAACAAAAGCTCCGTCAAACAATACATTTTAATGATTCTACGCGTCACAATAAAACGTGAGCTTTGTATTAAATAAGTTTTGAATTATGACGTGTTTTAAAAACTTCCTCAAGTAGTTTGTGGCTACGTTGATGCTAGTTTTATGAATACCTAATTAGAATTTTTGCGCAGAGGTTCGTTGGGTTTTTGGGTGAATTTGCCATCAACCGATTTTAATGTGACCCTAAGCATGACATATAAGCTGCGGGCAGCCGGGCTGAGTTGGAGAGACGCGGAGCGAGAGGCTCAGGACAGGAGCGGATGGAGACGTCTCACGAAGGCCCTCTGTACCACTGGGGTACCATAGGACGACAACAACAACAAGCATGACATGGTTGCCAAAAGATATCTCTTCGACCTAATTACAAATGAAAAAAAAAGCGATTTGAATAGTATTGGACTGAAATAAGAAAACGGGAAAAATAACGATTAGGAAATTCGCTTACCAAACCCCTATACCAAATTTCAAGTATTATAGATAGATGTATGATTTTAGGTTTCCTACTTCATTTTGTAAACTGACGGGAGAAAATACTTTCAGTATTCACCGTATTTCATTTTTTTCACCGTAAAATAGAAAATCCGGGCACAGATCCATACTTAACCGGACATTTTGCCCTAAAAGACTGACTACTCTTAATTATATGTTACTAGCCGGTGCCCGCGACTCCATCCGCGTAGTCGGTTATCGCTATTCCCTCGGGAACTATTCATATTTCCGGGATAAAAAGTAGCCTATGTCCCATTCCAACACCTAACCTATGTGCCAAGCTTCATCCCGATCCGTGCCGTGGTTGAAGCGTGAACAACGGACAAACATACAAACACACTTTCACATTTATAATATTAGTATGGATGTGTCTCATAAGACCCCATTCCGCGCTGCCTGCGGCTCCTGCGAGATCGCGGGTCATCGTGTCCGAGTAAGTCAATCCGTCAATCGCATGCTTTCGTTCGTTATATCTTGGTGGGGAGTGCAGGGTTGGCTAAACGCTTAACACAAGCCTGACATGGCCGGACATG
This sequence comes from Acleris sparsana, assembly GCA_923062465.1. NCBI lineage: Eukaryota > Metazoa > Arthropoda > Insecta > Lepidoptera > Tortricidae > Acleris > Acleris sparsana. Next base: position 4,745,782 of record OV281288.1, read on the forward strand.
TATAAAATGGGAGCATACCACAGTAGCCACACACCTGGAAACCCCAAGTTGGACTCGACTTCGTGGGTTGAAACACTAATGGTTAAACCTCTTAGCAAACACCCGTGTATAGTGAACCGAGGGGAACGGCCGCGAGTACCGACGCGTCGTATTGAAATTCAAGCTGACGTTGGAATTAAGTTGGGTGCTGCATTTAGAATGGGTGCTGCTCAGCGACGAACTCCATCCGATTTGTCAGCGTCGTCAGATTTTACAAACAAGCGGTTTTTACTCTCACCTCCGTACATTGAACCACGCTTGTTAGCAATGCGATACTTTTTGCCCGCTGTATCTTGCGGGCGGTGACGCCAGCATTTCGGCATGATGTCATGAGCGGGAGAAATGGTATTCTGAAATAAAAGTGTGAAGCTTGGTGGTGTGTATTGTGTATGGCTAATATGGCTATGTATGAATAAATACAGCTTTGCCTTTGCAAGTACAGACTACAGTCTACTACAAAGAGGTGTTTCCATTTTTTCGCCTTATTGCATTGTATTAAGGTGCAAAAGTGGATACATCCCTTTGTAGGCGACTGTACGAATAAAATAACAATCGCGACCGACGTTAATCTTACACGTGCAAAGTGCCAAGAAATATACTTCAGTGCATCTTTGAGACTGAACTGTAGTTTGAAATGATATGTAATTCCTTTTCTTGTTATTCCGATTGCTGTTGATCTACTATCATAATGTTGACCCCTAGAGCAGCAACTTCAGCGGCATTAGCAGGTTTATCATCATACCGCTATGCAGTTTATTTTACCGTGTGTGATTGGGACAGAGCCTAAATGCTACAGCTCTTTCTTTTTCGATAGCTGCAAACTGCACCACGTGGGGAAGTCGTGTCGTTTAAGTTTCATGTCATATCTTCTACTGAAAATATTATTTTTAAAGTTATCAACTAGTGTACGATGTGTTAAAGATGGACGAAAAACCCATCAATTTGAATGTCCAGTTCAGATAAGCCTAATATTGCTAACGACAACGTGATGTTTATTATCTAACATGACTATAGAAGTCGATTTTTTTAAAACAATTAACCGCTGACAACCATTTTTGTATACTTACACTTCTTTTAATAAACTATCTGTTATCTAAATATATATATTTTTGTATCCTTTTACTTTTTAAGTATAGTTTATGTCAAAATGTGTTGCAGTGTGTTTTGTCAAACAAATATAATGGATTTCAGTTTGATATGAATACATTGATCTATGTTTGGCCAAAATCGTTGTAATAACTTAAACGCTTTCTAATGCTTAAGTCAATATCTAAAACTTAGAACTTATTATGATTCTTAATAAACGTCCAAACTATAAGCATTCACAACTTTTATACTTCGTACAAACTCACTCACTAACACGCTGAGGTCTCCAGACTCTATCTATTTACCGGTTTAGTCCAGTATCGTAGTCGAAAACAAGTAATGTCAACATATTGGAGGCCGTTCCTTTTGTTTTCTATCTGTATCCCTACGCTGGTTACGCAAGGCTTCAGTTGAGTGGCCGTAGGACTCGCAAGGCGGTCACGGCCGGTTGTCGCTCCGGCAATGGAGCGGCGTTGCTAGGTGCTGTGACGTGGGTGGAAAGTACTGGAAAATTGTATGAATTGTTTTTTTTCTCTGGATTTGAAAACTTCCAGCACTGTTTTTTCGAATGACTTATGAGATTTCGTTTTCGGGACTTTCTGACATTCTAACGGACGTTGATTATTAGACAGATGACATTTATTTGTGAGACAGCTTTACCGAGTCTAGTGTCATTAAGGCTTCTTCACGAAATAAAGTAGCCACATAAAATCGGGCTTATATAATTATATACATAAATTTTGCTATGCTAATACGTCATATTTCAACATTGATATTGTCTAGTTTAAGAAAAATATGCATTAGATGTCATTGACTTGATAGAATCAACATGCCGAGGATAAATGAAAATATTCGCAAATTAATTATAGTGTCTTATTGTACAGAAAAGACCATCTCCATGCGTCAACTCGTAAAAAGACAAAAATATTTTAATAAGGCGTGCGAAAAATTATATAAATGTTTGCGGAGTTTAATATATTGGGTGATCTGCCAGGTCGAGGTCGCAGAAAAAGCTGCGTTAATCAGAAATTGGACGAGGCAATAGCGGCGTCGTTTTGTCAAATTCCATCGGCGTATACGCGAGATATAGCTGACAAGTTTAAAACTGCGGTCGGGAACGTTCTTATGCACAAAAAACACATTAATTTACAGACTAATAAGAAACATAAAATCCCAAAAAGGACTGCTATTCAGCTTGAAAGTCTTCAAGAAAAATATCAAACAAGCTTTTAATTAAACATCGCGATAGATGCATTCTTATGGATAATGAACATATGACAAAAAAGACACGAGAATGTTACCAGGACCCCAGTGTTCTACGTGTGAGGCTGGCCAGGCTATTCAAGAAGAACATGAGCTAGCGGCTTTTGAAAAAAACGCTCAAAAATCCTTGTACAGCAAGCCTTTGCCATTTGCTCATGTGGGTTTAAAAATTCCAGTTTTTTCACTAGGGTACAATCAACGGCGATGTCTGCCAAAAGGAGTGCCTGAAGAAGCTAATTCTGCCCTTATATAGGAAACATGAACGTACCCCAATATTTTAGCCAGATTTAGCTTCTGCTCATTATGCTTAAGACGCTTAAAGTTCTTTGATAAGGAAAACATTGATTATGTTCCGAAAAGCATGATCCCACCAAATTGCCCAAAACTTCGCCCGATTGAGAGATATTGGGTAAACATTAAGAGATACCTGCTCAAGAAGGGTGCAGTAGCCGACAGTGAAGCTGACTTCAAAAATATATGAAACGCGGCCGCTCGTTAGTTCACTATACTTCAATTCGTACTTTGATGGCAGGTGTTGGAAAAAGGTTTATCAATTTGCTTAATCTTAGGACTTCCTTTAAAAAATATTTAATATTTTATTTTTAAAATAATGGCGTTTAGATTTAATTTCCTTTGTTTGAAATACTGTGAGAGATCCACGATTTATTTATATTTATCGATGGCTACTTTATTTCGTGAACAAGCCTCTTTAGTAAAAGGTAACCGATGGGGATCGAACTCCGTATCTTACGATCACGGGTCTATATCGACACTCTAAACCACTGGGCCACCGACGCTCTCCCCGGAAGAGTTTAGCCAGATGTAAATTCTAAACATTTGTCCTACGGAACATCTGTTAACACATTCCGGGCCGTGTTCAAAATATATACACCCGCTTTTTGACGGCAGTGCTGCAATGGATGTGTTAAAAGGTATCCTCTTAGATACCGACATCGCTTACTTTGGTCGTGATTTCGCCTATATACCGTTAGGTAGGAGTTAGGACTAACCCGCAATATTTTTGGAAGACCTATCCAACGAGACCCCACACTATGGGGTAGACGAGAGAAAAAAATACATCGCCACGTTCCGTGCAGGGGAGGTACAATAAAATAAAATAAACCGCTTTGGTGGCGAGACCAATATGTAAATTACTACCAAATTACAGATTTCTAGTACTTAAGAGTCTCTGAGCTAGGCTGCGGACGGACGGACGGACATGGCGAAACTATAAGGGTTCCTAGTTTAACTACGGAACCCTAAAAAGCACTTAGAAACGTCCTGACCACTTCTTACGCTCACCAGTGTCTCTTCTCTAGTTATTTAAGAGCACACACTGGATATTATATGAACCGTTAACGCTTATGTAAATAAATAAATGTCAGGGGACAATGTCACACCATTGACCTAGTCCCAAACGAAGCTCTAGGCTTGTGCCATGGGTTCTAACTAAACAACGATATAAATACTTATATAGAGAAATATATTCTTAAAATACATAGAAAACATCCATGAATCAAGATCAAATGAAGGGTCCACGGAAAGAACATGTCTAGTCACATTAGTAACTTTGAAAGTTGGGGTTGGGAACCATGTCATTTTGTACTAGAGGTTTTTTTAAGAGTGAACAAAAAAAGTTATATGATGATTTATATCTGAAACTAAGTGATAGGTAACAGTTCATTTTGTCCTCTACATATCGAAATCAAAAACTCATTTTCAAAAAAAAGTGTATAGACATGTTCTTTCCGTGGACCCTTCAAATGTACTCAGCACCACTAGCTTTGTAAGCAGGATCACTACCAACTAGGCCATCGCGTCGTCAAATCTATTAATTAGTATCATGCAAATCATGGAATCGATCACTTTTGAGTTTTGTTTATCATTGTAGAGTTTCTGAGATTGCCTTATGAAAGTTTTGGTGCAATTACATTGTTGTCCTTCATAACGTTTTAAAAGGCTCGTTGTGTCGTGTTGGTTTTACAGTTTTCAATTTCAATGTCGACTGTCTCATGAATTGCATTTTAATACAATTTAATTGCATAAAACCCTCACTGTCTGAAATTATGTCCCATTTATGGCACAGCTTATGGTAATAGTAATAGTTAACCATGAATTTCGTACTTAATTTGAAAATTGTTCTCAAAAAGGCAGTCCGAATTTCCGAACAATCAAACTTACCGTATTTTTTGTGCAAACTTACAAACACCCATTACAATGAATCGAGTGATCTGTTTACCACACACAAGCATATTTTTTATAATGATTCAGTTAGTGCATATCACAAGTGAGATAATAAAAACACATGCCCTGACCTATCATGTACCAAGTGCCATATCTAATAAAACATATTTTGTAATAACATTAATTGAAGTGAATAAATAAATAAACAGCTACGCCCACCTAAGCTACGCCTTTTCTCATTCAAGCGATAATTTAACGGTGGTGTGCTAATTTCACCCCAAACAATTATGTTGTTAGTTGCATTGTTGTCGAATGACTTAACATAATCAAGTCAGTTGATTACTACAAATCACGCACAGCACAGCGGTCATGGGCGTACAAACTGAGGACGTTGGAAGAACAAACAGTAAATAAGAGAACAATCTGGTGAAGGGCGCTGTGACCGAACCAACATTTCTCAACTATGTGAGGGTGGATACTGACGACCATCCGCCAAAATCGTGCCATGCAGAGGGCAATGATAATGAAACATATGTTCACTCTTCTTAGTCTTTGATCATCAATATCATCATCCCTGAATTTGGTAAACAAAACCAATCGTTCTTTCGCATCCCTTGTTGGTACGGTACCAGGCTGAGGGAATTATAAAACCATTTCCTGATACCTAAATGTGCTTCTTCCTTAACCTAACCATCCAAGTAGGTACTGTGCAGAAGTTAAAATTAATTTACTCAGCGAACTCAATACCAACCGATCACTAGTTGATACTCAAAACTAATAGATCGTGATGACGCTAAACTATCTATAGAAAATGCCTATTGAATTTGATTCATATGTCTTTGTGTCATATGTCGGTGTCAGTGTCAATGGCTCTTTTGTTGTTAGAATTGCAACGTGAATTAAAGTATGAATTAAATTATCAATACAAATTGTAGTTAAATAGAGTCTGTCTAATGAAAGCTGAACCTGGGAAAAAGCGGCAAATTCAAAAAATCTTGATATGGTATTACCGATCAATGAAGGAATAAACGATATTGATACTTTTATTATTTTATTTATTTTGGTGGGCACAAAGGAAGAGGAAACGCGTACTATATTTTCATATATATTATTACGAGCGCTATATTTTGATGAAAAGCACTTTAGGTAAAATACGATGACAGTGACTGGAGCACATTTGGTTTTTCGAAATATATTTGACATGAAAATATAGTGATCTGCACGTGTAGCACAAGTTGTATTTTCTCGCTTGTCGCTCTGTGCGTCTCTATCGTAACAGACTAGATAGTAAGGGAGATCCGAGCGACAAACAAGTCACGAGCAACTTGTGCTAGTCGTGCTGTTGATAGATTTCATTGATACGAGAGGTTTTCGTCTGTGTCGCACACAGCATAATAAAACAATGATGATGAGGAATATTATATTCAACCTTTTTAATAAAGTAATTAGAGGTAACATTATTCTCATCACCCTTACACCTCTATCTAACGACAATTATATCTTGGAGAAGAAGCGCCGCAAGAAACTCCAGCAGATCATTTTTTCCAATCATAAAATACAATTATTCTTAAAAGTAACATTACAAGGTAGTAAAGTAATTAATAATTATTTCTAACAACACAAACTTAGTCGTTACAAATGTACGCTCAATAACATTGAGTAAATTAAAAATAGTGACTAGGAGAACAACATGACGAGGTCTCTACGTCAGCAGGAACGATAACTAAAATAACTAACTGGAAAACAGGTTCTTGCAAGCGTGAACAGACAGGACCCCACTGACAACACCCGTTCACGAGTATGACGCTGATCTCAGCCATCGCCTCCTCAACCATACACTGATATCTGTAAGAAGAAAGAAAGTGTTAAATAAACAGAACACCATTTAGAAATACATTGTGTGGTTGCGCAGTACAGCCCCATTGTACAGTCCGACAGCCCTAAAAACATTTGGGTTTAGGTGAAATGAAATTGCATCGGTGAGGTTCTAATCGCAACGGTTTAAGAACAAGGAAGACTCATATAACCCGAACATCTTTTATATCTGGCCGATCAAAAATGACATTAAATAAATAGATAAGGTACTAAAGTGTACACATATTTATGAAATCGACTGTACAGTGTACATTTGGTTCATAAACAACAAAATGCTGTTTGCTCCGCACACAGAAAATACATATCAAATAATATGTTTATGATATCTTTTAACTAAACACCTCCTTATTGTTTTATTGAAACTATGAGTGTCAGTTACATTAATCATCTGTCTATTAAATTAATTTAATAAAATTGTGAATGCTAAGAGATTCAACATGATATAGGGACAGACAATAGGTACCTACACCTATTATATAGGGAAAGACAATGATAATTTTAGTAATTACCGGTCATTGAAGATACTTCTTCCAAATATTTCGTCTGAGTCTGGCAGGCTAACTCAGTTTCCTCAACCTCTTTCAGCTGCTTTACGTTTTCCAGCACACTTTTGTCAACGTGCACGTCCAGGTTTTCTGAAACGAATTTAATTTCGTTTAATTTCTTAATCTCATCGTATAATAGACAGAAAAATGGTAAATTAAACTTAGGATTGCACATAGAGAAATAAGAAGTATCAAAATGAACATGCCGTACTAAAGCCGTACTAACCTATAAATTTGGTCACCGTAACTAAACAATTAATTTTTTGCATCAATAATGCTTTTCTTTCTTCTTGTTTTTCTTTGTACTTCTGTATAATAGTATACAGAATCTCCCGGACACCGCCTCTTATCGTCGACGGCATGATTACTCCATATTTTTATCAATTTAGATCTCGAATTGACAAGTTTCTAACAACAACAAAGTCCAAACGTCATATTAAATAGTGTTGCCAGACTCGTCAGCCAAGAAAAATCCAGGTTCAGCTTTCATTAGACAGACTCTATCAATAACTTGGTGTGTTACCTAGAAACTGTTCGCATTGTCGACATTTCTAGAGCGGTTCAGTTCATTACTCCGTTCCATTCCATATGTAGCCCTTAGGCTGAAACTGTGCAGTAGTTTGACCTATAAAAGGCACAACAAAACAATTTCTATGTATAGCTAAGCTACAATCCTTTGTTGCAACATTTGCTAGTTAATAGATTTGGTATTATGACTGAAGTTGATTTGGGTACGGAAAATTACTGAAAGGATTGATTGATTATGCAAATCAATCTTATTCTGTCAATTATTGCTACTGTTTCATGTTAGTGATTGTTTGCGGTCTAGTTAAATTCTATGGTTTCTTAGTCAAATTCCCTTTTTAACTGGATGCAGATGTAATGGGAAATCATACGAAATCATATTTGGCCGGAAAAGTCGTTTATATCTTGCTTCCTTACTCAGCTTTAGAATTCGTAGATATTTAAATTGAGAAAGCAAGACGAACACGATTTTATTCCGTCGAAGTACGATGTCGTATGACTACGCTCTGTATCTGTAACTGGTTTCTTAGTGCAGTTATGGGACTTCACCGCACAGTCCGTGTTTTTGGATTGACCAGTATAGATTATCGTCCCTTCTTAGTGTTGATTCTGTCTGCACCAATATAAGACTGTGCATAAATCGCCCTGGAGTAGCATTTTAGACAGTCTAATACACCGGCGCCTGTAATGCTTGCATTTATTCGTTAGACGTAAACGTTTGCACTTTATTTACTAAATACTACTTTGGTATTATGGTTGGCGTAAGTTTAAATTTGTTATGTTGATTCTTGAATAATAATGCTACGAAGCACTGTGCCAAGTAACTTTAAATTAAACAGCATTGATTACCATGAATAATGTTGTTCGTAAATTGTCGTATTTGCTGAAATTAAAGCTCATTATAATAATGTTCATTATTAATGCATAGGTACTTGCGCGTAACACGCCTACCTAAGTCGTGTCCTGTTATGGTAATCGCTTAACGGCTACTTCGCGTTAACCACTTAAATCTTTCAAAACCAGTACTGCGCCCGAAACTGAATTATTAAAATTCATAAATCATTCTTAACCTCTTAATATCTTTCAACGCTTGTTTTATACACTCGGAAATTCAGTCTGTGTCTATTAGCCAAACAGTTGTAAAATTAAACATTGGCAAACATTTCCAGTTTCCAAGAACCATAGCAATTTTCTCACTGACGTCAGTAGTGGTTTCCATTCGCTAATGCAGAAATAGTATCTTTTGTATTTTTTCCTTTTTAATTAGATGAAAGAATTGTACGTTTCGCTCGTGTCTGGATAACTGCCAGAAATTTAATTGCTAGTAATAATATCTCCAATATAATAAAAGAAATAAGGTAATTTCTCAAAAAATACCATTGCTTAAGTTTTGCGTCCAAACGAATGATAAAAAACGACTTATTCACCTTTTGGGGGATAATTACGGATGTGAACTATCTTAATTATCATCATACCCTTCAAGTGTTGCGCTGACTTATGGTGTTCAGGTTATCTAGCCTCGGCTAGGCTAGGCATGGGCAGTGCCCTCCTTTCACCTTCAGCGCAGATGGCGCGTCTGCCCGCGGAACCCTGAACTCAATCGCGACCTGAGCCCGAGTGCTTTTTGTTTGCCAAAGTACTTACTCATGCAAATACTCCATCGTTTTACTGCAAATTGATAAGAAAGTAAGAGGGCACAGGCGGTAATTGTGTTAGTAATAGTTTTAAGACTGGTACTGTGGGCGTGCTACACTTTTGTGTCCAAGTATACGAGATAGGCTGATTGTATATCGAATTTATTTATTTAGTACAAAACACGAATACACTGTTAACAGTAAACAGCTTCGCCAAACTGCTTAGCAATTTAAAAACTATTTTCTCACTATTTTACCGTTTGTTTCTACTTAAACTAATACATGCTTTGAATCTTGTAAACTAAACTCACTTCGGTCGGGTACGCGTAAGTATATCTTCTATTCTATCTTTAAAAACTACTATCTAATTGTATTCGTTCGATTCTTTCATTTTATACTGGGATATGAGCGTATAATTTATCAACTCGACGCAGCTAATATTAACCAAAAAATATGGTCAAAAATCTATCTTTTTTGGATAGCTAAACTCTCGGTATCAGTGACTTGTATAAAAAAACGAGTTGGCAGCTAGTTAAGAACAGCAACTGAATGTTTAGAGCTTCAGATCGAAGGTCATCTGCCTATGGTAGCCCCTTAAAGTTCTATGATCATCAGGAATTACAGTTTGGATCCGAACTTGTTTTCGTGTTATTGTTCTCGTATTAGTGTATAAAGATATTCAAACTAAAGTTGTTTTTGATAGAATTCTGTAGGTACTTATTTCATCATCGCCGTTAAGATAACCTGTCAATAAATTTAGATAGTACGTTTATAAACAGTCTATAAGATTTGGACTTGCTGCTTGGATTCACAAAACATGCATTATTACCATTTCCATTGCCCGATTATCTTGCCAATCTTTTACGAACTGGGTTATACGAGATACCGACGAACAGGTCACCCATGTCACGTTGGGCTAGACAAATAAAGTACTTTTATGTCCTTCTAAATGTAGCGTTATTAATTGTAAGAACTAATTAATTCATGTTTGTCACCGTTTTTAAATCCAAGGACTAATTAGCCGTATCACATATAATACAGTATACATAATTGTAATGACTTCCTATACCTTTTCTTTTCAGACGGCAGTAACGATAGCTGTGCAGTATAAATATACATTACTTAATTACAATTTAGTGGCTTGGCCGTGGCTTGACACCTCATTTAATTGCCTGAATTATTTTGCATATTTTTGTTTATCTACGATTTCCTTAAATTATTCCATGTTATTTTGACGCTAGCTTAAACATTTCAATAGTTTATTGTAATGGCGTATTTGGTTCTGGCTATGATTATACTGGTTTTACGTTCGGATTGCTAACGGTTTTGGAAATGTGGAAAACATATAAGCAATCATATCAAACTCGTCAAAATTCACTCATCCTTGGAACTTGGACTCTCGGAAAATTATCGTGATCTCTGGGGACAAATTTTATAATGACTAATAATTGTCGTGCCATTGTAATACACTCGGCGTCAAAAATATCGCCCCTCCGCGAAAATCAGATTCAGGGTAATCTAGACCTTAGCGAAATTATGCTACATAATTAATATTAGTATCAATTAAAAGCACGTTTAATGTGTTTTCAATTAATAATGTTTAATTTAAACAAAACGTAATGGCTTGTGAATCAGAGCGTTTCGAAAAAAAAGTGCACAAATACTCGTTTGAAGGGTCGCGAGTTGTGCCCGTTTCCAGGGGTATAAAATGCCTGTACAAGGTCAAATGTCAATCATTCACTATCCAGACGTCGAAGAGAACGCATCTAAGGAACTCAAGCAAGAAAACAACCCTCGAACATGGAGACCACTGCTGCTGAATCAGCTCAAGTTGTTGCACTACTGCAAGCAGGAGTTCGGCAGTGTGATGTCGCTCGGCAACTCAATTTAAGCCGTTATGCTGTCCGCCGAGTATTTCAGCGGTTCCAGGAGACTGGGGGCTACATCAGAAGTAGGGCATGCAATATCGCAAGATTTTCAATCCCGGTATTGAGTTTCGATATTGAAATCCCAATACCGGAATACCGGTATTAATTCCGGGATTGGGTTTTTTTATTATTTCAGGTTATAAAATGCCCCACGCATGCTGATTTTGAATAGGTAGGTAAGTAAATAAAAAAAAACAACATTTGCCATTCGTGTTTTTAATTACAAATAAAAAATAGGCTTTTAATCACAGTTTCAATCACTCCTTGTTTTCTTATATGATACGAGTTGTCTTACAATTCAATAATTTAATAATAAGACAATTTATTACAATCTAAAATCCAAACCACCAGCAGTTTTTAAAATATTATGACATATTTTACATTTTGCGGAAGAACCATCGACGGCACGAAGAAAGTGGTTCCATATTTTTGTAGCTGTTCTTTTGTTAGCGAACTCTGTGTATTGCATCTCTTCTTTCTTTTTTGAAGTAGACCTAAAAATATATTTTATAAATATCATTTCGTTCAAAAAAACATTTTACTTGTGAAATATTATGGTGCAATATAAAATATTTATATCTTTGCTCCTATCCTATCCTATGATGCTACTTGTATGGTTTAGAAAAGTTTTATTGGTAAAGTGTAACAGATTTGATTGATACTACCAATAAAGCGCAGCGGTCTTTATTTAATTAGTTTTATTTTTATTTTCGCCTAAAATTATAATCGTCAAACTCAATTTTGACAGGTCTAAAACGTATGTGGTTATCCGGGAATTCCTTCGGAAACATTTTGTTACGAAATTTACGAATTACCGAATAGGTACTACATAAGTTTTAGATCTGTTAAAATTTTGTTTGACGATTATAATTTCAGGTTAAAATAATTAAAATTAAAGAAATCTGCGCTGAATTGGCCCCAGTTCTAGGCAAATATATGGGAAAATTAGGAAAAATGCGAGCGTTCCTAATAATCTGCCACCACTGTACATCTAAATATGATGCGAAATTAGTTATAATAGTACTTACATTGTTCCCGCGTCGCTTGCGTCTACACTACACACTACACGTGCGTCCGATAACGATATTTGAGCGACTGCGCAGGGTAGCAGGGTGAACCTGTGAGTTTGCATACCTTATCCGAACGACAAAGACAGGCATAGCCGGACAATACAGAGAGAAAGAGAGAGGTAAATACAGGAAGGTTCTCGGGTACAACACATTCCTTTGTCTAACAACTAATTTACTACCTGCTCGAGGTCTCAAATGGCAAGTATGGCAACGCAAAAGTTTATTTTAAATAAAACAAAGGTACATTTTTGTCTTCAATCAATCCCGGAATTACGATATTAAAACGCTCAATCCCGGAATTGAAATATCGGAAAAAAATCGTCCGAGATCCCGGAATTACGAGATTCCGGAATACCGGGATGCATGCCCTAATCAGAAGACATGGGGCTGGTCGGCGACACTGCACATCCGAAAGAGATGATCGCTTCATCGTGACATCATCTCTACGCAATCGCTTCGCTAGTGCTGTTGAGGTGCAACAACGCCTCAGAGAAGCTCGGACAACATCAGTTAGCATCTCTACGGTTAGAAGAAGACTGCGGGAGAAGGATATCGTGGCTCACAGGGCTGCTACAGGCCCAATGTTGACCGCACAGCATCGCAGAGATCGCTTGCAATTTGCCCGCGACCACGTCGATTGGACGTTTGAGCAATGGAGGCAGGTTCTCTTTACCGATGAGACGAGAGTCTGTCTTTATTGCAACGACAGGCGGGCCAGAGTCTACAGAAGGTCGGGCGAACGATTTGCTCAAGCCTGTATTGAAGAGACAGTGGGCTACGGAGGCTCTGGGTTCACATTAATGCACGACAACGCTCGCTCCCACACTGCATTAATTGTTCGGGATTATCTGGAGGAGGTCGGGATTCCCGTTTTGCCGTGGCCAGCCAGGAGTCCTGACTTAAACCCGATTGAACACCTTTGGGACGAGCTGAAGCGACGGGTTCGGTCACGAGATGCCGCCCCTACCACCCTGCAAGATCTTCAGGACGCAGTCATCGAAGAATGGGGCAACATTCCACAAGAGGACATCGTAAAGTTGGTGCGATCAATGAAAGACCGTTTAGAGGCAGTGATAAGGGCAAGGGGGGGGGGGGGGGGGTAACACTAGGTTTTAAGTTAATTTTAGGCACTTTTTGTAAAAATTTGTTATCCATTTATTGTTGATGAATAAACATTTTTCAACTGTTCGCAATGTCATTTCCTTTAATTTTTGACCCCAAGGAAAAATCCTTTTTTTTTTTAATTTTCCTAAAAAAACACTTTATTACCTTTCAAATGATACCTAACAATCATATAGTTGTCCTTGATCAAATAGGGTTTAAAGTTGGTTGAAATTATTTTCCGAGGAGGGGCGATATTTTTGACGCCGAGTGTACTAATAAATCACCCGACCTGCAGTGCATCTAATGAAGTTGGAAGTAGGAAGATGCAGGATGACATCTACTAAGATAACAACACGGGACATCCATAATTCTATTGTGAATCACCTGAGGACGTCAACCAACAGGCTATTTTCATTGTTGTTTTCCTCAATGGAACCGCTTTTATTCGATATTCAATATACACTGCGCGACTGCAAGCCCCAAGGGCTTTATAGGCGCTCCGTTCGGTTCCCTATGGATCGTAAATACTTTACGCCTTTATTTAAACTTGTAGTCTACAGAACGAGTACATACATTATAAATATCAAGGATGTTTAATTATTAATTTGTTGAGTTTTATATTAGACTAGCCATCAGTATCATCAGATCCTCTTGAGCTTGGCGCGTGTATCTGTATTTTATAACTCGCGTTGCTTGCTTAATGAATAGAGTCATTGTTGTTTATAAATGAAAAACCAATATTATTTTGTCCTGTCTGCCCTTAACGACCCAAGTAAAACATCATCCTCAAATATCTATAAACGCGCTCAAACACTGATGGTCAACAGTGATGTCATTTTTGTTCACACTGCATGTTGGAAAATAATCCGTTGTTATGGAAATTGAGATTTTGGCTACTGAATGCCAGCAGATCATAAATGCGTTGGTTATTTTTTGACTAAATTGTTTCATATTTTCATTTACCAGAAATATGCAAGCCAGAGGTGTGGTCCATTTAGTAAGGAATAAAGCACCTGTTCAAATTCAAACTGCGAACAATGGTGCTTCCATACAAAACCAGTTTTAGTCGCTTTCAACAAGGACAAATGACTAAACATGCAATTATATATATTGTAAGCGACATTAATTAAGCTAAGGAAGAAAGTATTGTTAGTATTATTGTATCAGTCATATCTAGCAGCTGACCCAGAAAACGTACCTACTTTTGCAGCGGAGCGAACCTACGGCCTCAAACTAGGACAGTAACCTATTCCCTTGGTTTACAATTCAAACAGCCTCCGTGTGGCACCAACATCTTTATGTAGTAAGAAACGGGATGCGAGTACACTTCAGGGAACGTTAATACATCTAGAGTATTTAGAAGATTGATCTGATACCTAGTTTCGTCTCTTAAAATTTGGCACTGAGGTCAGTCAGAAAACTCAGGTACCTATAATCGGTGTCAAAACTGGGTGTATTACGAGTCAACCATCTAAATAAAGAAGAGGTAGTCACTCAAAAGACATTGCTAGGTTAATAGCAAAATCAAAGTCGATGAAAATCTGCAGAAGAATTAATATCCTAACTAACCTAAGTGACCTCAGTTGGCTCTCGTGCAATTTCTGACGCAATTCTGTCTTAATATTTCAAAGAGACCAATTGATATAAATTTATTTTTTATTTACGTATACGGCTGATTATTTATATTATTGAGGTTATAATGGTCACCGATTAAGGTAATGCATACGAGTACATCAGAGTTGGACAATTCACAATCGATCGTCAATTTTTGCGTTTTTTTAATTGTTTGTATTCCTTGGTTAAATTTACATGAAGCTTTTTTTATGGCTTATTGCAATAGGAATGATACCGTGATAGTTTTGAGAAGCTTAATTTACAATAGGTATTAAACATAAGATTTATTTCTTCTCCAACGTATAGGTACCTACACTAAATACAAAATAGCTTCCTTGAATTCTACGTCCATATCCTATTCAAATGCCCTTCTGGGCAGATATTATTTAACCTCCGATAAACCACCAAGAGGCAGATAGCATTGTTTATTTTATAAGATTATCGATCATATCATAAAATCCTTTTAATGGGTTTATTATTAAGCGATGTATTTCGATATTGTCGATATTATCTATACACTCGTAAGTAGTGCAAGTGAATTCAGTGTTTACAATCGCCTTCCGAATTCGATAGTCGATCCGGCATTGACCTACTCCCTGGATTTAATTTGAATAATATTCGCTTGTCTGCAATATCTTACACGTTTGGGCATTAATTTCGTGGTTATCCTTAAAATTACTGTATTTAATTAATTCCTGAGATTAATATTTAGATCTGTGTTAAATAATTTAATTCATCTTCTTGTACATTGGGTATATATCTCACTGACGGATGCGTTTTGCGGACTAGGTCCATAGGTCTTTCCTTAATATTTGACTCCATTATATCACATTAGTGTGAAGTGTGAATGTAGCTTAAAATATTGCACGAAGGCTGTATTAAAACCATTTAATAAGCGTACCTGATTGCCATTCCCGCAGCAGCGTGCCTAATTTGTTTACTTCTTTCCCATTGTTGTCTGTCTACTAAAGACCGTTTACAAAGTTTTCCTCATTGTAAAAAAAGCTTTATGCTTTCCGTTGAATTATTTGTTCTGCTTTATACATTTTAATGACATCTTTGGATTCAGTGATTCAGGGTTAATATCGTATTTCAATAAGTATTTTGTTGTCCGTCTTCGGAGCATTTACATTTGGATTTTAATGCTTAAGGTTCAACAAACTGAATATTATTACTGATCATTCGTGTAAATAGTCTATTTTAATGCAGGAAGTATAATATGTAAAAACCGGCCCAGTGTCAGTTGAACTTCGGTTGGAAGTGTTCCGTATATACGTAATTTTGTGTATTTTTTACATTGTTACAGGTTTTCCTGTAATCTACAAGCAATTAATAGTTAATTTCTTAAAGATTACAAGAAAACCTGTTTTTTTTTTAAATTTTAGGGTCGGTCGTTTCGGAGATCAGGGGGGAATGATCAATTTTCGTGTCCTTTCATGAATAAACTTAAACTCAAAACTATTTATTTTGCAATAATAACATCATCACGAGTCCTTTCATTTGATATATGACACGGTAAGTTATGCAAAACAAAAAAAAAAACTATTTTGTCCCCCGAAAATGATTTTTCACTTCTGTTTTTGGGTCATCAATTTACATATGTGTACCAAATTTCAACCGGTCCAGAAGTTTGGGCAAAGTAGCTGTGAAAGACAGACGGACAGATATCCGTACGAGTGGTCCTATAAGGGTGCCGTTTTTCATTTTTGGTACGGAACCCTAATAAAGTAAATACGCAAGGGCAATAATAGTTAACATTTGGCAGTTGTAGAGATATTATGTAAATGGTCGTATTGCAGATATGGTAGAGTAAACGAGCACTCGTAACAAAAGGGCCTACCAAAAGAGATTTTCTCTCAAGTTGACATCAGATTTAAGTTGATCAACCAACGCTGATATTGACACCAGCAAGTAAATTTTTAATTTAACTGTATGTTTAGTTGCTGTATGTACAGATGTAGTGCATAATTGTTTTCCTTCGTATTTTGTCGGAAATATTCGTATTTGTCATGCTACTTCAGTCAACCTCAATAATTTTTGTACTGTGACCGACTGAAATAGCAAGACACGTTCGTACGTTTCCGTGAAAATACGAAGGAAAACAATTATGCCCTTCCATCTTTCGTTAGGGTCTCCCCTCACCTATCGACGCGGAATCGGCGTTAGTTATCAAAAAACTCTTTATGTGTACGCAATAAGAGCGAAACAAACATCAATCGGCTCGGCCGACGCGAAACGACATCTATCGACCGGAAATTCTTCGTTCTGTTTCCATCCGTATGACTGTATGACGCTGTTAGCAGCCTACCGCACGTGTTTGCATTCTTACATCGCCGAGTACCGCCGATCGGCGCCGGCGAGGGCTGAACAGTTCTGACCACGGCCGAGTAGCTACGATGAGAGCCCATTAGAGCCGGCGACAGTCGTTCGGCGTCGATAGGTGTGGGGAGACGCTTACTATTACACAGAGGGCTATCTGACGTCTCGACGGCCGTACGGAGCCGATTGTAGGTTTACAGCTGCTTCGATAGCAAATCGTAGGCGATCGGGCGTCTCTGCGGTCGTACCGAGGATGAGACGGGCTGGACGCAGGTTTACAATCGCTGAACGGCCGATCGGCTTAATGTGAATGGTGTGGTGTAAAACAATGAGCGAAAGCCGATTACGCGTCGATAGGTGAGGGGAGACCTTTAGTCTTGTAAGGAACATGACGTCATAGAACAAAATGACACATTTTTTCCCTATTTATTCCATAGAACTTTTACTAGCTTTTCACCCGAATTTCATGCCATTGAACAAAATGGGAATCATACTCTATCAAAATCTTCCATTAAATTAAAATGGTCACTTTGACAAGTGCCACAATCAATGTTAGTATTTTTTGTAGAGGTCAGTATGATAAAATTATCGTAAAGAGGCTTTATTTACCTTGTCTTACAGAACAAAATGAGAAATAAAAGTATTGCATCTTCCGAGACGTCATAGAACAAATGGGAGCTACCCGAATCTAGGCTTTTATTCACAACATTTACAATCACAAAATTCTTATAAGAGGCACCCAATATTTAATTTACTGTAGTATTTAGGGAACGAGCACCAATAACTTCCGACGACGTACGGTAAAATTTAGGCTATAACAGACGTACCCACTCAGCAAAGGTTAAATCTCTCGTCCTTAATTTCTGAGGTATGGTGCTCTAAAATCGAAACGTTTTTTCTGAATATATCGTAAATTTCATCTAATTCTACAACATCCTTGACCGAAAAACGTCGATGGCCGTTAACCGTGTTTATTGGCACGTTTACTCGAAGACGAATTAAAATCTTACAGCATTAATCCCGCCTGCGTTCCCGTTACAGAAAAGATACCGAGAGTCCGGGACCCACTCTGACCTAGTTTCTAAGATTTCATTTTGTGTTGATCCTATTAAGCCTGTCTCCTCAATTTAATGGTCAGTTAATGTTGTTGATTTACTTCAAGAACGTAGAAAAATCATTTAAAAATACTATAGCCGTAGCACGCACGCAATGTGACGCGTTATTTTCGTTAAAATAAACCGGTTTGGCGTACGCGAATTAAAATAGTATTGATATGGCCGCGTTGCTAGAATCGTTTCCGGCACGCCTCAACTCAGGTTTTTTTTTTATTGCGTCACTAGTTTTGGTCACATGGAAACTACTAGAATTTTCGCATAAGTGCAAAATGACAGCATATCTTCTCAGTTAAAAACCGCAGGAGAAATTAAAAGGTAGCCGGATTTAATCAATAGAATCTAATGTTTCCCAGGTGCATTTAAGTCCCTGTCTCGTAATACTAATGGAATAGACAACAAAACATCACTCTATTTTGTGCGTAATTCACGTAATTCATTCATTTTGCTCTCTCTCTTGTACTTGTACTTAATCGCGCTGAAATCTTGTGTTTGAAAAAAACGAATGTTTCGGTCTTCTAGAACTTTCCACGTGTCGCGTAACGCGGAAGGCGAACTTTCGTGCTAAATTTGTGATTTCCTGTTGGATAACCTAGAGATTGGCAGAATTTATCGCTGACATCCCATTATATGTCTGGATTTAACATTCACAAGGTCAAATCAATATTACAACCGTTAACGATGTCACAAATTCGCAGTCTTGGAGGTTAGGAGCAAAAATATAGCGTGGACTTCGTTATTTAGCGTGCAACAAGTGTTTAAGTATTTATCACCGATATTTTCGAATTATTTAAGTAGGTACGCTTAGCTTCTTAGGCTTAGCATGTTCGTCTCGAGTTTTTTTTTATTGCTATCATAATGTCACGCTCACGCCTCAAGTTTTTTATTAGCCCTCTATACTTAATATCAGTAATAGGTATGTCTAACGGCCGTACTCGAGTCAGATAATGACAATTAATTTCGATTAAGCCGATTCGTGTCGATTTTTCGTACCAAATTTTGAAAAATAAACTAGTTAATAATTGTCTCTAAAATTTACGGTAGTATAAGTTAATGAATTCTGTTTTATTTACCTAAAAGTCCTACAGTTAGGTATTTGAATTCGTTTATCGTTGTCAAACGTCTGCAACAGTGGCATTGAGACTACAATTGTCCAGAACTCCGCGGTCTGGTCCTCCTCGTCACGTGAGTGGGTAAGCATTTGAATCGCTCTAAACGAAATAGACACCCACTTACAGTAATAACAAGTGACAATTCGACTATAGAGAACATCCTTTTTAGCACCCGACTCCTAATGTCTATTTTAGGAAGAGCAGTTATCCATCTGCGAATATCGTCGCGGATATTATTACCCGAGTTACTATGTCAAATTTGCAAAATAATGCCGGTTATGTGCTTATTCATTTAGATCGTGGTTTTCAAATTCTATTTTCATATTAAAATAACAATCTATGTATGAGATTGTATGAAGGAAGCTAGATTTCATATTGAATAAATCGTCTGACCCTCTCCGTGACCTGTCGTTACGCGAGCCGGAAATATATCGTATCGCCTGAACGCCTCCAGCAATTTACACTGTAGTGTAATGGAACTAATAAACTACAGTAAAGGCGTTAATTAGCTCATTTATTCGCTTGTTCTCTTTGGAATGATGCGCTTGCTGTGCATACAATAAGGAAATGAAATTCGCCTGGCAAGGGCAGCAGTTTCCTGGCAGAATACGGAAAGAAAAATGTTCCGCGATCGCTAGTGTATTCAATATTTTCTGCCACTACCGAGAGTCATATGTTTCGATCTTACACCAACTTCTCTTACTTTTTTTCTTGACTGACAGTATTTAGTCTTACTAACAAATTATTGCTGCTTTAAATAGTGCGGATTGCGGAGGTTATAAATTTGTCAACTACATAGTCAACGTGAACTACTTTCTCGAATATTTAAATACAAATCGCTGTAGAATTTGAAGTCGCTAAGGTTTTATACTTTTGACAACTTTTCGAAAACTTCAGTAAAGGCTTTTACTGAAGTTTTAGTTCAGGTTTCTATGACATACTTCTTTCTTTAAAAAATAATATTTTGTGTGCCTGTCAAACCAGGAGTGCGGCGGCTATGAGGAAGTTTTTGGCGTCTCGTCACCTGATGCAGTTATTGGGGTTGCTACCGGTCAGTAGAACTGAAATCTAAGGCGGATTGTTCGCATTTTTGACACTGTAAACAGATTGTCGACCTAGTTTCCAGCATTGTTAGCCGCACGGGCACGCGGCGCCTAGCCAAATCTATTTCGATTTTTATCTACGTGGTCCCGCGCGCGCAGTCTGTCTCTTCTCAATTTTTGCAATGTTTACAGTTTCCCTACGTGCCCCACATAGTGGATCCGACGCGTTCGTTAACTACGTGAACTAAAAATATCGCATGCTGATAAAAAAATCATTAAAAACAAGGTTCATTGCTCACGTGTTGATAACGCTCGCAGCCATATGAACTTCGCTGTTTGTAATATTTTGTGATAATAGTCCAGGCAACTACGAACCTCTCATATTTTAATTAAAATTAGCTAACTTCTGGTAGTTATTACAAGCTGCGTCATCTGTTTAATATCTTTTGCCCGCGACTTCGTTCGCGTAGATTTAGATAATTGTTTTTCCCTCGGGTTTTTTCTTCATGATGTAAAGTACCGTATGTGTCAATCCAGGGTCTTAACTACCTCCATTTAAACTTCATTCATATACGTCTAGCCGTTGCAGCATGATGGAGTAACAAACTAACACAAATAAATATATCGCATTTATAATACTAGTAGGACTAGTAGGACTTGTATAGGATAGGATAGACGTTCAACTTTCTACTTAAAAAACTTTAAAATCTTTGAAAAGATTTGTAAAATTCATTCGGTTTGTTTGTGTTAACCAACCCTAACAAAAATTACATAATGTTATTTCAAAAACAACTTTTTGTGCAAACAGTGTTCCGTGTTCGAAGCAATTATTTCCATTTTAAAATGTCATGTTAATTTCAAATTCTGTTAATTATAGACATTTTGGTGGTTTCCGACGACTTGGACCAGCGCCCAATTCGCTGTTAAATTGCGTCAAATCCATTTCTGTATGCGGTACTTTCGCAAAACCATAAAACTAAAGTCACGCCATCAAAGACACTAAACATTTTCTTTCTTCTCATTTCAGATGATCAGCGTGGCTCCCGTCATTAATCCATTCGTCAGTATCCTTAATCCGTAGATCGGGATTCTGTGGTTGTTGGTGCTCTGATATTTCAAGGTACTTCAGTAGTTATTGACCCATTAATCTTCGTTCACCCGAATTCGACGCAGAGTTGGATATAGGCGCGTGTCTCCCGCTGCGGTATACGGTGCCAAAGTTTCATAGAGCGAGTTATTTCCGTGCAAACTGAAAACCGCTGACGCACGCGATCGGTCAAAGCTCCGGGCATGACGTTCGCCTGTCAGGTTTCTATTATTGCTTGCCTAGGTTGATGTTCCTCGGGCATGCTCTTAACTTTATGTTTCCTTTCACTATTATTACTGATTGCTCGAGCACGAAGTCAAGTCCAGGGTTGAATGGGTTTTATTCATATGAATAGTGCGAGCGTAACCGACCACTTACCCTTTTCAATATGCACCCCAGCATTACCCACAACGCGACGCGCTTGTGCAACGATGCAGGCCGTTGAAAAAAAAAACTAGGGCAGTTAGGTCGACAGGTCTCCTTCATGGTCATGAATATAAAAGTTGCTATAGAAAGCCACTCGTCCGTTATCTGAGTAATTTATAATCTATGTTAAGGTAATTAGCGATCGTACGATATGTACCTACTGTGTTTTCAATTTAGTATCTGCCTATTATTATTTTGGTTAACATTACATTCTTATCTGTGGTGTGGGGGGGGGGGGGATACGATAGTAATGTAGGCAAGAGTTTAAATTTACATTGAATGTATAGCCATGGAATTTCCATGTCCGATCGCAGGCAGGCACGAATAACCAGTCTGGACAGGTGTGCCCCCCACCATGGCGGCGGCCCTCACCCTTTGTGCACTGGGTTGTTGCCGTAGATAGGTCACGAGTCATGAATAACGACTTTTGATTCAGTTTCATTTTCGACATGGTTAAATACTAATTGAACGGTTTTTCTGCTGATTGCAACAGTAAGAATATCAGTGATCGGTTAAAACGATTAATTTACTCTTATCGACTTATCAGCCTAGGCTGACCGTTACTATCCCATGTGCCCTGAGCCTTAGCGGAAAACGCCTTTGGCCTTTTGATTGTTGGAAACAGCACGCGTTACCAATTACGTGCATTATTGTGATTGTTACTATGCCTACTTTCCCTTCGCTCTCGTATGGGAACCAAGCACACATGTGCCATTACTGAACCATTTATGAAACGCCATTTTCTTTGTATTATTAGTAGTGACCGACCGAAACATGTTATTTTGCCGAAACCGAAACCGAAACCGAAGGTTCGGTTTCATTGTAGTTTCGGCCGAAACCGAAACCGAAACCGAACCTTTTATAAAAAAAAAAAGTCCCTAATAAGTCGAAAAAATGTTAGTAAGCCCGTTTTTTTCTAAAATTAAAGTTAATTAAGTTTTTTACTTCGTTCAATTCAAGTTGTTTTAGACCATGCAAGGTTTGTTTTTTAGGCTCATGGCTACCGAGTGAAAACGACCTGTTACACAGTTTACAGGCAGCTTTCGAAACGTCAGCTGTAGATTTCTCAAAATATTGCCAAATCGGATGACTTTCCTTTTGTGACATTTTTTACCTAAAACAATAAAATTATTTGTTAATTAAAACAATTTATTTTACCGCATTAATCGCGTTTACTATTAATTATGTGTACAACCAAACCCAGAAGCCCAACACTAACCCTAAGCATACGTTACTCGTAAATCGTCAAAATACCTACTCACACCATTTCATTACTCGCAACATTACATTAACATTACACGTCTATATTAAATTTAAATTAATAACTATTCACCTTTCATTTTATTGCATAGGCAGGTACCTACAATCGTTATTACATTAATAGTACACGCAACTAAGATGAATTTTAAACTTTAATGAAGCAGGTACTTAACCTTGGCACTTACACCTTTAAAATTAAATATATTCGTCAATAGGTTAGCAAACTATTAAAATAAAGCGTTAAATATTAACTATGACATGACGAATTCACAAAAAAAACAAACTAAAATACTTGATCAAACTACTTACCATTATTCGCGGAACAAACACAACACTTATTGACACGTCTACACGAGCAAAGCGCACTGATTTAGGTAGTTGCCGGCGGAGTCAGGCAAGCGACGCCATATTGCCAGCCGTGCCGAGCGCGCCCGACGTTAGCCGAGCGCGACCCGAAGGTACGATGTTGTAAGTTTCGGCGCGGCCGAAGGGTTCGGCCATTTTTGGCCGAAACCGAAACACGGGCCGAAACTTGATTTTTTGGCCGAAACTGGCCGAAACCGAAACCGAAACCGAAATTTCGGTCGGACACTAATTATTAGCCGACACTGAATAGATATGTGGTTTCAATAACATGCTAGTTATTTTGTCACGATTATTGTAATCAAAACTGCGGGTGCGTTTCAATCAGTGTAAAAACATTTTGTTTAATTTCATTCAACTAACCACGAAAAGCATAATGAACGTTTAGCATAAAAACCAATTGTATAATATCATCTGGCATACGATCGAAATACATAACACTCATTTAGTATAACTATCATTTTCTTATTATTATGCATTTTTAGTCAATTTCTTAACTAGGTTAGGATAGGTTAGAACTGTGACCACATGAATAGTAATGAAAGTCGTTAGAAATATTATTTTTTTAATTTATGTACATTATAGTTTTTCGTATTATGCATCATGACTATTATATCGTAGGTTTATTATAGAGATCGAAATTATGCAATTCGTGTTATGTAAAATGAAAATTGGACCATGTTTTTTATACTAAACATTACACACCCCAGAAATGCATTTGCTTTGAGTTATAGTATATTAGTAGGGCCTATTTGCTGATTTTCGTATTTCTCAAGATGTTAGAATTTAGACTAACTGTATTTAATATCCATGGCAATAGATAGTCGACAGAGTCAAACGAACCACTTTTTAAGGTCTAACGAGGAGTTACTACTGGTTTAAGTTGGTAAACAATCTAATCGACGCAAATGGAGAGTTTCAATTGCTATTGACGGTCGTAGTGTAAACAAGCCACTTTAAGTACCTATTTGGACTCCCATTCTATTCCAAATGTTGAACGTGTCCTGTCTATCTACACCGAAATCGTTGCGCTTCGGCGATGGTGTCGTGACTATGCGGCACGTTGCTCCGATTCCATAGATTAGACGTTATAAACACGGGTACTGCTTCCATCAGTTATTCTGTGGCTTAATATGGTATTTTGTAGTTGGCAATAATCTGTGTATACTGATATTCTAACAAAGTTTATACTGCCAGGTTTAGAGTATTTTGGTTACACTGACTTGAAAACTTACTGAGAACAACATTCAAGTGAAAGGTGCAAAAAATATTAATTACCGACGCTACTCGTTTTGGAGGCGTGGTAATGTTTTTAGAGGAAATTACGTCAACTATTTGCGTACGATTATTATTCAGCGGTGATTTCCATTCTACGAATAACCAAAATATGAATAATGAACGGAAGCGAGCCCATTTTGCTACTCTGGAACAAAAATATTTACTTAGTGATTTTATGTCGGGAGAGCATTGCATAGTTTTGCTTTTAAGTTAATTATTTACGAGATCGATCTTTTAGTATATTAGTTTGAGTTTTCCCTCAACTGTGATCAGATTACAAAAGGCATAGGAAGTAACATTGTATTTCATTTATCAAGATGCTTTATTCGTTGGGCTTTTTATGTAAATCAATCTTGAGCTTGCCGAAGGCTGTGGATTATGCAAATATCTGCCTACAGTGTTATAGTAAACCTGTGGGTACAGCATGCAGAACAAATTGCGGGCTAGATCCGTTTGAAGTTTCCCGACGCCGGTAGCGGTAGTCAGAGCCGTCCTGCCTCCGAGATAAATATCTAATGGCAGTCTAGTACTGGCTAGTTGCAATAAAATGTTTTATCAAAACGCCTTTATTAAATGAAATTTAAAAAAAGTTTTTGATGAGGCAATTAAATAACAGCTTGGCTGATCTCCAGGGATGATGAAACATGTCGCAACGCTACCCTTCTTTCCCCCGTAATGTCTGGCCTGCTCACATCGCCTGATGTAAATGATGCAATTATGACTAGTTTCTTGTTACCTTATGCAATTTATTTAATATCATATGCAAGTGAAATTGGCACTTATCGCTCTGCTAGAAACGCAGGTCAATAACTCACCAAATAGGTAAAAGTCCGCGTGAACGAACCTACGGCAATTGAACCCTCTGGCTTTTATCCAAATTGAAGGCAAGGTGTAATGTTCCTATGCTAGTTGAAAAACCATGCTGACATTTACATTTTTTTTTTGTTTGTCTACCACATTACCCCCTTAATCATAGGTAATAATCGTTGCAATGACAATTGAGCTTTATTCTGTCTGACTTATAAATAATTTTACATTAAACAGCCAGACAGAATCAAAAGTGCTTGAAATTTCTGGTCGACTTGTTGACAAGACTTTTGGAAAGTATTTCTGGACATTTATAGCATTTAAATGAGAGAGTATTTCGAGACATTAAAGAAATTTACACGACGTCTACTTTAAGATTTCACAAGCGGTAGTGGTATTGCTTCTATTTTATACATTATTCCGTGTTTTAAATAATTTAAATCAACAACTCGTGACCGATAATATGCTTCCTGTATTGATATTGATCCAACAGGGTGCGCCAAAGTTGAACTAAATTTTTAATGTCGATTATCGGAAATCCGAAAATGTTGTTCCTAATAATTTACATCCTAATAATCACTACTCATAACTACTTTGTTCCTAACGCTCTGAATTCCTAATCATTCAACTTCATAATGTCCGTTGCAATAAACATCGATCATACTACTATTTGTTTTCCTATATTTTCTCAACATAACCATCTTTTACACTATTGTTCATTGTTATATTTGTTTTATGTAGAATGGTTTTTATTCCTAAAATTGCACATTATTATAAGCACATTAAACTTATTTACCACATAGAATACGTTAAAATAAGCACATTTTACTTGAAAAACTTTTCTCTAAAGTTAATAGTGACTGAGATCCTAAGGGTCCGTCATTACGTAGGCAGTAGGGAATAGGGACTTAGTGGCAAAACCGACTCGGATCGCGGATAGGTTAGAAGACGAAAGCGGGAGCTTCGCTCCCGCTTTCGTCTTCGAGGTTATTTTTTTTTATAAAAGAGCAGATCATCTTTAACTTTAAAATAATCCTGCGTAAAGTCCTGTACTCGGAAAGTAGGTAAAAATACATTCGGAGTAAATTTTTTTAGGTGAGCCAATATAGACCCAAAAAAAATATGATTAAGAATGTTATTTAAAAAAAAAATAGGAGTTTACAAAAAGTTACATCAGTGACATTAGCACTTAAAATTTTAAGAGATATGAGTTTTATGAGCTACGTTAATAGTAAAATAAATTGTAGGAACGAAATTTTTAGGAAAACATTTTTTAGGAGCAGTGATCATTAGGAGTACAAATCGTTAGGAAAATCAATTTCGGGTGATAAACTTTAGCGAAGCCAATATGGACCCGATCCAACAACACAAAGCTTAATGACTCAGTTATAAACGAGTGAAAAAGCACTAACATAATTATATCATGCCGTGACTATCGATAGTATAGTTATATTAATAATTGAATTAGGTATACCTGTCGTTGATTATTGCAAGTACTTGTCTATTTTCTCTATTACGTTCGCGAGTTGTACGCTTGGAAGTTTTTAACAGACTTTTTAAACAAGGAGGTTCTATGTTCCGCTGTTAGTACCTATTTAAGGGTGAAGTCACATCTATCAGCCTCGATTCTCATTTGGTCTCGTTTATAGAAAAATAGCGACTCGCCCTCGCGTCGCTGCTGCTTCCGTTAGTTGGAGTTTTCCGGCCTGTAGGAATAGCGAAAAAAAGTACTATTTTATCGCACATGACGTCCTTCCTAGTGTAAAGTAGTCTACAGTTCTTGATTTGAATCTTTGCCGGTGATTCATATTACATACTGATACAGTGTTTATTAAAAGGTATGAATCATTATGAACTACATTACTGCAAGAGCAATAAAACTTAAGTTCGCGCTGTTAGTGCCACGGCAACATGTTTTTGCAATTGGCGATGCCGTTAATTATTTAATACGTTACAGTCTCACAGTTCCAACGCTACTTTGTCCGCCATGTTTTCTTCTGATGGTATTATGTGTTTTTATAGCTTAATGATTGGTTTATCATCAAAACGGTCTATAAATACTCTTATACAAGTCTCTTCGTTATGCTCTTCACATACACAATCATTCAAGTTCATGGCATCAGTATTTTCAAACCGATTTAATTATAAAACGGAGTAGAAATATAATAGGCATAAAAAATGTCGTCGGGCCATGTGGTGCACTGTTTAGAGATCTTAGTTGCCATATGTCAGCTGTTCCGACCAAAATAACGTACTGCGCAGTTCGGTCTAGTCGCGATGCCGGCGATAACTCCGCTTAAGTCTTTATAGTTTTAACTCAGTTGATGATTTGACTTATCTTACTTCAGTCGCGAGACGCTAGTATTAAATTGTTAACGTTACACCTGATTAGAAAGATATTTCGCGTTTTTATTCAGGTGACAAAAATATTCCAATAGAAATCAACGCCTATTTATAAATGATAGATAATAATGCTGAAATAATACTTGTTAAATAGATCAGAACCCCCGATATGATTCCGAAATCTGCTTTCAGAGCTAATAAGTCTTAAACGTCCCAACCGCGTCTGATTCGGTTCATGCGTTAGGGCGCTACGATACCACACACAGATTGCAGATTTTAATATGACATTAAGTGCCAGACTCAATGGTTTTCATACAATGTAGACTATATCGAGATCTTAGCACTGATTGTGTTGAAGCATGTAAATATCTGGCGCCAGCTAGAACTTTACATGTAAATCGAAATATTTCCACGGCCAACGCTAGTCGCTGTAGGCAAAACTGGTAAAACTAGTTGCCCGCCTAATTTAAACGTTTGAATAGGGTTACACAATGCGGAGATATAATTTATTCAATCAAGTTTATTGTTCGTGCTATAAACGGTATAGCAGTAAATTTATTAATTGGGCACGGTTCGGTAAGACTCGTCATGTCTCTATTTTTTGTATTCGTAATGAATAATACTTGTAAAGGATAAGAGTCTTAAACTATGCTGTAACGTAATAAACTCCTAGAAAAAAAAACAGATTTTTACGTGAGATTGGGTAGTGAGTTTAGTTTCTTTTATCTCTGGTCGCTATGACAAATACGCCCCCACCAGGGCTAGTAGTAAATTAATAAATATAAATAAACTAGGCAGCAGTAATCGTATAAACTTTATATGTTTCCGAACTGAACAAAATTTGGCTATTTGAAAATATACTTACCCGTAAACCACGTTAACTAATTATCACTGAGAAAGATATGTGATATGAAGTGAGCTTTGGTTTCCGTCTATAGACAGACTATACTTTACTTCTCGTTTCTCAGCTTAATCTCGCCAATTATCAACATTGAAGTCCCTTAGGCCTTTCTCGACTTAATTGCTTCATCAGCTGTCCATTCGGTTATTTCAAGTACATGTTCTCACCGAACGATACTCTCATCGTCTCCCATTCTCTCGACATATTTGAAACCGGCGCTTTAGTCTCTTCAACTTTATAGGGCTTGCTTGCACATCACATTTTCTATGTCCAAGATATTGACCCTCAAGCTCCCATGTTCTTTTTGTGATTCCAGAATGTACCGCAAGATATTCTTTACTGCCACTAACAACTTCAGGCCAAGCTTCCTCTAAGGTTCGTCTAGTAACACTTTCGAAGACACTGATCTTGATTTTCTGCGTATATCTGCGTATATACTTAGACATCTAGGTCTTGGTAGAAGAGCCTTGCATCTGAAGGCGTTCTGAATACAGATGATAATCTCGTATATGAGGAAGTTTTTTTATGTTCTTGATTTGCTGGATGGTGGGGTTAAATATCTATAAGATTTGAAGTCTAGTTGCGCATCTTCTTGAATTGTAAGTCGGATGCACTAGATTTTGTCTCTCCGAATAAGAACATCATTATTTTTTCCATGAAGTCATTCCACGCGGACAGAGTCGCGGGCAAAAGCTATTTAACTATAATGCAGCAAGATTTAAATATAATTTCCGCTGTAAACCAGTTGAGGTAGTTGATGAAATAGAAAGATTAAAAGTTAAACGATAGTGAACGGATGTGGAACCTGATTTAAAGGTGATACAAAGTGCTCGCCACTGCTCGCGGACTTAATGATGCGTTTCCACTAGATATGTGTTAGCGATCGTTATAATTGTATCATAGTTAAATGAATATTCTCTTACATGATCGAGACTTTATTTGGTGGTTGATTTATTTTAGTCACGTAGTAATGTAAGTACATTTTATTTAGCTTTTATTCTAGAAGGTGGTCTACTCTATATTTTTTAGATGAATTTCCCAAACGCATTTTTTCTTTGAAGATCATTTTATTTTTACTTTTTTTCCCGAACGCGATATTACTAGTCGCCTTTTTCCCGGCAGTTTATTTTCACAGTCTTTTTTCCCCTTGCGAGTTTTATCCAGTCTCTTCGTCTCTTCTATTCCAAAAATCTAATGTGACAGAGTCGACTCTGTCACATTTCGGAGCTCCGTTGCACTTATTTCTGGTTTATTTGTTATTTTATATAAAAGTCGACCGAGAACAAAATCGACGGTAATGAAATCGGCCAGGGATAAATGAAATTGGGTAAAATTAAGAATGAGATTAAGTGCGAAAAGAAATATTGCTTCACAGAAATAATGATTTGCATAAATGCGAAAGTATCTAACTCGGTTTGTTCGTTTGTTTCACTTTCACAGCTAAACCGTTTGATACGCCGATAGCTTAAACCGGGTAGTCTACAATTCTACATAAGGTAATTTTAACATAATTTTACTTCCGGAATATTGGGCAGTTCCCGAGGAAATAACGATAAAAGACGTGGACAAAACTACTATGGCAACACCTAAATAAATGGAGTATAGTATTTAATCAATTCCGCTTTAAACATAGATTTTATTCTCACAACAACAAAAATACCCTGTTTTTATAGTGTGTAATGTTATTTACCCGACAGTTTCAGACATATAATGACAAAAGAGATCTTTACAGACGTTCTTCCATGACTGAAATACGTGTCCAATGAATTTTCTCTCTTGTCTGAATTGTACCAACATGAAACAAAGTGCCGACCAAGTGTGCGATGATTTAGAATGGTCGTGATTTGAAATGGCTGGAAGCTACAAACGTGCCACTTTTAACGAAGATAGAGATAAAAGCCTATTGTAAATTGTAACAGCCACTACATAATTTTAGTTCTATTTATATTTACACAGCAATAGTAGATTACAGTTCATTAACTGCGCAGTAGCAAACGTCTGACCACTGATGATTGTGCTACTTTAAAAATACAATTGTTTAATTAATTATGATAAGTAATACCTTACCCAGACAGATTTATATAACACATTATCTATGAGTAATTATTTGTTTTTCAGCATAAATATTCGAGTATGTTTTCCGTAAACTTTAATACCACACAATAGTGTTACTTATTTATTTGTAAAAGACGTTGCTACGTACTTAAATACAAATTAGTCCATCTCCCGCTTACATCTCACTATATCTTGCCAAACTTGTATTGCGCTGCAGGGAACAAACACAAAAATAGGTATGTCAAACTATGCACGGAATTGAGTATTTTGGTGTTCTTGTTTTTTTACAACACAACAAAGGCCTAAAAATTTTGCGGAACCATCAGTTAAATAGGTTGAAACCGAGAGCTTCTTGGTAAGTATCTATTTAGAACCTACGTAAGTCGATTAACCTTGTTCTCTAAAAAACTACACAGTCAGACGAACATTTTGCACATTTTATATATCATTGGCTTTAGTCACTGCGTGTGTTCAGGCACATTTTGTGAAATACTGAGTCAAGGATTGTTAAGAGATAATCAGCGGTATTTTTACATGTTCTGTCACTGTCACTGGCTTCGGTTCAAGTTGTGGAGTTCCGAGTATCGGCCACGCGGGTTGTTACGTACTCTAGACCAGACGTTGAGTCAATTATCCAGATTTCTTGTGAGAATGACCCGGCGAAAGGTGTTGGCATTTGGCCAAAGTGTGGCTAGCCGCTAACTCGCGTTTTGGAACAGGTTGCATCCAGTTACCTGTGTGTCCCAGTTGAGAATGTAAAGAACTATTTATAATTTTTGTCACTTGCCGTTGTTCGATGGTAAAGATTACATCCATTTATAGCTAAGTCATGCCTTTGCTCGAGCATGTATTTTTTTTATTCAAATCGGAATGTAAAATTTACTCGTGCCGTTTTCCACTTTTTCGCTATCTTTCAAGACGATAAGAAGATAATTTCGCTGAACGAGTTTTATCGAAACATGCCATCACTTAAACAAAAAATTATGTCAAATGTTTCATTACCTACTGATTACTCATATCCGCGTAAAGATAGCAAATCTTTCAATCTGAAAGACGGGTAAATTTGTTATTTGTATTCTTTTATATATTTCGAAACATTAATAGTTGTATACTAATAACCACACGTTTGAGAAAGTTTTCCCAGCAATTTTTCATTCAATTTATTGAATACCGTCCTGAATCTATTTTAGTGTGCGCTGAATGTTCCAGTTCATGCGAGTTTCCTGCTGGACTTCCTTCTTCTTAGTTGACGTCTTCTAGTCTTGCGTAAAACTCGGATGGGAAATATTTCATATTATATTATATCTACTAATAACTCTAGTGGGTGTTTTGGGACAGTGTAACAGAATGTTCGGTTCGTGCGTCGATTCATTTCTTGTTGCTTCGGGATTTAGACTAGGCATTGAGTGCTTGATTGGTGAGAGTCGTAGTCGAATGCCCAAGCAGTGTCTGCGGCCCTTGCTAACAATTGCGTGGAGGGAGAATCGCTGGGTTCTTAGTGGGTATTCCGGCCCACCTTTCCCAACCAAGTGGTATGCGTAAATAATAATAATAATAAATATCAGGGGACAATGTTACACCAATTGATCTGGTCCCAAACTAAGCTCTAGGCTTGTGCTATGAGTACTAGACAACGATATAAATACTTATATAGAGAAATGTATACTTAAATACATAGAAAACATCCATGACTCAGGAACAAATATTCGCGCTCATCACACAAATATCTGCCCTTACCGGGATTTGAACCCAGGACCGCTTGCTTCGTAGGCAGGGTCACTACCAACTAGGCCAGCGCGTCGTCGATGAATTTTCCCAGCGTAGAAAGGCATTGAAATTTAGTAAGAAATATCACTTTATTTCCAAAACGATCACAAAATGTAGCTTATATTAAGTGAGGATAAACATTATTATTTATAAAGTGTAAGTAAAGTGTAACTTTAACTAAGTAATCCGTGACCGTCATGATTGTGCGTTGTGTCTTGATTATCGAGTGCCAGGAGGCATTAATAAAATGACTTTCCAAAAATAAACCAATGTAAACAAGCTCACTAATAGCCACAGATCAATAAATAAATCGAGATGATATGATGTTAGGTAAATAAAATTTCAGATGGACGGATGTTGTCGGTCGGATATCAGTTGCAGATGGACATTTCACCGGACGTATTTTTGCTACTCTGGAGTCTGTAGCTAATTTGCTACCGATAGTTTTTTACTGTAACTGTTTTAATTTCTTCAAGACATACCGATGCCAAATTTTCAATTCAACATCGTTCCAATTTACAAGATATATACTTTGTTTTTATTTCAAATATCGATATATTTAGTTCCAACCATTATAGCAACCGCTTTGTCACTCTTTGTCCATATTATACGTATGTAGGTAAACAAGCGTAGGTATACATATTACTACATAGTATAAAACAAAGTCGCTTTCCCTGTCCCTATGTCCCTTTGTATGCTTAAATCTTTAAAACTACGCAACGGATTTTGATGCGGTTTTTTTTAATAGATAGAGTGATTCAAGAGGAAGGTTTTTATCTATAATAAGTTCTGGATATTGTACGGGTGTTACAGAAAACTCACACAAACCGAAGCGAAGCGAGGGCGGGTCGCTAGTATTATATAAGGGCATCAACAAGTTTCTTATATAAATATTTTGGTTAATTTTCTGCTATTTTATTTGGGTTCCTGGAGCTGCGAGCAACTTACGTATTGACCCTTTGTCAAATGAATGGGATGGTTGATTGTTTTTGTTTTTAAGTACAAAGTTTATTCATCCAGTCAAAAAGTCGTACAGGCTATCAATCCAGCTACCAGTTCAGCACTTGTGTGTGTATCTTCTTCTTTATAGATAGGAACGCGCGCGCCGCGCCGGTCGACGCGTTGTCGTACGATACCAAACCACGTGCGTCAACTGTTCGTATAAACATTAAGCACATAAGTAATACATATTATGATATGTGGGCGTAGGTACAAACAAACAACAATGCTATCAATGGCCTGTTTGCAAGATCATCTCCAAGAAACTCCGATAATCTGAGTACTGCAATGATAAACTTCAGCCTCTAATTGACGTAGGATTTCCTATTATTAACTTCTCTTCTCTTGTTAGTATGTGATTACACATACGTAACAATTTAAGTTATCTGGAGGACGTACTTGGTTCGCCTTTGTTATGTTGCTCGTTCATTTTCTTTAGTGATCTTGGGATATCTAACGCTCGGAGTATGCGTGACGTCGACGTCTTGCGTCCGTCCGATTACAATTTGGTTTTTGGCTCGCGATGCCAAAACGTCCGAGAAAGTGCAAGATATATTTAGAATTTTGTTCTTATACATACAAACAAGAACGTACGATTAATTAGAAATATTCGACCTTGTGACTTTCAGACTGCTTGAAGTTTTATAGTTGTTATTTCGCTGGTATAAGAATATTGTTAGTGTTTATGGCATAAGGTTATATTATAAAGCGTGGCGTAAATAATGAATGCCTAAAAATAAAGAAGGCATTGAACAAGGTTTAAAACGGTTTCTACTTAATGGATTGGAACAAACAAACGTCCATTTACGGTGGGAATTAAAATGATTTTTTATGTCTCTTTTATTAGATACATGTACCTAGTACCTACTCTGTTCACACGATCTGTTTCTTTTCTTAACTGTTTGGAAACTTATTGATGTTTTGTGGGTAGGTACTTTAGTTAGCATGAATTCAGCCTCTCGAGATACACAATCCCTCTAACCGTATTGTCAGTGACATGGAAGAATATATCTGTGTGTGCTCACACGTGTGGGCTTTCACGGATGCTGGCGAACACAACGTACATCTTCAATTAATTCGATCTAAAGAAAAGAGCTCTTTTAGGCAAAGGTCAGTATTTTCATAAAATAAAAGACGTCCTATTAAATAAATTGTAGGCAGACAAACACCTTTTGTTCATATTGAGCACAGTAGGTACAGGTGCACCCTACATACATAATATCGTTGTAGTCGTTAAGATCTGGACAAGATTGCTATAAAATATCTTCAAATTTAATTTAAAGTACGTTAAATACATGATATATTAATGCATAAAAAAACAGCACTTGTATCACCTATACTAGGTATAGTTCTATTCTATACAAATATTATTAATGTGATAGTCTGTCTGTCTGTTGGTTGGTAACGCTTTCACGGGTAAACCGCTGAATCGACCTCAATGAATTTTTGTATGGGGATAAGTAGAACCCCGAAGGAAGGGTTCTTCTTGTTCGCGAGTAGCCACAACTGCTCCTACGCACGCGGACGGAGTCGCGGGCAACAGTTAGTTGGAAGTATATGTCTAAATGTTTACCCGTTGACGTATACATAGACTAGTCATTTGCGTGCGACCTTGTAAAGGTCTATTGATCTAATTCATTCTTTGAATCAATATTGATTACCTAAATGTTCCTAGTAACTCTGTTATCATGGCCGCGTCTGGATCGTTCCGTCGATTTGTGTCATCTGTCAATATTGATCGGCTAACAAGCATCATGCGATCCGTCGGAAAAATATTCTGTTTATCACCTGCCCATTACGCACTTAGCACACACATTTCTATTTGTCATTTATTTTAGAGGGTTGTCAATGTGTTGTGTTGAAGGCTTTGGTTACGTTACGACTACATATACGTTACTAAAAGCCGGTCAGGGAACTTGTTCTTTTTACTTACAATGATTTTTCATACAACATTTGATCTTGTACCCATTATCCTATCATATACTATTAAACGAGCAACATTTGTTTATACATATTTGTTATCATATTCTCGAAACCGGCAACGAATTCGATGTCATCTTCGGCGAACTTGGTTTTCAAACCGAGCAACGATCGCTCTTCCAGGTACTTTATCTTTATATGAACAATATTTATTAATGTATTGGTTCGATTGTTCCGAGTTTGTAATCGCTTTCTCGAAAAGTCCCTAATGATTTTGATGAAAATTTTGGGATCAACGATTTTGAAGAAATCGATCTGTCAATCTTTTATGAAACTCTGTTTCAACCCGAGCGACGCACGGTCTCACAGCCACTATTTATTTTACAATTCCCAACGTTCTCCCTTTACAAGACCTCATTTAAAAAAATTGCCCGCAAGGCCGGCGGTGTGCGTCGTGTTGCGTACGTGCTCGGCTGAACGCAGGTCTGTTTACCGCCGCGTAATCTCTGCCCGATGCGTTGGTACTTGGTACCCACCAGAAGGCCAATTTAAAGTTGCTCGACCCCGACAATTCATTACTACAGCAAAGCAATCATTCTATCCCGCTCAGTAACATCTTAAACGAGCGAGACGCACGTAAAATCTATGGTTATGTTTTAGGTTACGCTCGATACTTGTCCAAAACAGAACTTGGGAGCTCTAATCGCTTTAGTTATTTGTTTGTGGGCGTTATTAATAGTGTTCAATAATTCTACTTTTAAACGCAGGTGGTTTGACTATTTCTTCGTCCTTTAAGAGGTTTTACGTCGTAATAAGAACCTGATCCCATATCGACAAAAAAATTGACGCGTAGACCCAACAACGTAGTGATTCTTCTTTGATTTTTCATTTCTTGTTTCTTATTCTGGTTGTTTCTCGAATATTCTCTCCTCGTCCTCTTGAGTTTAGCTAAATGTTGAAGTAAGTAAGTTAAAAAAGATGAGATTATATAAGAAATAGTTAGTCATTGATATAAGAAATAGTTAGTCGACCATCGTCTAGCAGTTTGAATATTTTTTGGTGTTTAATAGACAATCTAGTTCATGTCTACATGAACTAAGACTTTATCTGTTGCTCCCAATAAAGTGAAGCTCCCGTGTGAAGTGTCACAAATTATACATACTCAAGTAACTTAGGGTTGAAACTTGATTTGAATGTAAACTGCAGATCCCGTTCTTCATTCACCTTCGCGAATTAAGGGATGTTATGTAAGGGGGTCGTTGGCCTCGTTACTAGGAGGGCAAAGACCTCTGACGGTCGTCAGCTGTTGCACACAGTTACAGCAGTAGGTGTGACCTAGTTTGCACACATTGACAGCCATGTTGTTTATATCCGTGGCGTCAACAAACTAAATTACATAAGCGTTTACCTTGTAACTACCACCGCTCATTAGTGCTCATTCGATTTATTTTTGCATTTGTAACTCTAAGCATAAAAGATAAAAAGATAAAAAGATAAAAGAAATTTATTTAGTAAGTAGGCCGCTCGGGCACTTTTACACGTCAAGATACTACCAGCGCTTCCCAAGAGGAGACCACTGCTGAGAAGAAACGCCGCAAGAAACTCAGCAGTCAGTCATTTTTTAAACTTATTTCATATTGCATATTACAATGGTATGTACAACTTAATCTAGCATTATATAAAGCTACAAGTATTAAATTAAATATAATATCAAATAACAGTAGTTCAGCAGTTCAGCAGGAAAACATGCCAAAAATCTTACGGGAGAGAAAGATAGAAAAGAATAAAATAAAATAACTACAACTACCTACTTATATATGTGTATATGAGATGGTGCAAGATGACCACATAAAAGTTTCGATATGTTTTCCTGCATCAACGGTGTCCCCCAGACAAGAAAAAGCAGGATAAAGCCTTTGCATTTGAACAAATGACTATTGACTAAGTTTCGGGTGTATGCCATGCATTTTTGTCTGTTAGATAGTCCTCGACCCTATAATACGCTTTAGACATTAACGACCTTTTCAAATATTTTTTAAGTGCTGGAAAGGGTAACTTTAAAACTACTTCAGGTAATTTATTATAGAAATGAATGCATTGACCAACAAATGATTTATATACTTTACGGACACGGAATTTTCGAATAGCTATTTTATTTTTATTTCTAGTATTTAAATTATGTATATCTGAGTTTTTGGTGAACGAATCTAAATTCTTAATAACATAAATAATATTCTCGTAAATAAATTGAGACCCTACAGTTAAGATATTAGTTTCTTTAAAAAGTTCTCTTAATGAGTCACGGGAATTTAAATTATAAATAGAACGAATGGCCCTTTTTTGTAACACAAATATAGTTTGTATGTCAGCTGCCTTACCCCAAACCAGAATACCATAAGACATAACACTATGAAAATAACTATAATAAACTAAGCGAGCTGTCTCAACATTAGTTAGTTGTCTAATTTTCCTAACGGCGTAAGCTGCCGAACTTAGTTTACCTGCTAGTGCAGCTATGTGGGGACTCCATTGCAAATTTTTATCTATTGTTATGCCTAGGAAAACCGCCCTATCTACCATTAGCAAACACTCGTTATTTAGAAAAATACTAGAATCTACCGGTTTAACATTAGGCAAAGCGAACCTAACACATTTAGTTTTCTTGGCATTTAGTAGCAAGTTGTTACTAATAAACCAATTATGTACTTTAACTAGAGTGGCGTTTATCCTACTGTAGTCTACGGTTTTTCTATCTACCTTGAAAATTAGTGAAGTATCATCAGCAAAAAGTACAATATCGCAAAGTTCATCTACTATTGGTGGTAAGTCATTTATGTAAACCAAAAATAAAAAAGGACCTAAAATAGAGCCTTGAGGCACACCTATTTTCACTGTAGCTCCAACAGATTGCGTTTTGTTTACAACAACTGTTTGAGTTCTATCACTTAGATAAGAAGACATAAGGCTTAAAGCTTTATTGGACAATCCATAATGTTCTAATTTTAAAATAAGGGTCATATGTTCCACGCAATCAAAAGCTTTAGAAAGATCACAAAATATTCCTATTGCGTCGCAAGATGTTCCCCAACTGTTATACCACGTGTCCCAAAACTCAACGATAAGCCGGCACCAGAGGATGGAGCTGCTTATGATTAGTCGAGAAAAAATAAGGAAAAAAATATATCTTTTCCTTATTTTTTCTCGACTACTCATAAGCAGCTTATAAAGAAACTATCATCAAATCCACCAGAAAAAAATGTTAAACTTCTAGAACAATTCATTCCAATGACCCGCGGAATCCACTAAGATCACCTGAGTGGATCACCCAGGTGATTATATTGGACGAATTTGTCTTATAAGATCCCCCAGGTGATTCAACCGGAAGCTATGTCCAGGAGGATCCCCTAGGTGATTTTAGTGGACAGATATATATCCACTGGGATCCCCCAGAAAACAATATGACTTCGCAAGTGATTCTAGTTGACAAAAATGTCCAATAAGATCATCTGGGTGATTCAATTGGATTACGTTGTACATTACGATCACCCAGGTGATTTAAATGGACTGCTACATCCAGAACGATCACTCAGGTGATTCAAATGGACATAAACATCTAGCACGCTCCCTTGGGTGATTTTTGTGGACTACTACGTTCAGTAGGATCAACCAGGTGATCTCAGTGGATATATTTGTTCGCTAAAATCACCTGGGTGATCTTGCTGGACATTTCTAGGAATAGGGATGTTGACTCATTGAACATTAAACTTCACTATACACTCTAATTATATTTTGATTGAAAAACTGAAAATTATCATAACTAAGAGGAAATATTAAAATTAAAATAACTACCATGTAATCGAAAAAAATATGGTTACAGAGTCTAGTGGTGGTTGGCAGTTAGTAAGCAAATTTAAAAAGTTAGAGCAGCGGCCTTAAATGTTTTTCCTTAGGGTATTCATACATTACTTCTTGGCCTAGGCCATGAAGTGATGTAGGGAGCCACAAACAAGAAACTTTATGTCTTCAATTCGTGACATTAACGTATACATTTCCGAGCATGTTTGAGAAAATAAAATTATGTTGTGCCTTTACAATCGAATTTTATTTAAGGATAAACTACACTACTTACTTATTTAATACTTTTCAATAATATTAACAACTTCAACCCAAAAAGTTTCCATATCTTGGGGTGATATTTGCATTACCATTTTTCTTAGGTGTGATGTTTGGCTATTGCATGTGCAATTTAATTCACCTTTTGACCATCCAATTTGCATGTTAGTGCAACCCAGGTGATTTTAGCGAACAAATATATCCACTGAGATCACCTGGTTGATCCTACTGAACGTATAGTCCACAAAAATCACCCAAGGGAGCGTGCTAGATGTTTATGTCCATTTGAATCACCTGAGTGATCGTTCTGGATGTAGCAGTCCATTTAAATCACCTGGGTGATCGTAATGTACAACGTAATCCAATTGAATCACCCAGATGATCTTATTGGACATTTTTGTCAACTAGAATCACTTGCGAAGTCATATTGTTTTCTGGGGGATCCCAGTGGATATATATCTGTCCACTAAAATCACCTAGGGGATCCTCCTGGACATAGCGTCCGGTTGAATCACCTGGGGGATCTTATAAGACAAATTCGTCCAATATAAGCACCTGGGTGATCCACTCAGGTGATCTTAGTGGATGCCGCGCAATGACCGAGATACCAACAGTTTAATATCATTTGTACGGCGCGTTTACTTGTTGTAAAAGTAGAATATTGACAGCTAAAGATTGTTAAGTCTATCTGTGATTCTTATATTCCTACCCCCTTACTAATAAACGTTGAGTAACGGTGGTATAGCTATACAATGTTTTGTCCTTATCTGTTTAATTCAAATGACACAATGATAGATACGGACAAAACATTGTATAGCTATACCACCGTTACTCAACGTTTATTAGTAAGGGGGATAAGGTTTAAGCGATGAAACTCAAGGTTTAGTGAGATAAAAAAGACGTTTAAGTGCGGCTTTGGATATTATTCCCAGGATACCTCCTTATTTGTCTTCTGTCCCTGTGTTAATTGACGTTTTACAATTAGTGAGGCTTCACACAAAATGTCCTCGAGGGGAGTGTTACTTAGACTTTGAGGGTATAGGAGTCCTTTGACAAATACTTAATCGTACCTTTAATTACATGCCTCGCAATTATTAATGTATAGCGAATTAGGGATATATTCCTGACGATTTAAAAAACGAACAAATTATAGGTTACCTATAACAAGATTAGAGTAATGATGAAAGGGTAACGTATACAAAATCTTCACTCGCGTTTTACACAATATTTCATCGAACGTAAGAAATGAGGTTAAGTAAATAAATGACGAAAAATTCTGGTTTATTGTATACAAGTATGACGGTGTACCTTCGCGCAAGCAACCAATTTATCTTCTTTTGACGGTTTATATAGAAAAAACGTTCATCTGGTATCTATGATACATTGTTCTCACGTGTTACGTTATGCGTTGGTTTAAGGTGAATAACGCGTTCGTAAAATAATGACTCATCATCAACATCAGCTTTGGCGATTTTAAGTTTGATCCCACTCCTGATTTAAAAGGATTACTAAACGGCATTCTGTGAATAGTAAGTGTTGTTACCTAGATTGTTTTCAGTAGTAAATAAGCAATAGCTAATTATCCTGCTCCGTGACCGTAGTCAATATGCGTGGTTTATGATTTAATTTTAATTAATTATCGTGTCGATGTCGAATAGTCATTGTTTACAAGTTACAACAAAATTACACTGTCACCCTTTGAGTCGACATTTTACATAGATGACTTTATAATATACGCACTGTATTGACGTATTTTTTTGTTTTGTCATGTGAATTAGAAACCGTCGCTCGGCGTAAACATTTGCGATATTTTGTACGTTATGCTATTCTGAAGTAAAAACAACGCGTTGTCACATCGGGACCGACTCAACATAACATGTGATAGATACCTGTATTTAAAGTAGGTTAGAGTAGGTGTCGAAGATATGGACCAAGGTACTGTTGGTATTGGACAGTGCCGACATGCCGCAAGGCTACAATTTTATTCACCGTTGCTATGAGCCCCCGTACGACTCTGTTATCTATTGTTTACATTTCATGAATGTGGAAATGAATTACTGCGCAATAAGCTATCTTATCATTGGCTGAAATATTAACTAGTGTTTTTCAACGCACAATTTTTATTTTATTTTAGGTTACTCTCATTTGTTTGAATTACGTAACGGTCTAGGTACAAGTTTATATCTCGAATCTGGTTTGCGAATCGAGTTTTTCAAGGTCGACTATGTTTTGCCTCGGATATGTTGTTTTTATAATCTCAACTTTATGGAAAACGTGACTAAATACACATACTACATAAAAGTCAACACTTCGAAATAGTTTCTAGATTGCGTTGTTTTTCATTATTTTCATTTTGTTCTCGATTTTATATAATGCGGTAACTATTATATATATTAAGTCACCTGATTGGTTACATTATATCATAAATTATGTTATGAACTAGTAATATCTATCACTTATCAGTGCTTACATGATAATAGAACGGTATTAGGCTGACACTCACAGAGTTGTGTAATGTGAATGTATTTTTATACTACTACTAACATTACCTACTAACTAATCATTTTCCTTTGTATAATAACTTATGTAACAATGCACTTAACTTTACATAAACAGTCCCTTTTTATTCAAGAAGTTCAGTAAGAATTTATACTTCTCCAAATATGTGGCGTAAAAGCTCTACGTACTTACATCAGCATAGCACAAAGAGGATTTTAAATATAGCGCGACCTTGACTCTTAAATTGTACATCGGAGCCATTAGGCACCTCTGCCCGAGCATGTTTTCCATCAGCAAATGCCATAAACTGTATCTGGTGTTTAATGGCCGTTTGCATATAGCACCATCCATCAGAGTAAAGTTTTAAAATTAAAATTATTATACTTTGAATTTTGTGATTCTGTCATTACTAATTGTAGGTAAATTTTAGGGGTTACCTTTGTTTCGGCGAAATATGTTTGCCAAATGTATCGTTTCCCAACCGGTTCATTTGCCAACCCGCTTCGTTTTCTGTAACCGTAAATATTTCAGTATGTTATAAAAAGTAACCTAACCTAACCTAACCTGTAGGGTTCTACACGATGGTACTAAAATAAATCCTGAAAAAAAAATATAACATTGGGTTGGCAAATGAAAAAGTTGGGAAACGATACATTTGGGAAACATATTTTTGCCTAACGGCAGGCTCCCACATTTTAGTGGTTGTAGGTTGTAGAAACTAAGGACCTAAGGGCACGATCCGTCTGGATTGGTATTGAGAACAGCCCTACGCTCCGCAATCTGGCGGGGTCACAACGATGTTTGCGGCGTAGCGGGGCCGCAGAGGAAGAGGAGTTCCAGGATTCCAGTACGCCTATCCTCTGCGGCCAAAACGTGTGGACCTACGGGTTCCCTGAATTATCCCGGGGCGCTCTTTCAATTTCGGAGTCTCCCTTTCATTTTCCCAGCTATAACGATCCGTCCAGATAGCTTCCCATAATTTCCCTTCAACTTATTGCCAAACAGCAATTATTGAGATTGCAGATGTCTTTAGGTCTGTGATCCTACTTGCCATCGGGTGACGTGCGTGCTGACTTGCTTTTCATGCCACGAGAAGAACACCGATGTTAGTATTGTCCTTTGTTTCAAAATCTTTGCGCCACCAGAGTACACAACCTTGTTGATTACGAGAGTACACGCGTCGAGGTATACATTTAAATCCTAAGACAGTCCAGCAATTAATAAGTGATTTCAATACGAATGCCGTTAAATGTCGATAAATAACTTGATGTACGAACGTGTTCAAGCTGTGATATTGAATTGCTAATGAACTAATAACACGAACACGACCAGAGTTAACCCTATATCAGAATAACATGACATGGATAAGCAGGTCATGGATGGTTAACGGGTACTGGTAATTACTTATAATATGGAATATGTTGCGTACGTGATTACATACCTATAGTTGCATGCATAGGGGAAGGATGGTAAATGTGACTTAATGCTAAAAGTTTTGTTTACAATTTAGATTGTGAAAGTAAAAGGCATTGAGAATGAATAAAAGTATCGGGAATCGCTCCACTAACTGTGGTACTTACAATTACTTAGGTGCGCATCGCGCATGTAGTACTTGTGCAGACTAGAGCAATGGCGTTGCGGCGCGGGCATCCTGCGAACTCACTTAGTTTTGTAGGAAGCTAGGCACAGGGTTGACGCAGATGTGTTTTTTTTTTTCGTG
This sequence comes from Acleris sparsana, assembly GCA_923062465.1. Taxonomy (NCBI): domain Eukaryota; kingdom Metazoa; phylum Arthropoda; class Insecta; order Lepidoptera; family Tortricidae; genus Acleris; species Acleris sparsana. Next base: position 4,789,773 of record OV281288.1, read on the forward strand.
AATGTTTTTTTTTCCGAAATTCTTTACAACGTAGGTATCTAATTATAATGGCGCACACAAATTGTTCTGTGTACGGTTGTTTATACACACCGAAATGTAACAAGGATTTAAAATTCCATAGATTTCCACGAGACGCGAGGTAAGTTTTTCCCACAAAGGTAATATGTATTATGTACCTTACGATTTATAGATTTAACCATTATTATCATATTCATTTTTAGATTCATTTTGGTGGCAATATGTGGTATTGTGTCAAATACTAATCATTTGTTTATATTATTGGCCATTTCCAAGAAGTATACAACCAGTGGGGAAAACATAGATAGTGATGATCCTCTAGATTTTCGTTTTTAATTTATCAGTTTACTTATTGTATTTGATATTTGTCTTTCCAGGTGCAAGTTATGGATAGAAGCTTGTCAAAGACCAGACTTGAGGGACAAAAACAAATCAATTATATAACATGCACGTATGTAGCCTACACTTTGACACATACATACATTGGTACATGAAAAGAAAATTAAAAAGCGCTGCTATTCCTATATTGAACTTACCAGCTGCCTCATTGCATCCCATGAGTACCCAAACCGGAGCTCCAAGTATAAAGGCCAGGGAAGATTTGCATAGCAGAGGTGATCAAAACCAGACAGACGTTACAGCGGTAGGCGTACCGGTTGAGCCAACCACTTGTGCCCAAACATCGCAGACTACAGAAACATTGACAGATCATGCCCCAAGAAAGAGAAATCTTCAAGAAGAAATCAGAAGTTGTGTCAAAAAGTTGAGGATAATGGAGAAGGCTAATGCAAAAGAAATTACCCGTGAACAGTTCTTACAAGGATGTGATAAGTTCTTATCACCGGATCTAAGTAAAATTGCCAAAGTATTTGTTAATAAATCAAGTGAGACGGAAAAATAGAACTATTATAATTATAATCATTCTTGGGATTGTGAAGGAATAAACATAAAGTCATAGCAGTGCATTTCCAAAGCAAGATATTTTTCTTAAAATGGTAATTTTTTCAGTCCATTGTTTTATTATCCACTCGAGGACGCCCGCGACTTCATACTCGTTGAATTAGTTTTCCTAATTCAACGCGTATGAAGCTACTCTATTTTAACCCCTTGAATTCCCAAAAATCCTATCTTAGTGCTCACTTACATCGTGTAAGGAACCCCTGTACCAATTTCAAGTACAGTAGTTTCGGCTGTGCGTTCATATCTAAGTCAGTGAGTCAGGTTTGCCTTTTATATATATATATATATATAGATTTTGTGACAACCCATGCATATCTGCGTTTGTAAGGCAAGTAAGTGGTCGTCGTTAAATTGACAGACGCGTCTGTCGATGTATAATCGTATATTTTATGATTGTACATGCAGAAACAAGTCATTCAAACGGACAAAGAGGGCATTATAATATTAGTAAACAGCGCACTGTGTTTCGTCTAGAACAAGCCAGGTGGACAATATTTTTTTTTTATGTTTTTGGGTTGGGTTAGTTCGATTAATGATCATTTTAATTTATTTTGTTATATTTTCATGAAATTAGGTATATTTATTAGAAAAATGTTTTTTTACTAAATAAACTTTTATTTTGCATATAAAATAATAACAAAATTACACATAAACATAATCAATTTACTTACTTCAAAATTATATACACGAAAAAAACAATAAAACAGAAAAAGAAATAGGGTAAAGTCACCAGTGGTCAGCCAGAGACCTGTAGTCGGCCTCTGCCTATACTTTGTATGAGTGGGAAGAGTACGAAAGATATATTTCCCACTCTTCGCACTCATATACGGTCGGCTACTGGTCTCTGGCTGACCACTGGTGACTTTACCCTACCTTGTAAAGAAAACAAACGAATGACGTAGTCTTCTTTTGTTGATTTACATCAATCATCGTCATCATCATCGGATTCATCTGTTGTGTCCGAAAAATAGTAATTTTCTTCATTTTGTGGAAGTGCTCTAGGTACTACAGTGTGTCTAGGCTCAATAGTAGGAGCAACTAAAAGTTTTAACACTTCTGACGGCATTTTATCTACCTTTTTTTTGGGAATTTCCCGGAGACTATTGATTAAAGGATCAGATGTAACAAGCAACATGGATAATAGGTCTCTATTTGTGGCAATACGCGAACATTTTCTGGTGTTGTGTTCGCGAAATCTACGGCAATCTTTGTTTCTAGCCTCTTGGGCCTCTTCAGATAGCTGTCCAACTGGAAGAAGTGCAGTTTTGATTACCGCTGTACTGTGGATCAATATTTTATGAACAGTAGCAGGCATATAGTACCATGAATAGAGACTGAGATACAGTCGCCAAATTCCATTTGGTGGCAACTTTTGTGGAAAAACAGGCCAAAATGTTTTTAATCTTGGTTTCAATGTCTTCAGTAAGGTCACGTAATTCAAATTTTATCGACACGTAGCTATAGAGATGATCATTTCTTTCATTTTTCCTCTTTTGCATCCATTCTTCAAAAAGTTCCATCTTTGACACCGAAATCAGGTGTTCTGGAAAAATTAAAAATATATATGATGTACTATTTAGAGGGGGATAAAAAGTATACAAAAGTAAATAAGAGAAATGAGGCTAGACAATATATAAATTCCAGACGTGTGGAAAGGGGTGGAAGGTACTTCCGCCTTCATCGAAGTTGAAAAACTTGGAAAAATGGTTTCGTATTTCGACATGTTTTTAAGTTTATTTTTTCCGTATTTGCAATTAATATTAAGACTTATGTAAATGAAATACATATAGGACTTACCCTCGTATAAATGATCCATCACTAATACTTTTAATAAAATAACGTATAATCACAAGAGAAGTTGATGAAAGTGACACACAAATGCAACTAATTAAATAGTGTGATTAGACTTACATCATTATCTGACTTTATCACTCTGACATGACATGACATCAGAAAGTTATTCATAAACAATTAGTCAATATGGAGGTTTAAACATGTTATTTATCTTACCTGATTACTCATAAGACGAAATTCAATAATGACTTTTGTCCACCTGGCTTGTTCTAGACGTAACACAGTGCAGCGGTTTAAAAGGGAAGAAGCTAAAGATTGAAGTGTAGGTGCATTAGTGCCAGACTCTGCTAAAGAGCTCTTCCTGTCCTGTCTGCCGGTTGATTTAGTACGCATTCTGTAAAACAATACTGATGTTTGTCGGACATTACCTTTTGTTGCTAAGCCACATAATTGATAAGTGACTTAGTTACCAAACATGGCTTGTGCGTGGGAGTCGATAATTAACTTTAGGCGAATAGAAGGTCAGCCTTTCAGACTTATTAAGAAATGGGCTTCTGCTGATTTTGTTTGTTCAGGCGATGTAAGTCGCTTACGGTATTACGTGTCATGTCATGTAAGCACATTGTTTTGTGTTGTGTCGTTATTCCTGCCATCTGCTAGGTCCCTCCTAGTCGGTGTACGATAGAAGTATATCTGTTGTTGTAGACCATTGCCCGATGGTCGACGACATACTATAGTGCTGGAGACGCATGGACAGTTTGGTGTGAGAAAGAAAAGCGCAATGACCTGCAGTGGGTTAATATAGAATGATTAGATGAAGTCTAAATAAATAAATAGTCTAGCTATGACACAAAATAACATAAGTGCTTGAGATAGTGTTTTATATTTTGAAAACTAGAGTAAGTATATATTAAAATACCACGCATCCGAATGTTATATTAGAAAGATTCTCACTGAATTGATAACAAAAACTTGTTTTGTAAGCTCAGTAGTGCGCATAGCGTCGATAAAACCTTTTTGTCAGACGTGTCCTTTTCCAAATGTTATGGTTCTCGTGATAAGTTGTTATTTCTGTGGTTGGTTGTGTAACAGCTATGTTTTCGTCTGGCCTTTAATGTTTACATTTTCACTATCAGACTTGTGCGTAGGCTCCAGGTTATCGTACCACATCCATCTTATTTATTATTTAACTAGATAAATGGATGTCAGATTAAATGAATTCCGTAAAGGTATATTAATTTTCTTTTTTGTGCCTTTTGTTTTCTGTTATTGTCCAAACCGAACTGTATTTGTTGGAATTGGAATAGATAAGGATTTCCTTAATTATTAATATCGAGTTGCAGCAAAAAGTAGGTTTATTATTATCACTACTAAAGCAAGACGGATAACAGGTATAGACATACAATATCAATGTTGATGAATTTGCAAAAAGAACCTGTTTTCAATCTACTTATGTTAATACAATACTACATTAAATAAATCTTGAAGATATAGCTGCTTGATTAATCTGTATAAGATTCGAAATCAAGGCTTGATTTACGGAAGGAACTATAACAATATTCTATTTAGGAACTCAGAATTCAGAGCAAGTTAACATTAGTTGAGTAGGTAATATGGAACTTTCCACACGAAATTTGTTTGGTTGTACTTACCTCACTTGGTTGTATGCATTGATGACATCATGGCGTGTAAGGCTCCTACTAATGTGGTTAAACTGGTTATTTGACTCACTATTAAGACATGAGACACATGACGCGTCTCGACTGCCGGGTAACTATCTTCCCACACGAGAAAAAGAGACGCGTGTAAGTCGCCAAATATGTTATACTCTTTTGCAACATGACACTAATGAACAACTTCACGTTTTTCTAATACTGAGAGACACCATTACTTAGTGCTTCTGCAAATAGTGAATACTGAATGGTACGGGGATTTGGGATTGGTTTTAGGGTGTTACTATCTTAATATTTTAGAAAAACGAGCCGTTGAACAGTGTTGACAATTTAATAACAAGGTCGGTGTGTAAACATTCTAAGGTAAGGACTTCTGCGCTACCCGAACGAGCGTAAATATTCCAAGTAGCCCGATTCGAAATATATTGATTGATCAATTTAAAAGCATTGTTATAAATCGAAATACATTAATTACAATTAACGGTTCTCCGGGACCTGCGAAGCTAGTGCTGTGTTCGATCCTCGACAGACTGCAACATTTGTGTGATTCTCTATGTATTATTCCTCTACCTGTATATATATCCTTGTCTAGTATCCACTGTAGAGCAGTACTACCTCTAGTAACAACTTTATAGAGCTTAGATTTGAAATAAATAATTTGTGTTTACATAATTATCCCCTAATATTAGTTTATTATTTATTTTATCCAAATTTCTGAATCGTCACCTTTGCGGTTAATTGACTTGTCAAATGTTAATCTCCACTCCATATCATTTTTCACTGTCAATCGTGACGGAGTACAACGAACCCGGTGTTATTGGCATACAACAGATAAAAATGGTGATGTTTTTGGGAATCTGAATTGCCAATAGCACTGTCCTTGACCACGGATTGGAACGTGGAAGTTTGCAGGTGTAATAAACCACTGTCAATCGTAAATAGACAAATTTCTAATGCAATGTTACCTTAGAGGAGATAAATGTTCTATGTAGGTAAATATCGGCTCTACTTGTAGGTTCTAGTGCACGTAGTCACGACTAGCGCTAAGTCCAAGTTACGTAGCGTAGTTTTAATTCATTTATTTAAATTATTAACTGTAATGAACTAAATGTCAACAAAAAACCAAGTGATATAAACGTTCGTCATTAAAAGCAGAAGGCAGATGAGACAAAGTTTGAAAAACAGTTATGATTGGCGGTTTAGCTGTTTAAGATAACAACATAATTTGGTTTCTTTACATTTAGTTAATAATTAAACAAATGTCGTCTAGATTAGGTAGTTCAGTTGTACAGCTCGTCGTCGTACAGATCGTCATGCTCTTGTCCTTAAGGAGAAAGTCAGGTTTCCAACTCTTTTTCCCGAAATGAACGGTCCTTTGCATTGCAACTCACGTGGCACCACACTTCATTCCAGTACCGATGCTTTATTTGTCAAAAATATTATTTTTGAAATACTTACTCTTATCTCTAACTTAGGTACTATCGAACCAACGGAACCCTGACCCACCATAGAACCTTGTCACAGTGATTGACGTTAGGACTGTCATACGAAGCTATACGACAATCGTACGTCAATCATTGTGACAAGGTTCCATGGTGGGTCAGGGTTCCGTTGGTTCGATAGTACTTGCCTTATCATTTGCAATCGGTCAAACTTGGAAGAGGTTACATGATTTACTCTGAGTACGTGTCTACTGCTACATCAAACTGCAATTCAATGTTCATAGATACATCGTGTTAAACTGTTGGCGATATTGCTTGATATTGCTTTTCTATATCGGTAAGAAAACCGATAAGTGCATTTCATTTGCTAGTTCTTGCCTTAGGTTAGTAAGTAACATGCGCGTTAAATGGGTAAATCGTGTTAACCGCATTCAGTAGATATAGTGGGGGTTTATCTCTCACGCTTTAAGTGTCAGACCACTGTTCTGCGGTTACCCGTACGGCGTACACATGACGCGACCCTAATTTATTAATTAAATGTATTGAGCTTACAACCGCTTCTGAAGATCACGCATCAAGTTACTAGGTGGTTAAGTACTTGCGTCTCGAGCTCGACTGGCATAAGTGCCTAGTATTTGTTTTTGTTTAATTAACTTGCGTGCCAGTGAATAATCAATTCATAAACCTGTGTTGAATGAATAAGCGTTGTCCAACCGTTATTTAAATGGTAATAGACCAGCGTTTCTCGTCTAGAAATAAAACAATGTAATAATGTAATACCATGAAATCTTAGAAATGTTAGACCATTATGTTTTAGCGAGTGCTACCTATCTATCGCCTCTTAGGTCGTTTAGGCGATGGATGTGTTTTGAATGTGTTATTGCGTTAAAATGGAGTGATCTCAAAAGTAGTGTTTTTTATTGAGGTTGTCGACTTTGCGTTCACACTACCGCCCTGGGCCTCATATGTATTAAACATGCGTTAGAGCAGCGCAAAAAGTTTACATCAGCAAAGCAAATGTGGTTCCCTCAACCTTGGATCGGTTGACCATACCTATAATATAACATTATAAGGGGATAAAATAGAATTCTGATGGCTATTGTAAATTATTCCATGGCACCTCATGAAAGGCTTATGCGGAGTTATTTATCACGTAGGTTTTCTAAACAATTGCGCCGCAATTTTAGAATAGGTATTCGAGGTGTAGCGAAGTACTAAATGGTATTTGAAACGGTGAACATTTTGTGCGAGTTATGTATAGTACGAGTATATACAGTTATGTATGGTTGAAATATGTATTAGTAGGAGGATTAACAATTCAGAAATAAAAATAAATGATGGAATCAGCGTCAATTAAAGCCAACTCTGACACGCGATATAGACGCAGCCATACTTGGCCCACTAGGGGCTTAATATGGCTGCGTTTAGTGTTTGAAGAATTCAACTGTCATCTTTTTGCCTTCTTGTATCATGAACGACGTCCTTACAAGGTATGAATTAATAGTTTACATTCAATCTTTTACAATAACTGCATTAAAACTGGCCAGCGAGACTAATAATAATGTCCTTGATTGATACGCTACTACGTGTTGATATTTTGTCCTGTTCTCTCGCGTTTATTTTGTGTAAGTACATTATTCATCTCAATCTCAACTCATTGACCTTCTTTTAGTAGGGCAGTTTCATGTATAATACTTTTTTTTGCTTATTTGCCGTTTATTGTTTAAGATTCAAAGTTTTTCAGAAAGTGTTTATGCACGTTTTCGTTGTAACACCTTTGTTTTTGACATTTTAACCATATCATGTTATACGAGAATTACGTATGCCGAATATAAGTTCAGCAATTATTATGTATAAGCAAATCATCTACATAAAGCGTTGCCATATTATACCTAGTTAAGTACTTATTGTGGGAAAACCAATAATATATCCACTTAAGACAGTCAAAGTACCAAACTACCAACCAACCTAAATAGCTTACCAACTAAATTACTAAATGTTTGCGAGTCTAAGGGCTTCGTTGGGTAATTTCATTACGAAGATAGTATTATCTAAGCGAAGGTAATACCTATAAGGCTTATATATTCAACTGTTACGAATTAAGTTACTAAGCGCAAGCAGTCATTAATCTGAATTATTTGCACCTAAAGTGATTCACATTCTCACACTCTTATCACATTCTACCAAGTTTTATTGACGTAAAAACAAGTACGACCACGATATTTTATTTACCTGCAGATTTTAGAGATTGTCTACTAAATTTCTCAGCACACATAAAATTACGTAACATGGTAATCTTTTATTATGGTTGCTAAAGTCCTGATTTATTTATTGTATTGGGTTCATCATCATTGATGTCCTTTCGTAACAACTTTAAATTTTACAAAGGAGCCTACCTACTTACTCAGTTAACAAATGTAATGTCGAACTGCAAATCAAAAGATATTAAAATAAACGTCGACGATAGGAACCCCTAAAATGAGTCGAGACGAACGTGGTTATTTCTGGCCGTAATTTTACGTTTGAGTTTGGTATAACAATGATTTTGTCATTCCCAAATTTCCAAGTCCCCAAAATCTCCCTTTGTTCGTCAGGTGCAGGGCCGTTGTGGAATACGTGACGTGGCTCACGGAAACAGTCTACGATAAGCACAAAGGGAGAGTAAAAACTTTGGATCTTTGGGAATACCCCTGTGCACCCGGGTCCCAAGTACCTATACATTTATATTTAGAATATCCTATTAAAAACAGCTCTCTGCCTAAAAACATCTTTATTTCTAGTATACAGAGCTTGTTTTCGTTTGTTGCTTGCTAAGAAGGGGAAAACTGCTGTAAAAAATCTGAATATAACTGATTGTCAATGCTGGGATGTGCCTTTGCCTTTTTAATCAATCAATATCAAATGCGTAACTATAAAATACTTTTTTATCTGTTGCAGGGTATCTTCAACATGGATGAGGATGAAGACATTGTCAAAGTAATTCAAAAGTTTTTAAATACAGGTAAGACCACAAAAAAAATACAGGTACTTAACCAATTGACAAACAGAAATTAATTGCGGAACTCAAAAGTGTTAATCTATTTAAAAGCATACCAAACAAAGAACGGTTACAGGAGCTGATTATAGTTTTTTATCTAAATTCGTGACAAAGAAACTCTTTTGGAAACTGTGTTGCGCAACGCCTACCTGCCCTCACCCCAACCGTAATATGTTATGGGGATGCCCATGCGTAACGATGCTCGTAGCGTTGTACTATGCCTACCCCGTAGTAACCGTCGATTCCGGGAAAACGGAGAGTGACTCGATGAAATTAACGGTCGAAATTAGCACAGTATTGCAACAGATATCTGGCTTCGATGAAGCCCTAACGCAGAAACACTATACCGATTTTCGTAAGTTTGGCATTTGGGCATGAAACCTTAGCGACGACTTGTTTAATTATCAAAATCAGTGAGTGCAAACGTACTTAATCCTCAAAACGAAAGTCTGATTAGGATACCAACATGACATGTTTTTTTGAAGATAATGAGAAAAACTTAGGTCTAATCTATGTTGTGTTATCAAATGTTTGTAAAATAGTCATGAGACTTATTTTTCACGTTCGCTTGCTTATATAAAAATGGTCTTAAAGCATCGTTATGGCGCCTCTGCTGAATGTTAATATTATTAAATTAAAATGCAGCTATGTTGTGAAGCCTGATTATTACTGCGCCAAAGCAAAAATACACTTAAGGCTTCTTATTTATGTATTTTGGACTGGCTGTTGTAATGGTTAGGGTTATATTTTTGTTATTATCAGTCACGTAGGCTTGCAAAGGAGAGAGAAGATTGGCCAGGGTTTTTTTGAAGATAATGAGAAAAACTTAGGTCTAATCTATGTTGTGTTATCAAATGTTTGTAAAATAGTCATGAGACTTATTTTTCACGTTCGCTTGCTTATATAAAAATGGTCTTAAAGCATCATTATGGCGCCTCTGCTGAATGTTAATATTATTAAATTAAAATGCAGCTATGTTGTGAAGCCTGATTATTACTGCGCCAAAGCAAAAATACACTTAAGGCTTCTTATTTATGTATTTTGGACTGGCTGTTGTAATGGTTAGGGTTATATTTTTGTTATTATCAGTCACGTAGGCTTGCAAAGGAGAGAGAAGATTGGCCAGGGTTTACTTTGGAAAGGGATGGAATATAGAACGAGTTAGAAGAGTGCGGTGTTACTTGAGAGAGGGACGGGTGGGTGGCGTGACAACAAACATGGCGGCGTGGCTGCCGGTTGCCGGTTGGACCGGTTGGCCCGCACCACGTGCGTTCTGCGCCGGGCACCCGCTCCCGTAGCTTGTTTGTCAACAAACGTCCTGTGAAGGTCATTTGTAGGGAAGACAAAGGAATCCTATTGCATAACACCATAACCCCAACGTCGTGAAAGATTGAACAATACGGCATTACTGGGACAAAAGCAAGCGATCTAAATAATCGTTTCGGAACAAGATTTTATAAAGAAGTACGCATTAATGGGCGTATTTTATTGTAAACAACCAGTCCAGCCTAGGATGCATGATGAACGCTTGTAAGTATTGGATTGTATGATCAGTTAGGGTCATATCATATCGGTCATTGATGTCATCTAACATATAATATAACTAACACCATTACTTTTTCTGCATTCTTAATAGTTTTTCTGCATTCTTAATTCTTTCTTTCTAATTCTTATTAGTTACTAGAGCAGTCCTTACGTTTAAGACTTTGCCGCTTTTCTCTAATTTTGTGAATGATGTTCGTATATCCATTACTAACTGAAACAGTTTCCGCCTTCAGTAGTTGTATAGATGCGTTGTCTGTCTATCGGACCATCAGTCAGTATTGGAGATGTAAATACACTTATTTACCGATTTGCCCTTAATCATAAGAAACATAGCTAAATTAAATTTGTAACGGTTACGTGTCTTTTTCTTTTAGTATGATGCAATATGACTGCGCATATTGTTTTGATGAAAAATTACACGATGAATAATGCAGTCTACGTGTAGCGGCAATAATTATCCACGTTATCGGTTAACTTACATTGTTGCAATATTTTGAAAAAGGGCTTCGATGATGTTTAGTTACATTGTCATGTCATCATCAATATTTACGAATGTAGTAAGTAGCTCACCACTATATTTCAGGTGATGATGATGATTAAGCGGTTGAATCATGAAGTTACCTAGAAAGACCATATTCCGATATTCCCGACTGATGCAGTATATAGTGTATAAGTATATCCGTTACGAATGAACATGTAGTTTAAACTTGAGACTATTTTGAATGCACTGTTGTTGTTGTGTACAGTAAGAATTGGACAAACTCGCAGGGAGTTTCGCAGTTTGAATTAATGGTCGCTTCTATAAACAACATCTGGCCTGGTATCCTGGTAATAATAATGTTGAGCAGGAAGACGTAACTATCATACCTTACACTGACGATTCGGAGCATCTTGGTGAAAAAATAAACGTTAAAAAATATAAACACGTCAGCGGAGCGGTACGAGCGAGAACGCATGCGCGGATGAAGAGGGCACAACAACGACGCAGCGAGCGGGGCAGGGGCGCGGGGAGCGGGACGCCACACGCCGAACCGGCTCCGCGGCCCCAACCCACTCAATCAGAATCAGTTGGATTTCAGAACATCGGACGGGCGGGCGTGTATAGAATGGATCGCTAACTACATCAGCAGTTTTTTTTTAATTCCGCCTTCTATCAGTGTTTGTTTATACCTTTCGGCACACTATCCGCAAATCCTTCTCGATTGTGGTGCTTTAAATTTATTTCACCTTTGCATTTAATTTTTCTGTCGTTCCGATTTCACATCGAGAAGGCGGCCGCACAAGTTTGAAAGCGGCTTTTCAAGAGTAGTACGTCTACTCATAATTTTTCAATATTGCCGTGTCAACGCATCAAGCAGTCATCAAAATGGTGAAGAAAATCTCCGAGGAAAGTGTAGATAGCGGTAAGAGAAAAGTTTAATATTTTATGTTGTTTGTGTTAATTCTCCTAATTGACGGGAGACAGTGACTGTTTACTTAGTAATTGTGTTGATACAATCACCTGATTCGCCCGACCGGCTTTTGTGCCTAACTGCGTAGTTGAGCTGGCTGCTGTTGCTATAGCCATCATAGAACGGTCATATTGATCAAAATTAATGAATTCAGTACAGTTCAATGTTCAATTCATTGGCTAAGTCATCAAGACTTCATAAAAGTTTTAGCTCGGATATTAAAAGTAAATATACTTACCTAGTAAGTTTAAAAGTAATTTAAACCTGTGAATTAATTTTGATACAAGGTTTGTTTTATTTTCTAAAAATATTTATCATTACATGATAGTGATTCTAGTTGTTGAAGTGAATGGATTCATTACCTTTATCCACTACTCTGCTTTGTTTGTAGTTATTGTTGAATGATCAGCAGTATGATATCGTCCTTGTTGTTATTCATATTGGTGCAAATTAACTTTAAACAATGGCGTTGTGTCTTTTGGAATACGTTTCCTTTTGAACGAAAACTGTTTTAGGCCTACCCTTATTTTAGCAGCGTACTCTTATTGGCATCTTAGTCTTTGCTCGCCTTAGCACTGACCACAACCAATATCTACAAGTCTATCATTCAATGCAACTTTATTGCCTTTGAGTGCGACCGTGTTTATATTGCCCAGACAATTGGTTTTATTCGTTTTTCCGTTGTTGAGTAAGGTTAGTTGGTAGCTGTTAACTAAAGGATTGTTGTATAACTTTTATTCTTTAACAAAAAATAGATATACATGGTCATAAATGTATAGGCACAGAAGATACCTTTACTCACGATTTACAGGTGGATCGTTTGTGCTGTTCAGTTATTTAGCTGTTGCAAATGTCAAGGTTCATGACATGATCTACATGCGGACGTTGACCCTTAGGTGATTAGCGAAGTATAATTCTTTTTTCATAATACCGGCCACTTTGAAGCACTTATCAGTTAAGTTTCATCTACCGTCAAATCGCTAAAGAAAAAAACTTCCGTACAAGCCTACCGTTCAGGGTCGATATCTTTTTTGTGAAACTAATTAACACCTAGTTTTTGTGTTTACGCTAGCGCAGCGGTTCAAGATACGGGCACAGTATACCCCGGAAAATAATACTACTAGCTATCTGAAACTTCCAATTACGTTGTAAAGAGTCTTGCCCGCCTTTGGAGGCTCTTTGGAGGGGGATTTTTTGTTGTTTTGGGATCAGGATACCGATATCGCATCGTCGTTATCGTTTATATCGGTTTGGTTAGGTAAGACTTTTGATTACTTACAATATTTTTTTTTACTGCGACTGAAAGTACCATTTCGGTAAATTAAAATTTTCAGGAAGTGAGCGCAGAGCGTTTCAGTATATATTTATTTAAATGTTTTTTTTGTCAAAGTACTTCCATGTACAAGTCTTTATTTTTACCCTTGCCCTTGGAACCAGTTGACAACAAATCCGTAGAAATAGAGGCAATACTGTGTCCAATTCCAATCAAGATGTTCAATTATTTTCGGTGTTTCCACTTCTGATAACCTTTCATTGTTTTAACTCGCAAATCGAATTGGCTAGGAATGCGGTGAAAATTTAACGCAATCTCATTATTTTTTCTCTCTGTAGCGTTTTAACAACAATGTTTACCAAGCGTGACGCCAGCGTTCATTGTCAAGGTCACTCAATAAAACACCCAACATTTATTGCGTTGAATTTAACGTGTACTGCAGTACAAACTTTGTTTAACCAGGCGTTAATTTATTAGGGCGAGCAAGATTGCTGTTACGCCTTTTGGTGTTTCGTCCTACATGCGTCCTTAAACTTCCCCTATTCCCCTATGACACTATTAATACAATTTAGGATGAACTATTAAAGAATTAAAGGGGACGTTTACTCTCTCATAGTAGCATTTAAAGAACTTTATTTTTTAATTTTCACCGAGCTCGGAATGCTGTATGCCTATGCATTTAATTAGCATTTCAGTATTGTTGATTAGAGAGAGTCAGTCATTCGTGTCTATCAGCTGAGTTAAATCGAGTAACCTTGACCGTGACTGTTTCATGTTCCGGCGTAATATCCCCCTCCCCTTCACACTTCTATTGCGCGTTGCTACTGCAAATCGATTTTCGTTCAGAATGAAGTTGCACTGGGTTAGTTTAATATTAGACTCCTTCGCTCTGCTCTGCACCCGGTCGTATATCTAAATTTACTCCCCAAGTTTAAAACCGTAAAAGGTATTTACAAACGTGGATTTCGTCCCTAACTGCTGTTTTTATCTTTTTAAATACCTACTATGTCGCTTCAATATTTTGTCCTTATTGGGCATGGCTTGCGAGTTTGGTTTAAAATGCGTGTCTTGCTGACCAGTCCTACCTTTTATAGAGTCATGAAATGGCCATCCATATACATGGTTAGTATCATTTTAAGTAAGTAATATTATCTCTCTACGTATAAGCATGAGGGCTAAATCAGTAAGCAGTGAAAGTAGTTTGGTATGCAGAGTTGTTAGGTAGTTTGAAACGCCCTCACTGAAGTTTCACCAAGATACTACTATCTGATTGACTTCGGTACCGGCATTAGTTTATCAATGCCATTAATTTTGTAGCTCTATATAATCTGCTCTGTAATTACATTACATAGTAAATAACGCTTCATATTTCTTTCGTTTCTGGGATCTGTAAAACGGCATCGTTTCTGTGTTTGCATCTCATTAGAAAGCGATTGTTTCTAGCTGCTTAGGGTATACAATAAAAGTATAATTGGACTCCGTTCGGCAACCGAGAATGCATTCGGGACGGGGCCTGGCCAAGTCATATTAGAAAGTATAGAAATTTTTACACTGACGGCACTAATACTATATGTGACAATATTTTAGTTTACGGTGAATTTGAGTTTTATTTACGTAGAATGTGTATACAATTTCAATGGGAAATCGATTTACTTGGCATGTAGGTATGCTTAAAATCTAGGCTAGCATATCTCGCCTTAACGAATTACATTTTTCACGCATGTGACTCTTACTAAGCATAAACTTGAAGCAGCGCAAATTTACTAATCAGCTTTTTGCGGCGACTTCAATGAATAATTTTGCATATACATTACACACATTGATTTGCATAGAGACCAGGTTAGGTTACGTAACCATATTGGTGTACCGTTTGCGGCTTGATTAAGTCAATAAGTGAATTGGCATTTGTTTATGAATATGGGTACCGGAGCTCTAACGAAAAATAATAAAGATATCATCCATTTCAATTATTATTAGAACTAGATAACGATACTGGGTATTTATGAATGAAGGCAATGATCCAATAAATTTAATGAGCAAACATTTTTTTGTCGAACCACCGAATAGGTATAATATCTTTTTTAGGACTATATGAGTGTAGTCTTAAAAATGTGCGAATATCGCCTAATAGCTTTGCTGCCTTTGTTGTTTGGTGTTGCCAACAATAGACCGGCACGATTCCCGAAACAGTGGCCAATTAGTTAGTACAGATGTGTGTCGGTGCGTGTGTGAGGATTTAGGTACATAACAATCGCCACGTTGCGGGCCGGGTGCGCTGCGCTGCCACGTGGAGTCGCGTTGTCAGTGTTGTCACGCGACCGACACGCGATACTTGAGACCATCGATCCAATGGACCATACCACAATTACCACAAAGCCTATTTTGCATTCTCGATACGTAAACGCATATTTATGTCAAATGTCTTATTTAGGTATAACGAGTTTGGACTACTTTTAGTAAGTTAAACCAAATAAACCTCGTGATGATCGTACGATCAGAACATCTCAAGGTAAAATAGAAGAAGCTCAATCGAACAAAATTAAGATTAGGTATCTACGAGCCGAATGACGCAATTGAGAGATAAAAATAATATGATTGCTTTTTATGCTCAGCCGCCTCTGTCTATTGGTCTTGTCTAGGTAGGTATTTGAGTTCCTCCATAATACTGTATTATTTATTTGTAAACATAAGCTTTCTAAGCAGCAATATTATTTAATGTTGCTATTGAGTAGACAGGAAGGCTCCGTTAAAACCAGCGATCGTGTATGTGGGCGTGTCTCGATTGTTACAACTGCTCGCTATTGCGCGCTGGTTTCAGCCTAGTACGTCCTACGGTGACCTCATCGCATGTAATTGCTTGCTAAGTTTCGCTTTTATCACTAAACCACACGAACACTAATAACTGTATTATTCTACTTTGCTGGTTATTCTATAGTTGCAGGCATTACTCTGCTTCTTTAGCATTGTTATGGGCACATGCCTCTTAACTTTGCAGTTGTCTCTCGAAGCGAAGTTATCCCCATGCATATTCAATTTCCATTTTACGTTGTGCTTGTTGAACAATAGTACAGATAACTCCACCGCAGTCTTATCTGCAGTTCTAAATTAACTTACGATAAATTAGATCACCTGCCGTGTTCAAGGCTTTGTTAAGCTTTGTTATTGCGGTCGGCTAACATTTTACCTGTAAATTATTGACGCCTCCCCTAAATTTTCTTGGCAAGACTGCATTGGCATCTTAAAAATCTTAATGACTCGTAGCACATTGAATTCTAAGATTTCGGAGGTTTAACGTTATCGAGATGGATATGAAAACGTCAATGAAGACTGATAAACAGATACAAAGTTATATATTGTCTTTGTTCGGTCTGTGAGCAGTTACCATTTATCACAGGTCGATGGTATCAGGAACCTCCGCTCTGTCGGCAGCATTCCCACCACGACCTCGCGACGTAACGTGGGCGCGGCGTACGCGCAGTCCGGGTGCGGCCGCCAGGTCGTTGAACCGCAACTGTTTGCCAACTCAGCTTGCACGACAGATTATCTATGAGTTTATTGATATCGATGACATGCTTAGCACTCCTGACACGTGTCTTGTGTTGAAAGGAATACTTGAAAGCTCAAATTAGATTCAGTTTGATTAAGTTGGTTGATAACGCGCCCTTCGAGTTAACAGAACTGCATTCAGTTACTTTTAAAAAACAAACGTGGAATTTACTAGTCTGAAGTAGAACACTTCCGAAACTAGTATCTTGTAAATTTTGAATAATTAATAAAGGAAATGTTCCTAAATTACACAAAAAACTAAGTAAATACAACGAAATTTGTTTAACCGTAAAGAGCACACCAGTTTCAGTAAAGTATAGCCTACCTATAAACCTATATTTTTTATTTTATTAGGTACACATTCCATTGCTGTCAACGACCTTTTCAGATTATAGATATACTTTGTCAGAACTATTTCAAAACCATACGCAGTGAAAACATTTTAACAATAGCTGGCCTGGCACCAAACACCCGTTGAGTGAGAGCTGTCGATCGTCACCATTGTACTGATGCGGCATGCATAATGCTCTGCGTTATTCATGGGCCACCGCGAAACAAGGGACTTCTCGATTCAGTAATAAATTGTAAAAACATCAGGTCGTCGCCCTTAATAAGTTAACGATGCAGGCTTAAAATCTCGCTCCGTGCTTAAAATGACCTCTAGTCAGCTGCAGAAATTTTTAAAAGGTTATTAAAAGTTCACCTTCCCGACCTCTCTCTGCTTGTTTATCTTTTACATCCTCTTTTCTCCTTGACGAGTTCTCTTATTTTGTCACGCTATCGTGCAAATATTAAAGCAAGTATTGTGTTAAGCTGATGCACTTACGGTAATAATGATCGAAACACTGCGTTTTCATGTTATGGCTCCAATTGTTCGTCACAATGTTGTTAGGTCTGCATGTCGTGTTGTTAGGTCTGCATGTCATGACCTCAAATTTCTTTTTGACTATACCGTCGTATTTAAGTGTTGGTTAAAATATAAAGAATCTTCAAGTATCCATTCCTTAACTTAACTAAATACTCTTAGGTACCATAAAAATCTATAAATCAAAGTATGCTGTTGATGGCTCAATATTAAGCGAACTATTTGCCAAGCTGCACTCGAAAATGTGCCCGGTAATTATCTAACCTTTGTAACCCCTGACAGATGTTAATTCGCTAATAACAAAGTACCTATCCACTTTCACACAAGCCACTTTTATAAAAGAGCACACCGGGCATGTCCCGACTCAAATATGCTCGGAAGCTTTAGAACCATGTGATCTTTCTACTTTAGGGTTAGTGACACAACCTGGTCATGGAACCATTTTAATGAGTAAAGTTATCCTTTGTCAACAGGCGTTGGCCGTTGCAGCAGTCAATCGTCAAGCGAGCGGGAGTCTGACGAGAGTCCTCGCGGCTCGGAGCCGTCGGCGCCGGTCCCCATACCTGACAGCGAGGACCTGCAAAGACGCAAGGAGGAGGCACGCAGGAAACGCCGCAGGAAGAAGCGCTCCGGAAGCTCTGTCGTCACGTCGTGTTTCCAAGGTAACCAACAACTCTTTAAATTATCCAGTCATATCAGTTAGGTAGGTATAAATTGTATTAGCTTCGATGTAATGTTTTGGATTGAGTCACAATTGAGTAGTCAAAATACAGTTGATAATGTTATGTCACCGCGTTGGTAGACAGGATTAACAGCGCGGTGACTCAGGCCAGGCGGCAATTATAATGAAATGGAAGTAGGAAGTTATCGATAGGTAGGTGTAGGTATAAACTATTTCAATATTGACAACAACTTGATTATTAGGTAGGTACTGTTAAAACATGTCAAGGTGACCGAGGATAATAATGACTAAATTTCCACAGCTTATTTTACTCGTGGAATAATGGATAAGATTGATATGACTTGTGATTCAGTTTGATAAATGTAGTAATCTTGCTCAGTTCAAGGTGGTCTCCTAAAAATACCTTTAAATTACCATTGGATATTGATTTTATATGACATAACATCAGTTTCATAAAGCATTTTGCATCAAAACATAGTAGCCTGGCCTTGCTTAAAAAAGTCATGATTTTAAATGGGATATCGTTTGTTTTAGACCTATACAAGCTCACGGGCGAGGTATTGGGCGAGGGCGCGTACGCCTCGGTGCAGACTTGCGTGAATATCTACACGGGGCAAGAGTATGCAGTGAAGATCATAGATAAAGTGCCGGGGCACGCCCGCGCCCGGGTGTTCCGCGAGGTGGAGACCTTCCACTACTGCCAGGGACACCCAAACATAATCCAGCTCATTGAATTCTTTGAGGACACCGACAAGTTCTACCTTGTCTTTGAGAAGGTTAGTGTAAATATACACTTGAATAACAAAACAGAAATCTGTACTTTAGATGTAAAAGATGCTTACTTAATAGCTCCGTTTAAAAGCCTTACTTTCTGAAAGGAAGCGTCACATCGCATTTCAGCGTCACAGCACCAACGCTAAAACGTCCATGTGTCGAAGTACGGCAAAACGGGTGGGTAGCATTAATGAATTTCCATTGATCACAAAGCTGCCTGAGAAAAAAATAGCCTTCCCTTCCTTAAGATAGGGATTTATATGCGTATAATTCGACTTAGTAGGTTTATGGAAGCAAAAACGGAGGTCAGCTTTTCACCACTAAATGGAAACAAGAAATGCGAGTCCTATTTGTTTTACAAAAATGTGTTGTATTGGCATTGTGGTGCTTGATAAACTAGTGATGTATGGAACCGCACAAGTTGCCATTGCATACACGCTCAATGATAAGGCAACCGACAATATAAGTAATTTAACACAACATGCATATCCATTCACTGTACTCAACCCCACTAGTAATTCAAAGTGTCCTTTTGAAATAATTTTGTATTATTATGCATCTTTCGAGAGAGCCTTAGATAAAGGTAAAACTGTCGGTCATTGGTCCTTGTTGTACCCGTGCAAGCCTTTAAGCTTTCTCTTGCAGCTAGTTACATCACGAAACCGTGCACCACCATTTTGAGTGTAGGCTCTGTAGGCGTTAAGATAGGTTTTCACTTAACTAAACAAATTTACTAAATAAAGGAAATCTTATAATTCACTGCGTGGAAAAGAGATTTTCGGTATGTTTATTACCAAGATTTCTATAAAGTGGTAATAGTTCCGTTTTGTAATTAATCGCCATTTGCCGTTGTGTTAGGCATAAAAGATAGTAACACTGGTGACTAATGTAATAATACGATTATTTGCACTTTGTCTAGGTAACTATATTCCTGACGCAGCTGTTCGGAATTTTTCATTTTCTTCAATATTAATATTAGTCATGCATATGTAAAGAATACTTGAAGACATTCGTTTCAGAAGTTGTCGCCCTCGAACACGTTTCAGATTCAGGTGATACAGTTTAGGAGATGATGTAATGTTTTCTTTGTCACATCATGGATCATGTTGTCGATCTAAAGAGCAATGGATATGCAGAGTTGTTTTTTTTTGCGTTTAAAATATAGAGTTCAGATATTTTGGCAATGAGTCAACGTGTAACATTTGTGCTACCATATGGGCAAATATGTGTATCCCACATACAACAAAGACAATTTAATAAGTTTTATTGAAACGTTCGAGATGTTTACATTTTATAAGGAATTAATTTAACTTATTGTTGTATTATTTATAGGCAATGTAAAATGAATATATGCATGCATTTGTATGTAAACAATTACTCATTTGGAACATGGAGCGCAGTATCTTGAAACACGTTGAGGAATTATATGGGATGCGATACCGCTGACCACGAATCAGGAAACTTTATTTATTTTTAACCGGAGCATGCTCATAATTAATTGAAGTTTTATTAGCAAAGTACCTTCACATACTTGTGCGCGTCACTTTAATATAGAATGATAACTAATACCAGAACCAACTTGTTCCAACTTATAGAAATTCCTCACAATTGCAAAACCGCAACGGTTTCAGGTTTTGTGGTAATTCAAAATAATAACATATTTAGTATTTTTAAAGTTAAGTTCTAGAATAACTAGGTAATTACATTAATTTGTTTACCGTTTTAGCCTTAACCTTCAAAAAAGCGCTTTCAGTTATAATAGGTAGTTTCTATAGGAAACCCATTAAAATGCTTATCTTGTTGCGAACGGCAAGTAAACTCTGTGTTCAATACAATGTCGTTTAAATCCGGTTAGGTGCAGAATTATGCAGTCGCAAGTCGCTTGCGACTCTTGCGAGGCAACTAGTAGTACCATACCAAGTCTTTGCAATAACCCCAACCTCAAATATCAGTAGATGAGGGTCGTGGCTGGCTACGTAACTACCTGAATCCATTTAATCTGCTCCTTTGTTTGCCAGCTTATCTTATACTCACTCATTATGTGTTCCTTTTACGATAAACCCGTGATCTGAGATGTTTAACGCGTTTAATGGCTTAGAACGTGACATGTTTACTTCGTAGTTATATATTATTATATTATAGTGGTATAGTTCACTTAAAGTTTAGTTCCCGGTGAAAAAAGTGATTAATACTCGTAATGTAACGCATGTGTTGTAAAAGGAATGCCTTGCGGCGGCTCGTTTCATAACAACTTATCCTTTTTGCTTCATGTCATGATAGTCATTATTTCTTACAAACTACTTAATGATGTTGAATGCTGTGAGAACCACTGGCGATTCAATATCATTTGAAATAGTTAAAACAATACGTACTTACATTCTAAATGATAGAAATTCAAATAATTTTGCATTATAATAGTCACGCGGTCACGTTTTTCCATTGGAATCAGACCGCATTACAGATAAAAACATTCCATAGATTTAATGCTAATACATCAGCCGAATTACAATTGTTTTGTTTAAAAACGAAAAAATATTTTTCACCTTATTTGGTGTAGGCTTAGTTTCAATTTCGTTATCGATACGAATCGAAGTTGATTATTTACGCTTCAAAGTCGCTCGGAGCTGAAATTGCCTTCGTATTGTTTTAATCAGGGTGTTTAAAATTTAAAATGGGTCCGTACTGGCCAATTGCGACATATCTCGCAACATAAACACCGAAATAAAACAAAATCTGTTGGGTAATGGACTCGCGTCGTGCATATTATTCCTGTGTCAGCAAGCACAAGTGTACCTACCTACCTACGCCGCTCGTAATGACACAGAATTATTTATGTTTTATGTTGAAAGTTTAAATATGAAAATGGAAGGTGCTGAAATGAAGGTACCTCGCTCATAAAAAATGCGTTATTATTAGCATGCGCAAATGCAATACATTTCAAACGTAGTGATGTAAGCCCATCACCGCTTACAATTTAAGATGGATTGTTGGGTGGGAACATTTCCTTGCAACTATCACGAGATAATGGTCCCCTTCTTCCAACAACCAACAGTCCTTATTAATATTTTAACCGGTTTTTTTCTGAACAGCACCGTATATACATTTATCTCTGTTAACAGTACTTTTCCATTGTCTCAGATCAACGGTGGTCAGCTCTTGAATCGCATCCAAGAGCACCATTACTTCTCCGAGCCGCAGGCGGCTGAGATCGTCCGCGAGATTGCCAACGCCCTGCATTTCCTTCACGGCAAGGGCGTGGCCCACCGCGACCTCAAGCCGGAGAATATCCTCTGCGTGCACACCGACCGGCTCTGTCCGGTCAAGATATGCGACTTCGATCTCGGCAGCGGCATCAGCTTTACGTCAACCCTTGCCGGGCCGTTGGCGACGCCGCAGCTTATGACGCCGGTAAGTTCTGATCTTAAATTATATAGTTTTTGTCTTATTGATTTTAGAGTAGTACAACCTCCTTTTAGCTTCGGATTAGAAACCGTCCAGGATTTCATGATGTTACAGTTACAGCGAACCAAATGTAATGCACAGGTTTGAAAAAGGGGTATTAATTGCAGTCACTGTGGACTATATGAGTAGTATATTATCGCCATACACAGGAGCCCCCCTTGCGTTATACATAACAGCACCACAGGAGATTTGAATTGTATTTTTATCAACCTATGTGAGAGTCACTAACAGATAGTAAATGCGTTATAGTTACTGCAACATCGATTACCAACAGACACTGTATTACTAAAACTATAATAGACAGCGTTAAAACTGCCAAGTGTTATTGAACTTATTGAATGTTTTCGAGTTCATTCGCTTAAGACGTTAATAATCGTGTTTGCCTCCTTAATTATGTGGCCGTTTAGGCATAAGATTTAGGTTAAAGGCGGAGATTACTGAAGATAACATTAACTAGGGCTTGAAACTGTTTTGTACGGTACAAAATTGTTTACGGTGGTACGAAATAGTTTTAATAAGTGCAAGCAAGAATGAATAACTTTATAACCATAATTCTTTACACCATAATTACATTATGAGTCTTGGATATGAAATTAACAATAATAAAGTTTTGGAAAGTCGACAACTGAAGAGACGGTTTAATACGACCGGTCACGAATCCTGATCTTGCAGTGTACTTACATAAAATAATGATGTGTCAGATTCAGAAAGTTGGCAAAAAAAAAACTGCATTTATTTATATTTATCGTAACCTTAACCGTGGATACCTACATTAATTTTATTATGGTGTTTACCTGTTTTGACTATAATTTCTGTTCGACTGCAAAACCGATAACAGACTATATTCAGACAAAGAGCACCTATCATTTTAGGGTATGAAAATCCTCGTTATCAATGCCGTAAATATATTTTTTATCTTATCAAAGTCGTGGCTGAATAAAAATTGTATAAAGTAATAGTAGATATGAGTTACGTGTTACGTGTTACGTATATTGTTTTGAAACTTTGCTGTCTCGGGTTTTTGCAGAGTATTGAAAAGGTAATCGTTTTTAAAACAAACAATAAATGTTATTAATAACTTGTTGGATAGGTAGGTCCCGGCTTAATACATTATCAATAGCTGTATAGATTCATTGTATTAAAAGAAAATATGTTTACATATTGGAATTTCAGGATTCATGTGTAGGTATAGATAGATAATTAAGGTTAGAGTGCAAGTATTCTATTATACGCAATTTTATTTTCGTATTCATATCTCTGTTTTTAAGCATAACACAAACAAGGCGTATAAATAAATATGTATACAATATGGTACAAAGATCATGCCCTGATCGCAGGACCATTGATCCTCGCGTACTGTGACTCTATCATTGTAAATTCAAAACGAATCGTTCAACCGAATACAATCGGTTACCTAACATCTGCCAAATACGCCAATGTTTCTACTCGAACGAATGAATAGACAATCGTTAGCGGTTGAGTGGAAGGGATTAACGCTATCCGATTAGTGAATTCACAAAGCCGTTGAACTGTTTCTATTGAATGAGAACAAGCATTTTTTCTGACTATGAAACCGACCCTTCGTACTTTGAAGTACTTTAACCTTCTTTTCTTGTTCTCAATGATATAATGTAACACCACCTATTTCGTGGCTTAGTTGTCTACTGTTCTCTGCATTACATCTACTAACTCAAAACTGTACTAAAAAGCACAACAAAAAGTAAAGTATGTTCATACAAATAATCTGGTCGCGATTGCGTATGAGCGTTTATACCTCACTCGTAACCCGGTTACAACAGTCGCTATCCGCCCTTGTCTGTTCGGCCATCTATTGTAAATCACCATGGTTGCTAAAAATACATATTAATAAGGCTCATCATCCTCATATCAGTCGAAAGGTGACCACTGCTGGGCATAATTTTTCGCATATCGCCACAATGACTGCATCAGTGCCACCCGCATCCAGATAATTCCCGCAAACTTTTACACTATGAATGTCCTGGTAACATTCAATTCTCCATCGCCAACAGGTGGGGAGCGCAGAATTTATGGCGCCAGAAGTAGTATCGCTGTTCGCGGGCTCGGCGGCGACGCACTACGACAAGCGCTGCGACCTGTGGTCCCTCGGCGTCATCGCGTACATCCTGCTGTGCGGCTACCCGCCCTTCCGCGCCGACTGCGGCGCGGACTGCGGCTGGGAGCGCGGCGAGAACTGTCGCGCTTGTCAGGACCTCCTGTTTACTTCTATACAGGTTCGTTGGCTCTTCTAGATCCATTCGATAGTTATCGCTTGACAATTAGGTTGTCGTAATGACAGGTGGATCGATGTAAGAAAATCACCACATTTACCGAGTACCTAGTTGTCTTTATTCTGATTCTTTTTTCCCAGACTTTAAAAATTCCAGTAGGTACAATGATCGCCGGACACTGTGGTGTGTACAATTTGCAATTTCTGTTGGTGTTAATTTAACAATCGCAACCTTAATAAAGGAAGGGAAGGAAGTCTTGAGCTTGAATTAGAATAAAAAACTAAAATTGCAGAACTCTTGCTTCTTAGCTAAATCAAGACTGCAAACTTGGTCAACTTGCTCTAAGATGGGAGTAAGAGTATACAGCAATCAACTTCCATCAAGTTTAATTGCTAGTCTTACCTGCGCTTTGGAACTATTCAATAAAAGTGTACATATAATATATCTTCCCAGTATATGTATCAAATATACAATGTAATGTAATTTTGTCTTCAGGAGGGACGCTACACGTTCCCTGAAGAAGAGTGGGCGCATATTTCTGGCGAGGCCAAAGACCTGATCCGTCAGCTGTTAGTGCGCGAGGCCCGGCGCCGGCTCAGCGCCGAGCGGGTGCTGCAGCACCCCTGGCTGCGCCGGGCCGACGGCGCGAGGGACCAGTACCCGCCGCTGCAGACACCCATTAACATCAAGCGGTGAGTTCATGTCCATGTTGAGAAAAAGTTTAATGAGCCATGTGATTGTTTAGTCATTGTGAGCCTTGAGGATATTTGTATTTGAAATTTACAGTTGACCTGATGCTTAATTCACTTTGATGCGGACTGCACTTCTAACACCTAACACCTTTTACTTACTAGGAGATCCCAACCTTTGCACAATTTTATGTACCTAAATTTTAACAAAAATGAACATTTTTCATTTTCATTTTCAACACCGGTGATAAATTTGCTAATAAAAGAAGAGTTAAATGAATCCAAGTTCGACCGATCTACTATTGAAGATTTTATGTGGTCACTTTGCGTCTCCATCATCATACATACTAATATCATATAATTATAATGGAAATTTGAATTTTAAACACCGATTGTGCGTGGAAGACGTCGAAGCTTATAGCCCCGTTTGGTTGTTACAGCAACATGTCAGCGCGCAACCTGTCGGCGTTCGCGGAGTCGGCGATGGCGGTGAACCGCGTGATCGCGCAGCACTTCTCCATGAACTACTCGTACCTGGAGCCGGCGGCGCCGCTGCGCGCGTCCAAGTCGGTGCAGCCGGCGCGGCCGCTGGCGCCGGGCTCGCCGCTCGGGCTGTCGCCGCCCGCGGACTCCTCGCTGCTGCGCCGGCGCCAGCTCAAGCCGCTGCCCGTGCACTAGCGCGGGCCCGAACAGTAGTCTTCCCGAGGTCAACCGAACCCCCCGCTACCCCCCAGTGATGCGTCCGAACGCTCCCACGTGAACGGTACTTATAGAGCTGTAAACAGTTTTATTTGAGCCTTTTAAAGATATATTTTTATGAATAAATAAAAACGACTGAATAGTTTTTATCGATAGAGTATTTGTGAGTTTATTTCGAGGCGGCGCCCGCCGCCCCGACCGAGCGCGGTCTTTAAACGACGTATTAATATTGAGATAGTTATCCTGATCTACTTATGTCGACTGCAGATTACAATTTATTATGGTTTGGATTTATGAAATCCGTTGATTGAAATTGAGCTTACTTATGTAATTTTGTTTGTGGCCTATCCTTTGCAATATTGTAAAAATATTTTCCATTTTCGAAGGAGTTTTTCGGAAAACTAGTCTGTTATGTGATTGTTTTTTTGCATTTTACCAACGATGGAAAAACCACATCTCATTAATTAAGAATGAATCGACCCTTTGTATTGTATAAGATGAAAGTTGAAGGCAATATGTGACATTTAGCTAGAGGTGCAAGAATGCTGGTAGTCGCTCCTGGAAACTCCTAACGTTGTGAGAAAGAATCAAATTCGCTTTGTAATGCAATAATAATGTTATTAAAATGAATGGCACTTGTGAACTGATTGTTTGAAATGTCATATATTTCTGAAGCTTTGTTGGTACGTTAAGTGTTGCGTGGAGTTCCATGGGGCTGCCATATAAACATTGTGATCAGTTTGAATACTTTTATATTGCTGAGCGAGTGAAATGTTGAAGTAGTGTTAAGTGTAGACATGCTAGACTGCCTGCGTCCTCGTTGATTGGAAAAAGAACCGCAAACATACAAACAAACGAACCACCTTCATCCAAATTACGCATTTTTTTTATTCAAATACAATTTTAATTGAATACATCATTTCCCACGATATCTTTAAACCATTTCAAATGTACTATTTCACTATTTAGTGGCTTTATCCAATCAATCCTAAACTTACGCAGATCTTTGTTAAAATTTTGTTTTCGACTAAAATCATTGATTTGAACTATCATTGAAATACAGATGTTTGAATTTTGAAAAACTATTTTTTATTCATTCCTTATTGTACCCTGCTTAATACGGCTTATTCGCAGTACTTTCTTTATCAGTACCTTAATTTCTTTCAAAAGCTCCTGAACATGGACGACTGCGAATAATTCCCTTACTACAATGATACATTATTTTAAGAAAAATCTACAGCCCAAGTGTCAAATTTTGACAAGATTGTCCACTTGTACTCACCAACATCCACTGTTAAAGTTGTGTGGTACAGGGGCCTGGTGGACTCCGAAATAAGCTACTGGTAAATTGCGCAAGCAACGGTATATTCCCACTAGTTCCATTGTCAGTTCTATTGAAGAAACTAGTGGGATTTACTGTCCTAATAGTATCCATTATTTAAAGGGCTTAATATAATTAATAGTAATGGAACTCAAGGGATTCTTATCCCAGCACTCTTATTATAATTATTATAAACAAGCGTCCCGCCCTCGCTTTGCTCCGCTTTAAGGAAATACAAAATGGCCTATGTTCAACCCGAATTTCAAATGGTGAAACAATTTATCGAAAACGTTCTGTAGTTCGGGTAATGGTGAGTGAAATGCAAATTAGCTTCGGTACTAGGTATAATAAGTATGGTGATGAGCGAGTGAACGAGAATGGCAAATGCCTTCTCAATGTATGTTTGGCTAAGAATCTCTGCGTGACAAACACTCTGTTTGATCACAAAGAGATTCATCAGTATACGTGGAGACGTCAGAATGAGAAGTCTATGATGACTTGATGATTGTGGATGAACGTTTGCGTAACAAAGTTGTAGATACCAGAGCATTCCGGGGAGTTAGCGTAGGTTCAGATCACTACTTAGTGGTAACACGAGTAAAGGGGTCTGTACACACGTTTGGCGCCATCGTGTTCCCGTACCGACAACTGCGTTAGAGAGGATAAAAGTAGAGAAACTGAATGATCAAGTTATAAAAGATGAGTACGTAAGGAAGCTGAAAGATTGTTTTGAATGTGTTAATAAGATGAATGACAGTGAAGTTGATAATGACATCAATAATGTATGGGAGATTATGAAGAATAGCATGGTTAAATCAGCCATTGAAGTATGCGGTGTAGTAAAGAGAAGAGAGAGCAAGAATGAACGCCCGGAATGGTGGGATAAAGAGGTAGATGATGTCGTGAAAAAGAAGAAAAAGTGTTGGTTGGATTTTGTATCTGTAGAGTAGTATCCTCTGTAGCAGTGGCGAAGCGTCACGTAAATAAATAGACAAGCCGGAGCAAAAAAAGGTGTATGGCGTGTGTCGGTTTTACGTTTTGTTTGTATACCTACTCTATGCATAGGAATTTTTGGTAAAGCCGTAAATAATCGGCTTGTACGAACGCCTCGCGACTGCTCTGTAGTTTTGTACGAAATTATAGTCTGTAGCCGGCGGTGGGACCAGTGCCTTATCAGCCGAAGCCGAATCATTGAATCGGCAATATCTTTAATATTTTTTAAGCTGGAATAAAAATAACACGTGTTATTTTGATGAACAAAAGTGAAGCAAATATTAAAATTTGAGCACCTATTAAAAAAAACCTCCTTATATTTTACTCTAGCTTAAAAAATATTACAGAAATTGCCGATTCAATGATTCCACTAACTTAAGGATATACATGTACCCTCTAAGGCACTGGTCCCAGAGATATATACATTTATAGTTCATCGCTGAGCTATAAATAAGCTGAAGCTCAGCGATGAACTATAAATGTATATCTCTCTCTTTTATTTACACGGGAGCGATTATATTTTGTTCGTTTCTTGGGCGAGAAAATCGCCGATATTTTATCGCTTACTCGCTCGCGGTGGGACCAGTGCCTAATGCAGAGGTGCGAGGAGGGGAGTGTCGTTAGGTAAGTTAATAAATGAAATTTCAAATTTAGAATATCAGTAGGAGAGGGGCTTGTTGTCTGATAAGCTGTACATGAAATTTCAAATTTCGAATATCAATACAGTGTATCGTATACCTACAGCTTGACAACCCATGTCATCATTAAGTGAACCATCCTTTAGAAGACTTCGTACACACCCGTGTTCAACTGAATATTCAGTTGTTCATTACAAGCAAATGCAAACACAGTTAATTTTACACTTGTATCCTTATCTCCTGATAATAAGGTTCACTAGTAGTCAGTTGACAGTGTGGGCGATATGTACAGTCAGCGTCATATAGTTGGTAGCATCCAAAGTAGCCAAATAGTACGTTACACGTCATTATTACCGTAGTAACAAGGGCGTGTAACGAACTATTTGGCTACTTTGGATGCTACAAACTATATGACGCTGACTGTACATAAGTTATGTTGTGTTTATAATTTGTTTAAAATAAGAACCACACACTCGGAAGCGAAGTTATTAAAAAATATTTTTAAAAATACAAACACCAAACAAAACGTACTTTAACAAAAAATGCTCAAAATGACCTCCTGTATTTTCTATACAAGGCCGTGCACGTTTTAGCAAGATGCTATTTAGTCTGTCTAAAACACGAATCTCGTTTTTAATACCATCGAATGCTGATATTATTTTCGTGTTAAGATCGTAGAGACTCTGGGCTTCTTCGACGTACACGCGACGTTTGACTTCACCCCACAAGAAAAAGCACACATCGTGAGGTCTGGGCTTCTGACTGGCCATGGACCTTAAGGTGCTTCACGCCCTATCCAGTTGTCTCCGTATTCGTTATTTAGGTAGTTTCGCACTGTTGTTGCGTAGTGGTGTGGAGCACCGTCATGCTGGTAGTAAAAATCTCGTAGATAGGCTATCGGAATATCTTCCATTAACTCGTTCACACCATTTTAACATATTCAGGTAGGTTCCGCCAGTCAAACGGCCTTCGATAAAATAGGGTCCTAATATTTTATTCCCAATAATGCTCGACCACACGTTGGCACTAAACCTTACTTGGTGATGATTTTATTTAACGTTGTGTAGATTACTGTACGACCACCAGTGTTCGTTATGTACACTGTAAATCCCAACACTGGTTAACAGTGCTTCATCAGTCCATAAAATGTTGGCATCGATATACCTAAAAGGCCACTCATAAAACCCTCGACGAGCGGCTGGGTCCGGTTCATGAACTTGTTGTACCGGTGGAAAATGATAAGGGTGGAGACCGGCAGAATGCAGCAACTTCCACACTGCGTACTGGCTGACACCGAAACGACGTGCCGCGTCATACGTACTGGCTCTCGGGTCATGTTCGAAAAATTCTAAGATTTCATCTTCAGCTTCTAAGGCCAAATGAGGTCTACCACGTCAATCAGCGTGCCGGGGGGTAGTAAATTAGCCGCATGCCAATACTCGGCTATTGGCGGCCATTGTGTTCGCATGAACCGATATAGCTCACCGGATTGCAAACCTTAAGTGGCAGTGGGCGGGGCACATTGCTCGTAGAACTGATGGCCGTTGGAGCGGAAAGGTTCTAGAGTGGCGACCGCGAACCGGGAGACGAAGTGTTAGCAGACCTTCCACAAGGTGGACTGACGATCTGATAAAGGTCGCGGGAAACCGCTGGATGACAGCAGCAGAGGACCGATCGTTGTGGAAAACCTTGGGGAAGGCCTTTGTCCAGCAGTGGACGTCTTGCGGCTGATAATGATGATGATGATGTGTTCGCATGTTTGGTACTGATGGATTTACGTATCCTTGGCTATGAAGTCGAGGTTAACTTTCGTCTCGGTACATCCTCTGAGCCTCTCTTAAACTTTCACCGCTCAGAATGTACATACGGACCATTTCGTAATACTCAACATTAGAATATTCGTAAGACATCGCGAGAGATTTTTTCCCAGTTGAAAATTGTCTTTACTGCAAAAAAAGTGCAAAAATTGCAGTGACCTGACGCTGTCAGCTGAAGTTTCGCTATTCGAAAAAAACTAGTTTAATTGTGAAAAGGTTTTTATTGTTGAGGTTTGTAAAAAGTGATTTTCTAGTGTGACTTTGTGTCCAGACGAGAAGGTATATGAAAGAAAGATAATTTAAAAAAAAAATATATTTTTGAACTCGTTTCATTGTCTTAACGATTAACGATACAAATTCATCACCAATCATATGTTTGTGCGCTGATAAAAAAAATAACCTGTATACCATAGCTCCTAGATGTATTGTCACCAATCATCAGGTTTTCATATAAGTAACTATACTTATTCCTCAGACTGATTCAAAATGAACTTGCAAGATTTGTTTGATTGACCCAGGTTCAAACAAACACCGTGAATAGGCGTAAAAGTATTTTTTGGGGATCCAGAGAGCTCCTATTTCTTTTATCACTATAAAATAATCTTAATTATAGAAGCACAAAAAGACCAAAACTTTAACGAGCCTCTAAAGTTTCAATTCAATTTAATAAATACTCCACAAAATGGAGTCAGAATTGTCGAAATTGCCGCCATTCTATGCATGTCGGTCACACGTCATCACAGATAAGATATGACAGACATTGGGCTGGCCAGGGTGAAAAAAAACAAGTTCGATGCATTAGATTTTAGTAAATAAAGCTATCAACTCACTCATTCACTTTCAAACGAGCCAATCGGATCGGCAAACTACTTATGGATCATACATTGATATGTTTAGACATACCTTAATAATCTGTGGATATATTGCGTTGCATTCTAAGTGCATTGGCATTTGTTTATTCTGCACACTAACACGAACTGTAAGAAACTCCGTAAACAAAGAGACGTTGACGTGATATGTCAAAAATCAATT
Organism: Acleris sparsana; assembly: GCA_923062465.1. Classification (NCBI taxonomy): domain Eukaryota; kingdom Metazoa; phylum Arthropoda; class Insecta; order Lepidoptera; family Tortricidae; genus Acleris; species Acleris sparsana. The sequence goes on from OV281288.1 coordinate 4,821,733, forward strand.
TGCAGAGGGCGCTGCAAATTGCACGGCCACGTAAGTCAGGGTCGTATTATTCTGGACTTTATTGCTTTAATTACGTTATTTCACTCTCCATTTTAATATGTGAAGACAGTGCACAAGTGAAAAAGTGGACATCAAGTTCTCTGTGTTTAAATTCCGTGCCAGCCGCGGTAAGTGATGGTTTCTGTGTAGCAAACGTTTTCGCCCATCCGTCACTTTAGCAGTGAATTAGCATGTTCAATTGGATATTGCTGCTGATATTAGCGTTTTATCACAACAAAAACATTATACGATTCGATGCAGAGCTCGTGTGACAATTTGCGCAGTTTACTTTGGTGGCTTGGTCATAAATTCGTCTTGATGTTTCCAGATTGAGGAACAATGTCCAATTTACCACCAAACCCATTCAACAATGTGCCTGGGGCTCCGCCGATGAACGCCAACCCCGGCCTGCCGCAGTTCAACCAGACCCCACCGCTCAGTCAGCTGCCCCCTGGCTATGGAGGATTAAAACAGGATTCCAACTCTAACAGCCCTCTGCATATGCCAACGTCTGTGCCTCAAAACAACTTCCCCCGTCAAGCCCCAAATGCGAACCATTTCAATCAGAGTGGCAGTAACTCACCTGCATTCAACCATTCAGGAATGGTGCCTCCAGTTCAAACTAGCGTAGGGTCATCTCCAGTTAGACCCCCTATAAAATCTGGTTCAGCCTCAATTCACTTTCAAAATTCCCTGGCTCAGAATACTCCTTTGTCCTCTTCTAGCCCACTGACTGTGACTAATGCAAATCCTTCCCCTACTCGCTACCCTGCCAACATTCCACCCCAGCAGCGGCAGATCAATGATAATGCACCACCGCTCATACCATCTAGTCAATTTAACCAGCCACTTGTTAATGGACCTAGCATGCCAGGTACTTCACGGCCAACTCCAATGCAACCCAGCCAATACCCAGTGTTTTCTAGTGCACCACAAACTGTTCCACCACCAAATGTAGCCAGCCTCCCTCCAAGACCTAATCCAATCCTGGCTCCTCAAGGCGCACAGCCATCAGCATCCCAAATCTTCAAAACTGGGTCTCTGGGTCCAATGAATAGTCAACCGAATGTACCATTTTCCGGGCCAGCACAACCCCCACAAAGTAGCCCGGTAATATCTAGTCCCCAAATGAGTGGGCCCCCAACAGGACCTCCAATCACTGGAACTCTATCAGGACCTCCAACAAATGCACCTCTAGGAATTAATGGACCAATGAGTCATACAGTCAGACAACCTATGGGGCCACCTACATCGGTCCCTAACATGGGCCTACCTAAGGCACCTTTAGGAAGTGGGCCACCTTCTTTGGGGGCTCCTATGCATCCTGCAGTAAGTGGATCACATGGATCAGGTTTACCACAAAACCAAATGTATGCTCAAAACAAGAATGGTCCATCAGCGCACCCAATGCCACCAGGGCCAGTAATGAGGCCTCCTGGCCCTTACCCTGGAGCTCATCAACAACCTCCAATGCCTCAGGGACTAACCGGACCACAAAGCTTACCTCCAATGGGTCCTCAAAGTTTACATCCAACGGGTTTACATCAACAGCCTGCAGCTCAGCACAATATGCCTCCAAGTATGCAATCAGGACCGCCCAGCATGCCTCCTGGTCCATTAAATATGCAATCTGGCCCTGTAAGCATGCCACCTGGACCACATAGTATGCAACCTGGTCCTCCAAATATGCCTCCTGGGCCGATTAATATGCAGTCTGGGTTTAGTGCTCCACCAGGTCCACCAAAGGGTAATATGCAGAACAGATATCCACAAATGCCTGCAAGTAATTTTGCTAATAATCAGTTGGCTACATTGCCCCCTCAACCTGATATGGCTCCACAGAATGTGAACAGACACTATGCCCAGCCCCAATATAGTGCTCAAGCATTAACCCAGCAGATGGGCCAGTTAAGTGTAACAAAACAAGGGTTTGACCAGCTGTGGGGTCATCAGATGATAGATTTGCTGCAGTGTACAAATATCTTGCCTGAGTACCCGGAGGATCCTCCAGAAATTAGACTACCACATCCATTTGGTGAATCATCAAATTGCAGTCCTGAGTAAGTCCTTTTTTAATTGAAATTATCTGATATTTCTATAGAATACTGTTAAATTATTTTATCAAATGTTATCAATTTCTTACTTTGTTTTGCCTTTTCGCTTTTATTTAAATTGAGGTGAAAAGCATCTGTTTTTATGGCCTAAAGAAGGAACGCAAGCCTACGAAGCTAGAGGTCCCGGGTTCGATCCCGATATGGGCAAATACTTCTGTAATGAGCACGAGTATTTGTTTCTGAGTCTTGGACGTTTTCTATGTATTTAAGTATTTTGTGCTAGGTCAATTTGTGTGAGATCGTTCCCAGATATATTTATTTAAATAGGTATGTATAATGGATGACAATACAAACATTGACAATATAGGTAAATAAATAAATATCAGGGGACAACCCCCACCAAACTTTTCCTAATATATACCTACAAATTACATCTAAAATTTAGAAACAAATACACTTATTACATCATTATTTGACCATACCAGGAATTGAATCAAGGACTCAAAGGGACACTTATGAGTTGCAAAAAGTGTGAATTTGTTAGATTGGTCTTGATAGCTGTTGATGACTGTGCATAAAAAGTACAGTCCGCACAAAATTGTGCAATAAGGGTGTGACCTCAGCTCCCTGTTCTGTTAGTACTCAAAAATCAAACTTGGAAAACCTATTTATTATGTTTAAATGTGAAACATATTCCGAATTTTGTGCTTCAAAAATGTATATCACACACTTTAGTGCCTTGTCATAGTAAACTCCAAACTAAAGATCAAATGACTAGTATGATTCATTTCCATGACTTAGAGAGAGACATAATTATAATGACAAAATATTTCATTGTACACAAAGTTTTTTTAACACATGAATAGTTTGTATCTTTTGCTGTTTCCATCCAGCCCTTGTAAGCATTTTTTTGGTTTTCGATTTCACTGCTAGGGGTGCCACTTGCCCTTCTTTGCATGGGCCTGTGCACTCCGTGCCTTGCCTTAACAAACTCTCATCTGCGATGCAGGCGTGCCATGCCCATGTTTACAGTCTCTTAGTATGATTTAGTCAATGACATGGGTGCTTACCTCGAAACACTATATTCTAAACTTCGAGTGCAGTCCCTTTTACTCGTCATTTGAGACTAAATGGAGAGTAGGTAAGGGAAGGAGCTAACGTAACTTCGAAATTTGATTTTCAGGTTAGGGCCCAAGGTTTAAACATGCTCCACATTTTTACTGGCTGACAGTGACATTAATAACTTAAAACTCAAGGCAGATAATGTATCAGTGTGAAGAATTGCTCTACTTTTAGTATTTGTGGCAATTATTTTGTCATATTTCATCATTTCATAGCTAAGATCATGTTGTTTCAAAGTCTGTCCAACAATTTAACTGTAAATTAATTTCTAAATTCCCCACATTTGATTGAGCATAAACACTATTATGTAACAGTTTCAATAATTGCATCATGCTCGTATTGTAATGTCACAAGTAACGGACCAGTTTAACACACACAGATTTAGAGTGACAAAATACTACGAACTACAATCATCATTAACTTATGTCAATGATGGTGCAATGCCACGTTCCAAACAGTAAATAAGGCGCAAAACAGTGTTACTTCACTTGAACAAAAAATATTTTTCTTAATTTTGTTTTTAACAATTTAGACAACCACAATTGACTTATTAGGGAAAGCCCATGGTTATTATGAAACCGCGATTAGTTTGGGATTAGAACAGCTGTCAATTCATATGCAATTTGACGTAAGTATATGGTAAAACTGTCACCTCTAATCCCATTCTGATCGCGGCTAGATAGTATCACACGCGAGGACAATGGTTCGGTTATAGACCATTACTCAAGCTAGTGGTCTGAACAGTACGGGTAGCACAAGTTGTATATTCTCGCTTGTCGCTTAGTGCGTCTCTATCGTTACTGACTAGATAGAAAGGGAGATCCGACCGACCAACAAGTCCGACCGACCAAGAAGCTATTGGGGCGTGAAGTCCGTTTTTTATTTTCGCACCTTAATTTGCCAGTTATATTATATTATAACTTTCACCGACGTTATGACGTTTGCTGTAATATAAACTATCTGTATTTTAACAAAACAAAACATCTTTTGTCTTGCGTTTGTTCAGGTGCATGCTTGTAATTGTTCCCGATTATAATGGCCGGTTTTATTGTACTGTGAACAAAGTAGTAGCTCTGTTATCAGTCGTAAAGATAAACTGTCTGTTACGACCATAATCTTTGATAACGATAAATCAGAGGAAGGTCAAAGTTCTGTCATCCAAATGTAACTGGTATAACATTGGTGTAGACCCATTTTTACCCGACTGCGGCAAAGCAGGGTTATGTGTTTGACCTGTATATATGTCCCCTCGTAATAACTAAACGGCTAAACCGATTTTTATAAATGATACGTGGTAAGATTCGTCTTAATCACTAGAGTGTCATAGGCTATATTAAAATTATTTAAATGTGAAATTGGCGAAATAACAAATATATACATGGTAAGTAACATTACTTTCACGACATTAACCAAACAGCAGTTGGTTTTTTTTAAAGCTTTTGTTTATGAAGAATTATACATAGGTAGGTGGCCATTTATTTCATATTCAACATAACATTATCATAAAGATTTCACAATAAGATTGTCAAATGTAAATAATAATAATAATAATGGTCGAGCGTGCCTTTGTCCCGGCGAGTCCCTCAGACATATACTTCCGGTTGTTCGCATTTGGCGACCGGCGAGCACTTGCACAGACAACCTCGTGGCCAGGATCATCCATCAACAACTTGCTCTTCAATATGGTCTTGTTGAGTCCGAAGTGCCGTACTATAAGTACACACCGGCGCCAGTTCTCGAAAATGGGCGTGCTACGATCTATTGGGATCGATCTGTCATCACGGACAGGACTATTGTCGCCAATAAGCCTGTAATCGTGTTGACAGATCGATCTCAACACCAGGCAGTGCTCGTCGACGTCACCATCCCGCATGACGAGAACCTCGTGAAGGCCGAGAAGGACAAGCTCAGCAAGTACCTTGACTTGGCTCACGAGGTGACCGCCATGTGGGATGTTGACTCGACGAACATTGTCCCGATAGTTGTTTCGGCATACGGTCTTATAGCGAAGAGTCTCGACCAACACCTCAAGAGACTCTCGCTAGATGGCTGGGTACAGAAGGCAGTACTCCTCGACACGGCACGCATTGTGAGGAGGTTCCTCTCTCTGCAGCCCTAACCACCGGTAGCTTGAGCCCTGCCCCGCTGCCGGCGGCACTTGTAGGTTAGGTTTTTTATAATGTTTATTTTTTGTATTAGCATTGTTTTTTTACTTTTATATTTAAATATCTATTGTAAAAAACCCAACTTCTAGAAAAATTAATAAATATCTGGATAATAATAATGAAATAAAAAGAACAATAGTCAATTATTATTTTTCCCAACTCCGTAGTCGTATATATTGTTTATCTATGTGGGTGGAATTAAAAAAAAAACTGGAATGAAAAGTATACTGTTTCTCCCCAGGGCTATACCAAATTTTATCAACATCGGCTTAGAGTTTATTAGTAGGTATGTTACTCATGTTGTAGGATTTCCTGTTGGCCTATTTTGTTTATCAAGAAATATAATTTATTATGCACACTATTGAACAATGCATTTGTTCATGCCTTTGATCTAAATAATTACAGCTGGTAACCAAAGATACTAAAATCTTCGTATGAGTCATTTTTTATCCAGATGTAAACAATAAATAATAATAAATTTATCTTTACTTGTCTTAAGTGTTACTTAAGTATACAATGTCTGATCTATGATCCAGGGCATGGACTACTAGTGTGCGAAATGTCAGCTTTAAAAGACATGTATCATCTCAAACTTTCACATTTATCATATGGATAGGAATCCCTGATTAGAATATAAACAAAGTTGGCTTGTTGTGGTATTTGAACCCTTAACTGTATGGAGAAGACTAACTAACACTCAGTATAGAGTACCGAAGCCGTTACTACAATCAAATTAGACCTCGCGACAAACTTAACTTTGGCGATTGCGAGTAAAAAAAAAAACCCCACGTTAGGTGTACAGGAGGTACACTAAAAACAATTTATTTCTTGATTTTCTTTTACCCCTTTGTTGGCGTGACTAATATGTATATTCATGCCAAATTACAGCTATAAAATAAAAAAAGGATTATAGGAGCTCTATTCCACTCGGTAAAATTTAATTGCTTTTGACATGTTACCGTATGGTTTTTAACTCGACGGCAATTACGAACACATGAGCCACCTTCCTGTCTCTACGTACCTGTGTCTTTGCTGTTAATTTTTCGGTAAAATCACAGAATCTGAGGCATGCGAGGGCAACGAATGCTTTACCCACAGCGATAAAGGCGACCATTACAAGCTTACAGACTACGATAAACATACCTATACAGAGAAATGTATAAGTACTTAAATACACACAACAGTACTCGCGTTTATCACATGAATATTTTCCCATAACATGGAACCCTTCTTAGGCAGGGTCACTACAACTAGACGTTGTTGTGTCGTCAACATACTTTGAAAAATCGGATTCTGCAATACCGCGCAATGGACAAATTAAATAAGGTGCAAAATGCACCGTACGATTAAGTCTGTAAGGTAAATTTTGTAAATTATTGATTTGTTAATTACGCGTTATTGTATCATCGACGAAATACTACAGGGATACTTTAGTTAGACTTTAACCCTCAAAGCGTGTGAAGAGTATGACTCATTATGCTGCTTGTCCCCCGAGCTATGCGAGGTAGCGGAGTGGTGTGCGAGGAAAAAGAACACCAATAGGACTACCTACATAATAGCGTGCGTAATACATTGCCGTGTTATCATTATGTGTGGTCAACAAAGGAGAAATTTGTAAGCATTTTTCTTCTTCGATGGAATAAACGAAAGACGCTTGATACACGTATTGTATCTGTACATTCTAGTACAGTAACCGCATGCGGGCGATTCCAATTTTTTACTAATGAAACAGTAGATACTTTAGAGAATTTATTTCTTTGAAGGGCTACATTTTTACTTGTTTTATTTGATTCGTTCATAATAATTTGGAAAGAATAAAACCAGTGGTTTCTCTTCAGGGTTTGTCATTCCAAAGAAGCTTGTATTTTTTGCAGTTTTTACGATACAACAGAAATAAAGATACTTTGTAAAAAGAAAAACTTGTATGGGCACCAATATGTACACTTTCTAAAAAAAAAAGTAAACGCCGAAATAACACATATTCTGAAAAAATAGTAATAACTCGCTGTCTATTACGGTTTAAAAGATACAGCAAAAAGTTCTCGTTAAAGTTAGGACGGACGTAGGGACGGACGGTCGGACGGACGGACAGCGTACGCATATTAAAGACATAGATACAACAAAACACAAAAGGCTCTTGAGTGTATAACATTTATTCTAATGTGCCTTCATATTAAAAAAAGAATAATTGATCAACCATTTAGTAATACGAAAATTAAAGACCAAACGCGAATTACCTATTTATTATTGTTCACCTTTTAAGCAATTTCGGGCCGCAACATCAGGTCAAATGTAACTTTTTGATGTTAATATTTCTAATCTCGCCACAAATTCAAATATAAACTTAATTTAAAAAAAAGCGGACAAGTGCGAGTCGGACTCGCGCACGTAGGGTTCCGTACCACTATACATCTAAATAAATGTTTTTCTTTATTCTTTATTATATTGGAGTTGATTGAATGAAAGGTAAAATGCGGTTTACGATTTATAACGTATTAAAAAAAAAACTAATTATTAGATCTCGTTCAAACCATTTTTCGGTGGAAGTTTGCATAGTAATGTACATCATATATTATTTTTACATTTATTATTCCCTTATTTTAGAAGTTACGGGGGGGGGGACACACATTTTTCCACTTTGGAAGCGTCTCTCGCGCAAACTATTCAGTTTAGAAAAAAAAACATTAGAAACCTCAATGTCATTTTTGAAGACCTATCCATAGATACCCCACAAGTATGGGTTTGATGAAAAAAAATATGAGTTCAGTTCTAAGTATGGGGAACCCCAAAAATTTATTGTTTTTTTTCTATTTTTGTATGAAAATCTTAATGCGGTTCACCGAATACATCTACTTACAAAGTTTCCATAGTATCTATAGCTCTTATAGTTACGGAATAAAGTGGCTGTGACATACGGACGGACAGACGGACGGACAGACATGACGAATCTATAAGGGTTTCGTTTTTTGCCATTTGGCTACGGAACCCTAAAAACGCTTATGCTAGTGTAATTTTGATCTTGTTCTTCCTGTTATTACCGCACCGAAAGAGTAACGGCGGTAACGGAGTAACATTAAGGGCGGAATTATTTGATAAGTTAATTAAAAAAATATCTCTTCAGCGGAATCGCCCATGCGTCGTTTGAAATAATGGCCTTTGAGTAACCGCAACCTATTGTAAGTAAGTAAGTAAGTAAGTAAGTAAGTAAGTAAGTAAATCATTTATTCACAACAAAAACACGCAGACAAAAAATAAAAAGTAACAAAAATAAAAGAAAAGAGACGACATGTCGCGTTAATGTTGCGAAACGGACCCAACTCAGCATATGCTGGCTGTGAAGCCAACGCTGATCTTCCGTTGATTGCGCTTAACTACTTGGTTAATTTGACATTCACACAACCGTGGAACGTTTTTACAAGTTTAAATCACAGTTGACTGCAAAATAATTTAAATTAATTTAAATTAATATCCTTACTAAGAAAATAAATAAGGAAAACATTTTCATACAATCGTAATCGCTGATTTAGCGAATCTACACAACATCAATTACGTATTACCTACCATTAATTTATTTAGTCGATCATATAATTTAATTATCGCTATTTATCGCCAGTACAATAAAATACAATGAATCAAAAATTATTACATCCTTTTTTGTTTTAAATTTTTCATGTAAATTGTCTTGCCTGTACTGTAATCGTCTTTAAATATTTATCAAGACTGTTTTTTTAAACACCTGCTTAACACCAAACTAACGAATCTCCTTTCGGTGGTTCTACATTAAGTATCTAATTGTAGAATTTACGTCAGAAAAATGTTCCGAGGCGATCCACGGGTTAAGCAGCAATTTTTAGGTTTAAATTGAATCCTTTTAGACCTATTTCACTCTTCACCCTCAATTTCCCCATACTCTGTATCTTTAAAAAAGAATTGGTTTTACTAATTGGTTGCTTTTTACAGGATCTTCAGATGTACGATCAACCGGATACCAGAAACGAACAGCTTGCTCCAGAAGTCCAGACTACCTTTAGGAATTCTAATCCATCCATTCAAAGATCTTAATGTAAGTCATTTAATATTCCATACTTCCACATCTCCGTTCGTTTTCCGATTGAATATTTATTTATGAATTGAGGACGCCATAAAAGTGTGATCTACCACCCTACCGTTGAAGTTCATTTGCACGTCATGATACAACAAGTTCGAATTTCCCTTGCAATAATATTATGACAATGACAAGTCAACCTTAGCGATAATTAGATCTTGCAGAAAACTGGCCACTTTCTTGGCCGACCGTACGTGTAGAATTCGTTTCCCACTACTTCCACTATTTCAACCCCTTAGGTGATGAATTTTCAAAAATCCTTTTATTGCACCCCTACGATATGCAAGGAATATTCCTTCCAAATTTCAAGTCCCTAAGTCCAGCTGTTTTGGCTGTGCGTTGACCGATTAGCCAGTCAGTTTCTTCTTATATATACCTAGAGACTAGAGATGGCTGAAAACGTCCGTCACCTGTCAAAAAAGATAAAAGAAAATGACGTTCTTCTGAATTTACATGAAATCTGAACATTATTTTGATGTATAGCGAGGTAGGTGGTGTAGGTACGTGGTTTTTTAAACCATTTTCAAGGTAAATAAGGAATAATTTTCGAATTAAAAGAAGTAATAAATAAAGCATGGCCAAATCAATTCGTTATTAGCATACAAACAATTAGCTAAGCGATTTCTGCGCATTCCTTTATGTTTCACTACACTAATTTGTATTGTAGAATTGTGTCTGTAAATGTACATCAAAATTTATTAACTTTTGATAAACTGGCGTGTTTAAACTGAGTACTAAGCTTCAAAAGCAGAGTACTAGACTACTGTTAAGAAGATTTTTTAACCTACAAAAAAGGCAGGGGGAGGCGATGGTATAGAGGCTTAACGTGTAAATCTGTGTATAGGTGAAACACTTAAGTAAATCACCTGTTGCATGTACACTCAGGAGCAAAAAGAACGGGTCAGAGTGCGTTTTTCATACTAAAGAGGCTATTTCGAAGCTTTAGTTCCTCGCCAGGGAATGCTTTTAGTGAAATCTGATGATGAATACTCCGAGCATCGATACAGGGCTTCCAGAGTGCCTAGGATACCCAACTGAATGAATCTGCGGTTAACGCCGGAATTGTGCATGTTCAGAAAAACATCTAAAATGGCAATAAAATGTAAGGAAATCCAAGCGCTGGCCCAAACTCACCCGCTGTGGTGTTAACTGATTGTGCGATCAGTTAGGTATCTTAAGAACTTTTGACCTCCTCTATCGAATCTCGGAGTATCCAACATTAAATCTCACTCAAAACAACCCCTGGCGAGGAACCAAGGCTTCGAAATAGTCTCTTTTGTATCAAAAACTCGCTCTGACCCGGTATTTTTGCTCCTGAGTTGTAACACATCTGCATAGACCATTTGACATTATATATTTGAAATTTGACGTAAATTCCATATTAGTTTTGCGCACAACTACATGCAACAGGTGATTTACTTAAGTTTTACCTATATCTGTGTGTCTCTCTGTGTGTTTGTAAGAGACTTTATAAAAAAATGCGACCGATTCGGACGGAACCTTTTGTAATCGGGATGTTTCTTAATTACATTTCATGAAAATAGAGATAATCTAATCAGCTCTGAAAGAAGGGATCGCTATTGTATCGGGGGTCTTATCTATTAAATTGTTATAAATATTTATATAAACACTAATTTTTATAATTATACTCATTAAAATCAACAATTGTCAGGACAAGCATCAGTATCAATACCTATTTATACTGTTCATTTATCGAACCTTATCATTCTCCTAGGCCTAAAATAAGTCTGTGCGAAATTGTAGTAAAGTCGTCGCACTTTCACTATTATAATAGGTAGGTATACCGCTCACGTTCTGCGCCCTCAAATTCCACTTTGGTGCGTCCCAAAAGACGTTCACTTGTGGAAAAACGTTGGTGTAGGTTATGGTTTTAATGTAAATTATAGTTCGGTTAATCTACGGTGATCCGGTGCCTGCTGTTTGGGCGAAATATTTTTGGTCGAATGGTAATATGTATCATTTTCCAAAAAGCTATTTGATTTTTTTGTTTATTGAACAAAAAAAACAAAAATGGCGGATTTAATGCCTGATGGGATGGCAATCTCTACCAGTCAACGAAAACGGAAATTTTCAAAATAACAAAACTGCTATGTGGGCGGTTTAAAAAAAAGTGTACATAGTTGAGGACTAAAATTAAGAAACTATAATTTTAGTCAGGTGCGTCACGAAAATTAATCATTCATTTATATACTACCAAGCCATAACTCATAAATCTCATAATAATAGGCGGTATCTCAAATTCAATAAACGAAGCAGATTCAATCCTCGACCGATAATAATATGGTCGCACTTGCTACGGGAGTTTTGTCTGAGATACCACAATTACAACAGGTTAGGTTAGTGACTGCAGCGGCGGGAAATTGGTTTCAACCAACATTTTTCGCGCAAACGGCAAACCGAGAATGATATTTATGACAGCTCATATAAATACGTATTACACTTGTTGCTTTGACTTCTTATAAATACTACATTGATACAAATCTTGTGACGACGATCAGTAATTTAAATAATTAATCACTTCTTTTTATATGCCTTGTTAGTAAGTACCTATAGGGTTTAAAATAACGAAATGCGCCACGGGATCATCATAAATTGATCGAATTATGGCGTTGCCTGGAACTCATTCTACAATATTCCCACGGGCACTGAAATTTTTCGGTACCTATAAAAGTATAGTATTGTTAAGTGTTAGTCAAATAAAGAGGCACCGGATGAAGAATTGATTATAAATTAAGTGTTCTAGGTGTAGGAGGGTAAAAATATGTGGGTATCATTTGCTCACGACTTCGGGTTTAGTCGGCAAAGCTCGTGTTTATACAAGTATAGAATTCAGTGTCACTAAGATAACATAATTGATAAAACGTCATTTATTCAGTAAGTAGGCCGCATGGGCACTTTACACGTCAAGAATTTACCAGCGCTTCCCAAGAGGGACTCTGCTGAGATGAAACGCCGCAAATAACTCAGCAGTCAGTCATTTTTTAAACATATTTCATATTACAATGGTACTATTTATTCAAGTTAGTTGAGGGTGGTAGGACCTCGTGCAGGGTCCGTCCGGATCGCTACCACCATCTTATCCACTAACCTACCGCCAAATAGCAGTGTTCGCATTTTTGTGTTCCGGTTTGGGGATAAGACACCCGGTGTAATGACTAGCATAGAGGCATTCCATCTTAGTCCTCTGGGTTGACAACGCATTTGCAGTCTTAGGCTTGCAGTCTTCTGAATGCGAATGTCTATGGGTCACAGTTCCCTCGTACCATCAGGTGGCCTGTGTGCTCGTTTGTCTTCTCTATGCCATAAAAAAAAGCATTATATAAAGCTATAAATATTAAATTAAATATAATATCAAATGCGCAATTACGCTTGTTATTACAGCAGGAAAACATGCCAAAAATCTTGGGAGAGAGATAGAGGGAGAAAAAAAAAACACCTACTTGATTATGTAGAACTGAATTGCCTACTATTAAAAGCTGCATTATACTGTTCTCCCAAGCTCCGATAAAACAGATATTCTATCCGTATATATTTTCATACTTTGTAATATTATAAAAGTGAAAGTTTTGTGTCTGTTTAAACTAAACCTATTTCGATAAAAAAATTGTATGGACGTAGCGAGTCCCGGGAAAGGACAGGATAGTTTGTTTCCCGGAAATACCTAGAACAATTTCCGAGGGAATAGCCATAAATTACTTCTACGTGGAAGGAGTCGCGGGTAGCAGCCAGTAGATTTTATAAATGAATAGCTTCTCCCCGCGAATACGTCTGCGTACATTTCGATTATTGTTATTCCCTCAGGACCTCTTGAATAACACGGGATGAAAAGTAGCCTATGTGCTATTTCAGACTATAATCTATCTTTTTTGACGACACGTTGGCCTAGTTGGTAGTGACCCTGCCTACGAAGCTAGCGGTCCTGGGTTCAAATCCCGGTAAGTGCAGATGTTTGTGTGACGAGCGCGAATATTTGTTCCTGAGTCATGGATGTTTTCTATGTATTTAATTATATATTTCTCTATATAAGTATTTATATCGTTGTCTAGTAACCATAGTACAAGCCTAGAGCTTAGTTTGGGACTAGGTCAATTGGTGTGACATTGTCCCCTGATATTTATTTATTTATTTATTTCTGCCAAATTTCATCCAGAGCCGCTCTGGCGTGATTGAGTAACAAACATCCAAACTTTTGCCTTTATAATATTATTAGGATTAACGGTTTTGTACTGATTTCGTATAATAAAGTAATTATATCAGTTCAGTTAGTTTTTTTACGACGTTTCTTTGGCAATAATTTTAGTTATATTATTATAGTGACGGCAATAAATTGACATCCCCTGTAGAGTAATACCCAATTTTTTACCGATTTTATGGGTGTATATCTATAGTTGATTATTTCATTTTGTAGGAAGCTTTAGGATATACGATAATTCCGATTAACGCATTAGGACTTAGACACCCAAATGAAAGAAATACGCAGACATCCTCTAATTAATAAATTTAATAATTAACAGCATTATTGTCTTGTTTTAAATATTTTGACGAACCTTTAGAAAGTTGTTACAAGACGTTATACCCGTAGAAAAATATTTAGAAATAGCGCTTGGGCTATTGGGCTTAAGACCACAATGCATGACTCGGTCAAGTCGTATTCAAACATCCGTACGGGCTGTTGTATGTATCTAAACTGTTGTTATATTATGTACTGCGCAGTAGCAAGATAATATTGAGGTTATAGTGAACTGCGCAGCGTATACCTACTGTTTTATCGTCTAGAATGATTTACTTACGCGGTGCATGTGAAACGTTTGGAGCTTCGGAATGATTAGTCAAATACAATCATATTTTTAGGCTGGGTGTTACATATACGCCCAGGCGTCGTTCAAATGAATTGCCTCTGGGCAATATTAAACCCCACTTCTTGCTTAATTGACATTGACGCAACCGTGAAACATTTTTTGCAAGTTTAAATATGTGACTTGTTAACTAACGGGCCTTAATAAAACCGGACCTTACTACTAGACGACGTAAATTTGCAGTTGACGAGTCGTTCTTCTGGTGAAAGTAATGAGAAAAATTGTGTAAAATAGCTCTGTTCCTAAATATTAGTTATACGTACTTACAAAAGTATAGGTATTTGTTTTATACATTAAAACGAATTATTAATATAAATTGTACATGAATGAATTGTCAGTTAAAAGTTTAAAGTATAATGATTGTGATGTATTTTTTAGACCTTACGCACACCTTTTGAATTTATTTTTATTTTTAATTGCTCGCTAAGTGAAATATGTATTTCTTTTGAGAAATAAAGATTCTTTAAACCGAAATCGTCTGATAAAAAATATGAAAAGAAAAGGAACAAACGCGAGGAAACGAATACCGTTATGGTAAACAAAAACAAAGGCTAGTGTTTATTTTGCAGTTCGACGGACAGGCCGTGAGGGAAGCTATCTGTTAGAATGAGAAAGTTTAATACGTCTCCGTTTGAATTTGAACTGAACTGACAGGTCAATATCTGGTGATTGTTATTCTGCGTTACCCATAAAGTTGTTGATTTGAAGTTATCGTGTATTAGGGCTTGGCCTCATCACCACCGTGCGGCCCCGCCATCGTGGAACGGCACGACGTCGCCCCGAGTTTCATTATAAAGTGCAATATTAAGTCTTAATGTCCCGCGCGTAGATATTAAAGTAGCTTGAAGCTTTTGTTACACGGCACCGTGTATCTGCACGACGCGGTAACGTGCCTCTCTACGGCGCGGCGCCGTTTCAAGTTACAGACGCGTGCCTTTATCATGTGGCCAGGTTACTATTTTCTTAAATAGGCACGTACTCGTTCTTATTAATACTTACTTAATTTTAAAAACAAATTTTGTTACAGCATTTGCCTGTGATCCAGTGTACGACGATAGTGCGCTGCCGCGCTTGCCGCACATACATCAACCCGTTCGTGTACTTCGTCGACGCCAAGCGATGGAAGTGCAACCTCTGCTACCGGGTCAACGACTGTTAGTACTTTTTAATTATTTATAGCACAAAAACAAGAATAACTGGTGGTATTAATGCCTCATGGCATTCTCTAACAGTGGACCAAATAATTTATCAGAAATGTACACAGTGGACGACGAAACTGTATGAAAAAGTTATTATTGAATTATCTCATTACTAGCTTCTGCCCGCGACTTCGTACGCTAATTAGTAATTTTGCCATCCCACGAGAACGCTGATTTATTTCGGAATTCAAGGCAGCCTGGAATAACATCCAGTGTATAAGCAAAGTCTATTCTAAATTGTATCCAACCAAATTCGTACATCCGTTTTAGCGAAGAAGTAACAATCTCCAAAAATTATAATCTTTAAGTATGAGAATACCAATTTTAGCGTTTCTAACTACAAAATGACGAAACTCTCATACAAAAATAGCAGAAAGCTGTGTATTTTATTTGTAAAAATTAGCCTATATACCAATTTTCACGTGTCTAACTTCAAAACGACGAAACTCACAAAATTCTACACCCTCCTTTTACCCATTAGGGTTTATAATATCGGTAGGATTATTAGGATACTCGTATTAGTAGGATTAGAAACGTAGCCTATGTGTTAATCCAGGATATAAGCTATCTTCATTCCAGATTTCATCTAAATCCGTCCAGCCGTTGCAGCGTGAAGAAGTAACAAACACACACAAATTTTCGCATTTATAATATTAGTAGGATAGTAGGCTTGCTATAATAAATATATATAATATACATTAATTATACACATAAATGTAATACATAAATAAATATGACGATATTCTACTCTTATAAACAGACTAAAACATGATGAAACTTTTGTGTGCATTCCTTCATTATGATCATCGAAACTACCTTTTTATATTAAAAGTCTCATTACGAGTCAAAGTTGTTGGACAATCCACCTTTTTTATTCTGTAACAGAAAAGTTAGTATGGGGCTCTGTTTTAAGCTCCGTTGACGTTATAGTAGCTCTTCTGTTAAGAAAATAGGGGTTACCATAACGCCAAAAATAATATTACGATATAGAAACAGGTTAAGCTAAAATAAAGTGGAATCGAGGCCCTAAACATGGCGTGAAATAACTCTTAATACTAAGGGAAGTAATAGGAGCGGTCTCACGCATTTCATGGCGCTCGTGTCAAAAGAGTGAATTATTCTTTCTCCTTCCAGTGCCAGAAGAGTTCCAATACGACCCGGTGAGCAAGTCGTTCGGCGACCCGACGCGCCGGCCCGAGGTGAAGTCGGCCACGATCGAGTTCATCGCGCCCGGCGAGTACATGCTGCGGCCGCCGCAACCAGCCGTCTACTTGTTCCTCTTCGACGTCTCGCAGATCGCCATGGACTCTGGATACTTGAATGTAAGATGTTTCTACTCGTTAATAGGTCTTGTACTAGGGCGATATAGTTGGAAAGACGTCAACTTTGTCCTTGCTACGTGCCGTCGAGGTGAAGGCGGCTAGGATTAAGTTCATCGCCCACATCTCGCAGATTGCTATGGTCTTGAAGATGGCTAGATGGTATTTGCACAGGCTAAAAAAATGCAAATGCACTGATAGAGAATAGGGTACTTGCCTGTGGTTATAATAAACAAAGATGCTTTGCACATAGCTAGTTTTAATGACGAGGATTATGATTATAGTTTTTATTTAATTTAATAAAGTCGTTATTTTATTATATATCTTATAATAAAATAAAGATTTTTAATCTATATTGAAACACCAATGAGATTGCGTGACGTCATCTTACTTAATGTTTTTTTTTATCATACTATCTGTGTCATCAACTCGAGACAGTGACAACTCTTATAATCTGTGCTTTAGACATATCCTATAATCTGTGGTGACAACTGTGATATGACAAGATTCATTCTGTCTGCGTTTACTGTAAACAAAGATTTGAACTTGAGTCTACTGGCGAAAAAACTTACATTATCTCATACCTACTGGGTTAGCCGTTAGCAAATACATTGCAATGAACAAAGATCCAGCTATGGCGTCTTTGGTGAACACATTTACCAAAGCAGACAGTGTCAATTTGTCAAACTTTGCACCGTTGTTAAACAATATGTAATGTTGTTAACTACTTTGTTAAACAGTATGTAATGTAGTACTTATATCAAAATGATCCTCACAAAAGTACATTGTTGAATTTGCGGAGAGTTGTGTCTAGTCCCTTCTTGAAAGGTCTAACCATTGTTTTCTGGATTCGGGGTCTCGAGGTACAGGAATAAATAGTTTTGCAGGTGTTCGTTTTGAATTATTTTCGCAGCTAGGCACTATACAATACTGGTAATAAGATTTTAAACTCATATTGATGTATCATATCATAATTTACAATACTGCATTGAATGGATAGCATACATAGTAGGTAAACACAAATATAACCCCACTTTTTGAAGTTTTAAATTGTCCGTTGGGTTGAATGACATTTGACATAAGTGTAATATGACGTCATAACACAGATTATACAGAAAGATGTCGTTTTGGCTGTAAAGAGTTAAGGCAATTATTTATTTATTGTTTTATTATTGTTATCGGGTTAATATCCGTGCGAGTTTTTTTTTACTATCATAAAATGGATCACTAATTAAGTATAAGTACTTTTCACAAACTAGGCAAATACCCTATTCTCCGAATCGTTTACATACAAAGTTCGAACAACAGGCAGGCAGGAATCAAAGATTTTGCTGGTACCCATACCGTGGCTCGTAAGGTAGCGCAAGGAAGTTATCCACCGTTTAGATCGCAGTTCCATATGCTCAGTTTGGTTTTTTTCTGAGTGATGGGCACTATCATAACGAGCTAGGGGCGGATTCATAATTTTATTTAAAGGGCGCCTTATGACGTCAAAACCCTCGGGTCAGTCCCGTTTCCTTTATTTAGCGTTGCCTAAGTCGTCGTCGCGGATGTGCAACTGTGAATCCCAGTTTAAGACACTGCTGTGTTTACTAAAATATATCGATTATTTTTCAGGTGGTCTGTGAAACTCTAAAGAACAATCTAGACCAGCTGCCGGGCGACGGGCGCACGCAGGTGGGCTTCGTGTGCTACGACGCGCACGTGCACTTCTATCTGATGAGCGAGGACCTCACGCGGCCCAAGGAGCTGACGGTGCTGGACATTGAAGGTGACAGCTTGTTGTTACTAGTCGATATTGTTGAACAATCTAGACCAGCCGCCCACGGTGGGCTTGGTTTTTTTTTCTTCCTATACGCTATCTGTCTTCGACGTACAATTCATATCTTCTAAATCCGTTCAGCCGCTTAGTATAGTACAAACCCATCACACTGCTAAATATTGCTATTATTCCAGATGTATTCCTCCCTTCCCCGGAGAGCCTGCTGGTGAACCTCGGCGAGAGGAAGGAGATGGTGAAGGAGTTGTTGACGGTCCTGGGCCGCAAGCACAGCGCGGGCGCCGCCGGGCCCTCCGCGCTCGGCGCCGCGCTGCAGGCCGCGTACAAGCTTATGGTTAGTTCATATAACACTATTAGCGTCCGCCCCGCTACTACGGAAGTAAGAAGTTAGTAAGTAAAGTATTCACAAAAATAACAAAGAAAGGAAAAGAGACGACATGTAGTGCTAGTGTTGCGAAACGGTCTCAATGCAGCATGTGCTGGCTGTGAAGCCGACGCTGGTCTTCCGTTGGGACCGCTCGCTGAAAACACGGAAGGCGATACAGGCATTACATACATTTAAAATAATGTTTTTGTTAAAATAACATTAGTATGTACACACGAGTGGGTGTGTTGCGACAGACAGACTCCAGGTGGCCACCAGATAAAGTAACAGGGACCGGAACCGCTAAGATGTTTTGTTTTTGATGGGGTATTTGATGAACTGTTCTTACAAACCCAAACGACGCGGTAACCCTTTCATCGACTTACTCCAATGAACGGCTAACCAAACGACACAGTTGACCAGACTTTGTCATGAATAGATGTTCTTGTGCCTTTATGTTTTGAATGTAGAAATTTGGCCTTTGGTGGCAGTTGAGTACGACTAAAGGTGATAGAGA
The DNA here is from genome assembly GCA_923062465.1 of Acleris sparsana. NCBI lineage: Eukaryota > Metazoa > Arthropoda > Insecta > Lepidoptera > Tortricidae > Acleris > Acleris sparsana. The sequence goes on from OV281288.1 coordinate 4,841,274, forward strand.
TGGCCTAATAAATGCTGTGCCGTACAGGATCCACAATGATGTCATAACTTTCAAGTTAATTAAAGTACCACCTGTAAACACATTATGGAATGTAATAAATAATTGAGTATTGAGTGTTCATCTTTAACTGGTTCATTGTTGTCTTCAGCGCTAAAATAGGTCTGAATCGTTTTATTTTTAATTCCAGGCACCCACAGGTGGACGCGTCACAGTTTTCCAAACGTGTCTACCTACCGTTGGGCCTGGAGGATTACAACCCAGGTACATATTGTTTTACCTCTACTACATTTATACTTATTATAACTGTTATAAAGCAGAAGATCAACTACTAAAAGAGTTTGTTTCCTTTTTCTAAACCATAGGACAGATACCGTTTTATACGCTGTTATAATATTTTTCATTTATTATTGTGCCTGTGACAGATCGAGATTATAAATTTCACGCAAAAGTTGTTTCAACAGATTGAGTTGTCAACTAACTTTAAAAAAATAGGTATCTATAGTAAATTAGTTTCAAAAATCAATATTTATTATTTAACGCTTAATTTTATAAACGAATTCTGAAAAATCATGCACGTATTTCATGGAATTAAAAACAAAATAATTAAACTACTTCTACATCCTATATGCAAAACAGATCGTTAAAAGATTAACCTCGTTCTTTGACGGATCGATTCCATTTTGTAAGATCGGATCGGAATCGGCAGAACTAAGCGCGTGGAGCAACTCCAAGCGCTTTCCCCAAGTCCAAAACTATTTTTTGCCGAATTTGGTCTTATTCCCCGGTACACGTATTTAAATAAATTTTCCTCAAGGCTCTGTCTCAATATGAAAGAAATTAAAACCTAAAAATAACCTATAATCACGTAGACTTTACAATAATGATGGTTATAAGCTGTAGCGTAATTTTAGACGATGTATGATACCTTATTTTATAGTAAATTAAATTAGGTTAACAAAACCAATTTATAACCGAATCTGAATCGTTTAAATTTCTGTTATAAACCGAGTCGATAATCGAAAGAAATGTATGCGATTTTCACTAGCCACATCACTAAATTTGACAAATGACATCCTTCACAGGCACAATAATAAATAAAAAATATTATCTAACTATTAAAACTACACTAACCTTACACTATTATTTCCGAGTGGTCTTGAAATAAAACAATTAACTGGTTTTATCTGGAATCAAATTTCTCTAATCAATCAACTTATTTTTTATTATGCCAGAGAGGACCCCAACGCTCGCTCGTCTAAAGAAGTGGCCCATTTGAACCCGGCGACGGACTTCTACAAGCGGATAGCGCTGGACTGCAGCGGCGCGCAGGTGGCCGTCGACCTGTTCCTGCTCAGCTCTCAGTACAGCGACCTCGCTACGCTCAGTGAGTGCACACACACTTTTGGGCTACATTTACAATGCCGTTGACGTGTATATCTGCATCAAGGCTCTAGCCAAGAAGTAAACGCTACTAAAGTTTCTCTTTTCTATCACTCAAAATGTATTGGGTAACATTCTAGTGCGGATAAACTACGTGGTCTACTTTTACCCCATGGTTAGATGGTTCTGTTTTCCTAGTTGCCAGCGCAAAATAGACTCGAGTGTGTATGAGGCAAGGTTGACATTAGCTCTGATTTTATAAGCTGTCATTGGCATGTGAGTGACGTCTTTTGTATTTGACGTAGTGTTGCCAGGGTGTTTCTAAAAGCAACGATTAAACGAAGATGGCTGATAGCTCATCTTAGCTAAGTAATTTCCACCTTGATGCTACAGAGTTCAAACCAGTAGTGTATGTGAAAAGCTCCATTCATTAATTTATTAATAACCTCTCCAACGGCTGCGCTCATAGGCGTTACGATTAAGTCGTTCCTCAGTGACGTTTTTTCATAGACAAGTTTGAAAAAGAACTAGGTTATTTTTTTTTTAAATGGCTCTGGAGTAGGACGGTAAATCTAGTAGCGGTATGTACAAATATTATGATATGTTTTGGTTTTCAGGCGGCATGAGCAAGTTCAGCGGCGGCACGGTGTACCACATCCCGCTGTTCAAGGCGTCCCGCGCGTGGCAGGCCGCCGCGCTGGAGCGGATGCTCACGCGGTACCTCACCAGGAAGATCGGGTTCGAAGCCGTCATGCGCGTCCGGTGTACTAGGTCAGCTTATCTTACTAATATTACAAATGTCATCATTTTCCCGAAGCGAGGTCAATGGATCGGTAAAAACGCGGATCCATTCGGTGGGTTTGCAAGCCGTAACTGTGATTTATTTATAAACGATAAAACCACATAAAAACAAATTAAAACTTGTAAATACGTACTTATAACTACAAAGTGTTTGTCTTGTTGTTTCTCTAGCACTCGTTTAAAATCCGCTACTAACGTTGATAGCCGATGATGTGCCATCTTAGGTGTTTTTTTTAAATACGGAACCGTGAAAACTCTGATCCGAAAATGATTTGTGCGCTTTCCGCCATGTTTGTAATTTTCCTCTACTTGTTCATTATTAACAACTCACTTGGTTCAACATGAATGAACGTTTAAAGTTTCATCAAAAGCTCCAACTTTACTTATCTCTGACCTGAAGGTTGACTAAAGAATCCGCGGTTTCTACTTACTTTTTTTTATCGTACAATAAACTATAAATAAATAAAACATTTGTTACAGAGGCATATCAATCCACACGTTCCACGGCAACTTCTTCGTGCGCTCGACGGACCTGCTGTCTTTACCCAACGTGTCCCCGGACGCCGGGTTTGGCATGCAGCTGACCATCGACGAGTCTCTGTCGGACCTGCATCAGGTCTGCTTCCAGGCTGCGCTACTCTACACCAGCAGTAAAGGTAATCTATCCATATCAAGGTTCACGTTTGTATGGGAAAAATCCAAAGTCATGGCACCCGCTTATGTCTAAAAACGAATCTATGTAAAGTTTCAGCTCTCTAAAGTGCCATATTCGCAAAATACCAGATTCTCGTACCAAGACTTTTTTCCATTTTCCATCCGGAAATAGGAGCTCCGCGTTGGAATCAGAGTGCGACGGAGCTACGCAGACGCAGAGCTCCTATTTCTGGGTGGTTTAGCCCTCCGGGCCTGCTACAAAACTAACATAACCTAAACCCACCTAGGTTCTCGTTATGAAAATGGAAAAAAACCCAGATATTTTCATAACGAGAACAAAGGTCTTGGCTGAGTCAAATTGCCATCCTTGATTATATAATCGACCTACATATATAAAAGCGACTTTCTTAATTGAAAGCACTAATCGTTAGTTTATTTGTGTATCAATATTATTTTAAACAGTATTTCATCATGATCAGTATCATATTTTTTTTATATCGCAGGTGAAAGAAGGATTCGCGTGCACACGCTCGCGTTGCCGATCGCCAACAACCTCACCGACGTACTACATTCTGCCGACCAGACGTGTATCATAGGACTGCTTAGTAAAATGGGTGAGTTCTGTTATATTTTGTCTTAAGGCTTTATTAATAAATTGAATGAGAATAATTCAAAATAAATTTATGAACTATAACTATAGTAGAACTATAGTCGTGACGCTCTAAGAGGCCCGAATTGACAGCTGTTAACCCAGTACAAAATATAACCTCGAACACGCTCTAACACATTTTTTAGAACGGTGTAAGTCTGTTTTTTTATCCATGTTGACACAGGACTAATGGACGGCTTAATATCGCAAAGGACGAAGTTTCATAGACTCCTGCTTGTGCTCATCTTTAACCACATCATAGAAATTGACTTTTTTCTTCTATTAGTTTATTACATGATTTAGGCCTGCGACGTTTCCTAACATGGCGTCGGGAAGGCTAACGAGCATACCTTATTGCAATCTAAAGACTGGTAATGCCTTGCTAACCCTGAGGTCTAAGACTTGCTGACTTGTGAATACTTCTTGGTGGAAGGTTAATTGGGTTTGGTGGTAATGATTTGGAGGGATTTTGCGTTTGCGCAATGTCTGACCACCACATAGATTGCAGGATTCTGATTTTTTTGTATGCTTATAGCTGTGGACCGCTGCGCGACAGCATCGATGTCAGAAGCCAGAGAAGCCCTCATCAACGTGGCCATCGACGCGTTATCAGCGCACCGGCTGGCTCAGAACCTGCCCGCTGGTGCCGTGAGCTCCGCGCTCCACGCGCCTGCCTCGCTCCGGCTGCTGCCGCTGTACCTGCTGGCTCTGCTGAAGAGGGTCAGTATACCGAGGGTTGTGTGACCTGATCACCGTGGCATCGACGAGCTATCAGCGCACCGGCTGGCTCAGAACCTGCCCGCTGGTGCCGTGAGCTCCGCGCTCCACGCGCCTGCCTCGCTCCGGCTGCTGCCGCTGTACCTGCTGGCTCTGCTGAAGAGGGTCAGTATACCGAGGGTTGTGTGACCTGATCACCGTGGCATCGACGCGCTATCAGCGCACCGGCTGGCTCAGAACCTGCCCGCTGGTGCCGTGAGCTCCGCGCTCCACGCGCCTGCCTCGCTCCGGCTGCTGCCGCTGTACCTGCTGGCTCTGCTGAAGAGGGTCAGTATACCGAGGGTTGTGTGACCTGATCACCGTGGCATCGACGCGCTATCAGCGCACCGGCTGGCTCAGAACCTGCCCGCTGGTGCCGTGAGCTCCGCGCTCCACGCGCCTGCCTCGCTCCGGCTGCTGCCGCTGTACCTGCTGGCTCTGCTGAAGAGGGTCAGTATACCGAGGGTTGTGTGACCTGATCACCGTGGCATCGACGCGCTATCAGCGCACCGGCTGGCTCAGAACCTGCCCGCTGGTGCCGTGAGCTCCGCGCTCCACGCGCCTGCCTCGCTCCGGCTGCTGCCGCTGTACCTGCTGGCTCTGCTGAAGAGGGTCAGTATACCGAGGGTTGTGTGACCTGATCACCGTGGCATCGACGCGCTATCAGCGCACCGGCTGGCTCAGAACCTGCCCGCTGGTGCCGTGAGCTCCGCGCTCCACGCGCCTGCCTCGCTCCGGCTGCTGCCGCTGTACCTGCTGGCTCTGCTGAAGAGGGTCAGTATACCGAGGGTTGTGTGACCTGATCACCGTGGCATCGACGCGCTATCAGCGCACCGGCTGGCTCAGAACCTGCCCGCTGGTGCCGTGAGCTCCGCGCTCCACGCGCCTGCCTCGCTCCGGCTGCTGCCGCTGTACCTGCTGGCTCTGCTGAAGAGGGTCAGTATACCGAGGGTTGTGTGACCTGATCACCGTGGCATCGACGCGCTATCAGCGCACCGGCTGGCTCAGAACCTGCCCGCTGGTGCCGTGAGCTCCGCGCTCCACGCGCCTGCCTCGCTCCGGCTGCTGCCGCTGTACCTGCTGGCTCTGCTGAAGAGGGTCAGTATACCGAGGGTTGTGTGACCTGATCACCGTGGCATCGACGCGCTATCAGCGCACCGGCTGGCTCAGAACCTGCCCGCTGGTGCCGTGAGCTCCGCGCTCCACGCGCCTGCCTCGCTCCGGCTGCTGCCGCTGTACCTGCTGGCTCTGCTGAAGAGGGTCAGTATACCGAGGGTTGTGTGACCTGATCACCGTGGCATCGACGCGCTATCAGCGCACCGGCTGGCTCAGAACCTGCCCGCTGGTGCCGTGAGCTCCGCGCTCCACGCGCCTGCCTCGCTCCGGCTGCTGCCGCTGTACCTGCTGGCTCTGCTGAAGAGGGTCAGTATACCGAGGGTTGTGTGACCTGATCACCGTGGCATCGACGCGCTATCAGCGCACCGGCTGGCTCAGAACCTGCCCGCTGGTGCCGTGAGCTCCGCGCTCCACGCGCCTGCCTCGCTCCGGCTGCTGCCGCTGTACCTGCTGGCTCTGCTGAAGAGGGTCAGTATACCGAGGGTTGTGTGACCTGATCACCGTGGCATCGACGCGCTATCAGCGCACCGGCTGGCTCAGAACCTGCCCGCTGGTGCCGTGAGCTCCGCGCTCCACGCGCCTGCCTCGCTCCGGCTGCTGCCGCTGTACCTGCTGGCTCTGCTGAAGAGGGTCAGTATACCGAGGGTTGTGTGACCTGATCACCGTGGCATCGACGCGCTATCAGCGCACCGGCTGGCTCAGAACCTGCCCGCTGGTGCCGTGAGCTCCGCGCTCCACGCGCCTGCCTCGCTCCGGCTGCTGCCGCTGTACCTGCTGGCTCTGCTGAAGAGGGTCAGTATACCGAGGGTTGTGTGACCTGATCACCGTGGCATCGACGCGCTATCAGCGCACCGGCTGGCTCAGAACCTGCCCGCTGGTGCCGTGAGCTCCGCGCTCCACGCGCCTGCCTCGCTCCGGCTGCTGCCGCTGTACCTGCTGGCTCTGCTGAAGAGGGTCAGTATACCGAGGGTTGTGTGACCTGATCACCGTGGCATCGACGCGCTATCAGCGCACCGGCTGGCTCAGAACCTGCCCGCTGGTGCCGTGAGCTCCGCGCTCCACGCGCCTGCCTCGCTCCGGCTGCTGCCGCTGTACCTGCTGGCTCTGCTGAAGAGGGTCAGTATACCGAGGGTTGTGTGACCTGATCACCGTGGCATCGACGCGCTATCAGCGCACCGGCTGGCTCAGAACCTGCCCGCTGGTGCCGTGAGCTCCGCGCTCCACGCGCCTGCCTCACTCCGGCTGCTGCCGCTGTACCTGCTGGCTCTGCTGAAGAGGGTCAGTATACCGAGGGTTGTGTGACCTGATCACCGTGGCATCGACGCGCTATCAGCGCACCGGCTGGCTCAGAACCTGCCCGCTGGTGCCGTGAGCTCCGCGCTCCACGCGCCTGCCTCGCTCCGGCTGCTGCCGCTGTACCTGCTGGCTCTGCTGAAGAGGGTCAGTATACCGAGGGTTGTGTGACCTGATCACCGTGGCATCGACGCGCTATCAGCGCACCGGCTGGCTCAGAACCTGCCCGCTGGTGCCGTGAGCTCCGCGCTCCACGCGCCTGCCTCGCTCCGGCTGCTGCCGCTGTACCTGCTGGCTCTGCTGAAGAGGGTCAGTATACCGAGGGTTGTGTGACCTGATCACCGTGGCATCGACGCGCTATCAGCGCACCGGCTGGCTCAGAACCTGCCCGCTGGTGCCGTGAGCTCCGCGCTCCACGCGCCTGCCTCGCTCCGGCTGCTGCCGCTGTACCTGCTGGCTCTGCTGAAGAGGGTCAGTATACCGAGGGTTGTGTGACCTGATCACCGTGGCATCGACGCGCTATCAGCGCACCGGCTGGCTCAGAACCTGCCCGCTGGTGCCGTGAGCTCCGCGCTCCACGCGCCTGCCTCGCTCCGGCTGCTGCCGCTGTACCTGCTGGCTCTGCTGAAGAGGGTCAGTATACCGAGGGTTGTGTGACCTGATCACCGTGGCATCGACGCGCTATCAGCGCACCGGCTGGCTCAGAACCTGCCCGCTGGTGCCGTGAGCTCCGCGCTCCACGCGCCTGCCTCGCTCCGGCTGCTGCCGCTGTACCTGCTGGCTCTGCTGAAGAGGGTCAGTATACCGAGGGTTGTGTGACCTGATCACCGTGGCATCGACGCGCTATCAGCGCACCGGCTGGCTCAGAACCTGCCCGCTGGTGCCGTGAGCTCCGCGCTCCACGCGCCTGCCTCGCTCCGGCTGCTGCCGCTGTACCTGCTGGCTCTGCTGAAGAGGGTCAGTATACCGAGGGTTGTGTGACCTGATCACCGTGGCATCGACGCGCTATCAGCGCACCGGCTGGCTCAGAACCTGCCCGCTGGTGCCGTGAGCTCCGCGCTCCACGCGCCTGCCTCGCTCCGGCTGCTGCCGCTGTACCTGCTGGCTCTGCTGAAGAGGGTCAGTATACCGAGGGTTGTGTGACCTGATCACCGTGGCATCGACGCGCTATCAGCGCACCGGCTGGCTCAGAACCTGCCCGCTGGTGCCGTGAGCTCAGTGAGCTAGTATTTGTCGATACTCTTGCGTTTTCACCAAAATCACAGCAAATACGACGCTTGTAGGTATTACCGTTTTACCGTTTTTGTATAGGATTATTATTTAACATTTTTTTTATTACTTGTTTGTATAATCAACCGGCTTTTACTGACAGTTTAAAACATACACCACCTTAAAGTGAAGATGGACGGACGGACAAAGGTTTAGTAATAGGGTTCCGTTCGGCACCCTTTGGGTACGAAAACCTATAAATTCTTCCCTCTGCCACCCCTTAAACTCCTTGTACTCCCAAACACCCTGTATATAATTATAATATGTTTTTCACAGAAAGCCTTCCGCACGGGCACATCGACGCGGCTTGACGACCGCGTCGCCGATATGTGCGAGATGAAGTCGTTGCCGCTATCACAGCTGATGCGTGCAGTGTACCCTCCGCTGTACAACATCAGTGATCTCAACTCGTACGTCTCGTCGGATCACATGCCCGACCCACCCCAAATACACTTGTCTGCGCAGAGGTAAGAATATAGAGTTTAAGTTGAGCTAACAATAAGTCAGAGGTAAACAAATTGTAGGCTGGAATTTGGGGGGAAATTCTAGTGCTAAGCTATATTTATTCTAAACCGAAACTAAGACAGATCTAACATAAAATACAATAAATTTAAATGCAAGTTGTCAATCTATTACCTTTTTTCTTCGATAAATATTTCCATACGAACTCGTACGTTTTCTTTTCAAGGATAAACGCAAACGGCGCGTACCTCCTCGACGACAGTGACATTATGATAATCTACGTGTGCCACGCGGTTTCGCCCGCCTGGCTCTCGGAGGTGTTCGGAGTAGCCGCCTTCAGCCAGCTGCCGGACGAGGCGCGCAGCCTGCCTTCGCTGGAGACCGACGGCAACGAGCTCCTGCTCGCCTTCATAGACAAACTGAACGAGGAGCGGCCGCACCAAGCCGGGATATTAGTGCTCAGGTCGGTATACATCATCATGTCCATCGCTCCACGTACTCCTTCAGCCAGCTGCCGGACGAAGCCAGGTTATATCATTATCATTGTGGCGACCCAGCTACATCGCGTATCCAATTTAATCCCAACGGACTTCGGTTCCCAGATCTCTCTATTATCCTTTCTTCCTACATCATCATCTCCCTACGTGGTGCCTACAGCCGGTTGATTAACTTACTGGCGTCTCTTACTCCGAGACATTTTAACGGCCATTAACTCGTTCTTTTCTCAAACTTATGTATGAAAAATCGTCACTAAGGATCGATTTAATCGTCATTAACTGGCTCTGAGAGCTGCTGTTGGTGTTTTTCCTTTTGGGGAGCGTGCCATAATAGCCACGCTTGGCAGGAAGGAGAGGTGGCGATCGCAGTGTGTTGGTCTGAAATATCTGGTTGTCCGCAATATAAGGTAAACTAGGCATCTTGCTTCTGTCCAGTCACTATTGAAAACCCAGTTTGTTTATGTTTTATTTGCGAGATCACGCAAACTGTGCAACAGGATTTACGTAATAGATACACAATAAATAAAAAATGTAACAGGATTATTTTTTTTTGTTTTAAATTTCAAAATGGCTTGTTGTCAACTTTTTTCTTTTGCTGGTAGATTAATTTCCGAAAAAAGATCTATTGGAAGTATGGTTACAAGGCTGTGTCATCTTTCTTTACTTTATCGACTCTCATAATGATTACCTGTTATTTCCCTCCACAGAGACAACTCCCCCTCGCGCCAGCTGTTCACCGAGCGACTAGTCGACGACCGAGTCGAGTCCGCCTTCTCCTACTACGAGTTCTTACAACACGTGAAGGCTCAAGTGAAATGATGATTTACTATCCCGTAGCGAAACTAGACAGTGCTACGAGTGATACTTACAAGGATTGAGTGCTACGATACTGCCCTAGCTTATGGCGGGTTTAGACATGATGGTTATGATTAAAACTGGGTATCAGCAAAGTATAAATAAAAAAGTAGTTTGTTTCCGGCCCTTTAGGAGTCTCTGTTACCTATTGCCGCTCGGGCGCTAGGGTTATGGCGACCAAACGCGGCGACGGCGCCGCCCCGACTAAGCCGGCTCGGTCAATCTTGTTGAGTTTGCTTGTGCACGCGATAGCCTTGAAGACGAACTACTGTTTATACTGTGATATCTGTGCCTATATTCAACATTGCGTACATTCGCTCATTTAATCGTTTCACAAAAGATGCCACGAATAGACGAGAAGTTTAATTTATCGGTTTGAAATTCGAATAGCGAAAAACGCGCACAATCATTGGGACTTTAGTTTCGTTTGCTTTTTTCATCGTAGCTTTTATGAAACGACCTAAATCTAACAGTATATGATTTGAGGTATGAAATAAAAAATACAACCGAATTGAGCAACTCTTTTTTTTTTTGAAGTATGATAAAAATTATTCGCCTCAATCTTACACTATGTAAGCGACTGCCAAGTTAACATAATACTGACTAAGCGCTACGCCCTAGCCCGTAGCAGTATATTTCCGGTGTCCAAAATCTGCTAAAAGCAGTGCGCTCGCGTAGCTATCGCATAGCTATCGCATAGCTAATAAATTAGTGGAACAATATCGCTATATTGGTCCTACTCTTGCTTTGTCATATAAGAAGTAAGAAATGGATAAAATACAGCATAAAGATATAGAAAACGATTGGAAATATAGGCAATGTTGAATTTAGGACATGAAATAATTATGTTTTATTATATTTTCAATAAATACTGCCCGTAGCTGTGTAGTGTCAGTATTTATTGATGAAAATGGACTGTCTTGGTAGTTAGGGGCTATATGTAATGAGAGTATTCATCAAAGGGGCTTATGAATACTGAACATTTCGTAATTATTTATTTGTAGGTTGGGTTTGTTCCTCTTGGTTTGTGTTAGATGTAGATGGTTATCTGTTGACGCTGCTAACGCTTATTTTTAAATGAGTAGGGATCAAATTATATTGTTTTCCAAAAGTTCCTTTGATAAATACTTTTTACTTGTTTTTTTTTATAACAGCGTTATGTCTGAAGGGCTTGAAATATTTAAAAAAAAACTAGATGTTCAATGATGCCTTGTTTCTGTTAAGGCATTTTTTAGCATCTAGTTTTTTTATTTCGAGCGTGTCTAACCCGTGTTGTTAAATTATAACCAAATGTCACATTAACTGCGCCGAATAAAATGTATAGATATATTAAAAGTTGACGAGTAGCTTCAAGATATTACAAAAATAATTTACGGTAATTGTAAATAAATAATAAAATGATTTGTTGAGTAATCAATAGTCTTCAATATTGTTTTAATTCGGCCCAGCAGCGCATTTTTACTGCAGCAATTAATTATTTTATTCGGTAGTGTCATTGAAATGTTTTAGCTAGGCCAAAGGAGCGCCGTTGTCGAGAAATGTACAGAAACTTCTACCACAAAACATAAGCTTTTTAACTCGGTTCTTTTGGACGTAGTGGATTGGCGTAGGCATTCTTCGGGCTAGAATTTCTTACCAATTTATAACTGGTGTATGGGCGTGTCGTTCCCCATACGCAGTTATAAAGATACCTACAGATGTTGCTGCATATAAATTGTAAAGAAATGTGTCCCGTTTTGAAGCCACTTTTGGATCACAGTTGCGTCATACTGTATACCAGCAAGCGGTGGGTAGTGTTAGTATAATTCCTGTGACTTCACAAAGTATTTTAAATTATAATACAACTGTCACAGGAATCATCCTTACAACCGTATTCACAAACAATACTTAAATGATCCTTCACTGAGTAGACGCACTGCGTTCAATACAACTTTGTGATTGGTCCTTTTTGACTGACCTTGTGTTTCTGAGGATTTGAACCACCCTGTGCGTTCGTGAGCACTGAGACCTTATAGTGATGTTTGTGAATACGGATGTGAATCAACTCTGGCTCCCGTACCACTGACTACCAATGATATCTTTACAAACATTGAGCTAAAATTTACACGTATGTTTTACTAGAAGTTTAAATTAGAGCAGGGTTTCCCAACCTTTTTTGCGTCGAGGTTAGGAAATAATATTTTTATGCCATTTGATGAAAAAAACAAACTTACATTCATTTAATCGACATCGACATTACATGGACTGTCGTCGCGTTGTATCACAAGCATTATGTTATATTTACATATTAACCCTTTGAACGCCATGAACCGCTAAAGCGGTCGTGTGCCGTCGTGCCCACCACGCCAACAACCCAAAAAAGGGTCGGAGTGAAGTTGTACTTTGATCGTGAATAAAATCTAGTATGAATTGTTTTTCTTTGTTTTTATTGGCTTAAACGTTACATCTATTCATGTTTTGTTCCTTATAATAATTGATGAATTTTTGGACAGGTCAAAATGTGAAAATTTCTGGGTTATATAATTTACATTATATAATTTGATAACGCAACAGTGCTTGGCGTGTGTGTTCTCACTCCATTCAAATATGAAAGCGTTCAAAGGGGTTTTTTTTTAAATTTAAAGCTTTTTTCGCCTGGTTGGGAAAGCCTGTATTAAAGTGTATCACATATTTTTGAGCCTAGTCTGATAAGATATTGCTGGTGACCACGCAGTAGGTTGACTGCCTTGGTTTCTGTGTCAATCGATCTTCGGTCGACACAGAACCGACTGTTATACGAATATAGTACGCTAACTGTGACTCAAATGCAAATTAACCAAAGCAAAAAGTCAATAAGCGTGTGTGTCATTCACACTTATACGGCTTTTTTCTTTTGGACGCCAGTGTACCCGATTAAATTCCACTGTTCCTATTGCGAATAAGAAGTGGCTTAGATAGAGTAGAACGCAGGGCCGGATTTACCATGTCGGGGCTCCTAGACAGTGCCTGCATTCTAATTTGTTTCAATTTTTTTTTTCGGTGTGCCGCCCTATCAACCCCAAACCATGTTTTGTGCCGAATATCACCTTACATCACAAACTTATAAAGTGGATTAGCCAACGATTTGTATAAATTGCGGGAGGCGCAAAAGTGATAAATTTATTGTGTATATTAATTCAATGAGTTAGGGCCTTTACAGTGTAAAAACTTGTTTAGTTGTACTGGATATTTCAATAAAAGCTAGAATTTAAATCGTGTGAAAGGCTGTGGTCAAATTACACTTCAGAGCAATTAAACCTGGTCACTCTCAAGTACAAGTAACCCATTTTCATTGCTTTAGAGTGTAAATTTAAGTATCACATTTTTATAGGAATGGTTGCTTTTCAATTATGTTATCACTAGCCTAATAACGTTAAGTTGTTAAATCAAACAACTTTTGTTACAATTTTTTTGTTTAACGTAAAAGCGCTAGCACTTGGACGAGTTACGTGATTTGAACCTTTTTACCGCGATCGTATACAACGGGAGTACAGTGTATTAGCATCCTACACGCATCCGCGTAAGACTCAAATTAGCTTAACACCATTTTAGGTTAAAAAGTTCTCAGCGATCAAAAGGTTCAGATGGCAAAACCGTTGAGAGCTTCAGTATTTTGCTGAAGCTTAGCTTTATGTAACAATTAAATCGATGTTATGTGAGACAAAGCAATAAAGTTATGGATAATAATTACGTGTTTATTGTATTTAGAAATTGCTTGTTATTGCGTTACATAGACTAAATGGCTGACTGGCCCTCTTCCTGCTAATGGAAACTTAATTTTGCGTTGATATAGTACTGACACTGAATATAGTGACAATATATAATACGGGAACATTTGGGTCATTGCCCACAAAAAATAACAAATGTACTGAGGAATTTGAACGTTTATCACTTTGACATAATACGTAAATTTGCCGGGTTGTTCATTTTCCACGTGTCGTGGCACATCGAGAAATGTATAACACGGATAAATTATGTGTTACGTCAAGCTGCGAAACATTCAAAATTCTCGATGGCACACGGTGGATGTAGATAATTTTAATATAAAACAAAATTTAGTTGAACCCTATGGGTAGAAACGACGATGACCTCGTAAATTATTTTGTTTTAATTAATTGGGCAGTGGACTTGTCATTTCACTGCATTTGCTCGGAAATAACGGTGCAGTCAGGCATTTACTAGACAAGCTAGACTTATTTTAATTTCGTGTATAGATAATAACTTATTTTTATACCGAAACAGCTCTTTTTGCCGCCTTAGCGACCTTTTAGTATAAACAGATGTTTATTTTTCATTTCGAATCGAGACGTGTATTTTTATTGTATTTCGGTATTAGGTGTATCTGTAATTGAATTAGTTTTAATCCATGTATTTACTTGATATTATTTCTATTGTAAATTAAATTATTTATGAAATTTTAGGTAGACGGTTTTATACTGAAATGGGCTCTGGACGACTGACCCTTTAGTGCACTTCTCGTTTCATTGCTAACGACACCACCTACAATACTAATTTACTATAAAAGCAGAGGTATCGCTTATACTCCATTTATTCAGGTAATGAAATATATGTAAACAAACTAAACCACGTGGTTTTTGTTTGTTTACATTTAAATAAACAAAGTATAGTGGTGTCGTTAACAATGAACACACCGCCTCGTGGGCGATACCTTGTTTATTGACAGTTATATGACAGACAAACATACAAGATGTAACGTATAGGTAAATCATCATTCGAAAAACCTGGTTTATCAATGTTTTGTAATTAACGTTTACGGCATGGACACGAAACTTACAACGGGCAGCGAGCGGTAACAAACAAATGCATAGATATGTATAGAGCATGCCTTCTGTTGCCGCGGTGGCGATAAGGCGATTTCTCAAAGGCTGTTACGGGTCGTTGCCTCCCAAGCGGAGCTTCACTGGTTCTCCACATAGCTTAATAAATTAAAAGCGATCAGTCAGTTTGTGCAGCAAGGTTTGGTTTGGTAAAGGTTTGGCACGCATTTGTAGACTTAGGATGGCAGTCTTGATGGCAGGAGGATGCGAAAGTCTATAGATGTCAGATCCCACTTACCATCAGGTGGCCTGTGTGCTCGTTTGCCTTCTTTTTGCAAGAATAAAATAATTGGTAATTTTCTCTGCTTCGTCTGTTTATTTAGCAGGGCAAATTTTGGAAAAGGAGTGGCAGGGAATGGCTTGAAAAGATACTCCCAACTGGTTTTTCTTATAATGACTTAACTATTCATTCGTCTTAAGGTCCCAGATAGCGGGGCGAGTAAGTAGACGTACTTAAAGCTCGACGACCTGTTTCGTCCGTGTTTACCTTTAGAAGTTCGCGTACGGCGCACTTACTCGCCCGTTTATCTGGGACTTAAAAGTTGATAAGTAGAAGAAAATAGTCTTAGATAATAATTTCCTTTAAATCTTTTTGAAGTTTGATATCCCCAGGGCATGCCTTAATAATTTAGTGACATCATTATTAGAGGGAGGTAATTGAATCTTCATTCCTCCCCCGACAGCTGTTTGACTGATGAAATATATTAATTGCCACTGTTAGCCGACTGACCTCGACTCGCCTTGTATCTTGTTTCAATATACGAATCTAAAATCATACGTGTTTCTCTTACCTTCACCTGATTTAAATTAGACTGCGTTTGTCATCTGTAGTCCTTTTATTATAAGCTTTTATTTTTAACTTCACATGTCCTGGAATTTTGCAAGTCTATTTTAACCCTTTGAACGCCAAAAACCACTAAAGGGGTCGTGTACAGTCAGCGTCATATAGTTGGTAGCATCCAAAGTAGCCAAATAAAGACTACACGATGAAATCCGGCCGTATTCAAATGTCCCTAAAGTATTAAAACGAGAAGGTAAATGTTGAGTTATTTATTTAAGAGATATGGGTAAGCTACATCGTATAATAAACACAAGCTTTCTTAGACTTCCAATTGAGATCTACTGAATTGCCTGACTTTTTGGTTCACTCTCATCATCAGTTTTTGCACAGTGGTACAAGATACAGATTTGGCCGCTGAACGCCACTGTTTTTTAAATTCGGTCATATCTTTCGCTTCCTTGTTGCTTTTTTTTAGATGCCGCTTAACTAGAGCCCAATATGTCTCGATCGGCCTGGGTTCCGGGCAGTTTGGTGGGTTCATCATTTTAGGCACTAATACCACTCTGTTGCTTTTATACCATGTCATTGCTGTTTTTGCATAGTGACAGGAAGCAAGGTCAGGCCAAAATGCAACAGGCTTCGTATGACTTCGTATAAACCGCAAGAGATGTTTTTGGAGACATTCTTTTACGTAAATGTCTTGGTTTATAGTCCCCGTTGTAATGGAACTTTGGCTTTTCCGACCGCAAGTGCACAAGGCTTGCCAAACTAAAAACTTTTTTGGGAACTTACACTTTTTTTTTTCTTCAATTTATCAGGAACACTTGCCTTGTCTGATGCTGTATAAAACTCTTGGCCAGGTAACTGTTTATAATCAGCAATGACATAAGTTTCGTCATCCATTACGACGCAATCGTTTTTCGTCAAAATTTGCTCATATAGTTTGCGAGCTCTGGTTTTAGCGGACTGGTTCTGTTTTTCGCGGCGATTTGAGGCTACTTGTACCTTAAAAGTCTTCATGCCGGTTCTAGTTTTGACATTTTGCACATACGATGCAGACATTTTAATTTTTTTAGCAACAGCTCGTACCGACAGGTTGGGATTTTGCTCGAATATCTTTATGACCTTTCGTTCCTTATTTGCATCAACCGGTCCATTTTTTTTCCGCTTCCAGGTTTCCTAGTAGTCGTCATCCTCTCTTGAAAACGTTTCAATACATCAGATACGGTTGACTTACCGACATTTAATTTTTTTGTAGTTTCCGATGCGACAAGTGCGTACAGAGAAAGTGCTAGGAAACAATTATTTTACGCAATGTTTCTTCTTTTGAGGACATATTTAAAATTATTGCTTTATAATCCGTAGCAGTAATGGAAATATTTGCATTAGTTTCCATAGCAACATAAAACAATATTTCCCAGTATATATGACATTAATTTAAAAGGTTAGACAAGAGACAAAACGGCCGGATTTCATCGTGTACAGTCTTTAGTTCGTTACACGCCCTTGTTACTACGGTAATAATGACGTGTAACGAACTATTTGGCTACTTTGGATGCTACCAACTATATGAAGACAGTACAGACAGCGTCATATAGTTGGTAGCATCCAAAGTAGCCAAATAGTTCATTACACGCCCTTGTTACTACGGTAATAATGACGTGTAACGAACAATTTGGCTACTTTGGATGCTACCAACTATATGACGCTGACTGTACTGTCGTGCCTACCACGCCATCGACCGTTTTAGTGGTCACAGATACAGTGCACAATAGACCCGAGTATTTGTGACGTAAGGTTGACATTATCTGTGGTTTTCAGCTGACATTGGCGTGTGAGGACGTTTGTATCAAGTCAAAACCGTTCAAAGGGACAAGGTCCCGTCAATGGCATGGGCTGCAATTGGGAATACGTGTGTAAACCCGATGACAATACAATACCATCGAGTTGACCTGATGATGGAGTTGGAAGGTGCTGAAATGTATAAAGTTTATCTTGAATAATGCGAAGACAATGATGACGGCGTTTAAAATGCCGAATAATCGCCGATGTAATGGTGACCTCTTTTAGAGCTGATATCTCAAGCGGCTGAACCGATTTTCATGAAACCTTGATAAGAACGATCGCTAGATAAACTGCTATCAAATTAGAAAAATGCGTATAAATCGGTTCACCCTTTTAAGAGCTAAGATGCACAGACGGCACGTACGCATGCACGCGCGCTCGCACGCACGCACGCACACAAAAAAACACACACACACACACACACACACACACACACACACACACACACGCACACACACACGCACAGCGGTCTAACTTATACATACATACATCATACACTCAAGAAAATGTGTAGGTAGAACAAATGAGACTCGGACAAAGTATTATAAACATTTATTAATTAGTGCAAATATAAATCAACGTAAAATTAAATTACAAAATAATGGAAATGTTAGCAGATTTATATAATAATTAATAAAATACACGTAAAATCATCTCAAAATGTAGGGGGCACTAGCCTAGAGAGTTGAGCGACATCTGACAGTGGGCCTCTGTTCTCTTACGATTGTAGAGAGTCTTAGTGAGAGAGTGTTTCCATCCCTCGCCATGTAGACCATCGAAATAGCCGATTTTATGCCGTTCAAGCTACAAGTAAAAAGGCACGTGAGGGAAATTAAACAGGCGAAGCTAAACCTAGGTACTTGTTGGATATGTAAAATCTACTCATCAGATGCACTCTTTCTACTAAAGAAGTACTAGGACCCACTGTGCTGCCGTTCTTTATCTCTAGCTAAAAAGCTGCCAAATTCTAGTTTATTACTCAACCAGTTTTTTGGATTTAGCCGCTTTCTAGTTAAAGGATAGCTCCGTGCAAGACAGCAAGGTGCCCATTGTAAAACCAATATAAAATTAAATCAGCATAATGCTGTGAATACTGCATTATTTTCACTAACAGTATATTTTAATATGATACAGATTTACATATGAAATTACTGTTACAAACTAGCCTCTTTTTGCTGCGATCCCCCAATTTTGCTGTTACAAACTAGCCCCTTTTTGCCACGAACCCGCGTCTTTGCTGCTACGAACTAGGCCCATTTTGCTACGAATCCGCGTCTTTACTGTTACGAACTAGGCCCATTTTGCTACGAACCCGCGTCTCTACAGTTACGAACCAGCTCCTTTTTGCCATGAACCCGCATCTTTACTGTTACGAACTACCTTTTCTACTGCTATGAACTCGAATTTTACTCTTGCGAACTGGCCTAACGCGCCTGTGTAATAAAATACATTTCAGTTTAGGCATTGCCGTCTTTATCGTGGAAGTTATATGTATAGTTACTGGTTATAAAAATTACTCGTAACATTCAAGATTTAAAGTCAAAATTACTGGTAACTATTACTATCGCACCAAGTACGTGTTAAACAACTTGCAAGCGTGGCACTTATTCGGCCGTATTTATGATGAAGAGTAGGTATATATTTAAAATTAACGTTGGATAGTGTACTGTACCTACACACCAGTGGCGACACTAGAATTACATTAAAAGAGGCAGAGGTAGGCGTTTCATTTAAGCCAACGTACTCGTACCTACGTTGTAAACGCGTAGTTTTAAAATGATTGTAATTCGATTTTAAATAAAAAAAATCGTAAATTTATGTTCCGAACCCCCGTTCATATGTAAAGAAAAACATAGTAAGGTTTGAGAAAAAGTGTAAAAGCTACGAAAAACGCTTGAGCAAAAACGTAAATGAGATAATCTCTAATGTATTGCGAGCTGGGATCCCGAGATGGCGTTTTACGATATATCTGATTACTAACATGTTATGGTTATGATGTCTTTGTACAACATCTAGTACACATTCGTCAGATTCCTTTTTCGTCAGAATAAATTATAGCCTGTTTTTTTTTGGACGAAAACGGACTTTCGAGCAGATTCCGCTTTCGTCAGAATAAAATGTAGGCTGTTTTTTCGCTTCCGACGCATAGTGCCAGAAACACATATTACCTGATACGCGGATGACCATAGAATACGTAGGTAGGTTTAGGTTATGTTAGTTTTGCAGCAGGCCCGGAGAACCAAACCATCCAGAAATAGGAGCTCCGCGTAAGCGCAGCTCCGTCGACTCTGCCTAATATTAAATAGTATAATGTAACAAATAAATAAATTATAAAAATTAACCTAAGTTTTTTCTGTCCAAAAAGTAATTCCGTTTTCGTCCGAAAAAAAACAGGCTATAATTTATTCTGACGAAAAAGGAATCTGACCAATGTGTACTAGATCTTGTACAATCGACTAGAAAGATATGTAACGTCGAAAATTGTGTTTTTATGTAAAAAAATATTTAAGTTTCATCTTACGCTCGCATCATACAGCTTCCTATTTTACTTCAATTGTGGGATTGCTAGGATGTTTGAATGTTTGCGGTTGAACGGTTGTAGATGTAATTCGGCACATTTCCACGATAAACTAATCCTACGTGACCAAGCAAAGTCCAGTCAGGGTAAGATTATGGCTTAAAAGTTACTTTGGGCGACTACACGTGTGCTCCGCGGAAGTTAAGACATTAAGAAATTCTGTTTCAGTCGTATTGTAATTGAACAGGCGTACCATATCGTCATCTCTATGCTGGCTCTTTTCGATTTTCGCTTTGGCATCCATATTGGCTTCGCCGCAGCACTGCACGCACTCCAAGCAGTTTCCATGCCGCTTGATCTTAATTTCGACAGGCCAGTGGTCTTTGGGTGCATATTTTGTTCTCAGGACGCTGTCTTCTAGCAAACTCCAGAAAAAGAAGTGGTTCCGGGCCCGTTCGAGCTTAAGGCTGGCAAGAACACATGCGTCGATGGCTCTCAAGCTGACCGGGTCCAGGATAGCTTCCGTGTTGAACTGAAGGTTCCGGATGTTGCAGCGGAATACCTGGGTAACTTAGTACATTGAATATACGTAAAGATTATATTATTATATAGGTAACATGAGATTGCGTTCAATTGCGATACAACACGTTCACCGTCCCCTACAGAACAAAACGATCTGACAATGTCACACAAGTCCAATTGTGCATTCAGTATGGGTAAGTGACCCCATCGTGGAAGCACCGACTCCTAAAAAAAAACTTCATGACCCCATATTGGGGGCATCCGGACAAGGAAAGTGTTAAATGAGTGACGGCTGTAAGAATACTTAGTACCGATTATTAATAATAGTCACATAGGGGCGGACGCCGCCAAACATTTTTAATTAGATAAAGTAATCTGACGGTTCATGTACTCATGTTTTATTTTAAAAAAGACTGATATTAAAATTGTAATCACAATTATGTTAATTTGTGTGTGTATGATTAATGATTTGAATTTTTTTAAACAAGTTTTGCTTACATTTTCTTTTAATTTTTAATAGGTCTATGGATATCACACGCGAAGACTATGGTTCGGTTAAAGAGAATTTACCCTGGTGGACTAGACAGAAGCTCATGGGGTTAGCTCCTTCTGTCAGGTCCTGTTAACTCTTTCCAAAATAATAACTTGAAAAATATCAGTATTTCATTTTGATCGTCCTGAACAGTTAAAGGTTTAGTTAGACGTACCTCGTGGCCCATAATTTCGAACACGCAGTAGTTGTAAAACTGCACTGGCCTCAAGTCAACTCGGTAGCCCAACTTCCGAAGTCGATCTGTTAGAGAGAACACAAATTTAACAACACTTAGTTAATGTTGAGGATATCTCCGTCTCCAGTTGGCATAGATAAGTTGCATTTTGGATTCGCACCATTTCCCCTCTGTCAAAGTACAAGCCCAAGCGGGCATGCGCATCTAATAAAACTAGTTGTCACTCGGATTTACGTTACCTACACTTTACCAACATCTGTTGAGCAACAAATCCGACTTCTCGCCGTTCAGCCTTATCGTGTCAATGTGTGAATTGGGACTCGATCGTACACAAAAATTGCTCGAGGTGTGCAAGTTTTGTCGGTGTATTGTTCCACATTTTATGTATTAGTGTCATCATTACAGTTTTGTTTTTGTATGTAGGTGTGCAGAGCATTTGTGTGCAAATTTCCCCCCACAATAAATAACAGAACTGGCCGCTAAGAAGGCCGTGTTACTCGATGGCGGCAAGTGGTAACAAAGAAATGCATGGATTTGTATGAAGCATGCTATGCGTTCCATCCGCTGCTCACTGCCGCGCCTACGGCCATAGTAGGGATAGTTATACTGTCTCTTACTGTGCTACGGCTTTGAATTTCTAATCCCGCGCGCCACCGCTAGGTCTCAGTAAAGGCTATTTTAGGCTCTACTAAAGGTGGAATAAAAAAAAGATGTGTTTGTAATACTGGTTAGAAATAAGTCGTAAAAGATAGCATGCTTAAAGTATGTTTTAGTGTGAAATAGTTACGTAATATTTATTTAATTGTATAGGAACCTACTGTCCGAGCAATGTAGGTAGCAACAAGTTTTAACACGGCATTCTTAAAGTTCTGACAGACGTACGAGCTTTAAAACCGCGATCTTATCGCGAACTTACTCGGCTCGCGTCAGTGACAGACGCGCGAACTATAAAATCGCAATCTTAACGGTCGTGAATTTGCTGGGCTCGCGTCCGCGACACACGTTGAAGCTTGCTCACACTTCTAACGCTCATCATGTCAGAACACATTCAAAAATTACTCCTTTTAGTTTTTAACTAGAGTTTCTTTACCAAAATATAGAATGAACACAACTCAATTATGTCAAACAGCTCACCTACAGACTCCCGAAAGATCGTGGCTCGCTACTCGCGGCGGTGACAGTCTTACGAGCCAAGACGGGCTACGAGCAAAATTCAAACATACAGACGAACTTACACGGCGGTTTTTAAGTACGCTTACTTCTCATAACACACGGGCGAGTAAGCTCGCCGAGTCACAAGTACGCGTACTTCCTCGCCCGTCTATCAACCCCTTTTGAATGCCCAATCCAGACTCTCACGCGAGTCGACGCGACTCCGAAATACACTACCGTCTTTAAATACGAGACGGACTGTAAAAATTTTATAATAACATCAATGTATCGGCTCGCTTCAACTCGCGTAAGAGTCTGGATCGGGCATAAAATGATACAGTGAAGAAAAACCGCCACGACCCTTTAAACACCAACCTCTGACTCCTGTGAGCTTCTGGGGCTTATGCGCAAGAGTGAAAAACGATTCATATGGCCCGTAGTGAATTTGCACGTAGTACGCCATATTTTATCAACTGTAGGTACTTATTATATTTAAAAGTTACAAATTCTAGTACTAAGATTAACACATTAAATAGATTTATCTTCTAAACTCCGAATTAACATAAAATGATGGCTACCGCACTTTTTCCTTAGTTAGATTATCAATGGTGACATTATTGTGACAACGACACTGTCAGTCACCTCAGATCTTTTTTTTTATGCCCAAGGAGTTTATGGCGATCCCGTAGTGATTGATTTCACATGGATTTCACCAATGCCAACTGAGTGTGAGAGTCATGTGAGAGTAAATCAGTAAGTAAACAGAATAAATCTAAAGACGATCAAAAGTAAAAGCCGGACATCTTTCAATCGGCCGTCTTCCCTCCCCGGAAGTTATCGGAAACCCACCTTCTCCTCAGTTACCATGGTAACAAGGTTAAAATTACATTTTACCGCAACACAATAATCGTTAAACTAGAGACAAAGTAGTTTATGTCCTTTATTTTATACATGTGAGCAAAAAAAAAGTTTTTTATGTGACTGGTGCATAGTGAGAGACATTTTATACAGGAGTGTGGTTTTATGAAACGAGCCAAAAGGCGAGCTTCATAATAGGAACACACGAGTGTTTTAATGCCTAATAGGGAATATTCATGACTTTTTTTCGCAGCTTCAATAAAAGCTGTTTAAGAAAAACATTTTTTTTGAATAGTTATAAATATAACCAAGATTAAGCCAACAAAAATTGGTTCCTATCTCTTGTTAGCAACACAGAATTTAACATTCAGTTTATATGGCCGATTAAATGACGTCACAGTGCATATCGGATTCTCCATCTAATTAGCAGTTTAAAATGCTGGTATTGCTGTTTTCATCCATATTTCTTGGTCGATTTTAATTTTAATTTCACTTTTGGTGATGTCTTTTACGGTATTTGCAAATTTTGTTGAGAAATCCGATTTAAAAAATCCATGCTTATTCCCTATTAGCTATGTGTACTGTCGAATTCCAATGAAATAAGGTGCAAAAATGTATTCATATCTGTGACGTCGAACGTACAGTGCCATACATAACTATATCTACATGCATATCATAAGGTTTTCTACAATGTGTGTGACACCTGTGTCTGTGGTTGAATGTATCTTAATGTACTATCAGCCCATTGGAACCCTGACCCACCATAGAACGGTGTCACAGTGACATTATAAAACAATTTCTTTGACACTTCTTATGACTTCAGTCATAACGTCACTGTGACAGAGTTCTATGGTGGGTCAAGGTTCCAATGGGCTGATAGTACCTGTATCTTAATGTTTACAACTATCGGTCCCTCCATAGTGTGATATACATTCTCTAATAAGTCCATGGGACCAAACGGAGTGTAAGCATTATTTAAAATTAGAATTAGAATTAGATATGTGAATTCACTTCGCTCAGTGAGCTAGAAAATATAAATCTATACGAAACCGCTTTGAACATTTTTTTATTAGCTTAGGTAGAGTTTTGGAACGTTTTACAAAACATCTTGAAATAACCGCCAGCGAGCGCACCGCAATTCGATTTGTTGATGCGCCTCAAGGTGATATTGTGCGAACAGTGCGATATCGTGTGCAAATGACATTAAATGTAGGGCCCAAAATAAAGTCAGAAGCGGGATGTGAGTGACTAGTCTTTGTTGGTAAATGGTAACTTAGCAAAATAATAAAAAAACCAATCATGTCTATGTCATTAGATTAGATTTGTATTTTTGTATGTATGTAACGAATAAACTCAAAAACAACCGGACCGATTTCAAAAATAATTTTACCATTAGGATGCTACATTATCCCTGAGTAACATAATCCATGTTTTAATTTTCTGCGTGGACAGAGTCGCACGTAACAGCAAGTTAAAAATAAAACAAAAGCATGTGCAGTTTCCACGCGGTTGAAGTAAAACCTTCACAAGGGCCTTTTTAAACGTTAGGACTAAGGGCAACTGTTTAGTATCGCTTTTTACGTTTCATCGAGTTCCAAATCACAAAAGTTTTAAAACGTTGTCTCTCCAATAAATATGCTAAAAATAATAAATAGCACCGAGATCCTTGGTCCGTGGGGTCCTGGCGCTCAAAGCCTCCTCAAAAAAAAATCGAAGAGGCTCATTGACGTCACAGGAGATCGAAGAGCTGGCAGTTTCCTCGCTCAACGCATATGTTTAACTATCCAGCGAGGAAATGCTGCCAGCATCTTCGGGACAATGCTGCAGGGCCCTTTTTTAGATATAGCTTTTTAGTTTTAAAATAGAATAAAATTAAAAATGTATTTTTAGTATTGTAATTATCGGGAGCCTGCCGTTTCGTCAAAATATCTTTGGTCAAATGTATCATTTCCCAAATTTTTCATTTGCCAAACCAATGTTATACAATGTTTTCAGAATTTATTTCAGTACCATCGTGTAGAACCCTATGGGTTAGGTTAGGTTAGTTTTTATAAAATCCTGAAATATTTACGGTTACAGAAAACAAAGCAGTTTGGCAAATGAAAATTTGGGAAATGATACATTTGACCAAAAATATTTTGACGAAACAAAGGTAACCCGTAATTATCATCCCATAGTCGAGGAAACAATATGAAGTTAATATAATAAATCTCACAAAATATTAAAAATAATTGTATCCTCGAAAGTACTCAGTCAAGATAAGGCCGGCGTAGCGTACCGAGTCCTATCTGAAACCGAATTTTGTACCCGTGTTCGAAGTGATTTTAGCACTATTTGTATGTATGCGCATGTGCGCACTAAGTACACCTATAGTTTTTCATCGTAGGTCATTTACTAATTGCAAATAAACACAATCACATGACAGTAAACAGTATGAACCTATCTTCTTTACATATTTTGCGGGTGGTAGGACCTTGTGCAAGGTCCGTCCAGATCGCTACCATCCTTTTATCCATTAACCTACCGTCAAACAGCAGTGTTCGCATTGTTGTGTTCCGGCTTGGGCATAAGACAGCCGGTGTAATGACTAGCATAGAGGCGTTCCATCTTAGTCCTCAGGTTTGGCAACACATTTGCAGTCTTAGACTTGCAGTGTTGTGAATCCGAATGTCTATGGGTGACAGTTTCCACTTACCATCAAGTGGCCTGTGTGCTCGTTAGTCTTCTCCATGACATAAAAAAATTCGGACAAACAAAACACACTCTATTCTATTTGTAGTTCTCGTTTTTTCCCCTTTATTTGTGTTCTAGGTCTAGGACCTACTTCGATGCCTAAGTTCAAAAATCCTGGTCGCCAGGAAATACGAGTACCTTGGTTTCGATGAGTCAGTACCAAATACGCGTTTTTATTTCGCTTGAAACTTGCACCGTATAACTCCGCTGGCATGTCATTGGAGCCTGGGACACCGAATTTCACAACTTGCATTCTTATCGTTTTATTTACTTCAATAAAACTGAATTAATACGACACGAGTCCTATTTCGGTAGCGGCATGAGGTGTAGGAATAGCGCTTGAACAAAGGGGCTATTTTAAGAGGGAATGCATCTTGCTACCTTGTCTATGAATCATGGCTGTGCCTGGCGATGCAGGTTGTTGATTATCTTTTGAAACGTTTGGTACAGAAGAAAGTACCTACAGGGCTCGGGCATCTATTGCGTTTACATTTTCTATGATATAGCAAATATATTGACATATGCTAGAACGAAAAAAGACGAAGAAAATAGACAGCCGAGTACATTGGTACTCTAGTTTTACTGTAGAAGCCAATCCAGTTTCGTTACCGATACAAATGTCATTTTATTAACAAATAAGTCTGTCATTAAGCTGGGTACACTACATAATTCCGAAGAGTCATAATACCAAATTTACATAATTCCGAACGCAATTTTTTGATAGAAGACTTAACTTTTTTTGTTATCGCTTGTAATCAAATTTAACCTAACCTACATATGACAATTAAATAATGCATTTAATCTAAAATAGCTTCAGCGTAACATAGCTTTTGGAAAAATAAAAAGTCGGACAAATGAGCATTCTGAAAAAAGTAATTCGGAATTTGAAGTTGTTCCTCATTAAGCTTTTTATTGTATTTTATAAACCACTTACGCCCATGAGTTAAATACAAGTCCAGAATTGTCAAATATCAGAAACTATTTAATAACTACAAAGATAGATTTAGAGGATTTTAGATAAATAATAAAGCGCTGTACTTAGAATGACGTGTTGCAGCTTAAGCAATAGCGCTGGTTTCCAACCCCAAGGTTTTACCTAGGTCCCATGGCTGTCATCATCAACATTATCATCATCGACATCATTTTAGCCAAAAGACGTCCACTGCTGGACATAGGCCTACCCAAGGTTTGCCACAAGGGCCGTTTCTGCCCCGCTTGATTCCAACGGTTCGACCGTCAACCGTAGGATTCAAGCGGTTCGAGTATACGCTTATGTGTTTTGTAATTAAAAAATAAAAAACACCTTAGAGGGTCGAAACGTATCCAAGAGATCTATGCAAGACGTGGAACGCCGAAGTTTAATCATGATACCGCCAGGTTTACCACTAGTTGTATGACATGACATACAGGGCTCAGAATGTCACAGAGGAATTTAAATAATGAACATTTCGTGACTCTCTCTATTTTCGTCACACAAAGAATGTGTAACTGTTGTTATTGCGAGAAGCTGTCTGACCCTGAGGATGAGCGGGAAATATTAAATCATCCACCGGAAGTACCGACAACAATTGCTTTTACGAGCCAACAGTTGGAAAAATCCTTTGTTTCGCTTCGTTTGAAATAATCAAGACGATTGTGAGAGAAACTTTACAACAAATAAATAGCCATACGTGTCTTTTTAAACAGTAAATTCTATTTGCAGAAACGTGCCAGGGACTTTTATACATAGAAGATAAGCGTTTGTGAAATTTCTGTAGCAGTCCCATAAACGTTTTAGTAAGAAATAAAAACATGATTGCAATTCCTACTTTAAGAGGTACATATATACAACTCGTAACTCTATAAGTTAATGCTCAACCAACTAAATATAGCTAAAAACCACCTTAAGTAAACCAGAAAAATAAAAAATAGGACTGGAATAACTTATTTTAAACTTCGGGGTTTTAAAAATGAGTAGGTACTATTATTTCAACGGAAGCTCATATACAGTTTTAAAATAGGAATAGGCTGAAAAATTCATTAATATGTTAAGCTATACCTGGCTAACTGCAGAGACGGAAAACAAAATTGGTGGGACGCCTTGTAAAAGGTTTTCAAGACTGAACAGCAGTTTATTAGTACTGAATTCTTAGGACTGGAAACCTTAGAGCATCGGACCTCAAGTTCATCATTAAGTTTTCGGAATCATTAGACTTTAATGTTGTGTCTGTTTTGTACGAAAAATGGTGAGCCTGGCGCCAAACGTTACACAATAAAAGGGCCCGATTCACCGCCATAAACAGTATGCAAGCAGATTGTAAACAAAATACTCGTCACAGTCGTACGAAAATACTCGTGGAATGCCGGATATTGCGCCGCAGGATGCGCGTTCAGGTGGCGCACGCGCCGATCGCGCCGCAGTTCAGCTCCGGACAGCGCGGACGACAGACGTCTTTACCTTGGAGCTCCGTTGCTGAAAACGCTATCGATATTAAACACGATACCGATTTTGAACATTTACTTTTTTGTGGTGGGAAGTGGAAATTTAAAGGACGCAATAAGTGGAAATGAAGGTCCTGGTTAAAGTGTGTGTTGGGGAGAATGAGCCGACTGTGGAGGCTGATGTGAAAAAGAGCAAGGAAGAATTGAACAGGTAGGGCAAATTTCAGGGGTTGGCAATTTTTTATTTTTTGGGGTATAATATAACCTACTATTAAAAATAGCCTGGTGCAAACACCCCTGGGTCGTGTTTGCGAAAATGTTTTTCGGCGTAGCAATATATTTCGCCTGGAAAAAGAGTGAAGGGTCAAGCACATAGATCAGGATTTGTGAGTTAATTAAATAAAAGTGCTAAAAAGTACAACGATTTTATTTCAAGTGAGATTATCAATGTAGCTTTGTCTTCAAGGTTCCGACTGAACT
This sequence comes from Acleris sparsana, assembly GCA_923062465.1. NCBI lineage: Eukaryota > Metazoa > Arthropoda > Insecta > Lepidoptera > Tortricidae > Acleris > Acleris sparsana. The sequence continues at coordinate 4,869,900 of OV281288.1, forward strand.
TCAATAACTTTCGACAGATATTATTTCGTTTCAAAAATATGATACGATCTCGCTGAATTCGAACAATAATACATACTTTTAATACTCTTTCAACGCAAATAGCTAAACTTGCTTTTATTTTAAAATGCCCGCTTAAATCTACATTAATGTTTTTTGCACTCACTAATTGTAAGTTATTCTTTGTTTTGTCTAAGTGCTTTCCTCAAACTACATTTTTTTGCACCGTTTTAGTTATCCTTCCTTCGTCTGGTCTAATAGTTTACTGGTTAGGTAGAGAATGTCATTGCGCGACCTAATGCCAAATGTGGGGCATTAGTGGGCGCTTTAAGAATGCCATTTATTGGTGTAATTATTGTAAAAGCAATTCAGTTTCAAAAATAAACACAACTAAGTACTTAACCTGGTGAATTATCGATTGATTACAAGAAAACAAAACATGGTTTTGGGTAAATCCTGGAGGGCGTTCGCTAGGTCGTTGGCGCTGCGCCAGAGTGACACAACTCGGAGGAATGCGCCTCTGTGTTTACGTCCTGGGATGCCACCGGGATTCAGTTTTTGAGTGGTTACTGGCATTTTAACAATGTATGTTTAATAAAATAAAGCATACTCGATAGGGTTTGAAGTATGTAAGTTAAGTATAGACAATAGGTACGTTTTAAATCCGAAGGGCATTCATATTATTCATTTTCTCAGATCTCATTTCATGAAGTTTTCCATAAAACTCAAGTTCGTTAAATTTTATGAACTTTTTTTTGTTGATTTTAGTATCAAAAGGAATTCAATGTGATTTTTTCTCGGCAAATTTTTATATTTTATTATATTGCCTACTTTATAAGGTATAGGTAGTGTGCAATAAATGCGGCTATTAAATTAAAGAAACTCAAGTACATATCTAAGATTGCTTAAGAAACAATAACAACTTTTGAAGAGTTATGTTTTGTTATGATAACTGTAAAATCAACCAACTCAATGTAAACAAAAGCGATTCAACACACCCGTATTGTAGGCAGACGATTCACAGACACAATTGTCTTGTTGAAACGGTCCCAGTTACCGTCCAGTTGCATCTGGTCTATTCAGAAATCCTAAATCGTAGAAATATAGTATTCCCTAGGATTGGCAACGTATTGTGAGACTGCACCATCAGGTGCCTTGTTTGCTTTCTCCATGTCGTGCATAAATCGTCCACAAACGCTGTTTTACTCTTAAGATTTCCGAGTAGAATTGTTGTCATGAATAATGGGTTCCTATAATGTTCATTCTGTGATTGCTAACTTTGTCTGTCGTGGAGAGTGCAGAAGAAAAAGTTAGACGATCGATAATATTGTATGGGAATCGTAAATAAATTCTCTCTCTCTTTTTCTATACGTTGACTCCTGACCGCATACCTGAATCCAAGTGTGATTTCCAGAGGCTGTCCGCTCGGCGTGTCCCGGGTAACATCGCGCGTGTTCGTGTGCGGTGCGCACGCGCTGCCCGGGGCCACGCAGGCGCTCCGGCCAGGGCTGGTGGTCAGTGCGGCGCCTGAGCTGCCCCCGCCGCCAGAAGACTGCCCACGCCACTATGTGCCGCTTCTGGACACACCGCATTCTGACATGCATCCGTATATGGAGAGGGTTGCTGACCTGATCAATGAGGTAAGTTGTAACCTGGAGCAAGTTTCTGTAAAAATAGACATCGTGCACTTTACATTTTGTGCGGAGTAATTATTCATATCCAATCAAACTAACCAGATAAAACTAGATGGAATTGCGTTAAGCACAGCGGAGATCCTGTTGCTTCAGATCTCTTTGACACTTTTGTAACACTTGGCATCCAGTTTTACGTGTCTTGTGACGGCCATCTAAGGTAAGATTAATAGACAGGGTTTCATGCGGTTAACGAGCTGCAAGAGTATAGCCATGAACGTATCCAGTGTTAACTGAAGTCATCAAATAAGGATGTGATGTGAAGCACTGTATACGTAATGATGTAATCTGTTTGCTTCAGGTCGTTTCACGGGGAGAAGTGGTGCTGGTCCACTGCGTGGCTGGCGTGTCCAGGTCTGTGACACTCTGCCTGGCGTACCTAGTCAAGTGGGAGAGGATGACCCTTCGGGATGCTTACCATCACATGAAACTAAGACGGTGAGCATCAGACAACCTCGCTAAAAAAAGATATCAACTGTATTTTCTATAGCATCTCACGAAACACAGGTTAAGGATAAGAATCCGTTTTAAATGGCCTATCTACTGTCCCACCCCACCGCTGGGCAAAGACCACCTTATTAATTTCTCCAGTCATCTCCTGTTCTGCTAATCATCAACCTTGACAGTCTGGTTTAAATTTATCCAAATCGTCCCGCCATCTTTTTTGGTCCGGCTGTGCTATTTTGTAAAGTGTATTTTTATGTAGATGACAAGGTGGTGTGTTGGAAAGTCTTGATTAGATGACAGAGTCATGCATATGCAGGGCCGTTAAGCAGTAGTTTTACTATGCAGAAATTGTACCGTGCAGTCATAGTTATTTAAAACATGTTGGTTTGATTATAAGACGGAAGGAAACAAAAAAACGGCTACTTTAGAAAAGTTTTCATTTATCCTAAACTTTATTAATTGTTTCAGACCCCAAATCCGACCGAACACTGGTTTCTTCAAGCAACTCATCAAGTTTGAAGAGAGGCTCTTCGGCGCTGCATCAGTAAAGATGGTATACTGCGAAGCCATCGATAAGGAGATTCCAGACGTGTATGAGCCAGACTACCGTGGCATGACGTGGTTCCGGAAGCGATATGGACCCATAGAGAAGTGCTGAAAGTAGTTAATGAATGAATTGAAAGGGTGAACGAGATTAGTAGTCTTGAAAGAGCCTGAACAACTGATGATAATAATGACATAAGACTGAGTGAATGAATGGTTTTGAATGTGTTAGAACTTTGTAAGACTGGCGAAGTCAGCGTGGGATAGGATATGATGAAATGATAAGTAATCATAATAATAAGATAACTGGAATCTAACTATATATGGAATCGTTTAAGATCCAATATAAAAGATGTTCGTGATTAAGCTTCTAGAAGATAGAAACTAAGGCAATGTGATAAAATAACTGTAATGTTATTAAGATAAGGTTATTATTTATTTGTGTTTAAATTATTGGGACCAAAATAAATAAGCAATTAATTTTCTATTGTTTTTAATTGAGCAGCTATTCCAAGTTTCCAAGACCATTTTTAAAATGAGCATTATATATTTCAAACGTGTGTTTACGCAACCACCATATGTGCGTCACGCTAAACCGATAATTGCTCCAAATCATCCATTAGCACCCATGATTCTCCCGAAGTATTACCTAATTGCGCATAGTGTAGTAATGAGTCACGAGTGGTTGGCCCCGTGGCATTGAGCTGCGCAGAAATAGCTGCGCGCTGAATACCTGCGCACGCGCTTCCTCATGCGCCGCCGCCAATTCACCGGGGGGCGGGAGAAATGCGCGGATGTCACCTGTGTCCCACTCCCACCTACGAAAAACCAATTGAACAGCAGTTGACAGTAGTATTATTTAACTGTTTATAAATAGAGAAGACGAACTGTGTTACTTACTTAAAATGTAAAGTACATAGGTACTAATGATTTTTTTTTTGCTTTTACAGTCTTTTAAAATGAAAGTGTATATTATCAAGCTTGGGGAAGGCTTATGTCCAGCAGTGGACATCTTTTGATTAAAATAACGTTAATGATATATCCGTCAAACCAGATAAATGTTGATTAATTCGGTAAGGTTTAAATGCCTAAAGTCAGTTAAAACGATTAAGTAATTTCTTAGTAGTTAATGATTTTGCATACACTTTGGAAGCAGGTTTTTCAGTACAGCGGTTCCTCTCTAGTCTCAAGTCTACTGCTGCTGCTCTGCACATTTGCTAAAGCTAACAGTGTATTACAATCGAGCCATTACGCGAATATGTTTGCATTGTTATGCCCAGCTATGGGAGACAGATAGTTGGGGAAATGACTAACATAGAGAGAATCCCTCTGTGACTTACGGTTGTTAAGGAATTTCAAATCTCGGAATTGCAAAAACTTAACATCTGGTAGCCTGTCTCCTCGTTTGCCTTCTGCAGGCTTTAAAAAAGCTGGTACTGTCATAGATTTTAGTGTTGAGCAACTATAGAACCCTGTCGCAGAAACTAATGATAAATGTCGAGGTAATTTCTTTTCAGTGTCTGACGCTCTCATAATGACGGAGTTCTATGGTAGCTCAACGATTAAAATCCATGATGGTATGTCGAGGAGCTCGATGACGAAGTCAAAAAGCAGTGATTCATCAGAGAATATTTGATAGAAATAGAAAGCTATAAATAGTTATTCACGTATGTATACAAAGACATAAAACGCTCAGTCTCCAGTTGGTGCCAGTGACCAACAGCGAACGACTGGTATAGTAAAACATTAATATATTTTTTAAATATATTTTACGTAGGAGTTGTTGTGTATAAAAACAAGAGACTCACGAGGACGCGAATGTCTGTAGTGACATTGGTGTAGAGTTCATTAATTATATTAAATTTATGAGCCTAATTTAGGGCACCGAACTCAGGAGTTAATTGGCCTGGCAGTGGTTTCTTTTTTTGGGTTTAATTGACAACATGTATAATACCCGTACAGTGTACCTTGGTATATAAATATATATTATGTTAGTGAAAGAAACAGGAGGATCTTCAGTAGGTAACAAAACTAATTAACAAAAGACATGATGGATGGTATCTATTATTTTATAAAAATACCTTTAAACGAACCTATCGTTATGCAGAATTTACATTTCATCATAACGGATTTCTCGCCACATGCGTTTTATTTTTGGATAGTCTGAAGTCTAACCTAACCTACCTACATAATTAATGTTTAGTTTTTAATTGTATTATTGTTGGATTCGTTGAATATTTATTAATGTTTAAGATAAGTTGGGACTCTGGAAACATTATACTTTTAGCAGAAAATAGGGTTTGATGAAACAATACAATCTATGAAGTGATATTCGATAAAATGATAGGTTACCCTCTATAATAAGTACAGTCACGTCCAATAATATCGACACAGTAAAGCTTTTAAATATATGTAATTACGCCTCAGCTACAAGGGACTGGGGGGGGTTGCGGGTGGTAGGACCCTGTGCAGGGTCCGTCCGGATCGCTACCACCATCTTATCCATTAACCTACCGCCAAACAGTAGTGTTCGCATTGTTGTGTTCCGGTTTGGGGATAAGACAGCCGGTGTAATGACTAGCATAGAGGCATTCCATCTTAGTCCTCAGGGTTGGCAACGCATTTGCAGTCTTATGCTAATGTCTATGGGTCACAGTTTCCACTTACCATCAGGTGGCCTGTGTGCTCGGTTGCCTTCTCTATGCCATAAAAAAAAAGGGAATAAGGGTGTATCTCTATTAATTATATTATGGACGTGACCGTACTTAGCTCGTCTCACCTGAGTCAAAAAGTCAAAACTAAAGGTTATTCATCTAAATTTGAAGTTGGCCGACAGCCAACTCCGATCGCCTTTTACAAGTCTACCTTTTGACGGCTAGTTGCGAATACAGAAATAAAAATTGGCAATAATAGCTCTCGCGCATAACTAAAACAATACTCTCTTATGGCTTTTGAAATAAAGTACAAATTGGCGAGTAATGTTGTGACGATTGGTATGTTTTTGACGGGCGGGCTAAGGTTCGCGAAGCGTGACTTGGCATTGGCACAGCATTCAAGTTCAATGTTTTCGCTAATTACTGCCACCTCAGAGACGTAATTAGCTGGTATCAGTGTTTTTAAAAACGTTAAGAAACACATTAACTTTTAATATCGCTGGTACTCAAAGATGACCGAAGGGTGGAAGAAGTGGCGTCAGTATAGTGGACTAGGGTTTCTAGAAAGGATAACGTATAAATCGTACAATAACTCTGTCAAAATGTATGGAATTGGCTTAAGTGCTCGACGCAATTAGATTGGAAAGGATTAACATAAGCTACAAATAAATGCAAAACTTGCAAAACATGCAACTCTGCATGAAGTCAATATGGTGGACCGACGACGTCTCTAACGTTGCATGAAACCGATAGATGCAAGTGCCGCAGGAGCGGTCCTTGATGCAAACCTTTGGGAGGCCTATATCCAGCAGGTACATATCCAGTAAGTACAAACGTCTTTTGGCTGAAATGATGATTATGAATCAAGTGAAGTCGCGCCACGACGCTGCTGGTCTTCTAGGGATCAATCGATCCCATGTCATGTCAGTTCCATCCAAACTCAAATTTATGTTAATAAAAAACAGGGGAATTAAATCGTGTAGTTTTGTAAATTGGTACAGTTATACCTTGCAGTATCCAGATGAACATACTAACAGTCATCAAGGGTGGGGGTGTGCTGAGGGTGCAAGAAAGGTTGAACGTACCTTTTTTCAGATTTTTGCTCATATCTCGAATATCTGTACGAATATCATTATGATTACCTATTTCTAACAAAAGTTTCTACATCCAATGTTCAATCAAAATTTGGTTGTTTAAGTTAACAAGGAGATTAATTTGAACTGTAATAGGTAATTAGTAAAGAAAGAAATTCCGGTAGCTGTAATAATGAATTTGAATTACTTCTGATCGCTCTACTAAAATGGCAATCAGTAATAAAATAACGTAACGGCTGCGCAGTGTCCGCCCACGGGTAAAGTTATCTTTTGTTAATGCGTTATTTGTACTAATGGATAGAAAACCTGGACGTTCTCAAGACGTGAGATCATCGCAGAACGCTTTCAGTAATTGATTTCTCATCTTATGTATTAATATCACTGATAGAGCGCTCCTAACTCTTTTATGTACTCTATACTTAATAATAATAATGAATGTCTGTTCAAAGCTTTTTTTAAAACGTATATTTTTTTATTTTTTTTATGGCATAGGGAAGGCTGACGAGCACACAGGCCACCTGATGGTAAGTGGAAACTGTGACCCATAGTCATTCGCATTCACAAGACTGCAAGCCTAAGACTGCAAATGCGCTGCCAACCCTGAGGACTAAGATGGAATGCCTCTATGCTAGTCATTACACCGGCTGTCTTATCCCCAAACCGGAACACAACAATGCGAACACTGCTGTTTGGCGGTAGGTTAATGGATAAGATGGTGGTAGCGATCCGGACGGACCCCGCACAAGGTCCTACCACCCGCAAAATATGTTCTTCTTCTACTTGCCTGATCTAGACTATTCCTATATGGCGTAAAAGGAATTAGACTAACTTAAAAAAATGCAAAGTATAGATACTAATTGCCAAGTTCACGAACCGACCTATACAAATCTAAAACATAACTTTTCGTTTAGGGCTTTGCTATAGAACAGTCAAATTCAAAATTATACGACTAATTATTCGTAAGTACTTGACTGTCTTTTCAATATGGGCCATAAGTATTTTTATATCTTCTTTGGGTTAAGTTTAAATCTCTGTAAACAAAAAGGACACAGTTCGTTGACACAAGAACTTTTCCTTTCTTTATTTTCCAAATATAATGTGACATGAAACGTTAAATTTTACAGCCGGGTGATTTTTAAAATCACAAAAACTTCTTCCAAAATTATTTTACGTCCAGAAATAATTAGAGGGCGTTGTTTTGCCAGAGTATTACTTTGTTGGCAATACCGCCGTATTCCCAGACGGTGCCAACCTTGGCTTGGCCGAACACTTCGCCAAATAAACGTTTGCATTAACGTCTTCATTAGGCATTGGCAACACGTGAAGAGTATTTTTGTTCTAAGAAACATTATCTGGTCGAGACGTCAAAGTTATTTTAAGGATTGCTGATGTATCTCAGGATGTTGGGAGGTATATTTCCTTTCTTTACACAAGTGAGTCGAGGAATTAAGTACCAATTAACATAGACATAAAAGTATTGTTTTATGGTGATGAGGACTTTCATAAGCTGAATAACTAGACTTGCAGCTGTCTGGTTCTCTTTTGTGGTTGTCCAGTAGCAAGGCCAATTTTGAAGACGTTCGTTCGTATTTTTGCTGTTTTATAACATATAGTAAAGTACCTAAATATCAAAACGCCGAATTGCCGACGTCTGCGTGGAGCAGTTTCTCATAACAAGAATGGCGCATGCCATACCCGACCTTTTGAATTGTACAAGGTATACATAATCCCAATATTTTTACTAGAGTCATAACTTGTTTGTGTACAAAAGACTGATAGACAAAAGATCCCTAATAATAACGAGACCTATAAAAACTAATTAAATAGTAACTGTCTATTGCCTACCTTGAGTCCAGATTTAACTCAAAGAAACCGAATTCCATTCGAGTTACATTTCGACATTGAGTTTTATGAGCACCACAAACCTTTTGAATGATGTGTGTATATTTACCCGGCCTTGCGAATACACTCGAAACTTTCGCATAACTTGCACATTCCTGCTTATTTTCGAGCTCGCATTCTTTCCCAGTGACCTTTCAGGCTGTGTCATATATAATTTATAACAGCGAAGCGACGACGACACGGATATTAGGCGATAAAATTCAAGGGCAAAACACTTTGTTCAAATTATGAGTTCCTTTGTTTGGAGGTTAAATGCCTATCATTTTTATAAATAGTTATACAATTGGCATGTTTTGTATATAATATCGGAGCAACCGTATCGTGATTTGAGATGAATTACAACTGATGGCTAGTACAGTGGGCTAAAAGGTGGCCAAACCACCCTACGGTTGAAGTTCATTTGCACGTCATGATACAACACGTTCAATTTTCCTTTGCAATAATATTATGACAGTGACAAGTGTCAACCTTAGCGATAATTAGATCTTACAGAAACTTTTGTCAAACTGGAAGACCACTTACTCGGCCGACCGTACATCATCTTGCTTTTCACATTGTTTATCTTTTTTTTATAGACATTCTGGAGTGTTAAACGGTTTTTAGTCAAAGACCCACTTAAGGTCATGGAGTTGAAGTCAGTGTAGTGAAACAACTGCAGCAAATTGACTGAAATAAATCCGGCGCAGAGTTTACGCGTGAAGTTGTATACCGTGTTCATTCTTACGTGTTTTATTTAGTAAACAACTTTCTAACCTCAAAATATATTTAATTTTACATTAAATAAAGCAATCACTGATAATAAATTGGCCAAGTGCTGTCCAAAAAGTTTACTTTACTCGTATTTACGATAAAAGAGATGTTTTAGCCAAAAAATGATTATTTTGGAGTTAGAAGTTGTTTACTATATTAGACAAGTAAAAATGAACACGGTATAAGAACTCTTGCATCACCGGAGATGACTATGGTATGCGCTTGATTGCGAATACGAACAATTCATTAGAAAAAGAAGCACAGAGTTGGTAAGTACAGTCAAGGAATTTAATTGTTGAGCCACTCTGGAACCCTGTCGCATAACGTTAATTATTAATTTTAGCGTAATTTCTGTCATGTGGTTTGACGCTGTCATTATGATTGGGTTCCATGGTGACTTTACAATTAAAGTCCATAATTGTACCTGCCTATAAGGCTGCTTTACTATTCTACAACTTGAAATGCGTAGACAACCCTGACGACCAAGATGAAGTGCTTTCTGTAGGTGTACATATATCACAACATACGGGGTGTCATGTGACAATGATCCTAACTCTTCCTATTCCTCCTTTTTCTTTATATCAGTTACAGTTCACAAAAGCGTTCACAAGAGTCTGTAATGGTTCTGCTCGAAGGGTCGCCGTGTCGCGTCTCCCGGCATTCCCGCCCGCATACCGCGCTATTAATACCCCGTCTGCTGGTTGGTGTCAGCATTCCCCAGCACTACATCATGCTCGCATTCCACTACGGAAGAACTGAGCCGGGAAAGTGAGAGAAATTTCGATTTGGTGAGCAACAAATGCAGGACAACGAGTTGTTTTTTGGTTGGATAAGTTAATGGAGTCACTTGGAAGTTTAGACCAACTGTTTCGGATTTTTATGTTGCGCTCACTCATGATCTTTCTAATAAACTTCGATAGGTTTGCTTAGCAGCAATGGGTTGTTTTTTGTGGAATCCAGCGCAAGAAAGTAGAAAATAAATCGCATGCGTAGGTACCTGACCACAAACAAAATTAAAAAAATACGATTACACCGTTTTTCGTTCGATTTCGAATAAAATTTTCGTGTGTTTGTGTCTTAAGAAATTTATGAACGGACAGTATCCTTTTCTAATATTATAAAAGCGAAAGTTTGTATGTATGTGTGTTTGTTACTCCTTCACGCTGCAAAGGCTGGACGGATAAGGATGAAATTTGAAATGGAGATATCCTGGATTAACACATAGGCATTTCATCCTAAAAAAAAGAAAATGTTCCCGAGTGGCTAACGATATCCAATATCTACGCGGACGAAGTCGCGGGCAGAAGCTAGTTGCTAAATAAAATTAGATGAGCCTGAACCATTTAAAATTACTTCGGAAATAGAAAATAGAAACAAAAAAATAAAGCAGAATGTCATGTATAATTTAAAACATCAAATACAATTACCTACTCTTAACACGTTTTGAGTGACCACTCAAAACCACCAGAGCCCTCAATCCACTTTGTCAGTGTTCATGTCTAGCCTCACTGGCAAAGTATTTGCTTGCGAGCTAACCAGTCGTAAATAGGAAACAGAAATTCGCTGTTCAAATATAAAATGAGTTCGCACCTGCAATCCGCAGGCATCGGGTGCGCATCAACCGCATAGCTCGGCTCCAGGCTGACCAAGCCGCAAAGACAAGAGACTTTTTACCGCGGACAGGGCCGAGATTATAGGCGTACAAACCATATCGTCTGTGAACAGTTATCGTATTGTTAGTTATGATAACTATTAATTACTTGACATGGTGGCCGAGATAAGAACAATACTTCCATAACATTTGGCTATTGCCTATAGCAATCGGCTTCAAACCGGAACAATTGTTCTCGTTTTGTATGCAGACAAGCCTTCGATTTTCAAAATGAAAACGATTGCGATTGCGCGTGCGTTAGGCCCCTCTGGTCAAAGACGATATACGAGTATCTTTAATTAAAAAATTGAGGGATAACTTTGATTGGCCTTCTTAAATGTGAGTAAAATTACGTAATAAGAGTATTTTTATGGCTGTTGTTGTTTACAACTATGGCCTTAGACAAGACGCATTGTGAAAATGTTATCGTTATTGGAAATGTATAGGATTGACGTAAGCCGCTGGACGGACGCTGATGACAATTTCATAAATTTTGGCAGTTTTCGAAAATTGTTTACGTTAGCTATCGTTTAAACGATAATGTGTTTTCTATATTGTTGTATGTTGTCCTACTCTAGCTTTGGCAAAGAAGTAATTATACTGAAAAGAGCAGACAATATTGTGAAGGTATATCATCTAATTACTGATGCTTGGGCTTTCGCGGTTGGAGCGGACCTTGCTCATGGAAGCGGCAGCCCTAGCGCTGGCGCGCGCCCAAAATGACACTGTTCCGTGGAATGTGCTGTTTATATCGACTTCGCCCAGATATTCTTATATTGCACGTTGATATGTTAATGGTGATGTCGAAATTAGAGGAATAAATGCTGGCGGGCCTTTTTTGGGTTTAAATTGGCTGGTGGCGTGAGGAAGTTTCTCAAATAAACTCAAAAAAATACTCACTATTGTTTTGCTCTCTTATTTAATTCCCTTGTTTGGAATGGCAATAGTGAACGCATTTTAAATTTTATATTTTATATCGAGGACAAAAGAAACAGTACAATTGAGTAGAGATGTTTAGTTAGAGGTATAACTTAATAGTACCTAGTTTAAGCATTGTCACAATCAAGGCTCTTAAGACACAAGTGCTGAAGTTAGGTCCGAGGTAAATTCAATATTCGAGAGTTCTTTCGAGCAATAAAGACATTTATTATCTTAATAAAATAGAGAGTTTACTTGCTTAATATCAAGCTTCGTTATTGTTTGGTACCAGTAGCAACTTTATCTAACCAGGGCCCGTATTATGTTCGCCTTTATCGCGGTCGATAAAGCATCCGTCACTCTCGCACTTGCCTACTGTGCCTGGAGTGTAAGCTGCTGTTCACGCGGCAAACCGTTTCGACCATGTTATTCATACGAGAAACGCAAACGCGATCGAGACGATGTGTACCTATGTAAAAACACACTTGAGGCTCTTGTCAGAAAGTGACAAATGCTTCACCCACGTTTATCGATATCGATGATTACGCGACCATTACGGGCCTGTGATTAAAGCACTTGCGGGAAGCGTTCCTAATTTATGTTTCAAGATTGTATCATAGGCATTTAGAACTTATTTATCTTCAACCATTGCCAGTTGTTTGTGCAAACCTGATTGATTACCTAGGCCGTTGAAACAGCGTTTCCTCCAGAACACGTGTCTATCTGTAGCACTAACATCACTCTAAACCGTTCACTTTTGAACCTTATGCCGCTATCTTAAGGTTGTTATGGTTGTCGCTGACTGGTTACTAATTAATGATCGGAATACTGCTAGACTTCAGCTGTCGGTCTGAGTGATCTCTCGGTTGTATAAAACGTATATTCTTTACTTATATTGGCGCTAGTCTGCGGAATTTTAGGAATTTTATTATAAACATTTCTGTGAGCTGTTTCCCGTCGGAGCACTATTATGCAGTATTTACAACTGTTCCATTACCCTTGTGGTTGAAAATCATTGATTATGAAACAGGAGTCGTAGGTGCACTTTTAACGACATTAACATAATTACTTGCATTTGTTTTGAGTTCTGCTACATACTCGTAATATATGTCTTGGAATATGTGTGTTAGCTTACGTTTGCTTACTACACGACGCGTTTCACCTAGTTAGTAGCGACCTTCCCAATTAAGCAAGAAATCTTGAGTTCGATTTCCAGGAAAGGATGAATATTTGAATGATAAGCGCTAAAATTTGTTCCTTCACTAGTATTACTGCGGAATTATTCAACCGCTACAGAACTATACCAAAATGAAATATTATCAAGTCTTCGTAATTAATTATTGTCTTTATGCTAAAAGATTTCATGGCTCAACATTTAAAGTCCTGGTCATACAAACAGTCGAACAGCGAAATACTCTTCTTAGATCATTCCTTAACGTATTTTCTGGCCTTTCCCAATCAAGTTTGATTCAGTACCATTATAGAAATCGCGGCTGAAGTAAACAAATGCCCTGGGCCGCATTCCGACCCACTTACAAAGATGTCACAAGAGTCAGCTATGCCCTGAATGCCACATTCCCGAAGGCCACAGCGTGATACGGGACACTTTGAGATTATGGGACAATTCAGTGGAAGATTCCAGTTTTTGGTTTGGTTGGGAGGAGCTTGAACTCTATGGTAAGTTTAATCATGGTTTACACTGATTACACACACAATATTGGAGCAGTTGGAGTTACTTTATTCCAGGTTGTACGCCACTTAACTTGACAGACATGTTAGCATCCCCGTCATAACCTTGACCTGTAACGTTTTGAATTTTTTTCTTCTTTCCCCCCTTGGATCCGCCACTGTGGTACATTCGATATCAACCACATTGCATTGAAATGATCATACGTACGCATACGTTTGTGTGTGACGCCTTTTTACTTGGATGGTTTACTCCTTAGCACGGTTAAGGGGATCATACTGCTAACGTTAAATTCATACTCATTTATAATATCATTGATATAGTAGCTCTCTGCTCGATAGCTTCAGCCATTCCAGAGAAAAAAGAGTCTTGACGGACCGACGGACAGACTGACGGATAATAAAAACATTCTTTAATGGTTCCGTTATATGAAGCAAGATAGTTTCAAAAGTAAGATGACAAAGTGGAATTGAGGCTGGGCTTGGTTTCACGCTATTGCTCTTGAATTGCAAAGTATTCATGGATCTTGCGCAAGCACAATAGCGGTTCCAAGGACGGACGCTTTGTAACCGCAAGGGCTTTGTGTAACTTGGGTGTCATATTCGGTACATGAAATGGATCTACGTATCTATTCCTAACGTATCAACAATCAAGGACAGTAGAACCAGAAAATTAATGATATACAGCCTCTGTCACTCTTTCTTTGGTGTCTGTCTATATAAACTCCCTTGCAAAGAAAACGGGCACTTTTGAATTTGTGAACTTGTGATTTTTTCAAGTACTTTAAATATACAATAGTTTATAAGTTTTATAACTAAACAAGATTTCATGCTACAAAATAAAGAAAGTATTGTTTACAGAGAAAAATAACGATTTTATATGAATAATGTTAGTTTCATGCTGTAGCATACAATTCTATTTAGTTACAGTATATTTATGCTACTTGAAAAAATCGGAAGTGCCCGTTTTTTTGGAAGGGGTGTTATGTGTTAAGGCAGAGAGAGTGCAATAGTACGTATTATTCATATTCTGGCCGTAGTGTAAATTAAAGATAAAGAGACATTTATTCGCAACAATACAAAATTACATCACATAGACACAAAAAGAACAAGACAGATAAATTACTGCGAAACGGTCCCAACTCAGCATTCGCTAGCCGTAAAGCCAGCACTGATCTTCCGTTGGAACCGCTTGTTGAAGAGACGGAAAGTGACACACTTAACACAAAAAAAACATTAAAAGAAAAACAACATGGATTAAGAAAAAAACATTTTCGATCCAGTTATTGCTGGCAACACCAAGGAAACAAAAAACAAAAAAACTATAATAGTCTATGGGAGGTTAAGTCAATGACGTCAAAAGACGACAAAAGAAAAAAGTAAGGGCATAATAAACCTTAATTAGTGACGCTCGAATTAAAATACGATAGCAATTTAAAGTGTGTCACGGTTAGGTATTAGGATTCCGCTACCCTGGTCAGTATCGCGCTTTGACCTTAATTCGACTCGAGAGTGTAAACAGGACGGAGAAGGTCGGGAGAGCGGGATGGCCATGGCACTTCGGCAATACGGCTGCGATGTGCTCACGACTACGACACGATTGTGAATACAAAAACGTGGGGGCTGATTTATCCATTTCCAGATAATGGTATCTGACAGATACAGCTCTATTCCTTACTTTCAAATGACTGATGAAACGAGACTGATAATTTTAACTGACCGATATGTTTATCTGGGGATTGGGTAAATTTGGCCTTCATGTTTCAGCTGTCAGATTCATTTTTCCGGAATTCTGAACAACATATTGCTTTTGTTCTTGTGTTTTGTGGAATTTCAGCAACAAAATAAACATAGAAGTCAATTAGCTATAAAAAAAATGGATATCACAATATTCAACTTAAACAAAGAGATATTTATGTATCTAGTAGAACAAAGCTAGGTTCTAAAAACCCGAGCAAACTAAATAAACTTACTTACACTTTTACTTACTTATATTTCAATAGGTTATTTGTTTTTCGAAGATTATAAGGATGGCTTTTGAAATTAAAAACAGATAACCCGTTTAACACAATGTTATCTGTGCGGCTAGCATATGTTGCTCGCAACTTGTTTGTCGCTCGGATCTCCCTTTCTATCTAGTCAGTAACGATAGAGACGCAATGAGCGACTAGCGAGAAAATACTTGTGCTATCGGTGCTGGTGATAAGCGATTATGAAACCAAAGAAGAAATGAGCTAAGTAGACTCAATTTATAAGTACTTTGATTTACTTGTTTTCTCGCCGTATCGTATCGGTGTCGTGTCGTCAGTTGTAAGCCGGCCCTTGGCTTCAGCTGGATTTATTACCTGCGCATGAGCTGGCCAATTGCTCTCGTTACTTTCAAACACTTTTCATCACGTGAAAGGAATGTATATAAAAAGTTTATGGTCGTGGTTCTGTATACACGTGTTAGTGGTGAGATGTTTCTGACGCTGCTTGTTAACTCATTGCCGAAAAACCAGATAAGTATTGGCTTCATTTTTAATTAATTAAGAAATTATTATGCATTGTGTTAGTATGTACGGTCGGCCAAGAAAGTGGTCTACCAGTTTTGACTAAAGTTTCTGTGAGATCTAATTATCGCTAACACTTGTCACTGTCATAATATTATTTCAAGGGAAAATCGAACATATTGTATAATGAGGTGCAAATAAATGATCTTCAACCACTCACTCCACCACCACTCACAAAGATAATTTACTTAAGTATTACTAATATTTCACTAATTACATTTTTTTTAAATAATTTTATAGTTGAAATTTAACCCCTTATTCATTAATTTGTTAGATAAAATATTTAATTAGTATTTGTCACTTGGCGAGCAAGAAAAAAGGCAAATCTGGATATCATGACATAACTTTTATTGAATTTTATTTGTTATGTTTCTCCTGTTGCCTTTGTTTACGTATGGAAAGTCTCTTGAAAGAGCCTATTTCTTTATAACTCACTAACTATTAAATTAAGGCAATTTGAACATGAAAAATAGTCAAATTAGGTAGAAAACAATTTTGAACCAGTTTTGATGTTTCTGTCAAAATTGGCGATTGCAAGCACGCGCTGGCCAGTTTCAACGACACGGTGCAAAATTTACATTTTTATACACTTAAGGTCTTAAGAAATTGCCCCGCGATCTAACCTTGGCACTCGAGTCTTAAAAGGCTTCATTATGTGACAGTTGCATAACACCTATGATCGGATTTCAGGTTAATCCTTAAAACATTTTGAGAATTAACAAGAGTCACATTAGCCAGAACACAATTTCGAAGCAATACCTATCATCAAAGACCCACGTAAACCATGTTTCTCACTCACGTCAAAACGACCGAGTGTAAACAAGCGCAGGCGTCGCCGCATTTAGCACGAATCAAAGGGTAAATTCCTGCAGTTTTGGCGCCACGATACGTAAACAGTGTATTAATATGAATAATAAAGAACCGTTACGTCGTTCATGTTTGTTTTTCAATTCTGAAGATTGTGAGTTTATGCTTAGGTTGAGGAATGGTGATTCAACTAGGTGAGCGGTGGGGTAAATGGATCCCTGTGGCGATATTATCTTGAAAACCTGTCTTTTTTTTAATATGTTGACGGATAACCGGCAAACTACAGTTGCCGCGCGCGCTCATACTTAGGCAGGTCTGCGGTTGTATGTTTTATTACAACGGATAATCGATTACAATTTGCATTACGGTAGTAATAAAATCTCAAATTTAGATTAATTCAGTTTTTGACTTATTTAGACTGGTTAGTTAACTTGACGGTGAAAGCCGACGAGTTATAAACGATACGATTACTATAGGGCTGAAGACATGTAGAATACAGTCAAGGTATTAAAACATTATTTAGTTACCTGTCTAATTATAATCTAAATGAATAGAATTGGTCAATCATGTGAACAAACCGATTTGCCATCATCCTTTATTACTGCGTAATTACGTACATTTGAAGATCGATCAAGTTCCCATGAAAGATAAACCGCTGTACTCAGATATTTTGACAATTAGGTCCTCAACTCGATCGTCAAACCTTTTCGTTTTTAACGAGTTTGATGCGGAATAAGGAGGACAATGGCTTGGAGAAGACACCACTATGATGTGGTGGTTTGTGATGTGATGTGTGGGTTTAGAAGGATTGATAATATTTCTTTTTAATTGCCAATTACATGAAGATACTCTTCTCTAAACAAGATTTTAATAAGGCTTGCTTTTCGTTGGACAAGTTTTCAATTGAGTATTTTGCCCCATTTTAGAGAAATACGTACATACACTCGAAAACATAACCCTCCTTTTGACGCAGTCGCGTAAAAAACAAGCCAATCACTCCAAAATAACGCAGAAAAAGCTGTTTATTATTTCAGGCTGTTCAGCCGGTTGCGCAAGACCCCGTCAAGCGAGTGAGTCGTATGACACAACAGTTCAGTGAATGCGAAACATTTGTTGTCTGTCATCGGCGCATACGCACGTGCGCTGGAGTTGTATGAATAATGAGCTTATTTTGCTATTAATGTACGCGTAAACGTGAAAAGTTTGGATATCGGATGACTGAAAAATGTTTACGTTTGCCTTGTGCTTACTTAATCTTGTGTTTTGAAAGCTATTATACGAATTTAAGGAGTAGAGGTGAGTGGCTAACAGCAAAAACAAAAAAATGGTAGGCCTTTGGAGTTGCGAAGGAACTTTTGATCTCTTTCTGAGAAATAATTTAGCCTAGTGCCTGCAGGACCATTCTACTATCGAACCACTCGCCACCGAACTAAAGTTCATCCATACTATCGGGAACCATTAAGCCCTGCGTTAAATGATTATTTAATTGAATATTTATTTGAACTACACCACACCTAATAGATACCCATACAACACAATTATTATTGCGGGTGGTAGGACCTTGTGCAGGGTCCGTCCGGATCGCTACCACCATCTTATCCATTAACCTACCCCCAAACAGCAATGTTCGCATTGTTGTGGTCTGGTTTGGGGATAAGACAGCCGGCATATAGGCATTCCATCATGGTCCTCAGGGTTGGCAACGCATTTGCAATCTTAGGTTTTGACGTGTAATAGTGCCCGTGCGGCCTACTTACTGAATAAACATCTTTTATCTTTTTTTTTTTAGGCTTGCAGTATTGTGAATGCGAATGTCTATGGGTCACAGTTTCCACTTACCATCAGGTGGCCTGTGTGCTCGTTTGCCTTCTCTATGCATAAAAAAAAAACTCTTAATATGATTATATGCTGTCCATAAGGAATAATTATTTTCGTGAAGAGGTGTTTACCTGTAATTGGGGTGCATGTTAATCTAAGTTAACCTTAATCAACAAGACCACTTTAAAGTCAATAATGGACGCTGCTGGTGTCCCGTATCAAATAAATAAAATAAATAAATACAACAATGAGTCATGGCCTAAGATCCAAATACGAGATGATTTGCACCGGGCTGTTTATTCGATGAAAAGTATTTTATATCAAATTTTATACACTACATAATATGTGGCCAATAGGTAGGCTGAATTTTTTTAGTCCATTACTTACAACATTAAAAAAAAACTTCTTTTTGAATTGCAAATGCTTGTTTAATAGACAAATTACATACTAATCGAAAGTTAGTTAGGTTTGGTCTACCCGATAGTTTGACGGGAAAAAATAGTCAACTTAACGTTTGCATATTCTATGGGCTTCATACTTTCGACTGGTATGTAATTTTGTCTAGTAAACAAGCAATTTTTTTTTTCGAATAAAGCTATTCAAAAATAAACTAAATTTTTTCAGCCTACCTATTCGCCATATACATTACTTAGCATAAAAAAAACTTGATATAAAGTACTTCGTCTCCTATTCGGATCTCCTACTATTATTACGAAATATAATTAAGTAGGTGGATGTGAAAAGCAGAAGACCGGTCAGAGTTTAAAGCCTAGGCCTAGGCCTATGTCCAGCAGTGGACGTCTTTCGGCTGACGTGATGATGATGATGATGACTATTAATACTCGTACATCAATGTATAAGCTCAAAACAAAACATTTGCATCGGAAAGCGACGCGAATTGAAATATAGGACGACGATTATGCCACCGTCGCACATTCGGCATCAAATCTAGTCCGTGTATTTACTGGGTTCCGTACAAATGTGCAGCTATTCATACCCAAGGATAACCACGGCGGTAGTTAACCCAGTTTCCGTGGCTGGTTTTATTAGGGCTTTTGTCATCGTGGTGCGTCGTCTGCGAATTCTAGGTAATTTATATTATAAACTGTACGTCGGCCTAGAATCCAAGCGTAATATATGGCTGACAATATTGTAACGTAATGATTAGGGTTCCGTGTCTTACAAACGTACCAAAAATTAGAGTTCTGTATGACCGCACTTTGTCTTGTCTTGAGATTGGTATCTACTACGACCCTTGACTGAAGATTCTTTGACGTTATCTGAATCGCAAAGTTATTTCACGATATAAATATATATGAATTAATCTGTATGTACGTTTATAAAGTCTGGAGAAATCGCATGATAACTGAGGTTTACGCTGTGACACTGTAGGGTACCATTATATAATTCCGAAGACTCCGAATTGATCACAATCCCGAATTTCATAATGCCGTATGAAATGTTTTGATACAAGCCAAACCTAACCTATTTACAGTAATTATATTATAAATTTAACCTAAAATCGCTCCAGCATAACGTATACGGACAAATGAATAGTCAGAATTTCAAGGTGTTCCCGACACAATACTATTTTGACTGAATTGGGATATTTGGGATACACCTGGAAAACTATTACACAATTTTACCCTTTCATTTTCGGATAGAAAGAAGTGTAAAGAACCGTGGATTTCGAGTGATACTCACGCTTTACAGTCTTTTTATATCAACATGACGTATCGATTGACCCAATTCTTAACAAACAAGTCGAAAAATATACAGCCCTGATTCTGTTTTTGCAAAATAAATAACATTTATTAAGAGCTCTTGTATGATATTCGCTTGAAATACGTTTCGCGATTTTCCGGCCGAAAGTTGTTGGGTTTATTTGTTGAGCTTCTCAGAAAGACATAGTATTTTAGGATAAAAAAATGTAAGAAGAATATGACTCATTTTGAGTTCTTACTCACGCTTATTTTCGTAATACTTTACTTTAAACACATCCGAGATTTTTTGACACATTTGGGATTTTTCTTCTCCCAATTGAAGGTAAAAATCCGCGTAGACTCTGGAAATACAGTGTTTTCATTATTGTTACTAGTGGTAGGATCTCGTGCAGGGTCCGGAACGTTACCACCATCTTATTCTTTAAAATACCACTAATCATCAGTGTTCCCAGAGTTGTATCCCGGTGTGAGGTTATAAGGGTTCGGGGAAATGACTAGCAAAGAGGCATCTTAGGCCTCAGTGTTGGCAACGCACTTACAGTCTTAAGATTGCAATCTTGTGATTACAAATGTCTGAGGATCTCAGGTCCGTGTGATCCTTAAATTTTCTTCATGACATAATGAAATGTTTTTTAGAGTGTGTGTATTCGTGACTTTTGAGGTCAACCATATTTATATTCAACCTCTTTTCCATACATCCTATTTAGTCGGAAGAGCTCGCTTTCTCAGTCGGCTTCAGTCCATCTTGAATTGAGAAAGCAAGATATGCACGAACTCATCCGACAAAATACGATGTCGAACTAAGGGCCTGTTTCACAATCGACAAGTTAATTTATCTGCCATTTAAACTTGGCTCTCTCCTTGTCTATTTTCAAGTGCAAGAAAGAGAAATTGCTAAATTTATGTGTCAAATATCTATCTATCTATCAATATCATATCTATATATATAAATTAACCCCTATTTCTCCTGGTCATGCTATAACTTGAGAATCGCTTTACCGATTTCATTTATCTTTAAAAAATAATAATCTAATACTTCGTAGAAAAATTAACAAAATAGCGCAGAAAAGAAATCCACTGGCTAGGTCGGAAATTTACAGGGGGGCGAATTCGCAGGCTGGCCGCTAGTTCTTATTAAAAATAAGAAAAACAAGCAAGCACCTTTCCTGAGACAAAGTTATCACCACGCCCTGTGAACACCTCTGACGTCCTACTAAAGAAGACAGGTTCCTGCAATGGAGTAGTCGAACTATATCCTTCTAGGTCCCAGCGTACTTTATAAATAACAAATTAACAAAGACAAAAGATACCACATAGTTTATTTGGGTGCTTTTACAATACTACTAAAATAGGTGCCAGGACCCACGAGGTTAAATTCAATACTCTTTATATTAGAAACCACATCAAATTAAAAATGAACAATAGAGGAATGGGAAGTGCCGTCCTTTGAGAAAAGATTAGGCTCGTTCCTTATCCTATGATTCCTAAGTCTTAGCGGTACAGTGGCTGAGAGTACAAACGCAAGGCCGAAGCGAAAGCTATGCTACTCCAAACGTTACGTAAGAGATAACCGCAGGTATGTGAGATCATTGAATCGCTATTAGCGAAGCGGCATTAATCATCAGGGCAACACCTCGGCGACTGGCGCGGCGCCAGATTAGTCCGGCGGATCTTTTGATGACGATGGCATGTTAGAGAGAAGTTTTATTGTTTTTCTAGGGTTGTGTTCAGTATAAACCATTTTTTAATTCAGGATTCTTCCTCGTCAGAAGACACACCAGGTATCATTATTACCGATCTTGTTTTAATGCAAGCATGAGAGCTAAGCGAGAGATATTTCCTATTACAGTTGGTAATGTTTATTTTATATAATGCGGGGCAAATACCTCCATCCCTTCGAAGCCCTATCTTAGATATATAGCTATATTATACTAGAGGACGCCCACGGCTTCGTACGAGTAGAATTCGTTTCCCGCTACCCCCCCTATTTCTTCCTGTCAGGGGTCAATTATCAGAAAATCCTTTCTTAGCGCGTTGATCATTCAGCCTGTCAGTTTCTTCTCTTATCCTTACTAATATTATAAACGTGAAGTTTGTACGTATGGATGTCTGTTACTCTTTCATGCTGCAACGGCTGGACGGAAATGGATGGAATTTGGAATGAAGATAGCTTATACTTATACTTTTTATTCCGGAATATTTCAAAGTTTCCGAGGGAATAACCATAATCGAAATATATGCGGACTTAGTCGTGGGCAGAAACTAGTACACTTATTATAGATTATTTACAGCAACCAAAGCTGGGACCCTAATGTGGCTGCGTTTTTCGCGTGATAAAGTTTGGATAAGGCATCCGTCACCTTTTGATATGTAAATAAGTACGACAGTGACACACATATCTACATTTGACTCGCGATATATACGTAGGACGTACTCATACTAGGCCCGCTGGAAGTAATAACAGCAAGTTTGTGATTCTACTAACATCTTGGTGATATATCACAAGTCCTGTTAGGCTCGTATGGAATCAACAATCACTGTCATGTAAGATCCGAGTAGATCTCATTACTACCTAATTACATGTATCCTGTCACCAATACGTCTAGATCTCAAAACGACTTTGTGTCATAATGCCTAAATACTTTAACATGGCAAAAGCAATATGGGCTTACCGAGTAGAATAGAGCCCCAGGTATTTTGAGAATCAGACGTTTATGTAGAATTTTGGATATTTTACAAATTTCCGAATGAGTCAATTTGACATTTTAAGAATTAAGGAACGAAGTCAATTTGAGTTTGGTCTCTAGGATGCGCTGGTTTTCAGGCTGTTCGGTATACTGTGATAGAGCCGGCATACGATGATTTAAAAAAAAAAGATGTAGATTCAGTAAGTAGGCCGCACAGGCAAGAGACCACTGCTGAGAAGAAACGCCGCAAGAAACTCAACAGTCAGTCGTTTTTGAAATATAGCTTATGATATCATACGATTACAAAACTTAACTCATAGTGTCGTGTAAGTTAAGTATTACCTAACACAATCAATCATGGAACATACGAGTACAGTACTTGTGTTTTCTTAATTTAGTTCGGCAATTTTCGTTTTTCTATGAAACACGAGTGACAGATATACTATCAGTTGCGAGTGCAAGGGTGATAACGATAGCCAGCCGAACTGTATTAAAAAGCTGGGAGTACTGTAGGTGAGAAACAGCTGGAGAGGCCTCGGTGAGCTCAGAATTAGCGCGAAGGTGCACCGCTATATCGGTCGCATGACTCACACGCAGAACCCTGAAGTGCATTCTCGGCCCTGTTGCATGTTACTGTCGTAAAATACTATGCGTCAAAATACTCCGAGAAGCTGAGAGCTTTAGTCATTAAATAGGTGTTTCCAAGTAGCTAGTATTCTGGACACCAATTCTATTGCATCGGAGAAGAAAATTGGGTTACATCGAGTCTGGGGGTCGTTCCCGGCTTAGTATAGTGCCACTCCATGCCTTCCTGTGGAAGTTGTAAGAGGCGACTAAGGCTAATATACACTGGTAAATATTTTAGTTTGTGCAAAATGTGGTTATAGAATTAACAACAAGTTGTTAGAGTTGTTGGTAATTCTGTAGCTCTGCCTACTTAGACTCTGACTCTGGGGTGAAGGCGTGACGGTATGTATGTGTAATATGTGTATGTATCGGGTAGGTAACTAAGGTGTATTTTCCATGTACAGACATATTCCATTATACAACTGGTTATATCTGCAATCAAATTTAACGAAGCGGTTATAGTACTTTACCAAACTAAACTAAGCTCTAGGCTTGTAGGTACTACCTTGACAAGGGTATAAATACTTAGAGACATCGTCAGTTCTTTAGTTAAAGCCTGTCATAATTTAAGAAATTTTGATCTCCTCCCGTTTATAACTGATGTAGGTCTCATGTCGTTTTAATTGCATTGCAGTTTATACGTAAACAATTTTAAATTGCTTTTTGTTTCACTGCCTCTGTTATGTAAATGTATTTCGCATGTGTATTGTTGGCTATTTAAAATAATAATAATAAAAAAATTGTATAAAAAACATCCAAGACTCTTCAAGAATATTTGCTCATACCAGGAAGCAAATCCGGGACCACTAGCTTCGTATTATGTTCTAAAGTGACAACCGCAACATTTTTTGTTTATCATTTTTTCAAAACTCTTATTTCCCGAACTTTTTTTTTACAAATATTATCAACAAAATATGCTATACCTTTGGTGATACTGCATACCGCGTAACTGACAGATGAAAATAAATGCAAAATACACCTTAGCAAGCAAGTCAGTAAGGTACATTTTGCAACTTATTGACTTCGTTAGTTACGCGTATTGCAGTACCACCGGCGATAGGTTCCTCAACGCTTTGTGCTACTCACGCAACGGAAATACGCGACAGCGACGCCATTTGAAACCACATTAAATTGGTATGAAGGCTGAAACTGGACTCTTACCATGATGTACAATTACCGAACTCGCTAGCGAGTTGAATGCTCTGTCCCTCGCAGACCTCGCAGTATTCTTACAGAGTGCGTGGGACAGAGCATTCGATGAGAGCTAGCGAGTACAGTAATTGTACCTCATGGTAAGAGCAGCTGCCGTGGCTGACTGGTTCAACACTAAAGCTATTTCCAGAGCCCGGCAGGTCGGCAGTCCACTCAGGACTGAAACGAGTGAACAGGCTGCATCTGGTCTTTAAAACGGTTATAATTATTAATTACATACACCGTAAGACTTTTACTGGACCCATTTTAGGCCCAGTATAGATAGTGTAAAGGCTCGTTTATATATAGGTTGATCCTTGTATTACAAGACGTTTAATTACAGGACATCCTGTGAAGGGCAGCCGCATACAGAAAGAGCGTTTCTAGTTTTAATCATTTGTTAAATGAGTTTTTGGTTCACAATGAACTATTACAGATATAATTTTCAATAAAACTTTTATTTTTTCACTTAATAACGTAAAAAACGATACTAAGTTCTACTTATAATTGCAGTGAAATATTTTATAACAATTTCTCAGTTTTTAATAAATTTCCTTACGTTGTTCCAAGTTCGTTTGTTTATGCAAAAACGTAATAAATTTTTTTTGTTTGTAGAATACCTACTTGTTTAAGCTATGTATGGAAAAAATTACAGTAGATCTAGTACGAACATTTCATACAAAAGGCTCGCTTTCCTATCTTTTGAATCTATCCGTAGCATATATGGTGATTTTTTGATGCGAAAGACAATGTCAATGTAAACCTACTGTCACGAAACAACGCACGGACACGGGGCGCTGCATCCAATCACTATTTATAAACATTATCTCGATGATGATAACGTTAACATCACTTACACATAAAAGGAAAAAGTTCGTGCTCGACTAACATAACTAAGGTTAAAATTATATTAAAAACAGGGTGTCCGTTTTTGTGTTTTACATGGAACCTCAAATAGTGTTAAGATTCTAAAATATGCATAATCTAGGATAATCGAGAACTTACTGAAGGAAATATTTACTAATAACCCATTTCTTTAAAAGCCACGTCCATCAATTCCCATCAAAATACAAAGACAAAGGAAATCGTGTCCTACAAAATTTCTGACAGGTTTCGTTTTAGGCCACCCAATTGTTCGTATTACCGAATTGTACATCAATAAATATACATTTCAATAGTAAGTGAGATGTTTTAAGTAGGAATAGGTCTCTTTTTACGGTTCTGTACCCAAAAGGTAAAAACGTCTTACTAAGACTCCGCTGTCCGTCTGTTTGTCACCAGGCTGTATCTCATGAACCGTGATAGCTAGACAGATGAAATTTTCACAGAAGATGTATTTCTGTTGCCGCTATAACAACAAATACTAAAAACAGAATAAATTAAATATTTAAGGGGGCTCCCATACAACAAATGTGATTTTTTTACCGTTTTTTGCTCCATATTAATAACAGCAACAGGTAGACACTTGAAATATTCACAGAATATTTAGTTGTTTATTCACTTTGAAAATAAATAAGTTCATTAAAATAAAATAAATATTAAAGGGGGGCTACCATATTACAACAAACGTGATTTTTGTTGCCGTTTTTTGCTAATGTAGTAGGTACTGAGCCCTTCGTGCGCGAGTCCAACTTGCTCTTGGCCGGTTTTTATAATATCAAAAGAACATACCTATATGATACTCTCGACTAACTATCGTGTTGTAAAACAGGTTGCAGGTACTTTTAGCAATTTTTATTCCTATTTATTTAATTTATCGTTTGATTTTAATAGTTAAGAATATATTAGTAGTTACGTTTTAATATATTTAATATGTACTGATGCGATATCTTTCATGTATTGCACGTAATCATTCAAATTTGAACCATATTATCTATACATATAATAATACGATAGCAAGTGCGGTAAAATAAAATATATATAAAATGGTAAAAAATATCGCCAACGTTTCAGCCGTCCTACGATGACGTCAAGCATATCGCGCTCCTGCGCAGGATTCAATGTCAATGAACTAAAGATCTTCGATCGATAATCATTTTATGATAAAATAACTAGTACTACGTAACTCGTATAAGCAAGAGTCAAGGTTAGTATTAAAACAAAACAACGTCATACAGTTACAGTTAGTAAAAGTTTAACTACAACTACAGGATGTATTCATCCATACTTCCATGCTAATATTACAGGATGTATCTATAAATACTTCCGTACTAATATTATAAATGTGAAAGTAACATTGTCTGTTTATAACGCTTTCACGGCTAAACCACTGAACCGATTTGGATAAAAAATTGCGTGGAGATAGCTTAAACCCTGAGAAAGGATACAGGGCATTTATTTCCAGCGATAAACGACTTCCTCGTGAACAGAGTCGTGGGCGAGAGCCCTACTTTTAAACTCGCTTTCATATTAGTATTAATATGTTATTTAAGAAAATGTAGCAAATAATAACTACATGTAGCTAAAGTTTTTGCTTGTCACGTAAATAAAAAGAAAAGAGAGAAGAGTTTCATCGTTTTTTTTCACACAGAACAAATTGATATCGCACACCCAATTAGAATAGTAGCCATGATGGAGTAGAGACACGGCGAAAAACACATCGTCGCGGTAGAATGTAATGCACAAACAATAAAAATCTGCACAAGAATTTTTAGTGGCCAGTGTCGTCTAATAAATTCAAAATTTACTGCCTTGTTCCATCTACTTTTTCACAAGAATAAATATTTTATATATTTGCAGCAACGAATTTTGTTTGTTAACGGTTCAGCAGGAAAAAATATTCTTTCAAACTTAAGTTGCACTGTGCAGTTTGGCGCGTTTGATCCCATGCCTGTTGTTTTTTAAATGAATGATTATTATTATTATTATTCAGTTATTTATTTAGTTTTCTGTAAATTAGGTTATTTACAATAAATATTAAAATATAAAAGTAAAATAACTATACTAATACAAACAATAAACATTATAAATACCTATAGCTACCGGTGGTTAGGGCTGCAGAGAGAGGAACCTCCTCATTATGCGTGCCGTGTCGAGGAGTACTGCCTTATGTATCTGCCCCTCGATCCTGACATTTAGCAAGAGTCTCTTGAGGTGTTAGACGAGACTTTTCGCTATTAGACCGTTTGCTGAAATTATTATATTAAATATCGCGCATATATTTCGCACTGTTTCGGTAGATGTTATTAATAGTACTCACATATACACCTACAAGTGGCTAGATAACTCTTGAATTAAAGTTGATCCTAAACCTACACAACTACATATCGTTTGTAAAAGTTTACACTGCGATGACAGCTGTCAAAACACGCATTAAGTCGCACTTAACTAGGGCTATGGACATCCGTGATACACGCCGGAACATCGGCGGTACATAGCCCAAACCTGCGTCCGCGTCCGGATTCACGTGACACGCCAAGATACGTAGCGTAGCCCGTACTCTATGTTTAAAAGCCAATGCTCTTAAAAATTAATAAATGAAACGGAATAAAGGGCTACGAATAAAAAATCACGATACATTTTATTCGTCGCCTTGAGAGACACTGCATCTTATCTTCACTCAACGTCACTGGCGGACCGGATTTACACGCTACACATGACTTAATTACACGTGCCGAACGGGCCCTAAAACCGTTGCTTTGAAACACGGAAACGGGCGCACGGCTACGGGTACACGGACACGACCGCGAGCCCTAACTTTAACACTGGCTGGTTGTAAAAAAAACAATGGAAAAATAACGCATTTGTTTTTTTCCAAACACTGGCTGAATCATCATCATCAGAACATGGCCCTAAAAACAAAAACAAACATTATTGGAGCGTTACGAATGTGGTAACTATAATTTTAAAAACTGTTCTTGAACGTCTCCAGGCAGCCGCTCTTAGTGATCGGCCTGTTTTTGTCGGCGTTATATTTTCACATTTAAATTGTTACAAAAATAAAATGCTATTTGTAATGCTCATTGAATAATATGAAGTGTTTATCTATATGTTCGGGGACAGCACATTGCCATGGAATTTGGCAGGGGTGCAAGGACGCAGTTTTTACAAAGCTACCGGCGAATGAAATTTAAGCGTTTACTGTTATTTCATTATTATATAGCAGTGTTGGCTCTGTTTGTCGTAGCCAGTGTATTTAATGGGTATTTCATAGGGCTGCATCAGCGTATTAAAAGAAATAAATTGTCAAAAGTACCTATGTTGTTAAACTATATATGGATGCGTCAGTAGTAAGTTTTTACATTGCTACAAAATACAAGATCCGTTTTTAACAAAGGTTCATTGTACATCAGTTTCATCATCACCATCATGTCAGCCGAAAGACGTCCACTGCTGAACATAAGCCTCCCTTAAGGCTCTCCACTCAGAATGGTCTTGTGCTTTTCGCATCCACAGCGCACCTACGATCCTGACGAGGTCGTCACTCCATCTTGTTGGGGACTACCTACAGCTCGTCTTCCGGTCCGCGGACGCCACTCCAGTACCTTCTGACCTCATCGGCCATCAGTCCTGCGAGCAATGTGCATCAGTTTAGACCTTCCTTAATGATCAAAACTAAATTTAAACTAGCAATAAAATTTAAAGGAAATTGTAGGGAAAACTCAGTTGTTTCCAATTATGTGACCAATAATGTATAGGTATATGTATAGCGCCCGAATAAACGACTAAAGGTATGATACACGGTGATACACACATTAACGAGACACTATTTGCTCGCTTGCGCGTTATTTGTTTTGCTCGCGTCATCAATTCCCTGGTTTTCACAATAAGCACTGTCTGTGAATTAGACAGTCATAGTGCCGAGTGTCGAGTGTTCAGTCCTGCCGTTGTAAACTTACCATTCACACGTAACAATTACTTTTGGAGTTTGCCGAATAGGTTCACTGCCTCTCAAATTAATTACTCTATTTTGAAGGTGTTAATGTAGCTAACTCAATTAGCTCAGCAGTAATGAGTTAAATCTGTCAGAATTGGTTCGAATTAATCGTTCGTAGAATTACACATTGTTATAACACGATTGTTTCCAATGACTTCCTGTAGCACTGCTTATGTTGTGTGATCAATGCAATTACAGATTTAGTGCATAATTGTTTTCCTTCGTATTTTCACGGAAACGTACGAACGCGTCTTGCTATTTCAGTCGGTCACAGTACAAAAAGTACTGAGGTTGACTGAAATAGCATGACACCTTCGTACGTTTCCGTGAAAATACGAAGGAAAGCAATTATGCACTACACCTGTACACATTCATAGAACTAGTACCAAAACGGTGCCCACAGGACGAGCGTAATTTTTGAGTTGCGAGTCGCGTAATTTCTGCCACATTCGGTTTCATACAAATCTCCTGTTTGGTTCACACGGCGACGCAGATACAGTTGGCCTTTTTTATGAAGCGGAAATTACACAGCCGAAAATATGCGTCTCACAAATCAAAAAAAAAATTGGCTTCACCCTTACTAAGGCTTTGCTGTCCGTCCGTCTGTTGCAGGGCTATAGGTAAAAAAAAGTATAACTCCTCTTGAATGTAGTTGTAACACATTTGGATAGACCGTTCCACATTCTCTATTCGAAATTTGACGTACTCGTAAATCCCATATTAGTTTTGTACACAACTACATGCAAGAGGAGGTTTATTTAAGTTTTTTTACCTATACATCTTTGGAAAAACCGGTAAGCCCTTTTCGGCTATATTTGCTCGTTCTGATTATTTCACGGCGGTACGGGTCCGACCCGTACTCGGCTGATTTTTATTGAATTTGATATTGTTTAACCGCTTCGTCATTTCCTGCCCAACTGACATTCTAATGGATCAATGAGCTTGCTAAAGATCGGCGCCGCGAAAACAATAAACGGGGTCTAAAACCTGCTTACGTGACCGTGAGCGTGTATTTCTGGCTCTTCCGCGTGTGAACTGACGTTGGGCACATTTTCTGAAGGATTCGTGTCGGAATCCACGAGTCCGGCAAATCCATTACAACTGCTTCAGATGTGACCGTTAATCAGATCTTTGGCGGTTGCTCAAAGATTAATTTGTTAGTTGTGGTTTCTAGTATTTTGTGTATGGCGAATAGTTTGGGAGCATATTATTATTATTATTATTTTTATATATGTTGGTATATATTTAATATATTTTGGGGACGCATCTGGCTATAGGAACATTTAGTTTCAGTTCATCTTTTTTAAATGCATATTAGTGCTAATAATGTCTGTTAGTTTTTTTTTAACTTTATCTGGCATGTACAGAAACATTTCAGGTGAGAATCAAATTTTTCGCTTCATTATGTGTGCCCATTGATTTGCGAAAGGTATTTCAAAATGTTACATACTAGATTAGTTTTGATGCATCATCATAATATCAGCTGAAAGACGTCGACTGCTGGACAGGACATAGGGCTTGGATCTCCACGTCGGTCGGTTTCGTGTACTCTAGTCATTGCATGTCCATACGCGCTGTACACGGGACTCACACAACACTGCGACAGTTGCAAAATAGCCCCAATGTCATCCAGAGTTCAACGTTTTCTAAACATTAATAAATAGTTGAGAAACATTTAATAAATCGCAAATTAATTTATTACGTGAGATTTTTTATAATTAATCCGTAAACTTACGATAATGCGAGTTGGCCCGGCTCCCGGCAAAGGGTGTTGTGGTTTTGCCAACGTTTTGTCGCGCAGTTTCTTAGCAAATATTTTATAGTCAAAAGCAATCAACACGGGTCGCTTTGTATAGAATTTCCATAGAAAGTGACCCGTTATCATTGCTCCTGAATGTTTTTTTTTTATAGTATAGGGTAGGCAAACGAGCACACAGGCTTACTGATGGTAAGTGGAAACTGTGTCCGATTCGCATTCATAAGACTGCAAATGCGTTGCAAACCGGAACACTACAATGTTTGGCGGTAGGTTAATGGATAAGATGGTGGTAGCGATCCGGACGGACCCTGCACAAGGTCCTACCACCCGCAACCCGAGTGTATTTAAACTCCTTGTTATTGACATCGTTTTTGGGGTAATTAAAATTTTACAGTCTCACGCAGCGCTATTGTCTCGTGATTCTTGATATTTACTAAAATATTATATTGGATTTTGTTGTTTTAATTCGTGCAGCTTCTTTTGAAATTGTCTATATTTTGAAGCACGATATCCTTGTATTTCTTTAGTACACTCAGGACCAAAAATACCGGGTCAGAGTGCGTTTTTCATACAAACGAGACTATTTCGAAGCCTTGGTTCCTCGCCAAGGGTTGTTTTGAGTGAGGTTTAATAGTGGATACTCCAAGGTTCAATAGAGGAGGTCAAAATTTGGTAAGATACCTAACTGATCGCACACACTACCAGTTAACACCACAGCGGGAGAGTTTGGGTCAGTTCTTGGATTTCCTTACATTTTATTGCCATTTTAGATGTTTTTCTGAACATGCACAATTCCGGCGTTAACCGCAGATTCATTCAGTTGGGTATCCTAGGCACTCTGGAAGTCCTGTATCGATGCTCGGGGTATTCATCATCAGATTTCACTAAAAGCATTCCCTGGCGAGGAACCAAGGCTTCGAAATAGCCTCTTTACTATGAAAAACGCACTCTGACCCGGTATTTTTGCTCCTGAGTGTATTACGACAACTCATTTTTGATTTAGATGAATTTTAAAACATAATTGTAATTCCATTTAACAAGTTAGAAGACTTAATGCCAAATTAATGTTAACATCTAGATATTTGGAACACGTAGAAAATAATACTTATCGTATTTATGCTAGTTAGTCTGGTTACTAATGATTGCTAGATTTCTTTTGCACTGACTCAACCACCAATTAGGTTCAGTGCCCAGTTACTTCGAAGGTGTTAATGTGGTTAACTCAATTAACCCAGTAGTAATGAATTTCACGGAACTGCTCCATATTTCACCAGCATTTACACGACCTCAGACTAGATTGTATGGAAGACCAAATTTTAGCCAGATCACGCAAAAATAATGCAGGGTTTGATCTGGATCCCTATGTTGCCATAAAAAAAACTCAGCCAGTGCCAAAAATGTGCAAATACCAGAAATAAAAGCTAGTAAAAGTGCAAACGATTCTAACCAATAGAAATCTAAATATATAAAAGGAAAAACTGACTGACATATCAACGCACAGCCGAAACTACTGTACCTAGAAACTTGAAATTTGGTACAGGTGTTCCTTTCATGATGTAAGCGAGCACTAAGAAAGGATTTTCCGAAAATCGACCCCCAACGGGAAAAAAGGGGGAGTACTGGGAAACTAATTCTACGCGTACGAAGTCGCGGGCGTCCGCTAGTATGACTATATGATCTGAGGGCCAATAATATATACGATTTTTAACTGACTGAATTAGTCTAAAGTAACAGGGCCTCTATCCTAAGTTGTAAACAATACTGTTTTTGACATTCGTCACGTAAATAAGAGCTGGCGTGACGTATACAAGCGTGGCGCGGTTTTACCATGTGAGTGTGTGTGTTAAATTTAACCAATGTTAATCGACTGTTAGTTCATAAATTTCGACAGCTGTTAACGCTCTTCGTAAAGTGGTTAACATCGTTTGGTGATATTGGCAGAGTGCAAAGCGGGTGGAGGGGGTAGCCTAAACGATTACAGGGGGTCAATTCTACTAACAAAATTATGTTATGATCGTAATAGAAACTCAGTTGGACGGCAATTTTAACGCTCTTTATTATTCTACTATCAAATAACAATTCAATTGTAGTTCGACTGCAACTCAAAGTTAACGATCGATCGAAGTTATGACACGTCGTATTCTCCTAACACAATAGAACTTGAACGGAACGTTAAACACTATTCTACTAAAATTTTGACACATGTGTCAATCGCACTTCGATCGGAACACAACCGAACCCCAGCGTCTCATCTGTCATAATTAGCGGTTGGGATAAAGTTCGTGATTGACTACTTTTTGAGGATCGCTCGTTCAATAAGATTGTTATTTTCCGTGGCATCATGATGTACTATTACGAATACCTTGATATGGCTAATGCTGTGGACCGTGGTAAAGTTCGAAGCAGAAATTTATCCACAAGGACACGAAATTCCGCTTTCAATCTTACGGATCGTGAGTTCATTAAAACTTACAGGCTGTCCAAGGACCTGGCGACATCATTTATTGATGAACTTAGTGTTAATATGCCTGTCAGTCTTCGATCAGATGGCCCCACATCTGCTCCTAATATTGAAATGATTTTTTCTTCCAGTGCAGTCAATGGAGGTGCTACACTAGGCCCTCCCCCAGTTCCATTTCTGTCCCTCCTAATTGCTGCCATTTTTTGACGCACCCGACACTTGTAGTCATTCCAAAACTGAAATTATTAGCATTTATTTAGTGAGAATTATTTTTTTACTTACTTACTTGAATTCATTTAACTTAGTCACGAAACTTACTTTTGACCAGCCCTTAGGGCTTCTCGCGACGCCTTCCGCATTTAAAATGTTTGAACACTCCGACCACAAACGTGTCGCCAGAGCCCTGGCTTCACGAGCTCGGACACGTCCCAGGGCTAAGTCACGGTGCTCATCCATGAAAGTGATTAATAGTTCCAACTGTCTTACAGACGTACATCTTCGGCTTGATGCCATGATTTTTTTAACCTACAGAGAAAAGATCAAAGTAATAATTTCAAAATTACTTCATTCAATATTGATTCAACGGTAATAATAAGCATCGAGAGCAACATAAAGGTTTGCACAGATATAAATTATACTTACCGATATTAACTCAAAGGGTTTGAATACCCGACTTTTTTTATTTTTGCCAAATTAAGGGCTAAGCACAAACTTACCACGATCGTGTTATCGCGTGTTATGGTAGCGCCAACTCAATTTTGAAATTTGACACGAAACATTGACATTTCATTTGGTTTTTTTTCCCGCTCGATAGATAGAGGTTTTGCGGTATTTTTCGCAACAATTTTTAAAGATTAACGAAGTATATCAAATAATATATAATAATGAATGTGAAATAATGTAAACTTCTCACATTTATTATAAAAATGACACAATTTAATGTGGTAGTAATTTTTTTTTTGCGTTCTAGTAACACTCAAACATGTTTGTTTACTCTTTGGCCTTATCGTTACGTTTCTATTGTGGTTCAATTGCGTTTCTATTTAGATTAAGGTATTGTTTTGTTTATAAGATAGTAGAATGGCTTATTTGTCCACAGTAGAAACTTAATGGGAATAGTATCTTTATCGAAACTTAATAGATTCTTGAAATATGCACATTAGTAGAATTGAACCCCAGAGCTCGCTACGGCTATAATTGTCATTTTTGTCGCTGACTTGAGCTGTCAAATCCATATTGCAGTAAACATTTTCTAATCGTTTTTGAGATAAAAATATGGTCCTGGTAAGATGTGTTGTTGTGAATTGTAATAACACCAAGAAGAATAGCGACTGTAAATTTTACCAATTTCCAAGACCATTGTGGAAACGAGACCAAAGAAATAAGTGGATATTTGCCGTAAGGAAAAAAGGAAACCCCGTTTTAGTCACGAGTAGGCTCATTACTCACTGAAAACAACAATTTTAATATTATTGGCAATAATGTTACTGACTACCATTGTCCAAAATTGTGTAATATAGTAAAATAAAACAAGATTTCATTAATGTTTTTCACAATATTTACTTACTTCTTGTTTGACAGCGGTGACAATATTGTCCATAATGGTCGCCTGTCACGTGGCGCTGTCGTCGCGCTCGGTCCCAATTGGTACCTATTTAGCATGTTATCGCATTGTCAAAGTTACGATAGCTCATATTGACTTGACACTAATGGCCGCCGAGTAAAAAGCAATCCTATATCACGTAGAATCGAAGCCCTGTTCGTAGGATAATATTATAGTGTTTAATTTGACGTTGCATGGTTGTATTGCTTGTGTCAATGGTATCAATCCAGTTCCAGAATCCATGGAGTCGCTATTTCCTAATTATTATAATACATAACACTTTGATTTTGACCTTCAGCATTTGAATATTTCAAAATTCATTTATTCGTTATTCGGCCGCACCAATTTAAATTAATTTTGGTATTGAGGATATCTCTGATGTGAAAGCGTTACAAACAAGCAAATATGAATAGGTATGAATGAAATAACCGAACTAAATATGTATTTAGTTCATTTTTGAATATGATAATACCGAAGGTCAAAATCAATGTGTTATGTATTATTTATCTGTAAATGTCGATGCTGTCCAGCAGGCTATCATGTCTTTCCCTAATGGTTCAGCCGGCGGCTTGGATGGTCTTTCACCACAACATCTCAAAGATTTGACCACCTCGTCTTTAGGGGATGCGGGAAAGGCTTTGCTACAGAACGTCACTGCTCTGATTAATCTTATGTTGTCAGGTCGCGTGAATGTCGAGATTGTCCCGCTCCTCTATGGCGCCAATCTTGTGGCTCTAGCCAAAAAAGATGGTGGTATCCGCCCGATTGCCGTCGGCTGCACCTTTAGGCGTTTGGCGTCGAAACTTTGCTGCCGAAAATATCGTAATAGACTGTCAGACATTTTCAAACCTCGGCAGCTGGGTTTCGGCGTCAAAGGAGGTTGTGAGGCAGCTGTCCACGCTGCGCGCTCTTTTCCGGACTATGAAGTTTTTCTAAAAATTGACGTCAAAAATGCTTTTAATTCGGTAGATCGTGGTGCCCTTCTAGCTGCTGTCAAAAAAGAAGTTCCAGAATTATACGGCTATTTGTGGCAATGCTATGGGGCACCATCAAAATTACTATTCGGTGACAAAATCATATCTTCATGCATGGGTTGCCAACAGGGAGACCCACTCGGGCCTGTAATTTTTAGTTTAGTCATTCATCCAATTATTTCAGATCTAAATTCCAAATTCAATCTGTGGTACCTTGATGACGGTTCCCTTGGTGGGGACGCGTCAACTGTACTACAAGACCTGCATACGATCATCACTAAATTTTCTATTATAGGCCTCTCATTAAACTTTACTAAGTGCGAAATGTATGTGCCAGATCACATTTCTTTAGAAAAAAAAATTGATATCGTCACTAATTTTAACGCAGCTTCACCCAACATTTCGGTCCATTCAAATTCATCTTTAACACTTTTAGGTTCACCGATTTTTGACGAAGCAATCAATCCCATTATAAATTGCAAATTAAATCTTTTTAAAAATACTTCTGACCTTTTGTACGAAATAAATCCCCACATGGCGCTTTTTATTATTCGTTTTTGTCTTTTCACTCCAAAGTTCATGTATTTATTACAGAGTTGTCCAATTTGGAAATTTCCAGACATCATGGCTTCTATAGATATTACCCTTCAATCAACTCTGTCTAAATTATTAAACATTCATTTTAATTTAAGGTCTTGGACTCAAGCGGTTCTCCCAATTCGTTTCGGTGGACTTGGTATTCGATGCTCTTCTAGCGTGGCACTGCCGGCTTTCCTGTCCTCCGCTTATGGTTCGTTGTCTCTCGTCAGTATTATATTAAATCTCCCACAGATACTTGACGTTGAGATGGCGAACCTGGTGGGGGCCAGGGATGCTTGGTGTGAGTCTTGTCCCGGAGTGGATATGCCAGTCAAGAGGCATATCCAAAGAGCATGGGATACACCTCGCCTCGAATCAATTCATGCATCTCTTGTACAAAATAGTCCGGACGATTTAGATCGCGCCCGTCTCCTCGCTGTCTCAGCAGGCGAATCAGGCCACTGGCTCCACGCTCTTCCTTCCCGTAATATAGGCACAGTCTTGGACCCAAGCTGCTTGCGAATTGCAATAAGCTTACGGCTTGGAGCCAGAATCTGTGAACCTCATACTTGTACGTGCGGGAAGGAAGTGAGTGAGCTGGGACGACATGGCCTTTCATGTTTTAGAAGTGCTGGCCGTTTGTACCGCCACGGCACAATTAATGATCTGATCCGTCGTTCGCTTGCCACTGTCTCTGTGCCTGCTGTCCTGGAACCAGCAGGTTTGCATAGAGACGATGGCAAGCGACCAGACGGAGCTACGTTGGTGCCGTGGAAACTAGGTAGGGCACTGGTGTGGGACGCGACGTGTGTTGATACATTCGCCCTTTCTCACGTCCAGACAACCCGTAATTGGGCCGGTGCAGCAGCTGAACAGGCCCAAACCAACAAGCGCCGCAAATATTCATCATTATTAAATAATTACGAATTTGTGGCGCTTGCGGTGGAAACAATGGGACCTTGGTCAGCTGACATGAAAAGTTTTATTAAGGCCCTGTCATCCCGGCTCATCGACACCTCCGGAGACCCTAGAGCTGGCGCTTACCTTTCCCAAAGGATTGGGCTAGCCATCCAGAGAGGTAATGCAGCCAGTGTCTTAGGGACCATGCCGCGAGCGGACCTGCTAGAGGGGGTGTTCTTTTTATAGTGGTGTTTATGTTTAATTTTTAATATTTGAGTAGCTTAGTTTTATTTTATTTTATTTTAAATAAGTTTAGTTTTAACTTTAACTTTTAAATTTTAATGTAAAGTCCATTGTTTATTAAACTAAACTGAATATATGAATTCCTTTGAGTATTTGTATTATAATAATTAGAAATGCCACCAAAATCCTAACCCTATTAATAACATATAAGCTACCTGATGACCTGACCTTGTCAGGTGGGGCAAGTGCGACAAACCATATATTTTTGTTTTGACGCACTCCCCCCTCCCCCCCCTCACCTAACCATCGTATAATTGTGTTCATTCAAATCGTGCTTAGTAAATTTGTGTCATCTCAGACCCAAATTATCCCGTCCAAGCGTCAAAGACATGTCACGGTGTAAATCTACACGCCAATTAAAAAGTCCACAACGCACCATAACACATGATTTGCCCGTAAAATCTATTTGCGTGATTAACGGGCTGCTCGAGAGTCATCTTCGTCAGTATAGGCGTACGTCAGTTCCGCACAAACACCGTACCGACGCCCCCATCGTCACATGACTGCTGTGTTAAGATTATTATACACTCGTTGGAGGATAAAGCTTATAGTTAATTAACTTATTTATAAAGTGAATTTTCTTATAACATATATAATTACAATTAAAAATAAAACACGTGCCTATTTTAGCAGCGCTTCATAGGAGGAGACTACACCTTCTGAGGGTCCGAGTAAGACTATAGCGAGCTATGGAGTCGGCATTAAAATTAAAACTCGCGTCATACTTAATTATGTATTACATTCTACAATTAATGTTTGAGTGTTGACATAAATATTGTATAATTGGGTGAACGAAACATTTAAGAGGTTTTTTCTTTTTTATAAAATACGATAATAACTTGTAGGTATCTAAGTATTAATATCCATGCAGCATGTAGCTAAAGGAATAATGCCGTTAATTCTTTGCTAATGATATGAATAAACTGTGCAATGATATAATGATTGAGTATAAGTATGAGAGTATGAAAACTCCGAATCCTGTTTATCAATGTGAATAAACGCGCATAAAATGTCTGTCACTTTCTAATCAGTATGTGAGTGCGAGAGTGACGCATACTGTATCCAACGCGATAGAGGCGATATCATAAGGGGGCTGGGTCGATATAAATAAAGGTTGTATCACACTATGACGCGATACTCATTCATTCGTGCCTTCAGACCGCGTCAGTGTGTACTCCCGTTAAGTGTGTCGTCACCGGCCGGGGCTCGCCTACGGGAATCTAAAAAGAATTGGCATAACATTCGCCAAACAATGTAAAAATAGCCCTGTTTGCCGCTTAAACAGGTGCTTGCGCGCTATCTTGTGATACGTCAAGCACGCGTTTCCTTTATCACACGATAATATCTTAGTAAAGTGACGTCTAATAATATAATCTGTCAAATATATGTAAACACGACTCTACTGCATGGGAATACGGTATTATATATATATTTCTGAAACCTTGTAAATGTGTGATACTGACTGTAACAACAATTTTTTAAACATTTTTTGCCCAAAAAAATCTTCTAATTATTACAATATAGGTATCATTTGAAAGGTTGTGACCATCTAAAATATATATACGTATAGTAGCATTAATAAACGGGTTTAATAACAATAAAAAATGCAGTTAGGTGTTTAAAGCTTTGCTTTTCATTTAGTTATTATTTAATTAATTATTTATGCCCAACTGATCCTCCAAACGATGTCGTATCGGACGACGCAATGTATACAGCTCGCGCAACGCGGTCCATTGAGGCGGGCGGTAAAGTTAACTCGCGTGAATGGATCGCTTTCGGCCCACGTGACTAATTGTTCCTGAACTAACTGTAACGTCCCTAAGACGTGATTTATGACGTCATTATATTAATATATACGTTATATTTACATCGGCATTCTTTTATCTACAGCGGGAACTGTTTAAAATACAGAAACACATTTTTTTAATTATTTGTTTCTTATAAATAGGTTTTTTATATTTCTATCTATTAATATGTAGATAAGTAGCTTAGTTTTCTTTTATTTTTGTATTGTCCTGTAATTGTATAAAGAATATAATTGTTTGAATATTATTATTTTTTGTTTTAAGTTTTAAAATAATATTTTTTTACATATATATAAACAATAATAATGACGTTACAGTCGCAGTAAATTTCTCAAATGATATGCGGATTGAATGACCATTTTATTAAATCATGTACCTATGGCATTATCAATTACAGACAGGCCCTTTCGGATACATTTCGATCTTTTAGGATCTTTTGTGCAATTATTCTCTTATACACTCAGCTGTTCGAATGTGCTGGCTTCGTTATGATGTTTTTCTCCTGTAATGTACTTAATTAGAAAAAAACATTGGTACATGGTGACCGCCGGGGCCGAACTCAGTACCTTTATGATCACGGGGTCGACACCCAAAGCCATAAGCCACTAGGCCACCGACGCTCTGGTACCGCATAAGGTTAAGTAACGCCATCTCTGAGAAATGTTGTGAACCTTGTGATGTTATGTTAGTAGAAAAGCTGCGTTGACTGAAAATGTGCTTTCACGCTTTACATTAGTTCAGGCACATATCGCAAGGTGGCACTGTAATAAAAATCAAGGTTAAATGGGCTTAATACAACTAGAAATACAACGATTTTTTTTAAATGCACTTTATATTTGAATTCTAAAGGAAAACTTCCTTATTCGTTGTGGAGTTATCCATTTTTAGGACGAAAAGGTCCCGTGCATAATGTTTTCAACCCACGAATGCCACTTCATTACTTAATTTTATAAAACACGAAGCAACCGTGCAATGCACATTGACTGGTGGGCATTTTTGTAGGTTGAAAGTAAAATATTAATCTGGGACTTGGACCATTTCTGGGCAAAAACATCTAAGCGCCATCATATACTATTCTAGACCTGTGAAATAAATACTAACTAACACCTTCGATTTTCCTTCGATTGCTGCACTTCCTGACACGACACGACACAGTCACAATAAACTGTTATACTTAGTATATTTTAATTATTTATTTAAGTACGAGAAAAAAACAGGATTACAAATAAAATATAGTACATATAAGTTCAGGGAAGTACAATCGTTATGGTCAAAGTTCGACTTCATA
Source organism: Acleris sparsana (assembly GCA_923062465.1). Classification (NCBI taxonomy): domain Eukaryota; kingdom Metazoa; phylum Arthropoda; class Insecta; order Lepidoptera; family Tortricidae; genus Acleris; species Acleris sparsana. The sequence continues at coordinate 4,911,187 of OV281288.1, forward strand.
TGAACTACACTACAAGCTTTTAAATCAGACAGCGATTCAAAACTATCAAACCATTTAGTAGAAAGATACAGGATATGGCAACCGGTACCATAATGTATTACCTCTCGAGCCCAATAAGATCACTATCTATAAAACTCCTGGGAGCATTATAATAATTTACTATGGAGCAAGTTGAAGTTGCCAACATAACAAACACGAAGTAATTCATAATTTGCCTTTTGAATAAATAACCTGACGTAAAAATACAACAGTAATAATTTACCTCTTTAGCACATTATTCTATACTCTAACGACCCCAGCACCTCCACCAGGGCTCTGTTACATTTCTGTACAAATAAACTTGCCGTTTAGCACAATGGACAATTTATTATTTAGATTTCGTTCCCGAGCGTTTTTTATGCAAATTTCCCGTTCCCGGGGTGATTAATCCGGTTGAATTTTATTGTGTTCAGGAAACGAAGTAAAATTTTACTTGTATACCCTAGTTGGGAAGAGGTGGTTAGAAGAAGGAAATGAGTTTCACCGGTTTGCTCGACTTTAGACTAGTTAAAAAGTTAAGGTTTAAATGACCATTTATATTCCGAATATTTGAAGAATTCCTTGCTCTAGGCTACGCGAGTAAACTAATAAAGTCGAAGTAAGTACATACTTTTATTTAATATTATAATCATAACTTAACTAAAAATCCATTTACTATCAGGGTTATATAACTTTGTCTTAAACCATATCGTCATCACATTGTTAATAATATAATGGTTACACTTCTTTACGTGACTTTGACGGCGGCCGTATCGTAAAAACTAGTCAAGTGCGAGTTAGGCTTGCACATGAAGGGTTCCATACCATTCTTGAATGAAAGCCCCTTTAATTTTAAATTATATTTTGATTTTCATGATTTTTTGTTACAGCGATAATAGAAATACTCACTCAGTGACAATTTTAACTTTCTACCTATTAGGGATCCTGAGCCCGCTGACTGATCGACCGTGACTGACCGACCGAGAAACAGACAGACACACAGACGGACGGACACAAAGACGGACAGACAGACAGATCATGCAAAACTAAGCTCTAAAGATGTTCTGTACTACTAATAACCACCAAAACTAACCGCACCCTCACATCTATGTCTACATAACTCAGCCACACACGCCCGTCTTCTCCAGTAAAGGATGCCATTAACCACAAGTTACACGACGAGCCCTACGTCAGTAAAGTTGGCACGCGTTTGCCGCGCGCAGGTGCGGGACACACCGGGAACACTTATACTAATCTACCCAGAGACAAATAGCGCCCTATACTGCAGCCATAGAGTTGGGAAGAGTTAGACAGGTGCTGAAACACTTGGTGGTAAAATGACCGAGGGGTACAGTATAGTACAGTAGGTAGAGTACCTACTATAATGCCGGCCATTAAAGTTCAATTTTTACAGTTCATTACGTTTTGCATTATAATTAGTGAATAGTCATATCTTCAGAAACCAACCTCCTCAACTATATACGGAAAGTCTGCTGCGTTTAATCTGTGCCGAGAAATTGAGTTCCCAAATGTATACCTCATCATCATGATCATGTCAGCCGAAAAGGCCAATGTATACCTGCAGGCGTGCAATTTATTCAGAGGATATGGTGAGTTCTTCGGTAACCACAAGTGGCTTTAGCATCCTTGAGTATCCTCATAGAGTATGACATTTGTAATCTCAAGATTACAAATTCATTATTAACTTTAAGGACTAAGTTGGAATGTTCCGGTGCTAGCCATTACACTGGTGGTGTTACCACACCGAAGCACCTCACCTCACGACTCACCATTTTGCCAGTCCTTTTGTAAAAATATGTAGCTTCGAACCTGTCTGCTATCCTTCTAGATCTGTAGCGTATATCCCGCGCCGGGCCCTTCAGTTAACGAGTTACCGGGAGCGGCCAGGTGCGACCTGTCTTACAGCCACTCACGCGCGTGACGAACAAAGGAGTGCGGAGTTTGGTGCACTCCCGAATTAATCTCGAAGTAAATTCTCTAGCGGTTTTAGAAGGAAAATATTAAAATACCGTAAGAGAGAGACCTAAAGTGAAATTAAAATTAAAATTGGCCAAGATATACAGATGATACAAGCATTTTTTACTGTTAATTAGACAGCGATGAGAAGGAGAGACCCGATATGCACTGTGACGTCATGTAACTGGTTGGCCATATAAAGTCCATGCTAAATTCTGATTTGAAGAATATGCTGGAAAGAGATATGATCAAATCTTTGTTGGCTTATATTTTGATTATTTTATAGCTATTTATAAAAACTCAACAGTTTCTTCATGCAAGAAAGCTCTTATAAAAGCTCCAAAAAACATGAAAGTTTCCTATCGATCCAAAAGTCGCATTTGTATAATTCTGAAGGCCAGTTTTGGTTTAGTTTAGTAAGTTAGTAGAAATATTGGTTTTAGTTACATACTAGCCCAAGTTACGTAAAGTTTTTTTAAACACAATACAATATAACCGACTTCAATATAGCTTTCGGATATAATTTACGGAAATGGTATCAATATAATATTTAGAATAATTCGCAATTATGGTATTTCCAAGTGTAACCAGTGTGACAACCGTGGGATGATTGCGAGACCGTAGATATTATAGAAAAAAAAAGTTGGATTTTTTTCCCACTCCACTTTTTGCAGCAATCTAACAAGTCCAAACTCGGTGAATGGCGGAGATCAGGATCCCACTTTTTCACTCCAGCATCAGACCAGCTCTCAAAAACCATGATATTACATTGTCATCGGGTTTACATAATTATAACTTAGTAAATTAATTGTACTAATAAATAAAATAAAATAAAATAAAAATATCATGGGACAATGTCACTCAAATTGACCTAAACTTAAACTTAAACTCTAGGCTTGTAAGTTGTAACATTTTTACTTGACAACGATAAACATACTTACATAAATATTTAAAAAGATCCAAGTCTCATACTGGAAAATAAACAAAAGAAAATGTTAAGTTCATTAAAACTATGTAATATTAGGTACATTTCTTCATTAATAATTACCAACAGGACAGACTTATAACGGGAAGTCAAAGGGCTCCGTTCCAGAGACAAAAGAAGAGAATCTAATTAAAACCGACTTGTCGTTAACAGTTTTATTGGCGCCCAACGAGGGCTCTGATTGCTGAACTATTCATTTCCATTATCGCCGGTTCAATCCAATAGCCTTCACGCGGATGAATACAAATTATACAACAAAGAACACAGATTAAAAGTAACAAGGTTATAACTGGGGATCTACTGAAAAAAGGGCACAAGTCTACTTAATTCGTAATGAAAAACCGGCCAAGTGCGAGCTGAATTCGCGTGGAGTATGTATTTTTTTTCTTTTTTTTCTTTTTAGTATTCTTATAGATATTCCTGTAATATACAAGTAATGAACTATATTTTGTTTTTCTTTCAAAATTTTAGGCTTAGTAATTTCGGAGATCAGGTTGTCAATTTTCGTTTTCTTTCATGAATAAAATCAAAGCTATTTATTTTACAATAATAACGAAAATATATTGGAGATCCTCATAACGAGCATTTCATTTGATATATGACACAATAAAAATTGCAAAACTTTTTTGAAAATGACCATTATTTAAAAATATATATTACTTTGCACATCTTTATTTGGGTCATCAATTTACAGATGTGTACCAAATTTTAACTCAGTCGGTCCAGTAGTTCCAGAGGAAATTTTCTGTGACAGACAGACGGACAGACAGTCGCACGAGTGATCCTCAGTTTCATTGGTACCCTAAAAAAGGTGTATATAAACGCAGTATACCAGAATTACCCATTTTCACTTGATCTTCAGCAGACTTATACCCTACCGCACCGGCAAAGGCAACACGTGCCACTTGAAGGAAAGTGAGCTCGGAGGCTTATGGACAATTTACAATCTCAAAATTGCATGCGCAGCCAAGCCTAACGTTTAACATTTCATGAAATTCAGCACTAACCTCTAGGTGTCCTTGAGTTAAAAACAAATGAAAGATAAAAACAAAAGAAATTTATTCAGTAAGTAGGCCGCTCGGGCACTTTTACACGTCAAGATACTACCAGCGCTTCCCAAGAGGAGACCACTGCTGAGAAGAAACGCCGCAAGAAACTCAGCAGTCAGTCATTTTTTAAACATATTTCATATTTCATATTACAATGGTACAACTTAGTCTAGCATTATATAAAGCTACAAGTATTAAATTAAAATATAAAATCAAATAACAGTAGTTCAGCAGGAAAACATGCCAAAAATCTTACGGGAGAGAAAGATAGAAACGAATAAAATAAAATAAAATAGAATCAACTACTTATATATGTGTATATGAGATGGTGCAAGATGACCACATAAAAGTTTCGATATGTTTTCCTGCATTAACGGTGTCCCCCAGACAAGAAAAAGCAGGATAAAGCTTTTGCATTTGAACAAATTATTATTGACTAAGTTTCGGGTGTCGGGTGTGAATAAACGTAAGTATTAATATGGCAATTAATACTACGAAATGTCTTAAATCATCCGCGGTTGAAGCTCAATCATTACTTTGCACTAATGTCAGTAAATGTAATATAAACTTTGAATTCAGCCCTGTAAATTCAGATTCAATAGTAAAGATATTTAAATCGCTTAGTTTAAAAAAGACTGAAGATTTGTGGGGCACATCAGTTAAAGTGCTATTTCATATCATAGATGTAATTGCACCCCATCTAGCATTAATTTACAATAATTGCATATCAGAGGGGATCTTTCCAGATCTCATGAAATATAGTAAAGTCATACCTCTTTTTAAATCAGGCGAGATGACTGATATAACGAACTTCCTTCCCATTTCCATACTACCAGTTTTAAGTAAAGTCTTTGAGAAACTAATGCTGAAGGATATGTTAGGTCACTTTAACAGAAATAAACTACTTAGCAATAACCAGTTTGGCTTTACAAGAGGTCGATCAACAATTGATGCGGCATCGGTACTCATTAAATATATATATAACAGTTGGGAAACATCTTGCGACGCAATAGGAATATTTTGTGATCTTTCTAAAGCTTTTGATTGCGTGGAACATATGAGCCTTATTTTAAAATTAGAACATTATGGATTGTCCAATAAAGCTTTAAGCCTTATGTCTTCTTATCTAAGTGATAGAACTCAAACAGTTGTTGTAAACAAAACGCAATCTGTTGGAGCTACAGTGAAAATAGGTGTGCCTCAAGGCTCTATTTTAGGTCCTTTTTTATTTTTGGTTTACATAAATGACTTACCACCAATAGTAGATGAACTTTGCGATATTGTACTTTTTGCTGATGATACTTCACTAATTTTCAAGGTAGATAGAAAAACCGTAGACTACAGTAGGATAAACGCCACTCTAGTTAAAGTACATGATTGGTTTATTAGTAACAACTTGCTACTAAATGCCAAGAAAACTAAATGTGTTAGGTTCGCTTTGCCTAATGTTAAACCGGTAGATTCTAGTATTTTTCTAAATAACGAGTGTTTGCTAATGGTAGATAGGGCGGTTTTCCTAGGCATAACAATAGATAAAAATTTGCAATGGAGTCCCCACATAGCTGCACTGGCAGGTAAACTAAGTTCGGCAGCTTACGCCGTTAGGAAAATTAGACAACTAACTAATGTTGAGACAGCTCGCTTAGTTTATTATAGTTATTTTCATAGTGTTATGTCTTATGGTATTCTGGTTTGGGGTAAGGCAGCTGACATACAAACTATATTTGTGTTACAAAAAAGGGCCATTCGTTCTATTTATAATTTAAATTCCCGTGACTCATTAAGAGAACTTTTTAAAGAAATTAATATCTTAACTGTAGCGTCTCAATTTATTTACGAGAATATTATTTATGTTATTAAGAATTTAGATTCGTTCACCAAAAACTCAGATATACATAATTTAAATACTAGAAATAAAAATAAAATAGCTATTCGAAAATTCCGTGTCCGTAAAGTATATAAATCATTTGTTGGTCAATGCATTCATTTCTATAATAAATTACCTGAAGTAGTTTTAAAGTTACCCTTTCCAGCACTTAAAAAATATTTGAAAAGGTCGTTAATGTCTAAAGCGTATTATAGGGTCGAGGACTATCTAACAGACAAAAATGCATGGCCTACACCCGAAACTTAGTCAATAGTAATTTGTTCAAATGCAAAGGCTTTATCCTGCTTTTTCTTGTCTGGGGGACACCGTTGATTCAGGAAAACATATCGAAACTTTTATGTGGTCATCTTGCACCATCTCATATACACATATATAAGTAGGTAGTTGTAGTTATTTTATTTTATTCTTTTCTATCCTTCTCTCCCGTAAGATTTTTGGCATGTTTTCCTGCTGAACTACTGTTATTTGATATTATATTTAATTTAATACTTGTAGCTTTATATAATGCTAGATTAAGTTGTACATACCATTGTAATATGCAATATGAAATAAGTTTAAAAAATGACTGACTGCTGAGTTTCTTGCGGCGTTTCTTCTCAGCAGTGGTCTCCTCTTGGGAAGCGCTGGTAGTATCTTGACGTGTAAAAGTGCCCGAGCGGCCTACTTACTAAATAAATTTCTTTTATCTTTTTATCTTTATTAAGTCACGTTAAGGACTGGTTTCTTAAAACTCTGTATTACCAACTTATATAACAGCAGGATAAGAAACAACTCTAGCTAGATGGCGCAAACTAACCCAAGTATATAGTATGTTATTATTTTTATTATAATAGGAACAATAGACATCAACCTGCTTATTCCAAAAAGTATTTTCCAAGGGCTGTCACCTGTCAGCGTGCATTATCGTGTTCTGTTACCGCGGAATCAGCATCAATCACCCGTGGAGACATCCCTAGAGCATTATGTACCCCTCACATCACTATACATATAGGTACATTAACTAGAAGCTTTGCGGTAAAGAATATATATTTAAAATATAATTTCAAATGTCTAAGAACTTGAATTAAAATGAAATCAGGGGAAAAATTCTCACAAATTGTTAAAGTCCCAAGCTACGCTCTAGGCTTTTACTATGAGTAAAAGACAAGAATAAACATACATATTATTACTAGCGGACGCCCGCGACTTCGTACGCGTAGAATTAGTTTCCCAGTACTCCCCCTTTTTTTCCCGTTGGGGGTCGATTTTCGGAAAATCCTTTCTTAGTGCTCACTTACATCATGAAAAGAACACCTGTACCAAATTTCAAGTTTCTAGGTACAGTAGTTTCGGCTGTGCGTTGATATGTCAGTCAGTCAGTCAGTCAGTTTATCCTTTTATATATTTAGTTAGATTAGATGTTTGTTGTGGTTTTAGTTATTAACTATTCTTGTATTTTTTGATTATTATTAATGTTTGACGATCTCAATGTAATTTCGTATTTTTGGCATGCAATGCAATTTGCATTGTACTAATAGATGAATAAATAAACTAAACTAAACTATGTATTTAGAGAAAGAACGGCGAAACGTTGCAATATCGACGTCGAGTTAACTGAATTAAATATATATTTGCTTACCACCTTAAAATCATATTGCAATAAGGAAACGAATTAAACGCCGCGTCACTCCAGTTTGAATGATTCTATTGCGACAGCGTTCCATGCGAATACAAATACATTTAAAGCTGTTCCCAGGTCTATACGCGCTCGGTACATAAACGTTTTAACAAATCTCTCTCAAAACGAGGCGAACAAAAGCTCTCAAAGGGAAGAAAAATGTGAGTCTTTGTAGATCATTAATAAAGAATATCTCGGAAGACGAACAATTATCCACGGGTGAGGGCGCGCCAAACACCGGTAACCCAATTAGGGTTTGTGTCAGCTTTCTTTGGATTCCTTTATTCTGTTTAATTGGCGAATGGGGAACGCTCGGAGTTTATAATAAGCTGGGAAATATTATGAGTCGGCTGTGTCGAGAGGACGATGGATTTTTGTATAATTTTTAACTTAAATTGTCAACGGGAAGGTTTTAAAAAAAATACAGGCTTATAGAATATTGTCTCAAATAAATACTTTAAAAAAAACAATTGATGATTATTATTTACTGAGAAAAAATAAAATAATATTATGAGTGTTTTTGTATAATTTTTAACTTTAATTGTCAACGGGAAGGTTTTAAAAAAAATACAGGCTTATAGAATATTGTCTCAAATAAATACTTAAAAAATTTATTGTTGATTATTATTTACTGAGAAAAAATAAAATAATATTATGAGTGTTTCCTACTGCCACTTTGGAATAGTGGTCGGAATTATGTAATTTTGGTTTGAAACCGTTTTTTCACAACGGCAAGCAACAACTGTGACGCAGGAAAGACCATTGACCCGTTTCACGAAGCTACAAGTTACAAATTACAAGCGGAACTCGCTTCCTAGCAAAAGGACTTAGAAAGAGATTTCCTCTTGTAATTTGTAACTTGTGGCTTCGTGTAACGGGCCTCATGTAGCGTTTTAGTTCTTTAGCCATTAGTAGAATAAAAAAAAACGATACAAAAAATTATTTTGAGAAAAACAACCCTATAAATAAGCTCCTATTGTCACGTGACGTGAGTTCGTAGAGCTGTCAAAGCAGTTATCGAATAATGACAGAGGGGTTTCTGTTTATTACGTAATTTCAGAGACAAGTGTTTATACAAAATAGACAAAGAATCATCATAATAATCATTTCGGCCTATCACAAGGTAGAATTTTCGTTCCTATTTCATGTGTCCGAATTTTTACAAGACGGAAATTCATTTTAGCTGAACCCATTTAACTTTCCAGACACCTAACCTAACCTTGGGAACACCTAAAAAATTCATGTTTTTTACCAAATATTCATTTTGTTCGAATTTTATTTTGTCTAAAATTCATTTTAATAGGTACATACATAGGTATGGTTAGGTTTGATTTACAAGCTAAATCAAAAAATAAAGTTTTCTATCAAAACATTGCATTCGGAATTATGTAAATTCGGAATTTTGATCAATTCGGAATTATGACTCTTCGGAATTATGTATTTAGTGTACCCCCTTACCTATAAGTGATACAGGTACATATCTTTAAACGTTTTAAATAGTTAATGGATGGAAAAAATGTATTTCTGGGCGTTTCACAGAAAAATTGTACCTAGTTAAGGACTAAAATAAATAAAAGTTAACTTTCCGATTATGAATATTCAGAAAAATAAAACAGTTGACTAACTAAACTTCGGTCTCGCGATGTCCGTGAAAATGTGCTCATCTAACCAGCCTCAGAAATTCCTGCATGCAGCGAACTCTCTGATGACCCACTGCTTGTGTGAGTTGCTAATTACGCGGCATTCCTCCCTCAAAGACAGCGCGTCCTTTGTAGCTGCTTCGTTAATTGTGTAATTAATGTGCCCGAGATTATACGGACACGTGCCGTCTGGGGCTTATGAAGTGCTGGGATTGGACCACGAGTCTCACGGCATTTGGGCAAACATGTAGCACTTTTATTTTTATTCCTTAATTACTTATATTATCTGACTGCCGAAAGAGGAGAGAAATGGTTTTGGCCTGTATATGTACCTACTTGCTTCTGCCCGCGACTTCGTCCGCGTAGATTTCCATTATCATGACACGATACGCTCAGGTACTTTACAATTTTCCGAGATGAAACCTATGTGTTAATCCAGGGTACAAGCTATTTCTATTTCAAATTTCGAATCTGTCCAGCCGTTGCAGCATAAATGAGTAAAAAATAAACACAAAGTTTCACGTTTATAATATTAGTAGAATGGTTTTAGGTTTCTTCGAAGAGACTGAACGGAAGACCCAATATCATTAAAAAAGCTGCGGATTTTAAAGTATAAGTAAGGAATTTCAACATAAAAGATAAAGATAAAAAGACAAATTCAGTAAGTAGGCCGCTCGGGCACCTTTACACGTCAAGATACTACCAGCGCTTCCCAAGAGGAGACCACTGCTGAGAAGAAACGCCGCAAGAAACTCAGCAGTCAGTCATTTTTTAAACATATTTCATATTACAATGGTACAACTTAGTCTAGCATTATATAAAGCTACAAGTATTAAATTAAATATAATATCAAATAACAGTAGTTCAGCAGGAAAACATGCCAAAAATCTTACGGGAGAGAAAGATAGAAAAGAATAAAATAAAATAAAATAGAATCAACTACTTATATATGTGTATATGAGATGGTGCAAGATGACCACATAAAAGTTTCGATATGTTTTCCTGCATCAACGGTGTCCCCCAGACAAGAAAAAGCAGGATAAAGCCTTTGCATTTGAACAAATTACTATTGACTAAGTTTCGGGTGTAGGCCATGCATTTTTGTCTGTTAGATAGTCCTCGACCCTATAATACGCTTTAGACATTAACGACCTTTTCAAATATTTTTTAAGTGCTGGAAAGGGTAACTTTAAAACTACTTCAGGTAATTTATTATAGAAATGAATGCATTGACCAACAAATGATTTATATACTTTACGGACACGGAATTTTCGAATAGCGATTTTATTTTTATTTCTAGTATTAAACGTATACGTAGACGTTTATACGTAGACGACAATATCTAAATAAGCAGCCGAGTTTTTAAAGCTTGCTTACTTTTATGCAACCTTTCTCGTCTAAATTTAAATTAAAATGAACAATGCTTAACACGCTTCACGCTTTAGATCGGTTTTTAAAAAGCCAAAATATTTCAATCGCACAATATTGTATGTACAGTCACTCAATAAAAATGTTGAGCATACTTAGAACCTTGTCATTGTGAGTGTCATTGTCTTTGTCATGTGTGCCAATTGATGTTCTGAATGAAGTTTACTATGAAAACGCACTAAACTGCTTAACATATTCGTTGGGGTACTGTGTCCACAATTGGTTAACAAGCTTTCCCAAAAACTGACCAAGCCTGACATTATGTCTCGTAATTAAAAAGTTATAAACAGGGCTCGGACAAGTCATCGCAGAAACTGATATGGACATGGGACAAGACTATTATAGAGTCGCGACTTAAGATTATTATTTATTATTATCTAAAGCTGATATATTATTATCGTAATTTATAATTTAACATTTGACCTTTTTAGTCGCATATCTGTCATCGGTTTGTTCCAGACAATGCAGAAGTTAATGGTTGCGTATGTGCAATGCAACCATCAGCATTAAAAAAATGTTAATGGAAATACCTTCACACATGTATGGTGAATTTTGGGTGGCAGTAATAATGTCATTGAAAAATATAATTAAATAATATTGTACATAATGCGATTCTATTGATCTTGTTCTATCGCCGTCTTGCGATTGTTTTGCGATGACTTGTCCGAGCCCTGGTTATAAAGTCTGCAATCACAACCTCATTTTACTAATTTCACTTGTGTTACAGTGAAGATGTGTAACATTCAGAACATTCACATAACTAAATCGGCATAACCTGGCCGCGACAAAGCCCTTATAGTCCCGTAACACTATTAACAAGAGCCATTACATATAGGATTCAGTTAACCAATATGTGGGCCTTACCCCTCTACCTGCGACGAGCTATAAATCGGTGCTGTCGCCGCCGCCAATATAAGAGAGTTATAGAGCAGGAAATTAATTCGGTAGCACAAGGGTTAAGGGTGCCCAGGAATGCTGGGGACGGAAGACTTTGTAACACATTCGCTAACAGCCCGGAGACTTCATTTACATACAGAATGGACGCCTTTTAGAGTTCAGGGCATTGAATTGGTAAATGGCTTCATTGCTTTAGAAAGTGTTTTGCGGTGTTATTTATGGGATAGGAATTGGGGTTATTTTGAGATTTTCAGGTTTTTTTTAAAGAAAGAGTGGATCTGTTGTAAAAGGTCGCATTTTTTCTTATTTCGTTGTATAGGAAGCAAAATTTTGTTACAAATTAACTATTTAGTTTTGCTTCCTATACAACGTAACAATAAGTAATATACAATCTATTAAAGTACCTAAGGCTCTAAAATCCAGGGAGTTTATTTCCTGATAGGTAGGAAAAATATTCGCATGGGCCGACAGGATCGCGGATTCTTTCAATAATACTCGATTCATATCTCTGAATGATTGTACTTTTTATTTTGATTTTTCAATCTTCATTCCCGTTTATATTCTGCAAAGTTGTCAACTTGTCAGAGGCTCTCTAATAGGACAAAGCATGGTACCCCTATCTGGCCCGACAACACCAAATTGATTTTTCTTATAAGCTGCTTAGACTGCATAGCGACGTGGTTCGGTAAAATAATATCTTTCTACGTTCCTACTTGTTCTGAGTCGTTGCGTTTAGGAGACTTGGCTTAAGTCTACCGCTCGAGGAGACTTGGCTTAAGTCTCTTGACTACGTGCTCTTAAAGTATTATGCCATCGGTATTGCTACATGTAATGTGAATTTAAGATCCACTTATTCTCTGAATTTACCGTATACGAGTGCGTAGTATCAACAACGCCCCCACGGCTATAAATTCACTTCATTTACACCTATACATCAATTAATTTTGACGCGACCGCCTTTACTGTCTAGTGATTAATAACAACATATTTGTTAATAATGTAAAAGAGATTAGCGTTTTGATTTGAACAACCCTTCAGTTACTGATTCCCATTATTTAATCATATCTAATTCTAAAAAACACCCTAATTTAAAAAAAATGCATGTTTTGAGTGCTTGCAATGAACTAAATAGCGTCGCAGACAGCAAACAGCGCACAAAGCGCTTCACAGCGCTGGAGCGAGTGTAGGGCTCTCAGGAGCCGCGGTCATTAGGCACACACTCCACAGATACCTGCGTCTTAAGAATTCTGGAGTTTAGAGGTTTCTTCGTTTAAGCGTCGCGGTTTGTGAGATGAATGCGAGGCTCTTAGCCAGAGGCTTGGAGATTGCACTGTCTACAATGTGCATACGTTGAAGAAGGAATGCGTGTGTTTTTCACAAGGGTTGTACAATAGACAGTTTAAAAGAAGCATTCGGAAAGTCCGTTTGGCCGTTGGAGTCGAAGCTTGGAAAATCCCTTGGGTGTCCCTCGGTATACCTAATAACGTTTGTCCGAATTATTGATTGTCCTAAACTGGTTTGAAGCTAACTCTGACCACTCTTTAAGCTTTCCAAAAATACAAACAATTAGTGGTTGTAACAACACTAAAAAGTTTTGAAATTCAGGCGGGAATAGCTTACAACGATATGGATACCATGAAATAGAATACTTGAAATGCAGGCTGGCATTTTTATCTGATGAAGTGTAAACATTCCCGTCCACAATAATAATTATAAAAAATATATTCAGCAGGTTCATTCCTGTTTCATGAATTTACCAAACTAAGCTAAAAAGCTCCTACGCACGTATAACGGCTATCAAGTCCGAGTGGAAACGCATGTCCTAGGTTGCATGCTGCATCGTAAGTGAAATCGTTATTCAACCGGTTTATAAGCTGGTTCCAGCACAAAAAATGCGTTCTGACTTATGCTACCGCGCTAGACTATCACAAAGCTACCTTTTTCGGCGATGGGAAATGTTTTTACCCGGAACCGGGATGGTTACGGGTATGCGTGACTCGCCGATCAAAACCCATTAAAAATGCAACGGTAAATCATCTGCTGCGTCTTACAGGACGGTGCAACGCAACCACGAACACGCGTTTGACACCAATGACCCCGGCAGATTGGCTCAGACCTCTAGTGGACGAATTATTAGGTCATTATCAGCCGCAAGACGTCCACTGCAAAGGCCTTCCCCAAGGTTTTCCACAACGATCGGCCCTCTGCTGCTGTCATCCAGCGGTTTCCCGCGACCTTTATCAGATCGTCAGTCCACCTTGTGGAAGGTCTGCCAACACTTCGTCTCCCGGTTCGCGGTCGCCACTCTAGAACCTTTCCGCTCCAATGGCCATCAGTTCTACGAGCAATGTGCCCCGCCCACTGCCACTTAAGGTTTGCAATCCGGTGAGCTATATCGGTTACTTTAGTTCTCCTGCGAATCTCCTCATTCCTGATTCGATCTCGCAAAGAGACATCCAGCATAGCTCTTTCCATCGCCCTTTGAGTGACCTTGAGCCTTCTTATGAGGCCCATTGTAAGCGACCATGTCTCGGATCCATACGACATCACTGGCAACACACTGATCAAAGACTTTTGTCTTGAGGCACTGTGGTATTTGGGACGAGAAGATAGTGCGTAGCTTACCGAACGCTGTTCATCCGAGTTGGATTCGACGATTGACCTCTTTTTCGAAGTTGGACTTACCTAACTGGATTTTTTGTCCTAGGTATACATAGTCGTCAACAACTTCGAGAGTACAGTCACCAACTTTGACAGGAGTGGGTACGATATGGACATTTGACATGATTTTCGTCTTGTCCATGTTCATTTTAAGACCCACTTGTTGAGAGACTCTACTGAGGCCATCGAGCATTGTACCAAGGTCCTCCAGGGTCTCAGCCATGATGAAAATATCGTCGGCGAATCGAAGGTGAGTGATGTATTCGCCATTTATGCTGATGCCAAAACCCCCCCAGTCCAGAAGCTTGAAAGCGTCTTCCAATGCAGCAGTAAACATTTTCGGAGATATTACATCTCCCTGTCTTACTCCTCGCTGCAATTGGATAGGCTTCGAGTTCCGGTCCTGAAGGCGAACTGACATAGTGGCGTTTCTATACAAACACTTTAACACCTCGATGTACCGATAGTCGATTTGGCACCGCTGAAGAGACTGCAGCACAGCCCATGTTTCGATCGAATCGAAGGCCTTCTCATAGTCAAACGCTAAGCATAGTGGCTGATTATACTCCTCGGTCTTCTGTATAACCTGCCGCAGCGCGTGCATGTGGTCTATGGTGCTAAAGCCTTTTCGGAAACCGGCTTGTTCGGTAGGCTGAAAGTCGTCAAACCTGCGAGCGAGACGATTCGTAATGACTCTAGAGAACAGCTTATAAACATGACTCAGGAGCGTGATGTGTCTATTTCTTCAGCTGGGTATTATCACCCTTTTTGAAGAAAAGAACCACCACGCCCGCGTGCCATGCTTGCGGCGTTTTACCCTGGGCTTTGACGGAATCAAATAGCTTCTGAAGAGCTTTTAAAACCGGTGATCCACCTGCTTTCAGAAGCTCAGCCTTAATTCCGTCATCACCCGGTGCCTTGCTGTTCTTAAGCTGTTTTAGAGCCACTCTAATCTCATACAGGCTAACGTCCGGGATATCTTCGGTGTAGTGTCGGGACAACCTAGCTCTTGGGTCTTCTGCTAGGTTGCTGACAGGTGGGCGTGTTGTCGTGTACAGCTGTCCGTAGAACTTCTCTATCTCTCCCAAAAGCTCAGGTTTAGACGATATGATCCTGCCGTCATCGGTCTTCAGCCTCATCAGCTGGCTCTGCCCAATAGACAAATCTTTTTTAAACACTTTAGAGGCCTTTAAACACTTTAGAGCCCTCATATTATTAGGTAACCGTGCTCATATATGTTTAAATAAACATGACAATTCCTTAAAAATAACAGTAAATATATTTGTCTAAGTTAATTGAGTGAAGTACTTAAGAGTAAGGTTAAAGAAAGTGAATGGGTAACGATCTTAGTTTAAATGTAACTTTTCGTCTAGCGAGTACTGAAATAACTTGGCCTAAATATAAACATAGTTGCAGAACGAAGTTCTAATTTACGATAGCTTCATTATTTTCTCTCGATTTAGTCACGGATGCTGAGTAAAAAGAATAGACGAATTAGTTTCGATTTTAATGTTTTGTAAAAATCATCGAAGGCGTAATTCATTCTTTGCCCGAAGCCAGCAATTAACCGAGAGGGTTCCGCGGTTCCTATGTAATGTATGTATGATCCCTGGTCAGATAAGCAACGAAGGTACACTGCAACCTAAATAGGTTTTTCTTCTTGGGCTGTGGAAGAATTGGAATGATTTCCGAGAAATAAGCACATTTCAGAGAACATTTGAGAATACACCGACGGCCGAGCCATGAAGAACTTTTGACATCATGTAATTTCTTGTCCGCAAGGCGCCGCAATTTATTTATTTCAATATAAAACAGATAAAATAGTCTACTTGTTTTATTTTTGAGAAAAGGACTGTACATGGTTCGAGCTTTTACCTCATAATCGTCCAGGAAGCCTCAGTTACTGGTCTTTGCAGTACTCACTCAGTATTAAGGAAATATTATATGACGAAGCGCAGGCCTAGTTGGTAGTGACCCTACCTGACTAGTACCCATAGTACAAGCCTAGAGCTTAGTTTGGGACAAAGTCAATTGGTGTGAGACTATCCCCCAAATGTTTATTATTTATTATTTGAGCAGTGTGCAGTGTGCGTGACCGTTATGACCACGCATTAGCCGAAGCGTTTCGTTTTATCGGTAAATCAGCGCTGTTGAACGTTTCGCAATACTGCCGTATTTAAATCGGCTGTAATGTAACTCAAGATGAGTTGCTTATGGAAATATCTGATTATATATTGTAACAATGCAGTTGTTACGCTGCTTACCTGTTTGCATTTTATAAACAAACAACCATACTTTCACTTGACTTTCACTTAAATTCACGACAAATCTTATATTTGTTGTTTACTCATAACTGATAGACAGCACATTGCCATAGATCATTGGAAATGTGACTGTGAAGGTTCGATTTTGTCAAGTGTTGGCGACACCTAGCCGATAGATGGCGTTTCTAGCCATTATTTGTTACCTTTTTTAATATTTAAATCTTTTATTAAATTATAGTCAACATAAATTAAATAATCTTTTAATAGTACCTATAATCTTTATATCGTGTAAATAAGTTCAGTGCAAGGAATTAATTATCTATCCTATTTCTATTTGCTGTGTAGTGTTATTGTATTTTATAGTTTTATCATTTTGTGTTCCTTCTAAATTCTTCCAAATTGTTCTTCTAACCTTTTAGTATAAGTATACTTCATAACGGTCGATAATAATCTTTAGTAAATTGTTATTATGGCTTAGCTTCTTTCTTATTTAAATCGTAACTCGGTTCCGGTAGTTCTTGCCGTACCGCCAAAAATCAAATTAAAGCGCTATTCCCTCGGGGATCCTGCCCTCAACGGCAGCTGGCATGGACTATCCCAATGCTGGAAACCAGGCTCATACAGCTAATGCTTGGGATTTTCCAGGGAGCTTCGCTAGGGGCACATCCACGCCTGGGAGGACCGCTCCCCTAGGGGCACATCCACGCCTGGGAGTACAGCTCCGCTAGGGACACATCCACGCCTGGAAGTACAGCTCCGCTAGGAACACATCCACGCCTGGGAGTACAGCTCCGCTAGGGACACATCCACGTCTAGAAGTACAGCTCCGCTAGGACCACATCCACGGCTGGGTGTTCCGCTCCGCTAGGAGTACAGCTCTGTTGGGAGCACAGCTCTGCTAGGAGCACAGCTCTGCTAGGAGCACAGTATGCGTCGGGTTCTACGCCCTACTCTACTCCTCCACTTGGCCGGTGCGGCCACTACCTTGGTGACCAGGAGCGTCGAGTGGGTTCCGGTGCTATACACCGGGTGTTACCCCCGACGCAAGGATCCTGTCACCGTACACCGTCGGGCTGCTGACGGTTTCTACCCTGCTGCTCCACGTCATCTAACTACGAGGAAAGTGCTACCTCACTTCGCAGAACCAGACTACTACCCTCTTACCGGCGTTCGTTTAAATAAATTATGTGACAATGTACATAAATTGCAAAGTAAGGGTTTTTCTGGCGTTTTCAGGAGAATAGCTGAAGATCGGGATGAGAAGTGAACTGACACCGGCTGATGATGTATGCAAGTAATCTCAAACCGTTTTTGGAAAATACACTGTTGGGTAAATCCTTCGATAATTATTATTCAAACAAGTAGGGGAAAAATCATACACTCGTCAAATTTCAGCACGGCTAGCACAAGTTTCCCGCGACTTGTTTGTCGCTCGGTTCTCCCTTTCTTTCTAGTCAGTAACGATAGAGACGCACTGAGCGACAAGCGAGAAAATACAACTTGTGCTACCCGTGCAGGAACGTATATCCTGGGGGCTCCCGTCTGCTGATCTCAGTAGGCGTATTAAGCTGAATTTTGCTGAACAGTTTGCTAATAGGATCTGTTTCGCGTGCAGCCTGTGGGTCAGCTATACGAAGCGTGCCTATAGTGCTCTACGTGTCCAATTCAATAACGGATTCAGGATGTTGATGGGGTTGCCCCGCTTCTGCAGCGCATTTGGCATGTTTGCGGAGGCGCGCATGGATGACTTCCATGCAATAATGCGACAAAGAATTGCCTCCCAGATGTGTCGCTTGCGGGGCAGCACCAACACGCTGCTGGCCGATATAGAGGGGAGATGGGACAATCCTTTTTACAGGAACTGGGTGTCGGTTCATCTCCCGATATATAAAGACCCTAAGTAGCCATGTAAGACCTACGTTAAGATTGTATATTCTAATATTAGTTATGTAACTATTCCATGTTACTAACATTTTATGGGCCCAGTTTATTATTATTATTATTATTATTATATAGATTTTTAGCCTTGAGGAGTTGCACCAGCCGTTGCTTGCGTGCACGGGTTCAAATCATTCAGAGAGAATAGTAGAGGGCAGCACTGTCGCATACAGCGTGCTGCGTTTTGGGATTCCTTCCGTCCGCAAATTAACCCTGACTAAATTCGGAAATAGTTAGGA
The DNA here is from genome assembly GCA_923062465.1 of Acleris sparsana. Lineage (NCBI taxonomy): Eukaryota > Metazoa > Arthropoda > Insecta > Lepidoptera > Tortricidae > Acleris > Acleris sparsana. Next base: position 4,929,828 of record OV281288.1, read on the forward strand.
TTTATTTGTTAGTGTTAATTTGACAAAGTTAAGTTATATGGACGTTAAAGTACTGAGTTAAGGTATTGCAAAATGATCTAAGAAAGAAAAAGATTTAGAATTATTATGATAGTAAATTGTAGGACAAAAGTGCATGATTTCACTAACTTAAAATAACATTGCCATGCCATGTATCTTTGTCTTTCATGATTTCTCTGTCCAAGGTTGTCTGGAAGAGATCGCTATTTAGCGGTAAGACCGCCTGTTGTATACCTATAGTTTAAAATGTACTGTTCCGTGTTTTTTGTTTTTTGGTGTTCAATAAAGAGTATTTGTATTGTATTGTATTGTATTGCTAACTGTCACTTCAAATTGGTTAGAAGGAGGGTTGCTTGGTACGAAAATTAATGAGCATTCCTTCTTAATATTTTCTATCTTTTTAAGAAACTTATGCCCATCTCTACAATACACGTTTATCAAAACGGGCCTTGTGCGTGCAAGAAAGAACTCCTTATGTTACCTTCTAGTTTCCAGGAAAATTGAGATGGGAAAATTTATAAGTAAATTAAAAGTTTAAGCACAACCTCGACAACAATAGTTCCGAGCGAAGCCTTGGCCAACATCAAGGCAGAAACCTGTCATGTCCAAACCAGGCTATGTTTTTAACAATAGGCTCTAGATACATCAGCGGCATACGTCCACTATTGTGCTTCACACAATTAACTGGGACGCGGGTCCTATCCATTGTAAACAACAGTTGTACACATATTCATCGGGAATAATAGGCCCCGTTTCGCTATTAGAACAGCGTTGCAACAGACAAACAAACATTCCAGTATTTTGTATTTACACGACTATCGTACTTTCAATGTTTGTTGATCATTGTTCTAAATAAGCAATATATTTAATGGTATCGGTTTGTGAATTTATAGATACTGAGAACTGTTATAATGTCCATTTTAAGATTAAAAGTACTTGTTGTCCGATCACGATGTCGATTTAGGTTGATGGGGTCTGTCAGATATTTTTCACAAAATCATTATTTCTGTACAACGTTATCTATTTTCGTATTTTTTCCCCATTCTTAATTTAACCCAGTGTCATTTTTCCCTGTTCAGTTTTACGATCAATCTTAATATGCTAAGTAATATGTTAGCGCCCACGTCTCAGATCCGTAAGTCATCACTGGCAACACACACTGGTCAAAGACTTTTGACTTCAAACACTGCGGTAATTTGGACGAAAATGGGCCTCATAAGGAAGCTCAAAGTCACTCAGAGGGCTATAGAGAGGGCTATGTTCCGGGTTTATCTGCGTGATAGAATCAGAAATTATGATATACGCAGTAGAACTAAGGTTACCGACATAGCCCGAAGAATAGCTTCACTGAAGTGGCAGTGGGCCGGGCACATTGCTCGCAGGACTGATGGCCGATGGGGTCAGAAGGTGCTGGAGTGGCTTCCGCGGACCGGAAGACGAGCTGTAGGTAGGCCTCTAACAAGATGGAGTGACGACCTCGTCAGGATCGCGGGACCGCGGTGGATGCGAAAAGCACAAGACCGGTCTGAGTGGAAAGCCTTGGGGGAGGCCTATGTCCAGCAGTGGACGTCTTTCGGCTGACATTATGATGATGAAGTAATTATGTTTATAATAGGTTCACTGGCAAATTGCAGTCCAATCCTTATATAATTAAAAAAAAATCTAAACTTAAGTATGAAGCCTATAGAATATGCAAACGTTATTTTTAGTGCAAATTATTAGTACCGACTTACCTACCTACCCAATAGTTATGATGGGAAAAAATAGTCAACATAACATTTACATATTGTATTGGCTTCATACTTTCGATTAGTATGTAATTGGTCTATTAGACAAGAAATAGCAATTTAAAAAAAGTTAAATTTCAGTTTTTTTTACTCACATAAGGACTATTACTTAGCATATTAAAATTGATTTAACTATTTATCAAATAAACAGCCCGGTCAAAGTCATCTCCTATTCGGTTCCCCTACTTTATAACTTTCAATCGTAATTCCAGTGCTTCCGCGTTTTCAGCAGGCTGAAATGTCATTTCAGTCTGCTTCAAAGGTAGCTCAATCACATACTAGAAATATGTTTTCAGTCTTCGGATCACCCTCTGTCAGCTTAGGCCATAACCTGAAAACCCATTTACAACCAAATCTTATTACCTATTCAGTCGGATGACGTCCGATTCTGTTGATAGATCTGCAATGTTTGCTACAATAACTGGATTAGTGCATAGAGAGCCTTTTAGAGGGCATCGGGGTTATAGCGCAGTTACTATGTCTCGACCACTTTTGAGATAATGAGGTTAGATGGCCGTAGCGTTTGATTACTTGCCTTGTCAAAGTTAACATCAAAGCAAGGCTTTTGTTCCGCTTTGGTTACGGCAACACTCATAACCATTATGAGAGAGAGTGGATAAGAGACAGCATGACATCAACAATTTGAATAAGATATAGAAATAGTTTAACTATCCAGCGAGGAAATGCTGCTAGCATCTTCGGGACAATGCCGCAGGGCCCTTTTTTAGATATTTTTTTTTAGGTTTAAGACAATGATCTCCTTCCTTTTTCAAAAATCGTAAAACCGTTACTTAAGAACGAACTAATCGTTACTAACTAACTCTGAAGGCCGTATTAATAAACTCATCTTAACTATGAGGCCTGTCACAAGATACGTCAAAGTAAACGCCAAGCCATAGAACACTGTTATTTTTGACGCATCTCGAGAAGAGCATTAGAGTTGAGATCAGTTTATTAATACGGGCCTGAGTCCTGCGGTTTGCTCTGAAAACAAGGTTCACCATATATAAGGGGATTTTATCTTATTCAATAGTTTTATTGCAATCTTATTGTTGCTGTAACGTGGCTGACTATCAGACGGTCAGACATCATAAACATATTGTAAAAAAATCAAGTACCAATTTTGCCTTTGTAACAAGTCTAAAAAGGCCGGGAAGTTCGTAAGCGAAATATAACTTAATAGAATATCATTCCAGCGTTTCCTTGACGGAATCAATTCCGCATTACCCACCGTTACGTAACCCCAATAAAGGGGAACAATACCTGAGACACGGCATAGGCGGGCCTCGAACACATCACACAATCCCGTGGAAAATATCACAAATCTCAACACTAACACATTCGAATTTGGACCATGACTATAGGGTATACGGTTTAATATAGCAAAGGATTGGTTAAAGTATGTGTCTCTTTGGTTTTATGTTGATGTTGGGATAAATCGTAGCGGTGAATTTGGTCTGTCAATACGCATCCGAAGGGTGAATGTTAGTCATTAGGGTATTAACGTGGTTAAGTTTGCGGGTGCTTTGAGGTGGAGTGAACGGACTAGAACTACAGTCCTAAAGTACCTGCAGCCTCCCCAAAATCCTGAAGAAATGTGTGGAACCTTAAGAAACTGATAGGTGTTCTTTAATGCAATGAACTGACAGACTTATGTCTGCCACAGGAGTCATACTCCTAAGTCTCTCTGAGTTGTCTTTGAGAAGGTGTAAATAGCGAATGTGTTTTGCAATTACTTTTAATTATAGTCAAGAGCAATGAAAGCGGGTCACTTTGTATTGAATTTCCATAGAAAGTGACCCGTTTTCATTGCTTTTGAGAGTAGATGTGTAGGCCAGAGTGTTCAGTAACAAAGTTTAATATATTTTTAATTGTAATAAAGCCGTGTTTAAAAATCATTTTGAGATAGATTATTTTGATACGCCATTAGATATTTCCTGGAGTATATTTAAAATAGTTACCATTCATATGCTATTTTTAACCGACTACAATAAAAAAACACAAAAAGGAGGCGGTTCTCAATGCGTCGCATTTGTTTTTTTCCACTCCGAATAAGTGTTCCAAATTAATTTGAATTTAAAGAAAAAAAAAAGTTTTTTATGACCTGCCAGCAGAATCTGATTATCCAGTGAAGGGCACGGTATTTGCATTAACGAGATGAGTTCCACTTTCTTAAGCCTTACAAAAGTAATTGACAGAGGGGCAGTGTGGTCAGCCGGAAGTCTAGACAGCGGGGTTATTCTCGATGTTTAACGAGTTCTACGATTAGTTTAAATGGGTCCAGGGGCCCTAACTTGGCTGCGTTTATCGCGTGATAAATTTTGGATAAGGCATCCACCTTTTGACACGTAAATAAGCACGACAGGGACGGATGCTTTATCCACATTTGACACGCGATATAGACGCAACCATACCAGGCGCACAGGGGGTTTAATATGGTTAGGTTTATCGAGTGAGAAAATGTGGATAAAACATGCGTCTCTTTTTGACACGTATGTAGGTACGAGAATGACTGATGCTTTATCAACATTTTGTCACGCAATAAACGAAAGCAAAAAACTGCACTCATATATGACTTTATCTTAAGCTTTATTATATTCGATAAATAAATAAACAACGATATTATAGGTAGTCAGCGATTGGGAATCATTATAGTGTAGCCAATGTCAGAAAGAGGCCGATGAACGCGTAGGTGAACCAGTATGCCTTGATAGAAGAGAGCCACGAAATACTAATGAGTGTCGAGGTCAACATAGACTGGTAATGACGTATTGACGATTATTTATCGGTTTGCGGTAAAGAATAGCTGCGTACTTTGGGGATTAGATTGAGAGTGAACTCGAACAGTGAGATTGTTACAATTTGCATAATTGAAGGACTCTGAAGACTGCCTAATTTCGTGTTGTGGTAAGTATTTAAGTAAGGCTGTCAGCATCAGGCGTAGCTTAAGAATTGGGAAAGTAAAAAAAAAACTTTTTCCACTAAGAATTGGTTTTGGTTGATGATAACCACGTCAGTTTATTTGAAACGTAATAGCGCACAAACAGATTTACATACACTTTCATCCCTAAGTTATTCAAGTGATAAAGCGACGAATGGCATGTATATATCACGTTGCATTCTGGAAACTTCTGCAGAAATGAAAGAATATGCATAGGATTGGGGTAAACTGTAGCGCGGTCGCTAACCCCAACTTTCACCAAGCGGTTCCAAAGGAAGACCAGTGCTGGCTTTACGGCTAGCGTATGCTGAGTTGGGACCGTTTCTCAACAATTTCTGTGTCTTGATCTTTTTGTATCTATGTAATGTGGTTTTGTTTTGTTGAGAATAAATGTCTCTTTATCTAACTCGAGTTTATAAAAATGCATCTCGTCTCGTTCCAAGTATACTATGATAAACCAACACACTAAAAGCAACGCTTCATCGTTGTCCCCCCACTTATCTACAATAGGTAACATTTGAGAAAATGGCGGCGGAGCTTGCGAACCGTGTCGCTCCGTGAATGAACGGAAATATCAATCGTTCAGATTGTCCCTGCGGGGGACCTTGAATGCCAAACTCAAACTTGCCTAATGATGCATTACGTTGGATCGAGGGTCTGGTAGACAGTCAGAGGGTATTATTATTATATAACTGTACTTTGTGAGTTTCGAAAGAATATTTTACGAGAAAACGTAACGTATAGGTGAGTAGATGTTCTTTTCTTATGTTTGATATATTTTTGGGATCCTACTATACTATCTTACTAATATAATAAATGCGTGTGTGTGTGTGTGTGTGTTAGTTTGTTACTACTTCACGCTGCAACGGCTGGACGGATTTGGAAGTAATTTAGAATGGAGATAGCTTATACACTGGAGGATCCAGGTAACATAGGCTACTTTAAAAGTTCCCGAGGGAATAACGATAATCGAAATCTACGCGGATGAAGTCGCGAGCAGAAGCTATGGTGGAATATATATTTGTTAAAACAATATATACTGAATAGTAAGTAGTGTTTTTAATCCACTACGGCGCACTTTTTTTTTTTTATGGCATAGTGAAGGCTGACGAGCACACAGGCCACCTGATGGTAAGTGGAAACTGTGACCCATAGACATTCGCATTCACAAGACTGCAAGCCTAAGACTGCAAATGCGCTGCCAACCCTGAGGACTAAGATGGAATGCCTCTATGCTAGTCATTACACCGGCTGTCTTATCCCCAAACCGGAACACAACAATGCGAACACTGCTGTTTGGCGGTAGGTCAATGGATAAGATGGTGGTAGCGATCCGGACGGTCCCCGCACAAGGTCCTACCACCCGCAAAAACAAAAATTTAAACGCGGGACAGGAAGTCGTGAATTGAAAAACATTATACATATTGTTAGCATCGTCGTGTCACTGTTAAGAAACTACACTATGTCAGCAAAACGCTATGATAAAAAAAAAAAAAAAGATAAAAGATGTTTATTCAGTAATTAGGCCGCACGGGCACTTTTACACGTCAAAATCTACCAGCGCTTCGCAAGAGACCACTGCTGAGAAGAAACGCCGCAAGAAACTCAACAGTCAATCCCCCCTCTGCCAATGTTATAGTCTATGTCACAGAGCCTTTTTCAAGAACAACTTAAGTCAACGTCTTAGCTACATACCCTAAGTCGTATTCTCTAGTATTAGGGTGCAAAATATTGAAAAGTTAAGGGAAATTGGTAAAAGCCAATGGTTCTGTCATTTCGTGATCTACGAATTAAGACCGAAACGTCAAATCCATTTGAGATGTCAAGAACCATTTGTTTGGGATTAATTAATGGCTTATCATAAGATAAATTAAATCTTTAGAAATCACTGAGTTACTCGGTGAGAAATGATGCATGAGTCAGAGACGTAAGATGTTTCTTTAGGGTGGAGTGCAACTATGACGTCCATTTGTAATGCGTAGTACTTCTATTAGCTTTCTAAAATGAAAAAAGTGGGTAAATTTGCATAAATGATACTGAAAGATGACACAACAGAACCCGATGCCAAAGCATAATATCGAAATCCTTTGATATGAAACCATTGTTGCTTAACATAATTATTACTTGATTTAATTTATTCCAAAATGCTGTTTTCATTTGTTGGTCAAGGTTGTCCAATAGTCAAACATCTAAAATGGCAATAAAATGTAAGGAAATCCAAATGTTAACCCAAACTCTCCCGCTGATTGTACGATCAGTTAGGTATCTGAAGAACTTTTGACCTCCTCTATTGAACCTTGGACAATCTACCATTAAACCTCACTCAAAACAACCTCTGGCGAGGAACCAAGGCTTCGAAATAGTCTCGTTTGTATGAGAAACGCACTCTGACCCGGTATTTTTGCTCCTGAGTGTAGACTCTTAGTATTTTAAATTCTACACCAGTAACTTTGTGACATGAGTCTATTGGACGAATACTTGTACTCAATCTTGTACTTATTGAAAACATTTACAATTGTTCTTTTTTATGCTTTATGGCATTGAACCTAAAATGTTTTTGTGTCATCTTTGCCCTCAAAATAGTCTGTTTTACTATTTACTTAAATTAACGACAGCTGCCGATTTTCAGGCCCTTGTTTTCAATATTTAAACAGTGGACATTCCTCAGTGATAATCCTGAGTGAGCAAACATCGTCAAAGGGCTGTCTTCTGATTGGGCACGATCCCGGGCCACACCTGGGCCCCGCACTAAGTGAGGACCCCAAACAAAGGAGTTAAGTGGGCCGAGAGGTGAGATCGCAGCGATGTGAAATGTTTTTAATTTGGGCATTTTTCTTTTGGCTTTTAGGTTTGTAAAGTGACGGTTTAAAGGGAATCTTATGTTTAAGGAGGGCATCTTGCTAACAAACAAATTAAGGGTAAGGCAGATGTCAGCCACACATTGCCAAATAAACTCAATTAAAAAAACCACCAAAAATCCGAATGCAAAGAGTAGACCTTGTTTTTCTGTTTTGAGTTAAACATTTTGACATTCATAAATAAAACAATGTGTGGCAGTCGGGTTTTTTGTTTTTTAAAAAATTGAGTTTATTTTAAACTTTTTTGTTTCCTTTTACTACGACTCCTTTTAAGTCTTGGTAGTTAATTTCAAGGTAACAATAGAATGGTTTAATTAATAGACTCATTTTGCAATTACCAAATGACCTCTAAACATATGAGTTGTGTATATTTTTGTAATAACCTTTTAATATTCTTCATTTGGATACCGTATTGAATTAATTTGGATAATTATTTTCGAGCCGCACATTATGGCAACTATACGCCATTTTTTTTTACGACATCCCAGGACACTTGAGTTGCCGAGACAAATCTAACTGTTCAGGCGTTTGGATGATACGAGGTAATAAAGACTGGTGCCAGTGGGGTAAAAAGTGGAACCAGCCCTTTTTTACCTCCACCGCTACCTCTCATGCATCGCGCCACGCTCTGAAGTGGCAGGTGCGTAGTATTGTCTACGGTGGCACTTGAATCCTTGATGCAGGGGATTGAGTTTTGAGCTTTTAGCGACAGCCAGCGGGGGCCCCTGTCGGGACGTTTGAGCTAGTATCTATGTATCTGCAAGTACACGGACAGGCCACACCGCCTAGACGTGGAGATGATAGAAATTATGTAAGCTTATAAGATTGGATATTTACGTAACGTTTACGTAAGTCCAGTTACGTTGGTGTAGATTATAATCGATGGCATTTCATCTTACTAATGTTACATATGCAAAAGTTTATGAGATTGTTCGCTACTCAATCACGCCAGAACGGCTGACAATGTCTGGATGAAATTTTGCACAGAGCTAGATTATAGTTTGGAAAATACAAAATTCATAATATTTATTCAGTATATTGGCCACATGAGGACTCTTTTACGCGTCGGTAATATGGAATAGTATATAGTACCGACCGGGAAACCGCTGGATGACAGCAGCAGAGGACCGATCGTTGTGGAAAACCTTGGGGAAGGCCTTTGTCCAGCAGTGGACGTCTTGCGGCTGATGATGATGATGATGATGATATAGTACTATCAGCCCATTGGAACCGTGACTCACGATAGAACTGTGTCGCAGTGACGTGCCTAGCAAATGTTTCATAATGTCACTGTGACACAGTTCCATGGTGGGTCAGGGTTCCAATGGGCTGATGGTACATAGTCTACTTTTTATTCCGGAAAGTTTGACAGTCCCGTAGGAATAGCGTTAAACGAAGGAATCGCTCGCAAAAGCTAGTTATTGAAAAAGATTTGCTGGATTCTTATGTAGAAATGTATAATACTGAACTGCTGTGGATATAAGTATTGAAAATAGTAATTTTCTTTGGTTCAGCCAATCTTATTTTGGTTACCGGTGTAATTTGACACATTACTACTTAATAAAATAATCACGTTGTTGAATTAGATAATGATATTCAGTATCAATGTAAAAAAGAAGCGACTACACCTGAAGAATACCGGCCTTTTTTTCACGAGGGTACATTTCATTAGAACTTATTCATAAGATCTTATCCATCATCATTATAAGTCAAAGCAACAAAGAAAACGACGTAATAAATTTAACTTATAACTTGGACTTAAGTAAATAGCCGCAGCCACTCTCTTAAGCACCAAAGTTATTTAATAAGGAAAAATCAAGAACGTCACAAAACGTCCTGATTTTTGTAACAATTCATCACTTTTCCCCCCAATTTGTTATTCAGGTAATTCCCCGTTATTTGTGGGTATAAATCTCGGTTATTACGGCTGGCTATTCACGGGAGAAAAATGCTGAATGGTATAGAGCGAGCCACAGAGCAAACAAAACCTAATTGGGTGATAATCTCCTTTGTGGCTGTGGCTGGAGTCCGCGAATAGGACGGCGACGATTGTGTTCCATTCTTAAAATATGAGTTATCTCGGGGCCAGAAGCGGGTATTGTTGAATGAATATAAATTAAAACTTTGGCTGTACCTACTCTTATTTTATCAAAAGCTAGTGTTAGCTCTATGATTTTTTTAAAAATTAAAAATCTTTTTATGAATTGAAATGTCAGTTATCAACACGTTCCCCAATGTGGGGCCATGAACATTTTTTTCAGGAGTCCGTGCGTCCACTATGGGTTCCACCTCCATACTGAATGCACAGTTGGACTTGTGATATTGGCAGATCGTTTTGTATGAGGACAGTGAACGTATTAAAAGGTGGATTTCAGTTCCCATTTCGGGAACTGAAAAAAAAAACTCAAATGTAGACATTTCGTCTCATTGTTTGATTATTAAGTTGTCGATAGTAGGGGATCTCGTCGTTATGCCGCTGTCACTCTCAGGTTCCCTTTTTACCCCTTACCACCCAGTAAGTAGTTAGAGTATGCAAGATATTTTCTCGTAGCGTCCCTCAATCCTTCCTGTGATGCAAAGCGCAAAATGTAATTTCCTTGCTCACAGTGTATTAATATTTGTGCTTTACTACCTCCGAGTTAATTAAAGTCTGATCAGATATAACTACCCTCCGAAGAAAAGCTTCTTTGTCGCGTCGTCGGTTTTACTACCTGGAGCAGAAAAGTAGTAAAAGTCACTAAGCACGACACGCTCTTAATACCTTTTTCGTTTGAATGATGGGGATTTACACCTGTTCCATAGACTGAGTGAGTATAGAAATTTGATACAAGATTACAGTGAATTTGATACCATGTAATTATGGAATGTTTTGGGTGTTATTTTGGTTTTACGTGGATATTGATGTAATATAAGTCTAAACTACTAAGGGTTGTTAGATCATTTATAAATATATTTTTTAAATAATTTATTATATCGCTTCAATCCAATGTGAAGTGAGCAAATGCAGGCAATAAATGCATCGATTTTGTACGTATCGATTTTTAAGTAAATAAGCTTTATTTGTTACAGAAGAGATTTTTTTTAAAGGTTTAGTGTAGTTATAAGTAAGTTTGTAAGTTCTTTCGTTTGTATTTGTAAAATATTAATGTTTTTTACCAATAGATAGCCATTTATTAACTTGGTGTTATCTTTTTTTTTTAATAATATTTTATAACGGTTCAATCCCATTTGCAGTGAGTAATAATTGTATGCTTCGATTTTGTACATGTCAATAGATACTCCATTTACAATCTAGTCACTGTCATATATCAAATTATTTTTTTAAGCAGGCCAGTAACAGAGCCACATTAACAAATGTAAAAACTTGCTAAGCTTCATGCAGTGAAAAGGACAACGCATAGTAATTAAATATCTCCGTCCCGTTCACTACGTGGAATTTGGAATAGAAAGTAGAATTAGCCAGGTTATTCTCTTAAAGAACTCAATTTTCAACAGGCGAATTGAAGTAGTCCCGTCAAAGCGTACAAACAACATTTTGGGGCATGCTTTCTTAATTAGGCAGCTTAACCGCCGGTTTAGCTCGCTTCTTCGATCCACCGATCAATAAGGAGCCATTTTTTAGAGAATAACCCAGCAGCCTAGCCGACGGAGGGTAAACGCCGCAGTAGACGAATAAATCAGTTCCCGTCGAACGTTAAATCTGGGCGCACTTAGCGTGGTGCCAACAATGCGCCGCGTTACCCAGCGCCATTCAAAACATCGGAAGTCACTTGCAATATGCAGGTTTCCATTACACTAGATTGGTTTTATATTAAGGATTTTATAACATGTTTTGAGTTGTCAATTTAATTTTCTATACTTTTATATACTTTTGAATAGTTGTGACCAATATTATTTTTAAACAAACGGGTAGGATTTTTGGATTGGTTTATCGTTAAAAACGACATAGACCACAATGATTTCTTTGAGTTTTTATATATTCTTTAAGGGAGCGTTATAGTTTGAAATAAGTATCATACTCATGCTCCATTGAAGAATATAATAGATTCTCAAAAAAGCGTTTTGCTCCCTGGGATTAATTGCCCAAAATGTTACTTGTCTAATTTGTCTATGTGGCTCATAAATTATTATATTTAAACAGTTACTGTGTGTAATTGAATGTAACCAAAAATGATACTTTAGTAATTTGTGGCTTGTAGATGCTCAAACGGCCTCTTTTTTAGGGTTCCGTACTAGGAATTTTTCGATTAAGGGATCCGTTTATGAAATATTAAGCTTTAAAGCGCTAATGTTTGTAAGAGTCAAGTGTCCCCCCCTACAGCCTAAACTACAAATACTAAAAATCTAAAAAATATCTGAAATGAAAGCACATATTCATTACATGAATATTCATTTAATAGGAAAACTATCACGACTCAGTAGACTTCATTGGTTGAGTTACACACGGTTTAAATGTTTTTTCCTACCGGAAACTTATTTGCGGTATTGGGATATTGATGTATGGCGAGGTCTAATTAGATTGTATTAGCGGCTTCGGAACCCTACACTAAGCATGGTCCGACATGCTCTTACCCGGTTTTTCTCTTTAAGCCTTTGGTATGAAAAATCGCAAAAGATTGTCTTAAACTTGCGCGCTATTCTTCCATAAAAAAAAAGCCAAGTGCGAGTTGATCTCGCATGGAGAGGGTACACACGTAATTTTTAGGGTTCCGTAGCCAAATGGCAAAAACGGAACCCTTATAGATTTGTCATGTCTGTCCGTCCGTCTGTCCGTCCGTATGTCACAGCCACTTTATTCCGTAACTTTAAGAGCTATACTATGGAAACTTTGTAAGTAGATGTATTCGGTGAACCGCATTAAGATTTTCATACAAAAATAGAAAAAAAACAATAAATTGTTGGGGTTCCCCATACTTAGAACTGAAACTCAATTATTATTTTTTCATCAAACTCATACGTGTATACTCATACATACATCTATGGATAGGTCTTCAAAAATGATATTGAGGTTTTTAATAAACAAAAATTCTAAACTGAATAGTTTGCGCGAGAGACGCTTCCAAAGTGGAAAAATGTGTGTCCCCCCCGTAACTTCTAAAATAAGAGAATGATAAATGTAAAAATAATATATGATGTACATTACCATACCATGCAAACTTCCACCGAAAATTGGTTTGAACGAGATCTAATAATTAGTTATTTTTTAATACGTTATATATCGTAAACCGCATTTTACCTTTCATTCAATCAACTGAAATATAATAAAGAATTAAGAAAAACATTTATTTAGATGTATAGTGGTACGGAACCCTACGTGCGCGAGTCCGACTCGCACTTGGCCGGTTTTTTTTGATAGAATTCTTATAGGTTTTCCTGTAATCTACAAGCAATGAACTATGTTTTGTATTTTGTATTTTTTTCAAATTTTAGGCTGAGTAATTTTGGATATCAGGAGGGGAATGGTCAATTTTCGTCTTCTTTCATGAATAAAATCAAAACTACATATCGGAGCATCTCGGCTGTGACGGACGGACGGACAGACAAACGCACGAGTAATCCTATAAGGGTTCCATTTTTTTTGACGGAATAAATAAAATAAGTAAACCCTGCAATGACGTGACGTTCAATAAAAAAGTTCAATTTACCGTGCCAATGGAAACAGTAGCACTTCACCGCGGTAATACTTTCAGCAAATATTCTGACGTGTATGAGACAAACCTTGCCGAGGGTGGATTAGACAGGGCCAAGACTCGCTTTTACACGCGTTCAATTACCACCACTACTTTATTACGGAGGTTACAGGGACCAAAATGGCTCGAGGTTGTTTTGAGGAACGGTAGAGTTATGTTGGTTTGTGGTGAAATATGATAATCGCGGCTGATGATGGTATTCATGGTTCGAAGGGAAGTCTTAGAAGTGAGGGGAGGAATTAGTCTGTGTCCGTAATCTGCCAACGAAAGGTAACTAAAGTTCAGGATTATTTTGCTTACGTGAGCATAAACATGTAGAAATAAAAGACAAGCGGTACTACTTACGCCCTGTTTACACTTTGTTAAGTGAAAGTGTGAAGTTCGTACATTTGCTACTTGCCACAGTTGCCACTTGACAGTGCAAGTCACTTCACAAAGTGTAAACAGGGCCATAGGGATCTCCAAGAGTCGTCTCTTTTTCTCAAAGGCCAGCAGAGGTTTGTATTTTTAAGGTTCCGTAGCAAAATGGTGAAAAAGGAAACCTTATGGTGAGACTTCGGTGACACAGCAGTTTTTATCTAAAACTATAGAAGATATCAACAAAAATGTGGCATAAGTAGTTATACGTATAACTTGCTTGCCCGCATCTCTTTTTTAGTAAAAATAAAATGAAATTATTTTTCTAAATATTTACGAGGGGTCTAGAATGGGGGGTTGAAATTGAAAGCGATTTGATTACAGCAAACGGGGTGTCATATGAAAAAGGGCTCTATCTGCAAACTTCAAAACCTTATTTTTTATAATTTTCCGTGACGTACTTTTTGATTTATAGCCAAAAGTATCCAAAAACAGGCCATCTGTTCAGCCTTTACAATGGAGCAAAGAACATATAGATCAAAAACATTACCGAAAACTATCAAAATGTATGGCATTTGACTAAAGCACTTGACGCGACTGTGACGCAGCTTTTTTTTTTCTTTTACCCCGCGGCGACTTGAACAGCTACTACCGCGGGAATATGGCGTTTTCACAATGAAGTGATTTCGCCAGTGTCAAGTATATTTAAGTATAAATCAATATAGCACTAAAACACAATACAATCTTCTCTAGGAAGATTGGGGGCGACGTTGTACGGTGATATGTAGGACAGAGGCCAAGATAGTTTTAACCTCTGTACCACTGCGAGTCCACTTGAAACGAGAAGTAAGATGCTAGATACACGAAAAAAGTCCAAGTCTTCTATCACTGTGCAACACAAAGGCATTAAAAGTACAAATCACTAACAGAAAAGAACTTTGAACACCTAAATACACAAAAATAAAAACTAAAACAAATTACACATCCACCATCTTTTGACGTTGCAAATGTCCCCGTGTCGCGGCTTAAAAACCTATATAATTACTATAACGATCACCATCGACAAATGCCCTGTCAAGGGCTACAAATAGAAGAGTAACTATGCAGTATGCACTTACTATGTTTTTACAATCGTTCCGTTTCATTGTTGTTAGTTCCCCTTCAAAAGACGTCCCTCAAGTCTTCCTCAAGTTTACGTATAAATATGAAACCGCAAAGGTGTTACGTCGCTGGCCTCGTCTGCGGTATCAGGTGTTGCGATCTGGTTTCCAACTTAACAAGATCCCGTCTATAATGGTAAAGCCGTGTTGAATGCACCTGCACTTTGAATAGAGTTCGTTGATTTGAATGTTTTCTATTTTGCGGTTTTATTCAGTTATATGGGCAGTATTTCCAACCAGTTATGACAAGTCTTCAAGAAAAGATTTTTTTATTTCATTAATTGGTAGGCAACGGACCGACAACTCTTCTTGAGCGGCTGGTGTTTATGGGCGGTGGTGATTATTTCCCGATTATTATTTCTCGTGTATAAAAAAATGTATTTATGTGTAAATGTCATTAGTAGTCATGACAAATATGAATCTGATGTTTTCATCGGGTGGATATGACATCCGTCACTCTCGCACTTACATACTGGTCAGAAAGTGACAGATGTTTTATGCACGTTTCACATCGAAAAATGCTATTCATCAAGCTAATGTTGATGGAACCTGGCTCTGGAGTAGTTCGATGGTGGAACTCGGTAAGCATACGAGAGCTTTGGCTAAAAAATGAGACCCACGCATTACATTACGTAACATCACATTCAGGTTACACTAGGTTTTAGAAACTAGAGTGCTGGCACCGAAATCTGCTTATTATTTGAATAAATATATTACGAATGTAAGAGTTTCTAGTAAATCGTTGTATATGGATTTGTATAACTCTCAGTTTAACCGCTTAAGTAGCTTGTAGCTTTATATAACGCCTCTAAGCGGCTTAATCCAAATCTCCGGCCCTCCGTCATAATACGTCACGCTTAATCCGGTAAAGAGGCCATTTTACCGCAAATAACCCATAATATTACCAGGTAATATATTTAAAATCACATTAAAAAGAACATTACGTTTTGTAATTATGTTTTTAACTAGCACTGCAGAGTCCTGCTTGAGATTTTGATTTTAAACAGCGTGGACTATCCAGACTAAGACCTAAGCCTCATGCGTTTGCTCGACAACTTCACTTTAACGTAGTCTATAGTGGCCTAATGTATATCTTTTCTACTCTTACGCATAAATAAAACGTCTATTACACATTTCTATCCTTTTCTTGATTCGCCTGTGAACAGTTTATAGTTTTTAATCAAACTCAAAACAAAGTTCGTCGTTCAGGTTCACGTGGTTGTTGCGCAAGTACTCCACAAACAATCAAATCCCTTAATTTACATTATATATATTTGTAAGTTTTAAATACTTATTTTAAAAATATTGGTACATATCTTTAAAACAAATCTGGGATCCAGTACATTACTTACAATGTTACAGATTTTTTTTTAAATAAACGATAGGGGATCTTTAAATTTAGGTGTTTTGGAATTTGGACCCTATTTTGAATACCAAAATAAATTATTTACGACATTAAACAAACTTATATAAATAGCCTATTTTATTAGAAATAAAATTAATACAAGAGATAAGTCAAATATTAAAAGACGATTCAAAAATACATTTTCCAATAATCGCGCGGTCAATCAACGTTATTTTGTACTTAAGCACGGGTGAAGCAAGGGTTTATTGAGGTCGGCTACTATAGTGTACCCGTATGAAGCGAGTGGATTATGGAATTAAGTAGTTCTCTAGGGAGCTAGCGGTTTGGGTGCGAGAGGTAAGGTAATTTTCTAATAAGAGCGGGTATTTGTTTTTGGTTTTGTTTTACTCGTATTAATAAGTATTTAGGGTTATCAGTAATATAAGTAACTTTTAAGCCTAGAGGTTAATTTAAGACCAAGTTAATTTGTGTAAGATTTTCCTTGTCATACCACCCTGTATGTATGAAAAAAAATGTTTTACCGATAATTTAACATAAAACATCCCTTTCAATATGTTCACTGTATCGAGTACCGCCCTGTAATTTTAATTTTGTACAAGAAAATATTCGAGTACGGCTTTTTATGACTAAGTACCTTGCCTTTCCTATTAAAATATATAACTACTAGAGGACGCCCACGACTTCGTACGCGTAGAAAAAAATTCCCGCTACTCCCCCTATTTTAACCCCTTAGGGGTGAATTTTGAAAAAATCTTTCTCGGTGCGTTGATATCTAAGTAAGTCGGTTTTGCGTTTTATATATATAGATTTCTGTGTTGATCAAGTAATTACATTGATAAGTTTTATACCATTCTACTGAATTTATATACCTACATGATCAGGAGTACATTGTTAGGCAAGTTAACGAAATGGAGTTTGCCTGAATAGTCGCGGCAATTTGAATGCCCGTGCGGGAATGCACAGCGGCAGGGATTCCGCTGTCTGCTGAATTATATAAATGTCTGAGATCTCTGCAACTACCCGCCTACATTTCTGATCGCTTGGTACTTGTGGAATTAA
Organism: Acleris sparsana; assembly: GCA_923062465.1. NCBI lineage: Eukaryota > Metazoa > Arthropoda > Insecta > Lepidoptera > Tortricidae > Acleris > Acleris sparsana. The sequence goes on from OV281288.1 coordinate 4,947,064, forward strand.
TGTAAAAAGGATTCATCTTTGTTCACAGGGTTGGCAACGCATTTTCAAAGTAGATTGCCATTTCCATTGGCCTTAGATCTCACTTACCACTGGTAACGTACCTATTCCAATACAGTCCCAAGCAAGAACAGCCTATCAGATAGACTTAGCTTTAGTCCATCTATATTATTATGTAGGTATTAAGTATCCGTCTGTAACCATAGTAAAGAACAATTAAAGTTATCCATTGCAATATACCTAACTAGACTTAATGCAGATACTGATAAAATATGTTTCCTTTTAACGGAAATTTTGTGGTGCACTAGAAACTCGATTATTTCATTGAGACGCTTATTTTTATTGTTAAGTCATCACTCCTTAAGTTTACCTTGTTTTCTTCTTGCACACACACCTTCTATCTTAGGACTTAGTATATCTTATCTTATCTTGTTGGTGGGGTCCTCACGGATACACTTACAAGACTTACTTAAATATTTTACCTTAAGAAATTTAACGGCTAAACAGAGTTAAGTAGACTTTAATTGTTAAAATACAACTTTAATACAACCTTGGCATTATTTTTCGGAATCCTCAACTAATCATTTAAGACTGAAATACGAATTTTATTAACAATGAGCTGTGAACTTATGTTTAGCGCTTTTTACCTATCTGAACACTCATTCTTCAGTATTTTATGATCTGCGTAAATTAGAAGCTCTCATAACATTTTTACTAACTCACCTGTCGTTAACTACCGTATTCCGGACCAAGTACGCAATATCGGCTCCGTTTAGTATGGTATTAATAACCCGGGCACTGAAACCGCAACCGAAAAAACGGATAATAGCACCATGACAACACAAACACAAAAATCCTTTTAGCAATATAAGCCGCGTATTCGTTTGTTTCAATGTTAAGACGAAAAGGGCGTATTAAGAATACAACGATAAATAGAATTTAGGGATGAAATTATACGGAGATGATAATGACATGAATACTAATTATTATTTTTGAAGAATCGATTTCGATCGTGTTACAGCGAATAAAAGCTAACTTGGTTCCTGGAATTTGAAACTTTCATTGATCAGTGTGAATTATACTGCTTTACTGCATTCACAAGTGAGCTCACCCTGCTGTAAGATATTATTCATTTTCATCATTGTTCATTTTCATCATCAATGTCACCATTTAGGAGTTTATTTTAGATTTGTTATGGCAATATTTAAAAGTTATGTTCTCATGTTACTGGCAACAATTCATTCCCCCCACCCAAAATCCATTTTCAAATCTCTTCCGTTCCATTTTTGAATCTCGTTACGCAAACATCTCTCGTTTTCAACCTTCTCACTAACTTTCATACACTATTTAGCTTTAACTTAGTAAAGTGTATTGGAGGCTGCCGGCGTGAACCCTGGACATAATCGGAGGCTAAGTACGTGTGCTTGAAGGTAAGGTTGACGTTGGATCTAGGGAAGCTGAAGTTTACCACCAATGGTGCATCGCGGCGGACGCCAAAGATTCTGTACCCAACAGATCCGGAATCACCAGGTCAGACCAGAACTCACTACTTGTCATATAAAGTACACACCATATCTCTTACTTTATCGCACCCCTTTCTCTTTTCTCGTAATCCTTACAGTCCATTCTTTTTGTTTATCGCACAAACATATTAGCCCAAAGACGTTCACTTATGGAAATTACCTATGCCTTTTCCAAGAATCGCTACAAACGGTCCTGCCTCATTAGGTTTCCTCCACTTTCACCTCTTCGGTCCACACAGGAACACCTTTGCCTTTTTCTTATCGAATAATATTATTTGGAAAGCTACCTATGTCAGCCAGACATATTTTATTTTAATGGATAATTTAAAATCATTCCAGTCAGCTCGTTTTCAATGTGGTCCGGTTATTCCCGGCTACCTCCCTAGGCTCCTGTAAGCCGGTAACTTAATTACAACTCCTTGAAGCACTTGCTACAGGTGCGTTCAAAAGTTTTTCTAAGCAGGTCACAATATAGTTCTTAATTCTGTTAGGAAACGCCGCTGGCATCTTTGGCACAGTGCCACAGAAACTTCCAGATTGAAAGATTAAGCTTTATTTGTTTCAGAAATTGTGATGGAGGATTGTCTATGGACCTCGTTTCCTCCGTCCAAGAGTCAGTAGATGAATGTCAATATGTACATTAGGACTTTAGGACCCAAAAAAAGAGAAAATACCCATTTTATTTGCAAAATCATTGGGGTTTTTAATGAAAAAAAAAATCCTTTCAAGAGCAAGCAAGGCAAGAATATGTTTATTTTCAAACAAATTTCATACGATGCAATTATGATTCTCGAAGAAAACCCGATACATAGGGCGTTCGTCATGACAGTAAAAATACATCATGTTGCCGTTGCCAACATCTATAAACCAAGACATGTTTCATTTCTACTGGTGGGTGGGTTTTGCCTATCGTCCGGTGACCTGCAGCAGAATCCTTCTTGGCCTGTCTGAGGCTAAATCAACTCAATAGGTTAATGGAGTATTTTTTAAACATTTCTGGACTAAATCATCATCGTCAAAATAGGATAGCAGTCTAATGGGCAGAAAGTACAAGTATATCAGCTCTGTGTACTATAAAATAGCTAAAATATCAATATTCTAAACACTTATTCCACCGACTGTAATTCCAGTTCAAAGAAAGCAGCACAAAAAGAAAACTACAAAGGCTTCGTAACTTATCGCCGGGGCTGTATAATCGGCCGCCATCGCACCCAGCTGTATTACAGCGGTTTATAGCGCCTCTACAGCTCCTGTATGCTTTTATTACCCTAGCATCGGTTTTTAATTCATTTCCAATACGCTTCTCTCCTTTATGAACGTTTTAAAATTTTAAACCGCTCTTAACTAGTTTATTGGGTTCTCGAAGGGCTTATTCCGGTTTAATGTGTCTTTCATGGGGTAGAATCATACCAATTTTGAAATCGTTTCGATAGTAAAATCTTTACTATGCTGTTATATGACACCGTCCGCGTGGAAGTCGTTTATCACTCTTCCCTTAGGAACTGTCCAATTTGCCGTGATAAATAGGACTCTATGTCTTTCCTCGAGGTTCAAGCTATCACTATGTCAAATATAATCGAAATTGGTTCAGCGGTTTGACCGTGAAAGTGTAACAAACAGAAAAAGTTACTTTCATATTTATCATATTATTATGGAGTGTGGATTAGAACACGTTTTTATCGGATATTCCTTTCTAGGGACTTAAGCGGACTTCTTAGCAAGTTTCATCAAAAATGGTTTAGCGTTTTCAGCTTATTAACAAGCATACAGATAAAAATATTAACTTACTTGCGTTTATAATATTAGTAGAGAACGTCAAGATTCGTCTTGGAATAAAAAAAACATTGGTCAATTTTACAAAATAGTCTTACTTAGTCTCAACCTTAATGCTGATATTTGTACTAGACCAAAATAAATACAAACAACAACAATACATAAAGTTCTCTTTTATACATATCCCAATTCTGTAAATATAATAATTTAATTTCTGTGTTTTGTACAATATAGTGTTTACATACATACATACATACACGAATAAAGAAGAATATTGCCACGATACACTGATATACACGGGTAGTTGAAGAGACCAAAGAAAGTTATATAGCATAGTTTTTTATAGATGCGTGTAAAATTTTCAATAGTAGATAATATATATTTTCATAATCAGTTCTGTAATTTTTGAGTTTAATGGTAGGTACAAATATGGTATTATATGGTATATATTATGGGGGTGGTAGAACCTTGTGCAGGGTCCGTTCGGATTGCTACCACCATCTTATCCATTAATCTACCGCCAAACAGCAGTGTTCGCATTGTTGTGTTCCGGTTTGGGGATAAGACAGCCGGTGTAATGACTAGCATGTAGGCAATTCGTCTTAGTCCTCAGGGTTGGCAACGCGTTTGCAGTCTTAGGCTTGCAGTCTTGTGAATACGATGGGTCTTTGGGTCAGTTTCACCTTACTATTAGGTGGCCTGTGTGCTCGTTTGCCTTCACTATGCCACAAAAAAAAACAAAAAAAAAACAACTTTGTTTTATTGAGTCTGGATTTCAAAAGTTTGACTTACGAGTATATAATTACCTACTACTCTAGTATCGTGTTGCATTTTCCATAGATTACCTACTTCTTTAAAGAAATAAATTGAGTCTATATAGAAAGCATAACAAGCACATTATCCTCGCTAACAAGACCACGTAACTTGCACACTTAAGTAATTAAGAAATTTTCTAAATAACTTAATAACCTTATTCATTTGTTCCACTTCGAGCCATAAAGGTTCCATTAACCACGGGTTCCATAAATACGGACCAACCTGTTGTTCGTGATCGCGTGACGGAACCCGCGGGTTGTTTGTTTCGGTTAATCTTGTTTGGCTTGGTAAACTTAGTAATGAAACTGGTGATATCACTTTCTTAAATGGTATGAATTGCGGTGGGTGGTTACAGTTCACGTGACGTGTGTAATGGCGATTTTTGGTAAAGCTGTTAATGTTTGTTGTATCAAAGTCTATACTTACTTTTAAAACGTTTAATTGTCAACATATTCTAGGCTACCATGAAACTAGGTCAAAGTGACGTAATCAGTAGAATAGTTAGAAAGTTCTAAAGATTCGATTTGTAACCTCATCTTTAATTTGTGTGTATATTGTAGTTACATTGGCTGACTATTCTTATTTATTACAGTTATAAATATATTTTGAATGTGTATTTTATGTCATTATGGTATTCATTGTTTAAAAGTTCAAAAGAAAATTATTATGTTCATGCAATATTTAAATTTAGCCCGTTTGGCCGCATAATGGACATAAAATATTTTTTTTAATTAGTTGATATGAATACGCAGACCTATTTCGGAGAATGTCGCATACAGACCTTCATTATTACGTAGAAAGTCTAGGTTCTGTAATCGCTCTTTGACAACAAAGCCAAACTGCCAACATTTGTTTCTTACCTTAATTAAAGCGCCGTGATATCTTCACAAAGAACTCCTAAACAAAACCTTCGCGGGGAATCGGACGCAAGAGGAACAATACCTTTCCGGAGGCACGCGACTACATTTTTCATTGAAATTTACAGTTTTACAGCCGGGGTCATTCGGGCACCGTTATAAAGGGGGCAAACATGATTAAGTTACGTCTTAACATTGTATTAAAGTTGGCTTTACGTGGTACTACCTGGTTTGTGAAAAGACGACATAGTTTGGTCATATTCGAAGTCAAATCCGCCATCTTGAATATTACATTGTTGAAAGTAGAATGTCGGCATTTTTTTATTGAGATATCCAAATTGAATTTATAGTTTCAGAAGTGTACTTGGATTTTACATATTTAGTTCATTCATATCAAAACCAGGAACACGCGGCGTTGAAATCATTTCAAATCATCTGGCATTAGCATTGGGTTTCGTTTTATTTGCTAGTTTGTTTTTTGTCCTTTGCTTAGATGTGGAAATAAACGTTTTCTCTGTGTGTCTATGGCGGTGGGCAAAATGTAAACATGACACATTATTACTATAGATGCAAATCAATTCAAAAGCCATTAAAATAATTCCCACACAAATGAATCAGACCTTCATCGACCCCAAATAAATTCGCAGATGTTCTAGATCGGAATGATTTTTTTTCGCATGTTATCGGGGGTTGGGGTGAGGTAAGAAGAGGGATGGGAGAGGGGTTCAAAGGATAATTGCGCGGCCGGCAGATGATGACGTCATAATCTCCAGACCAATTTCACGCCATCTATGCGCAAAGCAAATCGGTTTATTTTAATTGTATTTTGTTGAACATCTGGTATAGAGGGATGTGGGATGGGTAATAGTATTTTTCATTTGAATGATATTAAAATATAAATAAAATAAATATCACGACACAATCTTCACGAATTGAACTATTTTCAAACTACTTTGGGTAGATAATAGACATCGTTAAAAATACTTACATAGAGAAATACGCACTGAAATACTCTACTCAAGAACAAGTACATGCGCTCATCACACAAGTTTTTACCCATAGCGGGTTTTTTTAATGAAATGTAATGAAATGAAATAATTTATTAGTAACAATTGTTATAGGTCAGTGTACATATTACTATTTTATGTACTTATATCTAAGTAATTAAATAATTATTATATAAAATTTAATTCATTAAAAATAATATAAAATTTCGATAAATTAAATTAATTGTTACCCTGTGAGGGCTAGATTAAAAAACTCATCGTAATCGTAAAAAAGTCGCTCATGGAGCCATTTTTTAAGTTTGTTCTTAAATTGTGTGATGGAAGCCGCATCTATTACGGCTTTTGGCAGGCGATTGTACACGGCGGGTCCCAGGAAGTAGACGGATTGCTCTGTTTTGGCCAGTAAATACATTGAACACGTATCTAAGTAGACTTTAACTATGTGCGATGTAACTACTTTACGTCTGTAATAACGTGCAGCACAACACAACCTTTCCCAAGCCTCAAAACAGTCCCTATTCCAAACACTGTAACGACTCCCTCATCACCAAAACGTAAAACTCGAACAAAACGTAATCGACGCTCTCTTGTGAGCAACAGAAAATTTAATCCGCAACTCTCAAACTCGATTCCAAACGATAATCAGTTCTAATTGTACTCCGCCGAAGGGCAGAATTTGCATAATTCCTGCGCCTGACCCGCGGGAACGTTTTATGACATCTGCATAAATAAATATAAATGCCGTCAAACGAAGCCTTTGATAGAGGACCACTATCAAGTTATCTCGTACTGCGCAAAGAATTTTGTAGATTTCAAGTTTGAAAAGTTGATTCTTTGCTTGGTCGTTTTCTGACGCTGTATGCTCTGGTTTACGTAGAACTTGCAGTGAACGGCGGCTCCTTGTAGTGAAAAGTTTGGTCAAGAAAGAGCAATGCGCGGGACGATTTTCGTGTAAGTTGTGGGACGCGTTTTAAGTTCACTATTAAATTAGTTATTAACTTAAGGCGTGATCTCATAATGTTAGCACTAACAAGGAAAGGTGCCCAACTGTCCGGCTCCGATTTTGTTGATTTTGATATATGTTAGAGAGTAGTTTAAAATAACAGTCACGTTTTTTTTAAGCGGCTCAAACTCAACCTGTTGGGAGAAATTGACCTCCAAAGTACTGAAAAGTGACTAAACCCTCTAAATTATATAGAGTATTTTTTATTTATTGCAAGTTTCATAGTGGTTTGATTATAAATGTTTACAAAGATGAAAAAATAATGAGCACGTGTTTTGTTATGTCGGCTAAAACTAATATTTAAAAAAAATATCACAGAAAGTGTATCTTCAATGATCTTCGAAGTATTTTATATTAAGTTTTTGCGCATTATTCCTTCATTTTCTTATACATTTATAATCGAACCACTGTGAAACTTACATTTTTTTTATATCTCTATATAAGTTAGAGGGTTTAGTAACTTTTCAATACGTGTCTGTTATTTTAAACTACTCCCTAACATATATCAAAATCAACAAAATCGGAGCCGGACAGTTGGGTACCTTTCCTTGTAAGAGTAGTAGAATCTGTATGTACACAGTCTGTAAAATTCTTTATTAGGGCTCCAGGGTACATTAGTTCCTCGAACTTAGTAGTTGTAGGACTGCAGCAAATTAAGCGAACAGATGTTTTGTTAATATAAATTTCACCACGCAGTCCTAAACACCAATGAACGCGCCCGTTGCGTCTCGAGCGCTATTGTGCTGCAAATTCGAGGACCTAATAGCCTGAAGGAAGAGTTTTGAATGTGTACAGAATATTACAAATTGAAACACCACGGAGGGCGGAATAATTTTCTTTTAAATATAAATGGCGGCCGGGGGCTCATCTGTCGGCGACAAAGTAAACAGGGTTGGTATTGTGCGAGTATTAAGATGCACAAAAAGTCGGGGTGAAAAGGCTGTATTGCAAATCGCGGGGAACAAAGGCGCCCTCTTATTTGCGGTGTGCGCTATCGCTCCATCGAGGCCGCTCGCTGTATAGTAGCTGCGTTTGCTACTAATTACGGCGCTGTAATAATTTGTCTACGACCCGTATTATGAACGCCTTTATCGCAGTGGATAAAACATCCGTCACTCTCCTACTTACTCGGGCTGAAAGTGACAGATGTTTTGTCCACGTTTATCCAGATAGATAGACACGACCGTAATAGGCCCGCGGGGCGCTCTAATATGGCTGCGTTTATCGCAGTACAAAATGTGTAAACATCCGTCAGGTTCTGACACGTATATAAGTACGAGAGTGACGGATGCTTTATCCACATTTTGTCACGCGGTAAACGAAACCATATTAGGCCCGCTAGACTGGTATTGCCGATTTTGGGATGAAGAGCGCCAAGTTGAAGTGGGACAAAAAATACTACCATGGATTGGTACCAAAAGGAGACGGCGGGATGACCTGGACGCATTTGTGCGTAATTCGCGGGAGCATGCTCTCCATAGGGATGACTGGAGAGACCAAGGAAGCCTTTTCCCAGCAGAGGGAAACAAGAACAGGCTAGCAAAAACAAAAGAAGTTGTGATGAACGCTTTTGAGTTGTGTTAGGTTTGGGTTGAATGAATAAATTCTGTAGTATGCTAACTAAATATTAATTTTATGGAAGTATTTAACAGGAATTAGTTTTGAAATTAACTCCGTATCCTATCCTACTAATGATATTAAAGGTACCTATGTCTGGAAATTTGTAAGGTAGTTTAGATGTTCGACTTTCAGTCAAAAATGAATTAAAGGATTTGTATAAAATTCAGTAGGTTTACAGGTAACCTACGATAAATATTAGCACAGATGATGATTTTTTCTTGGGTTTATGTAGTTCCGTACGGAAAAACGATTAATAAATTCTACGCGGGCGCAATTCTGGCAAAAGCTAGTAATAACGGCACTTATACGTCTGACACTATGCTGACACTAGTGGCATATCCTAAGTTGTTATTCTAAATTAATTACCCACTGTATTTCATTTTATTATAATTGTTTTTTGTTTTGCACCGAATCAACGATTTTCTTCTCTTCTTCTAATACCTTATGTATTATGAATGCACAATAGTCTGTCAAGTTGTTCAGATGTTTGAATATTTATCTTTTATTACGTACGAACGAAAAATTTTAAATCTAGAGGAATGGAAACTCACTTATCCTCAAAATTACAACATGTTTTACAGTAAATAGTTTGCATGCTGCACCCATGAATGCCTCGTTTAACAGTTTTCATGTTACGTTATGGTTATGTGCAGCAAGTTTCCTAGAATACCTTTTAAAGAACTAGTGCCTCGTTAAGAGCTATGAGATGTTGTTCCTGCATGCGCTCACGAGTAGTTCCATATACTATAAAATAAACAATGTTGTCTGAAACTTATACGCAAACAGGCCCTCTATTTCGTAGATAGTAGAACAAAACCTTTAGCTTCTGAAATAAAATGGTAAAATTTAAGTATAAATAAAATATGTTAAAAAATTTACTGGTCACTGGGTGTGGGTAATTATCTGGATCTCGGGAAATACTGCGATATTTACTAGAACATTTTACATACATACATTTTACTTAGTACATAAGGTCGGGTATTCACTGTTTTTAAATATGTTAGACAGGTAGGGGTCTTTTATTAAAAATCGCAGTTTTCAACCTTGGGCTGGTGCCGCAGGATCTGCCATGTTGATAAAATTTCGACCTTTTTCGGTTCTTATTTAATAAATCCTAAATTTGGTCCTGAAACCAATAATCAAAAAATGGCGAATACCCGTGATTTTGCATCCTTAACTCAGACAGATTTACTGAAAATTGTATTTTAAGTTTATCATTAATTACTAAGTACCTAAGTATAAAAACATTATTTTTCGTCTGTCTATAACTTTACAAGTTTTTCCTAAACTATAATGGCAGACAAGAAGTCACCTTCCCGTCTATGTATTTTCACTACACACCTCCATATTTTAGAAAACCCGCCCATCGATTCCAGGTAAGAAAATAAACCAAAGCGGCAAACGCCCTGTCAGTACCAGGAGCCCACAAATCGTCGGGTGTTTGACGTCGGCATTAAAACGGTGAAATGTCAATATTTGACGCTACTCCGGCCCTCTCGGCAAATACTGGCTTGCCATTGTTGCAGACTGATTCCTCATGTTCCAAGTGCTTAGAGGGCGCTAAGATTCCATGAGCCGGGGGAGTACTTAGCAGATCAATTTTAACTTTGAACATTTCGAATGCAATTTAAATTCTTGATCAGTCTTGTCCAAAACTTTAGACCACTGTGAGTGTCATCTTCGATCTCAAAAGAATATATAATAAGCAAGAACAATTTAAACTTTTGCAACAGTCAATCAATAATCTAAATCTAATTTGCAATATATCCTAAAATATGGGTATACAAAGATCCGTTTCTCTACCAAAATTCATACATTTTTGGTTACAGTTTTTGAGCAAGGCTTAGTTACATTATAAATTATAACCCAATAACCCAACTGTTGGTTATTTTTCTTACCCCATAAATCCAACTGGTTGATACTTCAAAAACACACCTGCCCTGATATAAAGGGTCACACTATTTGTGTCCGTTACAGAAATATATCGGGGACATTTCGCCATGAAAAACACTTGTAAACAGAAATATATCCAAATCTTTGTTTGGGAGGACATTTATCAGAGGCGGTGAGCTCCCGCTAGGCTATACTATGCTATATCATTGCGTTGCACATGTTTGAAGCATGTTTAAAAAATAAAAACTGGGTTAACAAAAGTGGCTTTAAATGAACATTAATTACATGTTTTTCTTTATAGATTAGAAGAACATTTCATAAAATATTTAAAATATGAACATGCTACTTATGTAACTACGTTCCAACTGAGTGATTTTCTTCACTGGTATTTATCATGTTATAATTATTTCTAAAAATATTAGTTTTATTCTAATGGCTGCATAAATAAATAAGTAGAAATAAGAAATGAGGAAAGGGGGGGAAATAACAGAATCAAACGCAATAGTGACAATTGAACTTTCCCATATGGTATAATAGCCTGTTATTAGTAATTTATAATAGTATTAAAAATGAGTACGTAACTGCTTCATTACTTCTTCTAGTTCTTCCAGAGTATTTAAATCACTTTATACTCACCCAATTTTCTACTTTACAATTTTTTACATTTCCCAGACAAACCCACCCCTTATTAGTAGGGAATATTCGGCCATTCGTCACACTTCAGGGCAGGCGCCGACGCGCGGCGGGACAAAGGTGCGATATTTCACCGAGAGTTGACCACGGGGGACGGGGACGGGGCGACGACGATTTGTCTTGCGATTTTTGAGCGGTATTTGACGTAAATATGTGGGTTATGGTAGATATTCCTTACCTTCGATTAGAAAAACATATGTTTACATTGGCTCATTTATTGATGATACCTAAATGTAAATTGCACCCACGAATCACTGTCAAATGTTGGAAATGTTTGTTCATTTCTTGTACATCTTATTAAGAACTTGAATTAAGTATAGCGATATAACCGATGATTATCTCAAATCACGGATCTAGAAGGAGCCAGTCAAACAGTGTTCGCATAGCGGCCTTGGCAACGCATTTGCGGTCATAGGACTGCAGTCTTCAGATTGTAGGCTTGAGAATGCAATTGTCTATGGGTTTCAAATCTCACTTACCATAAGGTGGTCAGTGTGTTCGCCTTCTATATGTCATAAAAAAAAACAAATGCTTACGTCGGAAATAGAAATTTGTAAGACTTTTTCTTCTCAACACTTACAAGCTTACATACAGGATGTTGATTTAATATCTTCTAAGCAATTTTAGGTCACATATCGGTCACACAGACCTCAATATTTCATTAGGGGTAAGTGAGAAGGCGCCGGCGCAGCCGGGTGGAAGGGGTGAAATATTACGGACGCACCACTTTCGGCGAGATAAGCGGCGCGTGAGGACCCGAACACACGCGTAGATGGGCAGTAGCGTAAGTAGTAACTAGCCCCTAAAATCTTGGCTGTTATTCATTTAGTTGTAGGCACGTTGAAAATTATGTGCTTATGGAATTTACGTCAAATTTCAAATACAATGTCGAAAGGAAAAGGGGCTTTACTTCAGTTTAATACCTATAACTTTATATTCTTATTGAACAACAAGGACGACCTTTATTTAAAACTTTAACTTAACTTGTCATATCTCTAAACTTGTGAATTATATTGTAAACCTAAAGATCTTGCAATATTATGGTGTCTTATAGTAGACCTGTCTACCATGTTCTAATCGAGCTTAGACACGTTTTAGTATAGTTTCACTCATACAAAAAAGTACAGTATAATACATTATTATTTAAGCTACTGTTCTCTCGCTCCTACAGCCAGACTAGTGGCGGGTAATGCGCCGTAGTTTAGCGACTAATGCTCAAAACAGGCCGAGATTTAGTTGTCAGCATCCGAGCATGAAGTAGTGGGAGGGGATCTGCCAAGTTGCCACGAGAAACTAAAGGTTCAGTTACATGGGTAACTATTTTACACCATCTATTCACCTTTTTTTTACACTTTATCGTGTAAAGACCGCCCTCCAAGTTTATGTACAGTCACAACACAGGAACGTTAAACCAGTGGCTGCTCTTCATTGGAGCCAAGCTCCATTTTTCCCCGATTCGGGTTTGCGTTTGTCCGCATAATCCTCCCAAACTATTAACACCTAGTTATAGATAGATTAGAAAAAAAAATGAAAATCGGACATACGGCGCGGAATAATAACCGAAAAACTGTTTCAAATTTTAATGGGAAAAATGGGAAAATTTCCATTGTCTCTTTCAACTTTTCAACTGTCTCTTACTTTGAAGACGACTCTTGTGAGTAAAAATTAAAACTTAATAAAAATGCCCACAAACAGTTACTGTACGCGCAGGTGTTCTTGAGGGACCTCGCGGCTAAGCTAAGTGAGTGAGCGTTACAGAGATTTCGGAATTGATGGCAGCAAACCGCTTCGCTCAATTTAGACTTGTCCGGGAACGGCAAGTGCACCTCGTGTAAATTAGCCGAGTAATACATACTGGATACACGAGTGTACCCGACTAAACCAGATTTGCATTACCCGGCCAAAATACGAACAGTGGCAAGTGGGTCAACAATCCCGTGTTGTGACAGTACCTATAGTAAAGATTTTGAGCTTTTAACACGGTGGCTATCCAAACAATTGGGCAGTAATGTGGCAGTTGGATTTTTCTGCTTTATTATTGCGATTAATTTTATTTATTTTCCTTTCATCTTTCCTTTAATTTTCCATTCCTTTCATGAATAATAAAGGATTCACTATGCACTAATAAAGGATTTTTCGAAGTTCACCCCCTGAGGCGTTGAAAAAGTGGGAGTAGCGGGAAACTATTTCGGCGTCCTGTAGTAGAAATATATAGACAAAAAGTGTGCAAACAATGGAGTCGGGTTTTTCATTTTGATTTATATTTGCTCGTTTTTTAATCAACTTTTTAAGTAATTTCATGATTTGGTTTCTCCATACGAGGTGTCGTTTGTTTTTCACTTTGTATGGAAGAAGTAACTTTATGTGATTACTCAGACATCTGCTTTAAAAAAAACGGGCAAATAGTTTTAAACACTTCGCTGATTTCTAAGATTCTAATATCTAAGGTACCACTGAAAAACTTATGAAATAAAGCATGAAAGATTTTTCGTAAGAAGGACACAAGGAAATACACATGTACTTTATTTACTACAGAAAAATAAAAAGTAACTTCAGCGCACCCCATTAGTGATGAACACGAAATCACTCAGTTTAATTTTAGCGACAAGAGCGCTATTAAAGCTTCTTTAGTTGTCAATAAGGACCTTTATAAACACTGTCTATTATCTCTTTTAGCAGTCTCATTAGTCAAGTTTCACTAAAGATATCGTTAGTATGCCTTTTCATTATTGTGGCGTGTTTTCCGCCAATTACAGACAGAAAACGGTGCTGCTTGAAACAAAGATATGTAGTTATTAGTGACTATTCTAGGGTTTAATGACTGATTCAAAGCTATTTTTACAGATTGGTAGTTTTCTTTAGTACATCGAAGGGGCTGTCTGTGAAGAAGTCTGTGTAATTATAGCGATACCAACGTGTGCGAATGGTTATTAATTATTGTATAGCACTTATTATCCAGATATTAGGCTAAAAGTCTGTTCTATACCAAAAAATGCCATCATTAAATGAATAATGATAAATAAGACGTTATTAGTTTTATAATAAAACTAGTGACCCGCCAGCGGCTTCGCCCGCTGCAAATTTCCGACATTACCAGAGGTTTTTTTTTCTTTCATACAAACCTTGCCCTGACAATAACGAATACAACCGAAAAGGAATCAGCCAAATCGGTTCAGCCGTTCTCGAGTTTTAGTGAGACTAACGAACAGCAATTCATTTTTATATATATAGATATATCTGCGCAATAAGATAAAGATAAAAAATAAAAGTCATTTATTGTTTAGGTAGGCCGCACGGCCACTTTTACACGTCAAGAGTTTACCAGCGCTTCCCAAGAGGAGACCCCTGCTGAAAAGAAACGCCGAAAGAAACTCAGCAGTCAGTCATTTTTTAAACATATTTCATATTACAATGGTACTACTTAGTCTAGCATTATAATTATAAAGCTATAAATATTAAATTAAATATAATGACTAATAACATGTATAGTTCAGCAGGAAAACATGGCAAAAATCTTGGGAGAGAGATAAAGGGAGAAAAAAAAACACCTACTTGTGCATATAAGACGGTGCAAGAAAAATAGTCGGGCGATGGAAGGAAAGTACTTTAAATATTAATGTTAGCTCTAGTTTTTATTTGTTTTATGAATGCTTTGACGAAAAGTACGTGTCCTCTGCTGTCTACCTTTTTTCCATCCTGTATACATCATCGTCGATGGGTCTACGGGAAATCCGTAGCACGCTACGATTTGACAACATTGCTATGCGGTCTACGTCAGGCATTGCATAATTGTATTCTATATATGTATTCTATATAAATTTAACCAATACAGAAAGACAATAACAAAAATGAAAAAGGATTACATTGTCCCAAAAGACAAAGGAACTTTAAATAATTGATCGCAGGAAAAGCAAGTGCAAGTTTCATAATTAATGCAACACGACGTCCGACACGAAATGTGCTCCATTACTGGATAGAAATGTATTTTCCGTCAGAATGTGTAATTATTTGTGATTCGTTTGAAATAGCATTAAGTAATAGTGGGACAGTCGTGTATTTAGACTGAATTGAACGTGTTTCGTACCAATGCCTCAATAAATACACCTCGAAAATATAACAGTACAACTCCCGATTCGTCTCAAGCTGTTTGTAACTTTACGCATAGGTTTATAACGTTCTATTTGAAGTGTTCAGCATTTTGGAGTTATAAAATGTAATTTTGAAGACAGATTATTTATGAAAAGGAATAATAGCTTCATTGTCAGAGACATGTGATTGTAAAAGACAAAAGAAAGACGGGTAAATTATAGTGGAAGTGTTTGTTTGCGAAACGAATGAAAATATGGTTTGGAATAACTAGGTTTATAATAGGGTGGAAGGAAAATGTTTTTGATATTTGTGAAACTATTTTATTTGGTAGGTTGTTGAGGGTATAATACTACTTATTGAGTTAAAAGAACTGTTAATTGTTGTTATAATTGTAATGTAAATTAGAACTTTTTTATTAACATTTTATCATAACAATGTGAACAAAAATCTGGAAGATATTGAGTACCAGTAGTACGTCTGTTTTTTTATTATTAAAAACAATCTTATTTTTAAATATACCAAATAATTAACGAACGTAATAATGTATTCATCATCCGGCGTTCTAAAACTTCGGTATATTCACAGACGTACAAAATATTAAACGGACATTACTAAAACTGTCACCCTTCATTTTAAACTGTCAAAAAACCATGTGAACTGTTTCGATTGCTGGTTAAAAATTAACCCCATAACACTTGTCACGATAAAAACAAAAAGGAAACAACTCTAAATTAAATCATACTTTATTTTAATCATTATCATCAACGTAATAAGCTTTATTGTTCTTCTTTTGTTCTTACACTAACTGTTTTATGCTTTTAAATTTTGAAACTGTCTCTGGAAATCCAAGATGGGCGGTTACGGGGTGTTATTAAAAAGCGCCGCCTGCGCCGGTTCCCTTATTACTTATTTACAGATCCGATTGTCGTGTGTCGGCACTTGGCGTTTGGTGCAAGTAATAGCTAATGTATCGACACAGCTTTCATGACATAATCGCTTTATACGACCTACTGCTGGGCTCATTATGTAAGGATTATACGGGCGTAATAGCAAGCAAAAATAATGAGTTTTAGTGTAGAGGGACACAGTTATTTTTCCAGACTTCCCAAAATGAAGGGTACGTTTTTTTTTGAAACAGCACTCGTGGGCCTTTTGTGAGTCAATTCTTCTTCTTTAAACATATATACTATCTAGATAGGAAGCAAGGTTGAGAGGGATCTTTATTACTAAAAAAAAATCTTGTTTGAATATTTGCTGAAAAAAAACTACTTTACTTTTTAAATCACATTGTATTTTATTTCGACGGGGCCTTGTGAGGCTCCAGGGCTCCACGGAGCACACTTTGAGAATAGCTGGACTATAGCGTTTTCAATCCACGAATGCGCGCCCTACCACGTAAATTGACTCTGTAGGGACACTAGTCAATGTATATCAAAAAAGTAGTTTAGTGCGGCTTCAGGAGAACACTATATCTTAAATAGTTTTTCAAAAGGTTCCCTCACATCCTGTCCCTTGCGCCGCTTATTCCAGACGGAGTGCTCTTAAAACTCAACCCTTATTTTCCCATTTTGAGCACTTTAAGGGATTACAGTTCTGGCCTGCCGACGTCCAACTTGCGTTTCAGACTTACAAAGTTAACTAGGAATGGGGTGATTTATTTTAGAATTGTCAGAACCAATGTTTGGTCGGCTTTAATGCGTAGGTTGCGGGTGGTAGGACCTTGTGCGGGGTCCGTCCGGATCGCTACCACCATCTTATCCATTAACCTACCGCCAACCAGCAGTGTTCGCATTGTTGTGTTCCGGTTTGGGGATAAGACAGCCGGTGTAATGACTAGCATAGAGGCATTCCATCTTGGTCCTCAGGGTTGGCAGCGCATTTGCAGTCTTAGGCTTGCAGTCTTGTGAATGCGAATGTCTATGGGTCACAGTTTCCACTTACCATCAGGTGGCCTGTGTGCTCGTCAGCCTTCCCTATGCCATAAAAAACAAAAAAAAAAGGGTGCCAGAGAAGGTGGAAAAAATGATGCTTGTTTTTTATTTTATTTACAATAAGCACCTTTAAACAACGGACAGGTTTTGGGGTAGTATCCGCGGGAGTCTAAATTCAAGTTTGTAATAGGGGCATTGGTGATTTTAGCCGGTGTGAGCCCTCCATTCCCAGATCTCTGGAAGAAATTTTCACCTCTGCCCCGTTTTCTAAAAGTAATTAATTCATAATAGCAAACAAAAGCAAGGACTTTTGTATTTGGCCCTTCAGGCGGTACCAACGGTTTGTCTGGACGCCTGAGCCAAATATTTTATCTTATATTATTCTTACTAATGGACGTTTGCTACTCTATCACGCCAGAACGTCTGAACGTATCTGGATACAATTTGGCGCAGAGGCTTCTTTTTATCACGGAAAATTGGTCAGTTCCCAACTTCTATGCGGATAGAATCGCGTGCAAAGGCTAGTATTACATAAGTAACACATACTAATTACATCTGACTACACTTAGTAACTGTTACCTTCTAGTTAAAATTAAACTTCAATAACACGCAAAACGAATAAATCGTGTAAATAGTACTAGTACAGCGCATTTTACTTAGTATTTCTTAAAATTGACACATTTCTTCGACTTTCTCTGCAATGAAGTAGTTTATTACTTAAGCTATAATTATCATTTCAATAGCAAGTATTATATATTTCATTTAAACGTAAATAATGTCACCCACTTCTGGAGATTGGCTGACTATGGTAGGCAGTCACTGTCGATCAAAGACCCTAGCAATGCCACGGTTATGTTAAGGTTGCTGCATAATAGGGCCCGTTGTTTGATCAGGGGGATTATAATGACATAGGTATGCAGTTCAGTTTACGCTGAGAGAAGAGGACAGAGATATAACTGCTAATGCTCTGTCCTTTACGCTCGCCGTAAAATAAACTACAGTAGTTAACTAAAATTTGACACATTTCCTAGAGATTTAACTATTAGTTAGTTAACCTACTGATCAAACAACAGACCCTTAGTAATCATACTTTTTTAATCCAAGTTAAAAGAGCACATGTCATAGCGCTTAGCAAACACTGTAAAGGCGAGAATTTATCATAGTTTAGAAATACGAGAAAAAGCGAGTGGAGATTTGCGAGTGGTAGGACCTTGTGTAGGGTCCGTTCGGATCGCTACCACCATCTTATCCATTAACCTACCGCCAGACAGCAGTGTTTGCATTGTTGTGTTCCGGTTTGGGAATAAGACAGCCGGTGTAATGACTAACATAGAGGCATTCCATCTTAGTCCTCAGGGTTGCCAACACATTTACAGTCTTAGGCTTGCAGTCTTGTGAATGCGAATGTCTATGGGTCACAGTTTCCACTTACCACTTACGTTTAAAAAACGCATTTTGAAACATGCTGTATCTTATTGATCCAACGTCATAGCGCTATAAGACTATAGTTTATGTTTTTTTTATTGCCATCGACAGACTGGAAGTGGTTACCGCCACCTATGGACATTTGCAATGCCGCCGGTCTCGAACTTTAATGAGTTTAATGACAATAGTTATAAAAGAACGAAAGAAAGAAAGAAAGAAAGAAAGAAAGTTAGTTAGTTAGTTGACCAGTAGCGAAACTGTTTGGTTTTGATGATGGAGCTGCTCTTCCTTACTCCACATAGTCGATTTTGTTGTGTACTCATACGATATATTTGTTTATTTAGTTTCATAATATTTTTAAATTGTATGTATATTCAAATTGTAATAAAATATTAACCCTATATTAAAGAAAAGGACATCGTATAGTTATAAAATAATTCTAGAACATAAATAATTAATTAAAACCAACAACAAAAGCAAGAAGCACAGTGCTGAGCCAAAAGCGGCACTTTTAGCTGCAGCGGTATGTAGTACATTACTGAAAAAGCCGCCACAAAGGGAAAGTTGTCCGCGCATTGTTTATCGCGGCCGGCGGTTGCGGAAGGGTGTAATACTACTGGAAGAGAACTAATCTATTCATAAACGTGTAATAGCTAAAGTGTGCTTGAAATATGCTCTGTCCTTATCTGTCGTTACGTCTTTTGAATTTGACGGAAAGTGACATTGAATACTTTAAATAAAATGGTTTATAGTGCGTTTCATAGTAACAGGTTATAATGTATATGTCGGAGAATATCTATCTTATCTTCTATGTATATGATCATTGATGTGTGCTTGTTCCCTATACACTGTTTATGATGAAATTTTCCGGCAACTTCAAATTAGCCCAGCGAGATCCTGTGAAATTTGGCATTGTCGGATCATCAGTATTTTTTGGCTCTATAATGCTACCCGTGATTCCGGGCTGGTTGCTAATAGACCTATAAATAAAAAATAAATGGTGTTCGTTGGTAAGCGGGTTGAGAACGGGTGGACTGGTTTGGCATTTTTGGAAAAAACAGATAGACATGATAACTAACATTATATTGACGACATAATCAAAACAGCAGTTGGGTTTTTTTTTTAAATTAATTTATTGCTAATGGGTTTGCTCTTTAGTAACTCTTGCCCTTGGAGGACGAAGATTTTGTTGACGACGAAGCGAGCTCTCCCAGAAATTAAGACTCGTTTTATAGTTTTAGTAGATGTGAAAATCTTGCTATTTTTAAGCAAGGTAGATAAGAGCCGCTTCCAGTGACCCTAGGTCTTGCGCCGCGTGTTTCGGGCACGAGGTGTACGATAAATTGTGTGCTTTGTCCTCTTTCAGTCTGCTCGCGGTTTTTTGGAAATGGCCAGGTGTGGGAGTAATGCATTCAGTTGCACCCGCGGTAGATATGCGGGCACGTTATACTTGCATGATATTAGTTAAGAGAGGAAAATGTTTGCTGGTCGTGTTATTATTTTGTTTGGATAGCACACTTGGTATAAAAGAGTTTTGAAAGGAGAATGCCCATATAATGCCTGGAATGTACAGAGATAACCTATATGCCAAAAAACATGTTATAATTAAATATAAATATACTCATTAAATTGAAGTCTAATAATGATGGGAGTAATATGCACATTATTTATAGAGTTTTACTTGAATATTCATCGCTCAACCGATTTTATTTCGACCTTTTTACTCGTATCTGCAATATTTATATTATAAATGGCGTGAGACGTCACTTCCACAGATTATTAAGGTATGTCTAAGTCTCTTCCATATAAATAACACTATGATGCTAAGGTGCTGGTAGACGTTATACCTATATTGTTTTCGTTTAGTTTTAAATAATGAGCAGTGCTCAGCATTGCATTAATTGCAATATTAATGTTACGCAATTATCGCGTCATCAGTTTGTAAACATACTAAACGTCTTAATTCGTTTTGAAAGAGTTTGAGATGAAAATTGTCTTTGTCTATTTGCATAAAAATAACAGCGTTTCACCAACTTTTTGAGTAATAACTAAAAAAGTTTTCGGAACTTACAATTTCGTAGCATATCTTGGTGTATAATTGGTTCTTGTACACCTCAGGCATTTTTTTGTAGGAGAGATGGGCATTCCCCTTTGGGGCGCTGTTTGTTTTTTTAACTTTGTTTTGTTTAAGTTATTGGTTTCACGTGATATTTGATAAAAGTATTTTCCTTCCTAAGTAGCGAGGATGTAAAAAAACAGATAACTTTTTTAACAAAAAACTAGGAGTATCTCAGTTCTTCGTAATCTTTTTTTATGTATTTTCGCCGATTACTCGAAACTTTCGACTTTTTTTCGCTTGAATATCTATCGCTTAACTTTCCATAGACAAAAATCAGATAGAATCTGATAATGGAATTCTGGATATACGAGATAACTCTTCAAATATTATAGCGATTTGGGTGTTTTTTACAGTGGATTCAAGGGGATCTCTATTTTTACCCAAAAGCTACAGCGTCAAAAAATATTGTGATAATATTCATGACATTTACTTATGTACCTTTGGCTGGATTACAGAACACAATACCATCAAACGGATCACGTGATGGAGCCTAGACGGAGAAAAATTAAATATTGACGCGAGGCAAAACACGCAAGATAAATATCAAGATCCAGGATCTGGGATCAGCTCACAAGGGTTTCCAGAAATCCAGCGATAAATATTATGATATTGTGATCCGTCAATACACTACCCTACACGTCAATAAATTTCGTAATCCGAAAGTTTATATTGACGGATCACAATATGGATCTTGCGTGTATTCGCCTCGGTGAACTCCCATCTCTCGTTAAGCTTGTCAGTGAGGTTTAAAGTCGTGTCACAGTATTCTTGTAGTATAATAGCGATGTATCAAACAGCTCCGCAGGGATGCATTAATTATTATCCCGCCAGCCCCCGCCAGTTGATTACGGAGTTGAAATTCATAATAGTTGGACAGAAAATGTACTGCCATTTGTAACTGGTAAATTTATGATGTTATGTACGAGTAAATTGGACTGAATACTAACCCAAGTTCACGTATTCATCCCTTTCTGTCCATTTCAAATGTCATAATGATAGATAAGGACAGAGCATATTTCAAGCGCACTAACTATTGCGCGTTTATGAATAAGTGGGTAATTAAGCAAGGCATTACCAATCTCGAGTTGAATTCTAAGAGCCACTTGCACGGAAAGGATAAAACTAGATTTAAGATTGACAGAAATCCTCCATTTAGGCCATAAAATACTATCAATATTATCATCTAAGTATAGGTAAAGTTCTTTTATTAAAGCTAAGTAAATGCGTCCACCGGGGTTTGGGTAAGGTGAAGTGGGACTCACCAACTGAGAACGGAACGAATACCTACTAAAAACCCAGCGATTCTCCCTCCACGGCGCTGTTGGTGAGGGCGCAGGCTCTGCTGCAAACCCTGGATAATGGAACCTGTCGTAATAGAACATCAATTTTCAAAACTTTGATGTCCTAAAATTAGCAATTCTGCCACAGTAACTTTAATTCCCCGTCTCCTTTGCACTGTCTCCAAAATACTCCTCTAGAATGAGCGAGTGCTATCGAAAACTAGAGTAATAATAGTGCGAGAGTTCCTTGAAGGTGGTTCGCGTTTGCACTTGTTTCCCACTCGCTCTCATACGCTATTAAGAGCGAGTGACACACAAACCCGAAGCACCTAAGTTCTCACAGACTTCATCCCTCAGCGAGTGGGGAAGTAGGTACTTAAGGCTGGTTTTTAAACAATTTCCGAGCGCTTCGTCTCGGCTCGTTGCACTGTTAGCGTCCGACCATTTGAGGCCCTTGAGTTTGCTGGCCTTTATTGAACATTGTGAGTGGACTGTAGTTATTAGTTTAGTTTAGTTTATTTATTTGTCAATGTAATATTACAATATTAGTTGCATTGCATGTCAAAAAATACGAAATTACATTGAGATCGTCAAAACATAAATATTAATAATCAAAGAATAGAATACAATAATAATTCATAAATTAAAACAATAAAAGTTAAACATCTAATAATGGTCATTCGTCCGATGTCAAAATATGTACAATGAGTAATAAATGTCAACAATAGTACATTGTGCATCAAGGGTAGTATGAAGGGAATTACTAACGAGAGTGTTAGAAGCCCGACGCCGAAGGCGGAGGGCTTTTAATGACTCGAGTTAGTAATCCCCTTACTGCCTGTGATACACACAATGGTTTTCATCACATTTGCGAGGAAAAAAAACAAAGAGAAAACACTTAACTCTGCAAAATATAAAGAAATAACTTTTGACCAACGGGAACGTAAATAGAAACGATATTTTTTTTGTGACAGATAATAACTGCGTTTAGTTTCGACCTGGATTCGAGCCAGAAATAGCCAATTTGATAAAAATGTATAATTACCAGAATTAATGATAAATGTTGATATAAACTTGAAATAGGTATAAAAATAATGAAGTTTAATGAAGCGTATAGGTTTTGTGTAATGTAAGTTAGTCTATAGCTAATTTTTAAAGATGAAATTAGAAACCGATTTAATTTTTGGCTGAAAATTAAAACCTCCTTAGTCAGAAATGATGTACGAAAGAGTTGCAAATTTAAAAAAGAAAGTCATTACTCCCTAGGGATGACAAACTCGCCATAATTCCCGCGGGAACAATTTAGGCCATTGTCCTTCTGTATACAGGCATGGAATAACACCATTTACGAGCAAGTGTGATGAAAAATAATAAATTTACATTACATTATTTAAAATGCACTCAACTTCAATTCAATAGACTATTCAAGTAATTTTAGAAAACTCTCTATTATGAATAAAAACCAAAGTTAACATTTAAATTTTCAAATCCTCGCTATGAACGCTCTTAATATCATGGCGCTGGCCATAAAAGAAGTGTGACGTCACACGCAAGTAAACAATAAACAATTATTTCAAGGCATTATATACCTACCCTTATGATCTGTGGTTACTTGCGTTTGACGTTACCAGTAGGTAACCATGAGGTAACCACAGCTGCAAAACAACATATAGTGTTTCTGCCACAGATTAAATTTCAAAATAAATAAAAAATAAATCGTGTTATTACCAAAAAAATATACATCATTTAGTTTAAAATAAATAGAAATATGATGTTTTTCGCTATAACTGATAGGATGACCTTAATTTGCGGTATATTTTCAATGTTATCAAATAGCCTTTTTCAGTATCAACCACAGAGAAGACATGAATTTTAGACAGACGATGCATGGGTAGCAAATTTATGTTAGTGGTGTTGCCAACAGGCGTCTAGTAATTCCAAAGTGGGGTAGGCAGAGCGACAGAATTACCCACAACTCTACAAACTTGTTGATAATTCTGTAACCACAATTAGGCTAAGATGTTAAGAGCCATCTTATGTTGAAAATTTAATGCAAGAGTTTGTAATTGGCGAACCAAAGTGGTCTCGTCAGGACATAGTATAAAACAAAGTTGCTTACCGCGTGTGGGCCTCTACTAGAGGCATTTTGCGAACCTTACATACAGCTATATATTGTTTTTGTACATTTTATGGCCCGAAAATAAACTGCCAATGTTTAAAAAGAGATCTAAAACACTCACAAAGCTCGCACTCGACTGGCAAGCGGCCCGCTCGCGCGGTGCAAGCAGCGAGATGCACATCAATCTTTTACATCACAAAGAGCGCTCCTTCGCGGGATTTCAATAAAATGCGCCGCGCGGCTAGCACGCTGTACGAGCATATTTAGTAATTTGAGTATCATTTACTTTTATAATGAAAACCTTTGTTTCCTTATTTTTCATTCAAGACGTGATATTTTTTGGATATTGTAGGTCTGATGCACACGCTCATTTATTAAATTTTGGTATCCCCTTATTTACTATGTAATCAATGGTTATAATTACACTTCCTCTAAATTTATTTGCTATAATCATTCACTTGCCATTAAAAACGCTACCTGAGCTGGCAACAACTACTTACAACTTGCAGGGTCAGCTCTACTGTATAACATGCGACAGGATATTTAAAACTAAGTTTGGTCTAGCGAGCCACATTAGAGCTCACGCTAGGAAATAAATTGTATATTTAAGTATTTAATTATCGATTTTAAATTTAAAAAAAATTAGTCTGGTTAGTCGTCATCGAAATCGATGAGGAGGACTATATATATAAAAAACGCTATAAAGTTAATTTCCATAATCGTCAATTACGTCGTCGTTTAATATACAATTATACAGCATATTATTGTCTGAGTGTGTAAAAGTCGCCATGTGTTTTTGAGGATAGGAGTCTTTTATTTTTCTCTCTTAAGTATATAACTTTATTGAAACACAAACTTCTTCTTCACTGTATGTCCGAAATGGGCAAACTGTTGGAACTAATCTTTAGATTTTGACATGTAATAACAATTGTATAGTTTGACAATAAAGGCTTATCTTATCTTATCTTATCTTATATTATCTTATCTTATCTTCATTATTCCAAGTAACTATAGGAGTGCTAAAACTTTTTCATACAAATTTGATTTAGCATTTATTTGATGTACACTTTCGCCAAGATCCCATAATTCATTTGTAAAGATATTTTTTGATACTTCAACATACAACAACACAGCATTATTTTATTGAGGCAATGGTGTTGCAATATTGTTCATTTTAAATTGCTTCTAGATGCCACATTGTTGTTGCAAAAATATCGCTATGTGTCGAGAGTTTAATATCGGGTGCATCTTTGCTGTGTTTTTAAGGCGCTTGTTTATATGAGCGTCTTATAGCGACATTTTGTATTAGAAATTTTGAAATATTGGATTTAGCAAGTTGCGACTTTTGTACCATATGCTTATGAAAATAACATTTTTGCAGCCCTCAGCGACGGTTTTAATATTCGCCATGCTAGCAGCAAGTGCAGCGTTAGTTGCCAGTGACGAGCGCTCAATATCCCGTCGAATCACGTCACATAGCGACGATGAAAACCCCCCCCCATTATTCATATCCTTAAGGGTACTACATGCTCACTGTTACCCTATAAGCCCACGTCTGTCAGGCTTAAATATGTATAGAAATCTAGAAATCTTATGAGAAACTGAAATAATGAGTCTGTGTTCTAATATGATCAACTAACATGGCCAATATCGGTAGGCGAACTGTTATCACAGATTAGATAATACATTATTTTTTCTTCAGGACAACGATAACTTATTTTCTAATCTGTGGTATCGTGTTTATTTTACATGCAACGTCAAAAGATGGCGGATGTGTAATTTGTTCTAGTTTTTATTTTTGTGTATTTAGGTGTTCAAAGTTCTTTTTTGTTAGTGATTTGTACTTTTAATGCCTTTGTGTTGCACAGTGATAGAAGACTTGGACTTATTTCGTGTATTCTGGCATCTTACTTCTCGTTTCAAGTGGACTCGCAGTGGTACAGAGGTTAAAACTATCTTAGCCTCTGTCCTACATATCACCGTAACTGGTTTATTGTTTCGTTTTAAGCTAATGGCCTAGTAGCCAAAGCTTCAATAAAAAAATATATATTTTACATTGCCCAACTCATTTAGTACGAATTAAAAAAAAAAGCTTGCTCATTTAATCTTGCCACATTTTATTCCCCGTGTTACCACAAACTACAAAAAAGGCTGATTACTATTTCATGCTTCTCCTAACCGAAGGTTTAGTCCGAGCAGAATATAACCCGAATAGTAAATATCTGTAACATATGCTCCGCGGCGACTTTAACAGCTGGCGTTTCGACAATGAAGTGATTTCGTCAGTGTCAAGTATGTATAAGTATAAATCAATATAGCAATAAAATACAATCCAATCTTCTCTAGGAAGATTGGCGCAATGTTGTACGGTGATATGTAGGACAGAGGTCAAGATAGTTTTAACCTATGTACCCCTGCGAGTCCACTTGAAACGAGAAGAAAGGTGCCAGATACACGAATTAAGTCCAAGTCTTCTATTACTGTGCAACACAAAGGCATAAAAAGCACAAGTCACTATCAGAAAAAAACTTTGAACACCTAAATAGACAAAAATACAAAACTAAAACCAATTACACATCCGCCATCTTTTAACGTTGCAAATGGCCTCCCTGTAACATATGATCTCTGTATCACTTTATTCTGATGGTGTTGGTGTTGGTGGCATTGACAGATAGTCCAAACTATAGGCACCAAGAGAATGGTGTATGTGTTTTGGTGTTTAATTTTTATACCATGGCAATAAAACAACGGCAGCAGACCAAAACGACGCGGCTCTGAGCAGCCACGGACAGGGTGTAGCCACACTGGTGATTTTTCAACAACATTAACGCTTAACAGAAATATCGCAAAAAGATAAATCTTCTGTGAAATTTGCCTTGAACTAAATATGTGAAAAATCCAGATGAAAAGAGAAGTGCGCCTAATTTTAATGTATTATATTATTCTAGAAATAATATCCTTCTCTTTCTTACAACTCAAATCTAAAAAGTCCTCACAACATTTGACATGTCATCATTCTAGGGACCTATCGTGCACTAATTTTGCTGACTCATTATTTACTGACACATATATTTCACTTCCTGATCTTCTAAAATTATCTTTCTTCTTCTTTTTGTTAATGACGGTGCACGGCGGCGGTTTTGCACTGATTTCGCCAATCAAGTAAGTGAGTATATAATTAGTAAACCGACATAACAATTAGTTTTTCATTAATCAGGGATACCTACTGCAGTTTTCGACAGAAACTTTCGAAAGTGAAACTTTAACAAAGGCTTTTTTATAAACTGTTCAATTTTAAAAATGATTGCCCCCGTCATACAAACAAACCAACGTACAATTATTAAAGTATCCCTGACTACAGTGTTTTTAGCTACGATGAGTTCTGTAACCAGCCGTATTTAGTTATTTCAATCACTTACTATACTGGCATGCGAAGTATTTAAAAATAGGCAATTAATTATTTAAGTGTAGTTTTTATGTAAAGTTAAAGAGACAAGTGTAATACGAGTTTGTATGAGCTGTCACAGAACTCATCGTAGGTGAAAAACACTGTAGTATAAGATGTATTTTAATTTATTGGAGGTCGTTCGGTGACCTTCGGGGAGGGCTTTTTATTTTGATTCTGTTTACTAATTTACTCTCACTCACTTGACATTGATGAAATTATTGCGGAATATCACGGTGGACCGCCATTATGAACAAAGAAGGAGTATTTTATCGAACAGGAGCGGAGCGAGAGCGGGTCGCTAGTACCTTGATAGGTCTAAACTCAGTGTGGCCCAGCCTAGCCAGTGTCCCGGCGCGACACCTCTGAATTTCGACTCGCTACAAATTAAATCAATTACCCGGCTTTGTCCGCTAATGCCCCCATTTCTTCGCGAAGCCGACTTTTTATTTGCCTTTGTGCTGTGACAATGCCAATTTGGACTGTTTGCCCGGGATTGTGATAAATTTTAGACGTTAAATTGGGATGGAGGTTGAATTCGAGATATTTAGGTTAATTAGGGAGTCTCAGTATAACTTAGGTACGGCTTTAAACAAAAACTGGGCTACTAAATGACCGCTTAACTTGATTTTGTATTTTTTTTGTTTAATTAAAAAATATTTATTTAAACGTGCGGAGTCATAATAATAATTGAATTATTTCAACTAATAAATAAAACATGTTTTGCTTTATCATGACATTGACATGCCAGTCGCATTTGTGATTTATTGAGGTACAATAATGGCACTTGTAAACTATTATACTATACTATATTAAAAAATGGACTATAGATAAACATTGTTAGCAGCCCAGAGGCTCTGTTCAGCTCGGTAAAACAACATTGCTTTGATAACGTTACTATAGCTCTTATTTACTTGACAGTAATGGCGACTGAGTTAAAAGTAATACGACAACACATCAAAAGCAATATTTATTACCGTGTTGAATAGAAATAAATCAACAGAAATAGAAATAACAATAGAAATAAACATTAGCAAAAAATACAAAATATCCATGGGTACCTACTCCCAGCTCAGAACTCGCTTTGTCATATTATGTTCAGTTGGTCAGTGTGCTGGTTTACTTGCCCTATTCACACGAAGACTTAAATTATCCCAAAAGAAAAAAAAAACTAGCCCCAGAAACAAGCCACTTCTTGTGAAAGCAAAAAACTCAATTACCAAGTACTTTATTTTGATTGGTCAGGACAGAAGTGAATTTTCTCATTCAAATTTCCAGCAACAATGCCCGTAAAACTAAATCCAAACATTTTTAACTTTGACTCCTAAACGAAACGTTCCAAATAAAATGGAGGGCTTCCGAAAAAAAACAAAAACAAAGCATCAATTGTGACGCGACGTGACAGATGCCGTTTCCCGCGAAAAAAGAAAATGAAATCAATAGAACGGCTGTTTGCCTTCATTCCGCGGCCTAACTTAGATGGAGAGGCGATTAAAAAGTTTAATAACTTCGCAATCGAGTTTACTGTGGCCTAGTTTTTTAAGAAAAAATTGCGTTGGCCCGGTACAAAAGAAATCCGAACGGGGTAAAAACAGACTTGTAGAAAAAATGGTCAACTGGGAAAAGCGATAACAAAATGTTTGGTCTGCAAAACTAAATTCAATTTAGTGCTTCGGTAAAACTGTAACAAAAGATTAATAACTTTTTTTGCGTTTTGTTTACATAATGCAAAATTTCTGCCTTTAGCTTCTACACAGCACATGAATTCCTAGGTATTTGACCGTTGAGCGTCGACCATACCCGACGCTTGCCGAGAATGCCCGAGCATTCCCGACCGGGCAGTTGCCGGCTGAAGAAACCGCAACTACGCCCGTTAAACAATTCTGAC
Source organism: Acleris sparsana (assembly GCA_923062465.1). Lineage (NCBI taxonomy): Eukaryota > Metazoa > Arthropoda > Insecta > Lepidoptera > Tortricidae > Acleris > Acleris sparsana. Next base: position 4,976,542 of record OV281288.1, read on the forward strand.
CGGCCGGAGCAAAAAGCACGAAAGCCGCCAGTGTAATAAATGTCTGTACCATTAAATATTACAGTTGGGGTATTGGAGTATCAAGGTCTAACTTTGTACCGCCTCGATTCGGAGAAAATAGGCTCAGATAATTTCGTATAGTAATTGATTACAGTCAGAAATCATGCCGAAATCCCGCCTTTAGGGCGCTCATGCATACCTCTTATTATGTAGGTATGGCAGTGGAGTACGAGTAGTACGAGTACCTACCTTAGTAGAATTAGGCATTATCCATGAGAATGTTTCATTACGGTCTGGTAACCATAATAAACCCGTCAAGTTCGAGTCGCACTCGCAGGGTTCCGTACCGCCACAAAGTTCGTATTAATGTACTATCGAACCAACGGAACCCTGACCCACCATGGAACCTTGTCACAATGATTGACGTACGATTGTCGTATAGCTTCGTATGACAGTCCTAACGTCAATAACTGTGACAAGGTTCTATGGTGGGTCAGGGTTCCGTTGGTTCGATAGTACATACTATGTTTCGATTTGAATTAATTTCGAATTCAATCAGTGCGCGCCTAACTTACTCTTGACCATTATAGTATTTGTTGTATTTCTTTAGGGTTTTGTACTACTCGTATTATCATACCAAATTTGACGCTTGTACGTTTAACCGCTTTAACGATACAACAAAAAAAATATGTATGTAAACTTACTATAGCACAAAAAAAAATACAAGTAAGGTACAGTCGAGTTCATAAATATGTATACACTTTAGTACGTTGTATATTTAATAGCATGTTTAAACTGCCATACATGGATTGTAACAGCGAATAATGTGACAAGGTACTAAGGTGTATACATATTTATGAACTCAACTCTATATAAACTTAAATAACGTGTACAGTCGAGTTCACAAATATGTGAACACTTTAGTACTTTGTCTATTCAATGACATGTTTAAACTGCCATATATGAACTATCGCAGCGATTAAAGTGATAAGGTACTAAAGTGTACACATATTTATGAACACGACTGTACAATGGCGAACGTATCCCTTTCGGGGATCCGCTATATATTACGGTTTAAAAGATACAGGTTCTTTAAAGTTAAAATGGACGGACGGACGGACGGACGGACGGAAGGACGGAAGGACAGCGTCGACATAATAATATGGGCTCGGTAGTTCGCCCTTCAGGTACGGAACCCTAACAACCATGGTAAATTATGTAGAAAATCTTTATTACTTAGGTACATGCCTATTTACTTATATCTGTTGTCAAAAGCAATGAAAACGGGTCTCTTTGTTTTGAATTACCATAGATAGTGACCCGTTTTCAATGCTCCTGAATGTATTTATGATTAGGCTTATTTCTTGTTTGGAAACTGTACACCGCAGTGTTGCCGGCTTCACTCCACTTAGTCGTGTAGTAAATTTTACTTTTGCGGTCTGTTAGTAGCGCACTCAGACCGCAAAATACAACTAAGAGGGAATTTAAACGTTATTTCCCCGTTCTCAATGGTATTATGGCGTCCGTTCCGAAGCTTTGCCAAACATTCATGTTTCAGATAGCTTTTAGTTGATTCGAAATGCACAAACACACGGACAGAATTTATTTAATATTATTTGATGCCATACAAATAACTTTAAAATAGTTATAAAAAGTAACTTGTGTATTAGCTGACAAAAGTAGCAGAAATAGTATTAAAACACAGTATGATTTGATTTGTTTGCTTGCTTGCTTTTGAAAAAAATAACTAAAGATTAGCATTCTATAAACAAAAATATTGTTTCCCTAATTAATACTAAAATAATGGTCACCTTAGATTTTCATGTTAATATCTTTTTGAAAATCAACCGATCACACGAGTAAGAAATTGATTATGTAGGGTGACCATGATCCTGAATAAAAATATTTTTTATAATGTTTATTTCAACAAAAACCAAGTAAATGTCATAACGCTTTTAAATCTATTAGACACGTTGTTCCGTGGTGAGTTTTAGTTGGTTGTTACACGACCCGGGCAGTCGCCCTGTATAGATAGGTACTTAATAATATACATTTTCTACAATACGTATTTAGAACATTTATTCAGGTCTTCAAAGAGAAGCAATTCGAGGCACGAAATCGCCCTAAAAACAATAACAAGGTAAAGATAGGGCAAAGATTACACAGAAAAAAACCTATAATTTATCCAACTGACATTCTTATTCAGATATAAATAACTTAGCGTCATCAATTCAGCATAATGTCATTAATCTGGTGAATCCAATACAGTTGGCAGATAACATCTCGGAAGGCAGGAGGCAAGGAGGCAAGGACGCGGCGCCGACGGGTCTAGTCTCCATCTAGCCGCATTAGTGACTTTACTGGACTGGAACAGCTTTTATTACTTGTTTGTGGAGTTTGATAAAGGTTTAAGACTTTTAAGTAGTTTCTTAGTAGGAAAATAACAGAGGCGAAAGATGCGGTCAAACAGGTCCTGACACTGAAATGGAAATGGTCAGGACATATTCAGAGATCTATGGATGAAAGATGGTCACAAATAATCACAAAGTGGAAAGTTATGGACCAGACAGGCAAGGGATAGAGCTGCCTGGAACGGTTTGGAGGAGGCTTTTACGGCAAAAGGCGGCCCTTACATCTAACAATACTAATCTGCTACATAAGTACAAAACTAACATTACTACATACATACATACATACATAAAATCACGCCCGTTTCCCAGAGGGGTAGGCAGAGACGACTTCTTTCCACCTGCTACGATCCTGACAAATGTCTTTCGCTTCTTCCACATTCATACATCGAGTCATGCACGCACGTCGGTTTCGGGTACTTAAGATTCGGCCCTTTTCCAGTATTTCTCCGATTTGATTCGAAAAAGTACGCCTAGGGCGGCCTCTTCCAACCCTTCCACTCACTTTCGCTCTGTATATCTCTTTCATTTATATAACATTACTAACAAATAGATATCTAAGTACACAATATAAAATAATGGATAAAACTATATGTAAGGGATAAAATAAAGCTAATAAAAAAAAAAAAAAGTAGTTTCTTATGACTTTGGTTGAGCAGTAAAATGTGCTTGATAGGACAGTACAAACACCAGACACGTACAAAGACCAGAATAATTATTAGACTGTTGTGTACATTGTGCGAGTAGAAAAAGCCCATTTCATTTGAAAAGCAGTGTTTCAAGGGCAAGGCTGAAATTGATATAATTTTAATTGAACATTTAAATTAGAGATAGAAGGGTATTTTGTTTAAGTATTAAAAGGCACTTATTCTCTTAAAAAGTAATTTAACTCAGCGATCTCGCCCCCTCCAAACATGGACATCTCAAAAATCCATCGGCAACCTAGTTAATTAACTTCTGAAAGCCTCCTTTTATCTGGCTCTGGAACTTTCGATTCGTCCAATTCATCAAGCCGTCACATTTTTAGATTAGCAGCTGTGTAAAAGGTCTTTTATCCCCTGATTACGAACCCAAATTATCCGGCAGCAGGGGCAGTAACGCACCTTATTGGATTAACAACGACTTTGATCTCCTCCGACGCTCTCAGACGTTTAAGGTAATAAAAAGTACGTAATTCTTTAAAGTCTTGTTAGTGAAGAGAGTGGAATTTTTCCCAAGTGGGTGTATATTGGGAGTTGAAGTAAACGAGTTTCCTGAATATTGAAGCTCGTTAGAAGTATTTGGAGTGCTTTTTTGTACATTTTGTGAGTTTAAATTATGATGTCGTGTCCAGATAGAGAGGAAATTAATTAGCAACACATTTTATGTATCTTTAATTATAATTTCTTACTTTAATTAATTTCCGTTTACAGATATTAAAATCATTTAAATAATATCTGTAAACGTAAATTTATGAACAACACAAAATGAGTAAAACAAAACAACACACACAAATTCACCTAGTCCCAAACTAACCTCTAGGTTTGTACTATGGGTACTAGACAACCATAAATAAAAAAAGGAAACAACGGGCTCCTCAGAGATATACACAGAAAACATCCAAGACTTAAAAAGAAATACTCGCGCTCATAAAACAAATAATTGCCCTTACCAGGATTTAACCCGGGACCGCTAGCTTCTTGGCTTGGCTAACGTGTCTTCAATTACCTTTTACCAATTGCTAGACTTAAGTAGTAGTGGGTGGGGCACAAAGCTTTCGGAGCAGATGGCCGATGTGGTCGAAGAGTTTTCAGGTGGCATCAGCATACCGGAAGACGCAGACTAGGCTTAGGTAGTGGGAATCCGATGGATGCAAGCGACACAGGACCAGTTCTTGTGGTATGTTTGTATATACAGGGGCCTCTGACCTTGGGGCTTTGAATGCATGAATCGTTTCTACTTTTGAAACTGAACTTCTTTTTAAACGACTTCAAAAAAGGAGGAGTTTCTCAATACGACCGTATATTTTTTTATGTGTGTCTGCGGATACTTCGTCGTTTATGAACCGATTTTGATGTTTTTTTTTGTCTGGAAGGGTATATCCCAAGGATATACCATGATAAGGAAACCATGATCTGACGAGGAGATCAATGAGGAATTGAGGGAACTCCTAAAATATTGTAGGCAAACTTATAGCGATTTTAGTATTTTTAGTAACAAGTCCAGCATTTGCATTCAGAAAGTATCATTTGCTGAAGCGGAACTGATGATGAAGACCACAGATGGCCACCGGAACTCCTCAACGGTACCGGTTTCAAGGCTGGCGATAAGATATCTCGATTAAGATAGTTTAGCGACTACAACGAAGAAAATTTAATTGTTTAAAAATGACTTAATATGTTAGTCCAACTTAACTAAGTCGGCGACTATAGGCACCTATCATTTTAATAGTAATTAAAATTTGCGTTTTTGAAGGCGGTTTTGTTGTTTTTTAATCTGTAATTCTTTAAAAATATGTTCAACATGTTTTTTTTTTCATACAAGTTACATGTAATTTTCAATGTACGCGATCCAATTCTCCATTTTCCGTTAGCCCTCGTACCAAGGAAGTGTCGCCCCCGTACCATGAAATAGTGATTATATGGCCATGACTTAATACACTGATTTTACACTTAGACAGAAACATTAATTAGTTATTTAAACTTTTTAAATGTTGCAGAGCAAAAGTAGTTCAGTTTAGCGATTTGAGTCGATCGTTGTATTTAAAGCCCCCACGGTCAGAGGTACCCTGTATGTATGTTAACACTTTATGGTACTAAAACAATTCCATTACTTACACATATATTAAAGTTAAAGAAATAAAGGTAGTATAAAGATGGTTAACCTTTGGAGAGTCCTAAAGTCCAGCAATGAAAGTCTTTCAGCTGAAATGATGAGGATGAGAAATCTAAAATTAGAGAAAATTGCTTCGCATTACACCCATTATCCTTCCTAATTCACGCTAATCAGCCCAATCCTGGTGCATCGCGTTGCACATGGCGTTGTTTGTTCGACGCGCCCGCATCGCGCCGCCCACGCATCGCAACCGCGATCTAAACTGCGAACAAACAGACCAATAGCCCGGCGTTAGATCGGCGGATAACGAATCGAATTACGCTCTTTGTGGATTACGTTCCTAGAATATGAGGGACAGACAGTGCTGCAAGTATTTTAAATCTTGCTCAATTTTAAACCAATGGTTATTTATTCGTTTAAGGTACCGTCGGTCTGCCATACTGGCTGAAAATCAGCGGTGCAAGTGTTTTACACCTCAGCATTATGCTGAGCCAGTGTCCGATTCACTGCTGTTTCCTGTTTTAAACTTTTTCTTGTGTGATATTAATAATGGTGTTCCAGATGCTGTGTGCTTAAGAGTCGTGGTATCATACAAATATTGTTCTGCTTTTTTTTTACACAATGAGGCATTAAAAATTATTACGTATACGTTCGGGAGGTACCCGAGCATCTTGGACTATACTAGTGAATGCACTCCAGTGGACAGTGAGGGTATTAGCTTGTGGAGTTGTGTGGATATGGGTCACTCCGTCACGAATAAATTATGCTAAACTGTTGATGCTCGCCTGATATTCGCGAGGATCGATTTGCCTACATTTGCCACGTGCAAATTCTTAACACGACATAACTGAATACATCCATGTTCTCAATATAAGGGTAGGTACGAACATTATTTGAAGCTGTGATTACCGATATTACCGATAAACAACTGTTTTTTGGTAAGTCATTCATATCCCGAAACAATACACCAAAGTTCCACAGAACGGCTCTTCACAGCACGCAATCCGCTCCGTTCTAAAACCTGATCTACTAGGGCTTGTATGCAAACGATGGTTTTTGCTAATCAGGCATCTAACGGTTCTGCATTATGCTGCCCTGAATTATTGCCCGTGCATGCAAATGGGCTCTAATCTAAATGCAAATCTGCATCTACACGGTAATTACGATCAAGATACGCCGCGGCTTCTGCAGTCGTGACACCACTATCAAAACTACTGGCTGACTGAGATATTACAAATGCATTTAAATTGCGAGCGGACGTGCTGGGCTTTATGGTGGCTAGTTGAAAATGAAAATTCATAGTTTGGGAACAGCCCACGCGGGCGCAGAATATGTAATTGTACAGAGGGTCTAGTCACGGTGCATAGTGCTAAGTGAGCGATGGTCGACAAAATTTAAACAAAGTCAAAGTCAAAGTGGTTTATTTTTCAATTTAGGCATAATATAATGCACCTATGAATGTTAAAAAGCATTACCACCGGTTCTAAATAATATCATAAAACTTCCGTGGGACGATATATTAATAGATATCACAACGGTTACTCACTTAATAATGTCAAGTATCGCATTATCTCTTTAATAAATTGACAAAATGTATAGGTTTGACGTAAGCTGATGACATATTGCGTAAATTGCTTATGTCAACTCCATACATTTTGAGTCGTGTAGTATGTAAATCCCCAGTTATTTAGATAAAGGATTAGTTTAAATACTTTAGTGATGTATGAAGCCTGTGAGACAATTAGTTTGCAGCTTAGTTACAACTTTAACATAACAGTTCAGCAAACTATCTCGCTATCTAAGTTACCTTGCTTGCAATGGCAGCTCCACTAAATATGAAACAGAGTTTAGATACCACAATAACTCAATATAGGACGTCAATAATAATTTTCTACATTTATTGTAGAACACAACAAAAAAAAAACTCACAGTCTTAGCCAGTTTCAAAATGTTGTGTATTTATTTATTTAATTTTGTTTTCAACGTTAATCGGGGCTATCTTAGATGATTTTCAGTAGGTTTAAACAATTTAGCCGCCTGTATCTTAAGAACCAATCGAGTTTTGTCGTGATGGTTTTTATTTTAACTTCGTTGTACGTGCTTTCATATAAGAAAAATTACACTTTTTGAGTTTGATAAACGGCCCCCAAACCTAAAAATGGTCAGTGTACGTTTTGTATTTTTTAAGAGCTGTCCTATGATACCTTACTCGATGTTATAAAGTAAAAATAATTATTTTACGATTGCTTTAGGAACAAAGGTTTCCGAGCGTTATTTTCAAGATTTTACTTTACATCTTGTATTGCGTAAATTACAACTTTGAAGAGTCTTTGTGTAAAACCACGAACAGACTGAGTTTGACATCGGAACCCAAAAAATTAAAAGGTGTCCTGTGCTAATCTTGGTCACAGACTTAGTGTCGAATTTAATAAAATTCGTTAAACCAATACTTAACGTAATCAAATGAAAAGCCTCCAAACATCCTTACAAAGTTTGATGGGACTTAATAAGTAGGCCAGTGGCACTTTTACACGTCAAAAATCTACCAGAGCTTCCCAAGCAGACCACTCTGGTGAGAAGACGCGCCGCAAGAACCTCAGCAGTCACTCATTCTTTAACATATTACCATCTTGTCTTGTTCAGCCTATAGCCACCCAATGCTGAGTGTAGGCATCCTGCATTGCTCGCCACTCATCTCGGTCCAGTGCTCTTCTCATCCAGCACCTTCCCGCCACCTTGACCAGGTCGTCGGTCCACCTCATTCCCTGTCTGCCAATGATAGTTCTTAATCCAGCATTATAATAGATATAAAATGCGTCATGCGTATCAAAGCATAAAAAGTCAAACTAATTAACAAGAGCAAATAATAATCGAAACACACACACGAAACATTACCAGAATGTTATTGTAAACTATACTCAAAACTTTCATAAGAAATAAAACACTCTTCAGTATGCACAAGGAGTCTTTTTTAAATTTTAAAAAGGTACTGAGTATTTATGTTTGAAGCGCACTAGGAAAATATGGCCGAGGCTTTCCCGTCGGAAACTTCAGTACCTACTTCTTTATTTAGGAAGGTTTCTTTGTTAAGTCTAGAGCGGTAAGACGCCCGTACTTTACGGGAATGAAACCATGCATTCTAAAGCTTAGTAGCGCTCTAAAAAGTTGAACCTACGGCTTAAAATAGATTTTAGCGCAGTGTACTGTTTCAAGAGCGTTATAATTAAGACTTGCTTACATACCTTCACGCCTGTAATCCCAGAGTCAGACTGGGGTGGGGAGATCCACAGAATCACCAACAACTTTCAAAACTTGTTGATAATTAATGTTTAGCAGCGTACCTATTAAAGTCAGGTTTCAAGGTCATCGCCTAGCAGTACTACACTCCTTTATTTCTTTAGTCGCCTCTTACGACATCCATGGGAAGACATGGAGCGCTATTCTAACCCGGCAACCACACGGGAATAAACTTAATTTATAATAATATTAATATGCATGGTAATATGTACATAATATGGAAAAACATCTGGGCTACTATCTGCTGCACTCAGAGACGTCAATTAAATTTAACGCTTGTTTAGTGACGTGTTATCTTATTCTATTGCTATAGCAAAGAAAGTGACAGCAGCTACTTTAATCAAGCATTAAATTAAATTGACGTCTCTGAGTGCGGCAGTATGCCATTGTGACTTGTGACGTAACGTAACCCTTTTGGATTGTTTAAGATTTGATTTATTGCGTCACTTTGGTATGACAGAAATCTATTTGGATGACTTAATGCTAGAATAGTACAAGAGAAACACACGCCAAAAATGTTCAAGGATCAAAAATATCCCTATATCGCAAAATTCATATGTGGGGATACTTTTGGTCCCCAAAACGTCAAAACATTTTTGATGTGTGTAACTAAAATATTAAATATAATATATTACTCTGTGCCCGCGATTTCATCCATGTGAATCTCGTTTACGAAACTGTTCAGGGATTGAACCAATTATCGCTTTTTTAGGAGTAGGGTAAATTATTTATACTTTTCAATGCCTGCAAATGTTTCTGAGATTATTCTCAACCATTTCTAGAGAATATTTCCAATCTTCTGGGAATGTCCTGCCACTTGTACATAGCTAAGCTAGTCAAAATGAATCGTTCCCACGTCAGCTCCACGTGGCTTTTTACAAAGACCTTATAGCCTTCGCAATTAGGTTTAAAATAACTCTGTTTCTGGGCCATACGGACTTGTCGCGTCTCACTTCGCACGTCTAATTCGAGTAATTTTCGAGACCAACGGCCGGGAAAATATGGCGCGATGGCGCAGGCTTATAATTTTACAGGATATTGGTGTCTGCGGAGTGTGCACAATACCGGGCTGATTAGATTGTTATTTAGTTTCACAAGTAAAATATGGGTTGTCAGCGACTTTGTTACCCGTTAACAAGTTGATTTTTGCCTGTTCCCTGTATTTAAATCACGGATAGACTTAGATAGCTAACTTTAGGCCTAAAATTATACATTTTGTAGGTGGCGAACATCAAAATTTACCCAAGTTAACCAAATCTATACACAGTTTGAATATAGAGAATTGATTGGAGGAGAAAACTTTTGCACGAAGAACTGTTGCTGCTGGTTTCTTTTCTGTGAGTATATTCTTTCATTTGTATATTGTATATTTCATATGTATTTTAATAAACATTTACTCACTTAGCTTAAAGCGTTACAAAGTCACTGTGTCCAAATATTCGCCAACTTATTTGACACTAGTAGGATTCATTCGAAATGGCTGAACAATAATTACAGCAAATAACGGCACCTGTTTCCACTCCCTTTATCACGTGGGCACTCAATTAGTCCGTTTCCGCGCTCCGGCAGCGTTGTGTCCCAATCAACCTCAACAGGGTCGCACGACACTCGATCGCTTCCGCCATTATAATTCGGACAGCCGCAGCATTCCAAATTCGAACATGACACCGTTGGTCGTAAGGGATGGGACATATCGTGCCACAGAGTCTATACATTATTGTTTTTGTTCTTAATGTAATGCACCCGGGCCACAAGCAAGGACAATTTTAGTGTCGTCACCTTTAAGAATTACTTGGTCCTATAATTACCTATTTGTAGTGACTGCTGTTTTGTTTTAAATCAATATCTTTTTTTGGAGTAGGTATGCAATAAATAAATAAATAAAAAATATTGCACAAACTAACCTAGTCCCAAACTAAGTTCTATCTAGGCTTGTACTGTGTGTACATGGACTTTAGCTATACACCTCCCTTTGCTACACTGTCTTTATCACTTTATAAAATTAAATCCAAAAGAACTCTTTTATTGGATAGCTGCTAGAAAAAAAGAAAGAGAGCGCGTCTTTTGTTTTTATTTAGAAAACAAACAGAGTCAAAACGGAATATGCGTTCAACAACTCAACAAATCCGCCTTGTTAGTAGAAGAATAGAAAAGAGAGAACGACTTCATGTGGTAGCGGTCACTCAATATTAGCAAACATGTAGATGTGTTGTAACTCTCATATAATACCTAATTATTGAAGCGTTCATCGGCTATACGTCAATGCATGCGGCACGCTATGCATGCGGCATCACGCCTCACTATGCGTCGCGTCGCCCTTGGCAACAGCTCGATGCGCATTCGCTTAAATTGGAGTCGAGCGTGATGACGTCACGTGACGTCACTGCTTCGTTATTCATGACTGACTGACTGACTCACTGACTCGTGCGAGGCACGCGGCAAAAAGCGCCACGGGACGTCTGTTCTTTGTTCTACGCGAGTCATTTGTGTATTGTGAGAAATAATTATGGTGTGTAGAAGTCAGTCAACTGTTTGTAAAGAAAAAAGGATTTTGTTTTTATGTAGTTGAGATGATTATAGTGTATGGAAATAATTTTTTATGCTACAAAATAGGTACCTATAATAAATATTTTTATTTATATCTTTACCAAGGCGGAGCCCGGGAGCCATGGATTTAGGAATGTGATGGAGCGCCAGCCGACGATTGTCAGTTATAACTATAACAATTTGAAAATAATAAAGATTTCGTTTGTAGTATAAAAATCCGTTTCCGTTATTGTGAATCGGATGTGTCCGTTTTCCTTGCAAAGGTGTGCATAAAAACGGACTAAGTGCTATGTGTAATTTGCGCTCTGAACCATGAATAATATAGTGATAGTTAGTTTGAATTTATCGGTGCTTAGATGATTTATTTTATACGAGTATAATATTATGGAAAATATAAGAGTCAGGAACTTTGGAACGCAAAGCGTATTCATGTCTGCAATGCAATTCTTAAAAGTCTCATTCACTTAAAAGCAAAACAATTTGATTCTACCCAAGGTATTACGTCAACACATAAAAACCGTGACTACACCGATTTTAGTGACGATTAAAAAGCAAAATATAAAGCAAACAGTTTGCAGTTTTCTTATTTATAGCTATTACCCGCGACTCTGTCTACGAAGAAGTCGTTTATCGCTACTCGCGGTAAAAAAACCCTATGTCCTTTCTCTGGGTTTAATTTAATCCGTGAAGCAGTTGAGCCGTGAAAGCGTTAGAGACAGACAGAGTTATTTTTCGCATTTATCATATTGGCGTGGATGGATTTTAGTAAATAAAATGATTCTTTTGTTGAGAAAACTGATATAATCCAATCCAATAAACGGCATACCAATTCTCACGTCACAGCAAATCGAGATATGATAAATAATCTAACATATTACTTGGTTGACAGCTTATCTCAGTGTCTTCATAACTGAATATGAATTCAACGACACAATAACTGAATATGAATTCCCCACGGATCCAATCTCCCGACAGACCTGTCGATCCGCCATTTTTCCGCTCCGCCTATTTAATTGTACAGTCAAAGGCCGAACCCGGACGGAAATGTCGCGTACCGGAGAAAGAAATTCCGTAATTACTCGGAGTTGATGTTTTACTCGTTTTAATCAACGATTGATTATTTTTTGCCGTATTTTAATGGAAATGGTGATTGTTTAAGACTTTAACAATTGAAATGTTATTTCTGATGATTAAAATTGTATTTTTATTACAGTTGAGCTGAATAAGTCTGTATTTAATAGCTACAAAATTAACCTGTGTCAGGACCTTTTGCAGAGTTCTACCAAAATGTTACCACATTAATAAGAAGCCAGGTAAAAGACTAGAGTTGTTAATCTCTTAATATCGGCTTCCTGTTGATTGGTAGATCGAGTGAGACATATCGACGGTTCTGTGACTCAACCTCGTATATTGAAAATGGCCAGTATAAACTGACACGCACTAAGTATGCACTCGGGTACTTAGTGAGTGTCAGTTTATACTGGACATTATTCTATATACGAGGTTGAGTCACAGAACCGTCGATATGATGTAGATCAATTTGTATTAGATTTATTTATTCATGCTGCAAAATCTGGACGGATTTGGATGGAATGGAGATAGCTTATAGGTACTCGTAAGTGTAGAGTAACACATATACCTTTACTCCTGGAGAATTTAAAAGTTTGGAAAAAAGGCTTGTAGTACTGTTAGGCGATGGGCTTGCAACCTGCCACTAATACACTGGTAAACATCTTAGCCTAATTGTGCAAAATGTGGTTACAGTATTATAACCAAGTTTTTAGTGTTGTTGGAAATTCTGTAGCTCTGCTTACCCCTCTGGCAATAAATTAATGAATGAATGAACGAATGAATGAATGGATGATATTTATTTTCCAAAGTAAGTCACAGTAGGTATATGTATATGTATATGTAAGTATAGCATGTTATGTCAAAGTACAAGAAATGAAATTGGATTGGAAGACGTGATTTTATGTATGTATGTAATTTAAAAAGCACGTGAGCATAACGATACTCGTAGTCTACGCGGACGAAGTCCCCACTAAGCCACACACTCATTGAGATTGGAACGTGTTCTAAAAAGGTTTCTTTGGCATTTAGCATTCAGTGATGGTGCGATGGGCAAGAAATTAGTTTCGTACAAACTAAGACTGCAGCACTTCAAGATGGAATCCCTGGCTAAGCGAAGAAACACACTCGACGCAATGTTTCTATTCAAAATTGTCAGAAATAAAATTGAATGTCCTCAACTACTGGGTATGATACGCTTCCGCGCTCCACCAAGAATTCCTCGCAAACCGATCACACCAGTCTGTTCCCCCTTTACTAAAATTATCTTAGGCGGCAGTTCTCCCATTCCGCGCCTATGCAAAAATGTAAACAGCTGTAGTAATAAGCCTGTGATATATTTCGACTCCGTTAGACAATTTAAAAAGTCCATGTCTGTACTTAAATTATAAGTAGCCTTACAGTTAATCTCGAGCATCGTTTGTTATTTACCTCCAAGCAGGTATTTGTAGTTTCGTAAAGCTTTGTTTCTAAATCCTAAATTGATAGGTTTTAAAAATATGTATATGATTTATTGTTCCTTAATTAAGATTTGCATGTGGTGTTTACCTTTAAGTGGGTGTTACACTAGGTTTGCTTGGTATTTGTTAGTATCGTTATCTAAGTATTGGTGTAAACATTTTGTTGGTAAACCTTAAATAACCTTTAAAAAAGTCGCAGGCTGAAGCTTATGTTAACATAAATATTTTCTTTTCAATTTAAAACAACACGAATGATAAATTGCTTCCATCGTTACATTGTCTTAGTACTTACGAATATTTTCTTTCTTTAAATGTTAGACGAATATTTGTTAGTATACGAGTATATCTTCTTTTTTACGTCAATATTGAATACATTATTTAATAATTAGGTATTTTTAAAACCATTCGGTAAGTAATTGATATTCATATTCAAAGTCATAGCCACGACAAAACATTTATAGAATACTAGAAATGCAAAGGTGACATTTGCCAATTATGTAACATAGAATTATCTGATAGGTATATATATAACCTATCAGACTAAGAAAAAGGATACCGTCTCAGGATAGCAATATTGTGGTTGTAGTTTTGAGAATGCAAATGTCTATGGGTCTGAAATACCATTTAATGACAGAGCAGGTATTATGACATAGCTATGCAGTTCAGTTTACGCTGAGGGAAATGGACAGAGCTATATAACCGCCATAGCTCTGTCCTTGACTCTCCCCGTAAAATGAACTGCACGGCCATGTCATAATCACCCCCCTGGTGGCCAGTATGCCTGTGTGCCCTCTCCTTACATAAAAAAAAACCCGCCTTGTGTTAACTTTTACTATTAAATTGTAACTAAAACTGTAATCGAGCTACAGAAGCATTATAAAGGCACCCGAGGAAACTTCGCTAGCTCTAACTTAGCGCAGAGATTTACTTCATCGTCGCATAACTCCGCTGCAAGTTGCGCATGACGCTCATATAAGCCTTTACACCAACAAAGAGACTAAAATGTTACACTATAACCATCCTTAAACTAAAAAGTTAAGACTTAAAGTTACTTGAACGTTTCAAGTTCTCTCGGCGCTTGGACAATGAAATTTCAACATGCATTAAATGATTTTTAGGGTTCATTCAAAAACGCAAAGTTAATTATTTTTTACGGCTAAGGTTTTACTACCCATCATTTCGCAGGAAAAGTATGGTTTTTAAACCACCAAAACATAAAATGCTATTTCAAATGTAGGTACATAATGGTGCATTTGAATAATTATTGCGATAACATTTACTATTTTCATGGCAAATTGAACACGTTAAATCTGACTACCAAGTCAAAACGATTGTTTTTATTGTTTGAACTGAAGACGTATTTACGAAATCACTTGTTTTTGCCAGCGACTCCGTCCCTGCTGACTTTGTGTATCGCTATGCCCTCGGAAGCTGTCCTATCTTCGATTCATCTATTTTTTTTTATTTTTTTTTTATGGTATAGGAGGCAAACGAGCAGACGGATCGCCTGATGGAAAGCGATTACCGTCACCCATAGACACCTGCAGCACCAGAGGAGTCACAGGTGCGTTGCCGGCCTTTCAAATGAGAGTACCTTCGGAGTACCTATCAACTAATTCTGTATATAATTTCACTTCGATCGGTTGACTTTTAACCGTGAATACGGAATAAACAGATTAACAAGGTAACAAACATAAGGATAAGCATTAGTAAGGATATCTTGAAAGCCTAAGGTCCTAAAGTGAAACACTTAATAAAAGAATACCTAGGTACATTAAAAAGCTCTTTTTATAACCAATTATGGCAAACAAGCAGAGCCTCTATTCGCGACGGTAAAAACATATCAACTTTAACCTGTTATGGTATTGTTTTGACGTCAGCCGCCAAGAAAATAAGAGATATCAAAACGGTGACAATACGATAACAGCTCAAACACGATATGGTTTTTACCGTGTTGAATAGAGGGACTAATGGTTAGCGGTCACCATCACCCACAAACTTTAGCAATTCCAAGGGCTGGTTCTTTTTGTAAATGCTATTATATAATAAACAAATAAACAAAATAATAGGCGACTAATAGGCGGTTTCTTAATGAACTATTAAAATAGTATAGCTATTAATGAACAAAGAGCTTTGTAACATTATGATATTGCAATAAATTTGTGATTACTGAAATATTTTATCAATTGTAGCGGACTCTAATTACTTATCTGTTTCTTTCCTATTTCTTTCCGTTAGAGTAGGGTACCCCTGGGCATTATTCCCAAAATGCTGGCAGCATTGCTGCATTGTTTTTTTTACTGTGGTTATTATAATGAAAACACGGAACCAATAGCAATATCTTCTCTAATACTGCCCTCAAAAGGCGCGCTTTGTGAACGCATCGCTGGACCGAAAAGCGTCATTTTCGCGTCTCTTTTGACACGTGATCTTATCAGTCACGCGCTTGTTATCACGCGCGTGCGCGACACGTGTTTCGTCGCCGAGTGTACTAATTGATAATAATTTAGCCCCCATTTGTCCCCTTTTTGTTAGGGTGAAAGAATCGAAGTCTAATTGCATCGTACTTATAATTATTTTTTTAAGTCGTGTGTTGTATTATTTTTAACACGTTCTGACGAAGAATGGATGATAATGTTTTTTGCACATTGATAACTTTGGTAAAATCTTCTTCAAAGCAATTAGCCTTGCCAGTAAATTCACTTTTGGGATAAGCTTCTTGACTGTTATTTTTTGTACAGTCGTCAGCAGCTTAACAAGACTGATCTACTCAGTGCTAACACGGCGGGTCTACCAATGCTAAGCAAATCAGAGACTCAGTTCTCACAAATAAATATATTGATTTGATTTAGACACTACGCCGTCGACATGAAATTTTATATAATTATAGGTAAAGTCGATAATTCAAATAGAGACAATTTATTAAATTATTTGTTTCACAACAATCAAGCAAAGACATTTGGTCGATTGTACAAAACTGTACATTACATTGGTACAGTCAAAGAATTAAATTTGTGACTCATCTTAGTTCCAAAGTCAATTTGATATCCTACAGCAATATGGTTGAGTTTCCTTTCAATTACAAATGACTTGGCATCTCTAATGACAATGTATCTTCAAGCAGATTTTCTTTGAAGGATAACAAATTAACGTCCGTGATCGTGTTCAAATAATTCTATTTACTTATTCAGAAATTTCATATTTAGAAATTCTATACCATTCATATTTCTTCCGTTAAAATCCAGCGCAAGAAAAAAGAAGAAAGAGTAACACGAAAATGCCGTCAAACGTCTCAACGTATCAATAAGCTGTCCGAAGGCCGCAATTGAATTTCCTGGAGCCTACAAAGTCGTCCATATAAATTATTTATCAACAGTAAGCCCGTTTTCACATTTCGCAGACCACAGCGTTTCTTTCGCTCCCAATAGGATTTCCATCGGCGGCGGCACAAATCTGACCAGCCATCTGTGCCCGAATCTTCAGTTGAAACACACTGTCTTAGCGTTTGGAGATCAATAAGACAGCTGGAAGCTAGTTGAGCTAGTTCTCAATCTTTTACTATCTAGGTCAATTTATTTATATCATTCAGTGTATTTTTGAAGGTATGCCTCGTTACAGAATCATCATGATACTCTCCCCGACATTATTGTTAAGTGTCATCGTAACATTACCATAAAATGAAACTATTTCTTCATCACTCAAGACATTGACGTTGTCATCTCAGAATGTTCCAGAACATCTTTTGAATTTCACATGAACACTTATACTTTGTTATCTTTACTTACTTCTTTTAGTGTATGTTGTGTAACGTTGTTTTACCAATATCCAGTCTTCAACAACAGTTGCTTCAATTTGTGGTCTACAATATTCGCCACAGGATTCAATGAGTTTATCAGTGCTTCCATCTCTATGTCCCCCGTATTAAAGGTCGTTAAAATTCAATTGTTGCGGCCGCCCGCGGGGTCCATCTCAAAACCCCCTATTGATGTAATAAGTCCATTGAGGACGCATAATTGCAAATCATTTGTGGGTTTTGTCGCAGGGGGAACAATGACGTGGTGAAATTCAAATGTTGTAATAAACTTAGGCGTCATTATTTTGAGGACTCTGTTGTGGTCTCCCCTTGGTGATGAAAAGTTCTTTTAAGCTGATGAGCACTTGATCGTGTGATTATTATCGTTAATATTTTAATCTTAGTATGAAATATGAATAAGTGTTCTACCATCCTACGATTGTTTATCGAATTGATTGGTTTGGTCAAAGCAGATTTTGGCTAGGTCTCGAAATTGATCTTATCTCTAAGTAGCAGTAAAAATAATACGAGTTCAAGTATTTTATATTAGTTGCTTCGTTGAATCAGAAGGTTTTTCATAAAGACTAAAGTTCGAACTATAAATAAATCCTGGCTGAAGTTCGTGCGTACACATGGCAAATGAAGGGACGGTAAATACTACTTACGAGTTTCAAAGTAACTAGAAAAGGGTTCTTTTGTTTGTGTTATAGTTTACGTTTGAAGAGCTGAACAGTTTTTCAACTACTTTTGAGATTAGCAAGCAATATTTAAAAAGAAGGGATATTAAATGTTTTAGATTTGAATTCGCTTTCTTTATTCGAAATTTCCGAGATTCATGAACCAGTAAAATTCACCTTTATTATTGCTTCGTTCATATGTCTGTGATTCCGAAACTTGCTTTTTTCTTATGTCTGTCATTACGGAACTTTCTTTGTTCGTACATCTGTCATTCCGGAATTTACTTCGTTCGTGTGTTCCAGTTTTTTCCAGTTCAAATCGCGCAAGTCAATTTTGAAACTCTTCTCGCTATCGTAGTGGGCTAAAAATTAGAATTCATAAGTAAATCCGAGTGCAATGGAATATTATGGTATTTAGTAGCTGATCAGATAATGGAATCGGAAGGTGGTGATAAATTCTCCGCTGTAATTAAGGTAGACCCATTGAATTGGGATGTTTGGTCTCGCTAAGCAAATGATGACTGTTAAAAAAAAGGTACAGTCGGCAACAAAAGCTTAAATATACATCGGTTTTGTAACTTGTAATAAAATAAGTCATAACGTGTAACAGGGAAGGAATAGCTCGTTACGTAGGCATTTTATTGTCAGCGCCGTTTAATGGCCAACTGTTACGGCATGCAGATTCCAATGAGATGGCGATCGCGATCGGACGAGTCGTTACATGAATAGAAATTACAATTTGATAGATACTTTTGGGGGTTATGAGTTTGTGGAACGGGTTGTGGTGATTAAAAGGGAAACTTGAAGTTAAATTTTATTGAGAACATTTGTTACAAGTCGAAAAAAATCGTATTTCTTATATAAAAATGATAATAACAATAATAGGTACATTACAAGAAAAAATATCAATCAATCATGTCAGCCGAAAGACGTCCAATGCTGGACATAGGCCTCCCCCAAGGTTCTCCACTCAGACCGGTCTTGTGCTTTTCGCATCCACCGCAAAGCAGGGTAAATATTATTATATCATAATATCTGGTTTCAGGAGGATATAAAAATAAAGAGACATTTATTCGCATCAATACAAAATTACATTACACAGATACAAAAAGAACGAAACACAGATAAATTGTTGCGAAACGGTCCCAACTCAGCATTCGCTAGCCGTAAAGCCAGCACTGATCGTCCATTGGAACCGCTAGGTGAAGAGATGGAAAGTAACAGACTTAACACAAAACAACGTTAAAAGATAATATGATGGAGGTTATATTTCTCCTTGTGATTTTATTGGTGTTCGTTTTTTATTCCTTATATTTTCTGATCTAAGATAAGTAATATATTTAAGCTTCAGCCACCTATTCTTAATTCCAAAAATAGGAAATTTTACCAAAGTCGTCCTGCCAAATGACGTTATTCCCTTTCTCAACTTCTTCAACGGTAATTAAATTCAACCAACACACAAAAACAAATATTGCATCTTAGCCATCAATATTTGGTTTACGTATTACGTTTAATTAAGTCTTAGATACTCGTAAACGTAAAAATAAAGGACAAAGTCCCTCCATTTCTGCTTTAGAACAAAGTGCGTGATTACATAAATCACAAACATAGCTATTCCTACAGAACCATCGAAGTCGTTTTCTTCTGTTTAGCAATGCATGATCCCTTTTCTGACATTTTCCTGGAACGATGAGTCATCGCGTCCCCGACTTAGGTCAGGTCAATGTCACGTAATATTCCACCAGCTGACCATTTAAACAAGACCTCTTAATATGTAAGTTGTGTACCAACTAAGAGGTCTACAATCAGCAGATTGATTACATTTAGCGACTATCAAAACCAATTTATGTAAACGTCGCAAGGAACTGGATTGATCCTAATGTGTAAGATATTAAGGCCAAAGTTGCAATGGGTTTAGGTCTCCCGAAGTGTAATGTAGGTTTGTAAAAGTAGTTGGTAAGGATGTGTAATACTAATACGGGTGGACGAATGTGCCGAACTAGGGGAGGATTTGTGTGACACTTTGTTTAGCGTCATTGAGTGTGAATGAAGGATTTTATCAGAGGATTAAAGAAAAAATTCTTTGATGTTGTGGTGATAGAATCTTATAGTTTTTTATTTTTTATTTTTTAATGGCAACCGTTCGCAATATCGGGCATGATATAATCTTAAAAACCAATCAGGGTAATTGGGAGGATTAGGTATAATAATGTGTTTAGTATACAAAAACTGTCGGGTGATTTATAATGTGAAATTTGGTAGGGACGTTATTACTGTTATTAGTGTAATTCTAAAACATTACCCAGAAAAATAGAAACCCTAGAATGCGTTATAATAACTACTGCGATCTTTGTAAACAGGATCTACTGGATCGCTTTCTAAACCCATATAAGCAACAAACAATATTTCAATTCTAATTAAACAATTATTAAAAAAAACATTAGTCTTTGCTTAAATTTGTATGCTGCAGGGTTACTGGCTATCTAAAACGCGAGGTTCAAATTATAAAATTTCACTACCAAAAGCAAGTTCAAACTCCCCAACCTGACGCTTGGTATCTGGGTTTTCAAAGATTTATTTAAGACTGCCAAAAATGTTAATCTTACTGTATGAATCATTCATGTTGCTAAGTAAGGTGTCAAAGATGTGACGTTGGAAACCCGATACATTCTCACCCCTCAGAATGCGCCAGGGGTATAGCGACAATTATCTGGGGATTTTCATAATTCCCGGTGCTTAACCTTATTTGTGAGGCTTAGTGTGTTTGTTTAACGTTGAGCTATGGCTCATTTTTTATCCGTCACGATTATTGCCATAGACTTAAAATGGCCGTAGGGTTAGTACTTTTTTCATCCTCGCTTTCAAATTGTTAATATGTGTGCCGGGAATGTATGAGATTGTATGCATGAATCGTTTATATCGTTTATGGCGTGTTCTTGTACTATTCCTTACTTTGTAGGAAACATTCCTCAGTGTATTGGTTACATACACATATATACATACCGTCATGCCTTTATCCCACAGTGGGGTAGGCAGAGCTACGGAGTTACCAACAACTCTTAACAACTTGTTGTTAATTCTATAACATTTTGCACAAACAGGCTCATATGTTTACCAGTGTATATTAGTGACAGGTTGCAAGTCCATCGCCTAACAACACTACAAGCCCCCTTAGTCGCCTCTTACGACTTCCACAGGAAGGCATGGAGGCACTATTCTAACCCCGTAACCACACGGCATTTTACTCGGCACGGTACGGCGGTGTATTGGTTTTTCACTGCCGTGTAAATATATTTTTAAATAAATACATAAATAAATATACGGCATCTGTTTTTTTAAAGCCCTGACATATTTTTACAATGTTTACTGAGGTTAGTTTCCAAGCAGTGTGATAAGCTATGCGGACGACATGGTGTTGCTGAGCGCCACTGTCTGTGGGCTAAATAAGCTTATAGGAGTTTGTGAAGCTTACGCAGCCAGCCACGGTCTAGTGTACAACGTAAAGAAAAGCGAGTGCATGGTCTTTACGGTTGGAAACAAATGTCCACTTACTGTTCCACCGGTGAAATTAGATGGAGTAGCAGATGGGCTAAGGGTGGAGAGGTGCTTCTGGACTTTAAACGACCATAAGGTGCCCACTCACCACTTATGCAACACATCCGCCCTTCGAGCATATAGCTCTTGCGACTCCACTCTGACCGGCCAATAAAGGCAAGCCAGCGGCGAGGGTCTGGTCCTCGTCATTGCGCACCGCAGCCGGCCGGTGAAGGCAAGCGTGAGGTGAGGAACAAGACCTACCCTCGGGAGCACTCAGGTCCGTGGTATCGCCACTCACCAACAGCTCATTACCGGTGCTATTACTAGAATAGTTATATAATTTTAGTCTTAAATGTTGGCAACACATTTAAAGTCATGTTTCTGAGATTCCAAATATCTATGGGCCTCAGATCTTACTTACTATAAGTGGCTTGCGTATTAATATGTCTTTTCTGCCGAAAATAATAATTAAACGGTAATTATAGTGCCCGGCCGATAAGAAGTCAATCCTGACACCTGTGATTTCACTACAAATTACACAAATTACACAGATCTTTTTTAAGAAACTACTCATGTATAACCATCTTCTACCACCTTACGCACATAACACCACCCTAAAAATGTCACTACCTATTTGTTACTCCTGTAAACCCTCCAATTAGTAAAATAAATAAATCGGGCGTGACAGCACGCTATCTCTGTCTGCCATCTCGGTCCCCCGCCCGTGCGCACCGGAGATGCGTCTGGACTGCACTAATTAAAATGTACATGCATATGTACGGCTTGTTTTATGTTGGAGCTGTGGTGTATTCCATCACTACTCTACTGAAATCGACGTGAATTTAATCGAGTAAGTTTGCTATGGCAGGCCTTACTATCGATTCATGAACATATGCTGCGGGGGGTTCAAAAAAAATAATTTATACCTTAAAAGGCGAGGAAGCGATTAGCTATCGACTATTTTTTTGCTCAAGAAACAAACAAAGGATATTATTAGATGCCTTTAATTCTGCTGCCTTGTCAATAAAAAAGACACATATATTAATAGTTGACCGCTGGCTGTTCACACTGCCGGAGCTCTCTCTCCAGCAAAATATAGAGATCCCGTCCCGAGTCAATAAAAGAGACACATAGGTATATTAACGGTTGATCGTTGACTCTACTCGGTTTTCGATCATCGTCAGCGGTGAGACAAGTATGTATGTATGTGTGTAAACTCTTTATTGCACATAAACAATTACAAAATACTTTGCATCACTATAGATAATGTATATAGGTGAACTTATCCCATATGGGATCTCTTCCAGTTAACCTTGGAGTAGAATAAGCAAGGACAATAAGTGCCTACGTATTTAGAGTTATTAGTTGAAATATCTCGCTTAGTTTACATAATGCATGATTTGTTAAGCCCCATTTTGCGTACTCGACTTTTAGATCGATGCTGAACGCTGTTACGTTAAATAATATCACCACATCGCTAAATTTTTGGACGAACAGAGGGTTTCAGTGGTGCATTTGTATAGATAGAGTATGCATAAAGTACTTAAATGTTATTCATTTTGTAGTCTTCTTTGCGGAACAAGAATTGTTTCCTACTTGTTGCAGACTGCAGTTTTATGTGTTTAAGACGATATATTTTTAAGAATGAGTACCAGAAAATTTAAAAATAAGAACGTTATAATTACTTTTACTTTTTAGAGCATTTCGGAAAACACGAAAGGCTTTCTTTAAATGATCGCCATCTTGTCATCTAAATAATTTGTGTAAAGTTACTGCTTTTCATAATTGGTAACAGACAGTACGAAACACCAAATATTTAGGTTAGGTTAAAAAACCGTAAATCTAGAATTCATCTTCAGGAAAAGTTCAAATCAGGTTGTGATAATAAGTGTATGGGGTTGTATCAAACAGACAGCTAAAATCCCAATTCTTAATCTTTTTTTTCAACCTGGCTGTGCTTTGGAAATTGGAAAACCAAACGCTAAATCACTCCAATGTCCGCGTGTCTATCGGACAGCGTTTTTATTAATTGGACAGGAACAAGCAACGGTTCTGCCAACCGATGGATATTTAGATTTGCAAATACTGTCCAGCTTGTGCTGCGGCTTGGGTCTATTATCTACTTTGTTTTTACCCTTATTGCTTTTGTATTGTTTTTAATTCTGCTGTCTTTACAGTGAAGTAGGTAAAAGCTATCATAACGTCAATAATAGGAGAAAAACCACGTTAAAATGGGCGCTGTGAACTATCGTCATGATGAACGTTACCCTTTTCTGTTACCTACAATAGTTACACCACTGTGAAACCCAAATCAAGGTGTTAATGGTGGTTTTAGGGGTGAAGTCAGCGATATGACAACCGTGTTCAGCAATTTTGTTATGTAATTCCAAACCTACTGTTAACAAGTAATTTTGCTATTATAGGGAAACAGTAAAGTCTACAGCGCAATTGTTAAATTATTTACGTTAACCCTACTGACTCATGCATCTGCTGTGTTAACCAATAATGATAAAACTAGGATTCTTTAATATAGAAGTTTTTCTTTATCTTGAAAAGTAACATCACAAACATTCAGACGCTTCACTCTACGGCGTCGGTGCGGGATTTATACAAAGCCAAGCCTCTCCAAGTGGAGACAAGACCAGTTAGCTGACATGGACACTTACCGGCGAAACAATTTTGCTTACCGCTAATGACGTCACGATGACACGGTGTTGCCAGGGCAGCCACTCTGTAATTACCCGGAATCAGGGTAATTCGGGACGTTGAGTACAGCAGGCTTTTTGCTCGTTAGTTATGGGGTTGAGTCGCATTTGTAGCGTTTAAGCCTTTAAATCAAACGCTAATGTGAATTAAGAGGATCACATGTTTTTTTCAACCGTATGTGACCAGTAACCTATTGAAAATAAAGAACTAATTTAAAAAGCACAAAACTTCAAGGTTTATTTGCCTGGAATCAAACGTATTTTGGGATGCTTATATCTCATTTTAAATCTACATCCATACCTTTTACTAAAAAAAATACGGCTATGACCTTCTCCAAGTTATACCGTGAGTACAATTACAGTTCCACTACAAAAATACACTATCTAGATATCTTTCGCACGTTTCTCAAAGAGACTAAAGCATTAACGCTGGCGTAACACTCACGTCGCGTTCGTTGTAAGGAGAGCCACTTTAAAGGTAGGAATCACACGCGCCTATCCAAAAAAACAAATGACAATCGTGATAATTCTAGAGCCTATCCCCGCTGTCACCGTGACGCGATTAACGCTCTATTGGCCGCGAATTGCCGCGTCACGCCGCGCAGATTGGCGTGCAGCGAGAAAGGCTCATGCCCATCAATTTTGATCAACTAAACGGTGAGACGATGTTTGCTCGGTTGTCTTTGTATTGTTCAGTATGGAGAGGGTTTATGTAACAACATAAATGAAGATGTTAAACGCACTGACTGACAAATGGACACTCTTGCAGTGGCGAGTCACTCTTTGATATTCTCAGAAGTTTCAAAGACAGATATTGAGTTGTTTAGAAAAAAAAGTACATTGATTACGTGTAAAAAGTGTTCAAATATTATGTTTTAGTTGAGTAATTCGAATTTACCAAAACATATCTGCGATAGAATGTGCTTCGGGTTTGTATTTGTCTCTCACTCGCTCTCATACGCTCTTATGAAGAGCCAGTGAGAGATAAGTACAAACTCGAAACACTTTTTAAGCGCTAACAGACTGTATATATGTACATAACCTAATGCCGAAATTGAATAAACACATTTTAAATAAATTCTTCTGAGCTTAGTCACAAAACGTCCCTTATGTACGGATATTGAACGACATCTCCGCGCATTTCCTTCAAGGAATCCCATTCTTGTTCTTAGCGTAATGACAAGACAACTTATTGGCGCGGGTTCCGGCTCGACGGCACGACCGGAAACGGCCGTGTCGGACGACATAAAAGCCTGCATAATGGTCGGCATTAGCCCCGACAACCGGGGTGGATCTGATTCGGCATGTCCGCCTTGGATGGGGCTGCGCTTGGGCAAAGGTTTGCGGAAACAACTGATATACTGACCATTCATTTCTTGTAATTTGTTTTTTTTGTTGATTTAATAATAATCTTGGCAATAGGTTTTGTAAAGAAATAATGATGAAAGTATCTATTTATATGTAGTGTTTTGTGAAAATACACAGATTCATTCAAGGCGTTAACAAAGTGATCCCAAGTAAGTAGTGTGGGTACATCAGTTTTTAGAACTTCCAATAGATTTAAGTTACACATAAATATAGTACCTACCTAATTTGAAAGATTGTTACTACAAACCGATTTCGTTTAAAAAATAAAATTAATTTGCAAATTTTAGATTTTCTTTCAAATTAGAGAGGTAGAAGTTTTTTTTTTTATTGCTATGTTAATCATACAGCAGAAATATTACGCAAAAATAACAAATGAACGTAATTCGTAAGCCAAAACAGTTTCCACCTAAAGTTAACAAATTTTTGCTCAAAGAGTTAACATTAAGTTCAAATCAAATCAATCAAATCAAAATTTATTCACTTGAGATGCGGTTACAGTGGTTGATAAATAATATACATTTGGTCAGTGCTCTCGCCGGCGACACCAGCATCACAGACTACTAAGAGATACTAACGTATCAGACTGCCATCTCGCGAACAAAATCTACTCAGCGTACTTTTTTGACATAATTCTTATCTCACACGACATTTCGCTGTTTTTTTTAATTCTGAATGTCGGCACTGGAACTAGTAAATAGTACGTCCAATATTTTTTACAAATAGTGATTGGTGGATCGAATTTAGGCAAAGGAACTTCTGAATAATACAGCCACATTTTTTTTTTTAAATGATGGTTGGTTTTTTAATCCATACTTACGACCATAGAACCATGGACAATACTGCCTAAATATATTTATTGGCCTATTCTACTCGGTAAAACCATATTGCTTTTCACATGTTGTCGTATTGTTTTTTTTTTTTTTTTCTTAAACAAGGGGCCCGTTGCTCCATCTATCCTAACTGGCCAGCCAGTGGCCAGTTGGGATACATTTTTTTAATCACTCGTCCCAACTTTTCAAAAACTTGTACAGTTATTCAGACAGCGCATTTTATTTACTTTTTATCTTTTAACGCATTGACTGCCACCAACGCATATATGCGTTTTCGTTACTTTAACCCAGTTATATGAGTTCACACATATATGAGTTCTGAATTAACCGTACCTTACCTATGTTCGGAAGAGTAGAAAAAAAGCCATGTATCCCAACCGGTTGGGATAGCCAGTTGGCATAGATGGAAGAACCCTAAACAAGTAAACGTTGGCAATACGATAATATGTTAAAAGTAATGTAGTTTTTCCAAATAGAATTGAGCCGCTTCAAGAATACCATATTGTTTACGCCGTAGCTTATATCTATTTGTGATTCGGGGTAAAGGCGCCAACGCGAATCCCGCAGATGTGAAAATAAAACCAATCCAAATATGTAATTATGTATATTTCTTAACAATATTACAATTAAAAAACTCTATATTTTAGAACAATTAAGAATTTGCGAAGTTTGCAGTGAGGACTCTGGGATCTGCTTTGATCTGGTTGGCTGCCATTCCTGTAGTCTGTTATAGGCGCCTCTGGAGATCCAACAACTGGTGCATATCTCTTCTAGAAGATATATTATGCGGTTGCTGGACCTAATGAAGAAGGTGCATATTTTATAACTTTGTACTAAGGCGCGGCTCTGTGCGACTCCACCGCTGCTTAAAATACGGAGACGGTACGGAATGGTTCTGTCGTGCGCCGTAAACGTCACGACTTTACGTTGACATTTAATTTTAAAGCACGTCACTGCGATTCAGTCAGCGTATTTTGAGCAGCAGCAGTGTGGCCGGTATGCATTGAAAGGGTACCGATACGATGCGTTACTGCGATTCCGTACTGTCTCCGTATTTTAAGCAGCGGTGGGGTCGCACCTTTAGGCCAGCTTTGGGCGGTCCATAAAATAAAATAAAATACATGTTTTCACTAATAGAAGACACGAATAAAATTCAGAAATAAAAGGAAAATAACAATACCTATGTGTGACTGCACCAGTGAAACAAAATATAATTATATAAAGTAGTAGTAGTTTTAATAAAATAAGACCACTATCCGGAGTGAAATCGGCAACATGATCCAATCTTTAAACCAAAGTTCTGGTACAGTCAACGTCATATAGTTGGTAGCATCCAAAGTAGCCAAATAGTACGTTACACGTCATTATTACCGTAGTAACAAGGGCGTGTAACGAACTATTTGGCTACTTTGGATGCTACAAACTATATGACGCTGACTGTACCCGCAAAATAATATTTTATTCCAACCAAAATGAAATGTCATTCAAAATCTTTTTTGCCATGCTAATAATAATAATAATAGGTAGAAAAAACTTGCAAAAATTACCATATCAAGAAGCATGACACCGAACTTGGTACCGTTGTCTTTTTAAGCCTGGGCCACATCTGCGGGATTCGACTGTTTACTTTATGGCCGAATAGGGTGAATGTTACGGCGTATCTTTCATTCATAGTAACATGGATACTCGCGAAATCCTGCAGATGTAGCTTCAGCAGTATTAAGGCCTATTTAGATTATTTTTAGGGACTGATAAGGCTAATTTATTACCTTTTATGATGCTGTGAAATAATGAAACTTTTTATTACAAAACATACCTGCTGGCCCAAGTTTTATAAGCTTGATCCGCTTCACGTTTGTAAGTACTCGTTCTATTACGAATACGTCGTCTTGCACCGTCTGTAGATATAAAAGAAAAAATATATAACTATATAATATTATGGTCACTAGTTCCCGAAGCAGCCTCGAAGCAACTGCTGTGTCTTAAATTATACAATATTAGAAACCCGTTCATAAGAGTTTTAGATTCTTAACCAAAAACCAATTTTTATTTAAATAAAATATAGTCAATTTCATGTCGAGAACTATATTATCATAATATTATTTCATAGTAATTAGATTAATTTAGATTAATTATTTAGATTAATTATTTTTTTACAATATTATCATTACTCTTGCTCTTACTTTCATCTGGCTCAAGCGTAATAAAATGTAACTAGGTATCAAGCGTGAATGTCTGCAAAACTCTGGTAATAACGGAACCAACTTCATGCAAGTAGGTAGGTATAGGTTTTCGATGACAGGTCTCAGAGTTAAACCTTTGTTCTTCACAGCTGTACCTGAATTTATTGTGGAAATACGTTAGCAGCAAAAACTATAGTCGATCTTTTGGGATAATGTAAATGTATGTATCTGTTAAGCCAGCTCTTCACTGCTGATTGGAACGCTGTTCCTTGGTCACAACAAAGGGCCAAATTGATTATTAAATAAAATTTAGTGATATAATAATAAAAGTTGCGTGAGTGAGCAGGTACTTACACGTATGTAAATTCACAAGTTTTGTTTGGTTTTCCGAACAGACGGACGGACGGACGGACGGGCGGACGGACGGACGGACGGACGGACAGACGGACGGACGGACGGACGGACGGACGGACGGACGGACGGACGGACGGACGGAGTCATATTTAAACAATTAAATGTTCTTCGTTTTAGTCGCTTAAATATACACCCCTTAAATAAGTAGGTAGGTACCGTTAAGGAGTTCCGCTGGCCATCTTCAATTAAACTTAAATTTCAACATTTAAACTTTCACGCATTCGCGCATAATTTTCGCGCGTTCGTGCCCGAATATGGAGCGCCCATTAAACATTCCGTATAGGTACTAATAAAATGTAATTTATCAACAAAATACCAACAGTAAGTAAGTATTGAAAATTTTAGGTCATACACCAAAAACATACCAATTAATTTTTCCTGATAGGGTTTCGTATGGTCATCTTAACCAAGGCGCTGAGAGCTTAGGTTATCGGTTATTTACAGCATCAGAAATGCAGCCTAAATTAAAAGTATTGTAAAAATACCAGTTCTGTTTTTTCACTTTCTTTACTCGAAACAAAATGATGACAAAAGTGACATGACATGACAATTAGAAACTGACTTAACAGCTCAACAGCCACTTGGCGCCGATTTATTTATTTCGACGGCGGTAGTCTATGATCTGGGCTGGTGTAGTGACAAAAGATGGGTTAAACTGTAATATAACTCCGGAATTTGTCATCGATTTGACAGCGCGTAAGGTGAGTTTTTTTCCTATGAAGTTATAGGGCCGTGACCAGCATGCAAATGTGATTGTGAACTTAAATTATATACCCTTAATTATTAAATATTACATGACATTCCAGTCCATTAATTATTTCTTACAGATAAAAAATCCCTGACAGAGTAAAATCTTTTTTCTAGTAACCATTTACATAGCGTACTAACGAATCTATTGTATGGCAAATTTATTATGTCTTTCGGAATGTTATTAAAGATGTTTACAGCCATGCAGTAACAATTTCTTTTCCGTAATATTGATACTGTTTTCTGCTGTACTAGTTTTCTGGGATACCTGGTGTTGAAGCTACAAACATTTTTGAGTTGAGTGAATAAATTTAAATTAAATTTTACAAATTTGCTCATTTCCAATATATAAAGTGATGGAAGAGTGAGTAGCTTCAACTCATCAAATAACGGTTTGCAAGAGGTTAGTGGTGGCTTATTACAGAGGGCCCTAATGCTTTTTTTCTGACTGATGAATAGCTATATCATAGGAGTTTATCCTGCTAATATCATTGGAGTTTCCCCACAGCAGCAGTCCGTACCTGAGCACTGACACCACGTAGCCGTGGTATGCATGCTTGGAGAGCCGTTTCTTTATTGGCAACTGCTGCAAGCCTTCGAATTGGATAGACAAAACTATTAATTGCTTTACATTTCTTGTCTATTTGAGGCTTCCAAGAAAATTTATTATCTATACCCTGTCCACGATAACGAGCTAGTATGCAGATGAAAGGGACAAAAAAGGAGAGTGGGCGTGAACGATGGCACCTCACTGTCATGCTCGGCTTACATGCTCCGTCGCTCGAAATATTTATTTTAATATCCCTTATGATTTTTCTGGTTTAGTTAAATAATAAAGGACCCAATAAGTATTTACTTATGTATTCATTTATTTAAACAGCCGAAGATAGTCCAGTAAACAAGCCGAGTCACAGATTAAACCGGTAAAAATTGAAAAGAGATCACTATAACGCGTCCGCACCGTGCAAGAGACAGATGTTGAATGAACTTCGACCGCCATGTAAACTCACCCGGTGCACGTGCATCGCCCTTATCGCTGACCAATGACGTGCTGTCTAAGTTTTCTAGTACTAGCTCGTTATCGTGGACAGGGTATAGTATAATACCTAAGAATTTGTGCACGTCAGTTTCGGATATAATAGTATTCTCATATTTGGCATGAATGTCAACACCTCCTTTTCTATTATAAAATTATATATATTTTGTTTTATCCAAATTAACATTTAAATTATTCGATTTTAACCATATTATTACATTTTTTATAAAATTATTAATGTCATTGTTGTAGGTATTTAATTTTTTACATGGGATTACTATTGCAATGTCGTCAGCAAATAAAACACATTTATATTCAGTTACATTAGGTAGGTCATTGATGTACAACAAAAACAGCAACGGGCCCAAAACACTACCCTGTGGCACTCCAACGTTGTTTTGTTCGTAGTTAGACCTATTTAAGCTAGATAGTTTATCCTCAAAGCTATCAATTTGAACACACTGAGATCTATTACTCAAGTAGCTCCTCAGCCAATTTAGAGCTACACCTCTTATACCATACATTTCACACTTAAGAAGAAGGCGTTCATATGAAACAAAATCAAATGATTTACTCATGTCGAAAAATATGGCTGACACAGGGTTATTCTTATCGACGTGCTCAATTATAATTTACCAACCAACATAAAAGTCGCTAATGAGGTATGTTTACCTTTCTGGAATCCGTTTTGCTCATTTTTAATTAAATTGTATTTATTACAAAATCCTGTAATCCTAGCGTGCATTGCTTTCTCGAAAATTTTAGACATAATAGGTATCAAGGTTATTGGACGATAATTGTCTAAATCCTCCTTACTTCCTTTTTCATGCACCGGCTTTATGACGGAAAAGTTAATAATTTACTACGAGTAAATAATTAAATAGAAAGCACAAGACTAAAACTACAACTTAATACAAAATTTTGAATTTTAAAAATAAATTAGGAATGCAATAGTGAGTGAAACAGTATCAATATGCCTTAATATTTTAATATTATTCAATTTTCTTATTAATTGCAGAAACTAACTTACGATGCTTAAGTTGAAACAAGTGGATATGAGAATATTTCTTCTTTACATATTTTTTATGACTGTACGATGTAGGAAACAACACCGAGTACGGAAGCTAGGACATCTAAATGACACTTTTCCCATGAGATTTTGAGAGTCAATCATATTGTTCAATAACTTAAACAAAAACGTAAATATACAAAATAACCGGCATTTAACCTAGCTTATTAAAACCATAATAAAGCAAAAACAGCTGACATCACATATGATGAACAATGCGGTTTGGGTATCTATTTATTCAAATCAATATCGGTCCAATTTTTTTTTAGTTTCGTTCAACCCACTGAAGCGTGCGTAGTTTTTCCCGTATCTCATAACTTTACTAGGTTTCTCAAATTATCTGCGATGCAAACTAGAGCTATTGCTTACCCGTTGCTTCGCCGCGGTTGTTTCGGCCCATTGAACGTTATTAATGTAGCGAGCTTGCTACACAGACGCATAAATACTATTCTATGACTTGGCTTGCACCGCGAATTGATAGGTGCGCAGTGCAACGGCTAAGATAGCGAATAAACTTAGCGTGAAATGAAATACGGCGAAATGTTCAGCAGTTCATTCGTAGTGGCGTTGACAATTCTGAAATTGAGTGGATTACCTTTTTGCTGTTGTTATTCTGTTAGCCAGGAAACAAAAGTGATAGAGTTTCTTAGAAAAAATGTAATGTAAATGTAATACACTCAGGAGCAAAAATACCGGGTCAGAATGCGTTTTTCATACAAACGAGACTATTTCGAAGTCTTGGTTCCTCGCCAGGGGTTGTTTTGAGTGAGGTTTAATGGTGGATACTCCGAGGTTCAATACAGGAGGTCAAAAGTTCTTAAGATACCTAACAGATCGCACGATCAGTTAACACCACAGCGGGAGAATTTGGGTCAGTTCTTGGATTTCCTTACATTTTATTGCCATTTTAGATGTTTTTCTGAACATGCACAATTCCTGCGTTAACCGCAAATTCATTCAGTTGGGTATCCTAGGCACTCTGGAAGTCCTGTATCAATGCTCGGGGTATTCATCATCAGCTTTCACTAAAAGCATTTCCTGGCGAGGAATTAAGGCTTCGAAATAGTCTCGTTTGTATGAAAAACGTACTCTGACCCGGTATTTTTGCTCCTGAGTGTATATTCTTCTATCACACTCATGAGAAAGGCCATAAAATAATGGTTTTATAATAGCCAATAAAACTGATATTTAATGGACTTATATAATTTATAATTATAGTTTTAAAAAGTGACCCAGGAGACGTCACCATGGCAACGAGCTACAAAGAAAAGTTGATCGACCCAATTGTTAATGACTGCACTTGGATCATGGTTGGATATTGGATAATGTGATCCTCAGATGTTTCTTTAGAGTTAAGTCTGGGGATTAAAGTGGCTAAGATGGCGATAAGTTAAAAGTAATAAAGTTTCAAAAAAGTCTTGAGTTTTCTTTTGGAAAATGCTAAGTTTAATATGGTCTAGCTAGTAATTGATCTCATGTGTGTAATAAAAACACGACTTTGTTATTAAACTTGTAAAACATATTGACGTAATTGGTACGTTTTTGTAATAATCTTAATTATGTAATACGTACAAATCTAGCCCTAATTTGACCAATTATATTATATGTTGTTTTTGTTAAGCCATATCGAGTAGATTTTAATCTCATTGGAATATAGATGCATGTAAAATTTAATTGCTTCAGAAAATGCAACCTTATCAAGTGTATCAAATACCGTAATTACAAAAGGAGAACAAAAAGACATGCGCCCTTTCTATAAACGCAATAATATACTGAAGCAGCGCGCAAATTAATAAGGGGCGGTAAAATTTGCGACCCAATTTACGACTTATCGTAACGTTTAATGATGTTCTCAAACGTATTGAATTTCAGTAATTGCTGTTTTATCGCCATTTATTTTGTTATTGACGTTTTAATTTGATTGTTCCTGTAAATAGGTTTATATAAACATTCGTGAATTGTTATTCACTATGTAAGTTTACATAATTTGAATGAATATTTATACGTAGTGTGACTAGTGTGTGCTCTAATTTCCGAGCATAGGAAAAACCATTCCGAGATAAACTTTTTTAAGAATTTACACCACCAACAAAGACTCCGTTAAAATCTAATCAACATTCAATTTGTTCAGTTTCTTCCCAGCTACGTTAACTGTCAAATTCTGCATTAGCGTCAGCTCAGAAGGCAGTCACTCTGATTAGCGCCATCTAGGGACTAAATAACGTAAGATTCTCTCAAAATAACATTTTCCTCGCAAGGAAGCAAGCAATAAATTTCTCGCTCTTACACTGAATTTTTACAAAACCCGGGCCCTATAGAAATTCTTATCAGTGTTTAGGTATAGACAGGCCGTGACGCACATGCGGTGATTGAAATTAATGGTAGGCCGTGTGAGGCCTTATCGCGGCTTTGTCGCAATACGGACCGTTAGCTGGCCTTTTCAAAAAGTTCGTCGTAGTAAATAGTTTGTTAGTTCGGTGGCAAGGGTCCGAAATGGATTAAACTGACATCTTCGCATAGGAAGTAGGACAAGTTTGGGGCCAGCTTGGCTTTTGATGCGGATGAATATGTAGTACGCTGTATTGTAATATGGATCTTTAGGAAAGGGTGCATGGGTATTGTTGCTTGTCCTATGTAAATTCTTAAAAACATTTGCTGTTAAATTTAGATTTCAGTGAGTAAATAAGTTCAAAAATTTCTTGGTTAGATAATATGGTCATTTAACATCACCTTGTCAAAGTTTTAACAGATAAATACTAAAAGTACTTGCTATATTATAATTACAGTAGAAGTTCGTTATTTTGGCTTTCATCCACCCGTTGCAGACTGTCTGATTTTTTGCAATTTCGCTTTTAGCCATATATTCAGCAGCATCCGAAAATTCACGCAACTTTGACCAAATTCATTCATGAATTGGCAGTTTGCCATCTCAACAAGTTTATTTATCATCATGAAGAATACTAAAAGGTCAACGTGTTTAAAAGCCTTTATTAAATCGTTCACATTGTTTTTTTATGATTTGACTTTGAATCATCTGATAGAAGTAAATGTGATCAACAGTGAAGCACGCTTAATCTCGTCCTGTCCAAGAATGTTTAATCAATTTCCGATTTCTGCCCAATGTCCTCTATGAAGGTCACTTTTGTATGGATAATTTGAATTTCCGGGCACAACGTAGGTACTAAATCTATTTGTTCTCATTAAAGCACATTGGGTAGGACGCGAATAATCAAAAAATGCTAAATTATTCTTTAGTCACCAAGGTAGTTTTATATGCTAGAGGGGGTAAACGATCTATTGTATCACCTGATGATATAATGTTATCACCGCTGCCCATGGACTCCTGCAACACGAGAAGTGGTATTGCAGCTGCGTTGCCGGCCTTTGAGACAAGAATATGCTCGGCTCTTGAAGGTCCCCAAGTCGTAGTGGCCCGGAAATAAGGTATAGGATTAATAAAATTCGACCCTGCGGATCCGGATCGGAATAGATCGGCCACACTCTTGATGTTGAACCACATGAGAATAAAAGCTTTAAAAAGAAGGAAATATATTTTTCTTGGAATTTTTAGCTCGATTCGTGGTAAGGGATAATATATAATATTTGTATAAAGATAAAGATAATGATAAAGATAAAGAAACATTTATTCGCAACAAACAAAACCACATTGCATAGATGCAGAAATATCAAGACACAGAAAAATTGTTGCGAAACGGTCCCAACTCAGCATTCGCTAGCCGTAAAGCCAGCACTGGTCTTCCGTTGGAACCGTTTGGTGAAAAGACGGAAAGTGAAACACTAACAGAACACAACGAACGAATATTTGTTCCTTAATCTTGTTTATATATACTTTCTATAAACTGCATATACGAATAAATACCTATAACTACTGTAGAAATAGGCCATGTGCAAAATTTTCCTCTGAAAGTAACCCAATTTATTTTCGAATCTAAGTTTCTACTGAAGCAAAACCTATTACAAATTGAGTATTCGACTTACATTTTACTCCATCAATACAACCCTACAATTCTGCTCCAACATCGATTCCCATGTAGTTTCCTCCAGTAATGTATGGACGCAGCAGACCAAGAAGGCGTTTCCGGAACATAACACTAAATAACGCGCTCCGACCGCGCCCGCGCCGCCGTGCATGCATCTGAATCATGACATGTCGATGCCTTTTCCTATTTATGTACGATTTTGGAGATACTTGATATATTTACTATGCTATTAGAATTAGGTATTAGGCATTCCTTATTCTATCTTATTCGTCAGGGTTGGTAACATATTTGCAGTCTTATGATTGCAGTTTTAAGATTGTCTTGAGAATGCATAAGTCTATTGGGTCTCTGATTCTATTTAGGTGGCCTGTGTTCTCGTTTCTCTTCAATATTATGCCACAATAAAGCTATTGGGTTAGTATAAATACGGCTTTACCACTATAAATAAATAAAACATTCCTACGGACAACCAGAAGATGTAAATTTGCGTCGTTGTGACAGTAGAGTCTGCAGTTATGGATTTTGGTACCGAAAATAATGTCCGACTAAAGTAGTAACCCTATGACTATTGTAATGGCAGGACTCAATACGATTTGTACTTGCGCGTAAATTAATCCCCACCCTGTGCCGCAAGCATCGCTACACATAGAGGCCTTTGGACATCACTTCAATAAGTAGAAATCTTTGGTTCTGTAACACTATTCTACCATTAAATTACAGCATAGGCGATGAATTTAGACGAAAGTTCGCCCTATCCCACACCCACCGCCCATTGTGAGAGTACACATGTGCTACAAATCTCGTTAAACAAAGAACAGCTTGGACAGATGAATGGACAGCCCGTGAATGGAAGGGGCAGCCACCGCGCTGTCTGGTTGCCTATTTATTTATTGCACAGCTGCATTTGGCATAAACAACGCTGAAGAAACGAGGGATTGAGGAATAAGCGTATCTTTTATCATTGATAGTAACTATTCTATTGCAGTACGGACAATGGAAATGGCCTTCTTATGTGCCTAGTAAATTAGAAACGGGTGAGAATATTTTGAAAATATAAATAGCTATTGGAACACTACTATTTAACTTTTGTTGGGATGCACCTAGCTTTGTACCGACGAGAACGTTCTCAATTTTCCTAAACGTTTCTAAAAAGCTGGACTAAATTTCCCAACTTTGAGAAATGTTCTGCAACTTGCGTATTGCTATTTTGTGTTTTTCACTAAAAAAAAAAACGGAATATTTTGTAACACAGCCAATTTTGGAAGTTCCCATGAAACGTTTTGAAGCTCGGTAAGATTAAAATGCCCATTAAAAGGCCAGGTGTTTGATCAGTAGTTAAACTATCTAATCGTTATTTTTTTTAACCTATGTTTAAATTTCAAGGAAATATGACAAATTTTCGATTCCTTTTTCGAATTTTAACAATTAGTTGAGTTAACTACTGATCAAACACCAGGCCCTCAGCATCGTCACAAAGTTATATCATGGCGTCCAAGCTATTAACCAAATATTGCAAATACTACCTCCCAAACCGCCAGAGCTAATGAACAGAACATTCCACCCCATTTCGTCGCGTAATCACTCCGGTCCAAACCATGACTCGGGCAACAAAACTATTATTCCTAATACGTATAATAAAGTAATTGGGTGCAAAAGCAAGGGTGTAAGCGGACCGCAATTAGCGCTTTACGGCCCGAGCGGACTAATGACTCGGAAGTTTGCCGCACTAATTACTGACCGAGCTACTTGCTGCTAAAACACATCCTTTGAGCCGCTAAAAGTTAGAAAGATTACACGGAGCAAAAGTCGGCTTAGACGAGTAAAGCTGTAATTATCAAGAGGAAACTATTTAGAGCGACTCTAGTCGTTTATAGATTCTTTTTTGAACAGCAAAAGGATCCTTAGCGGTGGACTTTGTACACCTCCTTCTTCTTCAAGCTGGTAAGCTTCCTTTTGTCGTAGATCAACGTGTGATTTCTCATAGCAATAGAGGCTGGACGTTACTGAATGAATCCAAATGAGTTACCTCAAATAGTAACTTGAAAATACCACTATAGACACTAGGAACTTGCATGGTTATCCTTATACCTACCGCCAAGGAGCAGTGTTCGCTTTGTTGTGTTCAGGCATTGCATCTTCGTCTTCAGGGTTGGCAACGCTTTTTAAAATTGCAGTCTTATGATTTTAGTCTTGAGCATTCAAAATCCTATGGCAAGTCCCAAGACATAAACCTCTGATTGTGTTTTGTTAATTATTTGACACTTGATTGTGAATTCAAATAGCGTTATTGCAAGATTAGCACTGTCCAAAAAATCTCAACTTTACTTACCCTTATATTTGAGGAACTCAAGGAAATTACTCATTTTGCACCGTGTGGCTAATTGTGGGTACATTCGGCCTGTAGTTGTCGCGCATTTTCGATATAATAAGGGATAAGTTTGTATGCATCTGGCTTCTTTAATTGATGGGTACTAAAGCAGACTGAAGAAGCAAGATAAATACAAAAAAAACGACCAAAACGATGTTGATTCACCTCAAAAAATTGTAAACACGACTCTACTGCAAGGGAATAAAGGAATAATATATATTCTGAAGTATTTTAATCATCATCATCATCATCATCATCATCATCATCATCATGTATACATATTTATGATGCTGACTTTACTTGTAATTAAATAATAAATAAATATCACAGGACAATCTCACACAAACAGCTAGTCTAAAATAGAACTATGGGTACTGCTAAGACAATTGTAACCATATTCATAATTACCAAATACGAGTACATACTTCATCATCATCATGTCAGCCGAAAGACGTCCACTGCTGGACATAGGCCTCCCCCAAGGCTTTCCACTCAGACCGGTCTTGTGCTTTTCGCATCCACCGCGGTCCCGCGATCCTGACGAGGTCTTCAGCTCGTCTTCCGGTCCGCGGACGCCACTCCAGAACCTTCTGACCCCATCGGCCATCGGTCCTGCGAGCAATGTGCCCCGCCCACTGCCACTTCAGTTTAGCTATTCTTCGGGCTATGCCGGTAACCTTAATTCTACTGCGTACATACTTAAATAAATATAAATCATCCAAGAGTCAGAAAAAATATTTGCCCATACGGGGAATCTAACTACTGTTGACTTCGTAGGCAGGGTCACTAACCATAGCTAGCGCGTCTTCAACCTTCTACGTTGAGTTTGAAGTTAATTTAAACAAGGCACTAAAGTTCTTTTTTAACATGTTGTGATATTGTACTCTCTCCAATACCCAAAACACAACCGCACTCTTCTACCTCGGTTAACCATAAATCCCACAATCCAATTGTTCCGCCCCAACATTCCGTTTCAATTAGATGTGTTATCTCTCGCTCCCTCGGTCACCGGTCTGCTGCGTCTGCGATCCTTCGAGATAAGGTTATGGTTTGTTTTACCAGTAGTTCTGCATTAATGATGCCTTGCTCAGGGCTGCAAGTCACTAGAAGAGAGTTTAAAATCCTGTATATATCTTGCTGTTAATATTGTTGGATAAAATAATTTAGTATTTCCAGTGTCAACATTTATAGGCTGAGAGGTGTGGGAAAGCCCTCTCAAGGATTGGGTTTTCTAGTTAAATAATAATTCCAGCAAATAAAGATCGCCAGAAATGGTAAAGATATATGCAATTGAAGTAAGTAAATATCATTATGTATCATAAGTACTTGCATAAATTATCAGCGTTCTTAACCGCCTATATCGTTCCTACTTATAGAATAAAAGTGGTCCAACCCCATTTCTATTTTTAAACTTCTAGCTA
Organism: Acleris sparsana; assembly: GCA_923062465.1. Taxonomy (NCBI): domain Eukaryota; kingdom Metazoa; phylum Arthropoda; class Insecta; order Lepidoptera; family Tortricidae; genus Acleris; species Acleris sparsana. The sequence goes on from OV281288.1 coordinate 5,016,285, forward strand.
ATCCATTTCCATTGTAGATATTATGCATCCTTTTTGAATTATTGTTACATTATGGTATCACTATCAGTGAGCTAGGGATACCATTATTTAACAATAGTTTTAAGTCTTTCATTTTATCAGTTTTTACTTCCCTTACGTCAATATTAGTTTCTTGTTTAATATTTCTACTCCTTTCACAGCCTGGATCTTGACAAATCTCTTGACGGACATAAATCCAAAAATATGGCAACCCTGGTATCCCTACTGGTCAGTCAGGGAAATGTAAAGCATTATGCAAGAACGTGGGTCATAACGGAGGTAGTTTGCGAACTTGGGAGCAAACGAGCACGAATTTGCAGCACTTTATAACTAACGACATAGTTGCGCAGAACTACGGTTTAGTTGTCCAAAATGAGCCTTACAGGTTTATTAAACTTTCCTTATGTTTGAACTTTAAGGGCTGTGTCACGGACTTTAGTTGATCAATCACTATAGAACCTTGTCGCTAGGTTGTTGTTACATTTCTATGTATGTTCTTTATCGTCACTTGACGCTGTCATTATAACATGGTTCTTTGGTGGATCAATATTTAAAGTCCTTCAGTCATTTAATGAGAAAATAGCGGCCCGTGACTCCGACTTCGTAGAGTTGAGGATCGCTATCGGGCCTTGGGAACTTATAAATTTTCCGCGATAGAAAGTGCCCTATCATCTCCGGAGTAGTCTCTAACTGTGTGCTAAATTCCAAGTCGGTATAAGTTTTTTTTGTATAAGTATAGGGATAAGGAAGGATACAATGGCGATGAATAAAATTGCGTTGTTGATGTGAATTTAATTCAGTATTATCCAAATAAAAACTTACACAGAAAACTTAAGGAAATTGTAACCTGAAGTTATTTAAATGTTTAAAATAATTACCGCTATTCTGAACTCTCCTTTCTACCTAACATGAACTTATCTAATGATTTTTCTCACTGAATTTGTAAAAAAGTTCAAAACTTTTAGTATACTAACTAACTATGCCTAAAGAACTGACTCAAAATATCCAACTACGTAGCATTTTTCAAATAATAAAGTTCATGCCTCTATTAAATTATATGCATTTTAAAGTTTTCAATCTTGCATATTTCACGCTGGCAATCTTTTTGTGCTAGCGGGGCATACTAAGAGTCTGTTCTTTGTGACAAACGTGTTTCATTATTTAAATCTTTCTGCCATTGTCTTGCTTTTATACTATGTTTAAATTATTAAAGGCTAAAAGGAGTGAATATGTATACAAAAGTGAATGTATGGTAGGAGTAAATTTTGTTATCTATGGAGTCTGAGTAATTAAGTTGCAAATATATTAAGAAAAGTAACACTTACAAGTAAAACATTTATGTTTTTCACAATTATGGTGACCGAAAATATTTTTATAAAATGGTCAAATTGTTCGTTTGTTTGTTTGTATGTTGGGGGTCATCTCTGGAACTACGAGCCAGGAAGCCACAGTATCTCTTATGTTTTTTTAAACCCGAGTGAAGCGTGGCGGATCGCTAGTATTAAATAAAATGGTTTTCTTTAGCATAGTAAGATAATAATATTATTACGTACGATTTAATTTATGTATCTTAATAAATACGTAAATAAATAACTGGCGTACTTTAATGTCATTATTTTGGACAAAGGACTTTATTGTACAAACAAAATATGTAACAATTATTAGATAGATAAAAAAATACCAGGGACGAATAAAGGCGAACATATCCCTTGAATAGTAAGTACATATTCGTGTAAAAACTCATTATTTTCAATAGGTATTATGATCTTTGTTATGAAGAACGTCGGAATTCGTTATTGCCGCAGGCGCAGTGGCGTGAATATTAGAAGTGACAGTGTACACATCGAAATTTGCATATTAATTGGAAGGTTGTATTAATATCTGGATAAATAAAGTTTTGTTGACTTTTTAAAAACATTCCGATACCAATATTTAAAGTTGTAACGTTTTCAATGGTGTACGAGATCGACTAAAAATCGAAGGATATCGTATTTATTTTGCTATTTTAGTTAGTTTCAGAACTCATCTATACGTTAACTGAGAAATAAATATAAATACGAAGTTATACGACAACTAACGATGTCGTTTAATTATTTACTACATCTAGTTTTGTTGCAGTAAAACAATGGTGATGTTACCTACTATTCCTTCACACGCAATAAATACGTTTAGTTTTAATTCTGCTGTCATGGCAATTAATATTCAGAAACTTTATACTTGCACAATGTGTCAAATTAACGTCTTATCTGTCTAGTAATATATGTATGTAGTCGGCAAAAGCTTGTCATTTAAAAAAAACCTAACGTGCATGTCATATTCAATAGACTTAAATGCTTACCCAAAGCAAATTTCCACTCTGACCAACTCTGAACATTCCCAAAGCAAACTAAGTTGAAAAATCTAAACCTGTTGACGTTTTGAATTCCCGCTTTGTTGCAACAATGCGGGCAGGCTAACAATTACCCTAAAACCATAAAAGCGTAAGCACCAAGTCCTTCAAATTGGTTTAGATTCATATTAACGTAACAAAGCGTTGAAAGTTGCTGCATTCCATTTTGAACATGGTGTGGTTCAGGATTATGTTAAAGGTAAAAGCGACATGCAAGTATGCGGATGAACTATGCGAATATTTCGCATAATGCGGGTGAAATGAGGACGGGTGCAACTGAAGTTGCCATACGTACGTTTTATCCCGGACATCCGGTATAATTCAGTAGCGTCTCAAATGATTAATAAATAGCTAAGTAAAAAAAAAAGTTTATTAGACGAACTGTTTTTGTTTTCTTTACGTAAACAACTTTCATTTTAATTTATTGATAGAAAACATAACCGGCTAACTAAAATTGTCTTGCGCGCTTGTAGTCACGTGAGGCAGAATGAAGTACCTATCTACGGGCTCTGTATTCTACTTGGTCAACGTTACTACAGGCTCTTATTTACTTGTCAGTAATGGCGGCCGAATTTCAAATAACACGATAACACGGCAAAGGAAATATAATAAATATGGTTTTACCCATGTTCTACTTAGTAGAATACATACCCATAATATAGTTCAAAAAAGTTATTATCTTGTTGTCTCAGTAACCTTTAGTATACATCAATAAGGTATTTGAGAAAGTAGGACGAACACGAGCTTATCAGACGAAATACGATGGCGATTATTTCGCTTGTAATAAAAATAGTCCATTCGAAAAATGCGAATGGAAAAGCCGTTTTTTAAATCAGTTCTCAGATCAAAAGGTCGGGGAATTCCCGGATTTTGATCTGGTTACCCTAGGGGCAGCGGAAGCGTGCGGCTTCATGTTGGATTACGTATTGTAATTTAGTCGTAGTTTCAAGCTCCACGAACTTTTGAACAAATTCAATTTGGTTTACTCACTGAGAGACAAGAGTTGCACATTGTATACCTGTGATGCCTACTTAATGTATGTTTGTGAACAGTTTATTATGCACAACATGAAAAAACATTACAATAAGGAGAACAACCGCCAAACAGCAGTGGTCGCATTGTTGTGTTCCGGTTTGGGGTTAAGACAGCCGGTGTAATGACTAGCATTGAGGTATTCCATCTTAGTCCTCAGGGTTGGCAGCGCATTTGCAGTCTTAGGCTTGCGGTCTTGTGAATGCGAATGTCTATGGGTCACAGTTTCCACTTACCATCAGGTGGCCTGTGTGCTCGTTTGCCTTCTCTATGCCATAAAAAAACAAACTTACAATTAGCCCAGCCAGCCTGCCTATCTTATTATTTCTTCCATATAACCTAAAAGTAGTTCTTAAAAGGCCTAAATACTCGAAACTAAAAATTATAAACTCTAGTTTCTCCCCGCAATTCGGAACACTGCTGTTTGGCGGTAGGTTAATGGATAAGATGGTGGTAGCGATCCAGACGGACCCTGCACAAGGTCCTACCACCCGCTTAATGAATGGTTTTCATCAATACGGGTACGGATACGGGTGTTAGGTAGAGCGTTGTCAAAAAGAAACAGGCGAGTGGAAGAGACCATTAGCTATCCATTTCAGGTACTTTAACCCTTAATTTGTCTAAGGGCTATTTAATAGCGTTTTTTTTATAATTTTATTACAAGACACCGAAATTCGACCTTTAAACCCCGAAAAAAAAGGAACTACTTGGTGTATTGACAAAATTTTAATTTTGATAGATTGTTAAATGTTGTGGTGTTCAAATAAAACTGTTACTGGAAGCGTAAAGCTACTTTCACGCCAATTCTAATGGTGTGCCACATGCATATTTGCTAATAACTTCCACCCGGCCGTGCATGTGGCGATTTCGATGTTTGAGAAAATTAACTTACGTGGATGACGTTTTTTTTTAAAAAAGCATTTTACGGACCGACGAGTCCAAATTTACTAAGGAGTGGGTTTGGGGTGTGGGTTTTGTCCTTTTGGAGCCCATTCATGCAAATTGTGAAGATTTAAAATCCCCTCCTTAGTAAATTTGGACTCGTCGGTCCATAAAATGCTTTTTAAAAAAAAAAGGTCGTCCACGTAAGTTAATTTTCTCAAACATCGAAATCGCCACATGCACGGCCGGGTGGAAGTTATTAGCAAATAACTCGAATCATTAAGAGTTTGGTTATGCATGTGGCACACCATTAGAATCGGCGTCAACAGGAGATGTTTTTAGGAAATTGGAAGAATTGTAATCACTTTGTTTTTTTTTTAATTTCATTGTAAAGTTGAGGTTGAAAGATTTCTTTATCGGTTTCTGAAACTTTGGGAGCCCCATTATTTTTTAAAGTAGCTTTACGCTTCCAGTAACAGTTTTATTTGAACACCACAACATTTAACAATCTATAAAAATTAAAATTTTGTCAATACACCAAGTAGTTGATTTTTTTTCGGGGTTTAAAGGTCGAATTTCGGTGTCTTGTAATAAAATTATAAAAAAAAAGCTATTAAATAGCCCTTAGACAAATTAAGGGTTAAAGTACCTGAAATGGATAGCTAATGGTCTCTTCCACTCGCCTGTTTCTTTTTGACAACGCTCTACCTAACACCCTGTATAAATAGTAGTTGAAGAAGATTTTTTTTTATGCATTTGAAATAAATTCTGGTTTATCTAAAGATGTTACATATAACTCACATAATTCAAAGCGAAGCTAAGGCGGGTCGCTAATTTTCTATGTATAAATTATGTATTTCAATTTTCAAGTATGTTGAATCGTTGCCGTGGGGTTTTCTGATACTTATATATTATAAAAATAATAGAAAAATCATTTAAAACATCCCACAACCATATCACCGTCGGTATCGCTTCTCGCCTCTTAAATTATTTAATTCCCGGAGCTCCAGGACTTGATTAACGGGATCAAAGACTTATCGCGGGGCCGTAAACGGATTAAAGACTCGTTTAACTGTAACTCGAGTCCCGGGAAAAATTCGTTACCGGAGTCAAAACTTTAATCGGAATAACGGAATAATTAAGAAAGTGGACAGAAGTTATTCGGTGTTAAGGAGACGGTGTTTTTGAAACTGTTTAACTTCTAAGTCTTTAGAGAGAGGAGTTTCTGGGTCATAGAGCAAAGATAAAATCTTTTCTGTGTTGGAATTACGCGTTCTAATTGCGATAGGTCTAATAAAATACGAAACTTATTCAATTGAAGGCACTAGTTTCGTTAATCTTCATCTTAAATAGATAAATTGTCTTGAAAATCAAAAAGCTTTGTAATAAATAACCTAAAGTCAAAGAAAGGAGGCATTTTTTTTCTGTATGGTGAATGGGCCCCCAAACACGTAATGCAACGTATATTAAAACATATGTCGATTGGTACCTCTAAATACAGTCTACAGTGGTGATTTTTCTTAACCATGTCTAACCGAAATGCTGAAAAATATGACTTAAATTATGAGTCTCGTTGCAAATGTGAATCAATAAACATAACCGTTTCTAGTGGGCCGAAAAACAACTGACTCCTTTAGTTTCAAATTGTTTGCCAAACATGACACAGATAAGACAATGACCTAATGTAAATGTTGTAAAAATATGATGTACCTATCCCATGTGTTTTTACACGGCTGCCCAAAAAAAGGCGTGTAATATTTTCAGGGTTCATGTATGTAATTATAATTTTCATTTTTCTGTATTCATTGATAGGATAAAAAAAATCTTAAGGCTTTTGGAGTTTACTGTAATCTATTAAATTAGGTAATTGGAAGTTATATTGGGAAAATTATCAGTTCATATTATAAAACCAAGCCCCCCCACTGCATCTATCTGCCTGTATGTTCGCGATAATCTCAAAAACTGCTGAACGGATTTTAATGCGGTTTTTGCCATCAGTTAGATAATTTTTATTGAAGGTTTTTGAGGTGTATAAAATTGTTCATGTATAATTTTGATTTATATACGTGTGTTACAGAATACTAACATAAACTGAAGCGAAACGAGGGCGGGTCGCTATTAGCTACTAAAACCAAAATCTTACACATTGAGCGCTATGGACCCGATACTCGGGTTTATTGTTCGTAGCAGATGAATGCGGCTACAGGCTACAGCGTAGCACTCGTACCGGTAGTTGGCGGTGAAAGTAAGCTTTTCTCAATAACTCGTAATCTCAGCCCCAAAAGATCATGGTTAAAATGACAAACCATAAAACGAAAACTGACTTAACTTCGCATAAATCATCATTCATCTAAAAATGTATTAACATTGTACACAAAACGTCTCTAACATCGTTTCCCGTCTTTACAATTAAATCACGTAAGTTTGTAGCGAATATCCCCGCTTTTCTTATTTCTGGGTTGCGACGTAATTGAATTATGAGGTTTAGCGGCTTTGCCCCGCGGTGGGTTTAAGACGGGCGACTGTAAAATCCAACGATACTGAAACTGCTTGAGTGGAGAAGCCGTAAAATACCAGTTTGTGGTGGGTAGGTATGGCTGTGCCGAGACCTCGGAATAGGGTCAACTTTGCAAAGGAAACGAGGAGGTTGGTACTGAACGAATTCAAACGTACACGCCTACTTAATACTCTGACCAAGAAATTAAAATCCCCACAAACACAAAAATATCAAAACTGTTCAATTTTTCGTGTTCTTTTTTATAATTAACTAGCGGACGCCCGCGACTTCGTACGCGTAGAATTAGTTTCCCAGTACTCCCCCTTTTTTTCCCGTTGGGGGTCGATTTTCGGAAAATCCTTTCTTAGTGCTCACTTACATCATGAAAGGTACACCTGTACCAAATTTCAAGTTTCTAGGTACAGTAGTTTCGGCTGTGCGTTGATATGTCAGTCAGTCAGTCAGTCAGTTTCTCCTTTTATATATTTAGATAATGGCAATTGTCAACTCTGAGTCATCATCTTAGTATACAAGTTATTGGTTTAGCACCTCGGCTGATTTGACCTGGGCCTTATTCTAATTTGTCTCTACACATGATTGTTTTTGACTTGCTATCGTATCGTCAACGTTACGATAGCTCTTACTTACATGACAATAATGGCGGCGAAGTTAAAAATAATACGATAACACACGTCCGTAATATATTACTACATAGTATAAAACAAAGTCGCTTTCTCTGTCCCTATGTCCCTTTGTATGCTTAAATCTTTAAAACTACGCAACGGATAATGATACGGTTTTTTTAGGGTTCCGTAGCCAAATGGCAAAAAACGGAACCCTTATAGATTCGTCATGTCTGTCCGTCCGTCTGTCCGTCCGTATGTCACCAGCCACTTTATTCAGTAACTATAAGAGCTATAGGTACTATGCAAACTTTGTAAATAGATGTATTCGGTGAACCGCATTAAGATTTTCATACAAAAATAGAAAAAAAACAATGAATTGTTGGGGTTCCCCATACTTAGAACTGAAACTCAATTCTTATTTTTTCATCAAACCCGTGTGGGGTATCTATGGATAGGTATTCAAAAATGATATTGAGGTTTCTAATATATATTTTTTCTAAACTGAATAGTTTGCGCGAGAGACGCTTCCAAAGTGGAAAAATGTGTCCCCCCCCCCCCCCGTAACTTCTAAAATAAGGGAATGATAAATGTAAAAATAATATATGATGTACATTACTATGCAATCTTCCACCGAAAATTGGTTTGAACGAGATCTAATAATTAGTTTTTTTTTAATACGTTATAAATCGTAAACCGCATTTTACCTTTCATTCAATCAACCTCAATATAATAAAGAATAAAGAAAAACATTTATTTAGATGTATAGTGGTACGGAACCCTACGTGCGCGAGTCCGACTCGCACTTGGCCGCTTTTTTTAATAGACAGAGTGATTCAAGAGGATTTTTTATATGTATAATAAGTTCTGGATCATGAGCGGGTTTTACAGAAAACTCACATTAACCGAAGCGAAGCGAGGGCGCATCGCTAGTACAATATGAAATCTTGTCTTTACATTACTGATCGAGTTAGTTCTTACCTAGGTTTCATGTAAATAGGTTGGGCCGTTCAAAAGAAATCAGGCTGTATCTCAGAGAAATTAGAGATTTTTTATCTATTTTACTAGTAATAATTAAGATACCTTACCACTACGTCGGACAGTTCAAATTCAAATGAGGATAGTCCTTCTAGAACTCTGTAAATAGATCTACAATACTTACATCCTAACGTTTATGGTCACACACTGCAACTATGAATAGGTTTACTCTTAAATTTCAAGTGTCTCATAGTAGTCTTTTAATAGTAGTTTCACGTGCCTCTCAATCTCAAAATATTCTTGCTAACACCAATAAACTGACAGTGAACCAATCAAGCTAATAACTTTCAGGACGGCTCGTGGTTATGGCAAGTCACCACCGTCGCGTCTAACCTATAAAAACACAGCTAAGCCGTTCAAGGCCCATAGACAAAATTCAAATAGATTCTTAACTCACCACGGGCAGACACCAGTGTCACGGGCAGTGAACAAGAAACCTCGAAAAGAATACAGAAACATGACTAGCCGTAACACGCCAATGATATCTTTATTCGATTTTAAGTGGCCGTAAAAACGCCTGTCGAGAAATAAAACCAAGTTCAAAGCGTAGACGTAGCGAAACTATAAAAGTGTTCAAAACGCGTCGTGTTTTATTAGTGTGTGTTCATGCCTTTATGCATTTCTTTGCGAATAGCAATAATTTTTATAGCTCACTGAGCACGTACCGTAAAGGAGTCTGTGAAGATCAATACAAACTAGGTATTATGGAAAGTAATTTGAAAAACATTTTTATGCTACAGTGCTACTTATTAGCTCTTATTTTTCTTCTCGTTTCCTCATGTTTTTTCTCAAAGTGCTATTATTAAGGCTAAGGCTAATATATGTATATCTTTATATTGCTAAAATTGAACCAATTCTTGAGGTTTTTAAGCAAAGATGTTCGTTTTCTATCAGGTTTTCTTTTGTCTTCGATCTTGCCTTGTATTATGAGCTGGAGGAGATCAAACTTCTTATTTCGCGTTATATGTCCCAAGTATTGCTAGTCCCGAACATTTATAGTATTCAAGACCTTCATTTTTTTACTAATCATCTGCAACACCCTTTGATTACTTACACACTTGGTTTTTTACTAGCTCTTATACTCGTTTAAAATTGACTCTTATGGTAGTTTAACCAGGATATGAGTTTTATCGGAATAAAAAAACTTTCCTTTGAAGTTAAAAAACCACTCAAAATCCATCATCACTCAATAAAACCCTCAAAACACAATATTCAGCCTCAACCACAACGCATTTTAACAACGCCATTTTGAAAACGCACGGTCTTTTTTCCAGTCATAATAAAATAATTATGTACAACAATTTTATCTGGAGGCGACATCGCGCGCGTGCTCCCGGCAAATTGAGCCAATACCCACCTTCCCGGAGTTTGATCAAATATTTGCTGCTTCAGGGCAAAGTTACGTCTCGTAACAACTGAATAACTATCTAACTTTTTAACCGTGAAGTTGGCAAATGTGGACAAACATGAGTTAAACTTTTTGCGGCGAGAGGAGTTGGAGAAGTCTAACCTAACTAGTACCGCGTTGAGTTTTCAATTAATGAAATAGCGTCTGACAATCGTAAGTACAGACCGATCGTGCAAATTATTATTCAAATATGACTACCGTATGTACCGACTACTACTGCTGAACGGAAGCTTTGCAATGTTTAATTCGCGAATATACGTTTCAATGTCATTTTAAATTATACAGTTAAATTGTAAACTGTACAGTTTTTTATCCTAACAACGACCGTACCATCAATTATTCAAGAACATTTAACCGCTACAAGTGAAACTATTGAGTATGCGAATATATTACAGCTTTATTGGAATTTTCATAAGGTACAATTTATTCCACACTAGACGTAGACATCTTCAGTAGAGTAGAGTAGCATTTCACTTTCTTGAGGAGTTAATCTAAAACAAATTGATCAAGTCTGACGCAAGGCTTGTACTATGCTATGAGTACCTACTAGACAACAATAAGCATAGTAAAATAGAAAATATTTTCCGCACAGTCTTTTGATAAAGTCCAAGACTCAATTGCCCATAGACCCTATTAGTCAAGATTAAGTTAGGGATGTTAAAAAATCGACCAAATGTGTAGAGTAGACTTAAGCTGATTACATATTATTATCGTGTTGACCACTTGTTAAGATCAACTCTGTACATTTTCAAATCGTTAATAAACAACCGTTATCAACATTGATATTTTAGCTAGGCCTAATTGCACTATGCACCCAGCTAGCGCTTCGTCGTGCGAAATGCTATCTAAACTTTATCGGTCCTTATTTCATATTTGCGTAATACAGACTATTTATTGAAGGAGCACTGCAATATCCAGTGTCCCCCGTATCCGTCACAAGCTAATTGAGTAATGGGCAATGGCGGCCTGATTGATCAGCGACTAAATATGATGTATCGGACAAGTTTCGGCGGTTTGTCACCAACAGTGATTCGTGGCGCCCTGTCGGCGAGCGCTGCCCTTCGTTTCATGAGCTATCGGCGAAGCACGTAGATTTAATATTCACGCAGATTCAAGTAATAGCCTGTCCGGGTGTTATAATGGGCTTTCGCTGGATTGATGTGGATAAAGCTTCCGTTACTTTCTTACTTACGTACTGGTTAGAAAGTGATAGATATTTCATCCACGTTTATTCGCATCGATAAGCACGACCATATCTGGCCTACACTACACAGCATTCTATAAATGTAATAATGATCAACATTATAAGCAGCATTGCAGCTTTAAAGTTGAGTTTAGTTGTATCAAAATGTATGGAGCTGTCAAATTTAGTCTTAACTTATTCCAAATTTCAGCACTATTAGTATATACCTAGCTTCAGCAATTTCAGAGAAGACTGACAGACGGCCAGGCGGATACATATGAAAGTCATTTTATTGAAATTTCAAGGTTGCTCGTAGTCCTTTTTCTACGAAGTAGGATGTCGTTTGTCCATGATGGTTATGAAATACCAATACCATATGTCGATTTTCTTAAAGCTCAGTTCAAAAATAAAGACTTTTATGGCAATGTGAAGGCACGCGAGCACTCAGGCCACCTGATGATAAGTGGGATCTGAGACCCATAGACATTTGAAATCTCAAGACTACAATCTCAAAATTGCAATCCTAAGACTACAAATGCGTTGTCAACCCAGAGGACTGGAAGGAATGCCTCTTCGCTAGTAATTTCACCGTTTGTCTTATCCCCACAACGGAACAAAGCAATGCGAACTCTGTTGCTCGGTGGGTTAATGGATAAGATGCTGGTAGCGATCCGGACGGACGCTGCACAAGCTCCTACCACCACTAAACTTTAACTAACTATCTGACTTAAGTGGTTTAACGGCTAAAACGAGATATAAGTCAATGTTGCAAAATATAGCGGATAATCCAAAAATATTACTCGCACAAAATTCCCAATTAATTCTTCAGAATATATTCCGTTGATGATCCTCTAGGATGCGGTAAAGTACATTTTGTCTCTATTACTGGTGGAAATTGCTTGCAAATTGATACGAAACGGGGTTCGAACAATTAGAGAGGGCCTACTACAACTTACCCGAGGCTTGTTTTACCCTCAGAACTTCTCCCTTTAACTAGTACATAACGAAAGAGATGCACTGAGCAGCACGCGAGAAAATATCAAGTTGTGCTTACCTTGCTAAAGCATAATGATGGAGGAACCCCGCGTAAGGGAATATGCGGAGGCTCCGCTACGTTCTTCGTTGGGGCTCCGTATTAAAAAGATCAAAGGTCAGAATAATGGCTCTGATGCACATATTTACTTTTAAATGAAGTAGTACAGGGGATTTTTTTGCATAAATTAGGGTTGCATAAAATGAAGAAATTAAAATTCTAGTTATGTCAACGGGTAATGTTCATAAAATTACTTTATTGTTATAAAAGTTAATTTCATAGTCACAGGCCTACCTATTAAACTTCCCACCGCCTCAGTGTCAGTAAATTATTAAAGAATGTCAGATTCACATAAGAACTGTCAATTTTAACCGATTAACCTATTAATCTAGGGTTAACCTAGGGCTTAAGATTTACGTGCAAGTGGGCCTTAATGACCACGAGGTCGTCCTTCAGAGCCATTTCAAAGACAATTAACTCGTTCTTTTTTAAAACTGGCGTATGAACAAAATGTCACTAAGGTCGCGGCTAGGCCGCACTGGTCGGGCGATTGGCCTTAAACCTTGTCAGATTTTTACGAGTTTTGAATGTGTAGTAGATATCACGTAAAACTATGCCTGTATTCCTTCCCTAGAAAATATTTATTAGAATGAAACAAATTTAAAAAACAGAACTGTACGTTCCTGTTTTTTATAATAACTACACAGCATATTCAAAAATCGTGCAAATCGGACTTGATTTAGGGGGTGAGAAACGTTATATCGCCTGGAGCTAAATTTGTATGGTATCTTTTTGACAGCTACGCGATTCTACCGGCGCTTCACAATCCTCTTAAGCGATTACGGCAAGATTTTGATTATGTATTCAAATGTTTAGTAATATAGGAACGTGTCCGTGTTAATGAACACTAACAATTCGCGTCGCTGTCGCGTCGCCTCTCGCCCGTCCAGTGCGGCCGCTGCCTGAAGAACGGATTAATCGTCATTAACTGACTGACTGGCTGTAGCCGTGTAGACGACTTTTTGTATACAAATTTGAAAAAGGAATGAGGTAATTATTTCTAGATGTCTGATGAGTACAGCTGTTAGGGACACACACATTAACTTACATCGAAAGGTAAACAAGAAGCGGTTTACTAGTTTGGCATTGGATTTTACCCTTATTACCAATTTTAATTTCAAACGATCTTAACCATTTAACAGACGATTAGAGTGTTAACTGCTGTCAGAATGTATGAACTAACAGTCGATCAACATACGTATATAGAGTACATTTTATTTCAGAAAATTTGACAGTTCCTGAAGGAATAGCGATAAACGATTCCTACGCAGACGGCGTCGTGCTGACACGCTAATGACTTTTTCTGTTTAAGTTTCTAAAATGCACGTATGCTAATCAAGAGAGAGCGGGGTCTCCTGACACAGGGATTTTCATACTTCAAAGGCCTCAACCTCAACCTTCTCTATAGCCATGTAAGAATAAAAAAACATTTTTTTTTTATCAAGAGTGGATTTGAAACATTATGCGCACGGTATTTCAAATAAAGTGCTTTTGATTTGTTTATAGCGATAATTATGTCTGAATACGAGTTCAATCTGGAAAATGCCGCCGTCATCCTCAAATCGTTCAAACCAACAATTGAGCAACAGCGCCACAAACGCCGTCTCTTCGGGACGTCAACCGGCAAGTGAGTGAAAAATGAAAATATCAGGACCACTCCGCGCCCCGCGGTGTCGTCACACTACCCTGGGGCGTGGAAATGACGCCCATAGATGATGTAACGTAGAGTGGTCTCAACTTTACACGGTATTTTTTTTAATTTATGCCAGCGAGAAATCGTGTGAGCTCTTAGCCGATTAGACGTTTTGCAATCTCAATACATCAAATGCGTTGCTCACCTTGAGGGATGAGATGGAATGCCTCTATGCTAATTAGTCTTTTCACTGGTTGTCTTAGCTCCATCACAGCAGAATAAAATGATATTATCACTGTTGCTGGGCGGCTATCTCTGTTAATAAACTCTATCTTAATTTGATAAAAACGGAATGCGTGGAAAACCTGCCAACGATATCTAACTATGGATAAGATATATGCCATGCACTTAACTTCATCTGCATCGGTTAGCAAAATTGTACACCGTTCCTCCTCATCATTCTGGTTATTTTTAACATGCTCAATTAGGTACGGTCGGTCAAGAACGTGGTCTACCAGTTGTGATAAAACTTTTTGTGAGATCTAATTATCGCTAAGGTTGACACTTGTCACTGTCATAATATTATTGCAAGGGCAAATCGAACTTGCTTGATCAAGACGTGCAAATGAACTTCAACTGTAGGGTGGTAGACCACATAATACCTCGTAAAATAACACTTACAGATATAGTGTAAATACATTTCAAAATCCCGATATAAACTCAATCTGAAATATCGAAACTCGCTTCAAACTTCGTTTGTTTTAAACTATCGAACTGACTTCGCTACTGTTCTACCTTATTTCCTGAATATCAATGCCTTTACGAACTTCTGCAAAGTTAATGTCCAATATTGCTAGATATTTCGTATGTATTCTTTAGTCTTTGACTCACAAAGGCGGGATACCAGAGCACGCCGGAAATTTTTCAAAAGTTGCCATTTTCCGGCGAGCTGATTGTATGCATCGAAGTGAAAGAACGGTGTTTTGTACGTCCTGTCTCCTCGACAAATGTACGCAACGGAGAAAAAAAATGGCAACTTGAAAGGAAAGCATTCTGTTATATGTATTGTGAAACCGTTGGAGCATGGCTACGGAAAATGTGACTGATGCTAGCATGGAAAAAGACGATGTTTCATTGCTTTGTACCCCAAAACGGTGAATTATGAGCTGACATTATATTTATGTGGAGGTGCATTTAACAAAAAATACAAATTAATTAATCTATTAAATTTGTATGAAATTGACTGATACCCGTTCCCAATATTCGAACCGCGGATTACATATTCAATACACATTTTATGTATAGTAAGTGACAATTTCCTACTCTAAGTTCTCTTAATCTATCCTCGGTTTGAATTATAGGAACGATTGAGTATCTGCACATAAAACAACCTTCGGATTTGTACTTCCCTCTCACTACATATAGTCTAACCGTCTTTATCCGACGTAATAACGTACCCGAAAGACTTATTAAAGACCTCTTACAGTGTACTATAGTTACCTACTACTATACTTTATTATACTCCTATCCAACAGTTTTCTATATCTGTTTTATCACATAAAAAAACCAATTTCCTCTATTCCACATTTTAGATGGATTCTAGTAAAGAAATGAGAGTGTAGATTGCAAATTTCCATCTCAATATGAACAAGAATCCTACAGAGTTAAGCCGTGGGATAAAATAACTCGGTGGCGTCTTTAATGAAAGTCAGGACCGAGAGTGCAGCGAGAAGCGAGCAGCAAAATAGGAGGCGCCCTGCACCCATAAGAGATGCAAAAGCACAAGCTTATAGCGCCCTGTGATCCGTGAAATGGTTTATTTTTATATAGAGATCTCTTATAAACCTAAATCGGGACATAATCGCGTAAAAACATTATGTATACCTCGTGTCGTGTGGCAACGGACGTGGTCACGACTCACGAGCACACTGAACCTCTTCAGCTAGTGTTACCCGCACTTCTTCTTTTTGTTTTTGCGCGATTAAATCCTGTTTTAGATAAAAACGTATGCGTGAAAGGCGTGAAAGTTAAAAACAAACAAATACAGACAGCTATTGGTAACCTTGTTGCGTGCTACAAACCAAGTTTCAAGACTGGTGCTGGGAACTGGGAGGAAAATTGTTTCCTCATGTCAACCCGGATTTTGAAATAGGGTTTAATTTCTCATAATAAAATACCGGGTCTAGTTACATAGAAACAGTTCTTTCTTGCAGAAAACTAAGAAATATCCCGGTTCTTAGAGAAAACAAACCAATTCATTTACTTGCTTGGCTACTAAGAAATGTTTTTCCTCATTAGCGGTAGGGTACGGGCTAGCTGTAATGGTTTCCTGAGGGCATTTGCGGACAGGTTTGATTGTCAGTATCTGAATCATTGTCATATGATCCATGTACTGACAGTCAAGCTTTACTAAGTGCAGTCGTCCGTACTTTTAATTTTATGTTATTTTTATTTTCATTCTAATTTAAAAAAATGATAAATTAATTAAGGTTATATTTTTTGCTAACTTTAGGCTAAGAAATTGTAACTAAACTAAATTAACTATGATCCCAGTTGTTCGAAATAAATGTTTTTGAATTTGAATTTGAATTATTGACTGAGAATTATTATTAATAAAAAGTAGGTACATTACTATATAGTAAAAAAAATTAAACGCTTTGGGACGTATTGTTTTTCTACAGAGTAACTAAATATATTCTTTGCATTCTGCACTATAAATCATAAAACTGCAAACGAACTAAAGCGCGTTTATAACATATTGCGCCAGATTTTCCATCCGCGCCACTGTTTTTCAAAAGTTTTTCAAAGTTTTTCCACTTTGATTTGCGATCACCCTCAAACTATTTAGGTATGCACCCGCGAGAGAAAGCCAGAGATCGTTTTTATCAATCTTCCTTGACAACTTAATGGATTATAGAAATCTTTGGGGGAGGCAGTGTCTTAAGAAAAAATCGCGGGGCGCTTCTAAAGGCATGTATTATCAAGTTACCCATTAAGATTCGATATTGCTCAGAGATAAGGTTTCAAAGATAAATTCACTTTTCTACTTGGTGTAGAAGTATTTTTATTTTATGTTAGGAATTAAAAGTAAGATGTTAAAATGAGTTTACATTGAAGTTAAAACTTGCTATAAGTACGAATAATTAAATGAAGACTGATTCGTTTTCATTTATTTATTCGTGATTGAGTGAACATTTTGTAAAGATATTATATACGTGATAAAACAGGATTGACAAAAAGATTTAAAAAAAAGATGTTTATTCACTAAGTAGGCCGCACGGGCACTTTTACACGTCAAAAATCTACCAGCGCTTCGTAAGAGACCACTGCTGAGAAGAAACGCCACAAGAAACTCAACAGTCAGTCGTTTTTTGTAAATACTTCTTATGATATTGTACAATTATAAAGCTTGACATTATATACAACAACATAAAATTATATAAAATATATATTTATAAGTACTTACCTATGACATTGCAAGACAACCACATACAAAGTTTCGATACATTCTCCTACAGAAACCGTGTCCCTTAGACAATATACAATATTTACATCTTTTTTTATGACTAATTTATTATTATTGAATTTAATGTAAATGAAATTAATGTAAAATCGCTGTCAATAGAACTTGTGAACGATGGAAACAAATTAGTACTGTTTGACACATCAATCAATCATCAATCAATCATGTCAGCCGAAAGACGTCCACTGCTGGAAATAGTCCTCCCCCAAGGCTTTCCACTCAGACCGGTCTTGTGCTTTTCGCATCCACCGCGGTCCACACATAACGTCAAATATTAACCAAGTATGTTTTTATTAAAAATAACGTAAGTATATGAATAGTTATTTCATCTTAAACTTGTTATGAAAATAATGATCTAGTGTATAAATCGTTTCAAAGACCTCACTTGATCTTTAAAAGTACGTGATTATCGAGTAATCATGGCGAATTAGTTCGTTTGGTAATGTTTACATCTTTTGCAAGTTATATTGACGGCGACCTTAGTGAAGATATTCAGCATCATTAATAACCAATTTAATGCAGACAACTTGCATGCATGCAGTGCAAATATCCATCCCACATGATTTTTTTTGTAAATATAATAAAGTAATTAGGAATCCTTATAAATTTACCGTTTTTTTTTATTTGAGTCCAAAGGCAGAGAATTCAATAACATACCTACTTACTAGGATGAAAAAAACATTACACCCTTAAATACAGCTAAGCATAAAGTCTAAATATTCAAAGTCTACATTAGCCTGTTTTTATAAAACATTTAACACCTAAACAAGCATTTAATTACTTTTACTCCTATCAGCAATGTTCCATATAAATCGTAGCTGGCGCCACATCGTCGTAGCCACAGCCGGGATGTTCCCGAGATTCCCGGCCCGGGATTTATAGGGAGTCCCGGGTAAAAGCGTGGGCGGGACCTATCCGGCTCGTGCCAAAAACGACGGGATCACTTCCTTAATCGATAACGGGATGCATTTCTCTAATTAAATTCTTAGAGATTTTATCATTAAAATTTGTGCAGATTTTAAGCGTCCGTTCTATTTGTGTTTAACTTCCGTCTTAAGATGATTGTGTAGCTGAGAAATTACCATACAAAATGCAATAACGTTTTTCACCCCTCAAACCTAGTCCGATTTTTACGATTTTTAAATTTTGAACATGTTATGAAAAACTGTCTGTACGCTTTCCTTTCTAAGAAAATATTTCTTGGAATGAAGAAAATTTAAAAAACGAATATGACACGTACATACCTAGTTTTTTACAATATTTACAACATATTTAGAAATCGTGGAAATCGGACTTGATTGGGGTTAGAAACGTTATCGAACGGAGCAAAATTTGTATGGAAAAAAAAATCTTCGCTGCACATCCTCTTAAACAGCGGGGAGTAAGTTCAACATGTGTATGTGTGGATCTGTTTGTGGCATCATAGCTTTTAAATGGATAGAACGATGCGGACGCGTTGATTTTTTAAAAAGTAAGCTGGTTTCATTGGGTTTGTTCTTAGCATTAGTAAAAAGCTATTAGGCTGCTTAATAGCTTTAAAAGTAGGGAGGCGCCAGTATACGTTAGTATCCTACTAACAACGTTATAAATATAAGTCTGTGAAGATGTTTGGTCCTATCATATCGAATGAATGGATGCAAATAAAGGCAGCATATCCTCATGCTCTAACTTAGCCACTCCAATCGCAAGAGGTTTCATTGTGTGACAGTTGCATAATATTAAAACTGTTGTCAACTAGCTTTCTAAAGTATAAAGAAACCCAGTTTTAAACACGTGAGGGGTTATTATGACATAACTATGCAGTTCAGTTTACGCTGAAAGAAAGGGACAGAGCTGTTATGTAGCATATATAGGTCTGTCCTTTACACTCGCTGTAAAATAAACTGCATAGCTATGTGATAATAACCCCCCGGATTCTTTATAAAAACCTCTTCCCAGTCTTTATAAAAAGGCTAAAGAACTGTTTATTATGTATGAGTCCTGTCATGTTGTATGAAATTCAAATGAGCACAAATATTTTTTTATGCGTTTGATGTGAACCCTCTTAAATGGGTTACGGTGGGCATAAAACTTCACCGCTGCGCATTTATTCAGGCCTTTGACAAAACAAAAACATGTTCTTATCCTTCTAAGGTTGTTTTTATAAGCGTTCTTCCGAATAAAGTTGTTTATTGAAAATACAAGTAAAACATACATATAGTAAACTTTAATATTTCACAAGGTACACCTGAACAAAGTAAAGTGTAGTCTAATTGAACCATTCCGAAAGATAATAACCGCAAAACAACTTTACACTCTATTTATTAAGGGACAACTTTACACCTTGACATAGTCCCAAACAAAGTTAGGCTTGTTTTTTGCATATTGCATATGTCCAAGAGATTATGCCGATATTTAACAAAAAACCTTTTTTTCCTGGTTGCTATCTTTCCATTTGCAAAATTTACCAGTCTTTATTTTTTTCAGCAGAAATAATTCCACTATTTTTCCAATCTGTATTTATCTGAATAGATAAAGCCATTTCCAGAGAGTCGACAGTGTTCCGCTAGCGCGGAGCTCCTACTTATGGGTCGTCTCGCCCTTCGGGCCTGCTGCAAAACGAACATAACTTAAAGCTACCTATTTCGGCCTAATTAGAGAGGAAAAAAATGCGAATAGGAAAAATCCAAAAAGGAAAATATGTGAACAGGAGAAATTAAGAATGGGGAGAAATGCGATTGGGTAAAGTCACGAAAAATCACGGATGGGAAAATTGCTACGCAGAATAATCGAGTTTGGGAAACAGATTGATACACCCACCCGTCCAAGAGCCATCTTAGTTCACTTGCCAGGTGATCAGTGTGCCCGTTCTCCTTTTCCACACCATGCCTCACTTGATTCCTTGTTACTGTTCTAACGAACTTCGTGACTAACTGCCTCAACTATTTCCAACTCTTATTCCTTTGAAGTACACAGAAACTAGGACAAAGTTTAATAAGTGTAAGTGTTGTTAGCAACTATGAACTAAGTGTTCGGAACTAGATAGTAATAAAAACAACCGGTGATGTGCGAGTCGGGCTGACGTACCAAGGGCTCCGTAACGCCGCACAGTAGGTATTGTTATGGTTCGATTTGATCGTAATGTAATAAACTTAAAAGGCCTATATGGGCTTGTAAAAGTTGTAATAAAGGCTTGTTGTGCTGTTAGGCGATAGGTTTGCAACCTGTCTCTAATACACTGTGGAAGAGGCTGAGACAATGAAACACCTATTGTGTGAATGTGATGCCCTCGCTGGAGTAAGAAAGAAAATCCTCGGTTGTGGATACCCAGAACCGAACGATTTCAAGGCACTGCCATTGCACTCCACTATCCGCTTTTTGGAAGGGGTGGAGGCTGCATTGGATTAAGTGCTAAAAGAGGGGTAATTACACAAAGGATCCCACAGGGTCGAAGTGTATAATAATAATAAATATCAGGGGACAATGTCACACCAATTGACCTAGTCCCAAACTAAGCTCTAGGCTTGTACTATGGGTACTAGACAACGATATAAATACTTACTTATATAGAGAACTATATACTTAAATACATAGAAAACACCCATGACTCGGGAACAAATATTAGCGAGCATCACACAAATATCTGCCCTTACCGGGATTTGAACCCAGGACTGCTAGCTTCGGAGGCAGGGTCACTACCAACTAGGCCAGCGCGTCGTCAAACCGTCGTATCCGCAAGGACTCCACCAAAAAGATAAGATAAGATAATACACTGGTAAACATCTTAGCCTGATTGAGCAAAATGTGGTTACAGAATAATCAACAGCGCTCTGCCTATCGCATACTGGGATTACTGGCGTGAAGGTAACTTTGAACATAGACTTCAACTAATGCGCTTTATTCGTTTGAAAGTAACGTGATTGCAAAACTTTTAAAAGTTTACATTACAAAGTATGTATTTTACATTTATTTTAAATCTAATATGGCTAAATTATTAAAAAGTTCACTAAGGTCACAGTTCTTGTGAAAAATGAACTCAATAACAATTAAAAATAGGGCCATAATAATATCAATGATCAGCGAAAACTTCCTCTCATTAACCTAAAGACATTTTAACCATTATATCTATAATTTTCTATAATCTCCGCCGAATAACAGACGTAAAACTTGAACTCCATCCATTGCACCGATTCAATGACTATTGGACAAAGTTGCCGAGTCGATATTAACATAAAACATCAAAACTCGCATTAAAGTGTCCAAATTCCCCCAAATTTCCCCGGATTCCCGCGAGCCCCCCAATATTCCCCCGGATCGTGCTCGGTGAGCCGCGCGGACAGTCTCTTGCCAACCTTGTTATGTGGTGGAAGACACAGGCTGAGGCGTTTATTCACCCAGTATAGCGGAAAATAAGAGGAAGGCGCCGGGGCAGCTAGCAGTAAAAACAGATAGTGTCATTTTATAAAGCACCCACGTGATGGCGTGCTCCTGAGCTATTGAAAAATTGACAGTTTTAGTGAAATTACAGTTTTAATGTACACCTGATTATTTAATGTTAAGTAGATTAAATGGCGTAAAAATGTGTTTGAGTCACCTTCATTTTTCAGCTGTAAAGAAAAAACCAATTCATATGAGTGAAACGTTGAAATTTTAACTTCATAATTAAGGTTATGCACAGCAGTGCAGTTTTGTTTTAAGACAGCCTTAATTTAGGTGGTACGGTACATTATAAAATTATTGTTAAAAAACTTGCCATAACTTGATAACGTTGTGATGCGACTTATACTGTTGTCGCTGTCCCCTGTAACTTGCCCCACGTATCTTTTATTCAACTACATCGAAATACTTGAACAATAAAATAATTATCATTTATCGCATAGAAGTTATGTAGTGGAAGGGATTTGGGGGGAAAAGCGGTGAAATTAAGAAATATTATCGCGAGAAGTCATAAATTATGGTGCGTTCTAATCTGTGGCAAGGGATATTAAGGCTTTATTTTATTCTAGTTATAGATAATCACAGAAGAAGCATTTCTCATCGCGTTTCTTATTAATGAAATTATTGTAAACATTAATTAAAGCACATTTCAATAAAAACATTCTGTACCAGAAGGTTAAAAATAATCAATCGGAAATAACACACAGATATTATGTATTTAGATATTCATAATCTAGTAATTAATCAAAGTTTTGTTATTAACTGCAAGAAAGTTACCACGGGTAGGTAAAGTTTCTGATAATAGTTGATAAACTTTGAAGACAGTTTACTGTATTAAGTACCAAACCATGTTCTAGATTTTTATTAGTCATTAAAATAAAATTACTCTGGGTAGGTACGTACAGTTTACGATGCATACAACCTTTTTTTTCAGCCTACACTTGAAAGGGTAACGCTGTTTGAGCACACGTATCCGTTGCATTATTGTAATTTATTTATTAACCAACTTCCTATAAAAAAGTTATTTTTTTACCACGGAAAATTGCCATGGGCAGGTAAAATTATCACAGTTGTGCATACAATACTCTTTTTTTTTCACTGTACCTTGAAAAAGGCTACGCTGTTCGAGCACTCGTATCCGCTGACGTCTGTCACTGCACAATCACCGGCTGACAATTTGCCGCTCTTTCCGCACGTCAAGCGGACGTCGCGTGGTGGCCTTTGTCTGTGGCGCCGTACGCTAGCGTTTAAAAGGATTGCTAGGATATTTAATTCTTTCAAGAAAGCACAATAATCAGGCTCAAAATTAAACTTGGCTTTAGTAATGCCCATTAAGTTTAAAATGACGATTACAAAAACGCAAAAACATAAGCATTGTACCTTACAAAGATGCTATTGTGTGGTTTGTAGTTGACGAGTAGTAAAAAGGTTTTACCGTTATTGGTCCCAAATAAAGATAACTTTTTTTTCACATCACCTATTCGGAAAGGGGACACACAGGCACAGGACAGGACATAGTGGCACTTTTCTGTTCAATAACATTTTGTTGCCAAATTTGATCATTGTTGTTAAATTTGATGATATCCCGTTGTTAAATTTAATAATTTCAGCATTTTTAGCAGGTGTAAATAATTAATTTGTTTCCCCACTGAGATCTTTTATTTTCCTCATAGGTGATGTTAAAAGCATGTGTCACATGGTAGTAAAATTATTCCCACCTTGGGCGTTAACACTTGAATCCCGCGTTACGCTCAAGATTCAATGTACGCCCTCGCCGTAAATATGTCATTTTGGTCCTTGTGACACAAATAACTAATATTGCATTAACACCCACCGATTATTCTGTCAAGAAAAGTCACCAGCTTAAGTCAAAATGTCTACAGGTGTTTTAGATATTTCAACTGAGGTAAAGTCACATTTGTGATTGTCACAAAATTCTTGAAAATGTATGTCGCTGAAATTAAGCGTACATCGATTTTTTAAGGCTAAGCCATTTTTCTTACAAATTGTTTTGTTTATTCCACTCGTTTCTACAAAAAGTGTGCAAAAAGACTCAACACTCCTTCCTCATAAAATATCCATGGCTCCCGTTTCCTAGGGACGCACTGAATCGTAAAGTTCCGAAAGATTCGCCACGCCGTAGCTAGATGAGCGAGTCGTTATAATGTTCTAGTCCGTTACGTTTGAATATTTCTATTCTATGTATGCATTCTATTGTATCTGTGGAACAATGAGAAAGACTTGCAACTTTTTAATTCAAGCGGTTGTAAGTTTAGCCACATCCTAATAAGACTTTTTATAAATATTTGTTTTTGTTTTTTTTATAAGTTTAGGCTGGGCTGTTGAGGTATGTCGAAAAACTTAAAAAATCTCTTAAAATTATTGTCTGGTTACTGGTGTAAGTAACTTTTATAAATATACAGGTTTCTTAAGTACCTACTCTTCATACAACCTCAAACATGGATCACTTTTTTTAAAGTAGTCCAGACCTTTCAATTTTCGCCCCCTCGGAAATCGGTTCCACTATCACTCATGCAAATGTCACTCAGTATTGCGTCTCAAAGTGACAGTTGTTTTAGCGAACGTTTGATGCAAGAGGGAACAGAGTAACAACCCGTGTTGGGACGCTCGTTGGTCTCTGATGGAACGTCAATTTGTAAAACGACGTAAATACAAGGGAATGCTTAGTCTTCATGTTGTTTTAAAATAAGTGAGAGGAAGCCTCTACAGCAATGATATATTAAAATGGCGTATGTGGATGAATTTTATGGCGGTACATATTTCCCTTTGGAAATAAACAAATTAAACGATGCATCTCCAATAGCCAATATTGATCGAAGTTCAAATGCAAGTTGCGAATTGAAAAAGTGGTCTGAAATTTTAGCATAAAAATATAAGAGCACCCAATTAACTAGAAGCAATCCTGAGGGATAAGTCCCTCATTGAACCCTATTTTTTGCATTTTACTTTTTATTTCTTTTTGTACAAAAAAGATTTTACAATTTATATACATACATACATTAATTAACGAATAAAACTACACATTTTAAGACCGTTTATTTATAACCGTCAAACAAACCCAAACCGTCGTTATATAGGTGAAAAATTCTGGACCTCTTGTTTCCTACACTTTTTGCTTTAAAAAAAACTTAAAGCTGCCAAGCACTTCGTTACGATTAACGGGAAAATATATAACTGACTTTCCTTATAAACGTAAAGTTTTCGGCACCCACTAAGCGTGTTGTTAAGAGGTTTTTAAATTTATTCACCCTTCGATTTGGGAAAATTCTCGAAAGTTTGAGGAAATTCAGGCGATTAAAGCGGCTGAGGCAGTAAGGGTTAGATTTGCATAACAGCCATTGCATCGTCTGGTTTATGCAGTTTATTGATGGTCAAGAATAAATGGGCTTTTTATTCCCTGTAACAGGTGAAAAACAATCCCAGTCACTGGCACTTTAATACCACTGGTAAAAACTGTTTTTGAGGTTTTTATCTTGGGTAGAGTCAGAAATAAAGGCTGGATCAGGGTGTTTTTAATACATCATGTTGTAAAATCAAAACATTTTTGTGTCGGTTATATCTACTCTGTTTTTTTCGCCAAAAAAAGGAATTCGAATTCTAGTGATAAGGCTTTGTTTGGAACACTAATTATTATAAAAATGCCAATCTCCAGCCCAATATTTTAAGCCTGAAGCGTCTTGACAGACAGAACGAGACACAAATGGAAGAAAAGACAGACGGACGGACCGACGCACAACAAAGTCATCTTGTAAGCGTTCCGTTTTACAGAATTTGCTATGGAATCTTTAAAATAATCCCTCATCACGAGTAGATTTAGAGCCTCGTTAATCCATTAGGTTGGTTAATGAACCCGATTTCCACCATGACCTCATTATGTATGTTTATCATTCACATTTCTTTACCGTTGCCATCACCCTGCCACCTCGCATCGCTCACGGCTCGGCGGGCCGGCGACAGCATCAGCGGAGGTGTTATTCTGTTAACTACCTCGTCTTTCAATTCGCCAACGAATTATTAACCAGCGACATTGACCCTCGCAACAAGACCGAGTTACCACTATGGCTGAGCTGCTTGGTTGTTAAGAGATGCCATTAAATCCTATACTTTTCAGATCCAGCATTCAATTTGCTTTGACATTAATACGTATGCATTTTAATACGTATAGTACGTAAAGTATTACCCGGAAAGCTTAACTTTTCTCTACCTAATCTTGACTTTGTTGGTAAATTACTTGACTTGTTGGTAAGTTTAGTGATGGTAGGACCTTGTGCAGGGTCCGTCCGGATCACTACCACCATCTTATCCATTAACCCACTGTCAAGCCGATGTATGTGGGGATAAGACAACCGGTGAAAGTACAAGCATAGAGGCATTCCGTCTCAGTCCTCAGGGTTGGCAACGCATTTGAAGTCTTAGGATTGCAGTTTTGAGATTGTAGTCTATTAGTGTATAGGTCTCAGATCCCACTTACCATCAGGTGGCCTGAGTGCTCGCGCGCCTTCTCAATACCATGAATAAAAAAGAAATTCTGCAACCTTGAACTATCAAGTGCTAAAACCGTATCGTTTGCGGATGACACGGAAATTGTGGTACGGGTCAAAGACTTATCAAATGTCAAAAGTTTCGCAGAGTTAAACATGAGATTAGTAGTTGAATAGCTGGATAGCTCGCCCACACGGCAGAATCTAGTACTATAGATTACGGGTCAAGTTAGACTCGCCGGTTACTCGCCGACGAGCTCACATGAGAGTTATTCAACAAAATAACAACCCAAGAAACAATGCACACTTTACTCAAACGCACACGTTAAAAGCACAATTTGTTACGTCTTTTGTTCCGCGGAAATGATGCTGTTTGTCTTCGAGTAGGGGTGATGGTTTGTGTATTCGATTGTGTATCTACAATAGCAAGCAACTGTAAATTGTCAAATCTGTAAAGGATTTCAGTAGCACACGACAGTAGTTTTGCTGATGAAAAAAGGATTCAAATAGAAAACAATGCACAGGTGATTTTCAATAAAGTCGACAAAGATACTCGTATTGAACATAATTAGGTACTTTATAATGACATCGTTTTCCTACCAAAGGTTTTTTATTTATTTAAGAAGTAATTAATAAAATATTTATTAAGTGAAATAAAACGTTGTATTCTTTGGTCCCAACCAAGTCGATCTTCAAAAGTTAGTGTTAGCGTTTATAATATTTATTATGTCTGGTCATTTCTGTTGATTCATTCTTTTTTACTTTATATCATCTTACGGCATAATAATTATTACATTAAATAGTTTCGGGTTAGAGCAATCATTATTATTCTCATTCGCATACTATTAGGTACTATTAAATGGCCTTGTGTAAAAAAAAAAAAAAAATCTTGTATATTAGGTTATTTATCACATAGATTAGACATCTCACTCTAATGTATAGTTGCTTTCTGCAGTGTTTGGGGCAAACATCAAGCATGTGAATAAGGCCTGATTGACTGCTGTCGACTTAGTACAGAATACAGTGCGCTAGCTCTTAGAAGGTGGTCGGGTTTGTATTTGTCTCTCACTCGCTCTCATACGCGCTTATTAAGAGCGAGTGATAGACAATTATGTGTTTCAGGCATGATTGGGGTTATATTTTGACTGCTTTGACAGCGGTCAAATCGCGCGTCTTCAAAAGGCGCTGAACTTTTTTGTCTTTCGAACCTAATTTGTGTGAGATTGTCCCCTAACATTTATTTTATTTTATTTGACCAGGAAATTCCATGGCTGATTTGGCTAATTGGATTTTAGAGGCCTTTTTTAAGGGATATCTGTATTTTTCTTTATTTTTAAATAAATTTAAGTGAAATTCTCAAGTAAAAACTACAAATAGAATGTTATTTTAAGTAAGAATGTATTCAAAATGTAGCAGAACTTAAGCACACCGAGTTGATTGGATTTCGCAGCTCAGTTTTTTCAACGTCAATTCATTTCAGCCAATCAAAAACCACTGACAAGTTCAAATGTCTCTATGCAACGAGCATTCCAATTTGCCATTTCACAGTTGCGAAGTTATTCCACGGTTGGCCGATCAAACAGACAGCGGCTCTAAAAATCAGGGCTTTTAAACCACAGCTGAACAAGCGGGTGCTCCGGGAGACAGATTAGAGGGCTCGTGAGGCGAGTGCCCTCCAATTAGGAGGCGCCCTTACCCTCCTGGACTCAGACAAATGAGAGAATGTTTAAAAGAATGTATGTGCTGTTAGAGGTTCAAATGTGTCTAGTTTCTTATTGATTACTTAGCTTCTGAACTTGTCTGTCTTACGTTAGTAGTAGAGATATGGTATATAAAGACTACACTGAAAGAAAATGGGATTTTAATCTATTAAATATACTAATTATTTTTCATTTATTTCAGCATAACACCAAAAGAACACTATAACTTATTATCAGTGACAGGCTTTGTCAAGGCGTTTTACATAGGAATCTAATCTCAAAATGTACCTAGTTAGAAATTGACTATAATTATCAATATAACATAAATTACTTCACTTAAAAAAATGTTTACATGATATTGG
Source organism: Acleris sparsana (assembly GCA_923062465.1). Classification (NCBI taxonomy): domain Eukaryota; kingdom Metazoa; phylum Arthropoda; class Insecta; order Lepidoptera; family Tortricidae; genus Acleris; species Acleris sparsana. The sequence continues at coordinate 5,044,584 of OV281288.1, forward strand.
ACCGCAAAACTAAGTACAACACTTGAGATGGTTCCTAACCTGATTATTTTAATCGATTTTATATAAAAACATTTTTTGATAATTGACATTGACACTGGTCATCTAAATTGAGTTTATTTTAAGCGATTTTCGATAAGGAATCCTATATGCTCTACTGAACATCTTATCTGATAATAATATAACAAGTACAGAAGCCAAATCTCCGAACAAAACAGTGTCGAGGTCGGTAAATTGCTCACTCCATGCACACTGCTCAGTCCATACCAGTCACACCCAGTGATGCATGCGATTGCACATTTAGCTCCACGCCTCAAATCCACGCAAAACCGCTTCAAATAATATTTAAATCCAATGCAAAAGAAGATAGCACCCGCAAAGTAGTCAATAATCCTTTCCAAGTAACAATAATCTTTGATCCAACTCAACAGGAAATCCGGGCGTCACATTAAAGCAAAGGCTTTATCCAATTCAACCTCTAATTAAATGTACCACATAATGAAGCATTTGGTTGTACCAAGGTGTTAATGTATGGGGTGTTAACCGTACTTGGGTGTAATAAAGGTCTCCCTCTTGTGCCATTATAAGGTAATTAGTTATTATTTTCCAGCTGTGAAGGTTTTGTGTTGTGTAATGGGTAATGTATTGTAGTTTTTTACCTTGTTACGCCATACGGTTCCCACACGGCGACAACGTGACTCACTGAGTCACCCAATTTTCCCGATAACCGATTGCCGGACTCCCACGAAAGTGCTGAGTGAACATTATCGACTTTGGTGAGAATCAAGGTGCCGCGAGTGTCTTACGTTCTCCATCGCGGTAGCATAAGGTCGTGTGATCGATCTGGATCAATAAATTAAGTTAGTTATATAAACCTCACTGTATCTGCACCTTTGTTAAGAGACATTAAAGTTCACTTCGAAAATCAAGTGTTCGTTTCTTGAAGAGTCCCTCCGGCGGCCCTAGCTCGTTTCTGGCGCAGTCGGTTCTTGTGGACATTATCAGTGCGTGCCTCCAACTTCGAGTGCTGTGCTGTGCTGAGAGTCGTTCGTCGACGTAACGTCTACAAGGAGAACCTACGAGTGGCCGAGTGACCGGTAGCAACAGCGGACAACGGTATCACACATCGATTCGTCAAGTTCCAGTTGCAATGCAGATACTTGTACTGTGAGTTTAGAATTAAGAAGTTACATGAATCCTATTGGTTGCCAACCCTATCAGCACCACCTATCCTAGTTAACTTAGCTGTCAACCCCATTTGCAGCCCCATTTTAAGTTACTTTTGTCTTAGATAGCTAGTAGTATTTTAACCAAAATTTTTCACCCACGCGCAAATCGTGTTAGTAAGCCCGATTCGTGGCGAACGCACAGATTCGATAGAGATCTATCATCTTTAGAAAATATTTTAGAAGACGAAAGCGTAGCGATGGCGAACTCAGGTAACGATGTTACTGAACGCAATGTAGATAAGATTGATCAAATTTGGAAAGCCTTGAGATTAGTACCAGAGTTTGATGGAAATTCAAATGTACTTATCAGATTTTTAGACATATGTGACAAATTAATTTTGACATATTCTGATACAACCCCCGGGAATAACCTTAACAATTCAGCCATTTTAAATGGAATATTAAATAAAATAACTGGTCGTGCCGCCACTACTTTAGCAGCGAACGGCATTCCAACTGACTGGAATGGCATCCGAAATGCATTAATAAATTCATTTTCAGATCATAGAGATGAATCTGCTCTGTATACTGACTTATCCATGTTAACACAAGGTTCCGATACCCCCCACGTTTTTTACGAACGAGTTCAAAATTTATTAAGTACAATAATGACCTATTGTGAGTTACATGAATCATTACCTACTACGGTTTCCGCCAAGCGTGAACTGTACAAAAAATTAGCCCTTCAAACATACAACTTGACAGCCTCTCTGACGGACCTGGTATTTTACTATTCAAATTGGGATCAACGAAAATTATATCTCATGACCATGTTTTCATACAAGAAATCGACCTTGACCAAATTCAAAGACAAATAGAACTGGTACAGATCCAATTATCAGAAGCTGCAAACAAACTCCCTAACCAAAACTTCCCGTTTTTTAAAACCCAAATCCTATACTTATTTTCTAAATTAAATAAAACTATGCTACAGTTAGAATCCTTTGAACCAAAGCGTATCAAACGTGGTCTCCTCAATCCTCTCGGTACCCTTATTAAAAGTGTGACTGGTAACCTGGATAACGATGACGCATTAAGATTAGAACATACTTTGGCTATCTTTCGAAAAGAGAATCAAGCAATTTCTACAAGTTTTAATAAACACATCAGTTTGTACAAAGATTTGACTATCCAACAAACTCACATTCTAAATAATTTAACTTACAACCAAAACAGGCTAGAAAAAGCGGTTGCACATTTAATTAATAGCACAAAGGGAACTAGTAACCTTTTTATTGAGTATACTCACTTGTCCCAGATAATTAGTATTTTCAGTGAAAATGTTCAAGATCTATTATCTGAACTAACTAGGTTAGAAAATATATTAGCTTTTAGTCACACCAATTCCATGCACCACTCACTATTAACGATAAATGACTTAGGAAATATGATAAGTAAGATAAAGGCTCTTTACGGACCTGTCTCTATATTAGACATAGATATAAGAAATTACTATGATATGATTAATTTAGGATCTTATTTTATTGATCACAAGATTGTAATCGTACTTAAAGTTCCCATCCTGTCCCCAGAAAATTACGATCTTTTTAGACTATGTCCTACACCTAATAAATATTCCCAAATCATTATACCGCCCTCTCCCTTTATGGCAACCAATTCCAAGGAATTTGTGTACATGGAGGCTGAATGCCCTAAGATTGAAACATGGTACATCTGCAAGCAAAAAACCATCCACCAGACCCGGACTCAACGAGACTGTATAGCCCGCCTTATACACGAACAAGAAATGGACACACTATGCACACCCACGCCCGTATCACTTACTAAAGAAGCCCTTTTGGAACTTGATAGTCAACATTATATAATTTCATTTCCGGCAGAAACTAAAGTACAGATATCATGCAGACAGGAGGAACACCGTACTCTTAAAGGAAGTTTCTTGGCTACTATCCCACGAAATTGCAAAATACGGACACCCGAATTCACAATCATAAACATGGACGACAAATCCCGAGGATACGCTGTCGAAATCATGACGCTGCCCAAATCAGCATTTTTTCCGACTTCAACGAAACAATCACTTCGTTACAATCTAACTACAATCGACTTGAACACCTTGCACAATATTCAACATCAAGTACTTATGGAACAACCAGCTGTGACAGACGAACCAAATTTCTCGAGTTTATACCATACAACGATACCCACTTATGGCATCATTTTATTCAGTGCAACTCTACTGATTATCTTTTATTACTACTACAAACACCGGCCGAAGACTTTAACGCAGACTGAGATAGAACTCCCGAGAATGGACACTGGTACCCAAACTCTGGAAGAACGTCGAGCCGCGACATTTGCATTAAGCATTGGCAAATAGTCACTCGTCTAGGAGGGGAGGTGTTACGCCATACGGTTCCCACACGGCGACAACGTGACTCACTGAGTCACCCAATTTTCCCGATAACCGATTGCCGGACTCCCACGAAAGTGCTGAGTGAACATTATCGACTTTGGTGAGAATCAAGGTGCCGCGAGTGTCTTACGTTCTCCATCGCGGTAGCATAAGGTCGTGTGATCGATCTGGATCAATAAATTAAGTTAGTTATATAAACCTCACTGTATCTGCACCTTTGTTAAGAGACATTAAAGTTCACTTCGAAAATCAAGTGTTCGTTTCTTGAAGAGTCCCTCCGGCGGCCCTAGCTCGTTTCTACCTTACTAGCGACCCGCCCTCACTTTTTTTTGCAACACTTTAACTACATAAACGATGTTATTATACAAAACAACCTTGCTCTTGAATCACTCTCTCTATTGATGAAAACCGTTGCGATGTTTGAAAGATCTAAGCGTATAGACGCAGACGGCGAGAAGCTACCTTTGTTATACTATGTAGAGATGAACAAGACTTGTTGCCCTGTAAGTCTATTGGCCTCGAAGAAGCTCGGTGTGCTCAACAGATCGAGACAGTATTTCACTCCGGCCCACCGCCTGCAGCTGTACAAGGCGCAGGTACGGCCACATATGGAATACTGCTCTCATCTGTGGGCTGGGGCTCCCTAATACCAGCTTCTCCCTCTGGACCGCATCCAGCGGAGAGCCACTCGAATTGTCGGCTGCCAGCGTACTTCTGATCGGCTTGACTCCTTGACGCTGCGTAGAGATGTAGCCTCACTCTGCATTCTCTATCGCTTGTACAACGGGGAGTGCTCCGAGGAGCTGTTCGGATTAATTTCTGCCGCATCCTTCCGCCTTCGTCCTACGCGACAGGAATTCCACCACCATCATTTAGATGGTTGGCAAATTCCCGATTCCTAGGACATAGGCCTCCCCCAAGACTTTCCACTCAGACCGGTCTTGTGCTTTTCGCATCCACCGCGGTCCCGCGATCCTGACTAGGTCGTCACTCCATCTTGTTGGAGGCCTACCTACAGCTCGTCGTCCTTGTTTTAATATCGCTTATGAATTAAACCTCATCCAACCTACGTATAGCAATTAAATTATGCATTTGATCTATAATAGCTCCAACATAAGCATTCGAAAAAGTGAGAATTCGGAAAAATAATATTTAGAAAAACATACTTCGGAATTTTAAGGTGATCCCATAGTGTTCTTCTGATGGAAAGGGTACCTGAGTCCCATACAAATTTGCATTTTGTAGACTTAAACACAAGACTGCAATTTAAAGACTTCATATACGTTGCCAACCCTATGAGGACTAAGGTGGAATACCTATAATATATAATACGAATAAAAATGTTGAGCATACTTAGAACCTTGTCATTGTGAATGTCATTATCGTGTGTGTCATTTGTTGTTCTGTTTGAAGTTTACTATGACAACGTACTAAAGTGCTTAAGAATTTCGTTGGGGTACTGTACAGCATCTGGACAAAGGCACAAGCTTTCCGCTAGTATCAATAATGCACAATTTCAATTGTGCCCCTCTTCGGCTGATGTGCAGTTTGAAAGGCTCCGCATAACACCTTCATCTTTATTAAGGGGTTTCTTTAATAGAGCGGGACGGATACTACAGCTTTCGTCTACGGTACATGTGATGAACTTATGCGGTAAACTGAAGCCGGCCGTAACAATGTTGAGATTCCAGGTTCTAAACCATTATTAGACCATTACTAGACCACCATTACCAGAGTTTTTGGTTGACCATTATTAGATGTTTAACTTTTATTGTTTTGTTTTATGAATTATTATTGTATTCTATTCTTTGATTATTAATATTTATGTTTTGACGATCTCAATGTAATTTCGTATTTTTTGACATGCAATGCAACTAATATTGTAATATTACATTGACAAATAAATAAACTAAACTAAACTAAAAGAAACGGACATATGAAACGGCTGTAGCGCTGATGTTTTTACTGTAATTTACTTTATTATTGTATGGGTAAAAAACTTAAGTAAAGGTCCTCTTGCATATAGTTGTGTACAAAACTAATATTAAATTTACGTCAGGTTTCAAGTATATAATGTCGAACCCTATATTGATATATTCAAACCGCGGATAGATAAGGCTTACTTCGCATTAGTTCGTTTTTGTCTTGTCTTCTCAATTAGCTTATCGATGCACAGTGTGGGCATATTACGGTCGTGTTATCTATGTGTATAAATGTGGATAATATATTCGCCACTTTCCGACCAGTATGTAAGTACGAGTGTGACGGATGTTTTATCCACCGCGAGAACGGTGACCGTAATACGTGTCCTGACTGAGAAGGTGATAAATACGAACTTTCCAACAATACCGATGTATTATTATGGTCTATATCTGCACCTACTTTTTAACAAAATCGCCTACCTCTTCTCTCTCGAACCGATATTCAATATAGTGAAAGGTCGGAGCGTGGTTTCAATTATTAACCAACAAAGCCTGCCCTACCCTGGCTTTAATACTTGAACGCAGTATGTGGGTCAGCAGACGTGGGAACGCTCAGCTGTTCCCAGATAGTGGCAGTAATGTTTTAATTGGTCATGAGCCGTCACACCGACGTTGGGATGCCTTTTAGAATGATCTCCTTGAAATATCGACAATCGTTTCAACGAATGTGTCCTTTCACCGAAATTAATTTCATCGAAAACTAATTTCTGCTGAAACTTTATAGTTTTCAGGTTATCTTGAGCATTCGTCGATTAAATGAAAATTCGGCGAAGTGAAATGTTCTATGAAGTGAGTTTCGATATTTCAAGGGTAAACCGCCGTTAGAGGATAAAGGTATGGATGGGATTGATTCTATTAATAATAATGTTGAAAAGAATGATCACCTTCCTCAATATTTCGCTTTGTCTAATGGTGGAATGGTAAAGCAAGAACATTAAGTCCAGGAAGATTGTATTGTATTACAACAACTGAAAAAGCTTGAGAAATAGTTTTTTATCTTTGTAGTATGGCGATGGAACTTTTCCCTTAGCCGACACTTTCTTGGATGTGTTTTTTTATAGTAGAGTTCCAAAAACCCATGAAAACAATATGTCTAGATCTTTAATCTAATTCCTACTATTAAATTATGATAACGTGTGGTAAGAATTAAATTAAAGTTGTGTTGGTTCGTAGTGAAATTGAAATTATGATCGTTAATGCCAAAGAATTCAAATCATTAATCAATTTACATTATTTCTACTCCAAGCCATTTGTTAGCGACCGAATCCCCATGAGATTCATTATTTAATCTCTGTATTTCTTTGGGTTAAAGAAACCAGAAAAAGAAATCCAGAATTTCTTCAGATGAAAATCCATTTCATGTTTTTATGACCTAGTTCAACATTCCATCTCCCAGCATGCATAAAATCGCAAACGTGCTCGGTCTCGCGTTCTGTTGAAAATTTTAGAGGTGCAACTGGGGTCTTATATTGCCTCACTGAACTTTGCTATGATTGCCTCCGAGAGAGGATTCGTCACCTGAATTTCAATGACAAACCTTGTTCAATAAATTTTGTCGAAAATTTATTATTCTTCTATTATTAAATGTTCACTATCTTAACTTTTGGGTACTTACCAAATGAAAGTTCCAAATCAGTTGTTGTGTAAAATGTACTATAGGATCATTTGTCACGTTAGCAACATACTGTATGAAGAATCAATCGTTTTTAATTTGATTAGATCGATCTAAATTAGAGAATAAGGAGAAGTATTTATTATGTATCTTTTAAACGGGCGTTTGACGTTTAACGATGATAGTGACCTGCAATTTTGAGGTTATTTTATAAACGTATAGGGAAAATAAAAACAGTTATTTACTTACTTTTTTTTATTTTGATAAAAAAGGAAATGGCTACCTCAATAGGTCTTTACAATTACGTTCGGCACTATTTAAAAGTTACTTTACTAGTAACATAAACGCTGCTGCAACTCAACAAGAATACTTAATACTATAAATATATCCAACTCTAGAGTTGAAATTAATTGTTGTTAAATTGAAATCAGTATTATGCTATTTTTGACGATAAATGAAGCAGTGATTGCGTTTTTGCATTAGCATCGAAAACAACTCTGTGAGATACGTCGCACACTGACAGATCATTCTTGTTTTTAAATACAAGCTAGACGCTTCTTTTGGTCGTCACCTACAAGCCCGTAACTTTTTTACAATTTTATTAAACTTTATGACTGGCCAATACAACTCATTTAAATATACTCTTCAATAATTTAAACACTACCAATTTATCAAAACGGATTATAATTATACTCAATTTATATACAAATAAAATAAAATAAAGTGTAAAGAAGTCATCATAACTTTGCTACGTTAACTTCTAACTTATTACATTGCAATAATCTTAACGATATCACAAAACTCATCGTTATTTTAGTGATTCAAACGCATATAAATCATACTTGTAGTTTGTTTATACAATTTAAAAAAATGCTTCTCTATTTTTAACTTTGCTCGTATAAAATTAGCTTACGTGTCGTGTTCTACTTTGGTCTAAATCTAGTTCTAAAACTAATATCGTCAGCCGAAGCGGGACAGAAAGTAGTATAAAATTCAATTGGGAAAACATCGTCTTTCCACTACAGTGGCGCAGTCGATTCGAGACATTTCTCTAAATATCTTCGACAAATTCACCAACATGTTAGAGTCGTTGTTCCGACACATCCACAAGTTCAGTATATTCTCAGTTGGGGAACAAGTGTTCGAGAAATAATAGTAGTACGAAGCTATCCTTAACTTTTCTGCTAAAAGTCTCCAATCGTTCCCTTTCGGAGTTTGAGAATCCAGCAGTTTACACAAAATCACACGGTCAGACTTAGTCAGTACATTCATACGGTAATTATTGTCCACGGTTAAATTACTTCTGTAGTGATTACCTTTATAAACAAAATCGTACCTGCCCTCTTTTTTAGACAGAGAAGAATAATTAAAGGGGTTCTCCACAATATGAATATTGTAATCAACACTGGCAGCGCTGAAACGTTTATTGCAATTCAGATTTGAATTAATGTCATTCGTTTTCAAAGTGAAAGTGACTGAATTCGATTGTTTTTGCTTTTGGTATACGGACAAATTCAGTTCAAAACAGCTGATAGCGTCTGTCTGTTGCAATATGAAACTGCACTGCAAAGATCGAACACTTAAGTTCCACACGTGTGTATACGACAGCTCCTGATATTTGCCACCTGATATTACTTTCCATCCGACACCCAAATCTCTGAGATTGATGCACAAATCCGAACAACTTTCTTGGAAATAAATAGTCTTCGGTTCACACAGCAACGTACTACTCAGCCGTCTTTCATTTTCAACACAGTCATGCAAGGCGTATGGCGTATCATTAATCACGTGAATTTTCAAACTATAGTAGCTGTTGTCTATTTTTTTCGATACGAACAGGGCTAGTTTTAGCAGTTTTGTGTCGAGACTACTAAAGCTACGGCCAACTAAAACAAAGTCACTTAGAAATTCGCATACGAGGTACAATTTGTTGGGGTCCACTTGTGCGAAGATCGGACTTCCGGGGGTCTCTTGGCCGAGAGTAAGGACTTTTCGCCACTCTCGGGTATTTATTTCTTCGGGTTTCTGAAGAATGGATAAAAGCCAACTGGAATTTTTGAGCGAAGCGCAGTGCGGGAAGGACAAGATCACTCCTTTTCTGAAGTGGAAATTTTTGGGGCCGCAGCGAATGACTGGACTCAGCTGGGTTTCACCTGGGGAAAGTTGTTGTGTCATGATTTTGTGATTCAAAGGCTAGTAAACTAAAATAAAGGGGCTTGATGTAATATCTCCACCGAGAATATAGGATCAAGCCCGTATTTTTGTCGCCTTACCACGGTGGATAAACGTGGATAAAGCATCTGTCACTCACACTTACATAATGGGCAGATAATGGTGTCTGCTTCATCCACGTGTATCTACATTGATAAATACGGCCATAATAGCGCTGCAGAAAAATACGTTTTATTCGGTTACTATTATTTGTATCCGGATTGCAAGCGTATTAGAACCTTGTTTTTTGACCGTCGTCATGGCCGATAAAAAATCTCGGGGCTTCGTGTTCAAACTCTTAAAAGGCAGTGTATGACTCCTATAATTCTATTTCTTTCACGGACTTGAACTGTCAGTCTTTAACAATTCATAATAAGACTCAATATGATCATTTCTCTGATCCTGTTCTGGACACTGCGAAAACGCATTAAAATACAAATTTCAGTTACCAAGAAGTAATATGAAATATACAAACACGAATAGCAATTTTCGATTCAGGCACCTTCTCAAAGTTCATCGTATTTTGGTGTTACATTCCCAATATATTCCAAGATTGAAAACTGGTTCATTCTATTTCGTTCTCTCTGGCCTGGATAAATATAGAAGTAAGCCGGTGGTACGGAGTTGTAGATAGAATCTAGGTCACAAGTTCAATTTATAAAACTGGCCCTACTGTGGTTTAAATGCTGTTATGGAATAACTAAGTAGTACAACCTACCTAACGAGTACTGATCAAAAGTGTTTTGACTGCATTACGACTGCATTAAAACATTCCACCCGTGGTGTAATGAGGAAATAAACTGCAGTCGTTTATGAATAAAACAAACGGAGCAAAATGTAATTTGTAGTAGAACAGGTATCACTTCCTTACACACATAATTGGGAACTTTTGGGAACAAGTTATTTCTAATAAAAAATTAAATAATGTTGTTTTCAACAGATTATCAAACGTTTTTCTGAGAACCATATTTTAACCACTTGCTCTGCTAACTGACATCAGTAATGTAACTAACAGACGTTTCTATACATTGTACTCAAAAATAATGGTGTCCTTTCATTTCACCAAACAACGTTTCCCAAACTGATTCATTTCCCAACTGTTTCATTTGGAAAAATGCTTTTTTTTCCAAAACTGTAAATATTTCAGGATTTATTCAGGACCATCGTTTAGAATCCTATAGGTTAGGTTAGTTTTTAAAATTTCCTGAAATATTTACAGTTATAGAAAAAAAAGCATTTGCCCAAATGAACCAGTTGGGAAATGAATCAGTGTGGGAAACGTTGGTTGGCGAAACGGCAGAGATCAAAAAATAATAATTGCGTTTTGACAATAGGATATTTTTGAGCATCTGACCGCCACCATACCGCCGACGGCTACCTTATTACTCAACATAATTATGTAACTTGTGCATATACCTTCCTGCAATAGAGGTCTGTTCCATTCTTCATCCGTGACTTCCACAGTGAATAACTCTTCACCCTTCTCCACCACACCATCAGGGACAAACAGGCTGACTCCGCATTTTCCCATCATCAGCCAATCACCATCACTGGTGATGATTTTTGATGTCGTTGTTTCAAAATTAGAGCTTAGTAACTTAGAATCAAGTGAAGCGTTGTTCTTTAGGGATGGTGATATTCCTAAACTTTCGTTGCCATATGATGAGCCCGCTAAAATTTAAAAAAGGTAATGTGCATGTAGTCAATCGGTCATATTTCAAGGTTTTTAACAACCCCTCTTACTTCTATGTAACCCAACTAATGTATCTATAAAATTTAAGTATGGAATCAGATGCTGAATCTATCAGAATACAAACCTGTGATGCATAAAATTGTTGGAGGAAGGTATATTTTTGATAATTGGGTTAAACGGTGATTAGAAGTGCCAGTGACGACAAAAGTATAACACTTTCAAAATGACTGGAATGCGCCTAGGCACTATAGGCAGATATTTACTTACAATTACTGGGAAAATGTTATAATATATCAAACGATGTGGGTTTCGAGCAGACTCTCTAAGGTTAAACATTTAGCGCAGATACTGGTGTATAAAATAAGTAAAACATTTCTAATAAACATGGTGTTACAGTTAAATAGCTACTAAACATCGATAGGCTACAATTCAAATTTTTATAAATATAACATTAACCACCGCAAAGTAACGATACACTCGAATCAAAATCAATACAGTGCTGTTAAAACATAATAAAATACAAGGCGTGCAAGCGTGCATTAGAACGTGAAACTCACAGCTCAAAAAGCAGCTGGAATCAGAGCGGTCTGACTCCGCTTCGGCGCGGCCCACCTCCGGTCTTACCTCGTGGTCTATCGGGGACATGTAACTGGGGAAAAATAAACATTTTATAAATAAAGAAGGCAAGAAATTATCTCATACATGTAGCAATATGACAAAAGTAAGAAATAATCACTAAATTAACAAGAATCAGATGATCGTATGCTTTATTTAGTTGCTGACCTTGATAATGCAGCTACATTTTCGGTAGGATTATTTTTAGTTTTTTTAAATTATTGGTGATATTTCTAATGTTAATAAATCTATTGTAATGTTTTCAATGTTTCTATGTATTTCTAATGTTAGTAATTTAAAATATATGATTTTGGGTTATTGAATACACACTAACCAAGTTTTCTAAACACTACGTGTCCTCCTTTAAACGTGGAATAAAAAGAATACCTATTCACTGAAAGGTAACAACTTGGCTGTGCTCCTGGAATTGCTGATGTTTTTGGGTGGTGGTTACTGCTTACCATCAGGCGGTTCGTGTGCTTGTTTGCCTTTTATATGTATTTAAGTATACATTTCTCTATATAAGTATTTATATCGTTGTCTAGTACCCATAGTACAAGCCTAGAGCTTAGTTTGGGACCAGATCAATTGGTGTAACATTGTCCCCTGATATTTATTTATTATTTATTTATTTATTTTATGGCCACAAAAAAGTACATACATACAGAGTACTTACCTATTAGCTAATTGTGGTACTTCATACAAGTGCTCCGGCCTAGAATTAATAGACGTGCTCATTTGTCTGTGGGTTCTCCTTGAGTCCATTGTTTGAAACTCTTCATGTATTGTTAAATCAGGTTGGTTGGTTAGAGTTCTTTTTATAACGTTGCCAAAATAATTTGTACCTGTCGAAGAAACAAAATTATACCAAAAACCTTCTTAGTGCAGGAAATTTTATGACCAGCTACTTAATAAGCACATATACTTAATACATTTACCTGGAGGTGGCTTTACATACGGCGAAGTTTCAGCCATCTTTATTTTCATATACTTAATGCCCAACGATACCACGACAACGAGTATTAAAAACGCAATTGACAACGCTATAAGAAGTGCCCAGTATGAAGATGCTGCAAAAAAATGGGAAAGGTCAGATTCAACAATTTCGTTCAGTAAGTACACAGAAGTGCGAAGTTGACACAGTAATCAAAGGAAATAAGGGCAACTCTCAGAAAAAGAAAATTATTTAATAATTTATATTTCGTTAAGGTCCCCTTTAAAAATAATGTTATAGTTAATACCAGTAAATACGATGCTCATATTACCATCGCCCAAGTCAGTCTTCGACGTTCTGACACACATGGGGCACTGAGCCATCTGGTAGTCCTTCCCGAGGCAGGCGGAACTGGTGAGGCACCTCCTCCTCCGCGTCTGAAGGCAATCGGAGTCACATCTGGACCACTCCGACCATTGGGACCAACGACCTAGAACAATGTTCGCTTAAAATTCCGTGCACTACGTAGTACGAGTTCATACACAAACAGGAGAGGTGAAAAATCGGTAACCTTACCCCTTGCCTTACCTATTAAAACATCCGACGACTGATCTGCTAACTCATCTAGACCATCAACATACATATCTGCAAGAAAATATTCGATTTAAATAATTTTACATGAATTGTATTTTAATTGTTAAAATCATTGTCCTTAACATAATAATCTGTATAACTTAATGTAGGTATCAAACTTTTACAAACTCTTATTACAATGTACATTAAATGAATGACATGAATAAGAATAAAATTGTTCATGCCATTGAGATAGCAAATTGATACACCTCTCTGTGGTCTTTGAGGCTCAAAAAATCATTATAATAAATATTAAGATTCCGAGTATTACTAAATGCATTGCAAACTCAGACGACTATGATGCTTCTAGGGCAGTTATTTTACTAACTGTCTTACCACTCACAACAAAACATAATAGTGCGAATATGATATCATACCCAGTTAATTCATCACTTATAAAAGCTTTATAGTTCAGTGAACCAAGACTGAATATAGAACTGACTTTGGAACCTAAGTACGAAAACTTGAACTTTTTACAGAAATGCTCTGCTAAAAGCTCTTTAAAACCACTGACTCTGTCCTAAACCTGGTCACTCCACCGATGGCCCACTTACCCAGATCGCAGTCCAGGCAATCCGGCGTCTTCTGCACGCTGAAGCCCAGACACGGCTGGCCCCCATTCAGCGGACGGGGAGCCGTGCACGACCGCACCCGGCGCCGGCCCGACCGACCCTCTCGACCCTGGCCGTTGCACCAGCAGTCGACCCAGGATGACCAGGGAGACCAGCCACCGTTGACTGTATGAGGATGTCGAGAACAGAATAATGATGCGCCTTTTGACGATATGCTTAGCCTATGGCACTTGTCCCACCGCTGACGATGAGCGAGTAGAGCCAGCGATCAACTATTCATATATGTCTCTTTCATTGACACGGGATTTGTATCTATGGGACGTTTTATGAAGGAGAAAATAATCGATTGCTAACCGCTTCCTCGCTGGCGGTGGGCCAAGTGCCCATAATTATGGTAGACTTTAGTTTGAGTTTTAAAACCGAAATTACTTCCGTTGTACTATAAAGCTGCACGAAAGGTTTTTGGGAAACTAGAAAGTTTAGACTCAAAAAATGGATCACTGCCTATCAAAGTCTTCCTGGAAAAAATCGAGTCCAGTGACAATGAGTTCTTGCAATTAATACCTCTATAATGTTCTTTTATATAATACACCGGGAAGTCAGATAATGATAATGTCACATTCTACATAGTACTGAAAATATATTTATATCTTTCCTAGAAAATTAAACACTTTCCCATACAATAGCGATAAACAACTTCGGGCAAAAGCTGAACTATTTGTACGTAAATTCACATTACTAAGTATTGTAAATATTTAGTGTCTTTTAATTGGCGTATTTTTTTTTTTCTAAACAGTTTCCCTAAGCAGTAAGCAGTGTAAGTAATAAAATCTGCAATTGCAAATTATTACTATTTCCGTGCGCGTTTTAGTGGTTTTAGTAGCTTTTTACGAGATTTAAAATAACCACATTCTTGGTGCAATCTATTTAGAATCAACTTTCAGACGGTTTACTGACCCGAGCCTGATTTCTCGATTCCCACCCTGACAAAAACTAACATAGGACTTACCAAAAATAGTCAACAATGCCGGTTCAGAAATTCTTTTCCCTGCCAAATTTTCGGCCACGCAAGTGTAATTTGCCATATCCTGAAAACAGTAAGTTTATAAAAACTCTTTTCTTAATCGTCCACCTCTAAATAAAATGGATACTGCTTGTTAGTATGCATCTAAAGATTGCTCTAATCATGCACCTATATCTAGGTTTAATGCGTCAGGAAATAAGTATTCGACTTACCAAGAGCGATGTCTGCTTGATGACCAGCTCCCCATCATTGGAAACTTGTACATTGTCTGATAAAGTGATAGGGGCGCCATTCTTCAGCCAGAATATTTGAGCAAAGGGCGCTGCCGGCGGCGGCTCACAACGGAAAGAAACTGGGGAATTCTGCTTTACCAACTGAGACTGAGGAGTGGCTGTGAAATGCTTTTTGATATCTGTGATAAGAGAAAGCTCATTTAAGTTAAGTCCGCTCGCACACGCATCGGTATGCATGCATGCAGTAGAACCCGGATTCGGTAAGGGTTGGTCGGCACCACTAGTCAACCCGTAGAATTTATACCGAACGCGTGATTTTCTGCATAGAAATACTTATATTGAGACATTTTTGAAAAAGCAACATTAGGTATGATAATGATATTAAAATTGACGCCCTAATAAAAAATTAAATATTTCCTGCGGGCCTATTATGGACGTGTTTATCGGTGTCGGTAGTCGTGGATGAAACATCTGTTACTTTCTGAGTAGTAGTACTTAAATGCGAGAGTGACGGATGCTTTATCCACCACGATAAAGGTGACCATAACTTCATACGGGCCCTGGTGATTAGTTTTGCCACTAATTCATCACATACATACGCCCAAAATGTAAACGATGACATAGATTCTTCTTGCCCATAGCGTCAAGTTTCATTTTCATTAATTAATGTTTGAAAAACTTACAAGCTAGCTCCACAGTAGCAGGCTGACTCCGGATATGCCCGCGGCTAGTCCAAGCAAAGCATGAGCACTGGTACTTCTCGCTTCCGAAGTACTCTTCCACATGCTCTCTGGTCACATTGTACTCCCCTTCTATAATCCGCACTCCCGTTTGAGGGTCCACAAATTCGAAATGGATAGCGTGGGTTTTAACGCCGTTACATTTGAAGTACACCTAGAGAAGCAATTGAAGTGGGTAATAATACTATTCCAGTGATAGATTATAAACCGTACCAACCGAATACTAAAACATAATGAGAAGTTATTAATACAGAACTACTAATTAAATGTACCCGGGTACCCTGTTTAGCCAATTGGCGTTTTGTGAATGTTAACTAACAAATGATTGTACACGATGGACGGAATTTATCGTGCGTTTGCCTGTGATTTTATCATAACGTAAATTTTGAACAATTCCTATAGTCCCTAGCTTTTGTTGAATGCAACTTAGAAAGCCATTATTAATTCTAATACCTTTTAAATATTTAAAAACTGTTATCTCCAAATTAACCTCCCTAGTCATAAACATACAATAAATCTACTTCAGTGTATGCTTTGTCACTTTATCATTACAGGTGTCACATGTGAAGAATAAGGACAAACCGTATTTTAAGCATATTTTAGTCATTATACGTTTATAAATAAGAGGGTTAGTGTCTGTCTAACACAACTTTAATACATTATGTACTTCACAACAGTAATTTTCTGTTAACATTATGAAAATGTATCTCCCGAGAAATAACCGCGTCATTAACTTTACATCGTCCATAATACATAACCTAACCCTAGTTCCACAGCGAGGGTATCCACTAAAAGCTATTGAACAAAAAGCACCCACGCTGCCGGTTGTTCAGACGTCGTTAGAAACATCGAGGGCGACATCATTCTTACAGAATGGCTCTCGCTGACACCCGTGTCGGAACTAAAGTTGTTAGACGTTGATTTATTTCTCATATTCTTTGGAGAATGGGGCATTTTCTGAGACGTAAGTTTCAGACTTTCATGCTGCATTAGAAAATTATTTTTTTGCTATCAGCGTAAATATTTTACAAACTTTAAAAGTGCTAGCATGACATTGTTATAAAAATTCATCGCTAAATAACATCACACGTTTTTGTTAGTACTTGTATTATGCAAGGGGTCTGGATGAATATATCATGACCTTGTAAAACTCTCTATAAATACTCCCCTCTTTACGACCCCAACGCGCGTGCTATTAGTTTGATTGAAGGGCCTCCTCTTCACAAAATGAATCAATTATTAGGTAGGAAGTTGTAATTTTAATGGGAAATTTTATTTTTGATTTTGATACTTACTTCCAAAGCATTTGCAACCCGACATTTTAAAGTAGCAGGTTTATTCTTCACTACGTACGTATTCTCTGGCTCCAAAAGAAAAATGGGCAGATTGTCTTTCGTTGTGTGTAATGGTATCTTATCGTCTAAAGCAGGTTCTGAATTTTCCCTTGGTTTCACTGGTGCTTTGTCTGGGGAATCCCTGTAATTGGACTCTTTGGTCTCGTAATCATAGTCGGAATATAAATTATCGTCATCGTCGTCCACATCTTCAATTTCTTCGTTGTTAGAGAAGACTGGCGGGAGAAAGTAGTCTTTTGTGGCTGTATCAGGGTTGGTTAAGAAGTCTAGTGGCTTATTTAGTTCATCGTTCGTTTCTGGTTTAGCTGACGTATCATCTGGCTGAACTCGGGGACCTACAAACATTGTTGACATGTTTATTTGCAATTTTGCTACAAGTTTGAATAATCTGTCTCGCCTCCAACCATATACGTCCCACTACTGGGCACGGGTCTCCTCTAAAGGAGGGGGTAATGCAGTTTTTCAAAAGTTTTTGTTGAGAAAAACATTTTATGAAACTGAAAACATAATGAAAGGAAACCCACTAATTTTGACAGGATTTGCTATATAAATCTAAATTACTTTGTTAAATTAAATCCTAATAAATATATTAATAGTTTACTTACTCCTTGCTGTAATTTGTCCTTTCACACAAAACGCCAATTGTATCTGTATTACTAAAAAGTATGTCCAAACTTTCACTTCCATTTATACACGTAAACAGTTTCTTAATGTTTAGAATATCATCCACAAAACTAACATTATGTTCCATTACTACGTTATCACAATATTACATTTCAATCGAACACAATTAAAAACCAAAACACTTGCAAATATCACAGTTCTTGTAGTTCTGTTTCATATTATGTTAAACCATAATTTCATGGTAGACGTCAATAAAAGTATGTAAATTTTGTGTAGGTAATTTCACTGCACTAAAACTGTGAATCGATATGCAAGTCGTAAAAGTTTGCGGTAACTCTGGGGCGAGGGACAAGGGTGCTACCCTTTCGACGAACCATGCTCAACTAGCGACGGGGGATGAGTGAAGGCAGGAACTTTGTTAGGGTGGTTCTGCGCATGATTGAAACTTTTGAAACCGAAGTTGGTTTCAAAGTTACGTAAGTATGTAAGTAATGTTTTTGTGTACCTTTAACAATTATGCGTGTGTGATTAACTATGGTTTTACTTGAATATGTTCCAACAGAAAATCTTAGAAGACTTTAAGGCCAGCATTACGCTGAGTTAGGGCCATTTCGTGACGCATTTTTTCGTTCATTCGTATTTCTCTGTCCTTTGTTATTCTTTGTCACGAATACATGTTTTTCATTCTTTCTTTCTAAAGTTGGGTTCGTTATTTTTAAAGTTTTAAACTTGAAGTTTCTGGACTACTTATAATTATTAATAGTAGCTGTCCGTGCCCATCGTCGCCGGGGTGTATTTTTTTTAACAAACCTTGTCATAACTCCTGATAATTACGAAAACAATAAAAAACAAATCGGTCGAGCATTTTCGAGTGGGGTGACCATGGGAAACTGGAAATATTTTTTATTTACATAGAATTACAAATTAACAGACTGAAACAGAGGCTGGAATTGAGACTATACAAGAGGTCAGCACATCGCTCGAATAACAGATGGCTGATGGGGTTGAAGAGTTCCCGAGTGGTGTACTCGTCGGAAGACGCATCGTGGGTAAACCTTCATAAAGGTGGGCCGACGACGTGGTTTAATTAAGCTACAAAGGACTAGTCCTTATATAAAACCTTGGGAAACGCCATTATTCATCAGTGGACGTCTCACGTGGACGGCGATTGTTAAAATTAAATCTATTAAAGTTAGTGTTCAAATTACTTAAACACTCACACACTACGAGTATGTTGGGAGTTGGGACCAGTAGCGTCCTCTATAAAAACTATTTGAACCAACTCTTTCCCAGTAAGGCTGTTTTCGTTTTAGTTCTTGTAGGAGTCGTTAGATGGCATGGTTTTCAAATTATAAAACCAAACTGAAATAACTTAGTTACCAATTAAGTAAATTACACTTTCTAGATTGTGATGGGTTCTTGTTTTCATGCAGCTTTACTTTTTTTTGGAAAATAACAGAACAATTGTTACAAACGCCGGTCCGTGCATCTTTTTCTCGATAAATCTCATATCTAGGCCTACTCGTATGTCTAGCAGTGGGCGTCATTCTGATATGATGACAATGATTCATATTCCGTCTTAAACATGTATTTTACCTTAAGTTTTGGTAACCTACGTGTGTTTAAGGTGCACTTACACGGGCAACATTTTAACGACGATGTATAGCAGGAATGATAGCTGATAGACTACATTTCAAATCGAAAATTATAAAAGTTCCTGACAGAATAACGATAACCAAAAGCTACAAGCTAGTTGCTGAAAAAATTACCCGTGTTAGTACACCTTCATCGTCTTCTTCAACAATCTTGTTGTGTTCTAGTGTAGGGATAAGACACTTGGCAATATATCTACAGGCTATAAGTTATAACTTAATTGAGAGCCGGGATATGCGTGAGATGCGGGGTGAAGCAACGGTGACCAGTTGAGATTTTTCATACCCCTCCTTAAGTTGTCACTGACTTTAATTGATGAACCACAATAAAACCTTGTCGGACAAAACTAACGATTAATTCCTATGTCATTTCTGTCTCATCACTTGATGCTGTCTTTATGACAAGGTTCTATGTTGGATCAACATTTAAAGTCCTTGATGGTCCGCCTATAGCATAAAGGTATTCCATAATTGAGTTGATAAATATCAAACTCCAATATGTCCTTGAAATTTGGTATAAGAATTTAAAACTTAAATCGAACAAATTAAGTTTTTAATTAGTATACCAAATCTCAAGGACATATTGGAGTTTGATATTTATCAACTCAATTGTCCTAGTCTTCAGTTGGAGTCTTAGGGCCGTATTAATAAACTGATCTTGACTGTAATAGTCGTCTTAAGATGCGTAGTAATGACAGTTTTACGTTTGACGTTTACTTTAACTGTCTCAGATTCCACTTACCATCAAGTGGTCTGTGTGGTGTGCTCGTGTGTCTTCTCCTTGCCATAAAAAACCTTGCTCTTATTCATAAACGCACAATGTGACATTTTTATCTGACTGAAGCTAAAAAGCACGCTTTAAGTAAATAAGGTTTATGAATAGGGAGTAAGTGTCTCAATAGACGATAATTGAAACTGACAAAAATCTCACACTAACCGCCGTGCCGTGATGAGTGTGTGCGGCCAATTCGTCTCCAACTGTTCTGGGTTTACTATTACTTTCAGACTCTACAAACTAAGTATAGTGATGTTGAAGTTACACAGTGTTCAATATAATCATAATTGAGCACAAACTTAATAATATTATGTTCGGATTTATTGAATAACAAACCAAATACCTACTGATTTAGGTCTCGTTCGAAAGGAGACACTTCAGCTGGGTTTAAATTCAAATTCAAATTCAAATAGTTTTAGGAACTAATTAATTCAAACAATACTTGATTTAGTGAATATGTAGTATAATTCTAACTTTTTGACAAGAAAATATTACTAAAAAACATCCTCTATATGCATTTTATGAAGAAAAGAAGCTCCGCTATAAATTTCAATGCGATGTCGGATTTTACAGGTACACCTTTCATGTCCTGAAATATACAAAATAATTAAAATAACTTTATAACAAATAATTTTACATAGTTAATAATTTGCGAGTGGTAGGACCTTGTGCAGGGTCCGTCCGGATCGCTACCACCATCTTGTCCATTAACCTACGGCCAAACAGCAGTGATCGCATTGTTGTGTTACGGTTTGGGGATAAGACAGCCGGTGTAATGACTAGCATAGAGGCAACGCATTTGCAGTCTTAGGCTTGCAGTCTTGTGAATGCGAATGTCTATGGGTCACAGTTTCCACTTACCATCAGGTGGCCTGTGTGCTCGTTTGCCTTCTCTATGCCATAAAAAAAAAACATACTTTTCAAATTCTTATTATACTTAGGTACCTACACAATAGATAAAGACACATTTTCGCAAAAAATAATATATTTTACTTGCAAATTGGTCGACTTAATGTAAAACCTAGATGACCTAAAAAATAAAAATAACCTAGCTAGATCAATTTATCGCCCCCGAAACCCCTGCATACTAAATTTCATGAAAATCGTTGGAGCCGTTTCCGAGATTCAGATTATATGTACAAGAGTTGCTCGTTTAAAGGTATTAATATTACTTAATATAGATAGATAAATTACTGCTTAATTACAGCAACAAGATCTCTTAGTTAAAACGCGGACAGACGGACATTTTTTTTTTTGTAATCGCATTTACTTTGTTTTTCCATAATAGGTGTCCCAGTGTTTGCTTTTCACTTCGTATGGAAAAAGCGATTACTTTAAAAAAAACACTGAAAAAAAACGAACGAATTGGTTTAAAAACCTCGCTGATTCGTGACGATTCTAATTATGAGAGATACCACTGGGAAACTTACGAAATAAAACATGAAACTAATGATTTTTCGTGACATGGACAATAGGGAAAATTGCAAATAACATTAAAATGTATCTCCAAAACTAGTGGAAATCTCTGAACATACATAGGGGTTAAATCGGTAGATTTTTAGCTGCTCTATCAGCTCTAGGCGGAGAGACGTCAATTTCTGGGACACCCTGTATATCATGAAATTAAAAGCAGATCACAGATAATGAAAAAAACGTCCTGACCATCCATGTCAAAAAGTTATACTTTTAATCATGAAATGCTTTAAATTTGATTCTTATAAAAGGCCAGTTTCAGATGAAAGTTAAAAACCGAAGAGTTATTTTTAGGCGTATCCCAATTAAACCCGACGTGTTAAATGAGTTTCAATGCATAAATAAAAGCTACTACTAGGGTTAAAAAAAAAATAAAAAAGCTTTTTGACGACGTACAGTACCCCAACGAAAATGTTAAATGTTGTGCGCTGTCACAACAAACGTCAAACTGAACATCAAATGACAAGTATGTCTACAACAATGGCAGTCACAATGACAAGGATCTACGCATGCTTAACATTTTTATTCGGTGACTACATAAGCAATAAATGGATGAGTCATAATAAAGGCGCGAGAACTGTTATTTAAAAATGTCTCTTACATTACCTTTTCTGTTGTTTTCCCGTACTTCACCAAAACCGTCAACCTATAAAGACCCCGGTAAATACTGTCTCTTTCGAATATTTGATGAAGTACAGGAAAGAATGATCGGCGTCGACAACTATATCAGCAAATATGGGCTCTGAAATAGAAAAATGCTTTTAGCACTCGTGTCATTTCATTTAATGGCCCCTCTACACGTCGGCGGATCATGGGCGGTAAGGGACGGAGCAATACGTGAGACTGAGCAACATATGCTTGCATATCACTCTTACGTATCGCTCCGTCCCTTACGCCATTAGACGAGTATCGAACTCGTTACTATTATTGTCTTTTGTCATAAAGTAAAGAATTGTCTTCGAATCGAAGGATGGTTTTTTGGTTGTAAAAATGAATACACGATGTTTAGCATATGTGACAAAGTTTAATAACCTTTAAACTTCAAGGAAAAAGGTGCACTCATTTTTGCGTTAAGTTACTCACTCTGATAGTTCATTTGTTATTAAATTATGTCATATATCCTATAAAAACCGGGCAATAGCTTGTCGGACCATGCTCAGAGTAGGGTTCCGAAGCCACAACAATCAAACAAACAAACAACTATAATCAAATTAGACCTCGCGACAAACTTAACTGTGTCGTTGGAAAACTGTTGTCCCCATACATCGACAAAGGTCGCGTTCAGTTTACCAACACCGCAAATAAGTTTTCGGTAGGTAGGTAGGTTATATTTAAACCGTTTGTAACTCAAGAACCAAGGAAGTCTACTTAGTCGTGATAGTTTTCCTATTAAATTAATTATTTAGATATTTAGTATTTGTAGTTTTGTTTGTAGGGTGGGGGGGGGGGGGGGGGGGAACGAGACACTTAGACTAGACTTAGCGCTTTAAAGCACCCCTCACTTTGCGGTAGACGAGGAAAGAAAATACACCCCCACGTTGCGTGTAGCCTAGGTACTTAAAAATCACATTGTTGTTCGTGCCAAAAATGTATATTGATGCTACATTACAGCTTTCTAGTACTAAGATTCTCTGAGCTAGGCTGCGGACGGACGGACATGGCGAAACTACAAGGATTCCTATTTTGACTACGGAACCTAAAAACATAGTTCGATTTCAAGACTTAGAGTTACAGTTAAATAGTTTATTAGAAAACAAAATTGACGCTCTGGACGCTCGCCATAGTCGTGTTCTGCCTTGATATTTGAACGAAGTTATATTCATTGTCGATCGACCTTTCCTTTACTTATTCAGAGTAGCGCCGGAGTTGTTATTATAAAGGCATCAATAAGAAATAATTGTAGTTTAAGAGTGGTAATAATTTAATACATCAAGCTGGATTAAATTTCGTGTAAATAAAAATCTTGGCGTTCAAAAAAAGTAGGTTTTTTTTTTCTTTGCCCCGCGGCGACTTCAACTACCACCATGGGGATATGGCATTTCCACAATCAAGCAATAAAATACAATCCAATCATCTCTAGAAAGATTGGGGGCAACGTTGTACGGTGATATGTAGGACAGAGGTCAAGATAGTTTTAACCTCTGTACCACTGCGAGTCCGCTTGAAACGAGAAGTGAGATGCCAGATACACGAAATAAGTCCAAGTCTTCTATCACTGTGCAACACAAAGGCATAAAAAGGACAAATCACTAACAGAAAAGAACTTTGAACAACTAAATACAAAACTAAAACGAATTACACATCCGCCATCTTTTAACGTTGCAAATGGCCTCCAAGGTGTTTTTACTATTGTTGACGAGCTACGATAATGTCTTCCCTTAACTGTCATCCTATAGGTACTTGCAGATTGCAGGTGTCGCGTGATCTAAATATTAGTCGACAGAGTATTACCTGGACTGGACACGAAAATTTCAACACTGAGTAAAAGAGAAGCATTTATACAGAAATATATATAAATATAAACAAGATAACAACTTTACTTTCTATTTCACTCCGCCTATCCGTTTTTTTAAATCCGACTTTGTTTGTCACCAGAACTGGTGCCAAAAATGGAATTATATATTAACCTTTCACCAGTAATAATTTCTCGTGATAGACCTCCTTAATAAAGTAGGCACTAAATGACAGAAGATTTGTGTGCTGAAGGTGAATATGTGATTTGGTCGGGTTGTCTGTAGGTATGTATGTACGTAAACTATTAATTGTACAAAACACAGAAATTTAAATACAAATTTTACAGAAAAGCAATGTACAAAGGCGAACTTATCCCATTAAGGAATCTCTTTCAGCTAACCTTTGTGTGATTGAGGAATTTGGGTTTATTGCTATCTCAAAGGGTACACGCGAGCAGCTTGTATAAGTAGGTTAACTCTGTCTACGTAAATATCCATCATGAGTAATCATGTTGTCTGCAACATCGTCAAATTTGCGAAAAAAAACTATCTTTTGTGTCACGAACAATAACCGAGATAGTTTAAAGAAGTGAATAAAGTGTATTCAGATCACCTTGTAGCTTTTCTCGCACTAGTCCGTCGTCAACCGAGATAGGTCCCAATGAAGACTGGCTCCTTGCAACATATGATATAGTACAGGAAAGGACGATTGGCATTGAACACCACTTCATTCAAATTAAGAGAAATTGGTACAGCAACAATTACTGAAAAAGAAATAAATCTATGTGAAACTTTCACTTTAAAGACTTTGACTTTGGCAAAATAAGTATATGTTGCATTATGGAAATGCTAGAAAAATCTAAAGCATAATGAACATGACTACAATTTAGTCTTCAAAGGTAAATCCTGCGGCTTGCACAAGAAACATTATGATTTGAGTAAAAAAAAATGCGATCATACAATGAACCATACAAAACCCTTGCCCCGAAGAGAGGTTAAATTAACTTCTAAGCCTGGGTTTAATTAAGATCCGTTAGATCAAATTTCGGTCAGGTAAAATTTGATCTGACATATTTACCAACGGGCTTTTATAAAACCGGCCCTAAATGACCGTAGACAAACCACTTTTCTATTTATACTTTGTCAAAGATCTCTTATGACCTTATGACCATCATCTTTATGTTTAAATCAAACCTGCCTTAGTACTATGACAACGACCTACGAATCGAATCCGTTGAATGAAATTCGAGTCATGATCTACTCAATCGAAAGCTTTGGAAAGGTCACAAAAAATTCCTATTGCAACACGAGATTTCTAATTTGGTATACGCAGACACCATACCATGTCTTAGATCCATTTGTCATCACTGGCAATTCACACTGATCAAAGGCTCTTGTTTTGAGGCATTATGGTATTTGGGACGAGAAGATAGTGCGTAGCTTACCGAACGCTAGCCAGCCGAGTTGGGTTCGACAATTGACCTGTTTCTCGAAGTTGGACTAGGTAAGTCCTGGATTCTTTGTCCTAGGTATACTTAGTCGTCAACAACTTCGAGAGTAGATTCTCCAACTTTGACAGGAGTGGGTACTTAAAATTATAAACCTAGTCAAACTTTTACGAATTTTGAATAAGTTGTAGATTTTATAAAATAGGTCTGACGTTTATAAATTAAAAAAAAAACCACGGGAACGTACAAATCAATTTTTTGTCATAATACTTAAAAACAACAATTACCGTTTCAAAAATCGTTGAAATCGAACTTGATTTAGGGACTGAGAAACGTTATCGCCCGAAGTTGGTCCATCTACTTTATTTAATAAGGAATAATTGTACCACCCGTCTTCGGAGTTCAACGTTTAAGCACCCCTTGGTATTTGAAATTTAAATTTTCATTATGTTTTCCATATTCCGTAGAAACAAATTGGATTGTATGATGACTTAACTTGCTGGCGACTATAACTTATAAATAAAAGCCATCAATAGTTTAATGAATATCTTATATTTTAATTTTTCTTCAAATATCAAAATTTTCAAAACAAATATTTCGATCAAATTTTTTCGTTTCCAAAGTTCTTTGAAGACCATTGTAGGGCATTCCTCTGTAAATTTTATTGTGTTGTTTGATATAGGTGCGCCGAAAATTGCTGGAAAAAATATTTTAAAATTAAATTAAGTAAGAGGTGTTTCCATTTATGTTGGTAAAGAATGTTGTAGTATTAAGTCTGTCATTTGAACCTATTTTGTGTAATTTTGCAATGAAGTTTGATTCTCTCTCTCTAAATAGTATAAAATAAAATCGCTATCCATTTTTGTCTTTTTGTTTATTTGCTTACTTGTTTATACCCTTGAAATAGGCACCGTTGAAGAGCTCCGGTGGCCATATGGTCTTCATCATCAGTTCCACTTCACCAAGTGATACTTTCTGAATGCAAATGCTAGACTTGTTACTACAATTACTAAAATCGCTATATGTTTGCCTACTATATTTGAGGAGTTCCCTCAATTCCTCACGGATCCCCTCATCAGATTCAGATTTGGTGACAATGGGACCACCTAGAAAGTATACCCTAATAAACCAAAAAATAATTTGTAAAATCGGTCCACAACTGACAGAGAAATCGGTAAATAAATCGAAAAAAGAAAAACATTTTTGAAGTCTGTTAAAAAAAGCGTGTGTGAATTGAATAGAATAAGGGCCAGATTTACAATCTCCAGATAATACTACAATGTGTGTAGCAGAAAAGGACAGCCTTTTCTTCAATATGACAAAGAAAAGGAAAGCGATGGAGACAAAAGTTTGCAATTTAACTTTCATGTCATTTTACAGGTGCTATTATGAACGGTGTTATATTATGAAATAAAGAAAATATAGGTCACCTTTTTGATATTTCATCAGATGTCGTCCATAGTCAATACAAAAATGTCCCAATAAAGACTGTCTCTTTAAAACATTTAATGAAGTACAAGAACGGACGATCGGCACGGAAATTTATTTGATTTAAATTAAGAGACAAGGTTTTAACCTCCATACCTGAAAAAGAAAAAAAAAATACAACATTTTTTTTCGCAAGTAACGTAAAACGATAAAATTTAATATATAATTTCATAGTAAATAATGAACAATTGCATAATACGGTACATTACGATATATTAGCCTAGTTGGTCGTTAGTTAGTTAGTAGGTAGTTAGTGGGCAGATATTTGTGTGATAAAACCAACTATTTGTTACTGAGTCTTGGATGTTTTCTATGTATTTAAGTATTAGTCTGTATGGGGAGCCTGTTACAATTATTTGTTGTTGACGTCATTTTTGATAGTCATAATTTTTGTATCGCTGGAGCCGTAAACTTTTCACAATTTCTTAAATATCTAATGTGTAGAATGCTAATATAGGTTTGGTTTATAAAAATCCTGAACAAATGACAGTTTCCTAAAAAATAAGGCGTATAGTAATGTTCAAGCTAGAGCCTGATACGAGTACTTAGTTGGTTATTTTTAAGAAACTGATAAATGAAAGTCATCAATAGTTTCAATATGTAATTGTCACTTCAAACAAAGAATTTCAAGAAACGGTTGAAGCATCCATCTTTCAAGATAATTTGCTAAATTTGGTGAAATGTACGTTTCGCTGTAAATCTCGTTGTGTTTCTAACTGATGTGGCGGCGCTGGTTGTTGCTGAAATAAAACGATATTATATAACTCTTAAATTAGTCCTGTTTCTGATGAGATAAAAAAAAAACACTTTAAAGTCGGTTAAAGACGGTAAAAAATAAATAACATTACCTTTTTGTTATTCTAAAAAAGACAAAAGAAGAAGAAAGAAGAAAGAAGAAGAAGAAGAAGTCAATCGATTAAGACCCCGGTAAAGACTGGCTCTAACATTTGATGAAGTACATGAAAGGACAAATAAGGAAGGAGGATTCGCATTGAAAAATATTTTATCAAATTTAGCAGATTTTGGTTTAGCAAATACACCAGAAATAGTTTTTTTTTTTAAGTTTTAACTGAGGAATCTCTGTAAATTATTATTAAAACATTATTAAAAAATATCTGGCTCCGTCATCAAATCAGCTCCAAGATATCAAAATTTATTGTCATCGAGTCTAAGTATTATATAGTAATTCCAGTCAATTCCATTTGCAGAAACTGGTACGGTCAGCCAAATGAATTTCTGGGCCACTATAGACACAATATAATATCTAGTATTCCGTCTTTAAGCAAAGGTTTATCTCGCGGCTTGCATGTGTGCGTGACTCAACCGTACGCGCTGCGAGCCACCACATGCAAACTCAATTGGACGCACCAAGCTGGTTTCGTCTAGGCCGCGTCGTTGCCGGGTTGGTTTCCGACGCAACCCTACGGTAAATATTCGAGCGTTTCAACCGCCGTCATTGTTGCCTTTAATATATTGACGAAAATAATGTTAACTACCTGCCACTTATGATGTCCATATCAACGGACCCGGTTATAGTAGGTATCCATTATATTTAAAAGAACAAGAAAGTTATTAGATTTGTCTAGAATAATATGCGAAGACAATAGTTAAAACCCGAATAATCACCCCCTAGCGCCCAAATGGCAATAGGTAACAGAATGATGAACCTCCTAAAGGGCTGACACGAACAATTTATATCATTTGTCAACCCGTTTTGTTTTCTGTAACCGTATAACTTCTGGATTTTATTAAAACTAACCTAACGTACCTTAACCTAAAGTACCTTAACACAATTGTACAGAAACAAAATCTGATAAATGTATTTATTTATTTATTTATGTTATACATATAACATTGGGTTGGCAAATGAAAAAGTTGGGAAATGATACATATGGAAATCATATTTTTGCCAAACGGCAGGCTCTCAATTATTTACATATAAAGTTGAAATACATACTATTGTTTATATATTTTATACATATTGTTGAGCGTTCAAGGAAAGTTATAGCGGCCTCCAGGTTATTATTTTAGACATAATTTTATTATCTAGTTTATTTATCCGTGTCTTTATAGTGACCAGCAAGTCGTGTTTTTATACAAATGCGTTCATAAGCATTCAATGAATCAATTCTAGCCGAAGCCATGGCCTATATTAAAGTGATGATGTCAACCAAATGTAAGGTACTTCTGATGATTGTTCGTTTACAAAGACATGTCGACGGTTCTGAGACTCAACCTCGTATATTGAATAATGTCCAGTATAAACTGACACTCACTAAGTACGAGAGTGCATACTTAGTGCGTGTCAGATTACACTGGACATTATTCAATATACGAGGTTGAGTCACAGAACCGTCGATGTTGACATTGTTGGCAAAGTCCAATTGTGGCCTAGGAATCAATTTGATTGACTGTACCAAGTGTGTTTTAAGAAAGGATAGGATTAATGAATATGAAGCATAATTGTAACATTTTTCAACGAAGAAAATATCAAAAAGTCTAATAATACCTAAGCAAGCTTTAAAAACTGCTGTTTGGATAATGTCGTCAATATAATGTCAGTTATCCTGATCACGCATATTTTTGGAATTCACCATTCATTTTTAACCAGTAACCAGAGCCACCCGCGACGCCAAATAAATCTTACGACACCTAGTCCTTGTCGAAAGGTCGAATACAAGTCGAAAAGATTATTATCCTCTTTCGGCAGTCGGGAAAAAGTGCCGAATTTTCAATTTTGAATTTCAAAGCTTTGCCGTTAAGTTCATTCGATATAACTTTAACATTGTTATAAATATTTAATATTAATAGTTTAAAGCATGTTAAGTATAATTTAATTTTAATTTTTCTACATAAATTTTTCATAAACTAGTTTCCGGTTTTTATATTATATTTGATACAGCAAGCAAAAAGACGATCTGCCGTGAGTCTTAATATGTTTCCGAATGATATAGCCGCGCCGGTCGATTCTGAAATAAATATTAATATTATATTATTAAATAAAATACAATTATGTGCCGCTTTCACATTAGGTCGGTTAACGGTTTATGTCGGCTTTTAAGTCAAAAGTCAATTAACAGTAAAAAAAAGAACATACTCCGGGCGATAACTTTTCTTACCCCCTAAAACAAAGTCCGATTGCCACAATTTTTTAATGTTTGGAGTAATTATGAAACACTAGTATTTACATTTCCGTTTTTTTCTTAAATATTTCTTTTCAAGAAATATTTTCTAGAAAAGAAAAACATAAATAGGTACCCGTTTTTCATAGTATAAAAAATGGGTACCTATGTATGTATGTTTAAAGGAAAGAAACGTTATAACACTTTGTATGGAAATTATTAGATTCACTGTCATCTTCAATGGATTCGTTATTTAATCCATCGAAGACCCTGAAGCAAACATAACCAAATAACTAATTAGTTATGTAAAAGCATGCCGAATAAGTAACCACAGTTTTTTTTCAGCTACGACGAGTTCTGTGACAGCCGTGTTTCGTAATTTCAATCACTTACTATACTCACATGTATTTAAGTTACCAGTGTAGTTTTGATGTAAAGTCTAAGAAATAATACGTGTTTATATGAGCTGTCCTACAACTCATTTTAGCTAAAAAAACACTGTAGTGCCATTATTTTTTATTTCTCTACGAATATTAATAAGTTTAATTGATTATCTTTCTGAAGTTTCTTTATACATTAGATAAAGATAAAGAGAGATTTTAGAAATGAAATAATATTATATTATCATCATCATCAACATCATCATGTCAGCCGAAAGACGTCCACTGCTGGACATAGGCCTCCCCCAAGGCTTTCCACTCAGACCGGTCTTGTGCTTTTCGCATCCACCCCCCCAACGGTATGAATTTATATTATATTATAATACATGATATTTAAAACCATAACTAAAAATTATAGCTAAACCTAGGCTAAATAACATAAATCTAAGATATTTAAACAAACTAAAACATTAGATCACCTTTTTAGGTTTTCACCGAACTCCATAGTTAATACAAAAAGGTCCCGGTAAAGATTGACTCTTTCAAATGTCGAATAAAGTACAAGAAAGGGCGATTGGCTTTGAAATCTATTTTATTTCTCTTAGACACTGATTGAAGATTCGAAACTGAAACAGAAACAAAATTAGTTAGTAAAACTTGCATCATTCACGCGTGAATGAAAATGCATATCAATGGAGATACTGTCTCATTCACAGGTGAATGAACACGTGTCTAGTTTAAGCATATTAGCACTACTTAGTCTAATCGCTGGTGATGAGGGCAATATTGAAACCGAAATTGTGGATTATGCCATTTTTACATAACATACGAATAAGTTTTAGTATATACCTTTATCTAGTAAGGAAATCAAAGTAGAGTCACCAGCAATAATATGTAATCCAACATTGTACTCAAAAACATCTAAATCCTTCTTGTGCCTAGTAAAAGTGTAAAGGTAACCCTAGTTTAATAGCAATATTAATGTGCGTTAGAATTTTGTGTTTACCAAAATTAAGTTTATATTTTGAGAAATAATATTTAAAAATACTCAAACAACTGAAACATCTTAACGTACGCGTTTGTACGGGAGCACAACTTGCTGGCAACTGTGGTTTAATCAATAATTAGTAGCATTTTTCTGGCATAATTATGTACCAGTTAAAGTTATCGCTTTCATGTTCCTTGTCATTAAAGAAAAACTTTGGAGCTCTATTCTACTCGGCAAAACTATATTATTATTTATTTTAGACATGGTATCGCATAGTCAATATTACGGTAACTTATTTACTAGACAATAATGGCAGCCGAGTTAAAAACGATTGGATCACATGTCAAAAGGCTATTTTGTTTTACCGAGTAAAAAAGAGGCCTAGAACTATTTTTTTCTGACAGATAGTGTTATCAGAAGTAAAATCACCTTTTAGAAAATAAGTGCCACATTGAGAATTCTTGGTTGGCTTTCATACGACATACATTATATTGCGTGTCTTTGGTTGGACGTATAATTTTTTTATAATTATTAACTGTAGACGATACACAGCTAACTATTTAATATTCCCTAAATAACAATGAAATTTTGCATATGACAGTACACAAATATTGTTCAGTTTCTTTTTAATGGTTCAAGTTCAAGATTGGTCGCAGAATCAAATGCCTCACATCTTTGTACCCACCACGTAATAACATTTATAGCACATAATACATGAGCAATGGCAATTTGAAAGGCAGGTACCCCTTTTATTGAACTAAAAAGGCGGATCAAAAATATTCGTTTAAGTATTGGTATCATCTAGCAAGTATAAATACTAGATAGTTAATTTACGTTCATCCACACGGCCATATAAATAAACTAATTGTGGATGAGATGCCCGTCTCAAGAAGCTTAAAATATGGCAGAACTGACTATTGTAGTACACCAAAACTTTTTCAAAAAAGCTTCGTCGAGACAATTCCTACTATCTTGTAAAAAACTGTATTTGATATGTCTTAGGAGACTGATTATTATTCTACGCTTCTTTTCCTTCACGTGATTTTAGAAGAAGTGGTTTTTTGTCTGTGTTTGTTGTTAATGTATAATTCTGGTTTACGACTACCATCATATACTTTAACCTGGCGCCAATAGCAGTATTCGCATTATTGTGTTCCGTTGATGTCCTCAGGGTCGGGTTGGCAACGCAATTATAGTCTTGAGTTTATCATCATATGATTGCAAATGGGTACACTACATAATTCCGATGAGTCATAATTCCGAATTAAACAAAATTTCGAATTTTCATAATTTCGAATTATTTTTATCATACCGCTTTTAAATTAAACCTAATCTAACCCACGTGTAGCAATTTAATTAGGCATTAAGTCTAAAATAGCTCCAGCATAATATAAAAAATAAAAATGAAAATTGGGACAAATGAATATTCGGGAAAAAAATCAGAATTATAAGGCGTTCCTGATTGCAAATATCCAGTAAGGGAAACTGAAAGACTTACCTTTTGAAGTGATAACTTCTTATGGAGGGTAAACCTCTTCGTTACGTAACGCGTTACGTCGTTAGCATAGAGGGAGTATAAAAACAGCTAATAGAATAGTACTCTTCGCACCTGTTACGAATGCCCTTCGTTTAAAAGAGACGTCCATATATGACCTCTTTCAACAGTGTACCACTTTTTAGGTTTGTTAGTGTGTGTTGCTCTGCAATAGTGTGCGTAAGTTTGCAGTCAGTTAAATAATTTCAATATTAAATAGTTCAACTTAGTTTAGTTTAAGTTATCACTTCTGTCAGGCGTCCCGAGACGCACACGTTTTTTTTAAAGTCTTATTAGTATTGTGACAAGAGCGAAAAAGATACGTCTTTCGATTTCCTTAACTGTTTGTGGGATTCAGAGTCAATATATGTGGCATGTGTGCTCAGTTGCCTCCTACATCTCATAAAATATGTACTTATTTATTATGATCATGTAATGTGTGTTTCTTTAGTTTACTTCATCAATTGGTACTTCCAAGCGCACATGCATGAGTAATTATAGATAATAAGTACACGAATTGCAATCACACCCATTCATGTGCTTATAATATTTAAGGAGTTCTGACGATTTCACTTGAACTCCGTCATAAGACCTTACCTTTTACTACAGTGGACCCATCTTGCAAGCTTCACCACTCAACTCAAACAAAAATAAACCGATTTGAATTTGCTGAAAGGATACGACTAAATCGTGTCATATTAGCTTAAGTTGCGTGAACATAAAAAAGGCAAATGCGCTGACGTAAACCTTTTCTTTGTAAGTTTTAAAAGAAAAAGAAAGATTTAGACTGCGAGAATCATACGACCCTTATTTTAAATTAGAACGTTATGGTCTGTCAAATATTGATTAATCAGTTCAGGTTATTCGGCCAGTATTTGCTCACTGACTAGACTAAATGTACCAGTGAATGAACAGTGCTAGTGAATGAACAAAGTTAGCATATTATCGCAAAATAAGAATTCTGTAAATTTCTACACAACAAAGTTTTTTTTTTTTAGATTAACAACGTTACTAGTAACGCCACGGTTACATTGAATTCTACCCAGGTGAATTAATTGCAAAATAACGGATACAATGACATATAGTTGACGTGTCCCAGACGTGTTTTCGTTGTATGGGGCTGTAGTTGGCAGACGGTAAGTTACCTTGTGTTTGATTTGAACTTATTTCAAAATCTTCTATCTATTTGTTTTTTTTTCATAACATGTGATTTTTTTCACATTGCTATTGTTAAGAAAATATTCTATTACTGGATCACAAAAACCGCTAAAACCATTGAATGAACGGCGGTGTTCATTCACTAGAACCGAGTGAATTACTTATTTTACAATATTGTGCGTTTTTGTTGTTGTGCTAAAGCTCTAAATCTTCATATTTCAGTGATAGAACATAAAAGTTAATAGGTGTACCTCAGGGCTTTATATTAGGTCCTCAGCAGTTAATTATATTATGTCAAAACATCAGATGCTTCAACATAAATCGCATTGATTCTGCGATAAAGAATATAAAAACAGGTAAATTAACACATTTACAAAACAAAGGTTCGATTAACCGCTTAATATTGCGTTCAAAATTAATGAACGTGATGTGCGTTAGTAAAAATATTAGAACCATTTGTTGGTCAGTAAATATATGGGTAAATTTTTAGAGACGTTTTTTAGCTGTCCCAAGGCTTTAAAAAAAAAACTGGTGAACAAACTACGATAAATATATTTTTAATACATTAAACAGGATAAAATACGACGAGGCATAATATTATAAACCCTCTTGTTTTAAACAATAGCTGGAAAAAAAATAACGAAATTTCAGATTACTAGGAGCAGCAAGTCTGTGAGGCTTGTCCCACTCGCGATTTCCTCCACTTAAATTATTATAACTTTACTTCAAGTCAACTTATCGATAAGTTATATACATTATTAGAAAGAAGAATAAACAACGCATTTAGATTAAAATTACTCATTGCTAATATTTCTTTATTTAAAATTATTTAGACCATTTTGTCTTTGTCCCACGATTAGCAACAAATTCGTAACGTTCAAACACCTGCTGTTACCTGATTGGTCGACTAACCTACCGCTATCTTTGCGATCCTATTGAGTCGACCGTTAGTTGTGCTTCAGCCATTGTGTGGAACGGATACGCTGTTGCCAAGCATTCCGACTCTGTTGAGGTAAGTCCTTCACACGATCTATTTGGTTCTCTTAAACGTCATTTCCGTGGATTATTGTATAAGGATGTACAATGTCTTATTTCAGTTCATATTTTTATATTTAATAGGAAACGTTGTTATCATTTATGAGAAATTGGCGTATATTTCTTGCTTTATTTTTTTAGTAGTTACTTTAAAAATACTTAGTTGTCGTCATCTCGGTGGCACTATTTCGGTGGCATTTTCATCCACCGAAATGACGAATTTGGCACCGAAATGACGATTGACGTTATAATATGTACAAAATGCACATAAATGCATTATTACCATTGTTAAAATTATTATCACTGTAAATAGTGATATGTTAGTGTCACCATGATATCCAAAACACGTCTAATGGGCATAGCCCTGTTTCAGAAATCATTACGATTGCTCCTGTGCTAGCACCAAACTATCCCTTCTATAAAAAATGAAAGTTTATTGGTTTTGGTTCGTCTGTCTGTCTGCCTTAATAACTGTTTAATACTTATCATAATGTAAAATCAAAAAATATACGATTACAGAATTCATAACATTAAATATGTAAAACTTTAATTTGGGCTGAAATGGGGTAGATTTATTAATTCAACAATTCATTATATTTTTTAAGGTAAAACAAGAAAAATGGCTAAGACAAAGAAAGACAGAAAGGAGCAGTTGGAAAAAAAGAAACTTGCTGAGAGAATTAGAAAAGCTAAAATAAAAAATAATCCCGAAAAGTATGAACAATATTTAAAAAAAGATGGAGAAAGATACTAATATACTTAATTTGGTTTTTTTGGTTATAGTTAATTAAGAGATCAGAGTTTGTTTTTTGATTAAAATATTTTATTACAATTCGTTGTTTTATTGGTTAATATAATGAATACAAGCATTATAATAATTATTTTGATATAAAATGCTGACTGTCAAGTTTCTTACGAATTAACTTTTTCAGAAATGCTCAGTTAACTTATTAATGTACTCAATAGGCCTTCTTACATAATATATTCGCGATTATACTTATAAATCAGTTTGTAATATATAATTTCACATTGATTTTCTAAGCAGCCGTTATTTCGGTGCCACTGCCATCATTTCGGTGGAGATTCTTTTTTTTAAATTTAATTTCTCCTAAATTATTGACCTGAAATGGGTGCCTCATGTATATTTATCATTCTTAATTGAATCTTTAACCCATAAAATTATAATAATCACCAAAAACTAAAAAACAAAAATTGCCACCGAAATGACGAAAAACGATGGCTTCAAAAATCCACCCATATTTATATGAGTGAATACTTATGTCCGGTCCTAATATTCAACTGCAGATCGATTTGATACTTTAGATTAAAATATACATTTTGTACGTGGTAGATGTCAAATGTTTAGATTTAGATCGGAACTAATTTAATATTTCCGTTGTTAACGAATATGTGGTCATCTCATCTCCAAACTATCTTCCCTTTCCTTCCCTTACCTCTTAGCTGATCGATTAGTTGGATAAAAAAAACACTCATGTTCCAAGGTGAATAAAGACTACTTTTCTATCAAAATATTCGATCAGATAAGGCTTTGAGAAAGTAAAGGGACGATATGCCATTAAATTGACGGTTGTATGAGAGCTGTGTAAGCATAAAGCCGGCATTTCAAGGTGGCGCACGCTACGCACGCACGTGCGGATATAAATAATTCACGTCGTACCATAATGTATGTATCACATACTCTAACAGCGGCACACGCACAACAGTAGTTAATGTAACTGATACATAATGAGAGAGAGTCCTTAAAACACGAGTATGGTAATAAGATCACACGAGTGATTTAAGGCTTGATTATGTACTACTACTTCACACACATACATACATAGATTAATGTATACATTACTTTATCTTCACACATTATAGTACTTACCCAAAGATGGGTTCAGAAGCCGACACGACAAGACCTGTGCTGTGTCACGAATGGATATTTTTTTAAATCATAGACAAACTAATAAAGTTGGATATTTTACTTATAAATATTCCGAGTTGACGTGACGTTGATGCAACGCAATAAATTATGTTGGTTTTGGATGATGTTATTGTTGTTGGTGATGGATTTGAAACTCATTTCTTTATAATATTTGATAGACGTAACTAAAAAATTAAACTACAGCTCTCTTTTTTTTTATGGCATAGATGAGGCAAACGAGCCTTGTAACCTACTGCTACAGGTAATGCTGGTCATTGCCAAACGGGTTTGAACACATAATAGAGGACTTATAATATGTGTAGATCATATAACGTTAATGACACACACCACGACAATGTTGTCGCGTGTGCGTGCGCCCGTAACGTGCGCTGCAGTGAAATTCCGATTTAAAGAAAGAAAACTCACTATGTATGCATTATATTTTTTTATTTAAGCCCATTATTAATAGTTGAAGCTTCCCACTAAAAACAAATCCGTTTGATGTAACTTGACCAAGTACATGAAAGGTCGGTTTGCATTGAATATTGGTAAGTTCAATTGATTTCGCATCAGAAATTTGAGAAACGGGACTGAAATAAAATGAAATAACAGTTATTTTAGAGCGCTCAGTAGAAGAGAAGCTTATTGCTATGGCGGAATAATGATAGTTATAGAAGAAATAGCTTTAAAACTCTACATGGACACTATCGCAAGGATATCCTCGAATTTTTGTCCTATTCATTGATAACCTACAACAAGTATAGCTTGAGAAAAAGATTAATAATAAATAGTTGCGCGATTCGGAGCGAAATTGGCGACATGATCCAATTATTGTCCAAATACTGCTGCATAATGTTGCAACTTGATAATATTGTAATAGTACCTGTCATCACGTCAGCCTCTTTTTGTCAAGCTACACTTAGATGTTTAATAATTAATTCCATTTCAATTCTGCTTTAGTAGTATAATTATACAGTCAAAGGTATAAACGTCTCTCGGCCGTCTTTTGACAACTGTTAGTAAAAATATAACTTTTTAAATCAGACACTAACATCAAGAATACTTAACGTATTTTAAATGAGGTTTCTGTTGTTTTGCAGCTTGACTTACGTGTTATAACTACTATATATATTTTTGATATGACTGTGACTGAATTTTTATATCAACCTTTACTTGATTGAACACAGATAAATCTGTTTAAATTGAATCTTTTTATCCATTCTTTCTATTAAATTTCAGATTTAAAAAAGTGCCAGTTCAGTATATTGTATTATATGTATGTATGTATGTAAACACTTTATTGTACATAAGAAAAACGAGAACAATACAATTATTAGAAAAGTTTGTACAAAGGCGAACTTATCCCTTTAAGGGATCTCTTCCAGCTAACCCTCGAGAAATTGAGAAAGTGAAAGTTTGTGCATCGAGTAAGCAAGTGTACAAATTTATTTAGAAGAACATTATTACCTAACCAATAAAGCCTATATAAATAAAATATTGTTTATCCAATCCCCAAATAAAATTATCCAAACACATTAGGCAGCCTTATACGTTCGAGCTTATTGACAAAAGCGCTGCTGCCTAATTGAGAATGAACGCGCTAAAATTTGTTGTGTGCGCTCTGACGGGACTACTTAAATTCGCCGGTGTGGCGCGGTCACTCGTTCACTCGTTGACCGAGTGCCGTTTTTAAAAGAATAACGCCCCAGTTGTCGGCCAGAGGCGACTGTAGCGTAAAGGTTAAATAATAAAATGGTAGTAGTGATCCGGACGAACCGTGAAAAAGGTCCTACCAACATTTGACTAACTAAAATTCAATAGTAAATTGTTAACCTAGGGATAAAAGTATTCAGTTACATCCCGAAATATTGACTCGCCTATAAATCGAGCGCGCAATTGATACTTTCACCCGAGTGAATCATTCTACTTTTCATTTCAGCTGAGTGTCTTAATTATTGTCACACAAAAAATAACGACTATAACATACGACTATTTCATTCTTGACACTTTAAAAGTATTTATCTACATCCATATCATAACTTCCCTATTATATGTTTAGAAACGATAAGCAAACAGCCTATATTAAGAAACCTGTATCTGTGGTTGCACTTTAATGTTAACATTAAAGTATTACATGTCATTAAAGTATCGGTTATTGATGTAGTTGCATCTTAATGTTCACTTTAAAGTTTAGGTGACCGAAACTTTAAAGTGAACATTACGAGTAAGATGCAGGTTCTTTGAGATACAAGGCATCATGGTACAATTTTCTCACATATTGTAGAAAACTTATGATATGCATGTAGATAAAGTTATGTATGCGACTGTACGCATAATTAGGCATTAAAACACTCGTGTGATCTTATTATGAAACTCACCTATCGGCTCGTTTCATAAAACCACACTCGTGTATTAATGCCTCTCATTATGCACCAGTCACATAAATAACTATTACCTAGCTTTTAAACAAAAAAATGGGCAAGTTTTTGTTGTCTACTGTACTTTATATAAAGTGACATGATCACTTTTTTTAAATTACTCTCGGTAACATAATATTTATAAATACGCAATTATTGAGTCCCAACACGGTGGGTCCACGTTACGTAAAGCAGAGATCATGTCGTCAACTTCCGACTCCGTAATATTGCATTGTAATCGGATTTACATATGTATTCCAAATTTCAGCCCAATCCAGTAACAGGGACTGGTCCAAAATGAACTTGGAAGATTTGACCTAAACTGACATACAAACAACGCAAGTTAATAAAATCTAACTAAATACACTTAGATATTAAGAGGATCGTGAGCCGACGCTTAAATCACGTAGTTGTCATTAAAAAAAACGTATATATAACGTTACCCCTTGAATCAAGATCAATTTTCACAATTTTTAAATATTATGTTGAAGTTGCTATGAAAATCTAGGTTTGTATGTTTCCCTTTTTTATTTGTTTATTTTCAAGAAAACATTTTCTTGTAAAGGGTAACGTACCTACTGACCTAGTATTTCATAATATATTAAAACATATCTATTCAAAAATCGTACGATCAGACTAGATTTAAGGAGAGAAAAAAGTTATCGCGTTGTGTGACAATTTTTAGCTCCACAGTCATGATAATTAAATTTTTTTTATTAAAATTCATTTATTTCAAGTAATTGCACTCATAAATAATAATAACACATAATTCACCAAATACAAATCAGATTACATCAAGTTAAATAAAACAAATCATAATACATCAAATAAAATAAAAATAAAAACTAATCAGAATACATAAATTACAATGAATCAATGTC
Source organism: Acleris sparsana (assembly GCA_923062465.1). Taxonomy (NCBI): domain Eukaryota; kingdom Metazoa; phylum Arthropoda; class Insecta; order Lepidoptera; family Tortricidae; genus Acleris; species Acleris sparsana. The sequence goes on from OV281288.1 coordinate 5,085,146, forward strand.
AAAATTAAATCAATACCATTAAGTCAAGTAAAATAAATCCATGTCAACCTAATCAAATTAAATTAATTCTGACGTGCCTGTCGCAGCTGTGGCGCATGTAGAAACAATCCACTCTGTCGGCTATCATGGCTAGAACGGTGTTGGGACTGGCGCGCACCCTGCGCACAAGCGCTGCACTGCGCGCACGCATGGTCGCATGAAAGTACGCAGTGCGCGCCCCCGCAAACATACTCGACGCGCTACAGTAGCGAGGCAACCTCACCACCGCTCTAAACGTATTATTGAACTGGACACGGAGGGCGTTGTATGTTCTTTGAGTGTAATTTGCCCACAGGCTGCACGTATAGAGGGACGTACGTAGGCTCTAAAAAGCGTTACTTTTACAAAAAAAAAAAAAATGATTCACGTTCATCTTGTATAAAATGTCTAAGTGTTAAAAAACCCTTTTTTATTTTTTTATTTTAGCAGTCTTGGTAGTTCTTTTTCAAGATATAGACTCTCAGACAGACCGACAGTCTGTAAAGAGTGCCTTTTACAGTAATTACTACGGAAAATCTAAAAAATAAATAAAGAAAAGTCAGTAGGGGAGGTAGGGGACCATTGGGCAGTCGGGAGGTTCGGGCACTACCATATAACTTGTAAGGTAGTGCCCGAACCTCCCGACTGCCCAATGGTCCCCTACCTCCCCTATAATCATACTAAAATTCAATTGTAATCAGAAAAAACATTGTAGGTATTTGTAAATTTAAAACACCATCTTGAATGTTAACTTCCATCACTAATCCATGAATGATCCAGCAAACACTATGTCGTTTTTGACTTTGATAAAATAAAAAAATGGCCGATTAGCCCTGAAAATGGGTTTGCGTTTTATCAGTAACTTTACAAAAACGACGGCTGAAATAAAAATAAAGGGTTCTTATTCTTTTGCACAATATATCTAGGGTAGTAGTTAGCACTCACAGATGCAGTTAAAATTCGTTTTTATCTTGCTTTCTCAGTTAGCTTCAGTACCCACCAATAAGCCAACTGAGAAAGCAAGATAAATACGAACTTATTCGATAAAAAACCATGGGAAAGGATTATTCACTACATCTGTACAGTCGGTGAGCACTTAGAAGGTGCTTCGGGTATGTATTTCTCTCACTCACTCTTGATAAGTGCGTAAAAGAGCGAGTGAGAGGCAAGTATAAACCCGAAGCACTTTCTAAGAAATGTATGTACATACATTTCTAATTATATAGGTACTGATCTCATTAGTTATCTCAAGTAATGGGGCCTTTTTATTTATGTTCTGCAGAAACCACACGAGCTCACAGGCCACCTGATAGTAAGCGGGATCTGTGACCCCATAGACATTTGCATTCTCAAGACTACAATTTTAAGACTGCAATCCTAAGACCGCTAACCCAGACATTGCTATGTTATTATGCCCTGTTTTTATGTTTTAAAGGTGGCAGTAAAAAGTCATCATCATCATGTCAGCCGAAAGACGTCCACTGCTGGACATAGGCCTCCCCCAAGGCTTTCCACTCAGACTGGTCTTGTGCTTTTCGCATCCACCGCGGTCCCGCGATCCTGACGAGGTCGTCACTCCATCTTGTTGGAGGCCTACCTACAGCTCGTCTTCCAGTCCGCGGACGCCACTCCAGAACTTTCTGACCCCATCGGCCATCAGTCCTGCGAGCAATGTGCCCCGTCCACTGTCACTTCAGTTAAGCTATTCTTCGGGCTAGTGTTTGAAGTCAAAAGTCTTTGACCAGTGTGTGTTGCCGGTGATGACTTACGGATCTGAGCCGTGGGCGCTAACAATGGGCCTCATAATGAAGCTCAAAGTCACTCAGAGGGCTATGGAGAGGGCTATGCGCGGTGTTTCTCTGCGTAATAGAATCAGAAATGATGATATCCGCAGAAGAACAAATTAAAAAGTGTATAATATAAATTTCAGAGAGCACCTTTTTGATATATTATCTGAACTCATCCATACTTTAAGGGAACGTTCTTTAGGTCAAACAAAGTTAATTTCCCGAAGACAGACAAATGATAAGTCTAACGGTTTTAAAGATATTTAATTTTTAAATTTAATCAGTTAATCACGTTAAACTAGTGTAAAAGGCTCTTAATTGATAGCAACAATTTTCTTTTAATACTTATGAGTAAAGAGTTTCCAATTGTTAGGTTTGTATACGCGTCAATCTAAAGTGACAATCTTGTACCTGTCAAGTGTTATCTTTACTTGTGTGTGTATGTCACGCCAACATAGACGTATTTGACACTGATTATTAGTTAACTCTAAAGGCCCTTTTAGAATGACCAAAGATAAAATATTTCATTATTTTGTTCTAAACTGAAAAATTTTTTTTTTTGCAATATTAAAAAATCTAATCTACCAATTAGTTTCTATGGATATACCTAGTACTATGCCGAAGTAATCGTAAATCAAAAAAAACAGGGTGTATAATGATTAATGATGACTAATGATTTTTGAGTATTTGACAAAACGCAGTACCGCATAATATGGTGTTTTATGTTCATCTTTTTTTTAATACCTAAGTCGTAACATGAATCTCGTTTTACCTTTTTAAGTACCTACTTGTAATTTTTAGCAATATCAAATTTTGTTGTACGAGAATAGAGCTTAGTTTGATGTTATCTTGTGACCTCCTTGAAATGTTTTTCCTTTATACACAACACACAACTTTAACTAGATATATTAATTAGTACAAACTGTTTGGAGTAGTACCAGATAATTAATTAAATTACAAAAAAAACATTTCGTGAGCTCAGAAACATTTAAAAAAAAACAATAAAAATAATAATGCCAATGTCAAACCGGGGGCAATTATAAAAAAAAAACTCATTGCATAAAACACAATTCATTGTTTAATCTGAACTAAATAACAGATGGTCCACAAATTGGTTCCCATTATTTCATCATTTTACGAAAATATTCCGGAAAGAATGACCTCTTTTTTAAATATGACCATGTAATAAAAGGGGTTATCAACTGATAAACTGCAAATTTGTCCTTTTTTGCCACTGTATTCTGAAATAGAAAAGCAAATGCCATTATTTTGAAACACACTTCAAAATACGGGTGTTTATCGGTTGGTTTAAAATTGTTAGGCGTATTTTTGTTTTGCCACATTTTGTTGCATACCGAAATTGTTTTGCATAATATTGTTTGGTCGAAAAATTGTTTAGTGTAACATTTGTTTGGAATGACCGTGAGGCGAACTCGACGGAGCTCCGGTTCGCGGAGTTCCTATTCCGCGTAGTTGTGGCGCTTCGCGCCTTGACACAATTCTAACGTAACCTAAATATGTATGCTTAAAAAGAAGTATGCCATTCAATATTATAGGATATTAGCACATAAAATTTTAGGTCAGTCAAAGGGCACCCTCGTTTTTTGTGGATGTCCCTCGGAATCCCGAACAACGTTTTTCCTAACACACCGTTTGTCTGAATTTTCATTAGATTACATCACAACACTAAAAAGTTTTAAAATTTAAGCGGAAATGGCTTTAGTATAAACGAAAATTGGTACAAACGATGCATTAGGAGAAATGATGATTACGGATTCCATAAAGGAACCGTTTTTTGTGTGGGTACCTTTATTTTTTACCTTTGTTTTTTATTTTATTTGTTATTATGCCGGCTATATAAATACACTCTGTGAAAGATAATTCCAACAGGTGTATTAACACTACTAACACAAGCAGGCAGATCGACAAACAGACAGATACTTAAATGGACAGCGGAGCGGAGAGCGGAGCGGATTAGAAGCTTAGTGAGTGCACCGTTGGTATCCATTTCGTACGGAACCCTAAAAATTTGAACGTAAGATAAATGGAGCAAAATCTGTACAATCATAAAACTGGGCCACTATTCAAGTTGGTAAAAACCATATCGTCTTTGAACTGTTACAGTATTGTTTTTAAATTGGCCGCCATTACAGTCATTTAAATAAGATCTATCAGAACGTTGACCATACGATAACAGGTCAAAGACGATATGGTTTTTACTGCCTAGAACCTCGCCCTCCATTACTGACTGACTCCTGTAGAGTTCCACTACGAAAGGTTATTCAAAAGCAATCCCTAGCATAAAAGAACGGATGAATGAGAAATAAATTATAACCGTTTGATCAGAAGGTTTAAAAAAAAAAGTGAAATAGGAGGCAGACGAGAAAGCGAGCCACCTGTGGTAAGTGATCATCGTGACCCATAAACACCCGCAACCCCAGAGGAATCGCCGGTGCGCTGCCGGCCTTTGAGAAAAGAGTAGGCTCGTTTTTTGAAGACCCCCAAGTCGTATTGGTTCGGAAACACAGACGCCGAAAGCTGATTCCACATAGAAAAACGCACGGTAGTGGATTTCCAACTATCAAGATGGTGTTGATGAAATGATAATTTGGTACGAGTTGTACGATGGTGGGATCCAGCGGCTGGTATCAATCTGAATATTTCCTCGGAGCACTCTCCGTGATAAATGCGGTAAAAGGCACAGAGGGAAGCAACAGCCGCAGGGCCAGTGGATCTAGATTTTGAGAAGCCCCCGGTTGCTGACACATCGAGCAGCTCTGTTCTGTATTCGGTCAAGAGGAAGACGTTGATATTGGGGTGCTCCGGCCCAAATTTGAGAGCAATATTCCATGTGAGGCCGTAAAAAGTCTTCTTAAACAACTTATTCCAAATAATTTAGCTGGGGGTGTAGACTGGCTGTCGTGTCAAATATATGTCTAAATACATAGACCTTACTGTCAGTGATATAGAGGCTTGTAGATATTTTTGTTCTCTGGGAACGCGAATACACTTTACTTAGGAACTTTGACTATTAGACGTATTTGGCGTAATTCGATTGACGTAAGCTTAGAGAAGATGCGTTTGGAGAACGTTATCGTTATTGTGAATGTATAGGTTTGACGTAATCTGAGACCTAGTCAAGGTGCATAGGGTGGATTCAAAAAACTTAAAACACTACGCGAATAACTATACTAGGCATATACATCTATTCCACAATTTTATTTTCGAGTAAAGCACGTTTTTCCAGGCTATTTTAGGTATAGGTATACATGATATTACTAAGCTAAGCTAAGATTTAGTAGAGTGAATGATTAACGAATGTATTACCCGAATTTTTTTTATTGCTGTACAACGGAACGATGTCAAAACTTCAGTCATATTTGCTTACTTTTATAGTACTAAAAAGGAATGGAAAATAACTTACAGCGCAGAATAAAATGTGGACGCCATTGAATTATTCTTAGAACAAATGTATTATTCCATGCGAAACGGTTCATTATTCTTACAATTATAATCATTGGGAAAACGTAAAACTGAGTTACTCTTGACTAACTGGCGATAGATGGTCCGAGGACCTCGTGAAGGTTGCGGGAATCCGGTGGATGCAGGTAGCACGTGACCGGTCGTTGTGGCGATCTTTGTGGGAGGCCTATGTCCTGCAGTGGACGTCTTTTGGCTGAGAACGCTCTTTCGAACGCTCATGTCAACTTTTCGAGTCAATAGAAAACAGAAACGTTAGCTGCGTTTGCTATCGATTGCCGCTGATGTTGGTGTCGTCGTGCTTTTTTGTTTTAGATATTTAAGTTAGTTTTTACATAAAGGGGCCCTTATCAACGGCATCTTAATGTTTTATTCTGTTTGTCATCTATTTTTCTCAAATGTCTGTATGCTTTGAATTAATTATTTCTATTTATATTTATATTTCAATATTATCGTATCTAAGAGCTGATCTGCGACAGGATCTCTGCTATGCCTATCGAAGACCCACTTTATTGGGCCGCATTTGTTTGGTCTCGATAAGCAAATAGAAAGACTATGTAAAAAACGTACAATCAGCCACAAAAGCTTGTCCCAAAGAAACGTCTTTTATCGGAAAACTCTTTTCGGTCCTTGGTTTTAGTCTTTCATTTTCTTATATAGGTTTTCACCTTAGAAACAAAGCAGGGCCTCTATTCTATGCGGTAAAATGTATTTTTCATATCATCTACTCGGAAAGGGGACTTTTCTTCCCTGCTAGGAGGGATCAAAGTGGCACTTTTCTGTTCAAGGACATTTTGTTGCCTAATTTGATAATTGTTGTTAAGTGCGATAATTTCCTGTTGTTAAATTTGATAATTTCAGCATTTCTAGAATGTGTGAATAATTAAATTTGTTTCATCACTAAGATTTTTTATTTTCCTCATAGGTGATGTGAAAAGCAGTATGTGTCACACGGTAGCAAAATTATTTCCACCTTGGGCGTTAACACTTGAATCCCTCACTACGCTCAGGATTCTATTTTAGAATCCCTTGCTACGCTCGGGATTCAATTGTAGAATCCTTCGCTTCGTTCAGGATTCAATGTACGCCCTCGCCTTAAATATGTCATTTTGCTCCCTTGTGACACAATCTACTATTTTTTCTCGTCATATTGTTTTCATCTCGGCCGCCATTACTGGGGTTCTATTCTAGGTGGTAAGAACCGTATTGTCTTTGGCGTGTAAGTTATCTTATCGTTTTTAACTTTGCTGCCATTACTGTTATGGTTGAATTACATTGGGTCAGTTCAGCAGTCATTGAAGGGTTGGTTTTCACATTTGTGGCGAGAGCTATTGTAACGACGCAATGTACTACTACTGACCTGCTTTTGCTGGACCTGGCAAATAAGAGCTATGTTTATTTTTATTTATTTATTTTATTTATTTATTTATTTATGTTAATGCGATGACGAGTCAAAGGTTATATGGTTTTGCCGAGTAGAAGACAGACCCTGCATTGTTTTTTTAAACTTGTTAAAATGAAACTGCTTCCACTTTGCCTTAGACTTGAAATTTGACTGGTTTTAAATTTTTTTTGTATGTGCGTAGCTGTAGCTGTAGCGTAGCGCGTAGCTGCCACGGACAGCTACGCGCTACCCTTTGTAGCGAAAACTGGCGAACTGACGAACAGAGAACCCAACTAATGGGTTATTGGTGCTGAATGTGTTGAGTGAGGTTAGGTTAGGTTAGGTTAAGGCGTCGACTAAGCCGTACACTTTTTTTTATTTGGTTATGATGTTCACTCCGTCACACAACAAAATTGACAAAACAAATGTATACTTTGCATGTTAAACATTGTATAAGGTGACTATTATAATATTTTTTCATTATGGCTAATCATTTTATAATCAAGAAATTATTCGCACGTCTTGTTAAATTCGTTTAATTGTAATAAAGATTGAAATTATGCATAATGAATGAACATTTGTACGCTTGTTATAAAATTCATTGCGCACCCTCCATATGAATTAAATGGTGCAAATCAAAATTTAAAGTCTGGTGCAAACGTTTAAAAAAATTACCAACGTAAAGATAAAGAAAACTCAACATCAAATGATTGAAATTTTAATCCAGGGGAAAACAAACAATTTTGTTGACCAATTCACTTATTTTCCAGTTCTTCGTTTCTTTAACTTTACATCCGCCTCTAATAGCAAAATATCCCGGAAAGCACAATTTCCCTTTTACGAACTATGTAGTACATAAAAGGGTGGTCCGCAATGAATATAGCTTTGTAATTTTTGAAACTGGACTTTATCAAAAAGTGCACGGCTGAAATGAAAAATGGCATTATTGACTATTTATAAAAAGAATTCAATGCGTTTTGGGGAAATGCCAACTTCTTCGAAAATAACTTGGGGTCGTTTGATATCTTTAATAACACATTTTTTTATGGCATAGAGAAGGCAAACGGGCACACAGGCCACCTGATGGTAAGTGGAAACTGTGACCCATAGACATTCGCATTCACAAGACCGCAAGCCTAAGGCGCGTATTAATAAACTGATCTCAACTCTAATGCTCGTCTCGAGATGCGTCAAAAATGACAGTGTTATATGGTTTGGCGTTTACTTTGACGTATCTTGTGACGGGACTCACAGTAAAGATGAGTTTATTAATACGGCCCTAAGACTGCAAATGCGTTGCCAACTCTGAGTACTAAGATGGAATGCCTCTATGCTAGTCATTACACCGGCTGTCTTATCCCCAAACCGGAACACAACAATGCAAGCCAGGGTATATGCCGGGTTAAATCGATAAGTAATCGCGTTACTACCCCTTTAATTATGTTAATATAAGTTGTTATAATTAGCGACAAAAAAAATATAGTTTTGCTCCATTATATGCAGTCACATTATTGCTACCTATGTGGTATCGTATTTTAATAGTACTTTTAGTTCTAGTCGATTATAATCTGTGTATTAAGATTTCAAAGGGAACTTCTCTCTTTTCATCGTTGAATAGTCTATGTTACTTCCGCTCAAGACAACCGAAAAAAATATTAAAATGGAACTTCGTATTTCAATAATATGTGTCCTTGTTTAAGGAGACTCCATCCGATACAAAATTGCCAATCTATGGCGTTTCGGAACGTAGCAGCGTCGCGTCATCTGTCAAAAATCTACTTAAACTTGCTGCTGTATCCAGGGAATAAAAAAAATAAAAACTTCGCTTTTTGATGGGCTAGTATTTGGCCAATCACAGCACAGTACTGCAATATTACGGACGCCGGTAGTGTGAGAACTTTTCTTTTCAATTATCTTGTGTAAATGAAGTCGGATAGTAGAACTAGACAAAAATAGTACTTACGATATTTTGTTTTCTTATATACTCGTATTAATTACTTAAATTATTAATTTTATTGAACTCGTACAAAAAGTATTGTTCAGAATGGTGTCATAAGCAAGCTTGGTGGCCTAAACACGGTACTCGACTAAAAAGCTCTCTATTATAACACGATTATGAAAAATACTATTAAGTGAATTAAACACGGGTGTGGGTTTATGAAACGAGCCGAAGGCGAGTTGCATAATAACATCACACTAGTGTTTTAATGCCTATTTATGTACAGTTACATACACTACTTTATCTACCCACTTATCATAAGCCTCCATGATGCATTTGATGGTTTAGTTCAACAAATCGAACAATTTTATACAAAAATCAAATTTTAACCGGTAATGGCGGTAATGATAAGATTGAAAAGTTTTCTTGCAGCTGTCATAGTTTTTTTTTAATTCGGAGACAAACTAGAGTCGACTGCAACTATCATATCATTCGATATCTTACTTACGTGCGACATATGTCAATTTTTTATGCAAATTGACAATTCATTACGAACTAAACGTCATCTCGACTGACATTAGAATAGAGACCAAATCAAATTTCTTTGTTTTTCAGAGATGTTCGATATTTGAATGAACGAATATTATTGAAATCGATATTTAGCAATAATAACCTTTTTACAGATAAGATTTTTTTTCTAACAAAACAGTCTATATATGATATTTGATATTTGGATAGATAAAAAGCTTTTATTTAACTTGCAGTGTATATATGTATGATCGGCTTAAATCCTGCAAGCTGCATTGAGCTGAAATGTGGTACAGGTACCTACGTAACTTCGAGCTGGTCTCATGATGGAGACGTAGGGTTGCCACAGGAACTCCTAACTTACAAACGATAAACCCAACGTGTTAGGGCTCGTTAGAATCGTCTTGACGAGTAGTAGATGACTGTGCAAAATAAGTTCTGTCCGCAAAAAACGCTTAATCAAAAGTGTAATTTTTGACTGAAACTTAAGTATTTCATTGACGTTCAAATGGAATGGATCCCCAAATGTGCGCTTCTGACTGTTGACCGGTTTATTCATAATCGTGAATTGAAACGCAAATTCAGTGAACAGTTATCATACTTTCCCATCTCTAATCTCGAGTTCACACAGCAACTGGGACCTGGTGATAGCTAACTATCCAGGTTTTCATTAAATGTATTACTTAGAAAAAAATAGGTACACTTTTTTGACGTGTAAATTCGCCAAACATAATGTTTATTGGCTAGTAAAGCCCTTACTTATAACATTCGGTTTGTGGTAAACTACCTATAAAAAATATAGAGGACGGGTCAATCAACTTTTAAGGTAGGTACTCACTATTTTTCGACATGTTTCACAAATTATTTGTTATTAGAATAACTATAAATTTGTTAATGACGTGGCTTACACGCTTATTAAATCAGACACATAGGCTAACATTTGAAATAATTTGATTTAAATAGTACAGTTTTTAATAATAATATAGGTACTAACGCAGGGGACAATGTTGTCCCTAGGTTTTGTATGGAAAATGTGCATTTTCCCCGCGTTACCAGGTCTTTTTGAGGATTAAATATTTTATTGGTCTGATTTTAATATTCATACATTATTATTAACCATACGTCACCAGGAAAGTTTTAATACCGCAAAAGAAAAGGAGTATCTATTTGATTCACCCGACCATCTCACACAATCTCACCTAGTCCAAAACTAGGCTTGTACTAGTCGTACTAGCGCAATGGAAAACATGCTCATATAGAGAAAGCAATAGTTAACTACATACATAGAAAACATCCAAGGCTCAGAAAGAAATACTCGCCTATTTCACCTTCGTCTCGTATATTTCACGTGGCTCCGACCGCCAAAGTTGTTTAAAGTTTCAAAGTGGTTTGGCTCGTTTCATAAAACCACACTCGTGATTTAAGGACAATCATTTTGTTTCGATGCGAGCGAGGTCATATAAAACTAAATTACTTTTCTCGCTATAACTGCCCCAAGGGGGTCTTGGTCCTACTAGTCTAACTACAGACTAACTACTAATTGATTTTATTAATCCTACTTATATTATAAATGCGAAAGTTTTGTGTGTTAGTTTTTTACTCCTTCACGCTGCAACGGGTGGAAGGATTTCGATGACATTTAGAATGGAGATAGCTTACCCTGGATTAACACATAGGCTAGTTTTTATCCCGGAAAAAATTAAATTGCCCGAGGGAATAACGATAATCGAAAGTAAGTGTGAAAAAGGCGAAAAATCATGAAAAGGCTGATTGTGATCGCAACCACATAACAGAAGAACGAACGATTCATGCCTGTATGGATGTATAAAAATGTCCACTTGAATAATTTCGTCCCTGTATAATTTTGACAAAGTGAAAAAATGTCCACATGTATGGACGACATATAAAGATGTTCCGACAATAGACTAAAAGAAAGTGGTAATTTTTATACACTCAGGACCAAAAATACCGAGTCAGTCGGTTGTTTTGAGTGAATTTTAATGGTGGATACTGCGAGATTCAATAGAGGAGGTCAAAAGTTCTTAAGAAGCCTAACTGATCGCACAACCAGTAACACCACAGCGGGAGAGTTTGGGTCAGCACTTGGATTTCCTTACATTTTAATGCCATTTTAGATGTTTTTCTGTACATGCACAATTCCGGCGTTGACCGCAGATTCATTCAGTTGGGTATCCTAGGCACTCTGGAAGTCCTGTATCGATACTCGTGGTATTCATCATCACATTTCACTAAAAGCATTCCCTGGCGAGGAACTTAAGCTTCGAAATAGCCTCTTTAGTATGAAAAACGCACTCTGACCCGTTATTTTTGCTCCTGAGTGTATTTCGACTTGATAACATTTAAACCTTTTGAAGTATTGGCTTTTTAATACTAAGAAAATTTTATGTTTTAAAGGTAGACATTTATACATCGCCATATTTCCTTGTAGTCCATATACGCATTAACAGAACGAATTGCAATCACAATCCAATGAGGGATTGAAAAAAACTTCTAAATTTAAACCAGGACAAAACATATTTTATTAAGATTCAAATTGCGTTTTTTTACTCAATCTTTTACATTGCATCTACCATTAAACTCCAATATAAGTCCCGATAAAAATGGATTCTTTCTTACATTGGATTATGTACAAGAAAGGTTTGTTTGCTTTGAAAATTGTTTTTACATTTAATGGCGTCGGAACTGCACCCAGCCCAATAAGTACTGAAAAAAGAAAACAATTTGAAATATACCTAAGAGGGTAATTGCGTAATCGAGTTAAAGGATGATAATGGACCGAACAAATTTTATTGAGATCTTAGAGTCAAGTCGTATGGTTTGTCCGAACTTAAGTACGGTATGATCCCATCGTTATGAAAAGCCCTGTAGGGCCTTAGAAAAAGCGATTTGCGATTGGTGGTATAGGAAAAACGCAAGCGCTCCTAATGATGTGGCCACCACTGTCGGTGCCTATAGAGGGTGTATTGCCCGTGGTCCTACGGCATTGTACCAAAATTAGTATCATAAATATGAGGTAGGTTTAGGTAATGTTAGTTTTGCAGCAGGCCCGGAGGGCCAAACCACCCAGAAATAGGAGCTCCGCGCCAGCGCAGCTCCGTCGACCCTGTCAATATTATATTCAATTAGAAGTCATTGGTCAGTAGTACAACGCAGTACGATCACGGGCAAAAAAGGCTATAAAGGTATGTTTTTTTGTGTAGAGATTGTGTGTTCAATTTTCGAGAAAAAAATCGGAACCTACCATCGGCGAAGAATTAGTTTTAATAGCCAACAAAATGTTAGTACAATAAGCAAATATGTTTTAAGCTGTTATCTAGTTGGTTTTTAAAAACTAATAAGATTCATTTGACAAATAAAAACTTCATAATCATGAATATTTAAAGTTTATTCAAGACAAAATATATAATTTGGCAAAAATCCTAAAACACTTTGAATTGGGTTTTTCACTCTTCAATTGCCATCAAACGCCAATGTAAGTTCCGGAAAAGATGCTCTCCTTATTAAACCGAATATAATACATAAAAGGACGATTTGCGGACAAAATTACTTTTTTGTCAAATGGCACAGCAGCCATCTCAATTAATTCTGAAATAAAAAACATATTTCATTTGATTGAAACATTACTTTTTTTGTCTTAAAATATTCCTAACTTAATGTGGGTACTCGAAAAAGAAATCATTTTTTACTCGACTGTAGCGAAGCCCAAAAGGGCTTTAATGTTTCACCTGCATGGTGCACCTGTGTGTCCGTTCCTATGCCCGCTCGTAACTTAACAGCTCAACCGACTTTTATAAATTATAGGTTCCTACATAAAAATCCAATCCGAATTTCATGGTTTTAAAAAATCCTATGAGCAGTTTTTTTTCTTGTTGTCCATGTAATATCAGCCCAATGGAACCCTGGCCCACCATTATAGAACGGTGTCACAGTGACATTATCAGCAATTTGTTTGATACTTGTTACGACTTGAATCATAACGCCACTGTGAGACTGTGACACAGTTCTATAGTGGGTCAGGATTCCATTGGGCTGATGGTACATTGTACAGTCTATATGTTTGTTTAGCCTAGTGGCCCTGCTTACGATGCTAACTGGTTCGATTCTCGGTATGAGCAAGTATTTGTTTCTGAGTCTCGGATGTTTTCTAGTATTTAAGTATGTATTTCTATGTTTATACACAAGCTGCAATAAATCAACGGTCGGTGTGTATGTATTATTTACAAACAATTAATTATGTAATAGGCACATTATGGCGCGTAGCATGCGAAGCCAGAGGTCCCGGGAGAGGACCACAGATATTTAGTTATTTTCTATGTACTGGGGTTTTATATTTCTCTATTTAAGTATGTTTATCGTTGCCTAGTACTCGTACCCATATCACAAGTACACAGCTTAATTTGGGACTAGGTCAATTCGTTTAACATCTGGGGTCTAGTGAAAAAGGGTGTCCCTTGATAACTTATTTATTTCTAACAGTTGTGGTGGGGGAAGTAAAGAAGTACGTAAGTAACAAAAACAGCCGAGAAGTACTCCATTGTATATCTGCCGTGACGGATTTATGATAATGGACTGCATATTAGAGATAAAAAAATAAAAAAACCTTAAGTACTTTTAGTCACCTAGCTTGACCTAACGTGACAGCCGAAACCCCCGCGCCAGCGAAGACCACAGAGAGCATATACTTATATAAAAGTTACAAGCTCCGTTTTAACATCTTGGTGGTGACCAAGGACAATATTAAAAAATGTCTAATGCTAATCAAATAAAATCTCATAATTTAAAATCAATTAATTCTTAACATTGCTAGGTATAGTATAATGAAGGTATTATATCTATGCCTCATGGAAATTGATTTACCTACATATAAATCTTTGATGGAAAGTTCTCTTCTCGGCAAGTAAATACACCACAAGTTAGGCCTATAATAGGCTCTATAGTTTCAGTAGCAAACGAGAGAGTTTCAGTACGTTAATACTTAGTACTCGGAAAACCGAGCGTCGCTCGGGTTGAAAACGAAATTTCCCGAAGATGATAACTAGACAGTTCGATTTTTCGCCCCCGTAAACCCCTATATTTCAAATTTCATCAAAATCGTTGGAGCCGCTTCCGAAATTCAGATTATATATATACAACGTGTTACAAAAATAACGCAAAACATGAAACTCTGTAGGTTATACTGATCAACTTTTATGATGGGACCAATATCCAAATTGCAAAAAGAAAAAGCTGATCTATACATTCCGGCTCTCGAACTTCTATGGAACAGCTGTTAATTTTTTTGGAGAGTTGGATGTTGATCAGTATGACCTACAGAATTAGTAGTTTCAGGTTTTGCGTTATTGTTGTTGCACGTAGTATATAAGTACATAAATATATACAAGAATTGCTCGTTTGAAGGTCTTCGATTTTTTGATATTATGTCATCATTATTGAATTTCATTACATCGAATGCTACTTTCATTCTTTTTTCTTTGAAACTAAGATGTTTTCAGGATATCTTAAACATTATTAACGAGGAGGATATCTTAAAAATGAACTTAGGCGGCAAAAAATGCATTTGTTGAAAGATGTTTCGGTGAAATAATAGGTATCTACCCTTTGTTGATAAATGACGCAAATACGCGACACGACTGTCGGTGAACCCCAATATCGCCTATTTACTTACCTCATTTATCCTAATGAGGTAAAAAAATAGGATATATTAGGGTAAGTAAATGGTTTATCAGTTTCTTTATTTAACGCGCGAGCGACTAAAGCAAGGTAGCCGGAATACAATCTATTTTACAAACATAAGCATGACAGTAATAATTCTGTAAATTAACCAAACTGTTTAATACAATATCGGAAAATTGTACAATCTTTATAACCAGTATTTTTCCTAAAATGCCTGAGCTTCTGGTTGATTTGAATTCTGCCTATTGTGTTTTTTTGTGCAATCACTTAACGGGAAAAAAACTCGAAAAGTATGAAATAATAAAACTATTTTAGATATGTATTTTAAAATGCACTTCAGTTAAGAAATAATTCACTTGATTTTATGGTTACGAACACTTTTTTAAGCAATCAACATCAGAATGAATAACATTTGCAAAGTAATTATGTCTCCATAAATTAATCCTGTACTTAAATGTACAGTGTGTGGCCCAAAACCGGGGCGAAAAAATTAAATGGGGATTCTTTAGAACATTTCAATTAAATATCACAAGAATCTAATATTACAAAGTCTATAATTTTGGAGAAAAGAGCCTACAAAGTTAAAAATCGTAGGTAATGTATTTTCCCGTCGCGATATCGTCGCTTGGTCACTTGGTACGCGGTATGTCTGAGTACAGGGTGCCATTGACAACACGCGGTAGATTTAGCGGTGTTTGCATTACATTGAATTTGCGATTAAGTTTGTTAGAAAAAAACTGAAAGTTAAGTTTTGATTTTAATTAGGTAAGACCTTTATAATGTAATTACCGGTGATCTATAGAGCCCCGGTTTTTAATATTATCCCCGGTTTTGGGCCACACACTGTATATTTCTCTATAGTTCATATTTAATTAATGAACGGTGTTAATATTATTCTGTTATATTTGTGTATTAATTTTAAGGAGTAAAATAAAGAGTATAATTCTTTTAACCAATACTTATCTTAATTTCGAACAACTTTACTCTATCTAGAGGCAGCTCCCTTCAATCTTTTGGTAAACCACACGCACACAGAAAACACAAATATAAAATAAAGATTTTATACTTTTAGTTTATGATGTAATCTTTTTTTTTTTACTAAACTGAAAGGATTGTTTATATAATATAGCATTTTTTTGTCCGCATACAGTTTTTATTATGCATTTTTAATTACGTAGCAAAACACGCAACTCAATGACATCACGATCTATTGAAAAATAGGTTAGTAAATAAGATAAACTACTTAGTTAAAGTAGGTATACTGGGAAGATAATCACCTGGGGTATTAGGTAGGGGGTAACCCAGTTTAAAAGTCGATCGAAGATTTTATTTCTTTACAGTTAGTGTTATCTTACCTTTACAGTTATTCCTAGTTGTAAGTATGCGAATCACCAACTATTAATTCAGTAAATAAAGCATAAGAAATAAAATAAAAATAACAATTTTAGAATTTAGTAAATTTTATACCCTTGGCCTATCAAAAAAAAGTTACGTACCAACTACAAATGATTTGTGTAAGCCATCCATGGTTGCCGTCTAATGCAATACTTGTAGTCATTAAATAAATTACTTAACATTTCGATTGTAAGTCAACTAAATTAAAGAAAGAGATTGAAAATGGCGGCGCATATTATTGTCTCTTGCCCACACATTATTGCCGTTTTCATTTGTTGTATTATTTGTTCCTGATTCTTGGACATGATCAATCACCAATCAATCATCAATTCACCTACTTGTTGCTCTTTACACGGCGATAGGGGTCGTGTAGCACCACAGAGGTAAACAAAAACTTACTAAACTATTAGGAACATTGCGTAATAGATTTAAAAGCTTTAATAGAATCTCAATCATTTACCGAGTTGGGAAAATGAAGTTATAATCACAACCCCGCAGTCACCGGTATATCTATTGTATATTAAAACCATGTTTATCGTTGTCTAATACCTATAGTACAAGCCAAGAGCTTATTATTTTGAGTCTAGGCCATTTTGTGTAGAATGTCGCCTGCGATCTAACTATCCATTTACATGCCAAAACTGCTTTTGACTACCGCCTCATTTATACATTTTCAATCACTTTCTTTTAAGCAAAATAAAGCATTTAGTTAACTAAATATCTAAATCAGAATATGCAAAACTGTCTTGTTGCTTGCGCTCATTTAAAGTGTCAATCGACTTTGAAACCGCAATTCCACTGCGGCGCACAGTACACACGCACACTACACACATGAGTTGCGTAAATCCAGGAGTCTAGTTACGTTAGAACTGTCAACATTTCCACAGTACCCGATGCCCGCGTACGCTATATAGGCTAGCTGCATATATCCATTAGTCTAGCAGCGTTTGTCAACACTTCCACAGCGAAGCGCGCGCATGCTATAGGTACATAAAGTGTTACGTATGGTATGCATCGATGTACGTGAGTCGCTTATTCATCCGCCGCAATAGGTTGAATCTGGCCACGCGCGCTGGCGTGTGTGTGTAGCCCATAGCCCATCAGAGTGGTATGATGCGTGTATTTCAGGCGCAGCATTTTCGTGTGCCGCTGTTGAAGTCTACATGCATTTTGATATGCAGCGAATTATAGCGTAGTTCGACCGTGCGCTTCAATGGAATTCCGGCTTTTAAGTATGCACGGCGACATTCACAGTCGATACTTGGTGTCGATTCTGAGCATCGTGTAAAAATATGTAAAAAGCTTGCTTAGCGTTAAAATTCAAGTCACACGGACGTTGATACTTTGTGTCTTATGTCTCTTACCGTGTTATACTTAGCACTTTATCTCCTCAACCCACAATACCTCGGAATCGGCCACAGGGACATAAACAAGGTTTTTCTTATATTGACTTGTTTTTTTAGATTGAATTTCTACCCTCCTTATAAAACGCAACATTTTTCTGATGATAAAAAATCTGTGGTTCGCCCTTTTTAATATATTCAATGCCTATCTCTTTAAATTTGTTTAAAAATTGTCTCCATATCGAGGCATAGGCTCTTATTGTTACACTTGATCTTAGCTTACAGTAAAAGCAAGATAAGTCAATAATGACACCCGGTTATTACAGTAAACGTAACCTATGAATATGTTTAAGTATACCACTGGACAGCAGTAGTCAAAAAATGTTTAAAAATTGAATTTTTTTATCGTTCTTTTACTTAGGGCAGATTTGTTTTAAAAACCAAACAAATTTACTTACCAGAAGCAGCAGAGGCCTGCGTGCCCTCCTCGTGTACCTCGATGACGGCTCTCTGCATCGCTTTGGACACGTGAATGTTCTCCCCATTCTTAATTATACCCTCCAAGCCGGACTTTTTAGTTTGGAATATTTCTGTCAATCCCATCTGAAACGTTTTCGCATGATACGATTTGATGCGGTTGAATCACGCAACAGTTCCTAATAATTCTGACTTCACAAAAAAAAACTCCTTGTCTTTAACCTAATCTAATCAATAATTATTTGGGCAGCAATTATAACCTTTTAAACGGCAACGAGAGGAGAGTTTTTCATTCGTATTAGTTTAGTTGAATTTTGCATAGCTCTTGAAACAAGCTTGCCATGTGAGTGGCACTTGTTTGACAACGCATTAACGTAGTTGGTAGTGAAGTGACCCTGCCTACGAAGCTAGCGGTCCAGGCTTCGATATTCCGGTATGGGAAAACATTTGCATTATGAGATTTATGAGAGCGAGTCTCTGCGTCTTTGATATTTACTCTGTACATGAGTATGTATTTCTCTTTATAAATATGTCTATCACCATTATCATCATCATCATTATCATCATCATTATCTTCATCATCATTATCATCATCATCATCATTATCATCATCATCATCATCATTATCATCATCATTATCATCATCATCATTATCATCATCATCACCCCCGTACAGTCGGCCAAAAATGAGGTCTACCACCCTACAGTTGAAGTTCATTTACACGTCATGATACAACAAGTTCAATTTTCCCTTGCAATAATATTATGACAGTGACAATTGTCAACATTAGCGATAATTAGATCTTACAGAAACTTTTGTCAAAACTGGTAGACCACTTCCTTGGCCGACCGTGCAAGGCTAGGTTAATTTAGTGAGACTATCTGTTTATGAAAAGGAAAGATGGATTTCAATAATACGTAAAAATATAAAATAGCTATACAAAACACAATTTAAGATTACTTATAAACTATTACCATTTCATATGAAGTTTTCATGTCAATCTGAGCCTCAGTTTTGAATTTTGGTATAGTCAGTATAATGTCCATTAGCTTCATCTTCGACAGAGCCTGCTGGAGCAGCTCAGGGGCGAGCCTGATCTTGTGGAGCAACACTGGCAGGCCTTCCTTTGTGTTTGGCAAGATGATCACGAAAGATGCTTGGCCTCCTGTGTATGGGATCTCTACTAGCTGTAACAGAAGTTAATATATCAACGGCTGTTTTAGTACGCGACTTCAGGACTTAATTATTATTATGTTTAAGATAAACAAAATCAAATTGTAGCTCATTTTTCATGCTCGTGCTTCGGCTTTAAGACGCCAACGACGAAGAAATTCGTTCATTGAACTTACTGCAGGTCGCCGCATTACTATAAAGAAAAAAGATAAGGAAGGAAGCAAGATGCCAGCGATCAATGCGCTCTGCGACCGCGACATTAATATCATTATGCGCTAGGGACAGAGACAAGTTATGTTGAATCAATGTATGAAACTCTTTGCATTCGGCGCCCACGTGCTTTAGCCTACAGATGCCTTGCTGTGACAATTTTTAACAACCTACCAGTTGCATTACGCTATTTGATCGCTTCGATACTGATTCTTTCAATACTTGTTTAATGGCCCACCAAATACACCCTTCACATTTCAACCATATCATACCAAGAGTTAGACTTTAAGATTCAGGCGATGCAAAAACGTCTCGTATGATTTAATTTTTCATTTACAAGGTAGCGTAAAGGAACCATAATAATTTCGTCATGGTTCTTTGTCCCTATGAAAAACTTACTTCCAATTTAAAAAAACCGGTTTGATGTGGTTGAAGCACTTACTAATATCAACGTCAAACATGTTTTGTCAAAGTCGATACGTTTACTTAATTACTCGATAGAAGATCGAACTCGCGCTATAGAACCCTCCAGTACATGGGTTTTACCTGGGCATCCAGGTGGTCGTTCTTGTTGTATTTGTAGTTACCTTCCCTCGTCATCATGGGTATTTTGCGGGTGGCAGCCGGAGTATAGAAACTTTCCACTTGGGTTTTGTCAAACTTATGCTCCCATGTGCCCTTAAAAATGAAACATTGTTACCATAATGTAGCTCTAAATTTCCCTTTTTTACATCAGAAGGAGCAGAAAACAATAGACGTGTTTAGAAACCCATAATTTAATCGAATTTCTCTTCATCGATTGTAACATTTGGTGGAACTTCATTTCATCGAACGCTATTTGCTTCTGGAACCATGATGTTTTAACTTTTTTTTTCACATTATACTACTTAGAACGGATATTGTTGAATGACAAAATTAAATATATACACTAAACAACAGATATAGAAAATAATGATTAAAATAATTAATAACTAATGTATCCTGTTATCTACTTAAAATTAGAATTATTACATAAAGGACGATGGGTAAAAATGTCCCCACCCACCAACATGTGCCAGTTTATAGATCTTGGCAATATGATGTATTTTTTCTATGGCGACGATCACCATATGTATGGGGTTTTCTTGAAAAATCATAATCTTATCGTATGGAACTATGGAATTTGTTTGAAAATGAACACGTATGTAGATGATTTGCCTTGCCTGGCCCTTTGTTTTCATTAAAAAATTCCCATTGATTTTGCTACGAAGATAAGTATTTTGTCTTTTATTGGGTCCTAATGAACATATAGACCTGCAGCCCGTTACTGTTGGAGGGGGGGGACGGGGTCCATACAAAATTGCCCATCACCCTTTGTGTACACAACTACAAAAAGAATACCCGCTCTAATAAATCCTTTCGCGGCATTGTACCCATGATGCTGGCTGCGTTCTCTCTCTGTATAGTTAAAAATATCTTTTGGGAAAGGTAAGCGATCCCCGGAATCCTCGGAGGCGTTGATAAGTTTTACAGACAGGGTCTTTATAAAACAATTCATGTCAGCAGACCAAGGTCCCAGAGTCTCCACTGCAAGCGCCGTAAATTCGTAATCGTTAATTAATAATTAATATTGGCGACGCTTGAGGGCCTAGGCCTGGTCAGCTGCTGCGAAGGCCTGATTTCGGGTTGCTTGTATGTGAGATAGGGCAAATGTGTCGACACAAGTTGCGTCCCACACCAGAGTCCTACCAAGCTTCTACGGCACCAATGAAGCTGCGTCGGGGCGTTTACCATCGTCTCTGATCATACCCGCTGGTTCTAAGACAGATGCGGTGGTAAGCGAACGACGGATCAAATCATTGATGGCACCGTGGTGGAACAAGCAGTCGACACTCCTTGAGCAAAAAGACCATCTCTACCAAGGCCATCCACCTCCCTGCCGCAGGAGCAATAATGAGGCACACAGATCTTGGCTACAAGCCGCAAGCAAATTGATATTCGCAAGCAGCTTGAGGCCAGGGCTGTAGCTATGTTGCGAGAGGGAAGGGCGGGGAGCTAATGAATCATCTGGGCTATTTGCTAAAAGGACTGCATGAATTGAGATAAGACGAGGTCCCAAGGTCTTTGAATATGTTTATGCGTTGGCATATCCACGCAGTGGCAGTGGCATATCCAGGGATGACTCACACCGGGTATCCCTAGCCTCCAGCAGGTTCGCTATCTCAACGTCAAGTATCTGTGGGAGATTTAATATAATACTGAAGAGAGATATCCAGTCATAAGCAGAGGGCATGAACGCCGGTTAATTACGTAGGTTAGGTTAGGTTAGGTATGTAATATTTAAAAAAAAACTACGTCATGCAGTGGAAAATGCCGTTCAATGAAATGAAAAATCTGCGTTACTTATTCATTGTCTACCTGTCAAACTATGGCATAAGTATCTATTGCAGAAAAACTCATTTAAATCTATCATTTTAATACGAAGAAGTCATTTCAATTTCAATAATTCTCCTTATTCTTATGCTTTCACGTGAGTAAGAAATTAACTTAAAAGTTATACAAACCGAAAAATATACAGCGTTAACGATGATCAAACTGCTCTGTGGCGAAATTTCACTTGGATTGATGAGGAACTGTATCATCTTATTGGTTTTTTCACGGACCTGGAGGAATAAATCAAAGGTTAAAATATTTCAAGTATCAAGGTCAACAAGAAGCTTGTTAATAAAATCAAAATCAACTGCAAAATTTGTACTAAACACACAAACAACCACACAGACAAGAAAGCTAATATAATGCATCCACATAAACTCGTTTCAGACCATATCTCTCTATTGGGCAGAACCGATTTTAATGAAATACAATAAAATAAAGACGCATAACTGTTTCACCGCGTTCTAGGAGATGTACAAACAGATAGACAGACGCACGAATACACAGACGTGAAACCATATAATCCGATTGAAGTGACGACAACACCTTTAGTCAAAGGTGAGCAAGTCTAAATGTGATCGTTAAGTTTTTTTTACCCTAAATCGAGGCTACATAAGCCCTAAAACCTATTGTATACTTAAACTGACTAAAATATGTATAATGGAATTAACAATTCGTCCGCGTTTCAGTCGTCTATCGCTTACGTTGGGAACTGTTATTTTCTCATGTTAAAAATTCGCCCTGTGTTCATTTTCTATCTATCTCTGTACCTCATCATCATCATCATCATGTCAGCCGAAAGATGTCCACTGCTGGACATAGGCCTCCCCCAAGGCTTTCAACTCAGACCGGTCTTGTGCTTTTCGCATCCACCGCGGTCCCGCGATCCTGACGAGGTCGTCACTCCATCTTGTTGGAGGCCTACCTACAGCTCTCTCTGCGTAGTCCTAACCAAGAATCAAACGCTGTTAACGTTTTTGTTTTCCATCGACTCGAAATGTATAAGCGGTCGACGCGATCTGTCATCAGCATAGCTCGGAAAACTGATATGGAAATAGAACAAGATTCAATAGAGTCGTAATACCTAAGATTATGATTATGTAAAGCGGATATTATCGTAATTCAACTTTTTTTTGTTGTTTTGTGGCATTCCTGGAACAGTTTTGTGACAATTGGAATTAGCAGAATTATTTACTTCTGGTAGTTTCTAAATATTTTTAATATATAATTTAAATTTGAAACGGTTAATAAGTGGATTAAAAACTATCCCGGGCTCTCTTATGATGAAAATTTCTGTGAAATATTGTATACAGCTTGTGGATTTCGTATTAAACAGTTAAAGAAAGATAATATTTAAAAAATATTATGTTAATGAAAGTACCTTCACAAAAATATGGAAAATTTTGGGTCACCGTTTTAAATGTAATTGAAAAATATAATTAAATATAACTGTACATAACACGACTCTATTAATCTCGTTCCATTACCGTTTTGCGATTGGTTTGCTATGACCTGTCCGAGCTATGCTCATCTCATCAGCTTACGTCAATCCTATTCATGTGATTTTCGACAATCGCTAACTTAGCGTCTCTAATCTTGACTTTCCCCCCCTCCCCTCCAAACACTACATGCCTGCTTTATCCTTCACTTAAACTCATCATCTTCCTGCCCTTGATCCACACTAGGTGAGCTCGGCACATCATGTTTTCTTCTTCCACTCTCCTCTATCCACTGTTAACTCTTCATACACCTTACATACACAGGTCATGCTTTACACAATCCATCCAAACCTTTTTCAGTCTTCCTCTACCTATATATCAATCCACAAACATCATCATCATCACTCTTATATTTATGATTCCTTCGTAAGTTCTTAATATTTATGATTACATGTTCAATATGTGGTGTGTTCCGAACTTTTTCATTTGGCAACCAACTTTTATTTCTGTAACTGTTAATATTTCAGGATTTATTTCTGTACCTTCGTGTAGACTCGATAGGGTTAGGTTAGATTAGGTTAGTTTTTATATAAATAAAAGTGGGTTGGCAAATAAAACGGTTGGGAAACGATAAATTCGACCAAACGTATTTCGGCCAAAAGGCAGAGAACAGAGAACCCCATTTTGTATATACCACGCCAATATCCTTACTACTCCTCAATTTTTCTGTTATTGTTGCTGCTTACAAGCTTACCGTTGCTTTACCTATAATCTTAAAAATACATATTTTCGCCCAAGAACTATACTTTTTGCTCATTATCCAAATAAACACTTACTTCCTCGTGGTCCTACTAATTTGTCCTACTAGTCAAAAAGTGAACCTAGATTTGATCCCTAAATACTAATTGTGGTTGTAAAAGTAGGTAGGTTAGGTTCGTTAGGTATCTTCAGATGCCCGAAGGGCAAAACCACTTAGAAGCAGGAGCTCCGCCCTTGGGCGGGGCTCCGTCGAAAGTCAGTAGGACAAAAATAATAGGACCACGAGGAAACGGCCAAATAAACCATTACTTACGTAATCATTAATTTTTTTGGCGACTTTACTGGGTTGTGTGAAATCCACGGTTTCTACGGTCGACTTGAAGATCGACTTGGCCCTCTTCTTGAACTTAGACATGAGTTCCACATTGTTGGACACGTAGATCTTGCTCACAATGCTCAGTTTCACTCCGGCCATGAACTCTAGGCTTTTTAATAATGGTTTGAAGCCCTTCGTTAACTACACGGGAGAAAAAAGATAAATACGGTTAGTAATGTATAGTATCACCCGAGGTTATTGAACGTATGTTATAATTGTATTTATAAGTGTGTATATTCTATATCAAGAAAAAGAAAGAGAGAGAGAAAAGAGTGACTACTGACATGAAGAAGAGGATCGTGACTAGGAAGAAATAGGATTTTATAAAAAGAATGACTGTGAAGAATAGCGAATGTGGTCAAGGATGTGTAGTATTCACATTGTGCACAATTACGAATAGGAAGAAACGGTAATGGCATAAACGTCGAATAATCCAAAATGTCTTTATCTGTGGGGTTAACGTTAGACCAAAAGGTAAAGTAATATTACTCTTGACATGTTATCGTTTTTTTTTTAACTTAGCCGTTATTGTCAAATAAAAGTTATGCTAACGTTGCTGCTAACGATAACATGTCAGTATTGTTTTACCGCGTGGAACAGAGGCCCAGCGAAGTGGACACTAAATAATATGCGAATGAATATGCGACGCTGTTGAATTCTCGGTTGCATATTGAACCCGACGACGCACTGGCCTAGTTGGTAGTGACCCCGGCTACGAAGCTAGCGGTCCTGGGTCAAATCCCGGTAAGGACAGATATTTGTGTGATTAGCGCGAATATTTGTTCCTGAGTCATGGATGTCCTCTATGTATTTAAGTATACATATATTCCTCTATAAGTATTTATATCGTTGCCTAGTACCCATAGTACAAACCTAGAGCTTAGTTTGGGACTAGGTCAATTGGTGTGACATTATATTTTATTAAAATCACATTGGTGCCATTTGTCAAAGAACAAATTAAAGGCAAGAGCAAGTGGGAATGTTGGAAGGGGAAGGCCAAGGCGAACGTTCCACGATCAGATCGGGAACGTATTAAGAAAGGGCCAGGTCAGGAGACTCTAAACCGACGCTCGTGTATGATGAGACGAGTGTGGAGGAAGCTAGAAAAGTTTGTGTGGATCGTAGCAAGTGGAAGAAAGTGGTATCTGCCTACCCCTACGGGAAAGAGGCGTGATTGTATGTATGTAAAAGAATAGCTTACTTCCGCCTTTTTATTTAGTCCAATAGCGCTGAGAAGTTGCTTTAGGCAATCACCCTCTGCCCCTATAGCTAGTTTTCCGAGAGGCAGTAAGGCGGAAATTGGCGAGCAGATCATACTTTTTTGAGGGTTAAACAGAGCAGCATCCTGTAAGAAAATAATGGTTAAAACTTAAAGTCAGGAGTCAGATTCAGTAATATCGCCATCTGAAGGACCTAAACTAAATCACGTGCTTTTTGTATCCAGGGTTGCCCGTGGCTTTCAAAAAAGTATTTGTGACATTCTGGAAAAGGTTTTTTATACACAACAAATGGATGCCCCGTGAAGTCGTCTGCGTGGATTTGTTATTAAGCGATATATTAGTTTAACTCGTTGGTTTTTGTTGACGCGGTTTTTTTAAATTAAATATTAGTTATAATATTAAAAACGTAATAAATAACTTCATTTAAAATGGTAGTTCAAAATCAAACTGAAGTCGGTATCCCATCATATTTTTAAACAAAAGCCGACTTCAGTTTGACTGACCTATACCTAAAATTTAAAAGAAGTTAAGTATTTCATGCGTTTTTGAAGGCGGTTGTTTTTGTTTTTTTAAACATATATATACTAACCATAGCGAAGCGTTTCCTAACTTTTCCTCTCATGTTCAGAGGTCCCCATTCGCTCTGTTCGTCGCTCGATTGTATCCACTCATCGTGTTCATTATAGTTATAAAATATCTTGTCGTAATCTCCATCGTCTTCGTCTTCATTAGAAGTTTCACAAAACGTTGCTGTTATTATTAATACCAGCAGAGTACCTGTTTTAGACAAGATAAACAATTTAGTTTTAGTAAAACGATTCCCTTGTAATTATTGCTGACATCTTCCATTGGCCATCTGCAGTTAACATACACACGTTGCAATCTTACTTACGAGAAAAGTTAAAGCTATTGAATTAATGGAAATTAAAAATGCGATATCCTTTCCCTCCCTCTAAATCTAGTGTATTTTTTTTACGATTTTTGATTTTTTTGTAGATAATATGAAAAAGTAGGCCCAGGAATTTTTTTGAACGTCTTAATAACAGCCAGTCAAGTGCGAGTCGGAATTTCGCACCGAAGGCTCCGTATTTAAGATAATATAGTTGAAAAACGCAAAAGACAATTCTCATAGAACTTTATTTTCTATCAATTAGCCTAAATTTGAATAGGTACATTTTTAGATTTTTTGATGTTTTTTCCATAACTGTAAAATTAAAATAAAATCGCGCGTAAAATATAAATATTTCTTAAAATCATTATTTTTAAATGTTTTGATCCATAAACTTCGGAGATCGGAGGCAACGGTTATTTGAATATGTTTGGCTATTATTAAAAAAAATATGATATGGAAAACTATATAAAACTAGTTTTGATATTTTCAGATTGAGCCCTTTCATATGACATTCCATTTGCTATGATCAAATCACTTTCATATTGAAAACCCCCATTCTAGACCCTATTTCGAATATTTAGAAAAATAATTTCATATCGTGTTTACTAAAAACAGATGCGGGCAACCAAGTCATACAACTATACTAAAGAAAAAAACTGCTGTGACATACAGACAGACAGACACCGAAGTCTCACCAAAAAAGTTTCCTTTTTTACCATTTTAGCACGGAACCCTAAAAAGTAAAAAGTGGAAGCGTACAAACCCAAATTTTTATAACAACTACAATATATTCAAAAATCGTGGAAATCGTACTTGAATTAGGTAGTAATAAATTTTATCACACTACACGATTTAAGTTTCGCCTCAAAATCTTCCTAACCTACTGCACGCTTGCATATCCTGCGTATTTATTATTTAATCTAATTCGTAGGTTATTTTATAAGTGGTCTAATAGAGGAATATCAGTGTTCTGCTATTTCTATTTCTTAATATTTAACTAAAGGATTACCAATTATTTTACTTACATCCAAAATTTCGCTTCATTGTACCGTTTTCCCTAAAGAATAATCGTTCAATGACTAATCAACTGAAACTCTAATTAACTTTATCCATCATCGATTTTAACGAGATTGGCCACAGTTCTAACAATTAAAATAGATAATTGATTATGAGCTTCTTAAACAGGTTTTTAAATGTTTATCTTAGCTTTGACTTTACATTTTATAATCACAAATTTTAAACGACTCTGTCTTTTATTACTTCTATCTAATAAGGTGTGATAAGACCTTGAACAGGACTAAGAAAATCCGAAGAGTCGCAATTACAAATTCATTAAAATCCCGAATATTCAAAAATCCAAATGCTACATTTTGATTGGAGACTTTATTTTTTAATATCACTTTTAAGTTTAAACTACTAAAAGCTCCTGCATAACATAGCTTTCGGATAAGTGAAAATTCGGAGAAATGAATGTTTGTAGAAAAAAACACGATATTTTAAGATGATCCTCATTGTACAGGGTCCGTCCGGATCACTACCATCATCTATCTAATAACGCCAATTAGCAGCGCTTTGTTTA
Organism: Acleris sparsana; assembly: GCA_923062465.1. Classification (NCBI taxonomy): domain Eukaryota; kingdom Metazoa; phylum Arthropoda; class Insecta; order Lepidoptera; family Tortricidae; genus Acleris; species Acleris sparsana. The sequence goes on from OV281288.1 coordinate 5,113,252, forward strand.
ATTCTGGTGTGGGCATATTAGACATCCGAACAACCGGTGAATTACTAGCAAAAAGGCATTCCATTAGCCTCAGAGCCAACTCACCATGAAGAGGCATGTGTACTCTTTTTTTATGGAAATGAGAAGGCACGCGAGCACTCAGACCACCTGATGGTAAGTGGGACCCATAGACATTTGAAATCTCAAGACTACAATCTCAAAACCTTAGACCTTAAATGCGTTGCCAACCCTGAGGACTGAGATGGAATGCCTCTATGCTGGTAATTTCACCGGTTGTCTTATCCCCACATCGGTACATATCATTGCGAACACTGCTGCTTGGCGGTGGTTTAATGGATAAGATGGTGGTAGCGATCCGGACGGACTCTGCACAAGATCCTACCAACACTAAATTCATATCATTAGCCTTCTCCATATCACAAACATAAAAAATGGATTTTGCATATTAAATATGCCGTGGCTTCAGCAGAATGCAGCCATGCCCCAAGGTTGTACTTTGTTACCTACTTTGTTCATCCGGCCAACTTTGAAAATGCCGGTGATGTTCTATACACAATACGCAAAAATATTTGAGCCTAAAAAAAAGCCTAAAGGTTTTCCTCTTTTGCGAGAACCCTGGAATGGGGTGAACCCTTGCAAAACATTATGTTAATTGAGTTTTCAGCAACCTATACTACAATTTTGGGATCTCAACAAGACTTTTAAGTAGATTATTATCTGTGAAGTTCCAGGCCTGGCATAGAGAAGCTAATGCTCCTCTAGAATTGAATGCTACTTAAATACTTTTGACTACACTTTATTGTTCAAATAAAAAACCAAACAAATGATAAAAACTATATTTTCAAACATTATCTACGCAGGTTCCAAAAAATAGTTGCTCATGATTGAATTTGATGAAGAACATGAACGGAATATTCACTTGAAAATGTTGTTTGTTCAAATCTTTTTCTGGATCACCGCCGAAAATATCTGTAAGGAAGAAACGCAATTAACTGAGGGTTTATTTTTCAGATTAATATTAAAGCTATAGCTATTAGTTATGAACTGGCAAACCTAAAGCTGGTGATATTGTGGCAAAAGCCGGGAGTACTCGTAACTGAAATATAGATGTCCCAACTAGGAAGCAATAAAAGATATTAGGGGAGGCCTAAGGCCATTAGTGGATGGAGAGATTTTCAAGGTAAACACCTAGGTAGGCTAGCAGCGGCATCACATTGGTGTACCCCTAGCGGAATTCGAGATAACATGACTCAGACTTATTATATCTCATTAAACAGTACCTACACACTATTACACACTACTCTACCATCAAGCCAGTAACAATTAAAAACAATACTTTCCATGGGAGTCAGTTTTAGTTAAATCAACTATTATTTAAAATAAACTTACTGGAACTATAAGCATAGCCAGTATCCCCGCCTCGCTCATTTATATCAATAATAGCTTTCTGTATGCCCGTCGATACGTGAATAGTCTGGTTTACCGTCAGCTGTTCACCGGAAATACCCTCCAGACCAGAATTTTTAACCTCAAACATATCTATTAGGCCAAGCTGCAACAAAATTGAAGGGTGTGTTTCGTTTTATAATTTAAAAGAAGTTATCTTGCACACGAACTGTTCCATCTATTAGAAGACTGTTACCAATTGATAAGACTCCTTCAAATCCAACTGGGTCTCAATTCGGAACTTCGGCATGGTGACTATCATATCCGTTGGTATCATCGACATTAGAGCTTGTTGCATTAGCTCTGGCGACAACCTTATCTTACGGAGCAACTCTGGCAGATCATCTTTCGATTTTGGTAAAAATAGCGTGAAAATTACTTCTTCTCCTAAGAATGGGATCTCTACAATCTGTAAAGTGTTAAGATTTTTAACGTCAAATGAAACACGAGGATATTATACATGTCGTAAACAATCGCCAGAAAATATTAAATCAGATAAATTCATTTTAGTGTTGCTTTTTTAGTTTATTTATTGAATGCATTAAAGTTTGTACTTTTTGCTTCAAATGCCGGCATTTAAAATGGTACTCATGTAACAGATTTTCAAGATGGTACGGTAAAGGTCGCGGGAAACCACTGGATGACAGCAGCAGAGGACCGATCGTTATGGAAAACCTTGAGGAACGGAAATCTTGCGGCTGATGATGATGACGATGATGATGATGATGATGATGATGATGATGATGATGATGATGATGATGATGATGATGATGATGACGATGACGATGACGATGACGATGACGATAATGATGACGATGACGATAACGATGACGATGACGATGACGATGGTGATAGCGATGGCGATGGCGATGAATGAAATAACGATGATGATGATGATGATGATGATGATGATGATGATGATGGTGATGGTGATGATAATGACAAGTTTATTTTATGGGGCATAGGTATAGTGGATCTTTGCGCAAAAAAGGACAGTCAACAAAAACCTTATTCAAAAATAATTGACTCATTCAATAATTGACTCGTTCATTACGTGTCTTTAAATTTTCGCATACCTGAGCTTCCAAATCTTTGCTTGTCGTGTGCTGGAATGTTCCTTCCTTTGTCATCATGTGCACCATTTTAGTGGTTATCGGCGTGATAAATTGGTCTAACTTAACTTGACTGAATCTTGCGGCCCAAATACCCTAAAATAATTTAGGGGTCACATTACATGTGAACGAAATATTAAAAAAACGCACGAGTACACGTGTCAAAGCATGTAAAGTGTATTACTTAACTAGTATTTACTAGTAATAAATCGAGACAGGATTAGTGTCGAGCTTCTCATTCTCATTAACATTCTCAGATAGGAAGGTTTACATGATATTAATATGTAACCTAATTTAAACAAAATTAATATGTACTGGTATTCTTCCCAGTTTTAGTTGTAACTTTTTACCTGTGTTTACTTCCTTTCTTGTTGTTCATGTGGTTTACCATGGGTTTACCTATATGTAAGTGATTGTGACATACAGTACTATACGTTTTATGACAGTAAAATTGAATGTACTGATGTCAACAATTGTTGGTGAACAATAAATAAACTAAAAAACATCTTGTGAAGTATCATTGAATTGTGTTTCCAAAATAACACTGAGCTTTCACTCGCATTTTTTAATTTGTCTTTGACATGTTATCGTATTGTTTTTAACTCGGCTGCCATTATTGTCAAGTAAATAAGAACTATAAAAACGTTCACAATACGATAACATGTTATAGGGAGGCCATTTGCAACGTCAAAAGATGGCAGATGTGTAATTTGTTTTATTTTTTATTTTTGTGTATTTAGGTGTTCAAAGTTCTTTTTTGTTAGTGATTTTTACTTTTAATGCCTTTGTGTTGCACATTGATAGAAGACTTGGACTTATTTCGTGTATCCTGGCATCTTACTTCTCGATTCAAGTGGACTCGCAGTGGTTCAGAGGTTAAAACGACCTATGCTTCTGTCCTACATATCACCGTACAACGTTGCCCAATCTTCCTAGAGAAGATTGGATTGTGTTTTATTGCTATATTGATTTATACTTATATATACTTGACACTGGCGAAATCACTCCATTGTGGAAACGCCATATTCCCGTGGTAGTAGCTTTTCAAGTCGCCGCGGGGCAAGGAAAAAAAAAACATGTTATAGGCAATATGGATTTACTCAGTTCAATTACTGGGAACCTAGTGAAAAAGGGTATAAGTCTTCCGAAGATCAAGTGAAAAAGAGGTTAAGTCTATGTAACCTTTTGTGTTAAGAGTTTTTCACTAGAACCCAAGTGAGGCCCTGTAGCCGTATCTTCATATCAGGAAAAGATAACTTGCACTTGCTCCGGTAGTTCTTAATTCTTCCTCAGGGTGTTTTGCACTGCACACCGTTTGCCCTGCTTAACGCTGCGTATAATACGGTGCGTCAAAAACGACGCCATGTTGTTACCATGACCCCGTCTTTTGTTTACGCATCGATACCGTATTTTACGCAGCGGTGGGGTCGCACCTTTACAGTGTGGGTCATTTTTACACGACGAGTAACAACCGTGTCAGATTAATCCTGTAGGGCCACCCAAGATGCAAACACTGCTAACATTTCTGTTTTCTACAGACTCAAATTGTAACGTTTTTATTTCCCATCGCTAACAATCTGAGGTATGACATTCTCGTGCGTTACGATAAACTCTGTCATCCCATATATTGTGAGCGATAGAAAACACATACATTAGTAGCGTTTGATTCTTGACTAGGCCCAGAGATGCGGGTATATTGGTCACTAGCGTAAAAATGGTTTTTATAATAATGTTCTCGTCATCGGCATAAAAGGTTTGAGTTTCAATACAAACCGTAAAATAGACAGCGTTGATCAACACGACAGAGCTGTCAGGGGGGAGGTCCTTATCAGTGACGAGTTTAGTGATGTAATTACCGGTATGTGAAGAAATCTGGAAAAAAAGAACATCTTACGCAAATTGATCAAGTTCCAAACTAAGCCCTGGGCTTTGTACCATAAATCCAAGACGGCGATAAACCTACTTACCTAAAGGAAAAAACTGAACCCGTATAGTATCAACTTGTTTCCCGTCTGTCTGTTTGTCTATCTGTCTGTCCGTCTCTCTGTCTGTCAAGACCGTTTATTTCCGGAACCCGTGGAGGTATCAAGTTGAAATTTATACAATATTACTTAGGTCTACAGTCCGTTGAAGCTGTAAAAAAAATCAAACATCTACACTACAACAAGTGTAAACTGTTTTGGCTGATGTACATTTTAAATTTGATTGTTTGTTAATGTGTTTTAAATAAAATTAAATAAATATAATGTATAGCTCCTTATGACTCAAACACGGAATCCACGGAATTTTGCGGGTGGTAGGACCTTGTGCGGGGTCCGTCCGGATCGCTACCACCATCTTATCCATTAACCTACCGCCAAACAGCAGTGTTCGCATTCTTGTGTTCCGGTTTGGGGATAAGACAGCCGGTGTAATGACTAGCATAGAGGCATTCCATCTTAGTCCTCAGGGTTGGCAGCGCATTTGCAGTCTTAGGCTTGCAGTCTTGTGAATGCGAATGTCTATGGGTCACAGTTTCCACTTACCATCAGGTGGCCTGTGTACTCGTCAGCCTTCCCTATGCCATAAAAAAAAAAACCATAACACAGTGCAATAGTCCTTTAAATGTCCTTTGCATTCAGGTAATGCCAGTTAGACTAGAATAAGAGAGTTTCAGAGTAAGTTAAACGGTAGTACAAAACTAAAAGGTCGTTTTAAAAGTTATCGCAATGTAGAAGCACTAGATTACTTTAGGACTTGGTTCGGTCAGTTTGAGTGAGATTCATCGTGTCAGCCGAAAGACGTCCACTGCTGGACATAGGCCTCCCCCAAGGCTTTCCACTCAGACCGGTCTTGTGCTTTTCGCATCCACCGCGGTCCCGCGATCCTGACGAGGTCGTCACTCCATCTTGTTGGAGGCCTACCTACAGCTCGTCTTCCAGTCCGCGGACGCCACTCCAGAACCTTCTGACCCCATCGGCCATCAGTCCTGCGAGCAATGTGCCCCGCCCACTGCCACTTCAGTTTATTGAGATTATATCTAGATATTTATTTACGTAAAACTAGCAACCCGCCCTCGCTTCACTTCGTTTTATGCGAGTGTTGTTACTCCCGTGCACAAAACAGAATTTATTAAACATACAAACCTTTTGTAAAAAAATATCAAACTGTTTTTGAAATCCGCATCAAAATCCATTGTGTGGTTTAGTATGAGTAAGGGTCTATGCACACCTACCACAACCAAACCACATCGCAGCCACAAACGATGGGGTCGGACCGTAATTTATATTAAACGAACACATTTTGGTGTCAGTGGTAACCATATTTTTTTGTCACAACCACTTTTTGTCGCTGAGATGTGGTGGTGGTTGTGGTACGTGTGAAACAAGCCTTAGCGGATACGCAAACAGAAAGCCGCGGAAAGCGACTCTGTTTTATACTTTGTAAAGATAAATATAAAGAAGATAAAGATAAAGAATATGCCCGTAAAAGTCACCACTACGCTCATGTGAACAACAGTTGTGAACATATTGGTGGCACAATACACTCACGGTGGCACAAATAGTCTCGTTTGTATGAAAAACGCACTCTGACCCGGTATTTTTGCTCCTGAGTGTACTTGGTGTTGGGTTATTTTTGTGTGTATCGTCATCAGTTTGACAAATATTTTACGTTGATACAATAACCAATAAAAATAACCAACAAGATACTAATAGAAAAATGTCTGTTAAGTTCCTTTATCCGTCAGAATTAAAATGGAGACTTGAATGCTTCACTGCATAGCTATTTGTACATATATTTGACTCCTTTGATGCAAGTCAAAAATTCGACCTTGACGCGGGGGCGGCAAATAGACAAATCATAACAATGTTTTGACAACTATTCCGCCTACACATTACGATCAGGTACCTGACAAATATTCCAAATACGCGAATACGCAACGCCAAGTGCAGTTTCACCATTACAAAAGTGCACTTACAAAGGTATTGATGATCCCGGCAGCTTTGCCAGGTGTCTTGAAATCCACGGAAGAGATGCTCGTGTCCAATATTTTCTGCGCCCTATTTTTAATATTTGATTCGAGAACGATATCGTCTGAAATGTAGACCGTACTCGCTAAAGCTAGTGTCACTCCGGTGATTTTCTGCATTTTATTCAATATTGGTTTGAATCCCTTTGCTAACTGTAAAAAAAAAACAATATAATATTGTCCATTGGGAGTGACCATATTTGCAATGCACTTTTATTATATTGTGTCTCAACAATAACCAAATTGACCAAGTAACGTAATGTTTAATGTATAATCTATCGTAGAACATCACTGTTAAAAACTGTTATCAAATGGCAATGAGAATATACAATTATCTTCCTATTGTATGGATATATTTGACAAACACTGCATTCTAAACTTACTAAATTATTTTATGAAATGTAAATTGATGTATTAGACTTTTTAACTTTAATAATAATTAAATGTACCTTATTTTTATATTTTATAGTAGGTATGTATACGTATGACTACGAATTGCATGCCTTAAAGGCGAAATAATGAACTGTATTAACTAAATTTTAAGATCCATGTAACATTATTTTGAGTAATGAATGGATTTGATTTGATCAAAATAGCAAGAGTTCTCTGTAACATAATGTCAAATTTCATAATGTCAAAAAAATTATACCTACCAGGAATAGCACATTGTTAAATCTTATCGAAAACAGTTACCCCGAGTAGCGTTATGGTCAAATATAGGTATTTTTTCGATTTGAACTTTTTAAATATTCGTTTTTTTACATACTTGGATTTGCTGTTATCTACCCGTGTCCCCTTATTGACTATACATATACTAATTATGTATTTAACTATGTTGGCATCTTCACAAAATGGTCAATTTATATAATGAACATTTCGCTTCTTGGTCAATTTGCGTCACTGGACATTTTGCTAAATAGAAGATTCGTGAGACAAAAAACATATAAAAAGGAAAAAAAACGACAGTAGTAGAGGTAATTGTTAAGATTGTGGTGAATTAATGGGTTATATCACTCCTTTCGCAGTGAATTTTGGGGGATTTTGCTATAATACACTTACATACTTGTAAAAGTGACAAGGTTTTCTACTTTCATAAATCAAAGCCATTTCATTATTTTAATAGTTTTCTTTACCAGCACAATTTATATTATTTAGGAGGTCCGTCTCTATATATACAACATTCAGCCATTGTTGGAAAACATAAAGAATGATTTAAGGGCCATAACGCAGCCAAATAATTTTGCACAGTTTTTACATAAAGGGTGTCCCTAAAACCTACGCCAAAACTGAGAGGGCTGATAGAGCAGCTAAAAAGCTATAGATTTAACCCCTATGAATGTTCGGCGATTTTTACTAGTTTCGGAGATATTGATTATTTTTTTTATTTTTTTTATTTTCCCTTATGTCCATGTCACGAAAAATCATATTTCAATAAGATTTTCAGTGGTATCTTACATAATTAGACTCATTATTAATCAGCGAAGTTTTTAAACCTATTTGCTCGACTTTTTTAAAATCATTTTTTTAAGTACCTAATGACATATAGTTGGTTTCTCTATACTAGGTGTCCCAGTGATTGCTTTTCACTTTGTATCGAAAAAACAACTTTACGCATATAGCATTCAGCCATTAACCTTATTGTTTATTTGTTGGGAGTAATTGGTAATCATAACTAAGTTTTTAGGTGCCATGCATAAATAGCATCTATGCACAGGCATACAAACATATTTGGCTTTATATTCTGAGCTCTAAATTGCCACCTTCCGTAATAAGAGAGATGGCCGGCCGAGAAACAAGTCGCAGGCAACTTGTGGCTAGCTAGCTGCCGAGTATAATTTTACAGTTCGAGTAGACTGACTCAGACAAAGATACTTAAACGTGGTTGTAGTCATAGTATTTCTCAAAATAGTTCGCATATGCGAAGTCTTCGTAAGACTTACTTCTGATTTTGAGTCGAGACCAATAACCTGGAGGAGCTGTTTCAGACAATCACCACCTGCCCCCAACGCTAGATTCGCCAGAGGCAACAGGGCTGCGAAAGGCGAGCAGGCCATGCTCTTCTCAGTGTTATTAATTAGGGTTAAATCCTGTAAAAATATGCTCAGTTGTAAACAATTGGAGATGCCTCAAAAGATGAAAAGAAAAATGTTTATCAACCGACTTCGAAATAGGAGAAGTTCGGTATTTTTTAGATGTATATTTCCCGATTACTCGAAGACCGCCGGACCAATTTGGAATAATATTTTTTATGTTTCAAACTGTATACTCCTCAAATGGTCCAACTGTCATCAGTTCAGGATCTGATGATGGGATCCTGCAGAATCGAGGGAACTCCTCAAACGTTATGGGCACACCTACAGCGATTAGAGTAGGTATTTGGAGTCGGTTTATTTGACTTTTTCAACACCGTTTCGTTTTTAACGTCGTGAACTTTTTATATTACCTAAAACACAAGTGATGTATCTATATTGTTGTTAATTTTTTGGAAGTAGGTGGATGAAATCGGAAGGTTCTCCGTTATAGAAACCTATAAACCGATCGATTCTGATCGCAATTTTAGGTTCAAGACTCGATTTTTTGATAACCTACGTATAGCAATTGAACCATGCTTGAAATCTAAAATACCTAAATATAAATTTTAAAGTGAACACCACTAAAATAAGATTATGACTGCAAAAAAAAATAGGTACGGCAACAAAAGCTTGACTCATAAATGAAATTACAAATGATTAGACGTACCTACCTATATTTTATATCTTTACTTACATAAGGAAAGCGTTTTCTCAGCCTTCCTCTCACGTTAACAGGACCCCATTCAAACATCTCGCTGCTCTCTTGCCTCCACTCGTCGTGTTCGTCGTACGTCTCAAAATAGTCATCATATTCGACGTCTTCGTTCGACGTTTCACAGAAAGAGCCAGTTATTATGAGTAACAAAATACTTGGGCCTGTTTAAAACGGAAGATCAGTAAATATAAGGAAACCATCTCACACAAATTAACTAAGCCCCAACCAAACTGGTTGTACCATCAAGTACTTTAAATGTTGACCCACCATAGAACCTTGTCATATTAACAGCGTGCTACTTCTACTATGTGCGATGCTACGAGTATATTATGATTTATGATTCAACACGATGTCTTCACCGACGCCGAATGTGATAAAATATTTTGAAATACAGTACGAGTATTATACTTACAAGTAAAAATACTCTTCATCGCAGTTTAATCTTCAGTAAGCAGAGATAACAATTTCTTATGTCATAACTCATCTGTAGTTTTATATTACATACCCACAGACCGTTTTCAGCATCTAATCGGAAATAACATTTTTAAAATCAATTAAAACCGCAGCGAATTGATTCCGCGACAGCAAACAGTTTCTAGCGGTCGATATTTTTTTGAGGCTTGTACAAAATGAACAATAAAATATTTCGATGTGGAAGCTCGGGCTGACCCTCAGGACCGTTATGGCCGAACCCTATTATCAAACCGCGGATAAATAGGCTTACTTAAGATTAAAATTAGCATTTTAATCCGCATTAACGCTTATCTATCCGTGGTTTGAATATAGGGTTCGGACATAAGCATTTTTATATCTGTGTAAAGCAATCTATCTAGGTATCAGTGTAAGATTTATGAGCGTGGAGGATGCGAGGGAAGCTGGTCTGGATCGTAGCAAGTGGAAGGAATTGGTCTCTAACTACCCCTACGGGAAAAAGGCGTGGTTGTGTGTTTGTATGTATGTGTAAAGCAATATTTTATCATGATGACATATGTCATATTATGTTGTAGGTCAACATAATAAAAAAGACGGTCAAGTGTGATTAGGTCTCGCGCACCGAGACTTCGGGATTTATGGATAGGTCTTCAAAAATGATATTGAGGTTTCTAATAAATTTTCTAAACTGAATAGTTTGCGTGAGAGACGCTTTCAAAGTGGAAAAATGTGTGTCCCCCCCCCCCCCCCGTAACTTCTAAAATAAGGGAATGATAAATGTACATTACCATGCAAATTTCCACCGAAAATTGGTTTGAACGAGATCTAATAATTAGTTTTTTTTTTAATACTTTATAAATCCTAAACCGCATTTTACCTTTCATTCAATCAACTCCAATATAATAAAGAATAAAGAAAAACATTTATTTAGATGGTACGGAACCCTACGTGCGCGAGTCCGACTCGCACTTGGCCGGTTTTTTTACTTAATAATCGGGAGACTTGTATCCTTTTTCACTAGAGCCACACAATTGTGAGTAACGGATCCGTAGTCACACCAATTGGCCACACTGGTGTGACTATGGTTCATTTTATTTATCCGTAGTCACACGAACACATAAATAGGAGGAAGGTTTAGGTTGGGTTCGTTTTTATACCAGGCCCGGAGGGCCAGAACAACCCAGAAATAGGAGCTCCGCGTAAGCGGAGCTCCGTTGAGTTTGGTTTTGAAAGAGAAACAGACGCAAATTCGGTCTTGCTGTGACTACGGGTAAATAAAATGAACCATAGTCACACCATAGCCAGAGATTTGGCTACCACCACCGACGACCCCTGGCCCTGGCAACTTATAACACACGCACGTTGAGGGCTGACGAGATGATCGTGGAACTTGAGGAAGAATTGAGCAGGTTACGCTGGGACATAGTGGGTTTATCAGAAGTCCGAAGACAGGGGGAGGACACGATAACTCTTAAGTCGGGTAACCTGTTCTTTTTCCGGGAAGGCGACAAACTGTCCCAGGGAGGTGTCGGGTTTATCGTCCACAGGTCTCTTGTGAACAACGTTGTCAAGATCGAGAGTGTGTCGTCAAGAGTAGCTTACCTTATACTCAGAATCACCAAACGGTATTCGCTGAAGGTCATACAGGTATACGCTCCAACTTCGACGCACTCCGATGATGAGGTGGAGGTAATGTATGAGGATATTTCCAGAGCCATACATTCCACCAAAACTCACTACAACGTTGTCATGGGAGACTTTAACGCAAAGCTGGGTAAACGAAGCGGAAATGAGCTGAGAGTGGGGCAATTTGGAATTGGAAGTCGGAATTCCCGTGGCCAGCTGCTGGCGGGCTTCATGGAGAAAGAGGGACTCTTTATGATGAACTCTTTCTTCAAGAAGAGTGAATGCCGCAAATGGACATGGGTGAGTCCCGACGGTGCGACCAGAAATGAGATAGATTTCATCATGTCGACCAGAAGGCAAATATTCAATGATGTCTCCGTGATCAATGCGGTCAAAACCGGGAGCGATCATCGAATGGTCAGAGGCACATTGAATATCGACGTACGCTTGGAAAGGTCACGCCTGATGAAATCAACGCTCCGTCCAGCACCGATTCATATCCAAAACCCCGAGAACTTTCAGCTCGAACTCAAAAACCGCTTCGAAAGCCTAGGTGAATGCGTAGATGTGGATGATTACTGCAACAGGTTTGTGGAAACTGTCCAAACGGTCGGGTCTAAGTTTTTCAAGACTCGCCGTTCAAAAGGAACCAAGAAAATCTCTGATTCTACCCAAAAGTTAATGGAGAACAGACGTGCTATGGTTCTGCAGTCATCACAAGATGCTTCTCAGTACAGGCAGCTCAATAGACAGATCTCTAAGTCTTTGACCCGCGACATACGCCAATTTAATACTAATAGTATTGAAGAGGCTATTGAGCGAAACAAAGGCTCTAAAGTGTTTAAAAAAGATTTGTCTATTGGGCAGAGCCAGCTGATGAGGCTGAAGACCGATGACGGCAGGATCATATCGTCTAAACCTGAGCTTTTGGGAGAGATAGAGGAGTTCTACGGACAGCTGTACACAACAACATGCCCACCTGTCAGCAACCTAGCAGAAGACCCAAGAGCTAGGTTGTCCCGACACTACACCGAAGATATCCCGGACGTTAGCCTGTACGAGATTAGAGTGGCTCTAAAACAGCTTAAGAACAGCAAGGCACCGGGTGATGACGGAATTACGGCTGAGCTTCTGAAAGCAGGTGGATCACCGGTTTTAAAAGCTCTTCAGAAGCTATTTGATTCCGTCATAGCCCAGGGTAAAACGCCGCAAGCATGGCACGCGGGCGTGGTGGTTCTTTTCTTCAAAAAGGGTGATAATACCCAGCTGAAGAATTATAGACCCATCACGCTCCTGAGTCATGTTTATAAGCTGTTCTCTAGAGTCATTACGAATCGTCTCGCTCGCAGGTTTGACGACTTTCAGCCTACCGAACAAGCCGGTTTCCGAAAAGGCTTTAGCACCATAGACCACATCCACACGCTGCGGCAGGTTATACAGAAGACCGAGGAGTATAATCAGCCACTATGCTTAGCATTTGTGGACTATGAGAAGGCCTTCGATTTGATCGAAACATGGGCTGTGCTGCAGTCTCTTCAGCGGTGCCAAATCGACTATCGGTACATCGAGGTGTTAAAGTGTTTGTATAGAAACGCCACTATGTCAGTTCGCCTTCAGGACCGGAACTCGAAGCCTATCCAATTGCAGCGAGGAGTAAGACAGGGAGATGTAATATCTCCGAAACTGTTTACTGCTGCATTGGAAGACGCTTTCAAGCTTCTGGACTGGGGTGGTTTTGGCATCAGCATAAATGGCGAATACATCACTCACCTTCGATTCGCCGACGATATTGTCATCATGGCTGAGACCCTGGAGGACCTTGGTACAATGCTCGATGGCCTCAGTAGAGTCTCTCAACAAGTGGGTCTTAAAATGAACATGGACAAGACGAAAATCATGTCAAATGTCCATGTCGTACCCACTCCTGTCAAAGTTGGTGACTCTACTCTCGAAGTTGTTGACGACTATCTATACCTAGGACAAAAAATCCAGTTAGGTAAGTCCAACTTCGAAAAAGAGGTCAACCGTCGAATCCAACTCGGATGGGCAGCGTTCGGTAAGCTACGCACTATCTTCTCGTCCCAAATACCACAGTGCCTCAAGACAAAAGTCTTTGATCAGTGTGTGTTGCCAGTGATGTCGTATGGATCCGAGACATGGTCGCTTACAATGGGCCTCATAAGAAGGCTCAAGGTCACTCAAAGGGCGATGGAAAGAGCTATGCTGGGTGTCTCCTTGCGAGATCGAATCAGGAATGAGGAGATTCGCAGGAGAACTAAAGTAACCGATATAGCTCACCGGATTGCAAACCTTAAGTGGCAGTGGGCGGGGCACATTGCTCGTAGAACTGATGGCCGTTGGAGCGGAAAGGTTCTAGAGTGGCGACCGCGAACCGGGAGACGAAGTGTTGGCAGACCTTCCACAAGGTGGACTGACGATCTGATAAAGGTCGCGGGAAACCGCTGGATGACAGCAGCAGAGGACCGATCGTTGTGGAAAACCTTGGGGAAGGCCTTTGTCCAGCAGTGGACGTCTTGCGGCTGATAATGATGATGATGATGATAGTCACACCAGTGTGGCGAATTGGTGTGACTACGGATCGGTCGTGAAATTGTGGTGTAACCCTCAAAGATCACACTTTTCAGATTGCTTAAGTATTATAATACTATTATGAGCCAGTGATTTCGTCCGCGTTAACCGTAATTGGGGTTTCTCTCGGGAGTTACGAGTATTTCTTTTGGGTTAAGAATTATCAATTGACAAACTTATGTTTTGTACTGTTGTGTTTGTCAAAGTCAAAGTCAAAGTTCTTTATTCTTCAATTTAGGCATAATATAATGCACCTATGAATGTCAAAAAGCATTACCACCGGTTCGAAAAATAAAACCTTTGCCCCGAGAAGAACCGGCGTAAGAAACTCGGCAAGGTATATTTTTTTCAAGAAAAAAGTTTACATCATTACATTATAATTATAAATAGTTTACAATATCACGGTATTTTTGTACAGTAGGTGCACCTTTTTTTAGCGTAGATTACTCATGCAGGACGGACGACTCACCGCCAAACATCCCTATCCATGATATAATCGTTTACTTTATAATATGCTCGGGAAATTAGTTTTTGTTTTACGACAGATTTAAATTTAGAGTCAGTAAGTTCAGTAATACTTTTTGGAATTTTATTGTAGAATTTTACACAATTTCCCAAGAATGATTTTGAAGTTTTGGCCAGTCTATAAAAAGTGGTTTTGAGCTTTCCTGTGCTCCTGGTTGCTTTTGGCTTATCAATGTTCGTTGGGAAATTATGAATGTCATCATTTGTTTTACTGCTTATTGATGTTTTAAAGACAAACATCCAAACATGTAAACGTTTAGTTAACTACTTCTCATACTTTCACATTTCTATACTAATATTATAAAGAGGAAAGATTTGTATTGTGTTGATTATAACGAATAGGCTCTCAAACCTACATTACTGACTTTAAAAATTATTTCTTCATTAGAATGCTACATTACGTATATTCCTGAGTAACGTAGGCTTGTTTTGTTTTTCTGCGCTGAAAGCACACACACACACACACACACACACACACACACACGTCTAGGGTTACAATCTAAACGACTTACATAAATCTTGTGTTACATAGGTTGTTGTCTCGTTATTGAATAAAACTCTACGTAAAGTGAATAAACATTTATTTATTTGTTGCATTTAGGTACACTTAACACAAAAATACGAATACACTGTCTCACTATTGCATCTCGGTGAATATTGATTCCGATAAGGGGTCCGGGGTAGGCATGAGTGCGGGGTAAGGTATATCAAGGACTTTAAATGTTGATCCACCATAGAACCTTGTCATTATAAGTCCAGTGGGAAATATGTTAAGCAGTCCCTTTGGATCTGTCCAAACGCAACGCGTGTCCCTAACCGCCGGTATATCCTGGGCAACAGCCAGTAACTCTCCCCAAGGAGTCTCTCTGGCTGTTGGCGATAAACCTTTCCACCGGAGTTCTGTCCGAAGAGGCTCCACCAGCGACCTTGTAGCCATTGCAACAAAAAAGACTGGTAGGTCATGACCTGTGGGTGTGTCAGACCGGCCTCTTCCCCGTGAAGAGTGTAGAACCCACCTACGGCTCGTGCCGTGCGTAGTTGAGCGTTGTAGGAGGGTGTAATGGAGTCCTGGAGGGTTGAGCCTACCACAGATCGGGTTGTAGTTATCTGTGGCGGCTACACGTCCTCTTCGGTCCGGCATTCCTTTAAGAGGACAGCCTCAGGAACAAGAAAGCTTGAGGTAACCGGAAAAGGCGCCCCTTAAGGGTGGCCGGCGAGGGTTACACGGTCATGAGGTGCGCAGCTGGCGGAGCGCGAAGCCTATGGCGAGTACGGGCCAAAACTTCGGCCCAATAACCGTAGACCTTCTCGCACCGTGCAGGCATGCTGCATTGCGGATCCTGGACCCTATACTCTCCGTTGTAGGACCTGGTACTCGAATGAGCATCCTCATCTGCGAGCTCTCAGGAGGGTGGGACGCCATGGAGAATGAAACGTTTTAACTCAAAATATGGATACAACGAACAACAGGCCGCTGCTTCGTACGAAGCGCCCGACCGTAAGACAACAAGCCCACCAACCCGGTCCTTTGCAGGCTAGGGAACAGCAGTGGGTGGCTAACAAACGAAAGCGCATAACATCGGATAAGCGCAAAAATTACAAAAGCACAGCCAAACGTGCAGCACACTTTGCCCAGGCAGGCACGGAAAGGAGGCAACCTCCCATCGCAAGGCAGGAGGGAGCCAAAGGATTCCTTGGTATTTTCGATTGTAATGTAAGGTAATAAATAACAATAAACGATTATATAAATTCATTGAAAACAAAAATATTCAATAATATTTTTGTATGAAATAATACTGTCAATTACTGTCCTGCCCGTCGGGTATAAATAAACGCGGTTACAAACAAAATGACCACTATTCCAAATCGGGCGTAGTAAAATAATATAATATTCAATAAAAAAACTCAGTAAATAAATATCAAAAAAAAATGCTTTTAACAAACCTTTACAATGCGATACAAAAGACTAGAAATTAAATAAAATGGAACTAAAAAATATCCATACTAAATTGATGCCGTGTTTAAGAATTTTACATCAAAACTGTGACAGATAGGTACGTATAATTTCTACTCTTTTGTATCGCACTGTATAAGCATGGTTTTAATGATCCACCTTTTCGAAAAAATCCTTTTGTCAACCTACAACTAATCTACTTGTGCAAAAACTCCTGCCATTAATTCTTCGTTTAGATATTTGACGAAGAAAAAAAATGGGTAATTCACGTCTATTGCGAGTGTGGGGTTCGCATCTATGAGAACTCGGTCTTGATACCCTGAAAGTAAACATAAGGAAGTAAATAAACAAATAAATAAGGTTATAATCAATGAACGTAGATTATCCAGCAAAACCGGTGCAATGTCGTCACAATGACATACGACAGTGACCTAGGCTGCCGTCCTAAGCCAATAGGCAGTATGTCAGATAAAACTCCCGTAGCAATATCAACCTTATTACTAACCTTATAGAATTAAAATTGCTTTGGCTGTTGAATTTGGGATACTGCTTATTGCCTTAGGAGGGCAGTAGGGTTGTCGAGGTGTACTGTGTTGTGAGGTGTGATTAACGTTTAAAACAATATAATATCATGTGGTTATAGAAAATGAAACAGTACACTTTTTACTTAATCAGCCCTTCATCTCATTATGCATATTGTTTAAAGTTAATACATTCTTTAATGCACTCCTCAAAAAAAGATACCACAATATAGAACATAAAATTTAATAAAGGTAGATAACAGGCGGTCTACAATACCAGACTTGAGTCGGGTTTTTTTGTGAAATTGTTATTTACACCCACAATATCTAGATTATTACTTAGTTGAAACAGTTTAATATATGCTACGAGCATGCATTTTAGGGTTGACAGTAGTAGTACTACTATCAACCCTAAAATGCACCAAAAAAGCTGGAAAATCTACGATCACAGTTAATATAAACCTGCTGTCCGACCAAAGAAACCGTTTGTAGAACCATTTTATTATTATATTGTAAAATAACCATATATTATTAAACTAGCGGACGCCCGCGACTTCGTACGCGTGGAATTAGTTTCCCAGTACTCCCCCTTTTTTCCCGTTGGGGGCCGATTTTCGGAAAATCCTTTCTTAGTGCTCACTTACATCATGAAAGGAACACCTGTACCATATTTCAAGTTTCTAGGTACAGTAGTTTCGGCTGTGCGTTGATATGTCAGTCAGTCAGTCAGTCAGTTTCTCCTTTTATATATTTAAGATAACGTGTTACTAGTAGAGGATCCGAATAGGAGACGACCTTCACTGGGTTGAATATTCGATAAAAAATATTTTATATCAAAAATATCTCATATAGCGGATAGGTAGGCTGCAATTTTTTTTTTTTATTGCAACTGCTTTTTTAATATACAAATTACATACCAATCGGCAGTTTAAAGCCTATAATTGCGAGTGAGGGGCCCATCATTGGGAGGTATAAAGCAGGTAAGTCGGTACCAATTATTTTTCACCAACTTTTGGCTTCATACTTTCGATTGGTATGTAAGTTCCTTTTAAAAAAAATAATTAGGTAATTATATACTACACTGAAATATTTTGGCCAACCTGTTTGTCATATATTACTTAACCGAAACCTAGCTAGATCTTTTAATGGCCCCCGAAACCCCCTGCATACTAAATTCCATGAAATCGTTGGAGCCGTTTCCGGAGAGATATATTTACGAGAATTGTCCTTTTAAAGGTATTAGATATTAAATTTGATATAAAATACTTTATATCGAATAAACAGCCCGGTGAAGGCCGTCTCCTTTTCGGATCTTAGACCTTACGCTTAAATCTTTCAAATTACAGAGCGGATTTGTTTTTTTTTTATCAGACATATTTTCGGTGTTAGGTACAGAAAACGGCAGAAACAGAGGGCGGGCCAGCTATCAATATTGAATGCTTTAAAATGCAAAATTTCCTACCATCACCCTGTTGAAGATGCTTTTCCCAACCGACGTCATCAACCTCAATAAGAGCTCTTTGTATGGCCAGCGACACGTGGACTTTCTGCGTTTTGTTTTTAGCTATCGCATCCAAACCAGATGTATTTGTTTTAAATATCTTTTTAACTCCTAGCTGAAACGAAGTTGTAACGCTACGTGAAACGACTTTTGTTAGAATATGTGTCAAATACGACCAAGAAAAGTAGTGGAGTTTAGGATACGTTGTTTACTTTAATATAAAACAGAACCGTGTGCGTGACTCCGTCCACGTAGAAGTTGTTTATCGTTATTCCCGCGACTATTTAAATTTTCAGTTGCAGCAGCGTGAAGGAGTAATAAACCAACACACAAACACACAATTAAGCAGTCTACTCACTAGCTAACTTGGAAGAACAACCGCGAACGATGCATGACGCAAAACGATAGAACGTAGGGTTGCTGGACGTCAATAATTATTATTATTACCGTGATGGCCTTGCACAAGCGAATTTTCGTCCATCGAGCCCCCCACTACTTCTTGCACGACGTACGGCTTGATGGTGCTTAGGCCTGGCGTACGTCAGTTGAATCGTGCATCGTGCGTGCTTGGTGATGCGTAAACTTAACGTCCGCGTCCGCCAATATTTTTTTAAAAAATTTTTTTTAACATGTTGTTCCTTTAGTCGACGTACGTCAAATCTTCGCAGTGTTGCCAGATCTCAAAGCTGAGCTGTTTATCCCAAAAGTCCTTCTGGATTTTAGAATTACGTTTGTATAATAAAAAATATATATTATACACATAAGGTTCTTGAAGCGAGTGTAGATGCCACAACAAAATCTGCGAAGTAAGAACATGCGGTCTGTGACATTATGAAGGATACTTTGAACGATAGTGCGTACAGTACATCGGGCCTCACAGTCGTGCGCGGTTGTCCTTCCAAGTTATCTAGTGCGTAGAGGCCTGTAGTAGGATTACACGACAGCTCAACGGTGCGTAAATTACGGTGCGTCAAAATAGACGCCATGTCATTACTATGACCCATTCTTTAGTTTACGCATCTTCATCGTATTTTACGCGTCGGTGTGGCCGATCCGTAATTTGAATGGCGGGGCGCAGCGTCGTGGTTTCACACTAACAAAACAACTGAAAAAGAGTAGGTACTTATAGTGATATTTTCCCAAAATCTTTATTTCGTTACCAAGCAATCTTTCCTTTCGCAAAATTTACCAGCCTTTTTTTTAGTTGGTAGCTTATTTTTCCATGTGCATAATTTCCCGGTCTGTATTTATCTGCGGGGCTAGACAAGTTGCCATCGAATACAAACGCTAGCGTTTGGTGATCACTGTCGCTTTGCGTTGTTATGTAAAAATGTATTCCACAAAGTCGACGGAGATCTCCTTCGGGCCTGCTGCAAAGCTATCATAACTTAAACCTACCTACCTATTTCGGGCTAATTGCAATGGGTAAATTTGCGAATTGGAAAAATCCAGAATGGGGATAAATGAGATTGGGTAAAATCATTAATGGGAAAAACCGCAACTGGATATTGCTACGCGGAATAAACGAGTTTGGGAACTTTGGGAAACCTCTTCCATGTAGTTGTATGGTTCAAGAAATATGCATTGGCAGTCTGTAAACAATAAATAAAACAAAAGGTAATCATAAAACTGCTCTCGTTCTTCAAAGAGCACAGTGGGTTGAAAGGTTAAGATAAATGTTATGTCCGGTAAAGGACTCCCGTCACGCATCGACGCGGAATAGGTTTTCACCGATTGTTTATCACCACACTATTCGCATTTATCCCAACGGCCGTGTCAGCGGTTGTAAACCTACGTTCAGCAGTCTCATTCTTCGGTACGGCCGCAGAGACGCCCGATCGCCTGCGATTTGCTGTCGCATCAGCTGTAATCGCGTCGAGACGTCAGATTGCGGTCTATGTAAAGGTAAAAGTCTCCCCACACATATCGACGCTGAGCGGATATCGCCAGCTTTAATCGGCTCTCATCGTAGCTACTCGGCCGTTTGGTGTCGATCCGCGGTACTTGGCAATGTAGGAGTGCGAACGCGTGCGGTTGGTTGCTAACAGCGACGTACGGATGCGATCAGACAAAGAGTAGTAGTTTCGCGTCGGCCGAGCCGATTGACGTTTCTTTCGCTCTTATTGCGTAGACATAAAGAGTTTTTTGATCTGCTAACGCCGATTCCGCGTCGATAGGTGTGGGGAGACCCTAAATCTTTACTTAAGTTTTTACCTCCACACTCCTAAAAATACCTCAGTGAAAGAATGCTTCAAATCCAGATGAGCCTCGATACTAAACTTGGGTATGGATAGTATCATGTCCACCGACACCATATTTTTGATTGCGTGTTGCATTTCGTGCGTCATGTACCTTAGCTGCTCGAGTAGCCCTTCTAGGGCCATACCTGGATTCGGCATAATTATAAGCAACGAAGTTTGTTCACCTCTATACGGAATTTCTATGAACTGCGAATTAAATTGAGTGCATTTAAAAACAAAGGTATCGGGAACAAGTCCACAGTCCAGCTGATGGTAAGTGGGATCTGACACCCATAGACATTTGCATTCTCAAGATTAAAATCTTAAGGGCCGTATTAATAAACTCATCTTGACTGTGAGGCCCGTCACAAGATACGTCAAAGTAAACGCCAAACCATAGAACACGACATTATGGTATCTGACGATGACATCGGAAGACCCAGCGATGTGGGATTCGTTAGTTTGATCTCCATAACTACCTATAGATAAACTGCCGCCAAGCAGCAGTGTTCGTATTGATATGTTCCTGCGTGGGGATAACACAACCGGTGAAATTACTAGCATAAATTACAATTACATTAAGATTGCACTAATAAGATTGTAGTTTTGAAAATGGAAATTTCTATGGCTGTCAAGCACGATATACATTGGTCAAGAACAGTGGACTGTGGGCTGTGGGCAGAAACGGTGGACAGTGGACAGTGGACAGTGGGTAGTCGACAGTGGACAGTATACAGTGAAAAGTGGAGAGTGCACAGTTGACAGTGGACCGTGGACAGTTAGTGTAAGCCGATTGAAAAGTGGCGAGTCAAGTTGCCTTGCCAGTAGACCAAATAGAATCGCTTTATATTTTATCACTCCACTGTCCTTGGCACTGTACTTGCCACTGTCCTTGATAAATGTAAAATATTTAGCTGGCCTGGAGTGCCTTTTGATGTCAAACAAAAATGTGATGACTGTACATTTTTTTTGACAGAGACATATTTACCTTAGCTTCCAATGGCTTACTATCATAGTAATGGTAAAAGCCTTCTCTTCTTAACATGACTGTCGTCTTCGGCCCTTTTGGTGTATTGAATTCGGCTAATTTGGCATGTGTGAAATGGTACTTCCAGTCTCCCTAAAATTATGAATTCAAAATTTAGATCAGATTAAATTCAATTGGATGCTTCAGACCCTCTTTTTATAACATTTCTCTGCCCTGAAACCTAGTTCGATTTTTCCGATTTTTAACCGACTTCGATAAAGGAGAAGGTTCTATGTTCCACTGTATGCTTTTTTTTAATTATTCCTTTGATAGAGTTTACTTCCCATTGTCACCAATTCTGAGTCTGATGAAGGGATCCGTGAAGAATTGAGGGAACTCCTCAAATATTATAGGCATAAGGGGAGACTGCAATGAAAAGGACAGGTTTTGAATGGGACAAGTTCAATTGGCCGCGTTTGGAACCAAGTTGTATATTTTTATTTTCTGCACTCTGGCTACACTGACCCATAGATAATATTGACGTAAATACCACTAAGCTGTCTTGAGAAACAAAATGGCGAAACGTGCTTGAGATGTGGTTGAGTTATTTCGTGTTTCAATGTATTAATTTTGGGGTTTTTGGCAATCATTTATAATATAGTTGTGATATCATTTCGTATTTATTGTACTGCAAACTTATTTGTGGTTTTGTTACCTAAAAGTTGAGTCGGTACATAATTATAATTAAAAATGCACTAGAGTTAAAAGGAGCGTGTGTCTGCAAACAAAAAAAAAACTACCAGTAAGGAAGACTGGTTTCAATGTTAATTTGTCAAAAATGGCCAAATAAAAATGTGGTGTCAAAAGCAGCTTTAATATTTTTTTTGCAATCTTTGTCATTAAAACATGGGGGTTTTTGTGGCACTAACAAAATTGTCCTAGGGACTTCCGAACGGTATTTATTAGTTTATCGATATTGTACTTAATTTCTTATGGCAGTTATCACTATGAGAAAACGATATATATGAACATGCTACGTGCATAACTTTTATGCAGTACCTATTAAGTTTTAGTGTAAGAAACACGTTAAAAAATACTTTGTTTTTAAAAATTGATGTTTCATTTAATTTTAAAATCTTTTAAAAGTAAGTAATAATTAAATATTACCTATCATTATATAACATCGATGTTTATTCGATGAACTTAATACCTCTTTACTATGAAATGTCACTTTGATATAAGTATTTGAAACGGTTATCGATAAATTTAATATCGGAAGGAAGTCCCTAGTTAATTGGCGTTTTTGCCACAAAAACTCCTATGCATGGTCATTAAATTAAGTTTAAACAAATCTTATATAAAATGAACCGATTTTGTGATAAAAATGTTCCAAATTTTAATTTAGTGTTATAAGATTTCTATCAGGTATGATGGGCTATAGGTATAATATTTGTGGGTTTTTTTTAAATATAAATGTCCCTTTCATGGCTATCACTGTCCCTTTAAAGACCGCCTAGTCGTGAATATGACATAATTATGTTTTGTTTCTTTAATTTGGTTTTTGGTTTATTTTTTTAGTGATAAATAAGTATACTTGTAGCTACGTCATCAAAAAACTATTTTTTGCTAAGCTTCATTTATTACTTGAAAGCTTTGACTAAATATAATTGTGCCATTCATGGCACCTCTCCCCTACACATCATCATCATCATCTTCATCATGTCAGCCGAAAGACGTCCACTGCTGGACATAGGCCTCCCCCAAAGCTCTCCACTCAGACCTGTGCTTTTCGAATCCACCGCGCTCCCGCGATCCTGACGAGGTCGTCACTCCATCTTCTTCGAGGCCTACCTACAGCTCGTCTTCCGGTCCGCGGACGCCACTCCAGAACCTTCTGACCCCATCGGCCATCAGTCCTGCGAGCAACCCCCCCTACACATAGCGATTTTATTATTTTTAGTAACAACTCCAGCATCTATATTCAGCAAGTATCATTCGATGAAGTGGAACTGATGATGAAGACCATAGATGGCCACCGGGACTCTTCAACGGTACCTATTTCAAGGGTGGCGATAAGATATCCCTATTAAGATAGTTGAGCGACTACAACGAAGGACTTATTACGGCGAATTTACGGAAACAACGCCGCCTTATACGTAGCTTCACACTAGGGCTTTGACACTATAACGTCATGTTTGACTCCCTACACTAATCTATCAAAAACGCTAAAGCGATAAGGTAGGTACTGGAGTCCAGTTGCAACGTCAAAAGATGGCGGATGTGTAATTTGTTTTAGTTTTTAAATTGTGTATTTAGGTGTTCAAAGTTCTTTTTTGTTAGTGTTTTGTACTTTTAATGCCTTTGTGTTGCACAGTGATAGAAGACTTGGACTTATTTCGTGTATCCTGGCAGCTTACTTCTCGTTTCAAGTGGACTCGCAGTGGTACAGAGGTTAAAACTATCTTGGCCTCTGTCCTACATATCACCGTACAACGTTGCCACCAATCTTCCTAGAGAAATAAATAAATAAATAAATAAATATCAGGGGACAATGTCACACCAATTGACCTAGTCCCAAACTAAGCTCTAGGCTCGTACTATGGTTACTAGACAACGATATAAATACTTATATAGAGAAATGTATACTTAAATACATAGAAAACATCCATGACTCAGGAACAAATATTCGCGCTCATCACACAAACATCTGCACTTACCGGGATTTGAACCCAGGACTGCTAGCTTCGTAAGCAGGGTCACTACCAACTAGGCCAGCGTGTCGTCAAGAATAGAAGATTGGATTGTGTTCTATTGCTATAATGATTTATACTTATATATACTTGATACTGGCGAAATCACTTCATTGTGGAAACGCCATATTCCCGCGATAGTAGCTGTTCAAGTCGCCGCGAGGCAAAGAAAATAAATAAATTAAAAAAAGTAGGTTTAGTACCTGTGCAGTTAAAGGCCAACTGTACCAGTTGTACTGTACTTACCGCGAAGCTCACAACGTTGATCAATAACATAGAGCTATCTGGTTGTACGTCCTCGGGCAGAAGCAACTCTGTTATCCTACCCCCAGTTTTTGAGCGGACCTGAAAAAAACATTGTCATTATTAACTTATTCGTAAGCCGAAAATCTTAAAAGGCCATCTACTTTTCGATGCCTAATAAAACGTCTCCTAACGTGAACGTAAAAGACTCACAATTTTCAACAAAACTGCGCCTCTATTCCCGACGGTAAAAAACATATCGTGTTTGACCTGTTATGGTATTGTTTTGACGTCAGCCGCCATTACTGGCAAGAAAATAAGAGCTATCAAAACGTTGACAATACGATAATACACTCAGGAGCAAAAATACCGGGTCAGAGTGCGTTTTACATACAAACGAGACTATTTCGAAGCCTTGGTTCCTAGCCAGGTGTTGTTTTGAGTGGGTTTTAATGGTGGATACTCCGAGGTTCAATAGAGGAGGTCAACAGTTCTTATGATACCTAACTGATCGCACAATCAGTTAACACCACAGCGGGAGAGTTTGGGTCAGCACTTGGATTTCCTTACATTTTATGGCCATTTTAGATGTTTTTCTGAACAAGCACTATTCCGACGTTAGCCGCAGATTCATTCAGTTGGGTATCCTAGGCACTCTGGAAGTCCTGTATCAATGCTCGGGTTATTCATCATCAGATTTCACTAAAAGCACTCCCTGGCGAGGAACCAATTCTTCGAAATATGCTCTTTAGTATGAAAAACGCACTCTGACCCGTTTTTTTTGCTCCTGAGTGTAGATCAAAAAAATGTTTGTACCGTGTTGATTAGAGGCCCTGGATATTTTTAGAAATGCTCACAATTTTCAGATTGTGGTCGACATACCTGAATAATGTTTTATCCCAAAATGTGAGGCGGGGTATAACAAGGCTATAATAGTAACGCTATTCGCAAAGGGACGCGAAGACTGGTAACGCAGAACTGGTAATTAGAGCAGCAAATTCGTGTTTGAGAATTAATGTGGGACTTAGAATGGCCTGAAAAATGGCTAGTTCCAAACAGAGAAAGAAACCAAGCTATATGACTGCTATACCGCTGTCCCATTGGCTGCTTAAACTTGGCAGCTTTGGAGTGACAAAAAAGGTATAAACATTTGAATACTTACATATTTATTAATACTATTCACAACTTGTGTAGGCGACATAAAGTTTACTCTTGATACGGTTGATTGGAAAATCGTTTGAATTCTATCTACGAACTTCTTCTTAAGTTTGATCTCGTCTGAGATGAAGATCTTGCTGAGTACAGTGAGTTTTACTCCGTGGATATCTTGGAGTTTTTCTATAAGGTTCCCGAAAGCTTTCGGTATCTGCGGAAGTGAAAACGGTGAGTGGAGACTCTGTATTTATTTTAAATATTTAGCCAAACACTAATAAATGTAAAACGTACAAATGGCGTCCATAATGCCTTATTAAGGCTTCTTGTGCCATTCAACGACATGGTTGACGGAGAATAACCGGTGCAATTGAAGATTGCATTATTGATTGATGGTCATTATTAAGGGGACGAACACGATTTATTTAGAACAATAAGAGAAAAGATATGAAATTATTATTTCGAGCAAAGACATATGATTACTAATACCTTATAGACTAACATACATTCTCGGAACAATATAAAACATAAAACATACAAAAAAGCGCGGTCCTGATTTCCCAAAATTGGTAAATTATGAAATTCCAATTAGTTTTTACATTCCAGTTTCGTAACCTTAGAATTAGAGTGATTTTACAATATTATTGAATCAAGGAACTTTCAAGTTTCTAAGGCCTCTTAAATGAAATAACGTGGAAACAACGGAGCAACGATGACCCATTAAGAAGTTGGTATGGATACCTTCCGTCTCCATCATATTAATGTATTGTCATCAGAATTGCACAAGTATGCCAAATTTCAATTCAATCTGACAATACAGGTTGCTCGAACAACTTTGAAGGCTTAATATATACCTATCTATACATATACACCGTGTTTTTTTTGATTTACGATAACTTCGGCATATTACTAGGTATATCTATAGAAACTAATTGGTAGATTAGATTTTTAAATATTGAAAAAAAAAATTTTTTTTCAGTTTAGAACAAAATAATGAAATCTTTTATCTTTAGTCATTCTAAAAGGGCCTTTAGAGTTACCTAGCTTATAATCAGTGTCAAATACGTCTATGTTGGCGTGACATACACACACAAGTAAAGATAACACTTGACAGGTACAAGTCACTTTAGATTGACGCGTATACAAACCTAACAATTGGAAACTCTTTACTCATACGTATTAAAAGAAAATTGTTGTTATCAATTAAGAGCCTTTTACACTAGTTTAACGTGATTAACTGATTATTTTTCGTAAATTATTTCATGTTAGTTTTGCTCGTACTAACTACACCAAACACACTTTCTTCAGACGAGTTCCTCGTTTAATTAATGAGCATTTATATGATATTGACCCATTTATTAGTTCACTAAGTACCCTGAAAAAAATTGTCAAGCAACATTTTATAGATAATTAACTCTGAACCCTCTTTTATCTTCTTCCTGTATAATTCGTGCAATGACTTTACTATAGCAGTTTTTGTGCAATTGTTGTACCAAATAGTAGTATTGTTCATTTTTAATTTCCGTACCTAACATTAGTTTTATATAAACATTAGTACCTATTTCTGTACTTTTTATGAACCTCTAGGTCTTTATAGTGTTACTTGATTACCTGTATACATATTTAACGTACGACTGTATGTGTTCTTAAATAAATAAATAAAATAAATAAATTTAAAAATTAAATATCTTTAAAACCGTTAGACTTATCATTTGTCTGTCTTCGGGAAATTAACTTTGTTTGACCTAAAGAACGTTCTCTTAAAGTTATCGTAAATCAAAAAAAACACGGTGTATATGTATATTAAAAAACATTGAATAATATTTTCATCTGTACTGTTCGGAAAGTTTTATTTGTATGGGTGGAAAGACCCGGGTGGAAAATTGCGTTTTCACCTCTAGGGTGGAAAGTATTTTTTTTAAATACGTAACCTTTAATTGGCCTCAGAGTCTAAGATGATTGAGCTACATCATATTATTAAAATAAAAGCTTTTCATATATCTAAACTCGGCTATACGCAAAACGACGTATTTATTACGATCTATAGGTTCATATTAGAATCATTTTACCACTGGTCTAGTTTTATCGCAATTACAGAAAATCAACAGATAAAATGTTTCCTCTATTCTGCTGCCCGTCTTAATGCCATGATAGCATAGCATGACACTTTTTTTCACGTTTCGGCATGGCCACCTAGAAAATATACACACTGCCAACATTATAAAAGTTTAATTGAGTTGGTCACGACCAAGGAGCTTCTATATCCGGATATCCGTTCGAAACAAGAAATTTGACCAGTGGTACGTCACGAATATATTCCATCTCTTTCTTTAGTTTACTTTCCTCACAGTCGAAATGAAAAGTAGATTGTCGAACTCGGGTGAAATGGGTTACTTTCAACCCTTGGTTATCAGTCTACTATTGCCTAATTCGAAACAAACACTTACATGTGATTTTGATGCAAGACCGACAGCCTGAAGAATCTGCTTAAGGCATAAGCCATGTGCCCCTAAGGCTAAATGTCCGAGGGGGAACAAGGCTGCCTCCGGAGAGCAGACCACGTTGTCTTTTGGATTGAGTAAGGCTGTATCCTGAAACTTTTGCATATAGTAGACCATATCACCATATGGAACTCATCAGCATCACACCAGCAGAAAGACTTTCACTTTTAGACATAGGCCTTCCCAAAGGTTCTTCACAGCCGGTTTCGGTCTGGCATGAAACTCATGATATTGGGGTATTGGAGGAAGGTTAGAGAGGCATATACTCAAGGGGATCAAGTAAAATTCTGCAGAAGAAGGAGAGAAGATAGGACCAAGGATCATATGCACTGCTAGGTCAACACAGTCTCAACTCGAACAAGTTCTTTGTTTTGTTTCAGGTTCATAGAAGTTGTATTAAAGTTGATTTTAAAATATAGTCGTATTTTATTTAAGACTGTGTTGATCCAGCAGTGCGGGGGTCAGACGAACAGGAGGGAAGTAGCAGATAATGGGAAATAATGAAGATCCTACATTAACATTGAACCAGTAAGTAAAACTATTTTTGGGTAAAAGTTGGAGGTTAGTTTTTGCCGCAGCACGTGTGCACCAACAAGTTTTTTTTTAATTGGAAAAACTTTCGTATTATTATATCAGTAACTTCTAAGAATATTTATATTTTAGGTATGTATGGTAGTATCAATATGTTCTTGACAAGATTGAACTTCTGGGAATATTTTGCCAGTCGCATATTCCTAGGTTTGGTTTATGTCAGTTATAAGGGGTAGGTATGTATTATTTTATTGATAGACGTATCATTACGCAGAACTCACCAACAACCAACAAAGTTTAAGAAAATCTATGAAGTGAAATTGTGTGAATGGAGCTTCCTTCAATTCTTTTAATAGTTGTTTATATTAATATTGGGAGGTTATGCGAATGGAAGTATGATTTGGATATCATAGTTAAAATAACTACCAGGATAATGATGCGTATTATTAAAACGTACTCCCAAAGTCCTTACCACAGCAAAGTGATCCCTCAGTTTACCTTTCACATTAATCGGACCCATTTCATCGTCTTTATAGAATGGTTCAAAGTCATCTTCAAGTAATTCTTCTTCAGGTTCATCTTCTTTACTATCCTCACTGGATAACTCAATTAATACGACTGTTATTATTAACAACAGATTACCTGCGTTGTAATATTTAATATACTATTTAAATTGTTTAGGATTAATGTAGAACTTTGTACAAAATCTTACTACACAACGTCCACAGCTGGACATAAGCATTACTCAAGAAAAACTCCTCTTTACAACGTCCACGGATGGACGTAAGCGCTTAAAGATGGCTTTATAAAATCAACTAATACAAAAAAGCGTCACTCGAGGATCGCTTTAGAACGTCCACTGCTTGATACAAGCGTCCCTCGAAGATCGTTTAAGAACGTCCATTGTTGGAACGTCCATCGGTGGACATAAACGTCCGTAAATTTATAGTTACATGTAAATAGCATGGACATGTTTATGGCGAATATAGGTTTTTACAATTAATAAATTAATTAATCCGTGAGATTACTGAAAAATTTCAGTGCATTAAATTTAAGTGTAGTAGGTACAATGCATGTAGTTATAGCTAAATTGTGTGTGCATGTGTATATGTAAAGTCGCCGTCAATAGAACTTGTGAACGATGTAAACTAATTAATACTGTTTGACACATAACCTCAAATATCCACCAAGCGTGTTTTTATTAAAATATAACGTAAAATGAATAGTTATTTCATCTTGAACTTTAAATGAAAATATAAAAGTACGTGATTATGGAGTAATTAGGTGAATTGGTTTTTTTTTATGGCGTAGACAAGGCACACAGGTTACCTGATGGTAAGTGGAAACTGTGACTCATATATATTCGCATTCACAAGACTGCAAGCCTAAGACTGCAAATGCGTTGCCAACCCTGAGGACTAAGGTGGAATGCCTCTATGCTAGTCATTACACCGGCTGCCTTATCCCCAAACCGGAACACAACAATGCGAACACTGCTGTTTGGCGGTAGGTTAATGGATAAGATTGTGGTAGCGATCCGGACGGACCCTGCACAAGGTCCTACCACCCGCAAACTCGTTTGGTTTTGTTTACCATCTTTAGCAAGTTCTATTGGCGGCGACCTTATGTGTATGTTTGTGTGTGTCACTTGAAATCAATAGACTCTTCAATAAACTAAAAATCTTTTTTTTTTTTTTGTGGTGAACAAAGGTTCTTCTGTTAAGCGTTTGACTTACGCGCATTATCCCTCTTCATATTGAATTAGGTAGTATTCTTACTTTAAACTAAATCCTTTTAAACGTGTCCACTTTCATCGTTCCGCGCTTCGTTTTTATTCAAATTATACGCTGCTGCGACATCAATCAAAACCATAACTGATTGATTTTGCGGTAGAAAAAAAGCGTTTTTTCCATGTACGAACCTTATTCTTTACAGTTAGTCGGTTTGCTTATTGATGTGCCTGGGGCCCGTTTATCAAACGCTTGTAACTTGTATTACAAGCGGAAATCTCTTTCCGATAATATAATATGTATTATAAAAAAAATGGTAGGTAATAGGTCAGTCCAACTAAAGTCGGCGTCCTACAACATTGTAACCAAAAGCAGACATCCATTTTAAAAGAATTTATTTTTGATTTTTAAGGAGTTTTTTGTTTTTTTAAACATTAATTTTATTTTACACTTTTTAGTGATCATAATAAGCTTATGTAGTCCCACTTCTTAGTTGATATATGAAACTTTAAGACATTTCAAGCTCGCCGCATGCAGCGCCGCGGGAAAATGATAGTCATTTTTAAACAATTACGTCATGTTCTTCTTTATAGTCAACTATCTTAATCGAGATAATAATATCTTATCGCCACCCTTGTAATCGGTTGAGGAGTTCCGGTGGCCATCTGTGGTCTTGAATGAAAATGATGGACTTGTCACACAAAATACTAAAATCGCTATATGTTTGCCTACAATATTTGAAGAGTTCCCTCAATTCCTCACTGATTCCCTCATCAGATCCTGGTTTCCTTATCATGGTATCCCTTAGTATATATCGTTTCCAACAAAAAAGAATCATCAAGATCGTTTCATCTACGACGAAATTATCCGTGAACTCATCATCATCTCATCATGTCAGCTGAAAGACGTCCACTGCTGGACATAGGCCTCCCCCAAGGCTTTCTACTCAGACCGGTCTTGTGCTTTTCGCATCCACCGCGGTCCCGCGATCCTGACGAGGTCGTCACTCCATCTTGTTGGAGGCCTACCCACAGCTCGTCTTCCGGTCCGCGGACGCCACTCCAGAACCTTCTGACCCCATCGGCCATCAGTGAACCATCACATTAAAAAAAACATATACCTACAACCGAATTGAGAAGCATCTCCTTTTTTAAAGTCGTTTTAAAAAGAGACTTCCTTTTATATTACAAGTCACAAGCTTTTTATAGAAAAGCCCCTGGCCTCTTTTTCGCAAAGAACATGACAGGTGATAGGGCAAAATTCGGTATACATTACAAACTGAACCGGTACACGAGATCACGGTTTACATTACTGGTCCTCATAGTAGCTATGTAAAGGGGCTTCTAAACGGGCCATATTTTCACTGCAATGTGTGGCCGGCCACTATTGGTGTCTTTCTCTAACATACGAGTAAGAGAGGGACACCAATAGTTGCCGGCCACACATTGCAGTAAAAATATGGCCCGTTTAGAAGCCCCTTAATGTATGCCGAATCGCCACCTGCGGGGCTAGACAAGATTCATAACGCTAATCAATGTACTTACACGGTTTTCGAAAAGTGCTCGACGCGACGCGACTATCTGGCAGCTTACGTCAAATCTATACATTTTCGATAACGATAACAGTATCGTTCTAACCAAAGACCTTTGTATAACTAACGTAATAGACCAACAGACTCCCTTTTTCCCGCGTTACCAAAACGGAAATGTCAACGTGTGCGTGATTTTACAAGTGTGTGAGTAATTTTAGTGATGTCCGTACGTTATATCGAAAAAATATCGATGAAAAAGACTCGCTTATATAAGACTTGTTTGTATCTTGCGTGGAACTTAAAACTAGCATTCTTCACTAATAAAACACAATATTCTTTCATTATCTATAATAATACTCTTTTCATGGTAATTACCACACACATATCATACAATCAATTTTTAATGTAAATAATTAATAAATTTCAGTCTTACACAAATTCTAGGCTTTTAATATGGGCACTAGGCAACAATAAAGTTACTTATATAGAGAAACTAGCGACCCGCCCTCGCTTCGCTTCGGTTAATATAAATAAAAAATAACCCAAGTTCATCTGGAATAATATACTTTTCAAACGGTGGAAGTATTCACTTTATTTGGCCACTACTTAGAAGTTCTTGTGGACTTACGTTCGGACCTACTTTCATGTTCAGTAGAAGATTCTCTGGCTCTCTCAGGTGTGTCTATCCCTGTCGCCTATAAGCCGAACGTCACGCTCAGTAGAGGATTCTTTGGCTTGCTGAGATCTGTGTATCCTTATCAACTTTAAGACGAACGTCACGTAAATGACAATTTTCATGTACATTCCCAAGCCCAATGTAACTAACACATAGGTAACTAACCGAATGTTATACAGACATAATTTTCACCCCATCGAAATTTCTCAAACGCCTTGTAGGTACCGAATTTACTAACTTTCGGACCCCCCATATCTCGGTAATTATCAACCTGAGAGAAAAAGTTTAAATAAGAGAAGATGCTTATTTTAGCATTTTCTACACGATTTAATTAAAACATACACAAAAAACATAAAAAATATATTTGAAGTCCTGTCGTAGGCTGGACCACTGCATTTAATGATAAATAATAAACTGTGATCAATTTACCTAGCTGCGTTTTATAATCGCTCGGAATAATGTTTAAATAATTATGAGAAGGAATGAAGAAATATCGACATATTGATAACTTATCGATAGATGAGTATGATTCAAACATTCAATCACTACCTAAAAAATGGAAATTTTCACGGACACAACATCTTTTCATTTTACATATAAAAATTAAAAATATGCATAAAACACAAAACTACATGATATATCGTACTTATTAGACCACTAACCGTATTCCTTGGACCTAGGAATCCTTGAAAATATGAGTTCAAAAATGACTATGTGTGGATCATAATTACCTGTGAAATGACTCATTGTTTGGATTATTCCTATGATTGACTTCGCAATCAGGTACTGCACAGCCGACCATTGTTGTTTTAAACGGTTTTGACACCACGTTTATACAATTATCCTGAATATTTTAATAAAAACTAAAAGACGCTGTCGCCAGTGGGCTACCGTGGGCTACCATTAGCTTTCAAAATGGTTACAACGTCAACGTGTTTCGCTGTCACTGTCGCACTCGTATTCGTGCATAAAGAGGCTGCACTCTCGCTTCCACACACTGTTCGTCTATTATGAAGGTCTTTGGTTCTAACAATGCATCTTGTCTAGGGCCACTGTTGACCTAGTCAAGATTAGCGATAGAAAATAGACCAACTGCTAGGCCCACTGTTTTAGTTAACGTGACCTTCTTAAGCGCTCCTTGAGGAATGTTTATGTCCACCGGTATATCCATCCACGTTTGATAGCGATTCTCGACAGCCACTTAGGTATGTTATGACCAGCAGTGGACGTTGTAAAAAAATGCCTGAGGTCCTATTTGTCCGGTTCACACATTAAATTACCTAGGAAAATTGATAAAAGTGATAGAAATGCGTTATTTTTACCATATTAAAACACCGCGATTGGTTAGTTTGTGGAAACGCACTCATATAAAAGCGACATTCAAAAGTTCACGATAACAGACTGCTGGTAAATATATTAATAATGTTTTAAATACAGCTTAGTATCAATAAATGAATTTTAAAAAATCTGTCGACTATGTAGTACTGATACTGAGTAATATGATCGCATGTTCAAATAAAAATGCAAGTGAAACTCGTATTCAAATATATTTACAAAAGTTACGTACAATTTTACCTTAATTGCTACTATTTTTATTTACTTTTCGAGAAGGAAATAACAGTAAAATACATATAAATAAAAACAAACAAAGCAATTATTAACATATTATGTGACATTCAAATTTCTACCTTTTTCGAATACCTACATTTATGTTCTGGGTTTTTTCATTTGTCACAATTTTGTCAACATTTTATGTATGTAGTAATCTCGCTGCTGTCATTACATACGTAAAACATTCCCATCTTTAAAACTGACACAAGACCCATAAATGACTTGCTCTTGTTTAAAATTTATAAAAAAGAGAAATGGTCGGTTTGCTTCGAAATGTAAAACATACGAGCGCAAATTTTGCACAATATCAGAGGGAGGTGCCGCATCTGAAAAGTGAAATAGTCATTAGGTCCCACATTAATTATGTGGCTGTAACACATAGGAATTTTTGTGGCACGAACATAATTGTCCTAGGGACTTCCGAACGATATTAATTATACTTTATTGTACTTTCTTATGAGAGTTATGACCAAATCCCGGATAACGGGAGCAAAAATGCACTTTCCCTTAGTGCTTAATTCAATATCGACTATTCTATCGACATCCAAGTGCACTTGTCAAGATTACGTTTACATCCTCACGGTAAAGTCATTCACAATAAATATCAGAATGTGTTGAAGAAAAACGTTGACGTTTCTTCTTTAAAAATCTTAAATAATTTGATATCTGGAGAAGTGTAACTGCGGGGTACAGAAGTATTTCATATCATAACCACTGTGAATTATTTAAATTTGACCCGATTACTACAGTAGATTTAGAATGGTCCTTTAGTTGGATGAAATGGATTTTATCACCAAGGCGAAGGAGTTTAAAATCGGAAAATTTAGAAAAAATGCTAATTGTAGGTATATTACGAAAATTATACAAAATATTAAAAAATACTAAAAGCTCATTTTAATTTTATTTAAAACTATAATATTTCTGACATCCAGTTTTCGTCCATCATCATCATTGTGCTTTTTTATCAACATCGACTTATAAACGTGTGTCCTCGAACTATAGAGACGTCAACACAAAATTTCTCCCCTCATCCGGGCTTTGGTGATGACTATGAGATAACGTATAATATAAACATAACTTTTATGCAGTATTAAGTTTTAGTGTAAGAAACACGTTATAAATCAATTTTTATTTTTAAAATTTAATGTCTATTTGAGTTTTAAAGTCTCTAAAAAGTATGCTGATGAATTACTTAAATTAAATATAACCTATCATTATATAACATCGATGTTTATCCAAAGAACCTAATAGGTACCTACCTACTATGCAATGTCACTTTCAGAAGTATTTGAAACTGTTATCGATACATTTAATATCCGAAGGAAGTCCCTAGTTAATTGACGTTTTCGCCACAGAAACTCCTATGTCTGTACATAAGGATACAGGGCTACCGAGGTTTTTTTCATGGCGCGGAGAATAGAAAACGAATATACCCATAGCGTCAACATCATTTGCGTTCTCAAAGCAACAACCTTAATAACTTTAACCTTCGTGTAGTCAACTTAAAGGAGGAAGGTGGCCATTTTTTTTTCGTATAGTTCCTTGTGTATTAATTTATACAATGAATAACTACTTTACGATTACTAGAAAATACTTCAGTTTATTAGAAAACACAATGACAGTAATATGGGCGCCTCAGTACCCATATCATGAGTTACCATGAGCGGGTGGAATGTTCTGATCATTCTGTCCCTCGCCGACCTCGCAGTTTCCTTATAGATTGCGAAGGACAGAGGATTAGACTCGCTACCGAGTACAGCGTTGTAACTAGTGTTGTGCCGGCGGTAACTTACTCGTTACACGTATAATACCATTTGGTAAAATACTCAGTAAATTACCAAAGCTACCGGTAATATTACCAGAAGCGGACATAGAAATCGTTTTTCCCTGTTTTGTATTTTTTATTAATTTTAGTTTATTAATTAAAAATTTAATATACTCTTACTAACTATGAATTATTTCTGTAACTTATCGCATCTTCTGTCTCTTTTACTCATTGCATTGTAATTTGTACCTTATCTGTTCGGCAATGTCATGAGTCAGTAAAGTATGAGAGAGAGTAATATTCCCGGTAACATTGGTAATATACTAAACTACTGAACCCATCTTATCATTATTAGTTTAAAAGGGTCCGTCTGGTGCTAAAATTGTATAAACATGTATAAAAACATATAGTTATAAATACGAAATTTGAATGTTACCGTATATTACCGCTTTTTGGTAATGTTTCTGGTAGCGTTCCTACTGGTAAAATACCCGCTTCGAGTAAGTTACTGGTAACGGCACTGGACGGTCGGCGTTTGCTCGGTGCAGTCCTGAATTAGTTAATTTTGACGAAACACTTACAGGCTCCGATGTCACGGTCAAAACCGTGCTCGCCGACTTCAACCACAGTGTTTTGTATGGCCATCGATAGGTAAAGGGATTTAGGTGATGTATTTAACTTATTACTGTTAAAACATGAGTTTTTTGGCTGAAATAATTCTGCTACGCCGAGCTGAAACGTCAAATTATGATTTAAACATGTATGTAGTCTAAGGGCCTCCGCTAAAACATGCGCGGGGGAACGCGTGCGTGTTGTTGAAAAATAATATATAAAGGTTGGCGCAAACATAACCACTCGACACCGGATCAGCGCAAAGTGATGGAGTGTAGGTATAAGTTAGGTATCATATTATAAGTAACATAACACCCAACCATATATAGAATAGAATGTAAACAAGTAAGATGACACGCAACCATATAAGGGTAACACCATGTATAAAATGGAATGTAGGATAAGCCATATGACACCTTCCACGTTTAGACCACCAGCCGCGTGTAACCTAGTTAAGTAATTATATAAGCACTGAAGTTACTCCAATAAAGTTAGTTATCAACCGACCATCTTGAGTTTGACTGCTGTCCCTGGTCCCCACGTCACAGTGAGACATCGAGTGTCAAAGTAAGCATTGATCTTTGTTAGTACGATACATTTTTCAGTGGACGTGCCGAGGCGAGGCGTTGTTGTTCCAATGCCGATAAGTGTGCGTTACAGTATGGAGTTTCATACAAAGAATGCTGAACGGCTCGAGTTGGTGTGGTGCCGCTCGTGTGCCGAGCGGTTATGTGTGTGTCAACCTTAAGTAGCGTTAACTGGCGCGGACGCGTGCGACGGACTGTCACTGTCACCCGCAGGTGCACGGCACGGAGCGGACACTGTACCCTTACCATGAGTTACAATTACCGTACTCGCTAGCAATTTGAATGCGCACTCTACGGCTCTGGCAAGATGCACTACGCTAACTATAGCAATTCTATTCGGTTCGTTTTTAAATCAATTGCGTCACTGGTAGATGACGAAAAACTTAAAGTCACGTGATCTACCAGTGACGCGATTGGTTAAAAGCGAAATGAATAGAAACAGTAGTTAGCGAAGTGCATCTTGTCAGGGCCCTGCTCCTAGCGCCTGCGCATGTTTTAGCGGAGGCTCTAAGATCGTATGTGGTCGTAAATCGCTCGTATTTATCTTGCCTTCTCAATTATTTCTAGTTCCCTTGATAAGCTAATTGAGCAAGCAAGATGAATGTGAACTTATACAACAACAATATAGATAAATATGATTTTCAGTAACTACATCAGGGGCTTTATTCTATTTTGTTTACACGTATTGTTATCTTATTGTTTTTAACTTGGCCGCCATTACTGTTATGTAAATAAGACCTATCTTTAGGTAAGATAATGAAGAATAAGGCTCTTGTATGGAATAAGCATGGGGCGGGGCGATTTAGGTAAATCCAATCCAAGCTGGAAAGAACTGGCTAAATCTAGAAATGACGGGAAAGCCTTAACCCAGAAGTTGTGTTAAGCTATGAGCCAAAAAAAAAGATCTGTCATCTTTTGTTACAAACTCAGATTTTTGAACTATTAAAAGCAAACAACCGTCCAAGATGTAGTAGACTATGAATCTCACCGTTGTAAAAAGATTCTTCAAATTCAATCGCGTCTCTATTCTAAACCTTGGTATAGTCACTGCAATATCTTGACTCTCCAGCGTTTTCAGGGCCTGCATAATAATAGTTGGTTCTATTTTCAGTTTTTGTAGCAGCACTGGAAGCCCGTGTTTCGAGTTTGGTAAAAATATAACCAAATTAGCATTCTCTCCCGCGTATGGAATTTCTACTACCTGTAAGAAATGAATATGAAAGTCAAAAAGAAAAGAAGATGCTTATATCGTAGTCCCTATATTATTATATCTGCAGTAATTTTATTTTTAATAAATTAGTATATGTTAAAATCAATATACAGGGTGACTTAAAGAAAGCCAATATTTTACATACTTCCTTGTCACTTAATCCCTCTACTTGGCCATTATCAGCAATAGCCTCTCTGGAGGTGTTCGCGGCTCTAGGATGTCTCACGTCAGCGCCAAGTTATCCACAGTAGGTATAAGTTATTGTGTAAAGTAACATTTATGGACCATAATAGTTGTCTGATAATAAAAACAGCAGCAGTGATCGCATTGTTGTTTTCCGGTTTGGGGATAAGATGGTGCATCTTAGTCCTCAGGGTTGGCAACGCATTTGCTGTCTTAGGCCCGTATTAATAAACTGATCTCAACTCTAATGTTCGTCTCGAGATGCGTCAAAATGACAGTGTTTTATGGTTTGGCGTTTACTTTGACGGATCTTGTGACGGGCCTCCCAGTCAAGATGAGTTTATTAATACAGACCTTAGGCTTGCAGTTTTGTGAATGCGAATGTCTATGGGTCACAGTTTCCACTTACCGTCAGGTGGCCTGTGTGCTCGTTTGCCTTCTCTATTCCATAAAAAAAAACTTTTTTTAAATTATGTTTAGAATAAATACATTGAAGGTATTCTCCTCTTTCTTTACTTAACGGATAGTACTTATATAAAGGAAACACACCAATGTCAAACTAGGCCGTTAATCCTCAGACACCACGACATTTCACCACTATTTGTGTTCAGCAATTTTCTACTGTTTGAGAGTTGACGAACGGTGATAACGGGTTACCTTTGTATGGGCGAAATTTGTATTGCACGTGGTCCTACTGCGTTGTACTACTGAACAAACTTAGTATCATATATGAGGTAGGTTTAGTCTTTGTTAGTCTTGCTGCAGGTCAAACCACCCAGAAATAGGAGCTCCACGCCAGCGTAGCTCCGTCGACCCTGTTATTTTGATATTCAAATAGAAATCATTGGTCAGTACTACTGACGCAGGAGGACGACAGGCAAAAAAGTTCGTGCCCCTATTTATAGGTCAGATTAGGTTTGTTTTTATACAAATCCTAAAGTATTTACGGTTATAGAAAAAAAAAGCGTGGTGGAAAAGGTTGAGAAACGATACATTTTGCCAAACATATTTCGGATAAAAGGCAGGATACCGGTGACCACAGAGGATACTGTTAAAAAAAACTTAAATAACTTATACCTGGGCATCCAAATCATGGCTTCTGCTGTAACGGTAATAGCCTAAATTGGTCATCATGGGCACTCTCTCTACTTCGTTGGGAGAGAAAAAATTACCATATTTCACTTGATCAAACTTCGTCTTAAACAATCCCTATAAAAAAAAGTAATTGCGAGTGTTCATGGTAGCACATGGAGCTTATTACTTTCTAAATATTTTTGTGGCATCTCTTTTCAAAATAAAAACGAAACGAAATGAAAATTTATTGGCCAAGTAAAGTGCCACCAGGATACATTTTTCGACATGAATCACGTAATAAAACTTCCCCAATTACACGAAAATATTGCATTACACACATGCTTAGGTAAATACGCTGGATATACAGTAGAATTCATAAATATGTGTACACTTTTGTACCTTGTCTATTTAATGTCATGTTTAATCTGCCATACATGAATTTGTCACAGCGATTAAAGTGACGAGGTACAAAAGTGTACACATGTGAGAAAAAAAATCTCACTAGATCCACCTGGAATCTATTAGTTGGGTATTTAGTGACATGAATTGTATGGGAACCTTGCAAATCTTCAAGCCCGGTAGCCACGTGGTACCACCCTGCAGGTAGGAGGCAGGAGGGGGGGGGGATCCCATCTATTGCGCTGCACTCTTACGTCAATATCTCCATAAGTTTAGCACATAGGTCTTGTTTGCTATCGTTTTCGTATAATTCAAGGACGAGGAATTCATCAACGCCATTTTCACTCGCTCAAGACTTTTCTGGTCCTAAAATAAAATGAACATATACGTACCTGAATTAGTTTCAAATTGTAAAGTGTAAATATACTACATTTATATTTATTATTTTGCCTAATGAAGCTGCAATAGCATGGCATGGCAGGAGCTGGTGAATTTTTCACGTGCCAATATGAACCCACAGTTCCTCAAGCTGTGGCAATTGTGCTACACATGAAATCGCAAGGACAACCACATCGATACCTGTTCGCATCATGATATTTATGTCCTTGAGCTGCAGCATCACCAATGTGGACCATCATGCGCGTGTCTGCCTCCTCATGGTTGCATGTTTTTAAAGGCTTGTTTGTCTCTGGCGCTGTTGCTAAGTGGGTTCATATGTCACATACAATTCTTTGCCAGTTGTAATGCCATGCTATTGCAGCTTTATTAGGCAAACCATATAAATATAGTGTATTAACACTTTACAATTTGAAAGTAATTCAGGTATATATGTTTATTTTCTTTTACGACCAGAAAAGTCGGAAGCAATGCCACTGTTCCACGCCTTTATCGGGTGTGATACCCATCGTTTCGTCTTCTTCTGGTAAGGGGGGGAAAAAGCGCTTTCGGAGCTTGGCGCGCGTACCCAACTGCAACAGAGGGCATTTAAGCAGGCTAAAGAAGGCAATGTAGAGCTAGAATTTCCAATATTAGAAAAAAGTGTTATGGGCATGCACATCCGTCGGCCGCCGCATTCATCTGAGCAGCGCTTTCGCAGCGCACCCATATTTATGGGTGCGCTGCGAAAGCGCGTGCGTGTGTGGGTGCGTAAGTGTGAGAACGAGACGGAGGGACATACGTCGTCCCACTCGCACTACTCATTGGGAATACCGCGGGTGGATATTTGTTTAAGCATCTCGACATACCCGACGAATAAATAATAAATAATTGAAATAGTATTATAAGTAGTAGGGCTTTTGTAAATAAATGAGAACATTAGACATCGACGCTTGTTTTATTCTCTTTACCATTAAGCCCTACAGTGTCATTGCTTTGTATGATTCGTAGGTTAAGGTGGTGGGTGGTTTTTTATTTGTGATTTGAAGTGATTTAATTCATTGTGGGAATACATGTCGTGTTACATTTATTTCATGTTAGATCTTGCACATACACTAATATCAGTCAGTGTAGAATAGTGCTATTTACGAAAAAGGGCAGACAGCTGGAGAATTTACTACCAACCAAAGAGCTCCTGCATAACCATATTCTGCGACCTGGGAGGACATGTATGGGATCAGCTTTTAAAACCACCATTAAACCAGTTATGTGCTGCTGACTGGGGCTTGGCCAAAAATAATGGCATATCGGAGCCTGTGTTGACCGCCCTACCGCCAGCAGCCGCTGCTTGCATGGAGTTAATTCGGTGTAGATGCACGCAAAAAAAGGAGAGGGAGGTGCATTTGTTTGAAAAGAGAAATTTGGTGATCCGAACTGTGTGGGCGAAGCGCAAACTGTCTTTTTTTTTTGTTTGCTTCATTATTATTATAATACCTCTCCGAAACTAACCTAATCTAACCAAAACTGACTTTTAAAAGAAAATTATAGGAATATCAATTTGAACTAACATGTTAGACTAGAATATTGTGATTATCTCAGTGACTTTGTAATTTTTTTTTAATGTTATGTATCATCTCTCGGTATTTATTTAAGAAAACTATCTCTAAATATAGAAGCAGCTATACTAATCGTAGTAATTATTACACAATAAGTCCTATCTAAACTACGAACTTCTCCCGTTCTCAGCTCCAATTTTTTGACGCATTTACCTATATAAGTAAAATCCATGAGGAAAGTTTATGTTTATATATTTTATACAAATAGGGCTGTTTAATCATATATTTTTTAATCATAACTCGTTTGTTAATGGTAGTAATAGATTTTGTAACAATTTTTATTTCCTATTTTTCTACTTTAGCACGGATTTCATTTTTTTTCTATGAACGAGTGAAAATGATGTCCCTGAAATGAATTACTGAAACGAATATTTGCTAAACTTATGGAGATATTGACGTATGTGTGCAGCGCAGTAGATGGGATCCCCCCCCCCTCCTACCTGCAGGGTGGTACCACGTGGCGACCGAGTTAAATCAGCTCAGATGACATGTGCAAGGTTTATGTCACTAATTAACCGACTATATCGATGGGATCTATAGGGAGTGATTTTGCGTGATATATTATAAACCTAAATAAAGTTTATACAAACCGTAAAATACACAGTATTGACCAATACCATTGAGCTGTTCTTCGGTACCTCACTTGAATAA
This sequence comes from Acleris sparsana, assembly GCA_923062465.1. Classification (NCBI taxonomy): domain Eukaryota; kingdom Metazoa; phylum Arthropoda; class Insecta; order Lepidoptera; family Tortricidae; genus Acleris; species Acleris sparsana. The sequence continues at coordinate 5,156,158 of OV281288.1, forward strand.
ATAATTGTATTCATGAGCTTATTTGTTTTCGACCTTATCTGAAAATAAACAGTAAATTAAAAATAAACCCCAACATGTAGAATGTACAACTCTAGTTTCAAAGCTTGTGTACAGATAAAGTCAACATATAAATAAATAAAGTCATAAATATACATATACCTCCCAAGGCGTCAAAAATATCTACACACCCCTATGCCACTGATAATATTAAGGTTTATATTTAGATATTATTTGAAGCGATGGCCGTATAGATATTAGTACTTTTGACTATACCAGCAGAATAAGGAATTTTACTGTCTTTTTTTTACAGCTTCTACAAAAGCTGATTAAAGTAACAAACAGTTGAGAAAACTCATTTTTTGAATAACCTAGATATAAACCAACTAAGATTTGTTTCTTTCTCTTTCCAGCAAAACAGAACTTTACATGCAGTTTATATGACCGACCTGTTAGGTTCCTGACGTCACTGTGCATATCGAATCTCTCTGTCTAATCGCTGTCTAATAAGCAGTTTATAATGCTTGTATCGTACGTATTTCTTGGCCGATTTAAATTTAGATTTCACTTTTGGTGGTCTCTATTACGATGCTATTAAAGTCGAGTCCGGAATTAGGCGAACTAACTTGACAGTTCATTGTACACTAATGTTGCCACAGTTTGGCTAGTGCTGTTAATATCGATATTTAAAAAATCTAGTTTATCATTATTATTGTGTTTGGAATCTAACTAATAATTTTACTAAGCAAAATAATAACAATAAAAATTGGTTGGATTTAAAAATACATCGAACATCGTTTTAGACATCGTTAAGAAATGAATGCTATATGTATGGTACATGAAATGTACCGTACTAGCCCGACGGAAGCCAGCTAAAAGGATCACAATGGCCTGTTGTAATATCAGCATTATTTTTGTATTTTATTCCTAATTTGAGGAATGAGTATCGTAAATATCCGCTTTAAACCGTACATCCTCCAGATCATATTATATCGTAAAAATTGCTGTAGTTTTTCCCTATTTGGCAAGTATGTAGAGTGTGAAAGTTTCGACGACAGTTACTTGATAAAATATAAATATAATCAGATTTATAGAAGGCACAAGGTTATATCGACATATTTTTGTCGACATAAACTTATCACTATTTATTTTTTCCTATGTCTGGCAACATTTTCGGCTGTCAAGTTAGTTCGCCTAATTCCGGACTCGACTTAACGGTATTTTTATATTTTGCTTAGAAATGCGATTTAAAAAATCCATGCATATTACCTATTGGATAGACAGTCGAAGAGCTCAAAAACATCTAAACTCTCGTACATTTTAAAAGCTCGCTTTAATAATACACAGTGCTATGAAAACTTAGAATCCTGATTATATTACTTACAAACTCATTAATGCCTCTAGTAACGCTAGTGTTATCGAAATCCACTGGAATCAAGCCCGTACCGAACAGGCTCTTTGCCCGTTGGTTGAATTTTGGCTCGATGCTATTTTTTTTCGAAACGTAGACTCTACTCAAGACATTGAGGTTCACACCGAGCCCGTTCTTCAATTTGTCTACAACTGGTTTCAAGAATTTCGGTAACTGTATAATTAAAAAATAATAAGAAATCGATTACCATGTTATTTGTGTGATACACAATCAAATCAACGCCTACGCTACGCCTATAGCTCGTCTTCCCGTTGCTTGCGCGACAAGGAGCGAGAAAGAGCGGGACAAAGAGCTTTATCGCAGATCGGTAGCCATAGCTAGCTGATAGTCTATATATCTGTGCTGACGAACTACACTCAGGAGAAAAAAAAACGGGTCAGAGTGCGTTTTTCATACTAAAGAGGCTATTTCGAAGCCTTGGTTCCTCGCCAGGGAATGCTTTTAATCTGATGATGAATACCCCGAGCATCGATACAGGACTTCCAGAGTGCCTAGGATACCCAACTGAATGAATCCGGGGTTAACGCCGGAATTGTGCATGTTTAGAAAAACATATAAAATGGCAATAAAATGTAAGGAAATCCAAGTGCTGACCCAAACTCTCCCGCTGTGGTGTTAACTGATTATGCGATCAGTTAGGTATCTTTAGAACTTTTGACCTCCTCTATTGAACCTCGGCGTATCCACCATTAAACCTCACTCAAAACAACCCCTGGCGAGGAACCAAGGCTTCGAAATAGTCTCGTTTGTATGAAAACGGCACTCTGACCCGGTATTTTTGCTCCTGAGTGTATATAACGTGGTTTTTGACGTGATAACGTCTTATAAATCGATGAACGCCGGCTGCTCTCACGAAAAAGTGTCACGTTCTGCCTCTTTGTCACGTTCCGCCTGAGCCGAGCGTGACCGCGGAATAAGCGACAGAGAGGCACGATCGGCCTAAGCATTTGGTTTTTGTGTTTTCTTATAACGTTATCTTGTAAAATTATCATCCGTAAACTAACTTTACAGACAACCAACTTTGTTGTTGACATTTAGTTATCTAAAAAAATAGAAACTACGTCGTCAAAAATGAACCTGTTTTGTAAATTTTGCATATAATTCCAAAACCATTTATACTACTAAGTAAGCGGTTACATTGTATTTCTTCTCTATCAAGAGATGTTACGTACTCATTATTAATAATTTCATTATCTATCACCTCGAGCCATTGTTAGAAATGGAACTTAAAGACTAAGCTAGCTTACTTGTGACTTTTTGCTCAAACCAATCGCGGTGAGAATATGGTTCAGACATCTGCCGCTTGAACCTATGGCCAACTTTCCCAGAGAGAATAGAGCAGAAACAGGCGAGCACACCGTACTCTTCTCTAGGTCCATAACAGCTGCCTCCTAAAAAAACGTTACACGTTACGTTTTAACGTTACTAGAAACAACAACATTTAAAAATTAAAGGATCAATAACGTCTATGACAGGTTAATTAATTGGCAATCGTTAAGGCATTTTCTTTGCAAACATTAGAAATGGTTGCTACCAAGGCGATGGTGACTGTTGTGAAGAAGCGTCTTGATTCCATTCGAAGCATTCCACGCTATAAAAGCACTGCTTCCAAAATAAGCATGAAGTCAAGAGTCAAGAATGACAACGAGCGAAGCGAGTAACTTTATAGTATTTTTTTAAAATAATGAATTGGCCAAGTTGAGCATAAATCTTCACTAATAGTAATAAGTATAAGTTAATAAAAACCAAACTCATTTAGTCAATTGTCGTACTACCAAGGAGTGGAATGCTCTCCCTGCGTCTGTATTCCCGGACTTTACAACCTGGGCGTTTTCAAAGCAGAGTGAAAAAGCATTTTTCTGGGTAAGCGTAATTATACCACCCTCAAACTCGTCGTCACTTCACATCTTGAGACTGAGGTCAAACGCAAAACCATTTTTGTTAAAAAAAACTTTAGCGACGTAAGATTTGGAGGGAAAAGTATAAAAGATTGAGGATTTTCCAAAAATGAGCCACCAATGGGGCTCCTCGCTCTAATGAGCCGTAAAATAGGGTTGTTTATTATTTCAGAATAAGTACGTGTTCTTTTATTACGGCGGATTTTCTAACTGTTTTTAAGAAAGTGAATAGGTAATTAAGAGGTCCGTATCGGTATCGTAAAAACGGTAAAACATACAAGCGTAAATTTGGTATGATTATACAAACCTTGAAGAAAACAACAAATACTAAAAATAGTCAAGTGTGATTAGAAATCAAATTCAAATTGGAATAAAAAATACCGGCGGTGCGCGAGTCCGACTCCCACTTTACCGGTTTTTTTACTTACCAAAGCAAATTGTTTCTTCAATATACCCTGCAAGTTCACAAAGTTCGGTGCATTTTCTTCGGTGACTTGATCATCCCATTCGTCAGAATATGAATTCTCATTACCAGATTCTCTTTTTGATGTTTCACACAATGATATTACAAACAATAGAGAGCCTGTTAATAAACAATAGATATTATATAATACATAGGCACATATATACACAAGCTCACTCCTTCATTCCCAGAGCGGGGTAGGCAGAGCTACAGAACTACCAACAAATTTGCCCTAAAAAATTGTTGATAGAATTATCAACAAACGAAACGATCGACGAACGATCGATCAACGATCGTGTCGAATTATCTACAAATTACCGGAAATTTTGTGTCAGTATCTCCCGGTCTAACAGCTTGTGTAACACCTTGTTTGTCGATCAAAGGTATAGATTTGACGATTACTAAACTAATTCGACGGATCAATTTAAAAACTGAAGTTACAGAAATTTTGGCACTAGAAATTTTAACCTACTGCGAAGAAGAGGTACAGCTGACGTTCCTAACGTTCATAAGGTTCCGAACGGTGCACTAGAGTCAGTTAATCACCATCTGAAGCCATTTGCAACGTTAAAAGATGGCGGATATGTAATTGGTTTTAGTTTTGTTTTTTTTGTCCTTTTGTCCTTTTTATAAATGCCTTTTTTTGCACAGTGATGACTTGGACTTATTTCGTGTATTTGGCATCTTACTTCTCATTTCAAGTGAACTCGCAGTGGTACAACTAAACAATCTTGACCTCTGTCCTACGAGGGTCGTTTAATAAATTCTCTGTATTGGTATCTTGCGAACTTTTTAATAAACTGGCCACTAAGAGTCATTCATTGACAGTAAAAAAAGTAAATTTGAAGCCCATACGTTCTTTTGTTTTTCTGCTACTGCTGAACAAACGTGATCACCATGAGCGATTTTACAATTGTAATTAAATTGGATCATACAATTCTTGACTAAACAGGGGAAAAAATCAAATGTCTATTAAAGAAGAAACAGATTTAGTTTACCATGAGTCTGCTCCTTCATTATCTACTGTCCAAAAGTGGTCAAATGAATTTAAGCGTGGGAGGGAGAGCATAGACATGACCCTAGACATGGTCGGCCTGTTGAAGCTACTTCACTAGAAAACATTCAAATAGTGGAGAAAATTATACTGGAAGATAGTCGAGTGAAGGTTAGGTCTATAGCACAAAAAAACAATATTTCTATATGATATTATCCACCATCATCTTAACATGTCCAAAGTTAGTGCGAGATGGGTACCACGAATGTTGACACCGTTTCAGAAGCATACGCGCGTTGCTTGTTGTTCCGACTTCATTGAGCTGTGTTGTGAAAACCCTGATTTGCTCCTACAAATTGTTACCGGAGATGAAACTTGGGTTTATCATTATGACCCTGAGAGCAAACAAGAGTCGATGCAGTGGCACGTTAAAGGAACACCTCATCCCAAGCTTCAGCTGGCAAGATCATGGCGAAAATATTCTGAGATTGTGAAGGGATATTATTAATAGATTATAAAGAAAAGGGTTTAAATATTACAGGAGAGTACTAACTACGCTAACATTTTACGCCAATTACGAGAAGGAATCAATGAGAAGGGCAGGGGGAAATTTACCAGAGGAGTGCTGCTTTTCATGACGACGCCCCTGTGCATACTGCTCATTTTGCCAAGGCTGCTGTGCCTAAATCTGGGTTCGAAACTATTACTCACCCGCCGTACAGTCTAGACTTGGCCCCCAGTGACTACTTTTTGTTTCCCAACCTTAAAATGGATGTTCGTGGACATCGATTTTCTAATGATGAATCGTTGAAAGCAGCTGGAGGATTTTGACACCAAAGACAAAAAATATTTTTATGAGGGCTTAAAAAACTAATTGACAGATCTTACAAGTGTGTAAACATAGGGGGGGAATATATAGAAAAATAAAAGTAAAACACTAATCGTATGCATTTTTCCTTCTCATACCGAGAATTTTATTGAACGCCCCTCGTAGGTACATACCTATCACCGTACATCGTTGCCCCCAATCTTCCTAGAGAAGATTGGATTGTATACTTGACACGAGAAATCACTTCCTTGTGGAAATTATAGTTGCGGTGTCAATTTCTTTGCTATAGGGCCTGTAGCAAAGAAATTGACACCGCATAGGCTATAGCAATAGTATAAGCCAACACGTCACTAAACAATCATTAAATTTAATTGACTTGAAGAATCAATTAAAGCGTTCCATTAGTGACGATTTTCTTAACTCTCAAAAAGGAAGGTGTTAATTGTCTGTAAATTTAATGTCTCTGTACCTATGGCGATAACAACTCAAAAATATTTACACGCCCTGCGTGCTGTACCAACGACATTTTTCGGAAAATTAATAACAGCACAATTGATTGGATGCTAACACAAGAGGAGTTAAGGTAAGGTCGGCCTGTTTGTCGACAATTTGATATGCCTCCTAAAGATGTATCCACTTTTATACCTTATTGGATTGTAATAAGGTCCAAAAGTGGATACATCTCTTTTGTATTTGATTGTACTAGGCAGGCATAGTCAAATCAAGTTATAATTGCAAAAGGCTCCCCTAATAGTTAAAACTTACAGACAATATTCGTTTTCATGGTAATGTTTGATCTCTAAAATGTTAACTAGAACCTCTAGTTTAGGTATATTAAAATGCTTTATAAATTCACCATTCATTTGTCTTCACTGAAACACTACTTTGAAAACCATGTGAATCCAATTATAATGGCAGCTAATTGATTTCGCGGTCACTAATTAGATTATAGGTTCCTTACGTTATATGGAGATAACCAACAACATTCAATGTCATGTTGAGTTAAAAAAATAGCTTAGGTAAGCTAATTAAATAATTAATTACAGAAAACGCAATCTTCTAACTTTAACCCAGATCATAACCACTACCTACCACTCTGAAAATGATGATGATGAACAATAATGAAGGTTTGCACATCCTATTTAAACACAGCACCCTGACTCTAGACAGTGAACAATAAAAAAGATAAAATAAGCATCTGCAAATAGACCCGTCATAATTTACAAGTGCTGCCCAGAAATGCCCACTGTTGAAAGGAAATGCCGCAAGAAACCCAGTCATTTTCAGAGTGCCATATCCGAAGGGGTCAAACCGGACCCTATGCTAAGCATACTCAGTTCGTCCGTCCTTCCATCCGTCCGTTTGTCAGTCCTAACTTTAAAGAGCTGTATCTTTTGAACCGTTTATTAATCACCGTAAGACGCTCGGGTTGAAAACGAATTTTCTCGAATATGACCACTTTAGGTACAGATAGATTTTTTGCCCCAGTATCGAGCCGTTTTCGAGAACATGATTGCAGGATTGACATTTCGTTTTATTTTAATTCGTGGATTAATTCACTACACTAGACATCCTGACCTGAGAGAATCGGGCGTTGTTTGCACGTGATAGGTACACTAAATACTTTAAATTACATCAAAAACTATTTCTTTCAACTTAGTAGCAATTTGGGAGAGTAGATTTAGTCAATTGCAATACTGAACATTTGGATCTGCCAATAAATTGCTAACATGACTATAATCGGTTCGTTACCGGTTTACATCGCAACACATCATTTGCGAAGATATTTTTTAACAATGGTAACACTGATTTTCAGTTTTATGTTATGTCAAAAGACGCATAACGTATCTAGCGTAAATAAAATAGCGTAAACTTGTGCTTTGGGCAAAATATAAACTAAACTGTATGATTATATAATAAAATCGTTCCAATTCCATGTTTATTATATAATTGCTTTCATTATTTATTACTTTGGTACCCCACGCAGTAGTGGAAACATTCTTATATAGTGTGTATTGTATTGATCGCATCGAATACGCCGCAAGGAAACAACTAAGATGATTCCAAATGAAATATTTGCTGAAGATGTGATGAGCACTGTTATAAGATACGGCCTGTACATTGGCGCAGCTTTTCAATTGGTTTGCCTTCTGGCCTGCGTTACATTGAGTGACGAAAACTGTGAACCACATCCGTACGAAAAGGTAAATTTTGCTTACTGCATATTCAAAACTGGTTAAGGCTCCTTTATTTCCACCAGAGCTGTGCAAGGCAGCATCATTTACCAATTACCTAGCCACAGCAAAGCTATAGGTTTGTCGGAATTTTGTTAACACGCGATCCTCACAGATTGTGCGACTAGCACATCTTGCCAGCGACATGTTTTGATGGAATGTTACCTGAATAAAAGGCTTGGGGCATAAATACTTGAGTCACCAGAACTTATATAATCAGAGTTATATGAGGCTGACATAGTTATGTATTTGTACTAAAGCTTCCCTAAAAATTGGATTAAAAAATAACTTATTTAAATATTACTTCCAGGCTTACACAGACAGCGATGAATGTAGTTCGGAACAGTCTTCTCCTGGGCACAGAGCAACCATGTCCCGTACTCGTCGACATGATAAAAAGAAACGACGCTAGCTCAAATGCAAGAGTTGGAGGTAAAATTGTTGTCACATGAAAGTGAATTGATTACGAACAATACTTTAATGTCATCAACGAGTACCTACAATGCAATTGTTTCTTAACTGATACTAATGTAGATAAACCTTACTAACTTAATACCATTTTCTGCCACCTAAGCTAGAAATTTATGTTATTTTGACAGTCTAGGCGTGTCACCAGTGCCATGGAGCGATTGTTATAAGGTTATGTCAAGTCTTCAGTTAATGAATAACATGAAGGCAGTTTTTTTACTTATACATTAGTATATATTATGCTTGATATGTTATTTCTTTTCTCAACTAGAATAAGTTATGATTTAGTATTTGCCAGGTTCATCCAATATTCATTCTAGGTATAACATGCGCATCAAACTCTCAGGGCCTGTGCAAACTGGTCGGTGGCAGAGCAGAAGATTTAAAATGTATCAATGTATATTTTTTGATATTTCATTAAAGCAATGCTCTGTGACCGACAAAAGAAATAACCCCTTAGTGCCGGAGCATTGAAATGTATACTCCTTCCGTTCTTTCTTTTCTTAATTCTATCTTGCTGCCCTACAAATGTCAGATTTCACCAAAAAGGATTTTTTATTTTATTTTTAGTCAAGAGTATAGAGTATATTACCAGAATAGATAATGGCATGAACGCGAGATGGATTAAGTGACTGCGTGTTGTGACAGAGTAGGTATCTAAGAGTAATATTATTTTCATTGTAAAATATGTTCGTTACTAATGTTGAACTTTCTAACATTTGTGAGCAACCTAGGATAAGGTTTTGAAGTCATTTGGCATTTATTCATTTGTTTAGTATTTCAGGAAAATAGTTGAATGTTACATATTGGTAAAGAAACTGATTTTACGTAGGTAATTAAATGAATTTTGGAAATATTTTAAGTAATATTTAGTATTGTTTAGTAGGTTTAGATAACGTCATCTCTATTTATGTATAACTGATCTCGAAATATTATAGATATTGTTGTAATGAAAATATGTAGTAATTTGATATGTATAAAAATGAAATATAACCATGTCTTTTAAAAAAGCGTTTAATTGTTAGATGGACTAGAATTATGGCATTATCATCACGATTGCTTGTCAATCTTAATATAATAAAATCTCACAAATCTAACACTATAATTATATTTATATTTTAAGCATAACAATTAAGTACAGTAACAACATTCAAGGCACATTTTCCTGCAAACAGTTTCAAAAAAGTTAGTGCTTTCCTCTCTTTGATAATACTAACATTTTGTACAATATAATTTCTCATAACAAAATCTAATACAACAGTCACATTTTATTTATTCAATTTGTTATAGTAGTTTCGTAAATATGTATAGTATATAGAATAAATATTTATAAATTATCTACATAAAATAGACATCTTTGGGTATATTATTGCATTCATATCACACTTTTTCCAGCGGAGCAGAGACACACATAAAAGCTGCACATTTTTATATCAATACACGATTTGTGACAACATTACAAACTAGATTTGTTAAAAAAGAGCAACCAGGTATTGACAAAAATTAAATGCACAATAATAAAGCAAAACAATCCTAAATTGTTGTCAAATCCAAGTTGTGCGCTTTTAGGGCGTGCATCACTTGATGATCGGTTAGAAACTGCTTAAATGCCTGAAGCTTCTTAAAACAGATAGTGACACAACACATTTCATCATCTTTACTTTTACTTATTTCATTTCTACTGTTGCAACCTGTCCCTATCCTACTGCAATTGGATTTTTGGTTTCCACTGCAACTTGATGCCTTCTTTTCACTGCAACTTGATTCTCTTTTTTCACTGCAACATGACTCCTTTTTACTATCACAACAAGATTCCTTTCCACATTTGCAACTTGATTCATTGTTCCCATCGAAATTTGATTCTTTTTTAGTACAGCAACTTGTTTCTTTCTTAATAGTACAACTTCTTTCTTCCTTTCCACAGCAACTGGTTTCTTTTTTATTTCCACAACAACTTGTTTGTTTTTTACCAATGCAATTGTGAATGTTAATGTTTGTACTTTCCATATCACCACATGAGCATTTCAATTGTTTTACCAGATTGACTGTGGGTATCTCTTCATCGCCATCCTGAACAGTATAAACTCCGAGTTCTTCTAAGCTTGTTAATTTATGTCTTCGATGGTAATCTAAGAATGTGTTGTGACGTGAATCGGTAGCCTTGCCGCATCCAATGACGCATTTCATTGCTGCGTGGTCACACTGGCAGTCGTCGTCACATGAGCACGTGTCTATGGGGCACTTGGTTTTTTGTGGGACTAAATTTAGTGTAGGCTCAGCTTCTGGTTCAAGTTCTAATTCTGACTCATGATCTCCGCATTCACCCCTACATTCTCCATGAGATGGGTCGCATTCGCACGAAAGACAAGCGCAAATACCCGCATCAGCTGCCAGTTGTTCCAAAGCATTCCGACGTTTTGCAATCTCTTTTCCGAAAATATTTTCAGTTCTTACGACGTACATGTCTGATGGTGGTTCATTGTCGAAAAGCAGTGTGTCCTCCAAATCCAAGTCAGAGTTGAATAGAACGGAATTTGCCGGATTAATTTCAATATTCTGTTGAACTTTAGATGGTGGAGGTGTATTTAATGACCTATCATCATCTGGATCAGGACCTTTAAGAAAGTTGTCAATGTCAACTTCAATTTTAGTCGTTTCCATATTTGAGACTAATTCGCTATCATTGAAAACTTTGTCGCCAACATCCATTACGTTTGGGGTAGCTAAATCGAATGCGCTTTGAACCATAATATTAGCCGTAGGAGCCATTTCAGGATTTAAATCCATGTAACTTTGCATATGGGTCGGGACGAACGTCGCCATTGTAAATATGCTTTCAGGCGTTTTTTCTTTTATACAGACAGGAGTTTCTGATATAGATGCCGCTAAAGCGCTTACATCTACCCATGGCGCTTGTACTTCAATCTCATTAGCGAGGGCCAATTGCATAGCTTTTTCTTTAACTTCTGTTCTACCATTGACTGTGGGTACCGTTTCCAAGGGGTGTAAGTTACTAATGTCAACCCATGGATCTTTTAGATCATTTTTGTGTTTATCTTCAAATTGAGAGAGGGTAACATCAAGAGTAAGGTCGTAGTCCACAGCCAAGTTGCCAGTTTCATTAGGATCAGTGGAGTGTGTAGCGTTGTCGAAGAGGAGTTCTGTAATATCTACGTTTGTAGCTGAAAGCGTTTCTACGCTAGCAATATCTTCTAAGCTGCCGTCCGTGGAGTTAGATTCCGTAGTGATGCGGCCGAATGATTCGAGGAGGCTCTCCCAGTTCATAGCATCGTTCGTCGGCTTAGTAGGTTGGGTTTTTGCAGCGGGATGTACCTCTTGTGACACCTTCTCGGCTTCAATCTGAAAAAACAGAAAAAGACATGATGACGTGAATGAGTAAAATATTTTTCCTTCTTTATGCTGGGTACCTATAGGCTGCATAGAATCTCATTTTATGCACTAGTGAATAAAGTGATTTAGTCATCTAGACGAAGGCAATTATTAAGCCCTACTGCCAGACAGACGTGGTGACTGAATTATATAAACTTTTTATTTGAATACATTTACTTTACTTTATATGCGTTCTATGTTGCAACTAACATAGAAGAAATTTAAAACTTTTAAAAACAACCATTATTTGCAAAAAAACATTACAAAATCAACGTATGATTTCGCAGTATTGCGTTCGAAATAAGTTAAAAATCTCATGAAGAAAATTAAAAAAAAACTGGCGGGTAAGAGTTTAAGGTTTTTGTCTCATCTTGGACTATTAATTAGTCGTTTTCTTTGCAAACTTGTTGTGTAACGGAATTTACATTATCACTGTTTTATTTCCTCGTAATCGAAGTGAAAAGCAGAGTGTATAACTCGTTCTTAAACCCATGTTAATTCTTGGATATAATGGTTTGTTTTATGCCCTTGTTGTACAATCTACTATTCTACACTCTTTATAATTTACAAGAATTCTTCGATAGCAATAATTAATTGTTTGTAGTTAGGCATAAATTAAATTAAATTGCAATGCCTTTGCAGGGTTAGTATTGACGCATGTTTTTAAGATCTTAAGATCTCTTGTACAACATTAGGCTTTGTAGTATGACTATCACTATGTTTTTTTATAATCCGTTTCAGAATTTGATCAACAGATAAAAGGGTGTTTGTAGTGAGCAGACTCATGATATGTTTCAGGTCCAAATATAAATATATCAAGGGATAAATATCAGGGGACAAATTGACCAAATACAAAACTAAACTGTAGGTTTATACTATATACATATGTTTATCGTTGTCTAGTACCCATAGTACAAGCCAAGAGCTTAGTTTGAGACTATGTCAATTTGTGAGATTATCGCTTGATGTTCATTTATAAATAATAATAATATTGGTTTATATTAATTAATTGAGCCAATATAGCCCCCGTGAACTCCACTTGAATGGAGTTTCAATGTCACCCAGAGCACAGTCTACGGGAACCTTAGCTTACTATTATATTGGTATACCCTGTGGCCCTACCTGATGCTTCCTTGCATGCGCTCTCGGACTGGCCGGCGTCAAGAACAGTTTCCCGCCCTGCGCGGCAAACGCGCGCGGCCGTGACCCCGAGTGCGTACGAGCATGGGCTTTGAGGTGGTGCGACGCAGTGAACGACTTGCCGCAACCTTCTATTCGACATCTGAGGATAAAGAAAATCAAATGAAAATAAAAATTATTACATTATTTAGCCAATTTAAAGTTTTTAAACTGAGCTTATCCACTTGAGAATACAAAGCTATTGTGTAGTTAACCACAAATTAGGATGACGAGCTCGCAGCAAAAGCAGATTATAACCGTCTTCGAAGGTATCATGGATTATCGAATCTATTTCTCTAAAATACAGTACCTAATAGAATAATAGCAAGCATTTTTTGCATTTTACAACCGCCCACCGAAGTGTTAAATACGCTGTTTTCCTTTCAGGCCATTTTAAACCTACTCAACAAGAAATAAGGTTGAAAATTCAACATTTAAGCAATGTACTTCTAAACTTTTTCGTAAAGCAACTTGACTTGACCTACCTACTTCCTGTAAACGTTTAGATCTATATCAGATTTGATTTGATTTATTTTACGGACGGTCTTATATCCGTACCCAAGATCCATACTCAGCATGATGACAATTTTGAATTTTCACAACAACAATAGAGACGATAAATTCTAGATTGCCTTTATGTTTTTGAGACCTTGATAAGCACTCTTTCACTAAGCATTTCCTCATTTTTTGCAGATAGTTAATACCATTCGCAGCTGATTGACTCTGATTTTACGTAAGCGCCGGACTGTTGTAGTGTTGGGAACTTACTTGTACGGCCTTTCCTGTGTATGCGTGCGGATGTGTTTCTTTAGGTCGCTGAGTGTGGTGAAAAATTTGGAGCAGCCTTCAGCTTGGCAGTTAAAGGTGTCGCCACTGTGAAGGCGTTGGTGAGCGCGGAGCCTAAAAAAAGTGTTATAATATCAGCCAAAACTCTACTGTGCGTGATTTATAGACTAGCCGGTTTTCTGCGAGTCCGCGTAGGTTCTTATCGCTATTACGTCAGTAATTGTTCAACGTTTCGGCATTAAAAGTGCCCTATGCCCTTTCGCAGGGTTCAGGTTATCTTCCTACCAAAAATTAACATGGGTTCAAAATAAATAATATTAGTATTATAAATCATGTTGACAATGCAAAAATAAATTGCTTAAAAAACAGCTGATGAAATAGCAAGTCACTTGGTTTCCAGATCAGTGCTTCGAACAAGTTTCACAAAAATTTGAAACTTCCGTTATCAATTCGTGATTAAAAACACGGAAAGTGCCGTTGGGAAAATCTGTCTTATCATATTTAGTCTAATCGCACGCCGATAATTCAAAAAGAACGTAACATGTTTGTTATTGTTTGTTTATCAGTTAATATTAATGCTCTAATATTCTAATGTAGATTGCCTACTGGCATGAGTCCAACCGGGCCTAAAAAAAATATTTTGACATGTAGTATTTTGTTTTGATTGTAAATTACAACAAGTATGGTAAGCCATAAAATAGTTCCCGCATAACGCCACTATGGCATCGTTCATGGCAAAAATACCATAAATCTTTCGGACATTATTTGTACAGTAAAATATCTAATAAAAAAATTCAATGCTACGAGTTTAAGTACCTCGGTTGCTTAATACAAGGCGATGGCGAGATAGACCGAACCGTGAAACACAATTACCGCTGGGTGGATGAAATGGCGGCAGGTTACGGGAAGAATTTGCGACTCCCGTATGCCACTTAGGGTCTCCCCACATCTATCGACGCGGAATCGGCGTTAGCTGATCAAAAAACTCTTTATGTCCATGCAATAAGAGCGAAAACGACGTCGTTCCGTTTGCATCGCGGAATCCGGCCGAGCCGAGCCGATTTTCGTTTGTTTCGCTCTTATTTCGTAGTTTTTTGATCAGCTAACGCCAATTCCGCGTCGATAGGTGTGGGGAGACCCTTAAGGTTAAGGGAAAAAATATAAGAGCTTAGTAAGACCTGTCGCCTTAACATGGATGGATTGGATTTGCCGCCGACGCGTAAAAAGAGGTCAGCGGCGGCGTAAAATCGGCGTTGAATCGGCGCGACGCACATGTCTAACAATGAGTTCTTGGCTTCAAAGGAGAAGGAAAAAAAAGAGTGCATGGGGCTGAACTGTAAATGTTGAGACGGATGTGTGGTGTAACATGAATGGACAGGATAAGAATCGAGTACCTATGTTAGAGGAAGTTTGAAAGCAGCGCCAGTGATAGAAAAAATGGAAGGTAATACACTCGGGAGCAAAAATACCGGGTCAGAGTGAGTTTTTCATACAAGGGATGAAAGTCATGTTACAAGAATGAGTATAAATGTAGAGGGTTATAAAGCAACAGGAAGACCTAAAAAGAGATGGATGGATTGTGTGAAGAGTGATGTGAGAATGAAGGGACTAAACGATGACATGACTGCTAATATGGATGTGGGGAAGGAAAAAACATGTTGCGCCGACCCCAGATATTGGCAAGGATATAAAGTCTAATAAAAAATGTGTAAATCGACTTAAATTTGGCATGTGATAGATGATTAGCATAGGATGAAAAAAATGGGCGGTAGATTCCCCTTAACTGGCTTGATAAATATAACATTTCAAGATAAACCCAAGTAATTGTCGCTATATGATATGAATACCGGTTAAAACATGTTTTTAACTATATCCTGAATCGTGAAAGGTGACGAGAACTTTTATCATACAACAATATATTTTAGTTATTATATGATTGATTTTTGTGACCGATAAGCCTTGTAAAAATCGCGGTCATCTGTTATCGTTAAGTACCTATTGGGATATTATTGCATTATCATTCTAGGGTTCGGAATTTTCATAGAAACGGTAAGACTAAAAAGAAAGATATGGAGTCGACATTCATATTTAAACTCGCCCCATGCTCAAACTCATTATTTATTGCATTCAAAAATTTATCCAAATGAATAAGGAAAGGACCTGTTTTTTAAAAGATAAGATAAATATAAAAGATGATTATTCAGTAAGTAGGCCGCACGGGCACTTTCACACGTCAAAAAGCTACCAGCTTTTATTTAGATATGTAACAAAAGGATGATATAACTAAATTAATAAAACAAACAAAATACATGAGGCTGATGCCAGATGCCGTGAAAAAGTAATGCTATGTAGGCTAGTTATGAAACCAGCGCTGGTCTTCCGCTGGGACCACAACTATCAATGTAGGCTAGTTATGAAACCAGCGCTGGTCTTCCGCTGGGACCACAACTATCATTTCTATGTATTATTATTATTTATTGATTATTCCCGAAGCTACATGCCTTACATAGATATTGTCACTACGATACACAGAGCTATGATCACGTTACTTTAAAAAAAAACTTTTATTACTCCGGTAATTGAATGAAAACGAAGATTTTTATTAAATTAAGAATAATAAAATTGTAGAATAAGATAAATAATTGAGTATGAATATGACGCGAAACCTGAATGTCGACTCCATATCTTGCTTTAGTCTTACCGTGCTATGAAAACTCCGAGCTCTCGTTACTATACAATAGAAACCTACCTGTAGAGCGTATTAAATGCCTTCCTACAGGCTCCAATCGTGCAAGCAAATGGTTTCGCTTTTGTGTGCGCCCGCACATGTATTTTCAAACTGTACGATGTTAGAAATGCCTTGTCACATGCTTGCATGGGACAACTGAACCTGTACTCTCCTGCAAAATAATTGTTTAAATTAGTTGGTAATGCAGTGTGCACAGTCGGCCTTATAACTTGAATATATTTGTATCTTGTCGTGTTAACGTCTTCAACAGATTATTGCAGCAGTAATAGTTCTAATTCTATCTAACATGACAAGTGACAAGGTGGTGTGTAGCTACTTATAAGGTCGACCATACAAATATTATTATAGGAGCTGGCAACGTCTGAAATAACCATCCATTTAGGGATGACTAATCAATATA
This sequence comes from Acleris sparsana, assembly GCA_923062465.1. NCBI lineage: Eukaryota > Metazoa > Arthropoda > Insecta > Lepidoptera > Tortricidae > Acleris > Acleris sparsana. The sequence goes on from OV281288.1 coordinate 5,172,977, forward strand.
ATTGCATACTTTTATAACCGGATTTCAAAAAAACGCTGCGGGTGGATCTTTGGCGTTATGACGAGTGCGCTCAAATTGGGTGGCATAAAAAAACGCATGACCTTAAGTACTACGTCAATGTTATTGAGATCCGGTCTGGCCGATATACGCATAAGTCACGTAACTGCTTTAACAGCGCCATCGTATTTGAGCAGCGGCTTGGGCGATGCTTACTAAATATGAGCATGTGTGTTTGAATTTTAGGTGCTAAACTGACTGATTAGATCATATTCTCAAAATCGTTTATTATGCGACTCAAAAGATCATCATGTCTGCCGAAAGACAAACTATGTCCACTGCTGGACATAGGCCTCCCCCAAGGCTTTCCACTCAGACCGGTCTTGTGCTTTTCGCATCCACCGCGATCCTGACGAGGTCGTCACTCCATCTTGTTGGAGGCCTACCTACAGCTCGTCTTCCGGTCCGCGGACGCCATTCCAGAACCTTCAGACCCCATCGGCCATCAGTCCTGCGAGCAATGTGCCCCGCCCACTGCCACTTCAGTTTAGCTATTCTTCGGGCTATGTCGGTAACCTTAGTTCTACTGCTTCTATACAATGTTAAAATGATGAAATGGTATGCAGAACACAGAATAAATAAGTGTGGTAAAAATACGCTTCAACAAATAAACGATTTTGAGAAAATGATACAACCAGTCAATTGATACTAGTAGGTATACTCGTATGTACTGTAGGGTGCAGGTCTTGGTTTTAGGAAAACACCATACATAAATTTAAATACAGACTGTAATCTGGTACAAAGTGTGCTTTTATGATGGCGGTTAACATACGACTAACTCATACGTTAAAATTATACCCACGTTATTTATGTGTTTATTATAACATGCGTGTACGGTATAGTACATGTACCATCACCCCAACGGAACCCTGACCCACGATAGAACTAAGTCACAGTGACTATATGATTCAAGAAGTGTCAATCAAATAGTTTTTTCACGCCACTGCTCGGAAATGTGGCGAAAGATGGTCTGTTCTTGGTCCCCAAAACAATCGATAGTTGTACATTGAATGAGCAGGCCTACTATGAATTTAAACAGACCAACTATGTTAACATTGTTGGTCTGTTCCATTGACCAATAACATCGGTCCGCTGATCACTAATTCGACCAATCAGAACACACTTTGTGCTGCATATGAAATTGAATTGGCCAATGAGAAGTCGTTTTATTTTTTTAATAATATTCATTCCTTCACGGATAGGCAAAGGAATCAGATTCCATACAGCCATATATGTCTGCTTTTAATCATAAGATTTTTTTTTATTTCCTCGCAGTAGTCGTGAAAAGCACTGTGTTAAGCCTCGGCCGAAACCTCTACAACAATGTACTATATATTGCCACTGTGACACCGTTCTATAGTGTGTCAGGGTTCCATTGGGCTGATAGTACGTATGTTTATCGGTCTGTCATCCTACGGGCCGACGGAACGGAGAAACTGGTTTTTTCGGATAGGCTTAAATAAATGAAACGAGTCAAAGTTGCCAGCGACACGATCTCGCGTAGGCCTCTCGTCAATGTACCTATACAGTTCTCATAATCACCTTTATGTGTTTTCATGTGTGTGCGTAGGTTGCCAACTGTGCTGTATGTGCGTTCGCACCCTTCGTACTCACACCGGTACCGGGCACCGTTGTCCTCAGACTTCTTCTTGTTCTTGTCCATAGGTAAATTGAGGCCAGATTCCGCAGTGGTGTCATTTTGCCTGAAAAGAACACACGTTTTCTAAACAAAATAGCAACAGATAATAGTTATTTGTGCAAATAACTTTGGTCTCGCGTTGCATATACAACTTTTCACCCTGCTAATATGTGCATAAAGGAACATAATACTTAAAAGTAAAATAATACATCGTAAAAATTAAACCTAATATATGTTTATATTGACTCAGCACTGTTATCGGCTTTGTTTCTTATTTATTAAAGATTTTCTTTATTCCACCCTCGCAGCAACTAAGATGGAATGCCTCTATGCTAGTCATTACACCGGCTGTCTTATCCCCAAACCGGAACACAACAGTGCGAAAACTGCTGTTTGGCGGTAGGTTAATGGATAAGATGGTGGTAGCGAACCGGAAGGACCCTGCACAAGGTCCTACCACCCGCAACAGGATGTGTTCATGACGACTTAGCAACTTGGTACAGCAAGACACAAATAATATGGTGCGCAGATTAAGCAATAATAGACTCTGTCAACAACGGCGTAAGAGCTTCGACGCACGCCATATTAATAGTGTCCTGCTATACAATAGCGCTTATAATAAGTATATAATAAATAAATAAGTATTTGAGGATATCGCAGACCAATTATCTTCTTCCTTAATGAATAAACTCTGACACTACTGAACCAATATTAAACATATACACTAAGATTACTACTAGCGGCCCGCCAGCGGCTTCGCCCCACTGCAAATTTCCGACATCCCCGGTAGTTTTTTTTTTTCATACAAATCTTGTCCTGACAATAACGAAAACAACAAAAAATAAATCAGCTAAAATGGTTCAGCCGTTCTCGAGTCTTGCGCTTCGCAACACATTTAGCGATTCATTTTTATTATATACCTAGATAAGTAACAAAAAACGATTTGATTTGTCGTTTGTAATGAATAAATAAAGTCGAAAACTCGGCAGTCCGATATTTTACGGCTACGCCATAAATACTAAGCCATAAAGTTTGTACAAAATCGGTCAAACTCGGTAAAACTCCTTATAGTGCCCAATCGCTCTAAACCTGAGGACTAAGATGGAATTGGGGTAAAATGTTAATTCGTATTTAATAAATAACCTACAACGATTTCACGGCGTAGGTTACATGATTACCTAGTAGATAGGTAAATACTATACCAAAAATACCGACCAGAGTCAATAATACCTACTTTGAACACATGAAATCAGTAATTTTGCCACCACATTGATATTTAAAGATTATTTTAGTGATGATAACAATCACATACAAGGTAACCAAATAGATATGGGTATTTTATGCATAATTTTCTTAGTACTATAAAAAACCGCACCGAGGGTTCCGTATTTAAGCATTTCGGACAATACCGCACATGACACGGTTCGGTTAACTCAATTCAAAATTTGGGCGCCGTTCATTCTATAAAGACCCTGTTTTTTGTGTATAGATTTTAGATTTTATCCAATACATGTAGTACGGTATTAGTAACCAAATTTAATAGTTCTAGGTCAACGGAAAATACCCTGTACATATTGGTTCCCGTGAGTGTCGAAATATACTTTTTTTGCGGCATAAACGGCTGTATCGTTTTTTACGTTAACTTACATGTTGATTTTTTCACAGCTTCAAGGGATTGTAGACCTGAGTATGTGGTTTTAATTTCAACTTGATACCTCCAAGCGTTCCCAAGATAAATGGTCTTGACAGACAGACAGACTCCGCTTCCGTTTATTCATTTTGAGGTACAGAACCCTAAAAAGATTTATCTTGTCACTTTATAATGTACCTAATTAATAAAATACATAAAAACAGCCATTTTAACGGCGACACCTACTTTTCAAGTAGATAGCAGCAATAACTGCGATAACTCTTTAACAACCCAATCGATTTTTATCAAATCTAGCTAAGAAAGACCCTAATTAACTAAAGAAACAAAAAAGTCCAAATCGGTTTATCAGTTTAGGAGATACAATGCCACAGACAGAGAAAGAGACATACAGATACATAGATACCAAGCGTTAAACTTATCATACCCCCACATATTGTGTTGGGAGTTATAAATGTGTCGACAACAACAAAAAAAGTGTTGCATGATCCCCATTATTCTTCTTAACTCATGATAAACAAATCCTACAAAATGCAATATCATATTATTATGTTGAACACAGTTTACACAAAAGATCCCAATCGGTCGAAGTGTATCCGTAAGGACTCCACTAATAAGATAAGTTGAACACAGCTCCTATGCTATCATTTGATGTAAAATCAAATGGTACATTTTCGAAACACGTAATTTTAATTTTAATTTGCTGTAACCACTATAGATTCTATAAAGTTTATAATGGTCAATTATACATTATATAATAAATAATAATAAATAAATATCATGGGATAATGTCACACCAATAGACAGAGTCCCAAACTAAGGTTTAGGGTCGTACTATCGGAACTAGACAACAATATAAATACTCCATGGCTCAGAAACACTCATCACACAAATATCTGCTTATACCAGGATTTGAATGCAGGACCGCTAGCTTCGTAGGCAGGGTTACTAGTTACTACCAACTAGGCCAACGTGTCGTCATATTGTTTTGATTGTAAGATTGAAATTAATTACCTAGTTTATTGCTTTCAATAATATTTATAATACTCATATCATTCTGTGCTGTTAACTATATAAAAGATATGCAGTTCCATCATAATTTGGGGTTAAGTTTATAAGTTTCATCAGCATTAGATAGAACCTGACAAATACAATTTTTTATACATTTGTAGGTTTACACTCAGTGTGATAACTGGTATGAAATTCTTTAAAATAAAAACAATACCCAGTTAAGAACTTTAATATTGATCTTTTCACTTGCTATTGCATGCTTTGACTTATTACTTTATTTTAATTCACATTATTATTTAAATTATTGTGACAATCCATATTGGTGAAATGGTTTGATTAATTAATTTAAAATTTAATTTTTTCGTTTTTGGAAATCATGATCAGTATACTTTTAATTTTGACATGCATTGTAAACTTATACTGTAATTTTTTCATGAAGTTAATAAACAAAACTAAACTAAACTATTGATTAATATTGGTGAATACACCATAATGATTTATAGTCGGTGATAGGTAGCAATTTTCTGTTGAAAGCGTGCATACAACTCCAATTGAATGTTGTATTCAATTTACTCACGTATTAAAAATATACCTAAATATTATTATCTATATCATACCTTTAATTTTATAATTATGAAGTACAGAACAACAAAAAATTGGTTATGGCTGTTGACATAGAGAGGTCTCTTTATGTCAGTGGATTGCGAATTTTGAAGGAACATACTAAAGACATCCAAAAAATGAGTTAGTTTCCAACCAGGCTTGCCTCGTCCTGCCCAAGCATTTTTAGGCAATTTGTGATTCCAGCCCTATGTCCTTCCTGTATGGATAATTTGTATAATCGAGCAGAACATACTAAATCTAATTGTTCCTATTACAGAACATTGGGGACGACAAAGCTAGACTTATCCGTCTTAGTCATTACATTTCATGTGAAAGTGACATAAATGGTTACCTTTTACTAACCATTTGTGTAATTAAACCAATAGCCAGATTTACATTACTAAAGCAGCTTTAAATTTTAACTGTTACATGCAGCTAGGTTTTAAAATATTTGATCTGTTGTTGAGTCTTGTTATTTTGTAAAAAATATTTTAGGTCATATAAATAAATTATTAAATTCTAGTTGAATGTCAACCACAGATTAATACTGGGCCCTCATAGTATTTACATGAGACCCAATATGGGGATTTTTTTATTTGTGTCAGTACTAAAGTAATAAATTTTACACAAAAATAGTGTCAATTTGAATGTGCAAAGATGTAAACAAATTTAGTACCGTTTGACACATAACATAACCTCAAATTTTCATAGAGCGTAGTTTTGTTCAAAAAATCTTTGAGTTAATACTTGTTAAATGTTTAACTTATACTAATATGATAGTAACGTTCAAGTGTATCATTAAAACGACCTCACTATCTTCAAAAGTACGTAAAAGTAAGTGATTATGGATTTATAATGGTAAATTGTTCGTTTGGGTTTTTGTTTACATCTTTCTTTGCCCATTTCAATAGACATGACGACTATACGTATATGAGAAATAATTCAAAAGTCATCAGAATTTATATTAAACAAAAAAAACACTGACCACATTTTAAGATATGATATAAGATATGAATGACGTATTGCATCATGATGGTAATGTACCAAAATAGCATGCCCAAAAATGAAAACGTCGAAAAAGGCCAGTAATACACAGCCACACGAGCGCAAGTGAGATGACTATATATTGACAAACAGCTGATTGAATAACAAGTGGCAGAAGAATAATAGGCGGCAAAGCGCTTCGAGGCAGTTTTTATTGTAATGGATCTTATGCGTATCAATTCATGAGCTCTTTAGAGACACTTACGACAACGATTCCCCATAATTGATCGAAGTGGTGTCCTTGGGAGTTATTCCGCTTTTCGAAGTCACGTCATTATGTTTCACTTTATTTTCAAAACTAAATACCGGCACTTCCTTTAAGCTTTTGTTGTAGTCTTCGTAATTTACGTCGGAATTAATACTTATGTTAAAACTAGACCCTAAATAATTAGGCACATTATTGTTAAGAGTAATGATATCGGAAGCACTACTGTCACCGGGCCATGCGGCCATGTTTGTTTCGAAACTAACTAAAGTATACAAAAAGTTACTCTATGGTGTTGACTTTCTAGTAGTGATGCACTTCGTTCACGTAGTGAGTTATTTAATCAAAGAACGAACTAATTAGCAAATGATCTGATATTTTTAAAAAACATATTCCTTTATGTCTTTTTTCCTTTATGTGGTGGCTGCTCCAAAGATTTTTATAATTTTAATTTTTTTTCATTCGACACTTTAAAGAATTTAATTTATTACCTACATGATAGAATCGAAAAGATGGTTAAATTTTTTGGTAAGTTTTAAAAGCCGCTAAGTGAGTTGTATGTTAAGTATGTTATTGGTTGATAATTATTATGAAAAAATAACTTACTTCAAAAATTACTACTTCAGTAAAACATATTCTCCATTCTCTGTACCAAAAGTAACTCGTTGGATATCATTCGTTCAATAAGTCACATCACTATTCATTTTCGACGATTAACTTCAACTTTCAGTCAATGTCACTTTATATTGTGTAAAAAAGCCTTGTTTTGATCCGCCTGTAGTGTTGTGTTCAGGCGTAGCAATAATCGATAAAATAGAATCGGTAACCTGACACGAACTACCAAGTGGTTGACGTCTTTGGTAATAGATGGCGCTGTTATCAACATTATTTGAAGAGAGAGCGACCGCTTTGGAGGCGAAGTAGGCGCCCGTACTGAAGACTCCTGGCCGAACTCCCGTTATAATGAACACCACACTTGTTGTCTTGTGCGGGCAGTGCGCCGACCGCACGCCCTTCCATACTCGCGAATGTGTCATACCACACGGAACAAAATTTCGCATATAAGAAGTGTGCCACATAAACAAATTATCATTATTTCTAGTGCAATTGTAACAAATTAAATTTCAAAATGTGTTTAAGAAATGTATTGATATACGTACAATTGGTAAGTTTTAAATTATTTCATTGTTGGTATGTTGTTAGCTCTGATTTTAAACTAATTGCGTCTGTATATAGAAACTTATAATAATAAATCAAAATAACTGTTAAGTTCCTCAGGTGATGAATAATTTAAGGTTAAATCATAATTATTTTTATTTAATAACTCATTTTTTCCGTATTAGTTGTGACAAGTATGTAAACAAACGTAACGTTTCTAAAGCTCACTACGTAAGGTAGTTTTCTTAGTTCCAACTCAACGAAAACTTATAGAATAAAAACAGAAATTATTTTAATGTGTATTTAATAATTAGAATCAGTTACAAAGCAAGGGTTTTGTGAATATTAAATCGGTTTATTCATTAATTTAATCTTAATGTAACTTGTATTTGACGTCCATTTATAATAGTGACGAGCTACTAAAGCCAAAAGTCTGCCCAATTATTTGTGTAGATTACTAGACTCAGAAAGAAGCCTCGTTTTACAATAATAATCTTATTGAAAGGTAAAAAATGTCCTGCTTGACTGACTCATTGCCTATGCATTCAGAGCAACCGGAACGTTCTGAGTAAAAAAACGTATGATAGGTACGTTGATAGACAAAGTTTTATTTTATCTGTATTTACTGTTACCCACCTAAGGCACCCGTTCGTCGTCTAAGCGCATTAACGTGTCATTAGATGAAGGTTGCTGACCGGTATCTTCCATATTCATGCGAGACCGATCATACACAAGGAAGGGGCAAAGCTATCAACATAACAGCACAATATGAATTCGCAAAGCTTCAGTTAGCACCTAAATGTTTGCTAATTCCACCCAGTCTTATTTACCGCTATTTCAACTTTTTAATGATACCAGTTATCGGAACTAGTGCAGGCAGTCAAATTGTTTTTGTGGTTTGTTTCGTGCTGTTGTTGAGCAGTTGCGATCGAAATTTTTATTACTTACGCTAAGGTTTTAAGGCATGCCTTGATATTGATGGTAATTCTCATTTAATCGTTCATTGTTTTATTCATATATGTTGTTTTGGTTTAGGATAAACAAGCTACTTATTCTATTACGTTTCACTTAAAAAAACTATTATAAATGTTTTAATAAAGTTAATACAAACAAACATAACAAATAAGTCAAGTCCAAATCGGACTCAACCCTCGACGTTTCGGACCTAACTACGTCGTATCTGCATGAAATATTAAAAACCCAATTATATTAAAAACCTCATAATCATATAGGACATACATAATTATCGCTTTAAAGTTAACACGGCCATAACTTTTATACAAAGTTTGCCCTGTAACAGCTTCTATAAGATCTGGAGCAATTATTTTACTTTACCTGTAAAATATAGATTATTCCCTAGTGTTAAATAAAAATCTTCTGTAGTTCATTTATTGTTGAAAATTTATAATTATCCTATTCATCTTGAGAGCTTTCAACATATATATCACATATTCTTGTATTCTGGTGTGGGGATCAAACAACCTATAATAAAACTAGCAAATAATCATTCCATCTTGGTCTTTAAGTTTAGCACGCATTTGCGGTCTTAAAATTGCAATTATAAAGTTATGGCTTTGACAATACAAAGGTCTATGGGTCACAGATCCCACTTACCATCAGGTGGCCTGTGTGCTCGTGCACCCTAAATTATAATTTATGGTTTCGATCGACGACGATTTTTTTGGACCACTAAATAACTACCTAAAGATATTCAAAATTTCAACCCTATAGCTTCAGAGCTCTCAGAGAAAAAGTGTCTTGACAGACAGACGGTCAGACGGACAACAATGTCATCTTATTGGAGTTTCGTTTTTTAAAAAGACAACATTTAAAGTCAGACTTCGGTGTCTCTTTATTTATAGGTTAAGTCACGACTGTTTTTCCCAGTAACAAGTGTGACAATTAGTACTATCGACATGACTACACACATTACACACTAGTAAAACTGAAGTATCATAGTATTTACGTGGCATAAAGTTAACTTTTGCAGCTCAGGGAATTTTCGGTGTCTACACCATAACCGTATGAGTGATTTCGATGCCCAATCTTATTAATATGGACTATTTTGGACGTTTCAAGAATAATTTTGGGGTAAAAATGAGCAGACAAAAATCGCTAAATTCGCATAGAAGCGAAGAACAAAATCTGTTACAGACCATGTACCTAACTTTTCCAAAAACAACCTAGGTTAATATTTGGTTTATTAAGATGATGTTACTCTGTCAGAGTTCTGAGTCAGACTCGCTAAACAGTAAAAATATACTTTTCCCACTTTTTTTCCTTAAAAGATTAATTTACTTACTTATCGCTATTTCTTCAATCAGGTAAGTTCAAGTTTCAAAAATCAAATCGAACCTTTGTGTAAAAGGTATGTGCCCATGAAATACTCCGATCCATAACGAAGACAAGAATTCTTAATTCCATCTAATTAAACGCCAAATATTGTCAAAGAATCAATGTACATACTATGGAAATTGAATTAAGTCATTCACTTGACTTGCATAAATGCTGCGAGTATGATTATAAGATACTGGAATGAAAGTAGGTAGGGACTAAAATAACTTTTAATAGGTGGAGATATTTCTCTTGAAATGGAAGAACATAACAGTGACAAATTTTACAGTGCTAATTTGTGATCCTTTTCTCTACTGTTACGCTCGCTCGCTATCTAAGTATTGCGCTGTAAGGAATGATAAATAAAAAGTAAGCTTTAAAAGCCCTACTGTATTTTTTGATACTGTCGACATTGACATGTGCATAATATTACTTATGTTAAAAAAAACCCTCTCGTTACTTTGATTAAAAGGTCATATAGCAAATGTCACTGACAAACTGACCAAGAAATATCTAAAGAAAGCTCATGTTAAAATTCACCAAGCCTGGCAAAGCGTGCCACAGAATAGTCAAAACTACATACATACAATGTAGAGAAATGTGAACTAAAAGAAGATGTAGTGGTTAAGATTGAAAAGAGCATGCTTCGATGGTTCGGTCATTTGGAAAGGATGGATGAAAGATGGACAAAAGAGATATACAGAGCGAAAGGGTCGGAAGGGGCCACCACAAGAATACTGGAAAAGGGCCGAATCATAAGTACCCGAAACCGACATGCATACATGACTCGATGTATGTATGTGGATGAAGCGAAATAATTTGTCAAGATCGTAGCAGGTGGAAAGAAGTCATCTCTGCCTACCCCTCTGGGAAACAGGCTTGATTGAATGTATTGTAAGATTGAAACAAGGATTCTCGCCATATTGTTTATTTTCCATCTTATTCTAACATCCTAAATACCGTACATCCATCTCTTTCATCAAGTCTTCGTTCCATTTCACCTTACAGTATGAATGTATGTACATACATACCCTCGAAAAACATTACCTCGCTCTGCCACAGCCAGGTAATGAGGCTTCATATACATTTACGGCTCTTTTTTCCTGTGTTTGGTCCGGTCAGACATTCAGGATAGATTCACTATTAGGTCATATGTACGTTTAGATCTTTCAAACGTGTTAAAGAAAACACATAAAGCGAGCATATTGTTTAATTACTCATTCATCTGCAAGATCACAAGAGCATCCTTGAGTTAGATATTTAAGCGTATAGTATTTGGCTTGTCATTGCATTCAAAATTCAATGGATTATTTGTTCCCTTTTTGTAGGTTTGTATTAGTTTGTTGTACTACACGTACTGTAAAACTTATTTTGGCGTAAATAACAAAAGTTTCTCCTTTACACTAAAGCCACGTACTATGCGATCAGCTCGGAAATCAAGTATTAAAATGTCGTCCAAGAACGTGACGCCCATACAATACCTTGGAGACCACTAAGCACTTTCGCTACGTTTTCCTAATGCAAATTTCACTTTTGTATCATTTCCTAGTTATGGATCCGTTGGGATCGACAGCAAAATACATAATGATAAAGTAACCTGAGTGATTAATCAATATCCCTTGAGTGTTAATGTTGCAACTGTTGCATCGATTGAAATTATTGTATTGATAAAGTCAAATTGAGTGACGGTTTGCTGCTACAAATATAAACTAAAAAAGCAAGTAGTGATTGGCATCGGTGATACAACTGAATTACTACATTACCAATATTAATATGCAGTCGCTTTGGCATTGATAATGTAAGAACCGGTCAACATGGTCACCATGGTCAGTCTAGGGTCCGGTCACCGTTACTACCTATACAAACACATAAACATATTTCCTAAAACCATAAGCACTCCTTTTATTTAAAGTTTTTTGGCACTATTAGATGACTAGTGCGTATAACCAATTTCGTAGCCTCTTATTCAAGAGACAATGAACTATATTTAGTCGTAACAAACTCTATTTCTATTCATTATTATAAATTTATTGTGTGGTGTTATTTAAGATATATTCTTGATTTTTATGCATTTAATATTTTCTAACTGTGCCCCAAATCTTAATGTTAACTTGCTCGCAGTATACATACACTCGCCGTAGTTACTTACGAATTTAAAGTTTCTGGTGCGTAAAAATAAACAGACGGATACAGTGAAACTATAAGGGTTTGGTAGTTTGGCTACTTAACCCTCAAAAGGTTATGTTCTATCTGTAAAGTTGGAAAGGAAAGTACCTTTCTTCCTTAGGTTCGCTAGAATATCAAATGAATAATATAGAAAGCATTAAACAGATGTCTACGTTACACCTGCCTGACACCCATCTGTTTAAAGGTTCCTGCAAAGTTCAATGACAGTCATACGCGAATGACCCAGAAAGCTGACACAGGCACTTTCTTCTTGGGGATCTTTCCGATTCGCCACACATCACTAAATTGGCCCTCCCTTTATGAATACAAAGACCGGAAACAGAATATTTTAACACAATTAGCGAACTAGTTTATTCCTACTATTTCTTTAAATGTAGAACGTTTTATATATCAATTTAAAACTAAACTCCCAAAAAAAATACGCCAATGAAAGAATCTCTTGTCCAAATATAACAAATTGAAAGTAAACTAAATATTTGTCCAGTCACGCCCATCATAACTGATTCATCGTATCGTGACCTAGCCATCATGCCGAACCTGGGAATGTCGGTGCTCCGTCGGATACCAGATTCGTGCAAGAAAGGGGACGGGTTTCGTCGTTGAAGATAGTGCCAGTGGCCACGGAAACTATGTCATTCGGCCACGGCGCGACACACATACCGCCCTGACTGCTCACGCATTCGATAGAGTCGTGCGACAATCAATCATTTTTGTCGGTTTATTGTCACAAATAAAAGGAGCTCGATATTATTTTAACAATCGAATGCTTAGCCGATTGCGGCCCGCGGTTAGTTCAAATTTCAACGGATTCCGTTGAAGTTTTCGATTGTCATTTGAAAAGTTAAATACGTATAATTTATCATTTAAGTCGTAGGATAGAAAAAAATATATGGGAAAATGGGGATGCACCAGTAATAATAAGGTCGTCTTTTGCACTGTAAGATTAATTGACTTATAAACAATATAATATATTACTCCTATTATTTCCAACCGTCAATTGTCAAATTTCAATGGAATTGGACATAGATTTGTTTCTCCTGTTATTGGAAACTATCACATTTCTACTATTCACTATTACTAAATTACTAAGTTCTATAACCTCCACTCTAGTTACATATTAAAGGTATTCATCGAAGGTATTATTTATTCATTTATTACATCCATTCTTTTACAAGTACGAATACGGCATCCTCTACCAGGTGGCCTATAGAGTATGGTAAAAGTAGAAAAGTCGTGGTCGGTGCAATATTGTCAATGATGCTATCTCAAATCGAGTAACTTAAGAAACTTTGTTTTGTTTTAAAGATTATCGTGCTTTGTTTCAGGCGCTAATATCAGGGCTGGCGGCCGCTGATTGTGGTCCAAGATTAAAGTACGCTTGGGGCGACGCTCTGCAAGGCACCGACTGCCCGGGCCCGGATGGATCGCCGTATCCGAGGTAATTGGATTCCATGTGTACATTACGACGGCTGTTAAGCTTACAACATGTTTTTTGTTTTAAATCACGGAACTCCATTAGGGGAAATGATTTAACAATTAAGTCGTCGCAAGTTGAAGCTCATTAACCGCGGCTATAGCCGTAAACTGTGTTTAAGATGATTATCTAGTTAGTTATTTCATTATGAGTTTATTACGGCGGATAATGTGTTTTATAGTTCTTTCTATATAACTCTTTTCTAGAGTTTTGTTATGATGGTTATTGCTTCAAAATTACATCAATTTGTTAGTGTTAGTTATTATTCCTAAATAGCGAATTATACGTTTTTCCTGAGGGGGATAATCATAATAATGGGTCTATAGTTTGTTTGCCTGTTTTGCTTGCTTATATACCTCATTACGTAGCTATCTAAATAAAGCTTCCAACAGCTATTGCACTAGTTTAATTATAAACGAGTATTGTGTCAAATTTATATCATGTTTAAATAGATTTATTTAGTCGCCTCGTACCTATTTAAATAACGCCAACCAGGACATTCCGAAGGGGCGGTAAATGTGGCGTCACTCGGTGATCGACCGGTTTATGGTGGGTAAACCGCACTTCTACTGGGTGAGTGAGAAGAGGCTATTGTCTGGCTTTATCCAACCAGCGGTCGGGTTTTGTCGGGTGGCTTCGGGCATTTTGATGCCGCAAATAGTCTTCCGCCGTAGTATCGGTGGATGGCTGTGCTTTGTAATCTTAAATGTTTTAGCCGTTAATTACTAAAGTAACAGTAAGAGTTATTTGATAGAATATTGTGTAAATTAGTAATATAGCAACAGTAGAAAATAAAATGGAAATCTCAAAATATTTGGTTGAAGAGGAGGTTGATAAAGAAGAATTTAATCGCAAAATTGAGGAAGTGTTCAAACGTAAGCGAGCGCCGAATACATTTTTGCTGTCACGTTCTAAATATGATACGCTTGTAAAGCAAGTCAAAGCGGCAAAAACGAAATTAAAGAAGACCCCCTCCGACTATCGACGTGCAAAAAGGTACGATGTAATTCAAACAGAAGATGGAGAAAGGCTGATTATGGCAGCGCAACCCGGTCAAACTGAACATCAAGTATTTGTAACAATGGATGAAATTTACGACGTTATACGCGAGTATCATTTAAAACTGAATCACGGCGGAAGAACAAAAATGATGGTCGTGTTGAAGCCGAAGTATAAAAATGTAACTGCAGAGTGTGTCTGTGTGTATTTGTCACTTTGCAAATCGTGTAAGAGATTCAAGAAAAAAACATCGGATTTTAGGAAAACAATAGGTGAGCCTTCTCCCCAACCAAAAGCTGTCGTAAAAAAATCATTTCCAACTAAAGAGGATACCACAGAAAGTGATAATGATTCGATGGACGTAAATGTTTCAGAGTTTCTCAGTCAGAAGGACGAGCTTTTGGTCGCAGATTCGAATTTATCTCAACAACTTTCTTTCTCATGTGGTGGGGGTAAAAAAATATATCCTGAACTATTTTCTAGAGGTCAAGTTGATATTTTAGCTATGTCTCCTGGTAAAAACGATGAGTACAAAAGTATGTTGGTGTACAGGCACTATGCCACTAAATATATTCATTTGCGACCTTTAAAAACCTTAAATATTGAAGAGACAGTTGACAATTTACTAGAGATTTTTCTAGTGTTTGGTGCCCCGAATATTTTGCAATCAAAGAACGGCACAACTTTAACAAATGCAATTTGCAGACGTTTATCATTGACATACCCTAAAATAATTGTTGTGGCATCAGATTGCATTTTTAACGATTCCGATTTTGAAGAAAAGTCTAATGAAGACATCCTTAAAAACTTACATGCTTGGCTTGACGCAAATAATAATGTCAAGTGGCCCAAAGGTTTGAAATATGTTCAGCATTCTTTAAATACAACGTTTAACAAAACTCTGTGTAGAACACCTAGCGAAATGTTTTTTGGTGTGAATCCTAGAAAAGGTGTTATTTCAGATTTGCCTTTAAATATATGCCAAAATTTGCTAACTGATATAGATTTAAGAGAAGCTCTGGAAGAAAAAGAAAATCCCCAAAAGGAGCAGGTGTTCACTGAGGAATCACTCATTTTACCCAGTGATTTTATAAAACTTGAAGCGGATATGATGGAAGACGAAGACCTATAACGGAAAGGTTTCCGTTATAGGTCATGTCGATATTTAGTTTTGCTATTAAATTATTAAATAAGATTTTCCTTACAATAATATCCCGTAGTTTTATTAATACAGTATTACCAAATCCTTCAGGAACCTATAATAAATAAGCAATGCAGGTTATCAGTGTAACACTTGGTAAGTAGGTAATAATAATACGTCAAACTGTAAGCGATGTTCGTATGTTTCGAACATTGACCTTAACATCACTAATGTGTTTTCAAGTATAAACATAAATAACCATAAATAGACACATACCGTTAATAATTCTTGTCGGCACAAAGCAGTTTATATCGTGAATGCCATGAGAATTTTCTCACCACGTCGTGAACTCAGTTGTATGCCTCGAGCAATTTTCTTTACGCTTGCAATATAATTTCAAAATGATCATTATTATGTCTCATTACCACATTACAATGTCTTCTAACGGCACATGAGAGCTTTATATTGTTTCGTGCCATCTCGAGGGCCTGCATTAATAGTATTATTACACTCTAATGGCATTCGAACTAATTGCAAAGCCAGGCTTTGGTTTCACGCATTTCACTAAATGATTCAAAGATGGCGCTGATATACGAGGGCTGTTTGATAAGTACAAAAAATAATAATTTTTTTATATGTATATATATATATATATTTTATCCATTTATTACACTTAGTGGTTTAGGTTTTTTGAATTACGAAAAAAAAAGAATTCGGTAGTCCTCAAAATAGGCGTCTGGAGTGGCAATTTTTTTCCAGCAACAATTTTTTTTAAGATTATAAAAAAAATAGTCTTACGGGTCCACATGTGGAGAATAAGATGAGTGGGGCAGCAATCTATAATTTAATTGTGCCAATATATCTGCAGTGACTCCCATAGAATAAACTTGAGTGATCATGGTGCAATACATTTTATTTTCTTCTTCAAATGGGCTTTTTTTTCCTTAAATGCAGCAGTTTTGGCTTACTTTGGTGCCGGTTTACCGGGCAAGATCCACTGTTTTGACTATTCTTTAAAGTGTAGTGGTGAATTCATAGTTAGTTTACAGTAACGAAACACTGCAGAAACTCTTTTGGATCACGTTAAATTCGGCCAAAATTACTCTGAAATGATCACAGCTTGGCTTTTTTTTCCTTCCAGTTGAGTTGATTGTAATGGCAGTGATCTCTCGAATCTTGAATCGGCGGTCTCCTTGGACATTATTTTAGATTTCCTTGACCATGTCTTCAGGAAGTCCTGGACGCTTCTCGTAAAAACCGAAGTTCGACCATGTTTCAATTCATTATACAAATGTCTAATGCTAGTAATAGAAGGTGCAAGATCCTCATAAACAGCGTAAAACTTTTTTTTAATCGCATTACATGTTTTCCTATCAATAAATAGAAACCTAACCACGGATTGGTATTGTTATTTTTCCATGTTGGCGGGAAAGACATTTAACATTTATTCATAGTTGACAAATTAAATTGTTACCCAAAGAATAGTTTTTTACCTAGTAATTACATAAGACCAAACACGGGTACTTATCAAACAGCCCACGTATATACTAACCCTAACAAACATTAATGTGTCAATTGTAAAACGTTTTTTTTTAAATTAAAATAATGTTTTACTAATTGGAAAAGTCAGGTATATAGTATGTTTAGAAATATCGCTTCCCGCTATATAACTATTTTTAAAGAACTTTTCTTTGTTGCTACAGGACAGATTAGAAATAAAATAACTACCTACATATATTAGAATGTCTCAGTATGTCCTCAGTAGCTTAGACTCAGTCATTCAGTCCGTAATGGATCAGTTGTTAAGGTAAGATGGGGCAAGTGCGTCAAACTAACAAATCCTATCTCCTAAAAATAATTATATGGTTTGTCGCATTTACCGTTGACGCACTTGTCCCACCTGACCTTATCTAAATAGGTATACAATAGTTATTAATAATGCTTATTGATTTAATTTCCAGGCACCTAGTGAACCGAGCACTGAAGTCAGGCGCGCTGGGGCAGTCAACGCGGCAGGCTCGCAACATGAGGACTGTGGACCCCGCTGTCATGAGACGTGCCCTGCTGGACGCACATGTCGGATACTCCGAGGGACTGAGCCGGACGCAGAATGGCACTAGAGCTGGTGAGTTACTAGGGTTCCGTGCCCGAAGGGAGTCCAACGGGCCCTATTAATCCGCTATCCGTCTGTCCGTCCTAATTTTAACGCAGTCAGGGCAGTCAACGCGGCAGGCTCGCAAATGAGGACCGTGGACACCGCTGTCATGAGACGCGCCTTGCTGGACGCACATGTCGGGTACTCCGAGGGACAGACCCATTCATCATTTCTTATTCTTTTTTATCGTGCCAATACATATGAAACTACATGCGACATCTATGCTTTATGATAAAATGTCCACTGAGTTAATTTTATTGATTGACATTCTTCGCTTGTAACTTTACCTTGAAGAGTTGTGTGCGATGACACAATTATTATTTTGAATTAAAGTATTATAATACTCAAATCAATGGGTAAGTACAAGGACATCTTAAAAAATATATTTGGTTGTCTTTTTTTTAAAGAAGACTTATCACGCCTGAATAAAAGGAGTACCAAGGTAAAGTAAAATATATTTAGAAATTGGAAATGAAAATAAGTAACCAAGTTATTTTTTCTCGGTGAAAATCTCGTCTCGTCCAATTAAGCATGTTACCTTATTTACCTATGCATTTTCCCATAGTTTGCGTTCATTTATTAGTTTACTTCAATAGCTTTATGCTTCGAGAGCTATTGACTATTTACCCTAATTAAGTAAATACTTGATAATTGATCTATTATTTGCTATATCTAATTATATACAGAACCATTACAAAAAAATAGCGTTAGCCTATAATACTCCCACGCTGTGCCCCAGTTCCCAAACCCACTATGAATCTCATAAGGTTACAATGGTAACATGCCGATGCGTTTTTACTTCATTGCTGGTAGAATTCCCTGGTGACACATTTGAACATTTAGTTTTTTTTTTTTACACTTTTGTGCTCACATCGGCACTGAAAAAAAAACACATAAATGCAGTTATATGCAGTACTATGCCGTTTACACATTGCGATTTTCTGATAAATAAATACGCGAATACGCAAAGTAAAATTCCACCATTATGTTAGTAGATTAAGCGCTAATACCGAAAGGTACGGCATGTCAATCGAAACGTTTGGCGTAAGTAAGGTTATGGTACTTATCACTAGCCTAACGCAACGCTGTACGAATGACTGTTTTCTATCCGTCTATAACACCTTAATAGTTACGCTATTTTTTGTCATTATCCATCTTAATTTTTTAAATAAGTCAAATGTGTGATTAATTTTACGTAGATACTTTATGTTTCTGTAGGCTTGCGCTATTACAAGTTAGTTATTACCGTTTAAGTCCCAAGCAATTCAGTTCAAGCTCATAAACTCCTTAACTTTCTCTCTCTCATACAAATATGGATTTGTAGTTTTATCAGGCTGTTTAATCGGAATATGGCTTTTAAGCTCAGTAAAAAAGAAGATTTCACTCCGGAAGTTAAATTGGCAACATGATCCTATTTTTACCCAAATACTGCTAGGTACTGTATGTTTTACGGTATCTGGCAACAACTCACCATGTTAAACTTGTTTTTGCGAAATTATACAAGACAATAAAACAGCTTTCGACAAGTTGCCTTTTTTTTATCTATCCGGTTATTTTTACATTTTCAGGTCGTGCCTCAAACCTCCCCGGCTTGTCCCCGGCCTCGACTAATTCGTGCGGGGGCGGTCGTCTGTGCCGCACACGGTACAACACGACGGCGCCCATGTACGGCGTGTCACTGACGTCCGGACAACCGGTCACCATTGTACAGAAGTTCCCTGATCTACTGCAGCAAGTTGTTTTCGAAGTTTGCGAGTGAGTACCATTTATTTAAATTTATTTGTTTTTTATTTAAAAGTGAAAAATACCTACGTGTTGTAAGTAAGTACATATAATGACCATCACTTCGGCTTCAATTTGATACTCGTTAGTGGGCTCTGGAATTTAAGTGAAGGATTGTTTATTATTATTTTCCCTCAGAAACTGTTTTATTTATAAATGGACCCAATCTCCGTTTTCGGGCTAACTATCACTCTAAAACTCACATCGATCGATTGAGGATCTAACAAACGAATATAAACCGGTTTAGTGCGAGTCTGACTCGCACAAGAGGTTTCCGTACGATATAAGAGTAGCACAGAACCCCCTTTAGTTTAATGTGATTGAAATACAAACTCTGTGAAATTTTCCACTATCTATCTATTACGGTTCATATAAATATACTTTTTATCGTTTTTTATTCATTAACTTTCATTTATTAGTCACAGTTCTTTTTTGCTTATTAGTCGCGACTTGAAAGAAAAATATTTCGATCAAAACCGGTTTTCACATCCCTAGTTCTGTTATGTCAAACTGTCAATGTCATTGAAAATGGCGCGATTTTTATTCTATAAACTAAAATAGCGCGATTTAAACATAATAAATTGAATAACAATATTTCATAATTATATTGATATTTTCAGATCAAGTGAATGCTCAGTGGTCCGTGGTTCCTGTACGCAAACCTACGTGCCGTATTTATTCCTCGTGCTCCCTCTAGGACCAGTTACTTTGACAGGCCAGGATTACGTACTGGTGGAGTCCGGTTGTGTGTGTCGACCGGACCCTTCACCATAATTTAATATAGTTCGTATTTGAAGTAACTAACAGGAATGGTAAAACTAGAACGCGAAAACTATCTTTTTAAAGTTTGGACGAAATACTATCTATCCAGTATCACTAGGTAGGTAGATATTTTTCGTTTTCGTAATAGGAATGGCGATTATGCGTTAAGCATAAATGTAATTTGGTCGTAAATTGATTAATTTATTATGCTGATGGGAAGCGACAACGGCTATAACAAATTTAATTTCTACGGAAATTATTAGTTTGCTTTCATACCCGCAACGCATTTAAAGTAAACATGCATTTATTAATGAATTAGTGACTTTTCGATGGGTATTGTGTTGAGTATAAAATTACTGTAAAATTGCCGAGGAATTGTCTTTTAATTGTTAGATTTTATTCATCGGCCATTTTGCGGTTGTGTGGTTGAAATTTACGTTTAATTAACCTATATTTATGTTTAATAGACTGAATTTATTAATGTTAATTAATGAAACATATTTATTTCTTCTTATTTTAATTTTTGTTATTGTGAAAATGTGTTTGAAATTGAATGTATTTTATGAGAATATTTTGAGTTTAAAGTTGACTTATTTTTGATTTGTTATCGTCTTGGAAATTACCTGTAATATATTAAACTTACGAACAATTGATGTATCAAAGAACAATAAATTGAAATAATATTAAATCCGTATGTTATTTCACATGATGATTTCACAATGGGTGCTTATCAAGATCCTAAGTCCTGATTTACACTTTGCGAAGTGCAAGTGCGAAGTCCATAAATTGGCTGTCAAGTGGCATAGTAGCAAATTTACAGTCTTTGAGCACTTAGAAGATGCTTCGGCTTTGTTCTTCTCTCTCAGTCGCTCTTAATATGATCGTATTAGAGCGAGTGAGAGACAGTACAAACCCGAAGCACCTTCTATCGCACTGTATGAACTTTTCACTTGCACTTCGCAAAGTGTAAATCAAGCAAAAGAGTAACTACGTTGGACTTTTAATGTGTTCAGTAAAGTGACATCATCGGTGTTGTAAGTTAATGGTGATACAATAAATTGTGATGTGACTTACTGAATGAATGATATTAAACGGGTTATTGTTTATATAGAAAACGACTTTTAACGTGTAATAAAAATTAAGTTATTGCTTCAAGTACTAGATTTTACATTTCAATAAATAACTAACATATTTTTACAAAAAGAGTTATTAAGTGTCTGTGATACCCTATAATGTCACTTAAGGATAGCCCAATGGTATGGATAGTATGTCACAATGCCGAGAAGTCCCTGTCAGTCCTGGGGCCCGTATATCAAACGCTTGTATTGTATTACAAGCGGAAATCTCTTTCCAACAATATGTATTAAAAAGAGGCTTCCACTTATATTACAAGTTATAAGCTTTTGATAAATACGCTCCAGCATTATATACCAAATTTAATAAACTTATTGGTGCATAAAAATACTTTAGTGAACAAGATATAAGAATATTTTTTTACGTTGTATTGCATATGCTACAAAACTTTTTTCCTTAGCCAGTTTACTTTTTCAGCCACGGTGCCATTTTAGATCGTATTTTCATATCATTCACTTATTGATTGAATTAAGTGCATCACTATTCCCTTTTATGTAAGTGGTATAATTATTTAACGGTTTGACAATAGTGGTTGTCATTTTACTGAACACAACTAAACATCGGACCTTAGGAACTTATAATAATAGGTACTGATTTGTTAGGTGTCATTGTCTACATTATTATAAACCCTCCTTCTGATGCAGTCGGGTAAAACGGTGGCCAGTGGTCAAATTTTTCCACACAGTCCTTTTAGGCAGGTTAGCAATGTAGGTGTATTGGCTCATAATCGCATTTTTTATGGAAATTTATACTTAACGATCCTCTTCGTTACTTTTTCAAACTTGTGTATGAGATATACATTAAGGGACGAAATATCGTCAATAACTGACCCTGATTACGGCCGATAGATTTAAGCTTGGCATATAAGAATTTGACGTGGTAACAGGCGGAAACACATAATTCTTAAGCCCCCCCCCCCCCCCCCCGTTAATTATCATATGATTACGTGTGATAATTGGGTCGTGTTGTAAACTTCAGCCAACCAGCGTCCTCATTTTCCAAACTTATATTTGTCAAGCATTATCCGCCGTAGGTAGGTACTCTCGCACATATTTAACAGGCAATCAACGTGCTCCTTTTTCAAAAATGTGTATTAAAAATCATCACTAAGGCCTGATTTACACTATGCGAAGTGCAAGTGCGAAATTCGTACATTTGCTATCAATCGGCACGTAAGAAATGTATGAACTTCGCACTTGCACTTTGCAAAGTGTAAATCAAGTATTAGGAATGACTTATACCTAGTAGTTAACTGACTCTGTCTCTGAGTGCAGCCTGGGTCATGACATGAAGAGCAATGCAATGTAATGTATGTAGGCAATGTAGAAGCATAGAGTATGAGTTCAATACGAGGTTCAACATAGTAATGTTAATGTTAATATAGTTGTATCAATGCAGGATGGTCCCTGTAACAGTCGTATTTCGTAATTTGAAACACTACTCGCAAGCACGACATCAAATCGTCTAAAGTACTGAACATCTTGTCTCCGTTTTTTTAAATGAAAACCAATTTAAAGAGACTACTGTAATGTACGTGTTATTAATATGAGCTGTCAAAGGGTTCATCAAGACTCGCCCAACTATAGATACTTCAAAACTTCTTATGATGATGGGTAAAAATAAAGAAAAAAACATTTTTAATATTTTATTAGGTAACATTTTGTCGCCTACACAACTACTTATCTATTTACATAATAGTTTATTAAAGTATAAAAATATTTCCTAATTAACTAAGGCACAGGCAGGAATGACAGGAAAGTGTAAATAACTAAAGATCGTAGTTTATCATTTAAAGGAAGGCTGGAAAAAATATTTAGGAAGAAGACAGTGGAAACTAAAAGAAATGAACATGCCTCGAAATTTCATTGCCACTATCTCTAGTGCCAATAAAATCTTTAGTGGAATATATTTGTGATTTCTGGGTTTTTCTCAGCTCTATTTGAAAGGTTAAGCTTTGCTCAAACTCAAAATGCAGTTATTACCATCGAAATGAATACTGAAATATACTGGACTCAGTTTCTTAGTAAAGAAAACTGAAAAATGTCCACTAAAAGTGAATAAAATCGTTGCTAGATGTGAAGCCACATAAAAGTATAAAAATAAAACCATTGTTTTGACTCCTTTTTTGAATAAGATTGACTAAATAAGACCGTTTTGCACCGCATTTGAGAAATATTCTAGCCATAGCCAAAGTGGCCGTAGTACATTAAAAAAACGGATCAGAGCCACTGAGGAACGATGTCAAAGTGACGCAAGTCAAATAGTTAAGAGATTATTTTTTTTTAATTGCCCCGCGGCGACTTGAACATCTACTACCGCGGGAATATGGCGTTTCCACTATGAAGTGATTTCGCCAGTGTCAAGTATATATAAGTATAAATCAATATAGTAATAAAACACAATCCAATCTTCTCTAGGAAGATTGGTGGCAACGTCGTACGGTGATATGTAGGTAGGACAGAGGCCAAGATAGTTTTAGCCTCTGTACCACTGCGAGTCCACTTGAAACGAGAAGTAAGATGCCAGGATACACGAAATAAGTCCAAGTCTTCTATCACTGTGCAACACAATGGCATTAAAGTACAAATCACTAACAAAAAAGAACTTTGAACACCTAAATACACAAAAATAAAAAATAAAACAAATTACACATCCGCCATCTTTTGTCGTTGCAAATCGCCCTAGGATTTGATTGATTACGCCACTTTGACTTAGTTCCCAGAAGTCACATCATAACAAGTAGCTCATTTGACATGTCAGTCAACATCCCTGTTTTACTCTAATCCCGGAAAAAAGAAGTATCTATGGCAGTGGTTCCCAAAGTTGTCTTAACCACAACCCTACTTAAAAAAAAGTGCGGTGCTCATTCCGTGCCTCATTAAGCAGACACAGAAGTATATTGACCGACTCGGTCCTGCCGACATCCTATCATTTTTAGGGACCAACACTTTGGGAATTACTGATCTATGGTGCTTATTGTTGGTAACGGTAATACTGCTGTGGCGCCTGCTGCGCTTGCGCATGTGTCTGGGCGTGGGGCGCGTGTTGCTGCGGCTGCAGTGTCTGAGGTTTGGGCGTGGGGATCTTCACCACAATGTCTGTAGGTTGCCGTGAAACCTGAAACATACATTATAATTTTAAGTTTTAATACTGAAGTTTCATGGCCCCTATTAAGGTGACCCTTAAAAGTATAATAGTTTTAAAACTGATACCAGTATACCACTTATCTCATATTTTTTAATGTATTTCGCTGAATATATAAATAAAAATAGTAAAGAAGATCAACAAAGGAAAAGTATCAGATAATTGGAGTACCTATTATAGTTTAATTACTATGTCATAATATCAGATAAGGACAGCATATTTCAAGCATACTTGAGGTATTGCACGTGTATGAATAACACGGCAAATTTGAATTGAGGGCGGACGATGTATCAGCGTAGTATGGAGAAGGTTGCAATCCTACCTCAGCCTTGAATCCTTCTTTAGGATCAGCAGTATACGTGACAGTCCTGATGAAGCCATCGCTGTCGACGACGGAGTAAGAGCCCTTGATGACGTCACCGTCCCTTTGTTCCTTACGGTTCTGGTAGTTCGTGTACTGGTCGTCATTCACGTCGAAACCGAACTGGTACGATGGGTTAGGCTGTGGAAAAAGTAGGAATGTATCAATTACTCTTATCTTGGCAGTGTATCTTTAAAGATACATTCTACTGATAATCTTCAAAGAATTCTCCAACCGTTTCATCGCTGCAGTTGGCAAGTCATGTCAACGGATTTTAATAAGTTGTAAGTTGTTCTACGTTTTATATTTTCGTCAGCAGATGATGTCCGACGTCTTGGGCATGTAAAATGCAGTCAAATCTGGTTGATAACCATTCCTAAATTACTTGTTTTCTTCTCTAAATAATCTTGGAATTCGTTATCTATGCATTGCGATCTCTAACATTTTATAAAACTCTTTACCAAACCATAGTAAGGTAAGGTAGCTACTTAGTAAATGCTGAGGTATTCTATAGAATGAACGAAATCTTCGTGTGCACAGGTAGGTAAGTACTCTTTCAAGAAAATTAATTTTGTGCTCATAGTCATAGCATAGTTCGAAAAGCTAAGAGCTTACCGCCACACTCGGAGACATTTAAAAGAACGGGAACGGGTCCTTTTCCAATCTTGTTTATGAACAATCGTGACTTAAGGAACGACTTAGGGCGAGTTGTTTGATCCGAAGATAACTTAAATAATGGTTAAAAAACGTAACCGAGTATTAAAATTTTGATTCGATTTTCGAATTTCACCGTTAGTTGGGTTAACACTAATCATTCAAGTCGCTCTTAATGATCATTAACAGATTCTGAGTGCGGCCGATACTTTGGAACAACTTTTATTTGTGCAATATTGTCCCCTGATAGGGTGATGGGACCAATTATGGACAAGGACCAAAGATGAGCAATTTTAAATATAAAACTTCCGTGACACTGAGACATACTAAGGAGAGCACTTGATTCTTATTTTACAGAAGATAAAGATTATTCAATTTTGTTTTGCAACTACCATTGTTGCCTGTCAGCTTAAAATGTCCAACACTGCTATCTTCCTATGTAATCATTTTATTTGACATCAGTTTTCAATTAGTACCTTTACTTCAATTGGTATCTAATCTTTAATTACATTAGTTACAGGTTTCCATTACACGGATCGACTTCCTCAGGTCATTGCCTTGAGTCTATATCGAGTTGCCTGGCCAGTTCCCAGTGAAAGTTGCTATCCGTTAATATGATCCATCCGCGTGTATTACGTGGCGTATAAACTTGAATTGGATTGCGTAGTCTATAATTACCCACTTAAGTGGAACTGGATCGGAACTGGGGCTTTAGTAAAATTGGTAGGTTGGGGATTAGCCCTAGTTTCCGTGTTTGTGTAATTATCTTTTTTTGCTTTTCAGTGTTCAATGAAAATTGGTTTGTAAATAAGTTTTGCACTAAAAGTGGCTAGTAATTTCTAGTACTTCGATCGTGTTTCTAAGGTTTTGTATGGGCTGGCCGGTTTCAAAAGTTGAGACGCCTACTGGTGGGTACTAGGAGTTCATACTATAACAGCTGTTAATAGCTGTCACAATCTTGGTTGCCTCTATTCTGTAGCATAGCGGGCTGGTATTAAGGCCTGTACTGAGGCTGCGGCAACGGCTGTGCTCGGTATTGACTATTGACCCTTAAGACCAGGTTATAGTACTAGGTGTTCATATGATTACAACTGTTAATTTAATAGTTACATAATATTCTCCACTTGTGATCTGTTAGGTGCGTTTTCCAATATTTTTATTTACTGTTATATTTAATTTCTTGTATAAAAAAAACCGAACGTTTTCTTTCCCTACGGACATATTTACTGTTGTATCATTCTTGTTAGATAATTTTCACAGAACACATTTTTTTATAGTAGCGAATTTTTCCGCGTAGTTATTACATCGTAATATGTAGGTAGGTCAGGTTAACTTCGTTTTTATATCAGGCCAGGCCAGAAATCCAGAAATAAGAACTCCGCAAAGCGGAGCTCCATCGACTCTCATTTTTTTTCTTGGAAAGTGCTACTAATGAATTAAAAATGAAATGATCTAACAAGTCAACAGTAAATATGTTCATAGGGAAAAAAGACGATCGGAATTTTTTATACAAGAAATTAAAAATATCGTAAAACACCTAACATCCTATAGCTGTCAATACTTACGTCATAGTCTTCCTGGGGATCGCGTGTCTCCTGCTGCCTTGCGGGCTGATATTGGGGTTGAGGCCTGTACTGAGGCTGCGGCGCTGGCTGTGGTCTGTATTGAGGCTGTTGAGGAGCAGGCTGGTATTGCTGCTGGTACTGGGGCTCGCTTTGTACTTGGTAAGGCTGCAAAGAGATTATAAATTGTAGAAGGAACCCAACACATTGAGGGAAGCTATCATAGTAGCAAGCGATACACATGACAATCGTATTCTTTCATATGGAGGTAGTTTAAAAGTATTTTTTTAGATATTATTTGGTGACTTTTAAGAAGATTTTGAAGGCAAAGGTGTAACTGTTGCTTTAATTATTACGCTTTTATTTTTTATAATGAAGCTTGGTTCGTTTTTTCAAATATTATTATATTTTTATACAAATGTAGCGATGATATCACGATTTAGGACGATTTTATGGTTCTATACCAACAATAGATTTTGCGGGTGGTAGGACCTTGTGCAGGGTCCGCCCGGATCGCTACCACCATCTTATCCATTAACCTACCGCCAAACAGCAGTGTTCGCATTGTTGTGCTCCGGTTTGGGGATAAGACTGCCGGTGTAATGACTAGCATAGAGGCATTCCATCTTGGTCCTCAGGGTTGGCAACGCATTTGCAGTCTTAGGCTTGCAGTCTTGTGAACGCAAATGTCTATGGGTCACAGTTTCCACTTACCATCAGGTAGCCTGTGTGCTGGTTTGCCTTATCAATGCCATAAAAAAAAAGCAATAACATAAACGCTGCTTGTTACTTTTAAAATAGTGCGTTTAGAAAATAGCCCCGAGTAAATACTGCACGCTTCCAAAAGTGTCAGTTTTCCGCAAGGCGAATAGGACCGTGTAGGTTGGTCATCATCTTACAGTATTACAAACTTACGAGTCGCGCTGGCGCGCCGGCTATGTGTTGGGGCCTGGAGATAACCTGGGTCTGCGCGGGCGCCGGGCCCTGCTGAGCGAGGTACTGTCTCAGTAGGTGGGGCGGGATTTCTGCCTGCTGGACAAAGACATGAAATAGTAAGCTTACTTGGAAGCAGCCATGACATATTTTTTAGTTTAAATAGAAATATGTGTTAAAATAAATAAAGTAATAATGTCCACACACGGCAAAAACCACGGTGACCTAAAGATCTGGGGTCTGTCTGTACACACACATAAAGGCAAAAACTTTCAGATCGCAAGAAAAACATAAATAATTTAAAAAAAAAATTGGACTCGGATTTCTCTGATGAGAATCAAAATACCAGTCCAATAACTAAGTTCTCATGTTTTGACTAAACCAAACTGTTCCGTCAATTATTTATCAAAATTGTTAGGTTGGTAGTTAAGTAGACGAGTTGTATTACGTACCTACTTAATCGTTAAAGATTGAAGGATTGAAGAAATGAAAAAAACATAAGTACAATTGACGTGCGTTTTCCAAAGTCAAATTCAGACAATCAAACAATTTACTACATTAGTATATTTTGCAGAATTCACCTTGCCTTAAACTGTAAACAAAAAATACTAAAGACACTTAAAATGGTCAAACTCGGACGCTTTCAAACAATGCTGTCGCAGACTAACCACATCCTATGTAGCAACCGCTAGGTCACCCAAATACAAAAGGAGAGCGTGAAACGAGTTCCAAAATACCATCGTTTAGCCGAAAAGCCGCGGCGGCCATATCAGCCACTTACCATTACATAAGAACAGTAACGAGCTGACGAAACTGTAACATTTGTAACTACGCAGTCTGGCCAGTCTGCAGGTTATTCTCTAGCTTGGCATATGAAATTTACAGGTGTTCATTTACTGGTGCAAAGACAACAATATTCTCAAATGGCAACTGCCACATTTTGGGTAAAAAATTGGATCATGTTGCCAATTTCACGCCGAATAGCGCCCTCATTCTTTTCAGTCTTTTTTTTTGCCATTGCGCCCGCGATAGTGTCGAGCGTTCGTAAGTTGTTTACTTGTCAGTGGAGTAAAATCGTCAATATAATTTATTATACAAACGTGAAACAGATCGGATAGACAATACTGCTAGGTCAAGGGTGGGAAGATCAGGAGATTATATCCCTGCTGGCTGGTCGGCGCAAGTAATAGGGTAGCACTTAAATGGTTTTTATTCGATGAAAATAAAAGACGTCTGAAAAGGTTGAACATGCTAAACTGTTTTTTTCATAACCGTGCAGTTGCCAGTTTCCAGCTAGGCATACTGTCTCGACATACTAACTGGTGATCTCTATGTGAGATACGCATAAACACAAAGCCTTCACGATCTTAGAGATCAACTTAGGCTAGTCTTCGACAAAGTATTCCTTACCACAATAGTCTCGCTTGAATAAACATTTTACACACACGACACTAGTTATGCAAATTGCGTTTCTGTTCCCCATTTTCCGGTCTGTTTTCTTGTGAATTGATTGCTGTTTAAGGAAATAAATTAGGGTAATTATTGTGTGATTGACAGCGGCTTTCAGGGAGTTATAAATTACCAGCTTTCTTTACTAAGGATGCAATTGTGCAAGTTGGTTACAGGATGTGGGCCTTTTGGGAATGAGTACAACGGACCTTTGCGCTACCGTATCCAAAGTTAAAATACATACATGTTTATAGTTTCTCATGTGGTTACGACCAAAGTTAGCAACAGATTCTGCATAAAAATTGAACCATGTTGGCAATTTCGCTCCGAACAGTGCCACATGAAAAGGAGTTGGAAATATTGCATTTTTTTTCAAGTGTGTCAGTGTTTTAAAGTAATTAAAGGTAGTTATGGAAATATTCATAACCCACAATTTGGGTTACAACTAAAAAACATACTCGTTTACACGTTTTATTTATGTTGGTTTTCAAATTAGTTTCCAGTAAGAAAAAGCTGCTATCATTTAGAAAAGTTATGTTAATGCGATGAAACTAAATTGTGATGTCTGAAAGTAGATCTGATGATGGAGTTGGAGGGTGGCTGCAGGACTTCCGAAGTACAAAACGCACAAAGTTTAGAGAAGCTAGACAGCAGTAGTCGTAGGAGTAGTATAAGCAGCTGACGACCGTACAATAAAAACGTATGTGTTTTTGAAAATATCTTGTTTTAGAAAATTGAGCCCACAAGCCACAGTTGTACATTCGATTCTCGCCAGAGTTTGCCACGTAAAGGTACCTACCTACTTTATTCATTATATTTATCTCTAGGTATGGTAATTTACTTCAGTATTTAAACTTTTTTTTCTTTAAATAAATAATATATATAAAATCTATAGCCATCGCTAAGCTAAAGCTATGCCTCGAAAGAAGTAAAGAGTAGTAAAGGTACTTACTTTTATTTACAGAATTTAGATATTTATAATCAACTTCAAATGTGAGTATTTTTCGGATTTCACTGTAAAACAATAATAATTGAAGCTACTTTGACCGTATACAATTTAAGAAGAAATAATAAATAGGTAGGCAAGTACCCTAGAACCCTGTAACATGAATAAAAAAATATGAAAATTAAATTAAATACCAGGTTCCATGTATTCCGCCATCAGACTGTCCGAAATTTAAAATAAATTAGTTTTAAATATGTTATTTCAGGATTCAATAAATTTTTGTATTTAGGGGGTTTTGTTCCAGCGCCCGTTATTTTTATTGCTGTCATTAGATAATAATTAAAGCTATTATTAAAGTCTCATAGTTTTAATTTGTTTTTTTTTTAATAAGTTTAACTTTAAATAAGTACTTAATAAATTACACTTCGTTTTGAAATCCACAATCACATCCCTAAACTTAAAACTCCAAAATACTAACTTGTTGCTGAGGTTGGTACTGCGCCTTCACTCCCGCCAAAACACACCCTAACGCCGCCAAGGTGACACACTTACGAAACATTTTCACTCACGAAAAATTTAAAAAGTAAAAAATAAGACCACAACACACGCGCGCTACTTAAATATTACGTTTCATATGATGCGTGTGAAGTTACTCTTTCACTTTATATAGAGACACCCCTACTAGTAGCCGGTGGTTAGGCGGGAGCGGTTTTAACGAGGCATTGAAACGATCTCGGATTTGAAATTGGAACATCAGTTTTGAGAGAGACTGTGGTAGCAGGACTTTGTTTGGGAACCAACTATTACCTAAATATTTTGATATTGTGGTTTGAAAATTACTGAAAGGTCATTTTTGAAAGGGCGTTTTCAGTCCCTAAAGTTAACTGACTTGCGATTGTCAATAATCAATTGCGAAGCAGAGTTTTAAAAAGTGTATTTATTAATGAATTAGGTGAGTATGCTTTTGAGTTGCTTACGCCATTGTTATTAGTTTCAGGATGAATCGTAAAGTTGACATAATTGTTCACGTGACATTTTGTTGGACGCCGTCACAATTTTTTTTTCGGCTGAACAAAAACAAAAAAACAAACAAACTCTATCAACCCGTTGCTTGGTATTGACGTGAAAGAAGGACAGACAAATTTTTGCCATTTTATTACCGGGTCTCGCAGGGCTTATATGGCTTTTACTTTAGGGGAGGTTAGAGTTTGTGTTTCCGACAGTGTGATCGGGGGCACGGCTACGTGTCCCCGCAAAGCGGAGCTAATTATATTACTTAAAATTAGATGGCGCAGTCATCATAAATTACAGAACGATCGATATAATTAAATTAAATAACCAAAAGTCCTGCATAAAACTGTTTTTTTAATACTTATTCCTGTTTAAATGTTTGCTCTAAGTAAGAATAGGTAGTTGCAAGTCTGGAACAAGGTCTCTCTCTGACCTTAAAGCACTTCTGAAACCAGCCAGTCTGACCACCTATTGAAAAATTAACATGTACATAATGTGAAATGCAGTGTAAAGAATGCAACTGACCTTGCAGGCACGTAACGTCTTTAAAATATGCCTGGAAAATGAAGATGGGTACAGTTCGCTTATATTTATGTTTTGAGAAGTATTTTTTCTTATTGCAACAACAAAGCATAGGTACTATAAACAAAGTCGCTGTTCAGCTAATGCCGCAAACGACAATCGGCGTCATGCTTGAGGAAGTCGGCATTGCGGCAAAGAACCTACGTATGTGGACTCTATATGAAATCTCGAACGGCATTGTTAATCAACGCATTGGGCACAGATGGCGCGATAGAGCTGACATTTAGTTCCAATACGAGAGGTTATCTTTTGCATCGATAATTACTGCCTTACAAAACTACACCTGCTGTTCACATGGCACTATGTAACTTGATTTGTGCAAGAAGAGTTCTCAGCTCGTACATAGTTTTAACGAACGTTTTTTAGTACGTATGATCATTCAGTTTTACAGGAATAGGCTTACTGCCAATATGTTAAAGTGACAGATTGTTTTAAATGTCTTCTTCAACATGTTACTCGTACGTTCTAAATAATTGCTTTTACTCATACCACCTGGGGCCCGTTTCTCAAACCGTATTAGTCTAATAATATTAGTGTTTTGTCTCGTAAATAACACTACAAAATGAGACAAAACACTAATATTATTAGACTAATACTTTTTGAGAAACGGGCCCCTGGGCCCAAGCTGGGTCGAAACTGGTTGTGGGACTCACCGATCGTGAATGGCTATGGAACCCAGTGATTCTTCCTTCACGTCTTTGCCAATGTTGAGGAGGACAGGACCGCATATTCTGCTTGCGCATTCGACAACGATCCTTACCGGTAGGCCCGCTTAGCGTAGGCTCCGATTAGTGCTCTCCGGTTGAATGCAAGGCTCACAGTCCTGTGCACCTGTGGATGGAATACCAAGTTACGACCTTAACCTTTTGTAACCTTCTTTAGTATTAAGATAAAAATACTGTGGAATCTAATCTACGACCGCTGCTGACTGTCGACTAACATTATACCTAACCGTTAATGTTTGTAAACCTATAAATATTTATATATTTAAACTTTTTTACACAATACAAATGTACAATGTATAATGGCGGACTTAATGCCTAAATGCATTCTCTAATTATAATAGATATTCATTATTTATCTTATAGATAAAAGACATCAACGCTTAGATACTACGCAAAGTATTGATAGGGAAATTAATTTAATTTATATGTACCCTCAACCATAGACTAGAACTTAATTCTTCTTTAAGTGCTTCTTGTACCGCCAATTGTTAATAAAGTTACTCTCTACAAGACCTGGATTATTTTTTGCAAATGAGTATACATGCATAACAAAGGACCATGGGCAGAAATGTCCCCCCCCACCAACAGAAATGAAACATGTCTCATTTAATAGATCTCAGCAACATTATGTATTTTTACTATGGAGACGATCACCAGATGTATGGGGTTTTCTTGGAAAACCATAATCGTATCGTATGGAATTTGTTTGAAAATGATCACATATATGGATGATTTGCCTTATTTGGCCCTTGTTTTCATTAAAAAAATCCCATTGATTTTGCTACTAAAATAAGTATTTTGTCTTTTTTAGGGTCCATATAAACATTATAGACATGCATCCCGTTACTGTTGGTGGGGGGGGACAGTGCCCATACAAATTTGCCCATTGTCCTTTGGCTTTGCGAGTCACCTTCGTTCACACCTCCGGAATTTGCTGGGTTTGCTGGTAACGTATACGTCTAGGACATCATCATCATCATCTAAACGTTTGTTTTTAACCGAAGCAATGTTCAGAATTAAAAACCAAGTTCATTATGTATTCGGGAAACAATAATCTGACAAGTGGTTGAACGGGTTGCAATCCGGATTCACGAGGCGCAGTGGGTATTCCACAAGTTCATGACCTATAGGCCTAAGTTGCGTTTATTGATAATCACGGTAAGCTTACAAATTAACATACTAGGAAAATCTCTTGAGAATTGTGGTGTTTATGTGTACGAATATACTTTTTTTAGTTATTCTTGGTGTCTGCTGGGCAAAGGCCTCCTCTCGTTTCTGCCATTCGTTCGAACATATACAAATATACTTACTGATAAATTGTATTCGCCCCTAAAGTTAAATTGACATTGTACGGTAGCGCCAATGTTATATTACTTAAGTTCTTTTGATTGTTGGACCTAGAAATATTGTATCGAATAACCTACATTATAAAACTATACATGTGGAAGGCACTCTTCCTAAACAAAAGCAGTATTCCGAACCAGTTATGACATCGGTTCCCTTAAGAGGATTGGGAAGCGCGTCTAAAATCGCGTAGCTGTCAGATTTTCACGATACTTGAATATATTGTAGTTATTATAAAGACCTAGGTATGTATATTTCTGATTTTTGTTTTTTCATTTTGTTTTGTTCTAAGAAATATTTTCTTGGAAAGGAAAACGTACAGATATAGTTTTTGATGATGTCTACAACATATTCAAAAATGGTAAAAATCGGACGAGGAAGGGGAGAGAAACGTTTTTGCACTTTGTATGAAGATTTTTAGCAAAACAATCCTTTTAAGAAAAGAGCTTTCATTTCCCATTATTATGGCCGGCAACGGACCGACCACTCTTCTCGAGTTGCTGGTGCTTATGGGCGGTGATTACTCCTCATTAGGTTATCTTTTACCTAGTAGAATAGAGGCTCTGGTTTAAAATAGGTTTGCAAGATTCGAACTAAACTTACTTGATGAACCAACAAACATTTTTTTTTTATGGCAATGTATAGGCACGCGAGCACTCAGGCCACCTGATACTAAGTGGGATCTGAGACCCATAGACATTTAGAAATGTAAAGACTACAATCTAAAGACTTCAAATGCATTGCCAACCCTGCTAGTAATTTCACCGGTTGTCTTATCCCCACACCGGAACACAGCAACGCGAACAGTGCTGCTTGGCGGTGGGTTTACTTAGGTAAGAAACTTGTGGCAAAGCTGTATCTCATTCAACACCTGACCCTACCGCAACACTAACGCCTACTTACACCCTCATTATCAAAATACCTCAGTGAAAGGACACCGTTTCAAAATTGCACCGATTTCATTAGGTCACCTGGCATGTCGCCTCTAGCCTGCTCGACATTTTGGTATTAGCTTCAGAAACTCATGCGCAAGTCCACGTTTCAACTTACTTTCAACAAGCCTAAGGTTTGTTGTGCGTTGTACTGCTGGTAAGATACGAGGTTTTGTGGTTTTGTCGTGCAACCGGTTGTGATTGTGTCATTATTGCATGTGAGCCCTGCACATGCGTAAGTAGAGCACGAAAGATCGTTGCAGAATTGTTCGATTTTTAAATATTTGTTCGGAAATATTTGAACGGAAACTGTACTTAGTACTTCCGGTATGACCCGGGGTTCCCTAATAAAATTATACAAAAAGAACCCAGCACAGTATCAATAGCCCATCATAAATTAACTGAATTACCAAGTGCTAGACACTTCAGAGCCTCTATTCTAGGGGGTAAAAACCATATCGTCTGTGAGCTAGCACTTGGCAATTCAGTTATCAGGATGATACATTACCACCCATTACTGGAGATGTAAATGGTAGCAGCGGTGTTATGGTCTTAAAAACCGGTCAAGAGCGAGTCGGACTCGCGCACCAATTCCAATTGATAACATTTCATTTTGGTGACACCTGCAAATTACTATACGAATCGAAAGGGTTTTGCCTCCTGAACACGGCAAAATATTTATTTAGATTTATTTTTCTTGATTTACAAAATTACAAGTAAGTTAAAAAAAATATCGAGTTTTACCAATACTATGCCTGAATAGATATAATACCATTGCCTTTTTCACGAGAAAAAAAGCTGTCATACTTCAAATTTGACATTGACACTTTTTTTTTAATACAGATTGGACTTACGTCATATGTCCATTGTGTCGTAGAAATGAAGTTACGCCCTTTTAGAATAAGTACATCTTAATAAATTAATAATAAAATAATTATTAATTCTAGAGAAAATTTAAAACTATTAGTGTCTTCCTCCTTCCAAACAGTATCTATAAAACGAATAAAATTAAAGTCTTGAAAATATGATATCTTGTCAATTGGAATTCGATTTCGACTTGAATCAGCCCGAGCCCGATTCACCCTTGTCATTTTTAATATTAGTTGTTTTTTCAGGGTTTGCAGTAGGTAAAATCATACCAAAATTGACGCTTTTTAAGATACAACAAAAAAAAATACGTTGTAATGAAAGTTTCTTGTATGGGAAGCCGTGTTATTTATTCCACTTGAAAAAAAGTAGTAATTCTATCGTTATAAATAACACATAGGTATTCTGAAAAAACAACCCGCTATCAATTCAAAATTCAAAATATTTATTTAGTAAATTGGCCACATGAAGGCTCTTTTACACGTCGGTAATATAGAATGAATCTACTAGCGCTTCGGACAAGACCATCATTGCGGAGGAGAAGCGCCGCAAGAAACTCCAGAAATATTACCAAAAAAAATATGGTACCAAAGTTTTATTTTAAATTAATAATGGGTTTAATTCAAGTTAGTAAGGGACCAATACCTACGGATGATACACGCATTTCAAATTGCTAGTTAGACAGCGCTTAGACAGATAGATCCGATATGGACTGTGACGTCACAGGAACAAATATTTGTTGGCTTACATCTTGGATATTTTTATAGCTATTCATATAATGATTTTTTTAAATCTGTTTGTTACATAATCGTCTGTTGAGTTCAAAAGTATAAGTCCTTACAAGAGTATCATAGCTGATTGGGTTACGTATCTTTCTAATGAGGTCATTTCAATATAAATATGAAGGGTGTGGCTATCCAGTCATAAGTGGCGCAGTTGCGACACGGTATATGTTGCTTGTAGTAGACCAGTGCCCAAGTTGATACGTGAAACTAGATTGTAACACTAATAAACATTTATTTAACGTTATTGTCGACGTGGTCAGCCTAGTTAGATAGATAGATAGATAAAACGTTTATTTGCGTACTAAAAAACACACATATGTACAATTGACAAAAATTATAAATAAGAAAACTACACTAAAATTACACAAAAAAATGCCAAATGAATGTGTGCGCTGCAGCAGGGCAAAAGGGTGATGGCTCAGCGTATAACTTTGCTCATCAGAGCAAAACACTGATATTCTGCCACAACCCCGAGGAACGACAGAGCAACAACAAGCAAAAAATGACAAGAAAATAGTTAATTATGTTTAAACATACTGTCATGAGTTTGGGTGTCTGTGCGTGGATTTAGGTGTGATAAGCATGGTTCATTTAGAATTGGCACGTATAAATTAATTTAAAAAAAATATTTCTTGAATTCTTATTTCAAAAGTGACAATCACGGTTTGTTGACAACGTTTTGATGTTTAACTGGTGCAAAAATTATAGACCTCGATCAATGCGTTTAATAGTTATCGACAATGGAACTTGAAAAAAGGAAAGTAATTGTGGACAAATACTTGGAAAATCCATCATGGTCTGGGTCGAAGATAGCTAAAGCACAAATTTTCCACAAAAGTACTGTTTGTAGAATTATAAAACTATACAAAGAGACCCTGTCTTGTCGCAGAAAGACCCAGGTCAATCGTAAATCTGGTACCAGGGATAGAGAACTTAAAAAGAAAGTGTTGAGAGCTGTTGAACAAAATCCAGGGCTGTCCGATTACAATCTGTCCCGTAAATTAAAAAAAAGTCACAGTACTGTGAGACGGATTCGCCTTCGACCTGGTTAAGAGCTATAAAGCTATTAAGAAGCTAAATCGCACCATGAAGCAGAACCTTCAAGTTAAAAAACGAGCTCGCTTGTTGTATGACAAAGTTTTAACAAAATTCAAAGGGTGCTTCTTGATGGACGACGAAACCTATGTTAAACTCGATTTTAAGCAACTGCCCGGTTCAAAGTATTACTTGGCTGATGCTAGAGGAAATGTTGAAGAAAAATATAAGTTCGTTAAATTGGAAAAAATCGCAAAAAAATACATGATATGGCAAGGGATCTGTAGTTATGGCTTAAATACCAACATTTTCGTTACGTCTTCTACAATGACGTCAGATGTTTACATGAAAGAGTGCCTGCAGAAACGAGTTTTACCTTTCATTCGAAACCACCGTCTTCCTGTGAAGTTTTGGCCAGATTTAGCAAGCTGCCATTACTCAAAAAAGGTACTACAGTGGTATGAAACCAATCAGGTCGATTACGTGCCCCGTGACATGAATCCTTCAAATTGTCCACAGTTTCGACCAATTGAGAACTATTAAGGCAATTATGAAAGGGAAACTCAAAAAGAGTGGCAAAATGGTCATAGATGTAAATTCGTTGCGATCTACATGGAATCTTCAAGCCAAAAAAGTAGATAAAAGCACTGTGCAGAAGATGATGGGATCTATTACGAAAAAAGTTCGGAATTACATACATGGTTTTGACAACTGAATATTTTTAGTGTAAAATGTAAAATAATAATACATAGTTTTCAATTTATAATTCTAACTTTTTTTTTAAATTAATTATTTTAAATTTTATGACCTTGGTAATATGTACCAATTCTAATTGAACTATGCTTTATATGTATCAGTGTGCATGCGTATGTGTGTGTTTTTTGCAAAACGTGTGAGTATATACCTACATAATTATGTCTGGCGAATGTGATAAGTAGCCTGCCTATGCCTTTGAAGCTAGCGGACGTAGATTCGAAAACCTTTAAGGAAAGGGTCCAATTAAAAAAGGATGTAGGTAAGTCTCCTGAACATCAAGTGAAAAGGGTTTAAGTCTAGTCCACTTCGGTTATGTATACTTATAACCTTTTGTAAAACAAGTTACGTCGACTTATACCCTTTTTCATTAGATCCCCAGAATTATCAACACTCATTTTCTTATAAGTCTATCTCATAAGACTAACAATGGACATATACGCGTTGACCACGGCCATGAGTTGTCCATTTTGCGCAAATACGTGTAGGTATTTTCAGTAGCTTAGGGGCGAGTATTTATGACTTCAACTGCACAGACTTTAGGTATTTTTTAACATTACTATTTTAAGTTTTCGAGAATTGACCTAGGGGTTCTTTTAACTAGAGTTTTTTTTTAGATTAATTTTCGTCTTTTGCATCAACTTTTGTAAAACACACAATGCCTGCTGTACCTTCTGAGTCCATTTACAGATTTTCTTTATTTCCTTAAAAAAGATACAAATCAGGGTAAAAAATCAGTAAAATCTATTCATCGCATACACTCAGAAGCGATGAAACGGGTCACTTTCTATGGTGATTCAATAGAAAGTGACCCGTTTTCATTGCTCTTGACTATGTTTCAAACTACGCAACGGGTTTTGATGCGGATTTCACCATACGTATAATATTTTTTGGTTTATGTACGGGTCTGGGATATAATCAACAAACATTATTTAACACAATCACATTTATTCCATAACCAAAACAACAATTAAATTAGACATTAAAACTAAATAAATTACAAAGCAATAATGCCCGAGCGAAGCGAGCCTACGACGCGTATTTATTACCAACGTGGTGTCGTACCCCCCACTTGTAATTGGCATTCTTGTCCGTTTTCACAAAAGTATGGACTGGCCCGGTCACGCCGCGGGTCCCATGGTCACGACTTTCGTGGTCATGGTCATAGTTGTAGTCGTCGTGGCCACGCTTCGGCCTTTGGTTCTCCGATTCGTCAGACTCTTGTACTGGGACTGAAAAGATCACGATTAGATCGGATATAAACACAAAAAATGTGAGATGGGTATTGATAACACGTATCAATCGAAAGTTTCTTAT
Source organism: Acleris sparsana (assembly GCA_923062465.1). Classification (NCBI taxonomy): domain Eukaryota; kingdom Metazoa; phylum Arthropoda; class Insecta; order Lepidoptera; family Tortricidae; genus Acleris; species Acleris sparsana. The sequence continues at coordinate 5,212,710 of OV281288.1, forward strand.
GTTTGTAGGTTTCTAGTAATGAAATGGTACATTGAGATTTTGGAAGGTTGCCAAGGTTATGGTTGATAAGGCTTTCTTTATATGACTATACATAGCTCGTCTAATCTGAAATGAGGCAACGCTCCACCGAAAACTTCAAACGCTTGTTATTAGTAGTACCTACCTATCCGAATAGGAGACGATTTGCACCGGGCTGTTTATTCGATGAAAAGTATTTTATATCAAATTTAATATATGGCGAATACGTAGGCCGAAAACTCTCAGTCCAGCGCAGAATTAATTAAAAAATTGGAATTGCTGGTTTATTAGACAAATTTCATACCAATCGAAATTATGAAGCCTATAGAATATACTTTCGAACAGCTACGTGCAAATTGTGGAGAGGCACGTTATTTTGATTTAGACCAGTTATAACTTGCTTGCTGTACTTAATTTAAACTGTCAACTGTTACTAGAGAACCTTCTTGCTTAAGAATTACTCATTTGTCTGTGGAAATTGGACCGCAACTCACTTGTTTCCTGAGGCCGTGATCTTGAAAACACCCGAACTGTGATAAACAAAAGCACAATTTTATTGTATTTTCTCAACGCAATGTTTGTTCTCAGTATTGTTGGCAGTTGGCGTTTGGTTCATATGTTACAAATAGCTTTATGGACGTATCGCAACTTGTGTTGGTTAATGGACGTGAAATAGGTTTAATCTTGGCCTATCTAGAAGAGTTATGACCTATTGAGACGCAGTTAACACATAATTAAGAAGATATAAAAACAATTGAGAGTTGTGTGAAAACTTTGTAATTCGAAGTCTGAGTGGCAACTGTTAGTGTCATAACATAACATAAATTGCTATCATTATTTTGGAAACTGATAACGATTAACGACATAAAATGCTTGACTGTACCGCAGAATTCAGAAATACCGTAAACGTGTAAGGTCACATAGAATGAAAATCATAGATAATGTGTAAGCGAAATATTAAAAAGAATTTCTAGAAGGTATTTATATTTTTGACTGAATTAGATTTCTGATGTGAAACGAGGACAACTTTTCCTTATATCCTTCTTGCTAAGCTTACTGCTTTCCCTGTCCCCGATATGGCTGAGGAAACTTACTTGGTGGTCTCTGTGGCGGGAAGGGAGCGTATCTGGTGAACCTCATTGGAGCTCTCTGGACTGGGTAGAAAGGGCCCGACCACGCTTGGACCGCCGCTATCGAGCAGGCTATTAGAATCTGAAACAATAACATATAAACGTACGTATAAAAACTATCTCGGACCCTTGCTTGTTGAGCCACTTGAGCTAAATAGTGGCATCCTCAACAAAACTGGTGTAGAAGGTGTAGCCTCATCCATCAGTCTTATCGTTTTTGGGAAACTACTTAATCTGCTTTAAGTATTGATTGGAGGGGCTACCATAAGCCTGTTATCGCGGGATCCAGGCGACCCGTGGCGCCGCATATATAGTAGTGGTTTATTTTCTTTAGTTTAGATAATGAGTTAAGTTTAAATTGTGCATGGTATTATTATTCTTTGTACTTTCTATGGAACCTGTTTTCCGGAATAAAACAATCTCATTTCATTTCGTTTTCGTGGAATCGGAAATATTGAACGAATTTTAGTGATGGCAGGACCTTGTGCAGAGTCCAATATATACCACGTGTCCCAAAACTCAACGATAAGCCGGCACCAGAGGATGGAGCTGCTTATGATTAGTCGAGAAAAAATAAGGAAAAAAATATATCTTTTCCTTATTTTTTCTCGACTACTCATAAGCAGCTCCATCCTCTGGTGCCGGCTTATCGTTGAGTTTTGGGACACGTTGTATATAGGAACTATCAGACTTTAAAAAAAATCATAGAAAAAATTACGTAGGGGCTAGGGCAATAATGAGATTTCTACACACGTCTACGTTTAGCCCATTTGTTTATTGTGTACTAGTAATTGTAAGGATTTTATTATAAGTGAGATGAAACATTAGAACGTATTGCCTAAACAGGATTTGAATCCTTAGCTAACTAGGCAGGTTGCATCACCACTGCACTATTCCATAGAGTCAGTAACCGTGAGGTTAGATTCGTTAATTTGATAAGTCTTTAGCGCTAAGATATTAAATAAAGTTCCAGTTACTAGATCATATTTGTAGGGTTCAGTGAACAGTGGGTGTATTTATACACTCAAGAGCAAAAATACCGGGTCATAGTGCGTTTTTCATACAAACGAGACTATTTCGAAAACTTGGTTCCTCGCCAGGGGTGGTTTCGAGTGAGTTTTAATGGTGGACATTACGAGGTTCAATAGAGGAGGTCAAAAGTTCTTAAGATACCTAACTGATCGCACAACCAGTTAACACCACAGCGAGAGAGTTTGGGTCAGCACTTAGATTTCCTTACATTTTATTGCCATTTTAGAGGTTTTTCTGAACATGCACGATTCCGGCGTTAGCCGCAGATTCATTCAGTTGGCTATGCTAGGCACTCTGGAAATCCTGTATCGATGCTCGAGGTATCCATCATCAGATTTCACTAAAAGCATTCCCTGGCGAGGAACCAAGGCTTCGAAATAGCCACTTTAGTATGAAAAACGCACTCTGACCCGTTATTTTTGCTCCTGAGTGTATTTAATCAGCATCATAATCACATCAGTTGAAAGACATCAATTGTTACACATGGGCTACTCTCAAAGATCTCCACGACGGTCAGTTTTATGCTACTAGCATGCATTGCCTATTTATTCCACATTATTTACCCTAACAAAAAATTACAAAATCTACTGCTTGTAAAGGTTTTGTCTGAATAAAAACAATGTATTTTTAAGTTATTCATGTCTTTGTCTCTTTCGTTTGTTTGTCCTTAAAGGTTTTAGAATCAAAGGACAACAACGGCCATAACATCGCAAATTATTTATAAATAAGCGAAATATTTTTGCTACCTATGCCAAGTGGACGGATTATGTTTCTAAAAATGTTCTAAGAGTATTATTAAATGGTTTTAATAAACACTGGGGCTAATTTTTAGGGCCCAATTACCGTATTATTAACGGATGGTCCCCTTCGCGCTACGGGTTATGTAAAGGTGTTTTTTGTCTTAGCAGCCCTTTATTGTGGGGTATCGCATCATTTAAAAGCTGTTTAACAACCTTAATGCAAATAAGTTGTACAGATCTATAATAGTAGATTGTGTCACAAGGGAGCAAAATGACATATTTACGGCGAGGGCGTACATTGAATCCTGAACGAAAGCGAAGGATTCCATAATTAAATCTCGAGCGTAGCGAGGGATTCTAAAATAGAATCCCGAGCGTAGTGAGGGATTCAAGTGTCAACGCCCAAGGTGGAAATAATTTTGCTACCGCGTCACACATACTGCTTTTCACATCACCTATGAGGAAAATAAAAGATCTTAGTGATGAAACAAATTTAATTATTTACACTCTCTAAAAGTGCTGAAGTTATCAAATTTAACAACAGGAAATTATCAAATTTACCAACAATTACTTATTAAATTTGTCAATAAAATGTCCTTGAACAGAAAAGTGCTACTTTGATCCCTCCTAGAAGGGAAGAAAAGTCCCCTTTCCGAATAGGGATGTGAAAAATATCATTAAGTATAAGTACCTAGTAAAAAGTAAGATACATGAAAACTACTTGTTAGTCCAGTTTGTAAAGAAGTTTTTTTTTATAAGGATACTGTCCATACAAAACCGCTGTAATTTTACCAATGGCAATACTTTGAAAAACGGAACCCTTGCGCTGGATTCTACACACACTTGACCAGTAAAATCAAACAATGAACTTTCTAGAGTATAACTAAAGATCGATTGCGTCAATCAACGTTTTTGTAGCTCGATATATCAGCGAATAATTTTAATTTGACAGACAATTGCGTAATAGGTACGTCCTATACAAATTGGACTTATAAGATACTTATAACCGTGTTCTAATTACAATGTTATATAAAAAGCTGCTATAGGCTCATTTCAATATGTGCTCTATAATTTATTATTTAAACAACCTGTTACTTTGAATCCGGAAGGGCAAGAGGAAATGGTGCATAAAATCCAGTAGCTATAAAAATGACTACAAAGAAGCCAAACGCCAACTTTTTGCGCTTATTAAAGTAACCTCTTTGTTCAGTTGATTTATTTCTTTACTCATTAAGTAAGAGGGTGTAATTATGATATGTGTTAACAATCAAATTACTAAGAATTACCTACACCGGTTATTGTTTTAATTGTACGTTAGTTTAGTATATGAGAATTATAATATTGCAAAACATACATATAAAGGGATTAGGGAAACCGATTTCTCACATACTAAAGTAACATACAGGTAAAGCGTGTTAGTAAAATAAGTTTATAATTCTAAGTTTTGGGAACATGTGAGGTTAATTTACGTTCTAATATAAGTACGTATCTGTCAGTTTTTAACGAATGTTACATTGTTTCCGAGGGTAGAAAGTACGCGATTTATGAACGACTCAGTACAGAGGGCGAAACACTCGGAACGTAGTCGAGGCCCTTTAATATACGATAGTCTATAAGGGTCTTCCCAGACGTATCGACGCGGAATTGGCTTGAGCTGGTAAGAAAGTTCCGTGCAGTAAGAGTGAAAAAGGCGTCGCTCGGCTCGGCTCGGCTCGATTCGGCGTTGCGAATGTCGTTTTCGCTCTTATTGCATGGTCATACAACTTTTTCTTACCGGCTCAGGCCGATTCCGCGTCGATAGGTCTGCGGAGACCCTAAATGGTACTTTCTGCCGAGGCAGAGCAGACATGGTGCTTTTTTAACTACTGCAAGGAACTAAAACTTATTATTATTATGATTTACTTACGTAATTATAATGAAATACCTAGGTCAATAATGTATTTTTTTGTATAAAAACGGCTTGTCATGAAAGTGATGCTTTCTGCCCCAAACAGGACGAAAAAAAACCCGATTCCAAGTTGTGTTGAGAAATAATTTACTTACACATTAAATTAATTATTTACATCGTAAGCTTTTACTACCTAACCTATGCAGACCTGTCTGACCTAAAACCCAATAATTGAAAGGTTCTGTATAAAAACAATTATTTGATGTTCAATTTGTCACATAATAAAATGCTAAATTCAATCTTTATGTATTATGCATGCCATGCGTGTGCGCATGAAATATGCAACAGCGTTCGTAAATCTTAGATGAGGGGTTATAATAGAAGTTATGTTAATACGTTGGTTACTTTTAGTTACATTCATGTTTATTTTAGGAAAAATGGTTACCAAGTCAGGTGTAAAGTTAGATTTCGTTATAATGCGTTTGTCTATATTTAATTTCCAGCCAGCTACCAACAACACTATTCCAACAATTAAAAAATACTCACAAAAAAGGTTTGCCTCATTTTAAATCTCAATTAGGCTTGTACGACTGTCACAGCACCAATGCCGACCCAGTAGTCGATCAATCTCTTATAAAGGAAGAAAACGATTTTGAACACTTTCTAGCGCGATTTAACGGTTGGATGCGCCCGCGCCGGGTCGGATGCTAATCGAACAATGCTCTTCCGATGTCCGCTGCCATATTACTGTTAACCTGTTAAAAAAAATGCCCTGTCGCTACCTTATTGAACGAAACGGTGTCATTTTTTTAAGTTAATATGTTCCATGTTTTACATTATTAAACAGTGAGACCCTTAACTGTCTACTAAATTTAGTCGCATTATAATTTTCAATATAATTACATTTCTTGACAGTAAATGTTATTACAGTATAATAAACAGTATTTTGATGAGTGAACAAGAACAGTGAATTATAACTGTTCCTGTTCACTTATTGATGTGCTGTTTTAAGAATTTGTTCTAAGAATTTTATTTTTGTATCCGAGGCACAACGTCACAAAGATCACAAGTATTATTATATTTTTCATCCTATAATATATGTAACTATATATGTTGATGATATGCTATCCAGCCGATATCGACCAAGGTGACTGTCATGACGTAATAAATATTTTTTCATTTTTTTATTGGATTTCTTAATTACAATCACTAGCATAGTTAGCTAACTTTTAAAGTCTACATACCTAAGCAACATTTTGAACTCTAGATAAGTAAAATAAACTAAAGCGCTAGTTAAGTAGTGCCCTGAAGTGAACAATATAATAAATAAGTTATATGAAACTAAGAAAGCTCACTGTGCAGACCTCTGTTTCAAACCACAAGCGTCTTGCCTCTACCGTGCATGTACATAAAGCAGATTACTTCTTTTATCCGAGAACATCCTCATTTTTTTGTTACACATGCTCAAGTTTTTAAAAGATCAACTCGACATAAGAACAAATTGTACCTACCTCTTGCAAAATCAAGTATTTAAAAAAAAAAAACATTTCATATGGCAATCAAAATTTATAATGAAATACCAAATTATATACAGGAATGCCCCCCAACTCAATTTAACAAATGAATAACAAAAATCAAAATCAAATCTTGAGAAATAATTAATACCTTAACCCAATAAATAAACTAACATTTGGGTTCCAATACCACTTTGATGGTCACAGCCCTGAAGAAATGAAGAATGTATTTAATATTACATATACGTGGCAGTCTTGTTATTAAGGTGTATGATAATTCGTTTGTTTGAATGACTAATATTATTATAGTGAATATATAGTGTTTTCAATATTGCATGCCTAAAATAGGTAGAACATAAGCACATCCTGTAACACTAAGAACTGTCAGTACCTATTGTGTTCTTGCAATAAACACCTTTGTCTTTGTCTTTGTCTTCGTGCATTAAGATTTGTTTTATTTATTTCATAACTGTTAAATTAGTTTCACGCACAGTTTCAAATTGTCCGGAGTTTGTGCGTGGGATAATGATCGACACAAAATTAGAGAAACATGAACTGACCACAATTGCAATCAAATTACCACAAATTTACCACGCGTAAACCCATATTGCACGTAGAAAACGTAACGAATTATAATTTGTTATTAGAAATCTCCTGGAAAGCTTATTCAAATTAAATATATTAGAGAGAGTTTAAGAGCCCAGTTTAACACCGAATATGGCCTATTTGACCTTATCTACAGACCTTCTCTAAGGTGGTTATCCATCCTCGAGGCAAGGCGAGACGAGAATTTCAAGCTTCGCCAGTGGAAAAACGTCTTTTTGCAGCTGGCTGCATGCACGCTGGAGTTACATGTGATGTTTATAAATAAAGTCAAATTTGGGCGAGCACTCTCCACATAATTTTTGATGTACCATAATATTGCATTGTCATCGGGTTAACATAAGTCTTTGAATTATCATCCACTCCAAGAACGAAAACTGGTTCAAAATTAACTAAGCAATAATTGAACCAAACGTAACTGACTAATATAACAAGTATAATCAAAGCTGGGCATATTCCAAAGCAGGTTACGTTTTGTTGTTTGTTTATTTGTTTGCATATATTACCTAGTAATAGCAGTACTTATTGTTGGAAGCCTTTATAAGAACTGACATACTTTCTCGCCCCGTGAGTGTTCCATGTTACGCAAAGGCCTATTGTCTTGTACGTTATCGCTGATTGACGACCTCATTAGAATTAGGGCTCCTCTTACCCGACTTCTTTAGATAATACATAGTTAAACAAATCTTCTTACCCGACTTCTTTAGATAATAAATACCAGGGGACCATCTGACACAAATGGCTCTAGGTTTATGTTATGTGAATTAGACAGTGATAAAGATATTTCATTATTTACATACATAGAAAACTTCCAAGAATCAGGAACATTTTGCCGATTCCTGGAGTCGAAACCGGGATTGTGAGCTTTGTAGGCGTTCACGACGCGAGGTTGGGAGTGACTACCAACTAGGCTTACTGATGTATGCATGTTTAGAGACTAAACGTCTTTTAATTCGTTTTATTGGTTAAAACCATATATAGAGCCGCAAGAGGCTATATAATTTCTACGTAATTTCTTTCTCGTGACTAGTTAAGTGGTCACTATGATGTAGCCCGTGATTGCACGATGGTAGTGTTGACCTTTTCTCCTTTTCTCAACGCGAAAGTCAAAGTATAAACACTTGACAAGTTCATTTGCTTCTAGTTTTAATGTAAATATTTTAACGTTATTTTAACGTTGTAAATATTTAAAAAAATATTTTAACCTCTAATTTACTGTCAAGTGAATGAGCTAATACGTATTGAGACGAGCCTCCGATTAAACTGCAAGTGTGTATTTTTCCGATAATTATGTATTACTAGAGGACGCCCGCGACTTCGTACGCGTAGAACCCCTTAGGGGGTGAATTTTGAAAAATCCTTTTTTAGTGCTCACTTACATAATAAAAGGAACCCCTGTACCAAATTTCAAGTTTCTAGGTACAGTAGTTTCGGCTGTGCGTTGATATCTAAGTCAGTGAGTCAGGTTTGCCTTTTATAATATAGATTTACGACAAGCGTGAATAGTGAAGCAGTGGGAAGAATAAATACTACGCAAGGAAGACCTATGACTTTGCAACTACGTAGTACTTATTCTGTAATCGGATCGATATTAATGGTCCTTCCTCAGTAGGTTTCTAGAGGATAATCTAATAATAAAGAGTCTATTTAGCCAAGTCTCGAATACCAATAGATTTACCAAACTTCGAATAATACACATAGAAGCCAAAAATGGGCGTAATTTTGTCGTATGAAACGCGCAAGTAAAGTCATACTTAGACCCTAGAGCTCGTAACTAACGTATAACACTGGTGTACTGAATTTCATGGTTAGTGTTAGGATACGGTTATTCAAGAACAATTCTTAGGAACGAACTATAGCAGCCATTTTCTCTTACTTTTCAGCATTAAGGAAGCATCGGAGAAGATGTCAGCAGTTCAGATGTTACTAATAGCTCCACGCTTCTTTAACATCAAAACTTGTAATTTTATAAGTTTTTCAACACACTTGCTCAAAACGACCTTTTTATTCCTCCGATTTTTGGCTCATAAACCTAGATATTAAACACGCGTGCTTTTTCAGTATATTACGCACAAGTGCCTTTAGTTTATTAACCCAAACAATTTACATTTGTAGCCTAGTACCAAGTTGTAAGTACGAAGATGAAGCGATATAATTTAGTCGGGTTATACCTTTTTTTTTTCTTAGCAACAAACAGTTTTTATGCGGCAAATAACATTATCTACATATTTATTTCAATAAATTGGTGAAATCAGCTTTATTACTAAAAATAACTCAATTTCATTAAAATCATTTAAATTTTTCTGTAATTTGTATTTTAAACATGAATTATTACATTTTAAATTTGGCCGTTGGCCGATCTCGTTCGCGCCTTAGCCTAGCGCGCGCATCGGTATCGCGGCAAGAAAAAAAAACAACGCGCCAGCCGCCATTTTTCGTAAATAATTGACGGCTGTGACGAAGATAGTTTGGATTAATTATTGTGAAGTTTAATATTAACGAAAATGTCTTCTTTAAGTAAAGAAAATGAAGAAATTGTAATTTTACCAACTGTTTTAATAATTAATTAAAATTTGACTAAACGATGTCTTGTTTTTTTTTCGCAAGTGTGTTGAAAAACGTCGTATGTAACACGTGTGCCTGTGACCATAATATACGCGGCTTTCTTGTGGCGCACTCGCTTTCGCTCGTGCGCACACAATAGCGCCTTGTATACAATGGTCAACTTAGCACACTTGTATCATAATGTACTATTATAATGTTTAAACCCTGACATAATCAATTGGAAACGACCAAAAAAAATAACTCACGGTTTTTACACTCTGAATCGAGAGAATAGGTAATTTAATTAATTCAATAATTTTGTATTTGACCCAGTAGTTTTGTTTAAATATCTTTATTTATTTAGCAGACATTTTATGGACGACGCTATTATTTTAAATTTGGGTTGGCATTTTCTAATAAATTACAACAATTAAATTATATCGAATGATAAAAAAATATTGTAATAGTGTGTTAAAACATACTATTTCAAGCGGTTTTCGCCTAACCCGTAAGATACACCTAGAAGAGCTTCAAACCGAAAACGAAAGTCAAACATTCTTGTGTTCCGGTGTCGGCATATTCGCAATTGCAGTCTAAGGATTGCAGTCTTAAGATTATAGAGATGAGAAAGCAAATGTCTATAGGTCTTAGGTTCCACCTACAACGAAAAAGGCTGTGTGGTTGTTGACCTTCTCCTTGCCATAAAAATGGGCATTGTTTTCGGGACTTCCCAACTGAAACCACAAAGCAATTTGTTTCCGATGTAACTTGGAACGATGATGCTCGCTCCAGCGATGACAACAATTACGTAGCATTACGTAAAGTCATCGAGCGATCATTACGCGGATTCTGCACCGATTAGTCTTTTGTTTTCTCCCCGACTCGGCCCGTAACCCGAAACGCTCCATTTGCTGCTATTACGTCCGTTTTAATTAACTGTTATGAAAGGCACGCAATGGATAATTAAGAGGTGGAATCCTGCTGATTAGGTGCGCAAGCGCAAGTTTGTAGATAAGAATGATATAGGTGTTACTAAAGGAATGATGAAGGAATGTTGGTAAACAAACTAGTGCTAAGCAGGTAGTTGCAATAGAACTTAGAACACAGGGCTGATTTTTAAATCTCTAGATAGGTATTACGTTTAGGTTTTAGTGTTAGTTTGGGTTCTGAAGAAGGTAGTTTACACCACCTGCCATGTATCTTTGTCTTTCATGATTTCTCTGTCCAAGGTTGTCTGGAAGAGATCGCTATTTAGCGGTAAGACCGCCTGTTGTATACCTATAGTTTAAAATGTACTGTTCCGTGTTTTTTGTTTTTTGGTGTTCAATAAAGAGTATTTGTATTGTATTGTATTGTACGTCCTAGTGTCCGCCCCAAAAAGGCGGCAAATTCAAAATATCTCTAGCAGGGGCCCTAACATGGCTGCGTTTATCGCGTGACAAAGTGTGGATAAGGAATCCGTCATACGCAATATAAGTAACACGAAATGCATTGCGACAGCTTGTTTCATAGGTGGAATTGTTGCCATATGAAGAATTTGAGAAAAACGCCTGTGTCACCACTCGCTGGACGGACTCTATTAGTCAGATTCATTTCAGCTCTGTTTGTTTCTTTTAAAATGACAAAGTACTCGACTGTGCAGCTATGTATGCTAGGTACTTATAAAGCCGACCGTACACAAATAGTGGCAATCCAAAATAGTAGCTCATGACCGAAATCAAAGTACAGCCAAGTGCCAAAATATGTAGCGAAAGAATCCTCTCATAAACATGCTACGTAGTGTATATTATCGGAATAAGGTGCATTATGACATATTTTTGAAATGTTGCGTTCCCCCATATTATTACAATTGACTGTACCTAGTTTTTTACACTAGTTTGGTGACCCCTGGGTATTCAAAAGTTAATAAAGGTATCTTACTTAAGAGAGAGGCCCTAGATAGACGCAAACGCCCTAGATAGATGTAAGAGATTTTCGAAAACTGGCAAAATTTATGGAATTGACCTATAAGCGCTCGATACGACCGTCCAACAACTTAAATTAAGTTATGGTAATTATGTCAATCCATTACATTTTCGACAGCGATAACGTTCGCAGAATGCATCATGTCTAGGGCTACTAAGGTGTTATTCTGTAAAAACGAGTCCAGTCGAACGGTCAATCCTGAGTGAACCCATACGAGCGAGTTTTATGCTACCTAATTGAGAATGCCCGCCCTTAAATGTTGTTTTGCACGCTCTGACGGGCTCTTTATTCCGTGACGAGAAGATCGGTACCTAATTAATTAAGATTAAGATTTCCATTTAAAGAGAAAAAGTGCGAAGGAACTCGAGGGGAAAACCAAAAGTAGGTAAGTATTATGCAAATGAAACTAATCAGTCTTTTTCTGCAGAAAATTGTGCAACTTTTCTGTAAAGTGCGAACTCCCGCAGCGCGTGTAATTAAACCATTGCAAAGTATTTTTTATTTTCAATTTTGTTGAAATGGTATTGCGAAAATGAAAATTAAATTAAGAGTATAGAATATTCTTTTCGTAAATTATTATGGCATGGCAAGATATTTATTGGATTGTGAAAAAAAAAAAATGAAGTAGAAGTAGAAAAATCCATACATACATACATACATATATATACATACATTAAATCACGACTATTTCCCAGAGGGGTAGGCAGATACCACTTCTTTCCACGCTACAATCCTGACAAGTCATCCTGATAAAAACAAATACATAGACAGATTTGTACACGGAGCATTGCTAGCAAATAGAAATCTTATTAGACTTACTAATACTCGTAAAGGAATCGCATGTAAGTACTTTTTTATATAAAATGTATTTAAAAATAAGTATTTTTTTAAACTTTTGGTACGGAAAACGATTTAAGTATACTTGTCAAAATCAGTTAAAACATAATTACCCAACTGTGAAACGAGTGTAATAGTAGGTAAAGCTAATTTTCCTATGCAAATACACAGAGGAAGTACGTTAGATACAGAAGTAAAAATAATACCTATATTCATTGCTCGCTCGTTGATAAAATTAGACGCTAGCTTAGGCAAAATAGTTCTTCATATTCTGATTATTGGTACATAAACCTATACTCGAGCGATGAATGAGCGGGATCTTAACCCGTGCTCAATGTTTCGCGGCACCTAATGGCCGTTCTTGTGGTTTCTATAAAAGAACATTCCGTTACCATTCACCACCACCCATTGTCAACAACTCAAGATGTCACAACGTCCGGACGCTACGGTACTGGCCATTTAGAATTTGAATATAGAAGCCTAATTAAAAAATACAATTAAAAAATTGCAAAATTTCGTTTAGGATTTTAAAGTTGTGAAGTGATGTGGAGTTCAGTGACTTGAGAAATTTAATCAAGTGTTGTATTTAAAATATAAAGTGTTTTCTTATTTGAGTTAAAGCGTGATAAGTTATGTTGTTGTAGAATTTGTGATAAATGCCATTGAATCTTGCAAATTGTCGTTAGACTTTTATTACACTTTCATTTAAACAAAACGAGGGTAGTGCATTATAATTTGTTGTCGCAGTTAGCTTTTTACCAAATTTTGATATTTTAATTCAACGATAACTGACAGTTTTAATGGAATTTTGGTCAAGGCACCAAAACTAAAAAAACATTTTTCTAACACCGTGAACGCAGTCTGCAATCGACCTATATTAGGGTCACTTTTTTGTGAAACAAACTGGGCAAGGACGAATCTTTAGTTTTAGTTCATTTACATAGACGAAATGATTAGTGTTTGTATTGTGTTGTGTTTTTGTCATGTAAATGTTTGCAAACATATGAACCTGTTCTTTGTAAGAATGTAGCTATTGTAAATTAAATATTTATTTACAACAGCTAGTCAAATCACGTATTTACTGGATAGCTCGCGTTTTTGTTTTGATTAGTGTGTTACGATCTTATTCCTAACTGGTTTTCTTTAGCTTTCCAATGTTTAGATTTGATAGATATCAGAAACATCAGACATAATTCTGCGTTAGATCTCGATTCACGGCCACGAGGACACAGAGAGGCTTTGTTTATTTTGTTCTACTTATCATTCTTACATAATTTTTATTTGTCATCACAGAAATGGCTTTGGTGTCTCCTGGCGATGCTGGCAGGTCCAGCCTGGAAGCCCACGGGCAGTGTCAACGTTCGATCCCCTCCCAAAAATCCCACCACCATCGAGGCGCAGGCAAAATTCTTTCAGTAAGTACCTTTCAGGAATCGATGAAAACGGTAGCAGAATCAACACATACATTCGAGTTCATAAATATATGTACACTTTACTTTAGTACCTTGTCACATTAATCGCTGTGTAAATTCATATACGGCAGTTTTAACATTACATTAAATAGACAAGGTACTAAAGTGTACACATATTTATAAACTCGACTGTACTGGCTGTACATTTTTTTCTTATATCGACTCCTAACGGAAAGAAAACAGGAGTAGCGAGAGACTAATTACTACGCGTACAAAGTCACGGATGACCTCTAGTGTTAAATAATGATTCCAGTAGCTTAGAAAACTTACTCTTTTTTGTCTGAATACCTGACTTACTGAACGTTATCGTGACAGATTGGTCACGCTGACAGGGTACGATTTACAAGAAAGTACAAGTAAATATCGTGCACGAGAATTGCCATTGGAACGAAATAAGAGTTGTTTTTTTCTTGTTAACTTTTAAGACGATAATCGATTGTACTTTGTCGACATGGGCAAAGAACTAGAGTTGCAAGTTCGACTCCGAAAATTACGTCTAGATTCATACATGAGGTACTTCAAACATGAAAGGAAGCTCATAAGCTTCGACTGTTCCTAAAACACTTCCCTGTAACAATAGGAATCTAAACGTAAAAGAACATACCATTGAACAAAAAACTTTGCTTTATAGGGATTTTTTCTCAGTACAGTTAAGTCCGTACAACATTGAGTTCGGTCATGTGTGCGAAGACCCCAACACTTGGGAGCAGCGCTACGAGAAGAAAGACTTTAAGAACCACAGGGACATGGGCAAAGTAACTAGAACTTTAATATCGATATCAATTAGTAGAGGAACGAGTTACAACATACGAATAATGATAAAGATAAAGATGAAGATAAATTTGAACGTAACAATGAAAACCATGCAGCTGACGATGAAGTTTTAAGTTTATATAAGGTTTCCTTGATTTCTGATTACTATTTGCAAAGGGCATTTAAAACGGATCGTATTCAATATACGTGTTGCAATTATCCATAAAGCTATATTAAAAATAGTAACCCCATACCTTACACTCACTCTGAGCCTATATTAAAAAATATATTTTCTAATTCAAATTCAAGTTTAACTCGTTCCTGTACTAAACATCTTTGTCTGTCCATCTAATCTGTCTCGCTTCGCAGCCTTTTCTCCTGCTGTCTCTAACATCTCTCTTGTCTGTTCTCTCTCTCGCTTGGCTTGCTTGGCTGAAGGTATAGGCACCTGCCGACTCATGAGGATTACGACCAGGGACACCGGCAGGGTAGCGAACGTCACTTCACTGAGCGGCATGAGCGGTCCCGACCATCTGATGGGCTGTTCTCTGCTAAAGTATGCTTTGCTTCTAATTAAGATAAAAAAGAAGACAAACTAGAGTGTTTTTGGTGTTTGACTTTTATATTTTAATATTAATGAATAACGACCTAAAGATATTTGTTTCATTACGTTCGGAGTTTATTTTACTAAAATGTCAATGTAAATTTATTTCAACATTGCAATTATTGAACAGTCGTTTCAATGTTTACTAATTTAACTCTATTAAATTTCCTTTTTCACTAACTTTTTCTAGACTAATCAGACTAAAAAGTTATCTTTACAAATCAGTTACTGTTTTTAATATTTGTCTTTAAAATACAGGTGCGGTGGGGTGATAAACAGGGCGGGTATGGAGAACATTATTGGGACCTAAACCACGCTGGGCATGGCAATGATCACAGCAGTGATGAATACGACGGACACTCTGATGATGATGGTTCCTACAATCATGATCTAGACCACGCTCATGATGATCATGGCAGTCATGACACTCACGACGCATACGATGAACCCAGTGAGCAATCACCTTCTTATGGAGTAGAAGAATATGATGTAGAAAAAGCGGCTAAGTATGATGATGAAAATGGCAGATCCAAAAGGAACCCCCCGAGAGTTAAATCTGAGAGAAAACTTATAATACAGGAAGAAATGTACGAAGAACCGCAGAAAGTAAAACCTCAGAAGTTTAGTAGAAAGATTAAGGAGCGTTTACAAACAGCTCCAACTCAACAGGTAGAGAAAATAACAGACGAAAAGCCTGACTCACCTCAGCAACAGCTTAAACGGAAGCGGCAACAGAGACGACCGCAACATGTACAAGATAATGTAAATATTAAAGAAGAAGCAAATCCTGAGATAAGCGCAGGTGTCTCTGAACAACGTGACGAAAACCAACCTAAAGAAAAAAACATACGACAAGAGCAACAACCACAGTATTATACAGAAAGGCAACCAGAGAAACAGTTTGTTCCATATGAACACGGTGCCGGCGTGAGGCAGCATCATAAATCTGAGCTTAGTGCTGCCGCATCAGTTCCAAGACTTTTCTTAGAACCCACCACAGGACATGTGGTAGACAGAGCTACAGGACAAGCCTATGTGTTACAACCGATAGCTGTCAATAATTACAATTAGTTTCATAAATTAAATAAGTTTTGTTAGGTATTTATTTTGTTAATAAAAGTATCATTAAATTACATCGTTTTATGTAAAACCACCTAATAGAATTAGAAAATTGCGATAAACGTGGACTTGTACATCCTTATTAGGAGGAAGTTAGTTTTCAATCTAGTTAAACCTGTATATGGGAAACATGGGTAAATTCAAATAGGACAAAATTCCGACACGGTGTTTCACAGTGCTGTAACAGACCAACTAGTTTCTTGCAAGATAGTAATTATCTAAACTCTGTGTTTGACTCTACGTCGAGTTGAAATAGGGGTACCTGGCAATGCACTTGGCGTTTTGTAAGCGGTTCCATGAAACGATTTCTCCTAATTGGAGGCCAGATGTGGTTGGGAATATTGCTAACTGGGTTCAACTAATCTAGAATTTATCTTACGACGGACAGCTGATATTTGAACTTCCTAGGTTTCAACTATCAGTTACGAATATAGATTTACAATTTCTTAATAAGTTCCTTGTAAATAATAAGAAGTTCCCGAACTGTTGGGATTGAGTTTGAATCGCGTATCTCGCTCAATTTCTCCTGCCAACACAATGTTTCATACAAGAGTCCTGTTTGGTTCACACGGCGTCGCAAAATCAGCTGGACTTTTGTATGCACAAAATTACGCGACCGTAAAAACGCGATCTCAACTCAAAACATTACGCCCGTTTAGCTTCATCCTTAAATAGCAAAATGTATAAAGAAATTCTAATGATTATGTAAGAATACAAAAATAATCTTTATCAAATCTGTAGTAGGTAATTGCAACACTATCTACCTACATCATTATTTTTATAACAATGACTAAGGGTCATCTCCTGCGTTTTCCCACGTAGGGTCCTGCTTTGCAGCTCAAACAGGTTAGAAGAACAAAGGGGTAAGATTTCTTCATTTATCCATCTTTAATTGTTTGCTATTAGAATACCCCTTTCATCATGCGGGTAAGGTATCTCCGGTCAAATCAGCAACCGTTACTTTTCATAAAAGCAATCTTAGATACCGTGTCTTTGATTTGTATTATAAAGAACTTATGTGAATGTAGATATGATACTCGATAAAATTCGCCTTAGGTTTCGATAGGTATCCACAACAAGTGAAAGGTGCGTCTGCGTCTTGTGTAACTTCAGTCCAATTCACTCTTCATTTTGCAGTTTGTATGTGCTTTTAATTGCTGGTTTTATCAATTATTTCCTTATTGTTTTTCGTTTCTCCGATATCATTGTCGTCGTTATTTTTTATCAATGTCTTACCTATCTATATTTAAAATATTTCATGTGTTCAACTGAATTCAAAGTTCAGCACTAAGTAATAAGAACACTTATTTTTTTGATGTTGTTTTTGTAATTACTAAGGTTAAAAACTTGTAAAACGTTCCCATATTTCTCAACTCCCTCAAAAATGAAATCATAAAATAAGATAAAGATATTCTTTACGGGCTAGATAAGCATATATTCCAATTGCTTTATTAACATTATCTTACGCCTTAAATGTAGTTGTGCATACTTTGCTACTCTTTCACTACTACTTTCACCAAGCAGATGCCTTCACGTAGCTCTACAAAGCTTACCGGACACAACAAGACCGAAACGCAATGCGAAACTCTTACCTTTTATTATGCCTATGCCTTTTACATCTTTTAAACCTTCAATAAAAGAGCGAAGAATGAAATTTAAAATTACGTTTTTAAAAAATATCTTACAGGCTTTAGAACCTGGCTGTTTAAAAACGCAAACAGCAGCCTTTTGCAGGATACTTATAAGGTAAATAGGGGCCGACCTTTTGTTTCCGCCATTGTTATTTTTATATCTCATATAAACGAATACACTATTCAAATAAACTATTGCAAAAACGTTTGCGCAATAAAATAAATATGTACCTACACATAACTCGCTTTTTCAAACTTTTCGCTGTAGCAAACTTAAACTAAATTGCGATATTAATTCAAAACCAACATCACAGGTACACCTGTCACCAAGTGGGGAGATGACAAAAGAACCCAACGGAGCACAAAACTGGGGTCCATAAAGATGCAAATTCGGCACGCGACGTAAGAAAAAAAGGTATAGAGGTAGAGATGCCCCATTATTCCTCATACTTTCATCAGGTCATTGAAGTTGAGCGTGAATCTGTAAATTCAACAACAACAAATTATTAAACAGTGATAAGCAGCGACAGGGTATTAGATTTCAGAGGGAAAAAATGCCGCAGTTTCTACAGATGCATTTTATTGTGCACAGATTCATAGTTACTTAGTTGGTTATTAGTAATTCATTGATCAGGGGGGCTGCGACATATTATGCGATTTTCGAAAATCGACTGAATGTACAGGATTGACGTAATCCTGATGACAGATCGCTCGACCGCGTATGTGAACTCTATACATTTCGAGTCGACAGAAAACAGAAACGGTAGCAGCATTTGCATCTTGGATTTACTAAAAACAAACAAGTGACTGCGAATCAGTTCGTGATTATTCTTAAGCTTATAATGTAATAAAATTTACCATTGGAATATTTTCCTGACTTAATACCTTAATTCTACAAAAAAATGAAAAAGTCTACCTACGTTGTCTTCTAAACATGAACATAGCGAGCCTCTACATATTCAAATAAAGTTCGTCCAAGAACATTTCTAGACGCATATTTTTCAAATAATACCGTCATCTTCCGCTTAAACGGGTTACAATCAACCACGAGCCTCAAGAATTCGCAATCGTCCGTTACATCTATACCATTCGCGATTCCCACCAAACCAAATCCTATAGCAACCAGTGTCCTCACGTTTCGCAATGGCCATAAGGGTCACCCTTTACTAGTTAGGAACTTGTTTGACCGGTTTGAACGTGGGAACATGTCCAGAACCGTAGACCCTTAGGGTTGCGATACACTTGTTGTGAAGGGTGAGGAGTACAATGACAGTGTCCTGTGACGGGTGAGATAGGGACCTTACGGATGGCAGGACGATTTTGGTTAAGAAAGTTTGGAAGTTATTGGTGTGGTTTTGGTTTTTGATTATTTTTGTTTATGGATGCTATGTAAATAGGTAGGTGATTGCTTAGTTATAATACAAATATTTTATCGATTTAATAACCGGGTATAAGGCTAGTATAGTCTTAAGTGTTAAGAAACATCATGTGACTTTAGTTAAAAATAAGTCTGGCATAAATATCTTAAGTACTTACTTACCACAATATTATTTGATTATAAGAATTGAAGTTGAAGTCTTTATTTAATTTTATACCTACTAATGGCGGACTGTTTAAAGGTATTCTCTACCAGTCAACCACATGGTAATCAACTTATCAGAGCAAAGCAGCATAGGTACATTTAAAAAAACTTAAAATCGTTTAATTTTAGTGTCTTTGGTTCGTTAATTTAAAGAAACGGTAGTA
Organism: Acleris sparsana; assembly: GCA_923062465.1. Lineage (NCBI taxonomy): Eukaryota > Metazoa > Arthropoda > Insecta > Lepidoptera > Tortricidae > Acleris > Acleris sparsana. Next base: position 5,232,306 of record OV281288.1, read on the forward strand.
AAAGAACGTATAAGAAACGGTAGTTATTAAAATACTTGCATTTGTGTATGTTTTGAATAAAAAATAATCAATCTAAAACTATGTACGGACCGAAGGTAACAACAATAAATACCATCCAGTTTTCGATTATCAATACAAAGCTACTCAAGACGAAGCATTCTCCAAGCTTGCCAACACTGTGTCCCCTCAATTTTATTGCATGCAAATAAAGGGTCATTTACTGTCCTTTCTCACGAGGAAGTGGTCAAACCTGTTTTTGGACTCACCCTTTTCGCAACTGACAATGGAAGGACAATGGTGTCTTCGGAGACTTCCTGGTCCTTTGTCCAAACAAGTCTGACCAGTTTGAGGTCATGGGAAACTTCTTGGTTTTGATTTTCGATTGTTTTGCTTGGTTTTGTCCGCTATTTGGCGAAGAAGTTGTTTATTATGACTTGTGAACTGCTTGATGTGATAAAACTAGGGCGGTTAGCACTACACGTGCCTTTTCGCAATCGTTTGTAACATTAAACTTACTAAAGGTTGTTTTTTGATCAGTAGTAACCTGGACAGAGCCCTAGACTAGACATAATGCATTCGGCGTTCGATAGCGTTATCTTAAATGTACGTGACGTTTACGTTAGCGTTAACGTTTCGATGGCGTTAACCAATTTCTCTAGCCTAACATTTCTAGGGCCTCAGTGCGGCTAGAAGTTGCTTACCTAATGCTAACTGACACTGACAAAATTGGCAAAAGGTACGGAATTGAAATTGGGAATTGACGTAGGCGCTCGACGCGACCGTCTGACAAGTAGGTAATGTCTAACCTATAGGTACATTTTCGATAACGATAACGATCTATTTAACAATGCATATTTTCTTCTGGTACGATAAAATCGAGAATCGAATCAAATCAATCAATCAAGAAAATCGGCCACCATTTTAACTATATGATAATGAATGATAACTTACTGCTGTGTGTTTTTTCAGTGTCAGCAATTCATATACCTACATAAGTATTATTAGAAATTAGAAATTCTCTCTTAAATCTTATATTGTAAATGCAAGAGTTTGTGTGTGTGTGTGTGTGTGTGTGTGGCTGTGGCATTATTATACGAACTTATCGACAAACTAGCTTTTATTGCGTTATGGCTAGGTACAGTCAGCGTCATATAGTTGGTAGCATCCAAAGTAGCCAAATAGTTCGTTACACGCCCTTGTTACTACGGTAATAATGACGTGTAACGAACTATTTGGCTACTTTGGATGCTACCAACTATATGACGCTGACTGTACCTACTTATCACCGTACTTCAAGAACAACGCTGTCCTAAAAGAAAGTAGATCCCTTGGAAGCAAATAAGGCCATTGACTGGTTGCTTTCACTGTAGGTAGTTCCTCACGGACCCAATAAATATTAAAGCTATCGACTCAGGCACTATTTACGGAAGTAGGGACCTTGTTTACTGGTAAACAATAATGTTGCGTAGGAAGCGAAAGGGCCCATGATCTAGATAGGTAAATTAACAACTTTCGCTGCGAAGCAATACAGAGTTTTTAGGGAACGTGCTACGTACACTGTTTCATCTGGAATTATCTCTGTTACAGTCGTATTTCGTAATTTCAATCACTTACTATGCTCACTGACGATTTAAAAATAGGCGATTATTTATTTAAATTCCTGAACGGCGTCCCTGGGTTTGTACTAACCACGTTCTAATGTAGTAGGTATTTGTGTATAGGTGAAAATAAGGGCCATGTTAGATGTTCGATGAAACAGACAGTAGACAGGTATAGTCGAGTTCATAAGTATGTATACTCTTTAGTACCGTGTCACTTTAATCCCGTGTGGTTGCCGGGTTAGAATAGTGCCACTCCATGTCTTCCCGTGGATGTCGTAAGAGCGACTAATGCCCGGTTCCAATATTGAAGAGACGAATCGTTTTCGTTAGGCGCCGTAGCGTTAAGAAATTTGCTACGTACAAAATGTGTCATTTTTTTTTCGTTTCTTTAATAATGGAACCGGGCATAAAGGAATAAACGCTTGTAGTACTGTTAGGCGATGGGTTTGGACCCTGTCACACAATACACTAAACATGTTAGCCTAATTGTGCAAAATTTGTTTACGGAATTATCAACAAATTCTTAGAGTTGTTATGGGAATGATGGCATGAGTTTACTTTAATTGATGTGACAATTGGGATCGTTCATATTTTGCATTATTACGTTTTTGAAATATTTATCTATTTCGGATATTTCGACAAAAGTATATTGAACTATTGTTTGACTTTCGTTTTCGGCTTGAAGCCCTCCTAGGTGTATCTTACGGGTTAGGCGAAAACCGCTTGAAATAGTATGTTTTAATGCACTATTACAATCACTTTTTATCATTAGATATTATTTAATTGTTGTTATATACTAGAAAATTAAATTCCAAATTATAAAAAATCGTGTCATCCATATATTTTGTCTGCTAAATAAATAAGGATATGAAAACAAAACTATTGGGTCAAATACAAAATTAAAAAAATTGGTCTCGTAAAATTACCTATTCTTTCGAATTAGAATGTAAAAACCGTGACTTATTTTTTTTGGTCTATGCCAATGTATGGCAGTTTAAACATGACATTAAATAGACGAGGTACTAAATTAAACACATAGTATTTATGAACTCGACTGTACCATACCGACGTTATTTGTTCTAAATGGGTGCCCCTTGAAATCTCGACAAACTTTTCATCGAATTTCATTTCATCGAAAACGATTCATAGAATATTTAGTATAAATATTATCTCTTGTGGTATTATGGCTTCATCGACTATTCATTATAAATTAAAACAATTATTAGAACAACGGTACATGGATTTTTAAATGCTTAAAAATACATTTCATTAACTATTCAAGAGACAGAACAACTCAATATAATGACTATTACTAAAAACTAGTTTGAATTGCAACACATTGATATGTAAACAGAAGTTTGCTATGCGACAGAGTACAAATAGGTGCGACGACGAGCGAAGCGAGGAGGAGTGTGTTAGGTGAACTGCGAGCTAACAGCGCCCGAAGCCGAGCGAGCGAAGCGAGCGTGCCGCGGCAGCGGCCGGCGAGCGTCAGAACCGATTTGTTTTATTCCAAATAATATATTGGATAATAAAGTATGAAATAAAAATCTGTCGCATAAAATATCTAGTTAATAATATTTATAAACATTAAAAATCGGTGTTTTAAAAATACATCATTTAATTGTTAGATGTAAAGAATATTCGATCAAATGAAAATAAGCGAAAAGTTGACTTTGAACTGAAATTCGATTAAACGTTTGTCGATATTTCAAGGGTAAATCGTTCTAAATAGGTACCTAATTAGAACGATATGCCACACGATGATGCGTTGAAATAGGTGCTTCGCTCAATGTTGAAATCACAGCGTTGCGACGACGCAACGCACCGACAACGCTTAATTTTGTGGCAACCTCGGCTGTCCGTCTATCTGTCTGTATCTCATGAAACGTAACAGGTACACAGTTCAAATGTTCACAGAGTGTACAATTCCATTGACGCTATAACAAAAAAGGACCCCATACATGAAACGTATTTTTAACTCGGTCTTAATTATAAGCTTGTACGGAACCCTTCGTGTGCGAGTCCGACTTGCACTTAGGCGTTTTCTTTTTTAAACGGCTTTTTAGGGTTCCGTAGCCAAATGGCAAAAAACGGAACCCTTAAAGATTCGTCATGTCTGTCGGTCCGTCTGTCCGTCCGTATGTCACAGCCACTTTATTCCGTAACTATAAGAGCTATACTATGGAAACTTTGTAAGTAGATGTATTCGGTGAACCGCATTAAAATTTTCATACAAAAATAGAAAAAAAACCGGGGGTGGGGGTTCCCCATACTTAGAACTGAAACTCAATTATTATTTTTCATCAAACCCATACGTGTGGGGTATCTATGGATAGGTCTTCAAAAATGATATTGAGGTTTCTAATATATATATTTTCTAAACTGAATAGTTTGCGCGAGAGACGCTTCCAAAGTGGAAAAATGTGTGTCACGGACGCCGTAACTTCTAAAATAAGGGAATGATAAATGTAAAAATAATATATGATGTACATTACCATGCAAACTTCCACCGAAAATTGGTTTGAACGAGATCTAATAATTAGTTTTTTTTAATACGTTATAAATCGTAAACCGCATTTTACCTTTCATTCAATCAACTCCAATATAATAAAGAATAAAGAAAAACATTTATTTAGATGTATAGTGGTACGGAACCCTACGTGCGCGAGTCCGACTCGCACTTGGCCGGTTTTAATTTTTAGTTTGTGCCCTTGGTATTGCACATGTACTTTAAGCCCAATGGAACCCTGACCCACAATAGAACTGTGTCACAGTGACGCTATGATTCAAGCAAGTCGTATGGAAGGTCAAACAGATTGTTTTATAATTCCATTGGACTGATAGTACATAGCGGGCAGTAGGTAGGTGTAGCCATTTTCTATCAAGAGAGTCATCGGCCCGTTTGCGTGACTTCGGCAAGGCGAGTCTGCCGATCATTTTAATGAAAATTTCTATGAAAAACTAACAAAATCTTGCGCTATCGTCCCGTGTCACTCTCATTTACAGCACAAGAAAAAACATACCCATCACTTCGGATTTTGTTTGATTTAATTTGAAGGGTAATCTAACAAAAACTAACGCTATAAAGCTTAATATTTCATAAATCCCTTAATCCAAAAATTGTTTTCACAAACCCGATATATTTTTGAAAGACCTATCCAAAAAAAAATACATCCACAAGTCACGTGTAGGGGAGGGACAAAAAAAAAAAATGATTTTATTTTACCGCCTTGTAGGCGTGACTAATATTTACAGTCTGTGATCTCTTAGAAAAACCTTCGGGTTTTGGGGGAAATCAAAAGGCGTCGTGTAGTTGAAAATGACAGTGCACTCGTTGTGTTTTCATTGATTTATATAGAGAAGTAATTTTTTAGTTTGTAATTTTTCGGAAATCGATTTCTGTCACTAATACGCTGGCAAATACCTTAGCGTAATTGTGCAAAATGTAGGTAGTTACAGATTTATCAACAAGTTTTTAGAGTTGTAGGTAATTCTGTAGCTCTGCCTACCCCACTCTGGGAACGAAGGCATGAGTTTTTGTATGTATGTTAGTATGTGTATTTCCATGGGGAGTCAACTTAAACAGTGTATTTCTGTAATAGCCAATCACGGGAAGTTGTTTGTAATGTACTATCAGCCCATTGGAACCTTGACCCACCATAGAACTCTGTCACAGTGACGTTATGACTGAAGTCATAACAAGTGTCAAACAAATTGTTTTATAATGTCACTGTGACACCGTTCTATGGTGGGTCAGGGTTCCAATGGGCTGATAGTACCTATACAAATATTTTTTTAGAGACGCTGAAAGTTTTAAGAAAAGAGTTGGTTGTAATTATTTTAATAAGGTTCAAGACCGAGTTATGGAAGCAGAGGGGATTTCGAAAAGTACATTAAAAAATAGAATATTATATAAATCTAGTTTCTAAGAATCCACAGTAGTGTGTGAAGGCGTGGATCTCTATTTAAAATAACTATGGAAGAATTCGAAAATGACGATTTTGTTTTATTTGTATCATAACAAAAAGTCATATTGTATCAAAATTAGAAAAAGATAAATAAGCGTAATATTATTACGGTAAGCTTTATTTTGTACTGATAGTTATTCTTTACATAACTAGGTATTTACGGTAACTTCGGAAAGTTTTGCAAGTTGATAACAGAACAGAACCGCATATCACGATAGCGTGTCATCGTCAATACCCGAAGTATGCTTCTAAAATCCGAAGGTTTTATTAGGAGCTCACGGACTGTACCTATATTTATGCCAAAGCTTTCTAGTACTAAGAGTCTCTGAGCTAGACTGCGGACGGACGGACGGACGGATATAGCGAAACTATAAGGGTCCCTAGTTTGACTACGCAACCGTAAAAACATACTTAGACCCGAGTTCACCAACCAATTTAACACATGGTTTAGTCTTAACAGTTAGTCAAAACATTTTTCAACCATAAAACCGCTAACCGTCCGTTTAATTATTGGTGAACACTGCCCTCAAATACATAGAAAACCAGCAGTATTTGCCCATGCCGGAAATCAGGCCCAGGACCAATTTATAGATAATATACCTAATTAATATAAAAACCCAAAAAAAACTGCTTTTTTTTCTTACCCACTTAATTTTTTTGGTCAACGGGTCACAAATAAAAGTAACGCCTTTATACAATCAAACGGCGCTACCGTAAATAGAAACGCAAGGAATAGGGCGGGGAAACGCTCCCTTTCGCTACCTGTGTACCCTTTTTTCGAGTACAATGGAATATGCAAAGTACGACATGACTTTACGGACCATCTTTATTTTGATGTCAGTCCAGCACAGGTCTTTCTAGTGAGTACTTCTAACATGTTAGAATTTTAAGCGTAGGGAGAAGTGATATAAAATTAAGAAAAGTGAAATAAATAATTTCTTTCTGGTGATGATTATTTAATAAATAAAAACAAACTAGATACAATATTTTAAGAGAAGGTAAGTGATTATAATTGTATTACGAATTTAAATATAGGAATAATTAATTTTGTTCGACTTATTATGATTGCAAACATTTTTATAACGATACCATATCACATAATATTATGTCATTAACTTTAATTTATCTAAAATAACTCTTCAAATCTACGCTATGAATAGATGGTACTAGCGTACTTATAATGTCAAAAAATACTCAAGTTAATAAATATTTAGAAAACGAGTACGCGATTAAATGGTTATGTAGTCGATGCTTGCTTGGTTACAATATTTTTGTATTTTCTTAGTATTTTACATTTTTTTTGTGTTTTTGTTTATGTTTATTCGGGCTCGTTCATTCTGAGACGAGCAAAGTCCTCGAACACGATGTTATCTTCCTCCTCATTGGTGTAAAGAGAGTTCTCGTAGCGGTGTCTCTCGATGCTCTGCATTTTTTTCATAGCGTTAAACCGTTGGCGTTCAACAGTGCCTGGGAATTTGAATAAAGCAATTAAGTATGTATGTATGAAGATTCTGTTTTTGATGAAAAATCAAGAGTTTACATTATGTTTATTGACATAAGTTTATTTAATGTTTGCCAGCGCTAAAGTGAGAGATACGTACCGCCGCATAATCTTACGCGTTCACCTTAAACGAAAACTCACGGTCCGCTCGGGCTTGCGTGTGTACCTAACATAATAATATCCCACCAAATGATGCGACTGACTTGTTTTGTTAATAAATTATGCGTAATTACCTTCAGCTGGATGCAACAGTTTGAAAGGCACGTCGGTAACCAGCTCGCCACCAAGCGTTCCGCAGTTCAGCTTCACGCGTACAGAATACGAGACCACGATACCGATGGCATCAGCTGGGCATTTCCCATCAGCGACTAGGGTAGAGCTGGCCAAGTTAACATCATCCTCCTTCAGATGCCCATCCAGAGCCACCCCTAACAATAGAAAATAAATGTTATCATTTTAGTAAAAATTTGAATGCATGAATTGATAACAAGAAACAGAGTAGATGATGTTTCCTGAAAAATATTTTTTCAATTAAGTTGGAAGTTGGAACTAACCGCGGATGTCCTTGTTAGTGCGCGCCAAAGGCACCAAATAGAAAGTCTTGGACAGACTGGCTCCAGGGGTGATAGGGCATCCCTCACGGCTCTCCAAAGAAGCAACATGGCGGCTGAACTGAGAGTTGATCATCGTTATCTCAACATGCTGGACAACCATGCAGCGGATGTTGCGAACTGACTTCCGGGAGTTGTTTGATATAATTACGTTTGCAGCTAGCTTCTCGCCATGGTAGTAGATCTCTCTGTCCAGAGTGACTTCCAGATTGATCTTTCCATTGCTGAAAGTAAATCCCTTGCTCACAAGAGAGCTGGGTAGACGACGCCCACGGGTAGCTGGAGCATGTTGAAGCTTTAAAGAAAACAAACTTATTAGTAAATGTTTATGTTAATCCAAGATCTATCTAGTTACCATTGCAGGGATGATTATAAGCTTACCTTCTTAATTGCAAGAGTTACTGAGCTTCGCTTATGGCACTTCTGATCTTCATTTTCGGCGACGTAAGTTCTGACGCAGTAGTCCACACCCATCGGCTTGCCTTGATCTTCTTCAGAAGGTTGCAGAGTAATCTAAGTAAACATAGATTAATTATTGTAAAACGTTTGTAATAAGTAATGAGTTGAAATCACTTTAAGTACTAAACATTAATTTACCGAGCTAGGGGCCATTTCAGGGAAGTTGAAAGTGAAAGGATAAGCGTTAGGTCCCAATTTCTTGAGCAGTTTTTCCTGGACGGATGTCAGTTCCATCTTCGCGTTGACCATAGGCACTACTTGTTCCTGCCCGATCACCATTTCCTTCGAAAACTTCACTCCCATTACTTCATCTTCCTCCCTACCGTAGCGGTAGGTAGTCACAAGCTAAAGGACAAATATACACGTTAAATCCTTTCATATTTTATTTCACTGCACTATTAACACACATATTCACTGCACTTTTGTACCTGACTGTAGATTTTTCTCCCTTTCAGGTAGTCATTATCAACAACCACCACTCCGTCGACGGGATCGCAGTAATCCATATGATCAATGAAGTCCCGTTTACCCAGGTAAACCGTAACTTTTCCATTTGGGGTAGTTTTCTTAAACACTTTAACAGCGACAACCATTTTTTTAAATGTATGAGGTTTGGATACCGGAAAAGGGTAGTATGAGATACTTCCTCCGTATGGAGTCGAAATTGTTCACTCTGTAAGGAGTTCACCAGAAATGATTTGAGGCAGGAGTTCCTTCATTTATATAGGAACATGTCAGGTTTCTTACAGAAAAGAACAACATTCTAATAGGATTTGTACTGTAGGCGTACAAATAGGATTAAAGTCTTATGACGCATACTCGCAAAGGTATCGATTGGATGTCACACCACTATTGAGTACCTGTTTCGTCAAATGAGCAAAATGTCGTAGCAGCCACAAACGTCACACTTGACGTTTTGTTTTGACAAAGACCGAAACTAGGTTAGGCTAGTAATATTGGATTTGCTTTTGCATTGATGGTTTTTTTATGCTGTTTATGCAGATAAACAATGAAATTATCGTATAAGTATCTTGCAAGGATAACGAGATTGTAGTCTGATAACCTATCGTAGCGAAATATGTAACGATGTGAGTTATAATATTAATTTGCGGCTGTATTTTAAAAACGCAGTTTTCTTTCATTATTCTTTTTTATTTAGCTACACCATCAGTATGCCCACGTTTCTGACGCCGGGCCGGCACGGCTATAGCGTCCGTTTCTCGAGGACCCGGCCGGACGCCTTGGCGGTCGCAACCAGTCAATACTACGGATTAGCTGGCGGTGGAACCCTGTTCTTCCTGGAGTTAGCTCCCGACGGAGCTACGATAATAGAGTTACAGAAGCTAGAATGGAGCGACGGATTGTTCGACCTGGTAATTATTAATTATAAATATCCTTACAACTCATGATCACAACTATAATTCAGTTAATGTGGAATAACAGCTGTGTTTTGTAATTTACTATACTCACTACCAAGGCAAATACAAATAAAATTCAAATAAATTTATCTCATCAACAAAGGGGACTCATAATTTAAGTTACTGAACATTGCTGCTGGGTTTGCATCAATGTGGTATTTATAAAAAGTAGAAAAAACAAGTTTATAACATGTTTATATGTTTGGTTACAAGGATGACACTAGATTGATCCACCTTTACTAAAGGAAATGTCATGAAAACAGGTGGGCCATAGTTGTAGTAAGTGTATAGACACACACACTATGGCAACACTTAGTAGAGACAGCTGCATACTCAGATACAATGTGGCATCTACTCACATAATTATGGCCCACCCGCTTTTGTGACAAAACAACTGTTCCTTATAATAAGTTTTAGTCAAAAGTAATGCAATTTAGTAACCGCAATTAATGTAACTAGGGCAGTCCAATTGGATTTATTCCAATAAGCTAAATGGCTCACCCGGTTACATATAAATTAGTTTATAATATTTTCAAGGCTTTTTATTCTGATGTTTTTATAGAGAATAGGAAATACCTACATGTGATATGATAACTTACACTTTCTAAGGAAGGTTTTTGCGTAAATGTTCCAGGTCTTCTCATCTTCAATCTGATTATTCTCTTCAATTTTGAGTAAATGAATACTCTGTGAATAATCAAATGAATGATTTAGTAAAGGCATAAGTAATATGAAAATCTATAATAAAATTTGTAAATCTGACTTTTGGGTTATTTATCTCAACAGCCTATTCATGCTTAACTCTCAGTACTCTTATCAGACCATCAAGCTGCAGGATTTTTTATACTGATCTATGACTTAATATTGGTCACCATTCTGTAACAACATTGACTCTGACCACTCTAAGAATCTGCATTAATTTCTAGGCTCCATAGATATAAAATAAATGACCTCTTGCATGTATTTGTAACACATCTGTATAGATTGTTCAACATTCTACATTTGAACTTTGAGTAAAAATTCCATATTCGTTTTGAACACAACTACATGCAAGAGGTTTTTCACCTATACTAGTTTTTTTAGTCCTACCTAAGGCACCATTAGTCCAAATTATGCATTATTTTAAGAACTTGATGGCATGATTTGCGTAGTTGGCACCAAAGCAAACCAAAACCAAAACCTGCCTACCAAATTAGCTGCCCGAAGTCTGATTCCTGGTAATGAAAAGTATTTGTGTGATAAGCACAAGTGGTTGTTGCAGCATTGGGATGTTTTCTATCTATGTAAGAATGTATTTCTTTGAAAATAATAATTCAGACCTACAATACATTAAAAAATGAAATTAAATATAGAGTGGGTCAGAAATATTTTTGTTTTTGTTTTTGCTAATTTGCAAAAAAATAAGGCCCACCCTATACAACAAATATAAGTAACTTAATTTTACAAATTTATGTCAATAGCTTCAGTCACCTTGAACATTCAACGTCTGGTTTCTGCATGAGCAGAGTATTCAAATATCACGGGTCATGTGCTGAAGCCCTGCAAGTGTGTTACATGCGAACTTGCCCGCTTCACCGTTAATAGACTTATGTTAGTTGGATCTATGTATTTATAGATAGACAATTGACTTAAGACCTACGTGTTTATATAGAACTGAGAAATGAATGCCAATGTTTTCTTACGTAAGTAGCATGGTCAGTTCCTTGATCTATGTAGCGAGCTATTGTATATAGGTTTTTTATGCATATTGTACAACTAGCGACACGCCCTCGCTTTGCTTCGGTTTATGTAAGTTTTTTGTAATACCTGTAGATAAACCAGAATTTATTATTCACAGAAACCTTCGTTTTGAATCACTTTTCGATGACAATCGCTTTAAAATCCATGGCATAGTTTGAAAGATCTAATGGGGGAAGCAACTTTGTTTTGTACTATGTAAAGATTTGTCAGGTACTTAACTTCTGCAGATCATTGAAAAATAACGCTACAATGCTAAGTTTGCCTTTGTTAGATATTTTTTGTGTTTCTGTCTATTTGGTGGTTTGTTATTTTCCTGTTTGTACAATAAAGTATTTTAGATACATACATGCTAATAATTTATCCCGCAACACAATGTATGAATTGGGTTACAGTGAAATCTTTACAAACTGTATTATGTTCATTTATTTTGTAATGTTAATCTCCTGATAATAACTAATATCTACTAATATCAAATTAATAATATCTAAAAAAAGAAAACCTCTTGGTATTGTGATGGACCTAATTTTTTAAATTCCTATGTTACCTACTTGACGTCAATGTGAAAATATTTCGTCTAGATCACACTGCAGAACCCCCTTTTATGTTAATTAATTTGTATTATATCTAACCTAGTTATTAAGTACAACCGATTAAGTACATTTATTAACCAACAGTAATTAATTATTTATTATCATTATGAATTTACTTTATTTATTTATTTTTTATTTTTTAACTTGTCTGTCTAGTTAGAATTATACTAATGCAGGTGAATACAGGCTCTAAATGGCAACACATTTGTCTGTGCCAAGGTTCGATTTTGAAAATTAGGTTTGGTTGTCATAGTTATAGTAACTTATTAAAGTTAACAATATACATTGCTTTTGAAAACAATGATAAAAATAAATTAAAATAAATAATACTACTTACATTAACTCCACATTTCAATAATAAATTAAAATCAATTTGATGTGGTTCTAGATTAAATTAATGCTAATCATCATCTTTCAGACTTGGTCTGGAGTGACAGACGGAGCAGCTGCCTGTGGTGCGGGGGACGGAGCAGTCATAGTGTTCAGGGTAGGCTGTGCGGCCCCCCTGCGAGTGCTCAGGGCGCATACCAGCGAAGTGTGCTCCGTTGACTGGCCAAGAGCTCATCTACTCAGCGCTAGCTGGGATACTACAGTTAAACTGGTGAGTGAAATTGTTGGATATACTTTTTTACTGGAGCCCGAGGGCACATCTTGGTGGAACTAGTTAAGAAAGTTTTCTAATGTTGACATTGTATTGTTCAATGCTTGTATCAAATATTCATCAATAGATAGATTTGGTTACTTCAGGTTATAAATTTAATATGTAGAAACATACAAAATGTGTAAAATTTCGTAAAAGTCAAGTCATAAATGCATTATTGTTGTTTTAAAAATAGTATTCCTGCTTATAAAAGATAAGATAAAAGATGTTTATTCAGTAGGCCATACGGGCACTTTTACATGTCAAAAATGTAAGTACCTATATTATATATATTGTATATTCAAGCGTAGATTGAGCAGGAAAATGTGTCTAAACTCAGGATGCTGATAGGAACTAATAAGTAGTAGTAATAAAAATAATAATTAAATATACTTACCTATGACAGTGCAAGACATAACCACATACAAAGTTTCAAGACATTCTCATACAGAAACCGTGTCCCCTAGACAATATACATAGTTTACATATTTCTTTTAAGACTTATTTTTTATTAAGTTATTTAGGTGTTTAGTTCAGTTTAGGCCAAACATTTTTATCTGTTAGATAGTTCTCGACCCTATAGTAAGCTTTAGACATCAACAACTTTTTCAAGTAAGTTTTAAGTACTGGAAATGGTAACTTTAACTGCGTCAGGTAAATTATTATAGAAATGAACGCATTGATCTACAAAGGTTTTTTATTTTTTATTAGCAATCATATTTTTATTTCTTGTATAAAAATTATGTATATCACAATTCCTAACAAAAAATAGAGAATATGTCTTACAAACAACTTTCATTAAAAAGTTTAATCATTTACTTACTGAAACTTTGTTTTTAATGAAACTTATGAAACTAACAGCTGCATTTTGAGACAGTTAATGACGATCAAATCGTTCCTAAGTGATGACTTGAAAAAGGAATAAGTTAATTGTGTCCAAAATCTTTGAGTACAGCGGAGCCATCATAATTATATTAATTCATTTATTTTTTTATATCCATTATAGTGGGACCCGGAAACCGAGGCGTGTCTCAGCACATTCGCGGGTCATTCTCAACTAGTGTACACGGCAGCCTTCTCACCTCATTCCCCAGCTACCTTTGCATCAGTTTCCGGAGACGGCCATCTGAAGCTGTGGTCATGCACGGAACCTTCCAGGCCTGCAGCGGTGGTTAAGGCACATGATGCTGAGGTGATTTGTTTTTTTTTACGTGGGTATTATTGAGGAATCAGAATTCAGATTCCGATTATTTATCCAAATGTAATGTAACAAAATAAATGTATGGCTAATGTTTGCAACGTAACAGCGTAAATGTATTTATAGAAAAGGAGTTTACCGCTACTCGCAGATAAAAGTACCCTTTAAAATTTCTCGATGCCAAATTTCATTGAAATCGGATCAGCAGCCCTGAAAGCGTAATCAATAGAGTTAATTTCAAAATAAGACCGCCATTTGTACTTACTTCGTGTAACGTGCAAAAGGTAAATTTAATAAATTAAATAAAAAACCGAGTCGGACTCGCGCACGTACCATCATTAATAAACCACGTTTGTTGTATAGGAGCCCCCCTTAAATATTTATTTTATTTATTTTTAAAGTGAATATACAACTAAATATTCTGTGAATATTTCAAGGGTCTACCTGTTGCCGTTATTAATATCGAGCAAAGAACCTAATTTAAATTTTTATTTTATTCTGTTTTTAGTATTTGTTCTTATATCGGCCTGTTGCCTTCATCAATACATCATTTGTGAAATTTACTGTCTAGTTATCACGGTTCATGAGATACAGCCTCATGACAGACAGACTTGACTGTGAAGGGAAGGTGGGCGTTTAAGTTATGTAAAGATAAATTATGTGTTCCAATGATTGTCAATACTTTGATATAAGCATAGTTAGTGGCTAGCTAAGTTAAGGTTAGTTGTAAATGATTAATAACAAATGTATGAATGCCTATTAACTACTAATGTACTTTAAAATACGTGTAAATTAATATTTATCAATCAATCAATCAATCAAAGACAATGGAGTCAAGCAATAGGGTCCCGTTTTTACCCTTCGGGTATTATACGGAACCCTAAAGAGGGGTCGGTTTTATAGTACGATATATTAATTTCCAGGTACTCTCGTGCGACTGGAGTCGGATGGAGACGCACGCGATCGCCACGGCGGGCTCCGACGGGCTGGTGCGCGGCTGGGACCTCCGCCGGCTCACCTCGCCCATGTTTACCCTCAAAGGTGAACTTTACTTACTTGGTTTGACGAAAGCTGTGTCCCACTATTTAAATAACTGAACATTCTGCCATTACCGTCCTTATATATTCGGAAAATATGTATCTTTGTTAAGTCCAAACCAATGCTCTTTGAAACTCGTACAACTCGTACCAAACTATCATTTCATCAACACCATCTTGATAGTTGTAAATCCGCTACCGTGCGTTTTTCGAGGGCTCTCTTGCCACGCACCTTATCTATGTGGAATCAGCGTCTGTGTTTCCGAACCAATACGACTTGGGGGTCTTCAAAAAACGAGCCTACTCTTCTCAAAGGCCGGCAGCGCACCGGCGATTCCTCTGGTGTTGCGGGGTGATTAACGGTCGCGATGATCACTTACCAAGAGGTGGCTCGCTTGCTCGCCTGCCTCCTTTTTCGCATAAAAAAGAAAGTCGGGGTGATATCATGCAATGTTGAGCGGGAGTGGACGTTATGAACCGGTTGTATAAACCTCGTTGCTTTAAATTCATCTACTGATAAGTGTTATTACAGTGTTAAGGATTTTCTCGAGCGTAATATTGCTGTTAATTTGTAATTTTATTTTTGTTGACATTAGATTATAGTTGAATTTTATTTTTATTATTTTACAATTTTGTATTTATATCTTTGAATTTAACTTGACATTTTAGTAATATTTGCACGCCTGCATGCAGGCTGAATACACTGGACGTTTATAATAAAGTTTACTACCGCTTAAGAAACTGTATTCAGCAAAATTTTTTTTTATATTTATTTATTTATTTATTTATTGAGGATTTCCAACGGATAATACATCAGACTTATGTTAATATCTATTTTAACATCTAAATCGATGCTTACCCAATTATAGGAAACCACATTTTACGCCAGTAAATATACAAATTGAACTACTTACTAACTGCATGCATTAAATACTTGCTCACAAATTAAACATTAAATTTTAAGAAATATTGAAATACATCACAACATAATATATCATACACTGTTATTATAATTGATATTGATTTGTTTTGTAAAATAAAATCGTTCGTGATTCCGTAATACCGCGTTACTCACAAATTAAATAAGGCGCAAGTCGTATTTTAATAATTAAACCGCGTTATCTTGAAGCACTGACATCGTTATTTTGTAGGGATTAAATGTTTATTTTGTCCATTATTTAAAGGTCGATGGTATTGTACTTAGTTATATGTTTAAAGAAAATAAACTCGACGCCAATATTAAACAAATTATTATAAAGAACTGCAAGGGATTGCGGCTATCTGTCAATGTGATTGTTAAAAATGAAAATGTCTAATTTCGAGGTGAATGGACGATATTAAGAGATTTCACAAATTGACCGCCTAGGTAGGGCAGATTTTCCATAATTATTTACAAACAAAAAACAACAAAAAATAAGTAACTTTCCCGTCAACTTATGTGAAACACTAAAAATATTGACCGACTGTTCACTGTGTCTCCGCCTGTTGCAGCTTTGTAGAATTACATAATCACAACAATTGATTCAAAAACTTGTTAAAGTGTGCAACCACTAAATACGTGTTTTTAAGATAACTACTACTTATCGAATTCATTAAAAATGCGATGTGTCAAAAATTAAACACACTAATAAGTACCTACGCTAATTGAGATATAGCAGAGATTTAAAAGGAAAAAAAAACAATCGCTTTGTTGCATAATATAAACTACAAACGTCGATATGGATATACGATCGATAAAATACACCGTGCGATGACAAAAATACCATTTTAATTTTATTTTGACAACTTTAATTTTCACATTTCTGCCTCAGCTAAATGTGAGGAAGCACTATAACCTTATCGTCGTCTGTAACGTCAAATTCTAAACTACCTACTTCTAATGTTCTTGTTGATAATCGATTTATTCATTAATTGTTTATAGGATGTGAATGTGCAGTGAGAAGAGTGCAGTTTTCGCCGCACGTGCCGTCAGTCATAGCGGCTGTTTCTTACGACTTTACTACGAGGTATGGCAAACATTATCATGGATTCATACCCGGAGGGTGTCAAACTGGACCCTATTAGTAATCTTACGATGTCCGTCTGGCATTCCTAACTTTAAAGTGTACTTTTATACCGTAATATAAAAATAGCGGTTTTTTTTCAGCATTATTATTACCTCCACCAGATTTCTTATTTAAAAAAAAAAACTTAAAAAATAAACGGGCTCCAATCAAGATACGTATTTTTACAACGTATTTTTTTGATGTGTTGTACATACATACATAAACTTACGCCTTCACTCCCAGGACGGGGTAGGCAGAATTACCAACAACTCTAAAAACCTGTTGATAAATCTGTAACCACATATTGCACAATTAGGCTGACACCAGTGTGTTAGTGACAGGTTGCAAGCCCATCGCCTATCAGTACTACAAGCCTTTATCGCCTTAGTCGCCTCTTACAAAATCCACGAGGAGGCATGAAGTGGCACTATTCTAACCTAGCAACCACACGGGGGTAACTTGATGTGTCGTAAAAATGGTAAAACAAAAAAGCTTTAATTTGGGTATGACTATAATCAAAATATTTTGTGCGAGATGAGAGGAGCACCCTTGTTATTTATGAATGTTTCCCCAGGATCTGGGACCTGAAGCGCGGCTGCGAGCCCCTGGAGACGATCCGGCACCACTCGGAGTTCACGTACGGACTGGACTGGAACGTTCTCCGCCCGCACCAGCTCGCTGACTGCGGCTGGGACTCGTTGGTGCATGTGTTTACGCCGCGCTCGCTTGCGTGAGGTTAATACCATCTCATATCGGTGTGTTCCTGTGGGCCTACTGCGTTATACTACTGACCAAAACTAGTATCATAAATATGAGGTAGGTTTAGGTTATGTTAGTTTTGCAGCAGGCCCGGAGGGCCAAACCACCCAGAAATTGGAGCTCCGCGCTAGCGCAGCTCCGTCGACCCTGTTGATTTGATATTCAAATAGAAATCATTGGTCAGTAGTACAAAGCAGTACTACCACGGGCAAAAAAGGCTTATCCAACTTTAAAATTTTCCGGGATGAAAACCTATGTGTTGATTCAGGGTATGAGCTATCGCTATCTCCATTCCAAATTTGAGCCAGATCCGTGCAACCGTTGTAGCGTGAAGGAGTAACAAAGTAACACACAAACTTTCGAATTTATAATATTAGTAGGAAGTAGGATTTATCCTTTCACTCCTTGACTTGACAATGTGTTTTTTGTGTTTTTCGCCCATGTAGTTTTAGACAATGACCATGGACTTAATGTGGAAATAAGTCCATGGTCACGACACGACAATAATAAAAATAAGTGTATTTTCTCTTGTGGACTAACTAGAAGCACATGGGATTAGCTCCACGCTTCTGTGAAGTCCAACGAGCTTCAAGTCAGTTTTACACCACACCCTTATTGTAACAGGCTCAAATGGAAAACAAAAATAAACCCATGAGTAATGCAATATTATTCTGTCTAAGAGCTGATCTAACGGAGTAGGAAGGTGGCAACAGGATCTTCACGATACCTAACATAGACCTACCCAGTTTGGACTCATTCATTTCGGCTCGTTAAGCAGATGTTGGCTGTCCAATAAAAATACAGCGGGCAGCACAAGCTGATCTCAAAAATGACTTTTATAGAAACATTTGTGTTCTGGTGTAGGGATATAACAACCAGTGAAATTACTAGCAAAGAGCCATTTTATTTATGTCCTTAGCATTGGCAACGCATTTGCAGTCTTAAGCACATGTAATTAAGGACGGTATTAATAAACTGATCTCGATTATATTTCTCGTCCCAAGATGCGTCAAAAATGACAGTTTCGTACGACGACGTTTCTTTGACGTATCTTGTGACGGACATCTCGGTTAAGATGAGTTTATTAACCGGGGCCATTTGCAACGTTGTAAGATGGCGGATGTGTAATTTGTTTTAGTTTTGTATTTTTGTCTACAAAAATCTTTTCTCTTTGTATGCCTTTGTGTTGCACAGTAATAAAAGATTTGGACTTATTTCGTGTATCTGGCATCTTACTTCTCGTTTCAAGTGGACTCGCAGTGGTGCAGAGGTTAAAACTATCTTGACCTCTTTCCTACATATTACCGTACAACGTTGCCTCCAATCTTCCTGGAGAAGATTGGATTGTATTTTATTGCTATATTGATTTATACTTATATATACTTGACACTGGCGAAATCACTTCATTGTGGAAACGCCATATCCCCGCGGTAGTAGCTGTTGAAGTCGCCGCGGGGCAAAGAAGAAGAAGAATTTATTAACCCTTACTACCAATTTCACCGAACGATGTTAAATTTAATCAATGTTAATCGACTGATAGTTCATACATTTTGACAGCTGTCAACGCTCTAATCGTCTGTTAAGTGGTTAACGTCTTCGGTGAAATTGGTACTTAACCAGGCCAGGGATCCATGTTTCCCACATAAAATCTGCTCAATACCTTGTATGTTAGTTACCTAAGGCTGATTTTCTACTGTGACGTGTGATCTGTCAGCCAAACTTATCTCGGCTGAGATAGGGACTTAAAATAGGTATCTCAACCCTTAAGATTGCTGCCTTGAGATCGCAAATATCTACATGGGTCTATACTATTCTTTAAAACAATATAATTTTCTTTTTCCACAGGATCTCAACAACGAACTGTTAAGTGCTGAAAGTGATATCGACTCTTATTCTTATATGGACAAGGGTTATGTTCGTTTGTGGCAGCGCGTCGGTTGTGGCGTTTTGGATCAAACAGGGAAATGTTAAGATTTTGGTATGTCAGCGATATAGTATGTCAAGTGTATCTTTAGCCTGCTTATCATACGTTCGCTCTAGGCCAATAGAGATACAGCTATCTATTAGAGTAAGATAGATATATAATTATGGGTGATTCTTCGGTGTTTTAACCGCCGTCATTACTGTCTTCGCATAATATAACATGGTTGCGTTTATTGCTTGACAAAGTATGGATACGGCATCCATCACCTTCTGACACGTAAATAAGTGCGAGAGTGACAGATGCTTTAGCCACATTTGACGCGCGATATAGACGCATCCATACTAGGCCCGCTGTATTTATTTTTATATATATAAGAATTTATTTCTCTATATAAATATTTATATCGTTGTCTAGTACCTTTAGTACAAGAGCCTAGAGCTTAGTTTGGGAATAGGTCAATTGGTGTAAAGTGACCCCCGGTTTTTTTTTAATAAACAGCTGTTTTGTTCCTTCAAATGGAACAGAAATGACCTCTAAGGTTTGTCATTAGTTTTTCAATATATTGATGACAAAAATGTCGGCGGTTGAAACCATAGACATTAATATACTAGCGTAATAGACATAGTGACTGTGCAAGCGAGAGCGCAGTCTCTTACGGCACGAATACAAGTGCGAACGAGATAGTGAAAGAAAAATCCGTTAAAACCATTTTAGAGAGCTCGTAGAGTCAGATAGCGTAACAATGGCGACAGTGTATTTGTCATTCGTCGAAGATTTATTTTACATTGAATAACATGACAGACATACGACGTTACGCACATTAAAACATGTCTGTTTTGGTGACGCCGGAAATAGGATTTGTCTATTACACTAGTATATTAATGTATATGGTTGAAACGCTCATATATTCACCCTAATCTTCGCGGCCAAATATGCTAGCGGAGTGTGGATTTGTATTTAATAATCCAAAAACGTTTTCTCATGTTATGCATCAAATTAATGCCAAAATAGATTGTAATTGAACCAAAACGAATAATATTTTTGGGTTAGTACATAGGTGGTCTCCTATAAAAGACAGGCATGCTACTTACGTCGATGATCGAGCCTTGAGGTTTAACCTCCACCAACGACTCATCACCAATGAGTCTACGAGCTCAGCGGTCCATCCCACTCTGGTCAGCAAAATTGAAAAGCCTGAGGCACTGTTCCCACCAAGGGCGAGGAAGCGATTAGCTATCGGCGATTTTCTCGCGCAAGAATCGAACAAAAGATAAAGATCCCCTGTCGAAAGACACGTATAGTTGATCGCTGGAATTGGACTGTCGAAACAAAAAATATAGATCCCGTGTCAAGAAAAGAGACAAATATTAATAGTTGATCGCTGGCTGTAATCGCTTCTCGCTCATCGTCTGCGGTGGGACCAGTTCCTTAACCGCGTAAGGCCCAGTGTGCAAAAGGATATAGGTAGTAGGTAGAGGTTTGGAGTGTATTGCAATGGGAATAAAGTTTGTTTTATTTTGTTCATAAATTGTAAATGGCATTTTGGAACAAACTAATTGTTAGTAATTGAACTTTGTTGCCTTGATAGTAGATTCAAAGACCCACGGACGAAAAACTGGCTGTTTGTAGTACGGCGAACCTTACGAGGTTAAATTCAAGTGTTCCGATCACCTATGCATTATTTTATCGAAACACCTTTCCACGAACGTATTATGATTTCATCGAAAGGCTTTTCTCGCCGCATGAGATTTTTTTTGTTAGTCACAATTCTATCTTAACCTAACTACGTAATATTTTTTTAAGATTTACTGAAAAAATCATGGTTTCAGCGGAAGATTTTCAGCGTTCAATTAAATATTCGATGAAATGATACAATCTATCATAAAATTCGATAAAATGATGGAATACCTTTTGGAGTCTTTATTCTATATCGTTATCGATTATGCTTAATCGGGTATTTGAAATTAAATTTTACTAGCTTAAAGATAGACTTCGAATTTGACTTAAAAAGAAACAAAATAAAAAACTTCCATAGATAGCATTCAGTTGCTTAAAACATTAATTCACTTAGGAGCAATTAAACTCAGTCACGTGACACCGATGACGTCATAGCCCGGCAGACGACTTCGTGAATCGCAAATTCATTGATGATTACAACGTTGTCTCTTTCTTCTATGGACGATTAACGAACGACAAGTTATGCTTACCGCTATACAGGGTGGAAAAAACGAATGCTACTTGGACGGCAATTACCTATATATTGGAAATAGCCAATTCCACGCATAGGAAGGTGTTATTTTTGAATAACTTCTGCATTTATATATTTTTCGAACGAAAGTTCGTCCGCCATAACCTGGAAACGTGTTTATTTTCACGGTCTTTATTTAGTTGCTGTATTAGTAAACACGACTTTATTGTTTTGCCATATAAGACCAGTTCTATTCTCAGTTTAAGGAAGACGAATTTGTTTTTATTTTTTATTTTAAAAAAGCGATATTTAGTGTTGTTTTTAAAAATAAATGTATATCTCCTTTGCGTAGAACTTGCTATATTTAAGGTAGTTGCCGTCCATGTGGCGTTCGTTTTATTCCATCCTGTATACAAATCTGTTATTTTGTATGTGGTATTTGAAATACATCTTTAGATAGGTACTTTTATGAATCTTGCAAATAGAAAATCGTTCGATTATTAATCTTCTGTATATACAAGCTAAGTGTTAACCAAAGCCCAGAATTCGACAGATTATTTTGACAGTTTTTATCGATTTATTTGCCTGTCAGTCTAGTCCATCGAATTATGGATTGTAGTTTTTTTTATTGGTCTGATCTCTAATAATGACTGATATCTAGAGTACCATTCCATATATATTTAACACGCGAGTCTCATTAACATAAAAAAAACCGGCCAAGTGTGAGCCGGCTCTGACGCGAATATTAAGATTAACCAAAAAAACGCGAAAGGGATTGTATTTAAATTTTAACTTTATTTTATTTTTGTTATTTGCTATAGCGGCAATAGATATACCCCAGAGAAAATTTAAACTGACTCACTATACCTATTATGGTTCTTGAGATGAAGCCCATTGACAGACGGCGGACGGAAGAAAGAAGCTTAGTTAAAGGGTCCCGTTTTCGCAACCTTCTGGTACGGAAACCTAAAAATAAATGTAAAAAAAGTAAAATTTCACCTATCTTCGGAAAAAAAATTATGTATGCAGTAGTGACGTAATATAACATCAGATCTCGGAATATACGGGGCAAAATTAAATGACAGCTATGGATCGCGTATATCGATAAACTCATTTATCGCTCCAAGTTTCTTTTGTGAAAATCTTTTTTTTTGTTGAAAGTATGCAAATGAAACAAAATAGAAACATAATACTGGTTATTCAATATTTTAAAAGAAGTTTTTAACCTTCGTCATTGTGCATTTCAGAATTATTGTCCCATTTACTATTGTTGAAGTAAACGATTTTGCTCCAAATTTTCGGGCGTTAAATTTCTCCGTCTCGACTGATGAATCCAATTCATAGGCTAAAAGATTTTTCAATTTCTGCGGAGATAGTAGGGGCAATACAAAGTAAAAATTATACACACATCAATGCTGGGGGCGATCCCTAGTATATGGGAAACCTTCGATAAATGAGTTTATCGATATACGCGATCCCTAGCTGTCATTTCATTTTGCCCCGTATATTCCGAGGTGTGATAATAATCAAGTACTTAAAATATGTCAATCAGTTAACACTAATCATGTGCTACCTACACTGACATATTTATATAAGGGTTCTTTACCTGTAAAGTGTATTTTATACCAATCGTCTTTCATTAAGGTT
Source organism: Acleris sparsana (assembly GCA_923062465.1). NCBI lineage: Eukaryota > Metazoa > Arthropoda > Insecta > Lepidoptera > Tortricidae > Acleris > Acleris sparsana. Next base: position 5,255,635 of record OV281288.1, read on the forward strand.
TTCTGTTATTTTGTTTTAAAGATGTTATACTTTGTACATATACCTTTTATATTATTTTTGTATGTAAATACATTATTTATGTGCTTTATTGTAGAAATTGTCACTGTAAGCCAAATATTATTATCAATGTTTAAGGGTAATGTTTCATGTAAATAAATTATAATGGAAGGCTGTTCATTCTTATTTTTAATGTTTGTAAACGTGAATCCTAAACACTTGGTGTGATCTCCAACTTGAGATCCGTTTTCAAGGTTTGAAGTTTTCAAGTGCTTGTTCAGTTCAGAGCCACTTGATTAGATCTTAAGTACAGTTTAGTGGTGTCAAAATGTTTGGAAATATCTGAGTTGTACCATTGTGGTACATCTGTGTCGATTTCGTCCCAGTCCCATGTGATAAGAGACACTAATAAAGGGTGGTCCAGACATAGAGGCCGCTTGTTGCAACTGTTTCTATGGCAACAAGCATAAACAATTGAATCAAATGTCAAAAGTATCTTAAATATAATTTATCCTAGTTTGCATTTCGGTATTGAAATCTTAAAAAATCGCTCATAATGAAACGTATCGAGCACGAATGTCGAGCTAGGTCAATAATAGAATTTTACGAAAGCCATTGTCAAAATCGTCTTGACACTTTGTACCACTTCCGCCAGCAAAAAGTACCTGACCGGACCATCCGAAATGTGTTAAAGCGATACATAGAAGATGGGCAAGTAGGATTCAAGCAGCTTCCTGGGCAGCAACCGTCTGTAAATACGCCTCGATTACAGAAAAAGGTGTTGAAGAAGGCGAGACAAGATCGCAGCAAATCTGACCGTGTCTCGTCACGCGAGCTCGGATTGACACTTTCTACTTATCGGCGAGTAAAGAAAGTAGCCGGGATTCGAAGCAGAAAGAAGAGACGTAGTCCTAAATATAATCCAGGTCAAATAGATCAGTGCATTAAAGGTGCAGCTAAGCTGTACAAGGACAGTATTCCCAGCGGGCGTAACTTTTTCTTTGTTCTGGATGACGAAACGTACGTGCCGTTAGATCCGACTCAAGTAGCGGGAGACAAATACTACTTATCGGATGATGAACAAGAAACACCAGTCGAAGACACTTTACTACCGACTGGGAAATTTGAGAGCCGCTATATGATCTGGCAGGCCATCTCCGAAGGTGGGCACATATCCGAGCCGTTCGTTACTAACCGCACAGTCAACGGCGAAATGTACTTGAAAGAGTGTATTAAGAAACGGCTGGTGCCTTTTATTCGGAAGATAAATGTACAAAGACCCGTTTTGTTTTGGCCAGACCTCGCTACGTCACATTACGTTGGACCTGTGCTTGATGAACTTAAGAAGGCAGGTATCTCTATTGTACCAAAACGAGACAACCTACCGAATGTGCCCCAGCTTCGGCCGATTGAAAGATTTTGGGCTCTTTGTAAGCAACGATATTGCGAGTTAAATAAGTCGGCGACCAACATTGCAAGTATGAAGCGAATATGGACGCGGATTTCCAAGCAGATCGCAGCCAAATCTGGAAAATCGCTGTTCAAAAGCTTCCGTTCCAAACTATTAAAATGTGCAAAACAAGGTCCCGTTGGAATATAATTTTTTGATATTTTTAATGTAAATAAATGTTGATCTCAAAACAAAACTCGGATTTTGTATAAGTATATTAGTTTTTTTTTAATTTGTGTTTTTACAGGCGGCCTCTATGTCTGGACCACCCTTTATGATTATATTTTTGTCCCAAAAGTCGCATTGCTGTCATCACCGTATTATAGTCTATTTTCTTTAGCCGTGTGGTGTCCCTTTTCACATTTTTCCTCATTTCAGAAATAAATTTGATATTGACGTGACGGAGCTCCTTTTCTGGGAGGTTCGGCCCTTTGGTTGGCTAAACTAACTTAACGTAACCTACCTAAAACTTTTATAACAAAAATATTAGTGTCATGAGTGTGTGTGTGTGTATGTATTAGTGTGGTGTACCATGAGACTGATGGGGCAAAAAAGCCTCAGTTGTCCCATTGGGACTAGTGATATTTAGCGCACACCTAAAATATCCTTAGGTTTTTCCCGTTTTTTCGTGGCCTCGTTTCGAGAACTTTCTCGTAGTCCATTAGTATTTACGGTTGTAGAAATTTTCGACCTGCATATGGAATATAACAGAATACATAGCTAGGTTTCGGTTATGTTAGATTTGCATTAGGGCCGAGATACGCTACCACGGAGCTCCGTCGACACTGATTGATTTCAAAATTAAGAATGTCGACCGAGCTCCGCTAACGCGGAGCTCCTATTTCTGGGTGGTTTGGCCCTCCGTGTCTTGCAAGACTAACATAACCGAAACCTATCTACGTATTTTCATTTTTCGCAAACCACGCATCATTATTTTAGTACACAGGAAGTACGAGTAGATAAATAGTAATAGGACTACGAGAAACAGTTCTACCTCGTGGTCCCATTAATGGTACATAATAATGGGACCACGAAAAACAGGAGATTTTTCGATCGCGGCAACCTCCACAAGTATAACGGAACGTTACGCTAAATGTTCTAGGATGGTTACCGCAAACCATGAAATTCGATCGAAACTCAGAAAACAGAGTCTCTGTCACTCGTCAATGGAGACTTAATCGTGAGAAAGGGATGGAGCTGATGTTTTTTTAAATATAAAATGGGTTTGTTCTTGACTAACTCTTGCCCTGGAGGACGATTTTGTATTTTTGTTGATTTTCAATTTTTAAAGTAGGGACAAAACGGCCTCAGGCATAACTATCAGAAATGTTAACTAAACTATCTAGTATTTAGGTAACTAAAAACTTATTTTATAAAATAAAATGCATAAACGGTTACTTACAGGTGATTTTATTCACATACTTTAAAACCGCGACGTTACTTGACGACAGAGTGCAAATATATTTTTTGACGGGAGCTGCTACTGTAAAATCTATTGCTTATGGTTTGCCGTAAAGCCGTTACTTTCCACTGTTGGCATTTAATATTTCGTTGTTAAATATGGCCACATCCAAACAATTATTTTTAAACAAAGTCAATTTATTGCGACACGCGAAACAACAAGAACTTGCGTCGTAAAATATTAGAATTGTTTTCGTTAAGTACACGCGGTCTACCTAAAAACTAAATACTTTTGAAATTTATGTGACGAATACGGAAAACTAATGTTGAATGACGAACGACTACATTTGGCACATTCTTTTTTCAAAATACATTTCCTAACACAACCCTTAATTAAATATTAGGAAACTATTTCCCACTTAATTTTATAGTTTTCATTTATTTTTCTGTTCTTTGTTTGTGTCAATAAAGCTTATATTCCTGTCTTTCAAAAAATTGCCCCATTTGATTTAGGGTTAATTTTACCCGAGAATAATCAACGTAGCGTTTTTCAAATTTTTATTAGCTTCTTAATTTGAAATTTACTGTATTTTCTTAGGGGCTTTCGTTTCAAACCCACTTTATCGACTACTACAGAATTGGCTTGTTTCTACGCTCAGCAGTTTCGGCTGCGTGTTAATCTAACAGTCAATAACGAAACTGTTTTAACACTACAAATAATCTACCTAACACGTATACAAATACCCACTTAATGGTTTACTATCACAAGCGCACAAAAGTTCAACAAGACTTGTACAGAGGTAGTAGTTATAATCAAGAACATCGTATTTGGTGATTTTGGATAAGTTTTTCTTTTAGGTTCCACACCCATTGCAATGGCAACTAAGAAATCAATATAAATACGAACTCATCCGACAAAACACGATGTCGTTTGTTTATCACGAAATCTGCCTAGACAAGATGCAAACGCTAACGGCCATCCAGATCAAAGAGATTGTATAGGAGTGACGTAAGCCGTCGCGTCGGGCACTTATATGGGTTATTCCCACCTGTTACCACCAATTTGTTACCACCGGTAACAACTGGGGTTTTTTTTCCCACCTGTTACCACTGGTAACTACTGGGAATAAAAATTCCCAGCTGTTACCACTAACTACTGGGTTTTTTTTCCCCCAGTAGTTATCACCAAATATTTTAGTGGTAACAAATAAGAAAAATCCCATTTGTTACCACCGAGTACTTTAGTGGTAACAGGTAGGAAAAAAAATCCCAGCTGTTACCAGTGGTAACAAATTGGTGGTAACAGGTGGAAATAACCGCGCTTATGTAAATTCCATACAGTTTAATTTATTAGCTGTAAGTAGAATGCAACTTTTCCATGCGCACTTTCGTTACAGATTTTAAAAAAATACAATATCAAAAGTGAAAAGTAACGGATCGGATAAAGTGACATTTCAAAAAAAACATTTCATTTTTAGCAAAAAATACAGTTATGACGTATTTAATACAAGTAATCTGACTCAACTAAAAAACTTCAAGTCTTACAACGTCATCTTTCGGAGGTCAAGCGTAACTATTTTTTAATCTGCGAATCCTGCCCTCTATCGCTGTTAGCATACAATAGACAGCATTCAGGTTGTCTCCTTCGTGGCCACGGTGCATGTCCGTGACGCTGTAGGCGTGGGACAAGGCGCACATGGACATTGTTTTCAAATTGTTCTTTTTATTATTAGGGATGTCGATTTGACAAGTGAATTCGTGTCGACCGCTTGGTATCATGGTGCACGCTTCCCCGTAATTATTAGCAATTTCAATATTGGTCAGCGTCTCTGTAGAAGCCGTCAAGTGTTTTGCTACTGTAAGAGAAAAAATATAAATAGTTAGTTGCCTTTTTAGTTCGCGCAGAGAAACGATAGCTTTTCTTTACTTGACAATAATGGAGGCCGAGTTAAAAACAGAAAACATGTTAAAGGCAATATAGGTATGGTTTTACATAGAGACCCAGGGTTGCCATTTGAAAATATTAATAGTAGTTACAATATCACCTCTTTTGCCACTCCATTTTTAATCTTTCGTATGCTTAGACATCATAAACTCCGTAGGCACGGATCCATTCCAATGCCCTGCGTGCCTACCTGCATTTTTTTTCAAACCTTTTCACATAGCAACGTAAACGTAGGTTTAAAATCGAATGTAGGTTAATCCAATAAAGTATTGAAATTTCCAAAAATGGCCGCCATTCCGTAAGTTTGATGTCTCACGTGAACGCGTCACCGCACTGAACAGTCATTATATAATATTTTTTATATTGTAAATATTATTATTAAGCAGTGTAAGGGACGGAGCAATAAGTAAGAGTGAGCAAATTATACTTGCTCCGTCTCTTACGCTCGCCCATGATCCGCCGACGTGTAAAGGGGCTTATTCAATCTTGCTTGAATGAACATAAAAAGGAAACCCATTATATTATAAATTATTATAACGCATCGGTTCAAATTACAGTAAATAAATCTAATCGGAAAACAACCGTTATAACCTTGTCGGCCGCATTCGGCGACCGACAGCTGCAACCACCTAGTTACGTGATCGAAGTTGGCGGTCGACTAATGTGAAGACGACGTTCGTTCGCCGCAGAAGTTTGAAATAAGTTCGGCGACCGCATTAGGTGAACGAAATAAACTAACGCCAACGAGACGAGATAAAGAATGTAAACAAGCTTTCAAAAATCGTGTCACTTCGAACGCAATCCAAACAGGAATGAACTTCACTAAATGGCGGCCGTGATGTTTACAACTTTCCTGTACCTACACGCAACGACAGCCGTCATCGACCAACTGAAGTTATTATTGCGTATGAGAAAAAAAAGACAGATATAATAATCGTTCGCTATCGCAATATAACTCAGTAACGGTCAGTTTGTTTACATTCTTTATCTCGTTTCATTGGTCTAACGTGTAATTGCCGCTTAAGCTTATCTATTATAATTAACGTGCGATTAAGATCTATTATTTAATTTTGTAGCTATGCCGGATGCAGCGCGGTGCAGCACATTCCCATACCAATAACAATTAGATAGATAAAAACCCTCAATATAATGGTGACTCCTTCTTTCAGAGCTAAAATCTCTTTATCTTAAGATACACTTATACATAGCGGTCGTTTTTGCGTCGGGGGCTAAAAAGCGTTTCCGAAGAGCGGCGGTTTTTTTGTTGTATGGAACACCCCGGACCGCGCCGCATTAGCTAAAGGTATCTGCCCACTACACCGTACCATACCATGACCGTATTATGAACATATCAGACCCGGAAGGTAATTTGTATTAAAATGTCGGTGACGGAACGGGCTAGTCACATACTTTTCAATACAAATAATATTTTTTGTCTGACACGTTCCTATTTTTACATAAACAAAGTTATTTAGAGAATGAGATAAAAATACTTACAATTATCCCGAACACGGTTAAATTGGTTTGTCAAATATCTGTAGTACTTGCACGAAGTCAGGACGTTCAGATCTGAAGTTAAAAAACTTAATTAAAACATCAAAGCGAGTTTTCGAGCCTACTCAACCCTAACAGGGTACGCAATGGATGAAGATAAGAGTTTGACGTGAATAAAAATAAGTTAATTATAACTAATAAGTCCTGCCAAAGATACTGAGAATAACTGAAGATACTGAAGTTCAGTGTGGACTTGAACATAAGGACCTTGGACATAATGAACATAATGTTCACAAGTCACTTTCTATCAAACACGACAAGGATGAGCTGAAAAAAGCTAAAAAGTTCTATACTTGGAGCGTACGCTAAAAGATCAAAGTGACTTGATGTAGAAATTAAAGGCAAGAAGGACTAAAAGTGGCATTTTAGGGCTAATCAGCAAACTTTTCATAGAATTTTTCAACTATACAATAATGTAATTAAAAATGGTGATGATGGTCTAGCTTAGACCTCGTGCACTTTACTATGGCCACCAATTTTTGATACCGATCGATTGTTAGGCGCCTAAGAGGTTGTTCTACATATAAATCAAAACGACATGCCACACGATGCGTTGAAAGTTTTTCAACGACGCAAGTGTTTCAACTTGAAACACTTGCGTCGTTCTATGAGGAAATCACAGCGTTGAGACGACGCAACGCACCGGCATCACTCGTGTCACTGGTGGCATGTACGAGGGATGTTTGATAAGACGTTTTAAAAAGTAAAAAAAGTTTTCCTTTTTTAAACAATTTACATTTATTTCTCAACAGAGTCTCCTTTGAGGGCCAAACAAATGTTCCAGCGAGTTTCCAATTTTTTTATCCCCTCCAAATAATACGTTTTGTTAAGGTCTTCAAAATAGGCGTTTACACCTAAATTTGGGAATAGGTAATAATCGCACGGAGCTAGATCCGGTATTCACGGAGCATGTGGAACCAGCTCGAAGCCCATCTCGTGGATTTTGGCCATTGCAATTGTCTTGATGAACGAGGACTTTCTTGGGGGACAATTTTGGTCGTTTTTCCAACAATTCGGTATTAAAACGGCCCAATAACTCTGCGTAATAACGGCCAGTGATAGTCTTTCCCTTTTCCAAGTAATCAATCATAATGATTCCGTCGCCATCCCAGACGACTGTCGCCATCACCTTCCCAGCCGACAAAACAGTCTTGGCCTTCTTTGGGGCACGTTCACCAGTCGCCATCCATTGTTTTGATTGCTGTTTTGATTCAGATGTATAGTGATGGACCCAAGTTTCACCCAAAGTGACAAATCGACTAAAAAATTTCCGAGGATTACGCTTCATCATATCCAAACACAGTTTTGAAATTCGCTTTCTTTCGCGTTTTTGTTCGATTGTCAACAAACGTGACACCCATGGTGCAGACAGCTTTGTCATACCCAAATCTTCATGCAGGATTTTATGTACTCGCTCAGTGGAGATGCCTATGTTCTCAGCTATTTCACGCACCTTCAGTCGGCGGTCGTAGAGTACTATATTATGGACTTCTTCAACAACATCCTCAGTAATGACTTCGATTGGGTGACCAGAGCGTGGAGCATCAGATGTGCTTGACCGACCACGTTTAAAATCATTTATCCTGTTATAAACAGTCTGCAACGTTGGTGCGTTAGTGCCATGAACAGAATCAAGTTCAGTTTTTATCGTGGCAGCACTGAAACCCTTCATAAAAAAATGTTTTATAACGGCATGAAATTCAGATTTTTCCATAGTTGTTGAAAATTTACGAGGGATCACAGATAAACAATGGTTATACTGACCAAAACTTTTTTTTTTGCTGAATTTTAACATTCAGTTGAAAGATTGTGCCTGCCAGTGTTAATGCCATTTTCCAGAAAAAAAGGTTTTACAAATAGTTTTTGAAAGGACTTATCAAACAGCCCTCGTAAGCCTGGATAGCTCAGGCAACTAGTTTTTGAACAACAAACCTCCTTGGGAATATGTTTCGGATAACAATATTTCTTTTGATCTTGGCAGTGTTTCGGTCTTCCGTGTTTTGGACATCAGTGTTTCGAGATTCAGTTTTTCAGGCATCAGTGTTTTCGGTTCCAGTCTTTCGGGCTTGACTGGTTTGGGCATCAATATTTCGAGTTGCGGTGTATCGGGTAGAAATGATTCGAGTTCCACACTTGTGCCGCAGGTCGACTTGCCGTGGTGCATGTAGAGGCAAGGTAGTACTGTAAATATACATACATTAATAGGATAATCGTTCGGTAAAGGTCGTATCGCGCACGTACAGCAAACCACAGGCCAGAGACTTTCACTGCCAAAGCATTATCATCTTTGGACGTGTTGAGACCAGATCGAAATTAACACCTCCTGTAGCAAGCTCTTAGTGTCAAATAACTTTATTAGTTAAGCTACTGGGCGACAGATGGCGCTGGTGTCCATGTCCACACAATCCTACATCTCGCTGTTAAGATTTCTCCACAGAACATGACCCTTCGTGGCCAACGTGATTTTAATCAAACAACAGGTCATTAGGTGATCCTATGCTTCCAACTTACTTCCGCCCTGGAATCCGATGGAAAAACTATCAACAGCAGTTACAGGAAAGTTTCTAGCTCTTGCAATTCACGATGGCGAGTGGGCTTTGCTAGTGGTTAAACGTGACATGCACATTGCGGTAGAGTGTGTGCTTGAACGTGTACATGCACATTGCGGTAGAGTGCGTGTCTGAAGGAACGATCAGTCGCGAGCGCGCCGTCGCTCAAGTCACTTGTGCATATTGTTTTCACGACCGTACCGAGGTACCGTCAGTATCTCATCATGTTATTCGTAAAGAGGTATAATAAAGTTTTTTTTATTTTGAGATATGTATGCTAAAATATAAATATTAAATTTATTTAGAACCGTGGGGCCTATCCGTGTTTATCGCGTCCCAAAACGTGGAGAAAACATTCGTCACTTTCTGACAAGTATATAAGTGGGAGAGGGACGGATTTATTATGCACGTTTAGTCACGCGATAAACACGGCCCTAATAAGCCTCTGAAATAAAGATTAAGGACAGAAAATACGATTAAAAATGTCATCATCATTTCGCGACAAAATACCTAGAGTTAGGTACATCGATTTCGTAGAAGATGCAGCCAAGAAGGTCGCTACTACATGCATGAATAAATAGTTCGCATATCACGTCAAGAACATAAATAGTCTGAGCTTTTCATTGTTTTATCTTATTTTAGATTGTTTGTAGGGACGAGCAATGGTCGCCAAAGTCTTTCACTTCCAAAAAGAATAGAAATATTTCTCTTTTTTTATGCTTGCCGTACCCGAAACATGTATACAGATATGTGTTTACTACAAGTAAAGCCCACTCGCCTTCGTAAATTGCAAGAGCCATTGATTTCTTGAAATCATATTGTATATCTTGATATACAGGGTGTCCCAGAAACCGAAGTGAACCTGCCACGGGCTGATAGAGTAGCTATAAGCTATCGACATCACCCGTATGTATGTTCAACGATTTTTACTAGTTTAGGAGATATTTATCATTTTAATTTGATTTTTTTCCCTTATGTCCATGCCACGCAAGATCCTTAATGTCATTTTTTATTTCATACGTTTTTGGTTGCTTTAGGCCTTTTTCGGTTATGAAATGGATTTTTACATCGAGCATGACTGCTAAAAAAAATTGAAAACTAGTAACTTATAAACTAAACCTTGACTATAGTGTATAAAGTGATGATTTTATATTAGATGTTCAAGTGCATAATATGCCCAGAAAACGACCTCAGATAATTTCCCAAAAAAAACCCTAGTAAACTGTCATCTCATTCATACAACTTCTATGACTGAGATGACAGCTTATTAGAGTTGTTTTTTTTTTAATAAGTAGTTTTTTTTTGGGTATCTTGTAATACATTGTATATTCCAAATTTCAGCCCATTACGCTAACGGTAACTGTTTCAACCGACTTCAAAATAAAGGAGGAGGTTCTCGATTCTTCGGGATATTTTTGTAAACACTGGACCGGAGTGACAGTCTTACGAACAAGTTAATAAAAAAAGTGTGGAACCTGGCAGGTCAGCTAAGGACGACAGAAATTCGGCGGCCAAGTAATAGTTTTTGTCCTCGTAGTCTGGATCGTTGTGTTCAGTCGTGACCACTCCTACCGAGCACATGGAGACTTTCATTCCGTCTTCAACAGGCTTAGTATCTGGAAATGGCATCTTTAGTCAAAAAACAAAGATTGGTTCCATTTTTGTCGGATTCCTGATTCGTCGTATTCTTGTTTTGACACATTCTTGTTTCATCGCATTCCGTTTTCGACATATTCTTGTTTGGACATATTTTATACTTACCAAGTTATATTTATTTTATTTATTTATTTTATTTATTTATTTAAAAAGTTTTGTAAGTAGGCCCTGTAGGCACTTTTACAAGTCTGAGTCTACCAGCGCTTCCAAAGACACCACTGTTGAGAAGAAGCGCCGCAAGAAACTCAACAGTAAGCCGTTTTTTCCAAATAAATCACATTACAATACTAAACTTAAGCTACACAATTTAAATATCACAGGGATGTACAGGTCCCAGTAGTAATAATAATTAAATTGTCGGATTAAAATAAATAATACAATTTCGGAGATGTAAACAGTCTCAAATGTCAAATTAAAATTAAGAATTAAATATAATTTAAAAAAAACACAAAACAAGGGAGATGTAGAAAGTCTCCACGGTCAATTTTGGAGATGTAAAGAGTCTCCAGATGTCAAATTAAAATTAAATACAATTATTAAAAAAAAACACTAAAAATAAAATAAGGGAGATGTAGAAAGTCTCCACGGTCAATTTTGGAGATGTAAAGAGTCTCCAGATGTCATATTAAAATAATAGGTAATCATACAGGGAGATGTATATAGTCTCCACGGTCATTAATAATTGTAATACAAAAAATATATATATCAGTCCCAAGCATTGTCATCATTCATATAATCTTTAATACTATAATAAGCTTTAGAAATTAGTTTACGTTTAACGTAACTCTTAAATTTATTTACTGATAAATGAGTAACACTACTTGGGAGATTATTATAGAACCTTATACAATTACCCATGAAAGAGTTTTTTATTTTGTGAAGCCGTGTAAAGGGCACTGCGAGCTTATGTTTATTTCTGGTATTAACATTATGTATGTCACAGTTCTTTCTAAAATTACTGATGTTCTTATGAACATGCATAATGTTTTCATAAATATATTGTCTGTATATGGTTAATATATTCGTTTCTTTGAACTTATCTCTAAGCGAGTCTCTATGACCCATCTTGTAAACAGCACGCATAGCCCTCTTCTGTAGAACAAAGATGCTGTTTACGTCAGCACCACTACCCCATAGTAAAATACCATATGACATAATACTATGGAAGTAACTAAAATAAACTAATCGAGCGGTTTTCAAGTCTATTAGATTACGAATTTTATTAACTGCAAAAGCTGCAGAACTTAGTCTATTCGCTAATTTAACCAGATGAGGACCCCATTGGAGTTTTGAGTCTAACATTATACCAAGAAATACTGTATCATTAACTAAGTCTAATTTGTCATTTTTAATAGTTACAGTAGTTTGTCTATTTTTCACATTGGTAGTCATAAATTTAATACATTTAGCCCAAACCCAAACCCAAACCCAAAATTGAGCCCTGTGGTACGCCCATTGAGACCAAAGACCCAGGTGATCGTTTTCCATTCACGTCTACCCTTTGTATTCTCCCGAATAAGTACGTTTTAATTAAGTTTAGCGCAGTACTTCTAACTCCATAATGGTGTAGCTTCCTGACCAATGTGTCATGGTTAACGCAATCGAAGGCCTTGGACAAATCACAGAAAATACCTAAAGCATCATGTGACCCCTCCCAGGCATCAAAAATATAATAAGCTCAACACCAGCTTCGGTTGTCGAGCGACCCCGAGTAAAACCAAATTGTTTATTATGTAATAAATTATTATCTTGAAAATGTCGCATTAACTGTGATAAAATTAATTTCTCAAAGATTTTACTGAAAGTGGGTAGTATCGATATCGGTCTAAAGTTAGTGGGGTCAGAAGTACTACCGTACCGTACTACTTTACTACACAGTGCCTATGACTTTGCCTGTGTGATAAAAATAAATAAAATATAGTAAAAGAAAATTATTGTTTCAATGAAACGAAATAAAATAATACAGTAAACTTACACATTAAACTTATTTATAGAAAAAAAACCTCTTCCATTAGTTAACACAGCATATTAGCTAAAACATTTTAGTGAGAGACTAGTTTTATAACGTGGTGCTAGAATCCATGGAGTCGCTATTTCGTAAGTCTTACGCATTTTATTTAATATTACATTCAATTTAATATTTTTAGTTTCTTGGATGGTAGATTCTTGACGTCTAAGTGCCCGTGCGGCCTACTTAGTGAATAAATGTCTTTTATCTTTTATCTTTTTTATCATACCCACTTACCATTTTGATTTTTACCCTCAGTATTGTCATATAACAAATTAAACTAAGGATACCAAAATTAATTGAAATTGGTTTGGCTGCTTAATTGATTAATTCATTTTTACATATGATAATACCTACTGAAGGACTAAATCAATGTGGTATGTATATAACAATAAAAAAATAGCGTTTCCGTGGATTCTAGAACCATGGTAAGCAACCAAAAGTCCTAGTAACCCTAATTATTATAAGGGAACATAATTTTTCACCTTGAATGCCAGGGCAGTTTATGCAAGGACATCGGTGGCTGTCGCAGCGAGGTATATAATTGCATTTAGACGTCAATACTCCAGCGGAATGCGTGGATTTGTCGTGATCAACTTGCAGTTTATTGTCTGAAAATAATTTTTGAAATTAATGTTGCACGGTTGCGTCCATACACAAACATTAAGTAGTACAAGTGGCATAAACATTAAGTAAGTAGTGGGCAGGACCTTGGAACAGGATTTGTGCGAACGCTCTAAATTAAAATATTATGTCTAACAATTACAACACAAGTACAAGTAGGTACACATTACAGCTTATTGACAAAGTACGATTTTAGTTTATTCTTAGGATTTAGTTTTGTTCTTAATGTACTTAATGTAAAGACAATAAACAATAATTCCGTGGTTAGTTTATTCCTTTTCATAGCTAAAATGAACTAAGTAGGTGAAAAGCTCCTTTCGCAATACACGGATGTTAATAAAGCACACTTATTTACGCACGTTTTATTTATTTATTACTGTCTTGCAAATGAGCAAAATTATTAATAGGGTAAGTAATCAATTAATGTAATTTAATTTGTTTGATAAACATCTTCGGAGTCATGTCCACATTATTGCGAGTAATGATAATGACGCCAATTTGTCCGATCTCTAATTAATAACATATTACCTTGAATGACCTTTATCGTTACTGACTAAGGGAGGAGGAGGAAGGGAGATCCGAGCGACAAACAAGTCGCGAGCAACTTGTGCTAGCCGTGATAGCTAGATCGAATTATCGCCCTCGAAACCCCCTGCATACTAAATTCAATGAAAATCGTTGGAGCCGTTTCCGAGATTCAGATTATTATATAATATAATATGATAAATTTAATTTTTGAAGTATTTTTTTTTCTATATTCAGGATTTTTTAGTCTATTCCTTTTATAGTTAACTATCCACTTATATAGGGATATAAGTGGATAGCTTTTACATGTACAGACTTAAGAGGGGCGTATTCCTAAAGTGATACTTCACCATTGTTTAGACTTTATCACCCTCACTCAAATTTCATACAAAATATTAATTTGGAATGTGTATAATTTATTAAAAGACATCCATCTTATGCATCTATCAGCCGCTCTTTACTTATAACCGACTGTACCAGGTTGTTGCAAGTCGATCTTGGTGTAATTAGACGTGGCGACTCCAGCCGAGATGCTTAGGGCAGCGGCCTGCATTCCGGTGGAATGGACGCTGGTGATCGACGTCATGATGGACATCGACCGCCCCCAACCAGGCGTCACCGCCTCGGTGCAGCAGTAGGTGTTCACAGGTTTAGAAACGGCTGAAAGATACAACAGTTTATTTAAAAAATGAAAAGGCTAAGAGCCTACAGATGTAGTGCACGGAAACTTACGAACGTGTCTTGATATTTCAGTCGGTCACAGTACAAAAAGTACTGAGGTTGACTGAAGTAGCATGACACGTTCGTACGTTTCCGTGAAAATACGAAGGAAAACAATTATGCACTACATCTGTACATAATTATACTGCCATTCCCAGACGAAAATCAAAAAGGATGGCTTTACGTACTACCGCACGAAGAATGTGACATGGAGTTAGTTCGCGCAGGCCTTAATGGCAGCGTAAAATAGAATTAATTGTTGTTTTTTTAAAACTAAATTAAGAAAAATGGTAAACGTTACATAGTATACTCAACTGGTGAATCAAAAATCATCGCTAAACATGTAGGTTTCGAAGATTCAACTAAAACGAACAAAAAAGGTGTTATTTTTGAAAAATAAAATGCACCCGTTATGATAGGCCGAGGCGTTGCCGGACGACCGCTGTTGGAGGTTGCAAACTCCATCGTGCGGATGGAAACGGACGTGCTCTGATTGATCCTTGGTACACTCTTGATGGCACACGCAGCAGTGAGCACCGCGACAGATTTAATGCTGGCGTTCTTGGCGGGTTGCACAACAGGAAATGGCCGAGCAGTGCCTGTAAATAATTCTTAATGCTTATTATATTATTATGGTCAGTAATCGGATTTCACGGTGCATCACGAGGTGAATGACCACATGCTAATATGGATATGGCCTGCGATTCCGGGACTAAAATTGTTGAAAGAGGGTCATGTTTAAAATTATATCATATGGTCATTTCATTCACATTTTAACGTTTGTTTATGGAATAAATATTTTCACTGTACGTATAATACGCATAATCAATTTACAACACTACACACAAATATTATATTTTATTAGATTGTATGAAATTTAAATAGCATACAATTATTTTCTCAATATTTTCTATTTTCCATCGATTTCTTTACACGTCTTAAATCCTATCCTAATGCCTATTTATGAATATCCCAATAATTGCATTTTCTTTTCTCACCACATCCCAGGATTTTGGTCATATCCATATTAAGATTTCTACTCTATATCCCGCAGTGTTGTACCGTGAAATCCGATCTCTGATTATGGTATAATAAGGTGGCCATCATCCATCACACATCGGTAATCTCGTAGCATTTACTCGTAGGTATCACTTGAGACAGCACGAGGTTAGTGATGTGACAATTTTATTTATTCCGGCATGAGTCGAGGAAGAAAGAAAACATTCTTTTTCAATTATTTTATGACATTCTTGATTATTTCGCATCATCGTTTCAGTCGAAGGACACACTATTAAGTTAGCAACTTATAAAAAGAGCATTACCCCTAGGGTTCGAAGTTTTCATAGCACGGTAAACGGGTAAATTAAAGAAAGATATGGAGTGGACATTTATATTAAAACTGACGCCATACGTATACTCATCCTCAATCATCTACACCGTTCCTCAATTTATTTATATTTACGTACACTAATATTATAAAGAGGAAATATTTGTATATTTGTATGTTTGTAACGAATAAAGTCAAAACGTAAAGGACCGATTTCAAAAATTATTCCGATGTTAGATTAGCTTAGATTAGATATTAGATTAATAGCTTGGTAGGCTTTCACATAACCTGATGAATGGCATTATTACAGTGTATTCCCCGTGGCACAACTATTTGGCACTACTGGTCAATATAAGTATCATTAATAGGAGGTAGGTTTAGGTTATGTTAGTTCTTTAGCAGGCCCGGAGGGCCAAACTACCCAGAAATAGGAGCTCTGCGGTAGCAGAGCTCCGTCGACTCTATTAAATTTGATTTTGAAATAGAAATCATTGGTCAGTAGTGCCACGGAGTAGTGCCACGGGCAATAAACGATTATTACTATAGGTACTCGTATCTAAACATTTAGCAATATTATAAATAAGATACAAAAGAAGTCTCATCACTCATCAGTATGATTACTATTATTATGTGTTGTAATAAACTTGTTCTACGAGTGGTAAATACCTGTTCATTGTTCATCAATCATCATGTTCCTTCTTAATTAAAAGTACAACTGTACGAGCGAACTAGTCAACTATACATACATACATACAGGTAAATAACATTACCCTCTTTGTTCAGCAGTCTTTCTGCATCAACTCGGTCAGCGCAGGCGCAGTTGGACGTAATAACACCGATTGAATTCGTGAAAAGCACGTTGTTGCAAGTTTTACAGGTAGCTTCTGGAAAAAACAAGAGTAATAAGTAGCTACGAGTACAACAATATTTTTTTTCAATTTTGACGTAATTTCTAGCCTCCTTAATTATTAAAATATAGGGTAAAGTCACCAGTGGTCAGCCAGAGACCAGTAGTCGAACTTATATGAGGGCGAAGAGTGGGAAATATATCTTTTGTACTCTTCCCACTCATACAAAATATAGGCAGAGGCCGACTATAGGTCTTTGGCTGAACACTGGTGACTTTACCCTAATTGTCATGAAATAAAGTCGATTTGTTTAATGTTTTATCTTTCTTTTCTTGTGTGGTAGCCTAATAGCAGTGTAGCATTTTTGTTCCGTTGGTAAGACAACCTGCAATATATGACTTCGCATTGGTTGTCTTAAGATTGCAGTCGTCACCACCGCAGAATAAACCCGTAAAGTTTTATTATGGGCTTTTTACTGTTTATGCATTTTCAACAAGTCCAAACACATATTATTTCCTGATGTTTTCCTGGGTTTTATTTGGAATATTACCGACGTCAAAACAATTAAGTGATAATTCAATAAAAACAGTTTTCTGTAATGTATGATTATGATGGTTAAAACGGCAACAAAATAAGTTCAAAGACTAATGAATATGAATTATCACTTGAAATTACTATTAACATTTCTTTTTTAAAGGCCTGCGGCGGTGTTGGTGGGTTTAACAGGAAACAGAGATTGCTTGACTTGGATTAAAGCAAGCCTCACCAAGGCTCGGCCTGCCATCAACCTCGTCAGGAAATTCCTACTTTCCAGGCCTAGGCAATAAAGTGTTATACCATCCTTCTTCACCATACCTTTTGCATCAGCTTTCTCTGCGCATGGACAGGTGGCGGCGATGACTCCGATTGAATGAGCGGAAAGCTCGTTTTGAGAAGTACCGGTAGTTTCTGGAAATATGAACCAGAGTTAAATAACTAGCTAGTATAACTTTTTTTGCTAAGTGTTTTTTAATTATAAAAGACCTTATTAAATTTATAATTGTACGCCAAAATTTTCATTAAAAAAAAAGTACGTTACAAACGTAACGTATTAATTGGTCTTTCTTTTCTTTTATCGCAAGTAGCAGTGTTTGCATTGTTGTTCCCGTGTCAGGGTATGACAAGCTGCAACAAAACTAGCATCAGCGTTCTTATTTCTAAGAGTTGGCAACGCGTTGTCAGTCTTAAGATTGCCAATCTATATTGGCCTCCAAGACCACTTACTATCAGGTGACCTGCGGCTCTATTCTATTCCGGCTTAATTGTATTATATATCTTCGGCTTAATCATCTCACTTTATTATTTCAACGATCTTGATAAAAACGACAAAAGAAATTTATTCAGTAAGAAGGCCGCACGGGCAATTTTACACGTCAAGAATCTACCACTCCTAACTGTCCGAATGTACCATCTGGCTGGTCATATATTTAAATTAAGAACGATAACGGCCCCAGTATACTACCCTGAGGCAACCTTACTTTACTATGTTACTATCTGACTTTACTAGACACAGTTCGAGATTTTTGGATGAAGTTGTAATCTCTACCCGTTGGGTCCTATCCGTAAGGTAATTTTTCAGTTAGTCATTTGCTTTGGAGCGTATTCCGTATATTTCGCCTTTTGAGACACAAAGTCCAACGCTTTACTTATGTCGAAGAATACAGTAGTCCCAGCTTCTTAATAGTTTTCGGCTGGATATCGCTATCATGCTCGCACTCGCCACTGACAGTATATTTCGTCACTAGTGTGTCATAGAAAAACGGAGTTGGCCGAAGAAAATGGTTGAACAAAGCTAGGGTATAGACATTCCTTACTTCAAGCAATGCTGTTATTTTTTAAATGCTCAATTCATTAATAAAACCCATACCCACACCCATTGATTATCCATATTAAGTTTATCACCTTTCTTATGGATTGATTTTATAGTGGTGACTTTCCTTTTTCCGTAAATATTTCTTGAGCGACAGATTTACCAAGTACTTCACAATATGTGTGATAAATGGAGCAGAGTATTTTAGTATTTTCGTTAGAATATAGTCAAAACCCACAGAGCTCAAATTTTTGTAGTGACAATAATTATACTTCTGACTCACTAGGTGGATTTAGGAATATAAAAGAGCCCAGAGAGTTTACAGCATATGTACATTTATTTATATTGCAAATTTATTTGTCGGTCCGTTTAATAAAGTATTAGTTGAATTTGTTTGTTATATTTTGGCTCTGCAATAGTGATTGAATTTTTATTTTCTAATAATTACGATAACATGACAAACGTAATACGGGTTTACCGAGTAGAATAGAGCTTCAGTGGCTTTGTTTTTAATGCTCTCATTACTATTATTGTTTTCTCTTGTACTGAAGTGCTGTAAGTTTGTTGTACCAAATAAATACATAATATTTTTATATGCCACTGGCCACTGGCCACTTTTTTCCGTAGTTCAATTGCTATTATGTTTTGTCATATACCATACGAATTGTGTACTCATTTGTACAACCAATAACTATCCTTTGATTTCAAGAAATACTTTTGTTTATAAGAAAATAATTTTAATAAAGAAGAGGGCGCCAATAGACGATCAGCGTTTGCACGATGCAGTCTTAACTTACACCAAACATGTCACATACTAAACACAATTGAAAATCTAACTTCACGAGAGTCAACTATCCTCGTAAGGCCCACCATACTCCAAACAGGAAGTTTTTCGAGTGGGACTGTACATCTACCATCAAGGCAATAAAGTTCATTTACGTTTGTTCTATAAAACCATTTTCAGTTCATGAAGATAGGAAAATAAACGTTGTTTCCATTGCGATACAGGTCAAATTGAACTGTGTTCATCGTGTACATGGTATTGCACACTTGTCCTTACGACCCTGGGCCTATACATACATACATATAGGTCAATACCATTACCTTCCTTCTTCAACAGTCCTTCTTCATCAGTCGTAATAACTCCCATCGAATGCTTGGAACGATCGGTGTTTTGAGAAGCACCGATTGTTTCTGGAAATATGAACAAGAGACGAATATGTATTATCAAACCGCGATTAGAAATGAATCGAAAGTATTGTTAGCATAACAGTACTTATTATTAATAAATATAATCGTTAGTCAATCTATGATATATTTGTAATTTAAGGGCAGATATTTTATAATGTTGACAGATTTACTAAGTATGCTTTACCTGGTAAAGCATACTTGACTTGACTAAGATGAAATGTGTAGTAACTGTTTACGGTTTACCATAAACAGTTACTACACATTTCATCTCTATTCTTGGTAAACATTGTGCAATTGTTTTATAAGAATTGTCCGCGCCCTGCGCCCCCCGGATATTTATTTTCCTCCTACAAACCTTATGAAAATTAAATAGTTTACATCCTCAGACCTGCTGAATATAAACACAAAATTTCATAATAAGCGGTCAAGCCGTTTTGGAGGAGTTTAGTTACAAACACTGTGACACGATAATCTTATATATTAAATCAAAATTATATTTGACTAATCTGTCATTATTTTTCACTTAATTTTTACGTTATCATCACCTGGGGGCCAAATATGGCTGCGTATATCGCGTGAAAAGACGAATAAAACATACGTCACTTTCAGACACGTATACGAGAGTGACGGATGCTATCCACATTTTGTCACGCGATAAACGCAACCACACCAGCCCAGCTGGTGATGATACAGGCAGCTCTGATGACGACATATACACATTCAATAGAGACATACATATCGGTCCATAACAATGACCCTCCTTCCTCAGCACTCCTTCTGTACCTGATTTTTCTGCGCAGGAGTCAGAGGCCGCAATAACTCCCATTAAACGCTTGGAGCGATCGGTGTTTTGAGATGCACTGGTTGTTTCTGGAAATATGAACTAGAGTCGAATATGTATTATCAAACCGCTATTAGAAATGAATCGAAAGTATTGTACACATAGTACAAGCCTTGAGCTTAGTTTAGGAGTAGGTCAATTGGTGTGACATTGTCCCCTGATATTATTATTATTCATATATTTATTGAAATGTATGTAGGTTAGATTTTCTACAGTAAATATTGAAATATAAAAGTAAAATAACAATACTAATAAAAAATAAACATTATAAAAAACCTAACCTACGAGTGCCGCCGGCTACGGGGCAGGGCTCAAGCTACCGGTGGTTAGGGCTGCAGCTGTGCAGAGAGAGGAACTAACTCACAATGCGTGCCGTGTCGAGGAGTACCGCCTTCTGTATCTGGCCCTTGACCCAGCCATCTAGCGAGAGTCTCTTGAGGTATTGGTCGAGACTCTTCGCTATAAGACCTTTTGCCGAAACAACTATCGGGACAATGTTCGTCGAGTCAACATTCCACGTGGCGGTCACCTCGTGAGCAAAGTCAAGGTACTTGCTGAGCTTGTCCTTCTCGGCCTTCACGAGGTTTCACGAGGTTTTCGTCATGCGGGATGGTGACTTCGACGAGCACTGCCCGGCGTTGAGACCGATCTGTCAACACGATATCAGGCTTATTGGCGACAATAGTATAATTATTATTGCTAGCACAACAGTATTTATTCTTTATAAATATAATCATAAGTCAATCTACTGACAAATCTGTCATTATTACTCACTTAATTTTCACATTATCATCACCTGGGGCTGGGGGCCCATTATGGCTGCGTTTATCACGTAACAGAACGTCGATGAAATATACGTGACTTTCAGACACCTATACGAGAGTGTCGGATGCTATCCACATTTTGTCACGCTATAAACGCAACCACATTAGCCCCGGTGGTGATGATACAGGCAGCTCCGATAACGGTATATACAGACATACATGCTCAATACAGACATACAAATAGGTCCATTACAAGTACCCTCCTTCCTCAGCAGTCCTTTTGTACCTGATTTTTCTGCGCAGGAGTCAGAGGCCGTAATAACTGCCATTGAATGCTTGGAACGATCGGTGTTTTGAGAAACACTGGTTTTTTCTGGAAATATGAACAAGAGTGGAATATGTATTATTAAACCGCTACTAGAAATGAATCGAAAATATTGTTAGCACAACAGTATTTATTCTTTATAAATATAATCATAAGTCAATCTACTGACAAATCTGTCATTATTACTCACTTAATTTTCACATTATCATCACCTGGGGGCCCATTATGGCTGCGTTTATCACGTGACAGAACGTTGATAAAACATACGTCACTTTCTGACACCTATACGAGAGTGACGGATGCTATCCACATTTTGTCACGCTATAAACGCAACCACATTAGGCCCGGTGGTGATGATACAGGCAGCTCCGATAACGGTATATACAGACATACGTGCTCAATACAGACATACATATAGGTCCATTACAAGTACCCTCCTTCCTCAGCAGTCCTTTTGTACCTGATTTTTCTGCGCAGGAGTCGGAGGCCGTAATAACTGCCATTGAATGCTTGGAACGATCGGTGTTTTGAGAAGCACTGGTTTTTTCTGGAAATGTAAACAAGAGTGGAATATGTATTATCAAACCGCTACTAGAAATGAATCGAAAATATTGTTAGCACAACAGTATTTATTCTTTATAAATATAATCATAAGTCAATCTACTGACAAATCTTTCATTATTACTCACTTAATTATCACATTATCATCACCTGGGGGCCCATTATGGCTGCGTTTATCACGTGACAGAACGTCGATAAAACATACGTCACTTTCTGACACCTATACGAGAGTGACGGATGCTATCCACATTTTGTCACGCTATAAACGCAACCACATTAGGCCCGGTGGTGATGATACAGGCAGCTCCGATAACGGTATATACAGACATACATGCTCAATACAGACATACATATAGGTCCATTACAAGTACCCTCCTTCCTCAGCAGTCCTTTTGTACCTGATTTTGCTGCGCAGGAGGCAGAGGCCGTAATAACTGCCATTGAATGCTTGGAGCGATCAGTGTTTTGAGAAGAACTGGTTTTTTCTGGAAATATGAACAAGAGTCGAATATATGTATTATCAAACCGCTATAAGAAATGAATCGAAAGTATTGTTAGCAGAATAGTATTTTATTGTTAATAAATATAATCATAAGTCAATCTACTGACAAATCTGTCATTATTACTCACTTAAATCACTTGACAGAATGTCGATAAAACATACGTCACTTTCAGACACCTATACGAGAGTGACGGATGCTATCCACATTTTGTCACGCTATAAACGCAACCACATTAGGCCCGGTGGTGATGATACAGGCAGCTCTGATAACGATATATACAGACATACATACTCAATACAGACATACATAAAGGTCCATAACAATTACCCTCCTTCCTAAGCAGTCCTTCTGTACCTGATTTTTCTGCGCAGGAGTCAGAGGCCGTAATAACTGCCATTGAATGCTTGGAACGATCGGTGTTTTGAGAAGCACTGGTTTTTTCTGGAAATATAAACAAGAGTGGAATATGTATTATCAAACCGCTACTAGAAATGAATCGAAAATATTGTTAGCACAACAGTATTTATTCTTTATAAATATAATCATAAGTCAATCTACTGACAAATCTGTCATTATTACTCACTTAGTTTTCACATTATCATCACCTAGGGGCCTAATATGGCTGCGTTTATCTCGTGACAAAACGTCGATAAAACATACGTCACTGTCTGACATCTATACGAGAGTGACGGATGCTATCCACATTTTGTCACGCTATAAACGCAACCACATTCGGCCCGGTGCTGATGATACAGGCAGCTCCGATAACGGTATATAGGGGAGGGGGGGGCAAAGCGGGGAAGCTAAGGAACAGAGTGAGTTCGATTTGGATTCATCTGTATAACTTACACGCAATCCAACTTAAATTAACTATTGGTATCTAAGGTATAATACTGCATGTTATTTTTTGGTCGAATATAATTAAATTTAGGTACATGATCAATTTTATCAAAAGTGGGTTTTGTCCCGCTATGCCCCGTATATTGGGGTAAAGTGGGGCAGCATAAGGGGCATTGTGGGGTACTAAATGGGGCAGTGTGGGGTATGAAAAGGGGCAATGTGGGTCTTGAGAAGGGGTTTAGTGGCGTAGTGAATTATAACAACTATTATAAACGAATTAAATCTTTATTATCAAAGAATATCACTTCTAACAGTAACTGTGGAGATCATTAGTTAAATTTAACGTTAAATCCCAATGAATCATTAACAAACATTGCACAGAGATTGGCTTTATCATCTTTTTATTGATTCTAAAGACCACGAGTGTTGATTCGGCGTCTTTTTATATGTTCGAACCGTTTTAGCTGAAACAAACGACGGTAGGCACCAATTAATAACACATAAGGTAAATCAAGCAAAATTAGGGGGCAAAGTGGGGTACCTATTGAGCTTGTTCCCACTATGCCCCATCACTTTAACCCCACTTTGCCCCGTACGTGCTGTCACATCGAAACATTAACGACCGCCATCTTGCCTTGTTTATAAGCAGACTTAGTTGTTGAAATATAAAATCCTTCAGATCCGCCGCAAATCACAAAAAAAAACCTTTACGACTACAGTATAAAGGTAAAGAATGAACGTGAATCAAATATCAACAATATTTTTAAGGATTACACAGGTTTTGCAAATATTTTAAATATTTCTTACCGGCGTCAATCGGCTGCCTGCGAAGCTCGCGGAGGTCACGCGCTGACTAAACACCAATCACGGAGCCTTATTCAAATTGCCATGCCGTTCGTCCTTCGCCAAAAAGTACCGCTAACCCGCTATGCCCCGCTACCCCGCTATGCCCCCCCCTCCCCTACAGACATACATGCTCAATACAGACATACATATAGGTCCATTACAAGTACCCTCCTTCCTCAGTAGTCCTTATTATGTACCTGATTTTTCTGCGCAGGAGTCAGGGGCCGTAATAACTGCCATTGAATGCTTGGAACGATCGGTGTTTTGAGAAGCGCTGGTTGTTTCTGGAAATATGAACAAAAGTCAAATATGTATTATCAAACCGCTATAAGAAATGAATCGAAAGTATTGTTAGCAGAATAGTTCAGTATTTATTATTAATAAATATAATCATAAGTCAACAACTGACAAATCTGTCACTATTTCTCATTTAATTTTCACGTTATCATCACATCGGGGCCTAATAAGGCTGCGTATATGACCGGATAAAACTCACGTCCCTTTCTGACACGTATACGAGAGTGACGGATGGTATCCACATTTTTTGTCACGCGATAAACGCAACCACACCAGCCCAGCTGGTGATGATACAGGCAGCTCTGATGACGACATATACACATTCAATAGAGACATACATATCGGTCCATAACAATGACCCTCCTTCCTCAGCACTCCTTCTGTACCTGATTTTTCTGCGCAGGAGTCAGAGGCCGCAATAACTCCCATTAAACGCTTGGAGCGATCGGTGTTTTGAGATGCACTGGTTGTTTCTGGAAATATGAACTAGAGTCGAATATGTATTATCAAACCGCTATTAGAAATGAATCGAAAGTATTGTACACATAGTACAAGCCTTGAGCTTAGTTTAGGAGTAGGTCAATTGGTGTGACATTGTCCCCTGATATTATTATTATTCATATATTTATTGAAATGTATGTAGGTTAGATTTTCTACAGTAAATATTGAAATATAAAAGTAAAATAACAATACTAATAAAAAATAAACATTATAAAAAACCTAACCTACGAGTGCCGCCGGCTACGGGGCAGGGCTCAAGCTACCGGTGGTTAGGGCTGCAGCTGTGCAGAGAGAGGAACTAACTCACAATGCGTGCCGTGTCGAGGAGTACCGCCTTCTGTATCTGGCCCTTGACCCAGCCATCTAGCGAGAGTCTCTTGAGGTATTGGTCGAGACTCTTCGCTATAAGACCGTTTGCCGAAACAACTATCGGGACAATGTTCGTCGAGTCAACATTCCACGTGGCGGTCACCTCGTGAGCAAAGTCAAGGTACTTGCTGAGCTTGTCCTTCTCGGCCTTCACGAGGTTTCACGAGGTTTTCGTCATGCGGGATGGTGACTTCGACGAGCACTGCCCGGCGTTGAGACCGATCTGTCAACACGATATCAGGCTTATTGGCGACAATAGTATAATTATTATTGTTAGCACAACAGTATTTATTCTTTATAAATATAATCATAAGTCAATCTACTGACCAATCTGTCAGTATTCCTCACTTAATTTTTACGTTATCATCACCTGGGGGCCTGATATGGCTGCGTTTATCACGTGACAAAACGTCGATAAAACATACATCACTGTCTGACACCTATACGAGAGTGACGGATGCTATCCACATTTTGTCACGCTTTAAACGCAACCATATTAGCCCCGGTGGTGATGATACAGGCAGCTCTGATAACGATATATACAGACATACATACTCAATACAGACATACATATAGGTCCATAACAATTACCCTCCTTCCTCAGCAGTCCTTTTGTACCTGATTTTTCTGCGCAGGAGTCAGAGGCCGTAATAACTCCCATTGAATGCTTGGAACGATCGGTGTTTTGAGAAGCACTGGTTTTTTCTGGAAATATGAACAAGAGTCGAATATGTATTATCAAACCGCTATAAGAAATGAATCGAAAGTATTGTTAGCAGAATAGTTCAGTATTTATTATTAATAAATATAATCATAAGTCAACAACTGACAAATCTGTCACTATTTCTTTCTCATTTAATTTTCACGTTATCATCACATCGGGGCCTAATAAGGCTGCGTATATGACCGGATAAAACTCACGTCCCTTTCTGACACGTATACGACAGTGACGGATGGTATCCAAATTTTTTGTCACGCTATAAACCAAAGACCTTCATAATAGACGAACAGTGTGTGGAAGCTAGAGTGCAGCCTCTTTATGCACGAATACGAGTGCGACAGTGACAGCGAAACACGTTGACGTTGTAACCATTTTGAAAGCTAATGGTAGTCCACGGTAGCCCACTGGCGACAGCGTCTTTTAGTTTTTATTAAAATATTCAGGATAATTGTATAAACGTGGTGTCAAAACCGTTAAAAACAACAATGGTGGGCTGTGCAGTACCTAATTGCGAAGTCAATCATAGGAATAATCCAAACAATGAGTCATTTCACAGGTAATTATGATCCACACATAGTCATTTTTGAACTCATATTTTCAAGGATTCCTCGGTCCAAGGAATACGGTTAGTGGTCTAATAAGTACGATATATCATGTAGTTTTGTGTTTTATGCATATTTTTAATTTTTATATGTAAAATGATGAAATGAAAGATGTTGTGTCCGTGAAAATTTCCATTTTTTAGGTAGTGATTGAATGTTTGAATCACACTCATCTATCGATAAGTTATCAATATGTCGATATTTCTTCATTCCTTCTCATAATTATTTAAACATTATTCCGAGCGATTATAAAACGCAGCTAGGTAAATTGATCACAGTTTATTATTTATCATTAAATGCACAGGACACGACAGGACTTCAAATTTATTTTTTATGTTTTTTGTGTATGTTTTAAATAAATCGTGTAGAAAATGCTAAAATAAGCTTCTTCTCTTATTTAAACTTTTTCTCTCAGGTTGATAATTACCGAGATATGGGGGGGTCCGAAAGTTAGTAAATTCGGTACCTACAAGGAGTTTGAGAAATTTCGATGGGGTGAAAATTATGTCTGTATAACATTCGGTTAGTATGTACATGAAAATTGTCATTTACGTGACGTTCGTCTTAAAGTTGATAAGGATACACAGATCTCAGCAAGCCAAAGAATCCTCTACTGAGCGTGACGTTCGGCTTATAGGCGACAGGGATAGACACATCTGAGAGAGCCAGAGAATCTTCTACTGAACATGAAAGTAGGTCCGAACGTAAGTCCACAAGAACTTCTAAGTTGTGGCCAAATA
This sequence comes from Acleris sparsana, assembly GCA_923062465.1. Lineage (NCBI taxonomy): Eukaryota > Metazoa > Arthropoda > Insecta > Lepidoptera > Tortricidae > Acleris > Acleris sparsana. The sequence continues at coordinate 5,283,189 of OV281288.1, forward strand.
AAGTGAATACTTCCACCGTTTGAAAAGTTATTATTCCAGATGAACTTGGGTTATTTTTTATTTATATTAACCGAAGCGAAGCGAGGGCGGGTCGCTAGTTTCTCTATATAAGTAACTTTATTGTTGCCTAGTGCCCATATTAAAAGCCTAGAATTTGTGTAAGACTGAAATTTATTAATTATTTACATTAAAAATTGATTGTATGATATGTGTGTGGTAATTACCATGAAAAGAGTATTATTACAGATAATGAAAGAATCTTGTGTTTTATTAGTGAAGAATGCTAGTTTTAAGTTCCACGCAAGATACAAACAAGTCTTATATAAGCGAGTCTTTTTCATCGATATTTTTTCGATATAACGTACGGACATCACTAAAATTACTCACACACTTGTAAAATCACGCACACGTTGACATTTTCGTTTTGGTAACGCGGGAAAAAGGGAGTCGGTTCGTCTATTACGTTAGTTATATAAAGGTCTTTGCTATAAACGCAACCACACCAGCCCCGGTGGTGATGATACAGGCAGCTCTGATAACGATATATACAGACATACATACTCAATACAGACATACATAATACAGGTCCATAACAATTACCCTCCTTCCTCAGCAGTCCTTATGTACCTGATTTTTCTGCGCAGGAGTCAGAGGCCGTAATAACTGCCATTGAATGCTTGGAACGATCGGTGTTTTGAGAAGCACTGGTTTTTTCTGGAAATATGAACAAGAGTCGAATATGTATTATCAATAGGGTTCGGAAAATCGGGAGCTATTATACCTACAACTAACAAAATTCCGGAAAAAGCTAAGCAAGTATGGAGTCGGCTTCTCAAAAATAATAGTTTTTATTATTGAAATTCCGGGATTCCGGGATTGTATGCAACATCAGAAAATAGTTTATACGTATCAATTGTCATTGGGTTATGCCTTTTTAGCGAATTTCCTCAACATACAAGATGTTTTAACGACATACAAAATGTATCAAAAAGGCACGTGTTAATCCGTTATATTATAAGGGCTTAAATAAATATAGGTATTGTATTAAGATGATAACATTGATAATATAATATAAAACAAACAATATTTTTAACGTGTTTCTTTAAACAGGGTATTTTTGAGTGGTTTTCAGTATATTATGGAAATGTCCTTTTTTATTTACCTGCTAAACATCAAACAATGTGCCGCGGTTTGTTGATTACCTGTTTACTTTTGCATAGCATGTAATGTACAATGTACATTTTGTTTTGATTTACTGGTTTAGCCAAGATACGTCCCTTTATACCATTACTTTTACGAAAAGTAACAATACAACTTTCGTTTGATGTTTGCTAATACTGTACTGTCAGTTAAATGAAAATCACATGAATTACATAAAATTTTGATCACAGGATATATAAAATGAGTCTATTTAAATACTTTCATACATTGGTATGGCTATTATTCTAATTTCCGATGTTCCGGAAAATTTATTAGTAAAATTAAACTGAGTCCGCTTCCATATTAGTCAACATCTACGCGATGTAGGTACTGAGCCCGAAGTTTAGGTATATTAGCTCCCGATTTTCCGAACCCTAATTATCAAACCGCTATAAGAAATGAATCGATGGTATTGTTAGCAGAATAGTATTTTATTGTTAATAAATATAATCATAAGTCAATCTATTGACAAATCTGTCATTATTACTCACTTAGTTTTCACATTATCATCACCTAGGGGCCTAATATGGCTGCGTTTATCACGTGACAAAACGTCGATAAAACATACGTCACTTTCAGACACCTATACGAGAGTGACGGATGCTATCCACATTTTGTCACGCTATAAACGCAACCACATTAGGCCCGGTGCTGATGATACAGGCAGCTCCGATAACGGTATATACAGACATACATGCTCAATACAGACATACATATAGGTCCATTACAAGTACCCTCCTTCCTCAGCAGTCCCTATGTACCTGATTTTTCTGCGCAGGAGTCAGAGGCCGTAATAACTGCCATTGAATGCTTGGAACGATCGGTGTTTTGAGAAGCTGAGGTTGTTTCTGGAAATATGGACAAGAGTCGAATATTTATTTTCAAACCACGATTAGAAATGAATTGAAAGTGTGGTTAGCTCAAGGTGTATTTATTATTAATAATTATAATCAAAAGTCAATCTACTGATATATCTGTCATTATTTCTCACTTAATTTTCACGTTATCATCACCTGGGCGCCTAATATGGCTGCGTTTATCACTGACAGTGACGGATGCTATCCACATTTTAGAACGCGATAAACGCAACCACCAGCCCCGCTGGTGATGAATGATGATACAGGCAGCTCTGATGACGATATATACAGACATACACACATTCAATAGAGACATACATATAGGTCCATAACAATCACCGTCCTTCCTCAGCACTCCTTCTGTACCTGATTTTTCTGCGCAGGAGTCAGAGGCCGTAATAACTGCCGTTGAATGCTTGGAACGATCGGTGTTTTGAGAAGCACTGGTTATTTCTGGAAATATGAACAAGAGTCGAATATGTATTATCAAACCGCTATAAGAAATGAATCGAAAGTATTGTTAGCAGAATAGTTCAGTAGTTATTATTAATAAATATAATCATTAGTCAATCTATGATACGAGGGCTGTTTGATAAGTCCTTTTAAAAACTATTTGTAAAACCTTTTTTCTGGTAAATGGCATTAACACTGGCAGGCACAATCTTTCAAATGAAGACTGTCGGAACTTAAGCAAAAAAAAAAAGTTTTTGTCAGTATAACCATTGTTTAACTGTAATTTATTACCGCAGTGTTTGAAGTCAAAAGTCTTTGACCAGTGTGTGTTGCCGGTGATGACTTACGGATCTGAGACGTGGGCGCTAACAATGGGCCTCATAAGGAAGCTCAAAGTCACTCAGAGGGCTATGGAGAGGGCTATGCTCGGGGTTTCTCTGCGTGATAGAATCAGAAATGATGATATCCGCAGTAGAACTAAGGTTACCGACATAGCCCTAAGAACCTTCTGACCCCATCGGCCATCAGTCCTGCGAGCAATGTGCCCCGCCCACTGCCACTTCAGTTTAGCTAACTGAAGTGGCAGTGGGCGGGGCACATTGCTCGCAGGACTGATGGCCGATGGGGTCAGAAGGTTCTGGAGTGGCGTCCGCGGACCGGAAGACGAGCTGTAGGTAGGCCTCCAACAAGATGGAGTGACGACCTCGTCAGGATCGCGGGACCGCGGTGGATGCGAAAAGCAGAAGACCGGTCTGAGTGGAAAGCCTTGGGGGAGGCCTATGTCCAGCAGTGGACGTCTTTCGGCTGACATGATGAATTTATTACGGTAATAATTCTGAATATCGTGCCGTTATAAAACATTTTTTTATCAAGGGTTGCAGTGCTGCCACAATAAAAACTGAACTTGATTCTGTTCATGGCACTAACGCACCAACGTTGCAGACTGTTTGTCACTGGATAAATGATTTTTCATTTCTCATGCTCTTAAAATGCTACTTAAATCTCTGCGAATCGGGACTAAAGCTCTTTATTAATCTCTAGGGATTAAAGTATTTTTTTTAAATTTACTTTGGAAACCCCTAAACAACCAATAACGGTGTTTGTGAATAGAGGATTATCAGTGATTGTGTATGGACCATATTTTTGGGTGTCGAAATAACCTCAAAATGACAACTGTGCAAATATATAAAAAAAAAGGATTTAATTTCGTGAAACACGATTAATTATTACGAATATGAATCTATTTAATCATATTAAGGCCGAACTCTTTTATTATGCGCGGTCCAATTACTTTTAAAATGGTTTCCAAGTTTGAATCTGTTGGCTAAATATGCAAGCATTTAAAACATCACTTTACAAAAAAACCGCGGAACTTTTTTTTCCTATTTGTATTTTGAATAGATGTTCATAACTTGTATTGAGCGTACGTTGTTAAAAAAATTCACCAATTAATTGTGCAACTTTAGATATTACGGACCAGAAATGTCATCATCATCATCCAGTGAAGAAGAATTAAGGCCTAACTCCAGAATGGAGAAGAAAGCAAAAGAGGTGATACGAAATCTTTTGCCGTCAAAATCTAGTGGCATTTATTCAAAAACATACCAAACTTCTATTGATTGGAAATGTGGGAAACAAATAACATCATTAATGTTAGATTAACGATAGTAATAATAAGATACCTAATTGTTAGTTTTAATTGTTAGATTTTTTTATAATACTCGTAATGTTGTAATTTTGTTTAGAACGTCGTTTTTTTCCTCGCATTCAAAGTGAAAAGTAGAGTGTTTAACGCGAGACTAAACAAACATCTCGTGTCATTATGGCTTGTTTTAGTCCCTTGTTGAACAATCTACTATTAAACGTGGTCGATCAAGCACATCTGATGCTCCACGCTCTAGTCGCCCAATCGAAGTCACTACTGAGGATGTTGTTGAAGAAGTCCATAATATTGTACTCGACGACCGCCGAGTGAAGGTGCGTGAAATAGCTGAGAACACAGGCATCTCTACTGAGCGAGTACATAAATTCCTGCATGAACATATGGGTATAACAAAGATTTCTGCACCATGGGTGCCACGTTTGTAGACGATCGAACAAAAACGCGAAAGAAAGCGAATTTCAAATCTGTGTTTGGATATGATGAAGCGTAATCCTCGGAATATTTTGAGTCGATTTGTCACTGTGGACGAAACTTGGGTCTATCATATGGATGGCGACTGGCGAACGTGCCCCAAAGAAGGCCAAGACTGTTTTGTCGGCTGGGAAGGTGATGGCGCCAGTCTTCTGGGATGGCGAAGGAATCATTATGATTGATTACTTGGAAAAGGGAAAGACTATCACTGGCCGTTACGACGCAGAGTTATTGTACCGTTTTTATGCCAAATTGTTGGAAAAACGACCAAAATTATCCCCCAAGAAAGTCCTCTTTCATCCAGACAATGCCGTAGTGCACACATTCAAGCTGGTTCCGCATGCTCCGTATTCGCCGGAACTAGTTCCGTGCGATTATTACCGATTACCTATTCCCAAATCTGAAAAGATGGCATGGAGGCAAACAATTTTGACAAATGAGGACAGCATCGCAGGTGTCATTATTTTGAAGACCTTGACAAAACGTATTTTTTGGAGGGGGTAAAAAAATTGGATACTCGCTGGAACAAGTGGTTGGCCCTCAAAGGAGACTATGTTGAGAAATTAATGTACATTGTTTTAAAAAAAAAAAACTTTTTAAAACGACTTATGTTCGTATATTCGTAATTTAAGTGCAGATTTTTTATAGTGTAGACACATTTACTAAGTAAGCTTTATCATCATAACCCGTCACTACATATTTGAACTCAATTCTTAGTAAATGTTGAGTAATTGTTAAAAAATATTAATATCATATTTGACAAATCTGTCAGTATTCCTCACTTAATTTTCACGTTATCATCACCTGGGGGATTAATAAGGCTGCGTATATCGCGTGTCAAAACGTGGATAAAACATATGTCACTTTCAGACAAGTGTACGAGAGCGACGGATGGTATCCACATTTTGTCACGCGATAAACGCAACCACACCAGCCCCGCTTTTGATGATACAGGCAGCTCTGATAACGATATATACAGACATACACACATTCAATGCAGACATACATATAGGTCCATAACAATTACCCTCCTTCCTCAGCAGTCTTTCTGTACCTGATTTTTCTGCGAAGGCGTAAGAGGCCGTAATAACTCCCATTGAATACTTCGAACGATCGGTGTTTTGAGAAGCACCGGTTGTTTCTGGAAATATAAACAAGAGTCGAATATGTATTATCAAACCGCGGTTTGATAATACATATTGAAAGTATTGTTAGCACAACAGTACCTATTATTAATAAATAAAATTCAATCATAAGTCAATCTATGATATATTCGTAGAAAAATTGCAGATATTTTATAATGTTGATTTATATAAAGAATGCTTTACCATAAACAGTCACTAGTCACTACATATTTCAACTCTATTCTTGGTAAATGTGTAATTATTTATAAAAAAAAGTAAATATCATACTTGACTAATCTGTCACTGTTTCTCATTTAATTTTCACGTTATCATCACCTCGGGGCCTGCAGGCTGCGTATATGACGTGACAAAACGTGGATAAAACATACGTCGCTTTCTGACACGTCTACGAGAGTGACGGATGCTATCCACATTTTGTCACGCTATAAACGCAACCACACCAGCCCCGCTGGTGATGATACAGGCAGCTCTGATGACGATATATACAGACATACATACATTTAATACAGAGATACATATAAGTCCATAACAATTACCCTTCTTCCTCAGCAGTCCTTCTGTACTATTTTTTGTTGTGCAGGTGAATGTGACCGTTGTGACTCCGATTGAATGCTTGGAATGATTGGTGTTTTGAGAAGTAGAGGTAGTTTCTGGAAATATTTAAAAGAGTCATGCAAGTAGCTAAGAGGACAGTCAGCATCATATAGAAAGCGAAGGTCAACATATCCAATATACAACATATACAATATCCAATATACAATATACAACATTGGTCAACATAGCATCATCCATATAGTCATTAAAATTTACCCAACCATTGCGGTCAAATAGTTTAGGCGAGCCGCCTTGTACTACTATACCGGAGCACTCTCACAAACGTATAAGAATATACATTTGGTAACATTCAAAGTGCCAAAATTCAAAATTTAAAAATACGAAATTCGAAATCTTCAGTAAAAGGGCCAGGCTCTTTTAAGCGTCGGTAATATAGGGTGAATCTACTAGCGCTTCGGACAAGACCATCATTACACCCACAACGCCACTGATAACTTAGCATATGTAGAATCCAATAAAATACGGCTCACACTAGAAAACTGAACCCAAAACTGTCCTCGTGATCTATCCTGATCGCAGTTCCTGTCAAACAAAGATACAAGTTTATGCTGCCAATTGTTCTTTTTGTTACACAGTCATCATCTGCTTATCGAGATCAAACTAACGAATCCAAACTTCGAGGGTCTACGCTAAGTAGGTAGAACGGCCGCTACCTTACTACTCCACCATGAAATAAGCTCTAAGACAGACAGTCGGGTATAAATATAAATGTGTAAAATGTGCACCTTTGGGAGCGATACACCGTGCAGATGTCCCTGCGCCAACTCCGTGGCAGTTAGAAGACGTCACAACCCCGGCGGAGCGCTTGACACAAACTCCTGAAACAACAATTATTGTAAATAAATAAAAATAAATAAAGCCTTGGGGGAGGCCTATATCCAGCGGTGGACGTCTTTCGGCTGACATGATGATGATGATGAAAAATAAACGTGTGCGTCTCGGGACGCCTGACAGAAGTGACAACTAACTAATCTAAGTTGAACTATTTAATATTGAAATTGTTTAACTTAACTGTTAACAGTATAATTATGTCTATTGCACACTAAACACTGAGTAGAGAGAGGGGGGAGCGTCTGTCCGAAATTTGGCTAGCGCTGTGGGTTAGAGCGAGAGAGGAGGAGCCTGCCTACCGCTGCTGTATGCGTGAGAGAAAGGGAAGCCAGACAGACTGGCGCCGTAACGCGTTACGTAACGAAGCGGTTTACCCTCCCATAAGAAGTTATCACTTCAAAAATTGGTAAAATGACAGTCGGACCGGCGCTCCACAATTTCATAATATAAAACACAAAATTTCCTTAAAAAAAAGGACATTGTCGCCATCATCACCAACGTTAATCATAATTTTATTTAAACTACGATTTAGCAGAATGAAACTGAAATAAAGCAATTAAATAAAATCACAATATCAATTTAAATAAAATATAGTTATATCATTTTTGGATGCGAAAAGCACAAGACCGGTCTGAGTGGAAAGCTTTGGGGGAGGCCTACCTATGTCCAGCAGTGGACGTCTTTCGGCTGACATGATGATGATGATGATATCATTTTTTACGTCTTTTTCTATTAAAAACGCAATTTCTATTAAAAAAAGCCAAACAATATTACACTTTAAATGCGCTGTAAACGCTGTTTGAAAAGGTTTAATATTTTAATCTGTGACGTTGTATAAGTAAAATAAACAAGGAAGAATTTTGATGGCACGAGTGTTTGGCTGTTTGGCTGTTTGGAGTTTGGAGTTTGGAGAGTAAAACACCAGGTATGCAATGAAATTTCATACATTTTCACGGCCGCTGCCATTGATAAATAATAACACACTAACATTTCCCAGCATGTGGGGGAAAATATATTGAATAACATGCACCTGGATTAGTTGAACATATGGGCACGGCAACTGTGGAGCCAGCTTTCTCGTTCTGGAGGTCAGATTCCTCGGTAATCAGCCAGCAAGTGGAACAATCGTTCAAAGAATTCAGGTCAGCGAGAGTATCTGTGAATATCATCATAAAGAGGTGTTATTTTTTTAAATGTCTTTTTGTCGAGCGGTCGATCTAGCGAGCGAAGTCACGCGAGCGAGTTTTGAGGTACCTACAGCACTTAAATAGCATTACCATGTGCAATTAATGACCTTCGATTCGAAGCTCTAAACTTTCAGTTCTTGTTAAAACCTATTTGCATTAGGGTAAATCCACGGTAATGTAACGAAAGTTACCATTTCAATGCCGTTTTTTTTTAAACTTTTAATGCTTATATTTCTCTAAATATAAATTTAAACACGTAAATGAATTCATCCGTTTTGAAATATAATTAAAAAGACAAGCAGAATGCTAGAAATTGGTAACTTACGTTCCTCTCTGCCATGGAATTGCCCATTAGCGGCTTTTACACGTAAAGTTCAGACTGCGGGAAACGCCACGCGCCGTTCCAATCTCCGTTCCGAACCGTACATTTTTACTATTTTACCATTTTTTTTATTTTTTATTATTTATTTATTTAATAAGTACAATTATAAAAACTAATAATTTAACATTGCCCCACAAAACTAGAGAAACAATTTGACCGTGTAAACGGCAGTCTAAGCAAACACAATAACCTACATAATAATATAATATTATATTATTATGTAGGTTAACATAAAAAGAGATTAAAACAAAACAGTATTATGCACATAAAGATCAAATAAATTAAACATAACTTTTAAATATTATATAAGATCTAGGTAATAGTTTTTTAATAGACTCTTGAATATATTCTTGTTTTTTTCACGTCTAATGACTTCAGGCAAACTATTGAGTAGGTATGGGATACGCTTTTTGAGTGTTCTGTCTCCAAAGTAATTATTAATCCTAGGAACGAATAGTTTACCTGTCGCCATAGCTTTGGTGTTGTAGCTATGATCAGAGGGTTTTAATGCAGAATAGTCTGAGTTATGTTCCAGACAGCCATGGTTATTTACAGCAAGTAGATACCTATGTTTCATGCTTACCGGTAATATTCTACAGATTTTAAAGAGTTTCATAGTTTTCTTTACATTTGAGATTAATTTTATTGTTAACAAGTAATTTTAAAAATCTAATTTGAATGGCCTCTAATTTATCAATATTGGTCTTTGTTGTTAGTCCAAAGCTGTGTAGAGCATAACCCAGTATGGAATCTACCAATGACATATACAAACATCTTAATGTGCTAATAGGAACTCTGAATCTTAAATGATAAAATTTACCTAATAATACTCTAAGTTTTTCATAAATAAAATTAACATGATAGGACCAGGAAAAATGATCGTCTACTTTCATTCCGAGATAAGTGATACATTTGACTTGTTCTATAGGTTCACAGACGCAGTTATACATATTTTGATGGAGGCAAGGATAGGTATGAGCATATAAGTGCGGATGAATATTATTTAATGGAAGATAAGGGGAGTGAATTAATAAAAACTTTGTTTTGTCAGCGTTTAGAACTATCCCATTGTCATGAGACCACTTAATCATCGCGTCAGTGTCTTGCTGAACCAGGCGGAAAGTTTCGTCAAGTTCCGTACCCGCGCGCAGAGCACAGAGGTCATCAGCGAACATGTGTGCTGAGCAGTGCCGCAGCACCCCGCACAAGCTGTTGACGTGCATCAGGTAGCAGACAGGGCCACATCCGGAGCCCTGCGGCACCCCACAGTCCACCGTACACTCGCGACTATATCGATTACACTTGCATTTACACGTACGGTTTGGAACGAAGATTGGAACGGCGCGTGGCGTTGCCCGTGGTCCGAACTTTACGTGTGCAGGCCGCTTTAACACTGCTGTTCTAAAGTATCTGCCATCTAAATTTTTCTTAATAAAACTCCCCGATATCAAGATTTATTTCCATATTTTTTACTTTAAATAAAATCTTCTATGATTTATTAGGTATAGTTACATGTTAATGAAGAATATTTAGATGTAGTTTTCATATAAATTGACGCCAAAATGAAAAAGTTATATATATATCCAACTTTGTGTTTTTAGTTATTTTGAAATTCTATTCGACAGAATCAAAGATGAGTATGAGAACTTAAACTTCATCAAAAACGTCTGTTATGGGCATGGTACCCGCATGCACCTATAGACATAGACCTTATTATCAGTAGCATACGGGCGTGAAGATATTTTTGACGCCGTGGGCACGTAGCGTAAATGTACCAGTGTTCGACACTTGTCGCTGACATGCACCAATAACTTACTTGCACTTAGCTCTTAATTCAAAGGTCATAAGGTCATAAATTGAATGTTACAAAACAAACGTGTAACCCTTATCAATAAGAATCAAGTGTCGATCATGGGTCCTTGTCAATTACTGGCTCCATTACGTTATACATATTTATGAGTTTGAGTCTACCTAATTGAGAATGCACGCGTTAAAACATTTCTGAGCTCTGACCGGGCAACGTTAACTTTGATTCGTCAAATTGTAAAGCGATTGGGTAAAAGAATCGCCTACCTGGGCCCTAATATGGCTGCGTTTATCGCGTGGCAAAATGTATATAAAACATCCGTCACTTTCTGACACGTATATAAGTACGAGAGTGACGGATGATTTATCCACGTTTTGTCACGTGATAAACGCAACCACACTAGGCCCGCTGGGTCGAGATTCTAAACAGGAAAACCTTATTGCTTTTGACATGTTTTCATATTGTCAACGTTTCGGTAGATCGAGGTATATTATTGCCACCCTTGAAATAGGTGCCGTTGAGGAGTTCCGGTGAGATATTTTCTGAATGCAAATTGGCTGTCGTTAAACGTAAAGGACTCAATCCACGAAACTATTAGAAGTGGAGTATGCCACGACGGTCCTTAGGGTCTAGACTATCAATCAGCAAAAACGATCAGGAAAATTATTGCGGCAAGTTATTTAAAAATCATACAGGAACCGACCCGCACCTAAAGCAGGGATATTATTATAAATGGGAAATAAAACCAATCCATTTGGTTGGATTTACTTGCGTTACTGCTGAAAACCTAGAACCAGTATTGTCATACAAAAACATTTTTCTCAAAACGGATCCAGTCCCAATATCTCGTAAAGTAATAAAAATCAGCGAATTATTTTGATAAATACATGAGGAAAAAGATTTAGTTGCTCATTTTCTCCATAGTAATATTTTGTGTAAAATCAATCTATCATTGTTTGAGAGTTGTTTAAATACTCCGTAAACTTCAAACTGCAAATGACTCGAGTGCAAGTCACGGTGGAGTGACGCCTTTTCCCTTAACTACGCGCTACGTCCAATTTAAGACCTGTTACTGAAACTATCAAAATTGGTATATACTCAGATTTGCGGACCATTAGACCACCTTGGAAGTATATACCCTATGAAAGAAAGTTTTGAAATCGGTCAAATGACCGAGAGCGAGTGGAATGCGCTTCCGGCGTCTGTATTTCCGACTGCATAAAATCTGAACCTATTTACTCGTAAAGCTAGGGTGAATGAGTAGGCATCTTCTGGGTGAGCTCGCTTCATCGTGGACCAAATCTCCGCCCTCCAAGGGCAAAAGCTAGTCAAGATCAATAAAAATAAATAAATATATGCTTGGATAAATTGGAAACAGTAAAGTCGAACTTAGAAGTAGGTGAACACTTTGGTACCTTGTCGCGGTAACGTATTAAACTGAGAGTGATTAGAAATTATTAGTACAATAACTGCGTCAAGGCCAATAATACAGCCAAATACAGCTAATAATGTACAGCTACTTCCGAATTCGACCGTATGTACCATTGGGTTCATAGTCCGTCGTCCCAACTGCGATTTCACACGCTGATGTCTGCACTCCGACATTGTAGCTGTACTTCGACGCCAGGGTCCCCGAAACGAGCCAGCAGCTGGACGTCTGCACCATGGCTGAGCATGTGGGACCCAGGAAACCTCGCAGAACGGTTGCTGCGGTAACTGTGCCCCCTAAAATGTTTAAAATAATACTTATCAATAGAGTTAGAACTTTTGGTGGCAAATCGTGGTTATAGAATCCATAGAGTCGCTATTTACTATTTATTATAATACCTACATACCACTTTGATTATGACCTTAAGTGGTAAAAAAAAAACTAATTAATTCGGTGTCGACAAAACTTAGTCGACATTTAAAGAATCACTAGCACTGATAAATTTTTGCTGTGTATGGCTCATAATTAGGAAATAGCGACTGCATGGATTCTTGAACCACAATATGCCACAAAATCCTAACCCTACTTATGAATCAGTGAGAGCCACAATCTTCGGTAAAATACTCGGCACAGTTCAAGGGGGAGGGGGGAGACGGTTGTGCACTGGACATCATGCTGCCGTAATACCGAAGGAGGCGGCTAACTGTATAGTAAGAGACAATAGTGTAAGCATTTTGAATTTAATATAGTTTACCAATACAGTAAAGAATGCTTCGCCTACCTACATTGCAGTTACCGCCTTCTTTGCTATGGAATGTTCGTCTGGCTGATGGATGGTCTGCCTAATTCCAAAGAAGGTGGGTAACTTTTGAAGTATAGTCAATGCATTATATATACTGTACTAGCTATTCCCTATTTTTTGGGTGTAATATTTAGTCTGTGACACTCACAAATAACGTGGCTTTCTATTGGTAATGGTAGTTTACGTGACGGTTGCGTAATGCCGCAGAGCATTACGCAGATTAGCGTACAATACTTTTCTCAAAAATGACAGGAAAAGTTGACATTACTATCTATATATTGGGATGCGAAGTACATAGTTTACTGACAGATCTCAAATTAAAAAAAAAAAACATTGCGTGCTCGCTACACAAGCACGCAATGTTGCATACAAATTTCATTACCATCTAGTATCTAACTTTTTAAAAAGTGAAAACGGCCTTAATAAAATGAGGGCACAAGTCTTATTACATCCAAATTTTGTTCGGAATATAACTTTTTTATCTGTATCTCGAATAGCTTGAGTAGTTTTAAAAAAAAAGCTTGCGTTTCTCCTTGTCATAAACAAAAGACGGTAAAGAGTAGGTAATAATATTGTCTGTATAGATTGTGTGGTATTTCTTTCCTTAATAAAGTACTTTACTCCAACATAATTTTATTCTTGCGATTTTTGAGAAAAGCACTATATATGCCTCGGCAGGAACGGCAATTGCGGGCCTCGTATTTTTAAACGGACTCGCAAGCTCGTCCGTTTAAACCAATCCTCGCCCCGCAATTGCCTACTTCCGTGCCTAGGCAATAATGTACTATTATTTATACCCATATTGCAAATCCTCTATGACGGGTGCAGGAGCTGTAGGTTATGTTATGATTTGCATGCATGTCAATAAGAAAAACCTCTTATACCTATTAAATTAAAACACAAATCTAAATAAAGATAGAAATCGAACTTCAGCCGATTTTTTAGCAGTCACGTCGCATAATTTGCACAATCTAATTAACTAAATATTCCTTTAATTCCTGTTCTTCTTCTTCGTCTTTTTTAATTCCTCAAGTTACAAGATATTAACGAGAATAGACGCATTTGGTTTTTCAAACTTTAAAAAGAAAAAAAATGTGTTCCGTTTTACGCCAAAGCTTCATTTCAATCTCGCAGCGAGATTGATTGAAATGAATTTCTTACATCATATTTACAGATAAAATACATTACTATTTGTCAATGCGTCAGAGAGGTTGTGCGATATAGGTGTAAAAATTCTAAATCTTTTATCTACAACCTTACAACGTCACAAACTTTACCTCTTTATAATAATTAAATTCGTTTTTATTAGAGTCTGACCAGCGTGTCGTAATCGTGACACAAGCATTTTTTGCAATTCTTCACATGGCAACAATTTTACCTATGAAACAAGCTGTCATATTATGCGTCCATATCTATTTAGTCGTTATGCGTTTCATGTTACCAGCTAGTGATATTTTAAATTGGCCTCCAGTTATTGTATCACCGCTCACTGTCTGGTCAGTCTCTATTACCTATATAACCGGGGTCGTACTTTTGATGCCGATGACGTCAAAATGACGAAATTTTACCCACAGGGTGCTCGGCTTTCATTTGGCAGGTGTTTAGGTAGGTATGTATAAACTGGTACAAATAAAAAAATGTTCAATAAGAAGCGGTAAAATGAATACAGCTTAATCGCAATCAAAATACGGATCACGACAGCATCATTTTTTTTCACCACTCGTTACTAAAAATGACAAATTGAGACAATTTTATTTTATGAATGTCAATGCCATAATTGTATTTATGACTATTCAATCAAATATTTTTTTATTACAACGTTACTCGATGATTTTTGCCACTGTCCTTCTCAATCAAATAGTTTCATTTACGTTTTAGGTATGAAGTAGGTATTTATTTTTTAAGCGTCAATAGAATACTAAACTTATTTTTACATGATTAAATGTTTGACGACTAATGGTGGATAATTAATTACAATAAAAGCATTTGAAATCAACTCTATGTAGCGTGACGTCATTTTTGCGTCAACGGCATGAAAAGTACGGGCCCAGACTATAACTATTTTGGGTATTACTATTATTAGTCTTTTAACATGTAACATATAGCAAAACGTGGGTTTTTAAAGTTACGTAGGTACATCCAATTGAACTTTAAAATAAATTATTATTATTAAAACATTATACCCTTAGGGGGACCACTGTGTAAGATCAATGCCTTTGGGAGACCACAGCAGTTGGACGTGAGGGTACCCTCTGAGTAACTGAAGTTCAACACTGGCATCTCAGTTCCAACTAGTTTACTGATTGGTTGTGCTATAGAACCAGTGACTGAAACAAGGAAAACAAATCTAAAAAGTAGTAATAATAAAATATAAAAAGTCAACACCACGGCACCGCCAATTGAAGATTGCGATATAGTTGAAAGAAAGATATGAATTTAAAATTCAAGATCTTTAACGCTAATGTACAAAGTCAACTATTATTTATATTATTTACTGACTGATCACATTACTCTACTTGATTTTGACAACTTTACATGGATTTGTACCGCTACAAATAACAAACTATACTTAAATTCAAGATTTTATAAACAAACCCGTACACGGATTGAGCAACGAAGTCTTCTCCTTTTTGAGACCAAGCTCAGGCGTGACGGGGTCCACTGGACTGTCGTTGAAACCCGCCAACTGCGTCTCAACTAGCTTGCTGAGTTGTTGTGGAATTGGGAAAGTGCCTGTAACAAGTAAGACCAAGCCGGTCCCCACTTGAGCATAAAAGATGGTAACAATAAAATATAAAAAGTGAATATTATGGTACCTACTTTGCGTACACGGTGATGTGCCACGAAAATTTAAGGTTGCGTGATAGTTGAAAAATACCGGAGCTATTATTTTAAATATTAACATCATAAATGTTCAAACGCTAGTGTCCAAAGTCAATTTAAAGTGTTCTTTTTATTGACCGATCACATTAGTTTGCTTCATTTTGACAACTGTACATGAATTTGTACTGCTACAATAAACACGTTTAAGTTCACGTTTAATGAAGTTAAAATGACGTATGGTAAGACTATTTAGGAAGGATGGGAATATTAATAATAGGTTCTATGAATGCACTGATATGGATTGGTGAACTAGGCTATTGATGAAACTACGGCGCCTGCCTGGCCAATGCTTTGGTTTGAATGGTTGAAATGGCAGATGGTGACTCGCCAACTCAATGGAATGGACCTCCCGAAATAGCCACATATATATAGCAGCAGAGAGGCAACAGTTCCAGTGGGGCTAAGGGTGGAGAGGTGCTTCTGGACTTTAAACGACCATAAGGTGCCCACTCACCACTTATGCAACACATCCGCCCTTCGAGCATATAGCTCTTGCGACTCCACTCTGACCTCTTTATTGGGCATAAAGGCAAGCCAGAGGTGAGGGTCTGATCCTCGTCATTGCACACTTATTATTATTATTATTATAAACAAACCTGTACGTGGATTGACCAACGATGTCTTCTCCTCGTTGAGACCAAGCTTCGGCATGACGAGGCCCACTGGACTGTCGTTGAAACCCGCCGACTCAGTCTCAACAAGCTTGCTGAGTTGTTGTGGAATTGGGCGAGTGCCTGTAACAAGTAAGACCAAGCCGGTCCCCCCTTGAGCATAAAAGATGGTAACAATAAAATATAAAAAGATGAATATTATGGTACTTTGCGTACACGGTGACGTGCCACGCAAATTTAAGGTTGCGAGATAGTTGAAAGATACCGGAGCTATTATTTTAAATATAAACATCATAAATGTTCAAACGCTAGTGTACAAAGTCAATTAAACTGTTCTTTTATTGACTGATCACATTATTTTACTTGATTTTGTCAATTTTACATGGATTTGTACGACTACAATAAACTTATTTTATAAACAAACCCGTACATTGATTGAGCAACGATGTCTTCTCCACTTTGAGACCATGCTCAGGGGCGACCGGGCCCACCGGACTGTTGTTGAAACCCGCCAACTCAGTCTTAACTACCTTGCTGAGTTGTTGTGGGATTGGGTGAGTGCCTGGAACAAGTAAGACCAAGCCGGCCCTCCTTGAGCATAAAAAATGCTAACAATAAAATATAAAAATTGAATATTATGATATTTTGTGTACACGGTGACGTGCCACGCAAATTTAGGGATTGCAAAATATTTGAAAAAGTCCGGAGCTCTTAATTTAAATAAAAACATCACAAATGTTCAAACGCTAGTGTCCAAAGTTAATTAAACTGTTATTTTTATTGACTCATCATTATTACTTACTCTACTGGATTTTGACAACTTTACGAGGATTTGTATTGCTAGAATAAACAAACTATACAGTAATTCAAGATTTTATAAACAAACCCGCACATGGATTGAGCAACGATGTCTTCTCCTCGTTGAGACCAAGCTTAAGCATGACGGGGCCCACTGGACTGTGGTTGAAACCCGCCAACTCAGTCTCCACTAGCTTGCTGAGTTGTTGTGGAATTGGGCGAGTGCCTGTAACAAGTAAGACCAAGCCGGTCTCCACTTGAGCATAAAAATATGGTAACAATAAAATATTATGGTACTTTGTGTACACGGTGATGTGCCTCGCAAATTTAAGGTTAGATATGAATCGTGTAGATATGAATCTAAAGCCAATGATGACAAGTTTATGCGAATATCAATAATGTTACAAATGCGAATGCATTGTGTGTTAGATTGTTACTTCTTCACGGTGCAACGGCTGGACGGATTTGGATGAAAGGAGAACATTCATCCTTAATACTTTTCTGGGATTTTATTTAAAGTGCCGGTCAAAAATAATTTTGACGTATATTTCTAGAATGATTTATGTTGTTTTTTTTTTATTATGACAACAAAGCTCTCGGATCATTGCCTGACTTCTCATAGAGGTTTTAAAGTGCGACTTTTTCATAACACAGCCACGGACTTAAATTGATGAGCCGTCATAGAATCCGTGTCGCGGTAAGCCAAGTATGAAAGTCAGAGAATGACCCAACAGCTTTCATGCCATTATAAAAGTGACTCAAAATAATTCATTCTGGCGACCTAAATGATTGGCATAGACCAAAAACAAATAATTCACGGTTTTTACATTCTAATTCGAAAGAATAGGTAATTTTAAGAGACCAATTTTGTTAATTTTGTATTTGACCCAATATTTTTATTTCAATATCCTTTTTTATTTAGCAGGCAATATATGGATGAAAAGATTTTTTTAAATTTGGTATTGCATTTTCTAGTCAATAACAACCATTAATCTATATCTAATGATAAAAAGTGATTGTAATAGTGCATTCAAACATACTATTTCAAGGTGTTTTCGCCTAACCCGTAAGATACACCTAGGTGGGCTTCAAGCCGAAAACTCTTTTGTCGAAATATCCGAAATAGATAAATATTTCAAAAACTTAATAATGCCGAACGGCTTTAAAACCCTACTCCTCGAAATGGTTTTCGAATTAGAGTAATTGTAAAAATGTGGTGGCACTTTCGAAAAAGGCCTAATATGAATGATCTCCTTTGGAATAAAGATGAAGCCTGAATAAACACATAGGCTAATCATTCTGGAAAAAATAAAAGTTCCCGAGGGAATAACGATAATTGAAAACCCCCGCAACATGAGATGGCCCGACACGGAGAACGGAACACAACATGTCAAATACGAACCCGTAGTTGGATCAGCCGCCGTCACCAGTTGGGGACCGCAGTTGGTCGTGAAGGTCCCCGCCGGGTAACTGTTGTCCAAACCTGCGATCTCAGTCTCAACCTCCTTACTGAGTGTTTGTGTAATAGGGCCAGTGACTGTAACAATCATATTTCGTATCTTTATTTACACGTATATTAAATGAGCAGTAGAACTAAGGTTACCGACATAGCCCTAAGAATAGCTAAACTGAAGTGGCAGTGGGCGGGGCACATTGCTCGCAGGACTGATGGCCGATGGGGTCAGAAGGTTCTGGAGTGGCGTCCGCGGACCGGAAGACGAGCTGTAGGTAGGCCTCCAACAAGATGGAGTGACGACCTCGTCAGGATTGCGGGACCGCGGTGGATGCGAAAAGCACAAGACCGGTCTGAGTGGAAAGCCTTGGGGGAGGCCTATGTCCAGCAGTGGACGTCTTTCGGCTGACATGATGATGATGATGATGATATTAAATGAGTAAAATACAATATCACTAGGTATGACTGTAACAGGAAAGTATCACAATATCAGTCAGTATTGAGTAGGTAAAGGCAAACATAAAACGCCTTATTAATAGCTAATTTGTTTGCTTACTAGCAAATAAAAATAAGTCCTCATGGTCGTAGGACGCCTGCTCGATCAACCATTTTTTAAGCTTTGCTTTTAATGAAGAATATATTCAGAAACAATCTATACATAAATAAATACGTGTTTCCATACATTATATTCCAAACTGTACATTATTTTAATAATTAGGTACTATTTTTTGATTGGGAGTTGAAAATACAGCAGTGTCGAATCATCGGGAGTTGGAGCAGATAAAAGCAGCCAAAGAGTGGCACATAGTCCATTCTGGTAATAAAATTACTTATCTTATAATAAATATCAATGGTAAAAAGAAAAAAGAATGCACTGGAAATATAAAAACTATGTGTAGTCAATCCACAAAGTTCCGTACTACCTACTACTATTATTGATAAAAGTTAAGTAAGTTAGTATACGCGCACACACTTTTTGCATACAATTGTGGGGGGTGGTACTAAGGGGGGCAATAATGTATTAAATAGGTATCAAAATAGACACGCCGATCTGTTTAATCTCGGTTTACGGTTTTGCGCAGGTTTCCCCTTATTATTCTCATAAGGCTTAGTACCAATTTCACCCAACGATGTTAACCACTTATAGTGCCCCGCCGATAAGAAGTCAATCCTGACACCTGTCACTTCAGTACAAATTATAACCTCAAACTCAAGAATAGGTTATAAATTGTACTGCGATGATAGCTGTCAGGATTGACTTCTTAACGGCCGGCCACTATAACAGACGATTAGAGCGTCAAAATGTATGAACTAACAGTTGATTCGTAACATTGATTCAATTTAACAACGTTTGGTGAAATTGGTACTTGCCAGGGCCCGTACTTGTCATGCCTTCAATGTTATGATTTCAAATGGTTTTTTGTAATTAATGACCATTAGTTGTCAATAATTTAATCATGTAAAAATCAGTTAAATAATTTATTGACGCGTAGAAAAATAAATACCTACAAAAAACATCGCGTAACATTATGATTAAAAAAAAACAGTTTTTATGTTTTAGTAAAAAAATATATTTTATGAATGAATAGTCATAATCACCCGCCAAATAAAAGCAGAGCATCCTGTATGTAAAATTTCGTCATTTTGACGTCATCGGCATCAAAAGTACGACCCCTGGTACTTAGTCTCGTCAGAGTTTTAACGTGTTAATTAAGGACAAGTCTGTGCGATAGAGTCTGTGCGATAGATATATATATATATAAGTCTCCAAAGAACAATCAAAATACTCGTACGTGACGTCAGACACGAACCTGTAAATGTATCAGTGCGCAATGTCTTCTCCTGAACGTTGCATGTAAAGGTCCCCGCTGAGTGATCGTATTTGGAGGGCAATTTTGCCCAAACTTGTTTATTGAGTGTTTGTGGAGATAGATGAGAGACTGTAACAAATAAAGCACAACGGTGTCGCTATTGCATAACGCAATCGCAATCGGCTTCAAAGTGGAACAATTTCTTTCATGTTGTATGCAGGCTCGCCTTCGGACTGTCAAAATGGAAACGATTGCGATTGCGAGTGAGTTAGGCAATCAGCCCTCCGGTCCTCATTTATACTTAACGTAAGTGTTATAAACTTGAGTTTAAATTAATACTGTGTGATTTTGCAAAGTGTGGATATCTGTGATTAAGTAAGCATAATGTGTATGTTTCGACTGCGCCTGATAAATGAAAAAAGAAAAAAATATATCGTAACGAGATGTAACAGAGTAAGAACATACTAATAACGTATACTTGAACATTATGGTATGGTATTTAGGTACACTGTGAATTAAACTGCCACTAAAGTGTTAGGAGATAACTGGGAGAGTCCAGGGTATACCGTATAGCTCGCCCGCTAAACAACTCGTCCGGCAATTCCCTATTTTGCAGGTATCGGCAATAATACTCAGCAGATGGATTCTTATCAAAACCGTTCTGATTCACGTATATAGATACTCTTTATAAAATGTATCTTATTTATCTAATCTGTTCAAACTTTCGAATGTTACCTACATTGATGCAACAGTTCAACGTCAACTTGGGGCTCGAAAAAAAAAACGACAGTTTTTGAAGACAGACAGCTTTTATTTTTTTCTGATTATAACTAAGTAGCCTATGTATGTACCTATCTATTTGTATTTACCAGACTAAACACGCCGAATTCTCTGTGTTGTGTCTGTGTTGGTTTCGTCTACTGATATTCATACAATTCAGTCTATACTTGTTGGTAATTTGTTAGAATTTGAACATGTTAATCATAGACGAATCTAAATAAGACTAAATAAAAACTACCAACATAGAAGATGTCAAATACGAACCCATAGATGGGTTATACGACGTTGTCTTCTCTTGCACACCAACGTTGGAGGTGAGGGTCCCCGCCGATAAACTGCAGCTGAAACCTGGCACAACATGGTAGATTCCGGTGATCTAACCTTGTATTTCAGCAAAACCAAACGTTGGGATTCTCTTTATCCGGGTTAATATCGTATATGACCCAATATTCTCAAAACGAATAGCAATAGTAACCTAAAGCTTCATTTATATACATTTATCTGATGGGCCATTCTACTTTTCGATGCCTAATGAAACGTTCCCTAATGTGAACGTAAATTTCGAGTGATAATTTTCAACAAAACTGAGTAATCTTAGAAATGCACATCATTTTCAGATTGTGGTAGACTTACCTGAATAATAAAAACTGGCTGGGTAAAAACAGGTTATAATTACTATTCGCAATCGTCGTTATTCGCAAAGGGACGTTGAGACTGGTAACGAAGTGGTAATTTGAGCAGCAAATTCGTGTTTTATATACAAAAATAACAAAAATAGTGAGTAAAGGGTCTAGCAGGCTAAGGAAGGAGAAGTGGCCCCTGTGACGAATATCGGATTTTTATAATGTCATTTGTTGGCTATCTCATAATATAGAAACACCCTAACTTTCAGCCCCCTATCTTGAACCGTCACCGAGATACTGTCAAAAACGTCATTTTATGGATACATTTTTCAAAGTCGTTTTTCTCCTGAACTATATAAGGTAGAGCAATCAAACCAAATCATAGCTACAAAGGATGGGTAGGAGTATAACTCTGATTTTTTTAAATATTTAATTCCATGAAAAAATATTGATTAAAATGTCAGAGAAATTTTTGACAGCACTTTTCAACAAGTATTTGTAAAGGTACAGCTATGGAAAAAATCACATAAACTGTTAATAGTATTAGCTAGTACCATGTGAAAAATCAATTCAATATAATTGGTGCAACATCCTTAAAAAAAAAAAACAAAGAACGCGTTCAATGAGTTTTTCATTCTGAAGATTTTTCGATCCAATGAGGTTTAACTTCGTTGCCTAGCAACAGAATGTTTATTTTGAACTTCACGCATGGCTGTCAATAAAGGTCAAACTGCTGCATCTAAGATAACATATTGTGTAACTCAGTTTTCATCGAAACTAACTACGAAATCCATGAAATGACAGATTTACTATGTTATAATTATTTAATACAGAAACTTAATGGTCAATTGTTTCTAGTACCTATTCAGTATCACCGTTTATGGAGTATAAAATAACTCATTACAGCAAACACTGCAATACAAGTCACGGAGATAATGACTATCATAATATTCGTCGTCCCATGTATAGGAAAATCTTATCCTGCAGTATTCGCAATATGTTTTTAACATAATATCTTCATCAGAAAGCGATATCTCAACATCTGGTAAAGATTGTACAAACAGTTTCTGTGCTATAGACTGTGGCAACTTGAGTGCAAATATTTTTGATTTCACGAATTCCATCTGAAACAATACAGGTATTAAATAGATAGTCAATGACCTTGTTTCGTTAAAATAATGTCAAAAGGTACATGAAGTTTGTGCTAATTTAATGTACACTTAAACTTACTTTCAACATTATTGAATAATCGGACTCTTCTTCGAAATAACATGTTGTTTTTTCCTTTAAACTATCCACTATCTTGTTGAATGTGCTAGCGTACAAACTAAGCGGTTGACGAGTCCGATTAATATTACTCATTATTATTTTTTGAAGTAAGTAACTGATTAATTATAATTAGCTAAGTACACTAATTATACGTACATGACAAAAATGTCAAAATAAAAAAATAAAAAATACAAATAGTTTGTATAGCTACATTAGAATGAGCCAAGTTCCTAATACTTACCAAAAAGGTCAGAATTTATTTTACAGTACAATCATACAATACCCCACAACACTTTCTTTGACATTTAATTTTTTTAAAGTATGTTGCACCAATTATAATGAATTGATTTTTCACATGGTACTAGCTAATACTATTAACAGTTTATGTGATTTTTTCCATAGCTGTACCTTTACAAATACTTGTTGAAAAGTGCTGTCAAAAATTTCTCTGACATTTTAATCAATATTTTTTCATGGAATTAAATATTTTAAAAAATCAGAGTTATACTCCTACCCATCCTTTGTAGCTATGATTTGGTTTGATTGCTCTACCTTATATAGTTCAGGAGAAAAACGACTTTGAAAAATGTATCCATAAAATGACGTTTTTGACAGTATCTCGGTGACGGTTCAAGATAGGGGGCTGAAAGTTAGGGTGTTTCTATATTATGAGATAGCCAACAAATGACATTATAAAAATCCGATATTCGTCACAGGGGCCACTTCTCCTTCCTTAGCCTGCTAGACCCTTTACAATTTGACGTGAGATTCGGTTGAGAACTAATGTGGGACTGCTGTAAAATTATGTCAATATCTATGAATTTTGAACATGGACCTTAAGTTTTAATTTTTATTTTAGGCATCGGAAAGTAGAATGACCCTGATACCTACGTACATAAATCAATCAATCATCAATCGACTTGTAACTTATTTTTTTACTATTTTCAATCCATGAAACCCGCCTACTTCTGAATTTTACGTACAATGACGCAACTCTTTTTAGAGTTCATTAGGGTTGTAGATAATACTGTAGCTCTCTCTTTACTTTACTATACGAGAATTACAGAGTTTTTAAATCACGATGGCACAACCAACTAGTCAAATTGACGTAGCAGAGTTGCATTTTGCATACATACATAAACTTCGTTCCCAGAGTGGGGTAGACTCTGGGAACGAAGGCGTGAGTTTATGTATGCATACATACATAAACTTCGTTCCCAGAGTGGGGTAGACTCTGGGAACGAAGGCGTGAGTTTATGTATGCATACATACATAAACTTCGTTCCCAGAGTGGGGTAGACTCTAGGAACGAAGGCGTGAGTTTATGTATGCATACATACACAGACAAGGGACAATTGCCCTAGATCTCAAAATCTGAGGAAAAGAAACAAACTGGTCAGTTCTTTTACAAAATTACAAATGGTAAATACGGGTACACGCCATATGGCTGTAAAAGTGTACAATCATATTCCTGGAGATTTAAAAGCAATAGATAGGGAGGGTTTGTTTTTTAATAAATTAAAGAAATTCCTAATAAATAAATGTTTTTATAGCCTACAAGAGTTTTTTAGTTATAAGGAATAATTAATGATGTGTTTATATCGATACTATAAAGAATAAGTTTAAATTAGTTTAACTGTTATTGCTGTGCCCTAACAGGGTTTATGTTGAAACCATGTTTAGCCTTAATACCTTGTAAAACCCATAAATGCAATAAATGAATTATGAATTATGAATTATGAACTTCGTTCCCAGAGTGGGGTAGACTCTGGGAACGAAGGCGTGAGTTTATGTATGTAACTCTGCAACGTCAAATTGAGTAGTTGGTTGTGCCATAGTGATTTAAAAACACTGTGATTCTCATATACTAAACCTGATACTAGGTGCTTTAATTTAGTAAGAAATAAGATCAGTACCGCGAAAAAAAGACAACGTCGAATATTTTGGTCAAGTTTGAACACTAGAACACTTTTTGTTTATATTACGCACGACTATGCGGTTTGCGAACGGATACGGTGTTCCCCTACTGTTTTTTATAAAGTTTGGTCAAATTACGGCACCACCAGTACATCATCATCATCATTTCAGCCATAGGTCGTCCACTGCTGAACATAGGCCTCTCCCAAAGATTTCCACCTCACCCGGTTGGAAGCGGCCTGCATCCAGCGGGTCCCCGCGGACTTGACCAAATCGTCCGTCCATCTCGCGGGGGGTCGCCCTACGCTGCGCTTGCCGGTACGTGGTCTCCACTCGAGAACTCTACTGCCCCAGCGGCCATCAGTCCTTCGAGCAATGTGGCCTGCCCATTGCCACTTCAGCCTGCTAACCCGATTGGCTATGTCGGTTACTTTAGTTCGTCTACGTATCTCCTCGTTCCTGATTCGATCTCGTAGCGAGACACCAAGCATAGCTCTTTCCATGGCACGCTGAGTGACTCTGAGCCTATTCAAGAGGCCAACGGTTAGAGACCACGTCTCGGCACCGTAGGTCATCACTGGTAACACACACTGTTCGAAGACTTTAGTCTTCAGACACTGAGGTATTTTAGATGAGAAGACGCTGCGTAACTTCCCGAACGCTGCCCAGCCGAGTTGGATTCGTCGAGTAACCTCCTTCTCGAAGTTGGATCTTCCTAACTGGACCGATTGTCCCAGATAGACATAATCGTCCACCACTTCGAGAACCGAGTTTCCCACTGATATTGGGGTAGGCGCTACACGGGCGTTCGACATAATTTTTGTCTTGTCCATATTCATTTTGAGGCCTACCTGTTGAGAAACTCGATTGAGGTCTTCGAGCATTTTGCCGAGGTCGTCCAGCGATACATTAAGGTGATAATTGAATGAAAAATAGAAGGAAATAGAAAAAGAGGCACCAAGAAGAACTTACCAAGACCAATTAAAAGAAAAAGTAGTAGTCGTACCGCATCAGTGTGTTAAGAGGATGTGAAGCGCCGCAATCGCGCAGTCAAAAGACCATACAAATTTAGGTCCGGGCGAAAACCAGTTCTCATCCACCAAATCAAGTCCGATTTTCACGATTTTAAAATTTTTTTTGTTCAATGAGATTTTATTGGAAAGGAAAACGCACAGACATCGTTTTTCATGATATCTACAACACATTCAAAAATCGTAAAACTCGGACGAGATTTAAGGGGAGAGAAACGTTTTCGCATTTTGTATGGACATTTTTAGCTTCACAATCCTCTTAAAGAGAAGGCTTGGAACAGGGAAGAAGGAAATTACTCCACCGACAAGAGCATAGCTCGATAGCTATAGCATAGCATAGCAAGAGCTCTTAAGTAGATGATGATCAAATTTATGCGATAAATGTATTTAAGTCCGCAAACAAGAACTCTTCATTATTGAAGATGTCAAATACGAACCTGTGGAGGGCTGTTTGCACGGTGCTATCTCCTGTCCGAGGCCAAAGTTAGACGTGAAGGTCCCCGCCGAGCGGCTCTTGTTGAGATCTGGTATTTGGGCGGTTTTCAAAAAGGTCTACATAGTTAAGGACAATAAGGACTAAACTTAAGATACGGTAACTTTACTCAGTTAAGTCACGAAAATTAACTATACCGTTATAAAACAAATGGTGGTATCTCAGACAAATTTCCTGTAGCAAGACAAGTGCGACCATAATATTAGAAACGGGTGAAGCTTGAATCTGCTTCGTTTATTGAATTTGAGATACCTCCTTTTTGCTCATGAGCAGGGCTCGGACAAGTCATCGCAGAAGCTGATATGGACATGGGACAAGACTATTATAGAGTCGCGACTTAAGATTATTATTTATTACTAGCAGACGCCCGCGACTTCGTACGCGTAGAATTAGTTTCCCAGTACTCCCCCTTTTTTTCCCGTTGGGGGTCGATTTTCGGAAAATCCTTTCTTAGTGCTCACTTACATCATGAAAGGAACACCTGTACCAAATTTCAAGTTTCTAGGTACAGTAGTTTCGGCTGTGCGTTGATATGTCAGTCAGTCAGTCAGTCAGTTTCTCCTTTTATATTATATTTAGATTATCTAAAGCTGATATATTATTATCGTAATTTATAATTTAACATTTGACCTTTTTAGTCGCATATCTGTCATGGATTTGTCAAAGTAGCATGCTTCAAACAGTTTTGTGGTGACAAATTAAACTAATACAATTATTTGCTTAATTATGGTTATATCTAAATATTTAAAATATGGTGCATATAAATACAATTAATAAGTGGATTAAGGACTACCCCGAGCTCTGTTATCAGATTATATGGTCAATTTTGGGTTGCAGTAATAAATGTCATTGAAAATATAATTAAATAATATTGTACATAATGCGATTCTATTGATCTTGTTCTATTGCCGTCTTGCGATTGTTTTGCGATGACTTATCCGAGCCCTGCTCATGAGGGCAGCATATAAATAAATGATTATTTGTGACTCACCTGACTAAAACTACAGTCTCTTAATTTTAGTCCTTAGCTACGTACACTTGTCAATGATGGTGGAATAGGACAAGAGACTATAACAATTACAACCAAGCTGATCTGCACTTAAAAGGTTAATAATAAAATATAAAAAACGTGATAAACTTAGAAGAGACCAAGGTAGTAATACATGTATTGCTATGAATGTAAAGCTCTAGGTTTTTTTTTACTTTACATTTTTGGCATACAGTGTGATTTGCAGGGATTGGAATAGGTAGTTCTTATTAACCTAATTTTAATATAATAATATATATATATATATATTTTTATTTTAATTTTAATATGCATCTCCATTCAATAACATATTATTATTCCCATCTCACTCACGCATGAATGAAAATATATTTAAGTTTAGTTTAATAAAGTACCTATTCTGAATCCTGGCTGCAATAAAAATATATATTAAAAGAGTGCTTTGACGACAGGCAAAGCAGAAAAGATCAGAATTTTCATAGAAAAATAACATTCGGTTTTTTTTTTTTTAAATACGTAACTGGAGAAGTATTAGTATGGAAGTAGTAGGTATGGATAAACCGATCTAAAAATGAATGGGAAACCAAATACAACATGTGAAATACGAACCCGAAGATCGAATATTGCACGATGTCATCTCGTCTTGGTAACTGAAGTTGGACGCGAGCGTCTCATCCCGGTAGCTGTACTTGAAATCTGCCAACTCAGTCTCATCTAACTTTTCGAGTGGCAGCGAAGCGAGACAAGCGACTGTAACGAGTAAAACAAAACAGGCCAAGTGCGAGTCAGACTGCCGCTCTAAGGATTCCGTACCGGCTTATTCCTCCGGTTGACCCTAACTCCTCTTTTTTTGTTCTAAAAAATACATTTTAGTTACATTAAAGCCGGAATTCTGCTGCCACACACGATTCGCACGCTACACATGTGAGACACGTGGATCATTAATCGTTCTATACCTTGTCTATTTAACAGAGTTAATACTAGAAAACAGAGAATGCACGTAATTGGTCAGCGATAAGAACGATGCACAGGCACAAGGTAGGTTTACATGCATGTCAAAGTTTAGTCAACATCTGTCGCTCGTACTACGGTGCGGACGCTTTCAAGTGCTTATCTTTAGTTACAAATTTAATTTATTTAATTTAATAATTTATTTCTATGTATATATATATACCTACTACTTCTCTTTCTCATCACCCATACTTGTACTTGTATGGCCTGTACTATACGTCCCACTGCACTGCAGGGCACATATTTAAATATTATTATCTACTACTTTAAATTACATAATTAGGATTTATAGATGAATTAACATGACATGACAATGTTATGTTATCAGTAAGTTAATTATTTGAGGTGCCTCTAACTACAAACAAAAATAACGAGAAATATTACGAATATTTTAACAACAGGCGGCATGTAAGCCGAGCCCGCCATCGACGTGCGTTTGTTGACGCCCACTGGCAGTTTTTTGTCCCTTTCATTTTCATACAAAAGTGCAACAGAGACAACGCTTTGTTAACTCTTAAATAGACAGGGTATAGGTGTGTGTCACTGTGACGTCATTTCACGCTTGGCCGCTGTAACAGCTACAATGCCCGGCCGTAAATATTGCACGTCGACCTTAGGAAAGAGAGAATCTGCTAATAGCGGCTTCGTAGAGCGTTATCTCTATCGCACACTACTTAAAAGTAGTGTGCGATAGAGATAATGTTTTGCTAGTCGTGGTTCAGATGCGATAAGGTCGCGTCCAGTCCACAATGTATAGAGTTGCTAAAACCCCAAATTTTAAATCACTTAAAGTTGTACCTACTATGGCCCCTATAGGAAAAAAAGGGAAACCTTTACGAGTCAAAATGCCTGCAAATGTTTATTGGCAAACACCTTTGTATAATTCTGTGGGAATCAAAATGCAACGTTAGCGCTCGAGCCGTAGTAGGTAACAGAAACTCCTAAAGGGCCGGAGATGACCTACTTTGTTATTTATACTTTGCCAATGGCGACTAAACAATAATGATTAAATAAACAAATCAAATATTAAATACCTGAGAAATTAGAAGAAGTGGTACCGCAGGCTCTACAGTTCTGAAATCCTTTCGGGCGTTTGGGATCGTGCTGCAAAGATATATCGCTTTCTGGATCCGTAGAAAGCCAGTTAGGCTCCCCTGTGGAACGGTAGTCAAAGGTCAGCTATGTGAATTATTTATTATAATATTTATAATATAAACTCTCGGGCAAATTTAGAGGAGCGGAACAAATATATTAGTTTACGGTAGTTTATGGGGTGTAAATGTTTTCACCGGTGAGGCGAGGTGGCGAGGCGAGACTAGGCGAGATGAGACTTTATATGTATTTGTGCGCGTGCGTATTCTTGTGTGTGTGTGTGTGTGTGTGTGTGTTTGTGCGCGCGCGTGTGTGTGTGCGCGTGTGTATGTGTGTGTGCGCGTGTGTGTGTGGGTGTGGTTGTGTGTGTGTGTGTGTGTGTGTGTTTGTGTGTGCCTGTACTGTACCTTTTAGCGAAGGGTCAAACGTGTCAAAATCGATAAGCTTGCTTGCCGGTGGCTGGTCGTATAATGCTTGCGAAGCTGGGATGGGTGGTGATGCAGCGTCAGTAACGATCTTAGCTTGGTTGTCCAACTTGCCAGCAGCTACAATGACTAATAAATTTTGATTAATTATTGACCACATTTAAAGCTTCTCCCGTGACTTCCGACTTCTGAAACTTGTGTGGGAAGTAAGTTTCTGTCAATAATATCATTTTCGGGACAAGCTTTTGTTGCTGACTGGACTTTTTTTGCAGAATCATTATCAGACATCGGAATCCGGGAGGCAAAATTTAATGACAGGTAGGGAGTTCCAATATCGATAAACTCAATTCAAAAATCAAAAATCAAAATCATTTATTGTACTGAAGACGAGTATGAAGTTCACAAAGCTTATTTAAAAAAAAGGTTAAGCCCCTATGACCTCCACAGAAATTTTTTTAGCCACCTGAAATGGATCTATCAGTCAAGACGGAGACATTTAACGCCTAAAATTGTTTTACCAAATTCTGATCGTTAATTTTAACAATAGTAGATGGGACAGTAAAGAAAAAAAAGAATAAAGTTTGATAAATCGTTTAAAAAAAGACGGAGAGAATCACATCACCATTTTGTTTCACGATTACAATTTACAAAAAAAAAAATTGCAATCAATTTGGAGTGATCACTAGTATACAGGACAAGCATCGGATGATTGAATTTATCGATATAGGAACTCCCTACCTGTCATAAAATTTTGTCTCCTGGATTCCTGCGTTTGATCATTATATTTATATTCTATAGCGGGGATTTTGTCACCACCTTCTGACTCCATCGTCAGACTAGCTCCCAAAAATATGGCTACCAATATCCAAGCGATTGCTGCTTTTTCAATTTCATGTTCAAAATTAGTGTTAATTCTAACAAGTTAAGTGTTTCTTAGGCTACTTAAAAAAAAGATCCTCATAATATTTACCATATTTGGTTAACGATAAGTTGATAACAGTCTATTTTAACGATCTCGCTCTTTTAATAGCAGTTTCGCGTAATTGGTCTGGAGCTAAATTTTACCAAGTGTGAACTTTTTATTTCGGACGATTTTGTGGCAAAAGAAATATAGAATATTATTTTATTAAAATTGTAAACAGATCTTGTCTTCGTTTGCTGGGCTTTTCTATTCTCGATGAACCTAACCACCTTCTTTCGGAGAAAAAGTAATTTTTTTTTTGGAATGGTTAGATTTATTAAAACAAAGCACATTAGGATAAATAAAATGAATATTTGGTTTATTTTAAAGTTTTATACATAGATATGTACTTAATTGAAAGTTGACAAATGAGAAGTCACTATAACAGATCAAAAATTCCACGAAAATTAGCCCCGCCAATCAGAAACTCTAAAAACGTTACAAACTTAAAACATAAAATGAAACAATATTTACTAAATTTCCCATTGGCCAACACTTAGCAGACGTCCTGTATCCATAACACGTGCATGTTTTTTGTTGTACAAATTATTTATTTACAATTTAAAAATAATATAAACATACACACACACGCACGCGCCTACGCACGCATGCACACACAAGCACACACACACACACACACATGCACACATGCCCATAATAATTCAGAAGCACCGGACTGAAGAGAAAGAGACTTTCAGAAATAAACAATCGTTAATAATTTAGTATAAGCATTACTTTTAATAAATAATAGCGAGATAGATTTGGAGCTCTCCTCTCTCAGCAGTCCGGTGGCCCTGAAAACCAGCGTCAAGGTAGTAAGCCTGACACCATGCTGAGTGGCAACCTTGGTGTTAATTTTAGATTAAGTACCCTAAGTTTGTATTACTTTTATAACAACAGCGTAATGCAGTTGTTACGCTCCTTACCTGTGTGCATTTTATAGACAAACTAGCCTTAATATCACTTTATTTTCACTTAAAATCACTTTCACATCTTGTATTTGTTTATCAACATCTGTAACTGTCAAACAGACAGCACGTCACCATAGATAAGCGATGATGTGACACTCCTATATTGACATTGTCAAATGTTAGCGACGCTTAGCCAACAGATGGCGGCACGAGCTATTCTCTATTACCTCTTGTAATTTTCAATTCTTTATTAATTATTAAATTAAAAGTCAATGTAAATGTAAATGATCTTTTAAAATCAAGTATAATAATAATTAAATCAATTAAATATTGATCATCGTTCTTTTTACTTTATTAACATTCAGCGCATGAGAAAATAATTGAGGGTAAGCTGGTGTCTTTCTACATGACCAGTTATTTTCCACTCATGACGCGCAGTAGTTTGCTAGGATTCCTTTGTTCGCCCTGCTAACATTCAAAATTAACCGAAAAGGGCGAAAGGTTATAAATAGGCCACGCTCACTTCATTCGGCCTCTTTGCTGCTCAACCTTAACGTGAAACAGTTAGTTATACACGTCATACTTTAACTATCTTTTAGAATCGGTGCAATTCCCCAAATCGGGTAAGTTAGTGCAACGAACCTATTTATCTATTTTATTTCCTATCTTGCTGTGTACCTACTGTATTTGTGTTTTACCTTTTTATAACGTGTTCTTCTAGATTCTTCCAAATTGTTCTTCCAACCTTTTTGTCCTAAATATCTGACCGTTACTTCATAACGGTCATTAGTAATTATTAAATTGTTCTTTTGGCTTCGCTTCATTTTGTAATTGTAACTCCGTTCCGATAGTTCTTGCCACCGCCAATAATTAAAAAACTACGCACTATTCCCTCGGGGCTTCACCCCTCAACGGCGGCTGGCACGGACTATCCCAATGCTGGACACCAGGCTCACACAGCCAATGCTTGGGTTTTCCAGGGACCACCGCTAGGAGTACGAGCTACGCTAACTGCAACGCTAGGGGTACAGCTCCGCTAGGAGTTACCTTTCAGAGTCGGGTTCTACGCCCTGTCTACCTACGACACACTACTTGGCCGGAGCGGCCTCTACTCTGGTGATCAGGATCGTCGTGTGGGTTCCGGTGCTACACACCGGGTGCTACCCCCGACGCCAGGGTCCAGTCACCGCGCACCGTCGGGCTGCCGACGGTTTCCTCACTGCCGCTCCACGTCACCAAACTGCGAGGGAAGTGCTAGCTCGCTTCGCAGAACCAGACCACCCCTACGAACCTACCCTACCTCTTCTGTTCACACTACCGGCGTACTTTTAAAAATAAACCTTTTAAACCACTTAGTGTTTTTACTTGCCACCCGGTAGGACGTGACAGTGGCGCCCTTTACGTGGTCTAAGTCTGGTTCTGTGTAGTGTTTAATTGTTGGTGTGTGTGTTTTTATTGTGTTTTTTTTAGTATTTTTGTATTTCGTGTTTTGTTTTGCAATTCGCAGCAAGCTCTTATTACCCGTGTGGTGTCCGGGTCTAGAGTAGTGCCACCCTCTTTCTATCCGAGGTGTCGTAAAAGGCGACTAAGGAATTTTCGGGGCCGTTTCTTCTAAACGGTCCACGCTAAGCTCACATCATTACACCGGTGTGAGCTGACGCGCCGCCTTCTGCGGAACCTTTTCTTTGGGTGTCGCCTTCCGCGCACTACTACCTACCTACCTAACGTTTTTTTTTTTTTTGCCCTTCTGGTTTTTTTTTTCATTACATTACTTGCTGCGGGTTACAATTATTTTTATTCATCTGCTTATTCTTCATACTTTGTAACGGAACGGAGAGTAGTTATTCTAGTCGGTTCGTTGCACTATCTACCTACAATTTTTTTGGTTTTTTTACTATCTACCTCCATTTTTTTATTTTTTTTTGACTATCTACCCAAATTTATCCGTACAGTAAAATCATGTCTGAGGTTAAATTTCTCTCTTTACAAAAGGATGAGCTCACCTATGAGGTGATCATCCGCGGTTCTACACCGGCTGATTTTAATGTAGGTGATGTAGTCTGGAAGAGAACCTATTTCTTGAGTGACAAGTCACAACATTTTAGTAAAAAACTAGCACCAAAATTTGTAAAATGCCGTGTGATTTCTAAAAAATCACCGTTAGTCTATGTATTGCAGGATATGTCCGGCAAGGATTTAGGCACGTGGCATATCAAGGACCTAAAACTTGTAAATTCTAAATAATCTATTTCTACTATACTATTACTACATTCTAAAATGATTTCTGTGCTGGCAGAATTATTTGTGACTTGTGGATTCTTTGTTTTTTTTTTAACATAATTGTCTTTTTGTTTTTTTTTAATTTGCATTACACCACCTAGTTGTTAAACTTAAAAATCTCTTTACTAGTCGAACTACAAAGCCTTTCACTCAAGCGGTTGGTAACTTGGAAAATAAGCCCTACCTTGACCACTACTTAAGATTGCAGCTATGCTTTCTTCATCTAACATACGTGCCCCGAGCGGATAGTGACTCGTTAAATAAGCCCTTGCCCTGCATGTATCGTTAGGTGATCTATATATAGGACGGGTGGTGATCCTATGACGATGTTTAGAGGAAGGTTTAACAGTTTTTCATCCAGTTCCATCTAGCCATTTTATTTTGCGTCAGGGTCAACTAAATTGCCTAAATAGTTTACTCACTTTGAAAGGATATTCTGCTAGTTATTTGTATGTGTGATGAATGAAAGAAGTTTGAATGTGTAGACGTAAAAGTTTTTCCTAGGCGGATTTTTATCTTAGGATCAAAATCCTTACTGGAGAAGGGGGGGTACTGTAACAATGCAGTTGTTACGCTCCTTACCTGTGTGCATTTTATAGACAAACTAGCCTTAATATCACTTTATTTTCACTTAAAATCACTTTCACATCTTGTATTTGTTTATCAACATCTGTAACTGTCAAACAGACAGCACGTCACCATAGATAAGCGATGATGTGACACTCCTATATTGACATTGTCAAATGTTAGCGACGCTTAGCCAACAGATGGCGGCACGAGCTATTCTCTATTACCTCTTGTAATTTTCAATTCTTTATTAATTATTAAATTAAAAGTCAATGTAAATGTAAATGATCTTTTAAAATCAAGTATAATAATAATTAAATCAATTAAATATTGATCATCGTTCTTTTTACTTTATTAACATTCAGCGCATGAGAAAATAATTGAGGGTAAGCTGGTGTCTTTCTACATGACCAGTTATTTTCCACTCATGACGCGCAGTAGTTTGCTAGGATTCCTTTGTTCGCCCTGCTAACATTCAAAATTAACCGAAAAGGGCGAAAGGTTATAAATAGGCCACGCTCACTTCATTCGGCCTCTTTGCTGCTCAACCTTAACGTGAAACAGTTAGTTATACACGTCATACTTTAACTATCTTTTAGAATCGGTGCAATTCCCCAAATCGGGTAAGTTAGTGCAACGAACCTATTTATCTATTTTATTTCCTATCTTGCTGTGTACCTACTGTATTTGTGTTTTACCTTTTTATAACGTGTTCTTCTAGATTCTTCCAAATTGTTCTTCCAACCTTTTTGTCCTAAATATCTGACCGTTACTTCATAACGGTCATTAGTAATTATTAAATTGTTCTTTTGGCTTCGCTTCATTTTGTAATTGTAACTCCGTTCCGATAGTTCTTGCCACCGCCAATAATTAAAAAACTACGCACTATTCCCTCGGGGCTTCACCCCTCAACGGCGGCTGGCACGGACTATCCCAATGCTGGACACCAGGCTCACACAGCCAATGCTTGGGTTTTCCAGGGACCACCGCTAGGAGTACGAGCTACGCTAACTGCAACGCTAGGGGTACAGCTCCGCTAGGAGTTACCTTTCAGAGTCGGGTTCTACGCCCTGTCTACCTACGACACACTACTTGGCCGGAGCGGCCTCTACTCTGGTGATCAGGATCGTCGTGTGGGTTCCGGTGCTACACACCGGGTGCTACCCCCGACGCCAGGGTCCAGTCACCGCGCACCGTCGGGCTGCCGACGGTTTCCTCACTGCCGCTCCACGTCACCAAACTGCGAGGGAAGTGCTAGCTCGCTTCGCAGAACCAGACCACCCCTACGAACCTACCCTACCTCTTCTGTTCACACTACCGGCGTACTTTTAAAAATAAACCTTTTAAACCACTTAGTGTTTTTACTTGCCACCCGGTAGGACGTGACAGTGGCGCCCTTTACGTGGTCTAAGTCTGGTTCTGTGTAGTGTTTAATTGTTGGTGTGTGTGTTTTTATTGTGTTTTTTTTAGTATTTTTGTATTTCGTGTTTTGTTTTGCAATTCGCAGCAAGCTCTTATTACCCGTGTGGTGTCCGGGTCTAGAGTAGTGCCACCCTCTTTCTATCCGAGGTGTCGTAAAAGGCGACTAAGGAATTTTCGGGGCCGTTTCTTCTAAACGGTCCACGCTAAGCTCACATCATTACACCGGTGTGAGCTGACGCGCCGCCTTCTGCGGAACCTTTTCTTTGGGTGTCGCCTTCCGCGCACTACTACCTACCTACCTAACGTTTTTTTTTTTTTTGCCCTTCTGGTTTTTTTTTTCATTACATTACTTGCTGCGGGTTACAATTATTTTTATTCATCTGCTTATTCTTCATACTTTGTAACGGAACGGAGAGTAGTTATTCTAGTCGGTTCGTTGCACTATCTACCTACAATTTTTTTGGTTTTTTTACTATCTACCTCCATTTTTTTATTTTTTTTTGACTATCTACCCAAATTTATCCGTACAGTAAAATCATGTCTGAGGTTAAATTTCTCTCTTTACAAAAGGATGAGCTCACCTATGAGGTGATCATCCGCGGTTCTACACCGGCTGATTTTAATGTAGGTGATGTAGTCTGGAAGAGAACCTATTTCTTGAGTGACAAGTCACAACATTTTAGTAAAAAACTAGCACCAAAATTTGTAAAATGCCGTGTGATTTCTAAAAAATCACCGTTAGTCTATGTATTGCAGGATATGTCCGGCAAGGATTTAGGCACGTGGCATATCAAGGACCTAAAACTTGTAAATTCTAAATAATCTATTTCTACTATACTATTACTACATTCTAAAATGATTTCTGTGCTGGCAGAATTATTTGTGACTTGTGGATTCTTTGTTTTTTTTTTAACATAATTGTCTTTTTGTTTTTTTTTAATTTGCATTACACCACCTAGTTGTTAAACTTAAAAATCTCTTTACTAGTCGAACTACAAAGCCTTTCACTCAAGCGGTTGGTAACTTGGAAAATAAGCCCTACCTTGACCACTACTTAAGATTGCAGCTATGCTTTCTTCATCTAACATACGTGCCCCGAGCGGATAGTGACTCGTTAAATAAGCCCTTGCCCTGCATGTATCGTTAGGTGATCTATATATAGGACGGGTGGTGATCCTATGACGATGTTTAGAGGAAGGTTTAACAGTTTTTCATCCAGTTCCATCTAGCCATTTTATTTTGCGTCAGGGTCAACTAAATTGCCTAAATAGTTTACTCACTTTGAAAGGATATTCTGCTAGTTATTTGTATGTGTGATGAATGAAAGAAGTTTGAATGTGTAGACGTAAAAGTTTTTCCTAGGCGGATTTTTATCTTAGGATCAAAATCCTTACTGGAGAAGGGGGGGTACTGTAACAATGCAGTTGTTACGCTCCTTACCTGTGTGCATTTTATAGACAAACTAGCCTTAATATCACTTTATTTTCACTTAAAATCACTTTCACATCTTGTATTTGTTTATCAACATCTGTAACTGTCAAACAGACAGCACGTCACCATAGATAAGCGATGATGTGACACTCCTATATTGACATTGTCAAATGTTAGCGACGCTTAGCCAACAGATGGCGGCACGAGCTATTCTCTATTACCTCTTGTAATTTTCAATTCTTTATTAATTATTAAATTAAAAGTCAATGTAAATGTAAATGATCTTTTAAAATCAAGTATAATAATAATTAAATCAATTAAATATTGATCATCGTTCTTTTTACTTTATTAACATTCAGCGCATGAGAAAATAATTGAGGGTAAGCTGGTGTCTTTCTACATGACCAGTTATTTTCCACTCATGACGCGCAGTAGTTTGCTAGGATTCCTTTGTTCGCCCTGCTAACATTCAAAATTAACCGAAAAGGGCGAAAGGTTATAAATAGGCCACGCTCACTTCATTCGGCCTCTTTGCTGCTCAACCTTAACGTGAAACAGTTAGTTATACACGTCATACTTTAACTATCTTTTAGAATCGGTGCAATTCCCCAAATCGGGTAAGTTAGTGCAACGAACCTATTTATCTATTTTATTTCCTATCTTGCTGTGTACCTACTGTATTTGTGTTTTACCTTTTTATAACGTGTTCTTCTAGATTCTTCCAAATTGTTCTTCCAACCTTTTTGTCCTAAATATCTGACCGTTACTTCATAACGGTCATTAGTAATTATTAAATTGTTCTTTTGGCTTCGCTTCATTTTGTAATTGTAACTCCGTTCCGATAGTTCTTGCCACCGCCAATAATTAAAAAACTACGCACTATTCCCTCGGGGCTTCACCCCTCAACGGCGGCTGGCACGGACTATCCCAATGCTGGACACCAGGCTCACACAGCCAATGCTTGGGTTTTCCAGGGACCACCGCTAGGAGTACGAGCTACGCTAACTGCAACGCTAGGGGTACAGCTCCGCTAGGAGTTACCTTTCAGAGTCGGGTTCTACGCCCTGTCTACCTACGACACACTACTTGGCCGGAGCGGCCTCTACTCTGGTGATCAGGATCGTCGTGTGGGTTCCGGTGCTACACACCGGGTGCTACCCCCGACGCCAGGGTCCAGTCACCGCGCACCGTCGGGCTGCCGACGGTTTCCTCACTGCCGCTCCACGTCACCAAACTGCGAGGGAAGTGCTAGCTCGCTTCGCAGAACCAGACCACCCCTACGAACCTACCCTACCTCTTCTGTTCACACTACCGGCGTACTTTTAAAAATAAACCTTTTAAACCACTTAGTGTTTTTACTTGCCACCCGGTAGGACGTGACAGTTTTTTTTATTTTAGCACCGAATAAAGCATTTCGATTCTATTCTATTCAAAAGATCCGGCCTCTGCAGACGATAAAACGGCAGTATAGCGTTTTTAAACCACCACGAAGGCCCGCCACGGCATTCAAATTTGACTTTGTGGGTTAAAAGCACTATAGCTTTCTAAAGGTTAAACGTACCGGTGGTTCCCTTTTTTGGGACTTTGACGTCTGACATAGAACGGTGGGAAGGTGTACAAGGCTGCGACCCGTATGAGAAACTCCCTGCAATCAAAATATAAGAGTAACGGCCGTAACCAGAGACATTTAAGAGATGTTTAACTCGTTCCCCTTTCAAAACTTGTGTTTTTTTATCATCACTAAATGAGTGCGGCCGTAAGTGTCAGTTTTGCGTTTGTCATTTATTACTAGGGTTAGGACTATTGGTGACATACCGTGGTTCTAGAATCCATGGAGTCACCATACTCTCTATTAACCCGTGAAACGTCATGTCATTAATATATGTGTATTAACCGTTCGAACCACGCTGAATTCCAAACTCAAATATTCTTATGGACCACAGTTGGTGCTCAGGACGCGCCACGTGTTTTAGTTTTATTACTTAATATGTCAAACAAAGACGTTTTGTATCTTACTTTCGCTTATTTTAAATGTAAATAACGGTGAACTAAAGTCAGACCAACGAGGAACATTGTGTTAGAAATATAAACAGATAGATTTACTAACGGACTAATGTTAGTACAACAAGAATAACTTATTTTATATGCTGTACGTGAAGCTTCCAACACTGCTTCACGTATGGACAGTCGAGCCGTTAACCCTGATAGAATTATATAATTTATTTTTAAACTTAACTTTTATAATGCAATATTTACCAGAAGGCTGCATCTGGACGGTGGCGTCTGTCAAAGAGCGGTGTATCAGGCAGTGTGGCCGGTCGTATACATATAAGCACTCTGCCAACAATATAATGAGTCTGTAAGTTCTTATGAGGACATATAACTTAGTTGTGGCAGGTAGGTAGGTTGCAACCAGGGTATGGGATCGGTTCCAAAAATATCAGTTGGTTATTGTTCATTCTTAGGTTCTTCGTAAGCGCTTGCCGGAATCGATTCGCAAGCGTTACGACTACTGGGATTAACCTGGTATTTTTGGTTTTGGATTCCTCCTGCAATTGGACGGCGTTTTAAATTGATAATGCCGGCTCGACTTCAAGCCGATCAAGTGATAATGCAGCCTAAAGTGCTAGCTAATAGTGTAGGAATCCCGATTTTTTATACATATAAATGCAATGACTTAATGGAAGACTTAATGTATTGATGTCGCTTATAAATCAAAACCTAACCTAACCTACGCGTATCAATAAAATTATGCATTTTGTCTTTAACAGCTCCATAATAACATTGCTTTGGTAGGTAAAGAATAAAATTCGGAGTAAATAATACTCTGAAAAGAAACTGAGTTTTTTGGTGTTCCCTTTTATTT
Source organism: Acleris sparsana (assembly GCA_923062465.1). Lineage (NCBI taxonomy): Eukaryota > Metazoa > Arthropoda > Insecta > Lepidoptera > Tortricidae > Acleris > Acleris sparsana. The sequence continues at coordinate 5,323,672 of OV281288.1, forward strand.
TACCTGTAGATGGTTCGCAACCCCTTTGAGGGCAGTGCCGCGGCAGGGTTAGCATGTAGCGGGACGTGAAAGTGCTTTCCGATTTTTTTTTTAAATGACAAGGCTCGGTGGCTAAAACAAACGAGATATAAGTAACTAAAGAATGGTGATGGTCTGATGGTCTTTCCTTTGGTTTGTGGGCTACGCACAATGTCATCAAGGTCTGTACATTGCCCGTTATCTGCCAACTTAACAGATTGACGGCATTTGTTTTATGTCTAAGATAAAACACCAGTGTAATCCTTATGTAAAAACTCTAAATGACAAAATAGTACGTTTTGATGGAAATTAGTAGTAACCAAAATGTTAAGCACTTTAGTGCACTGTCATAATAAACATTAAACGACAAGTATGACAATAACAATTGCAGTCACAATGACAAGGTTCTAAGTATGCTCAACATTTTTATTGGGTGGCTGTACACGCGTCCCGAGGTAATAAATAGCACAGTTAACAAGAAACAAATTTACTTAATTCTTAGACTGATAAAAATTCACTGTGCAATTTGACCCTAAGTCGTTAGGGTAAAATAATGGAAAGTAAAAACACTAGTGTGAAAAATACAACTTTCCGCACGATATGCAGCTATAAAAAGTACCACAATTCTAGCAAATGTATTAAAAAAAGAAACTTCTACCAATACGGAAAAAAAACCTTACAAAAGTTCTATGTATAATACTGCTAATGTTATAAAGAGGTAAATATTTGGAGCGGAAAACGGCCTGGATGAAATAAAACTGAACGCTGAAAATCCTACGTCAAAGAATCTGCAGCAAAAAAGTTAGTTTTATGCAGTTAGGTACAATCAGGTGGTCTGTGTGCACGTTTGCCTTCCGTATGCGATAAAAAAGTCACGAGCGGGCTGCTTCTGTCTAACTAGAAGGTTAGCTGTTTACAACATAACAATACTACTTGTATACAGGTTATAAGGGATGGGAAACTCTTGTTTCAGTAAATTCAGCTAAACTGAAATACATACTTTCATTTACGTAACACCCTGTATGTTTACTTGCATACTAGCCCCAGGACTCGTGGTACTTATGACGGTTAAAAAAATGGTCTTAGGTGAGTGGGGGCAAGATGAAAAAAGGGGGCAAGTTAAAAAAAGTATTTAATGCGATAAATTCAATTTAGTTTTGTTCAATTGAATACGAGCAATAGGTAAGCTTTGTGCCTTGTTCGCCTGTGCAAGACGTGTTATTTTAAAATCAAAATGATCAATGTTTTACCTATCTCAGCCTGACCTTTTCATCTTGCCCCCAATTCAACAAATTATTAGCTTATATAACAACATTGAAAATGGCTACTATTCGATCTTACCCCCACTCTTACCTATTAGATTTTTTTCGTTCGGGACTCGATGTTAATGGTCACAGAACACTTGCTCTTCAGGCTTTTGTCTAATTTAAAAATAATACTATACTTGGAGCCGCTCTCTTTTAACCCGTAACCGGATGTCAAAGCTAGGGAAACAATTGCGGGAATCACTCTTCACATTTTTTTTACACAGTTAACTGATAACTAGGGTTAGGACTTTTGATGTCATACCGGGACAGTATCAAATAGTCGAAACCGCCAGTGGTCATGGCATCAACTAGCCTAAAAATCATCTGGCTAAATTCGCAGGTACTCGAATACATAATAAATTGGACACATTAATAGTCCGACCGACTTGTAACTGGTCTCTTTAGATAAATAGTCTTAAGTATAACTAGACAAATTCGCAACTAGGTTAAAAGTAATCAGTCTAGAAATTAGACGAATTCGCAACTAGTCTTAATTTTTATAAAACTTGTGTGTTGTAAATGTTTAAGATAATTACATGTTTAAGATATTTCTTATTATTTTATTGTGATACTTTATGTCAATAGTTCAATATACCTATTTATATTTCGATAGTAACTATACAATACTGTTATATAAAACACCACGTAATATATTCTTTTCAACACACTTGCTCAAAACGACCTTTTTATTCCACCGATTTTTGGCTCATAAACCTAGATATTAAACACGAGTGCTTTTTCAGTATATTACGCACAAGTGCCTTTAGTTTATTAACCCAAACAATTTACATTTGTAGCCTAGTACCAAGTTGTAAGTACGAAGAAGAAGCGATATAATTTAGTCGGGTTATACCTTTTTTTTTCTTAGCAACAAACAGTTTTTATGCGGCAAATAACATTATCTACATATTTATTTCAATAAATTGGTGAAATCAGCTTTATTACTAAAAAATAACTCAATTTCATTAAAATCATTTAATTTTTTCTGTAATTTGTATTTTAAACATGAATTATTACATTTTAAATTTGGCTGTTGGCCGAACTCGTTCGCGCCTTAGCCTTGCGCGCGCATCGGTATCGCGGCAAGAAAAAAAAACAACGCGCCAGCCGCCATTTTTCGTAAATAATTGACGGCTGTGACGAAGATAGTTTGGATTAATTAATGTGAAGTTATTTTTATTACGAAAATGTCTTCTTTAAGTAAAGAAAATGAAGAAATTGTAATTTTACCAACTGTTTTAATAATTAATTAAAATTTGACTAAATGAAGAGTCTTGTTTTTTTTTTCGCAAGTGTGTTGAAAAACGTCGTATGTAACACGTGTGCCTGTGACCATAATATACGCGGCTTTCTTGTGGCGCACTCGCTTTCGCTCGTGCGCACACAATAGCGCCTTGTATACAATGGTCAACTTAGCACACTTGTATCATGATGTACTATTGTTTCATTACTTTATCGACATTCCTTTTTATGCGTAACGCTACCTACCTGCCCTATTGCTGCTCGGCCCGCTCCATAAGCCGTGCAGGTGTGAAAGAGATAGCATAATTCCGATGATTTATGACCTGACCGGCCAGATAGTTTTGCGGATAGTATAGTAATCGTGGACGTTAGTCCACGGTGAAGCTAAGAGGGACCCGGGATCGGCCAGAGTGTAATTACCCGTACATAACCAAAACGTATTATTATTATACATAAAAACCTTCTCGAATCACTATATATTGATGAAAACAGCATTAAAATCAGTTGCGTAGATCGAAAGATGTCCCTCTGTGTAGGTCCACTACACAGAGGGACAGACGGCGGACAGCGTACTTTGTTTTATATATACCATGTAGAGATATAGATAACTCTCACTAGAACGCTCAATATATAATTGCTTAGGTTCAGCCCTAAAATATATTATTTACCAAGTATCTAAATAGAAATAATTACCTACTGAATGTAGTTTAGTGTGTAGTCTGTAGGAGTATGTAGTAGGTACTTACACGCGTCTCGCCTTCCTAACATGTTCTGGCCAAGTGTTACGTTTAAACACGTTGATTCCTTTGGTTTGAATCCTTCTGTAATAACATTTTCGATTAGAGCTGTGTCAAATAAATAACGTCATACTTAACTTTCTAAATTGGGCGGATGAATCAAATTATATAAAAGATTGTTTTATTAATTGGTAGTGGAACGAGGAGGTACGGGCTGAGCACCTGTTCTGCGTGACGGATTTATCTAGTGCTAAGTTGTATTTTGATGGCATTGATTCCATAGGTCCTCGTTGCTGATAGTGTTCGGCCAGAATCTGCGCAGGATGGATCTTAGGCATTTGTTGACGAACACTTGTAGCTTGCTCGTCAGTCCTTTAGTCTCTTTCCAGGTCTCGCAGCCGAAGAGCAAAACAGACTTCACTATGGAATCGACAACGCCGCCAGGGTCGCGTTCACGTGGAGGCCGCGCGGGAGCAGGCGACGAGGCCGGCCGGCGCACACGTGGCAGCGCACCATCGACGCCGAGCTGCGGGCAGCCGGGCTGAGTTGGAGAGACGCGGAGCGAGAGGCTCAGGACAGGAGCGGATGGAGACGTCTCACGAAGGCCCTCTGTACCACTGGGGTACCATAGGACAACAACAACAACAACAACAAGTTGTATTTTCTTGCTTATCGCTGTAATATGATAACTTGTGCTAGCTTGCGATGATACTGATGATGATATATCCTACCTAATCCGTAGAATTCTGACTGCTGCTGTCACATTCTGACTTTTTAGGATTTTCAATAGTATTTAACATGATTTAAGTACATAAAATACATAACATAGATTTGTAACAAAGAAAGATAAGGTTAAAAAGAAAGTCCAAAGATTTGTAATAACAATCATCAGAATCATCAATCAATTAATCAAGACCAAGAAACGTCAGATTTCTATGGAATTAAAAATCAAGGTTTAATTCATAAACTCATAATAAACCTATTTTAGTTTATGTATCCATTGTCACTTTCCGTCAAATTAACATGTCACTTTAATCGCTGTGACAATTCATAATATTGGCAGTTTAAATATGACATTACATAGGCAAGCTACTAAAGTGTACAAATATTTATGAACGCGACTTTAGTAGTAATAAATAATAAAGTAAGGGGCAAGTCCGTCTAACCAACAATATCTCCTAAAAATATAATATGGTTTGTCGCCCTTACCCCGTGGACGCTGTTACCCCACCTTACCTTAGTCGAAGCTTTCTATACTCTATTTTGTACTCACGTACTATAATGCTAATATTAATGGTTAATAGTATCAGGATACCACCTATAGTGTAACCGAAGCGTGAAAACAGTTCTATAATAATTATTTTAGCATTGTTATTACCATGGTTACGGTCATTCCGGAATCAGTCTTGGCGTTTAGTGAACACGTGAGCTCCTAATTTGGTATTAAAATTGTAAAATTACGTATAATACGTAAAACAAAATTAAATTTGAAATGCTCACCTACATCATGGACGGAATCCCTGTACCAAATTTCAAGTTTCTACGTACAGTAGTTTCAGCTGTACGTCGATATAAAAGGCAGTTAGTCATGTTTGCCTTTTATATTATAAAAAAGATAGATATATTTTTTAACAAGTTATTAAAAATAGATAATAAAAACCCATCGATTTAGTTATTTGGTTACCATGGTTACATTCATTAAATGGCGTTCCGTTTCGCATTCCCAATCTTGTGATAAACTGTCAGAACTGTATTAGTAACTACCTATTAAAATTTCGCATGATAATTGTAAATATTTAACAATAATTCACACACTATTAACGCTAATCGGAATAATGAAAATTATTTTGCTGACAAGTAATTAGTTATCAGAAAAATCGAGGAAAGCATGCAGAAACGTTATAGCAATGGTTAATTATTGTCATTACCATTTTAAGCTTTTAAAAAAAGTTGTGTGCGGGTTATAAATAAGGACATACACATCGGAAAGTTAAAAATATATTCTGAACCGATAAAGAAAAGACTTTTGTAAAACGTTATATTTATGCCAATGGCTGGAACACCTGTATATTGTAAAACTATTTAAAATCACCATTTCCACTTGAGAACTTACCTGCGATGAATGGCATTGTTATCTTTTGGTAAATCCAACCTCTAATTACCTGTACAAAATGAAATGCATTAATAACAAAAGATGGAATATGAATTAGAATTTTACCGTCTTCTTAAGGTTCAAATTGGAAATTACGAACTCACTCACAATTGACATAGAACCTTTTAGAAATGACTAACACTTGCTAAATGCTACACCCGGTGGTCCTTATTATATGTCATGTCCAAAAGGTTCTATGTGAAGTGTGTCCTATTCCAATTTGAACCTTATTCTTAAATCAGTAAAGTTGTAATTAATATTCCATCTTTTGTTATTAATGCATTTCATTTTGTACACGTTATTAGCGGTTGAGTTTAACAAAAGATAACAATGCCATTCATCGCAGGTAAGTTCTCAAGTGGAAATGGTGATTTTAAATAGTTTCTACTATACATACACCTGAAAATCATCCCCCGGCTCAGCTAGCAATTGGGTATCAATATAAGGTCACAAGATTCTTATGCTATGGTGTTTTAATGGATAACGAGTTTATTTACCTGCAGATACACAACTCTTCTTGAGAGGAACCACGTTTTTGTTCTTGTCTACATGTTTCCTCTTTGTACGGATTTTTGTAGTCGACATTTGTTCTAAAATATTAGTAAAAACAGTGTTACGTAAGTCTTAAATCAACCTTTTTTGAACGGTTAAGGCACGGTAAAGAAACTATACCTTGTCTATTTAACAGAGTTAATACTAGATAACAGAGAATGCACGTGATTGGTCAGCGATAAGGGCGATGCACAGGCACAAGGTAGGTTTACATGCCTGTCAAAGTTTAGTCAACATCTGTCGCTCGTACGGTGCGGACGCTTTCAAGTGCTTATCTTTGGTTACAAATTTTTACCTGGCTCGTTTATTGGACTGTTTCCCGTTTAACCTGTGACTCGGCTTGTTTTTTGGACTGTTTCCTATTAAACCTGTGACTCGACTTGTTTACTCGGCACTGCAGGGCACATATTTAAATATTATTATCTACTAGTACTTTAAATTACATAATTAGGATTTATAGATGAATTAACATGACATGACAATGTGATGTTATTAGTAAGATAATTATTTGAGGTGCCTCTAACTACAAACAAAAATAACGAGAAATATTACGAATATTTTAACAACAGGCGGCATGTTAGCCGAGCCCGCCATTGACGTGCGTTTGTTGACGCCCACTGGCAGTTTCTTGTCCCTTTCATTTTCATACAAAAGTGCAACAGAGACAACGCTTTGTTAACTCTGTTAAATAGACAGGGTATACGTACAAACGTTCGAAACGTCGCACGTACACAAAGGCACGCCTCAAGTCAGAGCCCTAAGCAGACATGACATTGTTGTCAGTTGCGGGTGCCCATAAGGGTCCAATCACACAAACCGGCTCGTAGAGGAGAGCAGATTTTTATCACGTTGGAACCATAGTTTTGAGTCATTGTAATAAGTATTCTTGCATGTGCAATTCTTTTTTCGTATAAATGTCAAATATGCTCTTCTCTCCGAGCTGGTCTGCGTGAACGGACCCTAAGCAAATACTTACGTGGTTCGAGACACGTCGCACCGTTGGTGGCAGTAAGATGTGACACGAGTGACGGTGTCATATTTAGGGAACAATCCGTCAAAGCTTTTAGTGCCAACGGCAACTTGTGTTGCAAAGTTTCCATACTGTGAGCTTTGTCAGTCGTGGCGTCTTTCTGCGGCTGGCCATGCATTTGCACTGTAAAAGATTAGATTTTTTTAAAACCGTATGTACAATTATTAATATATAGGTACTTGCAACGAAAATTATTTTCAATATGATTGTGTTTTTGGGTTATTGCCGAAAAACTGCGCTTCTCAACAAAAGGATGTAAGGTGACATAATTGGTCAGCCAATAGGAGCAGAAAACTGACACATCAAAGCTCGACCAAACAGTTTTGATTGGCTGTTGAACATAGCCGCGTGGTTTGGTTTGTTTACATTTTATTTAAGTACCTAAACAGACGGAGTATAATAACATAATTAGATGATTAGTCAAAGCAAGATTTATTTCCTATTAAGTACATACCCTTTTCCATGGCAGAAATACATTTTTTGATCCATTTTTCCGCGTTCAAGTTGCTAGAAAGTACGGGGCTAGGAATAGCGCAGGACTCTTCGTTGAATGTGGTTTTCGGTTGCCTTTCTCTCACGTAGGTCTCCTTTTCCAATGCTAAAGTTTAAAAGTTGACTTCGTTAATAGGGAATATTAATGACCTTTTTAGGGTTCCGTAGTCAAACTAGAAACCCTTATAGTTTCGCCATGGCCGTCCGTCCGCAGTCTAGCTCAGAGACTCTTAGTAAATACTAGAAAGCGGTTATTTGGCATGAATAGACATATTTGTCACAACAAAAAGTGGTAAAATAAAATCATGTTTTTTTTTAGTGTACTCCTTTTAGTGTACTTAACGTGGGGATGTATTTTTTTCTCTCGTCTATCCCATAGTGTGAGGTGTCGTTGGATAGGTCTTTCAGAAATATTGCGGGTGTGAGGTTTTTTTTTTTAATTTAAGTTCATAAAATCTTAAGCTTTAAAGCGCTATTTTTTGTTATAGTCAAGTGATTGTTGTTGTTTTTACTACTTAGCGGCTTCGAAACCCTACACTGAGCATGGTCCGGCATGCTCTTAATCGGTTTTTTCATAGCTTTAATAAAAGCTGATTCAGGTAACAAACAGTCGAGCAAAAACATTTTTTAATAGCTATAAAAATTACCAAGGTATAAGTCGACAAACATTTGTGAATAGATCAATAAGTGAAATTTATCCTTCAGTTTTGTACAGGCGACTTTAAAAGAGATGTAAACAATTTTTGTGCTTATTTTATATATCAGTAAAAATGTTACTTCAAATGAAAATAACACCAATTCGGGCTTTGGGAACCCGCCAAAATCACTTAAACATAAAATTCTCTATTCGTTACCAATACAATCACTCGCAAAATTACATACAATAAAACATCAGAATGTACCCTTTAACCTTTTGAACGCCAAAGACGGCAATTCACGTCGGCAGATTTTTGTGCCGTGGACGCCAGACTGTCAGCGAGTTGTTCTAACCTTCATATATTTTGTTGCGGCATATGACGTCCGTGGCGTCACGGGCACGTAAAATAGCAATCGACCGTGGCGTTTAAAAGGTTAAAAATAGCAAACATCCAAGCACGAAAGCAAGATAAACGAAAAATCACTTTTGAAAGCCGGCGCGCGCGGCATAGCATACCCAAACTTTCGCAACCTCGTGTTTGATCGAATAGTTTCATAGGAAAGTAGTCTTTATCCTGTAGTAAACACGAGTACTTTTCCTATCTAAGTATTATATCAAATACGAGGTTGAGAAAGTAAAGAGACGATATAATCTACATCATTCCGAGCCATTACTCGCAAATTGTGAAAAAGATCCGGTATGGAGTGAAATGAAATGATGTAATTTTTACATGCCAATTTTGATTAGACCCTTTTCGTTCGTCATTAACTGGGAAGCATTATTTGTATGTTCTGTGGGTGAAGAATACATTAACCCCGACCAAATAGGTGTACCTCGAAATTATAATACTACATCTGTTTAGGTACTTAAATAAATGTAAACAAACCAAACCACGTGGCTCTGTTCAACAGCCAATCAAAACTGTTTGGTCGAGCTGCGCCGTATGAGTGTTCTGCTCCTATTGGGTGACCAACTAGGTATGTCACGTGTTTTTTGTTTACATATAGTTAAGTACCTAAACAAATAGAGTATAATTTCTTGTAGTATTCGCGTTTTGCCGCGATAGCAAATTTTGTTTTAGCATGGATTATCGATGGCCTATATTTAGTTAGTAGCTAATATTTTTAGTCTTAGTTTACCTCGGTCACTTATATTGTTGTAGTGTATTGTATTAATCGTATTTTTATCAATCACGTTTAATACTAATCGCTATTTACCTGAACTAAATAATTGTCTATGGACGCGTTAGTCATATCAGCAGAGGTCGGAATTCTCGTAGCACTTTTGAGCTGTCATAGGGACTTCTCGTCTATCGACTTCCGATATACAAGCGTATATCGATAAATTTAATCAGAATTTTAGTAATTGTCAATTTCACTAAAAATCATTAATATGATGTTTGATTTCATATTTTTTTCAGAATCATTACGTATCACCGAAGATTTTAAACCTATTTGCCCTTTTAAATCATTACCAGTGATCGTAGATTTTATAGCAAAACCGGTACAATGACGTCACAATGACGTATGACAGGGACGGGTTGCCGAGGTGTATAATTGATTGACGTTTTAAATAACGTAATGTCATGTTGTCGTTAAAAATATAACCATTAACCTCAGTTATAGATTTATTGCAACTGCGTTAGATATTTACATAGAATATTTTCTGTATTTCCAATTTGTTTAAAGTATTAAATACACTCTTTACTGCACATCGCAAAAAAGATACAAACAAAACAGATCATAAAACTTAAAAGTAGCTCAGATAACTGGCGGTCTTCAAGGCGAGACTTGAATCGAGTTTATTTGTGATATTATTTAATTACCAACCATATCTACATTATTACTTGGTCCTAAATGGCTTTGATTTTATTTTATTCTTGGTTGAAACAATTTAATCTTTATCACTTATTCTCAACCCTAGCACTTCACAAATACTGAAAAATCTACGATCACTGTTCATTAGGTGCCCTAGTCTTTCTCAGTCTGGTAAAAACAATTATAGCACTATTTTCTAGTCAAAATAAATCAAGCTTACAACGCAAGGGGGCACTCTTACCGAAGAGTTGCACTTCAGTGCTTCGCTCAGCGTATAAGTCTTGCGGTATCTGACAAGCAGACGCCCAATACTTGACATACTTTTGTTCTTGTACCAAAATGCTAATACCGAAAGTAATACCCAAGAAAGAGTTTGTTACGCAACTGCTGTCGTGTAAAATTGACGTATGGCCGCGTAGATCACACCTATTGGATTTTCTTCTGAAACCGTTAACTTTTCTGAAAATGAAATCTAAACCAGGGGCTTTTAAAAAAACCTGAAAAGATTACGGTTTCTGAAGAAAAAACCATTAGGTATTATGAACTTTTAGGTACTATGATACAATAAGCTTATTAATTTTAGGCTTCCTGATACGTTCCTATCAAATACCCCTATGTGCGTCGCCTTAATTTTTTTTTATTTAGTGTAATATTTACATACCTTGTTCGTGTTGAGCATTGGAATGAGTTTTTGCGTATTTGAAGATAGTCTGTGACTGTCCCACTCTGATCGACTTAGGAAGTTCCTCTTCGGTATTAATACTGGCTGAAGTATAAATGGTAGGCACTGAAAAAAAAACTTTTGTCACAAAAAATATTTTTGGGACAACATTTTGTTGCTGTCTATACTTTTTTTTGCACAGTCGCCATTCTACATGTTAAGACAATTCTAACGAACCGAGCCCGAACAGGACGGGTTTATCTTTGTATCTTGTGTAATTCAGGAGTCCTTATGGCCACCCTACGTCCATATTATCGTGTTTTCACCAGAACTAAAGATGTATGCAAATTTTCAGCTTCATCGGACACCGGGAAGTGGGTCAAATTTAACCCGTATACATATATACATTGCATGTTAACAGTTAAACGTAAGTGTTTTTTTTTGTAAAATCGAATCGAAAAATTTGATACTACGCCCAGTACAGATATTTTTTAACGATCTTTGAGAAAGGTAAAACCTTGTTTTTTCTTATATCTACTTTACGAGTTACAAGACGGCAATATATTTGCCGCTGTCCGACTACGACACGTCTAGACGGCAAAATCCAAATCCCCTGTTATGGTATTATTTTTAACGCATTCACTGCCACCAACGCATAATATATGCGTTTTCGGTACTTTTACCCAATGCCTTGAACGCACAGACGCGTATATGGGTTCAGAATTTTGAAATGTTCTACTTATGTCTAATATGTTAGTTCTTGGATCAGAAGATATATAATGACCCAAATTATACGTAAGTACCTACGTAATATTATTATTACATATAATATCTGTACGTGTCGGAAGGTGAAACTTTGTCACGTGATAAACGCAGCCATGTTAGGGCTCCTGGGGCGTAATGGACAGAGCTATGGCATTTATATTAACTGAACTGCATAGCTATCTCATAACAACCCTGTACCTGCTTTCATAGTTTCAAATGAAGTCGTTTTGGAGCATTCCAAGATATCATCTATTGTATCGGTCCCTATACAAGAACAAGAAAAAAATAAAATAGGTAACTAACTACGCACATCAAAAATGTGTAATGGCTCCTTTACACTATCGGCGATGATCGTTGGTCTGATCGTCTATAATCGGCATGATCCACACGATCGCTTAAGGCCTGATTCGTAACGAATTTGCAGAATTGAAGTGGTTTAATGGACCAAAATATATGATTTTATAGTTAAAAAACTGTGTAAAATTATCACCTCTAGACTATTATTATAATTCTACTTTTTCTCCCATTCTTGCCGCATTTTTTGTCGAATGCCCTCCATCAACCATGCGACAGTGTCTTTAGTCACTTTCCTGCCCGCTGCGTTCAGCTTCCTCAAGAAGTCTTGCTGGTTGCTGGCAGCCTTACTTGTCTTACGCAAGATAACTTTGACCAGAGCCCAATCAATATCTTTCTATAGAGCGGTACTGTGGAATATTCAGCGGATTCAGTGCTTTAGGCACGATCTGGACATCATTTTGTTTGAGAAAGTTTAAGGTATCCGTCGCATAGTGGGCCGTAGCCAGATTTAGCCAAAATAAGACCGAAGTATTGTGTTTTCGAATGAATGGTAAATGAAGTTTCTTTAAACATTCAGTGATGTAAATATTCTAATTGTTTGATACTTGGAGCCAAACTTCTCCATTCCTATGGTGGTTTCGGAATCTGGAAGGAGTTCTTCATCTGATATAGTAAAAAGTGATCGCCTGGAAGTGTAGAAAAGTCAGCCTTCACATACATAGGTTTTGTCATCCAAAATCATATGAAAATTGTCTGTACCCAGAAAGTCGTACAGCTTTCGAGACCTAGTTTTTATACTTTTTATGGTAACTCTGTTTTTCTGATGTTTTTGGCACCTTTCGCTTCTTTTTTGTCTTCATAGCAGCCTGTTTCTTAACAGGTCTCACCATTGACTGACTTGTAGTTTTTTTTTAGCTATATCGTCTTAATGATTTTCCTGTCTAGTCCAGGATCACGAGCACCACCATGTTCTACGGTTCGAGGCTTCTGAGCGGTACACAAGATCTCAAAGTATCGTTTCAGGACCGTATCGACGGTACTTCTTTGGAGTTTTAATTCCTTTGCTATGAAGTGGTTTAGACGCTGTCTATTTTCCATCCATTTGGCGACAATCTGCTCACGGCGTTCACGTTGATTCATGTTTTTTGTTTTTTTTTAGCTAATTACGCAATAAAACGCAAAGATTCATTATTTTGTGACACTATGTCAATGAAAAAAATAAAACCATTACAGCTTCTTAGTTGGCTGGCCTCTTGGCCAGTATTTTGAATTTAGCAAATCCATTACGAATCTGGCCTTATTTAATAAATGGAGGATAAGAAGATGCTGCTGCTTGAGCATTAATCATGATAAAACGAATCATACAATTTAATTTTTATTTAATTGCCCACCGGGGAATTAATCCTCGGCGATAGTGTGGGCAGCTCAACGCACAGGGCGAGTCCCTTTGATGTGTGCCCAAAAAACCGACAAATCTCGGGTCGCAAGTAAACATAAACGATGATCGGCGATTACCGCCGAGTATGCCCTCAACACTATCGTGCTCTCCCGTAATCGTCTGTAATTGCCGATAGTGTAGAGGAGTTAATAGGTAAAAAAACCGACCAAGTGCTAGTCGGACTCGCGCACGAAGGGTTCCGTGCCATTATCTATACAACATAGGCAAAAGAACGGCAATAAAATCCCGTTTTTTATGGGAATATAGAATATTTAGTTGTATATTCACTTTAAAAATAAATAATTAAATTAAAATAAAATATATATTTAAGGGTTCCGTACCCAAAGGGTAAAAACGGGACGCTATTACTAAGACTCCACTGTCCCTCAGTCCGTCTGTCTGTCACCAGGTTGTATCTCATGAACCGTGATTGCTAGATAGTTGAAATTTTCACAGATGATGTATTTTTGTTGCCGCTATAACAACAAATACTAAAAATAAAAAAATAAAAATATTCAAGTGGGGTTACCATACAGCATTTCTTTTTGCCGTTTTTTGCTCTATTGTAATAATGGCAATAGGTAGACGCTTGAAATATTCACATAACTCGTATGTAGTTGTATGTTCACTTTAAAAATAAATAAAATAAAATAAAAATAAATATTTAAGGGGGCTCCCATACAACAAACGTGATTTTTATAGATAATGGTATGTACGGAACCCTTCGTGAGCGAGTCAGACTCGCACGTGACCGGTTCTTTTTAACATATTTTTATTTTTGTTAAGTTATCGTAAAAACAGTAAAACATACGAGCCCGTGACGATCAAACGTTCCTTCTTTCATTTTATACTATGTAAAGACATAAATATTAGCATATTATCATATGTGTATAAATGTAAGTATATCATATACTTACTATATAATTACCTCGCGCTCACACCTACGGTAGGTGGCCTTTTAATGTGTCTGTCAAGGTGTAAGAACAAATTATTACTGTCTGATAACTGAGAAAACATCTTTTGATATTTCCTCAAGCAACATATAATAGAATTCGCTTTTTTTATATAACAGATTATTTTAATTCAGTAAAAAAGGGGACAGGGGATTGCAACTGTACTGAGTGGCTGACAATAGACGACGTGATTTCTATCCATTATTCAAAATAAAATTTGCGAAACCGAGCTTTTTATACTTAAAAAAAAATAGGTCCAATTTTATACATTTTTGCTACCTGTTTAAAGCCACCAAACTTCACAGTCCGATATCGTTACTATTAGTCTATTACTTGTGTTAGGGACATTCACACAGAAACTTTCATGTTTTATGAAATAAGGAACGTCTGATCGTCACGGGCTCTTGGATCAAAGCGTCAAATTTAGTGTAGTAATATTACAGATCCTGAAGAAAAATAACAAATACTAACAAATGGTTAAGTGTAAGAGCCCCCTCACACTTAGCGTCTTTGAACGTCAGCGTCTCATTAACGCCTCCGCAGCGTCGACGCCATGTTCTCGCAGCGCCGGCGCGAAGCAGTGTCGTTTTTTGAACATCAGCGACTAAATAAAGCCCGCGCAGCGTCGACGCCGCTTTTGCGCAGCGCCCGTGCAATGTCAATCCTTCTAACCATGGCAGTGACGCTGCACAGGCGCTGACAACACGTTCCGACATTCGATAGTCGTTCGAAAAACGCCACCGCGTCGCGGCGGCGCTGCGAGAACATGGCGTCGATGCTGCGCGGGTTTTAATGTGACGCTGACGTTCGAAAGACGCTAGGTGAGAGGGGATCTAAGCAGAGATCGCTTCGAAATCGAATTCTAATTGGAATATAATAACATCTAGTGTGCGGCGGCACGGAACCCTCAGGGTGGTTTTTTTTAAATTTTCAGTGTTTCGCAAAGTACGGTCACGGAAGTTATTTTGCTACCCATTTCAAAGAAAATCTGCTTGAAAATGTCATTTTTAATATAAATGCCAAGTCATTTGTAATTGATAGGAAACTCAACCTTATTGCTGTAGAATGTCAGATTGACTTTGCTACTAAGATGGGTGACAAATTTAATTCCTTGACTGTACATTGCTAAATACCAAAATAATGTGGGAATATGTTTGATACTTGGACACTTTCATGTGTGTATTAAGTTTTAAATATAATATTATGAATATATTTTGTCTATCCTACCACAGGAATTAAGTTGAGACGCACGGCAATGTAATGGCATTGCGACTACATAGACATCTTTCCGTATATCTTGGGAAGACACTGAAAAAACAATTGTTTAGAGATAAAACTTGGCAAAAGAATAGAAATAAAAGTAATTAAATATTTAAAAAAATATATTACTGGTTTTCTTCCTGATTATTGAAGATTGCGAACAAGTAACATCTAAAACAGACGAAATTGATACTATTCTTGGGCCTAGAAAAAAGAAAAAATAATATAGTCCAGTTTGAAATTGAATAAAACTGTTTAAATTAAGGAACGTTAGTAAATGGCGTTTGTACCGTATAATTCCAGATTTAGTGACTTTGTTTCTACTGCAACATCTCTCTTGCCCATTTCGTTGATTAGTGTGCCTAAAACGAATTAAGGTACACTTTGATGTACATTTTGCAATTTTTTGATTGATTTAACTAAGACAGAAAGAAAAATATAACACAGGCTGGCTGGCCCAAGGCACTCGCAATCGCAATCGCAATCGACTTCAAAGCGGAACAACATTTTTCATTTTGTATGCAGACTTGCCTTCGGACTGTCAAAATCAAAACAATTGCCCTTGCGAGTGCGTTAGGCAACACGCCTTCTGGAAGCAATCGCCTTTCCAGGCCGAGGCGTACATCGTTATTTTCTCTATTATCTATAATATCGATTTATTGTTTCAATAAACTGAAATAAATTAATAAATTTTTCAGACTCAATATCTTTATTTTGCATTTCAGAAAAAAACCATACTAATTTTACTCCCGTCGATGTCGTTTGTCACCCGTTAATATTAAAAAAAAAAAACTCTGTCTGTACGGTTCAGTTTTGTAATTTGTTTTTTTATTAAGACATATTTTGCAATTTTGCAAAAAAAGAATACCTACAACAATTAAAAAAAAATGTAAAATTCGGACTAGGTAAGTGGAAACGTTACCGCATTTTGTCTGAAAATTTTCAGCTTCACAATCCTCTTAGCTAAATAAGGCATTGTTTTGAAATAACAACACGAGATTATTTTAAATAATATTTGTTACATAATAATATCACACGAGTGTGTTAATGCCCAATTATGTAGTTACATACACTGCTTTATTATACAAATTACACATATCATATCCATATTTTTTTAGTAACTTTGTTTGTCCTGTTTCTTCCTTAACTTTGCTGGTAACAAGATTCATGTATAACATTCGTTGCTCTGTCGCGAATATCAGAACAGATGGCGTCTCCGAAATATCTCGAACTCCATCGCGATCGCTAATTTTTATCGAAAGTGATGCGATAGTTTTTGCTACAAGACAAACTGAACATCAAAAACTTTTTCTCCTTTTCTCGAGCATGTCCTGATTTCACGCCGCTGTAGTTTTTTTTTAATTCAGAGATAAAATAGAGTCGGCCTCTACAATATGCTCTCCCTCCCACGCTTAAATACATTTGACCACTTTTGGACAGCTGTAGATAATGAAGGAACGAACTCACGATAAACTAAATCCATTTCTTCTTTAATAGACTTTTGGTTTTTTCCCTGTTTAGTCAAGAATTTTATCACTGCTCGATGCTCCAATTTAATTAATATTGTAAAATCGCTCATGGTGATCACGTTTGTTCAGCAGTATCAGACAAACAAAAGAACGTGTGGGCTTCAAATTAACTTTATTTTACTGTCAATTAATGACTCTTAGCGACCATTATTAAGAAGTTTACTAAAAAGCTTTGCAAGATACCAATACCGAGAATATATTGATAGAAGAGATAGCCAGTATAGCCACTAATTAAGAAAAGAAAAAGATTCAGATTCCTTAATAATATTTAAAACTAGTTGTTCCCGGGCCCACTTCGTTGGGTATTTTTTTGGGTTATGTTATGACACTCACAAAATAACGTGGCTTTCTATTGTTAAATGAATTTTCAGTCAATAGATCCAGAGATTACCTCTTACAACGTCACAAACTTTACCTTTTTATAATATTTGTATAAATAGTACAGAAGTATAGCTTAGATAGGTCGAAAGAGGTATGGCTTACAAATTATTATTGCGTGTATAAAATAACCGAAATTGATTCTGTTTAACCAAATGCCTTAGCATATTATTATATATATATATATATATATATATATAATAATATGCTAAGGCATTTGGTTAAACAGATATATATATATATATATATATATATATATATATATATATATAATATGTATTTTTGATATTATATCCTGGTTTCCAACTCACTAGGTTTTTTTTATATCTACGTTAACTTTTTCTATATCTACGTTTTTCGAAAAAAATGCTAGTAATAAAAAAAAACTACCTGTTGCTCTTGTAATAGTTATTTTTTCTTTATTTGTAGTTGGCATCATCGTGGTCGTAGAGTATTGAGTGGGCACAGTTCTTAACCAATACTTTATATCTGTAATTTATTGGGTTAAATGTTATGATTAATATAGCATGTTTTTACGTGCGACTAGGTTTTCCTAGGAATTCTTATTCTTTGTGCAGTGCCAGCCCTAGGAACATTTAAGGATAAAACGAAAATCAGTTATGGAGCCCTTTTCCTTGCAAATCCGTTCAACCCGTGAGGCGTGATTGAAGCACAAACACCCGTACAAACTTTCAAATTTTCAATATTAGCAGGGTTCAGATCAATCTATTCTTAATTTAATACAGGTACAAAAGTACGACTAAATACGACAGTTTGGCGGCAAATTATATGTATATCAATGAAACTTTCTTTAAAGTTATTACAAGACTCATTTCTAGTACGAATATAAAGTTATAAACAAAGTTTCATTGGTGCTCATATTTTACCTACAAAATATGCTATCTTTACTGTATTTCTTACCTGCTATTGAGTGGTTAGACAAATATCGCTTACTGCGCGGCAAATTACTGAAACCTTCAGTTTTTGCATTAGCTGGTACTGTTTTTTTTTTCCCATCAGATAATAAATTGACATCTTTTATCGCCGATGATTTTGTATCGCAAAAAACAAGCGTTCGACTCGCTCTTGGTAATGCAGCTTTGTGAACTTTTGCATGTCTTTTACAAAAGTAACTTCGTCTACTCTCGGGTATCGTGGTCAGTGGGTTGTCGTCCATGTCCCCGAACGGCCGAGCCCAAACTTTAGCAACTCTTTCTGTACCTGGATCATTTGAAGTGCTTTGTAAATTAACTCCAGTTTGCAGACCTTCAGTTGTGAAAACTTGTATTTTAGGGGTCACCATTGGATTATTCTCCAGAGTTGTTGTAAAGGGCTTTTTTGTTGCTGTAAAAACGTTCCATTAATTAAATGAATGAGTAAGTTTTCTTCAAGCGTATATAACATCATTGATAACTTACTGAAACAGCTTTCAAGCGTAAATGAAGAAAGATCCAACTTATTCTGCTCATCAAAGAGTAACGGTCCCGAAGTCACTGTAAAATTAAGGATATAAAAAAATACCAATCTTCGGATTTCTTCAGATTTGAAAAAATATTGCACGTTGGTTGGGATCATCATTCTGAACAAGAAAAAATAGTACTACCGATATTATTTCCCCGAAAATATGAATGGAATCACCCGTTTCGTAACCAAGAAACTTATTGGACTTTGATAAAAAAACGGCACAATTATGGAATTGTGCCGTATATGTACATGTTCATGTTTTCGAGGACGTATCGGGAGTAGTACTATTTTTTCTTGTTTAGAATGATGATCCCTACCAAAAGTAACTGACCACTGCAATAATATATGTAAAGCAAGAGCCGATATTTTTAAGCTGGCTTACCTGGAGTACTGTCCAAGTATCTTTACTAAAAGAGTCGGTAAATAAATTTGATGGCTAGTAACTAAATTACACTTTCTTAAGTGGCCAGTTATTGATGATTTACGCTACGTTAAATAAAAAGGACGCATGCGCAATTTGATAGTCAAAGTAAGTTAACCCTCAAACTTAAGTCATGAGGTTACTAATTACATACGTGGGTCTTTGAGACATACGCCGTTTTGTAAGGACGGCATAACTGGTTCTCTTATTTAACGCAGAAAATTAAATTGCCGATTACTTTTGTTGTTTATTCGCAACCAATTATTCGCGGAATTTAATCATCACGGTTACCAACTGTATTTTTTTTTACTAAGCCTCTTTTATAATTGTAGCCTTTCGTGTTTTAGAATGGTTTACTTAGAGTACCTAATATAATATACATTTAGTTTTTTTTATACCACTCTTTAAAATATCATCTTTCGTGTAGGTAGTAGAATGGTTTACAAGGATGCCATTGTGACTTCAGACAAATCATAATTTAATTACCCACAGGTTATTTTATCTACTTATATGTGCTTTATTCTTATTTAGATAAATTATTTGTGCTTTTAAATAAAAGATGAATGTTAGTGGAATAGTCACGCTGAGCTAAAAGTTGTCGGGCACAATGAAAATAATCTACAACATAAGTAATTAATGTTTTGTAAATAAATAGGCGAAATATAAATATATTATGCTACCTTTTTAGGGTTCCGTAATCTAACTTATAGTTACGCCACGTCCATCCGTCTGTCCAACCGCAACTTAGCTCAGAGATTCTTAGTACCAGAAAGCTGTTATTTAGCAATATATTTATTAGTCATGCTGACAATGTGGTAAAATATACCCATGGTTTTTTTTTTGTGTTCCTCCCTTAAACGTACCTAAATTGGGGATGGTTTTTTACATTACAATTTTACGAGCAATTTCAATGTGATGGTTAACCCGACGTGAAAATCTATATAAATTTATTTAATTAAGGTTACCTTATTTAGATAATTTATTGAAATAAAATAGTTGACAACACAATTATTTGACATTGACGTTATCTTCGAATAAATTATTTTCAAATGAATTTATAATTATAAGATAATTATCTAGATAAGAAATTATTTAAATAACGCACAACTCAGCTTTTAACCTAACCTAACCTAACATAACATAACTGGATCCTTTCATACCATTTGGCATACCGCATTTTTCCCCAAACTGTAAATAGTTCAGCATTTTTATAAAACTAACCTAACCAAACCTAACATAAAGGGTTATATAAGATGGTTGGGAAATGAATTAGTTCGGTGAAGTGATATTCAGAGGCTGGAGGGAACTGTAGCACTGACGAAATAATATTCGTTTAATAGTTTGTTTTAGTGATAGATTTGGTAAATAATACATATCCCAAAAGTTTCAAGTCGTTATAACAATCGGTTTTAAAACGATTCGACCAAATGAAACGTTGTCATACAAAAACTTGCCAATAGTTGTCAAAGTGAATCATCGGCAAAAAGTTAGTCGGCAAGTGACATTCGGACAAAAAAAAATCGGCGAAAAGGCCGGACACCGAAATACGTAGCATAAAGGTATATTTCGCATTCGCTATCTTGAAATTACTATGCTGCCCTTCTACGGAAAAAAAAACATCTACGATACGAATTTATTGCATTGCCATTTAAACCCTTAGGGTGCGGCTCCACTGAGGCGGAGACGAGCGGAGCTGTGCCAATATTAAACAAGACAAGGCGCGTGCGGTCACGTCGAGCGCACCTTGCGCGCGTTAGATTAGTTTCTTTTGGTTAATATTCGCAGAGCTCCGCTCCGCTCGTCTCCGCCTCAGTGGAGCCGTACCCTAGTAATAAACTTTGAGAGTTTGATAATTATGCTTCTATGAATTAATTGCACTTGTGCCTTTTCCATCCTTTTCTCCGTAGGAAGGCAGTATGGGCAGCCCACTTACGAGTACAATGACGCGTTCCGCGTGCTCGTCTGCTATCTGCATGTAATATAAAAACATTACAAAAAAAAAATGTCTGCTAACCTGCATCGGCCGCTAGTTTTGCTTTAGGATGCGACTGCGCTTTTGCTGACGTCGCGGTGCTAGCCATCTTTTTATTAACCGTCTCCATGCCTAGAAAGTAGAAAGCAAATATTAAACCATTCCGATTACAAGGGAACATCTAAGAATTCCGATATTGTTTTTCCGAATATTTATTTCTCCCTTTTTAAAAAAAAAATATTCGTAATGCGGAAGCTCTTTTATAATTCATAATTTAAGCCCGAGAAATATTTTAAAAAGTCATCAATGGAAATAAATACTTTTCGAATTATTATTTGAATATTCAGAATTTCAAGCACTTCAGAATTATGTAGTGTACTCAGACTACAGCGACGATAACGATACGTTATACGTTACTATCTCAATTATGGATCAACTATCAACTAGCGTGTTGAAGCTATCCAGATATAGAATTAAAAAAACAACATCTAAAACCGCCCATCCAGTTTATCCGCTTTACTCGTCGAGTGAGCCCGCTCATATGACTTCGGTCACTCGATCGACGATTTAATACAGAATAGTACTAAGCAGAGCTGTGTGTAAATCGACCAAGATCGAAGACATGCATCGACACAGACAGACATGCATAGACATAATAGGTACGCTTTGACGGGTTAAGAAACGAGTTCGTTGACGAAATGCAGCAGCTTCTCTGCACAGTTTTGCGAAAAACCGTCACCTGAGGCCGTAATTTGAGCTGAAAAAGTCATGGCCACTCAACACGATCCATGGCCATCATGGGCCAACATAGCGACGGAGTAATGCGTAAGACTGAGATACAAGAACATGTTGCTCTCTCTAGGGTGTGAATGTGTCTCTTACGCTCGCCTTTGATGGGCTATCGTGTAGGTGGCCATCAATCGTACCACGTATCATGCATAGAAGGAGGCAGACATATTCTGCCCTCTTAAGCCAATAAGCAGTATCCCAAATTCAACAGCCAAAGCAGTTTTAATTCTATTCTGTTGGTAATAAGGTTGATTTTGCTACGGGAGTTTTATCTGACATACTGCCTATTGGCTTAGGATGGCAGTATTGCAGTTAGCTTTCTTTCGGCCTGAAACTTGTTCTTAAGTTTACTGAAACCTGAAGACCTTTTTAGGGTTCTGTACCCGAAAGGGAGCCCAACTGAACCCTATGAAGGGGCTACCTGGGCAGATGAACTTCGATCTGAAACTCTCAACTTTCAGTTGTTGTTAAAACCTATTTGCATTAACACTACTGTTCTAAACTAGCTGCCATCTCAATTTTTCTGTTACAAGTCACAGCTATAGAGATTTATGCTTGTCATTTTTACTCCAGAAACGTAGTTTCTTGGCCTTTATTTCCATATTTTTCATTCACTTTATTTTTCACTTTAGAAAAAAAACCTTCAATAATTTGTTTGATATATTTAATTAATTAAGAATATTTAGACGTAGTTTCCATATCGATTGACGCCAAGATGAAAAGATATATCCAATCATGTGCTTTTATAAAAAAAAACGGTTTTTATTAAATTCTGTTCGACAGAATCAATGATAATTTAAATATGGATATGAAATGAAATGAAAAATAATTTATTTGGCACGTAAAAAAACTGTTTAAATTAAAATGTCTACACCTAAATAAATTTATTTTTTATTACGGCCAAAATGGTCTCCACTCAGCTTCATGCATCTGAATGTTGTTGATACATTCACAGGCGCTGGTTTTCAGTGAGACCAGGGAGATTAGATATGGCGATCGAAGGCGTTAAAATTAAAAACAACCGAATATTAAATACCTAAAATAATATCGCTATTATTCTAAGATCATTTTAGAGAGATCTAATTAAGTACACAAAATTATATATAATAACAAAAAAAGACAACTTATGTATCTGCTTGTGTGTATGTGTGTAAGTTTTAGTGTGTATGTGTATGTGTGTGTGTGTGTGTGTGTGTGTGTGTGTGTGTGTGTGTGTGTGTGTGTGTGTGTGTGTGTGTGTGTGTGTGTGTGTGTGTGTGTGTGTGTGTGTGTGTACAACTGCTTATGATCGAGATATTTGAGAATAATTATTTATTAGCTTCTCAAAAATAAATTTACTTTAAGTTTTGACCGAGTAATAAGAACTTAAAATTTATCAAAAACGTCTGTTATGGACATGGCAGCGCTCAGAGTTGGGCAAAAATTATCTATTTACGAAAAACCGGAAAGATAAATAAATCATCTTTTATTTGAAGTAACTAAATAATCCGTCATTTGTTATTTTGAAATTTATCTTGATCAGTTTCATTTTTATCTAGATAAATTAGTTCGGATTTTAAATAAAAGATGAATGTCAGTAGTAAGTCATGCAGAGCTAGAAGTGGTCGGGCATGATGAAATGAAAATAACCTACAACAAAAATAATGAATGTTTTGTACATACTTAAATATATTAATATAAATATATGGGATTTTTTTCTCCTGCAGTAGCTATTTAACACATTTATGGGAAGAAACATATGACTCAGAAAATTTGATGTAGAAGTTACAGAACCCTTAATATTCACTTCATTCAGTGGTAAACATAACGTACAGTCAACAGCATAAATAAGTTATCATTTATGTACCTTGTCGCTTGCAATCGTTTCACAATTTTGTATAAAATTTCAAACACGACGTTAAAGTGACGGGGTACATAAATGATCACTTATTTATGCTGTTGACTGTACACGTAGCTATTACATTTTTCCCATCAGAACTTCCCGACTGATATTAAAAAAACTTGCCGTCTAATATTGCTGAATTGGAGACATGTTGAGAGCCAGAGCTAGAAGACGACATCGCAGCGTTTATGTTGCAACAATTATTTTCTGATTATATGAGCAATGTCAGTGTGACGGTTTGACCCGACATGACATTCTGTATACATTTATTATTATAAATAAGCTTACTTCAATAACAAACGAGGTCGGTTATCTTCATCTAGATAATTTATCTAAATAAAAAAGTTGACAACGCACTATTTATGATTGAATTTATCTTCGAATAAATCTATTTGAAATTATTTTATTTTAAATAATTATCTAGATAAGAAATTATCTAGATAACGCCCAACTCTGGTAGCGCTAAATATACCTGCGCTGTCCTTCCGTCCGTCCATCCGTCCTCTCTAAATTATATCTTTTGAATCTTAATAGATAGCGGGTTGATAATAATACCTTCTGTGCGGTGACACGAAACCCTCGAAGCGCGGGTCCGACTCGCACTTGACCGGTTGTTTCATATACATATCAGTGTTCGCATTGCTGTGTTCTGGTTTGGGGATAAGACCACCGGTGAAATTACTAGCATATAGGCATTCCATCTCTGTTCTCAGAGTTGACAAGGCATAGGATTGTAGTCTTGAGATTTCGAATGTCTATGGGTCTCAGATCAGATCCCACTTACAATCAGGTGACTAAGTGCTCGCTTGCTTTCCCATTGCCATAAAAAAGTAAGCTCTGGAAAATTGGAAGCAATGTGGCTAAAGTTTTATTTTCGTGATTAAAAATATTAAACGTTGCAATATTCTCGTATGAATGCTGCTCAGTTTGTTTTTTCACCCTTTTTCTAGTGGCTTTAATGAAAACCTTTGTTGCCAGCTGCAGCTGTTTGCATATTCAAAGTCCAATAACGATGCACAAACTCTTTGTCTTACAAAATGTGTTGTTATCATGGATATAATGCGACTGCTAAGGTTTTTTTCCAGAAATATTATCCAACTTAAGGTCCAACGTTGGGTTAAAATTTTCAATAACTTTTTTTCCAACCGGTTAATGCAAAAATGACCAAACCCGCTAGACATTTAATTCGTGGCATCACTCTTGCTTCATGACTATCTTTAGAGTATTTAAAGTGTCAAACACAAGAATAACACGGGAATATTTCAACATTAAATTAACAAATGGCGTTTAGTTAGGCCAGGCGTCATAACATAAATTTTATCGCGATTAAACGTAGATGATTTGAGACTGTATCGATGATGCATCGAGACTGAATTGCGATTATATCGGTGCAAAACTTCGCTCAAGTAAATCATGTTCGATTTATGTACTACCTAATTCAACATTGGTTTCGATTGCAACCGCATTGCATGCAACCGTTTTAAATTAATTGAAATTGGGTTTTCTCACTTTGTAAAGACAAAACCAATTTCAAATAAAAATAATAAATGAGAATATCAAATGACAATTTAAATTTAAACGCTTGCATGACAGAATAATAAATAATTATATCAAACTACATTTTAATGAACATAGCAATTGAAAATACATTTTACGAATAAAGCGATTTTTTATTTACATTAAATTATTACTAACACATGTGACCCAGGGTTCGCCCGGGTGCGTTTTTCTAATATTTATTTCCTTAACAAAAAAAAATATATTCAAATCGGTCGGTAAGCTTACATAATATATATTTGCTTATCAACGCATCTTATGAATAATAATGTAGTACCGATGAAAATGAAGTCAGCCGGGTTCCGTACCATAGTTAACGGCGTTACAGATTTCCCCACTTTTAGGGGGGAAAACGAGAAAAAACTGGCAACACTGATTGTCATTCTTGTTTGTTATTTGCATCAAAGTAAAAACACATATTTATGAAAAATAACAAGAATAATCCTAACTTACACGTGATAAGTGATACCGCGTGGCTTTTTATATTTACTAATGTACTTTTACACGTTTTTACAACACAATGCGGGATTTTCTTCGGCGTAAAATTGAATGTCACTCGTGCTGTGGCTCGATACGTAATGGCGGCGGATTAACAGACCTAGTGAATTTGTGAGACGAACCATCATCGTGTATGACGGAACGAAATAACAGACCTTGCATACTACACAACTCTTTAGTGTGACGTTACGACCGTATTTTTTTCGTTCACTTCGAGGAAAAAATTGCATCTGTCTTATGTTTTGCCGTGAAAATTCCGACCTCTGATTATTAAAAACCGACAACCGAAAACAAACGTCGAATACTTATATTCGACGTTTTTAAATTTAACCCTTATCATACAATAAGTTAATAACTTGTGTAGTGAAAAATCAGTTACAATATAGACGACCACAAGAATCCGCCACAAAAAAAAAAGGATTCCACGTTCGGCGTCAGAATTTTTATGTATTTCGCATGTATAACATGAGTCACATTAAAAACAAATTATTCATACGTGACTGGCACATTAGGCACGACTGTTCCCTCTGAAAACGATTTAAGAACTCTTTTGATTTTACTTTTAAGAGTGTGCATGACTGTGATAAAGAAGTAAACATAATCTGTCAGTTAAAATTCCAGGTGTTCCTGAAATAAATCCTGAAATATTTACAGTTTTGGATAGAAAGCATTTCGCTAAATGATATGTACATGAAATGAATTAGTTTGTGAAATGTTTTTTAGCAAGCGATTGAATACGAAAACTAATACTAAAGTTATAAGTAATTGAGAGTGTTTATAAATCGAGAGACGTACTGGTATCCTCGTGCGTAGCTGTTGTTGTTTGTACGTCGATGTCTTCCCAAAGAACGTCTGGTACCATCTTAAAACCTGCTAAAAAAATAAACTGATGACAAGTATGACAGTTTCATAGTTCAGAAGCTGAGTTAACTAGATTTAGGGTAAATGGTCTATTATTGGCCACCTTCCAGTAACCGGCCACTATGCAATAATATGTTTAAAGCAAAGGTAATCGATACTCATTATTAATTGCATTCCAAAAAGCTTACAAGATATTAGGTATACTTAAGTTTTAGTTGCTACTCGTATATATTTAAAAAAAAATGTGGACCCTGTTGGGCACCGCATCTTTGGTGAGAAGAGGACGACTCGAGAACGTACATTCTGTAAAGCTCAATTACTTAAAATTTGCATACACAGTGCAAATTAAAAGGTATGTAGATATTAGGGATGTAACAGATGTGGTTATATCGGAACCGGAACCGGAACCAGATGTTTTAAATTTAGTTTAACGGAACCAGAAGCGGAAGCGGAACCCGAGTGATAGGTGGATTGGATGGAGGTGGATGAGATGTTAAGGGTAGGTCTAAGCTAAGTCTATCTATTCATAATAAAAATTCCAAACATGAGTCATCAGCCTTTAAAGCCGTTTTGGAAGTAACAGAACCAGAACCGAAACGGATGTTTAAAACTAAACGGAAGTTCCGACTTAACGGAAGCGGAACCGGAGCTCTGTTACATCCCTGGTAGATATAGATCTATTCGGTTTAAATCATCTACTTTATTGCACATATACTTAGTATTTTTGTTTATTTTAAAAATAAACTTTTCTTGTATTTTTATATTATACTAGCGGCCCGCCAGCGGCTTCACCCCGCTGCAAATTTCCGACATTCCCGGTGGTTTTTTTTTCTTTCATACCAACCTCCTGCCAATAACGAATACAACAAAAAATAAATCAGCCAAATCGGTTCAGCCGCAAGTTTAGCGCTTAGCAACACATTTAGCGATTCATTTTTATTATATTGATAGATTATATAGTATAAACATATATGATCTAATTTAATTTATGTTTTTGTTGTAGTTTTTCCTCTAATTATTCTTTTAGTGTATGTATGTGTCGTTTAATAATAAGAAATTATTTTAACAGTTTTACGAACGTATAGTGTTATTATATACTTTTATGGTCATGGCATAGGTTGCATCAAGAATGCATTTTAAGTTTTGAAGAATGTAGTATGAGTTTTTC
This sequence comes from Acleris sparsana, assembly GCA_923062465.1. NCBI lineage: Eukaryota > Metazoa > Arthropoda > Insecta > Lepidoptera > Tortricidae > Acleris > Acleris sparsana. Next base: position 5,351,549 of record OV281288.1, read on the forward strand.
TCTTCGCATGGCTTTGGCATGTCTTCGCGTTTCTTGTAGTATTCGGGATAATTTCGAACAAACTAATTTCCAAGATATATAATCCAGTTAGCGTTAGTATTTTCTGCTTCTGGAAATGGGGTTAACAACTGTCTGTGTTGTCGATATTTGCTAATATTCGAATAAGTTTTTTGTAAGGTAAATAAAGATGAAACATATGTGCTCCAAAGGATTATACCGTAGCTGAACTATGCATTAGCATAAGCATGGTGGCGAGTGCAGTCTTTAAGCCAGTCCAGAGTTATTATCCAGACTTCTGTCAAAGTATCTTTACGAACGGCGTCTGTATATAAAATTGGTAGCTGGTAGCTAAATTGAGTTTTCTTAAGTGGCCAGTTACTGACGATTTAACCAAACTAAATCGATATTACGTTGCCTCTAATGCTACTTTTGTAAAAAGCGGTCCAAAAAAAATTGCGGCTATTTTTTATTGATCATGCCTTTTCTAGGTCTAAATACTTTTCATTGATACCAAACTTGATAAAAAAAATGTGTTATTTTTATTTCACAATTTTGCTATTGTAACTTAAATGCATAACTATGCCAAATTACAGCTTTGTAGTATTAAGTCTGAGTTAAACCGCGGACAGACGGACTGACAGACTTAGAACTGTAACGAAACTGTGAGGGTTCTTTGTTCTACGGACGGAACACTCAAAAAAACTCACTATAAAAAAAAAACCAAACCATTCTACCGAATTAGCGAGGCTGTGTAAAAAAAATATGCATATACAGGGTGGAAAGTTAAAATAAGGCGTCTTTTAACAGGTCAGTGACATTATTCTGAGGTTATTTCGGGACAGTAAAAATTGATCACATTTTCTACGAGCGTATCGTTGGTTCCTCGCCCTTCGCAAAAAAATAAATTGAATTGCATCTCCATTTTAGAAGATTCGTATTTAGATTTAAGAGACCTTTCACCAGTCACCTTCATCCGACCATGATCTTGAGATCGTGCCGGTTATTATATTGGAATATTAAGTGCACCAATCAATAATAAGACTGTTAATGTATTCAGTAGGAAACTCAATATTTCTTCTTATCAACTACCCCGCTAATTCATAAATGCAAAATAAACCTATTTTAGTTGAAGTATTTCTTACATTTTTCTGCTCTGATTCAAGGGATCGCACTAACCTCTCTCATCTTTGGGGGACTTAGACCAATTAGCCCATCGCTCTGCTGTTTTCTCGCATACGCGGTTCCATCGGCGCTGACACATCCGCCGAAATGAGAGGCGCTTGCGTGGGTACTCTGATCTTCTTTCTGTAATTTAGCAAAAATATAATTCATCAATTATGGTACTACAGACTGTGAGCACTTAGAAGGTGCTTCGGGTTTGTACTTCTCTTCTATCACTCGCTATTAGTGCGAGCGTATGAGAACGAGTGAGATACAAGTACAGTCACAACACGAGATTGTTCACCACTTGCTTATCATCTTAACTTGGTTGTGTTACACGAATACCGTCGTTTTTCGTTATTCAAACGTGACCATAGCAACCCTTTTGTAACGACCATTAAAGACTGAGTTCAGTTTGAACCCAAAGTGATAGTTGTTTAAACGTGACTGTAGTAACCATCAAAACAATACTAACATATTCCTGACGTAGAACCACACATTAATAAAATACGAAAATATAATATAATAGGATGAATAATTATATATTTTCTCAAGGAATTGAATATATCCTATAGCAATATTACGATATCTTAAGTTGTCTGAAGATACCTTGCAATAATATATATTTTGGCATATTAATATAATATTATAGGTCCGTGTGTGACTCAATTTCGACAATCTCGACATCGGGCAGAGTCAGACGACAACAATCGTTCGTGGGGAATGAGACAGACTAAGACTTCACAGTCGGAAATGCCATTGACATTCTAACTTTCAAAAACAACTCAGACAAAAAACTTGTCATATAAAATTTCTTACTTTAAGGAATGGCACTTCTCGCCTGTCAAACACGATGACAAGGATGAAATACTTTCCTGCGACTTTCCTTGTCTGGATATACGAGTATAACCGCTTAAACCCAATTGTATTACACGGCTGAAATACGTTGTACAGTGGCAAGTGGCTCAATCCCATGTTGTGACTGTACAAACCTGAAGCACCTTTTAAGAGCTGTAGCACTGTACCAATTCATAACGGGTGAGTACTATTAAATTGTCACTGACATTTTCCGTTTTATTTTCCGGGCTCGCAACCTTCTTTGATTAAACTTATTAGGTTTCAAATTTAGGACATATTTGCATGTTTAGGGCCGGTACTGACGGACTTCATTTGAACTGCAACCCAGCTGCAAAACAGCAGTTTGAGGGCAGTTCTGATGCAGTTTATGTAACTGCATAAAAACAGCAAACCAACTGCGCAGTCCGCTTGCAGTTGGCGTGCAGTCTAGTTAAGGGGACTGCACAGTTGGTTTGCAGTTTTGATGCAGTTTATGTAGCTGCCCTCGAACTGCCATTTTGCAGCTGGGTTGCAGTTCAAATGCATTCCGTCTGTACCGGCGCTTAGTCTTCAAATTATTTGGACATAAAAAAACACTTGTATTTATTAGCCAAGATGTCGTTAAAAAAAAGCGTTCACGAATTAATTTTGCAAGAATTTTCTATAAAGCCCAATCAAATCAATACTAGGAAACCAATACTTTTCTTCTCGTCACGTCTCAGGTCTAGAGATATCCACCAAGAAGTACCTCGTGTCGCGAGCATTATGCCAGTCAGTCAGTTCGCCTTTTGTACCCACTGGCAAAATAAACAAGGATATTCATACACTTAAATACTTATATAAAGAAGAAAGAAAGAATAAAGAAAGTTGAAAGAAGTGATCTTTGCCCACCCCTCTGGGAAACAGGCGCGTTTTAATGTATGTTATGTATGAATGTTTAATAAAAGTTATTTATCACCACCAAACAACACAAAAAAGAACACATATTACATATTGTTCTCGCCAGATTTGGCAAGTTGTCACTATTCGTCGCGAGCTTTGAACTGGTATAATCTGAATTCTGTCGATGTAGTACCAAAGAAAACGAGTCCGCTAAAATACTGGGCTCACCTCACCTGATTTCAAAAGAAAGTGGATGAAAAATGTACTAAACTGATCAGAAATTCCGTGCAAAATTCTATGAGTCGAGTCAAGAGTAAATTCCGAGAATTCTCTCGTCGTGCTCTGGAAGAACCAAAAAATTGTTTAAGCTAATCTATTTTATTATTTAATCATATACTTTCTTGTAATAAAGAATTTTGAATTACGAACATTATTTCATTTTGTAAACAATTTAATAATACTCACCCTTTAGTTATTGGCAATCTTTGTTTTCCTACAAAACATGCCTGACATAATATTCTGTCCGTTGCAAGAGTAAGTGAGACAGCGAAAGTCAGTCAAAGCTATAGAGAAACTATGAGTACTTACTGTACCTCTCTTGGTTCCGTACAGTCCGCCTTAAAAGTAGCTGCATACTTTTTACCTGGTCGCTTTAATCTCTTTTTGACAAATTAGTAAATAAAAGGATAAGTTCACCTTTGTACATTATATTTTTGAAAATGTTGTATTCGATTTTCTGTTTATTGTACAATAAAGTGTTTACATACATAAACATGACGTTAAAATGACAAAGCAATAAAGTGAGCAGCTACGTACAGGGGTATTGCGCGGCCGTGTAGCAAACAAGTTAACTAAAACTCACTACACCAGTAATAAAATAACGTAACAATTACTTTGTTATTTATTGGGATAAATATTCAAATGAAATCTTCTTATTCAGGACCATGGCCACCCTACATACTTAATTTCTTAGGCCCAATTGCACGTAAATTGACATTTCTCATATGAATCTGACATTCTTTAATAATTTAACCAATCTCTCACTGTTCAGCGTGGTGTCAGCCTTGCTGAGCAGTGAGAGTTCGTGGTTGGCGGTCGTCTTCTTCTGCGAGAGCATTATCTCGCAGAAGGAGGAGGCGGAGCGGGAGCGCGAGGAGGACGTGGATGCGCACCTGCTCCGGCGTAGACGTGTTTGGGCAAAGGTGGAGGCAATTTGCCGCCCGCCTGAACCCCTAGTAGGACCATGGGGATAGGGCCCCACACTATGGTCCTACGCATCTACGGGAGGATTGGGTGTGTTAACGGTACCCTCCCTCCTTTGGCGCAGGTGCCCCAGCAGTAGGCTGGAGCGGCTGGGGGGCACCCATTGGTGAATAGTCATCAGCCCACGGGGAGGTTTTCATGGGTAAGCTTCCCCCTTCCCCTTCGCTCTGAAGGGTAGGGGGTTGTGAGTCCCACATAACCCTCCAATATGGTCATCCCTCGACCGGAGGGTACGCGTAAATGCATAACCTCAACGAAAAAAAAAGGGGTAAATTAACGTGCAAGTGGGCCTTACTTGTCTAATCAGTAGATTTTCAAATTGGTTTCAACATGAAAATATAATAGGTGACCATAATTTTTTATGTTAATTAGGGAAAATAATATTTTAATAAAATGTTTAACTTTAATTATTTCAAAAATCACAATAACTAATAGAATCTCGATCATTAAGAAAATTAAGTTAGGGTCACGAACCTGCAGTCACCCTGTATAAGGCCGACCGTACATTAAGGATCAGTTTCATTGGTCGATAGCCCGCATTCGTGTAGCAATGCATAGACGGGTTGTTTTAACATTATTGACCCGAGCGCTATTACAGAGACGCAATGTATCACGGGCTATCGCGCAATTTTAAAAACTTGATTGTTTGCTTGTCCACGTTTTTAGGGTTCCGTAGTCAAACTTATAGTTTCGCCATGTCCGTCCGTCCGTCCGTCCGCAGCCTATCTCAGACTCTTAGCAGCAGCAGCTTTCTAGTAAGCTGTAATTTGGCACGAATATACATATTAGTCACGCCAACAAAGTGGTAAAATAAAATCGACGGTTAAAAGGCGAATTGATTCAACCGCCATTTTGGAAACTTTACAGGAGAGCGATTTAAAGTTCATCTTTTTGGAAAAAAAATCATTGCACTCAATTCATCTCCGTAATCGTAAACACACTTTTAAATTATAAAATGTCATTAAGCCGGCTATAATTTGATATATATTTGACAAAGGAATAACGGTTTTTTATAGAGTTAGATGTAACTTAAGCCATTATGCACAATTGTGTGATCAAGGCAAAAATATTCAAGTAAATTTGTTAAAATTTTCTGATCAAGGTTAAATACTTTAAGTGCATGAGTTCAAATTAACTGATCAAAGTAAAAGGATTTAAGTGCATGAGTATTAATTATCTGGTCAAGGCAACAGGATTTAAGGGAATGAGATCAAATTATCTGATCAAGGTATAAGGATTTAAGTGCATGAGTATGAAATATCTGGTCAAGGCAACATGATATAAGGGAATGAGTTCAAATTATCTAATCAAGGTAAAAGGATGTAAGTGCAAGAGTAGCCTATGACGGATTTATGAGAAATGATTTACGATGGCAATGTAGTTATAAAGTGTTCACGCTGAAATGACTCAAAATACACAATGTTATATCAAGTTAAAGGCAAAAAGCTTTAATAGAAATATTTATTGAAATCTGATTAAGGTAAAATACCTTAAAGATAATGAAATAAAATTGGCGAATAAGGAAAAACTACTTAAAAGACATTTCAATTCAAATGCAAATGACTTAATTGATGGAATAACCATACTTTTAAGTACTAAGACTTATAAATCAGTTTTTTTTAATTATCTAAATTATGAATTATTATATTTTTATCATAGGAATTCAAATAAAACAAAGTTATGTCAATCAACATTTGTTTTATTTATTTATTTTTTCATCTCTTTTTCCCTCCATTGTGCTTTTCGAAGTTATTTACTTTGATAGGGCTGGTCCATCAACACACAATCACAAACAGTAAATAATTAATTAAGTAATTCAACGAAATTGTATGTAGCCAACGTACCACGCGCCTTTATAATTACGTACCTACACAACCAACACGACTCGCGCGTAACCGTTGACTGACCGACCGCCGCGCGCGCGCCAACACGCGCCTACGACTACGACTAGACTGCCGACCAAATCAAAAAGACGGTATGCGCATAATAACTATTATACTCTTATTATGAACTTTATACTCCTATACTGACTTTTTCTTTTGGACGGAGTGATTCATTTTTAACCGATTTCATGTTACGTGGGTATTTACCTATTTAGATAAAATGATTTAAATATGATGTGGTAGAAATAAAAAGTAGCTCAAAGGAAACTTTTCAATTAAAGAGAATTAATATAAACGAATTAAGCGTGTAAATTTGATTATTCCGCTTTAAGAAAATAGTTTCAATAGGCACACAAAATAAATACTGTTCAAAGAAAAATGCCACAACTCACATCGGTCCCTAAAAAGGTTTAAGAAATAATGATTTAAGTTAACGCGATATGTTTAAATGTCCAAAGCAAAAAGATTTAACTGACACCGGACATGTTCGGATGTTCAAAGCAAAATGATTCAAGTGACATCGATACGTTTAAATGCTCAAAGGAAAAAGATTTAAGTCACAGCTATATGTTTGAATGTTCAAAGCAAAAAGATTTAACTGACACCGATATGTTTGGATGTTCAAAGCAAAATGATTCAAGTGACAGCGATACGTTTAAATGTTCAAAGAAAAATGGTTGAAGTGACAGCGATATGTTTAAATGTTCAAAGTGAAATGGTTGAAGTGACAGTGATATGTTTGAATGTTCAAAGCAAAAGGATTGAAATGTAGTTTTCGTACCAAACCTATCAGGGAAAAAAGGCTTAAAGTACATGTAGTTTAAAATGATGATTTCTTACGTGGGCACAAAAACCATGGTTTAAAAAAAAAACTAAATTCCTGTCACTTGATACCCAGTAATTAAAAATGATACCTAAATTGGCCATGGATTCAAGCGCCAAAAAAGTGCTCTGATTTATTCCAAACCGAGCTCAAACGACGCAGAAAAAAATGCCGATTCCAATGATATATATAACTCAATATCGCCCAGGGTGGCGCTTGAATCAATTCGCCTTTTAACCGTCGAAATGTTGAGTTTTTTTTTTACTGTACCGCCCCTACACGTGACGTGCCCATGTTTTTTTGTCTTGTCTACACCATAGCGAGGGGTGGCGTTGGATAGGTCTTTAAAAATATTGCGGGTTTGTCAAAACAATTTTATAAAAAATCTGAAAAATATCTCCAATGAAAGCGCATATAACGAATTTAAAAGAAAAACAGGCGACTAAGTGTTTATATACCTACTAAAATAATCTAAGACAGCACCAAATAACTTTTACTAGAGAATTAGTTCATTATTGTTGCTTTTGAGATAGTTTTAGTGTAGTAACGGCTTCGGAACCCTACACTGCGCATGGTCAGACATGCTCTTGCCCGGTTTTTTACCTTTATATTTACTCATTTTAATAATAAGCGGCCTTCCTTTACGGAACGTTTTGCTGCGGTCGCTGGCGTTACTGTGACTCGGCCCGAACTTTGTACGTCTGGTGCACTGGGATCGAAGGTAATACTTGCCGCCAATGGAATAACCTGTCAATAAATGAGCCTTGAAAACTGTAAAGTTAAACGACATCACAAAAAATATGTTTCTGGAATATCTGCCGTAAATAACACATGTAAAAAAACAATCTGCTAGGTATCGTCTTGGGTCCTCCCATTTTCGTCAAGTTCTTAACTGGTCTCATTCTACTTTCGTCATCCATTCTTCATTCGTCACTTTCGTTGGTAGTCCCTGTCGTCTATGGTCATATCTGTTGTTTGTCTTTCCTCATTCTCATTCCGATATTCGTCACGATATTCTCTGGACATTAGGTATTTGTCATATCGTCTTTCGTCTTATTCTTAATGGTTTTTTTTCATATCTGGCCTCTTTTGAAATTGATCTCGTTCTTTATTGGACGCGTTCACTATTTATCCCGTTCGGTATTCGTTTCAATCGCTATTCGTCTTGGTATTAATAGTTATTTACTTGTAGATTACAGAAAAAAATACGACATGTAGTTGGTCGTTTTGGTTCGTTTCAACGTCCAATATAAGCCGACACTAAATAACCAAGGCATTGTAAGTGCGAGTCAGTTTATACTAGAAATTTTAACAACCAAAACATACGAACGAAAGAATTTTAGATTCTTGGTCTATTTGGTCTTTAAGTATAGTTCACCTTATCTGTCAATATATAATACAATTAATTTCTTTTAGTAAACGATCCTTTTTATTATTTGACATACAAATCATAAAATCATGATCTAATAAGGATAAATTAAAATGGCAATTGAGACGAAAAACGAACAAGACGCATAGTGAATCGAGCTCAAAACGAAAGTGACTTATTGATAATGGGACCAACAACGAAAGTGTCGAAAGAAATTTGACGAATAACGAATGACACTAAAAAATAAAGAGACCAACATCGAACAAGTCCAAAGAACATGACACAAATACCGAAAGAGCCTGAAAGAAAAAGACAAAATACAAATATAACCAAAGACTACCAACGAAGGTGACGAATGAAGAATGAAGAATGGATGACAAACGCAGAATGAGACGAATCTTGACATAAAACGAATGGGATGACTCAAGACGATACCGCTAGGTATTTTACGATTAAAAGGACAGCATTTTACAATTAGGACAGAATTACGGACGAACGGACAGACGGACAGACAGCGTGGACTTAGTAATGGGGTCCCGTTTGACGCCCTTCGGGCACGGAACCCTGGACAGGTACTGCTCGTAACCTTTCACAATTATCAAGTATGTCATCTATATCAACAAAAGTTACTTTAACAACAGGAAGTTCATTTACATCTACTGTTTAATATCATAGTTCAATCATGACATCAATATGCTTATTCACCACAATTGAAATTTTAGTAACGGATCCGTAGTCACACCAATTGGCCACACTGGTGTGACTATGGTTCATTTTATTTATCCGTAGTCACACGAACACATAAATAGGAGGAAGGTTTAGGTTAGGTTCGTTTTTATATCAGGCCCGGAGGGCCAGAACAACCGAGAAATAGGAGCTCCGCGCAAGCGGAGCTCCGTTGAGTTTGGTTTTGAAAGAGAAACAGACGCAAATTCGATCTTGGTGTGACTACGGGTAAATAAAATGAACCATAGTCACACCAGTGTGGCCAATTGGTGTGACTACGGATCGGTTGTGGAAATTTTTACTAAAAAGAAAAAAAAAAGGTGAGCTACCGTGAAATACGCCAACATTGCCCAAAATAAAAAAGGTTTTTGTATTCGGTGTTTTTGTATGAGAGCTATGTTTTTTTGGGATCTTTGCTCAAGGTATTATTCTTCATTCTTGTTGAAAAATAAGTCCTAAGTCTTAATTTTATCCCTGATTTTATCGATGGCGGGCAATGTTATCTGGACTTTCAGACAAACTTGTCCTTGATAATTTTCGAGGCAAATATAGCCCCTACGCAGTTAAAATGAGCAACAGGTCAATAATTTAAGAAATGATACCGTTTATTTTGATGGTTGAGTAGACATCATCTTAACTTTCGCTAAAAAATGAGTGGGCAATGTTATCTACTAGGCCCTTCTGCTCATTTTCATACAAGTAACCAAAAGCGATTTCAAATGTTAGGGTGTCACATTAGATTAAAATATTTAAATGAACCTATTTTGGTTAATTTAATTAATTAATGTTTCATTTTCGAGTTTTAGGACATACAATATTGATAAGTAACAAAATATAAAACGGTATTTTTAAAGTTCAGCTTTTACTTTAGTAAAAAAATTGAAAAAAGAATTAATAAACTCAAGATAACTTCTCACCAATATATATAATTGAGATGAATCCATTTAAAAAAATATAATGTATCAGCTAGAAAAATACTAAGAGAAAAGTTTCAATTACTTGGACATTGTACAAACTCACGAAAAAAGATTCTACACTTAGTTGTATGCCTACAATATATTTTGATAAATGAAAAACCACAACCGGTAGGAACTCAATAATTAAATAATAATAATAGAAAATATAGTTTAAGTAACAGCACGTATCCCATTTTGGCATTAACTACTCTCTAAAAGAATTATGTAATGTGACAACCCTGACGCCCTCTCGACATTGGGCAAACTTGTCGGTCACACGTTCAAAAATTAACGCATAACATTACTCATGATCATAAATTAAGTTACGTAAAACCTGAAATGTTAAATCCTAAGCTTAAATACTCTGCAAGGTGTATTTTATAGGGTTCGGAAAATCGGGAGCTATTATACCTACAACTAACAAAATTCCGGAAAAAGCTAAGCAAGTATGGAGTCGGCTTCTCAAAAATAATATTTTTTATTTTTGAAATTCCGGGTTTCCGGGATTATATGCAACATCAGAAAATAGTTTATACGTATCAATTGTCATTGGGTTATGCCTTTTTAGCGAATTTCCTCAACATACAAGATGTTTTAACGACATACAAAATGTATCAAAAAGGCACGTGTTCCCTAGATCACTAAGCGACATTCTTATCTGTATCCCACCCCTTCAAAAAGTTCTTATCTTAAAACAATAGATTCCGATGTCAGGCAATTGCAGTCTTGCTGTCCTTTTTTATTTACCTGCTAAACATCAAACAATGACGGAAATACAAAAATATACCACGTGTGCTGCGGTTTGTTGATTACCTGTTTACTTTTGCATAGCATGTAATGTACAATTATCATTTTGTTTTGATTTACTGGTTTAACGAAGATACGTCCCTTTATACCATTACTTTTACGAAAAGTAACAATACAACTTTCGTTTGATGTCTGCTAATACTGTACTGTCAGTTAAATCACATTACATAAAATTTTGATCACAGGATATATAAAATGAGTCTATTTAAATACTTTCATACATTGGTATGGCTATTATTCTAATTTCCGATGTTCCGGGAAATCCCAGAAAATTTATTAGTAAAATTAAACTGAGTCCGCTTCCATATTAGTCAACATCTACGCGATGTAGGTACTGAGCCCGAAGTTTAGGTATATTAGCTCCCGATTTTCCGAACCCTAGTATTTTATTATATTTATTTGGAAACACTCACCTGCGTCTTCGCCATGATGAAAAGTAGACATGAACTTCTGACCAAATTTTTGCCCGCAAAAACACACATCGCCTTCAACGAGTCGCAACTAGCTACTGAATGAACTTAGAGACGAATTCCAACCGCAGTGTTGTCACAAAATATAGTTCATTTTCTACTATAGTAAATAACGTTGGCATAAAAAAGAAGATTTTTCCACATTAACGAATTTGTTTGTAAATGGCAGTTAATGCAATGATACCCTAGGCGGCAATGTTGGCGTATTTCACGGTACCAATTGATATTCATTTTGAAATCGAGTGAGCGAAATCATACAAGCTGGCTCACGCGACTGCTAAAGCTACATAATTAAAAATGCCACCCGTTTTCGTTTAAACGCCGTGACGGCACAATATAAACTCGCCGGTTAGTAATTGTAACGTTGAATTCAGAACGAGGTGTTCAAAAGAATCACCTACCAGATGTTAGTAGTCCCACGTCAGTGCCGTCGTTCTCACCCGCGTTTTCATTAAGCTGGGTGCTCATGTTCGTGACCTTTTGTCCTGTTTTATCACTGAACGTGGACTTTCTCTTGGTCTGATTATCATTATCTCCGGTATACCATCGGCATACTTCCTCTACCATGCTGTAATCATCAGGCATCTCTATTGTCCCTGCACTGGAGTAGAACTCGCTATACTCTGTGTCTGTGGCAACAACGCAGCTCAAGTGGTCAGAGGAGGTGCAAGCTAAAATAGAATGTCAATGAATAGGGTGATGGAACCAGTAAACAAGGACCAAGAATGGACACCTGATTCTTATCGTACAGCAGATAAGGGTTATTGATTTATTTTGAGACTATCAATTTATAACCTTACTAGCTTCTGCCCGCAACTTCGTCCGCGTAGATTACGAATATCGTAGTGGATGTATGGATGTTTGTTACTCTTTCACGCTGCAACGGCTAAACGAATTTAGATGAAATTTGAAATGGAGATAGCTTATTCCATTTTATCTTTTAATTAACACAGATACTACTTTAAACCGCGGAAAAAATAAAAGTTTCCGAGGGAATAAGGCACTCGTCCCACCAAGGGCGAGGAAGTAATAAGCTATCGGCGATTTTCTCGCCCAAAAAACGAACAAATGATAAAGATCCCCTGTCAGTAAAAGAGACACATATATTAATAGTAGATCGCTGGCTGTTCATACTGCCAGCGAGAACTCTTTCCACTAGATTGTCGAAACAAAAAATACAGATCCCGTGTCTAGAAAAGAGACACAAATACTAATATTAATAGGTGATCGCTGGCTGTACTCCCTTCCTACTCATCATCAGCGTGGGCTTTACGATAACTGAAATCTACATAGACGAAGTCGAAAGCAGAAGCTAGTTGACAAGTAAAGTCTTGTGTCCCACCGGATGAAATGACATTAAGGATGAAACTCGTCAGTTGTCGGGAATTGCCTGTGCCTTTTAGCACGTCACCGGTGTTCGGAAGTAGTGGTTTTCAAGTGTTCCCTAAATAATGTCTTTATTTGGAGGTAACCGTGGCCAGATAACTGGTTATCTATGATGATTTTATAAGTTATCTACAAGGAAGAAAAAAAAACATCATAATAACATTTTTTCCTATTTCCGTAAAGAAAATATTTTTTCTTGGAGATAACCTTCAGAAATAATCAGTTATCTGGCCACGGTTACCTCCAACGAACAGGGATTATTTACTACAATCGTATGTACGGTCACTAGCGTTAATTTGTGACCCACTGAAAAAAAAAGTGTTTGTGTCGTTAGTTTCATTTGTAAGTAATTTAAGTCTTTGACTGTACACAAAATTGGCTTTACCGGCTGTTTCAAAGTCTGTAGTTTTCTGTAAAACTTCAGAGAGGCATTCGACGTACGACTGGACTTTCGTGTCGTTGCTATTGGTGTCCTTTGAAGGACATTGGAACGATTTTGATAATTCTGAAATAAATCTTGTATATTAAAAAACTTACACCATTTTTATCGACTTTACCCGCACTACTGCACGGGTAGCACAAGTTGTATTTCCTCGCTTGTCGCTCAGTGCGTCTCTATCGTTAGATACTAGATAGAAAGGGAGATTCGAGTGACAAGTCGCGGACAATATGTGCTAGCCGTGCTGTTTCAACGCCAACAACTAATCGGGTACGAGCACCAAAAGATGAACGATGAAGCAAGCAAGTACGCCAACTTTAGACAGTTTGTTCTCAGTGAAATTAATAAATTCCCCCCAATTTTATTTTTTATGTTACTGTATTTATTATCTACATTGAACGTGACTATTATAAAGCCTGTTACTATATCACAGTAATTCTTTTTAAATGTTATATATTAGCAGTCCCATATCAGTGACATAAGCCTTTTATTACATCATAGTATTTATCAAAAAATCAATGAAACCAAAAATGCAGAGATATGAACAGAGGGCCCTGATTCTGAACAGTTTGGGCTCAATAGCTGAACTAGTATTATCAAATTTTCAGGTGCTTATGTCATATAAAAATCACGAATTATACTTTTTTATTGCAATGTTCATCTCCAAAATTACTTACTTTTGTTTTGGTATAAAAACGGAAACGTATTTGCTTAAGTTCACATTTATAATATTGGTATAAATTTCCAAAAGCACTAATCTATAATAAGGCCTAAAAGTTGAACGACTGAATTTACTTGGTTCGGCTTTGGGGTCAGACGTTATGAAATGAATCAAGTAAGAGTTCACCTATTTGAACAGAAAGCAAAAGATAAATTAGTAAATTTAATTGGTTCAAGTAGTTTCCGTATGATAGAAATATATTTTGAACAATGTATATGCCACGATTTAATTTTGTACATATTTCAACAGCGTATTTGGGGGTCGTTCATCTTTTGGATCAAAATAGACCTGAGTGTCTTTGAGGGATGTTTGATTTGACCAGTCCAGTCTGTAAGGGTTTCTGTTTAACAAAAACAGTTAGATTTTTTATCTTTAAGTAATGGGGTCATAATAAAAATCCAAGTTTTTGACTTTGGGGAGGAAAGCGTTAGCCGCTACAGACTGGATTAGATTTTAAACTGCCAATGACGTGTGAGTGACGTCTTTTGTGTTTGAGATAACGTTGAAAATGTTAATAATACAAAAAACAACTAATTATCAATCAAACAAATTAAATAATCAACGTCATCAACGACAAACGAACGACAATAAGCAGAAAATCAGGATGGTAAGTAAAAAGTTTACTTAGGGTAAACCCAACGACGCTGCGCGAGCGTTATGAGATGCTGACTTTCGAAAAACGCTAGATGTGGGGGGGTCCTTGCTATGATTTAATTATTACCTAAATCCGAAGTTTGAGTAGGAGCAATGGTAGTGTAAGGTTTATATAACGGACGCACTAACTGTTGCGCCCTTTCAACGAGTATAACAGTCGGTTGCTCAATGATATCCGCGCCTTGAATAAAAAACAAAGCATTATTACCAATCAACGTAACCTTTGCAGGTTTTCAAAATATATAATGCAGTTCTGGGGGTCCTTGTAAAAAAAGTATAATAAATTTTCTGCCGTCCAACGGCAGAACGCAGCAACTCGAGTTACAGCGTTTTGTGTTAACATGCATCTAACGATTCCTCATGAGTGCTTCTATCATACCTACAAAAGACCTTTTGAATATTGTTCAGCATAGGCGGTAGAAAACTGTCAAAACGCGGCAACTCTGCATAAGACTAGAAAAAACATCATGACTGCAATTGTGATGTTTTATACCAAAATCGTTAATGGCGTCCGATCACTACAGAACGCTGTAAGTACCAAAAGACCACTGCCTCGAAACAAGGAACGGACCTATTGCGGCGTTTCGCCTACTCTGCATCACTATCAATTCAATACGCGGCAACAGAGTGAAAAACAATACTAATGTGATTTCTAGCGTGAAACTTAAAAAAAGTTAACGCGTTTTTCTCGAAACTAGGGTTTTTGAATTGCAGCGTTTTGCCGTTGGACCGCAGTCATGACATACCTAAATCCAAAGTTTCAGTAGAGCCCATGGTAGTGTCAGATTGACATGACGGTCGATATGTTGGACGCATTAACGTACGTGCTTGTTCAACGAGTACCACTGTCGGATGCTCAGAGATATCCGTGCCTTGAATAAACGTCATAATATTATTACCAATCAACACAGCCTTTGAAGGTTATCTTAATCCTACTAATTCCTATGGTTTTTTTACATGACAAATTATAACTACGAACATACAAAACGTGGAAGTTAAAGTAAATCCTATAATAGTAATATTGTTATACCAGTGCTATTTTCAACGCTGACATCGTTCGATCTGATCGAACTTTCTTCAAAATTAATCGAATTTTCCTCGAAAACGTCATAATATTGATTTTTAAGTTGGTTTACATTCGACAATCCATCTGAATTTAAGAGATTATCTCTAACATGGTCGGGACTTGCGGAGCGATATCCTAAAACAATAAAATACGATAATACCTATTGACTTATTATGAATTTTGTGCTTGCAGAGTATAATAAAAGTGAATTTAGTCTCACATGAAATAACAATATTGAGATGAACAATATTAACAATATATCTTTCTTTCTAAAAATAAACTCTCGATTATCAAGAATGTTCATTGTAGTACAAAACTCGATTGAGACGGAATGTATACAGTAGCAGTGTAAACGAGCAGGACCTCTATTCAACCCGGTAAAACAATATCGTGTTTGATATGTTATCGTATTGTCACCGTTTTGATAGATCTTATATTTACTTGACAGTAATGGCGGATGACGTCAAAACAATACCATAACAAGTCAAAGACGATACGTTTTTTACCGTCCGGTATAGAGGCCCTGTTTTCCAATTCGCATTACAATAGTTTACGTGACGGTTGCGTTATGCTAATTACACAGTCGCGTACAATACTTTACTACACACATAATATTATAAGTACTCTAAGATGGGTTCAGAAGCCGAAAGGCAAATGCTCAACATTACCTGTGGTACTAGGTGACAGCGATGACAGCTGTAACGTAATAAAATTACGTTATCGAATATTGTAAAGTAATGACATCCAAATTTGGAACATATTCGTAAATTAACAGCTGTCTTAGCTGTCACCTACTACCACAGATAATGCTAGTCCTTGCCTACGGGTTTTGAACGCATAATAGAGGATTTATGGTATGTGTGTAGATAAACTATATTACAGACTATACCCTGTCTATTTAACAGAGTTAACAAAGCGTTGTCACTTTTGTATGAAAATGAAAGGGACAAGAAACTGCCAGTGGGTGTCAACAAACGCACGTCGATGGCAGGCTCGGCTTACATGCCGCCTGTTGTTAAAATATTCGTAATATTTCTCGTTATTTTTGTTTGTAGTTAGAGGCACCTCAAATAATTAACTTACTGATAACATGACATTGTCATGTCATGTTAATTCATCTATAAATCCTAATTATGTAATTTAAAGTAGTAGATAATAATATTTAAATATGTGCCCTGCAGTACAGTGGGACGTATAGTACAGGCCATACAAGTACAAGTATGGGTGATGATGAGAAAGAGAAGTAGTAGGTATATATATACATAGAAATAAATTATTAAATTAAATAAATTAAATTTGTAACCAAAGATAAGCACTTGAAAGCGTCCGCACCGTACGAGCGACAGATGTTGAATTGTTGACTAAACTTTGACAGGCATGTAAACCTACCTTGTGCCTGTGCATCGTCCTTATCGCTGACCAATTACGTGCATTCTCTGTTTTCTAGTATTAACTCTGTTAAATAGACAAGGTATAAGTATCCAACTTCTAGTATTTAGTAACAAAGTCTTATTCTTGTATTAGTACATAAATACAAATCCATTAAAGGTGGCGTTTTTACCTGACTCGTTGTCTCTGGTTGGATAGTCCAAGTCCGATGATTGCCAATCAGGAACATCGTCAGTCGGTTTTAACTGATCCAGGTGAGCAACCGACTGACAGTCTAGAGACACTGCGCCGGCGTCCCCAAAAGCTTTCTCTATAATTGAGTTGCTGCTAATGTTTTCTGCATGAAACAAAGACACATTACAAAATTTATTCAAAATGTAACTATGCTGAGCTAAATGCTACGTATGTTGGAACGCACACACCATCTGAACAGCTACGTCAATACTAATTACTCTACTGTCTTGTACTAGGGAAGTATGGTACAGTCAGCATCAAAAGTAGCTACGCAAAAGAAGACGTCAAAAGTCTTTGTTAAAAGTGAATAAGAGTTTTTGACGTCTTCAATTGCGCAGTTACTTTTGATCCTGAGCGTATAACAAGAGCAGGAGGAGGAATTGCCACGTGACCTGACTACTTAGAAACTCGTATTTTATTAATTCATTTTATTTAATCTTTTTTGCACAAAAATACAAATTAGAGTACAAAAGGCGAAGTTAATGCCTAAAGGCATTCTCTACTAAAAGTTGACCTTTGGGCTAACATAATTTCTTTGTAGGCGTATGGTATCTGGCTGCTATATTTTTTGGCTGCTTTATTACTATCTAGCTAGCCTTTCTCCCTTAATACCCAGCTGCTCTGCTATCTGGATAGCTTTAAATTCAAGAGTCTTCTGTTTTTTTTTTTCTTTGCTGCCCGATGTGAGATCAGCATACACCGGATTGACAGGGGCAAAAAAGTACCAGTGCTAGTGATTGATTAAATATCGTCTAAGTTTATCGACAACTTTTTTCGTGGCATAATATAGATCATACATTTCTTGCAAATGTTAGTCTACCTTACCTTTAACTTCTATATCTGAATGATCAGCTTTCCATGAAGATAAACGATCTATATTCTTTCTAGGCATTAGTAACCGACTTAAAAACGAAAAGGTTCTTAATTCGTCGGAACGCTAAAGAACATTTTTGTACTGAATGACTTTGTTATTCAATGTAATTTGAATGGTTGTCAAAAGTGACTCTAGTCTAGAGTCAATCTCAGATACTGATTGTTTATAGTTGCGATAAGTATATATAAAAGAGGGTTGCACATAATTAAAAGGTATTCAAACTTGGCCATTACTTGGATAATGAAGATTAAAAAAATATTTT
The DNA here is from genome assembly GCA_923062465.1 of Acleris sparsana. Taxonomy (NCBI): domain Eukaryota; kingdom Metazoa; phylum Arthropoda; class Insecta; order Lepidoptera; family Tortricidae; genus Acleris; species Acleris sparsana. The sequence continues at coordinate 5,369,751 of OV281288.1, forward strand.
TATTGATGTCGATAACCTTAGTCGACATTTGATGAATCACTAGCACTGGTACATTTTTGCCCCCATCAATACGGTGTATGGAGATCAGCATTAAGCTTACTTTGCTAGCCTTTGGAAATATTTCGATTTCCTAATACACACTTACAACATGTTTTTTTTTAAATTGCAATTCATGTGACTTTTCGTCAAAAGCTTAGGTCCGAGTCGTTAAATTATCACATTTCTATATTCGTTTCATTTCTGTCTTAGCAAAATCGACAGAGCTCCGCACGGCGGGACTTCTATTCTTGGGCATATGAAGTAAACTAACGAACCTAACCTACCTAGTAACGCAAACGAAGTGGTCATTTTTCGAAGAGATTCATTTCGAAATGTAGGGTACAAGCGATGTGGTGATTTTGTGAGCGAACCGTTCTACAACTATCCTAAAATATGAGACGCACAACACAACATACTAGACAACGATATAAAAAGTAAAAGAAATAAGATGTTGATTGTCTCAGAAAGAAAAGAAGATAATAGAAAAAATGTGGACAAGTTTTGAAAGAAAGTTAACGACATAAGAAAGATGAACGAAGTCGTACGAAACGTTTACAGACGTAGTGCATAAATTGCACTCTTAATCAGCTTGTCGGAAGGCAATAAAACGAGACCGAGTGAGTAAGCTAGATAAATACGAACTTTTTCACCTAAAAAAGATGTAAGTTTATTCACTATATATCTATTCTGTAGTTTGGCTTAGTCCTCAAAGTGCCTTATCATTAGGGAATAAGCATGGATTTTTAAAATCGCATTTCTCAACAACAGATGAAAACACCGTAAAAGAGATCACCAAAACTGAAATTAAAATTAAAATCGGTCAAGAAATACGCATGATACAAGCATTTCTAAATGCTTATTACACAGAGATCCGAAGTGCACCGGTGACGTCATCGTGCAGTTCGGCCATAACTCCACGTAAAACTATGTTTTTGTAGAGAACAAATCTTAGTTTGCTTTATCTTGGTTATTTTTATAGCTATTCCAAAAATATTTTTTCTCACATGTTTGTTACTTGAAATTATTTTTATTGAAGCTGTAAAAAATATTCATATTTCCCTATTTATCATACTTCTGTACACTAACTACTTAAAATAATAAATGTATTTACTGCTGGCAACACTGGTGTTCTCCTGAGTACCACAGATGGTGTTAAACGACGACGGTGTAGCTAGAGAACAGATCTTTCTTTATAAACTTCAGATACCTACCCGATTCTTCGTGGCTCTCGCAGGTATTAAAACTGTTTGTGTATTCCAGTATGATTTCCTGATCAGTGGACAAAGACCGCCCGGGCACTGGTAGAAAAGTAGAGTCTGACTCCAGCATCCAATCTGAAAAGAAACATCTTTCATTTTTGAAACCAGCATGGAATAAATTTGATCTTTCCCACATTGGATTATTGGCCTGTTAGAAATTATGAACGTTAAGAACTTAGATCTATTAGATAACTCAACCTCTGACTCTAGTAATTCTATTACTATAGTCTGGCAAATGAAACGTGAGAATGAAAAAATGGCAACACTGTAGTGTCGTCCCTGTTTTCTTAGATCGATTTGAAAGGGGTGACAGTACAGTGTTGCCATTTTTTCATTCTCATGTTTCATTTGCCAGACTCTACTCGTTTTATCATTTTTACGGTAAATGTGTTCTAGGGTGGGTAATAATAATCTGTTAAAATAAAACATGATAAACTATTTAGATATCATACCCAGTACTTAATAGGACATCCAAATTATTAACAGGTATTGGTTTTCTGCTTGTAATACAAAAATATTTTGTCAGATTGGAGAGATAGTGTCATTAACATTTTAACACAATAGACATATTGAAAGCTTTAGTAAAATTTTGATAGGCGGGTCATTCTTCTTTTTTATCAATAATTATGGTTACGTAATAGATATCAACCATCAATCTTTTATTTTTTATTACGAATAATTGATGCTTCCTGTCTGCAGATAATATTTTATTCTTTTTGAGGTTTTTTACCAGGAACACTGTGACAGTGGCCGTTTTCAGCCGATACCAATTCTTAGATGACCGCTCTATCACGGCATTCTATGAAAAACAATATTTAAAAAAAACTGGGTTGAAGAAAGAGCACAATTATTTAGTTCTAATAGATAAATAAAAATATGGAAGTATATTAAACACGAAAACATAATTATCAATATTCTAATGAGACGTTTAGTAAGATAAGAGACCGGCCATTATCGGTAAAAAAGAAGAATGACCCGCCTATCAGAACAGAATAGAATCACGAAATAGGGGCCGTTACAACAACATACACTTACCTTCGTAGGTATTCGAAACTTGAAGCCTTTGCACATTCTTGGTGTCCGTCTTGTACAAAGACTTCTTAATATTTATATTAAAATTCTTAATATTTAAAATATCTCTCAAAGCGGAATCTTTAAGAGCCGATTTCAGTCGTGGAATCTGGCTCGGTTTCATTTTCTCTCCGTCAGAATCTAAAACGATTGGCATTGCTACATTTACTTTTATTAAGCCTACCAAATAGAAAAGTTAGGAAAGTTATAATACAGGATTCAGCTCTACTGGGCCCTTGCGATCCGCTGGCACCTGACGGACCGGGTCTTTTGTCACCTAGAAAATACAAAAAATATAATAAAACTTTTATCAAGATAAGCTCCAGGGAGCCCTGTCGCTACTAAAGCCCCTGCAAGGAATCTATCGAAAAGACGTTTGAGAATCGCTGCTGTACCTATCAAATATTTACTATGTGTTGTGACGTGTCATTCTCTCAAAAACTCTCTGTTTAACGGTCGATCGAGTGAGCGAAGTCGTACGAGCAGGCTCACTCGACGGGTTAAGCAGGTAAGCCGCCTTCAAATTTAGTTTTAGCCCTGCCGTACTTCTACCCGCCTGTTAAAAATCGGTCCGTCAAAATCATGAGAGTTATTTAAGAGAATCACCTAGTCGAAATAGGCAGATAATATAAAACTCAACTCGCAGAGAGTAAGTAGCTTTACAGAATCGACGTTGTGATACGAGTAGAAACTAACGATGTCAAGTTGTTGTTTGAACACATTATTTAGAGGCTTAAAGTTTGATGTAGTGATTGTTTGTAAACCCAAATAATTTGTTTTGTTAGTATTTAATACCTACTGTATTTGGACAACCAATCTTCTATTTTTAGTTAGCTTTCATTTTACAATTTTGATCAATAATTAATTTTCCTCTTAGAATTCCGCAGCATTTTATTAAGGACATTACCCTTTTTTTTCGACATGTTTATCCATAGCGTACGTCACATTTTTTTAGGTTGATGTTTTCAATCAAATATTGAAATAAAACAAATTCGTCATGAGTAAAAAAACAGAACTGAGTTAGCTATCCCTAACACTGCTTTATTTTTTATTTATTTATTTATTCAATATCATTAAGTTCCATAGATTGTTAGAAATATTAAATCTTATTTTATATAAGTAAATATTAAACAAAAAATTAAACTAAATTATTTATTTAGACCTCCCAGTGTGAAAAACTGCGAGAGACTGTACATTCTGTTTTTTTAGTCTCTGTCAATACGACAGTACGAAGTGTCAGAAATTTACGGAGACATAATATTTTCATATCATAATATTTTTCCACCATTTTTACCCACGGCAAAAAAAAGGTTCGTTAGGTTAGTTAGCTGTTAGGGTTCCATAGATTTATAGTAAAAAGATAACAGTTTTTCGATATTTTCAACCCATAGTTTACGTCATTCATGGCTAGTTGTTTATCAATCAAATAATGAAATTTGTAATACGAGTATATGAAATCCATAACTGAGTAAACTATCCCTAACACTGGGATTTTTTTAATTCATTCATTTATTTCAGTATTTTTAAGTTCCATACATTGTTAGTAACACAATATTTTATTACATATTAGCATTTTTTTAACAAAATTGTTTAATAAATTATTTATTTACACCTTGTTTACCATTTAGAACATGGGAGAGACTTCGTACTTTCTGTCTTGTTAGTCTTTGTCAAAAGGAACGTTATCAGATTTACGTAAAAATATCTACCCAGATTGTAACATTTTTCCAATTTTCAGTACTTATTCAATGAGATTAATGTTTACAATTGTTATTTTAAATATAAGGGGGTTTATTATGATCAGTTGAAAATTTTAATTTTTTGTTAAATGTCTGTTCAAATTTTTTTATCTTTTCCTGAAGACGAGTATTTTTTTAATGAATTCCAGCACGCCTTATATGGCTGCGTTTATCGCGTGATAAAGTGTAGATAAGGCATCCGTCACCTTCTGACACGTAAATAAGTACGAGAGTGACGGATGCTTTAGCCACATTTGATCCGCGATATAGACGCAGCCATACTAGGATGCAGCCCTACAACGTTATATATAATTATCCTACTAATATTATAAATGCAAAAGTTTGTGTGTGTATGTTTGTTACTTCTTCATGCTGCAACGGCTAAAAGTACGAAGCATGCGAACAATGACGATTGCAAATAAGATAGATTCATATTTCTATTATCATTTTAATGTCCGGTTTCTATATTCAAACCGCGGATGGATAAGGCATAGTTCGGTTTTTTTCTTTTTTCTTTGCCCCGCTGCGACTTGAACAGTTACTACGGCGGGAATATGGCGTTTCCACTATGGAGTGATTTCTCCAGTGTCAAGTATATATAAGTATAAATCAATATAGTAATAAAACAGACAATCCAATCTTGTCTAGGAAGATTGGTGGCAACGTTGTATGGTGATATGTAGGACAGGGGCCAAGATAGTTTTAACCTCTGTACCACTACGAGTCCACTTGAAACGAGAAGCAAGATGCCAGGATACACGAAATAAGTCCAAGTCTTCTATCACTGTGCAACACAAAGGCATTAAAAGTACAAATCACTAACAAAAAAGAACTTTGAACACCTAAATATCCGCCATCCGCCATCTTTTGACGTTGCAAATGGCCCCTCTTAGTTCGGATTAATGTTTGACACATTTTGTATTGTTAAAATGTCAAATTTCAACCCGAAGGCTTACTTCCGTGGTATAAATATGCACCCGACTTAAGTTATGAGTTATGAACCCTAAATACTCCTCTTTATTTCTTTTGCAATTATTATTGGTCTGTATCTGCATGTACCTTGGGTGACGGCACCAATGATGGACACATTTAGCTGACAGGCACCAGTAACGGTCACTTCACACGGTCCTAAATTGATTGTTGCAAAACAAATTTAACCCTTATCTTGTGTAGAATAGGAATCAAGTGTCCATTACTGGTTCCACCACCCTACCTGCCCATAATAACCGCACCGCTATTGTACACTGAGATTTAAGAGGGTATATAGTCAGCATCCTAACATAGCTGCAAGCGGTCGAATCTATTTCGTTAGATAGGTGTACTGAAAAACCTAAGGTTACACTGCCAGAAATGTATATACTATTTGATTTAATATTGATAAACAAATTCTATGCGGCCGAAGTCATGGACAGGTAAGTCATTTATAATTTGCTTGCGTCTCGTCTCGTCCTTTCTTCACACAAGTAAAATATCAATGTAATTATAGTTACAAACATTTATCTTTCTCTAAATGGTAAAAACATGCCTAAAAATCTTTCCAGTAATTTTTATGATGTATTTTCTAGCAGTGTACACACAAACGCGGCGGAAGAGTTCAATTGAAATGAAGAAATAGAAAGACCTAGTTCTAAACTTATTAATCGTACCTATAACCCAAAGTAGTACCTTAGCGCTTTCTAAGGTTTTACCTGATGATGGTGATGATGATGATGTCCTCCTAGCCTAGATGTATGCGCCAACGGCGAACCCAGCTAATTCACGAGGTGTGAGCGTATAGGTAACTGGTAAAGCCAAATTTGGTCTTAAAGGTACAGTTGCATGGCGTGCTACACAACTGACCTAAATTGTACGTGTAGGCATTGGAGGGCTTTGGACGTTTATTTTTTTAAACACCCAAAACTCACGAACAAAATATAAGCAATCATCACTCCAATGGCCAGGAATGGAACCGCGGACTGCTAGCTTCATGACCGGTCACTACCAACAAGGCTAATAACGCATTAAACTTGATAAAATGATAAATTCAGTTTTATACTCATATCTCTACCAGATTCATCGTATTTCTTCTCATTACTTTTCCAACTCGTCGTTTTGGTTTTGACGATTCTGGGAAGCTTGCTTTTCAACTCCTGATCGATACGGCCTATAAAAGAAAATCATTCTAACATAGCTATAGATAATTCAACACTTTATAAAGGGCCGGTAGGTACTTACGTTCTGTTATTCTTCCTTGGGGTGGTATGCCTTCACTTTTATGGGGAAAACGTGAATTTTTCCTTGTAGTGGATTTAGAATCCTGCTTTTTGAACCTTTCGGGGGAAACTCCCATCCTCAAATACACCCTTACCCGTTTTAAATAAGAATACCACAAGGGTTTAAAAATAATTTTGAACGGAAAGTTCATCAAAATGAAAAACCAATGTATTTTTTCATAACGCCTAACAACGAACTAAAAATACGAAACATTTCATATTTCTGTTATTTTTAGTTGTTGTTTGAAAATTTAAACAACTATTGAAATAAAAACAATCTAAAATTTAATGTCTCTCATTTTGTCAAATCATTTGACAACCATAGGGTTTATAAATGTCACCAAATATACTATTTAGATGTTTCCGCCCTCCCTATTATGATTTCTTGTTCGACCTGCATAGGTTCTTCTGCTTTTGGCGCGTTATTTTTCTGTTCTGTTTGTAATTCCTCCAATTTCCTCATTAGGTCTTCTTGAACGCTGTCTAAGATTTCTTTGAGGTTTTTGGCTAAAACAAATTTAGACAAATAATATTGTACCTACTCCTCGTCACTCTGTTGATTTCTGCAGTTCAGAAACAACGATATTCTCGCTTTTGATGGTGAAAATATATAAGCAATCAAGTGGTAGAGGTCAGGATCACTACCACCGTCTTATCCTTCTACCTATTGCGAAGTTAATATCGACGGTTCTGTGACTCAACCTCTAGTCCGGTCAAATTAGACTAAAAAATAATAGTAAAGGTACATAAATTTACAACAAGCTGCAAATGCGTGTAATTGTTTAAAACATAATTAAAAAGAACATTTTAGAATTCCGAATCATTGCGATGCCTGGAATTTTTTTTATTCGAGGTCAAAGGTCAAAAATCTTGAAAAAAAATGGTTTTTCGCGATTTTCAGCAAAATGGTAAGGTTTATCATAAAATCACCTCAGATAAAAAATTGTAGATCATAAAATTCTCTACAAAAAATGTATCAATGCTTTTTTTTTGAGAGCCACCGTTTTTGAGATAGAACGAGTCAAAGAGTTGTAAAAGTTGTAATCGTCAAAATATGCATAAGTACGCCACGTATATACATCTCTGAAGCTGAAATTTACTGAATGAACTGATATGGATTGATGAAACTACGGCGCCTGCCTGGCCAATGCTAATTACTTTGGTTTAAATGGCAGGCGGTGACTCGCCAACTCAATGGAATGGACCTCCCGAAATAGCCACATATATATAGCAGCAGGGAGGCAACAGTTCCAGAGGGGCTAAGGGTGGAGAGGTGCATCTGGACTTTAAACGACCATAAGGTGCCCACTCACCACTTATGCAACACATCCACCCTTCGAGCATATAGCTCTTGCGACTCCACTCTGACCGGTCAATAAAGGCAAGCCAGAGGTGAGGGTCTGTTCCTCGTCATTGCACACCGCAGCCGGCCGGTGAAGGCAAGCGTGAGGTGAGGAACAGGACCTACCCTCGGGAGCACTCAGGTCCGTGGTGTCGCCACTCACCACACCATTTCTATGTACAGAGCTCGGAAAAAAACCACCTGCTTAGATAAGTATCGATATGCATGTTTCGTTAAAAACACTAAAAATAAGAAACAGGTGCAATTATCTTGTCTTCCTCCAACCTCAGTTGCTGCACATCAACATCTTTTCCGGGTATATTACCAAGTTCAAGTGTGGCTTGGTTATCAGCTAGACCCAAAAGACTGGGGTTGGAAGTTGGTCGACAATACATTAGAACCTATTCAGACTTTACTCCCACCTGCGCCGGAAAAACTGCTGAACACTATTTTTTGCAACTGTAAAAAGGGATGCAGCGCTAAATGTGGTTGTAAAAAAGTTGGACTGTTGTGTTCTCTGGCATGTACACATTGTCAAGGCCAGTCATGTTCTAATGCTGAATCACCAATAGTGGAGGATTCGTTTGATACCGACGAGGAAACATGCGATACATCGCTATTGATGGAATTTACTTACACCCAGGATGAAGAAAACGAACAAGACGAAGATCAAGAAGAAGAAGAAGAAGATCAAGAAGAAGAACAACTAGAAGAAGTACTTGAAGATTATGAATCAGATGAATAAGTTTCTAATTTTTTTTAGTTTCAATCGCTTTTATCATTTCCAACCCTTCCTAATATATTTTATTATGCAAGTACACTACCTCATAGGTGGCGTGGAAACGTGTGCATATAATGACGATTACAACTTTTTAACTCGTTCTATCTCAAAAACGGTGGCTCTCGAGACAAAAAGTATTGATACATTTTTTGTAGAGAATTTTATGATCTACAATTTTTGTCTGAGGTAATTTTATGATAAACCTTACCGTTTTGCTGAAAATCACGAAAAACCAATTTTTTTCGAGATTTTTGACCTTTGACCTTGAATAATTTTTTTTCCAGGCATCGCAATGATTCGGAATTTTAAAATGTTATTTTTAATTATGTTTTGAACAATTACACGCATTTGCAGCTTGTTGTAAATTTATGTACCTTCCAATGCCTAGATTGACCGGACTACTCGTATATACAATAATGTCCAGTATAAACTGACGCTCACTAAGTACGCGAGTGCATACTTAGTGCGTGTCAGTTTACACTGGAAATTATTCAATATACGAGGTTGAGTCACAGAACCGTCGATATGACAGCATTGGCCCTGGATGCATGGCGAGATCGTTGTCGTTATCGAAAAGGTATAGAAATGTCGTAAGCTGCCAGATGGTCGCGTCAAGCGCTTATAAATGTCATTTCCGTACACTTTGACAGTTTCCGAAAGGATCTTGTCCAAGGCCTCTGGGGCCTGTTTCTCAAAAAGTTTTAGTCTAATAATATATAAATATTAGAGTTTTGTGTCATTTTGTAGTTTTAATTACGAGACAAAACACTAATATTAATATTATTGCACTAATACACTTAGATAATTGGGTCCTAGGTGAAGTGATTAATATTTATAAGAGGATTTTATTTATTTATTTATTTTTTAATCTTGGTCCTCAATGTTGGCAACGCGTTTTAAGTCTTAGGGCCGTATTAATAAACTCATCTTGACTGTGAGGCCCGTCACAAGATACGTCAAAGTAAACGCCAAACCATAAGACACTGTCAATTTTGACGCGTCTCGAGACGAGCATTAGAGTTGAGATCAGTTTATTAATACGGGCCTTAGGATTGCAGTCTTGAGATGATTGTCCCAAGAATACAAATGTCTATGGGTCACTTACTACTTGCCATCAGCCCCCTATTTCACCATCCTGACAATAACAGGTGACAGGTGACATATCAGTGTACATAGGGCAGCGTATATGAAACCCTGAGGTGTATCAGCGTCTTGACTTTGCAATGTATACAGAATTGTCGCCTGTCATGTGTCATTGTCAATATGGTAAAATAGAAGGCAGGTGACTTGTGTGCTTCTTTGTTCATAAAAAACCGACCAATTACAAGACCGAGTTGAATTCTCCAACGAAGAGTTCCGTATGAAGGTGCATTTTTTCATACAAAGTGCGATAACGTTAACAGCGAACAGTAGTTTATTTTAGTGGTAATTACCGCTCGTGGCCGAAACACCGTAGCAGCGAAATACTAGATGGCCGGGTGCATCCGATAATCTGGTATTTCGCTACTACAGTGTTACGGCCACGAGCGGTAATTACTGATAAAGGCTGCGGCTCCACTGAGGCGGAGACGAGCGAAGCGGAGCGGAGCTGTGCCAATATTGGCACAGCTTCGCTCTGCTCCGCTAATCTCCTACTCTGTAGAGCCGCACTCTAAGTTTGATTTGATGTATGCATTTATTGTTCAAAATATAGATATTAAAATATAATATTTACAGTATAGGAATGTACAAAGGCGAACGTAGCCCTTTCAGGGATCTGATCCAGCTAACTTTTGGATGATTGAGGAAATTAAAAGTAAGGCTAACGAGACGAGATAAAGAATGTAAACAAGCTCCAAAAAATTGTGCCACTTCGAACGCAATCCAAACAGGAATGAACTTCACAAAATGGCGGGCGTAATGTTGACAACTACTATATTAATAGCTCGCTATCGCAATATAACTCCGACACGTTCAGTTTGTTTACATTTTTATCTCGTCTCATTGGCTGTACTTTAATAAAAGTAGAATGAGGCAACGAGTAGCCATAAGTACAAAAACAAAGTTTACAGAAACTCCACCAAGTTAGATTTCCTCAGTAGACCCAAATTTAGCAAATGAGTACCAAATGTTAGCGGGCAAAATTAGACGTAGTTATTTTTACCTTAATTTGGTCCGCTCCTACAATTAAAAGTACATACATCACTGTAATAGGAATACTACAAATTAAAACATTCATAGCTCATAATTTTGCCCGCTAACATTTGGTACTCATTTGCTAAATTTGGGTCTACTGAGGAAATCTAACTTGGTGGCCGTTATCTGAACTTGCAAGTTGTTGAGAAAATTTAACACAACTGGTAATATTAAACAGTGTCCCAATTTTTTAAAAAAAAGGACATTGTTGCCACCATCGCTAACGTTACTCATAGGTAATGCGATTTACATTCGAAACCGGTACGATAGTATCAGTATCAATTTCAGTTTTTTTTTTTAATAATATCACAAACATAAACGTAAATAGTATAAAATACAAAATTTATTACGCGTTCATGTCATTTCGGCAATTTATTTTGTTTATGAACGCAATTTTTATTAAAACGCACTTTTAAAGATTTATTCGTATTTTATACACTTTGGCAGAAAGTTGCGCTGCCGCGGAGCTCCTATTCCTAGGTGGTTTGGCCCTCCGGGCCAGCTGAAGAACTAACATAACATAAACCTTGTGCCCTGGGTCCATAATTAAAATTCTTCATCCATTTCATGTAAGGAAGAATTTTGATTGCACGAGTGTTTGGCTGTTGAGTTATCCTAGTCCAAACATGGTTTTAAAAGTAAAACAACAGGTATGTTATGGATTTTCATACATTTTCGAGGCCGCTCCCGTTGTTTTTTTTTTTTTTAATTTTGCCTGGACCTTGAACTTAGAAATTCGCGGGCTGATTTTACAACAGGAAGATTACCATTTCCGAGCATGTGGGAGAAAGAGTAAACTATTATTTACATTCAGTAGTAGTTCTTTTTTTCAGTACCTTATGAAGGAAATACGACTACTATTTTTATGCTAAAAGCTACTGCTAAAGGAACTACTTCGAATAAGCCAAGAAAAAAAAGGCTTCCTATACGCAGCTGATTGCCAAATTTACATTACCTATCAAATTAGTGTCGAACCAGATTAGGTATCAATAGTTCTCGTCTTTCACACCTGCTCTGGTATAACACAATACTCACACAATGTGACAGCGATACACGGGTGAGTAGGTACTATGAATAGTCTGTCAATCCAATTTATTAATAATGTTAACAAACAGGTCATTAACTTAGACATTAATTATCCTAAATCCTATAGTTAATTACTAATCAATTTTTAAACAACTTAATTGAATTAATTTAATTACTCATTATGGGTTCATAAATTTAAACAATTTTTTCTTTTGGAAAATTAACCTAACACATCGATCGTTTGAAAAACATTTATCTACATCCATACAATACATATTATGTTCAGTCAGAATCGATTAGCAAATGGCCTATATTAAGAAACCGGTATCTTTGGTTGTATTTTAATGTTAACATTAAAGTATTGCATGTCATTAACGGTTATCGATGTCGTTGCATCTTACGATACAGGTAAATTAAGATATGGGACAACCCACAGATCAGGTTTCTCACGTTGTAGAAAACTTATGATATGCATGTAGATAAAGTTACGTATGCAACTGATAATTAGGTATTAAAATACTCGTGAGATCTTATTATGAAACTCGCCTTCCGGCTCGTTTCATAAAATCACACTCTTGTATTAATGCCTCTCATTATGCACCAGTCACATAAACTACTATTAATTACTCGTATGTTAATTCAACGAATATTATTAAAAGACAGTTCTTTTATACTATTGTATAAATATATCAAGTAGAAATATAAAAATACAAATTATTATATTTCTTATTTTATTTAACACAAGGTTGTTTTGCAATGTTAACCACATCGGTTTGTTTGCATAATTCATAAATTGGATTGACCCTCTATTTCCGAGTTTACTGTACATTATTGCCAGTGAAATCTTACCGGTTTTCTGATTGAACTCTTCAGCAATTAGTGATATTTTTTTCAATGTCCCAACGTGCCGCGCAATCTCTGTGGCCACATCGTGGTCGCTGCCAGTATTGACTGCTACATCTTCTCTGGCCACCGACGTCCTAAGCTTCAGAATTTCACTGCTGATCACTGGCATTTTTGGATGTTTGCCCCCTTTTTTACCAAGTATACGTAACTCAGAAACACATTCGGATTCTGGTCCCGTTGGGCTAATAGCTTGTTGAATAACTACTGTATCATTAGGCATTAACTCAGGAGCAAAGTTTTGTAAAGTTTCAAGTTCTACAGCAGATTCGTTTCTTGGAATTGGTTTTTTAGAGAATATTATCGGCAACGCACCTGTTATGCCATCAATAATTGATTCTGAAAGGGAATAATATATTTCACATCTTCTTTTTCTTTATTAAAATTATCGCTTTATCGCACATTTTCATCACCAAAATTTTCTACAATTGGGTTGCTTTACAGCCTTTTGTGTACCAACTTACGCACGACGTTTTTCGGTTCTGCTTGCTCTTCTTCCTCTTCCTGTTTCCTTTTTTGAGCCAGTTTCTTGGTTAAATTATTGAGAAACATCGAGCACGTTGGACCTGAGTTTACGAAAATATACATAAATCTATATTTTTTAGGACGGGGATTTTTTTCAAGATATTCGATTTTGTTAGGAGGAGAAGCCGGTTGCGTGGGATAAGACACAACATCAATCGACACCCACTAAACCTCTTCGATGGCTAACCACGGCCCTTCTGGCCACCTCTAGGACCTTAAAATGTAAATGCGCCAGTGCATCACGATCATGCAATTGAATAGTGTTTTTTTAGTACCGCATCATTTTATCCAATTTATTTTCATCGATTCTATCATTTCATGGAATGCTTTTTTCTGTTGTGTAGGTGAAATACTAAAGTAAAGGACCTGTTGCATGTAGTTGTACACAAAACTAATATGGAATTTAAGTCAAATTTCAAATATAGAATGTCAAATTGTCTATACAGATATGCTACAACTACATGCAACAGGTGATTTACTTGAGTTTTTCACCTATACCCACGATGTTTTCGGTGTATCTTAAACATTAACTACGTAGATAAGGTTAGGTTAGCCATGGGACTACCAAAAAAAAACTCATGCGGCGAAAAATGATGATGATGAATATGAGCGTAGAAAGGTGTTTCGATACAATAATTGGTACCCGTTTTTTCGCGAACAGCAAATGTAGGTAACCGTAGCTGGTACAGCAACGAGCTTCGAATGGAGAACAAGCTCGCGAGCCGCTTACACAGCACGATGTTACGTGCAACAGTAACAGTTGCGGCTCGCTAGTGAGTATATTCTTATAATAATCATTTACTTTTTACAAATAATTCTGTCATTATTATTTATGCGTTACAAAGTTCCAAGGAATCGTCGTGTTTGTGATAGTGCAGTACTGCGGAACGCCGTATCTAACACATCAAATAAGGTACGATATCGTGTGGGTTTCATTGAAAATGTATGTGTGCTTGTGGCCGTAACACCACAGTAGCGAAATACCACATTAATTTAATATCGCATTCCCATGATACCACATTTTCTATTCACATTTTATAGAAATTGTGGTATTATGGGAATGTTTTTGGGCACCCTATTTAATTTGCTATATATGCATATATTATTGAATCTAGGCTATATATACACTAAGGGTCATCAATATAAAATGAAATAAGTAAATATCGACGGATAATCACACACAAATTGACCTAAGCCCTAACTACTAAACATACATACAAAGAGAAATAAATTTTAGTCTCAGGAACAATACGCACTCGCTCATCACACAAAATCAGGTGGGTAAGGACCAAAAAGTTGGACCCCGTTATTAGATAGTTAGGCGTAGTTAAAATCCATACAGAAAAAGTTTTGTTCAACGACGAAAAGTTTCCTCAGAGCTGTATGGCTAATTTTTGTAGCACAAAGGAAAGATTAAATTCAAACCTGCATGCAAACCTTTTTGGTCCTCACCCAGATAATAAATAACTTCAAACACCTTACCTTCACTAGAGACCCTTTTTCTAGTGCATCTGGGCTTTGTTAATGGCTTTTTGTTTTTAATTTTGTACCGCGATGGTTTATCCATGGCTAGGAATAGTTAGTTAATAGGAGTTTAATGTTAAATTATTTAAAAATGAATAACAACTGAGGCCACTAGGAACTAAAATCGGGGTACTTGCCTTCGTAACGTTATTACAAGCCTAGATAGTCTAGCCTTTGTTAACATTATTGTAATTAAATGCTTCGAATTTGAAATAATAACTAAAAAAATAAATATTCGCAATGAAATCACATTTAATTTCAAATACAAAAGCAATCGTCGCGCAAGTTGACACTGACGCTTATTGACATGAACAAAAAAAAAGGATGCACGAAGGTGAAATGAATAAGGCGTGTAAATGTCATGCGTGAGTTCAGCCCTGTTTACATTAGTTAAGGACAGTGGTCAGTGGATGGTACTGTAGTGTAAACCGAACGGACAGTAGCAAGTCAAGTAACTTAGCCCGTGGATTCAAACAGAACCGCTTTCCATTTTTTTACTCTACGTACTGCAAGGTCCTTGATCCAAATTCTTTCCAGATTGTGAAGCGCCGCTAAAATCGTAGCTGTCAAAAAATATCCATACAAATTTAGCTCCGGGCGGAGGCCATTTGCAACGTCAAAAGATGGCGGATGTGTAATTTGTTGTAGTTTTTATTTTTGTGTATTTAGGTGTGTGTGTTAGTGATTTGTACTTTTAATGCCTTTGTGTTGCACAGTGATAGAAGACTTGGACTTATTTCGTGTATCCTGGCATCTTACATCTCGTTTCAAGTGGACTCGCAGTGGTACAGAGGTTAAAACTATCTTGGCCTCTGTCCTACATATCACCGTACAACGTTGCCACCAATCTTCCTAGAGAAGATTCGATTGTGTTTTATTACTATATTGATTTATACGGGTCCGTATCATAATATCGAAAATCAAATTTCATAAGTTTCAGGCTTCATTTAAAGTCCAGAATTGAACCAAATTTTAACCGGCACTTGTGCAGGGCTCGGTCAAATGTTGGTGGGAGAAAACGCAGAGGGACCACGGGTAATGGCTGAAGGTTACATATCTTCACTCTAGATGTGATGCCTCGTAATCGTAATGTACCTTTTTTAAAAAGTAGGAAACCTTTGCGAGTTAACACAAGAAATACAAAATGGTAGATATTCACATTCTAGACCGACGATATGTCAATATGCTAATACTTACAACACGCACTAAACCCTTTAGACGTCGGTGGCAACGGCTTCATTGCCGCACTTCCATACTAAATGTATGAACGACTAAAATCGCCGACGCTCCAGGGGTTAAAGAAAAAAACTCAGTTTCAATAACTAAATGTATTTTATTAAAATAAGTGGATCCTTGACCTTACTCTTGCAAATTACTCTTAATTTTTACGTAACATCAATTTTATAGCTGAAAATATAATAAGGCTAGAATTCGTTTGGTGACATTGCAATGATGTAAGGTTTGATTTATTTACCTACATAGTACTATTTTATTCAATTCGGCTTTGTAACAGGTTTCTGAAAAGAAAAAAAAGAATTAGGCACGAAAAGGCTATTTGACAACATTGAAAATAATACCACAAATTGTGGTCATCCTATCAGATAATATAGCGTAAGACAACATATTTCACTTTCGCAAATTAAACGAAATCCACGTTTTTTTTTAAATTGTATGTGTTGCAGAAACGCTGTGTGATTGGTTTTTAGCTGTGGTTACTTGCTGGTGACGTCACACGCAAGTAACCAAAGATCATGAGGGTATATCTCTTCAAATGATTGTTTATTGTATATTTGCGTGTGACTTCAAATTATAATGACCAGCGCCATGACAGAAACAACTGTTTTCAATACTAATTTAAACTTTATCATGGATTATTATTGATAATACAGTAGAATCTCAAGGAAATATCAATGTAGTGTGCTTTTTATGTAATAAATAATCATTTAAAAAGGTTTACTATATCATACTAACAAGAGTCAAAGCTCACTTTTTAACGTTTCAATTTGAGCAGAAGCGGTGCTGATCAGCCCCCTATTTCACCATCTTGAAAATGATAGGTGACAGCTGACAATTCGCTATACATTGCAAAGGTAACAAGCTTTCACATGAGTAGGATCCATATCAGCCGCGCCATGTAGACTGAAATTTCACCTGTCCCCTGTTATTGTCCGGGTGGTGAAACAGCAGGTGCCGCGGGGTTGTGGTGAGCGATGACCATTATGGTGTCATAAAGCTGCTGTTACGATGGAGTCAAGAAGAAGAATAGTAACTTCGCTGTACTCAACGTAAACGTTCGAGATTATACTCATAGATTTGATCTCGTTAAGCAGATGGAAGAATGTACAGTCAAGGACTTTAATTGTTACGCCACTATGTAACCCTGTCATAACGACAGCGTCAAGTGACGAGATAGAAATTACATGGGAAATAATCGTAGGTTTATACGACAAAGTTCTATAGTTGTATATCAATTAAAGTCCGTGAACGTACAAAAAACTATAGACATGGAGTTGACCAACGATCAAACAAGTCATCTGATGGTAAGTGGGATCTATGACCTATACAACTTTCCAATCTCAAGACTACAATTTTAAGACTGCAATCCTAGGACCACCTTGCCCTATCCTGAGGAGTAAGATGGAATGCTTGGAAAACTAGTAATTTCACCTGGTTTTTTTTGACTATCCTAGGTATATTTAGGGGCTGACTCGTGGTCACACCAGTTTGTCACACCACTACTATTCGCTTTAGTCGGTTATTCGTCAGAAATCATTTTTATTCCACAAAAGTAGGTAGGTTAGGTTCGTTAGGTATCTTAAGATGCCCGAAGGGCAAATCGCTCAGAAATAGGAGCCCTGCCATAGGCAGGGCTCCGTCGAAAGGCACTGGTGTGACAACCTGGTGTGACGACGAGTCTGTACCCGTATATTTAAATACCCCTCATATTCATAAAGGTGCAATAGCTAAAGTGTGCTTAAATAATTGACAGAAAGTAACAATGATTTCTTTAACTAAAATAGGTTTAATGTAGGTATTGTGTGTTTACGAAGATGAAGTCGATAAGAAGGAATATTGAGCTACTACATTAACGGTCTTATTGGTAAATATGTTCAATCAATCACAAATCTTTGAGTGCTCTGCTAAAAGGAATGGCTAGACAACATTTATATTAGTATTTGACACATTAGCAATATTATTCTGCCTAACCTATTCATCAGGGCAATCAGTAAAATATTATTCTTGTGCAATAGTATACGGTTTAATTTGTGTATTCGCTTATAGAAGCTTAAATTGTGTATAAAATACAGGTAAGATACTATTTAAAAAAAAAAGTAGGTTACAACAAATATTTGTTTCTCCTATTTTTTATAACAAAGGATGATTTTGAAAGAGTGCAGTTGAAGACCTTTTCAAATGTTTATTTTACGCATAAACAATTGCAGCTAATACAATTAATATTAAATTCAAAAATCGTACGGAACCCTTAGTACCAATTTCACCAAACGATGTTAACCACTTAACAGACGATAAGAGCGTTAACCGCTGTCAAATTGTATGAACTAACAGTCGGTTAACATTGATTAAATTTAACATCGTTTGGTGAAAGTACTAAGTATATTTTGACAGCTGTTAACGCTCTAATCGTCTATTAGTTAGTTAACATCGTGTGATGAAATTTTTACTTATGTCCGAGTTCACAAACCAATTTAACAGACGGTTAGGTCTTAATCAGCTGTTAGTCAATACATTTGACAACCGTCAAACCGCTGACCGTCCGTTTAATTGTTATTGAATACTGCCCGCATAGTGCGCTAGTCTGATCCGGACTTGGCCGGTTTTAAAATGAGAATCTGCTTAAAATGCACATAGTGCAAGTGCAATTTTTTGAGCTATGTTTTCCCGTAATTTACACCCAATAAGTGTAAGGCAGCTATTGTTTTAAAATGTACCTCATTGCATTGTAATAGGTCTTAAAGTGGATGCATCTCTTTGTAGTTGACTGCACAGTCACCCAATAAAAATGTCGAGCATACTTGGAACCTTGTCATTGAGCCATTGTTATTGTCATACTTGTCATTTGATGTTCAGTTGGAAGTTTATTATGACAGTGCACTAAAGTGCTTAAAATTTTCGTTGGGGTACTTGTATATCATATCAAAATCATCCTGCAGTGGACTTCCAGCTACTTATGCTTTCTACACATGTAACGATATGTATATTATTATTCTCTTACCTTGATGGTACTGGGTGGTTCACGGGCTGCGACAGCCGGGTTTGCTCCAGCCGGTCCCTGCGCGCCAGCAGCCAGGTCTTGGCCCGGCGTCGGCATCTTGGGCACGTTGCCATGCTCAGACAGCACCTGTGCGATGCCTGCGGATGCGATCGCGGCGGAAGCCTGGTTCTCTGAAAATTTTCAACATTATAATTTCACCCGAAAGACGTCCAGCTGTACATTAAAGGAAAATGATTCCTTGACCACCTAAAAGTATGTCAAAATTTCTCTATGAAAATTATTCTATGCATACCCTGCCCGACGGGGACCAGGAGGGGTTACATCCGACTTGCACGTACTAAAACCCCCGGAGGATTAAACAAGTATAATTTCTGGCTCTTTATATTTCTCAAGCTAATCCTTATGACCCAAATGAGCAATACATTTTAAATGAGGCCTCACTTTTTATCTGGATGTCGTCACGTAAAGACTCCGCGCTTCTCAACCTCGCATATACCAGTGGCTTGAATAGCCTGTCTGGACGCAAGAAAAAAAGATACTAGAAAACTATTCTATAAATTACAATCTATGTAGGAGCCGTGGTAAACATAAGTTGCTAGTCAATTCCACAACGCCATTCAAATCTACGTAGAGAATAAGATGAATGATGATGTGAGGGCCCTTTTCAATAGCATGTTAAATAATAAATGTTTTGTTCTGTTTATCATCTGTTTTTTGAAATGTGTGGAGGTACCTATGCGTGGAATAAATTATTTCTATTCTATTCTATTCTATTCTAAATACGTGGTCCAAGTGCTGGTGATTGAGTTTGACGTCGTAACCTCGTAACGTAACAAGCTTCCTTATTACAAATACACTTCTATAAATGTTGGTTTTTACGCTCTGACGGAAACGTTTCGTGTTTTGTCCAACATTTCCAAAATAGACATTTTGGAACAAAAACTAAATCGGACTATTACGAAATGATATTATACGTAGGCCATGAATATAACAATTTAAATCGTATTTGCAAACTGTATCGGCAATTATTTGTCGATTGAAGATCACCGACACCGACGGCTACCTTCGTACCAGTATTTCTCAATGTCAAGACGCCTACATTCTTCAGGATCCGTTCGTTGGTCTACTGGAAACGCACGTCCAAGCACAGTCGATAATATGTATATAATCGAATTCTGTAAATTTCGTTATTATGTCTCTTTATCGTTCCTCAAATGAGGTAAAAATGTACATGAACATTCTGCGTAATTTCCTCTTTAATTTTTATGAAATAGGGTTTGCGCATCAATGAAAAAAAAACTTTTTTACGGTAAGTCGTACAGTCACACAACGGTTCTCAAATATTGTAAATGGAATCGTTATAAGGCACCATTTAACCCCCTTCCGGCTTTCCGGGTATTTTTGTAACACCCTGTGTAGCTGGCACGAAAGTGACAAATTTAAAAGTGAATCTAAGATATATATATATAATAAACTTGTTTCTAAGTCTCACTTGGTACTGGAATTTCCTATTAGAAAGCTAAAAAACTCAGTTCTTGACAGTAGTCCTTTCTTGAATTAAGAACCCAAATATTTCTGAATATCCACTTACCTGGCAGTGCATGGTAGCTTTCATGCGCATCGTAAAACTCCTCCTTTGCATGAGTCTCTTCAGGTCCCGGAGGAGTAATTGAGCTTTCAGAAGGGCTACTAGAAGGATTGCTCGTTGCCCCTTGGTCTGGCGGTTGCTGCGCGCGTTTTTTTTTCTTCGTTAACTTCCTAGTCTTCACTTCTGGGAGAGGATTGTCAGGCAACTCGTCTCTCGTCAGCTCGTGGAGCTCAAGTACGAACTGGTCATTCCGCACGTACACTTGGGTGTTGGATGACGACGAGGATTCTTCGGTGTCTGTGAGATCGAGGAGTTCGTCAATTGTGTCACCAGGATGGTTTGAAAGAATGTCCACATCTATCAATAATAATAAATATGAATATTTATAAAAACAAACTCGACTGCGTAAAATAAAAGTGTAACTTTAAAAACAATTCACACCTCAGCACAAAAAAGATACAATAGACCTTTGAAACGTTATAAATCCTAAATTATCATTCAAAATGAAAAATTATGAAAAAAACCTAAAGATGATTTTTAAATACCTATCCAATGATACCTGATTTTGTCGACTTTTTTTTCACAATATGGCGTCTGGTTGCACTCGTTGGTTAGATTTTTTTATAATGTTTATGTTTTGTATTAGTATAGTAATTTAACTATTATATTAAGATATTTATCTGATAATAATAATTTATAATAACTATTTAAATAAAAAAGATCCATAATTGGGATACACAATACATTTTTGTTCGAAATAATAGCTAGACCCCGTTATCTTGTCGCACTGTCATTCATTACTTGTCAGTAGAGCGTGAAAGTTTTTTTATCGACTATCTAAATGTCGATACTGTATATGTCACTGATAATTTCGGAGAGGAGTCACTAGGTTCTATTACTTTTGTATAAAAATATAATATCTTACTAATATTATAAACGCGAAATTATGAAGAATGTACGTATCCGGATGTTTGTTACTCTTTCACGCAAAAACTAACGGACGGATTTTGGTGAAATTTGGAATGCAGACAGCTTAAACCTTGGATTAACACATAGGCTACCTTTCATGTATATGTAACTTAAAAGGCGAAAATTCAATTGCATTATATAAATATCGATATCAAGAAGGTCGATAAAAACATCATTCAGGCTCTACTGAAAAACAATTTCACTGCGACAAGATAACGGGGTCTAATAATAGCCTTTTCTAAGGATGTAATTTTCATGATTAAAAGTGTTATTGTTATTTAAAATTTCGATGCGATTTGGCATGAAGTCACGATTTCTGACCAAAAACAGATAGCCAAAGGGGTCTCGACAGTGAGGAAAATTTACAAGTCCTTGCACCTTCTAAGTGTTGGGACCCCCTTTGCTACACAAGCGGTTTTTGGTCGGATATTTTCTAAGTCGTAGCTCCATTCTAAATCGCATTGAAAAGTCCATGAGGCCTCCCATGGGGTCCGTGATTTAACACAAAAGCTACTTTTTATCCCGTAATTTTTTAAAAGTTAGTTAAACAATTATGCTGGAAAAAAATCAACTCAATATCTATAACGGTTCAAAAGATAAAGGTCATTAAAGTAAGGACAGACAGATGGACGGACGGACAGACAGTTGGACGGACGGACGGACAGACCGACAGCGTAGGCTTTGTAATAGCCCCCCTTCCCCTAATAGTAATAGACGCCCTTTGGGTACAGAGCCCTAAAAACGATGATGATCACTGGGTATTTACAGTAAAAAAAAGAAACCTAAACAGAAACCACAACTGGACGTAGTTAAGGGAAAAGGCGTCAATCCACGGTGACTTGCACTTGAGTAATTTGCAGTTTTAAGTTCAGAGAGCATTTAAACAACATTTAAACAATGATAGATTCATTTTACACAAAACAAACTATGTAGAAAATGGCCAAGAAATGTTTACCTTTATGTATTTCTAAAAATAATTCGCAGTTTTTCATTACTTTTCGTGATATTAGGACTTAAGTGGGTTGGATCCGTTTTCAGAATGGTTTCTACACTGCACGCGGAGGACATCTTGTATTTTTTCGCTGGTCGCTCAGTGCGATCTGTGCAGACTAGTAAGAAAGGGAGATCTGAGGGACAAACATGTCGCAGACAACATGTGCTAGCCATGCAGGTTCTAGCTTGTTTTCAGCAGTAACGATCCAACCAAGTGGATTGGATCTTTTTCCGATTCAAAATAATATCCCTACCATACATTTGAGTTGGTTCCTATGTCATATTAAAATAACTTGCCGCCATAATTATCCGAATCCTTTTGCTGATTGATATTTTAGACCATCCATCATGTAAGGACCATCGTGGCATGCTTAACTCCACTTCCGATTGTTTTGTGAATTGAGTTTCCCTTAACCACGTCCAACTATAAGTGAACCTCTCCAAATAAGGGTCTAAGAATTTAAATGTATCATATGCCAGAGAGCTGATTATTGCAAAATGATATAGTAAATGATAGACTCACAAGGGTCGGTGTCATCTCCTGTAGGGTTCTTCGTGCTGTCAGATTTGTAGCTCATAGCGAATCCAATTGCAAATAGAAGAATAAACAGAATAAAACAATGGGTCACAAACGGCCGGGAAATCCCAAAGTAGTAAGACTTAATGATGAATTTTGTAAAATGAAGTTATAAATTTTAAAATTGGTTAGATTTTTAATACATTTTAGCCATTTTTAGAGATTTTTCACTGACTGTTTGTCATTTTACAGTGACGTTGATTTAGAAGTTTAGAAGAAAACGCAAAGGGCCGTCATTTAATTACGAAAGAAGGTTAGGTTCCAAGTGCTTAAAGTAGACTTTTGACCGTGATGCAACGATAAAGCTGGATCCCACAGCCGCCACGCACACGAGCGTTTTCCAAAAAAGTGTAACTTTTAGGCTGTCCTCTGTGTTTGAAGTCTAATAAAAACTAAAATTTATTTGTGGCTAAATATTTTAAAGTTTGAAAAGCATTAACACATTTGAAACCAGTAAAATTCCATCAATAATTTTACTATAATATAATTATCATCATCATCATCATCATGTCAGCCGAAAGACGTCCACTGCTGGACATAGGCCAATTAATATGTTTATAACTCTATCTTGCTTTAAGAAGAATGTAATGTCTTAGTAAATTAATGATTGATTGTAACAGCTTTCCAACCTTAAAATTAACTTTTTTTTGGCTAAAACAGCTTTCTATACTAAATTAAATGTAAATAAAAAGAATCGCTGAAATGTATGTACGGGCCACAGACCACTTAATCTCTAGCCTACGCATACAAAGGCGCACCCGTAAGCCAAGCTTATGCTCAACGATTGCTAACCGGTTGTCATGCCCACAACAGTCTTTTAGTACGCAGCCGCCTGTTGACATAGCAACATGCAATATTCGGGTATTTACTTTGCAAATAAAAAGTTGTGTGAAAAGGGTAGCAAGACATCTACCCTCCAAAAGGATGGAATTTAATTTCACAGGCAAGCTGTTATTACTCAAAACAATAATAATTTAATAATTAAAAGTGAAACATTTATTACTAAGATGGCGACACTTTCATTTCTTTCAACAGTGGTTTGTCTCTTTGATTCACATACTGATTTTGCTAATTCTGTCTTTGTTTAATCACTGAAGTCATGTGAATGCACTGATTTCTTAGGTTTTGATACCCGTAAAACTATTATGAGATGAACTATGGTATTAATAAAACGGTGCGTGCGGAACAAACCTATATTTCTGAAATAAATTATTTATGTCATTAGTTGTACTAAAATGTATATTACTTATGTACAATTATGAAACCACTAATGTTCAAATTTATTTCTATTTGTATTAATAATTTAAGTAAAATTCGGTAAAAATTCAAATGTGCCTCAAATTGTTAAGCGTAATAAAAAGAACGATACTGAGTAAAAAATTGTATTATAATAAATAATATGATAAATAAAATCAAACCATTGAATGAAAATTGACAGTATGTATTATTTATTACTGGTCTGGATGAGAGATACAAGGTGGCGGGTATTTTATGCGACTTGTCTAAGGCCTTTGATGTGATCGATCATGGAATGCTTCTGGACAAGTTGCATCACTACGGCATCAGTGATGTCAGCCACTGTCTACTCACGTCGTTCCTGTCCGGCCGTCAACAGGCAGTTAAGTTGTCCGCAAACGGCAAAAGAATGCAGTCTACGAGCGGAAGTGTGGGTCTTGGGATCCCTCAAGGATCGGCATTAGGGAACACACTGTTCTTGATTTACGTAAATGACCTTCCGACAGCCATTACAGCTGGCCTTTCGATGCTCTTTGCGGACGACACGACTGTCGTGGTTAGTGCGCGCACGTACGAGCAGCTTGGGGAGAATATTCATGGTGCGTGCCAACAGTTGCAGGCGTGGTTTTCGGCAAACGCTTTGGTATTGAACTTGTCGAAATCCAACACCATGGTTTTCTCAGGCCGAAGTGTATCCCTTCCTCCGTGCGTAGCAAACGGTCCGATGCCAATATGCAATGAGTGTAGGTTCCTGGGCTTCACACTTGACTCTAATCTTAACTGGAAGTGCCATGTCGACAAATTGTGTAACAGACTGAGTGGTGCAGTCTTTGCGTTACGTAAACTGGGAAGGCTTTTTTGCAATTGATGCATTAAAACAGGTGTACTTTGCTCATTTTCACTCCCTGATGTCGTACGGTACGCTCCTATGGGGAAACTCCACGGATGCCAACAGGATACTTATTATGCAAAAGCGTGCCTTACGCACGTTAGCCGGGGTGAAACCCAGGCACTCTTGCAGGGGCCTTTTCGTAACGTACCGCATATTGACGCACTACTCGGTTTACTTATTTCAAACAATAATGTTCGTCAGAAATAATATTTCATCCTTCGCACGAGTCAATATTCCTGGCAAGGAGCTCCGCCACACCGGGCGTTTGAGAACAGTTCCCCGTCGCATGGCACTTGCGGCTAAGAACCCGCGTGTCATCTATGAGCGTCTACCCGCTAAACTTAAAAATGTAACATCCGACGAAGCATTTAAACATCAGCTGAGAAACCTTTTGTTGGATAATACATTATACTCTGTCGACGAATATATGCAACTTAAATTGTAAAATTATTATTAATATTTGACCTTTATTAGTTTTGTGTATTGACATCGGAAACCATTTATTACTTGTTTATCATTGTTGTTTTTGATTATTTGAGTGTTATTATATTATTGTATTATTTTAATATTATTTTATCAATTTTTATTTATGTTTTGTTGACGATATCAATGTAATTTCGTATTTTTTGACATGCAATGCAATCTATATTGTAACATTACATTGATCAATAAATAAACTAAACTATTAACATTAAATGAGGGGGGTGGCTGATTTACGAAATTGCTTGTAGATTACAGGAAAACCTATAAGAATTCTATCATTTATTTATTTTTAATTATTACGTATGTACGGCACTCTCTCCACGCGAGTTTAACTCGCACTTGGCCGGTTTTTTGTGTTCATTACTGTCAGGACAAGGGTTGTTTGTATGAGAGATGAAAATTAAAAAAAAACAGGAATGTCAGAACTTTGCAGCAGGGGTGAAGCCACTGGCGGCAGCTTATATTGAAGTAAAATTAAGCAATCACAGACAATAATTATGAATAAATCGCTGCTTAAATACAAAAGCGCCACAAATCAAAAACAAAATTATAGTTTGATTTAAAACTGAAAGTATATAGCATTCCGATTTCAAATGCAACACAGACACATTTTGTTTTGCGTCCCTTTTGTATTAAAGCAACGAAATATTAATTCATTATTATACAATATATATAACACTTAAGCCAAGCGATGTCCAAAATGTTAACCCAGTTTACTTTATTTCCGTTAAAATAGATGTTTTAGCTAAAAAAAAACGTTAATTTTGAGGTTAGGATATATTAGGTATACCTATTAACCATGTAAAAATTATAATAGCAAAATAAGCCTAAAGCGGTATATGTACCAAAAGACTTTTTGACTAATTCAATAATAGCTCATTCATGTAACAAGTAAACAGTAAAGAAAAAACATTTTTTGAATAGCTATAAAAAGCCAACAAGTATTTCATCATCATCATCATCAGCCCGGGGGCGTCCACTGCTGGACAAAGGCCTCCCCCAAAGAGCGCCACAAGTCACGGTCTTGAGCCGCTTGCATCCAGCGGCTCCCCGCGATCCTAACCAGGTCGTCAGACCACCGGGTGGGAGGCCGTCCAACACTCCGTCCACCGGTGCGGGGCCGCCACTCGAGAACTTTTCTTCCCCAACGGTTATCAGTTCTCCGAGCTATGTGGCCTGCCCATTGCCACTTCAGCATGCTAACTCTCAACAAGTATTTATTCCTATCTATTTCTAGTCAAACAGAATTTAACATGGAGTTTATTATTGTCGACCTGTTACATGACGTCACATTGCATAGGGTTTCTTTGTCTAATATCTAATTAGCAGTTTTAAAATTATCCGTATTTCTTGGCGGACTTTAATTATAATTTCACTTTTGGTAATAAATTTTACGCTATTTACATATTTTGTTGAGAAATTAGATTTAAAAAACCCATGTTCTTTCCTATTTCTTATTGAGGTGCTAGATGGCTGGATCAAGGTGAGGAGGTTCCTCTCTCTGCTGCCGTTACCACCGGTGGCTTGACTGCCGCTGGCACTCGTAGGTTAGGTTTTTCATAGTTTGTTTTTTGGATTAGTATTGTTATTTTACTAAAATATTTGAATATGATCCGAATACTTATTGTAAAAAACCTAAGCAGCAGAAAATTTAATAAACATCTGAATAATAATAATAATATCAGGGGACAATGTCACACCAATTTATCAGTATTGTTTTTCACCAGTATGTATAAAATTTGAGCTCGTTTGTTGGCCCTCGCTTTACGAGTTGACACTGACCTTCGCCCTATCACTTCGCGTGAACAATATGGATCGGGGTCCCATAAGTGCCGAGGGGGTCCGTAAAAACGCCATAAAACAGTATCTTTTTGCAAGCCAACGATGATTTTATTTTATTTTTTAGCTTTTACATTTTAGACGTGTAAGGAGTTTTGCCTGCATACTTTCTAAGACGTCCTGTATCTCTTGTTTTCGTCGTTAGCCTTAAAAACAAAACGTCTGGCCAAAACGTTTGCCTGATGCTCGAATAAACTAAATAATAAAAAAATAAGCCTATCGCATCTTGGATAAAGCATCTGTCACTCTCGCACTTAAGGAGTTGTCAGGAAGTGACGGATGTTTTGTTTCCAACTATAAACGCAACCATAAGTCCACTGGGGGTGTTTTTAAATAGGTAACCTATAATTTTATCGAATTTAACTCGTTATTTAACGCTTTAAATATGAAGTTTTTAGGATATCTTATAGTTAGACATGCATTACATAGATATTAGGTTAGTATTGTCGATAAAAAAAAAGTCATGCGGCGAGAATACCTATCGATCAAATGAAAATTGTACGTAATGATTCGTTTGTTGAAAGGTGTTTCGATAAAAACGGTATCCTTTTATGGCCAAACCCTATATTCAAACCGGGGATAGATAGGTTTACTTCGGGTTAAAATTTGACACATTTTGTATGGGCAAATGTCAATTTTTAACCCGAAGTAATTATCTGTTCGCGGTTTGAATATAGGGTTCGGCCGTCAGATGACAAGTTGTATACAACACTAGCGGACGCCCGCGACTTCGTACGCGTAGAATTAGTTTCCCAGTACTCCCCCTTTTTTTCCCGTTGGGGGTCGATTTTCGGAAAATCCTTTCTTAGTGCTCACTTACATCATGAAAGGAACACCTGTACCAAATTTCAAGTTTCTAGGTACAGTAGTTTCGGCTGTGCGTTGATATGTCAGTCAGTCAGTCAGTCAGTTTCTGCTTTTATATATTTAGATTCGGTCATTACAAAAACCATTTTGGCAATAGGCTTACTGATTTGTGTTCAATTGTCAGTTATTCTTAATAAAAACAGGATTTTTTAAATGTGAATACGAGACTTGAGAAAACTAAGCCGTGTCGGTTCGGAAACAAACACGCATCGAGCGTTCAAAATCAATTCGATTTTTGTAAACCAAATAGGTACCTATTGCTTCTTACTTAAGAAAATTAAGGAGTACAACTATCTTTAAAACAATTCCTATTCGTATCTAAAGACTATAAATACCGAGAAGGTCGTAACTCAACCGTTCCATTCAAGTTATTGAAGTCAGGTCAGTACTTGCGAGTATTTTACTATCACCATTTCATACGTTGTAAACTTTACAATAAAACTTAGGGCGTATGTGGTTTGTATAGGGAATATGGAGCTTTGTCGGATTAAACGAACTTTTCGTTGGATAGTTTGACCTTAATTTATCTGTTTATTTAATGTTACTTTTTTTATCCCCGAGAAAAAAGGAGGATTGTTTTAAGTTTAACGTGTCTGTATGTCTGTTTGTAGCAATGTAGTTTTTTTTTAAAGCAAGCTTCTAAGTTTAATCGGAAAGGTTCTTAGCTTGGTTTCAATAATATTAATTGAGCCGTTTAAGAGTTATAGGTACGCTAAAAGGAGGGGCTGTCATTTTATCTAGGGTTTCATCTAATTAATTATTACCTATTATTATCCGAATGCGTCAGAAGGAGGCTTATGTTTTTCGAGTGTATGTATGTATGTTTATAACCCGGATAATTACACAGTACTCGAGGGAGTAGCGCTAAACTACTACTCGCTGCTACCTACCTACCTATTCTACAAAGACAGTTGAGTTAGTTATAAAAAAAACACCTTTAATAACACTTTATTGCGACCTAACTGCGCAGTGAGCAAATTACGGGCCAAATTGGTGGGGGCGACGGGGGGAGTGTAAACCGCTCCGCTTTGCTGCTACGCTATTGGTTTGTCAGTAGAAAACATGCGCAAGCATACCCTATCTACTAGCCGCGTCGAGCTCTTTTTACGTGTGTCGGCCTGTAGCTACTTTCTAACAATTATAGTAAATGCACTACCAAAATAAGATTTAAATGAGTGCAAACTAGACTGAGCTAGTCTGTTGCCATTGAGTTCCTATGGCCACCTTCTGTCTTCATCAACATAGGTACCAGGTCAATGGTACCATTTTATGATATTCATATCAGGTCTACTAGGTAAGCCAAATTACAAGGCAATCAAGGCAATATTACGTAGGTTAAAAACTTCCAAGATTGGAATACATTACACAAGCCAAGCACATGCATCCAAAATATACGGGCATTAAAAACATCATTACATTAATCTGCGCCTCTATTCTAGGCGGTAAAAGCATATCGTCTTTGATCTGTTATGGTATTGTTCTGACGGCAGTTGCCATTCATCATCAACATCATCATGTCAGCCGAAAGACGTCCACTGCTGGACATAGACCTCCCCCAAGGCTTTCCTCTCAGACCGGTCTTGTGCTTTTCGCATCCACCGCGCTCCCGCAATCCTGACGAGGTCGTCACTCCATCTTGTTGGAGGCCTATCTACAGCTCGTCTTTCGGTCCGCGGACGCCATTCCAGAACCTTCTGACCCCATCGGCCATCAGTCCTGCGAGCAATGTGCCCCGCCCACTGCCACTTCAGTTAGTCGCCATTACTGTCAAGTAAATAAGAGCTATCAAAACGGTGACAATACGACAACAGGTCAAAAACGATACGATACGATACTGTGTTGAATAGAGGCCCGATGTTTTGCATATTCCGTTGCGATGGTTACCTATCTCAAGTTAGAAAACCTTTTGTTCGCTGTTTCGTTTGTCCGTAAATATTTTTTCTCTGAAACCGTCTTACTTTTCTGGATTGTTATAAAACTAACCTAACCTAACCAACAGGTTCTGTAGATATATCTCTTAAAACATTTTGAAAAGTTAATGGGTTCAGAGAAAAATGACTCAGATAAATGAAAATTTCGGACTTAAACGAAACAGCGGACAAAGTTTTTTCGAACTTGAGATAGCTTACCCCGTTGGGATGCGTTTTAGAAAAACCAAATAATAAACGCATATTTTTATCCCTGAAGCTAAAATACTTTTATAGTCCCATACAAAAAACCTAATATATTTTTAATCGGGTCACCAGAGGCGCCGTTAAAATCTCGTGTGGCTCTTCATAAAGCATTTTAACGTCTCCAAACTACTTACGTTGCTCTTATACGACAATTTTATTACTTTATTTGGTTAGCAAAATGAACCGTAAGCCATATTGGATATTTTATGCTGATGAAGGAAGGTATTTTACCGCCGCATGTTTAATATTCGGTTACTTCAATAGTTGGAATTTTCCCTCATCTACGCTATATATTTTACGTGATCTGGCTGACTGACGGACAACACCGTATAATCGTCAGTGATAATGCTAAACCGCGTATAACGAAC
Organism: Acleris sparsana; assembly: GCA_923062465.1. NCBI lineage: Eukaryota > Metazoa > Arthropoda > Insecta > Lepidoptera > Tortricidae > Acleris > Acleris sparsana. The sequence goes on from OV281288.1 coordinate 5,400,607, forward strand.
AATTTAAAAAAATATCTGGCCTTTGATCCAGCCATCTAGTGAGAGTCTCTTGAGGTGATGGTAATTCTGTAGCTTTGCCTACCCCACTCTGACTTATTTATTTCTATATTAAGAGCCTGATGTGTCCCACTGCTGGGCAAAGGCCTCCCCAAACTTTTTCCTGGTTTCCCTATTCTTTGCAGCCTTTGGCCAGTCCTTCAAAAAGGAATCCAAGTCATCCCGCCATCGGTGACGAGGTCTGCCGCGTTTCCGTCTTGCGTTGTTGGGGTTCCACTCTGTGGCCACTTTGAATGTGTTTATGAATGAGCAAAATGAACTTTACTGACTTAAAAAGTAAGATGCATTTTGCTCTTTATTAAATTTGTTAGTTATGCGGTATTACCAACAAAAACCGCTGAACCTACGGATTAAAAACTTGGTAGAAATATATCTTTGGTACCATAGAGGTGTATGTAGACAGCATTTTTCGAAAATCAGCGTCAAAATAGTTTTACACGTAGGTACAAAGTCGCGGGCGTGCGCTAGTGCGCACATAAAATAATTCATTTATTTATTAGGATTTTATTCTTATGTATAAATTTCATAATACTTGAGTAAACGCACGGCTCGTAAATCCCATTTTATCGTATTTTGGGTAGTAAAGTCTGACCAAAGGAAGATGCGATTGAGATTTCTTTCCCGACTGGGTTAAAAATGGGTTATCTTTAACGAATACTTCGTTTGTTTAGGTACTTAAGTATAGTCCCGCCTTTCTAACCTGAATTGACAGCTCAAAACTAAGTACACAATATGTGTTTGAGGTTATATTTTGTACTAAGTTGACAGTTGTTAAAACGGGGCTTTTCAGCCATTAGAAACAGATAACTAATACGGCGAAGCTCGCCAAATTGTTTTGATTGGCTGTCAGAGACATGAACATGACATCATGTCATTGACATGTGGTTTGATTTCTTAACATTTTGTTTTGTACCTTATTAGGTATATGAGTTTTAATAGTACATTACTACAGAGGCCGGGACAAAAGGGGTTGCCGGCCGAAGTTATATAGACGGCCGAGTGAAGCAAGGCCGGATATAGGTCTGAGGCGGGCAACCCCATATTTCCCGCCGAAGTATGTATAGTGCTTTTCTCAAACATAATTCATTAAAATAATTAAAACAAAAATTACAATGTCAAATAGGTACTAGGAGTGCATAAACATTAAAAGTAACCTACAGTGCTCAGTACGCCCGCCCGCCGGCCCGCTGGTGGCGCGCGCGGGGCTCGCCGCATCGTGCTAACCTCCTAATTACCTCTGCGCTCCTGGTAGGTACTTCAAATAAACATGCAAACGCTTTGTTGGATGCACGGCTTAGTAAATTAAAAAAAAACAGCTATTTAGCCTTTTCATAAACACAGCCACCAAGGCCAAATTAAAATTAAAAAAAAAATACTTCCCGGCCTAGGCCTTCAATTTCGTATGAAATTCCTTTACTGTTCTCTCGAGTTGTTCCGTCGGAAACGTGGCACTTTGAAGCCTAAAATAACTAACATAACGCCGACATTACATAGCATGTTTGAGAAAAGATCTTTTTAATAACCAGATATTAATTAAGAAGATTAAGAACAGACTCTTGAATCGCGTAGATGTTAAACAAATCCAAACAAACTTAGCTCTGGGCGATATCGATTCTCACCCCCTAAATCAAGTCAGATTTCTAAGATTTTTGAATATGTTATAGTTTATATTAAAAAGCTAGGTTTGTACGTCACAGTTTTTTTTCTTTCCAATAATATTTTCTTAATGTTAGACCCTAGTTTTTCGTAATATCTGCAACATATTCAAAAATCGTAAAATTGGTTACAACCGGGTTTAAGGTTCAAGGGGAGTGAAACGTTACCGCATTTTGTATGGAATCTTTCAGTACAGCTCTCTTAAAAGGTGTCACAGTAAACGTGAATTCTAAGGGCTGTAATTAGTAAACTATTGTGACCTGACGTCTTCGACACGCCCTAAAAAGGGTATCTACTCAAGACCGGTATATTAAATTATTACACCCTGAGGGCCGTTAAAAACTCATCTTGACCGAGGTACCCGTCAAAGTAAAAGACAAACCATTGAAAACCGAATTTTTGACGCATCATGAAACTGGCATTATAGTCGAGATTCATTTATTATTACGGCCTTAGTATTTTATACAATAAACAGTGAGACGTAATGTAATCACAAAAAACCTAAGAAAAACTTTGAAGTCGTAGACGTAGGAATTCGACCTCGAATAGCGATCGGCTATCAAGAGTTAAGAAAGCTTATTTACGATCCGTGCTTACTGCGAGCTGTAAACTGTCTAGATTCGATGGGCGACAGGGGATGGTGGGGTGGCTACACGTTTGAAAAGAACAACAAATACATTTAAAAATACCAAATTCAAAATATTTGTTCAGTAAATTGGCCACATGTAGGTAGATTCACTCTTTTACACGTTGGTAATAAAGAGTGAATCTACTAGCGCTTTGGACAAGACCATCATTGCGGAGAAATAACGCCGCATAAATCAGCAGGTCATTTTTTCAATCTTAACAAAAATCTAAATAAAATAATTACAAATTAATGTAAGGTCACGAACATAAATTTATATAATATGGTAGGTTTTGTAGTCTTAAATCAAATAGTGAAAAAGTTCTTGGCAAACTGTTTAAAAACAAAGTTTCTGTAGTCTTTCCCTGAGGGTGTCAGAATTTCCGTCCTAACTCCGTTACCGAGGTAACAAAATGGTTGATCGTGCTCATATTCAAATTTAAAAATTATATTTGCCTTAGATAGTCTTGTACCAAAATGGAGACCGCTTCAACTATACTCAAGTTATCATCAAACAAACAACTAAAGCCGCAAATTCTGAACGGCGGTGCGTGCAGCGGGACGTTGTGTTGAGCACGCAAACTCAACGTATTTCGTGGGAACTCTGGCGTGCACGTTGCAGCCAACAATGCACACTAGAACGCTCCGCTGCACGCGCCACTCAATTCGCTCGTTTGATCATAATTATGACATTAAGCGACTATACTTCAAGCGTGGTTTTCAATAAGTCTTTTTAAAATGCAATTTAATTTGGTATCATAACGATTTGATGGATAGTTAATATTTTATTGCGTTTTGCCTTAAACGTAGTCCAAATTCAGTTATAGTATAAGTATGACAATTCAAACGGTTTCAACTCCTTAAACATTTGTGAAAACACGTTTAAGTTTGGTCACACTAAAATAGGATCCCTGTCAGGATTTGAATAGAAACTGCAAGCAGTAACGAAAACTGGCTATTTCGCGTTAGGTCGTTACACTATCATTCAAGACCAAAACGTAATACGTCTATACAAGGTTCATACAAGGGTTATCCTTTCTGTTTTAGGTAGCACGATAAATGTTTGGCGACGAATCGACCATGAAAATGGACGGATCTATTGAAAAACTTAGCTAAGAGTTGTTCCCGAAAAATGCGTGGGTTCCGCTTAATTCGAGATGTCAAAAGCTTTAGATAAAATTGATTGCCAATTTGGAAATATACCAGCATTCGGACGAAAATGTTGAAAAGATGGATTGTCAAGCAGGGGATGAAAGTGATCAATTGAAAATGATCCCTTTAAAGGCTTTAAATAACGCTACCTTGCAGTACTACTACGGTTTAACTTACAATATAAAGGCAAATAAGAAATGTATTCTAGCCCTTTCATTCAGAGGCCAAAAATTACTTTAGGAGCGTTTTAGTCCAAGTGACAACATAATTACCATAGTTGACATCATGTTGTGGTAACCAGGTTTTTTTTTTTATGGCATGGAGAAGGCAAATGAGTACACAGGCCACCTGATGGTAAGTGGAAACTGTGACCCATAGACATTCGCATTCACAAGACTGCAAGTCTAAGACTGCAGTCGCGTTGCCAACCCTGAGGACTAAGATGGAATGCCTCTATGCTAGTCATTACACCGGCTGTCTTATCCCCACACCGGAACACTGCTGTTTGGCGGTAGGTAGGATCCGATCCGGGCGGACCCTGCGCAAGGTCCTAACACCCGCAAAATTATTATTATTAATATTCAAAAATCTTGAAAATTGGACTTGATTTAGGGAGTGAAAAATGTTATCGCCCGCAGCTTTTGTATGGGAAAACTTTGACAGTACGCGATTCAAGCATCGGTTTCACAACCCTCTTAAGATCTTCGAGACTCTTTAAACCTGCCGAAAATCAATAGCTTTGAAGACATTTAAATAGATTTGTGGATTGTTGTGTTAACTGAGGTAAAATTATATATTGTATTTAATCTGTAACTCCATAATTATTGAGGAACCCTAATAATGAAAACGTGCGACGCTAACTGCCTGTAACTCACAGAAATAATGCACTTCATAGAACGGGAATGCCAATGAAAAATAGCGAACATTCTATTATGATTTCGCTTCCATTTTGTTTGTTTTAGATTTAGATTTGTAAGTAAGAAAATAATGCCAATTAAAGAGGATCAGAGGACTTCATTTCTATTTTAATAAAAGTGTCTTGTGTTTCAAACAATGTGTCTTTTCCATTTGTTATTTCAGTTATTGGAGTTCTTATAATTTGGTTTTAATAAAAAATCGCCGCCATGTGAAATTTCGACTTTGGCAAATCATTTATTTTAACACTGGCTCATTGTTTTTTGTTCTGAAATTGGGGTTGATTTGTTTTATTATCGGTTTAGTGGATTTCATTGCTTACGTTATTTGTTTAAAATTGTGAAGTATGCATAATCTATATATATAAAACGCAAAGGTGACTGACTGATTGACTGACTGATCTATCAACGCACAGCCCAAACTACTGGACCGATCGGGCTGAAATTTGGCATGCTGATAGCCACTATGATGTAGGCATCCGCTAAGAAAGGAATTCCCGAAATTCCCACGGGAACGGGAATTAGCAGGAAAATCCTTTTGTATGAAAAATCTAAACCACGTAAGATAGATGATTGAAATTTGGCATGCAGGTACCCTAATAAATCTAAAGCTTACTTGCAACGCGATATTGCAAAATTCCCATGGGAACGGGAGTTATTGGGAAAAAACTTTTGTATGAAAAAATCTAAACCGCGTAAGATAGATGATTGAAATTTGGCATGCAGGTACCCTAATGAACGTAAAGCTTACTTGCAACGCGATAGTGCAAAATTCCCACAGGAACGGGAGTTATTGGGAAAAAACTTTTGTATGTAAAAATCTAAACCGCGTAAGATAGATAATTGAAATTTGGCATGAAGGTACCCTAATAAACGTAAAGCTTACTTGCAACGCGATATTGCAAAAGTTCTACGGGAACGGGAGTTATTGGGAAAAAACTTTTGTATGTAAAAATCTAAACCGCGTAAGATAGATGATTGAAATTTGGCATGCAGGTACCCTAATAAACGTAAAGCTTACTTGCAACGCGATATTGCAAAATTCCCACGGAAACGGGAGTTAATGGGAAAAAACATTTGTATGTAAAAATCTAAACCGCGTAAGATAGATGATTTAAATTTGGCATGAAGGTACCCTAATAAACGTTAAGCTTACTTGCAACGCGATATTGCAAAATTCCTACGGGAACGGGAGTTATTGGGAAAAAACTTTTGTATGTAAAAATCTAAACCGCGTAAGATAGATGATTGAAATTTGGCATGCAGATACCCTAATGAACGTAAAGCTTACTTGCAACGCGATATTGCAAAATTCCCACGGAAACGGGAATTAGCGGGAAAATCCTTTTGTATGAAAAATCTAAACCGCGTAAGATAGATGATTGAAATTTGGCATGCAGGTACCCTAATAAACGTAAAGCTTACTTGCAAAGCGATATTGCAAAATTCCTACGGGAACGGGAGTTATTGGGAAAAAACTTTTGTATGTAAAAATCTAAATCACGTAAGATAGATGTTTTCAATCTAGCATGCATGCATACCTTAGTAAATATAAAGTTTAGTTATGGATGTATTTTGAAAAATTAAGTTAGCGAGAAAAAAATGTTGTATGTTCGAATTTCGGAGACTACAATTTCCATTGAAGGTATGTTTCGCCATGATCATTAATAAGTCGCAGGGTCAAACACTCGCGCTAGCAGGAGTTGATTTAAGACAGCCCTGTTTCTCCCATGGACAGTTATATGTGGCGTGCTCCCGCGTAAGTTCGCCATCCAGTCTGGTCATTCTCGCACCACCCTCCAGAAAGACCAGAAACGTTGTTTATAAGGAAATTTTATAAATAATATGTTTCCTAAATACATTTCCCATATCCCGGTTGCACCAGCCACCCACCAACCGAACCACTCTTCCATGCTACTCTTTTTAGGGTTCCGTATCCAAAGGGTGAAAACGGGACCCTATTACTGAGACTTCGTTGTCTGTCTGTCAGTTGAAATTTTCACAGAATATGTATATCTATTGTCGCTATATCAACCAATACTGAAAATAAGAATAAAATAAAAAATAGGGGGGTCCCCATACAACAAACGAGTTTTTTTTTGTTAATTTTGTACGGAACTCTTCGCGCGCGAGTCCGACTCGCACTTGGCCGGTTTTTAGTTTTCATGTGGTCAAACTTTTACTTTCATACCGACTGACATCCACATTCTCACCTCTGAATTCCAGACGAAACCCTATAGGTACTTTAGGGTTAGCCTCCACTGATCGTATTTTCCTAAATTTATATCAAACCAAATTATCATAAACTAATAATCTAAAAATTAATAACAATTCATTATTCAACTGAGCTTTTTATACTATAACCTCATTTAAAAATAATAAAATTAAGCATTTTTTAACCTTTCTCCCACACACACAAAGATCTCTCTTTTATAACACGCCACGCGGACGAAGTCGCGGGCAAAAGCTAGTAATTCATAAGACGACAAAACAGTCTAATAAAACAGCTAAGAACTCCAAAAATTTTGGTTAACCAGCGTAGCAGACAACCATCACATATACAGGGGTCAAGTAAGGTCAGTTCCTCGTAAATTTGCCTTTGCTACTTAAAAGTATATATTTGACACTGTACTTACCTAAAATTACCTACAATCTACGTAAAGGTCTGGAATTCTTAAAATAATTGGATACATGATTTTCACGAGACAGCGGTTGAAATAGAACTCCTTAAATAACTATGTAGCTAATTTGGTAAAACTCAGTTTTAGATGCCAGCCACAAGAGCTCAGTGGCTAAAAGGTTATCAGAGGCCAACACCTGCCAAGTTCCATGCAAAAGGACACAGTTATATGACGGCTTTAACTCTGTCTCTTTCCCTTTCTAAAACTTGGTTTCAATCAGAAATTGAAGAGGCCTACTCGTTTTTTACTTTTTTTTTAAACGCTTATTGCTTTGGAAATCATGTGAAATCAACGACAATAAGAAACGCTTTTATTATAAGAAACAGTCAACTACAATAAACTACAACTGCAGTAAATAGCAACTACAATATATTTTATAATTAATATGGTAACCCATCATTTCATCGAATTTTATTTCATCGAACGCCAATTTCTGCAGAAACCATGAGGTTTTCAGGATAATATATCTTAAGCAAATCACGTAGGTTAGGTTAGGTTAGGTTAGGTTAGGTTAGGTTAGGTAAGACTTCACTACAAAAAAAACTTAACCGTGGAGAGGCTTTCGATACAATGAAAATTCCGCGTTCGTTGAAATTTCGATTTAACAAATAGGTAGGGGATATTAATATAATATGGTAGGGTAAACCACCCAGTGCTCAGCCAGAAACCTATTTTTGTATGAGTGGGAAGTGTACAAAATATATATTTCACGCTCTTCGCATTTTCATAAGGTCCACTATTTGTTTATAACTGATTATTGGGTGTTTTATCCTAGTATGTCTACACACTTGGTCTAACACAGAAAGATGACTTAGTAGCGAATGATACTAATATTTATTGGAAAAGTGCGAGGAAGTTATTTTCAGACGTCGACTGGCCTGCTCAGGCTTATGATTTATTACAGTTCTGTTACATCCTGTTTCTTAGTTATTCCCTTTATTTCTAGGTTGTTCATGTGACTGTTGATGAAGAGAGACCTATTTATCAGAAGTTCAACAATTATTAAGTATACTGTATATAGTTAGGTATTTTATTAAATTAACTAAACTACTTCAATATATTTAGGTTAGGCTATATTTTGAATGCTACAACCTGTAAAATCCTAGTCAGTGAAAGGGGTAGTAGAGTTATTAGCGATCATATACATATATCTTTTGGCCGGGGACTTGTCAAGTTTTGACAGGTACGGCTACAGTCGTTTAAAAAAAGATTTTATTGGGTTCGCACATTTTTTGGTAACCCCTAATACAAAATCGAGGATTGTGTTGGAACCCAACCAAATGGGTGTGTGTATGTCTATTATCACCTAGGGCTCGAATGGATTGATTTCAAGGCGGCACTAATTTTCATTATAATGGTTACCTCCGGTTTAATGCAGTGGGACTTTACAGTATTTATATTCTGTCTGTAAAATCTGCAGTACAAAATTCGAAAAAATGAACACCATGATTAGCATTTTGTAAAGTTGTCAACTTTCAATTTTACAATATTAAACAAGTATTAAACATTTCAGCATTTTCAAACACGTTCCCAGTTTTTGCGGCAAAGCCAAAATGAAATCCTAGTTCCGAACGTTCAAGGCGATGGCATTCTTCGCATTCCTCTTGAGATTGCAGAATAGGGGCGGAATTGGGTCAGTTGGCCGTGAAACTTTGAGAAAGTTCTCAAATATTCCAGAAATATAATAGCGGCTCGTCAGTATTCAGATTGCTCGTGCGACACTTTAAAAGTTTTGCATTCAACTCTTCAATCCCGAAGTTTTACCATCCGGTAGGTTTACAATGTCTGGAAGGAGCTGAGTAATTCTTTTCGAAAGAATTTGATTAGATTTGTATAGTAGGTAGGTACTTAACTATCAGCCTAATGGAACCCTAAACCACCATAGAACTATGTCACAGTAATAATATAAAACAATTTGTTTGACACTTCTTACTACTTGAATCACAACGTCACTGTAACACAGTACTATGATGTTGTGTTCACGGGTCAGAGTTCCATTGAGCTGTTAGTACCTACATTTCATTCTTAGTAAAATATGTGGTGAAAACATCATTGATGATTCTGTTTTTAGTTATATAGTTTACCTATAATTGAGGATGCAAATCTCTGTGTTTCAGATGCCACTAACCATCAAGCGGCCTGTGACTCATTTACCATCTCTATAACATAAAAAAACCCTTTTTTTCACCAGATCAAGAGATAAACACTCTCCTATTTAACGCATACTTAAATTCATTAACATAAATTACTCACGTCTGTAATCCCAAAGTGGGGTAGGCAAAGCTACAGAATCACCAAGAACTCGAAAAACGTGTTGATAATTGTGTAACTAAGTACATGTTTCACAATAAGGCTTAGATGTTTACCAGTGTATTAGTGACAGATTGCAAGCTTAACAATACTACAAGCCTTTATTCCCTTAGTCGCCTCTTACGACATCCACGGGAACACATGGATCGGCACTATTCTAACCCGGCACCAAACGGGATACTTAATAATGCGGTTTTATTTATTCCGGTATAATAAAGTCTCTCCACAGTTCCTTGTCTACTTTCTGCTTTAAAGGAATTCATTTAATGCTCGTGACATCTAAATTGATCGTTTCCCAAGTTTAATTGAAACTTCACAACTCCTCTGTTTTTCTTTCATCGGTTTTAAATTTCTAATTAATTCTGTCCGCTTTTTCAATATAACGTATCGGATTTTTTAAAGTTATAATTAGGTGGCATGCCTGAAAAAAGTTGGCTTTGTACAGTGTTCAAATGTTGAGCATACTTAGAATTTTGCTATTATAAATGTCATTAGCATTGTCATGGCTGTCACTTTATGTTTAGTCTGCAGTTTGTTATGACACACGCTTAATTGGTGGCCAATAATAGGGCAGCTCACCCTATGTACTACACATCGTACTTCAAAACATTAAATTAATTCTAATTATGATTCTTCGTAAGACATTTAATAAATTGCTCTTTATTATAATATTGCATAATTAACATTTTACTGGAAACCGGAAAAGCCAGCTAACCCTAAAATTAATCATACTCATACCCAAACACGTCACAAGAAAACAACAAAGGTAGGCAATTATAATAAACAGATCGTTGGAAAACGCTCGCAATTTAAATGCTCGTAAATGTAACTACAAATGTCCCTTTTCCTCGTTCGTCGTGGAAATAACGAGAGAAAGAGGTGGGACCTAACGTGGAATCGAACTTTAGTTCCATAACGTAGGTTATTAGGGCGTTTTCACTTAAACATGTACTCCAAATTATCAGAAGAAAAAGGGTTGTCAGATGGCCTGGGCAATTCTAGGCGGTAAAAACCATATTATGTTTGATCTGTGATGGTATTGTTTCTTTTTTTTTTTCTTTCCCCGCGGCGACTTGAACAGCTACTACTGCGGGAATATGGCGTTTCCACAGTGAAGTGATTTTGCCAGTATCAAGTATATATAAGTATAAATCAATATAGTAATAAAACACAATCCAATCTTCTCTAGGAAGATTGGTGGCAACGTTGTACGGTGATATGTAGGACAGAGGCCAAGATAGTTTTAACCTCTTTACCACTGCGAGTCCACTTGAAACGAGAAGTAAGATGCCAGGATACACGAAATAAGTCCAAGTCTTCTATCACCGTGCAACACAAAGGCATTAAAAGTACAAATCACTAACAAAAAAGAACTTTGAACACCTAAATACACAAAAATAAAAACTAAAACAAATTACACATCCGCCATCTTTTGACGTTGCAAATGGCCTCGGTATTGTTTATATCTCGGCCGCAATTACTGTCAAGTAAATATGAGCTATCAAAACCTTGACAAGACGATGACTGGTTAAAGACGATATGGTTTTTCCGCCTAGAATCTCTACCCTATGCATTGAAATAGTTTGTGGGCTTTGTGGCTACGATATGGCTGGATAGAACCTAGGTCGAAAGCGATGACGGCGCGTCCCTGACTATAACGGCTCGGTCCATCCTGTTGAATTTGCTTGTGGTGGCTCGCGGCGCGTACGGTCGAGGCACGCACACATGCAAGCAAGCGATATACCTTTGTTTGGAGACGAACTACTGTTTATACTGTGGCCCAGTTCGATTGGGTTTGACTTTGCTTCCAAGAGAATAACCACAAACTTTGACCCAAATTCCTTAACGGGTCGCCGAGACAATGACTCACGGAAATGATACACCGCATGCATAAACAAGTTTTACTTCCGCCTTCCATTAACTGCCATTTTATGGCGGCCATTTTATAAATTTTACACGGAAAGTCAAGATAACGATGTAGCAAATGAAGTTTGGTGATCATAATAAAGCAATAAAATTTGAAGATTCAAACGAAAATAAAATAATTTATTTTGGACGTACTTTTTGAAACCCAAATATGAATTTTCACTAAATATTTACAAGATAACTCAATTTTAACGTCCAAAAATATGTTTGGCTTTAACTTTACACACATATATTTAAAATATTTTGACGAAACACAGGTAACCCATATTTATTGTTAAAGTTAAGCGATCCCCTGAGTTTGCCCCTAAACTTGCACAATAAAAACTTTGCGACATGTCAGTACGTGTTAGCATAACAAATAGCATATTGTAAACCAAATCGTTTACATTTTTAAACATATTTATTGTCTTGTATACCTACGGGTACATAGGAAAGTATAACGCATGACAAAAAATGCTCAACGCTTCAATTTCCTAATAATTCTTCTCAAAGTTAAGCTGGAGAAACCACTTAAAAGGATAAGATCGCCTTTGTACAAAACTTATTTGTAAATATTGTTTTATGATTTTTTGTTTTATGTAATGGAGTGTTTATATACATATTTGTATGTATATATTTGTTATTTCTCTACACAGCCTCAAATTTGCCTAAAACAACTTATAATAAAAAGAGGTAATACGGTTCGAACTGTCATACGAAAGAATAAAGCAAGTAGACAAGGAACAAACTTGACAATTACAGCTATACGCAATGGGAAACATTTGCCAAATTCCACGAATACATGGACACGAACTGTACCGCTTTGGGAGAAAATTAATGAGTTACAAATACGAGTGATGAGAATTTATGGGGCCCAATAAAAGAGCGCGCATGTTGCGTTGCCTTTGTAATTACGACGTATTTTACCGAAATACGTCTAAATATTGGCACTGGATGAAAGGTTTTGAAATAAAGAACTATTCTAGGGTAAAAAACAGATAAGTAAGACTAAATCTAAAATGTATCTCACTAATTGGGGTGCGCCAGAGTTCACATCATTACGCAACCCCGTTAATCGGAAGTCCATAAAGGGTTTTTATAAAATTTTATATCATTCTAATTTCTAACATGTCCAATAGTTTGATTCGAGCCAATTTCGAGGTAAAAGTAGAATGATTCAATTAAACTATTGTGTATATCTTTGTAACCACCTTTATAATTTTCTTCATTTTGATATTTATTTTTGATACCCAATTGAGTTAATTCGTGTTTTTTCCATTTTTCACCTAAAATCCGCCATTTTGATTTTTTTCACGTCATCTATCCTAGGACACTTAGGGGTGCCGAGATAAATCCAATAATATTTTAGTTTTAGGAATGCGTCCAGTCGTTTAGATGATACTAGATAATAAGGAATATAACATACATAAACTTTCTTGGCTGTCGGGTAGTGAAAAACCCGTAAGTTGTTTAATCCAAAAATAAAATGAAAATAATGGTTAGGTCGTAATAGGCTTATTCGTAAATCGTTATGTACGCATTGTCAAATGTAAAGGAAGCTCACAGCTTGTCACTAGAAAATTTACGGAAAAACCGACTTCAAAAAAAGGAGGAGTTCCTCATTTCGTCGGGATATATTTTTTAATTCTTTTTTTTTCATGTATATTCCCCGTTTATTCGAAGACTACTGGATCAATTTCAAAATTTTTTTCGTTGTTTGAATGTGTATACTTTCTAGTTGGTCCCATTGTCAACATGTTACGATCTGACAATGGGATCTTGGAGAAATCTAGGGAACTCCTCAAATATTATTATGGGCACACCTATAGCGATTTTGGTATTTTTCACTGTTACTTGTGCATTTGCTTTTGAAGAGTACTATATGGTGAAGTGGAACTGATGATGAAGATCACAGATGGCCACCGGAACTCCTTAACTGTAGCTCTCTATTCGAAGGGTTGCGATAAGATATCTCGATTAAGGTAGTTGAGCGACTATGACGAAGCACATTTAATTGTTTAAATATGACCATGACTTTCCCGCCGCGTTGCTTGCGGCGAGCTTGAAATGTTTTAAGTTTCTCATTAATTGAAAAGTGGGACTACATACGAGTAAACAAAATAAAAGTTTTAAAAAAAACCCGCCTAGGTAGGTACTCGTACGTCAGTCCAACTGAAGTCGGCGTTCTACAATATTTTAAACCAAAAGCCGAATACAGTTGGACTGACCTACCCACCATTTTATAGGAAGTTATTTTTTGCATTATTGATGACGGGTTGTTTTTTTTATTTGTATTTAAATCCTTGTTGTATTTTGGTATCAACTTACAGTCGTTAGTAGATATACAACAGTCTGTGTGCGCTATTAAAAATGTCGGTAATAATTTCTGTAACATTTGCTCACCGTCCAACCGGCTTGGATTTGGCGGCTTGTTAAGTATAGTTTGCTGCGCGCTTTTATATCAGTTTTTTCCTTACTTCATTTAATAACATAACATTAAGTAAATACGTTTATAACTTTTTGGCAACTTCAAATTCGATAAAGAGATGCTAAGAATTTTAATCTTGAAACCTTTTGCTAAGAAAGTATCTTCAGCAACCACTAAAGTTATGTTAAATTAAAATGTTGTTTGTGAATTTAATTGGCAATTTATTTAACGCACTTTATTTTAATATTATGTGTTAGCATAAATATTGCTGTAGTCTTTGAAATGCAAAACAGTAATCACACGCCAAATTATTATTTAACGTGATAATATCTTCGTAATTTATTCCATTTTAATGCAAACTAGAAAACAATTTCTAACTTTGATTTGAAAATTATTGTGGCATGAAATTGTATAGTTTTTCGGCGACACATCTAACGAATTAACTCGTTTTAAGTTTTCAAGACATTAAAATTAGTAACGTACCGCCAAGGGTGCAAGTACAAGGGTGGGAACAAGACAACGATAAACATATTTATAATAGAGAAGTCATACTTAAATATATAGAACATCAAAGACTCAGGAACAAGTTCCCGCGCTCATCACACAAATAACCCTTACCGGGATTTGCACGCCGGACCTTTTGCTTCGTAGCAGAAGCACTACCAACGAACCATATCTAATAATTACCGGATAAGAAGAAGAATAAGAAGTAGAAGAAATACATTTATTCACCAACCATAAGACACACATATAAAAGAAAACAGTGAAGGTAACAGAGATAGCACGCAGTGTGTTCTCGCCGCGGTGAAACGGACACTGGCTCAGAAAAAGGCTGAGGTGTCAGACACCTGATAGATTTTCAGCCAGTACCGGTAGTGACTCACGGAGCGCTGTACATACATACTATACTATACGTGTAAACTACTGACATAATACTTATAGCGGAAAACTAAACGGGAAAATAATAATAAAATGCGTACATAAATACCGATATACGGGTGCCCCTTGAAATCTCGACAAACTTTTCATCGAATTTCATATCATCGAAAACGATTCATAGAATATTTAGTATAAATATTATCTCTTGTAGTATTATGGCTTCATCGATTATTCATTATAAATTAAAACAATTATTAGAACAACGGTACAAAGATTTTTAAATGCTTAAAAATACATTTCATCAACTATTCAAGAGACACAACAACTCAATATCGCTGTTATGCGACAGAGTACAAATAGGTGCAACGACGAGCGAAGCGAGGAGGAGTGTGTTAGGTGAACTACGACCTAAAAGAGCGAGCGAAGCGAGCGTGCCGCGGCAGCGGCCGGCGGGCGTTAGCACCGATTTGTTTTATTCCAAAATATGTCACACACACACAATGCCAGAAATCTAGGTTCAAAAAGGAGAGTTGTTAACAGGACAAATAAATAATAATTACCTCAAAATTATCTGTGCAAAATAAATACTGAAAGAAATGATTTAAAAACATGTAAAATTTACAATATAAAACAAAATACTGGATAATAAAGTATGAAATAAAAATCTGTCACATAACGTATCTAGTTAATAATATTCATAAACATTAAAAATCTGTGTTTTAAAAATACATCATTTAATTGTTCGATGTTAATCAAATGAAAATAACCGAAACGTTGACTTTGAACTGAAATTCGATTAAACGTTTGTCGATATTTCAAGGGTAAACCACCGATATACAGCTTTGATAAAACTAAAAATGAATTAAAGGATATTTTTTAAAGCAACAGGTAACTAACTAACTGTTTTACTTTACTTTTGCTTAAGAAGATTCCAATTCGATCAGGTCACGTGAACAAATAATTGGCATTTGATCTACAAAAGTAAATAATTGTCTAGACGAGAAGACACAGCAAATACACTCTAAATGGAGCGATGTAAACATTTAATTTCAGTACACGCCGAAAGATCACCAGTGATATTTTTTAAGGTTCCGTACCCAAAGGGTAAAAACAGGACCTTATTACTAAGACTTCGCTGTCCGTCCGTCTATCTGTTAACGGGCTGAATCTCATGATAGCTAGGCAGTTGAAATTTTCACAAATGAAAGAAGAATACTAAAAACGGAATAATATAAATATTTAAGGGGGGCTCCCATACAACAAACGTGCTAATCTGGTATAGATAATGGTACGGAACCCTTCGTGCGCGAGTCCAACTCGCATTTGGCTGGTTGTTCACTGTTATTTATTATGAATTCATGCAGTACCTCAATGTTATTACAAACGTTTTCCTTCTATCAAGTAAGTTAAAGAAACGTCAAATTTAAGCAAAAGGGTTTTTTTTTTTTTAACAGCTTCAATAAAAGCAGATGATCATGAAACAAACAGTTTAGAAAAATATTTAAGAATAGCTATAAAAATAAACAAGATATAAGCCAACGAAGATTTGTCCCTATCTCTTTATGGCAAAACAGAATTTAACAATGAGTTTATAATGGCCGACATGTCGTCACAGTGCATATAAAATATCGGCTCTCTCTGTCTGATCGCTGTATATATAATTAGAAGTTTAAAACGCTTTGTTGTATCATCCATATTTCTTGGCCGATTTTAATAGTTATTTCACTTTTGGTGATCTCTCTGTTTTTCACTGTTATTTGGTGTTAATTGGCATTTGAATTGGCTACAAGAGGATTGAGCCAAGTATTTAATCCCCGAAACCAATTCAACATTACTCCTTTCCTGTTCCTTTCTTTCTATCACCACATAACTAACTTTATTAATGTTTCGAAGTATCCCACCTGGGTGCGTTGATGGAAGCGCGATGCCAACTCAACGTTCGCGGGGCGCAGAATTTAATCCTGCGTTGGCATCGTGCCACGCGGATGTAGAGCCGTCTGCATGCCAACCCTTTTTAGAACTTTTCTGTATGGTCTAATTCACCATAGTCATCATAATAAAAGGCAACATTACATTTTAATGCGCGCCTCTGTTTACTATATTAAGTTACTAAGTACTCAAGTTCTCTAAAGTCTCATGAGAGTCACGAGAAATATATTCACTTCCCTTAACCAGTGAAACTTTGTTAATTATTTCTTGACGTGAGTTAGTTAAACCGCGGGGAACTGCTGTAGCTCGAGCACGAACATTTTAATAATACGTCACGTTTTCGAATCAAATTTACTATTCGAAAACATGTAAAAAGACTCTAATTTCCATTATATCATATTACTACTTTATATTACTTTTCAGCTCTTATGAAACTACCTACCTATAGCTTTATCAGTATATATCGAGAAATTTAAATGTGTTGGTATTAAACGTGTCATTGGTCGTGTCACTAAACATTCAAATTCCTTCATGGTACAGCTTCATACACGCAGTTGCCGAAAGCCAAAGTATTTAAGCTAATAACAATGTCGTCTACTTACAAACATACCAAACAAATCGGCAATACAAATACCATTAGCAAAATCTTTCGAAGGGGACCACCCAACCGTCGAAAGCAATTGACGGTGCTCGCTATGCCGTTGTACCCGATACCGGCAGTTATGTATTTCCGATACTGGACCGGAACGGACCGGCGATGTGTCAAATCGCTTGTGTCGAGTTTTATTACGTGTTCGTGGTGCACATTTTTTTTGCGCGTAACCATGGTAATAACAATGCTATTATAATTATTATAGAACTGTTATTACCATAGCCACGTTAACGATATCAATATTGGGGTTTTATAGTACGCGAGTAGAAAATATATAATTAAACGCCTTAAGAAATGAAGATTTAGTTACCGTTTCATTATGGCACCATGAATGAAAATGCACGTGTTATTAAGGGCCACTTGTACAAAAAAAAACACTGGGATAAGTCACTAACTTGAGTTAAAATGACAGTTTTCGTATGAATCTGACGTTTACTAACTCGACTTAGTGTTTTAACCCAGTGTTAACTTTTTGTTGTTTACTTCCCTACATTGAATCCGTTTATCATTCCCCTCTATTGAAGAAAAGAAGGGAATAAAATTGACTGAAAACAAGTTTAACAAAAAGCAAGCCTTAAAAAACCAAACTGTTGGATAATTTCGTCAATCTAATGTAACTAACATTAGATTGACAAAATTATCCAGCAGTCTGGTTTTTTAAGGCTTGCTTCATGTTTTCATGTCATCATGTTTTCTTCAGTCATTTTTTTTAAAGACTTTAGTAATCAATCGACTGTTCTTGCTGTGTCCTTGTATCTGATACAGGCGGTTATGTATATCCGATACTGAACTGGAACGGACCGGCGATGTGTCAAATCGCTTGTTTCGAGTTTTATTACGTGTTTGTGCTGCTATTGTTTTATCACTTGGCGGAAGGATGTACAGATTAACATACAGACAAACATGATCATTTTAACACGCTTGTATAAGTTTGAACTGAACCGTGTCATAAAACTTTAAAGTATAAATCCATACAATTTTACGGTTTTCTACTGTATAAGATAAAAAGAGGAGTGTTATAAAAAGGAATTTATCTGTAACGTGTATGTATGTCTGTGGCATTGTATCTCCCAAACAGATGAACGTATTTGGCCGAGGTTTTTTTTAAGAAAGCCGTTTTAATCGGAACTAGTGTTTCGTGTAATCTCTAGCATTTTACTGTTAATCAAAAGTTTGTTAAAATCTATAATTATAAGAAAAAAAAAACAGTTTATTAACATAATCCATTTCTCTAAGGTTGTTTAATTTTCTCATTCTGAATCATTTATTTTCTATCAATTGCAGCTCCTTTGAAGCCTGATTCAGTTAGGTAATAGAGTTTGCCAAGACGTTTTTATACAAGCCCAGTCGAGCGTAAGTCGGGAAACCACGCATTATACGCCCGTTAGTTCCCAATATGGCGAGAGATTCGCTTAACCTCAAAAGCCTTGGTAAATATTGAAAAATGATTTGTTGAGTTTCCACAAATAGACTCGGGTTTAGGGTTAGTGATATTAATCGAGCACTACCAGAAAACTATACTTTTGGTAAATATATTTGAAACCAGAAATACCCTTGTAATATACTAAATTGCAGATCATTAACTTATATAATTATACAAAATAACAAAACAAAAAATATTATAAAAATAATAATAAAGTAAGTATAATAATTATAAAAGAACATTTATTACCATGGCAACGCTCATTATAGAACTGCTTTCACGCTTCGGTGGTATTGTGATACCGTTAACGATACATTATTAACGGTTTATATAGGGTGAGCTAGAAGTTTTTGCACTTTTATTCGCTCTTACTATTTTTTTGCCCCCTTCCAATAGTAAGCGAGTAGAAAAACAATATTATAATGCCATAGTAAGAGATAAAGACAAAGGCACCGTTTCATTAAGGCATTAAGAACGCAACTGTAGCTGTTATTAGAGTTGTTTACTTTCTGTGCACTTGATTTTGTTAAATTAAACCTGTTTATCACTATTCCCTTCTATTCCTTGAAAATAAAATAGTATTCGAAGGACGAGTTTATGATCCGTAGGCAACTCAATTATTGCATAAAAGTCGTAACCAATTATAAAATTATAACTTTGATTTGTTTAACGAATTTTAAGAATAAAATTGACTTGAATTGGAACTACGGTTCAAACAACTTTCCCAATGTCAGCTCAAGTCTTGAACAATACCCATAAAAATATCTTTAATAATGGGTTGAACACGGGAGACAGTTGACACAAAAAATAATAATTCAATTTAGTCCGTCGGCCAGATTATCACAAAATATTGGGCACGTATTTAATGCTTTTTCAAATCAATCAAAATTGACAAATATAACGCGCATCAACGTTCGGGAGTGGGGGTCGTGACGTCACAACGTGGTATAAAGTGTGCCTCGGCATGACGTCGCGCGAACGGCGAAACTTCAACGCACTTTATCTTCGTCATTTTGTGTTTAATTGACAAAATAAAAAATATGTGTTCAATATTTTTTGATAATGTTAAAGACGGACTAATTAGATTTTTTTAGGACACTAGCCTTTTATAATATCTGTGTGGATCCATATTCAAATCCATTCACATTCATGGCCTAAAGTTAGTAGCTAGAAAAAGATAAAAAAAGATAAAAGATGGGTATTCAGTAAAGAGGCCGCACGGGCACTTTTACACGTCAAAAATCTACCAGCGCTTCGCAAGAGACCAATGCTGAGAAGAAACGCCGCAAACTCAACAGTCAGACGTTTTTTTTAATTACTACTTATGATATTATACAATTATAAAGCTTAACCTAGCATTACATAAATCAATGAATCTAACATAAAATAAACAAATAAATATAATTCAAGCGTAGCTCAGAATTTTCATTGGGAGTAATAAGAAGCAGTAATAAAAAAATAATAAAAAATATACTTACCTATGACAGTGCAAGACAACCACATACAAAGTTTCGATACATTCTCCTACAGAAACCGTGTACCCTAGACAATATACAATATTTACATATATTTTTCATGAATTTATTATCAATTTATTTAGGTGTTTAGCTTAGTAGGCCAAGCATGTTTATCTGTTAGATAGTCCTCGACCCTAGAGTACTTTAGACATCAGCGACTTTTTCAAGTAAGTTTTAAGTAACTTTAAAACTGCGTCAGGTAATTTATCATTTATCATTACAATTCTTAACAAGAGTGTCTTGATTTTTGATGACATAAATAATATTCTCATAAATAAATTGTGACGCTACTGTCAAGATACTAATTTCTTAAAACAGTAATCTTAAGGAATCACGGGAGTTAGGGTTATACATATATAGAACGAATGGCTCTTTTGTAACTCGATATATTCGAGTTACAAAAAGAGCCATTCGTCTGTATGTCAACAGCTTTTCCCCAAACCAGACCGTGCCACATAACACTATGAAAATAACTATAATAAACTAAGCGAGCAAAGTTATTAATATAGGTGAATTTTTTTGGCTATTGTTGGATAAAGCCATTTTATTTATAGCCGAAATATTTCCAACATTGTAAACAAGCGCCATGGAAAGCGAAACTATTTGCTTTAGTAGCCCTGCCTAGACGGAAAGTCATTTATCTTTCTGGGAGAAATGAGTAGCTACCTATAAGTTACCGAGCTTCGGTCTCTAAACGTGAAATACGATATTTCTGTTTAGTCTGCGTTGATTGGCTTGATAGAAGACGCCGTTGGAAACTCAAATTATATTTATTTCAAAATATAAAACTGGTTAATTGCAAATGGCACTCACGCACCAAGGGCTCTGAGATACCTTTATTAATTTTTCTGTAATTCTTACTATAACGTAATAAAATAATAATAAATACATTTTACATAGCAGAGCCTTAAGTCGAAAGTCTTCGACCAGTGTGTGTTGCCAGTGATGACTTATGGATCAGAGACTTGGCCGCTGAATGTGGGCCTCATAAATAAGCTCAGGGTCACTCAGCGTGCAATGGAAAGAGCTATGCTCGGAGTTTCTTTGCGCGATATGATCCGTAATACGGTAATTCGCCAGAGAACCAAGGTCACCGACATAGCTCAGAGAGTTAGCATGCTGAAGTGGCAATGGGCAGGCCACATAGCTCGGAGAACTGATAACCGTTGGGGAAGAAAAGTTCTCGAGTGGAGGCCCCGCACCGGTGGACGGAGTGTTGGACGGCCTCCCACCCGGTGGTCTGACGACCTGGTTAGGATCGCGGGGAGCCGCTGGATGCAAGCGGCTCAAGACCGTGACTTGTGGCGCTCTTTGGGGGAGGCCTTTGTCCAGCAGTGGACGCCCCCGGGCTGATGATGATGATGATGATGAAATACATTTTAAGGAAAATCTCACACTAACTGCGTCTCTAGTATAGGCGGTAAAATTCAAATCGTATTTGTCCGGTTATGGTATTTGATTTTAACTCGGCCGCCATTACTGTGAAGGTAATAAGAGCTATCAAAACGTTGACAATACGATAACGGGTCAAAGACGATATTGTTTTTACCGTGTTGATTATAGATAAAGATAAAGATAAAGATAAAGATACATTTATTTGCAACAATACAAAACCACATTACATAGGTACAAAAAGATCAAGACAGAGAAATTGTTGCGAAACGGTCCCAACTCAGCATTCGCTAGCCGTGAAGCCAGGTAATCCGCTGGAACCGCTAGGTGAAGAGACGGAAAGTGAGACACTTAACACAAAACAACGTTAAGGGAAAAACATCAAGGATCAAATACAATTTTTTGTTCAAGATTATCTCTAACGTCTCGAACGACTATAAAATTAATAGGCTGTTAAAGTTGGCAACACCAAGGAAACAAAAAAAAAAGTCGAGGGGAATGAAAACAAAGCAAGCATATAGGTTACGTAACAATAACAAAAATGGTAGACTTTCAATTCAAGAAATATAATTAATGTTTATAGGCACAGTCACATACTAAGCTCTAGGTTTGTACTATGGATACTAGGCAACGACATAAATACGAAAGAAAGTGACCTAACACGAAATCGCAACTCTTTGGTAATGAGCAAAATAAGTTTTGGAGTGGTCAAATAATCGCATTATTTTATTCGTCATTATTAAAATAATTAACTTACTTGGAATCTTTTTAGCTGATTTTATGTACCTAATGGTTATTACGCTACAAATCCTGTTATACTCGTTCATCGAGGAGTTATATTGCAGTTTAACCCACCTTTTGTCACTAGACCAGCCTCAGATCATAGACTACCGCAGTCGCTATAAATAAATCGGCGCCAAGTGGTTGTTGAGCTGTTAAGTCAGTTTCTAATTGTCATTTCACGTCACTTTTTTCATCATTTTGTTTCGACAAAAAAGTAGGTGAAAAACGGAGGCCATTTGCAACGTCAAAAGATGGCGGATGTGTAATTTGTTTTAGTTTTCATTTTTGTATATTTAGGTGTTCAAAGTTCTTTTCTGTTAGTGATTTGTACTTTTAATGCTTTTGTGCTGCACAGTGGTAGAAGACTTGGACTTATTTCGTGTAAGTATCTGGCATCTTCCTTCTCGTTTCAAGTGAACTCGCAGCGGTACAGAGGTTAAAACTATCTTGGCCCCTGTCCTACATATCACCGTACAACGTTGCCACCAATCTTCCTAGAGAAGATTGGATTGTGTTTTATTGCTATATTGATTTATACTTATATATACTTGACACTGGCGAAATTACTTCATTGTGGAAACGCCATATTCCCGCGGTAGTAGCTGCTCAAATCGCCGCGGGGCAAAGAAAAAAAAAAGGTGAAAAACAGAACTGGTATTTGTATAATACTTTAATTAGGCCGCATTTCTGATGCTGTAAAGAAACGATCACCTCAAAACCAGACCTTGGAGATGACCATACGAAACCATTATTGGAAAAAAATGCAGCGTTTTGTATATGACCTAATATTTTCAATACTAGGTCCTTACTTTGTTATTACAGCTTAATAGTACCTATAGGGTATGCGTAAGTGTATGGTAGTATTTAGTAGTCTGTGGTCACTACCAACTAGACTGACGCGTCGTCTAACGTCATTGTAATGATGTCATACATAAGACGTCAAGCTTTCAAATCACACATCAATTTGGATACCCTTAATTCATGTACAGTCGGCCTTATTATGTAGCTGTATACTTCAATACCTTGTCGCTTTAACGCGTTTGATAGATTAGTGAAGCAATTCAAACAAAGACTTTAAAGTGGTAAAACACTAAAGCTTCTTATAGGGCCGGCCTTTATAGTGTTAAAGAAAGCTGCATTCACTAGTATGGTAGTTTAGTATGAAGCTCGACTTTTTTTCCTCTTAATGTTCATGCAGATTCGTTAACTTTGACAATATTATTTAAAATAGGAACGCAAGATTGATAATCGAAATTATTTTCGCTATTATTTTATTATAGCTGATAAATGATAAAATAACACAATCAGTAGCAAAAATAACGGGTCAGTGTACGTTTTTCATACAGGCTATTTCGAAGCCTTGGTTCCTCGCCAGGGAATGCTTTTAGTGAAATCTGATGATGAATACTTTAAGCATCGATACAGGACTTCCAGAGTGCCTAGGATACCCAACTGAATAAATCTGCGGTTAACGCCGGAATTGAGCATGTTCAGAAAAACATCTAAAATGGCAATAAAATGTAAGGAAATCCATGTGCTGACCCAAACTCTCCCGCTGTGGTGTTAACTGATGGTGCGATCGGTTAGGTATCTTAAGAACTTTTGACCTCCTCTATTGAAGCTCGCAGTATCCACCATTAAACCTCACTCAAAACAACCCCAGGCGAGGAACGAAGGCATTGAAATAGTCTCGTTTGTATGAAAAACGCACTCTGACCCGGTATTTTTGCTCCTGAGTGTAGTACTGTAACTAAAAACAAAGTATTAGGTGACACGCTCTGTCATCTGATTCTGTCAGTATTATTTTGTTGCCCAGACCAAGAGTAAAGGACAGCCGAATGCTGTTTTTTTATGGCATAGAGAAGGCAAACGAGCACACAGGCCACATGATGTTAAGTAGAAACTGTGACCAATAGACATTCGCATTCACAAGACTGCAAGCCTAAGACTGCAAATGCGTTGCCAACCCTGAGGACTAAGATGGAATGCCTCTATGCTAGTCATTACACCGGCCGTCTTATCGGTAGGTTAATGGATATGATGATGGTAGCGATCCGGGCGGACCCTGCACAACGTCCTACCACCCGCAAATACTACTTTGGTTATTTAATTAAGTATTTTTAATTGGAATTTAAAACATAACGCGTTCTAACTCAGTCGCCATTACAGTCCAGTAGCCATAGCTGATATTTATTTATAGCTGATATGTTATCAACTATCCTAACGTTGATATGTGAAAAGCGATATTGTTTTACCGCATAGAACAGAGGCTGTATATATCATTCCAAGGATGTTGCCATGTTTACATAGCATTTAAGTCCCCTAACTTGACACCGTGGCTGGATGGTCACACGAGTCGCAAACAACTCCAAGTATTCTGATTTACGAGTAGTTGTAGTTCGATATGATAAACGCGTGGGGGCGGTGAGTAATGGCCCGATATATCTGACCCTTCCTTGGGATGTCCTTCTTTTTATTGAAGGCCGAACTAACGTGAGTTCTTATAGAGCTAAAGGGCACCGTTGATAACCCTACCTGATGGAGTACAACTGACACAGTCATTAAGAAGTGAATACAAAAAAGTTGCTTGTAAAAAGCGAAAAATACGTTAAGACCAGAATTCAAGCCAAATAATGACCCAAAAGACGTCCTCCGTTTAGTTAAAGTCTTGTTCCTAATCGTTTTCTTAACTATCGGCAAGCCTATCTTACTTGGATATCGAAATCATAATGTTTTGATTATACATAATAATCAAGGGTCGTGCTTTTCATGCCGATGACGTCAAGATGACGAAATTTTACACACAGGATGCTTTGCTTTAATTTGGCTGGTGTTTAGTTATGTAATAACTGGTACAAATAAAAAATGTAAATATAATTTAAATTCAGTTTAATCGCAATCAAAATACGGATCACGGCAGCATCATTTTTTATTTCACCACTCGTTACTAAATATGGCAAATTGAGACAATTTTCTTTTAAAAATGTCAATGCCATAATTGTATTGATGACTTTTTTATTATATTAATATTTATTAAAATATAAAAAGGTTTTTTTAAATGATAATATAACTTGATGAGTTTTGCCACAGTGCTTCACAATCAAATAATTTAATTTACGTTTTAGGTAGGTATGAAGTGGGTATTTATTATTCTACGCGTCAATAGATTTCTTAACTCATTTGTACATGATTAAATGACTGACGAATAATGGTTAATAATTACAATAAAACCATTTGAAATCATAATGTATGTAACATGACTTCATTTTTGCGTCAACGGCATGAAAAGTACGGGCCCTGTACATAATTATTATGACAGCTCTGGGCCTCTATTCCTTTTTTTTTTCTTTGCCCCGCGGCGACTTGAACAGCTACTACCACGGGAATAATGGCGTTTCCAGTGAAGTGATTTCGCCAGTGTCAAGTATATATAAGTATAAATCAATATAGCAATAAAACACAATCCAATCTTCTCTAGGAAGATTGGTGGCAACGTTGTACGGTGATATGTAGGACAGATGCCAAGATAGTTTTAACCTATGTACCACTGCGAGTCCACTTGAAACGAGAAGTAAGATGCCAGGATACACGAAATAAGTCCAAGTCTTCCATCACTGTGCACTACAAAGGCATTAAAAGTACAAATCACTAACAAAAAAGAACTTTGAACACCTAAATACACAAAAATAAAAAATAAAACAAATTACACATCCGCCATCTTTTGACGTTGCAAATGGCCTCCGGGCCTCTATTCTAATAGACAAAACGATTATTGACATTGACATATGATCGTGTTGTTTTTAACTCGGCCTTCATACTACTTAGCATTACATTATAAGGGCCCTTACCCACGGCAACATCCCGTTTTTTGGCAGGTACCAGTGCTGCAAACTCTCCTGATTTAGCAGGAGATAACATGATTTTTAGCATTGTCTCCTGGTCCACTGTTTTTTTCAAGATACCAGTAAAATCTCCTGATTTTTGCGATTCGCAAGAGCTAATGCAGCTATATCCTTAAAATATTAACATTACTGACTGTTATTCCTCTTTGTATAGTTGTGTTATATTGGTAACGATTATTTTTACGTCACTTATTTATTCAATTACAGTGAAATTAGAGTTGAACGTAACGTTTTACTTTGGAGTGATTGTCTGTTTTGGACAGTAAAGTGCTTTCTACTACTAATATACATAATAAATGCATTGAGTGCTTGCTGTTTCCTTTAAATTACACCTACAGATATAAAAAAAACAGAATTCCTTTTTTTATTACTGTCTCCTGGTTTTTATGGCAACAATCTTTTTTTTTTGTCAGCAGTTTGCAGCACTAGCAGGTACAGTTTTTGCAGGACCCAGTTTAGTATCGTACGTGTTTTAATACTAGCAGTCACACGAGTATCCTGTTACAGTATCCGGTAAACAGGATGCTGGTGTGACTGCTAGTATTAATACATTACAAAACGAAATCCTGCAAAAGACTGTACCTGCAAAAAACAGGATGTTGCCGTGGTAAGGTAGACAATAATAGAGGCTTTAACTGTTAGCCCTTAAAGTAAATATTTCTTAGTACGATTATATTCAGTTATATTCTATAGCAACGCCAATATGATTTTGAAATCAAAAGAACTCCTAAACCCAAGTACAATGAACTACACTCAGTCTGACTGAAGTCAACACAGGTGATACTATAATATTTGAGACTACTATATACAACTAAGTGCCAATTCCGCTTCAAAAGTCTTTACGCATGAGTACCATAGGTTGGGAACATGACCTTTCAATAGATTGAGTAAACCTCATTCGTCCTGGGTCTATTTCACTAGCGCGCAGCTAATAGATTGCAGTTTATCAAGGCCTAGGTCATTTAACGCTGAAGCCATCAGGGAATTCTATGTTCTCTATGTCCTTTGGAAATTCATGTTTGCTAGAGTTATTTTGAGAGAGTACAAAGTATTCAAGCTCCGTTGACAAGGGAGTTTAAATTACTTTTTATATTGGTTTGGAGAAGGTAAACGAGCACACAGGCCACCAGCCCCCTAATTCACTATCTTGAGAATGATACGTGACAGGTGACAATTTGCTATACATCGCTAAGTTAACACGCTGGTACATCACTGGGTTTCATATAGGCTGTGCCATGTGCACTGAAATGTCACCTGTCATTGCCAGGATGGTGAAAGGGATAAAATCTTTTGGCATAAAATCTTTTCGCATAACAACCTTGTAAGCTGAAATTGCTGAATTTAATAATCGTCTATTGTCTAGATTAGGTTACGCTACGTTAGCTTATTTTTTTATAAAAATAAAAATAAATAATACCCTTTCTATTTTAAAAACCGTGTTAGTTGAAACGATTTTATGCCATAAATACGTTATGCAAAAAAAACATTATGGACACCGATATAGACCCAGTAATTTCACTGGTTGTCTTACCCCCGAACCGGAACACAACAATGCGAAAGCTGCTACTTCGCTGTAGGTTAAATGAAAATATGGTGGTAGCCATCCAGACGGACGCTGCACAAGGTCCTACCACCACTAAATTGATATTTATTATTGAATGGCTTCTGCCCGCGACTTCGTCGGCGTAGATAGAAAATCATTATTCACTCGGGAACTTTTAGTTTTTCCGGGATGAATGTAGCCTGGTTAATCCAGGGTTTAAGCTATCTCCATTCCGAATTTCATCCAAATCTGTCCATCCTTTGCAGCGTGTAACAAACATCCATACATCCATAGATACAAACGCGTTTTTAATATTAGTAAGGATATTCATTTTATTCTAAGTATACTTTATGCTTATGGTGAAACAGAGTTTACTTAAATTGCGTAATAAATTATTCCAATAATGTAATTGAGAAACAAACGACAGATTTAGGACTTGCTCATTAATTTGCTTTTGTTGTTCAAATTAATCGTTGTTCATATTTTGGTTTTCTGGTAAGATAATTTTTCATGCCCCATAATTCATAAACGCCAAGCGAAAAATAAATAACTGTGAAAATTAATTACGTTATCACAACAGAACTTCGCAAATTAAATATTTTCGCTGAAGTTTTGCGACAATTAATTATAAAAATAAATCTCATTCCAATTTTATTTTATGGAGTGAAATGATTTAGGAGTGTTATAAATAAAAAGGACCAAGTGCGAGTTGAACTCGAGTGCAGAGGGCTCCGTACAAAAGTAAAATAAATATTTTTTATAGAATTCTTATAGGTTTTCCTGTAATCTATAAGCAATGAACTATATTTTGTTTTTTTTTCATAATTTTAGGCTCAGTAGTTGCGGAGATAAGGGGGAATGGTCAATTTTCGTCTTCTTTCATGAATAAAATCGAAATTATTTATTCTACAATAATATCAAAAATATATTTGAGATCCTCATAAAGAGTCATTTTATTAGATATATGACACAGTACCTAAGGTTTGCAAAACTTAAAAAAAATATATCCAAGTAGGTTTTGTAGTTTGCACATCTGTGTTTGGGTCATCAATTTACATAATATGTGTACCAAATTTCAACTCAATCGGTTTAGAAATCTCGGAGAAAATTGGCTGTGACAGACGGACAGACCGACAAACGCACGAGTGATCCTAAAAAGTTTCCGTTTTTTCAATTGGGTGAGTATAGTTTTTTTGAATTGGTTTATTTTATATTACTTATATTTCGATAGGAATTATTATATAGACCGGAGAATAAAAACCCTTTTATTTTTATCTTCTATAGTTTTTCCAAAATCATTATTTAAAACACTGAGGTGATAGTCGCTGAAGAGAGAAGTAGAAAAGCCAGAGTCCAGGTGTAAGTAACAATCGTCATTAAAATACAGTCGAAACAAACTTGCAAACGAAATCAAAACGATCAATACAGGTTGTAAGTGTAACGGATTGTTTGACAAACGAGAACTGTCTACGATTACTTTTTCTTATTTCTTTTTTTTTTTCATTGGAGACCAAGGCGTTAGAGGGAAACACGCATAGAAAGTTATGAACTGTCACCTCAGTGTTTTAAAAAATAATTTCGGAAAAACTATAGAAATTAGAATAAAAGGTTTATTTATTCTCAAATCTATATAATAATTCCTATCGAAATAAAATATAAAATACACCACTTCAAATAATTATACTCACCCAATTTTGTACGGAACCCTAAAATTAAACTATTTCTAATCATAGAGATGCTAGCGGAATGTTAAATTACCTAGAAGAAGCAATCTAAGAAACTACTGTAAATCATTGAGTCGACGACATAATATTATTGTCTGTGTGGATTATGAATTTCAAGAAGATCAATTTACGGTATCGTTTACACAGATGGTTCGCTTTGTACAGAGCGATAGCTCTTAGAAGGTGTTTCGGGTTTGTACCTGTCTCTCGCTCACTCTCATACGCTCTTATTAAGAGCGAGTGAGAGAGAAGTACAAACCCGAAGCACCTTTTAAGTGCTCACAGACTGTAAGTAGCTGCACATTTTAGTGTCACTTTAACGTCACCTTTGAACTACTGCTCTAATCTGTAAAAGACGTTAAAGCGGCAAGGTACTAAAGTGTGCAGCCACTATTATAAGGCCGATAGTATACCAGGGGCTCGATTCTACTTGATAAAACCAGATTGTTTTTGACATGTTATCGTATGGTTTTAACTTGGCCGCAATACTGTCTCTCTTTCTACTAGGATCCATTGATAGGATCCATTATTGGAGTCAAGTGCATTTTTTGTACATACGAATCCATTAATGGCGTTTAGTCGGCTTTAATGTACACTTAAATCCATTTGGAGCCGTTCCATCAATTGTTTTTGTTGCACTCTTAATTATATTTCGATCCATCAATGGATATAAGTACACTAATATGTATATGACTTATCCAAAAATGGATTCTATTAAACTTTTAATACACTTGGATCCATCAATTGATGGATAGTCGTGGACATTGTACTATACTAAAATCCATTGATGGATCCCGGTATATAAAAATTCAAAAATGGATTCTATTAAACTTTTAATACACTTGGATCCATCAATTGATAGTTGTGGACATTGTACTATACTTAAATCCATTGATGGATCCCGGTATATAAAAATCTCAATTGAATCCATGGATCTTTGTAGACTTCCTAGTATAATTAAATCCATTGATGGATCCCAGCGTCTTAAGTCTAAACGTAACCAAATGGATTTAAGTGTACGTTAAAGCCCACTCGACTTTTTAATGGATTTGAAAATACAAAAAGTCCACTTGACCCAATGGAGTCCATTGCAGGATGTTAGATATGGAACTGCTGCCAGCATGCCAGTTTGTGATGTCTCGAGCTTGTATACGTCTGGCAATTGATACGGAAATGATTAAGCAATATAGTTCGACAATTGTGTGGGTGATATAACGTAATATCAACTTAAAACAGAAGTATATATGTATGCCAATTCTTTATCCGATCCTGCTAATATTATAAATGCGATAGGTTGTGTGTGTATTAGTTTGTTACTCCTTCACGCTGCAACGGCTGACCGGATCTGGATAAAATTCGGTAGGTACAGAGATAGGTTATAGTCTGGAATAGCACATAATACCCATAATGATGGATCCATTCATATCAATGGAATCCTAGTGGACAGAAGGAGTACTGCCCCTAAAGTGAATAAGTGCTATCGTAACATTGACAATACCATAATATGTCCCGATGTGATTTTACCGCGTAAAAAAACCCCTGGTGATCAAATTCGATCGAATATGGTTTACCTCTGGCTGGCCTGGTTGGCCTCTGAGAAGAAAGTGTGCTCGTCTCTTGAAGGTCTCTTAAGGCGTAGCGTTGCGGAAATACCGTCGCTATAAATAGTTGTCATCCTCCAAACCTCTCTGTTCAAACAATAGTTAAAAAGGGATTCCTATTACCAGCCTCTTTCCCCAAGTGACAAGGAAGTTGTTGCAACTGGACGAACATTCCGTTTAAAGGCATCCAGTGCCGTGCTCCTTAGTTCCCTGCCAAAATAGAACCAAAATGGAGTTCTTGGTACTGAATGTGTTTAGTAATATCTGGCGAGTTGGCAGGCCATTAATTAGAGCCCAACTGTTATCGTGCGGATCCATCAGCCGCCCCAGTTAACTACGTTGGAAAACTCAAAGTCACTATTTGTCTATCTATAGTTTTAGTTTTCTCGTTATCAGTGCTAAACTCAATGATCTTTATGTAATGTGTGTTTTTGACCCGTAGATAGTTCATCTTACGATCGATTTTCCAATATCCGCAGATAAAAGTATCTGACAGTATTATAGTTATCGCTTTTCATTTCCATATGAAGGAAAAAGATAGAGATAACATTAATTTGACAGATTAAAAATCTGCCCTAGAGTAATAAATAGCAACCAATACCTATAGTTGAATCTTAGCTTAATCAATTGTACCTACCAATCGCACTTGTAAATTATTAATTTATGATACCGTCTACCGATAGTATATTATAAAAATTACTTACATTTCTTAAAATCTAGCTCCCCCCTCGCTTCGCTTCAGTTTATGTGAGTTTTCTGATACACCCGTACATAAACCAGAATTTATTATACTCAAAAAATCTTCCATAAAAAATTACAATAGCTGATGGTGAAAACCGCATCAAAATCCGTTGCGTGGATTAGGAATACGTTAGCGGATATACAGACAAACAGACGCAGAAAGGAACTCTGTTTTTTAATATGTAAAGATAAAGAAGCGTTGATACCTAAGACGTAGATAGGGTAGAAGTACCGGTTTTGGCCATTTTTACACCGTTTTTTTCAACACTAAATTTTAACTAATATCTTAAGAATTATGAATACACGCATTTTTTTAAACTTATTTTTGTTTATTTAATCTTTAGTTTTAACTATTTATGAAAATTATTTATAATTTTACTGTATTTTTGATACTCATTTCGACCTGAAGTGGCCAAATAGGGTACAGTGGCGACAAAGGGTACTTCTACCTTACGTAACATAATTTTATCCTAAAGATTAAAAAAGAAAGCAGTTACCCTTACAAAACCATAACTCAATGTCGCAAAATTTTGAGGAAATGTAAAATTAACTGTTCTCTCAACTGTTCCCTCGACGACCGCCAAAGCTAATAAAGTTAGCAGTTAAATTGACATTTTAACGGATTCGATCAGTTGGTTTCATAATTAGGGCGACAGGCTCCCTGTGATTGGATTAGGAAGTTGTGTTGTCTACTTTTAATTTGTTTTCTGAGATTCCGATTGAGTTTTAACACACGTAGAACCTGTTGTTTGATCAGTAGTTAAATTAACTAATCGTTAAAAATAGTAATGGTTAAATCTCAAGGAATGTGTCAAATTTTCGATTCCTTTTTCGAATTTTAACAATTAGTTGAGTTACTGATCAAACAACGGGCCCTTACGGAGTGTTGTTTGATGAACTAATTGTTACAGTTCCAAAATTGAATTGTAATGTTACTCATTTGGTTCAGATTTATAAATTGGTTACGATTTGTAACTATTAAATACTTCATCAAACTACGGCTCAATCAACTCGCCCTACTCTGTTCAATCTAAGATGAACCCTGAGGAAGCTCTATTTCGTAATTTCAATCGCACAATACCAAACGAGGTATGTAAAAAAGTTGATTCATCATTTAACTTCCCGAACGGCGTCGCTAGGGTTGTACCTGTAGGGTATGCATCGTATTGCTTATTACGCGCGGGTAGATTATTAAATAAATCAGTTAGCTTCCAGCCGGCCTTTCATTGACTTTCCATTGGCGCAGTCGGAGTTTAAAATATCGTTTAACTGCATTATACCTATTTATTAGTGATTGTTTACGAGTGTGATCTGTCAAGAGTGTTACATATTAACGTTTTCTGACAAAATGCCGATCGGAAAAATCGAAACATTTGACTTATGTTCGAAACAGTGGCCGGCATATGTGCGTCGAGTTAATCAGTTCATATTGCTTAATGAAATTAAAGATGAGTTAAAGGTACCAACTCTCATTACGGTAGTGGGTGACGCGACTTACTCGTTGATGTGCGACCTTTGTGCTCCGGATCACCCAGAAACCAAAACCTATGACGTGCTCGTAAAACTGGTCACCGAACACCTCGAACCGCAGCGCTCAGAGATCGCGGAGAGACATATTTACAGGCAGCGCAGGCAGCGGCCCGGGGAGACCTTGACGGAATATTTGCAAAGCCTGAAACACCTGGCCACTACGTGCAACTTCGCGTCAAGATTAGAGGAAGAGCTGCGAGACCAATTTGTTTCGGAATTGGCTAGCGAAACAATGCGCTCACGCATATTTGCGGAGAAAAATATTAAGTATAGCCAGGCGGTGGAGCTAGCTCTGGCGCTGGAGGCGGCCGAGAGACATGCGGTTGTGAGTGCAACCGGCGTGAGCGGGCCGGCAGCGGCGACGGCGACCGGCGGGGACGGGAGCGAGGACCTGCACGCCCTGCGCGCGCGCCGAGCCGGCGGCGGAGCCCGGCCGCGCGCCCCGCTCGACCGAGGGGAGCGCCGGGCGGCGGGCGGCGCCGGCGAGGGCGACGGCACAGCATGTTGGCGGTGCGGCAAGGCGCATCGCGCGAACAAGTGTCGGTTTGCTAACTATAATTGTGATCAGTGTCATCAGCGTGGGCATTTAAAAGTGATGTGCCCCAAAAGTGATCGTCAAGAAGGTAGTAAGTGGCAACATTACTTAAGTGATAACTCCGAGGACGATTTTTTCAACATCGAAGTCTCGACAGAAGGTAACAAGCCATATTTTATTAAGGTTCAAGTGGACGATAAACTATTTGAGTGGGAAATCGACACGGGCAGTAGGATTTCCGCGATAAATGAACAATGTTATGAACAATTTTTTAAACAAAAAAAATTACAAGTGAACCATTTAATTTTACGAAGTTATTCGGGCTCACGAATTGAACCGCTAGGGTCCCTTAAGGTAAACGTAAGTTTAAAAACCACAAAAGTGGATAACCTGGAATTGTACGTCATTAAAGGTGGCGGCCGGCCATTATTAGGCAGAGATTGGCTTAGTGCGCTCGGAATTAGTGAAATTAAAATAAATCAGATCGTGGAGGATCAGTTCGTGAGCCAGCTATGTAAAGAATACCCAGACGTGTTTTGTGACAAACTGGGAACATGTAAAAAAATGCTCCATTTAAGATAAAGATAAAGATAAAGAGACATTTATTCGCAACAAAACAAAACCACATTACACAGATAAAACAAAATCAAGACGCAGAAAAATTGTTACGAAACGGTCCCAACTCAGCATTCGCTAGCCGTAAAGCCAGCACTGGTCTTCCGTTGGAACCGCTTGGTGAAAAAACGGAAAGTGACACATTTAACACAAAACAACGCTAAAAGAAAAACATCAAGGATCAAACACAATAATTTGTTAGAGATTATCTCGAACGTCTCAAATGACCATAAAAATTTATGGCCTGGTAAAGTTGGCAACACAAAGGAAACAGAATCAATAAAATAATACCAAAGATAACTATAGTCTATGGAAACGTAAACAAAGCAAGCATATAGGTTACGCAACAATAACAAAATTATAGACTTTCAATTCAAGAAATAAAATAAATAAATGTTTAGAACTAACGGACTGCGAAAGTGTGTACGTGCGCGCCCGGCCCGTGCCGCTAGCGCTGCGCGCGCGCGTGGAGCGCGAGCTCGAGCGGCTGGAGCGCGACGGCACCATCTACCGCGTGGACCACTCGGACTTCGGCACGCCGATAGTGCCGGTTGTAAAGAGTAACGGGGAACTCAGGCTTTGTGGAGATTACAAAATTACAATCAACCCGAAACTTAAACGTGATTTTTATCCCCTACCGCGGATAGAGGAGTTATTCGCGAACTTAAGCAACGGGGAGGAATTTACGAAAATCGACCTTAGGCACGCTTACGAACAGTTGATTTTAACGGAAGATTCACAAAGATTTACTGCGATAACGACACATACCGGTACTTATGCATACAGGCGCACGCCGTACGGCCTATCGTGTGTGCCGGAGAAGTTTCAAAAGTTGATGGAAGTAACATTACGGGGGGTTCCCGGAACCGTGGTGTTCTTAGATGATATTTGCGTTACGGGTCCCGATCGCCACACACACTTGCGCAATCTGAGAATGGTATTAGATAGACTTAAGTATATGGGTTTAACTGTTAAGTTGGAAAAATGTAAATTCCTACAGAAAAGAGTGCATTACTTAGGGTTTATTATTGATAAACATGGCTTACACCCGGATCCCGTGAAACTCGAGGCGATTACCAGTTTGCCTGCACCGACGGACGTCACGCAATTAAAAAGTTTCCTCGGCCTTCTTAACTATTACGGCAAGTTCATACCGAATTTGAGTACCTTATTACACCCGTTACACTCGCTGTTAAAAAAAATGCAAGTTGGAACTGGAATAGTAGTTGCGTGCGGGCGTTCGAGGGTGCGAAGGAGGCGCTGACGAGCGACCGAGTGCTAGCGCACTATGACGAGGGGCCAGGGGCTGGTGCTGGCCGTGGACAGCAGCGCGTACGGGTTGGGCGCCGTGCTGGCCCACCGGTACGCCGACGGCAGCGAGCGGCCCGTCAGCTGCGCCTCCCGCACGCTCAATGACGCAGAGAAAAACTATAGCCAGCTCGACAAAGAGGCGCTGGCGATTTTTTATGGAGTGACCAAACATCACCAGTACCTCTTTGGCAGGCAATTTGTATTGCGCACAGACCACAAGCCCTTAATGTACATTTTTGGGGAAAAAAAAGGCATACCACAGACGGCGGCCAGCAGGCTGCAGCGCTGGGCTGCGCGGCTGGCGGGCTATGACTATAAAATTGAATTTGTCAGGTCGGCCGATAACGGGCCGGCAGACTCTCTCTCGAGGCTGCCATTGCCACACGAGCGTCGCCCCACGCCCAGTACGGCATTCATTAATACTGTATTAGATTCAATAACGATTAGTTTTAAGGACGTAGCTAAGGAAACTAATAATGATCCTCTATTGAGTAAGGTTTTAGGATATATTATGTTTGGATGGCCTTTATCCCCTAGCTGTGAGGAGGAAAAGCCTTTTTTTTGTAGGAAAGAGGAACTGTTCACGGAATTAGGGTG
The DNA here is from genome assembly GCA_923062465.1 of Acleris sparsana. Taxonomy (NCBI): domain Eukaryota; kingdom Metazoa; phylum Arthropoda; class Insecta; order Lepidoptera; family Tortricidae; genus Acleris; species Acleris sparsana. The sequence goes on from OV281288.1 coordinate 5,437,009, forward strand.
TATCTTATTTAAGTATCGGATTGTGATTCCGGAAAAATTAAGATCAGAAGTTTTAAAAGAAATTCATTCTGGTCATTTAGGCACTGGCCGAACGTGGACGCGGACATCGAGGCGTGCGCACGCGCGTGCCCCGCGTGCCGCGCCGTGCGCGACGCGCCCGCGCACGCGCCGCTGCACCCGTGGGAGTTCCCGTTGCACCCGTGGCGGCGAGTCCATGCTGATTTTTTCGATTGCGCGGGTAAACGTTTTCTTGTCATAATTGACGCGCACTCGAAATGGATGGAGACTTTGTTAATGACCAGTACTACAGCGATATCAACACTTAAAGCTTTTCGAACAGTTTTCGCGCGATTTGGTCTTCCATCACAGCTAGTGACCGATAATGGGCCACCATTTTCCTCAGAGGAATTTAAGTTGTATTGTACCAAAAATTTGATTAAGCACTCCACGTCGGCACCGTACAGGCCACAAGGCAATGGGGAAGCAGAAAATGCGGTAAAAACAGTGAAAAAAGCTATCAAACGGGCTGTTTTTGAGGGTGAAGACGTCATGGTTGCATTGAACAGGTTTTTATTCCAATATCGGAATAGTGAGCATGCGACGACCGGAGTCGCTCCGGCAGTGGCGCTGCTCGGGCGGCGGCTGCGCGGACGCCTCGACGCGTTGCGGCCTGACCCGGCGGCAGCGGCGCGCGACGCTCAGGCCAAACAAGTCTTGGCCGCCGGCGGTCGGCTCAGGGAGCTGCGCGTCGGGGAGTCAGTGCTCACGCGCGATTACTCACAAGGGGGGAGAAAGTGGTCAGAGGGACAGATTGCGGCCACCACAGGTCCTGTGTCGTACAAAGTTGATATGGGTAACGGGACGGTGTGGCGCAGGCACCAAGACCAAATTATACCCCTGGTAGGGAAGAGCCGTTACTCGCTGTCGCGTACGAGTACTTTGCCCCCAGACGCGAACATAATGGCAACCGGTGCCGGCGGGGAGTCAGCCGCGGAGGTGGCTGCCGAGCCTGCGGGAGACGGAGCAGAGAGGCCTGACGCGGTAAAATCAGATGCCGAGTCAGAGTACGGGGACGCGGTGGAAGACTCGGGATCGGGGGATCTTATGGATGGTTCAAACGCTTACACCCCGCTACCGCCGGCCGCCTCCGCACGGTACATTAGGGCACACCGGAGAGCTCATACAAAAAAATAACTTGTTCTAGTCTAGGGTTGGTTGTAGTCAATAGTTTACCTTAGATATTATAGTGTGTAAGTTTCCTTCTGGTATTTAGTAGTGTGTACCTTTAGTACTTATAAGTTAAGTTACTTATGTATGTACCTTGGAAGTGGGGGTGGGATATGTAGGGTATGCATCGTATTGCTTATTACGCGCGGGTAGATTATTAAATAAATCAGTTAGCTTCCAGCCGGCCTTTCATTGACTTTCCAGTACCAATAAAGTATTTATGTAAAGTTAAAGAAACAAGTGTAATCCGTGTTTATATGAGCTGACACAGGCATCATCCTACTTTGAACAGATCGTATAAGTGTGTTCAAAACGTGGTAAACATTTCCGTTTTTTTTTCCAAATTTCGAATTTTGTACATTAGTTCCGTTAACGCCACTGACCAAAGTAGTTTGCTCTTAACTCTACTCATAGATATAGAGACAAATTTTTTTTTTAAATATTTTGTAGTCGATGCATTATATACTTGATTGGTAACAACATTGAATTTAACTGTTTATATGCAGTTATGTGCAGTTGGTCGCCTTCTTCTGTTGTTCATCTCCGAGCTATTTCCTTTTGGTTTTGAACTAAAATGTCGTTAGGATTATAAGCTAGTTGCGTGATTATGTCCAGGAAAGAGATTTTTCCTAAAAAGCCGAAAAAAGTTTATTCAATTTATGAACCACAATAAAACAAGGATGTTCAGTAAAATTATATTTTGGATACATATATTCTGTCATAAACATTCCAATCCTCATTTTAAGTACTGAGAAATGTTCAGCAGTTTACACCATCGACATTACTATTATTAGGTTCATAAACTACACTGACGTGCAAAAATAACAGTCACGCTGTACTAAAAATCTCTTAGGGTTGAACTACATATATTCCGAAAAGTCCCCCGTATTACCTAAATAAAAAGTGACCCGTTTTTTTGCTAGCCATTGAAGTTTGAAAAAGAAATAAAACAACATCCTGTATCACATTTTATTACTCGACCAAACCATTTTGATATTTCATTTAACACATTTTCACTACATAAACTACAGTAGATATTAAAAGTACATACATATACCGCGGACTGTAGGGTTAGACCCCGGTCTCATTTGGCACCGCAACGTCATTATGTTTTTAACATTAAATATTGATGACTAGAGAAACATTATTCATAAACACCAGTTAAAAATCACTTAATCGATACATACTCATACTCGTATATTCTAGTATGACTTAGACTTAAAATCGATTATACATGTGTCAGAAAATCAATAGACCACCAAAAAAGATTTTCTTTTTACCATAAGTAGATTTAGTATAGCTTATTCTTTCTAATTTAAACACGATTGATTAATGTAAAATACCTAACGCTGAAATAAATCAATGCACAGGGGCCTTAATTCTAGATCGTCTTTACCCCTTGTTATCAAATTGTCAACGTTTATGAAATAACTTTGACTTGACACTAATTGGCAGTTAAAAACAATCTAGAAAATAGCCCCTGGTCATAACTTTGTTTCTTTCAAATTATCGGTGCTTACATTATATTATGCACTTACAATACCTATAATACTTTACGGTTCTAACAACATTTGAAGTAAGAGATCTATTCGTCGTACAAAATGTAGACAAAACCTGAAAAAGTAGCCATCTTCTAAATAGTCCCTGTATTTCGTATTATTATTATAATTACTACACAAATTCGGACCACAGACATGATATTAAACACGTGACATTTGAATTTGAAGCAAAAGAGTAAAGATGATAAAAATAAGGTCTTGCCGCCTGTTGTTTACCTGTTGTTTTTGTTTTAATTTTACTGGATCTCTGTAATGTTTTGTTTGGTGTTCAATAAAGTGTTTTGTATTGTATTGTATTGTATTGTCTTTGCATGCATATAGGAGGTTTATAACAAAACGTGTCACTTGTCCACGCACTCGCGCACAAAATATATACAGGGTGAGCCATCAATTACAATCTAGCCCTTGGGTACATGCACTCATTATAAAGTTTTACCAGTTGAATATTAGAAATTATCGATGCCTTAAGTCACGTATTATATACGTATTCAATTTATGAATAATTTGTGGTTCATAATACGTATTGATTTGAGACAGGGACACATAAAGATGGTTTGATACTTATGTAGTCTTTTGGTGTAATATTAGATGTTTATATTATAATACGTTGGTAAAAGGCTGTAAATTTAGTATTTTGTCATTCATACAATGACAGTTTTTTATTTTTTATTTAGGTTACAGTCGTTACTCATAAGGATGACTGATGATCCAGATTAGTTCGATCATATAGAAAGACAATTGGATGACGTAATATTTATTAGTGCTTCAGCTCTTGAATGACCTTCGGGTTCCTCATACTTAATTTTGCAAATTTAACTCACTTTATCATAACCCCTTTTTTAAATAAATTACTTTACTAAGCGAAAACATTAATTCAAACACGGTTGATTCGCGTTACTTTTTGAAAGTTGAATATCGCAAATTGCTGACAAAATTATGAATAGACGCAATTTCATAGCTCTTTCCGAGATCATTTTGTTGACGAATAGCGCCTGTTAGCTATATCTTGAAAGCTGAAAATATCTAAAATGGCGAGTCTTTTGACTGGTACCACTTGACAGTCCTTAGTATATTTATCAAGTTTTATCAAAGGCTTAGTTAGTTTTCAACATTATGTTGTACCAGCACTACATAAAGTGGGCTTTATCTAAATTGTACGTCAGTCCGTTCATATAAAGGCTTTTCAATAAAGGTGGATTTTAAAATCAATCAAGTATTCCTAATCTTTCAGTGTCATCATCGTAAGGTATACTGCCTTCTGCTGAAAATATGCCTCCTCCATTATACGCTACCGAGCAAGATCCACCACCACGGACACTGCAAATACTTCCTCCACAAGAGGGGCTGGAGTAACTCAGCTCTCTGTGACTGTGGCGAGGAGGCTCTAACCATGGAGCACATTGTACAGCACTACTCTCTTACTCCCGACGAGAGGAGAGCCCCGGAAGATCTGTACAAACTCACACCGGACTCTATCTCGTGACTTACTACCTTGAATGTGGATCTATAGTTATCTCTTTAATCATGTTTATACGCCATACGATTAAATAAATTACCATTATCATCCAGCTTTTGTCAGACTGAGAAGATCATAGCTCCAGCTCGTCTGAGCACGTTTTACACTTCGTTTGTCATTCCCGTGTTCTCACTCAAAAGGGTTTCTGATGTAGAGACTAGAAAAAACATTTACATCACACTCAGCCGCGAGGATCGATTGCCTCGAGACAGTGCGGTTATAACTTACGCCGTATTATAGACCGGTAGTACAAGAAGAGTAAGTGAAATAAAATATTCGTCGTATACCTCGTCAGGAAATTTTTTGGTTTCGCATTTTTTTTTATTACTTACGTCATAATATCTTAACATAGTAGGAGCTTTATGACCAGGAATCGGAAACTCGGTTTGATATTTACCTAATCTTTGGCGGCGGCATTGTTGTTCACTTGTATAGAGGCGTACTCAATTTTAATTTATAAATAAAAATAATTCTGACTAAATAATTTACGCCAGCATAAATGTTATTTAATTTACCGATAACTTATTTATCCTAACCCAACTGAATGAAGTTTGAGGAGCAGAGTTTTGTAGAATCGCGGATTACGAAATTTATATTATTAAATTAATATTTTTAAGAAGGCGACGCCCTATTCGCTTAATTTTTTCTGGGATTTCGCCAACTTTAGGTAAATATCGAACCAAATTTCCAATTCCTGCTCATGGCAGTCATTATAATAAACGCTTCCTTTAAATTGAGTTGCAAATGTGCCACTCTCGCGGAAATGTGATGCCAATTTGACAATCTCTGTTTCCGACACTTAGGTGAAATGATGAAAGAACGAACGAAAAAACGCTCTTAAATTGGAATTTTATTTTGTCGGGTCTAACCTTACATTTCAATTACTTTGAACGACAACAAATAATACAATGACTTTCAATATCTTAACAATGCTCAACTTACGGCACTTACGTTTGCAAGAATTAAACAACATGAACATGACATGAGCGATTATAGGATTAACCAAAAAGTATGTTAAGAACTTCAAAAACAACGATGCAAACCTCCTTAATGTCATTACAGGCATACAAATTTATGGTTTTACATGGGGATAAGACAGCCGGTGTAATGACTAGCATAGAGGCATTCCATCTTAGTCCTCAGGGTTGGCAACGCATTTGCAGTCTTAGGCTTGCAGTCTTGTGAATGCGAATGCCTATGGGTCACAGCTTTCACTTCCCATCAGGTGGCCTGTGTGCCCGTTTGTCTTCTCAATGCCATAAAAAAAACATCATTTGCCTGTAATTACACACAGACAAAAAAGACAAAACAGTTAAAACGTGAGCTTTCTATCTTTGATTTAAAAACCACCTAAACATTTTTCTAAATTATCTTCAAATATTTACAGTTTATTTTATGTCACTGCTAGTATTATACAACTGTTTTCCTTAACTTCCCTGTGTTATAATGGTGTTGAATGTTGGTTGTTCTAAAAAGTTTAATTCTATCTTAAATCTGAATAGAAATGGAATCGGCGTCATAGCAAAGATAACTCAAATATTCTTCCGTAATGAAACAGTCTTTAAAACCATCATAACCAAAGTAATACTGTTGGTAAAATAACGAATGTTTTATTGAGAGTAACCATAAGGTTCAATGTTAAACAATATGTTATTACACCTCTGCACTCCTTTGCAGTTACGTCTAATTTTTTGTAACGGAACTAATATACCAACCGTTACTTAGTTTTTGATAACAGCATCTTGTCACTAGTGTTTAAAATATTTTGAATATTGTTTAGATCTTAATATTAATTACAAGAAAGTGTCCTCTCTTATACGCTGATGATTCGGAGGGCAGTTGTTGTTGAGCTGTTGGTCTGGAAGGTGTAGTCGAACCTTACGGGAGTTGGTGCTGCACTGGTTCAGCCGATGTTTTGGGAACTTCATACTGTCTTCTTTCACCTAATTAGCAAGAAACAAGACAGTTAATAAAGTTCAAAACATTACAGAGTTTTTTTTTCAATGACGAAATGTTAGGTACCGTTTATTATGCGAATAAAAATAACATTATTTTCTGAAACTGACAATATTCTAGAACAGTATTTACTAGTAATACTTATCCTACTATTATAGGTAGTTAAGTTTGCAGTTTCATCATAAAGCGAATAATTAATGCGTGCATGATACCGCGCCATTTCCAATATATAATTTTAAATGCCAGACGCTCAATACGATCATACTGGAATCCTATAACTAACATTTCAAATTAAGGCATTATTTATATTCAATATAACGAATCACCAGGTAACTTATCAATATTATTTTGGGGTCCATATTGGCTCATATAAAAAAATTGTAGACCGAATGTATTGTTACTCATTAAGTATTGCAAGTCATAAAGTTTTTTTTCTGAAACGGTTTTATGTCAGGGTTTATATATAAAACAAACCTAACCTAAACTAACCTCATTTACCAGCTAGGTATATCAAAAATCCTGAATTGAAACAGTTTCAGTAAAAAACACTTTATGACTTGCGATGATTATGAGTAACAATACATTCGGACAACATTTTTTTATGTGAAACAAAGCGCTCCCATTATTGTTATATTTATAAATTCAATTGTATATCACATTTGCATCTTGACTCTTCACATCTTGATGAATGAAAATTTAATCAGGCGGTTATCTCGACTACGCGGTGGGGGGATATTTGATATTGAGGTTACCAGTGAGATTCAAAAATACTGATTTCTAGAAATCAGTAAATATCGGCCAATTAGAGCAGGACAGCAAATATTTAATCATAAATACGTTATTAGAAAATTCATGTTAAACTTAAGATACAAGTTTTTCTAACTGTTATTGACACTCCTAAGTCCGTTACACAATACAAAAACAACAAAACTATTTGAAAAACAATATTGGCATTGTCAATAAAAACTTTTATACAGAATTATATCTCATAGCTTTCGGGTCCTTTCTCTAAAAATACATTTTGCGGACAAAGAAAACTGTGCTACCAGTCAAAGTAAAAGGAAAATAACCTTTGAAATTGTCTCTTCAAACTTTAATTGTATACAGGGTATCTTAGAGTAGAGAATCCAACGATCAGCCTTAGGGTTGAGACGTTTTAGTTTGAGCGCGGTAGTGTGGCTCGAATGACAGCTCGTATCACGCATCACAAAGCAGTCGCTGCCAATTTCAGTTGATATTTTACTTTTGGTCCAAGTATTGAAAGATAAGTTCAATCAAGTTTAGTCCCATATATTTTTTAATATAGAACCCCCAAAATTAAATCATGTAGAATCAAAATATGCTAATCCATAAAAAGGTTGGAATGCATCAAATAATAGTCATTCCCAATATTCAAACCGCGGAAAAATTCGAAATTTCAGTTAAAATTTTGACACATTATATGTGACAAGGTTGTAAGGCCACTTTAACACGTTCAAATTCTTCCAGCGCTTCCCTAGAGGAAGTGTGCCGCAAGAAACTCACGGAACGGTCATTCTTAATTTTAACCCGAAGTAACTTAATCTATCCGTGGTTTAAATATTGGGCACAGAAATCAGTGTAAGAAATTACGTTAAGTTTGCATAGTAAAAATAATATAGAGAATCGAGAATAATTTTACAGTAGAATTAAACAGATAAAACACCATTTACTTTAGCTAGAACTCTTCGTGAATTTTTCTTAACACAACAGTTCTTGGTTTCATTATTAATCTTTACAATGCCTTTAGAATCAAACAACAAAGAATGTAAGCGGATTTGCGAGTATTTTTCTTTTCCTTGTATTGCCAACTAAGCTTCTGGAGTAATAACATAAAGTAACTTGACCTAGATTCTAGTAACCGTTATTAGAACGGGTATTAGTTCTACAGTAGAACTTTTACTTTAAACTAGGGCTTGGAAATCTAGTTACTATTTCCATACGTCTAACTAATGAACAACTTTGTCAACATAAACTGTTAGGCTTGCAAACTATAAACTAACTGCAGCATGATGTTATTAAGAATATTACTTTTGGATAAACAACTCAGTAATTGGACAGTTTAAAATACCAATGTCATGTAAAAATAATTTTAAAAAACCTTAAGATGGTTTATGCCTTAATTCTACTTTGTGTGACACTTTGTCTTTATCCACCAAGTAAATATTAATAGTAACGCTAGCTCCTTGTAAGGGTAATTTAATTTCAATGGTAAATAGTGTCTTAAAAAAATAAAAAAATAAATTATGTAATAGGCCTGGCGTGAAATGAAAAAGGCCTATGTCCAGCAGGTAAACTGACTGATGATGATAAAGCCTGTGTTACCTACCCTGACGGTCAGCTCGTGCCTGGTCCTCCGATGCGAAGAGGTCAGCAGTTCGGTGTGCGCTCGGGACTCGTTGCCGATGGGACTGTCGCTAGATTTCACCCAGCACCAAAGCCATTTGTACGGAGGAATGTTCCTGTTGTAGACAAATTTGAATCATACTGTACCTATATATACTGTTAACTTGAGGTGAAGTTTTGGGTATGGGTAAAATCGGTATATTATTTAAGAGCGAATAAGAGGGATTAAGAGACCAGTTCAAATCCGAAGGCGATTTTAAGTCATATTTCATTGTGAGATTGATTACTCATTTAGTATAAACTTACAAAAAATTGAGCATATTAAAAATGAGAAGGTAATAAACCTCAATACAAAAACTTAAGGAGACCAAATACGTTAATATCATTCAGCTGCTTCAACATAATATTTTTGTATTTCTGCGGAAATTTGTACAAAAATAGATTTAATCCCAGTGAAACATTTCCGTCAATTTCATATGAAGGCTCAAAGCCCTTCCAAATTCCGGGTTTGATTAGTTCTGTACTGACAAATGCGAATAAGATTGGTTCTGATCAGTATTTTCTTTGAATAGGTTTTCCTCTAAATAAAATTTATTTGAAACTCGTTACAAAGAGATTGTCTAAGGACAGAAGAATATCAAGGTTTTGAAATAAACGTAAGATGAAAAGGAACGTTTTAAAACATCTCATTAAACTGTTTTCTTATTCTCAAATTATTGGTGCGTTAATTTAAAATGCACCCAGATATTCTTTTAATTCTTTGCTAATATCAAAACCAAATAAAATTCTTCCCGGATATTTTTTCAAAACTCAGGCTTAACGTATTTTTGTCGTCTAAAGCCTTATTTAAGAAACTTACAAGATTTTCTTCAATTTTAAGCTACATTACTCTTCCAAGCCGTTACTTTCCGTTAGTAGTTTATTGTAAACTACACGACTTTAAGAGCGCTGACAGCATTTTATGAGCCACGAAGTGTCGTTGGGAGTTAAAGTGCACCCGTTTACTGCTTCAAAGCCGGCTCGGGGGATGTTACTATCGAATTAGTGACCCCAACGACGCTCTTAGCGTTATATTAACTTTTCTATTGTTATCTTCTACTTTCTTTTGTTTTTTATTGGCTTTTAAATAGTCGCGTTTATATTGATGATTAAGGTATGAAAAACGAAATTACGAAAGAGCTTGTCGTTTTAGTCATAGAATTTGATAAAACCAAACACCGTTCGGAGAAGGTACATACTCTTAGCCAAAATGTCCCATGTAACAAAGTATTTCTATGAAGTCATAAGAAGAATTTATTCTTATTTGGTTCAAAGTTAAATGTTTTGTGAACCGATTCCCTTCTTTAACGAATTTATCAGCGTTAATTAATAAAGTTTTTAAACAAAACGCTTAAGCAACTTTCCTAAATAAAGGGCATGAAAGAGTTGCAAGAGGACACACTCCGAATTTTCAAGTTAATTCATCATCTTTGAGTTGCTTGTTCGAATAATTCTCATATTCAAAAATGTTATACTTAGGCTTTAGATTAATCCCTTATGACATGAGATACTTTAGCCATTAATTAGATGCCGGAAATCTCAATCAGAAACGCTTTGATTGATTTTGAGGAAACCATACGCGTGCGTTGATTGGAGACGTTAGATTAATTTCCGTTTGAAAATTGACTTTTTCGCAGCGAAAATTACTTTAAATATCAGCCAAATAGGTACAAACGAATACAAAAAGATAAAACCAACTGCTCTTAAAACTCAAGTTCAATGGTTTACAAATTAAGTAAGTATTGGGAAGGATAAAGAAAAAAAATGTATCTGCACATTTTTGTCTATTCTTCAAATTCAAAAACAACAAACATTTCTTATTTCAAATAGCTTGCTTTGATATATATCAAAGGTCGTAGACTCGCATCACCATTGATCATGGAACCTTGTGGCAGAAAATTCTGTCAGATCTGAATTAACGATCATTATGACAGGGACATTATGTATATTAATGAGATTAATGACTATGTTAAAATCTCACCTGAGACTGAGGAATATCCTGTTGGAGAATATGAAGTAGATGACGGGGTTCGCGGCGGAGTTGAGGGGCGCGAGGCTCTGGATAAGAGACGCGATGGCGACGTTGGACTGGGTGTCCGGAATGTAGCCGTACACTTGAAGCAGGTCGAAGATCATGTAGGGAGACCAGCAGAGGACAAACACTAGGGAAAAAAAGTTATATCAGTAGAAGCCTATGAAGTCAATCACGTTCTCTGTAAATGTTATCCCTAAAGATACGCATACAGCCAAACTCAATAACCAAACACATACACATTATATTTGACGGAGCGAAATTAAATGCGACTTCTAGTTAGGCAAATAGATACACGAATATTGCAAAAGTTTCAGACTGAATACACTACCTCTGTAGTTAGCCAGTTAGAGTGCTCACTCGTATTCTAGAATTTCTAAACAATGAGGGAAACCGTTTTGCGACAATTCGAATGGATTGTGGCAAATGCTTCATTAGCTTTGACTGAACATTTCTCTTTAATTAGTAGGAAGTCTAATGATTGTCCATTAGTAGTAAACGATTTGAATTTAACGCAGTAAGTAGGTACTTGTGCATTCATATGCCTGGAAAATCGATACTATTCCTCGTATTGAATGTCAATCTTGTTTCAGTTGTTTAAAGTTCAGAATAGCAATGACAGATATCCCGGATACAGGATATTAGGCTTAACGAGAAATGGCTGCCCGAACACCGGGAATGCATGAAGCGGAAAACGCATGATAAGTAATTGCCTTTTGGAATTCTGTTCGTGAGGTAACTTTTTTTAAAATTATTTATTGTTAAATATTTTTTTACAGTGTACCATAATCTAAATGTCGCCAAACTGTGTATCAATTTTTTGGCGACTGATGTCCGGCGAAGATTAAACTCTAAATGTAAGATCACCAAATTGTCTCTGTGTAATCTGAACCATTTTTAGAACTGTTACGATTAATTGATTGATAGTTATATTTATGTGCCAAGTTTCGAAGCCATAAGAATAACAATAAACGGCCTTTTGACGTTATGGGTTGCCTCGTAAACTTTAACGTCGGCCATTTTAGACGTCTGTAGTATGAATTATGGTGATGCGACAACTGTCTTTCCTGGCTTAAGTATGTTTAGTTGGATAATATATATTACGTATATTTGGTCGTCAAAACGAAACAGCTTTTTAAATGTGACTTCTCGTATTTGAATTCAATAGGACCGAAGTAATTCTCGAAATTTATTACGTTATGGTTTTAAAATCTCCCGTGATTATCTAAGGTAAAACACGGTTAAGAAGAGGAATGGTACTACGAGAACTCCCAAACATAGTAAGTATCAGTTTGATTTTGCACATAAATATAATAGCTTCTTTATCATTACAAAAAACAGTAAGCAAACAAAAGTTTATATTTACGCAAAATAACAACGTAATCAGCATCATTCAGTGGTACAGTATGATAATATGTCTTAATAGGCCGTCGAGTATATATATATATATATATATATATATATATATTTGTGGCATAGGGAAGGCTGACGAGTACACAGGCCACCTGATGGTAAGTGGAAACTGTGACCCATAGACATTCGCATTCACAAGACTGCAAGCCTAAGACTGCAAATGCGCTGCCAACCCTGAGGACTAAGATGGAATGCCTCTATGCTAGTCATTTACACCGGCTGTCTTATCCCCAAACCGGAAGACAACAATGCGAACACTGCTGTTTGGCGGTAGGTTAATGGATAAGATGGTGGTAGCGATCCGGACGGACCCTGCATAAGGTCCTACCACCCGCAAAACGTATACGCGTATTTACTTCTCATACGATCTTACGTAGTCCTACCGAATTTACTCGAAACTGAAATACTTTATTAGTGATCTTGACTGCACCTACGTTTGATTTCTGGACGCAGATCTTTGCTCTATCCTTCTTAGATATATTTAAAATAAGACTTTAATTTTACGCTGCATAAAACTAACTTTTAACAGTTTACTATGCCATTGACTGGAAATAACTCCTATAACTTATGCAGAGCCGTCATTATCCAGAATTCCCGACGTTTAAACGCGTCTAACCTTTTATCTAAACAATGTTTATGAGTTCGATAAAGTTTCATGGGACTTCCATTCAAAGTTCCGGCCAATGACCGAAACATCGTCTACGCACGTAGTACATTCCAAAGTCACTTCAATTATAAATACATTTAGAATTAAAAAAAGAAATCATCATCTACGCCTGTTTTATTTTCAAAACGGCAAACCTTGGCACGTAAACTGACCTGTTGACAAACTTACGTTTTCAGTTGCTTGAACGTGCGGTTTCTAAAACCATTACAGCATAATTATAAAGTGAAATTATTCAATCACTTAATGAATGTGGTCTTTGTGTGTAGTGGTAAATAAATCCTACACATCAATAATTCGAAGACATTTTGATTCACACACATAACGATGCTTGCCTAAGATTGAAAACCCACACATTTATAAATGCTAGGTTAACCTGATTTAGTTGTGCCTTGTGGTTGTTTTGGCTAGCTGAAGCAATAACTTTGTAAACACGCGTGACTCTTGTGATGTGACATGTCCAATCTTGCCGTGTCATGTTAGCATAGACGTGTTTAACCGTTCATTAGCGTCCCTGTTTGCTATTAGAGCCGTGTTTAATATTAAGGAAATGTGTGTAACTTTCAGCGATGGTATCTACTAGACATGTTGGAACGTTTACGTTTGCCAAGTATTTTTAAAGTTCTTTTAAATAATTGTGTCTTCGCTCTATACTATTTATATAGCTGAAAAAAAGAGCAAGTCTTTGCTTTGATCACTCAATTGTATTTAAAAATCATACTTTAAAAATTGTAACGGAATCCACGAAAATTAATATTGAATAAATAATAGTTTTTTCTGCTATTTGAATAATGTTTGTGTAAAAAAATGCGATTTTACTTCTTTATGGTGTCTCCCGGACTAAACACAATCAAAAACCTGCAAAAACAGTAATTGAAAATTAAATCGTGTAAAATAATTACCGAACTCAATTATGGAAAACATTCCACTATACCAGGAAAATCCAAAATTAATTTCTGAATTAATTATTCCACGGAAGGACTTCAGAAAGCTGCCAAATCTATACCTTGGCATATTTTTTATAAATCTTTGTTTGTTCTGGCGTGCTCCAACTTTTCCTCAGCAGATATTTAATCAAGGAGAGACGTCTATACTAAAAGCTTGTCAAAAAACTTGGCAATGACGAGATTCTTGGAAGAGATTTTAGAAACTTCAAATCAGGCTTGTCAACACAGCTGGTGATATGAAAATTTGAGATGCTGCTCGACGTTGAACTAATATATTATATCCGCTACGGATGATTAATGAACGGCCCCGGATGTTATTCACTGAATCGCTTTAGTACGTTTTCGCAAAAATTTAAACGATACTTTTTAGAGTCGTGTGGTCGTTGCGTCATTTCGACAGGGTTCTAAACTAGCTTTACAGTACCAATTCAGTTTGTAATCGGATCAGTCGCTTTACGCAAAGTCGCATGTTGCCCCTGTTTTTTATTCACCAAGTACATAGACGCAGGATAAATACGCACATCAAAAATGTCTAAAGATCAAAAATATCATCTTGATATTTTGCGATCAGCATGCGTTGTGATCTTGTGATACGTTGCAAAATATGAAAATAATGAAGGGATATTTTTGATCGTTAGACGTTTTTGATGAGTGAAACTTAATACGAAGACGCCTTTCAGTCAACTGTCATAAATTTTGTTTTATTAAAAACCATTTAAAATAAATAACGAACGACACTTAAATGGTAACAACATACTAAGGCCCGTATTAATAAACTGATCTCAAATCTAATGCTCGTCTCGAGATGCGTCAAAAATGACAGTATTCTATGGTTTGGCGTTAACTTTGACCTATCTTGTGACGGGCCCCACAGTCAAGATGAGTTTATTAATACGGCCCTAAGACACCCCTTCACACGCGGCGGCTTAAAAGAGTATTCACTAAAAGGCAGAACCTTCGCTGTGCCCCTGGCGTTCCTGATGTTTATGGGGGACGGTGACTGCTTACCATCAGGGTGTCCCGTATGCTCGTTTGCCTTTAATGACTTAAAAAAAAAAGTTGGGTTACCTTTGTTTCGGTGAAATATGTTTGCCAAATGTATCGTTTCCCAACCGGTTCATTTGCTAACCCGCTTTGTTTTCTGTAACCGTAAATCTTTCAGTATGTTATAAAAACTAACCTAACCTAACCTGTAGGGTTCTACACGATGGTACTAAAATAAATCCTGAAAAAATAATAATATTGGGTTGGCAAATGAAAAAGTTGGGAAACGATACATTTGGGAAACATATTTTTGCGAAACGGCAGGCTCCCAAAAAAGTTGACTCACCAAAGACGATGACAAAAGTCATTTTGACGGTCTTGATCTTGGCTTTTGGAATGATGCCCCGACTGCTTGCTCGGCGAGTATCCAGGTCGTCACTGTCTACAACAGAAAATTGCATTAAGTACACTCCAGCCCAAACTTGGTAAATGTTGAGGTGGCCGATAGGTAATGGTGTAGTATTTTTTTAGAATCGACCCATGAAGCCCTTTCATTTGATAACACACGCGATACATTATTGCCCTTTTCCCCCCCTCCATTGGAATATTTTTCAGAACTACCGCTCAAAATGATTGTTTTAACCTAAAGTACCGCGGTTTTCTATCATTATTTGCTTTGTCCGTCCACTATTAGCCTAGGTGGTGTCTAGCTCGTGGTCTCGATTTCGATTCCCGGGATGGGGTGAACAATATGCGTGTGAGGAGCGCGAGTATTTGTTCTCGAGATGTGGATTTTTCTATATATTTATTTTTATAAATACGTTTATCTTTGTCTAGTACCCTAGAGCTTAGTTTGGGTCTAAGTTTATTTTATTATGTACTTCATCCTCTTCTAATGAATCTATCTATGTAAAGGTTTTTATCCATCAATCAGGTTTTGAAGGAATGTTTTTCTAATGTTATCCCTCACACCATCCAGGAATAACCTTAAATATACTTGATTGATTACGTGCAATAAACGAGTCGCTTGTCAACCAGATTGGCTTCCAGATACGATAAAAATGAAGCAAAGAGGAAGCAGATAATGTTTATGTTTGGGATGATTATTGGACATTATGAATAAAAAAAACCCGATATTACAGCAATCCCTTCTTTTAGAGCTAATGTCTAATAAACGACCGAACCGATCTTTATGAAACCTAGCTAATTGTAAGAACCATCCTGCATGCCAATCGGTATGTCCGTTTAGCACAGACACAGATACACACACATACACAAATACAGGCGTTAAAATTATACCACTGCTCTTTTTAGTTGGGGGTTGTAACTAGAAAAATAAACATATTTCAGGTTGTTTAAGTAAGTGATTAAATGATTTTATTCGCAGCAATAGCACAAAGACAGTAAAAAAAAAAACGAATAGAGACGACATTGCAGTGTTGCGAAACGGACCCAACTCAGCATGTGCTGTCTGTAAAGCCAACGCTGGTCTTTTGTTTGGACCGCTCGGGGAAAATACAGAACGTGATACAGACACTGGAAAGTCAAATTTAAAACACTAAGCTATAATGACCAAGTATTAACTGCGGTTGTCCATAAAAAACTTAATATCGCAGTTCAGACACGTATGGGCCTTTTTTACCCGACTAACTTTTATAAAGCAACCCACATAAAATCACGGCCTAATCTGCTCATATTTCATCCCCACCCGGGGCCGAGTCAAGTCACGTTTCATTAAATTTTCTGTGATTCCCGTTTTAGTTTTTCTGCCCATCAATTTCGGGAATGTTGACGCTGGTACCCAAGCGAAAGTGATAAGGAATAAGTCCAAGAATAGAATCATTCAAATTTGAAACCTGAGGGTACGTTAGCAAAGTTCAGAATACAAGATAATTATGAAAGTTGTTTCTTTTTCCATTGCAGCATGCGTTGAATGATTGAAAGTAAAAGGGAATAAGACTCAGAGTATAATTGTTCAAATTTAAAAGCTAACGAGCTCGTTCAAAGTACAAAATCAAATTCTAATTCGTTTAGAGTTCTTTCTTTCTTATTGTGATGTCTTGTCATGGGGTTGAAGAAGCTAAAAGCTGTGAGACTTCTAATATTATTATTATATTGCGGCCAGTATATTTTCAGACGATTGGCTTAAAAAAATACCTTAAGAATCATCTATCAGGAGTTATTTTGAAATTAAATTGAAACTATTATCAATTCTGCAGTTTGTTAACTACCAGGGAAAAGGAGTCCTTTGACCGTTATGGAGCCCAGCGTCCAGCGCTTATACGCAGTAGTCCTAGCGAAGATGCTAATGTTTTGTTTTCTATTTACTCGAAATGTACAAAGATGATGTTATGCCGGTTACTCGCGATTTTGCAAAATCACTAACTTAGCGTTATTGCATCTAAAAAAGTCTGTTACCGCGCAAAATTGTCGCGTACTAACTTGTTAGACCATAAAGAAAGACAGACAGTCCTTACTCTTAAATTTTTACACCGTTTCTAGCCACTGTCCTTTTCATCATCATCATCACATCACCCACCCTATAGATTACCACAGTGATTGGCCCTGTTGTATTCGGATGAATATCTATTTCCCGCAACCCTTATCAGAATCAATTATTTTCTCATTACAACTTTTAGTACATGGTCACCACTCTAAAATCATTCCACCGCAACAACGCCTACCGTTTCTACAAACATTCACTACTATATATCATTATTTCATCAAATACTCACTTTGTCTGCTGGCCGTGGCCCGACGACCGAGCACACGACGGCTCTTCTGCCGGATCGTAACCACGATGACGCCGTAACACGCCGAGATGGTGACCGCCGGGGCAACGAATAGCGATACGAACACGCTGGTCATCCATATCCGCCATTGCAGCTTGCTGATGCCGGACCAGCATTGGAGTGTTCCTGTATAGAAGACAGTAAGTTTCAGATTAGTCCACGTAGACAAGTTTAAGCGACTTGCCTTAGAGAATTTGCAAGTTCAGACACAAGTTCTGACCGTCTTGCCTTTACAACAATCCAAGAGATAACAAGGCGGCTGGCATATCGCGCCTATGCTATCATCTGCATAGCAATGCATGTTGGCGATAGACATTCATGTCATTAGCATGCAAAATGAAGAGCATCGGAGACAGCATCGAGCCTTGCGGAACTCCAGCATTGATCGTGTTATTTAAACTTATTAGAACTATTAGAAGTAAGTGCCGAGCCACACGGCCCAATTGTGGAGTTCGGTGAAATGTACTAAAAGTTCGCATCTTTACGTGCATTTATACGGGCAACCTTTAACGGCAAATTAAAGTCGACAACAATATATGTCATACTCTAATTTTGCTTCATAGAATGAGACTTCCGAACTGCCGACGGGCTTATTTCTTGAGAAATTGCCAGTGTAATCGCACTTTTACAGTCGACTGACTGTTGCTATAGATAGTGTTTAGACCGTTATAAACCCGTGGTCGATAGAATTTTGCATGCGTCGACATTCATTTTGTATTTTTACTTTGGGCTACTCTTATAATTCTCACAAATTTACTTTCCGAAAGTATGTTTCCGTTAACAATTTCTCTTTTTTTTTGTGGCAGGAATAAAGTGGCGCAAGTTTCTATGTCAATTTTCTTGTGGCGGACATAATAAATATAGCTTGAGACCGTTCCCTCGTCGCCGACGCAGTAGCAAGATTTCCTGAATAGTAAAGCCGCTTACGTGACTTCCTGTTACGTCGGATAGAGATACCAAAATATATGGGTACTATTCGGCCTCAGGTCCTTAATATTATTTTGGTTTAGCCTATCTTTACTTATATATTGTGATCATATTTTTCCATCCATGCCAAAATGCACTGTATTCAAAACTTGAAAATTCCCAAAATGAATGATTTTTAAAGATCTTTGTTTTTGAACGTCGGAAAATCGTAATGTCTAAAGGTATATTCAGATACATTAATGATGAAACAATATCGAAAACCCTACGTTAAATTGATTTGAAATAAGTGTCGACGAAGGTTGAAGTATGTTCATCGTCACCGTCGTTCGTCGTCCGTCGTTCACCGTTAAACAAACGGCAAGTTTCCGTAAATGATTCCTACGTGGGATAAAAATGGCAATAAAATGTAAGGAAATCCAAGAACTGACCCAAACTCTCCCGCTGTGGTGTTAACTGATTGTGCGATCAGTTAGGTATCTTGAGAACTTTGACCTCCTCTATTGAACCTCGGAGTATCCACCATTAATTCTCACTCAAAACAACCCCTGGCGAGGAACCAAGGTTTCGAAATAGTCTCGTTTGTATGAAAAACGCATTCTGACCCGGTATTTTTGCTCCTGAGTGTAATTATTAGTTACGGATTTTCTGTATAGAATTGACGTTTGCTGATGATCTACCGCTTCGGCCGTGCCTATGTCATGTGTGCCTTAATAAATATTAAACGGCCTACTGAGTTTTGTCATGCCTAGCTCAGAAGTATCCCAGTTACTTTAGCGTTCTTTAATAATCTTGCCCTTTAGGAGCTTGAATGCCACAGAAATACAAATCCACACACGTCCACGAATAAGTATTGGTATAGGTGAAAAACTTCAGTAAAGGTTCTCTTGCTGTACCTATATATATACCGTTCAACATTCTATATTTGAAATTTGTCATAAATTGCGTATTAGTTTTGTACACAACTACATGCAAGAACACCTTTACTTGAGTTTTTTCACCGATAAAGCACTTTGTGGAGTACGTAACGTTACTGGGAATTAGGTCATTTATAAAGGGAAATAGCTAGGTCGCTGTTGTGTTGCCTGGCTGCGCGGTGGGGTTTCGAGGGTGAACATATGACTGACGTGAAAGCTTACGCAAGCAGTAGTCAATTAAATTTAGTTGGGAAATTGTTACAATTCATGCAAAATAGACATTGAGTTGCGGAAAATAGGATCGACGTTTAATATTTAATTATTCGTTATACGTGATTTGAACATAAACACTAAATGTCAAGTTTGGGTGTAGGTATAGTCCGCCAAAAAAATCAGTAGCATGCGTTTCTTAAATAATTAAATAATTTTTTTGGGAAACGTCTTAATATTATTTGAAAACGTGTTATTAACTGCATTACCTTGTATTTTTTCCTCGCTGAAAAGTATAAGCATTGGAATACAGAACATGAAGCTGATCAACCAAGCGCTGACTATGAGGGCCCGCGCTCGCCGCCCTGCCAACAAACACATGAATTAACTCCAGTTATCGTTTGTCAATTTTTTTTAGCTCTTATATGACACAACATAACTGTAATGGCCACCGAGTTTAAAACAATACCACAACAGTTCATGGTTTAAATTGCTCAATACAACCATAAATGACTGTATAATCGCAAAATTAAATTACACTCAGGAGCAAGAAAAACGGGTCAGAGTGCGTTTTTCATACTAAAGAGGCCATTTCGAAGCCTTGGTTCCTCGCCAGGGAATGCTTTTAGTGAATTCTGATGATGAATACCGCGAGCATCGATACAGGGCTTCCAGAGTGCCTAGGATACCCAACTGAATGAATCTGCGGCTAACGCCGCAATTGCGCATGTTCATAAAATCATCTAAAATGGCAATAAAATGTAAGGAAATCCAAATGCTGACCCAAACTGTCTGGCTGTGCTGTTAACTGATTGTGCGATCAGTTAGGTATCTTAAGAACTTTTGACCTCCTCTATTGAACCTCGGAGTATCCACTATTAAACCTCACTCGAAACAACTCCTGGCAAGGAACCAAGGCTTCGAAATATGTAGTCTCGTTTGTATGAAAAACGCACTCTGACCTGGTATTTTTGCTTCTGAGCGTAGTTGAATATAATGCAGAAATAAATAAATAAATATTAACAATACTTACAGCTGCCGGTAAAGTTCATGGGATGAGTAATGGCGTCGCACCGGTCTATACTCAGTGCCACTAGCACATAAGTCGAAGAATAAGTAACTACACCCTGAAACAAAAAAAAACTTTGAAATCTGGACAAGTTCCGTCCTGTTTACCGTCTAGAAACAGTGAGGCTAGACCATTTGCGTAATGCTAACGTAAACGATTTTCGAAAACTGACTAAATGTATGGAATTGATGTAGGCGCGACCGTCCGACAGTTTACGTTAAAATCCTTAACGTTTAAGGTAGCAGTAGCGTTGGTGGCTCTAGAAAAGATGCATACGGTGTTCGATATCTTTATAAAAAATGCCTAGATTGACGTAAGTTCTCAGATGGTCTCGTCGAGCACCTACGTCAACATACATACCGTCACGCCTTCATCCCAGAGTGGGGTAGTTAAAGCTACAGAATTACCAAGAACTCCCACATTTTGCACAAACAGGCTAAGATGTTAACCATGTGTATATTAGTGACAGGTTGCAAGCCCATCGCCTAACAATACTACAAGCCTTTAATCCCTTACTCTCTTCTTCCAACTTCCACGGGGACACATGGAGTAGCATAATTCTAAGCCGGCAACCACAGGTGACGTTTAACCTACGTCAATTCCATACATTTCGTCAGTTTTCGAAAATCGTTTACGTTAGCGTGAATCAACTTATCTATAGTCTCGCTGGTTAGTGTGTAAGAGTTACGTCTGATAGATGTGGCGTTATTGGAAAAGGTTGCTAAGATATGATATTGTAATTCTTTTTGTGCTTCGCAGACTTTGTTATTCATAGAACCCTGTCGTAATGTCAGCGTCAAGCTAGGAGGAAAAAGTAAAGTCGAAATTAATCATTGTTTTTCTGCGACAGGGTTCCAAAGCGGATGTTATTAGATTACTAAGGAGGTGGTGAGCTAAGGATTCGTTTAACGTGACGTCCGTGTCAGGAAATATGCAATTTCCTGAGTTGAAAAACACTTCATAAACTAAGTTCTTCTTTATACCTACCTACCTTTCTATCTGCCTATTTCCTTTAAAACCTAGTGATAAAGTGACTGCAAGTATTTTCACAATATATACCTAATAAAAAATAAATGAATCACTTCGAATTACTTCAGAGTCGCGTATTACGAGCTACTAAAACTAAAACAGGCGATGTTACTCTCTGGTCCTTGTTGGTTTTAATAAAAAGTTAAATCACACAAGAATACGTTGCTGTTACTATTACTTTTGGTTGGTAAAACTAATATAATAATAATATGGTCAGAAAATCTTAACAAGGTTTTATTTAACTTGCACTATTCGGACGTATATGTGTTTGTAAGTCATTCATTAAAATTTGGTAGTGAATTTTGAACCATTTTCCCATTAATGAGCTGACATTTTTACCACATATGATATGATGACAATGCAATATTATCTAACACCTTTAAACGAGCAATTCTAATATAAATAATCTGAATAAAGGGTGATGGGCAATTTTGTATGGACCCCGTCCCCCCCTCCAACAGTAACGGGCTGCAGGTCTATATGTTCATTAGGACCCAATAAAAGACAAAATACTTATCTTCGTAGCAAAATCAATGGGATTTTTTTAATGAAAACAAAGGGCCAGGCAAGGCAAATCATCTACATACGTGTTCATTTTCAAACAAATTCCATAGTTCCATACGATAAGATTATGATTTTTCAAGAAAACCCCATACATATGGTGATCGTCGCCATAGAAAAAATACATCATATTGCCAAGATCTATAAACTGGCACATGTTTCATCACTGTTGGTGGGTGGGGACATTTTTACCCATCGTCCTTTGGGAAACGACTCCAACAATTCGATTAAATTTTAAATATAGGGGTTTACGGGGGCGAAAAATCGATCTGTCAAGTTGTCATCTTCGGGAAATTTCGTTTTCAACCCGAGCAACGCTTGGTCTTCTAGGTACTGCTATTTAAGAGCAGAATGTGATGATGAAGTCGTATGGATGGCGACAGGATCTCCGCTATATTTAAACGTAAATCCACCACCGATTTGGGAATCTTTAGTTTGGTCTTGATGAGCAGATAATGACATTGCAAAAAAAGTATACAGTCAGCTCCAAGATTTTTTTGATAGAAACTTATTTTAAACTCTGCAAACTACAATAAATCTGGCATTGCGTTGGTAGCGCGCGCGTAAACCGAGCTCAATTTTTGATAACAAGGTTGTATTCCCTAGAACAAATATACGTGCAAATGTGAATTCTATTTTCCGTTTATTTGTCCAACTTTATATGTGTGTGTTAGCGGATCTGGCAGTTGCTGTACCCGTGGCTATATAGGGCAAGCAATCTATATGGACCAGTAAGGTGAATTTAAAGATACTGAGAACCAGCGTCGCGGTTTATATCGTAACAATAGTGCTTAGTAGTGGGGTTAATATGAACATCATAGAATCAACCATGGTAACATTATCATTCAATTGCATTTTTTTCCTTCTTTATTGTTTTTATTTTGGTTTCTGTGCCGCCATTCTAATTTTATGAGGTTTTTCTTTGTTCTGTTTTTTCGTCGAATAAATGTTTCTATTTCTGTTTCAATTTCTATTAAAAACTATAAGATTTAGAATAACATGTTCTTGGGATTCAAAGTTCGTTTTAAAAAAGGGTGACAATAAAGATAAAGAAGAAGATAAGATAAATATAAGTTTATTGATTAACTAAGCACAAGAACATACAAGAAAATATCCGGTGGACCCCAAACTAGGCTGAACCTGTAACTTGAGGCCCTTAAAATGCATTTAATGAGTTTAAAAAAATGGGTATCTACACCAAACAAAAAATAAAAAAATACAATTTTAGGATAATGTTGCCTTGGTTGATTCTGTGACGTCGAAATTGACACCAATCAGCACCATTTCACAGGAAAAACCACAACGCTGATTTTCAGTGTCTTTAAATTCACCTTTAAAGGCCCAGATTAACACCACTTAATTCATATATATTAAGGGATTATCTAAAAAACAATCGACCCTTGCTACCCGAGCTACCAAACGGAAATTAAAATACAGCATGTTATAAAATTAATTGCTAGGTTTATAAATACCTGTAAATATTTGACCAGCTTACAGGCCAGCGAGCCAGCCAGCCACGAGATGGTCATCCTCTGCACCAAATCCGGCAGCACACTTATTAAGCCGACCCATAAATCTGCAAGCATAAACTCAAATAAGCCACCCATAAAAAACGGACTCAACCACCATTAGTGAACTTTTAAACCTAATTGTGTCCTTTTATAAAATAATGGAACGTTTGGGCGTTTCACAGAGACAAGTCAACGGAGAGTTCGTTGATGAATTATAAACCGGTGAGCTTTTATTGTCCTACTAGCTTCTGACCACGACTTCGTCCGCGTAGATTTCGATTATCTTTATTCCCTTCTTCTCTTCTTATGTCTTATGGCCTATTCCAGGACCTAACCTATATGTGTGTCAAGTTTCACCCCGATCCGTTTAGAGGTTGAAGCGTGATTGAGTAGCAAACATCCAATCATCCAAACATCTAAAGTGTAGTACGAGTAAGATGAGCTCATAGGCATTTCGGCAGAGCTGTTTTGACGATGACCAAAGTCACAATATAATCTCAAAAATCGTCGATGTTACGGCGATTCCGCGTAAGTAGCAAATAAAATAAGGTGCAAAAAATACACCTTAGCACGTAATAAGTAAGGTACATTTTGCAACTCATTGAAGTTGTTAGTTACGCGATATTCCAGTAAAGTGTCACCGACGATATTAAAATAAATAAATAAATAAGCGCTACATGCAACCTGTCATCAGCTTACGTCAATCCCTATATAATTGATGACGCGTTTGCCTTATGGGTTCTGAACCTGCCTACGTCGCTAGCGGTCCTGGATTCAAATCAAAGCATAGAGAAGGCAAACGAGAACTCAGGCCACTTGGTGGTAAGTGGATACTGTGACCCATACACATTCGCATTCACAAGACTGCAAGCCTAAGACTGCAAATGCGTTGCCAACCCTGAGGACTAAGATGGAATGCCTCTATGCTAGTCATTACACCGGCTGTCTTATCCCCAAACCAGGACACAACAACACATTTGAGTGATGAGCGCGAATATTATCCTGAGTCATGGATGTTTTCTATGTATAAGTATGTTTTCTAAAGATAAAGGTCGCGGGAAACCGCTGGATGACAGCAGCAGAGGACCGATCGTTGTGGAAAACCTTAATTTGTCCAGCAGTGGACGTCTTGCGGCTGCTGATGATGATAATCAAGTATTCATATCGTTGTCTTGTACCTATAGTACATTCCTAGATCTTAGTTCGGGACTAGGTCAATTGGAATGACATTGCCCCCTGATATTTAATTGTTACATTCATTTTGACACTTAAAGAAAATCGCTAAGTTTTATTCTTATGCATCTTGACTAGGCCCCCAGTTGATAATTCGTCGGGGAGTAAATCAGGCGAGTTGTATATCTTAATCCGCACCGTGTTCGCTCCGACTGAAGTTTAAGTCTCGAGAGTGAGGTTAGGTAAGTGTTTGAAGCTTGAAAAGGTTTCCAAAAGTTTATGCTAAAGTGAAAAAGTTATAGCTTTAAGTAGGCGCAAAATAGCTTTATTTTTTTGTGGAAAAATATAAAGTGGACTAAGTACCAAAAGTTGTCACAGAATTTCAAGCTCCGTTGATTTTGTATAAGAATATTTTTTCCTCATAGCAGCAGGAGGGATTAATTCGAAAAGTCAACCTGCGGTGTTTAAACATTTTTATGCTTGTCAAGGAAAGTTATTGTTTACCAGTTTGAAATAATACGTAAATAAGCCGTCTCATTATTATTAATATGAAACTTATTAAGCATTCAATTCCTTGATTGTACATAGTTTCAGTGACACTAGCGCGTTAACAATTTTAATTTGCCAACTACCCTCGGGGCCAAGTGACACGGGTCAGAGTGCGTTTTTCATACAAACGAGGCGATTTCGAAGCCTTGGTTCCTCGCCAGGGAATGCTTTTAGCGGAATCTGATGATAGATACCTCGAGCATCGATACAGGAGTTCCAGAGTGCCTAGGAAGCCCAACAGATTGAATCTGCGGTTAACGCCGGAATTGCTAGAAGTGCATGTTCAGAAAAACATCTAAAATGGCAATAAACATTAAGGAAATCCACACTCTTCCGCTGTGGTGTTAACTGATTGTGCGGTAAGTTAGGTATCTTAGAACTTTTGACCCCTTTTATTGAACCTCGGAGTATCCACCATTAAACCTCACTCAAAATAACCCCTGGCGAAGAACCAAGCCTTCGAAATAGCCTCGTTTGTATGAAAAACGCAGTCTGCCCCGTATTACTTGTCCACGAGTGTGCCTAAATCACTGCAATGAATGCATGTTACGTAACTTATCATCACCTTTATTTACCAATGTTGCGTGTTTGTATTTTTTATTTTTCTAAAGGTAAGCCTCCCCAATTTCTTTCAATGTATGCACGCGCTCCTATCTTTTTTGGCCTTGTCGTTTGATGTTAAATTATACATAATTAAGGATATAAATGGTATCAAACCGTTGCTATCGTAAAGAGAGATGCTGGTTCAAAAGGTAAACCAGTTCAAAATAATCTTACCAGCGATAGCCAAATGCATGATGAAGAAGTTCATCCTGCTCTTTCTGGCTTTTGTGAGAAGGAGAGCAAGAACCACCGTAGCGTTGCCGGTCACTATTGCCACAAGTAAGATCCAGAGCACAGCGACTTGGGCAGTCTGAAACAAAACATACATAAGAGAAGTGAGGCTTTGAAAATAAAATCACCATCATATTATATCCTTTTATTTATAATCCTTTCATTTAGGTATTTAGTCAAAAAGGAAAGAAGCAGAAACACTGATTTAATGTCAATGTTTGACAAAACAAATTTGATTGGCTGTTGAACAGAGCCTAAAAAACGGGAACCTATTACTAAGACCCCACTGTCGGTCTATTACCAGGCTGTATCTCATAAACCGTGATAGATAGACAGTTGACATTTTCACAGAAGATGTATTTCTGTTACCGCTATAAGAACAGATACTAAAAACAGAATAAAAGAAAATATTGAAATGGGGCTGCCATACAACAACCGTGTTTTTTTATGGTTTTTGCTCTATATTAATAACGGCAAGTATTACCTATAGTGCCTAATGTTGTTTAGACAATGGTACGGAACCTTTCGTGCGCGAGTTAGACTTGCACTTGTTCGTTTTTTTTACTTTAAAAAGTATCTAAACAAATGATATACTGTGACGAACTTATTACTCGTATTTTTTTATGGCCTAGGGTAGGCAAACGACCACACAGGCCACCTGATGGTAAGTGGAAACTGTGACCCATAGACATTCGCATTTACAAGACTGCAAAAATGCGTTGCCAACCCTGAGGACTAAGATGGAATGCCTCTATGCTATTCATTACACCGGCTGTCTTGTCCCCAAACCGGAACACAACAATGCGAACACTACTGTTTGGCGGTACGTTAATGGATAAGATGGTGGTAGCGATCTGGACGGACCCTGCACAAGGTCCTACCACCCGCAAAATACAAATAACTAACCCTCCAAATATAATAGTGGACACTGTATGATAGATGATTACCTAAAAACAAGAATGCCAATTAAAAGGTTAAGGCATAGTATGTAAAGAGAATAAACATAATAAACTGTCCTTATATTCTAAACGTTAATTTAGGTCTCCGGGAAAAGAGATTCATTACACCTTTAAATATTGGTCAAAATCCGAAGCAAAAAGGATAAGTAAAACTACGAGTAGCAACACGATATTGTTATTTTTTTAATAAATCAAAAACATTTTTTCGTTAAACGTTTAAAGAATACAAACGACTGCGTTCATTAATCAGCAAATACAACTGAATTTCCAACAAAAAACGCAATGGAAATAGAACCATCGGGCAATGTCGACACACGAAAGCAATGTCTTGACAAATGACTGTTTATCGCAGAGAAGACAATAAATCTATTGAGGCAACCGTCGGCTGGGTTTAATTGTACAGGTAAATGTAATAAATGAACCTCATTGTAAACGGTAGGGGCAAATGCCCACGACGCTGGGAACCGTTTTACTAACGGAACTAAGGGTAAATATAAATTACAATACAGGCGGAATGGTCGTTATCTTGTTTCTTTGATTGTGTTGCTTGAATGTGTTTTGTGTTTATTGTATTGTATTTAATTCGGTTATCGTTATTCAGCAATTTTGAAATTTTCCCGGGCTAAAAGTAGCCCTCATCCATGCCCATCCTAATTTTCATCCAAATCCGTCCAACAGTTGTAGCTTGAAGGACCAACAAACTAACACAAACACACGCACACTCATAAACTTTACTAGCGCCCCGCCCTTCCTGAATATTTTGTACCGGCCATAAACAGTAGAAAAGTCCGGTTTTTATCAAAGTTATCCTTACTTACTTACTAGTTTTATAAACGCGAATGTTTGTATGTATGGAGGGATGTTTGTTACTCTTTTACGCTGCAACGACTGGTCAGATTTGGATGCAATTTGAAATGGAGATAGCTTATACCCTGGATTAACACAGGAAAATTCATCCCGGAAAATTTAAAAGTTCCCGAGTATTCGAAATCGACGCGGATGAAGTCGCGGGCAGAAGCTAGTTATAAATATTTTCTATTTTCTTTTATTTCTTTCTTTATTGGGACCGTTGTATAGTATATCCGTAATCAGAAGTCCTATTTTTGATACTACCCATTATTGGCACCATGGTATTTATTTTACGGTAATTAGGTATTGGACATTTTACAATGACGGGTATTATTTGGTGTTTTACTATAAATTTAAAGTCGTAAATCCACTGCACTAAAAAATATCACAATGAATCAGGACTTGTCCTAAATAAAAAAGCCAAATCTCTCGTTCAGTTTAAAAATTGTATATTGCTTATAAAAATTGATTGAAGTTGATTTTTGCTTTGTTTGCAAAACTGCGCAGTGGAAAAATGAAAAACTGATGAATTCGTTTGTGTATACAAACAGAAATCGAAACGCATTGCCAAAAAATAGTAAATTTTTATTCGGATAAGTTGACATCATTGTTGGACTCGTTCCTTTGAAATTTTTGTCACGTAGGAAAAATATATTTATGCACTGTGGGCCGAAGATGAGAGAAAGTAAGACGTTAAAGCTTTTCCTAGAAAGGTTTTCCGTACGTGTTTGTCTAACCATTTGGAAATCGGTCGGCCTGTCGATACTCGGGTAATGGTTCACACGGGTGTAATTTTCACTGATTAGTTCTAGCCTATTGGAAAAGCTTACGAGGTTTACGAAAAACTACCACTGGACTTGGTAAAGAAAGATTTTGAGATTTGTGCGTAAAACTTGTAAATATTTGGCAATGAATTTGTGGATGGAAAAGTTGAAAGCAGAAAGTTTTACTTCGGAATTTTGTTTGGAATAGTTAGGAGATAAACATACATCTGTACAACGATTGAATCTAGGTAAAATACGTATAGAACCAAAGTTGTAGAGAACTTTATCAGCTGCTGGACATAGGCCTCCTCCAAGGCTTTCCACTCAGACCGGTCTTGTGCTTTTCGCATCCACCGCGGTCCCGCGATCCTGACGAGGTCGTCACTCCATCTTGTTGGAGGCCTACCTAGAGCTCGTCTTCCGGTCCGCGAACGCCACTCCAGAACCTTCTGTCCCCATCAGCCATCAGTCCGTCAGTCGGTATCAGCTGTAATAATGCGATTCAACAAAATTCCCTATAACGCATCGTTTTCAAGGTGTTAACCAAAAAAACAACAATCGGAGCCTTCTTTGTGCCCGCCTTTGAGGGGTGGGGGGACTTTTAGTATGTTTATGTCCTAACTAGTCCAAAAAAGTTCCGAAGTCAAACTTTCTGGTTTCAACTTTTCCATCTAAACCCCCCTTTTAAGCACTCATTTACAGGGCTATTGTAAATGTAAATATTTCATTTTGATTTTGCTCTTTGTACAATAAAGTGTTTACATACATAGATACATACTTGTCTTGAAAAAGCATTGGTAATCTAAATTTAAGTGTTATATTGGTTTGTTAACATCCGTGCATTAATAAATTTGAATAATATGGAATACGACAGCCCACATGTCATCTGGTGGACATTTTTCAATGTCGTTGTCATGGTGCTTTATACGTTAAGGGTCTAGATGAAATGATTGTTTATCTATTCTAGTAATTTCATTGGCTAATATTATCCTCGAAGCCAAAATTATAAGGCAAATACGTGCTAGATAGCCAGCAAGTATAAAGGTAACATGGTGATTTTGATCCGGATGGTCTCTGCAAAAGGTACTTACAAACCTTAGAATTTTTGTAAGGGTGAACATTATGTACAGACACAACAAGTTTTTTTTTTTGTTTTTTTTTTATGGCGTGGCACAGGCCACCTGATGGTAAGTGGAAACTGTGACCCATAGACATTCGCATTCACAGGACTGCAAGCCTAATACTGCAAATGCGTTGCCAACCCTGAGGACTAAGATGGAATGCCTCTATGCTAGTCATTACACCGGCTGCCTTATCCCCAAACCGGGACACAACAGTGCGAACACTGCTGTTTGGCGGTAGGTTAGTGGATAAGATGGTGGTAGCAATCTGGACGGACCCTGCACAAGGTCCTACCACCCGCGAATTCGCATTTATCGCATTTATTCTATTCTTACCCACTTTGGTTTACTATTTATTCTAAGCATAATCTTTCTATTCAAAATGTTATAATAAAAGGTTTGAGTCATTTGTCATTCTTAAAAGCTTTGTTACTTGTACCGTTACGCATACTTAATCTGTTTTAAATGAACATAAGAGTTATTCGAGTGACGTATAAGGAATTTAAATAAGCAAATACCACTGATGAGTTTGTGGCAGGTCTCAATGCAAAAGAATTTAGCGGATAGAATTGGGACAAATATGCTGGGGTGTTGACCAAGATGCTTAACGTTTAGGTTAACGATTTTCGAAAACTGACAAAATGTACGGAATTTGCATAAGCGACCATCCAGCAGGTTACGTCAATCCTTTGATTTTCTATAGCGATAATTTATTCCGAATATTGGCAAAATCCAGTGGTTTCTAGAATTTTTAATATTTGTATAAAGTAGCTACTGTGATATTTATGATAAATTATTTCAAACAACATTGTTAGTTACAAAATACGTATTTTTGTTTTTAAAACTGTAAAACATTGATAGTCAGGACCAAGAACAGATCCCTGTGTAACCTTTGCTTAAATATTGTAAAACTAATATTTTATGTTTTTATTACTAAAATGTCGGTAACCTATGCTTTTACAGGTTCGTGAGCCTGTAAGAAATTCACTATAATATGCAACTAACATTTTATTACACTACGTATAATATTCTGGAACTTACAATACCATCATCATCATTTCAGCCATAGGTCGTCCACTGCTGAACATAGGCCTCTCCCAAAGATTTCCACCTCACCCGGTTGGAAGCGGCCTGCATCCAGCGGGTCCCCGCGGACTTGACCAAATCGTCCGTCCATCTCGCGGGGGGTCGCCCTACGCTACGCTTGCCGGTACGTGGTCGCCACTCGAGAACTCTACTGCCCCAGCGGCCATCAGTCCTTCGAGCAATGTGGCCTGCCCATTGCCACTTCAGCCTGCTAACCCGATTGGCTATGTCGGTTACTTTAGTTCGTCTACGTATCTCCTCGTTCCTGATTCGATCTTGTAGCGAGACACCAAGCATAGCTCTTTCCATGGCACGCTGAGTGACTCTGGCCTATTTAAGAGGCCAACGGTTAGAGACAACGTCTCGGCAATACCAAGACTTCCCAAAATAAGCGTAATAGACTGCGCCATGTTCTCAAACTCCAGATGATTACCGTTAATTGCTATTTCTTTAGAAACGCTCTCACCCTTACAGTCTAATTTAGTTTCAATTTAGCCATAGCTTGTGAGAGGGGGATTATGCATAGGACGTCTAGACTCTAGACCCGTTCGTCACAGCTTCTCTCACGCAATTATCCCGCTCCTGTGTCACATAATAAATGGATAGTTCGTGAATTGTATAATGAAACATTTTATGCTCGCGTTTCACAAAGTGTTTCTCGATAAACGAGCTTGTACTTAAACTAGTTCTTAAATTTAACGTATAGAAAAGGAGAAACCGACGGATGACTGATCAATCAACGCACACCCAAAACTCTTCTTCTTAGGAAACGATTTTTCGAAAATCGACCCCCAACGGGAAGAAATAGGAGAGTAGCGGGTAACTAATTTTACACGAAGGTACAGTGAGTGGAGTTGATAAAATATGTGTACAATTTAGTACGTTGTCTATTTAATGTCATGCTTAAGCAAGGTACTAAAGTGTACACATATTTTATGAACTCGACTGTACAAAGTATTGGGCGTCCTCTAGTAATAACTTAAACTGGCCTTTATAAGCAGTTTTTTTTTTTTAAAAGCAGAGCTGGAAGCAAAAGCTTGTTCCAAAAATTTAATTTTTGACAGTTATTAAACTTTCTGTTACTTAAGTACACCTTGATAGTCCCTAAACGTGTACTTAGGGCTAAATCGAATCAGCAAAACCATACTGCTTTTGACATGTTATCGTGTTGTTAACTTTGTGATAGCTCTTATTTACTGGTCTATAATGGCGGCCGAGCTTAAAATAAAACAATAACAAGTCGAGAGCAATATGGTTATACCGAGTAGAATAGAAACGCCGAAAACGAATGCACAAATGTCTTACAATTGTGCCTGTATATTTGCATGTTGTTTTTTGACAAACAAAATCATTCACTTACGCATTACACACGCAACTCTAAAGATATCCATGTCACAGGCAACATTAAAAAAAGAAAACATATTCACCTGGTAGAAATAGAACTTGTTGATGAACGTGTCATTTGCCGTAGAGTTGAGAAAGAGGAGGGTGTCATTGTCTGCAAGAAAGCAGTCGAGGCACTCTGTATCCTCCATGATGACACATTCACATCTTGTCAGTGTACCTGCAAGCAAAACCAAAATGTTTGACATAAAATAGACAAATATAAATGAGAATATTATTTGTATCTTATAAACAGAATGTAGGTAAAACAAGGTCAAACACAAGGTTCTCCTAGTGATCTTTACAAGAAGGAATCCCTGTTAGTCACTAATGAACTTATTGAATCGTATTTTGAAAGTCAGAAATAGGATGTCATAAAAATTATGAATTGGAAATTAATTAATGATATGTCGTTGGCAGTTATTGTAAATTGAAGTAAGCGAGGGCAGCAAACGAAAACACCCAGCCCTATGCAAAACCGATCTCAACACGATTTAAACAGGGTTGGTTCATCGCTACGCTACGCTCTCGCCTTAGCCTTTTGTGTTAAGTTTTTTTTTTGTCCGCATAAATATTACTGCCTTTACATCCTCCTTGCAAACGTTACGTACTTAAATGTTATGCATTGTTTTATGTTGTGACTTTATAAATGATATTATAAGGCTATCCCTAAACGTTATAATGTTAAAGGAAATAATATTGATTATGTAAAAAAGTTATGAATTTCGACTAATACGACTAGCGAGAATTATGACAATTCCAAGTCTTTTAATATTTTTTCAACATTATGATTGACACTGATTATGATAAAAAAATTTTATGATCTCTAGAAAAATCTGTCCTTACAAGTAGTACTCTTATTTGCAATCGGTTAAATCTAATGTCGATACTTTGTGAGATAATTATTTTATCTCTAGAAACCGTCTACAAATAGTTTATAATGTACTTGAAATACATGTCCTAAAATAACACCTTATTGTATGACACGAGTGAAATTGAAAATGAGACATTTACAAAGCCTGTAATAAC
The DNA here is from genome assembly GCA_923062465.1 of Acleris sparsana. Classification (NCBI taxonomy): domain Eukaryota; kingdom Metazoa; phylum Arthropoda; class Insecta; order Lepidoptera; family Tortricidae; genus Acleris; species Acleris sparsana. The sequence continues at coordinate 5,470,470 of OV281288.1, forward strand.
TCGACAAGCAAATAATAATATTTGAGTAATATCAGTCCTCAAGTCAAAGCCCTCTGAGTTTACAGTTGAAATAATAATGTTGATCTTTATTTAAATTGTTATTTGTCTGTATAAATACTAAGTAATAAGAGGCTTTGAGAGACATTGAGACATGCTCTTAGAACTTTTTATCAATGGCGAGATAATAACCTAACTTGGAAGAGGATTTACTTCTCACTCCGCCGAATTTATGATGGAAAGGATACTTTATTAATGAGAACGCTGGTCATCATTTTTAGCGTTGCGTATTCGTCAAAATGTGATATCTTTTGTCGAAAGTGACATGACAAGTCTTTTTAAAAGCTTGTCTTAAAACTCGTTTGGTCTTCAGATATCGGAGAAACTTTTTTCAAGAGAGATTAATATGAAAAAAAAATTGAAGATGATTTGGCAAAAACCATTGTAAAAAACGAAGCTTGGCTACATTTTTACCCGTAGAAAAATCTCCCAAAAGGTTTTGGTAGAAAATGTATCCTTAGAGCGTTAAAAAGCGATCCTATTGTACGACTGGGGCTCTATTCTACTCGGCAAATCACTATTGATTTTGACATGTGTATTGTCAACAACATTATGATAACAGCGATGGAGGCCGAATAAAAATCAACACGATCAAATACAATATTGTTTTACCGAGTAAAAAACAGTACACCTCTTAAGTATACTTCAGGGGTGTAAAAAGTAATTGTTTAGTGATAACCATAATCCAGAATGACGAATCTCAATAGCATCTATCGAGCATAATTAATAGTGCGCGGTGCAATAACTACTAAGAGATTCGCCAAAATGTATTATTTTGAGCAAAAAAATATATATTTCCTAATACATTTTTTTATGCAATAGAAAAGGCAAATGAGCACACAGGCCACCCGATGGAAAGTGGATTCTAAAGCCCAATTTTACAATCTTATGAAGATGATCTGAAAGCTGCAAATGCATCGCCAACACTTTTTATTTATAGGCATAGGTCGAAGAAGCTCAGAATAATTTCATCATCATCATCATCATCATCATCATCATCAGCCTATATTAGTCCACTGCTGGACGTAGGCCTCTCCCATTGCACGCCACCTAGCACGATCTGCGGCCACTCTCATCCAGCTTCTGCCAGCCATTTTGCGAAGATCGTCGCTCCACCTAGTCTGAGGGCGTCCTACACTGCGTATGCCGATCCGCGGTCTCCACTCAAGAACACGATAGCTCCAGCGGTTATCCGTTCTGCGACACACGTGGCCGGCCCACTGCCACTTCAAACTGCTAATTCGATGGGCTACGTCGATAACCTTAGTTCTCTGTCGGATCACCTTATTACGGATCCGATCCTTCAGAGAAACTCCTAACATAGCCCTCTCCATAGCTCGCTGAGCGACTTTAAATTTGTGGACCAGCCCCACCGTGAGTGTCCAGGTTTCGGCTCCGTAGGTCATAACAGGTAGGACGCACTGATTGAAGACTTTTGTCTTTAGACTCTGTGGAATAGACGACGTGAACACTCGACGTAATTTCCCATAATTTAATTAATATTATTCGAGATACCTACTTAAATATTTCTATAAATTATAAATGGGAACTCCAAGAAAAACTTATTTGCCTTTATTCTCCAAAGTGAAACGAAGAAAAATATCCAAAGGTGTCCCTTGAGAGGTGTCAGACAAAAGGATCGCCGATCTCCAGGTGCCAATAATAATATATTGAAACCGACTAGATAGAGAGATATGAGAAGTTAGTTAAAATATGGAGTCTGGATGTTAAAGTGAAAAAAAAAATCCAACAACAGAACTGAATACTTTTGTTCATAATATTTAAGAGCCTTTGCATTTACTTTGTCTATAAAGTTCAGGGGCTAGATTTTGTTTTGGAGCATTCTAATAAAAATAAATAACTATTTTGTAGTCAGGAACTTATTCACAGAGTCCTCGGTTCACCTTTTAACGTCATGTATGAACAAAGTGAACAATTCGACATAATCTTAAGCAAGAGTTAGTCATGAGAAAACTCAATATCAATAAAAAAAAAACTTAAAGTCTACCAAATCTGGAGGCTAGTACTGGTCGATACAAAAATGAAGACTAACTTGAAATTTCTATTGTACCTACTGTAATGCAAAGTTATTTAGCGTTTATTGAATTTTCCACTTCACTAAACTTGAAGTTGAAAATTCAACTTTACTAGAGACTTTTTTAAATCGACGTTTAATGTCGACTACAGCTGCTGGTTCCAATATATTTGCATTTTACGAACATCAGTCCGCAGTTGGCTGCGAAAATGTATTAAAGTTATATAGTGAGCGAATAATGTTCAATTTATTGAACACTTAGCCCATTAGAGTTCGGATTCCGAATAGAATGGAAGCTTCGAGAAATTGAAACGAAGGAAGCGTTGGCGGGAAACAGTTCTGAAAACTGTCACCAGTGTACCTACATACAAGTGCTTTGCAAATTTTTTAACAAATATTATTGGATCAGCTGTCTTAGTTATGCTCATCATCATGGCCACAAACTCTTTCCAAGATAAGGCTGACGATGATAAAATAAATAATAATAAACGACACATTAGACGGCAATGGATCAAGAAATAGCTAAATGATAAACTATGAAAGGAAATCCTGGATTCCTCTGAAACCAAGCAACGAGAAGAAATGGGTTTCCCGTTCGTGGAACGACGACATTCCACGAACGGGAAACGAATTTATTGCTGCTTATTGTGACCAATTAAATATACCAGCAGGTAAACAAAACTTGCCGCGTTCCAACGAAATATTGTTACTTATGATAGTTGTTTATTGCGTTTTTCTAATGAAACATGAATTTTGCCTGTGTTTACATGACAACTTCTGCAATTATTATAACTACTTAGCGGCCCGCCATTGGCTTCTCCCCGCTGCAAATTCCCGACATTTCAGGTGGTTTTTTGTTTCTTTCATACAAACCTTGTCCTGACATTGAGACCTTGTCGCTAAATGTGTAGCGATTCATTTTTATTATATATACATACTTTGTGAAACGGTTTTTTTTAAGATACCACTCCTACAAGTTACGTGGGGATGTTTTTTTCTCATCTATCCCATAGGCATAGGTGGGGGTAGTTGGACAGGTCTTTCAATAATATTTTACATAGGTACTCTTGCCCGGTTTTACATTTATGAAATAATATTAGTAAATTTTCTAGTTATAACATAAATTTCCGTATTTACCAATAAAACCCTAAACGTAATAACTTATAACTCAACTACTTACTACTCTTCGACCTTAACATGCTATACATAGAGTCGAAAAGTGGTTAAGGAGTTTCATGGTCAATTAAATACGTATTATCAAGTAGCGGGCCGTCGTGGATGGAAAACACTATATTTCCGGTCAATATCAGCCATGATCATTAACTCAGAAAGCCCAATACGAGTACAAAGTCATCATTAGATGTACAAGGCGATCTAAATCACGCCTCGCAATCGTTAAGGATGTTGCAGTAGGGGTTATGGCTTCCTTCGATTGGCACAAAACTCATTTCGCTTAATTTATTTGGCATAATAGCCAGGAAGATAAAGATTATGTTGCATAATTTTGTTTTATCAACAATAGACTATCGATTTTTTCAAAGAATATTAATTAGCATAGAGTGGCCAAAACTATATTTGAAGTGTCCTTTGTTGTTTTAAAAAGAATAACTGTCATACTTAATTTGAATTAAAAGTGAACCGGCCACGAGCTTGTCGGACCATGTTCAATGCAGGGTTCTAACGCCACTACAAACACAAAAAACTATCTCAAAAAACAACATGTGCGAACCAACTTTCTATCTAAAGTTATTCAGTGCTTTTGTAGATGAAAACACTTTAGGTGCCTGTATCTTAGGAACCAATCAAGTCTAGGCAATCGCGATAGTTTATTTTTTAAGTTTTTAAAATAAAATATATAATATTTACGAGAGGGACGGATGTTTCATCCACATTTCGGACCTGAAAATTCCAGCGAAAATTACACATTTCTATTTCAGCCGGCCCCCCAAGTCTAAAAATTGATTAGAACATTTCATAATTATTATTTAAGTGCTATATAATAATAGCTTACTCGATGTTACAGTATATAAAAAAGTTTTGGTAATGTATGTAGTGTATAAAAAAGTTAGTGTAATGTATATGTATGATAATTGTATATGTATAATTGTGCCAAATTACACATCTGTAGTCCAAGAGGCTCTTTGTTAGACCGCGGACAAACGGACAGATAGACTTGGAAAAACTATGGGTTCCTTGTTTGACTTCGGAACCCTAAAAAATGTCTGCGTTTTAAGGTTTTTATCAGTTGTTAAATGAAGAAGGTATTTAGTGAAACCGCAATTTTTTAGCATTAACTAATTATGAATCGTTAATAAAGGATCGCAATAACGCCGCAAAGTTGATGAATAAAAAACTCTGAAGGGCGTCCGTTGGCTGAATTTGAAATGAATACGAGTACCTCGAATAAAAGGCCCTTTTCAAAAACATTGTACTTACATACATAATTAAGGATAGTTAAGGCCTCAATTAATATCCTTGTTTTTTGCCACTATTTAACGAAAATTAGTAAAATTAGGATGTAATACTTTAATCATTTTTATGGTTGGGATTGGGGTATGGGAAAATAATTAAGGATTTTAATTGAGGCTTTAACTGATCTTAGCTACCTATGTAGCTACATTTTTTTTTAACCGTTTTCAAATATTTTGTTTTAAAACGAAATTCATTATTATTTATTATATTGAAAAGAAATTTCTGATAAGTTTTTGATAAGGTCAAAGTCGAAATTATTTATTGTTTGATTGCAGATGTACGTTATGTTGCTATGGATACATATTAAATATTTAATAACACACACAAACACACACACACAGACTTTGCGGGTGGCAGGACCTTATGCAGAGTCCGCCCGGATCGCTACCACCATCTTATCCATTAACCTACCGGCCAAACAGCAGTGTTCGCATTGTTGTGTTCCGGTTTGGGGATAAGACAGCCGGTGAAATGACTAGCATAGAGCCATTCCATCTTAGTCCTCAGGGTTGGCAACGCATTTGCAGTCTTGTGAATGCGAATGTCTATGGTTCACAGTTTCCACTTACCATCAGGTGGCCTGTGTGCTCGTTTGCCTACTCAATGCCATAAAATAAAAAATAAAACACACACACACACACACACACATACACAATTTATTATTGGGGGTTCAAAATGACAAGATCGCAAAACACACTTCACACTTCACACTTTTAACGAACATGTCACATTTTGCGGTCCGGCATAAATTTTTATACACATTGTCTCAGCGGAAAGATGTTCTCTTCTGGAAATAATCATCCCCTCAAGCGACAATAAGGCTCACAATATAAAATAAATTAAAATACCATGATCAAAGCGCATCATTGTCCCATCGCACAATAGAATTTTAACAAACCAAACCCAAGAGGCTTCTAAAATACCCCAAAAATAAATCAACAAAGATTCTTAAACGTAACAATCCGCCGTTGCTTTGAGATCCTTATTAAATTTCTCAGTTCGCATAAACTTGGCCACTGCTCGTCTCATTTCTTTTGCCTCCAGGGAGTTATTCTTTTTCGCAGCGAAAGCGTATTTGTAGGGTCGAACCAGGGTAATATGACACCTACGGCCAGTAGAAACACTGAGAAGGGTTAACCAGATTTGTATCTACGTCTCTGGTTTGCCCTAGGCGAGGCTGTATCAACATGACAGACATGGATTATTGGTCGATTCTGTCGCGTCAATCTAGTTAGATAACTAACATAAGACTTACTCAAGCGTAGTTTCTATAAGCGCTATTAATAAACAGATCTTGGTATTCCAGACTGAGTTTCTTGTCTCAAGATACAGTCATCTTTAGTTCGAATTTTCGTTTCCAACAGTTTCATATGTCGGAATTTTCATAAGTTTAAATGCATTTTTATAAAATATTTTAACTTTTCAGAATTATTGTTATAAAACAAACTTATCCTTACCTAAAGGCTCCATAGTTTCATCCATTTAAACTAACTTGTGACAAATTCGGACAAATAAAACCGGTGGGAAACAAAACTTTGGACCGCAAACGTGATTAGACACGTCATTATAACTTGTTGTTTTTTCAAGATCAATTTAGTAACAGCCCTAAGACCAACTTTTCTTAAAAGCTACCTACTGACAATAAATAGGCTACTTACGATCAAAGTAAGAGGTAGGTAAGGGCCTAATTCTGCCTTACCGCGTACTGCGCAAATAAGGCAGACATTTTGTGTGATAAACACGGGTATTTGTTCCTGACTTACATGCAATGGAATGTTGGCGTTATGTTAGTTATTTTAGGCTTCAAAGTATCACGTCGCGAGGTCCAGAGAACTGTAAAGGAGTTTCATACAAAATTGAAGGCTTAGGCAGGGAAGTATTTTTTTAAAATTTGAATGTAGACATGGCGGTTGTGTTATGAACAGACTAAATAGCTGTTTTTTTGAATATACTAATCTGTTCATCCAACTAAAGCGTTTGCATGTTTATTTAAAGTACCAGGAGAGCAGAGGAGCAAGGGTGCGTAGCACAACTTAGATCGTAGGCGATGTAACTCGGTGTGGCGCAGCGGCGGCGGCGCACCCGACACAGCGCGGATGACTGAGCACTGTAGGTTACGTATAATGTTTATGCACTCCTAGTATTTGACGTTGTAATTTTTTTTAATTTTTTTTATGAATTTTATCTTTGAGAAAAGCACTATACATACTCGCCGTAAAAAAGGGTTGCCAGCCTCGTAATTATCCGTATATGTCTATATGAACTCGGCCGGCAACCCCCTACTTCCCGGCCTCTGTAGTAATGTACTATTATTGTTGTATTTAAGATTTATTTTTATTATTTAAAACCTATAGTACAGATGTACTGCATCATACGACATCATATAACTTATCGTTGTGTACTAAAGCCGAACAAAGCAAGATAAATACAACAACTTTATTCACCACATTACAAGCCTAAAACTTAGTTAGGAACCAACGAAATGAAATGAAAAGCAAGTTGTTACAGAGAAAAACTAAAAATACTTCTAGCTACTTTAAAGAATACGCCGGAGGATTTCTTCTATCGTAACACTTAATTCAATTTGTGTAAGACGTTTTATGGGGGCCATGGCCTTGGAGGAGCCTATCGTCACTCTAATTGAGAATAATTAGAAGTACTTGATACTGGCGAATGAATGCGTCGTAAACTAGTACTTGTTTACTGTTAGCTCCGGCGATCCTCTCATTAGGGTTCCCTTAGGTTCTTTATATACACCGTGTTTTTTTTGATTTACGATAACTTTAAGGGAACGTTCTTTAGGTCAAACAAAGTTAATTTCCCGAAGACAGACAAATGATAAGTCTAACGGTTTTAAAAATATTTAATTTTTAAATTTAATCAGTTTATCTCGTTAAACTAGTGTAAAAGGCTCTTAATTGATAACAACAATTTTCTTTTAATAATAATAATAATAATAATAATAATTTATTTTTATTTCGAATGTCATGGATTCATATTTGTTAGTAAGTACACAAATTCTTATAAACTACTTGTTAAAACATAAGAGCAAATTAAAATAAAATAAAATAAACTACCTACTTAATAAGCTATATTGCTGCTTACATGTAACTGTCTACAGTGGCCCATGTAAGGGCAATCCAGCCTATCCGCCACAACAGCAAAGAAAGAAAAGAGTAAAGAAAAGAAAAAGAAGTGAAGAAAGAAGAAGAAGAAGAAAGGAGGAAAGGAGAAGTGAGTAAAGAGTTTCCAATTGTTAGGTTTGTATACGCGTCAATCTAAAGTGACAATCTTGTACCTGTCAAGTGTTATTTTTACTTGTGTGTGTATGTCACGCCAACATAGACGTATTTGACACTGATTATTAGTTAACTCTAAAGGCTCTTTTAGAATGACCAAAGATAAAAGATTTCATTATTTTGTTCTAAACAGAAAAAATTTTTTTTTTGCAATATTTAAAAATGTAATCTACCAATTAGTTTCTATGGATATACCTAGTAATATGCCGAAGTTATCGTAAATCAAAAAAAACACGGTGTATTTAGGTACGAGTGAGTTCGTTGCCATTACGGTGGGAATGTGATACAGTTCACAGGTATAGTTTAATCTGGGTCTAAATGGGGTATTATTAATATGAGTGTGGTATGTTGGTTGCTTTAATTGGAAACTTAAGTTTTGTACCTTTTTATGGTTCTGTAGTCAAACTAGGAACGCTTATAGATTCGCCATGTCCGTCCGTTCGCAGCCTAGCGCAGAAACTCTTTGTACCAGAAAGACGTTATTTGGCATGAATATACCTACATATTAGTCACGGCAACAAAGTGGTGAAATATAATGTTTTTTTATTTTTTTATTCTACGCCATAGAGAAAAATATTGCGCGTTTGTAAAAACATTTTGATTAAGGGATCCGTTTATAAAATATTAACCAATATTATCTAATGTTATCCTAGATTCCTACTAATAAATTAATATAGATACCTAAGACAGAAAGTTAAGGCCTTAATGCAATACAATGATAATATTACACGAGTACAAAACCATTATTATTTCAATATTTGTATATTAATATACCATTATTATATCCAGTGAGATATCCCCAAGTTATAATACTTCTAAACATCGAACTAATTTGATTTAATCTCTCGATATCGAATATGAAATGGGAAATTGTTTTCGGGGTGACAATATATTACAATGGTGACTTTTACTCGATTAGGTTGCTGCCGACCTTTTTTTATTTTAAGCTTTTACTAATTTTTACAGGCCATAATGTCTTTATTACATAACAATTAAATAAATTTGTGTGATGTTAAAAACCTACATTTAAACGTATAAACTTTTTTAAGATGTCTGTTTATGATTTTAATCCGCTATGTAATAAATCATCGCAAAAATAATTGTTTTAATAAATAAATTAAAATGATATAACGACTGATTGAGTGATGTTATTTTTATTCATTGAAGACACCCTCCATGGCATGAGTTTGCAGATATATGGCTTATTTATTCAAAAGGACACAAGGGTATATTCCTGGTGGGCAAATGAAAAAAATGGGTTTTTTAATAATAATTCTGATGAAAGCTGTAACGATTTAAGTCTTTTATATCGTGACCCAATCAAGTAATATCGTGAAATAAAAAATCTGTTACTAAAAACCACACCTAAAATTGTTTTAGTCTACAATATGACTGCCTTAAGGGTCAAATCTGGTACCGATCTGTTTTCAATTATATTATTTGCCTTACTTATGTATCAAGTAGGGTTGTTCAAGTATCAAGATAACACATAATTTTATCGAAACATCTTACTATTCCATAACGCAGAATTTTTATTTCATTATAAGGCATAAGTTGATTTTTTGACAGTCACAAGTTTAACCTAACCTCGCCTTTATAGTTATTTAATTAAAGTTTATAGATATCCTGAAAATTCCATGAACTGATCGGGTACTATCAACATTGCTAAGGTAATTTTACTAATTAAGATACTACTACGAACTCCCATGAGTTTGAATTAATTCACAGGCTTAGTTAAATCACTTCGTACACATCCGTTTTAATTGCTATTAAGTGTAGTTTTAAACGCAAGGGCACACATGTCACGTGCTGAACCATGTCATTAAGGCCACATTACCATACAATTTAAGCGGTTATTAAGCCCGATTGTATTCACAGCATATCAGTTACTAGGCGTTTATTTTATACTAAGCAAAGGGTTTAAATTAGCATAGTTACTACATTATGCTTTTATGGTTTACATTTTCATGAGTAAGCGGTATAGTTTATCTCTCCATGGCTGACCAAATACATTTGTTTATTTAAAGTCAAAATACCCATAAAAAATATATGTATGTATAGGAAAATGTCTAAATGAAATAATTTGAATTGATGTGATGTAATATTTTTATGCAACGGTTACATAATGAATCTGATAAGATTAGAGTGACTAGATTAGACGAGGTGAAAACAAGTGTGTTGTAATATGTTTTGCTCTGTAATGCATGACCTAATGAAAATAAAGAAATTCTACCGAAATAAAACAAATATATTAATTTATTCATTTCTTTAACAGCGACTCCTCGTATATTAATAAAACGACTTAATTTGGCACATTTACCACTTAAGCAACTTTTGATAAACAACCAACCGTAACAAGGCAACAATTAATTACTTTACGCTTGTAAATTAACAATGGTTGCTTCTAATTAACTAAGTAACTCCGAGTTACAAGAAGTAATCAACACTCTTTGCCCTCCCAGAGGAGATTTTGGGGAAATTCAATTTGGAACGCTACACGTAGGCCAAATATGTAATCTGCCACTGAGGTTGAATTCCTTTTGCACGTCAAAAAACAATTAGGTCGATACGACGCTACTATTTCGTAGACTGAAGTAATGTTTTGATTGTACAAGTGTGCTTAAATTATTGATTATTCAATAATAAATGATGCAGATCAAAAACATTCATTACAAACATAAAGTTTACTAAGTTATGACTTATGACTAAGTTAAGTTGAGTTTCTTCTCAGCAGTGGCCTCTTGCGAAGCGCTGGTAGATTTTTCACGTGTAAAAGTGGTCGTGCGACTCGTGCGCCCTACTTACTGAATAAACATATTTTATCTTTTTATATTTTATGTTATACGAGTATATAGTCTGCATCTCGCTCGGCTCCAACGATTTTCATAAAATTTTGTACGCAGGGGGTCGGTTATCCAGGTACTATTATTATTATAAGCAGCAGTATTTGTATTGTTGTGTTCCGGTTTAGGGTTAAGAATACCCGTAAAATGAGTAGAATAGAGAAACATTTAGTCCTCAAGGTTGGCAACGCATTTTCAGTTTTGGGATTGGATATTGTTAATTCTGGGGTCCTAGTAAAAAAGGGGTCAACTTAATTCGTAATAAAATAGGGCCCCAGAATTATAACCAAGAGTTAGATAACAAGTGCGCTTGTTTAAATTTAATTGGGTATAAAAAATCGTTTTACCGAAAAGCAACAAGCGAACACTGTTGCGTGGCGGTAGTTTAATTTACTAAACTCACATCTAGATGAGTAACTGTATCATTCTCACACCTTACCTTCTCAATAGCACGCAATTTCATTTAAGGCTGTTAGCACCAACAATAGCATTCCTAATTAAACAAAAAAACGTATTTGCTAGTAATAAATAACGTTATTATTACCCATGCAAGTCTTTTCAACATTAATTACATCACTTTAATATCTAGTCAAGTTTTTATGAATAAACCGTCTGCAGCCTACAATGCAAATCTCTTGGACTGTCACTTCGTCTTTGAGGCATTATAATACTCGACAAGAATACTAATGGCGCAAAACCTCAGTATTGCAAAAAGCGCTTTGTTTGCTTTATTGTAATTATGTATTTTGGGACAAAGTTACAAATGGGACTATAAGATTAACGTTGTGACTTTAAAAAGGGTTGATGCTCTTATAACTTCTTGGTTAGAGCATTATTTTTACGTATTGTAAAGGGTTGCCAATCTTGAGATCAAATTGTTCGTTCCGAACTGTTTCATTGGTGCTAATTTTCATAAGTTTTTAAATCGTTTTGGTTTCAGGATTATTGTAAAACATAACTAACATAACCCACCTGTATGTTCTGCTTAAAGGTTTTAAATAATTGAAAGTTAATGCATTTCTAACTTCCTATTTTTTAGACAGGAAATACTCTATATGAGTTAAGTGTATCACTTTCCGTCTCTTCACCTAGCGGTTCCAAAGGAAGACCAGTGCTGGCTTTACGGCTAGCGAATGCTGAGTTGGGACCGTTTCGCAACTGTTTCTCTGTGTCTTGTTCTTTTTTTATCTAAATATGTTATGTGGTTATGTGTCGTTGCGAATAAATGTCTCTTTATCTTTATCTTAAAAAGTGTCTTAAATTATGATATCATGAGTTTCCGTTATCCCTTTGAGTTTTTTCAGAATGTAACGGATAGTCTAGAGCATTACACGAGAGCATTAGTATTAATACTTTTTTTTCGATATAAATGGTGTAGTATAATTACCAGTTTAAAGAAGTAAAGTCACATTACTGAGGGATTATTAGTTCTATGTCCGTTATACTAAGCGACTTGTGAAGTATTAGCTACGCTAGTGAGAAGTAGCATTTTACGCCAGCTAATAACTGAAAAAATAGAAAAACTAGAGACGCAGAAGAATTACAGGAGCAAAGGTGTTTAACAATATAATTTGCAGGAGTATTGCTTTTGCCATAAGAAACGTAATTCCAGAAATAATACGTTAATTCACAGTGCAAGTTAAACAAGAACATTACGAATATTACGGGATCCCGGAAATACAGTTTTGCCCCGCATTTGCTACTGAAGTAATCCCGCGGGAAACAACTTCGCGGGCAACACGTTTGAACACAGACGTTTTGACCGTAAATACTAGATATTATTTGAATTTGTAATTTTAAAATACTTTCTCTTTAAAAATGTTTGTTTTTTGTCAATTTGCCTTGTATATGGATCCTCTTGGATTGAAATTAAAACACTTCTTTTTTCGGAATCATGAGATATTATTCAAAATTGAATTATAAATTTTCCAAACACATTGTATTGATATATTATATGAGCACCTACTACACTATAAAATTTAATGCATGATTGCGTAAGTAAAAGAAAAGTTTTATATCAAAAGGATCGTCAAAATCTCCAATCAAGCGAAAACTAAATCTTTCACTTCAGTTAATACTATTTTAACCTTCCTTTCAATAAAAAAATTCTTAAGATTTTAATTCGATAACCACAAAGTCGTGTTGCCATATGTAAAATATATTTATCTGCGAGAGTTTTTAGTGCTTCGACGCTATAAAGATAACACAATATGAAACTACATTGTAAGCATATTCCTTACAACGCATAACAAGGCTTAAAATGAACTAAATCATGTAAACTCCACTCGCTCCTGTGTGTCTAGCTCTATTTACACCCTTATAAACTAAACTACTTATCTCTCGCACATTTTACATAAAATTGCACTTAGCAACGTTTATTACTTCACGTAATTGGGTACCCTGGAATATAAGGCTTAAGGAGTTCTGTTTACAAAACAAGAAGGGCAAATCGTGAAATTGGCCTTATGTGTGTGTTTTAGAACGATACAAATGATGTTGGTGGTTGATGTTCACAAATAAATAAATAGAGATTAAAACGATAATAAATATACGTCATAATCTTTGTTAAATAAGCTATTAAAATCTTTTTTACATTAATAAGCGTACTTTTTATGGCTTTTGTCACACTTCTCAGGTTTTAGTGTTTCGGGCCCAAAGGGACCGTATTAGTAAGGCTCCACTGCTGCAGGCTGTATCTTATGAACCGTGATAGCTAGATAGTTGAAATTTTCACGGCTGATGTGTTTTTGTTGCCGCTATAACAACAAGTTTTGCGGGTGGTAGGACCTTGTGCAGGGTCCGTCCGGATCGCTACCACCATCTTATCCATTAACCTACCGCCAAACAGCAGTGTTCGCATTGCTGTGTTCCGGTTTGGCGATAAGACAGCCGGTGTAATGACTAGCATAGAGGCATTCCATCTTAGTCCTCAGGGTTGGCAACGCATTTGCAGTCCTAGGCTTGCAGTCTTGTGAATGCGAATGTCTATGGGTCACAGTTTCCACTTACCATCAGGTGGCCTGTGTGCTGGTTTGCCATCTCTATGACATAAAAAAAAAAAAAAAGTAGGTACTAAAAACCGAATAAAATACATATTTAAGTGGTGCTCCCTCCGTGCGCGAGTCTGACTCGCACTATGTCGGTTTTATGAATTTAACTGAAACATTAACAATTATAGTTACGGCTTTTGTTACCACGTATGACTCAACCTTACATACGCTCATCCTTACGTGTAAAAGTCAAAATTAAATGTCAACTTACAGTGTATACATTTCTGGTTTCAAACAACACATTTTTTTAGTTTGTGACGCGCATTGTATAATTCAGAAAACACCTTAGAGCTGTTGATGGCTTTACAAACGTTACGTATCTGAAGGTAAAGTCTGTTCCTAATCAGGCTGCCAATGACAATAACAAGTACCTGACTGTAATTGTCTTTAGGTAGAGAATGAAACAGTGATGAGAATAATGTAACCTCTAATTATAAAAGTTGAATATATAATAATGGTAAATGGATTTGTTTATGGGAGTGACGGAAAGAAAAGGTCCCGACTATATTAGATTAGTAATTTTCTATATATTTTACTCACCTCAAAATATTAGGTACAGTCAAGGAATTTGATTCCTAGACCACTTCGGACTATGTCAAGTGACGTAATCAATCAAAACGTAAAAGAATACTTATGATTTTATTTACAGTGTCACTTTGACATAGTCCAAAGTGGTATTGGAATTAAATTCCTTGACTGTACTTCTCAAATATATGATAGTTTAATGAAACATGTCTCGACCCTTGTTAAGCACATTGTATTTCTCACAGCAACCAGTTGTTAAACGTTACCTTAATTATACTACCCAAAGGTATCCCATACTAATGGGGATCAATAGGCCCGAAATTAGAACCGTTCGTGCGTGGAACCCTCTATGAAACCCATGATTGTTATTCCACTGAGGAATCTCGGGAATTGCCGAATGCTTCCGAATTCTTCCGAGCATTAACGAATACTTCCGGAATAGTGATCCTGTGAATGAGTCTATTATGGTGGTGGCGTATTGTTTGTTTAAATTATAGGGCTGTTTGTGAAGGTAGATTTATATTTGGTTAAGGGCGAGATTATTTGTGTGTTATAAAACGCTGTTTGTGGAGAAGGTTAATAGGGAATATTCAAGATTTTTTCACAGCTTCAATTAAAGATGATTCTTGTAATAGTTGAGAAAATAGCTACCAAGATATAAGCCAACAAAGATTGGCTCCTATCTCGTTCTAGTTAACCAGTATTTAACATGGAGTTTATATGGCCAACCTGATACATAACGTCATAGTGCTTATTTGATCACTGTCTATCAGCAGTTTTAAATGCTTGTATCATCCGTATTCCTTCGCCAATTTCAATTTTAATTTCACTTTTGGTGATCTCTTTTACGGTATTTCCATATTTTGTTGATAAATGCGATTTAAAAATCCATACATATGTATTCATATTCGGATATAATACAGACAAAGACTTTTTGTGACCCACCTTAGGTTCAAAGTCAATCTGACATTCTACTGCAATAAGGTTGATTTTCCTTTAAGTTAAAAATGACTGGGCATCTCTGATGAAATTGACCACATCAAGCAAATTTTTTTTAATGGTTCCAAAATTTACGTTCAGGACCGTACGTAAGATACGTCTTAAAAAAACAGGGTCTGCCGGATCGTTTCCATCATCATGCCTTATAGCCTACCGCCGAGCAGCATTGTTCGCATTGCCGTGTTCCAGTGTGGGATACCTAAGACGAATAAGACAACCGGTAAATTACTAGCATAGTGGCATTCCATCTTTGTCCTTAGGGTTGTCATCGCATTATGAGTCTTATGGCTGTATTAATAAACTGATCTTGACAGTAATGCTGGTATCAAAAAAAAACAAAATAAAGTGACAGTGTTTATGGCTTGACGTTTATTTTTACGTATTTTGTGTGCATCTCAGCAAGATGATGATTTACAGCCTTAAGGATAAGATCACAATTGATGGTGTGCCTTCTCTTTGCTATTAAAAAAAAGGTTTTGTACTTCTCTCTCACTCGCTCTCATATGGTCTTATGTAAGTCCGACTTTACCCGAAAACGAAAGACTTAAAAAAGATGTACAGATGTGAACTTATCTCTTAAAGGGGGTTTGTAGCTAACTCGAGATCGAGGGAGTGGAATATTGTAAGGCAGACTTACTACACTGTAGCATTGGTTACTACAGAGCACTTAAGATTGTCACCTCGAGTTGACATCTCAAACCGCTAGGACGCCGACGCTGTATCTAATCCGGAACGTGGCATATTAAAGTGTCCTGAATTCATTAGAATCACTTTAGTCATTATTGTAAAATCTAATCATAAACATACAGACGTCATAGAAGAATAATAGTAAAGAAAAGAGTAAAATACTTAGATGAATATATAAAAACAACCATTCGCTTCATTAGTATAAATAGTTTCACACTGGTGAAGTTGTTCGCTCGAAACAAACACCTCACGATTTCCCGTTTTTAAATCACCTCGTCACTAATCCTGCTCATGTTCTAATTTAAAAAGTAACAGTATCGGCTTAGCGATATTACTCAAGTTACCGTATCGTCTAACAAACATACGAATACAGAAATATCGGTCTAGTTAAATCTAAGATCTCACTCCGCATAAACGATTGAATAACTAATACTACGAAAATCCAAGTTGGGTACAAAATACTTTCCACAAAATCTGAGTTCATAATGTAGCGTTTTTTACCAAACCCGCTACGGCCTTAATACACTACTTTTTAAAGCATTTTTTCCAGCACGTCGGAAATAGCGACCATATTTTCTTGTAACTCCCCAGTCTAAGCTTCCTTGCCTTATAATAAACTGCTGCTCATATCTCGTTGTTTAACAAAAATAAACACACAACTGTGTGTTAAACAGTAGTGTTACTCGTTAATGCAATAATGGCGAGTTCTCCAATGAGGGGTCCGTTCATTTGACCAAAAGTACGTTTGACAAACGTATCATTTTACAAACTTTCATTTCGCAAAAACGTGTTTGTGCTTAAACCATTACATATTGCACAGATTAAATCAGCTTATTAAATAGGTTAGGTTAGGTTAGAATATCGACCACTAAAAACTTGAAAATAATACGGCGGGAAGTATCTCTTTGTGAAATGAAAGTTTGTAAAATGATACGTTTGTCAAATGATGATTTGGTCAAACATTAGTGAACCCTCCAATGAAGTATACTTAGTTAAAACGCTAGATCCATAGTCAATCTGCCATTCTACAGCAATAACATTGAATTTCCTATCAGTTACAAATGGCTTGGCATCTCTCATGACATTGACAACGTCAAGCACTGTTTTTTTAATTGGTCTCAATTTAACGTCACAATACCTGTCTCAATTGACAATTGGAAGCACAAAGGGCGCATAGCTGCGGTACTGCCTCTTGCAAACTTATAAAAAATATTTACGCCCTAGCTAATCTGTGGACAAAACAAAACCAAACCTAGTACTCGGTCGAGACACGGGTGAATATTTTGTTATCTTATATTACTAATATTATAAATGCGGAGGTTATTGTTTCTTACTCAATCACGCGAACGACTGTAGGTGAAATTTGGCCCAAAGATAGATCATAAGTAGTCTGGAATAGCACACAGGCTAGTCTACTATTATCCCGGAAAATTGCGAAAAAAAAGCGATCTCGAGGAAATAGCGAAAGACGGAGTCGCACGCAAAAGCATGTGATACACATACTGAAGTTACTAAAAAGCTCAGAATGGTCCAATAACGCGAACCAAACTCGGTAATTAATTAGGAAATTTGACGTAATAGTCGATGAAGTTAGATCTCCAGCTCCGTGTGGTTCTGTACCCCGAGCACTAACTTGTACCTTTTATCAAGTAAGTTACATTAACGTACCTATAGTCTGTGTCAATTGAAGTTGCCAAAGATGTAAACAAATTAGCGCTGTTTGACACATAACCTCAAATTTTCATCCAGCGTGTTTTCATTAAAAATAACGTGTAATAGGTTTTTAATATTCTCACTTGATCTTTAAAAGAACGTGATTATCGAGTAATAATGGTAAATTAGTTCGTTTGGTTGTGTTTACATCTCTGGCAATTTCTACTGGGGCAGACTGTATCGCTATCGCACGTCGAGGATATCGCCCCGCCTCCATATTTAGAACTAAATTTTGATAGCAAGTTGACATTGACATTTGGTTTGTACTTCAGTGACAAGTAGCTCTTTTAGGTATTGTAAAATGGCCGCCACGAGAATTGATTTCTATATTCTGTGTTTACAGTCATAAGCAGTCTAGATATTTAGTCATTTTTATCCTTACTTCGGTACTAAAATGTTTAAGTTCAAAAGTGTTAGGTTATAATTTTGTTGTAAAACTTAGATGGTTTTTTTTTAACTACCGTTAAACCGAAACAGTATACGTAAAATAATATGTAAATAGTTGAGTGTACGGTTCTTACTCGTTCGTTCGTATTGGTTTGTGGCTAGACACGTTGCTTGACACTAACGTAAATGATTTTCGAAAACTGACAAATTGTATCGAATTGACGTACGCTCGACGCGACCGTCTGACAACTTAAGTCGATTCTATAAATTTTGATAACGATAACGAACGCCGAATGCGTCTTGTTTTCGAGTAGTAAAAGCGATTCAAAATCGTGACGTATGATTAACATGCTCATGCTCGAGCTACTGCAAAGGTGATTACTATTGATGCTTTTTAATTCATTTGGACTGACCGTTACTGTCCACCATTAAACCAGAACATGGATGAACGCCAAATCCTTTATAAAATAACCTTACGTAGCAAAAGGCGACATGTATAAGAATTTTCATCAGCCATCTCATTTCGTCTAAATGCATGCAACTTTATAAAATGTGGAGTGGAATAAGTGGATATCCCGCCGAGATTCCTCAGTGAAATGATATGGGTTGCGGGTAAACCACTGAAACGTTTTGCGGTAACTGGTTATGATTGTAATCCCCATTTTATAAAAGCGTACACATTATAAAAATGCTTTGTGTTTTTTAATTAGGGATTACTCTAAAATCCTGTTTTTTTTCTTAATCCACATTAAACGCACAATAAACCTATTTTATTCTTTGTCACCTCTGTCAAATTCAGATGTCACACTGAAAGGACAAAGCATAGGTACTTGAAGCATACTTTAGCTAGTGCGTATCCGAAATATATAAATTTCAAAATTTATTATGGTATAAGGGCCCATTTTTTATTAAGGTTGTGAAAATGCTTTTAATTATTAATATGTCAAATTACGATCATTTTGAATGCGTAGTTGGCTATCCATAGAAATATTAGTAAGCCGTGTTTTTTTGTGGTCAGCGAATTTTCAAATAGGTACGTTAGGAATAACGAAAACTCCGTTTTTTTTTTAATTCAGGATTATGATTCTGCGGAATGACGTAGTGTACCTTTTTAAATACCGTACATCGTTAGCTATTACAGTTGTATTATAAACTAGGTCTAGCCCCAGGCTCTGCCCACGTAGAAAACGTTTATAGCAATATATTCAGGAATAGTCCAATTTTTTAGGTTAAAAGCACGTTTGTACGTCTTTAGGCGATAAACTATCTCTGTGTGTCTGTCTGTATTGTACGTCGATTAGACGAAGCGTTAAAACGTAAGTATTATTAAAATGAAGTAACACATTTCCGCATTTATATATTAATAAGGATGTATGTTTGCTCTATTATGTCTTGCTGTAGGCTGAACGGCGTGACGGATTTTGAAGTGCAGTATTGGTTATCCGAGGATGCCCATTTGCCATTAGGCCATATTTCTGGAGTCCTAGTGAAGGGTACAAGTCAACTTAACTCGTAATTAAAAAAGGATATATACATGAACGGAGTATACTAGACTTAACCCCTTTTTCACTTGATATTCAGAAGACTAACCACTAAGACCCCAGATTTCTTCTTCTTCCATATTCGCTCCATTATCAGTAAAAAAATATGCAAGCAGTTGGCTTTTTAAAACTTGCTTTTGTATTAAAATGTTTTGTTTAACAGCAATTATTATTAAGATAATATCAGCAATAAAAAAAACTTCACATCTTTATTCTGAAGAAGAAACAGACAAGAATTCGAATAACGTTATTACTACATTTTGCTGCTAAAATTTCTTTTCTCAAGGGTCAGTTTTTGGGATTTTTATGCGTCATACATGACGACTCACCGTAATAAATTCAATATACCTCGTAGTACCTTCATTTGTGACTAGAACGTGATGAGACTGGAGTGAGGACGCACGTAAACCCTGGGTCTAAAGGCAGCAATTGATGGCGGACGCCGCGCCGCGTACAACCAAAGCAAAGTAGTTAGTAAAAACCGGTCAAGTCCGAGTCGGTCTCGTGCACCAAGGTTTCGTACAGCCGAGCAGTAGGTATTATTATGTATTCCAATTGGAATTCGACGAATCAAATCAGCGCTAGTCCGACTCACACTTGACAATTTTTGAAGTGAGAATTTTTTATGGGAGGATAAACCGCTTCGTTACGTAACGCGTTACGGCGCCAGTCTGTCTGGCTTCCCTTTTACTCACGCATACGGCAGCGGTAGGCAGGCTCCTCCTCTCTCGCTCTAACCCACAGCGCTAGCCGTATTTCGGACAGACGCTTTCCCCTTTCTCTACTCAGTTTTTAGTGTGCGATAGACATATACTGTTGACAGTTAAGTTAAACAATTTCAATATTAAATAGTTCAACTTAGATTAGTTAAAGTTATCACTTCTGTCGGGCGTCCCGAAACGCACACGTTTTTTAGTATAAGTATTGTTTTCAGGGTTTGTATTTTTCATCGTTTGTACGATGAAACCAAAGTGTTTTTTTGTTTTTATATTCTAATTAAGTGCTACAACAGCTTTTTTATCTGCGCGTATTACGCACAATCTGTGCATAATTTACTACAAAATGTCCACTGATATATTTAATAAACTCATGGTCTTAGATCCAAATAGGAGACGATTTGCACCGGGATGTTTATTATTTACTTACTAATCGAAAGTATGAAGCCTATAGAATAAGTAAACGTTAGGTTTGGTGGAAATTATTAGTACCGACTTACCTGTTTTACATTGTCGGGTTAGAAAATAGTCAACCTACCGTTTGCATATTCTATAGGCTTCATGCTTTCGATGGTTATGTAATTTATCTAATGAACAAGCAATTGTTTTTTTTTTGAATTAATTATATAATGGACCGAACATTTTCAGCCTCCCTATTCGCCATACATTACTTAGCATATTAAATTGGATATAAAATACTTTTATCAAATAAACAGGTGGGTGAAGGTCTCCTATTCGGATCTCCTACTATCAGTGCTTCTAATTTTAGTACAAAATAGATCCTTTTAAACGTTGTTATTAGCAACAATAGATTTAGCAACTGGTTCAGTTCGTTGCAGATGCGGCTCTCGTAGCGAGTTAGTTAAGGCGCCGCATCGTGCCGATTCAATTCGCGCAGTATTTCTCACAGTATAGGAAAAACATGACAAAAAATAAAATAGCTATTTCTAGGTCAAAGTAAAGGTTCCGTAAGACTTGGTTAGACGTTTGGTAATATTTATTTCATTGCACGGAACCTTGTTTTTTTTTTATATCATCGAAAAGGCAAACGAGCACACAGGCCAGGCCACCTGATGGTAAGTGGAAACTGTGACCCATAGACATTCGCATTCACAAGACTGAAATCCTAAGACTGCAAATGCGTTGCGAACACTGAGGACTAAGATGGAATGCCTCTACGAGTATGCTAGTCATTTCACCGGCTGTCTTATCCCCAAACCTGAACACAACAATGCGAACACTGCTGTTTGGCGGTAGGTTAATGGATAAGATGGCCGTAAAGATCCGGACCCTGCACAAGGTCCTACCACCCGCAAAAATAAAAATACTTGATACAACAAAAATAAAAATATATTAAAAAAAACGTTTCTATGAGTATGCCTCCGCTGTCCGTCCGTTAGTTCGTCCTAACTTTACATAGCTGTATCTTTTGAATCGTAATAAATAGTGGGTTTTTTTCGCCACTAAGTGATTAAAGGCTTGTAGTATTGTTAGGTGTTGGGCTTGCAACCTGTCACTGATATACACTTGTAAACATCTTAACCTGTTTGATCAAAATGTGGTTATAGAATTAACAACAACTTGTTGGTAATTCCGTAGCTCTGCCTACCCCACTCTGGGATGAAGGCGTGACGATGTGTGTGTGTCAGTATTTCCATTTTAAGTACAAAATAGACTCGGAACAGATGCGGCCCTCGAGCGAGTTAGTTAAGGCGCCAAGTCAGTGATTACTGCGTCCGTACTTCATTTGATCGTGCCGATTCAATTCGCGCAGTATTTCTCACTAGTAGAGGGGAAATAATACTCTTAAATTCATGGTTGCTAAGAATTGTGTGAGGATTTGTTTTACCCTTGTCTTTTCCACTCACCTTCGGGTTTCTCTTGTCTTGACAAAAATATTTTTGATTTGTTTTTACAGATCTAAGATCACATTGTTAATTGCCGTTATGGAAGTTATAATGGTGCACGCTTTAATGCTGGCCACCACAACCCAAGACGCATACAAGTCGTTTAAGCAGTATCCTTAAGAACTGCGTGTTGGAGTTGTTGGACGCCCAGACTTCATCTAAATCTTTTATCCATCTCATAATTTGGTTTTGCCTTTCCTTGTGCGTTTTCCTTAATGAATTATGGTCGGGTTGAATAAAAATAACAGCTTAAAGTGACAGCCCGCCATTGCTATTGTCAATTAAATTATAAGTTTATATATCTTTCTTCCCTCTTTGTAGTATAATATATGTGAAGTGTAAGTATCTGTTCATTTGTGTGGGTGTGCTCAAAAAATGATACCAGTAAAACAGGGCTAATTGGGAATCACGAGGCTATTTGGAATTTATTATAATCTGTTAGTTGCTTGCCTACCCCTCTGGGAAACAGGCGTGATTTTATGTATGTATGTATGTATGTTAGTTGCTTTTTAATGGCAATGGTAAAACTGAAATTTCTGAGAAGTTTTACCATTGCCATTTAAAAAGCAACTAACAGATTATAATAAATTCCAAATAGCCTCGTGATTCCAAAATAGGCCCGTTTTACGGTAAATAAATATTTTCTAAATTTTACTAAATCATCATCGTATCTTTGTTGCCCTGAAACCCTGAAATAACTCCGTATCCAGTAATTATCTCACTGAACGATGGGGTTAACCCACAGAAATAATTACCTGTCTTCATGCTTATCAAAGCAAGTCTTCAATCATTAGCCATACACCTCGAAATTTGGGAATGCGGCAGTGAAATACCGAGCGTAAATTTAATTACCCCTGTCTAACGATGGTGACTTCGCACTTTTGTAACTCGAAACGTAATAAGTCCAACAAATTGATCTAGTAAAATAAGGTTTGTTGGAACATCATAAAGATGCAAAAAAACACACTTAGGTATACTACGAGCTTCGCACTTGTAAATAACTAAGCAACAAACAACGTGATCTATATAACAATCTTGTTAGTCGTCTTTAACCCGCTTCTTATAGACATACTAGAGGACGCCCGCGACTTCGTACGCGTAGAATTGGTTTTCCGCTACTCCCCCGATTTTAACCCCTTAGGGGATGAATTTCCAGAAGTCCCTTCTTAGTGCTCACTAACATGAAAGTAGTAATTTCGGCTGTGCGTTGATACATAAGGCAGTGAGTCATGTTTGCCTTTAATTCAATTCAATCAGATCCTCTTGAAATTTTACGCATTTTTTTATGGGAAGGCAAACAAGTACACAGGCCACCTGATGGTAAGTGGAAACTGTGACCCATAGACATTCGCATTCACAAGACTGCAGGCCTAAGATTACACATGCGTTGCCAACCCTGAGGACTAAGATGGAATGCCTCTATGTTAGTCATTACACCGGCTGTCTTAAGCAGCCGGCTGTTTCCCATGACAATACAAAAATATGGTAAGATAATGGATATAGCCGGGAAATAAAGATTGTTATTAATATTTTAACTTATTTTTTATCTATTAGCGTAACACATCATGGCTGGTAAAATGAGCTCAGATGAAAAATCGTCCTTGCAAAACCTAATGTAATTATCAACCAACGCCTTTTTTTACAAGCTATTGCTAATATTTTAGAGTGACTTTTAATGAATTTCGTTGCTTTAGTTGCTTTAGTTTTGTTTTTTTTTACCTTTTAATTTATCAAGCAATAGACATCGTTTTTTCAGCTATCGAACAATAACTCTTCAGAGCGACTGAATCTTAAAAAACAAACCTCGCGACGTTTCGTCTCGCGATATTGCATTTTTTTATGTACTTTCTCGTTCTAAGCAGACAATCTTATGTTCTTAGAGTTAACGCTCAGAAAGAGCACTTAAGGTAAGAGAGATGGCTTAGTAGGTGTAAATAAATCACCTGGTACCTACGTGGTTTTTGGTTAAGTAGCAGGCATGTTTGTCACCTGTTAAGGCACGAGTGCATTAAGATGATAATAAAAGGAAAAATAGAAGAAAAAAGGGAAGCAGGGAGACCAAAAAGACTATACCTAGAGCAGTTAAAAGAAAAAGTTGGTTCATCATCAGTTAGTTAAGAGTTATGCGCGTTAAGATAACACAAACACACATGAAGGGTCCACGGAAAGAACATGTCTAGTCATTTTTTTTTAAATTAGTTTAATCCCGAAATGTAGAGGACGTAATGAACTATTACCTACCACTCAGTTTTAGATATAAATCTTCTGTATTTTTTCACTCTTAAAAACACCTCTACACGAAAATTACGTACAAAATGACACGGTTCCTAACTTTCAAATCGCGATATCTCAAAAAGTTACTAATGTGACTAGACATGTTCTTTCCGTGGACCCTTCACATAATCTTTCCGATAGACATACAGAAATTCTATAGTAAAAGATATAAATGCATCTTTTACTTTTTGAATCTTATATGAAAAATGCATGGGTGCTCAACACCTTTGGCCAAGGCTGTATAGTACTAGCTTCTGCCCGCGACTTCATCCACGTAGATTTCGACTGTCGTTTTTCCCTCGGGAACTTTTAAATTTGGAATGAAAAGTATCTGGTGAAATTTGAAATGGAGGTTTATCTATGTATTTTCATTTCAAATTTCATCCACATCCGTTCACCCGTTACAGCTCGAAGGAGTAACAAATAAACAAACTTTCATATCTATAATTATGAATTATATTAATCTGTATGTTTAGTGGCATCACAGCTCTGAAACGGATGGACTTCTTAGCCAAGTTTAATCAAAAACAAATGGGCCGTGTAAGATTTGAATTTACTGGGTTTATTTAGTAGTATTTTTCATGTTCCTTTCACCCGGACTAAATACGCTAGCCACTCTTTCATCAACCGAGCTTGTAAAGTATACAACGACCGTTTTTATGATGCCGATATATTTGGTTCTTCAATCCTCAGATTTAAGACCACCATCAGCCGTCTTAGCACTTAGTCTGTTTTTTATTTTTATTTTAATTTTTATTTCTTTTTCTATATTTTTCTTTTTAATTTTAATTTTTCTCTTTCATATTTTTTGTTGTTTAAATCCGACTGTTTGGAAGATTACTGTTATTAATCTTAATTGTGAATTTAAACTTTAAACTTCGTACCCATGTGCTATTTGTACTAATAACTTGTGGTAACTTTAGTGGTTATTGTTACAGTCATCTTTTTTTAGCTATTAAGTCATATTGTACCGTTTGTTATCCTAATAAACATTAAAACATTAAAACATTTTATTTAATGATATGAGGGTTAAACTATTAATAAACCCGATTGTATGTAGATGTCGATAACAATATGCTGACGTCCATGTTGATTTTAATTTAACGTCAAAATCGACGAGAATTTAGGGTTTTGATAAGGGTACCGTCTAAACGGAATGTGGTAAAGACTGTGGCTGAACCTGATTTAAACTATTTGATCGTTACCTATATCATATTAAATGCCTAAAACAAGCTATTGAGAATATTTTGTAGAGAAATTAGGTTAAACGTATACTACTAATACTGAACATGCCTGGTTTGTTATTTCCGTGAATAAAACAGCGTAGGTGTGTTCAATCGCATGAATATAAGAAAAACTTAACGTTTTTTTTCTTCAATCACTTTTAATTTATAATTTGAATTAATATTTAATTAAATATTTTCATGCAGTTTTTTTAAAGCAACCCTATGAGACTTCTAGTTTATTATAACCCTGCATTTAAAACCAAACAATTGGAAACAAATTGTTTCTCGTGTTAATTATTTCGTATGTTTTCAGTGTCAATTAAGGAGGAGTAAGTAGGTATTTCTGGCATCTTTTTTTCTTATTTTTACCACATAAAGCATAATTATGGTCTTATTACCAAACAGCCATTAAATTACTTCAACGAATTTCTTAAGCGAAATTATCGAGAGAATTGAAAATTTAATTAACGGTCTTAATTTTATGTTTTAGTCCATTAAATTTTCTTTGTACAGGTAATGATCTTAAATAATGTATTCCGAGATTGTTTTGCGGTCCAATCCGAGACAAAAGGATTTGGCATTTCTGGACCATTACCTTCGCGTTATTTGCTACTTTTAGTTTACGAAGGAAATGGCCGACGGTATTATTTGTCTGGTGGTTGTTGCCAAGCCTGATCTTATCAGCAAAGAGTTAGTTTGAAATATTAGTCTGAGTTTGAATTGTAAGCGAATTAAGAACACATTTCAAATTTTCATTTGTTTTGGAATGTTTAAAATGGTTGTTGTTTGTGATAGAATCATCAAAATGGAGCAAAGAATGGATTAGACTTACTTGCTTATAATAATAGCAGTGTAGTGGCACCGTAAGTGTTTACAATAAAATTAATATGTCTATAGCTATTAGTGAAATTGATAAGTTAAACGATTGGAAATTAAATGTCAGACTTACACAGCTTAGAACATTATCATACCTGTCAAGATATACCCTCCCGAAGTGTACAAACTACTACGGCAGGCGTACTTTATTTAGCGATTATTATTTTACCAAAAATATTGAATGAGTTATCTCTAGACACATGTGAAAGAATATGTAAAAACCCGCACCGTTGCTTTAACATAATGAAAGCTCCTTACTTAGGTGGGTAGCAAAAATGTTTGAATAATGATTATATATAAGTAGTATTAAGTAGGTATAAAAATAGTTATAAATAACTGAGTGATATCGGCGGCAGATAAACTCTGCGTAGTTTTCGCCCACTGTTAAAAAAAATATTGTAGGTAATAATTTGAAAAAAAAAAAAGTAAACTCCGCAGTTTATTAGAAATATATCATTGTGATAGTTCTGGATATAATCAAATGATGGTGCCCTACTTAGCGTAATATAATAATTTGAATAGATGACGCCAGATATAATGTGATCTCTTCTTTCAGGTCTGAGATCTCTTGAACGGTTCAACCGTATTTGCTAGCTAAGAACCATGCTGATTATACTAGCTTTCCTTAAATAACCATCGCGATCAAATAGGTCCATCCATTTGAAAGCTACACAAATACACACGTGCGTTAAACTTATAACACCCCTTTTTCGTCGGGAGTTTAAAAGATTATAATAATCCTCTTCTATAATCCCCGTTTTGTGCTATAGTTGTAATGGATTTTCAAAATATATCGTTAAAAACATTTTCTATATATAATGATTGGTTGCTAGTAGTTTGCAGTATGTTTTTTGTTCGAGTTTACTTTTTAAATACTAATTTAAAAAAGGAACGACTTGCCGATCGCAACTATTTTCTCATTTGATACCTAAGTCTGTATGAGAAAGAACTTTATAAAAAATACATCAATTCCCATGCACAAGTTATATTTTTCCGTTAAGTAGAGCATACTTACTTTTTTTATAATTATCACCTAAGAAATACCCAAAAACAAAATCGATATTGCCTAAATATTATATAATAGATAAATACAATACGCCTTATTTACGTATCTTTTTGAAACGTGTATACATGACACCTCGTTAAATTTTGAATTATTTTTGTAACCATACATTTCTTCCTTTACTATAAAAAAGTTACTACACATTATTAAAATGACATAAAAGCCGTTTTCTAAACGTAAAAAGGTACAAGAAAACTTGGAACTGTTAGTAGTCTAACTATAATAAATAGCTTGGCATTTACTCACTTCAGCGAGAACTTTTTTAATCTGCCGCCTTCCTTCCGTTCACCAGAAAAAGTTTCACACTGTTATACTTTACACCAATCCATTTTACAGTCACTAAGAAACTTTCATAACTAACTAATCAAACTACGATTAAAAAGTTCACATTAAAACTACTTTTATTTTTAATTGCCAACAACTAGATGCTAGGTCACATTAAGTTTATTTTTTATTGATGGCGACGTTCGAAATTAGAATTCGAAATAAAACACGATCGGTTGATACCGCGCGTCGGGCGGAGCGCCTCGCTTGAAAGCTGGCCGGAGAGTCACTGACGCGTTGAAAACAGCCGCCCTACGCTTGCTAGCGCGTTGGAAATCTTGTCGTACGAGACTAATAACGTTACGCTAAAAGCTATCGAAGTATGAGATGCAAGTGACGTTTGCACTTCGACGCGGCTGTGCTTGTTAAAATAAACTTTGACTTGTTCATACTTACCGCCGTACAGTGAAATTTTACAGACTCGATCGTTTTTCAAACTCGTGTATGAAAAATCTTCACTAAGAAACGATTCAATTCGTCATTAACAGACTGTAAGAGCGGCCGGAGCGGATAGAGTTGAAAAAATACTAAGTTAAAAAATGTACTCATTGCTTACAAT
Organism: Acleris sparsana; assembly: GCA_923062465.1. NCBI lineage: Eukaryota > Metazoa > Arthropoda > Insecta > Lepidoptera > Tortricidae > Acleris > Acleris sparsana. The sequence goes on from OV281288.1 coordinate 5,499,023, forward strand.
TTTTAATTTAGTAGAAGATGTATTTAATAGTAGATTGTTCAACAAGGGACTAAAACAAGCCATAATGACACGAGATATTTAGCCACGCGAGCGAGCTTGCGAGCGAGGGTGGCTGTAGTTCGAGTGTCATTATGGTTGTTTAGTCTCGCGTTAAACACTCTACTTTTCACTTTGAATGTGAGGAAAAAAACGACGATCTAAACAAAATTACAACATTTATTATAAAAAGTTTCTAACAATTAAAACTAAATATTAGGTATCTTAACAACGTACGCTCAATACAAGTTATGAACATCTATTCAAAATACAAATAGGAAAAAAAAGTTCCGCGGTTTTTTTGTAAACTGATGTTTTAAATGCTTGCATATTTAACCAACAGATTCAAACTTGGAAACCATTTTAAAAGTAATTGGACCACGCATAATAAAAGAGTTCGGCCTTAATATGATTAAATAGATTCATATTCGTAATAATTAATCTTGTGTCATGAAATTAAATCCTTCTTTTTTATATATTTGCACAGTTGTCATTTTGAGGTTATTTCGACACCCAAAAATATGGTTCATACTCAATCACTGAAAATGGCGATAATCCTCCATTCGAAACCCCGTGATTGGTTGTTTAGGGTTTCCAAAGTAAATTAAAAAAAAATTACTTTAATCCCTAGAGATTAATAAGGAGCTTTAGTCCCGATTCGCAGAGATTTAAGTAGCATTTTAAGAACATGAGAAGTGAAAAAATATAATTGTTAGTAGGTATCAAGAAGTAAGTATGCGATGGATTCATTCTTATCCTTTTTCGACTAATCGAATAGTTTTTTTCGTTACGGGTTTGTTAAGTATAATAATTATTATAAAACTGTTATTACCATCGCAAAGCTCATTATAGAATTGTTTTCCAACTTCGGTTACGCTATAGGTGGTATTCTGATACCATTAACGATATCAAGATTAGCTGTTTATGCTACGCGAGTAGAAAAACCTAATATTATATTCAACTTCTAATGATGGAATATAATATGTTATTATTGTGTCCTGAAAGTGAGAGCTATGTGCTACTACCAATTTAGTTTCATATTCCTTTGCAATGATGACAGCTATACTTTAATGTCACCTCATCTCAATCCCCCATCTATTCTGAACTAACCCCTTGAGACAAGCTACAAACGCCTTAATAGTTCTTGAGTTCATCCAATCCAGTCCAACATTCTGACGAGGTTCAATAACCTATGGAAGGTATCGAAGGGTAGGCTATCGTGCATTGAACCCTTATAAAAATCGGATGCAACGTAAACTGGAAAAATAGGTCATCTTAAATAAATGTAGTTAAATCTACAAAGACGAAATTATAAGTTAAGTACAGGGATAAGATCGCCTTTGTACGTGTTTTTTTATTGCGTGTATTTTTTTTCTGGTGTTATATCAAGTTTACAAATCTACATACCGCATTTCTTCCAAAGTTGTAAGTTATTTGTTCGTAAGTATAATGCAGGCCGCTTCCAACCGGGTGAGGTGGAAATCTTTGGGAGAGGCCTATGTTCAGCAGTGGACGACCTATGGCTGAAATGATGATGATGATGATGATGATGATAGGTACTCGTACTCGTCGTGTACTCGTATTTAAAAGAAGTTATATTTTTTTGTAGTTACCGCAATGTTTATATCACAGAAATGGCAGCCTAGGCCACTTAATGCGAACTAGGTTCTGAAGCGAGAAATTTGCAGCCTCAAACTACTACAAATGCCTAATGAATAAGGTGGAATGCCACTATCAGCCGCACTTAATAAGTTAATGACGATTATGTCGTTCGTTCTTAAGTGACGGTTTTTCATACACAAGTTTGAAAAAGGAACGAGTTAATTGTCTCTTAAAAGGTCTCTTAATATAATACAGGTAAAGTAAGAATATATACGACAGATTAGCGGCCAATTATGTACATCAATGAAACTTTGTTTATAACTTTATCTTGGCACTACAAATGACGATCTGCCAAGTCGTACCAAAATTTAGGGGTCCTACCCCCATTGTAGGGTTTGGGAAGGGGGGAAATTTTACTAGGCGATTGAAGTATCATTTTGCGCTCCCCCGATGGAGGTAGGTACCCTAAACTTTGGTAGGATTCAGCAGTTCCTCATTTCCAGTGCCAAGATAAAGTTATTAACAAAGTTTCATTAATGTACATATTTTCCCTCAAAATATGCTATTTTTCCTGTATTAGTACCGGTATGCTAGTCCCTTTTTTGGCTCACTCATAATGCTAAATTTAAACTCAAACGATGGTAATTGCGATCTGGTACATTTGAAATCTCAAGAATACAATATCAAGATTTCAATACTAAAGATTGTAAATGCGTTACAAAACCTGAGGACTAAGATGGAGTGCTTCTATGCTAGTCATTTCACCGATTATCTTCTTCCCAACGGTTATATGAAGCTGGTTAGAGGTATAATTATTTATTGCCACCCAAAACCAGTAAAGTACAAACTGTACCTTCTGTCCTCCAGGCCGTACCTTATATCAAATGATAAAACGTACAGCCTCAGCACATGCTCGAACGCGTACGTTTGCTCGAGCCGTCGCAGCGCTGGTTTTCAGCAAGATAGTAAAACCACAACTAAAACCTGATAAGTGCGAAGGTTATCGGAACTTTATAAACTCCATTAACCTAGCTTAAAGATGAAAAACTAAACTAAATCCTAACACCTAAACAAAACAACAGCTTAAGGAAACAATTCCCGGCGAACCCAAGGCGGAGGATTAATCTTCATCAGTCGTAATTAAGCCAGGATCCAATCAGGCGGTACCTGTCGCCGGCCATTGTCAATTAGCATCAGGATTTGAATATATTTGTGACAGGCTGTATTGGGTCGGAAGGTTCTCGAAAAGGCTCTAAATCAGTGTCTGCTGTTCGGGGGTTTGTTTTTAACCGACGACAAATGGGGTGATATAAGTTTTACTGCATCTGTGTATTTGTGAAGGTATCTGTGTATCTTTGTGTGTAAACGCATGAACCGATTGGGATGCAGATTTCTTTAATAGAAAGTTTTGGTTTCATGAAAATGTATTATGCGTTCTAAGAAATATCAGAGATGTCTGTGTATGTATCTAAGAGTATGTCCTCATTATATGGCGACGAAATTAAAAAGTAATAATACACGCCCTAATATTTTGTACAATAGTTCTCTAACGGGCAGCGTAGGTTCGTCGGTTACCACTGGAGGTCTGAAGCGCTTCGGCGTTTAAATTCAAAGTCTTGAAATGTCAAGCTGCCTAGATCGTAGAATATTAGAGTAGTAAGTTTGACAGTTTAAGACCTTGACGTTGTACGACCTTGACTTTGTAAGACCTTGACGTTGTGAGACCTTGACGTTGTACGACCTTGACGACGTTTCAAGAATTTGACGTCGTCCTATCTTGATATTTCAAGACTTTGACTTTAAACGCCGAAGCGGTCTGAGGGTGCCCTAATAAACCAATACATCCTCCTCCGTTGGCGTTGACGTGCCACAGTCAAATGCGCTTGTTCCTGGTCGCGTGGGACCTCCCAGAGGGACGCAGGTGGTTTACCGCTGGGTTTTTAGTAGGTATTCAGTCGCTCTCGGTCTGGATGGTATGCGGAAATTCATTTATCAGCGTAAAAAGTTCGTCGATTATAATAATAGTGTTAGTAATTACTGTAACAACATTAATTGTTATTTAACTTACTCTTCCAGACCACCTTGAAACTACACGTTCGACTTTGTACATCACAATGTTTTCTTTTCTTTTAACGATTTATTTTTGTGCAATAATACTCCCGCTTGGACTTCTAAACTAACCTATCTGAGTCGGTTCTGCTCATTCATCTTGCTACTAAAACTAATTACCAGATATTTTTTTTGGGTTGAAATGAATATTTGACGTAACGTAGCGAAATCTGTATGTAGCATTGATGAAGTGAAAAATAGGCTGAGAAACAAAATACGTAACGATGCCTAGGCTAGTTGTAACTTAGGTGTAATGAAAAATAGGCTATGAAATAGTCACACGTCAAACTACAAGGAGAAAAGTTGCTCGGACTAAAGATAATATGTTTACTTAATGTCAAATAGTGAAATAAAAAAAATACGAATCGTGCCATCGGAGAAACGATAAAAAGCGAAACGTTTTCTGTCAAAAAACATTCGGACAAAAAAAATCGATGTTGCCATAGGTTACAATCTAGTAAGACACAACTTATTTATTCTTCAGTAAGTAAAACCATACTGCGTCATACAAACAATCTCATTAAGTCCTTACACCCACCTTTAAATTAGATATTTTGTGGATAATTTACTTAATGTGTGTTTTCAACGAAACTTGGCAACACTGCCTATGTGTCACGGTTGGTCATCCACTGCTTCTGGTTACTCATCAGCATATCAACACCCACAGCTTAATGTAGGTTGTTAAGAAAACATTATTAACAACTGTACCTGCGTGTTGTAGGTGTGAACAGTCCGTGTTACCCAAGATGTATTTATTTTTTTATTTCACACAGCCTAAAGCTTACCGTACTAATTTAAAAAAGCTTATAATACAAATACAAAAATAAAGTTGTTATTTAAAAGCCTTTTTTTACTTGCAATGTATGTATGTACCTATGTAACACGTCAAATCTTACAAGTTAAGTTCTGATGACAATACAATAATATAATACCATCCAGCTAGTCTGATGATGGAGACTCAGGGTGATGATCACTCCTAAATTACACATAAATAAACCCGCCGTGTTAGTGTTCGTTAGAATTGTCTTGACGAGCAGATGACGACCGAGCAAAAAAATGATATTTTTGACTTTTTTTTTTATAATTATAATAGTCCTGTACAGGCGTATACATTTTTATATCTATACATTACTTTTGGCTCGTGTATGGTTTTCAACCCGGCCGCCATTACTTTCACGTAAATAAGAGCTATCAAAACGGTGACAATACGATAACAGATCAAAACCGATATTGTTGTTACCGTGTTGAATAGAGGCCCGTTGTCTTTGAAGATATGCGTAGTGTGGTAAACCTATAGTTGGTTTACTGAGTAATATGTGTTTATCCAAGTTTTGGCATGGAGTAAATTGAATTAGGATATGTGAAACTTAGTCGAGCGTTTACCAAATATACTCTCCACTGACTTCAATCGATTTTGGGTTAGATATAATTTATGCCAAACTCATGTAATTGTTTGTAAGAGCATTGCTAATCATCATTAAATAGATATTAACCTCTGATAAAATGGCGACAACTTCTTTCAGATCGCGGCCAAACCGATTTTCATGAAACTGTGGTAGAAACCGTCCTAATTGAACAAGCTTTCTTTGGAAACATCTACGTCCAAATCGATTGATCGGTTGAATTTGTCCCCTGATATTTTTTATTATTATTTTTATTTTAAAGAGAAGGCAAACGAACACACAGTCCACCTGATGCTAAGTGGAAACTGTGACCCATAGACATTCGCATTCACAAGACTGCAAGCCTAAGACTGCAAATGCATTGCCAACGCTGAGGACCAAGATGGAATGCCTCTATGCTAGTCATTACACCGTCTGTCTTATCCCTAAACCGGAACACAACAATGCGAACACTGCTATTTGGCGGTAGGTTATTTATTTTAACAACATCCACTTACAGAAGTGGTAGTGTTGTAGGGAGGGAAGTGCTCACACGCTTCGCAGAACCAGCACACATCCTACGAACCTTATACCCTTCTCTGCACTACCGGAGTTCTTTTTTAAATAAATACTTTAAACTTCTCTGAGTTTTTACTTGCCACCCGGTATGAAGTAACACTATGTAGGTATGTAAGTAAATTGAATTAGTAGTGGCGCCGTTTTGGATTGTATGTAAATACTATAACAAAGTTTTGAAAAAACGAGTTTGCATCTAGTTTAAAAAATTTAGTCTTAAATTGTTATTTAAGGTTAGATAAGTTCCTCGGCTATTATTTAAGGCTTAAATGGACAGTATCTCGCTCCACAAGCGCCTATTTACGAGTATAATGAGTTGGCGCCCAAACGTGGTCTGTTTAGTTAAAACTAACTACAAAGGCTGTATTTTCAGTACACAGCTAATAAAGCCAGGTGTTGTACAACCATAACAAACATCGTATTCTTGTTAGAAATGATCATTAGTGTAAAACAAGGCGTAGTCAATCATTAGTGTCATTAATGATGATGTGGAGTTGATCATTAGTGTAATTACAAAAAGTTATTATCTGTGTTTTAATCTAATAAAGGTACGGTGGCGTGTAAAAAGTAACCTTCCTTGCAAGAGGGGTTACTTTTCTTTATTGCTGATTCTACCGAGCAACTAATAATATCAGGAAGTAGAGAAAATACCGATAAGCATTTGCTTTGGTACGCTTACTAAAATTATACTGATTTTCTTTTCTTGTCTGTGTAAAACTGACTAAAGAGGTTGTTAAAAAAATAAAAGATAAAATAAATTTATTCAGTAAGTAGGCCGCTCGGGCACTTTAACACGTCAAGAATCTACCAGCGCTTCCCAAGAGGAGACCACTGCTGAGAAGAAACGCAGCAAGAAACTCAGCAGTCACTCATTCTTTAAACATATTTCATATTTCATATTACAACGGTACTACTTACCGCCTGTTTCACAATCGGCAAGTAAAGCGTATTTGACAGATAAATTTTGCCCTTTCTCTTTCTTACACTTGAAAATAGACAAAGAGAGAGCTAACTTTATATGGCAGATAAATTTACTTGTCGATTGTGAAACAGGCCCTTAGTCTAGCATTATATAAAGCTACAAATATTAAATTAAATATAATATCAAATAACATGTAACTATGACATTAAAGCCAATTCGGATTAGTGTTTCTCATTATATCCCTTACCTAAATAAATAAATGTAGAATCGAGTTAAATCGTTCATCAATTTAGGCTTTCTAGATTGTCTTAACCCCTCTTCCAGGGTAAGAGCTACTTTCGTGCTGATTAAACTGTCAGCCTTTCGGACTTATCTCAATGAAATAGGGCCGTTATCGGCCATGGATTGATTCGGATTTAATAGCCCATTGTAGCCAGATTGACGCCAATTTTAGGAGCTGTCTAAGAAATTCGTTAGCCTATAGTGACCGCTACATATGGAGTTGACATTGACAGATGTCATCCCAGTACCAATTCATCATCATCATCATCATCAGCCCGGGGGCGTCCACTGCTGGACAAAGGCCTCCCCCAAAGAGCGCCACAAGTCACGGTCTTGAGCCGCTTGCATCCAGCGGCTCCCCGCGATCCTAACCAGGTCGTCAGACCACCGGGTGGGAGGCCGTCCAACACTCCGTCCACCGGTGCGGGGCCGCCACTCGAGAACTTTTCTTCCCCAACGGTTATCAGTTCTCCGAGCTATGTGGCCTGCCCATTGCCACTTCAGCATGCTAACTCTCTGAGCTATGTCGGTGACCTTGGTTCTCTGGCGTATTACCGTATTACGGATCATATCGCGCAAAGAAACTCCGAGCATAGCTCTTTCCATTGCACGCTGAGCGACCCTGAGCCTATTCATGAGGCCCACATTCAGCGGCCAAGTCTCTGATCCATAAGTCATCACTGGCAACACACACTGGTCGAAGACTTTCGACTTAAGGCTCTGCGGTATTTTGGACGAGAAGATCCGCTTTAGCTTCCTGAACGCTGCCCATCCGAGTTGGATTCGGCGATCGACCTCTTTCTTGAAGTTGGATTTACCTAGTTGGACAGTTTGTCCCAGGTATACGTACTGATCAACAACTTCAAGTTGAGAATTCCCCACGTGAACCGGTATTGGCAAAACGCGAACATTGGACATGACTTTCGTCTTGTCCAAGTTCATTTTCAGGCCCACCCGTTGGGAAACTCTATCGAGGTCTCCGAGCATCTTACTCAAGTCTTCTAGCGATTCTGCCATGACTACGATGTCGTCCGCGAATCGAAGGTGAGTGATGTACTCGCCGTTGATGTTGATGCCAAGTCCTTCCCAGTCCAGAAGCTTGAAGACATCTTCCAGTGCAGCGGTGAACAGTTTCGGAGATATGACATCTCCCTGTCTCACACCTTTCTGCAACTGAATCGGTTTCGAGCTCTGGTTCTGGAGCCGGACTGACATAGTGGCATTTTTGTACAAACACTTCAGCACTTCGATATATCGATAGTCGATGTGGCACCGCTGTAGAGACTCGAGCACCGCCCATGTCTCGACCGAATCGAAGGCCTTCTCATAGTCCACGAACGCTAGACATAAGGGCCGATTATACTCTTCAGTCTTCTGTATAATCTGGCGCAGCGTGTGAATGTGGTCTATGGTACTAAAGCCTTTCCGGAACCCGGCTTGTTCAGGAGGCTGGAAGTCATCGAACCTGCGTGAGAGTCGATTTGTAATGACCCTTGAAAACAACTTATAAGCGTGGCTCAGAAGTGAGATGGGTCTGTAGTTCTTCAATAAGGTTTTATCGCCTTTCTTAAAGAACAAGACCACCACACTTCTGGTCCACGCCTCTGGAACACCGCCTTCGAGAATAACAGAGTTAAAGAGCTTCTGGAGGACTTTAAGTATCGGCATTCCACCCGCTCTCAGAAGCTCAGCCGTAACTCCGTCGTCCCCTGGCGCCTTATTGTTCTTCAGTTGCTTTAGGGCCATTCTGATCTCGTACAGGCTGACGTCCGGGATGTCTTCGGTGTAATGTCGGGTGAGTTTGGCTCTGGGATCTGTAGCCAAACTTTCAACGGGTCGAGTTGATTTGTACAGCTGTCCGTAGAACTTCTCAACCTCACTCAAAATCTCGGCCTTGGACGAAATTACGGTGCCATTTTCGGTCTTCAGTTTCATCAACTGGGTCTGCCCAACAGACAAATCCCTAGCGAACACCTTAGAGCCCTTGTTTCGCTCGATAGCATCTTTAATACGCGAAGTATTAAAGGTGCGCAGGTCTGTCCGTAATGACTTAGAGACTTGTCTGTTAAGCCCCCTGTACTTCTGCATGTCCACTGAAGACTGCAGCCGCATTTCATTCCGTTCGTCCATGATCTTAAGAGTGTGGTCTGAGAGTTTTTGGGTTCTTTTCTGGCTGCGGGTCTTAAAGAACTTCGACCCAGCAGCTTGGACAGCCTGTACAAACCCGTTATTCAGATCGTCCGTAGATTCGCATTCTGCTAGGCATTCAGTACCAATTATAACTTCAAATAAATTAATAGATTATTTTCATCTATACTTTTATGGATGTCAGGATTGACTTCTTATTTTCCAGAAAGTATACTAGCCATTGCTCGGTACTTTGTCGGTGTTAACCGGGGACCTGTCGAACAAACTTTTTTATGTTCCCGAAACCGTCGACAGTAACGGCAAGGCGCGTCGTTTTCTTTTATTAAAAATACTCTTAATCAAATTAAGAACCTAACTAAATGCAGTACAATAATCAAAAAAACTAAAACACAAAAACAAGTGGCCAGGATAGCTTTTGTTAGATGGCTAGGAACTTTTCGAAATAAAATATTATATTAATGAATTTTCAATTATTATGAGTCCTGAAACATCGATCAATTGAGCAATCTATTTTTATCGTAGTATATAAGTTCTAGTTGTCCTAAAATCTGTCAGCAACAAACGGCCTTCTTAAAATTTAGAACCTAAGTCAGCATAACGCTTGCTCAATAAAACGTTATTGCGACTGGTTTAGAGTCTTGGTGCTTGCCAAAACTTGAGCATTATCGTTTCTTTAACATTACCTACATCTTGCCGTATCGCATGTACTACACAAATTGCCGGAAACTTCGCTATGGCACGACTGTTAGCTATCGTCTTGTGTTCATAAGAGGGGAAATTTAAAGATGTCTTAATTTCTTACAGCAAGGTTTCCACTGGGAGTTCATCGTAAGGTATAACAGCGGCTTACTCTATTCTTTCTTTGTGTAAGGTTAGTTTAGGTAGTTCAAAATATTTATGGAGGGTAGCTTACTACACTACTCGTGCATATTTATACCATCCGCCATCTATGTATAAGGGATGTAGATCCCTTATAAGATATTAAGGGAGTTTTGAAAGTTGCAGAAATAATTTGAACAAGAATTTCAAAAATGAATTCTGGATTCAGTTAAGGCAAACCTTGAATTTTAAAGCACTTATTCTTTTTAGCAATCATTTGTTGGGACTCGCAGTAGAACTAAGGTTACCGACATAGCCCTAAGAATAGCTAAACTGAAGTGGCAGTGGGCGGGGCACATTGCTCGCAGGACTGATGGCCGATGGGGTCAGAAGGTTCTGGAGTGGCGTCCGCGAACCGGAAGACGAGCTGTAGGTAGGCCTCCAACAAGATAAAGTGACGACCTCGTCAGGATCGCGAGACCGCGGTGGATGCGAAAAGCACAAGACCGGTCTGAGTGGAAAGTCTTGGGGGAGGTCTATGTCCAGCAGTGGACGTCTTTCGGCTGACATGATGATGATGATGATTGTAAATTAAGCAAAATAGTCAAAACCAAAAATAAAGAAAAACATTCTAAAAAAATAGACCAAGCAGCATCTGCTACCTCAACGGATCATGATGGTGGAACGGTGAAAAAAATACTCTTGTCCCTTCATCAAAATCGTCGAGCAAAAAAAGAGGTTAAGTCCACACGATCGAGCAGTGTCTCTTGCACCCACCCTGTGCTTTTATATTCAAGGTTTTACAGAATGAAAGGATTAATATCAGGTTTATCATGATGACCATGGCTATACCATTTATTCAACGTGTTCATGTTCTTTTATTATTTCATCTACGTAATTTGATCGTTAACCGGTATACATTATAATAGGTCATTATCATTTTATTTAATAATCTCTTATTCTATTTTGGTCTCAAATGAAAGAGGAAGACCAGCATTAACATCGGACCATTTCGTGACATTAGGCCTTTTGTCTTCTGGTTTCCTGTTTCGGTCTCTATCAAAATGTTTTTCTTTTTGTCTTTTGTACCAGCTTCACTGTCCTTAGTCCACTTTAATGTCCCCTTAACTGACTTTATTTACGAGTGACATTGCCGTAATATTTTGATCTATGTTTACTACACAGTTGCTCACAGGAAATCAAAATCGCCGGTCAATGTACTTGTAAAAGTTAAAATCCCCCTCAGTAAACTTTCTATTGTCTCACAAGATGAACTTTGCTTTATTACGTCCTAAAACTGAACGCCAAGCGGACTGTTGGCTTTTATTTGTCTGAAACTGCGTGTTTTGAAACCATTCCGATTTTTATGATAAAATTTTATTAGTTATTACTGAGTAACCCACTTCTGATTCGTCTCCATAGATTCTGTCAATTTTTGGTGTAAGCAGAAGGTAACGTTTTAAAAAAAAAAACCCGACCGACGTATCATCCATCCCATGCTATAAAAAAGAGATAGCCATCGTAGTTACATTATTAAACGTATTTCGTATCCAATATTAGCATCCTCTTTTATCTGTCTTGAAATATTTACAGAGGACACATATTCCAGGGAAATTACTTTTTCTATAAAGTTCACTGCGGATTCAGAAACCAGACACGTAGCAAATAACAACGCATTTGCCTTTGACGAACGCGAAATGTGCGTATACAAATAACATGCCCTTCCTCTTGTGTGACCTTCGCAAGCTTGCCCTATGGCTCGATTTGCATTATTATAAGCCTGTTGTGTTCCACTCCTGGCCTAACGGCCCCGGATTTTCCATTACCTGTTTCAAATTAAGCTTCGAAAATTTCTGGCTGACAAAAGCCGCCCTAAATGGCATTAACATGTGAAAGGTTTTTAGGTCCAAGCAATTTGAGGCAACTGTATTTTTTCATTGGGAATTAGCAATTGTTTTCGTATCGGGAATTTCAAATGAGCCTATTAGGTGACTTGGAGTGCCCAATCTATCGATGCGGATGTGGCTTAAGCCGGTCAGAAAAAGCTTTACATTTAAAAGCTGGGTTTTAAAGCATAATACTTTATTGTTAACAAGCTCGACCAAGGCCATGATTGGTTGGATTTTTATCACAAGTTATGGTAAATCGTAGATAATTTTTCTTCAATTCTTAGCGCGAATATGTGACATCATCATATTATGCGATTGAAATTGATTACCAAAAAAAGGATTATTGTGGTGTGGTTTTGGTTATGGTTAATTATTTAGAAGTTTGTTCTTGTCCCAGTCCATAGATAAAAATAATTAGTAGATAAAATGCACATTCATCTGATGCATTGACGTATGGATAGAATCATTGATGATCAATTATCCACTGAGCTGAAAGATACTGGATAAATTTGTAAAGTTTTAACTTCAACGAGACGCTAGTTCTGCATTATTTTTTGGACTCGCGGAACCGAAGTAAAAAAAGAAAGGCTCCTTGATGAACAACCTAGTCAAATGAATTAGTTTGTATTGGACTACTAAACAAAATAGGTTGCAAAAAACCACACAATATTAACAACAGTTAATGGCTCAACATTAACTTGCTTTAACTGTATAACAAACCGGCGGCCAAGTGGCCAGCTGATGAACTGAAGTCTATTTATATTTAAGACTAATTAAGTATTTTATTCATTCTAGTCACACGAACATATACATACTACACACGTGATGCGTAACAATAAAATACCCACGTACTCCATAAAGCGATAATGCGAACTACGCGCAACCATGACTAGTTCACTGACCTGAAACTATATAAAAGTGGACATTGACGAAACTGATAGAGATGTTAACTGCTGTTTTATCGTCAGGGCGAGTGCTGGTTGCATTACTAATGCCTATGCGGGCTGTTTACGCCTATGGGCTTTTTGACCTATCTAACAGTTTCACGCTAGGATTGAGTTAGAAAATAAAGTCATCAAAAGATCATGTACATAATTATGTAGTTTAAGTTGAGTTTCTTGCGGCGTTTCTTCTCAGCAGTGGTCTTCTCTTGGGAAGCGCTGGTAGTATCTTGACGTGTAAAAGTGCCCGAGCGGCCTACTTACTAAATAAATTCCTTTTATCTTTTTTTTTATCTTTATCTTTAAGTCGTCTTTGACTTGTTTAAACTATGTTCAAACTGGTAAACACAGGTAGTACTGATTTTTTATTACGTGACCAAAACGATTCTAGAAAAAAAACGAGTTGACTTTTTTGTGTGAATTTTGAATTGGAAAGTAGTAATTTGGATTCGTTTTTTAGCTGTGTAAGGTAAGTACATTGTGAAAGAAAACATATATCTCACCAAAGTATTTTTGCAAACTATTAAATACTACAAAAAAGTATAATTTTTCTAGATGTTTGGATAAAAATAGTATCGGTAGCCAGGCAGAAAAAGCATTTAGTCTAGTTTAGGACTAAGTCAATTTGAGGAAGATTCCATTTTTTGTTTTGTTTTTATATAGTTAGGACAAACAGATGGCAAAGTAAAGTTATCTTACAGATTTTCGTTTCGTAACTATTTGGCATGGCATCCTAAAAATGCAAGTTTTATTTCAATTGTAAATAAGATTTTCTATTTCTCCATTCATAAATATTATTTGCAAGACTTGCAAAATATTCCAGCGCCATTGTAATGCAAAAACGAGTCAAACTTTCACAGTCTGACACGCCCTGTATATTCAAGACTCTATTCATAACAGAGAAGTCTTTGATAGATCCACAGACTTCAATATCAACCGTGTTCAGAATGAAACTACCATGTCCCCGCGTGACGTCACCTAATGCATTTGCTTTGCGTGTTTATTTTCCTTACATTATTGGCAGATGTTCGACATTTCATTACATACAACGTCTGTAGCGCTAGAGACTGAAGTAAATAAGTATTTATGCGTTGCGATTGAGTTGGGCTTTGTTTCCGTGAAACGTTACGTGATTTGATTTTGTATTTTATTTTAACTGACACGAAATATAACTGGTACGCTGTTGTTGAAATCCTTTTTATTTAGAAGAGAAGAGACTAATCAGAGTTAGTAGCTAGCTAGCTAGTTGATACTTTTTTAATGTAGAAGGGTATTAAAGCAATTTGGTAGAATAGAGGTCCTGTATTTACACCGTCAGTTTCAATTAAAAAAAAAACAAAAGTAATTATCTTGAAACAAAATTACAGAAGAAAATACTTTTTTTAATGTAGAATGGTGTTTTTGTTCCAAGTTTTTATTTTTAAATTGAAACCGACGATGTGAATACAGGGCGTCTATTTTACCAAATTGCTTTTCACATCTTATCGTATAGTCAATGTTACGATAGCAAACAGTAATGGCGGCCAAGTTAAAAACAATACAATAACATGTCAAGAGCAATATAGTTTAATAGTTTTACCCACTGGAATGGAGGCCCAGCATGTAATTTTTATAGTCCGAAAAAACATTTGTTATTTTCTGACGAATCTGTCTGCGAGAAGCGATAAAAACAAGCTTGCTAAGCTATCTGGTAACGTTCATACTACATTTGTAATTAACAAAATGTGGTAAGATGAGCAGTGTTTGGTTTTAACAACATAATTATTAATTTCAAATTGCGGTTGTTACAAAGCAATGCACAGAGAACTAATCTTCGTTGGAGGAATAGCGCCGAGGATATGGTACGATGTATTTTCCACATGACTGTTCTTTAAAAGCATTGTTAGATGCTCATTAATGTAAGATCTAGGGCAAAGCTAAATAATATTATTTTGACAATATTAACGGTTGTCTAAATAATTCGTTATGATTTGTCTTACCACTGTTTGACGCAAAAAGAAAGTGCAATAATAACAAAATCTGTAATATTTTTTTTTGAGTATTTTAGGCAATTCCGAGTTATCAAGCATTGCTATTATAATTATAGTATATAGTCGGTATATTTTTTCATTTTCGTGAAATTTCAACACATTCAAAATACAATACAATTTCAAAGCAAAGCTCCTTAACAAATCGAACCTGTAAATCCTCGTTTCATTATTACTCCCGGGTTAACTGTAAGTGGTCCCTTAAATGGAAATATTAGCGTTTGTACATTGTTTATCAAAAGAATAACGATGTTTATTTAGTAAGTAGGCCGCACTGGCACTTTTACACGTAAAAAATCTAGCAGCACTTCGCAAGAGACCACTGCTGAGAAGAAACGCCGCAAGAAACTCAACAGTCAGACACAAACGCATTAATTCTTATATTGATATTTATTATTGTTTGTATAGCAAAGTGCTTACATACAAAAATACATGCAAACATACACATACATTATTACTGTCCAGTTTTTGAAAGTTATGTACAACTTTAATAACCTCTATAAGAAAGACAATATTCATGAAAAGGAGAACAGGGCTTTTATTTGTAAATAATCGTTTTTTGTGAAAAATGTTGCAAGGTAAACAAATTCATCGAAATCCCGCGTAAGTTTGAGGAAAATGCAACCGAATGCATTAAGAGAGCTTTCATGTTTGTGTCAGTAACACATTTCCCTGTGACAGGGTATTTTTGTGCGATAAATGTGTGTACATTGCCGTTCACTTAGTGATGCGTCAAGATTTTTACCTTCCCTTGTTTTCAAAGTAAACATAGTACAAAACAACTCACTTAGTGACTTTACGGATTATTGCCTGAAGTTTTTCTTACTAGCTACTTGCTAGGAAATATTAATTCTGAGTTTAGGAAATATCCTACTAATCCTACTAATACACTCAGGAGCAAAAATACCGGGTCAGAGTGTGTGTTTCATACTAAAGAGGCTTTTAGTGAAATCTGATGATGAATACCCCGAGCATCGATACAGGACTTCCAGAGTGCCTAGGATACCCAACTGAATGAATCTGCGGTTAACGCCGGAGTTGTGCATGTTCAGAAAAACATCTAAAATGGCAATAAAATGTAAGGAAATCCAAGTACTGACCCAAACTCCCCCGCTGTGGTGTTAACTGATTGTGCGATCAGTTAGGTAGCTTAACAAATTTTGACCTCCTCTATTGAACCTTGGAATATCCACCACTAAATCTCACTCAAAACAACCCCTGGCGAGGAACCAAGGCTTCGAAATAGTCTCGTATAAAAAACGCACTCTGACCCGGTATTTTTGCTCCTTAGTGTATTATAAATGTAAAAGATTGTGTGTGTGTTGCTGTACTGTTGTTTGTACTCCTTCACGTTGCAACGGCTGTATGGAGATAGCCCTGGATTAGCACATAAGTTACTTATCATTCGGGATAATTTAAGTCCCTGAGGGAATAACAATAATCGACATCTACGCAGATAAAATCGCGGCTAAAAGCTAGTTATAAGTTTAAAAAAACGATTGCCTGCCTACACTTTTGTTGCCAACTGTATATCACTACGAGCTCGACAGTACCTTATTAGTGTTTGGTTATCGGAATTGCTTAAGTCTGTACGTAAGTAGTTACGTAATATTTAAAATCAATTCGACAATAAGAAGTCGGTTAATATGGACTTCCAAGATTTGATTATATTGTTAGTTACAAGTGAAGCTCATTCCTAGAGTCTGGCAAATGAAAAATGAGAATGAAAAAATGGCAGCACTGTAGTGTCGTCCCTTTTTTCTTAGATTGATTTGAAAGGGGGGACACTATAGTGTTGCCATTTTTTCATTCTCATCTTTCATTTGCCAGATTCTACCCTATTCATTAAAGATCCCCAGACGATAATAATATTTTTAATAACACCTAAGAACTTGAAGAATAACTTGTTTATGCTTTTTATTATGGTGGCTAATTGGAAAGCGCCTTTGAAACTTTATTTTTATTTTTATTCTAACTGGTCTGCTCAAAATACCTCGTATCAGATTTATCCAAGAGTATAATATCAATTTCAAAACCTCTTCATCAGTGACATAATAATAATTATTATACCCTTAATAAAAATTAAAACAGGTCACCGAACGTACAAATTTACATACAGCGTTTCCAGTGTTAAGTTTATTTTAACATTCTAAATGTCCATATTTTCAAACAAAACCCGTCTCATTCATATTTCGCCTAAAACATTCCTTTACGCCATTCGTTTTGATCATAATTGTTATTATTTAACATCCACTGTAACTTGACACCTCTTATCCCAAATCTTCTCCATTTTCTGAGGACGTGAAAGAGAATGGCAGGTCTTCTTTAACTGGGCTTTTTGCTTGAACTTGTAGCTATATTTGGCTCATTGCCAACAAAACAGTGCGTTTGCCACAACACAATTTATTGTACGGAACCTCGTAAAGTACCGCCATTTATCCAGTAATTTGATATGATTGTTGGTGAGAAGTTGACGTTATTTCATGCTATTAGACGGCTTAATGAATGACCTACATAATATTAGCTACTTCTGGCGGAGTAAGAAGGGTTTTTATAAGTACCTTATCAAAATACTCCTTGTGCGTATAGGTGTATTGTGGGATTAAATAGTAGATTGTGTGACAAGGGAGCAAAATAACATATTTAAGGCGAGGGCGTACATTGAATCCTGAACGAAGCGAAGGATTCTACAATTGAATCCCGAGCGTAGCGAGGGATTCTAAAATAGAATCCTGAGCGTAGTGAGGGATTCAAGTGTTAACGCCCAAGGTGGAAATAATTTTGCTACCGTGTGACACATACTGCTTTTCACATCACCTATGAGGAAAATAAAAGATCTTAGTGATGAAACAAATTTAATTATTCACACATTCTAGAAATGCTGAAATTATCAAATTTAACAACAGGAAATTATCGCACTTAACAACAATTATCAAATTTGGCAACAAAATGTCCTTGAACAGAAAAGTGCCACTTTGATCCCTCCTAGCAGGGAAGAAAAGTCCCCTTTCCGAGTAGGTGATATGAAAACAGAATTTCACTTCAAATAATGCATTCATTGTTACCCTAGCGCAAGAATCGGTAATGTTTTCCAAAATTTATTTGCCAAGCAAGAAAACGTTTTCGTTAGTAAACATTTTTTTTTTAAATCAATTTTATTGTTATGACTTTTAATTTCAATCGGTAATCAATTAATATTTATTTAAGTCTCACAATTCAATATAATTTCACACTATTACTGAACTTACTACAGAAACGAAATTTATCTTTGCGGTGCAAGTTGCCTGAACATAACTAGCCAAATACAAGTTATATCTCTTCAGCAAAGTCAATGACACCAGAAGACAACTCATACGTCATGACAACTGGAAGTATTGGAGCAATCGAGGGTTATCGATCACTCCTATCTTGCTTCCGGCAGTTCCAGTCTCATTCGTCCCGGGTTTATTACTTGCTAAATCCCTATTTCGGGCAATATTACCTACGTTTCAATCATCTGACTCTTTCAAACTCCATGTTACAAAGCAGGATGCAGTAGACGATGAAAGGGTATGTTGTTCAGGATTGGAAGCACGTTCCCACAATTCACGCCGCGAATTGTTATGAGTTGAAGCAAGTGTTACCATAAGATATGGTTCCGGTGCATGCTGAGATATTAAACGCAAGACTTTTGTAATAATGGCGGAGGATGGACGGCGTGCTTACCTCAACGTTATTGAAATTTGCTACCCTTTAAACTCTTTGAAAACTTGTGAGGGCAATATGAGGAGGTGTAGGTGCATGATGAATGAGTTAAATATTCAGAAAGTTCTGAAAAAAACATCTCGTTTAAATTTTTGGACGTACGTTCTGTAAACTCTATGAAATTTATAACACTGACGTAGGCTGCCGGACTGTCTCGTTGCGTCGATTGTTCATGTCGATTCCATGCATCCTAACAGGTTTCCTTATTAGTATTTAATTGATGTAAACTTTCGGACGTTTATGTAAATTTCATACATTTGACAGTTTTCCAAAAGTTGATAGCTATCGTAGAATGCAACTTGTCTTAACTTGTGGAATATTTTGTATGAGACACACCTACTAAGGTGCTACTTTAATTATAATCTACTAAAATACATCTTAGTATATCATTATCTTCTTTTTTTTTTTATTGCGTAGAGAAGGCAAACGAGCACACAGGCAAAGTGTAAGTGGAAGTTGTGACCCATAGACATTCACATTCACCACACTGCAAGCCTAAGACTGCAAATGCGTTGCTAAGCTTGAGGACTAAGATGGAATGCCTCTATGCTAGTCATTACACCGGCTGTCTTATCCCCAAACCGGAACACAACAATGCGAACGCTGCTGTTTGGCCGTAGGTTAATGGATAAGATGGTGGTAGCGATCCGGACGGACCCTGCACAAGGCCCTACCACCTGCAAATTACTCAATATAAAACAAAGACACTTTTCGCGTCTTTCTGTCTGTCTGTATCCGCTAATTCTTCCTAAGCCACGTCAGCCAATCAGATAATTTTCCACGAAAGATTTTTATATAAGTACTCGTATGATAAATTATAGTACCTACATAAGTACGAACTGAAGAAAAGCAAGGGCGGGTCTTTATTTTATTACTTAAAAACATTATCGTTCAAGCACTCAAGCGCAAAACAAACAAATCATTTTGATATCCAAGCTTGTCCTGTAAACCGACCTTATCGAGTATTCCACATATCGGTGATAAGCAAAGCCGAATTCTGAAACATTGCCCGTCAGCGTCGCGCGGTATTTCCACTTGATGTCTTTTATTTCTGTTACTGCAGTTACTGCTATCTGCTTTGTTTATTTCACGGGCTTCCAAGCAAATTCCAATAGCGAGTTCGAAGACGGTTTAAGCTTTTACCAGTTAACGTAAAGGGGTCCTTTAAATAGACTTTTAAATTGAATCTGTCTAGCCATTCCGGTAGGAAAAGTCATTACGTGACAAGCATTAGAAGAACGGATTGTACTTTGTTTTAAGACACAAAAGTAAAAAGGAATTTCTTTAGTTTAATGCAGTGTTTTTGCAGTTAGTTCTTCTTAAGTACTTTAGAAATCATTTGGTCTTGTAGCTGAAGTGTAATAATCATTATAACTAAGGAGATTATAATAAAACAAGTTGAAATTGGACCTAGCTTAGTATATATCTTTATTAAACAAAAAAAGGTAGTTACGAATGGCGAATTTAATGTCTTATGGCCTTCTATAAAAGTTGACCAAAAAATCATTCGAATAGTAATCTTATTTGGTACATTACCGATTATACCTCTAAAACCAGTACAATCACGATTAAAACATCTCAACCACATCATAAGCTGATTAAAAAAAACAATCTATTTAAACATAAAACTTAATAAAAGTGTAACACAACATAAAATAAAAATCTAAATTCGCTACAACTAGAAAGCTTTAGACTAAACCTAGTAAAAGGATAGTACTTACGCCCCAAGTGCGATTCACCAAGCACTTTAGACACCGGTGGCATAAAACACGTTTACTGTCCAACTTCTTCCTTAAGCCAACTACGTAAACTATTGTTAATACAGGCAGATCACAACGAACTTGCACAGTCACTCGCAATGTTGTCAAGTTTTATTCCGAGGAACATAAAGATAGATAAAGCTGAGAAACTTTTATAACTGTCTTAGGATTTCTAATTTAAATACACTCAGGAGCAAAAATACCGGGTCAGAGTGCGTTTTTCATACAAACGAGACTATTTCGAAGCCTTCGTTCCTCGCTTGGGGTTGTTTTGAGTTAGGTTTGATGGTAGATACTGCGAGGTTCAATAGAGGAGGTCAAAAGTTCTTAAGATACCTAATTGATCGCACAATCAGTTAACACCACAACGGGAGAGTTTGGGTCAGCACTTGGATTTCCTTACATTTTATTGCCATTTTAGATGTTTTTCTGAACATGCTCAATTCCAGCGTTAACCGCAGATTTATTCAGCTGGGTATCCTAGGCACTCTGGAAGTCCTGTATCGATGCTCGAGGTATTCATCATCAGATTTCACTAAAAGCATTCCCTGGCGAGGAACCAAGGCTTCGAAATAGCCTCTTTAGTATGAAAAACGCAATCAGACCCGTTATTTTTGCTCCTGAGTGTATTAACAAGTAGAAATGTAATATATTCATTATAGTTAATCACAATGTTATAGTGTGTATTCTTATCAGTCCTCACATATTATTTTATTTTATTATTTATTTGACTCATTCTAGTTTAGATGCATTCCGTTTTAATCGTATTATATTATTATATTATGATAATACGTTTATATTAAAAAAATCTGGGCAAAAGAAAATGTGACAAGTATGTATTAAAAAAAGGAATCAATAATGCATAAATACGAGTATTTTTATTTGACTGTGACCATACGAGTATGCATAGCCCAAGCCCCCTAAAATAAATTGATAAAACCACCTCATATATGTAGATATTTCTTAATCTGACCTGCGCACGACTTTTACTGCATAGAAGTCGTTCATCGCTTTTCCTTCGGGAACTATCATAATTTTTGTGGTAAAAAGTACTTTAGGGTGAGACGTGTAAGTAAATCCAGAACTTTATTAAGAATATCCAAAGTCGTTCAGATGTTTATGTGCATTTTTTTTACTAGTAAAAGTAGGAGATAATAAGCATAGTTAAATTAACACTTCTATTATTGTTATTAATTTCATATAACAGGTGTGATAAAATTTAGAAAAACGCGTGTAAAATTCCGATAATTGTACACACGATTTTATTATATTTCGTAAAAAAAACTAGTAAGTAAAAGTCAATCCAAAAAAACACGCATCTTAATAAACAGTAAGTAGTTTACTAAAGCATAACCCTATCTTTGCGCGGTCGTGTTATTTGTAGAAAAGTTGTTTTGATTTCAGGAAAGGCGAAGAAGCGGGAAACCCGGCAGTAAAAAAAGCAGTAAAACCTGTTAGCGCTCGCATTGGATTGATTGTGAGAGTCAAGGGCGGACAAGGTCGCCCTTTCCTAAGCCTTGTTGCTGGTGCCAAGGGTAGACGTAAACATCTCTGCATATACTCCTTTAAGGCTCTCGCAGACTACGCAGATATCTGTATCTGGGCGCATATCTTTCACTATCGCTCTCTATATTACATTCATTGAGCTAATTTATAATTTATAATTTGTCGTAAATCATCTGTAAGCACTGACATATATCGAAATATGGTGAGATGTATTCAGAATATTATTTGCGTATACAAATATATCAGCAGATAACAAGTTTAGTATCTGTGTAGTGTGTGATACTTACATATAATTAAGTCTTCACATGCAGATAAAATATTATCGTATCTAAGTAGTCTGTGAGAGGCTTTATGGCTGATTTGCATAGATCTACCAAAACCATGCCAGTAGAAGTTCATTGACAAGTTGGTTTTCATGTTTGAGGCGAGATCTATTGTAACGATGCAATGTACCTTCTTCTGCTGGCATGATTTTGCTGGATCAATGTAGAGAGATTGTTTAAGAGCTGATACCATATTATTGTGTATAACATTAAATAAATAAATAGTAAAGAAAAGGAAAAAAGAAACGTTATGACATTTGAATTAAACAGTAAGTGACAAAGCACACATTAACTAAAAAAAGTTTATTGTACGTTTATGAATAAGGAGGCAACCCTTAATTTGGCAGAGTTAATGTTTCAAATTACGAAATACTGCTAGGGATTATGCTATTCTGTCTTTAACTAAGTCCTAAGATTAGAACATTTAATAAACATGTTGTAGTACCTACCTTTAGTACAAATGCAAAGGTGTCGTACTAAGAATAATTCTTGGGGAAACGCAAAAAAAATGGTTTCCTCTTTTCTCAATAATAAACATTACCTACTAATCTTAATAAATCTGTATGCGGTCAATTTAAGTTACTTTAAACAGCAGGTAAACTTTGAGTAAATAGCCTTTATTTTCAAATCCTCTTTTAACTTTAGATTAATCAAATCTTAATATCTTTTAAAGCAAAGATAAATTCTTAATAAAACAACGTCCATCCAGGCAAACTTTTGCCAACTAAAGTTCCGTCTCCGACTCAGTCTCAAGAAATATTGTGATTAGGTATCTTTAAAACTTTTACCATTTGCATTAATTAATAATTGAAATTCTCCTTGAAATTAATGTAAAAATGTTTTAATTTACCTACAGTACATTAAAATATCTTACTTTTTGCTTGAGGGTTTGATTGCTTAAACTGAAGATACCTATTAATTAAATTTGAAATTGATAATGGTAAGTCAATGACGAAGTATTAGAGGCGTCGCTAGTGCGCTGCCGCGACTCAGTAGGCATATGTCGCTCTATCTACACTCAGGAGCAAAAATACCGGGTCAGAGTGCGTTTTCATACAAACGAGACTATTTCCAAGCCTTCGTTCCTCGCCTGGGGTTGTTTTGAGTGAGGTTTAATGGTGGATACTGCGAGGTTCAATAGAGGAGGTCAAAAGTTCTTGAGATACCTAACTGATCGCACAATCAGTTAACACCACAGCGGGAGAGTTTGGGTCAGCACTTGGATTTCCTTACATTTTATTGCCATTGTACATGTTTTTCTGAACATGCTCAATTCCAGCGTTAACCGCAGATTTATTCAGTTGGGTATCCTAGGCACTCTGGAAGTCCTGTATCGATGCTCGAGGTATTCGTTATCAGATTTCACTAAAAGCATTCCCTGGCGAGGAACGAAGGCTTCGAAATAGTCTCGTTTGTATGAAAAACGCACTCTAACCCGGTATTTTTGCTCCTGAGTGTAGATAGAGCGACATATGCCTACTGAGTCGCGGCAGCGCACCAGCGTCGCCTCTAATACTTCGTCATTGACTTACCATTTTCTATTTTAAATTTAATTAGTAGGTATCTTCTTATTAAATTTTTAGTATGGAAAACGCACTCTGACCCTTTATTTTTTCTCCTGAGTGTATCATATACTGCAGCATTTAGTTCAAATTAACCATTTTATTTCACTTAACAGAACAAAATTTGGGATAAACCGGTTTTTCAATTTACCGGTTTGTAAACCCCAACCGGTTTCGGGTCAATGATCGAAATCGGTTCAAATATTAACCGGTTTCCGAGCCAAGAAATATTAGCAGGTTATTCGGAAAATGTTATCTCGGTTATGACATAATATTAATAGACTTATTTATTTTAGCGGACGTAGTGTAATTTTCATCCCGGAAAATGCTTGTTTTTTATTAGCATACCTATCTTCTACGTTCACAAATGTTTTCACTATATAAAAATGTGTTTTGATTATATTCTTCTTTTGCAAACGAAAAAACTCATAAAGCGTTAAAAATACCCAAAGAAAACTCTTCTCATGTATCAACTTCCTCCAGCTGCTTCGCTTAATGTCTATTCATCTTTTGGCATGAAAATATACTGGGAACTGTTTTTATTTTCGTCTATCTCCTGCGTCTCAAAGCGAAGATGGCCTTGATTTCTTTGATGTGTTTCGATACCTACTATCTAAACGTATTAAGAGCCACGCTTCCTGATTTCAATTCAAATTGGACTTTGTTTTTTTAATGATTGATAGGGCAGACGAACTGTCGGGTCACCTGATGTGAAGTGATCACCAATGCCCATTCACACCTGCACCATCAGGAGAGGTATTTGTAGCGGCGTTGCCAGCCTTAGAGAAAAGAGTCTCCCCAGATTACGTAGGCCCGTTGCCTGAGTAAGAACGCTCAGGGGGGGGGGGGGGATCTCTACACATGATGTATTAGGTATTGGTAACCCCCAAACCGATGCTATAGTGGGAGAGTTTTGAAATGAGCCTCCGGAACTCTCACTGACCAAACAACAGACATGCTGTTATTTTACGCCGATATTCTGTGAAATTGTGGTAATTTTCCGCTTCTTCTGGTCCATTCATGTTCCGACCAGAGTTGGTCGCAACGAGTTTAGTTTTAATATACTACGTAAATAGTACTAGGCGCTTGTTATCTAAACCATCGACACGAAAAGAAAGTGTTTAATTGTTGGCACGCGCGCTTCTCAGATCTATCAGGACCTGAATTTTAACAGGTGTCGCATTTTGCACGTGTCTGAGACATTATAGATGAGAAAATTGAACTTAAATTAAACCCTTATAAATCCTATTTTAGCAAGCACTTAGAGCAAAATTACACACCGAATTTTCAGCTGCGAAATTTCCACAGAATCTTGTACGGAGTAAAATTTTAAGATCTCTTGGACGTTTTATGTTTACATTACATTTAGTAGTGTAAGCTTAGTGAGCACTAAGGTTAAAATGGAGAAGCAACGTGTGCCAGTTATGTCCCCTTAAACATAGTCCATTTTTTACGCTTATTATAAAAAACCATGTGTAATAATGTGTATGTTTTCCTTCCCAACAAAACATATTCTTAAACTGCAACACACGAGTATTCAAAAATCGTGGAAATCATACATTATTTAGGAGGTAAGAAACGGTATCTCCAGAAGCTAAATATGTTTGGGAAAAACTTGACAGCTACACGATCGCGTCGCTTTACAATCCTCTAAAACGATCTAACCAATCTTACCTAATTTTTACCACAACAAGGTCAACAGAACAAGGAAAGGTCATGTTACTTACCACGGACGACGCTATAAGAACACGTACACGTCTCCCGGCATTATGCAAGGACCTGAATACCGAGTGTACGACGACCCCATTCGACGCGGTCTATAAAACGAGAAGAAAAATATTTATAACGGAATTCCTGAATTAAAAAGCGTTTTACACAGCGCTGTGATATTTTGAGATGTGTCCAATGTTCCTTCTTGAGTTTTTGATGTATAATATTATGTAAGTATGTGACTATTGTATTGCTTTATAGTAATTATATAAAAGCCTAGGGTGACGTTTGGATTTTTTTCTTAAGACGAAGTCGAACACACAGCGGCTTTTTTTAGACGGATTTAGTTTAGTAAGGGATGGGACACCAAACGGCGATGGTCCCTGAGTTTACACTATAGAAGTGTGCTCCCACAGACAACCGCTGGCTAGTGTAGAAGTATTTTAGAAGGATGGCAACATTAATAGTAATGTTATGTACCCTTGTGTTGATGTGTTTGTCGAATAAACGTTTTTCTACTCTATTCTATATGAATAAAATGATAATTAAAGATTGATGAAATAGGTTAAAATTCAAATTAAATTTATTGCACCCATGGTATTTACAGTGGTCTTACAGAGTATTATAGTGCTAAACATGGACCCTATCAGAGTATAGCAATATTAAAAACTAAATAAAAGTTATAACAAAGCTAGTAATAAACTAAAGAGTTACAAAATATAAAACATAATTCTTAAATAATATCAATTCTTAAATGATATAAATAATTATTTTCTAAGTATTCTTGCAGTGTGTAGTAACATTTTTTAATTAGGAATATTTTAAGTTATTGGTCAAAGACTAGATGCTGCCGACAACTTCGTCCGCGTCAACCATCCCACAGGAACATTTTTTTTTTAAGATGAAAAGTATCTTAATTATGTGCTAAAACTAAACTGGCATCCTGACTTTTTATAAATCATCATTTTACAAAATTTCATTTCGCAAATATGTGTTTGTGCTCAAACCATTACATATACATAGATTACATGGACTTGTTAAATAAGTTAGGTTAGGTTAGACTTTTAACCTCAAAAAATGTTAAATAATGCGGCGGGAAGTATCTCTTTGTGAAATGAAAGTTTGTTGATTTGGTAAAACATTAACATAACAAACACAAACAAGTTTTCGCGTATATAATTTAAGTGTGATTTTCCTTAGTAAGTAAAATGTAACTTATTATTTGTAACAATGTAGCAGTACGATTAGGAAGTCATTACCCTTTCTTTTGGCTTTGCCCAGTCGGGCAATAAAACAGAATATGCAGAGTTGGGCGCCAATCTTTACCATCAAGAGCGGCACTCAAGATAATAATCTTCGCAATATAGAGGGATATCTTTCACGTAATTGAACATATTAAGCCGTACGCAACCTTTTCTCTTATTTACGACTTCATCACTTAGCCAGAATTATTCAGGGCTCGAGCATATGAGCGTTAAGCACCATTCAATCTAGCAGAAAAAGGGCTTTACCTAACAGTTTAATCGTAACGTTAATGAACCTAACAGTATGGTTCTGCCATAAAAATGTTAACAAATTACAGTGCAACGAACTTGTAGCGTTTATTACGAAGCTGACTTTTACAGCTCAATAAAAATTTTCGCTCGTTTCCCTGCAATTAGGAGAATATTCGCCACAATCCCCTAGCCGTTTGACTCTGAGCTTTACTGCTAGTAATGCTTGACTAAATTAATTGCGAGAAAGTTTACGACCACTGCAAGTTTCTGCAAGCCGTTTAGAATTTTAAAAGAAAATCATTTTAATAAGTCATGCTAAAGAAAACTCCTTTACAATAATGATAAACGCAGTTTCTTTGATAAGATTGCAGCGTCTTTAATTTTGATGATTGATGAATGATTTAAGAGGATGTATACACGTAATGCAATAAACAAATGAGTTTGAATAAAACTGCAAAAATAGAAATTTAAACTATAATTTAATCCAAAAGTTAATAAAAAAAAATTGCCCTGATCTCCTCAAACTCTATAGGTATTCCAATTAAATATCCAGTAATCGCAGACACCCGTTTAATTCAGCATTTATTTCAATTACTATCATTAAACTAATTTAAATAAAAGTGATCCGAGGCCAAGACACCTTGGGACTAACGCAAGGACTGGGAAGTTTCTAAAACGAATTCTCTTCTCCCTTTCTGCGTACTGTGTTATCTGACATTAAATTAATTTATTATTTAGTTTTTTTGTAGCCGTAAAAGACAAACGAGCGGACGGACCACCTGATGGTAAGCGGTCACCGTCGCCCAAAAACATCAGAAATGCCAGGAGCACAGCCAAGTTCATCTCATTCAATATACTCTTTTAATTACTGTATTTTGATAATATCCCATACTTCAAGCATTTGGACGGAACCCAAAAACGGGTAATAGCATAGCGACAGCACCAATAACACAAGCACTAAAACTTCTGACAAGAAACTTTCCACTCCTTATTGTGCTTAAGTACGGACAGTAACATCATTTTATTGCGTTTAGCGGTTGTTTTCAAACTGCCAGTGATTCAAAATTACGTCGCAAAACTACTCTTTTCGTAGTTCGATGGGATTTCTAGAAAAGCTGAACTGAGATGTATTTTTAAGTTCTATAATTGAGATAAGACCTTAGAACATATAGCAAGAGTTTGTAACTTAGTGGTGTAGATTTTATTTATCTAATATTTAAGATACTAGCAATCTTGTGGTATCTTTATGTTGTTATTACAGATAGCTCTGTATTAATCCTGTAACTCTAGCCTCTATTGCTATGAGAAATCACACGTATGTCTTGATCTACGACAATAGGAAGCTTACCTTCTCAGGTTGCTGCTACATTGCTGCTTCAGTCGTTTCCCTTTTCGGCCAAACTTATTTTTATAAGAACACTAGCGCACTCACTTCGCTTTGGTTAGTGTGAGTTTTGTATAACACCAGTACATAAACCAGAATTTATTGAAAGCGCTTCACTAAAAAATAATTATCTAACTGGTTGTGAAAACCGCATTTAAGTTGCGTATTATGAAAGATTTCAGCGTTTAATGGACTTGGATTCTGAAAATGGCTTTCTTGTTTTTATTAATTGTAAGTTTCTTTACCATTCATTTCACAGAAAATACTCCTCACGAGAAAAAACGCGTTATTTATTTATCTTTAAGATCTGCTTAAACAGTCAATAATTTAACACCTGGTCAAATACCTATGGAACTACATTACCGTGAATTTTATGCTGTTTTAATTTTGCGTTGGTCTAATATTTTATTGCTTTAAAGATAAATCAATGTCATAAAACATTCAATGTATTTTCACAAAGTTTTTAGTACCTACTAACTATGCGAATACCATTCTGAGAGTACTATTAATATTATACTGTAACGAGGTTGTTACAACCCCCTTTTTTACGTTCCTGGCCAATCTTTCATTTCGTTTTAATCTTTCTAAATTCAAAATTGTGTATGATCCATTTTTAATATCGATCCATGAGATCACTCTCGGATTATCTTTCGTTAACACCAGACACGGGGTCCCGTGTCTTACTATATTATTTTTCAACTTCTTTTATTTAAAACAACAATTCTATTTTAAAGATTGTTTCATTTACTAATTTACCACCTTTAATATTCTTCCTCTACGGGTCACCGAGATACTTACCACTGCTACGTCAGAAATGGCTCTCCGGCGGGGAATCGAACCCCGGTCTCCCGCGTGACAGGCGGGGATACTTACCACTATTACCAAATTATTCAATAATTTAGACGTTTCGTAAAAAATCCTATCTTGACTATTTCTGTAACATACTTCGTAGGATTGGTAGTAATCCGAGCATTAGATTCGCTTGATTGGTTAGGCAGGTAAGGTCTGTCTATCTTGTCAGTGTATGGAGCTGCTATCCAGAAACATAAATCATGTACTAAACCGTACATAACATGTTGCTTCTACCTTGTAATCTGTTTTACTTTATACAAATCTTGTGTAGAATAGAAAAAACAAGATATACGAGTATAAGCGTATTTTTTTTATCATGCTGTTATAAAAAAAGACACACAATTTGTCATTATGCACGGTTCTATAAAAGAATTATGTTAGGTATAGTTAAATATGATTTGATAATGCTACTAGGACTTCACAACTCATTTCTTCGTTAAAAACTTTCATACAGATATTAACTGTTCCCTTGTCCTTCAATTAGCGTCTACGCGTATATTAACAGCTTTATTAAGATCCCAATCAAACTACTTAATAGAAAAATTACGAGCCACATAAAGTGGGTGAAATTCGTAATTTTTACATCGTCGTAACATTGACAGTTAACCCCGATTGGTTTCCCAATAAAAGGCCAACACGGCGTTACAATGGCCACTCTTAAAGAGCCATTTAGGCCACAAACTCTGGTCTTACGATGGCTACGGTAAGGAGTCATTTCCACGACGCCAAATGTGTGTCATAGCCGTGGAGAGAAAGTGTTGCTGAAAGTGTGGATATAGGCAAATAAAATTGAGTTGAAGACCGACCCCAGTTATAATATACAATCACAGAAATGTATACACACTGGTCTACCATATGCATCTATGAGTATAAAGATTCTCAAACCACATACATTCTAACATTCAATCACGTCACTAAGACAACATTCACATAATTTAACGTAGTAACTCTTTTTTGTTAAGTATTTTGCTAACCTTGATAATAGTTTTTTTTTCAAAGCCCTTAGTTTTATGGATACGTATCTATTTGTGTTATACTTCAGAAGTAATTCCTCAATCAATTACAAATTAAAATTTCAATAGGCTCAACGCTTAATTCATTGATTAATCTTTTTTTTTGACTGAGCTACATTTTCGACATATACTTTACGACATACAATAGCTCTTATTAACTCGACAAAAAGGCTGCTGTATCGTAAAAAAAACAATATGTTTTGAAAACCATACAAGTAAAACATTGGTTAATTCTAGCAATCGAATCTGTTTGCATCTTCTCCAGGTCAAACCGCAACAACCACCCTTTTCTCATGTTAAATTGTCTGAAGTCCACACGCAGGGAAGACTACGCAATAACCGTAAGAAGGCTGCGACATGTGATAACGCCATGTGGGCCATCGATAAGACGTAGGCGACGTCCGGCCCCATCCCGATTTGTGGACCAAACGGCTCTTAAGTTTGACGCTCTTAACCTCAATTTGGCAGAGATTATAGTTTTTGGTTACGTGGCCGTAATATTTCATTTGTCTGTCGGTTTGTGATGGTTTTTTATTGGACCTTTTTAGCAGGAAGTTATACTTTTAACTGACCATACATATGTACCAAACTTTTATAGGTATCTTTATCAAGATGTTTTTAAAGATTGCATGGTGAGGCCTATTCTGTATTCGTTTTTTTTATTAATTAAGCAATAAAGCTCAAGTAAAGCTTATTACAAACAAAATTTCATTAAAGTTTCACTTAAAAAATATTTGCAATATTGTGTTCAACACCAAGACAACCTTAATATAGACAAGTCTAACAAAAAGCAATATTTTAAGAGGATTGTGAAACGCCGCTAAAATCGCGTAGCTGTCAAAAAAAACCATACAAATTTAGCTCTCGGGCGAAAACGTTTAACACCCCCTAAATCAAGTCTGATTTCCACAAATTTTGATTATGTTGTAGGTATTATAAAGAACTAGGTTTGTATGTTTCTGTCCTTTTTCTTTTCTAAG
This sequence comes from Acleris sparsana, assembly GCA_923062465.1. Classification (NCBI taxonomy): domain Eukaryota; kingdom Metazoa; phylum Arthropoda; class Insecta; order Lepidoptera; family Tortricidae; genus Acleris; species Acleris sparsana. The sequence goes on from OV281288.1 coordinate 5,530,086, forward strand.
AAATATTGAAAAGGAAAACGTACAGTCATCGTGCTCATAATATCTGCAACATATTTAAAAATCATAAAAATCGGACTTGGTTTAGGGAGAGAAACGATTTTTAGCTTTAGCTTCACAATCCTCTATGAAGACGAAGGTTCTAGTAAAGTCTATGACATTCCATGGCTGAATACCAATACAACGATTACCCGCTTACAGGAGGTCACAAAGTACAGTGTAATGAGAAAGTGAGAGAGAGTGATAGATAGAGAGAGTAAGAGAGAGAGAGAGAGAGAGAGAGAGAGAGAGAGAGAGAGCAGGTTTATCGAAACACTACTGAGAGGCTAGACAAGTTGCATAACGCTAACGTAAACGATTATCGAAAAATGTATGGAATTGACTTAAGCGTTTGACACGATCGTTCGGCAGCTTAGGTCAATCCTTTCGATAGCAACAATGTTTTCGAAATGCATTTTGTCAAACGGTCAAGGAAATTGAAAAACGTATTCTTGGATCAAGATCCAAGAATACGTCGAGTCAAGAATACGACAAGTCACAATGTGAATAAGATATGTCTTTCGGCTTCCCTTACTGTACTGTATATCACACTGTATATATAATTATTCTCTTTTTTATTTAGATTAGGTATAGCGGAAAAACTTAAGTAAATTACCCCTTGCATGTAGTCCGGTCAAATTAGACTAAAAAATAATAGTAAAGGTACATAAATTTACAACAAGCTGCAAATGCGTGTAATTGTTCAAAACATAATTAAAAATAACATTTTAAAATTCCGAATCATTGCGATGCCTGGAAAAAAAATTATTCGAGGTCAAAGGTCAAAAATCTCGAAAAAAATTGGTTTTTCGTGATTTTCAGCAAAACGGTAAGGTTTATCATAAAATCACCTCAGATAAAAATTGTAGATCACAAAATTTTCTACAAAAAATGTATCAATACTTTTTTTTCTGAGAGCCACCGTTTTTGAGATAGAACGAGTCAAAGAGTTGTAAAAGTTGTAATCGTCAAAATATGCTATATACCTGCTTTGTGTTAGTATGCCCAATAAATAAAATACCGTTAGTCTTGAGCGCCACGCCGTAGTGAAAACACGTGTTTAATCTAACCTATTTCGTGCTGTTTTGAGTTTTATAATAAAAATGTCAGCATTTAGATTAATTAAGATTTAGTTCAATGTGCTGAAGTCTTCAAAAAAAGTAATTCAACTCAACAAGAAATTATCACGAACGGGATTCGGTTTCTCCTTTCTATGTACAGAGCTCCGAAAAAAACCACCTGCTTAGATAAGTATCGATATGCCTGTTTCGTTAAAAACACTAAAAATAAGAAACAGGTGCAATTATCTTGTCTTCCTCCAACCTCAGTTGCTGCACATCAACATCTTTTCTGGGTATATTACCAAGTTCAAGTGTGGCTTGGTTATCAGCTAGACCCAAAAGACTGGGGTTGGAAGTTGGTCGACAATACATTAGAACCTATTCAGACTTTACTCCCACCTGCGCCGGAAAAAACTGCTGAACACTATTTTTTGCAACTGTAAAAAGGGATGCAGCGCTAAATGTGGTTGTAAAAAAGTTGGACTGTTGTGTTCTCTGGCATGTACACATTGTCAAGGCCAGTCATGTTCTAATGCTGAATCACCAATAGTGGAGGATTCGTTTGATACCGACGAGGAAACATGCGATACATCGCTATTGGTGGAATTTACTTACACCCAGGATGAAGAAAACGAACAAGACGAAGATCAAGAAGAAGAAGAAGAAGATCAAGAAGAAGAACAACTAGAGGAAGTACTTGAAGATTATGAATCAGATGAATAAGTTTCAATTTTTTTTTAGTTTCAGTCGCTTTTATCATTTCCAACCAACGTGTGCATATAATGACGATTACAACTTTTTAACTCGTTCTATCTCAAAAACAGTGGCTCTCGAGACAAAAAGTATTGATACATTTTTTGTAGAGAATTTTATGATCTACAATTTTTATCTGAGGTAATTTTATGATAAACCTTACCGTTTTGCTGAAAATCACGAAAAACCAATTTTTTTCGAGATTTTTGACTTTTGACCTCGAATAATTTTTTTTCCAGGCATCGCAATGATTCGGAATTTTAAAATGTTATTTTTAATTATGTTTTGAACAATTACACGCATTTGCAGCTTGTTGTAAATTTATGTACCTTCCAATGCCTAGATTGACCGGACTAATGTAGTTGTAACACATCTGTAGACCGATCGACATTCTATATTTGAATTTTGACATAACTTTCATAAAGTACACAACAAAATCCAAGAGGTCATTTACTTAAGTTTTTCACATATAAAAATGTCTTCTCGTTACTTCTAAAACTTTTAAAGTCAAAAGATAACACACAAGCAGCATACATTAAAAACTTTTCATTCAAAATCTGCTGAGAGTGCGACGCCATTTATCTTTGCGGAGACAGCAATTTCAGTAAATACCTAGACATTTGAATATCTACCAACCCTTGCGTAGTTCGGGCGTAGAATAAATAAAGAAATAATGATATTCTTACAACTAAGAGTCACATAACAATGTATCAAAGTCGTAGAAAGTCGAATGAAAAGTTTTTATATGCCTATTTGCGCTTTTGACGGTTCCCTTTAACATAAATATTTTTCTAGACAAGTTCAGACTATAAGAGACATTATTTATTAAGCGTTAGGAAAATAAACCTCAAAACAAATGATACCTACAGACTGAACTATTCCGAAAAAATGTCAATGACTCACTCAGTTCTTGTCTTCACGTGCGATATTTTTAAACTTGGCTACCTATGTTACTTGTTACGATTGTAATTTCATACACTGTAGAATCATTAAACGCGGAATTTTACAGCAGCTCACGCTACGCACGTATAGGTATATAAAACTGCTTCGCATCAAAGTATGTATGTATGTAGTTATGTATTTAAACAATTTTCATAGGCTGTGGTGACCACTTCCCATCAGGTATAAAAAAAATACTTTATGGTACAAAACACCGAAATTCAAATACAATATTTACAGAATAGGAATATACAAAGACTAACTTATCCCTGGAATCTCTTCCAGCTAACCTTTGGGTGATTGGGGAAAATAAGAAACGTATAATGTGGCAACGAGTACATCTATGTAAGTACAGAAACAAAAGGTCACATAATTAAACTGCTCGAGCTAAACTGTAAAATAATGAATAAATACCAACAGGAACATATTTAAAAGTAATGATAAGTATAATATCACCAAGTGAAAACAAGCCCCAGTAGTACCGATACCGAAACATGGTGATAAAACCAATATATGTAATTATAGACCGATAAGTCTTCTCTCGACAGCCTTCAAAGTTTTTGAATCATCAATCTTTCCTCACATTGAATGGCATACTATTTATTATTTATTTATAATAAAAATCTTCAATTAACACTTACAGTCATGCTTCACGTATTAATTGTACAAAAAATACATTCACAAAAGCAAGAACAATTTATTATAACAGATATTATGAACTAAGTATGAAGTTATGTGATCATTTTTTTTTTAATTTATTTATTTTACTAATCAGGCGATTGATAATGTGCAGCATGGCTTCCTTCAAACACGATCTACTACTAGCAACTTTATTAATTTCATTGACTCAGATATTTCACTGGCAGATATGAGTGACGCCTTTGAAGTTGTTACGATTTACACGGACTTCAGCAAAGCATTTGACAAGGTCGACCACAACCTGCTTCTGTACAAACAAGAAACGTGCTTTGGAATTCATGGTACCTACTGACGTGGCTAACGTCTTGCTGCTTGACCTCAAGTGGTTGTTGTTGTAGGGTTATGATCCCACGGCTTCCCATCTTTATCTGGGGTTCCACAGGGATCCCATTTGGGTCCCCTTCTTTTTACTATCTATATTAGCGACATCCAACATTACATATCCCACTCGAAATTTGAACTCTAAAGCTGATGATCTAAAACTGTACAAAACTGTTCAAATCATTGACGATTAAGCTTATCTCCAAAACGATGTGGATGGTGTAGTGCAATGATGTAAAGCGAATAAAATGGAGCAAAATGTAAAAAAAATATACCATGTAAAATTCCCAAAAAAGCGACAGGGGATCAATACTTTTTAGAATATTTTTAATGAATTGATTAGTAAAGTTACTGCAGTGTAAGACTTAGGGGTATAATTATATGGACTCAGAATAGCGATTTGTAAAGAATATAGGTATTATAGTAAAAAAGGGTTTTAAAATGTTTGGATTCATCATCCGAACACGCAAAAGACTTCCATAACTGTGCTAACCTATAATTTAGATGTGTACTGTGTAAGGTGACTGTGGGTAAGACCGGCATACTTTATTTTTTTATTAACTCGGAGTGATCTAGCTGCTTTAATTATTCACCTACGTTAACGCTTGTAATCGCAAACGATGCAGAATTTCATAAGTAATAGTTAAGCTATAGTGACAGGGAATTTTAACGACAAATTAAGTAACGCAATAGTATTTTTTAAAATCCGGCGAGTAGACGGACTTCCCTTGTAGTTTAAGGTAAGTCCGTCTAGTAATGATATCAGCCATACTATGGCTGCTTATATGTTCGTATTCGAATCTTTAAAAAGAATGAAACAAGACAATGAAAAGTCTATTTTAAACTTGTTAATATATGGCTTAGATTCGAAATAAACACGTTTTTTCATATTCAAAGGCAAGTCCGGCATATAATACGTAGATGGGGTGGTAAACCTTTTTTGGCAAATAATTATAATATAAGTACTTATTTTTTTTCGGGTTTCCCAAATAAAAAATCAATAGTAATTTTAAAATGTATTTTAATAATTGTTTTTAATTAACTGAGATCAAAAAAGGTTAAGTAAAAGGCCCTAAAACTACTTTTTTGGAGTGAAAATGTCAAACTTTTATAGCATAAATCTCGATATCAGTTACTTGTAAAAGTAAATTTTAGATGGCAGCTAGTTTAAAACAGCAGTGTTAATGCAAATAGGTTTTAACAACAACTGAAAGTTTAGAGCTTCAAATCGAAGGTCACCTGCCCATGGAAGCCCCTTAACAAACACAAACATCATGTGCAATGTCGAAAGGATTAATCTATAGTAACCTTATGTAATCGTAATAATATTGAAGTCGTAAAAACGGTTGGTAACCTCTGATTCAAGGGAAGTCCGGCATATGACGGACTTACCTTGTACAAAGTAGACGGACTTTCCAACTTAACGAAATTTTAATGTGATAAATGATGGAAGGTATAATTACAAAACTAACCCAATTTCTGATAATTTAAACACAGAATAAAGATAGCCGGTTCTTATATTACTTACGTAGTAACTTTCTGGTGCAAAATCTTGTCACTAACTATTTTTAATTATTTTATTACTAGAGACCGTCGCACTATCACTTCGAGTTCCATACACGTTATGACTTGTTTAGGCGGATTGCTCTGAAGTTAGTTGTCGCAGCGCCATCTGTTTTAGAGTGAGAGAAATAGCGCGACAAACTGCGTTATTGACTGGACGCTAAAGCGGGAAACGCTTTAAAATTAAAAAGTTATAACGTGTAGACGGACTTGCCTTGTAGACGGTCTTACCCACAGTCACCTTAATTCTGTAAATGGTATGAATTATCTAAAATGTACAGATTTAGTTGGTTTGACAAGTAAATAAATAAATAAATAAAAATCAATTTTTATTTACATTTATATACTTATACAGCATACACACATGTAAAATATTTATTCTCATAAATAAATATTACGTATATAAATAATGAATCAAAGGACAGTACACCATAGAAAGGAGTTATGCTAGTACGTCCTCAATCTTCCTTGAAAGAGATGCGACCGATAGCGTTTTCCTAATGCTCATTCTAATTCAACAAATTCCAAAGCCAAAAAAGCAAACTCATCCATTAACACATTCAGTATACCCGAGTAAATATACCCGATAAACCATTAGCACTGAATAAACTAAATACTATGGGCCATATTTATTCCATATTTACTGAGCAATGGAATACGCAAGATATATGTATCGACTGATATTAATGACCCAGATATCAATATTCATAGGTTATAAGAGGTTTTTATAAATATTTCCCGCGGAATCTGTACCGACGCTTTGGATGATAAATTGTGGTATATACGGTTGTAACAATGTTTGGCCTGGTGCCAACACTCTCGGGTTGGAACGTGCATTGTGCCTGGTTTTGGGTACCGTGAAAAATGATGCCTAGGTACAAAGGTTTTTACATAGTTTTTAGATGGACACTTTTTACCAACCATACCAACTTTTTGTCAACGATATCTGATCATCCATTTAATGGTGGTAGGAACTTTTGCACAGTCCGTCTGAGCTACCATCATCTTAGTTATCCTTTAACCTACCGACAAGCAGCGTGTTCGCGTTGTTGTGTTCTGGTGTGTGTAAGATAACTGTTGAAATTACTAGCTACCATTACATTTTATACCTTAGGGTTAGCAACGTATTTTTAGTCTTAGGGCCGTATTAATAAACTCATCTTGACTGTGAAGCCCGTCACAAGATACGTCAAAGTAAACGCCAAACCATAGAACACTGTCATTTATGACGCATCTCGAGACGAGCATTAGAGTTGAGATGAGTTTATTAATACGGGCCTTAGGATTGCAGTCTCGTGATCGTTGTCTTGACATTGGAAATGTCTTTGGTCTTCAAATAAAAAATACCATCAGGTGGCCTGTGTGTTGATTTGCTAAGTATAAAAATGAGTCATGGTCTAAACGTATTATAGACGGCCATCTTAATAATTAGCGTAATGCGTCTTGGCTACTATGTGTGCCCGAAGGTATTTTATGATGGTAGGTATCTACGACAGCGGTACAGACGTGTATCGAGTGATATAAATTCCAGGGGTACCCCTTATCTTGCACAATCTCTGTTGTCCGAAATACACTTCGCATAACCGTTTTCGCACAATTACTTTCAGCCGAATGATACTATCGCATAATTATATATTTACCACAATTATTATGTCGCATAATATTCATTTGGCACAAATTTGAATAGCATACTACTACTATCGTCGACTTTTATACCGCTGAATTTTCTGTAGCACAATATGTATTCCGCCGAATTTTATATCGCAGAATTTTCTGTAGCACAATATGGTGTTAGGTTAAAACTACATCCCCACAGAACCGAATCGCTGGCAGAAAATTAGGTTAGGTTAGGTTGAAACTGCGTCTGCGTCAGAAAAATGATGGGTTACGGGGAAATGATTATTATGCCATAACAATTTCGGCGATACGATTATTCGGCCATAGGAGTATTGTTCTAATCAACATTATGCCAATGTATTATTCTGCCAAAGAAAATTGTGCGAAATGATAGTGTGCCAAGAAATTTAGGCAAAAAGCAATTGTTCGAAATGATGATTGTGCCAATGGTTGCTATGCGAAACGAAAATGTGCGAATAAATTTTGTGCAAGACATTAGTAACCCGAATTCCAGTCATATTGACATTTAATCGGTAAATTAGTAAATCTTCCAGGTAGTGGTGATACTTAACTTAACGAAGCGGTTGTCACTAACAATCCATAACTTTGTAAGGCCCTCCGTGCTACAAACAGACAGTTTTTTATTATTGGGACTTTTAATCTGGCATCGTTATCGTTTCGATTACGTTTGTTCGAAAATACCATTTTCAGTTTTTAAAGTAATGAAAAAATACTTGATTGTAATGGCAATACAACTCAAATTAAATTGCCTTTATAATATTCATCTTACGAGGATAACAGCGTTTGTCCTAAAGCATCGCGAGTCCGAATTTACGTATGTCCTAAACTAGTTTTCAAAAGATTCAGGCCACTTTTTTAAGTTTTACAAAAATACCAGCGGAAAGGTTAGGTTAGGGTTGTATTTTACAACACAGAATAGTTTCAAAAATCAGGCGGCATGGCTTTAGGATAAACGAAAATTCGGACAAACGAGGCATTAGGACAGAAGAAGAGAAGTAAAGCTGTAAATTGACTGCAGAACCCTCGCCTCGCAATCTAAAACACACTCATCCGATTTAGAGAAGCAATATAGTTATATTTATGTGCAATTATCTTTGAATTACGGGTGTGGTGTTGCAATTTTTTCCACATAAAACTTCGATCGCTTGTTAGTTTCGTAGTAAATGATACTTCGGCAGTTTTATGAGGTGCTAGTGTTTGCTCCCTTTTATCTTTATTGAATTTTTTTTCGTTTGAAGTTGCTGGAACGGTGATCATTGATTGCTTTGTAATATTAATGGAAAAAACCCAGTCACGTTCTGTACGTTCATAGAGTAAGCTTGACCACGAAATATTTGAGAGTGTTTTCACAAAAAAGCTTTTATACCGAAACATAACATGCAATTTAGCACGAGAGTAAATTCATTGACGGGCTCTTTGGTGAAAAGAGCAAAGAACATGAATATGACAGCAATGCAAGTAAATACTACTGCTTGCTGGTGTAGAACTCTTTTACCACCACTCGTATTTACACATATTTATTGTTTTAATAATGTTTAATGTTTTAATGTTTATTAGGATAACAAACGGTACAATATGACTTAATAGCTAAAAAAAAAAGATGACTGTAACATTAACCACTAAAGTTACCACAAGTTATAAAAAAACGACAAAACAAAACAACATATCGACCAAGTTGGATTTAAATCCGTTTAGCCGGTTAAGTTGATTGAAAAATAAATATCCATATATTTAAGCACCCCGCCGTGTGGTTGCCGGCTTAGAATAGTGCCACTCCATGCGTTCCTGTGGAAGTCGTAGGACGCGACTAAGGGATTAAAGGCTTGTAGTATTGTTAGGCGATGGGCTTGCAACCTGTCACTAATATACACTGGTAAACATGAGCCTGTTTGTGCAAAATGTGGTAACAGAATTAGCACCAAGTTTTTAGAGTTGTTGATAATTCTGTAGCTCTGCCTACCCCACTCTGGGATGAAGGCGTGACGGTATGTATGTATGTATGTGTGTTAAACATTCAAAGATCCTAACTTTTTAAATTTTAAATTTGTAGTTGTTATGTTTTCGCTTTACAATAATAACGTTCCCCGTCCTTTAACAATGTAGAGAGTACTGAAAAATATCTCTCTAAATCGCCTAATTCTTGTCATGAATTATTGAAATATATAGTAGATGACAGCAGCAGAGGACCGATTGTTGTGGAAAACCTTGGGGAAGGCCTTTGTCCAGCAGTGGACGTCTTGCGGCTGATAATGATGATGATGATGATGATAGTAGATACAATCGTATTCCATTTCTAATTATGACAACGTTTAAGGCGAAAACATATTTTTCTCAAAAATGACAGGAAAAGTTGACATTACTATCTATATATTGGGATGCGAAGTACATAGTTTACTGACAGATCTCAAATTAAAAAAAAAAAACATTGCGTGCTCGCTACACAAGCACGCAATGTTGCATACAAATTTCATTACCATCTAGTATCTAACTTTTTAAAAAGTGAAAACGGCCTTAATAAAATGAGGGCACAAGTCTTATTACATCCAAATTTTGTTCGGAATATAACTTTTTTATCTGTATCTCGAATAGCTTGAGTAGTTTTAAAAAAAAAGCTTGCGTTTCTCCTTGTCATAAACAAAAGACGGTAAAGAGTAGGTAATAATATTGTCTGTATAGATTGTGTGGTATTTCTTTCCTTAATAAAGTACTTTACTCCAACATAATTTTATTCTTGCGATTTTTGAGAAAAGCACTATATATGCCTCGGCAGGAACGGCAATTGCGGGCCTCGTATTTTTAAACGGACTCGCAAGCTCGTCCGTTTAAACCAATCCTCGCCCCGCAATTGCCTACTTCCGTGCCTAGGCAATAATGTACTATTGTTGATCCGAATAACTGTGAGTATTCAAATCTTAAACAAAAAAGTGTAGATCGATAGCAGGTGAGAACATGGATAGGTTAACCTAACTGACTAATTCCGCGTAGCAAACTTTCCATTCGCATTTATCCCATATTAACTTTTTCTCCAGTAGCATTCCTTCCCATTGGTTTTTTTTTTGCCATTTGCATAATTTGTATTTCGGATTTGTCCCACTTGCATGTTTTCTCAATTCAAAATCCATTCAACTGCGTCGTAGCCCAGCTACTGCGGTGCTCTAATTCCTAGTTGCTGTGGCCCTTCGGGCCTTCTGCAAAACCAACATAACCTAAACCTATCTACCAATTTTAACTTGGTTACAATGGGAAATTTTGCGAGTAGGGAAAATTCTAAATTGTAAACAAGCGATTGCTAAATATTAAAATAGGGAAAAATCAGACTGGGAAGTTTTTCTACGCAGAATTAATCAGTTTGAGGAACCGATCTTACTATCCACTGCCATAGCTCTATCCCTTACACTCGTCCTGAACTGTATTGCTTAGTCGTCATGGTAATCCCCCTGTTCCTAATACTCAAATCAAGGTTATATTAGGTAACTTCGAGTTAAATTTGAGTCAAATTATTATTTGAAGTAACATGACCCCGCTTTTTAATTACGTTTATAGGAAACGGACACTTTTCCATCTCAAGATTGCTATTATAAAATGACAATCACAAGATGAAGAAAGAAGGTCCCCCACACAGCTAAAGATCTAAACCTACCGAACATACTACGAAAAGGAATTAATGAACTAAAATCATTCGGAGATTACTGTATAATCCCTCTGGTCAGAGTTCTAAAACAGAGTAACTAGACCACGCAAACTAAGTCAGTTACGTAAAGTTTAGTTAGATTATGTTAAGCTACTCCTATTTAACTAACAGATGACTAAACTGGAACAGAGTAACTAGTAGATTTTTGAATACCATTAATGACAGTCATTAATAATGAAAGTGTAGTCACGCGGTGATCTCGATTACGATAACGGGGGGGGGGGGGGGGGTACTACGACACCATAGGCGTGACAATGAATCGACCCCCTGGGTGCCATAGGGAGCCCAAAAATATTTGTAACTCGGACAAAGTAACTCTTACAGGACAGGATAGACCTCGGTAAAATAACTGTTTTAGATGTAAACCAGAGCTAGTTAAAAATGTGTCCTAAATGGCACATTTAGTTACTCATATAATGAAGATGAAAAAAATACACTGTACAATAATAATTAGAATAACTTAAAACTAGAATTATTAAAAATATAATTAATTAGGCTAGCAATCCAAAACGTCTTTCGGGATACATAATTTATGACATAAATTAAATCCTTTTTTAATTGGAGCGTGCATCCAGAATTCTATAGATTTTTTTTTCAGTAAATTATCATAAAAAGTAAGTTTTTGAGATAAACTGACGCTTTGTTCTGTCTTAATTTCTGATGGCGTTAAAACCAAGTACCGGAAAACAACTTCTGTAAGTAACAGATTCGAGTATGAACTCGATATAATGCAGGTTGTTCAAACTTTTCACCGCCGTTATACGTGACCAGGACTACAGCGGATGGTAAATAGTGTTCCCAGTTGGTATTCAGTAAACAGCGACATTTGTGCGTCTCCAATATATGTAAATTCGCCATACTGACGGTCGTCCCCAAGAGCATTCCAGTAATGCGGGTGCGAAAACAATAAAGCCCTTGAGAAAAACTCGCAAACAAACGTTGCTGGTTTGTTTTGGTCTGTGGATAGTTTTTTTTATCGCAAAACATATGAGACTCGTAGCTATGATGTACATATCTTAACATGTCTTAACAGTTTAAGTGTCCTGTTGCTAATGGTTATAGAAAGAAAAGAAAGATAACCTAATAATTATATTGGTAGAATGTGAGACCAATAATGGTTCCACTCAGAATGTGCTGCAGCACTTGGCAGGTTTTCTTTGGACTCCTTTGTGATTTACGCAAGACGACATATGACATGTTGGACAAGACTAAAAAGATATTAAAATATTCACAAATACCGAGCCTTAATATGTATTGTTTACCGTAATAATAATTAAACGATAAATATAATCGGGATAAGGGTTATGAGCGGGATGCTTAAAAAGCAAGATGCCTATCGAGCAGGACGTCTAAACATTATGATGCCTATCGAGCAGGACATCATGATGCCTATCGAGCAGGACGTCTAAACATTATGATGCCTATAGAGCAGGACGTCTAAACATTATGATGCCTATAGAGCAGGACGTCTAAACATTATGATGACTATCGAACAGGACGTCTAAACATTATGATGCCTATCGAGCAGGACGTCTAAACATTATGATGCCTATCGAGCAGGACGTCTAAACATTATGATGCCTATCGAGCAGGACGTCTAAACATTATGATGACTATCGAACAGGACGTCTAAAAAGCAAGATGCCTAACAAGCAGGATGCCGTAATATATAATGCGCATATACTAACAAACCAATAAATAAAAAAACGGATTAAGACACTGTACGGTCGTTTCATGTTTTTTTTTTTGTAAATTAGCTAGGTACAATATTTTATTTTTAATAGATCAATAAATAACTCTGGATTCATTCGAATTGGCGTTAATAAACGTGATATTTCGGTACCAAATTTAAATAAATAATAAATCAGGTAAGTTCCGAAATACCCTCTAAAGTTTCTTATATTCAGCTCCATCTGCGTCCATTTAGATAAGAAACGTCAATTTGCCGCGATTTTTCAATACGCCGCTTCTTTCAATTTTAACCTTATCTTAACAACAAAAGACCTCCTGTCGAGTGGGGAGTGCGTAATAAATTTCCGGATGCTAAGTTGTATCATGGAAAATTATGTAAATGTCAGGGTATCGACCGCATTCCGCCACGTTTATATTCCGGGATTTTTTTTCGTCGAGAAAAACGTAGCGTCGTCAACATTAATAATTTTCTTTCTAAAAAATCCTTTTGATGCGATTTCTTTGAAGATTTGATGTCAAATGAGCGTAAACAACGATTTAACCTTAATTGGCTATTAACATTGTGAACCTAAATAAAGCTAAAGAAATGGCGACGTTGCGTTAAGAAAATATTGCCAACAAAATTATTTTAAGCCTAAATCTCTAATAAAATATGCGCAAACGGTGGTTTGATTATAATAAGCAGCAATAAAGAAAGCAGCATTTGAATAAAATAAATGTAAGTAACATTTTGTATGGCAAATAAATCTTTGGCAATTAATAATAACTAAGACATAAACATTTTTTTATACGCACAGGTCAAACAAAAAGCTTCCTCTTGGTCCTCAGGGTTGGCAACGCATTTGCGGTCTTAAGATTGCAGTCTTAAGATTGTAGTCTTGAGGATGCAAATGTCTATGGTTACGATCTGGTGGCCTGTGTGCTCGATCGACTTGTGCGTACCCTAAAAAACTGTCATATTAGATAACCGGGTAATAGTAGATTATACACCGAGGGGATAAAGCACAGTTTTATGTCACGGGTGTGATATTTAATCCTGAACGTAACGAAGGACTCCAGATTTAACTCCCGAGCGCAGCGAGGGTGTTACGAGTTAATTCCCGAGCGAAGCGAGGGAATTAAGAAGAGTCCTGAGCGCAGTGAGGGGTTCAAGTGCGCCCAAGACGAAAACAGCTTTATCCCCGAGGAGTGTGCTCTACTTTTCTCACCTTTTGCGAGACAATAAAAAAGCGAGTCTACTAAAAACAGCGTTTTATTATAGTAAATTAAAATTAAAAGTGAAAATTGATATTTGAGACATTAGTCCAGTTATCACCAATGACATGTATTTTATTGCAGCGTCTTACAATACTCGCGGCTTTTGTTTAATTTCAAATGTGTTCCATTCAGCTTGCCGTGGCCAGCTCGATTTTAGAAAATGTTCGGTTTTCAAATTAGGTTCGACTCGGCGGTGGCGGCGGCGCCGCGCCCGGCCTTCGAGTATTAGTTGATCTTTTATTACGAAATTAGACTTTAAGGCCATTGTAATAAGAACTATGAAAAGTGAAAATATTACAACCCAGCGGGTTATAATGAGATTCAGTACAACATTACACCCCGGCTAAAGCCAAGGGCTTTAATGACTTGGTTTGCGTAAGGTTTGCATGATATGTAATTTGGCATTGTCGAGCAGGTGGTGTGAAAACATAATTAAGAAACCTCTAATTAATACCTCTTCAATATTTTTTAAATTATTCACATGACTTATGATCTAAAATTATCTTTTTTAATCAAGAATTGGGCCAACGTTTCATTCGACGAGGAGTCCTGTTTTTTTTTTAACTGGGAGTCCAGTGATCACATGACATTCTACAGGGTGACCCAGAAACCGACGTCGCTGACTTGTAATGATTCTAATTATGTAAGATACCTCTGAAAAACTCATGAAACGGAAAAATAATGACTTTTCGTGACATGGACATAAGGGAAAATTACAAAACTTCAGATTAAAATGATCAATATCTCCGAAACACGTAAAAATCGATCAACATACAACAACACACAATCGATAGCTTTTTAGCTGCTCTATCAGCCTTAAGCAGGTTGACGTTGGTTTCTGGGACGCCTTGTTTAATACAACACAAGTCTTATTGCCTTGATCTGCTAATGAAATCTATCATCTATTTACACACAAACCAGAGCATAATATCACTTATTGCCTTCTATGTAGTAACGGGGTCAGGAGTCACATGAGTTTAGTTTAGTTTAGTTTAGTTTATTTCTTTGTCAATGTACAATATTAGTTGCATTGCATGTCAAAAAATACGAAATTACATTGAGATCGTCAAAACATAAATAATAATAATCAAACAATAGAATACAATAATAATTCATAAATTAAAACAATAAAAGTTAAACATCTAATAATGGTCATTCGTCCGATGTCAAAATATGTATAATGAGTAATAAATGTCAACAAAATAATAAATTTAAATTTCTATTTTCATATATTCATCCACGGAGTATAACGGATTATTCAATAAAAGGTCTTCAAGTGTCCCATTTAAAGTTCTGCCATATTTCTTAAATTTGTAACACTATCAGATGTATCACGAGATACGTATGTCAGTATTCTTACAAAATATGTTTAAAAACGGTCGTTGGGGAGTATTTTTAACATACGAAAAATGTTAGAAAAGGGACTTAAAAGGTTTTCTAATTTATAATATATAATAATTTATAATACAATAATCTTACCCTGAAACCATTTTGTTTAACTGCTCGCCTTTCAAATATCTCATCCCTTGGATCATCATCATCATCATTAAATTTAAGAGCCAGGCTCTTGTCGGTGGAGTAATTACCACTTTTCTCTATCCTGTGCCAGCCTTTTCACCTCCTGATACGACACGACATTCGCCTTCCGTCTTATTTGGTTAAAGTATGTGAGCCTAGGTCTTCCTCTTCCTCTTTTTCCTTCGACTTTACCCTCCAAAATGTTCAAAAAGAAACTATCGTGCCGCATCAAGTGGCCCATCATCTTTCCTCTTCTACATTCTATAGTTTTTAAAATATGTCTTTTCTCGTTCACCATCTTCAAAACTTCTTCGTTTGTTTTCTTTTCCGTCCAGCTAATTTTTTCCATCCTTCGCCAACACCACATCTCAAACGCTTCCAACCTTTCTCTATCTCTCTGTGTTAGTGTCCAAGTCTCGCTACCGTACAACGCAATGCTCCAGATGTAGATTTTAATTAAGCGTTTTTTAGCCTTTTTTGATATTTTAGTTCTTAATAGATGCTTCTTGTTATTGAAGGCTTTTTTAGCCATGGCTATCCTTTGAATGATGTCTGCGGTGCATCTGGAGTCATTGGTAATTAAACTTCCTAAATATTTAAATTTGTTTACTTGTTCTATTGTACTATTGTTAAGAATGATTGGGTTATGTTTTTTTGCATGTTTAGATGTTATAAGAGTTTTAGTTTTGCTGCTATTAATTTTAAGTCCAAACTGATTGAAAATTTCCTCCATTTTTACAACTAGGTCTTGTAGTTGACTGTTGGTTTCAGCAAATGCTGCAATATCATCCGCAAACCTAATGAAGTTAATTTTTTGTCCATTAAATTTAATTCCCCCCAAATCTGAATCTATTACCTTTTTACCCCCTTGTATCCCTTGGATACTAGGTCAATTTAAAAATATAGACTAAACATCGTTTTAACTAAATAAAATATTTCCCCATCGACAAGAAGTCTGTCTAATAAATCAAACAACTTGGGTAATTTGAAGGATTATAATCTTTCAATTCTGTTTATTTATGCTCGGACTCTTTGGTAGAACTGGAATCCAAATTAATATAATTATTTTACCTCTTTGAAATGATAAATAAGACGAGACAATATTTAATGAAACGTCTTGAAACATTATTCCACTAATTACGAAACCCGTTTGATTGGCCATAGAAAATATATTCCGCATCTTTTAAAATTCCCCCTTTGTATTTTAGCTAATATATAGCCGAAGTTGAATTGTTTCTAGTCTGCGATGTACTGCGATATGTCAGCACGTTCAAGTTATTTATAGGGATGCTGTTCTTTATTGCATCCAGACAGTTAAAACTTTGCAATGGGACTAAGTTTCCAAATTCTATCTTTTACGCGATAATACATAAGTTCTTTATTATATACCATTATCTATTAACATGTGAAGATATAATTTATTTGATAAAGAGCACATTATATTTAATTAAATTGTAAAAATAACAAATATTAAATAAGACTAAATGTATATATACACTAAAACATTAAATCTAAGAATGGCCCCTGCGGCATTGTACCAAAGATGCTGGCAGCATTTCCTCGTTGAATGGCTAAACTTATTCGTTGAGGGAGGAAACTGCCAGCTCTTCGGTCTCCAGTGACGTCAATAAGTCTCTTTGACAATTCCTTAAAAAGGCTAACAGCACTAGGACCCCACGGACCAAGGGTCTCGACCCCGAATGGAATAAAATTATATTCTGGGCCGATATTTGTGTGATGAGCGCGAATATTTGTTCCTGAGTCATGGATGTTTTCTATGTATTTAAGTATACATTAGTAATAATTCTATCTTTTACTTGTACTGTGAGACTGTAGGTTTATAACCAAAAATACCATGCATTTACGCCATAAATATGTCAGCTACACTAGATTTTGATCCTTGCGCAGAGTTTAGATTTTTATTTATTTATTGTTTATTAAGAAACAAACATGTAGGGGCAAGATAATTAAAACTCAGATTAAACCTATAGTTTCCTTGTTTTACTAATTATTTAACGATAGACAGATGGATATAGGCCAACACCTTCTAAATAAAAGTAATATTGAAATCACTATTACGTGTTTAAATGCAAAAAAATAAAACATACTAAATAAAAAGTAAAATGTACCTATAACAAAGTCATCATAAGCATGGAAAAAGAACAGCAAAACATGTCAACGTTTTGTTGACGAGTGGATGTGTTTTAGAAGCGAATAACAGAAGCTATAGCAACTATCTAATGTATATAAGCATTTAGCATTGCATCATAATAACGTAGCATAGTATATTTTAGTATTTATTTCTATATATACATATTTACATATCGATGTCTAGTTTCCAAAGTACAAGTCTTGAGCTTAGGTTGGGACATGGTTATTGGTATGAGATTGTCCCCTGTATGTACTCGTATTTTTCAATTCTATTCTACCATATAGTAAAATGCCTTGCAAAATGGCAGAGCCTTAAGTCGAAAGTCTTCGACCAGTGTGTGTTGCCAGTGATGACTTATGGATCAGAGACTTGGCCGCTGAATGTGGGCCTCATTAATAAGCTCAGGGTCACTCAGCGTGCAATGGAAAGAGCTATGCTCGGAGTTTCTTTGCGCGAAAAAATCCGTAATACGGTAATACGCCAGAGAATCAAGGTCACCGACATAGCTCAGAGTGGCAATGGGCAGGCCACATAGCTCGGAGAACTGATAACCGTTGGGGAAGAAAAGTTCTCGAGTGGCGGCCCCGCACCGGTGGACGGAGTGTTGGACGGCCTCCCACCCGGTGGTCTGACGACCTGGTTAGGATCGCGGGGAGCCGCTGGATGAAAGACCGTGACTTGTGGCGCTCTTTGGGGGAGGCCTTTGTCCAGCAGTGGACGCCCCCGGGCTGATGATGATGATGATTCTACCATATTCGACCGCGAATACTATTGAGTAAAATAAGACATATCGTAAAAACAACATGTAAAAGGTAATATTTTTTACCCAGTCGAATAGTGGCCTAGAGTGCCCTGCCAAGATGCACTACGCTAACTGGCGTTTCTATACGTTTCGTTTTTAAACCAATCGCGTCACTGGTAGACCACGTGACTTTTCCTATCACGTCATCTACCCGTGACGCGATTGGTTTAAACTCGAAACGAATAGAAACGCTAGTTAGCTTAGTGCGTCTTGGCAGAGCCCTCAGATGTAGTATTAAAAATACGAAATCGTTTTTGGTCGGAAAAATTCGCAGTCGTTTCTCGTTTTCGATAAGCTTTTGGGTACTCAGTTGGTTCACCTCATCGCCTTTATTCAATTTCGTAAAACTATATTATTTTTGACATGTTTCCGCACCTTCATCGTTTCTATAGCTCTTATTTACTTGACAGTAATACCAATACCCTCGCAAGTTTTATAAATAGCGGTAGTCTTAAATACCAAATGTATAATAACAGGTATAGATGAATTATCGAGAACATGGAATTGCGTTTGTAGTGGTTGTACCGTTTGCAACAAAAGGAGAATAATTTTCTCTTAATTTAATAAAATTACATACCCTTAAGAAATGGAATAAGTAGTAGTCCTCTGTTTTTTGCTTTTAGTCGCTACTACATATGCAATTCCATGCTCTCGTTAATTCATCTATATAATACTTATTCCAAGTACATACTAAGAAAAATGGCTTCAACCTGAGACGCGAAGTTTTCTTTTCATTTTTTGTAACGTTTGAAGTGATACCTCGTTATTAGTTAATAACGATATTATCAAAATTATTCTGAACCAAACTAAATACTCAGGTCTGAACTACTATCATTTGTACTTTTACAAGGACTTACAAGGTAAAAATAACATACATATATGGGATAAGTACGCCAATGTACATTATACGTCTTTTAATTGTTTATGTGCAATAATAAGTTTACATTGCATACATAGGAACATACAATACCACAAAACGTCAAAGGCAATATGGTTATACCTAGTTGAATCTCGGCTCTTTACATTTTACTATTTAAGGTCATACTTAGTAATATCCATAACATATAGCGTAGCTAGTGATTTCATCGCTAAGCTCTATTCTACGCGATAATAACAGCGAGTCGACCGCTAGCCAGCAATATGGCAAGCGCGGCCCGCGGCGGGATATCGCGGCGCCCGCGGCAAGGTCGAGATGCCGACCCACTTCAGCCTCACACACGGACAGATTGACAATATTATATTGCTGGAAAAATAGTGGATGACTCCTTTAAAGACCCTTAATTTTATAGTGTTTAACATCTCGCGGTTTAAACGAAGGAGCAACGATCAAACACACTTTTAGTGTTCATAATAATTACTCAATAAAATAAATAATAATAAATCTCAGGGGACAATTTCACACAAATTTATCTAGTCCCAAACTAAGATCAAGGCTAGTAGTGCTTTGGGAAACAGACAACGATAACATATATATACTAATACATTCTTAAATACATTGAAAACATCCAAGACTCAAAACCAAATATTCGAGCTTATTACACAAATTTCTGCTCTTAGTAGTATTTGAACTATGCTAACGTATCGTCATCATTAAAGTGTAGGTACCTAATCAAAAAATAGGTTGCTAAGGTTAGTCAAAGCGTATTTGTACAAAATTATCTTACGCCGCTTGAGGGCCCTGCATTACGATAACTAGCGTTTCTACTCGTTTCGTTTTTAAGCCAATCGCGTCACTCGTAGATCACGTGATACGAAAAGTCACGTGATCTACCAGAGACGCGATTGTTTAATAACGAAACGAATAGCAACGCTAGTTAGCGTAGTGCATCCATCTTGGCAGGGCCCTCTGGTGATGATGAAAATTAGAATGTCAATCGGCACTTACATAAAACTGAACAGAAAACCGATCGACAAATTTATGCCGATTGTTCGATTTGCTGACTTGTAATATTATTTGGCTATTAGTGGTGGTAGGACCTTGTGCAGGGTCCGTCCGGATCGCTACACACCATCCATTAACCTACCGCCAAGCAGTAGTGTTCATATTGCTGTGATCCGATGTGTGGATAAGACAACCGGTGAAATTACTTTCATAAACGCGTTCCATCTTAGTCCACGGGGATGGCAACGCATTTGAGGTCTTAGGATTGCAATCTTGAGAATGTAGTCTTGACTTTTCAAATGTAAATGGGTCTCAAATCCCAGTTACTGTCAGGTGGCCTGAGTGCACGCGTGCCCTCTCATGGTCATAAAATAAAATTATACATGCCTTTCACTTTTTAACAAATACCTAACTGACTTAATTTGGTCGGTCTATCATTTTTGGGAACTAGTAAACTACATTATTTATTTATTCATAAAAGCTACAAGCGATTTATAATATCGCTAAGTTCCGAGTGAGCCGTGTGTATAGTCGGTGGCAATCTGCGCCGGCCACATTTCCCGGTCCACAAGGGATTTCAAAATTGTTAAGCGGATAATCTCCTAGTCTTGTTTAACCTCCAAATTGATGCACCGAGCGGAAAATATGCCGCTTGTAATTTGATAGCCAGGGTTTTTTTCTGTTCAGATCGCAACATGTGTTTTTAAATGAGTTTAACAAAGGATTTAAAATAATTTAAAATCTGGTGCTGTATATTTCACGGCCTCTATTCCCGACGGTTAAAAACATATTGTCTTTGACCTGTTATGGTATTGTTTTGGCGTCATCCGCCATTACTGTAATTTTTTAAAATTAAATTAAATTAAACAAAAGTTATGCAAGCAAACGGACCTTCTAAGGACCACCTGACGAGGACTGTCGGACCTTCTGTCCGCATTCTCCAATTAAACATTGAGGGTTCTTCAAGACCCAAATGTGACTACTTGACCAGACTGGCAAGCGACAATGACATCGATGTGATAGTTCTCCAAGAACATCACATCGATAATATTATTAAGTTGGATCACCGGGCGTCCATACCCGGATTCAATCTTTTGGCATACACACTGTCGCCTATTTATGGGTCGGCAGTTTATTCAAAATCGACTCTAGCTGACTTCTCAGTTATTGATATTAGTAATACTGATAATTTAGAAGTAATTACGTTTAAAATTTCTAATATAACCATAGTCTCAGTCTATAAGCCTCCTAATAATGTATTCCCGACCCCTCCCCTACACACACAACCTCATCCTTGTGTGTACGTTGGTGACTTCAACAGCCACCATCCCTCCTGGGGCTACGCATCCAGTGACGCTGGCGGCATCTTTCTGGCGGATTGGGCGGAACAGGAAAGACTCCAACTCGTGTTTGATTCGAAAGACAAAGGATCCTTCCACTCCGCGCGGTGGCAGCGCGACACAAACCCAGACCTTTGTTTCGTGTCGACCGACCAGCGTGGACACCCTGTGCCTGCATCTCGCAGAATTTTAGGTAACTTTCCTAGAAGCCAGCACCGTCCAGCATGCATCACGATCGGCCTTGAAGTCCCTCTGGTGAAGTCAGTGCCTAAAGCTCGCTGGAATTTTTCCAAGGCCGACTGGGATTCCTTCGGGATGCAAGTGGATTCAACGATCCGCTGGATTAAACCTATTGCAGAAAACTACGGTCGCTTCTGCCGGGTACTGCTCAGTGCCGCTAATCGCCACGTTCCTAGGGGATGCCGCAAGGAGTACACCCCCGGATGGAGTGCCGACGTGGAGGAAGCGTACCAGGAGTACCTAAGCACAAAGGAGTCGGAAGCGGGCCACGACATCCTGAACGCACTGGATGAGTCCCGACGTCGGAAATGGGTCGAAAACGTGGAGCGCCTCGATTTTGCGCACTCCAGTAGAAGAAGCTGGACTCTACTCCGCAAATTGGGAGGTGCTGCGGCGACTGCGAGAGTGGGGAACTCGGTGCAGCCGGAAGAATTCGCCAAGCGTCTACAGCAACTAACAAAAAGTGGTTCTCTGGACAGGGGGTTTGCCAAATCGATCCGCAAGAGTAACACTGAAAGGGCTGGGAAACTCTCGCTGCATGAAACCCTTGGTGCCCCTTTCACTATCCCCGATCTGGAGTCCGCCCTACGTTCGACCAAGAGCGGCAAAGCAGCAGGCATAGACGACATATACCCTGAATTTCTGGCCCACCTTGGGAAACGAGCTAAAAGATGGCTAATATGCTTCTTTAATAACATCCTCGAGTCTGGTATCCTACCTCCGATCCTAATGAGGGCTAAAGTTATTGCCATCTTAAAGCCGGGGAAACCTGCTGACGATCCCGCGAGCTATAGACCCATCTCACTGCTGAGCGTCACGTACAAACTGTTAGAGCGCTTGCTGTACAACCGATTGTACCCAATTGTCAATCCCCACATTCCTGCGGAACAGGCTGGTTTCAGGGCGAATCGATGTTGTGCGGACCAGGTGCTAGCACTAACATCGTATATCGAAGCCGGCTTCCAGAATGGTCTCAAAACCTTTTCTGCCTTTGTCGACCTTAGGGCGGCCTACGACACTGTGTGGGTGGACGGTCTGCTTCACAAGCTGATTGATGTGGCACCATGCAAGAGGGTCCTTAAATTAGTGAAAAGCATGCTTGGCCCCCGCTTGATTAAGGTGATGCTTGGCGCGGAGGAAAGTAGTTTCAAAATAGTGAAAAATGGACTTCCCCAGGGCTCAGTGCTGGCCCCACTACTTTTCAACGTGTACACGAGCGACGTGCCCGCTACGATCGCCGAAAAGTTTATGTATGCTGACGATCTGGCTTTGGCATATCAGGGTAAAAGTTTTCAGATGGGTGATGACGTGCTCACTAATGACCTCCACGCGCTGAGTTCCTATTATAAAAAATGGCGACTTTGCCCAAACCCATCCAAGACGGAAGTCACCGCTTTCCATCTTACCAATTGTATGGCTAGCGAGGAGTTAAACGTACTCTTTGACGGGGAGAAGGTCCGGCATAATTTTACCCCGAAATACCTGGGTGTCACCCTAGATAGGTCGCTAACTTTCCGCGTACACCTGGAGGCCACTGCGCAGAAGGTGAAAACACGAGTGAACCTGATAGGGCGTCTGGCTGGGACTACGTGGGGTGCCCGTGCTGATGTCCTGCGGACTTCCGCCCTGGCTCTGGTGTACTCCACTGCAGAATACTGTGCTCCGGTGTGGTACCGGAGTGCTCACACCCATAAGGTCGACGCGCAACTAAACCGAGCCATGCGGATCATCACGGGGACACTGCGTCCCACTCCAACTTCCTGGCTCCCCGTGCTGGCTAACATAGCTCCTCCGCACCTGAGGCGCTCGCGGGCGGCGGCGGCAGAATGGGATAAAGCAGTCAGCACCCAACTTCCACACAGGTTGCCGATTGCCAGAACCCTGGACAGGCATATACCGCAGCGACTCCCCTCGCGTAGGCCTCTCTGGTCAGACCCCGTCATCCGCCAACCCTTTGACATTCGGTCCGCGTGGTCGGCTGACTGGGAGTCCCAGGAATGCTCGGCGGGTGCCCTTGTGGGGAACCCGTCTGCCCAGCTGCCTGGTTTCAAGACCGGCCGTAAGATCTGGACGACGCTGAACCGCATCCGCACGGGAGTCGCCGGCTGCAACTATTGCCTTCACAAGTGGGGCCATAAAGACTCGCCGGCGTGTGATTGCGGCGCTCCACAGCAAACAGCTTATCACATCGTGGAGGAGTGTCCCAACCGACGTTTTGCTGGCGGCTACGCGAAACTTAGCGGGTGCTCTGAGGAGGCTATAAACTGGCTAAATAATTTAGATTTACTTTTATAAGGAGCGCAGGACTTTCACTCGCAAGGCCGTACGATAATAATAATAATAACTGTCAAGTAAATAAGAGCTATCAAAACGGTAGCAATACGATAACAGATCAAATACGATATGGTATTTACCGTGTTGAATAAAGGCCCAGCACCCCTAAAATGGCTGCGTTTATCGCGTGACAAATATAGAAAAGACATCCGTCACCTTCTGACACGTAAATAAGTACGAGAGTGACGGATGCTTTATCTACATTAGACACGCGATATAGACGCAGCCATACTAGACCCACAGGGGGCCTAATATGGCTGCGTCACTCTCGTACTTATAACTCTATACACGTGTCAAAAAGTGACGGATGTTTTATCCATATTTTGTCACGCGATAACCGCAGCCATATTAGGCCCGCTGGTATCAAATATTCATGACAATGGGGTAGTTTTAAGCTAATTATTATAATTACAATAAATTCCCCGATTATGTCAACTTTATAATAATAAGTAACATTATAATCAAACAATCAAAAGTCTCGAGGCTCAACGCCATCAAATGATATATTGATAATTTCTTCGTCAACATACAGCCTACTTTGTTTCCTTACTTGGGATATTAAGAAACTTTTTTCTTGTCTACCTTACACGCGTGCCTATTCTGATTTTGAGCTACACAAGTACCCCTATTTTGTGAGCTATTGTCAACGACAACCCCATGACTACATCTTCGCTATAGTAATCAAGCTTGGAGGGGATGTATGTAAATATGTTATTACACAAAACACAAAAGGAAAAATACAATCTCTACAAAATAGGCATGTGTTTAGGGATGTCATAAGCAATAAAACTGCTGACTGCGCAAATAATAAAACTGTTTAAAATATATTCCGATTGAACGTTTCATGTCAAACGTAACGTTTCTTACAAATAAACGTAAACATACAGTCTGTGGCGTCCGCAGACCGGAAGACGAGCTGTAGGTAGGCCTCCAACAAGATGGAGTGACGACCTCGTCAGGATCGCAGGACCGCGGTGGATGCGAAAAGCATAAGACCGGTCTGAGTGAAAAGCCTTGGGGGAGGCCTATGTCCAGCAGTGGACGTCTTTCGGCTGACATGATGATGATGATACAGTCTGTGGGCACTTATAAGGTAGTTCGGGTTTGTACTTCTCTCACTCACTCTTAGTAAGAGCATAAGAGAACGAGTGAGAGACAAATAGGTATACACCCGAAGCACCTTCTAAGAGCTATCTCACTGTACATAAACACACACACGTTTACCTTATTACACCTCTTTTTCTGTTGGGGGTTAAAAGGACGCTGATGTTTTGAGACTTGATGAGCGCGTATGCTTGTTCGGAACCCTTGTTTGGCAGAAAAACGTAATAAATAGTAAATATTTCAAGATTTTTATACAACTAACCTAACCCTTTTGTTTCTACAGGATGGTCCTTAAATAAATCCTGAAATATTTACGGTTTCGGGAAAAAAGCGTTCGCCCATTTGATATATTTGGGAAATTAATCAGTTTGCGAAACGTTTTCGTGTCAAATGAAAGGACACCGTTTGTCAATTTATTTATTCCGGTAGAGATAATGATGACAGATTTATTTAAGCGTTGCAAGTAACATCGAGTGCTTTTAAAAATGCTAAAAAAGCGAATCTAAGGGCCGTATTAATAAACTCATCTTGGCTGTGAGGCCCGTCACAAGATACGTCTAAATACACGTCAAACCATAGAACACTGTCATTTTTGACGCATCTCGAGACGAGCATTAGAGTCGAGATCAGTTTATTAATACGGGCCTTTATCTAAAAGTTTTGGTTTTTAAATATTACATTCGTGTAATCTTCTATTCAAAACAAAGCAAAATTTGCATTACCAGACCATTATGTTACTTGTACTTAATAATTTCATTGCCAGATAATGTATAATACGAAAATGACGTGCACGGATCGATTTGTTTTTATAGACGTCCATTTCCGTATTTGCCTTTGCATCGTGGGAAACTGGGAATCGCTTTTTTCCTCAACCTCCGCTTAGAAGTCGACTTTTCTCGTTCCTTAAAAAAAACACGAGTCATTCTTTTCATAATGTTTATATTAACAGTAAGTACGTACAAAGAGTGTCAACAGGCCTTTCACTAGGTGGGCCGACTACCTGATAAAGATTTCGGGAAACCGCTGGATAACAGCAGCAGAGGATCGATCGTGGAAAACCTTGGGGAAGACCTTTTTGCAGCAGTGGCACGTCTTGCGGCTGATGATGATGATGATGACGTAATAAAAAGGAAAAAACTCCACTGCAATAAAAAATCAACTGAAAAGCGAAAAACAAGCTATATAATGCATAGAAAATTATAAGAGCAATGTACCTACCTAATTATTTATATTTATAACAATTTAAATTTAACTTGAATACTGGAAAAGGCTGCAGAGCGTGCCCGGAACATACAAACGTTGTCTGGCAACCGACAGTTTTGTTAATATTAACTCATACGAGTTAGATACTGATCTGATGTTGACGTCGCCGATTAGAATTGACTGGTATTTGGTATACACGTGTCATTTCTGTGACATTTTCCAACAAAACCAAACACATTTATCGACTTATAAACATCGGAATATATTCGGAATAAGGATACTGTCGGAGATAGGAAACAAATAATGATAGGGGACGACCTTTTAAGTTTGTTTGCACGTGCTCTGACTTGTATGAAACGTCTAATTGGCTATCGGGTCCGCGATTCCGTTAGTGTATAAATCGATAATCGTTATTAGGTACTTACTTTATTATTAGTTCATATCTATCGAATTTTCCAGGATAGTAAATAAGTATGCCTACTTTTATTTGGAACATAAACTTTCTATCCATCTATATAATAAAAATGAATATGCTAAGCGCAAAACTCGAAAACGGCTGAACCGATTAGGCTGATTTCTTTTTTGTTGTATTCGTTGTTGTCAGGAGAAGGTTTGTATGAAGGAAAAAAATAACCACCGGGAATGTCGGAAATTTGAAGCGTGGCGAAGCCGCTGGCGGGCCGCTAATGACTTATATAAATTAATTTATCCATTTATGTGTAAGACGAGAAACACACATGAAGGTACATCTCTTTTAATCGTTTTAAACGAAGTCGCTATCCATGTCTGTCTGCCTATTGATTCATTTGGGTGGGTCTTCTCAACTTCACAAAGGATTTCATGCGGATTTATTTAGGAACAGTTTTATTGAGCAAATATAATGGTTGTGCGAGAATACTTACACTCTTATTCATAAACGTAGAATAGGTAAAGTGAGGTCGAAATATTGTAATTATGGTATGTCCTTATCTGTCATTGTGACATTTCCATTTGACAGAAAGGGACAACGCATACTTTAACTAATACTGGTTTATAGTGCATTTATGTGTAAGGGGTTAATCTTTTGGCATCAAACCAAAAAAAACTACGCGCAGCGTACGTAGTCGCGGGCGTTTTATATTACATCAATATTCTATTGTAACGCAATTTGTTGTTAAGGTAAACAAGTTCCAGTGGAGTCATTTTGGCCAACGATCGTTCGTAAAACTAAGCCAATTTACATAGGAATGGCAAGCCCTAAGAAAGGTTTAAGAAAGGAATTCGGGAATAAGACCTTTTTTAGTCAAGCCACCGCGAAATCACGGTCGAATTATTTTTTATAAGCGTGTAGAATACGTTTCGTATTCAAGCTCGATTTAAGTAAATTTTACCATTTAAAAAATCACTTGTTAACAATAAATTGTTAAATCACGTCGGTTCGCATTGTTGCCATTGGCCATTCAATTTTTGGTATTTGAACGGCTTTATATTTTTAATATTTACTTATGCATTGTGTATGTTTATTCAGCCTTAACTTTATTATGTACCTACTCCAATATCTTTCTGCATGTTATACAGGATCGCGGGACCGCGCTGGATGCGAAAAGCACAAGACCGGTGTGAGTGGAAAGGCTGACATGATGATGATGATGTTATACAAGAGTCTAGAATAAAAAAATCTAGCACGCTCCTGACAAAACTCTGTTAATTATTCAAGTTATTCTATGACTCTTAATTTTTATAACTTACAATTAGTTATATAATCATCGACACACCTACACACCTTAACTTAGTCTAAAGATAAACTCTAGACTTGTCAATACTATGATAGGCAAATCAACAACAATATGCATAAGGAACTTAAATTGATAAATAGTACTTAGGAACTTAGATATGAATAAAGAAAATATTCAAGTGTCAGAAAAAAAATGCGCTTATTTTATAAATGTTAAACCTTACAGTGCTTCAAAAAAGAACCGCCATCTACGTAGGTGCAATTTTAGTGGTAGGAGTTTTATTTTACTCATCTCATTGTGCAAGTTATTACGTATTACGTAGGCTGATGCCTCAAAAAAATATGAAAGCCAAGCTTTAAACCCCGAGGAAACCTCGTGCTTGTATCTGCGATAAATGATTATTTCTTAGACGAAGTCGCGCACAATAAGTAATAAACCGCATTCCATGAAAGGAAGAACCGATTTCGATGAAAGGAGGGTGGGCTAATTGGCCTATATAATATAACTAATGAGGACAAGCGATATGTCACCAAATAGGTAATTCTCAGTTGTAAAACTATTACTATAGCAGTTAGTTCGGAATCTTTGTGTGATAAAAGTTATCACCATGCAAAGAAAGCGGTTTTTCAAAGTCGATGTAGGCGTCCCAATGTTCCAGATTTTTTAAATATTTGTCACAGGTATTTAATGTTTCCAGCTACACCATATCCTATGATCCGATAATAATATTATTATTGGTTTCTTGGCCCGTGTTCATACATATATGCCCATTCTTCTTAGGTATGTACATAGCTCATACTCCGACGGAGCCGCGGGCAACAGCGATCATAAAACTATTCCTAACCTTACAAATCTGTGATTAAGTCATTCATACTGATTTTGGCTGTGGCATCTAAACCAGCAGCTTTACTCCAAATACCTACGCTCCAAGTACGTAGATACTGAAGAGACAAGATAAGCTCTCCGTAAGACTTTCCACGTGAACTATTCTGAGCCCGTCCGTCCAGACTGATCGAATTTGTGTCAACATACGGAACAATACAAGCTGGTTGCCTTTGAGCTACGTGTATTGAAAATAAAACAATTTTCAAAGGATATATGTATAAAAATAACACATTACGTGATTTTAAGCTGATGCATGTGGTATTCACAAGCAAGTAAAGTGATAGTTTTACAGCTCATTTTCTGTGTTTTGTTTTAACGTTTAGCGATTTTCGAAAATGTCAAATGTAGAGAGTTGACATAAGCGGCTGAAGATCAGTCGTCAACTAACGTCACACTTAAACATTTTTGGTCCAAAATATTATCAAGTGCCAAAAGTATTTGTTTTTTTTTATTAGTCATCATACGGTCCTAAAAAAGATGCTTAACGTTATCGTACACGATTTTCGAAAGCTATCAGTGTAAATTGGAATTGGCACAGGCGCTTGTCGCGACCGTCCGGCAGCTTACGTCAATTATACAGTGTGTAAATGGTATACGGGCGTTTATTAAAACTGGACATAGATTAAGACTCTAATAATCATTAACAGAAATAATTATTTTGATTACGCTAACGTATACACCGTTATTAATTTTTGAACATACTATCGACCCGCAATGTACATCGAAGTCCATCTGTCAGGTAAGTACGTAATGTTTAATTAATTGCATTTTTCGTTATACATTACGTGTTATATTATTTTGTATGGTTATTTTTTTTAAATTTAATTTTAACAAAAGCTGCCTTAAATGTGCTCAGTAGGGGTTATACTAACCACAGTTAAAAGGAACGCCCGTATACCATTTACACACTGTATACATTTTCGATAACGATAACGATCTGGCAATGTGTCTTGTTTAGGGTACTTCTGTGAGAGACGTCTAAAATGTGTATTTCGTATTTCTTGACATGCGAGGCAATTTATATCGTAAAATTATATCAATATATAAAGTAAAGTCCACAAAAACAGCGCTAATGTTCAAAGAGAACAATTTCCCACCAGTAATAGCAATGCGGGTTATTGTTTAAACCCCAGACACGAACCTTTCAGCCGGCACCTCATTTAGAATGTGCAGATGGATCTAGTTCTAGTTGATTTTATCTCTGCCTCACGAGGGTACAGACACTCGATAAATGCAAAAAAACCGGCTAACTGCGAGTTGGACTCGCACCATACCATTGGTTGGTTGGCTGGTTGGTTGGTTCCGTACCATTCATTGTACCTTCAGTTTTTAATTAATTTTAATTTTCAATATTTGTTGTTTTACTGAAAATAGACAAACACTCTCTGGAAATTTTAACTGCCTATCTATTACGGTCCATAATTTAAAGCCCGCTGACAGACAGATAGACAGACAGACAGCGTAAGTTATTAATATGGTTCCGTTGGCACGTTTTGGGTATGGAGCCGAATTTAGGCTGATAATAAAAAATATAAGCAAAACCCTTGTCCACCATGGTCTCAATAATGTCGTAGATAATTCTCGGTTCAGTTCAGTATTTTATCCTTTTCAAGTATAAGGAAACCAGGCGAATCTTGATATGGATTAGGATAATGTTGAACTTGAGAAAAATGGGATGACATAGGGCAAAACTTGGTGACAGTTTGATTTAGTAGTAGGTTTTCATGCGTGCGCGTAAGAATAAAATTTACTAGGCTTCTTGTACCTATTATATATTTAAGTGTAACTTAAACCTGACTTCATATTTTATTCCTCTTTCTTTATTTCATCATCATCATCATGTCAGCCGAAAGACGTCCACTGCTGGACAAAGGCACATTGCTCGCAGGACTGATGGCCGATGGGGTCAGAAGGTTCTGGAGTGGCGTCCGCGGACCGGAAGACGAGCTGTAGGTAGGCCTCCAACAAGATGGAGTGACGACCTCGTCAGGATCGCGGGACCGCGGTGGATGCGAAAAGCACAAGACCGGTCTGAGTGGAAAGCCTTTCTTTATTTACTAGATTATATTTGTCGTCATTTCAAAGAACATTTGATAACCATCATTATGTACAACATATAGACATTTAATATCGAAAAGCCAACCTTACCAAACCACTTGTTGGAACTACAGTAACTGGGGCAAGTTTGGTTTATTCCAATAAGTGTAATAAAGAGCAATCTTTAAAAACCTAGGGCTCTATTCTACTCAGTAAAACCATATTATCATCGTATATGTGGGTTCCCTTCATCTGGCATGACTTTTTTTTGCATAATTCATCATTTCGCACAATCATCATTTGGCATAAAGTCTTTTTTTCTGATACCGTGTACTTTTCAGGATTATTTAAAATACCATTGCATAGAACCCAATAGGTTAGGTTAGGTTTATTTTATGTCAATCCTGAAAAGTACACGGTTTCAGAAGAAAAGACTTTATGCCAAATGATAATTGTGCGAAATGATGAATTATGCCAAAAAAAATTGTGCAAGACATTAGTAACCCCGTATATGTTCATTGCCAACGTTACGTCAGCTCTTATTTATTTGACAGTAATGGCGGCCGAATTGAAAACAATACGATAACATGTCAAAAGCAATATATTTATACCGACTAGAATTGTGACGTCTATATATTTATTACGTAAAATATCCATGTTACACTTGCCAATAAAATTTCTTTTAAAAAAAAATACGCGTCACTTACCACTCTAAAAAAGTTACGACACACCTCGATTGTCAAAATCGGACTATCTGTTAAGACTCTACGAGGGATCAAAGCATACATTACCTACATGTCTAAAACACTTCGTTCCTTCTTCTGCAGTCGGGTATAGTAGATTGTGTCACAAGGGAGCAAAATGACATGTTTAAGGCGAGGGCGTACATTGAATCGTGAACGAAGCGAAGGATTCTACAATTGAATCCCGAGCGTAGCGGAGGATTCTAAAAAAGAATCCTGAGCGTAGTGAGGGATTCAAGTGTTAACGCCCAAGGTGGAAATAATTTTGCTACCGTGTGACACATACTGCTTTTCACATCACCTATGAGGAAAATAAAAGATCTTAGTGATGAAACAAATTTAATTATTCACACATTCTAGAAATGCTGAAGTTATCAAATTTAACAACAGGAAATTATCGCACTTAACAACAATTATCAAATTTGGCAACAAAATGGCCTTGAACAGAAAAGTGTCACTTTGATCCCTCCTAGCAGGGAAGAAAAGTCCCCTTTCCGAGTAGGTGATATGAAAAAATAATGTACAACGTCACCGCGAATGTGTTGTTTGTAATGTATAAACTGGACAAATAAATAAATAGCTTT
This sequence comes from Acleris sparsana, assembly GCA_923062465.1. NCBI lineage: Eukaryota > Metazoa > Arthropoda > Insecta > Lepidoptera > Tortricidae > Acleris > Acleris sparsana. The sequence goes on from OV281288.1 coordinate 5,562,275, forward strand.
AGGCAAAAACATAATTAGTCGGTTAAAACCAAACCAAACCACGTAATGATTTTATTCCTGAATCTACCAAGCGTTCACTGATTTATTGCACTTTCCCCCAAAAACTTCAGTCATTTTTCGTCTTAAGTAAAAAATTCATTCCGCAATAAAATACGATTTGTGTCAAGGAGTCGACAATTTTATCGCGCCCACTTTTATAAGAGCGCAATTTCCCAAATGGGGGAAGTTAACGTAATTTTAGGTTATTTTGGAGGCATTGATTTTTTTTAAAGGGTAGCGTGAAGGGGACGAGTTTAAATTAAGTAAATGCCGAGTTCTCCGGATTGGGTCAATTTTGGACTGCATCGAGCGGAGCTGGTATTTAAGACGTTTTGTTTTAAAAAGGGCGACGCATTTTGTTTTTTGAGGTTTTCATTTGTGTTAATGGTATATGAATAAAACATAAAATATTGTGTTGTTTTTTAATGAATGTAGTTTTAATTTGTTGGTGACATTTCAAGACATAAAAGGCTTATTTTAATTGAAGTTTATTATTCTGATGTTTCAATATAGGTAAATTATTAACATATTATCGTTCTTCTGAAATAATGCTTCCACAATTTAAATTTAAAGCTATAGGCGGAAAAATAAGAATTTTATTTCCGAAAGGATTCATTTAGAATCTCCGACCGCCGTGTTGAAAAATCACAAAGGTTAGTTTATTATAAGAAGATTGATGCTTCCTTATTAACAGAATGTAGCTAATTATAAAAACAACCAACGCAAACAAACATACTAAGTATATTTTTGGATGATGTTGTGTATGACAAAACGGACATAAATACTTTTGTTTTAGCAACAAGGCCCTTAATTACAAATACCTTTAAGACTAACAAACATAACAATAAGAAACTGATACCAAGGTGCTAGAACAGCGTGGTCCTGTATTGCCACAATTGGCGTCACGTTCGTTGCTGACAAGTTGTCCCGAAACCGCCAAAATACGACACATTTCAGCCAGAAGTCAGAACACGACAGTCCCCAGCATATACCTAAATAAGACCCTCTGTTTCCTTTCCATTATAAAATCATGTAAAGTATCTTCACAGCGAATTTTCATACATACATTTAAAATTACATCAAGCTCTTATGTGAGGTACTGAATGCCTCAAATAGCGTATTAATTTTACAGGGTAATGATTCGGATGCCTCCATATTACAGTGATTTAAACTTGTCTGGCGCTTTAAGCTGCTCAGTCTGCTTCGAAATCTAGCCACAGATTAACTATAACAAGATAGTTCACTCATAACTTTAATCGAACTAAGTCTTACGTGATTATCCTACGGAGCATCAAGCATAACACAGGTGAAGTAAGACTAAATATAGAAAATTTGTTTATAACTTCTGCCGAGTCCTGCCAACGTTGTATTGGCAGGGGTGAAATTGTACTAAGCGAGTGAATTGTCAGTGTCATTTCAGGTTTTTTAAGAGCTGAATGGAATGACACGATAGGTACCAACTGTTGGAAAAAATGAAAAGTAGTAGAAAAAAAACCAGTCACAAGTAGGATTTAATCAGCAAAAACAATTGGAAAACTTGTACTCCAGGTACGTATGTAATATTAACTATGAACAATTGAACATGTAGGTCGTACCAAAATTTAGGGGTAGGACCCCTAAATTTTGGTACGACTCGCCAACATAATGTTATAAACAAAGTTTCGTTGATGTACATATTTTCTAGTCTCGAGCCACCAGTAGATGGGATCTGCGGTCCATAGACACATACAATTTAAAGAAAATAAAACACGTTAAGTCAAAAATAGTTTGTAACAATGCCTATGTTAGAAAACCCTGCTTAATTGCGACCTCTAATTAGAGCTGGTAACTTTGAAACGGCCTTTTGTCGATTTTTAACAATCCGAGCAAGAAATACTTACCCCAGTTAAATTAGTTTTCAATTAGAAAAATCTCGTCCGAATCGGTCCATCCATTGCATTTGTTTTTTTGCGTCGAGGGTAAAAAAGAACAAATAGTGTCATAAAAAGATGTATCTTGAGATATGTAATGCGTGCACTGTACCTTCTTGATACTTTTCCCCCTGTGCTCCGCTCTCAAGTCTAGGTGTACACTTTAATTGGAATTCCTGAGTTGATCACCCTCTCAACTTTGGCCGAGTGTCGACTAAGTTGGCTGGGTTAACGTGGCGGTATTAACGAAGACAACTTGCTGGTCTTTATTTTAATTAAATATTACAATCACTTTACACTGTATATAATTAATTGGGAAAAGGTTTACGAACTGTCTTATTAGTGTAGAATGTTTGGTCGTTTTTTTCAAGAAACTAGGAGTCTTTGATACAATTTCTCATTACAATCTGATTATCCCAGAAAGGGATAAGTTTGCACGGCTATGTTTGTACAATAAAGTGTTTACATACAGACAAACCTACATAATAAAAATTACCATCGAAACAAACTTCATATTTTGCTTTACCTGAGGGGGTCCGTTCATTTGACCGAAATACGTTTGGTCGAACGTATCGTTTCGCAACTTTTTCATTTGGCAACCCACTTTTATTTCTGTAACTGTAAATATTTCAGGATTTATTTCTGTACCTTCGCAGAGACCCGGTTATGTTAGGTTATGTTAGGTTAGTTTTTATTAAAATCCTGAAATATTTACAGTTACCTACAGAAATAAACATGGGTTGCCAAATGAAACGGTTGCGAAACGATACATTCGACCAAACGTTGTTCGGTGAAACATTAGTGAACCGAGGGCACTACTTATATGTAGGCAGGAATACTCTCTTTATTTCAAACTAAATATTCTATCCACTTCTTGAAATATTGTACCTATTCTGTGCTCCAGTCTGTTCAAACAACTTCTTAAAAGCAAGCTCTTTGTTTGGGCTTACTAGTATGTATGTCTATACATATTTATGAATGTCCCTGCATATGTTTGAAGCTCCACGATTATCAAAGAAAATACTGAAATATTAAAAAAGTTTAAGTATACGTACAACCTAAAAAGTGGTGTTGCTTTTTATATACTCGTAGGATGTTACTAAACTAACAATAACAATAAACACCGTTGAAGAAAATTCGATTGATTCCTTTTTCGGCACATTCCTTTTTGAACATATTCCGTTTTCGGCATATTCTTGTTTCGACACATTCCGTTTTTGGCATTAATCATTATATACAACAAATGAAATCAATCCTAGGATAGTTTTTTTTTTTTTCAAGACAAGTAATAAAATAAATACACAAAAAATATGCAGTAATCAGTGTAGGTACCGTTTAATTTTTGTCTTTTATTTTTATTGATTAAAATATAATATTTATTACGCAAGCAAAGTCAAAAGTATTTCAAAGTATAATTTATTTACTAAAATGTGCCGAAAAAAGAATGTGCCGAAAAAGGAATCAATCCAGTTTTTACCGGTAACTTACGATACAGGAGGAGAACTTTGGAACAAAACTAAATTAGTCTAATATGTAGAGCCGCTAGGCCAACTTTTTTTTTATGGCAATGTAAAGGCACGCGAGCACTCAGGCCACCTGATGGTAATTGGGATCTTAGACCCGCAGACATTTGATATCTCAAGACTATAATCTCAAAACTGCAATAATAAGACTTCAAAACCGTTGTCAACCCTAAGGACTGGGATGGAATGCCTCTATGTTAGTAATGTAACCGGTTGCTGAATGCTTTAATATGTTACGTTAAATTACGACCGTCAAAATATAAAAAAGTTATCCTCCACCACATGTTCAGTTTATGCGCTCCGGGTGGAAATGCAAATGGTGCGTTCGACTCAGGGTTGCCCATTAGCAAAACCGCTCGCGAAATTATTCGCGCACGCGTTACACTTCGTGTAAATTATGAACATCCGGCGAAACTGAGTTATAAATTTGCGAATAAATTTACTCTATTAGAGACTGTTGATTAGAAGTGAAATTTGAATCGAGTGCTTTATAATAAGATCAGTGGTTTACACGAATTTTAAACATTAAAATAACTGTTATTTTTATCCTTGCTGTTAAGAAAATCAACCGTTTTGATTGTGTGATTAATTTTCATTACATTAGTGAAAACGGAAAGAATATTTAGTCTAAGTATAGCCACAATAGTTTTCATATTTTATATTGGCGTTTTTTTTTAATCGGTCGATTGTGTAATATATTTTTATTACCTACTGTAGGTACCTACACATCGCTGCTTACAGGAGAGTTAACAATAAACAAATAAATTTACCATTGTTACTCCATAACCACGTACTTTTGAAGTTTGAGCAGGGTCATATTATTTATTTATACAGATTTCGTTTATTTTTATTTTTTTTATGAATATTATTTATTTATTTATTAAGTTTTTTTTTCTCGAACTATTTTTGACATTGAAAATTTATGTTTTGATAGAGGATTTCGTTTCTGTCGAACCCAACATAATATACGATGAAGATGAATATGTATTCAACCTTTTTAATAAACTACTTAAATGTAACATTATTCTTATCTCTATTTCATCCTCTATCTAAAGACAATTATTAGTATATTGTTATTGTCATTGGCGGCGGTCTGAAAAGGAACCAAATAAATGTCACTACTAATTTAACTGTCTCCGTATTGTTGTTCAACTCAACCGCCATTACTGCCAAGTTAATAAGAGGTATAATAACGTTCACAATACCATAACAATAGGCGTAAACACAAAGCCTAGCTTTGTAGCTAGGCAATAGACAAACATTATAATAAAAATAAAAATTATAGCTTGGGTATTTTATCGTGTTAACCAGACCAGGTGTATCTTATTACTCGTTACAATTTGTTTAGAAATTGATAGAGGCAGTATCTAAAAACTAACAGTGTTTCTTGTCGCTTCACGGTCACAATGTCAAACGAGATTGTCAAATACGTTAATGCGATAGCCGATAAAGTACAAAAATGAGTTTTAGGTACATAGACAGTGCGACAAAAAAACAAAAACCCGCCTTCGAAAATGCAAAAAATAACTTCTTGTAGGTAGGTCAGTCCAACTGTATCCGGCTTTTTGTTACAAACATTGTGGGACGCCGACTTCAGTTGGACTGACCTACCTATCATTTTATAAGAAGTTATTTTTTGCATTTTTGAAGGCGGGTTTTTGTATTTTTTCACTTCTCAGGCTCTAAAATGACTCACAATTGGCTTGTATAGCCGGACTAAAGTGATGTATTTAATCTCTAGGGAATAAAACTACACTTTACTCCCTAGGGACTAAAGTACTTTTTCTTTTTAATTTACTTTGGAAACCCTTAAACTGCCAATCATCGCCTTTTTCAGTGATTGTATATGGATCATTTTTCTTGCAAAAAATATAAATTAATCGATTTAATTTCACGATTAATGATTACAAATATGAATCTATTTAAATATATAAGGGATAAAATCTATTTTATTAGGCATGGTCCAAATAGTTTTCAAGTTTGTATCTGTTGGCTAAATATGCAAGCATTTAAACATCACGGTGTTAATGAATGGAGGATTATCGCCATTTTCAGAGATTGTGTATGGACCATTTTTAGGCCGTGGAAATAACCTCAAAATGCCAACTGTGCAAAATTATTAAAAAAAAGATTTAATTTCGTGAAACACGATTAATGATTACTAATATAAATATATTTAAATATATTAGGGATAGTTCTATTTTATTAGGCATGGTCCAAATAATTTTCATGTTTGTATCTGTTGGCTAAATATGCAAGCATTTAAACATCACGTTGTTAATGAATGGAGGATTATCGCCATTTTGAGAGATTGTGTATGGACCATTTTTAGGCCGTGGAAATAACCTCAAAATGCCAACGGTGCAAAATTATTACAAAAAGATTTAATTTCGTGAAACACGATTAATGATTACTAATATAAAAGAGTTTTTTTTTTCTCGCATTCGAAGTGAAAAGTAGAGTGTTTAACTCGAGACTAAACAACCATAATGACACTCGAACTACAGCCACTCTCGCTCGCAAGCTCGCTCGCGTGGCTAAACATCTCGTGTCATTATGGCTTGTTTTAGTCCCTTGTTGAACAATCTACTATATTTTATTTTATCCTTTTTAGTGATCCTATTTATGTTCTTATGTAGTCCCACTTCTCAATTAATTAAAAACTATAGAACATTTCAGGCTCGCCGCAAGTAACGCCGCGGGAAAGTCATACTCATAATTTAAACAATTAAATGTGCTTCGTCATAGTCGCTCAACTACCTTAATAGAGATATCTTATCGCCACCCTTCAAATAGGTACCGTTTAGGAGTTCCGGTGGCCATCTGTGATCATCATCAGTTCCACTACAGCATTTAGTATTTTTGAAAAGCAAATGCACGAGTTACATTTAAAAATAATAAAATCACTATAGGTGCGCCTATAATATTTGAGGAGTTCCCATGATTTCCCCAAGATCCTATCATCAGATCCTGGAATCTTTCAAACAACTTTTTTTTTTAAATCGGTTCAGTGGACTTCGAGTAATCGAGGAACATACATAAAAATGATTGAACATACATACGAATTGAGAACCTCCTCCTTTTTTTTAAATCAATTTTTTTTTTTAATAAAAATTAAATTCACTGCCCTTCTTTCATCATAATTATATGATTATAAATAAATGTTTAATGTAATAGATAATTTTCGATGTTAAATCTCTTTCTGTCCATTAAATTTGGAAACTATGCGTAACGGTTTTCGGTCGTTAAGGGCAGTATAATCGCAGAACTAATCGAGCTGAAAAAGACAGGGATTTATTCTGCGACCTATTCTGCTAAAATTTGGTAGATCTGCCATCCTTTATCTCTTGAACTACAAAAACTAGTATAATAAAACCACTTATAAATTTATGTTTCATTTTCATAAATTCTGAGAGCCAAGAACGTTTTAAAGTAATTAATAAAGACAGACATAAATCGGTGCACTACTTGGGGAGCTAGATAAAAACCTGATTTTAAATGACATTCATAAACTGTTTGAAACTTATTACCCTTCTTTAGGCTACGCGGTCGGATTAAAATTATAGCGTTTTATCGGGCCGGTAAGAGTGCCGCGAGCCAAAAACCCTCTTTCCTCGTACCTTCCGTATTTTCCAACTAATTTGTACCTACTTACCTAAAAAGATTTCAAACAGAGTGGCGATTACCACCATCTTATCCGATTGCTCTTTGCCTTGTTATTAAGTACTTATTCTATCTTATTTTATGTATATATAAAAGCATTTTTCCATAAACTTCAACTCTGGAGGATAATTTGTGCATTTACCCCTTATTCTCGACGTTTTTATTCACCGTTAAGAGAGGTTAAGACTAACAATAAAAGAAGTTGACTGCTGTCTTTCTCTAACTTTTAAATTAGAAAAAGACAGCAAATTTGTGCGCCTTCCTTCCTCTAGAAGTTAAAAGGAGACAACAATCCCCTTCTGCAATTTTTATTGCTACTTGTAAACTACCGACAGTCTATTAGCGCTAAAGAGCGTCAGATAAGGTACTGCCAAGTTAAAAGAACTCATTGGTACATAATAACCGCTCAAGCTTGAATACGGTATATGAAATATTCGGTAAATTTGATAAATTCAGTAGATCTAAATACAGGTTGGAAAAAATATGGGCCCTGGAGGGGAAACATTCTCTTATTTTCAAAAAGAAACTTAAAATAATCTTATCTCATCCAAGAATCGTACCAGTTAAAATTTAAAAAAATAATATCGCTATTTATAAATGTTAGATTTGACGATCTTTTGTATTTCTAAGGCCAAATGTTAATTACAGAGAATTTATCCTGAACAATAATCCTGTCGATTAGTAGAATAAAATAGTGTGTTTATTTTTTGGGTGAGACAAGCGAAATTAGAAAGTCTTTTGTTTTGATTTTTTTTTAAATAAACCAATGTTTCCTTTAAGTAAATTTACCTCACTTAATTATTTAAGGTTCCCTGCAGGGCCCATTATTATTATTATTTTTCCGTTTAGTTTACAATATTGTACACTCTTAACCAGGCCCCCGACGCTCTTCGTATAACTTACTAGCTATTGCCCTCGACTTTGTTCACGTAAAACTCATTTATAACATTATCCTCAAGGAACCAACAAGTTATAAAGATATGTTTTCTATTCTCACCTGACGCGGCGGTCCTATTATGGTCACGTTTATCGATGTGCCCAAAAGTGGATAAAACATCTGTCACTTTCTGATCGGTTTTAAACTTTTAAGTGCGATAGTGACGGATGTTTTATCCACGACGATCAAGGCGACCATAATACGGGGGTTTGACCAGGTAATATTTGTCGGGTGAACCCATACGTAAGTATAATGCGCGTCACTTTTCAGAAACCAACTTAAAATTCGCACATCAAGTGGATTACTACCACCATCATATCCTATAACCTACCGCCAAGCAGCAGTATTCAGATTGTTGTGCTCCAGTGTGGATAAGACAGTTGGCAACGAAAATGCACTCTTCGGATTGCAGTTTTAAGAATTTAGTCTTGAGAATGAAAATGTGTATGGGTCTCAGATCCTACTAATCATCAGGGGGGTTATTATGACATAGCTATGAAGTTAATTTTACGGTGAGCGTAAGGGACAGAGCTATAGCAGTTATATAGCTCCGTCCTTTTCTCTCATAGTAAACTGAACTGCATAACTATCTCATAATAACCTGCCAGGTGGCATGTGTGCTCGTTTGTTTTAACTGTGCCATAAAAAATTACATTTAATTAATATTTTTTGGCCTGATTCACAGTAAAATAAATCTAAGATTACAGTGACGCCACGTAAGCCATTAAGATTGTAGCTCCGACCAAGTTGCAGCACTTATTTTGTCTCACACACCTTATTTATGTCTTAAGCTACTTCAGCTTGAAAAGAATTATGACCTTAAGTCCGACCGTATCCTACTCTTTATATGAGTAACTGACCAAAATGGTACATTTTATGATGAACAGCGTGTCCCATAGTACGGGCGGTAACGACCATAGGTCAAAATTTTGGTATCGGATGAATTCCCTTGGCACAAATGTATCCTAGGACAAACAGAGCTGATTTAGCCCGGTAGCCATCAGCCACCCCCTGGTGGGTGGGGAGGGGGGGTATTCAAAGTTACACTCTGCCGCGCCTCATATAAAAAATCATATCGGCTTCAATTTACATACCATCTCAAGTGTGGTATCATTTTAAGATAAATCGGGCATGAGGAATTCATTTTTGATACATTTTATGTACAGTTTCATAGAAAAAAAGTAAAATATTTACGAAAATATCAAGATTGTTTTTCGGTTTTTTTTATTAAATAGTCAGTTTCCTTAAAAATACTACATTTTTTGGAAAGAAAAAAATAATATCTCAAAGTATATTTATTCAGCTTTTAAAAAATATATATATTATATATAGTTGTCATGTAACGTCTATCTGAAAAAAAATCAAACTTCCTAGTCCGTTTTTTTTCAAATCTCATTGTCTTTCAGATATCATATTCAAAAATCATATTGGCTTCAATTTTCCAAGCCACCTCGAGTTTGATGTCATTTTCTGACAAATCAGGCATAAGGAGTTAATTTTTGAGACATTTCATGTACAGTCTCGAGGGAAAAAAGTAAACGAAAATAATCGGTTTGCTATTTTTTTATTAAATGGTGAGTTTCTTTGAAAATACGGACACCTTGTGCAAAAAAAAACAAACATGAAAGAAAAATAACTCAGCTTTAAAAAAATATATACTTTATATACAATTATCATACAACGTCTATCTGAAAATAAATTGGACTTCAAGTCAAAACAAATTGATCTCAAAACGACCAAATCACAAAAGGACGTTGTGATCGTCAAAACATTACATCTCAGACCGACCCGGTAGAAATACGTCCTTCCACATATTTTTAAGTGCAAATAATGCCGTAAATTACAATGTAAACCATAAGGACCTCATGGAGCACTAGGATGTCAACCATTGTCACATCAAGTATTTTCATATAGATGTTATTTTATTGCGTTTTGCCAGAGTTACATTTTCCACCACAGTGGCATGCATAAGTCGGTACATTTAAACTGTTTCCTTCTACAGTTGCACCTTACACCGCACTGTGACTTGCACTTGCACCGAATTAGTACCTGGCAAGCTGTAGCAGCAACGGGTGCAGTAGTCCAAATTGGTTTCCAATTATTATCCGATTCTATTTCCCATCCCCAATTCGCTGGACTGGCAAGACTTTGAATTGGCACCATCGCTTGGCCCCATACGTGCACACCCTGGTAAACAGCTCTTAGTAGATGCTGCTGAAAACTGGCATCCGTAGGCGGAATATTCTCTAGCTGTCGGTCTTTCTTGGAAAATAACTGCCTCCTGCACTCGTTCAACGATATGCACTGGCTGGATCTGAAATATAAATCATTTAAATATTTCAGTATTATTACGTAAATATCTTTTTAATTATACTTACTTATCATACATGGTTATGATAAATTTTTGAACAATTTTGCTAGCGTTTTCTAAGTCTCCAGCAGCTAGCATATTGAAACCGTTAGTTGCTAATGGAAAAGAATTCCATGCTTCGTAAGCAGTTTTTTTCCCTCTTCCACTGAACGCCGACACTGTGTCACACCCAGTTAAAGCATGGAATACTGGTAATGCTTTTGTCCTTTCTGGGCCTGAAATAAACTAAGACCGAGATGTTATTCAAATGAATAAGTACACATTGTAAGAAAATAAATATATGAAACGAATTTAAAATTAAACCTAAAGAGGCTGCGATTTTGTTACATGACAAAAACTGATGGTTTTTTCCTGTGCCGATATGGACCCACAATTCAACATTATCTTGTAGTTTCAAAACGCATGACACTGCTAGGACCACTACATCTGTATCAACTGTGCGTATCATGATCCGTTTAAATCCCTGAGTCACAGCGTCAGCAACATGTACCATTATCCTCGTATCAGCTTCTTCGTGGTTACAGGGGTCAATGTTATTCTTACACCGATCGCTGCTGCTGAGAACATTCATACCGTCCGTAACATTCAGTTCTTTTGCAGCTGGTACCTCCATAGTGTGACAGGCGAGTCTTTCCACCCGCAGTCTTATTTATTTATTTATTTTGCACGTCTCGAATAAATGGTATAAAGCTATATGTTTTTGAAATCTGCATAAATTGGGCTTTTTAACCATATTTTTTGTAATTATAATTTTGTACATATATTATATATATTGTGTGTTGAAACAAAGAATATAACCTTATGTTGTGAAACTTCCTTATGTATCTTAATAAATTTATATGAAAGAGTATAATTATTATAATAAAAATGAAAGCCACATCTATGGTTTATCCGAAAACGATACCACACTCAAGGTGATAGGTAAAATGAAGCCAATATGATTTTTTATCTGAAGCGCGGCGGAGAGCAACTTTGAATACCCCCCCTCCCCACCCACCAGGGGGTGGCTGATGGCTACCGGGCTAAATCAGCTCAGTTTGACCTCAGATACATCTGTGCCAAGTGAATTTATCCGATACCAAATTTTGACCTCTCCATACATTGGGTGACACTACCGCCCGGACTACCAGAACATAACTTAAATATAACAGTTTAACAAAGAAGTTTTTATATGCGGTTATATTTACGTCTCGGTCTAAGATCCGGATAGGACACGATTTGCATCGGGCTGTTTATTCGATCTGTGGCAAATACGTAGGCTGAAAATTTTCAGTCCATACCAAAAAAAAAAATATTTTCTTTAAATTGCAATTGCTTATTTAATAGATAAATTACATACTAATCGAAAGTATGAAGCCTATAGAATATGTAAACGCTAGGTTTGGTGCAAATTATTAGTATCGACAGTATTAGTGTTTATAATATCTGCCTACCCAATAGTTCGACGGGAAAAAAATAGTCAACCTAACGTTTGCATATTCTATAGGCTTCATACTTTCGATTGGTATGTACTTTGTCTAATAAACAAGAAATTGCATTTTTTTAAACATAGTAAATTTTTAAATTTTTATATTAGTTATATACTGGACTGAAATTTGTCAGTCTACCTATTCGCCATATATTACTTAACATTAAATTTGATATAATAGTACATTGTAGCCCAGGTACAGAAAGTAAGCAATAGATGGACGAGTTAGTTCGCGGGCCGAGCCGCAGGTGAGGACCGCGAAGATACGAGTCCATCTATTGCACTTTCTACCGAGGCAATACTATGTGCTTTTCACGCCTAATGTAAGGAAATAAAACAGGTTAGGACATAATACACAGTTTAATTAAAAGTAATATTGATATTTTTGAAAGTTCATCAAAGTAGGTCAGCATTACGCTTTCAGAGAAAGAGTTCGTTTTTTTATTTATTTGCCATGCTTTGAAATTTTCATACACTTTCTGATATTTGCGACGGGATTTTATTGGCAGTAAATTCCGAATTACCGACTTTGCCGTATCCTGAATTTCAGGCGGTGTAAGATCCATATCTGTACTTGTATCACTCATTTTTGTTGAATATCGTACAAATTTCCAATCAAAAGTTCAAAAGTTTAGCGTTTGTTTCCAATTAAAAGAACAGAAGTAATTTTCATTCCCGCCTTTTTAACTTTTTTAATTTTTACCTTATTTAAAGATGCAAAGGCGTTTTTCACGTACGCCTTAAAAACTTACATAAAAACACGTTTACAATCGCAAAAATACACTTTCACTGAGCGGATTTGACGTTTTAATTTTTTAATTAAACGTTCTAATGTCATATTTGTCAAACATTTTTTTATTTATTTCCGAACGAGTTACTAATGTCATAAATAACCGACCAATAGCAGAGTAGAAAGTAAACTGGTCTAAAAACACTCCATTTTACTTTGCAACTCAACATTGTTGGACTGTTTTTGTGTTGTACTACTAAGAGCAACTTTCTATTCTGATTTCGATCCTTCTTTGGCCATATTTCCGAGCAGTGGCGTGAAAAATACTTTTTCCCACCACTGCTCGGAACTGCTGCATGGTCTGTTCTTGGTCCCCAAAACAATCGATAGTTGTACATTGAATGAGCAGGCCTACTATGAATTTAAACAGACCAACTATGTTAACATTGTTGGTCTGTTCCATTGACCAATAACATCGGTCCACTATCACTAATTCGACCAATCAGAACACATTTTGTGCTGCATATGAAATTAAATTGGCCAATGAGAAGTCGTTTTATTTTTTAATAGTATTCATCCCTTCACGGATAGGCAAAGGAATCAGATTCCATACAGCCATATATGTCTGCTTTTAATTATCTGAAATAAAGTTTTATAAGTTTTTTTTTTATGTCCTCGCAGTAGTCGTGAAAAGCACTGTGTTAAGCCTCGGCCGAAAGTGCAATAGATGGACTCGTACTTTCGAGGGCCTCCGCTACGCGTCGGCCCTCGAACTAACTCGTCCATCTATTGCTTACTTTCTTACCTCTACAACAATGTACTATTTATCGAATAAACAGGCCGGGTGCAAATCGTCTCCTATTCTGATCTCCTACTATAATTAACACGCCTAAACTACATTAAGGCAGTAACGCCAATTAATACGCCAAAATAACACTATGCATTTAGGATTGACGCGCTCGGCTGGCCTTGTTGGTAGTAACCATGCCTACGAAGATAGCGGTCCTGGTTTCAAATCCCGGTAAGGGCAGATATTTGTGTGATGAGCGCGAATATTTCTTCCGGAGTGATGGATGTTACCTAACTATTTAAGTATTATTTCTCTATATAAGTATTCATATCGGTGCGTCTAGTGCCCATAGTACAAACCTAGAGCTTAGCTTGGGACTAGATCAAATGGTGTGACATCGTCCCATGATATTTTTTTTTAAATTTAATCTAAGGACAAAAATTAACAAAATAAATAAATACTTATTACTACCTATGAATGTTCTTTAGGAAAAACCATGAAAAAATGTAGGTATAGGTACTTATATTGTTGTAATTAACTTACATACATACATAAGTATAAACATACCTTCACGCCAATTGGTGTTAGTTTTAAAATAATTATTTATTGTATATTATTATGGAAAAAAATTACCTTCTACTGGAGTTTCTTGCGGCGCTTCTTCTCCGCAATGATGGTCTTGTCCGAAGCGCTAGTAGATTCACTCTATATTACCGACGTGTAGAGTCCACATGCGGCCAATTTACTGGATAAATATTTTGAATTTTGTCGTCTCCGAATGGGAAAGGCAGAGACTATGAAGCGCCAGGTGCACCGGTCCAAGCATACAACTTTCGCTTCCTCTACATTCATCAACCTCGTCATGCACGTACCTCGGTTTCGGGAGGTTTTGAGTTGGCCATTATTCACTACATCGCAACTTACTTTTAATGTATAAAGCTCAAACTAAATCAATTTAAGCTAATTGTAACGGCATTTTGTGTCAATATTTGTCAAACGAGATTCAAACTCCAAGTTAAGGAAACTCGATGTAATCTCCATTTATTACTTTGTTATTAATTTTACACAATTTATTACTTAAATTTAGTTAATATCTTAAGTTAATATCTAAATATTGTACTTGTAAATATTATCCTTTGTTTACAAAAATAAGTTTTATTTGTTTTGTGCCTGCCTACTAAGACTTGTGGCTTCACATTTTTTTATGTTTTTACGCACTCCCTATAAACGACTTGCCTTGTCTATCTAATTTGTATTAAATTGATTGGACAGACCAAATTTCTTGAAAACACTTTCTGAGAAAGTTTAATCGCACACTCCCTTGTTTTTTTCTGGGATCCTAGTGGAAATGGGTGTACGTCTCCTGAAGATCAAGTGAAAAAGGGCTTAAGTCTAGTATACTCATGTTTATACCCTTTTTTATCAAGAGTTCAGTTTCCTTTTCCAGTAGGCTTCCAATTTATTATTTAGAAACTCAAGCTGACTCGATATGGCGTCCATTCTTTATGGAATTCAAAGAGGTTGGCAATTCACAAGCGGAACAACAACTTCGTAATCGGAGTACACCATCGAAAATTATCAAATTATCGCCTAATGGACCCTAAAGTCACGAACAGCTAGGGCTTTTAGATTATAATCTTTTCTATTCATTCCCACCCATTATACTCAGTATTTTTTATGTAATCACTTTTATATAATGATGGCTTTTCAATCACTAATATCCAATGAGCTACCTACAGTTAAAACTTGGTATTTGCATCTAAAAGTTTTTTACGTACATACATACATACAGCTTTCGCTTCCTCGACATTCATCACCCTCTTCATGCACATCCGTGTCGGTTTCAGTTGCTTTTGATTTGGCCCAGTACATAGAATCTGATCACACACAATCATGCCATTATTTCTCCTCATCTGTAGGGTCGAGTGTCATTTAGTCACGGAAGAGTTTTATAATACCTTTACAAGCTTCTGCGCGATATTACGAAATTTACATAAAACCTTAATATCCTGTTCACTTATTACAAAATAACAAAAGACTATAATCAAACTGCGTTTAAATTAAGGGCAGTCGACAAAGGCCCTCATGCCACTTGTGAACAAATCTGTCAACGCCTGGGATCAAAAGATCCAAGGGTCCGTAATGATTTACGGAACACATGATTCCAATTGAGGATACGGGTAAAAGCAAAACAAGTCGAGTTATTTCTAAGGACAATAACGTGTTCTGTTGTTAGGAAATAAGATTCATTGTTGTTTAGATAATCAAGAGTAACATGACCGTTTTTCCAATAAGCCTTTTAGTTATTTCACGACAAATGTATCTTGCTCGGACCACAAGTGACGCTGTATTCTAAAAAACATTACTCACATTAAAATTTATTTGTGTTTTCTCCCTCGCTCGTCAGCTAAAGTATAATCATGTGAATGAGAGCACGGAAAATGTTTTTGATGTAGGAGTTTAAAGTAGATTTCCACACAGTTACAATTCAGAATAATTAAAAGGGTTTCCCGAGGGTGTTTAATGATACATGTTTTCTGTTTTCGTGTCGAAAGTTTTGGAAATGGTCCAGAATGAGACATTAGAATTTGACGCATGTGGTTTTGGGCAGGGTACTTAATATTCTAAGAGCCCACGACACTGAACCTAGTTCGATAAGACTACCGGATATATATATATATATATATATATATATTTAGTCTCGTCATTAATGGGCGAACACGAAATGGTGATGCTGCAATTCAAAAAACCTTGCTTATATTTTTTTTTGTCGTAAGTCCGATGTCTATTATGATAATAAGACTCCCAAGTTTTGTTTATTCTTCGGACCAGGGGAGGGGTAAGAATATACGACAATGCAGTGCTGCAAAACCCCTGATTGGCCTAATCAGTGGCAGCAGCATGATAAGCGATGCCTCGTACTTAACGTATATTTTATGATCGATCTCCGCAAAAAAACAATGCTCATCTGAAAGATAATCAATTTATGTGTAAGCAAAACCAATGCTGCATTTAGAAATTGAAATTAAAACTAAAAAAAAAAGTTGCGCCAGGCTTTTCACTAATGACGAGACTAAATATATATACACTCAGGAGCAAAAGTAACGGGTCAGAGTGCGTTTTTCATACTAAAGAGGCAATTTCGAAGCCTTGGTTCCTCGCCAGGGAATGCTTTTAGTGAAGTCTGATGATGAATACCCTGAGCATCGATACAGGACTTGCAGAGTGCCTAGGATACCCAACTGAATGAATCTGCGGTTAACGCCGGAATTGAGCATGTTCAGAAAAACATCTAAAATGGCAATAAAATGTTAGGAAATCCAAGTGCTGACCCAAACTCCCCCGCTGTGGTGTTAACTGATTGTGCGATCAGTTAGGTAGGTATCTTAAGAATTTTTGACCTCCTATATTGAACCTCGCAGTATCCACCATTAAACTTCACTCAAAACAACCCATGGCGAGGAACGAAGGCTTCGAAATAGTCTCGTTTGTATAAAAAACGCACTCTGACCCGGTATTTTTGCTCCTGAGTGTATATATCATCCGGTAGTCTTATCGATACTTAGGATAAAAATAATGTTATAGGAGGGGTACTATAACTTTGTTCTTATCCTAAGTAATAAATGCTTTGTTTCCAACTAGGTAAACCTTGTTTATCGCATTTTGTATGTAACTTAACTTCACAATCCTATTAAAATCGCGTCCGCCAATTTTTTTTGGGCTCTACTCACATTTTTAATGCGATATTTGTAAATGAAGTCAGTAAGTAGATTTCCTTGAAGTTTGTTAATGCTCCAGGGAGTTCAGCAACGGAACAATTTGAGGTTAACGAGCACCGCATCAGTTTATTTACGGGTTTAGTTTAGTTTTAGTTAAATTTACTCACCTCCTGTTAATGTGGTTGGAACTTTTAGTGATCTATGAAGACAGAGAGAGTTGCTTCGTTCAAGATCTATAAGAACAACATGAAACCACCATACCATACTATACTGCCTTTGACATGCTATCGCATTATTTTTCACTCGGCCGCCATTACTGTCAAGTAAGATCTACCGTTACGTTGACAATACGATGACATGTCAAAAGCAATTTTTCACTTCTCATGCTCGTAAAGTCCTTCTTTATGCTGGGTATAGGCTGCATAAAATCGCATTTTATGCACTAGTGCATAAAGTAATTTCTTCTTTTAAGACTAAGGCAATCAGGCCTTACAGCCTTCACACAATATTTAATTGATATATTTTTATGAGATTTTGGTTACATCTAAATTTAATTACGACATTTGTATAACTATCTAAATACAAATTTACGAATAATACCTACGGTGTGCATTTACGGAAAAAAAATACAACGCAAATATTTATAATAACTTGGCATTAAGCATCAGACCATAGTCAAACCTGTCAAACGTCAAATAGTCGAAAATTCAAAAAAAAAGGTAAGAAGGTAATCAGGCCTTACAGCCACATACTCAATACACCATATTTTAATTCATTTGTTTTTATGAGATTTAGGTTATTTCTTAATTTAATTACGACATATTATATAACTATTAAAATACAAATTTACGAATAATACGGGCGTGCATTTAAGTAAAGAAATATTATCCTGTAATTATGTGCTTCTTGTTTTATTTCCTTGCAATCGAAGTGAAAAGCAGAGTGTAAAATTCGAGCATAAAACCCATTTTACCCTCGACGTGACTATCCACACTCGCCGTTCCGGCTCGTGTGGCTACTGGCTATATACACATCTTGGGTAAAATGGCTCGTTTTATGCACTTGTTGTACAATCTACTATTGTTTTACCGCGTTGAAAACAGGCCTTCTGTTTATGGCCTTATAGTCTATAGTTAAACAATTTACTTTTCACTTCGATAACAAGAAAAAAAAAGAAATGTTAATAGAATAATATGACAAAAAACATAAAAAATACAACTTATATTGTCCATTTTACTATATAATCGTCGCGTAAATACCTAAACGAGACTAACTACACCGCATGACAAGTAAAAAATAGTCCACCTACGTACGCTCCTGACAAATCTCAATAAATTCAGCATGGTTTTTTTTCAGTAAATACTGATTATTTTAAGTATATTTATTTTTAATTCGCTATAAATCACATATTTTGTTTTGAATCAATCAAACATCGATGGAAACGGCTAAAGTTTGATATACGATGTTTAGTTTAGTGAAAGCAAAAGGCGCTGAGAGCACGAAGTACAAGATTGATGGCTCCGACTTCGAGAACGGTGTAATGGGAATTTGTACCAAATTTGTTTCCATTCGTAGAAAAGTGTAAACAGACAGTTTTATTTTACTATCGCTTAAGTAAACTGTTTACTTACAGCAAAAGATTCAAAAGAACCCTTGCTAAGAAATAAGTGTTGATTCTTTTAATCTTAAACTCACTTTAACGTTTGAGTTTATATTAAACTAGTGACTCACCCTCGCTGCGTTTTGGTTATTACGTAATTCAGAATTGATTATACATTAAACTATTCATAAAAGTACATTTAAATCCGTTGCAAACTTTGAAACATCTAAGGGTATGTACATACATAGGGAAAGACGGCGGGTAGTGACTTTATTTTAAACTATGTAAAGATATTTTAAGTTATTGCCATATTTAGATACAATAAATATAATAAACTATGATTATAAATTTAATTTAGTCCTCACTTTTTTTAAAACTGCTTTTTTACGGTATATTCTTTGCTTTAAAACTAAAAAAATATTAGCTTCGTATTGAGATTCACGAATAATTCAATTTGCTTTTCCTCGGCACATCGTCGCCTGACCAAAAAGATCTTCCGACTCCCTGAGTTCACACGGCATCCGAAAATTCACTACTCACTCTATTTACACTTCCATGGCCCGATCTTCTATATTCAATGAATAAATATTTATTCATTGTTATTCATTCGACCTAAGGCTTTGCTCCTAAATATTTTGCTCTTGTTTCTCATAAAAGATATCAAAGAACATAATTTCTTTTGAGATAACATAATTTCTTTTGGGCTTAAGATATTTGAGAAATGTTTTATCGGTTTGGTAAATAAGTAGTTGCTTATTAGAAAGATACCAGAAAATTTAAACATTTGAAGGACCTACGACTGGCTAGAAACGACCTTCACATAGATACAGAAGTCACCATCACTATGGGGAGATTTGTGAATAATATTCTGTGTCCTACCTACGATTGAAGCATCAATTTACTATCGATCGCAGCACACAGGCCACCTGATAATTAAGTGCACTCTAAGTGCTATAGACTTATTTGCCGTATGTAAGTAAATTAGGTAGTATAGGAAACCATTAATTCTATAATCACAAAATTTCAAATTAATTACCTGACTGCCAAGATGAAAATACCTCTTTGTTAGTAATTTCACTGGCCTTTCCCCCACACCACAGTGTCTAAACTGCGTAAAAACTCTATTTGAGAAAAACAGTAACTTAAGTTAAAAGTTTGGTTTCCTAACGGTTATAATATAATATAGTCATTTTTTTTATTTTATTGTTTATGTGGATTGTGAAGCGCCGCTAAAATCACGTAGCTGTCAAAAAATCCATACAAATTTAGCTCCGGGCGATAACGTTTCTCACCCCAAAATCAAATCCGATGCCCACGATTTTTGAATAATTATGTTGTCGTTTTTATAACATCCCTAGCAGCCAATGGGAAGAGCTGGCAAATGATCGTAGTAGGTGGCGTTGCCTTGTTCAAGAAGGTCAAACAAGACACGACTCCACCTGGTTAGGTCTCCTTAGAGAAAAACACGCGAGGCGTCACGAGCGGGCCGCCAACCTCCGACCAACAGGGGGTGCGTACACTTGCCGTGCGTGCGGCCGGGGGATCCTATCCCGAATCGGCCTGCTGAGTCACGAGCGAAAGTGTGTTACTCGTATTTCATAATGCTACCTAAATCATCTGAAATAGATGAAAAGGCCTATTTATTTATTATTATTATTGTCGTTTTTATAAATAAAATAGGTCTGTACATTTCTGTTTCTTGTTCTTTTTAATTTTTTGGAAAGAAAAACCTGCAGACATAGTTTTTCATGACGTCTATAACGTAATCGTAAAAATCGGACCAGGTTTAAGTGGAGAGAAACGTTATTGCATTTTGGATGGAAATTTTCTTCTAAAGAGAAATTTCAATAGAACTTAGGTTAGGTTAGGTTCACTACAATCCAAAGTTAGTTTCACTTATGAAAATTGGGGCAAATGAAACTGTTGGGAACCAAAATAGTTTCTGCTATTACAAATCAGCTATTGCTCTAGTTTCCGCTTTGGTTAACCACTTGACTAGCTGACATTTACCTCACAAAGCATGCAATGTTACTTGCTACTAACTGGGGGATTGAACTCCAAACTGTGTTCCTTTGTATTGAAGCAGGGCTGCTGCGGTCAGGTTTGATTTCGCTTTGTCTATTATTCCAGTTTATTGTGAAGTGGGTTGTTGTGACGTGGTCTTACGTAGTTAGAAAGATGAAATTATTCTGGCGGGTTGAAATATTTACTTATAAGTGGAAGTATGAGGCCATTTGCAACGTCAAAAGATAGCCGAGTGTAATTTGTTTTAGTTTTTATTTTTGTGTATTTAGGTGTTCAAAGTTCTTCTCTGTTAGTGATTTGTACTTTTAATGTCTTTGTGTTGCACAGCGATAGAAGACTTGGACTTATTTCGTGTATCGTGGCATTTTACCTCTCGTTTTACGTGGACTCGCAGTGGTACAGAGGTTAAAACTATCTTGGCATCTGTACTAAATATCACCGTACAACGTTGCCCCCAATCTTCCTAGAGAAAATTGGATTGTGTTTTATTGCTATATTGATTTGTACTTATCTTATCTTATCTTTATGATGGGGTCCTTACGGATACACTTCGACCCTATGGGATCTTTTGTGTAATTACCCCTCTTTTAGCACTTAATCCAATGCAGCCTCCACCCCTTCCAAAAAGCGGTATTGATTTATACTTAATATATATACTTGACACTGGCTAAATTTGGAAACGCCATATTCCCGCTGTAGTAGCTGTTCAATTCGCCGCGGGGCAAAGAAAAAAAGAAGAAAACAAAAAAGGTGGAAGTATTCAAGTACGAACCGTGTTTTTGAAATAAATGAACGTTTACAACGTTTTGTCGTTGTGTTTGGTAGTGAGGCGATTACTGGTTTCCTTTTTCGTAGTACGAACAATAAACACAAGATAGGTATATTTTTTGGCTAAGCCCAAAAGGGGGTTTATATGTTTGACTTGTATATTTTATATGTCCGACTTCTAAACGGCTAAACCGATTGTAATAAATTATACGTAATTAGATTCGTCTTGACCACTAGAGTGTTATAGGCTTTATACAAATTAATTAAAATTTGAAATTAGCGAATAGAAAAATAAATACATGATGAGTAACATCACTTGGACGACATTCTCCAAATAGCAGTTGGGTATTTTCCAAGCTTGCTTTTCGGTAGAATTGTTATTTTATAATATATTTTATATCTTCATATTATTATGGTGATAAATAATTCATATTATGGCAAAGGTATGGTCAGTAGGTTCTGAGACCCATAAGAATAACTTAATTTGTATCCTTAAGAAGACCTGCAGTGCCCCGCCGATAAGAAGTCAATCCTGACACGTGTCATTCTAGTACAAATCATAACCTCAAACCCAAGAATAGGTTATAAATTGTACTGCGATGACAGCTGTCAGGATTGACGTCTTAACGGCCGGCCACTATAGGTGTTTGTATCTCAGTAAGGATTTTAAAATATTTATAGATCACTCTGCAATAATTTTGCAAATACACGATACGGAAAAGAAACTATATACGCTATCGCCGCAAATTAGACCGCGCATTCCTATGCATCATGCTAAATAAGAACTTGGAAGTTCATGCAGACATTTGACGTTAAACAACCAACTGTATGTATCAGAGAAAAATGTCGTTAACTATATTGAATAGATAAGATATCCCGACATTGGCGACTCGTTCTTTTAGAGCTAAAACCATATAAATGACCCAACTGATCTCCATAAAACCTTATTAAGAAACATCCCAATCAAACTAGATTCTGTTCAAAAAAATGCATACAGACATACATACTATCACGCTTCTTTCCCGTTGGGGTAGGCAGCGATCACTTTCTTGCACTTGCTACGATTCAGACAAAGTTTCCTCCCTTCCTCCACACCTAAAGGTGTTATTTGTTAGAAACAAACGCGTCAGAATCGGACTATCCAATTAATAGTTACGATGCCACAAACCAAAACACAGATACGCAAAAGACTCAGATACACAAATTAAACTTAACACCACCAGGTTAAAAACATCATTGTTGTAATTCCTGAAAATTCATCAGTGAACGAAAATAAACAATGAATACTAGAATTAAGTCGAAATGCACCCTCTATTTGTAGATACATGGTGATTCAAATAAGTATGTTTCTCCCCTTGGTCTGTGGTCAAGCAATTCGTGTCTAAAGAGGCTGAATTCCGGTCCATCTCCGGCTTTCCATTACAAGCGGTCTATTTGCCGGTGTCAATGAACTTTTAGGAAATCATCTTTTGTTTTGTACGAAAGGAAATAGAATTAAATTCATAATGTATATTTAGGAATAATACAATAAATAAATAAAGGGGGGTAATCTAATACAAATTAACCTAGTCCCAAGTTAAAATGCATGTGTCGTTTTTATTCTTAATCTTTACACAATATTATTATGAATAGAATTATTTATTCTTCGTGCGTCACATGAAATTTAATTTTTTGTTATTTTTAACTTTTGTTGCAGAAAAAAAACTTGATCTTAAAATTTGCTTGGCAGTGAGCTTCAACCACTGGTTATGCATACTTAAAAATGTAGCCGGTACAACATTTAACACGGTAGGGCTCAGAGCTTGAAAATCCTGTTATTTAAGTATAGTGTGGAATTTTCACGAAAACCTATGTTAAACAATGGCTAAACATAACAAGCTAACGCCATCTTACGGGACTATGTTTTAACCCTATGAACATCTTGCGTGTGTCAGCCTAGCCGACCTTAAGAGATTTGCGCAGTTCCCAATAGAT
Organism: Acleris sparsana; assembly: GCA_923062465.1. Lineage (NCBI taxonomy): Eukaryota > Metazoa > Arthropoda > Insecta > Lepidoptera > Tortricidae > Acleris > Acleris sparsana. The sequence goes on from OV281288.1 coordinate 5,585,792, forward strand.
GGCACAAAAATACTATTTCCGGTCATTTTCTATGTTCTTACGTCTTCTTATTTTTTACCACACCAGATGGCGTAAAATACGCGTTAAATCTTAGTATTAGAAGATATAAGGGTCAATTCGGATCAGTGTGCCTATACCTAAACCTTCATTTTATAAACGCCAAACTTGATCATCAGTCTAACAAGTACAAAGTTCGACGTTTATTCATTTAGGTTACAAATATTTTAACCTTTCGTATTCCAAATGACTCATAATTTTAAACCCGTTGAATTATAAATTTTTTCAGACAAATTAGAACCCTAGGTATCTTTAAGCTAGTAAAATTCAATTTCTAATAACCCGATTAAGCTCCTTAGGGACGGATACGGCACTAGGCATAGGACCAGAGGGTCGTTACGGATCCGGCACTAGGCATACGAAAGGTTAAAACTACCTTTCGCGCAATCTCGCTTACTTACCGTTATTCCCTAGAGAACTTTTAATTTTTCCGTTATGAAATCCGGCATGTGTTATTCCAGGGTATAAGCTATCTTCATTTCAAATTTCATCTAAACACACAAACTTTAGAATTTATAATATTAGTTGGATATTTACAGGATTGGAGAACACTGATCCGAATCAACCTCTTAGTGAACTGGATAAAAATAATATTGATGCACAAGTTCGAAATATTTATTTGAAAAAAGATAAATGATAATAGTAACGAGTATAATTACATTAAAATACTAATTTTATTATTTTTAATCCTTATTATTTACAATAATATTTGTGATACAGTACAAAAATAATTGTGCATCAGCTTCGATAAATCTATATTTTAAGTAACTACGAAATACAAAACTATAAAAAAACATTACAAAATACAACAACAATCATAGTAAACCGGGCAAGAGCATGTCGGACCATGCTCAGTGTAGGGTTCCGAAGCCGTTACTACGAACAAATTAGACATCGCGACAAACTTAACTATGCCGTTGGAAAACTTATCCCCATACATCGACATAGGTCGCGGTCAGTTTACCAACACCGCAAATAAGTTTTCGGTAGGTATAAACATTTAAACCGTTTGTCACTCAACCAATGAAGTCTACTTACTCGTTATAGTTTTCCTATAATATTAATTATATATGCTTTCATAGTATTTGTAGTTCTGGCTTTGGTGGGGGGGTGACTCTAACTTAAATCTAAATGTTTTTACAAACCCGCAATATTTTTAAAATACCTATCCAACGACACCCCGCACTATGGAGTGGACGACATAAAAAAACCCACGTTACGAGTAGGGGTGGTACACTAAAAAAAATATTGTAAGATTTTATTTTACCACTTTGTTGGCGTGACTTATATGTATGTTAATGCCAAATTACAGCTTTCTAGTGCTAAGGGTCTCCGAGCTCGGCTGCGAACGGGCTGACGGACATGGCGAAATTATAAGGCCTCCTAGTTTGACTACGGAACGCTAAAAAGGTTACTCATATAGTTAACAAAAAAGAATATAACATAATATTTTTTTTACTATAAAGAAGCAATCTGGTACACAACGACAAATACAATTTCCATACACTCCTATTTATTTTATCAAATAATTTATATAAATGCTATTTTGACTAGGGGGAACCTTAAGGCTCCGGAGTTAAAATTTACTTTTTAGTCCACTTAATGGGGTGTTTCGATAAAATTGCACACCTTTGCCTTTATTCAGATTTGGTAAAAAAAAAGGCACGTTGGTTGCGATCATCATTCGGAAAAAGGGAAACTAGTAGTACTCCCGATATGTCCCAAAAATGTCCATGGAATTGTCCCACTTTGTTATCAACATCCAATATGTATCTTGGTAACAAAACGGACAATTCCATACATACTTTTGGGGCCATATCGGGTGTACTGTTTTTTCTTGTTCAGAATGATGAACCCACCAACGTGCATTTTTTTTTCCAAATCTGAAGAAAGTCAAAGGTGTGCTATTTTTTTAAAACTCTCCTTATACCGTTTCTCGAACTGACAATGCTAGAGTGATGGACTAACGCTGAACACTTTTAGCTGAACGCACCAATAATGGGCGCTTAACTCTTAATTCAAAGAGTCTGGTTATAAATTGATTGTCTCACGATAAATGAACAACCCTTTCCTTCTGCACCATAAGAATCAAAGTGTCCATTATTTCCTAGTTCATTGCTGGTTCCATCGCCCTATTTTTTTTGTTTTTATTTATCATATAAATACACTTTTAAATGATTATACAGGATGGTCAAATTGAGCCCTACAAAAATAATTATATTTGTAATTATTCAAAAAATACGTGTCAGCCATAATATTAAATACATTTATTAACTATTTGCTTAATTAACAATAATCTTTGGTACGTTTGATCATGACTATCCTATTTTAATAACAACGAAGCGGTTTAACATTTATAACTATTTAATTTTACTATTAATAAATAATCAAAAATAAATAAAATAAATATACAACAAAGTATGATTATGATTTATTTTCTTGACGTCTGAAATATCAGCGGTCAAAAAAAGGTTTATTTATTCCTAAAATAGTTCTAAAACTAACATCCCCTTAATAATACCTGTTACACAAAATAAAAAATTGTCATACATTTCGTTTCAAAATATCGCGTCCGAATTTTTGCAATGAAAATTATTTCAGTTCAAACGAGTTTGTTAAGCTAAAGTTAAGCTTCCTTCTTTTTTAACGTGAAAAAGCATTAAAATACGTCCTACCATTATTAGAGCCCTACCTTATTGCTTAAATCTATAAAGTTAAGTTTATTTCAATGATATTATACAGGCGGTTTTAAAAACACGATTACGGACAGTTTAACACAAATCAAAATTACATTACTGTATATTTGTTTTTTATAACATTTGTTATCCCCTTTGTAACCTCGTAAGTATATTCTTAATTAATTTTACCCGACAAGCCTACAAAAGCTAGACAAATTAAAAAAAGCAATGCGTATATAAGTAATTATTACCCTATCAGTGATATTATACATTTATACATAGCATTTAAACATAGCAGTCTTGGAAAATATTCTGCATTTTATAAAATCCATACTAATAATACATACATGTGAAATTAACGTTGTTGTTTGTTCCGCGCTCACGGCCCACTGTGAACCGATTTTAATGAAATTTGGAACGGGGATAGCTTGAACCTAGAGAAAGGAAATATTAAGGATACTTCTGCGAGTAGCGATTATCGACTTCTACGCAGACGGAGTCGCGGGGAACATCTAGTATTTAATAAAAGTTATTAATTTGTTATTGTAAGGCATTGCATACATTTTCTTTGGCCTCTTGGATTTGATTGTTACAAATTAAAGACTGCAACAATATCAACGTCTATTTGTTTTTGGTCACTAAACCATTAACAACGAAATTAGCTTTACGTACATGAAAAAAAAACCTGTTTAAAAGTATTTTCTCATTACTGTTCTGCGTTCTGCGACTTTTATAAACGCGCTACAAAAAAATAGTATATTTTTATAGCTATTCAAAAAATGATTTTAATAACTGTTCGTGACATGGATCAGCTTTTATTGAAGCTGTTGAAGTCATTAATATTTCCTAGCAGTATTTGACCTTGTCACAGTACTAATAAGTAGGTTTTTTTTTATGACATAGAGAAGGCAAACGAGCACACAGGCCACCTGATGGTAAGTGTAAACTGTGACCCATAGACATTCGCATTCACAAGACTGCAAGCCTAATACTGCAAATGCGTTGCCAACTCTGAGGACTAAGATGGAATGCCTCTATGCTAGTCATTACACCGGCTGGCTTATCCCCTAACCGGAACACAACAATGCGACCCCTGCTATTTGGCGGTAGGTTAATTTCAACTGTAAGTAGTCGCAGGTTTAAGGTTCAGAGTCGTTTGTTAGTTGACTTTAAGCCTATAGCGATGAAGCCTAGAAGCGATATCAAGGCGATTTGGCGCCACTGTGCACTGCACCCAGCGTAAACTTCTCTTGTCTCCAAAAACATTGTCTTACAAGTACACGATAAATCGTCTCTCGGTATATACCAAATTTACAAGCAAAAGTTGATTAAACTAAGTTTAATAGGTCAACTAAAGTATGTTATAGCATGACGTCGTGCGCGGGCGCGTGCACGCTCCGCTGTCAGTCGCGCACGGACGTCAGCACCAGCAGCTGTGCGCGCCGCTCGCCGTGCGCGCGGGACACGCTGTTGCTACGCGTACTGCGGTTGAGGGTCTGGAATAACGTAATTAAATAATATAAAACAAGTTGGTCGAGTCATCGAGAATCATAACTAGGGTTAGAATTTCGGTGGCATATCGTGGTTCTAGAATCCATGATACATAAATTTTTACCTTCAGTACCTATGGTCATATTTTAAAATGAACTGAGTACATTTTAGGTCGGTTATTGCATACCTACTAATATTTGCTTGTTTGTAACGCTTTAACAGCAGAGATATAAATTGGTTTAGCGACTTAATGAATTGAATTTTGAGACAGTAAAATACTGCAGGTCAAAATCAAAGTGGTATGTAATATAATAATAAAATCAAAGTTGTATCTTTTATATTATAAATTGTATGGAATTTACGTAAGCGTTTGACGCGACCGTCTGGCACTTTTTGTATTATAAAGGGTTTGCTCTTGACTAACTCTTTAACGATAACGTTTAACGCAACGTTCTCGCAAAGCAACTTGTCTAAGGACGTAGTAGATATACAGCGAATTCATGTACGTAATCTTACCAGCGCAACGGACTGTGTGCGGCGCGCATGCGTGGAGTTGCTGAGCAGGTCGGAGTTGGCGGTGGAGTCGGAGCGCGAGCGCAGCGTGCCACGCGCGCGCCGCCGCCGCCGCCGGCTGCACCACAGCCACCGGTACGGCGGCACTCGTCTGTAAACACCGCAATAGTAGTACATGTGTGGCTGTACGATCAACTACTTTAATTGTTGAGCAACTATGAGTGGTGGTGGCAGGGTCCGTCCGGATCGCTACCACCATCTTATCCATTAACCGACCGCAGCAGTGTTTGCGTTGCTGTGTTCCGGTGTGGGGTTAAGACAACCGGTGAAATTACTAGCATAGAGGCATTCCATCTCAGTCCTCAGGGTTGGCAATGCATTTGAGGTCTTAGAATTGCAGTTTTGAGATTGTAGTCTTTAGATTCCAAATGGCTCAGATCCCATTTAACATCAGGTGGACTGAGTGCTTCCGAGCCTTTTCAATGCCATAAAAAAAAACCTTTAGAACCCTGTCGCAGAAAGACAATGGTTAATTCTGACGTAATTTATTTCTTTCAACTTGACGCTGTCATTTTGACAGGGTTTATACCTGTTCAAAAATTAGAATTGTTGACTATGCAAAACACAGTCGAAGTTGAGTACAATATGTCCTCAACGGTACCCTTAATCTAAAAGACAATAATACTACATAAATGAGTTTTTAGAACTATCCAACCATACGTCACACGAGAGAGAAAAAATACAATGTTTTTTTCAACTTAAAAAGAGAAAGATATAAAAGCATTGTGTGGTATTAACATTAATGTTTACAAAAAATATTATTCTATTGTAGCTATACTCGTATAACATAAACCGCGTCCCCACTGAGAAAATTCGCGTATAATAAGCGTTCGGCGCGAACATCGAAAAGTGTTTAATCTTTGTAGCGCTCAGCGTCCACACCACTCACTATTCACGCAAACGCTCTTAGTGAGGACGCTCCTTTATCGTACATATTTACAAATAAACCATTAAGTAAGGCGAGACTTCATGGATCAAAAACGCATCTAACATGACCTTTTTGTACATGCTTACACTTTTATTACTTTGTGGTTTGTTTATGGTGATGCTGAAGTCATTAAGGGCCACTGAATGAATAAAGAGCCACGACACGGCAAGATGGTGATGACACCTTTTTGTATGCATGCCTTTTTACTTTGCCTTCTATTTACTTTTTTATTCTGAAACACGATTAGAAAGTCAATGGCTAACTTTTCACGTTTAATTTTGAGTTAAGTTTTTACTTGATTAAGCTTTAAACGTCCCAACGAGTTTAAGTGAAATTCTTCGAACTCTACAAAAAGTAATCAATGCAAACAGGAAGTAAAGGCGCTCGAACCCGGAAGTAATTTGTAATTTTTGCTTTTTTTATTAACAAATTTCCTATTTTAATGTCTTTTGCCGACAATACTTTTAATATGCAAATTAATATTATATAGGTACGCTATTTTTACAAAAGTATTTTTTTAAGCAATTTAGAGGTTAAAATGCCTTTAGGGCTTTGATTATTTAATTATCTACTTAATAACAATTATCTAAAAACTACGACTCTTTCGAGGGATTATTTGATAGCTGATTTAAACTGTCTGTATTTTTAACACAGTCTCTATCTCTCTATCTCTCAGCAACTAAAGACTCTGAAACTTCGAATCTTCGGAAAATAATAACGTCCTATCAAAGAAAAACGAAGTTACAAAAACATGAAAAGGATAAAAAGATTTTCATAGAATGATAACAATATTTGGAATTACGGATTATGTTACATGTAAAAGTTTTAACTATTTCAGGTATGTTTAAATCTCATCTTATCTTACTAATATTATAAATGTGAAAGTTTTGATGTTTGTTACTCAATCACACCAGAGCAGCTAAACCGATCTAAATGAAATTAGGCACAGAGATAGATTATAGTCTGGAATAGCACACATACTACCTTTAATCACGGAAAGTTAGTCAATTCCCGAGAAAATAGCGATATACGACTTCTACTCTACAACACTTACCTAAGACTCATATAAATGTGAGGTGAGAACATGCAGCAGATCAAAGGATTTGCTGCCGAATTGAGAGGAGCCAGGCTTTGGATGAGAGTAGCGACTGCCAAGCTGGTCTGCGTGAGTGGGATGTAGTTGTAGACTTGGAGGAGGTCAAACACGATGTATGGCGACCAGCAGAGGACAAACACTGGAAAAAGAAACAAAATATTTTATTTACTTACAAATATATGAATCACGCCTCTTTCCCGTAGGTGTAGAAGAGACCACTTCCTTCTATTTGCTACAAATACATCCAGACAAAATTCCCTCGCTTCTTCCATAGTCACAAGTCTCTATATACACCAGGGTCGGTTGAGGGTAATTAACTAAGAAATACTAGATTTTTCAGAGGAGCTCGACCAAAAACACCATGACACTAGATTTTTCTACAATATAGTTTGTTTTGTTCTGAAATATTACGCGTTTAAATATTACCAAGAATCGTGAAATTCTATTCACAAAGCATACAAAAGAAATTTCCAATATAGCGAGAAATTACCCCTTGATATATATCAAAGATTATACTCAAACATTATGTGAATATTTTCCCATAAAACCTTTAAGATTTTCAATATTCCTTGTTATTCGATTTCGTCTTTACGCTCCGCAGACCAACTTTAGCAAAATTATGTTTACGTTTCCGTATAATTTCAATATAGAATTACGATTAAGTTCACAACGAATCAAAATCAAGGGCGAAATAATTCGTTGAGCCTCTTAAGGTCTGAACTTGAAACTTCAGCCGTAACACTCTGCACTTAGCAACTCTGTTATGGCACAACAAATAAACAACTTAATTTTAGCAGCTGGATATCGTTAATTGAACTGTAAATATTTCATGCATCTGGGTTTTCACACATAAAATAGGTAACCAGAGGAAACTATAAAACGGATTGCCGCACATTAAAAAGCAGACGGTGGTTGTAAAATTTAGAATAAATTACACTTAAATTTGTGGTCGCCTGTGTTAAAATTAAATGACCTTGACAGACAGAAGGTTAAACCAAACCTATCTGTGATGTGATGTCATGCAACTGGGTAAAATTGAAAAAGTGAAAACTGAGATTGTTTACTTCCAGGATTTAAACGGCGGAAAATTTGGTTACCTCAAGCGTTCTTTATTTATCCATGTTTCAAGTTAAAATATGTCACATTTTGTTTATGGATACTTTCATATTTTTCCGAAGTAACAAAGTCTTCCTGCTTTTATTCTACGAGTAGTTGGCAATTAGTAAAAATCTGGCAAATTTATATCGAACTCACCAACCACTTAACAGACGATAAGAGATTTTATAGCTTTATAGCTAGGAAAATGTATGAAGTAACGGTCGATTAAGATTGATTATTTAACATCATTTGGTAAATTTAGTACTTATAATGTCGAGTTTCACCAACCACTTACCAGACAATCAGATAGTTAACAGCTGTCAAAATATATGAACTAACAGTCGATTAACAATGATTATCATTTAAAGACTGTAGCAAAACACTTACCGAATACTATGACAAATGTCATTTTGACACTTTTAATTTTGGCCCTCGGGATGAGACCCCGTGAGCTGGCGCGCCTTGAATCCGGATCGCCTTCGATATGCCCTGACAAACAAACAACACTTAAATAGGTAGCCAAAAGTCGAATAATCTCCTTAACGGTCCAACGGGTTTTCTTACATTCTAACTCTCATCCTGATTAAATTAACAATCTATTTGTAAAAGAATGCGTCGGAATCATTTGATCCGTTTGAGACCTGCAAATATACCCACCGTTACATACATTAAACGTACGAGTATACAACATTCCTAATTTAAAATATCCAAGCGTTTCTCTCAAACATTTTAAACTCCCAAATTGTTCCATTTTTTTGTCATCGCTAAACCCATTCCGTTCGTTTCTTTAAAATACTTTACCGAAACAACTTCATTATCTGACGCACTTATCCTATTTCCTTTGAGTGCTTGGGCTAATTTGATTTTCTCTTTCCAGATCGTTAGTAATGCTGTCTGCTTATAAATAGTACTGAAGATAGCTTCAGTACAATGAGTTTAAGATAGTTTAATGGCCGTATTGTTGATTTAAGAGTAACAATCTTGAAATAAACGGGTTAAATGTATTTCGAGCGCTGAAATTTAGTTTACAGTAATAAAATTCTATTTAAAATATGAGAGTAAAAAGTCCTTATTATAAAAATAATAATGCCAAGTGAGAGTGTGTTAGTTTCGTCTTCAACAAAGCGATTTGTACCAAGATAGTAAAGAGACGGACTAAAATTAGTCTATTCACCTTTAAAGAATTCTAAGAAGTATATAAGAAAAGTCACGACCAAAAGACAGATTTAGTATAAAACGAATCACGCAATCTCTTAATTAATACTAATTTTATTGTAAAAATAAAGATACCTACCATTATTCATAGTTTTAGTCCTTCGAGAATTTATGGGCGGGCTCATGACGACGGCTTTGCTCTTGGTCCAGATAGTCATCACGATAACGGCATAGCAGGCCGCTATGGCGAGGGCAGGGAACACGAAGATCACTATGGAGACCAAAGTCATCCAGATCTGCCATCTGCGTTGAGAACCCAGGTCTATCCAGCATTGTTGTTCACCTGCAAGTTGAATTTGTCAGTGGTTCTGCCGTCGAAAACCAAAAGACAGTACGAAAGAAAGTTTATACTCTCACACTGCCTTCTTTTGAAGGGCAGAGTAGGTACAGATAAAGGATCACTAGTTTCTTCTTTTGCAAATAGTTTTGATCAATGAAGGTGTGATCCGTCACTTAAATTGACGTTGGGCTGTTGCGTTTGAGTAAATATTTTCAAATTTTGATAAAGGAAAAGGATTGTCTTTATATTGCAACTACCTGGTCTTTAATCTCGGTTTCACCTTAGGGTTGGCTGGTATGCACAAAATGCGTGTAGCATTAAGTGCGACTTTTTTACACATTTTAATTTTATGCAGGAATAAATAAATAATTCCGAATTGTTCGGAATCCCGCATTTCCATTATTAATAATTATTATAATATTATTTTTGAATATCACTCATATAACTCCAGCATTACACATGCTTCGGAAGAATTATTTAAAAAAAAACGGAGCCAGGACAGAATTTTTCCGATTATTCATTTGTTTACTTTTGAGTTTTTCCGAAGGATGTGTCATGCTGGAGTTATTCAAAGCATGCATACATTTTAAAAGTTCTCGAAAATTGTTTTTGTAAGCTTTCTGCATCTGGTCTAGGGCCCCTGGGGATATTTCTTTATAATTGTGTAGTGGTTTATTATCTTACCTTGGACTTCTTTAATTTCATACAGGATCAGAAGTGGGATTGAAAACACGATGCTTATTAGCCAAGCTGACACGACGAGGCCTCTGGCGCGATTCCCTAAAAGACAAAATAAACAAATAGCAACTCTAAGTACTCGCATTAACAATAAACGTATAAAGATCAGACCACAGTCTCACACAAATTGACCTAGTTCGAAACTAGGCTCTAGGCTTGTACTATGGGCAACGATAAACATGAAGATACTCGAAACTTTCAGGGACAATAAAACTATTCTTAGAGTTCAGATTGCGTTAGCACATTGAGTGTCAAGCGATGGTAAAGAAAAAACTTTTTATTTTAGGTCAATAAAGAGATCGCATAATGATTATCTTGAAAAAAAACAGAAAGTGAAAATAAACTGTGTACAAAAACTTACAATCGTCAACAAAATAACCGATATCATCGGTAACTTATAAATGGTACCATTGCATAAACCTGTTATTTCCGGTTATACCCATCATTTAAACGATCCAAGACATCTGTAGATAGTAGGTAGAAATCATCTCAAGTGGCAGAAGCGGGTCCGTCGATCCGTACTACTTAATTGAATTATCTATCGGGATGATTTCAAGATGTTCGAAACTTAACTAAATGCTCAATAATGTCTCTACTGAGAACAAAAGCCAGTCATTTAACCAAGTTGCTTGGAATAATTCCAAAAACTGAAACGGTTTCCAAATTAAAATCCAAACAGAACGCACAAAGCATTCATTTCGTAATTTGGCTGTAAAAGTATCGTTACAAAGTTGACCTTTATGGCATTCGTGAAATAAAATGAGGAATGGAAAGGGAGAACTTTAACGAGAGTCGACACAGAGGGTCACGGATAGAATAAGTATACACATTGATGGGATGGTGCTGTGAAAATAATTGTATTTATTAATGGGTCGGACTTTTTACAAAAGCAATCTATCATAGTAGCGAATTTTCACATCGCATTCTTTCATGATAGCAAATTTAATTATTCGTCTTTCTTCACATAGCGATTTTCATATTTTACCAATAAATTATTTTATTAGTTGCATTTTTTCCCAATCCAATTTGACAGAGTCGACTCTGCCAAGCGGAGCTCCTATTTCTGGGTTATTTTGGCCCTCCGGGTCTGATATAAAACAAACCAACCTAACCTACCTACCTACGTATTATGATGTAACTACTAAGGATAAAATGCGAGTAATAAAATAAAATGCGAGTAATAAAATAATCTACTAGTAAATTATCAAAATCAAATCAAATAAAATCAAGATCATTTATTTCGACCATCTTTGGACCGTAATATATAAAGTGTTAGGAAATTAAATTAAAAATTAAACCTAATAAAATAAATAAAATAAAATAAAATAAAATCAGTTTATTGCAGACAGCGTCCATATTTGGTTAGTAAGTAGGTACATTAGGCTTAGAAAACTATATTAGTTGGTAATTATTTATATCAAAATGCAAAAAATATAATTAATTTAAAAATCTGCCACCCTGTGGGACCCCGGGCACATGCATATGTGTTTGCACCCAGTGTCGTTGGATAGGACAGTCTGGCTTCTCGCTGATGGTCCTCAGGATGGTGTTGGGGCTCCCCCGCACCCTGCACATCAGCGAGGCGACACGGCGCCGCAGCACCGCGCCGAACGCCTGCGTGCGCGCATGCGCAAACATCGCTGATGCGCTACAATACCGAGGGAGCCCCAACAACAACCTGAGGGCATTGTTATATTGTACTCGGAGGGCGTTGAAGGCCCGCTGCGTATAGGTGACCCACAGATTGCACGTGTATAAGGTTTGGCAAAAGGCTTTAAAGAGAGTAATCTTCACCTCAATGCTACATCGTGCGAATCTGCGTGCCAACATGTTACAGCGGACCGCCATCGCCCTCCTTTCCCTCTCAATGTCCCTATCATCTTTCAAATCCTCAGTAATTACATGACCGAGGTATTTGAACTCTTTTACCCTGGCAAGACTGACACCATTAAGCAGCACAGGCAGCGCAGTCACCAGTTTGCGACTCCCAGGTTGAAATATCATAAATACACTTTTATTAACATTATACAGGAGACCGTGCAACTTCGCATACTCTTCACACACTCCCAATAACTTTCTAAGTGCTGCGATCGATGGGCTGAGTAACACCATATCGTCCGCGTAACTGAGACTGTTGACGCTGCAACCATCTATAGAGCATCCGACCCCGGTGCCACTCAGCTCATCGATCAGCTGGTTCACGTACAGGTTGAAGAGCGAAGGTGACGTCAACCCTCCCTGTCTCACTCCGCAATCCAACCCGTACTCCTGAGAAAACTCGTTCAGCCATTTGACCCGGTTAGTTTGGTGGCCATACCAGTATTTGAATATATTAATCAGTTCACCAGGCACACCCGCGTCTTTTAGTTTAGACCAAAGTATATCGTAACTAACCAGGTCAAACGCCTTAGAAAGATCAAGAAAAGCAGCGTACACAGTCGTATTCCTGTCGGTGTAATACCTAACGGTATGTTTGAGGGACAAAATAGCACATTCAGTTGATAGTCCGGGTCTAAACCCAAACTGGGCATCATGCAGGCGTAGATGTTTTTTAAGCTGCCCCTCAAGCATACCGTCAAGCACCTTGGATACAGTTGTAGCTAATGAAATCGGCCGGTAGTTACACTTGTCGGAGACATCTCCAATCTCTCTTAATAATATTTTTATTGAGCACAAAACTAAGCTAACCTACTTAGGTCGATATGCTATTCATATACTGACAATCGAACCTCTGAGCGAACGTCGCCAAGATGCTTTTCGCATGGTGGCGTAAAAGCAGCCCACTCTTGCATCCGCGAATATACCTGACGCTGACGCTGATTATACACGTAATGGAAAATCGCTACATGAAGAAAGACAATTATCGTGAAGTCAATCATAATCTAGACTACGAAGCTAGCGGTCAAGTTTTCGATAGCGGATATGGGAAATTATTTGTGTAATAATTAATAAACGAATTTGTTCCTGAGCCTTGGATGTTTTCTATGTATTTCAGTATGTAATTTTATACGATTGCAAGTAGGTTTATCGTTGTCACTCAACTCAAAGGTCTAATGGTAGAAAATGCCATTAGGCATTAAGTTAGCCATTTGTTTTTAAATTTGTATTTTAGTGCGATAAAGATTTAAATAAATGAATAAAACAAAACATTGATATTAGTTTGGGGCTAGATTAGTTTGTACGAAAAAAGTCTCCGTGTTCTGTCAAGCAGATGAAATAAATATTTTTTACATTTAAAATAATATATTAAAGGATTTCACGACTTAATAACTACTAAAAATTGTCGCGGTTGCTTGATACTGTCAATAAAAGCGAAAACGTTTATTGAAATAAGAGGACCGTGGGTAGCGTTGGGGAGACATCTTAAAAACAACGAAATACAAATCCAATGTTCGACCTTTCGGCAACAAATTGAACAACACAATGGATACATTTGTAGTCAGAGGGGTAAGGGATGACATAAGATTAGAATTTATGTGACTGAAAGACTTTGTTTATAGCATTATTCATAGTTCATTGGTTGTAGTGTGTTTGGTACAGTAAAGTAAGTTGTATTTATTAGTATTGTCAATTTTACTACCATGAAAACTGTTACGTGAATAAGAAAACGACGTACAGTTATGAACTCAACTGTACGTCTTTTTCTTATTCACGTAATATGTGTACCTTCACTTTAGTTCCTTGTCTATTTAATGACACGATTAAACTGCCACGAATATACATGAATTGTCTCAGTGATTACAGTGACAAGGTACTAAACTGTATACATATTAAGTAACTCGACTGTACTAATCATATCTTGGTAAAGAAGTAATAATTTATTGCTGTAAATGAAATATGGAGTAGCAGAATAATAAACTACTCCAATGATAACCCATACCTACGTTTTATATTTCTCATTCTAAAGGCTTTACCACTTGGCATCTTGTCGAAAGTAAACATCAACGTATATACGTGCATCGGATCACGTGTACCTTGCAAGTATGTTCATATTTTATCGATTTTATCGACGACATTTATCGACTTGTTGATCTTACGGATTTGTGTAGAAATTGAACGTTAATAATACGCGCTGGCTCTCTTTACCAATTTGTTTCAGCGCATCTTACTTCTTTATCTTAATAATATTGTTCATATTTATATATTTTTCTCTTCAGTCAAACGAATAAGAGTTACCATACCGTAGCATTCCATAGCATTTGTGTAACTTAAAACCTAACTACAATGTATACTCATATATTTCAAGATATTATTTCCCTTAAAAATATTTTATAATGAGTGCAATTATTAGTGTTTGAAAAAACACGAGCATAATACCTATTAAAAATGTTATGCATATATTAAATATTGGAAAAATAATTACGATTACGTCACTGCTATTTATAATGACGTTTATACAACTTCCAAATATATGTTTTTCCTAAAATGTACTCTAACAAACCACCAATGTTTAGTGATTTTATTTTCTTGCAAAAAATAAACATTCTCTAAACCTTTTCTAGAAATGGAAATAGAAAATGCACGACATAAAAACAACACGAGCTTCTTTAAAATGCATGTACGTGAGTCTTTTCCAATAACATACCTTAGTACTCTCTTGAGAAATGAAACCCTTCACTGAAAACTACACTTGTTAATATTTAATCTAGTACGACCATCTTGGGCTCTATTCTACTAGGTAAAGACATATTGCTTTTGATATGTTATTTTATTGTTAACGATACAATAGCTCTTATTTACTTGACAGTGAATATATGGTAGCTCAAAGTCACTCAGAGGGCTACGGAGAGGGCTATGCTCGGGGTTTCTCTGCGTGATAGAATCAGAAATGATGATATCCGCAGTAGAACTAAGGTTACTGACATAGCCCTAAGAATAGCTAAACTGAAGTGGCAGTGGGCGGGGCACATTGCTCGCAGGACTGATGGCCGATGGGGTCAGAAGGTTCTGGAGTGGCGTCCGCGGACCGGAAGACGAGCTGTAGGTAGGCCTCCAACAAGATGGAGTGACGAACTCGTCAGGATCGCGGGACCGCGGTGGATGCGAAAAGCACAAGACCGGTCTGAGTGGAAAGCCTTGGGGGAGGCCTATGTCCAGCAGTGGACGTCTTTCGGCTGACATGATGACTTGACAGTGATGGCGGCCGAGTAAAAAACATTACGATTACATTACGTGTGGAAAAAAAGTAGTTTAAGGCTTCAGGAGCTCTATTCTACACGATAAAACCATATCGCTTTTGACGCGATATCGTATTGTTAACGCACCGATTGCTCTTATTTTTTTATTTTCTTTTTCTAGGGGACAATGTCTCACTAATTAACCTAGTCCCAAACTAAGCTCTGGCTTTTACTATGGGTACACGATATAGACAACGATATAAATACTTATATAGAGAAATATAATACTTAAATACGTAGAAAACATCCATGACTCAGGAACAACTATTCGCATTAATCACACAAATATCTGCCCTTACCGGGATTTGAACCTCTGGCTTCGTAGTCAGGGTCACTAGACTAGACCAACTAGACCATCGGGTCGTCGTTTATTCTATAATATGTCAAAAGCAATATGGTTTTAACAAGTAGAAAAGAGCTCCTGTTTGCAAGTATTATTAAAGACTGACCCTAGCATATCTTATCGCCTATGAAACCCTACAAGTGCTAGGCAAAATATTAATAAGTATTCAACCTTAATACTTCTTATACACTCTCAAGCCTTCATTCCCAGAGCGGGGTAGACAGAGCAGAATTACCAACATCTCAAAAAACTTGTTGATAATTCTGTAACTACATTTTGCACAATTAGGCTGAGGTGTTTACCAGTGTATTAGTGACAGGTTGCAAGCCCATCGCCTAACAGTACTTCAAGCTTGTATTCCTTAGTCGCCTCTTACGACATCCACGGGAAGACATAGAGTGGAACTATTCTAACCCGGCAACCACGAGGGTACAAAATAATCATAAATGGGTTATTGGCTAAGATTATTATTAATCATGAATGAGAATAGTAAAAATATTGGATAACAGAATAGACCAAAGGTCATAGCGGTAATTTTCTTAAGTATTATGTTGGCTGTTGTTATTGGTTAGTTGTTTGTTTGAACAAATAAAAATCAAAAAAGGTAATATCATAACAACTATAACATATCGACATTACTTTCAAAAAACCTAATTCCTTATATTTCTTGACTTAAAATTTTAAACTCAAACGTGAAGATAATTAAATTCAAACTCATACATCTCAAAATGTCAGATACGAGTTTTTTCTAAAGTACTAAAGATATTCAATAATAGTGGAACTTGATTCAGGGCGTGAGAAACTTTACCGCTCGGAGCTAAATCTGTATGTTTTTTTTTTACAATTTTCACAATTTAAGCGTTGATTCACATTCCTCTTAATAATCTGACGATATTTCCATGTCATTGAAATTATACATAACCCATTACCAAACCACTAAAAGATTCCCAAAAAAGGTTTATGGATTCTACCATGTAATATGGATATAATATTTGTTATCCTGTCTCGTTAAACAATATACAAATACGCTCTTGATCAGCGTAATGACAATTACAAAATCTTCACAACTATCGATCGATCGTTAACTTTTGTAAACCGATCCATCAAAGAGTAATAAACGGTACCCTAAATATTTGGTTCCTTTAAAGGCGTATCAAAGCACCTCTTCGTCGCATATATATACACCAATAGGTGTAGATTCAAACTTCGTTGAAAGGAATTGTTTGGATCTATAGAGTTAATTACTAGAGTGTGCCCACGATTTCGCAAGCGTAGAATTAGTTCTCCCCCTATTTTTTCCCGTTGTGGGCTGATTTTGGGGAAATCCTTACTTAGTGCACCACTAGACCTCATAAAGTACCTACATGCCAAATATGGAATCTCTAGACCCTGACTCCAGCGGTTTGGGCTGTGCGTTGATATGTCAGTCAGTCATTCATGTTCTTCTTTTTATATAATGTAAAGGATGTTTCAGCTGATGGAGTTTTGATGATTTTATGATAAATCAAATTAATTAAGCCAGAAAAACCTTTAGTTCGATTTTAAAGGTTGGTAGTTCACAGTTGTGGCCACGGCAAGAGGAAATGTAACTTAACATATCAGCTGCCCAATGATCATCAGGGGGACCTGAGTGAGGCCAAACATCTAGGTCCGAAAAGAAAGCCATGCAGTAGGTTTTAATGTTTGCTGAATATATTATATGGAAGAAAGCATAAGTAAGGCCTCCCGTAAACACTTGTATTGATCGCAATCCGTCATCAAAATCAATGTTCACGGTGCGGATTGATTGATCTGATCTACAATATCTTTTTTTTTATTGCATAGAGAAGGCAAACGAGCACACAGGCAACCTGATGGTAAGTGGAAACTGTGACCCATAGACATTCGCATTCACAAGACTGCAAGCCTAAGACTGCAAATGTGTTGCCAACCCTGAGGACTAAGATCGAATGCCTCTATGCTAGTCATTACACTGGCTGTCTTATCCCCAAACCGGAACACAATAATGCGAACACTGATGTTTGGCGGTAGGTTAATGGATAAGATGGTGCTAGCGATCCATAAGGACCCCGCACAAGGTCCTACCACCCGCTAAACGATTTAAATCAGAATTTAGATGCAGGAGTGTCTGCGTATTTGTGCAAAATAAAACATGGATTAGAATGTAATAAAGACTTACAGCTTCCAGAAAAGTTCATAGGATTGGTGATGGCATCACACCGGTCTATGCTAAGGGCTACTAGCACGTAGGTAGACGCGTACATAACCACTGCCTGTAAAATAAATGAAAGTAATTATATAATTATGTGTGAGGAATCACTTTTACTCATTTATTAAGCATAACATTATACAAGTTGCAAAACATTCCCAGGAGTTTGGAAATCTTCTGAAGAAAGAACCTAAAACATTCTTAAAACTTTGGTGAGAATTGATACTCGTAGTTTTCTCTTTTCTTACAATACATATTTATCATACGATTTATATAATTTAAATAGCTTCCTGTCGAGACAACAATAATTGCGGATGATGGTTAAGTATTTATTTTATAGAATACTAGCGTTTACTGTTACGTACGGGTGATATAATCAAGAATTTATTATACATAAACCTTCCTCTTGAAAATCTCCTGGGTATTTTGAAAGATCTAAACACACATAGGGCAGACAGCGGAAAGCGACTTTGTTTTATACACACAGCAGAACCACTAATAAGTATCTCAAAATATTCACTATCCTTCACATCAATAGAATTCAGTTGATCGTGGCGGGTAATCAAAGGGTGCTTGATCAATACGACGAAGGTGGATTCTTGTTTAATATGAAACGTACCTGAGCAAATTTTACGAATTTGCACATGAATTCTCCTGCTAACCAGGCAATAGTGATCTTCTGTATTATATCCGGGAACACGTACACCAGGCCCACGAACAGATCTGTGAACAAAGTTACAAATTACAATGACTGTTTTAATTGGGATAGAGAATTTAAAAACTCCCAGTTTTTTTATTCTAATTCGAAAGAATAGGTAGTTTTAAGACTCCAATTTCATTGATGTCGTATTTGACCCGATAGCTTTGTTTAATATCTGTATTTATATAGCAATAATTTAATGGACGACATGATTATTTTAAATTTGGGTTTGGATTTCTATTCAATTACAGCAATTAAATGATATCTCATGATAAAAACTGATTGTTGTAATCGATTAAAATCTAATATTTCAAGCGGTTTTTGCCTAATCCGTAAGATAAGGTGGGCTTTAAGCCGAAAACGAAAGTCAAACAAAGGTTAAATATACTTTTGCCGCAATATCCCAAAAAGATAAATATTCAAAAACTTATTAGTGCAGACCGGCTTTAAAACCGTATTCCTGGAAATGGTTTTTGAATTAGAGTAATTGTAAAAATATGAACAATCTCAATTGTCATTAACATCCTTGACATTGAGTTTACTGAAAGTATTGACAAGACGTTCACGATTTTATGGCATTAAGAAGCCAAACGACCACGCAGGCCACGTGATGGTAAGTAGGATCTGTGACCCATAGACTTTTGCATTCTCAAGAGTACAATCTTAAGACTGCAGTCTTATGACCCCAGATGCCTTGCCCTGTGGATTAAGATAGGAATGCCTCCATGCTAGTAATTTCACCGATTGTCACCCCCATACCAGAACACAACAATGCCCACACTGCTACTCGGTGGAGGGTTAAAGGATATGATGGTAGTAGCGACAGACGGACTCCGCACAAGGTCTTGCAATTACTAAAATGTAGTAATTTCCCAAAAAAAACTTCAATGACTGGAGTTTTAGCCTCTACAGAATTTCAATTATTGCGCAGAGAATGCCTATTGAGTGTCGAGTCATTGATTACGAATAATTGTCATCACTATGTACCTACCATCATTAATATCATAAAGTGTGGTAAGCAGTTCGAGAAAACTTCTTTAATCCCGCGGTGAAATATATAGAGTCCATAAAATGGATCCGTGAACTAGACTACAGAACATGTGACATGTGACATGTGATGTGACAGGGTTCTAAGAAGAATAATAAATCCATTTTACTGACGATTCATAACTAAAACTACCTTACATACATTTCTGCAGTTCCATAACTGATGCGTAATGAGCAAACATCGTAAAATACCCTTCTTCACTGCAATATTTAAAAATTAGAATAAAAATAAATCAGCAGGTTTGTTATGTATTGTCTTGATTATCGGTGTGGATAAAGGTGGGTAAAACATTTGACACTTTCTGACCATTATTTATGTGCGAGAGTGACAGATGCTCTATACACCGCAATTAAAGGCGTCCATATACGGGCCCAGAAAGTCAAAAACATTGAAAATATTAAATAATTCGTTCAAAACGAAAATGGTATCCTATTTTGTCCGTGAGAATATTGTATTAGCAAAAATTCATAAAGTTTTGAAATAATTACAACCCTTTCCGACCCGATAATTAATTATAGCATTTAAGACCTGAAGCACGCTTTGAGGGTCCTTATAATTATCTTAAAGATCATTGTTTTACCAAGACAAAGCGATAAAATGAAAATTCTATTCGAACACGTAATTGACTTGTCAGGTTTTCCTGTCATTTTGTCTAATACAAATTCAGTTCTGTTGTAAATTAGTTTTTCCTTGTTTACATGGATGTAGAAAGATAAAATTATCCCATTTCGAATGAAACTGTATGATTCAGAACGGGTTTTACGTTAAATATGCAATGATTTATAGCTATTGCTGTATGCTTTAAATTTATATCACTCGTAATAGTCTACAGTTGGCGCCAATTGAAGCGGTAAAAGCTGTAAACAAATTAGTACTGTTTGACACATAACCTCAAAATTTCATCGAGCTTAGTTGTACTGATGAATAAGGGTGTAAGTCATTATAAATACCTAATTTGTTTTTCAAAAGTATGTGATTTTATTATTGTGTAATGGTATAAGTATATTAATTCGTTTGGTTTTCTTTACATCGTTGCCTATTTCAACTGACACCGACTTTAGGCGTAAGTACTCAATAATTTCCATGGTAGTTAACCTTTTCGGCTCCGAGTTCGTCATGTTTAAATAAGTATTACACTATCACGTGACGTGTGAGCATCGATTTTGATCAAAGTCTGCTAGCTGTACGCTCTTGATAACGTCCTTCCGGGCTGTCAGGTGATGGAACATGCTACAGGATCTTTATACTACTAATACCCGCCTTTCAATTCGTTGAGACAGTCTGATGGGATCTACAAAAACTTATTGTTTATTACATTAATTTCATAACGCTTGAATATCATTTCTAGCGTTATCAAAGTAATGTGTTTGAACTATGTGTATGAATGGGGTTACCTTTGTTTCGGCGAAATATGTTTGCCAAATGTATCGTTTCTCAACCGTTTCATTTGCCAAGCCGCTTTTTTTGTAACCGTGAATATTTCAGAATTTTATAAAAACTAACCTAACCTATAAGGTTCTACACGATGGTACTGAAATAAATCCTGAAAAGTTACTATAACATTGGGTTAGCAAATGAAAAAGTTGGGAACATTCAGCCAACATATTTTTGCCGAACGGCAGTCTCCGGTATGTATGTATGTATGGATGGCTGTTCCTATGTCCCCTCGTAACTACTCAACGGGTCAACCGATTATGATGGATGATACCTACGTCGTTCATTAGATTCGTCTTGATGGCGAGAGTGTCGATGGGTAAACTCGCGCCATCATGTGTCACATAAAATTCCGGAAAATCATTTTTAGTTTTAATGTTTTTAAAATAATATATCAACGACAGTATCAAAAAATGCAGTAGGGTTTTTAAAGATTGCTTTTTATTTAGTTATTTCCATTCTATAAATAACTTTTGTTGTTTCTACTAATAATTGATAAAAATAATAGAATACTCTGCTTTACGTGTACATATCCGTGATTATATCCAATTAACATAAACTACTTTTCATTCGTTTCATGACTATTCTGCCCTCATGAACTGAAAGGCGATATCTCAAATTGAATAGCCAAAGCAGATTCAACCGCATACCGTTTGTAACAAGATTGTACTTGCTACAAGAATTTTGCCTGAGATACCACCATTTGTGTTAGCAAGGCCGAATTTAATTTCGTGTTTTCTGCGAACAACATTCAGCACGTGGGTAGGTACAGAATTAGAACCGTTTGTTTTGGAAAGAGCATTGTTTAAAAATGTGCACTGATGCCGACAGCTTAATAATGTTTTGCGTTAAAACCGGAATAACCGTTTTATTATATACAAACTTACTTTGCTATTATATTCAAGCGGATCTGATAAAGTATAACTGACTGATAGGATACAGGTGAACGTGACTAAAACAAACAGTTGTGTAATTTTGATGAATTCTATTAGTAACCAAAAGATATCATTTTTATTTTTTTTTATCTTTTTACAAACTCCATTCCTTATCAGGATTGTGAAGCTAGAAATAACCATACTAAATGCAAAAACGTTTCACTCCGCTTAAACTTCATCCGATTTTTTCGATTTTTGAATATGTTGTAGATATCATGAAAAATTATGTTCGTACGTTTGCCTTTCCAAGAAAATATTTCTTAGAATAAAATTAAAAAAAACAACAAAAATCGTGAAAATCGACTTGTTTTAGGGGGTGAGAAACGTTCGCCTGGAGCTATTTTTTTAAACAGCTACGTGAGTTTAGCGGCGCTTCACAATCTTAACAACATAGTTTCGAATATATGCTACGCAAAAGGCCTTTTTTGACTGTACGACGTGTTAAACCTAGTTTGTAGAAACCCTGCGTGCGAAGCTAGCGATCCCGGTTTTGATTTCCGGTACGGGCATGTGTTTGTGTGATGACCGCGAGTATTTGTATGTGCTTCTCTATATACATAAGTATACATATCGTAGTCTAGTACCCACAGTACAAGCCTTGAGCTTAGTTCGGGGTTAGGTCAATTTATTAGAAATTGTCTCCTAGTAATTTTCTCCCTACAGAGTAAAGTAGTCGTGCTAAACATTTTAAATGGTTTACAATTCTTATTCCAACATTGCAACGTCAGATTCCCAAGATTTCTACGAGCGTGGATCCAATAAATCCATCGCAGTCCATTCTCTAACAAAACTATTTTTAAAACTACCGCACAGACAATACAACGATAAATCATTGAAACTGCGATAAAATCCGGAAGTTAAGAGAGTTCATTTAACGTGTTTTTTTATAGCGTTCCGTACATAAAGGGTGCCAATGGAACCTTATTAGTACGGAACCCTGATAGTATGGAACCATATTAGCGCGTATTCCTATTAGTATGGAACCCTAATAGTGCGGAACCCTTTTAGTATGGAACCCTATTAGTGCGGAACCCTATAAGTACGGAACCCTATTACTAAGCCTCCGCTGTCCGTATTTCCGTCAGAGGTTCTCATAAACCGTAATAGGTAGACAGTTAATTTTTTTACAGTGTTTTTAATTACCGTTATAAAAAAATAATTTTAAAAAAGCTAAATTAAAAGGGCTCTTACTCGAAAAACGTGTTTTTTTTGGCGTTTTTTTACTTCGTCATAACAATTGCTGTATCGCTTGAATCATAATAAGAAGACACTTTAAATTTCTACAGAGTATAAATTTACCATGAGTAGGTACCTACTATGACTACTATGAAAATCCATACCAAATAAAACGTGTCCTGCTTATTAATACTGTACTTTATAGTACGGAACCCTTCGTGTGCAAGTCCGTCTCGCACTTGTCTAGTTTTTAACGTTTTGTGAATAACGAGCAGTGATATGTTTGGATTTGTGTCTGCTTTCATTTAGTACAACCACATTTAAGAAGATTTACGAGATTATAATAGCTGTATTTGCTAGAATCTTTTATTAAACAGTCATACGGCTTGTCAGACATATTAAACATTTAAATAAACGGAAGCACGCTCACATATTTGTTTAATAACAAATCACATTAAATGAAGTAGCGGCATAAAATTAAGTAATGTTTATATTCGGTAGACAAATGAAGCTTTCTGACTTATTTGGGGTAACCTATCGGTGATTCGAAATACGTTTGTCCACGTTATTATGTAGACGTAAGCAGTAAAAGTTAGTTGTAACGTCCGTATGCTATGTTTATGCCTACATAAAGTTATTACACCTACTCAAATAAATAATTTGTAAACATTGTTTTATTCCCTAATAATATTTTTCCGTATCAAGCATAATCCCAGCATTACCTCATGTATTCCATTATCTCAAAGCAGCTTACATTACGCATGGCTTCCTAAATACCCTTTGCCTCGTCATTAAAGTTGTTCCGTGCCAGTGACACACATCGTGCGTTGCATTTTCATAGAAATGAGTATAACGGGCCTGAATCGGTTAATAGGGCTTTATACCTACTTTTATCTACACACACATCATAAATCCTCTATTATGCGTTCAAAGCCTGCGCATTGCTGTCCCCTACTACCACAGGTAATACTGGTCATATGCCTTTCAGCTTCTGACCCACGATACCACTACTAACGCTGCCGTCACATTTTTGGAATTATTTAAACGCCTTACGCTGCCAAGAGGGATTGAGCCCGTGGTTTCTCGAGACCACGTTGAATATCGTGGAGCAGAAGCAGCAAACACATTTGCGGATCATTTCCAATCTGTCTTCCCCAACTCCGGGCCCGGCTAGCTCAAACACTATGGCCAGCGCACCGTTGGTGGAAATCGAGAAAATGAGTGCTGATGCGGTTTATTCTACAGTAAAACGCCTTATGGCGGATACCTCTGCAGGCCCTGATGCAATTCCTGCCTATGTTGTCAAGGGCTGAATTGGTCTTCGGATTGCTCCTCTTACTTATTTCTTTAATCTCATTTTAAGCAGTGGGAGTTATCCTAATGCTTGGAAGGTTTCCCGCATGGCCCCAATTCCTAAAAAAGGATTAAGATTGAGAGTCGAGAATTATCGGCCCATCGCCATATTGTCTGCCTGGGCCAAGGTCCTTGAAATGGTCCTCCACGAATACTTGTTGCCTCAGTGCACGCCTTATATTACCATGCGTTTTTACTTAATAGGTCAGTGTCCACTAATCTGGCAGAAATGGTGGATCTGTTGTGAGGAGAGATGGACGATCGTTGTCAGGTTGACGTTGTCTATCTCGACTTCCAGAAGGCGTTTGATAGGGTTGATAATGATATACTTCTGTTAAAACTGGGAAAAATGGGATGCACTCCCCGACTCCTCAAGCTGTTCTCTAGCCACCTCAAAGATCGAGAGCAATTTGTCAAGTATGGACCCTATTTGTCTAAACCTGATAAGGTTACGGATACGCGTTCTGGGGTCAAATCTGGGGCCATTCTTTATTTTGACATTAATTAAAGACCTTTCTGAAGTTATCAGTAACTCATGTATGCTTCTGTTTGCCGACGATGTCCAATTGATTAGGCCAGTCAGGTCCATTCGGGACTGCGAGCTGCTTCGACATCGACGCAGTGCACGAATGGAGCGTGGATAGCAAATTGCTCTTCAACATCGCAAAGTGCGAGGTCAGGACTTTTACCCGCTCCCCTACGCTCTTTCACTTTGGCTATTGCATAGCCGGTGAAGTCATGATCCGAGTCGATGAAGTCCGGTATCTTGGAGTAATTTTCAATTCTCAGCTCACATTCCGCAACCACGAGCAAAGTGTGACCAGCAACGCTTACGAGAGACTAGGGTTTGTGCTGCGCAACGCCGCGCCACTCACCGCCGCGGCGACGGGCGCCCTTTATGCTGCTCTGGTGAGAAGTATCCTAGAAACGAATGCAGTGGTTTGGAGTCTACAAGAGAAAAATACATTCTCATGATGGAACAGGTTCAAAAAAAATTCTTGCGCAATCTGTAAAGAAAATAGGCCGCTATTACTCCTTTATGTACCCAATGCGTTTAGTGCAGGGGCATTTAGGTTAGGATTCGCTAGAACTGCGTAGGAACGTAGGCATTATAAGGTTCTTAATAAACATTCTTAGAGCTAAGATAGATAGCGTTGGACTTTAGGAGAAGTTCCTCAAATTATCTGTTCCCGACGAGTACCGCTTTCGGAGCCGTGCCCCATCCGCACTGGCAGCGGCGCGACCGCGCTCCTTAACTCTCTGCTCACAGCCTCGCCCGTGAGTGATCTGTTTGCGACGCGCATATCAACGCTGGTAACAGACTTTAAGCGGATACTAGAGAAACAACAAGACAAACATTTAGTAATCACAGTAGTATGAATTAGTTTAAATTTATGTGTGGTTGTAACGCATTGCCAGCACTACTGTTATGTTACAAACTTTTTCTTTCAATAAATAAATCTTAAAGTACTTATAAAATGTGTTGAACGCGACTCGGCGTAATTGGCACTACGCAATCGTCACGTAAACTACTATAACGCAATTATGTGGATGTATTGGGGATGCATTTTACCTTAGCAAGAAGTGTTTCAAAAAATTTGGCTGTTGGAGTTTATTGACAGCATTTTTTTATGGGTTATTATTAAGTAATAGGATATAGGCAAGAATTTTTTAAATCGCATTTCTCAACAAAATATGAAAATAACATAAAAGAGATCACCAAAAGTAAAATTAAAATTAAAATCGGCGAAGCGATACGGATGATACAAGCATTTTAAACTGCTAATTAGACAGCGATTAGACTGAGAGATCCGATAAGCACTGTGACGTCATGTAACAGGCCGGCCTATAAACTCCATGTTAAGTGCTGTCTTTTTGTAACCTGTCACTCTAATCTGTTTGACCCCGCTTTTAACGAGACCCTTATACTAACCCTGTCCGTTTGTCCGTCGGTTTAAATTTTCACAGAGCGTGTATTCTATTGCCGTTATAACAAAAAATCAATAAAAAAAACCTTTTTGTGCGAGTACAAGTCGGATATGCCCGGTTTGGTATTCTTACTGCTAACTTATATTATTCGTAACCCATTCGCTTTGTTTATCTCGTAAACAAAAGGCCACATGGAGCTATGGGCAATTTTACAAATCTGATACTGCTCTTGAGTAGCTGAGGGTACTAAAAATACAAACCCTTTTTTTAAATGTTAAGAAAATATTCTACAAAAATAATACTTGTTTAGCATTACATTTAAAGAAAAATACGCTTAACTAAGCTCATAGGATCTTGCTTAATCGCTCATTGTGGAATACAATTTATTCGTAAGAAAAAAAAAAATTATAAAACGAGAAAAATAAACGCTGGAAATATTTACAATAGCTGGTAAGGAAAAGGAATAATAAGAGCTTAACTTCAATCATCATTCCATGAACAAGATTCAAAAACAAAATTTATTTTTTATTTAACAGGACAGATCTCACAGGCCAATTACGCCACGTGGACGACATTTTCCAAGTATAAAAGTAACTAAGTAACGTTGTTTTAATACGAAACAATCTTGACAGATACTTTTTATAAAATGAATACCCCTGGTTCTTTTTAAAGTTCAATATTGTAGAAAAAGATACCTAAGTGCCTAAGAATTGATTAATTTCTGGAAAAATTGAGCTCTGCTAATTTGAAGTACCTACGTTTGACAGACGTATAACTTACGCATTACATATTACATTTGTTACAAGGGCGAATTAAATAAATTGGGTAAGGTTACACTTTTGACCATATAACTAATAAAACGTTGAGTAACGGTGGTATAGTTATACAATGTTTTGTCTGTATCTGTCAAATTCAAATGTAACAATGACAGATAAGGATAAAACATTGTATAACTACCCGTTTTTTCGTAAGGGGGGGAAAGTAAAAAACACTGCGATGGGAAGTACTTCTTTGGGACATAAAAGTTTGTAAAATTATACCTCTACATATGTATGTCGCATTAAAAAAAGTAAAGGCGGATTAAAAAGTATAACCCCGAACTTCGTCCCCACCCTTCAACAGTAACGGGATGTATGACTATATGTTCATTAGGACCCAAAAAAAGGTAAAATACTTATTTTAGTAGCAAACTTAATGTGATTTTTTTAATGAAAACAAGGGCCAAGCAAGGCAAATCATCCATACATGTGTTCATTTTCAAACAAATTCTATAAGATACTATTATGATTTTCCACGAAAACCCGATACATATGGTGATCGTCGCCACAGTAAAAATACATCAAGTTGCCAAGATCTATAAACTGGCACATGTTTCATCTCTGTTGGTGGGTGGGGACATTTTTGCCCATAGTCCTTTAATATGATTATTAAAATATGCAGTCAGGCCTTAACTCTACCGTCATTACTGTCAAGTAAATAAAAGAGCAGCTATCATAACGTTGAGCGTACGCATTATAACAACTTGGCAGTATTTCAAAACATAAATCATGATAGTTAATACTATTGAAACATACATTCTCACACTGTTTACTTTCAAAACTTCCCCAAAACTCGCCAATTTAGTGCTCAATTTAACACCAACTAGGCAACATTCCACTTCCCGAACCCACAAATCGGAACCGAAAACCCGTTACCCGTTTAGAAACTTGGCACAAACATGCAACACAGATCTGGGACATAAGTGTTACATCTCAGCATCATTTATCTCAAGTATCAGCGACAACTTAAGTTCACGCCTTTTATCAAAAGAGGGTAACTTTTAGACAGTTTACAATCGGCATGACTTTATGGTGTAATTGGAAAATTTATTGCATATTTTGGGGTTGAAACCAAGAGAAATTGTTTTTGTAGACACTTGTTTATGAGACCTTTGGGAAATGAAACAATGAAATTTCAGAACTAAATATAATAAATTTGATCGTTTTACTATGCGGTTCTAGTGGTGAAGGACAGAACTTGGTCCGCACCAACCAACTATTATTGTTATTTATGACGACGGGTTCGGGTAGTCCCGGGTTCAATTCCTAGTACAGACAATAAATATATTTGTGACAAGCGCGAGTATTTTCTCCTGAGTTTTGGATGCTATCTATATATTTAATTATGTCTATCTCTACCTCTATATAGGTATGTTTGTCGTTGTAGGTGGCAAAAGTGCAAGCCTAGAGCTTTGTTTAGGCCAGAGCTTGAAAACGTGTTTATACAGAATTGGCATTATTTCGGTTTTGATCAATAAGCAAAATAAAACTGTTCCTGTTCCAAACACCAGTTAATTTCTCTCGCTTATTTGTTCGCACCGCCCACCACGACTCTTTTCTCTTCTTTCCTACCCTAATAGCTAGCTTTTTAGTTGCATTTTCACTTGCTCAACTATAAGTATCCTTGTAAGTACCATAATTATTATAAACCGGTAATTTTCGAACCGTTACCAAGCCCTGCGCGGGTTACCTTTGTTTCGGCGAAATATGTTTGCCAAATGTATCGTTTCCCAACCGGTTCATTTGCCAACCCGCTTTGTTTTCTGTAACCGTAAATATTTCAGTATGTTATAAAAACTAACCTAACCTAACCTGTAGGGTTCTACACGATGGTACTAAAATAAATCCTGAAAAAAAAAATGACATTGGGTTGGCAAATGAAAAAGTTGGGAAACGATACATTTGGGAAACATATTTTTGCCAAACGGCAGGCTCCCGCCCTGCGCATAGGGCTGTATTTAAAAAATCAATGATTACTGAGATGTCTGTCTCAACATATGTTAAAAATGACAGTATTCTATTTCTTACTTTACTCAAGATTAATAAGGGCCTCAGTCACCATAGACGGGTGACACTGTATGTACTTTAGCAACCTCATTTTCATTCGCTTCCAGTATTGACATTAAGGTTTGTGTGTGTAAATCCATCAATTGTTGGCGGAAACTCATTTTTCCAGCGTATTTGTTTAGTTAGATACACAGGTTTAGCAATGGCATGCCACAGCTTATAATTGACATCTGGGGGGGGGGGGGGGTTATTATGACATAGCTATGCAGTTCAGTTTACGCAGAGAGAAAAGGACAAAGCTATATAACTGCTACTGCTGCTAGCTGAGTCTGCGCCCGAGATAACACTTCCTGATGAAGTATACCTCACAAGTCAAAGTACCTTGCCGCGTGCTTCCGCTAATCACACATGAACGCGTACAGAGGGCCCTGCCAAGACGCACTACGCTAAGCAGCGTTTCTATGCGCTTTATATTTAACCAATCGCGTCACTGGTAGATCACGTGACTTCGTATCATGGTTTAAAAACGAAAAGAATAGAAAGGATAGATAGCGTTGTGCATTTTGGCAGGGGTCTCAGGTCTTCCCGCCATCTCCCTTTGGGTCTACCTCTGTTAGGATATCTGTCTCGTGGATGCCAAGTCAGCAGTAGCAGCCAGTCAGTAGTATTTTTCATCCCTCATCGTGCATGAGGTAGACTGGTCCAACCCAGTCCTACTTTAACATTGCGGTCTTCATACCATCGTCAGCAATACCAGTACTGGAACACAGCTCTGTGTTCCTAACTAGCAGTGTTTATTCTATTATTATTTATTAATTTAAGGGCCTATAGTGTCCCAGTGCTGGGCAAAGACATCCCTCCCTTCCTTCCACGTAATTTTATGTTAGGGAGTCTCCCACCCGTCTTGATTTAGGGCATTAGGCTGATCTCACCAACATCGCCTCTCAACAATTTAGCCCACAAATCCTGCGGCATGCGACAGACATGCCCAACCCCTTCCCATTTAAGCTTGGCCGCTGCTTGGGCTACATCAGTTACTATAGTCTTGGAGGGTAGTAATATATTCCTTATGTCCGCTAATTTGACTACTAAAATGCTATGTTTCATGCCTCTCTAACAAACCTTGAGGGCAGATTTCTGAATATTTGTCAAAGCCACACACACACACACAGACACGTGTCAGCCGAAAGACATCGGAGCCGGACATAGGTCTCCCCCAAGGCTCAAAGTCAAAGCCAAGTTTATTCTAAATCGATAAAAATAATTTATGCAATTTCGAACATAGGACTGTAGAATTGTTTCTCATAATAAAAGGAAATGTTTAAATATTTTGCTAGGCTTTATCAACTCGGGAAAAGTTTAGAAGAACGTACTTAAAAGTTGTTTAAAGTTCACCCAGTTAGTTCTCAAAGGGAATCTTAATTATTTTTGTCCGCCGCTTTTGTGTTTTGATATTGTTTCTGTATACTGTGAAGTTTGATGACGAAATGATTCATAATTAATGAACGATAAAATTTTGCTCGAGGTTCTGTATTTGAAACGTAGTATTTGTGTGTACCTTTGTGATTATGTCAATCCGGCACCGATTTGCATAATTACAATTTGGATAAAAGTAGACATACGCCCGAGTGAGATGCCGGTTTGAAGACCCGTCAATCAAGTCATAGAAAACTGTTTTACTACTGCTATTTTTATCATATTAAATGCAGCTGATTCTTTGTCATTATTTTAGCAATACCGTAGAAGGGATAAGTTCCCTTTTTTTATCACTATTTATTTTTCATAAACGCACTTTAAACATATTTTAGTCAAAATATAGGTACGTTATCCCTTTATATCAAAAGGAAACACAAAGCATATTTCAATAACACTGCTTGTAAGTACTGCCCTCCTACGGAAAAAAGGCGCATCTTCTATTATGAATTGTATTGCATTTCCAACCTTATTATAACCGTTGAGAGTTTAAAATGCTTCAATGAATTAATTGCACTTATGCCTTTTCTCCGTAGGAGGGCAGAGTAGTGTTAATTCAGCCCTTATCAATAATATACTGACCTGCAATAGCGAGTTGCATTATGAAGAAGTTCATCCGACTCTTTCTTGCATTCGTGCAGAGCAGAGCGGCGATGACTGACGCGTTCAGGAGGACAATGGACACGAAGAGTACCCACATCACAGTGAACTGGGCCCACTGGGGACAAAAAAAAGGGTTATAGTGATGCCACACGAGCCTTGCCGGTGCGTTAAGTTGTCGCAACAACGCTGTGATTTTTACATAGAGCGCGTATTTCAACGCATCGTGTGGCATGTCGTTTTAATTTATATGTAAAACAACGCAGCGGCAACGACGCAGCGTACCGGCAACGCCCGTGTGGCACCTCTCTTAGCAGCGTTGGCTACAAAGCTACAGTGAATGATACTGTCAAGATATTTTTTTGTAACACTTTATTATGGACTGTACTTCAACGATAATAAGGTCACTATTAAAAAATGATCCAAATGATCCAACATGACAGTCCTACTATTTGCCATAAATAAATCTCTAAGACCGCACCTTTGCCACCATCATCAAACTTGATCAGCCTTATTAAGTAAGCCGCACACACAATTAGTGCTTTGTCACTTTAACGTTAAATTTGAACAGCTGTACTTATCTGTCAAACCCGTTAAAACGACATGGTACAAAAGTGTGTAGGTTGTTAGTTATAAGGCGGACTGTACAGTCAAGGACTTTTATTGTTGAGACACTATGGAACCCTGTCGCATAACGTTAATCATTCATTTTAGCGTAATTTCTTTCATGTGGCTCGACGCTGACATTATGACAGGGTTCCATAGTGGCCCAACAATTAAAGTCCTTGATTGTACCGATTATAAAATTGTCTTGGAATAATATAAATTAACAAATGTGTTGTAATTTTTATGGTATACTATGATAGACTTACGTATTTGAATGACGTGTATGGAATCAAAGTTAATTCACCAAAATCACGATTCGCAAAGAAAAACCATATTTTTTTCGGTGTAATGTGGCCTGGCTTTAACTTTGGGTGGCTTTAAATTCATGAATTTTAATGAGCAACGAGAAAACTGTAGCGCTTAAACTATAAAATTGTTAGTGTCTACAATGGAAAACTTTCGCTACATTTATCATTCAAGATTGTTGTCTGTAAGCTTTTGAAAAATAAACGAAACTACAATTAACTACGACTTAGAAAAGCTTAAATTTTCTGAGAGATCTTAAAAGACACGCTAAGGAACAAATAAAAAGAACCATAAAAGTTTCAATCTGCGAAATTAATGATCAATCAATGGTTCCTCGGTTTTTATTTAACTTTTTCATACCGAACGGCATTGATTCCACTTAGTTTTATTAATATTAAAATGAAATAACATTTTAGCTCTTATTTACTCGCCAGTAATGGCGACCGAGTTAAAAAATATACGATAAAAATCAAACGCATTATGGTTTTATCTAATGCCCATTATGCACGACCATATCGTAAATAAAAACAATATAGGTTAGACTCAAATTTAGGAAAACAGAAGAAAAAAAAACAGCCTTTTTATTATCATATTGACGACGCGTTAGTTTAGTTTTGAAAGAAAGATAGAAAGAAAGAAAGAATTCAGCGGTCCCTGGTCCGATTCCCATGTTTTCTATGTATTTAAGTATTTATTTCTCTATATAAGTATTTATATCGTTGTCTAGTACCCATAGTACTAGCTTACATTTGATATTATATTTAATTTAATATTTGTAGCTTTATATAATGCTAAACTAAGTAGAACCATTGTAATATGAAATATGATTAAAAAATGACTGACTGCTGAGTTTCTAGCGGCGTTTCTTCTCAGCAGTGGTCTCCTCTTGGGAAGAGCTGGTAGATTCTTGAGATGTAAAAGTGCCCGAGCGGCCTACTTACTGAATAAATTTATTTTATCTTATCTTTTTTTTTAAAGCTTAGTAGCGTGACTTTTCAACATTTATGTAAACCAGCTGATTGTGGAGCTCAGCGGCACATATGTTGGCTGTCACGTAGATGGTGTATGTTTTAATAATATAAGCTACGCAGACGACATGGTGCTTCTGGGACCCACAATCGGTGGTTTGCGTAAACTGGTGGCGATTTGTGAGGCGTTTGCCAAGGAGCATGGGCTGAAGTACAACTCAAAAAAAAAGTGAGCTTCTGGTATTTAAAGGCAAAAATAAGCCACCGGCTTCTGTTCCTTCAGTCTATCTCTTGCAGAGAGCCACTCAGTTTAGATACCTAGGGCCTGTCGTAAATGAAGATTTGAAGGATGATAGCGATATAGAAAGGGAACGCAGGGCATTGGCTGTAAGAGGGAACATGTTGGCTCGTAGATTTGCTGGTAGTACACTTGAAGTCAAAATCACACTTTTTAAGGCATTCTGCCAAACTTTTTACACCAGCAGCAGTCTTTGGACTAACTACACCCAAAAATCTTACAATACCCTGCTGGATATTGTATAATATTTTTTTCCAGACGATGGTGGGGCTGCCTCGTTACTGCAGTGCGTCAGGTACCGACGACTTTTATGCGCTTATGCGCAAGAAAGTCGCCTCACTGATATGCAGAGTGAGAGCAAGCTCCAACAGTCTCCTACGGGTGGTCGCGGAGAGGCAGGACAGCGCGGTGCTAGGCAGGTTCAATACGCTGCACGCAGTTCCTGCGTCTCGGTGACAGCCAAATTTTAAATTTTATATTTTAGTTTACATTGCTCTGTACTAATATTGTTCTGAAGTTACCTTTGTTACTAACACTCTATGGACCTAAAGTTGTCTGAAAATAAAAACATTTTATTTTATTTTTTATTTATTAGTACTAATTAATTTGTGTGAGATATGTTATTTATTGATTATATTTATTTAGTACTTGAACACATTTTTTTTAAACCGGTAGCTCCCTAACAACTTTATCCGTCGAAATCAAGTTAAAAGCCTCTCATCATACTTAGCCACGATAGTACTATCACTGACAGCCTCTCGTGATACACTATCTTGCCGAAATATCCATTACACGATTAAAACCTTCCGGCTTTTATTAGCGGCGTAAATGGTATAATTCCAACGATGTGGGTGCGTCGATTTACACGCTTCGAATGGTTACTCAAAGGAGTGTCTATACGTGAGCAATCTGCCGTGAAACCGAATAAGGCTGAAAATGCAATGTAGGAGTCGAAGCATTCTATACTTTATCGGTAACCACATAAAATTTTAAATGCTTATACTATTACTATGCAGTTAGCCGCCGTCTTTGGTATTACGGCAGCAATATGAGCATTCGCGTGTATAATCTAGTGAATTAGCAGCAATAGTAGTTGGATGGACAGTGGAAGAGCTTGAAATTATCTACGCACTCTTGTTCTCTTGACAATAGAATCATCGTCATCATCATCATCATTTCAGCCGACATAGGCCTCCGCCAAGGACCCCAAGATTTGCCACAAGGAACGGCAAGCATTCGCGTGTACTTTACGATACTAGCTGATAGCAGCAATAGTAGGTGCACAGTCGAAAGCACAAAATCATCTGCACAGGCTCTTGTTCTCTTGACCATCAAATCATCATCGAACAATAGAATCGTGTACAGACAGATACCTTCGAGCTCTTCGAGTGTCCTACATTTGGTACTGACTGTACTGTTTTAGGCACATGTTTTAAAATTATATCCAAGTGTAAATTATACTAAATTGTATTACATTTTATATGCCTATATTTTGAACTATTAGTTCGTCCCGAAAAGAATACCATCAAGGAGGTGGTACTCATGTTTGAACGAAAAAAATCAACAATACTAAGTTATGGTCAAACACAAACAAACATGTTATAAATGCGATCTTAGTAGATTGATCGATAGATAAGATTGCGGTCCTAGAGTCTACTTCGTTCGGTAGATAAAGCAGTTTAATGGAATAGTATTTTTTTAAAGATAATTTCATGATCAGCTAAAAATAAAACAACTTTCAATAGACCCCCCTTGCAACCTGTATAATGTACCTATGACTGCCATCTAAAACAAAGAGGCAGTATGCATTATGAACCATCGAACGATTGATACATTTGTCCTCATACTCTTGTCTCGACAGAATCTTGTTTGGACACATTTCGTTTTCATTGAAATGTCAAAGTTTTATTAAACAATACTTACTTTTTTCAGTGCTAAATAATAAATCAGATTATAAAACATTTCTAATAAACATTTCTGGGCAAAACCAAATATGTCCAAACAAGAACGTGCTGAGACTGAGACAAGAATGTGACAAAAACAATCAATCTCACAAACCGATGCCATTTACTTTTGAACGGTTGAGCAAACGTAAGCCTGGGGCCCTAGGCAAGATGCATATACTCGTAGCTATCGTAAACGATTTTCTACAACAGGCAAGGTGTACGGAATCGACATAAGCGCTTGACACGACCGTCTGGCAGTTTACGTCCATCCTTTACATTTTCAATAACGATAAGGATCTCGCGATGCATCTTGTTCAAGACCACTTACGTCATAAAAATAGTAAACGTTGATGGTAGCAGTAGCGTTGGTTGCGTTGTAGTAGCTCTGGTTGTTGAAGTCATCAGTGGTCGTTAACGCGCGAGGGGTTGACGCGAAGTCCCACTCCATCATCAGCTCGGGCTCCATGATTCTGAGGAAGACAGGAATACTTTAATATTATTTTGAAATTATACATTATTGCACAATACACAAAGTAGGTACAAGTGGCGGACTTAATGCCTATTGTCTACCAACTATTGCCAAACAGAAACAATTTAAGTTTGGTGCTGAGAAAGACATACCTAATAGAAAAAAAAAAATCCGTAGTCTAAGTTCTGGCCTGGTTGTTTTAATTTACTTTTAATTAAATAAAAAAACCGGCTATCTATAATGAATCAAAGAATACTACGTTTGTCATAGAAAGACAGACATACGGGTTGTCTTTAAGACCGTCTTACCAACGAAGGCGGCTAACTGCATAGTAATAGTATAAGCATTTTAAATTTAATGTGGTTACAAATAGAGTATAAAATGCTTTGAAAACTACATTGGAGTTAGCTGCCATCTTTATTAGGACGGCATAGTAATCGGGTCCTGTTGGAACCCTTGTGATGGAACTTTAAAACACGTCTAGATTTCAAAACCGCTGCAACGTTTTTATCTAAGGCCCATTATCCACGTCCGAGCAAACCAAACAAACGCTCACAGGTTCACCTGATTGCAGGATGCATACACAAACAAAACTTCAAAAGGGAACTGACATTTCTCAGTTCATACTAATTTGTTAGCTTACGTGCAAGCGTCAAATGACACGTAGTGGACGGCGGGCCTAATGGAACTTATGAGAGGTTGTTGATGAGTTCTGCTTCGGGTTTGGTACGATGCCAGTGGTAATGAGTTTTTTTTTGCTTATTTTAGCTTTGGATTTGGTAGAAAACCAGCCAAGTGTGCCGCGGACTAGCACTTCTCACTTTTAGATTTTTTGTTTTTTAATTTTTATTTTTGCTAAACCAGCATTAAAGCTCTGCAGTGATACAAACGTACCGCACGAAATCACCTCATTGTTCAGGCATTGGTATGGCAATCAAAGGAATAGTGTCAAGTGGGCAGGTGCTTTCTCCAATGATTACGTTATGCCATGCGGGGTTAGACAGGGAGGTATGAGCTCGCCTAAATTATTTAATTTGTATATAAATGGCCTTATTGAGGAGCTCAGCAGCAGCCATGTCGGATGTCACATAGAAGACGTGTGCGTGAACAATTTAAGCTATGCTGATGATATGGTGTTGCTGAGCCCCTCGATGGGGGGTCTAATAAAACTGGTAGGAATTTGTGAAACATACGCTGAGACCCATGGGCTCAGGTACAACGCTTCTAAAAGCGAGGTTTTACAATTTAAAGCTGGTAGCAAAAGCTACAGTATGCAACCGGTTAAGCTTTGTGGGACTCGTTTGAAGAGAGTAGACAAATTTAAGTACCTGGGTCACTGGGTCACTGAAGGATTGTCTGATGTCGCAGACATCGAGCGGGAGCGTCGAGCGCTTTGTGTTCGCTGTAACATGTTGGTCCGCAGATTCGCACGTTGTAGTAAAGAAGTTAAGTTAACTCTATTTAAAGCCTTCTGTCAAACTTTCTACACGTGTGGTCTGTGGACTAACTTTACGCAGCGGGCATATGGCGCGCTGCGCGTCCAGTACAATGACGCGTTCAGGATGCTGTTCGGGCTGCCGCGATATTGCAGTGCCTCAATGATGTTTGCCGAAGCACGGTCGGACTGCTTCCACGCCATAATGAGGAAGCGATGCGCATCGCTGCTCCGCCGTAGCTGCGACAGCACGAACCGCATCCTGAGCACGCTGGCGCGGCGCCTGGACGCCCCGCTGCTGCAGCGACACGTGCGCCTGCACGCGCCGCCCGCTGCTCCAGCGCGCAGGCTTTGATTGTGAATTGTGATGTTATCTCATGTATTACTAACCCTAATATTAAAATTTTATTACTAAGATGCTGTATGTACTAACCCTATGGATGTAAAGTCTGAAAATAAACATTTATTATTATTATTAAGTTTTCAACCTATTACCGTTTTGTAGACTAATAAAATCACGTTTCTGGTATCTTTTTTTTTATTTTTACTATAGCGGTAATAAACATACACACTCTGGAAATATTTCAACAGTCTATAGATTACGATACAAGAGATACAGCCTGCTGACTGACAGGCGGACAGCGGAGTATAAGTAATAGGTAGGTCCGACTTGACAGAAGCGCGTCGAGCTAACCCCATGTGCTTCTGTTTAGTCCATTAGAGAAAATTCTCTTTTACCGAACAATTGTCTTTGCCTGTGATATCCATGGGCTTGTTTCGCTAATAAGTCCATGGGAAGGTTTATACATAAATCGACATCGGCAAAATATATCTCAACAAGAGTGAAAGATATTCATTAAAATTTGAATTTGAATAGGTAGATCCCGTTGTTGGAGCATTTTAGGTACAGAACCCTAAAAACAACTCAATCATCTCCTAAATTATTAAAAATCTAACCAGGTGACGTTTGATACATGAACTTGTAAGGAATGCATATAAATGATATATTTTTCTGTATGAAAGGTTGGCGGGGCACTTTGCTCGTAGAACTGATGGCCGTTGGGGCAACAAAGTTCTAGTGATCTGATGAAGATCGAAAACCGGCCGCCGTGGAGGTCCTTCGGGAACGTCTGGCAGTGAACGTCTTACGGCTCATATAATGATGGATCGTTAAAATGTAATGTAGCACGCTAACACACTATCT
The DNA here is from genome assembly GCA_923062465.1 of Acleris sparsana. NCBI lineage: Eukaryota > Metazoa > Arthropoda > Insecta > Lepidoptera > Tortricidae > Acleris > Acleris sparsana. The sequence goes on from OV281288.1 coordinate 5,624,380, forward strand.
TTACCTAGTGTATTTCTTTTCAATATTGGTGTTGACATGATTCTAAAAACCAAACAAAATACTTAGAATCTGCAGTCTGAAAATAATAAACACCCTTTAGAAACTATTCCACGTTCAACTTTCTTTTAATATTCTTTATTTACCACTCAGGTTACTGAGTAGAAAGCTGATCTTTGTTAGCCGGCACGAAACCCTATTTGTCACTGTTAGGGTTCCGTATCCGTGATTTAATGTCGCTGGATACCGGGATCCTAGAATAATAACTGTTTTTTCTATGGGTCAAATACCATAAAGAAAAGATCTCTAGGTAAGATTTGTAGTAAGGATCTTAGTAAACCGTACATAAGCGAGCTTCCAACTCTAGTATATTTAGTTATTAATTGCATGTAACGTAAAGAAATAAATAAATACCTAGTGCCAAACTAAATAAGTTAAATAAATAATTGAAATATAACGAAAATCCACGGCTAACAATAATGTTTAAATTTTTTATACGGAATTCCTTTGTGAAATGTTTTCAGCGCCCTTCGCACTAACATATTTGTCATAACTTGCACGTGCATTTCAGCTACGGCGTAGCTTTTGTTGCATTATGCTACGTATCGTAGCATGCAAGCGCTACGCAAGAATGTTTGAGAGTACGGTGATTGTTATAAATGCACCCAGTAAGCTTTTAATGTTTTTGCATAAAAACTATTTTTAATTGTGTAGTTATTAAAAATGATTGCCGTATATTATTATATTATTGATATTTGGAATAATCAGTGGGCTTAGTTAAGATGCATCACGCTAAATAAGCAAATTTCAATAATCGACAATATTCCTACAGGATGGAAAAACGACATGGACAGCAACTACCTTTAATGTTGGAAATAGCAATTTCTACGCAGAGCAGACTTACTTTTATTTTAACTCGTCTGACTAAACCGGGAATCGAACTGGGCGAATATGATGTTCCGCCAGTTGACCTTGAAGTCGGAAATTATTTTGTATTTTTTCTCATCCACTTAGCTCTTCACTTAGGTAACCTAGAACATAAATCTGTATATCCGAGCCTTAGTACTGACGCTACCCTCCCATTACACCGGTGCAACAAATGGACCGGCTTACTCGACCGTTACGGGTTGCTGAGAAATGACCAGAGACTTCGTCTGGAGAACAAATAGATACTGTTTTATTATGAAAACTTACGAAATGCTGAAGTCCTAGTAAAACGGAGTAGGGTAGAAGTACCATTTTTGGCCACTCTCAATTTTAACTAATAGCTAAAGAATTAGGAAATTACACATATGTTTTTATATTTTATCTTTGTATTGATCTTCACTCTTCAGTCTTAACTATTTATGAAAATTGTTTTTAATTTTACAGTAGTTTTGATACTCATTTCGATCTAAAGTGGCCAAAAGGGCATAAAGATTAAGTTAGTAAGTCTCTCTAAAAAAAAAAAACATTTTTGGAACATGATTTTTGCAGTCATTATCTGCTTATCAAGACCGAACTAATCCAAAACAGAGTCTCAACGCGGTCAGTCTACGTTAGGTATAGTGGAGCCTGTCGCCTTCTTCCGACTCCATAATCAGATCAGCTTTTGAATATCAATATTGCATTGTCATCGAATTTATATATGTGGTTAAAATTTTAGCCCATTACATTAACGTTAACTGGTTCAAAATTGACTTGTAAAATGACTGAAATTTACATAGTTACTACCAATATTGCAAGTTAATAAAGAGCCAGTAACATGGGTATAAATGTAGTATACTCCTTATAAGATTGATAACCGTTCGGTTCCGTACCCAAAGGGTAAAAACGGGACCCTATTACTAAGACTTCACTGTCCGTCCGTCTGTCACCAGGCTGTAACTCACGAACCGTGATAGCTAGACAGTATACATTTTCACAGAGGATGTATTTCTCATGCTGCTAAGGGGGGCTCTCATACAAAAAAGCACGAGCAAATAATGGTACGGAACCGTTCGTGCACAAGTCCGACTCGCACTTGGTCGGTTATTTTTGTTAAGATTTGTTGACTATAGTTTGTGATGTTTTCGTTTCATGAATGTAAATAACATTTATTACTAAAATATTTATATACTTAAGCTTGGTTTTGAACTTTAGTATCGATCGTCGCATATTATACAGGGTGTAACTCACTGTCATTCAGATTCAGATATTTTCTTGCGATAAATATTGTTGGACAGCATGCAAAACTTGATTACTTATTGTCAACATTACGATTAGTACTTATATATTCTTAGTTTTATTTAATAGTTATTATGATTTGAAGGAGACAAAAATATTGATAAGATACGAGTCAATTGAATTTTGTAGACTTCTTTCAAGTTACCAAAGTCTTTCTTTCTAAAACTACAACGTAAAAACTAACAAAAGTAAACTATTTTTGACTTAAACTATAGTATCCTATATTTCTTTACGTTTGAGTAACTATCAATCCACTCGGTATAACTCTATTGAAGGTTCTGGGCAAAACAATACACGATCTAATAGCTCATAAGTGCTTTTCGTAATAGAGACATTGACACCTCCATTAAGTCCTTACCAGAATTGTGTTGGTAGTCGGTTAACATGAAACATTAGTGTTTATTTTCTTGGGATATGAAATATACATTGCATTAAAATACTCATATTATTTTTTAATTCTCGCCTAAAATTATCACTTTTAAAAATTATGATTAGAAAAAATCTGTTTGTTTTAAACTGAGTTGACCTTGACCTTCAAATTTGTCCTTGAACAACTGATCCAATAAAGCCTTTAAATAACTAAGTTCTAGACTTGTACGTGGGCACTACTTATATAGGTAAATACATACATATGCGTTCATCACATACATATTATCTCATACCCGAGACCTTTAGCTTTGTAGCCAGAGTAATCACCATCGTTGATTAAAAGATCAGTGGGGTACAATGTCACTCCAATTAACCAAGTCCCAAACTAAGCTCTCAGCTTGTACTATGGGTAATACGATACACTAAATACTGAAATACTACTAGACAACGATACACTGAATACTGGACATCCGTCAACCAGACCGTCAATCGTACAAATATCTGCCCTCTGCTTCGTAGCTTCGTAGGCAGGGTCACTACCAACTAGGCCAGAATATGTTAAGTTAAAATATGTTAAAGCCCAATAGACATCACTTCTGCGGCTACGTCTTACGTCTAGGTTCTTCGCTTTAGCTAAAGAAAACACCAATACAACAAAAGGCTTATTACTCTTAAAATCAACAAAACTAAGAGAGGAAAAAGCGATCGGAAACAACGAGGGACAAAGACTAAGTCAAAGTAAGCCTGAAAGCCATTAGGAGAATTTGCAACTGAGCATGGTCAGACTTTGAAAGGAGAAATCATTAATTTGTTTCATTGACGGCATTCTTTGGATTCTATTCCGTCGGTGAAATTAAAACGTCGGAGAAAGGCTCAAACGTGGCATTGCGAGTGGAACAAAGAAATATGTTCAGTTGTGTGATGAAAAAGTTGTCAACAAGTTTTACTAGTATTATTAAATTAAAAGGTGTTACTCTGTTTTTTTTTTTGCGTTTTGCTAAAAGTACTGAAACGTTTTTAATAATAATATTGGTGGTATTTTAATTTACAGTTTATGTTTAGGTTTTTAAACAGGTCAGTATTGCGGGTAAGTACGATTACGATACATTTTTTTTAGATACCCACCTACCTACCTACTATTTTTATAGTTTTAAGGTTGTTCAGCTAAATATGTGCATTTAAATAAACTCTTAATACATACAAAACAAATTGTAATTTTTTGTTAGTCTTTCAAGAATAGGTAGGTATATATAGCATGTACCTTTTCTATTTGAAATGCTAAGTTATAAATCAGAAAATATTGAGAATCTTCAATTTATCTTTATTTAATTTTAATCTTTGTCTATATGTACAAAAATACAATGAGAACAAATATTTGGTCAAAAATACACATTTTATCCATCGTATTGAAGCAGCTCCACTCACGCCCTAGTTCCGCCACTCAGCTTCGCTTGCTCGTATTAATGTATTGACTTCACTGGAGCACAGGCTGCTTTCCAGAAAGTCCCAAACTCAATCTTTATCGAATCATTAATTTAAAGGTAGGAATTCTTTTTTGCTTTTTTTTTTATTTATCGTTGTTTTTGACTTGTTTATTATTATTATAAAATGTCTTTTACTCCTCGTTTTGACAAGGTATATTTTCGCCAATGTCAAGTTTTAGGCAATCACCATGAACCTATTAAAGAAGCAAGTCCATGTATTTAACACGCGAGGACAATCGTTAGTCTAAAAAGTATTTACTCCGGCGAAATAAACAAGTACATGGAATAAGCTCAAAATTCAAATTCAAATTCAAATTATTTATTGGTAATATATACATTACATGTCAGTTTACAATTTATTACAGTATTACAGTTATATTAATTGCTAATAAAATACCCACACGCGCCTCACGCGCTTCTGTCAAGTCCTATAACAATGTTACTGAATGGACCTTTGATGAGTTGAAAGTTATATTATAAGGTGCAGCAGTAGCATTATGAGCTGTCAAAACTGCCAAAGTGCCTGGCCGCTAAAGGGACAGAACTATACCTATAGCTGCTATAATATAACTCTGTGCCTTTCACTCCCAGACCTTAGTAGGTTTTGACACCTTGTATTACGGCTAGGTACTTAAATGTGTGATTTTTTCTGTCGTGTATCAGTGAGTAGGTATACCGTACGTATGTATAGGTATACATTTATGTAAGTACATAGTTAGAATAACATTATTATGATATTCTCAAAATAATTATCAGCGCTTTTTTCTAATAGTACTTTACACAATCTACCAACGTCACTGAGTAAGAGCTGTACGTACAAGCCAAGTCAGCCTTGCTAGAATACAAATATTACAAGTACAAGTATTTCCTTCTTAAAAACAAATTCAAACAAACACAAAATAAACAAACTTTAACCATTTCAGCATAAAATTATAAGCAATAAAAGTAAAAATATAGTCTACAACACTTCTTGGTTCAAAAACTTTTCATTGAACTCGGAACTTGCATTTCCATCAAGCCCCTATAGGTGGTCACAAAAAACAGCTTTATGTAGGTCACACTTTAGTACTTTGTAGCTTTAACGCCTATGACAGATTAGTTCAGCAGCTCAAACATGACGTTAATGTGACAAAGCATTAAAATATACACCTACTTATAAGCCGGATCTTTTTGTGTAGTCGGATTATAAAGTAAAACCGATGCACACATTTTTTGTTCTGAAAATAACGGGTGGAACAAGGTCGAGTAAAAATAACACACTATTCATAACACATAAATAAACTTCCGGGAAACACCCATTACGTGAAGAAATACGATCATGCTCTTACATTGGTTGTGTAATGGTTTTATAACATGTGATTATCCGTCAAAATTGGCTGACAAAAACAGAAAAAATATGAAAATTGTCTTGTCTAGAAAAAGTACCATATTCCGAATCTAATCCTAAGCTGCCCTATAGTTTAAGGTTTTCAAGCATTTCCATTCTTTACCTATTTCTAAAGATTAATTAATAACCTTTGGATACAATTAAGTACTTTAAGTATCGAAATGCTTATTTGATTAGTAACGATATTTTATTGTATCGTATATTAAATTTACCAATCCGTTAAAAAAACAACTTAAAAATATGCAAGAAGGAGGAGGAGGAGAAGCTATAATGTATTTACTCTTGCCGCCCTTACTGAAATATGATATTGATAAATTTTCCCTTACACTTTTTTAAAAGTATTTTTATACTATAAGTACGAGCAACATACAAGTATATTTCGTTGTCACTGAAGAAACAATGAGCAGCACGAAAAACAGAAAGAACTATACCATTATAACACTAGGTTCATAAAAGAGACCTAACGTGAATTTATTACTGTTTCAAAAGAAAGCGTTTCCGGCCTTTTGTGCTTTCACAGACATTTAAATGAGCCTGAATCCAAGCGCTAAATAACTGTGTCAAAGGATTTCAGAATGCGGTTTTATTGGAACCCTTGCAAACAAGATTCCTTGTTGACTGACTAACACTCTTCTGAAAGTGACGGGAAGATCGCGAGGATTTTATTAAACGAAGTGTTTTATTAAATGCGGTAAAATTATTTTAGTAGAGGTTTAGGTTTAGTAGAGGAATTTTCTTACTTTTAGTCAAAATTAGTTTAAATTTTAGTACCTTCGTCCTTAGCTTTTGTTGTACAAAATTCAAACCACTCTCACGTTAATATTCAATATTATAATATTCAGTTACTGTTGTTTTCAGCGTTTTAGAATGATCTTTTTGAATTATGTCATTGTCACATTTCAAAATTCAACATTTAAAATATTTATTGAGTGAATTGGCTACATGAGGGCTCTTTTACACGTCGGTAATATAGAGTGAATCTACTAGCGCTTCGGACAAGACCATCATTGCGGAGAAGAAGCGCCGGAAGTAACTCCAGCAGAAGGTCATTTTTTCCCATAATAAAATACAATAATACTTAAAAGTAACATTACAAGGTAATAAAGTAACAATATATTTTTTAAAGCAAACACCAATAAAATAATTACAAATGTAACCTTAATAAAATTAAATTAAAAATAGTGACTAGGAGAACAACATGACAAGGTCTCTACGTCTGGAAAGATAATCGAAATAACTAACTGAAAAACAGGTCCTTGCAAGCGTTGAACAGACCGGACCCCACAGACAGCACCCGTTCACGTGTGACGCGTATCTCAGCCATCGCCTCCCTCAACCATGTGTTCGGGAAGGTGGTGACCCAATATAGGAAATCCCGCGGTCTATGCAGGGTGTCCTGGATATTCTGAACTGGTATAGAAGGGTTATGTACTTATGCTGTAATATCTACGAGAACTTCGAGGCAACCCTGTACAAAGAAATTGTAAGTACTATCAGGAAAGTTAATTTGTTACCCATTTCAAGAAAAATATGCTTGAAGTCCTCAATGTCATTAGAGATATCAAGTCATTTTGTAAGTTTTAGGAAACTCTACCTTATTGTTGTAGAATGTCAGATTGACTTTGGAGCTAAGGTGGGTACCAAATTGAAGTTCTCGACTGGCCATTTGCAATTTTTAGTTTTGTATTTTTGTGTATTGAGATGTTCAAAGTTCTTTTCTGTTTGTGATTTTTTCCTTTTTATGCCTTTGTGTTGCACAGTCATAGAAGATTTAGACTTATCTGGCATCTTACTTCTCGTTTCAAGTGGGCTCGCAGTGGTACAGAGGTTAAAACTATCTTGACCTCTGTCCTACATATCACCGTACAACATTGCCCCCAATCTTCCTACAGAAGATTGGATTGTTTTTTATTGCTAAATTTATACTTATATATACTTGACACTGGCGAAATCGCTTCATTGTGGAACGCCGTATCCCCGCGGTAGTAGCTGTTCAAGTCAACGCGGGGTAAAGAGAAAAAAAAAAGATTTTACTACTGTACATGAATTTTCTTTGTGAAGCTTTTTTTTAAATAAAGCTGTATTTAAGAAGTCTGTTAATAATGTTATAAGTATGTCTGTTTCGTGATGAGTTACGACCATCATGTTTACACTTCAGCCGCGGTTCATGATTCTGCGAGCATTACTCGTCACTGATATTTCTTCACTAAATAAATTACAAAATAGAACAAACACGCTGACGCGAGAAACACGTCTAGCCACAGAATAATAAGACTGTAAGTACAAGCCACCTTTGTTATGAAAATAAGAGTGAATTCACAATTAAATAATCATCATTTCCTTGCCCTTATTCTAATCATCTGGGTCGGAGCCGTATGTCTTTTACTTCCACTCAACCCTACTTGCAGTCATCGCAGCATTCACTTCCTTGTTTCTCATATCGCTTTACACAATCCATCCATCTCTCTTTAGGCCGTCCTCTTGCTTTAATACCCTCCACATCATACTCAAAACTTTTCTCGTGACATTACTTTCAATGCTCCTCATGACAACTCCATACCATACTCTACTTCCTTCTATTTTCACTCTCGCGCTACTTTCAAATTTCCTCTTACATACTTGTTCAAAATCCTATCCATTCTTGTTACACCACAAATTCATTTCAACATTCGCATTTCAGCCCATGCGCTCTTTTTTAGTACCTTTACATAATGTAAACAATATTATAACCATATAGTTTACAACAAATTAGAATATTCGGTCTCTATCCGATGACAGACTTACCGGCCAGGCACACAACACTGACGGACAAATTCTTCAAACACAACAACAAGATTGATTTGGTCGGGCATTTAATAGACGTCATATCGAGTCGACTTTGTAGGAAAATATGAAAGGCTGGCAAGGAATGTAAGTTACGTACTCGTGTAAAAATACACTTTTTATTACTAACGAAGTGTAGAAGATTGTTATGAAATACTGGCCAACGGCGACTATGATGTTTCTCTAGTATCTTGCTCCACTGGTGGATTCACGTTACTTTGATACTTACGAGGAAATAAAAACGAGGTAACTTATAACGAAATTTATATTTTTCTATATTAGGAAAAAAGAAACATTTTATTGCTCCAACCTACTTTTTGATTTCTGTTTTACCTTAAGGTTGACTGGTAGTGAATTCTTGTAATATAATTGCCTGTTGTACACTATTTTAATTTTGAACAATAAAGTATTTAAAAGGGTGGGGGGAAATGTTAATGTCAGTCGACATTTTGCATACAATATGAATCAGGTATGTTATAATCAAGAGTTGTACTTTTGATGCTGGTGACGTCAAAATGACGAAATTTTACACACGGGGTGCTCTGCTTTTATTTGGCAGTCGTTTAGGGAGGTAGGTAGGTATTAACAGGTACAAATAAAAAAATGTTAAATAAGAAGCGGTGAAATTATTAGAGTTAAATACAGCTTAATCGCAATCAAAATAAGGATCACGGCAGCATCATTTCTTTTTCACCACCCATTGCTAAAAATGGCATTCTTTTATGAATGTCAATGCCATAATTGTTTATGACTATTCAATCATAGTAATTTTTATTACAACATAAATACGTTTTTTTTAATGATAATGTTACTCGATGATTTTTGCCACTGTCTCTTTCAAATATTTTAATTTTGTTTTAGGTTGAAGTAGATATTTTATTTCTACGCGTCAATAGATTACTTAACTCATTTTTACATGATTAAATGATTGACGACTAATGGTTAATAATTACAATATATCATTTAGATAAAAGATAAAAGAAATTGATTCAGTAAAAGATAAAGATAAAAGATGTTTATTTAGTAAGTAGGCCGCACGGGCACTTTTACACGTCAAAATCTACCAGCGCAGTAAGTCAAGAATCTACCAGAATCATACTCTATGTAGCGTGACGTAATTTTTGCGTCAACGGCATGAAAAGTACGGGCCCTTAATATTATGTAGTGTGTTTAGTATTTCTCATAGAGATTCGGTAGATCCTAAATGGACTCACGATCGCTGCCTGGCGGCGGTAAAGTTAGATAAATAAAAATATGGACGTATATTAAACACGAAAAACATAGTTATCAATACTATAATGAGACGCATAATAAGATGAGGGAGGCTATTGCCAGTATAAAAGACGAACGACCCACGCAAGTCTTGAATGTTTTCTATATATTAAAGTATTTTACTCATATTTGATATCGTTTTGTAATAAGGATACACGTGGGTATAAATTCGCTTCGTATCAAATCGTAAGTAAATACTCCTACGATGTGACGTCAGTGATACACGCGTAGCCTGCTCCCAATGTGTCACCCACGCACACACCAGCGAGCGTGGCCATACTCAACTTATAGCAATAAATGGAACCGCCATTCACGAAAATAATACCATATGAAAAGTTCAGAATTTGAAATGATTGTATTGGCCACAAGAAGGCTGTTTTACACGTCGTTAATATGGAGTGAATCTACTGGGAAAAGACGATCATTGCGGAGAAGATTCTGCAAAAAACTCCAGCAAAAAGTATTTTTTTTAATCATTAAACATTTATATTGTGCCCCCAATAGCTGGTATCTCAAATTTAATAAACGAAGCAGATTCAACCCTTGCCCGTTTGTAATATGGTCGCACTTGCATCATGATTTTTGTCCGGGATACCACCAATTTTGTCCCATAGCAGTAATTTTCGGTGTCCAGCCGTTTGACCAAAAGTCATTTGCCAAAATTACTCTTGACTAACGTTTTGCAAATAAATGTTTCGTCAATTGATCATTTGATATCCTGGCTTTTTACCAAATCATCCATGCATCAAATCACCAATGCCAAAGCAAACAATGTCATTTTACAAACATTCATTTTGCAAAAATGTAATTGTGGTTAAACCATAACATATTACATAGGCTACATGGGCTTTTTAAATAAGATAAGCTAGGTTAGACTTTTGACCAAAAAAAAAAATGTGGTGGGAAATACATCTTTGCGAAATGAAAGTTTGTGAAACGGCATTGTTTGTCAAATTTAATGATGATTTGATAAAACATTAGTGTACCAAAATGTATTGTTTGCCAAATGATCATTTGGTGAGTGAGACGTTGTTTGTCAAATGACAAATATTAGTGAACCGTAATTTTCGTTACCTACATCATGACTTAAGATACCGTTTCTTAATTATAGTCCTTAACTAGTTAGCGTAGCGTGAGCATGCTATGATCGTGAAGGAAATATTGATAGACGTAGCTGGATCACTGGATCTATGCAATTAGCCTCCATGTATAGCGTGCGCGTGCCATCGGTCGCTAAGGAAAATGTTGGTACTCGCAGCAGGACCAAGCTTAGATCAATGGCTTACGCTTAAAGGTGGGCGCTGACATAACCGCTCGGCGCAGTATCAGCTCTAAGTGAGACATTGAAAAGTGAGATCTGGTTTGTATTAGTACTTACGATACATTATTAGGGTTCCGTACCTCAAAAGGAAAAAACTGAACCCTTATAGGATCACCTAGCTGTCCGTCTGTCTGTCTGTCAAGACCCTTTATCTCGGGAACACGTGAAGGTATCGAGTTAAAATTAAAACCATATACACCGGTCTACAGTCCCTTGAAGCTGTAAAAAAAAGAAACATTTCACACTCTCGAGGGAATCAAAAGGTAGGGTATATTCCGGTGACCTAGAACTATTAAATTTGGTAAGTAACGCCGTCTTTTACAACAAGTATAGGGAAAAATCTGAAATTTATACACTTTAAATTAAATCCCAACAAACAGGGTCTTAAGTCAGGGTCAACTGAAAAATGTATCGTAGTAACACATATCTCTCTTAGAGCTGATCTTGTACCGATCCGTAATGTCTACGCCAACCTGAAAGCGTGTGTGTGCGTACCGTACGCTGCAGGGCAATTATTCTAATTGTCTTCTTCTTGATCTGTTTCGTGATTAGGTCACTTTTACGCTAACATAATTAACAAAAACATGAAATCAAATCATGCAATTTTTCGATAACCTGATAATTTGCTTTAAGCAGAGTTGTAAAAAGCGAATCATTGTCAAAGTCACGTGTACTACACAACTCGCGGTGAAACAAAACCAATAAACACCCCCAATTGCCGCTATGTCCAGTAATGCCTGCGCCGGCTACCGTAAAATACCAGTCAACTAGAGTCGGACACGCTATTTAACTGAGTTAGCAATTTTATCTAATTATTAGGGTCTACCATGCTGCCCTCCTAAATAAAAAGGACGCATACGCAGTTTGATAGCCACAGTAAATTTTACCTTCTCGTCTAAGAAATAGGGTCGCTAATAGATACGCGGTTCTGTGAGATATACGCCCTTTTTTCCAAGGAGGGCAGCATGGTGCTTGCATTGATTATTAACATACCTACTCAATATTAAAAGGAAATTTAATGCCCATGTGGCTTCACTTACGCAAAACCACAGCGTGTGATACGATATTAACAAACACTTAATTTACGAGCTCGATAATTGAGATTGACATTTTCAAATCTTCTTACAAATTTTAGCTATCCATTACAAATTATAGAGGCAATAAATAACAGGCCTTTTACCCACCCGTTTATTGAAATTATCTCATTTTCATATTTAATTCTATTTATTGTATTCAGCAGGATAACAAACAGTCCATAAAATGTCATAATTATATACAATAAGACAATTCAGAAACCAACAAAAGTTATCCACAAAATACCCTATCCCTTATCCTTGCCTATATGCTAATGCCATAAATTGATTGCGTATGTACTTGCGGACATAAACCACTGGGCTGATGTACATCACAGTCTCAACATAGGGGTTCCTTTCACCATTTTAGTACGGAGCCTTAAATACGGACTTACTTTCATAAATAAGAAGAAAGGTTTCAGGGACCCGGTTGTTTACGTACTCAATTATTCTTAGCTTGGGCCTTTTTTGGTGAAGACCTCTTAAGTACGTGAGCACGTGATTGCCACTAGCCGCAAATGTGTTCGGCGGATTGTTACAGTCATGGCTTTCACTCAGTGTTTACTTAATAAACTTAGAAATTTAAGAGACAAAAACCGGGCCCCAAGCGTGCCGGGTTCCGACGACGTTACTAGAATCACAAATAAACTATCCCGTTTACATAGATATTTTTAGTAGATATAAATACTTAAGTCGCCTGTATCTTACGAACCAATCAAGCCTTCTCAATCGTGATAGTTTTCCTTTAAAATCCCGTTTATATGAGAAATAACGAATAACTATAAATAGCAACAACAAGATTTTTTCCAGAATTTATTTCTAGATTATAACTAGGCTAAATTACAGCTTTGTAGGACAACACAAGTGGCTAAATTCGACAGCGGACTGACGGGCAGACGGACCTAGGAGATACTGACAAAACGAAACTATAGGGGTTCCAAGTCTGACTTCACCACCCCAAAAATAGGATCCACCACCAAACGCGTCACCAAATAATGGCTGCCCCCTCCCCCCTAGAGAACCAAAAAAATGAAGCCTTTATTTTTTATAAATATTGCCATTAAAGTGCCGCCATACTCTCCCATCCGCTATATTTCTACTAGCCTTGATCAACGGCTGGCGAAGCCATTGTCCACTACCATCTTACCATTTGACCTGCCGTCAGCAGTGTTCACATTGTTGTACTCTGATGCGGGGGCAAGACATTTCATAGTCCTCATTGGACTCGTTAGCAAGTACGGTAATTGTGACTCGTGGTAAGGATATGACTCCATCATACTGCCGTAATAAGATAAGCTAACGTCAATGTAGCAGGCGAAGTATTCTTTACTTTATTGGTAAACAAATTGAATTTTAAATGCTTATAATATTACTATGCAGTTACCTGCTTTCTTTGGTGATAATAATATAAGGCAGAGTAGCGTGGTTCACTGCAAAAAATCTGCTTTCTAGTTAACAAAACCTCGGTATTCCAGCTAGACTAAAACTTCCTTAATTTCTTTATTAAACTTTAGGCGTAGCGTAAATGCAATGTTTACTTGCCAAGAATTTATAAATCTAACCTAATCAAAGTCTATCTAGTTCAATATCCGCTGAACCAATTACGTAGACGATTGAATCTTGTTTAAGCCAAATCATATCCAGGCTTATTTTCTAAATTTTCAAGATATTCCGTCTGGAAACTAGGAGTGGCTGAGAATTTAATTGAATTATGTATTAGTGTTGTTTGTTCTGGTATACTGATTAGTCCGAGTATTATTTAGGAATAAAATTAGGAAGTGCTATTGTTCAAATATTTAGAGTTTTAACAGGATATTACCAAAAAAGAGAGCACTCCCGGGGTTTACAGAAAGCTCGTCAAACAATCGCTAAATTTTCCACGACCGACCACCGAATTGTGAGAGGATCATTCACATTTAAAAACAGAAGTTTCAACAAATGATTCTACTGGCCAAGGACTCGGCCCTAATTAAAAGTTTCTGAAAAGTAAAAAAAAGGCGGAACTGGTAAGCGAATTTTGAAGCGATTTGTAGCTTTAATACAAGTGATAAATATAACTCCACCTCATTCATTGAAACCGCGGGTCAATCGCTCAATCTTGACGATGGAAGTAAGAAATAAACGAACATTACGAACTTTGAAAACATTACAGATTTTTTTAATAGATATAAACTCAAACTAATAATTAGATACATACCTCCGATATATTGGCGATCAATTTAATGAATCCAAAGAACCTCCCGATGAAACTAACTTTATTTTTAAAATAACGCGTCTGAATTAACCCATGTGTTTAGCGGGAATGATGTCACATACAGACAAATACACAGACCCACATATATACAAATACATACGATAAAACATCCGTTTTTTTGTTTCAGGGGTTAGAAAAGTTAGTGATGATACTTCACTAATTTTCAAGGTAGATAGAAAAACCGTAGACTACAGTAGGATAAACGCCACTCTAGTTAAAGTACATAATTGGTTTATTAGTAACAACTTGCTACTAAATGCCAAGAAAACTAAATGTGTTAGGTTCGCTTTGCCTAATGTTAAACCGGTAGATTCTAGTATTTTTCTAAATAACGAGTGTTTGCTAATGGTAGATAGGGCGGTTTTCCTAGGCATAACAATAGATAAAAATTTGCAATGGAGTCCCCACATAGCTGCACTGGCAGGTAAACTAAGTTCGGCAGCTTACGCCGTTAGGAAAATTAGACAACTAACTAATGTTGAGACAGCTCGCTTAGTTTATTATAGTTATTTTCATAGTGTTATGTCTTATGGTATTCTGGTTTGGGGTAAGGCAGCTGACATACAAACTATATTTGTGTTACAAAAAAGGGCCATTCGTTCTATTTATAATTTAAATTCCCGTGACTCATTAAGAGAACTTTTTAAAGAAACTAATATCTTAACTGTAGCGTCTCAATTTATTTACGAGAATATTATTTATGTTATTAAGAATTTAGATTCGTTCACCAAAAACTCAGATATACATAATTTAAATACTAGAAATAAAAATAAAATAGCTATTCGAAAATTCCGTGTCCGTAAAGTATATAAATCATTTGTTGGTCAATGCATTCATTTCTATAATAAATTACCTGAAGTAGTTTTAAAGTTACCCTTTCCAGCACTTAAAAAATATTTGAAAAGGTCGTTAATGTCTAAAGCGTATTATAGGGTCGAGGACTATCTAACAGACAAAAATGCATGGCATACACCCGAAACTTAGTCAATAGTCATTTGTTCCAATGCAAAGGCTTTATCCTGCTTTTTCTTGTCTGGGGGACACCGTTGATGCAGGAAAACATATCGAAACTTTTATGTGGTCATCTTGCACCATCTCATATACACATATATAAGTAGGTAGTTGTAGTTATTTTATTTTATTCTTTTCTATCTTTCTCTCCCGTAAGATTTTTGGCATGTTTTCCTGCTGAACTACTGTTATTTGATATTATATTTAATTTAATACTTGTAGCTTTATATAATGCTAGATTAAGTTGTACATACCATTGTAATATGCAATATGAAATAAGTTTAAAAAATGACTGACTGCTGAGTTTCTTGCGGCGTTTCTTCTCAGCAGTGGTCTCCTCTTGGGAAGCGCTGGTAGTATCTTGACGTGTAAAAGTGCCCGAGCGGCCTACTTACTAAATAAATTTCTTTTTTTATCTTTTTTTTTTTCCAGGATGAAGATTTGACAATGTGTAAGATTTTGACATCAACTAAGTACCTAAATACCTACAACACCGCTTCGGCATTTAAAGTCAAAGTCTTGAAATGTCAAGCTGCCTAGATCGTAAAATGTCATACTAGTAATATGTCAAAGTCTCAGAATGACCAGCCCTCTATTTCACCATCTTGACAATGACACGTGACAGGTGACAATTTGGTATACATTGCTAAGTTAATACGCTAATACATTACTGGGAGTCATAAAAGCTGCGCCATTTACACTGTAAGGTCACCTGTTACCTGTCATTGTCAGGGTGGTGAAATAGGAGGCAAGTAGTAAAACGTCAACATTATATTAGAATGTCATAATAGTAATACGTCTAAGTCTCCGAATGACCAAAAAGTAAAACAACATCATCTTTTTAAGCAAAGTCTTGAAATGTCAAGCTGCCTGGATCGTAGAATATCAGAGTAGTAAGCTTGACGTTGTACGACCTTGACGTTATAAGGCCTTGACATTGTAAGACCTTGAAATTACACGACAAGGACGTTTCAAGATTTTGACGTCGTCCTATCTTGACATAATTTAAGCACTTGATATTTCAAGACTAACTTTAAACGCCAAAGCGTACAACACCTACATTCACTAATTATCTTATTTCACTTCATCGATTGTATTATTTCATCGAATTTCATTTTATCAAACGCTGAATAAGGATATCTATAATTTTCAGGATATCTTAAACATTAATTACTCAGATTAGGTTTGTTTAAACTTACGACTTTGCGGGTGGTACGACCGTCCGGATCGCTACCACCATCTAATCCATTAACCTTCCGCCAAACGGCCGGATAGCCATGTTAGTTTTCGGGGTTGGCAACTATGGGTCACAGTTTTCACTTACCATCAGGTGGTCTGTGTGCTCGTATGCCTTCTATATGCCATAAAAAAAAACGACTACCAAAAGAAAATGAATTCACGCGGCAAGATCCTTTTGATGAAATAAAGACTCTACATAATGATACTCGTACACTTGCTGAAAGGAGATTCGATAAAATAATAGCTATCCTATAGCATACTTGTAAACGCAACGACTTTTTCTGATACATTCCTCAAAATTGGCACATAGTAGGACGAGTTGCTTTGATTGAAGTTTGGTTTTATCGTAAATCAGTTTCACAACCAGGCCAGGGCGACAGACCGCCGAGGACGAGATGAAGCGAGAAAGTTTTCTGATATCAGCGTAAGCTGACTTTTTAGCGAATGCACTGCCGGCAACTTATTTCAGCGTTATACTGACTTTCATTCAGTGCCTTAAACAGCTTTTTTTTAAATAAAAAATGATAGTAGCGTGTCAAATGCAATTAGGTTTTAGCGAGTAGAATAGACCCACGTATAATTCTCTATTTTTTTCTTGTGCTATGTAAGTTGTGTTACAGCGTATTTTTGATAAATAAACGTTATGAGCTCGAGTTTGTATTAAACATTTTTTTATTTTATATACTTGGCCAAAATTAATTTGATTTCGCTAAAATGTTGTTGGAAGATAAAAGCGTAATTTCCCTTGACGATATCATAAAAACATCGTGCCGGGTTAATTTTATATTCCTGATTAATTGAACAAGCATAAAAGTTTCTTGGAGGCATTAATATTAATTATCTTTACGAAGTACTCAGGCATAGTATTTTTTAAGGTACCTCCCATTCAAACGGAATTTTAAAAGAAAACTATCACCACTAGACTTGACTGGTTCTTGAGAGTTATTATACTCAATTAACATGTGTGGGTCTGTTAAGCTTTCAAACGCTAAATCTGAAATAATTATGACAATATCTAGACTAGATGAATAGCTACTCCGAATAGGTGTTCATTCGTTCGATTTTTTTTTAAATTAAGAACGAGTAAAATTAGAACTATGAGCAATATCAAAAAATAATGTCTTCAACCAAAGGAATAAGCATTGATTTTAGAAATTAAAATAAAAAATTCTATAATATTCCAAATAAAACTGGCCTAGAAATACGGATGATCAATACAAGCATGTTAAACTGCTAATAGACAGCGATTGGACTAAGAGAGTCGATAAGCCGTGTGACGTCATGTAACACGGCCATATAAACGCCATGTTTAATTCTGTTTTGCTAGAAAGCGATAAGGACAAATTTTGTTGGTTTGGAACCTTACTTATTTATATAGCTATTCAAAAAATGACTGTTTGAAAAAACTCATGAACATTCTCTTACTCTTTGGAATTATACATCCTAAGCAATAATTAAAGACAGGCGATAAAATATTGTCGGCGATTGTATATAAAATAAAAAAAAAAAATATTAGTGGGCATCCCCCACAAGCTACGTAAGCAAAGACACTTCCAACTAGCCTAACTGCGTCGTCTAAAAGAACTTGACATTTGATAATTTAATATTTTTTTCAAAGGCCTCATACAAACAGTATCAGACCATTTAAAAAAAAATACTTCCCTTTAACTCACAAAATATTTTCCCTCGCTTATTGATCTTAAACTACAACCATTCCACTAACAACAGCCATAAACTACAAGTAATATTTATTCATCCTTTATTCAAATAGGTTTCAACCTTTTTCATGCTACTAGGTAATTTATTACAGCCTGGCTTTATTAGATTTGCCATCTGGCCACGAAATTACTATGCTTACTTTACTGTCTTAATATAAAGGAAATCGTTGGGTATTGTGAGGAGCTTCGCTTGGAAAACAAGAAGATTTTCACTTCACAGCACATTAATTAACAGCTTGACGTTTATTATAATCAAATTTACTTTATAAAGCCTTGAGTCAGCAACGTAAGTCGAAGAGCTCAAAATTGTCGTGTGATTTTGAGCTCTTTGACTGTCCACCTTCTGCTGCTAAATGTACGCATTATTTGTTGCGCCCTTAACAAACAAAAAAAATGTATTTCGAACGAAAAATTTACTATTTGAACTACTGTATTTAAATAAATACTTCTCTTATTAATAATAAATTTAAATGCTACTCCGACAGTAAAACGACGAATAAACATTTTATCTACATCCATATCATAACTTCCCTATTATATGTTTAGTAACGATAAGCAAACAGCCTATATTAAGAAACCTGTATCTGTGGTTGCACTTTAATGTTAACATTAAAGTATTACATGTCATTAAAGTATCGGTTATTGATGTAGTTGTATCTTAATGTTCACTTTAAAGTTTCGGTGACCGAAACTTTAAAGTGAACATTAAGATGCAGGTTCTTTAAGATACAAGGCAACATGGTACAATTTTCTCACATATTGTAGAAAACTTATGATATGCATGTAGATAAAGTTATGTATGCGACTGTACGCATAATTAGGCATTAAAACACTCGTGTGATCTTATTATGAAACTCACCTATCGGCTCGTTTCATAAAACCACACTCGTGTATTAATGCTTCTCATTATGCACCAGTCGCATAAATAACTATTATTAAATTTCACAAATCATATCGATTGCAATAGAAAATACTTTTTTCAAATTCTAAATGCATAGCATGCAAAATTTGTCAATGGAATCTATTACGAATGACAACATCAATTTTCTAATTTGATCATCTATCTATCTATCTATATATATAAAAGGCAAACCTGACTGACTTGGATATCAACGCACAGCCGAAACAACTGTATCTAGAAACTTGAAACTTGGTACAAGGGGTTCCTTTTATGATGTAAGTGAGCACTAAGAAAGGATGAAATTCACCCCTAAGTGGTTAAAACAGGGGGAGAAGCGGGAAACTTAATTCTACGCGTACGAAGTCGCGGGCGTCCTCTAGTTAGTCATAAAAATAAAAGAAATTACACTTTACTTTCTTTGCACTACATCTTACAAGGAACGGCAGCAGGCTATATATATTTTTTAAACTTTATCTCTTTACTTAGGCATCCTCACAAAATAATGAAAACAAAGACTCATTCCTACGTAATAATTTGATAATAATATAAATCCTCCAAATACCCAGCAAATTGGTTGATTTTCTCGGACTTTTATTAGAGCTTAAAGTACAAGATGGCGTGTAGTTTTTGCGAATGTCCCGAATGTAACGGATAGTGATAGAGTCGTCATGTCGCAGCCAATTTTCTCTGATCGTTTTTGTATCGGAAGGGTGACCAGAGATATCGTTTAGGGCCCACGACATTATCATTTGATTCTTCGTTAAGACGAAGTGAAAGACTATTCTCCTTATTTATAAACGCACTATAAGTACCTAATTTCCCCAACCGATACTAAATTTTAATCAATGTTTATCGACTGTCATTTCATACATTTTGACAGCTGTTAACACTCTAATGTATACATTGTCACTTTGTCACATGTAAATGTCAATTCACATTCTTAACATATTTTAGCTATAGCGCGTTTATACATAACATATTTAATCATCTGTTTTCAGATACGACGAATAACTACGAGTCAGATAAATTTAGTTTTGTCCCTTTTACATATTATGATCAGATATCGGAATAAAGGCTGTAAAAAACAAATAAATTACATTAATTATTACCCTAAAAAATATTTTTTATCCTTTGCAAATAAATAATACAAAAACTGGAGGCTGTGTATATTTATTAAAAAAATCCGTGTTTAGTTTATTAGTTTTCACGGTGAAAATAAACTTATAAGGTGAAAAGCTCCTTTCGCAATCAACGGATGTTAATGGAGCAAATTTAATTAGATTAATAAATAATGGCCACTCCTCACGTCTTTGTACTATTTATTTATTACTGTCCTGCAAAGGATCAAAATTAAAATTCAGGTAAGAAATCAATTAATTTAAATTAATTTGTTTAAATAAAATCCTAGCGTAGCCACCAAGTGGGTGCCGCAAAATGGGCGGCGTAAACGGGGCAGGCCTAGACGGAGATGGCGGGACGACTTGGACGCATTCCTCAACAACTGGCTGGAAGAGGCACCAAATAGGGACTCATGGAGATCAAGGGGAGATGCCTTTGCCCAGCAGTGGGACACTTATACAGGCTAGGAAAAAAAAAAAAACCTTTGAGTCATGTCCACATTATTGCGAGTAATGGAGCCCATTTGTCCGATCCCTCATTATGATATAGGAAAGTAAAGCGATGACTTAACTTTTAGAAAAACATATCTGGGAAATAATAACATCGGCCTTAAAGAATACATATTGTTCAGTGCCATACTTGAAACCGCTCTTGACGAATTAAAATTACAAATACTTGCGCACTACACAAATATTTGCCTATAACGGCTATTGAATCCGGGACCGCTAGCTTTGTAGGCAGAAGTTCCATTCAACCTTTTCCTCAATTCCTTCCTTCCTTAATATTTTATGGTCTTATTAAAAAAACACCGAAGTTTTGTTCCCCAACTGTTTCATTTTGCCGAATTTTCATAACTTACTTCTGCCCATAAACTTTATATTTTTTGGAATTTACCTTTTTAAGGTTTTAACGATCCTGGTAAAGAACGCTCCCATGCGGTACAAATTTTCCTACCTTGGCGAAAAATACCTATAATTAGTGTTTCCAAAACCTAATATCTAATCCTGAATAACGTAGCAATGTATTTAACTACACCATAATGCCAAAACATAAACGCATCTTTACATAGTATAAAATGAAATCGCTTCCGCTGTCTCGCTTAGATCTATCAAACTACTAAACGGATTTAAATAAAATTTTCGGTAATGGATAGATTCAAGAAGATTTTTTTTATGTATACTAAATTCTTGATTATACACGGATATTACAGAAAACTCACTTGCTTTTTAAATACCTTACAATACAGGGAATTCGATTAGTAGTTAATATCGATTTAGGCAACGACAAGCTCTGGGGCTGAGGGTCTACTGAAATTCAAAATCTTGTCTTCGGTGGTCTATGGTGCCGTCTCTTTCACTGTCATGTCATACACTAAATGAGTGAAAGGGACGGCACTATTCGAACGAACGGAACGAAGTAAAACTATGTCTGTACGTTTTTCTTTTCACGAAAATATTTCTTAGAATTGAAAACAAATTTACAAAAAAACAAAAAACAAACGTACGGCGCCTCTAATCAACACAGCAAAAACAATATCGTTTTACATAGTATAAAACAAATTTCCTTCTCGCCGTCTGCCCCTTTATATGTACGCTTCGATCTTTTAAACAACGCAACGGATTTTTACGTGGTTTTCATCAACAGTGACATATTTTTTCACGGAAGGTTTATATGTATAATAAATTCTTGATTATATACAGGTATTACAGACAACTGGCATAACCAGATGCGAAGCACTAAAGTAATCTTTTATTTAACAACTTTGACTCTTCTAAATTATTAAATTGTTCTCGTTATTAAACCTCAACCCATCACCGAAGTTATTTCTACTCGGTTAATCTACTGAGTAGCGTTTAGTTAATTAGGACCCCTTTAAGAGGTACTTAATGAAATTCGTTGCGGCTCGGACTCTGTCTGGACCAGATTTATTACCTTGTTTTTCTTTCTCCGTGTATCTAGCTTCCCTTTCCCCTAATCAATGTAACCTAGCTCATTAATTCATCTTATACCCCCACTTCAGGACAAGTGCTCTGTCGGTTTCAGATACGTGCACCTAAATATCTTATTCAGGGTCCATCTATGTCTATACCATCATCTTACCCTTTAACTTCCCGCCAAAGTGTTCACATTGTCATTTTCCAATGATTGATAAGATAACCAGTGAATTAGTAGCAATAGATGTAATACATCTTGGTCCTCAGAGTTGATAACGCTTTTCGGGCCGTATTAATAAGCTCATCTTGACTGTGAGGCCTGTCACAAGATACGTCAAAGTAAACGCCAAACCATAGAACACTGTCATTTTTGACGCATCTCGAGAAGAGCATTAGAGTTGAGATCAGTTTATTAATACGGGCCTTAGGATTGCAGTCTTGAGATTGTAGTCTTAAGAATTTAATCATCTATGGGTCTCAGTTCCCTTGTACTATATTAGGTGGCCGGAACGGAACGGAACTGTGGGTATATAGCTATACAAATGAATAAGATTCTAAGTAATGTTAAATTACGTACAGGGTGTAAAAAACAGTGTACTCAATGCTGTTACCAATGTTTGTAGAAAAAACGTGGTGTTTCCGGGAGAAAACTATTTTTGTTATTTCATTTTATGTATGAGTATTTTCCGATTCAAATTTAGAAATGAACACCAGTTAAAATTGTGAATTAGGCATAGTTACTTCAAACATGATAAAATGAAATTAGTAAAGAAGACAAAACATTACACCAGTTATTTAATAAAAAGTACTGTCAATACTATATAGGTATTCTCTTAAATATTTTGACTTTTCGTCCCTTAGTTAATTGATGACGCACTAAGAAAGATAAATGGGCCCAAAGAGCTGACGCAAGTCGGAGAACCTTAAAATAATTAGGTATGAATTACAATTTATTAAAACCATTCATCAATCATTTGAAACTGCACACTAATAGCATGTTAATACCCTAGACCAGTGGTCCACAAACTTTTTAGCAATGGAACCCTTTTGAAACACGTCAATTTTACGGAACCCCAAAATAAAGCAAAGTAAGGTTTGATATTAAATTTTTAATAAATTTAAAAAAAGGTTGCTACAAATATGTCGCATTGTTTTTCGGCGGAGCACTTGCAGAAATATTTCTAAGCCCTGGGGCTACGCCGAGGACACTTTAAGAATAGCTGCCCAAAACAATAGTAAGAAAGAATATTTGAATCATTATGCTAAAGCTGGTAGATCCCCGGGGCCTAACTTGGTTGAAACTATTCCTAACTTGGACAATGCTTGCGAAACTAACTAATTCCCCTTTTAGTTGTTGTTTGGCTGTTAACTTAATAATAAATATCAAAATACAATCTCGGAGACGACATAGGCAACGATAAAAATACCTATATTTGAAAAAATACAAACTTTAAATACTTAGTTCCAAGACTCAGGAACAAACACGCGCGCTTAGATTACAAATATTTAACCATTCCGGGAATCGGACCTGGGGCGGCTGGCTTCGTAGGCAGGGTCACTTCCAACAAGGCTAATTGCGTCGTCATTATTAAACGCGTTTATTATTTTTAATAAGTCACGTATATCATTTTGACGAGCGTTCTAGAAAGCGATTAAGTTAATTGAAGAATTCTAGCAAACGCTAAGTGAAAGCTCGTCTGAAATGACAGATTTGAAAAAAAAGCAGACTTTACTTGGCTCGCAAAATGGCTATGCTAGTTTTTTTTTAATTATTTGACCGATTTGGTCAAGTGGGAGTCGCACTCGCTGTTTTTCTTTAAATTTAACAATAGAACAAATCCCGTAATATTATTTTTAGGAAATCCGCCGTTACAACCCACATTCTATGACAAAAAAACCCGCTATATTTTACGATTCAGTAGATACAGCTCTTTCATGTTAGGACGGACAGAAACAAAGTCTTAGTAGGAAGGCCCTGTTTGGCACCCCTTGGCCACGGAACCCTAAAAACAATATTCGAAAAATGCCAAACACTGTCATTTTTGACGCATTACTCGTGAATGATCAGATTTATTTGCACCATTAAAGGCTTAGAAGTCATTAGGTTTAAATTGTTAGACAACACTTTTGTAACACTACGCTTTGCTCGAAGCAAAGTCATTCAAACGGCAAAAGCACATTAACAATCCATAACTAACAGCAAATCAACTTATATACCGAATTCCACGTCACGTGCCTGTCCTTTCTAAACATTGAGTTTATGAGTGTGACAGCGACATAAAAATCTTTTTAAATCTATATATTTTTTATGGATAAGCTTTATTATAATGTTTTTTTGCTAACTTGATTCTTTCGTAATTTTGAAATCACTTACCGTTGTCGTGAAGGGTCAAAACTTGAAATAAAAGTATACCTGAATTATGGTGTCTAGGACCTGATGTAAAGATGAAGTCTGAAGGTGGCAACTGGATCTCCGCCGTAGTTTATGGAGACCCACCGAGTTTGGACTCGTTAGTTTGGTCGGATTAAGTAGATGATGACTTTCCAAAAAGAAACTACAGGTATGAAAAACCCTGTGTACAAAAACTTAGGGATTCCTCGGTAATATAGTTTGAGGGAGGCGATCTTACTGTGTTATATTGAATTCCCCCGTACAATTACCTCGGTATGTTTGTTATAAGTGTTATAAATGTCGGTACACAAATTTCGTGTAAAACAAAAATACTTTGGAAAGACTTGGACAATGAGACTGCTTTAAACGGGGGGCTGCATTATGCTGTTAAAATTTGCCAAGTTCTATTCAAAGAGAGCTAGTAAGAGTCATTTATCTTTGTTCTTTTTACCGCTTCAAACTTGTCATTGATGACTTGGAATTTGGCCCTTGAAGCCTATACTATCAAACTGTTATGTTTTTCTTTTTTAACTGTTGAGCAGCTTTTTGTGCACCCTTTATTTGATAAGTCATAATATATATCACCCTTTACACCCGAGCTGATACGATTGTGAGGGTTTTTTCTAATTGATTATGGACCTCGTAAACAAAAAATCCAAAAGTCTCTACGTGCTTATATTTTAAACCACCATAATTTAATTTAATAAATCATTAATCATCATAAACAGCAAACAAATCTAAATTAATAAGGCAACTACATAAATATATAGGTAATATATACTATTATAGAATGGTTTACATATTCCATCAATCCACCTGTCTGTATGTCAGCGGGATGTATCTAATCATTTTGAACGTTCACAGAATGTGTATTACTATAACCACTAAAACATTAAAGAATAAAATTAAAATAAAGTTAAATAAAGAGAATACAATAAACGTTTTTTTTTACAAACATTTAGTGTGCGAACCGACTTGCACTTGGCCGGTTTTTTAAATTCAAAACTATATATAATACGGTCTTAGATCATGCTTGACCCAACCAATTAACCTTCCATTCAATATACTTTCGGGTCACCCTGTATATTTCAAATCACCAAGCCCTACAATATGATTAAACCCCGAACACACCATCGGGTTAATAACGCCCTGTACAAGCTCACAACAAAGCGACCCAAGTTTGATTTATTTTAATTAAGTGTGTACCACATACCACTATTTGCCGCACTAGTTCTCAGTATTGCCAAGTGGTTCCCTTTAGTTAGAAAAGCGAACAATTATAGTTCGGATCGGTGAATTTGTAACAAGTAGGTTAACTTAATTATGACATGTAAGTGCTCAGAGTACAGGATGATTAGTGTTATTATTTGTTTTGGCATTTGCAGCAAATTGAGACTTTGCCAATTGCGAACTTTTACCATGTTGTTAATGTTGTAATACCTCATTCAACAATCAGTAAACTTAGAAAGGTTACAAATTCTTACCTTTCAAGTCACATTTATTGTAAGAAAATGAATTAACTACATTTAAATTTTGAAATTGATTATCTTAAATTGTGAGCTTCATTATGTCTCAAGTCTCTCTATGAGGAATGTTTCAAGTATCCAACCACGCTGTAGATATATAATCAATTTCGTCAATATTGTATGGAAATGAGATAGTCTGGCATTGTTTGTGTTAATCAGTTACTTTGTAGTCTAGAGGCTCTGCCTCAACACACTGTGCCAACGTTAAACATAATCACATTAAAGCAGTGGTTCTCAAACTTTATTAGTGATGGAACCCTTTATTATAAAAGCGGAACTAACTCTGTATGTCTGTCTATTTGTAACAGTTTTACGGGTAAACCGCTGGACTAATTTCGATGGAATTTGGTATGGAGATGGGTTAATTTCAGAGAAATAATTAGTGTAGATTTTATTTCGGAAAACTGCACATTGGCTGGGAGAATATCGATAAAAAACTGCTGATACTGCATACAACATTTTAAGCTGTGATATCTTCAGAAACGAACAAATAGAGTTTCATACACGGTTAGAATATTGTTATAGCATTAGTATGGTATTTAATAAGCCTATAATATTGATAAAAATCATAAACCTTAAAAAAAATGGCTTCTTATAACAAACAAGAATATATTTGGTACTTCCGAACAAAATCCACACTGCATTATCCCGTACCTTGATAACCAAGAACAGTTTGTTCTCGAGTCAATCACAATTCAGCTTATAAACAGCTTAAAAATTAGCTTTAGGGAGTTCGTACACGGCGACTTTTTGTAGCGATTACGCGCCACAGTCGAGATGCATTCGCGCTGTTTTAATATAGTATAAAAAAATGCCGTAAAAGATATCACCAAAAGTGAAATTAAAATTAACAAAGCCAAGCAATACGGATGATATTACAAGCATTTTAAACAGCTAATGAAACAGCGATTAGACAGAGAGATCCGGTATGCATTTGTATGACAGTGTATGTCTTGTGGTTCACTAATGTTTGACCAAATCATCATTTGACAAACGTATCATTTTACAAACTTTCATTTCACAAAGAGATACTTCCCGCCGTATTATTTTCAAGTTTTTAGTGGTCGATATTCTAACCTAACCTAACCTATTTAATAAGCTGATTTAATCTGTGCAATATGTAATGGTTTAAGCACAAACACGTTTTTGCGAAATGAAAGTTTGTAAAATGATACGTTTGTCAAACGTACTTTTGGTCAAATGAACGGACCCCATGTCTTGTATCAGGTCGGCCATATAAACTCCATGTTACATTCTGTTTTGCTACAAAGAGAAAGGAACAAATCTTTGTTGGCTTATATTGTGGTTATTTTTACAGCTATTAATTTTTTTCTCAACTTATTGTTATATGAATCAGCTTTTATTAAAGCTGTGAAAAAAAACATAAATATTCCCTATTGATGCTGTATGGATGCTCTATTGATGTTGTTTCTCAATAATATCGATGCAGAATCGTGTTTACGTGTGACAGCATCGCGACTATTTCGCAGCTTTCTTGCGATTGCATCGCTACTGAATCACTGCCTAAAGCCACCGTGTGTTAACTCCCTTAGGTAGCAACAAGAGCTTATTCCGCCTTTCTAACCCAGCACTTAGCTAAAGACTTGCATATCGGTAAGTGCTGGAGTGACCTTGCAAGTAAGCGAAGTCGGGACCCGATTATAGGGCACTTCCCACCGGGTCGGAGCGTGAGGCGGTTACCAAGGGCGCTATTAACTCTTACTTATCATAATCGATGTATTAACATGTTTGTTTGTATATGCGATTTATAAGCAGTGACGAGGGTTGCGAGAATATTAATAATATTGTCGCTTCGCGCTTCGCTTATCTGAGTTTTCTGTGACAGCCTGTGCATAAACCAGAGTTTATAATACTAATATTATAAATGCGTAATTTTTTGTGGTAATTTCGTTTGTTACAAATATTAAAAGTTTCCGAGGCAATAACGACAATCAAAGTCTTCCGCAATATGGGATGGCCGAACTATTATTAAGTCGTGGGCAAAACTTTTCTTAATAAAATATCTAAGTGATGGTAAAAACCGAATGAAAATCGGTTCAGTTGTTTTCGAGATCATATATCGCAACATAGACAGATGTGGTAGGGGACTTTGTTTTATTATAATAATGTAATATTCGTGATAATGTTATGTACTGATTACAATTCATATCTACAATTCATATGTACTGCGTTATTCCGGGACATCGCAGGCAAATTACTTATTAAACATATCTGTTCTACTTAGTAAAACGTTATTGTTTTTGACATGTTATCATACTATTCTTAACTCCGACGCTTTTACTGCCGTGTAAATAAAATCAAAACGTTGCCAATACAAATGTCAAAAACCACTACGTTTATTGAATAAAATAAAGCTCCTGTAAGCCTAGATAAGATGCATTCTACGAACGTTATCGCGTTATCAAATGACGTAAGCAGCCGGGACAGTCGCATCAAGCGCTTGTGTCGATTCACATTTTGACAGTTATCGAAAATCGTGGACGTAAGCGTTATGAATCTTGTCTGTATATCCAGGGCCCTATGTACCAAATTTCCAAGGATCGACAACAACGAAGTTAGCGGTCTGTGTTTCATTCGTTTCTGGCAAGGGCAATTATTTTGTGTAATGATTCTTGAATGATTGTAATGTAATTATTTATTTATTTCTGTAGATATCTCTTTATTGCATAAAAAATAAATCGTGTCACAAAAAACCTACGTATAGCAATAACTTACAAGCCGCTTACGCTATCCCTAGCTAAAGCAATTAGTGTAATATTTATTATTTGGTTAGGAACCCATCTTTTTATGATTGTCAATCACAACAAGGGTTGATTATCCCCTTTGCATTAACTTTATCTGCATTTGAAAGCCAATTTATATGTTAACGATAAAAGAAAATCGAGACGAACAAATTTAAAAAAAAAATGCTCAATTTAAGTAGTTTCTACAGTCTATTTTATACGCACATGCGATATTCCCACGGTAAAAAGTTTCCAGACAACTTGGTCCCCACAACTTGCGATAATGTATGCAAATAGAGCTCATTACCTACTCTTGGCCGTTATCATGTCTCTCACGTTTTTTCATCTCCAATACTCTCACGTAATTCACTCAATCGCGATTCTACGGACAAGTTAGTTTAAATAAGTTTATCATTAGTAAAGTACGGAGTAAATAAAGTTGGGTGTTGAAGTTGTACATTAAAAGATACGGCTGAGAGGCGCTATCGGGTAGTGGAAAAAGTTAGTCAATCAAAGGTAGACTAAGAACTAAGAAACTGTTCGATACTGATTCTTGAAATTTATAACGTGAAGTTTTTTCGACTTGGGACAAGATTGTCTGTGTTAAATTAACTAAAAAATATTTTTTTGTGGTCATTTAATTCTTTGGATACATAAATAAATAAATAAATAATAAATATCAGGGGACAATGTCACACCAATTGACCTAGTCGCAAACTAAGCTCTAGGATTGTGCTATGAGTACTAAACAACGATATAAATACTTAAATAGAGAAATATATATACGTAAGTACATAGAAAACATCCATGACTCAGGAAAAAATATTCGCGCTCATCACACAAACATCTGCACTTACCGGGATTTGAACCCAGGACCGCTAGCTTCGTAGGCAGGGCCACTACCAACTAGGCCAGCGTGTCGACATGATATTAGTATAAGCATGGTGTCGTAAAATTTAACTTATATAATGTCATAGTCAAACGCGTTTCTTTATTTATTTTTTATTAACGTACACAGTAAATAAGCGTCAAATACATAATATTAATTTAATATACATACGAGTCCAAAAACAAAAACAGTTATTGGTAAACAAAGTTTTAAGTTTTATTTATGTCATATACAATATTTTAAGTTCATGAAGCATTACCCAACTCCTTTATTTATTATAACCTAGTTGAATTGTTACAAATCCCCAGTTTATCTTTCGTCGCTAAAGATCGTGACTTTCCCGGTTATCCAAGTCTACCCCACTTCATTCCACATTAAGATGGATAGAGTGACACTTAAACCTAAAGGTTCTAGGCTACAAGTGTCCCTTTGGTAAGCACTGGTAACTCCTGTGTTGTTCCGTTTTGTTAATAAAATCCAATACGTTTCTATACCAAGAAACGTACTTGGTAACAAAACGGACAATTCCATACATATTTTTGGGGACTTATCGGGAGTGCTATTTTTTCTTGTTCAGAATGATGATGCCAAACAACATTTTTTTTCAAATCTGAAGAAAAACTCAATTGTGTTCAAAAATATTTGAAACTCCCCTTTTGCATCTTATTTAATTTGTTAGTTAAGCGCTATTATAGTATCACTAACGAAATTGTAATAAGATGACAGCTGTCAAGATTGACTTCTTAACAGCCTATTACTATAGTGCGTTTCTTTGAAACCTGTATAATCCTTTAAAGTTAAAAATAACTAGAATAGTGCCTGTTAATTTTACTTGCATAAACGATATCAGCAAAAATCCGCGTCGATTCTCAATCTGGCAGTTTTATACGAGATAAAGCACGAGTTGTCCGCGACTTGTTTGTCGCTCGGATCTCTCTTTCTATCTAGTCTGTAACTATAGAGACACTCTGAGCGAGGAAATACCACTTGTGCTGGCCGTACCGGTCGCATCCTCTACTCATTCAAATACAAAGTCGACTATAAAGAGATGTAGGTATCCACTTGATCACCGTATAGCGAGGTACTAATCATAAACTCAGACAGGTCATAGCAAAAACAGATATGGAAATAGAACAAGATTCAATAGAGTCGTAATAACTAATTATGATTATGATTATCTAAGGCGGATATTATCGTAATTTAATTTTTTTATGGTTCCACATCCGTCATAGTTTTGTTAAAGTGGCATTCCTTAAACAGTTTTGTGATAATTTAAATTAGTTGAATTATTTACTTCTGGTTATTTCTAAATATTGTTAATATAATTAAAATTAGAAACGGTTAATAAGTCGATTAAAAACTATCCCGATTTCTCTTAATGATGAAAATGTCTGTGAAATATTGTGTACAGTTAAAGAAAGATAATATTTTAAAAAGTGTACCTACGTTCACAAACATACCATGGAAAATTTTGGGTTACCGTTTTAAATGTAATTGAAAAATAGAATTAAATATTACTGTACATAATACGACTCTATTTATCTTGTTCCATTACCGTATTGCTATTGTGTAGCTATTTCCTGCCCGAGCTATTGTAATAATAATAAGGTAAGAAAGTGGATACATCTCTTTGTTCTCAACTGTACCACCCGCGTCTAGCGATTGGTCTTCTTCAACCCAAACACGTTTACAAATTAGGTAAGTACCCATTGTGTTGAAAACCTTAATAAATCCTTCCAACAGCTGCATAAGTCTAGTTTTAGGATAATCAAGCGAACGATACGCATACTAATACGTGACTCTAGCTAATTTATACTTGAAATTGTAACAAAAAGATCGTAAGTGGTGTTTAGGTTGTGTGGAGTTAGATCGTTTTGTTATTCAGATATGATACCCGTTACTTGCGATTAGCAATGGTAATTTTCAGTTGAAGTGTTCCATAATGATGTTGAAATAGTTTAGAGGCCTTTGTTGGTGAAAGGTTTAGTGGGTAGTCTAAATTGATGGTTAACGTAAATAGCTACTAGTATAGCAACTTACAGTGCAGTAGCTCAATGACCTTCGGGTTTGTACTTCTCTTGCTCACTCTCATACGCTCTTACCGATTTTACCCGAACCCGAAAGACTTTTCAATAGCCATTGAACTGTAATGTGACTGATATGCAATACACTATGTCTCTTGCCTCCGTCAACGTTCCCGCTTTACTGGAGCCAACCGGTATCGCTAGGGACGACGGCAAGAGACCTGACGGTATGTCTTTAATTCCGTGGAGTATGGGGCGAGTGCTGGTGTGGGACGCTACTTGTGTAGACACCCTAGCCTCGTCACACCTCCGCGGAACAGTAAATAAACCAGGCGCGGCGGCTGAGGCGGCCGAAATAATGAAAAAGAATAAGTACAAGGGTCTCGGCGCAGAATATAACTTTGTTCCTTTTGGCGTCGAGACCCTTGGTCCGTGGGGACCCGGTGCCATTAGCCTTTTTAAAGACATGACAAAAAGGCTAATTGAAACAACCGGTGACCACAGAGCTGGCAGCTTCCTCGGACAGCGTATTAGCACAGTGTGTATTAGCATTGCTATACAACGAGGAAATGCTGCCAGCATCTGTGGTACTTTGCCACGGGGGCCCTCACTTTTCTAGTTTTTATTTAGTTTTAATTGTTTTGTATTTAGTTTAGTTATAATTTGGTACTATAAAATAAATATTAATATTTATACACTAATTATAAATACGGCTACGGAATACGGAACTTATATACGCTGAGATACGCGTCATACTCGTGAACGGGTGCTGTCTGTGGGGTCCGGTCTGTTCACGCCTGCAAGGACCTGTGTTTTTAGTTGGTTATTTATAATTATTATTGTTCCTGACGTAGATACCTCGTCATGTTGTTCTCCTAGTCACTATTTTTAATTTAATGTTATTGAGCTTACATTTGTCCTGATTTTATTGGTGTTCGTTTTAAAATAATTATTTATTACTTTATTACCTTTTAATGTTAATTTTAAGTATTATTGTATTTTATTATGGGAAAAAATTATCTTCTGCTGGAGTTTCTAGCGGCGCTTCTTCTCCGAAATGATGGTCTTGTTGTATAAAAGAGCCCTCATGTGGACAATTTACTGAATAAATATTTTGAATTTTGAATTTATAAACAATATAAATATTTGATTTTTTGTGTTTATTTGAGTTTCTGTGTTTTGTACAATAAAGTGTTTACATACAAACCCATCATTTAATCAAACACTTCATCGATCGTATTATCATCGAATTTAATTTCAACGAATGCTTTTTTTTTAACCGTGAATTTACAGAATAACTTAAACTTTAATTAAACTGGTTACTACCAAAAAAAGTACTCATGCGGCGAGAAATGCCGTTCGATAAAATGAAAATTCTTCGTAGTGATAAGTTCGGTGAAAGTTCGTTTCGATAAAATAATAAGTATGAATCTTTTTTGCAAGCTTTTTAAAACTATAACTTCTAACTAAAGTAAAAACTATTGAGTTCATTACATGTCCTATATTATGTTGCCTTGTAGATATATTTATCTATTATTAGCTGATTGACAACAATCTACGTAATTATCAATTTGTTAATTAATGTCAGCTTTGCCAGCATTGCCCACCAATCCCAACATCAGCGAAACGTTGTATTTTCGTTTCAGTATTGTTAAAACCAAATTTAATCGAGGGTTATTTCATTCAGTACCAAAAACTCCTTTACGGGTACATTCCGTTTGTAAACAAGGGTGATTGGCATTTGTTTATCATCGTAAAAAGGGTAGGCGTTTATTTTCTAAGCCAATTCTACCTTGCGTCACTTTTATTAAGTCCTCTAACCTTGCAGATGAATTTTTTGTAGTTCGATATAAATACTACAATTGAGTACGCGCAAGCATGATACAGGGTGCGTCGTTATAAAAAGGTTCCATTTATTTTTTAGGTTTTATTGGAGATGCTTACGTTGTGATCGCGTTTTAATGATCAAAGGGCATAGGGGTTTATCATGTTTTACAAGGACCTATTTGCTTTAGCTACGGTCTATTACATATGTCTGCTTAATAAGCCTTCCAATTAT
This sequence comes from Acleris sparsana, assembly GCA_923062465.1. Classification (NCBI taxonomy): domain Eukaryota; kingdom Metazoa; phylum Arthropoda; class Insecta; order Lepidoptera; family Tortricidae; genus Acleris; species Acleris sparsana. The sequence goes on from OV281288.1 coordinate 5,658,121, forward strand.
TTTTTAGCTGTGTCATGTCATGATAAATAATTCTCTACAGTATAGTAAGTAAGGAGTATATCGGATTACGATAAGTATAAGGCCTAAATTACACGCAAACGGCGTAAGGCGCGACATTTTGTATCAGCAAGTTTTCAAGCGGCCTAAATTTGTGTGTAACAAATTTAGGCCTTAGGTTTCATAGTTACTACAAACAAAAACTCTCGCAAAAATTACACTTTATTTTTTATAAACTACCCAACAATACCACATTCGACACTATAAATACAATAAATATTTCCCCGTTGTTTAGTAAAACTGTTTTGTATTAATTATTATTATTACCTTTTTCCTGCCATTCGTCTCTCTTATTCGCTTCCCGCTATTAAAATCAAACTAATCCAGTTAAAATTCTTGGCACTTAAACCTTATCAAATATCCTGAATCGATACATTAATGAATAACATGTTAAAAGTTACACACGCTACTTCATGTTATTTTCATAATTAAACCCATCAACAACTAATTAAAAGCTCGTAACAAATTTGATAAAAGCGGAACAAAATTTAACTGAAGTGGCAAAATTTTCGTATAATCAATTATTTGGTGAATTTGTTGTATTTGATAAGGGCACAGATATAAGTAACACGAGATATAGGAACTGATAATATTACAGTCACAATATATAAGCTCACTTTGCATAAACCTGTCTTGTATAACGATCACTGGAAATAATGACACACAATTTTTTGCATTTATAATATTAAGTAGTAGGATATGTATACCCACCTACCTACAGTGGCCTATTAACAAACATGACGCTTACAAATGCAGCACGTTTATTTTTCGCACCATCACCATTTACATAATGTCTAGACACTTGTTAACGCCGTTCATACATATATTATACTATTCTAAAATCATAACGGTCATAACTTCAAAATATATTTCGCGGTGGTGACACAAGTATTAGTAATCGTAAGAGAATAGGAGTAATGTCTCTGTTTGATCTTGCCAAAACAAAACTATTACCACCACTCTCCTTTTAGTCGTAAGTCGATGAACAATTCTATTAAAAATGAGCTCTATTTGGTACGCTGTACAGTACATACTCTAGGTACTCATTCACGGAGTTACGTTAAAAACGATGTTAGTTGATGTATAAATAGTGCGAATCGCTCAGGTCGTGGACAATGACCTACTGATCAAAATAAGTTTTGCTCGTTTTTTGGCAAATCTGCCAATAGTTCCGTGCACCAAAAGTTATTTTTCTAAATAGCTTTTGAAAGACAAAATGCCGAGAAAGTAATCTAACTGCAATCGTCTATCTAAAACATTACAAAATTCCCAAAAAAAAAGTTTAGGCAGCTCTCCTAAAAGAGACAGTACAATCAAACTATATGTATCCGGCTTCCATTCCTTTAGTAGAAAAACCGCAGTTTTTATAAGTTACGATACTCATTATAATTTTAAACCATTTAATAAACTAACGCCACACTAACGCACAATTAAAAAAACAGTAACTTAATAACGGACACCCTGTATGTATGTAAATAAATACTATAAAAGATGATCCCATGCGATACTATACGCGAGTGCTGTCGTCTTACCGAAGAAGGCGGCTAACTGCAGTGTAGTAGACAAAGCATTCTCAATCTATTAGTAACCAGATAAAACTTAAAATGCTTTAACTATGAATGAGCAGTTAGACACCTTATTTGGTAGGAAGGCAGGATTGTAAGAGCTACGTTTGCTTTTTCCTACGTTATGGCAATAATCGCAATGCACACGACAACTACTCTAATTGGTAATACGAAATCTGTTTTAAGTCTCTAACTTGTTCATTTTCAATTATCGAACTTTCAAAACAAAAGAAATGCTAGATATCAGAATAAGCCCAGACTTGGCTTTTTTAATTGCAGTAAAAACTCTTTCAATTTTTGACCTGATGAGTTCTTCAATTAAACTGTTCAAATTAGTGATCAAAGTAATTTAAATCTTAATGAAGATGAATTTTAATTTAAAAAAGCTTAATATTGAATGCTGGAGATTAATTGAATCAGTCTTCAGTCTAAGTTAGAATCAAATACACATTCTGGGATTGGATTGGATGTTTGTCTTCTAAGAACCGCTTGGGTAACTTTGTAGTATTCAAATAGTTTTTGAGGGAAGAAATAAATACAAAAAAAAACCGGTCCAGTGCGAGTTGGATTCGCGCACCGAGGGTTCCGTATTTTAGATATTATGCTTGGTAAGCGCAAAAAATACACATTTTGTCATGAACTTTATTTTCTATTCAATAAGATCCATTTTGAGTAGCTTAAACTTTAATAGAGCTTTTCAAAGTTTTTAAGAACATTTTATTTTGAAGTGAAGTTTATTTCAGATTTTTGATTAATAATCTTTGGAGGTAAGGGGGAACGGTAATTTTTTGTACACTTTTGGCTATAAATCAAAAAGAACATCTCAGTAAAACAAAATAAAATATTTTTAAATGTGCAGATTAAGTTCTTTCATATGACACCCCATTGGCTATAATCAAACCACTTTCATTTTTCATCCCCCCGTTCTAGACCCCTTTTCAATTATTTATGAAAATCATTTAATATTTTTTTTACTAAAAACAGATCCGGGCACACAAGTTGTACAACTATGCCAAATTTCAAGTATATATATTTCGTAGTTGCTGTGACCTACAGACAGACAGACAGACAACGAAGGCTCACCATAAGGGTTCCTTTTTTACCATTTTGGTACGGAACTCTAAAAAACATTGAAACTGCTTACGTCAAAAGTATACAAAAAATAAACATTTTACTATACCTACATTAAGTAACCTAAGACGACACTTATCAAGTAAACCACTACCACCGCATTGTTCCAACAATGCTTGCAAGTGGCAGCATTACCGTAAAATAGGGTTAGATTGATTAATTTAAAAAATAAATGAATAATAATAATAATAATAAATAATATATTTTATTGAACCCAAACAAGCTTGTTACGGTTTCTTAAATCTAAGCAATCAACGCGTGGTTGTCTTACAGAGATTAGTAAAACGTTGGCACCTGTACTAGTGCAATGTAAAATTCTGTAACTCCTGCATTTAATCGTAAAATAAATTAGTATAAAAATTATATAAGCGACTACTTTTTTGGAGTAACTCAAAGCAGCTTTGATGCAGATAAGACGGCTTAGTAGAAACAAAAACAGGTCAAAGACGATATGTTTTTTACCGTCGGGAATAGCGGCCCTGTTATGGTATTGATTTGACTTCAGCAGCCATTACTGTCAAGTAAATAAGAGCTATTAAAACGGTGACAATACAATAACAGATCAAACACGATATGGTTTTTACCGTGTTGAAATGAGACCCTGTTTGTATACGCAACCAGCAAATGATAAGGATAAGGCGTGGCCAGGCACTGATAAGTCTGAGCTGATTAGGGCTGCTACCACATGCGGCTGCCAAATGAACGGAAAATCATAAAAAACGTCGCCACTGCATGCTGATCATACCAGCAAGCTTTCATCGTGCCCATCACTGGGATAATATAATGGGCGGCTTATGTTAAGCCAAAAACTGTATGTAATCTGCATTATTTTCATGTATATCGATAAAAGTGGATAAAACATCTGTCACTTTCTGACCAGCATGTAAGTGCGAGCGTGAGGAATGAATAACACCGCGATAAAGGCGACCATAATACGGGCCTCGGTCCACTTTCTGTGTAAATAAATGCCTGGCACTGGATAAGTTACATTCCAAACGTTATGGTCCATTACGTTTTACATTGTACGGACGTTTTTATAACAGAGACATTCGCTTTGAAAACCAGCTGATCGTAAAAGACAATTGAAATAAAACGAAGTCAAACCAAGCGTATTAGATAGGTCGTTTTGAAAATGTCATAATCAAAATCGAGTAAGTCAATTATATTTGAAATATTTAAATTATAAAATTAACCACTATGCTTTCTTTTTTTACAAGCTTTTATTTAACTTGCAATATATGTATGTTGTATATATATATGTACGGGTCAAATCATGTAAGTTAAATTTGACCCACTTCAAGTTAACGGAATGCGCTGAAATTTGGACCACATTATGGACTTGATAAGCAGATAAAGATTTTGCAAAAATAAGCACAATTAGCAACACAAGCTTGTCCCAAAAATTTAAATTTTGACAGTAGCTTGTTTAAAGGAGTTGTGTGAGGCGTGATTTGGAATTTGGATGATTCTTTGCTAGGCTTCATGAGAATCGGTCGGCCGTTTAAAATAAATATCAGCTGTGAAAGAAGAAGCCACTATTACATCGTGGATCTATTTAAAAGTTATTTTCGAAACGCTTAGAGTTGGCAGTGTTACCAACTTTACGTTTACGTTAATCGATATGAATTAAGGTGGAGTTTTGTTATTGCAACTACCTGGTTATTGTTATTAATAAATATCAGAAAAGTAGTTCCAGGATTGTACTATGAGTACTAGATAACGACATAAGTACTTATATAGAGAAAAAAAAATACCTAGAAAACATCCATGACTCAGGAGCAAATATTCGCGCTCATCACAAAAATATCTGTCCCTTACTGGGATTTGAATCCGGGACCGCTAGCTTCGTAGGCAGGGTCACTACCAGCCAACTAGGTAAAACTGACTTAAATAACTCCCTCTAGGATTACTGTTTTGAACGACAGGAATGATATCCTTTTTTCCTCGTGGCCAAACTAATTTGCCAACCGGGAGTTTTGGCCACGAGGAATCCCATTTCCTCGTGGCCAAAACTCAAAATTGTCTTCCTCCTGTATAATACGTATGTCAAGTACTTACACGTATAAACCAGTCGTCGGTCGTCGTCCACCTGCTTAGTTCACCTAGCGTTTTAACAGACCGAAACGAAGCCAACGGAGCTCCGCTCTCGCGCAGCTCCTATTTTTGGTTTGTTTGGGCTCTCCGGGCCTGATATAAATACTAACCTAACCTAACCTACCTGTTAATTGTGGCCAGTCTACTCTCCGTAATCCAGTTTTACTATTGGCTAACTGATGTCTGTTTCATTTTATCTATCAAACGTTTAAAATAGGGGGGTGTTCACATTTGTTTAAATAATCCACAGTTTGATCACAAGGAAATTTAACTCCTCGTGGCCAACCCAGTTTGGCAAATCAGTTTCGCCACGAGGAAAACGGTAATGATATTGTTTTTCAAGAAATGCAATATCACGCCTGTCGGTGTTCAAAACAGTGATCCTAGAGGGAGTTATTTAAGTCAGTTGCAATAGACTCCACCTTATTCGTAAAATTAATACTGGGATTTGACTAAACTTATAAAAACCAACACTTTTCTGTGAGCCTCTTGTCGTGACACTTGACACACACGTGACATTAATTTAAGGGTTTTTTATTATGAATCATCGTGGAATTTTCCTTAACATAGCAGCGTTTTTTTATGGATGTAATAACTTAGGGACAAAAAAGAGATTTTATCAAAAATAGATTTAACAATTCCGTCGGTATGCATTGACCGGGAAGTAATCACGTTCATTTTTCAAAACCAATGAACCGCAATTGTTTCTGTCATATTTTTAATATCTAAGATCAATTTTAACAATACATTCCGCTATAAATTTGGGGAAGCTTATTGTAAGACTCTATTGTCATTTTGGTAATATTAATTCTCCCCGAAATCTTTTAGAGGGCCGGGCAACAATCTAGAAATAATCAAAACTGTTAAGTTAGTAAGCAGGGGGCTTGAAATATAACACGATCGTTATGTTATTAAAGTTATTGAGGCAGAGTTCTTAAAATTAATTGCAGAATTACTTTCTATTGTCATTTAAAATAATTGTTATAATCATTAAAATTTAAATTGATTAAGGCGAAATGATTAGTTTTCGAAGCTAGCAGTCTCAGGGTCTGATTCCTCGAAAGGGCAATTATTTGTCTGATCAGTATGATTTTCGTTGGCTAGAACCATAGTACTTTAGACGTATTCGTAGTTTGGGACTAGATCAATCTATGCTTAATTGTTTTCTGATATTAATTTAACAATAAAAAGATGAATCACAGAGACACGATCCACATTCATCTCAACTACAAGCCCGACCCGCGTACCGATCAAGAAAAAAAAGCCGGCGTGTCTGAATCAGAAATACACCGGTCAGCAATCACTGAAATACCTTTCAACTGATTTACCCTTGTAAACAACTGCACTGTATTCGTGCTGTTTCCTTATTAACCTAGATCTCAATTCTTTACGATTCTGATTAACTTGCACAGGTATTTTATTTTTATCTAAAATTGATCGATCACGTCTATCCGAAGCGAGATGGATTATCAAAGATTTAACCAAGTATATTATTATGCCAAAACGATGTCATGCATATCGAGACTTTTTTTTCCTATCGGGTTTTCGCGTTTATCAGTTGTTTTTATTATGTGGCCTCTTAAGTGAAATTGATAATAATCATCAACATATTTATTCATAATTTTTATATTACATGACAGCTTATTTGTATAATGGTAAATTAATTTGTTACTTAGAATTAAAACAATAATAATAATGTAATTAGTCAATATATAAATACAATATGTGGGTCTTGAGCAATAACCGCCATTATTCATGTTTAAATGTGTGCTCGAGAAGCCAATGTTTGAGTTTTCTCTTAAAAGATAGTCTGTGGGAGCCTTTTAATACGATGAAATGTCAGGCCAGTATCGGCGGACGGACTGTGAGTCTGTGGTGCCCTTTACCTAACGGTAGTAAGCTATGATGTATTCAAATAATTTGTCAAAATTAGCTAAACTTAAAAATTAACAATGCCGGAATAGTTTTCCTAAACACCTAATGGTTTTGAAGATATTTTCATTTCGCCAAGATACAACACTAAAACCATTTTGCTCTAGACGTGTTGTAATGTCAGTGTTTTGATAGCTCTTATTTACTTTACACTAATGGCGGCACCGACTTAAAAACAATACGATAACAATTCAAGAGCAATATGGCTTTACCTAGTTGAATCGGGCCTTTGCATCTGTTATCGTCGGTGATACTCCAATATCGCGTAACTAACAAATAAAATAAGTTGCAAAATGTACCTTACTCACTTACTAGCTAAAGTGTATTTTGAACGTTATTTAATTTGTTAGTTTCGCAGTATTGCAATTTCACCGAAGTATAATTATAATTGGCACGAAGCCTAATGTGATTAATAGTTGTAAACAACAGAAAAGTGTTTATTTTAATGTTTTTTTTTTTTTTTTATGGCATAGAGAATGCAAACGAGCACACAGGCCACCTGATGGTAAGTGGAAACTGTGACCCATAGACATTCGCAAGCCTAAGACTGCAAATGCGTTGCCAACCCTGAGGACTAAGATCGAATGCCTCTATGCTAGTCATTAAACCGGCTGTCTTATCCCCAAACCGGAACACAACAATGCGAAAACTGCTGTTTGGCGGTAGGTTAATGGATAAGATGGTGGTAGCGATCCGGACGGACCCTGCACAGGGTCCTACCACCCGCAAAAGCATGTATGCATGTAGTTTAGCTATCTTATTTTATTAAGCTACATTCTGCTCGCTCTTTTACTAATCCCTTATTTAGTTGTGGATCGTAAACTGCGATCTATAGTATCTTACTAAATTAAAGAGAGTATGCACGGGAATGTGCTCAATGGGGATTTTTTTTCATAGCTTCAATGAAAGCTGATTCATGTAACAAACAAGTGAGAAAAATAATTTTTATAAAATAACCAAGATTACCAGCAACAGAATTTAACATGGAGTTTATATGGCCGACTTGTTACACGACGACTCAGTGCATATCGGATCTCTCTGTCTAATCGCTGTCTAATTAGCAGTTTAAAATGCTTGTATCGTACGTATTTCTTGACTGATTTTATTTATTCATGTATTTTATTTTATTTATTTGGAACACAAACAGTCATTTACATAGATCTTATTCGACTAAAGGAAAATAGTTCATTGACAAACAGTGTTGATGGCGGAATAAAAAATATAAAATAATCAGGCCTCTCAACTAGTCAAGTATCAAAGAACAGGAAGAGACAATTTTTTTTAAAAACATATTTAATTTTATTTTAGTTTAATTTTAATTTCACTCCTGTTGATCTCTTTTACGGTATTTTAATTTTTTGTTGAGAAATGTGATTTAAACATCCATGCTTATTCCCTATTGAAAACAGTTCGTTTTGATTTAAAATATGGTTGATACCAATTAGAAAATTCAATAATGGTTTCCAGAAAGAAATTTCATTGTGGTTTTATTTTATTTCGAATGTAATTAAATTGTGTATTTCATTCATTAGTTTCTTTACATAATTGAATCTTGAGAACCCAGTCCAAGATTGCAGTCTTGAGAATGTATTACGACACTATAGAAACGTAGGTATACTTCAAACAGTAATCTCACATCGAGAATATTTACTTTCTGTTGGTGACGTGAAATAAATTTCCAAGCAAAATTTTACGACTCGTATACCAACCTACAAATAACAAAATACTAGTAAAACAGCAGTAAAACACATCCCGGTTTACTGCAAGGCTGTCTCGACAATAATTGACTGTTTAATTCGGGTTACTGCCGCCTCTAACACCTAGTTTACCGATCATACGGCCGCAGGCTTTCACCGCCCCGCTGTGACGCCATAAAAACCTCACATTTAAGGATTGGATCAAGGTTTCGAGCGAAAGCGAACACCCTACAAACTTCGTCCGAACTTAGAAATAATCGTTACTAGTGTCAAGATCTTCCGTGGGGTCCTGGCGCAAACAGTTCAGTCAGGGAAATTAGCAAGCACTTTATTTAATAGCTTAGCTTATTGTTAGTCGTCAAAGGTGACCGAAGAGCTGACACATTGCTATTCAAAGAGGAAATACGGCCATTATGGCACAATCACAGTGGCCTTTATAGATTAGATTTAGCACATACATACATACCGTCACGCCTTCATCTTAGAGTGGGGTAGGCAGAGCTATAGAATTACCAACAACTCTAACAACTTGTTGTTAATTCTATTACCACATTTTGCACATACAGGCCAAGATGGTTACCAGTGTATATTAGTGACAGGTTGCAAGCCCATCGCCTAACAATACTACAAGCCTTTAATGCCTTAGTCGCCTCTGATGACTTCCACAGGAAGGCATGGAGTGGCACTATTCTAAGCCGGCAACCACACGGCAAGTCCTAGTTTAGATATTATAATTGGGTATTGAGGTAGGTATTTATTAATGAGTTTTTGTATTCTGTAAAACAATAATAAGTCAATGTAACATGTCTAGGATATAGTAAAGTCTGAAATCTGACTACTTTTGTAGAATACGGATCATAATAGAGTTGGATCTTGAAATTCAGAGCAACTCCTCATGTGATGTTTTCAACAGAAAGTTACAATTAACACTCTTAAAAGCCCGGGCCATTTCGAATATACAAACAGAAGAGAGAGAATGTTACGGGAAATGTACAACAACAAACCCCGCAACAATGTCCTCGCAACATAAATTATTACACGATGTAAACTTCTAACATAAAACGCTGTCATCAAGCACTATTCAAAATATTTTAAAAGTAAACATTACCCTGCCTAAAACCGAGGTGTGTCGTTCGCGTATCAAATGTGTAAATAATGATATCCTCACACTCAAGGGACAGCCATTAGAATAATGACAGAATACCAAAAACGGCAACACACGCGTCAACTTTTCACCTGCACCGCATCACTGCCCAACTTTATTACGCGTGAGCTAACTTGCCTTGATATCTTATTGACGGTGGAAGGTCACAGAAATCAAATCACATCTGACATCTTTAGGTTTACGTTCCATGGCATGTGAAATGTGAACATGAAAAGAAATACCATTCATAAATTGAAATGAGATGTAAGTTTAATCTTGCTACGTTACGAGTATGGCAATAAAACACGCTTTTCTCAATCATATTACTCGGGATGGGACATTATAATTTGTTGAAGTGGAGTAAATCCATTAGATGTCCCAGTAAATAAATTATGGACGGTATGACATGATATTTTATTGATATTATTTTCTATTTATAGGTACACATAAAAAGATGGCAACCTATTATATGAATTAACCTATTATTTACCTGCGTTGCGCTGCCTGTTACTTCTATGAACCTGAAACAAACGAAAAAAATTAGTGAACGTACCGTGTACATAAAAAACGGGTCAAGTGCGAGTCGGACCGAAGATTCCTTAGAAACTTGTAGGTATGTTAATAGTTCGTCCATCACGCGAACGCTTTTCCGTGTATATTTTAAGTTTCATTCAAAATCAGACCTTTAAACCTAAAATATGTAGTTAATTACAATATATTGTCGTTAGTTCACACCAAAATTGGTAATTATAGGGTTGAAACTTATTTTATTACTTTATTAGTAAGTGGTGACAGAAACATAAATGTGATTTTTAAGAGCGATCTGACGATGGAATCGAAAGGTGGCCACAAGTTCTCCGCTAAACTTAACGTACATAGAAACTCACCGTGATAGAACTCATTAAATTGGTTTTGTTGAGTCAATAATGCCTAAGCAACAAAAAAATACAGGCGTCGACAAAAGCGTTTCTCAAAAAACATTTTTTGGCAAAACTTATAAAAATTAAATATTACGAATCGTACTGTTAAAAAACTATCATCTGCGACTATAATCCTGCATCAAATATCGTTGTGTAAGGTAATCCATTTACGTGACATTTCTTTCGAAAGCGACCGATAAATTCTACTCTTCTTGCTATTTAGATAAACGGTTATTCACCAAACGGGAATGAATAGACTCATTCATTGCCAAATATTTGATTTGGGGTTTATATTGAATAGAAATAATTTTGCGGTTAAGAAGACGGAGGTTTTAGTTCTTATAAATATCATAAATAACAGGGGACAATGTCACACCAAATAACCTAGTCCCAAAGTAAGCTCTAGGCTCTTACTATGGCCAACGATAAATATATTTATATACATAAATAAATGTATACTTAAACGCAGTAATTATCCATGACTAACGCACAAAATATTCACGCTCACTACAAAAATATCTGCCCTTACCGGTATTTGAACCTAGAAGACCTAGAGAACCTATTTTTGTCCTAAATTGAAACAAATTGTTTTTTAGATTCCGTACCTAGTAACACAATTTCACGCAATTCTCGATTTAATTTCATGACAAATTAATCCTCTTCGCAATTCCATATTGGCTTGCTTTAAAAGTAGAATAAAAAAAACGTACAATACAACAATGCCAAGTAGAGCAGCCTTAAGATTTAACATTAAAAATCATATCTTATGTGATGTGGAGTCTCATTGCAGGGCAAAGGGTATGGTATAAATTCCTTTTTGTTACTACGAGTATGTACAGAGAATGTCAATGACGTAGAGCTCTGTAGATAGTTTTGACATCTTGATGTAAGTATTTATTTGTAACTTTAACTTACATATCTACATGTATACTGACAAAGAAAAAATAAGTCAAAAGGTTACATGATATTAAAAGTAATACATCAATCACGAGTGTTTTAAGATTACGAACAATATCTGCTCATACCTAAACAATTCTTGGCGATTTATTCCTTTGTCTGGCAAACCTAGCGAATACAAAATGTAATTTAAAAACCAAACGTATTGCTTGTGTAACCAATTTATGAAATGCGTTATATGATGACGAGAATTCATGTAAAAATATTTAAAAGGTAACAAGATAAATGAATTCAGAAAGCAACAGGGAAGGAAGACGGCAGATTGAAAATGACCGGCTTTTACTTTTGCTTTATTTTACTGGCGAAATCACTTCAAAACTGCAATAAATAAATAAAACCGGTCACGTGCGAGTCGGACTCGCGCACCGAGGGTTCCGTATCGTAGCACGTAGGTATATTCCGATTTTAATTTAATTTCCAATCGAATCAGCGCGGTACTGTACGGACACTTATTCCCGAAACACCAGTGTCTCAATAAATCGGAATCCCAAAACTAAACTTTCAAATCATGGTATTGTTTATTATCTTCATACAATACAGTATTTTGAAATACTGGTATTGTGGGAATGGGAGTGTCGGAACCCTCGGTGCGCGGTTATTTAGGCTCTCGTATTGGCGGGTGATCTGTGGATCATATAATATGTCATAGTTTTAGTAAATTAAATTAAAAATGCCTACCAAAATCTCTAAATTCCTGAATGTTACTTTCCGTAATCATGATGCCAAGGAAAGAGCAAGACAAAAAAAGTACGTTTAATACAGAGCAAACACGAAATTAAAACTTACGTGGAAATCTTCACTGTAAACTTGGCACCCTTTGGAATTCTAGCAATCAAGTAACATCGCAACCCGACCCTTTTCCCTTTAAAAGCAGAGGAACAGCCAACAAAAGTATTTTATTTCACTGGTAAAATAGATACAAAATAGATTCAAAGGATAAGAACACCATTCGCTTAAAATAGATTTTAATTCAAATGTAATTTGGAACTAAATGCTTCCGCGACGGTGTTTAAGACGCGGTTATACCCAAATGAAGTGTGTCTAAACCATTAAACCCCCTTCCAGACCAAAATGCAGACAAATTTGACCATTAGTACACGTCACAGTGGAACTTGCTCAATGCCGTTAACTCTCTGGTTAATTGCCTAATAGTTCCTGGAGCTGTTTTAAAATATTTACATTTCATCTATTTGTTAAACATTTTCCAACAATTTAATGATACCTACAATTTTATTTTAAAATCTAGGTCAAAAAGGTGTGCTATAAGTTTGACGACTATGTCCAAAAAGTAAACGTCAATCACCTAAAAACATAACACGTATTGCTTTTTTAAGTTATTCATTAAATAGTAACAAGCTAACCGTTGGAGCTAATCATTCGAGCGTCGTTTAGATTTCTCTATCATGTTTAAAACTGGACATTGCCGTAATACACCTTGTCAAAACTAGCAGTGAATGCCTTTAATTAAGAAAAATAACAAGCAGGTATTTGAGATAATAATAATAATTGTACTAAAAGGCAGCAAGAACGAGACCGGTCTGAGTGGAGAGCCTTGGGGGAGGCCTATGTCCAGCAGTAGACGTCTTTCAGCTGACATGATTGACTAAAAGGCAGATTAAACCGTTATTTTAGATATAATCGTTCGGGGTAATTAAAACACCATCGAAATCAAACTTAATACTGTGTTCTTAAAAACTCTTTCGGGTTCAGGAAAAGTTGGTTAGGTTAGGTTATAATAAGGTCATAATGAGAGCGAGTAAAAATAAGTATAACCCAGAAGTACTTATTTGGAGCTGTTACTAATGCCCTTTAAATAATAAGGTACGACACAACGTTAATTTAATATCTTAGTAAATATGAATAATGTTTCTACCTAGTCCCTAACAAAAATTAGAGCACCACTGTGCTCCACTTTTTTTCTTAATTTTATAAATGCTTTTAGGGACATACTGGGATGAAAATTAAGGTAAATGCGGTCCTTTCTTTGTGGCACACATCTGCTTAAAATGAGGAAAATTCTTCTGCGAAAAGCCGTCTGCAGTTGCGATTGCATTTATTTTGAGATGTTTCTTATTTAAGAAACAACATTTTACTTGTTGTGTTTTTTTTAAATAATTAGTGGAAAGTTTTCAGTAAGAGCTTGTTCACAAAGTCACGACAAAGCTATTTCGAAGTTATAAGAAAAATATCGTGGTCTTTTGAATTCGGTAAAAAAATATTGATAGGTCGGCCCACTCGTTTCTCCTGTTTTCAAAGGAAAAAAAACTGTCTCAAACATCCCTTTGAGTAATTTGCTGCAATAAATTAAATAAATGTAATATTATCAAATCTTCGTCAGTTAAAAAACTACCTGTAATCTTCGTGAACTTCACGACTTAATTCATCTGAAATGTAAGTAGAGGTGAGAGGTGTCAATGTGGAGATAAAGTTGGTAACAGTATGTTTAGGAGAATGATTGGAAGTAACTTGTTTACTTAAACCGTATGTCATTATGACGATATAATTTTATTTACCGGGGCTACACGTTATCACAGAGATTTATCGCATCTTTCCATTCAATGAGTACACACACAGAGCCAGATCTCAACGTTCGACCAGCTCTTTCCTGATAACCTAAAAATCATCTGACCATCGGATAGGTGGTCTGTCAACTGACCGACCCCCCGTGCCGTGGCCACCACTGTACTATACACCGAATTAACACAATAACCGTAACTTAACGTTACGCCCTGCGACATGTGACGCACGTAATTGTATGAAATAACAAGTAAGCAATAATAAGAAATAAATACTGTGTACTAGTTTATAAGTGGGCTTTTTATATTGATCTTCCGAATACACAGCTTCGGCTAGTAACGAGTATGTCTGGTTTTACTTAATTACTCCATTTCGACCTCCACCTTATCACAACATATCTCATGGCGACCCATACCAGAGGACCGAGGAAAATGAAGATTCCGGCGAAGCAGCGACGAGAAGAAATTAATGAAGATATCATATTAATGGAATTCTAAATTTAACTAAAGAAGAACACCAGGGGAAGACAGAAAAAAAAATTGAAGATGAATAAATTTAATAAAGAATTTTAAAGAAAAGAATCCGATGCTCATCCAAGAAGATTACCTACGAAAAAAAATTATGAAGAAAATATAGAAGAATTACAATAAAGAAGAATTACGATAAAGAAGAACCAGGAATACGAAAAGAAAATAAGAAGAAAGAAGAGCGTTGTCCAGGGTTTCCCGGCACGCAAATCAAGAGGAGTCCAGGGTTATCCCGGCCCATGTCAAGAGGAGTCCAGGGTTATCCCGGCCCATGTTCCGGGGAGTCCAGGGTTAGCCCGGCCCATCATCGAGAGCAGCAGCAGTCCTGTTGCCGTATACAGCATCGTCCAGCGCCACGTGCCAGGCAGCGTCGCGCGCCCGTCCGATGACCGTGCAACGTCGCGCAGCGTCAGCATCAACCTACTTACGGGTTAGTTGCTCGCTTCTAATGTAAGTTTTATATAAATTATGTTGTAATGAAATTAGATACTTGATATATATATTTTTTTGTAGTTTAATCCCATTTAATATACGTATTATGTTAACTGAATTGCAGTCTATACGTAATAAAATAAAACATTTAAGGGAATATATCGTAAAATTGGGTCCAGAGAGGCGACAGAAGGAAATTGGTCTAAAAAAGTTAGAGGAATCGAACGTATTATATAATCAAGCAGCGGATATTGTGTCTCGATTAAAAGAACAAAAAATACAATTAAGTTCTTCGGATATAGACTTAGTTAATGATTTAGTAGAGGAAATTAGTGAAATTTACAGTAGGATTAAGATATTGCTAGCATTAGTAGATACGGCATCTCAGACAGAAAACAAAATGGCTAAACCTACTTTTGACATTAAAACGGCCATCGCCTTGTTGCCGATCATGACGGAACGAGAAGAGGTCACCAAACAGTTAATAGATGGTATTTTAATGTACAGCTCCACTGTCAATGACGAATCTCAGGGGATTCTGATAGATTTTGTTTTAAAAACTAGGCTTTCTTCTAGCGCTAAACTTAGACTAAAGATGTCATATACTAGCGTAGACACTCTAATCGCCGACATGCGAAAATTTTTACTGCCCAAAAAATCAGCTGAATCCATTCAGGCTCAGTTGTACAGAGCGAGACAAGGACGGAGATCTGTCGAAGCATTTGGGGCAGAGATAGAGGACCTTTTTGTTAATTTAACGATCTCCCAAGCCGACGGTGATGACAGTAGGTACGACATATTGCGACCTATGAATGAGAAGTCAGCTATTAAGCGTTTTGCTGACGGGCTTTCAGATTCAAAACTGAGCACCATAATTTCTTCTAGACAATTTGTGTCATTGCCCGAAGCCATTAGGACAGCCCTTGATGAACAGAGTTCATCACCAAGGGATGATCAAGTTCAACATTATGGACGTAATCAACCTTGTAACAGTTATAGAAACTATTATCGTAGCTATTCGAATTCTAGAAGTAATTTAAATAGAGGCAGACAAACATACAAACCAACATATTATTATAATAATAATCGGAATATAGGTGTTTCGCAACACATTCCGGTAAGCCGTGGACAAAGTCAGCGTAATTTCGCGCGATCAGCACGCGGCGGTCGTCGAACGCGAGAGGCTCCGCGCCCCGCACCACCCCGTGCCCAACACTTACGCGATGACGCCGATGACATGACACCTCCGATAAATAATAACGAAAAATGTAATACGCAGTTTTTTCGTGACTAATAGGAATAATGGAATATTTAGTTATAATAACTTTAGCACAGTTAGCTGTAGAGTAGATAATATGGATAGAATAAGTCTATTAGTTGACAGCGGCGCAAGCTTATGCGTCATTAAGTACGAATGTTTGCGAAGTAGGCATAACCTCCTTAGGCAAATACAAGGAGATAAAATTACGATTAAAGGGATATGTGGAGATTTAGTGTCCGAGGGATTTATTTATCTAACTTTAAATTTTGAGAATTTTATTTGCCAAGAAAAGTTTTATGTGTTTAAACAATTGTCATGTTATGCCGATGGAATTTTAGGCCAAGATTTTTTTAAGCGTTATAACACGATTATTAGTTACAAGGATAATACCATGACTCTGGAGGACCGAGAACAAAGCATTGTAATACCTATAGAAGGTATTTCGAACAATTATATACATAGTGTCCCTCCGCGGTGCGAAATGATTACGCGCATTCCCGCGCAGTCATACGAGGACTGTGTTGTATTAGCGGAAGAAATGCAGACAGGTGTTTTCGTTGCTGGTCTAATTTCAAAACCAGAAAAAGGGCAAATCCCTGTACGAATACTAAATACAACGGATAAAGTGGTAAAGTTAGATTTATCAAAACTACACATGTACAGTTTAGGTAATTTTGATATTTGTAATTTTGACTCGGGTAAAATTAGCGTTAATAGAGTGAAAACCTTACTAACTCTATTAAATTTAGAAACTTATTTAAATAAAGAGGAACAACTAAGCATAGAACAAATTTGTGCTAAATATGCGGATGTTTTTCATCTACCCGGTGACAAACTCAGTACTACGAACTTATTAGAACACACAATTAAGTTAAAAGAAAATGTGAGTCCTGTTTACGTGAAACCGTACAGGATTCCACATGCTTTACGTAAGGAACTGCAGCGTCAGATTCAAGACATGATCGATAATGACATTATTGAAGAAACTACTTCGGAATTTTCTAGCCCAGTTTTGTTAGTCCCCAAAAAATGTGATAAATTAGGAGAAAAGAAATGGAGATTAGTTGTGGACTATAGGCAACTGAACAATAAAATTCAAGACGACAAGTTCCCGTTGCCTAATATCACCGAAATATTAGATTCTCTAGCTGGTAGTATCTATTTTTCAAAGCTTGACCTATCGCAAGGTTATTATCAACTTGCTTTAGATAAAGAATCCCGTAAGTACACCGCATTCACAACTGACAAGATGTATCAAATGAAGAGGTGTCCAATGGGACTTCGCACTAGTCCTAGTGTATTCTCTAGACTAATGACTATAGCTATGTCAGGATTAAATTATAAACAATGTTTCATATATTTAGATGACTGTATTGTAATAGGTAATTCGATGACGACACATAATCAGAACCTCGTTAGAATCTTAGATAGATTAAGAAAAACTAATCTTAAACTCAATCCCTTAAAGTGTGAATTTTTGCGCAAAGAAATAATGTACTTAGGACATAGAATTACTTCACAAGGAGTAGAACCTGACCCCGCAAAAGTAGAGGTGTTAAAAAAATACCCTAAACCGACAAATACAGACGAAGTCAAAAGATTTGTGGCGTTTGCCAACTATTACAGGCGATTTATTCCTAATTTCGCAAACATAGCTTATCCATTGAACCAATTATCAAAGAAAAATGCAATTTTCAATTGGACCCCAGAGTGTGAAGCATCATTTTCAAAATTAAAAAATGTACTTTTAAGTCCACATGTGTTAGACTACCCAGATTTCTCTGATAACAATATTTTCGTTTTACATACTGATGCGTCAAAAATAGGCCTAGGTGCTGTTCTTTCAAACAGCAATGGAAAAGTCATAGCATACGCTAGTCGTAATTTAAAACCCGCAGAAACACGATACCCCATTATCGAGTTAGAACTTTTGGCAATCGTGTGGGCTACAAGACATTTTAGACCTTATCTGTATGGGAAAAAGTTTAAGATCTTAACCGATCATAAACCATTAATTTATCTCTTCGGAATGACTGATCCATCGAGCAGATTAACAAAATTTAGATTATATCTAGAAGAATTTAATTTCGATATTGAATACATTCCGGGACGAAACAATGCAGCTGCAGACGCATTGAGTCGTTTACCGATGAATAGTGATGATTTAAAGCAAATTAGCACACACGTTGTATCAGTCACGACAAGAGCACAGGCTAGGAAATTAAATAATCAACAAGGTTATGACAACAATACTACAGCTAATGTTCCCACAACTAACAGGCTTGATCAACCTAGAATTGTGGAAATTAGTAAAGCCCCAAAAGACTGTATTGAGTTAACATTTAACTCGGATTATAAGCGTAACATGAGCGCATTTAACAATGGAATCATGAGCAGTAAACGAAGTTTTATGTACGTACCAAGCAAATCATGTATTTATCTGACTACCCGATCGTTATCTACCGTAGGCGTGTTAGCGAGGGAGTTAGAAATATTTTGTAAGAAGCTAAATATAGATGAAGTTGTTATAATAAAAAATAAGCAAAATGAAACAGAAGTAAATGCATTTCTATCAAATTATAAATGTGATTTTCCTAGGATCCTAGTGACAAAAAGTGTTACAAAAATATACGACAAAGACGAGATTAGAGTTATCTTAAATGATTTTCATCTTTTACCCACGAGTGGCCACGCGGGGGTAAACAGAATGCTTAATAATATCAAACAACACTACTTCTGGCCGAAAATGAGCCATGACGTTTACGAATATGTTAAAAAATGTGCACATTGTCAACACAACAAACATACCAATAAATATATTAAGGAACCAATGGTGATAACTACGACACCAGATACATCCTTTGAAAGAATCTCTTTAGATATAGTCGGGCCCATAGATTTAGATAACCTTAATTATAAGTACGTGTTAACAATTCAGTGTGAACTGACCAAATTCGTTGAGGCTTATCCTTTAGAAAGAAAGGACACTGAAACTGTAAGTAGAGTATTTGTAAATAATTATATTTTAAGGTACGGCATACCGAGTGTCGTAATAACGGATCAAGGTACCGAATTTATGTCAGGCGTATTTTCTGAAGTCTGTAGTTTATTATGTGTTAATAAGTTGCAATCAACAGCGTACCATCATCAAACAATAGGCGCGCTCGAAAATTCGCACAAGAACCTAGGAGCATACCTAAGGATTCAATGCAGCAATAACAGCACCGACTGGAGTAGTTGGTTGAGCTATTGGTGTTTCGCATATAACACCACCGTGCATACAGAGACGCAATATACGCCATACGAGTTAGTTTTTGGCAAATTATGCCGGTTACCCAGCAATTTAATTTCTTCTGTCGACCCTCTCTATAACTACGAAAGTTACCCTAAAGAACTTAAGTATAGATTACAGAGAACGCAGTTAGAAGCAAAGGAAAATTTATTGATTAGCAAAGCCACTAGAAAATTAGCATATGATAAGAAAATTAGCTCTATAATGTATAAACCAGGAGATTTAGTACTTGTAAAAAATCAAATAGGAAATAAATTAGACCCTATCTATAATGGACCTTATAAAGTAATAGAAGATGTATCACCTAATGTTAAAATATTAAAAAATAATAAAACATACATAACTCATAAAAATAATACTAAATTGTATGTTGAAAATAAATAGATTTAAATATACTTAAATTAAATGTAGCTATATGTGTTAAAAAAAAAAAAAAATTAAAATACAACTACGTATGTCACATTTTTTTTTTTCTCTTACTTTGTGGGGGTGAGGAGTAACTTTTCGGGGGAGGTGTACTATACACCGAATTAACACAATAACCGTAACTTAACGTTACGCCCTGCGACATGTGACGCACGTAATTGTATGAAATAACAAGTAAGCAATAATAAGAAATAAATACTGTGTACTAGTTTATAAGTGGGCTTTTTATATTGATCTTCCGAATACACAGCTTCGGCTAGTAACGAGTATGTCTGGTTTTACTTAATTACTCCATTTCGACCTCCACCTTATCACAACATATCTCACCACTCTTGCGTCTCTTGTCCACCCACCGTCTTTCTGCTTAGCATACCAGGATAGATATGTTATATGTATATGTCAACTTTTAAAGTGGGTGATATTTCGTACGTAGGTACTTTTAAAACAAAATTCCTGTGGCTTATATACTAATCGCTGAATAATAGAAGAATTCTCTTCATCTTAAATGTTTATTTATAATTTAACAGCGTCGTAAAACGTTGTTCGTTATCCGGCCGTAGATTTGAGCCGCGTCCGATTTATTTTTAGATAAGAAAACAAATAAAAAATACTGTTTGTACAGTTACGTTGTCATTTCATTGTCAAGGTCTTCCTCAGATTTGCTTTTTAGTTACTCGTGTCAAAGGATCAATTTAACTTTTCATAAGTGTCTCAAGGTTTCTATTTCACGTTTTAGGTTATCTTGATTGTACTTTACTGGCAAGTAAATAAGAGCTAAAATAACTTTAACGATAATAGTAAGATGTAGAACATGGGGTGATAGTACCATCAGGTCGGAATTCCTAAATTTATCCGGGGAGGTCCGGGTGGGGTTTCATTTATAGTTCGGGTTTAAAAGATTTCAAGTTTTTTAATTTTACTGAGCAGTGTTTAAAAACAATACCTTTGATGACAGTTTCTTCACTAACTTATCCTGATTGGCAGATTTTAGAGACGGCAACATAGGCAACCCTTGCTTATGGGAGCTTTAAGGCCTGGGGGGTTATTATGGCATAGCAATACAGTTCTGTATTCGCTGAGAGAAAAGGACAGAGCTATATTACCCGTCTGATCTTCTATTCTACTGGGTATAATCATATTGCCTTATAAATGCTATCGTATTGTTTACAACTCTGCCGCCATTATAGTCGATTAAGTAAAAGCAACGTTGACAGTACAAAACCACGTCGAAGACAATATATGAATAGAATAAGAATAAGAATATTTATTAAATAAAATAAAGTGCATTATGCTTGGTAATACACAGTAGGTACACTTAAAAATAACATGGGTTTTACATACTCACAATTATATTGCTAGCTAACTCTATGGTTTAATAGAGCTTACGCATTTATAAATGCAATAAAGAATTCTAATTTAATATACTAACGTAAGACAATTTCATTATATAATTACAAAACTAAAATTACATTTTTAAATCTTATTCTATTTTGAAATTAAAAAGCCATATCTAAAAAAGGGCCCTGCGGCATTATCCCGAAGATGCTGGCAGCATTTCCTCGCTGGATAGTTAAACTGAGGGAGCAAACGCAATAAAAAAAAAAATGAATTTAAATTTGGCCCTGTTCTTGGTCGAGCAGACCCATTAATTTATAAATTATTATTAGAACAGTGGGATCACCTAACATTCTTCAATGTACTGTCATACATACAAGGAGATTCCAACCTTGACTAATTATTAACCTTGTAACCTTTTTGTAATTGGTAACCTTTTTATTTTTCTAAAACAGTAGCTGGATACTTTTCTGCCGCTACTTTTCGATCTTAAAGTGGACCGTCTTAAAACTCACTACAATAACAAATAATAGCAACCGTTCTTTCAATGTCTAAGCCCCATTTTGTAACTAAACTAACAATCATCGAATCATCAATCATCTTTCGTTTTACAAGCAGATTTTAAAAATATATTTCTATACCTTGGGACCTAATACAAAACATTTATCCCATTACAAAATGTGGATAAAACATGCGTCACTTTTTAACACGTAGAAAAGTACGAGAGTGACGGATGCTTTATCCACAGTTTGTCACGCGATAAACGTAGCCATACTAGGCCCGCATGAAACCAAATTGGAAATAAAATTAAGCATTATTCCTTTTACAGCTGCCACAAATCTTTTCCCGGAGACTTTAAGAGCATTAAGGTTTATAAGCGAATTTTGAAACACTCGTCCGCGAAAGAAAATCAAATAAGGGGCGGTAAAAGATTTATGGACAGGGATGTAGTAAGTCTAGTAAATTGAACTTACGTGATATCTAGACTAAGTTGGAGCAAAGCTGGGAAAGGATGAGGTCTTTTATGAGGTAGTTTGCTACTGTTCATAAAGAATTAGGGTTTGAGCCTGACTGTTTAAATTTTATATCTTTGTTCTTTTGGGAATTAGGTATTTTATAGGATAAAAATTATTCTGCCTTCCAACAATTTTACTTTACCCGTAGAATGTTATGTCATATGGATATTTATTATAATATCAACATTAATCCGAACAACCCTGAGTTCCAAATTCCAATAAATCTGAAGGTGCAATAATACAAATAATACTCCGAGTGCACCGTGTCGGTCTCCCAACGTAATCGCGTACAATCTCACAGGTTTTGTATGGTCAGTGTAAAAGATATATTTTACCAGCTTGCGCGACTTTGTCCGATTTCCTTGGATGAAAAAACTAAAAGAGCGTTTGTATGAAGAAATGGCCTTCGTGAATTACCTACTCACACAAAATAACAAATATTACAAACGAAACGGCAAAAGAGCAATCTCAAATACTTCAGCGCACTTCAGCCATTCTAATCCCGATTGCCAGTAACCCCTCCATTACTTTTCCACAGCCGAGGTAAGCGACCCCAACGCGTCGACAATCCCCAGGTTTGCCCCCATTCTCCAAGCACTATCCCTTAAAAGGTCAATGGGCACTTACTAATGGCTAACGTTTACCTAACGCTCATTTGCCACTCGATAAACACTGTTATGGCGCTAATAGCAACACTACATCATGTGAAAAGAAAAGAGCATATTGTCATATTGGGTTCTCATGGGCATGAGAAGCTGATGAGTTATTGGTTATTAGTTTGACTTTAGTTTATGTCACTAGTTTATCAAAGATAATCCTCCTTATTCATAAACACACTATAAATCGATTTACTAACTACACTTTAGTTATTGTGCGTTTATGAATAATAGGGTAAGTTTTTATGTAATGCGAAATAAAAACCCCGATAATCGCAAGTCTTAATGTTGAAGATTTTGTAATTCATAATTTTAAAAACGTTTCATGTGGTTTTTTCAAACCCTTTCAACAAATAACTCACGTTGGAATTAAGAAAGAAATAATATTAAAACCACAAAATATTTTTAGGTGTACTAATAGAAAAATAACTGTTTTAAAAAACAAAAAAACGCCTTCAAAAAACAAAAAAATAACTTCTTTTAAAATGGTAGGTACTATCAGCCCATCGGAACCTTGACCCACCATAGAACGTTGTCACAGTGACGTTATGATTCAAGTTGTAAGAAGTGCCAAGCAAATGTTTCACAATGTCACTGTGACACTTTTCTATGATGGGTCAGGGGTCCAATGGGCGGATTGATAGTACCTATAGGTCAGTCAAGCTGAAGTCGGCGACTGACAATATTTTCAACCAAAAGCCGACTTCAGTTTGACTGACCTATAGGTACTATCAATCCGCCCATTGGACCCCTGACCCATCATAGAAAAGTGTCACAGTGACATTGTGAAACATTTGCTTGGCACTTCTTACAACTTGAATCATAACGTCACTGTGACAACGTTCTATGGTGGGTCAAGGTTCCGATGGGCTGATAGTACCTACCATTTTAAAAGAAGTTATTTTTTTGTTTTTTGAAGGCGTTTTTTTGTTTTTTAAAACAGTTATTTTATTTTATACTTTTTAGTGATCATAATATGCTGTTATTAAGTAGTTTCACTTCCTAGTCAGGAGGTATCAGTTATCCGATAAATGCGAGAAAAAACAATGTCACACAAGTTCGCGTGAATCTAGATTCTATGAAGGCTAATCCTATCCTATTTTTAAAGGATAACATTTTTTTTATAATTTTCTCTATCCCCAACACTATTATGTAAAGGCTTGTTTTTATATTTATTTAGCTAGTTTTCTAGCACATTATGACGATGGCACCTGTCAGTTTACACATAAAATACCTACGACTTACGTGCTATCATAGTTAAAATAGTGCCCGACAGAGTTCATAATGCACATAAAACTTGTATTACATTCCAACCTGTATGTATACATTATAAATTGCAATAAAGAATTGGATATTGAATACGGCAAAGCAAACCGCTAATTTAGCTCATGAATCTTAAACGTTAAAGCACGATAGCAGACATATTGTTTACATGCTATTAAACAAAGAAAACCGGCAGACATGTTATCTAACGTTAAGTGCTTTCTTTTATAACTAATCCAAACATCGTTTATTTATTAGTTCCTTTGCTTACAAAGGTAACTGCTATCTATAGTCTCTATCATCAGACCTGTAATGGCACTTATAACCCATATGGATGCAATTGTTCTCATCAATAGAAATGAATTAAGTCCAAACACAAGGTTGCTACTGTAAAACGTTGAGGAGTTCCCTTGACTGTTCTTCGTCTTCAACATCAGACCCCTAATTACAGTCACACCCCATCTAGGTGTAAAGTTCTCATCAATACAAATTAATCAAGACCAAACACCAGGTACTTGCTGTAAAGCGTTAAGGAGTTCCCTTGACTGTTCTTCGTCTTCATCATCAGACCCCTAATTACAGTCACAACCCATCTAGGTGTAAAGTTCTCATCAATACAAATTAATCAAGACCAAACACCAGGTAATTGCTGTAAAGCGTTAAGGAGTTCCCTTGACTGTCTTTCGGCTCTATCATCAGATCCACTCCAGACCTTCATTAAATAGTAGTGTTTTATAATGAAAAGCAGTTTGTAGTCGCTCAACTATCTTAATGGAGTTATCTTATCGCCACCCTTGAAATCGTAACCGTTAAGGAGTTCCGGTGGCCATCTGTGGTCTTCATCATCAGTTCCGCTTCAGCAAATGATACTTTCTGAATGCAAATGCTGGAGAAGTCACTTCAAATACTAAAATCGCTATATGTTTGGCTACAATATTTGAGGAGTTCCCTCAACTCCTCACTGATTCCCTCATCAGATCCCGGTTTTCTTATTATGGTACCACCCTTGGAATATCTCCTTTCCAACAAAAAAAGAATAATCAAAATCTGTTCATAAACGACGAAGTTATCCGCGAACACACATAAAAAAAAAAATATATATACGGTCGAATTGAGAAACTCCTCCTTTTTTGAAGTCGTTTAAAAAGAACGGTATTTAGAGTAACTCAACGAAAATGTTAAGCATTTTCGCGTCTTCTCATAATAAACTGAACATAAAATGACTGGCAAGACAATTGATACTGACAAGGATCAGGGAGAATTTACATTGGCCGACTGAATTATATATAACATGGCATGTTTGCATATTTCTTACTGTAACAGACTACAAAATGTCTCTTATAATAAAATGTTAAATTTACCGCTTCAAATACCAAGACCTAGTAAAAACAATAAAAATACTCTTGGTTTTATCCTAGACACCGAAGTAGACATTATGGGTAAGATCCATTCATTTCTGTAGCAAACTGCCAAACAAGGACACTCAAAGTCAGCTGTTTTTTAGTTTGAAAGTACCATCAATTTTATATAAGCAAAAATGTTAAGATACAATCTTATTTGGCTGGCTGTTAAGAAGTAAGTTGAAACTTGGAACGCATCGCAAAGTAAAGTCGATGAATATCAAAATTGGATTTTATGAACAAACGAGTTTCCATAATCTCAAGTTGTATTGTTTTTGTAACAAAGGGTTTGGCAAATTGGAGCTGAGTTTTTTATGTATACTGAAGCTATAATTTGGCTTATTAAGGTGCTTTTTCACCGGCGAGACGCGGCGAGACGAGAATTGAAATTTGTATTGATAAATTTCAACATCCTCCTCGCGCAAGTTCGGTGGGATTGGTTGTTCAATACAAATGAAATTTCAAAGGAAAAGCTTTATCCTACTTAAACCACGTCAGTAACAGTCAAGAATCCAATGTAATCTATATAGCCTTTCTGAAACTTATAGGTACGAGACTGTCGGAGATAAACGCAACCATATTCGGCCCGCTGCTGGGGAAAGGCCTAATTTCTCCAGTCATTTCTTGATGAGCCAGAGGGCTAATCCTTGTTAATGCTGGCTTTTAATTCTTAAGGTATATCAGGGAGTCTAACATGAAATTTTAAGAGGCCACCTATGGTGCCACGCCCCCACAAGAATGAAAAGGGATGGCTTTATGTGCTTCCGCGCGAATTCCATTAATAATTAATAAGTCAATTATTGATGTTTACTTTAATACCACAACATGTATTAAAAATGGTTTGCCAGAATTAAGAAGTTTCATATACTCAAGTATTGAATCGCAAATCATCGGTAAAGATTATTTCGAAGACTCAACTTATCGAGGATTTTATTTCTAATCGTGTTTTCACGTTTGCCAGACTGAAACAAATAAGATCAAGGCGAGATGGTTATTATGATCCAGATCGCGGAACACTTCACACTAGTTCACACTTTAGCAGAGGTGGCTTCTTAAATACGTTTAAATCACCCGTACACCAGTAGGTGCATTCCCTCGAAATATCCTACTAATCTATCCTAATATTATAAACTAGCTGATGCCCGCGACTTCGTCCGCGCAGAAAAATAAAATATAGCCTATGTTACTCAGGAATACTCGTAATGTAGCATTAATGAGGAAAGAATTTCTGAAATGGGTCCGGTACTTTCGGAGCCTTTTCAATTCAAACAATGAAACAATCAAATCTTTCCTCTTTATAATACTTGTGTTAGTGTAGATCTCAAAGAAACTTTGTTTATTACGCTTTCACGGTTAAACTGCTGAATGGATCTCGATGAATGGTATGGAGATAGCTTAAACTCTGAGGAAGAACATTGCAAAAAGCAGTCAACGCCTTCTACTCGGAAAGAGCCGCGGGCAAGTGCTAATTTCCTTATAAATATAGATTGTCACACCAATACACTTCGTAAATAATATGTCCAGTGGACCCCTCATTGTCTGCCTAACCAAACGAACACAAGCAAAATAGACGATAGGGAAGCGTATCAAATTACTCCGGGTGTCATTAATACAAGCACTTTTCACAGTGTTATTCACCTCATTTGTGGTAGGGCATTGAACGAATAAGAGAGATATTTATGGAACAAGTTACTCCTTCAAACTCATTTCAAGTAATTCTCTAACTCAATACTATTCTAAAATTTCCACAAGATGGCTTTCCGCCAGCTGAGCTGTGCCGAGCAAATAAGCGATATACTGTGTAGCTCGGAGTTATGGGACAGTAACAACGTGGTTAGCGTATAGTAAACCTTCAAAGCCAGCCGGTGCTATTGGTGTCTCAATATTGAATGATCTTTATGATTTTAAGTAATTATTTACCCTTAAGCCCGAAGAATAGCTAAACTGAAGTGGCAGTGGGCGGGGCACATTGCTCGCAGGACTGATGGCCGATGGGGTCAGAAGGTTCTGGAGTGGCGTCCGCGGACCGGAAGACGAGCTGTAGGTAGGCCTCCAACAAGATGGAGTGATGACCTCGTCAGGATCGCAGGACCGCGGTGGATGCGAAAAGCACAAGACCAGTCTGAGTGGAACGCCTTGGGGGAGGCCTATGTCCAACAGTGGACGTCTTTCGGCTGACATGATGATGATGATGAAGTACATAAAAGTATCAACGTCTGTTAGTCAAAAAATGAGACAAAAAGGAATGGGTGAACTCGTTTTAGCCCCTATTGGGGTTTCATAGGCCAACAACATCATCAGCCCATAATAAGTCTACTGTTCCACATGCCTCTTAACATTGAATGCCACTTATCAAGATAATCAGCTGTTTTATCCCCAGCCAGCAAGCTAGCATACGACTTAGTTGTACTTATTAACACCCTAGACACTTTATCTGCCTAATTACGGTCTCTAATCTAGGAGTCGTCCGTCCCAGCGGTCATGCGGTAACGGGAGAGTTCCAACGGTGACTTCAATTGTTTCCATCGTGAGCAATCCTCTTGAAAAGACACCGTTGTAAGCCAAACGAGGTCTGTACAGGACCGCTCCGCAATTTTTACGACAAGCAATGTTGAATAACGGAGCTCCCAACTACAGCCACGAGGTTTATTTATTTACACTATCTCACGGTGTTAATTACATTATACATTATAACCAGTATGCACTTTTATTTATATCCATTCTTGCGTCCGACACTGTGACGGTGTACATTAACTATCATGTCGAGTGGTCGATAACACAATCAGTGTTTGAGTGAAAGCCAAATTTATCGAGTTGGCTGCTGATGCAAGTTCACGGAATTAATAAACATGTTACATGAATACATGAATAACAGTATTTAGAAACGGCAAAAAACTCGATAAAATACGTTCGATTATTTGTTTTACGTCGTCGTCCTTTTTAGTCATAGAGGCTGTAGCGAAAAGCTCTTCTGTATGCGCGTAAGTTTCTCATGCAGGATGCCTCGTCGTTCATATTTTCGCGTGAAAATCATAACGTGATCTCAAATTTTGTAAAAATTAGTACCTTACTAGCTTCTGCCCGCGACTTCGTCCGCGTAGATTTCGAATATCGTTAAACCCTCGGGAACTTTAAAAAAATCCGGGATGAAATGTAGCCTATGTGTTAATCCATGGTATGTAATCTCCATTTCAAATTTCATCCAAATCCGTGTAGCCGTTGCAGCGTGAAAGAGTAACAAACATCCATCCATACATACAAACATTCGCGTTTTTAATGTGAGTAAGGATGCTACCTACTACGCTTACCACAACCTACCTGCGGGCCTAGTATGGTGGCGTTTGTCGCGTGACAAAACGTGGATAAATCATCCATCACTCTCGTACTTATTTTTTTATTTTTTTATGGCGTAGGGAAGGCTGACGAGCACACAGGCCACCTGATGGTAAGTGGAAACTATGACCCATAGACATTCACAAGACTGCAAGCCTAAGACTGCAAATACGCTGCCAACCCTGAGGACTAACATGGAATGCCTCTATGCTAGTCATTTCACCGGCTGTCTTATCCCCAAACCGGAACACAACAATGCGAACACTGCTGTTTGGCGGTAGGTTAATGGATAAGATGGTGGTAGCGATCCGGACGGACCTCGCACAAGGTCCTACCACCCGCAAAATTGATTGATTTGTGAATTGATTGATTGATTTATTTACCGTGTCCAAAAGTGACGGATGTTTTATCCACATTTTGTCACGCGATAATCGCAGCCATGTTAAGCACCCTGGTTACGGTCGGAGAATTATTTAAAAAATAACACTGAGCCTCTATTCTACTAAGTAAAACCATTATTGCCTTTGACAATGTTATTGTATTATTTTTATCTCGGCCGCCATTACTATCAAGTACTTAAATAGGAAAACCAATTCAGATGCTACATTCAAACGAACATCTAACAAAGTTACTTTCATAGATGCAACTTTTTTCCCGAAAGTTAAACAAAATGCACAAAAAAAATCATGTCATGAAAGCCGCATCAATCATGGCTCCGGTCTCTACCGGAGTCAAAGCATTTTCTGCAAAGCAAATGTTTTTTTCTGCAGTCCAGCGTCAAAAATGTTATTTCCCGATACTGCTCGTTATTTCACATCGATGTTACATGTCACGATCAAATTAGTTGCATGACCTTAGTTTTAATCGAAAACTAGCGCGTAACTCGAAATTATTTTGGTCTCATGCATACAACAACAATGTTTATTCATGAAATTATTGATCACATTTCATTGGTCACTAAACTAATCTCATGTCACTAATTCCGATTTGCAAATCCTTTGTTAATATCATGTTAATGTATATGTATACGTGAGTTATTAAGAATTTTCGGCGATCTATGTGTTTCTAACAAGAAATACAGTTACAGTCAGATAAGAGAGCGATTGAGATAGCGAAAGGAAATCGACGCCTAGTAATAAAATAGACAGACATCCTGTACCTTGTTGTTTTAGCCCTCTTGACGACAATGTATGGCGCTTCAAACATGACGTCAAAGCGACAGAGTATCTTGTGAATAGATATTCATTTGAACAAGGTCCCAATTTCTCTAGTAATATCTTAAATCAACTCCTAAGCTCAACTTATGTCCCCGAACCATTAGTGCAGTATGTGACACAAACAACGGGAGCTATCCGCCATTTTTATTTGCCAAAGTCTCCAAACTGAGGGAAAGGAAAACATTTGTCACTTAACACAAGTACCCCATTAGATACATCGGTTATAGATGTAGTTCCTCATTAGAAGGACCAAAACGTTTTGATGGTTGGCCCCGTGTTTATTGATCTTAATACTAGAGGAGAAGTTTAAGAATGTCATAAACGTACATACATCAAAGGTCTCTACAGAAAGAAAAGCATTAAAATATTTTGCAGTTAGTTGAGATCAGCAGAGCTAGATAATTTTAGTAATGGAACAAATGTAAAATAAATAAGACATGTTTCGAATAGACGTAAAACCGTTTGCTTACGTCAATCTTAAAGACGTGTTTAAATAATGCGTACCATTTTCTACATTATATTATATGTAATGTTTACATCACATCACATCGTCGTTACTTGTCTAGGCTAACCATTTCACCGCTTCCGCAGTCTCTCTATCTATTCGATTTGTTTATTTATATTCGGTGTATAAAGGGTAAGAGATTTGTTTTTTAAACATCACTCTGCAAGACCATCAATTCTGTTAAACCGCAGAGTTTGACGGGTTTATGATGCTGAATGTTTACGCAAGGCTATCCATCAATAGGTTCTTTTAAGAGTCTTACGCGGAACTGTTGCGAAATTCTTAGATAATTGGGATACACACTTTAAATGTTTTAAACTGCTTTTTAAGTTGAGAACATTACTTAGTAAATGATAACTTTTAATTAAGTACGGAAAACGTTTGGCCGCTGTTTTATTTTTCCGAATAACTCATGCGTTAGTTTCTTTTTTCAGAGACCGTTTTACTCTTCTAGATTGTTATGAACCAAACCTAACTTAGGATAAGTTGAAACACTACAATTTTTCTAACTTATGAAAATTCAACCAAACGAAACAGCGGGCAAACCTTTTTCTGAATTGTAATATGTTACCCATTTATTAAAATTTTATTAAATGATTTTTTAATCCTGAAAACAGTCTTGTATCGAGTTCGCATAAATTCCTTGATTTTGAGTGTTTTCCGCTGTTACAAATAAGGTTTTAGTTCCAGATTCCCATAACGCAATTAAAAAAATAAGTTTTTATATGGTCAGTGACCCTAGACAACATGCATTCGGTGAACGTTATCGAACTCGAAAACGTATAAGATTAACGTTAGCTGCCGGATGATCGCGTCGAGGGCTTTTGACAATTCCATACAATACATAACTTTCGAAAATAGATTACGTTAGTGTTAAGCATCTTGTCTAGGGCCTTTTTTGTGTTTTCGCCACAGGTTTTTTCAGCGAAAAAGCGTCAAAATGTTCTATTTATTTTAAATTATATTCCAAAGTTTTTTTTAATCTGTTGGAAGACAGTTATCTTAACATTCTTCTTTCTTTCAAGAGTCTGGAAGGTAAACAGAAGGTTGCAGGAATTTTCCTAGACCTGTCTAAAGCGTTCGATACGGTGAACCACAATTTACTCCTGGCAAAACTGCGTGTCTACGGAGTGCAAGGTCAGTGTGCAAATCTACTGAGATCCTTTTTGACAGGAAGGGAACAAACAGTCGATATAAAAGTAGACGGAAAAAGTTACCAGTCAAAGTCACAGTTAGTAACGGTAGGTGTACCACAAGGGTCGGCATTGGGAAACACCTTATTTTCAATATTTTTAAATGACATAGCAAGCTTAGATATAGATGGTAAAATAATATTATATGCAGATGATACAACAATTATAGTAAATGATGAATCCAATGAAAAATTACAAAATAAAATTACTGACATGATACTAAAAGTAGAACACTGGTTTAAAATAAATGGTTTAAAGTTAAATGCAGAAAAGACATGCATCATGCAGTTCAGCGCACGTCAAAATAATAAAGATATACTTTCAATTAAACTCCCAAATGGCACAGCACTTCAAAGTGTACAATGTGTAAAGCTATTAGGATTTAACTTAGACCCAGCACTGTCCTGGAAAAAGCACGTAGATTATGTTTGCGTAAAACTTGCAAAAGGGGTGTACATCCTGAAACAACTTAGACCACTAATCTCCATAGAACAGCTTAAAGAAGCATATTATGCATACGTGCATTCAATATTGTCTTATGGGATTGTGTTGTGGGGAAACTCAACTGATTTTGAACGAGTCCTCAAAATGCAAAAACGCGCTATACGAATCCTAGTTCATGCAAAGTATAGGGACAGTTGCAGGGAATATTTTAAAGATCTACGAATACTAACATCTGTGTCAACTTACATATTGGAAATAGTTGTATACGTAAAAAACAATCCAAGCCTATTTAAAAGAATGAAGGATAACTGTAACCGACCAACGAGAAACCCTGATAACATAAGACCAATGGAACATAGATTGAACATAGCGAAAAAGAGTCCGAAATGTATGGGTCGGCAATTATTTAACAAACTGCCTAGAGCAATCAAAGCCCAAAACAATGCTAATACTTTTTACAGAAAAGTCAAAGAACTGCTCCTTGCACAAACAGTATACAGCATAAAGGAATACATGAATAATGATTATTAAAACAAAATGTGTAATTTAATATTTAGTACAATTATTATAAGGTTAAACGTTAATTTTAAGATGACGATCTCAGTATTTATATATATATAATTTGACCTGTGTTAAACTTATGTAATATTATTGAGAAATAAATGATTTATCTTTTATCATTGCCAATTTCAATTGGCTTCGGAGCCCACTTATTGTCAGGTGGCCTGAGTGCCGTGATGCTTCTTCATGCCATAAAAATTCAGTCAATCAAGTATCTATTATAGTAAAACACACTCTATAGGTATTATTTGCTAATAAATAATCAACTAAATTATGATGAGAGGCGAGTGACAAAAGCGTTATTAATCGAACAATAATGTATTTCAAATAACCATAATTCCCAATTTTATCCCAATTTTAGTAATAACATGTAGTCATTATTTAAATTTAAACTTGGCTTCGATAATACCTTGGTTGTGGTGATTAATTATTTCAGGGGTATTTTTATCTCATAATGGTTGTGAATTATTTTACAGTGTAACAATACGGCGTATCCCGATTTGGGATAAGTTGACCAAAACCATGGCAATAAACTATTCTGGAATTCCATTATATTTTTTCACAGTAGTGTTTAGAAAGCTTTCACACGCATAAAAAAATACTAATTAAAAGGTAAAATGGCATACAGTGGTCTACATTTTGATTATAAGCGAACTAAAAGGTTAATGGCACAATGCAATTTCTACATTGTGAATATATGGACAGCAAATATTATATCCAACACCAACACCCAACAGTACCTACGAGCATTAGCGATCAAAAGCCGGTTAACGGATAAAAGTGATAGCGGATCGGATAAACCTTCTGAATCTTGAACATGTTCTTTAGTCTCTGTTATTAGTGTTGATTTTGAATAAGTAACGAGTTATTATTGTAGGGAATTTTCGCACAGCTACCGATTTTATGTATAGACCAATACCTAATAGAAAAAGGCCAAAAATATAACCCTGAGGTACTCCTAGCTATATTCGTATGAGAGGTTGCGTAATGCATCCTAGCTCCGGGAATTTCAACTCTTGAAAAAACATTATGACAGAAATAGACTACCTACGCTCAAAACATGCGGCATTTAATCTAAAAGAA
Source organism: Acleris sparsana (assembly GCA_923062465.1). Taxonomy (NCBI): domain Eukaryota; kingdom Metazoa; phylum Arthropoda; class Insecta; order Lepidoptera; family Tortricidae; genus Acleris; species Acleris sparsana. The sequence goes on from OV281288.1 coordinate 5,692,079, forward strand.
AATTATAGATATGCGTACTAAATTATTTTTTAAATGCCAAAGGTGAACCAGCTTTTCAGAAAATGATGTCGTTATTTTGTCATAAAAGACGGATGAGATAGCAATTCTGACATTCGCATATTTCCCGTTTTTATCAATAATCACTTCTCCGATAGCTATTTTTGCCAGAAGTGATATTTCTTTTCGGATTTAAATCCGCAGAGAATATATTATATAAAAATACGGCACGTAAAAAGCAAAGGAATATTAGTTCCCGATTTGTGCTGAAACTGTAAACGTGTGGTCCAAGACACGATAGCATAATATGTAATTTCAAGATCGAAAATGCATTGTAAACCCTGATTACATTTAAACACTACGATTTTCAGCTATATAATTTTCAATGTATTCTCCTCACCCTGCATCTTGACGGTAAGATGATGGTAATAACGTTCACATGGGCCTTGCGCAAGGTTTTTAAACTTACAAAACAACCTTTACCCAAATGCGTCACGTCTCGCCATGCGCCATGTGAAACACCTCTGCCTCGGAGTCGGTCTGAAAATACAAGAGCCATCGTTTTTGGCATTATTACTAACCGCCGACACTTGAAATACCAAGTTTCGTGGCGCCAATGCAATAAAGCACTTGATTTACTATCTACGCCCATTCAGTACCCGATGGCTGTAAATAGGGACCGTTTTGAATGAAAATCAATAGAACGGCACTGTACGTGGTAGAAGTGCTTGTAAAAATCAGTTGAAAGGATCGGATTTACGCACTACTGTTCTCGAGTAAAGATAACGGGCTGAAAAATACTGAAATTATTGACAAAGTGATTCGTTTTGCAACAAATCATCCAAAAATTATCTTTTCGACTTTCCGAAAACTATGTTATGGAGTTATGGAGCTTTTTTTTATTGAAACACATTTTTTTTACTACTCAACGTAGGTTAGGTTGGTGTTTCATTATGAGAAATCAACAAAGATTTAGGCAATATGACTCTTCGGAATAATGTTACTCCGAATTATGTTATTAAAACAGAATGAGACTCTGGAAACATAACTTCCTGACATAACTATGACTTACTCATACTTTGTGGCTACAAATATTTTAAACCACTGTTTTAAATAGTTTAATTGATATGACCCCGACACTAATAAAATAATGCAATTGTGACTTTCTTTAATATAAAAAGTCAAATTAAATACGTAGGTATACTATTACTACCATAATAATGTATTTCTAAAAACAGTTGTTACAAATTCAAGAATCAAAGGATTCTTACTAATCTTGTCGAATTCACAAAGTTAGAAAATCTCCAACCTAATCACTTTGTGACCGATATAGAACTCCAGATGGCATTGCATATAAATCACTTGCCAAAACAAGGAAGCCATTGTCAGCCGACGTCATTTTGTTACATTAGCGGTGGCAAAAACCTAATGACGTATGATTAATCTGTCTGTTGTTCTTGTAATGATTGGTAAGACGCCTTGGAGAAAACGAAAGACTCCGTCACAATGTTCTTCATGTTTGTTAACCTCAAAACCGAGCTGTTTGAAACATTCCTTAATACCTATAGGTACGGTCACAGACGTTAATTTGCTACCCATTTCAAAGAAAATCTGCTTGAAGATGTCATTGTCATTAGAGATGCCAAGTTATTTATAATTGATAGGAAACTCAACCTTATTGCTGTAGATGTCAGATTGACTTTAAAACAAAGGTGGGTGACAAATTTAATTCCTTTACTGTAAATGTATTAACTACGAAAGATGGTACCCCATTCCAGTTTTGCAGGCGTGTTGTCGTGTGAATGGCTATTTAATGGTGTTATTTAGTTCTTCTATAGAACCCACACTGATTATAAAACGGATCTTAATATTGATTTTGGATTGAACACTTAGACAATATTTGCAATCTTAAAGAATAGAATACTCGTAGGTATTCTGTATACAAATTAAGTTCAAAGAAGATATTTTTTCAAAGTAAGCATTTAATAGCGAAAGAAAACTATCCTTGTAACTAGAAGAACGAGTTATTTTTTTGAAATCGATTTTTTACCAAAGAAAAATAGTATTTTTTGGTAAAAATTGTTCCGTTGCTGAGATTCTTCGAAAATGGATTCAATGCCGCATCTGTACGTGGAGTGGTCATTCAAACGTGGTATGTGCTTTGAGTTCATGCATGCCTCGGCAGAATATGGTTTTGATTTTCCTGAAACGGTGAACCTGAATATTTTATGTGTTTAAGTTAAATAAAACCACATTTTCACACAAGGAACTATTAACGTCGTAAAATTAATATCTACATCCAAAACTACAAATACCTACTAAGACGTAGACCATATAATACTTAAGAAGAAGAAGAAGAAGAAGAAGATTAAACACATTTATTCACCAACCATAAGAAACACATTACACAAATGATTAAAGAAGACAGTGAAGGTAACAGACATAGCACGCAGTGTGTCCTCGCGGCGGTGAAACGGACACTGGCTCAACAAAATGCTGAGGTGTCAGACACCTACACCGCTGATTTTCAGCCAGTACCGGCAGTAACTCACGGAGCGCTGTACAAACATACTATACTATACGTGTAGACTATTTACATAATACTTATAGCGGAAAAATAAACAGAAAAATAATAATAAAACGCATACATAAATACGTATAAACAGCCTTGATAAAACTAAAAATGAATTAAAGGGTAATTTTAAAAGCAACAGCTTGAAATATTAATGTGTGGTGCTGGATGGGGCTAGGATTTCTGGATTCAACAAATAGTCCTTAAGCCTTATTGAGAGCATAAATGCCGAATTTAAAAAGTAAACTATCACGTAGGTATAAATAGTATTTTAGTTCATGAACTAAATGGTGATTAAAATGTAAACCTTCTGAAAATCATACCAGACTATGCTGATTTTAATCATAAAATTAGTGTAATATAAAATAGATGGTTTTTTGCATAATAAATAATATTGCGTAATAAAATACTTCTTGCAGTAAAAAGAACAAGTTGTTGCACACAAATCAATATGCGAGCCAGGAGAAGTTAACAGCTGATTTATGATTCGCCACCATTATCTCTTCGCCGCTTTTTTGATATCACAATGACGTGCATTGTCATAATGAAAGCCGCATTTCAGAGCGTTTTACTGGAAAATAAGCAAATTTGTTATGCATGCAGGAGCAAAAAGGCGGGCAAATTATTTACTGGCAGTCAAAAATTCGTCAAACAATTTACTCTCAGTTATTTGAGCACGTTAAAAGGTTCTCTTATCTGTTTCGTCGGGTTGGTTTTATTACAAGTTTTTTTGTTTGTCTGTGAAACTTAAATATATCAAGTAAATTTTGACCCGTTTCTTTTTGTTGGAATGAGCCGAAATGTGTTAACCCGATGAAAATGCAATACTTAGTTTAATGAGTGACAGCTGATGTGACGATGTATTTAGTGGGAACCGGATCTTTGGTGTATTTAACATAGACCAATCTATTTGAGAGTCTTTTATTTGGTCTAAATAAGAATACAAGACCATAATGCGATACTTTTATATGCAGAAAAAATAATAGTATTTCTGATATAACATTGAATGGGAATAAGGGTTTTTTAATACCTATCACCTATACATAACCTACCTATGATGACGAAATAAAATCATTGGTTGATTGATATAAACTACGTAGATGATGTAGTACCCACTTAACATGTCAGGAACATGAAATTGAGTATTAAAAATACATATTTTCAATTCCAAACAGTTCAACACCGGAATTCCCTTTTGCAAATTGACATGGGTTTCTTTTGATGCAATATTTAGAAGGCAAATATTTCGCGCAAATGTAGCTAGGGTTTTTTAACACATCGCTTTCACTTTTTATTGGGCGGGACCTTTGGAAACTTGTTAATAAAAACCGCAATCCACACCGACATTACTAATGTTACAGAAGAACTGTTACAAATGAGTTACGTGAGCAAGACGGTTTATTACATATTTTGTGGATGAAAGTTAAAGAAATGTATTAGGATAACGGGAGACTACATAATAATATTCGTCTACTGTATTCATATTCAATTTGAATATGATAAGTATTTTTGTATATTTTATTGGTTAGAAGAAAAGCCTTAAAACCGATATTTTCTTTGTCGATGATATGCTCGTGTGTGTCGTGTCGCGTCGTGTTGTATAATACATTTTGGGAGTTTTCGACGATTATTTACGTTATCGTTATGCAGGATTATGCATATTGGGCCTGATTACACAATAGACAGGATAATTGTTAGAATCAGACCTAGCTACTTTAGTTGCGAATCTTCCACTAACTTAAATATTCTCGTAACTTACGAGTACCGTTATAGGTATCCTAACGTCGGTCCACTCTCTTTAACAAGATGTTTTCAGTTCTACAAACAGTCATTGTGGAACGGCTGTTTTACGTATGTAATATAACCTTTTAGGTTCATCCAAATTTTATGAAAGACCTTTGAACTTATTTAGCGGCTTGAATTTATCTCATTCCCTTTGTGTTCCAAAGCAAAACCGCCTATTTCATATATTTTACCCCTTTTCTGCTAAAGCGACTGACGTGAACGGCCCTCATCTGAAGTGTTAGAGGGACTTATCAGTGAGGAAATCATAATTGGGTGTCGACGGTCCGTCTGTACGTCTGTTCGTGTTTGTAGAGTGCTTTGTCTAAATATGTGGTTTGACCTAATTTTGGAATTGATTGATGGATTATTTTCTTTAATTCCTATTTTGGCTTAAGCTTAAAATTAAACGTCAAATGTGAGTTAAGATATTGAGACTGAAGCTTAAAAGTCTAGACTTAAGATTTGCCAGCGAGCAATGGAGCGCAGCATACTAGGTATTCGTTGAATTGACAGGATCAGAAACACTGAACTGCGCTCCAAAACTGGTATTGCGGATATGGGTACCAAGACTGCTAAGCACGGGACTGGGCTGGACACAAACATTCATCCAGAACGGCGTGGTAAAGTTTTCACGAAATGGACCTTGCTAGAAGGCCACCTGAGCAGAGGCAGACGAAAGAGAAGAAGGCGGGATGACTTGGACACCTTTTGAAGCGAGTGGCGGGAGCATGTACAGTCGACGTTAAAGATATGTTTACGTTTTTTCACCTTATTCCAATGAAATAAGGTCCTTAAATGTTAACATATCTTTGTCGTCGACTGTACGTAATAGGGATAAAAACCAAAAAAGGAATTATACTAAAGAGGGGAGGGCTTGGTACAGGAGTGGAACACTAATAAGGACTAAAAAAAAAGTGAGTTAATAATACTTACATTCCAGTCATCGTTTTTTTGTTGCAAATGCGATGGTCTATAAGTGTTGTTTGGCAACCACTGACACAGACTATATATCCTGACATGACACATATTACACTGACTAGCATAAAGGCAATATTCAGGGTTGGCAACGCATATTGCAATTTTGAGATTGCATCACTCATCTTCAGGTGGCTGGGCCGCTGAGAAGGTTAGCCTTCTCCGTGCTATAATAAAGAAACTTCTGTTGAAATTTTCTTTTAAAATTTACTTCTCCAGTATATATAGGTAGTAAAACATAAGTTCTTGAGGCAGTCTAAGCGAAATATTTTAAGACCTAAGGAAGTTTACAAGAGCTGGGAAAAATAAAAGAGTTCTTGTAAGAAACTACGTCCGTCTCCCCTTTTTCTCGTTAACACAACACTATACCGACTCGCTGTGTATTTCTGTCTCATTTTCCGGTTTTTCTGGGATTTGATTTATCGGTAAAACATGATATCACCCCAGTCGCCTCTGCGGGGAACCGGAATGATGGTGTCCGGGTAAAGTGTGTCGATTGGTTGTCTATAATGATAAATAGAAGTAGCTTTTACACATTTATTTTCCAATACAACATATTTATTTGAAGAATTTTCGGTATAAGTACTCTTTTGTCGAAAAATAATGTCGGAGTATTAAAACTAGGTATTTAATGTGATAAAAAATTTAACATCTGAGATACGTTGAGTAATGTATATTCACGCGATAGGGTTCCAGTATCATGCCAGTTAATAAAGCCCTTCTGCGTAAAGAGTGTGTGATCAACAACAAGTCAAGAGTCTCCCGGTTTGTTACCCCTTGCGATGACCTTTCACCGAAGGTTAAGCACCTAATCATGATAGGATGATACGTAGCTATAAGAAGGATGAACTACATTGAACCCAGTTTTTCCTCATACATACTAATATAATAAATGTGAAAATATATTTGTCCGTTTGTTACGCTTTAACGGCTAAACTCCTGAACTGATCTCGATGAAATTTGCTATGAAGATAGCTTAAAACTCAAGAAACGACATAGGGTACTTTTAACCGCGAAAGAAACGACTTCTACTCGGATAGAGTCACCGGCAACCGCGAGTGACATAATAATTGACTTGCCTGAGGCATTAACCATGTTAAAGATAATTTAGAAGCTTGTCGCAGAGACTCGATGATGCATTAGAGTGTAATGTTGTTCTCGTGACTTGAGGTTGTGGCGGTAACTTTCTGTTGTGGGTTTACGGTACAGTTAAGCACAAAGATATATATCTATTGTTGGACCTTATTACAATGCAATAAGGTAAAAAGTGGGCACTTCTTTTTAGTCGACTGTTCATTCCTAAAGCCCGATTCACATTGGTCAAGGACAGTGAACAGTACAGGGGTTATTATGACGTGGCTATGCAATACATTTTAGGGCGAGCGTAAAGCACAGAGCTATAGCAGTTATAAAGCTCTGTCCTTTTCTCTCAGCGTAAACAGAACTGCATAGCCAAGTCATAATAACCCCAATGTAGTGTAAACCGGGAGGACAGCAGCGATTCAACTAGCCTTGCCATGGATCCAAATATAATCGCTATCTGTTTTTTCAGTGTACCTGCCACTGTCTTTGCCAGTGTACATGCCACTGTCCTTGCCAGTGTATTTGCCACTGTCCTTGCCAGTGTACTTGCCACTGTCCTTTACCAACGTAAATCGTGCTTAACGGTACCACCACGTAGGTATCCACACTAGCCGGTTTTCACTGGTCACTGGTCCCACCGCGAGAGAGAAAGAGACAGATATACATTTATAGTTCATCGCCGAGCTTCAGCTTGTTTATAGCTCAGCGATGAACTATAAATGTATATCTTTCTCTTTTATTTACACGGGAGCGATTATCTTTTGTTCGTTTCTTGGGCGAGAAAATCGCCGATAGTTCATCGCTTACTCGCTCGCGGTGGGACCAGTGCCTATTTCAGTAGGTACTTTTAATTACACCGAAATTGATTTAGTGAAAGTCCGAACCACAGATTGGAAGGACCATTTTTTATTCCCTAATCCGTTTTTTTTTCAAGTAATTAGTCAAGGATTACCTCTTTTTAATATTCAATATAAAAACCGTCCATGAATACTAACTACAAATATCTGTAGGTAAACTTATTTTTGTCTCGTAAATCCCAATTTAAATCTGATCAATATGTATCCATTGATTAATACTTTTTTAAACTGAAAGAGACGGTACCTACAACAAGATTAGATATTAGTAAATATTTGACGTACCTACATTCATATTCCAATTTACCCTCGATACTTCACTCAGGAGCAAAAATACCGGGTCAGAGTGCGTTTTTCATACAAACGAGACTAATTCGAAGCCTTGGTTCCTCGCCAGGGGTTGTTTTGAGTGAGGTTTAACGGTAGATAGTCCAAGGTTCAATAAAGGAGGTTAAAATTTCATAAGATACCTGATCGCACAATCAGTTTACACCACAGCGGGAGAATTTGGGTCAACATTTGGATTTCCTTACATTTTATTGTCATTTTAGATGTTTTTCTGAACATGCACAATTCCGGCGTTAACCGCAGATTCATTTAGTTGGGTATCCTAGGCATTCTGGAAGTGCTGTATCGATGCTCGGGGTATTCAGCATCAGATTTCACTAAAAGCATTCCCTGGCGAGGAATCAAGGGTTCGAAATAGCCTCTTTAGTATGAAAAACGCACTCTGACCCGGTATTTTTGCTTCTGAGTGTAAGTCCTAAATGGTTTTCTGCTTAGTATCCACACCCGGGCGTAACAAATCAACTTGGCATAACCTTGATACACACACACGGAGGGTGTATCCCACACCCAATGAATAAAATATGTTTTGGGAATCAATTACGTTCCTTTTTTGGTATCTAGATATGATTTATATTCTACTATTTTGCGGGAGCCTCAATTTTCTTCAATTGTTTTGTCATCCGCAGCACCGCAGGAGGTTTGCAGAGTTTTCCATCCTTAGTTCTGAATCAATATATGTAGGATTATTTTATCTATAATACGCAAAAAAAAAAAAATGGTAATTAGGGTTCTGTATAATCCGTATCCGAACGGAGCCCAACGGGACTTAATTAATATGCCTACGCTGTCCGTCCGACAGTCAGAAGTTTAAAGAGCTGTATTTTTTGAACCGTAATAGAATATAGAGGGTTGTTTTTTTTTAAATTAATGTATTTTAATACAGCGGTTTTTTGAAAAAAAGTGAAATAGTTAAGATTTTTAGTGTTGTATCATGAAAACGGTAAAAAAAAAAAACAAGTGTAATGAAGGCTCGCGCTGATTTGATTTGAAATCGAATTCAAATTGGATTATAATAATTCCTAAACACTGTGCGACGGTACAGAGCCCTCGGTGCGCGAGTCACACTCGCACTTGACCGGTTATTATTTATTTTAAAATCTGAATACACCGCCGTATTTGGTTTGTGCATACTCTGACAGTTGATAGACGTGTTAGCTTAAATCCTACGCCTATAGTCCAGACGAGCTAGGATGATGCCTGTGACAGCTCACATAAACACGTAACACTTGTTTCTTTAATACATAAATATTACTTTGTTACATACAAATCCAGCGACGCCGATTGTAATAAATTCGATTTTTAAATACCTAGCTTGAGAGGGGTATTCCTACCTGTTACCACACCGTTTTTTTGTTGCGACTTTGAACTTTATGAATCTGTAATAATATGGGTGGTAACAGGTGGGAAATTACGAAACACGGCTGTCACAAAGATCATCCTAGATTGACCGAACTATAGTGACGATATAGTAAAATCGAAAGACTTATTATATTATAACAGTTCTGTTGAATTAAAAAGTACACTTTGTATTAACTGTAATAGACTGAATTTTTGAAAAAGTAGCCTAACCTAAAATGTTTCAACAATCCTGTAAACACTTTTTTACGCTTAAGACATAAATCAACCAGATAGAAACACATCTCATTTTTCAGCAAACCTTTGTAAAAATCTGGGTAAAAATATTCAGTAACGAAATTGTCATATGAATATTTCAGATCCTGTTTCTGGCTTCTAAGATGAGTAAGATGAATCGTTCCCGAAGATCCCGAGGGACCCTCCGCTTTGGAGGCAGGGAAATTAAGACTGAGAGCTCCATAAAACAGACGAACTGTTAAAGCAGTTCATAAAAGTGAATCCTTCAGATCTGCTTCATCCTTTACGGTTCTTATGGATCTGAAAGTCGTATGATAACTCAAATGTATACCAATTTGTCTTTGTCAGTGAATCAGGAGGAACTGCGGATGTTTTTTTCTTTGAATGAAGCTAGCAGTATTACAAGTTGCAGAATGCAGATGTTAGATGTATATAAATATTCTTAAGTAATTAGGTTATATACAGGATGTCCAGGATATACTCTACTACATCCTTTATCCCGGACACCCTGTACATTTATATCGATTAGCATGAATGTTATATTTCAATCCAAAAAATAAGGATATTTCTAGCAGTCCCCGATAATTTATCATAAAAAACTTTTTAAATTCATTCAATTATATTGAGTTCTCGTTTACAGGCATAATTAAAAACACATTACCGAATCAATTTACCACAATGCGTTAAGTATTCATGATTGTTTCACAAAAGCCTGCGGTAAATTTTCAACCATTTATACAGCTTTTATCATGGCACAGTCATTATTTAATATCAGCACATGCATTAACGAATTTATATTCCTTCTTTCGGCATACCGGAAGAAGGCATAAAAAGACATGAAAAGGCAATATTCAGATGCACAAGATAATAAAATCGAAGCCATCATGATCAAGGTAAAAAATAACATGGAATTGACGTTACGTTGTTACGCTGTCCTTGGACTATTTGGTATCTCGGAGATATCTCTGCAATGACTTTTCAATACAACAGCAAGCATATTGGCATTTATGTGGATAAATTAACATTTTTGACAGGAAGTAATTGTTGTTTCATCTGAATTTATAGGTATACAGGATAGACCTGGGGCTCTATTGTACTAGTCAACGTCGTACGTATCGTATTTCAACGTCAGGATAGCACTTTACTTGACAGTAATGGCGGGCGAGTTCAAAAGAATACGATAACAAGTCTCAAGCAGTATGGTATAACCGAGTAGAATACAAATAAAAACAGCTTAACAACTGTCCAACTTTGTGAAGCTGTTTGTTGTTTTTGTATCTTTACTTTATTTGTGTATTGTTGTGAATTAATGTATTTTGATTGGATTTTTAAACCCTCGTCTTCCATACATAATATTGTAAAAGGGTTCTGTAATTGATTGATGGACAAAGCAAACATTTTGGCGGTATATTCTTTTGGTATTTTTGTATATATTTATTCTATCTCATCACTTGACGCTGTCATTGTGACAAGGTTCTTCGGTGGATCAACATTTAATGTCCTTGATGGTACCCTTATGCAACCGCACTGAGACCGTAGACGGCTTTGGGAACGCTTTTTAGTATGGGAACGCACGCAACACGTCGCTTTCTTTCTCAGTACGTTTGCGGCTTTTAATATTTATAATACGTTGAGAAAGCGTTAAGCCTAGCCCTGCCCGGTAGTTGTAGTAACTAGTGAGCCAAAACTAAGATGACTGAGCGCAATAAAATAACGTGACCATCTCAAGCTGCCTCAAGGAAGATGACCTCAAAAATTGTTAATTCTAGGAAGTTATTGATGACCCTAAGGGAGTTGTTTCAAACCGTAGTCGTTATCATGTGGGTTCGTTATCAACTTGACAGTAAAGGCAGTGTCGTAAACAAAACAATTGAAGGCATAGTCAAAGTGGAATAGCGCACTAGATTTGTTAATTACTTCACCGAGAGATGGCTACTGGATTAGGCTACTGCTAAGCGGTTTGTTTTTGAACAGTGATTCTAGGAAACTCTTTTATTAATAGCTACTCCATTATTTGAAATTTATTTGCTTCAAAATTTAAAAATCTTTATTTTTATGCCAGCTGGTAGCGCATGGGAGGGAGTAAATGCGTATGCGTTCGCTACAAGACGTACCTATAATCATACGACGTACATAAAATGTAGCTAGAAAATTGAATTATTCAATCATCTGCCAGACCATATAAAAGAACTGAACTTGACTATCTTCAAGCGAAAATTATTAAAATTCTTAATGTGTAACGTGGTCTATGAGATAGTTGATTTTTAGGGTTCCGTAGCCAAATGGCAAAAAACGGAACCCTTATAGATTCGTCATGTCTGTCCGTCCGTCTGTCCGTCCGTATGTCACAGCCACTTTATTCCGTAACTATAAGAGCTATACTATGGAAACTTTGTAAGTAGATGTATTCGGTGAACCGCATTAAGATTTTTATACAAAAATAGAAAAAAAACAATATTTTTTTGGGGTTCCCCATACTTAGAACTGAAACTCAATTATTTTTTTTCATCAAACCCATACTTGTGGGGTACCTATGGATAGGTCTTCAAAAATGATATTGAGGTTTCTAATATATATTTTTTCTAAACTGAATAGTTTGCGCGAGAGACGCTTCCAAAGTGGAAAAATGTGTATCCCCCCCCCGTAACTTCTAAAATAAGGGAATGATAAATGTAAAACTAATATATGATGTACATTACTATGCAAACTTCCACCGAAAATTGGTTTGAACGAGATCTAATAATTAGTTTTTTTAATACGTTATGAATCGTAAACCGCATTTTACCTTTCATTCAATCAACTCCAATATAATAAAGAACAAAGAAAAACATTTATTTAGATGTATAGTGGTACGGAACCCTACGTGCGCGAGTCCGACTCGCACTTGGCCGCTTTTTTATTAGTGTATTCGATAATTATTAGACTATGTTTAAATTCTAGTTCATAAGATATTAGATATTGTAAGCCGAAATAACAAATTATACCTGTTCTAGAATATACCTATAATTAACAATACTTTGACTTTGACTTGGACTTTGAATTTTTTTTTTTTTTAAAACCGTGTTACAACTAATTTTTAAACAATAGTAAATAATAATCTCAGACAATTTCATCTTAAATAAAACAGTCGAAAAACCCATCGCCTGTGGATACTTCTGAACTCTTAACGATACAAATGAAATTTAATTTTAAAGCCTTTAGACTTGATTTTCAATTGTAATAACTAATAAGCTTAAGGGGTTATTCCTTAGGGGCTGAAAGGAAATGTACAATTTGTAGTCATATAAACTGAGACTAACAGTGTCCTTGATTACGTTACTGATGTCCGTGCCCATTCAATCTAAGGATCTTTAACAGGGGTTAAAAAATAAGTAATGTTATTATTTACCTTCGGGCAAAGCAGAAAAAAATCTACATGTAACTTGTGACTAATTTGAATTCATCATCATCATCATCATGTCAGCCGAAAGACGTCCACTGCTGGACATAGACATAGACATAGGCCTCCCCCAAGGCTTTCCACTCAGACCGGTCTTGTGCTTTTCGCATCCACCGCGGTCCCGCGATCCTGACGAGGTCGTCACTCCATCTTGTTGGAGGCCTACCTACAGCTCGTCTTCCGCTCCGCGGACGCCACTCCAGAACCATCTGACCCCATCGGCCATCAGTCCTGCGAGCAATGTGCCCCGCCCACTGCAACTTCAGTTTAGCCATTCTTCGGGCTATGTCGGTAACCTTAGTTCTACTGCGGATATCATCATTTCTGATTCTATCACGCAGAGAAACCCCGAGCATAGCCCTCTGAGTGACTTTGAGCTTCCTAGTGAGGCCCACTGTTAGCGCCCACGTCTCAGATCCGTAAGTCATCACTGGCAACACACACTGGTTAAAGACTTGAAGACACAATATTGTTATAACACTTATTCCATTGCTTCATAACTTCGTCATTTGTCATACAATAACACAATTTGGATCATAGGTAATAAGTTAATCTACTTTTGTTTGTATCAATTCAATGAAGCCGACATTCAAGACGACACATAAGGTAACACAATAGATAATAATACAATGTCAGTGTCTGAATAGGCGCCTAGCATTAATATCGCGGAAAACCATACATATTTACATACTTACATATTACATTACAAGGCGTTGGATACATCTATCTGTATAACCTTTAAATATAAAAGGCAAACCTGGCTGACTTATACATCAACGCACAGCCGAAACTACTGTACTTAGAAACGTGAAATTTCATGATGTAAGTGAGCACTAAGAAAGGATTTAAAACAGGAAGAGTAGCGGGAAACTTATTCTACACTTACTAAGTCGCGGGCGTCCTCTTGTATTTCATATATACCTGCAAGCCTATCTCCCAATCGCAGCGATTATGGAATGCCAGGTGCACCGGTTTAATGATACCTTCGCTTCCTTTACACTCAACAATCTCCATGCCTGCGCGTCAATTTCGGATGCTTTTAATTTGTCCCTTATTCAGTTAATCGGTTATTTGATCATTGTATGCGTAATTCTGCCCTTCTAAGCCAATAAGCAATATCCCAAATTCAACAGCCAAAGCAGTTTTAATTCTATTCAGTTAGTAATAAGGTTGATATTGCTACGGGAGTTTTATCTGACATACTGCCTATTGGCTTAGGACGGCAGAATCGCTCTTCTACACTATCGGCGATGATTGTTGATGGTCTGATCGTCTATAATCGGCACGATCATCGTTCGAGCATCCAAATATCGTCCGTAGTAGTTTGTAGAGCGGCAAGCGTGCAAGATTCCCTTTGATGCGTGCCCAAAAAACCAACAAATCACGGGTCCTAGGCCATCATCGGCAAAGACGATGATCGACGAATACAGCCGGATATGCCCTCTACACTGTCGTGCTCGCTCGTAATCCTCTGTAATCGCTAATAGTGTAAATGAGCTATAAGGCAGCCCTACACAATCAAAACGCAGGAAAACAATAATAGATGCGATAGAGTCTAATATTGTACAACAGTACAAAAACAGGTCGCCATTGTATCGAGGTTTTTACCTATTTAATATTTGTATGCTACATTGTTATAACAACTACGTTACCTCATTACTAGCGCTGTCATCCCCACTATGGTGGGTTTTGTGGTACTTGCATCCTTTGGTTTCTTGCAGTCTTCAACAGATCATCGGTCTACGGTCTACCTTCTGGAAAGCCTATCAACACACATACCTTTTGCGTTTCTGTTTCTGTCTTTGATTTTTTTTCTGTGTGTGCAATATAGAGATTACATACATACATACATCCACTCTAGAAGTTCTAGAACCTTGCCCCGCTGAGAAATGTGCCCCGCAAAATTGCAGTGGAACGTGAAGCTTTGCATTTTGTTAAGGTATATCGGTAACCTAATAATAATGGCAAACATTATTATTTTCTAGTCTTTACATACCCAATCGATGCCCACCAAGCCGTAATGAACTTAGAATTGCATCATTTGGAGCGTGCAAACTCCTGCCTTGGTTTAAACGTATTCGTACTACGGGTAAGTTGCATAAATGTTCACTGCAGCGTAACCGTCTCAAAATCCCTGTAACCCCCTGTAATCCCTGCTTTTCGCTGGTAACATAGTTACGTTAATGAACAAAGTTTAAGGTTTGATAGGAAAGGTCAGACACATCGCAGAGAGACACAAGAACAATGGAAACGGGTCACAGTGTACAAGAAAATGTATGCGTAATGAGAAATACCTTGCTGGTGTGGTACTAATGCGAAGTCTCGCGCTTACACTACATTGACTAAAGTGCACGGGTTTGATCACAACTAAAATTTTACTTCATCATCATCATCATGTCAGCCGAAAGACGTCCACTGCTGGACATAGGCCTCCCCCAAGGGAGGTATGTATGTATCTCTTTCGTCAATCTTATTTCATCCATCCTTTCCAAAGGACCGAACCATAGAAGCACAAACTAAAATATTGTTTTAAAGCATTGCGTAAAGTGCCCTCTGGAGTTTGGCTACGTTTCGATAAGTTCTACTCCGGACTTAACGTAAAATCATTTTTTAATGGAAAAAAGAATACCAACGAGCACAAAGACCACCTGATGGTAAGTGGGACCTAAGACCCATAGACATCTGCATTTGCTTAGACCTTTCGTTGTGTCATACTCATACCGACACCAAAACGAACCTCTTTTGTTTTATTTTTTGTTTTGTTGCTCTACAACAAACACATACATTATACATCACTACCTTTATTATGCTTTACTTATGCCCAGTTCCAATATTCAAGAAACTAATCGTTTTCTTTACGCGCCGTAGCGTTATGACATTTGCTACGTTCAAAATGTGTCAAATTTTTCACGAGGCGTAAGGAAAACAATTCGTTTCTTGAATATTGGAACTGGGCATTACTCGATCACGATCACAAAAGTCAACATCAATTTCAACGTACTAGAAAATTTTAGTTATGACACGGACACGCTGATTCCAATCGCCATACGAATTTTATCGACGTTACGTTAACCTTTTCGATAGAAGGAAAAAGTTCTTGCTCAAGTTACTGGCGTGACCAAGAGAAATAAAACAATCCATCAAGGCAAATTTCACCAATCATGTTTGGTGGGTTGTTCGATATACAAATGTAATAAGGCCGCATGTACTACTTAGTAAGTAAGTTACTACGTTAAGTTTTAAAATAAAGCAAAACAAATATGCCGCTGTTTGCCACTTACTCTTACCCATAGCTGCGTCTCAAAACTTACAGCAGTTACTTGCAAGTTTAAATGCAGCTTTATAATAACATTTCACCGTTTCTAAAAAAAGCTGTCGTAAATAATTTTCCTACATAACAATGCCCAATATCCCGGATGTTTCAGATACCTGACAGGCGTAAACATGCCGGAGTTTCTAGAAAAAAGTATTGTGATGAATGCATACGCACTGGCGTTTCAATTTAAGTCGACAAAATCTTCGTCATCCAAGAGGTAGTCTAGAATAAACCTATTACTAATTTTAAAAAAATGTATAAGGATAATGATACGCCATCTAATTTACCTCAAAGTCCCTTTGCGTTTTAATGGGAAAACCCTTTAAGGGTTAATTTGATAGAGAAATCCGTGTTTATCGTGCCCTGCCCTCTGGTACTTTCGGATTCATTTTAGACCGATCGCATTTATCTACGTAAATCCGGGATCTTGATATATTGCTCCCTCGTAACCGTTCAGTCTTTTTCAGATATTCCTGCATACGAAAAACGCCGTTTTATTCCTTCATTCTGGAACAAATAGCGTACTATATCGTGCAGTCTAGGCGAATTACATGTGATTTCGAAGTGACTGTTGGTATTAGGGCCGATCTTTCAATATTACACAGTCCATTACTATACAGCTTCGTTTTCTTCTTCGATATAACAAACTAGCCGCCCACTAGCTTTTTTGCTCCTGCTGCAAATTTCTGACTTTCACGCTGGTTTTTTTTTGCTATACAAAGATAGGCCGGACAATCTGCTAAATCAGTCAAGCCATTCTCAAATTTTGCGCGTACATACATTTGGCAATCGATTTATTTATGTGTATGTAATATTATGTATTTACATTTAGTCTAATCTGATATTTTTCTTTTGATGTACTTTGGCTAGCCATCTAGCGTATTCTGCTAATTCGTTTTTGAATTCTTAGATTAGAGCATGCATTTTTAATTTGGTCACAAGTTTAGCTAACGCGGCTACGCTCGGCCAAAGCGAATGCCTATTAACTCTGCCTTGACGTATATGGGTAAGGGCTGCCACACACGATCAGCTCGACTGACAGGCCGATAGGGACGCAGTTATTTGTTAGAATGAGAGACGTACATAGCTTTTAGCCGCGTCCCTCTCGGCCCGTCAGTTCGACTGATCGTCTGTGGCGGCGCTAAGGACTATAACGTTTGACCATAGTTAAGCGTAGTTAACTATTCACACAACGAAGGGGAAAAAAGTTCCCATTTGCGATGAAATACATTCCTACAATTGTATGGCTAATTTTCGTGTCACAACGGACAAGTTTCATGGACAATTTAATTGCGAGTTAGCATGCCCAGCTTTTTGGACCTTACCCATCTACAAGCGAGCCCCTGGATTCAACTTACCTGGAACTGAATACAAACGTATAGAGCTCTGTAACTAGTTCTCCTCGGCAGCAAACAGACGTGTAGAATTCAAGACAGTTACATGACACTGTTTTCCGAGTATTTAGCCTCACTGGAATTAGAATCTATGTATAATGTGTATTTAGACAATGAAGGTAACCTAAAACCTATAGAGTTGGTAGAGTTAGTTCATATTTATAAATTTTACATTTAAGTACCTGGGCTCCCTTCATCTGGCATAACTTTTTTTGGCATAATTCATCATTTCGCACAATCATCATTTGGCATAGTCTTTTTTTCTGAAACCGTGTACTTTTCAGGATTATTTAAAATACCATTGCATAGAACCCAATAGCTTAGGTTAGGTTTATTTTATGTCAATCCTGAAAAGTACACGGTTTCAGAAAAAAAGACTTTATGCGAAATAATAATTGTGCGAAATGATGAATTATGCCATAAAAAATTGTGCAAGACATTAGTAACCCTTAAGTACCTATGTTAATAATGAAAATGTATGGTGGAAAACTGATTTATTACTTATCTTCGTAATCACAGGTAAATTAAGTTTTGGCTGCCTGGTTAGCCTGGTAAAAATAAAAAATATTGTTACCAGTTTAAAAAATATTTGTTTGTCATTAAGATCTGGTCGACTACGTAGTCAACCCCAGTTTTTTGTTTAATCTTCCAATGTTTTTACTACGAGTGTACGGGTTGTGTCCGCACGTCTGTTAGTTGATAGTTGATAATGATAACACTGGAGCTTTCCGTAATAATTGTTTAATGATAAAATGATATAAATGTAAGTAGATAGCGAATACACTCCGCGGCGGTCGGATATGCACTAACTTAAGGTAAAGTAAGTAATTAATGCTACGTGCCGTAAAATGCTGACGGCGGCAGAATGAACGGTTTGTACGGACCGTACATGCTCCCGCTAGCGAGATGAGAGATGAAGATGGTCTTACAATATTAAATTACAAAATTATATTCTTAATGCATTAACTCTCATTCTCTCGCGGTAAGGCGCGCGTTGACTATAGGCGACGATGCTTTATCGAGTACACGCGCACTTGATAAAGGAATACTTTCCGGGTTCAATGTCAAGCGAGCGCCGTCCTGTGTTTTCTCCTCGGTTGTCTTTCGTTTTGGAATGGTTTGCTGTCTTGAGTCTCGGGTGTTCTCATTTCTAGTGAAGTATTGAACACCTGAAGATGGCTCGCTGGGGGGCGCAGGAGGTATCATAGCTGAGCAGCGAAGACGGTAGCAACGCCATACATATAGCATGCTAGCTAGTATTGCCGCGCCGAATAATATGTATAAGAGAACATATTGATGTATGTCATGAGATGATATTCTTTCTTCGACTCCTCCAGAGTCCATAGCTTTTATATTTTCAATTTGGCTTCCGATATCCAAGATGTGTCTTCTTAGATCTGTTGTATTATTTGAAAGCAGTGATTCTTGATAAATTGGTATTGATAAGTTGATTACGTTATTGATAGGTGGTACTTCTATTTTAATTAAATCTGGCTTCAAGTTAAGGTCATTGGTCTGACGCTGGTGTGCAAATATTGTGAATGATTCGCTCTTGATGACGCAGCCGTCGCCTAGAGTGATAATGCCGGCTCCGGTAACTTGCTCGGCGGTAACTTGAGATTCACATATGATTTTTATTGTTCGATGATCGCAACAGAAAAATAGGTAAGTGTTTTGTTCGTTCAGTTTTTCCCAACTATCCGTACAAGCAGCTGTGATAGATTTACATTGAACTGCATGTTTCTCTTTGATGCACAGGTTGTCGTCGGTATTCATGTGATAAATAGGTGTTTGTAACGGACACAAATATTTCGATCCGTCATGTGGTTGGCAGTCTTCAATATTTTTTCTTGATAATGAAATGTAAGAATCTTTTTGTATATTTATTGCTAAATGATCGGCGATAGGTAATATGCTAATCATGTTTTTGTTTAACTGATGTGGTACTGGTATGAGTTTATAGATTTCGAAGTTGTCTCGGCCAATCAGCGGGATTTTGATTTCAAAAATAAGGTATTGAGACGTCATCCTTGTTTTTACCTTTAGCAAATGATATATATTCTGTAGGTCTGTTTGAATATTGTCAATTGGAATAGCCAAGTCTTTTGATAGCTGTCCAGAAATGACGTTCAACTCGTCTTTTAATTGATTAGGGGTCAATAAGTGGATATTGAATTTCCCATGATAAACGTTGGTGATAGTTTCAAGTAAAGTATCTTGTATACTTTTTAAGTTCACTAGTATAGAGTTTGTGATAATCGATGATAACATAAATTCGCTCGTATTTTCGACAGCTGTGACTTCCTTTGCTAAAATATTATTTGCTCTTTCTAAGTCAATGACGTGGCGATTGAGTATTTTATGCTGCTTTTCCATGGCCTCTTCTACCCTTTTAAGCAAATTGTATTCCGCCTCGACTATGGATGTTTGGTTTCTCCATAGTAAAGCAAGATGTTTCTGGTTATCCCTGATAAGATTTATATCCTTCTGGTATTGCTCTGCAAAATGTTCGTCTAGCATTCCAAACAAACTGTTTGCTACATATCCAATTCCGTTGATAAGGCCTCGGCGCCGGCGCGTCGAGCGTGTTGCGTGCTGACCAAGCATCATGTTGTTATAGTATTCTAGTTCCGCGAATCCGTGACGAAGCTCGATCAGGATGACGTCACATTTTGAACGTTGAGTCGTTTTCAAGCACATGTTTTCTAATGAATGGAGATATTGTTGAAATAGATTCTGTCCTTGCCAGTAGGGTTCCATATCGTAGTAAACGATTAGTTTCCACTCGTCACGGATAAGATGCATGTTTGATAATTTGTCGAAATAAATTCCTTGCTGTTGGTTTATGTATGTAAGACTGTGCTCACAGTGGGACGGTGATATAAATGTAAAGAGCAACATAAGTGCGAAGGTAACGAGGTTGCAAGATCGTTTGTATCTTCGGCTTCTTCTATTGGATCTCACAGTTTCTGGTTCAGGTGCTGTTGTTTCGATATCCTCACTGGGTTTATTTGCATCCTGGTTTACCGGTAACCTTGATAATTTAGTGATAGGCCTCTTGATTATACCATTCTTTGTCTTTATAGATACAACACGTACATAACCGTCGCGACCCGGATGTACGATTTCAATTTTTCCAAGTCCCCATTTTCCAGCTGGCAAATTAGCATCATGAATGATTACTACGTCACCTACCTTCATGTTTTCTTTCGGCCTTTGCCACTTGCTTCTCTTTGATAATTCACAAAGATAGTCTGCTCGCCATTTTTTCCAAGTATCTAAGAATACCTTTTGGACTAGTTGCCATCTAGTCCGTTCATCTTTTTCAGTTTCATAGATCGTCAAGTTTGGACCGCTTGATAGAAAATGAGCTGGTGTTAGAAAATCCAGATCATCTGGGTCTTCTGAGATTGCACACAAAGGTCTAGAATTTAGACATGCTTCGATTTGTGTAAGCAGCGTCGACAGTTCTTCAAAAGTGAGCTTTTGGTCTCCCATAACCCTGCGGAGATGATATTTGAGGCTTTTGACCGAGGCCTCCCAAAGGCCTCCAGCACTAGGCCAAGATGGGGCATTGAAATGCCATTGGATTTCTAACTCTGATAATGTTGTGAAGAATTCTGCATCCAAGGTATTCTTCAAGTCTATGAACTCGTGATTAAGCCGTCTGCTGGCTCCGATAAAATTGGTCCCATTGTCACTATACATGTGACTGGGTGCGGCTCGGCGGGCTATTAAACGGCGAAGAGCTGATAAAAATGCTGAGCTGCTAAGGTCTGATACTAGTTCTAGATGAACGGCCTTTGTCACCATACATACAAAAACAGCCACGTATCCCTTAGTCGTTTTAGCGCCTCGTCCTTTGTGTGTTTTAAGTTCAATGAATCCTGTGTAGTCGACACCGGTATGATAAAATGGGCGCGTCGGATTACAGCGCGCTGGCGGCAAATCTCCCATGATCTGGTCTTGCTTTGTTTTCTTATAACGTATGCACATGATACAACGATTGATATAACTTTTAACCGCTCGATTCCCTCCTAGAATCCAAAATTGATACTTGAGTTGTCTCAAGGTTAAACGTGCTCCTCCATGATGAGTTAACCTATGGGCATTTTCTATAAGTAGGTCTGTCACGCGACCTTTGTTTGGTATAATGAGCGGGTATTTCATGTTCGGGTCGATATTTGCATTGCTTATTCTCCCTCGAACTCGCAGTAGGCCATTCTGGTCTAAAAAAGGGTTGAGTGGCAAGATATTACTCTTGGGTTTTACTTGTCCCTGTGATGTAATGTTGTTTATGTCTTCTTGAAATGATTCATGCTGAATGTGTTTGATAATCAAATTCCTTGCTCGGCGAATCTCCGGTACTGTGATATAATCCAACTTCAGTTTGTTACGTGATATTGCGCGCAATATCCATGCGAGAACACGCGTCATACGGTTGATGTTGCTATGCTTATTTATTAAATCGCTGATAATGTCACTACTGTGACGTAGGGTGGTGACGTTAGTTTGTTTTGATACTTTGAGGTCTTGTTCTGTTGTATATATGTTTTCTTGGGGTTTCGCTTCGTAAGTTGGTAGCCAAGCAGGGCCATTCCACCACAAGGTGTTTTCTTTGAGCTGAGACGCAGTAATCCCTCGGCTTGCGCAATCTGCGGGGTTTTCGGCAGATTTAACGTAACGCCAACAGTCTTTAGGCATAGCTTCTCTGATTTGTTGCACTCTATTTGATACGAAGGGCTTCCACCGAGCGATGTCACCCTGTAGCCACCCCAAAACAGCAGTTGAATCGGTCCAGCAGTGTAGTTTAATATTAATGCCTGATAAAGCTTTTTTAACTTGTTTTACTAATTTTGAAAGGAGCACTGCTGCTGTCAATTCGAGCCTCGGAAGAGACACGGCTTTCTTTGATGGTACTAGTTTGGATTTGGCAGCGATGATAGTGATTTTGGGAGATAAGTTTTGTGCTCCACGCCCTTCTGTTCGAACTACGCTGTAAATGACACAGGCGTATGCATTTTCTGAAGCATCGCAGAAGCCATGTAATTCGATAGGATCGTTCTCTGTAGTTTGTAACCATCTATCTATTTTGATATTATTTATTTCGCTTAAATTTTCTTTAATATTTCTCCACTCGTTGTTGATACTTTCGGGCACTTGGTCGTCCCACTCCAGATCTTGTTTCCAAATCGACTGGAATAATAGCTTTAGTTTGGTTGTTGTGGGGCAAAGCCATCCTTCGGGGTCAAACAGTTTTGATATGTCTGATAGAAGTGACCGTTTGGTGACCTTTTTCGAAGTTGATAAGTCGATCTTCAACTCAAAGGTAAATATATCTTCTTTGGTATTCCACCTCAGGCCCAAAGTTTTTTGAGAGTCTTGATGTTTAAAGTCAAATGAATCTTGATTGCTAATAGTGTTCCCGCCTTCTAATAACGAGGGGTTGTTAGAGGACCACTTTCGAAGATTGAATCCTCCATCATTTAGAAGGTTGATAAGATCTTTTTGTATTTTCTTTGCTTCTTGAACGTTGTGATAGCCGCTTAGGAGATCATCCATGTAAAAGTCTTGTTCTAGTATTTTTGCTGCTTCGGGGTATCGATGACTCTCGTCTAAGGCCAGTTGTTTAAGAGTCATCATCGCCAAAAACGGAGCTGATTTTGTTCCATAAGTGACTGTCGTCAAAGCGTATTCACGCAATGCTTGATTTGGTTGATCTCTCCATACTATTTTTTGATAACATTGATCTTGGTCGTGACACAAAATTTGCCGAAACATTTTTTCGATGTCGGCTGTGAAGGCGATTTTGTATTGTCTCCACTTTAAAATCAATGAAAATAAATCTGCTTGTAAATTTGGCCCACGGTACATTAAGTCGTTCAAGCTGTAACCGGATGACGTCGGTGCTGACGCGTTGTACACGACGCGTAAGGCTGTTGTTGATGATTCATCGCGTTGCACTGAGTGATGCGGTAGGTAGTTGCTAGGTGAGGTGACTCTTTCGCTTTCACGCATATGTCCGAGTTCTTGATATTCATTAATAAATGTTTTATAAAGATTTGATAGATTCTTGTTTTTTGTAAATTTCTTCTCGAGCTGATAAAATTGTGCAACTGCCTTTGATCTTGAAGCACCCAGTTTTTCTCCTATGTCAGGTTTCAATGGTAGCCGGACTACATAGCGCCCATCTGGCCGGCGCGTAGTCTTTGATTTAAATTGATCAATACAAGATTGATCTTCAATTGATAAGTCATCGGAGGTTTCGGTTATATCTTCTATCGCCCAAAACCTACTGATGTCCTCGATATTGTTGATCACCACGTTGCAGTGATAAGATGTCATATTGCCGCATAAGATCCACCCCAAACGAGATTGTTGTGCAATTGGAGTAGTTTCATCCTTTCTGATAATGGAGGTCAAAATTATATTTGAATAGATATCGGCGCCGAGCAAAATGTCAATGGGTCGACAGATATTAAATTCCGGGTCTGCTAGCTGAAGACCTTCTAGATGAGACCATGATGGTTTAGCAAATGTTCGATTAGGTAAATTGTTGATCAGGCGATTCATTATAAGAACTTTCGTGTTGAAAGTATAGTCTGTGTACATTGATGAGGCTGTGATATTGATAAACCCTTTACAATTGTTTTCTTTGGTTCCGATTCCACACACCGATCCTTTATAACTTTGTCTCCGTAGTCCTAGTTGTTGGGCAGCGTTTTCGGTGATAAGTGATATTTGAGATCCTTGATCGATTAACGCTCTTAACTGGATAAGAGATCCGTCATATGCTTTGACCTTGATGATGGCTGTTGATAGTAGAGTTTCTGCTTCGTGCTCTTGTGACACGTGACCCGTGTTCTTTGATGTATTTGGTTCGTTGCCGGCTTGTTTGTTCTTGCCGACAAATGCATCGTGGAGTATCGTGTTATGTTCACCGCTGCATTGTTTGCACCTCTTATCGGATTTACATGGATTGCCGTAATGTTTATATAAGCAATTAGGGCATATTTTTCGCGTTGATATTGTTGCAAGTTTGGTTTCCGGTGACATGCCTAGAAATTTATGACATCGAAATAAATCGTGTTCGTAGTTGCAATATAAACATGTTGTCATGTTAGTTGCGGCACTTTGATAGTTTTTGCTTGCGAATGCTTGATAATTCTTGTTAGGTGTCGAATGATAATTGCGGTTTTCTTTGTGATATTGATCATGATGTTTTTGATATGACGGTCTTTGAAAAGTTGGCCTTTTTTCATAATTTAGTTGATTTGGTTTTGATATTTCTTGCTTGCGACGTGAAGATTCCAAAGCCGTAAATTTAGTTTCCAAGAAAGTCAAAAACTCAGATAACTGGGGCAACTCTCGCTGGTCTTTCAATTGTTCGATGTAATCGCTATGAGAGTCGGCATCGAGTTTTTGCGTTAGTAAATGTACTATCAATGGATCCCAGTTGGATGTGTCTACACCTAAATTTTCCACAGCGTGTAGACATTCCTTGGTTGTATCATGTAGCCTTTTTATAGATGTTGCTGATTGCTGTTGCATGATGGGTAGTCCAAGAAGGATGTTGATATGGGAACTGAATATTAACTTAGTGTTGTCGTACCGGTGTTGTAGAATTTGCCAACATACTTGATAATTTTCAGTACTGATTTTTAAATGTTGAATTAGTTTTTCAGCCTCGCCCCTCACCTTACTTTTGAGAAACTGCATTTTCTGCGCGTTTGATATAGTATTATTTTTGTGTATTGTCTCCGTGAACAAATCTTTAAATGAAGTCCATTGGTGATAATTGCCGTTGAAGATGGGGATTTCAATAGCCGGGGTCGATTTTTCCCTATGCGAAGAAGCCCACATCTTTGTGTTGATAGATTTTTTGATTTCGTCGTATTTCTTTTCGCACTTATTATATGTTTGTTCATACTCTGGTTTTTCATTGATTTGCTCACTATCGATCTCCCAATGTAAGGAGTCAACTACAGACCATCGAGCCTGCATTGTTTTTAGAGCGTCTTCGAACTCCCACTTTTCAGTTAGTAACTCCAAATTGATGTTGTTGATAGCACGTTGAAAGGCTTTAAAATTACTTTGTTGCTTTCGGTACATTTCTTCCAATTTACTTGAAGTACTACTTTCGGTTAATTGAGGTCTATCCGCTGCCGACGGCCGTTTTTCCGTTGGTTCTTCTGGCTGATTCCAGTCCATATTCAGGTCGAATTGAGAAGTAGTAGGTTTTATGAGGGGATTTTCTTCTGGGTGCACTGGTAAATATTGATGTAAAGCTGTGCGAGTTTCGATGTAAACGCCTGAAACATGTTGATAATGATTTTCTGCAAAGTAGGCGTAATCTCGATTTTCATATTTACAAAGAAGTATATGATTTTTTTGGAACTCCGTCCAATATTGTTCAAGAGTTTCGAGGCGCCTTTTGATATTTTGTGTATTTTTTCGCTCTGGACCATCTTTTTTGAAATTGACAAGTACCTTTTCTATGGTTTGAGCAAGTTGACCTTGAGTCTTGAGTAAGTCTTCCATGGTTTTGTTTACCTTCGTAAAAATAAAATATTTCTTTAAAGCACGTCGGATGTTTCCGGCGCTGATGATATTCGTGTCCCGTGCTCAAGCGATCCTTTGCATGGTATTTGCGATTTCTCAATCAGACGGTGAGACCCGCTTGTGGGAGGCCGTCAAGACCGATTCGCTACCGCTGGTTGAACCACTAAAGCACGAAAACTCTGATATGATATTTGATTATCCTGTTGATATGCTTCGTATCTCAATTTGACAACGTTTGATTTTGATTTTCACTGATAGGTACCGTATGCTAAAACGGTATAGTCGAAAGTCTTTGATATATAATCACGTTCCGTCGTGAAGTCACGTGGCCTTGTTCTTTAAACACCGCGCACTAGTCCAAAATGCTTCGAAGGACCATAAAGATGTACGGGTTGTGTCCGCACGTCTGTTAGTTGATAGTTGATAATGATAACACTGGAGCTTTCCGTAATAATTGTTTAATGATAAAATGATATAAATGTAAGTAGATAGCGAATACACTCCGCGGCGGTCGGATATGCACTAACTTAAGGTAAAGTAAGTAATTAATGCTACGTGCCGTAAAATGCTGACGGCGGCAGAATGAACGGTTTGTACGGACCGTACAACGAGTATGTTTAAAAATGCGGTGGATGCGAAAAGCGCAAGAGCGGTCTGAGTGGAGAGCCTTGGGGGAGGCCTATGTCCAGCAGTGGACGTCTTTCGGCTGACATGATGATGATGATGTGTAAAAATAAAAGTACCTACTGTCGTACGACTAACTAAATAAAAGTCTCTCAGAGCCTCTTCAGGTATAATATTCTTACTTTTATTAAAACGTAATAATGGCTCGTTAGCATAATTCAAGGGCTTGTATTGTGTTCCAAGTACTTTATTCTCAATGCAGTGCCGAAATTTCCAAATCGTGTCTATTTTATATGCAAACAAAAGAACCGGGCACGGAACGTCTTAAGCCTTTATAAAATGTGCGAAGAAAATACCAAGATCTTACGTTCACGTGATAAATAGGCATTAGAAGCAAATCCTCTTAATATTTCATACCAAATTATGTGCTATAGATCTTTTGAGGCCATAAAAAAGGCTGTTAGTGGAGACTGAAATACTGACTGCATGAAATTCTTATCTAATCTTACATGTGGGCCCTTTCGGATACACTTCGAGCCTCCGGATCTTTTATGCAATTACCTTCTAACATACTCACCTATTTAAATATGCAGGTTTCCTCATGATGATTTTCCTTCACCGAAAACGCCCTAGCCATTGCATCATGGCGTGCTACCAACGTTTTTCTTTTCTATCACTCCAAATGTATGGAATGGCATTCTCGTACGTAACGATGAACCGCGTGGTCAACTGTCATCCCATACATTTTCAGCGATAGAAAACAAAAAGAGCGGCCAAGTGCGAGTAGGACTCGCGCACGTAGGGTTCCGTACCACTATACATCTAAATAAATGTTTTTCTTTATTCTTTATTGTATTGGAGTTGATTGAATGAAAGGTAAAATGAGGTTTACGATTTATAACGTATTAAAAAAAAAAAATTATTAGATCTCGGTCAAACCAATTTTCGGTGGAAGTTTGCATAGTAATGTACATCATAATGTTATTTTTACATTTATCATTCCCTTATTTTAGAAGTTACGGGGGGGGGACACACATTTTTCCACTTTGGAAGCGACTCTCGCGCAAACTAGTCAGTTTAGATTTTCCTCACCTCAATATCATTTCATTTCATCATTTTTGAAGACCTATCCATAGATACCCCACACGTATGGGTTTGATGAAAAAATAATAATTGAGTTTCAGTTCTAAGTATGGGGAACCCCAAAAATTTATTGTTTTTTTTCTATTTTTGTATGAAAGTCTTAATGCGTTTCACCGAATACATCTTACAAAGTTTCCATAGTATAGGTCTTATAGTTACGGAATAAAGTGGCTGTGACATACGGACGGACAGACGGACGGACAGACATGACGAATCTATAAGGGTTCCGTTTTTTGCCATTTGGCTACGGAACCCTAAAAAGTCAGTAGCGTTTGCATCTTAGCTAGGGGTTAGAAAAACTCAGTGGTACATAGTCACGAGTCGAATCCTTAAGCCACCGACATTCTATCAAAAAACAACTAAGTGCTACCCCCGGAAATTAGTGTCATTTGAGTGTTGCTTAATTTTCCGGATTGAATATTCTGCTCCGGTTTGTGTCACCAAACCTTATATTCATTCTGAGTAAATAAGGGCTCCCTTTATGCGCAATTTATTGATTTTAGACACTATATGTCAATCCAAATATGACAAATATGACTATTGGAAATCTTCGCATTTTTTCCGGACTAAAATCAAAAGATCAGTTTAATTTGACTATGTTTTTAGTAGATTGACAAATCAGATATTATACGAGTAAAACGAACTACATAAAATCATTCCGCACAAGTTCAAAACACAAGAAAAATAGAAAACACACAGTAACACCACAAAGTAAAATAAAAATGCCTACAACTTCTTCATCTTCCGTATTTTAATCTTATTTTTCATAAACATTTCAAATCAATCAAATATAAATTGGCTGGTCCAGCCGTTTCCCGAATTCCAATCGCACAAATAGATTAATGCGATTCTCTGTAAGATGATTCATAATCTACGGGTTTCCTGGCTATTAGTAACGGCTAATGAAACTTGCCAATAGTTTTCCCAATAAATACAATGAGGGCCCGACTCCTACCTTTCCATATAAAATTGACACGAAAAGGAGTTGAGAGAAGTGAGATGAGTAAATAGTTTTGGCCTTCTGTAACTTGATTAAATACTAACTGTTGCCCGCGACTCCGTCCGCATTGAAGTCCGTTATCGCGGGTAAATAGTATCCTATGACCTTGCTCGGGGCCTAAACTATCTTTATATTAAATTTCATCAAAATCGGACAGACACAGACAGACAGACAGACAGACAGACAGACAGACAGACAGACGGACATGCAGGCAGATGGATAGATGGACAGACAGACAGACGGACAGATAGGTAGGCGGGCAGAGTTACTTTCTAATATTTCAGGCTTCAGGCTTTTTAATATTAGTATGGATTACGTGTGTCCTAAGTAAGCGTGTACAAAAAGATGATAAATATCAGTGTGATCGACTCGCTCTGGCTATTGTATCACCACAGCGCTAGCGTCGAGGTCCTGCCAGTAGGTGTGCGCAACCACCACCGCGATGGCAGCCACCAGCATCCCCAGGAGAGCCCGCGACAATTCTGATCCGAATCATTATTGCGTTAGCTTTACGAGTACACTTAACGAAGATCGCAGCATCCCTCACATGGATTTAATATAGGGGTTGGAAAATTAATGGCTGTTTAATTCCACCGGTGCACATAAATACTCATCAATTAAAAAAAATCTCCAAACTATAATAATAATAATAAGCCGCAGGGCAGCTAGTGGCGAGCTGTGGTGAGTGGCGACACCACGGACCTGAGTGCTCCCGAGGGTAGGTCCTGTTCCTCACCTCACGCTTGCCTTCACCGGCCGGCTGCGGTGTGCAATGACGAGGAACAGACCCTCACCTCTGGCTTGCCTTTATTGGCCGGTCAGAGTGGAGTCGCAAGAGCTATATGCTCGAAGGGTGGATGTGTTGCATAAGTGGCGAGTGGGCACCTTATGGTCGTTTAAAGTCCAGAAGCACCTCTCCACCCTTAGCCCCTCTGGAACTGTTGCCTCCCTGCTGCTATATATATATGTGGCTATTTCGGGAGGTCCATTCCATTGAGTTGGCGAGTCACCGCCTGCCATTTAAACCAAAGTAATTAGCATTGGCCAGGCAGGCGCCGTAGTTTCATCAATAGCCTAGTTCACCAATCCATATCAGTTCATTCATAGAACCTATTATTAGTATTCCCATCCTTCTTAAATAGTCTTTACACTGACCGATGGTTGTCCGTGGGAGCATACTTCTTTAGTTTGAACTCAGGGACAATCGCCGGTTGGTGTCCCATAACTTTACTAAATTAAACTTGTCTAAAGGGCCTCTGCGTGTTGGCTTCGGCTCCATGTACGCCTTCCAAAGGTCCGGGACTCTCATAGTCCCGTGATTGGTAAAGACATACAAATAATAATAATAATAATCATTTATTTCAAATTAAAAGAACAACAATATATAGTATAAGAAGCAAAACAGTCAATGATCTTAGGTCTAGGAAAAAAAAAAAAAAAAAAAAACTGATCGATAATTGACAAAAATTAGTTGAGTTTCGGTTCTTCTTTCCATAATCTTACGTAAAACTCACAAACGAAAACAAGAATAGTAACTACCTTACAGACCAGACGAGGAGAAAATGGAACCAATCACTTGGCAAGAGCAGCGGTGTCAAAAATAAAAACTAGGCATCCATAAAATATCAGGCGGTTTTGTGGGACATATGTTCCTTTATATCTTTCGTTTTAATGATAGAATAAAAAACTGAATGACTCAAAAGGAATCTTTGCTAATCTCGCAGATGTGGCTTAGGCATGAGAAACCAGGAAACGTCTGTGCCGCATTTATCCCGCCCTCTAATCATCCTGGTACCATTTTATCGTAAGTCTCGAAAAATCGAGATTTCACTTTAGAACTAACAGGACTTTGTTCCAGTGAAATTATGGCTGTTAACTATAAAAGTATTATTAAAAAAACCGGTTAACTACGAGTCAGAGTCGCGCATCGGTTCAGTTTACTCAATATGTTATTATGACCTTTTTATACAAACTTTTAAAAGTTTGTGATGATTTTTCCAAAACTGTAAAGTTTGGCAAGTTTATCTTATTTTTCCCGTAAAATATAAGTAATTCAAAAAAAACAAGAATTTATGAGATTTTTGGTCCATAAAGTTCGGAGATAAGGATCGGTCATTTTTTGTAAATCAAAAAATACGTCACCGAAAATTAAGTCCTTTCATATGACACCCCGTTTGCTATCGAATCACTACAATCACTATTTTTCAACCCTGCATTCTAGACCCCGTTTAAAATATTTATAAAAACAATTTAATTTTTTTTTAAACCTAAAAACAGAAGATAACTGTTCCAAATTTCACGTTGATAGCTTCTATAGTTTCTGAGAAAAACTGCTGTGACATACAGACAGACAGACAGACAGACACCGAAGTCTCACCATAAGGGTTCCTTTTGACCATTTTGATACGGAACCCTCAAAATGGTTCACCGGAATAAGAAAGAGGGAGGAGGGTTTTGAAAATGTAAGCCATAACATGGAATGGATAGGATATGTTTGAGAAATAAAACTATAGAGGATTTTGTTTCGAATCGTGTTTCCCGTGTAAAAGTCGCATGAAAATATGATCATGTTACACATATCCAAAAAACAGACACATGGAGCGGTATGTTTATTGAGATCCAGATCTTGGGACACTACCGAATTTAGCATATTTGGCGCTGCACCCTGGAGCTGATTCCTATGTTATTTTATTGTTTTTGCATGCCTGTTGCGTCCCAATCATTGTTATTAAACCTTTAATAGTACATTATGATACAAGTGTGCTAAGTTGACTATTGTATACAAGGCGCTATTGTGTGCGCACGAGCGAAAGCGAGTGCGCCACAAGAAAGCCGCGTATATAATTATGGTCACAGGCACACGTGTTACATACGACGTTTTTCAACACACTTGCGAAAAAAAACAAGACTCTTCATTTAGTCAAATTTTAATTAATTATTAAAACAGTTGGTAAAATTACAATTTGCCGCATAAAAACTGTTTGTTGCTAAGAAAAAAAAAGGTATAACCCGACTAAATTATATCGCTTCTTCTTCGTACTTACAACTTGGTACTAGGCTACAAATGTAAATTGTTTGGGTTAATAAACTAAAGGCACTTGTGCGTATTATACTGAAAAAGCACGTGTGTTTAATATCTAGGTTTATGAGCCAAAAATCGGTGGAATAAAAGGTCGTTTTGAGCAAGTGTGTTGAAAACAACATTATTTTAAGACCTTTAAAATGTCTTTAATGTGGTAAAAGAATAATCAAATCGTTAGAGCTCTAAACAGAGGCTAGACAAGATGCCTATGGAATTGTCGTAAGTATTTGACGCGACCATCCGGCAGCTTACGTCACTTCGAAATATTTTAGATAATTATAACGTTCGTTTTATGCATATTTTCTAGGGCGACAGGACAGAGTGAACGATTTTCGATAACTGACAAAATGTAGATATGGAATTCACATTAGCGTTCGCTATTTCAGCGGTCATAACCCTCAAGGTCTGCTCTACTTAATTTCGCCCATCAAAACTCAACTTTATAGCGATAAATTGGTTATACCACCACTAGAGGTTATTGTTTCAGCATTCGATGACACTCGTAGGTACTATTTGCCTTAACCCGGGCAAAATTACCTGACCAATAGGCGAGAGAGGCGTTGAAATTCGTTTTAGTCTAAGATCCGAATAGGAGACGGTTTGCTCCGGGCTGTTTATTCGATGAAAAGTATTTTATATCAAATTTAAAACGCTAATTAATATGAGGCGAATAGGTAGACTGAAAAAAATAATTCCAGAACTTATATCATTAAAAAAAATATTAAAAAGGAACTTTAAAAAAAAATATGCAAATGCTTGTTTAAATTACATACTAATCGAAAGTATGAAGCCTATAGAATATGTAAACGTTAGGTTTGGTGCAAATTGTTACCTGCCTACCCAATAGTTTGACGGGAAAAAAATAGTCAACCTAATGTTTGCATATTCTATAGGCTTCATACTTTCGATCGGTATGTAATTTGTCTATTAAACATGCAATTTCATTTTTTTAATTAATTATATATTGGACTGAATTTTTTCAGCCGACCTATCGCCATATATTACTTAGCATATTAAATTTGATATAAAGTACTTTTTATCGAATCAAATCGTCTCCTATTCGGATCTCCTACACATGAACTTCATTGTTAACGAGTTTGCGCTTATATTCCACACAAACAAGTAAAGAGAACAAATAATAAGACAAATATGAAATTAACTGAACTATAACAAAGCATAATAATAACAATGCTCAATGAAGTCAAAGGTTAAAATGTAAATGGACCCGACGTTTGTACTGACTACTACGAGTTAGTACTGAATGGGATGAATGAGACCCCTCCTCACAAGTGTTAATATCAAACCGAGCTCCGGGTTTAATTCTTAATTATTTTTTCTCAGAAGAATATTTTTTGAAACAAGCTGAATTATATTGCCGTCGGCAACTTTTTCTCTTGTTATCTGTGGCCCGGTTCCTATATTCAAGAAACGAATCGTTTTCCTCACGGGCCGTAGCGTTATTTGCTACGTACAAAAGGTGTCAAATTTTAACGAGGCGGTAGGAAAACGATTCGTTTCTTGAAAATAGGAACCGGGCATAAATTATCAATATTATCATAGAGAGTATAATGACGAGACCTCAGAATATACGGGGCAAAATTAAATGACAGCTAGGGATGCCTATATCCATAAACTAAACTATCGATGCTTCTCCCATATGCTTATTTAATATACTTATTGACGTGCAAAGTAAGAAAACAAAATAATGTAAAGTTTAATATTAGCTTCTAAATAAAAATTGCCTCCTACATTTTTAGCGTTATCTGTAAATGACGAATAGACTTCGGGCAATCACACAAACAAGGCCAAATGTTTCGCAGAATTCGTTTCGCTGCATGGTGCTTCCTACAGGATAGCTATAAAATCAATTCTGATTAATTTCTCAGTAACGATAAATAAACTAGGTGCTGACCTACTAAGATATATCAATATGACTCAATATGCTTGCAGTATTTAAACGTTTCCCGTTTTTAAATATATTCGAGAAGTTTTTTATGGAACATGGACCGCGATTACCGTTTCGTTTAAAGTCTCAGGAAATCGTTATAAAACACAGGCTTTATGTCCAACTCTTTCGCACTTCAAGCAGTACGAGCTTTGGAACGACCTTCCCCTTAATATCAAGCAAGCTCCCAACAGGTTTGCCTTTAAAAAGAAGGTTCGTAATTTTTTTTAGTAGGTAGATTTGACATCATCTTGATTTTCTGATTGCGTTATCTGTCATGTTTTGTGCTTATCCTCATGTATTATTCTGTAAGAATTAACATTAATTTAATATATTGATATGTAGGTATATATCAATAGTTAAATATATGTTAGACTCTGTTTGCCTAAAGGTTAACTGGTAGAGAATGCCTCCTTGTTCGCCTTTTGTATATTAAGTGTAGTTTTTTGCTCAATAAATATTTATTTAATAAATAAAAGTTATCATTCACACTCCATAAAAACATGTCAAGCATATTATCAGGTCTGATTATAAATTATAAGTTTTACTACCAAACGGCATGGTGCTGATGAATATATTACCATCATTTCAGCTGAAAGACGCGTCTACCGCTGGATATAGATCTCCCCCAAGGTTTGCCACAAGGACCGGTCTTACGCCGCTTGCATCCATCGGTTTCCCTCAACCTTAGCCATGTCTTCGGTCTATGCTAAGGGTCTACCTTTTGCTAGTTTTAAGAATGTATTATTTATTACTTTATTACCTTATTATTACTTAATTTAACTTACTTTCTATGATTGAGAAAATGACCTTCGGCTGGAGTTTCTTGCGGCGCTTCTTCTCCGCAATGATGGTCTTGTCCGAAGCGCTGGTAGATTCACTCTATATATTACCGACGAGCAAAATGAATATATTTTTTTATTTTTTTATTTTGGCCTTGTTGGTCTACTCACGCTGAGTCTTCCCGTACACGGACTAGAGAAGTCTACGATCCCATCGACTATCTTTCCAAGAATGCATTATCAGTGGAAACAAATGCATAAAAATCGCGTCCTCACTGTCGTGTTGCCCATCCTATGAACTATCGAATGTGTAAAATTCGATTCCATTTGACACCAGGTAAATGAAACCTCAACAGACAGGCCTAACACCTTTTCAACTTCAAAACACATTTGAACAGTTTCCCATGTTGTCAATTCTGAATTCAATCAATCACATACAAATAAAAGGTACAAGAAGTGCGGGACGTACGGCTTAATTGAGTGCCTGTCTCATCCATCAACGTAAATGAATGATCCACACTCAATGACTCTCATTGGACCGTCTGTCTGTGAAGCTCGAATGAGTAAATAGACGAGGGATCCTAAATCGGTATGTATTTAGCTAGTTTTGGCGGTACAGAAGACTAAGATACAACCTGATATCTTTGACGACGCGTTGGCCTAGTTGGTAGTGACCCTGCCTACGAAGCTAGCGGTTCTGGGTTCAAATCCTGGTAAGGGCAGATATTTGTGTGATGAGCGTGAATATTTGCTCCTGAGTCATGGATGTTTTCAATGTATTGAATATATATTTCTCTATATAAGTATTTATATCGTTGTCTAGTACCCATAATACATTTCTATGCCCTTACTTATAAACGTGGAATAACCGTGGGACAGCTAAACCATGCTTCGTCCTTATCTGTCATTGTGACATTTGAATTGGACAGATAAAGACAAAGCACGGTTTAGCTACCGGCACTAGAGCAACAGCTTAGTTTAGGACTCGGTCAATTGGTGTGACATTGTCCCCTGATATATATTTATTTATTTTATATTTGTAACTTATATAATTTTACACGTTACATTTTACATCTACAATTTACACTATAGGACCCGAAGACCGAGCGTTGCTCGGGTTGAAAACGAATGTTCACGATGACAACTTGACAGATCGATTTATCATCATGGAAATTTCATCGAAATCGTTAGAGCCGTTTTAGACAACGTGATTTAAAATATATAATGTATAAATATTACTCGCTTAATAATAAAGGATAACATTAGAGACACATTCTTAATAATTTATATATTAATAGTCACTTCAACAATGTAGGTAACGGTCTGACTTATAAATACCTAGCTGCAGAATTTAGTTCTTTGTCATTTTAAAGTCTTGTTTGAAATCTGACAATGGCGTTAAAACGACAAGATACTAATGAGTGCAGCTAATTATAACGCCGATTGATCTCAAATTGAGCAAAAAAATCCTGCCCGGTGATCGCCAGAAAAACCGCCGCGGATTAACCAGACTTGACACTTTTTTTAAACTTCTTAGTGGCAGTAGATGCCGGGCCAAAAGTTTCCACTATAAGTGCAGGGCATAATACCATATACAATTTTTTTTTAACAGGATTAACTTCTTTAATCGACACTCTTTAATTGATCGAATGTATCATTACACACAATTTCTAAGCTGTGATAGAGACAAAGTTACACAATATTATTAGCTGTCACCCGGTAGAACGAGACAGGAGAAGAAATAAATCTCATGTAACTACCGATCGTACATCTTTTGCTCCGCTTTGTGGGTACGGCCACTGACTTCAATAGATATACCACTATAGAACCTTGTCGCATAAAACCTACGATTAATTCCGATATAATTTCTACCTCGTCACTTGACGCTGTCATTATGACAGGGTGCCATAGTAACGTAACAATTAAATTTGTGTTTGTAATTGCGTTACAAACAATTTATTTATTATTTTATTGTGATTGCCTGATTAATAACTTAAATATTACACGCGTTGTATACTGAGTCAACTGCGTGTTTCCTTGTAATCTATATACATATTCTACATTCTTTATGAATTAAAATGAATCGCTGAAATGTACGCGCATAACTAATTTCATTCAGGCTCTGTATAATTTTTGTTCCATGTATTTGTTTTTTTTGTGGTGTTGGTCTTTACGTTATATGTGTATAAACATAATTAAAATGTCATGCATAATTGTAATTGAGTTACGAACCAGTACAGTAATTTTACAAAAGAGATATTAAGTTCGTAGTTTGTAATTGTGCCTAATAAATAAATAAATAAACTTACGAACGACTACACCAAATTTTATATAATTTTTTTACTCGTCATATAAAATCTTCATATTTAGATTTCATAGAACTGTTACTTCCGAAACAACCGAAATAACTGTTACGATACGCTCTAGACAACCGAAAAAACATTGAAAATAGAACTTCGTATTTCAATAATATGTAGCCTTGTTTAAGGAAACTCGATCCGATACAATATTGCCAATCTATGGCGTTTCGGAACGTAGCAGCGTCGCGTCATCTGTCAAAAATCTACTTAAACTTGCTACTGTCTCTAGGGCATAATTTTTTTTACAAAAAACTACGCTTTGTGATTGACTAGTATTGATATTTAGTTTTCTTATATACTTGTATTACAAATTTAGATTACGAATTTTAATGAATTCGTACAAAAAGTATTGTTCACAATAGTGTCATAATTTCTCTCAATCTCGTACCTTACTTAGGCCACGATAGACTATAAAGCTCTCTATTATAACACGATTGTGAAAAATTCTATTGAGTTATGTTCAAAAAAAAAATCCCCGGGAATGTCAGAAAATTTGATGTATAAAATGTTAATATTTTATAATTGTGTCAACCCTAAGGTTTACGAGTTTTTTTTTTTATTAACGTCTAGGGTTGGCCATTGACCCTATCATCTGTTAGGGTTGGCACGATAAGTTTTTATCATTAAACTTTAAGAAGCTCTAAAACTGTTACAGATATTACATAGTTTGTTGGAGAAAAATAAAGTTCAATGTTACATAATCTCCTCGAACAGGAACTTGGTAGGATTAAGAGCTCATAATAAGGACTTAGACAAGTTTAGAAGATAAGTATCCATAAATTTTCCAGGTAAGAAAAGTCAACAAGTTTTTAAATAACAAGTTGAGCCACATTACAGCCCTGTCATAATATTATATAAATAGGTCACACTTATATTTTAAATTCGAAAGTTTCCGTATGAGTTAGAATGTTATTTTCTACGTCATGCTAAAACAGCTAGACTGGTCTGGTATTCAATATATTATGTGACTTTCCGAGTATACGAAATTCATAACTAAGTATGCTAATGAATTATGAATGTTAATTAGCGAACAAAGGTAGCATTTTAAACTGGCCATAGTAGAGTCAGTCCAATTAAGATTTTTTACTTAATGCATACAAAATTAATGTGGATGTACTCATTGTCTATATCACGTTATTATACGGGGTGCCCTAACTTTTGAGAAAACATGCCACCTTGGTCTAAAGCAAATTCTTTTCAGTACGATGAGTCTACGTTGTTGAATAAAGAACGAGAAATGCTTTAGTGACTTAGAAAGTAAAGTTGAAGATTTGATATCAATTTTTAGAATTAAAATTGTTGGCTATTTTTAGAAAGAAACGTAGCGTTTTTTACCATACTATTAAATACTTACATTAAAACCTTAACAACTCGTTATTGAAAGTTAAAACTATATTGTGGACCGGTCCAGAAGGGGGTTTGTTATGCCGTAATATTTACGTCAAGTTCTGAGAAACCTTGTATATACAAAGCTTTAGTGCTATAATAATTTTTTTTTGTATTTTGCAGTGGCACACAAACTGTGTTCAGTTTTCGCTAACAACAACCGTTATCTAATGTTACAATGATTATGATACATAAAAAAAATGGTGACTTGATATTAAAGAATAACTATAAGATGCAACCACTTAAAGCATTTAATCGTATGACACCTCTCTGTTTGAGTTGGGAATTAAAAGAGCAAGAATTATTAATAATATCTCTTATTATTTTACCTTAAAATAATAAGATATATTATTATTTTCTATCAGTGCTTTGTCTCTTTAACGTCATGTTTGACACAGCTGCACTTGTCTATCAAAGGTTTTAAAGCGACACCGTACTTAAGTGTACAGCTGCCGATAAGGTTGATTATGCCTCCATATTTTGTGAACATTCTTTTTTGTTGTTAGGTACGTGTTGACATAAATACAAACAAAGAGGTCCAGTGTTCATATAAAGCAAACAAAACAATGCAATTGCACTGGTGTTAAGATTACCATGTCTAACTAAGCGCTTGCATCTTCATTGTTCCTCGCTTCACTCGGTGCATCTCAATATTGCACAGGCATTGTGATTGCAATGTGCACACATTGTCAAAAGCTTGAAGAGCTCCATAATTGACTCCAGGTTTCTCTGAAACAACTCACTTCTAAAATCGTTGACGAAATATTAACCTGCAAACTAAAGTTGTCTCGTGCGCTCGTAGGCATGTAAGGCAGAGTTAGGTTCCTACCGCTTTGGCCTTATCTGTTTCATCGATGAATCCCGTGGTTACATTAAAAATACACATAAATGTTTAGTGATTCATCAACGAATTTTAAAGTGAGTTGTTATAGATAATCACCTAACTGTTAATATAGTAGTTAAACTGTGTCGCACTGAACGTTATCTTAATTATCATTTGAGAGAACAATTTCAAACAATTTCAGATTCGCAGACAGATAATTTCGTAATGGTCAATTCACATGACGTTTGGAGCGTGGGTGTTATATTCATACGTCACTTACACTCAGGAGTAAAAATACTGGGTCAGAGTCCGTTTTTCATACTAAAGAGGCCATTTCGAAGCCTTGGTTCCTCGCCAGGGGATGCTTTTAGTGAAATCTGATTATGAATACCCCGAGCATCGATACAGGACTTCCAGAGTGCCTACCCTGTTCAGAAAAACATCTGAAATGGCAATAAAATGTAAGGAAATCCAAATAATGACCCAAACTCTCTCGCTGTGGTGTAAACTGACTGTGCGATCAGTTAGGTATCTTCAGAACTTTTGCCTCCTCTATTGAACCTCGGAGTATCCACCATTAAACCTCACTCAAAACAACCACTGGCGAGGAATCAAGCAAGGCTTCGAAATAGTCTCGTTTGTATGAAAAACGCACTTTGACCCGGCATGTGTGCTCCTGAGTGTATTTAACATTTAGTTGTTTGTAGAAAAAATAATCGCTGAGCCACTTGATGATACTAGAATAACTGACAAATGAAGTTTTTATTACATCCAGTACTTTACTTGCAGAGACTATTAATTCAAGAACATAAACAAAGTCTATAAATAAACGGTAGAAGTTCCTATCTACGAGAAAATGGAACTGCGCGCCGTTATCAAATACTTGTGTTTGAAATAAAAAAAACTACGGACCAAGTCAACTTAGATTTGCGGGACATTTTTAGGGTCTAATGCTCCTCCGTATTCGACAGTCGCACGTTGTTGCGCCGAATTTAGACGTGTAAGAACATCGATCATGGACGACCCCGCTCCGGACGCCCTACTACAGCAGTAACTGAAGAAATTGTGAAAAAAGTCTCGTAGAACGGAACCAATTAATAAGTACAGCAAACCCACAGTTTTAAGAGCTTAGCTAAGTGAAGGTAAAAATACTATACAAAATGCGATAAAGTTCCTCTCCCCTTAAACATAGTCCCGATTATTAAATTCTTTGAATATGCTGCGGATGTTATTTGATGTTACATATTTCATGCTAGAAAAATAAGTTCTAACATGGATCATTCTACATCGATCCTATAATAAACCTGAAACATACGTAAACTCTATCAAAATTTCCCTTATTCTCTATCCCAATAGCCCATCTTGATTCTACTTAGTAACCAAATTGTAGACATTATCGTAGTTCTTACGAGTACGAGTAGCTCTTCAACAATATCATTAGCATTACGTTAAAAAAAACAAAATCAATGAGACCATGTGCTTTATATATGGCCTGATAAAGAATAAATAAATAAACAGCATACACCAACTCCTTTGCAAACTATCTTCACAATAAACCGGAAGCGATCTGTCTGATTCCTTTTGTACTATCTTGTAACTTTACTGCTTGCCCGAAGTCAAGGCCATGCGATTTACTTCTTAACAGTCGAATTCTAGCTAGTGCTACATTTTCAAATAACAGTTAATTCTACTTATCACGTTAACTGGTAGATAACTGGTAGAAGAGTCACGAGCTATTTATAACTTGGGGTCGCGTGTGTCATTGAGGGAGTTCTTCAAGGAAATAGATATTCTAACACTGCCATCGCTATATGTATTTGAAATAATCATCTTTGTTAGGAAGAATCTACACAATTTCCCAACGAATATTGATAAGCCAAAAGCAACCAGGAGCACAGGAAAGCTCAAAACCACATTTTATAGACTGGCCAAAACTTCAAAATCATTCATAGGAAATTGTATAAAAATCTACAATAAAATTCCAAAAAGTATTACTGAACTTACTGACTCTAAATTTAAATCTGTCGTAAAACAAAAACTAATTTCCCGAGCATATTATAAAGTAAACGATTATATCATGGATAGGGATGTTTGGCAGTGAGTCGTCCGTCCTGCATGAGTAATTTACGCATAAATTTACCTACGCTTAAAAAAGCACCTACTGTGCAAAAATACTGTGATATTGTAAACTATTTATAATTATTATGTAATGATGTAAACCTTTTTCTTGAAAAAAATATACCTTGCCGAGTTTCTTACGCCGGTTCTTCTCGGGGCAAAGGTTTTATTTTTCGAACCGGTGGTAATGCTTGTTGACATTGCATTATATTATGCCTAAATTGAAGAATAAAGAACTTTGACTTTGACTTTGACTTTGACGTGATCTATCAGTCACGCGATTGGTTAAAAACGAAACGAATAGAAACGATAGTTAGCGTAGTGCACCTTGGCAGGGCCCTCAGTATGTAAGTGCGAGGGTGACGGATGCTTTAACCACCGCGATAAAGGCGACCTCGATAACAATAACTAGGTATTAAATATATAAAAATCTTCGACATGATAATGACCGTGGCTCCTACTTTCAGAGTTGGTATCATTGAAACAGCTAGACCAATTTTTAATTAGAATCATTTCACTTAAAAAGGACTTCGGGTTGTCTGTCTCTCTCACTCGCTCTCATATGCGAGTTTTACTGATTTTTCGGTACATATCCTCTAATGAGATTATTCGTTTTTTGTTTAATTCTTATTTTGTATGCGAATGATACTAGAAACGAGTTAGACAAACAAAGAATAAGTCCAAGAAAGACCGAGCCGATAAACGAATAAATCTTATTAAGTGAGTCACAGAATTTGACCAAATAAGATAATTTCGGAAACCGAACAAGACGTATAAAGAATGAGTGACGAATACAGAATGAGACGACATAAGAATTATACGAAAAACGAACGAGGCGAGATAAGAGGATACAGATTTTTTCCTGTACCCGAAACACTTTATAAGTGCTCTTATACTTTCCTAACAAACAGACATGAGAAGTTAAACAAACACTTTTAAAAAGCCCCCACAATTAACAGACATAGCGACTCATTAAGATGAAGCAAATAATTTTCCACTGTCCGCAAAGTTAAGGAATAATTAATAACATGGATACAAATCCAATTCCGCGCAAGTAAGGTAGCCTTTGTGAATTTTCGTGAAATTCACGTGGTTTAAATACTGGTTTTCTCTAGAGATGACAACAGGAAACGTCGCGGAGCCAAAGATTATTTTTTATCTATGGTCAAAGAGTGAAAGGCGTCAAATGAATATTTTATATTTCGCGGCAAAAATTATGCTAAGCTGGGGAGCTTGTTACGTTCATTTATTTTAGACTTTTATAAAGGCAGAAATATGTTTTCAAAGTTCTGCTTTGTAATGATTCTGGTTTCTGGCTTTAGTATTTATTTTATACAATGCAATTTTAAGTAATATAATATCATCGCGGATAATATGAAAAAGATATATACCATGATAATAAACATTACATTGACGATATTACCCAAACAGCAGTTGAGTTTTTAACTCTTCGTTACTCTTGTTACATCGGATGTTAAAAAAAAAACTAATTGATTAAAAGTAAGAACAATTAAATACCTTCTAA
Organism: Acleris sparsana; assembly: GCA_923062465.1. Taxonomy (NCBI): domain Eukaryota; kingdom Metazoa; phylum Arthropoda; class Insecta; order Lepidoptera; family Tortricidae; genus Acleris; species Acleris sparsana. The sequence goes on from OV281288.1 coordinate 5,734,785, forward strand.
ATAACAAAGTTTAAACGTTTAAGCCTTTAGTTTTGAACAGCGTGGGTTGCATAGCACGTGTACTGCACTTCTCTGTGATTAATGAGGCATTCTTGCCATGGAGTTTGAACTTCACGGAGTAATTAAATAGCCTGGTTGCCTTGTTCCTGGATTTTGCTGCTTTTTCTTGAAAGCTGACCTATATTTGTGGCACACGTAGTTAGTGGTGAAGTTAATGTACAGACATGGAGAAAAATGCGTGTAAGTGATTGGAACAGCGCACCCGTGTCTGTAATTAAAATTGATCAACACGTATTTTGAATTTGTCCATTTTTATCGTCGTCTAAAATTGAGTTTGATTTAGGGTTTCTTGCTGCGCATAGTATACGTTTTACAATAGTAAAGGCATATGGAAAACGTGAGTTATTTGCTTGTGACCCTACGTAGCTGGCGGTCCCGGGTTTATATTCCGGTTAGGGTAGATTTATGAATGATAAGTTCGAGTATTAGTTTCCGAGTCTAGGATGTTTTCTATATATTTAATTATGTATTTCTCTGTATAAGACAGTTTGTCGTGGTTTAGCAAAGCCAAGTTTGGGGTTTAGGTCAATTTATGTGAGGTTGGCCCCTGGTTTTAGCAGCACTACAGGCCCATGTATCACAGGCATAAAGTCCTAGGCTTACCATCACTGAGTTACTTTTGTATGAGCTAGGTTGCGTGCGAATGAATAAGAATAACGGATAGAAAGAAAAGCACAGAGTAAGCACGTTTGACCTTCTGTACTGACAGCATCACTGTTGACTGACCACTAGTGAACCTTATTGTAAGGTGACAAGATTCAAAAATGGTCAGTTAACTGTGTTACGTACTCATTGTGCTTACCTTGACATGTGCCAGCTATTATATTATGTGCCTCTACTTAGATTTTTTTTAAATTAAACCCCTTAATACGTTGCTACTTAAATTGTAAAATTATTATCTTTTTTTTGGCCTGTTGTATATTGACATCGGAAACTAACCATTTATTAGTTGTTAATTAATGTTGTCTTTGATTATTTGAGTTTTTTATTATTATTATTTTGTATTAATGTTGACAAAAAATAATTGTAATCTTACATTGATGAATAAACAAACTAAACTAAACGGTAAATGGAGAAAATAACAACTAAGGGAGTTCTACGTGGTTGACGGTCAAACGACAGGACACGCCTATATCGGAGATATATGCGCGAACCCACCGTATTGGGGCTCATTACTTTGGTGTTGATAAACAAATAATTACCTTGCAAAAAAAGTACAGTCGGCTTCTACGACTTATCCCAAAAATGAAAGTTTTGACACTACATTATTTAATGAAGTTATGGCAACCTTTTATCAACTGTTGACACGCCATTTTGAATTCTTAATACGATTGTTCGAACTTTAAATTCAATCAAGGTAAGCAAGAGACTTTACAATAAAGGTGCAAATTGCACAAACAAATCGGAATGTTAGGAAAAAACAGGAAGCCCCGTTAGTTATCCTGACCACTGGTCTGCGAAACTCGGTATGGATTTCACATCACAATCATAAGGTTCACAGGGTCACTGGTTACTTGAAGTGGAAAACTGGTTATAAACATATTTAAAAAGGCCCTATATATCCTCCCCCTGACCCACCATAAACGGTGTCACAGTGACATTATAAAAGAATTTGTGACACTTCTTACTACTTTAATCATAACAGGGTTCCATTGGGCTGATACCTAGTACCTATAATCGTGAGCCCCTGCTGTCACATCTGATATAATATAAAACCTAGCTAAGAAGAATCAAATTATTCTAGGTTTGTTTTTAAAAAACGGCGCTAGAATCGTTCCGCTCTTTTAGGAGATATAATGTTTACATTTATGTATGATATACAAATACACATTATAACTTCCCTATTTTTGCTTGAAATAGAGAGCCGCATTTGTTCACAAAATATCGTTTTCTTCTCAACTTGGTCAGTTGAGGAGTAGGGCTAGGAAAAATACAGTGGATTGCATAGACGGACTAGGGAAAATATTATGAACCTTTTACATAAACCTCCAAGCCAAGTGCATCTATAAAAGAAATGTTTTTAATATGTGCATTGTCATATTTAATAAACTACCCATAAGCCTGAAAACTTTGGAAGGTAACGACTTTAAGCGCTCGCTCACAAAATGGCTTCTGGACAAATGTTTTATAGTGTTAAGATGTACCTCGAGCATGATAGAAATTAAGTTGACATTGTATTTTAATTTTATAATTAGTTTTTATATCTTTTTATTGTATAGTTTTGACTTTATAAATTATAAATCGGTTATTTTTAAAAAATTGCACGCCTGCATGCAGGCTGGATACACTGTACCCAAAACATGTAACACCTTTTTGACTGTATTACAGCAAATAAACGCATTTTGATTTGATTTGATTTGATTTATTTGCTATCTGATTTGGTTAATTAACTAGACAGTTTATGAGAATGTTTGGTATCTTAAAGATGTTTAGATATTTTGATGGTCATTCAACGACGCGTGAACGATATTGCAAGGGTAAATACAATTTGAACATACGAAACATGTTTTCGGAAATATAATAATACTGTAGCGTGAATTCTATTTGCACAAATCTCGGAAGAAAGCTTAAGAATTATTCTCAATCAATTTATATGTTTCGTCTGTACCAAATTGATTGACATTCCATTATACAAAGTTTAACAATTGTTTTAGGAAATAATTGCATTGTGAAACCAATCGCACCAGAAATTCAGAGTATATAAATGTTATCAGTTATCAACGAATTTCTCGAACTAGTTTCCACAAATTTTGAATCCTACTAATAAAATAAATGTGGAAAAGGGGCCAAGTCCTGTACAAGTAAAGTATAAGATCAGTTTCGCCGATAAAAGAATACAGGTCTAAATGGGTGCCAAGTTCTAAAGAGGTTTTTTTAAGCCAAACTGCAATAATTTATAGTGGGAGCGGTTCGGCATTTTGTCTAAGAATTATGGTGGCACTTCGTACATTTGTTCCCTATGCCTATGCGGTATGAGCGGTAGATCGATTTGAGTCATAGAGCTGAAGACGTCTTTTCATGTGGGGTATAAAATGAAAATGTTTTATATGCTCATTCCAAAAACACATTTTTATATTTCTGCCACTCGTCAGATTAACAATAAAACAGTTTCAAAACACATCATGTTTTCAATCTTACTTCTTACTTAATACCTATTATTAATGGAAGTTTGGATGTTGGCTAAACGAATTTGGATGAAATTTGGTACAGGGATAAATTGTAAGGTTTCCGTGGGATGACCAAATTACGAATTCTACACGGACATAGTCGCTGGCAAAAGCCAGTACCTACGATAAACGATAATTTTGGCTCTAAGACTTATATTACTCTAATATTTAGGTTTAGAGAACCAATATATAAAGTGTCACAGTATCTACTAATACAAAATACCAACAACGCCCCCAAACTCCAATAATGTACGTACAATACTTTTTTAAATTGGTTTCCACAGTAAACTTGTATATTGGCAAGTTTAAAAACTTAAATTTATACAAGCCTTAAAGTTTTCAAATTTACTTACACATTCAAAAGCAAAATTATTTAAGTTTCACACTACAAATAATCACAGTGAACATAATTTTTCGTCAAACCACGTCAAACTCCGAGATGCGGGAGTTTGAACTAAGCTCAAGTTGTTTTGCTAGGGGCTGTTTCCAATTAAAATTCCTGTTACTGTGGAATATTTGTTTATTAAAGACATTACTGTTGCATCCAAATAGTGCTGTTTTTTTTTATATTATTAAATTTGTTATTAAACTGGATTCCGTTGGTAAACATCTTAGCCTGATGGTGGAAAATGTGGTTGCGGAAATTGTCAGCAAGTTTTTCGAGTTGTAGGTAATTCTGTAGCTCTGCGTACCCCACTCTAGGAATCAAGTGAATTTAAGTTTGTATGTATGTTTGAACCGGATTCTGGACCTCTACAGTATGTGAGATTTTTTTTTTTACTTCACTTTGTACTAAGAGATGGGTTAGTTCTTGAGTCCACGAGGTATTCTATTTATTAAGTATTTATCCTCAAATATATTGTTTATCTGTCTTACCAATGGAACGGTAGAATAAGCCTGGAGATTAGTTAATATTGATTAATATTGTTTAATAATAAACAAATTGATTAAAAATCTTATTTAGTATGTTTCTATTTAACTCTTGAACTATTGGACCGATTATAAATATTTAAATATGCCATATGATTCGTCGAGACCGTGTGAGGGTAATATTTTATTAGTAAGCTATATTAAACGGTGCATCAAATCACGAGTAATTTTTATTTTCGTTTTGAACTTTTGTATAAATTAGACAATCTTTTAAAAAAAAAACAAATAGAAATTCATATTAAAATATTTAGGCACCACATTTTGTTTTGTTATTAAGCCAAATGATTAAGTATCAACAAAAATTTATTATATTTCTATTTAGCGTCAATGAGAGGCAAATTTTACGTTGATATTAAAAAAGAGATTATATTAAAAAAAATAATTTAATAATCCGCGGGCGCGATTTGGCATTTTTTCCTATTTCAAGTTTGCTTTTTTAAGAATATAGCTAACGCAAATGAACTATTTATTTGATATTAGCTTTTGATCGCAACTCCGTCTGCGTAGAAGTCTTTTATTGCTATTATATAAAAAACTAAAAGAAAATCTGGGATAGAAATACATATGTCCGTCTCCGTTGAACCATCAAAAAGGGAACAACAGACAAACATGCGTTCTCATAATCATAAAATAGTAACCGTCCTTAAATAAAATATTAGTAAATAATATAATATTTAATTTACTTTCCGTATATTATTATATAATATTATTACGCATTCCATTTATCTATAAAATTAGGTACCTATTTTATCTGAAAAAAAATATTACTCAATACGTTTTTATCCTAAGTAATAAAATAGTAAGATATTTCAGAAAAAAATTGTATGCACTTAATAAAAATGAATTCTCTTAAGATTGAAGAGTTGGCATCAAATTAGTCTTATAAATCGAGGTACTTCGTACGAAATTTATTTAGCTCGCATTCTTGGACTCGTCAACCGGTTCATAAAATAAAAGTAACAGGTAACAAAAAACGTTCTTCTGCGGCTGATTTGCGAGAGGCCGATAATACGTTATAAACAAATTAACGGACGCACCTACCCGTAGTGTGGCTGGCTCTGCCAAAATGTAACCGGCAAGTAATAGAAGTTTCGTAATTTTGTCTATGATAGACACGCTTCGACAACTTGATTAAAAACTTGACACGGCCACGGCTATCATAGCGTTCTGTTGACAATTTACGGCTACGCTATAATTACTTAAGTACCGATCATAATGACTACTTAGCCATTATAATCCAAGGAGCACAAGTAATAAATCGTAATATTAAACACCGAGAAAATTGCTGCGTAAACGTATACATGAATATAATTATAGCAAAATTACTTACGAGTCAAACTAGTTCAAAACCGCCTTGGCTCCGAATTTTATCGGGAAATTTAAATACTTATCGGGAACGCACTCATAGCTGCGCTAGTTCTTTGAACTGTCAAAAGTTTTAAAAACAGAACACAATCACTGAAAAAAATTAAATTGGCGCCAAAACAAAACGCCGAAAGTTTTTAAGTCACTTCGTGAGACATTTTAACTTTTTAAATGTTTCGAATTTCGAACGCGAGAGCGAGGCGTAGGCGGGCCGGCGCGGTCGCTCTGAACGAGGCGTGAACGTCAAGTGAACGCTGACTGAATGAATCCCGTTGGCTGCCTCCTGTGCTCCCATCATCTCCGCTGATCAATTAAGGAAGATTACTCTCAGATTGAACGACTTAAAGATCAAGTGGTTTAAACGGTATTATCCGCCCGGTTTTTGACTCGTTTAATTGCGTGATCTAAAATTAATGATGAAAGGGTCCAGACAATGGCTGATAGTGACCGGACCCGAATAACAGTTTGGTTCGTTAATAATTAATGAATGCTGCCGTACTACCCTAACGTCCGGCAGCGATCATAAATTTACAAGCGATATGATAGAGAACCTCTTTATGTACTTGGTGTTTTCAAAAAATCTGAATACCTACCTACCATGAAGTCTGGAACTGTGAGCTTTAAAATCAACACAAAATAGGTTGTTATATCACTGGCGACCTGTCTTGGAATTTGCAAAAACATTTAACTTGTTCCCTTTTCGTTACCTACCATAGACGCTTTGCAGGCAGTTAATATAACATACATACCTACGAATATTATCATAATATACAGGGTGTCCCAGGAAGTAGTGTCAAGCGGAAGTCCAGAGGTAGTGCACCTCAAGGGGCATCTGAATCACCTCCATGTATGTTCCGCGATTTTTCGTAGTTTAGGAGTTATGGCCTTTTTTCACATTTTCTATGAATCTGCGACCACGGAGACAGTTTTGGTCATTCTGACTGCAATAATTGAGATAATTGACTGCTTGTTTTTTTAATGTATACCTGAATAGTACGTGCATGTACTCCATTTAAAAACAAAACATGATCGTTGACCGTTTTGTCAAAAACAAAATAGAATCACAAAAAGTGAGAAAATTTTGACTGTGGTTCAGACTTTGAAGGCCGATTACAAAAAAAAAAACTAGCATAACTTTTTTTTAAAACCATGTTTAAAAACTGCCTAATTTTATTGACTTTCTACCCTATTAATTTTATTGGTCTAGTATTAAGGGATCATGCTAAAAAAAAAATCAAAACGTACGTCATCCGTAATTTTCACTTTTTCTAGTATGGCCAAGTACAAATCTGAAATTAGGTTTGTACTCCGGAGTTGGCATAAAAACCTTCTTGGTGGAAAACAATAACACTGGCCACTAATTTTCAGATGCCATTAAATTAAAATTAAAAAATATTTGTTCCTCGTTTGTTTTTTTTCTCATTCGATCGTGTTTTATTGCATTTACGGTTCGGATTTTGGTTTTCATTGTGATTTTACGACGATTTGGTGTTTCTGGAACTTGGATTTGATTTGCTTTGTGACTTGGATATCTTATTAGTGATTTTAATATGACCTGGCTACATTCTGGATTTTTGATTTGCTTTGTATTGGATTTATTTTCTTTTTACCTTTTTTTTCGAACTGTTTCTGCACATTAATTGTAAATTATTCTCAAAACCATGTCTTTCTCACAAAGAGACTATGCGTTAATGCATTATTACTATGGTTATGCAAGAGGCAACGCATCTGAAGCAGCCAGATTGTACAGGGAGCATGTAGAGAATAGAGGCGAGCCCGAACCTGCATCTTATCCCGATCACCGTACCATTTTAAGAGTACATAACTGTTACATGGAAGGTCGCTTGCCTGGTACGCGATCTGGTCGTCCTTTAGAAATGCATGACTTTAGTTTAGTTGACTTGGTAATGGACGAAGCAGAAAGAGATCCAACGATTAGTGTCCGAAAAATTCAAAACCGAACTGGTATTTCAAAATCAACGGCACATCGCGTACTGCAAAATGAGGGTTTACACCCGTACCACTCGCAAAAAGTTCAATAGTTAAAACAAGAAGACTGTCCTAGAAGAGTAGCGTTTTGTCAAGAAATGTTGCGGCGTCAATCTGAGGACGAAAATTTTTTCAACACTATTTTATGGACTGACGAGTCCCACTTCAAGCGATGTGGGATTTTTAATATCCATAATTTCCATTATTGGAGGATTGAAAACCCACACGCGGCACGTGCGTCTAATTTTCAAGAGCTATTTAGCGTAAACTTGTGGACTGGGATTGTGAACAGACCGCTGATTGGTCCATTAGAACTACCCGACCGCTTGAACGGCCAATCGTATTTAAGATTTTTGCAAGAAGAACTAAACGAATTGTTAGATAACGTGGATTTACTCACACGCAGGAACATGGTGTTCCGAAACGATGGTGCTCCATGCCATTACGCGAGAATTGTAAGAGCACACTTAGACGCACGATTCCCAAACAAGTGGATAGGCCGTGGGGGACCAATCGCATGGCCCCGCGGTCTCCGGATCTTAACCCTATCGACTTTTTTGTCTGGGGTTATTACAAAGAATTAATTTACCAACATGACATTACTAACATAACAGAACTAAGAGCGAGATTGAGAGAAGCGGAAGAAACGATTAAAAACAATAGGTCCGCTTTAAGGCTGAAAGGAATTTTTTTCAGGAGATGAAGAGCATGCATTGATCACGGAGGTCGTCATTTTGAAAACTTTTTATAATTTGGTACGTAATTAAACTACTGGCGTGTATTGTATTTGCTTTTATTTACTTTAAGTAATACTACAAAAATTTAATTAGGAACGAGTTCGATTTGATTTTTTTTTTAGCATGATCCCTTAATACTAGATCAATAAAATTAATAGGGTAGAAAAAACAAACGAGGAACAAATATTTTTTAATTTTAATTTAATGGCATCTGAAAATTAGTGGCCAGTGTTATTATTTTGCACCAAGAAGGTTTTTATGCCAACTCCGGAGTACAAACCTAATTTCAGATTTGTACTTGGCCATACTAGAAAAAGTGAAAATTACGGATGACGTACGTTTTGTTTTTTTTTTTTAGCATGATCCCTTAATACTAGATCAATAAAATTAATAGGGTAGAAAGTCAATAAAATTAGGCAGTTTTTAAACATGGTTTTAAAAAAAAGTTATGCTAGTTTTTTTTTTGTAATCGGCCTTCAAAGTCTGAACCACAGTTAAAATTTTCTCACTTTTTGTGATTCTATTTTTTTTTGACAAAACGGTCAACGATCATGTTTTGTTTTTGCATGGAGTACATGCACGTACTATTCAGGTATACATTAAAAAAACAAGCAGCCAATTATCTCAATTATTGCAGTCAGAATGACCAAAACTGTCTCCGTGGTCGCAGATTCATAGAAAATGTGAAAAAAGGCCATAACTCCTAAACTACGAAAAATCGCGGAACATACATGGGGGTGATTCAGATGCCCCTTGAGGTGCACTACCTCTGGACTTCCGCTTGACACTACTTCCTGGGACACCCTGTATCATGTCAAGGTATAAGAAAAATAGTTTTGTCCAAATATTTGTAAGTTTAAAAGAGACCAGATACAGATAGATATAGATATGAATGCAAATAAATTAAGAATAATGCGTGTGGCATATTAAAAAAAGTAATTATATTAAAACTGTGGCTGTGACGCGCTTTTATGACTGTATTATCATAAAAAGTAGTCACATGATATACATATAAGACATATCAACGTTTTTTTCCCTCCATTAATCTTGTTAAAAAACAAGACGACCAACGACAGACCGTTCAGAGGTAGAGAACCTGAAAATCGTCCCGACAAATGGCAGCGATAAACCTTTGCATTTGCAAACCTCAGAACACAATACCTTCATGCTATCTTCGCCACAGATAAAACACAATGGGGCAGTTTTGAACTTTATGAATCTGACAGCTCTTTTTTTAATCGGTTCTTACGAATGAATAAATTAAAATAGATATGAAATATTATCAACAAATAATACATTAAAATCGGAGTGAAAAGTATGTTCAGGGTTTCATTTTTATATACGAAATTGAGTCGGTTGATATTTCCACTATGACAAAAATATATGAGTAATTGTAGAAAAGCGACGCTTATGAAATCAAAAGTTTTAATAACCACGCAACTGTCTTTCAGCATCAAATATGACACCAAAATTTCAGAAAACGTAGTAAAATTTAAACACCATATTTAAATATAATACAAAATTGATTAAGCAAGACATAAAAAATCCTGGCGTAGATTGATGAATTTGCGAGAACAAAGCTAATAAAATACCTAATATTATCAAATTTTAGCCGATTGTTTGGTTTGCAATTTGCCTTGTTTTTATATATTTTAGCATTTACCTAGATGACTCTAAGAGAGTTAAGTAATGTGTTAATATAGTAAAACATATTATAGATGGTTATATAACTAAAACTAATTTGCCTCTCACTGCTTTGTAAAAAGTAAGATTCGACACCGGAAATTAGGAGTCAGCTACAGAAACAAACTCTACTATAATTCCTTTTGCTCAGTCACTCACCAAAAACAACCAAATCGAACTGTCAGAAAAGGTTGTCGAGACATGAATGAAAATAATTTCAATAAATTTGTTTGTTTTACTTACTCCCAAAGAATACAATTCACAAAGGCTTGACAATTTCTCGCTCCAAAAAGCACTACTTTATGCATTAATTGCGTCGTATATTATTCAACCCCAAACAAAGAAGTCGAAGGAATTCGAATTTAATGTACTTAATTTGATATGTGTACGCCGCAAAAATGCATGATACGGTTGCTTATTTATAAACGCGTTATCAAACGTTATAGGATGCAATTACATAATCTTATTATGCTTGATAAATAATGAGAGTAGATAAATTAAACATTGCCTAAACAGACTGTGCCTAGATTATTCATTTGAATCATATTAGAAGTAGATATTTTTAATTCCAAAGGTCGACAAGCCACCAGGGCCACGGTTAAAACAATATTGCTTTTGACGTGTAATCGTATTGTCAACGTTACAAGAGCCCTTATTTACGTAAAAAAAATCCTCTGGTAATAGACAAATTATAATGCTGTATGATGCGAATAGCGAGGTCCGAGAACGATGTTGTTTGAAAGAAGATGTAGTGACTAAGATCGAAAAGGGTATGCTAAGATGGTTTGGTCATTTAGAAAGGATGGATGACAGAAGAGTTACGAAAGAGATATGGCGGGCGAGAGTGAGCGGAGATGTCGGTAGGGGACGTCCTAGACGGACGTACGGTGATCAGATTCGCGATGTGCTGATTAAGCCCGAATCAAAAGCACCCGAAACCGACGTACGTGCATGAAAAGATTGATGAATGTAGAGGAAGCGAAGTGGACCGACGAGTGGCAGTGGACGAATTTGGACCGATGCACCTGGCGTTCCATAATCTCTGCCTACCCCATTGGGAGACAGGCGTGAAGATATGTATGTGTATGTATGTGTATGATGCCCTTCAATTAATTATACCAATACAAATATGAAGAGTCGAGATTATAAGAAGTCGTAGGTACACATGTACCAGATGGATCGGTCGCGAATAAAAGGGGACAATGAGAATGACAAGTGGCCATTTTAATCAAAAGTGGCCATGACCCTTGCGCATACGCCCTTTTTGAAGCGCATAAGCTTTGCAAATATATTAAAATAATTGTATACATAACGTTCTTTTAGTTCTAAACAGGCTTAAACGAAATTAAGACCTTTTTATTTTTAAACCAATATTTATTATAGGTACATAAAACAGGTGGCGAAAATCGCATACAATCCGTTCAGTCGTTTTTGAGATCATCGCAAACATACATGCAGATAGACAGACGTGGCGGGGGACTTTGCTTTAAAATATAGTGATTATTGTAACCAAACGTATTTTTTTTTCTCCACTGATTGTGACTTGGCAAGTTTTAACAGCTGATACTGGTCACAATTTAACATTGCCAAAACTGAGTCATCATAAACCATAATATGACGTATGTTTCGACGTATTGATAAGTTTGATAATGTACAAGGTGGTTTTCCTGCACACTCAACAGCAATCATTTATGAGATACGCATCCATCTCGTAAACGGGTGCTGTTTGGTCCGAGCTGTTCACGCTTGCAAGGACTTGTTTTCCAGTCAGTGTGTTTTAACGTTTTAAGCAATTGTTTTTGACGTAGAGATATCACTGTTTTGTTCTCCTAGTCATTGTTAATAATATAGAACGGTGTCACAGTAACCTTATAAAATAATAAATTTGACACTTCTTACGTATTGAATCATAACGTCACTGTGACACAGTTCTATAGTAGGTCAAGGTTCCATTGGGCTGATGGTACATTATCATTTTGATAATCAATGTTGATGATAATGATGATTTACCAAACGTTTATTTAATTTGTGTGTTATTCTTTTTTAACATATTTTTAGTGATGTTACTTACTCTACATATAATAGTTTAAAAAATACCTTTTCCTTAAAATGTCTTGCGGCGTTTCTTCTCTGGAATGACTTCTCTTGTCGAAACTGCTGGTAAATTCACTCAGGTTTTTAGAATAATTAAGACGTGTCGTATACTTTTTAGCCCATTGATGCTTATTATATTACTGTAGGTGACTGTATATTACTGTCAGGTCAAGGTCATCAGTGTCATCACTCCACAGATAATGGAATTGTCAGTACATACATCATTTTTGACAATTAATTAAATTTTAAATGATTTCGTGGTTGGATATTTTTCAAGAATAGTTTTAAGCAGTATACATTATTTATTATGATTCCTATGTTATAAGTGAAAGAATTATACTTCACTTTTGTAACATAGATAAGAAAAGTAAACCATAATAGAAAAAAACAATTGTTAAACAAAAATAAAAAAATGTCCATTTGCAAGAGCTTTATGTTGTGTACTTTGTCAGTTCATGGTTTGATGATTTAAAGAACTTTGCTTTACATAAGTACATATTTTTTTAAATGTACATTTTAAAAAAGACTAACTATACTACTATTTATTTACGTAAAAAAAAAGTTTAAAAGTTCCCGAGGGAATAACGATAATCAAAATCAACACGGACGAAGTCGCGAACAGAAGCTAGTTCATTAAAAAAAAACTCACGCCTATATTCCCAGAGTGGGGTAGGCAGAGCTACAGAATAACCAACAAGTCTAAAAACTTGTTCATTCTGTGACCACATATGGACAATTATACTAAAATGTTTACCATTGCAGTGTATTAGTGACAGGGTAGCTGGTTTAGTACAATACAAGTGTTTACTATTAATTATATATAATTATATCATCATCATCATGTCAGCCGAAAGACGTCCACTGACATAGACATAGACATAGGCCTCCCCCAAGGCTTTCCACTCAGACCGGTCTTGTGCTTTTAGCATCCACCGCGGTCCCGCGATCCTGACGAGGTCGTCACTCCATCTTGTTGGAGCCCTACCTACAGCTCGTCTTCCTCGGCCCCATCGGCCATCAGTCCTGCGAGCAATGTGCCCCGCCCACTGCCACTTCAGTTTAGCTATTCTTAGGGCTATGTCGGTAACAATTTCATATGATGAATTATATACCTAATTATTGCATTTTAATGAATTAGTTAATTTGGTATTCAAACAATATACTTCAATATAAAATGAGTCTGTAGCATGAAAAAACCAATCGAGCATTATTGCGTAACAAAACAGACAGTGCAAAAGTTTGCCGACCAAGTTCTGCTGGAAGCTTACAAACTTTTAAAATAAACTTATTGTGTCTTATGCATAACTGAGTTTACTAACGATGTAATACAAACAGAGTTAGCCTTTTATTTAAACTTTGTTATTACTGAGTTGCTATTATCATTTCTTTGTCTAGTTATTAACCAGCGACCTAGTGCTGTACTGTTAAGTGTACAAACTTATCGAAAGAATCCTCTCGTCGACGTGCTATCCTAGTTGGTAGTTAGTGACCCTGCCTACGAAGCTAGCGGTACTGGGCTCAAACCCCGGTAAGGGCAGAAATTTGTGTGATGAGCGCGAATATATATTCCTTAGTCATGGATGGTTTTCTATGTACACTCAGGAGCAAAAATACCGGGTCAGAGTGCGTTTTTCATACTAAAGAGGCTATTTCGAAGCCTTGGTTCCTCGCCAGGGAATGCTTTTAGTGAAATCTGATGCTGAATACCCCGAGCATCGATACAGCACTTCCAGAGTGCCTAGGATACCCAACTGAATGAACCTGCGGTTAACGCCGGAATAGTGCCTGTTCAGAAAAACATGTAAAATGGCAATAAAATGTAAGGAAATCCAAATGTTGACCCAAACTCTCCCGCTGTGGTGTAAACTGATTGTGCGATCAGTTAGGTGTCTTAAGAACTTTTGACCTCCTCCATTGAACTCAAAACAACCCCTGGCGAGGAACCAAGGCTTCGAATTAGTCTCGTTTGTATGAAAAACGCACTCTGACCCGGTATTTTTGCTCCTGAGTGTATTTAAGTATATATTTCTCTATAAGTATATTACACCTTCATGCAGATTTTCTTTGAAACCGGCAACTAATTAACGTCAGTGACCGTACGGTCGGTCTTATAAATAGCTGTAACTTTGGTGCTTTGTCACTTTAAGTACCAATTTAAATTTAATAATTTAAATTGACTGTTAGTTCATATATTTTGACAGCTGGTAAAGCTCTAATCGTCTGTTAAGTGGTTAACATTGTTTGGTGAAATTGGTACTTACTTACTAAAGGTTATGTTTGAGCTGCTGCATTAACCTGTCAAAATCGTTAAAGCGACAAGGTACAAGTATCGTAAAGTGTGCTGCTACTAAGCGAGGGGGCAACTTTAGTTAGTACCAGTTAATTAGAAGTGTAAGGACCACAGAGCAGAGGCCCTACTTTCAAAATCGATGTTCGAAGTTGTCAGACCCATCCTTGTCATTTGAGACTAAAAAGATGGAGCTTATGTAATTTTAAACTTCGTTTTTAAAGAAGGGCCCCGGGACTCTGACACCTTCTTGCCATCGGCCTCAGATACAACAAAGTTTTTGTTTTTCGCCGTGGTGGCTAATGTTGTATAGATAATGGAACCCTTTGTGCGCGAGTTCCACTCGCACTCGGCCGGTCTTTTTATTATTTTAACTTCTTTGCACAATACAAATAAATTTAAAAAGCAAAAATGGCGTCTTAAAACATAAATTGCGTTCTCTATCATTTAACTACCTGGTTACAGATAATAACCGGAGCAACTGGATCTAAACAATGTAGAAAACTTAGTTATAATACCTTACCTACATACCGTCTTAAGTAAACTTCTACAGACTACCGACTTATACATCTAATTCAGCTCATACAAACAAATTACTAACTTCCAAACTTACCCAAGTTGCTAAAGAAATATTTAACACAGTTTTCTGTAATAATATACTGTTTTCCTTACAAACTGCTTCCCGACTGGTTAATTGTTTTCGTCTTGCTCTAATTGAATGCGACAGAGAAGGAGGAAAATGGAAAATTTTCGTTGACAGCGGCAGCGAAGTTTATTGTTAGTCGTTAACGGAAGTTTTGTTGCTTTAATTAACCAACAGCTTTGAAGAAAATAATGTCATGATTACAGCACAATAGTAGATTGTTAACCAAGGGATGAAAAGCACCTATTTCACACGAGACGTTTTGGCCAATATTTCGAGTAGTTATGAAATAAGTGGTGATCCATAGATTAGAATTTAAAATATTACCGTGACAATTATACACCCCGTGTGGATTTCACACGTTAGATCACAAAAAAGGCAAATTGTGGTTATTTAAAACAGGCTAATTAAAAAACCTATCTAATCTTTATCTTAAACAGTAAACATAGGTTTCATCATACACTACCTAAGTGATATTTACGAATCGATTAGCTAAGTCGGCAGTGAGCCTTACTTCTATTTATTTATTTATTTATTTATTTATTTATTTATTAACCAACTTATATTAACAGACATGCCACACATATAAGTTCAAATCAACCACCACACCGGGGGCGACATGATAACGTTAGCGATTCTCGAAAACTGACTTAAAGTATACACTTGACACAAGCGGCTGACGTGATAGATCTTCAGCTGAACTTGCCAGAAGCTTCTGTTTTAGTCCACAAGTTAAATTATCCTTTTACTGAATATTTGTCCTCCCGTGTGATATCCATTGACTTATTTCTCTTGTAAGTCCAGAGGAGTATTTATAAATAACTCGACAACGATGAAATCCGCGAGATATACCTTAGAAGTGAAAGCCATCCATTAAAATTATTACCTAGAATTCGAATTAGATCCTCGGCTTACGTTAATCCTATACATTTTAGTTTCGAAAATGCGTTAGCTAACGTTAGCGTTATGTATGGACCCTATGTTAGTCATAGAAAGAGTTTATTGGTTGTAAATATAACTCACGTACCTACATAATCCAGTATTTATATTGTACATTAAAACCTTCTTCTTGAATTACTCTAACTATTAAAGAAAACCGCCTTAAAATCGGGTACAGAGGCGAGAAGCGACTTCGTTTTGTAATAATGTAAAAATGGCAATGTACTCTTCTTTAATTTTTTCATAGCAGGCGATTTTCTCAATTTTTAGCTCGATCCCTGGAACAAATATTTGTGTGCTGATGATGAATATTTGTTCCTCAGCCCCGGATGTTTACCTTTTATTCATTTATTATTAAAGTATACTTACACATAATCATTTTGCCGTCGTACTAAAGAAGGCGGCTAACTGCTATGTAGTAGTCAAGGTATCCTATAGATACTCTATTGGTAACCACATTAACACCCACATTTTATTTTTTCGACGTTACAGAATCAACCATCATTATTCTACATTTTTTTCTTTCCTTCTTTATTGTCTTTATTTTGATTTCTGTGTTGCCATCCTTTGTTCATGATGTGTTTCTCTGTTATTTTTATTCCGTGTTCGTCGGATAAATCTTTCTATTATTATTTATTTTCTATTAAACTTAAAATGCTTACACTATTACTGCAGTTAGCCACCTTCTTTGGCAGGACGGCAGCATTGTTCAGAGGCTAAAGTATAAACTTAGCGCTTTATTAAAAAAATGGCTAATTTTAATTTTAATCTGATATTTTTAGTCATAGCGAAGGCAAACGAGCGCACAGGCCACCTAATGGTAAGTGGAATCTGTGATCCATAGACATTTGATCAAGACTCCTGAGGACTAAAGATAAAAAGATAAAAAAAATAAAAGAAATTTATTCAGTAAGTAGGCCGCTCGGGCACTTTTACACGTCAAGATACTACCAGCGCTTCCCAAGAGGAGACCAGTGCTGAGAAGAAACGCCGCAAAAAACTCAGCAGTCAGTCATTTTTTAAACATATTTCATATTTCATATTACAATGGTACAACTTATTCTAGCATTATATAAAGCTACAAGTATTAAATTAAATATAATATCAAATAACAGTAGTTCAGCAGTAAAACATGCTAAAAATCTTACGGGAGAGAAAGATAGAAAATAATAAAATAAAATAAAATAGAATCAACTACTTATGTGTATATGAGATGGTGCAAGATGACCACATAAAAGTTTCGATATGTTTTCCTGCATCAACGGTGTCCCCCAGACAAGAAAAAGCAGGATAAAGCTTTTGCATTTGAACAAATTATTATTGACTAAATTTCGGGTGTAGGCCATGCATTTTTGTCTGTTAGATAGTCCTCGACCCTATAATACGCTTTAGACATTAACGACCTTTTCAACTTAGACTAAGATGAAATATCTGTATGCTAGTAAATTCACCGGTTGTCTTATCCCCGCACTGGAACACAACAATACGAACACTGGCGGTAGGTTAAAGGATAAGATGGTGATAGCGATCCGGACGGACCTTGCGTACTCTCACCATTAAAACTAACAAGTTTCAAGCTTTATTTTAGTGTTGCTTTTATTATATTTTGGCTCAAACGTTAGTGAAATATAATTTAGTCACAATGGAAAGTCGAATTTCCAGAATTTAACCGTACCTACACAAGCAGACCTTTACTGTAGACTTAACTAAACAAAAATGATCTAACCTAAAAAAAACATAGTAAGCACTTTTCTTTCTCCATTTACTGACTTCCCCCGGGCGACCGCTTTACCTGTCTGGACAACTAATGAGAAAATAATTAGCTTCAACGCCATGTATATTTTTTAATTTTCCCAAAGGCATACTTGCCCAGCGAGAGGCAAAGGAAAACAACATTATGTCTGGTTAGAAAAAATCAGCCAATGCAAGCTGAAGTCGAACGTACATTTATACCCGAAAATCTAATTAAAAACCTAAATCTGACAGTGTCATCTTATTTATTTAGTTATTTTAACATTATTTCATAAAAACATGAATTTTATAACCAGTAATATTAGGATAAGTTTTAATGATGACAATACCTACACTTAAACGGGTTGAGGTTAGAATTTTAGTCTTTATTTAAAGATAAAGATAAAGAGACATTTATTCGCAACAAAACGAAAACCACATTACACAGATAAAACAATATCAAGACACAGAAAAATTGTTACGAAACGGTCCCAACTCAGCATTCGCTAGCCGTAAAGCCAGCACTGGTCTTCCGTTGGATCCGTTCCGTCGTTTAGATTTTCGAGTATAGTTTGGTATGAATAGTTCCGAATATTTCCTACGTAAAAGTCTATTTTGAAGTAAACGGAAAGCCATTCTAAAATCGAAACGACTCCAGAATTAACAGTTTTTTGTTTGAGCTATTTGGATCGAAAAAAAAGTGTATTGGTAGGACTTTGTTCAAGGTGGGGATCGCTACCATTATCTTGTCCTTCGTACCCTCAAGCAGCTGTGTTCGCATTGTTGTGTTCCGATTAATAAGATAACCGGTGAAATTACTAGTATAGAATCATTCCATCTTGTTCCTCAAGAGTTTTATGATTGCAGTCTTAAGATTATGGTTTTTAGAATGCGAGTGTATATGGGTCACAGATCTCACTTACCATAAGGCGGCCTGAGTGCTCGTCCGCATTGCCGATGCCTTAAAATTAAAATCAATGACTTAAAAGGGTGTCCCTCGAAATCCCTGATACCGTTTGTCCTAACGCATCGTTTGTCCGAATTGTCATTTGTCCTAATATGGATATCAGCTGAGTGGCACAACTTTTAAGTCCTCCAAACTACCTGTGGTTAGGTTACGTTAGTTGTATTATTAAACAACACTGAAATGTTTTAAAATTCAGGCGGCAATGGCTTTAGGATAAATGAAAATTCGGAGAAACGATGCATTAGGACAAATGACGATCCTTTTAAAAGCGCTATGTCCTCAAGTCTATCGTAAGTGCCGCATGTCCTGTTACGAGTATATCTCATACACTATAACATCAACCATAACATTTAAAAGTCAATTATGTTAACAACCCATTTGTACAGAACAACACGCTTCCTAAAACGGGTAGGTACCGATTTATACGTCAACGACGTCGACGTTTGTTTGACGACGCGTAACGCGGTCCCGGGTTCGATTCCCGGTATGGGCAAATATTTGTGTGATGAGCGCGAGTTATTTCTGAGTTGAATGTTTTCCATTTATTAAAGATTTTGTCTCTCTATATAAATATTTATATCGTTGTCTAGTAGCCATAGTACAAGCTGAGATAATTTATAATTGTTTTATTTTGGTTAAAATATATTTAAGTACCTATCTCGTAATGCTTATCTTCTCCTACGTCCTTCTTCTGTCAAACAATACGTTCAAAACGCTACATCAAACATTAAAAATATATTTTTACACCATCTTTATACATTAAAAATAATATATAGCTGAAGTAATCCAGTTAGGACTCGGTGTCTTTACTTTTCACGGTCTAAACATTTTCATCATTCATTCTTTGAAAGAACTCGCAATAAAAATTCATCATTCCGGTAATTTGTATAAATATCATCGGAAACTTTTGTTTGTTTTGCCTGTCTCTGAAATATGCGGTCCAAGTTCGCCATTTTGTTTCGTAAACACACGTAGATAAACAATTTGTGGGGAAGTTCAGATGTTTGTAGGGTTCCGTACAAAAGGGTAACCCAGCAGGACCATATATATGCCTACACTGTCTGTCCGTTCATCTGTCCTAATTTTATAGAGCTGTATCTTCTGAACCGTAATAGATGTATGGCGGATGAAAAACTTTTTTTTTAAGTAAGTGAAATTTTAAATGGCGTCCCTATAAATGTTTCGTAAAAACGGTAAAACAAAACGGTAAAAGTCAAATTTAGTATGCCAATAATACAAAACCTGAAGGAAAACAACAAATAGAAGTATTAATAGCATATTAAGGTCCTGTGATCCCGGCTCATAGACACCTCCGAAGATCCTAGAACTGGTGCTTACCTCTCCCTAAGGATTGAGCTAGCTATCCAGAGAGCTAATGCAGCCAGTGTTAGAGGGACCATGCCACCATGACCTGCTAGAAGGGGAGTTCTTTTATAGTGGTGATTATTATTAATATTTCAGTAACTAAACGTTTTAAATACGTTTAGTTTTAATTTTTAATTGTATTAATGTAAATATTATGTCGAAATTATCTCTTTTTAGTAACAAATAGAAACTAAGTAATATAAACTGGTCAAATCGCACTGCTAGATCAAAACAGTATCAACTCAAAATCCTTGTTAGTTTTGTTTCAAGGTCATAGAGGTTGTATTAAAGTTGATTTTAAAATACAGTTGTATTTTGAGTTAATGCTGTTTTGATCTAGCAGTGCGAAATGTGAGTTGCGCTCGCGCTGATTCGATTCGAAATGGAATTCAAATCGGAATATAACAATACCTACTGCATGGTGATACGGAACCCTCAGTGAGCGAGCTCGACTCGCACTTGACCGGTTTTTTCATATCTTAAGAGTTTCGGGAGTTGAAGTGCCCTCGACCAACCCAAAACTCGTGTAACAAGGTCCATCGGTAACCAATAGAAAACTTTCGAACCCCTTTTTGTTACTTTTATTGCGGATCTTGAATGCTAATAAACAGAGTGGGTTTTATATTTTTAGCATTGATGTCGTTATTTTTATGAAGTTTTTGAAAACTTTTTCACAATACGACTTTTGTGAATCAGAGTTTGCGACACAAGGTATCCGTTGAAATATGGTTTTTGATTATCCGGATACAAAAGAAGACGATTGTGGAAGCACTTAGCATAAGCAGCGTCATATAGTTGGTAGCATCCAAAGTAGCCAAATAGTTCTACACGTCATTATTACCGACTAATTGCTACACCCGGTGGTCCTTATTGTATGTCATGTCCAAAAGGTTCTATGTGAAGTGTGTCCTATTCCAATTTGAACCTTATTCCTAAGAACGTAAAGTTGTAATTAATATTCCATCTTTTGTTATTAATTAGTGAAGGAAAATAGACAATGGAACATGATTGGTCACCTGTTACGGCACTACAACCGCCGTACAACAGTTCGTATAGTGGCTGAACGGAAGGCCGATTTTGAGTTGATATCAAGCGTTGCGTATGCCATTGGGAACAAAAGCACACTAAAAAAAAACTAATGACATGAGTATTAACTGAAATAGATACCTAAATTACGGTGTAAAAACATGCCGTTGGATGTTTATTTAAGCTTATTATCTAAATAAGTAAGGTAAGGTGGGGTGCGTCTACGGGGCAAGAGCGACAAACCGATAATATCTCCTAAAAATATATTATTTGTCGCACTTGCCCCATAAACAAACTTGCCCCAAGGTGCATGTAATGGGCATACACGCGCCATAAAAAATCCAAACATAATGAAACAACAACAGCTTAACATCGAGTTGTATCTAACGGGAGCCCGCTGTTTGATTCCCTTTTTATCATAAATATCATAATCATTATGTCTTTATTTACATAATTATTAAAAGACTTAGGTTTGAGCCTGCGCACCTCGCAAACATCGCGGGAGATTCGCTGGGTATTCAGTCGGTACGAGTTTTCCGGCCGCTCTTAGGTGGCGAGTTCCAATAACCTCATTTCTCG
This sequence comes from Acleris sparsana, assembly GCA_923062465.1. Classification (NCBI taxonomy): domain Eukaryota; kingdom Metazoa; phylum Arthropoda; class Insecta; order Lepidoptera; family Tortricidae; genus Acleris; species Acleris sparsana. The sequence continues at coordinate 5,756,347 of OV281288.1, forward strand.
CGGTAATTCATCAGCCGAAAGACGTCCACTGCTGGACATAGGCGGAGGCCTATGTCCAGCCTTGGGGGAGCCCAAGGCTTTCCACTCAGACCGGTCTTGCGCTTTTCGCATCCACCGCGGTCCCGCGATCGTGACGAGGTCGTCACTCCATCTTGTTGGAGGCCTACCTACAGCTCGTCTTCCGGTCCGCGGGTGCCACTCCAGAACCTTCTGACCCCATCGGCCATCAGTCCTGCGAGCAATGTGCCCCGCCCACTGCCACTTCAGTTTAGCTATTCTTATTATCAAGTAATTTCTCAGCATGAGAAAAAGGTTTGATTTTTTTTTGAAATCTGCAAGTAAACGAGTTTTAAACGGGGTGGTTATTCGGAGTTTTAACTTTTTTTTGTAATTTTAAATGAAATGGACTCTACCCCCGGATCCGTTGATTTTGATATCAAAAATTGCTGGTAGTTATCATTATTTTCGTCAATATATTGAAGACAACAATGACGGTGGTTGAAACGCCCGAATATTCACCAAAATTTACCGCGATAGTAATTATTATAGCAAACGAAATAGACCCGTGTCTAACAGATAGACGTGTCGATACCCGGAATATTAGCTGACGCTAAGCAAGGTTGTTCCACCGTTATTTGTAATTCTCAGCTCGTTTTCAAGACAGCCCTGCCCCTACTAAGGAAGGTAATCGGGCAACCACCCCGGGGCCCTTGCCCTTATCAACCTTTGAGCAAACGTACATATTGCGTCTTCACAATTCCACATGTGTGTGTATCAAGTCTTACCTATAGCAATACTGTGTGTGGCCCAAAACCGGGGATAATATTAAAAACAGGGGCTCTATAGACCACCGGTAATTACATTATAATGGTCTTACCTAATTAAAATCAAAACTTAACTTTCAGGTATTTTCTAACAAACTTAATCGCAAATTCAATGTAATGCAAACACCGCTAAATCTACCGCGTGTTGTCAATGGCACCCTGTACTCAGAGATACCGCGTACCAAGTGACCAAGCGACGATATCGCGACGGGAAAATGCATTACCTACGATTTTTAACTTTGTAGGCTGCTTTCTCCAAAATTATAGACTTTGTAATATTAGATTTTTGTGATAGTTAATTGAAATGTTCTAACTAAAGAATCCCCATTTACTTTTTTCGCCCCGGTTGTGGGCCACACACTGTATAAGTACTTGTCTACAGATGTTTTTGTATATGTTGTTGTTAGGCGATGGGCTTGCAACACGCTTGCAACCTGTCACTAATACGCTGGTAAACCTCTTAGCCGATTACGCAAAATGTGGTTACGGAATTGTCAACAAGTTTTTGGGGTGCAAGTTATTCTGAAGCTCTGCCTACCGCACTCTGGGAACGAAGGCGTGAGTTTATGTATGTGTTGTCTATATGTATACATAGTTAAGTACCTAACCCTCGGTGCTCGAGTCCGAGCACGACCGGTTTTTTATTGCAGCCACAGCTTTGTATGGACTCGTTAATTTGATCCCAAAGATTCTAACTAAATTCACACTAAACTAGATTATCAACAAAATGCCTACCTAGCTTTTGTTGATTTAACAAAGTACTAAAATACCTTAGCAGTAAGACACAGCTATTAAATAAAACCTTTGTAGAAAACGTGAAAATAAACTTACATTTACAGCGAGGACAATAGCCTATAACCATTCCAAGCGAGTGAAAAGAAATCTATTAAATAACAAACAGGATTACATTTTCTAGTCACGACACTGGGCTAACCTTTAGAACTCGCTAGAATTACTGAATGAAGAAAATGTACCCTTGAAGATAGAAGCATACACATATAATATCTTCCTAAGTAAAAGGAACGCATCTGTCATTCATAAACTGAAGCAAAACCACTCAAAAAATATCTATAAACAAGAATACATAAAGGATACACAACAGGCTCTATTCCACTTTGTCTTAATATGGTTATCATTTTGTTAATGTTTTAGTAGCTCTTATTTCACAGTATAATAATATGCTTTTGGAAACAACATACCTACTTTAAAACAACGCATTGGGAGTTCGATCCCAGTAAAGAGAATAACATTTGGTGAAATATGGGTAGGCCTTAGCAGTGGGACACTAGATAGGATATAGATATAGTATAGTATAGTAAGATCAAGTATTTACATATTATATATGTCAGTTTAGGTCAAATCTTGCAAGCCAATTTTGAACCAGTTCCCGTTAATGGAATGGGCTGAAATTTGGACCAAATATGTTAACCCGATGACTGTTATAGTACCTACTTCTCATTTAATCTTCAAAAGGATTTTAAAATGAGGTTTTATTAAAGACCTGTACTCGGTACAAGGTTAAAATAATGTTTACTGTGCTCTAATATCTATAGCAGAAGTCTAGAGCTTAGTTAGTAGTTAGGGAGTATACTAGGTTAATTTAAGTCCGATTAACCTCGTTACGAAGCTGCCAGGGAATAGAGAAAAGTGGCAATTACGCCACCGAGAAGAGCATAAAATTAAATCTTAAATGATGATGATAAAAGATGTTATGGGTTAACCTGATGAGCGAGGACAAATAACACAAACGACTATGCACAAGTAAAACTATAATTAATAAAAAGACGTTAGTACTTAAGCCTACTTATTTATCTAATTCTTAAACTAATGTTGAGCGCCAGGAGGGTTTAAATCTGTTACGGATCCCTGCCAATCCCAAGTGCCACCGGCTAGCAGCAACTTGCTTGTTTAATAAAAATGACCTGATTATTTCTATGACTCGAAGGGCGTATCCACAGGCTAAAAACAAAGAGCCCTATCGTGACTATGTGTAAATAATTTATAGGTAAACAAAACACTACGCCTTAATTACATCTAAACTCACCCCTTCGCTGAATCACAAACACAAAAGTATATCCTTTAATAACGTAATATTTCCTTAAACATTGTCACTTAATTTCAACTTGAGGGTAATTTTCGTGAGCGTTATAATATCTTACACAGATGTGACCTCCTTAGCAACATGAGCTGGAATGAGTGACCGCACCGAATTTTGTTTAACTTAAATCAAATTATTTGCTCAAAATAAATAAATAAATAGAAAAAGATACGCGTGCAAATCGCGGGGATCGAACGCCGAACATCATGCGCCATAGCCTCACCGTCAATCCCCTGCACCACCGAGACAGTTAAGATGTGCGTTGAAATAACCCTATAAGTTGCGAATTGGACGATCTCAACGATAAACTACGAAAAATGACCCTTATCATCACATACCTCCTCCCTCATGAAAAAAATAAATAATCTAAATTATTTATTTTTTCCTCTATATGGCTTTAAATCCTTTATATGCCATCTGCCAATGTTTTTCCCAAAAATGTTATTTAATCTAAAGATGTTCTCGGTTATTTTTTCAACTACAATGGCCTTTTCAAATTTTGGAGCTAGTTTAGCCATAAACTTATTGCGTGCATTCGATAAGTATTTTGTTCTTTTCCAGACTATATCACCTGACAAGAATGATCCTGGTCGTGTTTTAAGATTGTAATGCTTACTGCTATCATAATGCGCTTTGATGATTCTTTCCTTCACTGTATTGAAAATTAATTCCCTTTCCTTTATGTTTTGGATACAAAACGCCGTGTCAACATTACCCGCTAGGGCCAAATTTAGCGCTTGATCACCTAATGGATGCGATGGCGTAGGCACTGAAGTTTCCCTACCAAAGAACAGATATGATGGCGTGTACCCAGTGGTCTCATGAACCGCAGTCCTAATGGCATGACCTATGTCGTCCAAATTGCTATCCCATTCGTTATGTTTCCTAGATTTTATGTAAGTCGAAATCATTGTGCCTATAACTCTATTGACTCGCTCCGTAGGGTTGCTCTGCGGATGATAATGTGGTGTATACACTATATTAGCATTGTATTTACTGGCTAGTTCCTTAAATAACTGCGACTCAAACTGCCTACCGTTATCACAGATTATAGACGTGGGTGCACCGTATAAAAGATACTGTTTTTCTACTATTTCACACAGTTTATCCGCCTTACCTGATCGAAGAGGAAATAACAGAGTGAACTTGCTAAAAAGACAAGTTATGACTAATAACATAGTATTGCATTTCTTACTTTTCGGAAATGGACCCATTAAATCTAACGCTATAGCTTGCCACGGTTGAGTTACGTCCCTGTGTTGTCCCATGAGGCCTAAAGGCAACTTCTGTGAGACTTTGTGAGCGGCACAACTTTCACACCCATTCACGTACTTCTTGACATCTTCCAACATGCTTGGCCAGTAAAATTTCTGTCTTATTTTAAAATACGTTTTCCTAATGCCAAGATGGCCTGCGGAAGGACTGTCATGACACTCTTCAAAAACCTTAATCCGTAGAGCTTCTGGAACATAAAGCTTCCATAAGTCTTCCTTGTTTGGGAACTGTTCCATTTTGATTTTTTTGTAAAGAAGTCCATCTTGTACTGTCCACCCCCGTTGCTTTCTCTGAGACGATACCTTAGCGGCCTTCTCTTGGTACCACTTATCCTTATGGTTTTCCAAGATTTTTATGGTACTAATTTCCATATCCATATTTACCATATTTCTAGATAAAGCATCAGGAACCACATGACTCTTACCTGGTCTGTGGACTACATCAAAGTCAAATTGCTGGAGCTTCATAGCCCAACGCGCGAGCCTGCCATGCGGATCCTTCATTTTGTGAAGCCAGAGCAAAGCGCTGTGATCTGTCACAACCGTAAAGTGTACCCCGTCAACATAAGGTCTAAATTTTTCAATGGCGTAAACTACACTTAGTAGCTCCCTTTCAGAAGTTGAGTATTTTGACTCACGATCATTTAATTTACGACTAAGGTACGCAATTGGTTGTTCTGTACCGCTAACCTCTTGACACAGAACAGCTCCAACACCCTTGTTCGACGCATCGCACTGTATTATAAAAGGCTTTGTGTAGTCTGGACACGTCACCACAGGAGTTGTGGTTAAAAGAGTTTTCAGCGTAACAAAGGCTGTCTCCGCCTCCTCAGTCCACACTAATCTTTTGGCCTTTTTTCCTTTTGTTAAGTCATGCAAAGGAGCCGCAACCACTGAAAAGTCTTTAACAAATCTCCTATACCAACTGGCTAGGCCAATAAATCGTTTCAGTTCGGTATAGGTATTTGGTCTTGCAAAGTTTATAATTGCCTCAACTTTTTCTGGATCTGTTCTAAGTCCATCTTTGTCAATAATATATCCCAAGAACCGAAGACTGGACCTCGCAAACTTGCACTTGTCAACGTTAATTGTAAGGTTAGCTGTCTTTAAAATCACCATAACTTTCCTCAATCGTTCCATATGCTCTTTAAAGTCTGTCGAACAGATCACTATGTCATCCAAATATGCCCAAACCTTGTCATCCTCTGCATGGAACAAGATGTCCATCAACCTTTGCTGTGTTTGCGAGGCGTTGACCAAACCGAATGGCATCACCTTAAAGTGAAACAATCCCCTGCCTGGCACAGCAAACGCCGTTTTTTCTTTGCTTTTTTCTTCTAGCTCTATTTGCCAGAACGCCGATTTTAGGTCAATGGTGCTTAAAAACTTGGCATTGCGTAAATTGTCAATGACATTTGCAACTCTAGGCAAAGGATAGGTGTCCCGTTTAGTAACCCGGTTTAGCTGCCTGCTATCCAGGCAAAGACGGTTATCGCCATTTGGCTTCTTGACGATCAAAACCGGTGAGCACCATGCGCTATATGATGGTTCCACAACATCTTTGGCAAGCATCTCATCAAGTTCCTGCTCTATGGCTTTCTTTACCACTGGTGAAAAGTTATACTGCTTTTGATGCACCGGTTTATTGTCCGCGGTATCTATGTTGTGTTTCAAGATAGCAGTCCTTCCGAGTCCGATGCCTACAGACTCTTTCATTTCGTCTATGAAGTCCGATAACTGCTGTCCCTCCTCATAACCAAGACCTTCTCTAGCTATAATTGCTGGACTATTCATTGCTATAGTGTTTAATTGTTCAACATTGCCTAGGATATTATCGCTTCTAAATTGTAACTCTACCCCAAACGCATCAAAAAAATCTTTTCCAAGAATGAGCGGTTGCTTTAAGTGAGGCATTAACATGACCGGAAAGACTTTAAACTGACTATCAAAACTAATGGGCACATCAAAGATGTCCGTAATATTGTATGTGGCCCCGTCAGCGGTTGCCATACCAACCGGCCGCATAGATGTCGCCTTCAGACCTAGATTATTCATGACTTCCGCGAATTGTGCATTCATTACTGTACGATTTGCACCGGAGTCTAGTAATCCCTCACATTGATACCCAAGAACATTCAATATAACATACGATCTATTATCGTTAACTTTATTTATAACTAAAGGACAAAGTATATGATCATCACTATGTACGAAAAAACTTCTGACTGTACATAGCCATGCCTGCCACTCACTGCTGTCACGACTGTAGGAGAAATCTAGTTGGCAGGCTCGGAATTTCCCCCTTGCGCGTTTCCCTTGCATTCACAGTCCTTAGACGTCACCCCAAACCGGCCACATTTGTAACAAAATAGTCTTTGTTTAGGAGTGCCGCATTCTCTAAACAGGTGCCCACTCTCTCGGCAATTCCAACAACGTTTTGCCGGGATCGGGTCTGCCTTAACTTCCGCTATCTGTACTATTTCCCTAAAATCTTTGCTATCCGTTTCTACTGCAATTCTGTACGCTAGGTCTGGTTCCAATGTTTTTTTGTCCATTTTGGGTTGGTGAAAATTATCACAATTAATTTTAGTCCGTTCTATGACTCTGAGTACATCTATCAAGTCGGGAATTGAACTAAAATCATCTCTACACACGGCTCTTTGATAATAGGGCTGCAGGTTTTTTAGAATTATTAATATCTTCTCTTTTTCCGTCATCCTATTCGGTAACCTCTTAAACATATTTTGCATGACAGCTATGTAAATCAAGACAGATTCTTCGTCGCCTTGTGTCCTGGCCTTAATTTCCGCTAATAACTCCTCTTGGTAAAACGGCTGCTGAAATGTACGCTTAAGTAAGATGACTAGATCCTCCCAACAGTTGGCATACTCTTTATTTGCACGGTACCAAATAAGGGCATCGCCTTCAAAGAAATCTATAGCATAGCGCCATAAGTCCAAATCAGACGCATTCCTAGCCTCCTTTAGCTCTGAAACACGTTCTAGGAAAGCATTTACACTCATGTTATTTCCTCCCGAGAATTTCAGCCCCCACTGATAAATAGGAACTAGTTTCCGCCTTGTGAAGTCCTCCTCAACAGTAGAGGTACGAAGCAGCCTCGCCCTACCCCCACTAACATGCCTATTAGTCTCCCACTGCCCACTTGAAAAACTAACGTTTCTGCTATTTTCAGCCACTTGTTCTTTAATTGTCTTACGTGAAATGTCAACTTTATCTACGTATTTAGATGAACTCGCGTTACTTTCTAATTTCTGTATAATGCGGAGGCCTAATTCCCCTAAAGTAGTTTGCAAAATTTCTTTGTCCTGAACCGTTAGATTTTCATCTTCAACTATATCGTCCTGACCTTCTAGCTTCTCCAATAGAACCCTACACTGCTGTTTAAGACCATCCTTTCGAATACCGTCATCCTCACTTTCATGCTTCATTAATTCTAGTCTATTGTCTACGTGATATAGTCTGGACACTAACCGTTTGAAAGACGCCCTGTCAGGCCTCCCCACAATCTCCGTAATATAATTTGAGAGAACATTTAATTTAGCAGCGCAAACCTCTAACTCAAACCCTATGTCCTGCGCCCCGCTGTGCGGTGCTTTTGTCTCAAGTGGAAGTCCCTCTGACTGTTCACTAACCATAAGCTCCTTTAATAAGCCTTTCATAACCGGAACCGTGCTTTTTATCTTAATCCCGCGGCTCGCCAATTCATATTCCAGCTCATCTTTTAACAAAAAATTAGGGTCCATCGTTAAAAACTATAAGTGCAACTTCCTAAAACTGCTAAACACTAACCAGAAGTCTGCATTTAACTACAATTAATATTGACCCCAAAAACAAACACTATTCTATCATACAACAACCGTTATCTAAATTTGGGTCGAAACAACCAATTAGGTATGTACCTACCTCCTACTTCACTTAATTATTAAATGACGTATCCGTCACGTAATATTCACATATAAGCACCTAAATATTCTAAGCCGGAGTACACTAAACTACCTTAGTAACATTTATATTACAGTATAAACAAAAGCTAAAATCAATAAGACCCTTAAATCAACACGTAATATAAAACAATATAAAACAAAACAAGCAACGTTTAAAAAACCATTTCACCCCGTCATAACTATACACTGGACGGCCGTTTCAAACACTTGTTAAACTAAAATATAAACGAATTATACTGTCCTCTTAACAACCCTCTTGAAATTTTAACGTTAGGCGCCACTGTTATGGGTTAACCTGATGAGCGAGGACAAATAACACAAACGACTATGCACAAGTAAAACTATAATTAATAAAAAGACGTTAGTACTTAAGCCTACTTATTTATCTAATTCTTAAACTAATGTTGAGCGCCAGGAGGGTTTAAATCTGTTACGGATCCCTGCCAATCCCAAGTGCCACCGGCTAGCAGCAACTTGCTTGTTTAATAAAAATGACCTGATTATTTCTATGACTCGAAGGGCGTATCCACAGGCTAAAAACAAAGAGCCCTATCGTGACTATGTGTAAATAATTTATAGGTAAACAAAACACTACGCCTTAATTACATCTAAACTCACCCCTTCGCTGAATCACAAACACAAAAGTATATCCTTTAATAACGTAATATTTCCTTAAACATTGTCACTTAATTTCAACTTGAGGGTAATTTTCGTGAGCGTTATAATATCTTACACAGATGTGACCTCCTTAGCAACATGAGCTGGAATGAGTGACCGCACCGAATTTTGTTTAACTTAAATCAAATTATTTGCTCAAAATAAATAAATAAATAGAAAAAGATACGCGTGCAAATCGCGGGGATCGAACGCCGAACATCATGCGCCATAGCCTCACCGTCAATCCCCTGCACCACCGAGACAGTTAAGATGTGCGTTGAAATAACCCTATAAGTTGCGAATTGGACGATCTCAACGATAAACTACGAAAAATGACCCTTATCATCACAAAGATATAAAAGAAAGTTTTTTGCGAGTGGTAGGACCTTGTGCGGGGTCCGTCCGGATCGCTACCACCATCTTATCCATTAACCTACCGCCAAACAGCAGTGTTCGCATTGTTGTGTTCCGGTTTGGGGATAAGACAGCCGGTGTAATGACTAGCATAGAGGCATTCCATCTTAGTCCTCAGGGTTGGCAGCGCATTTGCAGTCTTAGGCTTGCAGTCTTGTGAATGCGAATGTGTAGGTATGGGTCACAGTTTCCACTTACCATCAGGTGGCCTGTGTGCTCGTCAGCCTTCCCTATGCCATAAAAAAAAAAAAAAAAATATATAAATGATAAATGACCAAAGTCCCGGGGTATCCTGGATTGCTTGCGCGGAATCGCGGCACCAACTCGTAGGGAGACCGGTTAAATGCGGTTATTGTTATCAAGTGATTATTGACGGAGTGATTATTGTAGGTATTGTTATGCCTTCAGGCCTGGTAAGTTGGGTAGAACATCACCATGTCCTAGAGGTGTTTAAGTTGGTTCGTGTTTTGTGGACCACTATCTCTCCGTTATATCGAATGTACAGTCCATTCAGGTACAATTGAGCCAACAATGCGAACACGATCAAGGACAAGTACAGTCAGACAATAGACATGGATTGTATGTACACCGGACTAGACAATGATCATTGGACGTTGGTGTTAAATCTCTTTAACGATATTATTCACCCGTGTCAAAGTATAAATAGAAAATAAACAACAAAAAGCAAGCTTTGAAAAACCCGACTGTTGTTGCTGACCAACTTAAGTCGTTATAAATACTAAATTATCGTTTAAAATTAAAACTGATTAAAGAAACCTAAGGATGTATTTTAAATACCTATTGAATGATATCCCATTTCGTCCCTTTACTTTCTCAACCTCGTATCTGGTCGAATAGTTAGATAGGAAAAGCACTCATGTTTCCAAAATAATAAAGACTACTTTCCTATCTATTCGATCAGATACGAGGTTGAGAAAGTAAAGAGGCGATTTGTCAGAGTTCGTCGACATTCTTTTTTCTCTTTTACTACCTGGCGTCAAGCTGCCACCATATTGAATTTTAATTACTGTCATATATCAACAGCATAAATAAGTAATCATTTATGTACCTTGACACTTTAACGTGGTGTTTAAAATATCATACAAAATTGTGAAACGATTGAAATCGACAAGGTACATAAATGATCAAATATTTATACTGTTGACTGTACTAGCTTGATACTTAATACACACGCAAACAAACGGAGTGACGGCACAGCACCGACTAAACCAGCTCGGGCCGGCCTGTTGAGTTTGCTTGAGGTGGGTCGCGGCGCGTACGGTCAAGGCACGCACACATGCAAAACGTGCGATGAACTCGTACCTTTGTTTAAAGATTAACTGCTGTGATAAGTAAATGAATAAATTAATTATGTGTTCTAATACGATTTACTGACAGGCCAATATCGACCGGAGCACTGTTAGCCTGTGAGGTTAAGTAGTTTCGATGCTCGTTGGGATAAGGTGGGATTGGGTACCTACCGACTTTGTCCGAGCTGTATCGAGGACGAAACATGCGATTGAAATTGTGAGGTTCCAACATAACATTGTTAGCCTATGAACACGCAGGATAACTTAAGTTTACCGGTTAATAATAAAAATAAATATAAAAGAAGATCTTACATGAATACCTAGTCACAATTCCAAACTAAGCTCATAATAAATTCATCCGGGCGTTTGTCGGCGAGTAGTAGTTATGAGACCGACTTGGTCCGTCAATGCATAATTGCATTGATGGAGCGGAATTACTCTTGTGCGTGTGTTGGCTTTGGTCGTAGGCCAACGCAGCTTAAGGCCGTAGGTCATGTTAATGTTTGACATGCGAAGTGGATACGAATTAAGCGTTAATGGTTTTTAAATTCGCAACATTTTCACGGCCACGTATGGCCAGCATCTTGCTTTAACATAATAAAATTATGAAGTCAGTCAGCTAAATTAGTGACACATTGCCGTAAAGAGTTGATCTTTTAACAGCCCTCAGAGTATAGTAATACAGGCTACAGACACGTTATTTTTACACTCTGAAACAACCGAAAATGTTTGGTCCCCTTAATAGATAAGTAGATACATAGGCTGTTGCCTATAGGGACAATAGAAAAGTTGGGTCAGTATATATTGGGATTATAATTATTTAGTCACAATTCGGGAATTGAATATGAAACTGTTTTTTGTATTTAAATATGGCATTATGTTGTTAGCATAAAGCAAGAACACATAAAACATAATTGTGATACTCTGAAATTATTAACATTGTAATTCTAACAAAACCAATATTTCGGAAGAGCGTATATTACTTCCTCAGGCAATATATTTTAATTAAAATGTTTATTGCAAAATGTTGAGTTTGTTAATTACTCACGTCAGGTACGGCAATATAAAGTTTTCAAAACAGGACAAATAAATTAAAGACATTGGAATCTAAATCAAACTGCCAAGGGCAAGTTTTGAATGTGAGAGAATTAACACGGCGGGGTAGCAGGTGAAATGACTAGTGCAGCAACCCTGCCATGGTAATTTTCTTGAGTAACTCATTTGTCCACTCAACGGACGAGTTATCAACAAGTCAGTCAGACCCGTCAGAGCGTTCAAAACTTCAAACATCATTTTAGAGGGCGTGCATTCTAAATACGGTACCTAAGTTTAACCATCGCTTGACTCGACAAAAAACCGTTTCTATGAGAATAGTTTTAAGTTTTTGTTGTTGTGTTTTGTTTTTACTGTCTCCCTTTATTTCTTTCTCCTTCCTACACCGAAACGCAACAGTACATCCTTTGTGCGTGTACTTTATTCTGATAATAGTTTTATTGGCTTTCAACACCAAGTCTGCATTTCTCAACTCGGACTATTTCCAACACAAAGCGCAGTACCAAAGTTTATTCACTCCATAAACAATCATTCGGCATTCAACTGATATATATCAAACAAATCTTGCTCAGGGGAATTCGACATCTTTATCACAAGTATATTTTGGTAAAAGGGATTTCAATTGGCTGGCCGTTTTGATTCAGGAATATTTCCTATGGTGCTGAGTGATGTTTGCTTAGAGAAATAATATAATACGAGTAAAACGATAACTTCATCACAACAAAGGAGTAAACGAATTTAAGATTTAATAATTCACGAGATTAGTGATAAAATTGTAATAATTTAAATAATCTTGTTCATTCTTTCTGCCGCTTCAAATTAGCGAATGCTCTTTCTTTCCCATTTTTCGTCTACTTCCCTATTCTCGTACATCAAATTTAAATATTTTTAACTAAAATAACTCGGAGCATCCAAAGTCAGAGACTATAGAAACCTTTTGTTCCAAACCATGACCTTTAAACTAACGCAATAATGACAAAACATGCTAATGCCGTCCCTTTTAAATCCCTTTGGGATTAATGTGCGTGATATTACGCACAAAGACTAGAAGAATGAGATCTGAGACTGGATTCCTTTTGTTAAGTGAATAAATACGATTGTACAACGTTTTTTGAGTGTCAAAATTCAATGATGACATCTTTACGCAATTTCATTCAAGGAAAACCTGATGATATTTTTTAGGTTCGGAAACCTGGTATTTTTTTTACCAGATGGTCAGAATTCGGGTCGAAAAGAATCGATATTGTTGCGGTTTCTAAGAGCAAAATTAAGCTGTTCTGCACGAAATAACAGTTATTTTCAGTTTATTTAACTAATTCAGCATAGCCACAAAACAAGGACAAAATCTTTTGAATTCATAATGTTGGCCTCTTTATCAATTTTTTTTCAACAAAAATTTCAGCAATAATAAAGGCACATTTGGCTATTACTCAACAGTAAATTGACTAGATATTTTGTAGCGGCTGGTTTCATTTTGCCTGAAATGAATGGGCCCCTAGGTAATAAGATAAGGTCTTGTAAAGGCCAGACGCCTGAATAAAGAAATGTGATAGTTCATTAGTGCCGTCACTGTCGCTTTTGGGGTTGACAAAAATGAACGAAAGAGACGGAAGGAATATAATACAATTTGTCCTCTGACCTGCCTTCCAGTTGACGCCCTGAGGGTTTCATTAAGTCTGAAATTAGGACGTCATCTTACCTCGCATTAAATATACAGAGTAAGAGTAAGATCAAAACTGCTTAGTAAGGATAAGGGAAACCCGTTGTTTCTCATTATGTTTTTTGGTCATAATGTCCTTTTTTTACATTTTGTTTTTTATATGAAAAAGGACGCAGCCGAGCAAGCGAATCACCTAATGGTAAGTGATCATCACGACCCATAAACACCCGCTACTCCAGAGGAATCGCAAGTGCGCTGCCGGCCTTTGAGAAAGAAGTTGAATGACTCGTGATAAGGTGCTTAGCAGGTTATTGAGCCGCAATGTCTTTCGAACAATAAAAAATGCACCTGGATTAACCACGACAAATGAAAGTATGAGTATTTGCAAATGTCCACAGTAAAATAAGAAGTCACCACAATAAGCATGAAGTACTACAAACGGCTGGACAGACACTGCAATGAACTCGCCCATAACCTGTTCCTGGACCAATGTCTAAGTCGTCTGAAGAGGCGACCCCTGATACTTGCTAGGGATACATAAAGTGAAACTGCAGTCACTGTACTTCAGGTCTGCAACGCCAATAATAACATATTTATAACGAAAAAAAAAACTGCTTACACAACACAAGTACAGAAAAATAATTTTACAAAACAAAAACTAAAATACAAAACATCTGAACCAGTGCCAGGTGGAGCAAAATGGTTCCTGTTCAGCATGTTACTGTTTTTTGGGCCAGAGCTGGTCTTTCACAGGGATTATAGAACTGTTCAGAATTTCTTCCATGTCTTACGTACAGATAAAAGGGTAGGTTAGAAGTTATAAGAAAATACTGGAAATAAATAATTCAAAATCTGCTGAGATTTTGCGTCTCATGTCTTTAGAGACATAGTGTAATGGATCTGAAGAACACAAAGGAAAAAAACAAGTAAAATACTCAAATCACAAAATAAGTAATCGTTCTATAAATACTTACCCAATTTCGTTTATTGCAGCTTTATCTGATGTTATATATAAAACGTGTTTAAACTAACTCATCTAAATTTTTTACAAGACGGCATACAGCAACATCGGACTTTAAACATGGCTTCAGTTTTCTCAACTCTTTTAAGATTGATCTCGGCATTAACGTGTTATTTGGTATCTGGAACATTAAGGCACAAGAATTACAGTTAAACGTATAAGAAAGCATTAAATTTAATGATTTTCGTACGTTCGTAATCTTAAAATAACGGACGCGAAGATATTTTTGACTAAAAAAGGAGGGCGTAAAATGTTGGAACAGGTGACGGCCACTTAAGGGCCAATTCTCACGTCAGGTTAGTATTTCTGCTTACTAAAGTCTCAAAAAGAAACAGATGTTTTTGTACTTATTTGACATTTGATTTTAAATCTCTGAGGGATCGCTCTGAGGTTATTTTTAGTAATGAAAACCTGTGTTTAAGAGCCACTTGCAGAAAACAGGTAAACAGGGGTACAAAAAAGGTAAGGCAAATAACGAGCGTTGTAAGATAACAATTTATTGTAAGCATTGAATTATTCAATAATAAACTATTTAATTCCTTGTGCCTTCAACACTTTCATAGAAATGTCCTTTTCGTTACCGAAATCGTAGTAATGACCGATTTCGTGACTTTCGCATACAACGTTTTTGGAAGGAAAGTATTAGAAAATAGTTTCATGTGCTTACCTGCCAATTTATTTTTATATGCTGAGTGAAAAGAGAACATACACAATGTGAGAAATGTTACCTACACAGTATATTCAAATATAGCAATGAAAATTGTTTGTTTTTTTCAATAATAAACTAATTCCTTGTGCCTTTAAAACTTTTCATAGAAATGTCCTATTCTTTACCGAAATTGTAGTAATAATGACTGAGTTCGTGACTCTCCCATACAACGTTTTTGGAAGTTAGTTACCGGCCTTTTTGTTTTTATGTACCGAGAGGAAAGAGAATATAATAAAATATGATAAACGGTACTCAGTATCTTCAAATGTTGCAATGAAAAATCTTCGACAACGTTGCTCCGACGTTTTTTGGATAACCACACAGTACGCGTGAGACTTCATAAGTAATCAACGCAGTTGTACGAAAAATTACGCTCAATTTGGGGCTATAACGCGTATACACAATTGTAGGGATAATGAGCAATCTGTAATGTTGCCTTTCACGCCGCAAGCGCACTAAGAGTGGAGGCAGCGCGTTGCGGCGTGTTTTCAGAGCTCTGTCCTTATCAGTCAATATGACATTTGAATTTGACAGAAAGGGACAAATAATAATTTACTTAAAAAAGGTTCAATGTGCATTTAGGATCTTGGGGCAAACATTTCACATATTTTTTTTTTTTTTTTCGTTTATTATTCAATATAAAAAACTTAATCTAATACATCACATTAAATGCTTACAGAAGCCTGTGTGGCTTAATCGTAAGCAGTGAGTCGCTTGACACTTTATATGCAACATTGAGTAGGTATGTATAACTAATTAATCAGTTTATGTAACTAGATATGTAGTGACTTTTTAGTACATTTTTACCCTGTCTACTATTTTTTGCACTTAACAATTTTTTTAAAATATCTTTTGGTAACTGATTTAGAACATTTGGCAAGATGTAATCTGTGGTACACTTCCCATAATTATTCTTAAAATTAGGTAATAAATAAGGGGGTAAGTTAGCCATTTGCCTTAAACTATTTGGTCTTGTTCTGCTTTTCAAATCCTTTAAACTGTTGAACCCCTCGCTTACGATCTGTATATTTATTTTATCATATACTTTTAACACCTTACAGTAGTTAAATAATTGATCATGGCAATTTGTAAATTGGCGTTTTATTTTGGCTGGCACTATGGTTTTTAACAAAGATAGTTGCAGTCTATATACTTTATCTATATACGTTTTATATGTACGACCGTATGTTCCTATACTATAGCCAATTACTGAATCTGCTAGTGCTAAATACATCAGTCTTAGGGTGTTATATGGTACTTTAAATTTTAATATGGAAAACTTAGCTAACAGGGCTCTTAGTTTCGTACATACACTTTCTATGTGACATTTCCAGTTAAACCTATTGTCAATGACCAGCCCAAGATAGGTATGTTCAGTTACCAATTCGAGGCTTGGACATCTGCAGGCGCCCGCACCTTGTCCTCTGTGCAGACATGCGTGGTCGTGAGCCAATATGGTAGGTATTACGTCAATTCTTTTATGTGCTGACTTTATATGCATCATTTTGGTCTTTTTCGCGTTAAGAACTAGCCCAGCGTCATGTGCCCATCTATTAATTTGATCAAAGTTGCGTTGCAGAGAGCTTTGAGCAGTTCTTATGTCCTTATCGGCTACCAACAAGCAAGTGTCATCCGCAAACTGGTAAACTGAACTTCCAGAGAATATATTACACATATCATTTACATAAATAAGGTACTCGGTTGGTCCGACGATAGATCCTTGTGCTGTGCCTTCTTCTGTTAATAACTTATCACTGTGGACCCCGTTTATGTTGACCGATGTATATCGGTTTTCATGATAATTTTGAAACCATTTAAGTAGGGGCCCCTGCACTCCGTTTTGTTCTAATTTAGAAAAAAGCGTAAAATATAAAATGCGATAACGTTTCTCTCCTCTTATACCTAGTCCGATTTTTACTATTTTTTTTATATGTTGTAGGTAATAATCAAAACTGTGCCTGTACGTTTTTCTGTCGAGGAAAATATTTCTTGATATGAAACAAAATTTGTTGTTGTTTTTACAGTATTTACGGACCATTTTTGCATAATAACTGCCACATTTTCCAAAATCGTGAAAATCGGAATTAATTTAGGGGATGAAAAACGTTATCACACGGAGAAATAAATTGACTGCTACGCGATATAAACGGCACTTCACAACACAATCCTCTGAACATACTTGTATTAATTACCTTCACTAAGAGTTCAGACAATGTAATCAAATCTTGGAAGTAAATTTTTAATCCATGCACCTCTAATTGTCTAATTGACTTGAAATTTAGCATATGCAATTCCAATGACAATACAATAATATGGTATCATCGAGCTGGCATGATGTTGGAGACGGATGGTGGCCATAAGAACTCATCAATGCTCATATATTTAAAGTATAAAGGCAGCGTAAGCATATTAATAGATCCCGTTGGATGCCTTTTGCGTACCGAATCATAAAAAATAAATGGATGTGAACTGCGCTAGTGTAGAAACATTATAAACAGCTGTTACACGGATTCGGAAGGAAGGCTTTACCTTTACATCAAAATCTGAAAACCCCTATACGTTTGTCTTGAAGATCCTTCACCCCTCTACTCCAACAGAAGGTATTACTATATATATTTAAACGACAGGTAGTCTTTCGTTTTGGCAGATCCATTTAAAGATAACAATACCTAATTCGTTTTTGGCTAAACGCAAAAACACAAACTATCGTTGCAGTTGTGTACTGGCCCACAATCAACAGCTTTTAAATTACTCCGATGTCATCCTTTGATTTCTGCAACTGGAATAGTTTGCAAAGTGCCACTAGTCTATTAGCCTGCTGGGCAGGCAATCTCAATAAATTTTACTTCAGTCTTACATAGTTGAGTTTCTTGCGGCGCTAACTTCTTCTCAACAGTGGTCTCTTTGGAAGCGCTGGTAGACTCAGACTTGTAAAAGTGCCTACAGGGCCTACTTACAAAACTTTTTTTAAATAAAAATAAAATAAAAACATATAGGTACATGAAAACAGTTCTTACTCAGAAACTCTTTACTAAGTAAGTTTCGATTCAAATTCAGAACGCTAAATTATCTCTGAGGGATTCATCATAATTCATAACCAGATAAACAAACAGCGGCGCCACTTCCACAGATCGGCCCGCAGACAACAATTTCTCACGCGAATCTGTTTTATCCGCGCTGTGGTTGAACACAATCGACTCTTTATGCTTTTACGCATGTGTGATAATCTGTGGTACGCGCCTCGTTGGAATGCCAACGCGTGCAAAGTGTAAAGTGATATCGCTGTAGGTTAAAGCGTTGACACATTTTGTATCCCGCCTTATTCTGGTCGCAATTATCGCTGTGGATAAAGCATCCGTCACTCTCGCACTCACGTACTGATCAGAGTGTGACAGAAGTTTTATTTACATTTTATCCACATCGGCGAACACGACTATAATACCTAGGCTGTTTAGAATTTTGCATGGGTTCATTCGACTCGTGTTTTTTTTTAGTTTTCTATTCGCGCAAAAGTTGGCTGTCGCTTTTTCGTTGGGAAGTTTTCTAGAATAAAGTAATTATTCTATGTCGGTCTATGGGCTGTTGTATATGCATCGTAGCTATAGTTGTGTACGTTCAAGCAACCGGTATTTATGTATTAGCTTTGACGTATTAAAGCAGTGCGTTACCAACCAGCGAGCGTTTCACTAGACCTCTACCCCCGTTCTTAAGTATCTAACAGTGGCGACGAGGATGGGATTTAATATTGAGTAAAGTGATTAATTTTATTCAACAAGGATGGCCGAAAACTGTTAGTGATATGAGTATGCGACCGTACTTTTTATGTAGAAATCAACTATCGTATGAGAAGGGTTGTATATTGAGGGGGCATAAGGTCCTAATACCCGTGAAGTTACAGGCTAAGATTTTGTCGGAACTTCATAAATCACATTTAGGTATTGTTAAATGTAAAGCTGAAGCCCGCAGTCGATTTTGGTTTCCAGGCATAGACAGCGCAATTGAAAGCATTATTAGCAGTTGTAATATTTGTTCGCAACTTCGTCCCTCACCCCCACGGGCACCGCTAGCGGTGTGGCCATACCCGCCACAACCGTTCCATAGAATACATATCGATTTTCTTGGCCCTATTAACAATCAAACTTATTTAGTAATTGTTGATGCTTATTCTAAGTGGGTGGAAGTGTACAATATGAGTAGCACGACGACAGGAGCGGTTATCGCTAAATTAAATGATTTTATGTCCCGTTTCGGGCTTGCACACACGTTGGTCAGTGATAATGCCACATGTTTTGTTTCGAGTGAGTTTACTAGATTCTGCGCAGTTAATGGAATTTCGCACGTGACGTCTCCCGCGTATCACCCGGCCAGCAACGGACAGGCGGAGAGCTATGTCAAAGTTGTCAAAAAGGGCATTAAGTCATGCATGATGACCTATAGTAGCTCAAAGGATGCCAATACTAGTTTGTTAAAGTACCTCTTTGACTACAGAAACTCAATACATTCCACCACAGGCTCTTCGCCTGCCCAGCTGGTGTACGGGAGGAGGCTTCGTTCACGGCTAGACTTGATCAACCCGATCGCGCCGGCGTCCTCATCTGACGCTCTCACTACGTTCGTTAACCGTAAACAGTGTTTGCAGAGTAGGGCGTATGGTGGCACAAATAGACAGTGTTTTAGATTAGGTGATAAAGTGATGTTTAAAAGACACTATGGCAATAAAAAGAGTACTTGGAATAGAGGAATCGTGTTGAAAAGACTGGGTAAAACTACGTACCTAATTAAGGACGTACTTACACTTCAGCAAATTAAAAAACATAAAAATCAGCTGGTAACATTTAAAGGGACCGACAACGATTGCGACACAGACGTCACTATTACTCGTCCGAGTTCACCAGAATCAAGCTCGTCTTCGGAACCATCTACACCCGCCGGCCCTATGCGGCAGGGTAGTTTTCAAGAGATAGCAGAGAATAGTAGTCGCAACCTTACAGCGGCCGCCACGGCCGCGCCGCCCGGACCGGAGCCCGAGGTCGCGGACCCTGACGAGTTCTTCGAGGCCACCGAGCAAACCGCCAGCGATCAAGAAGCAGAGGCTCAACCGGACACAGAACCGAATAGGGCCGAGGGAGTGTTGTTGCGACCTATTCCTAGAGTTAATTACAAACCTTTCTTTTGTATTAATATATAAGTTGTTGTTATTAACTAATAGGGGAGAGATGTTGTATATGCATCGTAGCTATAGTTGTGTACGTTCAAGCAACCGGTATTTATGTATTAGCTTTGACGTATTAAAGCAGTGCGTTACCAACCAGCGAGCGTTTCACTAGACCTCTACCCCCGTTCTTAAGTATCTAACAACGTATCTCTGCACCAAATTTTACATCGACCGGTTAAAGCGTTGAGCCGTTGACAAGAAACAAGCTTATACATTGCAATGCTAAAAACAATAACTCAGTATTTAAAACATAATTAATCGACTCCAAAAATTTAGGAGTTCTGTTGCGTTTTCAAGGATTTCATGATCTTTCTGAAATTTAAATAAGACCGCTGAGATATAAACCCATAAAAATCATTCAAAACGGATGACAAATAAACAACACATAAAATAAACGAATTAAAAACTGCCTCTTTTTTTAATCGATCGAAAACTCACAAACAGTCCACCAAAAAAGTGGTCTGCCATCGTAAGATTGAGTTTTATTTGCACGTAATAAATCAATAAGATCGATGAGATGTTGATGAAGTCTATTCCAAGAGTGGACTTTAGGTAACGGAGTTTTTTATTTGCTATAGGAAATTGTGTCGTAAGTGAAAGATCAGTTTCTTGTCGGGTAACGCGCAACCTTTTGTACCTCCAGTGAGGCTAGACTAGAGGTTAACGCTAACATAAACGATTTTCGAATTGTCAAAATGTATGGTATTGACGTTGGCGCTCAACGCGACCGTGTGGCAGTTTAACGTCAGTCCTATAGATACATTTTTGATAACGAACACGAACGCCGAATGCATCTCGTCTAGGGCGTCGCACATTTCAACAATCATCATCATCATCATGTCAGCCGAAAGACGTCCACTGCTGGACATAGGCCTCCCCCAAGGCTTTCCACTCAGACCGGTCTTGTGCTTTTCGCATCCACCGCGGTCCCGCGATCCTGACGAGGTCGTCACTCCATCTTGTTGGATGCCTACCTACAGCTCGTCTTCCGGTCCGCGGACGCCACTCCAGAACCTTCTGACCCCATCGGCCATCAGTCCTGCGCGCAATGTGCCCCGCCCACTGCCACTTCAGTTTAGCTATTCTTAGGTATAATTTCAACAATAGGTAAGTACGTCAAATTTTCGAATCGCCTTAACTATTCGAAAACGTAAAATATAGGTATTCTTACAAGACTAGCGCGTCCAGAGACTAATGTTTGTTTCCAAATGTATACTCGGAGACAAAAAAATAAAACTAGATATAAAAAATAACAGTTTATGAATGGACATAAAAATACAACACGCGTGTTTTTAATTGATTATAAAAACACCGGACAACTGCGTATCGAGTACGCCTCCAAGGGTTTTAAAAACCTGCTATTAAAACATCACTCCCGTGACGTCTCCATGGGCGAGATTTTCATAGAATTCAGAGAACACTCGATAAACATTCTACTTCTACATAAAGTCAAGGGTTCACCTTATTTGAGCTATAATTAAACAATAATAGTGAACTCCCGTAAGGAAGCATCGCTCCTCATATTTGACTTTCTTAATAGTTCTGCACGAAACTTCTAAGTAAAGCAAATAAGTTTTTACTCATAGACCTTATAGACCCAGGGTCCGACGGTGACTTATTGTCATCGGTATACATATGATAATTTGATAGATTTATTATATCTGAGAGTAAAAGGGTGGATTATCTCGCGTGCATGCTGCGTCTAGCGGCCTGACGGCGGTACGCAAGCTTTTAGATATCAGGCCACAGTAAACTTTAGAACAGTACCGCAATCGATTTCAACATCTTTTAGCAATCGTGGAAATTACTAGCACAGAGGCATTTCATCCCTCTAGCATTAGATTGTTTTCGTTAGATTGGAATGTTGAGTTTGGAAATGTCTATTGGCTATATTTTTTTAAATGTGTAACCAGCGGACCGTCCTGACTTCGTCCGGGTTGAATAACATCCAACCCGGAACCATCCATCTGGATAATGTACCTTTCTACTGGTGGAAGAATATTTCAAATGGGTGCAGTATTTCCGTAGATATAGTTTCAAGAGTTATGCGGTTGGTAAATCCACAACAGTATTTTACTGTTATTATCCGTAAGGTTCAAAGTTTAAGATTCTAATTACAATCCTGCAAGACTTTGCGAGCTGGACCGTCAAGTTTTGAGTAAAATTTAAAAATGTATTTTTGCACAATCTATATCTGGTCTATATGTTTATTATAAAGATTTCGAGTATATAAGTTTAGAATGGATAGTCTCGCGACTGCCGCTGTCGTGGTGAAGTCTCGCCTAACATTGCAATAGACAATATTTTCACCTGGTTTTAAAGGGCTTTTCCCATTATTACCACCCACCCGCACACTTGTGTTGCCATTTTAATCTATATTCATCATATTCATCAGTAATACTGCAACAGAAATGTGCACGGTGGTAAGAGATGGAAAACTGATTTAAACATACTGTAAATAATTATATTTTCCCACGCATAAGCAGTGATTACCGGTGTAACTTGACCACCATACTTGTCAGTAACACACAAAAATAAGTGTCTCCTACGCCGGCTTTCCTAAACCTACTGCGCATCCTTTTACTGCGCAAAAAGCGCTTATCTGAGCGCACTGCCATACGTGGTAGGAATACCTCATCGCCCCTTTATACGCTGCGTTAAGAACATAATGGGTATAGTCGTGGGACATGTATGGCCGGCTTTATGGGGCTCTCAGAGAAAAGACTATGTTTTCTATGTGAGTGAGCCGTTAGCGAGAATGTTGCAGACGGAGATTTTGGGGTCACTGTTTAAGTGTGTCAATAGTTTGGTGTTTGAATAGGTGATATAAAGAAGTCATTATTGACTGTCAGTGGGGAACTTTAAGTTTGCTTTGGTTACGATGGTCATCTTCTAGTCTGTGGTAAACGCATTTAGTAATACTCAGCGATAACCCCATTTTTTTACGGTTATTCTATATCTTAATACAGATAAAACTTAAGTGAAAATACTTGCACAGGTTATACAATTAAAACCAGAGTTTTAGAGGCGTTTGTAATAAAATATTTCTTAAAATTAAGATGAAATTAACTTTTAATATTGAAAAATCTGTCAATAATTATTGATTGCGGGTAAGTACCCCTGTATGGTCTAAATTGGCTTTAATTTTTTTGCCTTTAATGATACCATGTTTAGTTGAATAAGCCTACATCCATTCACAGTCAAAATTAATCAGAATACTTGAGCACTTGATACAATTCAAATTGGCATTTGCACCAATGGTATTAAATTTCATCAGAATATTAGTGAAACACAGAGACAATAAAATTCAGCTTTGTTTGCAACGATAAAATCATAACTAAATCATACTAAAACCTAGAACGTTGCCATTGTTCAATAATAAATATTAAGTACAAACTCTACCGTTCTCTTCTTAGTTTTAAACAAGTAGTTTAATATAATGTGAGGTTAATTATATTTTGAAACCAACTTTGTCCGCGTGGGATTTGACAGTCTAGAAAGTCTTTGACGACACGTTAGCATAGTCGGTAGTAATCCTGCCAACGAAACTGATGGATAGAAAATATAAGATTGAATTAAAATAAGGCCAATACGAGACGAGATAAAGAATGTACACCAGGGGCCGTAGCATGGTTGCGTTTATAGCGTGATAAAGTTTGGATAAGGCATCCGTCACCTTTTGACACGTAAATAAGAACGACAGCTATACTAGGCCCACTGGCCTAGTATCATGGTTTCGTCTATATCGCGTGTCAAATGTGGATAAAGCATCCCGCACTGCCGTACTTATTTACGTGTCAAAAGGTGACGGATGCCTTATCCAAACTTTGTAACGTGGTAAACGAAGCCATGGCCATTTGCAACGTCAAAAGATGGCGGATGTGTAATTTGCTGTAGTTTTTATTTTTGTGTATTTAGGTGTTCAAAGTTCTTTTCTGTAAGTGATTTGTACTTTTAATGCGTTTGTGTTGCACAGTTATAGAAGACTTGAACTTATTTCGTGTATCCAGGCATCTTACTTCTCGTTTCAAGTGGACTCGCAGTGTTACAGAGGTTAAAACTATCTTGGCCTCTGTCCTACATATCACCGTACAACGTTGCCCCCAATCTTCCTAGAGAAGATTGGATTGTGTTTTATTGCTATATTGATTTATACTTATATATACTTGACACTGGCGAAATCACTTTATTTTGGAAACGCCATATTCCCGCGGTAGTAACTGTTCAAGTCGCCGATGGCAAAGAAAAAAAAAAAGAAGTTCAGTCAAAGTTAATCGTGTCTCTTCGAACGTAATCCAAACAGGAATTAACTTGTCAAAATGGCGGCCCTAATGTTAACAACTACAGTACTGACAGCTTTCCTGTACCACGAATCACGCAACAACAGCCGTCATTGACCAACTAAAGATATTATAGTGTACGAGAAATTTTAATAAGGACAGATACAATAATCGCTCGCTATCGCGATATAACTTAGTAACGGTCAGTTTTTTTACATTCTTTATCCTCTCATTAGCCGTAGTCTTGTTTAAATTTTGAAAAACTTATATTCTATTACTGTTCTAAATGAAGCGCAACAAGATTATCTTTATTCACTGATCCAGACTTCCACTTATCCGCATCCAGTTTATCTAAATCCAGTAAGTGCGTAGAGATGCGCATGATTCAGCCGAACCAACAGTATAAACAAATTGTTTCTTTTTTATGGCATGGAGTTCTTTTTACCCGCAATAAACGACTTCTACGCTGAAAGAATCGCGGGTAGCTAAGTAATAATTATGAATGAAAAGTAATCTTTGTCTACTTAAACTTAGGCTTGAGTCTCCGGGAAAGACAGGATGATACAGAAACAGAATTAACCAAAAATATATAGATATTAAAGAAAAAGCTGTATTTACAAAGACTCGTGGTACCTATCTGTTGGAATCGAAGAACTGTTTTGTTTCGAATTTTTTGTGTGAATAAAGTGCTTATGGTAGGTATGGATATTAAGGTGTTTAACAATGTTTCGGACATATTTAAGAGTTTTGACAATAACGCTTTTAAAAAAATCTAAGCTTTTAAAAAAAGATTTTTTGAATAATAAAGGTAAATTATAAATAACCATTATTTCTAGATAAACTGTTATGTTGGGTTAGGTAACATTAGGTTAAGTCAGGCATAAAATAGTGTACAGATAAAGATAAAAGATAAAAGAAATTTATTCAGTAAGTAGGCCGCTCGGGCACTTTTACACGTCAAGATACTACCAGCGCTTCCCAAGAGAAGAAGAAACGCCGCAAGAAACTCAGCAGTCAGTCATTTTTTAAACATATTTCATATTTCATATTACAATGGTACAACTTAGTCTAGCATTATATAAAGCTACAAGTGTATTAAATTATAAGTAATCAAAGAGAGGTAATGCAGCCAGTGTCTTAGGGACCATGCCGCGAGCGGACCTGCTAGAGGGGGTGTTCTTTTTATAGTGGTGTTTATGTTTAATTTTTAATATTTGAGTAGCTTAGTTTTATTTTATTTTATTTTAAATAAGTTTAGTTTTAACTTTAACTTTTAAATTTTAATGTAAAGTCCGTATTTATAGTTGTATTAAGTATTGTATTGATTGATTGATTACATGAAATAAAGTTTGTTTTAAAGTAATTTTATCTAAAAAAAAAAATCTTAATTATTGTACAATATAGTATGAAATAGTGCCTACTATTTGTCATGTTTTGAGCCAACTGCACTTGGAAGAGCGATGTTCTCTTAACACAAGTATATTTTTTACTTAAAAAGAGGCATCTACCAATATTGTAACCTAGTTTTTAGTTACTGAATAAAGCATTATTATTATTATTATTATTATTCATAGATATTTATTTAATTTTCTGCAAATTAGGTTTTTTATTATTATTCATAGATATTTATTAAATTTTCTGCAAATTAGGTTTTTTATAATAAACATTCAAATATAAAAGTAAAATAACAATACTAATACAAAAAATATACATTATAAAAAACCTAACCTACGGGTGCCGCCGGCAGCGGGGCAGGGCTCAAGCTACCGGTGGTTAGGGCTGCAAAGAGAGGAACCTCCTCACAATGCGTGCCGTGTCGAGGAGTACTGCCTTCTGTATCTGGCCCTTGATCCAGCCATCTAGCGAGAGTCTCTTGAGGTGTTGGTCGAGACTCTTCGCTATAAGACCATTGGCCGAAACAACTATCGGGACAATGATCGTCGAGTCAACATCCCACATGGCGGTCACCTCGTGAGCCAAGTCAAGGTACTTGCTGAGCTTGTCCTTCTCGGCCTTCACAAGGTTCTCGTCATGCGGGATGGTGACGTCAACGAGCACTGCCCGGCGTTGAGATCGATCTGCCAACACGATATCAGGCTTATTGGCGACAATAGTCCTGTCCGTGATGACAGATCGATCCCAATAGAGCGTAGCACGACCATTTTCGAGAACTGGCGCCGGTGTGTACTTATAGTACGGCACTTCAGACTCAACAAGACCATATTGAAGAGCAAGTTGCTGGTGGATTATCCTGGCCACGAGGTTATGTCTGTGCAAGTACTCACCATTCGCCAAATGCGAACAACCGGAAATTATATGTCTGAGGGACTCGCCGGGGCAACGGCACGCTCGACAAATGTCGACCGTGCCATCCCTCAGAATATATTTCCGATAATTGTTCGTCATTATGACCTCGTCAGCAATTGCACAGACAAAACCTTCGGTTTCCCCAAAGAGGTCACCGAACCGTAGCCAGTTCACGGACGCTAAAAAGTCTACGTCGGGCCTTGTTAGGGCCCGGTAGAACCGTCCGTGTAGCTCCTTGCTCTTCCATATGTTCTTGCGGTCTTCAGTGCTCAACACCGTTGGTCTGCGCCAGCTCTCGTTTGCCAAGGAGAGAGGCGTGAGGTTCCTGTCTACTGAAACCACATCACGGTGCATCCCACACTCATTGCCTAGGAAATAATCCCTGAGATTGCACACCTCGTGGTTGTGGAGATTCTTAGCATTTAAAATGCCTCGACCTCCACACTTCCTCGGGATGTACAATCTCATGACAGATGAGCGTGGGTGCAACATGCGATGTGATTTGAGCAGTAGCCGGACCCTCCTATCCAGGGCGTCCAGCTCAGTCTGAGTCCACCTTAGTATGCCAAAGGAGTATGTGAGCAGCGGCATCACCCAGCCATTGAAGGCGCGCATCTTATTGCCACCCATTATAATTGGTAGGCTATAGAAGGAAACGTTTATGATTGAAGTACGGCCAATGAGAAGAGATAAAGAATGTAAACAAACTGACCGTTACTGAGTTATATTGCGGTAGCTAGTGATTATTATATCTGTCCCTCTTTCTCGCGCAATAAAATCTTCTGTTGGTCGATGACGGCCGTCGTTGCGTGATTAGTGGTACAGGAAAGCTGTCAGTACAGAAGTTGTCAACGTTAGGGCCGCCATTTTGTGAAGTTCATTCCTGTTTGGATTGCGTTCGAAGTTACACGATTTTTGAAAGCTTGTTTACATTATTTATCTTGCCTCGTTGGCGTTACTTTGGTCACTGTATAACCTTATGTACCAATAGTCATGCATGTTTGATTTGATTTGATACTTTTTACTGCGGAAAATTGGACAGTTCCTCAGGGAAGAGCGATAAACTCCGACGAGGATGAAGTCGCAGGCAACAGTTAGTATGCTATAAAACATGAAACATATCCCGTTGATTCAGAACATAAACAAAGTTCAACTCTCGGAACATCTCTAGCACTCTCCATAATAAATTACATGAGTGAAATGCAAGCAAATGCTGCACTAAATCACCGACAGCTTACTCGCACCCGTGACTCATGGATGCATTGTAACTGCAGTGTTTACCTTGTTAGATTCAAGGCGAAATGCAAATCTGCAGTGCTTTGTTACCCGATTATCGGTGCAAAGGAGCATTATGATTTTGGCATGAATGTTTTGTTTGGCAGTTTTTCATCTGTTGACTTGTAGCTTACTGTTATCAATGTGGCTTTATGTTTGCGGCCTACCATTAGAAATATTGTAGAAAAAATTTACGCGTTCCTTTTCCAAACCTTTTTATGATATATCGACTAGACAGTAGAAAGGTAAAGCTAACGTCATCGTCATCAACTAATTACATGAGCAATAAAATTGCAAACGAATCTAGTTTGTTTTAAATGAAAGGTATGAACGATAGGATTGTGAAACTGTTGTAAATCGTTCGGTTAGACCTAGTTTTCACTTTTATTTATTTATTTTGAACTAGTTTCTACTCGTCACTTTGTAAACGGGAAATTAGATTACCTAAGTGAGCGCACCGTCGGTAACTCCGAAACGGTGCGGGAAGTGGGGGCCGAGTATGAGCCGATCGGAGACGCGAAAGGGGCGAATTAGTTGCGACAAGTCACTGCGCTGCATCACGTTTCGTTTAGAATATTAGAAACTTTTTTGTTTTGGAAAACGTGTTACGTGACATTTCGCTGTCTAAAAACGCGGCGAGTGTATCATTTCGTTGGGACGTAGTTAAGCGAAAAGGCGTCAAGCCACCGTGACTTGCACTCGAGTAATTTGCAGTTTAAAGTTAACGGAGTATTTAAACAACATTTAAATAATGATCGATTGATTTTACACAAAATTATACTGGAGAGAAAATGACCGAAAAATGTTTTTCTGTATGTATTTATAAAAGTAATTCGCCGGTTTTCATTTCTTTTCCAGATATTACATAGGCCTTAAAAGTGGATTGGATCCGTTTTGAGATAAATGGTTTTGTATGACACTGTTTCTAGCTTCTTTTCAGCAGTAACGATCCAACCAAGTGGATAGGATATTTTTTCCGATTTAAAATAATATCCCTGCCATAGACGTGGGTTGGTTCCTGTATGATTTTTAAATAACTTGCAGCAATAATTTTCCAGATCCTTTATGCTGACTGATAGTCTAGACCCTAAGGACCATCATGGCATGATTGTTTCATGGATTGAGTCATTTTTGCTTAACTACGTCTACACCTCTTCGACATAATTGAAACAATATTTTAGGACGTACATTCTCCATAAGGTGGCTTAAACGTCGCTCGTATAAGCTCGCTCGATCGGTCGACCAATCGACAATAAAAAAATTAACAGAATAATCTCGATCACGTTGTCCTCGTCACCAAGGTGACAGATTTCAAATTGTACTCTTTACTCTAATATCCAAATCTGCCAATTCCGGACCCTTTGAAGTGTTAAGAGGATTAACATTAAGTGCTCCAGGATTTATTTATGCTTAATACACTTTTGATGTACGAATTGGTGTATATATTTTTGAATAATATAAACACATCAAAAGTGAGTTCTTGGCGTATTTTCCCGGTGAAGCTTTTCATGTTATTTTTTCTTACTCCGTATTTGGCGTATTTTATATATCTATTTATTACAATCTGGATAACATTCATAGACATAGTTATAACGGGAATATATTTGTAGCTATATTGAATTTAAACGCGTAGAATTGTATATTATTCGCAACATCTTGATCCAGCAAATACAGGGTTGGGCAGATTAAGTGTCCTAGTTGTGTATGGCTTTTTTACTTAAATATAACTAAACTTCTTATTCACTTCGTATTTTTTTTTTGTTGACAATTTAACCTTCTTTATGATTTCTACACTTCAGCTTGATATATTTTGTTTTTATATTGTTTTCAACAATGGACGCGAAACGCGAGCTCGTGTGCGATTTGTACCAGAAAAAATACCGACCGTGTGAGATATTGAAGACGCTGAAACATTTAAATATATTGATATTATTAGGTTTATATCGCGGACCGTCAAGCGATTCAAAGAAACGGGATCTTCACAAATCAGGCCCAAACCTGGGAGAAAGCCATCTGTTCGCACCAAAAACATCATTAAAAATATTCGTGAGCGTATTGACGAAATCCAGCTCGAAGTGCAAGCAAACTTGCTAAAGATATGAAAATATCCCGTCGAACAATGAGTCGTACTTTAAAATATGATCTTGGGCTAAAGGCCTACAAAAAACAAAAAACTCATGGCTTAACAGATGCCCAGAAAAAAGCTAGAGTGAAAAAATGTAGGGAATTGCTAGCTTGGCACGACGGCGATGATATTATTTTTTCCGATGAAAAGATGTTCCAGTTACAGACAGTCACAACCAACAAAACGATCGTGTCTATGGTGCTTCATTGAAGGATATTCCTGTGGACAAATTAGCCGTACAACGGTTCCAGAGTGCATCAGCTGTCATGGTATGGGGTGCGATATCGCCTAGAGGCAAGTTACCGCTGCTGTTTATTGATCGAGGTGTCAAAATTAATCAAGACTATTACATCCAGAACGTGTTACAGGGTCATTTGCTAGAAAATGCTCAAAAATTATATGGAAACGACTATTACTGCTTCCAATAAGATAGTGCCCCATCTCACAAAGCTAAACGCACTCAAGACTGGTGTAGAACAAATTTGACAGATTTTATACCTTGGCAAGAATGGCCTGCATCATCGCCGGATTTGAATGCTTTGGACTTTTCGATATGGGGTTACATGCTGTGCAAGATTGGGAGCACACAGGGCATGAATCTAAACTCATTCAAGCATCGATTAGTCAAGATATGGGATGAAATACCACACGACGTAGTGCGTGCCGCGTGCAATGCATTCTATGAAAGAATGCGTCAAGTTATTAAAGCTGATGGCGAGCGATTTGAACTTATGAATTAGTTTTTTTAAGTATAGAGTACGCTAAAAATAAAAACGTGATAAATTAAAAAAAAAACTGTCTTGTTTTAATTTTATGGCTCTTTTTAACTAGGACACTTAATCTGCCCAACCCTGTACTTACGAACAATCACTTGAAAGAAAGCTAGGAGCTCGTTTAAATGAAGTTCGAGCGCATTCCAAAAACAGGTAGTTTGAAGAGCGAAAGAGATTAACATGAAACGAGTAGAGTGTGGTGAAAAGGAATAGCAAGTTGGCAAATATGACAGTTTCTGTTTTAGTAAATATTAGGAAACAATAACCATAAACGACGTGTGATTCCAAGACCAGTTAAGAGGATTGTGAACCGCGGCTAAAATCGCGTAGCTGTCAAAAAAAATCGTAGCTGTAAATTTAGCTCCGGGCGAAAACGTTTCTCACCCCCTAAAACAAGTCCGATTTTCACGATTTTTGAATATGTTGTAGTTATTATAAAGACATAGGTCTGTACGTTTCTGTTTTTTCCTTTTTTTTTTTGTTCTAAGAAATATTTTCTTGGAAAGGAAAACTTACATACATAGTTTTTCATTATCATCATCATCATCATCATGTCAGCCGAAAGACGTCCACTGCTGGACATAGGCCTCCCCCAAGGCTTTCCACTCAGACCGGTCTTGTGCTTTTCGCATCCACCGCGGTCCCGCGATCCTGACGAGGTCGTCACTCCATCTTGCTGGAGGCCTACAGCTCGTCTTCCGGTCCGCGGACGCCACTCCAGAACCTTCTGACCCCATCGGCCATCATTATCATCATTTTTCATTATATCTACAACAAATTAAAAAAAAATCGGATGAGTTTTAGCTTCACAATCTTCTTAAGGCCTAAAATTAAGGAACTTTAGCTTAGTCAGTTTTGTGACGAAAATTAGCCATACATTGCGGCCGTTACGCGGACGACATCTTGGGCAACCGGGTAGTCATTTTAATAAATAGTTATTCTACTCAGATCGCAATCAACCATGTTCGTTTAGTCAACGAAGCGTGGTTCACTTGTAAACAAGAAAACTTATCATTCCGTTTGTTTTTCCTCCGTCCATATAATATTACGATTGACCATTAAAGACGATTTGTGCGTGATTAAATAGGCAAATTATATTTTTGCGGTTCTATAGTTCGTGAACTCAATTTCGAATCCTCAAGGGACTTTTTTTTCCACGGAGAAGGTGAACGAACACGCACAGTATAAACAGTAGTTTGTCTGCAAACAAAGATATATCTCACGGCTTGCATGTGTGCGTGCCTCGACCGTACGCGCTGACAGCCACCACATGCAAGTTTAGAATGGACCAAGCAGGTTTAGTCGACTGTTTGCGTGCTTATTAAACGAATCTCCATTTTTATTTATAATTTGACAAAGGCCACCTGATGATAAATGCGTTCTGAGACCCAGTGACATTTTCAAAGCCAAGATTGTCATCCCTGTCATTAATGTCAACCCTGAGGACTAAGATGATCTGTAGCCGGTAAAAGAGACTACCCAATTGTCTGCGTGATTATTGCTGTCAACTGAAATACCCTCATAAACCTGACCAGCTCTGGCCAGCGAAAAGGTACAGAGATAGTCCGCCAAGCTACCAGTTAGATAAGTCATGAACGCGTCAAACGATGTAAGATAAGATTACATACTAATTTTAAAATTAGAACAGGGGTAAGTGTGAATAATTACAATTTTATTACCACTTAGGTGTATTTATACATAGACTACATGTTACAGTATGATTCCACGTATGTGCAAAACTATTTTGTATTCACTCAGTAAACGTACTATTCACTTAAGGAAAATAAGGATAGGACGACTTAACAAACAGTGAAATCAAACACTGGAGCATGTTTGTGAGCATATTTCCGCACATTGGAGCAAAGCTTACCCCTCAGGGGCATAAAGGCACTTGTCCACCGCCAAGGTGCGGCGAGACGAGCCGAGAATTGAAATTCGTATTGAAAAAATTCAATTCCCTCTCGGGCACCTTGGGAATGATTATTTAATACGAATTCAATTTCTCGCCCCGCCTCGCCTCGCCGGTGGAAAAGCAGCTCAATACACAAGGAAAAAGATTCGAGGCGGTATCGAACTGCCTGCGCACGAGAGGTACCATGGGAGTTATGTTTTCACATAACTTAATACTTACACCATTTTACATACATAATATATTTATTATTTTCTTCTTTATGTACAATCGAGTTCATAAATATATGTACTTTAGTCACTGTAATCTCTGTGGCAATTCATATATGGCAGTTTAAACATGACATTAAATAGACAAGGTAGTAAAGTGTGCACATATTTATGAACTCGACTGTACCCATATCAAGTACTGTTTGTCTGATTTGGTAGATGGGTGCCTCGACACTTGACACTTTCAATCACAGTATGCACAGGTTTTGTTTTAGATGTTATTTATGTCGCTTGTAACGAATGAAGACGGTGTAAATAGTGAACTTTTTGGTTTTATAGATTTGGTTTGGGTTTGGGTTTTGTGATGGTGTCCCCTGATATTTTAATCCCTCAATGGGTTAATTTCCAAAAATCATTTCTTAGTGCTCACTATTTCAAGATCCTAGATACAGTAGTTCCGGGTTTGCGTTGATATATTATAAGTCAGTGAGTCAGGTTTGCCTTTTATATATATAGATATATTACGCAATCGAATTTAAGTCCCGTAGTGACTTTTCCGCGCCCGCGCCTCTACCGTGCCAGCGTCTTGACGCTCCATTGTGGTCCGTCCTTTAGATTATCCTAACAAGGATTATTGAGCTCGTGTATTAACAACGAATGTTAACATGTATACCCCAACTTTAACAAGTTAAGCGGTGTTAATTACTTAGGAAATGTTTGGATACTCCCAAATATAATCAGTAGGTATATTTGGACCAAATCAATTGGAAATCTTCGGAACAATGCTGCAGAGGCCTTTTTAGGGTTCCGTTCCTCATCGATAAAACAACGGACACTAAAAATGGCCACTGTCAATAGTAGAAACTTTTTAAAATCACCATTTCCACTTGAGAACTTACCTGCTATGAATGGCATTGTTATCTTTTGTTAAACTCAACCGCTAATAACGTGTACAAAACGAAATGCAATAATAACAAAAGATGGAGTATTAATTACAACTTTACGTACTTGAGAATAAGGTTCAAATTGGAATAGGACACACTTCACATAGAACCTTTTGGACATGACATATAATAAGGACCACCGGGTGTAGCATTTAGCAAGTGTTAGTCATTTCTTAAAGTTTCTATGTCAATTGTGAGTGAGTTCGTAATTTCCAATTTGAACCTTATTCTTAAGACGGTAAAATTCTAATTCATATTCCATCTTTTGTTATTAATGCATTTTATTTTGTACACGTTATTAGCGGTTGAGTTTTAAGAAAAGATAACAATGCCATTCATCGCAGGTAAGTTCTCAAGTGGAAATGGTGATTTTAAATAGTTTGTACTATACCAATTAGGGAGGTAACACACGGCGACTTTAGTAGCGATGCAGTCGTGCATATCGTATCGCTGTCAGTTTTGCTCTCTGATGTATGAAGATACAGTCCGCTGACAGACATGTCATCAATTCATCATCCACGATTCTCAGTGCATATTTCTTTTGCCGCTAAAACAACAAGTAATATCGTCATTACTTTGAAAAACAGTCTTATCAGTTTTTTCCAAAATTTCGCTTATTTACGCAATAAAGTAATAAAAATATATGTAACTTTTTCAACATCACATGATCTTTAAAATTGAAATTTTCATAGTATAAAGCAAGGTCGCATTCTGCGTCTGTCTTTCTGTCTGTTTGTAACAGCTAACTCGTCCTTAACCACGCAACAAATCTTGATGCTGTTTTCATGAATAATTAATCTTGGTTTGAGTACAGTTGTTACAGAAAACTCGCATAAAACGAAGCAAATCCAGGGCGGGTCGAAAGGTAAGTAATAAGTGAGTGAATTATTAAATTCTCAAATCCAACCGCCGAACCATTCTCAGTGAATTTATTACAATTATTAAGCTTTATCTCTTACCCACCTACATAAATTTAGAATACGGCGCTCTGGACCCTATGTTACAGTAAATTAAAATAAGTTAATAGCCCTTGCGGTAAACTGATGGTCGCGATATTACAAAACTTTAATAATTATGCTTAAGGCTGTAGATTAATATGTAAGATGTTTAACTACATCACGTGTAAATACTCTTGTTAATTTCGAACAGGTTAACAATTTGTTTACATAAAATTCCCTTAACCTTTTCAACGCCAAGAACCACTAAAGTGGTCGTGTACTGTGGTGCCTACCGCGCCATCGACCGATTTAGTGGCTCATAGATACAGTACAAAATACACCCGAGTATTTGTGACGTAAGGTTAACATTAGCTGTGGTTTTAAGCTGTCATTGGCGTGTAAGTGATGTCTTTTGTATTTGATATGGCGTTGAAAAGGTTAATTATTTGAACGAAAAATAATATTTGGTGCGACCTTTTCAATTTCAATTTAAACTCAAAGGCAAACTTACAACACGAAAAAACGTAGCGAAATATTATGTCAGACAAAAAAAATATATGATAGAACGAGATAGGCTCTATTCTACTCGGTAAAGCTATATTGCTTTTGTCATATTACCGTATTATTAACTCGACCGCCATTATTTTCATTAAATAAGAGCATTCGTAACGTTGACAATACGATAAGATGTTAAAAGCAATATGTTTTCACAGAGTTGAGTAGATCCCCAGAATGTAGATAAAAGGTAGCGAATATAGTTAAATAGAAACGTGGCGCTGTAGCGCGAAGTCAATACTCAGCTCAACATGTGCTTGCAACTGGAACCACAGCACTGGTATTCAGATGAACACTGGTGTTTATTTCAATAGATGGATAGATAAAGTACCTACTTCGTTCATATATAACGCCATGACCATGATGTTCAAGATTAAAAGTAACTCCCAAGACCGTTCCAAGTAACCTGGTACGTTTTCATGAAATGTGTCCGTTTATATATGGTATAGATGTAATTCATAAAAACGTTCCAAGTAGGTACACTCAGGAGCACAAATACCGGTTCAGAGTGCGTTTTTCATACAAACGAGACTATTTCGAAGCCTTCGTTCCTCGCCTGGGGTGGTTTTGAGTGAGGTTTAATGGTGGATACTGTGAGGTTCAATAGAGGAGGTCAAAAGTTCTTAAGATACCTAACTGATCGCACAATCAGTTAACACCACAGCGGGAGAGTTTGGGTCAGTTCTTGGATTTCCTTACATTTTATTGCCATTTTAGATCTTTTTCTGAACATGCTCAATTCCGGCGTTAACCGCAGATTTATTCAGTTGGGTATCCTAGGCACTCTGGAAGTCCTGTATCGATGCTCGAGGTATTCATCATCAGATTTCACTAAAAGCATTACCTGGCGAGGAACCAAGGCTTCGAAATAGCCTCTTTAGTGTATTTCTCCGCTTACTTCTTCAAAACTACGCAGCTGATTTTAATAGGGTCTTTGCTTATTGGTTAGTGATCAACGAGGATATAATTTTTAAAAATTGCATATTTGCAAAGCAGACGCTTGTCGATAGTTTCTACTACTTAGTAATTTGGAACGTTTTTGAGAAATAGATACAGGAACCGCGGCAAATAAAACGTAATTAATTTAAAACGTTCCACGCCCTTTTTTCCCTATTATCTATATATCGTTCAGAGAAAACTGCTTTCCGGATGGAAATTTTGCTTTCAAAACTTAGCGACTAGTGTTGTTGTATTTTGGAAAGTATGTTTCTTCACGCAATTATATTCCCATGTGATTAAATAGGGTTAAGACCCTTACAAGAGTTAGAAAATATATCATGTTTTCCTCTTCGAATAGAATCTTCCCACTGCCTTTTAAAACAAACTTACAAAGAGTCATTGAATATAAACACCGGTTAAAGTTTAAAACTGTTCTTACACGAGAGAGCAAGGACTCTCGCAGTAATCTAGCTAAGATGCATCCACGTTAGGGTTCCGTAGTAAACTGGTGTGATTCAAAACCAAAATAACTTTTCACTTCTCATGCTTGTAAAATCCTTCTTTATGCTGGGTATAATCTGCAAAAAATCGCATTTTATGCACTAGTGCATAAAGTGTTGTCGTCATCTAGACTAAGGCCCGTATTAATAACGTGATCTCAACTCTAATGCTCTTCTCGAGATGCGTCAAAAATTACAGTGTTATATGGTTTGGCGTTTACTTTGACGTATCTTGTGATGGGCCTCACAGTCAAGATGAGTTTATTAATACGGCTCTGGTAGGGCCATTTGCGACTTTAAAAGATGGCGGATGTGTAATTTGGTTTAGTTTTGTATTTTTGTGTATTTAGGTCTTCAAAGTTATTTTCTGTTAGTGACTTGTCCTTTTTATGCCTTTGTGTTGCACAATGATAGAAGGCTTGGACTTATTTCGTGTATCTGGCATCTTACTTCTCTTTTCAAGTGGACTCGCAGTGGTACAGAGTTTAAAACTATATTGACCTCTGTCCTACATATCACCGTATTGGATTGTATTTTATTGCTATATTGGCGAAATCACTTCATTGTAGAAACGTCGTTTCCCCGAAGTAGTAGCTGTTGAAGTCGCCCTGGGGCAAAGAAAAATAAATACGGCTCTATGACAACAAAGCCCTACAGCCAGACAGACGAGGTGACTGCATTTAATAAATTGGTTATTTGTATACATTTTACTTTAATTTATTTGACCTCTATTTTGCTTGTAACAAAAAAGAAATTTAAAACTATTAAAAACAAACATTAATAATAAAAACATTACAAAATCACCGCATGACGTGGCAGTTTTGCGTTTGACCTAAGTCAAAAATCTTGTGCAGAAAAAATAATATTAGTAATACAGTGCACAGTGGCGGGAAAGAGATTTTTGTGTTGACTGAATAGTTGTTGTGTTACGGAATTCGTTGTGAAAGGCAGAATGTATAACTAGGTCTTAAAACCCATTTTAACCTCGACTTACTCGTAATTATCCACCCTCGCCTACCGGCTCGGATGGATACCATAAGTCTTGAATAAAATGGTTGGTTTTATGCCCCTGTTGTACAATCTACTATTTCATCACACTTGCTCGGAAAGGGTTTTATAACACGCAGGCGTTTAGGGCAGTTATAGCCGACTTAGCTCTCCCGGGAGTTATAGATTTTCATAACTCCCTAGGGAGTTATGAGTTTAGTTTTAAAATATAGAATCCACTTGTACATCATTTCAGACCAAGGAGGTGTAAAATCAGCCAAGGTTTATTACCTATATTCAAAACTTGGCTACAAACCAATTTTACTGTTTAATTAAACTTATACGGCACATTTGTCTGCATTATATTTCTATTTTACTATTATTTCAGAGACATTCACAATTATTTTATTAAATTTCATTTTGAAAATTTGTACAATCTGGCAGAATGGTCTGTATTGGTCAAGTTTAAAAAAAGCAATTCTAAGCATTATCTGTGGAAGACTAAAAAAAAGTTGTCATACTCTTTTAGCTTAGCGAATAGAGTTCGTTTAATTTTGTTTTTTTTCTATTTGTTTTTTATTTCCTCGCTAATGTGATGAAAATCATTGTGTGTATCATGGGCAGTAAGGAGATTGCAAACTCGAGTCATTAAAAGCCCTCCGCCTTCGGCGTCGGGCTTCTAATAGTCTCTCGTTAGCAATCCTCTTCTTACCGCCCTTGATGCACAATGTACTATTGTTTTTACTTTTACAACCTCTTATCTTTTGCAACTGATCCCTCTCGTGATCAACTCGACTTGGAAGTCGATGCCATTTATACTGACTTCTCAAACCTTAGCTTTATTAGAAGAAATTGCAATGATGTCCGACGAGTGACCACTAAAGTTTTACTCTATTCTTAGTACTTACACATAATAACACTTGGCAGCCAATTGGAATTGGGTTTAAGTTAAGTCAAGTTAAGTCAAGTTAAAAATATTTAATAGGATTTTCGAAATGTCCAATGTAAATGTTTCATTTTTTGCTGTTGATATATTTAGGTACTTCAGTGTATTTTTTGCAGCTTTCTTTTCTGGCTCATGATATCTAGATTTTTTTGGCACCTGTTACTTTTAAACAAACAGTATAATTTGAATATTGTGCACGCCTGTCATAGGCTTACATTTAAATGAACAGTTCTATTAAGACAAAAATGTAACATATATTTGTAATGTTTATTATATGCTGTTGGTGTGGCTGTTTCAAATAAATAAATATAAACAAAATATCATCCTTAGATTTCAAGAGCACCACTGGACGGTCTGCCTTCTTAGAAATTAAAATAATTACTTTCAAAGTTTAGGTTTGTCTAATCACTAAAATCAAACAGACCGTCTTATAATTAAACCTTTTCTTTTAGAACGACATTACAATGTAGCCACGGAACCAGCTCTTAAATAACCCACAATGCACTTTTCTTTATCTCGAAGACAACGCTCTAGCTAGCACTTTCATCGCGTTGCCTAGAAAATTAGATATACATTATGCAGATTCCCTCGCTTGTATTCAGTCGGGAATTAATATTTATATGTCTTTATCTGCTCTAGTTGGTCTGATGATAAGATCACTTAGGAATTCACAATTTCATACCATACTTATGACGTCATTTATTCAATTCATCTATTTTACTATAAAGGCTAACTTCTTGGAGATTTTTCATGTTAATAATCTGTGGAAGTTGAGGAATAACATTCTATACTCCATTATTTCGACACCTAACTAAATGTAAACAAACGAAACCACGTGGCTCTTCAAAAGAGCCAATCAAAACTCTGGCGTTGGGTGACGTCACCAATAATAGACACTTAACTCTAAATTCAACGATCATAAGGTTAAAATAAAAGGCGGCCGTGTTAAAAACAATGCCATAACATGTCAAAGGTGATGTGGTTTTTACCCAGTACAAAAGTAAACAGTGTGTTTTTTTTACTCTATTGAAATAAAATATGGTCGCTTCTAACGTTGGATACATCTATCTATATATAATATAAAAGGCAAACGACTCACTGACTTATATATCAACACACAGCGGAAACTACTGTACCTAGAAACTTGAAATTTGGTACAGGGGTTTCTGTCATGTAGTAAGTGAGCACTAAGAAAGTATTTTTGGAAATTCACCCCCTTAGGGGTTAAAATAGGGGGAGTACCGGGAAACTAATTCTAGGCGTACGAAGTCGCGGGCGTCCTCTAGTCAACTATAAAGATGTTAGCATAGCGAAATATAATATATTACCGTGGTTTTCCGTTGTTAGATTAAGTATAGTGTGAATATTATAGTATTTAATCTTTAAGTATAAAAATGATTCTACAATTATTATTTTTTTACTTATATTAAAATTATGTAGGTGTTTTATCGTTATACGTTTCGTTCATCACACCAATTGTATGATATATCATACGACTTTATACATATACGCCCTTACTTATAAACATGGAATAACCGTCGGGTAAGCTAAACCATGCTTTGTCCTTATCTGTCAAATGAATTAGAAGAATTATAAGTACCTAAGGGCGATAAAGTGACGAAATATCTTATGAATAAGTAGGTATTTAGTGTTTAAACATTTTGAACATCTTTTAATTACGAGGGGCGATCAATAAATTCTCGGTATGAGAAGGAAAACAAAAGCATACGATTAGTGTTTTATTTTTATTTTTCTATGTATATATTCCCCCCTATTTTATACACTTATAAAATATGTCAATTTGTTTTTTTAACCCCTGATAAAATCATTATTTGTCTTTGGTGTCAAAATGCTCCAACACCACCGCCTTCAACGCTTCATTAGAAAATTGGTGTACACGAAGATCCTTTTTAAGGTTGGGGAACAAAAAGTAGTTGCTGGGGGACCAGTCTGGACTGTACGGTGGGTGAGTGATAGTTTCGAAACCAGATTCAAGAACAGCAGCCTTGGCAACATGAGCAGTATGCACAGGGGCGTTGTCATGAAGAAGCATCACTCCTCTGATCAATTTTCCTCTCCTCTTCTCTTTGATTGCTTCCCGTAATTGGCGTAAAATGTTAGCGTAGTACTCGCCTGTATTATTTAAATCCTTTTCTTTATAATCTATTTATAATATCCCTTCACAATCCCAGAATATTGTCGCCATGATCTTGCCAGCTGATGGGACGACTTTGAGTTTCTTGGGATGAGGTGTTCCTTTAACGTGCCACTGCATCGACTCTTATTTGCTTTCAGGGTCATAATAATGAATCCAAGTTTCATCTCCGGTAATATTTTTTGGAGCAAACCATCAGGGTCCATGAGGGTTGATTAAAACATAACTTGTTCCGTAAGGAATAATCAAAAGTTATCCTAAACACATAATCCTTAAAAAACGACTAAATTAAGCAAAATACATAGTTAAAATTCTTTTAACCGGCACATACTTATCCTACATATAAAACTGTTATTTTGAACGAACACTCCAAAAATCTTGCAAAAACAAAGGCCATAGAAGATAGTTGATGGTGATATTGTATAAGAAAACCCTCAGCAATTTCAATCCTGGGAATTTTCTGGATTTAGACAATAGCCCGTGCAGCCCGACGCTCCAACCGAACCAATAAAGGACTTGTTGAGACTCACTATTATTTGAAGACGTATCTATTCAAGTGGCACTAATAACCATGGATTTATGTGTACGACCATTTCATAAGAAAAAGGTCGGATTTATTAGTCATTTTGTGGGCGTTTCTTGAAAAGTTTGTACCTAGTTTAGGATTAAAATTAAGAAACCCTAACTTACCGCTGAGTTACGAAAATTGGTTATACAGCTATAAGACAAATGGTGGTATCTTAGATAGAACTCCTGTAGCAAGTGCAAGCATATTACTAACGGGTGAAGATTGAATCTGCTTCATTTATTAAATTTGAAATGGTGCTAATTGGCTTTGAGAGTAGCATATAAAATTACCACTAATTTTCGTAACTCAGCGGAAATGTTAACGTTTATAAAGGTTCAAACTTTTAAAAATCGCCCTTGTACTCGCATAATACAGAAAATATATTATTGGGAGAACTAGTTTTACTTATTTGTCATATCAATGAATGCTTAACTAAGTTAGATTGCGTTAAAAGTAATTAATTAATAGTATCTCAGTAAAGAAGATTTAATGCAAAAAACAAAAATTCATGTCATGTTAATGTCAAATTATTGTATGTGGATGGTAATAGTACATTATTGCCTAGGCACGGAAGTAGGCAATTGCGGGGCGAGGATTGGTTTAAACGGACGAGCTTGCGAGTCCGTTTAAAAATACGAGGCCCGCAATTGCCGTTCC
Organism: Acleris sparsana; assembly: GCA_923062465.1. NCBI lineage: Eukaryota > Metazoa > Arthropoda > Insecta > Lepidoptera > Tortricidae > Acleris > Acleris sparsana. Next base: position 5,798,614 of record OV281288.1, read on the forward strand.
TGCCGAGGCATATATAGTGCTTTTCTCAAAAATCGCAAGAATAAAATTATGTTGGAGTAAAGTACTTTATTAAGGAAAGAAATACCACACAATCTATACAGACAATATTATTACCTACTCTTTACCGTCTTTTGTTTATGACAAGGAGAAACGCAAGCTTTTTTTTTAAAACTACTCAAGCTATTCGAGATACAGATAAAAAAGTTATATTCCGAACAAAATTTGGATGTAATAAGACTTGTGCCCTCATTTTATTAAGGCCGTTTTCACTTTTTAAAAAGTTAGATACTAGATGGTAATGAAATTTGTATGCAACATTGCGTGCTTGTGTAGCGAGCACGCAATGTTTTTTTTTTTTAATTTGAGATCTGTCAGTAAACTATGTACTTCGCATCCCAATATATAGATAGTAATGTCAACTTTTCCTGTCATTTTTGAGAAAAACAATTTACTCTTTAGTGTTTTTAATCACGCATAGTATGTACAAAAATATGTAAGTATCCTTATCATTTTGTTTTTTTTGAAAAGGAATGATTCGTAACGCATTGGCAATTATGACATACTTAATCCAAAAAATAAGCTTTAAAAGCCCAGACAGACAGCACCCGCGACGGGCGCGCGGCGCGATATTTTCATAAAAACCCGCTACTAGCAGTTTGTCTGTAAATATCGCGTTGCGCGCCCACGACGGTGCTGTCTGTCCGGGCCTCAAGAATTTACAATAAAATATCAAAAAAATATCGTAATATCGTTTTTTCAGCAACCAGAAACTTGATCAATAACCTCAAAAATACCTTACAAACTTTCAACCTTTTGAGTAAATATAAGCAAGAAGAACCAAATCATTTGTGTGAACAGACCACTTTCTGCACCTCAATTAAAGTTAGTTTAATTAATTTCAACTATTGTTTTGACCTTTACCTACTTCCAGAAATAACAATCAACTTCATCCAATTACCTTCGAAACTTTTCTCGCTCAACACGCCATAAGTCCAAGCTGAAAATTAATGTATTCATGGAGACTGAGTTTTACACGAAAACTTCGGTCTTGTTATGGAGTCACTAAGAACAAATCTGGTAGTTTATTTACATACCTAAAGCGTCTAATGATAGTTATGATGGAGTTGTCGCGGGTTCAAACGCTTGAGCTAGGACTTGGGCCTATTTTTATATCTCTGACGGACTTGGGTTGATGTTGAATTGAGATCGATCGGAGAAGTACTTGCGCTCTTTGATTCGAATGTGGTAATGATCTCTATGGTAATAAAGTAGAGTATTCTAGTTTGAGCCGTTATGTTACAACAATATTTTTTTTTAATTTGTTATGTATTTGTGTCCCAAGACAGAAAAAATATTTAACTATTTTACATACCCCTAAGGCTAAGGCCTGAGTGGACGCTCGAGTCGGGCGTGCAGCGGGGCGGGGTGCATGTTAAACAAAGGAAACTCATACTGGTGTCCTGTCCTGAGTGGACGCTGCACAAGTGTGGTGGACGCGCGCCCGCGACGCTGCCCGCCCCGCTCAACGCCCCGCTTCGAGCGTCCACTCAGGTTGTACACTTATGCCAAAGACATAAGGTCTGGTACTTACAGGCGGAAGGAATTACTTAGCGTCATCTCAGCTTTAAACCAATTAGGTATAGTGAAGATGTAGTGACTAAGATTGAAAAGGGCATGCTTCGATGGTTCGGTCATTTGGAAAGGATGGATGAAAGAAGATTGACAAAAGAGATATACAGAGCGAAAGTGAGTGGAAGGGTCGGAAGAAGCCGCCCTAGGCGTACTTTTTCGAATCAAATCGGAGAAATACTGGAAAAGGGCCGAATCTTTAGTACCCGAAACCGACGTGCGTGCATGACTCGATGTATGAATGTGGGAGAAGCGAAAGACTTTTGTCAGGATCGTAGCAGGTGGAAAGAAGTCGTCTCTGCCTACCCCTCTGGGAAACAGGCGTGATTTTATGTATGTATGTATGTAAGTATTAAGAATAAGAAAAAGCTACAATGTTGTTCAAGGTGCGTAGGAAGTTCCTACGCACCTTGAACAACATTGTAGCTTTGGCTTATTCTTAATACTTAATTGGTTCCTACTAGGAACCACCCAAGTGAAGCGAAGCGGAATGAACCAGAGTGAAACTGCCCTGCTAAGGCAAATAGCAGTATCTCAGATGAAACTCCTGTTTCCTGTAGCAATCGCCACCGCATTACTAACAAGGGTGTGATTCTATTAAAAACGGCGGTCGGTCGGACGCAGCGGCGAGTTTAAGTAGTTCCGTCAGAGCGAACAAAACACGTTTTAGCGCGTGCATTCTCAATTAGGCAGCCTTATACGTTCGATCTTATTGACAGAAGCCAAGCTGCCACTTGTCTACTTAAGCTCGCCGCTGCGACATTCACTCGTTCGTCCGAGCACAAATTGGCAAACTGTACAACATGGGAGGATGGAGAATAAGCCTGTTGTCCTAAGCCCTAATGGGACCTAATGGTTTATATTCTAGGCGGTAAAATCCAAATCGTATTTGACCTGTTATGGTAGATAAGACCTATCGAAACGTTGACAACACGATAACATTTCAAAAACGATATGGCATTTACCTAAATAGAGGTCCGGAACTGAATTGTGTTCAGAATCATTTATTGCATCAGAAATATAACATTTACACCTATGCACCTTTGTAGTAAATTACTTATACTTATGTATACCAAAGTTACGCAACAAATCTATACATATAAAATGTTTTGTCCTGGAATGACTGACGAATCAAGGCACAGCCTAAACCACTGACCGTATTTGATAAGAAAGAATTTTCCGAAATTCTAACCCTAAGGGGGTGAAAAAGGGGGGTGAAGTTTGTATGAGACAACGTGATTCCATTTCGAATTTACTTCAAATTTCGCACAAACATTCCTTAACAGAATTGATGGCACCCCTTTTCCACCCCCTTAGGGGGTCCTAAGGGGGTGGAAAAGGGGTAGAAAGTTATTTTGGGGGTGATTTATTACGAAGTTGATATCAATACTCCTCAGTGCTTACATTTTATTTTGACACATGTTTAAAAACTCAATTCGATTTTATTCAAAAAAGGTTGAACTGACATAAAAGCTTGGTGCAATGCAAATACCCAAACCGCTGAATCTAAGATTCCATTTGTGGTACATAGGTTCTTTATGAGGTCTAGAGGCGCAGTAAGCAAAGAATATCCCGAAAATCGACTCCCAACGGGAAGAAGTAGGGGGATTAACGGAAAACTAATTCTACGCGTACAAAGTCGCGGGCGTCGTCTAGTGATACTATAAGAGACTTCATACAGTTTCACTTATTGTGTCACTATGATATAGTTCCATAGTTTCCTAGGAATCAAATTGATTGATTGTACTTTGGTAGCATAAAGTTACATTACATTAATAGTACACTTTACACATATCGTAATACGTGATATTGCGTGATTCAGTCCTATCACGTCACCACCACGATGATCACGTTTATAAGCATTTACCTTTACGACTGTACGTGTTAAGAGGCAGACGCTTTCTACAAACTTATCTATTCCAGTGGTCAACTGTCGAGGTAGAACTTCCGCATACTAACTTTATCATTTCTTTTGGAAGGTAGCGGCTCCTGAACTGCATTGTTATGTTTGCGTGGTTATTTTCTATTATATCACTTGCGACCTTGGCGACCTATGTCAAATGTAATAAGACAAGGAATTTATTTCTTCGCAGAAAGTCCAACATATATGTACCTGTACCTTCTTATTGTAATAATAAACATTATGTGGTTCTCGTGTATATTAACTTAAGCAGTTCTGATTCTATCACAGATTAAATAGAAGTCAGTTTTTCTACATTGATGAGTCAGTGTGTCTCTTTATGAATATAAATAAATGTCAGAGACCATCTCACCCAGATTGAAATTGTCCCAAACTTAGCTCTAGGCTTTTACTATAATTACATATTAGACAACGATATAAATACTTATACAGGGCGTCCCAAACTTATGGGACATGAAGGGGGAGTACCTTAAATATCGTAGATAGTGTATTTTGCTGAAAGAAGACTTTATGTTATTTAAAAAAGTTAGTTTTCTGCATTCATAGATTTTCTAAAAATTGATTGCTTCGTCTGGGAAACGAACCAACTTAAATGTCAAAAAAAAATCATCCTACTTTTATGATGCCAATCGAAAGAAAGCTACTCGTATACTCGTAGATCTACGAGTTTGCACATTCTTACATCTTTGCAAGAATGTGCAAGAAGTACCAGGTTAAAACAAATAAAAACAGTATTTTAATTATGGCAGTGAACAACAAACAACAAATGGCTAGCCGTTGTTAACTGAACAAATGACGATGTTTTGAAAGTTCCGTTGTGAGACAAAAAGTATGCATACAATAGGGAACCACAGCTCACAGCTTCAATAAAAGCTGATTCATGTAACAAACAGTTGAGATAAATTTTTTTAATAGCTATTATAATAACCTAGACTTGTTCTCTTCTAGCAAAACAGAATTTAGCATGGAGTTTATATGGTCAATCTGTTACATGACGTCTCGGATCTCTCTGTCTAATCGCTGTCTGATTAGCAGTTGAAATTTAATCTTAATTTTGGTGATCTCTTTTACGGTATTTTCATACTTTGTTTAGAAATACAATTAAAAAAATCCATGCATATTCCGTAAGTATTGTATGAAAGAATAATTGTACTTACCTACTTCAATTTTATTTTAGTAGCTGAGTCAGCTATTATGTTTTTTCTCTCCACGCATTCCTTTACTGTAAATCAAGTTTAAGAGTATGTTTTCAAACAAAATACATAGAACTCAATTCAAATAACTGTGACATAAAATACCGCAAAAATATATTATGAAACCGCGATTAGTTTGGCATTGGAACAGCTGTCAATTATATGCACTTTGACGTAAGTACGATAGTAAACCTGTCATCTCTAATCCCTTTCTAAATAATTATTTAACGTGGTAATTGTTCTTGCCTGTGAAAATAAAATAGCAAATCGTTCAAAGGGTAATTTTGACTAAGTTTTCTTTAGGCGCTCGCAATAAAGTCAAACAAATGCTCAATACTGGGTGAGTTACCAAGTCATACTAAAGCAGTTCAGGTTGAGAGAAAGGCGCAAAACTGTATAACTAATATAGCTTTATCCCTTTCTCGCAGCCTAAACTGTATTAGTATGTCATGGTAACCCCACTGTCAAAGCCATTTGTAATGGTTTTCCCATCCTGACGCCTACGCAGTGATCAAATAAGGAGCTCTATAGCTATGCTATCCCGTGGGATTTTTATTCATTGCTAGGATGCCTGCGTAGAGCCGAAATAGATTGCCTCAATAAATATAAAAATTCGTAACGGCGGTAGAAAACGTTGACGCAACCCGAAAAATTAATATTCTTGACATTATAAAAATTCATTTGGTTTTGATAAATCCTCTATCGTTTACTTCTGAAACTTAACGAAGTTAGGTTTTGTATTTATATAGGCGGTGTGTAAAATTTTGGTGTTTTTACATTATGAAGGTTTACGAATGTTTACGACTACGACTGTTTTATGCAGCCTGATTACAAAATATGAGTTTATAGCACTTTAAAATGATGACATAAATGGTCTAGTTATAGAATGTAGCACTTAACTATTTCTCTAACCAACACATTATTTGCAAAGCAAAAAAAACAAGCAGAAAAGTGGAAAAGACACTTCATCCTTTTCTCGATGATGGAAATGTTGAAATGTACTTTTCTCGCCCTTTCTAACTTTTGGGAATGCTGGAATTACTTGTCAATGTTCCAATTGCTGGTTTCGATAGAAAAGTTTTATGACGCACTCATGGTTTTTCCATGGAGTTCCATTGCGCATCTCGTATAGGGCTGTCACTTGTCCGAGATTTTCCGGAATTATAAAATATTATAGGGCGTTTGGTTGTCTAAAATCGTCTACGTAGTAAGACCCGGAAACTTTACGTATCTGAGTCGAGATGACTCCGTGTCAACACTTAAAAAGGCTTAATTTTAGTTTGATTTTGTCCTACTTTTTCGCTAAGAGCCCCCAGGACGCACGCTTGGGTCGAACTTATTTTTGTTCTAATTGTTAAAGTCAGCCCAAAATTATGACATTGTCAAGTTTTCATACTAAGCTGTAATTTGACAGTGTTTTTTTCGGTCGGAACTTAATTATAGATATAGATCTGTTGACATTGTTTCTGTTCCATTACTGCAAAGTGCTCCATTTGAATATGCTTTTTTTTTTAAAATAAAAGCGACATATTTGTGTCGTTCGATTCAAACGAAAGCGATTTCAAAGCTGAAAAATCCTGACTAAACTAAAATTTCCGGAATCCTGGATAGTCTTTGTCTTTGTGAGATGGCAGCCCTAATCTTGGGTTACACTTTTCCCAGAAACTTTTTTAATTTCGTTTCTTACTGCGCAAGTCACGTTTGCAAATTGCAACAGATTCTTGAAAGAATCAAATCGCTAGCTAAAATACAAAAGAGTATAAGTTGCTATGAAGACCGGACGAAAAAACACTTTATGCGGGTAGTGTAAGGGATTATGAATGAAACAGCAATTAATTTCGACTTGTGTCGCCTTTTTCAACCAAAGATGTTGATATATGGCTTATGGTTGAAGTAATCTTACGTTGCAAAAAAAATCTACATGTGAAGAGACGCTACGTAGAAAATGGGTTAAAAATAAACATGAATAATGAAGGGAATTCCCCGAATTTCATAAGCACCAGTCACCCACGCATTTCAATTTTAGAACCGACCTTTAAACGGAAATTCATTAAACATTTTTCATAACAATCTTGTTGCCCGAAGCTGTGTTCTGGGCCTCTATGCAACACGGTACAAATCGTATCGTCTTTGACCCGTTATCGTATTGTTAACGTTTTCGAGGACTATCTAACAGACAAAATTGCATGGCCTACACCCGAAACTTAGTCAATAGTAATTTGTTCAAATGCAAAGGCTTTATCCTGCTTTTTCTTGTCTGGGGGACACCGTTGATGCAGGAAAACATATCGAAACTTTTATGTGGTCATCTTGCACCATCTCATATACACATATATAAGTAGGTAGTTGTAGTTATTTTATTTTATTCTTTTCTATCTTTCTCTCCCGTAAGATTTTTGACATGTTTTCCTGCTGAACTACTGTTATTTGATATTATATTTAATTTAATACTTGTAGCTTTATATAATGCTAGATTAAGTTGTACATACCATTGTAATATGAAATATGAAATAAGTTTAAAAAATGACTGACTGCTGAGTTTCTTGCGGCGTTTCTTCTCAGCAGTGGTCTCCTCTTGGGAAGCGCTGGTAGTATCTTGACGTGTAAAAGTGCCCGAGCGGCCTACTTACTGAATAAATTTCTTTTATCTTTTATCTTTATCTTTTGATAGCTCTTATTTACTTGACAGTAATGGCGGCCGAGTTAAAAACATGTCATAACAAGTCAAAGAAGATATGGTTACCGCCTAGAATAGAGCCCCAGTTTCCAAATCAAAAAACTTTTAGAGTTCCGAGCTAGGAACGCTTAGAAGTTTCGAATGGTCATTTGCCATCTGCCTGTAGGGCATACGTAGACACTTTTTCTTATAGAAAAGTAGTGCCATATAAAAAGTTTTCTCAAAAATTACCGGGAACGTTGAAATTACTATTAACATATTTTGTACAGTCAACAGCATAAATAAGTGGTCATTGATGAACCTTGTCGCTTTCAACCGTTTGATAATTTTGTATGACATTTCAAACACAACGATAAAGTGACAAGGTACGTAAATGATCACTTATTTATTCTGTTGACTGTACTATGTACATAGTTTACGGAAAATTCTCAAATGAAAAAAAAAACGTTGTTGCATACAAATTTCATTACTATCTAGTTTAATACTTTTTTTAAAGTGAAAAGGGCCGTAATAAAATGAGGGCACAAGTTGAGACATCCATATTTTATTCGAAACATAACTTTTTAACTGTCTGGAAAAGATTCTATTTTTTTTAAAAAAAGCTTGCGTTTCTCCTTGTCATAAACAAAAAGGCGGTAAAGAGTGGTAGTTTTTTCCCGTGAAGTTTCTGTTTGTATGCAATTAAAAAATTGAGTTCAAGCAATGAAGACTTTAATCGAACACAAATTTGCTCTGCCTAGGCAATAATGTACTATTAGTGTATAGGTAGGGTAGGTAACTGTTAGGGTATAAACTTAGTCCCGGGTAAAATAGCGGAACTATAAAAGGTTCCATTGCTCCGGCTAGATTTATTATGACCTCGAACTAGGGTGGAAAAACATTTTTTTCAAACGTGACTTGAAAACGTTTGGATATTTGTAAGCTTCTGTTGTAAGATCACAATCCAACTGTTACTCATGCTATTTCCTTGTTTTTATCGTAGGAATAATCTGCAAAAAACTACAGCATAGTATATACCTACTTTATAATGTAGACATGAATTTTAATGTGACGGCCATTTCCAATATTCGATCTATAGTAAAAGATCGTTGGTTATATTTCTTAGTACAAGCTCACCGAAATAGGAAAACTAAATAGATAGCTTTATTTATCCTCAGTAGAAAATACAAAAGATAGATTAAATAATCAGCGGGCCAATTATGCGTGGCACCTTTTTATCGTGTGGATATGTATAAATTTTTAACAAAGTCGTCTATTTTATCGAAATCCCTAATATGGTTGACAATGTCGATAAAGTTATTGCGTCGATAAAGCGACGACTATTGTGTTTAAGCCCAGTGTGACAAGAATCACATGAGATTACTACCAATTTGCAAAAAAGTTGCTAGTGTCACGAAATAAATACATTTTTGCACATGTTGGATGTTGAATGGCGGACTTTATATAATGCTTCTAAAATGGGAAGTTATAAATTAGTCATAGAAAGAAGGCGGACGCCATACTATTAAAAATATATGGGTTATGTTGACATCTTGATTCGGTAGTTCTATATTCTATGGTTATTAGTTTATGGTTAGTAGTTTAGTACCTACGAAAGTTTAAAGTTTGTATTGGAATTTTATTTCGGTCCGAAATTGTTCTTGGATAAACTGAAAATGAGACAAACAACAAAAGTGTAAGTTTAACACTGTGAACTAATATGAGTTTAAGTGCATTGTCAATTTCTTTATTTATTGTTAATGATTAAAACAATCATGTTGTGTTACAGTCGCTGTACAGCAGTACAATAAAGAAAAAATATTGAATATATGGCCAGCCACCCCTTATTCGCAAACTGGGAGTTCAGTGGGCCACTCGGATCTCAAAGACACGAGTCCGAGTGGCAAAATCTGGCTTCGATGTTGCGAGAGTTTAGCCCGGAGAAATCCGTCGTATCATGGAAAATCGTAAGTATTTTGTTTATTAACTATACATTTATATTTTTCGGGTAACATTAACGTTTAAGCCTACATCGCCTTATTTACCACATTACATTGCACACAAAGAACAGAAGAAAAAGAAGGGCATACCTAAAAGTTATGAAGGTATTATTATGACAGAATGATCTATTCAAAATTCTATATATTCTATCTATTAATACTGTCTTTTAGTAATGAAAACTTGAAATGTATATCTTTTTAATATTTTGGCTCGAATATTATCAAAGACATTTAATGTCATATATTTATATGTAGGTAGAGGTCCTCTAAACTATTTAAAAAAAAAAAATCCATGTCCGCTGGGAAAAAATATGACCATATTGTCCATACAAACTTACCTAATGCCCTTTGTTTCATAATGACTTTTTTTATATAAAAGTAATGCAATTGTATTTTATGTTACAGAATATAATAGAACAACTAGTAAAACTGAATCAGCTCAAGTCAGAACACAATGACATTCTGAGGGAGCAGAATAGGATTTTAAGGAGAAACCAGCAAGCTTTAATTTTATCCATACTCAAACATAATATGGTAGATCATTTATAATCCACACTAATATGTAGATGCAAGGTAACTCAGTCTGTCTTTTACGTTCTAGCTGCTAAACTGCTGAACCGAACCTTAATCTTAATTCAAGATTGAGTTTGGTACAGATAGCTTGATCCTATTTTTTATACTGTTAAAATATAGTTTTCTACTTTAACTGTTTATATGGGAATGGAATAAAACACAATAGTAAGCAAAATAATTATTTACTATGGTGGCCCTTTTTTCTTGGGCCACTCTTAGTAAAAGCCCATTTGCCGGTAGCTGCTGGGTGGTGAGGATTTCATTGCTGTTTGTGGCAGCCAGCTCCATATCAAGTGTTCTGAAAAATAATAAGTAAATAAGAAATTAAATTCTAAACTCTTACAAGTTACATGTATGTACTTAGGTATAGGTAAAAAAAACGGTTCTCTATCGTTATGGCAAATTAATTTACATGTAACAATTAATAATAATGTAATGTAACAATAAAATATAAAATGATATCCTTTTTCTTTTCAGGCTGGAGGACACGCAAATTATAACTGAGGAGGAGCCATGAATCTTTTTTATTTCTTTATTTTTTTAAATTATATTAAATGATTGAGGTTGAATGGATTTCAATGCATTTTAATTTAAATTAAAAACTTGTTTTTATAGAACGATAAAATTCTGTTGGGGTATAGAAGCAATTACATGGGGGTTTTGACCTGCTTAATGTTTTTTACTTACCAACTGCACATTCATGGAATGAAACCCCTTTCTATTGAGGTAGTTTATGCTGTGGGGAAGTGGTGGCGGGAAAATTTTGATGTGTGTGCAGTCAATGGTCCCTAACACATTGGGCACTCTGTAAGCTGCGCTAAACTCCCCAGCAACAGCTTGTCTATTGGGGTCTGTTCCAGGGAACTTTGCCCATCTTCTCATGAGCCTGAAAATAATACTTAGTTATACCTACTGTAATTGCATTTGTATTTAACATCAAGTTTGTGAATAATTATAAGTTCATATTTAACTATTTTTATGTTTTATTTAAAAACCAAATTCCCATTTATTGTAGTAATTAAATGATGTTAGTATTAAAACTTGAGTAGGGATATTATTTGTGGTTCCCTTGCAGGGTATCCATGTGGAGCTAAGTTAAGACAACAACTCCTGTCTGAAATATATGTGCCATAATGTGAGGACAGTAATTAAATTTTCATTTATATATTAAATGAGTGTAATATAGTGCTAAACATGAACCATATTAGGGTATAGCAACCTTGAAAACTAAATAAAAGATAACCCAAATATACAAAAGTTAGTACTATTACACTAAAAAGTTACAAAATATAAAATAAATTAAAAGCAATTTTCCCACGGGATGGTGTGTTAATAACACTGCAGCACTGTGCACTGGTTAAATCAATTATTATTTTTGTTTAAGTGTGCCTGTTTGTTTTGTTGTTTGGTCTATACTGTTCAAAGCCTTAAAATATACCTATAAAAATTTGATAGGTACAGAGATAGTTATATCCCGGAGGAAGACTTATAACTGATGGACTTTTTAATTAAAAAAATTAAAGCAAGTAGCACATATGAAAATGTTAGTAAGTAAATAAACTTCACTTCAAAACTATAGGTCCATTGGGTCATTAACAATTTAGAAAACGATAATGTTATATATTATTTCAACTTTCATGCCTACCTTCTGATTACAGCGTCCGTAAACTGAGCCAGATAGTTGCTCACAGTGCATTGTGCAATGCACAAACCGTGGTCCTGCCCTGTTCTGCGTTGGTAATTACCATCCGCCAGAAAATGCAACGATGTTAGAACCTGTGAAAGGGTACATTTTTACGAATTGCTTTAACAATAATTTTCTGGCTCTTCACCTTGTGCCTAAAGTAACATTATGTATATGTATGATAAACAATAAATATTACCTTAATATAGACGGGTAAACCGTCATTATTGTGCGGCTGGAGGTCGACGTCGAGTTCGGCACATAAATGGAGAGCCATCTCCTTACAGACTGTAGACGTGCCGGAACTCTTCCTCCGGAAGCTCGAAAGGATTCGACGCGTCTCGAATCGTCCTGCGCTGTAGTTTTCGCCTTTCCTTCTCCGTTTGCAGCGTGAGACTGTAGTAGTAGTATCTAGACATTCTACGAAAAAATACAGCTTAGGTATACCAATTATAATGTAAAACGCCTTTATTATAAGTAACTAAACGGTTTTTAATAAGTAAAAATATTATAAAACCAATACTTACGCTTAAATTTTACATGAGTTGAGTATTTGGGCCATTCCATATGATTTCAACAAATCGAGTGTGCCGCATGACATTTGATTTGAATAAAAAAAATTGAGGATATACTTTATGGTGACAGAAGAGCTGAACCATCACCATTAATTTTTTTTTATTTTTTATTTCCGAGTTTTACTCATTCGAAGTAAATAGTGGGGTCAAATTCCTGCTTGTATATAATACGCTCTAACTTTTTTTTTTGAAAAGATAACGAAATAATTGTTGCTGTGTTTGATTAGGTGAGAAATATGGATGTCATACTGTATGTAAAAAGTTATCTAAATTAACTACAAAAAAAATGGTGTCCATTTGAAATGTTCAAGTAACTGGTAATTTTTTGCAATTTTAATTCATATTTGTGCAAACCCTAAAGCATATTAGGGATAACTTTTTTCAGAAGTATAAAGTACTCGTTTTGTTCATTCTGTAAAATAAATATTATCGTTTTAGAATTATAATTCGAACAGAAAAATAGTAGTGAAAATTTAGAATTTTGAAAAATGCTTATGTTTGACCCCCAAAAAACCCATGTGGAAGAATAATTAAAAATTTGAATTTATTCAGAAAATATAGTCCATGTCTTTGTTAATTAGATTCAGTTTAAAAAGTTTTGTTATTTTTGCTCGTTTAAGAAATATATTTTTTTAGGTGCTACTATAATCCTTATCAAAGTTATATATAGGAGACCGTACTTAGGAGATAATGAAGCGGTGCAAACCCTTTGTAGGAAGTGCTTGTATTATTTAACCTGTTTTCATGTATAGTTATTGTTCGTTATATACCACTGGTTGATAAGAAGTTGACTTTTTATTGAATTGTCATCTTTAAATTCAGTTATTTCGACAATGGAGTCTTGTTCGGTTGGAATGTTTGAATGAGAAGATTGTCATAAAACGACTTTTTCGCGTTCATCATGGCTAGTCTGCAACGCACCACAGGTAGTGATAACATTTTATCCCCTGAAGCTATGTACGAGTTTTGTGTAAACAAAATTCTTGGAATCAAGTTCTTTTTCGTCTCAAACTCAGAAGTCGATGTAACTGAGTTGTACTTATCAGAACGATTTAAAAATATGAGAACCATAAAAAATACACGTTCTTATCATAGTTTCGTTCCCATTTCTCAAAATGAATTAATAGTGCGACCTTATTCTACTTCAGAAAATTTCGAAGTAGCAAAGGTTTGCAAGTAATGTTTTTTTTCGTTTTATATATAGGTAAGTATTATCAAATATATTTAGTAAATTTGAACCGTCTGGCTTATATTTATTGATTTTTCAGTGTATGGTAATTGATTACCATACATTTAAAAGTTATAGTCATAAATATTTTAATCTGCATATATAAAAACGATGAGAGAAAATTCACGAGATAAGCAGTTTAAAAAAAAACATATATCCAAAAATAGGGAAAATAACAAAACTTTTTAAAATGAATCTAATTGACAAAGACATGGACTATATTTTCTGAATAAATTCAAATTTTTAATTATTCTTCCACATGGGTTTTTTGGGGGTCAAACATAAGCATTTTTCGAAATTCTAAATTTTCACTACTATTTTTCTGTTCGAATTATAATTCTAAGACGATAATATTTATTTTACAGAATGAACAAAACGAGTACTTTATATTTCTGAAAAAAGTTATCCCTAATATGATTTAGGGTTTGCACAAAAATGAATTAAAATTGCAAAAAATTACCAGTTACTTGAACATTTCAAATGGACACCATTTTTTTTGTAGTTAATTTAGATAACTTTTTACATACAGTATGACATCCATATTTCTCACCTAATCAAACACAGCAACAACTATTTCGTTATCTTTTCAAAAAAAAAGTTAGAGCGTATTATATACAAGCAGGAATTTGACCCCACTATTTACTTCGAATGAGTAAAACTCGGAAATAAAAAATAAAAAAAAATTAATGGTGATGGTTCAGCTCTTCTGTCACCATAAAGTATATCCTCAATTTTTTTTATTCAAATCAAAAGTCATGCGGCACACTTTTTAATTCAAATTTGTTGTTATCATATGGAATGGCCCATTTTTCCAAATGAAATGTCTTGTCGTCACCAACCCGGCACTCGTATAAACTTATCGAATTGAGATGTCAAAAGTCGATCCAAAGTGGCCACCCATATTAAGCAAAGTCGATAAAATATGACGTTTGTCGTATATCGTTGTCAAAAGTGGATAATGCAATATAACCGATGCCACCATATTAGCTTACGTCGACAGTGATATAATGTCGATGATCTTGAGATAAAAACGTTTTATCGCGTCGATAAGTGTCACCATAATCGGCCCGCAGCAGTTGAAGTACCAACTCGTGATCGCATTGCAAAGTATACAGAGTTTGAGCAAGTTGTAAATCACCTGAATTCTGTGGTAACTGGAGCTCTACATTAAAGTGATTCAGACGGAAGTAAATGCACTAAAAATCCTACAGGATTGTATTATACCTATAGTATAGTAGCTTCATCTATTGGGTGCGAAATTTTACCGAAATTAGGTCGCTTGGAAGAAATGCCGTTGTAATTATTTTTTTATGCGGTTAACCCTTGTTTTAAGGACACTCATTTAGAACATGTCATTTCGCAGAATTTTCATTTCAGAGAAAACTATTTTATGCGGAACCCGTGTTGATTCCAGTTTCTCTAGTGATGTTTACAAGTCTAACCTAACCTAGGTACGTGAATCATACATATTTAAGATAACCTGACTGAAATCAACACGGGTTCAGCAGAATATATTTAAAAACGTTGTGGTTGGATGAGTCATGAAGCTAAGCTCCTTTAAGAATTATGGTTATTATTTATATATGCTTATATATATATACAACTTTATATATTAGTTTATTTGTTTTATATTTATTTATTTATAGTATCATCATCTCTTTTTGCTACTTTTGTGCAAAACTTGTATGTGTCCAACCCTATGCATTGTCCTTACTCATCTACTTCAGGGTTAGCTGGAAGAGATCCCATTTAGGGATAAGATCGCCTTTGTATATTAGTTTAGTAACAATATTGTAATATTTATATATAGATGGCGCTAGTTGCCACGGTAAGTTTGCGCTCCGTATTTAAAAATCGGACTAAAATAGAAAAGTTGTGTTTTTTAACTTAAAAACATTATTAGTGTTAACATAATTGCCTAAAGTTACAGTGAAAGTGTTATCCTCATTAAAAATACTTAGTTTCACTATATAAAGTAATTATAACCTTTTTATAATATAACCTCTGAATATTCTCAAGTGAATTTATCGGATTAAAGCATAAAAAAGGGGTTATGAACTTAAAAACATTATTAGTATAATTAACATAAGTGCCTAACCTAACAGTGAAAGTGTTTTCTCGATTAAACAAAACTTAGTTTCATTGTATTATGTGATTATAACCTCGGAATATTTTCAAGTGAATTAATCGCACTACAGTATAAGACGGTTAAATAAACAACAAAGAACTCAAACTACACATTAAAACAAACTGAGTTACGACCATTATTATCTTTACCTTTAAAAAAAACATTTGATTCTGTCTCGACGAAAATAAGTTCGTTAAATTTTTCAAACCCGAAAGTGTAAACAAACATTTTGAATAAGTCGTTGCTTACCGCTTGTCACCAAGCAGCTTCTATCTCCGCCCTCTAGTGAACAAAATTACGTAACATCTACTTCAGATACCAATACAAACATTCGCGAACTTTGTAAGAGCTATGGTGGTGTTATGGACGAGTGGAACATTGTCGTCGTGGGTTCAAATCACGGCGATGTCATCTTTTTGTGTTTTTAATTTTATTTGTACTTTGAAATAATACGATATAACTTTTTAAGAAATATGGCACCAAATATTTGTAACAAGTGCAATAACGAAATTCACAGAAGAGAATTTCTAAAATGTTCAAATTGCGAAAATAATTACGATATCCAGTGTGCAAGAAGATCTTTAAAACAATTCATGATAATGACCAAAGAAACTAAAGGTGCTTGGAAATGTTTACCTTGCCGCGTGAACACAAATAAAGTTGAAGAATTTAATAAGAAAATAGACACTGCCTTATCGACTTCGAAAATTCCGCTTGTTTCAAAAAAGGCCACTAAGAAATGTTTAATGACACCAAGTGAAACTAAGGCTCAGTCTGTAACGTCTGCCACTGGTGTTACGACCAATTCAATTAAATGGGATGACAAAACATCTACACCCAATACGAGTAGTAATGAGAACAGATCACGATCGCTGGAAGTTAATGGCAATAACGACTACACAAACTTTAATGATACTCTTTCTGTACATAGAAGTAACATTCTCCGGTCTTTATCATCGGAAGTACTAGATGCTGAGGACTCCTCAAATACGTCCTACAAAACAACACATAATATGTCTAGGAGCCTGGAAGTAATAAATGAGTCCATATTACTGCGCAAACTAAGAGAAGATAACAAAAAAATAACAAATTCATTGGAAATTGCCCAGTATGAACTAAACAAAAGTTTGCAGGAAAACGATAGTCTACATAAACAAATAGATGATTTGACTAAGAAAATTAACAAACTGAAAGATATTTGTAAAAAACCAATGCTATTAAGCACCAGCTTGCGACGTTCATCAGATTGCAATATAAGCTACGTTACACCATCTTCAAGCTTCAATGACAATAATAAAGAGAGTTTGTGTTTGTCGGACCGCACTTCTACGAGTATATTAACAACTCAAGTCTTACAAATTAAAGAGTTAGAAATCGGAATAACAGGTTTAAGAGTCGAGCTTACAAATGCTAAAAAGGAAATTAGAATACTAAATGAAAAAATTGAACGACTTTCGACTGACCAGGAGGAGCCTACTATTAACAAAGAAAAAAAAGTGATTACTAGCAGACCGAACGATTTAATACATGTGAAAAGTTCATATGACAACAGTAAAAAAAGAAAACTATTTATTTTAGGAGACCAGCAAGCCTCAGGACTCACACAGAGACTTATAAAAGCACGACGTCGCCAGGGTAGCGTGACTCATTATGACATATCAGGCTTATGTAAGCCAAATGCGTCGACAGATGCCGTACTTGAACACTGTGAAAATTTAGTTGAAGAGATGTGCGAAAAGGACAAACTAATACTGTGTATAGGGGCTAATGACTTTAATCCAACAAGAGTTTTTGGTAAGTTATCATTAGTTTTAAATACATTTAGTGCTAAAGGTATATATGTCATTGTATTAGGTGTTAATAGAAGTCCATACTTAGATATTAATAAATTAAATTACGACATGAAAAAAATTGTAGAACGTTACCCGAATAGTGTATTTGTAGACAAAAGTCAACAGATTTCATATACACGAAGTGATAAGATTAATTTAGTTTTAATGCTAACAAATGAAATTAACCTTATGGACCGTGCGAACACTTCAAATTCAGAAGGTACGCAAGGTAATAAAACTGTACCACATAATAAAAACTGTAAGGAAACTAATACTCCCAATAATTACTTTGACATTGATACAATAATCGAACAACCAATACCCAACCCATCTACATATAACGATAAAAGTAGGTTTTTTCGTTAATAACAACCTATGTATTTTCCATCAAAATATAAGGGGGGTAAAAGGGAAATTAGATAGATTAAATTTAGCAATCAACGAGCTTGAAAAAGAAAAAAACTTATATCCAGATGTGATTTGCTTAACAGAACATTTTGTAGAGAAAGGAGATGAAAGTAATATCATAGTAGATGGTTACAAGCTAGCTAATTCATTTCTAAGAAAAAATATTAACTTTAAGAAAAATAGTCAAAAGGGTGGTAGTTGCATATTGTTAAAGAGTAATATCGAATATAATCAGCTTCCCGATCTCAAGCAGTATAATATAGAAAAAATATTTGAGTGCTGTGGTATTCTGTTAACAAATGAAAACTTAATCATCATTTGCATTTATAG
This sequence comes from Acleris sparsana, assembly GCA_923062465.1. Lineage (NCBI taxonomy): Eukaryota > Metazoa > Arthropoda > Insecta > Lepidoptera > Tortricidae > Acleris > Acleris sparsana. Next base: position 5,816,771 of record OV281288.1, read on the forward strand.
TGTACCTAACAAAAGTAGAGAACAAATTGACATATTCTTTAATAAAGTTGACGATATTTTAATTCATTTAATGAAAAATCCCAAACGAAAAATAATAATTTGTGGAGATTTCAATATTAACCTCATAACATCAAACAAGTCGGAGTTGCTAATTGCAAATAGTTTTAAATCATTGCTAGCATCCCACAATATGCATCCCAAATTTTTACAGCCAACTAGAATCACAAATAAGTCCCAAACATGTATTGACAATATTTTATGCAATTTTAAAGATGGATCGGCCGAAATTCATGAACTGAACCTTTCAGACCACACAGCTCAAACACTGAATATTAAAGTTAAAAACAAACACACTGTAAACTACTGGTATATATATAAAAGGGTTTATTCTAAAGAAAATATTAAAAAGTTTAAAGATAGCATTCAAAATTTGTCATTTCATGATGTTTTAATACAAAATGATACTAATGAAGCATTTAGGGAATTCATGGACGTGTATAAACTGTTTTATAATCTTTGCTTCCCTATCGAACGGATAAAAATAAACAAACTTAATAAACATACTTGGATAACAAAAGGTATAAAAACAGCGAGTAAGGTTAAAAGGAAGTTGTACATTTCGTTTAGATATAAAGGAGATGAATCGAAACGAAAGATGTATGAAAACTATTCCCATCTATTAAAGAAATGCATACACATGTCGTTAAGGAACACAAACCACAATATTATTCAAAATTCTAATAATAAATGTAAATCAGTTTGGAAAATTATAAACAAAAACACAGGAACAAATAAAGTACCAGAAACAATTAAAAAGGTTACAGACTATAACCAAGTTACTACAAATCCGATTGAAATAGCAACCAAGTTCAACAATTTTTTCATTGACTCTTTACCGATATCAAAAATAAAAACACAATATAAAGTCACAAACCAAATCAAAAGTGTTTATTCAACAATTTATTTGGAACCAACTACACCTATGGAAATTCTTAAAGAAATTAAAAATCTCAGAAATACTGCCTCTGTTGGACACGACGAAATTTCAACAAAAATAATTAAAGAAACTGCTGTCGAACTAACTCTACCTCTGACACATATTATTAACTTATCGCTACAGAATGGTGTATTCCCAGAAATTTTAAAAAAATCCATTGTTAAGCCGCTTTACAAGAAAGATGAAAAAGATCAACTCAAAAACTATAGACCGGTAACTTTAATTCCCATTTTCTCAAAGTTGTTTGAGCGTATTATGTTCAAAAGACTTTTGAACTTTTCCAACAAGCATTCTATTATAGTGAATGAACAAAATGGCTTCCGTAAAAACCGTTCAACTAATTTAGCAATCTATCAACTTCTAAAATCTATATACAGTTGCATAGATAATAGAGTTCACGTATCAGCAGTCCTAACCGATATGTCAAAAGCATTTGACTGTGTCAATCATAACATACTCATCAACAAACTTGAACGTTATGGTGTAAGAGGCATAGCAATCGACTGGCTAAAATCATACCTACTAAACCGAGAGCAATGTACAGAACTAAATAGCTTATGCACACTTAGTAAGGAAATTAAATCATATAGATCCGAATTCAGAACAAACAATAGAGGAGTCCCACAGGGTAGTATATTAGGACCACTACTTTTTCTATTTTATATTAATGACCTACCGAATCATATCGAGGACCAAATGGTCCTATTTGCTGATGACAGTACTTCTATAATAAAATGTAACCACTTAGAAAAATATGAAAATAACATTAATAGTACACTTACCAATATTGTACAATGGTTAGAACTCAATGATTTAAATATCAATCTATCAAAAACAAATATAATACAGTTTCACACTCCCCATAGACTTCCCGTACCATTAAATATACATCATAATGCGAACAACGTAGAAGAAGTTAAACATACAACATTTTTAGGTCTTACTCTGGACAGTAATTGTAACTGGAAACCACATATTGAAGATCTTTGTTGTAAATTATCAAGATATGTGTTTCCGCTAAGACGGATTATAAAAAACACCTCAGAAAATGCAGGATTGATGGCTTACTATGGATTTGTTCAATCTAAATTAAGCTACGGTCTAGTGTTCTGGGGAAATTCTACAGATTTTTTGAAAGCGTTTAAAATGCAGAAGCGCTGTGTAAGAGCTCTAGGTGGCATATCCCAAAGGGACTCATGTAAGCCTCTTTTTAAGCGTTATCAAATTCTTCCTCTTCCATGTCTGTACATCAAAGAAGTTGTAATGTTCGTTAAAAAACACCCGTCACTATTTGAAATAGCTACTCATAATATCAACCTTCGTAACAAATATAAATTAGTTTATAATTCTAATCACCGCACCACCCTTTATTCGAAAAGCATGTACTACATGTCCATCCAAATTTTTAATAACATTCCAGATAGTTTTAAATCGTATGAATTGTATAAATTTAAGAATTGTTTGATGAAATGGCTTTTAAAAAAACAATTTTATCATTTAAAAGACTTTTTTGAAAACAGCGGATGCCTATAGACTATTTATTACCTACTATTATTATTATTGTAGACTTTTACTTTATTGTTTTACCCACCTAATTAGATTAGCAATTATTAATATTTTTAGTGATTAGATACTCGTATTTTAATGTAAATAAAAAGATTAAAAAAATTAAAATTATATTATTATACAAGACAAATTTGTAAATACAAAGGATAACAAGGTGGTGGCGTGTGGTATAGTATGTAAGTAGTCTTAGTAACGAGTAGAGTTAGATACTACAGAAAATGTCCTTGTTTTTTTTTCTTTTCTATTGAATTATTTCTTTATAATAATAATGTTACCTACTAAATGTAGCTTAATTAAGTAATAATATTGTTATAAATTCATTTTTTTTAAACATATGACATATGTCAATTATTGTACACCATAATTATGGTAGATTGTAGTGATGCACACACAAATGTATTTAACACCTGTATAATGTTATTATACTTGATACCTACAGTCATGCAATAAAAATATTTTTGATTCTTTTTGATTCTTTTGATTCTTTATATTTTTGTACAATAAAGAGTTTACATACCTACATACATACATACATACATACAATATAGCTTTCTATGAAATTATATAATATAAAACAATTGGCACCGGTTTCTTGCTCATAATACCTAGTAGTTTTTTTGGTCGATTGTGAAATGTTTAGTTAGGGTTACCTAACTATTATAAACTAGACTAACTCCTTTGTGTATCGTACAATCGGTTATCCCTTAATGTTTACATTTTTATACCTTGTTTCAATGGAATAAGGTGACAATATACCTAAACTCCCTCCATTGTGTAGTTGCCACTATGGGCTCTTTACTGCTAGGTAAAACCAAATTGCTTTAAAAAATTTAACGTTACGTTAGCTCTTATTCACTTGAAATTAATAGCAGCCTAGTTAAAAGAAATACTAATAACATATCTGAAGCACTATGGTTTTACCGATTAGAATATATAGCACTAAAACTTTTTCACCTCAACCACAATCAGTTCTGTGAGCCATGTACAGTAAGCTTCATAAGTGCATGGACAGATTGCAAACAAATTCCTATGAGGCAAAACATTACGCCATCTATCTGGTCATACTGTAAGCTGAGTTATCTATGATTTACACTAGTTCAGTAATATTCTACTAGATGGCGTTGAATTACCTTAAATATGAAAAACTTAATTTCCGCTTACCGCAGATTAAGTAAGCACGACACGTTCCTATACTTTATTATTATTTAGTGACAGCCAATGTTCCGAATGTTCCGATTGTTTCGAATCTCCAATCCAATCTTATTACAAATTTCAAATACAAAAACATTCATCACAGATGTAATTGTATCGATTGGGTTCGAACCCGCGAACACGGGGACTGCGAGTGATCCCTTATGCCACTCGACCGTCGAACGTTTAATTATATCTTCGAAATTAAGTATATCTTTGTTTACTTATACGGCTTATTTCCCAACAAATATATTTATATTAACACTTAGGGTAGTCTGAAGATTAATAAATACCTGTTAGGATTTCACAAAGACTCCTGCTCGTTCTTTCGTTCGCTGCTTCTTTGTTTCCTCTTTGGTAAATATTCACTGTTGTTCGATCATTCGATTATAATGAGTTCTCATTGTAATATTGACATGGTCAAGAGAGCACAAATAATTGCTTTCTACAATGAAGGCAAAAATGTGTCGGATATTGCTCGAGATACCGGTGTAAACGTAAGTAACTAGTTTTTTTTGTATTGTCATGTTTATTTCTCAAAAGATTTACAAAATCACTTCCTTAGAAAACAATATTGTTATCTTTAGGAGTAGAGGCCAGTTACACTAAACTTTGTTCATTCTTTGGTTATCGATAGGATTATTGTTCAGGATAAAATCTCCCTAATAAACATTTGGTCTTAGAAATAAAAAAGATCGTAAAATTTAACATTAATTATAGCGAGTGATTTTTTAACTGGTTCGATTCCCGGGTGAGACAAGAATAATTTTGAAAAATATTTTTTTTCCTCTTTTTATATTTATACACCCAGCAGAAGCCATAATGATGTGTTTAATAATATGTCTTGTATAATAAAAATGACTAATTTCTAATAAATTACTTACTATTATGTATTCAAATGTTTGATTTTTGCTACAGCGGAAAACGGTTGTTTTATGGGTACGAAGATACCAAGAGGAGGGAACTTTACTCCAACGTCAAAGATCGGGTCGACCACGTCTCATAGACACACCGCAGCGTCAAGCCATGGAACGCGAGTATGAGGAAAATGGTTTCATACCGACGAACCATTACGCCGGCTTATTCGGTACGAGTGCGGGCACTGTTCGTCGTGCTCTTCATGGCGAGGGTTTGCATTATCGGAGGCATGCCGTCAAACCTTTACTTACGGAGAATCATAAAAGAGCACGGTTGGAGTTCGCTACACAGTACTTGAATTTCGACTGGAATGGTGCAATCTTTACCGATGAAAAAACTTTTAAATCAAGCCAACATGGTCGTTTAAGTTTGTGGCGTCGGAATAATACGCGATACGATAGCGGACACGTAGTGCCCAATATGGAATCTGGTCGTATAACAGTGAACATGTGGGGGTGGATGAGTTCAGCCGATCCAGGTGAGCTAGTCAGGATACCTAGTCGAGCGAATAGCGCAAACTATGTGGAAGTGCTGGAACAGACCATGTTGCCTACAGTACGAACCGTATATCCGGAAGAAGAAACGCCGCTGATTACATTCGTGCAGGATAACTGTCCGGTGCATCGTTCGCGTATCGTGCGGGAGTGGTTTGGCTAGCACAACAACATCAGCGTTATTCCTTGGCCTAGCAGATCGCCGGATTTGAATCCCATAGAAAATTTATGGGGGATTATTGTCCAACGCTGGGAAAACCAGAATGAGCGAACTCCAGAAGCGTTGGAGGCTCACTGTTTAAAAATATGGGACAGTATCCGGGGTTCAAATCTGTGCAAGAATCTCGTCGACTCAATGCGCTTCCGCTTGCAAGCTGTCATCGACCAGAACGGAGGTTATACTAGTTACTAAATTGAGTTTGAGGTTTAAATATGTAATTTTTGATAAAACGCAATATGTGTAATAGAATTGAATGTTAGTGAATATGTTTACGTTATTTTAGTTTAAGCGCGCTGCACAGCATGTTTGTATGCCGAGAAGCATAAAGGGACATAATTTCATAACTGTATTAAAGATCTATATGTATAAACCTATGCTGGACAAACAAATAAATGATTTATGATTTGAAAATGGAGACCGGGTTACACCTAATTTAACTCAATATTTAAAACAAAACCTAAACCCATTTTTTTTCTATATCTTTGTGATTATTAATTTTTACCTTATTTTATATACTTAAGGTCAAACCAAATACACTAGCGTACTCTTAGCTATTCGTACTTTCAATAATTGATAACTAAGGTAAGTGATAAAAACTGCAATGTAAAACATACCAGCACCTAAGCGTATAACCTTTATGGCAACCCGGTCTCCAGTTTCACATTATACTTACCACTATATGTTACTTTGGTAAAGCTTCAATCCACTTTCCGATTTCGGAAACGAATACTTAAGCTATTACCTCAATACGGTTGGTGGTTGTTTTATTGTTAAAAACTTACGGTGTTATTAACAAACATGTCGTTGAACATGTGTTTATCAAATGTCAGTTCATAGAAATCTGTCATTTAAGACGTGTCTGAAGTGTCTAACTTTTTTGTAATAAGTGATAGTTAACACCGTTAATATCGTTAACAGAATATTGATTTTGACAATTCGTCTTAACTTTTTTTTCCTTCTTGCATATTGTTGTCAATTAAAAATGTATTAAATGTAAAGTAAGTGAACCACAATTATTTCTATAACCACCAACCATTATTCAATGCGATTACTGGTTTATTGTAAAATAAATAAATATATGTTTATCTTGAAAATCAAGTTTCATCATTTCTGGTTAAAAATAATTATTTTTTAAATAAATAAATCGTTAAATCAAACTAGAATCAATAATTTTATCCCGTAATATTAAATTGTAATAAAAAATACTTTCTTGCCCCAGTCATATTTGAACTCCCGTCCCGTGGAATCATATCGCGATTCAGGCGAGGCGCCGACCTGTTAAGCCAGCAACTCATTCAGACGAATGGTCGAATTATCGATTCAGATAGTAAGAAGTAAATAATTACATTGCTACACCTTTAAACAATAACTAAACTAGGGTCGTTAACAGCGCCATCTAGTTCAATTTTTGAGAACGTGATCTCAACGGCGCACACGATTATCGTCGTTAAGGTGTCCATGCACTTATGGAGCTGACCGTACCTCACTGCCCCTAAACTAAAAATAACTAAGTTAGGTACTGATATAAATAGGTATGCCTACGAAATGCAAACGTCGATCCATCATTAATTAATTACCTGTAAATTAATTCGAAGTTCCAAAGTGACCTACCTACCCTAATCATGTGTATGAAGGGTGTATTTCTGATCCCTTGTCAAAATAGAGACGAAATTAATTTATACTTGGCTCACTTCTAATAATTCATAACACCTGTATTTGCGTGGTTTCAATCAGAATTATATTATAATCCTACGAGTACAAGAATAATTATGAACTAACTAATAACTTTTGCACCATATTTCATCAAATATTGAAAACTTTAATCCATAGGAAAAAGGTGAAAAAATCACTTCTCATGCTCTTAAAATGCTACTTAAATCTCTGCGAATCGGGACTAAAGCTCCTTATTAATTCTAGGGATTAAAGTATTCTTTTTAAAATTTACTTTGGAAACCCCTAAACACCAATCACGGTGTTTGTGAATGGAGGGTTATCGCCATTTTCAGTGATTGTGTATGGACCATATTTTTGGGTGTCGAAATAACCTCAAAATGACAACTGCAAATATATTTAAAAAAAGGATTTAATTTCGTGAAACACGATTAATTATTACGAATATGAATCTATTTAATCATATTAAGGCCGAACTCTTTTATTATGCGTGGTCCAATTACTTTTAAAATGGTTTCCAAGTTTGAATCTGTTGGCTAAATATGCAAGCATTTAAAACATCACTTTACAAAAAAACCGCGGACCTTTTTTCCCTATTTGTATTTTGAATAGATGTCCAGAAATTGTATAGAGCGTACGTTGTTAAAAAAAATCACCAATTAATTGTGCAACTTTAGAAATTACGGACCAGAAATGTCATCATCATCATCCAGTGAAGAAGAATTAACGCCTAACTCCAGAATGGAGAAGAAAGCAAAAGAGGTGATACGAAATCTTTTGCCGCAAAAATCTAGTGGCATTTATTCAAAAACATACCAAACTTTTATTGATTGGAAATGTAGGAAACAAATAACATCATTAATGTTAGATTAACGATAGTAATAATAAGATACCTAATTGTTAGTTTTATTTGTTAGAAACTTTTTTATAATACATGTTGTAATTTTGTTTAGAACGTCGTTTTTTTCCTCGCATTCAAAGTGAAAAGTAGAGTGTTTAACGCGAGACTAAACAACCATAATGACACTCGAACTACAGCCACCCTCGCTCGCAAGCTCGCTCGCGTGGCTAAACATCTCGTGTCATTATGGCGTGTTTTAGTCCCTTGTTGAACAATCTACTATTTCTTGATAAGGCCGCGAATACCGAGCTCACCGGAGAACGAAACTTGTAAACAAGATACCTAAACGAGAAACTTTGGCTAATGTTGTAGGGTTTTTGATGTTGAACAATATTTAAAACAATACTACTATAGTGTTCGTTTTTCTCCATAACATGTCTAAAAACAGTTATATGTATAATACCTAGTTAATCTAAGTTTCTATGGGCTATATGTATAGGTACATATATTTGTTCTTCGGTGAGCTGGGCCTTTCCGGCAATAGTCAGAAATGATGTTTTAACCAATTACATTTTTAAACAAAAGTGCCCATGATCCTTTAATTAATTCCTACATTTGTCGTCTATATCCAGTCAGCAGTCAATCATTAATGGAAATGTATAGATAATTATTACTTATCTCAACTTTTATTTTTAGGGCCTGAGACATAAAAGATATCGCTGTTTAATTATCGTCTAGTTTTCTTTACGACGATCCTTAAACTAACGTTAGAGACCTATTAAAACTATTTGTCGAGACTTCTAGTATCTATGTTCTACCACTTCAGTGGTCCAGAGATATGGTGGAATTATACGCAAATAAAGTCACAAAGTAATTTTTAAAAACCTAACTTTATGGTTAAATTTAGAGGTAACAAGATTCATGGGTTTTAAGTCCATACTATGGGTTCTGTGTGTTCGTTTGGCTTCTGCGTTTGAGGTAAAGTCAGTAACGTAAACAATCGTAAAACACTCGATAAGCACGTATAAAAAACCACAACACTTTTCCGCTTCAATACGTCAATATTATCCTTTGCCAAAAAGATAATGTCCCACAGGGCAGAAATCAACACGTTCCATAACTTGCCAAAGGTCCATACCCTTTATGTAAAAACTAGAAACGTGCACCCAATTTGGAGAGCAACAACGTTCAGTTTTCAATTTTTCGTGTATAAAAATAAGACTTTTTAAAAGTTAAGGGTTGAATTGTAACCATGAGTCCAGAAAAGCCTGAGCAACCCGAATAACTTCCCAGAAATTGGGTCAACCGTGCCTATGGCACCTATGAGAGGCATTTCTCGCTCAACATTTAATATTTTTCAGAAATGTATCTCGAAGGCCCCTTTGTTTATTCGTGTTTGGCGTTATATAAGGAAAAGTTACAAACAAGTAAGTAAGTACCAAATTGATTGTCTGGAGGTCGAGAAAAGTTACCTTCTATTAAGACAATAAAGATACCTACATGTCTGAGAGTATTGTATTTGATATCACTTGAAATCTCATGCCAATCGATCAGTTAGTAGGTAGGTATGGAAGAATTATAGATATCTAATATACGAGGGTAATTCAGCAATAGCACTTTTCTGCCCCCTTTTAGTCACCTCTTAAGACGGCACGGGGCTAGAAAACTACTGCGGTATCCTCCTGCCCGTCGTAAGACACGGGCTACCGACCTATATTTTAGTTTTCATACATTTTATATATCGGACTCGCCACCCACGTTTGATGCCGGTGGTTGGTGGCCCGTGGGCGGGCAGTCTTACGATAGGTAGGAGGATACTGCAACAGTATTGTGATCTGATCACGTGCTCTAAGGAAAAAGTATCATTATACCTATAAACCTATAGGTAACCTATCTCAAAAATCAAATAAGCACCGTGGTAACCCCTTATAAATAAATGGCCCTGACATGGCTGCGTTTATCGCATGACAAAGTTTGGATAAGGCATCCGACACCTTCTGACACGTAAATAAGTACACAGTGACGGATGCTTTATCCACCTTTGACACGCGATATAGACGCAGCCATACTATCTATTGATCTTTAAGGCAATAATAATAATATTATGCTTTAATAGTAAGTACCTATATTTATTTTTTAGGAATCCTGTTTAGAATTTAGGAAGTTGTAAGTGATCGCAATTAGGAGCCTATTTACTACACATAGAACAGTAAGGATCCGTCTAAAATTCATGATTGGAATCCTAAAATTAAGTATTAAACGTCATAATCAGAATAATAATGCAATTTAGCAATTTCACATTTTAGAAGTAGTTACTAAAATATTATAATTCAACCGTATTAGGTGGATGTATAGGAGTAGAAACTAAACGCACTACTACTGTCAGTTAATACGTCAGTTAACTAACCAATCATAAGCCTTTATTCAGCAACACGTAGCGAAGCTTTGTTATGATTGGTTATTACACTACAAATACCCTTATAACTTATAATCTGTGATAACAACGTAAACAAATTTGTGTACGGGGGAAAGTTCAGAATATTATTGTTTATTATTACTGATTAAAAACTCAGGGTAGGTAATAGTTTGATTAATGGCTTGAAGCGAACGAGTTGAAGAGGATTTGAAATGTCCAAAAAAGTAGCGTTTGATTACAGCTACACACCACTATGGTCTAGGTGAGTAAAGTAGGTACCTATCTGTTTTTAACTTTCCCAACCGAGCAGGTGGATATTGATTATTTAAGCTATATCATATTGTCTTTAGGATGGTAAAATATGCAATATTATACATTAAGGACCGGTCACAATTACTTGTAATTTGCATCCAGGTGCCATTATCAATATAAATTTGATAACTTACACATTGGGTATTGTAAATTTTTCTGTTATCGTTTACTTACTTGACTTATTTCCATTACATGTATAGTTAGACTAACTAAAATGATAATTCTTATAAAAATGGAAATTTTATTGTGGTTAAACGTGACTATGATGGACAATCAAGAATGCATAAACACATTTTCTTTAATAAATCTGACCTGTAGTTATGATTTCATCTCAAAAGCGAAGACATAAAGACTTAGGGCTTCATTACAATATGGCAGGGCTTTAATGATAATTCAAATTGTATTGTAATGTGATTTATTTGGAAAAAACGGCTTACTGTTGAGTTTCTTGCAGCGCTTCTTCTCAACAGTGGTCTCTTTGGAAGCGCTGGTAGACTCAGACTTGTAAAAGTGCCTACAGGGCCTACTTACAAAACTTTTTAAATAAATAAAATAAACATATCCAATTCAGATAAATTAAATGTTTGGATGTTTAGAGTGTATGATACGGTGCTTAAGTGATGTGAAATATTGTTGCCACTTGGGTAGGGGCTGTTTTATCCTGAAACCTCTCTTCAAGACAGGTTGTATTTATTTTTTTAGGGCTAGCCTAAGTCTAAAGACCATGCATCTGTCGTGCTATCCCTCCATTGAGACATTGATCAATACATGATGTCCTGATTCCACTCAATTACCTAACTTGACTTAACTTCAAGGAATTATAATGTTAGTACTTTAAATCAAAAGTTTGGTTTCTGCTATAGTCAGATTTTTGTGATGAGCCTGTGTGTTTGTTGATTTGTTCCTTAGTTGTGGACGTTTTCTACATATTTCTCTGTATCATGGTCTAGTACCCATTCTACAAGCCTAGAGCTTAGTTTGGGACTAAGTAAATTTTTATGCATATATATGCTATATGAGTATACTTCTTCTATATTTATTAGTAGGCTGTTTGTACAGTGACATGCAGAAAAAGTAGCCCAGGTTATTGACCAACTGTTTGTTTGTGCCCAGAGTCAGCCGAGTGATTTTGCTCTGTCATTCAAACCTAGTCTGGACCATTATATACGGTCACGGATGTTAATTTAATACCCATTTCAAAGAAAATCTGCTTGAAGATGTCATTGTCATTTGAGATGCCAAGTCATTTGTAATTGATAGGGAACCTTATTGTGGTAGAATGTCAAATTAACTTTGGAACTAAGGCGGGTGAAAAATTTTATTCCTTGACTGTACACAAAAAAAACACCTAAATCACTCAAGCCATTCTCAAACGATGCTCCGTCACACATCGGGCAATTGATATTCCATTGGTAAGAAAGGTTTACTTTGATATTTTGGTTAATAAAAGTGTACAGATTGATTGGTTATTGGAATCCATGCTTATAAAGGTAGGTAAGTAAAGAAGCGAGAAATTAGTTTTTACAAATCAAAATGACCTGAAATTTGGTTTAATAATTGTGGTTTCCTAATTTTCAATAATAGTTTCAGAAGCTCTATTATAGTGTCACTCATATGAGTACATACTTGTATATGTTTTGAATTTGTCCTCTTATATAAAAAAAAAAAAAACTGTTTATTTCCAAATGAATTAAAAAAATTAACAGTCTTAAATAGCAATAATCTTTACTTCTAAGATTGCTTTCATTCATACAATATTGGGTGCGGTGGCCAACTTCAACTTTCTGATTTGACTAACAAATGACAAATCGGTATTTTTGTGCATAAAAAATTAAATTAATAAACATACAATGTAAATCATTTAAAATCATATGTATGTTAAGTTTTATCATATGTTATCTTTACTTTCTTACTAAGTAATATTATAAATTACATAGTTTGCGAGTTTGTTACTCAATTACGCCAGAACAGCTGAACGGTTCTGACTGAAATTAGGCACAGAGATAGTATAGTATAGCCCATATGCTACTTTTCATACTTATCGGAAAATTGTAATGTTCTCGAGGGAATAGCGATAAAGGACTTCTACGCGGACGGACTGCTAAAGCTAGTTTAACTATAAATTAAATTCCTAAGGCTTTGCTAATAATTCAGTCATTCATTAGTCATTACTAACAAAAAGGTAGTGTTGTTTTTAAAATTAGTCAATGTTGATAAAGTCAAATTTTATCCTTATGCGTTACCTATAATTTAATACTATTTCACCACAGTGTAATATTGAAATTGCTTTAATAATGTTAGTAGGTAATTGAAGTAGCTATGAAATTACCTAAATTGAGTCTTATCTTGATTCTATCTAGAGTAACCATGTTTTTTATTTTGAATCCACTAACCCTTTATATGTTGGTGCTTCGTTTTCATGGCAACACTTTTATTATAGGTTTCTTTGAAAGTCAACTTTTATTATATATTTAAAAATCTTCAAGTTACTAACTAGCTAACAAACCTCTACCAGGCATGTTTCTCAAAATATTACTCTTTGTGCCAAGTAAATTTCAGCATTTTGGTCACGAGTTGCATCGACCAAGCGCAGGCGCTTTGAAAGATCTTTATAAATACGATCCGAATGTCCTCCTGGTCCAAACGGTCTTAAAGATTCAACCCCAAAATGCTCAAATACGTAACTTCCGCCTGTTTTTGCTGGTCTAGCGGGCCTAGTATGGTTGCGTTTACCGCGTGACAAAGTGTGGATAAAGCATCCGTCACTCTCGTACTTACTGCATGTACAGTCAGCTGCAGAGATAAGTATACAAGTTTCCTATGCAGGGGGGTATACTTCTCTCTGCAGCTGACTGTACGTGTCAGAAAGTGGCTGATGTTTTATCCACATTTTGTCAAACAATAAACGCAGCCATATTGGCCCCAAAGGTTCTATTCAACTCGGTAAAACAATATTGATATATTTAATAAGTAACGTAATTTTTTTCATACTTAGGTATTTAATTCAGCACAGGAGTATAGGAACAAAATTGAACAACACTTACTTAATACAATTTTAGCACACATAATTATTTTGCTCATAGTGATTCGTACATGTAGTTTACAAATATGAATTCGTGTACCTAACACCGTAGAACTTGGTCCGTCTATTGGACGCGATTATGGCCTGTTAAACTCAATACCCTATGTGGCTTAATTAGCCGGGTAAACAAGTAAATACGCCAAGCGCACAACAGCATGTCGTCCACGTAATTTTGTATGCCGTCTAACAATGCCAACAAGCGAGTGGGGGTGAGATAGCGCACCGGCTTAGCTCAGTGCATGCAGTGAGAGGCGCGGGAGTTGAACGACTCTATCAACCGGCCTCCGACACTTTGTGATACTGGCTGGATACCGTAAAATAAACACCCTATGAATAGAACCGTGACCCCCAGTGCAAAATGTACGAAGATAATTCAGTGGGTGACGATTTGAAACGGGAAGCGGCAATGTACTACAATTCCATGGAAAGGTGCGTGAAAAGAAAACGATTGTTTTGAGCTATACTTAGCCGGATGTTTTGCAAATATATGTTTGCGCTTGGCGCAGACGTGACGCGGAATAAAAATGATTTGAATTGTGCTTGTTTATGTGCATTGGTAAAGTTGTGTTTTGGGCGTATTGGAATTTTAATTTGCTATTAATTGGCATGACAAAGTCGGAACGGTTGTTAAAATACTATGCAATATTAGACCTATTCCGTCCCCTAACTCTGGCGTGTTAAAAAATAATTCTATATAGTACTATCAATAATAAAATGGCACTGAATGTGTACATTCGTTGTATATAAACGTATTACTTACATTTGTTGTATAATAATAAACCACGTTCAATGATTGTGTCGTAAATGACCTTTTGATGAAAATGTTTGCTTGCACAAGTGATTGTCTGCATTTTATAATGGATTTTGTAACCCATGGTTAACCACAACTATCGGTTGACTTGGTTGCATAGTTGCGTAAGTTATACCCTAATTAGAACTTTTTGCCTTATAGTAGGAGATCCGAATAGGAGACGATTTGCACCGGGCTGTTTATTCGATAAAAAATATTTTATACGAAATTTAATATGCTAAGTAATATATGGCGAATAGGTAGGCTGAAAAATTTCAGTCCAGTATATAATTAATTAATAAATTTAAAATGCAATTGCTTGTTTAATAGACAAATTACATACCTACCAATAAAAAGTATAAAGTATGAATATGTCAAACGTTAGGTTGACTATTTTTTTCCCGTCAAAATATTGGGTAGGTAGGTCGTATAAACAGGTAAGTCGGTACTAATAATTTGCACCAAACCTAACGTTTACATATTCTATAGGCTTCATACTTTCGATTAGTATGTAATTTGTCTATTAAACAATTATTTCCATTTAAAAAAAAAGTTTATACCTATTTAATGATATAATTTCGGGACTGAAATTTTTCAGCGTTCGCCACATTATTTAGCGTTTTAAATTTGATATAAAATACTTTTCATCGAATAAACAGCTCGGTGCAAAACGTCTCCTATTCAGATGATCTTAGACCATTATTAGGTTATCACGCTTATGACCAATAGAAGTCTTGTTTGCTCTGCACCATGTCAGTCTATTGTATTTATTTCGATTTAAACGTCAATTTAAATTTTCTTGTCTGTATGTAAATAAGACAATGATCTTGGCATGTTTAAAAGTAACTTTAACTTGCAAATGAGAAAAAGACGGAACGTTATCGGTTGAAACTTAGGTATTTACTTTAGATAATTTACGAGTAAACAAAATGTCCTTATGGTTTCAATAAGTACTATAATTAGTTATTTCAAGGCTTAATAAGTAATTGTTCGTACTCGTAGGTTGGTGTATGTTTTTCTGCTATTTAACATTACTCAAATTTATAACGATATCTTATGCGTAGGAGTTGCTTGCCTCCTAAATCTCAGGTAGATCAAAAGTAGTGTAGATTTTTGGTATAAAAATCATCTTTAGGCTATTTAATTTTCTACTCGCGATTTTCCCATATTTGTATCGTTAGCGTTATCAAAATGCCACCCATAGCTTGTTGAAAACGGTATTGTAATGAGCTTTGTCATGGTGATGATGGTAATCTTAAGTGTCGTTAATATCATGGTTAAGCTCGTCACGGATATACCTGGTAATGTCAAGTCGTGAACAATTTGACATTCATTCTTTAGAATATATTTTCGTAACTTATTATACAGCTATTAAGATGCGTAAAAATACAAAATATATTTTATAGATTGTTTTGTTTGATTGTTGATTGTGTTTTGATCATTCAATACCGGTATTGGAAGCCCTGATCCTTACCTCCAACATGGAAGACGTGTTGGAAGTTAGAGATCCAGATATAGTTGACTTAGTATGTAGATAATGCAGATTAGGACTACATGGAATTATTCATACTGTGTTGGTTACTTACCTATGACTGGATTGACCTTTTGCTGATATGCATCATGAATAAAAACACACAAAAACTAATGGCACGCAAATTTTGTCTTACAAGATGATGTCACTTTCGTCATCGATGTTTCTCATTGAAATATGATTTCACTGTTGTCTATTTGAAAACCCATCAGTGTCTTTCTGTATGTCATGAGACATGACATACTTTTAGTTAGTGACGCGGACATCGAATATATTTAACATTAACCGGGAATCGAGTAAGGGACCGCTAGCTTCATAGGCAGAGTCACTACTAATAAAGTAAAATAAAATAAATAATAATACAAAAGTTAAAAAAAAACAAAAACGAACTCCAAGTAATTAAGAAGTTCCGTTGACTTTCCATCGATCCCATGACCAGATCTTGACGAAATAGAATCATGAAAATCGATTGAAAATGACGAAGAAATCAAGAACTTGAGAAGTCTGTAATAAAAAGTATCAAATCAAATTCAATAAACAAAAGTCACGTTATCTTTCGATTAATAATCAGACTATCAAACTTAAACCTTTCCGTTAATATCACATAACCCGTTTTCAGTAGGGTTATTGACTTCGTCACCTTTGTGGTTGTTTGCGGTTCACGTCTCAACACACAACTCCACTAGTTACGAATATAGCCTGGCAAAAAAGAGTTCGGAAAAAACCAGGGCCTTATTACAATGCAATAAAGCGCAGAAGTGGATACTTTGTAGTTGATTGTAAGTCTTATCCAATCTTTACCCAATCGTCGCAGACCATCAGAATATATACATCCTAATTTACTATTAAACCAGCGTATTTACCTAGTATTCATCTGCCTTTCGTTACAACACTCTCTCTGACATCTACCCGTATCAGTAATACACCTATTATTGCTGGGTATATATATATATATATATATTGTTTGGCCTAAAATCATTTACTCTAAACTCTAGCTGTTCCTCTATCATATTTTTCGAATAATGTAATGGATAATATTGGACTATTGTTGCATTCTTGGACCACAGTTGTGTGGTTTTACTGTTCGTTATGCCAGAGAGAGTAAAAGCGACAGAGAGCCGAGTACTATTTATAATTGTATACTTTGTTATTACTGTACAGTACTCCCAGCTTCAGCTGCAGTTCAGCTTTACGGTTTGTGAATAAATGTATTTCTTCTTCTTACAATTAGTAGAGTTTAGCTGGCTATTTTATCACACTCTTACTCGCATCTGACTGTATACTTGTCGCTCGTTTGTCATAGAAATACAATATTGTCGATTACTATTAATTAACTGGAAGCCATGTGTGTTGTTCCACTTGTTAAATCTCTATTTGCTCAGGCGGTTCAGCACGTTGTAAGTCTTTGTAACTGTTGCGATATGGAAATAGTCGTGCTTGCGTTAAGCAACGATTTGTAGAAATGTATTGTTCAAAATCCAGGGCCAATATTCTGAACAGTAACCAAATTTCCGCGGTTTAGCGTCATCTGCACACAAACACGCTATTACGTTACTGATGGAAATTCTGACGGACTGACCACGGACATAGATTAGGACTCTGTTTTGTGGCATGGAGAAGACCAAAGAGTTCACAGCTCTGAAGCATTTACAAAAACTAGCCTGGTTGTATGCTGTATAATATATGTCTTACGTATTGTCGGACGGACGACGGCAGCACAACTATGCGAATACTGCAACTTGGAGGCAGTCCAGCGGGGCAAGATGTTGGTAGCATTCCGAATGAACCCTTCCCGAGGTCGTAGTATCCGCTTCGGAAGAATATAAAACCATGAAATTCGTTAAATATAAAAAGGAAGAAAGAAAGAAAGACATTTATTCGTGACAAACTAAGATCAGAAAAATATGGACAAGAAGAATGGTTTTTTTTTGGAGAAAGAAGGCGCTTAGCCCCTTAAACAACCAAAGGAGGTCGTTACCGTTAATATTAGTTAGTCAAAATTTATGACGGCGGCTCCAGACTTAATTATTTGGTATTTTCGCATGTCTACCTGCGAACCAAACCGGAGTTTACATTGACCTTGCATGAATATTTCCTGCTATTAACGTTATTACATTACGGATGTAACCACTGCATTCACGTAGTTACTATCATAAAAACATGCGCACTTTTATCACGACATTTAACTACTTTCTTGGTTTTAATCGCATTTAGCAACCATAATCATATAAAGTTTTAGTCTACGTTGCATCATGCATCATGCATGAGTTTATGCATGATGTATTTTACTGCGTTAAATCATTTACATGCGTCAAGATTACGTTTTAGTTTATAAGAGCAGAATTAGGTACATTTGTCGCGTGTTTGTATGCTATAGTATTTTCAATCGGTTGCGTAAATGTAGGAAAAGTAATGTAGTGGGACGAGTGGCGGGTCGTGCTATGAAAACACTATATTGGGTAGTCATAATGTCAAGAGTATAGGGAGGTCGGATGTATTGGGGACTGATGCAATCATGTATCAATCGGATGTTTTTTTTTTGGTAATTCATTTAACCTAGTTGTAGAAAGACGTCCACTGCTGAACATAGACCTCCCCATAGGTTTAGTTGCCTACATGTATGTATTTCTTTATAATGAGAGCTGAGATGGTGACCTGATATATATATTTATGTGGATACGAGACAATTCAGACTGAGACGTCGTATTAGGCGGAAGGACTATGTAATTTAATAGTGTAAATGTCCAAGATTAACCCACATCAGAGGCCTCTCGCCTCAACCTGTTCGACCTTGCACGAACTTCTTCCTGCCTTTTATCGCTGACCGAACCAGGTCGTTTTCCAATAAGATTTTCAAAATGACCGCTTAACTAGTTTCATTGGGCTCCTCTCTATATATTTAATACTGTCCTTGTTTAACGTGCCGTTTCCCACCTACCAAATGTAAAATTACTTCGGTTTAATTATAAACCCCCCGAAGGAGAAATGGGAAAACGGTGCTTGGAGCATTATTTTATTAATAATGTAATATTTATTTAAACCATGAATTTTAACCTTCATGGTTAACAAAATACTTTCACATTCGCAACATTTGGCGGAATACCGAAAGTGAAAGTCACAATTCGAGAAGCTATGTAATTTAATCGTTTCTTTGGTCTTTCTGCGTTTATTTCTTCCGCGGTGAAACATAATGAATTCTACTCATTAATTCAATAATTAACTAATAAGCCACTGCCTGTCCATAGTTTAATATGAATATTTCAAGACAAGGCAAACAAGTCTGCCTTTTCAACTTCCTATTTTCAAAGGAACATTTTAAAGTAACAGAAAAACAGATAAAAATAACGTCTAATATCACAGTCACGAAGTTTATCCGATTATTCAAAAAAAGAGGGTAATGTTATTCGGGTATACACCCGAATTACATAAATATCACAGGGGAATTACATAAATAAATGTCACAGGGGAATTACATTTGTCACATTTGTCTGTCACACTTGTCTATTTAATGTCATGTTTATACTGCCAAACATGAATTGTCACAGCGATTAACGTGACAAGGTACTAAAGTGTCTACATATTTGTAATCTCGACTTAACTAGACAACGATAAACATACATACTTAAATACAAAGAAAACATTCAAGAATTAGCAACAAATACTTGCGCTCATGAATCAAATATTTGCCTTTACTTGGAATCAACCCGGGACCGCTAGTACGTAGGCAGAGTCACTACCAACTAGGCTTAACGCGCCGTCCTTATGTATCCTTGTCTGTTTCTTTGTATCTGTAGTCTAAACGGCTGGGCGGATTTTGAAATGCAAGGTATCTTTGGAATGCTCTTTTTGCAAGGAGTGTCATAGGCATCCTAACGTTAGAGGTTCTAACTACGTTAAACGTGGGATTTAAGGATTCGTTGATTAAATTATCTTATCTAATACCTTTAAACGAGCAAATTCTTCAAATTTAGAATGCAGGAAGACCCCTTACTTTTAGAAAAGTTACAAAAAAAAAATACGGTCATTCAGGTACCTACTCTTCGTTACGTTTTGAAGACATCAGAAATTCTATTGGTCCCTAGTGTATTTTCCAGCTTGAAATCGGACCTATTATCAACGTTTCAAACAACTGTTTCTATTTAACATAACTACACGGACATAATTAGAAAAACACAATGTATCTTGCGGAAAATACTCATTCACTTGGACGCCCTTGGCAATGAATGTAAGTACATGTTTGATAAAAAAAAACGTGTCAGATAATACAGAAGCTTGCACGGAAGGTTATTAATAATATAAGTAAGTATAACCATTGTTACAAATAGGTTCGTTTCTTGTAGCCATATGTCATGCTTTAGACAGTACCTTAGCCTGGTTAGTAGTGATCCCGCCTACGAAGCTAGCGGTACCGGGTTCAAATATCGATAGGGGCCGATACACACATCAAAAATGTCAAAGGATCAAAAATCTCCATACACACACAATACATTTGGGTGATGAGCGTGATTATTTATTGTATGTAAGTATACATTTACGTATACAAAGTAACTTTATTGTTGACTAGTATCCATATCTATGTACAATCAGGAGCAATGAAAAGGGGTCCCTTTCTATGGTAATTCAAAACAAAGTGACACGTTTTAATTGCTCTTGACTATAGTACAATCTAAAGTAAGAGCTATGCTCGGAGTTCCTTTGCGCGATATGATCCGTAATACGGTAATACGCCAGAGAACCAAGGTCACCGACATAGCTCAGAGAGTTAGCATGCTGAAGTGGCAATGGGCAGGCCACATAGCTCGGAGAACTGATAACCGTTGGGGAAGAAAAGTTCTCGAGTGGCGGCCCCGCACCGGTGGACGGAGTGTTGGACGGCCTCCCACCCGGTGGTCTGACGACCTGGTTAGGATCGCGGGGAGCCGCTGGATGCAAGCGGCTCAAGACCGTGACTTGTGGCGCTCTTTGGGGGAGGCCTTTGTCCAGCAGTGGACGCCCCCGGGCTGATGATGATGATGATGATGATAGTACAATCATTGAGCTTAGGATGGTCCTAGACCAATTAAACGGAAAAAATATACGAAAGGCAAGGTTAAAATTGTTGGAAGGAAGCCACATTACCTAATCCATACACTACTTTGAAAAGTAACTTTGTGAGTAATGGCCTCTACATAAAACGCAAATGTTGTGTTATACATACATTTATAAAACCCTATTAGGGGTTTACTCGACTATAACAAGAGAACATAACATAGCTGTTCGTATTTGTAAGTAATCGGCACAAATTGCTTTCAATTATTTTTCCATCAAACCCCATTGCCGATATTAACCAGGAAATTCTCTCGGGCGTTGCATTCTATCTTATCCTATTAGAATTAGTCTAGAGATATTCAGTGACACAGTAAATAGACTTGTAAAGGTAACGGTAAGTGTCTTACAAGTTAAACTAATACAACAACAGAAGTTTAAATATGTTAAGCATTTCTGTTTTATGTGCCAAGAGATATTTTATATGAAAAGGAAAACGTACATACCTACTTTTTCATAATATTTACAACAATTTCAAAACTGGTAGAAAACGGACTATAGGTTTAGAGCAAGAGAAACATTATCGCATTTTGTATGTTTTTTTTAGCTTCTCAGTCCTCTTGATATTCTATGAAGACATTGTTAATAAAGATCAGAAATTCTTTACTCTCCTTTGCTTTTCCAAAATACCTGTCCTTTTTCCTGATTCCCTGATCTCCTGTGTGTCCTGTGTAATATATTAAAGAATTTCTCTGACACCTTAATATGCGAGAAATCTTGATTATTACTTTAAATAAGCAAGAAACTAATATTGGCCTACTCAAGGTTTCGAAGTCAAATGTGAACGATCAACTGTCTTTATTGGTAGGCTTTCAGTCCCCATGAAAGTAATTTTATCTCGCTTTAATTGGAATCGATGGAGCAAAACACCCACTCATACTGATATGGTATGGCAATGAATCGACGTCACTCGATATTTATTCACGTCACACGGAAAAACCGAAACAAAAGCTTCATTGTCTCCTTATCTCCTTCCCACAATTAGAATCAGTTGACGCTATTCGTATACGTTAATAACGAAGTGAGATCTGAGGCGGAAGTAAACATTATACATTTAGTTGCCATGGCTGTTATTCTTATAATTCGCTCGTTCGACACTCTGGGGCTTTTCTTAAGTATCACGTCTTGATTTGTCGGTGATTTATTAAACTGCAAGCTGAAGGGAGCTGACACACAGCTACTGTAGCGATGTAATAGTAGGGCGCCGCTCGGGCACGGAGCGGCCCCGTCAAAACCGGCTTGGTCCGTCCTGTTGAGTTTGCTAGTGGTGTCTCGCGGCGTGTACGGTCGAGGAACGCACACATGCAAGCCGCGCGATATACTTAATGTTAGTTTAGTTTATTTATTTATCAATGTAATGTTACAATATACTTAGATTGCATTGCATGTCAAAAAATACGAAATTAAATTGATATTGTCAACAAAACATTAATACAAAATGATAAAATAATATTACAATAATATAATAACACTCAAATAATCAAAAACAACAATGATAAACAAGTAATAAATGGTCAGTTTCCGATGTCAATACACAAAACTAATAAAGGTCAAATATCAATAATATTTTTACAATTTAAGTTGCATATATTCGTCGACAGAGTATAATGTATTATCCAACAAAAGGTTTCTCAGCTGATGTTTAAATGCTTCGTCGGATGTTACCTACATTCTTCGCCGCTCATAGAATGTGGGACCGATGACACGCGGGTTCTTAGCCGCAAGTGCCATGCGACGGGGAACTGTACTCAAACGCCCGGTGTGGCGGAGCTCCTTAAGACTAACTACTGTTTATACTGTGCCTGTTTATATCATAACGTTGATAATAAAGCAATATTATTTTATTCAATAGAGCTCATATTCGTATTTGTGCTTAGCCGCTGCTTAGGGGCTGCGAACGTTTTCATGTTATTAGTAAGTAGCTTTTACTACGGCTACTACGGCCTTAATCTTGCTTCAGTTCCTTATATATCGACTGTCCTTCATATTAAGAGAAAAACTGAAGTAACAATAATAGATAATTGTCACGTATTACTTAAGTACCATTAGAATGTTTCCATTAAATCACAGTGTTAAATGATCAAACACGTTGTAACGTTGTACTTGGTTTGTAAACCAAGTACACGATTTCGAGTCCATTTTATATAATAAACTGTGCGCATGGGCTCTAAATCTACTAAAATAATATCAGTCTACAATCGATTTAGCGTGTCACAATCGCCCGCAAACCTGTTATGTTTTCCGCATAACCTAACAGTATTACGTAACCGTTCACAGTTAAGAATTTGTTTCTTGATACCCACATTTCTAATATAAATTAACGCGTTCAGTGCTAAATTCCTTGCGATAATATTTAAAGTAAACCGAAAGTCGAGTTCTCCGTATCGAATGTGTTTCAATACCTACAAGGTTACCGTAGTCGAACTGTTATAGTTACCAACAGTTATAGTTATAACATTAACTTATAGGTCATATTACTGATTGTTATTATTTTAATTGTAATTTTTATGTAGTATAAAGAGTTTGGGTTTTAAGTGCAGGAATTTCCAAGTTTTAGAACTGTAGTAAATAAATAAATAAATAAATAAATAAATATCAGGGGACAATGTCACACCAATTGACCTAGTCCCAAACTAAGCTCTAGGCTTGTACTATGGTTACTAGACAACGATATAATAGTACTTATATACAGAAATATATACTTAAATACATAGAAAACATCCATGACTCAGGAACAAATATTCGCGCTCATCACACAAACATCTGCACTTACCGGGATTTGAACCCAGACCCACGTTTATTTCAGTAACTGTAAATATTACAGGATTTTTATAAAAACTAACCTAACGTAACCTATAGGGTCTTCGCGAAGGTACAGAAATAAATCCTGAAATATTTACAGTTACAGAAATAAAAGTGGGTTGCCAAATGAAAAAGTTGCGAAACGATACATTCGACCAAACGTATTTCGGTCGAATGAACGGACCCCAATTAAAATACCTCGAGAAATAATGTAATTGTAGGTAATAATAATGATAATGATAATTTCCCGGTAGTTGTTTCGGCAAACTATCTCAGCGAAGTGTCTCGACCACCTCAAGACACCCTCGCTACATGGCTTGATCAAGGCCCAGGTGGGTGAATATTCCGGCGTTTCAACCGCCGTCATTGTTATGTTCAATATATTAACAAAGTTTATCTTGAATATTATGCGAATAATCACCCAGGAAGAGAAGGAGGAATAAAAAAAGAACTATAACAATATTTTACTTTTATATTCGAATATTAATTATAAAACACCTAAATTCCAGAAAATTTAATAAATATCAGAATAATGACAATCTGAGAAGGTACATAACACAGTGGGCTCTATTCTACTTGGTAAAACCTAATTGCTTTTGACATGTTATGTTATCGTATCGTATTGACTTAATACTTACTTATTTACTTGACAATAATATAGCGGTCGAGGTAAACATTTCCTGACTGTAGGTTTTATCTAGCCGCGATTAGAAAGGGATTAGAGGTGACAGTTTTACCATATACACTCAGGAGCAAAAATAACGGGTCAGAGTGCGTTTTTCATACTAAAGAGGCTATTTCGAAGCCTTAGTTCCTCGCCAGGGAATGCTTTTAGTGAAATCTGATGATTAATACCCCGAGCATCGATACAGGACTTCCAGAGTGCCTAGGATACCCAACTGATTGAATCTGCGGTTAACGCCGGAATAGTGCACGTTCAGAAAACATCTAAAATGGCAATAAAATGTAAGGAAATCCAAGTGCTGACCCAAACTCTCCCGCTGTGGTGTTAACTGGTTGTGCGATCAGTTAGGTATATTAAGAACTTTTGACCTCCTCTATTGAACCTCGCAGTATCCACCATTAAAACTCTCTCATAACAACCCCTGGCGAGGAACCAAGGCTTCGAAATAGTCTCGTTTGTATGAAAAACGCACTTTGACCCAGTATTTTTGCTCCTGAGTTGGATATGAATTCACAGCTATTCCAATCCCATACTAATCGCGGTTTCATAACATAATGTACCTATTCAACTTTTTCAAAGAAACTGCAATAAACGTTACATTTTAATACCCGTTTTGTAAACAAAGGATTGTAAACATTGCAAGAGAGTTCATTGAATTATTTATTGCAAGGATCAGTCCGAACTCAATGAGCGGGCCATCGTAGCGCACATCAATATAATAGTAGGTATGTGTGCTTCGTAAATTTACATAGGTCCACTCGAGTCCTCCATTTACGCCAATGTTAATATAGACCTTAGTGGCCGACACACAGAGGCGTATGTAGACGTTTGTGAAGTGTAGACCCTTAAAAGAACTCTGTTCGATTTTTTATCTTTAAACACAATTACTTGTGGATTAATGCCCATCTCTTTAGGTTTTTTTTTATTGCTGACTTGTTTGCCTCTAGTATAAAAAATACTTGTTATTGAGCTTACATTTGTAATGATTTATTGGTGTTAGTTTTGAAATAATTATTTATTACTTTATTACCTTGTAATGTTACTTTTAGGTATTATTGTATTTTATTATGGGAAAAAATGACCTGCTGGAGCTTCTTGCGGCGCTTCTTCTCCGCAATGATGGTCTTGTCCGATGCGCTAGTAGATTCACTCTATATTACCGACGTGTAAAAGAGCCCTCATGTGGCCAATTTACTGAATAAAAACTTTGCATTTAGATTTTTTTGAATACTATTTAGACAAATAATGGACTTTGAACCAAAATGTATCTCTAAAGTTTCATCCATCATTGTCATCGTGCTCTTATCCCAATAATTTGGGTTCGGCGCAGCAGTTCTTTTTCTTCCAAAAATCCAAACACCCCATCAGCCGTCATCTCAGTATTCATTTCCTTGTTTTTCATATAGCTCTTCACATATTCCATCCATCTCTTCTTAAGTCTCCTCCTTCCACTATAGCCCCCACATTCATTAAAAACTCTTCTCCTCACATGTCTTTCACTCCTCGTAACATGCCCATAACATGACTATCTATTCCCTCCATTTTGACTTCAACTTCCTCATTCTCGTTCCTTATCTTATCCATTATTGTTACACCACACATCTAACTCAACATTCGCATTCTTACATGTATCTCTAAAGTTTCGTTGGCATATCAAAGCGTAATATATTAAACTAATCGTACTATTACAGAACTAACCGTAACACGTGTACATACAGTTTCCGCACATCCATAATCATTTTCAATGCCTTTGTAATAAGTTTGAAGCCACAACCAAGTGTTGAACTTCTTCTTGAACATTAAAATGCGAGTAACCTTGCATTCATGCCACGGAAAGGCGACCCTCTCAAAACCACAATTAAACAAGCAATCAATTTTTTTTAAACCAGATATTGTCGGATAATGTGTAGGGTTCCAAAGCCATTAGGTACTACAAACAAAAACTATCACAAAAACAACATTTATAAACTAATTTTATATTTAAAGTGATTTGGTGCTGTCTTAGATGATTTTAAGTAAGTAGACATATGTATACACAGTACATGTATACACCTGTATCTCAGAAACAAATCAAGTCTACTTAGTCATGATAGTTTTTTTTTTAAGTTCGTGATATGCGCTTTCATTTAAGATATTTTTCATATACTAGTAGTTTCACTCATTCACAAGAGCCTAAAAAACCTATAATAACAAGTTGGTTGAAACCTCCTTTTTTAATTTCGTGCCTGGCGACTCTTACGTTTGTTTTATTGATCTAAATCCTTCAAAATTCTAAATTATTATGATCAATTCAGATATCGATCTATATTTTGATTCTCTAACCTTCAGAAATTCCATACAAGGATGTCGGGTTTCATGCAAACTTAATTTTAATTTATTAGTGTGCTTTTATTTGCATAAAAAAAAAGAGATTTACTTATTCACAACTGTCACTGTACACTGTCAGAAGAAAGACGCATACAAGTAGGTCCTAAAAGTATGTACTCGACACTGGAAAGACGTTAAAATACTCGTAAGTTAAATACAGCTATCTGATCCAAATGACTGGCCACCGTCCCTGAGTTTTCTCTCAAAAGAAAGTTGGCTCAAGTTGCCACTAACCAACGCGTATCAACTAACTTTAACCATTGGAAATCCATTCACTTTTCATTCCTACATGGACAAAACAAACCTTGCAGTAGGCTAGTAATTATAATTTCAATTTGTTACATTACAACGAAGGTTTTTCCTTTTACCAACAACGGTAGCTTAATTGTATAGCATTACATTTTCATATTCAAACATCCGTTAGCAAATATGTCTGGCGCACATTTTGCGAAGTTATTTTTGCCATCATAAAAGAATTCGTAAAAAGTGATTTTACGTCACTAAAGAATCACAATAATGTAAAGAAAGAATTGTGAGAGGCAATATCCGCTGACGGAATCTCTGAAATTCGAGAATATAAAAGGAGCGTTACTTAAAAAAGACATTTGCCGTGAAGGTGAAAACCAGAAAAGTCACCATAAAACAGTTAAGTTAAACGATTCCTCGTGGCAGAGGCTTAAAGACAGCAATTGGGTCACAACCTAATTAGGTCGACTGACACCATTGACAGACATCTTATGGCTACCATGATTGCCTTCCAAATAATAGTACCGCAGGGATTTTTACTTAATGACAAAGTCGCAAACCGGGAGCAATGCGTCTTGGAGATTTTTCCCCGCGAAAACTGGTAAACAAAGGTTCTCTTTAGGGAATCGGCAGACGTCGACAGGACAGGACTCTGGGGTTACCTGGGATCATGTTTTTATCTTTATATCTAAAGCGGTTCCATTTGTTACCTTGGCTTGGAAATGAAAGTGTCTTGCTGAATATGATCGCCTACCTACCATACCGAAGCTACTTTTGAGATTCAGATAAAATGGCGAGTATTTTTGTTTTGAATTATTGACTAATAAGTACCTATCTAAATTAAGTAAAATAAAAGCTATTAATAAAATAATTACTTATTTACAACGTTAACATTAGTGCAGTAATTAAGTACATCAATCATTATGTTTATTTGATTTAGTCATTAAACGGTCTTGAAAGTCGTCATTTTTAATTTATTACGTTAGCACGTGTGGCTTGGCAAAGAAATGCTAGAACATTTCAGAATTGTTTAATATATATTTTTTATGTACTGGGACACACAAGACTTAACATTCAAATAAGTTAACCTAATATTATGAATCTGGTATTGGAAATCTGGAATAGTATCAGTTTTGTTTTAATTCTTGTAGGTCGGGTGATATTTTTAATTGACAACTACAGACAGCAAGTATAAATATATATTTATTTTAGAATATCCCACTCATTTTTACCAAACTGTAGTATTATTTATTAGTAGCAACTATTTCTTTTGTTACTTATATGAATAGAATGATTCACAATACAGATTACCTCAATATAACCTTGGAGCATAATTCCCCGTAGGGGAATAAAATAGGAACATTTATTTAAATCATTGATCGCTGGCTGTTCACACTCCCGGCGAGAATCCTCCCTTCAACAAAAGATATAGATTCCGTGTCAATAAAAGAGGAACAAATATTAATAGTTGATCCCGGGCTCTACTCGCTTCTCGCTCACCGTCGGACACTTTAGTAGAGTTCATATATATTATGTATGAGCAACTGTCTGCTCCGATATATGATGGCAACTATACATTCTCAGAGAGCAGTATGTACACACTCGCTCTTGGCCTTTCTCGGGTGTCTCAACGAGTGTGAACAACCAGCATAAGTTCAAGGGTGAAGCCATATAGCTATAAATATGTCATCCAAATTGACTTGCAGATTCAGATGAACCTGTATGATGTATATTGTATCACTTTAACTAATTCATTCAGTACATGTAGACGAATAACGAAGTGGGCTCACACAAACCAATCAAGTATCGAATATATACCAAAATGTAAGTAAATATATTTAACGTAAATTTATTGGTTCAACTGCAATTTAACGGCGACTAGAACCATAACGAGATACTGAACCGCTTTGAACATAATTATATAGCTTCGTTCCGCAACCTACGCCTACCTTGGGCGGTGTAAAAAGATCTGTCTCCATCGCGTGGCTCATGACGTTCTTCGTTTTGTATGTCACCAAGAGCAAATAACTCTGTAATACCAAAGAAGGAACTGCAATCTATTAGTCGACGCATTCTAATCTCTGTTTGTGACCACATTAAATTCAAAATGCTTATATTATTACGATGCAGTTAGCCGACTTCTTGATGCTACCATCACGACAGACCTGCACTTTAATTACATCATTATTTTAGCGCAGGGCCAATCCACAGAGTACCTACTATGCACATCGGTGGCTGAAAATGTGAAATTCAAATAATAGAAGACAGCCTAGCGGTTTCAAAGCCTCTTTGTGATTTTTTTTAAAATTTGGAACTCTTCCTATTGTTTTCTAAAGCTATTAGTGAACATTATATTCAAATAAGTAGTATTTGGCTACAAACAATTCAACAAATACTTGTTGTTATAAAAAAAGGGAACTAAGTTAATAAAACACTGTTTAATGGAATAAGAACTCTCTAAAAATTTAAATCTGTTTGGAATTAGGTATTTCAGATGAGTTTGTAACAATCGTTTTTGCGTTTAGCAGATTAATTAAAGTTTCAGACTATGGAAAGTCTCATGTCATCCGAAGGTTTTTAATCAGAAAACCCAGGACTGCCGCAAGGCAATTGGCTCGTAAATTTTGTAAAGGATCTCATAGTTTATTTGCTTTTATCGGATCGATGACCGCTTCCGATAGGCCAACATTTTACAAAAAAACCAAGTTATCCAAGTGCGAGTCGTGGGTGTCATTCGCGATCCATAATAAAGTTTGTCCTAGAGTCATATGAATATCATAATGCACGTTTATATAATAAATAACGTAGCGGTCCTTCTTCGACTTGCTGACAGGTGCTCCTCTTCTTCAAAACCACCACCCAACCCCCTCAACCCTTTAAGTAGGTCACGTTAGGTTAGGTCAATGAGGTTTTTGAACTCTATTAGGGCTATTTAATATTATGATTTTCGTATCTTAGTACTACAATATTAGTATATATCAGCGTTAGGACAAACAATGTTAGGACAGTTGCATTAGGGCTTATTTGCGTTTGGACAAACAATAATTATGACTAACGATAGTAGGAAATTCTAATATAGGACAAAAACATTATGGATCCCGATATAGACCCGCGAGTCAGACTTGCCCACCGAGGGTTCCGTACATAACTCAAATAAAAAATTTGAACGCCGCCGTTCCGCCTCTGTTTTTTGTGATTAATAAAAAATGTATAGTTTCAGATTTTACCCTATACTACTTACTTACATACCGTATGAGACGGTATTACTTGCTAAATTTCATAATTCTAGGTCAACGGACGGTATAATTTTGATTCCATTAAGAGTGTCTCTGTGTTTAAGCGGCATAGTATCTTTCTTTTTCGTTGACTAGAAGTACGATTTTTTCACAGCTTCAAGGTCCTGTAGACTTGAGTATTATGGTTTTAATTTCATCACGATACCTCCACGTGTTCCCGAGATAAAGGATCTTGACAATCCTAACAGTTTTTTTCCTTTTGAGGTACGGTACCCTAAAAAGGACCTTAAGTCGGTCGGTTTAAAGACTGATGCGTCAGCCGTGACAGACGAATAGACTAGTGTACCTAAACACCTCGTATGTCGGTAGGATTCATTTGAGTATAATGAGATCGCCATAATATCATGTGGGCTAGTTTAATTAAGCAATATTCTAGTAATTAACGAAGCGCGCAAAAGTTAATTAATAACTAATAGGGATTGTGATTACGAAATCACCCGGAAGAACGATTGCTGATTAAAGTCATAACTCATAAAGAAAGTACAATGGTCATTAATTAAGTTTCCGGCTGGATAGTGTTTAGTCACCTTTTTACTTGCGACAATAACTGTTTTGTTTTGCAAGCTGACAACAAAATAATAGTTCAAAACTCTTAAGTATTTTTGAGTTGGCGTTTGAGGCATTGTAGAAACTTGTATGTAGGTATCGTCGGCTTAGTGCAAGAAGTCATTAAAGGCATAAAGTTACTAAGTACAGGTACAAACACAGGCGGATTCGCCACGACTTACTCTTTCTAACGCACTGACCCATTTCTTTTTACGTTTAGTAATTTCGATGTTACAGCAATGACATTAAGTCATTAATTCCAATTTTTGCTTTATTGATTTGACGGAAATGGTTTATGACCATTAGTTACTTTAATCAAAACATCTTTTTTTATTTTTACACATTTTATTACGTTTGAATATTCACTAATGTTACTTATTAACTTTAAAAAATAAAATAATATGAATATCGCTCTGAAAGTATTTGAGCTAGAATTCATTATATGCATATAGTTACTTTTAGCAAACAGTAAAACGAAAAAAAATGTTATTATAACGCTTTAATGATTTTTAACAAAATAAGCATTGGATGCATATTACTACTTTCACTTAAGTATAAAATAACTAAAGTACATTATTCAGTTTAAAAAAAATAGGAAACAGCATTAATGGCAGCCAGAATGATTTTTTAAAGTAATCAATGATAGTTATCGATTTTAGTTGTGTCCAAAGATACGTAATTCAAGTGATTAAATTATGGTTAATGACTTTTGACAAATAAGTTGTTTCACTTTGAACACATTTAGTGAAATTATTCTTGCTCTGATAAGTTCATATTTCAACTCTTTTATGCCTACCTACGAGTACGTCTTGCTCTCGCGGTAACCCGCCACTCGTTCGGTCATCGCGATCGAAGTCATACCGTTGCAGCTGCGACCAGGGATGGACGTTATGCGAGATGGTAGTGACTTCTTACAAAATGAAGCGAAATAATATTAACATTAAGGCAGGACGAGGATCTTTGATGCTAGAAAAGATTCTAAATAAAGCGAATGAAGAGCGTTTGTACCTATGGTCATTAAATTATAATAAGATACGTTCAAATTGCTTATGCTGTTAAGTTATAGTGTAGGTAAGTAAGTACTTAGTTAAGTATTTCATTTGCAAAAGACTGATTTTACACGATGGGCGAGATTTTGTATAGGTACCTAGGTTTTGTTTTGACCATCACCTGAGGCGAATAGTGTTTATTTATATCTCATAATAAAGTTCACAAATGCGGATTTAATTACTTAAAAAATATGTCCTCTAAATGTCGTCCCCCTACACGTGCACATTCATCAAAACGGAGCCTCGCGTTTTGTACCACTCGCAGCGTATTCTGCGTAATGTTGTTGATTTCGATAGCAATATTTTTTTGGAAATCACCTATATTTAGACCGTGGGTTGTTATTAAAAGCTCTGGTTTTGAGATACCCCCATCGAAACAAATCCATAGGGGTCAAATCGGGCAATCTCAGCGGCCACGGATTTCTCCAAAGCGGTTTATCAATTTTCGAGGGAAATGTTCGCGAAGCACGTTCATCGACACTGTGGCCATGTGTGGTGTAGCACCATCCTGCTGAAGCCAGGCATGTGATGAATAGGACGGATGTACAAGCAATTTAGGCAAAAATTAATCAGCTATCATTTTCCTATAGTTTTCACTACCTATTTACATTTTACTGCTAGGCATTTTCAAAAAAATAACCCCCAATAATTCTATTCAAGGATGAGGTAGACCAAACAGTAACTGTTAGACAATGCGAAGGTCTTTGGTGTTTTTACCGTGGATTAGACGATCGCGGGCCCCAGTAGCGACAATTTTGCTTTACTACATGCTTGTTGACATGAGTACTCATGTGAAAATGGGCCGTGTCACTACAAAAAATGCAATTTTTGTTACGAAATCTGTGCAACATTGTGTCACAAAAAACTTTGTGTTTGGTTAAATCACTTTCATTAGTTTCTTGAACCAGTTGAATCCTATAGAGATGAAACTTCAATTATTTTTTCAATATTTCATGCACTGAGAACTTTAGGAGTCTTAAAGAGAGCTGCTCTCTTCCGCACTGAAAGTCGTGGATTTTCCTGTAACCTCCGTTGCACACTCAATATGTGTTCCGGCGTCCGTGTGTGCTGGGGCCTGATCTCGGTATATTATGTGCCGAAGAAGTTTCTCGGAACCTTTGCACCCATGACCGAATAAATTTTACACTCGGCCCGTCTCTTAACGAAATTATATAGCGTGCAAACGCTTCAACTGCATAAGAATGACGGCGTTCTGACCATTGAAACAAGATGAAAATAAAATTCGCAATATTGAACCGTGTAATCCCGCCAAATGTAAAAACCCATTTTTTTTAATTACAAAAATGACTTTTTGAAAATATAAAAAATCTGCCACCGGCCACCCTGTATAAAATGTATTTTATTTTTGATCTTAATGGGTGACAATCAGAATGCTGATTTGAAACTACAGTCTTTGTCGGATATTAAAAATGGCTTAGAGTCACCTAGACACATTCAAGCACAGCAAGATACGCCGCCAGTCCTTCTTACGAATATTAAGGAAGTAGAACAGTTTACGGTTTGCTAAAAATGTGCAATGAAAAAATAATACCCGCGGAACTTCACCACTGGTACCGGAACTTGCCAGCCAAAGAGTGTCGTGATTATGTCCCTGAAGAAATGTCTTCTAACTCAGAAGACGTAGAGTAAAAAAGATGGACGTCAAGGGTTTTTTTTTACTCTTTTTCGTACCTACTGTATTAGTTCAATCAAAATCTGATGTCTTTATTTAAATTTTTAGAAGTTTTCACGTTTTACCTATACTAATAGTGCTTGCTGTTGTCTGGAATTATTATAATATTAAGTTCATCTACCAACAATGAATATTTCATTATTATTTTAGTTTGAAGTTTAAAATAACGTCATTACGAGAATTTTGTGTTATTTTTGTGGTCTTGCAGACTTTATAATCTGTGAAGTAGAATTAAATAAATCTGTTTATTCGTTGTTGATTAATAAGTAATATTTATAATGCTTCTAAGTTAACAATTACGACTGATTAAACCAATTTTGTTATAGAAAACTATGTTTCCCGATTTATTTGTAATGAAAATAAAAAATAGCTAATTGTAAGTTCCCTTAAGAGCGAGAAAGACCAAAAGTCACTAACTACATATTTAGGCTTTTAAAAAAGTTATTTGACTTTATTGGACAAAGTTTTTAATTGGATTTAATAGTAAATACATTTAGCTAACCATTGATGTTTAATTTTTAAATCTAGAACCGAACCTATTACAATTATGGTCATTTGACTGTGTCAAAACTTTGAGCCCGTTTTTCTCCGACTTGACTTTTTGTTAGTTAATGACTTCTTGCACTAAGCCGACGGTATACTCTTTTAATGATGTAAAAAGGGGCCGACCTGGCTAAAGGGGCTAAGTTGCGATTTTTTAAAGTAGTGAACTTTTTTTGCAAGTCATCTAAAAAGAAATCTTTATGTTGAAAATATCTAGAAGTTAAAACAAAGCGCCGATCATTAAGTCGAGCCTATTTAAATTTGAGCAAGGTGCTAGAATTGCAATTTTTTTCGAATATTAAAATAAAGGCATCTTGACATTTCACTGGTTGACATACACATCGTACCAAGAACGCCAACACTGTTGCTTGCCTGTAGCTTACGTTAAAGGGTAAAGCGGTGGTAGCAATTCAGACGAACCTTACCATCACTAATTAATCACGAGGGCCATTCACCGTACACCGTGGGACATCTAATATTTTGATTTCCAACGTAGGCGGTGTGCATCGCAAGTTGCTTATAGAAAGAATATCAACAACACTTCTTCTTTCTTCTTTCGCACTTCAAGCAGCACGACTTTGGAACGACCTTCCCCTTAATATCAAGCAAGCTCCCAACAAGCCTTTAAAAAGAAAGTATGCGTTTTTTTTTTTGTTGAATTGACATTGTCTTCATTTTCTGATTGCGTTGTCTGTAATGTTTTGTGCTTATCTGTAATGTTTTGTGTATATGTAGTGCGTATTATTTATTTAATAGTGCAATTTATGCAAGAATTTATATTAATTTAATATATTGATATGTAAGTATATACTATTATTATCCTATGTTGCACCGCCACCACAATCTCTGCTTTACCCAAAGGTTAACTAGTAGAGAATGCCTTACGGCATTAAGTTCTCCTTTTGTATATTAAGTGTATTCTTTTGTGTAGTAAAGATTAAATAAATAATAATATATAAATACTACATAGCAACGATAATCGTGAATAGGGAATGTATGGATTTTAATAAATTGCATTTCTAAACAAAATATAAAATACCGAAACCACCAAAAGTGAAATTAAAATTAAACTCCGCCAAGAAATACGGATGATATAAGTAGGTATTTAAAACTTCTGATTAGACAGCGATTACACAGAGAGATCCGATATGCACTGTGACGTCATGTAACTGGACGGCCATATAAACTCCATGTTCAATTCTGTTTTGCTAGAAAGAGATAGGAAAAATGTTGGTTGGATGTTGGCTGTTGTTTACTTTTATAGATATTAAAAAAAAAAAACTCCTCTGATACGCTACATGAATACACGCATATACTGAGATAAATGTCTTTTTGGTTTCAATTTTAAACGAATTCAAAAAAGGAGGA
Source organism: Acleris sparsana (assembly GCA_923062465.1). Classification (NCBI taxonomy): domain Eukaryota; kingdom Metazoa; phylum Arthropoda; class Insecta; order Lepidoptera; family Tortricidae; genus Acleris; species Acleris sparsana. The sequence goes on from OV281288.1 coordinate 5,852,480, forward strand.
GTTTCACCATTCGACCGTATTTTTATTTTTTTATATATGTTCGCGGATAACTTCGTCGTTTATGAACTGGTTTTGAGGATCTTTTTTTGGTTGGAAAGGAGATATCCCAATGGTGGTGCCATGCTAAGGAAACCAGGATCTGATGAGGGAATCAGTGAGGAGTTGAGAGAACTCCTCAAATATTGTAGGCATCCGTATAGCGATTTTAGTATTTTTAGTGATAGCTCCAGCATTTGCATTCGGAAAGTATCATTTGTTGAAGCGGGACTGATGATGAAGACCACAGATGTCCGCCGGAACTCCTGAATGGTACCGATTTCAAGAGTGGCGATTAAGATAGTTGAGCGACTTGTGACACGACGACCCTATCTGAGTCGTCTGTCCTTCTTGTTCTTTTCTTAGAAATTTATTAAATTTTAGATTGCCTCTTTATATTTGAGAGAAGATCGAGGTTGTGAAGACCCAATTCGGATCTCAACACAGTTGTTCTCCTGCTTGATTCTTCAGGGGGTTGGCTGTGACACGACGACCCTATCTGAGTCGTCTGTCCTTCTCACAAATATAAGTTGGACGATGTAGAAGTGTTTGATAGTGTAGTTGAGTGGTGTAACGACGACTTTAGGTTGTTTGAGACAAGAGGTTTCACCTTGCAACACTAAGCTTGTGTAGCCGGCCTTAAAAGTCACGATAGTTAGATAGGAGCCGTTTGTCTCTTTCTCTAGATTTTAGGAATTTGTGAAACCAGCTTAAAATTCGAGACGACTTTCTCAGAGTAGTTTGTCCTTTTCTTTAGTCGTAATAAAAAGGTACTTAGCTAATCCAAGGAGGTAGATGATAGAGGTTTAAACTAGAAAAATAAATAATTTTAAATATTGCAGCAAGGGATTCGAAACGTAAACAATCTAGGAATCGGCTGATGAATCTAGACCAGCTTGGAAGTAGGAGGCAGTCAGTAAAGCCCTAACAAGAACACTAAATTTATTACAATCTTTAATTTCTATAAAAAGTCCGTAATATGTTCGAGTGTTAGATAATAAAAGTGAAGTATTGAAATTTAGTAACCTAGACTTGGTTACTGTCCGAGGTAATCTAGAACTCTGATAAGAGTTGAACCCTAACGTAAGTGTTTAAACAAAATGTCTAGGAAAGTCTCCAGAGCTTCGGAGCAACGTCTTCACAAATATATTAATAAAATTTATTCTCAGAATTGTTCTTCGGCCCGAGCTTCGGGAAGGACTTCGTCTTCTTAACAAAATTATACTACAAATAAAATGTTTTATTTTATTTCTAATCAACATTCGTTGCAGCTTCCACACTTTAAAACTTTGATGTGACTTATTTATACTATGTGATAATACTTATTTCTTCCACATCTGATACTCTTGTTGTTCACCCGATTGTAGTGCGTGACCTCCCAGTGCCATACCCGATTACCAATTTACTATTAACATAGAAAGTCCTAAGGTTGATGATTCTTCGAGTGGAGAGTTCTTAAGCACCGAATTATGCTTCGGAGTCCTGATGTAGACCAAGGTCTCGCTGGACGTTGCCTCTGAGTTCCTTCACAGACTCTACGGAGTCTAGCATATCATGCTCTAGTCTAAAACCTGGACTGAATCTTATAAAACCTTCTCATCTTATGGGATAGATAGTGAAAGAGGCGGATGAGAGCCCAAATTTAGGGAATAGCACTTGGAGATTCGTGCTAGGATCTGGAAGCAGGAATGGAATCCAAAGACTTCCTAGATCAGCTACTTCAGCATCTTTCATGACCTTCATTTCATGAATTTGTTTATTCTGTAAAAATCCCGCTAAGAGAGCCTTACGTAAATTCATATTTTATTTAAAGATGTAGGATAGGCTCTCTGTTTAGGGATCCCTCTTGTCCCCTAGTAGACATAGACTTAACTAACTTGCTGACTTTACCGAGGTAGATCATTCTTTTGCTTTCTTTAGAATCAATGTGCTAGAGTGCCGCCCCGTCAGGAGACGAAGCACATAGGATGTGGCGGTGGCGGTGCCACATCTCCTTTTCGAAGGGCACACTTAACTCATTACATTGCTAATCATTAGAACTTAGGTTACCTATGGGTACAACGTAGACCTACCAATTTTACTATACGATCTCGCAGGCCTTTGGATTCATTTGGAGAGACTAGATTTCTTGATTGGAAGATGTGTACCAGACTAGATAGACAGGTTCAGGTTAGGCTCGTGTCGTTTCGGTTTAGTTTAGGTTAGGCTGTATGTTACAATTTGGTGCCGTGACCAGGATATCAGGATCATATCGCGTGATCAATTACGCCAAATTCTCTTAAAACGGTACCATCTTTTTATCAGGAAATCTAGTCACTAAGGTGTCTATAGTTAGACACCAATTTGTTGCTGTGTAAAAGATATGATTAGCATGTGTAGATTATGTAGTTTGATAATGTAAAGTGTCACATGGAAATTTTAATATAGAGTTTTTAAGGATGCTACACACTGTGTACTGAAACGTTTAAAATTTACTTTGACTTTTTTTAAATGTCTTTTTTCTCTTGCCTATCATAAGTATATATTATAAACATACATAACACACCTACCTGAAGTGCCTAGGATAATATCTGAGGTTTATCAGTCATGGTCGACTCTTGATTGGAAGGTTACTTTGCTAGGGCAACCTTGCCGACTTTCTAGAGGTAACTGAAAGATCAGAGTTTGGCTACACTACTCACCACAATACTCAAACTATAACTATAAGGCAAAAGAAAACAAGGTGAAAATTACTTCAAAAACCAATAATTACAGAACGGTTAATATACTTAGTGTGCGGTGACCTTTAAATTAAAGTACAGTCGAAAACAAATAAAAGGTAAGTCAAGTATGAATCAGAGTGCGAATGAAAAATAGCAACTTAGATTAATGTCGTAAAACTAACTCGTTATTATTTTATTTAAAAAAAAGGTATTTGAATTTTCACGATGATTAGAATAATTTTGCTATCGTAATTTTTATTACATGTAAATATAACATAATTTAAAGTTTAAATTTTCACGATGATTTGAATAATTTCGTTATAGTAATTTTTATTACATTAAAATATAACATAATTTAAAGTATAGACATATTATCTAGAATAATAAACAACATCACGAATAGATCTAACAAAATAACATGGTGGAATAATTGATATAATTTGAATGTGACTGTACATTGAAAATATAATAATGTCATGAAAATAAATTAACAAACACTGCAGAATGACATAATTATATAATTATTCTAGAACATTTTAATTTTTACGACAATTTGTAAGATGGTTCTCGTTCAAGTATTCTAATTTTGCAGTGAAAGTGAAGAGAGAGATGTTTGAATCTTCATTCACTCACTCACTCACTCACATCCCTCTAATTACACTTATTCTTTAAATCACTATATTATGCGAGAGTGAGAAAGATATATCTCACTTTTCACTCTTACTTAAAACCATTCCTGTTATTCAGAAAATATGTCTATGGTACGAAACGTTAAACTTCATCTATGGTAACGAAGATGATATAAAAGAAATAAAAAATGTCAGAATTGACAGATCGGGTTATAAACAAAAATACTTTATAAATAAAGACTAGGATATTTAAATACTAATTAAACAAAATATGTAATTGTTAATAAACTTGTTACAGTTAATTTATTATAAAATATAAGTGCGTAGACAAATTTATTGAGAAAAACCAACGAACTCAAGAGGAACTAGAACAATCAGCATTGTTAAATAGTTAATATACCAAGATGCCACCAAAGAAACGAGTACAACGTTCAGTGGAAAAACCAGAAGACGTAGAAAGTCCTTCGCAACCTAAGCGAAGAAGGTTCAAGGCAAACCCGCAACCAAGACAATTTGAAATGGGTTTGTTCTGTCGAATGTTACAGAGAACAGTCGGGTCGTTAACCTCTAAAATTAACGAACTAAGTGAAGACGTGAAAAATACAAAGAAGACCTTGAGTTCTTTAACCAAGGGAAATATTAATGAAGAGGAACTGTCTTCCTGTGTGAACCAAGGGAACAATGAACTACCAAAACAAATTATGGATTCGGAACAAACTGACAGTTCAAACAATTATGAAATTCAGAAAGAGAAGACCCTGGATCGAGAGGAATATAAGAGTGTGATATACAACGTGAGAAATTTGAATATAGAAAAACCTAAATATGGAGGAAATTCCAAAAGTCTAGAATACCACCCGGTAACCTTTCTGGAAGACCTGGACAGTTATTTAAATAAATCGCCGAGCTCAAATAATAAACTTGAACTTATACAAGAGTGTTTAATAGGAGATTCACGTGACTGGGCCCGAATCTATAAGGATAGATGGGAAGATGTTGAAGATTTTAAAAGGGATTTTCTGGCGACATATTGGGGAGAATGTGAACAAAATAGACTACGAAGGAACATTGTGCAAGGAACCTGGGAGAGAAGCAAGACTCCATCAATGTTGAATTACTTTTTACGATTGGTGGGAAAAGCTAAAATGCTGACCTATAAGATCCCGGAGAGACAATTAGTAGCAGACTTAATTAAACATTTTCCAAGGTATTTACAACAAACTTGGGTTACAGCTAGAAAGGATACCATAATAGAAACAGCGGAATTCCTTAGAACTATGGATGACGTCAATCGTCAGGAACAACATACAAGTTTTCCGAAACAAACTAGCCAATTTTAGAAGAAGAAAAATGATTACCAACAAGGATATCGTACTTGGCGAAGACCAGAAGGAGTTCAGAAGAGGGGAGAGCCGAGTTCTCCAGAAGTATCAGCTATGGAAGAAATTAATTTAGAAAAAAATTTAAACTGCTAGAAGATGACAATGACGTCCCGAATCAGCTTGAACTATTTTTAATTAAAGAAAAAAGAAATAGTGACTATTCTGGCTGCTTCCTACAAGTCTAAGGAGTATTTTGTTATTTATTTACATGGATTTAGTTATAATTATAATAATATATATATTTTTTTTAATTAATTATTTTTTCCTTCCTTTTGGCTTTACAGTTGAAATTTAGAATTTGATCTTTACTTTATTCTTATTTAATAAAAAAAAAGGAAATGGACTTATCTATTTATCTTATAATTGTTTCGGCTATAAAATTTTGAAATTAAATCAAAATGAAGGGAAATATTGTTGATAATTGATGTTTAATGATAACGAATTTGTTATTTTATAAAAGGAAAATGATTGTAAATAGATTATAAAAAGAAATGTATGACAAAATATTTTAATAAAAATTAAAAAAAAAAGTTGGGCAACGGGAAAGGAGCATTTATATTTATTATCAGGCAACTTCTTATATTTTGAGTGATATAAAAAAACTAATTAACAATAATTAACAATAAGAGTAAGTCTGATAAATATGAATGAAGGGGAGTGTTGGAGTCCTTTTAAAAAAAAAAAAAATTTTTTTTTTATAATAAACTGTTACAAATATTTATGATTAATTTTATTATAATTTCCTACAGTATAAGATTAGAATCTGCTTTTTATTCAATTGACTTGGCGACCGGGGTAGATTACAATGTATGTATTTATTTATTTATCCTATTTAATATATATATTTATTATATCTACATATTTATTTGCTATTATTATTTTAATCTTCTGTATCTTTAATACGTTGTACGTTTAGCCATCCGTTGTTTTTATTCTTCTCTCAATCGCTCAAAGGTTAACTGAAGAGATCCCTTATAGGAATAAGTTCGCCTTTGTACAGGACTTTTTGTTTCTGTTTATTTTTGATTTGTTATTTTCTGTTTGTACAATAAAGAATTTACATACATACATACATACATTATAGACCTCTCAAAAGTTTAGTTGGTTTGGGGTATTATTGTAAAGATGTAAAGTCTAGTAATTGGGGGGTTGCATCATATTGAAATAAAAGAATAAATAAAGTCGTATAAATGGGGGGTTGCTAATTAGAATATTATAGTAGTTATATATAATTTAAATGAGTATCGCTAATGTTACAGATAAAGGAACCCTTACTAAGAGAGCAGTCAATGTAACAGTACAAAGGAGTGGATGTTTATCAAACGCCTAGATTTCGAGTAGTTCCAGATGCCAGCCTACCATTAGCGTAGCCAATGTAGCAGTATCGACGGGACAAGAATACTACGCGTCTGGATCAGAAGCCGTTCCAGATGGCAGTCTACTTTAGAAGACTACGCGCCTGGATCAGAAGCTGTTCCAGATGGCAGATTACCTTAGAAGACTACGCGCCTGGATCAGAAGCCGTTCCGTTGCGTCCCACCATGGAAGCAGTGAACCTAGCAGCATCTACGAAGGAGGGAGAAGACATCACGTCTGGTTGCAAAGTCGAACCGGATGGCAGTTTACCAGGACGTTCAGCTAAATAAATTCTTTACGAGTCGAGTAGGAATAATAAACAATACGAACGATGACTCCAGTTATACTTCGAAATAATTACAGTATCGTTATAGTAAACACCATTTTAGATTAGAGAAGTGTAAGAATGGACTGAATGAAGATTAAAGGATAGACTTGTTAGTTAACCAAGGCTGTAGAGTCATTTCAGGACCATTTTGGCTATTAATATTTAATCCCACAACAGGGAAAACTCTTTCCAGGATGGTCTGGTAGTTTGCTTAGGATAGCGTGAAAGAGTTTTGAAAAGTGTATGTAAAGAGAAGAATGGGGAAGGGGGGGAAATCTCTTTGGTTAAATGAAGCGAAAGATATTTTGAATAGATGAAAGTTATAGGAAATGTTAGTCCTAAGTGAATTATTGGACTCATCAGTTAGAGTTCCTTTTTATTTTTAGTTACCTCTAATACTTCGTTATAAAGTACATTGGCTTCCCTGTAGAGTAGGAGCTAGGTTAAGTCAGCAGACAGAATGCAAGTTTAAATTGCCTCTACAGTAGAGCCAAACTACACAAGAAGCTAAACCTTAACCCGGCAACTATACATGCTCCAAAGGTCAGCTAGTTGAGGCTGGAGTAAGATGATCAATTCGGGATGGGAAAAATTATAGGCTGTTAACGTCTCAGCTATTAAAGGCAACTGGTTTTGGGGAGGGGGTTCTTATCGTTATGCTTCGGCTTGAGCAAAGTAAGCCATATTCGTAGACCGAGCAACGTGGTCGCAGAATTGGGGTACCAGCGATAAGATCATGTCCTTCTGACTGATTTGGCCTCACAACCCAAGTTCCTTCTACAGAGATCAGGTGTTCCTTGCGAAGGATGGTTTCAGTTTATATTTGGAACATCAACTGGTTGATAGTCTGATTCTGGAGTCAACTTCTGCCCATTTGGTTAAAAACACATACATCAAAACCCCAAGCTCGATAAAAAAAAAAAGAGCTTCGTTTTGGAAAATTTAATTAGAGGAGAACTTTAAATAAAAAGTTGTCTAAATTGAATTTTGGGGTTATGAAGATTTGATCAGTGACCAACTAAGTTGATTATTGACTCAATTCTTCAGGGGGTTGGGATGCTTAGGATCAACAATGACTTTTTTTGGATATGTGTCAAGTATTCGTTAACTCAATTGTTCTTCTTTTAATCTTCATGAGGTCGATGGAATAATTAGTATTAGCTAATTCAATTTGTTCTTCTTTTAGTCATGAGACCGATTGGTTGATTGACTTGTACTTTTGTCACTATTTGTTCCTTGCTCTCATGTTGTTCATTTCTTAGAAATTCATTAAATTTTAGATTGCCTCTTGAGAGAAGATCGAGGTTGTGAAGACCCAATTCGGATCTCAACGCAGTTGTTCTCCTGCTTGATTCTTCAGACTACAACAAAGAATATTTAATTGTTTAAAAATGACTATGATTTTCCCGCGGCGTTGCTTGCTGAGAGCATGAAATGTCTTGAAGTTTCATATCGACTAAGAAGTGGGACTACATAACAGCTATTATTATCACTAGAAATTATAAAATAATATAAATATTTTTTTTTTGCATATTTGGAGGGTTTTTTTTAAACATTGTAAAATATGATTACATTGACCTGGAATGTGATTAATTATAGGTACTAACGTAAAGTGATAGTCGGTTACGCTAGAATTGTACCAGAATTGTATTGTAAAGAAACAATCGAATTTATTGGTGAAGTAATATAATAATCGACGGCTTATTGGTCGGAGACCACACAAATCCCCAGATATCGATTTTGGAAACAATCATTCGAATAACTAAAAAGTTCAAGATGCCAGCTACTTTTTCTCAATCTGTCAACGGATTCGTTGTCGGTGACCACACAGATATCGATTTTGGAAGCAATCAGTCGAGTAAATAAAAAGTTCAAGATGGCGGCTACTTTTCCTCAATCTGTCAACGGAGTAATTGTCGGAGACTACACAGATCCCTAGATATCGATTTTGGAAGCAATCAGTCGAATAAATAAAAAGTTCAAGATGGCGGCTACTTTTCCTCAATCTGTCAACGGAGTAGTTGTCGGAGACTACACAGATCCCTAGATATCGATTTTGGAAACAATCAGTCGAATAACTACAGAGTTCCAGATGGCGTCGGCTACTTTTTCTCAAATTGTTGCTCCTTAAAGATAAAGATAAAGAGACATTTATTTGCAACAATACAAAATTACATGACATAAATACAAAAAGAACAAGACAGAGAAATTGTTGCGAAACGGTACCAACTCAGCATTTGCTAGCCGTAAAGCCAGCACTGACTTTCCATTGGAACCGCTAGGTGAAGAGACGGAAAGTGACACACTTAACAAAACACAACGTCAAAAGAAAAACAACACGAATTAATACACAATCATTCGTTAGAGATAATCTCGAACGACCAAAAATTTGCATCCAGTTATTGCTGGCAAAACCAAAAACCAAGGGCACAACAAACAAAAAAAAAAGCATGTCTATGTCTTTACTGCTACTTGGCTCTATATTATATACTCTGCGTGCGTGTTTCTGTAACGATTGGTTGTTTAATCGATAAAAAAAAACGATTTCTGCCCATCTCTGCTATACAGAAAATGTTAAGATATTTTAGTAAAAAAAAATTTTATTCATTATTTATATCGTTTTTTCTTTGTTTTAGGAAGACTTACAGACTAATATAGAAAAGTAAAAATAAGGTACATATATGACAACTCCTTACTCATAAGAGTCGTCCTCAAAATATAGATAAAATAAAGCACAATAAGACAGTTGAAAATAAAATTGTGGTTGTTTTCCCATTTTTCCCATTGAAAGTCTATGGGAACAGATTTTCGGTGATTATTCCTCCGTGGTATGTCCGATTATCAATTTTATTTTTTCTAAACCATCTATGGCTAGATGTCGTATGACGGGCTGGCTAAGTTTTATCCTGATATCTGATGTCTCTAATAGTTTGAGAGGAGTATGCGGACAAACGAAAACCCGAATCCGGGAAAAATGGAGCTTCGCCCACTTCCTTCGCTTGGCTCCAATCAACAGTAAGAATAAATAATAGGAGATAGCTAAAAATACGTGAAACACACTAAAATATGATGACATACTGTCCACGACGACCATCACACTACGATACGACTACTTTCATCATAAACACGGTAACGGAGCACGAAATTGTGTCTGCTTCCTACTAAAGTCAAGATGACATTTCATCATATTGTATCATTAGCATCAGCGGCAATATGCTGATCAACTTTTTGGTGATATCTCTGGAGTAGGTACCTAAGCTGTCTGCTTCACGTGAAGTCATCATACTTTTAACTGAATTCACATTATAGATTGATAAACGTTTTTCTCAGTGTACTGTGACATGAATCAGTGTACTGTGGCTTTTATTGACGCTGTGAAAAGAAGACGTGAACTCATGAATATTCCCCATTGAACTATTGAACGCAACTTCATGGCACATACTCTACATTGTCAATTGATTCAATACGTTTAACGTTTATTGTGCGTCTATTATAGCTAACAAGCCCACGACACTAAACCTAGTTCGACTACCGGATAATATATATATAATATATATTCAGTCTCATCATTAATGGGGGAACACGAAATGGCAATGGGGAGCCTGCCGTTTAGTCAAAATATCTTTGGTCAAATGTATCATTTCCCAAAATTTTCATTTGCCACACCAATGTTATATAATGTTTCTAGTATTTATTTCAGTACCATCGTGTAGAACCGGGTTAGGTTAGGTTAGTTTTTATAAAATCCTGAAACATTTACGTTTACAGAAAACAAAGCAGTTTGGCAAATGAAAACTTGGGAATTGATACATTTGACCAAAAATATTTTGACGAAACAAAGGTAACCCATGGCAAAGCTGCAATGCGAAAAACCTAGCACATTTTTTTTGTGGTTGTAATTCCAATATCTATTATGATAATAAGACTCCCAAGTTTCGTTTATACTTCGGAACAGGGAGGGGTAATAATATACTACAGTGAAGTGCTGCAAGCCCCCCTGATTGGCCTAATCAGTGGCCTCGTACTTAAGTATCTAGTATGATCGATCTCCTCAAAAAACCGAAGCTCGTCTAAAAGATCATCAATTTCTGTGTAAGAAAAACCACTTCTCCATTTATACATCGAACTTATAAGTATTATAACTTAAAAAAAAAGAAGTTGTACCAGATTTTTCGCATTATATATATTAGTCTTGTGGAACTAGGTTTAGTGTCGTGGGTGGTGTGTGGTCCCTAGCTATTACGGAACGGGGACGGAAACCGGATGATTACTCCGGGCGTAATGTTAATTGTGAAGGGAAGGTCTCATGTAAACAAATATAGTGGTACGAAAGTCATGGAAACGTTGCTGTTTAAATTATTCGGTAATTATTAAAACGGAGCTGGAGCTGTTCCGCGTCTATGTAGACATAGATATAGGTCATTCTACAAGAGCTGTCTTGTGAATAAAAGTATACATATGTGTATAATAAATACAGATTGATGTTTTCGAACTAGGTTTCAAAAAATGTGTTTCCCACTATCACAGGTGATATTTAGTTCTCATCATTATATTAAAAGTACGTTAGAGTCCAGTGGCGCCCTCATGACTACTGGTACACAAAAACTATCCTTAGATTTCAACACAATACTTTAGTCTATTAGAAAACATAATAATAGTATTGAGGTCTTAATTGCATTTCTTATTAAACGCCCTATAACCATCTTAATAATACCCCAAAATAAAATATAATATTTGTCAACAGAGAGCCTTCACACGATCAGGAATCAAAATGGCGCTTCTGGCGGAAACGGAGGCTCGTAGTCGCATTGTTGGCGTTCTTCGGTTTCTTCAACGTTTACGCGCTGCGAGTCAATCTGTCCGTGGCTGTGGTCGCCATGTCGGAGCCAGTAGAGACCAAGCTGGAGAATGGTACTATTGCAATGGTAAGTCACTATAGGTGTAATGTAATCCGCACCAAGTAACATGAACTAATATGACACTTGCCGTGCAGTGCAGGTAACAATGCGGTCGCTATGGCAACGCACGCTCCCCTTGCACCGCGCAGCTTACTGCCTACCTGTGACACCTATGAAAAGTTCATGTTACGTGGTGCGCGTTATAACAAACGGACTCATAAACCCAAACCACCAGTCATAATTATACCTTCATAACGTTATGAAAAATATCATTATCATAAAGCTATCGATCGTTATGTGTTAGTAATATTTCAATATATTTTCATAACGTTCACAACGTAACAAAACCAAAATAACGTTATGAATTGTACGTAGTAGCTAGTTTTTCTTCTAATACCTTAAATTAAAGAATCCATATTAGATGGACGGGGCAATGACGGCCACCGCGGTGTTGTACAAACCAGTGAAATTTAGTGCAGAAAAAGAGGTGACGTGTGACGTTATTATCGATCGTTATTATTATATGTCGATATGAAGTTTATATCGTTATAATAAATACCGCTATGGATCAGTGTTTTATAACGTTATAGCGAGAAAAACGATATAATTCAGCGTTATTTTAGCGTGAAATATTTTAAAACTCTGGTCATAAAGACGGTGGGATTAACAACTAATAGGAACTACAAATATAATAGGTACTAATAGGTAGATATCTGGTGGTTGACCCTAGAGCACTAGTTATTGGTTTGTTTAACAACGGTTCACAAAACTGTAAATGTGTGTTTTACACTGAGTTAACGCGGTCCAAATTAAGCAAGCGATAATTGGTTCGTACCTTAGTTCCGAGTCACTGATCTTATAACCTAATTTGCAGACCGTACTAAGATTTCAAGCAAAATATGCCCCGTTCAATAGACAATAAGCCGTCTAGGGACTATTCGGTTGTGCTGTAACATTCTATTTATAACCCTATCACTATCACCTTTGAATTTTGACTTTAGTGTCAATTATTGGTGCCAGCCGCTTAGAGTATGCAACACTTTACACTACTCACTGTCATTTTCATTCGTGGTAAATGTTAATATTTTAAAAATCGCCTTTTTGAGGTAGGTATTTTAAAATACATTAAGAGGAACCCAAACTTGGTATGTTTTGGAAATATTTCTTGGATTTTTACAAGCGAATGGCGGGAAGGTAATGGTCTAGTATATTTTTAAAATCGTGAAGCTCTTCAGTTATCGCACACGATAGGTTAAAAAAAAAACAATTACCGTACTAAAAATTCATGGCGTCATTATTGCCCCCCATGGAAATATTTTTAAGAACTGTCGCTCAAAATGACTGTTTTAACCTAAAGTACCCGTGTACCAAAAGGCTATACTGTACATCGATTTGCGATTTTCTATCAATATTTGCTTTGTTCACCGGAAATTATTAGGATGTAAGATTTTATGTTAAATGATAAAAGATTCTTGAATTACAAATAACATTTAATTACACATTGCGTGCTCCATTTTACCCAATTTCCGGATTGCCTGACTGGTCTGTCCGGCTTTACGGTTTCAAGACATGGCAACACCTTTAATATTTTTTGAAATTAAATATCTAAATATGTGTAGACTTTAGTACTTTGTCTATTTAATGACATGTTTAAACTGCCATATATGAATTATCACAGTGATTAGAGTGACAAGGTACTAAAGTGTACACATATTTATGATCTCGACTATACCTACAGTAAATTACATAGGTATATTTATTAAATAAAATCCTCAACCGTCCGACCTGCAAAGCGTTCCATCCCAATAATAACTCATATTATTTCAACCCATAAAATTGTCAAAGCCTTTCAAGGACCTTGGCGGGCCATGGGTGTCGTAAATTTTTATTAATATCACAAACATTTACACCCTTTTCCGAGTTAAGCCGTCGCAAATTAAACCTTATGACCAAGGTCTCAGGAGTTAACGCATGACACATTTTATGACTCCCTAAACACTGACCAAGTTCGGAAAAAGCCAATTTAAAGTGCGCAGCTGTTGCGTTTATAGCGGACCGTAATACAAGCTTTTAGAACTGAATTTTGATTGATTTTTTATGATCGAAGCCGAAGCGTTTTGTCACAAAAAAAACAATCCGATACGATTGTGTGTTGCTCCTACGCCCTCATATGTTAAGATAATGTATTCGGGTATATTCTAGAACCCCGTTGTAATAATGTGACGTATTATTCTCCACATCATTCAGGTTTGAGGGATAAGACCTGTCATTGCGACATTGTTGTATAGTGGTATGCGTTTGTTTTTTATTACGTACCGAGTTAAGTAAATTTGCTTGTTCTCATTACCAAGGATGTCGATAGGTCAAGTTTATTAAAAGTCATGGAAGTGTAGGATAAGAAGTCAATTCTGTCTCCGTCATCGCAGTAGGTACAATGTATAAGTTATGACCTATTCTTCTTCTTCTTTAAATCAATGGCGGTCCACCAGGTGATTTTGCCAGTGTCCGTGAGAGAGTAAATCAGTAAATCAAAATTAACAAAAGTAAAAGCCGGGCATTTTACAATCTGCCATCTTCCCTCCTCGAAGGTTACCTTAACCCACCTATTCTTTACTTCTTCTTCTTCTTCTCGTTAATGGCGGCCACACACACACGGGCTTGTGCCAATATCAGTTGCGTCAGTGATGGTCGAATGTCAAACTTTGATGTCAAATATGACAGAAGCTTAAGCTGACACCTGTAACAAAATTTGGCATTCATTGTCAGAAATAGAATAAATATTTACACATTATTCACCCACAATAAATTACGAAGGGACGAGCAATTATTTTAAAGTTGGTAAAAAAAGTGTCTTGAAAAAGTGGCATTGGTCCAACTTTGATATAAGAAACCAATTGGTATTGAAGGTATAATATCTAAATAAGAAACTTGAAAAAAAAGGTTAATCTGACATAATGCAATCTTCTTGTGCTTCTTTATAATTTAAAGGTCGGCCGTTTACTTCCTATAAAAAACTGACCGCATCTTCAAATGTAAATTAAGGGCATTTTGCTGCCAAAAAGCCTTTTACTCTATCACAGAATTTTTTGACAGTTGAGTAAATGTGTTAAATAATTTAAGTACCAAATGACATAGTAACTTAATAAATGTATTCACAAATGTAACTTAGTTAATTAATCCAATGACATAATGCAATTAAATTTATAATGATAACTAGTTTATTATTCTATTGAATATAATATTATTAATGTAAAAATGACTATGTATGATTATTACAAATAAATAAATCTTATCTTATCTTATCTTATAATTACTTTTCAGGTCCCTGAGTTCGACTGGAGCTCTCAGACCAAAGGCTGGATCCTCAGCTCGTTCTTCTACGGTTATCTGATCACACAGCTACCTGGTGGCTGGCTGGCGGCTAAAATAGGAGGTAACAGGTTCGTTCCGTTCACTAGCACTTTTGCTACCACCATCACACTTGCATGCTTGATGAATTGCTAATTAAAAAGAATATCCTTTTGTTAGAAGACATAAAAAAAACCTTTTCTTCTTTCTTATAACGAAATGCACTGCGAAATTGTAGGTACATCGTAACAGTTTGTTCTATAGGTAAAATTTGGTTGGCCTGTGAATGAATGCAAATAAATTGCAAATATTTTGACAGAGGGGTAAATGCATCAGTCTGTTAATTTTTTTCAAGGGAATTCAACGTTTTAAAACTAGTTTAGCGTCCTTTTTTTAGTACTTTAAGTACCTTAATTTATATAAAAGAAAGCATAAATAGTTTTAAAACGTTGAAGTCCCTTGAAAAAATTAAGAGATGTATTTACCCCACTGTCACAACAGCCCCGCTTGACCTTACAACTCTCTTTTTATACTCAAAAGTAAGTGATGAAATGTTAGTATTAAACTGGCGGTTGCTGCTACTGTTGGATAAGACTTCCTTCCCCCTTACGTAATTAAGACTCGCATGAGGTTTCAAGTCAAAGTCAATTATGTGGTCTCTCGAGACAGACGTTACCGCCACAACTCAGGCTTTTGAAGTTGCGATAAATTATACTCTATTTGTTTAGGTAAGTAACAAAATGTAAACAAAAAGGCCACGTGATGTTTGTCAGCCAATAGACGCCGAACACTGACTTTGATTGGTTGAGTAAAGCCACGTGGTTCGGGTTTGTATATATTGTTACGTAAATAACAAATGAAGTATAGAAGCAGTGTGATGAAAAGTTGCCTGTGTTAATCCAAATCCGTCCAGCCGTTGCAGCGTGATGGAGTAACAAACCTATACACAAACTTTCACATCCTATACTACTAATATTATAAATGCGAGAGTTTGTGTGTGTGTGTTAGTTTGTGTCTCCTTCACTCTGTAACGGCTGAAATTTGGAATGGAGATACCTTATACACTGGTTTTACACATTAGGCTTCTTTTTATCCCGCAAATTATTAATGTGCTACGCTGACGAAGTCAAGGGCAGAAACTAGTTTATAATATCAGTAGGATACGTTCAAAACAATTAATATGTGACCGTTATTTTAGAGGTCGCTAGTTTTACAGAATCATATTCCAAAAACGGTACGCTACGATACTACTCTATAAAACGTCTAGGTAAATCCTACAAATAAACTATTGCCTGAACATTTTAGGCTGTATAGGGTTCCAGATAAATGTTATAATTGGAAAATGGTTGTCAAAATTGGTAATATTTAACATACCTTGCCCTTTTCAACGCCAGTCAAATGTCGGCCCTAATTGAATGTATTGCGTATCCTTATAACCCGTGTCAGTGTTTTGTTGTACTTATGTAACAAAGGCCATTGTTAACGTAGACGCTCTTATACACGTAAATTCCTTAAAGTTTACCACCTTATTATACGCACCAATTTATTTATTATTTATTTACTAAAACCTATTTTAGTTGAAGTATGCGTTGTCCACTTTTGTCAGATTCAAATATCACAATGAAAGATACAGACAAACCATATTTATTGCGTACTTTAGTTGTTACGCGTTTATGAATAAGAGGGTTAGTTATAACGTGTACTTGTAGTCTCCTTTTATTTGGGGCCTTCATTATTTATGTGACCATTTTTTTGTCTCGGAGACTCCGTCCTTGTATTTTGTAATTTGTTTTTTGCGATTTATAAAGTACACTATTTCCATGGCGGTTGAGGCGTTCAAGCGTGATGAACAAACAAGCAAACAAATACACTTTCATTTCATTTTGTAGTTTGTTAAAAGCAACCGAGACCAAAAATACAGCTGGTACTTATGCAGCGTCAGTGAAATTTAATGTTAGATTTCAAAACTTTATATTTAGTATCGTATGGATTCTCTTTATGATAAACTAGAATGAAGCTAATTTTGTACAGGCAACACTAAAAGTAGGTTGGCGGTTGAAGAGCTCAAAATGATCTATACCTACATACACGATTATATTGCAATGAGAAGAGGAGCGTGTATAGATATTTTTTACCTCATTGACTGTCCACCTACTTCTGCTGCTGACTGTTCTCTGGCTTACTATTTAAGGACTAAATATGCAAATTAAGTAAAAAGTGATGATTTTTTACTTTTCCCCACTAATTTTTAGTTCTGCTCAAAACGGTCCGCTGGTGCCTTAAGAATAATATTATACTAATACACTTTGCGTCATGAAAAAATACAACTTTTTGTTTTTCTTCTATTCAAACGATTAGCCATGACGGATGATGCGTTACTCAAGCGCAATTGTTTCTTAATAGTCTTTTCAACGCGTTAATAATACACTTGCGTACTATCTTTGAGCATAAATAAATAAGATTTGAATTACCACCTGTGTCCACTATCCACTGCTGGACATAGGCCTCCCCCAAGGCTCTCCACTCAGACCGGTCTTGTGCTTTCCGCATCCACCGCGATCCCGCGATCTTTACAAGGTCGTCACTCCATCTTGTTGGAGGCCTACCTGCAGCTCGTCTCCCGGTCCGCGGTCGCCACTCCAGAACCTTCTGACCCCATCGGCCATCAGTCCTGCGAGCAATGTGCCCCCGCCCACTGCCACTTAAGTTAAGCTATTCTTCGGGCTATGTCGGTAACCTTAGTTCTACTGCGGAAATCATCATTTCTGATTTTATCACGCAGAGAAACCCCGAGCATAGCCCTCTCCCTAGCCCTCTGAGTTACTTTGAGATTCCTTATGAGGCCCATTGTTAGCGCCCACGTCTCAAATCATAAATAAATAAAATTTGGAATTAGGATAGCCCATAAATTATTAGCGAATAGCTAAACTGAAGTGGCAGTGGACGGGGCACATTGCTCGCAGGACTGATGGCCGATGGGGTCAGAAGGTTCTGGAGTGGCGTCCGCGGACCGGAAGACGAGCTGTAGGCAACAAGATGGAGTGACGACCTCGTCAGGATCGCGGGACCGCGGTGGATGCGAAAAGCACAAGACCGGTCTGAGTGGAAAGCCTTGGGGGAGGCCTATGTCCAGCAGTGGACGTCTTTCGGCTAACACTTGAAAAACCAGTCCCACAATGTAATGTGGCAACAGGATTCCGCTGTATTTAACCAACCAAGCCAAACCAAACCAACCAACCAAGTTTCCACTAGTTATAGGCCAAATTTCTGTCAGGAATGTCAAAACTTGTATAAGGTTACTAAAATTTGATCTGACATATTTACCAACGGGCGTTTATAAACCCGGGTCTTAATGGTTTCGTTGGTTCACTAATGTTTGACCAAAAAAATATTGACAAATGATCATTTGACAAACAACGTTTCACCAAATAATCATTTGGCAAACGTGACATTTGACAAAAGTATCATTTTGCAAAAACTCAATTAGCAAATGATCAATTAGCAAACACTACACTTGGTAAATGTGTTAAATAATAAAATGTCAATTGACAGTTTTCCATTTCACCAAATATTATTTCCTGTAGTTTACCTATTTCTGGGCAGAAAAAAATAACCTCGAAGGCCAAGGCGGGAGCAAAGCTCCCGCCTTGGCCTTCTAACCTAACCTATCCGAGTCAGTTCTGCCCAGATTCGTCTTGCTCGTTGCATTTAAAATTTTGTCTGATAACTCCGTTGCTAAATGTTCATTTTGTCAAATAATTACTTATAAAATATAAATTTAACTGTTGATCATTTGAATAAGTGAGCCATTTTTAAAATGACAACTAGTAAAATGATCAATTGGCGAAACATTTTTTTGCAAAACGTTGTTTGTCAAGTGTAATTTTGCCAAATGACTTTTGGTCAAACGGCAGGACACCGGTTTCGTTAGGTAGAAGATTATATTGTTTTCAATCCATGAAGTCCCGTCCTTTACGTAAAGTAACGGACATTGACACAACCGTTCAACGTTGAGCGGGGCGAGTTGTCATTAATTAAAAAAATAACGGCAACCAAGTAGTACAGTCTGTGAACACTTAGGTTCCTTCAGGTTTGTACTTCTCTCTCACTCGCTCTTAATAAGTGCGTATGAGAGCGAGTGCGAGCCAAAAACCCGAAGCACGATCCAAGAGCTACCACACTGTACGGTTCTTATTACTTTTATCTATAACCAATGTTACAATGAATTATCTGACCAGTTTATGGTTGAATGATAAAAGTAAGTAAATGCATTGTTTGATCCGAACGTGCTATTATATATAACTCATACGAGTAAGTTGCGTCATTGACTGATTACGACGTTAGTTTATTTATTTGAGTTGTGGTGAGATCGATTGTTATTTCTTTTTGTCTAATCATGTAGTTTGACAATCTAAATACATAGTGACTTTTTTATTGTGTTAAAACACGGGAGCCCGTTGTTTTGTATATGGTAATAATATCTTTTTTTACACTATAAAAATTTTGAGTGATAATTTGTAATTGGTGGAACCGTAAAGTGTTCAGAATTTCTAAGTGTAGATATGGCTAGATTAGGTTAGGTTTTATTTATAAAAAACGGAGAAAAGTACCAGTTTCTTACAAAAATACCTTATTACTTCCTACAATTATGACCTAACACATATTATGATTAAAAATAATTATGGCAGACACTATAGAACCAAAGAAAAAAATTAACGAACTCTTTCCTTCTTCAAAATGTGTAATAATCTTCGTTATTCGTCATTCGTGACTAAGAAATCACTTATTTGTTATTAACTGGCTGCGAGTGCCACCGTTAATGTAACAAAAAACATATTTTTTCAGGATGTTCGGGATAGGAATAGGAATGACGTCATTGCTGACCCTCTTCACTCCCCCTCTCGCTCACACCAGCACCGGTCTCCTCATTGCCGTGAGAGTCATCGAAGGTCTTTTTGAGGTAAAAATGTAAACCAAATCTATGGAAAATGAAACCGTTGTACCAGTACAAAAATGGAAAATCTACTAAAAGTTAGTACGGAAAGACGTTGCCCGACATGTGTTACGTACCTTATTCAAATTATGTTGACCCCTAAATTGGCGGTATACATAAAGTACAGTCTGTGACCACTTAGGTGCTTTGGGTTTGTGCTTCTCTCTGAGTCGCTCTTAATAAGAGCGTTTGAGAGACAAGTACAAATCCGAAGCACTTTCAAAGAGCTATCGCACTGTAAATGGGTAAGGTCCAATAAATTGAGCATGCTAACTCACGCAATTAAATTTTCCATGAAACTTGTCCGTTGTGACACGAAAATTAGCTATACAATTGTAGGGATACTTTTCGTCACAAAGCGGACCTTTTTTGCCTTCGTTATTTGTATGGTTAACTAGGCTTAACTGTGGCTCAACTTTTTGGTTCTCACCGAAATACCGTAATGTTCACGTTGAAAAGCCATTATTGAAAAAGAAATTGTTTTTAACACCCGACACAAAAAGGGGTGTTAAGTTTGAACCCTTTGCGTTTGTGTTTGGATGTGTACTGTAGCTCTTAAAACTGGTGAACCGATTTGGATGCAGTTTTTTTTATTTGAAACCAGGTTATCTAGCGGTGGTTCATAAAAATCGGTTGGCCTTTTTAACCATACGACATTTTGCCATACTACAGCTCCGTGGTCGCTATTGGTCAATTTGCAGTTCCAATACGAACCTAGAGCACTAAAATTGCTGATCACCCAATATAGCGACCTCGGAGTTGTCATTCCCGACTGCTCTAAGCACTCCGTCTATGGCGCCCCTAACAGATATTAGCTCTGAAACCACCACCCAACAAGCAAAATCAGTACTGATGGTGTTTGTCATTATACCAGGGGTTCATCTACCTATCTTATAGTTATCTTGTGCAGGGCGTGACATATCCATGCATCCACGCGGTGTGGTCGCGCTGGGCGCCGAGCACGGAGCGCGCGCGGCTGGCCACGTTCGCGTTCAGCGGCAGCTACGCCGGCACCGTCGTGTCCATGCCGATCTGCTCGCTGCTGGCGCACTACGTCGGCTGGCCGGGCATCTTCTACGTGTTCGGTAACTAACATACACACACAGACGAATATACACACATTTTTTAATAATGTTAAGAGACAATCTAACACAAATTGACCTAGTGCCAATCTCCTTGTGCTTGTACCGCACTAGGCAAAAATGAGCGTTCTCATTTAGAGTTAAACATACTTCACATTCAAGACTCAGGATTATGCACCCGTCTCACAATTTAATGATAATACCGGAAATTGAACGCTGTAAAAAGAACGAACGATTAAAGTTGATTGAATGTCGTGAATAAGTCGGTGCCAAAATAGTTCATACACAAAAAACTGGTATGCTGCATGTTGGTAGACCAAAATGTCGGCGAACAGTTTGGTCTGATATCATAAGAAGTTGATTTCATTCGGTAACTCGATGAGGTAAAATGGGTTAACTGTCTCCTGAATGTGGTCTGCTATCGGGACCTGCCCACGTCATCAGTGGCAGCCCAACAACTATAAAACGTACAAAAATATATCAGGCAATGTACAAAGGCGAAATTACCAGTAATTATTAGTATCTTACTAATGTTTATTGCTTGCAGGCGTCACCGGGTTAGTCTGGACCACCATCTGGTGGCTGGTCGTCAAGGAGTCCCCTGAAAATGATCCCCACATATCGCCGGCGGAACTGAAATACATACAGGTGAATGACACAACCACTATGCGATTGGGATTGCGATTTTGACCCGATTGTTTTCGACCCCGAATGCAAATGGTGGTCCCTGCAGGAGGCCGGCGCTAATTTTGTACAACCGGCAAGATGCTGAGCTGGAACCATTTTATGCCATCTGTCATTAGTTCAGCCTTATGTTTTTTGTCTCTTTTTGTTTAGTAGTTGTTGTTATTATTGTTTTCTAATAAACTAAAGTACTGTCTTGAAATCGAATGAAGAATTTTAAAGGGACCTTTTAAATTTTCCGGAATGAAAAGGAGTCTGTGTTAATCCAGGGTATTATCTCCATTTCAAATATCATCCAAATCCGTCTAGCCGTTACATCGTGAAGGAGTATACAAACACACGAACTTTCGTTTTATAACTTTATAGAAGGATATAGTGAGATAACCAAACATTTTGAAATAAATCAGAACGCACGCATCGCAACTTAACTCATTTTTTTTATCATATTTTTGATATTTTATTTCCTTATTGGGCCGTTGAAGAAATGTCAGCTCTGAGAGTTGTGGTTGCCATCATATCAGGAGTTATTATTTGTCCCGGGTGTCTTCAAATTGATAATACAAAAAAGTTTATGTCAAAAATTTCATGGGAAAAGCTTTTGTTGCCGTTTTGTTAGATTGTTTGAATGACAATATGAATTAGTTAGATTGACAACATCGAGTGATAGGTATGACAGTCAAGGGGCTAATTGCCTAACGAGCTCGCAATCGCAAACGTTTTCATTTTGACAGTCCGATGGCGAGACTGCTTTTAAAATGAAAACAACTGTTCCACTTTGAAGTCGATTGCGATTGCGAGTGCGTTACGCAATAGGCCAGCTGGTATTTAATATAGGGTAACCAAACTTTAGGACTTAAAATATTAGTTTTATTAGAAACTAGCTTATGCCCGCGACTCCGTCCGCGCAGAAAAATAAAACATAACCTATGTTACTCAGGGATAATGTATCATACTATAGGTAAAAGATTTTTTGAAATCGGTCAGGTTATTCGTTACAAACATACAAAAATGCAAACCTTTCTTTTTAATATTAATGTAGAATAACAATAACTAAAGAAGGCGTATATAAACAACTGAGTTAATTTATTACACTATTCGTCATTAACTGCCACAATCAAATGTTTTGTTCAAAGTCATCATCTGGTTTTCCCCTAGGAGACTCGAGGCACGCAGGCTCTAGCAGGCCAGATCAAACACCCATGGAAAGCCATGCTGACTTCAGGCCCCGTTTGGGCCATCATCATAGCCCACTTCAGCGAGAACTGGGGGTTTTACACGCTGCTCACTTTCCTGCCCACATTCATGAAGGGTATGTACACTGTTTCCAATCCTATAAGCTGTTCCAGGTTATAACCTATCTCTATACCGAATTTCATCCAGATCCGTTCAGCTGTTGCAGCGTGAAGGAGTAACAAACGAATACACACACAACCTATCGCATTTATATTATTAGCAGGATCGGATAAAGAGTTGGCATACATATATACTTCTGTTTTAAGTTGACATTACGTTATATCACCCACACAATTGTCGGACTATATTGCCCAATCATTCCCGTATCAATTTCCAGACGTATACAAGTTCGAGACATCACAAACTGGCATGCTGGCAGCAGTTCCATATCTAGCAATGGGCATTATTCTGCAAGTGGCTGGCCACCTCGCAGACTGGATGCTGCGGAGGAAGACCCTGTCGAGGACCAACATCAGGAAGCTGTTCAACTGTGGTGGCTTTCTGGCGCAGGTGAGAGACCTTTATTTGTCCGAAATGGGTTGAGTTTGACCTTAGTGTCACCGGAGAAAAAGGCATATCCACTCTTGCCTTGAAAGCACCACCTGTCACCTTTTTATTCTGGGTGTTTTGGGTAACGTTCGGCATTCAGAGATCGCGGGTATGGTCTGACCAAACAAAACAAACCGATTTCACATGGTAGTGAGAGCAACCATGGACTGCTGCCAATAAAGACAGACCTTGATGATAATATCAAAGGTTTTCTGTAACTACGATCCTCAGCATCGAGGTGCGGGCTAAAGTGAGACCTAAAGGGCAAAACGGAGCCCTATGCCTGTCATTCCACTGTTCCTCATACATACCAAATTACAAGCTTGTATGTTTTGCCGTTGTACGATACAACAAAGATAAAAATATATTTAAAAAAAAACGCTAATCATGTATCGTTGCATACATAACTTTTTCTACAAGCTTCAAATGATAATGGCAACAATAAAAATCTCTATCTTTTCTTGTATTCTTTCCTCGATTTTCTCCTGACAAATTACTTGTCAGCAAAGTAATTTTCATTATTCCGATTGGCGTTAATAGACTGTGAATTGTATTGCTAAATGTTCACAAAATTCATGCATATTTTACTAGTTATCTGACAATTATCTGACAATTTATCATTAATATTTGAAAGACAAACGAAACGCCATTTTGTTGATATCCACATTGAACGTAACCATGGTAACCAAATTACCAAACCATGGATATATCTATTTTAGTAACTTAATCGTTTTTACTATACGTAATTTTTATGGGTATTAAAATATTTTCAACGGTTTATTATACAAATTAGGATGTCAAATGTTCACTAAACGCAAAGACTGATATCCGGAATGATCGTAACCATGGTAATAACAATGCTATAATTATTATTATAGAACTGATATTACCATGGCAATGCTCACTATAGTATTGTTTTCAGGCTCCGGTTACGCTATAAGGTGGTATTCTGATACCATTAACGATATCAAAATTAGCGGTTTATAGTACGAGAGTAGATAAACAATTTAAAATTATTGCTAAAAGCATATTTAGCCGACGAAATCATGTAAAACGATTATAATTTAACTGCATATAGTATAGTGAAAACCTAAGATCTTGTTTTGTTTCAGACAATTTTCATGATATGTGCTGCATACTCGACGACAGTAGTTGGCTGCGTCGTGTTCCTGACCATTGCTGTTGGATTAGGTGGCTTTGCTTGGGCTGGATTTAGGTAAATACTCGATCATCATCATTTCACCCGAAAGGCGTCCACTGCTGGACATTGCTACTTCCATCAACGGCCTACCAACACTTCAATATCCAGCATGCGGAAAACAACACGTAGAAAAGTTTTCATTCCATGGTCTTACTAGCTTCTGCCCGCGACCCCGTCCGCGTAGATTTTGAAAATCGTTATTCCCTCGGGAACTTTTTAATTTTCCGGGATGAAAGGAGGGTTGGCAGAAATGTATGAACACTGGCCTAGAAACCAATAACAATAAGCACTATATCATCGGATATGCTTTTTAATTCTACAACGATTTAGTGTAGTGGGAAACCTCAAAGAACTGAGTAATATTTTAAAAATCGGGAACATCGGGACGCCTACGTAGACGACGTTTGCATAATTACTTTGAAACACCGCTGTCTTTGCACGGCGATAACTTTTATCACACAAAGTTTTCGAACTACCTGCCATAGAAATAGTTTTACAACTTAGAATTACCTATCCGGTGACATATTGCTTGTTGTTATTGGTCATATAGGCCAATTTGACCACCCTCCTTTAGCCTGTGTTAGTCCAGGGGCCTATTGCATATAAAATAGTATTACAAGTTACAGGCTTTTATGAAACGGACCCCAGGATATAATCTATACTCGTATTCATTTCAAACCGGCCAGCCGTTGCAGCGTGAAGGAGTTACAAACATCCATATATTATTATCCACACATAGACACTTTCGCGTTTATAATATTAGGAAGGATTGTTTGCCAATTTTCATTTAAGTTCGTTCAGCCGACAAGGTTTGGAAAAACGGCCAAAAATGTATTATATAATTATTTTAGTGCGGACTTCGTTTTTGAATTATGATATAATAAATCAACATACTTCATTTATTATTATTTATCTCTTTCTAATGTTATAAAATGTGAAAGTTGTTACTCAATCACGCCAGAATGGCTAAACGGATCTAGATGATATTTAACCAGGTTACGTGGTTCTCACTTGAGCTCTTTCCGCCTAGAGACACTATGCCGCGAGGGTTCAAACCGTTACTGGCTGGACAAGCAATGAACAGTCAACTTTGAAGCTTGCCTATGACTTGTATATGTAAATGATATTCAGTCTAACCGCCTAGAGAATTGATAACGTTTTTTTATAATTTCAGTGTTAACCACCTGGACATAGCTCCACCGCACGCCAGCGTGCTGATGGGCATGTCCAACACCGTGGCGACTCTGCCAGGGATCATCAGCCCACCGCTAGCTGGCTCCATCGTCACTCACAAGGTGAAACAGACAAAGAAAAATATAGTATAGTATTGCCTAGGTCCGGAAGTAGGGAATTGCCTGACGAGGTGGTTGGCGTTCCTAGCCTAGGCCAGGCTTGCTACAAGTATAATTCAAACTATGCAATACCCGTTCGGCTATTCCCAGTTGTATGTATGTATGTATGTATGTAAACTCTTTATTGTACAAAAATATAAATATTACAATATTGTTATTGGTATTGTTGTGTTGTTATTGTTGTTGTTAGTTGTTTGCAACAATTTAACAAAGATAAATTGCGTTGAAGTTTCGTGTGACGTCACACCGTGGCACACTTTAAAGAAAGAAAGAAAGAAAAATACATTTATTCACTAACCACAACAAAACACAGAAAAAAAAAAAAGTAAAAACAGTAAACTAAAACTAAAACAAAGTGGTGGTGTGTCTTCGTGGCAGTGAATCGGATACTGGCTCAGCATGATGCTGAGGTGCTAAGCACCTGCAGCGCTGATTTTCAGCCAGCACCGAGTGTGACAGACAGACGGAACGCTATACAAACTAATAAATAAATGAAACGTATATACTATTAAACAAATACTTATAGTGAGACCTTATAAAAAGATATAATGAGGGACATAAAACATTACATAAACATATATTAAATAGTAAAAGACCTACTTAGCTAGTATACAGCATAGACCGTTCATAAAATAAAACTACAAATAAAAAGACAAATAAAAAGGAAAAGAAGATACTTAGTGCTGGATAGGAAATTAGGATTTTTGGAGCGTCAACAAACAACCCTTAAGCTTACGCTTAAAGGTGTACCTGCTAAGCGCTCCTTGGATGGGAGGAGGGAGATCATTCCAGCACTTGGACGCCGCGAACTTGAAACTACCGCGAAAAGCCGCGGTTCGGTGCAGCGGCACAATCGCCCTACATTTAAACCGGCGCACACTACTCGTCCACTGGACCTTTTTAAAGAGGTACGGCGGGGTCTCATGCTGCACTACACCGAACATAAGGGTCGCCAGGTGCATGCGCCTCCGCGCAGACATGTTTAGCAAGTTAGCGGCGTTCAAATACGGAGTGATGTGGGAGCGGGGAGGGACTCTGAAACAAAAACGAGCACATGCGTTTTGAACTCGTTGTATTAGCCTCTTGGATCGACCAAGTATGCAACCATCATAAACGACATCGCAATAGTTTAACCTTGATAATATAAGCGATTCACACAGGTGGACACGCAGATCAACACTGAGGTAATCACGAATATTATAAAGGATTTTGAGGCGGTAAAAGCAGTTGCTAACGACTCTAGCTACGTGGCTCTCAAAGCGCAGCTCACTGTCCATAAGTAGGCCAAGGTTACTTGCTTCGACCACCCGCTCTATTGGTTCGCCCATGATAGCTACATCCCCGGTCGCCAGGCTATCCAGAGTTTTACGGGTTTGATGTCTCGATCCAAACACTAAATATTTGGACTTCTCCCTTCTTTCTTTATACCATGTTGTGAGGTCACGAGCCCGCACTCCCGAACTTCGATGCGCGATATATTTGTCAATTGTGATAGATTTGAAAAAGCAATATTTTTTTTATAATCTTGCTGACGGACTCATTAGAATTATTATGTTTTGACCCAGGACGCACCCCTAATATAATTGGTTGAGTTTGTCTATAGTTCGGATATTAACTGCGCGTTTTTATATTTACATATTCACGTACTTAGTACTAATTATTTTTCGTGTTTTGAGATCTCATACTAAACCAGTGTTATGTTATATTTAACGGTGTTCCCTATTTTAAAGTACTTTGTTATTTAGTAAAAACTTTAAATAAGTAAGTGCCTTTTTTGGCATCTTTCACTAGAAAAAAAACCCAAGACCTATTGTGTTTTTATAAAAAAAACCTGGGACCCTTTCACTATTGTGGAAGCCTGTAAATAATAACAGTTTATCCATATTATAATAAAACCTATTAACAATAACCAGAACGCTATAACTTACCAATATTATAAATGGAGGGAATGGGAATTTGTTACTCAATCACGCTTCAACCACTGAACGGATCGAGATGAAACTTGGCACACAGGCTAGTCTAATTTTAACAGTCTAACATCTATTTTTTACGGGAAATCAAATTAATCTTTAAAAACTTTATATTTGCTCACAAGGTGGCGCCACTTTGTATAGACGAGTACAAAATGAACAAGGTGAAATCTCAGCTAGCCATGGGTGGTTGTTTTTCATCGTGTAATCCTTTCAGTTTATATCCAATTATCCATTGATGTCTTCGTACACAAAAGTTAGTAAAGAAACACACTTTTAGTTCTCCATATACGAACTAGATGGCGCTAACTCTGATTTAAAACTCTATCGAATTGTGCCTTGGTGTGTTCAGTCACTGGGTGGTTCAGCGATTTTCTCTATACAGAGCGGCTTAATATTTCGTTCTCGGTTCGGTTAGAACAAACTTATATTATTCATCCTGGTAAGATCAAATTCTGAAGTCCACGCTGATGAATTCGCGGGCGGAAGCTGGTGAAGTAAACATTTTAATTATTATTGTAGTGTTTTCAATTCATGACGCTTTATTTCCACTGCTTTATTTTTAAGGCTCTGTAGCCAAATAAATAACAAAAATAAATATTTCTAGGATGGGCACTCCATACACGTAACAGAAGCAGATTTTTTTTCAGCTAACTTTAACGTTTACCCTTATTTCGACAGTTCTTTAAAAACACTTATAGGTTTCTAAGTATTTTAAGTGATTATCTTTGGAAATAATCACTCCCAAAATTGCACAAATTGTCTCCGCCTTCTTTATCTGTTAAACCGTATGTCCAAAAAATATGAAACAAGTTACAAAGGTTAATAAATACTTTCAACGAAATTATTTTCAACATGATCGGATATGCTGTTTGAGTTATTGCCGAAAAACTGCGCTTCTCATAAAAAGGACATAAATGCCATGTAGAGACTCTTTTGGTGGTGCATTTTTTGTTTGTAATAACGGCTCCGGAACCCTACACTGAGCGTGGTCCGACATGTTCTTACCCGGTTTTGTTTCTACATTGACGCAACCAATGTCAAATTGATGTGCCGTATTAAAAACATATTTTTAAACAGAATGATTACATTAACTCTTTTATATTTAAATTTTCAGACAGCTGAAGAATGGCGCGTGGTATTTTTTATATCCAGCTCCATCTATCTGATAGGCGCCATCGTGTACGGCCTGCTCTGTTCGGGCGAGAGGCAGCCGTGGGTCGTGGAGCCCGACGCCGCGCCCAGCTTCGACACGGACGGCGCCTCCGTCACCACGGCCAAAGGATACGACAACAAGGCTATGGACCACAGTGAAATGTAGGCGGATCGATGTCTCAAATGTTCAGAGAGTAACTAGTTCATTATATATGATTGTTTTATAGAACGCAACGAGTCGGCGGGTCGGGAGCGAAGTGATCGATGGCGCCCATTGGTCTCAAGAGAAAGTTACGAAGCGGTCATAAAATATAAACTGGAGGATATCGCAACTTTGTTTCAAACATCCGTCCAACTTTATATTAATCTCCACTACATTAATTTAATATATATCTTTTATGATGCATTTTATGGTTTTGTTCATCAAATCAATAAATTTTCCGTAACTCTATCATGGGCAATGCGGGCATTGCAAAATATATATATATATATATATATTTATAACGATTTATATATTTTAATGGCTGTAATGGCGCGTAATTTTTTTAATATTCAGAGCCATCTATATGCTAGGCGCTAAAACGTGCTTTAATTTTATTTTGCCAAACTGGCAGTTATTACATTTTTTATCGAGCAAATGCATATTTAGAATTCAAAAAATAAAGCTATGCCTTTTTCTTTTTACTTTATTTTAATTATGTAAACGTAATTCAATTTGTCATGGCGTTATATGTAAATAAATATTTTTACTTATCTATCTATATCGGTATATCAAAGGAATAATTTACCGGTCTTAGCGTTAAAATTTTGAACATGGCGCTTTTTTATTTAAGATAGATAGGTAAAAATATTTACATATTACGCCTTGACAAATTGAAACACGTTTACATAATTAACATAAAGTAAAAAGAAAAAAGCATAGCTTAAACCATAATTAAAACTTCAACTAAAATTAAGATTCGTGATTCGCTAATATATTTTACTATCGCGAAAACTGAAAGAAATTGTAAATTTTGGTTATTCGCCTTCAGTTTTTTTTCGGTTGTTTATATTATTATATTCTTGAAGTTCCTTTGATGTTCTTGCAAGTGTATTGCTACAAAGTTAATATCTTTAAATAATGTTATATCTTTGTGTAATCATGTGTCAATGGAAGGCTCCATTTGACCACGAAATGAATTACTTGCACGTAAATATCAACACTGGACATAATTATATTACAATGTTTATAAAAGATTTAAATTTTTAACCATAAAGAATTTGCGTGTGTAGTATTTGACAATAAAGGATATAGACAGTCAGGGCCTGTATTCTACTTTGATTTAGACCTCTCTGTTGACGTTATAATAGCTCTTACAGTCAAGTGAATAAGAGCTATCAAAACGTCGGCAGTATAAATACGAAATAGGATCAAGATGTAAACCAAAGTTAAATACAGGCTGAGTAAAAATCTGATTTAACGCTTCTTAAAGAGTAAGTGATTTATCCTGTACAAGCGACCCGCCCTCTCTTCGCCTCGGTTTATGTGAGATTTCTGATAAACCCGTTCATAATCCAGAATTTATTATACATAGAAACCTTGCTCTTGAATAACTTCATCTATTGCTGAAAACTGCGTTAGGGGGCTTCTAAACGAGCAACATTTTCACGGCAATGTGTGGCCGGCATCTTGCTCTAACATACGAAGTAAGAGTAAGATAGCACTTGTTGCCGGCCACAAATTGCAGCAAAACATGGCCCGTTTAGAAGCCCCTTTAGAATCCGTTGTTTAAAGGATCTAAGCGAACAGACAGCGGAAGCGACTTCAATTTATACTATGTAAAAATACAGTAGTCGACATTCCTATTATTGATTGCTCATTTTATTAAGTTTACAATTTAGTAAGTAAGGTTTTTCGCCAACAAAAGATAAAACATAGACAAATAAACCAAGAGCCTAATATAGTTTGCCGCGTGATAAATGTGGATAAAACATCTGTCACTTTCCAACACGTATAAGTACGAGAGTGACGGATGCTTTCTCCACATTTTATCACGCGATATAGACGGGGCCATATGCCTCGGTCAATGTCGCTGTGCGAGCGCGATGGCGTTGCTATTGTGCGCGAGTGACAGAGACAAGTAATGGTGAGTCAATGTACGAAATTCTTTGTAAGCGTTGTCGGTTTAGAAGAGAATTGTGGTTTCAACATTCCAATCTCGCTTCGCCGGTGAATAAGCATTTTGACACTTATAATTTTAGTTTGTTTCCGTCCTTTAATTTTAATTATTGTCTTATTTTGTTAACGTAACTCGTTTTAATGTTAAGATTCTATTTCATCACGCTTATTATAGTCATGAAGCCTCCTAAAGACAAAATGGTTTCAATTAAAAATTATGACCACTAAATTTTAAAGTGTCCAAAATTATTTTTTATTCAATAATAAACGAGTTCTTAACGTGGTTTTTTTATTTTATTTTATCTATCGCGGTTTGTGGACGATGCTGCAATCGAAGTCGTCGTCCGCGAAATTTCTTGATCTGATAAATTAATGCAAACCGCGATAAAAATTCGTATATTGGTATCAAAAATAATACCTAGCAACTGTATTTTTAGAACTTAATTACTCACAAATAAATTCTCTAAATTTAGTGAACATAGTTTGGAATCGAATGACACAAGTAGTTTTAGTCCTCGTGTTCTAATTGTAAAGTTCGGGCAACTTACGGCAAAAATTGTACACTGGGTTAATATTTTAACTCGAGTTAGTGTCTTAACACAGTGTTAAATTTTTGGTGCAAATGGCTAAGGGAAACTGAAAGACGTAATAGTCGTTTCAAAATAAGCTGACGTGTCTCCACTTGAACGTTAACAATAGGAATAATAAACTAAAGCATCATAAAACAATTGTATTTTGAAGCGAGGTGTTTCGGCGTTACCTTGTTTTGCGACAACGCTACAAAAACCACCAATCTTGATACATTTCATTATTATGGATACTTAATAATGAAATGCAGGACTAAAATGCAATATTATGTGTATATTATTTGTTAATAAAATCATAAAATATATACTGATTAGAGATATTGCTCAAATATTAACATTTTATTCAGAATTAGGAGCAGTCTCCGTGTCGGACGGATGAAACATCGATTATACTGAACTGAACACCTCGAAGTTTAAAAAACAACGGGTTATTCCCACCTGTTAACTCCAATTTGTTACCACTGGTAACAAGTAGGAATATTTTTCCCATTTGTTACCACTAAAATATTTGGTGATAGCTAGCTACTGGGAAAAAAATATCCCCGTAGTTAGTGGTAACAGCTGAACCAGTGGTAACAAGTGGGAAAAAAATCGCAGCTGTTACCAGTGGTAACAAATTGGTGGTAACAGGTGGGAATAACCCAAAACAGCTGAGTAATATTTAAATTTTCAAATATTATCGAGATCTTCTGAAGTACCGCCCATTGCATGCGTTTACAATACAAATAGTTACCCGGGTGCACATATTCCTATTGTTGTTGCTAATGACGGTCTCAAGTGGAGTCACGCCAGCTTATTTTGAACCAACTCTACCTTTTTTATGTATCTTACTAGCTTCTGTCCGCGACTCCGTCCGCGTAGATATTCGTTATAGTTATTTTCGGGAACTTTAAAACTTTTCGTAATGAAAAGTCTATGCGTTAATCCAGGGCATAAGCAATTTTAATTACAAATTGCATCCTATTTCATCAAGCCGTTGCAGCGTGAAGGAGCATCAAACTAACACACACAAAATTTCGCATTTAGCATATTAGTATGATTCACATTGTGACAAGAGCGAAAAAGGTACATCATTCAGTTTCCCTTACTGTACAGTCAAGGAAATTGATTCCTAGACTACTTTGAACCATATCGAAATGACACTGTAGATAACATTATAAGAAGTCTGTCACGTTTTGATTGATTACGTCACTTTGACATAGTCCAAAGTGATCAAGGAATCAATTTCACTGTACAGTACTGCTAGCTTCAATAAAAACTTAAGTTAAGCCCCTCTTGCATGTTGTAACTTGTAACACATCGGTATAGACAGTGAGACTCTACTTAGTATTTGAAATTTGACGTTAATTCCTTATTGGTTTTGTATACCACTACATGCAAGAGGGCTCTACTTATATTTTTAACCTATAAGTATAATTATGTATATTTAGTGAAATTGTAGCTGTGGTCGCCTATTTATTTTATCTCTATATTTTCGTTGGGCTTTTTTTTATTATATAATCCTATGACACTTACAAATAACGTGGCTTTCTATTGGTAAAATAATTTTCAAAATCGGTTCAGTAGATCCAGAGATTACCCCTTAGAACATCACAAACTTTACCTCTTTATAATGTTAGTTTAGATAAGTGCGATTAAAACAAACATTTTGACAAGACGTTTACTTTTTCTCTTTACACAAACGCTGTTAGTGCTTAAGTTAAAGTTATTTAAATTTGACGACGAGAATGCTTTACATGGTAAAAAATGTCTCCACTATGGGTCAGATTTGATTAAATCTAGTAAAAATATATAATCTCCAAACTCTTTTACCCTAGCTATTCATAATTCATAAATGTCAAGGTAACTTAATAATACACTCTGTATACTTACGATAAAGATAATTAAACCTTTTTATTTTTTTCTTTTTAATAATTGTCCTATATTGTTTGGTCTGAAATTCTTTTTTTTAAGTATATATATTTATATGATCTGAAATCACATGTTATAATGATTAACTTGCATTTTCACATGAAATTATATCGTTTAATTTCAGATCAAATAACGGTATACCTTTTTAATATCTAGTTCGTCGTTATATAACTAATATGCGTGAAAATCACAAAATATTAATTATTAGTTACAGAGAATAGTGAAAATGCAGCTTTTATTTTTATTATTTAAAGGTCTGTATATTGATCCATTGTGATATAAGTATAATTATTGTAGCTATAAGTTGAATGAACACATTGATTCATAATTATAATTGCTAATTGTTGTGTTATAAACGTGTGCCGAATTAAATGAATTACGCTAAAATCTGGCTTATTTATAAAATTACGACAAAATTCCTTTCTTTTCGTATAATGTTTATGTACTACCAGTGACTTCGGTTTAAGAGGTTTGTGAACCGACACCTAAATGGTGTAGCCGTAAAAAAAACATAAAAATAAGGTCCAACTTGTTCGACATAGTAATTATGAGAAACAAGGTTTGTACGTTACCATTATTGTTTTTTAAGTGTTTGTTAAACGTATAGACTTAGTTTCCCATAAAATTGCAACATATTCAAAAATCTTAAAGATCGGGCTAGGTGTAAGGGAGATTTTTTTAAGGTTCACAATCCTCGTAGAAAAACAATATGTTCACTTCTCTTATGTTCGCTCAATATTGTCTGCTCGTCGGAGAGTTTAAAGCTCCTCCACCTCCTTCCTCTATTTATCTGGTCGACAAAAGTACTGGACTGCTAGTACAACTTGCCCACGACATGTTTGGCGCTCGGATATACCTTTCTAAATAGTCTGTTACGATAGAGACGCACTGAGCGAGAAAATGCAAGGCGTGCTACCCCGCACAGGGCCTCTATTCTATGGCGCAAAACAATATTGCTTTGACATGGTTATGGTATTGTTTTTAACTCTGTCGCCATTACTGTCATGTAAATAAGAGCTGACAAAACGTTGGCAATACGGTAACAGGTCAAATGCGATATTGTTTGTCGTCGCAGAACAGAGGCCCGGGTACAATGTCATTGACACAATGCCTCCGCCTCAGTGGAGCCGCACGCTAAAATGGGTTTTTCTGAACTGCGCAAACCCTAAAATGCCTGAGAGATTTTATTTTTAATACTATACTGTAAGTTTAAATGTTCAAGCACATGGTTCTCTAGCTCTGTTAACAAAACAGATTCACACATAAGTATTGAGAAAAGCGCCATCTATGAAACGCTTTTGGCACTACTAGAAAGAACCATGTCGCATTCAATATCAGGTATCGTTTTAGTTTAATTTAACTTAATATCTTACATAATTATCTAAGTAACTGTAAGTTTATTATTATTATAATAAAATATTCAAGAGGTCTCGTATCAAGAGTTCAAGCAGCGTCTTTATAATATAATAACGATTAAAATGCACTTTTAAATAGCGCGCCACTGCAAATTGTTAACTTGGAATCTTTATAACATAACAGTACATCTCATAAAAGACAGCCTACATTCAACTTATTTTGTTTTATAAAAAATAGGTACCTTTCTTTTATCAAATCGAATGGCGATGTGTCTACTTTGCTCATAGATAGGCACTTTAAAAACTTTATATTTTTATAATGAATATTGAAAAATGCGATAAATATTTAGCGATCAATATTATATCTCAATAAACAGATAAAGTGTTAAGATTTATTATTTGTTTCAACAAAATATTTGTTTGAAAAACTTCTTTAATTTCTTATTTATTTCCATCATTCACAAATTGATCTAAAATCAAAGCAGCAATTACAGATAAATTAAAATGCTTATTAATATAAAGATAATTTGACCAATTAAGTTTTATTTAATTAAAAAAATACGTAAAATGTTCACTTTCAACGGCCGAAACTTGCTACTGCGTCACGACCGCCGCCGCCCTTGTCGGCAAAGTATAAAGGGAGCCGACACTTTGATGGCGCCGCCTATTCGCCGATCAGTCGATTGAGACCGCACGCGCTATAAGTTGATTAAAATACGTTGAAGATTCAAATCAAAATGGGCGATCAGGAAAATATGGTTATGTACAAACTTCTGGAACTCCGGCGAAAGACAGGCTACGAGATAGTACAAGAAAACGGACAAAGGAAGTACGGCCCGCCGCCGAATTGGGCCGGCGCCCCACCCCCGCGAGGCTGCGAAGTTTTCATAGGGAAACTCCCTCGCCACATCTTCGAAGATGAGCTGGTGCCACTTTTCTCGAAAATTGGTAAGATCTACGAACTGCGACTGATGATGGACTTCTCCGGTTCCAATCGTGGGTACGCGTTCGTCACTTACACGAAACGAGAGGACGCTGCTGCGGCGATTAGGGAGCTGAACGGCTTCGAGATCAGACCTGGAAGACACATCGGGGTGGTGAAGTCCGTAGACAACTGCAGGCTGTTCTTAGGCGGTATACCTCAGACGAAGACCAAAGAGGAGGTCTTTGGGGAGCTCTCGAAACACGTGTCTGGGATTGTCGATATTATCCTGTATAAGAACTGCTTTGATCGGCGCCGTAATAGAGGGTTTGCCTTCGTGGAGTTTGAGTCTCACCGAGCGGCGGCCATGGCGCGTCGCGCGCTTATTCCTGGCTGCGTGAAGCTCTGGGACCAAGATGTGATGCTGGACTGGGCAGAGCCAGAACCTGACATCGATGACGACCTCATGAAGAAGGTAAAACTTTTTATTTGTTTGCTTTAGCGAGATTACCCCTTTTTTTAATTTGTGCATTGCAATCTCAAGTTTGTTGTGTGAAGGAATGCTCTGCTATTGTTCAGGTGCGATTAGCCTACCTGCTGATCACATTGATTTTTTTTCTTTTCATACTTTTTGTTGTAGTGCAATAATGTGCAATAGTCGGCAAGCAGGCAGGCTAGTGTCTTCACAATTTACGTCAGAGATGAGCAAACATTTTTATTAGGGCCCAGAAAAGTTATAATGTTAAATGAACTACTACAGTTACGTGTATATATATATATATTTACCTTTTTAAAATAGTCTGGTTGGATTTTATGCCGGAGCTGGCTCAAGAGCCGTAGTTTGCCCATCACTGCATTACATGATAGAACTGATATTGCTACTGCTTTGCCTTACAGGTAAAAGTGCTATATGTACGTAATTTCCTAATCAGCACTACGCCAGAAACTATACAATCTGTTTTTGAATCTGCCATAAATGCTAAAGTTGAGAGAGTAAAAAAGATGTATGATTATGCATTTATACATTTTTTTGAAAGAGAGCATGCAGAGCTTGCTATGGCTAAATTGCAGAATGCTGAGGTAGATGGCAGTAATGTTGAGATCAGATGGGCTAAGCCCGTAGACAGAGAACTGTATAGGATACAAAAACTAAACAAAGGCAATGCGAAGTTTAATCACAACATGGATTTGACGCAGACTTTATTGCTTTACAAACAGCACTTTGACAAGAGGGAATATGAGAACGGCAAAGAAGATGAAGGCATCAGCTCGGGGTGTGCGGGAGACTCAATTTGTGGATCACCAGGGGACGGGGCTTCCAGTTACCGCAGTATTGCTCCAAAGGATAATTATACACTAGCCCCAGCTAAACTTGAAGCTATGTGTAAAACGTGAGTACTTCAGATGTTGAAAAATATCTTTTTCTGCCTTAATTTGTTCCCATGACTTGTCTTTTACCCTAGTTTGTAGATACCCTACCATCAGTGTATGATATAGATATAGAATTTCATTGGTGACAGTGCAATACAATGCAGTCACTAAGGTGCATTTATTTATGCAGTGCAGTATTACCGCACCATCTGACGATTTTTTCTAAGTTTTGAATGTTTTTTCTGTATTTATTTTGTTTTTCTACATTTGTCAGTTTGTCCTTCCTTTGTACTCATAGTACAAGCCTAGACGTTAATTTGAGACTAATGTGTGATGTACCTACCTTGTACCTACTGGTGTGTCTGACCTGGTTGCCTAATATTTATTTTTATTATTTCTATACAAACCTCCTGTGAATCCTTGGTAAAAATGGTGCATAATATAGGCATTGAAATAAAGATCTAGTGTAAAGGAAATAAAGTGGTTTTTGTTTTGTTTTTATGATTAATGATCAAATTACAAACTTTATTTCATATACAATTGATTCATACTCCCAAATTTCACTGTATGGTTGGCCTTAGGACTTATTACTAGAATGCATAGTCAAAGACTTGAATTTGTGACCCACCTTAGGGCCAAACTCAATCTGACATTCTACAACAATAAGGTGGAGTTTCCTACAAAGTTACACATAACTTTGCATCTGACGTAAAAGGTTTCAAGCATTTTGAAATGGGTCACAGATTAACGTTTTTTACTGTCTTTCCAGATATTCCTGGATTGCTGACTACAGGTACCAGCAATTAGTTGACCAAACTGGGTTGCCTATGTGGGCATGCCGCTTGGAACTTCCACACGTGGGAGCACCTCTGCTGCGGACTCCTACACTGGTGGGACCTTTCATCACAAGAGCCTGCTTCACCGCAACCCAGGCGAGGGTAGAAGCCGCTGAGATGGCACTCAATTTTATTGAGGTAAATGTAAAACTATACTTTAAATGTTATGGTTGACTAGCTGTTGGCCTGTTGCCCGCGACTAAATTCGCGTAAGTCGTTTTATCGCTATTCCCTTGGGGAATTTGTCCAATAGGACATACCAAATGCTATAAATCTGTTCAGCAGTTATTTTTCTACATGATCGTAACTTAATATTTCAATGATACTTGACAAGGATTTTTAATTCACAAAGTGGCGCCCCCCTCGCCTTTGTCGTACATTGACGCAACTGCAACGTCAATATCAACTTGTGATTTTTTTTAAGCCATTTTGCAGACATGACTCCTGAAACTATCATAATCTGTGACATTGTCATTATTAGTTTGCGAAAAAGTTCAAATTCGATATTTTAGCCTGAAGTATTTAGCGAAATAACCAACTAGTAATATAGAATATTCTGATGTATAAATAAATTTTCTTATTGTTACAGACGCTCCGAACTAACGTAGCGCACTCCACTCCACCAGTGCAGACGATCTACCCCGTGCCTCCAGTGCACGGTTTCAACATGCCTTATGACTACATAAACGCTTTGTACGCCCGACCACCACCCATGACAACAGCTGTTCCAAGCTACCAATGGTACACATAAGATTATTTTTTAACTTTAAGTTTGTTTGGTTATTTCTTTAGGCTTTCGCAGATGACCCCTTATTATAATATTTATGTAGTCAACAAAATGTATTTGTAGTTATTCTCATTACGACAGGGTTCTATGATAGAAGACCATCCATTTTGTTTATAGAATTTTCTGTTTAGGTATTATATAAAGACGTTAAAGCTGCATCTGCGATAAGCTTTAAGGTTCTTGATCCTATGAGTGTTAGTGTAATCACTGAAATGTCTGCCTTATCCTGTGATGATAGGGAAGCATTTGACTTGACAACACGTTTACTCATGAAATGTAAACATAGCAATTGTTTTGATTGTTGTGTTTGACTTAGTTTATAGCTTGTTAGTAAGAAGAGATTGTTTATTGTTAGTGTTCTTTGACTCTTAGTTGATTTGAGATTTAAATTACTTTCTTGACTTGTTTAGTTAGACGCGTGATCTTAGTAGTTCGATTTTGCAAAACATGTTCGTAAGGTCGTCTTAAATAGGGGCTGACAAAGTGGTAGCAAAATGTGACATTCTGTATTCCACTTTATAAAATAGCCACTGTTTAAGTACTTAACTGACGTTATTAGTAAAAGGCCTGATTTTTTTTGACATTTAAAGACATTGGTTTTACTTATGAATACTTTTAAGGTTTCTTGTCTAGAATTGTTAATAAAAGCAAAATTTTACAATTTTGTTTCTGTTAAAACTGCAACACTATGCAAGACTTTAATAAGACTAACTTTCATTTAAACTTAGTACATAAGACTGTTGATTCTCGTTTTGTTTAATCACAAGTTAGGCATTATTTACAACTAACTGTAAAGCCAGCCTATGCCACTGCTTGCTTGAGCTTATACTACGTATATTCAGAGTTAAGCAGTGCTTTAACCTATTCCTAAGCTCAGACTGTTTTTAATAAATATATTTTTAACTGATTTTCATTTTTTATTGAATTTGTTGAACGCTGGAGCTGCGCGTTGCAAAACCGTACGATGTCGGTGACACACTGATCGTTAACCGGATCAGTTTTTGTACAACTCTGTAGGTAAAACTGCAAATGCACACTGAACTGTGGCTTCGCACATACACACGGTTCAGTGTAAAGAGTTTGTGCAGATCTACATCTTTGTACAAAATTTCCACTGTTATTCCACCAGCGAAGCGAGACGAGGCTGCGCGAGAATTTTAATTAGTAGGAAACCATTCCCACCGGTAATTGAAATTTATCAAAATAAATATTAATTTTCGTCTGTGGAAAAGCAGTGTCGCGGGATTATCGCCTCTGTTACATCGCTGCCTTTATCCGAGCTTTGTGCGCTACGGTACGGACGTCTTGTTGCCATGCCGGTTTCGGTATGAGCCTTGGAATGTACAAAGGCGAACCCCTAATCCCTTTCCTTAAATAGTCTTAATTTCCGAATAGGACAGGCTGTTTAATGGATAAGAAATATTTTATGTTAAATTAAATCCATCGATCCCTTACTCTCGAGTTATGAGTGACGGACTGCACTCGAAGTTTCGAATCGCTATATACCATAACAGCTAGTCAGCTAATGTGGGAGCACCATAAGGGTCTACCCAGACCTATCGACGCGGATTCTGCTTGAGCCGGTAAGAAAAAGGTTTGTCCGTGCAGTAACAGTCGGAAAGGCGTCGCTCGGCTCTGCTCGATTCGGCGTTGCTAACGGAACTACGTCGTTTTGTTCTTATTGCATGGACATAAATCTTTTTCTTACCGGCTCGAGTCGATTCCGCGTCGATCGGTCTGGTGGACCCTAAGCCCAAGCCTTCGCTGTCCGTCTTATCTGTCAGCGGTCTATATCTCATGAAGTCATAAACTATATTAAATAGTTAGGGTACCTAGGGTATTACTATACTAATAAACGTAAAAAATATAAAAAAGTAAAAAATTAAAGCTTACTAACGTACGTATCTAATAGGGTTCAAATATAATTAACTCTACCCTTAATAAGGCATAGGGAATATTTTTCCCACCAAATTCTCTTATTAATTTTCCAGAAGTTTAAACAATTAAAAAAGCTAGGTACTTTATCTAAGAACAAGAATAGGTAACCTATTTTCGGGCCCTGAATGCTTATGCCTCATGGAGAGAAGAGTTAAAGGTAAGGAGTTCAGGACAGACGAACGGACGGCAAAGGCTTAGTGATAGGGTCCGACTGGTACCCTTTGGGTATTGAACCCTTGTACTCAGTATGGAAAAAACGAGAAGTTAATAATCTTGGCTTGAATATCTTGGGCAAAGTGACAATTTGACTTTTGACATTGACAGTTATTGGAAACTTGTAAACACTGCGATGTGTTATTGCATTTTCATAAATAATAGGTGTACTTAAAGTTTTTAAGTTATTATAATTTTATGTAAGACGTGGATCTTGCACTTCGTTACCGTGTTACTTTATATTTGAGTTATTTATCGACAGTAACAACTAGCAACGAATATGTGGAGAAGCTTTATTCGAGTTAACACGATTAGCTCGTTTTTATCTAAGCATTATGTAATTAAAACTAATACTTTCACAAATTTACGTCCTCAATCGGTCCAAGAGACCAATCAACTCTTGAAATGTACCATAAAAATGCCAGAAAAGCGAGGTGTAAGTCATAAAAAACCGGCTATTTCTGAGCAGTTTGCCGTACAAAACGGTTATTCTGAGGATTTTAATTCATTTTCTTATAGAACTCATACATGTGGTGAGCTGCGGGCCTGTGATATCGGGCAAAATGTGTCTATTTGCGGCTGGGTACAATACTCCCGATTGTCGAAGTTCCTGCTACTTAGAGATGCCTATGGAATCACGCAATGCACCGTAACTGAAGAGGATATAGATTTATCCAACGTACCACTCGAGTCCGTACTTAGGATAGATGGGAAGGTAACTCTAAGGCCAAAGAACGCCATAAATTCTGACATGTCAACAGGTGAAATTGAGGTTATAATTCACAGGTTAGAAATACTGAATACTGCTGAAAACCTTCCATTTAATTTAAGAGAATACCAAAAACCGAAGGAACAAATAAGAATGCAGCACCGGTACATTGATTTACGGTTTCCTGAAATGCAAAATAATTTAAGGATGCGGTCACAGATGTTGCACAATATGAGAAGATTTCTTTTGGAACAGCACGGGTTTGTCGAAGTAGAGACCCCCACATTGTTTTGTCAGACTCCTGGAGGAGCGAGAGAGTTTGTGGTGCCCACACATCATGCTGGATTATTTTATTCCCTTGTGCAAAGCCCACAGCAGTTCAAACAAATGCTAATGTCTGGTGGGATAGACCGGTATTTCCAATTTGCAAGATGTTATAGAGATGAGACCACTCGTCCAGACAGACAGCCAGAATTTACTCAGCTGGATATAGAAATGTCTTTTATTGATTTGAATGGAATAATATCATTAATTGAATCATTACTTGCTGATGTGTTTCCTAACCTTATCCATAAACCGCCATTTAAAAGGATGACATACAAATATGCCATGGAAAATTATGGCACTGATAAGCCCAACATACAATTTGATTTGAAATTTAAAAATATTAAATTCTTATTTCCAGATAAAGAGAATGATGCAGAGTTTTCTGCCTATGCATTACC
This sequence comes from Acleris sparsana, assembly GCA_923062465.1. Lineage (NCBI taxonomy): Eukaryota > Metazoa > Arthropoda > Insecta > Lepidoptera > Tortricidae > Acleris > Acleris sparsana. The sequence goes on from OV281288.1 coordinate 5,894,890, forward strand.
ATACCCTATTGAGCTAGGGAAAATAACAGCTAAGAATAAAGATAAAATACAAGAAATATCAAAGAAACATAATGTCAAAGTGATTCTTGATCATTACATAGACAAAGAATTTGGTAATTATTTTAATGGAAATTTAAAGGATATTATAGGCCAGCAAAATTCTGCAATAATTTCAATTGGTGACTGTGAAAATACTTGCTTATGTTTGGGTGAAATTCGCGAGTTAGTTGCTTCATTATTAAAAACCAAGAATTTACTGCAGATAAATAAGGAAGTTGAAGTGATGTGGGTTGTAGATTTTCCATTATTCAATAAAGGTGCTAGTGGTTTGGAGACTTGTCACCATCCATTCACTGCGCCGCATCCTGACGATGTTCATTTTCTTGATTCCGATCCACTTAAAGTGAGATCTCTAGCGTATGACTTAGTTATGAATGGTAATGAAATTGGTGGAGGGTCAGTGAGAGTACACAATGTGAGATTACAGGAAAAGTTGTTAAAAATGTTAGGGATGGATGTTGAAAAGTTGAGGCATTTTTTGAATGCATTAAAAAGTGGGTGTCCACCCCATGGTGGTATAGCCTTAGGCATAGACAGACTGGTATCTATTATTTGCAAAACGGAATCCATCCGGGATGTTATAGCATTCCCAAAGAGTCATGAAGGAAAAGATCCATTGTCCGGAGCTCCTAATGCTATTTCAGAATTAGATAAACAGTATTATCATATAGCTCGTTAAATTATTTATTAAAATATATTTAAGAAATATAGGGAATTTTTATTTACCCATAAAATTACAATATTTCTGAGAACCTAGTAAATGGAAGTTCAGCTTACAATATTAGTGTTGAATGCTATTCTTTTTCTCTCCATTTATACGTCGACTTTATTACATTTTTCTTCATTCAGTAGAGCTTGTTGAGAATGGCTGATGACAAATTAAACTGATATCCAACAGATCTATTCCCTTTTTGTTTTTCCTTTAGCCACACTACATAATAAATAAATATGGCTTTGTTTTATCGGCCACAATAAAAAGGTGACAACATATTAGCTATTTGTTTTTATGTAACAACAAAGGGCACACTCATAGGCGTCAAGGTGCTTTTCCACCGGCAAAGCGAGGCGAGGCGGCGCGAGAGTTGAAATCGCCGGGCCATTTCCATCAAAAACTTACGTCAATAGCTATCGTGACCGCGTGCTAGTGCAGGGACGCCGATGTCACATCGCCCTTAGACTAAAGATTACGTATAGTGATTTCGCAAATCGTTACAGAGTAATGCTATAAGCCGATAAGTAACCGATGCGATAAAAGCTATCGCGAGTTCGTGCGAGTACGCAGTGTACAGTCGAGTACCGTGTCTATTTAATGTCATGTATAAACTGCCATATACATATAGTCACAGCGATTACAGTGACAATTAAGCTACTAAAGTGTACACATATTTATGAACTCTACTGTACTTATGCAGCAATAAGGTCCAATATCCATACCATTTCCACCGAAGGTGCGCGCATTCAATCCCCTGATTGTTTAACACAAAAACCTATGTACCTATTCGTCTCGCCTCGCCGGTGGAAAAGCACCTAAGTCGCGGCGGCGGCGTCGAAGTAGATTCTATAAAAGAGATGAGCGTGCGCACGCATACATAAGATTACCAGTTGCAGTAGCGGAGCCGAGGCGCGGGCGCAAATCAAAGTCGTATAAAAGAAGTCGGCTAACTGCATAGTAATAGACTAACAGTATAATATACAAGCATTTTAGATTTAGTGTGGTTCTCTTTTAAGATCGCAGCTGAACTTATCATCCTGCTGCGCCCGCGCTACGGCTCCCCAGTGTACCTACTTGGCCCCTAGTTAAAACAGTGGAATCAACGATAGTATTGTTAAGGTTAACTTGCTTAACTTGGTAGTTTTCGATTTGTTTAACATTCAACATGCACAAAGGTTTAATTTTAGTTTTCATCGTGTGCGTCCACAGTAAGTAGCTGTTCAAGGAGGTAAGTTACTAATACTCACAACTTAATACTCTCCGGGCAGTCCTGGCGACGACTGCCAGAATACCCACTAAAAACCTAAAATCCCGGACGCGATAACTAGGATCACCGAAGCTACCTGAAGCCATTGGCAAAATCAAAGGTCTACTAGACTTCCTGGGGCCGATTTCTTAAAAAGTATTAGTCTAATTATATTACTGTTGTCTCATTTTGTAGTTTTATTTACGAGACAAAACATATTATTAGACTAATACGCTTTGAGAAATGAGCCTCTGGTGGAAGTGAATATATTTAGGTCTTCGAATTCCGGGAAATAACCCCTTACAAGCTAGGTATGTAACAGTGGTAGCCACATAATTAAGAACGCTTGCGTTTTTTAGATTGCCCTACAAATTTGACCATCAATCAAAAAGTGCTTGTGCTTTATGTTTAGGTACTGTTATATAACCCAGCGGTAAAAGGGCACTGTGTAAGCTTACATGTTCCTCGGGATGGCTTTGGCTTTCTGCCGGTACTCCTCATTCTCTCGTTCGCCAGTTGTAGGATGCCTAGAGCTTAGAGCTACCAGGTAGTCTGCGGCATTCTCCGACCATGCATAGGTTCCATGTAAATAACTAGGCTAGGAATTCCCAGTCCTGTGCGCTCTGATGACCTTCCTGCAACTTACTAAATAGGTACTACCTTACACACCTAGCTCTTTTTTAATGTTATCTTTCTAGTTAGTTAGTCGCACGTAGTCTATCTAATCGGTACTGGGGCTCTATTCCTAATTGATTAATTTTGACGAATTGTCTTAACTCTGGCGTCATTACTGTCAAGTAATAGGTACATAAGAGCCATCATAGCGTTGACAATACAATAAAATGTCAAAGGCAATTAGGTTTTACCGAGTAGAATAGGTACTTACATGACGTATGGCACTAATGCTAAGTACTTAATGCTTGTTACGCCCTGTGATGTGTCTATCAGTAAATCACTAAACTTGCTTTTCTTGATAACCGATTGCTCAAGTGCCACGAAACTGCTCACGGAGAATTTTGGACTTCGGTGTGAAGTGGAGAGTCGCGAGTGACTTATGTTTCCCGTGGCAGTAACGTAAGGTCGTGTGATCGATCTGGATCAATATCTGTAACTGGACTGTTGTTAATAAACATTAAAGTTCACTTCGAAAATTGTGTTCGTTTCTTGAAGAGTCCCTCCGGCGGCCCTAGCTCGTTTTTTGCTCTTCGAATTAAATGTTGTCCTAACACTTGTTTGCTTTCAGGGACATTATCATGGACCCATTGTCAAGGTCCTCATAAATCCATGCGGTGCTTGCCTGACTGCTACCTTCACAGAACTTGCGAGACGAGGAACATCCCTGACAGCTGTTTGATAAAGATCGGCATTTGCACATCACAATGCGCGTGCGACGATGGCTACTACTGGAAAAATGAAAACAGGGAGAATTGCATTAGCGATTACGAATGTCGTAAGTTAGGTACCTACACAAATAACAATAGCAATCATTTATTATTCTAGAGATATATTAACACTAGCTGTTGCCTGCGACTCTATCCACGCAGTTCATCAGGGATAATGTATTGAAAGAATTTTTCAAATAGTTTGGTAGTTTCGGACCCTATTCAATGCAAACAAACAAACAAACAAACAATCAAAACTTTCCTCTTTATAATATAAGTGTAGATGTAGATAATAAAACCGGCTTCATCATCACATTAGAAAAAACATATCCTCATCTGGACATCTTCTCCATCACGCTGTGCTACTACGGTATCCATCTGTTTTCTGCAATCCTTATCAGATCATACCTAGATGACTGATTGATTGACGGGTTTCCTACACGAAGCAGACTGAGTGATTGGCATAGGTTTATCCAAAAAGGACTTGTGAATTTTTTGAAACCGGTCCAATTTTCAAGTTTATTCGTTACAAACATGCAAAAAATAATCTCCTTTTTATAGCTAGCTTCCGCCAGCGAGTTCGTCCGCGTAGAATTCGTATCTTTGTCATCCCACGGGAACCGATTATTTTTTCGGGTTAAAGTAGCCTATTTTACTCAGGGATAATGTAGCATTCATTCTAATGGTGAAAGAATTATTGAAATCAGTCCAGTAGCTTTTGAGATTATTCTTTATAAACACAAAAATACTTCCTCTTTATAAAATGTGAGTACCTTTAGAGAACATTATTTTAGGCCAAACAATATACAAAGATGATTGATGATTTGTCTGGTTGTCCTATAGTGCCTCAACAATTCTAGGACTTTTGTAAAATGTAACGTTTTTTTTACTTTCAGAATACTACATTACGAGTTTGTTATTGTTGGAAACTCCCTGACGAGTATAAGATAAGATGGTATATGTCCTTCGACGTTTCAAAAGTATTGCAACGACTATATTAGTCCCAAGATGGCCTCAGATTCTAGAAGATACCTGAAGATTTTTAACGGCGGGCATTATAAACTTATTTTTATCTGTGATTAAAAGTACAGTCAAGGAATTTAATTCCTATACCACTTTGGACTATGTCAAAGTGACGTAATCAATCAAAACGTAAGAGACTTCTTATTATTTTATTTAGGTGGTTAGGAAAAGTGGTTAGGAATTAAATTCCTTGACTGTAGGTATATAAAAACGACGAAGTTATTTTTTTTCATTGTGGTTAGTAGTATTGTGGCTAGACAAGATGTCTTACGCTATCGTAAAATTCGTAAACAATTTTCGAAAACTGACTAAATGTATGGGATTGACGTAGGCGCTCGACCGTCTGACAGTTTACGTCAATAAAAATATAAGTATATATAAAATAAAAGTATATTTAAGAGAAAGCTAAAGAAACATCTATTAGATACACTGCCTTAGAATTATATATTTGGTATGTCGAACTAAACATTGTATAACATGTTAGAATATTAACTCTTTAGTTATATGGTTTATGAAAAGTTAGATAGTTGCTGATTGCTATGGTAACTTGAATAATATATATGTCGAAATAAAAAGTCGAGTAAACCTCTAAAATGTTTTGATTTTATTTTAACATGGTAGCAGAGCGTGGTTCCGCGAGATATAATTAATAACTTCACGTAAAGGATTTTAAGTCGTATTTTGCCAAGATGGAGAAGTGTATTTTGGATGCTTCAAAAATGCAACTTGGAATGTTAACGGACTCAAATTGGATTACATGGAAGTATAAAATTATAATCGCTTTGAAAGGTTTGAGAGTTTTGGATATAGTTGAAGGCAAGATCAAAGATCCTGACCAACCTCCTCCAGACGCAACTAAAGAGCAGCTTTCACAGTACAAGACCGCGTTGCACAGTTACTCGACTGCTGACAGTACTGCCCTTCTTGTCATTACCACTAATCTATCTGAAGACAATTTAGAAAAAGTAATAAGATTTTCCACTGCAAGAGAGGTATGGCTAGAACTGCATCGCTTATTTGATGGTGTTTCAGAAGACAAAGCCTACGACCTTTGTATGAAATTCTTCAGCTATAGCATGCAAGCTGGTGACAATATGGCAACTCATCTCAGCAAATTAAAGAATATATGGGTAGAATTAACAAGAGAACTTCAAAAGGAACACTCTAAGAGTGATTTGCCCGAGCTATTTCTTATTTGTAAGATTTTAGAAACATTGCCAGAAGAATATTTCTCATTCAAGTCTAGCTGGTTACTAATGGCTAAAAATGAAAGAACTGTGGAAAATATTACGAGTCAGTTATGCTCATATGAAAGAGCCTTGAGCAATAGAACTGGGGAAAAAGTAGAAGCGCTCGTGGTAAAGGAGAGCTCTAATTCTAAATTAAAGACAAAGAAGAAGTCAGATAGATGCCACTACTGTGGAATAATTGGGCACAGGATTAAACAATGTTCTAAGTGGATATCTAACGGAAGACCACCTAAAGAAAAACCTACAACCAGTGTGAATAACATGAATGTTTTGGCCGTACAAAATACGTATGATGCAGAGGAGAGAAATAATTGGTTTGTCGACAACGGAGCTACAAGCCACGTGACAAATAGAGAGGATTTTTTCCAGTCATTCGAAAATTTTAAGGCGCCACACACTGTAACCACAGCAAATGGTGAGGTAATCAAGGCTGTCGGTAAGGGAACTATTCTTATAGAGGCTATTATAAATAAAAAAAAGGTTCAGACATTGTTGGCAGATGTATGGTATGTACCTACCATAAATAAAAATCTATTTTCAGTATTATCTGCTCAGGACCGACTATCAAACAGTCTCTTCATGTCAACAACAACAGAATGCAAACTCATAAAAGATGGAGATGTAATACTTATTGGAGACAGACAGAAACATGGAGGTCTTTACAAACTTAGACTAATAAATGTAAAGCCAGTAACGCCAATTGAAATAAATTTCATTTCAGATGAGAATTTGCTTCAGTTATACCATGAAAGACTGGCACACCAGAATAAAGCTCATGTGAAGAAAGTAGTTGATAGAGAACTTGGTATAAAACTGAAGTCAGATGATGAAACATGTGAAGGTTGTATATATGGCAAAGCACATCGACTGAAATTTTGTACGCGAAAAAGAGCGACTGAACCTGCAGAACTCATACATGCCGACGTATGTGGGCCGTTCACAGATTCTTTTGGAAGAAACAAGTACTTCCTACTCTTCAAGGATGATTTCAGCAAATTCCGCTTCGTTTACTTTTTACAGAGGAAATCGGAAGTTCACAATAAGCTTGAACTTATGCTTGCTGAAGTAAGAGCATCAGGGTATACAGTAAAAGAGCTTTTAAGTGATAACGGCGGAGAATTTGATAATGAAGTCGTACGAAGAACTTTACAAAAGAACGGAATTAGGCAAAGATTGACTATGCCACATACACCAATGCAAAACGGATGCGTTGAAAGAGACAACCGGACAGTAGTTGAAGCCATGAGAACAATTATGCATGCAAATGATCTACCACAGGCTCTTTGGGCAGAATTGGTTGGTGCTACAGTATATGTTTTAAACAGAACAGGCCCAACTCCTTTGGACAAGTCACCATATGAGATCTGGTATGATAAGAAGCCAAGAATAAAGCACCTGCGGATAATTGGTTGCACTTGCTATGCACACGTTCCAAAGATAACTAGGAAGAAATTGGACAAAAAGGCAATAAAAGGCGTCCTAGTAGGCTACGACAACGATGAAGGCTATAGAATTTGGTCGTTAGAGAAGAACAAATTAATTCGGTCCAGAGACGTTATATTTGAAGAGAAGACATTGCAAAATAACAAAGAGAAAGAAACAAAAATACCTTTTGCTGTTATTCCAAGTTCTTCTGGAGACTCTTCTACACCAAATATAATAGAAATTCCACTTCCGGAAGAAAATCCGACTTGCATAGAGGATGATCAATTCGAAGACTGCAGTGACGAAGTAGTAGAACAAAGGTCAGATAGTAGAGAAGAACCTGAACAATCAGAGGAACTAGAAATTGAGCAAAGAATGACACTAAGAGATCGTTCCGCTCTTAATCCTCCTCAAAGGTTTGATGATTTTGTGATGACTACAGTAGCTGAGTTGAATGAAATTAAGGAACCTCAGTCATTCAAAGAAGCAATCCAATGTCAAGAGAGTGATAAATGGAAACTTGCCATGGATGATGAGATCAAATCACTGAAAGAAAACCAGACATGGGAAATGGTGCCTTTACCGGAAAAAAGAAGAGCCATACCATGCAAATGGATTTTTAAAATGAAGACTAATCCAGATGGAAGTGTCGAGCGATTTAAAGCCCGATTAGTCATCAAAGGTTACTCTCAAAAAGAAGGAGTAGACTTTTATGAAACTTTCAGTCCAGTAGCTAAAATGAGCACAATTCGAGCCGTATTGAGCATTGCTGCACGAGATGACATGATACTAACACAGTTTGACGTATCTACAGCTTTTCTCTATGGAAGCCTGAATGAGGAGATTTACATGATACCACCAGAAGGGTACAATGAAAATCCAAGTTTGGTCTGCAAATTAAAAAGAAGCTTATATGGACTTAAACAGGCTCCAAGGTGTTGGAACAACTGTATGAAAGAGTTTCTTCTAAAGGTTGGATTTACAGAAAATGAAGCTGATCCATGTCTCTTCATAAGACAGAGGGGGGAGAGAAGGCTTATTCTATGTCTTTATGTAGATGATGGCTTATTGGCTTCCACTCATGAAGAAGAATCAGAATGTTTCCTGAAAGAGTTAAAGGGGCGATTCAAGATTAAGACAAAGCCAGCCAGTTACTTTCTAGGATTAGAGATAGAAAGAAGAGAAAATGGTTCAATAAAGCTTAATCAAGCCGCATATACCAAGAAACTGCTAGAAAAGTTTGGTATGGAAGGATGCAAATCTGTGGGCACTCCGATACTAAAAGATAGCACAGAATGCACTGACATAAAAGATGAAAATGTGTCCCACAAATATCCGTACAGGCAAGTGGTGGGAGCATTAGCATATCTGATGGTAGGGACAAGACCCGACATCGCTTTTGCTGTAGGTGTTGCTTCTAGAAAACTAGAGAACCCTTGCAATGAAGATGTTGTTAAGGTGAAACGTATTTTACGATATCTTCAAGGTACCTTGGACTGGGGCATAATCTATAAGAGAAAGTATGGAAAAATATTGTCCTGCTACAGCGATGCGGATCATGGTGGAGATTTGGAAACAGGACGCTCTACAACAGGAATGATTTGCATATATGCTGGTGGGCTAATATCTTGGAAAAGCCAAAGACAGGTTTCGGTATCAATTTCTAGTACTGAGGCAGAAGTAGTTGCAGCCAGTGAAACTACAAGAGAAATTATTTGGTTGAAAAGACTGCTAGATAGCATTGAAGGAGCTATTGAGGTACCAGTGCTGCACGTTGACAACGAATCAGCGATAAAACTGGCACACAACCCACCGTTTGAGTTCCACCAGAGGACTAAACACATAAGGATACGAAACTTCTTTGTTAGAGAAGCAGTATCAGAGGGTGCGTTGCTGATCAATAAAGTGGCAACAGAGTTCCAGCTGGCGGATATGATGACCAAGCCACTATTCAAACCAAGGCTTATCATGCTTTGTAATAAAATGGGCCTAGGAAAAGACTAACTTATCATAAAGAGAAGATGTTAGAATATTAACTCTTTAGTTATATGGTTTATGAAAAGTTAGATAGTTGCTGATTGCTATGGTAACTTGAATAATATATATGTCGAAATAAAAAGTCGAGTAAACCTCTAAAATGTTTTGATTTTATTTTAACATAACATTAAGATTATACTTACCTACTGTTCTTGTTCTTTTCAAGTCTTCCTGCAGTCAAACTGTCCTAAAACAGTTTTGCAGGGCTTTTGATTTATTTTTAAGTTTTGTTGTTGGTTTAATAAATAAATAAATAATAATAATAATAATCATAATTTTACTTACATTTTGGATAACGAAAACAAACGCCGAATGCATCTTGTCTAGAGCCTCGGGGGCGAGATTCTAGGCGGTGAAAAATATGTTATCGTAATGTCAACTTTTTGATAGCTCTTATTTACTTTGCCGAGTTTTGACGGGATCCCTTTGGAACGCATTATTTTTTTACGCATTTTTCGCACACAATCTTTTCGCATCTTTTTAGAGTGACATCGCAGAATTTCAAAATCGTCTATTTTGTAGATTATGTCAGAGCAGGTTAGTTTTTAAAATAATTTTAATGAAACCGTTTCTATTGTAAAAACTGTTTTTGGTCAAACGATTTTATGCGTAAAGATACATTATGGGTTAAAAAAATATGCGATCCAACAGTGAACCGGTTTTGACCGCCTTGAACAGGAGGCCCAGGTACGGTGTCAAAAGACATGTAAAACCCGGTATCGTGATTCTCTGGACCCGTCCCCATCCAGCTCAAAGTTTCATCCCTTTCTACACTCAAGCACGGAATAGAGCACGCCTTTATTAGCGGCGAGATTTTGGCTCCGCCAAATTGTCCTCCTGTAAACTTTCCTTCAAGCAAGGGAGCACACTCTTTAAGGCCGCGGCGTCAGATCTACGATCGGATTCCTCTTCTTTGATACACGCGGAGTGCCAGTGTGACATTTGAATTCGACAGATATGGCTTAGCTATTCCACGGTTTCTCCACGTTTATTAATAAGGGCACCTGTGTTGCGGGCGTTCAGTACACCAGCGAAAATGTTAAGCACTTTAGTGTAGTAAACTTCAAACTGAACATCAAATACACACATGACAATGACATTCACAATGAAAAGGTTCTAAGTATGCTCAACATTTTTATCGGGTGAGTGTACATGAGGCGCGCCGTTTCCATACTAACAGCGCCTTTTCCATGTTTTGGGGAAGCTATTGAGTATACAAACACGCCGCAACACACCGCCCTCGCTTTTATTGCAATTTGCAGCTTTAGAATAACAAAACACAAGTCGGTACCTACCACTATTCTACAGGGTAAAACCATATGGCGTTTGACCTTGAGACTCTGCTTTTGACAGTGAAACTAAAGGCCAGCGCAAACCGGCGGACGGCAGTTTACCGGTTTTCCCTTTAAATTTCCTCCGCCGCAATCCGCTGCGATGCACCTAAGTCGGTCTTAATTGAAATTTATACCTTATATCAATTGAAATAGCATTATTTTATTTATTTATTTTTGGCTCACAACACAAGTTACAATCAGAAATAAAGCAAATATCATGATAAAAGTGTATGAATCTAGACTACATGTAACTCTAAACTATGTGTGCACAAAATGAAAGTGTATGTGAATATATGATGGTTAGTGGTATTAGTTAGGTATCTTATACAAAGTTACTGAAATTTATTTTATTTATCAGTTTTACAGAGAGGAATTATATTATAATAATTGTCTTTATATTCTAAAAAAAATTGTGCAAAATATATTGTGAATTTGGTTTTTAAAAGCGGGGAATTTACTGTTAAAAATATCCAAAGAAGAATGCTCGCTCGCCGTTTCGTTATACAATCGGCACATTCAGATTATACCGCCATTTTTAAAAACTGTTGCACTATCTGCCATTTGAATGTGTGATGAAAAGGGGTGAAATGAAAGTCATGTTACGAGAAGAGTTTTGAGTATGAATGTGGTGGTGGTGGTGAGCAAGAGGAAGACCTAAAAAGAGATGGATGGATTGTGTGAAGAGGTATATAAGAAAGATAGGAAGTGAACGCTATAACGATGTGTGTAAAGAAAAACATACTGCGCCGACCCCAGATGATTGGGATAAATAAGGGCAAAGAGATGATGATTTCAAAAACTGTGACAATGGCCTTGCGTGGTGACCTTGATTCGTCAGCATGACCAATAAAGAAGGTTCGTCCTTGTCACACCATGTCATAGATTGTGGACCGTTCCCCCCTTAACGTGTAACGTGAGGATGGCCTGATGGCCCCTGTATGGAAGACACTTTGTTACAGAAATAAAACGGTCATAGTCGGTAGAATACATTTAATTCATAAATGACAAAACTATATTTAACATGTCGAATGTTCACCGAGTACTATTCTGAGCACCTACCGCATGAAATCATCGTGTTTAAGAGTAGTAATCTGAAAGCAAAAAATACATATATAGTATTTTTATTACAAAAAGGTTTTGTGAGTGTCTTTATATATTTAATAATTCGCGCATGCGGAGCATCGCGGGGGATTGCAGCGAAGGAAATTTATAAGGAAAAGTCCTCTGCCGTCCGCCGGCTTGCGCTGGCCCTAAGAGTGAGATCAAGAATATGTTGCTCGCTCTAAGGTGTAAATGCGTCCCTTTGGCCCATGATGGGCAATCGTGTGGAAGGGTCATAAAATAACACGTATTAGGTAGTAGGGAAGCCCACGACACTAAACCTAGTACGATAACACTACCAGATCATACACATATACCTATATGTATACATATATTTAGTCTCGTCATTAACGGGAGATGGGGGGGGGGGGATGCGAATAGCACAAGACCGGTCTGAGTGGCTTATTATCATACTAGTCATATCAGAGGTACAACTAAAAAAAAAAACCTTAACCAGGTTTCTTGAATTGCAGCATCACCATTTCGTGTTCCCCCATTAATGACGAGACTAAATATATATGAATATCATCATCATATCATTTTTCAGCGTCCCAATCCCAACCTGTTGTCCTCTAAAGTACTGAAAAGTGACTAAACCTAACCTAACCTAACTTCAGTAGAGAATCTGTTCAAAGTAATTTCTAGTTACCTACGGTTTGGTTATATGTTTAAGAACAAGAAAAATAACATAATATATTAGCTCAAACTAATAGGTACATGTCCTTATAATAATTTAATTCGAAAATTGAGTTTAAAAAACTTACTGCACTCCTGATAGCTAAGGCAATCGCCACTGGAGCTCCTGTAGAACTCTTCGTCGCAAACGCATTTATATGTGCAGATGGTAGATGGTTGACAGGCGTTCGGGACGTTTCGATCCGCGCAGGTTCTTTCAGGACAGGACACGCACCGCACAGACTCGTGGGGACCGCTACAATCTGGGTTTGATAAGCATATGCAGGTTTTGTATAACGCAAAAAGCGAAGTTTAGATTTATTATGATGCTGTAGTGAGACGTATTAGCATTCAGTGGAGTAACCATAGTTCCCGGCCGATAAGAAGTCAATCTTGATACATTGCATAACTAAGAAATTTCTGAATATGGATAATGTTGACAGCAGTCAAACAATGTTGTTATTAAAATTTCACTGTTCAAAGCATACTGCCAGGTTTTCTACACGTGTAGCTTTTGGACCAGTTTTACACTTAAGAGCCTCAGTGCCCTGCGAGTGCATAATGTCTTTAGGATGCTGCAGGGGCTGTCGTCACGCTGCAGTGCGTCAGGCATGTTCGTACAGGCTCGCACTGACGACTTTTATGCAATTATGCGAAAAAGTTCTGCCTCACTTCTTTGCAGATTGCGTGTCAGCTCCAACCCCATCCTAAAGACCATAGTAGGTTCATACGACCCCTCCGTCATGCGGCATTTCAATCGTCTTATGACCGAAAAACGGATTATATAGCCTTTTCTTTTCTGTGTTGTTCAAGTACTAATATAGTTCATGTAAGCTATGTTACTAACGTATTTTTGGACCTTTATGTTGTCTGATTTTTAATAATAAATAAATAAATAAATTACTAGTCCTTAACACGCAACAAATAAGTGTGGCATTGTTTTACTGCCGTCAACAATGTCAGTAGTCAGAAACTTCATGGTCGTGCGATGCTATAGGAATGACTTCTTATCTGGCTAGTTACGGGTAGGAGACCAAGGGTCCTGGGGCAAAAAAAAAAGGAGGCCCCTAAACTGTTTAGGTTTTATCAATATTTAAAAAATGCAAAGCTACTTTATCACAAGTAATCAAATTAGGAGTCATCAGATAGTTAGGTAGCTAGTTTAATTAGACATTTGCTAATCAGGTTCTGGGGGCCCCGGGGCACTTCCCCGCCTGGCCCTTTGGTGGCTATACGCCACTCCTCCCGACTGCCCAATGGTCCCCTACAGTTGATCAGGGGTAGGGAAAGGGTTATTTTTACACTACATAATCGAGTGAGCTATCATTGCACAGCTCTTAGAAAAACATTACGTACGGGTACATGTTACCATTAATTTTAAGATTTAGGGGACCGTTTAGGAAATACTTATCGCGCAAAGCTTTTCTAACTTCAGAAATTTCGAACTAATGAAAAAAATGTAAAACAAAATATTGGACTTGCCATGAGAGATACCCTTACCATGAGTTACAATTACCACACTCGCTAGCGAGTCGAATGCTCTGTCCCTCGCACTCTATGAGAATACTGCGAGGTTGCGAGGGAGGGTTGAGCATTCGACTCGCTAGCGAGTACGTTAATAATTGTAACTCATGGGTTTGTAAGGATACAGAAGGAAAAAAGATCCGTATTAAATATATTGAATTTAAATAAATGTATTCGTTTGAAGACTTACCTCCTAGAACAGCGTCTAGACACACCAGTGCCACGGTAAATAAAATCAAACGTTTATGCATGTTGAATGGTAAACAACTAATGACACCTTCTGACTATAACTTATAAAAAAAGATCTTATATACCTTCGCTGTACAAAAACAAACAAACAACTTGACACCATTTTTATTGTGGTAAAACAAAGCATTATTTTTTAATTTATGAAGCTGCTGGTTTGTACAAAGTAAAATAAAAAAAACCGGCCAAGTGCGAGTCGGACTCGCGCACGTAGGGTTCCTTACCACTATACATCTAAATAAATGTTTTTCTTTATTCTTTATTATATTGGAGTTGATTGAATGAAAGGTAAAATGCGGTTTACGATTTATAACGTATTAAAAAAAAACTAATTATTAGATCTCGTTCAAACCAATTTTCCGTGGAAGTTTGCATGGTAATGTACATCATATATTATTTTTACATTTATCATTCCCTTATTTTAGAAGTTACGGGGGGGGGGACACACATTTTTCCACTTTGGAAGCGTCTCTCGCGCAAACTATTCAGTTTAGAAAAAATATACATTAGAAACCTCAATATCATTTTTGAAGACCTATCCATAGATACCCCACACGTATGGGTTTGATGAAAATAATAATAATTGAGTTTCAGTTCTAAGTTCTAATGGTAGATAGGGCGGTTTTCCTAGGCATAACAATAGATAAAAATTTGCAATGGAGTCCCCACATAGCTGCACTGGCAGGTAAACTAAGTTCGGCAGCTTACGCCGTTAGGAAAATTAGACAACTAACTAATGTTGAGACAGCTCGCTTAGTTTATTATAGTTATTTTCATAGTGTTATGTCTTATGGTATTCTGGTTTGGGGTAAGGCAGCTGACATACAAACTATATTTGTGTTACAAAAAAGGGCCATTCGTTCTATTTATAATTTAAATTCCCGTGACTCATTAAGAGAACTTTTTAAAGAAACTAATATCTTAACTGTAGCGTCTCAATTTATTTACGAGAATATTATTTATGTTATTAAGAATTTAGATTCGTTCACCAAAAACTCAGATATACATAATTTAAATACTAGAAATAAAAATAAAATAGCTATTCGAAAATTCCGTATCCGTAAAGTATATAAATCATTTGTTGGTCAATGCATTCATTTCTATAATAAATTACCTGAAGTAGTTTTAAAGTTACCCTTTCCAGCACTTAAAAAATATTTGAAAAGGTCGTTAATGTCTAAAGCGTATTATAGGGTCGAGGACTATCTAACAGACAAAAATGCATGGCATACACCCGAAACTTAGTCAATAGTCATTTGTTCAAATGCAAAGGCTTTATCCTGCTTTTTCTTGTCTGGGGGACACCGTTGATGCAGGAAAACATATCGAAACTTTTATGTGGTCATCTTGCACCATCTCATATACACATATATAAGTAGGTAGTTGTAGTTATTTTATTTTATTCTTTTCTATCTTTCTCTCCCGTAAGATTTTTGGCATGTTTTCCTGCTGAACTACTGTTATTTGATATTATATTTAATTTAATACTTGTAGCTTTATATAATGCTAGATTAAGTTGTACATACCATTGTAATATGCAATATGAAATAAGTTTAAAAAATGACTGACTGCTGAGTTTCTTGCGGCGTTTCTTCTCAGCAGTGGTCTCCTCTTGGGAAGCGCTGGTAGTATCTTGACGTGTAAAAGTGCCCGAGCGGCCTACTTACTAAATAAATTTCTTTTATCTTTTTATCTTATCTTTAAGTATGGGGAACCCCAAAAATTTATTGTTTTTTTTCTATTTTTGTATGAAAATCTTAATGCGGTTCACCGAATACATCTACTTACAAAGTTTCCATAGTATAGCTCTTATAGTTACGGAATAAAGTGGCTGTGACAAACGGACGGACAGACGGACGGACAGACATGACAAATCTACCTATAAGGGTTCCGTTTTTTGCCATTTGGCTACGGAACCCTAAAAATTATGTTTGATCGCTGCTAGTATTTAAACTCAATAACACCTGCGTTCATGCAAGCGCGTTTGTTTTTATTCACGGTAATGTCAATGACTTAAGTAATTTATTTCGAATGCATCGTGAACTTTCAATGTACCTACTTAACTGAAAAATCTTGTGACTGATTCCAAAATTTCTATTTGATCAAGGCCCTAACCACTTTATTTCTGGCATTTCTACTGAAATCGTGAGTAAAAACTACTATAATCTACCGAAATTATTTAAAAACATCTACCATTATCTTATTTGCATGGAAAACAAGATAAATAAAAGCACATTCAATTGCGATTATTGTATAGGTAGGTAAGTTTAGTCAAAATGAAAAAACTAGTAAACGAACATATTTTTGTACTAATCGTCCCATTTTTTCCCACTTTTATCATAGCTATATCACTAGATTTAAAAGACTTTTGGGAACTTCGGTGTTAATTTCTAGTGTAGTCACTTTTTAAGGAAAAATATTTGGTGATTCAGGCAATAAGCGGTTATTGCTTAAAAATACTAAATACTACTAACTTATTTTGACCTAAGTTCCAAAAGTTAATCCATTTTTATTCAAATCTACCAAAAAAAAAAAAAAAACTACTGAAAGTGGTCACGCTGCGCTGCTCGGTCGCCATTACCGTCAAGTACAAGAGCTATGTTGACAATACGGTAACAAGTCAAACGCAATAACCAATAACAAAGAGTAAGGTAACATAGTTGAAAAAGAGTAGCTACTCTGTGGCAATAAGTGCGTATATGGCATGCTGTCACGGTTTTGAGTGTGCCCCCAGCGCAATATGGTTTTACCCCGTAGAATAGAGGTAGGTACTTAGGTACTTGTATTTTATTACCCCTTTTTTAATGAACGTTTAGTAACCGTGGTGTAGTTTAATCATGCTTTGTCCTTATCTGTCATTGTGACATTTGAATTTGACAGATAAGGGCAAAGCATGGTTTAGCCACACCACCGTTACTCAACGTTTATTATTTAGGGGTGGTAAGGGGGTTAATCTACGGCTGCAAACGGACTAAAAGCGAGGGCCGGGCAGTGCGTTGCGGCGTGTTTCTATACTCGATAGATTGCTTTCCCAAAACGTGTCAAAGGCGTTTTTAGTATGGGAGGGCGGCCCAAAGCATTGCCTCTTCGTGCGGCTTAAGAAAAATTCCATACTAAATGAGATAACGTTTACTCTTAAACCTAGTCCGATTTTTACTATTTTACTTCTTTTTTTTTCTTTGCCCCGCGGCGACTTCCACAGCTACTACCCCGGAAATATGGCGTTTGCACAATGAAGTGGTTTCTCCAGTGTCAAGTATATATAAGTATAAATCAATATAGCAATACAATACAATCCAATCTTCCTAGAAAGATTGGGGGCAATGTTGTACGGTGATTTGTAGGACAGACGTCAAGATAGTTTTAACCTCTGCACCACTGCGAGTCTACTTGAAACGAGAAGAAAGATGCCAGATACACGAAATAAGTCCAAGTCTTCTATCACAAGGCATAAAAAGGACAAATCACTTTTCAGAAAAGTACTTTGAACACCTAAATACACAAAAATACAAACTAAAACCAATTACACATCCGCCATCTTTTAAAATGGCCTCCCTATTTTATCTTCGATGTAAGTAAGTAAAATAGCCGGAGATAGGTAACTAACCCTCAAGGCACGAATGTCATAAATCAGGCCCACTGGACCTAATTGACTGATTCCCAGTCTGAGTGTCATTCACGTCACAAACACGTGTATTGCGATGCAGTAAGGTTGAATTTTAAACAAAAGAGTATTTATAACAACATGTACTCAGGCGCATAAATAACTCGGTCATTTTTATATTGAACTTGTTAACAAAGAGACCCAATATTTTTGGACGCCGCGCCGTCGTGGTTCCGTTAGGGGCCGCCCCTAATACCAGTTTAATACTCACTTAAAACTTGAACGTATGTTGAATTTTGTCTTATAATTTTCTGACAAAAAAAGCAGTATTAAACCACGCTTCTGTAGCCGACTTTACTTGTTATGGGGTTATTTCCACCTGTTACCATTCAGAGTTCTTTTGTTGCCACTTTAAAATTTATTTATCTGTAATAAGCCAGCAAAAGTGTGCTGGTGGTAACAGAACAGGGAGACCCCGTTTATGTACAGTCACCATCTACTAATCAAAACTAAACTAACGAGTCTCAACTCTGTGGGTCAAGAGTAACAGTCACCTTCTTTCTATTCTCAGATCAGCTGTTAGATTACTACCCTACTTTAATATTGCATATTATTATTGCGTTGTCATCAGTTTTACATGAAATATGAAATTAATAATACGGCCGCACGCACGCTGCACAATGCACAATAAAATTCATCAGGGTCTCTATTCAACACGGTAAAAACGATGTCGTGTTTGATCTGTTATCGTATTGTCACCGTTTTGATAGCTCTTATTTACTTGACAGTAATGGCGACTGACTTCAAAACAATACCATAACAGATCAAGACGAGATGTTTCTTACCGTCGGGAATAGAGGCCCAGCACAACCGTACCGTACGCCAAATATTTAGATACGAGCGCCACCTGTATTTCTGAGTTTAAACTAAATACAACGAACAAACAGCCTCAACTTGTGCCCGATGTGTTCAACTTTTACGAAGTGTTAGTATTTTACAACAGATGTCGCTAAAATGTAATATTGTATGATTTTATGTACAAATTATGTTTAAAATCCCTGTCAGTCAATAAACTTGCGTCTTACCTTACCGCCGCCGTATTCAAGAGATATTTTAAAGACAACATGAAACAATTAACTCGTTTTTCAAACTTTGGTTAAATGTCCGA
Source organism: Acleris sparsana (assembly GCA_923062465.1). NCBI lineage: Eukaryota > Metazoa > Arthropoda > Insecta > Lepidoptera > Tortricidae > Acleris > Acleris sparsana. The sequence continues at coordinate 5,913,677 of OV281288.1, forward strand.
TATAATGGTAACCCTACAGAGCTAATATCGATTTTCATGAAACGTAGCGAAGAGACCAGCGCTAGACAACCTGCTTTCAAATTAAAAAAAAACGCATTCAAATCAGTTCGCGCGGTTTAAACGCGCAATGGTTAAAAAAGCAAAAAACCGCCTTCAAAAATGCAAAAATCTTTTAAAATGGCAGGTCAGTCCAACTGAACGCCGACTTCACTTGGATGATCTAACATTTTAAAAGAAGTTATTTTTTGCGGTTTTTTATTGTTGTTAACATTTATTTTATTTTATACTTTTTAGTGATCATAATAATCAGTTATCTTAGTTAATTACTTTAAGACACTTCAAGCTCGGCGCAGGCAACGCCGCGGAAAACTCGTTACAATTTATACAATTAAATGTTCTTCATTATATACGCTCCTATGTTCATCGAGATATATTTTCGCCACCCTTGAATTAGGAACCTTTAAGGAGTTCCGATGGCCATCTGTGGTCTTCATCATCAGTTCCACTTCACCAAATGCAACTTTCGATTCCAAATGCTGGAGTTGTTACTAAAAATACTAAAATCCCCTCATCAGATTCAGATTTGAAGAGAGAAGTGGTGGGAAGACCTCGGAATTATACTCTATCAAACCAAAAAACAGTTTTTAAAATCGGTCCACAACTTGACAGAGAATCGTAAAGTGACACATGATTGATATGGGAGTCGAGTCGCTTTCCGCCGTCGTCTGTCCTTCTGTATGTAGGTAGGTACATAAAGTTACTTAGATCTTTACACACTACAGATGTTTCAAACTCCGCAATTGATTTTAATACGGCTTTCATCAATATATAGAGTAATTCATGAAGAAGTTTTCAATGTATAAAACCTGGATTATTTACGGGTGTTATTTACAGAGAACTCACATAAACCGAAGCGAAGCAGGGGCGGGTCGCGATAAAGAATAGATAGTCCATGCCTCTAACCTATACAGTGTGTGGCCCAAAACCGGGGCGGAAAAATTAAATGTGGATTTTTTGGAACATTTCAATTAACTATCACAAGAATCTAATATTACAAAGTCTATAATTTTGGAGAAAAGAGCCTACAAAGTTAAAAATCGTAGGTAATGTATTTTCCCATCGCGATATCGTCGCTTGGTCACTATCGTCGGTAAGCGGTATGTCTGAGTACAGGGTGCCATTGACAACACGCGGTAGATTTAGCGGTGTTTGCATTACATTGAATTTGCGATTAAGTTTGTTAGAAAAAAACTGAAAGTTAAGTTTTGATTTTAATTAGGTAAGACCAGGTAAGACCATTATAATGTAATTACCGGTGATCTATAGAGCCCCTGTTTTTAATATTATCCCCGATTTTGGGCCACACATTGTACTTATACCAAATTCACAGGAGAGATTTCAGAAGCATTCAGAGAGTTCAAAGACGATATGGTTTTTACAGCCAAGAATAGTGCGGCTGTCCTAAACCAAAACCTAGTAAGAGCCATTGAGAAAATTTTACAGGAGAAGCAAAACAAACGTTTTTATGTACCTCTTAAAAACTATAAGCCCTAGGTTATTCATTGTTAGTGCTAAATTATGAAAATAAATTACTCTAGAAGAAACAGCAAAAAAAAAAAAAAAAACACTGTAAATGCCAGTTTTATGAGACTTAATAGTATATTTGTCGCTGTTACTAGGAAATTGATCTGACTTCTTGGTGTGTTCGAGTCTCAAAAACCAAAATCAATAACCTAGCATAGTCTGTTACTAGGAATTTGATCTGATTTCTTAGTGTGTTCGAGTCTCAAAAACCAAAATCAATTACCTAGCATAGTCTGTTACTAGGCATTTGATCTGATTTCGTGGTGTGTTCGGGTCTCAAAAACCAAATTCAATAACCTATCATAGTCTATTACTAGGAATTTGATCTGATTTCTTAGTGGGTTTAAGCGTATTTCTCTTATGTAAAAACCTAGTACCTAAGTATGTGTGTTGTGATCATTGAAGTTTAAGATTAAGTGTTCAATATTTTTAGTAAATACTTGTTACATAATTATAATGATAAATAAATTTTCTACATGTTCACCTCAAAGTTGGTTAAAAATGTATCTGATTAGATGAAAATATTTATTTATTTATTTATTGTCATTGTCATTTTATAGTCTTATTAAATAATTAGAGGAGAGTATAAATAGAAATAATGACGAAAATTGTATTTATTTCAAAAACTTTATTAAAAAACAATATTAAACTTCTTCATAAACTTCACCACCAGCACTCCTTTCGCATCGACTTGCTAGATTTTGTATAGGAATAAATTACAAATTCTACAACACTGAATAGTTCGTTTCCTAAATCAAAAACCTAGTATGACTAATTCACCAGTTATTTAACAAACACAAAAACCTAGTACGTGCAAATTCCAAAATCAAAAACCTAGTATAAGCCGTCCGTTTCGTAAATCAAAAAACTTGTTTGAATAATTTCCCAATTCAAAAACCTAGTGCACGCTATTTAGCAAATACAAAAACCTAGTGAGTGCAAATTCCAAAATCAAATACCTAATAAAAGCCGTAGTTACTATTTCTTTGAATTTGGATATGTAACTTGCTAGGATTTTGATTTTGGTATCGACGAGTAGCAGGTGGAGTTGCTAGGTTTAGGGGGTCTCATATCTTCGAAACTAAGGGCGATAGAATTATGGGTGTTTTTGCATTACACGCAGCACTAAATTTAAAGATGTATGGTGTAAAAAAACTAATTTTGAAAAATTTGGCTCTTGCTAGGTTTTGGTTTGGGACAGCCGAGTGGCCCAGCAGTGACTTTATCCATTGAAACCTTGGAACAACGCAATAATATTTAGGTACGAAATAATGCTACATGTATAAATTAATTACAATACAATATTAAATAAGTATAGCCAACTGCTTACAACGTGACTCTGCTAAAGCAATAATCGTAAGTAGTAAATAGATACCTATTGTAGGACGGACCATGACAATTATACCTAATAACAGTAATAACATATGGAATTAATTGCGTATTCGTTTTTCTTTTTTTAAATTTACGTCAGTGGAATATTCTCAACAATATTTAAATAGTTTAGACCAATTCGACATTAATTCAAATTGTGCAAATAACTGAATCAACATTTATAACAATGGTTTTACAAGACGTCATTGAAATGGAAACATAATTTATTGGACAATGATACAAAGAGGTAATTTATGGGTTCAGACTTGTGCGTAGGTACCTAACCTGAAATCATGGATACCTGGAACGGAAATAATTATTTACGACGTCAAACAAATATAATGTATAGCTGCTCATAAATAGACTATAATATACCTACTTAACAATAAATTAAAGTTTAAGCCACGTAGCTATACACTTTAACACTTCTCATCTCTAAGTACACAGGCACATATATTAATATAGTCTTCAGCATATAATTATATTCGTAAAGTTACTTACCTAATTACAAATTACATTTTCGAACATTTCCAACCCATAATTTGGATTTATTTGGTGGAAAAAACACGGAGCGTATGAGGAGGCACGAAGGCAAATTAACATAAGTACTTACGCTTTCTTTGCAACTAAAAAGACAAAAACAATTGACTAATTCAGCAACTAAAACAAAATGGTTACTGATGTTACCTTCTTTACGAAAGTTGTTTCCATTGACTTGGTTTTCTTTCTTAACTCCATGATTTTTCGTTTTATTTGCTTGTCATTTGTATTTGTTTGAGCGAGCGTTAAGTATTTTTCAGTTTCCATTTTCGTATAAATGAGATCTGGAGAAACCCAGCGTAAAGTGCTTCATTAAGTTCTTGGGTTCTACTTTCAACCGACTTTAAAAAAAGGAGGATTTTCTCAATTGGTCGGGTCTTTTTTTATGTATGTTCCCCGATTACTCGGAGACCACAGGGCCGCTTTGAATTTTTTTTTCGTTGTTGAATGGGTATACTTTCTAGTTAGTCCCATTGTCAACACGTCAGGATCTGATGGTGGGATCATGGAGAAATCAAGGGAACTCCTCAAATATTATAACCACACCTATACCGATTTCAGTAATTCTCACTGTAACTCGTGGATTTGCTTTTGAAAAGTACTATATGGTGAAGTTGAACTGATGATGAAGACCACAGATGGCCACCGGAACTCCTTAACGGTACCTATTTGAAGGGTGGCGATAAGATATCTCGATTAAGATATTTCAGGGACTAAAAGGGAGCACATTTACGTTTAAATATGACTATGACATTCTTGCGGCGTTGCCTAGGGCGAGCTTGAAATGTTCTATAGTTTCTCATTCATTGAGAAGTGGGACTACATAACAGCGTAAATCGGATCTCTAAAAAGCATAAAATAAAAAAATAAAAAAAAAACCAAAAATCCGCCTTCAAAAATGCAAGGAATAACTTCTTATAAAATGGTAGGTAGATCAGTCCATCTGAAGTCGGCGTCCCACAATATTTAATAAGAAGAACCTATTTTTGTATACGCACTCATGCGTGAAATAATGATAACTTGTAATATATCATGCTGTGTTAATTGCCTACGGAATAGAATAAAAAACCTTATATTTCAAACGGTTGGTAAGTTTGCTCAGCTTTTTCGGTGGTATTGTTTGAGTAAGCAGACGTAACGTGTACAATAGAATATGATCAGGCGCACCAGCACTCTCCGCCGCAGTATAGATGTCGCTCACAATGAAGTCTGAAGTGATTACCTTAGGCCTAGTGCTAATTTGCTCCAGCTTAGTCGGTAAGTCAACCTCCACGATTTATTTTCTTCTCGCAAAATTAACCAGCTCACAGAAACATCAACTGACCTGTGTTTTATTTTTCAGAGTCGATTCCCTTGACGGAACCGACCCGATTGGGAGCGTATCAGACTTCAAGCGCATCTGCTTTACCATCAAACTTGGGTGCTCAAAATAATGCGTTCAACCAATTGTCGAAGGTGGCCCTTACTCGTAATGTGGGATCCCAATCCTACTCGAACCAGGGTAATCAACCAAATTACCAGCAACAGAGATACTACGACAACGTGCTGCCACATGTGAACACATGGCAGTCACAACCACAGTTACCAACTCGGCCAACTCTGCCAACTCTCCCAACTTTGCCAACCCTACCATCTCTGAATTCCCAAAGCAGTTGGGTACAGCCATCAATTCAGCAAACCGGCTACATCCATCCGAGTCCTCAGAACAGGCAGTATAGCTCTAGCGGTTCGTCTGCTCGTGCTAATGCCAACACTGGTGCAAACACCTATCAAGTGCCAAGCCAGAACTATCAACATTATCAGTATCCAGTATTTCCTTTGCCTACTCATCCTCAAGGTACATTACTAAATCAAACATGAAAAAAACTATTCTGTACACATGCAACTTAATAAACTAGCTTTTGTTTTAGGACATAATGTGCAACAAGTGGTTTCTCATCCGGATATAAGAAGGATTCTCTCTTCTCCTGGAAATAGAAGAAAGCATTTGTTTGTCCTACCAAACGGAAGCGTTCAACACGTAGACAATCTTGATTCAATTGCAGCAAGGTATCCAAATTATGCTATTGTCAACAGCAGGGGTCAGCATTTGTCGAGACCAAATGTACCAAATGCATCGCCACAGGCTGTGAGCCAAGCTCAAGCGGTTGTCATTCATACAGGTCACGATCCAAAAGTTGCAACAGCAGTTGCATCTACTGGCGTTCCTCCTCCATCGCATAATCCAATGACAAGTCCAACTCCATCAACTCTTTCAACCTCGCCTACCCCAACCACACCAACCACCACCAAACCAACTACGACCACAACAACAATAACTACTCCAACCACACGCACTCCTTCGGTAGTAGGTTTATTGCCAGGTTCTTCAGCAGTAGCATCAGCCCCAGGCGGTTCGGCAGTAGCAACCGCATTCGCATCTGCTGGCGTTCCGTCAACGCAACCAACCCCAACCACCCTTACTCCAACCACTCCAAGCACTCCAACCCAAACGACTCCAACTACGCCAACCTTAACAACTCCAACCACAACCACGCCAAGTCCAACCACGCCAACTACAACCACTCCAACCACGACCACCCCAACCACGCCAAACCCAACCACTCCAACCACCCTTACTCCAACCACTCCAAGCACTCCAACCCAAACGACTCCAACTACGCCAACCTTAACAACTCCAACCACAACCACACCAACTCCAACCACGCCAACTACAACCACACCAACTACAACTACTCCAACACCAACTACTCCAACTACACGCACCCCTTCGGTAGTAGCTTCTGTGCCAGGTGCTTTAGCTGTAGCATCAGCGCCAGGCGGTACGGTAGTAGCAACCGCATCTGCTGGCTTTCCTCCAACGAGCCCAACACCCACCACACCAACCCCAACCACTCCAACGACAACTATTCCAACCACAACCACGCCAATCCCAACTACTCCTACCACAACCACGCCAACCCCTACCACTCCAACAACGGTAACCCCAACTAGTCCGACTACACCAAGCCCTACGATAGTAGCTTCAGTTCCTGGTGCTACGGCAGTAGCATCAGCACCAGGTGGTTCGGCAGTAGTAACCGCATTTGCTCCGGGCTTTCCTCCATCGCAAGTAACTCTTACCACGCCAACCCCAACCACTCCAACCACGACCACCATAACCACGCCAAGCCCAACCACTCCAACCACCCTTACTCCAACCACTCCAAGCACTCCAACACAAACGACTCCAACCACAACTACACTAACTCCAACCACGCCAACTACAACCACACCAACTACAACTACTCCAACTACACGCACCCCTTCGGTAGTAGCTTCAGTGCCAGGTGCTTCAGCTGTAGCATCAGCGCCAGGCGGTACGGTAGTAGCAACCGCATCTGCTAGCTTTCCTCTAACGAGCCCAACACCCACCACACCAACCCCAACCACTCCAACGACAACTATTCCAACCACAACCACGCCAATCCCAACTACTCCTACCACAACCACGCCAACCCCTGCCACTCCAACAACGGTAACCCCAACTACTCCTACTACACCAAGCCCTACGATAGTAGCTTCAGTTCCTGGTGCTACAGCAGTAGCATCAGCACCAGGTGGTTCCGCAGTAGTAACCGCATTTGCTCCTGGCTTTCCTCCTACGCAAGTTACTCTATCCCCGCCAGCCCCGACCACGCCAACTCCAACCACTCCAACCACGCCAACACCAAACACCCCAACCTCAAACATGCCAACCCCAACCACGCCAATCCCAACCACTACAACGACGCCAGCCCCAACCACTCCAACGCCAACCACTCCAACCACACCACGCATTCCAACCACACCACGCACACCAACTACTAGAATAGTTGATTTAGGTTCAGGCCTCCGTATCATATATGTTGGCTAAAATATATAATTCCTAGTATTATGTTAGCGCAACATAATATTTGGAACATTGATTTTGTTCACTCACGGAAAAATATGCGGTACATTTTTTCAATGTTTATTAAATCGTTACCATAATTATACTTTTATTTCCTCTGATATTCTTCTTCCAAATTTCATAAATACATTTATCTTCATCCGTATAATAACTTCCTTCCCTATAATATATGTTCAGAACTAAACGATAAGCAAAAGGCCTATATTAAAAATCTGTATCTGTGGTTGTACTTTAATGTTAACATTAAAGTTTAATTATTACATGTGATTAAAGTATCGGTTATCGATGTAGTTGCATCTTAATGTTCACTTTAAGGTTACATTAAGATACAGGGCAAAGACAGATACAGGTTTCTCACATGATGCGACTGTACGCATAATTAGGCATTAGAAAACTCGTGTGATCTTATTATAGACGACTCACATAAATAACTAAGTATTATTAATGTAAATGCCTTAAAGAAGTGTAAATAAGTTACCTAGGTACTTTTATTCGAATTGTAATCTAACATAATTTTAGTAACAGGAATTTACTTGCTAAGTAGTTGCAATATTTATTTATATAATTTAATATACCTATTCCAGAAATCGAATAGGTATTAGAAAAAACATCCGAAATTTTTATAAATTTATATTTTAGAAAGTAATAAGACTAATAAGTAAAAACTTACACAGATAATTAAAGACTAGTCAAATAAGTCCAATCTCGGCGGACGGGTGACCCATTGAAGAGTTTCTATACTCACTTTCTGTCTCCATCATCGTACCAGCTCGACGGTACCATATTGTTTTGTCATCGTAATGGCATAAGTTTACAAAATTTCATGGCAATGCAATCCAAATCCAGTATCCTTTTACAAGTAAAAAAAAGCAAGCTCAAATCGACTTATATGATTTTTTAATTATTAATAGTTATTTAATATTAAACATACTTAATATGAAAATAATTATCGACTGTCCGTATGAATCATTAAAAAAAAGTTTTAAAATACAAAAACCGCCTTCGAAAACGCATGAAATAACTTATTTTAAATATATGGTGGGCGCCGACTTCAGTTTGACTGACCAATATTGTTTTAAATTACATAATTCGTAGTCGTTTTTGTGCAATAAATATTAAATAAATAAATTTAAAACTCAAATTCAGAAAAGAGAGAGAGCTAGTCTTAAATCTTTCCTGCTTAATGAATAAAATAGATGCAACGAAAATATTCTGCAATGGCGGCTGACAGCCAGTTGAAGCGCCGCCATTGCTGCTTGCCAACCTTGCCGCCAAGCAGCACTTCGGAGGCTAATGCAACCGGGGATATGGATACACTAGAGGTACCTCGTACTACAACTTAGCCCTCTTGTAACGAATGTATTTAAATAATCAATTGAAGTAAGAAGGATTTTATATATAAAAGACCATATACAGCTGCGTATATGTCCTAACCGACATATCAAAAGCGTCTCATTAAAAAATATGTATTAAATAATTTAAGAGGATTAGAAAATAAGGATTAGTTAAAATCGTGTATACAAAATAGGCAACCACTTACCAAAATTAAATAGTTTTTCAATAAAAATAAAATACTATAGTACATTGTAGCCCAGGTACAGAAAGTAAGCAATAGATGGACGAGTTAGTTCGCGGGCCGAGCCGCAGGTGAGGACCGCGAAGATACGAGTCCATCTATTGCACTTTCTACCGAGGCAATACTATGTGCTTCTCACGCCTAATGTAAGGAAATAAAACAGGTTAGGACATAATACACAGTTTAATTAAAAGTAATATTGATATTAGCATTAGGACAGTTGCTGAATGACAAGGAAATGTTTTTTCCCGGAACATTTATATTAGTATTTTGTGTCATTTCGGCCGGTATCGAGTTTGATGGGATATTATCGAATGATACATGATGAGGTGAATTTGACAGAAAAGTGTCTTTTTTGAAAGTTCATCAAAGTAGGTCAGCATTACGCTTTCAGAGAAAGAGTTCGTTTTTTTATTTATTTGCCATGCTTTGAAATTTTCATACACTTTCTGATATTTGCGACGGGATTTTATTGGCAGTAAATTCCGAATTACCGACTTTGCCGTATCCTGAATTTCAGGCGGTGTAAGATCCATATCTGTACTTGTATCACTCATTTTTGTTGAATATCGTACAAATTTCCAATCAAAAGTTCAAAAGTTTAGCGTTTGTTTCCAATTAAAAGAACAGAAGTAATTTTCATTCCCGCCTTTTTAACTTTTTTAATTTTTACCTTATTTAAAGATGCAAAGGCGTTTTTCACGTACGCCTTAAAAACTTACATAAAAACACGTTTACAATCGCAAAAATACACTTTCACTGAGCGGATTTGACGTTTTAATTTTTTAATTAAACGTTCTAATGTCATATTTGTCAAACATTTATTTATTTATTTCCGAACGAGTTACTAATGTCATAAATAACCGACCAATAGCAGAGTAGAAAGTAAACTGGTCTAAAAACACTCCATTTTACTTTGCAACTCAACATTGTTGGACTGTTTTTGTGTTGTACTACTAAGAGCAACTTTCTATTCTGATTTCGATCCTTCTTTGGCCATATTTCCGAGCAGTGGCGTGAAAAAATAATTTAGGGCTCAGTTTAGAATGTAAAATACCGAATTCCACAGGGAAGTTTGTTAGGCCTTTACTTTTTCTTCTCTACGTAAAAAACTCTTAAAAATGCATAGTTTGGTTTACTTTTGCAAATGTCATTTCATTATCATTGTCATCGTAAAACAGGAAACCTTGACTTTTTTGTAACTATTGCGTAATAAACTATTATGGTTTGTGTATCCAATATTCAAACCGCGGACAAATAAGGTTACTTTGGGTTAAAATTTAACATTTTCCACGTGTACCAACGCAGTGTACATTTTGTAACATTTGTCGATTTTTACCCAAAGTATCAAAGCTAGGCGCGGTAAAGAAATTCGAGGACAATGCTATTATGACAAAATGATTTAAGTTAAGTCACTTTAAAAACAATTTGATATTCTTATCAAATTGTCATCTTATATATATATTATAACCATGTCTGTATATTAAACAATGTGCATGTAGGTACAAAATATTTTATTTTGCTTGATATTCGGAGATGGCTTCTTCATAAGTAGTAATTACCGCCGTCCAAGACTAAGTTTAATGTGTGTGTGAGTGTGTTCTTTTATTATTAAAGGAGTTGAGAGGAGAGGTAGGCAACCGCGCATGTTGGTTACCTGATGGAAAGTAATCCCCACCGCCCATAAACACCAGCAACTCAAGAATAGTTGTCGGTGCGTTGCCGGTCAATTATGGAAATGTAAACTCTTTTCTTGAAGGCACCAGTCATAACTCATAACTGGGAAATACCGCCGCAGCGAGTTCGTTCCACAGTTTCACTATACGAGGCAAAAAGTATATAATCTCATAATGTGTATGTGTCTGTGTGTCTGTCGGTGGCACCTTTTACTTCCAAACGGATAGTCCCGAGTTGGTCACGTTTTTTTTAAACAAAAGCTTTAACCAAGTTGCTTCTACAGGGTGTTTCAGAAACCACGTCAAGACGCCTAGGGCTGATAGAAAAACTTAAAAGCTATCGATTTAACCTCTATGTATATTCAGCGATTTTTACTAGTTTCGGAGGTATTGACGGGCGGCGGATTGACGTTGGTTTCTGTATCCTGTATATAATTAATGAATTTCATCGGTTGGGCCGGTTGAGAGGTTTCAGCTCTGAAAGTTAGGGTTGCCATTATATGAATTAAATACTCGTACCTATGGGATTGTTTAATGTAGGTAATCGAGGTTAAATAGAATTAAAATAATCAGATTTCTAAATGAAACGCTAGAGTTGCTCCGGCAACGAGTGATCATACATACCGCAGACCCTGACGGGGCAAGACTTGACTACTTTGGCAGTAAAGAAGCCACCTCTTTAATGCCTGATCACCGCGAATGCTGAAAATTCGGTGCAGCACACGGAAGCTTGCCCGAGTGGGGAATCTGATCGGACGACTCTCTTGTCGGTATCGATACGCGACGGTCGGAAGTGAAAGACGCAGGAGAGAGCAGAGCGGGACTGGGAGGAGGACAGTCCTTCCTTCTTATGCGCCGCATTACATTCACCGGTGCCCTCATGTTACCGTTACGTGCCATCGCCCTTATTAGTAGAGGTATTAATTGGTCGGCGTGCTCTGTGTTCTTGTCACGCCACTAAGAATTAGGAAGGATGATTTTGTGCTTCTGTTTCTTATTTCTAAAATACATACATGATAAGTAGGCATAACCGAATGTAGGAGTTGACGTAAGTGCTCGATACGATCTAACATCAGCTTACGTCAATCCTCAACATATTGTAGATTTTTGAAAATCGCTAACTTAGTAATATGCTTTTTGTCATCGTTATCTTGGCATTGCTATCGTAAAGAGTAACATTTAAAAAACCCTACACAAGGCGGTATACATACAGTTTACTATCAGTACCGGTTTTCTCTATTCAGTAGCTTTTCTCTATTATAGTAAGGAAAGCCATATCAAGATATATAAGATGATTCGTGATTGTGCTTGAAACATGTCAAACTTGTCTTTTTTTTGGTTTCTTACTGAAAATGTTTATATGCATTTTCGGGTTAAATACGCGAGTGAACAATAAACCCAACATATTTCAACTGGCACGTTTGTTCAGCTTTTACGAATGTATTGTTTCTGCAGTAGACTTCTGAAATAATAAGGTATGCTCAGGCGTGCATGCGCCGCCCGCCGCAGTGTAGATGTAGCTCACAATGAAGTCTGAAGTGATTACTTTAGGCCTAGTGCTATTTTGCTCCAGCTTAGTCGGTAAGTCAACTACCATGTTCAATATTATATCATTCACATAAATCGGTCAGCTCACTATTTTATTCATTCCGGTTTATTTTTCAGAGTCGATTCCGTTGGCGGAACCGGACCGATATTTGGGAGCGGGGACTTTTGGGTCATCTGCTTTAACATCAAACTTGGGTGCTCAAAATAATGCTTTCAATCAATTGTCGAACGTGGCCCTTCCTCATAATGTGGGATCCCAATCCTACTCGAACCAGGGCTATCAACCAAATTACCAGCAACAAAGAAACTATGAGAGCGTACTGCCACTGTTGAACACGTGGCGTCCTCAACTGCAGTTACCAGTTCTGCCTAAACAGCCAACTCTACCTACCTTACCAACTTTGCCTACCCTACCAACTCTGCCTTCACCACAGAGAATAAATTATTCGAACCAAAACAACTACCAGAATGTAGTTTCGCAGCAAATTCCATCTTACCAAAGCAGTTGGGTACAGCAAAAAAATCAGCAACCAGGCTACGTCTACCCGAGTTCTCAGAACAGACAGTATGGGTCTAGCGGTTCTTCTGCTGGTGCAAACACGTACCAAGTACCAAGCCAGAACTATCAAAATTATAGGTATCCGGTATTTCCTTTGCCTACTCATCCTCAAGGTACGTATCCATTATCGAGCATATTCAAATTCAAATTCCAATTTAAATAGGTAGACAATTATTATTATTACATAATTTTATAAATTCTGTACATGCTATATTATCATTTCACAATACTATAATGCTATGCTTATTTTTTTTACTTGGAGCATGTTAAACAGTGTTAAAATGAATCTAAAAAAACCGGACGGAATTGACAAATTAAAAGCCTTTTTATTTTGGTTATACACGCGTTTAGGTTCGACAGAACTTTTTTTTCCGGTTATTTTTATTAGGTTTTAAGCGATTCACCTTTTAATGCCCGGTTCCTATATTCAAGAAACTAATTTTACGCCTCGTTAAAATTTGACACATTTTGTACGTAGCAAATGTCATAACGCTACGCCCCGTAAGGAAAACGTTTCGTTTCTTGAATATAGTTTGTATAGGATTGTGAAGCGCCGCTGCTAAAATCGCGTAGCTGTCAAAAAAAAACTATACAGATTTAGCTCAGCGGAAAACGTTTCTCACCTTTTAAATCAAGTCAAATTTACATAAAAAATTGAATATGTCGTTGTTATTATAAAGATCTAGGTCTATACGTTTCTGTTTTTTTACGTTATTTTTATTCTAAGAAATATTTTCTTGGAAAGGAAAACGTACAGACATAGTTTTTCATGATAACTACAACATATTCAAAAATAATAAAAATCGATGGAGGTTTGAGGGAAGAGAAACGTTTTCGCATTTTATATGGAGATTTTTAGCTTCACAATCCTCTTAATATAATTAAATACATTCATGTTCGTAATCATGTGTTTCACGAAATTATTACTTTTTAAATATTTTTGCACAGTTGTAATTTTGAGGTTATTTCCACGCCTTATAAATGGTCTATACACAATCACTGAAAATGCGATAATCCTCCATTCACAAACACTGTGATTGGTTGTGTATGGGTTTCCAAAGTAAATTAAAAAAACCGAACAACATCATGTCAAAATAGACCTCCCGACAAACTTAACTTTGCGTCGGAAAACTGTTATCCCCATACATCGACATAGGTCCCGGTCAGTTTACCAATACTGCAAATAAGTTTTCGGTAGGTATAAACATTTAAACCGTTTGTAACTCAATCAATGAAGTCTACTTAGTCGTGATAGTTTACCTATTAAATTCATTATTATGTGCCTTCATTATTTAGATTTTTTAAGATATTATTTAGATTTTTAGTATTTGTAGTTTAGGCTGTAGGGGGGGGACACTTGACTTTAACAAAAATTAGCGCTTTAAAGCTTAATATTTCATAAACGGATCCCTTAATCGACTTATCGAAAAATATTTTTAAATACCTGTACAGCGACACCCCACACAAAAATAAAATACATCCCACGACACCGGCAGGTATACCAAAAAAAAAATTCTTTTCAACATCTTATTTTACCACTTTATTAGCATGACTAATATGTATAATCATGCTAAATTATAGCTTTCTAGTACTGAGAGTCTCTGAGCTAGGCTGCGGACGGACGGACGGACATGGCGAAACTATAAGGGTTCCTAGTTTGACTACTGAACCATAAAAAATATTCTTTAATCCCTAGATATTAATAAGAAGCTTTAGTCCCGATCTGCAGTTACTAAAGTAACATTTTCAGAGCATGTGAAGTAAAAAAGTATAATTATGGTTTTTGTTTTAGGACATAATGTTCAGCAAGTGGTGACACATCCGGATATCAAAAAAATCATCGCTTCCCCAGGTAATAGGAAGAAGTATTTAGTTGTGCTGCCAAACGGAACCGTACAACACGTAGACAACATTGATTCAATAACAGCAAGTCATCCAAATTACGTTGTGGTCAACAGCAAGGGTCAGCATATACCGAGACCAAATGCCCCTAATGCGCAGGCCGTAAGCCATGCTCAAGCCGTTGTTATCCATACAGGTCACGATCCAGCTACAGCAAATGCTATTGCATCTGCTCCTCCAAATATCCCATCCCCTAAAGTCCCACTAGCTCTATCAACCCCAGTAATACTGCCATCGCCTGTTGCACGTAGCCCTCCGGTAGCAGTGCCAGCTATAGTGCCAGGTGCTTCAGGAGTAGCAACGGCAGTTGCATCTGCTGGCGTTCCTCCTCCAGTTAAACCTCTTACACCCACTTTACCTACTCCACTAACCGCATCAACTCCACCAAAGCCTGTTGCACCGAGTGCTCCTGCAGTAGCAACAGCAGTTGCTTCTGCTGGTGTTCCTCCACTACTACCAACTCCAGTTACACTTCTACCATCGGTTACGCCACTAACCCCTGCAACTCCTCCGACTCCACCAACTCCTTCGACGCCAGTTACTCTACCAACGCCTATTACACCAAGTCCATTGGCCATAGCTAAAGCGCCAGGTGCTTCAGCAGTAGCATCAGCCCTAGGTGGTCCGGCAGTAGCGGTCGCATCTGCTGGCGTCCCTTCGCCGCCACCAACTCCACCTACTCTACCAACCCCACCAACCCTTCCAACGCTACCTACGCTACCTACCCCAGCAACTCCACCAACTCCACCTACTCCACCGACCCCAGTCACGCTACCAACACCAGCTACTCCACCAACTCCAGCTACTCCACCAACTCCACCAACCCCACCAACTCTTCCAACGCTACCCACGATACCTACCCCAGCAACTCCACCTACTCCACCAACCCCAGTCACGCTACCAACACCAGCTACTCCACCGACTCCAGCTACTCCACCAACTCCACCAACTCCACCTACTCCACCTACTCTACCAACCCCACCAACTCTTCCAACGCTACCCACGCTACCTACACCAGCAACTCCACCAACTCTACCTACTCCACCAACCCCACCAACCCTTCCAACGCTACCCACACTACCTACACCAGCAACTCCACCAATCCCACCTACTCTACCAACCCCACCAACTCTTCCAACGCTACCCACGCTACCTACACCAGCAACTCCACCAACTCCACCTACTCCACTAACCCCACCAACTCTTCCAACGCTACCCACGCTACCTACCCCAGCAACTCCACCAAGTCCACCTACTCCACCAACCCCACCAACTCTTCCAACGCTACCCACGCTACCAACACCAGCAACTCCGCCAACTCTACCTACGCCACCAACCCCAGCAACTCCACCAACTCCACCTACTCCACCAACTCCACCTACTCCACCAACTCCACCAACTCTTCCAACGCTACCCACGCTACCTACACCAGCAACTCCACCAACTCCACCTACTCCACCAACCCCACCAACTCTTCCAACGCTACCCACGCTACCAACACCAGCAACTCCGCCAACTCTACCTACGCCTCCAACCCCAGCAACTCTACCAACTCCACCTACTCCACCAACTCCACCTACTCCACCAACTCCACCAACTCTTCCCACGCTACCCACGCTACCTACACCAGCAACTCCACCAACTCCACCTACTCCACCAACCCCACCAACTCTTCCAACGCTACCCACGCTACCTACCCCAGCTACTCCACCAAGTCCACCTACTCCACCAAGTCCACCTACTCCACCAACCCCACCAACTCTTCCAACGCTACCCACGCTACCTATACCAGCAACTCCACCAACTCTACCTACGCCACCAACCCCACCAACTCTTCCAACGCTACCCACGCTACCTACACCAGCAACTCCACCAACTCCACCTACTCCACCAACCCCACCAACTCTTCCAACGCTACCCACGCTACCTACCCCAGAAACTCCACCAACTCCACCTAATCCACCAACCCCACCAACTCTTCCAACGCTACCCACGCTACCTACACCAGCAATTCCACCAACTCCACCTACTCCACCAACCCCACCAACTCTTCCAACGCTACCCACGCTACCTACACCAGAAACTCCACCAACTCCACCTACGGCACCAACCCCACCAACTCTTCCAACACTACCCACGCTACCTACCCCAGCAACTCCACCAAGTCCACCTACTCCACCAACTCTACCAACCCCAGTCACGCTACCAACGCCAGCTACTCCAGCTACTCCACCTACTCCACCAACGCCAGTCACGCTACCAACTCCGGCTACTCCACCAACACCAGCTACTCCACCAACACCGGCTACTCCACCAACCCCACCTACGCCACCGACCCCACCTACTCCACCTACACCCCCTACTCCACCAACCCCAGCCACGCTACCAACTCCGGCTACTCCACCAACCCCACCTACGCCACCGACCCCACCTACTCCACCTACACCCCCTACTCCACCAACCCCAGCCACGCTACCAACACCAGCTACTCCACCAACCCCACCTACGCCACTGACCCCACCTACTACACCTACAACCCCTACTCCACCAACCCCAGCCACGCTACCAACTCCAGCTACTCCACCAACCCCACCTACTCCACCAACCCCACCTACTCCACCGACCCCACCTACTCCACCTACACCCCCTACTCCACCAACACCAGCCACTCCACCAACCCCACCTACTCCACCGACCCCACCTACTCCACCGACCCCACCTACTCCACCAACCCCACCTACACCACCTCCTCCACCTACTCCACCAACGCCACCGCTACCAACATCAGCTACTCCCCCGACACCAACCTCTAGAACAATCCTTTTGGGTTCAGGAATCCGTATAATTATCAAGTAATTTACGAAATTCAATTTAAATAGCAGGAAACGGTAGACAGGTACTAAATAAAACTTGGAAAGTTGTTCACTCACGCACATGAAAATTATACCTAATAAATAAAAAGATTAATTGGTTTTGCACTATTTATTATATTTAATAAAGTTACACGTATCTTATCGTTGAGTCTTTGCCTTTTCCTCGCATTTATTTCTCGAAGACCGACAAATTGCTGTAAGTAATTGAAACGCGAAACGCTGCAGGTTTCGACGGTTTCAAAAGATAGATTAAGAATTATCAAAACTGAATAAATACATTACCGCGGTAGGTTGATACGACGGTACGTTATACGACCAACATTGGACTGCAAGCAAATGTAACTTTAAAATTAATACAACGACCGACTTTATAGTGACAGTAAGTATTGTTTTATTATTGTTTATTATAATCGAAAACCAAACATTTATTGTGCAAGTGTAAATTGTTGGCATTATATAAAACATAGGGCTGAAAATAGATATTGCACTAATATTCATACCAAAACCAGGCAAAAGCGACTACTCTGACCCCAGATCCTACAGACCCTTCAGCCTAACCTTGGAAAGACTATGTGTAACAAGAGTCTATGGAAGAGCAGCCTGGTTAAGGTACCAATTCATTCAAACCAACACGCCTACAGCTAAGGTAAATCTGCAGCGTCAGCCCTATATACCCAATAGTAAGCAAGGTAGTCCTCTACATCTCTATCCATCAAAAACAGATCAATATGCCTAGGCGTCTTCATAGATATTGAGGCGGTCTTCGACAAGACCAACTTCAACAGCATACCTAATAACCGCGCTAGTCAGGCACGGGCGAACCTGACCATAGTCGAGTGGATAGGTAACAGTTCAGCAAAAGGGTCTTCAGACCCAATGCAAACAACAACCAACTAGCACTGGTGGTAAAGGGCTCTCCTCAGGGCGGCGTTCTCTCCCCGCTACTAGTGGAACATAGGTTTTGAACGAGCTGATCGCCAAGATAAACGACAGTAACTATTACGCGGTAGGCTACGCAGACGACATATCGATACTCACAAGCGGCAACGTCGCCGGCACGGTATGCGATGTCACCCGCTCAGCCCTAGGTATCGAGGAACGCTGGTGCTCAACCAACGAACTATCTGTCCACCAGAAGAAAACGGAGATGCTCTTGTCCACTAACAAACTCAACCTGGGCAACTACCACCTCCCCAAGTTCTTTGGAACGGAACTCCAGGTATAGACTGAGGTAAAGTATCTAGTAGGGGCAATACTTGACCGCAAATTGAACGGGATTACGCTAACATACCTGAACAACAAGACAGACCAAGCGACCGCATTCTGGCAGTGTCGAAGGATGGTAGGTAAAACATTGGGACTACACCCCAAGATCATCCTATTTTCGTTTAGAGTACCGTCCGTCTGTCACACTCGGAGCTGGCTTAAAATCAGAGCTGCAGCATTAGGCTGAGCCATTGTCCGATTCTCTGCCGCGAAAACACACTCACTACTCTGTTTTAAAAAAGTACATACAAAAATACATTTAATTAAATCACAGATCATAGATGTCACGACCATTTTCTTCATTTACCTGCGTCGTAAGGGACCACTCTGTTAGCAAACGGCTCCACGTGCTTTCACAGATCTAATGTAAGGCAATTAGGCAACAGAGACCTTAGGCCATCTGTCGTTATATACATTGTCGAGCGCGCGAACTATACGGTGAACATAATTGTGAACAACTCATATCTTGTCAAATCTTTATTTTTGGCTGTTGTCAAAGATAATGTGTTGTGTATTTATGTAGGTACACTAGTTTATCGCTTTAATGGACTGGAATAAAGAAAATACTACGTATTTTATACAATTGATACGGGAAATACATTTTGTGACTACCAAAAATACTCAATACTCGAATCGCAGTTGACAACCTGTTCGCTAAACATGTTATAGCTAAGTACTTATAACTTATAACATGTGCAAAACAATATTTTGTTGGGAATATGCCGCTACGGAGCTGCGGATCCGGCGGACCCGGACATACCCTTATAATCTATGACTGTTTCACTCTTGCCGGATTTAATTCAGTTTAAGTAACTAATAAGTTTTTTAGAGACAAATAGCATTATTAAAGATGAACAAAACAGTTTTAGAAAATCTAGAAGCACCACTTTGGCAGCATTTAAATGAATTAAACAGGACCAAAAAATACCTGTAACAGCTCTGATTGTGGATATGAGCAAGGCTTTTGATTTCGTATGTCACAAAAGACTATTCAAATTGTTCAAATTGTTCAGAAAATCTTGAAGCACCATTTTGGCAGCATTTAAATGAATTAAACAGGACCAAAAAATACCGGTAACAGCTCTGATTGTGGATATGAGCAAGGCTTTTGATTTCGTATGTCACAAAAGACTATTCAAATTGTTCAAATTGTTCAGATACGGGGACCTGCGTATAATTGGATAAAGACGTACTTGAATAACAGAATGCAATATGTCGAGATTACAAGATATTCCGAACGAAATAAAGATGTCATAACTCATCCACCTATAATGATAATATAAATAAAACTGTAATAGAAACAATCGATTGGTTAACCATAAATAATTTAAACGTTAATATAAACAAAACTAAGTTTTTACAGTTTTGTACTGCTCGAGGTAAACAACTTGACCTAGATGTTAAATATATTGATGAAAAGATCGAGGGAGTATCACAGGTAGTTTTCTTAGGAATAACCATGGACAGCCATTATCAATGGAAGGCACATTTAAGTAAATTATGTTCCAAGATAAATAGATTTGTATACGCTTTGAGAAGAACTCGCCAATTTGGGTCCAGACAAGCAGCACTATCGGCATACCATGGGCCATGGGTACGTGGACTCGGCTCTGCGTTATGGCATTGAACTGTGGGGAAATTCCTCTGAGTAAATTAGTGTTAATTCAAAAACAATGTATACGGGCTATTTCTGCTCTGAAACAAGATGACTCGTGCCGACCCTTTTTTATCAAGTATAAAATTCTAACGGTCCACTCTATATATATCATGGAAGTGTGATCTTTTGTGTATAAACATCAAATATTGTTTAAAAATTTCAGGATAAGTCCACCCGTACATTACAAAGTCAAAGTCAAAGTCAAAGTTCTTTATTCTTCAAATTAGGCATAATATAATGCACCTATGAATGTCAAAAACCATTACCACCGGGTCGAAAAATAAAACCTTTGCCCCGAGAAGAACCGGCGTAAGAAACTCGGCAAGGTATATTTTTTTCAGGAAATAGACAATCTAAATAAATTTTATAGTTCGCTTAAACAGTGGCTCACGTAAAAATGTTTTTATAGTGCAACAGAATTCATAAACAAAATATATTGACAATTAATTGAATTCTGACATGTAAGTATAGTAATAACGAATTTATAAATAACAAATTTAAATTAAAATGATTGATATGTATAGTTTCTTTTTTCTTTGACTTATTTAATAGTTTAGCTAGCGTGTATTTATATGTATAATTGTGTACGTCTGAAAAGACAGGTTTTGGCGAATCTAGTTTTAAGCATTAACACTGTGCAACCCCACCCAATTCCACGCAATAAAGATATTACTAAGCTCCTCAGTCCACTTTCGAGAATTTTGTTTAATTTTTATGTTTGGTTTGGTTTGTAACTCTTATTAGATTAAGTTTAAGTTTCTATGTTTACTTTTGGAGAATTTGTTTTATTCCTATGTTTGTTTTATATCACTCTTGTCAGAACTTTAAGTTTTAATGTCGAGAATTTATTTTAATTATTTATTTAGTTTGTTGTTCGCACTCGCAGGCATCCAAGATACAGGCCCAGCCTAGTTTGGAGTGGAGTCTGCAAGATACGTCATAATTATGTAATGAAACTTGTTTTATTAAATAAACGATTTGATTTGATTTGTTAAAATTTGAATCTGTGGATGAGATGAGACCTCAAGACGAGCTGTCATTCACTCACTGCACTGACTTAACTGTCAGTCAACTGTCAACAGTGTTAACTGTCAGATAGTTTTGAATTGAACTTATTGCACCGAAGTCGTTATTTTATTATTGTTTATGTATTCATTATTAGTATTATTACCGATAAATTAAGTTTTCCTGTCATTTTCTTTTCTTTAATAAGGGTTTGCTATTTTG
Organism: Acleris sparsana; assembly: GCA_923062465.1. Taxonomy (NCBI): domain Eukaryota; kingdom Metazoa; phylum Arthropoda; class Insecta; order Lepidoptera; family Tortricidae; genus Acleris; species Acleris sparsana. Next base: position 5,935,387 of record OV281288.1, read on the forward strand.
ATATAATAATGTCTAAAGTAAATAAGAAGCAGTTAAAAATAACGAAGCTTTTCCGAAAAGGGGGCAAACAACGTAAGTGTTGTCGAGTTCTTTATTTTTAGTAATAAGATTTCATAGTTCTCGTTAGTATGGACCGGATCTTATCGGTATCACCGATATTATCATGGCTGAGGAACCACCACTCTCTCCCACTGACACTGGCGAAATCACTTGGTGGACCGCCATTAATTTAAAGAAGAAGAACCACCACTCTCCAGGCTGCCCTGGCTGCTTTATTGTAGGCTAGCTGAATGGTATTATTTTAAATCGATCAGCAAATCGGCTTTGAATTTGTTCTCAACTTGAGGCCTTTATGTATCACAAGACAAGAGCCAGTGAATGAATTGACTAATACAGCTGAGAATAATTTACGCGGGTTTAATATGGATGTCGTAAAGTTCCGTGCAGGCACGAACTTAGGACATTTAAGCATTTCCAATATGGAATAGCTATAATATTCCTGCATCAATTTCAATTTCTTCTTGTAGTGCAGTAAAGAAATGAGCCTAGCCTACGAATTGATCGTCCATGGAAGGTTTCCGACTGTTCTGTTGGAAAAGCACATTTTGGAAAATACTTTTATCGGGAAACGGATTATTAAGAAACAATAGTGACGGGGACAGGCATTTTGGGAAAGGATGTTTTGGGAAAATGACAAAATAGTCCAAAACCAATTGGAATCAGCAGAAGTTGTTTACACTTGCTTTGCAACATCTGAACAATTTTAGACTTTCATACTTTTGGTATGGAGCATGCGGCAATGACACCGTTGCCCCCAACATCTGAGGAGTTTGTTATAGAAGTGAATATAGTTTACCATACACATACATGTTTGTTTATGGCAATAACTGCTGCTTGCATTAAGTTCAGTTGAATGAATTCTGCCCATGTTTCATTTAGCGATTTCATCATAATAATGTATTTTACTCCTATCGTGCTAGTCCTTCCATGGACAAGACAAAGAAATGCAGTTTGCCTAGTTTGTCCTTCACTTACCTATAAGGTACTGTTCAAAGAAACCTCACAAAAAATATTAGATTTTAAATGCTTATCAGTGGTTCCCAAGAGAAGACCACTGCTGAGGAGAAGCACCTCAAGGAACTCAGCAGTCATTGAAAGCAAAGACATTACTGAATAGAAAAAATGTTTCACTTTTTTTTGCCCATTTTGTACAGAAAATACAAATCCTGATACTAAATATGATTTTAAGTTAATATTAAAAAGAAAATATTGGAGGGCCCATGGCAGGAAGTGGTGGGAATCTCTGGAAGTGACCTTTACATCATAGAGTGTTCTGGTGTGCAAATTAAATATAAATATCACTAAAAAATATTTATTACCAAATAAGTGTGTCGATTGAGTTTTGTAAGTTTTTAATTTTGTTAAACCCAGGTTCTCTTATTTTAAATTTTTATTTAAAAAATATCCATTTTGTTATATATAATATGTATAAAGTAGTTCATTATGATTATTAGGTCCCCGGATAATAAGAGAAAACAATGAGAGCAGTGAGCTTCATCAGGAAATCGAAGAGTTGGAGCAAAAGCTCCGCGAGAAACAAGACTACTTGTTCCAAGTGCAACGGGAGAGCTACCGTCACCAAATATCACTCCCTAAGAAGAGGCAGGATAACCTCATGAATACCAAAGTATAGTAAAACCAGAGTATTAACTGCGCAACTAACTTGACAGAGACAAACAATCATCAAAATGCAGTATAGTTGTGCAATTTCTGTTGGTTATCTAATATAATATTGTGCTAAAGCTGGCTATGGCGGCCAACCTTCTTTGTTGTTAACTATAAACAGTTGTATTGTGTCGTGGCTTGTATATTTAAATGGAGTTGTTTACATAAGCACAGTACAGACAGCTTTAGACCATACAAAATTCTCCAATGCAACCCATAATACAAGCCTAAGCTTAGGTTGGGATTGGGTCAATTTGGTGAGAGTGTCACATGACTATTTATTAATTATTGATTGCTATAAAATAAATGTTGCCTTACCAGTAGGTTCTGTAGGTATAATGTCTTTAAATATTATGAGAGCATCAGAAAAAAATGCTTTTCAAACTAATACATTATTGGACACAAGAAAAAAGTTGGGAAACAAAACTTCTTGTAGGTACTTGCGGTAGGTTACTGTTTGAATCTTATTTGTGCCTTTTATTAGATAAAGAGTGCATTGTTTTTTAAAATCTTTATACCTAGGCCTGATACAATCGCACAGACTGGCGTAACATAACCTGTGGTTGCGACCCTCAGCAGTGAGAGACCGAGAGAGAGGAGGAGGATAGGCCTGATATGTTGTCTTAAATCAAAGTTTAAATTACTTTTTCATTTCCAGCATACTTAATTTAAATGAATTAATGGGCACATAGACATTATTTATTGTAAAATGATATGTCGGTATAATAACATAGCCCACAGAATTAGCAAGCTGAAGTGGCAGTGAGCCGGTCATTTTGGCCGCAGAACTGACGAACGTTGGAACCATCGTTTTCTTGAGTGGAATGGAAACCGCGTCTCGATAAACGCCGTGTGGGGTGCCCTAGGGCAGATGGATTTATGATATGCGCAAATTGGCTGGTGTAGGTTGGATGAGAGAAGCTGTTGATCGGAAGGAGTGGTGTCTGTTGGAGGCCATTGTCTAGAACTGGGATGATACGGGCTGATAAAAATAATAATATAAATTTTTGCAGACAGTTATCCTGAAAAATCGTGTGGACAGTTGGCAGAAAACCCTGGACTTGACAACCATGCTGACAGGGTTGGAGGTGGAATCCTATGGAAGGGACCATTGCAGTGTCATCTTCCATATGCAGTTAGAGAATGATATAGAAGTGAAACATGGAGTTACAATCTCTAAAGTAGACGGTAATCGAAAAAACCAAGTATTTAAAAGATAAAAACCCCCTTCTGCCAGAGCTGATGGCTCTTTAATGGCTCAACCGATTTTAATAAAACCTAGCAAAGAACCATCCAGAATGAAGGAGTTTTTTTTTTTTTAAAGAGCTACAACAACACAGAGAGACACACAGAAACACCAACACTACACAAGAGGGGTTTCATACGTTTAAATAACACCCATGTTTTTTTAGCAGTGCTTGTTTTTAATCAATAATGGCTTTGCGTTTGACCCAGTCTCACCTTATCTTAAGTGACGACGTCGTCGAAAGTGGTACACGCTTACGCAGAAAATGCCTATTCACTCGTGCCCTGAAAACACCAAGTTTAAAAATAATCTTTCATTGTCAGGCGAGCACAAGATCACAAGTTGCTCCTTGCCTCTTGGGTTCAATTTAAAGACCATGCTGGATGGATGCAACAACGAGTTGTCCCTAAAAACCTTTGACGTCATCAGAAAGGCTCTCACCGCTTACTACGCCAGATTGGAGCAGTATGAAGACTTGAAGGTATAATAAAATTACTTTTATTCAAATTATTTTTTCTTCATATTTATATTACCCCATCGTCAAGCAGCAGTGTTCGCATTAACTATTACTATTACATAGAGGCATTTCATTTTTTGGTTGGCAACGCATTTAAAGTCTCAGGATTGCGGTCTTGAGATTGTAGTCATGAGAATTCAAATGTATATACTCAGATCCGGGTTATTCCCGCCTGTTACCATATCCATCAGGTGGCCAAGCTGTATTTTATAATCAATTTTTATGAACTTGAAACAAAACCAGCAATTTGCTTTTGATATGATATGACAGTAGCAACTCAAAATACAGCTGTATTTTATAATTAACTTTAATACAAGTAAAACCTATATCAACTTTAAAATAAAACCAGTAAGTTCTTAAGAGTTGATACTGTTATGATTAAAGAGTGCGTTTATTTAGGGCTCCGTAGCCAAATGGCAAAAAACGGAACCCTTATAGATTCGTCATGTCTGTCCGTCCGTCTGTCCGTCCGTATGTCACAGCCACTTTATTCCGTAACTATAAGAGCTATACTATGGAAACTTTGTAAGTAGATGTATTCGGTGAACCGCATTAAGATTTTCATACAAAAATAGAAAAAAAACAATGAATTTTTGGGGTTCTAAGTATGGGGATACTTAGAACTGAAACTCAATTTTTTTTTTCATCAAACCCATACGTGTGGGGTATCTATGGATAGGTCTTCAAAAATGATATTGAGGTTTCTAATATTATTTTTTTCTAACCTGAATAGTTTGCGCGAGAGACGACGCTTCCAAAGTGGAAAAATGTGTGTCGTCCCCCCCCCCCGTAACTTCTAAAATAAGGGAATGATAAATGTAAAAATAATATATGATGTACATTACTATGCAAACTTCCACCGAAAATTGGTTTGAATGAGATCTAATAATTAGTTTTTTTTTAATACGTTATAAATCGTAAACCGCTTTTTACCTTTCATTCAATCAACTCCAACATAATAAAGAATAAAGAAAAACATTTATTTATATGAAAATGAAAATGTAAATTTATTATTTTGTTGACATTTATTACTCATTGTACATATTTTGACATCGGACGAATGACCATTATTAGATGTTTAACTTTTATTGTTTTAATTTATGAATTATTATTGTATTCTATTCTTTGATTATTAATATTTATGTTTTGACGATCTCAATGTAATTTCGTATTTTTTGACATGCAATGCAACTAATATTGTAATATTACATTGACAAATAAATAAACTAAACTAAACTAAACTATAGTGGTACGGAACCCTACGTGCGCGAGTCCGACTCGCACTTGGCCGGTTTTTTAAATTAATTTGTCTAGACATTATCATGATAATGATTTTGTTTTGTTTTCTTGTGTTCTAGGAATTTCTAAACATGGACGGTACTCTGTTTAAAATAATGGATGGCACGCAGATTGAAATAACGTTTGTGGTGAAGAATGAATTGGAGGAAGACAGCGACCCCACCGAGAGCCTTACATTTATATTATACTACACAATGTATGATATACGCCCTAGAGATTATGAATTTAAGGGTATGTCCTTGATATTTTTAATGCATCAATAAATTAGTTGCGAAAATGAAAAAGTTGACAGTAGTACAATAAATAATATGGCTGCGTTTATCACGTGAAATATGTGGATAAAACATCTGCCACATTCTGACACGTATGTATACTATGCAAGTACGACGGTGACGGACGCTTTATCCACATTTTGTCACGTGATAAACAACTCGCAGATTACAGTTTTACACTGACGTCGGATTAAACTTACAAATTACACGATCACATCCACAATGGAGATATTTCTGTGTATTTATATTTTTCAAAATTAGTCAAAACGACGGGAAAAGTGTTTGCCATCAGACAATCGGGAATATGCATCGATTTTTATAATCTCTCAAAATATGAAAATATGTAAAAGGGATCACCAAAAGTGATATAAAAATTAAATTCGGCTAAGAAATACAGATCCGATATGCACTGTGACGTCATGTAACAAGTCGGCCATAATTATAATCTCCATGTTAAATTCTGTTTTGCTAGAAAGAGATAGCAACAAATCTTTATTGGCTTATATCTTGTTTATTTTGTAAAATAAAGTCTAGAATATTCCCAATTGTGACGTAACATCTGGGTAACTAATTTGACCAGTTTGTATACGGACATGCCTATTCTAGACGGTGTGCTATCGGCAAAATGGAACCCTCTGTCCCTGGCCCACCATTAAAATGTGTCACCGCGACATTATAAATGAATGAATAGTCGAACAAATTTATGATTTTAGCAGTCTAAGTAAGTCAGTTCACTTTTGCGCCTTAACTAAGTACCTATTCAATTTTGCCGAATGAGGTGTCAATCGATTCGTAATTGACAGGGTAGGTACATTATATTTAAAAAAAGGGTGGAGTGCCCCCGATTTCTCTTGCTCTCTATTCGAGTGGCGGGTCAAATTAAACAGGAGAGTTCATAAATATAAACAGTACTTATTATATTAAACAAAACCCAAGCGACAGAAAAACAATTTTACTATGTTTCAGCGTTTATGAATACTACTAGCGCCATCTATCGGCAGTTCTGAATATCAATCGCTTAAAAAGTACAGAATTAAGTTCTTCAACATATCTCTATTCTATATAGAATCTCACATAAAACATCAGAATGGGACATGGCTGTATAGTATAAAACATTACAAAGGTTATCTTTTGTATAGTCTGTATCAATTGAAATTGCCAAAGAAGCGTGGTTTTATTTTAAATAACATATCATTAATAGTTATTTAATATTAAACTTAATGTAAAAGTAGAGATCAAGTGTAAAAATCATTGCTAAGACCTCACATAATCTTTAAAAGCACGTGATTATCGAGTAATAATGGTAAATTTTTGTTCGTTTGGCTGTGTGTTTACATCTTTGCCAATTTCAATTGGCGCAGACTACAGTCGGGTTGTAGTTATTTAACTTTATTTTTTCCGACTGTGCTAGTACGTCTTTATGTAATTCTGTTACGGCTACTTACTACTACGGTATCTGGCAGATAAGAAGGAAATACTGATTCCGAGTCGTTGCACAACCATGAAGTATCTGAATGTTGATAATGTTGTCAGCTACAATATAATAATAAAAATTATTAAGTTATTAGTTATTATATTCCCTCACGCGCAACAAATTGAGCATTGTTTTACAGCTGTCAACATTATAAATTATCAGAATCTCGGTCGTGCAATGTGACACTATTGACTTCATAACTGCCTAGTACTATAGCGGGAAGTGCCCAACGCATGTTTTATATTTTCGGGAATTTGCGGAGTTCATGGATACTTTCCATTTTCCAGGTTTGACTGATAAACCGCAAGAGGCCCTGCGAGAGCAGTTCCTACTGTTCAAGAAGTATCCTCTCACTAAGGCATTTAAAACGGCATTCATCGATGGAGTTGGAGTTTACAAATTAGTGAGACATGTAAGTGAATTTTTGATATAAAAATAACGTAGCCTCTTGGACGCCTCAGTCGGCGGCAATACTCGAAATAGGATTTCACACATTCCATACACGGTGTTATGTTATCGGCTGTTTGTATAATCTGGTATGGTAAGAGTATCTTGTGTTTCTATAGAATGCGTAAAACGTTCAGGCAGTGTAAAAAATATAGGCGTTTAGTTTGATTGGTAGTGCCCTTGCCTACTATTATTATTCCCGGGATTGGTAAATGTTTGTGATGAGCGCAAGTATTTGTCCCTCAGTCTTATATGTTCTGTATATATTTAAGTATTTATTGTTCATGTATGTTTGCCGGTGTCTAGTTATTTCGATAAAGTTATTTCGAAATCAACAAAAAAAGGTTTACATAAAAAAAGTTTGGTTCTATGTAACCGCGACTGTACGTGATCGACCTCAATTACTGAATTAGTAAAAATGGTACCTGATCTGTACACGCACCGAAAGATAACTTATGTTGACGTTAACGAGGCCACGAGCTATTATAATTTGGTAGGCGTCTTTTTTTGTTGTTGACAAAGTTGTCTGTTTTGAGCTCTTATTTTTTTTTAATAATTATCTTAATGAATATGAGTATGTCATCGTGAGTCAAATATGTGAGTCGATTACTAAGACATGTATCCACTTTTGCTCCTTATTTCAATGCGATAAGGTGCAAAATCGAATACATATTTTGTAGTCGACTGTACAGAGGTATTTTATAGCCCGTGGTTATAGGGTATTTTGTGTCCGATCGAGTGTCCTACAGCTCGTCTTCCGGTCCGCGGACGCCACTCCAGAACCTTCTGACCCCATCGGCCATCAGTCCTGCGAGCAATGTGCCCCGCCCACTGCCACTTCAGTTGAGCTATTCTTAGGGCTATGTCGGTAACCTTAGTTCTACAGCGGATATCATTATTTCTGATTCTATCACGCAGAGAAACCCCGAGCATAGCCCTCTCCATAGCCCTCTGAGTGACTTTGAGCTTCCATACTGGAAGACGAGCTGTAGTTAGGCCTCCAACAAGATGGAGTGACGACTTCGTCAGGATCGCTGGACCGCGGTGGATGCGAAAAGCACAAGACCGGTCTGAGTGGAAAGCCTTGGGGGAGGCCTTACGAGGGGTGATCTAAAAATAGTGATAATCGAATACTATCCGTGGCTGAATACGGTAAAAAGAGGTCTTATTTTTTAAAGCGGTTACTGGCCAGTAAATTAAAAAAATTTTTTTAAAAAAATATGTATATGTCATTGAGTTATTTTCATTTGTTTGTGACTGTTCGGAATAAATACATGAAAATGGAGAAAAATGAAGTGAGAGCCGTCATTAAGTACTTCTGTATAAAAAAAATGTGTACTAAAGATATACATATTGAATTGGCGGGAACATTAGGGGACTCCGCACCACCATATTCTACCGTTGCACGTTGGTGCAAGGAATTTAACTTGGGTAGGACATCAACTGAAGACGAGCACCGCGTGGGCCGACCGTCCACCGCCCGTCTGACAACAACATCAAAAAAATTGAAGATTTAGTTTTAAGTGACAGAAGAGTGACGATCAGGTATTTAAATGAAATGACGGAGATCTCGTATGGCAGCATTCAACGAATATTAACCGAAGATTTGAACATGAACAAGGTATCCGCTCGTTGGGTGCCACGAATGTTAAATGACGGCCAAAAGGAGATTCGATACAGATGTAGTGCATAATTCTTTTCCTTCGTATTTTCACGGAAACGTACGAACGCGTCTTGCTATTTCAGTCGGTCACAGTACAAAAAGTACTGAGGTTGACTGAAGTAGCATGACACCTTCGTACGTTTCCGTGAAAATACGAAGGAAAGCAATTATGCACTACACCTGTACCAGATGTCAAAGGTCAATCTTGAAAAATTTCAAGCTGACCCTGAAACTTTTTTGCGACGATTCGTCACCGTGGATGAGTCTTGGATTCACCATTTCGATCCGGAGACCAAGCAACAGTCTATGACCTGGAAACGACCGTCCTCTCCAACCCCAAAGAAATTTAAGGTCAGCGGTTCAGCGGGTAAAGTTATGGCGTCCGTGTTCTGGGATGCCGAAGGGGTAATAATGATCGATTATTTGGAAAAAGGAGCCACGATCACGGGCTCATATTACGCAGAACAAATAAAGAGATTGCGGGAAGCTATCAAAGAGAAGCGACGGGGTAAGTTACGGTCTGTTGTGCTGTTCCACCAGGACAATGCACCTCCTCATAAGGCCAGAGTTGCAATGGCTGCTATCCAGGATGCGGGTTTCGAATTGCTTGATCACCCCCCATATTCACCGGACCTCGCCCCCAGCGACTTCTATCTGTTTCCACGGCTAAAGGAACACCTCAGAGGCAAGAAATTTTTGAATGACAATGAGGTCATGGCTGCTGTGGAGGCGTTTTTGGACAGTCAAGAAAAACATTTTTTTTAATGGAATTCGCGGCCTAGAAAAAAGATGGCATAAGTGTGTAGACTTATTTGGAGATTACGTCGAGAAATAAATTTAGGTTTTGGTCACTTGAGTTGTTTTACATAATTAATTATCATTACTTTTGGATCACCCCTCGTATGTCCAGCAGTGGACGTCTTTCGGCTGATATGATGATGATGAGTGTCCTATAATTTTCAGTTTTTAAGGGTTTCCTTTATTCATGCTATTGACCAAAACTTTGATTTCTAAGGGCCTTATTAAAGTTATCTTCGCTGAGATGGCCTGTGAGCACGTTCGCCTTTTCACCGCCATAAAAATAAACTTAATAATATTATGCATTTCTAGGTACTTATCGAAAACAAAGCCCAATTCGATCACCTGAATACGTCAACGTTTACCGTTTATTTCGTAATTTATTCATTTGTTTAGTCATACGTTTACGTTGGTTAAGTATGTCACTCGTTTTGCGTTAATTTCACAAGAGTTATTGTTTTGGAAGTGAATACAATAGGCGCACGCAACATTCTCGAACGAGTGGTGACTTATAGTCCTTATTCAATACAATATGGTTTGCTATTGGTTCTCTAAATACTTGACTTTTTTCCCAGGAATATTTATAAATATTTATGGTAGTTTACACGTTTCAATCGAAGCGAAATGAGGACTGAGTTGAGATTCTAGGCGGTAAAAACTATATCGTATTTGACCTGTTATTGTATTGTCAACGTTTTGATAGCTCTTATTTACTTGACAGTAATGAATGGAGGCCGAGTTAAAAGCAATACCATAACAGATCAAAGACGATATGGTTTTTACCGCTAAGAAGAGAGGTCTGGTCGGTAGTTTATTATATAAATAGAAATATTCATTATCCAGACTAGAATATCAAATGTAAACAAACTCTGTCTGTCTGTTTGTTACGCTTTCACGGATCGGTTTGGAGATAGCTTGATACATTGAACTGTTTCCAAAGGAAAAGCAATAACCGCCTTTTACGCGGACAGAGTCGCGGGAAACAGCTAATATAAATATACATCGATCAATATTATACAAGATGATTAATTATCGAATATTGGCCATGAGCTGCGTCATTAAATAATGTAAGTCGCACCTGCCTTGTTTTCTTGTATTCAGGTGTCTTTCACAAAACTTACGTCATGCCTGATTTGCTGTCTTGGATTGCTTCGTCAATTCTATTCAATTTAAAAAAAAACATTCATCAAATTGGCCGCATGAACGCCCTTTACACGTCGATAATTTGGAGTGAATGTACTAGCGGTTCGGACAGAAGCGCCGCAAGAAATTCCAGCAGCATTCAACTGCAATACCTAGTCAAAATAAATTATAACAAACCCCGAAATAAAGCTATCGTACAAAGATTTAAAATCTATGATAGGGCACATTGTAGCAACGGTAGTTACAATTTATTTAAATATACAGAAATTAAAGGTAATTTAAACCGAAAACTACTAAATTAAATAATGATATTCATTTGAAACGCATAATTTTTTTTTGTTCGGTTTTGGAATAATTAGTATTTTTATAATATTTGAATAAAAACCGTTTCAAAACTGTTTTCTACAAAACAAACAATGATTATGCCTCTCTGTAAAGATAGACAGCCAAATAACGTATTGAAAAGTTAAACATATTTAAATCAAGTTCTGGGACACCCTGTATAGATATCAACTGTGAAATCTTAGTCATAATTTATCTTGTTAGACCTCTCGAATACTCTTTTTATCTGAATGAGCTAGAGTAAATTGTAATTGGTAACGAAATTGGTCAAGAACCATTTAGATTAGTTATTTGGTGGTCAAAATTGAAAAGTGATATTTGTAGGCAATTGTATGAGAAAAATGTAAGCATCCCTAAGAGCTACTACTATACTTATATTTTGATGTATACATTCTAAAGAAGTTAAATATGCCTTTATGCCACTGAGTAGGTATGTAGCGATGGGTGTGTATGTATTAGTGTTATTGAATGTACAGGAGAACTTTATGGTCGTGTTTATCGATGTGGATAAAAGTGGACAAAGCATCTGACACTTTCTGACCAGTAAACAAGTGCGATAGTGACAGATGCATTACATACCGCGGGCAGTACTCCAAATCTCAGCAATACAGCCAGTACGTCAATCGTAGAATTCCCTAGCAAAACTTTCTTTTTTATTTCAGCTGGACCGTAACCTAAATGAAAATTGGGGTCGTAAGAAGAGTCGTCCAAAGCCCAATCACGGGGCCAACGATGATACCTTCCACGTAGAGGACTGTTCGGACTCCAGCGAAGATGATGCCCAAGGCTGATCAAGTGTTAACGGCATTATAGTCGCGCTGGTCTAAAAGACCCGATTTGACAGCTGTCAATCGAGATTAAAATGTGTTTGAGGCTTGTTTCAGGTTATCTATTGTACTGCGATGACAGCTGTCACTTTGGACCTCCTGAAATGGCGCGAGTATAATTCACTTGTTTGTCATTTAGCGTATGCGCAATTTGAGGTTTAAAACGTGGAGTATAAAAACATACCGCTTACTTACGCGAGTTTCTAAAACTGTCAAAATGTATCGAATTGACAAGCGGCTGACGTGATAGATGACAGCCTTACGTCAATCCTATAATTTTTGTCAGTTTTCAAAAATCGCTATCGTTAGAGGGCGCTGCCAAGGTAATGACGCTAACTAGCGTTTCTATTCGTTTCGTTTTTAAACCAATCGCGTCACTGGTAGATGACGTGATACGGAAAGTCACGTGATTTACCAGTGACGCGATTGGTTTAAAAACGAAACCAACGATATTACATATAAACAAGAAGTAGATATGTCACTACAGCGCCCGATTTGAAGCTTCATAAAAGACCCAATTGAGCATTATCGCTCTTAGTTCACACCAAACATGGCGACGGAACTGACGTGAGCCGAGGTTGAACAAAAATAAGTAAATTGGCGTCGTCTGTGCTTCGGAAGAGCACAAATTACCAAATTAAAGTAAATGAAGCTTAAGAGATCACGCGTACCTTTACTTGTTATGTTAGTTTTTTTTTATATTTGTAAAGAAAACGCGTGTTCCGTTAAGAAAAGAGATAGAAATTTAAATAAATCGCGTGTATGATAATGATCAGTGATCGGATCTCGGATGCAATTTGGGGTGAACGACCTCAAACGTTATGCTTAACATGGATGTGACACGGGATTTCCCGGGATTTTGGGAAATGGGTTATTTTATTATTAATAATTAAACTAAATAAACAAAATGAAAATGTTCGCTATCTATCTATAATAGGTCATTTATTTGACACATACTTTTAAAACATATTTTAGATATAAAATAACTCTACTTTTTGAAACAAAATTTAAAAATAAACATCTTTATAACATGCAACACAATAGCATACAAATTATATCCCTTACAATAATACCTAGACAAAAGAAATAGTAACATGACAAAAACTTAACCTAAAAATAAAATGAAATTAAAACTACTATGTTTTAGTCGTGTTTATATAACTTTTATAGTGTACACTACTTACAATTAAAATTTATTCACCTTTTTATAAATGTAGGTATCAAAGAGACTCGCGGGATTGTAAGTCATATCCATGTTAAGATAACGGACTTAAATCCCGGGAAATTGCATCCGAGATCCGATCACTGATAATGATAGACACATAGACTAAAAGATCAGAGGCGACATCGTTGGTATCCATTATATTCGGGCGAATTAAGAGCCCACATTTTGGCTTTACTGTACTTTTGAGATTGTTTATTCAACTACCATTTGTGCATTTAACTCTGTGTCTTGTTTTATTGTTGTTTTTGTCTTATAAATGTTATATTTTATTAATCTTAAACATTGGCTTTTGCTAAATTATTTTTTAACTTAAATAATGAAATAAATAAATCTATATCTAAATATATGTGTCCGTTCTTTGGATATATTAATCTTGGTCACAACACGATAAGAACCAAAAGCCTCGATAGTTTTATTTTCCAAACATGACACCTTTATCGCTTGTTTTGGTTGAATTTTCGAAATATGTAATGATGTCAGAAAAGAGGAGTGGATCGCACTGAGACGCCATAACATGTTTGTCACTATTGCATGATATGCCACATATTATATTTTTAAATGTGGACATTAATAAATCCTCCTATTATATACCTTTACCTACTTACAATTATAAAAGCCGTTTTATTCTTATTTTTTACCTACCTACGTTGCTGTTACCAATGTCCGTTCTGTTCGATCATAATCTATCCCGCTGACACTCGAAGCGCAATTGCTTACGTATAATTATCTCTCTTACTCTCGTGTTTTCCGTATCTGTCCATCATTCATTAGTGAAACAAGTGAACATATTGTAGTTTGTATGTCTATACTCTGTAATATCATTGAACAAAACGAATAGAAACGCTAGGTAACGTAATGCATCTTCATGCGTAATGCCTCAGGGCCTTTATTTCACTTTGGGTTAAACTGTGTTGTTTAATATAAGTCTTTACTCAGGTAACAAAATAAGTGCTGCCATAATGTTAACAAATTATTATCGATATGGTTTAAGATTAATTGGAATAGAAGGCAAGCCTAACACGAGCTCTTAATTAAGTATTTTTGTAATTAGTATAATTTCGAGTAATAAATAGTTGAATGAAGTGAAGATTGGTGTTTATACTTATTTAGATCCAATATTTATAAATACTTAACATAAAAGATAAAAACCACCTATAAAAATGGCAATCATTATGAGAGCTGTTAGGGTTGCAAATAGAAAAAAAATCAAATGTTTTTTTTTATAAATTTGAAAAAAACCTGGCTCTGGTTTTTTTTCTAAATTAGTTTTTTTTCGGATGAAAAAAATAATGTCACAATAACGGTTTTTCGTGATTTATTTAAATCCCCGATGCCGCGACGAGATGTGAACGTTCAGTATACAAACAATTTTTGGGGAATCCCTGAATTCCCCGATGCGGCGACGAGAGACGTTGGTCGCCGTTGGTGTTGCCAACAGTAAATTGCGATAACTCCCACTACAGATTTCATTTATGTTGTTATTAATCAAAGTTGTTAAATTAAATTGGTTTAATGGTTAACATAAAGTCTAAAACAAGTAAAACAACCGTATAAAAGTATTAACTGCCTTGCAAATTCTGAGTTTTCATACTTTTGAAAAAAAACGTACTCCAGAAAAAAACGGTTTTTTTTCACGGTTTTTTTTCATGTTTTTTTTCAAGTCAGAAAAAAACCGTTTTTTTACAACCCTAAGAGCTGTCTCTCTCTTAACCCTTAAACGGGTTTTGTCTGTTTTAAAAGACACATCAATTAAATGCTCACAAACTCCTGAAACCTGGCAAACGATCCTTACTGAACTAAGTACCTACCTTAAAAAAATCGCTTCTATCCAAATCAGTCCATCCGTTTGAGACCTACGATGCCAGAGACCGACACACATACACTGATACACAGAATAGAACATAATACACACACACGGTAGCTGCCGGAACCCACGGTAAACGTATAGCAAGAAGTGGTTATGTCTCTCACACTTACCACCTTAGCCATCTCCGCAGAAGTGGTGACCCTGACTGATCCGATCCGACGGCTTATTTTCAGTTGTCCGCATCTAGATCCGAATTAGCGGCTCTAGGATGCGGACAACTGGGAATAAAAAGTCCCAGTTTTCCGCAGGTTGAACAAAGGGGTGCGAACAACTGGGAATATGCCGATCCGAGCGATGATCTGGTAAAAACGAATTCGGGTGGAGGTGGGTCTAGCCCATATTATGTAGGGCAAGTTTGCCATCAATACCACGGTGCCCTCTAGGGTCTTTGAGAGCGCCGGCGCCGCGAACGACGCATGTTTTTTGTAGGTGTCGCGAGCGGCGCAAATAATTCGGATAGTAGGGGAGGGGGGGGGGGCATAGCGGGGTAGCGGGGCATAGCGGGTTGGCGGTACTTTTTGGCGAAGGACGAACGGCATGGCAATTTGAATAAGGCTCCGTGATTGGTGTTTAGTCAGCGCGTGACCTCCACGAACTTCGCAGGCAGCCGATTGACGCCGGTAAGAAATATTTCAAATATTTGCAAAACCTGTGTAATCCTTAAAAATATTGTTGATATTTGATTCACGTTCATTCTTTACCTTTATACTGTAGTCGTAAAGGTTTTTTTTTGTGATTTGCGGCGGATCTGAAGGATTTTATATTTCAACAACTAAGTCTGCGTATAAACAAGGCAAGATGGCGGTCGTTAATGTTTCGATGTGACAGCACGTAGGGGCAAAGTGGGGTTAAAGTGATGGGGCATAGTGGGAACAAGCTTAATATGTACCCCACTTTGCCCCCTAATTTTGCTTGATTTACCTTATGTGTTATTAATTGGTGCCTACCGTCGTTTGTTTCAGCTAAAACGGTTCGAACATATAAAAAGACGACGAATCAACACTCGTGGTCTTTAGAATCAATAAAAAGATGATAAAGCCAATCTCTGTGCAATGTATGTTAATGATTCATTGGGATTTAACGTTAAATTTAACTAATGATCTCCACAGTTACTGTTAGAAGTGATATTCTTTGATAATAAAGATTTAATTCGTTTATAATAGTTGTTATAATTCACTACGCCACTAAACCCCTTCTCAAGCCCCACATTGCCCCTTTTTATACCCCACACTGCCCCATTTAGTACCCCACAATGCCCCTTATGCTGCCCCACTTTACCCCAATATACGGGGCATAGCGGGACAAAACCCACTTTTGATAAAATTGATCATGTACCTAAATTTAATTATATTCGAGCAAAAAATAACATGCAGTATTATACCTTAGATACCAATAGTTAATTTAAGTTGGATTGCGTGTAAGTTATACAGATGAATCCGAATCTAACTCACTCTGTTCCTTAGCTTCCCCGCTTTGCCCCCCCCTCCCCTATATATGTCGCTGTATACGTACGTGCACACCTTTAGTATAAATCACTTGAATATTCTACGGATATAATTTTGAAGTACCATCTCGACATACTCCGATGTTTGGATGGAATATCTAGAAAATTCTCTAGTCCCTTATTTCGGGTACGTCAACTGTTTTTAAACAAAGAAATTAACAAATATATAAATCACCAAAAACAATAAATCAAAAATAGAAGGACGCCAACACGCCGAGCCAATACAAATCAACCTGTTACCTGTCTGGGCCAAATTAATAGCCAGAAGTCCAATATTTGTCAGTTCAGTAGCGTATTTACGCAACTAACAAATTGAGGTTCTAAATTTTCTTTGTAGCGCTGCATAAACATGTATTCGGAGTAACTGGAGCTGGCAAATGATGAACAATAGCGAGCTGTTTGAACAGCTTTCGCACCTATTTGCGTTGGTACACGCGTTTATAACGACGACGAGGTGGCTTCAACCGCAGTCAGAGTTGTGTGGATTAGTATACATGTAGCTAACAATGAAGACAATAGTCTTTATCCTTTCAATAATTTACTTGGAGTTAGCCTGTGAGTATTATTTTAAATTCCGAATTCCTTTATTACTTGATGAAATAATACCTTAATTCATTCATTATTTTTTAGCCACGTTTCCATTTCCGGATGCACTGCCCTATGCTTATAGCTCTTTCGAGCCAGTCGGGGTACCGGAGCAAATCCGGCTTCCACAACAAATCCAATCCTTACACTCTCAAAATGCTGAATTAGGATCAAATCTGGCGTATCAACAGCAGCGTTTAGCTCAGCAACAGCGTCTAGCTTACATCCAGCAAGAGAATATCAGGAGACAGAACTATGAAAGCTTACTGCGCAACCAAGAGCAACAACATCAAGTGGCCTTGAATCAAAGACTGGCAAACCAAATCAATATTCAACGACCTGAGCAGAATTTCAACAGCCCCGTGCCTGTGCTAAATACTGTACATGAATCATACATCAATGCTATCCCACTGCAACATCCGATACAGCAAACTCGCTATGAGGCTCCCATAACTCAGCAGTATTACCAACTGCCGCAAAACCACCCGTACCAGCAAGCTCCTCAGCAATATAATACGCAGAATTCAGGCCAGGCGGTCGCAAATTCTGGGAACTCTGTCCATCAAAATAATTGGTACAACCATCAAAATACGGCTCAATCGGTTGTGAATTCTGAAAATTCTGCTCGTCAAAATAACTGGTACAACCATCAATACCAACCACAGCATCGTAAGTGTATATTTTCGTTTTCTGTACCTATTGCAAGCTTAATTAATAATGAATGCAACTGAATGTTTTTAAATGTTTTTAGAGTATAACACACAAGCGGTAGCGTATGATCCACGAATACAGCAGGTCTTAGCTTCCACGCCACATCAGAAACGCTATTTAGTGCTCCATCCAAATGGGACGGTTGAACATATAGATAAAATCGAGCATATTGTACAGAAGCATCCAAATTACATTTTAGTGAATGCTGGAAGCGTAGCACCTAAGCCAAATGAGGTTGCCACTGCGAACGCTGGGATTTCAAGGCCAACACCTCCAGTAGCACCAGTGGCACCAGTGACACCTGTGAAACCAGTGGCACCAGTCGCGCCAGTGGCACCAGTCACACCTGCGGCACCAGTCGCGAAAGTTGCACCAGTGGCGCCAGTATCAGCAGCACAAGTAGCACCAGTGGCACAAGCTAATGCTGGGTCTGTTAAAGCAGTGGCATCATCAGTACAAGTATCATCTGGAAACCCAGCTGTGCGTGATCCAGCAACAGTAGCGGTAACAACAACAGCGCCAGTAATCACAGCAGCGCCTGTTACAACAAGAGCACCAGTAATAACAGCGGCACCTGTTACGACAGTAGCACCAGTGACCACAGTAGCACCAGTGACCACAGTGGCACCAGTAACAACAGTACCTCCAGTAGCAACAAAAGCTACTGTAGCACCAGTTAGGCCTTCAGCAGATGCTGCTCGGGTACAAGCTGTAGCTGGCCCAGTACCACAAGCAGTTGCAGTTGGACCTACTCAAGCAGCATCTGACCCTGCGGCACAAGTAGTTGTTGTTGATCGTACACAAACAGCTTCTAACCCTGCTGTACCAGCAGTAGCTAAACGTACACCAGGCGCATCTGACCCTGCGGCACAAGTAGTTGTTGTTGATCGTACACAAACAGCCTCTGATCCTGGGGCCCTAGTAGTTGTTGAACGTACACAAGCAGCATCTGACCCTACCACTGTAAACGGTACCGTACCAGGTCCAAAACCTACCGTCCAACCAACTACTGGCCCAACAACAACTCCAAGAACCGTTTCAGTGCCAACGGCACAACCACCGCAACCACTTAATACCACTCCAGCACCACCCGTGGTCGTAACCGCCACTGCCACCGCAGTCTATCCTCCACCAACCACTGCCCCGCCACCTGCCGTTACTACGACAGAACCAGTATTCACCATTGGAACGGCACCAACCGCTGCTGCACCACCAGCACAACAACCACAACCACTTAATACCACTCCAACGCCACCCGGTGTCGTAACCGCCACTGCCACCGCAGTCTATCCTCCACCAAGCACTGCGGCACCACCTACCGTTACTACGACAGAACCAGTATTCACCATTGGAACGGTACCAACCACTGCAGCACCACGGGCACAACCACCGCAATCACTTAGTACCACTCCAGCACCACCTGTGGTCGTAACCGCCACTGCCACCGCAGTCTATCCTCCACCAACCACTGCCCCGCCACCTTCGGTAACTACGACAGAACCAGTATTTACCATTGAACCGGTACCAACTACTGTAGCAACAGCAACAAGTGCCACAGCTCGGCCGGCAAATACCCGAATTGTCAATACTTCAGCACCGAACAATTCAAGCATTGTAATACTTTCAAATTCCACTACTTCCGCTGCCGCGTTCTCTGATCCATCGATCGATATTGGTAAGTTAGGCTAACTACTTTACTTATTTTTTTGTTTGGTTTTCATGCGATTGCAACAGATTTGAAAAACCTCGCGAGAAAGTCTGTAGTATTCGGCGTCATCGTTTAAAGATTGCCGGAGGAATCTTGAAATATAAATGAGAAAGTCTAGGGTTATCTATATCTCAAGAGGCTGTTTTCTTTCTCGTAACTTTTGGTGATGGGAAAGTCCAACTCTATTGATCTATGTAGCGTGTTCAATTCACAAAGGTGGTTGTGTCAATTAATATGTAAAATTAAGTAGTCGGACACTTGAAGAAACTTAGACAACAACTTTAACAATTCTCTAATAATAATAATAAGTGATTTTTAAAATATCTTATAATTCCGTTGCATTATGTTTTCGATCCATTTTTGTTTTGTTATTTTATCCTGCTCTTGGAAAATGAAACAAAGGACAAAAACAATCTTTTTAAAAACGATCTGTATTAATATGTGATTAATTCTATAAATAAATAAAGAGCTAGTAATGATCGCGTTTTAGGCTATGCATATTTTAAGTTTTATTGTCTGTTTCAGAATTAAATCCAGGCAAGAAACCAATAGATCCAGTTGTGTGGTTCAGGACGAAAGACCTCTCGTTCGTGGACAAAGTGACCAGTGGAAGTGAAACCTTTGATGTCGTTTATGTATATAATGTCCCAAGACAACCTCGGGTTATGAAGGACACCAAGGTGACAATATACTCAAACGGCACCATAATTGAGGAAGTAACGCAGACTATTTACGATGATGAAGGTAAGCAGTTGGTTCACCTAAATTAATAAGTAACTAGGGGACGCTCGTGACTTCATACGCGTAGAAAATACAAAAACACATAACACAAACAAAAATGTATACGTAAGAAAAATTCTCTCCTAATTTTAAGTCCCACGGTTCAGCGTTTTTGACAATAGTAGATTGTTCAACAAGGGACTAAAACAAGCCATAATGACACGAGATGTTTAGCTTCGAGCTTGCGAGCGAGGGTGGCTGTAGTTCGAGTGTCATTATGGTTGTTTAGTCTCGCGTTAAACACTCTACTTTTCACTTTGAATGCGAGGAAAAAAACGACGTTCTAAACAAAATAACAACATTTATTATAAAAAGGTTATTAACAATTAAAACTAACAATTTTATTGGACCACGCATAATAAAAGAGTTCGGCCTTAATATGATTAAATAGATTCATATTCGTAATAATTAATCGTGTTTCACGAAATTAAATCCTTTTTTTTATATCATTTATATTTTTATATCATCATAGTTGTTATTTTGAGGTTATTTCGACACCCAAAAATATGGTCCATACACAATCACTGAAAATGGAGATAATCCTCCATTCACAAACACCGTAATTGGTTGTTTAGGGGTTTCCAAAGAAAAAAAAAACTTTAATCCCTAGAGATTAATAAGGAGCTTTAGTCCCGATTCGCAGAGATTAAAGTAGCATTTTAAGAGCATGAGAAGTGAAAATCTCTTTATACCCGCTTGCCGGTTCCAGCACTACGCGTCTGACCTGGAGGAACATCACCGATATTTTCGGTGTAAGTCCTACTAGGGCAACTTCTTAGGATTACCTGTTCCCATTCGCTCCTTATTCCTTTTGATCCTTTTTCAAAATTAACTACATCCACTTATAAATCGGAAAAAGTACCTTTTGTAAGCAATTTGAATATTTAATTGCCGCCGAAGTTATTGCGATCCTGGTGAGAGCTGATAAATAACTCTAGAGCGATCCAACCGATTTTGAACCAACCGTACCTATTATTAGTATCTATACCCTGTCCACGATAACGAGCTAGTACTAGAAAACTTAGACAGCACGTCATTGGTCAGCGATAAGGGCGATGCACGTGCACCGGGTGAGTTTACATGGCGGTCGAAGTTCAGTCAACATCTGTCTCTTGCACGGTGCGGACGCGTTATAGTGATCTCTTTTCAATTTTTACCGGTTTAATCTGTGACTCGGCTTGTTTACTGGACTATCTTCTGCATATAAATGAATACATAAGTAAATACTTGTTGGGTCCTTTATTATTTAACTAAACCAGAAAAATCATAAGGGATATTAAAATAAATATTTCGAGCGACGGAGCATGTAAGCCGAGCATGACAGTGAGGTGCCATCGTTCACGCCCACTCTCCTTTTTTGTCCCTTTCATCTGCATACAAAAGTGCAAAAGAGAGACCGCTATATTAGCTCGTTATCGTGGACAGGGTATAGCTTGCAATTTAAATTAACCGTGTTAAGTCGGTCTACTCTTCCCCTATAATTCTTAGCTGGGAAGCGAGACTGAAGGATGTTGTTGTTAAACCTTTTAAAGCTGTGAAAGTGGTTTCATCGTGCCTCTCAAGCAGACGGCCGTGGTTTAACCCGGCTCTGTATTTTGGGTTTTTCAGAACGTAAGAATAATTTTGTGTAAAGTTCCTATTCTGCGTTTCGGTAGGATCTGGTCTATGGTCCAGACTTTGAAAAGAAGCGTATACAATTTGTTCATCTATAGAACGTATAACGTATAGAACTGATTGTGTGTGAAGAAAAGTGCTTAATAGCGTCTTTAATTAGATACCTGATCATCAATTAAGAATTTGTGCTCTTTAACACTTTGCTAAATTTTACAAATTGACCAAATGAAAAAAAACCTAAGGAAAAGTGGTGAAAGTTTCGCAATTTTTAATAAACATTGAACATTTTATTTGTTACGTTACAGATACTCCACCAAGAGTAGTTAAAACTGTCAACGTTATCAATCCGGAATCGCAGCCGAAAACGTAAGAGGATTCTAAAATAGTTTTCACATAAATTGTAAGTAATAGTCTTTGCGGTTAACTTGGATGTTTAACGCACTGTGTGAATAAAGTGGTTAAAAACCGTAAAAAAAAACATTTTTTTATTTCTGTCCCGGCGGAACTTACTTTTGCTTACGAAAAAAATGTATCCGTACTAGGCAGATAAAAAGTCGATCCTGACAAATTGCACAACCATGAAGTTTCTGAATACCAATTATCTACAGTACGATTATTTCCACTTTGACACCCGGGACATCTCGGTTTTAATCGTAAAGGTTCGTGTTTTAACATAGAGTATATAAAATCCTAGAATTTGTGTACATAATATATTCAAACCAACCTATTTAGTATAATCTACACTAATATTATAAAGAGGAAATTGAAGATTGTATTGTTTGTTCGCATTGAATATGCTCTGAAAACTGCAAATTTCTGGACCGATTGGTTTTTTGTTTCACCAATTGGCTGCGCGTACGGATTCGTGGGCAACAGCTAGTTAATAATAAAACATCAACCTAAGTATTGAAACTTTATTATTATTCTAATCATTAAAATAGACTAAAAACAACTTTTTATGACATATGTGACAGGTTAGCTTTCAAACTCAAAGGAATTTGCTTCAAATGAAATTATCTGTAATGCGATGTAATAATAATTATTGAATCAAGCCACATCTGTGTTATTCATAGGTCTACTGTAAAAATATGTCATTGTGGCAGATGATCTACATTACTGCTTTAGATTGTTAAGTGCACACTATGATATTATGAATATGTAGCAATGTGTCTCGTGTCATTTGCATTTCCGATCTCTCCCGATAAAGGTCGAGAATTGCCGAGTGTCAAATTCAATTAACCGGTAATAATGTTGATAGCAGCAGTAAAACAATGCTAGACTAATTCCTTGCATGTGAAGAAATAGTAAAAATAACAACGGTTTTATTGCTGCCAACATCAATATTGAGAAACTTCACGTTTGATCAATGTGTCAGCATTGACTTGTTATCTGCCTAGTATTGTAGGTATCGTCGGATACGCCGTAGCTTACTCAAATACGTTGCAAAACATACCGTTCTGACTACTTGGTAAGGTGCATTTGCACCTTGTTGAGTTTGTTACGCAGTAATAATGCAGTATTCCCGACGCTATGTATTTATATATTATGCGATATTTAAACAATAAAAAAGGGTTTTTACTTCAGCCAAACGAAAATTCAAAAGAGTTTAGAAAAGAAGATTGCATTATCGTTAAGGCAAAGTAAAGTACTTATATACTTATCTGGGTAAGGACCAAAAACTTGGACCACAGTTAAGGGCAGTTAACCATACAAATAACGAAGTCGAAAAAAGTTCTGTTGTGCGACAAAAAGTATCCCTACAATTGTATGGCTAATTTTCGTGTCACAACTGAAAATTTTCATAGAAAATTTAATTGAGTGAGTTAGCGTGTCCAACTTTTTGGTCCTTACCCATCTGGGCTCCTATTCTACTGGGTAAACCATATTCCCTTTGACATGTAATCGTATTGTCAACGTTACGATATCTCTTATTTACTGGACAGGGCCTCTATTTTTCTTGGTAAAACCACATTGTCCTTGACGTGTTATGGTTTGTTTTTAACTCTGCCGCCGCGCCAATCTGCAACGTTAAAAGATGGCGGATGTGTAATTGGTTTTAGTTTTGTATTTTTGTCTATTTAGGTGTTCAAAGTTCTTTTCTGATAGTTTTTTTGTACTTTTTATGCCTTTGTGTTGCACAGTAATAGAAGACTTGGACTTAATTCATGTATCTGGCATCTTACTTCTCGTTTCAAGTGGACTCGCAGTGGTACAGAGGTTAAAACTATCTTGACCTCTGTCCTACATATCACCGTACAACGTTGCCCCCAATCTTCCTAGAGAAGTGTGGATTGTATTTTATTGCTATATTGATTTATACTTTTATATACTTGACACTGGCGAAATCACTTCATTGTGGAAACGCCATATTCCCGTGGGAGTAGCTGTTGAAGTCGCCGCGGGGCCAAGAAGAAGAAGAGCTCTGCCGCCGTTACTGTGAAGTAAATAAGAGCTATCAAACGTTGACAATACGGAAACACGTCAGGAACAAAGGTTTCCGTGTCGAATCTCAGCCCAGTAGCAGTGGCGGGCGAGTTATAAACAGTCAAAGACCATATAGTTTTTCTGCGTCAACCAAAACGACAACTTTTTAATAATAATTTATAGGTTTCTCCAATTAAGAGGTGTATAAAAATTGTTTACTAAATAAGAAACAAAAACAAAATACAAACTTGTACATATTGAAGGCGAACTTTTTCCTTTAAGGAATCGTTTTTCTAGTTATTATAATGTAAATATGATGTTAGTTTCTAAATAACTAGCTTTTGTCCGCGGCTCCATTCCCGGGGTTCAAGGTTATCTCCATACCAAATGTTCGTTTGTTTGCCTTTTCCATGACATGAAAAAAAAGAATCGATTCATCGATTTATTTGAGAATGGTATTTGAAAATATGGGCAACATCGCCAAAAATAAACGTTTCCCTACCTTTCCCAACCTATTCTATTGTGTAGTCAAGATAGCGAATTGAAAGGCTTATTTTGGTAGTTGTAACCACACCACGGGGACGTATTTCAGAAGTTTCAACCCTTTTACTTTCAAACGTGTGGTAACATTAGTATATCTGTAAGTTGCAAATCGGCCTACCCGCATATTATTACAACTTTTTCGGTTCCTCGCTATTCATACAAACAACTTTGCGACCTTTTCGGTGATAAAATTATCATATATATATATAACTGGATTTACCTACGAATGTCACGAATGTGTGTGTATGTGCCGTGTGGTTACCGGCTTAGAAGTGCCACTCATGCCTTCCTGTGGAAGTCGTAAGAGGCTACTCAAAGATTAAAGGCTTGTAGTATTGTTAGGCGATGGGCTTGTAAAGTGCCGCAAATACGCTTTCTTAACAAACGATTACGTATTTGCGGCAGTTGCAATAGAAACCTTAGGGCCGTGGTCGTCCGACACTAAAAAATGAATCCACGAAGTTTCGGATAAATTGGTTGGCGTCTCTGGCGATCCCAGGGCCGGGTCTTTTTTTGCCCAACGGCTTAGCCTGGCCGTGCAGCGGGGTAATGCTGCAAGCATTTTAGGGACGCTGCCCCGAGCGGGAGATTTGCAGGGTTTTGATATGTTTTAGTTATCAGTTTTATTTATTTTTTAATTTCTTTGAATGTTTTTATAACACCATGTTGTATTCGTTTTAGCTAATAAACATTCTAAAGTGGTATAGACGATTCCTGGATAACTATGTATCTTGCCAATATAATCCATAATTCGACATTAGTTTATTTATTATATTCACTTTTTAGAACTGCGTTTGCACATTTAATACAGGCATTTTGTTTGGTTCGAAAATTAGTAGTTTATTTTATTTTATTTATTGTAAAGGGAAACATACAGCAGATATAATACAACTAAATTAACAAATGTCCTTAATTCATTAGCCAAAATAGTTTCCACCTATAGTTAATACATTAAATTTTGCTCAAAGAGTTAACATTATTATAATGAGTAAATATAATTAAGTAGAAAACATAAACTAAAACTACAACTTAAAACTAAATTTTGAATTTTGAGATATAAATTAGGAAAGTAAATTACCTATTAGTTACCTGGAAAGATATCCGTTTTCTTTTGAAAATTTGGGAATTTCTAGATTTTAGAAAGAATAGAATAGTATAGGAAAAAAGGGAATTTATGGAAAAAAGGTTTGGTTGAAATGGCAGGCGGTGACTCGGCAACTGAATGGAATGGTCCTTCAGAAATAGCCACAGTAGCAGGGAGGCAACAGTTCCAGAGTTGGAGTTGGAGTTGGAGAGGTCCTTCTGGACTTTAAACAACCATAATGTGAATTACATTACACCGCAGCCGGCCGCTGAAGGCAAGCGTGAGGTGAGAAACAGGACCTAACCTCGGAAGCACTCAGGTCCTTGGTGTCGCCACACCAACAGCTCGCCATGCGTCCTTGTTATTATTATTTTCGTTTTATCATTACCAGCTCCTTTAAACCGACAAAACAAAAGGAGGGTCTACTTGAAATAAGCGTGATTATTCTAGCGACAAAAATAAGTAATACTTTAAAAATAAATATCATATTACAAGAAAAACTTTTCTTAATACAATATAAAGGAAACTGACAAATATTATTCATATACGCGGCACAATGAGACACGATTGTAAAATTAAGACAAAACACTGCATATTGTAATTTTATAATTATAATAAAACAAACAGACGACGCCACCTGCGTAAAATACATAATTTAAAAAAAACTTTATTCTGCTTGGTAAAACCATATTGTAATATAATCAAACAAATATACGCCACTTGCGTAAAATACATACACAAACTCAATACATAAACTCACGCCTTCATTCCCAAAGTGGGGTAGGCAGAGCTACAGAACTACCAACAACATCTAAAACAAATAATCATTTCTGAAAACATATTTTGTGACAGGGTGCAAGCCATCGGGTAACAGTAGGTACTACAAGGCTTTATTCCCTTAGTCGCCTCTTACGACATCCACGAGAAGACATGGAGTGGCACTATTCCCGGCAACCACACGGCATATATCGCTTTTGAAGTCAAGCTAGGCCGTCTTAAACTATGCTGGGGTTATTGTGGACACAAGATTTTGGGGCCCTTTTGGAAAGTAAAGAAAGCGAAAGCATACTAACATGGTCATCTATGATCTCGTGAGAGAAATTGTCGGTCCTTCGGGGCCCTGGGCACGGGCAGCGAGTGCCCTTATGGAAAGACTATTGACATTAAGTGTGATAGATAAAATTAACAGCTGGTTTAATATTAAATCGCTATTGCTGTGGATGAGTTTCGTTGTGTATGTGTATCTGTGTTAGTCGGCGGTGATGTAGCTTCCTAAAGGATGGACCGATTTGGACGCGGTCGGTTTGAAAGAAAGCTATTCGAATAGGGTTCTTAGCTATTATGGTTTTTTCATCATCGCCCAGGGCTTCTGTCGATAAGATCGAACGTATAAGGCTGCCTAATTGAGAATGCCCGCGCTAAAATGTGTTTTGTGCGCTCTAACAAGACAACCCAAACTCGCCGGTGTGGCGCGTTCACTCGATCACTCGTTCGACCGACCAAGCGCCTTTTTTAAGAGAATACCCTAGGTTTTTATCTTAATCGTTATTATAGTAAAAGAAAACATTGTATGTCCATTAATTTTCAAAGTGAAACTTATATACTGCGAGAATATTCACTATTAAATAAGCCAAAATACGTTTAATTGCGGTTATTTTAGTTGCACGTGTTGTGGTCACATTATCGTATCCGTTATAGAATAATAAATGCCACAATGCTCGCCTACCTTTTGTATGTGTATGCCAGCCTATCTTATTTCCATACGAAATGGACCAGATTTGGAGTAAAGGGCATTGAATGTGTTAATAATTGTGGTTTAACAAATGCATTTGATTAATTAATTCTAAAGCGCCGGTAATTTATATAAGCTGTTGGATATTAATATATTTGGGTAGCGTTGATGCTGGGTGACTTTTTTATTACTTATTAGTTCAGTTTATTACAACAAAAGCTCGATGATGGAAAGGTCTACGCGTGCTGATTTTACGATATGTGATGGCGTCTGCTTAACTTAAACGATATTAGGTTCGGTGAACGGTATTAGGTAGTGTCTGTGGTTTGGGAGAAATATTTATGGCCGATTTCGATCATTTTCCAATTGCTCGACTTTCGTCGTCGTCGGCTTGGTAGTCCTCGTAACGACATCCAAATAGCTATTAGAACAAGATACTGCGTCGCTATCGCCTATCGGCTTCAAAGTGGAACAATTGTTTTTATTTTGTATGCAAAGAGCCTTCGATTTTCAAAATGAAAACCATTGCGATTGCGAGTGCGTTAGGCAATAGAACCCCTGGTTCAAAAATATAATGAAGCTTAGCCATTGCTTCAAGATATACAATCAGTATTAAGATATTTTTGGTCGCTAGCAGCTAGTGAGTTATAAACGGGTACACTAAATCATTCCGAAAAGTCATAAGTAGGTAATTCCGAAATCATCAAAATCCCGAATTTTCATAATTTCGAATGCAATTTTTTGGTAACGCTTAAATCAAACCTAACCTAACCTATTTATGGGAAAATTCGTAAAAAAAGAACGGAATTTCAAGGTGTCCCCATATACGTAGCTACATTTACAAATAACAATATTTTTTCAGTGTTTTCATATCTGTTGTGTATTTTTACAGTCAGGAAAATTTTCAGTAATACTGAATACTAAAACTTTCTACTCCAGAACGGTTTAAAAAAAAGAAATAATCTGACCAAAGATAATTATTACTTGACATTACTAGTATGTAATAATTATTAATACGCTAAATTATTCGTTGGAAAATGTAGCTTGCGCATAATTTTTAGCGTTTAACGAAACATTGTCCTAAAAATGTCCTCAGTGATCTTGATGAACCTGTGACCAAGAAAAGATTACAATTCGGAACGAAATATATTTCTGGATATAAAGATGCCAGCTCCATAAGAGGAAATTTTAATATATGGCGTCCATATACAAATGGGCTGTCAGAACATAGGATTGATTTAGGTTTTCGTCTGTTTCAGACAGTTCGCGTTTCTTTGTGCAATCAACTACGGGAAATATGTAAGATTTTCCTAACATGACACGTGTAGGTACGTGTAATGTGTAGAGATCCAAATCGAGAAGATTTTTTAAAAATCGGGGAAATAAGTATGACTCTCAGTCCCAAACTATGCTCTTTGCTTGCTATACTACAATAAACATACTTATATTAAACAAGACATTCAAGACTCGGTATTTTTTGTCTTACGAATCTCAATGTCTTATCTAATCATTGATGAAATAGTATTCTAAAAATCCTTGTTTTATTTATTTAGCGAGGATAAGTACACATTTCTCGCCAGTAAATACACTTTCCTACGGCTTGTTACCGCCGGCCGCCGTAAAAGCTGATTTTTACGCACACTCGCTTAAAAGTAATGATGGTACCTGTAGCCTTAATGCCGCCTGTAAAGGCAATTCGTAAAACCCAACCTTCATAAAGTAGACTATTTAATGACCCTGGTTATGAGCTCTATGCAAGTCCAGGGAAGTCGTTATGGAGTGTTTTAACTCTACAAAATATAGATGAGGATGTAAGGAAGCAACCTATACCTACTGTTTTAAAAACAAGAAGCGGGTGGGGACAGGATCGTGACAAAAAAATATCTACAAATAACAAACGTAAATTATATATCATAATAATGAAGATTATTTCGATTACGGGTTTTTTTTACTATAGCTTAAACTTTTTTTTGGCAAGGACATGTCAAACGACCATACAGACCACCGGATAGTAAGTAGGATCTGTGACCAATAGACATTTGCATTCTCAGGACTACAATCAAAGACTGCAATCCTAAGACTAAATGCATTACCCTGAGGACTGCGATGAAATGCCTATGCTAGTAATTTCACCGCTAAGTAGTCTTATTCCCACCCCGAAACATAATAATGTGAACAATGGTCAGTGATTATTTATGGCTTGAAGAAGGCAAATGAACTCGTAGTCAAACATGCTTAACTTGAATTGAACTTCAATCACTCAGTCGATCCATTCGTGCCAACGTGACGCTATCCAGCGTGCCAGCGTAGTGCTTATAGGTTATTGGTTAGAGCGAGCTAAATAGTTTTCCGCAACTCGACAACTTAATTTATGCACCATTTTTGCATGCTGGGTTGCTGGCACGTACTCTTGCCAACCGAGTTCTACCAGGAAATCTAGAAGACCCTTGATGGTGCCGACTGCTTGTGGTAGCGACCTCTGAGGTGACGTTCCCGGTAGGTTGCCACCTCAGGGCATTCCACGATGATGTGGGCTGCGGTTTTATCCGCCGTCATACAGGCTCTGCACAGGGGGCTGTCTGTATCACCTAATGTGATCAAATGTTTGTTAAACAAGGCGTGGCCATTTATGGCTCAATACGTGCTTAATTCCTAACTTCGGGGGCTGATCCCATTAACTCGTTATCGTGACTAAATCGAATGAAAGGGATGGAGCTAACGTAACTTCGATAATCGACTTTCAAAGTAAGCCCTTTGAACCTCGAGCAGGTACGGTTTGATGGTACTCGCTAGCGGGTCGAATGCTCTGTCCTTCACTGTATAGGTATAGAAAGCGAGGGACAAAGCATTCGACTCGCTAGCGAGTGCGGTAATTGTAACCCACGGTAAGGGTACACCGTCCCTGAGTCCGTTTCGCTCTAAAGTTTTCTAGCACGTTGACATCGACGAGGACCTTCGCATCTTCATCGAGTAGTAAAGGTATTGAGTAAGTAATAATGTTTTAGGAGATCGTGCTACGAATAGATTCTGTAATGGCTGATTTATATTGGTAGCATGCCAGTAGAAGTACATTGCGTCGTTACAATTGCTCTGGCCTCAAACGTGAAAAGCAACTCGTCAATGTACTTCTACTGCCATGCTTTTGCTGGACCATGTGAACTCGAAACTCGAAAACTTGACGTGTGGTATAATTTAAAATGTTCGTGTCGGAGCTACAGATGCACTTCTGATCTTAATTCTAAATAACCAACTTGTAAGCAATAAATACAAGGATATTGTATAGTATTAGCTACCAGACAATGGTTATACGAAGGAACGACAGGTTAAGGGGTCAGCGTCGTTCGAAACCCAAAGAAACATCGTTTGGCAGCCAGCCAGAAAACTGGCGTATAATTTTAACCAAGGAGAAACGGAGCGTGAACGCAAGAGTTCAAGACAAAAAACACCTAATAAAACGTGAAGGTAAAATGGTAAAATATCTAAGTTGGTTCAGCTTAGGACATACAAAGTTTAAAAGTACGAGTAGGTATAGTTTTCAACTATGGATATATCCTCCTAAGGCTCACCATACAACGAAATTAGTCAATGGATATGAAACAGTAACTATTGAGAATGAAATAGAGTTGTAATTTTCTAATATGATCGTTAGTCATAAGTACTTAAGTAACAAAAGAACTTCGCTTCCTTTTCACTAGATCTTTATTTCAAGGGCCGTAAAAAAGGGGGATTAAAATAAGTAAGTACCTACATTTGTTATTTTTGCTTTCATTTAAAAGGACGAGTATCAGCGATTGTGAATTGGTACTTATAACCAATTTAAACTCTTTTTTTAGTTCAATTAATAAGAAAGTAAAAACAATTTCTGTATATACCAAAAATCATAAGTATTCATGAACTTCATGAAGCTACTTAAAAACGAGATAAAAGAAATCTAAAAGTTAGTCCGTAATGGCTGTACTTTTTTTCCGCATGGTTGTTTAGAATAATTATCATAATTTATTAGTGGGTAACGCGTAATGCCTGAGTGTTTCAAATTCACATTTCAGTAATAAAATTGCGTATGGAGTGTTATAGTAAGGAACAATTTGAATTATTCAACCAATTCTTTCTTCAAAATATTTTTCCTGCCTAGAGTTGGAAATAACATTACCTATTATCCCGCAGATAGAGATATGGAACTTCTTAGTTTTAGAACAGGAGACATGAAAGCACATAAGTATGTATTTTATTCCCAACTGAAAGCAACTGAACTAGGGGAATTCACAGTAAATTCACTAACATTTTTCGTTCGCTTTCCAGCCAGGTACGGAGAATTCGATTTTCAAATAGTTGCATGACCAGTTTAAAAGTGGAAAGTTCTTCTACCAGACTGAACAGTAGTAAGTTTACACAATACATTTGCAGATTTTGTTCTAAGCAAGTTCTGCGCGGATGCTTTGTTCATCAAGGAGTGGTACATTATAAATTATACTGAGTCTTTACAAAAAAAACGCATAAGAGACTTGGTTACCAACATAATTATTATGAGATTTAAAAAAATAGAACGAAATGTATAAAGTTCAGTAGATAAGTGGGAAAGAATACCCTATTCGTTATCAAACTTCAGTAGACAAGAATCTTGCGAAAGATTCTTGTCATAATTGCTACATACTAATTAAATTGATAGGTCTAATCGAATAATTTAAATATAAGTAAGTACCTACTTTGCGATTTTAAATCGATGGTTATGTTTTTATTTTTATGCCAGATGGGGCAAACGAGCTATGTAAAAGTTCCACCCACCTAATCTTAGTACCTAATCTTTCCATAGTCAGTAGGAAACAAAGTCATTTCCCGCTGTGTGTACGCATAGATGTTTCAAACTAAGCAACGGATTTTCATGCGGTTTTCACCATCAGTGAAATTAATTGGTTTTTGTACGTTACAGAAAACTTCCAAACGAGTGCGGTTGTTAGTGGGTAATAATTAAAAGTTCAATTGATCAAGACATCCTACTGAACTTCTCAATAGTAAACCTCTTATTTATGAACGTGCAATAGCTAAAGCTTCAAATATGGTTTGTTCATTGTAAGATACATTAGACCGAGAGAGACAGACTACTTTAAAAAATACGTTTGTTGTGAGTTTATGAAAGGAGGTTACTTTGTAAGCGCATAAAGCAGAATCAAAGAGTTTCTACGCATTCGTGGTCTACTCGCTGCAAGTATTTTAATCTAACTTCTCGTCTGGGACTTGCGAAACTATTTATACGTGGCAGAACTTCGGAACGGACTCTTCCGACTGATTGCTGTTGTGGAGCAAAAATATCTCGAAATATTGCTGAAGTTCACGATCCTAAAGTAATTTATCTACATATATCATTACTTCCCTACAATATGTTTAGAAACGATAACCAAATGGCCTACGTTATGAAACTTGTATCTGTGGTTGTATTTTAATGTTAACATTAAAGTATTGTATTGTTATCGATGTGGTTGCATCTCACAAAGCAACCACAGTTACAGGTTTCTTACATACATACATACATAAAATCACGCCTGTTTCCCAGAGGGGTAGGCAGAGACGACTTCTTTCCACCTGCTACGATCCTGACAAATGTCTTTCGCTTCTTCCACATTCATACATCGAGTCATGCACGCACGTCGGTTTCGGGTACTTAAGATTCGGCCCTTTTCCAGTATTTCTCCGATTTGATTCGAAAAAGTACGCCTAGGGCGGCCTCTTCCGACCCTTCCACTCACTTTCGCTCTGTATATCTCTTTCGTCAATCTTCTTTCATCCATCCTTTCCAAATGACCGAACCATCGAAGCATGCCCTTTTCAATCTTAGTCACTACATCTTCTCTGTGGTTTCTTACATACTGTAGAAAACTTATGATATGCATGTAGATAAAGTTATGTATGCGACTGTACACATAATTAGGCATTATAAAACTACACTCATGTATTAATGTATCTCATTATGCACCAGTCACATAAACTACTATTAAGTGTCCACGATGAAGATAGTCGTTTTGTTACAATGTGAATTTTGCTATACAGTACGAGTATAGGCAAGAGTTCAAGATGTGCACATAAAGTAAATAAACAATACATATTAGAAATATTCAGAGCAAAAACAAAACTTTTCGTTACATTGACGCGTGAGTGGGAAACAAAAGAAAAACAAGTTTTTTAAACACGTATGGTGTTTACTCCTGCCATCTATGTATTCCGACCACTGCTGATCAAACACTTTTCAGAATGTTACGTAAAAGATATTTGGATGTTCGCGTTAAAACAATATCGTGTTTGAGCTGTTATCGTATTGTCACCGTTCTGATAGCTCTTATTTACGTGACGTAGTGGCGGATTACGTCAAAACAATACCATAACAAACCAAAGACGAAACATTTTTTTATCGTCTGGAATAGATATAAACTCCATGTTAAATTCTGTTTTGCTAGGAAAAGGTAGGAATAAATCTTTGTTAGCTTATATCTCTTTGTTATTTTTATAGCTATTCAAAAAATGATTTTTCGTAACTGTTTGTTACCTGAATCAGCTTTTATTGAAGCTGTGAGGTCATGAATATTCCCTATATAATGTTTAGTTATATGAGTAGGTAAGTTGAGAATCTGGCATTTGAACATTCTGGCATTTCGGCAATGACCGTGGAAGCTACGAAGTCAAGACGGATATGTAATCACACAGGTATACATAAACTCATACCTCCCCTCATTTTTTGTCGGGGTTAAAAAGCAAACATGCCCATACACAAACCTTAAACCCTCTCTCAGAGCATTGGTTTTTGCACTCCAAACATAATGTGTAAACGTTGTTTTATATGTAACAAAAGTCTGTTGGTTCGGAACAAAGGGTTTGCACTTGAATAGAATTTTATAAAATGCTGTCACAGAAAATTATTTTCAGAGGATCCACTCCTCTTAAGGGACAAAAGGAGTGTTCTGGTTTTGGCCTGGGTACCAACCACCATATTGCCTTTGCCATGTTATCGTGTTGTTTTCAAATGGGCCGGCTGCCGTTACTGTCAAGCTAATCAACTATCATAACGTTGACAATACGATAAAATGTCAAAAGAGATAAAATTTTACCGAGTACCTAGATCAAAAGTCAAAGTTAAAGATCGTAGGGTGTCGAAAGTTAAACCAAAAACATGTGAAACGTTGTCATTTTATTTGATTTTGTTTCTAACCATGTTTCTCGTTTTATGTCTCAAGGAAATAAATAAATATCAGTGTAAAATTTTACACAAATTGACCTAGTCCCAAACTAAAGCTCTAAGTATCTAGCCTTGCACTATGGGTACCAAAATTCAGGAACAAATATTCGCGTTCATCAGACAAATATCTGATCATACCGGGATTTGAACTCGAGATTTCTAGCTTCGGGCAGTGTCACTAGTTCACTATATACGAACTAGACTACCGTGTCGTCTTAAATAAGACCTAATTATGTCCAACTTATGGCGGGTTTTATGGCCGTTAGTAAATATATCATATAAAATTTTAGTAACTTCATACAAGTTTTGACATTCCTGACCGATATTTGATCGAACAGATCCATATAAAACCCAGCCTTAATGAATCTAAAGAACAGACACAAACACGTTATGGTAATAGCGATCAACGGGTGTGTAGACGCTTAAATTTTTTTAAACACATAAAATGCCCGGTCGTCGGCGGGAGCCATACATAATCCTGACGCACTTATTTTTAATGCAAGTGGCAAACATATCAACATAATAAAAACTTAATTTTAACAAAAAATCGACTCACGCTGAATATCTCCTTTGCAATGAAAATTGGCGTAACATTTGTTAGCTGTTTTTGTTTTGTAATATACTTTTTGAAGTCACATTATTTATCCTACAAAATAAAGTACAAATTTAAATCAGTTTTTGACCACTCTATGTTAGAAATAAACTTACTAAGCTGTCTCTGTGGTGAATAAGTATGTGCATTTTATGTCACGTAACTCGTAGCGATTCTTTCGAAGCGAAAACTGCAAAGTATGATACGTAAAGATATACTCGTAGCTAGAACCGAACGTGACTATCGAAAATTCTATTACTACACTGCCCTCATAAATAAACGGCATTTCAATTTCAATAGCCAACCAATGCAGATTCAATTTATGTTGTCCGTCCGTCCGCGCTAACTTTAAAGGGCTGTATTTTTTTAACCGTTTATATACTGACGTGTATGATAAAAACAAATAAAACGAAAAATAAATAAAATTTAACTTACAAGAAAGTTTTTTACTGACGTTTTTAGGATTCCGTAGTCAAACTAGGAAGCATTATAGTTTCGCCATTCGTCAGAGACTATTAGTTCTAGAAAAAGTTCATACCAAATTAGTTTTCTAGAACTAAGAGTCTCTGTCAAGGCGAATAAGTGGTAAAAAAAATAAAATTAATTTGAATTGAAAATGAATGTTAGAGAAAAACTATCATAACTAAGTAGACTAGATTGGTTTCTGAGTTACAGGCGTCTAATGTGTTTATACCTACAAAAAATTACCTAAGACCGAGCACCAAATAACTACTTTCATACTTGTTTTTCGAGATAGTGTTTTGTGTTTGTACAAGTAGTAACGGCTTTGGAACCCTAAACTGAGCATGTTGCGACATGCTCATGCCTGGTTTTTTTGTTTTATCGTCATACCGTTGATACATACAACTGTTAAATTTGGTGCGAATATACTGCGAGCCCTAATGAAAATCAAAAAATAATGAACACTGGCCTAGTACAGTCAATGAATTAAATTTGGGACCCACCTTAGTTCCAAAGCCAATCTGACATTATACAGCAATAAGGTTGAGTTTCCTATAAATTTCAAATGACTTGGCATCTCTTATGACAATGACATCTTCAAGCAGATTTTCTTCGAAATGGGTAGCATATTAACGTCCGTGAGCGTACGAGTCTGGCGGCGCGGATCCCTCGTTGCCCAAATCCGACTCATTCTTGACCGGTTGATTCAACTTCCTTTGTTTGGTAAGAATATAAATTTTGAAACATTTGACAACACAAGTAGATTTTTAAAGTTGGTTTTATTGTGATTGTTACTTTTATACTCGTAGTTTAGTGGTTCTTTTTAGTTGTTTCAATGACTTTAAAGTGTGAAAATAAAACGTTTATTTGAGAGTGGTTCTTGCTTTTATTTTATTTCGTTTTATTGAACGCGAGCCGCTGCATCGCGAATTTTCCAATATTCTCTCGCTTTGTTGGTTTTGCTCTTTATTAAAGTATATCGAATACATTGAAATCGCTGAATTATTTGTTCTAATCAGACAAAATGTTAGGATGAAGACTGTAGGGAGAGAGAGATATGTAATGTTAGTCGTTTGTTATATTTCAAGTGTTTCTGGCTAGAAAGATATAAGAAAATAATTATATTTTTATTGTGTTTTGGCGTTCTCTCCTGTTAACGTGTATTTCGCCAATCTCGAGTTATTTAAAAGCACTCCCATTGACCTAATAGACAAATAAGTCCATGGATCACATGCGAGGACAAAATGTTTAGTAAAGGAGTAGTTTCTCTAATAATATCTTCAATAAGTGGATGTGGATAGTTGCTAGTACATATTTCTATCTAGTTTTAACTTACGTATTCAAGATGGCGCCAAACATGATTCAAGCAGAAGCTATGCATGATAAGAAGCCAGCAAAACGTGCTGTCTATAATGTTGACAGATGTCAACAAGAATGAAATATGAGTAGGTAATTATAGCCTTATTTATGTTAAAAACAGCTATTTTAATATCATTCTTTGTTAATTTTTGTGATGCAGGAAATTGTACTAAACCGAGACTACCAATATTGTTAAAAGTCTTTTGTAAGTAAGCTGCTTGTATTTAGTCACTAACTAATTTACCAATGTCTCTTAAAAACGTTGCATACAAAAGTCAAGTGACGAAGTTAAGTTTAAGATTCTGATAAAAAGATAAAAAGATAAAAGATGTTTATTTAGTAAGTAGGCCGCAAGGGCACTTTTACACGTCAAAAATCTACCAACGCTTCGCAAGAGACCACTGCTGGGAAGAATTCAGAATTCGTTTTTTAAATACTACTTATGATATTATACAATTATAAAGTTTAACCTAGCATTATATAAAACAATGAATCTAACATAAAATAAAATAAACAAATATATTCAAGCGTAGCTTGAGCAGGAAAATGTGTCATGACAGACCAAACATTTTTAATACCTAGGTATGCACTTTTTTTTAAAGTGCTTTTTAATTTGACATCCCATCTCACAAAAGTCAATATTACTTTTTCCAATAGATAAAAGCAAGTTTTAATTTTTCCACAGGTTTCTGTTTTAACGATAGGACGATTGGTCATGTAGAAGCCTTAAAGTGTGTTTTATTGCAGCCGGCGCTGACTGCTGACGCTTCTGAAGTTGGTTTGGGCGCGGTTTTCTGCCGCCCTCAGAAGTACGTGACCAAGTAAAGTGTCGACGCGGCGTATTGCACACTGCAATGTTGTTTGTTTTTTAACCCCCCCAGGCAAATAGGGGGGATGTTATATTAAAAGCGTGTATCTGTGTACCTGTCTGTGATATCGTAGCTCCGAAGGATGAGTACTTAGGACGTGAACGTTTAAAAAAAAGCTCGTTTGATTGGGATGATTCTTAGCAAGGTTTCATGAAATCTAGTTAAAAAGATAATATATCAGCTCTGGCAGTAGAGGTCGCTATTATGTATGAGGTTCTTTATTTAATAGTAATGTGGCAACCTAGCGACATCTAGCGACACCTTGTATAAACAAACTAGCCAGCGCCACCAGCGTCAGACAGCGCAAGTGTTCTACATCTCGCTAACGAAGTTTCTTCAGTCTGCTGAGATATATACAACTTCCAACTTCATCCCAATGGACTTCGGTCACCAGGCATAACACTCGCCTGGAGAGAAATCGCTCCATTGTCCTGTCTTCCTACAGTTATAATATCTGGTCTTTTAGACCAGCTATATATTATACTTTGTAAAGTTCCAAGTAATTTTAGTTTTAGGGAGTGAATAAACACTGAGTTTGACTGGGACTTTTACACTTTGTTCAGATTTCAACAACAAACGCTATGTTCGAAAAATATATTGAACACGTCAGTTTGAGTGTCAGTAAAGTTTAAATAAACTTGGCAACTCTTCAACTAAATACAATTACGAAACAGGAAATATAATTAAAATTTATGAATTTACTATTTCTGGAGGCAGTGTACCCTCTTCAGACCGCATGCGTGTTCCCCAAGTTATCCCAACAAATCCCTGATTGGCACCCTCTTAAGTTTACCAACTCGTTAGATATTTGTAACGTTGAATGTCAGACGAGCAAGAACTGGAATAATACAAGAGATTCTTCAAGATTCGAAAAAAATAATCTTGAAGGATATGTTTAAACATAAGCCTTAAGTGTAATGCTCGTCTTAAAATGCGTCAAAAATGATAGTTCGCATGGCTTGACATTTACATTGACGTATCATGTGATGGGCATCTCACCCAAGATGAGTTTATTAATATACGGCCCTAAGATTCTGGAAAGTGTACGATGATGATGTATTTCTTGACATCCCCGTTGACGCCAAAATCAGGCTGTTTCTTGGAATTAGGATACATGTTTTTTTGTTTTGTGTACTTTTTATATGATATATATGATATATATGATAAGAAAGTGTCAGTGTCCAGATGGCGTCCCAACCATGGCTAAATTTCTCAGATATAATACTGTAGAATATACAACAAAACCAAGTTTAACTTAAGTCTAGTATTATCATTTATACATATAAAACACCGACCAAAACAGTTTTAGCAATAATATAGTAACAAGTCAAACACATGCACTAGTTAGCAACGAGCATTTTTATCAAAACATGAGCCAGTAGATGTCTTCTAGAAATTTTATTGGTTTATATAAAATGCAGTATTTAACATCCACGTCTCATTCAAACCAACACCTTCGACTGCTCAAGATAAGCGATGATAAGTAAGTTCTTGAGAAAGATACGGTTATTAGACTTGAGTAATTACACGTGGAACTTTGAATGTCTGCGGGTGTCAGGCGCATCTGTTACCTTCCATTGTGGGGCACATTAACTATGCTTTATGACGTCATTAACACAATACTTTGCCGAAATATTATTCTGTAGCGGGATTAGAATTTTATTCTAGATAGTTTCTGTCCGCGACTTCGTCCGTGTAGATTTCGATGATACTAAATTTTCCGTGATAAAAAGTAGCCTATATGTTAATCCAATGTATAAGCTATCTCCATTCCAAATTTCATTCAAATCCAACAACAACAACACAACAACAGACATAAAAAAAATATTAGATACATTTGTACATACACTAACCTCACTTTATTAGTTAACGATAGATAGGTAAGTGTAAATATAAATAAATTCATGTAAAATTTTAAGTCATATTTGTCGGCCATTGTATGGGAAAAACGCAAGCATGTGTATAATAATATATAACTTAGAACTATCTATTAAACGTGGTTCTAATCTGTTTAGTCAAAGATGACATCGTACTTATCGTCTAAAATGTCTCTGAGTACGGCGGTGTCTTTATAAGTACCTAATTACTTATCAAATAAAGTTATCACATCCCTTCTCAAACATTTTCAGGTAAAAACAAAGTGATTTTCTTAAACTCCTTAGTTCCCCACAGAAATATTAAGCCACTGTCTTCAACTGGCTAATAAATATTCCGAAATCCATTTGCATTACATTATTCGTTGATTTGCATTTTATTCAATTCCATCTATTTTTTCTCGACTTCCATCGAAAGAAGGACGACAAGCCGTTATACAAAGTAGATCGCTTTAATCTTGGTCCGATTAAATAATAAAAAATATCTTTATACTTCAGTCAGAATTATTATAAGAGGTCTTCAGATTTTTTCAATGTAATTGAATCAATGAGTCTATTCAATAGGATTCACGTAAGTGTTCAAACAACTAAGTGTTCAATAGAAATAAAACCAGTCAAGTGCTGGTCGGTGTCCGCACCACACAGTAGAGCTATTACTATATTCCGATTGGAATTCGATTCCGACTCACACTTTTCATTGGTATTTGTTCTTTTGTTTCAGGGTTTGTATAGAACAAACCCTGTTCTGTACAACCCATTGTTGAATCGTAAAAACAGAGGTATAGAATCATTCCAAAGACGTTTAAAGTCGAAGTATAAACATTTAAATACTTCAAATGCATCTCCAAATTTAAATGACTTTTTTGAAGCCAGATGTTGTAGATGTGACACTACGTGTGTATGTACCTACGTAGAATATATTATTATAACATCTTCCTCTGGCCCCGTACTAGTACCCACTTATACTGTATCACGCACGGTGGAACAGGATTCACCATTCTCGTTATAATGTTTAAATTATGTGTTTGACGTATACCAAAAATTAGAAAAAAGAAATGTTAATTTATAAAAGAATGACAATCGTCGAGCGAATAAGTTTTACTTACATTAGTTAAGTTTTTTTGTATTGTATTGTTAAGGCTTATTGTCAAGTAAGTGTATAAGATAAGTGGATATCATTTCCAAAGCAAGTAACGAGACAGATCGAACCATTTGAGCTTGGCTGAATTCGATATGCGCCGAGGTGTTCGGTTTCAGTCTTAGATAATGCAAAGCCAAAGGATGGCTTTGCATTATCTTGATGGACTTATTCGATGAATTCAAATAAGGGTCAACAATTATTATTAGTAATGCACTATTTGTTTGTGTTTAGTTTTTCAGTCGAGATATTTTAGGCAGCTAATAGTAAAGGAACGTGCGCTTACAACATTGAATGTCTTCTAAGTATTTAAGTATGTATTTCTCAATACATATAAGTACGTTGATCGTCGTCTAGTTGTCGATCTCAGACCTCATTTTATCAATACCAAATTAGGCGCAGTGCAAAAACGCCATTATAGAGTCTATCTCGGACAAAGATTGATCAGCCGCGACGGCCCTTCAATAACAGTCTTAATCAAAAGTCTCGTAAAAGAATGGTCTGTTTTTGCAGCCCGCACTAATAGAGTCTGGGAAAGGGGGCACATTTAATTAGTGAGAGCACCGCCAGAAAATAAGGGATTAATGAAGTATCTGCGACCCATGTTACTAACTGCCAGAGAAAGGGGGTAGTATTTTTGGTAAGGGCCCACCTATTCCATTTTATGTAACTCATCTTGTTTTCAAAGCTTACCACCTGATGCTAAGTGAGATCACAGACCCAAAGACATTTGAAATTTCAAGACTACAATCTCAAAACTGCAATCCTAAGACTTCAAATGCGTTGCCTACCCTGAGGACTAAGATGCAATGCCTCTATGCTAGTAATATCACTGGCTATCTTATCCCCACACTGGAACACAGCAATGCGAACACTGCTGCTTGGCGGTGGCTTAATGGATAAAATTACTTTTTAGGGATACCCAAGGGGTACCCTGCTGGACCCTATTACTAAGTCTCCGCTGTCCGTCATTTCAGGTTAAAGGATAATATGGCTGAAAGTAGTAAAATGGCCAGCGCTTGGGAACGGTTCGAAAAATACCGGTTAATTATGGTTCTTTACCGGTTTTTCGTAAACACTCGCTCGGAGCGGAGTCTATTCGCGAGCGTTATGATCGCTACGATTAACCGTATTTTTGGTTTTTTATTCTTCCTGCAGTCAGATGGTTTGGCGACTATGGTGTTATAATGATGATAAGGCATGCTTGACTTATAGCTGAGCAAGTGAAAATGCAACTAAAGAGCTACCTAATAGGTTTGAAAAGACGAGAAAGCGATGGCCGTGGTGGGCAGTGCGAACAAATTAGCGAGCGAATTTAACTGTTATTTTGACGCTGCAACAGTTTTATTTTGCTCTTTGATCAGAATCGAAATAATATCGAATCTATTCGAGCGGAATTAAAATGAAAACTCTCTATTTGAAATATATGTTAACAAGCTGGTTAAAAAAAAAAGGTTTCCGAGCCCTGCAAACAGCATCACTCATCAACTGACCACTAGTAAGTCTTACTGTTAGGTGTCAATTTTCACAAAGTCGACTGTGTTGCTGATGGTACAAGATCAACTTGAACTTTTTTAAATAGCGAAGTAAATTTCTACAGAACTTATTTTACCCCCTGCTCAGGAATGCGGCCGGAAGTTCCTGAGTCCTCTTTATTGCTCGCGAAATTTATCGCGCAAATAGTCACGCATTATTCTATGTGACACAAATGCTGTTAATTCGGAGAAGCAAAATTCCATTTGATCGCTGTTGCCGCTTCCGTTAGGTGGGAGATACTGTTCCAGCGTTCGAGAAACAAGAGACGGGGGTTACCATAGTAACTACTACCCGTAGCAAAATTATCGCTCCTTTAGCCACATTCCCACTCCATCATTAGGTCAGTTCTTTGATAACATGATATTGCATTATTATTGGGGTTTACATAATGTGGTCAAAATTTCAGCCCATTCCAATAATGGGAACCGGTACAAAATTTCTACGGACCAGTTACAAACATACAAACGAACAGTGTAAGGTAAATAAAAGCTTGTAATAATAGTCACTTTTCTGTGACTGTAGTTTTATTAACGTTATATGGCCAGGCCACTCAAATTGCCTAATAAATGCCAAGAACAGAGAGAAAAATCAGTATCAAGTCGGTACAGATGTAGCGCATAATTGTTTTCCTTCGTATTTTCACGGAAACGTACGAACGTGTCATGCTACTTCAGTCAACCTCAGTACTTTTTGTACTGTGACCGACTGAAATAGCAAGTCACGTTCGTAAGTTTCCGTGAAAATACGAAGGAAAACAATTATGCACTAGATCTGTACGCAATATCGCGGCCAGGGCCTCTATTCTACTTGGTAAAACTATATTTCCTCTGACATGTTATCGTTTTGCTAACGTTACGATAGCTCTTATTTATTAGACAGTAATGGCGGCCGAGTACTAACAATACCAAAACGCGTCAAAGGCGATAATGGCTTTATGGTGTAGAATAGAGGAACGGATGAGCTTCTATAAGTTAAATAAGCAACACGTATTTCGTGAATGGCTACTACATTTCGGATTCGAATTGAATTTAGCACTTTACTAAGTAGTCCTAACCCGCTGGCATTCCTATTTGCCTGTGAGTAACACAGTGTTAATTAGAATTAGAAT
The DNA here is from genome assembly GCA_923062465.1 of Acleris sparsana. NCBI lineage: Eukaryota > Metazoa > Arthropoda > Insecta > Lepidoptera > Tortricidae > Acleris > Acleris sparsana. The sequence continues at coordinate 5,979,077 of OV281288.1, forward strand.
AGGCCCCCGAATTTGTGACGGCACTCGGCGCCTTTTCCGGCTTGAACTTGGTTATATAATAAAATTCCTACACGAGCCTGGTTGTGTTCAATTAGACCGCCGGAGAACGATGGGGTTTATAAGCGACGCGTGGCGTTTCTAAAAGCTTGGAGCGATTAACTGCCATGGCACAAATGGAAATATACTCGGAATTATACGTAAAATGGCAACTTGAAATACATCAACAAGGACTTCAATGATCGACGATACTCAGGATGGACAATTTTCATTGTCCTGATGTCCCATCTTAAAAATAATTTTATTCATCTTAATAAAATAATTTTTCATCTCTCCTGTTCGGAAAGTTTAATTTGAATGGGTGGATAGCCGGGTGGAAAATTACGTTTTCATCTCTAGGGTGGAAAGTAATTTTTTTTTAATAGTTACGATTGGCCACGGAATGTAAGATAATTGAGCTACGTCATATTATTAAAATAAAAGGTTTTCATATATCTAAACTCGGCTATACGTTAAGCGATGTATTTATTACGGCCTATAGGTTTATATGAAAATCATTTTAAGACTGGTCTATTTTTTTCGCAATTACAGAAAATCAACATTTAAAATTATTCCTCTATTCTGCTGCCCGCCATAATGCCGTGATAGCATAGCATAACACTTTTTCTTTCACGTTTCGGCATGGCCACCTAGAAAATACACTACTGCCAACATTAGAAAAGTTTAATCGAGTTGGTCACGACCAAGGAGCTTATTATACAACAAGGAGGTTGAACACCGAACATCCGTTCGAAACAAGAAATTTGACCTTTATTACGTCACGAATATATTCCATCTCTTTCTTTAGTTAGGGCACAGGTTAGGGTAAGAATGAGATGGAAGTCATGCTCCTTGGCCGTGACCAACTCGATTTAACTTTTCTAATGTTGGCAGCATGTGTATTTTAACTTTTTTATGAATCTAGAAAAAAAATGTTTTCAATAGATAAAGCGGGAAACGAGATTAAATATATTTTCCTCACAGTCGAAATGAAAAGTAGAGTGTCTAACTCGGGTGAAATTACCCATTTCCCCTCGAACTATTGGCGCTCTCACTTCGTTCGAGCGCCAGAAATATCTCGGGTGAAATGGGTCACTTTCAACCCTTGGTTATCAATCTACTATTATTCAGTAAGTAGGCCGCAAGGGCACTTTTACACGTCAAGAATCTACCAACGCTTCCCAAGAGGAGTCCACTGCTGAGAAGAAACGCCGCAAGAAACTCAGCAGTCAGTCATTTTATAAACATATTTCATATTACAATGGTAATACTTAGTCTATATATTATATAAAGCTACAAATATTAAATTAAATATAATATCAAATAACATGCATAGTTCAGCAGGAAAACATGCAAAAAATGTTACTGGAGAGATAGAGAGAGAAAAAGAAAAAAGAAAAAATAGAATCAACTACTTATGTGTACATAAGATGGTGCAAGATGACCACATAAAAGTTTCGATATGTTGTCCTGCATCAACGGTGTCCCCTAGACAAGACAAAGCAGGATAAAGCTTTTGCATTTGAACATATTATTATTGACTAAGTTTCGGGTTTAGGCCATGCATTTTTTTATATTTGCCGATATAATTAAGGACCATTTGTATTTACGTAGACTCAGAAAAAATACCAGTGATACGTAAAACAGGAGTAAAAGTGATCCTTTATCATAGTGTAATGTATGTAGTATATAATATGACCTTTATCATAGTGTAATGTATGTAGTAGTCCTTTATCATAGTGTAATCTCACACATCACTTACACAACACTGACATACCTCAACATGCTCTGCCCACAGTTACACTCACGGACCTCAATCGTACGTTAAGTTCAATGAAAAAAACACGCGGGACCCTCGACATTTATGATATATCACTGAACATACTTGAGTGTGTGTGGCCGGTCGTCGCTGGACTACTCGTGGAACTCATAAACACCATGTTCGCTTGCGGTGTGTATCCCGACGTACTAAAAAGCACTCGAGTGTGTCCAGTATATAAGGGCAAGGGTGAAAAAAGTTCTGTTGACAATTATAGGCCAATCACTATCGTGCCAAATATCTCTAAGATTATCGAATCTATTGTGTCAAACTCCTTAATGCACCATCTTGAGACAAACAACTTACTTACGGACAGACAGTTTGCCTATAGGAAAAATAGATGCACAACAACAGCTGCATATCAGATATACGATTGCGTAACAACGGCGTTGGATGCGAAACATAAGGCTGCGGGGGTATTCTGCGACTTGTCGAAAGCGTTCGATGTGATAAATCATGAGCTATTATTAGAAAAGATAGGGCATAACGGAATAAATGAAAACACTCAAAGATTACTCACATCGTTCCTAAAAAATAGGCGGCAGACGGTTGAAGTCAAAATGGAGGGCAAAAGCTTTAAATCTGAGGCGGGTGTGCTCAGGCATGGCATTCCACAGGGTTCATCGCTTGGAAATACCCTGTTTTTAATATTTGTCAATGATCTCCCTTCCTCTGTAGCCGAAGGTACTATGGTGTTGTTTGCTGATGACACCACCGTTGTAGAAACCGCTCACACGTACTCACAACTCGAGCAAAAGATAGCAAAAACGTGTACCCAACTTCACGAGTGGTTCTCAGCGAACGGCCTCATTCTAAATGTGTCAAAGTCCAACGTCATGTTGTTTGCAGCCGGAAACACTACACACATCCCACTAGTACAGGGTCCGATACCGCGCTGTGACTCTTGCAGGTTCCTCGGATTTACTATAGACGCCAGTCTGAAGTGGAAACAACACGTAGACAATTTGTGTGAAAGGTTGGGCAGTGCTGTATTTGCACTGCGTAAACTAAAGCCAATTGTCTCATGTGACGCACTACTTCAGATTTATTACGCATACTTCTTTTCGGTAATGTCGTACGGTATTCTCTTGTACGGGAACTCAGCGAACTCTGACAGAGTATTCAAATTGCAGAAACGAGCCCTACGTGTATTGGCAGGGGTAAATCCGAGGCACTCGTGTAGAGAACTCTTCAAACAGTACAAGATGATGACTCATTATTCACTGTATGTATTTGAAGTAATTGTGTTCACGCGTCGAAACATTCACTTATTTAAGCGAGCGAATGTTACCGGCAAAATCACCCGTCAGACGGGGCGACTACTGCCTGTTTCGCGGCGACTCGCGCTGCTCGACAAGAGCCCGCGCGTGATAGGCCCCTCGATGTACGAGCGCCTACCCGCCACTATTAAAAATGAAACTTCAAACGACACATTTGAACGCCGACTAAAGGAACTATTACTGTCAAACCCGTTGTATTCTGTAAAGGAATACAACGAAAAAACATTATAATTACATTTATACCTTAAGATAAATATTGTATATTATATTATATTTTGACTTTTTCACAACGTAAGTATATCTAGGATACCCTAGCTTTTATAAATTATTTGACATTTTAAACATACCTATTGTACTCCGTTGACATTGCAGCATTGTAAAATTATTTGAAATTGTTCCTTAATATTTCTTTATTTTAATTTCGCATTGTATTTTGATTTGACTATTATTTATTTTTTATTGTTATTCTTATACACTTTGACGATCTTTTTGTGAATTCATGGTATTTTAATTTAAAAATGACATGTAAATTTTCAAAATGAAATAAATAAATCTAATCTAATCTAATCTAATGTATGTTAGTGATACGTAAAACAGGAGTAAAAATAACCAATACGTAAGAAAAAATAAAAATGTGAATGATTTAGTTAAGTATGATTGAATCATTCAGTTATTATCTATAAATTTCAAATGAAACTGAAACTTTCTATGCTCCACAAGTAAAAAGACACCTCAAAACGTTCGGGAATACTTCGAATATTTTTACATGCATAACGTTGACAAGTTTCTCGCAAATATCAGAGGGAAAACGTTAAAGTTATTTCACAATTTGTTCCACGTATTTGCTATTCGGCAAAGCTGCAACATTTCGATAAGTTTCAAACTTTGCCATTTGGGAACTGGCGGCTGTTTTGCAGTAGAGTTAGCTATTTAGTCAGTTAGTTATTGCTGTCCCTCGCACTCTATAAGAATACTGTGAGCCCTGCGAGGGACAGAGCATTAGACTCGCTAGCGAGTACTGTAATTGTCACTTGGTAAGGGTACTGGTAGGTACCTACCAACTAGTGCCTAGGAATCCTAGGATATAAGTGTTCGTGTTAAACGTAACGTTTCGGGTAGAGTAACTATCGTTAATAACTGATAATGGATAGGTACTTAAATTATGGGAAAGGTAAAATACGATACTGATATATATTTTTTTATTGACTGCATCTGCGCTCAGTTTCGATCAAAATAAATATCATTGACACAACCAAATAAATAACAATATTATATTATTATTTACTTAATAAACTTATTACTGTCTTGCAAAGGATCAACATTATTTTTTGGGTAAGTAATCAATTAATGTAATTTAATTTGATTAATTAAAATCCTTGGAGTCATGTCCACATTATTGCGAGTAATGACATTAATGACGCCCATCCGTCCGATCTCTGATAATATACCATCGACATTAAAATTAATACAAAAGAACAAAATGTTTCACAACTAATTAAAGGAATTTTTGACAGGGGATTTTTCATTAGGGATAAGTTAATTAAGTGTGTAATATATTGTAATGTAATTTAGTTATTAAGTAGGTATCTTAATAGGTATAATATGAATTAAATGCAGTGCCCTAACAGGGTTTACGTTGGACATATTTTTAAGACCATTTGTGAACACTTAATGAAATAAATGATATGGCTCTGACATGACTAAGTTGTGGCGCTATAAGTAAGATGTAAGTAACTATCTGGGAACTGCAATAATGGACTTTCTGGATGTGCTCACTAAGTATAATCATGACGGTGTTTTTATGTTTCGTTTATTTCCCTTCAGTCATCACAGCTTGTATTTGACAGTACCTCTTAATTGAAATGAAATGATTTTTCTCACTTTTTATAATTCACGGTGTTTCAGGACAGTAGTTATATTATTATATATGGATGTAACGTCTTTACCGAGTCCTTTATCATAGTGTAATGTATGTAGTTATCCTTCGGAAGTCACGTACCTACGCTGTCCCAAACAACCCGCCTGGCTCCCCTGGAAACCAGCCAGGTTGACATCTTCATGTTTACCATTTTACTGAGTGGAGACCATTTCGGGACACATTATCCTCATTGTATTTTTTTTTACCTATTAGTGTAGTCATTGTATCCTTTCCATAATGTACCCTTGTGTTGATGTTTTAATTAATGAACGTTTTTCTATTCTATTCTGTTCTATTATATTCTATAAAAGTGCATGCGCCGATGCGCTCTATATGATCGTAATCAAATCCAATGTATGGCTCCGTATGTGCCTCTGCCGTTAACCAAACCATTGTAATGTTCGGCTCAGTGGGCCCTGTTATCTGCCAGTATGAACACGCTTAGTAGGACATGTTAGGTGCCGAGATATCTATAGACGGCGTCTGGAGACCATTTAGTATGAAGATTAAGGACGATTGCACAGAATTTGAAATATTTATTAGTTATCTAGTTAGGATAACATAAGATAAAGATAAAAGATGTTTATTTATGTATATTTAGTAAGTAGGCCGCACGGGCACGTTTACACGTCAAAAATCTACCAGCGGTTCGCAAGAGACCACTGCTGAGAAGAAACAAGAAACTCAACAGTCAATCGTTTTTTTAAATACTACTTATGATATTATACAATTATAAAGCTTAACCTAGCGTTATATAAAACAATGAATCTAACATAAAATAAATAAATAAATATATATTTAAGCGTAGCTAGTTATAAGAGGAAGACCAATAACAAATTAATTTGAGCAAATAAAAGAGAAGGTTGGATCGTACTAGAAAGTCAAGCAGTTGACGAAGCACTGGAGCAGTTGGCGATTACTCCACCGACAAGAGCATGGCTCTTGAATACAGAGAGAGAGAGAGAGAGGGTTATATTTAAGTTACATTGTTTTTTCGTTCAAGTGCATTGTTTCCCATTTTATTTTTTTAACAATCGCATATTTTCCATTTAAGATAAGTCGAAATAGATCAAAATAGGTAAATAGATTTAGGTTATGTTAGTTTTGAAAAAGGCCCGAAGGGCCATAGCACCCAGAGAAAGGAGCTCCGCGACAGCGAAGCGCCGTCGACTCAGTGAAAGTGATTTTGTATTGAGAAAACATGCAAGTAGGGAAAATCCAAAATGGAAAAAATGCAATTGGTAAAAAAAAACAATAGGAAGAAATGTGATTGCAGAAAAATACGAACAAAAAGTTATATACGCGAAATTAGTCAGCTAGGGTAACCGATCTATGCTCTCTGTAAATATAGTAAGTAAGTAAACTCATTATTGCACAAAAAGGAATTGTTTCACAAAAAACACATATATGAATATAAATTATGTACAAAGATAAAGGCGAGAAGGAGGGTATGTGTGAATGGGTTGTGCAAACAATGAGGTAACCATTATAAATAAGTCGTAATATTCCAGGAATGTATAAAAGCTAGCTCATCAAATCGGTAATTTGAACTTCTTAATATCGGGGAAGTTCCGACCAATTATGAAGAAGTTTGTACAAAGCTGAACTTTTCAAAAACTTAAATACAATTCAATTATAACTTTTTGGCCTTGGTCCGTTTGAATTGAAATCATCGAGTATTTTAAATAAATAGAACGCCTCTTGTAAAGTTCCCAAAGTTGTTAAAAGTCTAGGTCAGTTTACAAACTGGGTAGGCATAAAATTAAAACGAGCTGTCCAACCCGTAGGTAGATGTTGTACCTATACTCAGATTATTCTAAGATGATGATTATGACAGCTCATTTAAACACCTATTACTCTTATTTCTTTAACTTTACATAAATACCACATCGGTACGAACCTAGCGACTAGTAATTTAAATAATGAATCGCCTATTTTGAAACACATCGCTTGTGATTATAATAAATGATTAAAATTACGAAATACAGCTGTCATAATCATCACCTTAGAATAATCTGAGTATAATCATCGAATCATACAATGCTATACCCGTTAGGGTTCAGTCGTTACCAGCACTAATATATTATTCAACATTGAAAAACCATGATGTAAGCTTGTACGTTTTAAAGTCGTTAGCTATTGCGTAAAATGGAACTTGTCTTGTATAATAACCGCTTTACAAGTTTAGACCATTAATTACCTACCTTTTTGTTTGACTTTACTGGAAGCTTGTATTGCTTGTGAAAGCGCCCCATGAAGCGTAATGTTATTCTCAGACTAATTAAAATCCATATTCCCCGGTACAATACAATACAATACAATACAAATACTCTTTATTGAACACCAAAAAACAAAAAACACGGAACAGTACATTTTAAACTATAGGTATACAACAGGCGGTCTTACCGCTAAATAGCGATCTCTTCCAGACAACCTTGGACAGAGAAATCATGAAAGACAAAGATACATGGCAGGTGGTGTAAACTACCTTCTTCAGAACCCAAACTAACAACCAGTAACTAACTAACTAACTAGTATCGTGTTGAGCTGGAGGCTCATCGTTAGTATTACAGTGTCTGGTATACACTCAGGAGCAAAAATAACAGGTCAGAGTGCGTTTTTCATACTAAAAAGGCTATTTCGAAGCCTTGGTTACTCGCTAGGGAATGCTTTTAGTGAAATCTGATGATGAATACCTCGAATATCGATTCAGGACTTCCAGAGTGCCTAGGATACCCTACCGAACAAATCTGCGGTTAACGCCGGAATTGAGCATGTTCAGAAAAACATCTAAAATTGCAATAAAATGTAAGGAAATCCAAGTGCTGACCCAAACTCTCCCGCTGTGGTGTTAACTGATTTTGCGATCAGTTAAGTATCTTAAGAACTTTTGACTTCCTCTATTGAACCTCGCAGTATCCACCATTAAACCTCACTCAAAACAACCCCAGGCGAGGAACGAAGGCTTCGAAATAGTCTCGTTTGTATGAAAAACGCACTCTGACCCGGTATTTTTGCTCCTGAGTGTAGTTATTAAATGTATAAGGTTGCATTAGGGTTGTATATACATTTGTAAATTATCTGTGGTAATAGGGATGATGCCTGAAATATCAAATCAGCTACTTTTATGAAATGTCAAAACGTCAATTGTTAAACAGGCACCAACTGTGTCATCATGGATTTATGGAGTCAAGTAAAATACCTAAGTGTTCTTGCTAACACGACAACAAAGTGATTGTTTTTAAAAACTATAAATAATATCGGTAATTACAATGCAGGAGCGTGTTATTGCGATGAAGGATTAACCACGGTTAGGCACAGTGGTCACCGTTGGAGGTATTATACGACTAATTTAAGATGATTAAGATTACAGAACGTTGAATAGCTAAATATAAAAATACAACTCTTTCTAGCTATACATAATCTAACATGGAGTTTATATGGCCAAGCTGTACTGACGAAGTATGACAATGCATATCGGGTCTCTGTGTCTAATGGCCGTCTAATTAGCAGTTTAAAATGCTTGTATCAACCGTATTTCTTGGCCGATTTTCATTTTTATTTCACTTTTATACGGTATTTTCATATTTAATTGAGAAATGCGACTTAAAAAATCCATGCATATTCCCTATTTAATAAATTTGGACCCTCTATCTACGATTGCAACAACGCATTCTGGCTTCCAACGAACTGTAAACCGCACTGTTGCGGTTAGTCAACGTACAGCGCGCAGTGTGAAGAGGCCTTTAACCCGCGATGAACGTGGGATTAATTAATCATTAAAGTTACGCCATACAACCAATCATCAAATCTATTAAAAAGCAACTGCATGTTTTTTAGGTTTACGGAACCCTTATAGGATCACTTTGTTGTCCGATAGGTTGTCAAGCGATTCGATCGAATAATAGCTACCGTGTTTAATTTTGTATAGGGTTGGTATGCCTTGTTGTTTGGCCATTCGTTAAATATTAATTAGTCTAGTAATTAACCGCAATCTTAAAAATCCTATTTTACGAAAAACTTCTCCGGAGGCTTCTCATTTCCGACATTCGTAGACCTCATTCGTCAACATAGGTGATTTTAAAGGCAATTCTAGCTGCAGATCTTAACCGTAGTTTTGCTGTTCGAAAATTGTAATTGGAATATCTATCTACTCTATTGAAAACTTAAGAATCGAATACCACGATCCCTCCCCGCTGTTTAAATAATGTTATCCATTCATAGGGCAGCTGGTTAATATAAATAAATACGAGTATAAACCTGTTTTTTCAACTTTTATTTGCCGTGATCAATGGTCATGACCATGCTCTCAGGCTGGAACTCGTGGTCGACCGTCCGCGTTTTGATGACGTCTTTGTAGAAGAACGCGGACTTGCGCGGCGTGCGCGTGCGCCGCGGGTCCGAGAAGTCCACTTGGTAGAGGCCAAATAGTGCCCTGTTGGAGATTGTTGGAAAGTGTTTTTTAATTGCGTATTACGGGTCGCCACGTGGCTGCCGTTACGAATTCTGTCATTATCTTAGTACTTCTGGCCACTTTTTTATATTGCTAGTCATAACATAAGTGACTCCCGTTGAATACTAAACTTTAGAAACACCAACGGCTCCACTCCTGAGTTGACGATCTCGAAGTAATTTTAAAGCGCCTTTTTAAAAATACCTTATACCTAATTCTCTAGTAATTTTTCATCGGCTTCTAATCTCATCTGTCATCGTATAGTTTTTAACTCGGTCACCATTGCTGTTAAGTAAATAAGGGTCAACATTATCAAAATTCAGAAATTTCATAGTTGTTTAATGTGTCAGTATTGGTTTCTTCAGATATCAACTTTTGCAACTAATTATGATGGGCAAAGTTGCTGGTAAAAGAAGAGTTGGGCGAAGAAAAAAGTCGTGGCTTCGCAACATCCGGGAGTGGACTGGAATTACGAGCGCGTCCGAGCTATTCCGCCTCGCAAAGGATAGGGACAAATTCCAACAGCTGATAGCCAACCTTCACTAAGTTGGATAGGCACTTTAAGAAGAAGAATTGGTTTCTTATCTGCCTACCTACTGACATACATATATATACATAAATATATACTCACGCCTTCATTCCCAGGGTACGTTAACTTTAAAAACTTGTATTTAATTCTTTAACAGGCTGAGATGTTTACCAGTGTATATTGGTGACAGGTTGCAAGCCCTTCGCCTAACAATATTATCTGCCTAGAAATATGATATTACTTATACACTAAAAGTAAATATGCCGGTCTATTTTTTAACTTTTTAAAGCCTAAAACAATAAAGAAATTTGAGTAAACCTAGTACGATCCAGGTAATTCGCTTGGTAAAGACATACAACTTCGCCTTTCGTTATTTTAATATTTCCTAGCGGGTGACGTCGCGGGCGAGAGCTACTTTACTATAACTTACTTATGTCCCTGCGTCCAATCAAAATTGTCCATCAAGGTCCAAGCAACATATCCTTTCAGCTGAACGCCTGCGTCCAAAGCTTTTAAAGCACTTTCCAGTGCTGCTTGGTGATACCGCACTCTGTCGTCATCTTCCAAGCCTTTTAATGATGACCAGCCGTTTTCCGTAACGATGAGAGGCAGGTTATTGTATCGGCTCCTCACATATATTAAAGCGTTGTAGAGACTGTCTGGTGCTTGCTGTAAAAAAATGTTTATTTTTTATGACAAGAAGAAAGCAAGCGAGCACACAGGCCAAATGAAAGGTGAGTAGGATCTGCGACCCTAGACATTTGCATTCGCAAGACTATGAATATCAAGATTGCAACACTGATAATGCCTGTGAAGTGAGGAACCGTCACGTATATGTATACATCCATTGACTGACAGGTTGCACTGTTTTGTTTCGAAGATAGATGAAGGTTTTGATCAAATACTTTGCCACGGATGGTAAATGGGCTCTGAGCTACATAAAGGAGATGGAGGTGGTCTTTCATAACAGTGTGAATACTGCTTTTCCATAATTTCGCAGGTAAGACGGTGATATCAATCAGGATGAGGTCTACTTGCTTCCTGCTTCGTTTTTAAACAAGTATTAGTATGCATATGCAAGTATGTATGTAAACACTCCATTTTACAAGGGGAAAACCTCTCTTCTGGCTAACCCTTAATTGATAGGAAAAAGTTAAAAACTGCATAGTTGTGAGTGTGTGTGTCTGTGTGTATAGAAGTTACATAAGAATCGCGTGATCGATCATGTGTGACATGAAACATTATGTAAAGAACCTATAGGGTCTCAGACTGTATTTTTTTATGGCAATGGAGACACACCTGATTGGGATTCTCAGGATAGTATGGTCAGTGTTGTGTCTTTGTCAAAGAACTGATGTAAGTATACTTTGTGCGTACAACTTCAAAATATTTAAGGTTTACCCAAAGTCACTTACGAACAACCATGGGGAAGCCGACGCAGGCCAGTCTTCAGGTGTAAAGCTGCCAACGTCAATATCGTTATCAATACTCGGAACGAAGTTAAAATGTTTATGGTCTTTCGCTGACACTAAAATAGACGAGTAATGGTTGACACCTAAGAAATCAGCAGTGCCTCTGATGTATGCCTTTTCTCTTTCAGTAAAATCTGATAATCGGGACCGTGGGTAACCCTGCTCCTTGCTCTTCTCAGCTACCCGTGCAGCCAGCTCTTTGGGGTAACCTCCTTCCTCGGAAAAGATAGGTTCAGCAAATATAACCCACTAAAATAAAAATATGATCAAACCACAACGTGAAAGTTTGATGAGACGTGAGGAATTGTTCAAAATGTACGGTCATCTTTAGCTAAATGTTGTTCTCCAAATCCAATTATTTTGATATTTATATAACGGCGCTAATTTACGTATTGGGAATTACCTATAAATTTGGTTACCTATGCGTTATGCATATGTTATGCTGTTAAAATTGCTGCTTACTAAAATCTTGACTTATGTACAATGACAATATTTATATACTTACTTTATGTACTTACTTGAGCTTGTCTTGCAATTTCCGCAGCCTTTTCATCCTCCTCAGAATCTGTGAGAGGCCCAGACCAACAAACGTTAATGGTAATACCAAACTTTCCATCCTGATTTCGGTTGAATTCGTTTTTGAACGCATGGTAAGCTTTTGCGTGCGCGATCACCAAATGCTTCGCACAAAGATACTCTCCGATGCCAGTAGCGTTCACAGCAGGAGCCATATAAAAGGATCCATAGCCACCAATACACATCTCTCTTGGTTCATTAAATGTGATCCAATATTTAACTCTGTCACCAAATTTTTCAAATGCTACTCTAGCATAATCCTCGAACCATTCTGAGATCAGCGGATTGGCAAAACCACCCAGTTCTTGAAGACGTTGAGGCAGGTCCCAATGGTAGAGCGTGACCATAGGTTTAATATTATACTTAAGCATCTCATCTATGTAGTTGTTGTAGAAATCTACGCCAGCTTGGTTGATGTGGTTGTTAAAGCCGGAGGGCAGGATCCTAGACCATGATAAGGAGAACCGATAGACGTCGACGCCGAGTTCTCTCAACATTTCAACGTCACGTTTGTAGTTGTGATAGGAGTCTGATGCGATGTCACCGGTGCTGCGGTCTTTGATTAAGGACGGGTGATAGTGCGTCGCGTGATCCCATATATTCTCACCCTTACCTAAAAATTAATTGAATTTGACGAGAAAATCAAAAACCAAAATGACACGAAGAAAGGTACCCAACTGTCCGGCTCCGATTTTGTTGATTTTGATATATTTTTGAGAGTAGTTTAAAATAACAGATACGTATTTATTTAGCGGCCCATACTAAAGAACAACCACTATGAAATTTGCAATAAAAAAAAAACTCTATATAAGTTCGAGGTTTTAGTCACTTTTCAGTACTTTGGAGGTCAAGTTCTCCCAACAGGTTGAGTTTAGGCCGCTAAAAAAAAATACGTGTCTGTTATTTTAAACTACTCTCTAACATACATACATCAAAATCAACAAAATTGGAGCCGGACAGTTGGGTACCTTTCCTTGTTAGTAACTGGCCTTAAAAGTTTTCTGATAAGCTTCTTGACGTTAATACACGTGTTTTTGTGTTAGTTAGTCGACAGTTTAAAAAAAAAAAGTAGCGTTGTACTTTAGGCTTGTTACCGTCTTCATTCCAAGCACCTTCTATCTGGTAGGCAGCAGTGGCTGCCCCAAAAAGGAAGTCGTCGGGGAATCTTCTTGCATGCTTTTTGGATGAGGCAACACAGCCAAGCTCCACTAAACTTAAAATGAAGAGTTATAAGATAATTCAGGACCTTAGTAAGGCACTTATCCACCCGCGGACGATAAGCGGGATGCGAGTAGAACCAGCGATCAACTATTAATGTATATGGGTCTTTTTTATTGACACGAGATGTATATTTTTATTTTCGACACACTAGTGGAAAGTGTTCTCGCCGGCAGTGTGAACAGACAGCGATCAACAATTAATAATAAGTATCTCTTTTATTGACACTGGATCTAAATCTCAGGAGCGAAAAAATGGTTGATAGCTTTCTCACCGGGCAGTGGGACATGTTCCTAACAGCGAGATGATACAGGCGGGTTAACAGAAATGTCAAGTTACTAAGAGGTAGCAATAACGTTAACAAATATATTTACTTTAGTAATTCAGTAAAGTGTAAAATAGTCTAAACGGCGACAACAAACAAGAATTGAGAGAAGATTTACTTAGAGTAACGATTTCGTGACTTTCTTGAATTCCTAAACTACACGTTTTTATTCATTACAATATCTTTATTTATTACAATTTATACAAAATCACAACTTACTGTGTTAATTGTTTCATAGTAATATTTTAAAGTACCTAATATTTTTTATGTATTTCATTTTACATACCTCAGAACTAAAAGCAACTGCATTGTATTAATTTTTTAAAATGTATTATTACCTAACATATATTTATAGTATGTATAGAGTTAATGTACAATCAGTCTTAACTTCACATCACGAATGTAACGCTAACGCCTCAACTGAAGACATGCTTATTAATGGTCTTATTACTTGTTATGAACCTATACGATGCTAATCTAAACAGCTGCCTGTATAAAAAATAATCGCCTACCGCGTCTACTTGTTGCTCTGTGTATTTAAATAAGGAATTGGAACTACGCAATGGATTCTCATGCAGTTTTTACCGTCATTTATACTAAACATCTCGAGGAAGGTTGATCGCTAGTACACAAGGTGACACTTTCTGAACAATATGTAAGTGCGAGAGTGACAGATCCTTTATCCACCGCGATAAAAGCGACCGTTATACTGGGACATGTCAAAATAGAGGGAGTGTTTATAGGTAATTAGGTAATTTCAATGTAAGTGGGTGACCATGCGTGTAACAGTTGTTATTCATCAAAGGGAACATACACTTAGGTGCAATGAAAACGGTTCACTATCTATAGTAATTCAGTACAAAGTGACCCGTTTACATTGCTTTTGACTATATCTTAGAGTATAACAACAAGTCTTTACATATGTTCTTATCAAATAACCTTCGGAGATTTATAATTTAGTCACGAACTGCATCGGTTCCATACAACAAGCGTAGTTTATTCATTTATTACACGTGAAATAAGCGACTTTTCATCGATTCAAGATATTATGTTTTCGTTATGGTTACGATAATGTATGTATAATATACTCATATTGCACAAATAAAAGATGATTAATAAATATTACACAATAGAATGTACAAAGACAAGATTGTTCAGTACTGTAACTACAGACAGTACCGTATTTAATTATTTTTTTCCCTAATCTTAGTTTCCAAATAGCTGCAAAAATTTGGTTTTCTTCACCAGAACTTCAGCACAAGATTGAGCGTTAGCACTAGATACATTACCTGGAACGGAAAGGATGAAGACTATAGCTCTCGACCGCGGGTGGTGTCGCACGCACCCATGTGCCTTTAACTAAAAACCTTGAAAGGTGAAAAGCCGAGGGAAGACAAAGGGCATTGAAAAGGAGCGAGAGGACATGTGTATCCCTGCGGTGACGATGAGTAGCCAGGCCATCTGCGTGCGGAACTAGGAAACTTGGTCGTACTTGCGCAAACCGAATATAACCCTAAAAATATGTACCTACAGTCGAGGTATTTAGTTATTTAGCAGTTTGACATAATACGTCAATTTGCCGGGCTATACATTTTCTATGTCATTTAGTCGTGTCACGTCGGGAAATGTATAACACGGCTAGTTTACGTGTTACGTCAAACTGCTAAACAATCTATTTCCTTTACCTTCATTGTGCGGACGTTCCAGCTATCTAAAACACGGACTTATTACTAAGATTTTATTAGTAAGGGAATGAAATAATTAAGAACTTGTACCATCCTTTTTCTTATTAAATTACTTAAGTTACTGCATCTATTTCACAACGTAGGCACCTAGGCACAGGACGATCACTTTGCCAAATCGTTGACATTGGTATTTTATTTATATGATGTTATTTGTTACAATATATTTAAAAATGGCGACTGCTCAATGTTGATGATAATATGTCATCACATTATTAAAAAATCTGAAGACAAAAAAATGTTACAACTTTTATTTGCCGTCATCAATGGTCATGACCATGGTCTCGGGCTGGAACTCGTGGTCGACCGTCCGCGTTTTGATCACGTCCTTGTAGAAGAACGCGGACTTGCGCGGCGTGCGCGTGCGTCGCGGGTCCGAGAAGTCCACTTGGTAGAGTCCAAAATGTGCCCTGTTGGAAAATGTTAGAAATAATTCTTAAGTACAGTTTTCATACTAACGTCCAAAGTAAAAAGAGTGGAAACTCTAGAAAAATCGACACACATTTGATCGAATGTATCATTTTATCGAAACCTAATTTCTGCTGAAACCTTTTTGTTTTTGGGTTACGTATGTTTGGTTGGGATAGACCCGCGACCGCTTAAAAAATACTCAGACACGTGTTTCGTAAAATTCGGTGAAGGTAAACCTTCTATGAAATGAGTTTCGATATTTAAAGGGTAAACCCAAAAGATACTATATGCATAAGGACTTCATACTTTAAACTGCCTTTTTTTTCTATCGGAGGGTAGCATAGTACCTCTACAACAATCTTACAATTTGTGATCACTGTTTTTATTGCCAAAGACATGCTAACTGACAGAATGTCTACCTGATAGATTATGGTTCCTGCCGCCTTTGGACATTAGTTGTTGATAATGCCAAGGACGTTAATCATGCGTGGATGATCAGGAAAGAAAAATGTTATAAAGTAGAGCAACATGCCACACGATGCGTTGAAACATTTGCGTCACTATATGTTGTAATCACAGCGTTGCGTCACGACGACGCAACGCACCGGCAACAACCAAGTGGCATGACTCTTAGGGCAGGTGGCGATCTTAAGGAATTGCGTTTTTGAAAATAACTAACTACCTATCTCTACCTTTTCCGTTATTTTAATGTTTACAAGCAATCGAAGTTGCTAAAATAAAGTGTATTATAAACTTACGTATATCCCTGGTTCCAATCAAAATTATCCATCAAACTCCATGTCATAAATCCTTTCAGGCGAACGCCTTCTTCCAAAGCGTTTAAAGCGCTTTCCAGAGCTGCTTTATAATAGCTAACTCTGTCGTCATCTTCCAACGTTTTTAAGGTTGACCAGCCGTTCTCTGTGATGAAGATGGTCGGGTTGTTGTATCGGGTCATCAGGTGTGTTAAAGCGTTGTAGATGCTGTCTGGTGATTGCTGTAAATATTTCTGGCATTAAGTGAGGTTTTGGCCAGTCATCACCCATCGACCAACAAATCAATGTCTCAACCAATCGGTGCAATAAAATATGCATAAAAGTACACGTTAAAAGCATATACTTTCACATATAGAGGTTTGATCCGTTCTAATTTGCGTTATTGGACATACGAATCATAAAAATGTATGCAAAAGACATTTTTTTACGACTCTAGTTATACGTCATCAATGTGGACATATTTAAGTCCTACTTACGTACAACCATGAGGACGCCGATGCAGGCCAGTCTTCAGGTGTAAAACTACCAACATTGATGTCGTCATCAACACTCGGAACAGGGTGAGCAGATTTATAATGTGTTCCTGATACTAATACTGAAGAGTAATGGTTGACACCAAAGAAATCAGCAGTGCCTCTGATGTACGCCTTTTCTTCTTCAGTAAACTCTGGTAATCGGGACCGTGGGTAACCCTGCTCCTTGCTCTTTTCAGCAACTCGTGCAGCCAGCTCTTTGGGATAGCCTCCCTCTTTGGAAAAAATGGGTTCAGCGTATATACCCCACTGAAAGAGAACTGCAATTAAAGGGCTTATAAATCTTAACAATAAAGATGAAATACGCTATGTTTTTTTAAAAGTATTAGAAAGGGTCTAGCCGATCTACCATGTAAGTTTGCCCCTGGCTGAAAATGTAAGTTTCTTACGTGTGTTTATTAACCTTATTACAAGATATAATTTTACGAAGTTTTAACCCTAAAATGCTTTTGGTTTTGAAGAAAAAGAAGAAAGAAAAAAATATGTTTTTATTTTTTTGTAGCCAAACTAATGATTCGATTTCTTTGTAATTTGGATATATTATGTATCTAATAATAAACTACTGTCAAAAAAAAAACAACGTTCAAACTCATTTATGAAGTGTTTTATTTTTTTCAAGATTTTTTTTTAAATACTTACGAGATAGGGACAACCTCTAATTTTACTTATTTTATGCGGAATCTAATATTGCGTAACAGATATTTTTTGCAAAAAAATCCATTTGGGGCAACAGGGTAAAAATATCTTACTAATGAATATACGTAAAAATCCTTCATGATTAATTCAGAATGTGGTAAAAGCAGTCAGTATAAAACTTTTTTCTCTTTACTATTTAAATATCAACTTCACTACGCAAATACAATATTTCTAATAATTTGTTTCTAAATACAAAACGGTTTAAAAACGACTTCAATAAAACATCGACAATTTCAATTTTAATATGAGCTAATACATTCGAATACGAATTGAATTTGAATTTGAATTTGGAATGTATACGCGTTCGAATATCACCGTGCCTTTTTTTAATTTATCTAACGCGATGGTTGTATTGTACATTTGTCGCATTTACCGCTTACAAATTAAAAGTAAAAAATGGCGGGAAACCATAATCGTTTTTCACCTATCTTATGCGTTATGGATAAACGTAATGCGATACGCAAGGTGTTTAGGAAACGTGTCCGAACTTTGTATTTAAAAGCATATAATACAATAGAAGTTTATTTATGTATAATGAAGTTAATTGTGATCTAATCTTTATGTACCTTTTTTATTTATAAACATTTAATCGCATAATATATCCAAATTACAAAGAAATCGAATCATTAGTTTGGCTACAAAAAAATAAAAACATATTTTTTTCTTTCTTCTTTTTCTTCAAAACCAAGAGCATTTTAGGGTTAAAACTTCGTAAAATTATATCTTGTAATAAGGTTAATAAACACACGTAAGAAACCTACATTTTCAGCCAGGGGCAAATTTACATGGTAGATCGGCTAGACCCTTTTACGTAAAAACGCTTATTCAAATAAATTGAATCTTAAAAACATTTTTAATATTGTCATTGGATATTTAAAAAATATTTTGGGGTGAAAACGAATAGAATTATTGGTTAAAGACCATGCCTCTAGTTTATAGAGATTTTAAACCAAGTAACGACTAAAACCACGAATCCATTTTAAACAATGCTCGCTGCCGTTACATATTTCGCTACATTAACTCTTCAAATATTTTACATACATTCTGGCTGCTGTAGATGATGACTCCTTTACTTAGATAGAAAGTCTACTTGTACTAGGTACTTACTCCAGCTTGTCTTGTAAGTTCAGCTGCCTTTTCATCTACCTCTGAATCAGTGAGAGGCCCAAACCAAATAACGCTAATGCTTATACCACACTGTCCATCCTGATTTGGGTTGAAGTCATTTTTAAACGCATGGTAAGCTCTTGCATGCGCGGTTACTAAATGTTTTGCACAGAGATACTCTCCAATGCCAGTAGCATTCAAAGCCGGAGCCATTTGAGAAGACCCGTAGCCATTCACACATATCTCTCTTGGTTCATTGAATGTTATCCAGTGTTTGACTCTGTCACCAAACTTATCAAATGCAAATCTAGCATAATCTTCGAACCATTGCGCGATCAGCGGATTGGTAAAACCACCCAATTTTTGAAGTGGTTGAGGTAGGTCCCAATGGTAGAGTGTGACCATAGGTTTAATATTGTACTTAAGCATCTCATCTATGTAGTTGTTATAGAAATTTACGCCAGCTTGATTGACGTTGTTGGTAAAGCCGGTGGGGAGAATCCTTGACCAGGACAAAGAGAAGCGATACACGTCAACCCCGAGCTCTCGCAACATTTCCACGTCACGTTTGTAGTTGTGATAGGAATCTGATGATATGTCACCAGTGCTGCAGTCTCTGATTAAGGATGGGTGATTGTGCGTCAGGTGGTCCCAAATATTCTCACCTTTTCCTAAAAACAAATTTAATGCCATAAAAGTTTTTTTTTAAAAAAAAAACAAGGATACACAGTTAGGCCTTCCATATTTCAGGTAATTTCCTAATAGGTTTCACATATTATCCAACACTTAAAAATTCCACCTTTATGTTCTGGACATTTTTGAGAAATACTTAAATATGTTTTTATTGCATTGTACTGTAACTTTTTCATATTCATTTGTAATTATACTGTGGGCATTGTAAACACGAGATAAGATAACAACTTGACAGATCGATTCTTCGCCCCCGTAAACTCCTATATTTCAAACTTCATCGAAATCGTTGGAGCCGTTTCCGAGATTCAGATTACATATACAAGAATTGGTCGTTTAAAGGTATTAGAAAGAATAGAATATGTATAAGTTTAAATTATAAGAAAATAAGTAACGTTGTATTTTAAGCAAGTATTACCGTCCTCATTCCAAGCGCCTTCTACCTGATAGGCAGCAGTGGACGTCCCGAAGAGGAAGTCGTCTGGAAATCTTCTTGATTGCATTTTGGACGTGTCATCACAGCCAAGAACCACGATACTAAAGAATAAAGAGTTAGTCAGGCCCATAGGCCCCTTTTACCGCCAAGTTTATATAACCTAACCACTATCGCAAACAGGGTCACAATGTAATTATTATATGGTATAAAAAAAACAGGACGTTATTTTAGAAATTTACTTAACAATAAACCACTAAAGTCAAGTTGCCAAATGTAATTTACATGTCTCAAAGAAAGTAAATTTAAAAAAACTGTACATGTACAGATAAGCTAGAGATTTGCGCTCTATAGGTAAGACTTCTTAAATTCCATACCTACGTGTTCTTTTTTGTTACGCGTTCATTACAATCCATAAAAAGCCCTTTGTCTTTATGTTTCAACTTAGTGATCTTAATGTTCTTGATTAAGAATATTTAAACTACATATTATTGATTTTACATTGTTAGAATTACATACCTCAGAAGCACAAGCAACTGCATTGAAGTATAACTTATGAATGGAGTAAGCAGAAACAAGTATTTCCTGTTGTAAAGAGTATCACGAGTCTTTACTTAATTTTATGTAACGATAACGTCTACGTGGAGAGCTGCTTATTAATGTTATTATTACTTGTTATGAATAAACTCACATGACACGCTAATATAAACAAAATATTATGTAACTAACTATAATAGCTAAGTTAATTTCATAGTTACGACTCTACCTACCTAAATGAAAAAATGGCGCATGTTCTACCACCATTGCTGTGCCCTACGGGGTTTACCTTGACGCTAGACTTACCTAATTTAAGACATTATGTACCTACAACGTATAATGCAAAAAATAATTTGAATTTGAATAATGTAAAGTCGCCTAACGCGTCTGTCCTGAAGCCTGGTTGTTGTCAGACTTCAGGTTTCCGATAAGCTACACATATATATTTATACAGTGTTTTTCACCAATCATTTTTTTTTTAATCAAAACATTTAGTATATTTAATTTGAACTAAATTCATACCTTATTAGTCCGAGTCTGCCCAGTGTCTAGGGGAGGAAAGTATTTCATACAGATTTGGATAAAAGGGATAGGTAGATTTTTATTTTTATTTTTTAATATTTAAATTGAGCTCTAAATGTGAACCAAGTGAAGGGTCTTTCGTTTATGTATTAAAAAGGAGTTTATTGGGTTCCTAGTTACTAAACTATTTAATATTCAATTGTTAATACTTTAGCCGTAAACTCTTACCTAGGTGATGGCCTCTGTTATACTGGGTAAAACAATATTGCTTATGACGTGGTTTCGTATTGTTATTGACTACACCAACACGCCATTATTTAATTGACAATACGATAACATGTCAAAAGTAATATTTTTTACCCTATGATATAGATTGAGAGAGAGGGAGCAGGTTAATAAAATGTCTGCCCGCATTTTCTTTTCAACTTTATTTGCCGTCATCAATGGTCATGACCATGCTCTCGGGCTGGAACTCGTGGTCGACCGTCCGCGTTTTGATCACGTCCTTGTAGAAGAACGCGGACTTGCGCGGCGTGCGGGTGCGGCGCGGGTCTGAGAAGTCCACTTGGTAGAGGCCAAAACGTTCCCTATTGGAAAATTTAAGACATTATCTTATTACCGTATAATGTACAGGGATTGCATAAAAGTATTGACACTTGTTGCAAGTTTTTTCTAAAGACAAGAGAAGACACCAAATATTTAAGACAATTTATCGCCACCTATGTACGGTCACGGACGTTAATTTGCTACCCATTTCAGAGAAAATCTGCTTGAAGATGTCATTGTCATTAGGGATGCCGAGTAATTTTTAATTGATAGTAAACTCAACCTTATTGCTGTAGAATGTCAGATTGACTTTGGAACTAAGGTGGGTGACAAATTTAATTCCTTGACTGTACCTACATACTAACTGTACATACCTAACATACATATGTGTAAAAAGATACCCTTCATCTTGGGTCTATATTGGTTAGCCCTGTAGTTTAACATTCAATCCTAGAAAAAGGCATAGGTTATGTCACATTTTTACATGAGACGCTAGTTTAACATAAACTTACGTGTATCCCTGATTCCATTCGAAATTATCCATCAAACTCCAAGCCATGTATCCTTTGAGGTTAACACCTGCGTCCAAAGCGTTCAAAGCGCTTTCCAGCGCTGCCTGGTAATAGCGCACTCTGCGGTCGTCTTCTAAGCCTTCTAAGGTGGACCAGCCGTTCTCTGTGATGTAGATGGGGGGGTTGTTGTATCGCTTCATCAGGTATGTTAAAGCGTTGTTGATGCTGTCTGGTGCTTGCTAAAAGGAAATATGTGACAGCATTCATTTAGGTTTCGGCACGTATCCATTAATTAAATTGTTCAGTTTATTCGTAGATGTAGTCCTCTATTTAGGAGTCAGACAATCTTCACAGAATTTTGAGGTGTCTTTATCCAGGAAACAAAGGTATAGTTCAGGCAATTGAATTTGTCCAAACTTGTTTGTTTACCAAAAAAAACTACAGTACTCACGAACAACCATGAGGACGCTGAGGCGGGCCAGTCTTCAGGTATAAAAGTACCTACATCAATGTCATCAAAAATACTCGGAATAGGGTTAACAGATTTGTAGTCTGTTGCTGACACTAACAAAGAAGAGTAATGGTTGACACCAAAGAAATCAGCAGTGCCCCTGATGTAAGTCTTCTCTTCTTCAGTAAACTCTGGCAATCGGGACCGTGGGTAACCCTGCTCCTTGCTCTTCTCAGCAACTCGTGCAGCCAGCTCTTTGGGGTAACCTCCTTCTTCGGAAAAGATAGGTTCAGCGTATAAGCTCCACTGAAACAAAAATGTTATGTGACCATAACTCAGAGGGGTTTATAATACTCGATAATGGAATTAAAAAGAGGTTGGAAGTCTTTTTGTAATAGTATAAGAAACAGAACAAATAAATTGCACGCATGTGAGATGTCTTCTCTGTTGAAAACAAATAGTCTGTTCGGTGTGGACAAAGACATCTTTTACTTTATGATTGAGTCGACTCAAGTATAAAGTAAAATATGTAACTGTACTCACTGTAGTTGGTCTTTTAACCCAGTAATTACAAACAAAATATGTAACACAACTGCTTTCTGAAGGGTAGGCACAAGTCTATTTCCGTTAAACATCTTTCGGTTTATTTACTTTAATGATACTATTTTTCATCCACGCTAGTCGTTTATGGAATTACGTAGAAATACCTACTTAGGTACGAATAGTATTAGGTCTTACTTCAGCCTGTCTTGTTAGCTCAGCTGCATTTTCATCCTCCTCAGAGTCTGTCAGAGGCCCATGCCAAGCAACGCTAATGGTAATACCAAACTGCCCATCCTGATTTGGGTTGAAGTCATTTTTAAACGCATGGTAAGCTCTTGCATGAGCGGTCACTAAATTTTTTGCACAGATATACTCTCCGATGCCAGTTGCGTTCACAGCAGGAGCCTTACTAGAAGACCCGTAACCATCAGAACATATCTCTCTTGGTTCATTAAAAGTGATCCAATGTTGAACTCTGTCACCAAATTTATCAAATGCTACTCTAGCATAATCCTCAAACCATTCTGCGATCAGTGGATTTACAAAACCACCCAATTCTTGAAGGGGCTGTGGCAAGTCCCAATGGTATAACGTGATGAAAGGTTTAATATTGTACTTAAGCATCTCATCTATGTAGCTGTTGTAGAAATCTACGCCAGCTTGGTTGACGTGGTTGGAGAAGCCAGATGGGAGGATCCTAGACCATGATAAGGAGAAACGATAAACGTCGACGCCGAGTTCTCTCATCATTTCCACGTCACGTTTGTAGTTGTGATAGGAGTCTGATGCTATGTCACCAGTGCTGTGGTCACTAATTAAAGATGGGTGATTATGCGTCATGTGGTCCCAAATGTTCTCGCCTTTGCCTGAAAAAACAACTTAATTTGACAATGTAGAATACGGCCATTCTGTCGATTGGGTGATCTCCGCTTAGTTACCAGACCCATTTTTTTTTCTAATTTAATTGACTTAATAACATAAGAATATGAACAACAGGAAGCTAAATAATCAATATGTCGAAATGTCATCAGAATACACAAAGAAGGAATTAGATTTGGTTGTTTGAGATGGATGTGGTAATTAGAAAATAAATTTGACTGAAAAAAGCATTATCTAATAATTTATAACACAACAATTAAAAAATGAATTTTGATTTTTTGTTTTTTCTAAACTCGACAATTTTTTATGAATATTTATGAACATATTGTAAAAAATAACTTTTATCGGCGTCAATGGGTAATATACAACGATAAACACACTGATAAAGAGAAAAATAAACTTAAATACCCAGAAAACATCTAAGACTCAAGAACAAATAAAATAAATAAGTTTTAAATATCAAGAGACAAACAAATATTCGCGCTCATCGAACCCGGGATCGCTAGCTTCGGAGTCAGGCTCACTACCAACTCGGCTAAACATTAAGTTATTTTATAAACCTTTTGCAACCATCCAACTCAGATTAGGATGTATGAATCTGTGTTGTTCGAAATAAATGTTACATTATTATTGACGTGTGGTTTTACCAATCACGGGAGTTCACGGGACTAATAATGTGAGTTCTGGACCTTTATAAGGAGTACATGGAGCCAAAGCCAACACCCAGAGGCTCTTTAGGCAACTTTTATTAACTAAAGTGATGACAAGAGTTAGGGTAGATTTATTAATAGGACAATGGGAATAGACAAAGTAATAGACTGAAGCTGAAATGATATGGATATTTATTATGCCATTAAGATATATGCATATACCATTGTGATATATCTATGGACACTAAAAACTTTGGATGCTAATAACTTTGGTTGAAAAGGAATACGGTGACTCGCCACTAACTACATAACTTCAATAATCTTATGGTCAAATGCAATACATACACATTTGAATGTGTTTTGTTTGCTTACAAGCCGCAAGTGTCTTAATTTAAGGGCCCGTTTTTTCCTGTTTTCATTGTCACAAAAAAATATTAAGTAATAAGAATAATGTGAAAATCTGGTTTATATAAGTATACCATATCGTGCTTTTTAGGCACAATATTTTGCAACATTGATTGTATTATTGCAAGTCCTTCAATATATTCATACTACGGTGATTAGTAAATCCACGGTAATAATTCACATTTATATAAAAATAACAAAAAAATAAAATTGTATAAATACAGCAAAATTGTTGTACGTAGTCTTTAGAATTTTTTTATTGTAGTAAACGACAGCGCATTTCCCTTTTAGACCAAATTTAAAGAACGGGGTACGGGAATTAGAAAATTTGTAAACCAAAGTACTTACGGTATTTAGACACTTACTTGCACTGTGGCAAAATACGGCAAACCTGATACGTTCACACTGTTTGAGTACCGAGGCACAAAAATGTTACTTGGGAATGAGCCCTTCGAAAAGCAATGGCTACGGTAATTATATGTTCGGGCCGGACAAATAGTTTTTTAATAATATATTTTTAAGGTTTGGTCCTAGAGAATTATAAATTAATCGGAATATATAGGCAGTATTTAGCCTAGCAGGATTTAAAATGGCACACATAGAAAACATTCCTAATTGTAACTATAAGCAAATTTGAAGACCAAGGTAGCATGCAGGCTACGGTAATTGTAATCTTTATTAGAAAAATATATGCAGATATTTCCGACCATGTTTAGAGATAAATATCGAGAATGGTCGAATAACGCAATTAACTGTTAACAAGTAAATTCACCGGACCTTAATTTTTTAAACTAAGTTACCGGAGGGTTTTACGTCAACCACACCACAAGTCGGGGTAGGTAGGGGCTATATTTATGATCGGAAGACACGGATAATCATGTGTCAAGTAAATCAAAATAAGAAAAATGTTATCCACCAATAAGTTATATTTTAACATAATACCTTCTTCATCCCAGGCTCCTTCAATCTGGTAGGAAGCAGTGGCTGTCCCGAAAAGGAAATCATCAGGAAACCTTCTCGGTATATGATTGTCTGTGGCACCGCAATGGAGCAGTACAAAGCTAAAGAAACGTATTAATTTGTAATTAGTTTTCTTTAGTGATTTTATTTACTTACCTTCTACTCGAATAAAATAAGAGTTTGAAGGATGTTTAGGGGGTTTGTTCCGCAATCACTCATAAATAGCCGAATGGGTTTTTATTGAATTTAGGTCAAAAATACGTAAAATCCCGCAAAAAAAAACGGGTATTTACTCTCTTGCAGGTCGCTAGTAGGTATATCATAAGTTTTAAGTACGAGTATATGATAAAAATATATTTATGACTAGAGGACGCCCGCGTGTTATGACCTACGGAGCCGAAACCTGGACACTCACGGTGGGGCTGGTCCACAAATTTAAAGTTGCTCAGCGAGCTATGGAGAGGGCTATGTTGGGAGTTTCTCTGAAGGATCGGATCCGTAATGAGGTGATCCGACAGAGAACTAAGGTTATCGACGTAGCCCATCGAATTAGCAGTTTGAAGTGGCAGTGGGCCGGCCACGTGTGCCGCAGAACGGATAACCGCTGGAGCTATCGTGTTCTTGAGTGGAGACCGCGGATCGGCAAACGCAGTGTAGGACGCCCTCAGACTAGGTAGAGCGAGGATCTTCGCAAGGTGGCTGAGATGAGAGTGGCCGCAGATCGTGCTAGGTGGCGTGCAATGGGAGAGGCCTACGTCCAGCAGTGGACTGATATAGGCTGATGATGATGATGGACGCCCGCGACTTCGTACGCGTAGAATTAGTTTCCCGCTACTCCCGCTGCTTCTTCCCGTTGGGGGTCGATTTTCGAAAAATCCTTTCTTACTGCTCCCCTAGACCTCATAAGGAAACTTTGTACCAAAAACGGAATCTTGAGACTCAGCGGTTTGGGTATTTGCATTGCACCAAGCTTTTATGTCAGTTCAACCTTTTTTGAATCCTATCGCTTTTTCTCCCCCTTAAGGGATGAATTTCAATAAAATACGAAACATGTCTTCCATCAATTCTGTTAAAAATGTTTATGCGAAATTTGAAGTAGATCGTACCAAGGAATCACGTTGTCCCATACAAACTTTGCCCCCCTTTTTCATCTCTTTAGGGGTAGAATTTCAGAAAATCCTTTCTTAGTGGATTCCTACGTCATACAAAGGATACACCGTCCAAGTTCCAGGTCTCTACGATCAGCGGTTTGGCTGTGCGTAAATCTGTCCGTCAGTCAGTCACTCAGTCATTCAGGATAAAGCATTTTATGTGTATAGATACTATTAAATTTTTCGGTCGAGAGCCGACTGCTGAAGTACATATTCCCGCCTAGTTTGGTAGCTGTGGCTTAACGTGAACGGTTTTGCCTAATGTGATTAGTGTAAATTGTAAATGTTAAGATTTTATTCAGTAGGACATCATTTTATTGTATCAAGTTGTTTTGTTGACCAACCTCAACAAAAAGTTATACCTACAGCATATTGATAATTTGTATTTACACAGTTGAGATGGAGTGACGACCTCGTCAGGATCGCGGGACCGCGGTGGATGCGAAAAGCACAAGACCGGTCTGAGTGGAAAGCCTTGGGGGAGGCCTATGTCCAGCAGTGGACGTCTTTCGGCTGACATGATGATGATGATGATGATTTACACAATAAGAAAAATATACAATGTTTTTCATTCAGGCCAGCTGTCACCGCCATAAAATCTTAGCTTTCGATTTGATCAAAAAAAAACAATTTGCTGAATAAACAATACATTTGTACACAAAATAAGAATTTCTTTAAATGTTACGCTACTTTACGCTGTATACAATGCTTTTTTGGTTTTACAGTCAAGAGAAATTGTGGAGACTTACAGATTTCTTTACTTCACTAAGACACATACCTCAAAAACACTAGTATCTTCATTGTAGCAAATGGAAAAATGAAGAATTAACGTGTCTGTTTACAATACTTATAGAGATATTTATCCTCGATAAGTCTTATTTCCATCTGGTTTTATCTAACGATAACACTCAAGTGGAGATACATCAATGTTGTTATTATCTATTCTGAACTAAACCCACACGACGATAATCTTTAAGAAATATAGTATGCAGTTACAAGATTTAAAATAAAGTGGTTTACTAAAGCGTCTGTTTATCTGTCAGGCTTTTTCGTTTCACTGTTTTGTTAGGGTGACGGAAGTACAGAAGATAAGCGTTATTCATTTGTTTTGCAACAATCAATTTAGGAGCGTATGAAGAATTAAAAGTGAAATGTCCAACACTGGTGCCATCACCGTAAATTTTTGTACCATCAAAAGATTTTGTTAAAGTGAGATGTTTATTTATAGTCAGTTCAATTATGTCACAATAAATCATCCGTTTTCCGCGACAAGACTGATTCAAAAATTATAAATGTTTGTTCCTGAATCGCGCATGGCTAAACGGATTTAAACTAAATTATACTTACAAATTTATACTTACCGAGAGAATGCAAGAATGAGTTCCGCGTGGACAAAGTTACGAGTAAGTCGCTAGTATGCCATAAGTCAACAATCCCATGTCATCAGTTAACAATGAACAATAAAATGAACAAGGCTTAAGTACATACTTACATAAGGCAGCAGGGAAAGATACATACTCATGGCGGAAACGGTTTGTCTGTGGCGTATTAATTGAAAACTTGTATTTAACTAGCAATGTCTGCATGTATGGTGAGGTCAAATCGTGCAAGTCAGTGGAATGGGCTGAAATTTGGACCACATGACGTGTAAACCAGATTACATTGCAATATTATACCATCTAAAGCGCGAATAAGACTGGCTTTAAAAAATGCAGAAGTTGATTGCTATCTCACTTTAGTTCTAGAGCAACAAGCACAATTCTCAAGTCATCTTCTGCAAGTTATTGCTAGTCTAATCCTCGCTTAAGAGCTGATCTGATGATGGAGCCGGAAGGTGGCTACAGGTTCTTAACGTAGACCCACAGTGTTGGGACTAAATAATTTGGTCTAGATAAGCAGATAATTGCTTTGCGAACATAAAGTAGGTATAGTCGGCAGCAACATTTTGTCACAAAAATGTTGGCTGTAACTTATTTATTTATCTCTAGGTATTTGTACATGGTCGTTTTCTATATATTGTTGTGGTGGCAGGACCTTGTTGCAATTGCGATCGCAAATGTACATTTTTGGCAAATCGAAATATAACCTCGGTAATACTAAACCACCCATCAAAATATTGCCTATGTAATGTCAAATTCAGCACATAAAGTTAGGATTGAAATTATATGATACCTATTACACAAAATAATGAATACATTAGCATAACAACATGCTCTATAAATTAGCGTTGGACTGGAACAGTAATCGATCATAGGTCAGTGTTATCAACATCGTATTTAAACTTTATTGTGCATTTACGAGCATGTGCGTGCATAGTATGTAGTTCTTTATATTTACCGAGCCGCTCTCCCGCCGCTCTTTGACTGGTGTTTTGCTCGAATATCCTTTTCTGTATTTAGTCGTAACAATGGAGAAGCAATGAGCGACTAGCGAAAAATACGAAACAATCTGAAGACCCAACGGTAAACTGAGAAAATCTTTCCATTCCAAATCAAAATATGCGATTAGATATATGTGTAATTACGGTTTTCGGAGAATAAATGCATATGAACTTTATCGCTATCGAAAATATTAGCGATTGACGTGAGCTCTTAGGCATGAATGGAGAGAAGCGGCGCGGTGCAGACGAAGCGCGGGCGAGGCGTAGACGAGGCGTAGGAGCGGCGCAGGCAAAGACACGTTAAGGCGTGGAAAACTCACAGGCGCGATACTAAATTATAGAAGAGGCGAGCCAGAGGGAGGGCGAGGGCGCGGCGAAAGTATACCTTTTCACGCCTATACAGGAGGGAGCGCCGCGCCTTTTGTGTGTGTTTCACAACTTGTCGCTTTCTTTCGTTTTGTTTGAAAAATGTTTGGGGCTCTGAACATACCTGCGCCGCGCCGCTTCTGTGTTTTTCATGCCTTACAATCAAGCCCTTATAATGTCAAACGCATACATTTGTACAGTTTTATAAAATCGTTTACAGTAGCGTTAAGCAACTTGTTTAGGGTCCCTCTTGGTTACATAAGTTGTTACAACTTCTTAAAATTGCAAATTAATTATTCCGAACCTAACGGGTAATGTAATTTATTTGGTTTTAAGGGTTCCGTCGTCAAACTAGACCCCTCATAGATTCGCCATGTCCACAGCCAAGCTCATACCCATACATACATAATTAACAGAGAAAATACTCGCGATTTCCAGACAAATATTGGCCCATACCGGGAATCGAACCCAGGACCGCTAGCTTCGTAGACAGGGTCACTATCAAATAGGCTAATGTGTTGTCCTGGATAAGGCAAAAAAAATCTTCATGATCATCAGCCGGAAGACGTCCACTGCTGGACAAAAAAAGCTTATAGTATGTTATCATAACTATCGGCAGAAGTAATTAAAATTGTCTCAACAAAGTGTTAATTTTTCGCTTTTATTCGCTAGATCATGTTAAATTGATTAAAAACTAAAACGGATACTCCAATACCTAACGGACTTTATAACCTATCTAAGTATAAAAAATCTTGAACGCCCTAACCGATTAAGTATCAACAAACCTAATTTAGAAACCGCTCGATTACACTAGGCATACGTACTCGTATGCCACTAAAGATATCACTAAAGATACCTCAGAAATAAAGCGTACAGAAAAAAACACTTCATCTCTAATACACGCATTGCATGAAAAGGTTCAAAGTGCACGTTCGCGTTCGATTATTGATTTTAACCAATAGTAAACTGTTAGTTCTATCTTGATGCACGTATCGGATTTTCTCCGCGCGAAAAGCATGCCTGCGTCTGAAGGTATGTCAAGAGATCTTGGAATGCTCTTCAATATCTCTTCATACCTTTATTCCATGATTCTGGATTTCTCAAACTTGAAAGAAAGATATTCGATCTTACGTTTGATTATGTACAAGGCTGGGTAAGTTTGTTATGCTATTATTTATCTGCAGGCGTAATGATAATTGTTAAAAACGACTGAGGAGTGTCTTCTTAAAAGGGCTTATTTCCAAGGTTTTTTCCGTAAACTATAAATGTCGTTTTTTATTCGATAGAA
The DNA here is from genome assembly GCA_923062465.1 of Acleris sparsana. NCBI lineage: Eukaryota > Metazoa > Arthropoda > Insecta > Lepidoptera > Tortricidae > Acleris > Acleris sparsana. The sequence goes on from OV281288.1 coordinate 6,010,281, forward strand.
AGCATTATATTCTTTGAGGTTAAGGTTCGAAAAAGTCTCTTCTACTTCTATAAATTCTACTTTTCAATTATCGAAGTTCTAATCAAAATGGAATCAAATCATAGTGGAAATAAACCCTCATTAATGCATGAAACTTGACATTTAGCTAAATTCATTTTAGAGCATTCGTTTTAATGTGGATTTAATACACAATCACATTTGCATAGGCACTGGCGTCGCCGGCGAGAGCGTTGACCAAATTTTATTACATAATCAACTATTGTAACCGCTTCTCTTTTTGGTTTGATTTGAATGCATTTCAAGTAGCTTATCCTTTAACTTCACAATCCTCCAAAAACCTCTCAAACTAACAACATTTGCCGCAGACCGACGTTTCGAATTCCAAGTGTAAATGACTCTTTTATTATCCCGTTTCCAGTAAATTATGTTTAAAAAGAAATCATCCGAGTACTTATCCTGAGCCGAGCTGATACCGGGCAATTACCCTTGATGTGTTTTTGAATCACACGACCACATCCTGCGTGAAAGTGCGAAAAGACTCTTAATGTGTGGTACTTTGAATTATTTATTTACAATATCCTTATCTTTGTTTGTTCTTTATTTTCTTTGTATAGTATAAAACAAAGTCGCTTTCTGTGTCTGTCTGTCCTTCTGTATGTATATCCGCTAGCTGCTTTTAATCCGCGCTACGAATTTTAATGCGGTTTTGGATTTTTAGATTTGTTGTCTCTGTTTATCTGAGAGAATATCTCCAATAAGATACGAAACGGAAGAAGTCATATAGACAACATAACAATATGCAAGAATTATCCTAAACATTTATCTTGTTTTTTTTTTCTATATTTTGCAGGGTTGAGATGTGAATGTACATATTTGTAATTCTATTACGGATATTTATTTCTGGGACCAAATTATCGTCAATTGAGACTAATCTAATGATAATTATAGTCTATCTCTACATTAACTGCAGGTGGAAACGCTGTCAATTTCCAATGTTATCAATATCATTATCTTACGGTCAAATATTGCATTGTCCATCGATTTAAGATTCCTTATAGTTATATTCCAAATAGATAATATATTAGTGAGACATAATATTGTAACTAACCAAATATGTAGACGACATTAACAAAAAATGCTGTCACGTTTATAAAGCTTGCTTAAAGCCACGGTTCCTACGAAGTAGCGTCTAGTCTCTGTAGTGATCTCTTCCGCCTGTTTCTATATTGACATGAAAGGATCCTTCACATAATAAGTCGAAAAGATCACCTTTTAGCAATAAGTAATACCACTTATTGCCTTCCTTGTTATATTTTCAATTGTTGTGTTCCATAGACTGCACTAATTTGTTTTGTATTGTTGTAAAGTTGGCGTACCTCTTCAAAATGTACCACATTTGAAAATGTATCTGCGCATTCTACCCTACTCCCAAACGAAATAAAATTTCAACTGCAAAGGAATGCTTTTCTTGAAACATTCCTATTCAATAATAACTTGTGATAATTCAAACCAATTTTAAGTAAACACACAACGAATAAAATTGAAACTAAAGTTTCCATCGTTTACCTTTCCTTTCAGGATGTACGCAACTGCAGACTTATAATGTAAAACTCAAATCTCCGTCAGAAAAATATCCCCAATCGAATAGAGATCATTCCTGAACCTATCATTGCGAGATTCGTCACGCCAGTAATTAATTAGGGTCCCGCAAAAAGGTGTCGAGGTCCAGTTGTGACGTAGGCTCCTGCGGTATTGGCAGTATCCGCCCAAATGCCGAGGCGGCCGCCCGCGTCCCAGTCTGGGCGCGCCAGGCCATAACGCGCTCGAGCTCAAAACATTCCAATTTCGAACGTTAATTCTGAATTGTGAAGTGCCAGTATTTAAAAAAATTGAAGGCCGTTTTTAATTGATATTTTAACATTTTTATTTATCTGTTTTGGGTAAGCGCAAGTTATGTAAGGATGCATAAAGTAGCTAAAGTTCATTAGTCTAATGATATGGTTTGTCTCGATTTGGTAGCAGTGATTGGGTACGTTAATAGGATTACGTGCGTTCAGACTTAATTGGATAATCAAAACGTTATATATTGCCTCGTAAATAATGTATGCATGTTACTTGTTAGTTATATCAGTTAATTTTGCATCAAAGGTTATGAAAGTATGCGAAAAAGCAGCAATACACATAATATACACTTTGCATTTGGCGACGCAAGACATGCACGAAAACTTTAATCAAAAGGGATTCTCCCCAATATTTTTACGGGAGTCCTTTATAAAATACCAACTCGGAATTAAGTGCATAATTTGCAATTTATTTACTTGTTTTCACCATGATAAATTCAGATGGCAGCATTAAAAAAATGTTAAGTTCTCGTCGAATGTGAGTACCAAACCTTTAGATTATCTAGTTGAAGTTTTTAATTAATTCTGAGCGTTGTTTGCAAAGAATTTTAATCGTGATGTATAACGATCAGCAAGATCTCATTTCAGATTATGCTAACGAGCTCTGAAGTTGATTGTTTCTTGTGAAATTTCAGTTTGATACGGGTACTAAGAATCAAATCAACTTGGGATTCATATTAATTTCTGGAAGCTTACAGCAAATCCCTTACAGCGACGCCACATGTATAAGACTAGGGGACGATTTATACCAATATAGGCGACGGCGAGCGATTTAATAGTGTCATCCCACATCATTCGCGACTAAGGACGATATAATGAAAGTAAATGTGGTTTGTCTAATCTTTTTCGTTTGCATTCAAAAGAATAGCCAAATATTCTTTATTTTACGTTAAATGTGGTAGAATTCTTATTGAATTAGTTTATATTTATCCTGAATTTTGTGTTTCCGTACCGCTCGACATGTAGGCTAGTTCCTAAAATAATATTAAATTATCTTTAATCTTAATGTCTCAACGTATTTTTCAACGTATAATTTCAACTGGTTGGGTCTGAATTGTGTTTTTCATTATATATTTTTATTGTTATATTTTGTGACATTCCAACATTTATAATAAAGCATCGAAATAATGAACATTTTACTCATTTTAATATAGTGTGCGTTCTCTACTGAGAATCCTGTTTCTTCTCCCATTTAGTTAGGAATTAAGTGATAGATAGATTTGACAGTGTTAGGGCACTTAGGCCGTTTTTATGTTTTCGTTGACGACGACAGTCCGAAATTTCGAATGACTTGCAAATAGTGACTTGCATAAAAAAAATCGTATTTTGTTGGTTGATTGGTTAAAAAACGCTCAATAGAATAAAAGACACGGCTTTTTTTAATAATTAATTAAGAAGTAAATGATTAAAAAACGAGAGATGTTCTGGTGATAAGGGCAGGTACCGTACAGCGTTGCTGTTCTTGCTTTTTTTAATTATTGCCAATGTTTGCGTCGTCGCAGGTGTTGTTCGCTTTGAATCCAGACCCCTTTGATGCTCGTGTTTCTTTTTTTGCACCGTGTTTTGTCCTCTGGCTTATACACGTGTGTGCATTAAATAAAGTTCATTTTTCAGTTTTCTCCTTCTGTTTATGCACTGAGTAAATTATCTCTTTTTTTAATATTAAGTGTTTTGTTGAACATTTATCGATCGGTGCGTTTCTTCATTGATTTTTTTATGGCATTGAGAAGGCAAACGAGCACACATGCCACCGGATGGTAAGTGGAAACTGTGACCCGTAGACAGTCGCATTCACAAGACTGCAAGCCTAAGACTGCAAATGCGTTGCCAACCCTGAGGACTAAGATGGAATGCCTCTATGCTAGTCATTACACCGGCTGTCTTATCCCCAAACCGGAACACAACAATGCGAACACTGCTGCTTGGCGGTATAGGGGCGCCCCCATGAAAAAAAAAACCTTAAATAAATGAAGTCTTCTCTGCCAATGTTCAACAATCCAAAACTCCTAGATATATTTTATAGCCCGGTGCGTACCGCGGAGCGATGACTCAGCCTATAAAGCGGGTAACGTCTTCGAAGTGATGCGTAAGCGTCGAGTAAACACGCTAAATAAAAAAGAGGTTTCTTTTTTAAGGAATAATTCAAAGATAGGGTTCATTTTGAGGGTTGTAAATTTTAGTACGCGTTAAGAACCACTAAGGCTGGGGACAAATTCAATCTGGTGGACAAATCGTGCGAGGAATTTCAGGAGGTACATTCTGATTTGGCTACTAGGATCTCAACAACACTGAACAGTTATTTTTCTTTTGTTTTGTGGACGTTAGCGGGACGGACTAAAGATATGAGTACATACCAGAGCTATGTGAAGTAAAAGATAAGATAAAAGATGTTTATTCAGTAAGTAGGCCGCACGGGCACTTTTACACGTCAAAAATCTACCAGCTAAGCCTTGCGTAAGAAATATACCCAGTAATAGATTTACTTTAAATTCCTAGCCCTGCACAACCCAGCTTTCCTCAGCTCTCTGGTGGATACGCAGCACTTAGTCTGAAAGGGAAGATGCAGGCAGCGTCTTAAGTGTATAAATTGAGCTGATGAAAAGCGCCGCAGCTAACGTTATTACGCTGAATTGCACCTTAAATATTTGGTACCGCTCAAATTTAGCATGCAGATTTTTTGCGTGTATACAACGTCAACTATTTTGATTGGTAAGGTTTCTTTACTCCGCAAAATATAGTGATACTAAGATCATTTTTATAAATAAAATATTAACGAGTCTTCAGTTGTCTTATATGTAAAATATATGTATATTATTATGTATTTAAAAACTCTTCAAACTCTCTTATCGTAAGATTATAATTACGTATAAGTACTGGAAAAATAGTACAGTACAGTACAGTACCTAAATACTCACGAGTATGTACGGGAAGAGACAGTGCTGCCAGCGCTGCGCCTTCCAAGTAAAAAATATCATCCAATTCCTTGTATACAAAGTCCAATTTGTATTTTGTGCAAATACAATACGTAAATCAGTTCCAATAAAGCCCAATGATATCATAAAAATAATCCGAAACCAATAACGGCGCCAAAACTTAGAAGGCAGATGTTTACGATGGCGTCGCGGGCGCTCGATTTCAGTAAGTGCCTTGCGGGGAGGCCAAGTGTTACAATTGGCGGAGGGACAAGCGGTAGCGATTTTTAATGACATGCATTATTTATACTTCCCCCACGCTTTCCTTCCGTAAAGACGAAGTAACAAATAATTAATTAGTCGTGGATAAATATAGCTTCTGTGTTCTTTTTTAAAACTGTTCAGTTGAACACAAACAAACACAATAGTGCCTCTTCATAATATTTCACGTGTATAGACTCAGGAAGTAGCGGGTGGGTGTTGTTGTGTTGACAGCACTAGGTACATTTAATCTAACGGTCAATGCGGTTAATATCCTATTAAAAAATTAAAAATGAGTCTAAAGTACGTTACCGTATATTAAAAGGAACTCGGGCTCAATTCTACTCGGTAAAAACATATTGCTTTTGACATGATATCGTATCGCCATCGTTATAATAGCTCTTATTTACTTGAGAATACTGATGGCCAGGCCCTCTATTCCCGACGGTAAAAAAAAAATCGTCTTTGATCTGTAAGCCGCCTGTCCTACTAAGAATAGAACAAAAGATAAAGATCCCTGTCAGTAAAAGAGACACGTATATTAATAGTTGATTGCTGGCTGTTTAAACTGCCCGCGAGAACTCTTTCCACTAGTTTGTCGAATCCAAAAATATAGATCCTCTGTCAAGAATAGAGACACAAATATCAATAGTTTAGTTGATCGCTGGCTATACTCGCTCTCCGCTCATTATCGGCGGTGGGACCAGTGCCTTATGGTATTGTTTTCACGTCATCCGCCATTACTGTCAACTAAATAAGAGCTATCAAAACGTTGACCATACGATAACAAGTCAAGCACGATATGGTTTTTACCGTGTTAAATAGAGCTATAAGGTTTTACCGAATAGAATAAAGCCATGTGAGATAGGGTAAAGTCACCAGTATTCAGCCAGATACCTGGAGTCGGCCTCTGCCTATACTTTGTATAAGTCGAAAGAGTACGAAAGATATATTTCTCACTCTTCGCACTCATATAAGGTCGACTACTGGTCTCTGGCTGACCACTGGTGACTTTACCCTAGGTATATCATCGTTTTGAGTATTGGAAGAAAACATTAAGTATAGGACTTCGCAGTAATTGTTAGGTTCTTAACATAGTTTGCTGGTATTATTGCAATAATCTGTGCACGTGGCAAATGATTCAGGTTCAGTACCTACGTTGTGAAAAGCCATTTTAATAACTACATAAAACACAACAGTTGTGTATAACCGTATAATTTATTAACATAATGTAGCGATAATGATTTTTCACTTAAAATATCTCCTTATCATCTTAACAATTTTTAAAAATTGCCCACTTTTTTACAAAGGTTAAAGAATCCGCAAGTAAAGTTCAAGTTCCGCCTCGCCCTACGCTTTTTCCAAGGCGTGGCTAACTCACAGCGATTGAACAAGGCCTTGGCGAGTGATTATTATTTTTAACTAAAAATATTCCCTATTTCAACAATTTAGAAAAGTTACCGAGTTTTTTACAAAGGTCATATAATCCGCAAGTAAAAATCGAAGTTCCGCCTCGCCCTCCGCTTTTTCTAAGGCGTGGCTCACTCACAGCGATTGAACAAGGCCTTGGCAAGGGATAGCGCCGCGTCTCTTGCAACCGGCAGCGCCCTCTAGCTAATTACTTCGTCTTCGCTTCACCTTAATCGCTTCTCAGGCATTCAGATTATTTAAAATTGGAATTTAATTATGAACAACTTATGATGTTATGGCAACGGGGAAACAAAAGCGGAGTATCGGTCGTTTTACGTGAGAAACATTTTAAATTACTATGAGTCAAGTTTATAAACCTTAAATATACTTAAATAAAATTAACTCGATGTCTGTATGTGAAGCAACTTATTTTTATGTCATTTAACACTCCAATTGTTTCTTTCGAGATAATAAGAATAAGATATATAATATACCATTATAGACCGTCTAATGTCGGGTCACTAGTAGAATGACTAGATCTCAAAATGGCTACATCGCATAAGAGCTGCATCGCAAATGTGCTTTATCGCCGAAAGCCTAAATCGCTAAATGACTACATCTTAGTATAACTAGATAGTAAAATGGCCACTTCGCGTAGCGGCCACATCGCAAATGTGCTTCATCGCAGAACGCCGTGATCGCTTTATGACTATAACATAATTTGACTAGGTCGTAAAATGACTACATCTCTAAAACGCCTTAATCCGTATAATGACTACATCGTAAAATAAACACAATGCTGAAAGTCTAGGTCAAAAAAAGTCCAAGTCGCAAAAATCTAACAATTCCGTACAGTCGGTTAGGTTAGTGTGGTCATTTTACTATCTAGTCACTAAACTACAAAAGCATTGCTACCTGATTTTATTGGTATAAAAATGAAACAATTATGCAGTTTTTAATAAGAAATTGTTTAATTTGTAATCAAAATAAAGTCATCTTGTGAAAAATAAAAATAAGTCTCCTATTATCGCTAATTACTATGCTTATTTTTAATTGTAACAATTTATTAGTGCATTACATCAAACTTAACCTGTATTTCAACTTTGAAATATTTAGAAGGAAGTCAAATGTCGTTATCTTTTTTTCGACGAGCTTTTTAAATTCTCGGTTCCTTGTCAAAAATAATATCTTTTTTTTTCCTGCTTTCTTCCTTGGTAAACTAGCCTTTCACTCTTATATCTTGGTACCTGGACTCCTTTTTGAGTTTGTGCAGAAAACTAAATAACGTTGTTTTTGAGTGAATTCGAACGCCGAGCCTCCAGTGCCAAGCTTCCATGGCGTTATTGGTCCTGTGTCTCTCTTTACAACACGATATTAATGCCGTATTTTTAAGCCCCCGAGTTTCAAAGTATTTTGTGAACGCACTCATTCCTTCACAATTCATCGCATAGTTGGTGATCGAGCTCCAGCCGTCATTTATAAGTGATGATGGTAACAATGGCAAATTACAAACCAGTCTTACAATTTTCTTTCCTTTGTCAGAATTTGCCAAGTCCAGTTCGTCTGCTTTTTTCCAGACGGCTTTTGAAAAATGGAAATAGCATCCTGTAACCTTCCCATTTGGGAACACTTCTCGGAACGCATTAATTTGGGACAATTCAAAGTCACATTTATACTTAGAGATATTTATTTCTAATGCGTCTCGTATCAATGTAAATAAAGCTACGTATGTGTTCTGCGTCCTATTTGGTAGTAAAGCGTAGAGCATCGGAAAAACGTTCGTATTTTTCTCGTCACTTGCTCCATCTACGTGTATCGAAAAGAGCTGGTAGAATGGATTGGGCACCGGCTTAAACGTGCCATCTCCAAAAAAAACTTTGTTTTGACTGCTAGCAGACTTTGCAAACATTCTGCATGTGGCAGTGCTGAACAAGCAAATCTTACTATCAGAATCTACCTCATATTCAGCGACTAAAAAGTTCAGTCCGAGAGCGTTTGGTATCTCGACATCAATAGTTTTAAGAAATTTAGCGGCACTTACTTCCAGATAACGTTTTCGTGTTTTATGTAATGTATCACGCACAGATTCAAAACATCGCATCATCTCAATCGTCTCATCATCTTGAACGTATTCCAGTATAGTCTTCTCGTATATTTTTTTCACTGGTGCCATACTCTAACAAACTTTAGTTTTCGCCGCATTTACAACAATGTCTCTTATGACTTTGTGATGATTTTGCACACAACTGTGAAGGCTTCCACGGACAATATCAGTTTTGTTGGCATTTAATGTGATTGACGCACTACACTCTGAAATACTATTATTTTTTAGGTAGATAAAGAAAACAAAAGATTACATATACATAATTTATTTTGACGAAGGTAGTTATTCAAATTTAAAATAATTAAAACAATCTAGGGTTTTGGTTGTTGTTTGGTCGATGACGCTGGTAAAGTTTGGTAAAGATTAGTCGTTAAATTATGCTTAAACGCTTAGCTGCGGTTGTGGCTGAGCAGAGTCGCCCCTGCTCGAGCAGCAACACTCGCACGTGGTCACCTCGCCGGATGAACTGGCGTGGCCTATATCTAGGCCCGTACAAAGCACCTCCTGGAATAGCCCGGGAGTAGAAATAAGCAACCCGTACGCAGGCAATGCGGTAGTTAATTTAGAGGTTGCGTGGGTTAATTTAAGAAAACGGTAATGAAAGGCGGCATGTAGATTTTAGAGGTGACTCAGCAGTTCGCTAGACATAATGTGACAGCCACATGGTTTGTAGTCGATGCAGGAAGGCATTCAAGCTTCCAAACGCAGGTTAAATTTAAGAAAGCACCCTTTAATCCTTGCGGATAAATTATATAGTTAACAGCGCACGTTCCAAGGAGGTTTTGCTGGACATTCTTTAGCAAGGGAAGAGAAGTAAGAAACAGACATGTGGCACAAAGTTATAACCCCAAACTCTTTGTAAAATAAAGAAGAAAACTAACCTGTTGGAGGATAATAGCCTTGCTTACAGCTTGCTGTAACTAATGTCGACTCCGGAACGCCGTAAGGTCCGTGTAGACGTGGCACGAGTGTCCCTTAGGGTGTCTCTGCTGGTATTTTAATAAATTTTAGATAAACACTCGACACACAGCACGGCATTGAAGACGGAAAGGGTTGTAGACACTTACTGTTGCTGTGATCACTGCCACGTAGATTATTATTAAATAAGGTAAGTACGAATTCCTACGTGGACTGCCGGTCACTGGAATATAAGAATTTGTTGTCAAAACCAAAACGATACACAATAATTATTCTTAAGACACATCAAGCCAAACGGCGAAAACACTTACAAGGGAAGCAAGTATGGTAAATATATGCTCCAATATGTAATAAAAGATCCGGTTAGCTCGCTGGCTCACAAGAAAAGAACGACAGCGGAGATCATCTACCGAAATCGATATTGGATCAATTACCAGTTCCTAAATTTAATAAATTCCACAGATCGGGGAAAAAAGACTAAACGTCACACGGGTACAGATACTAGTTAATTTTATTTAAATGCAGCAAACTCGGGTTTTCGTCTGTCATTAAAATACGCCGGAATCCTGAAACGACTGAAGAATTAAAAGAAGACTAAAGTTGGACTACATGAACAATTTTGAAAATATTAATTTAAAACGACACTAATACAGTGACCTGAGTTTACTTACAAATGAGGAGAACGAAATATGCCCCTAGCAACACCGGGTGCATTTGCCGCAGAGTCAGTAGTTTTATTGATACAGATTCACTAGTGGTTGAAGTGACCATAGATTGTAAGATTAAATCAAGGATACCAACCAAAGTAATTTGTAAAGAAATGGAATAAATTGTGCATCGCTGAAGCGTTAATTCATGCCTGAAAAATATACATTACAACTCTTCGCGAACTGCACATCGCCAAAATGTGTTTCCCGACACATTATTTTTGACCCAATTGTAGCGGTATCCGGCGCACAACACTGCAGGTCTATTTTTATTATTTGAAATAAATATAATTTCTTTAGTACTCATCATGCATAAGCGTAGGAAACCGTTTTAGCAGAACTATGACAATAGAAGCGAATTGCAAAATCGAATGATGCGTGTTTCGATTGTTTTATTTCAATTATATCAGATTTTATTTCAAGTGGCCAGCATTAATCAATAATCAGTATCAAAAAGTATATAGTACCTATATGTATGCAATATATATTTAAAAGAAAGTACCTTTTGTAGAGTCTCCTTACTTTTATAATCTGTTATTACTGTATCTTTAATATGTTTTGTGTACAATAAATTGTTTACATAGATACATACTTTGCTTGGCTTCTTTATTTTTGATAAATTTCAACTAAATCCTTAGAGCCGTTTCCGGTGTGATAACATACAAAAATAGTTAGTATAAAGTAACAAGTATTGTTAGTAAAAATATCGTTGTCTAGGCCTTATAGAACAATTAGTTTGAGGAAATGACAATTTGTGTGAAACCCCTGATATTTTATTAGTCATTGCTTTTTATGCGTAACTGTCCCCACTTTTGACGACGTAGTCATTTTACTACTTAGCTATTCTGATACTTGCACTTTTTGAGATGTTGACCAGGAGCGATGTGTTAATTTTGCGACTAGGACATTGTGAGATATGGACTAGACGAGGTAAAGGCAATTTACGACTCTGACATTATGAAACGTTGACTGGCAGCGATGTGGACATTTTGCGACTCGGACATTATGAGATGTTGCCTAGATGAGATAAAGTCATATTGCGAGTTGGTCATTTTGAGATGGGAACAATGAGCGATGTGGTCATTTTGCGATCTAGTCATTCTACTAGTGACCCTTTGTATCGTACTGTTGGGCATAACTAACAAAACATTTAATTATGCGACCTTTGCGGCTTCGTCCGAGACTTCCAGGATTTATTATAATGATTTAGGCTATTGTAAGGCTAGTGGATCGTATTTGATGCATGACTCTCTGAGTGGGGAACATCCAAGCATATAAACATTTAAGAAGTCCGACAAAAAGCTAGCTTTGAAATCAAGTCCACCATCTACACCATCAATACTGAGGAGGTCTATTATAGCCATAATGACACTCCTTGGAAGAATATCAACCCAACGATACATATACTGGTAAGGCATTAAGCCTACAGGAGGTAAAAAGAACATACATACATAAATACACTCACGCCTTCATTCCCAGAGTGGGCTACAGAGACTACAGAATAACCAACTACTTTAAAAACTTGTTAATTCTGTAACCACATTTTGCACAATCAGGCTAAAAATAAACATGTGTTTTTTTATGGCAAACGAGCACACAGGCCTTATTATACAGGCAGTCTTAGGCTTGCATTCACAAGACTGCAAGCCTAAGACTGCAAATGCGTTGCGAACCTTGAGGACTAAGATGGAATGCCTCTATGCTTATCCCCAAATCGGAACACAACAATGCGAACACTGCTGTTTGGCGGTAGATTAATGGATAAGATGGTGTAAGCGATCCGGACGGACCCTGCACAAGGTCCTTCCACACGCAAACATATATATATATATATTTACTTACCTACCTGAAATACTTATTTCTCCTTTTTGGGTACCTAGTTGGGTTAGAAACTAGTGTAATAGCCTCGTTTCGCAAAGACCTAAATGCCCGCTATTATGCTAAACCTACCCCTTCTGAACGGTTGTATAATGTTTTTATAACACTGCAAAGTTCCAACCGCCATTACCACGAGGACTACAAGCCACAAACGATTCAGAAAGTTGAAACGCTAGGTTATCTAACTTGTGTTTATTCTTTGTTCCTAATGAGGCAGTTTCCCGCTTTGTCCATTGAAGTACGAGAATTACCAGTAATTTTCTCTGAGTGTCGAAATAAAAACGGGATAAACATGTCAACGACTCGATAGCTTTTATTATTCTAATGCTATGTTTATCCGACTGCCGAAGGAATGTGTTTATCAACCTATAATATTATGTATGTATGTTCCTTTGTGGCGCTCTAAAAAGTAAACGCGTGGACCGATTTTATGATTCTTATGCCAATCAATTTGTCTCAATCTTGTCAGTGTTACTAAAGATATGACAGTGATTAAAATTTTAAATATAATTAGGTTTAGCGCCGGGTGTAAATTAAGATGAGAACCTACATAAAATTTTGTATAATAGATGTGATATATGTACCAGTACAAGAAATAAAAGAAAATTGTTTTATCGTACCAACGAGTACCTACAATTTAAAAATCGAGCAAATTAAAAGTAAATCTTTATTGTACAAAAAAATGTTGTCTATTTTCAAACGGACATTTCTAAGTCCTTTCTTAATAGAATCCGAACACTCAATTGAAAAGAAACGTCCTGAAACATGGCACTTAATTGAATTGTTTTCTTTTACGCTGCTTCGTTTTCGGCGAACAAAAGGACCAACATACTGTAGGTTCGCATGAAAATTAAATTACTAGGGGCTAAAAGGAACAGTATATTTATAGTTCATATTCCTTTTATTATTTTCGTTCTTTCGTTTGTTACCACAAAAGGCCAGGATTAATCCTAAAATCCGTTAATACACAAAGATCGTGGCTAATGGAGAGCATATCTAGATTAAAGGTTTCTCTGCTGAAGACTGTATAAATCTGGTCAGGTGCGAATCGGATGCGCACACCGACAGTTCCGTTTGAATCAAACTTACTCTTGGTTGGCTTGGTTTTTTATGAGTCTGCTAATATCACTATTACAACACATCTGTAAAAAAAGGCTGTAAAATGTAATACGTATAGCTTTTCAAAGGTTCAAATGACTCAGTCGGATTGCATAGGCAAAAAAAGGACCTGGCACCCTTTGGTTACAAAATCCTAAAAAGGGTGCGACTAAAATAAATTCTCAAAGGTACAGGTGTAGTGCATAATTGCTTTCCTTCGTATTTTCACGGAAACGTACGAAGGTGTCATGCTATTTCAGTCAACCACAGTACTTTTTGTACTGTGACTGACTAAAATAGCAAGACGAGTTCGTACGTTTCCGTGAAAATACGAACGAAAACAATTATGCACTACATCTGTATGTATGAATCTGTGTCTTTGGCTCGTGCCCACCCTTAGCCTGATTGTCCACTACATATAATATTATAATTACGAAACATCTTGGCTTCTGGCATACTGTCGGTTAAGCGATTCAATTCAATTTTTAATTAAATGGCTTTTCTCCGCATCACAATGAGCGCAGTTGTCTAAGTCAGTAGTTTCAAGAGTTTACATAATAAAAGACTTGGCTTGGTATCTCAGACGATATAAACCAGTGCAAAAGTATATCTCTGTGCCAAATTTCATCCAATTCTGTTCAGCCGTTGATTGAGTACCAAATATTTAAATTGGATGTTTGATGGTAGTGATGCACACATGTTCGCCCAGGCTGTGAGGGAGGCGCTCCCTAGAGGACGCCTCGGCTCTTTCCAAACTTTCGTAATTATACACTTTAATTGAATATTTAAGAGAAAGTAACAATTTAAATATAGATAAAAATATAGCAGGGATATACAAAGGCGAACATTAACGCATCTCTTTCAGTTAACCAGCTCCAGTTCCAGTTATAGTATTAGTTAGATAAGATAAGATTAGTGAGGTAAGATATTAAGCAGATAGTAAGGGTGTATGTATAGGTACATTAGATAATAGTACCATAGTAATCCCACAGACTATGCAGCCAATACCGGAAATGAATTTCGGCTGATATCCATTGGAAGCCAAATTGAATTAAGCCGGTATCAGCCCTGCCCAAGCAGGCTCAAAGCGCACAAATTTATCAGTGACTTGTGGGATACCTGAGTGCTTGATTGATTAATAAACTTGAAAAAACTGTGAACATATTTTACAGTTAATGATAATTAAGTCGTTTCTTAGTTACGATTTTACATACACAACTATGAAAAAACCGGGCCAGAGTTGGTCGGACCATGCTCAGTGTAGGGTTCCGAAGCCGCTCAGTACTACAAGCATAAAAACAACAAGTAATATTTTATTATCTATTTAAAGTCATTTATTGGTGCCGTTTTAGATGATTTTAGTAGGTATTAACACTTCAATCGCCTGTATCTCAAAAACCAATGATTACCTACTTAGTCGTGATAGTTTTTCTTTTAAATTCATTATATGCGCTTTCATTTTGGATATGCTACACTATGGGGTAGACGAGAAAAAAATACATCCCCAAGTTACGTTTGCACCCCAAAATTGCTCAGATTGAGTAGAGATATGGTCTTTTAAATTGGGGTCTCTAAAAATTACAGTAAGTTTAACATGTTAACGCATGCTCTAACGTTTATGGTAAAGGGCGCCATGCCACGAAAAATCAGCGCAGTGGCTCACCTCGCCATCGTACTGTTCCTTATTGATGCAACGTAAGGCACAGGTGAAAATATCTTATCTGTTTTAATTCTTCGCTTATCGTAAACCGTGTCGTTTTTGTGTCAATAAATGAAATTCCTTTCTTTCTTAGTCGATAAAATCAAAACACGGTAACGCGCACGCCGTTTAAATATTTTCTTCATATTTCATATCGACAAAAGGAAAAGTCAGAAAGAAACATATTGTAAAAAAAGACCTGCAAACAACAAACTGATTCATGCAACTAGAAGCAATTTTAATTCAATTTATTAACCTACTCTAAAAATCTCACTTAGTTCCCAGCAGCTGTTTAAACGAATCCTAAACAATGTAAAAGCCTTTACAGAACACGCTAACTCAATTTAAGTTGTTTTGTTGCACCTACAACTACAAGTCGGGCTTAAAACTGCGCCAGAGTTGCTAACTAATCCTTGCTGGGTCGTCGGCTCCAACTTATACACGGAGACGATAGGGCAAGGCAAAGGAGCCGGTTCATTTTAGATTTAGATAGTCTAGGTTCTGGGATCAATTTCCGCTATGAGTACATATTTGTAAAGCAATTACAAAAAATCACCACGGCGTGGAATTATACTATCAACTCTACAAAAACGACTAAATGAAACTGAACACAATACTACTTATGTAATATATTATTCGAAATTAAAGGGGCAATTAATGAAATTGATTTAATCATTTCAACAGCAAAGTACTTTTATATGTTAAAAACTCGAGTCACATCATTATAATTTTGTTCAATCAATAAGTGGAAACATAGGTAGCCATTAACCTCGTAACTATATTTAATATGATTAATAATTGTCACATAACCATATAGGATTAAAATAACAATAGAAAACGGATAATTAGAAAATAATTCTGTATAGAAGGGGCGGCTCTGGCGCTCGTCTTTATCCATCCACCATTATGCAAGGCTTACGCCTGCCAGGATTGAGGCACGCTTCACCAGGCGGTCGGTAATGGCGGCAAGCCCGCGTGAAGATTAGAAGGAAATGTGAATCTAGGCTGGTTCCTATAAAAATGAAAACCGGGCAAGAACATGTCGGATCATGCAGTGTAGGGTTCCGAATACTAACACAAAATACTATCTCGAAAAACCACAATTAAAAACGATTTTTTTTTATGTAAGTTATTTGGTGTTGTCTTAGGTATCGACACTCTAGCTGCTTGTCGCTCAAGAACCAATGAGTCTAACGTAGTCGTGATGAGTTTTCTTTTAAATTCATTATATATATATATATATATATATATATTTTATGGCATAGAGAAGGCAACCAAGCACACAGGCCACCTGATGGTAAGTGGAAACTATGACCCATAGACATTAGCATAAGACTGCAAATGCGTTGCAAACCCTGAGGACTAAGATGGAATGCCTCTATGCTAGTCATTACACCGGCTGTCTTATCCCCAAACCGGAACACAACAATGCGAACACTGCTGTTTGGCGGTAGGTTAATGGATAAGATGGTGGTAGCGATCCGGACGGACCCTGCACAGGGTCCTACCACCCGCAGACTATTGTATGTGATTTTATTTCAGATAATTTCCAGGTATTTGTAGTTATGGCTGTAGGGGGAACTACTTAAACTAAAGTACCTACCCATGCAATATTGTCTAATTGTCTAATTGTCTATGTATTCTGCTACTGGACGCAAACCAAATCATATTACCAATTAGAGGGCTGACCCAGTCATTTACGCTCAAGGTAATAGAGACGTATTAATTTAATTAATTAAACGCTCTGCAGTTCGGACAGTGTTATGTTGCTGTCACTCAGACCATCCGTGAAGACAACACAATAATTAAATAAACTATGTATAAATATCTAAACAAAATAAAGAATATCCATGGATTTTTTAAATTGCATATCAATAATAATATGAAAATACCGTAAAAGAAATCACCAGGAGTGAAATTAAAATTAAAATCGGACAAGGAATATGGATGATACAAGCATTTTAAACTGCTAATTCGACAGTGATTAGACGGAGAGATCCGATATGCACTGTGACGTCATGCCAGTCGGCCATAACAGGTCGGGCATATAAACCCCATGGTAAATTCTGTTTTGCTAGAAAGAGATAGGAACCAATCTTTGTTGGTTATTTTTATAGCTATTCAATATATGTTTCTGTCAAAAATTTGGTACAAGTTTTTGCTGCGGGCTGTGCTTTTTTTGCAAAGTCATTATCTGCTTATCAACACCAAACAAATGAGTCCCAACGCCGTGGGTCTACGTTAAGTATAGCGGAGATTCTGTCGCCACCTTCTGACTCCATCATCAGATCAGCTCCATGTCATAAGAGTAATGAATTGTCATCCAATCTACACATCTATGCAATTTTTTAGCTTCATCGGACACCGGGAAGTAGGTCAAAGGAGGATGGGCAGTAATGTATGAACACGGGCCTAAAAACCAATAACAATAAGCACTATATCATTGGACATGCTTTTTAATTCTACAACGATTTAGTGTAGCGGGAAACCTCAAATAACTGTGAGAAATATTTATAAAATTGGGAACATCGGGTCGCCTACATAGACGACCTCAGCATAATTACTTTGAAACACCACTGTCTTTGCACGTCGATAACTTTTTTCCCACAAAGATTTCAAACTACCTGCCATGGTAATAGTTTTACAACTTAGAGTTACCTATCCGGTGACATATCGCTTGTTGTTATTGGTCATATAGGCCAATTTGCCCACCCTCCTTTAATTTAAAAGATTTGACCCGTACATACATACCATACAAGCTTGTAAAATGAGTTTTCTCAACCGTACCGTTTGTTACATGAATTAGCTTTTATTGAAGCTAGGAAAACAGTCATGAATATTCTCTATCTATTGCTAAGGCGTCCGTGACTTACTGACTGACTGCGTGACTGACTGCTGACGCATGGAGACTTTTTTATGGTGATAAAAGGTGAACAAACAGACAAGCCACCAATGGCTACAAATACTTGCATTATTTATTACATAGTTATTCCGTGCCAATGGTGAGCAGTCGATGAACATCAGCATTGCACACAGCCAAGTTACTGCGTTTCAGTGAATACTTTTACTAGGCGCGTTTAAAGGAGGACATATCTTAGTGCTGTGGAAACACCGTTGCGGGAAGTTCGTTCCATTGTTACAAAGTAATCGTACTTTGTAAGTAGAAAAGACATTTGGAAACGGACTTTAGTCGATTATTATGGTTCCACCAAGTACACTGGACCGCGAAATGAACTATCACACTTTTAAAGAACATGTCATATATAGTGTGATACCTAGTTTTGCGGTCCAAAATAGTATCGATGAACTTTACTCCGGTGGTTGGTGTTTCGAATTTGAACGGAATATTTCTAGGGATGCACTAAAGGGAAAATAAGTATTACGAAAAACAATGTTTTATTTTAAAAAAATCTACTGCATTTTTTGACAATGTCATCATTATAATGGTAATAATATGTGGTGTATTTTTCAAGTTAAAGTTTTCGCAATCGGGTCATCCGTTCAGGCTAAACTATGGAACAAAGTACCATTCATAAATATCCATATATATATAAATACATTCATACATATACATACATATAGTTACATATATACTTAATACACACAAAATTATTTAACACACATACGACAAACCGGTGCAAATTCGGGGAATTAATATTACGCATACGAAAATAACTGACTTACGGATCTGAGACGTGGGCGCTAACAATGGGCCTCATAAGGAAGCTCAACGTCACTCAGAGGGCTATGGAGAGGGCTATGCTCGGGGTTTCTCTGCGTGATAGAATCAGAAATGATGATGTCCGCAGTAGAACTAAGGTTACCGACATAGCCCTAAGAATAGCTAAACTGAAGTGGCAGTGGGCGGGGCACATTGCCCGCAGGACTGATGGCCGATGGGGTCAGAAGGTTCTGGAGTGGCGTCCGCGGACCGGAAGATGAGCTGTAGGTAGGCCCCCAACAAGATGGAGTGATGACCTCATCAAGATCGCAGGACCACGGTGGATGCGAAAAGCACGAGACCGGTCTGAGTGGAAAGCCTTGGGGGAGGCCTATGTCCAGCAGTGGACGTCTTTCGGCTGACATGATGATGATTATGATACGAAAATAACAGGCTTCCGAAATAACGATATTTTTCACAAATTACATGGGTACAACTTTTACAAAGAAAAGGCTATTTTCTAAGCAATTTTATGAGAAAAGAGGCCTAATTGTTACTTGAGACAGTATTTTTACGAGCCCATTAAAAGCGGAACATTATTAACGACGTAATTGTGTCTGGGTTCTTGATCTTCATGCTCTACCACTGTCAATCTTAAACCAGTTTTATTACCTTAAGCAATGAATTAATTACAGAACAGAAAGTGATAAACCCCAAGGTAGTAAAATATGTCCATTTTTAAGTAGGTACGATCGACCTTGTAAGACCTTGCATGCTTTTAAGACTTTCTTATAAGGCTGACTGCACTGGATCTGAACTATGAAGGCGTACCTAATGCAATGGGAGACATATCTGAAAATATGTCCAAGTGCAAGCGTGCTGCGACAGCAGCCGCCAAAGCGCCAGAACAGAATTATGTTGTCTGAGCATTATGCTTTGTCGTTGGTTATTACTTATTACATAATGTGAAAATTATATAATTGAATCGTTATAAAATAAGTCATTGCGTCCATAACTAGTTCGTTAAATACGTTTTGTTCACTATATCCAGAGTGTGTTGCATCAAAAATACACAGTTCATCATATCAGCCGAAAGACGTCCACTGCTCTCCACTCAGAACGGTCTTGTGCTTTTTGCATCCACCGCGTTCCCGCGATCTTTACAAGGTCGTCACTCCATCTTGTTGGAGGCCTACCTACAGCTCGTCTCCCGGTCTGCGGATTTTTATTTTACACAGTTTAATTATATTATTATCTAACGCGGTTACAAGCTACTTAAACTAATTAACAAATCAATTACTAACTACAAATAATAATATTTTTTAGTAAGGCAGACAGCAATCATGTCATAACTACAAAATTATGTAACTAATGGTAAAAAACGCATCAAAATACGTTGCGAGTTTTAGAAGGAGTTAGTGGACAAACAGACAATAAGCTCTGCCTACCCACTCTGGGAATGAACGCGTGAGTTTATGACCGAATGACAAATAGTGTTCTATTTCTTACCCAATCTAGCCGAGTAAAATCAAACGCATTAATGACCGTAATTAAAAACATTCTGTGCCTCTACGAAAGTTCTTATTCGTTTATTCTTATATTCTCATAAATGATTTGTCTTATCGTACGAAACTACTAGAAGAAACTTTACTATAATGACTTTACGAAGACAAACTCGAGTAGTGGTTAAGCAAACTAGTTAAGAATTCACGACAAGTTTTATTTGCACAAAAATATGAAACACTTTTATATAATTATGGTTTTTAGATCTCTAAGAGCAGACCGTACCGTTTTACCGTTATGAAAAATATCGTTAACATAACTATATTATTATAGATATTATTTCATAACGTTATGCTTCATCACAACGAAATCAATATCGTAACAAAACCGGAATAGTTATTCCGGTTATATATTATATTTTTTATATTATTATATTTTTCGCGTCCTAAATCAAAGAAGCTATGATACATATCATATTATGGGCGGCAATGGCGGCCATTGCGGTATTTTATATCTTTATAGAAAATATCGTTATTAATACCGATATAAAGTTAATATCGTTATGATGAATACCGCTGTGGGTCCGAGTTTAATGACGTTATAATAATTACGTTATAGCGCGAGAATAACGATATAATTATATCGTTATCGTAAAATAGAGCTTCTTCAAGGTATGTCTAAGAGATACGGTATTGAACGCTGTTAATTACTTAAAATCCTAATTAAATAATCAAAGAATTGTATAGCTTGTTCAATTAAATTAGTAAATTTTCATGACAGTTGTTTCTTCTTTCATTTGAACTTTTTGTTTGGAGGTATTTTATATCAACAAACTCAATAATATACGCAATTTCTAATATGAGTACCACTTTGAATTTAGAACTCTAACCACGAACAAAGATACATTCAAGGCGCGAACTGGCCACCTGCGAATCTATTGTGTCGACTCGACAACCGGCAATAGAATTGCGGTATCCTTATTGTGAATTTCGAATTTCCACTGTTCCATATTCAAAATTGTATTTGAATGGGGCAAAACCAGTTGCTGGTTGCTTAACGTGCTTTTGAGTGAGTTTATGTAAGACTTTATTTGTTATACCCAATCGAGAGCAAACTTTTTCAATTAATTAGTTATTAAGTCAGTATCTCAAGTACTTTTAGGCCACTTTATCTTACTACGCTCAAACTTGGACCGAGTTTATAATAATATGTATTTAAAAACCTTTACGAAATTATTATAATGATAATACGTCAAAGGAGTATTAGAGGTTAGTTTACTTTATAACCCGATGCCCGACATCGTTAATCAATAAGGTAGTTAATGGTTTAATGTTATGATTTATTTTAATATCAATTACCCTCTCGTTTAAGTTTAAATTACCTAAGATTGGATTTCGAACTAACAATGTTTTCAAACTTTCATGCAGCGATGAGAGACGGTAGCACTTAGCGATTAGGTACTTACGGCTGTCGAAGTTGTTTACAAGATTCGAGAAGGAAACAAATTATATATTGGATAAAACACCAGTTAGACAAATCTGATTTTTAACTTTGTTCGGAAAGTGCAATTAATAAAAACTTGTGAACTAAAAAATACTTAATAAACATTTAAAGAACATTTAGTAAACAATACGAGTACAACTGACAAGATAATTTTAAATTATATCTTTGTCTGCCTCAATATCACATATTGTGTACCCATCAGGTTTTACGTGTTACTTTCTACTATATTTATTAAAAGTATTTAAGAAGTAGTTTTTTTTTTAAATAAATATTAATATCGTCTAACATTGGGCTCAATAATATCTGACACGTTTCTATTAGTGGAGGCGCATCATTGACTGTACTGATTTAAGTGCAGCAGTTCAAATATGCAAATTGACAATGCTTCAGCTAGCTACTTATCAGCTAGCCGTAGGTACTATTTCCTTTTTTAGATATGTACTCGTAAGTGGCCAGTGACCACATGAATA
Organism: Acleris sparsana; assembly: GCA_923062465.1. Taxonomy (NCBI): domain Eukaryota; kingdom Metazoa; phylum Arthropoda; class Insecta; order Lepidoptera; family Tortricidae; genus Acleris; species Acleris sparsana. The sequence continues at coordinate 6,032,306 of OV281288.1, forward strand.
GATCAAGAAAAACTTTACAATTATGTATCAGATAAAACACGCTGCTTGAATCTGTCGCTTTAAGCCGAGTACTCACTGTAACTGTTGCACGTAACGTGTCGAGATGTGTACCCGGCTTGTTCTCCGCTCGAAGCACGTTACTGCAACTGCTACGGCTACAGTTACAACCCGCTAGTGAGTACCCGGGATTAACGTACAGCCGTGTACCCGCCGTCAAGACAAAAAAGTCTTCAGATTTATACTGCTTTCTCGCTGGTCCTGATTACTGTTTTTTGCTGAAAAGTTACGTCATATTTTTTTTATTATAATACACAATAGCTAAAGTGTGCCTGAAATATGCTATCTCCTTATCTATCATTATGACATTTAAATTTGACAGAAAGGGTCGAAGAAATCTTTAACTAACGTAGGTTTAATGAACGTTTATGAATACAGTGCACAATAAACCTACTTTTGTCACATTCACATATAACAATAACAAATAAGGACAATACAAATTTGAAGCACTCTAAGCTAATCCGTGTTTATGAATAAGACGGGCTTTAATATTTTTTTATCAATTAATAAAGCCAAAGCATTAGTCCGTTTTTGTCACTCGTAGTAGTCGTAATCTCAGCCCTTTATTTCTGAATCACCCACCGAGGGACAGACGCCGACCGATACGGTCCCGGTTATCGTATTTTGCGGTAATTTGTGTTGCGGGCATTATATTGCTGCCGTAATCTGTCCTAACTCAATCCGGGACTAATTTTATATTGAGCTATTTCACGGTTGGAATTGGCATTTTATTTATGATGTTAGCTATTAATGTGTTGCGAACGATATACTTGTTGTGCGTTAGTTCCAGATCTAATTCGAGGTGGAATTGATTTTTCACCACATATATTCCTTCCATCCTGTAATATGTGATTGCAATGACCTTGACCTTCTTTTTGAAATGACCTTGACCTAAACCGGGAATGCTTTGCCACAATACAATAAATAGTTTCTCTTGGTAGATTTATGTAGCACTAGAGGACGCCCGCGACTTCGTCCGCGTAGATTAAGTTTCCTGCTACTCCCACTATTTCTTAGTTCTCACTTACATTATGAAAGGAACCCCTGTACATGTCAAGTTTCTAGGTACAGTAGTTTCGGCTGTGCGTTGATAAGTCAGTCATGTTTGCCTTTTATATGTATATATATATATATATATATATCTATATTCAGTCCAAGAATTATTTCGAATAAAGCTAATTTTGTGAAGATCAATTTAAAATAGTGCGTGAACACTGTTATAGGCACCTTTTAATTAAAATACCTATGAAAATGCCTTTTTTAAATGTTCAATGACTCATTTAGGCTAATTGCTTACGACTTATTTACGACGACACATTTTTATTTAACAACAGCATTTATTCGAGTATGTAAATCACACGATGTATGCAATTAGTACTGCCCATGAATACATCGTGGGCCCGAGTAACCCGAAAGATTTTAACAGCGTGCTCCTGAACTTATTTCGCGTTATAAAGTTGGATCCAATTGGACTTGTTTTTGTGATATATCTATTTTTATAAACTTAACTAGTTACGAAAACCCCGGTGCGACGTTGCCCCTATTACGTCAATTACGTATTGGCCGATCTTAATCAAATCGACAAACGGTCGCAGGCCAATCTCACCCATGGGTACTTGAAAAACTTATGCACCCATAGATTATAATCGTCTACGACATGTCCTGTACTTAATTGCACTTAACTTGAGTGTAATTTAGCAATTAATTTGACAAGACAGTATGCGTCCCTGTTTACATGTCAATAAGTGGAAGAAAGGGACGGAGGCCTTTCCCGAGTAGGGACGTTGCAGAGAATTATCAAAACATAATTGTAAATGAAAATACATACTTAACATCTTTTAACATGAAAAGCCGGACAATTTAGGATTAAGGTTTACCTGCAAGGTCTAAGGTTACCCATAGTGACATATTTTTTTTTAGATTATCGTAGTGAAAACATAAAATCCGTAAGTTCAGAAAAGGAAAGAAATGAATAATACCTCCTTTGTAATCTATGATTTTTACGCAAATACTTTTCTTATTCATGTCATAGTTTTTCTCTTTCTTTTACTTAACTCTTTTAACATTACAAGTAAGAGAGGGACAAATTACTTACATTCATAACTTTTAACGGGATTTCCCGTAAACAAATGCTAATTACAAGAAAAGCGTTGTCAGCTCGTCCTTCGGTTTTGTTTCCTCGAGAAGTGAAAATATTTCATTAAACTTCTACGAAACAAATGAAAATTTAAAAAGCCGAATCGCACTTATGTTAGTTTAACATTTTAAACTCCATAATATAACCTCAGGAATACGCTGTTAAAATCTTTCGGGTTACTCGGGCCCACGGTGTATAAACCGCAACAAATCTAAATTAAAAAGCGCTACTGACCTTTGCATGAATAGAAAACGGGAGATAGATAGGTACAGTAGAATAGATTTCGGAAAAGCTGTTAAAGATGAAGGGAATAAAGGATTCTTTATTCCGAGGTGGAATACAAAAGCGAGCTCATTACGATTTCAGACGCGTCGCGCGTCCAACATATTTCAGAGCCCAGCGGTTTGTACATTTTTCACTCATGTGTGTCGTCCCTTTACATTTAGTGCTATTATATTGCTATAACTCGTGTTCCAACGTTGTTGATTATTTTGTCTTTTAAGGTCGTCTTTCCTGCAATTTACGAAATAACACGTACATTTTACGTATCTTAGTAACACGATTCGATCCTAAGTGTTTGTCATAGTTATACATTATTAGCCGTACCATTTTCGATTCGCTGGAAGCGAGCATTGTAAGGCTGGTCATTCATACATCATTTATTCCTTATCGTACCTTTATTATGCGAACGTGTCTTTTTATTTGTTCTGTCTGTGTACAAAAACAGTTTTTAACTAGTTATCTGGTTCCTGGTGACTAAAGCAAATTTTTATAGTATTAAAATGTTGATATAGTTCATGGACAGAGACACATAATAAAAAATTACGCTTTTTTTGCCAGGACTGATTTACTGTTCGAGACCTAGCAGCAATAAACAAGGATATAAAACTACTCGATTTCATATATCCTAAATGTGTAACACCTCGTAATTCTTCGGGATCGGAAACATTATCGATAAAAACATCGCAAGAAGCTTTACTATCGCATTTCGAACGGTACATTAAGCTAAATGACACTTTGTCGAAGATCTGAATGTGGTTTCCGTGTAATTTGACAATTTGCCCGTTAAAATGTCACGTTAAAATGTTACGTATTAGAGACCATTAAAAGGGATGAGTGTTCAATGGAAATTCAACGCGCGAAGCGAACCTCATTGGTACCGACCTATCTTTAGTTTAGTTCTTTCTTTGAAGTCATAATGTTGGACATTACTCAATAAATCAATATGTAGTATACTGACTATAAGACAGCCGGTGTAATGACTAGCATAGGGCATTCCATCTTAGTCCTCAGGGTTGGCAACGCATTTTCAGTCTTAGGCCTGTATTAATAAACTGATCTCAACTCTAATGCTCGTCTCGAGATGCGTCAAAAAATGACAGTTTTCTATGGTATGGCGTTGACTTTGACGTATCTTGTGTCGTGCCTCACAGTCAAGATGAGTTTATTTATACGGCCCTTACGCTTGCAGGCTGGTGAATGTGAATGTCTATGGGTCACAGTTTCCACTTACCATCAGGTGGCCTGAGTGCTCGTTTGCCTTCTCTATGCCATAAAAAAACACAAAAAAGTTTTGTACGTACATTATGTAAGAAATTTCATACATTGCATTATGTTAGAGTAGAACTCAGTTAAAGTAAGGTAAGGTCATTGCCGTGAGTCATCAACATTCCCGGGATAATAAACAGCCTGCGACAATCCGTTTAGCCTTTATTTTTTTTATAAGAGAGGGAAGCAAACGGAATGCGGGTTACCTGATGGGTAGTAATAGATAGTGAGTAGTAATTCCCTGCCTACGAAGCGGATAACAACATTTATCAATGATCCTCGGTAACCCACAATTTTAACGAATTTCACTTCATCGATTGTAACATTTTACCGGACTTCATTTTATAGAACGCTATTTTCTTAACCGTCATGTTTTTAGGATATCTTAAAAACATTAATTATTTAGCTTAGTTTAGGCACAGATAAAAGAATACAAGTACAGATACCCAATCCCATACAGCAAAAGCGTGCCGTCCTAAAGTAGGCAATTCTGTAGGCAATTTTAGTCCCGTAGTCACACCAGTAGATGGCGTATCTGAGCCACCAGTACTATGACGCTGGCAGCCTACCTATTCGTTTTATTGAGATATTACCAGATGGCGTTGACTTCAAAAAATATATTTGACTTTAAAATTGAGGCATCTAGAAAATTGTTGTACTTAGTAGGAGATCCGAATAGAAGAAGATTTCCACCGGGCTGTTTATTCGATAAAACGTATTTTATATCAAATTTTATATGCTAAGTAATATACGGCGAATAGTTAGGCTAAAAAAATTCAGTCCAGTAGGTATAGGTATAATTAATTAAAAAATAAAATAACTTTGTACTAAAGAAATGCAAATTGCTTGTTTATTAGACAAATTGCATACTAATCTAATATGCAAACGTTAGGTTGAATTTTTTTAGACGTTTTCTCGTGGTCCTACTAATTTGTCCTACTAGTCAAAAAGTGAACCTAGATTTGATCACTAAATACTAATTGTGGTTGTAAAAGTAGGTAGGTTAGGTTCGTTAGGTATCTTTAAACGCCCGAAGGGCAAACCGCCCAGAAATAGGAGCCCTGCCGCAAGGCAGGGCTCCGTCGAAAGTCAGTAGGACAAAAATAGTAGGACCACGAGAAAACGGCCGTTTTTTTCCCGTCAAGCTATTGGGTTGGCAGGTATAAACAGCTAAGTCGGTAGGTACTAATAATTCGCACCAAACCTAACGTTTACATATTCTATAGGCTTCATACTTTCGATTAGTACCTATATAATTTGCCTTTAGAGCCGCGTCCGCTGCACCGCGTTTTTGATATTTTTAACATCTATCATGTTATTCCGAACAGAAAAGGAGCGTGGCCAAAATATTTAGCCGCGTCCGCTGCGCCGTGTTTTTGATGTTTTTATATAAACATCTAGGTACTTAACATGTTTTGTTAGTTTTTCAGCCACAACCTATTCGCCACATATTATTTAGCGTAGGGTGGCGTAGGCATCTAATTTGACATAAAATAGGTACTTTTCATCGAATAAACAAACAGCCCGGTGCAAATTCTCTCCTATTCGGATATTAGACCATTATAAATTAATATCTAATCGCTATATTCCTACCGGTCACATTGTAGTGGCGTTTTATTAATTCACGGGAACTGACCTGACTATGATGTCCAGGATAAAATAGGAATGGGACATGTTCGGGAAGTTTTTTGCTGACATAAAATAAAAGCAATAGGTAAAAATAACTGGTTTATTTATTATATAACGTACTTATATAACAAGTTCTAAACAGTAGGACCCGAAGAGTAGGACAGGGTACCTATTAGTTTAGTCCACTTTCACAACTAAGATTTCATAACTGGTTATGAATAAGGATTTTTATTCACTGTTTCTTAACCAGTTATTAAACAAGACTTTTTTTTCCATTTTCATAACCAGAAACTAGGTAGGTTTAGGTTATGTTAGTTTTGCAGCAGGCCCGGAGGGCTAAACCACCCAGAAATAGGAGCTCCGCGTCAGCGGAGCTCCGTCGACACTGTCCAATTGATATGAAATAAGAGTCGTATAAGAGTGGTACCTAGGTTCTGGTTATGAAAATGGAAAACCAAGTCTTGTTTAATAACTGGTTAAGAAACAGTGAATAAAAATCCTTATTCATAACCAGTTATGAAATCTTAGTTGTGAAAGTGGACTAAACGTACCTATTTACTTATTCAGTTTACGAGTATCTGTGTAATCACTGCACTTTGTAATAGGTACGCTTAATTTTTTGGAAATATCAATAGGTACCAATCTGATAATTGAATAAGTACCTATATAATATGTTCTGTGAATAAACATTTCATTGCATTTCATTTCATTTCATTGATCATTTATAATCGGACTACTTATTTTGTAGAATTTTTAATTTTGATTTGGAATCAAACGATGATTTTCTAGATTTGCAATAATCATGAATTTGAAATAATTTCTTAATCAAAAAATCAAGATGGGTTTTGTCGTGATAATCATCGGGGAGGTTTTGTGATTTTGACATTATCCATTAAATTTGATATTAAATTGATTTGATGAATTATATATTTATGTAATAATAAATTCTATATTTATATTATAATTATATAATTATGGATTATTTGCCAGGGTCCAAAGTAAATGCCAAGTCGTCGTGATTGGAGGATTCGTACGGGTCCGTAGACGTAAACAGTCGCGAGTGTTGAGGATGAATCACAAAATCCGTTTAGAAGGCCTGGTCGTCGTTATCAACAATAAAAGAAAATATCGCATTCAACTTCAACTTGATTCGAATCCAACGAAAGAAAGTTGTGAAAAACTACGATGCAATGTTTGTACACAAACTGTCAGCGCGTTTTGATACCTACTTCAATAGTTAAAGATAGCACGTCGTTCGTTCCGTGTTTGTACTAACATTTAATACACCAAAACCGCCAAAACAGTATTTTGTAATGGCCATTTATGTTTGTTGACATTATTTTATCTATTACGTTTTTTTTTGCTTTTAATATAAAACTAGTATTTTGAGACAATATTACGCATCACCCAAGCAAGAATTTACAAAAACGAAACGCTTGGAGCCTGTGATTCCATAGAACTTTCGCGATCCGTGATGGCGCCATCTAGTGAAAGTACCCAATAAGACGCAGTAAGCTTGAAAGCTCACACGTATTGTATGACACTTAGATACCTAGTGTTCATAAAAATATTATTGCATTTATTAAACTTATAAAATATACCCTTATTTTATGTAGAGAAGGATGTTTTTTAATATAATTAAGATGCGTTGAATTTCTTAACGTGTAAAAATCATTCAATCATCACGATTACTGGTTCAAATGTTTCGATCGATACCTGTGCCGCCATCTATGAGTTTATTAAAGTAATTAATTATACGTTGTTCGAGTTGGGAGGCCATGGTTTAGGTTTGTGACTACCAAAAAAAAAACATGCTGCAAGAGATGCGTTCGTTGAAAAGTGTTTCGGTAAAATAATAGCTACCCATGATCCTTTTATGATATTCTTCTCAGGGTTCTTCATCTGCTGCTCCAACAGGGTTCTTCATCTGCTGTTCCAACAGGGTTCTTCATCTGCTGCTCAAACAGATGGGTTGTTTATAAGGGAAGCCTAAATGTTTTAATTAATTATCGCCTTAAATCGATACTTCTGCCACTATCACTTTGACGATTGGAAAATGACCGAAGGAATTCTAATAGGACATATGGTGCTAAAAAAATATACAGTTGGACGTTCGTCAGCGTAGATATCCGTTAAAGTTATTCCCACCGGATTTTTGAACCCTAAAAATAACGCGACATGATAAATGATTGGACATCATTTTCCCTGTCTCATGTGGGAGGCCAATGTCCACCTCTGGGACGGATGACTTTACATTTATCTGAACCCCTCATGTTATTCTACTCGGTTATCATAACGCTTTGCTTTTTATGCTTCATTTGACGGCTTCTTAATTAAAATTGAAAACGTTCTTTAAATAAATTTTTGACTTAAATTGAGTGGTCACTTTCCTCGTCGGTGATTTACAAAGGGACAGAAGTTATTCTAATAGGACGTTATGGCGATGAATGTTTGTGCAACTGGGTGTATCAGTGAATCACTAACTTTTCAAGAAGAAAATATTTTAATGTTTAAATTCAGAACATGTACAACAGTACAGTTGGCAAGAGAACAGAAAAGAAAAGCGACATAATAAATGTTTGAACATAATTTGCCTTGTCTCATGTGGGAGGCCAACGTGCAACGACCACCTCTGGGACGGATGACGTCACATTTATCAGTGATCCCCGCATGTTATTCTACTTGGCTGTCATAACGCTTGGTTTATGTGCTTCGACATATGACTTGTTTACGGAAAACGCCAGGAACATATACATTATGGTTTTATTTACAGCCACTTCTTTACGAAAATACACGTTGAATTTTATCACTTCTACCGTATTTTTTCAGCGTTGGTCGTCATTCACGGTTCCAAAGTGTGTACGGATAAAAAATGTTCTGAGAATATTTTCTTTTCTTTTCATAACGAAGCGTACATTCTTTACTATGTTTAAATAAAAAGGTAAAAAATCCTGCTGATTTTTAGACACTTATGTGCTTATTTTGTTGGTTACATGCTTTTCCTTTTATACGTATTTATTATTTATTCTTATTATTGGGGTATTGAGATGGGCCTTGTGTGCTTCCTCCTTCCTTCGACCATTATTGATCTATTGTGGCATTTGCTTTGAGCTCACCGCGAAGGCCCGTTGCGTCCAAGAATTTCCGAATGCTTGGGGTAGTGAGGAGTTGTATCTCTTGTGGGTCCACGATATGTCGGTCTAGGGAGATACTTCTATAGCACATTAGTGTCATGAACAGAGAATGTGCATCGCTGTCTCCTCTGTCTCCTGAGAGGACCTGCATGTCGCGTCTTGTTTCAAACCCATTTGAAACATATTTTTGTTCAGTTGCTTATACTGATAGCGTAAGCTTATAAATGAGTTCGGCAAATGCCAAAACGTAACATGTTTTTTTTTCAAAAAAAAATTGAACTTTTCAAGTAAATGTAAATTATATTATTAAGTTAATAAAAATATACTATAAAGCATGTCCGTTTCTAGGTGCCTTTTCTTCCTCGTACTTTGAAAATATGGAAAGAAAACTTTCCTCTAAGGTGCTATCTCAGTACTATGACATATCCTCCTTGGAACGGGGCTTAAAACGAATATTCTCTGAAAATCGTTAGCTGGGCTGTGCTCCCGGCATTGCTAATATTTATGGGCGACGGTGACTGCTTACCGTCCGATGGCGCATCTGCTCGTTTGCCTTTTATTGCTTTGAAAATAATAACAATAATGTAATGTCTTTAGTTTCTTTATATACATTTGTATTCAAATTTAAAGCTAAAAATCTATTTATTATGTCACGCAACTATCTACAAGAACTCTTACAAAAGTGGTCGCCGCAGTATCACGGTCGTGCGAGATGTGAACTATGATTTCCTAGTCTCAAATGGGAATACTTCAAGCTCGTACATCAAATAATTGCAATAGTTTAGAAAGCATCATTTTTATTTTATATAAATCAAAGTTTTGATTTGATATACAATATAAAAACTACTTAAAGGACATCATCCGGGTTTGATACATTTTTGGTCCAAACAAAATAGTGCCGGCCAAAAAAAAAGAAGCTATATTCTGTTAGATCTTATTCGCCTGAGCATTTGTTATTATGGCACCAAAGCTGTAGTACCAATATCCATAGTTTTATTCTAGTTAGAAAATTAAATATTTCGGTGAATTGAACTAACAAAAACCAATGAATTATACCATACTTTACATTTGAACATATTTTGGTAAGATACGGTGGTTTCAAACATTTTTTGGTGCCATAGTAAGAAATGCTAAGGCGGGTAAATTGTATCAGAATAAACCATATTATTTTTTTGGCCGGCACTTTCACTTTTGGACCAAAATGGATGATGTCCTTTATTTTTTATTTTGTAATAAATCTCAGTAAAAAAACTTATGACTTTATTTTCAATTGTTTTACTATTAGGTTTTTTCTAGACACCTTAATTCTAAACACGCAGGGAGCTTATAAGTGTAAGCAATACATTTTCGCAGGAAATTGTGTGCTCGTTTCCAGTTCTTTTATTGCGCCCGGTAGGCGCAATATATTCTGAAGTGTGCTACTTAATAACGTCTGATGTTCGCGAGGTCTACTACGACACGATACATTTAAAGCGTCGAGTGAACCGTCTCTTTTGGTTTTGACTGGTGAATTTTGGTAAGAAAGATAAGGTGGTCGAGAATTATTGGTAAAATGTGATTATTTTACAGTTGTTTGTCTGATTTCGTCTTACATTTGCTGATGATTATTGTAAAGTTATTAGTAAAAGTATATCTATCACGTACCTATTACTCGTACTTGAGGCATTACTGCATAGCATTTGTTAAAATATTATTTCACACAGGTAAAAATTACAATACTGAATCAGTAAAAAGCGACGTTTAATCAAATACATCATTATATCATATTAAAAGTTATACATAAATATAGGTTATCGTTATCACTTGTATTAAAAGACACGTAATATTTTAATATCAAGATCATAGAAATCTACTGTCAGCTCTAATTAATACGTCTAGAAACGGGCATCTCAAGATTACTTACTTTATTATAGCTCTAGCAATTTACGATATTGAGTGACAAGACATATCTATTTACATGTCAAAGTGTGCGTGAGAGCGAAAGTGAGTATAGTGAGCATAAAAAAAATCAGAGAAAATTCTATTTTAAGGAAAGTAAAAGACTTTGACGACCTTTGCTCGCGTCTACAAAGAATATAATATACGATAAAACATCGAACACAACAAACTATTTGTGTTCTTGACGTGATATGCGAACTAAGTATTTACTCATGCATGTAGTAGCGACCTTCTTGGTTGCATCTTCTACGAAATTAATATAACTCTAGGTATCTTGTCGCGAAGATGACATTTGTAATGTCTCCGTATTTTCTCTCCTTAAATTGCGTACAATTTTATGTTAATTAAAACCTATCTGTAGGTTTTGTCTTAATTTCAGAGGGCATATTATGGCCGTGTTTATATCATGACTAAACGTGGATAAAACATCCGTCACTCTCGCATTTATATACTTGTCGGATAGTGACGAATTTTTTATCTACGTTTTGTCAAGCGATAAACATGGATAGACCCACAGTTCTTAATAAATTCAAAATAAAAACACGTTATTATACGCCACTATGAATAACATGATGACATGCTGAGGGTACTTCGTGGCAGTTATCGTCGTGAAAAAAATATGCACAGGTGTATCGAGTAGGGAATGCAAATCGGTTAATCGGTTAACCGATTAACCGATTTTAATCGAAAATTTATGCCGAAAAACGTAACCGGTTAAAATATGAAATTAACCGATTAACCGGTTAATAGAAGTCATCTGCAGAAAGCTTCATTTGTTAGGTTTTTACTAGAAAGACGACACAAATTAAACTAAATATATATTAAAATTACACAAACATCGCAATATACGCAATTATGCATAATATCAATTAAAAAACTCTTAGTGAGCTGTAAAATTAATACGATTTTCACAAATGAAACAAATAACGTTGGTGTCGCTTTTATTATTTTGTTTCTAACAAAAGAAGATATGTTGCACTGCACTGCACTGCACCGGCCGGTTACGTTTATGAGTGTAAGAGAGAATGCTCTACGCGCTACAAAAAACAAGGCTAACCGATTAATGGTCTCTTTCTAAAACACCGTTATAATCTGCTAACCTCCCTAGAGCGAGCGAGATGTTCGCAAAAGGGTTTTTATGGCCCCAGAGCTCAGATGATAACGTCAGAGGTATAGCTAGTGTACCCTTCACACTTGATGCAAATAGACGCGTACCTGGAGTGTTAGTTTGTTGGTTTGCTAGTGGTTAGTGGTTACATAAGCAGTTAAGCGCGTGTTATTTTGATGACTTTTTGTTATTAAATTGACTTTTTACAAGCGAATATTACGAGGAATACTATTTTTTATATTATACTACTCCATAAGTAACATTCTATTATACCGTTGTTGATTTTTTAAGATACTGAATGTCCTAAATGTGTAGAAATGAAACTAGTATACTGGTGGTCTAAATACTGATCTCTAATCTAACATTTAAGAAATAATTATATCACTAATTCTTTAATTAGTGATATAATTATTTCTTAATGTTTTCACATAATAAATATGTCTGTTTTATTTACACGTCTTTGTTCACAAGTTTTCATGTTAAATAACCTAAAGGAAACCATTATTTTTTAGGAAAAAAAATCAATCGGTTAATAACCGGTTATTAATCGATTAATCGATAAATTTCATCTTAACCGGTAAATTAACCGATGCTACATTTAATCGGTTAATTGCATTCCCTAGTATCGAGCGACGGCGCGCTCGCGACTTATCGCTCCGTCAGACACGCACACTACCGCAATGTGTTCAACCACTAACAAAGCCCACTCGCCATCGTGAATTGCAAGAGCTATAATAGATTTCTGTTGTTGTTATTTATCTTGACATCCGACCTTTAAGTATATTCTGGCTATCGTATCAGAAATATTATTTTTACGTCTCGTGTTCGTAAAAGATTTTATGCACTTTTTTTTTATTTAAGTTACATATATACTTGTAATACTGTTATGTTTTTACACAACTGCAAAAAAAGGAGTGTAATGTATTCAGGGCTCATGTATATATTTATGTAATGATTTTTTATTCCACAATAACTTCTAAGCGGCTGACCCGATTTTAATGTGTGTGATTGTTAAAATTAGGAAATAGGAACCATGTCAAAATCTCAATTATTTATGTCAACTAAAAAAAAGGTCTTTGAATTATTATTATATGGCTATCATTTAAAAGGTCTTTAATGTGACCATCTCAAATATATAGAAGCATTAATAAAGGGGTTTAATAATAATATCACAAAATGTATTCGGGATTTTAAAGCCTTCATTTCATTTAGTTATAGGTATTGGTATTGTATTACTCAGACATTACCATTATTTCTAGAAGCTTCAAACTAATTGTAACACAGCGCAATTAAAACCTTTTTGTACGTTTTCAGCTGAAACACTCTTTTTTTCCGGCCTAATCGCATTTTTATAGCTCGGCGCGTTCAAAAGACACGGGAAAGCACGCAGAGCTCCTAATCGACAGAAAAAGGATATCTGGGAACAAGGTGCTTTGTTCGCTATTTATTTGTCTGATACATAATATATCTTTTATTGTTACAATCCTACCGATGTTAAATAAAGTTCAAAGATTCGGTATGCAACATTTGAATCAGTCGTTTCTTCATAAGTATATGTAAGTATAAGTATAAGTATAAGTATATAGAGAAGGCATTGAAAGGCAGTGATAATTGCTGGTACGATTTGATGAGTACACAAAAGTAAAAAAACTGTAAGGTTTTTAAAATATAATAATGATAGATTGTAATTTAGGTGTTAAAAACATTAAAAAGATGATTTAGAGTAAAATTAAGACCTAGAAAACCATATTTTGTTTTACGCTTTCAAGAGTAGTCATACTAGCTTAATCTTTGATTTGTGATTTTACTTTTAAATGGTGAATACAAAACGCAACAAGTTACTTTTTAAATTTTTCAACTTAAAGAGTTTTAAGGCAATTACGCAAACCGTTTGCAGCTTACCGTCTACCCTGCCTTGCTTGCCAATTTGCCATCTGCAAACAGGACGAGCGAAAAAACACAAAACTTAACTAGTTCGTTCGGAAATAACCTCGAATATATCTTATTAAACCGGGATTACCGTTATTGTGTTCCTTTTCCGGTGCTCCAGCTTTGTGGGAATTGCATTTCGAACGGTAGCCTTCTGAGGCACACTTTACTTTTCATGTTTGTATAACTCTGGACTCTTTGTAGTTGAAAACAAGGTAGGTTTTTAGACACGTTGTTAAAGGACATACGTGTTTGGAGTCAGGCGAATTTGCCTGAAGCCGCAGAACGTTTGAATAGACGAGCGCAGTCAAAATAGGTGATAGCCGCGGCTTGTTGCGGGGGCTTGTGACAATAAAACGGTTCTGTTTGCAGTGGAAGGCGTGTCATTAATGTAAAGGAAGTCGAAGATTATTCTTGGAATAATGATTGGTTGTGCGAGGAAATTACTTGCTTTTTCAGTAATTTTGATATACTCTGCTATTTTTTGTTATTGAAGGAATTGAGTAACATACAGACAATCCAGTGTCATTAGAATATTGTTTTCTTACTAAAACAATACTATACAATATTAATATTTTATTGTTTAACTTGATCAGTAGATATCATCCGTTAATTATTGACCCCTCGTATGCGGGAGGTAAAAAAAGTACCAAGTTTTTGTCTCTTCTGATTACGATATAGACCATAAAATTCAGCTTAAAAAAATTACAAAGGATATCCAAATTTTGAGCACGGATCCATGCTTGAGCATTTGAGGGTTAAGACATAACAACACTAGTTTTGCGATTAGTGGGGAGAACATTACTTGAGTGAATTCACTAACAAACAACACTAACAAACAATTGTTAGTTAGGTACCAAGACCAATATACAATCTGTGGCTCTAAGTAAACTTGCACAGACATATTGCCTTTAGCTTTCACAATAGAATTGTAACAATTGGCAGAACAATACAGAGAGAATCCACTAATGTGGAACTTGGTTTTGGTAACGAAGCGTTTATTTTCTTAGGGCCGAGTTCACCAACCAATTTAACAGATGGTTAAGTCTTTATCAGCTGTTAGTGTTACCGCTAACCGTCCGTTTGATTGTTGGTGAACACTGCACTTAGTGTCTTCCTCTAATCGAGAATCACGTACATTGTAGTATTAATCTTCTTCTTATAGTGCCTCTCCAACTAGTGAAGGTTGGCAGTCAGCTCCGCATATTTTACTCGGTCTTTGGCGAGGTTGAAAAGCTCCGCTGCATTAATACTACTAAATAGTAATAGTAGTATTAATAATGATAATAATGATAATAATTTTACATTAATACGTAAGAACAGAGAAATAATTACATACTTAGGCACTCTATTTCAAATAAAATTAGCACATTCAGCGTCAGAGACCCGATAGATACCCCGATAGTCGGGAACACTGTTCGTAGCAGATTTATGCTACATATCAGAAAAATGCTGCTACGGGCTAAAGCGTAGCACTCGTAGCAGTGGCTGGCGGTGAACGTGTCTACCAGACTGGGCCGGTATTCTAGGCGGTAAAAACCATATCGACTCTTTGACCTGTGTCAAATGTGGATAAAGCATCCGTCACTCTCGTACTTATTTACGTGTCAAAAGGTGACGGATGCCTTATCCTAACTATGTCACGCGATAAACGCGGCCATGTTAGGGTACTGTCAAAATTACGATAGGTAGCTCTTACCTATTTGACAGTAATGGCGGCGGAGTTAAAAACAATTCCACTACAGGTCGCGGATCTCGCGCTCAATTGAGTGGGTCCCTGCGGTAGTGGAGCGGTCCGGGAAGTGTGTGTTTTTGTTACGTTAAATGACGCGACGCGAATGAGACTTCAGTAGGGCGTCGGCATCGGTGTCGTTAACACGTGAGGACTGGCCGATATACATTCTATAGCTTCCAGAACTAATTACTTGCAGAAGGTGGCATCAAAGATGTTCCAGCACAATTTTGAATTAAGGGTGACTTCGTAATTTACGGTGCAAAAAACCATGAAAACATATAGAAACGTGCAATTGCGATGTAATTAAGTAAACCAAATGAAAATCGTATTTTCTCAGCCTTACATAACCTGAAGATACCTTAAAGTTAAACAAACTAACCTTTAAAACCAATTGCTTACTAATTATCAGACTTACTTGACACCAAGTGCGGCCGTATAAACAATACAATACGATAAAGTAATAATCCAAAGTGAAATAGGGAGCCAGGTCTCGCTCGTTAAGGGTTAACGGGGTTAACCCACAACTCGCCTCAACAAGTCATCACCCAGCTCTAAAGTGAACCTTTAGCTATCCAAACTCGTAACCATCTCGTAGCTTCCCAATTATCGGCTTCGAGGTGTTCGCGCGCAAACGATTTGAATAGGTATCGACGTGGGAGTGGAAGTGACATAGCACCGGAGTTTATTTGAGAGATATACTGTTATAGTCCACTTGGGGTTATTGGCAATCGTTGGCGATCGTAAATTCTTGTGTCGACTTGAGCTGAGTTTGAACGTTAGTTGGAATAAACTTATGATTTGTAATACGGGGTCTTTTATTCTTGTAACGGATGTATAGCCTGGCAAAAAACTATTACAATACAATACAATACACTTTATTGCAAATAAGAGAGACAATTTGACGTGGTGATAATTGGAACTACAATCTTAAGTAGCTACTATATTAGGCAGAAGTTTTTGGGTAAGACTGGGTCATGGTGCCAATTGAATTTTGAACAACAGAGCACTGTTCTTTTCAAACTCTTGTTGTCGTATACTTTCAGTCGAAAGTATAGTATTTTAATCCACGACGATGGGCCTTGTCAGTCGAATTGGGATAAACCAATAAAAATAACTCACGGTTTTTACATTCTAATTCGAAAGAATAGGTCATTTTAAGAGACCAATTTCATTAATTTCGTATTTGACCCAAAAGTTTTGTTTAAATATCTTTTTTTATTTAGCAGACATTTTATGGATAACATGATTATTTTAAATATTGGTTGGCATTTTCTAATAAATTACAACAATTAAAAGATATTTAAAGATAAAAAGCGATTGTAATAGTGTTGTAAAACATACTATTTCAAGCGGTTTTCGCTTAACCCGTAAGATACACTTAAGAGGGCTTCAAGCCGAGAACGAAAGTCAAACAAAGGTTCAATATAGTTATGTCGAAATATCCAGAACAAACAAACATTTTGAAAACTTAATTCTGCAGAACGGCTTTAAAACCGTATTCCTCGAAATGGTTTTCAAATTAGAATAATTGTAAAAATATGAACAATCCGAATTGACGGTTTTGACGTTGCATAGTGGCGTCAATGTACGTAAATACGCAGTGGGGCGGGACTTCGTGGATCCAAAGCACTATGTCAATGTTTACGTTACTCAATATAATTTCTTTTATCTGTTTTTTTACCAATATATGAAGGAATTTAGACATGTATTAAGGCATACATAGGTTCATTGTTAGTGTGTGTGGTTACGGACCGCGATTATTGCTATAAGTCCAAAAACGTATACAGGGTTATTGGTAAGTCGACCTATTCCCGTTAGGAGGTGATAGGGGTGACTATTTGCGATAAGTTTGACCCCCATATGCATTATGCAAAAGTGAACCATTTTTGAGTTATCGCGTTTATTAGTTTTTTTTTAAATTAGTCGGAAATTCAACTTGAAAAATTTATTACAAAAAAAGTATCAATTTAAATCTTTTTTTTTCTTCAGATTTACAAAACCGATTAAACACTGGTTATTTCTCAATATTAAAACAATAATTATCGGTCCAAATTTAAAAAAGCGAGACGGAAAACGAAATTTTTTCAATATTTTTTGTGATCGCTTTCCACTAAAATGCCTTAAAAACAAAAAAAAACGTTATGAAACTTGGCTTGCAGATTATTTTAAAAACTTAACTGTTTTCTTAGCTTTCCAAAAACGCATAACAAGTAGAAAATTATTTAAAAAAACCTGAAAAAATAATCATCACAAAGGAAGCGGGCGGAAACAAAAGTCACAAATTCAACTTCAAAAATTAGAATTAAAAAACATACCAAATTTAAATCATACATTTTTTATTTTCTTTTGTACAAGATGAATTTGTTGTTCCAATGCAAAATTAAAAAAATATTATCTGTACACGTTCGAGAATGCGAGGCCGAAAACTAAGAAATGCATGTTTTTTTATCAAACTCCAACATAATGTACACGAAAACAGAAAAAATTACCAATACATTGGGCGTGCAGATTACACATAAAACATTGACCTTTTTCCAGCTTTCTAACGAGCTATTAAAACTAAAATGAGTTTTGTTAAAGATTGCTGGAAATAATTGATCACAAAGGAAGCAACAAGGAAGTCACGTCCGAACAAAACTTAAAATTAACCAACTAAATCTATCAAAACTAACTGTTATACTCGTAAACACAAATAACAACATTAACTTATGTGAGAATAAGAAATGGAGGTACCCATTTTGAAAATGAACTATAAAAATCCTGATTATTTCAATTTTAATTGTTTATTAGTTTTAATTTTGTCACTTTTTACATAAGTTAATGTTGTTATTTGTGTTTACGAGTATAATAGTTAGTTTTGATAGATTTAGTTAGTTACTTTTAAGTTTTGTTCGGACGTGACTTCCTTGTTGCTTCCTTTGTGATCAATTTTTTCCAGCAATCTTTAACAAAATTCATATTAATTTTAATAGCTCGTTAGAAAGCTGGAAAAAGGTCAATGTTTTATGTGTAATCTGCACGCCCAATGTATTGGTAATTTTTTCTGTTTTCGTGTACATTATGTTGGAGTTTGATAAAAAAACATGCATTTCTTAGTTTTCGGCCTCGCATTCTCAAACGTGTACAGATAATATTTTTTTAATTTTGCATTGGAACAACAAATTCATCTTGTACAAAAGCAAATAAAAAATGTATGATTTAAATTTGGTATGTTTTTTAATTCTAATTTTTGAAGTTGAATTTGTGACTTTTGTTTCCGCCCGCTTCCTTTGTGATGATTAATTTTTCAGGTTTTTTTAAATAATTTTCTACTTGTTATGCGTTTTTGGAAAGCTAAGAAAACAGTTAAGTTTTTAAAATAATCTACAAGCCAAGTTTCATAACGTTTTTTTTTGTTTTTAAGGCATTTTAGTGGAAAGCGATCGCAAAAAATATTGAAAAAATTTCGTTTTCCGTCTTGCTTTTTTAAATTTGGACCGATAATTTTTGTTTTAATATTGAGAAATAACCAGTGTTTAATCGGTTTTGTAAATCAGAAGAAAAAAAAAGATTTAAATTGATACTTTTTTTGTAATAAATTTTTCAAGTTGAATTTCCGACTAATTAAAAAAAAACTAATAAACGCGATAACTCAAAAATGGTTCACTTTTGCATAATGCATATGGGGGTCAAACTTATCGCAAATAGTCACCCCTATCACCTCCTAACGGGAATAGGTCGACTTACCAATAACCCTGTAGAAGATATTACATGTACATGTTCTTGTTGCAAGTTGTTAAGCCGGATCTAAGTTTGCCGTTTGCTCCATATAATATACTCGTAGTGGAGCCAATTTAATACCCTCCTACGTTCAGTTTGATAAGCCTGGAACGTCTGAAAGCGGATTTAAAAAACTACTTACTTATTGCTTTCTGGAAATAGCTATTCATATAAAAGCGTTTTGGCCCTTTGATTTTGAAGATGCATTGCCCGATCGTTAGCGTTATCGAAAATGTATAGGTATGACGTAAGATGCCTGATGTTGCCTGATTTTCATAAACTTCGATAGTTTTCGGAAATCGTTAACTATATCATTAAGCATCTTGCATAGCTAACAAGATTAATTCTTGTTTTCCCCTGTTTTATTGTTGAATAGTATTTTATAAGCACTATAAAGTCTGAAAAGATGCTGTAAATTATTGTATTACCTATGTCTATGTTGACAGAGGTATAGCGTACAAAGGGTCATGCGTCAATGAACCCAGACTTCATACAACGTTTCCACCCATCCTTTGACAAGGAATAATTTTACAAACAGCAGAAGTTCTTCTCTTGTGGTTTATGATTTTTTTTTTTTTATACCACCTCTAAGAAGAAAAACTGCTCGCAATCAAAATTGATCCATTCAAAAGGTTGAATTTTACTTCAAACAGAAGTTATTTCTAAACGTGTTTATAATCTTATGATAAACACGTTTGGAACTTTGATTTGTTAAAGCGTACAGGCGAATGTCCTTGGTTTAAATACAAGTAAATTATGTTTTTATGTTAATTTTTGTGTTTTCATCATCATAAATTAATCTGAAATCATGGCAAAGGTCCAAATGCGAATCGAATTAAAACAACAAAAGTAAATCCAAAACAGTTATGATAAGGAAATAGACAAATGTTTTTTTCTTGAGTTATGTCACGACATATTTACGTAAAGCAACGAAATGTAGGATTTCGCACGCGAGGCCGAACGTGCCCTTACGAAGTTGGGCCCCAGGGCAAACCCGAGACTTTCGGGTTCTTTCGCCGGATTCCCTTAATTTCCGGAGATAAATCTCCTTCCCATTTATCTTTTGCTAAACAGTTACCCAACTTATATTCGTGCATAATTTACACAACCTTAATAACATGAAAAATACAACAAATCGTCGTTTTGCGCTCATTTATCATTGTGCTAATCTTAAAAACCATCACTAAAATTAAAACTTTATAATTACATGAAATATAACTCTTAATAATTAATATATTTCGTTACGAGATACTTTTCAAATTGTGCAACTTTTGTTATAAGAGTAACATATATCCAGATTGTTAATTAAATTCACACTCCGATCCGAAAACTCACAGCACGTGAAGACGTTGAACACAATTCCAACTATTGGGAATTATTAAATTTAATATAATTACATCCCAGACAATCTAAGTACAAAATTAGATTACTTCCAATCCAGATAACAATCTTCTTCTAATAAATTTGACTCTTGATATTTCATTTTATTATATTACTAGCGTTACGTAGCTATTTCGCCAATAGGGTAGAATATAATAGTTTGGAATTTATTTATTTGTAAATGCCTGGTAGGCAAGAGTAAAGGCCGTATTAATAACCTGATCTCAACCCTAATCAAGTCTCAAGATGCGTCAAAAATGACAGTTTTCTATGGGTTGACGTTTGCTTTGACGTAACTTGTGACGGGCATCCCAGTCAAGATGAGTTCATTAATTCGGCCCTAAAATAGCAAATGAACAACAAACCAAGTAGTAATGGTAATTTTTCGATCGTTCATTTCCCCCCCTACTGTCAAAAGTCAATTCAACTTCTTAGAAACACAAAGCTAAATAGTTAAACGGTAATAATATCGCGATACGTCCGGGTATTCACCTGACGATAGCTCTTCACAGTTCTATCTTGACTCTTCGAGAGCGACGCTCAAGAGTCCCCGCGCGCTTGAGACGCGGCCTGAGAATCATGACATTTCTCTTCGCTTTATATCTAGATTTTTTTTGAAATTATTTATTAAAACTGGATCCAAATTCTAAATTCAGTACTCAAAATATTTATTCTGTAAATTGGCTACATGGCTCTTTTACACGTCGGTAATATAGAGTGAACCTACTAGCGCTTCGGACTGAGCTTAGTAGTTATAATGACACAGAATGAGAAATTGTATTTTCGCACTAGTGTTTTTTACTTTTCTATTTTGCTAAGACCTCGGGACTCGTGTTTAACTAATGACATACTTTCCGCTCTTGCATCAAAAAGTACTATTAAGCTAACAGCTTTTATATCCTTTTACAGATAATTTCTAGAAAAAATACAGACGTCCAACCGAGTGTTAGAAAAATAAGTAGAAACGTTGGAAGTACCAAAAAAATACTAGTGATTCGAACCTCGCTCAGCGAAATATTCATTCATCGTAGGGCAAATTTGTTGAGCTCGTCAATATCAATTGAGCTGCTGACTGAAGCCGTTCCCTCGTGTATTTCTTGTAGAAAATATTATTACTATAACGAACTGTGGATAGTTATGAAGTTCTTAAGCGTGTAAATACAACATTTAGTAATTCAAGTCGAATAAAATACATGAAAAATGCTTGTGTTATAATATTTTAATGTAATAGCGGAAAAGATATTCGATCTGACGATTTTCTGTGGTCTACAGAAGGTTGCACATAGATATAGAAACAGATGAATGGTTGCACATTACAATATTAAATACATTCGATAAATAGAGGACCTACTTACTACACGTTTTTAAACTATTGCTGTTTATATTAATGGTACTAATGATAATAAACGGGTTCGCCAGTTGGGTCAAAACGATGAAAGAACCCGATTATTATCCTTTTTAGAGTTCCGTAGCCCAGGGGAGCCCCAATAGGACCCTATTAATAAGCTTACGCAGTCCCTCTGATCGTCCGTACGTCTTAACTTTAAAGAGCTGTATCTTTTGAACCGTAAAAGGTAGCGGGTTGATTTGATTTTTAGAATATGTGTTATTGCAGGGAATTTGAAATAAAATGTACTCGCGGTGATTCAATTTTAAATCATACTAATTATAATTCGAGGACGCGCTGGCCTAGTTGGTAGTGACCGTGCCTACGAAGCTAGCGGTCCTGGCTTCAAATCCCGGTAAGGGCAGATATTTGTGTGATGAGCGCAAATATTTGTTCCTGGGTCATGGATGTTTTCTATGTATTTAAGTATATATTTCTCTATATGTATGTATATCGTTGTCTAGTACCCATAGCACAAGCATAGAGCTTAGTTTGGACTAGGTCAATTGGTGTGACAGTGTCCCCTGGTTTTTTTATTATTATTATTATAATAGCCACTGTGCGCCTGTACGAAACCCTCGGTGCGCAAGTTTCACATGCACTATACCGGTTTTTTTGGACAGTTGGGTAAAAATACCATTCGGTCATGCCTAAATAATCCCCGCTAGTACACTCTGTATTCATCCTATTCCCTGTTTTATAAAAAATAATTCTGCAAAAAGACCGGCGCTAGAACTCTTCTAGTATTCATCTGCACGAGAGGCTAGGTTACTGGGTCGGAGTGAGAGCTCCACCGGTGAAAAACTTTAAATTCTCGCCTGAAAAGTTGGAAAATTTTATACTCAAATATTTTAATTAAATGTTGTGCCCATTTACGGGTTGACAGCCTTATTAAGGCGGTGAATTAATTAGTTGGTGATTGTTTGGCTTTGGAAAGGTTTTCGGTATGTTTTGCTTGTGTTGTGTTTAAAATTATTAATAACTTCTTGTTAGCTTATTAGCGCTTGTGCTTGTTTATTTAGAACACAAAAAGTAATAACATAGCGCTGATTCCTGAAAACAATATTGTAAAACATTGACAAACAGTGTTTAAAGAAAACATAATAGAAAAAGTAATGTGTATTTTCATTCAGGGATACCTTTATTTATATCAAATATAAATGACTACTAGTATAAACTTTAAATACTAAGAAATATTTATTGTTTTTCCCTGTTTGACTTAAGGCCTCGCAACTAAGATCCTTTATAATTATGGACCCAGATACGGCCCTTAGACACACCTAAAATTACAATTTTCTATTACCTAATAGTTACTTATCATGACATTTGTGTGGATTATTATGTTTTTGTAGTAACGCGTTTATTATTTGGGACACATGTGATCTGGCAGTTTTGATAAGCGACATTCGATATTTCCATCGACTGGGTTTGCCCAAACGTCGATACTTTGAGGATTAAGGTTCGAGAGCCAGTACGGCTTGCTCAGTATGTATTTTCTGGATTGTCGCTTATTTAAGAATTAATATCATATTATGACCAAGACCACTCTGGTGACGACGAAGAAGAGTATTTAAAATATTAAAGTAACGTATTGTATCTATATTTAATATAAAACGAAACGCTGTTTAAGGTTTCTGAAAGATTTTTACATTTGTTGACAGTTGTCGTTGGCTTATGGCGCCATTTTGTTTTCCTACTCTACTTGCCCGTTGTGATTACTTTTAATTAATTAATTTAGGAACATTCTTAATTTCTTAATGTGGTTAGGTAAGGTTTTAATTCAATACGTCTCTTTTTTTATACACTAGGTATAGAGAGATTACTGCGAGATAAAGAAGTCGTGTGGAACTTGTGCCTGCCGCCCAACCACGACTCAAACCCTAAATCACACCTGAGGCCTTATAAGAAAATCATTACGCAATAAGGGTTTTTTTTTAATTTATGTTGGGTTTTCGTATGTATTTCAAATGTCCTAAAACTAAGATGGCATGGAATGAAAAGGAAGTGGTCTAAAATAACAAAAAAAGATTTGAAGCGGAATGACAAAATATACGAACGAAACAAGTTGAATAACAGCTTGTACAATGGAAAATAAATCCAACCCACAACCATGGATAAGCCAGAGTCATGGACAAAACTGGAGTACCTATTATATTCGATATAAAGGAATAATAACTACTAAAAATTCAGAGGGAAGTCGCCTGTATTTCTCATGAAAAATCACTTCCACAACTTGAAAAGGTTGCGATTCTTATAAACATGTAGGGTCTCAGGGACGCAATTGCTCGGACCCTTGTCAACGTATCATATAAGATGTCACTGGGAGTTTATTACGGTTATATATCATTCAAAGGGAGATATTTCTAGAGTTTGAATGCAAGATTAAGATTATGCATACCTATGCCACACAACCTGGGTCTCTATTCCACTTTGTATTAACTCATATTGCTTTTTAACGAAACTAGACTTGATGTTATGACTCTAATTAATTTTACTGTAAAAGCTACTATATACTATAACGTCATCAATAATAATTACAATACTAAAGCAAGATAGAGTAAAGGGCTTGTACGTAGAAACGTGTTTTATTTTTATTTTTAATAAGTAATAGGTATTTTCAACTATTTTTAAGAGAAATCGACGATAGAAAAAGGTATTCTAAACGTACCTGGTCCTAGTTGGACCTACAAGTATCTGTTCTAATGGATGCGGGTAGCACAAAACTGATCGTCACGTCCTTGGGGAAGACCTATGTCGAGCAGTGGTCTTAAGGCCAATATCATGAAAATCAAGAAATCAATTTCCTTGGGTCACCTAATTACAAAATTATCTCTAATTAGGCTAGAACATGAACGTACGACCAACAAAAAGACACGCCGAAATAATGTCATTCACAGAGAATTTAAGGCTAATGTAATAAATCTACGTAGTTAGTAATCATCCTGAACGCCACAGACGGCTCTGGCCGTCAATTTAAAGTCGTACCACTGACGCCACGAAGGCTACATAACAGCCGTCACACGTTCAAGGTTAAAAAAGACTTTGTTTCGTTTCAATAAGGTGTGATTTGAATAGCATAGCAAACATGTTTGACGTCTGAGTGGCATTTTGTATTCGACGTAAGGCGTTTAAAAGGTTAAAGCGCAAAAACATGTTTTTAGTCTATAGTAGTAAAAACCGGCCAAGTGTGAAAAATCATGGTTGTGTTATGGGAGCCCCCTTAAATAATTATTTTATTTATTTTTAAAGTGAACATACAACTACATAGTCTGAATATTTCAAGCGACTACCTGTCGCCGTTATTTAAAAAATACACTTTTGTTGTATGGGAGACCCCGTACCATTTCTTTTCGTTTTTTAGTATTTGTTGTTATAGCTGCTACAGAAATACGTCATCTGTGAAAATTTCAACTGTTTAACTATCACGATTCATGAGATACAGCCTGGTGACAGACAGACAGTCGGACGGACAGTGGAGTCTTAGTATTAGGGTCCTGTTTTTACCTTTTGAGTACGAAACCCGAAACATAAGTAGAAGGGAAAAGAAACAGTGTTCCTATTCGTTTAAACTTGTTGTAAACCGCATTTGAGTCGGCAATAAATTCTCTAAGCGAACAGCCAAGTTGGACGGTAGCTTTTAGAAGTTTTATTTATATAGCCGACTTTAGAAACTTCGATTGCGCGTTGCACTCGCTCCCAAATGTGCCTTCGCAAATGCAAATAAAAGTGTCACTGAAATCTTACTAAACCAAAGACTTTTATTACTAAAGTGTAAAAATTACCCCACATTTTATTAAAACCAACTTGAAAGTAAATTTAGTTTTAAGAAAATAATTCCCTTCATTTTACGTTGCAATTTCAGTTCCATCACATTTTCCTTATAGTAAATTAAAAGTTCTGCCTTTTGATCTCTCTTAAACCCAAAACCTACAAGGTCGAATTGAACAAAATAATGTTAAAATCAAAATACAAATAACTGGTCCAAAGCTGCATGTGTACACACGTATTTTCTGTCTCATTTCGACATTGGTTTACCAACACAGATGTCTCGAAAACCGAATGACTTTATGTTATGATGTCACTGTCAACATTCATGCATTATTCACGAGGCAGTCGTCACCTAGACAAAATGGGATTGAATCTCGAACTAGAGGACGAATGTAGTGTAATAGAAAAAAACTCGATACAGATAGCTCACGTGCCTACCTATACCTTTTCAAAACCACGCCAGCAGTCTGAGTATTGTTAAGGAAAAGGAGGCAATTTAGTTTTCCTACTACCTACCTTTTGTTGATTTTCTTTTTTTATGATACAATATTTTTTCTGCCGTATTCTGTAAACAGTGCGTCAAGTCAAGTTTTGAATCAGTTCAAAATCAGCACATTTGTTTGTAATCACTCAGGAATAAAGTCGTGAAATCTAAATCCACCTTTGACATAAAAATATAAATTTTGATTCAGTGCACGTGACCATAGGAAGGTGCAATATTGAAACACAAGTGCTAGTGAAATGTCAGTGAAAAATAGCGTGATTCATTCAAAAGTGCAATGGGCCGGTGGAGGGACTGATTGACTGTCACGAAACCACGGTGCATTCGACGGTGACTGATCAGTGAACGTGAACACGATGTCGGCAGGTGAGTGATGAGTCTGATACTGAGTAGCACAACATTTACTCATGTTGACACAAACATTGATTCATTGACGACGTAGTAAGCCTGTTTGGTTTAACCAGCGTCGCGTTTGCCTAACGCACTCGCAATGGCAATCGGCTTCAAAGTGGAACAATTGTTTTCATTTTGTATGCAGACACCCCTTCGATTTTCAAAATGAAAACGATTGCGATTACAAGTGCGTTGGGCAATAGTCCATCTGCTTGCTAGAATACCCGGGCTTGATCCTGGTATGGACATATATTTGTATGATAACCGCCAGTATTTCGTCGTAAGTCTTGGTGGTTTTCTATGTATTGTACCTAGTATGAATTTCTTCGTATATATATATACTTCTTTATCGTATCATGGCTTACACATATCAAAAATGTTCAGTGATAAAAAATATCCTTAGATTATTTTGACATTTTAAAAATAACTACGGTGCAATTACCTATTAATTATAATTACATCGTTTGTGTCGTGATAAATTATAAAACATCAACATAATTAGTATATGTCTTATCTGGAAAAGGGCTGAATCTTATGTACCCGAAACCGACGTGCATCCATGACATGTATGAATGTGGAAGAAGCGAAAGAGATTTGTCAGGATCGTAGCAGGTAAAAAGACGTGGTCTCTGCCTACCACTGCTGGAAACAGACGCGATTTAAGGTAAGTAGGTATATATCTCCGCAACCACCACCACCAGGTACTATTCGAAAAACATAGCATTATGACACTAACTGCACAATACATATTTTATATTATAAAGTACCTACGTAAGAAGAAATTTAGAATTATATCCTAAAAAATGCCAAAAAGTATACGGATCGCTTAAAAGAATAAAAACATACTGGCCACGAGTTGCAGACTTGCTAAATTCTACTAATGGTCGAACCCTATATTCAAACCGCGCATAGATAGGCTTACTTCGGGTTAAAATTTGAACATTTTGTTTGGGCACATGTCAAATTGAATATAGGGTTTGGCCGCAAAACAATAACTATTGCGGGGTCTAATATCAATAATAAGACTAACTGCCCGGCGAAATAAAAAATACCGAGAGCAATGTTGTATTACTAATATTCATAATGTGTATTTTATTGTTAAAACTAATATATGACTACCTATTATTATAATGTAATTTTAATTGTAATTGTAATTTGATATATATCTATTATGCACCTACATCTAATTAATCTATAAATTAAAGTCACCTTGACGTGTAATTAAATCGAAAGATATTAATGAATGAGTATGAATATGTCTGTATTTTTATCCCCAGACATATTGGATGTGTGTATTTCTCAACTTAAAACAATTAATCTAATCGATACCATTGATAATACACAGTTGTGTTAATTGGCACACTGTTTGCCGCGTGAGTGCTCTGCAAAGCCGCTAAGCGTTGCACGAACACTATCCACCAATAGGTGTCATTTTGCCCTGAACACTGAGACAGCTTTGGTGAAAACGTAGACGCCCGAAAGTGATATTATTTCTCACAAACTACGCGAAAATTATTAATTTAAGTAGGTATATAATTACTAGTTTTTTTTAATACTCTTATCGCTAGATTATTTACGTTATACAATCACACTTTTGTTTTTAAATGTTTATAAATTTATTGGCACAATATATATAATAAATATAATATTTTATTTGATTTAATTTAAGTATTATAATTGTATTATATAATGAAAAATAATAATATATTTATGTATAGATTATCTGACACCCAGTTTGCTTAGTTTTACAATTTTTGTTTTAGTGTATTATATATTAGTAACTTGTTGTGCTAGTAGCATCATGATTATAAATATTAATTTAATTCTCTTAAAACTGCCTTCAAATAAAAATCTCGACAACGGTCTAATTTGATTAAATCTCTCGTTATTTTCATTTCCCCGAGCATCGATAAGTTAAATCCCTGTTATTTTTAAGAGCAAACCCTTGTTTCGGCTCTCCCCACATCTCATTAAAAATAATGTTTATGGACTTAATAATACGCTTATTCACCTCTGTTTGCGAGTTATCTCGGAGTTCTGGTTGTTTTTTACTTTGTTAAAGCGGATTTTGTTAAAGAACTTTGTATGAACAGGAAAGATAAGGTAACGAAAACTCAACGCATGGTTCAAAGATTGGCTGTAAGGCGAATATGCGTGAATACGTGACTTCTAACATCTTATAAGCTGGATTATTGAGTCTTTTTGAACATCATTGGGGGAAAATGTTTACGCATTGACTTATTCGTAAATGTTGGTTTATGAAGAATGTATGCTTCATTTAGATTTTCTCTTACGCAATAACTAGCTGTTCGTGCCCGGCGTTTTAATACAGCTTTGCCCTGAATATTACAGGCATATTTTTTTGTAATTCAAATCGGTCGAGCTAATTTCGATGAAGTTGCCGTTGGAAGTACAATGTAATACAATACAAAACACTTTATTGAAACGTCACATTCAACAAATAACGGATATATAACAGGCGGTCAATATGATGGTAATCATCATCATTATCAGCCGCAAGACGTCCACTGTTGGACAAAGGCCTTCCCCAAGGTTTTCCACAACGATCGGTCCTCTGCTGCTGTCATCCAGCGGTTTCCCGCGACCTTGATGACTATGATGGTAATATGATGTTTGAATACCTTTGCATGTATAATTTATGAACTAACACAAAAAAATACCTAGATACAACGACCAATGGCAGTGCAACGACCCTTAATTCATCTAATAACTATATAATAAATATAACATAATTCCGGTCTATGGGAAGGTTACTACCCCCTGCCATGGATTAAGAGCTCGCTCCGTCATCAGTCAGGGGTCTGCAGCCTAAACCAACATTAGTCTTCTTGCATTGACACTTCCATTTTAACCCTCTGTAGAGCAAAAAAGGTTCGTGAATATTATTCAGTGCCAGGTGACTTGCATTTTTAACAAAATGAGCCCGAAATTAAGTTCTTTGTACGGTCGGCCATATAAATAGCTGCACACTAAGGTGTTTTGTCACTTTCACGTCATGTTTGAACTGGGGCCCTAATTTGGCTACGTTTATCGCGTGACAGAGTGTAGATAAGGCATCCGTCACCTTCTGTCACGTAAATAAGTACGAGAGTGACGGAGGTTTTATCCACATTTTGCCATGCATTTTGTTGTTTAGCATGCGTGCAAGCGATAAGGTACAAAACTATGCAATAAGTACTAGTGATACCAATATATTTCATTAAATGACCTGTATTTTTGATCGTCAGTGTATTTTGCAGCTCACCTCAGTATCTAAATAATTGTAAGGTTCTTCAAAAATATTATCAGAGTTTCGTTTTTTCATGTTTCTAGGCTAAACGAATAACAAATATACTGTTATATGTTATAGATTAAGCCAAGATACAGCTGAAACTATTCATAGCTTAAGCGCTCTGTACAGTTAATTAAATGGATCTGAACCACTATAGAGCTAATAAAAAGTGACATAATCAATCGAATCCAAAAAGACTTTCTTAGATTTGACTTAAGATTTCCAACTCAGAAATCCATTACGTTTCGTGTCTAATTTATAATGCTGCAGAAAAAGTGAATCTCCTAAAACTAAGGTTGTTTTTTTTACTCCTCCAACCAGTACTACTGGCCATTTAACTCGTCTATAGACAATAAGACAACAACTGGTTATTTCCCTCTCGGCCATTTAAGACGTACCTATGCATAGTTAAGGAAATTAATTATTTAACAGTTTGATATAATACGTAAACAAACCGTGTATGTGCATTTCCCGGCGTTGCTCGACTTTTTCACCTTATTGCATTGTAATACGGTCCAACAGTGGATACGTCAAACTGCTAAACAATGAAATTCCTCAAGTGTACTTAGGTATATGAAAATGCCTAATCCTAACTGACGACGCGCTGGCCTAGTTGGTAGTGACCCTGCCTACAAAGCTGGCGGTCCTGGGTTCAAATCCCGGTAAGGGCAGATATTTGTGTGATGAACACGAATATTTGTGTCTGAGTCATGGATGTTTTCTATGTATTTCATTATATATTTCTCTATATAAGTATTTATATTGTTGTTTAGTACCCATAGTAGAAGCCTAGAGCTTAGTTTGGGACTAGGTCAATTGGTGTGACATTGTGCCCTGACATTTATTTAACTCCTTACATCAAAAACTAGCCGAAATAGAATCCAACACATCCGAACAAAATGTCACCTAATTATTGTGTCAATCCTGTCTTTTCTTCTTAAATCGAGGTTACCTTTTAATTTGCGCAAGCTCTCGTAAAACAACCTACGAGCATTTCTTGAGATAAATTAATAGATAAACTTTTGTTTACCAACTTTAGCTACTTAAGTCCATCCATTAATTCTGTCGAGCCTCACATGGTGCCCCAGAGATTCGAATTTAATCAGAACACTACAGAGCACATTCACGTATAGGTGTAGTGCATAATTGCTTTCCTTCGTATTTTCACGGAAACGTACGAACGTGTCATGCTTCTTCAGTCAACCTCAGTACTTTTTGTACTGTGACCGACTGAAATAGCAAGACACTTCGTACGTTTCCGTGAAAATACGAAGGAAAGCAATTATGCACTACATCTGTACCTACATGATGACGATAAAAAGCTGTAGGGTAGGTCAGTGAAGGGACAATTAACTACCGCACTTCAGGGAAACTTAACCCTAGAAAGTTGGGGGTTTTTGATACGAAATCGATATAAACTTATTGTTTAGGGATTTCTGGTTTAGTTTAATAAAGTTTATAGGTGTTTTAATGTTGTTACATTTTAATTGTGTGGACGTTAGTAGGTGATAGGTCCGCCTAAATTACTGTATACAGTTTGATTAGTGATAAATACGACTAAATAAATATAAATAAATAAATCAGTGCAAGTGATAAGTCATTAGCACTCGCGTTTTGGACAGCAACTGATTAGTGCGAGTGTGTGTATGTGTGTGTGTGTGTGTGAGAGAGAGAGAGACAGTTTATCTTAACAGAATACACATCTCCTAAAATACACATAAAGGTTGCACCGATTTGTCATTACTTTGGAATTTTTTAAGAATTTCTAAATTTGTTTTTCTTTTTTCAGGTTCGGCAGTAGCCATGATCGGCGCGAACCTTCGTTTCGGCCTGACGGGTGCGACAAACTCCTCGATACAGAACCACACACGCTTCTGCCCGCCAGGGGGCGCCGCGAGCGCCGCAGCGCTGTTGGCGCTCTCCGGGCTCGGCATGTCGGCCAATCTGGCGCTCATGACTGTCATATTGAGCAAAAAGCAGCTGAGGAGGTTAGTCACATAATTTAATAGTAGAGCCAGGGGTATTCCCCTCCATCATATCTAAGGTATTCGTTAGCGCGTTTGACGCTTATCGAGCTGAACGCTTTAGGACTCGCTAGCTGCGACGAACAAGACAAAATATTCTTAAGTTTCAACCACAAATGTCCCTGACTGAACCTGGAAGACCGAGCTTCGGTCGGTTTGAAAACGAATGGTCCCGGAGATGACAACTTGACAAATCGATTTTTGGCCCCGTGAACCCCAATATCGAAAATATCATCAAAATCGTTATTTTTTTAAAATATTGCTCGATTAATAGTATAGGATGTACCTGTCATATCGAGCAAGAAGCGTTTGAGGAGGAGGAGGAGACCAGGGTGTGGGTGTAGATGTTTAATCTGGCGCTTATTACTATAATATTAGGCAGGCAGTGGTAAAGAAGGTTAGAAATATTGACCGCATGTTACGAAGGCGGGTTACTACCAACTAAGCTTAAAATGTCTTCGAACAGTGCGACGTTGCGGATAGCCCACTGTAATAAGTAATAATACAAAAAGTAGTTACACATATCGATTCGAGGACTGCTAAATAATTATTTCTTTACCAAAAAGTCATTAATTAAGTGAGTATCTATTATTTTATCGCAAACTTTTCATAAAATATATAATTAACAGACATAGGAGTTTTTGTGGCAACAACGTCAGTTAACTATGGACTTCCTCCCGATATTAAATGTAACGATAACTGTTTCAAATACTTATTTCAAAGTGACAATAAACATCGATGTTTAATGATAGGTGATATTTAATTCAAGTGATTCATAGGCATAATTTTTTAGAGATTCTAAAATTCAAATAAACATCATTTTTTTAAAAAGAATTCTCTAATCTAATAGTCATAACTGTGATAAGAAATTACAATTTATCGATAGATTAATATCGTTCGGAAGTCCCTAGGAAAATTTTGTACGTGCCACCTGTCTGATAATTAAGTACGCAGAATTTTCATTTCGTCGAAAGTTATTTTCGCCGAGTGTAACTCACTTATCTTGGTAGTCACCAATGTAACGTAACTTATTTAACCTACGTAATTAAAGATATCCAGAAAACATTATGGTTTCAGCAGAAAGTAGCATGTGATGAAAACTAGGTTCTGCCCGCGACTGCGTCCGCGTTGATTTCGATTATCGTTATTCCCTCGGGAACTTTTAAATCTTCCGGGATGAAAAGTGGCCTATGTGTTAATCCAAGATATAAGCTATCTCCATTCCAAATTTCATCCAATTCCGTCCAGCCTTTGCAGCGTGAAGAAGCAACAAATACACACACACACACACACACACATAAACTTTAGCCTTCATAATATTTTTAGGATATGATAGGTTATCCACATAAGTAAGTACTTAATATTTTTTTACCTACGAGAATTACGTATATTCAAGCATCTATGTGCTAAAATATACATTTGAAATACTCTGACATATTTATGTTATTTTCGTGTCTATGGGAAAAGATCTTTTGTGAAAGCTTTTAATAGAAAGTAAAGCCTTTTGCTGGACTCAATGCCGTCAGCAAAAGACCGCCATTTATTTGAAAGCCTTCCTTTAATCTTTAGGAATTATTAAAATACACCTTCTGCGACGTTTTTAAAAGAGCAAGGGTTGATTTAAAGAATATTTACAAAAGGACAAAGTTGTATAAAGAAACAAAGGGCTCGGTTTTCTGTTCTTTGTAATAAGCAGGAATATGAGTTCCTGAGTCGAGGATATTTTCAGTGTGATTAAATTATATGAATATCAGCATTGTTTGGTACATACCTGGTGGTGAGGGTGGTAGGACCTTGTGCAGGGTCCGTCCGGATCGCTACCGACTTCTTATCGATTAACCTACCGCCAAACAGCAGTGTTCGAATTGTTGTGTTCCGGTTTGCGGATAAGACAGCCGGTGTAATGACTAGTATAGAGGCATTCCATCTTAGTCCTCAGGGTGGCAACGAATTCGCAGTCTTGTGAATGCATTAGGCCTGTGTGCTCGTTTGCCTTCTCTATTCCATAAAAAAAAAATACCCATAGCACAACCCAAGAACTTATAATGGGATTAGATAAATTTACCTTTTTGTTTTAGTATGATAGATCTTGATTTCCTTCTAGCAAGCACAAAAAGCAACATGTACCCGTAGCAGTTAACCGTATTTTTCAAAGATACGCGTAAGGTTATCGACGTCACAAAAAGTTATTTTCCAAGAGTTAACTCGAATATTCCGGCGACGAAAACAATATTATTATACTTTAAATCTGTAAATCGAAATTGCTTTTGACATACATATAATCTTATTGCTTTGAACACAGCTGCCATAACTGTCAGGTTAATGTGGCCCCCCGATGTAGTGAACAATATCGATTTTTGTCGTATAAACTGGTATTTATTTTGGTTTCTGAATAAGTTTCATTGACGCGTCAAATATGAGCAATATGCCTGCCATAACTGAGTCTCTTTCAGGTTCTCTGTATTGTACTCGGTAAAACAATATTGCTTTGACGTGTTATTCTGTCGTCAACATATCGATAGCTCTTATTTACTTGACAGTAATGGCAGTCAGTTAAGACCATAAGATAGGATATCAAAAGCAATTTGGTTTTACAGAGTAGAACAGAGCTATAGATGCAGTGAGCGACATCAGTTTTTGTCGGAAAATCTCTTTTTTAAATTGGTTTTCTGAGTTAGCGTTAGCATTAACTTATCCCCCAATATACAATGTCTTTTTATAACTAACTTCTACCCTCTACTTTCCATTCGCTCACACGGATATATCATCTGTATTTCTCTGGAATCGTCCATTTCCCAACTAACATTTTGGTGTCAGTTACAGGTTTTTTTAGAACTTTAAGCGATATTACAGAGTTACAATTATCTCAGTTCTAACTAAAGTCGATATAGAGGAGTTAGCAAACAAATTAAACTCCAACAGTGGCACTAGAACTTTTATGGACGATGTAGTACAGCTTTGAGAGTTAAAATAGTGATAATTACAGCAAGTATACTTAAGATGTTATAGCTTTAACCTGTCTGTGACACCTATGTCTACACAACAGTGTTCGCTGACTCCTGTTAACGCATATTGTTGTTTAGTTGTTGCCATGAAGTATCTTATATATCTTTAGGTGTTATATTGACTATAAGTGCAGGTATGGGTTATAAAAAAGAGTTCGTCGAGAGTTTAGTAACACGAGATGCTAAAAGTGTCGAGCTTATTGTGTTAGGCAGTCTCCTTTAAAGACGTTCTAAAGGTATTGGTGTTGAGCAACGCATTTATGGGTCGTTATTAACACTTTATAATAGCGTATATAAGGTAAAGTTATGTTTTGTGCGATTACTTAGGTAAGTAGGTTTGTACTTGAAGGTTTTCATTATTTTGATAAAGAACCCTAATCGAATCGGGTTGTTAAATTCTTAGCCGGTTGTATTGTCTTCACTGTAGTTAACGTACTTAGCTAAGTCTACTATAACGCTGGTACGTGTACCAAAGGCTGCACAATATTCTTGACTACCGATGTTGTAATTCAAAGAGTTTTATAAATGAGTTAAGTGAAGGTTTAATACTTAAAGTAAGTTCGCCATTGTTTTGGTGAACTAACTATAAATATTACTTTGAGTAATTGAACATTTGACCACCAAATACAATTTTTTATACTATTTCAAGCGTTCCATGAATACCACCACTTAATTTTGCTCAGGAAGCACTAGTAAATAATATTGTTAGTTTGAGGCATCTGTTATGTTTGTCATAACTTTCTTTTAAATCTTTGATAAACCTTAGGCGCGTTAAAATTGAGATGATAAACATGGTATACATTACCGTAAAATCACAAGAGCAGTAATTTTATCACTACATAAACAAAAATAACTTGAATACTAACTGATGTTGCTTTATCACTTTTTCTGTCAATTATTTGTCGCCATATTCTGTAACGGATGAGGCAAGATCTATTTATTACTTAGACTTATTCAAACTTTAAACTAGTCGTACGCTAAAAATTAAACAGTTTATTACTAATGCACTCACAAAACGATAACACACTTACCTGAGTCCATTTTAAATAACTAATACGAGTCAAGGTGTCAGCCAACTATTCTTAATAGGTCTAATAAAGTTTCAAGTGGCAAATCATTCTTATCCGATGCTTTCCTACCTCCCGTAGTGTTCACTAACCCCACTATACAACAGTAATAACGGTTAAAGTAGTAGCTGACACTGAATAGACGCTCTCTTGCAGGTGCTTTACTACCCTTATATCACCGTACTATAGGCGTTCTATAACTTTTACCTGTAAAATTGTGGGCCTCTTTCGTGGGTATAAGTGAGTTAGAGCATGCTATAACTCCGTTGTACAGGTATGTGTTAACACTTTTATACTCGAATGGAACTGATATACAGATCATATATAGGTTATTTTAACGCTAGTGTGCTAGTTGGGTTTGAATGTGAGTTAGGATTGTGCGCCCCGGCTTGGGATTGACACTTCCTGTTATTTATGAGTGAACGTGAATGAGTTCTGCAAAGCGTGGCGCTCTCTTTAAAGGCTTTGTACACGTTACATCGGGATGAAAGGGGATCACTGATACAACTCGCTGTGACGTTACTTTGTAGGAGTTTATTTTCGCTTTGCTATTTAGATAGGTAGAGGCATTCCATATTAGTCCTCAGGGTTGGCAACGCATTTGCAGTGTTGTGATTATAGTCTTAAGAATGCACATGTCTACGGGTCTCAGATCCTTCTGAGCATCAGTGGCCTGCGTGCTCGTTTGCCTCCTTCTTGAAATATCTCATATTATATCTATCTCAAAAGCAACAAGAATTAACAAATTCTCTATTAAAAGTTGTTTGGTGCTGTCGTAGATGATTTTTAACCGACTTCAAAAAAAGGAGGAGGTTATACGTTCCACTGTATGTATTTTTTTTTTTTTTTGTGTATGTTCACCGATTACTCCGTCAATTGTGGTCCGATTTTGAAAATTCTTTTTTGATTTGATAGGGTATACTTCCGAGGTGGTCCCATTGCCACCAAATCGGAATCTGATGAGGGGATCAGTGAGGAATTGAGGGAACTCCTCAAATATTGTAGGCATACATAAAGCGATTTTAGTATTTTTAGTAACAAGTCTAGCATTTGCATTCAGAAAGTATCACTTGGTGAAGTGGACCTGATGATGAAGACCACAGATGGCCACCGGAACTCGTCAACGGTACCTATTTCAAGGGTGGCGATAACGATAAGATATGTCGATTAAGATAGTTGAGCGACTACAACGAAGAATATTTACTTGTTGAAATATGACTGTAACTTTCCAGTGGCGTTGCTTGCGGCGAGCTCGAAATTTTCTATAGTTTCTCATTTATTGAAAAGTGGAACTACATAACAGCATAAATAGGATCACTAAAAAGTATTAAATAAAATAAATGTTTAAAAAAACAAAAAACCGCCTTCAAAAATGCAAAAAATAACTTCTTATAAAATGATAGGTACCTATAGGTAGGTCAGTCCAACTGAAGTCGGCGTCCCACAATATTTTAATGATAGGTACAAACAACCACACACTTAACTGCCCATTAAAGACCGAAGTTAGAAAATGTAGAAAGAGATGAATATAGATTTTACATAAGAGACAGTTTCTCTCTGTTCATCTTCAATAGTCACTCAGCTGTGTTGCTGTTTGTAAATCGGCTTTTGGTTTAAAATAATGTGGGACGCCGACTTCAGTTGGACTGACCTACCTATAGGTACCTATCATTTTATAAGAAGTTATTTTTTGCATTTTTGAAGGCGGTTTTTTGTTTTTTTAAACATTTATTTTATAGTAGGTATAATTACTTATTTAGTCATCTGTATCTCAGGAACCATTCAAGTCTAGTGATAATAGTTTTTCATTTAAATTCGTTACATGCGCAAAGACGTTTTTTAAACATTTGATTCTAACAAAAAATATCACTTTAAAGCTTAATATGTCATAAACGAATCCCTTAATTGAATTACAAACCCGCAATATTTTTGAAAGGCCTATCCAATGACACCCCAATGGGGTAGACGAGAAAAAAAATACATCACCAAGGTCCTTGTCTCGAGTCTCGGAGCTAGGCTGCGGACGGACGGACGGACTTGGCGAAACTATAAGGGTTTGACTACGGAACCCTAAAATGACAATATATGTGTATTGTATAGATATGTTCTGTTGGACTCTCAAAAGAGCTTATGATTAATCGCGTTTAATCACGTTTCACGTCACGTTTTTTGAACCAAAATATTTGACGTAAACTCTACTACGTCTGTAAATCTCTATAAAAAGATGTATCTTCCAACAGGATACCTAACTGAATCGGTGCCGATTGAAAAATAGCTTAGCCATGAGCAAGTTGCACAACATCCCCAGTACTTTGTAAATGTTCTCAAAAAACTGAGAAAGAGAACATTTTTAAAAACATTCGAGAGCATTCAGAATGTTTTCTTTCAAAAAATGCTAATAGAACTACCTTTTCTGCATATAAACGGCAAAAAAGCACACCAGATGGTACATACGTGGCATATGCAACCCAAATACATTTGACTGAAGACTGTAGACTGCCAATCCGTTTACACACAATTAATATTCAGTTCTGTTCAGTCATCCAAAATTACAGGCACTACCCTTGAGACACACAAATTACACATGCTCATACATATATGTATGTATATGTATAGTAAGCTGTCGTAGATATTAACCGGGTGACGTGGCATTACATTAACATTAGCTCGCTGTGACACCCTTGACACTATCTTAATGGTCCCGATATTAGCCACGCCATCCGGTTGGCTACACTGCTCTGAAATCTGGAATAATAATTAAGGGCTAATACTTTTTTTTTTCTTTGCCCTACGGCGACTTATACAGCTACTACCGCGGGAATATGGCGTTTCCACAATGAAGTGATTTGGCCAGTGTCAAGTATATAATAAATATAAATCAATATAGCAATAAAACACAATTCAACATTCTCTAGGAAAATGGGGGGCAACGTTGTACGGTGATATGTAGGACAGAGGCCAAGATAGTTTTAACCTGTGTACCACTGCGAGTCCACTTAAAACGAGAAGTAAGATGCCAGGATACACGAAATAAGTCCAAGACTTGTATCACTGTGCAACACAAAGGCATTAAAAGTACAAATCACTAACAGAAAAGAACTTTGAACATCTAAATACACAAAAATAAAAACTAAAACAAATTACACATCCGCCATCTTTTGACGTTGCAAATGCGGGCTAAGACTTATTATTATCTTGTAGCTCTAATTTACTTGACAATAATGACGGCTGTGTTAAAAACTGTGTGTCTGGATAGGAGTAAATCTTTGCACAAATTGCACAACCATGAAGTTTCTAAATATTGATTATGTTGACAGCTGTAAAACAATGCTAAAATTATTTGTAGCGTGTGAAGGAATAACTAATAACAGAAATGTTTTGCTGCCGTCAACATTATCAACATTCGAAAACATAATTGACATAAATGAGTGAAGGCAATGGAGTTTACGTTGGACCAATCTTAGAATCCATTTCGTCGGAATATTTTGGCAGGTAAAGTGTTACCAATCCAAGTAATTCTGTACAAAATGTTACAATAGTGCGTTCGTTCAAATGCAACAAAACAATGCAACTGCATGACGACCCTTTGTAGTCGCCGACACCGCTTTGTGCGCGCGGCTTCTTTGTACCTATTGTTGCGGCAATCAAAGCATGCAAACTATTTGAACGAACGAACTATAGGTATTTGGTTTTCCTTTGCATTTAACTTTTTCAACATTACCTCATTTTGGGTTGTTAAGAGGATTCTGATTTCAATGATAGTAAGAAGTATGCGGGCTACCAGTAGCCGGTAGTAATAAGGGGGTGGAGTAAGAAAAGACGGCCAAAAAAAACGGGTCCGAGAGGTCACTGTCGGAATCTGTCTTACAAAAAAGGTACCGCCCCCTTAACTCGAAAATAGCCAACCTTTGGTGAATACAAAAACTGTGGGTCGCCCGCTACGCAGTTCGCATAGAATTAAGTGTTTTAGTGAATTTATTTATTTATTTTAAAAAATTAACACAGTATAACAGTAACAGGTACTAAGGCACTGTGAAATACTTACAATTACATAATATCAAAAAATATGAGTTTACACTTTTCAGCATACTTACAAAAAAAAAAAAAAATTGTTTATCCATACATAAATATTTACCTACTAGACGACAGACGCACATCCATCATCTCGCAGAACCTCAAACATTCATCACTCAAAACCACCCACCTACAAGCAAAAACATCGCAGTCTGGTACCGATGCGAGGAGCGTATTAAGAAGCTTCAGAGCGCGAACTAGTGGTGAATTACTGTGAGACACCGTGCGCGCCTTTGGCAATGCTAGAAGATGGTGGTGACGAGGCCGGAAGTTGAACTTCGTCAAAGATGGGACAAACAGGCGTACCAGTTGCGCCACCGACAAATCATGACATATTACTGCGGTGCTATTATTAAAGAAGTAAGTTTTTTTTTTTATAGACATTGATCATTTCTATTGTTTTGCGGGTGGTAGGACCTTGTGCAGGATCCGTCCGGATCGCTACCACCATCTTATCCATTAACCTACCGCCAAACAGCAGTGGTTTGGGGATAAGACAGCCGGTGTAATGACTAGCATAGAGGCATTCCATCTTACAATTAGTCCTCAGGGTTGGCTACGCATTTGCAGTCTTAGGCTTGCAGTCTTGTGAATGCGAAAGTCTATGGGTCACAGTTTCCACTTACCTTCAGCTGGCCTGTGTGCTCGATTGCCTTCTCTATGGCATAAAAAAAAAGATAATAAGAAGACATGGAGCGTAAAAATAAAATGTAAAATAATATTTAAACGGACTAGTTCAACATCTTGCTA
This sequence comes from Acleris sparsana, assembly GCA_923062465.1. Taxonomy (NCBI): domain Eukaryota; kingdom Metazoa; phylum Arthropoda; class Insecta; order Lepidoptera; family Tortricidae; genus Acleris; species Acleris sparsana. Next base: position 6,072,922 of record OV281288.1, read on the forward strand.
GAGTATGTATATTTGTTTACAACATACCTACGTACTATTGTACAATTGGTAATCAACTGAATTTACTATCTCAAATCTCATCATACGCGTAATGGCCGCTGCTGTAGTCCATCGGTATCCGCATGCTACGTAAACCTACCGTAACAATATAATATAGTCGATCATATTTGCTTTTAAAGCAACAGCACAGCTGGCTGAATATAGTGAAAATAAATATGGAATAATATTGTTTTGATATAATAATAAAACGGCTCTCTTGTTCAATAACGAAAATTATAACCGCTGCTCATGACATGATGCATAAACGTGAAATATTTTATTGTGGCTTAACATTGCTGGCAAACTAAATTGTTATTTTTTTTAAATTATATATAGGTACTTAGGTACTAATAAGGAGGCTAATGAGAAGGGAAGTAATTGGCTGTCCTTCTGTTATCAGCTTTCAAGTATGAATAGTTTGAATGAAAATTAACCTACCTCCCAATTTTCATGAAACATAGCTAAGAACCATCCAGATTAAACTAGGCCTGTCTAGTAAAAATCTTCGAAACGTCCATCACATAGTCCAGATACACAGATGCAAAAGACGCACCGATACACAAATACACACGTTAAACTTACAAAACCCTCTAGTTTTCTCGGGGATTGCTCGGTTCTCATCGTCTGAAAATATACAATTAGAATAAAAAGCCGCAAAATGTTCTAAAATTTCCTAGTACAACTTTGACAGCTGAACAGCATACATCCCTATACTGAATAAATAAATAAATATCAGGGGACAACCTCACACCAACCCCCTTGATTGATTGATTCACTGATTGATTGATTGAATTGCCCTAATATGACTGTGTTTGTCACCTTCTGACACGTAAATAAGTACGAGAGTGACCAATGCTTTATCCACAATTGACTCGCGATATAGACGCAGCCATACTTACTAGGCCCGGCCTCAAAGTCAGTTCTAGGTTTCTACTGTGGGCACTAGACAACGGTATAAAAACTAATACATAGAAGGCATCTAAAACTCAGAAGTAAATATTTACGCTCATCATATAAATATTTTCCCATATCTAGAATCAAACCCGGTACCGCTAGCTACGTACGTAATGTCACTATCAACTAAACCAAGGCGTCGTTAGATTCTGTACAAACTATATAAATTTATGATGTCGCACGACGAGATGCGAACTCGCGATTGGGCACGATCCTATTCAGAATCACGGATTCCAACTGTATAAGATTATTCGACCTCGTAAAACCCTTAATAGGCAAGTGTTTGTACTAACAAAGTTAACAGTGGTTTTGTAAATTGTGGTATAGTAATACAAACTGCTTTTTGCTTCTATTATTTCTTATCAATTCTGAATACTCAATTAATTATTCCATAATGAAGGTATATAAAATTAAATGAACTTGAAAGTTAGGATATCGTTATGGACCCTGCAAGGCACAATAACTCATATAAACTAGTGAGAGCGGTTATGTATTCTTATCTTATCTTATCTTATGGTGGGGTCCTTACGGATACACTTCGACCCTGTGGGATCTTTTGTGTAATTACCCCTCTTTTAGCACTTAGTCCAATGCAGCCTCCACCCCTTCCAAAAAGCGGATAGTGGAGTGCAATGGCAATGCCTTGAAATCGTTCGGTTCTGGGTATCCACAACCGAGGATTTTCATTCTTACTCCGGCGAGGGCATCACATTCACACAATAGGTGTTTCATTGTCTCAGCCTCTTCGCCGCACATTCTACAATCTGTGTTGTCATAAAGGCCCATCTTTGCTAGGAGATATTTAACCCCGAAGTGCCCGGTAAACACTCCGATAATGTATCGAAGTTGTCTTCTGCTGAGTTTCCAAAGTTTCTTGGTCCAGCTCTGGTCAACTCTTCCTATGAAGAGCTTTGCATGCCCTAAGCCTACCGTAGTTTTCCACTCTTTTTGGTGGTTTTCTAGGGCGTTGTTGTTTAGGGCTGCTTTTATAGTGCCCGGTGAAGGTGCCACAAATGGTTCAGGTCCGACGTATGCGCCCTTGGACCCTTCCCTTGCCAGCTTGTCCGCGGCTTCATTTCCGGGATAGCCTTCGTGTCCTGGGATCCACATCAGTTTCACTTTGTTGTGTCTACCAAGTCGGTTTAAGGCTTGGATTCCATTGTAGACTAGCTTCGAGTCTACTTTAGGCGCCGTCAGCGCCTTGAGTGCCGCTTGGCTGTCGCTTAGGATATAGATAGTTCTCTCCTGTAGAGTCCTATCAATATTCTCCTGCGCGCAGGCAATTATCGCATACAACTCCGCCTGGAAGACCGTTGCGTAGTTGCCCATACTTATACTACTGTTGTAGTCTTTGGCATGAATACCAGCCCCCGTACCGGAGCTCATCTTTGAACCATCCGTGTACCATATCGCGTTGTCTTCCTCCGATAGGTGCAACCCATCCTTCCATTCATCCCTTGTCGGAATGTGGACATTGAAGTTCCTCCGGAATACATACTTGGGCTGCATTTTATCGCAGCCCATCGTCAGTATTCTGTCTGGAGCAACATTGTGTGCCATTTTAGTGTGTCTGGTTCTAGGCGCTGTGTCGTTCCACAGGCCAGCCTCTTTCAGCCTTCGCAGTGACTTGCACGCCTCAGACTGTATGGCGATATGTAGTGGTAGGAGGTTTAGTAAGACCTCCATTGCCACCGTCGGCGTCGTTCTGAACGCCCCTGTTATAGCCATGCAGGCCACCCTCTGCACTTTAGTTAGAGAGTCCTTGCATGTCCTTAGTGTTGTTCTTGGCCACCAGGCCAAGCAGCCGTACATAATTATGGGTCTTACCATCATGGTGTAGATCCATTTCAGTACTTTAGGGTTAAGGCCCTATGTCTTACCATATGCTGATCTGCACATTCCAAACACTCTCAGCGCTTTTGTTAAAGCGTTGTCTACGTGCTTTTTCCAAGTGAGTTCTTTATCTAGTATGATACCTAAATATTTTACCTCACCTGACAATTTTAGTACCTCGCCAAACAGCCTTAGCTGTTTAATATGTTTGAGGTCCCGTTTCTTAGTAAATGGAATTACTACAGTTTTGCTGGGATTGATGGATAGTTGATGACTAAAGCACCAGCTTTCCACATTTTCCAAAGCTTTACCCATGATTTCCGATACTGTTTCCGGAAACTTCCCGTTTATAAGTATCACGAGATCATCTGCATACCCAACAGTGTGTAGTGGGCCAGTGTTGAGTTCCTCCAGGAGAGAGTTTACTACCAGGCTCCACAGAGTAGGTGAGAGAACCCCCCCCTGAGGACATCCTTTTGTCGTTGTGGCAAATAGTACGTCTCCCAAAAGAGTTGACTTTATTAGCCTACTATTTAGCATGTTGCCTATCCATTTACATATGGTTGGTTCAATGCCGTGCCTAGCAGCTGATGTGCTTATGGCTTCGAACGTGGTCCTATCAAATGCTCCCTCCACATCAAGAAATGCCGCGAGGCAGATCTCTTTGTTCTCAAGTGCATTTTCAGCTTTATCCACTACATAATGAATCGCAGTATCCGTGGATTTACCCGGTTGATACGCGCATTGCATTTTATGCAGTGGATACCGCCTTAGAGGTCCGTCTCTTATGTGCCTGTCTACCAGCTTCTCTAGTGTTTTTAGGAAGAATGATGATAGGCTTATCGGCCTGTATGCTTTGGCATCACTGTAATCTGCCTTGCCTGGTTTCGGCAGGTAGATTACTTTTACAAGCCTCCATACCCGTGGGACGTGCCCGAAGGCTAAACACGCTCTGTACAGCCTGCTTAAATGCGGAACTATTACATTCGCGCCCTCTTGTAGTAGGATTGGGTATATGTCATCCGGGCCCGGCGCTTTGTACGGTTGGAAAGTGGATAGTGCCCACCGTATCTTGCTGTCGTCTACTACCTTTTTGGCAGTGTCCCAATTGTATCTTGTAGTGCGTGCTGTCTGCTCTGACACACAAATTGGTACACTGTCTATTTTGCTCTCATGTAAAATGGAACCGGGAAAGTGTGTACTACACATAACTTTCAGGGTATCTAAACCCGTTTCAGTCATCCTTCCCTTATCGTCTTTTATTGACGCTAACGGAGTTGACTTTGCTACGGCTAGTGCTTTTGAGAGCCTCATACCCTCTGGTATCGAGCCTATTTGGTTGCAGTGGTTCCGCCACGCACTCCGTTTTGCTTTTCTTACAGCTTTATTATACTCCGTGAGCTTGTGAGCGTAGTTGCTAAAGTCATTAGTCGCCTTCGCGTCATTGAAGATCGCCCTAGTTTCACTTCTGATTTTGGTTATTTCAGGGTTCCACCATGGTATCTTCTTGGCTAGCACCCTTTTTTCCGGGCAGTTATTGGTCCACGCGGTGTGTAACGCCCGTACCATGTTGTCCGCTTCAAATTCAATATCGATAATAGAATTAAGCTTACCTTTCGGATCCCCTAGTTCTACCTTTAGATCACGTTTAAAGGATGACCAGTCGGTATTCCTAGGATTTCTTTTACGCACAGTTTCAATTGGTATTTCGGTCCTGTACCTAAAGCATATGTACCTATGATCTGAAAGTGAGATTTCATTGAAAACATGCCAAGAGTGAATATCTTCGTAAATGTGGTTAGACGCCACCGTTATGTCAATTACTTCTCCACGCCTAGCATTGACGAAAGTTGGGCTGTTCCCTTTATTCAGTAATTGTAAAGAAGAGCTCACCAGAAAATCCAGTAACTTCTCTCCCCGCTTGTTGACGTCCGAGCTACCCCAGATGACGTGGTGTGCATTGGCATCGCAGCCGATGATCAAGTCGGTGTTCACTTGACTGCCAGATGCGACCAGACTCCGGAGTTGGGGTGTGATGGGGTCGGTCGCTTCGTATGGGAGGTAGGCAGACGAGATGATGAGAGTCTTGCCTAACCTCTTCTCCTGGATCTTAATAGTGGTAAGATCCCTAGAACAGTAAGCATTATAAGGCATGGCATTTATGGCGGTTATGTATTAATAATACAATCATTGTTTATTCTTTACTTATTACTTTGCGGGTGGTAGGACCTTGTGCAGGGTCCGTCCGGATCGCTACCACCATCTTATCCAGTAACCTACCGCAAAAAAGCAGTGTCCGCATTGTTGTGTTCCGGTTTGGGGACAAAATAGCCAGTGTAGTGACTAGCATAGAGGCATTTCATCTTAGTCCTCAGGGTTGGCAACGCATTTGCAGTCTAAGGCTTGCAGTCTTATGAATGTGAATGTCCAACGAATCAAAGATCATAAAAGTCGTTTCAGAGAATCTTAAGGTTGAATGGTGTGACTAACCCGACGTTGTTTTATATTTACTTAACTATTTCGTTCACAACCAGTGCGATAAAAATAAAAAAGCAAGTAACAATTGATCGGTTTGTTTTTATTATCCCTCGAACCCAATTTACTTCTGAATGCTGCGTACGAAGTTGTCGGACTATAAACGGTAATTGTCTCTAGCTAAAACAAACGTCTCTCAATGCGTTAACAGCCAATATAGTTTCTGTATAAGATGGACATAAAACTGTCATAAAGCAACCAGTTTACGTCACCACTCGCGTAAGAATACGTAACCCGATAAACATTTTATTACACGACAAAGTCCGTCCAGAATCAGTTAGTAGGAAGTGAAGTAAAGTGGACAGAAAACGTATTTTTCAAGTAGAAATAGGTTATAAATAATAATTTATTACTTACTGTAATATATGCCTACATGGTCTCCATTTTACTGGCTAAAATGGCCATCATTACTGACAAGTAAATAAGAAGATTACAATCTCACCAGTCTCGTCACTGACCACCTTATCTAATGTTTTGGTTGCCTTGAGGGATTTCTTTGTCGCTGTAGCTTGTCTATTTGTAAGGATTTTTGTTTAAGGATTAATGTAAGTAATTGTCTGACTGCTTTCTGCATGTAATCAATGTTGTATAGGTTGGTCCAGCTGTAAATCAGCGTTCTGGCTACATGCTCCAGCATGTATACTGAGCTGGTCGCCCTTTTAGTGTCTTTTTTTTTTTTTTTTTATGTCATAGAGAAGGCAACCGAGCACACAGGCCACCTGATGGTAAGTGGAAACTGTGACCCATAGACATTAGCATAAGACTGCAAATGCGTTGCCAACCCTGAGGACTAAGATGGAATGCCTCTATGCTAGTCATTACACCGGCTGTCTTATCCCCAAACCGGAACACAACAATGCGAACACTGCTGTTTGGCGGTAGGTTAATGGATGGATGGTTAGGTATAAAAGTCATATAAGTTGTTTGCACTTTGGTTTGCAATTACCTATTATAGGTAGCTACTAAATGATTTTCTTTCTTTATTTCAATCTTAGGACCACATTTTTTTGCCCTGATGGCTAAAATGGAATGCATACTGCTAGTCGTTTCACCAGTTCTCTTATATGTTTAAACAATCATTGCACGTTTGTTACTTTAATACATGTTAAGTAATATAAATTCCAGACAACCCGAGTAGCTTAGACGTGGCTATTTAGTATCACCAGTTGTATTGAAATGCGTTTAACATACAACCAAGAAAAACAGAATAACATTTAAAATTCTTTACGCATCGCTTTCCTAAACACAGTTAACAAGATAAGAGGGATATTTTACTATGCCTATTGAATATTAAATTAGGAAGGGGTCAAATTATTATTCGGGGTTGTGTGTTTTTGTCCTGATCGCCGAAACTGTTATGGATACTGATTACTCTCTACTATCTAGATATTAAAGGGCACAACAGACTAACCTATTACATTACAATAGAAATATTATCTAAATATATAAAAGGAGAAACTGACTGACTGACATATCAACGCACAGCCGAAACTACTGTACCTAGAAACTTGAAATTTGGTACAGGTGTTCCTTTCATGATATAAGTGAGCACTAAGAAAGGATTTTCCGAAAATCGACCCCCAACGGGAAAAAAGGGGTAGTACTGGGAAACTAATTCTACGCGTACGAAGTCGCGGGTGTCCGCTAGTTTAAGTATATAAAGAAAAGGTTACAAAGTGAGTCAACAGGCGTTCTTATCGCTAAATCCCAACTCCAAATAATCCAAATAATCTTACAAAGAAGAGAAGTTAAACGATACACAAAATAAAATTAGCAGCGGCATAAAAATGGAATAAAAAACTCAAACAAATAAATATCTGCAGTATTTACCTGCATTCCCAAGTCTGTCAGGCGGCAGGCGGGGAAAATCGTTATAAGCGCACACATTAAACGATTTAGACCTGCCGGCAACATTCGGACACCCAGCTTTAAAACACCCCGGAGACAATCAATTGCGATTGTCAGTTTTACGTGATGGTCAATTGCTATTGAACGTATACGTATCCAATTGAAGCGATTGTCCATCGCAACTGCGCGTTTATTTAAAAGTTTGTACCTAGTTAAGGAGAAAAATTAAGAAACGTTCACTTTTCTACTGAGTTATGAAAATAAGTTAAACTTTTATAAAAGACAAATGGTGGTATCTCAGACAAAACTCCTGTAGCAAGTGCAAGCATATTACTAACAGGTAAGGATTGAATCTAATTAATTTATTGAATTTGAGTTACTGCTAATTGTCTTTGAGAGTTAGTATATTCCTATAAATGTATGTCAATTTTTGTAACTCAGCGAAAAAGTAAATGTTTCTTAATTTTAGTCCTTAACTATAGGTTTAAACTTCTAAAGAAATGCCCAGCTACGTGATTGAAGGCAAATAATGATAATTTTGTTTGATGGTTGGTAGACGGGTGTCATTGAAGCAGGCAATTGACCGTTTCACCGTACGAATATAAACACGTCTGATCTCTTTGATGACTGAGGTAGAAAACAGTGATCCGTAGATTGAAACGTCATCAATTGTACTTCAATTGGCATTATCAATAACGTTAGAAATTGACAATTGCCATTGATTGTCTCCGGGGTCCTTAAAACTGTCACTTCTTTGTACTATACGTTAGCAGTTTCCGACCTACCTCCATGCGACGTCGATCGTCAGACCGCCGCGCTTTCAGGCCACCCACATAGTTCAAAGAAATCTTCAGTCCTACACTATAAGAGACTGATAGGCTGGTATCGGTCGGTGGACTGTTAGGATAGGTACGCACGGTAGTTGACCGCATGCGGCTAGCTGCACAGCTGTTCAAAACGTATGAAACCGCAAAACCGGAACCTAAACGCACTGAGCGGTCAGCCGCAACCGCATGCGGCTAGCCGCTCAGTGCGTTTCTGCCCTTAGTCTGTGCAGCCCTTAAGTCACGATTAAGATCACTCGCACGTTTGGCGGCTATACCCTGGATACCTCGTCTATTTCGTGCACGGAATTTCTACGATTAGAACCGTTGGTTACTAGAACAGAATAGTATGGTGTTATTATGGATTGTCATTTGTTTGATAAAGGATAGGTAGTAAATGAAATACAGGATGTATGAATTCAAAATTCAAATAAAGGCTTAAAGTAACAATTTGACAACAACAACTGTAGTCTAACTGTTATTTGGATGAACGCGATCAAGCTCGTGGTTTAGTTCTTCTGATTGCTCCTGGGAAATAAACATTTCAAGGATCAATGTCATATAAATGTCCTAGTCCAGACCTAAGCTCTAGGTTGCGATAAACATACATGTGGAGAATTTCATAGTTTAATACTTAGGTAACGTTTGAGATTCAGAAATAATTTACCTACTCATGGTCATCAATGACATTTTCCCGCATTTCAGGAATCCAACCCTTGCTAGATTTGTAGGGTTACTATTACTACCTACTAATTAGGCTAACTTTGCTGTCGCTAGGTCAACTGCGTTGACGCTAGGCTAACTGCGTCATCAATGTTATGTTGAGTGATACCTAACTATATTTGTTTACGAGAAATGTCACTATCCTCAACAAGTTATGAGTGAGCTTTTTTACTTGAGGCATTCTTTAAAAACATTAAAATATGTAAGTACCGCGTTTATACAATATAAATATAAAGCTGATTATCCTGACCTTTTGCTTATTGTTTTAAATATTCAAAGGAGTAAACGACAGCAATAATTAATTTACTTTTTGTAACCACTCCTTAAAAAGCCTCAAATACTTTCTGAATATAAATTTTATTCATCTAAATTAGTACTTGGAAATGGAAATGAAATTTTCGTCTCTTTAATGGTTTTCTGTATATTTGACAATTATTTTACGCTAATTTGACCTAAATTAACATTGCTAATCTAATAGGAGGCATCTTCTACATAATAATTATTAAATTGTAGACTTTGTACTGCCCTTTACTTTCCCGCTCCTCTCCCCAGTACACGTATTCCCTATTTCTTTCCGTTGAGGATCGATTTTCGAACCGAATTTATTCTTAGTGCATCCCTAGTTTTTTTTAAACAAATTAAGCATTAGACTGCAATCCTAAGACCGCAAATTCATTGCCAACCCTGAGGACTAAGATTGAATGCCTCTTTTCTAGTAATTTTACCGGGTGTTTTATGGTCACATCTGAACACGACAATGTGATTGATATTCCGTATAATATCTTTCAAATAATCTAACATATTTAAAACTAAACTAGCAAAATTGGAAATTGCACCGGCACGGTTTCCCTACCCTACAATATGAAACGAATGACATAACCGAGTGGAAATTCAGACGTGCGTGGGAAATTCAGCATATAGTTCTTCATGCAACTTGAGTCTACGGGGTGATTCTTTTGGGAAACACATCGTCGAATCTAACAACGAGCCTAACTAGACCCCTAGAATGTTTCACAAACGTACCTTAAACCTATTTTTGTTAAAGTTTGCTTTGTTACTCTCTGAATCTGAAAGATAAAGGAAGACCACATTTTAAACATACATGAGCTATTGTATTGTACTGGGCGTCTATGAATAAGTAGTGGATCTATATTCGACAATTTCTAATGCAAAGCTAGACTAAATTATCGTTAGTCCAAAAACAATTTATTTACTTTGTCAGTATTATTTTAAATTAACTCTATCCCAATCTAAACTTAGTTTTTAAAAGTCAATAAAAACATAAAAATATGATTACGAGTAACTCAGCTATAAGTGGTTTGGGTCGAAAGACTTTTCAGACGAAAAATAATTAGTACCACGTTTTTACGCGCCCTAAACTTGTTTCTTTTTCTAAACCAGTAATTAAGGTCTTAGATCCTTACCAGTGTATTATCTTTACGCGTCCTCGGGTCAAATGAAACCGCGCTTAAGAAAATAACACCCTGTATGCGGCCTAGCTCTGACCTACTTCCCCGGCGAAGACGTCGGAATCGAAGATTGACAACACAAAGGGTGCATCATTTTTAGAACCTCGTTATTTTCGTTTTGTAAACCTAGGAGAATAGGGTTACATGACAATAGGAATCGGACACTAATTGGGAGTTTGGAAACGTATTTTATTTATAAATCATTTTGATCTTAATAGGGTTGCCTGTCACAAAATGATCTCAATGGCTTATGGCTTAAAATTAAAGTGAGGTTATAAATTAATAACTGCAGGATGACATATAATATACATTCATAGCTCAGGCAATGTTAAAAAAAAGAGTTTGTCCGGGATAATACCTAAAAATAAACATTTCAATCAACTTAAATACATACTGCATCACTCGTATTTCGCGCAATCGATTGATAACTCAGCATTTAACGACCTAGTTGCGGTTTTTCCTTTCTCTCTCTGCGAATTACCTACCGTTAATGACGGGACATGATTACGCGGAAAAAGCGACCTAATGTGCTACCGGCACCCATTAGAATAGTTTTTGTCTTTAAATGGATAGTCAGTGTTATAAAACCACGGAATGCAATCATGCAATGTCAAATGTGTTCGGGGATTTAAAAAACTTTAGATCGTTACCTGTCTAATGATGAATCAGACTTTAATAGAAGTAAGGTGAACCAAACTATAAAGTTTGTGCCAAATTATATATTATTTATTTACAAATCGTTCGCTGCACTCTGTATATAGACAGTCAGTTATCTAAGTAGGTAAATAAAGATTTAAGGGTAAGTAAGTATTCGAATATTAAAGTTAAATGTTTTATACTCGTAGAGTTACTTACCTCTACCTTTTTTTGTACCTTTTGAAATGATTTGAATTAAAAAAATTATTATGATCTTAGTTTTTGAAAAATAACGATGAGAACACTTTTAATTTTGACATGTAATGTAAACTTACATTTTTTTTGTCATGAATTCAAAAAAACTTAACTAAACTAAACTAATATTTAAAAAAAAAGTGTTTTTTTATCAGAACCTAAAAAAGAAGTTATTACTGTCGAATCCCCATATGATGTATTGTAAGGAAGTAGCTACCACCACATGCCGTTTGATAAGTAAGCAGCTTCGTGGCAAATATGTAATAATTCATGAACAGACTATTCCTAGAATTGAAAATAACCGTCTATAAAACCCGAGAACCTCGCCTCGGTCGGATATTTATTTACGCTCCAGAGTTTTATTAATCTAGATTTTTATGAGGTAACATCGATACTTTATTTATTACATTTACTTAGGATTTTTAGCAATCATAGCCAGTTAAGAAAATGTTTTTTAAATTCTAAATAAGAAAGCTCAAAATACAATGGACTGGGTTGAGTGGAGGGGCGGCTGCTCGTTTCTTGGACTGGTCCCCTGGGAGAACCCAGCGTTAAGTGTTCATTTTGGCTTAGAAAATGCCTTCGAAAATATTTATACAGCCGCTTTCGAACGAAACAGAAACCATAAACGTTTTTCTTTTCTATCAGTCAAAATGTATGGGTTGACATTCTCATGCGTTGCGTTAAACCACGTGGTCAACTGTTATGGCATACATTTTGAGTGATAGAAAAGAACATCGATCAAGTGCGAATCGGACTCGCGCACCAAGGGTTCCGTACCGGTTTAATTATATTCAGATTTTGAATCGAATCAGCGCGAGCTTAAACTCACGCTTGACATTTTTTTAGTATTGGTTGTTTTACTTTAGATAATACGTTGATAAAAAACGTTTTATATATAGGGACCCTTTATTATTTAACTTTTTTTATTCGTTAGTAAATCCGCCGTAGTAACATTAATTAAAAAAAAAACCGCCATCTATCACGGTTCAGAAGATACATCTGTTTAATGTAAGAACGGACGCACACATTGCGCAACCTTTTCGTACGGAACCTCGAAAAACATTAGTAGCGTTTGCATCCTGGCTGCGCCACCAGTGTGTCAGTTACATTGTGAATTCCGCAAGTGCACAGATAAAATCCACGCTCGCCTCGAAGCGGTCGCTAATAAAGTCTGTACGTGGATTGAAAGCACTGCAGATTTGAAAATACCGAGACTGTAAATATTTAATAGGTTTAGGTGCTACCTTTTTTAAAGTTGGAGAACCTTCAAAAGATATTTCAGGAGCATTAGGCAATTTTAAATAGCTAAGAGACGAAGCTTCGAATCCTCAAATTAAAGCATTTATCGGTTAACGTTATTAATTATTAGGGTCCCGTACCTTAACGGTTTCAATGATACCTTATTACTAGGTCTTCGCTATCCGTCTGTCTGTCAGCGCGGGCTGTATCTTACGAACCGTAATAGGTAGATCGCTGAAATTCAATCATAGAGTGTGTATTTCTGCTGCTGCTGTAAAATAAATAATAATAAAAAAAAAAAATTAAAAACGGCAGGGACGTCAAATTTAAAAGTAATATGTTACAATATTGTCAACGTAACGATAGCACTAATTTATTTGACAATAGCAGTGAGTTAAAAACGATACGATAACAAGATTTTTTTTTTTTATTATTTTCAACATTTAATTAAGAAAATATACATAAAGAGGACTCAGTAGTTACTCAGTAGTTGCACATGCAAAGTACACACTGAGTTGGCCCCGTTTTTGCAACAATCATCAATACAGCACGTCGTCACTATTCCATTGCCTTGTTTTTTTTCTTTTTGCTTTGTTTTATCAATTTGCGTTAATGTTTTTCTTTCTTTCTTTCTAAATATCGGCTTTACCAAAATAAAGCCGTCTCTGTTAACCGACGCTATTCCTCCACAACTATTAGATAGATAAAAACCCCAGATAAAATGATGACCCCTTTAGAGCTGATATCTCTTAAACGGCGTAACCAATTTTTAAGAAAACTACCGGAAAACCAGCGCTAAAAAACCTGCTTTCAAATATAAAAACCGCATCCAAATCGGTTCGTCCGTTTAGGAGCTACGAAGCCACAGATAGATACACAGATACACACGTCAAATTTATTATAAGCTTGTTATAGCACCGCCGTGCGTCTGGGGCAAAAGAAAGCACTTAACTAAAACAATGTCACCAAGTAACCCTATAGGTATACCTATTTGAACAGTTCAACTAAAGCAAAATAAGATAAGGATTCCTAATAGCAAAAAACATTTCTCCAACCACTCCAGGCTCGTCAATCACGGCCGATGATTGATGAATTGCTCGATAAAGTGTTTTTTTTTTCTTTTAACCACTTACGTGACGCTGGGGGACGTTGATAGAGGGTCCAGGGGACGTTTACGGGTTAATTCTTTCAAGTTTGAGGAGTAAGAAACTTTATTTGAAATGGATAAGGTGTTAGCAGCTGTTTTTATAGTTACAGCTATCGAACTTAAAATCTACTGTACTCGGGAACACCATATTGTTTTAACATATTAACGTTTTGTTTTTTAACTCGGCCGCATTTACTGTCTAGTAATTTAGTAGTAAATGCTATCGTATTGACAATATTGAATACAGTTTTACCCAATAAAATATACCCTTGAGTTGTTATACTGTTTTCAATCCACGAACGCGCATCCTGTCATACAAATTAACATTTCACGGTTGCGACTTTTTACGTAAAATCATGTATGTAGGTTGGATATATTCGGCCGATGGTCACGCTGAATATTCCGGCCGAACCAATATTCGTTGCATGTTTGAAAACACAAGCTTGTGATTACAGGTAATGAAAACTGACGCATCATGCCATCATGTATATCATAATATGTGCTGTCTGTGCTTATTTACTCTAAACAGCGCAAAGGATCAACTTGTTGTAATCCATTGTAATTAGTACAGCGCTTTGATGTATTAAATACAAAATGATAATCCACTATAAGCAGAGCAACCTTGTCAAAAAGTGACGTGTGAACGTCATTACGCGTCAAAGTAGATTTGTTGTGATAAGGTTATAATTATGTCATCGAGATCTAATTTTCGAAACATGCGCTCTAAATTCGTCATGCGGTCTCATTCAATTTAGTATGAGGAAAACCATCATTTTTATCGTTCCGATGTCAGACTATATAGAAAATCTTAAGAGTTTACTTTTGTTAATTGAAGCAATTGTCAATGATACTAGGGTATAGCAAATAAAGGAAAAATGATTATAATAAAATAAATAAATATCAGGGGACAATGTCACACCAATTGACCTAGTCCCAAACTAAGCTCTAGGCTTGTGCTATGGGTACTAGACAACGATATAAATACTTATATAGAGAAATATATACTTAAATACATAGAAAACATCCATGACTCAGAAACAAATATTCGTGCTCATCACACAAATATCTACCCTTACCGGGATTTGAACCCAGGACCGCTAGCTTTGTAGGCAGGGTCACTACCAACTAGGCCAGCGCGTCGTCAAAATTTGATTGACTTCAAGACGCGCCGTGCATTGACGACGGTCAATGGTAACAAATGACATTTGTTTTCTTATTTTTGATTGCGCCCTCAAGCCTGAGCCCCAACGAACGACTGAAGCATGGCCGAATGAATCGCAATCACGTAAACATTGACTCTTTATAGTTTCACCATGTCCGTTTGTCCGTCTGTACGTGGTTTAACTCAAAGACTCTTAGTACGTACTTCAAAACTGTAATTTGACATAGTTATACATTTAAAATACGCCAACTATCGGTCGGAATAAACCTGTAAAGCATTTTTTTTTATAAAACGTCGCGTAAGTTCTCCATTTAATAGCTCTTAATAAAATGTTACCTATGTATATCTTGAACTCAAAAAGTACAATTTTCCCCCAAAAATCCGTTTATACTTGTGGTTTTTCGAGGCAATTCCTTGTGTTTGTAGTAACGGCGTCGGAACCCTACTCAAAGCATGGTCCAACCTGCTTCTGCCCGGTTTTTAAGATCACTTAACCCTTTTCGTACCCTTTATATCTAGGGTCCATAACCTAGTCCTTTCATTGTTATTAGGTTTAGAGGCAATTTTAATGTGTGCAAATGGTAATGGCAAATTGAGATATTTTAATGTTTGCAACTAGTTTAATATATAAATAAATATCAAGACGATCTCAAGTAAGTAAGTATACAAAACTTGGTCCCAAACTGAGCTCAAGATATTGTATATGGTGTCTAATAACATCTAAGACTCAGGAATAAGTGGCCTGAAGACGGCGCCGAAAGGTTCGGGAAGAGTTTTCTTTGTTCGAATCCATGGAATTTTATAAAAAGGATTTTTTATGGAATTTTGCGCTGTCCGTATACTCTCTGCGGACCTGAATACTCACGCTCAAAACACAAATAAGCATATACCGGGAACGGGCTCATAGTTTTGAGGGTATTTCAATATAAAACACCTATAGTATATGCGATATATTGGTTATCGCGTCCAGAACATGACTGCGTGTCAATGGCATGTTATTTTATTTATTTATTTATTTTATTTTTAAAAAGTTTTGTAAGTAGGCCCTGTATACACTTTTACAAGTCTGAGCCTACCAGCGCTTCCAAAGAGACCACTGTTGAGAAGAAGCGCCGCAAGAAACTCAACAGTAAGCCGTTTGTGTGACCCGTAATGGCCAACGTGAAAAGGCCACTTAAAAAAGTAGATAATTACGAGTTGTACACGTAGAAGTAGTCTCCCGCTACTCACCCTACTTTAAATCCTTAGGGAATGAATTTACAAAAAGTCCTACGTACCCTTTGGATATCCAAGGAATATATACCTTCCAAATTTCAAGTCCCTAGGTTTAGCGGTTTTGGCTGTGCATTGATGGATCGATAAGCCAGTCAGTTTCTCCTTCAATATACACTCAGGAGCAAAAATACCGGGTCAGAGTGCGTTTTTCATACAAACGAGACTATTTCGAAGCCTTGGTTCCTCGCCAGGGGTTGTTTTGAGTGAGTTTTAATGGTGGATACTGCGAGGTTCAATAGAGGAGGTCAAAAGTTCTTAAAATACCTAACTGATCGCACAACCAGTTAACACCACAGCGGGAGAGTTTGGGTCAGCACTTGGATTTCCTTACATTTTATTGCCATTTTAGATATTTTTCTGAACATGCACAATTCCGGCGTTGACCGCAGATTCATTCAGTTGGGTATCCTAGGCACTATGGAAGTCCGGTATCGATACTCGGGGTATTCATCATCAGATTTCACTAAAAGCATTCTCTGGCGAGGAACCAAGGCTTCGAAATAGCCTCTTTAGTATGAAATACGCACTCTGACCCGTTATTTTTGGTCCTGAGTGTAGTTTAGTTTGACTTGAGTTCAAGTCATGAAACCACTTAAATTAGTAAATAATTGTTATATTTATATAAGATAGTAGTTAAAGTTTAACAAGGTAAAAGCTGTTAAGTTTCCATTTAATGTCTCATCATCATCATCATCATTATCAGCCGCAAGACGTCCACTGCTGGACAAAGGCCTTCCCCAAGGTTTTCCACAACGATCGGTCCTCTGCTGCTGTCATCCAGCGGTTTCCCGCGACCTTTATCAGATCGTCAGTCCACCTTGTGGAAGGTCTGCCAACACTTCGTCTCCCGGTTTGCGGTCGCCACTCTAGAACCTTTCCGCTCCAACGGCCATCAGTTCTACGAGCAATGTGCCCCGCCCACTGCCACTTAAGGTTTGCAATCCGGTGAGCTATATCGGTTACTTTAGTTCTCCTGCGAATCTCCTCATTCCTGATTCGATCTCGCAAGGAAACACCCAGCATAGCTCTTTCCATCGCCCTTTGAGTGACCTTGAGCCTTCTTATGAGGCCCATTGTAAGCGACCATGTCTCGGATCCATACGACATCACTGGCAACACACACTGATCAAAGACTTTTGTCTTGAGGCACTGTGGTATTTGGGACGAGAAGATAGTGCGTAGCTTACCGAACGCTGCCCATCCGAGTTGGATTCGACGATTGACCTCTTTTTCGAAGTTGGACTTACCTAACTGGATTTTTTGTCCTAGGTATACATAGTCGTCAACAACTTCGAGAGTAGAGTCACCAACTTTGACAGGAGTGGGTACGACATGGACATTTGACATGATTTTCGTCTTGTCCATGTTCATTTTAAGACCCACTTGTTGAGAGACTCTACTGAGGCCATCGAGCATTGTACCAAGGTCCTCCAGGGTCTCAGCCATGATGACAATATCGTCGGTGAATCGAAGGTGAGTGATGTATTCGCCATTTATGCTGATGCCAAAACCACCCCAGTCCAGAAGCTTGAAAGCGTCTTCCAATGCAGCAGTAAACAGTTTCGGAGATATTACATCTCCCTGTCTTACTCCTCGCTGCAATTGGATAGGCTTCGAGTTCCGGTCCTGAAGGCGAACTGACATAGTGGCGTTTCTATACAAACACTTTAACACCTCGATGTACCGATAGTCGATTTGGCACCGCTGAAGAGACTGCAGCACAGCCCATGTTTCGATCGAATCGAAGGCCTTCTCATAGTCCACAAACGCTAAGCATAGTGGCTGATTATACTCCTCGGTCTTCTGTATAACCTGCCGCAGCGTGTGGATGTGGTCTATGGTGCTAAAGCCTTTTCGGAAACCGGCTTGTTCGGTAGGCTGAAAGTCGTCAAACCTGCGAGCGAGACGATTCGTAATGACTCTAGAGAACAGCTTATAAACATGACTCAGGAGCGTGATGGGTCTATAATTCTTCAGCTGGGTATTATCACCCTTTTTGAAGAAAAGAACCACCACGCCCGCGTGCCATGCTTGCGGCGTTTTACCCTGGGCTATGACGGAATCAAATAGCTTCTGAAGAGCTTTTAAAACCGGTGATCCACCTGCTTTCAGAAGCTCAGCCGTAATTCCGTCATCACCCGGTGCCTTGCTGTTCTTAAGCTGTTTTAGAGCCACTCTAATCTCGTACAGGCTAACGTCCGGGATATCTTCGGTGTAGTGTCGGGACAACCTAGCTCTTGGGTCTTCTGCTAGGTTGCTGACAGGTGGGCATGTTG
Organism: Acleris sparsana; assembly: GCA_923062465.1. Classification (NCBI taxonomy): domain Eukaryota; kingdom Metazoa; phylum Arthropoda; class Insecta; order Lepidoptera; family Tortricidae; genus Acleris; species Acleris sparsana. The sequence goes on from OV281288.1 coordinate 6,091,140, forward strand.
TCGTGTACAGCTGTCCGTAGAACTTCTCTATCTCTCCCAAAAGCTCAGGTTTAGACGATATGATCCTGCCGTCATCGGTCTTCAGCCTCATCAGCTGGCTCTGCCCAATAGACAAATCTTTTTTAAACACTTTAGAGCCTTTGTTTCGCTCAATAGCCTCTTCAATACTATTAGTATTAAATTGGCGTATGTCGCGGGTCAAAGACTTAGAGATCTGTCTATTGAGCTGCCTGTACTGAGAAGCATCTTGTGATGACTGCAGAACCATAGCACGTCTGTTCTCCATTAACTTTTGGGTAGAATCAGAGATTTTCTTGGTTCCTTTTGAACGGCGAGTCTTGAAAAACTTAGACCCGACCGTTTGGACAGTTTCCACAAACCTGTTGCAGTAATCATCCACATCTACGCATTCACCTAGGCTTTCGAAGCGGTTTTTGAGTTCGAGCTGAAAGTTCTCGGGGTTTTGGATATGAATCGGTGCTGGACGGAGCGTTGATTTCATCAGGCGTGACCTTTCCAAGCGTACGTCGATATTCAATGTGCCTCTGACCATTCGATGATCGCTCCCGGTTTTGACCGCATTGATCACGGAGACATCATTGAATATTTGCCTTCTGGTCGACATGATGAAATCTATCTCATTTCTGGTCGCACCGTCGGGACTCACCCATGTCCATTTGCGGCATTCACTCTTCTTGAAGAAAGAGTTCATCATAAAGAGTCCCTCTTTCTCCAGCGAGTCTTTCTTTAGCGGCTTAATGTCTATTAAGCCGCTATTAGTATTAATTAACTGTCTAGAACAGTTTGTCTTGAGTTCATAAATACTTCGAAACTATTGAGTATTTGAGTTTCCGAATTGGAATTATTAATAGCACTCTCGAATCCCTGGGGTAGATTATTTCACCTTTCATTAGGGTAGGCTTCGGTGTTTTGATCGATCAATAAAAAAATCTATTGAATTGTAATTTGACTAAATCTGCCAGGTTTAAATATCCTAAATATCGATTACGTAGGTGTCACTCAGTTGTTTATAGGTTGTCTCTTTGGTAACATCAAATATCTATCATTGTTAATCCATTTGTACACATTTAATTCGTGTCGACTCTGGGTTTTTGGTTACGGGTACGGTTAACTTGTATTCGTTATCGTCTTAGCGATATTGTAGATATTTGATTTACTTATTGTTATTCAATTAAAAACGGCGAAGGATTTCCGCTCGATATTGGCGAAGTGTATTAGGCTTAGCGGTGGTAGGGCCTTGTGCAGGACCATCTTATCTTTTAACCTACCACCAAGCAGCAGTGTTTACATCGTTGTATTCCGGTGTGGGATTTCTTAGTCCTCAGGATTGGAAACTTGCGGCCTTAGGTTACGATTGCAATTTCAGATTGTAGTCTTGAGAATGCAAATGCCTGTGTCTCCATAAAACAAAAAACGAATAGCAGATTGCTTTTTATGAAACGGCTGCCATTGCTGTTAAGTTAATATAAGCTACCATATCGTCACAAAATAATTTGCAATATCATTTTGTCAATACCGAATATAAGACCAGATAACTAACAAAAAAGTTTCTTGTACGGCACTTATTCTCTCGACTCGAAGAACACGCTAATTTGTTACGTTTTATTGCAGTGGGAGCGACTGTTGTGGGCGATAAGGGGAATTAAGTGGTGTGGTCAGAGTAATAAAATAAGAACGAAACAAATTGACGGTAGTTTAACATGCTGGAAGGGTAGCACAAGTTATATTTTCTGGCTTGTCGCTCAGTGCGTCTCTATCGCTACAGACTAGATAGTAAGGGAGATCCTAGCGACAAACCAGTAGCGGGCAACATGTGCTAGCCGTGCTGGTTTGAGTCGTGTCAATTGAAGGGACCAAATACTTGCACTTTTATAGGAACAGAGCATTCGACTCGCTTGCAAGTACAGTACAAGTACCTATTTAACTTATGGTAAAGGTACCGTTCTACAGTTTGTCAATTTCTCGGCAGGTGGTCCCACGGACTCCTATTCCACCAGGCTGTGGTGGACTGCGCACGCGCAGCCATCCTACTGCCCCTCGGCATCGCCGTGTTCCGCTGCCAGCCAGTGTACAAGTGCTCGCTCGTCGAGACGGCGTTTTTACTACTGGTAAGTTTGCACGTCCCATGTTCTAAAAATAATGCGCCTTAGCAATTTTCGTTCGTTTTCAGTTAGTTCAACGATATTTTGCCATAATTCTAGACCAATTTAGATCGGATATGAAGTATTTATGCACTTCTAATACAAAACAGTTTCTGAGGTTTTTGTTGCCGACTACACTTTTTACGCTCAGATATCATCAGCTTATCAAGACGAAACTAACGAGCCCCAACTCGGCGGATACCTACTTATCAAGTACGCCAAAGATCTCGTCGCCAACTTCCTACTCCATCATCAGATTAGCTCGATGGTACCATAATATTGCATTGTCATCGGGTTTACACATTTATTCCAAATTTCAGCCCATTCCTTTGACGGGAACTAATTGAAATCGACTTGCAAAAACTCCGTTGACGTTGAATAAAACCAAGTTCATATTATTCTTGTAGCATATAAAGTAAATAAATATTAACATTTTTTTACAAATTTGTATTAAAATTTGGTAATCGTAAAAACTTTATTTTAGTACGTTGAATTACAGTACAATTATAGTGCAGCGTTGAATTTAAGTTAAATTGCCTTTTTCCCCATTTTTACATTGTTCCCAATCGCCCGACATGCATCTCTCTGTTTTTTTTTATTATTAAAAGCTACTGGAAAATTCATTTGATCTCCGAGACGGAAACAAATCCATGGACAGTTTTAGAAGCTGGTATAAACACGGGAAAGGAGAGACGGGACACGACCGTGACATTGTTGCTTGATTATATTTGCTAGTAAAGTGAAGGATGTGATAAGGTTGTGCGACTTTATATACTACTAGCTGAACTTGGATGGTTTAATGCAGAAGTGATCCGTAATTTAAATAAGTTAAGGTATTAAAGAAATACATTTAACAATAAATTTTAAAAGTTAAAGTTAAAACTAAACTTATTTAAAATACTAGCTTACTGGCTTCTAGCAGCGACTTCGTCCACGTAGACTTCGTATTTTGGTCATCCCACGGGAACCGTTAATTTTCCAGGGATAAATACTAGCGTTTTTTACTCAGGGATAACGTAGCATTCTAATGGTGCAAGAATTTTCGAAATCGGTCCCGTAGTTTTTGAGTTTATTCCTTACAAACTAAATACAAATCTTTCCTCTTTTAACATTAGTGTAGAACAGCTCTGATTTTATTTCCCGGCAGTTTCTCATTCCGGTCTATTGGCGTAGTACTCAGGACCCAGTTTAATTCCTTTGGGATCTGTTAACATTTCTGGAACGAAGTTTTATTCTATCTATTCAGTTATTTTATCGTGGAAGCGTAGTCAATAGACACATAATCACATTAATAGAGTATTAAGGGAAGTAATGAAGGAATTACAACCAAGAGTCTATTTCAAAATAGGGCTGACTTGGTATGGATGGATTTAGTAAACCTAATATTTTTTTCATAATTATGTATTTACGTAACTACCAGAAAATAAATAATGTAAGTATTTATATATATCAATTTTCATATTTCTCTCTTCTCTAGATTTTATTGTTTATTAAAAAAAAATTAAGGAACTTGTTGATTTTCCTGATTGATCTAAAATGCGAAAAATGATTTATTTCTTCGTTGTAAACTTCATGGCATGACACGATTCACATTCATTTGTAACAAAAAAATAACCGTGATTTGTAACAAACCATAAACCAAATTTCAAAGCCCGTCAGAAGGTCTTTGGATGCCATCCATCAATTGATGCCATTCTCGTGTACGTTGAAATAGCTAAAAGCATTTTTATGTTTTTTTAAGAGGAGATGTTATGAAAATTTTAAAAACTGTGTTCCGTGCTATCATTATTGCACTACAGGAAGATTTTAAAAAGACTTCGGTTTTGAATGACCTTTAAAGTATGAATCGTAAGACTTGTCAAATTAAATGTCACCGGTGGGTCGGGGTTACTTTGCCGATTGAACATGACATACATACCCCGGCCGGCGAGAGCAAAAATGCTTCTGCTCCTAGTGCTTAATTAAATATCTATATTTATATATTCTATCGACATCCATATGTCGATAGAACAGTCGACATTTAATTAAGCACAATTATTATTTTTAAGCTTATATACTATTTCAATCAACTGATTACAATTATAATCAATTTATCATACTCACGGGAATGTTCGTAATAGATAAGAGTGAGTGACAGTTGTAATCACTATGAATTATTTCGTTTTGCTCCGATTACTACAGTAGATTTAGAACGGTCCTTTAGTTGGATGAAATCAATTTTATCGCCAAGGCGAATGAGTTTAAAATCAGAAAATTTAGAAAAAATGCTAATTGTATATTACGAAAATTACATAAAATACCTACTGAATAAATACAATCTCTTGGTTTTAATTTTGTTTACAACAATAATTAATACTTCTGCATATCATAACGGTGGTCCAGTAAATCGTGTTGTTTTTATCGACATCGACCAAAGTGTGTGTGTCCTCGCACTATTAAGCTGTCAACGCATTTTTGCTCTCTCCGGCCGGGGTATGGACATAAGTATCAATGCTTTCTCCCTCTTTCCTATGTAGATTCGATTCTGGGGGCTTATTATGACCTAGCTATGCAGTTCAGTTTCCGCTAAGAGAAAAGGACAGAGCTATATAATTGCTATAGCTTTATCCTTTACTGCATAAAATGAACTGCATAGCCATGTCATAATAACCCCTGACCTATTTTAAACCATGTATTTATTGCATAGCCAGTGGCATTACTTCCCACTTTGAAACTCGTTCTAACGTTATCCTTTAGCCTTAGATCGCCTATGATTGCTTCCGTTTTCATCGTATTCCGTATTGTGTATAATAATAAAGTCAGTCTGTCACTAATACATATTTTATTTATGCGTTTTAAGAATTTATAAAATATAGTACTTTTTTTCTTTTTATAATAAATGTTTCACTTTAATCATGCAAGCTAATTCATAGGCATTGTATAGTATAACTTAGTAGTTTCATTGTGTCTAAACAAGAATATGTAAAAACGGAAAGCGACGTGATGAGAATGTGTCATAACAAGAATATATCAAATCGTAAATAGTACGACAAAAAGGAAGCAATAAATATAAACTTCATCGATAATACAATCAAATGTCACAATGTATATCTATATTCGAATTCTACTTTCCTTTCAATACGGTTCTGAAAACGTATTTGAACGCCTGTCTTCTATGTCAACGTCTCAGGATATGAGATGTCGGATAAAGCCCGCGAGTGTAGTGAGGTCTTATTTGAAATTCTGATGCAGCACCAGCCTTTGTGTTGAAACCCAATCTACAAATGTCATAGTGACTCCTGGAGTTATACCTAAATACCTAACAATAACCATTATTTACACATTTCAAAAAATATTTATAGTATTTGGAATGTATTGCGTTTTTATCATCCTTCATGTATTCATTGTTTTTAATTTTGTGCTGGTTTGTGGCCATACTTGTAATTATAACACGTATAGACACGCACACTACTGCGAGACTTAGCGACGACAACTACGTACTCGAAAATAACGTGCACATGCATCTACATACACAAGTATGGCCTCCCCGCATTCGTGAGATAAAAGAAGCAAGTTTCATCATGACGAATCTAATGACGAGTCACAATCGGTTAACCCGTTGAATAGTTACGAGGGGACATAAGAACGGACATACATACAGGTCAAACACATTACCCTATTTTTGGGCTTCACCGCACTCGGATCAAGATTGTACTTTTTGTATCGTATTGTACTATACTTAAAAAGTAGTGCTTGTCTAAATTTAAAAAATGCAACGCGCCTATTAATTTTTTATGCAGTTTACTACTTATACTTTAAGCTTTTTAGCTCTAACTTGTATTCATAGTTGGCATGTTAATTCTTTTCTTCACGCACCCTCTAAGATTGTTGTAACAAGAACGCCGCGACGGTGCCTTGACTTAATTCAGTCTGGCCTAGTGGCCTACCATTCCGGGATATTGCCCCTCATTAAGTCGGCTCGCGAGGTGCTTAGCGCTGCTCTCGACTAGTCCCCAGGGTTTTAGTCTCCGCATTCCCTAAATTACACTATCAAGATACCTACCTTACACAGATGTTAGGTCGTTTTACGAGTCTAAAAGATTCTGCTGCATACACTGTTTGTTTGGGTTTGCTGCATATTTTGATTGTTGTTCTAGCATCTAAGCGTTACTCTCAAGTAACTCGAGTCAAATTCTGTAATTGTTAATTCATTTTTCCCGCAATTCATTTATTTCGTAAAACTTTACATAAGTTCCGATATAATCTCTGAAACTATCAAATTGTCGAGGGAAGGTCTAGATTTGTACATATCATGTCTATTCATGTTAGAGTGGAATCGAGTTAGACGCTTGTACAGATATTTATAATTAGAGAATACAATCAGAATTTGATCCGGGAACAAACGCTACAATAAGCAGATCACACCGGGTTACTCACGTAAATTTCGTCGAAGAACGCTTAACAAGTTTCGAGCTCGTCCAGAGTCCCCATTAATTAGCGGCGCGGTGTTCGTCGTGCTGCGGCCGCGTCTGCTCATGATTAGGGACTCCGGACGAGCTCGAAACATGTCGAGCGTTTTTCGCCGAAATTTAATTCAGTAACCCGGCGTGATCTGCTTAATATGCATGAGTCTCACGGAAGTTTTATAACTAAAATACAATTTTATGACGTCAACCAGTAAAGCACTAAACAAATTGAAACACTAGTTCGCTTCTTGAAACTATCTCGGTTATTAATCATGATACTGAAAATAACAAAGCTGGTTCAGAAGAACTAAAAGGAAACGAACAAAAAGAGAGTAAAGTGAGGCTATTCTTAACCGTCAACCTACCGGTAGACTTCAGTCATCCCGTGATCATAACGCTTGCAATATCATCGAAATATCAGAAAGTCACTTAATATTCTGTGAGCTTACATGATTTTTTCAGCAATCTATAGCCAGACTATTTACGTCTCATTATGTTATGAATTGCCGTTGTTAATTGCTCGTCTTGTTAACCGCGTCAGAAATACCGTCTGAACCTTATTTATCTTTAGCATTATGATTTAGTTTGTACATTACGAAACGGTAGGAACTGAAGAAAGACAATGTAACTTAACGTAAGCCTTGCTACCTTTTACGTTTGACGATAAAAGTCCACTAAAGATTGCATAAACGTCGTACGGTACGGCAACGGCGATATGTCGCAGTGTTCTACGACGCGACTTAGCTTAAATATTTGCATTGTAAACAACACAGTCATGTGTAACGTCTTAACTTTGCACCTTCTTATACGAGCAGACTCACTTAGTGGGATTAAGTTTTGCAATAACCAAAATTTCACTCCTACGGCTACATTTTGCCAGCATATTATTTTCACACGGCTACGACTGGCAATATAAATAAGTGAAAAAGGAAAAACACGGCATTTAGTATTCACGCGTTTTCCTTACATTGTATAAAATAGAGTTGCTTCCCACCGCCTATCCATTCCCAACGGATTTTAGTGCAATTGTGATCAATATATAAAGCGATTCAAGAGGAAGGTTTGTATGTATATTAAAATGTATGTGCAGGCGTTACAGACACAAACATACACATACATATTTTCACGCTTGTAACCTTAGACTGGGGTAGGCAGAACTGCAGACTTACCTACAATTTTAAAAACTTTTAATGATCCTGTAACAACATTTTGCACAAATATGCTAAGGTAGCAAGGTTACAGAAAACTCACATAAACCGAAGAGAAGCAAGGACAGGTCGCTAGGTAGGATAATTATAAAAAAAAACTGTTTCCGTCAGGTAGCCCGTAGCTTGTATGAACTTTAGAGTTAAGGTACTTTTTTTATTGCCATGCCTACTTGATGCAAAGTGGTCGCCGCCGCCTATGTACATTTGCAATGCCGGAGGCGTCACCATGCGTTGCCGGTCTCGAAGAAATTTAATAATACCAATTTTTAAAACGCCCATGATAAAATTATTGCTAAAATGCATGTCGTTAAAAATATTTTCATTTCTTAAAATTATTTAATTTATGATTACAACGCCCTGGTTACCCAAACTATAAAATGCGAATTATTATACTCAGGAGTTCAGTCTTCAGTGCTGGCGGAATGCTCAGAAAGTAATTACGACTTAATGTTGGAACAAGCATTTTATTCTCGAGTTAGGTCCTCTTGCAACATTGAATTGCTGTTGAGCGTGGAACGTTTGATAAAAAAGTAATGCGGGTGATTTAACACAGATGTCCAAGATTTCTTCAAGAAAAGGTGTACCTAAAGACGAGATGTATCTTGCGGAAGTTAACTTTACTTAAAATCTGGCAAAAACTATGAATATGAATTAAATTTGTCGTGGGCAGCGCACAACACGCAGTCCTTTTAAGCCTTAATTTATAAGTTAATATGAGTGTTTGATACAAATTAGTTGAGGGATATTTTTTGATGTAAGTATCTGCGAGTACGAGTATATAGATTGATTGGTTATTTCTCTACCACACAATTAACAGACGATAACCAGTGTTAACTTCGGGAGCCTGCCGTTTCGTCAAAATATCTTTGGTCAAATGTATCATTTCCCAAATTTTTCATCTGTCAAACGAATGTTATACAATGTTTTCAGAATTGATTTCAGTACCATCGTGTAGAACCCTATGGGTTAGGTAAGGTTAGTTTTTATAAAATCCTGAAATAATTTACGGTTACAGAAAACTAAGTAGTTTGGCAAATGAAAATTTGGGAATGATACATTTGACCAAAAATATTTTGACGAAACAAAGGTAACCCGTTAACTTCACTAAAATATTTTGACAAAGGTAAGCTTTACCTCTTTCTATGACGATGGACAGACGTAAAAGGCGGAAACAATAACGACTCAATGAACTTTTTTGCTCCAAGTTACGGAACCATTAAGAGCACTTAACTTCAGGCTTCAGAAGCCCCTGGGATAATTCGTCGCTTAATTTTAATGGCAAAGAACTCTTCTTTGTCGACCGTGAGAATTATTGATGATATCAAATTGCCACTAAGTTTCATTTTCAAAAGATACGGGAATATTTTGTGCTCAAGTGTAAGATATTTCGCTGCTCTCGCAAAAGTTGTTGTTACTTGGTTTAGGCTATTAAGCTACTGGAAAGTTTGGCCAACAATTCTGCCGCGAAGACGTGAAATAACATAATTTGGTTAGTTTCATAACTGAAGTTCGAATAATCAGACCCATACCGTTGTGTGTTTAGATGTGAATTGTTAATATACGTTGTTTGTTGTATATTGCATTAAAGTAATGTATATCGATATTTAGCGGTAAACCTTGCCAACTAAATATCGATCCTTGTGTGTGTGTATTCTACTAACGGCCGAAAACTATATTCAAACCGCGGGCAGATAAGACTTACCTCGGGTTAAAAATTATACATACAAAATGTGTCAAATTAAGCCTATCTATCCGCGGTTTGAATACAGGGTTTGGCCATAAGTGTGTAGGCCAATAAATATCGATCCTTGACGACATACTTAGTTAGCCAAGTTGGTAGTAGGTCGTTGGTGGCCGACGAAACTAGCGGTTTCGGGTTCGATTGCCGGTAAGGGCAAATATTACATTTTGGTAAACTGTTCCCTTGCTCAATATATTTAAGCTACAAGTCAGCCACAAGCCCGCGTCTTCGTACGGGTAGAATTAGTATCCCGCTACTCCCCTTATTCCTTCCCGCGGAGGATTGATGATCTAAAAATGCTTTTCAGGCTAAATTTATGGTCCCCAAGGAATATACCCTCAGTTATTTATAGATTTATCTATAAAACTAGTTTAATCAACAGTGCCTTCATAATATAAATTTTGTTTTTATTCCACTGAGTTGCGATTTTCCACTTAAATTGACGTCGCATGGTTGCTTCATATCTGTTAAACTAAGCAGGGTGCGATGTTGCACATTCAAAACACGACTTTGCTCTTTTTCATTATAGTATCATTTTTTAGGTGACAGTGTCCACTGTGAACATGCTAACAACGGTGCTGAACGACAGTCCTATATTCCCCGAGAACGAGGAGGAACAGGCCGATTTAACCGCGCCCCTCCTAATGGACAGTCCTCAGGTAAACGGTCTGACACGGCACACGGATGACCTTTTAAGCTAAATAATGAGGGAATTCATCTGTTTACCGACATTTTATAAAAGCGCGGAAAAGGTTCGCTTGACAATATTCCGGTTTTTATTCCGAGAAAACCTTTGCCTCTTTTGGTTAGCTTACATAAGGTTACGTAAGAAATGTCGCCATATTTTATTGAAGTTTTTAGGTATAAAATACATTAGACGCAACTTTTGAAATTAGTTAATTGCATGTTAAAAAAGATGTTGATTATTGTTAAATATTTTAGTATTCTGTTTTGATATAATTGTTCGTTTTCCTAAATTAATGAAAAATAAAAATAAAAGAAATGTATTTACGTTAAAGAACAGTGTAACATCGATTTTGGAAACATCTCTGTACCTATATTACTCGATTTTTAGGTAAAGTTTTGTCTAAATTAGAATCTGTTTTGGAAGTTCAAGTATTTAATCCGGGATAAGATGGCAAAAAATTACCGACTACCAAACCTTTAGGTACGCCAGTTTGATTGAATAATATCTGAGTAGTTGTGTCGGTGTTATTTTATTAGTCCCAAAGGAAATCCTGATTGTTGACATAACAAGTAGTGAGCAAGATTCGATAGTTAATTAATTAATTAATAAGATGTGTTCTTTGTTACAGTGCGTCCTTTTCGGTACATTTATGATCTGGTTTGCATCGATAACGATAAATCTCGGACCAACCTTTTTATCCGGAGCTCTAGCGGCCAGTGCGGGGTCCTACAGCTCCTACGGACCAGCCCCCTCCTGCCCCCTAGTCCGAGGACCCTTTAGGCACTACGTACTTAACGCCCTTTGGATTGGTGTCAACGCTGTCTGCGTTGGCCTCACACTGTTCCATCTCAAGAAACTCCACCGAGACCTCACCAAGGTTTGAATATTTGTTAGTAGACCACTTAAAAACAAAGGACACATGGCATGGAGAAGTCCTACGATGTATAGACTGATAGCTGCTTTATTAATTTAATTTGCATTTCATGGTCATTATCATGTTCGTGTTCGATGTAGACTTCTCCATGATCATTTGACCATCATGAGAACATGACGTCATTCACGGCTTACCATGAAGTGAATATGTATTACTCCATTTCGATGACATTTGAAACTTTAGCTGCATCGTCGAAGTTGCCGGTCGTTTAACCTGTTTAGCGGGGGAACTTGCGCTGTTCGAGACTCATTGAAATTTATAAAGGCATCTCCATACGATCATAGTCCACAAACAACACAGTTCGGTCGGATTTGGGAGTTTTGGTACGATGCCAATATGGCGGACCGCAAATAAGATTTAAATTTTCGTTGGTAAACGGAAGCGAAAATTTGCGAGGGTCATTGGTTTAGCATTGGGTAGTGGGGTTAGATGGGGTGTTCATAATTCAAATGTTGTCGCATGCAGGCTAACGTAGAAGCAGTTCGAGTAGCTGGTCTAGTGACCACGCTTGTCAGCATGGCCGGAGACAACCGGCGCATGGACTCGCTGCCCAATAGCGTCGGACCGAGGGTAAGTATCGTCGCATGCGCACCTTCTCTGTAGTTGCAACTGTAGACCTGTAGAATGCACCATTTAAAAATATCCTTAAAATATTTTGTGACTTGTCTTAACTAAAATGAAACCCTAAATAGAACCGCTTTTTTCAAAAAAATCCCAATTAAATAAAATTGAATACTTATAATACCGCACAAACCTTAATAAAACCAAAACCAACTGAAACATGGTTGTTATTTAATTACCGTTTTTCCTACCCTTAAATAGTTTTTACACTTTATAAATTTAATCCTAACCTAAAACACGCCACTTCTTCCCTTCTTCTTCCATCTTTGCCAAAACCACGAAAATAAAGATTGCAATAAGTCTTTTTACCTTTAAAAATCCTTTAAATAGATTTTTTTACTAATATTAAAAGCCTCACTAAAAAGAAATATACTTTTAATCTCAACTTCTACTGTATCGACCTGCTGTAACATGTTTCAAAAATTAGACTGTAGATGGCGCTCTGGACGGGCGCTGTCGGACTCAGAGCTCGAACTTGCCGCTCGGCGGAGGCCGTCGCCTGCGGGGGTACCTGGCGCGGGTGGAGAGGGAGGGGGTGCGCCGTGTGCGCATGTTCGTCGTCATCACCGCCGCGTACATACTCTTCTGGGGACCCCTGTTCATTGTGACGCTGCTGCACCATCCGACTTTGACTTCGCATATAGCGTATGAGGTAAAATGACCGTCGCGTAACTAGATTTTTTTTATGTGCCTCATTTCAGTTATTAATAAATACTAGCAGAGCTTCTTGTTAGTACAGTGTTGTTATTACCAATCCCTAATAGCCCGTGCTCGCTATCGCACGCAACGAAGGTTGCCGAAAGATATTAAGGAATTATACTTTTTTTTTTGGTAAAAACTACATGTGGTAGATGGTTAAAACCTTAAGGGGCTTCTAAACGGGCCATGTTTTGCTGCAATTTGTGGCCGGCAACTAGTGCTATCTTACTCTTACTTCGTATGTTAGAGCAAGATGCATATAGTTGCCGGCCACACATTGCCGTGAAAATGTTGCTCGTTTAGAAGCCCCCTTATTTAAATGAAATACCCGAGATATATGTATGTACAAGAAAACTTTAAACTAGGTAAACACTTCTTAACTGAGTTCTTGCATTCCACAGATGTACTTCCAAATCTCGTTGCACATCTCTTACGTGCACGCTGCTGTGAACCCTTTACTCTTCATGGCGCTGCACCGCGCGCTGCGCCGAGCTGCGCTGCAACTGTGCTGCGGTTGCTGCGTGCACTGGAGCCAGTTCGTGCTGGCACTCACTGCTGCTGGTAACTTGACACTTATAGCTAGAGCCATTATCATCATTAACCCGCTTGTGTTCATGGTGCTGCAACTGTGCTGCTGATGCTGTGTGCACTGGAGCCAGATCGTGCTGGCACTCACTGCAGAGTTGCTGATAAATTTACACTTATAGCTAGAGCCATGCTCATCATGAATTATCTATAGCTGGTATTCATAGCGCTGCAACTGTGGTACGGTTGCTGCGTCTACTGGAGACTGTTTTTGTTGGCACTTGCTGCTGCTAGTAACTTAATATTTCAGCTAGAGTCACTTGCAACTGTGCTGCGGTTGCTGCGTGCCAGTTCATGGTGGCACTTACTGCGGCTGGTAACTTGATACTTAGAGCTTGATTATTCGTGAGGTATACGTGATATTTCAATTCAAATCGTTTTATTCAGGCCAAGAAGCCTATATTTAAATTAACCCTATGGACCAATAAAAAAAGAACTATCGAAGTGAAAATGTGAAAAACACCGTGGGACATAATAAAATGCTAGTAACTTTGCATACAGATTAAGCAACCAATAAATCAGGATATGGTCTTAGGAGCTCATTTCATCATAAACATAATCGTCATCGTCATGATCAATAGGGCCTTAAGTCATCCACTGGAGTCCTGGCCTCTACAAAAAGCTTTAAATTTTGCTAAGATATATAAGCTTCTGTCACAGTTGAAACAATAATTAGTAGGAATAAACCTACGGTAGCTGCTGGAGTTACATAGCTCCATCAACAAAATAACGTTCCTTTGCAGCCCAGTCACCGCTAGCGCCATCCTCGTTCTCCCCCGCCGCGGCCTCGCCGGAGCCCCCCCCCGCGCCGCCGCCGCCCCTGGCCCCGCCCGCGCCGCCCGCGCCCATGCACTCTGTGCCAGCGCCACACACGATGATGGTAATTACCTCTTATATGTAAGTGTTGACACCGTAATACGTGGTTTACTCACTCGCACCGCCCCGCACGATCCCGTAGATCCTCGCGAGTCAAGAAGATCTCCTCGGTGTTATTCGCTAGTCTTTTATGCTACTTTTAAAGGACTGCTTGTATCTTCAATAGCTAATTCCTAAGTAACACACTGTTAAGACCTGCCGAAGTAGCTTAATGGACGAATTTAATTATTGTAAATGCATGGAGACTTTCGGGGAATTTTATATCAATTCGAGCGATACCAGTCAAAGATATCCCTCTGATTGACCGACTATCGAACTTCGAGCTTCAACTCTTCTGTGATAGCGTTCCTATTAGACATCCTGTAGCTGCCCTACTCTAAGTTAAATGATCTCAAAATCTCGATCTCAGAGTTGGGAAGTTGAGGAGTGTGACGCTGAGAGTATGTCGAGTGCGCGTGTGCAGGGAGACGAGGATATGATGGGGGAGCCGTGGAGCGGCGTGCGCCGGCCCCCGCGCTCCCCGAGCCCGCTGCTGCCCGCGATGTAGGCGCCGCCAGCGCAGGCCCCGCGCCCGACCCTCTCGGCCCCACCGGCCTCGCGTTTCCCAAGGGTCCCCGCCGCAGTCGCCACACATATCCGCGCTCTATCCACTGCGCTATATCTCGCGTAATGCGTGTCTTATGTCTGTATATAGGTATATGCGTGAAACATCAACGAATTGTATGTATATTGTTAAGTTAGTTGTGCGTTTATGTATGTAGTCCTGGTTCCTTGTGTGCCAAAGATTTAGGTAGATTAGAAGTTAATATTGAAATTATCTTGACTATCATCGAGGTAAAAGTCTAAGCTAAAACTTTAATCTCAGGGAATATAAAAACTATTAAAGGACTATTATATACAAAATAAAATGTCATTGTTAGTGTAAGTATAAATCACAGAGTAAATCAATGATGTAATTTTAAACTATGGATGTTTGTAATGTAATCGATTCATGTGTGTTCTAATCCTGAAGTCTATCTTAGAAGAAGTTTATAGAGATCCTATTGTATCATAACTTAAGTAGGTATTTTAAATATTATACACTTGTAACAGTTTATGGGAAGCTCAAATTCTAAACGGTGGACGTAGAGGTTACTGAGTCAACCGCGACAGCGCCGATAACTCTAGTTATAGTCTAGATAAAAGCAAAGATTATATTTTTTTTAGTATAAATTCAATCCCCTATAAAATATTAAATTAAGCGATTTGTTGTCAAAACACCAATTAGATAGCAATAAGTGTATTATATAGTATAATAAATGTTTATCTAACTATACGACTTGCGTAGTACTATTACTGTTGTTTTCTAAATACTTAAACAAATATCTACTTATTGTTATTTCTTGAATGTATGTTACTTTACAAAGTTAACATTCTTGTTTAAAATTGTTAAAAGTTTACATAGGTAACTTTTTTTCTTATAAATCCTGTATATTTTATCTAACTATATATTGTAAAGACTGACTATTTTTATGTTTCTGTTGATCTGTCCTGCTTAAATCAGTGGAACTTGTATATTATCTGTCTACTTAAACTATTCGAGAAAACTTGCAATACTTTAGTTATAAATTAGTTAAGGAACTCTGATGAGTACACAAATGTACTCTGCGCTGCAAAGCCAAATAGCAGTATCTCAAATAAAACTTCCATAGCATTCACAACCTCACTGCTAAGAGGAGAGGATTGAATCTACTTTTGCGATTGAATCTGAGGTACTGCATAATAGCTTCGAAGGGCAGTATTATACTTCAAAATATGTTACGCCTGGTACCTTTGAATAGTGAAACGGTTTAAAAAACGGCCAAGTGCGAGTCGGACTCGCGTACGAAGGGCATTAGAAAAAAACGGCAAAAAAACACGTTTGTTGCATGGGAGACCCTTAAATATGTTTTTTTCTGTTTTTAGTATTTGTTGTTATAGCAGCAACAGACATATTCTGTGAAAATTTCAACTGTCTAGTTATCACGGTTAATGAGATACAGCCTGGTGACAGACAGACGGACAGCGGAGTCTTAGTAATAGGGCCCCGTATTTACCTTTTGGGTAAGGAAACCCTAAAAAGAACATCTTTCAAGTACTTGTACCGTGCCGGAGGTCTTTAAAGTCTTTCGAGTTTGGGTAAAGTTATATCAAAAGAGCGTATGGGAGCAAGTGACAGAAAAGTACAAAACCGAAGACTATTAACGCACTGTAACTGGAGAAACTGTCGGAATTTACGTAGCATTTATGATTTAGAACTTAAAATGAAAATGGTTGAGGCAATAGCTTAAATAAATGCTATTTTACGGCCGTTTAATATCACCTAATCGTTCAAACTTACGAAGCGTAACTGTAGTTTTTACTCTTTATTTTTAAATTGTATTTATATTTAAATTGTATTTATATTTAAAAATAGACAATTTCGAATAATACTCGTATCGTTAAATCCGTCGATGTTTTACTCTTTATACACTTTACCTATTTAGTTAATTAATCATTATGTAAAAAAATATAAACGATTAATAATCTTTAAAAAAAACAATGTACATAGTAATAAAACACATAAAAGTCGTCCTGTATACATTTTCGTAATTATTTACAATATTTTCTATAGTTTAATGTACCTATGTTGATATTAACGCGAAACGCTACCTTAAGGACCCTACTGTGTAACTGATAAAATGCCAAAGTAAGAGAATATTATAAAATCGTGTTCTTCACGTAATATAAAAAATAAATGATAAAATGACCCAATAAAATAATTTCATCTAAGTTTTGGTTTCATTTATGAACATTCTGATATAAAAAATAAATGTTTAAAAAAACAAAAAACCGCCTTCAAAAATTCAAAAAAATTACTTCTTTAAAATGATAGGTACCTATAGGTACGTCAGTCCAACTGTATTCGGCTTTTGGTTTAAAATATTGTGGGACGCCGACTTCAGTTGGACTGACCTACCTATAGGTACCTATCATTTTATAAGAAGTTATTTTTTGCATTTTTGAAGGCGGTTTTTTGTTTTTTTAAACATTTATTTTATTTAATACTTTTTAGTGATCCTATTTATGCTGTTATGTAGTTCCACTTTTCAATAAATGAGAAACTATAGAAAATTTCGAGCTCGCCGCAAGCAACGCCACTGGAAAGTTACAGTCATATTTCAACAAGTAAATATTCTTCGTTGTAGTCGCTCAACTATCTTAATCGACATATCTTATCGTTATCGCCACCCTTGAAATAGGTACCGTTGAGGAGTTCCGGTGGCCATCTGTGGTCTTCATCATCAGGTCCACTTCACCAAATGATACTTTCTGAATGCAAATGCTAGACTTGTTACTAAAAATACTAAAATCGCTTTATGTTTGCCTACAATATTTGAGGAGTTCTCTCAATTCCTCACTGATCCCCTCATCAGATTCCGATTTGGTGGCAATGGGACCACCTCGGAAGTATACCCTATCAAATCAAAAAAGAATTTTCAAAATCGGACCACAATTGACGGAGTAATCGGTGAACATACACAAAAAAAAAAAAAAAATACATACGGTGGAACGTATAACCTCCTCCTTTTTTTGAAGTCGGTTAAAAAAAAACAAAAGAACCACCGTAACCACCACCAAGTAATTTTCTGCGTTTTTAAAAAGGTTTTTTGTTTTTTTTAAACTTGTTTTTTTTAAGTCATCATAATACGCTGTTATGTACACAGCGTATATTTTTGAATATGCTTTGTTATAAGTCGCTGAACTATCTTAACCGAGATATCTTTTCGCCACCCTTGAAATAGGTTACCATTGAGGAGTTACAGCGCCCATATGTGATCTTCATGATAATGGGACCACCTCGACTATATAGAACAATTTTTTTTATTAATAATCGGTCCACAGTATATCTTTGATTGACAAAATAATCGCGTAAAAAGCATACAGTCGAAACTTCTCATATTTTAAAGTTGGTTCAAAATACTTCCTTGTCCATGTTTTAATTTGAGAATAAATGTAGGTTGACTTTGATCCCGGTTAGCCTACAGGTTAGAAGATAATATAAGGTTCCGTGCATTTGTCAGAACGTTTGGGAATATAAATATATAATTTTTTCAAACATTTATTTAGCTTTTCCGTTTTTGATACTTAGGATTTACCCTTACAAATAACATACTCGTTATTTACATAGAGTTATTACTTAAGTTAGGTTCAGAATAATTTGTTGCGTTCAGAGTACTTAACACTTTTCGAAATTATTTGTAAAATGATTCGCTTTGTTTCTGCGAAACAATCGTGAACGAAGTAAGCCAACCAACTGTTTACCACTATTCCAATTGGACTTAAACTATACCGTTTTTAACGTAATAGTAGCTCTTATTTGCTTTGCAGTTAAGGCGAGATCCAAGTACACTTTACTTGACATTCCATCTGATTTGATGATTGTAGAGCTGCGACTACAAAGCGTAGCAGCAATTGGGCGAGGTAACGTCCATCTATTACAGAGACGTCTAGTTTCCATCGAATATTATAATTTGAGCTAACTTGTGCTGCTCTAAAGTATCTTAATACGCAAATACGAGTTTAGATATTTTCATTGCGATCTGTAGTTAATAATGAACAAACAAAGGACGATCATAAAGATGGTCGTACGTAACGTTTTAAAAGGATTTATTATCACAAAACCTCGTAGCTCTTAATTACGTAATTATGTCGCCTAATTGGCGTTAGGTAGCGTCCGCCGGGCGTTCGCTTCATTACCGGTAAACACATTTGCTCCGGCTAAGCACGTAGCGAATACGTGACGCTCAGTCTCTTGTAGGCGATTGAATTGAGTTTAATTTTGGATTTAGTTTCGTGTCAATCTGATATTCTACAGCAATAAGGTTGCTTTTCCTATCAATTACAAATGAGTTGGTCTCTCTAATGACAGTAACATCATCAAGCAGATTTTCTTTGAAATGGGTAACAAATAACCGACCGTGACCGTACCTACCAGGCGGTAATTTAGAGAAGCAGAGGTGGTGATCACGGCCTTTACTTACCTATATAGATATGTTTTTCCTCACTATTTTAAAAGCCACTATTTTATACCCAGTTCGTTTATATATTAGTTGGCGAGCTCTTATATTAAACTAGCTTCTGCCCGCGACTTCGTCCGCGTAGATTATCGTTATTCCCACGGGACGTTTTAAACTGTTAGGGATCAATGGTGCCTATAAAAAACGGTACCTATAAGCTATCTCCTATTAAAATTTCATCCAAAGCCGTCGATAAAATGCATCATGAAGGAGTGACAATAAAAAACACACAAACTTTCATATTTAATAGGTATAAGAACAGAATAAGTAATAGTACCTACGAGCATTATTTACTAGTATTAGTAGGATTCTAGCGGACGATCGCGATTTAGTACTTGTAGAATTTGTTTTCCGTTATTCCCCCTTTACTTTGCGCTGTTATTAAAAAACTTCGAATTGTTAATGCAACCAAGGGATATTCCATATTTTATGCGTAGGTCGAGTGGTATAGGCTGTGCAGTACACTATTCGTAAGTAAATCATAATAAAGACGAGGCTTGTGAAGTGGTTGCAAGTTGCAACGACTTCAATAGCCAGCTAATGAGATGCCAGGCCGGCCGGCGGGGTTGGTGTGAAGTGCACATTGTAATCTCATGTGAAAACACGTAATAGGGTATAGCATAAAGTATTTATCAAATGAAACGTCTGTTACGAAATGCATTTAACGATATTCTTGATGTTTTGATTATTTCCTATTTTCATTATACAAAATAAATATATTTTTGAGAGTTTTTATTTTTGTTATATCTTAAAAAGGTAAAATATACAAGCGTCTGATTTGTTTTATAACACACCCTCAAAAAAAAACAACCTGTACTAAAAAAAAAACAAGTGAGTTGGGCTCGCAATTCGCAATCGATTCGATTCGTTTCGATTCGACGCAATCGATTTCAAATTGGAATATAATAATAATACTACCTACTGTGCGGCGGTAAGAACCCTCGGTGCTCGAGGCCTACTCGCACTTGACCAGTTTTTTACATTAAACTGTGACTGTTCCTAACTTAACGATATTCTTGATGTTTTGATTGTTTCCTATATTATTGATTTATTTATTTAAATACTTTTCACTTCTCATGCTCTTAAAATGCTGCTTTAATCTCTGCGAATCGGGACTAAAGCTCCTTATTAATCTCTAGGGATTAAAGTATATTTTTTTTTATTTACTTTGGAAACCCCTAAACAACCAATCACGGTGTTTGTGAATGGAGGATCATCGCCATTTTCAGTGTTGTGTATGGACCATATTTTTGGGTGTCGAAATAACCTCAAAATGACAACTGTGCAAATATATAACAAAAATAGGATTTAATTTCGTGAAACACGATTAATTATTACGAATATGAATCTATTTAATCATATTAAGGCCGAACTCTTATTATGCGTGGTCCAATTACTTTTAAAATGGTTTCCAAGTTTGAATCTGTTGGCTAAATATGCAAGCATTTAAAACATCACTTTACAAAAAAACCGCGGAACTTTTTTTCCTATTTGTATTTTGAATAGATGTTCATAACTTGTATTGAGCGTGCGTTGTTAAGATACCTAATTGTTAGTTTTAATTGTTAGAAACTTTTTTATAATAAATGTTGTAATTTTGTTTAGAACGTCGTTTTTTTCCTCGCCTTCAAAGTGAAAAGTAGAGTGTTTAACGCGAGACTAAACAACCATAATGACACTCGAACTACAGCCACCCTCGCTCGCAAGCTCGCTCGCGTGGCTAAACATCTCGTGTCATTATGGCTCGTTTTAGTCCCTTGTTGAACAATCTACTATTATTGCACAAAATTAAAATAGTGTACAAAACCAGTCAATCTTAAGGGGGAAACCAAAAAGTAGGTAGTAAATCTTAATTTAGATAAAGATAAAAAAACTACAATATCCTGTTTATATACATTATTTTTAAAAGGAAAGTATTTTTGGTAGTTAGAAAATGAAATGATATTGCTAAGCAGTCTGAAAGTTATGGTCTCCCACATTTATCTAGCCTAGTCGCGCCGAGCCGAACAGCGTCTTTTCCATTGTTATTGCAATGACATAAAACTTTTCTGAAGGCGATTTAGTGACGACAGATGTGGTAAAAGTGCTAAGACTTAAGCCCCGCATCCGCACACAGCGAGCGAGTGGCGAGCGAGAACATTTTGTTACTCATCATCGATGTTGATCACCTGTTGATCAGGAAAAGTTTACCAGGAATACGATGCTTCACTCTCATTTAAACAGGTTTTAATTATTCCATTCAACTTGGTAAATTAAAATGTTCTAAACTATTGTTGTCGAGTCTTGAAATTGCACCAACTAATTATTAATACATATACTTTAGCTCCCTTAGGACCCACATGACTATTCATAATATTAATACTTTACGTAGGTTTGGTTTGAAAAATAAGGATTATAAAAAAATAAAGGCTTCTATCAAAACATTGCAGTCGGAATTATGATAATTCGGGATTCTTATCAATTCGGAATTATGACTCTTCGGGGTATCCCTGGACGGATTACAGAGCGCAGCGAGGTTTGACAACATGCATAATGCTAACGTAAAAGATGCTCGAAAACTGTCAAAATCTATGGAATTGACGTAGGCGCTCGACGCGACCGTCTGTCAGCTTACGTCAATTTTATACGTTATTCTACTACGATAACTTTCTCGCAATGCACACAGTTAAGATCACTTCCACTATTAAGACTCCGATAGACCAGAAGTCGGACCGAACCGGCCAAAAAGGAGCCAGCTATCTCTTAGAATGATAAACGTATATAATAATTCTCATTTTAACACATAGCTGCGTCGTTCTTCCGGTAAGGCCGTCTGTTCTTACCTCTACGCATAAAAAAATCAACCCGGAAATTTACAGATCACAAATTAAGTCCAAAAAGTGATAACTTTCCTAGTCCATCGATGTACGGAAGTAAATATTTCTTAATTAGTCCGCAAACTTTAACGTTTGACACAAAATAAATAGCCAAACAACTTGCATGCGGAACTGATCTACGTAAAGTACGTCCATTAATTATAAGACGGGAAGTGCTTGGAAGTTTTGGAAGAGGCCACGATTTATTTTGGTCCCGGAAGGAAGGCTTTTGTTCCATTTTGACCGGTTCACTCATTAATGATGCTTCAGGAACTTGGGAAGCACCAAAAAACACGATTGGTAAGTGTTATTCTTGCAGCTAGGTTTATTTAGCATACTACTCGCAAATGAGTAGCTTTAGTGGTGGTAGGACATTGTGCAGGATTCTTCCCTATCGCTACCACTTATCCGTTTTCGTTATTGTTATCAAAGCGAAAAGCGAAAGATTTTATAGTAGAATCACGAGCGCAGCAACGGATCTAAAGTAGAATCCTGAGCGTTGTGAGGAATTCAATATACGCCGCTCGAGAGCAAAATATTTTAGCCCCGAGAGATACAAACTATTTTTCATCAATACCTATGAGAATAAGAAAAAGCGTCGAGTGCCTGGTAGTACTACCTACCTACTCGGAACTCGTACACAAGCAATTTATGAAAAATAATGGAGTTTAAAATAATAACATTATTTTCTACTCGGTTATGTGTAGTAAAGTAACAAAGTAAAGAGCACCGTTATTGGCTTTTTAATGTCATGGAGAAAGTTAGCAAGACCTGAATCTTCTTATTTTTGCTTGTTTAATAAAATACCTCGGTTTATACAAATAAAACATAGCCTATCGCACCCTCAGAACAATAGAGGCCCAATTCAGAAATTTTAAATTTCGAGTTAGGTTTCTTTAATAATAAATTTATGACTTGAAGTTAGAAAGCTGAAAATTTGAAATGTCACTATTGTTCTAAAGGTGCGCTATGGATGTAATGTAAATTTCATATGGTGAAAGAATTTTTCAAATGGATGGTTCCGGAGATTACTCATTAGTCAGATAGAGACAAAAATATTGCACTCTCTCTTAATATTAGTATAGGTAACATGAAAAAATAGTTCGGAACAGTTATGTAAGAAGTTTTATAATACCTAGTGTGTTAATAAATGCAAGAAAACTAAAAGTTTGAGGCTCTTGAGAAGTTTTGTTAGGTATTTGTTTTCACTAAGACCTCATTTAAGCTCGGGCGAAGAATTAAGAGTGCTCCGCGTCTTTGTAATTTACATTTACATTATGACATGTTCCAAATATTAAAATATTATTGAATGTTTTTTGGATGCCATGACTAGAATATCATTCATATTTCTCTTTTCGCCCTCTTGATGAAACACATCCAATTAACAACCCAGAGGCCCGAGATAAAACTGTCAATGTGTATTGAATTGACAATTCATATGCGCTTGACAGTTGCTTGACACGACCATCTGGCAGCTTACGTCTATCATATAGCTGATCTTATACATTCTCGATAACGGTAACGATCTCACGTTGCATCTTGTCTAGGGCCACAAATTATTCCGTTTTCAAAATGCAACCTTTGTACAGTGTTGCCATTCAGCAACTTCCATAATTACTATAAGTTTTATTAAAACTATCCCACAAGTTAAGTGTCATGCTAATTCTAAACAATATACTTCTGCGAGTATAAATTAAAACTTTGGTCCCGAAGCGCGCATGAGGCATCGCTCGTTCGGGCGAGTCAGCTTGACAGCCTTACAAATCTGCAGTGGAATATTCAGAAAGCCGACATCGAGGTCTTCTAAAATGAGAATTGATACAATATACAGTAGGCGATCGGAAGTACAGGCACGTACGGTAAAAACATAAATTTAGGACCTATTTCAAAAAACACATTGCTTGTAGTCGTGAATGTAATTAGAGATGTCAAGTCTGTAACTTATAGGAAACTCAACCTTATTGGAGTAGGATGTCAAATTAACTTTGAACGGTCGGACATATAAAAAAAAAAAAACAAAAACAGGGATTGGAGCAATTTTTTGTTTTCCATTAAGCTTATTTTTGGCCAGCTGATTACTCGACTACGTAGGATAATTCGAGTGCTCGTGCGGCCCACGAAACAGCCGAATACAGGCGAATGTTTGGGGATATTTCTCTCTGCACTTGTTTAATTGTACACTCGATGCCAAAAAATGAAGAAAATATACGAAAACGCATTGTTTTATTACCTCTGAAAAGATGTTCTTAAGGCATAACGTTTCTTGGATCGTGAAAGAGAATAATGACCCTTAACACCGAAGTCGGCACTGTACTGCGTGGAAAGCTTAGATTGACATCGGTGTTTTGGATTGGCCTATACCCGCAGCCAATCCACTTAAAAATGTGAAGGCTTGAATGAAGCTCAAATCACAAGGAAAAACTCCTGTTGGCGTTGCTGACTTTACTCGTAAACTGAAGTTATTGTGGAGCTCTATACCCCGTAGTTTTGCTGAAATACTGGTAAAAAGTATGCTTATTAAAGTAGCGAAGAGACTATACATAATTCGAGAGACTGGACACGCAAAATCAAAAATAAATCGTTAATGTGTAATTAGAAAAGTCTTTAATACAAGTATAATATATAGTATTTCGCATAATAATAATTTTATTTTTAATAAAATTTTACCGGTCACACTCTAATCGTACAAAGTGTATGAAGGTTAAACCGCTTACATCTTTTACATATCTTATCTGTACAGTGACTTATATTCGTAAAATACAATTTGATATTCCCACAGATTTATCAAATTCCCGGAACTTAAGTTCCCAAATTCAAATCAAGTGCTAACTAATTTGCATTAGCTGCACTGTTTTTGTGTCCTTAGTGGTCCCAACACAGGTTGGTCTGCAAAGCCGGCCATGGAATAAATGGGTGGATTAGAGCAGTTGTTCATTGAATGTGAATACAGTATTATTGTGGCCCAGATGGATCATTTATCATTAAAATAAATAAAAGACTTTATAAGCTGAGGAAAAACATAACGGCCTGGCTTTGAACGAAAATATTTATGAAGTGTATATCAATAGTCTTTTTCCAGTTTAAATTTATTTATGCGACAAAAAAGGTTAACTGGCTTTTCATTCGACATCGAAACTTTCTTACGATTCTACCTACTCCTTTTTCCATCCTTTTTGAGCCCTCAACCTTCTTTTATCTAAAACCTAAAACGATACTCCCCGTCCAGCTTGTGAACTGCATTGCTTGAGCTCTCTAAAACTCACTATTCCTTTGCGCCGCACTGGCTTCATGTCAAATTCTTGCGCCCTTCAGGTGATCCGTCTCTGGAATGCACTCCCACTCCATATGAGGCGGCCCCCTAACAAGCTTTCTTTCAAGCGGATGTTCCGGAAGCATTTTCTTGAACGAGAGGTAGCGTAGAATATACATCGTTTATCTCATCACATTATGTTCATGTTTGCCTTCTGCTTTTTATTTTCATAGGTGAGTATAAATTAGAGCCACCCATAATTTTATCGAATTTCACTTCATCGATTGTATCATTTCATCGAACTATATATAGTTCATCGAACATTTTTTCTACAGTATTTTCTACATTAATTAGGTATGTAGGTAAGGTTGGACTTATTTATTTATTTATTAAGGATATCAACCTCACATAAAGGTGATTCGATAAAAAAATAGGTAACATAATTGATTACGGAGATTCTTTTTGGGTATTTGACAAGATGGTGTCGCTTTCGTATTTGTTTTTTTTTGCATATTTTGTTGTTTAATGGATAGTAATCATGTATTAATACGCAGTAAATTAACTTTCAAATGTGCAGTATAATGAAGAATTCAAGTTTGAACACGTATCGCCTTTGGAAGGATTGCTCAAAGTAAATCCCATCTGGTCTTTGTAAAGTTCTACCTTCATCACTTCACGGAGGCTAGAGGACCACCGTACAACGTTGCCTTATGATTTCTTTTGATATGTAAATGTAACATATAAACTTGACATTGGCAGGAATGGTTGCTCGATATTGCGATCGGTTGCCATTAAACAAATAAATAATAATGATTGATTATTTATTGGGTAAATATTTACTGTGTGCCGTGCCGTGTGGTTGCCGGCTTAGAATAGTGCCACTCCATGCCTTCCTGTGGAAGTCGTGAGGGATTAAAGGCTTGTAGTATTGTTCGGCGATGGGTTTGCATCCTGTCACTGATATACACTGGGAAACATCTGGGCATGTTTGTGCACAATGTGGTTATAGAATTATCAACAAGTTGGTAGAGTTGTTGGTAATTCTGTAGCTCTGCCTACCCCACTCTGAGATGATGGCGTGACGGTATGTATGTGTATGTATGTAAGTAACGCGTCGTCGTCGTATATTTTAAGCTAGTGGTATGAATCGCGAGTCTGTTAATTTAATGGAATGGCACCTATTTAACCTATGTGTGATTGTTCAGTGTCTTATCCGTATTTTGTCGTGTTGTTATCATATTGTTAACGTTAAGACAGCTCAAAACTTAATAATACTAGTAATAAAGATGATATTGAAAATGGCATAATAAAAAAAAATGATGAAAAAAATGATATAGACGGCAATAATGTTTCAAGTACTCGTCTTGTAAGAGTACGGACATGAAAATGTAATTTATAGTTTTTAGATTGTATCATCATTCAAGAGTGTTAAAACACGGAAACTCGTCAAATGCTGGACGCAGGCCACGAGAATCGCCTTAATGCCCAACTTAATAAATTAATGAATTGTAGGCAAATTAGCTCTGCCTATTACAATCTCTGATTATAACTAACATTCTCAGTTCGTTTATAAATGATTCCCTTGAGACAAAAACAAATATCGCTCCTAACAATGAGAGATCAAAACTAGATCCAACTCAGCACTTGAGGCATGAATCTCATCGCCAAACGCAAACGAATGGGATTGATGAATTGACACAATCCGAGAAGCAGCGGCGAGCTCTAATGAAATCAGGGAGCACCCTGAGAGCCTTGTAAATTGGAGTTTGCGTAATAAAAACTGATGCAAGCAATCCTAACCTATCCCTTCCAGCCAGCGTTAATTTGGCTCCAAGGGAATCCTGCTCAATCATCGCTCTCATAAAACCTGACGGGTTTTTAGGGTTCCGTACCTTGAAAGGTGAACGGAACCTTTTAATCGAATGTCTGTCCGTCCGTCACAGCCAATTTGCTCCGAAACTTGGACCGGTTGAGTTGTTTGGCACACACGTGTAAGTAGGTGACAAAATGGTTTAAAAACTTCGCTGATTCATAATGATTCTAATTATTTGTAAGAAACCACTGAAAAACTGAACATGAAATTAATTGTTTTTCATAAATTTAGATTAAAATGATCAATATCTCCGACACTACAACGTACGCGGTAAAAATCTCTGAACATCCATAGCTTTTTAGCTGCTCTATCAGCTCTAGGCGGATTGACGTCGGTTTTAGGGACACCCTGTATATTTTGAATCATTTTAACATATATTGTAATTTTTTATCTCCGAAACTGCTGACCCAAAATTTAAAAAAAAAACCAGAAAATAATTCTTTACCTATATTACATGATAACCTATAAGAAGTCTAGTATTTATTTTATATTATTTATAACAGAAATTCTGAAAACGTACGGAACCCTCTCCACGCGAGTTTATTTTTCCTATAACCTATAACAAACTGGAGCTCAAGATTAAACCCGCCCTTCTCGCACCGCAACAAGACTTAAACTTTGAGTAAATTTGAATTCGGAACGCTTCTTGTAACGGAATTGGACGTGCGCATAAGCGATAACGCGGAGGGATAATTTCTACTGCATTGCGTTGGAAATTTTATGTGGGATATAAAAACATGATTATGAAATTGTAAGGAGGATTTCTCGATCCCAAGGCTGCAGAGCTGACGCTGAACGCGGACATACTTAGATTAAAAATTTATGGCTACCGTATACCGGTTGTTTTTTAGGACGACTTTAAGGAAAGTTGACTTAAGACTGACCTTTTTATATACATTTTGACAGGAAATTTATTCTTTCTGTTTTTCTGTTTTACTATTTGTTATTTCCTGTTATTTTGTTAATTTGTCTATCCTGTCCATGTCCTCCAAGGTTAACTGGAAGAGATCCCAAAAATGCAAACATGTCTTATAATTGTCTACGTAATGTAATCTACATTTAAGTCTGACAGTTGCATACATTATACCCAAACCTGAAAATAAAGTTTATACTTAATGGACTAACTTGTATCTATCATTTATATTATTAAGGGATCTAGACATTTATTTAATTTGGTACTGCTTTACGTTTAACTCATGAAGATTAACTAAAGAGATATTTCAAAATCGGTCGTTTTACTAAAATAGTCAGCTAACTGCATTCTAATAATATAAGCATTTCAAACTTTATACGACAATTAATAAAGTATAGAATGCTACGAGTTCTAATTACATTGTAGTTCATACCCGCCTCCTTTAAGGCAGACATATTGACGCTTTTATTAACATACCTCGCTAATTACTGATTAAATTCCATTTTCGAACTAAAATACCGTAATATTCTGCAATATCACTTAGGCAAACCCTTGTAGCTAATATAATTAGAGATATTAATTTTACTACCAGTAAAATACTAATTACCATCCCCTTCAAAGCCCTCTTACTTTATCGTTAGTAAAATGAAATCTTAGGTATTTACTTTCAAACTGGGTAATATTGCGACCTGTGTGAGCTGCTATTACGGCCTCCATAGACGGATTGCTCGTCTCACGACCGACAGCCCCGTGGTCGCTATTGGTCAATCTGCAGTTTCAATACGACAGTATAAGTATTCGTACATAAGTGCGACAGTAACGGATGCTTTATCTATTTATCCACCGCGATAAGAGCTACCAAAGTACAGGGGCTGATCGTTAATTTTTAATACATTAATATCCGCCTGCTTCATAAATCCGTCTCCCTCTTGACAGCGTTTATGAATCGCTTTCAAGCGCTGATTCAGCGCTTCTTTAACCTTTACCATGAGTTACAATTACCGTACCTGCTAGCGAGTCGAATGCTCTGTCCCTCGCAACCTCGCAGTATTCTTATAGGGTGCGAGGAGCAGAATATTTAACCCGCTAGCGAGTATGGTAATTGTAAGTCATGGTAAGGGTACTGAAGTCGGGTCGAATGTCTTATACAGGTGATTGACGGTGAATTTAAAATAAATATTATTAGGTTAGCTTTAAAATCGTTTCATTTCATTTGTAGTTTTAATTAATTCAGTCATATTATTAGATAGACACACTTAATAATATTTGATTTATTACGGTGTGTTAACTTTTTTGCGTAAGTAGCATTAAACATGACACAATTTTTTAGCCATACTGAGAATCGAACCCGGGACAGCTAGCTTCGTTGGCACTAACCACTAGGCAAACTCGTAGTCGTATGTATACTCGTAGATATGTATACATCGTCTAATAACGACGCCTGTATTTGTGCAGCCACATCTGCCTTATTATTTCTCCCCCCCTGTCATCCAAGCTATCAACAAGCCCAAACACTATGACAGCGACAATATTTAACCACAAATATCTCGGAACTCCGTCAAAGTTGAGGGCTCTCTGATTGAACGCGGGCACTATTTAGGTCAAGACTGTAAGTGGGTAGCACGTCCCTTCTAGCTTGGATCCCTGAGGCATATGAGATTCATTCGTTAGCAAATTTTACTATTATTTTGACAGCTGTATTTGGTTAAGTAATTTTACAAAATCAGAACCTCGTCGTGTTTATATTATAAAGCTTTTGATACATCAGGAGATCTTACATTTGTAATGATTGTATGTGCTCCTAGGCTTAAATACTAATATTAATTACTTAATTACCTTGCCGGTCATGACATACGGAGCCGAGACGTGGAACCTGACAGTGAAACTAGCCCACCGACTACACGTCACCCAGCGAGCTATGGAAAGGTGTATGCTCGGAATCTCGCTACGGGACAAAATCCGGAATGAGATGATCCGGCATAAAACTAGGGTCACTGACGTAGTTCAGAAGTGTAGCAGACTGAAGTGGCCGTGGGCTGGTCACATCTGTCGCAGAACCGATGATCGGTGGAGTAGACGGGTTCTCGAGTGGAGACCACGGCTCGGCAAGCGTAGCGTAGGACGCCCTCCAGCCAGATGGACCGACGACCTGAAAAAAGTGGCTGGTGGTGACTGGATGGCGAAAACGGGAGATCGGGCCTTGTGGCGAGGGGGAGGTTTACATCCAGCAGTGGACTGCAATAGGCTGAAATGATGATGATGATGATGAATTACCTTGTGATGTAACGATTATTGTCTTTTATGATCTCTCTCTCAACTCCAGTTTCTTGTCACACTTGCTCAATGTAATGATGGTTTTACCAGTAAAGCTAGTAAATTTATTCCATATTACGGACGTGTAAAAGAGAATTAACTGATGCAATTAACTGAATAAATAATATGATTTTTTTGACTAACTTACTACGGGTGTGTTTGAATGTTCTATGCATAGGCAAACTCCCTTAGTTAAACACGTACGTCACGCTACATAGAGTATGATTCCAAATGGTTTTATTGTAATTATTAACCATTAGTCGTCTATTATTTAATCATGTAAAAATGAGTTAAGTAATCTATTGAATTCATACCTAAAACGCAAATAAGACTATATTTGATTGAGAAGGACAGAGGCAAAAATCATCGAGTAACATTATCATTGAAAAAAAACCGTTTTCATGTTGTAATAAAAAATAATATGAATAATTAGCAGAGCCCGGATTCTTCATGGCAAAACAAAATACTATCGTAATCTGGCTAGTGATAGAAACATCATTTTATCGATATCGATAATTGTGTAATAGAATAAAATACGTGACCAAATAAAATAACATACCTATACAACATAAAAAAACACATAGTTTGTATGAAGTTATATAGAAACATATTCAATTTCTTCGTCGTAATCCACGTTAGTACACACAGCAGCACATGGCGTTTTATTCGTGTAATGGTGATAGGAGTAGATAATCAATTACTTTTTCAACATTCTCTGGGAGCAAACAAATTCGTTTATCACCATAACGCCATTTATATATACTAAATGTACGTTCAATTTCACTTGACGTCAAGGGAGCAAATTTATAAATTTCATTGCTGGTATAATTTTCAGTTTGAGTACAATTTTCAGATATATCTCGTAAACTTTCATATTCAGGATTTCGTCCGAGCACAGCTTTTATAAATAATACTCGATATCGATAAAATGATGTTTCTATCACTAGCCAGATTACGATAGTGTTTTGTTTTGCCATGAAAAATCCGGGCTCTGGTAATAAGTCATAAAATACAATTATGGCATTGACATTCATAAAAGAAAATTGTCTCAATTTTCCATTTTTAGTAACGAGTGGTAAACAAAAAATATGATGCTGGTGATACGTAGGTATGTTAATTGCGATTAAACTGTATTTAACTATAATCATTTTACGGCTGCTTATTTATTTTTATTTTTATTTGTAAGTATTAACTGGTACATTTTTTTTATGGCATAGAGAAGGCAAACGAGCACACAAGCCACATGATGGTAAGTGGAAACTGTGACCCATAGACATTCGCATTCACAAGACTGCAAGCCTAAGACTGGAAATGCGTTGCCAACCCTGAGGACCAAGATGGAATGCCTCTATGTATATAGTCATTACACCGGCTGTCTTATCCCCAAACCGGAACACAACAATACGAACACTGCTGTTTGGCGGTAGTTTAATGGATAAGATGGTGGTAGCGATCCGGACGGACCTTGAACAAGATCCTACCTCCCGCGAAGATACATACATAAACACCTGCCAAATGAAAGCAGAGTGTGTGTGTCAAATTTCGTCATTTTGACGTCATCGGCATCAAAAGTACGACCCCTGGTAATAAGTAAAGATCGACATTCATTCGAACGAGAGTGCATTAGGTACGAGGAAGTACATTTGCCACGGATATTAATTTATCAACTAGCCTATTTTATTTGAAATTACGTCCCTTTCTCTCGACTCAGTCTCGATTAATTAATGAAAGAGATAAGGCATCTGAAATTCCGGATTGAGTGCTTCGCATTAACCGTCCGGTGCCCGCTATCAGTGCAATTCATGCATCATTATTATCACTTGACAGATTTATTACGGTACGGAACAGATATGCAGATTCATGTTATTTTCTTTATGACATGTTACATACATCTACGAACCTATCTACTTTTAACTATGCAGTGTAAGGAGGCACATTTACAATTACTTGTCTAGTGTTTAGTTCGTTTTGCAGGCGTTTACGTTTTACGTGTTTATGCCAAGTGTAGACATAATCAAGAGGATTGAGTAAGTTTGTATGAACATTTCTTATTGTATTTATTTCCAGCGGCGATAGATGTTTTTCTTATAATGGTTTTAGAAGACCTCTTATACACATAAATGTATAAAATATGATATGTTAGAGAACATCGGATCTAAGATAATATCTTTAATAAAAATTAAAGTATTACGTGGTTTTGGTTTTTGGTACAGTCGAGTTCATAAATATGTATACAATTTAGTACCTTGTCTATTTAATGTCATGCTGCCATGCCATATACGAATTATCACAGGCAAGGTAGACAAAGTACTAAAGTGCATACATATTTATGAAATCGACTTTACTAAAAGTAGGTACGCGCATGTCCTATTAATATTTAAATATGTCGGCTCCGATGCACTTGAGTGCAATAAGTAACAAAATATGTTTAAATTGAATTGATTACTATACAGGGTTATTGGTAAGTCGACCTATTCCCGTTAGAAGGTGATAGGGGTGACTATTTGCGATAATTTTGACCCCCATATGCATTATGCAAAAGTGAACCATTTTTGAGTTATCGCGTTTATTCGTTTTTTTTTAAATTAGTCGGAAATTCAACTTGAAAATTTTATTACAAAAAAAGGATCAAATTAAATCTTTTTTTTTCTTCTGATTTACAAAACCGATTAAACACTGGTTATTTCTCAATATTAAAACAATAATTATCGGTCCAAATTTGAAAAAGCGAGACGGAAAATGAATTTTTTTCAATATTTTTTGTGATCGCTTTCCATTAAAATGCCTTAAAAACAAAAAAAAACGTTATGAAACTTGGCTTGCAGATTATTTTAAAAACTTAACTGTTTTCTTAGCTCTCCAAAAACGCATAACAAGTACAAATTTATTTTAAAATAACCTGGAAAAAATAGTCATCACAAAGGAAGCGGGCGGAAACAAAAGTCACAAATGCAACTTCAAAAATTAAAATTAAAAAACATACCAAATTTAAATCATACATTTTTTATTTGCTTTTGTACAAGATGAATTTGTTGTTCCTATGTAAAATTAAAAAAAATATTATCTGTTCACGTTTGAGAATGCGAGGCCAAAAACTAAAAAATACATGTTTTTTTATCAAACTCCAACATAAATTACACGAAAACAGAAAAATTTACCAATACATTTGGCGTGCAGATTACACATAAAACATTGACGTTTTTCCAGCTTTCTAACGAGCTATTAAAACTAAAATGAGTTTTGTTAAAGATTGCTGGAAAGAATTGATCACAAAGGAAGCAACAAGGAAGTCACGTCCGAACAAAACTTAAAATTAACTAACTAAATCAATGAAAACTAACTGTTATACTCGTAAACACAAATAACAACATTTACTTATGTGAGAATAAGAAATGGAGGTAGCCATTTTGAAAATGAATTATAAAAATCCTGATTATTTAATTTTTAATTGTTTATTAGTTTTAATTTTGTAACTTTTTACATAAGTTAATGTTGTTATTTGTGTTTACGAGTATAATAGTTAGTTGTGATAGATTTAGTTAGTTAATTTTAAGTTTTGTTCGGACGTGACTTCCTTGTTGCTTCCTTTGTGATCAATTTTTTCCGGCATTCTTTAACAAAACTCATTTTAGTTTTAATAGCTCGTTAGAAAGCTGGAAAAACGTCAATGTTTTATGTGTAATCTGCACGCCAAATGCATTGGTAAATTTTTCTGTTTTCGTGTAATTTATGTTGGAGTTTGATAAAAAAAACATGTATTTTTTAGTTTTCGGCCTCGCATTCTCAAACGTGTACAGATAATATTTTTTTTAATTTTGCATAGGAACAACAAATTCATCTTGTACAAAAGCAAATAAAAAATGTATGATTTAAATTTGGTATGTTTTTTAATTTTAATTTTTGAAGTTGCATTTGTGACTTTTGTTTCCGCCCGCTTCCTTTGTGATGATTATTTTTTCAGGTTTTTTTAAAATAATTTTCTACTTGTTATGCGTTTTTGGAGAGCTAAGAAAACAGTTAAGTTTTTAAAATAATCTGCAAGCCAAGTTTCATAACGTTTTTTTTTGTTTTTAAGGCATTTTAGTGGAAAGCAATCGCAAAAAATATTGAAAAAAATTCATTTTCCGTCTCGCTTTTTCAAATTTGGACCGATAATTATTGTTTTAATATTGAGAAATAACCAGTGTTTAATCGGTTTTGTAAATCAGAAGAAAAAAAAAGATTTAAATTGATACTTTTTTTGTAATAAATTTTTCAAGTTGAATTTCCGAATAATTTAAAAAAAAACGAATAAACGCGATAACTCAAAAATGGTTCACTTTTGCATAATGCATATGGGGGTCAAACTTATCGCAAATAGTCACCCCTATCACCTTCTAACGAGAATAGGTCGACTTACCAATAACCCTGTATACCACTTTTACCAATTTGCGGTCACCTAAAAAGGATATATGACTTTTTTAAATGACAAATGCAAAACCCATTTAGAAGGATTTTCGGTATAACTTTAGATTTTGGTACGTACTCGTAAGTGTAGATAATCTCATCTCAACTCAATGGTGTTGACGCGAGGCATTTTCCAGCTTGTATTATTAGGCGTTCTCTATTCAAAACATATTTCTTTCTTTGCCCCGCGGCGACTTCCACAGCTACTACCGCGGGAACATGGCGTTTCCACAATGAAGTAATTTCGCCAGTGTCAAGTAAATATAAGTATAAATCAATATAACAATAAAACACAATCCAATATTCTCTAGGAAGATTGGGGGCAACGTTGTACGGTGATATGTAGGACAGAGGCCAAGATAGTTTGAACCTCTGTACCTGCGAGTCCACTTGAAACGAGAAGTAAGATGCCAGGATACACGAAATAAGTCCAAGTCTTCTATCACTGGCAACACAAAGGCATTAAAAGCACAAATCACTAACAAAAAAGAACTTTGAACACCTAAATACACAAAAATAAAAACTTAAACAGATTATACATCCGCCGTCTTTTGACGTTGCAAATGGCCCAAAACATTATTATTCAAAATATATACGTATGACGGCGCGTCAATTAATATGATGATTGTTTTAAGGGTGTGCGTAATGTTCGCACGCTCTGACGTAATGCAGAACACTGGTGTAATTCGGACCGAGCTCTGTCATTACATTTGTGAGCAACTGCCATTGCGGACACGATCCATTTTAATCTCATAAATGCATCACGTGTTCTGCAGAACGTCTTTTGTAATGACCTTTACAATGCTTATTGAACGTAGTGACAATTGTATTTTGTAATCTAATAGTATTCAATTATGATTCTCATATTGTGTGAATTTTTAACTCCTTGCCCGGTAAAGTCAAAGTCAAAGTCAAAGTTCTTTATTCTTCAATTTAGGCATAATATAATGCACCTATGAATGTCAAAAAGCATTACCACCGGTTCGAAAAATAAAACCTTTGCCCCGAGAAGAACCGGCGTAAGAAACTCGGCAAGGTATATTACCCCGCCCATGCCATAATAATTTAAGATGGAAGACACCGAGGATGAGATCGACTGGACTACACCGAGCACCCCAACTATCCCTTTACGTAGGTTTACTCTAAAAACTAAACGTGTCAATGAGGCTTTAAAAAACATTGATCAAAATCATGTTTGTTATTTTATTGTAACACAACTGAGGTGTTATTATGACGTAGCTATGCAATTCATTTTACGTTGAGCGTAAAAGACAGAGCTATAGCAGATACATAGTTCTGTCCTTTTCTCTCAGCGTAAACAGAACTGCATTGCGACGTCATAATAACCCCCCTGAAGAAAAAATGAGTCAACAGACTTTAAAATTGTATTACTTAACCTTTTTTAATTTACCGTCCAAAACCGAAATCTAAAAAAGAAAGAGAAATAAACTACGAGTAAAACAAAGATTTGCTATCGTTGTTGTGTAACAAAGGCCGGAAAAATATACACATTTTTAAAAAACCGTTCCTGTGCCCGTATGCATACTATTATTATCTTCTCGCGAAATTCAACAACCGCAAAAAACTAAAAACGTGTATAAAATGTAAACGAACTAGATTTTTCACTGTGAAAAATAAAACAAGTGTACTTGTTTATCACCGTATGGTTTTTTAACAGCATCAGTTAGAGGGGGATAGCGGAAATGTGTTAACTCCACCATCAATAAACTTGCGCCGTGGCACCAGCGTACAAACCTCTGAGTTCTATTTTAAAAATGGGAACACAACTACGATAAAATTGCTTTCAATATTGGACGGAAATTTTAACTTGTCTATGTTATGTGAATATTTTGTCAATTCATCGTTTTCAATGAAATATTGATAAAAGTAAAAAGTGTTTTGTGAAATTAGGGTTCCGTACAAAATATCGAAAAACGGAAACTTTATAAGATGACTTAGTTGTGCGCCTGTCCGTCTATCTGTCCGTCTATCCTTCTGTCTCCCAATACCCTTTTTCTAAAGGCTAAAGTGATCGGGCTGAAATTTGAAATATTAGTAGTACCTATTTATTTAGTAGTCCAAACAAAGCCTCATCATAGGAAATTTGAAATTTGGAACTATTATTTTTGCAGCGTCAAATACAAAATAGGCGAAAACCAAAACATATTTCATCTTGTCTTCAGTTTAATAGTATATTAGTTAATAATACATTTAATTATTAATTGATATTTTTTGAGATATTTTAACCAATGTGAAAGGCGAAGAAAAGCATAATCTTCCAGTTTCTAATATTTCGTAAAAATACGACGAAGTGTCGGAACCCACATACTTGAGTCCAAATCGCCTTGACCAGTTTTTT
Source organism: Acleris sparsana (assembly GCA_923062465.1). Classification (NCBI taxonomy): domain Eukaryota; kingdom Metazoa; phylum Arthropoda; class Insecta; order Lepidoptera; family Tortricidae; genus Acleris; species Acleris sparsana. The sequence goes on from OV281288.1 coordinate 6,128,186, forward strand.
TATTTGTTTATAATGTCTCTTAAAAAAATAACTTAAAAATGTATTGAGAACTAGATCATTGCCGGTGCTCTAGTTCAACCTTTACTGCAAATTGAAATTTATAGTGCAAAGAAGTTAATAGTAGTTTACGTGACGTGTGGTTTATGAAACGACCCGCAGGGCGAGTATCATAATAGATCGAAAGTCATAAAAAAACTTTGCACGAAAATTTTCTCGCGTTAAATTCATGCTGACGTGACACAGACAACTTTCAATTTGCCGCCCTAATCGTAAAACAAATGACAAATGAATAAAATACATACTCAATAATATTGGCAAAGAGTTCCATTTTCGAAATTTAAACTTATTTTTTTATTATATTGTTTGCAAGTGGCCAGATCTAAAAACTTTCAGTGTCGCCCTCGTATAAGTACTCTACGATGGGTTCAGAAGCCGAAATGTTACAGGTGTCATCGCTCGCTGTCACCTACTACCACAGGCAATGCTGGTCATTGCCTACGGGTATTAAACGCATATTAGAGGATTTATGATATGTGTGTAGATAAAATTAATAAATAAACGAATAAATTGTTATTTTATTGGTTACAATGAAAAAATCTCTAAAGTGACCAATTTAACACCCGTTTTTATAAGATGAACTTATTTCATTTCATCGTCTGGAACCACCTCATTATCCTCACCTAATTATTATTATTACTTATGTTGCTTGTTGGGTGGCTGCTGCTATACCTATACGAGTCAAGCACATTACTTTTTTCTTTTTTATTTGTATAATTAGTTACTTTTTTACTGTTAAGTCTGGGAACGTTGCGTATATCGGTTTTTGGAATATACACCGTGGGCCCGAATAACCCGACCAATTTTAACAATCGATACTTGAGCCTATTTGTAGAATATAATGGGTATAATATGTAGTCCAATAACGCATAATTTCCGAGATTTTTATTATTTAAAAATCAATTCCATAGTTAATTAAATTTGAACTCTGTCACCTTAACCTAAAGCATTATTTACTAAGAAAGATTCATGTTGTAAGTAGCAATATCATCCACATACAACATAAATTAATTAATCAATTTCTTATTAAATAATGCTTTAGGTTAAGGTGACAGAGTTCAAATTAAATTAACTATGGAATTGTTTTTTAAATAATGAAAATCTCGGAAATTATGCGTTATTGGACTACATATTATACCCATTATATTCTACAAATAGGCTCTAGTATCGATTGTTAAAATTGGTCGGGTTATTCGGGCCCACGGTGTATAGGTATGAAACTCGTAATATGCGTAATCCATACCTTTGAAATTGAAACTGGCCGTCACTTGTAACGATCCAACAGGAAATGGTTGTGTTGTTCTGGTGTTGTCCCACAAAAAGTTTATTAGTATTTTTTAAGGGTTTTAAGCTTAAAACAAATATTAATTTATTATATTTTTATTTATTCATCTATGTATATTGTATGAAATTGTCGCTAGTGTTTGTAATGTTACCTGTTACCTGTTCACTGTTACCCGTTTTTATGTCTAATTTAGGTTAGTTTTAAGTCAGGGTCCCTCTGAAAATCAACGCCGCAGTTTAACTGCGGCACAATGCTGAGAGGGATCCTATTCAACATTATTATTATTGTCTTCCTTTCTCCTTTAATTTTTTCCATTGTTTTTCTTATGTGTGTTGAATAAATATTTTCTATTCTATTCTATTCTTTTCTAATTAATTTAAATCCAAGAACCTGCAGTCGGTTGAAACATAAAATATTTACCTTTTTAAATGTGACACTACATTTCCATATATCAATATATCCCAAGCAGAAAAATTGGAGAAACTCATCGACGCATATCGAACCGTCCATGAGTTATGCTCATTCGAGCTGAACAAAATGTAATTTAGTACAACGTTTCTCATGTACGAGCAATCTTGAGGAATTTGAGAGTTATGTACGGCTTTACATCGACCGTTTCAAGGTTTAAAATATGAAAACGACGCAGTGGATCCTGCCAAGATGCACTACGCTAACTAGCGTTTCGTTTTTAACCAATCGGGTCACTGGTAGATCACGTGACTCTTCGTACTCACTTCACTTCGTACTCTTAGGTAGGTACAATTTAAAGAATTTCTAATGGTTTTTGCTAATTCGTCACAATGCACTAGTAAATTGAGCCTTTCAACTTATTGGCTTCATCAGAAGTCTTCCACCAATCAATCAACTGCGACGATATATTTCTTTATTTCAAACGTAACACTTTAGATACGCGCGTCGCACGAAAAATGGAGATGATTCGTCTTCTGTATTGGTTTTTTTAAGAAGTCCAATTTACGACTTGGCACGCTGCCAGGGATGATTTGACCTTTTCGGGGAAACCACGAAAATGTCTAGACTAAAACTGAGGACATTCGCGTTAATCTTAGAGAAACTCTTATAAGTTAATGGCCAGAAATTCGCAAATTTATATGACAATATTCTTCATTTTCGAGAAAATGTTCGTTTCTTGGGAATAGATACAGGGACGGTAGTTTGAACGTTCATTGTTGTGTAAATATATGTAACAGATGTCTTAATATTACCTCAAATAAAATAGCTAAGTATTTATTACTAAAATTTGAGAGAAGTAATACAAAAGTATGGAGTTGTATGATAATGAATAAATGATAAAAAATATCAGGGTACAATGTCACACCATTTGATCTAGTCCTAAACTAAGCTAGGCTTGTACTTTGGGTAATAGGCAACGATATAAATACTTACTCATATAGAGAAATATATACTTAAATACATAGAAAACTGAACACCCATGACTTAGAAACAATTGTTCGCGCTCAACACACAAATATGTCCCCTAACCTTACTGAATCAATGATATTAGTTTTTCAAAGGGTAACACAAATATCACAATACACTAAGGGATTATCCCCGTTAAGAATCGCCTAAACAACAAGCAAGCAAACTAAACCTTCATTTTTTATTCTGTAGAATTCTGACTGCTGTCACATTCTGACTTTTTAGGATTTTCAATAGTATTTAACATGATTTAAGTACATAAAATACATAACATGGATTTGTAACAAAGATAAATTAAGGTTAAACCAAAGTACAAAGATTTGTAATAACAATGATCAGAATCATCAATCAATTAATCAAGCAAGACCAAGAAAAGAAACGTCAGAATTCTATGGAATTAAAAATCAAGATCAAAAGATTAGAAACACTCTTAAAAACAACAATACGATTTTACCCATTTTACATTGAAGTTTATAAACTCATTGACTGATAATGAGTATAATTGTGGTATATCAGAATAAAATATAAATACTCGTAAGAATTCGATCTGGAACCTTACGTTTCAGCAGCGTGTGCGGGTCTAATCTGCCGCTTACCGAGTGAAATCCGTTATTTATTGCAAATCTTCGATCTCAGGAATCTTCTGAAATCCGAGCCTTGGTTAAATATCTGGTTTGCATTTTAAAGCAGCCACTTACCCTGAATGAGGTAACGGAAAGCTAAGGCGAGGGATCAATGCGATTTTATATAGAGGTAGAAACCAATCATTCTGCCATCGCAAAAAGCAATTAGGGACTCATGAATATACGGTACCCTAGTACCTACGTTTAAATGTATCATGCTCACGAAGGAATCATCCCTCGTTTTAGTATATAAAACATCGACACAAAAAGTAGATATCTCCCTAAATATGATCTGAGCCTCTATTTCACTCGGTAATAACATATTGTTTTAACTTGGCAAATAAGAGCTATCGCGACGTTAACAATATGATAACATGTCAAATGCAATGTGGTTTTATTGAGTAGATAGAATAGAGCCCCTGAGGTGTAATACTCATAAAAACGTCTCTTTGTCAAGCGGTCGACCAAGTGACCCAAGTCATACGAGTGGGCTCTATCGATGGTTTAGCGGGTAAGCCGAGAATGCGCTCTTAAATGTTATTTTTATGCTTACACGGGACAACTTCAACTCGTCAATTAATAATCCGTGGAGGTCAAGAGACAGTTAATAGAATCACCTATGCGGGTATGCTTTGCGGGTGGTAGGACCTTGTGCAGGGTCCGTCCAGATCGCTACCACCATCTTATCCATTAACCTACCGCGAAACAGCAGTGTTCGCTTTCTTGTGTTCCGGTTTGGGGATAAGACAGCCGGTGTAATGACTAGCATAGAGGCATGCCATCTTAGTAATCAGGGTTGGCAACGCATTTGCAGTCTTAGGCTTGCAGTCTTGTGAATGCGAATGTCTATGGGTCACAGTTTCCACTTACCATCAGGTGGCCTGTGTGCTCGTTTGCCTTCTCTAGGCCACAAAAAAATCTTACCTGAGTTCAGGTATATAAAAAACAAAACTGACCTATCAAGACTATGCAAGGCTGTTTCGGTAAATGACATTTTTATCTATTCGCTCTCGAGCCCTGTTACATGACTTTGCAAATAGTAAGAAAGTTTCAACGTGGTTTCATTATTTTATTAATCATAAATACATTTATTGGGAAAACCAGAGCGGAAATAAGCAAAGGAAATACATCGGCAATAGATCAATTAAGAACAAATAACTGCCAAGAATCTCCACCAGCCCGTCACGAACAAATAATTACGAAATAAGTATGTTCTCGCATTGATCGAAAATAGCTTCCTTATAATAATCCATAGTTTTTGCAACTGGAATACGTTTAGCATTTATTAATATCGGTTTATTTTCAGTTTGTGTTTTGCTTTGTACCTAGCTTAATATTTTTGTTTTGCAATGACAAGAGCGGTTTCATTTTAGTAACTCTAAAAACCTATAACAGCGGCAACACGTTACGAGTACCTACTTACTACAAAAAAATCTCTTAAATATCTTAAATATGATGCCTATATCTCTGTATGCTGGCATTATACCAAAGAAGGCTATTGACTGCATAGTAATTGTACAAGTATTTTAAATTCAAACCTGTCTGTCTGTCAGTCTGTCCATCAAGACCCTTTTTCTCTAAAACGGCTAAATATAATCGGGCGGAAATTTTGAACAACTATGTATAGTATTAAGGTTGCAAGCACAGCCTTGCATTTGAAATTTGGAACTATATTTTTGCAGCGATAAAAAAAGTGATTCCGAAAATACTTTTTAGGTTATATGTAACAGGTTACAGCGGGCTAGTTATCCGCAACTCGACGACTTAATTTATGCGCGTTTTTTGCGTCGCTAATTCAATGCGGTTATCAGTAGAATATAGAATGCTTCGACTACTACATATTGCAGTAAGCCGTCTTTATAGTTAACGGCAGTACGTATGTAAAGTCAGCCAATTGGATTCCTATTGAGCTATGTTAACGTGACTTTGTTAACCAAATCATAAGAAGTGTCTCACGTCACTTGACAAATTCCATACAAAACCTACAAAACATTTCAAAAAAGACAAGATACGCTCAGTAAACGGAGGCCTACCTTTTCAAATTCAGACAATACGTGCAAGAACAGTCGAGAAAAGATGGAGCAGGAAAGGAAAACACAATAGCATTATCTTTTTGGCGTGTGTCTCTTTCATGCATTGTTTTGCAGTACACAGGCTCTAGCTATCCTGTTAGGTACAATGAACGGGGAGTATCAGGCAATAAGAAACGGCGATATATAGCTAATTCTGGATCATTATTTACTCACGCAGCCCAATCTCAGTGCCAAGAATTAGCGGAACTACAAATAAACGATGATAATAAGAAACAGCACTAAACATAATTTATTTGGTTGGAAACCAAATATCAGTGAAGAGGGTGGTGTTTGGAGTGAAGTTGGCAATATAATCCAAATTCTGTTCATTTAGGGTTACCCTGGAGTTAACATTTAGGTGCAAGTGGGCCTAACAGGTCAAAGACGATATGGTTTTTACCGCCCAGAATAGAAGCCCTGGGTATAAGAAAGAGTATGCCAGAGAGAGTATGACAATTTGCAGCTGAGCACTATTCTAATCCAGGTTTTGCTGTACATCCTTGTAAGAGGTCATGTACCCACCGCATATACTCACCGCACCACCGCACCACCGCATGATATGCTCACCGCATTGTTACAAATACCTTTTATACCCACTCCAATTCACACGAGTACAAAATGAATATTTCACAAGCCCTAACACTCGACTCTTTTCCAAACAATAAAATTTTATTACTATACGATACTCTGTTAATTAAAGCCATAAAGTACATTATTAATGTGTTTATTTTGGTGTTAAATATTTCCAATATTGGACGTTCAAAAAGTGATAGCAGGTAAGTAATAAAATTTCCGATACCCGTTTGGGACCAACAAAAAGGTTATATTCCAAAGGTTAATTTATGAATATTTTGAAGCTTTCTCTTTCGCTCTTCAGTTATTACTTGACTGAGAGACAGGGGTAGTGTTAACGTGACGAGTCTTGGAGTTTTGCTGAAGGGCACAAGGATCAATACGTTATTGAAGGTTGGACATATGTCCCGAGGTTTATCCAACTGTTTAGAATAGGAATCGTTACTTGTATCACATAAGTTACAGAGGAAATGTGTGCGTGCAAGATGAAATGAACATTCGTATTCTCTGAATACGTAGTAAGAGACAACGTGACGCTTTTGTACTTTATGAGCTACTGAATAAAGATTAGGTCTAAATTGCTACTGTTTTAGCGCTCATATGATGGAAAAAATCCACTGTCGGTGGAATCGTAATACACAGATTGAAGGAATACAAGAGCAGAAGGGTCAAGGTTTTTTCTTATGATGCGTCTGAAAGAGCCAGCATAACACATAGTAGAAAGCAATCACCACCGAGAAAGAGATTTTTTTTCTCTATCGACTAGTGTAGGCCAATATTTTTTATCATGTATAGATTTAGAGATATGGGGATCCCGTACCCGGCTAAGTAAAGGTTTTTTTGGATCTGTCAATACTTAAAAACAGTTAAGTTACGTCACGACACTAGAGAACGTTTTAAAGTCAAATAACTGTGTTGGTAACAGCTACAACTGATTCTCAGTGCAATCTTAAAAGACGGTTACTGCAACCAACTTCACTTTAAAACAGTTATCTTACTCTAGCTGTGATTTACCAATTTATTTTATGCAAGTTTCGTCAGGGGCTACAATTAAAAAAAACCGTTATCTATATTGCTAATTCTCTTAAAGATCGTTAAAGGTTCTTAACCGTTGCGTCGTAGTAGAACACATTAGGTGTAACATACATTTACAACGCTTAAAGACAGTCACCGCTTTCAAGTTTTGAAAATCCATTAAAAACGATCAATGGATGCAATACTATAACACGGCAAAGTGACATTACAACGCTAAAAAACGGCAAACTTCAGAGACTCAAAGGGTCAACCGCGCGCCCGCGCAGGTGGTCGCCATAACGTCAGGAGGGCAGGACGTGCGCCGTTTTGGGTCGAGTTCCCGCCAAAAATGACTTCGAAGGCAAGGTAAGAGTTTTAGCTAGCAATTTGTATTTAAATAGTAAGTTTGATTAGGTTTGTTGTTAGTTTGCTTATAAAGTTTATTTTTTAGATTATTTAACTTCACATTACTATGTATGAAGGTAGGTATGTATGTTTACTTAGTTTAAATCTTGTAAACAAGTTTAGAACCAGAGGAGCTATTGTCTAACGCACTCGCCATCACGAACGTATTCATTTTGAAAATCGAAGGCATGTCTGCATCCAAAATGAAAACAATTGTTCCGCTTTGAAGCCGATTGTCATTGCGAGTGCGTTAGGCAATAGCGACGCAGTTCCCCAGAGGTCGATTAAATTTAATGCTTGATTAAATTTGCTGCTGTTACTTCCTTTGCTATATGAATAGAATAAGACAACAAGCATTAAATTTAATTGACGTCTCTGAGTGCGGGAGAGTAAGATTTATTTAATGTAAATTATTACTTATTATTTTATTAAACGCTGTACTGTTGTACTACTAATTGTTATTCTATGTGGTTCTTTGTTTCGAGTTAAGTACAGTCAATAGCGTAAATAAGTGATCATTTATGTACCTTGTCGCTTTCAATCGTTTCACACACGACATTGAAAACACGACGTTAAAGTGTCAAGGTAGGTACACTTATTTCTGCTGTTGACTGTACCCCCGTGATTGGCGTGGCTACATTTAAAATCTGATTCTGTCCAGTAAATGCCTTGTGTTATAAAAACAAACTGTTTATGTCTATTGCTGACCTGTAACCAAGATACATCACATATTAAAAAATAGAAATATATGTTATAATTTATTTATTTATTTTTTCTTAGGCTCCGCGGTTCGAGAATAAATAAGATTCTAGATCTTTGCATGGATCAATCGAGTCCCGAAAAAGAAAACCAACCTCCATTGCAACAGCCCGAATCCACCCCACCATCAACTAACAAACAGACAAATGAAAAGTTATGGAGTAAAAATGGCCCTGGAAATGATCCGCTATCAGAAGTGAACCTAGTGAACTCTCTATATTCTGCAGAATACAGTATGACCACTTCAATTTTTGATAATTTTGGAGAGACTAATACATCTTTAGATACAGGATTAGAGTCATCAAAGTTAATCAAAGCTTGTAGTGCAGCTTTGTCTTTGAATAGGGAAGACTTGGGTCCTGCGGTTCAGATTCCAAATCGCCATCTTCCAGACCCCGATGCATGCAATAAAACTAAAATTACTGACCAAGAAGCATCTATTCTTGAGCCAAATCAATCGCTTCTCGATTTGGTCTGTCATGAACAAATTGAACGGATGTCTACGTGTTCATTGTCGTCATTTGAAGAATTATTCGATTATCATGATTTTGTAAAAGATAAGCACCAAGCCAATTCGCCGCAAGCCTCACTACATAGCTTATCAGGAGACTATTCTTCAGACGATTCCGTCAAGGATAAAGACTACATTCCAAGTGAGGAATCCGAGGATAATGACAATGAGCCAAGTTTCAAGAGACCCAAGCAATGCAGTTCTAATATCGAATCTAGTAATACTCACATTTGCCAAGCTAATATCACTGGGCAGTCAGAAGTTTTAAGAATTGTTTAATTGATCTCATATTAAGTATCTACCTACCATTGGTAACTGCTGATCTCTTTTTACCAAATAAGATTTATTATAGTAACTAGTAATTATTTTTTCGAATGGCTTTTGAAAAGTTTTTTAGTTTTATAGATATTATAATAGTCATCAGAGTTGACTTTAATTTAAAGTATTTAACTAAAATGTTAAGTAATTGTTGATTTAGTACCAATTTCACCATACGATGTTACATTTAATCAATGTTAATCGACTGTTAGTTCATATATTTTGACAGCTGTTAATGCGCTAATCGTCTGTTAAGTTGTTAACATCGTAATATCGTATGGTGAAATTGGTACTTATTTTGATAAAAATATTTGTATTAGTATACAGTTCCTATTATGAGTGTAATTATAACAAGGATTCTTTTTAATTAGGATTTAAAAAAGTTATTGCCTTAACGGTTTTTAGAGGAGATTATTTTGTTACCAATTGTATGCGAATATTTGCCTGATTTTATAGATTTGTTTGTAACAATAAAAGTTTTATCAACGAAGAAGTGTATTATTACCAATGATTACTAAATATTCTTCTTTAATAATAAATTTCACTTGCATTCTATAGCAATAATAAACATGTTTGACCATAGTTCTTGTTACTGTTACAACGAAAGAAGTGAGATCTAACCGTCTATTTACCTCAATGCGTTCAGTTTACGATGGAGTATTCCTACACTAAAACACAGTTAGCATAAATTGGATTTTATAAAACCCTTTTTTTTGTAGTTGGGTTTGTATTTTACTTTCTAAGGACACAATGATAAAGACAGTATAAGCTCATTAACGATTTTGTTCAAAGTTTTGATGATAGTAACTTTTACTAGTTACAATTCAAGAAAAAGGTTAAGTGACTTAACCGTTTTTTAGCTGTGATATTCTTTATAACTGTGGTCTGTAATGCCACAGTCCTCCAATAACAATATATTACAACACATAAAAGCGGCTACGATTCAGCAAGCCGTCTTTAAGAGTTGTTAATATATTATTTTTTAATAGAAAAATGCTAGGCTAAAGCATAAAAACCTTTATAAAAAAATTACCATACAACCTATTAATATACTTCCTACACTGATGGAAAGTGCAAAAATAGACCAATAATTATCAATTACAAAAAACGTAATAAGTCTTTAAAATATTTAGAAAATTAAGTTATCACCTTTTTTGCTCATATCTCAAAAAGTGCTTTTTTCACTTAACGGCCTTTTAGTGATCGGACGGCAGAGTTGCAGAACATTGTCAGAAGTTAAGAAATCTTCTCAAGAAATTACCGAGTATATTATCGGAAACATTTTAGAGCATTGGGAATGTTATTTTTCCATACATAATTTAATAATATTATTTGTATTTTCCGAGAATTTCTCATAAGGAACTTTCACTATTTGAAAAGTTACTTTTCGGTACAATGCTACCGCTGCCCATTCGGTGTCCTGTTATGCAGAACAGGTTAACAAAGTCATATTGATATTTAATATAATATTGTTAGAAGCTATTAAAAAACTTAATAGTTACAATTTAATTTTAGTTTCTTTTAATGTTTATTTGGTCACAACCGATAGGTACAATAAGACTTACAAAACGTATTATTCAAAAATAACCAGCAAAGTTGCCACAGATTACTATAACATACAATAATAGTCTAAATGTGTATGTAGAAATGTTTTTTTAAAGAAAATAAAAAAGTTATGTTAACAAGTATCTAAGACTATAACGGATATTAGTGAGACAATTTAAGTTTGAACTCAAGTTTGTTTTTGTTTTTTTTATGGCATTGAGAAGGCAAACGAGCACACAGGCCACCTCCTGGTAAGTGGAAACTGTGACCCATATAATATATTCACATTCACAAGACTGGAAGCCTAAGACTGCAAATGCGTTGCCAACCCTGAGGACTAAGATGGGATGCCTCAATGCTAGTAATTACACCGGCTGTCTTATCCCCAAACCGGAACACAGCAATGCGAACACTGCTGTTTGGCGGTAGGTTAATGGATAAGATGGTGGTAGCGATCCGGACGGACCCTGCACAAGGTCCTACCACCCGCAAGATGATTGATATTTGATGTTTTAGGACATACATTATCATTCATTCATTTCAGGAATCAAACCTAACCTAACCTAGCCTAGTCTACACGCTAGATTTTTTTTTAAGTTCACGGTTCAAGTAATATAAAAACTATGAGCATCAATAATTATGTGAACAAAGACATAACGACCATAAAAATAGGAAAACAACCGACTCCCCCATAACAGTTTGCACAAACGAACAAGCTCAGTAAACAGTAAGTAATTGGTTCAATTAAACCCCCTTTTACCATAAACATTGTGACAAGGCGACAGCAATCAAACAGCGGTTCGTAATTTTCAGGATAATACAATATTACTGAGCCTGGAGAAAGATAACAAGCAATTAACTAAACAAGGCCGGGGTTCCTAATTGATCTTCCGTCAACGTAATACAAATTTATTTGACGACACGTTTAGCCTAGTTGGTACTGAAGCGTTGAAGCTAGCGGTCCCGGGTTCGATTCTCGGTAATTATTTATGTGATGAGCGGGAGTATTTTTTCTTGAGTCTTGTATGGTTTCTATGTATTTTTAGAATGTTTATCAATGTCTAGTAGTACACGCCTAGAGCTTAGTTTGGGACTAGGTCGATTTGTGTTACACACAGCCTTGATATTTGTTATTAACTAGCTTTCGCCAACGACCAATGCCAAAACATTTCACTTATCATTATTGCCTCGGAAACTTTTAAATTTTCCAGCATTATTAGTCCATGTGTTTATCCAGTATATAAGCTATCTCCAGTTTTAATTTCATCCAAATCCGACCAGGGCGTTGCAGCGTGATGAAATAACAAAGAAACACAAACTTTCGAATTTATAATATTTGGAGGATTCATTATAGATTGTTTTTATCTCACTCACAAAACTTTTTTTGTTGCGCGTTGCTACTCAAACAAAAGTATTTCACCTATCGGTAGAGGGAGACAAACTATTCATTCATAATCTAGGTCAAACTATTCGCTACAGATCGATTACAACGCTAATATGTTTCATGCTTCAAATAAAAACAATATTGAAGTCACACCAGAAAATCTACAGTGTGTTATTGGCATGAGGGCTTCTGCTTTAACTAATGATAACATGTGTATAAGTAATTATTTGCAGGTATAATTAAGTCGAAGTTAACTAACGTAACTCGGCAATTTTACTTCGTAGATTTTAACTACCATCAACGTATTGGAGCTATGTGTAAGTATCGTAATCAGTATCGTTGGTACTTGGTACAAGGCATACATTGGTACAGGGACAAACAATAGAGAGGGGTCAGATTGGCCGGTAACACTCGTTCACTGTTTTAACAATTTAGAAATGAAAACAAAAGTAAAACCATCCCATAGATAATAATTCTAAAGATACTTCGTGAATCCTAAAATAAAATAATTTTACTAGCCGAATAGTATTGATCCGAGCCATGTGTCAAAGCGCAGGAGCCGCGAAACGTAACGCACGCTCACGCTTGACCGAACAATTGAAGGGTTCCAACCAAAGCGAGAGAAACGGGCAGAACTAATTGTATTCGTCCCTCGATTTTGGTCAGACGTCAAATGGGGCTGCTGCACTCTGATCACTTTTAAACAAGTCTTAGTTTGGTCACGTGACTTTACTAATTAACTTTAATGCACAGTATGGCACAGTGTAAATTGCATGCAATTTATTTTTTGTAACAAAACAAGTGCGTACATGTTTTTTCTTGTTTTAATTAAAATAAATAATTAGGTACATTAAGGAGTTGCCCATTGTTACTCTTTATCAAGGAAAGCCGGTAACACACTGTATAAAATTGAGCTAGTTTTCCTGTGCTTGTACCAATTTTAAAATAAATTATACCACGATACCAAACTATTGATAACATATCAACAGGCTATAAAATAATCGATACCGAATATGTTGCACCAGCAGCGATCCTTAATAAAAACAAAGTGGAAAATATTGGTTTTCCACCTCAAAATATACTTTGACGCCCGACCACGTAGTTATCCGTATCTATGAATTATTCAAACATCCTGTAGCGTAACTACGTAAAACTTTTAGCCAAAAAACAGCCACGAAAATAAAACACGACAACGGAACAATGAATTTCTCTCCTTCGGTTATGACTTGCCTTTTGAATTATAAAAAGACGTTTCAAATTTTTTCTCACCACTTTTAATAAGAAATTTGACAAGGACAGCGATATGTAATCTTCAGGCTTTATTAGTATTATATGGCTTGTACTACGGGTACTGAACAAATATGAACATATGTATACTTATAGAGAAATACATACATAAATACATAGAAACTACATCAAAGACTCAGGAACAAAATACTCCCGCTCATCACCAATTAATTATGAACAACTATTAATATCAGTGTAATGGCAGCTGCATCTTTAAATAGCTATACAGTATTTAGTATTTACCTTATCACTTTATACCGCCTTGTAAACTTACATCTGCCAGTTCAAACAACGTTAGAGAGACATAGTACTTAATTATAGAGTTGCATAACATACATACCGTCACGCCTTCATCCCAGAGTGGGGTAGGCAGAGCTACAGAATTACCAGCAACTCTAACAACTCATAGGCCAAGATGTTTACCAGTGTTTATTAGTGACAGGGTGCAAGCCCATCGCCTAGTAATACTACAAGCCTTTAGTCCCTTATTCGTCTCTTACAACTTCCGCAGGAAGGCATGAAGTGGCACTATTCTAAGCCGGCAACCATACGGCACGGTTGTGGAGTTATTTAAGATTATAACTAACTTCTACTTCGACCATGATACCACTTAATTAATCTTGTATCAACGCATTATCATCAATCTTTGTATTTCTTTCTCTTAAAAATATAGCGCCAAACAAAGGACGTGCCTCATTATCCGTTTCCTGATGAGTTGTAAATTGGATTTACTGGCATCAGTCCTGCAATTTTCCTCTTTTATTTTTTCTTAACAGTTACTCGAGGAGCGCGACCAGCCAACTACATTAGAGAAGTTTGTTATATATTTAAGTAGAGAAGTAATGAAAATCCAGTTTCAAAATCATGCCTGATTGAATAATTTTCATATTAAAAATTTAAAATATTTATTCAGTCAATATTCATGGAATGAATCTACTAGCGCTCCGGACAACATCATTCCGAAGAAGCGCCGCAAGAAACTCCAGCAGAAAGTCATGTTTACAATGATAAATTAAAACAATATTTAAAAGTGAGTTACATTACAAACCAGCATATTTTTAAAATAAATAATAAAATACCGCAGGCGCCAATCTATATTAGATGACCAAACAACATCGAACGCTTGTTGATACCAATTTGTAGGTAGCACTGAGGGCCCTGCCAAGATGAAAAACGCTTACTAGCGTTTCTATTCGTTTCGTTTTAAACCAATCGCGTCACTGGTAGATCACGTGATACGAAAAGTCACGTGACCTACCTGTGACGCGATTTATTTAAAAACAAAACGCTAGTTAGCGCAATACATCTTGGCAGGGCCTCCTGACGATTGAAGATTGACTGATTGCCGCCGCGATAGTTACGCCATACGATTAAAAATAACCTTGAAGCGTGTCTCCTCTGGTATAAAACCTAACTTTTAATATTGTTTAATTCGTTTTAGGTTTTTATACTCAAAGGGTGCCAACTGGATCCTATACTAAAGCTCCGCTGTCCGTGCGTCTGTCATAGTTTCATAGAATATGTACTGCTACTGTGTACAATTATATCCACTATAGCAAAAAAATATACAAGAAACGTGTTAAATTTAAATCTTGTACGGTGGTACGGAACTCTTCATATGTGAGTCTCACTCAAACTATTCCCGACGGTAAAAAACATCGTCTTTGATATGTTATGGTATTGTTCTGATGTCAGTCGCTATTATTGTAAAGTAAATAACAGCTATCAAAACGGCGACAATACGGTAACAGCTCGAACACGATATTGTTTTTACCGAGTTGAGTAGAGGCCCTGGGTTGTATTTTTGTTTGTTTTTGTAAACGTTTTAATAACAGTTTAACAAGCAGAGCCACTGAAAGCCAATAATCCATCAAATTCCGTTCTCGGATTACCTCACCATCCCTTCTCAAGCATTTATTCCTAACAAAGGCATAACCCATACCTAGTTCACGCGATCAACAAAAGAAGTGAAAAAGCGTAAATGTAGGCAGTAACAGTCGGGCTCTTTTACGGTTCCTGAAGTTAGTAGACGTTTGGATCGCTGCCTTGGGCATTAGGAAATACTTTGGGCTAGGCCGTAAGTATATTTTATCTCAGTAGCAAGAAAGTCAAGAATATCTCGGTATTTTTGTCTAGCTAATGCCTTAGGTAGTTTACGTGTTTGCATAAGTACTTGCCACATTCAAACAGGGATGAGATGATGAGCTCGTTACAGAACAGTTTATATTTTAACAGTGCAAAAATATTCAACCCCACATATTTTTTTAAGGAAATCAGTAAAACACGATTGTTTTAAAATAAATTGTTTGTGGGGAACTTATTTTGTCAACGTACGTTTATTTTTTTATAGATAGGCATTTCTCGCCGCATGAGTTAATTTTTGTAGTCGAAAACTGGGCATTCACGGAAGCGCCGTTTTTCTCGGCGACAGATGGAGGGTATACACCTGGAAAGGAGTAATATTTTGATAATATTCACGGGCGCGCCACACCGTGCCTCAACGGTGCGACATCACGGAGCAGACTAATTAGAAAATGGCAGCCAGAGAACGCATTCACGAGATTTACGATAACGCCATTTGGATAGGCGCGGAGGAATAGCGTGTTCCAACGTTGAATTCCGACATTGACGATAGTTCGCATTGCCCGTTGGCGCATCTCGCTGGCTTTCTGTCCATTTGGAAATCTAACAGACCGCGCCAAGTAATATTAAGCCACAGTTTTGACATTCACGGATTCATTTTGGCGCGGCGCTGTTCTATTCGGCTTGTTGGAGCGGACGTGAATGCCCAGCTAAGTCTAACTTTTACGAACCTACGTAATCAATATTTAAGATATCCTGCAAACATTATTGTTCCAGCGAATAAAATAGCGTTACATGAAATGAAATTCGATGAAAAGATTGTACAATCGATGAAGCGAAATTCGGGTCAGATCTTGAAAGCCACTTTTGAACCAGTTCCAGTAAACCCGACGTGAATCCAATATGGTCCCATCGAGCTGATCTGATGATGAAGTCGGAAAGCGGCGTCGGGATCTTTGCAGTACTTGATACTTGATATATCCGCCGAGTTGCGGCTCTGTAGCTTCGTCTTGATAAGCAGATGGTGTGAGCGGAATAAGGTATAGTCAGAAACAAAAGCTTGACCCAAAAATGTGTTTTTTGTCAGAAACTTATATATATAGCCATACTTCGATACTATAGTGCCTGGTTATAATGATTGTTAACGTTGTTGTAACGTTGGCACGTACTTACACAATAACAAAACTAATAATATCTTCCCTTGTCCTATTTTCGCGTCTCTTCGATAAAATCCTCGAACGGTTTTTATCAAGAACGTAAAAAACTGGCAAAGTCGTTATCCGAGGTATCTTTTTGTTAGCGACTCGAGAAAGTTAGCTTTTAATAAACTTCTATGAAAGTGTACGCAGGTGCACTGTTCACAAGAATGATTAATATAAAAGAAAAAAATATTTAATCCCGTAGTTTTCTTAGAACTTAAGAAGTTGGAGACGATAACCTGGTAGAGGACATGATAGGAAGAACAACTTGGAACTTTAACACAGAAATAAAGTTAAACTTGTTCAAGCAATATCTCTTGTACTTTGTAAAACTATATTGCTTTTGAAATGTTATCGTATTGTTTTAACTCAGCCGCCGATACTGTCTAGTAGATAAGAGCTAACGTAACTGATAAAGTTACTTTATATTTATAATATTAAGTATGGATAAACCAAAAGTCAAAAGTCACATAGACTTTACATTAAGTTTACCTTATATTAGCCACCTTATAAACAGTTACGAAGTCCGTAACGAATACGGAACCCGATTCTTATCAATGACGGAAAACTTTCCGCAAACTCGGAGTTAGTTATTATCAGTCCATCGTTTCAGGGTCCGCAAAGTTTTTCCGATACTTAATCTCGCGTTAGTGGCCCAATCTGTCGCGCTGTCGGTTCCCAATATTAGATCACTTGAAACCAGCCTTCCTTTTTCGAGTGGGAGTCAATCAGTTCTTAACCCTGTCAAGAGGAAATTGCCCATGTCGTTTGCCACAAGAATGATTTTCGAATTTATCGTCACCTGTAGGATCAATTAATGTAACCGCCAAAAGTCATTTTTTCAGGAGAGCCAAAAAACAAAAACCAAATTTAAAAAAAAAAAATAACTTTTGACTGTTTGTTGTTATAAAAATGTTGATTATGGCGAAGGTTCATTAAATCAAAAGGTCTTTCAGTCTACGTAGACACTGCTTACCTAGACATTGTAGTTTCCAAGATAAGGTGGCTCTTACGTTAATATTTGCAAAAAAAAAAAGTGATACGTTACATCATTTATACAAACTAAAATGAAACAAAAGTGTAACTCCCAAAAATGTAAAAGTTTTTAACGTATATCACGCCCTTTTTATAATTAAGAGTTACGCTACATTAGATCTGCCAATGAACTATAGTTCTTATTATCTTGTTATAGAATTCAAGTTAGGATAAATACTGACCGTTATAACAGATTACTTAAAACTTTAAATGTGTTGTTACTGTTTACTAGAATGTGCAATTATTGTGAACAGGAATCATAGTCTAATAAAATAAACAAAGGTTTGTATATATTAGCCGTTTTTATTTAAATCAACATCACAACAATATTTTGTTGCTTTTTCTTATTAAAACAGAATAATTATCATAATAGTCGGGTATTTTTGGTAAATCAAATATTATTACTTACATGTAACAATAACAATTACTTAGACACATTATTTAACTGTTAAATAATACAGCAACAACATAACCCCGTAACACAAAACCTTTTTCATTCTTCTCGATTACCTAATTAATACAATAAAAAGTTTCTCAAAACTCTCATAATTTGAGAAACGATAAGTAAGTACCTACCTAATCAGACTTATTTAAAATGTTTTTGATGTTACAATTTAACACTAAAAAACAACAGTAAAAACTTCTCAAACGTGTCATAATTTGAGAAATAATAATAAGGCTCATTTGAAACGTTATTATGGTTACAATTAACAACAAAAAACAACAGCAAAATCTTCTCAAATGTGTCATAATTTAACTATAAGTAATCAGACTTATTTTAAACGTTTTTGTTATGAACACCTATAAAATAATTAAAAATAACAAAGTTACATCTTGTGACCTTACTGATAGTCCGTTTTTTCTTTCCCTTATTTATCCTTTGGCTACACCGCGATCCAATAGAGTTTTCTTCCTTTTTCAATTGTTGCTTGCCTTTCCCTGCTTTCCATTTCACCTCACTCTCCCGCTTCTTAGTACTTTCTGTTTGCTTTTTTCCGCTTTTTTTCTTATCCTCACATTTAACTTGTATTTTCTTTTTGATTGTTTGTTTTGGTGGACTCTTCTTTTGTTTTTTTGTGGTTCCATGAGTTTCACTCTTTTCTGTTTTTTTAGGTAGTTGACTGGCGTATCTTCTATAAGCTGCTTACTTTTATTTGACGATAAGTATCTGTTCATCTTCATTTTCGGAATTGATTACATTTTCTTCAATGTCGCTTTTAGAATCATCACTGTGGTTGATTTTCAATGTATCGTTTTTATTTATGTGAGGTAGAGTAAGATAACCTTGTACAAACTGCTTGGTTATAACACCTTCATCGCAGAGTTTTTTCAAGTCTCGGTATTTCTTTGTGGAAATAGGTAGCGGCCGTGTATAAAGTCTTGGTAGTTCTGTTTGAGTTACTAAATTAGTGTCCATTATTCTTTCATTTGATCTGCCTTTTCCTCATCCCTTTCCTTTTACACTTTTTGTTTCTTGGCCTAGTTCAATATCGTAGTTTTGTCCATTTTCTTTCATCGTGTATTTAACTTCCATAGCATTTAATTATTATTTTTTAAACGTGACGATCCTCATGTCTCTTAGATTTAAATCTTTATTAGCAACAGTTTTAGCCGTAAATACTTTTTCGGTTACAGACTTCCAATCTATGAAATCGGTGTGGTCCATGACTTTTACTTCATACGGGCGCGGTGTCTTTCGAGCTGTTAGCATAAAAGTGGCCCATTGTTTAGGACTCCATACAATGAGCTTTCGCACCTCACGCTCAATTACACTGTGCATTGAGTCAACAGCCATATAAGTATGCCCAGGCAGTAGATAGTTCACCTGGATCACTTGAAGGCTCTGTGATTTTTCCAGAAAGTATTTAAAAATACTTAAAATTACCCGGTTTTTATTTTGACCCCCGCAGGAATCACAATATAAAATTACATACTTTGCCCCTCTTTTGTCAATTTCAACAAGATAATTAAACAAACATGTTCCTATTTCAGAACTTCCTCGCTACGCATCTGATTCCCCCCACGTATAACAAAAACCGTTTTGGGTGTTAGACTCATAGACGGTCAAATTGTATACGGCGTATTTCCTGCTATAATAAAGCAACATGCTTTCTCCGTGAGGGGTGTTTAAAACCTTTTGGAGGTCAAAACTAGCTACTATGATCGAGTTATCCTTATAAAGAATGTTCCGGTGAATTTCGCAACGCTTGTAACAGGCCTTCTTTTCTTCAGTATGTCGTAGAAACTCATTAGTCTCTTTTTCACTCATAACATTTGTGTTGTTTTCGTATTTGGTGCAATACTTGCACTTATCTTTCTTCGGGATATATAACGAAATATTATATTCATTGAACAGATTACGGAATAGTCGCTCACCTAAGTTGACTTGTGATTTTTTTTCGCAATATTTGACGAAAAGTCGGTATAAATTTGACACGTTCTTAAATTCTTGGGGTAGATATAAACTGTGTCGTAATTATTTCTTCGTTAACTTGTTCATCTGAAAATATTATTTAATTATTAGTTACCTAGTGAATATTATAATAAAATAAATATAATTATTACTTGAACGCAAATACGTACCAACGAGTACTTCAGATTGCATAATATTATCGCCCATTAAATTTGCATAAGACTTCAGCGTTTCACAATCTGATTGCTTTATAATCACCTCGGAGAGAACAGTGATTTTGGGTGGATGACTTTGATCAGAGGTAGATGGGGCACTTCTATTTGCAGAAGAACTTTCGGTGTATGCTTGAAAAAAGTTATGAGTTCTAGGGAAACAAATTGTTGATGTATTAATGTCTTCGTTTTCCAGTTCATCATCAGTACTAGGAATAGTCTCATTACGATGGCTTAATACCGCTTTTGAAAACATCGGTGTCGGTAGATCTGTATCACTGTCTTCTATCACGTCACTACTTGTACTTAAGCTTCCGCGAACAACATCTGTAGTTTCATTTCTGAAATAAATCAAAACTAAATAATACTAATATTTAATTGCCGTACATTACAAGACACGATACCAAATTTTGATTTCGTCAACTAGACGTATTTAAAATAGAAATAATAATAAATAAATATATAAATACCAGGGGGCAATCTCACGCAAATTGAACCCGGCCCAAAATAACGATAATCTTACGTATATAGAGAAAAACATACTTGAATATAAGAAGACAATAAGAATAGAATAGAATAATATAAGAATAGAAAACATCCAATAATCAGGAACAAATACTCGCACTCATCACACAAATATCTGCCCTTACCGGGACTTGAACCCGGGACCGCTAGCTTCGAAGGCGGGGTCACTACTAATTAGGCTTGTTAGCTGAGTAATGCTTTACTAATATTATAATTATGTGTGTGTTTTTTTCAATGTGTGTTTATGTTCTTTATGGTTTAATCAATCAATTAATCGTTGTGAAATTAGGTCCATGGATAGTTTATAGTCTGAAGATGGATATTGGATATTTTTTATCCCCAAAAAGGGTCAGTTTCTGAAAGTATAGCGAGAAAAAACTTCTGCACAAACGGAGACGCAAGCAAAACCTAGTATTATATAAATCATATAGATGTACAGTCGAGATCATAAATATGTGTACACTTTAGTACACTGTGATTTTAATCGCTGTGACAATTTATATTCTGGTACTTTAAACATGACATTAAATAGACAAGGAACTAAAGTGTACACAGATTTATGAACTCGACTGTACATTATAAACACCGACGTATAGGCATTATTTTTATTTTTTTTCTAAAAGTACTATTATTAAAAATATCTACTTCAGTCAATTTTACTTTTGCATACCATACAAACCGATTTAAAATGTTACACTTATACTTAAATAAATAAAGACACTGTTAATTTATTTAAGTAATCATGGTGTTTTTGCTGTTTGTTAGTACTGAACTACACGTGTCATCTTAAATAAAACAATTGATATACATAGGTATTCTGTGTCTGACACTTTGGCATCAAGCTGTTAGTCAGATAATGTTCTTTGAATAATAAATAAATAAATAAATAAATACTGGTATCAAATTCACATTTAACTTGTTTCGCACGCATCTAGAAGGTTACTCAATCCAAACATCTTTCTTATTTTATGTTAAAAAATTATGCTAACCTTATTTACATAAGCGTTAAAAAAACTTACCTCATTAAATTATCCCTTTGTCTTGTAAGCTCCTTTTTTCGTCCTATCAAGGCGTCCAGTTGATTTTTATCACACATCTTGAACACAGGTATTTGCGACACGAGCTTCATAAGCAAACTGTTTTAATAATCACTTCACCTTGACCGTCGCAAGCGTTTGATGTTAGTTTCGCGTTACAACTAGTTCCAAATAGTTTTATACTCTATCTTACTCTAACAGATACGAATTTGTCAGGAAGAAAAGAGGCAAATAGCTGTTTGTGTAAGTAAAAGATGCTAAGGTAATCGCCACACAAGTCATACAATAATAAAGTTTTGTAGGGTACCCGCCAAATATTGAAGGCATTAAAAAGTATCAATAATGTATGAATTAAATTGCGTAATGTAAAACTAAAAATGTTAACGTAATGGGCACAGCTCGTCTGTCCACAAGTGTATATGCGTAACGTAAGCACCAATGTCAAAAATAGGTGTATTTGTAGTTAACGATGAATTAACGTACGGGCATAGCTTGTCTGTCTGCAAGTGTATAAGCGTAACGTAAGCACCAATGTCAAAAATACGTATATTTGTAGTTAACGTAACGGGCATTCACGGATTAGAAGCAACAGTGAGTTTAATGTAACGGACTATGACCTATAAAGCTAACAGTTCAAGTATCAACGTAAGAGTCATTTTCCGTAGAACTGCCTGTTACATTACACGACTTCTTTTGTTAGAGTGCCCGTTGCAACAACATAACTAAATCAAATTTCAAGAAAATGTAGCATACACTATTTTCTGTACTGAATTTCCATTATTTATCCTGATTTTTGGTTAGTGTAACTCACTCTTTTTTCAAGATAGAATTATTTCAAATATACCAATAGACGGAGAAAAAAAAATCGAATCGAACTGTATATATAACTCATTTTCGTCAAATTGGCGGTTACATTAATTGATCCTGCAGGTGACGTTATGAAAGCTTGGTGTGGCAAACGACATGGGCAATTTCCTCTTGACAGGGTTAAGAACTGATTGACTCCCACTCGAAAAAGCCTGCTGCTTAGTTTTTTGTCAGTATATTATTTTACGAGGGAATTTCTACTATACCATATCTTTACATAATATAAAACAAAGTCGCTTTTCGCGTGTGTCTGTTTGTATATTCGTATACTCCTCCTAAACCACGCAACAATTTTGATGCAATTTTCACCATCAGATAGATAATTTATAACGGAAGGTTTTTGTCATACTATTATGTGCTATTATTATAAATACGAAAGTTTTTGTGTGTGTGTGTGTGTGTGTTACTCCTTCACGCTGCAACGGCTGAACGGACACAGGCTACATTTAATTCCGGAAAAATTAAAAGTTTCCAAGGCAATAACGATAATCGAAATATTCGCGGGCGGTTTTTTTTTATGGCATAGAGAAGGCAAATGAGCACACAGGCCACCTGATGGTAAGTGGAAACTGTGACCCATAGACATTCGCATTCACAAGACTGCAAGCCTAAGGCTGCAAATGCATTGCTAACCCTGAGGACTAAGATGGAATGCCTCAAATGCCTGTATGCTAGTCTTATACCGGCTGTCTTATCCCCAAACCGGAACACAACAATACGAACACTGCTGTTTGGCGGTAGGTTAATGGATAAGATGGTGGTAGCGATCCGGACTCCATCTAATGGTGAAATCCTTTGAGTAGTTTGAAAAATCTAATCATTTGTACATACAGAGGGCCAGACGGCCGGAAGTGACTTTTTTTATACTATGCAAAGGGAAAAAATCTTATTGATATAAACTATGACTCGGTACCTCACTCATGCCTCGAAAGGATATTAGAGTTGTATAAAGTTGATGCAACTTTGAGGTCCTTTTTGGGTGTTTGGGTCTCTCATATCTGAGGATCGTGGGCAGCATCAGGGTTACATCTGGAGCGGATTATCTACCTCCACCGGTTTCGGTCCAGCGCGACTCTTACAACCATGTGGAATTTGGAGGATGACAATTCTTCCACTTGATCGGTCCATCTTGTTGGTGAACGACCTCGCGATCTTTTGCCTTCGGTGTTCCCAACTACAGTCAGTTTTTCTTGATTAGCGTCGCCTCTGCGCACTGTGTGCCTGATCGTAAGCGGACTCTAAAGCCCAATTGTTACGCGTCCGGGATACCACCCTATCTACGGTGACCATATATTTGGCAGTCTACTAGACTGTAAGAACGAATATACGAACGTAAATTTAGGACCCATTTTAGAAAAAACATGCTTTATATCGTTAGAAATGCCAAGTCATTGTTAGCGTATAGGAAACTAAACCTTATTGATGTAGAATAACTGATTTGACTTTGGACCTACAGTGGGTTATAAAAAGTCCTTGACTGTACGTATAAAAGTTATTTCCGTTAGTAAACCTGTCGAATAGAAAATATTTTGCGCTGTCGGCAAGCATCAGAACCACACATGCGTGCAAAATGTCAGCTCCGGCAGTAAATGGAAAACGAGAAAAACTCAATTACACGTTTTCGTCTATAAAAATTTCGGCTTGAAATAAATATATTTGAAATTTCAATGTCAAATGAAGTTATGAAGTTGATAAGCCAAACGATGATATGAAATTAGTAACTTTGGTCTTGTTCACCTGCGTTGGTTGAAGTCACTTGAACGATATGAATGGTATCGACCATTTTCTTCATCGTAACGTCTCGTCTTACTTTTGCATGCTTGTTCTAGCTCTTTGGAAAGAGATGAATGAAAAAAATCCAATCCAAAACGATATCAAACACAGCCATTATAATTATAAGGATTAAAAAATACTACTTTGTTTCGTGTTAGACAGTTTTTTGTTCTTTGATTCTGTTTCTTGAGATTATAAATATCTTCTTTTTACCCGACTGCGGCAAAGCCCAAAAGGAGGGTTAAGTGTTGGATTTGTATACATATATGTCCGACTCAATGTCCGCTCGTAACTACTAAACGGCTTAACCGATTGTAATAAACTATACGTGGTTAGATTCGTATTAAGCACTAGTGTCATATCATAGGTTATACATATTAAAATTATTTAAATGTGAAATTGGCGAAATGAAAAGTAAATAGATGATAAGTAACATTACTTTGAGAACATTATCCACACAGCAGTTGGGTTTTTTAGAGCTTGCTTTTCGTTAGACTTGTTTTCGTTAGTGTTTGTGCGTCATTTTTTGTCTAGTTGAAGTTAGTTTTAATTTATGTCCCTGAATACCAGCGTCGACGCCTTGCCGCGGCGGCGCAATGCTGAGAGAGACTATGAGCTGCCCTTTTTAGCATAATAATGTACGTACAGTTTTACGAGTCCGTTTAATTAATTTTTAATTTTCATGTTTTTGTATGTACCTACTTATGCTAAATAAATATACCTATCTTTATTTCAAATAAGGGCCGGGCCATAGCAGCCTTAGGCTTGCAGTCTTGTGAATGCGAATGTCTGTGGGTAACAGTTTCCACTTACCATCAGGTGGCCTGTGTGCTCGTTTGCCTTTTCTAAGCCATAAAAACAAAAAACAAATATATATAGATTCTCATCGACATAATGTTGGGTCTTTACACATGTCCAACTAAATGCAGCTTCTGAAGGCTACTCAAAAACAACACCCATATGTAATCTTCGTGAAATGCTAGATGGCCTAGTTTGATATGCAGCGCCGGCCATTAGTGTAAGTTTAGGCCGTGGCATTAATCAACGACTTACGCCACGTCCGTTGCTCATAATGGAGACACGCCCCGGCTTATCACCGCCCGTCCGTGAACGTATACTGTGAGAAAATATAATCGCTCACCTTTGTGGTGACGCTTGACAATCATAACTTGAACTGAACTTGAAGGCATTATCGTCGATGACACTGCGATGCAGCGTAACTAACAAATAAGGTGCAAAATATACCTGAGCAAGAAGGCAAGTCAGTAAGAAGAAGAAAAAGAAGAAGAAGAAGAAACACATTTATTCACCAACCATAAGAAACACATTACACAAATGATTAAAGAAAACAGTGAAGGTAACAGACATAGCACGCAGTGTGTCCTAGCGGCGGTGAAACGGACACTGGCTCAGCAAAATGCTGAGGTGTCAGACACCTACAGTGCTGATTTTCAGCCAGTACCGGCAGTGACTCGCGGAACGCTGTACAAACATACTATACTATACGCGTAAACTACTGACATAATACTTATAGCGGAAAAATAAACAGAAATTTGATAATAAAACGCATACATAAACACCGATATACAGCCTTTATAGTAAGGAACATTTTGCATTTTATTTAATTTATTGGTTACGTGGTTTTGCAGTATAACCAACGTTATGAATTTTATAGCTACCTACGACTAGTTTAAAACTGTGAGCATAGACTTTTGCAATAAGTGTGCTCTCACAAACTTTATCGAACGAGGCTTTTATTTTTAACCGACTTCAAAAAAGGCCACGTTTCACTGTATGTAATTTTTATAGTAAGTTAAGAATGTGAAAACATGAACATGTTTTTATACTTTACAACTGAAGAATTTTTAAGTAATTGTAATTTATAAGGATAATGTGTAATTATTGATTTCTTTGTATTATTTATTATTATGATTAGTAGTATGACATTAATTAACGTTTGATGTCCAATGTAGATCCCTGATATTGTCTAATCTAACCATTAAATATTCATACGCCACATTGTGGCAAAATGAGGTTGGAAACCAATGTAATGTAACACCTATTTTATACCCTTGTTTACGCAAATAAATTGATTTGATTTGAAGAGTACATTAAATAAACAAATTATATATTTTTATAATTATGTAATTAGCTGTTGCGCAGGACTCCGTCCGCCTGGAAAACATTTATATCGCGTAAAACAGTACCCTATATCCTTCATCGGTTCAGCGGTTTAGCCGTGAAAGCATTACAGACAGATAGAGTATCTTTGGCTTCCATAATATTACCATAGTATTATAGTACGTACCTTAATACATTCGCGACTGTCTCCTAATGTGGTAAGCAGAGACTATATCACGCCAGGTGCACCGGTCTAAGCATACAACTTTCGCTTCGTCTTCAGGCACGTAACGCCAAATCGAAAGCACCCGAGCGTTTGATTTGGCCAATATTCAGTACATCGCATATATACTATATTATAGGTCGCATTTCTCAACCGAATCTCGTGAAATTTTGTGAGCAGGTCCGACAATAACATGGGTATTTTTTGCCGGTTCACTTTTTTGTAAAAAAAAAACAAAGTGGCGTATACGAGTATGGGAGTTTTTGCGATTGCAAACTTATCTGCGGTGTTGGATATTAACCGTGACCTAAGTCCATTTGTGGGGGGGATAAGAGGCTTCCAACGTATAAGTTAAGTTTATTGCGAGGTCTAGAACTCACAGAGACACTATTAGTATAAGTATTGTATACTATAAATAGTACACATATAGATGGATATAATAGACATAATATTCTTTTCTAAATAGACTAAAAGCTTACCGGTAATCGAACCTGACTCACTAATTTCGTAAGCAGGGTGCCAATAGTTTTGTCCATGTCAAATCTCTCGCTCGTACCTGTAGCTCTAGTAATCAGCACAAGTTTGCAAGTAATCACTGAGTCCCAAAGGATTCCGGCCGAGTTCAGGGCGCAATGTAATTAGGTTTTAAAGTCATTTTCGTAACCTCATTACAGTTTCAGCGGCTTTGTTGTACTAACAATGTGGAGCAAACAAAGTCGACGCCTGGTGAAATGAAATTTCACGTTAGCTTTGGGTATTTGTTTGTGCTTGACGTTACTTACAATTCTGTACGTGGAACACAAATAAAATTATGTAATTAAATTTATTTATAAGGGCCAGCTGCAAAAGTTTATAAATTACGAAACCTTAAAACGGGTCAACTCTGGAGTGAATTTTTGATTTTATTAACTAAAAATATATTTTTGAAAGCGGCTTTTGATGACAATTATACTTTTTTAATCCAATTATTCTGCTTATTCAAACCAAACTAACGAGTCAAAACTTGCATTGAAACTAAAGTATAAAAATAAAGACCGTTGTTTGTGCCTCAAGCGATACGAAGTTCTCGGTCATTCCCAGACATTCATATTATTATACAGACCATTCTAAGTAGTGTCAAATGTTTTCCACAGTATTTTCAGTACTTTCTTGAGATTTCCGAAACGTTGGAAATATTCTGCAACGTACACATTGCTTACTCAGTTGGTCTATGTTAAGGACAGCGGAGATCGCGATGCTACGTTTCCATTAAAGAATTGGAAGGAGGCAAGAGGATCCCTGATTTCCGATCTGATGAGATCAGCTCTTAGACGCAATAATAATTAATTATTATCTCTGCCGTAATAGCAAAGAAGGCAACTATAGAAAATGAAATTAAAAATTTCAATACCTAACATTTCACTATTCCCAATCTCTCAAGGGTTAGCTGAAAGAGATCCCTTAAAGGGATAAGTTACCATTGGTACATATTTTTTGTATTAATTGTATTGTCCTGATTTTTCATTTGTACAATAAAGTGTTTACCTACATACATACCATGCCGCCTTCTTGGTATTACGTTACGGCAGATCGAGTTAACATACGTTCACGTTTTTAATGACAAAAACTGTTATAAAAATGACTTGCATATTTTAAACACACACCGACACAAAAACACAAGCCTAACACTTTTATTCAAAAAAGACTATACACAGATCAATCATTATTTTTATTCTATATTGACATTGAAAATTATAATTGGAATTTTATATTTGATGACATGATTTCTATTGATGATAAGTTTGACAAATTATTTAATGTTTTAAGGTATTATATTGAAGTTCATTTTCCGACGAAAAATATATTAGTTAAAAATAAGACACCAGTACCATGGCTAACAGAAAACCTCTCAAAGCTTATTATGGACTATAATGATTTAACTGTAATGAAACGTCAATATCCTAAACTTGATGCTCTCGCGCAGAGCATTAGTTGTCACGCAGATCGCATTAAATCGGAATCATTGACTGCCCGCCGCGAGTACAATGCAAACCGGATTGTCAACAGTAAAAATCCAGCTAAAGAGATGTGGCGCGTTGTCAATGACGAAGTGTCCAACAAACCGTTGATGCATACTATCTCACTTAAGGATGAAAGTGGTAAGAGCATACCTCCTCACAAAGTGCCTGAACACTTAAACCAACACTTTATCACAGTAGCTTCAACATATACACCAAATATAAACAAATCGGACTCTTTACAGTATCTCACACATCACTTACACAACACTGACATACCTCAACATGCTCTGCCCACAGTTACACTCACGGACCTCAATCGTACGTTAAGTTCAATGAAAAAAACACGCGGGACCCTCGACATTTATGATATATCACTGAACATACTTGAGTGTGTGTGGCCGGTCGTCGCTGGACTACTCGTGGAACTCATAAACACCATGTTCGCTTGCGGTGTGTATCCCGACGTACTAAAAAGCACTCGAGTGTGTCCAGTATATAAGGGCAAGGGTGAAAAAAGTTCTGTTGACAATTATAGGCCAATCACTATCGTGCCAAATATCTCTAAGATTATCGAATCTATTGTGTCAAACTCCTTAATGCACCATCTTGAGACAAACAACTTACTTACGGACAGACAGTTTGCCTATAGGAAAAATAGATGCACAACAACAGCTGCATATCAGATATACGATTGCGTAACAACGGCGTTGGATGCGAAACATAAGGCTGCGGGGGTATTCTGCGACTTGTCGAAAGCGTTCGATGTGATAAATCATGAGCTATTATTAGAAAAGATAGGGCATTACGGAATAAATGAAAACACTCAAAGATTACTCACATCGTTCCTAAAAAATAGGCGGCAGACGGTTGAAGTCAAAATGGAGGGCAAAAGCTTTAAATCTGAGGCGGGTGTGCTCAGGCATGGCATTCCACAGGGTTCATCGCTTGGAAATACCCTGTTTTTAATATTTGTCAATGATCTCCCTTCCTCTGTAGCCGAAGGTACTATGGTGTTGTTTGCTGATGACACCACCGTTGTAGAAACCGCTCACACGTACTCACAACTCGAGCAAAAGATAGCAAAAACGTGTACCCAACTTCACGAGTGGTTCTCAGCGAACGGCCTCATTCTAAATGTGTCAAAGTCCAACGTCATGTTGTTTGCAGCCGGAAACACTACACACATCCCACTAGTACAGGGTCCGATACCGCGCTGTGACTCTTGCAGGTTCCTCGGATTTACTATAGACGCCAGTCTGAAGTGGAAACAACACGTAGACAATTTGTGTGAAAGGTTGGGCAGTGCTGTATTTTCACTGCGTAAACTAAAGCCAATTGTCTCATGTGACGCACTACTTCAGATTTATTACGCATACTTCTTTTCGGTAATGTCGTACGGTATTCTCTTGTACGGGAACTCAGCGAACTCTGACAGAGTATTCAAATTGCAGAAACGAGCCCTACGTGTATTGGCAGGGGTAAATCCGAGGCACTCGTGTAGAGAACTCTTCAAACAGTACAAGATGATGACTCATTATTCACTGTATGTATTTGAAGTAATTGTGTTCACGCGTCGAAACATTCACTTATTTAAGCGAGCGAATGTTACCGGCAAAATCACCCGTCAGACGGGGCGACTACTGCCATGTTTCGCGGCGACTCGCGCTGCTCGACAAGAGCCCGCGCGTGATAGGCCCCTCGATGTACGAGCGCCTACCCGCCACTATTAAAAATGAAACTTCAAACGACACATTTGAACGCCGACTAAAGGAACTATCACTGTCAAACCCGTTGTATTCTGTAAAGGAATACAACGAAAAAACATTATAATTACATTTATACCTTAAGATAAATATTGTATATTATATTATATTTTGACTTTTTCACAACGTAAGTATATCTAGGATACCCTAGCTTTTATAAATTATTTGACATTTTAAACATACCTATTGTACTCCGTTGACATTGCAGCATTGTATTTTGACTTGACTATTATTTATTTTTTATTGTTATTCTTATACACTTTGACGATCTTTTTGTGAATTCATGGTATTTTAATTTAAAAATGACATGTAAATTTTCAAAATGAAATAAACAAATCTAATCTAATCTAATCTAAACATACGTGGAGTAAGATAAACGCTTGTAAAATACATATAACACTGCAAGCTCGTTAAGAGACAGCAAGTCATTAACATTCTGGCCGGCGACAGTAAAAACTGTAATTGCTGACGCGAAGTGTGGCGTTAACACAAAGTAACACGTTCCGGGACAACATGTCCGGAGGTCCCGGACGACGTCACGACAACGTCAACGACCACTTTACACACCGAAGCGAATGCGCGCTGTTACTGTTGTTCCCGAATTTAAAATATTAATTTGAACAATACTGCGAAATAATCTTTTAAATGTATAAAACAGTATCGTGACTGACTGATGAGAACGCACAGCCTAAACCGCTGGACCTAGGGGGACTTGGAAGGGGTTTGGGTAAGAGTGTTGTCATTTGTAAAAGTCATACATTTTCAAGGTGAGCGGCTTTTCGTAAAAGTGGTAAATTAAGTATGATAGAATTATTCAAAATAAACATATTTTGTCATGTAATATTTATAATACTCTAAAGTGCATTAAAGCCGAGATATTTAAATCTTCATCGCTGACGTACTTTTAGTACCGAAAACTGAATACTTAAATCTTTTCTCAGCTCCGATATTATATAACGCCATAAATTATATATATCGAATTATATTTAGATCGTTCTTTGGCAATTCGGCAATTGAGGAAATTAAAAAGTTTAAAATACCTTGATCTTAAAATCTTCAATGAAATCAGCACTAGTTTTAAACTCTATAAAATAAATTTCTTTATAATTTAACAATTAAATTTGATTTGTCATGTTAGTATCATAACTTTCTTGCCACATATTTTTTTAACAACTTCTATTGTATATCGAATGTTTACAAAAAAATCCTGTATAGGTACCAACTTAGTAAAATTTCTTCATACGTACCTATATTACGGTACAACCAATTCAGATTCCAGTGTATTTCTAGGAACATTCCAACAGTGCCATGTTAGAATACTTTAGGTAAATACAGCTCTCGTTCGTGATATGTTTGAGTATGCCCAGCTCTTAAAATAACAATCTCATTCCGCAGCCGAGTTGGTGGAATACGAATCGTTTTAGGTAAAGTAGATAGATAATTCAATAACGTAATATTATGGTAAAATACAATTTAATAAATTATTATTGAGTTCTCTACTTTATTCCTTTAACTATAGTAAACAAATGTTAACACATTAGTAGGTATTATGTTTTACGGAAAATACGGATCGTAATAAAACAAATTATCGTATCAATATAATAGTGTTTTTATGACCGCTCATCATCATCATCATTATCAGCCGCAAGACGTCCACTGCTGGACAAAGGCCTTCCCCAAGGTTTTCCACAACGATCGGTACTCTGCTGCTGTCATCCAGCGGTTTCCCGCGACCTTTATCAGATCGTCAGTTATATGACCGCTCAATTTTCTATAATTTGAATGCGTGGTTTTAAGCAAAAACCATAACAAGAACAATAATTAAATATTCTAGTATTATGTGTACGTACGGTGTGAGATACGGCCTTATTTAAAGAGACAAAGCCAGGACACGGCGTAAACGTCAAAGGTTCTCGTAAAGGCTAATTAGGCTCGCTGAAATTGTTATCAGCAGTGACGGGGCGGGCGGGACATTTATTTCAAGACAAGGCCCTTATTAATACGCGCAAAAATTACTCGACCTCGAGGAAACGAATAGCTAGTGTAACGTAAAGAAATGAAGGTCTTCATACAAGAGTTAATCCGAGATACGAGGAGGATCAAATATAGTCCAGAGCCATGAAAGCGGGTCACTTTGGTTAGAATTTCCATAGAACGTGACCCGTTTTCATAGCTCTTGTGTTTCTATTCCACGGTAAAACCATATTGCTTTTGATATATTAACGTTTTTAATTAGGTCGCCTTAACTGTCCAGTAAATAAGAGCTACCATAACGTTGACAATACGGTAACATGTCAAAAAAAATGTAAACACGCATTATCCATCCGTGACGACACCAATTATGAAGAAACTGTATAATTTTATGTTTTTTAATTATAACATTAAGTTCAAAGCATTCATTCACAAGACTTGTGAATACTTCGGATACTTAGTGAGCATTCTAAACCACGACCCACGTTCATTTTGCGAAAAGCCTACTCGAGGCTCGGATTGCTTTTCAATTTCTTCTAATGACATTTTATTTGAATAAGGCTTTTGGTATTTTCTTGCATTACCAAAGGTCTTTCGGAAAACCAACATCGTACTTTTTAACTTTAATGAACTTCTGACTACGTTTCTTGGCGACTGGAACGAAAATTAATAATTTGAAACGAATTCGATCATTTAATTAATGCATTATTTTATTTATTTCCCATTTTAATGTTAGGTACCTACTGTAAAAATCTACCTACTTTCACAAGTTTTATGACTCCCACTAAATTAATTGACGTAGCTCATTGTGTTTTTAGCAATTAAGCGATTTGTAATCATACATTATTATCTATGCTTTAGAAATACTAATAAATTGATCTGTGGGAGAAACCAACTGCACCCTTACCAATGATTTATAATACACCAGCCAACGAGTTACAGAGCATTCGACTCGCTGGCGGGTACGGCATTCGAATGCTCTGTCCTTCATTCTTGTCCTGTATTTTTGTAGGGTACAGGGGAAGGAGCATTTGACACGCTAGCTAGTACCGTAAAAAATTGTAACTCAAGGTAAGGGTATTGATAGCATATAGCGACTACGGCGAAGTAAAGGACGGGTAACCGCGTAGGATACAAAATATATCTACGTTGTAACATCATTTTCCTGAACAAATTCGCATAGTTTTGAGTACGTTCCTCCCATCAAAATGTCACAGCTGTTTTCCCTAATTGTGTTTACTAACACGTTTATGTCGCAAAAGATAAGAACGCAGAAACGAGGAAATTCGAGAATAAACATCTGAGATATTAAGAGGACGCCGACCGTCCAGCGGCGCCCTGATTACTATTTTTACATTTTCAAACAAAAGTAGGTATTGTCTTGAAATGAAAGGACGTTTTTGTTTGTACAAATGAATACATAATTCATAGGGTATATCCTCCTAGGTCCCAGCGTACTTTATAAAGAAAAAAATATCATAGACAAAAGATATCCCATAGTTTATTTACTAGGGTGCTTTTACAATCCTACTAAAATAGGTGCTAGGACCCACGAGGATATGACTTAACTTAATAACAATCGAACTGTGAGTGAGTAATTTAATGATAAAAGTAGCTACCTTTTTCCTTTAAGTTAGCTACACGAAAGTTAAAGCTTACAGACAACGCACAGCCTGAAAGACCGAACTTAGTTAAATACGTTTTTTTTAAATATAATCTATCGTAATTCAACCGATCATCTGTTCGTGAAAAATGTTTGGCCTCGTATCGTACATCGCGCCCTGACTCACTTGACATTGGCAACATTGTCTCCGCGACGGATGCCATAACCTTAAAAAAAACTTAGGCAGGGAGGGAATATTTCTTATGTAGTTCCCTAGGGATGCACCGAGAAAGGATTTTCCAAAAATAGACGACCAACAGGAAGAAATAGGGGGTGTAGCGGGAAACTAACTCGTGGGCGCCCTCTAGTGAACCTGTAAACATGAAAAAGTATTTACTGCTGGAATCACAGTATAAGGGGGTGGCTTTATTGGACCCGTTATAAGAGTCGTTGTTTTTAAATTAAGAACCACAACCGAAACCGTTATCGGGGGTGTGCTTCGGAATCCCTAACAACTTTTATCATAACACATAATTTGCCCTAAACTGGTTTTCAAATGAGTCAGGCAACTTTTTAAATTTCCAAAATTTATATCTGCGGTTCAGTTAGGTTAAGGTTGAATTATAACAACACTAAAATGTTTTAAACTGTAAGCGGAAATGGCTTGAGGATAAACGAAAACTCGAACAAACGATGCATTAGAACAAACGATGCATTAAGACAAACGATGCATTAGGACAAACGATGCATTAGGACAAACGATGCATTAGGACAAACGATGCATTAGGACAAACGATGCATTAGATCAATCGATGCATTATAAAAAATGATGCATTAGGACAAATAGGGATTCCTTAGGGGAACCGTTATCGGAGTCGGAGTTTTATAATTTGGTTTATCGAAGTCGAAACTGGAACCGAAATCGGAGTCGGAGGCGGAGTCGGAGTGTGTGTATAAATAGGTAATGTGCAAGCACGCGAGATGCGGGGTTTCGACCTCTGTTTAGAAATTATGTATCCTTATAATAAATAAATAAGGGTAAATATCTACTTTTTATATCAACTTAAATAGGAACGGAATCTGAAAGGTAGAAACCAAAGACCTTTTACAAATTCAGGAGCGGCCGGCGGCGGATTAGCCAAATGTCACAAGTTCTTTGCAGAGGGATTTGTTAAACTTTTAAAGGTCGCTGGGCTTTAAAAATTATGCTTTCCGTAATACGGCTTAACTGTGCTCGGGTGACTAAAACAGATGATTACTGAAAGACAAATTTTCCATTTTTTTAATTTCAATCGTGGTATTTAAATACCTAACAAAATTTAGAAAAAGATGAAATCTACTTTCAATTAATTTGAACTATTTAGAACAAACACATTATAATATTATAACTCAGGCAGATCAAAAATATGTATCCCAACTCTTCGGCAATGTAGAAAAAGTACCGTGCCTATCAGAAAAGCAATTTTTCAACATCGGAAAGTTGCGAACCCTGCGGATTCTTCGAAGCGTAAAATTTGCAAACCTTTCAATTAATTTCGGTACAAAAGTAGAGTTTATTTTTAGTGAGGTAATTTCAAGGGACCGCGCTGAAATAGGTTTGGTATAAAACACGCTCCCATATCAAAGTATCCACCGATTTATTTTCCTCTTCTAGTGTTTAAAAATGGAATTGCAGTGGCAAGAAAATAAAAAGAAACACCAAGTAGCAACCACTTACATTTTCAATATTTAAAGTAATCCTTACCTCGTAAGACACCCTTAGTCATCTTTGATCAGTTCTGTGAGTTTAGTGGGACCTTGATCGTCCTATTCATGCGTCTATTGCCTTAGGTCTCCTGGCCCAGACTTCCTACACTTATATATTTACGTATATGTCCTGACTAGGTGAAGGTCACGGCGGCTGTAGGGACTCAGATAAAGTAGAAGTTTAAGGAACGAACTTTGTGCCTCTACTTACTAATTCACGTACAGTCTGCTGGTGTGATTGACTTCCTCTTAGCGGTTTAACTTTAAAATAACTTTTACTTAACCGACTGGCTGTAGGTACATACGGCCCTTCGAATCGGAATTTCTCTTCACTATCATCAGCGTCTTGTTACTTTGTAATCGCCAAGGTACAAAGTAAGTAAGTAAGTGGCTAATGTAAACTCGGACAGCTTTAAAGATCATTGCATCTATATACATACACTAGCTTTTGCCCGCGACTTCGTCCGCGTGGCGTGTTATAAAAGAGAGATCTTAATAAATCTAAATAAATAAATAAATAAATAAATAAATAAATCTTTGTGTGTGTGGGAGAAAGGTTAAAAAATGCTTAATTTTATTATTTTTAAATGAGGTTATTTTATAAGGAGCCTCTAACTCGCTTCCCGTTCCCAGGGAAATTTTTAACTTTGCATTCACTAAAGTATATGCATGTCAAATTTCAAGCATCTAACTTATGCAGTTTAGATTTTTTCATACAATATTTTTTCCCGCTAACTTAATTTTTCAAAATACAGCCATAACTAAACTTTATATTTACTAAGGTATGCATGCATGCTAGATTGAAAACATCTATCTTACGTGATTTAGATTTTTACATACAAAAGTTTTTTCCCAATAACTCCCGTTCCCGTAGGAATTTTGCAATATCGCGTTGCAAGTAAGCTTTACGTTCATTAGGGTACCTGCATGCCAAATTTCAATCATCTATCTTACGCGGTTTAGATTTTTACATACAAAAGTTTTTTCCCAATAACTCCCGTTTCCGTAAGAATTTTGCGATATCGCGTTGCAAGTAAGCTTTGCGTTCATTAGGGTACCTGCATGCCAAATTTCAATCATCTATCTTACGCGGTTTAGATTTGTACATACAAAAGTTTTTTCCCAATAACTCCCGTTTCCGTAAGAATTTTGCAATATCGCGTTGCAAGTAAGCTTTGCGTTCATTAGGGTACCTGCATGCCAAATTTCAATCATCTATCTTACGCGGTTTAGATTTTTCATACAAAAGGATTTTCCCGCTAATTCCCGTTCTCGTGGGAATTTCGGGAATTCCTTTCTTAGTGCACCTCTACGGTACCGAAGCAACGTTCCTTCCAAATTTCAAGTGCCTACGTTTAGCCGTTTAGGCTGTGCGTTGATATGTCAGTCAGTCAGTTTCTCCTTTTATATATTTAGATAACTACAATAGTTGGACATATGCTACCGCGGAGTTTTTTGTAGACATTATGATGTTCTTCAATATTGTTGTACATTATTTTGTTCTATCGCTAATAGTTTCGGCAGCGCATTCGACGAAAGACATTTTAAGACTCATTTTTCTACACCTTCGGTTACATTGTTCAAATTTTACCAAGGATCCCTAATTTTTTTCAAAATGAAATGTAGCCTATGTCAAATTGGAAGAATGTAGCATTCTATTGGTGAAAGAATGTTTTAAATCGGCCCAGTACTTTTTGAGCCTATTCATTACAAACATACAAACATACAAAAATAGGTACAAATCTTTCCTCTTTATAATATTAGTGTAGATATTTATATTATATAAACGTTCTGTCTGTACTTTTTAAATAAACAACTTCTATGTGAACGGAGTCGCGGGCAACAGCCAGTATTATTATAAATATATTACAATAAAGGATTCATGTTTATCATTCAAATGAATTAAGTATAGATGCGTACCGGCGCAATAGGAGAACTATAGAATAAATTGGAATAAATTTTATCGAGGGTTGTACACAAGGCGTCGAGTGTTCACTTTAGTTGATTGCAATTATGGTGGTTGAGAAAATGTTTATCGATTAACTATAGCTCTTCGGGGCCGTAGCTTGGTTGCATTTAACGCGTGATAAGATAAGGCATCCGTCACCTTTTGACACGTTAATAAGATCGACAGTGACGGACGCTTTATTCACATTTGACACGCGATATACACGCAACCATTATAAATGCAAAAGCTTTATCCTGCTTTTTCTTGTCTGGGGGACACCGTTGATACAGGAAAACATATCGTAACTTTTATGTGGTCATCTTGCACCATCTCATATACACATAAGTACCTAGTTGATTCCATTTTATTTTATTTTTTTCTTTTCTATCTTTTCTCCCGTTAGTTTTTGGCATGTTTTCCTGCTGAACTACTGTTATTTGATATTATATTTAATTTAATACTTGTAGCTTTATATAATGCTAGACTAAGTAGTACCATTGTAATATGAAATATGAAATATGTTTAAAAAATGACTGACTGCTGAGTTTCTTGCGGCGTTTCTTCTCAGCTGTGGTCTCCTCTTGGGAAGCGCTGGTAGTTCTTGACGTGTAAAAGTGCCCGAGCGGCCTACTTACTGAATAAATTTCTTTTATCTTTTTTATCTTTTTATCATGTTACTAGGCCTGATCAGTGCCCATGGCTCGATATAGAGTCAAATTTGTATGAGAATCAGGGAACTTGGTGTTAATTATGTTGGTTGTTTTGTAAAGTAACTATCATATTTTAAAGTAATGTCAATTTGCCCGACAGATATTATTGGACAGCTCTTAAAAACCATAACTTGAACGATATTATCAATTTTTGGATTTTCGTTCTGTAGGTATAGCGGAGATCCTGCTGCTACATCCCGAGTTTGACAAACGATATTTTGCACTTTCATCTCACTCGCTCTCATATACTCTCATGAGAGAACTGAAATCAGACGAAGTGACCGAAACCTAAATAAACTAAAATTGCCCTTCTCCAAATTAAAAATAATAACTTCTAGCCCTCACCATATGCTTATTAAAATATACAACCATCTACCTAATTCCATAAAAAACTTAGAGAAACCAAAGTTGTTTCTTAAACAATTAAAACTATATCTTATCAATAAATGGTACTATAATTTACGATTTTTTTAATGATAATTAATACTGAATTAATATGTTATCAACCATAGTTGTAATTGATCTAATTATTATTATTGTAAACGAACGTGCAATACGAAAGTTTTTATCCTAGAGCTGTTTAAGATTAAGTCACGATTAAGTTATTTATTTTATAATACAATTATGAAATATTTATGTGTTATTAAAATACATAAATACCCCTCTAAAAATAATTGTTTAAAAAAACAAAAAACCGCCTTCAAAAATGCAAAAAATAACTTCTTATAAAATGATAGGTACCTATAGGTAGGTCAGTCCAACTGTATTCGGCTTTTGGTTTAAAATATTGTGGGACGCCGACTTCATCCTATAAGACCTATCATTTTATAAGAAGTTATTTTTTGCATTTTTGAAGGCGGTTTTTTGTTTTTTTAAACATTTATTTTATTTAATACTTTTTAGTGATCCTATTTATGCTGTTATGTAGTTCCACTTTTCAATAAATGAGAAACTATAGAAAATTTCGAGCTCGCCGCAAGCAACGCCACTGGAAAGTTACAGTCATATTTCAACAAGTAAATATTCTTCGTTGTAGTCGCTCAACTATCTTAATCGACATATCTTATCGTTATCACCACCCTTGAAATAGGTACCGTTGAGGAGTTCCGGTGGCCATCTGTGGTCTTCATCATCAGGTCCACTTCACCAAATGATACTTTCTGAATGCAAATGCTAGACTTGTTACTAAAAATACTAAAATCGCTTTATGTTTGCCTACAATATTTGAGGAGTTCTCTCAATTCCTCACTGATCCCCTCATCAGATTCCGATTTGGTGGCAATGGGACCACCTCGGAAGTATACCCTATCAAATCAAAAAAGAATTTTCAAAATCGGACCACAATTGACGGAGTAATCGGTGAACATACACAAAAAAAAAAAAAAAATACATACAGTGGTACGTATAACCTCCTCCTTTTTTTGAAGTCGGTTAAAAATTGCTGTGCCCTTGCAGGGCGTCACATGGATACTATTTTTGTTTTCCACCTTATATTCGTAATGTGATATGCAATGAAGATTTTGATTTTGATTTTGAATTTGAGAGTATTACTGAATTTACCCCAACCCAAAAGAAAGGCCTCTTGCACTGACAAGACAATAGCAAAGAAGAGCTACTTAAACTTATGTCATCGGAGACGTGGGCCGGATAGGAAACACGTTGTGACACCTCTCGGAAAGTATTCAATTATAATATAATAAAGGCTACTTTATCTATATCAATAAATAAAATTAAAGTGAGTTGAAATGATAGATTGAAAATAATTGTCTAAATTTAAGTGAAACCTATTCATAAGACATCTAATTACCGGATTTTGATTTCAATGAAAATTTCAGGGACTAAAGCATAACTTCAATTGTCGTTTGTTTTATGTTAATACCTTGCAGGGTTCAGAACATCTAAAATTATATAACTGTAACGTTATTACTGCCATATTGAAGCGGAACGAGGTCGGTGAGTTTCTTTTTTTTTGTTATTTTGTAAAACGAAGGGAAATAAAAATATACTTCTTAAATACAGTGTGTAAATGGTATACGGGCGTTTATTAAAACTGGACATAGATTAAGACTCTACTAATCATTAACAGAAAGAATTATTTTGGTTACGCTAACGTATACACCGTTATTAATTTTTGAACATACTATCGACCCGCAATGTACATCGAAGTCCATCTCGTCATCGTCATCCATAAATTATTTTGTATGGTTGTTATTTTTTTATTTAATTTTAACAAAAGCTGCCTAAATGTGCTCAGTAGGGGTTATACTAACTATAGTTAAAAGGAACGCCCGTATACCATTTACACACTGTATATACAGAGCAAACTGACTGATTGTAAGTGACAGACTGACATATCAACGCACAGCACAAACAGCTAGATCTACTGATTCCAAATTTGGCACGTAGGTTTCTTATGAGGTCTAGGGGTGAACTAAGGGTTTTCTAAAAATCGACCCCCGAAGGGAAGAAATGCCCCTACAAACGCGGACTAGATCGCGGGCGTCTTCTAGTAGTGTTATAAAAAATACTTCTTGCACTTTAGTTTTCGATCTCATTCCCGGCTGGCTACCAAACCGGAAAGTCAACACCATTTCGAGAGTTAGTTAGTTATCAGCAAACCTCTGTATAACCAACGCCTAAATAAATATCCCAGTTATTAAGCCCAAAGTAGTTCGGCTCTTAACAATTTTACTGAATCCAATGACTCCATTATGGGTCAGCTTTATATGAAACTCTGGCAGCCTGGCAATTAAGTGCTAATGGATTTCTGGTGTATGTGGCGTCTTCCCGAGGCCGTGTCGGCGAATATATTTCGTATATTGCGCGGTGAAGCAAAGATATGAAAATGTTAACAGTTATAATATTGTTTCGACAAGAAATTCTCTTAAATGAGGAATAGTAGATTGATAACCAAGGGTTGAAAGTGACCCATTTCACCCGAGTAATTTCTGGCGCTCGAACGAAGTGAGAGCGCCAATAGTTCGAGGGGAAATGGGTAATTTCACCCGAGTTAGACACTCTACTTTTCATTTCGACTGTGAGGAAAAAAGACACGGTATACCTAAATATATTTAATCTCGTTTCCCGCTTTATCTATTGAAAACTTTTATTTTTCTAGATTCGTAAAAAAGTTAAAATACACATGCTGCCAACATTAGAACAGTTAAATCGAGTTGGTCACGGCCAAGGAGCATGACTTCCATCTCATTCTTACCCTAACTAAAGAAAGAGATGTAATATATTCGTGACGTAATAAAGGTCAAATTTCTTGTTTCGAACGGATGTTCGGTGTTCAACCTCCTTGTTGTATAATAAGCTCCTTGGTCGTGACCAACTCGATTAAACTTTTCTAATGTTGGCATTGGCAGTAGTGTATTTTCTAGATGGCCATGCCGAAACGTGAAAGAAAAAGTGTCATGCTATGCTATCACGGTATTATGGCGGGCAGCAGAATAGAGGAATAACTTTAAATGTTGATTTTCTGTAATTGCGAAATAAATAGACCAGTCTTAAAATGATTTTCATATGAACCT
The DNA here is from genome assembly GCA_923062465.1 of Acleris sparsana. Classification (NCBI taxonomy): domain Eukaryota; kingdom Metazoa; phylum Arthropoda; class Insecta; order Lepidoptera; family Tortricidae; genus Acleris; species Acleris sparsana. The sequence continues at coordinate 6,170,217 of OV281288.1, forward strand.
ATAGGCCGTAATAAATACATCGTTTAACGTATAGCCGAGTTTAGATATATGAAAATCTTTTATTTTAATAATATGACGTAGCTCAATTATCTTAGACTCCGTGGCCAATCGTAACTATTAAAAAAAAATTACTTTCCACCCTAGAGATGAAAACGCAATTTTCCACCCGGCTATCCACCCATTCAAATTAAACTTTCCGAACAGGAGAGATGAAAAATTAATAACGTGTGTTATTTTTAATCTGCCGTCTCCCGGATGATAAATATTGTTACAACGCCACGATGTATATTTAGGAACCAACGATTTAACCAGAAAAGGTTTTCTGAAGCTTTTAAATCATGAACCAAAACAGAGAAACATACATTATTACTAAACATAGAACTTTCATTTTAGAAATAACCTTTCCGTATTTACTAGCTTAGAGCTTCTTTTGGGACTGGGTCCTGGTGAGAAAGGGTATAACCCAACTTAATTCTTAATAAAAAAGGTATTTTAATCATATACGGAGTATACACTTTACCCTAGACTAAATACCCTTCTACTTATATCCTTTTTCATTTGGTGTTCAGAATGTTACATTTTTTCACTAGGCCAATGTATCGACGGACGTCTAGACGATCGCAAGATACGAAAGACCGCGTTAGTAAATATTATACGCGACCAACAATTTTTCATGAAAATCCTGTTGTATCACAAAAAAACGATTTAAAAGATCGTATAGTAGCATTCAGATCTCTCACGAGTATGTGAGTTGGTCTCCATTTGTCACAGAATTTGGAGACTACCAAATCCTATTAGTGACGTCAGTCCGTTGCAGCTAATCGAATAGATAGGTTATGCTGTGACGCAGACCGTTTGTCGTCGCTTACTTCCTCGTTTACTCAACCAATATCCTTGAGCCACTATACCAAAGTGACATTGTAGGGTGATTTTCAAAAAACGAGTTCTTGGCTAACGACTAAAAATTAAGGAAAGAGATTTTTATTCACGTACGATTTAACGTATTGCGTCATTTAGACAAAGTTAGACATGGTCAAACCTAACCTATAAATATTGATTCGTATAATATTTTTCATATCTTATTGTGCCTGTGACAGATTATCATTATGAAAATTTAGTGGTTCTGCTAATTAAAATCACTTTTTTTTTTCGATAAGCATTATAAAGGAATTGTAATGGATTAAGTACTCTGTTATAAAGTCAACTTAATTTAATTTACCTACCTATTATAAAACAAGGTATCATAAATCGTCTACCATCACGCTAGAACTATAAATGGCCATCGTATCGTAACGTCTATGTGATAAAATAAAACGCAATGACATTAAATGATTAACATCGTATTGGCGAATCGATTTCGTCGGCGAACGAGGTTATTATTGCCAAACAAAATTCTGCTCTCATTATTATGCTTACATACTATTCGGGTTAACAACTTTTCGGATAAATTAGATTTTATGCCAAATAAATTTTCGGCAAGTCTAAGCGTAGCTACAGTGCGATAAAAAAGAATAGAAATTAAATGAGGACGCTTTCTATAACTGTCATATTTTCAATTCTTAAACATAGCAACACAATAGTATGTTTTTTTAGTACCATTTTATTTAATGTCTACTCTTTTTTGTCGCACTGTATACTATCCCTCATTATATTTCGATGACGTAACCGCAATATTCCAATGAAAGAAATATTGACATTCATAAATATTGATATCGGTTTGTGATTGCCGTTCCATCATTCAGTGGATCTATTTTGACATTGGGATAACTAAATCCGATAGAATCGAAGATAATGTAAGGAAGCAAGATAATACTGGTATATAAATTCTGTTGATTGGTCTAGACTGTACGAAAATAATCCACGTCGGTGATAAAGGTTCGATTCAAATGGAAGTGCCCAAGAAATTGAGTTATGTCTCGCTACTCTTTCAGAGTATATTGTGCTCAGTGAAACCAAATTACGTTTGACATGTTCTCGTATTGTTTTTAACAAGTAGATTAGAGATATCGTAACGTAGAAAATACAAAAACATATAGGAAGAAATACGGTATTTTATGTAAATTTTTTTTAAAAAAAATGTCAAGTGCTTGTTATAAAGACAAATTACATACTTATCGAAAGTATGAAGCCTATAGAATATGTAAACGTTAGGTTTGATCCAAATTGTTAGTACCGTCTTACCTGTTTATATCTGAGTACCCAATAATACGGGACAAAAATTGTCAACACAACGTTTGCATATTCTATAGGCTTCACACTTTCGATTGGTATGTCATTTGTCTATTAAACAAGCAATTCTTTTTTTAAACATCGTGAAAATTTTCAAACTACCTATTCGCTATAATACATACAGCACTACTACTGCTGTGCTACTTAGCATATTAAATTTGAAACAAAATACTTATATAAATACCAAAATAAATATCGAATAGACAGCCCGGTGCAAATCGTCTCCTATTCGGATCTCTACTATATTAACACTAGTTCTATTCTATTAGGTAAAAACTATACATGTCAAGAGTATATTGTTTTACGGGGTACAATGGAGCCAGACCTTCTTACTCGTATCTTAACCAGACCAAAATAAGGCAAACGGTTCTTTCATTTCACTTGCCGACCACATTTTGGCTAAATTATAATACATTTTCGCTATTACATAAATTACATAAATGTTAGTGAAAAGGGTTATAAATTTCTGAAGATCAAGTGAAAAAAGGGTTTGATTCTAGTATACTCCGTTGTGTATACCCTTTTTTATACCGAGTTAAGTCGACTTAGGCTGCGTTTCCACCAGAGATGTGCGAGGATGCGTTGCGAGGGATGTTTGTCATTAACCAATAGAAACGCTTCATTTACCTATCCTCGCTTAGCTTAGCTCTGGTGGAAGCGTTTCTATTGGTTAATGACAAACACATCCCTCGCAACGCATCCTCGCACATCTCTGGTGGAAACGCAGCCTTAGTACCCTGTTTCACTAGGACCCCACAATTATCACTTTGTGTATAATCATTTATAATGTATGTTTTGTGTGTCCAACTCATGAATATCTACCTATATTATGTACCAATAATATGTGGATAACGCCGTTGATTATGTACACAATGAAAACCATGCATTGTAATCATACATAGTTAGGAATATGTTTTGTTTTTATCGCCTTGTTTCCGTGCCTTTGTTTATTTACGAGTAGTTTTTATAGAGAAGGCTAACGAGCATACAGACCACCTGATGGTAAGTGGGATCTCTGACCTATAGATATTTACATTCCCAAGACTACAATCCAACGTCTGCAATTCTAAGACCGCAAATGCGTTGCCAACCCTGAGCACTAACTACCGCACTCAGAGACGTCAATTAAATTTAATGCTTGTTCAGTGACGTTTTTTCTTATCCTCTTGCTAAAAAAAGTGACAGCAGCAACTTTAATCAAGCATTAAATTTAATTGACGTCTCTGAGTGCGGCAGTTAGTGCTGAGGCTGTTTTGATAAACAGAACAGTGACACCAATCGTGCCATAATCTTTTGCATAATGTTGTCAATATTGGAATGCCGTCGTCCCTTACCACAGGGCAGAGACAGATGACCGGATTACACCGACTTATAGGGGACCTAGGGGGTACCCCCCCACCGAGGCTTAAACAGTTTACGCGCCGCCATTTCGTACCTCAAATATGGGTCAGGGAATAACACCCAATGGAACTGCTTTAGCTCAGCTGCTTCAGCAAATTTTAAACAAGTTTTAGCTTACCAGTGCAGAACTGGCTAAATACTTACCAGTTTAAAATGAGCTAAGAATATTATAGCTAAGAAGTAGATAAAAATTCTTTAAACCTAGATCTTTACCATTTTGATTAAACTAGCTTTTTTCCTTTGATTACGTAAATCTTTTAGGGCAGGAATAGTGTTCGCATTGTTGTGTTCCGGTATGGGATGAGGAGGCTTTGTAAGACGACCGGTGAAATTTCTACCATTGAGACATTTCCTGCCTTACCTTGGTCCTCAGAGTTGGCAGCGCATTTAGTCATAGGATTGCAGTCTTATGCTTGTAGGCTAAATAATGTAATGTCTATGGATCTCAGATCTTCAATCATCATTTTCAATTATCATCAAGTGACCCGTATGCTGGTTTAAAACACAAGTCAAGACAAGGCACTATATAAGACAGCAGAGGAAAATTTAACAGAGATTTATCAATCATAGCTGCTTGGTTAGGTTTTGACTATGAGGTCCCACAATGCTCACGAACGCGCAGAGTGGTTCAAATCATCTCATAAACAAAACGTCAGTCAAAAAGGCCCAATCACAAAGCTGTATTGAACGCAGTGCGTTTACTCAGTGAAGGATCTCTTAAGTATTGTTTGTGAATACGGGTGTGAGTCATATTCTTAATTTTATCGAGAAAAGAAAAGCAAATCATACTAAAACTTGAACAAGTAAAACTGTACTTAGTTAATTGTTTGGGCTATCCATGCAAAATTCATTTTACTTTTTTATCAATAACGATTAATTCTACTACAAACAACAAACAGAAGCGACATGAAACGAATTCTCAGCTGTGATACCGACATTTATTGCGACCCTAGTTGTATGTAAATAAGGGACAGCCAAGTTCAGCGACAATCTGGTTATATCCTTGTAGGCTTACCACGAAGTCAATACTGCAATATTTCAGAAGCCCTATCCCTTTCGCTCTACAGTTAAGTATTACGGGATAGAGGGAAATGGTCAGAATTTACGTGTCCGCACTTCAGTTGAGTAGAGCTCTGCCCGGGCGCAGATGTGTGCGATATTGGAGACAAATACAAGACAAGGGTATTGTGAATGGATGTATGTGAGGTAAATGTTAGCTTTTCACCTCCTGAATTTTCGAATATTATTGTTTTCTTGCGATGTCATCCGCGTAATATTCATATAATGATTACTCCCTGATATGAAATTCTCCGAAAAGTAAAGTATTGTTTTGTTGCGCGTAAATTATTTTTCTCAAACAGCGTTTCCATAATCAGTGTTAATGACCCACTGAGGTTGGGTTCGTTAATTGAAGAAGCAAATAACTGCGCAAAACTTAGCACAGAATTGCACTTGCGTATTTATTAATTACGTTAAAGACCAGTGAAATTCAAATAGATAAAGCTATTGAAAAATAGTCGTTTAGTTGTCTACAAACTGAGAGTAAAGGACAACATCCCCAATATTATTGCTCCATTGCTGTTTTCCGGAGCGCGAACCAAACCCACTACTTCCGGGAGAAGGAAACTCGGTGCGATGCGGTATTTGCGGAATTCCAGATCATCGCCTCTAGACTCTCTATATTTGCACACACTTTTTTCTTCAACTTTACTTTTATTTTGTTATATTCTAGTTTGGCCTTGTGTTTGTATTGTAATGTTGCTTTGTAAACATTAATGGTATTGCACTTATCTGCTCTTTGCTTTGCCCCATTCCTCCTCCGAAAGAACGTTAAATATGTATGAGGTTATTATAAATAATAATATAATAAAATCAATATCAGGGGACAATCTTACACAATTTGAACTAGCTCAAAGCTGAAGGCAAACTAAGCTCTAGGCTGGTACTTTAGGTACTATATGTATACAACAATTAACTAACTTATATAGAGAAATATATCCTTAAAAACAGAAAACATCCAAGACTTAGGAACAAATACACGCGCTCATCACACAAATATCTGCGCTTACCGGGATTTGAACCGAAGACCAGTAGCGTCGTAGGCAAGTCACTAACAACTAGGTTAATGTCCTGTCACAACAAACGGTTTACATATAAAAATCCAGCGTCGTTCTATCTGTAACAGCAGCTGTCAGATTACGCTAAGTTGATCTACGTGCCACAGAAGTATGAATTTATTCTACCGTACTTTTTACGGCAGCATTGTTAAGCTGTGACCCAGTAAATATTCTTTCTATTTTCACAAGTTTTTTGTTAGTAATTCTCTACTGTTCAGTTTTCTTCTACTTTGAGGCTTGAGGATTGTACCGACAAGAGAATATTTTGATTGTTTGTATGAAAAGAAAATATTCTCAATACTCCCAGATGTTTTCGAAAATTTTCTCAGTAATTTCTTGAGATGATTCCTAATCTTCTGGGAATGTTCTAAAACTTGCGCATTGCTAAATGTGACTTTATTTGGTATTTGCTTCTATTATTCGTCCTGTTTATACGTGAAACGGTAAGCGGTCGTTGAAGACCTCAAAGGAAAATTTAATTAATTACACGGTTTTGCTTAACCCTTGTTCACATTTTAATGGTAATTACACATGCGGGCCTAACAAGAATAACTTCTTTATAGCCAGTTATAGCACCGTAAGTCACTTTGAGGTAAAATTGAATTTAGCAATATTTGCTACTTGCTCTCAGCTCTTATTTCTTCAAGTTTCATTGTTGTTTGTCATTGAGCCATGATACTTCTATAGACATAGACAAGATACGTTCTGCGAAAGTTTACGACTGGAAATATGTCAAAATAAACAGGCTTGACTAAATATATGACGCACGACAGATAACGTCAATCCAAACATACCACCTACACTTTGATTTGTTTAGTCGTTAACTTTGAAGCAACTTGTCTAGCACTGACATAACCATTTTACGATCAGTAAAACGTCACAGCGGACATGACTAGTTCAGTCACGTCCGAGGCACTGTAGTCGTTCTATCGACACGCCGCAATCTGCAAACAGTTTCTTTGCGATTTCAGGGCAAATACGTGGCCTATAGTCGCGCCGTTACAAAAGATCCAATTTGATAGCCGTCAAGTTTTGGGAGTGAAATTGAATGACAATTAGGGAGTACCTATATGTAGAATGACAACTTTATTTTTGTAGCATTTTCTTTTTGTGTCTTACCCTGAGTTTTTGTCAATAACATGCTTTGTGTCACCTACTTTAACATTGTCTGCTATATAATACCTACAAAAAATACACCCTTACAAACATAGCTGGGAGTCTGGGAGCGATCACTAGTATAGGAAAAACCATCGATAAATCAGTCTTTCAGTTTTGCTCCCAAAATTCAGATGTCTGATGGTTTGAGGTATGAGGTTATACTTTGTACTACGTTGATTTCTGTTAAATTTGATCTTTTATAACTGCACGGCTATAGGTACATTTTATATTTAAATACATTTCACAATGAAACATTCGAGGATCTTAAACTAGACTTGAAGAGGGACATTATAAATCACTCTGTTGCATGTAACAGACATAACAGGATCTCTATTTCTAGTTGGTAAAAACCTTATCGTATTAGACCTGATATGGCATTGTTTTTAACTTGGCTGCCATTACGTCAAGTAAACGATGGTACAGGACAAAGACGATATGGTTTTTACCGCTTAGAATCTCGACCTAGGTCATCTTGCAAAGAAGTCCAGTAAAAATATCTAGATTCCTCGCTCGTGAGCTTACATTTAGCATCATTCTTATACGTTTACATGATAAAGGCCTAATTTATGTCTAAGCGACGCTCTGTTAATTGCTTTATTCTTGCTCTTGTCGCTGACTGTGTTTCTTTCATTATAGATTAAGTGAGGTTTTGTTCTAGCCACTGATTTATTAACTTATGGTTACTAAAATTTATTTGACATCACAATATTCAAAACTCTCCGATCTTTAAAAAAATAAATAAATAAATATCAGGGGACAATGTCACACCAATTGACCTAGTCCCAAACTAAGCTCTAGGCTTGTACTATGGGTACTAGACAACGATATACATACTTATATAGAGAAATATATACTTAAATACATAGAAAACATCCATGACTCAGGAACAAATATTTGCGCTCATCACACAAATATCTGCCCTTACCGGGATTTGAACCCAGGACCGCTAGCTTCGTAGGCAGGGTCACTACCAACTAGGCCAGCGCGTCGCGCGTCGCGATCTTTGTACTCCACATCTTAAAATTTAACCCTTAAATCATTCCTCAGAGCTTAACACTACACTCCAAGGCCTCTAGTTCACGTAATTTATGTAGACAACAGAACACGTACCGTTAATTCTCTACCCTGTGAAACACGCAGTCATCGGCGCAAATAGAGATCGTGTCTCCTGGATACAAGGTTTATCGTTGCTCACCTTTGTCGTCTTTGGGCTTTTTAAGGTGAATTGGAGTGAATGCAGGATTGCTTTTAGCTATTATTTGGTTCCATTTTAGTTTACAGCGATCCACTGATAGGTATGTGAGACTCATATGGTCATTAGAATCCCCGACACGCATTTCATAGAGTGTTTTTCATTTCATCGACAGGCACGTGCAGCAGTTTAAATATTGTTTTGGTAGTCACAAGTCTGACCTAACCTAACCTACGTAATCCATACTTAACACAAGCTCAAAACAATAAGGTTTCAGCCGAAATCAGCTTTCAATTAAATTCGATGAAATGATACATTCGATCAAACGAGTGTCGGCGATTCAATTCCCCTTTCATATGCAACTCACTTACCAATTCATTGTCAAATTATTAACCGGCGGCCGTTTATTAACTTTTTAGTGAGTGTATTCTAATTCAGTGGCCAGTTTTGGAAGCGTGAGGTATTTAACTCTGACTCACATGTCTTCTAGCGCCCAGGGTTTCCCGGCTAACACTTAACAACGACAACGACAGTCAAATAGCGTTAAACCTTAAAGAAACCTTGAGAGATGTATGTTTCTCTTAAGACAAAGTTAAATAATTCGCGAATGATCTAATGTTTTTCTGCAAAAATAAACTTATAAGGTCCTAGATTTCTTCCCTGTAACACACCGTCTTCGGATGCACTAATTGAGACCAATGATTTTATCTTTCTTTGTTTTAATTTAGTGCAAGTAGTTGAGTAATAACTGGGTGAAGATGGGAGAGTCCGATATTGAATCCAACTTTTAAATTAATATGACTAGAGGCAAAATTATCAGTACAAAGGAACGAGCTATCCGGTTTCATTTTAATTACTCATGCTCAAACTAACGACCGTAATTAACGTATACGAGCTCGTAATACCAGTTTTTTGATAAATAAATGCATGAAACGATGCCACGACTTTGTATTTGGTGATATTAGTCACTACTTGCTTGTCAATAGCTTAATACGAATTTTAATGATCTACTATATATACAAGCTAATTGACAAACCTCTTTTGAATTTAAAAAAACATGTGTTCTTAATCTGTTTGTAGTCATGCGCAATTTATAATAGCAACGACATCATATCATATTAAACATGTTTTGTGCGTCATTCTGACAGAGTGAGTTAGCTAGTCGGGCCGGCAACATGGCGACGGTCTTTATGATCACAATATTGGTGATTGCTGCTGTTCAAGGCTCAGGTAAGGTCAGTGATACTCTGAGGCCACTTCGGATCAACTGAACTAGACAAGATACATAAGGTGTAACCGATTTTTTAAAACTAACAAAGTGTTTGGAAGACAAAAGACACCGATGCGATAGATCGGCAGCTAATGTATATTCTATACATTTTATTTGGTCTAGAAAATTAGCGTTTTGCATGCATCTTGCCTGTTGCTTAGAAGGGGAGATGTTTAAGAAGTACATATTTATTTTCGTGTAAAAATAAGGGACTCCTTATTGTTTTTTGTTTATTCATTACAGCTTTGACTACTCAGGACATACGATGCCTGGTCAAAAGAATAAAAAACAAAGTAAAGAAAAATGTTTCATTGCCTTAATATATTTACAATTGTATTTCTAACTCAATTTTAGGTACACTAAATATAACGTTTACACTAAATATAGCTGTGGCAAAATGGTCAGACTCAGCGTAAGCTGTCTTCTGCTCTTGCAGAAAGAAACCAGCGCTAGTTTTCAGTTTTCTCCTTTTGCAGAACTTTATATTATTATTGTTTGGAACTGTTTTTTTACTCAAAACAGAACTTCTTTAGAAGTGTCCTTATGCTTAAATTTACTTGTATCTTGTAATTTTATTATTTTAGACAGCTTAGAATGCAACAAACCAAACGAGGAAGTACGTCGCGTAGCTGAATGTCCCCCGCAGAAAACCTGTCGCACAAGGGATATAAGAGTGAGCTGCTTGCAGAGCGCCACCGAGGCCCGCGAGGAGAAGTGTGTGTGCAAGGAGGGTTACTTCAGGAATCCTGGAGGAGAATGCGTTACAGCTGAGGACTGTGGTAACGTAAAGTTAAATTATGTGTCATATACTTAGCAGTCATTTTGAGTTTCAATAAGCTAAATTACTAACCCAGACGCATTCCATCTTGGTTATCTGGATGGAACAGACCTACAAGCTTTTAAAACGATCTTCTGGTTTGTAAATCTTTTTCACTCGCTCTCCTACGCTCTTATGCTTGTATAAACGACTTTATCCAAACCTTTAAGCGTTTTTAAGAGAAATTTTACTGTAACATATTTGTAATGTTATTTGTATTTCTTGAGAATGGAAATGTCTATGTACCTCTATCTATCTATTTAATATGAAAGTTGACAAGTTAGATGCTTGAAAAATAAAGATAGATAGATAGATAGATTCATTTATTCGGCTATTAAAAAAAAACAAAAAAAAAAACATGCATTTGACAAAACAAAAACAAAAGTAACTTATGAACAAGATATGCCAGGATCGTTTAAGGGATGTGCTGCCCCAACCATATATTTTTTTTCCTCTTAACTACATCCACATTGCAGATAAATGTAACGCCCAAAACCAATATTACTCCTGCCAAACGAAACCTGATAAATTATGTTCGGAATTCAAAGATACCGACAGTAGCATCAGCGAAGATAATACAGATAGTTCGCAGAACTCAGATACAAGCGATGTAGACTATCAGGCCAAAACAGAGGGCAGCAATACTGGAAACAGTACAGAATGTAAAGCTCAGTGTTACTGCAATCCAGAGACAGCGAGAGATGAGAACAATCAGTGCGTGCCGTACGACCAGTGTAACAAACGTAAGTGTCTTTGGCAATTATTTATTATCTGACTGCGGCAAAGCCCAAAAGGAGGGTTATGTGTTTGACCCCGTACGTATGTCCGACTCTATGTTCCCTCGTAACTACTAAACGTGGTTAGATTCGTCTTAACCACTAGAGTGTCATAGGCTATATTAAAATTATTTAAATGTGAAACGTGACTACATTATCCAAAAAGCAGTTGGGTTTCTTAAAGTTTGCTTTTTGTTAGACTTTTTTTCTCTTCAGAACGATTGGACCTAGTCTATTGGTCTGTGCTAAGGTTTCATTTATGTCACAGCAATAAACAAATTATAGAATCTCGTTATTTTTAATTGATTTAATATAATCTCGCTTTTTCCTGTCGGAATTCAGCAGTGACGGTCACTTATGTAAATTCCATGCATTATAATAGTTTTGCGAAAATCGTTTGCGTGAGCGTTATGCACCTTGTATAAGGCCTCCGATTACATAACGTAACGAAAAATGGTATAACCTTATAGGAATAGATTACGATAGCTTCTTTTACTTTTCTGATTATAATCTTTAAATCAAATTTCAGCTACAACCTCAATCCATTATTGTTTGTCCACAGCTTGTCCTCAAGGAGAAACCAAAAGCTACTGTCCTGCCGATTGCCCATCAGAATACTGCCCCAAAAACGAATCGAGTTCTGCGTCCTGTCCGAGTCCTAAGATATGTCCAAAGGAGAGCAAATGCGTATGTTACATAAACTCACGCCGCGATGATAACGGCACTTGTATCCCAACCAGACAATGTCGTAAGTACGCTTTCAATCGATTTATCATAATTCATAACTTTTTTGCTCCATGCTACTGACTTCTGGAGGTCGGTAAGCAGTACAGTATAAGTGCAGTAGATAGTGACTATCTATTTAAACTAGTAGCATGTTCTATTGTTAAATTTGAGTAAAAGTAGACTTAGATAACACATCAACATTTTTTACAGCCCCGTTCGAGTGCAATAAACCTTTTGAAGTGTACGACCCTTGTCCCCTGTTTTGTCCGAACGGCTACTGTGGCCAGGCTACACCTACAGGAACATGCCCTCGCATTTTTGGTCGCATAGGCATCCTTCTGATTTGTAACCCAAAGTGTCGCTGTAAGAAGGGTTATTGGTGGAATGAAAATAAGGAATGCATTCCTTACAATCAGTGCCGTAAGTATACTACTGATAATAAATATTATCCATTCTTTTTATCCATTTTTAAGATTCCTTTGTAAAATAAGCATTACCGCCGTATTAAGAGACATTTTAAAGACGATTAACTCGTTCTTTTTTCAAACTATAATGTACAAAAAGTGACATTAAGGAATGATTCCATCGTCATTAACTGGCTAGCGCAACCGTTAATTTATATTTTTATGGATACTTGAGCGTCAGTTTGATCGCCATAGACATCCATTATTCTAATACATCTTTTGTTTTGGAAATATCGAAATATCGTCTACTATTATTATTATTACAAAAGCAATTGAAACGTGTTCTGTTGTTGCTTCTAAGGGCCCCAACAATCCTCTACAGTTTTATTATATTCACATGTGTAGATTAAAAAACTTTATTTTTTCAGCGGGCAAAAATAGTACATCCACTGTAATACTAAATTAATGGCCACAGCTTTCTCGAGGAAGATAGTCAAACTTAGTGTTGGAATTGGAGAAATATATAATTTCACAGTATTTACTTCTTTTTTCTTTATGTACCTACCTAAAAAAGAACAATGATTACACATATTTTCAATATGCGTAATCCGCTCTGTTTGGTTAGCTGATTAAACACTATAAATTTATTTACTATACAATGTGTTGTTAAGAAATTATTTTAAATGATGAATATTTTGTTTGAATTAAAAAGTACGTACGAAAGACCTTATTGTCTTGTAATCAAGAACAAGTTTGTACAAGTAGATCGCTATTTAGTGAATATATGTTGTAAATAGTTCAGGAAATATTAATTGGCAGTCACTAAGTAAGTACAAAAGGTAATCGTAACACTACACTTGTTCTTCAAACAGCAGAATGGGTTGAAAGGTTAAGGTAACTCGCCAAGTAGATATACCTACCTAACAGACGGTAAACCATATTTCCTGAACACCTCTATTTATAATTGTTCTACGTTTTGTGTAATAAACAGTTTTTCCTTAGTATTCTGTTGCAAAACCGACCTTTTTTCTATAAAAATGGCAATATATTTGCAGAGATAATAAACCTAGTTTGCTGGTGCACGTCCATTTCCATTGATTTTTTGATTGATTGCCATAGATAATAAATGATTTTTATTTATGGATTTGAATTACGTCAACTCTGTCCTTCTATTCTACTCGGTAAAATCATAATCGTATTGTTTTTAACCGCCATTACTGTCAAGTAAATAAGAGCTGTCGTAACGTTTATAATACTTAACATGTCAAAGGCAACATGGTTTTACCGAGTACAATACAGCCTCTGAGCGATTTACGCCATTGTCATGAATTGTCATCTGAATTGAATTAGAATGCGTTTGTGGTCGATTTGACTATTGTAAGATTCTAAGGGCTTAATTACGGAGACGCGGGGCGTCTTCACTAAATTCAACTACAAAGTATAATATTCAACAACTAAAATATGAAATGGTATGAAAGCGTTTAAGCAGAAGCGATTTTACAGGCGTTTGCTTCAGGTACCTGCGGAGGAGCGGGAGCAGATGGCATCTAGTAAAGCTAGGCTCATAATAAGCTATAGTAACATAAGTGTTACCATTAATTTGAATTGCTGTGTTGTATGTATGGTGCACAATATACAAAGTAGGACATTTACAAGATGGAAGTACAGAGACGAGACACACGTTTTCTCGTGGTCCTACTAATTTGTCCTACTAGTCAAAAAGTGAACCTAGATTTGATCACTAAATACTAATTGTGGTTGTAAAAGTAGGTAAGTTAGGTTCGTTAGGTATCTTTAAACGCCCGAAGGGCAAACCGCCCAGAAATAGGAGCCCTGCCGCAAGGCAGGGCTCCGTCGAAAGTCAGTAGGACAAAAATAGTAGGACCACGAGAAAACGGCCGACGAGACTTTCATACGTACAGTCAAGGAAAATTTATTCCTCGACCACTTTGGACTATGTCACTGGGACATTGTAAATTAAATCATAAGAAGTCTCTTACGTTTTAATTGATTACGTCACTTCACAGTCCAAAGTGGTAGAGGAATCATTTTCCTTTACTTAAATTCGTGTCGCGCAATGTAGAAACTACGCTGACCGAGCACTCTGCCTTGAGGGACTGCTTTCTATTCGTCGTCGCAGGCTGGTAAGTAAACGCAACAAAACGCTTAAGCAATGTCGACGTCATCATTTTCTCACTCATATCATAAATAAAATGACTGCCCAAACCACAACCACACTAAAAAAATATCCGCTGCTACTAGTAAAAGGCTGAGTGGGTCATTCATGCCACGATCTGACATTGGGATAGTTCAGCCATTAACAATTATTGCTAACAATGGCTGATCTAATATAATTTTAACATTTTAGAAAAAAAATACTTGTTCCTTTTTCAAACCTGTGTATGGAAAATCGATACTAAGGAACTGGATACTGGTCATTAACTTGCTCTGAGTTCGACCGTTAGCCTTTAAGGCGGCTGTGTGAATGTTTGTGGATGGTACCTATTCCAATAAAGGAGGCTGGGCAGAAATGAATGGTCCCCAGCCCAGGAACCAATGAAAATAAGCGATATCTTATGGGATCCTTAGATATTTGTATATCCTACAACTTTCTTACACACATATGGTTATGTTTAACTGTCCCACATTGGGACTATGAACTTATAAAATAACGTATCCGATGACGTCACTTTTGTCATGAATTATTAACATAGGCTGATTTGCCCATCCTCCTTTTTTTTATTGTTGATTTTTATGCATTTATAAGTTGCTATTAGGGACAGAGTAATGTAAAGAAACTTGGCTCTTCTTTCACTCTATTTTTTTATACGGAAAACCGATTAAAACTAAAATCGATCTGAGTCACTTTAAATCGATTTTTCCTAGACCGATATCCAATTTAAACGACATGTAAATGTTTATTGCTTTGAATTTGCATAATGTTTATAAATGTAGTTCAGTTATTACTTTATTATTAATAATTTCAGGCGTTAAATTGTGGACTATATAAATTTTCATTTCTAAGTAAAATTATGTTCACACCGTAAACGCAGTTGCAACAATGCGTTTCCACGTCTCACTTGTTGTTTTGGTAAATTACTTAATTCTTTCAGTGCATTTTTACTGCTTTGTTGTAGAATCTGTGAGATCTAAAAATGATATTTGAGCGCGTACTGCTATTCGAGTGATTTTATTCGTGTCTTCTCAACTCTACAGGATGATCCCAATGTTAAAGTCAAACGAATCAGCGGGGCTAGACAAATTGACATCTAATACGGACGCTAGCGTTTGGTGATCACCTGTCACTTACAAAAATGTATGGAATTGACGTAAGTCACGTGACATATCACTTGTTACAACTGACACGCTGTAATGTGATCACTATCACTCGCGCTAATCGAATAGTGATCGTTTTGACGTTTTGTCCGTCGTTACGCGGTACTATTTTGACAGGTTGAGTTCAACACGAGCACCATCACGATATAAACGTCGTTGTCTAAGGGCAACTTGGCTAGCTTTTTCTTTTTTGACTACGCACAGCGATAGGTGATCACAAAACGCTAGCGTTTGTATTTGATGGCAACTTGTCTAGCCCTACAGGTCGATATAGGACCTGCGCCCCTATTCAACATGGTAAAAACAATATTGTTCATGATCTGTTATCGTATAGTCTACAATTTGATAGCTCTTACTTACATACATACATAAAATCACGCCTGTTTCCCAGAGGGGTAGGCAGAGACGACTTCTTTCCACCTGCTACGATCCTGACAAATGTCTTTCGCTTCTTCCACACTCATACATCAAGTCATGCACGCACGTCGGTTTCGGGTACTTAAGATTCGGCCCTTTTCCAGTATTTCTCCGATTTGATTCGAAAAAGTACGCCTAGGGCGGCCTCTTCCGACCCTTCCACTCACTTTCGCTCTGTATATCTCTTTCGTCAATCTTCTTTCATCCATCCTTTCCAAATGACCGAACCATCGAAGCATGCCCTTTTCAATCTTAGTCACTTAATCTCTTACTTTCTTGACGGTAATGGCGGCCGACGGAAAAACAATACCGTAACAGGTCAAATACGATTTGAATTTTACCGCCTAGAATAGAGGATCTGCAGGCGGTTGTATTTCGACCCCACGTGTGTTTTGCAGTTTCTTTAATGAACATAAAAGATATTAAATTGTTCTTTTTTTCTATTGTGATTTGAAAGTCCATTTTGTTTTTGTTGATTTTTTTGTTAAGTTTTAACTGACACTGAATTCACCTAACGTGTCGCTATTAAAATCCAAACAAAGTATGTAGTAAAGTATATAGTTTTGATGATTGTTCCGTAGGAGGTCAAAATAATAAGTAGGTAAATTCAATAGCCATCAAGATTAGCCATTTTTAGTATTTATAGTATTAGAAGAGATAAAGATAGCGTACAATTTATATAAATTAAATTCCATTTAATAAACAAAGGGTAGGTATAACCTTAATTGTATAAACGATTACAATCCTAAACAAAAACCAAACTGTATTTATGATACAGTCGTCGATATCATTAAAATACATTAAATCCGAAAGAAAAATGTTTTTTAAGAAGTTTCGAACAGTAGAAAATCGGTGAATATACATGGGAGTCAAATTGATAGGTCTTACCGTTCTCTATCTGCCTATTGATTGATCCACCCATTAAGTCACACCCTGTATGCCTGAAGGTCCTTTCAAAATCACGAAGAGGTTTTTATGTGTTTTAGTGGAAATGTGCATAAGTTGACTTAGCTCGTTATAAAAAAAGAATATAAACAAAATAAAGTCCTTTTCCACTTGAAAATGCAGCTTCTTATAAGGTCAGCTGTACTTCAATAAGGGTGAATTAAAATAATTGGGTCTATTCCCACTAGTTCCATTGACAGTTCCATTGATGGAACTGTGATAAATTTTATTTCCTAACTATTCGGGATGATTTTATTCCAGTAGTTCTTTTATTATTACAAATATTTTTTATTATATTACAGAACGCAATCTTTTCATTAACGGTTTTAGTGAGAATATATTATTTTTTTAATAAAATACTATTACTGGAAAAAAATTATACCCTTGTTCCATTATCTGAAGTCCTTTAAATAATGGAACTAGTGGGAATAGACCCTTAATTGAGACAATTAAGATTGTCATCGTAAACCCCGATATACATTGGTCAGGAACAGTGAACAGTGGACAGTGTACAGTACAGTAGCGTAAACCGATCGGACTGTGGCGAGCAAGTTGCCTCGCCAGTGTATTCGAATAGAATCGCTTTCTATTTTTACACTCCACTGTCCTTGCCACTGTACTTGTCACTGTCCTGTATCATCGGGCAAATCGGGCTTCAGAATGCAATCTTGAGATTGCTTATGGTTACAGCTTCAGAGTTGTCTTAACATCAGGTTGTTTCCCTTCTCCTTAAACAGAAAAAAAAACTATCTTTCATAGTGTAACGAAAAAACATATTGTTATGTTAATATTCATTAGGGGAGGTAGGGGACCATTGGTTAGTCGGGAGGTTCGGGTATTACCATATAACTTGTAACACCTCCCCCACATGAAGGACAAAAAAATATTTAAATTCACCCTCATAATGTTAGAACAGTAAATATTATTTTATAAAATTTACTAGCTTCTCCCCGCGACTTCGTCCACGTGATGATTTCAATGATCGTTAGTTCATCCATTTGAATTTTTCCTGGTGAAAAACTAGCCTGTGTGTTTTTCCAGGCGTTATCTCCATTCCAAATTTCATTGCCGTCGCAGCTTGAAGGAGTAACATAAACTAACACACAAAAACTTACGCATATATCAGTTGCATTTACAAAAGGAAAAACTGAGTAATCGATCAACGCACAGCAAAAACTACTGGACCTAGGGACTTGAAACGTGGAGAGGGTATTCCTTAGGGTAGGTATTTACAGTAGGGGTGCACCCCTCAGAGAGGATTTTCCTCATCATCTCGGAAGAAATAGGGAGTAGCGGGAAACCATGTTTATGCGTACGAAATCGCAGGTGCTCTGTAGTTTATTAATAAAGGTATTAAATAAGTAATATATTTATACGTAATAAAAAAAATAAGGTAAATAACTTTGATTTCAGGCCTGCATGGCCGGGGCGGCCCAAGCAAGTGAGTAACGCCTTTCCAACCGACAGTCATAGTTTTAAACCTTTCTTTATAACATCGGCAAACACATGTCAGGAATAGTTAAATTTCAAACATCAAACCTACTCTTTTATAGGAATGTCAAAGTGCAACTAAAAGTGTTGTTGAACTCCAACCCCATCACATATGTGTTTTCAATAGAATAATTTGTAGTAACGCATTTATTGGCGACTGTACTTCTATAATTGCTAATAAACTCACTATCAAAAGACAGATCAAATGATTTCCAACTCGACAGATCTATTATAAGCCACCAAGGAGATCCTATGGCCACCTCCCATCTCCATCATCGTACCAGCTCGATACGTTGTTGTAGTTGTCGGAGTTATACTCGTTTAATTAAGTATTTATTATTTATTTATTTATTTATGCCAAATTTCAAGTCGTCAGACAGACTTGAAATTTGGCATAAATAATTACTAATTTAAAATTAGACAAAAATAGACATGCAAGATTTGATTGCATTGTTTGTTAGTTCCTTAGATTAGTAGTTACAAGTTAAATATAAGTTTTTTTTTAATGTTCAATTTTTACGAGGGATTAACTCTACTGCCACGGTACGAGGATACAATATCATGATACAAATTTCTGTTTCAGAACTCTCTTGGCTTAATGAACATTCGCTTCAGCCTCAAATTCAGCTTAATCCTAAACAATCTGAATTAAATTGGCCCGAAGTACTTATGAAACTTCAAAATTCACCTGCTCTGAAAGACCGTCTTAAAAATTGGCCTTCTAAGCAAAAGTCGCATGATCAAGATTCGTCACCATGGCGTGGGAAGAGTGCGCATAGACTAGTTGAACAGAGATGGCACACTTCGCAAAATCCGCATGACCGTCATCGAAAATGGCAGATAGGTGCAAATGGACCACCAAATAGTCCACTTGGTGAGGTATGGACATATTCAAAAGACACTGGCTTAATGGAGAAAATGCCTGAATGGTATCCCTCGCAGGCTCATTATTTGGATGAACCTAGTAATTGGGATCATGAATTGGATGATGGAAGGCCTAAAGTTCCAAATGGTATTGGTTTAGATGATTATTCTTCTGGACATAGGCTCAGTGATTGGCGTTACCGTGATGAGGTAAGACCTAAAGTTCCGAATGGTATTGGTTTGGATGATTATTCTTCTGGACATACGCCCAGTGATTGGCATTACCGTGATGAGGTAAGACCTAAAGCTCCGAATGGTATTGGAAAGGATGATTATTCTTCTGGACATACGCCCAGTGATTGGCATTACCGTGATGAGGTAAGACCTAAAGCTCCGAATGGTATTGGAAAGGATGATTATTCTTCTGGACATACGCCAAGTGAATGGCATAACCGTGATGAGGTAAGACCTAAAGCTCCGAAAGGTATTGGTTCGGCTGATTATTCTTCTGGACATACGCTCAGTGATTGGCGTTACCGTGATGAAGTAAGACCTAAAGCTCCGAATGGTATTGGATTGGATGATATTTTTGCTGAACATACGCCCAGTGCTTTGCATTACACCCATGAGGAAAGATCTAAAGTTCCGAATGATATTGGGTCGAGTGATAGTTTTCCTGGACGTAAGTCCAAAGTTTGGCATCTACCTGATGAAGCATGGCCTACACCTCTGAATGAAGCTCGCTTTGACCCTTCTTTGGGATATCTATCCTAAAACGTTTTTAAAACGCCACAGCTGAACCGGATTAATCAGGTCCTAAACCCAGTTTTTAAGCCAGTTCCAACAAACTCATACATACATATCTTGGCACGTGTTCCGTCTGCCAAGTATCAGGATCATACCTAAGCAACTTATATCTGAACTGAATTAATTAAATCTATTACATAATAAAGAAAAAAGAAGTTTTAATGATAATTATTCCCTATTACTTAGACCAAATATTTTCTAACTTTTTGTTGCTAGACTTGAGATCCGTCATTAATGAAGTGTTCTTCAAAACGGGTGTTATGCGATTTCTTTTATGCGAAATATATACACCGTGTTTTTTTTGATTTACGATAACTTCGGCATATTACTAGGGATATCCATAGAAACTAATTGGTACATTAGATTTTTAAATACTGCGAAAAAAAAATTTTTTTTCGGTTTAGTACAAAATAATGAAATCTTTTATCTTTGGTCATTCTAAAAGGGCCTTTAGAGTTAACTAATAATCAGTGTCAAATACGTCTATGTTGGCGTGACATACACACACAAGTAAAGATAACCCTTGACAGGTACAAGATTGTCACTTTGTATTGACGCGTATACAAACCTGACAATTGGAAACTCTTTACTCATAAGAGTCATATAAAGTATTAAAAGAAAATTGTTGTTATCAATTAAGAGAGCCTTTTACACTAGTTTAACGTGATTAACTGATTAAATTTAAAAATTAAATATCTTTAAAACCGTTAGACTTATCATTTGTCTGTCTTCGGGAAATTAACTTTGTTTGACCTAAAGAACGTTCCCTTAAAGTTATCGTAAATCAAAAAAAACACGGTGTATAAATATGAATTAAAAAATATGCGTTTTAAAGTGATCCCTACGACCACATGTCAAAAGCAATCTGGTGTTTCCGAGTAGAGTAGAGGCCCAGGGTCGCGGAGTGGGCATTTGAAATTGAAGGAAAAAATGTTTAGGTGGTATTTTTAACACGAGACAAGTACCTATGTTTTTACGCTGTCATCTGCTGGCTTATCTAAAGTCAAAGTCAAAGTCAAAGTTCTTTATTCTTCAATTTAGGCATAATATAATGCACCTATGAATGTCAAAAAGCATTACCACCGGTTCGAAAAATAAAACCTTTGCCCCGAGAAGAACCGGCGTAAGAAACTCGGCAAGGTATATTTTTTTCAAGAAAAAGGTTTACATCATTACATTATAATTATAAATAGTTTACAATATCACGGTATTTTTGTACAGTAGGTGCACCTTTTTTTAGCGTAGATTACTCATGCAGGACGGACGACTCACTGCCAAACATCCCTATCCATGATATAATCGTTTACTTTATAATATGCTCGGGAAATTAGTTTTTGTTTTACGACAGATTTAAATTTAGAGTCAGTAAGTTCAGTAATACTTTTTGGAATTTTATTGTAGAATTTTACACAATTTCCCAAGAATGATTTTGAAGTTTTGGCCAGTCTATAAAAAGTGGTTTTGAGCTTTCCTGTGCTCCTGGTTGCTTTTGGCTTATCAATGTTCGTTGGGAAATTATGTAGATTCTTCCTAACAAAGATGATTATTTCAAATACATATAGCGACGGCAGTGTTAGAATATCTATTTCCTTGAAGAATTCCCTCAATGACACACGCGACCCCAAGTTATAAATAGCTCTAATAGCCCTTTTTTGCAAAATAAACACTGTACCGATATCCGCAGCCGATCCCCACAAAATAAGACCGTACGTAATTATACTGTTAAAGTAAGCGAAGTAGACCAACCGTGCCGTCGCTACATTGGTAAGCTGCCTTATTCTCCTGACTGCAAAAGCAGCGGAGCTCAACCTACTTGCTAACGCAGTTATGTGGGAACCCCACTGCAATTTAGAGT
Organism: Acleris sparsana; assembly: GCA_923062465.1. Taxonomy (NCBI): domain Eukaryota; kingdom Metazoa; phylum Arthropoda; class Insecta; order Lepidoptera; family Tortricidae; genus Acleris; species Acleris sparsana. Next base: position 6,192,022 of record OV281288.1, read on the forward strand.
CTAATGTAATACCTAGAAAAACAGTTGTTTTTACAAAGTCTATGGTTTCACCATTAAGTTTAATATTTGAGGCTAAGTTTATATTTGATAAATTTGCTGATGAGAATTTAATGTAATGAGTCCAAACTCCGGTGGGTCTACATCATGAATGTTCAGCGGAGATCCCGTTGCTACTTCCATATCCATCATCAAATCAGCTCTTATACACCATAATATCGATTTTTTATCAGGTTTACGTAATATCTAGTAGATACGTTACTCTGATTTATTCTGTGGTTCAAAACATCCCTACTAAGGGGATTGTTTGAATCACAGAATAACTTCTGGGATTAACTTCACTTATAAGATTTAAACAACGTATTGGCAAGTAAATAGTGTTATTATAAGCCTAGAGCTTAGTTTAGGACTAGGTCGATTGGTGTGACAAAGCCCCCTGCTTTTTTATACCACCCACTAAAGGAACACGCCGAGTAAAATATTAAAGGTGGCAATCAGAACGAGATATGTCTTAACAAGTTTATAACATATACTAAGACAATACCATGGCTATACTAACGTATAAACCGGCTAAAAACTTACATGCATACCTACTCACTATTCTTGGTAATCGGAAAAGCCTGAAATATTAACAATAAGTCTATCTGGGTTGGTTTACAATAAAGTATACTTACATAGTTAAAGACTGAAATTAAGAAACGGTACTAACTTTACCATTGCGTCACGAAAATTAACTATGCACAAAACAATCATTTAAACGTTAAAGTCGAAGTTGGAATCCGATGCGGGACTAAAGCTGACACGATTTTTCACATTTGTTTTTTAACATATTACTTAACGTATTAAATTTGATATAAAGTACTTTTTATCGAATGAACAGCTGGGTGACGGTCGTCTCCTATTCGAATCCTCTACTGAAACCTATTAAGAGTTATTTGGGCTGAAAGTAGGATCAATGTGGAATTGTATATCTATTTAATACTTATTTGCCAGTACCTGCTTTAAATCTTCAATTGATATAGTGAGCAACACTGTAGGTATTTTAGACAAATTGGTTAGAGATGCGTTTACCACAAAATCAATTTGACTCACTATGAATCAATTTTGTCGAGTCCGATATCCAATTTCATTGCCATGTAAATGTGTATTGGTTTAAGTCCACATAATGTTTGTGTAGTTCAGTTATCAGTTATTATAAATCCTCTCGAGCGTTAAATTGTTCAGTACCTATATATAAGATCTTACTTCTAAGACATATTCAGATCGTAAACACAACAACAATGCGACTCCTCTTCTTGTTTGGTGTTTTGGTAAATGATAATTTATTATTTTAATATTAACTGCATTTATTCTACTTACCATAGGAACTAGAAATCCAAATAGATTTAAGGTTTCTATGGCTCTTTCAGTCGATCTTACTTGTGTTTTCACTTCCCAATTATATTCAGCATAGGCTCAAGGTAAGCTCCTTTAAGGCTGCGGTTCCACCAGAGCTGTACGAAGCAGCTAAACCATGTGCGAGGAGAAATCCACCAATAGGACAGTGAGGCTACTAAAACAAAAAAATCGTATTGGTAGAATTTCCTCGCAACACCGCTAATGGAAACGCAGCGTGGAGATCACGCCTAAAACCTACGTGGTACTTACATTTCGTCGATAACTCTAGCGAACGCTCAAGTCCTATGTTCAAATCTATCACCATCGTTATGACAAATATTCGATAGTTTTTTGTTTTTTATGTCAAGATTTTAGTCGAGTGCATTTTAACATCGCAATGTATTTATAATCCATTACTCTTATATTGTATAAGCGGGCTGTTTTCCGCAACTAGACGTCTAGCGCTTATTTTGGCTGTGGCATTATAGTCTTATAAACGAGGTTATTTTCGGAAGTATTTAAAAAAAAGTGATGAAGTTCATTACCTAGGTTCCAAACTTTACTTGGTATGTGATATGTTTCATAATCTCTTTGTTTCTTGACATTGTCACTCTCTATGCGCAATCATCTTAATCATTTGGGGGGCAGTTATTTCACTCCATTCATATTTTTGGACTAATTAGAGAAAATACAGACTTAAAATAAAACATTTAAAACAAAGGTGCCTACTTTTGTTTCAGGCATGCGTTGCAGCCCAAGCAAGTAAGTAACGTTTTTCAATTTCGTACAAAATCGCGAGCGTCCTTAGTTCAAAAATAAAATTGAATCTTTCGCGACACATTGATAAGACGGAAAATAAATAACTTGTGTATTAGTAATGGCCCGACGTGTCTCCGGGGCCTCTTTTCCCGACGGTAATAATGCATATCGTCTTTGTCCTGCTGGCCTATTACCTAACGCAGTCGCAATAGGCCAACTTCAAAGCAGACTTGCCTTCGATTTTCAAATTAAAACGGTTGTGATTGCCAATGCGTTAGGCAATAGCCCCTCTGTTATTGTATTATTTTGACGTCATCCGCCATTAGGTACTGTCATGTACATACAGCTATAAAAACAGTGACAATACGATAACAGACCAAACACGATATGATTTTTACCGTGTTGAATAAAATCCCTCTGACCAAACGATAGCATGCAAAGTTGTATTTGCGTTGAGTTATTATTGGAAATGCTTAAATGGGCCCGCAAACATAACTTGGTTGGCTATATGCTCGCATCAACTGGCTCTTCACCACTCACGTTCTTGTGCAACCGGAGTTATTAGTGGTAGCCCTTATTTCCTTATAAAGAAGGGTGATCAAATTTGCACGAGCACTCAAGTCGGTAAAATCGTAGATTTTTATTTTTATAAGTGCATTCCAGTCATGTGTCTGTGACCTTGTAAATGTCACAGCCACTTATCCACAACTATCAATGTTAACAAGCTGATGTTTCGTATAGAAATGTATAAATATTTCGACCACACTCGAATAGTAATCATTAAACAAGTTCAAACACTGAGTAATTAATTAGACATCTTAAAACATCGAATAAGTTATTATTGAAGAGCCCTTAAAACCGTTGTGTACATATAAAAATATGTGTGCCAAATTATTACCAACTCATAATCGCGTCTAAAGTTACTGCGAGAAAAATTCAGACCGATCAACAGACAGATATAGATGGCATATGAATATATTATTTAACTACCTTAAAAATGGATTTATAACTAAGGATAACATTACACTTGTAAACATGTGTTCTTGTATGAAGATTGCAATTCTTTTTCAGAAGCGCATTGGCGCGATGATGATTTGCCTTTGCCTCCACTGCAGCAGCCAAGTCTCCAGCGTAAGCATCAGTCTCTGATATTTCAAGGGTTCTCTTTTGTGCCGAACCGTGATAGACCTACGCCTCCTAAGCAGAGGTTGCGTAATTGGGATTCTGAGCCTTCTTATCATTCCAATGGATATCATCATGAGTACTTTTCCTAGCCACAACTGAACCGGGTTTTAAAGGCTAACCCAACTAACAATGTTAATGAGCTGAAGTTTCGTACGAGTACACAAATGTTTCGTATACACAAATGTCTCAATATTTGTACTGTAACCTAATAGCAATAATTAAATAAGTTAGAATTCTATGTAATTAATAATTTAGATATTGAAGAGCCCTTAAAACGATTGTGTACATAATATTATTGTTATTGTGTCGTATCAGGCGTTGTACGAAATTATTATCACTATTTACTCTTAATCGCGTCTTAAAAGATTACTGTTTGTAAAGTTCAGACGGACATAAATGACATATTATTGTTTAACTACTTGAAAAAGGCGATCCGCCGATCTGATAAAGGTCGCGGGAAGCTGCTGAATGACGGTAGTAGAGGACCGATCGCTGTGGAAAACCTTGAGGAAGACCTTTGTCCAGCAGTGGGCGTTGATCATGATGATGACTTAAAATAGGATTTGTAACTAGTAACATTACACTTGTAAAAATAATTTATTGTATGAAGATACAAATTATTTTCCAGGAGCACAATGGCGCGATGATGATTTGCCTTTGCCTCCACTGCAGCAGCCAAGTCTCCAGCGTAAGCATCAGATGCTGAAATTTCAAGGGTTCCCTGTCGTGCAGAACCGTGATAGACTTACGCCTCCTAAGCAGAGGTTGCGTAATTGGGATTCTGAGCCTTCTTATCATTCCAATGGATATCATCATGGATACTTTTCATAGCCACAGCGAAAATATATACATCAAGTAAGTTTCTACGAACTCGTACATTAAATGGCACTTGGCCCAGCTGTTAATAAAACCAAGGAAATTTAAAGAATAAAAGGAGTTTCAGTGCTATTCCCTACCACTCAATATGTTTTTTTCTATTTGTTGCTACGAGTATTTGATTTGAGTATCGCTTTCCCTGAAAAGTAGGTTTACTTGGTGAACTAAACTAGTTACGAAAAACTTATATAATGTATATAAGTTTAAAGCTAATTCGTTTATTTTCCCCTTTATTATTAAAGTTCTTGAAAGATACTGGGAACTTAAGAACTTTAATACAAAATGCCATACAACTTATAAAACCTCATACATTACAAATACGCTTTAATAAACACCACACCAAGAAACATAAACAAGGAAAGACAAAGGGTGATGGGCAATTTTGTATGGACCCCGTCCCCACCCTCCAACAGTAACGGGATGTATGACTATATGTTCATTAGGACCCAAAAAAAGACAAAATACTTATTTTAGTAGCAAGATCAATGGGATGTTTTTAATGAAAACAAGGGCCAAGCAAGGAAAAACATCCATATATGTGTTGATTTTCAAACAAATTCCATACGATACGATTATCAATTTCCAAGAAGATCCCGTACGTATGGTGATCGTCGCGACGGTAAAAACACATCATGTTGCCAAGATGTATAAACTGGCACGTGTTTCATCTCTGTTGGTGGGTGAGGACATTTTTGCCCATCGTCCTCTATGAACTTCTTAAACGGTAGACAACAGGCTATCGCTATAAGAGATCTCTTCCAGACCACCTTTGGTAAAAAAGGCCTAGCAACGTAAACATTAAAGCAAAGTAGGTGGTGCTAACAAGGATGTTAAAAAAATAAAAAATGAAGTAATAAACTTACGTGTGCGTCTTAAAAAAATCTTCAATACCCTTCGTATGATACACACACACGCTGGAGCTACTATAACGTCATCAATATACCGGCCTCTCGAGCGATGGAATCGTTCGTTCCCAAACTTCCAGAATTTTTAAATACCTACCTGATTATTGGAAACACCCAAAAAGTTTTTCTCTAGTATCCATAGTACAAGCTAGAGCTTAGTTTGGGACTAGGTCAATTGGTGTGACATTCATGAACATGTCAGCCAAAAGACGTCCACTGCTGGACATAGGCCTCCCCCAAGGCTTTCCACTCAGACCGGTCTTGTGCTTTTCGCATCCACCGCGTGACATTGTCCCCTGATATTTATTTATTTTAAGTGCTTTGTCAACTTAACAGCTGAACTAATCTGTCAATGGCGTTAGAACGACCAGGTACAAAAGTATCCAGCTACTTATAAAGCCTGGTATGCCGAGCACTTCGGTTGCGTTGTTTCACTACACAACACCCGCAATAAAAAAACCTGTTAACACGCACTGATGAGGTTGTTAGCAAATTGTTGGGCAACTTGTTAATTTAACCCCTAATTCTATGGTGATACGACCGTAAAGTTGGTGAGTTAGCACCCTTTGGTAAACTGAGTGGCAAACGTCTACCAATTAAGAACATTGTTTACTTGTTGGGAACTGCGGCACACTGATAACTAGGGTTACCCTTAAAAACCGACCAAGTGCAAGTTGAACTCGCGTGCAGAGGGTTCCGTAGGTTTCCCTGTAATCTTTAAGCAATGAACTATATTTAGTGTCTTTTTTGTATTCTTTCATGAATAAAATCAAAACTATTTATTTTACAATAATAACAAAAATATATTTGAGATTCTCATAACGAGCCCTTTCATTTGATTTATGACACAGTCAAGTTTGCAAAACTTGTTTTTTTAATATCCTAATTTGTCCCGCGAAAGCGACCCTTATTTAAAAAATATACATATTTACTTTGCACCTCTGTGTTTTGGTCATCAATTTACATATATGTACCAACATTCAACTCAATCGGTTCAGTAGTTTCGTAGCAAATTGGCTGTGACCTACTAGGCCTACTTTTTCATAATATCTACAAGATATTCAATAACGTAAAAATCGAAATAGGTTTAAGAGGAGAGAAACGTTACATTTTGTATGGAAATTCTTAGCTTTATAATCCTTTTAAGTCGTTCCTTAGAGACCATTTTTCACACACAAGTTTCAAAAAGGAATGAGGTACTTATTTTGAAAATAACTCTGCAAGTATAACATGGATATGATTCCATTTAAATTAATTTGCACAATTTATACATGTCTTGAACGACGAAATATCGGTTTACAACCACGCACCGTTCACATCCGTTAATGGAGAAAGGTCAATATCTTCATAATTATAAATGGATCCTCTATGTTAAAAGGGATCGATTGACAATATCAAATAAAGAAAAAACATTCAGTTAAATTCAGTATAATTATGGTCTTATTTTTTCCAACACAGACTTATCCATATTAGTAATTACGTTTGACATAAAAATGACATAAAAGGTCGCCGATCACTACAGATTACGGCGGGTGTAGTTGCACAAAATAGACCAACTTCTTATTCCAGAGACAAGCCAAACAGTTTCTTTAAATGGTTGTCTTAACCCGTTACCTCGGCTGCCAGAAAGATAAAGAATGATGCCAAATTCTAAGACATTTTCCCGCTGACCCAATTCTTACTGGCTTGTAAAATAAAAACAACTGGTTAGGTACAAAGACAGGGACTAATTCCAGCAGCTGATAGGCAACCTTCACTAAGTTTGAGAGGCACTTTTAGAAGAAGACTTTCATAACAATTATAAATTATATCGATACCACAAACACCGGACTGACGACGGGGGCAAAAATGTACCAGTGCTAGTGATTCATTAAATGTCGACTAAGTTTATCGACATCGATAATAAGCAATTTTTAATCATCATTATCATAAGTAATTGCCAAGTTTGAATACCTTTAATTATGTGCAAACTTCTTTTATGAATATTTATCGCAACTATAAAATTGCTTTTTATCGATGTCGATAAGGCATACATCGTGTAGTTTTAGAGTTAAATGCCGGTGGCATACGGACTGACGGATGGATATGATATGACGAAACTATCTATAAGGGTTCAGTATTTTTCCATTTTTGCTACAGAACCCTAAGAAGCCCTTGCCTTTTTAGGGTTCGGGATAGAATGAAATAACCAGCCGCACGCGCCCATTAATATCTGGGGCCCTGGGCGGTCGCCAAACCACGCCCTACCCTAACGCAGCTACTGATAATCTGTCGCGACCGGTAATACTGCGCTATACCAATTAGTGATCTAATCTACACCATTACTTTCAGTAGAGCAAGCTAGTCAACGTATATATTGAGAAAACGCAACACTATTGTTTACGTTATTACTTATCACATTTTTACCTGACTACGGCAAAGCAAAGGAAAGGTATTTTGACACCTAATGTATGCAAATATATTAATATGTTTGGATGTTACACTCTAGCGGCATTCCTAATTAGGTACCCGATCTAAAAAAAAAACAGGTGTCGATGCTATGGTTTAAGGCTACTTTGATTTATTACAAAACAAATATAGTGTAGTTTTTCTAAATGTAGAACCAACAAAACATTTACCTTATGTCTACTAAGTCCACCATTTTTGTTCATAATTGTTAGTACTGTTACGTAACTTATTGTTTACATTGACGTCATTGACTTAGCCATGGACTAAGTATAGTCTTTTTTGTTTTTTTTTGTTTCCTTGGTGTTGCCAGCAATAACTGGATGCAAATTTTTGGTCGTTCGTTCGAGATAATCTCGTACGAATGATTGTTTCTTAATTCATGATGTTTTTTGTTAAGTGTGTCACTTTCCGTCTCTTCACATAGCGGTTCCAACGGAAGATTAGTGCTGCCTTTACGGCTGGCGAATGCTGAGTTGGGACCGTTTCGCAACAATTTCTCTGTCTTGATCTTTTTGTATTTATGTGATTTAATATTGTATTGTTGCGAATAAACGTATCTTTATCTTTATCTTTATCTTTATCTTTATCTTTAACATGAAGATGAAAATAAAAATATGTTTACATCATTTATTTTTAAATATTAACAGTCATTATCTTGCGTATACAACTTGTAGCCTCTCTGATATAACTTAGGCATTAATAAAACTTACAGCTCAAATCAATTACGTAAAGTTTATACGAACTAGCTGGACAAACGGCGACACCAAGTAAGAATGTATATTTAACAAGGTTCGCCGGACTTTTCGCTGCCGGGCGCCGGAGTACGCAACAAACTACATTGTGCAATAATAAAACTGCCAGAAGTTTTCTTTACTCGAAACATTTCAGTTTTTAACTTAAACTCGGCTTCATTATTCAAGTACAGTATATTAAATTGCGTTTCCAGAAAAACAAGGAAAAAACTTATATCCCGTACTTACTTATTTCTTATAAAAGACATATATATACTCTATGTTGTCTACAGCTGTGTTTTGTACGCCTGATGGGTCTATTTAAACTGGCCGGATCTATTCTTTTGTCAAAACACTTTATGGAAAATCAATATTATGGCAAGTGATACAATAATGGCAATTGAAATCCGGGCAAACCTATTACCTAACCTATTACCTTGAAATTGGATATAAACCTTTTTAAATTAAAAAAGTTAGGGTGTACACAAAGGTTGCAAAAATTATGACATTTATTTTTTTCTATAAAGATGTGAAACACCCTAACCTCTATGCTAGCAATATAAAAACTCTTCGAGGAGTTTACTTTATTTGGGTCTTAGAATAATACCCAGGGTTACAACAATCATCTCCAACAAGAGGATTATTCCGCGAGACAGAGTTTTTTCATAAAACCGGCATTACCGGCACGTTCAATTTTACGTGTTTTTATTCCGTGGACTCTAAGAGCTTTGCATTATGAATTTTATAAAACCTTGGCATCAAAGGAACTTGAGGAATTTGTCATATTCATTATTAAAAATAAGTTATTTTTAAGTTAATAGGGACAGTAACCAGCAATAATGTTGGATAATAATCCAACATTGGGCGCAAAAATATCTCACAGGTCTTTATTACTAGAGGTATAAGAGCATTGTTGGATAATGTATTAGTGCTGGTGATTGTACTGTAATAATGTATTATCCAACATGGCGCTTTAAACTATCGGAAGCACTTTCTTGGTATCTGGGTACAACACCTTTCAACGAATTTATCGTTACACAGAATTTTCATTTCATCGAAAGGCTTTTGCTCCGCGCATGAGTATCTTTTTTGGTAGTTACAAGTCTAACCTAACCTAACCTTTTTTTATGTCATAGAGATGGCAAACCAGCACACAGGCCACCTGATGGTAAGTGGAAACTGTGACCCATAGACATTCGCATTCACAAGACTGCCAAGCCTAGGACTGCAAATGCGTTGCCAATCCTGAGGACTAAGATGGAATGCCTCTATGCTAGTCATTACACCGGCTGTCTTATCCCCAAACCGGAACACAGCAATGCGAACACTGTTGTTTGGCGGTAGGTTAATGGATAAGATGGTGGTAGCGATCCGGACGGACCCTGCACAAGGTCCTACCACCCGCAAAACCTAACCTAACCTAACCTAACCTAACCTACGTAATTAATGTTTAAGATAGCATGAAAACATTATGGTTTCTACAGAAAATAGCGTTCGATAAAATGATACAATTGATAAAATGATGGATTACCATCCATCGTACGTTGGCCTACGCATTTGGTATCAAGTAGTCCTTTAACACTACGGTCACAGATGTAATCACTTGATTTACCTACTTGACTTGACCTAGACCTATGTTTAGTTTGTTCGTTCAAATAGTTTGCATGCTTTGATGTGATGCAACAATTGGTACAGTCAGCGTCATATAGTTTGTAGCATCCAAAGTAGCCAAATAGTTCGTTACACGCCCTTGTTACTACGGTAATAATGACGTGTAAAGTACTATTTGGCTACTTTGGATGCTACCAACTATATGATGTTGACTGTACAAAGAAGCTGGTGTCGTCGGCGACTTGAAAGGGTTCTAATGAACACTATTTGAACAAACGAAATATAAGTACATCACAAACGCGCTATAGTTAAAGTTTGCTTAAAATATGTTTTGTCCTTATCTGACATTGTGACATTTGTATTTGACAGAAAAATAGTTTTACTGAGCGTTTATGAAATACGGGCTTAGTTTTTATGACGGTTTATCCTTGAAATATCAAAACTCATTTCATAGAACATATCGACAGCCATTTCTACGTACAGGAGCTTTATTTTTTTGTGGTCACAACTCTAACCTAACCTAACCTACGTAACGAATGCTCAAGATATCCTGAAAACTATAAAGTTTCATAAAAAAATAGCTTTCGATGAAACGTTTGTCGATATTTCAAGGGGATCCCGTTTATGACACAATTTGTAGATAATATTCATAAGCCAACATTCAACGAATTACCGGATCCGGGTCGCATAATTCCTAACCACAGAATGTTCCCCGCAACTACAATATTAGCCCTCTCTTTAATACCGCGATTCCACACATAATTTCGCAGTTACCTATGCAAAATATTTCTCGCTGAGGAAATAGTCCTCTCTACTTAGTTGAGTTTCAAACGTGCATTCTGAGGAGTGGTTATTCTATTTCGTTTTCGGAATATACGTTAATCCAAATTCGTAGACAAAAATGACTTGAAACTTGTTGGACTAAGATCTCTCAAATTGTAAAGGTTTCTTATTAGAATCACTCGGTAACTTCTTAGAATATTTTTATTTTTTTTCGATGGAAAGAGAACATTTATAACTCTGACATATTTCCGAGATCATACATAATATAAATAAGAATAAGAAATAATAAGGATGTCAAATTCGATTCTCGTTTCACACAAATAGAGTACTTTAATCATCATCATCATCATGTCAGCCGAAAGACGTCCACTGCTGGACATAGGCCTCCCCCAAGGCTTTCCACTCAGACCGGTCTTGTGCTTTTCGCATCCACCGCGATCCCGCGATAACAATAAGAAATGTTAAGGATGTCAAATTCGATTCTCGTTTCACACAAATAGAGTACTTTTATGGAGTTCGTAAAATCAAAATTTGGTATCATTCAAATCTAGCGTCTACAATTTTGAAATAAACAACGTTGTTACCAAATTAATCTGTTACTTTGTTTCTTGGGAAACCGTACAATTAGTACAAATTAAAGTGATTTTAAAAGATGTGAATCTTTATAAGACCGATGAGTTACTCTAATTCGATGTGTTCTCGTGAACTTGCTGTTGCATCTTAAAGAATACCACCTCAAAGCCATTTCAACACTAAAGCTCTGCTTAAAGAGAAGCATGAATTTATAATTATGATGAATATGCAACACACTTTGTCGACGGTGGCGTAGGTTTTTTAGCTCGGAAGTAGGTGCTTTAGACTTCACGGTGGCTAGTCATATTGCTCCTTAAAACTCACTGCGCCGAGGAGCTCTTTGAAATGCGTATTTGAAGCGTAGAAAGCAAACGTATTTGCTTAGTTAGAAATACTAGGTCGTGCGTGGTTAAAACTACTGAACAACAAATGAACTTTGAAATCAAAGCACTTTCATAGTAAATAATGAAAAGAGCGAACATAATATATCACAATATATCACACACACACACACACACACGCACACCCACGCACACCCACACACACATACACATAGCGGTCAAAGTTATATTAAAACATCCCTTTTTGCGTCGGAGGTTGAAAATATATCTTCACCAGCTAAATAATAAAACTTATGAATGGTTGGAACATTCAAATCATTCATTGTGCTTAAAGAGAATAGAACAAAAGGCAAATGATATTTTAATGGGACACCGATATTTTGCGAGCACAAATCAGTGCCAGGGAAGCATAAGAGTGTAAATCCAAACAGAATACATATCATTTACAACATTACGTATCATGATATAAAACTTCAATCAGATCGTCTTCGATTTTGATTTATAGTATTGTGGTTCTGGGGTGCAGAAATTAGAAATTTTACGCTCGGAAAAACGTCTTTATTGAAACGAGACGTCTGGGCCCCGAGCTATAAACGTATTATATGCCAATTCTGAATCCTTTTTAGATAAAGCTCGAAACTCAATGTTGGAAATAAAATCTTTTTCGGTTCTTTTGTTTGTCTTTAGGGATCCCATTATAGACCAAGACTTTTTCTGAGGCTCTATTTATTTAACATTTTTTTACTGGGCAGTTATCATTACACATCGGTAACTCGTGGTATTTAGGTAGCACTTTTCAGATTAGTGATGAGACAAGTTTTCTTAGTGCCTTTTACAGAAAAAGAAAATACCTTCATCGTCTTAACATACGAGTATGACTAATTAGGTTTGATCACTCGTTTAAAAACATCAATGTCAATGTCAATGATGAGTTTACAATAGAATGCTTTTTTTACCCATTATGTCAGTGTAGTCGGGATTTTCTTACACAAAGTGGATTTTATCAAGTAGAAGACAGGCTGACTTGTAAAAATTTTGAACTAATTTTAATTGTTTATCACGGATGTCATATATTAAATGATAGAAAAACCTTTTTTTCTCGACTCGTACAGGAAGAATTGTGACATCACTAGTCTGTTAGGAACTGTCAAGTGCTACCTAAACGCCACGAGTTACCGATGTGTAGTTATCATATTGTTTACTTTAAGGTAGATCTTATCGAGATGGATAGATTGATTAATAAAGTGGAATAGAGGCTTTAAAATATACGAAATTGTAAAAGTGGAAAATCTAACTGTCAGTTGCAGAAACATTCGTATTCATTTGCGATAATAGTCATCGGTTATAATCAAATCATCATTCGCAGATTGCGGTTCAATTATTAACCGTTCTGTCTACATCAATCACTAATAATGCTCAAACAAATAATTTCCAAACAAAAAGCAAGGCAACAACTACAACAAATTAAATATTGAGGTTGTTTTAAAGTCCTCCTTTTCAAAATGAATACGGCCTTTAGTCACGATCTTCAGTCATTAAGACTCCACCAGAAAGAAAACTGAAGGAGCTGATTTTCCGCAACACCACGTCTAGCACCCATTTTGCGTAATGTCCGATGTGTTGTCACAACAATGTTCTGAATGAAATGGAATAAATACATTTAAAACAGTGAATTGACCAAATAAATCGGTAATGGCAATCACATATAGGTAATAATAGCACATATGTATAATCAAATAGGCCTGGCTGCCAGATTCCTTCAATAGAAAGAGTACGTTTACAACAATAACAACAAAGAAATGAGAACAGTGCGATTAGCGCAAGACGTGCTTTTAAAGTTAAGTACAAGGGCAATTCTGTAAAAAGTGAATAAAACATTGTAAACGCAAAATAATTCTATCTTCCTTGCCTTTCTCACCCAGTTATAATTAAAATAACCACGCAAAGTTTTATAAAATTACGTTTACATCAATTTGTTGACACAACACAAACAATAAAATTGCAGACCTACAAAATGCCTTAAGTGTCCCTATCGTTACGCGGTGTCTCAGCACCTTAATATATGCGCAGAAATAACCCAACTCAGGGCTCCTCGACACCTCGCACCCTCTCGTCTCCTCTCTGAGTTTGCATAGTTTTGCATGTTACATATGCCCAATTATAAACTAATAAGTAACAAGGTGCAGGTGTGCTCTGTCCGACACCCTTGAATTAATACGGGGTGTAGCGCAAGTAATTTGCGGATTCCATTCTAGCTGTCTTATTCCCTACGGCACTAGTGTTGATCTGGGAGTCGATTTGTTAATGTCATTGATGATTAGTGAGGTTAAATTAATTCACGCAATGATCTCGTTCAGTGAGGCAATGGAAGCACTCGTATGTGGTAACATAGGCCTGAGATTTTTGCATACCAAGACATACAGTTATAGTAACAAAACTATAATATGGTGACTATCGTCGCCCTGTTAACAATTCAAGATTAGAAGTGAAAAGTGACCATTGAATCTCCACGATTAGCTAAATTAATTCATTTTAATTCGGACTCCCTTGATTTGCCTTCTTAGTATGAGTTTGTCACCAGTAAACAAACATAGACGTCGGCAAGAGCATGTCAAATTAATTTAGACAAGTTTTATACTTCTAGACGCGTCGCAGCTGCTCTAAATTTAAAATATAACAAGCAGCAAACCGTTAGCCAATTTTTATACAGAGGTTTTTACTTGACCTAGCAGAAAACTATAGGTATTTGGAGCTCAACGTTAAAGAGTAACACCACAACGATACTGCCGCGGCCGGCGGGTCCACTTGAAACCGAGACACAAATGAAATGCTACCGGCTGCCAACTGTTTTAAACGGGTTCAAAACCGTCATTTTCCAGGTGCATTCTGCCCGTTCACCCTGTATAGACAGGGTCTGACAACACTCTGTTCATTAAAAAAACTTTAGTAAAACCCTCTTATAAAACTAAAATGTGTTCTAAATCCCTTTTTTTTCTTTTCTTGGTCAGCGTTCTGACAAAAGGTTTATTTATTAAGCGAGGTTTTCGTTGCACCCTGCAGATGATGACTAAGTTTACATTTAACTACCCTGTTGCTTTAACTCTTTTGATATGACCGATTTAATCATGACGTTTAAAAGACAAGATACTAAAGCGTTTAAAAGGCATAGATATATTTGATGCTACCGAAGTCGTCGGTCAAACATAAAGTTCATGCATATCCAAGATAGTTTTGTTTTACGAGCTACTGGGGGCGATGCCACATAGCACGTCGCGGCACCGAAGCATAATAATTGTACACTCGAACAGAATTACCACGTTGCGGCGCCGCAACGCGCCGTGTGGCAATGTCCTAAATGCTGACTTCAACGGAGCTCTGAGGGAATTTGTATAAATTTAGCATCTTCTTATCCAAGTAGTGTGAGATACTCAACGTTCTAACGTTTTATTTCGTTATCTTGTTTATATATTCAGAATGTCGAGTACATTCCAGCTGGCTTCTGTTGTTGAATATGTAAAAAAGTCACATGTTACGTTAGTCACGTAACATAAACTGAGGCCATTTCTCGTTACTAACCATTTTGCTTCGGTTCACGTTCAGACTTGTAGGATTAGAGTGTGAGCTGCTGATTAGAATGCGATAATGCCTAAACAATTCTGTCTGATAGCTTTCTACATCGCTATATTTCGTGTTTCTTTGCTTTACCAGGACGAAAAAGAACAGGAAGAGACAAAAGTTATCAATATAAACAATAATTGTAAACAAAGTTGTTTAATCAATGTAGATTTTTTATAGCGTAGACAAGGCCGACGAGCACGTTGCCACCTAGGGGGTTATTATGACGTAACTACACAGTTCATTTTACGGTGAGCGTAAAGGACAGAACTATAGCAGTTATATAGCTCTATCCTATTCTCGCAGCGTAAACTAAACTGCATAGCTATGTCATAATAACCTCGCTGAAAAAATGTGGGCTCAGAGGCCCATAAAAATATAAAATTTCATAATAGGATGTCTTTATGCTAGTCAGTTTACCTATATTAAACCCTCATCACCTAAACAAAACAGTACAAACAGAAAGTCCTACACCAAAACAATAATTCCTGACCATCTGATCATCCGGAACAAGCGGCAGTGTAAATACCTTCCTTGTTAGAAATTGCGATAAGAACTGGGATATTCTATGATTCAAGATCCTCATTTCCGAAGCACAAAATAAATAATCGTACAAAATCCAAAGTCAATAAATTTAACTAAGCATGCTCGTTAACACAGAAAACAAAAAGTTATCAGCAAAAAATGTCCGGGTCTGTTGCTAACTAAATTAAAACTCGATCTGTGTTACCTTGTACAGTTGAGAAGTTAGGCGCCCAAGTAGACAGGGTTCCATCGTGGAATTCGCTGTCGGCAAGCGGAAGTTTGTAAGTGAATATCTAAAACTGTGGAATGGCATTGCTCGAGTTAATTCTGCTAGCCTGTCTCGGTTTAACCGAGGGAAGTTCTGACGTGAGATGTTAAGGTAAAACATGACTAGAAATGGTTTTTGATGTTTGTAGGTTAACCGTTTCATTGCCAAGCGTCCTTAACCGCTATGCCGCAATTCCGACGCGTCCTCAAACTTGACGCCGACCGGCGTCTGCGGCATCCAGGATAAGCTAAATGAGACGCCGTTCGGCGTCCGCGGCATCCGAAGTCCCTTTGAAGTGACGCTGCGTCAGTGGCACCCAAGGGTAGTTTTTGAAATATGTAATTTTTGGCAGAAGCTTATTTATTACCTTATCGTTATTTTTATTCGCCGTACGGTTACTCAGTGCAAACTTTTATTTTGCAACGAGTTAACCTACCGTAATCGATATTAACAAAGTTACGTTCGTTATTGCGAGTGAGTAGCAAAATTACATAAATACTTCGCAAATTCGGAACTTTGCAGAGTTTCCGCTAAGCAAGCGCCGTTAAGATATTTCCGAGATAAATTCTATTAACGAGCGAAACTCTGAATGCTCTGCCAAAGCCCAGGAAATATATCAAAATGATGGATGTAAGATAAATGTGGCCTCTTCACCTTCCACGATGCAATCATTTAAGAGGAAAACGTCCAGTGAAATTAATATAATAACATATTTTTGGTAAAAAGTTGAAAATGCGGCTGGAATTTCGTGTTGGCGAAAACATTGTCGCGTAATTTGGCGGATTATATTTTTAAACGGTGTTTTCGCATTATAAATGAAATATGGTCCACCTGTAAAGCAAGGCAAGTGTAGATATGTTAGTTTATTGGGGCATGAAGTGGGAGATGAACTCGTAATTTGTATTAACTTAGTATAAGCGTGTTGTGGTTTAGAACTACTTAGAGTATATCTTAGACCTTATCTGCCCTCGTACGGTAGATTCCAAGGGATGTATCCACTTTTCGACCTACAGGCAATAAAGCGACAGAGTGGATACATCTCTTAGTAGTCGACTGAACAAGCAACAAATTACAATTTTGAGCCAACATAAAGCCCGGTTATAACAACAGTGGGACCGATTCAAAATGGTATTTTCTTCCTTTTCTACCTTACATTGACACCATGGAATGAACTACCATTTGCGATGATTCCTCAGAACTATGACATGTTTAAACACCGCTTTAAAAGAGTATTCACTGACAGGCAACAACGTGGTTGCTGATGTTTATGGGCGACACGACGGTGACCGCTTACCATCAGGTGGTCCGTCTGCTCGTTGCCTTTTATAGCTATAAAAAAGAGTTATATACTAGCTCATTAGTTAAAGTTGTCGACCTCACAGGTTTGTATACTTTTCCTTTGGCCAGGTTTAATG
The DNA here is from genome assembly GCA_923062465.1 of Acleris sparsana. NCBI lineage: Eukaryota > Metazoa > Arthropoda > Insecta > Lepidoptera > Tortricidae > Acleris > Acleris sparsana. The sequence goes on from OV281288.1 coordinate 6,209,431, forward strand.
ACAAAGACTCTATTGATTGATAGTTAAGCCGCCTAAGTAGGGTATAGTAAAAGAAACAAGAGAGTCTATCTATATTATCTTATCTTATCTTTTTAGTGGGGTCCTTACGGATACACTTCGACCCTGTGGGATCTTTTGTGTAAGTACCCCTCTTTTACCGCTTAGTCCAATGCAGCCTCCACCTCTTCCAAAAAGCGAATAGTGGAGTGCAATGGTAGTGCCTTGAAATCGTTCGGTTCTGGTTAGCCACAACCGAGGATTTTCATTGTTACTCCAGCGAGGGCATCACATTCACACAATAAGTGTTTCATTGTCTCAGCCTCTTCGCCGCACATTCTACAATCTGTGTTGTCGTAAAGGCCCATCTTTGCTAGTAGATGTTTAACCCCAAATTGCCCGGTAAACACTCCGATAATGTATCGAAGTTGTCTTTTGCTTAATTTCCAAAGTTTTTTGGTCCAGCACTGGTCAACTCTTTCTATGAAGAAGCTTTGCATGCCCATACCGTAGTTTCCACTCTTTTTGGTTGTTTTCTAGGACGTTGTTATTCAGGGCTTGCTTGCTTAGTGCTTTTATAGTGCCCGATGAGGGTGCGACAATTGGTTCAGGTCCAACGTATGCGCCCTTGGACCCTTCCCTTGCCAGCTCGTCCGCGGCTTAATTTCCGGGAAAGCCTTCGTGTCCTGGAGTCCACATCAGTTTCACTTTGTTGTGCCTACCAAGACTGTTTAAAGCTTGGATTACATTGTAGACTAGTTTCGAGTCGACTTTGGGCGCCGTCAGCTCCCTCTATCTATATTATTCATGTCTTATAAATGTTATTCTACGATAGCGGTTATTTACTTGACGGAAATGGCGCCCACGTTAAAAACAATGCCATAACACGTGAAAAGCAATATCTTTTACCCTGTAGAATAGAGGCCCAAATTGATCACGCGAGAGAACACGCATGCCATACGAGTATATAGGCACGCAGTCCAACAAGGGGCTTGAAACTATCGCCGCTCGCAATTTAGTTAAGCGGAAATTCTACAGTGGCACACGCTAGGCACGCACACGTGTGAAATATATACATATATAGATAATCCTACCGCGGCAAATAAACAAGTCTAACAAATAGCAAGCTTTAATAACTATTAGATAGATAAAAACCTGCGATTACAGAGCTGAGGTCTCTTGAACGGCTCATCCGATTTTCTCGAAACTTAGCTAACAATAAGAACCACCGCTAGAAAACCCGCGTTCAAATATAAAATCCACATCCAAATCGATTCAACCGTTTAAGAGCTACGGTGCCGCAGACAGATACACAGATACACACATCAAACTTATAACACCATTTTTGCGTCGGTTTTAAAAATCCAACTGCTCTTCGGATAATGTCGTCAATATAATGTTAGCTGCCAAGTACAGTCGAGGAATTTGATTGTTTACCAGTTTAGCGTGATACGTCAATTTGCCAGGTTATACATTTTCCACCTTGTCATTAGTAGTGTCACGCCGGGAAATGTTTAACAAGCCTATTTAGCGTATGAGGTCTTATATTTCGCCGATCTCACATATGAAAAAGTCTCTAGTAACATCCGCAAAGCTAAGACGAATGTAATGACACCTCGCTGGTCGCAATCGGGCCATCCGTTTATCCTTTACCGGGGAAGAACGAACCATACGTACATACAGGTCATAATCACATTACCCTCCTCGTAACAAGAAGTCAGTGACACACGTCTAGAACATGCGGAGCATTATTCGCCGCTGTGGAAGTCCGGATAAACAAAATAGCGAGTGGTATTCATTTCAAACCCCATGTTGTTCAAATTCCGGCTTTAGGCTTAACAAACAAGATAACTCGGCCATAACCAGGAGTCAATTAGCCTTCAGCATATTCCCACAATATCGGCAATCGTACAATTGGCTGGCGTAAACAAAAAATATTTATTGGCAAAAAGCACATTGACCCCTATGTAGGTCACTTGGCGCGATTCCAACGGCCCTCGACAGATAAATTTGAGCACATGTTTTCGTAGTAAAGTACGAGGTATGTGAGAATTGATGGGCATTGTGTAATTGTCTTTATTTAATTGTGAAGTGCTTGGTTGAGTCTATTGTGTTAAAACAAAAGATAAATTATCTTAGGTTAATACCGAGAGGAGCACCTATCAAGCCTTTATTACGTAACACTCCGGTTGTAGACGGTGCATTAGACGCACTGCACCCCAAGTGTTAAGTAGTTTTTTGGCTATATGTACGTACAAGTACATAGAGATAAATCCCATGATATTATTTTTGTGTACCTATTGATATGAATAGTAGCTTTGCCGCCCTCCCACGATCTCCTTTATAAATGTACTTAGTAAAAATCCAAAAGCAAAATGACGCATAACATAAAATGTATTTTTTACACAAGAATGCCCTATACATGTTTTAGTAAATGTTAACTTGACACAGGTGTTTTTTTAAATAAATTCAACTGCGGTGTCTACTTTAATTAGAGATGGGCGGAGGTGGTTATTCTACCCAATGATGGGTACCTATATTAATACTCGAACTTACTGGGTCGTAGATAGGTATGTGCAGTCGAAGTTATAAAAGAAGGTCCGTGTATGCATATATTTGACGCCAAGGCTGTATAGGTGATAACTGATAATGCCTACGACTGTACTTCAGTAAATACCAGATTATAAAGTGAATACTTGGGTATAGTATACCGGCTAAATTTGGCATACATATAATAGTAGTTATGTACTAGACAGCGCCCGCGACTTCGTACGCGTAGAACTAGTTTCCCGCTACTCCCCCTATTTCTTCCCGTTGGGGGTTGACATAGACCTCATAAGGAACCTACATGCAAATCTCTTGACCTAGCGGTGTGGGCTCTGCGTTGATATGTCAGTCAGTTTCTTCGTTTATATATTTCATGATAGGGTAAATATTGACACAGGTATGACACTGAAAATTTGAGACCTATCTACTCGATATATAGGTGGGTAAAAGATACAGATAAACTTGGTATATTCTGTTAATGCCGTAATTATTATTGTTTTTTTATATGCCTTTCAGAATTCACGTGTTTACTTATAATTAAGTTTTATGTGATTGGGAGCAAACATTTTTTTTTATATATTAATATTTTATTCATACTCGTATTAAATAAGGCAATTTCAACGTTGGCGTATAATTAAATGAACCCGCTTGTTAATTATACGCCGAGAAATCGTAATTAATTTATACAGTACAGTCTCGTTGGTATTCCACAATGATTAACAAAATAAACCTGATAATGAACGGCGCCACCGACGCTTAATATCATTTCAGACATATTTTAATAAGCTAAGTATTTGAAGCCTGTTGAATTTTGTTTTTATTTCCTTTTCTATTAAAATCCATTTAATACTGGCAAGTGCGGTAACGTGGCAAGAGGTCAATTAGAAATTTTCTAATCGTTAAAAACCTACTTAGACCTAACGCTTAAGTGCACATTCTAGTATTAGCCTGTAGATTGAATTTATAAAGCACTTTGTATTCATTCAAGATGGTCAATCTCTCATAAAGTACATTTGTTTTTTTTTAAGACAACCGTTTTACCATCCATCATGGTCGTTTCCGATATCTTTTCACAAATTCCTTGAAATTTTTGGTAAAAAATAATCTTATTTTTAGCCTCTCCTCTGGCACAAAGACAGCGGCAATTAAAAAAACCACGAACTTTTCCGCGTTCCAATTTCACCTAAGTGTTATTTACAGCATAATTTATAGAGAATCTGGTTACGGTGCCGGATGATAAATCCCCGACATTCCCGAGTAGCAAAACCCTGAATTACGGCGATCGAGACAAAAGGTTCACTCGCAAATTAAATAAAATCTTTCTCGGAACAATTACAGACTTTCGTCTGACCGAATGATTCCGGCAATTAATGTAGGCCATTTATGTTGAGGGAGGACCTTTTTATTCCATTGTTTGGGGAAAAATGGCTGTCGTCAAATAAGCTTTGAATCTGATTACCAGAGGGATGAAAACGTTAAAGAGGAACCTGCTAACAAGCACGGAGTGCCAGAGATTGGTCATTGTAATGGCCATTAGTCTATTTAAAAAAGAAAAAGTGTAATAAAACTTTCCCATTCAAACAAATGAGGGGCTTTTAGGGTGAGTATCCACCAGAGCTGTGCGAGGCAGCTAAGCTCCGTGTGCGAGGAAAAATCCCCCAACAGGAGAGCCGCGCTGAACGATGCTATTAAAATTAAGCAATCCCATCCCATGGTTGATATTTTCCTCACCCACCATAGCGGTAGCTCTTAATTACTTGACGGTATTAGCAGCTGAGTTTAAAGGAATACGATAACAAGTCTAAGATATTTGATTTTGTTTAATTTTCTATTCACGTTCATAGATTTGTTTTACTTTTTCCTCTTTGTAACTATCTTGAATTGCTCTTAAACTGGTAAATATTGTAGAACGTTTTCTTTTTCTTTTCTTTCTCGGGAGCTCCAGGCGAGCGGATAATGTCTGACAATGAATACGGGTTCAGCATTGAACTTACAAGACTGAAACTATCTACGTTTAATGGCAAATGTAGATTTACGTTCTTTTATGTAAAAGAGTAGCGATGGTGCTGGACGTGCCCTCTAAAAAAATGGCAGTTCTATAGAAACTGCATTTATCAAGCATAAATAGCTAGTTTATTTTAGTAAGTATTTTAAAGTCCATCGTCGTTAAAATGTTATTAAATTGTACTTTTGATAAACCTTTTATATTTTATTTGTGTCCTCTTAATAAATATTTTCAAAGTCACCGTGTATATTAAAATGTATTTATTCTTACAAAACCAACAGCTACAGAAAAACAATCTCAAGAGGATTTAGAAGGAAAAAATGTTCATAAAAATGCGATAGTACTCGTATTTCTCTCCTTTTAAATTTATTTGGATATTTCAGATTTTTAAATAGGTTGTAGATACTATGAAAAAACTAGTCTGTACCTACGTTTTATTATAAAAAATTTTTTTTGGAAATAAACAAATAAAAAAGACAAAAAACGAAAGACCTACTTTTTCGTAACCTACGGACTACGGCCTTGAATGAGGGGGTGAAAAACGTTATCGCTCGGAGCTAACGTTGTATGATTTTTACAGCTACGCAATGTAAGCATCGCCTCGCAATGCTCTTAATTAGATCGCCAATAACAAGAAGTCACGGGTAGTAACAAAATAACACAACGTTTATTACTTACCTATCTTAACAGGAATGTACCATGCCCCAAGAATAATTGTACACCTGCCGCGTAATGGACGCCAGGGCCACTTGCAGACAAAAGATAAATCTAGTTTTAGCGTTAAGAACAGTTAAGTAGTGTTTTAATGTAAATTTATATATGTATTAAGAGTGTTAAATTTTAAGAATAGAACTAAATAAAACTAAAAAGGTAAGGTAGGGTAAGGTAGGTGGTAAGGTTATTTTTTAATTTAGCTGTTTTAGAATACTGTCAAAATGTATGGAATTGACATAAGCGGCCAACGTTATGACGTCAATACATTTTGCCGGTTCTCTATTTAACACGGTAAAACTATATTGTGTTTAAGAGCTATCAATATATAATATCACGTCAAAAATAATAAGTATACTCCGTACCTGACTCGTCATATTAAGTAAACACTTTTATAACCTCAAAATGCTCCCTTTTCGCCTAAAATTACATTTTTTTCACAAAAAACCCATCATAATATAATCAGGAAAATAGTGTGCATAATGAGGTCTCTAGTTGCTTCATTCACCAGACAACGACCGTTTTAGCCTAAAAACATGCATTTTGAGGTTATAAAAGTGGACCTTAGATTCTCAACCCAATACTGCAAGTACTGTTATAAAATGAAAATAAAAAGTTGATTAAACTGCCTTCAGATATCTCACCCTCTATTTTCTGCGAGCCTATTATGGTCGTGTTTGTATAAATGTGGATAAAACATCTATAACCTTCTAACCAATACGTAAGTGCGAGAGTGACGGATGCTTTATCCACCGCAGGAACGGAGACCATAATACTGAATCAAAATATGACTCAGTAAACAACAGTTTCACTTAAACGTATTAATAAATCTAATTTTCTTCCTCTCGCTTCTACTTGTATTTACAATGGTCTCGTGGGGCCGAGGTTTGCTTTTCCACGAGGATGCAGCTGGAGTTTATGTAATGTTCCTCGTAGCCGTCGTGAGACGCGCAAACTTGGACTTGTTAGTTTAGATGATTTAGATTTAGGTACTGATTTAGTTTGTACCCGGTTTACCCACGTGAAATCTAACACGTATATTGCCACCCATTTGGATACCTTTGGATGGATAGGAAAATATTAATTGTATGTATGTAAAACAGTTCATTGTATAAACAGGAAAAAGGTGTTTTATTACCTACTCTTAAAAAATACCCTGGTTTAACACATCACATCACCGCCAGTCACTGCTACGAGTACTACGCTGTAGACCGAAGTAGTATTTTTCCGCTACGAAGGTAGTGACAGTCAGCTACGAACAGTGTACCCAACTATCAGTCGCTGAATGATGTGTGGAAAAAACAACAATTCAGATATCAATAATTCAGACCACAGACTAGACTAGACTAACAAAAACAAATGTTCTGGACAAAGACGAATGAATTACACAAACAGTTGCAGCGCAAATACCACTTCTCTATATTAGGTAAACTCCGTGTAGATGGTAATTCAGTGGCAACAGCTGCACAACTGCTTAGGATAAATAATGTAAATCTCTTTCGTTCGGGATGTTGCATTTTAAATTCAAAATTTAAATGATTATTGTACTAAATTTATTTTGCAAGCCCTCTCCAAGGTTAAATAACACACCAGCGGCGTTAGACTTAGATGTTGCATTGCGATAACGTTATCGCTATCGAACATACATATATAAGACTGACGCGTAAGCCGTCGCATGAGTGCTTTTGTCAATACCATGCATTTTGACCGTTTACAACAATCGTTTATGTTTAAAAAGAAAAGAAAGAAACAAAGAAAGTAATTGGAGCTCCTTATTCCCCAATTCGGATTTTCGTTTGTCCGTATACTCCTCCCAAACTATTAGAGATATCAGGATCAAATTTAGCCCGAAATACGATATCTAGCCATAGATTTATTAGAAAAAATAAAATTGAAAATCGGACATACCTCATAATAATCACCGAAAATCTGATCCCATAGACTTATAATGGGAAAACTGGAAAAATTGCTTCGCTCTTTAGACTTGCCCGGGGACGGCAAGTTCACCTAGTTTATTTGTGACATAACAAAAAACAGATTAATACGCACAAGAAATAAGTAGCCTCGAAATGATCCCAACTCATCGTAATGCTGGCATTAAAGTAAGCGCTGTTCTTCCGTTGGAACCATCAGAGGCCCTGCCAAGTTGCACTACGCTAACTAGCGTTTCTATTCGTTTCGTTTTTAAACCAATCGCTTCACTGGTAGATGAAGTGATACAGTCAATGTATAGCTAATTTTCGTCACAAAACTGACAAAGTTAATGTTCCTTCATTTTAGTCCTTAATTGACAAGATTTCATATTTTCAAGACTTTAATTTTATTCGTTTTATAGATACTGTTTGGAAGGAGGAAGACACTAATAGTTTTAAATTTTCTCTAGAATGAATAATTATTTTGTTATTAATTTATTAAGATGTACTTATTCTAAAAAGGCGTAACTTCATTTCTACGACACAATGGACATATTACGTAAGTCCAATCTGTATTAAAAAATAATAATGTCAATGTCAAATTTGAAGTATGACAGCTTTTTTTCTCGTGAAAAAGGCAATGGTAGATATCTATTCAGGCATAGTATTGGTAAAACTCGATATTTTTTTTAACTTACTTGTAATTTTGTAAATCAAGAAAAATAAATCTAAATAAATATTTTGTCGTGTTCAGGAGGCAAAACCCTTTCGATTCGTATAGTAATTTGCAGGTGTCACCAAAATGAAATGTTGTCAATTGGGGTACATGTTCTAATGTAAACGCCCTTAAACTGATCGCGGCACTGATAGATCACGTGATTCCGCCGTAATGTATGGCTTATTTTCGTCACAAAACTGACATAGTAAAAGTTACTTAATAAATTGGGGTGTAGACGTTTTAGTGAAAACGCCCTTAAAAACGAATTAAATAGAAACGCTAGTTAGCGTAATATGCGTCTTGGCTACGGTTCTAGGTGCGTTATGCATCTTGTATGTGTAATACGATAACATATCAAAAGTAAAGCGGTTTTAGCGAATAGAATAAAGCCCGTGTACAGTTTTTATATTATCAAGAAACTGTTAAAATACCCACAGTAGTTCTTTCGAGAAAGATGTTCAAGTTTAACTGATAAGCCTCGGGCTGTTCGGTTGGCGTTTTGTTGGCTCTTATCTCATCTCTGAAATATTGGCACGTCAGTGCTGATGTGTTTTGAAATTTCTTATTTGAGAGCGCCTGTGAAATTCTATTTCGATTTTATTGCAGAGCGCATATAAAATAAAGATGTTTTGGAAGAGGTTAGGGTAAAAACACAGGCTAGAAGTATGTATAAAAGTATTGGTAACTAAGCTAATGCATAGTAAAATATGTACGTTTCTATGTATACTGTTTATTACATAGTAGTCGAAGCATAGGTCTCAAAAAGCCAGGGTGTTGGTCAGATAAGTGTTCTATAATTGACTGCTTAAAAAATCGTTATTTAACGTGGCTATAAGAATAAAATGCTCCATTACAAATTTAATTATAATTATTTTATATTATTTTGAGTTAAAAAGTAGTAACAATATGTATATGGGTGATATCATCTTTTATGGAAATATTTAAATCAATCCTGACAATCACCTGAAGCAATTATCTTAACAATAATTATATATATTTTTACACCATTGTTCGGCGAACTAATAGGTAAGGCCATAAATGCCTCGATGGAAACAGAGACTAACTCGTATACAACTCACTCTTCGTCAATATCGATACAAAATACAAAACCTAAATTAAGTGAATATACAGAACATGATTAATTTACGTCATAGGATACATAAATTTCCGTGAATCGATTGACGAGTTTCAGTTCGTTCCATCCCGGGGGAATTTCGGGCTGACGCCGGCGTATTTACATCACAAAGAGGCCTGATGGGCAGAAATAAATAGACTTAACAGCCCCCGCAATACGGGAGGTCACTCATTAATGTGAATGGGAACTTACTAAGGGCCATTAATGAAATTATCAATAATTAACGAGCGTGGAAAATTCGCTTCAGCGTAGTGTTTGCCATGAGAGTCGCAAGGTAGCACTTGAAATTCAATATCACACGACACTGAATATGTTAGTCACTACACGTAACGACTGGGATTTCTCAATTGGTTTAATATTTTGTTAAGAGGTCACATATGCTGCCGATACTGCCATATTCTAATGACAATAGAATCGCGCGAATAGATAATATTGAGCTCTTTGACTGTCCACTTCTGTTGATGATTGTACATGGAGAACAGTGAGTTTGGACAAGATAAATTGCGAGATCGTCATCATTATTGAAAATGTATGGGATTGACGTAAGCTGCCGGATGGACAGTTTATTATAATTTTGAGCTCTTCGACTGCCCATGCACCTACTTCTGCTGCTGACTGTACGTTAAAAACAGTGTACTGTTACAAACATTAATGTATGACTAATTTCAAGAAAAATATGCTTAATGTCGTCAATGTCACTAGAGATGTCAAGTCATTTCTAACTTATAGGAAACTCAACCTTATTGTTGTGAAATGTCAAAGGGACTGGACCTAAGGGGGGTCCCAATTAAAGTTCCCAAATGAAAGTTTTCGTTTTCACAGATACTTAAATACAATTATAGGCTACCAAATAACCAAAGGATAATGTAGGATTCCAATGGTGAAAGAAATTTTCAAATCGATCCAGTTGTTTCGGAGCATATTCAATGCAAACAAACAAACAAATCTTTCTTCTTTATTAGTGTAGACTAATGGAACTGTATCGAAATGACGCAATAAGTTAAATCGTAAAAAGACTCTTAGGAGATGATTGATTACGTCAGGTTGATAAAGTTCCAATAATGGGCCAGAAACTTCAGCTCACAGTTCATAAGTTGTTATATCTACAAGGAAGCTTGTTTCAGAGTTGTAGAGCGGAAACTGATTGACGATATGAAGTGACGTACACGTATAGTTGAAAGCTAACACAGAGTTAATTATTTAAACTCATTACATGACAAGTTGATAAATGTTTATTTATTACACCATTCACTTGGAGATTGACATATCCATCAGCAAACAAGCAATTAGGGCTCACGCTTTGACTACCGTTTAATTAATATTGAGAGTTGAATTGATTTTGAAACGATTACCGTTTGAATGTGAACTTTAACTGAAGAGTCTATGCAGTCATCGTAGATAATTAAATATTTACATTACAGCGATTTTGTTTTTTTGTGACTAATGAGATTTAATTATGTCACGGGGCATTTTCACTAAATCGTGTACCCCAATCAAGGACAAAAATTAAGGAACGTTAACTTTGTCAGTTTTGTGACGAAAATTAGCTATACATTGACAGCCGCGGCGCAATGTATGAGTAATTTTCGTCACAAAACTGACAAAGTTAACGTTCCTTAATTTCAGTTAATTGGGGTACACGATTTAGTGAAAACTCCCGGTTACGTTGTCTTATTTTTTCTTATATTATTTCATTGGTCCTTACAAATACATTTCGACCCAATGGGATCTTTTGTGTAATTACCCATCTTTTTATTTAGTGCTTAATCCAAGCAGCCCCCATCCCTTCCAGAACGCGGATAGTGGAGAGTAATGAGTAATGACAGTGTCTTGAAATCATTTGGTTGTAGGTAGCCACAGGCAAGGGTTTTCACTCTTTTTCCGGCGAGGGGATCACATTCACACAGGGCCGAGATTCATTTTATCATATTGTCTTTAACCAGTTATCGTATTGTTAATGTTTTGATAGCTCTTATTCATTTTCTCGACAGTAATGGCGATCACGTTATTTCTTTTTACTAATTGAGAACAATTTGGCGATTATCAACAGTCTTTTGTACGTTATGTGCTGAGCACGTGTACGGTCACGGACTTTAATTGATATACCACTATACAACCTATGATGAATACCCATGTAATTTCTATCTCGTCTAAAAATGGAACGATAAATTTTTTTTACTAATAAGTTATAAAAGTAATACAGCTAATCTCATCCCGCGCATCACACGAACCGTAAACAAAGTAAACGATTCAACGAAATTAGGTACTGTGGCGCTCGCAGGTGTTACAACACAACAGTGACAGAGCACGTTTCATTTCACGTTCATTTCACCTGAATCTTGCGGCGAAATGTGTGAAACAAATTAAATTTTCAGTGTTAATTTATTTGATCAGTAAAATTATAGTTAAAATAAGATATAGGTACGTGGGATAGTATTACTTTTTAACGTTATTAAAGCGGCATTTCACCAAACTTGGAATGAGATTTACTCCGATATTAGTCTATACAAATTGGACGTTTAATCTAGGTATAAGATCTTATTCCAGTCTGGTCGAATGAAACCTTAGACGATCCTTATAAGCTTCTTAAAAATATCGCGTCAGGACATAATGTAAATAATAATTAAGTGTTTCACAAAATAATAGTACTCTTAAGAGTGTGGCCGAATCAGTCAATGACGATATATTCGTTATGTAGTGCCGATTTTTCGAATACAAGTTTGAAAAAGAGCGAGTTAATTATCTCTAAAATGTCTCTGAGTAAAGCGGTTGGAGTTTACAAAACTCAGAACAACGAAAAATAACGGCGGACTAAAATATATCGATTAGGAACTCGTAAAAACACCAAATGCTATAACTAACGTAGATGGTCATGCAAGTTTTAAGTACGGCTGTTGATTTGGAATGTTTAACTAATGCAACATCATTTAGATACCCTCTGCAGCTGCAGAGGGCTCTCTAAACTCAATTCGAAACTTGTATCGTTCAATCCATCTCAAGACAGCAAGAGAAATAACTTTAAAGACGCTGACCCCATACAGCCCCTATTCAAAGTATTACAAGATTTAACAGCAAACACCGATTACAAGAAATAATACCAATCTACTTGATCGCCTACGATTGATATTGATATTGACTACGATCACCAAATGTAGCTATTTGTATTCCGTATGTCCGACCACGACAAGCAAGCACAGTGAATTACTTCTAACTGTTATAGACCTGTTGAATTTCCCTATATATTTTGTCCGTAAATATCAACTGATAAAAGCAACTGTCCCTCGACAGAGGAATGCTTTGAAAACCTTGAAATAAACCCTCTTTGCTTCGTCTCTTCGCGGTATTTTTTCTTGTTAGTATTTTTTTTATGTATTCCAAATATTTTATCAAATACAACCAAAGCGTGGCGTGTACCTATGTCACAATACTACCTTACTTTCCTTTGATCTAAGTATTCTCCTTAACATATTTCACTACGAACGTACAAAATGCCGTGCCTTTAACGATCCGAGCCTTTTTTTATAAAATTGAGACAGAATAGGATTAGTACACTTAAATCTGTAAAGCAAAATCAACCTTCATTCCGTAGTATCTTCATAAATGTTCACACCACCGTCCCTCTGCTCAAAAGGCGAGCCAATTACGTAGGCAATCCGGATCCCGCCGCCGCGGTCTCGAGTGCCTTTTGGGCAATTTCGGGAATAAGCCGAGAATAAAGTTTATGCCAGCGAAAACAACTTGGACTAGACTACTTGAGCACAGTTGTTTCAAGTGATCAGTAGTGATTAATTCGCTAGTTTATTGTTTTGGCACGAACCCGTACTTTATGTTTTGCTGTAGACATTAAGCAACTTCGAAACGATCGCGGCAATATCGAATGGAGCTATATCGGTCCGCGTTTGTTCAACAACTTCTGTTACAGTCTTAATCAGATTAAAACTTCTCGCATTTTGCAAGAAAGTTCTGCATTATTAACGTGTTATTTCATGAATCATATGCTAGTTTATTTTGCAAGTTTAGTCAGACGACTGTGAAGTTAAATAACTTTGACTTTTTGTCAGGCGTGGGTAACGTACCGCCCTTTAAAGATGATTAGTTAATTCTGTCTGTAAATAAAAACGTTTTTCCCACGTAAGTACAAGACAGAATAAATCACCTTTAAGTTGTGCTCTGAACCATGAAAAAACATGTGCATTCCAGTTTTATGTTGAGCTCTAGAACAAAGCATGTTAAATCGATCTGACACCTGTATTCCTTTATATCCTTTGCAGCTCCCATCATACGTAGGTATCTACATAAATAAATTTCATTGGATTCTTTCGAGATACACCGCTAAACAGAGCTGACAGAAAAATAAGCTCCTATGCCTGAGGGAAATTATTTATCATTTCAAATGAGCTCTATTCGTTTAGGATAAAGTTCTACACACCAGGGAGGGTAAAAATACAGTTGTATTCTCTTGTGGTATTAGTTTAGACGGTATACAGTATACTACACGTAAAGCGATATCTTTCGTCTGCCCTTTTTGCTTTTGGTCAGGGGCAAGAGCGTCGGGTACGAAATAAGATAACAATTGTATTTAATACTTTGAAACAATGCAGATTGTGTATCTCTATGATAACACTTTAGGTAACAAGCCACGTGTTTGCCTGTTGGTAACATATTGTTAGTTACTTTTTCATGATTAAAAGTCAGTAATCCCTGGAAAAAAATTGGCACTTTTTAGTAGTTGGAGTTAGTCGACCCTTTGCAAAACCTGAAATACTAACAGAAAGTATTCTAGTAGGCTTAATATTCTATCGTATTTCCATATGTGTGACGTTATATTCTACACTAGTTTAGGGGCAAATTGTGATCTTGATACAAACAAAAATTTGCACGTAGCTGATTATGTTACAAAGTGTTCAACGTATACGAGTATAACGTCAAATAATCAACTATATAGCCGAAATATACTATTAAAATGCCACGGGACCTGATAAAACGCGGTGCTGGTTGAGTCGAATCAAATCGTTTTATTTTCTACATATGGCTAACTAGAATCACACTATGAACATACGACGAGTCGGTAATGAACGAATCGCGTCGCGTTTGAGTAGTGCGTTTCGCCCGTTATTCATTCACAATTATGATATCTTGGTTTTGACTTTTTAAATATCATTCAGTAATATCATCCTTGATCCCAGTCATCAAGTAAGGCTTAGCGGAAATATCACCCGTTGTCCTACCGTCAGTTAAAATTCACCCATAGCATAGGTCAGAAGCATTCGAAACAGACTCAGCGGTTAGGAATTTACCTGCTACCGGCACATAACTAGACAAATGTACATGTGTTAATTAGCAATTATCCTTGGGTATTGTGGTGAACAGTGAAACTACAACCAAATTGAGTTGCTCGGAAAAGAGAGAGTTTATTTAATTATATAAACTAGGTGGTTTTAACAAAACATTTCTTAAAATTAATTAATTACTAACTTACCTGAAAAGAGAAACAACATTTAAAGCTATGGTTTCACCAGTTTTTTTATATTTAAATTACAATAAGTATTTTCATTTGTTTAACCTAAAATTATCCTCCATATTTAGCATGCCGTCCCAATTTGTCAAAATGACAGACCGCTCCATAGGTTCAACACAAGTCCACAGATAACTTCAAACTTTACAAACTAAATGAAGTGTTACGCACTTTGTTTACATGTAAGATAAGTGTCTCACAGTCGCGAGGCGTTCGTACAAGCCGATTATTTACGGCTTTACCAAAAATTCCTATGCATAGAGTAGGTATACAAACAAAACGTATTAGGTAACCCGGTATACAATAGCTTTACCCACCCGTTGACATAACACAGTATTAATATAATACGATGCATAAACAAAACGCCTAATGCCGCAATTCCAATTTACCAATGCGCGCGAAATCAAAAAATTCTTACCAAAACCGATGGCTAGCGCAGGACAGTCCGCACACATTTACTAATTTTGCACACAGATACATTTTACTCAACTTGAAGTTACACCCACATTTAAAAACCCCATACAAGCCGCTTGCTCTTCGCCGTACCTGCACAAACACATACAAAGATTTTCCTAGAACTTTGACCTCTCACACCAACACAAATCGACAGTGACACTCCGTAAAACTGCGTACAATAGTTTCGCAGGTCCGGCGCGGCCATTGCGGCTTATTGCATCCAAATTTAAACTTTATTTGCATGTAGTCATAGTCGTTATCACCTTTGCCTATTTTCGCGAGGAAACGGCACCTGTCGCGCAACTCGCGCGTGACCTCGAGCCCAAATTTCTAATCAAAATATTGTTGCACTTACTATGCAGTAGTTTTTCATTACGTGCGCCATTACGCGTCCTCTCACATTAAAACACTAGGTGATGTTTTAAAGTTGTGTTAAATTGCGTTTTATGAGTGAAATATAACTTGTTAAGTGTAGGTATTGTCGTAGTGTTGTGTGTAAGTGTAGTTTTATTGTGATTTTGTACTGCGGTGAAGGCGACGGAGGTTTGTTTGTTTACTTAAATAAATGTAAGTAGGTCTCTCGAAATGGTCGCATTTTAAGTTCAAAAAGTGTACCTATTTATCTTAGAGATTATGTATCTGAAAAGGTTAAAGAGTTTTTCCAAGTCATCTGTTAAGTATCGGGAAATGATTTTAGTTTATACTAAGATTAATACAGTCACCCTGTAAACATACCTACTCTCCTCACGCACCGAAATTAGAAATCGAATTAGCGTGTGGACTCTATTGATGTAACTGTAGGTAGGTAGGTACTTATTCTTTAAACTTACTTACACTTCCACACTAACTATTCTAGCAGTATTGGGACTCGAAACAGGCTTGTTAGATATAGATACCAACATTTTTCGTGTACTTTACTTATCATAATGTTAGTAGTTAAATAGCAGTTGTTAGTAATTAGCTAGGTATATCATGAATATGAGGTTAGATTTTGACTTTTTATTAGGTAGGAGGTACCTATGAAGTCTGAGGCTACCTATTATGTTTCTTGTCTATCTATTTCAGGTGGCTAAAACTACTAATAAAACATACCTATTTGGAACGTGGAAACAAAAATATGAGATAACATTAATCAGCATACGTTGATAGCGCGGGGGTCTAATTTAGTTGGTACTTTTCTGATTGCGTTTTCTTTTATTTTAATCGATTTTATGCTTATACCTTTGTTATACCTTCAAAATTCAACGTTACATTATGTTGACGTGAAATTTGAGACAGAAATAGGTAGGTACCTACCTAGTTTATAACCCGAAAAAACGGTTATTTCGGAAAATGGACTAGATCCCGAGGAAATAGCGGTACTCTACTTTGTCGTGAACGGAGTCGTAGACAAAAGTTGGTTGGTAAAAAAAAGGTTATTTACTAAACGGAAACCTAACCGTGCGTAGTCCACCTCGCACTTGACTAGACCGGGTTGCCTACTGGTTTTGGCCACGCTTCGCCACTGGTGTCTCATCCTTTATAAGCCTTTTGTTGACAGTTAACTTTAAATTCCCAGGCTAAAAGAATTCCATTCTACTTAAAAGTTTTCGTATTATGTAATACGAAAACTTTAAATTTACATTAGAATAACCTGTCCCTCGTACCGTAACATATTTTTCAGCTTATCTGACCCTTACTGACATACTTTCAGGTTTGGATTGCCCTCCCAATATCTGTCCGATTGTTAGAATCCATCGGAATATCCCGGAATTTCCCGAGTATTCCCGTTTGATGTGATAAATCACGGGTTATCATTTTAAATGTCTAATGCTTTTGTCGCTGCGTCGTGACAATGGTGTCATCCGTTTCAAAGCCGAATTGGACATTGGATTATTTGAAAACTTCTAATTCTGTCCGTTCGTTTTGTAGTATCACTTACAGCTACGAGTACTATTTCAAGAAACGCTGGGTCGTTTGAAAATACAGTACCTAAATTGCAATAAGTTTTTAATTAAGTAAACCAGTTTTAAACCAAGTTTTCAACAAAAATATACATTTAATATTAATATTTATAAGCTGGTTACCGCTACCAATGTAACGAGTCCAAAATCTACGTTAAACTTACATACAACGTAATCCTTGTTGCCTCATTCAGACCTCAGTTTTGGATTAGGTAGTAGACACCATAATGCTGCATTGTCCTACAAATTATACTCCATTCCGCTACCGGGAAATGCTTGTTTTTTTTGCAAGATATGAACTAAACCACCAAACATACAGAAATATATGTTAGGCCGGATTTCACCAAACTGGAATAAGACTTACTCCGAGATTAGTCTATACAAATTCGGCATTTAATCTAGGTATAAAACCTTGTTCTCGTTGTCTGTAATGTCTCTATTCCATTAACATAAATCAAACTTATATTTTCTGATATAAAACGAATCATATGTTTATCTCCGAGCTTAGATATCTCATGAACCATCTATGAATTTGATGTAATCTTTAGGCGGCCCGTAAATAGACACTCAATCTCGGTCGCGATCATTATTTATAATATGCTAGGTAGACATTTTTTTCATCAGTTAAATTAATCTGTCAATCAACCTCATACGTAATCAATCTGGATCATGATCGAAGATTTGAATTACGAGATCGTCTTTCTTTCTTTTTTATGTCAAGACGGAGGCGCACGAGCGCACAGGCCACATGGTAAGCGGGATGTAAAATGTAAAACCCATAGACATTTGAATTATTTAGACTACAAATGCGTTGCCAACCCTGAGGACCAAGATGAAATACCTGTATGCTACAAATTTCACCGGTTGTGTTATCTCCAATCGGAACACAACAATGCATACGTTAAAGCCTGGTGTCAGCTTAATAAAGGCTAAGATGGTGATAGGGATTGGGATGGACCCTACACAAGGTCCTACCACCACCGAAGGCCCAAATGCCTTCGGCAGCCATTACGCAACTTTTGAATAACCAAAATAATGCTTATGTTTTTAATCTTTCCTAGCGAAAGCTTAAAAGACCGTTTTAACCGCCTCAGCCTGAGTGTCCACGCCCTCCCCATAAGTCAACATTACTTATTAAAAGCTTACCAAGCATTTGTAAGCCTATTTGCGTCTTTTTTCGTGTGAATAATGTATAAGTAAAGATTTATTGCGGTGGCATTCGGCTGACACAAGAAATGTGGCCATATGCGAGCATGCTCTATTTCTATTCTTTTCGTGACGTGAAATACAAAACTTTTGGCTATTACATTTGTAGGCCGCCATGTCGTTATTTTTTTTGGCAAAAAATTGTTTAAATACGTGTACACGAAATAAGTTTGAAGTCGATATTAATTTGATTATTTTCCCTCCATGTTTTTGGCATGAAGTAGGTTTAAGCGTAGGATACTAAAGGGTGTCTTTTACTTGGCCTTCTCTTGGATTGCAGAATTTTTATAACGAATACGATGAATGTTTCATCAAATTTCCTTTTGGCTAACTGTTCCATTTTACAAATAATAAGATGGTCCTTTATTTATTACTATTACTTTATTACTTCCAAAAAGCTCCTTTCTGTCGCAGTATTATTATTTTGTAGGTGGTTACAAGTTTAATCTACCTAACCTTAGTAATACTAATATGCCTGTGCAACCATTTCAATTTAGATTTCAAAAAATGTATTGCAAATCTTCATGTAACATATGTTACATATGTAACGGTTCAGGCTCGGATATGTGTGTTTGTAAATGTAAGTAATTTTAATAAATTGGACGGGCCTGTCAAGCCAAGAAGCCTAATTAGGTACTATCTTACGGCTTAAGCCATCTTCATAACTCACAATATTAACTTTAAACTCTTTTTCACCTACATCTAAGTTTAATATTAAATAACTAAACAATATTGGAATTATTTTTTGGCCCAAAGTTAAACAAAATGCTATTAAAATAATGGTAATTTTAGAAAATTATAATATTCATGACATCTGCATTAATAATAAAACCTTAACTTAGATTTTATAAGTATTGAAGTCATTTATCAATATCGTCATAGGTCGCTTACTTAAGTCGTACCGATTTATCACTCAATGACAAAGATTAATTACTAAATTCGTGAGACTGTTAAAGCATGATAGGCTTCTTTTTATTAGAGACCGCGCCCGCGAGATCCGTCCGCGCAGAAAAATAAAACGTCTATGTTACTAAGGGACAATGCAATAAAGCATGACTAAATATGACACTTTGGAGGCAAATTATATACATCAATGAAACTTTGTTTATATGTAATATATCTTGGCACTATAAATGAGGATCTGCCGAGTCCTACCAAAAAATTAGGCGTATAAATATACACTATGAACAGCACATATAATGAATTTAATAGGAAAACTACCTATCACGACTATGTAGAATTCATTGGTTCTTGAGTTACAAACAGTTTAAATGTTTATACCTACCGAAAACTCATTTACGGTGGTGGTAAACTGACCGCGGCCTATGTCGATGTATGGGGATAACAGTTTTCCAACGGCATAGTTAAGTTTGTCACGAGGTCTAAATAATTTGTTTGTAGTAAGGGCTTCGGAACCCTACACTTAGCACGGTCCGACATGCTCTTGCCCGGTTTTGAGTTTATAAATAACAAACATACAAAAATACAAATATTTCCTCTTTATAAGATTAAAATATGACCTTTACTTTTAACATACATCTATTTTCATAAAAGTCTAATAAATCCATGATGCCGCAAAAATAAATTAGAAAATGCAAATTACGCAAGATCCTTGAAAAGTTAAAAGCGTTTGCAAAATCCAACGTTTGTTTTGTTTCAATATCATGTAATTTGTAAAACAAATTATTCTCCTAAGAGATCTCCCAGGGGATAAAAACAATATTCCAAACGAAACACATTAATCAATTTAGAGATGCCTTGGCTTTTCAGACCGGATTGCATTTGCATGAGAATGGTGGAACTGATTGAGCGAGGGCTCAGTGCACTCGCGGCCACTACTATACAGCTTTAAATATTACACAACCTCTATACAACTACTATACGAGTTTTATATAGCTTGCGCAATGAATTGTTTACTCAGCCCGTATTTATAGCCTGCACTGAGTAGGGACTCCCGCTAGGGAGCCCTTCTGAACGTAAAACTGACAAGAATACTGTAGATAATAAAGAACGTAATATACTGTTCACGTAAGCTTGCCAATTTATTTTTGCAACTAGCTTTATGGTTTAGCCAATCTACTTTGTTAGTCTAGTTTATCACACAAGAAAAACTCTTAGAAGCAATAGGAGTGAGGTGCTGTTTGTACGAATGAATGAGGTTATAATTGTAACCTAAGTTAAAGGATCTAAGTAACATTATTTATGTAAACCCGTGCTAAGAATTAAATTACCATATAAATTGATTCGTTTTGTGTCCATTTATTTTCAAACCAAGTTTTTATCATAACAGGCGAGATTGGATATTATCTACTTGAACATTATACACTATACAAACTGCTTAGTACATTCTTCTAAATTTTACTCCAACTAATCTATATATAATATAAATATAAAAATGAATTGCCGCATGTATGACGGAATATAACTTGGAAACGGCTCGACCGATTTGGCTGATTTTTTGTTTTTGTGTTCGTGTTTTTCAGGACTAGGTTTGTAAAAAAAACAGGTATCAACCGCTAGTAATATAATAAATGCAAAAGTATGTTTGTTAATTCCGTCTTAACGACTCAACGGTCCAACGGATCTACGTGAAAATAGGAACAGAGATTATTTACGAGTACTTATAGCCCGGGGACGACAAACTTTATCCCTATAAACTGGTCAGTCCCTGAGGGAATAGCGATAAACGACTCCTACGTGGACGGAGTCACGGGCAAAAGCTACTAACTCATCCAAGACAGTGGGTACCCTTTTGCCCGAGATATACGTTTATTTTCACTGATCACTGTTTGGCATGGGCGGCACGCGCGGGGACTTACGCCGGTCCAAGGTGCTAACAAATTTACCAGCATCGGACGTCATACCTACAACCATGTATTTTAAATTGATTGTTATATTTTACAATTTCACTTCTTTAAGTGCTAAATAAATAAAAAACATGTTTTAGGGAGCCAAGATTGAGAATTTATCATTAAGTAACACGGAGATGCAAATCTGTAATGAACTGTCAATTTAAATTCGTTTATCTTTGCCATTCATTTATTTTCAGGAGCTTGAAGAGTGGTAGAGAATCAGCGTGTTTGGTGGCAATTCTTGGGAATCTTTGATACTGGTGTGAAAACCGATGTTCTGGTTAAATAATCACTATTAAGTTTCTCATTAATCCGCTACCTCTTAATATATCAAAGGGTTATTTGCCAGCAGTTATTTACCAATATCATTATATATATATAAAAACATGCGTGAGTCAAGCGAAGGTTTCATTTAGACTATGGATCCCTAATACACGTTGTAGGAAGATAACTGAGCACACGCACTCTCAAGTTGTCGCGATGGCGAGACGTGAGCGCCATCTAGAGCATCCCGCAGCAAATGTGCGATCCGAAGAAAGCCTCTGGTAATGTAATGAAAGTCAACAGCGGTGTCTGTAGCGTGGTTTCAGAGAGAGAAGCCAAGCGATAGATTATGAACTGGTAAAACGAATGTTTAAAATTTAAACCGCGAACTCAACTCTATTGGAAGGCGAAGTAATGCAAGACAGTCTTTGGACGACCTAGTGTAAGAGCGCCTTTATTCACACACAAGTTTGAAAAAGGAACGAGTTAATTGCCTTTAAAATACCTATGGCAAAGTTGTCAACTACGACCCGGTGTTTGTGTTCGTACTCCTCCAAAACAACTCGACCGATTTTTATGGTTTTTTAAATATATTCGGTAAGTATGACAATAAGTCGTAAAGTTTATTTTTATAAGGTTTCGCGGACAGCTAGTTTCTATATAAATTTTTACTTAGTGATTCCCGCCGGTCGCCGGAATCATACCGTGCGACACGCCATGAGTTTTTTGTGTCTGGTAATATGGCTCATATTATTTACTTCTCGCTAGCGCTTATATATTGAACCTTTTAGCAAATTGGAGCTCCATTTAACTCGATGCCGATAATAGACTTCTCCATAAAGTTGTTCCTGCCTTTGAATAATTCGTTTACTTAGGCGACCTACCTTGCTGAAATTGAAGCACTTTTCAGTAGAATCACCTTAATATTACATTACATATCTCGTGAAGAGGTTTATAATAAGAAATGAGATATTATTATCTAATAAGCTTATGCTTATTTAATTAGGTTATGAGAGGGTGAAATGCTTTCAGTAAGAGCATATTTTTGTGGACCATTTTCTTTTTACAAGATTTTCATTAATTTGCAATGCCAGTTTAGGTCAAATTTTGCAAGTTAATTTTGAACCATTTCCCGTTAATGACGTGTGCTAAATTTTAGACCAAATATGTAAACCTGATGAAAATGTAATATTATGGTATCTAGGAGCTGATTTGATTATACAGTCAGAAGGTGGCGACTGGATCTCCGCTATATTGTAGACCCACCGTGTTGGGACTCATTAGTTTTGTCTTGATAAACAGATAAAGATTTGGCGAAAAAAACAAAAGCTTGTTGCTTGTTGTCTTATTTTTACAATTACGAGGCAAAGTTTGTACTTATACTACTCGCACGTATGGGGTGTAAAAAATCTTTCTGGCAGAAGTAGTTACTAAATATTGTTCCACATATCGCTACGAGAATTATATAAAAATGCTGACCAAGTATCGTTTTTGGGGGTTTCACGGCCGACTGGCTGATGCAGTTTATTAAATGAATCAAATGATACAATAACATATTTTTTGCGAGCACTGACATTTACAATTAGTGATCCTCCGTTTCTGAAAAGAACACTGTTGAAAAGATTGAACGTAATTAACGCATACTTAGTTAATATAAGCAATTATCAAAATTACTAACGCGAAAATCAAATTAACAAACAAAGTTATTGTCACGAAGTCCCGACTCAATGATATATATATATTTTTTTTTCTTTGCTCCGCGGCGACTTGAACAGCTACTACCGCGGGAATATGGCGTTTCCACTGTGAAGTGATTTCGCCAGTGTCAAGTATACACATATAAGTATAAATCATATTGATTTATACTTAGTAATAAAACACAATCCAATCTTCTCTAGGAAGATTGGTGGCAACGTTGTACGGTGATATGTAGGACAGAGGCCAAGATAGTTTTAACCTCTGTACCACTGCGAGTCCACTTGAAACGAGAAGTAAGATGCCAGGATACACGAAATAAGTCCAAGTCTTCTATCACTGTGCAACACAAAGGCATTAAACGTACGAATCACTAACAAAAACGAACTTTGAACACCTAAATACACAAAAATAAAAACTAAAACAAATTACACATCCGCCATCTTTTGACGTTGCAAATGGCCTCCTCACTGATATTTAATGTTACGTACATTGACGCAACAATGCATGTCAATTTGAGTGACAGGGCGCATCTTCGTGGATTGAAAACCTTCTACGCATCAATCACGAACACTGATTTAATAGAATGTTTTATTTCGCCGAATTTTCATTTCACCGATACCCATTTACACGTACAGGAGTTGTATTTTTTTTGTGGTCTATGTGCATTCACAACTGGTATACCTAATGCGTCTGTAACTTTTACTATGTAAACCCCTGCTTGCGTCGATAAATTATCCTGGCAATTGTAACAAGAGCCCTTTGGTTAGCTTTACTTTCTCAAAGCCACACGCGGCACTTCCCTAACGACGACAGCGCGTGGGTCCTGCAGATGTGACTCCGTTACGTGTAAATGACTTCTGACCCTCGATTTTAAACCCAAAAAATATCTTACAGCGCTTTCCTCTCGCTATCTCTTTCGCTCTTGAAAGAAAAAGGCTGAAGATTTTGAAACGTTTCATTTGTCATTCGAAGATGATACACTGTTTAACGCGGACGAAACACAATAAGGGTAGGTACGCAGGGCGAAATAAGTGAGTTTATGTGATATAATTGGTTTCTAAAGGTCATTTAAAACGTTTTATGGTGTTAAAGATCCTAAGGATAGCAAACAAAAGAAAAAAAACCGAGGTGAGAATGAAACACAATAAGGGTACGCAAGGCTTGCTTACTCTGTGGCAAGGCGAAATAAGTGAGTTTACGTGGTGTTGAGTGGTCTTAAAGGTCATTTAAAAAACGTTATTGTGTAAAGTATCCATTAGCTTTACGAACAGTAAACAAAACTAAAAGAAACAAGGAAAGAATGTGAGCATTTAATCTAATACTTTCTTAGCTTCTAAACTTAGTAGTTATGTTTGCAGTTTATTAAAGTAATCAAAGCAAATAAATCAAGGACGAATGAAATAATGAGAAGTACTTAACCCAAATATTTAAATTGTATACACTTTTGAAAGCAAACTTGTTAATAGTCTGTCGGGATAGACAATTCAACATTCTATTTATATTTGTCTCACGAAGGTACTATGATATTCTTTCTGGTGAACGTTCATCAAAATTGTTCGTTTTCATAATTTTTTTATCGTTAAAGTTTCTCATCGTCTCGTAAATAGTGGAGCCCACTAATACTCTTGTTAAAGTTTTCTGCAAAATAATAATAGTTTTGTTCAGTCCTAATACAGCTTGGAAATATTTATTCACTCTCTCATTCCATGTTCTTGCTAGAATTACAAAGCAACAATTATTTTGCCGGAGACCTGACAAGCTTCACATACCCGTAAATAGAACGCGAACAGTTTGAATGAAATATAATATTACTTCTCTGTTCGACTCCCTACAACGTGAAAATGTATCTTAAATTCTTTACCTAGCCGTGTAGCTTTTAACGAAGTTTACCGTCTGGCTTTTGTCATAACAAATATATCATGTTTCAAGGAACTTTATGAAAGAGGCTAAAATTTTAATAAATTAGAGATTGGCATAAACAATCCGACTTTTGATGTAGTTAAGATAAGTTTCCTGACTTGGAAACAACATTTACAATTACAAGTGCCCAACTCTGAATACAAACACAAGCTTTTTTTTATGCCTTATTACGAGAATGATAACAGGTAACCAAACCAATTTTCCGTTTCTAAACTATGCCATTGATAAATGAAGAGTATTAAAAAAAATGCACAGCAATTTAAATGGTTATTACAAAGGACAATGGAGCCGTGCAAGTCGCCCTGTGAGTAACCCGCTTACAGCGCTGCAGGTGGAAAGAAATATTGTTTTTAAAATTCCTTTGTCCCCGCAGCCTCCTCATTAATTTTTCATTCCCTGTCTCAACAGGGCACGCCTAAGACGCTGTTTAGAATTTAAAAAGCTTCGTACAATAGAAAGCGTTTGCAGTCATCTTGTATTTTCAGTTTTAGAAAACAAAGGGTTTTCGAAATACTTTTTGTTTTATTTGGAAAACACAATATTTTTACATGTTATTCGAAAACCATTTCGAGAATATGCCAAAACGCCCATTCCTAAATAAAATAGGCTAAAACCTTTCATATCCTGAAAACTTAATAATAGTGCCTTCTCAAAGACTCGCGTTGTTTCGAAACGATGCCTACTGTGTAGCTTTTAGATTATATAATAATTTACCTGGCTTTGAGGAACACCCAACCAAAAAGTTTCAAAGACTGTTATTTAAATATTTAATTGATAAACTCTTCTACACTGCTAATAACTTCATTCCCTTAACCTCCCTCATCTATTTTTTATTTTGCTGCTATAATAATTTAAATTCTATAAATGTATTATACCTAATTTGATTTAAATGTACAATGATAATAATATTTTCTGTTTATATTTGTACGCTGGCCCGGCAGCGGGCCTAATAATGGCTGCGTTTATCGCGTGAAAAATTATGGATAAAACATCCGTCACTTTCTGACACGTAATATAAGTACGAAAGTGACGGATGCTTTATCCAGATTTTGTTACGTGATGCATCCTCCTCCACATCTGTTGTAACCCATGTTTTATGCAAATAAAAGTTGTTCTATTATAATCCTCTCTTTGTTATTCGTTGGACCTGAGTGTCTATTCTAATCTGTAAAAACTTAATATATTTTTATCCCCCACCACCTCACCTCAGGTGAACCGTAATTCGTTACTAAGTTCATATCAAATTAACTTATGAAATTTATAAGCAAGAAAAATGCAGGTAAGTATAAGTTCAAATGTATTTCGTAGGGCTGAGCACTAATGTTGGATGGCAGACGTTTAAGACGAAGAAACGTATAAGACAACGGCAACAATGCCATCACTTCTAGGTCCGTTGACGGGTAAAAATGAACTCTTACAATATTAATGATGCCTAGTCAAAGGCCATTAGTCATTTCTCCCAATAGATACGCTTGTGTACATTTACCTTCAACCATTTACAAGAAAATATCTTATGGCGTCTGAGTATATTAGAGGACGCCCGCGACTTTGTATGTACTCTTAGAATTATTTCTCGTTATTCCCCCTTTTTTATTGTCTGATGCTGATTTTCGAAAAACTCCTATGGTAACCAAGGAATCCCAAATGTCAAGTTCTTAGTCAAGGGAGAGTTTAACATGTATAAATTACCCGAAAACGACGAAATGTACATTCATTTGATATAAATTCTGATAAGACTTCTCAGTCACTTAAGAAAGGAAGCTGGGACAAGTAAACATGAAAAGCGCTCTTACCTTAAGTGGGTGCACCGTTGTAGTGGATCGCTTCGGATTACGACGGAATGCGGCCATTGTCGTCGAGAAATGACTCAAAAGTAGATTTGGGAAATAATGGCTTCTTTTTTTTTACGCCAGATTTTGTCAGATAAACTGGCAAGTCAGGTCGTTTTGTGCTTACGTGGGTAGTTTTAAAGGTTTTAAATGCTTACAGTTATTTATGCAAAAGAGCACTCTAGCCCGCTTTTTACTTACGTAGGTAATATTCGTTGTTTTAGGATGACAGTTTTTAGGACAGAATAATGATAATGGCTGTCCTTTTAAACCGGCTGCTGAAATGGGTGGTAGTGTTTTTAACCTGTATACGTACGAATATGTATGTGGGTGCGTATGGTGTTTGGTTATATTCTACCTATGTATAAATAAACTATTGTTGTATCTAACCTAATATAATTATTATTAATGAAATGAAGTTGCTGTCCACTATTATTTGTACCTTACACTCGGAAACCTGTCTGTCCTAATCGTAACGGCACCTCTGAAGCGTTTTGTCTTATAATTACCTACTGTAAATATCTTTGTTATTGGAGAAAAGGTGCATCTCAACCGTTAGTTTGGTTAATTTTGTACTGACTTAAAAAAGACGACGTTATATTTATACCCTTAAAAATCTGCTACATAAGTTTCTGCTTGAACACTTAAATTAGCTCATGTTAAGAAAACTATTAATTTATCATCGGCCATTCCTTACACACCACGCGCCGTGTTTTCCATATAAAATAAACCCGACATCTTGGCCCTGAATGTCTTAAATCCCTCGAGAACGACAGAGACGAGGCGATGACTCGTACTTTTGTTAACAACTCAATTACAGAATTCCAGGCGTTCGCTCTAAAGACATTCGAGATTGAGTTTTTCGATCGCTGTTTTTGCTCAATTTACCCGCAAAATAGGTACCCAAGCTGTAAAAATGTGAAAGTAGAATCTGCAGGATTTTTTTAAAATCTTATAACGACATGTAATAAGTTGTACTTAAATATTTACATTTACAAATAATTATCTAGGCACAAGTGGCAAAGAAACAATAAAAACAAACGAAGAAACTTACAAACTTACTTGAAACTAACCTAATCTAACAAACCGCTACCAGTGGCCCGTTTTACGAAGCTACAGGTTACAAATTACAAGCGGAAGTCTCTTTCTAACAAAAGGAGTTAGAAAGAGACTTCCGCTTGTAATTTGTTTCCAAAATGCTGGCAGCATTGCCACAGTGAATGGAAAATTTTGTTTATTTAATATTGGAATATTTAAAGCAATAAATGAGTTCCCTTTTTGGTAAATGGATGAAGGATCTTTCGTTCTGTATGAAAATTTAAAAAGGTTTACCATTCATAGAAAAAAGTAAATCGTTTATTGTTCTAAAAAGTACAATAGTAAATAAATATGATTGCATAATTGAGATAGTTGATATTTTTTAAACTGAAGTGATGTTTTATTTGTATTGATATTGATGCTTTCAGAGGCCACCCATGCTAAAGTCTGGAGTATTCCGCGATTTGGATCTCAATAAGTTCAATAACCATAAAGCCTTTGTATCTGCCTTTTGGATATATTAAAGTTGATAAAATTTTCTGGATACTGGCAAACGTAAAAATAGAAATACATTTAATTTTTCAATCATGACACCTTTTTAGCATGTTTTTAGTTGAATCTTCGAAACCCCATAATCTTTGACGATTATTTTCTATGCAATAGTTGAGTATACGTAACTTCTTAATCCTGGCAAACCTTTTTTTACATTAAATGTTGTTGTTTTAAAGTAAACAGAAATTAATTGAATTTGACGCTGCCATCAAAGCGCAAGCGAACTATCTCCATCTAACATTCATCGCGCGGAAGCACATACAGCCATCCTTTTTCATTCTTGTGGGGGCGTGGCTTTATAGGCCCTCTTAAACGAATGAATGAATGCCGAACATAACAAGTTTTTCTAACTCTAAATATTTCAAAAACCATTTTCCATAAACAGGATCACTGTGCAGCATATGAAAAGATAAAGTCTCTCACCCTTTCTGTTACAAAGCGCTAAAAGTAATGACAAACATAATCTTAAGAGGTAATTGAGCGAGCTGACTCCTCGCCGCCCCTCAATTTCCTTGCAGCGTGTGCTCAGCAAGACTGATCACGCGCATCCATCAACGCCGACGCTGTTTATCTTCCATATTAAATGTCCCACGATATCGAAAATATTAATACTACCAGCACCTAACTTTCTAAGTGATATTATAGATGCAAATTTTGTGTAAAAACTATTATAATGCCACTTCTGGCATGTTTGCGGGTGGTACGACCTTGTGCAGGGTCCGTCTGGATCGCTACCACCATCGTATCCATTAACCTATCGCCAAACAGCAGTGTTCGCATTGTTGTGTTCCGGTTTGGGGATAAGACAGCCGGTGTAATGACTTTAGTCATTACATCTTAGTCCTCAGGGTCGGCAACGCATTTGCATTCTCAGGGTTGCAGTCTTATGAATGCGAATGTCCCAGTTTCCAATTACCATGATGTGGCTTGTGTGAGCGTTTGCCTCACCTATGCCATAAAAAAAAAACTTAACTAGTTGTGTGACTCGGCTGAAAACCAGTTTACAGTACGACACAAAACAGTAGAAATAAAATAAAATAGAACGAAATCATTTCCATACTAAACTGTTGCCATGTTTAAGAATTTTACGTCAAAAATGTGACAGTTACGTAGAAAGTGGCGCAATCATTTAATTTCTACTCTTTTGTGTCGCACTTCGCACTGTAGGACCAATGATTATGCTGATCCGGAATATATTGGAACGAAAGATGTTTACAAGAGCGAGCTGAGGAGCTGATTAGAGAAATTGACAAATAATAATATTATCTATCAACTCTAATGTTATATTTTGTCATTATGTGGCCTGTGAAAGCACACAAATCACGTAGAAATATTACATTACACACAGATAATATACACATTATACATTTAAATACACCAAATACAGAAATGGAATTAAAAAAATTAATATGTATTTGAGAATTTTACTTAATTTCATAACAATAATCAAGAGAAACTAAAATATGCGATGTGGCCTGCACAGTTTTTGTTAAGGTGTCATTTCGCACCCGACCGCACGCAGCAGATAGCAGCAGCAGGCGTCTGCGGTCGACGTTACTACTGGGTCTGCGGTCGGGCGTCAGCTACGTCTGCCATTGTCATCTGCGGTCGGCTGCATAGAAATACATAGAAACGAGTACTACCTAAGTTGCTGGCGTCTGCGGTCGGCGTCACTAGGGTGTCAGCGACGCGTGCGGTTGCTATCCTTCGACAGGAGTGTTGTGACGCTTGCTACGGAGAAGCTGCTTCATAAAAATACTTACAAACCAGTAGTGCCGCCTGAGGTCGCGGTCTGCCGTTGCCATCTGCGGTCGGCTGCGGATAGTATTTCATAGAAATACATAGAAACGAGTACTACCTAAGTTGCTGGCGTCTGCGGTCGGCGTCACTAGGGCGTCAGCGACGCGTGCGGTTGCTATCCTTCGACAGGAGTGTTGTGACGCTTGCTACGGAGAAGCTGCTTCATAAAAATGCTTACAAACCAGTAGTGCCGCCTGAGGTCGGGGTCTGCCGTTGCCATCTGCGGTCGGCTGCGAAATGACACTTTAAGGTTGCGTTCGACCAAACTGAGATAAGATCTTATACCTAGATTAAACGCCGAATTTGTAGACACTAATACCGGAGTAAGTCTTATTTCAGTTTGGTGAAATGCGACCAAAGACGGCTATTTAAACAAAAAATTAAATAGCTCCCTTTTTTCAAGCTAGTGTCTTTCGCTTTCCAAGAGGAACCACTTTTAAGAAGATTGCCACTCAACTGAACAGTCATTCAGTATAATCGAAACGTTCCAATATAATAACCGAGAAGCAAATGCAAATGAATACTCGTAAGAATAAAACGTTCCCAATGCCAACCCGGGCTGAACTTTTTAATTAGTTCTTAACGACTTTCCAGCGCTGAAACCACATTCGGTTTAAACGTACAGTGGATGATAAAATTAAGTATTTATTGTGGGTGTATATTGTATCGGTTTGTACTTTGTAGTATTGTTTTGTAAGTGAGCAATAAATAATGCACATATTTGAGATAAATAACAAGTAACAAAGTTTTCAATTGCAGTTCGTAAAGTTACTATGGGCAACGCAAATAGTCACTTTAAATGTATACTATTGTATATTATTATAAAATTATTATTTAAAACCTACATTGACCTGTCGAGTGTTATTTAATTTTATCTAAAAGTATTATAAATGCCGAAATTGGCCTACAGCAGTTTTTTTATGCGGTAGATAACTTACGCACATAAAAGAAGAGCCGAAGAAGATTTTGAAAAGTTGTTTAAGCCTATCCATATACTAATATCTTATCTTAATTTCGACTCTTTAGGATCTTTTGTGCAATTACACTGTTACACACTCAGCTGTTCGAAGGTTTATTTGCAGGTTTCCTCACGATGTTTTTCCCTCACCATAAGAGCTTCGGGTTAAGTTAGAAAAACTCAGTGGTACATTGGTGACGGCAAGGGTTCGAACTCGGTACCTTACGATCACGAGTCGACCCCCTTAGGCCACGCGTGAATGAACATTCAACCTGATCAGGCAAAGTTATCTATTCCAATCCTGGTGAAAACTTCAGACATAAAGTGAAAAACAAACACACACACACACACACACACACACACACAAGGTACAGCTAAATAATAAGCTAATAAGTACTTATAACTAACCCGTTTCGTGCTGGATGCTTTTGTATATTACATGTTGTAGAAAATATAATCCTTTGCTTAATTAAGGCAAGCGCGTGGTCTGCGCGACTTAGATCAAGTAAGCCCAGGCTTACACTGTAAGTATTAACGCACTGTGCTTTTTGAACGCTTGGATTATTTCCACAAAAAAAACAGTTCGTTCATAATTTGTGTTAAGTATGTGTTTAAGTTTCATATCAATACCAATTAATTAATTTCATTTCACAGCTGTTACATGAATCAGCTTTTAATGAAGCTGTGATAAAGAGTCTTGAATATTCCCTATTATGTATCTCAATTCGTGCTGTGTTGTACCACAGATTATATACAAGTTACTACGTGTTGTACGCAACCGCGCGTTGGAAACTGCAGGACGTGACTAGTCCTAGGGTGACCGCGAAGTAGGTTAAGGGTTACTTCTCAACTTTATTCCCCGGCTCCGTCCGCCAACTCGCCTGCCATGAAACTCCTAACAATGGCATTATCGCCTCTCCCTGGTCGGCGAACTATTTATTAGTTGAGAAAGTTATTACGATTTATCAAAATAAGAGACTAGTAAGTTTACTAGGACCTTTCAGAAGTTTCTTTTGCGGTGCAATATTTCTTATTAAGGTATCGCTTAAGTTCAATAACTATAGGGCCAGTTTTAGTCGAATGAATAAAATTCATTTTTGATACCAGGGTGATGGATGGAACCAGTAAT
The DNA here is from genome assembly GCA_923062465.1 of Acleris sparsana. Classification (NCBI taxonomy): domain Eukaryota; kingdom Metazoa; phylum Arthropoda; class Insecta; order Lepidoptera; family Tortricidae; genus Acleris; species Acleris sparsana. The sequence goes on from OV281288.1 coordinate 6,241,617, forward strand.
GGACAAGGACCAATGATACACACACTTGACACACACACACACACACACACACACACACACACACACACACACACACACACACACACACACACACACACACACACACACACACACACACACACGCACGCACGCACGCACACTTGACACTTGTTTCTTATTTTACAGATGATAAGGGTTTTTTTTTTTGCAATTAGTTTATGAGCGTATGATTGTTGAATTAAGAGTTAAATGTCGATTATTGGTGCCTGTCAGCTTAAGTGTCCAACCACTGGTATATTTTAGCTGACAGACACTAATAATACAATTTTAACTCTTAATTCAAAGAACATACGGTCTTAAATTCACTATAGCAAAATAAATGATGTTCTTGTTTGTTTGTTTCTTTCTTCAATTATTAATTTAAAAAAAAAGACATATTACGTTTAAATTACACATAATATAGCTGTCACTTAATGCTAGTTACAGTTTACACGTTTGTAACATGTATTAATGTTTGTGAGGCAAGGCTGAGCCAGCAAACCAGACGCTTTTGGATGTTGAAACCTATTAACATATCTACTATAGAGGTTAGCTCCCGAAAACTAGACTTGGCAAGTCGCGTCTATGGTGGATAAAGTTAACCGAGCCTTCTGGTATGTTCTCTCTTAATCTTTAAAATTAGAATAAAGTGTCCAATATTAATACTTAAATTTCCGCTAGTGCAACCAATACCTACTTAGCTATTATAAATATTATATAAAGTGTGACAGCAGACGTTTGTTTTATTTGATAAAATATCGAAAACTCTTTTCAATATCATGATTGCCGGCTTGAGCTTCTAGCCGAAGTAGCTGAAATATGAAAATAAAGTTATATCCATTCGGTTTTTTGCTAATAAAATTCTAAGAAAAATATTATAGAGGTGGAATACATAGCGGGGAGCGAACAACACCTACGTTTGAAAACGATCTCCCTTTGTTTCCCTGAGGGCTTCGCCGAGAATTGTTTCTTCGGCTTTGAACTGCGGTGACGGTTTAACAACTGTGTCATAAAAATATTGACTCTTATCCGAGCGGTGTCTGGGAGATTACGCTCCTTTTTTTCATTTTATACAAACTGATTGCTATAACGTCTATGTTTCGGTAAATTGTGCTACCAGTTTCTGTTAAGGGAAATATGGAAGAGCAAGGAGCTACACGGACGCTTCTATCGGGCCCTAACAAGGTCCGACGTAGACTTTTTAGCGTCCGTGAACTGGCTACGGTTCGGTGACCTCTTTGGGGAAACCGAAGGTTTTGTCTGTGCAATGGCTGACGAGGTCATAATATATTCTGAGGGATGGCACAGTCGACATTTGTCGAGCGTGCCGTTACCATGGCGAGTCCCTCGGACATATAATTTCCGGTTGTTCGCATTTGGCGAACGGCGAGTACTTGCACAGACATAACCTCGTGGCCAGGATCAATCATCAGCAACTTGCTCTTCAATATGGTCTTGTTGAGTCTGAAGTGCCGTACTACAAGTACACACCGGCGCCAGTTCTCGAAAATGGTCGTGCTACGCTCTATTGGGATCGATTTGTCATCACGGACAGGACTATTGTCGCCAATAAGCCTGATATCGTGTTGACGGATTGATCTCAACGCCGAGCAGTGCTCGTCGACGTCACAATCCCGCATGAAGAGAACCTCGTGAAGGCTGAGAAGGACAAGCTCGGCAAGTACCTTGACTTGGCTCACGAGGTGACCGCCATGTGGGATGTTGATTCGACGATCATTGTCCCGATAGTTGTTTCAGCAAACGGTCTTATAGCGAAGAGTCTCGACCAGCACCTCAAGAGACTCTCGCTAGATGGCTGGGTCAAGGGCCAGATACAGAAGGCAGTACTCCTCGACACGGCACGCATTGTGAGGAGGTTCCTCTCTCTGCAGCCCTAACCACCGGTAGCTTGAGCCCTGCCCCGCTGCCGGCGGCACTCATTAGTTAGGTTTTTTATAATGTTTATTTTTTATATTAGTATTGTTATTTTACTTTTATATTTAAATACCTATTGTAAAAAGACAAGTTTAATTTAGTAAAGTTATGGGACACCAACCGGCGATTGTCCCTGAGTTCAAACTATAGAAGTATGCTCCCACGGACAACCACCGGTTAGTGTAAAGACTATTTAAGAAGGATGGGAATACTAATAATAGGTTCTATGAATGAACTGATATGGATTGGTGAACTAGGCTATTGATGAAACTACGGCACCTGCCTGGCCAATGCTAATTACTTTGGTTTAAATGGCAGGCGGTGACTCGCCAACTCAATGGAATGGACCTCCCGAAATAGCCACATATATATAGCAGCAGGGAGGCAACAGTTCCAGAGGGGCTAAGGGTGGAGAAGTGCTTCTGGACTTTAAACGACCATAAGGTGCCTACTCACCACTTATGCAACACATCCGCCCTTCGAGCACATAGCTCTTGCGACTCCACTCTGACCGGCCAATAAAGGCAAGCCAGAGGTGAGGGTCTGTTCCTCGTCATTGCACACCGCAGCCGGCCGGCGAAGGCAAGCGTGAGGTCAGAACAGGACCTACCCTCGGGAGCACTCAGGTCCGTGGTGTCGCCACTCACCAACAGCTCGCCACTAGCTGCCCTGCGGCCATAATAATAATAATTATTATTATTTATTTGCTTAAAACATAGTGTATAACAAAAGGTGTTTCAGTTAATGGACAGTTAACATGTTCAAACATAAATATAGGCATGCAAATGTTACCTTAGATACTAAAACGAATCTAGACTACTATTGACCATTGCTTAGCAATATACATTATATCATTCAGATGGATAACTAAACTTAATATGTAATATATTATCAATTTTTACATCAAATAAGTTTCCTTACATATTAAAAGATTAAGTAATTTATTCATTTTGTCAAAAAACTCTTTTAAACTGTAAAAACATTTCAGGCTCAGTCTTTCATACAGGTTTTTTAAATTTTCTGTTATTTAATGTTTTGAATTCGTTCGGCAAATTATTAAATATCTTTACACACATAACCATACAACTTTTACTCAACTTTGATAGCCTAGAAAGGCCATCAAGGACGAGCCTATTCTGGTCCCGTCGGTGCCGAGTACTTACATCACTTATTTAATAATTCTAAAGTCAAAAATCAAATCCTGCCTGCCGACTAGTGTGACGCATCCTTAGTTTAGCTTAGTTTAGTTCATTTAATGTTACAAAATACATTTTATACATCTTAGACTAACAATAGGACACTTCCCACACTCACAGCGAATCGTATATCACGCCCTATTTATTGTCCTAGTAGTAGTCCTTTAGTTAGTAGCTTTAGTGAGAAGTCCTGCCTCAGTTAGTAGTATTATAGTCAGGGCCCGTACTTTTATGCCATTGACGCAAAAATGACGTCACGCTACATAGACTATGATTCCAAATGGTTTTATTGTAATTATTAACCATTAGTCGTCAGTTATTTAATCATATAAAAATGAGTTAAGTACCTCATCTATTGACGAGTAGAAAAAATAATACCTACTTTATACCTAAAACGTCAATGAAACTGACTGAGAAAGACGGTGGCAAAAAAAAAAAAAAAAAATTAAATTATGGCATTAACATTCGTAAAATAAAATGGTTTCAATTGGTCATTTTTAGTAATGATTAAGTGGTGATTTTTTTTTTATGCTACCGTGATCCGTGTTTTGATTGCGATTAAGCTGTATTTAACTTTAATCTTTTTACCGCTTCTTATTTTACATATTTTTAATTGTACTAAATAATAAAATAAATGAAAACAGAGCACCCTGTGTGTAAAATTTCGTCATTATAACGTCATCGGCATCAAAAGTAAGACCCTTGAATTTATAGTACTTAGTATAAGTCGAATAATTATATTAGACTGGTAAACTCTGATTTGGCTTCGTAAAGTCAGGTCACAGTAACATAATAGAGTGAACTCTAACAAACAAGCCATATCATTCGTTATTGACACTGCTTTTAAGGACAATTGTGGGTACAGAGTGGAGGTAAACAACAAACACGGCCACTCGCCGCCGAACTTAAGCGTCGTAACAATAGAAGAAAAAGAACAGTGGCTTCGGCATCGATATTACGGCGGTTCGAATTACAAAAGACAGCGACTAGGTAATAAGATTTTGCTTTGTCAGTCGCTTGGTATCTTAAAGATCTTTTACACCTGACGTCCTATGAGCGTGCTGGCACACAACGAATTATGAATCATGTGTCACTCAACAAAGGTTTGAAATCACTTTGCCCAGTTGTCAATTCATTGGGCCTTCAGGGGTAATATGAACTGATTTTTTATTTATTACTTAATCATTTCAGCACGAAAATATGCTTGGTATATATACGAAAGGTGATCTTTAACCATTTGGGCAAAACAGAGATTGTACTAGCAGTGCTACTGAATGCCTACTTATTGTTCTTTGGTACATATTTCGAAACGATTTGCAAGCGAACCGCAAGTACGCATAATTTTTGAATATTATTAGGCTATTAAGGAATCATATCTTTAGTATTCCACAAGAATTAGCACTAAGCAACAATACACATTTGCTGCTTAGCCATGTTTACTACAATTTTAAAGCGTTTCTTTTTCGAGTTGTAAAGTACATAGCTTAGCTTAGCTTGTAACTTGTAACTCGCTTATCTGTGACGCGCTGGCATTACCGGAGATAGCGGGCGATTTATCTGCAGCTGCGGCTTGTCAACACTTTTGTTGCTTCACTTGCAGTGCACTTTAAGATATATCGTTGATATACGAGTAAGTAAACTCGGAAATGTAATCTCAACGGGCGCACATTCGCTGTGACAACTGCATTTTGGTTTAAGTGTAGTTATTATAATCAATAAAACTTACCCTAATAGGTATCACTGGTTACACCAGTTCTCATTCATGTTTCTATGAAATAATGTCAAAATATCTCAATACCTAATCAAGATGGGAACTGTCAGATATTGATCTCAAGTTCCATTTCCGAGTATAGATAGATACCCGCAAATATCATTACTTTTGGAAAATGAAGGTACATATTTCATATTGTTATTAGTAGTTAAGTTCACAAATATCGTATCATATCATCTATCGTATCTAATTAATGCTAATATTATAAAAAGAGAGTGCCATTTTTTTGTTAGTTTAGTTTGTATATATCCGGTAGGTAATCTGCGAAACGACGGAACCTATTTGAAAAATTAATTCTCTCTTTACAAGGTACATTAATTATTCCAAATGGATATATGGGTTATTTTTAATTGATTTAAGCCCAGCAAGGCGAGAGCGGGACGCTAAATAACCATTTGTTTGATTCTGGTGTGCCTAATTTGTAGGAACTCGTTATGTAAGTTTATTCAGTAAGTTCATTGGACAATGGTTTTGTAGGAAAAAAGAAAAAGATTTACTTAATTATCTGCCTGCTAACCTGTCCGCGTGTTATTGCGTATTAATTTCGTAACTATCCGCAGAAGTAAATTCTAACACCAAAGAAATGAGTTTGACATATAAACAACTTACTTTGTGCATGCTTTTGTTTCTAAACACCTATAGACGTTCAAACAACTTTGTTTCTGAAGAAACGTGACACAACGTAACCAGTTGGTTTAGTTGGTTGTTGGTATAATTTATGCGCAAACGTTAAACGTACTCAGTGCCAGAAGAAAGGCAAGAAGTCAACTCTGAGGGCCCTGCCAAGATTCAGTACGCTAACTAGCGTTTCTTTTCGTTTCGTTTTTAAACCAATCGCGTCACAGTTACATGACGAATACGAAAAGTCACGTGATCTACCAGTGACGTGATTGGTTAAACAGCCAAGAGCTGCATGTCATGGAGGTATTAATTTAAGGGGGTGGAGGTTAGGAACAAGTAGAACTCCAAGGAATTATGTTTTTTTTTGTGCAAAATAAAAACTAACAAATGTAGAGAATAACATCACATAGTGCACCACCATCTTATCCATTAACCCACCGCCAAGTAGCAGTGTTCGCATTGCTGTGTTCCGGTGTGGGATAAGACAACCGGTGAAATCACTAGGATAGAGGCATTCCATCTCAGTCCTCAGGGTTGGCAACGTATGAAGTCTTAGGATTGCAGTTTGGAGATTGTAGTCTTGAGATTTAAAATGTCTACGGGGCTCAGATCCCACTTACCATCAGGTGGCCTGAGTGCTCGCGTGCCTTCTCATTGCCATTGCTCATTGTATTTTCTTGCTTACTCTATCAGCTTTAGTACCTACCCATCGTTAGGCTGGTAAGCTAGACGAATACTCGTAAGTATGAACTAATCCGCTAAACTAACCAACGGACTTATTCATAAACGCGCAATAGATAGTTTGGTTGAAATATAGTCTGTCATTATGAAATTTGAATTTGACAGATACGGACAAATACCTAATACGTTCAGTTAAATAGGTTTATTGTGCGTTTATGAATAAAGTGTATGAGTAAAGACCACCAAATATAACTTTATCAAGAGCTTTATTATTTTAGGTTAAACGTGTGTAAATATAATCTTTTTTAATGACAGTTTTATTAACATTTTGAACCAGTGTATTCATTTATTTTACCAGGTAGTTATAATATTCTTCCCGCTCTGATTATACCAAAAAACCTGCTTCCTTTCTGTCCATTTCAATTTCGTTCTATAACTTCTCCAGCTGGTTAAAAACCAAGCCCGGGGAGTTTCAAGTAAGCAAGTTTAAACCTTTGGCGGTTTCCGAACGTATGGCGTCGCGGGGGCCGTAAACAGCCCCCCGAGTAGCGGAGCTCTAATACATTTTAAAGCTTCAAGTTGTTTATGCATGATTCGGTGAGAGTACAACGAATATACATTCTGTGCTTTCTTGTTCTTACAAATACTAGATATGTACAATCGGCCTTGCAATAAGTAGCGGCACACTTTAGTATTTTGTCACTTTAACGTTATGTTCGAACTGATGCACTTATCTGAGCACTATCATAGGTTTTAAAGCGACAAGGTGCGTTAGTGTGCAACAGTTACTAGGCCGACTGCAACATACAAAAGTTTTTTTTTAATTTTGTCTTCGTTAAATGCTCGTTTCGTTTTTTTTTTAAATTGCCTACTGATCACAGTCCTTTAGTAAGTGGTTGATAAACACCAAAGAAAATACAATTTTAAAAATGATTGTCGTATTTTAGTTTGCTTAATAAACAAGGATTGCTGTATAAATTCAATTTACCGGGTTGCTTTATTTCCACTCTGCCGAATCTCATTACTCTGCAAAATCTCATAAAGTTATACCTCAGAGCACAAAATTGCATTTTTGTCGCATTTTCTCGAAACAGACGCTGTCCCGCAGACTGTTGCTAATATGTGGAATTCTTAACAATACGATGCACAATCCAATTTTCTGAAATTACTTTTCTGATATATTTTTTCTACTGTCTTAGTGAAAAGGTAGTTAGCCCGCTGTGAAGTTTGCTATAAGGAAATTTCTGCTGAGTTGACTAGCTTTTTGGCCAATAAATAATGAGAACATGGTAGCCACAATAATGGTGGTCACAAAAAATTACGCCTCTGTTCCACAAAAAAGTACAGTGAACAATTTAATGTAATGTTTATTTAAAATATATTAAAAGTAAAAAAAAAATACACGCCAGACTTTTAAATGGATAGGTAGTGTTTATGCCAACGTCAGGCAATCATTTTTTTTTAACATAATATAAATCAGCTGCAATACTTGCCGTGTTCTCAAATCCCCCTGTTCTCAGTCTATTCCACTCTAACAAGTCATAATCGCCTTATTAAAGATACCAAAGCAGTAATGAGTTCCAGAGCACTTAGAATGTTCAGAAATGCTATTAATTCCATCCTGCTTTGCTTCGCCTACAGAAATAGCAAATTGAGATAAAATTATTCTCCGACTCTACGACATCCAATGGAAATGCATATTCAAGTTTTCCGTCTGCATAAACGGCCTTTCTAGTAAAAGAAGATGTTAAAATTAAAACATTGAATGAATTAATAATTAAATAGTCAATGAATATTTTCATTCTCATTTATTATTGTCTTAAGAATCTTGAGAGTATGATCAATCACTAAACCATGGTTTCATGAATACAAAAGTAGGCTGCTGCGAGGATGGTTGCGCGACCAGGACTTTTGTATATTTATTGTTACCTGCGAATCTGTCTGTGTAGAAGTCTATTATTACAATTCCCTCGAGAAATATAATATTATTATATCCTATTTCCTTCCCCGGGAGCCCGGGACTCAAACTATCGTCATACCTAATTTAATCGAAAAATGTACACATATTGATAACATCTACAGGGCCTCTTTTCTAGGACGTTGAACAATATTACTTTTGACGTGCTATTGTATAAGTAAATTCAAACATCATACGGCACCAGATCTTGTGATATGATTCGAGCATCTGAAAATTTTAGCCAAACAAACTACAAAGTACTATCATTTCAGCGAGGGTTTAAGGATAAAACTTGAAAGGAGAATTCAATTACGAGCTATTGAGTTGGTTGAGACCAGTAAAGACGTAATTTATCTGATATTCCCAACACAAATTGAAGGAATAAGGCCAGGGATAGACTGAAGAATACCTAATAACGTTTGTCATACAAACCAGATAAATAACTTATTATTTTGTAATCAGATAAATTACGTCTCGTTTGTCTGAATTATTGATTGTCCTAAACTGATTTTTGCCGACTCAGACAAATCGTAAGCTTTCCAAAAATACGTGTGATTAGGTAAGGTTGGGGTTGTATACAGCACTAAAAACATTTTGAAATTAAGGTGAAAATGGCTTTAGGATAAACGTTGCAGTCAAATGACGAATGAATGACGGGATTCCAATATAGACGCAAGAGTATTAGTCACAAGATAGGTAAACGCTTCGAGGTTAATTTCAAGACAAGCTTAGGTCTTCATCAAAAGAAATAGTTATATATATAATTTGTAGGTACCTAATACTAAATGTAACCATTTACGGCTGCTGGCAGTAACGCTGTTTTGGTCATTAGTAATGTAACGTCTAGTTCATAAATATGTGTACACTTTAGTACCTTGTCTACTTAATGTCGTGTTTAAACTGCCATATATATATTGTCCCGCGATTAAAAATACTCTACATTGCATAAAAAAACCGGACAAGAGCATGTCGGACCATGCTCAGAGTAGGGTTCCGAAGCCACAAATACACAACAACAAACAAATCAAATGTAATCAAGCAAACAAACAACTACAATCAAATTAGACCTCGCGACAAACTTAACTTTGCCGTTGGAAAACTGTTATCCCCAATATCCCCATACATCGACATAGGTAGCGGTCAATACTAACACCGCAAATAAGTTTTCGGTAGGTATAAACATGTAAACCGTTTGTAACTCAACCAATGGAGTCTACTTAGTCGTGATAGTTTCCCTATTAAATTCATTATATGTCCTTTCATTTCAGATATTTTTTAGATTTTTAGTATTTGTAGTTTTGGCTGTAGGGGGGGGGGGGGGGGGGGGACACTTGACTCTAACAAACATTAGCGCTGTAAAGCTTAATATTTCATAAAAGGAGCCTTTAATTGAAAAATTGCTAACCCAACAATTGTATTAACCCACGATATTTTTGAAAGACCTATCCAACGACACCTCACACTATGGGGTAGACGAGAAAAGAAATATACATCCCCACGTTACAAGTAGGGGAGGTCCATTAAAAACAAAATTCAACATTTTATTTTACGACTTTGTTGGCGTTACAAATGTATATTCATGCCAAATTACAACTTTCTAGTACTAAGACTCTCTGAGCTAGGCTGCGGACGGAAGGACGGACGGACATGGCGTAACTATGTATAAGGGTTCCTAGTTTGACTACGGAACCCTCAGAACGGTCCTATGATACTTTTGTGGTCGCGTTAGTCATATAATATAAATGATACGAGCCGTAAACGTTTTTACTAACAGCACTCTATAGGTAAATTCTTTAGATACATTTCTAAGACTAAATTATGAGCTAAATCGCTAACCCATGTGCAGGATCCTATTTTATAGCGTCAGCCAAATTACTTATGAAAATTGTAACTAAAATTTCCTTTTAATTAAAAGAGTATATTTCCATGTAAAGTCAAAAGAAAGAAATAAGAAATAATCTCATGAGTTCTTAGCCTAGTGTCAGTGCAAATGACGACCAACCCTCCGGATGCTATCGCCAGAGTGAATGAGAATAGAAGTCAGTATCGCACGAGGCGAAACTGTTTCTATTTCGTTAATGGAACGCTGTGGCTTATGATCCTGCCGAGGATGTGTCATTGAGAAGAATATTTAAAGATAGATGATATTTCACATACTTAAATACATCTTACACTTATTTCTTAACTTTACATAAATTCTACATCGGTACCAACCTAGCGACACTGTTCGGAATTTAAATAATTAATCGCCTATTTTGAACACATCGCTTGTGAGCATTGTAAGTAAGCGATGGAAATTACAAAATACCGTTACAGGCATCATCTTAGGATAATCAGAGGATATATTCGACGAAACCGTTAGCCTGGTTGGTAATGATCCTGCCTTTGAAGCTAGCGATCGTGTGTTTTGGATGGTTTGTATGTATTTCTTTAAAGGTATAACTAAATTCACCGTTGTTTAGTACCCATAGTACAAGCCTAGAGCTTAGTTTGGGACTAGGTCAGTTTGCGTGACATTGTCCCCTGATTTATTATTATTTAATAAGTCTGTGTGATGCACTGAGATGTAGGCTGAAAAACAGAAACGTGTAGAATTAAAATATCATTGAATTCACTGAATTCGAAACCTTTATAATTATGTTTGGGTGTCGAAATTAGTTGAGTACTTTTTTATTCGTTTTTGTGTACTTTTTTTGCGTTTGGAAATATATGTGTGGCAATTGATATATTTCTGATTTTGGTAAATGGTTTGTATGTACGTACGAGTGCTATTAACGTGTGCATACCGACATTTGACAAAAGCTTTATTTTAAAATTATTTATTTTTCTACCTGAATAATTAAACCATTCTTAATTATGCAAAGAGCCATTAAAGCTATCATTATTTGTAAAACGTGAACTATTTACCTAATCCTTTCGCATTGCCGGCCATAAAATGAAAGTACATAACATTTATGTTTGAAATATGATCAAAACGAGAAGAATATTAAGCGTTTATTATTTCTAATAAACGCTTAATATTCTAATAATCTAATAATAAAAAACTAACTTACCTACTTATCGAGAAGGGTAATTACACAAAAGATCCCATATGGTCGAAGTGTATCCGCAAGGGTCGAAGCGTATCGCCATTAAGATAAGATAAATTTACTTATCGAATCAAATATTCAGTGACCGGATATAAGTTCTAAAACCTTGTCGTAGGTACCTCTCATGTACCTCAGCGTAATATTAATAACAAGTATAAGTTTTAGATAGAGGATGAATAGGGATATGAATAAAATTTACTCTAATTGAGGAAAAGGTTTTAAATATGTAAATTCATTAACTTCATATATTATATGTCCGAATGTTAATTTTGGAGGTACTTTTCCAACAGAAACGCGAAATGAGGACTTTATTGGAGTAAATTGTTTTTTTAAATATGACCATGGTTGGACATAAAAAAGTGCGTGGTTGTGGTCAATCGGTTTGTTTACATGAGTGAGCAAACGAAAAGGTCGTGGCCCCTAGGTAATTTTAAATTATTCAACATTCAGAGACATTACATTAATCAATCAACCAATGTAAAACCAATAAATATCTTCATTAACTTCATAAATACGACCATAGTTAAATTGCGTTAAGCGGAACTTGTTATTTGCCAACATTTATCAATATCGGCAATCATGTTTCGATACAGCGATTTTAAGTTAAATGGCTGTGCGACCTCGCTCTGTAGAGACCTCGTCATGTTGTTCTCCTAGTCACTGTTTTTAATATAATGTTATTGAGCTAAGGTACATTTTTACTGTTTTTTTATTACTTTATTACCTTGTAATGTCACTTTTAAGTATTATTGTATTTTATTATGAAAAAAATGACCTTCTGCTGGAGTTTCTTGCGGCGCTTTTTCTCCGCAATGATGGCTTTGTCCGAAGCGCTAGTAGATTCAGTCTATATTACCGACGTGTAAAAGAACCCTCATGTGGCCAATTTACTGAATAAATATTTTGAATTTTGAATATTGAATTTTGCGAGTATTTTATTGTTTGTTTAACTTTTTCCAAAGAATCCGCGGTTGATTTGGTCTTTATAAGACCTTTAATAACACTTTAGAAAGAAAACAATTGACAATTGCAAACAAGACGTAGAAACAAACAAGATTGATCTGTTATCGTATTGTCAACGTTACGATATGTCTTATTTACTTGACAATTAAAAACAATACCATAACGGATCAAAGACGATATGCTGTTTACCGCCTAGACTAGATGTGCTGAACTGTTGACAGGGACAGAGTTATGTGACTCTTGTCTCTATCCCTTTCAATATGAATACTGTCACTTGACAGATTATAACAGTCAGTAATACGGCAGGAACATGAGTAGAACACTAATGGATACACAAAACCCCAGCTGGAATAACCCCTTAAACCAAACTTCCTAACCGTACGTGTTAGATCTTGTGCGATAGAGATTGCCGTATTGGAAATCGCTGTTGAATGCAGTACTTAATGCAATGAAATCCCGCCTTAGTGTATGTCCTCGAGGCATAGACCGCGCGACACAATGCTCCACGGCTCTATACTACCCTCTACTCTTATCGGATCGGCTTGGGCGCAATATCGGAGATCACAATGCAGCGGATGGCGGGCTTCTTTTGCATCGGGGTTTATACTCGTACTTGCAAGAGGAAATGCAGCCAGGGAGATATTGAAAATAAAATGTGCTACATAATATTTCCGTGTGGCTTACATTTGGGACTAAAGTATTTTAAAAATTGGAATAAAAATAGAAAGATTTATTCGACTAGCACAAGAAAAAAATCGAAATAACATCATAAAAAGAGGGAATTTTACATTAGACATTAGACAAAACACAGTAAGGTAGGTCTAAACCCGTTACTGAGGAAGAGTTCAGTAAGTATAAAGTTTATTTAAACGCTAAACAATAGGCAAGCTATATTTTCAAACGAATACATTGTACCGTAAAATGTCAACCAATCATGGTTTTTGGTCAGAAAAAACCAGTTTAGATTAAAAAAGTTTCCCGAGTGAAGTGAACATTTTTCACGAAAACCGGAATTCCGTACAGGCGTGGAAAGTTTTAATATTCAGTATTACTGAAAATTTTCCACACCGAAACAAATGCACGAGAATTGAAAACGGTGAACATTGTTGTTATTTGTAAATTTAAGTTATATATCAAGGATAAGAGACAACTTATTTTATTTAACAGGTTTTATGAAAATATTCATGAACGTTCACAAAACTGTGCTATTTAGACGATTATTATCTAAAACAGACATGAAAATCCCGCATATACCTAGAGCGTATAAAAATGACGTTATTTTTTGCTACCCAGGTAAGCACCACGTAACACCACCGCTCACATCATAAACCCAAAACATAACTCCGTAATGAGCTCCAAAGAGGAATATTACGATGAAAGAGCATTTCTAGAAGTTCTCTCCGCGCTGAAACTTTCATCTTTATATCCTACGTATAATCGTATAACGTGATTACTGTCGCATCTGTTAAGATTTTATTACGTACTAGGTTAGTAAGTGCTGCATTTTTTACCCGAGGAAGTAAGGTAATATTTTTGACAGGAAATAAAATATGTACTTTGGATCCTTGATCCTTGTAGAGGTGTTTGATTTTTATAAACGAGGCGTTAGTTAGGTAACTCATAATTTTATCGAACACTTCATTTCCGTTCATCGAATTTCATTCATACTCAAGCGGCGAGAAATGCCTTCGATGAAATGAAAATTCTGCGTAATGATAAGTCCGTTGAAAGATGTTTCGATTAAATAATAGGTACCCGTGTAGTTATTATTCGTTGCATCACAAGTGTGACTAAGTAAATAATATTTACTAAAGCACTAAGGCGCTTTCGACAAAAAAAAAATAGGTAGGTAATCTAAATCTGAAATAAATGAATACTTACCGAGAGACTCGGAGACATTATAGAGACAATTAACTCGTTCCTTTTTACCCGGCTGCGGTGAAGCCCAAAGGAGGGTTATGTGTTTGAACTGGATGTGTGTAAGTATGATAAATCATTAGATTCGTCTTGATAGCGTGAGTGTCATTGGGTAATATTCTTTAAAAAATATTTATCGATCGGAGTGTTTTAATGTTTTTAACATATATAGACGACAGTATCAAAAAATGCAGTTGGTTTTTTAAAGCTTGCTTTTTATTTAGTTTTTCAAACTTGTGTATAACAACGCGTCGACTGGACTCCATCGTTACAAAGCACCGACGTAACCGTCATTAACTGACTCCGAGCAAGCCCGTTAATCTGGAAGACTGCATGACGATTATTTGCTCAGATGTTTGACTTTCTTTGCTGAACTGTATAAAAAGACATATTTCATAATCATAATACATAAATAAAATATAACTGACAAAAAATAAAACTCCCGCATTAATACAACGTTGACGCAGTAAACTCCTCTTAGCTTCTTTTCATGTTGCGTTGCCCAATTTCCTCCACGTTGAACGCGGACAGAAATGCCCAATTTCCGTTTGGTCGGTCTCTGGTATCGACGGTCGGAAAATCAAATGACCTTAACCTTTTGTATTTAAAAGAAAACCCTTTCTTTTTTGGCGTTTCATTAAAAGTTTCAGAGTCAGTTAATGACAATTAAGTCGTTCATTAGTTACGAGTTTTCATACAAAAGTTTAAAAGGGAATGCTATTTTATCTGTGTTATTTTTGTAAGTAATTAAATATTTTTCTTCGTTTCTTTCTTTTTCTTTATTGTTCTGTGGGCTAAATCTTATACATCGGATTCGGCCTGTTTGCAAACCCGAAAATAGCACTGCACTTCGCTCAATATTTAGTCCAACTTCGGAATCTTGGACATTGACATATCGAGTAGCTTTCAATTATGTGATCCAGTTGTAAAATAAAGCCAAAATAGCTTCTAAGAAGTTTGAAGTTCTTAGTAGAGCGAGAGTATGACTCCTATACTATTTTTTACTAGCCTATATGAGAGTCCCGCTGCTGGGCAAAATCATATTAATCTCCATGAGTCGCTATTTGGTGTCATTTCCAGCCAGCTGCAGAGGAATGCGTCAGATTCGTCACACCATCTCATATACGACTTATTAAACTGTGAGTATGCGCATACTTACTGTCGCCAAACTTAATTGTGAATAAGTATCCACGCTGCTCCCATATGGTAACCACGTACAAATCCGAATGCAAGGTTTAACATTCAACCGCGCACCAATTTCCCGGCTGTCAATAATCTGTCCCAATAATCCAGGGAATAATTAATAGCACTCGGAGGAAAATAAAAGCAAACCGCTTCTGATTTTAATAATACGTCAATTTATAAGCGCGGTCGGAGGGAATGACACCAAACGCTGGGGACGGTGAGAAGCAGTTGGATTAAAGTGAGATTATATCAATACTTATCACGTTTACACCCGCCACCAAGGATAAAGAAATCAAAGTGTGCTTAATATAGTATCTAGAGGAGATGCATAACGCTAACGTTAACGTTTTTAATGTTTTCGAAAGCTGACAAAATGTGTATGGAATTGACATAAGCGTTCGACGCGACTGTCTGGCGGCTTTCGTCAATACTACACATTTTCGATAATGATAATGGTCTCATAATGCTTCTAGCCCAGGGACACAGTACTTCTACCATCCAAAGTCTCACGATGTGATAATATGATAATAGAAATAAAAAAGTAAGTTCAGCTCTCTGTTTGTATTTCCTTCACAACTAAATCACCACTCACAGAAATATCTGGCAAAGCTTTGTATTGCGATAGGATATTTTTAGTCCCATAAAAATCGTATATTTCCTAGGGAATATCAATTAAGAAACGTGGATAAAGTCTCGGTCAATATTTATTAATAACTATGTTTTTTTTATAATTTAATTTACTTTTGTTACTTTTATCAAGTAGATTTCGTGGTTTACCATTGAATTGCCGACAGACTTTTAATCGAATATTATTTCAAAGACAACGTTTCAAGTATTTTCATTTCATCGACAAGTCATTGCGTCGTGGACTCGATACTAGGTAATTTGAACCGAGGTCTTTTAATTAGTAGTTCACATATTTCAATAAAATTCATGTCATGACTAATCATTTCGTGTCTTTTTAATTTGTATTTTTTTACTTGTAATAATATTTATTCCGCTTAAAATTATTTGAATTGGTAATATTTTGCTATCAAAACTAAACGCAATCACTCACTCTGCGCGATTATAGCTATGTTCCTAATTTATACATATAATGTTATGCTAATAATAATAAAAGTTATTGTAATAATAGTAATGTGTCATGTTTTTGTGTTCTTGGGGGTCGCAGTTCTAACCTAACCTAACCCACTTCTGTCAACAGTTCGTTTTCTTGGGGGTCGCAGTTCTAACCTAACCTAACCCACTTCTGTCAACAGTTCGTTTTCTGGGGGTCGCAGTCCTAACTTAACCTAACCTACTTTGATACACCAATAAATCTTGGTTTTATTATATATATTTATATGTCACACTACATAATTTGAAAAATGTATAAATGTGCAATAGGACATATAAAATTGTATTAAAGTAATACGTCGAAGAAATGAATTGCAATGTTTTGTAGTTGTACCAATTAAGATAATTTGAAACAAATCTGCGATTAAGTAGTATTCGTTGATTAGTATTTCCACGTAGTAAGATAAATTTAAATAAATAGTAGTTGAAATAAGATAACGCCAAACAATATTACTAGTACTAAAGTTTCGATGAATCGTTGTCGATGAAATAATATTCGATGAAAAGGTTGTCGACAAAACAAGGGTACACCAGATTTCGTCGTACACTGGTTTATAGAAAAAAATTGACACAATTTCGGTTCATAGAAAATGTTTATCATATTATTAGTTCATAGAATAATTAATACGCAGAATACTTTCTTTGAAGATATTTAAATCGTATATTTTTGTTACAAATAAAATTCAATGCTTCGATTTTCATATCAAAAAATATCAAATCCTCATAATTATATGTTAATGTATAACTTATTACCAAGAATAGTGCATTTTGATGTACTAGCAGTTTTCAAAATGCCGCGCGATGGACGATGCCTGCTATACTTTGTGGAATATTTATGCTAAAAAGTCAATTCTAGATTAAAACACCCAAATAAATACTAGTATTCAAAATACCGGTTATTGGCACCTCGTACTTGTTTATTTATCACCTATTTTCACTTAAAACAGAGTCCATTGGTGCCAACAAATAGGACGTCAACCGTATATCCCACAATCTGCACAATGCGTAACATATAGCTTCTTGCCTAATATCCGTTTCAGTCCTTACAGTACCAAGATTCCCTGAAGTTTATTATCCAAACATTTCAAGACATTTATTCGCCTATTTGAACTCATGCACACAACTTTATGCTTTACCAAGGGAGGAGCGCAGTAACATTCCCATCTTCGGAGCGTTTACTGTTCAAAATATGAAAATATGTCCCAGAATAAAAACGAAATATGCTCATAACGCAAATTATGATACATGCGACCAGTTAAATCTTCGGAACGAGTCTTTAATATATTTATTACAGCTTTTAAAGCTGGTTTATACGCACATTTCTCGGAGACGACTTTGCAAATCAACTTGTGTCGTTGAGTTTTTATGTTTCCGCTGTTGTAGGTAGTGTTAAAGTTGAAATTAGGTTGGCTAACAGATTACGTTTGTTGGTTTATGAAACTTATGATTGCGAAGTCGAACTCGAGGGGTTAACGTTATGCTCGTACATGTCAAGTTAAACCACTTCAGCTATTAGGCAATTACAAATTAACAGCTTCATATTAAGGCGGGAGTTAGTGCTCTGGATTTCAACTTAAACACCTATATAAAATACAACTTTGCCTACTACTGTTACTTCAGATTTCACACATTTAGACTTCGGTTTTTGGACTGTCGAGGACTGCTTGCTTGTTGGACATTGTTAAAGAGTCATGTAACTGCTTGCTATGATATCTTTCGTATTATTAACAAGAAATTATTAGTCTTACTAAACCGCTTCCTTTATATGTACATAATAAACGTTCTAACAAGCTTTTACCGATGTAGTGTAGAATCATACGACGTCGTATTTTGTCAGATAAGTTCGTTTTCGTCTAGCTTTCCCGATTAGTTTATCGACTAGTTATAAAGCTGACTTAAGATTTTAAAATCTTTAGATTTTTTCTTGTAACCGTATATTGGCAGTTTTTTGTTTTTAGTAAGCTTGATGTCGTAAATGAAATCACCACATCTGGGCCTATTCTAGACGTTTAAAACCACTGTTATGGTATTCGCCTAGAATCACGGCCCTGCACACGTAACCACTAAGTTGTATATTATTATTTACTCGACCTTTAACTTTAACGATACCAACGTCACGTCATTGTCGAGAAAAATAAATTACCTACTTACCTTTAAAGATTTAATTTAATTAACACCTGGCTGCGTTTATCGCGTGACAAAGTTTGAATAAGGCATCCGTCACCTTCTGACACGTAAACAAGTAAGAGACCGACGGATGCTTTATCCACATTTGACACGCGATGTACACGCAGCCATACTAGGCCCGCTGCTACGACTTTTCTTCTATTCCAAAGGTTTTCCTCAGCGATATCACAAGATTATTATTTTTATACGCGCATAGTTAATATAAGCTTCAGTATTTAGAGTAGAAAAATGCGATGTACCTACCTAGTATAGTATAGCCACATTTGCTTAACGAAACGAAACGACTAGAACGTGACAACTTTTGTCCATAAACAACTTCAAATGAACGCCATTGGCCACAACTGATAATAAACATTACAAACTAGACCGTTCGTTTTCCGTCGCCAACAAAGTCTTTGCAATTTAACTTAAAATATGCTAAAACATTTCTGTTAAATTGTTGGAGGGAAAACCTTGCGAACTTCGCATCTGGGTCGGTATCTGGGTTGTTATCATCGAATAGGAGAGAAGTTATGGACATCGGTGATCTGCCTTGATTTATGTTTGCCTTTGAATTTACACTGCCTCGAGAACGGGGTAGGAAAGATTTATTGTAGCTTGTTCTGGTTTTATTGCTAAAAAGGGATGATAGTTTGTCCTAGTGTCGTTTATGTTTTTGGAAGCGGGTTCTGATAAGTTTCTTCGGCGTTCTAACCATTGTCGTCTTCGCATATTATCCCTAATAAATTAATGAGGTTATTACTCTTTTGAATGATATGGAAACTACCCCTGGTTATTTATGCTCCCTTCAACATCAGAAGTTGCTGGTGGTCATAATTATTTCATTTCAAAGATAACAATGACGGCGGATGAAACTGAATATTCGAGTCATTTCAATGGATACAAAGCCGTAAGTTTTATTTAATAGATATAGTTGTCTGATTATTGTTAAGGATTATCCCTCACCTCCGTTACCTTTGGAATGTCATGAATACATTATTTATTTTACTAAAAGTATCAATCTACGTAAAACGCTCTAATGTTTTTGTAGGCAACGGTGAATCCATCAGAGCCGATTAAAAACCGATATTGAGAATCTCCATATCCGTGTTTTTATCGGCTATCGGTTAGATGGGAGCTGGAATAGCAAAAATACTAAAAGCTATAAACTGCTATGGGTGTTGGAGCGAAATTCGATGTTGTGAACGCTTTGTTATTTCATAATTGGAAAATGTAACCGAAAACGTGTAGGTATAAACGCTTGCATAATACAGTGAAGCTCGAATATTTGTAGTAGGTACTCCGCTGTCTTTCGCTGTCAAACTCTAATGGTTGTATTTTTTTTATGTGACAAGGGTGGCAGACGATCAAGCGAGTACCTGATGGTTAGTGATCATCGCGACCGATAAACACCCGCTACACCAGAGGAATCGCAGGTGCGCCTGCCGGGATTTGAGAAATGAGTAGGCTGGTTTTTTGAATGCCCCCAAGTCGTATTGGTTAGGAAATATCTGTATATCCTAACCAATACGACTTGGGCGCCGGGAGCTGATTCCACATAGATAAGGCCAAAAGGCTTTCGAAAAACGCGCGGTATTGGTCTGGATTTCCATCTATCAAGATGGTGTTGATGAAATGATTCGGTACGATGGTGGATTGCCAGCAGAGAGTGTGAAAGTGATATGTATATAGCCATATGTGTGTAGCCGAGTACTGTGAATGCTCTGGTTTTATTTACAGTACAAAATTGTGTAGGTGGTCGTATGGCAAAGCGACAGGATACCAAAAAATTCACTTCTTCATGACAACAGTTGAAAGAATAAAATAATAAATAACAAACATTAAATGAATTAGATTAAATCTATTGTAAAGGCTTGATTTAATATCGAATGGTCATTATCTATGTTTGACATTACCTAAACGGTATTGTTAGCAATCTATTTATGTATCCTACTCTTTACAAAAATGGATATAATCAAGAGACAATGCAAAACGATCAAACGCCGGTTTCAATCAAAGCTTAATATAGGCTCTTAGACTATTGACTGGACATTTGAAAACAAATAAGATTTAATGACTCTCAAATAAATAAATAAATAAAATAAATAAATAAATATCACCCTTTTCCCTAAAAGGGCCCAGGAACCCTCTAAGTAGGTACCTACCCTTGGGTTCCAGTATTTCAGACGGATAAGATACCGTTTACCGAGATATGTGTCTAACAAACAGGTTGCATTTTTATGCGATTATGGTTATTAGAATATCATTAATCTTGTAAGTACATTACTAGATATTCCTAATATTTGGTTATTTCAGACGCAAAATTTGCCATTTTCAACATTCCAAAAGTGTCAAATTCAAACCTAATGTAGTCACCAAATCTATCGGCGCTTTTAATATTGAAAAAGGGCTTTTAGAATAATTCGCTTGCGTCCTAATCAACAAATTGAACGCTGGCTGATACGAGGGCTGCTTGATAAGTCCTTTTAAAAAACTATTTGTAAAACCTTTTTTCTGGTAAATGGCATTAACACTGGCAGGCACATTCTTTCAAATGAAGACTGTCAAAAATTCAGCAAAAAATAACAAGTTTTTGTCAGTATAACCATTGTTTAACTGTGATCACTCGTAAATTTTCCACAACTATGGAAAAATCTGAATTTAGTGCCGTTATTAAACTTTTTTATGAAGGGTTGCAGTGCTGCCACAATAAAAACTGAACTTGATTCTGTTCATGGCACTAACGCACCAACGTTGCAGATTGTTTATAACTGAATAAATTATTTTAAACGCGGTCGGTCAAGCACATCTGATGCTCCACGCTCTGGTCGCCCAATCGAAGTCACTACTGAGGATGTTGTTGAAGAAGTCCATAATATTGTACTCGACGACCGCCGAGTGAAGGTGCGTGAAATAGCTGAGAATACAAGCATCTCCACTGAGCGAGTACATAAAATCCTGCATGAAGATTTGGGTATGACAAAGCTGTCTGCATGATGGGTGCCACGTTTGTTGACAATCGAACAAAAACGCGAAAGAAAGAGAATTTCCAAACTGTGTTTGGATATGACGAAGCGTAATCCTTGGCATTTTTAGAGTCGAATGGTCACTGTGGACGAAACTTGGGTCCATCATTATACACCTGAATCAAAACAGCAATCAAAACAATGGATGGCGACTGGTGAACCTGCCCCAAAGAAGGCCAAGACAGTCTTCGAAGGAATCATTATGATTGATTACTTGGCCGTTATTACGCAGAGTTATTGGACCGTTTTAAAGCCGAATTGTTGGAAAAACGACCAAAATGGTCCCCCAAGAAAGTCTTCTTTCATCAAGACAATGCCCCAGTGCAACAGTCAACTATTGCAATGGCCAAAGTCGAGCTGGTTCCGCATGCTCCGTATTCGCTGGATCTAGCTCTGTGCGATTATTACCTATTCCCAAATCTGAAAAGATGGCTTGGAGGGCAAAAGTTTTTGACAAATGAGTACTGCATCGCAGGTGTAAACGCCTATTTTGAAGACCTTGACAAAACGTATTTTTTGAAGGCGATAAAAAAATTGGAAACTCGCTGGAACAAGTGATTGACCCTTAAAAGAGACTATGTTGAGCAATAAATGTAAATTGATTAACCAAAAAGAAACCTTTTTATGTTTTAAAACGACTTATCAAACAGCCCTCATACATCGGTACGTAACTCATTATTATGTAAAAGAAAAATAAAAACAATACAATAAATATTTCAAAAAATATGTACAAAGCGAATATATCACTTTAAGGGATCTCTCCAAGTAAACCCATGCGAGATTGAGAAAAGTGAAAAGAAAGGTAAAAAAAGAAGCATAGTGAAAGAAGAAAGTGCACAGTCAACCAATTTGATTTCTAGGCCACTATAGACTATGTTAAAGTGACATAGACAACCAAAATTTAAGGGTCCGTTCACGTACGAGTAGACCGGCTCAGAGAGGAGAAAAGATTTTTGCCCTGAGGCAAAAAAAAAAACTGCTCTCCTCTCCGAGCCGGTCTGTGTGAACTGACCCTACGAAACTTCCTGACTATGATTTGGTTTATAACGTCACGTTGACAGTCCATCATAGGAATCAAATTAGTTTACTGTACATACGAGTATAATAGAATTTTCGTACATGCAAAAGTTTCCCTAGCGTGTACGTGTCGTGTTCAAACCATGTTTGGAAGCATGTACTTAAGTCTATTCAAATTTTAAGTTAAATTGAAAAGCAAGTTAATTCCCTGAGACGCCGATCAGGTTCCCGCGTCGCTCGATCAATCACGTCTCGCTAAACGTATCAGTAAACAATCCCACGTCGCTGCCACGCGTAAGTGCTTTCAGAGTTTACATACTTATTTAAATTAAGCATTTCTAAATAAGATTTCTTTCTGGCGAGCTGTTATTGTATATACGTTTTTTAAAGATAAACATTTCAAAGATTGTTCATCAATTAAGACGTGTTCAGTTGCGTTACAAGTTTTTTCAATTATGTTACCTAAAAATCGGTAACATATGGGTTCTATAGTGAAACTAGGAACCCATATAATTTCGCCATATCTGTCCGTCCGTCCGTCCGTCCGTCCATCCGCAACCTACCTCAGAGATTATTAGTACTAGAAAGCTGTAATTTGGCATGAACATACAAAATAGTCACGCAAACAAAGTGGTAAAATAAAATCTTAAAAAAAAAAAAAAAAGGGTACCTCTTTTACACGTAACTCGGGGATGTCTTGGTTTTCTCGTCTGCCCCATAGTGTGGGGTGTCAATGTATAGGTCTTTCAAAAATATTGTGGGTTTGAAAAAATGTTTTTTTTGATCAAGGAATCCGTTTATGTAATACTAGCTTTTGCCCGCGACTTCGTCCTCGTTCGTTGACGTCCTCTATTTTCGAGATGTAAGGTATAAATTTAATCTAATTCGGTTCCGTGGTTTATCCGTGAAAGCGTAACAAAGCGACAGAATTGCTTTCACATGTGTAATATTAGTATGGATTTTCTTTCTACAGCAATATTAAAATTACCTATCGATTTATGGATTTTTTACTCCTTGACATTTAAACATTAATTAACCGACCAATTTCCGCCGAAAAATAAAATTACTGTCCGGATTTTTTTTTTTTTTTTTCCGGGATGGGATTTCCCCATGTGTAAACTATCTATATTTTATCCAAATCCATCCAGCCCTTGCTGCGTAAAAGAGTAACAAACTAAAACCCCCTTTTACCCCCCTTAGAGTTATTTTTCCTAAATCATTGAAAGTTGTATTTTTTATTTATAAACATTAACCTAAATACCAATTTCAAAATTACTTACTTTAAAAATAACTAATCTTCCACACAAATTTCTACCCTTATGCGCCTAGGGGCAGGTTTTTCAAATTCCAGTGTAACTTTAAAACTGACGGACTTTCATACAAATGTTCATCCCCTATTTTACCCCCTTAGGGGTGAAGTTTCCAAAAATCGTTCCCTAATAAATCACTAGTCTCTATAAGGTATCTATGTACAAAATTTCAAGTCCTTAGGTCCAGCGGTTTCGACTATGCGTCGATCGATCAGTCACTTTTAACCATTTTGACCCCTATGGGTGTATAATAATCAAAATCGCCGAGACACGTATAACTTTTTTCAATCGTCAACCTAAACACAAAATTTGAAGATTCTCACTTCAAAACTGACGATTTTTCATGCAAATGGTTATCGCCTATTTTACCCCCTTAGGGATGGAATTGTCTTCCTTAGTGGATCTCTACACTGTATAAGATATCTATGTGCAAAATTTCAAGTCTCTAGCTCCAGTAGTTTGGGCTGTGCGTTGATATATCAACAATCAGTTTATAATTTTTTATACAAAAAACAACATGTTATTAAATTGATAACTACTTGTTGCTTTTATGTTTGTTTAGCGGCTTCGGAACCCTACACCGAGCATGGTCCGACATGCTCTTGTCCGGTTTTATAGTTATTTTTAATCAAATGAATTTTTAGTAATATATTTCAAACTAAAATATAGTAGCATTTCAATCAAAAGTACAGAAAAAAGAACGAGTGTTCAAAAATGTCTGATAAATGATCTTCAACTTTTTTTAAAATAAATACTCAGCTATACTCTCGTCTGTGTAAATCTAATAACCACTTTTCACTATTCTCCGTCAGCTTTTTCACCCTCATAGGCTTGAAAATTTCAGTCACAAGTTCAACTTAAAAAATCTTCAATAAATCAGTAATATAATAAGTGGCCATTTTAGTAATCACTGGCTGCGATTCAAAATGTAACCCTAATCCTTCTCTTCACCTTTTTTCTTACAATTGCTTGATTATCAGAAAATTCGACCCAGCAACCCAAGTGCTGTCAATCTTGAGCACAGCCCATAAATAACATCCACACTTTAAACAGAACTGAATCTAAGTGCTGTTTGTAATTAGGAACAAGCTCAGAAGTAAAGCTTTTAGGCGGCTATTTTTGTCAGAAGTTTAGATCTCCAGGCTTAGCACAAAAAACCTAATGGACGAATTATTTATTCACTGACTTTGAACGGAGACGGTCATTAATATTTTAAGAGGTAAGTATTCCTTAATTATAGCTCGCTAATTCATTATTAATGTTAATGGTTATCTGGTTTACTTCGATTTTAAATATTTGCGATAAAATCATTAAGGCTCAACGTTATTTCTCGCTGTTAAATAGATTAACCGGAAATCGCTACCAGTTGTTTTATCTGACGAATGCGGGTGGGCTATTCTTGTTGTTGTAACGAGTATAGACACTTACTACGGCGGCGCTTAGCGACGATTGCTGCGTAGTCAAACACAACGCGCGCGTGTATCTACACACACAACTATGACCCACCTGCTTTCATGAAAAAAACAAAAAACAACTGTAGCTTACTCGTACAGTCACGAGATTAAATTTGGTACCCACCTTAGGTCCAAAGTCAATCTGACATCCTACAACAATAAGGCTGAGTTTCCTAAAAGTTACAAATGACTTGACATTTCTAATGACATTGACGACTTCAAGCATATTTTTCTTGAAATGGGTCACAAATTAACGCTCGTGACCGTACCAGTTCCGCTTTGTACAGACAAATTAGACATATAGATATCGTATTGTTTTTAACTTGCCGCCATTTATTGCCAAGCAGATAAGAGATATTACAACGTTGACAATACGATAGCAAGTAAAAAGCAATTACGGTTAGCCCGAGTAGAATAGAACCCCGGGCCGTCTTCGCAGCTAAGTAAATTTGAACATTGGTAGTAGGTACAGTATACCACTTAGTTGTTAATCAACGATAGAACCCTATCGCAAAAAGCCTTACTTTTGACGCTACTATTTTCTTGTGACTTGTATAGAAGCTCAATTAAAGTTGTAAACCGTAATTTTAGCGTTAACTTTACTGTCATGTCTGTCATAAATACTACATAAGCAGAAAAAACCTTTTTACCTTTACAGACAGTTAAAAGAGAATACGTGCACGAGTTTTTCATTTTCTTTATTAAAACAGCGCTGTCATACATCGGTAATATTTTATAAGAGGTTTATAACTGTCGTTGCTGACGTAAGGAGCTCGGCTCGAGATGGCAGGGCTCCAAGTGTCCCGTCACGGGTCGGATAACGAGCCCGCAGAACTATGTCGTCGTATCGTGTTACGGCACTCTTGTAGAGTCTGCAATTTCTTCTACTTACACGTCACTCTATGTCAAAAAAGGATTACTGTAATAACGAGATCAATACACTCACCAAAAATAATCGCCCAGTCGTCTTTTGTTCCTACAATTTCTAACAAATATAACTTCTTAAATTATAGAGTAACTTCAAACAAACTGAATTAATCTCGATGTAGTTTTTAGTGTCTTGTTGCTAATAATAACCTAGGTCCAAAATGGCCACCAAGTATTCTTTTTAAAGGACGCAACTCTTTCCAAAGGAATCCAAAAGATCCATCCAATTACCTGTTCGTAGTAAATTTTTGTGTTTTGTACAACTTTCAAATTTATGGATCTTTTGGGTCCCTGTGGAAAGAAACACGGCATTTAACTCTTTATTGCACATTAACAATTACAAGGCACGTTTGCATCAACATAGACAATGTAGATATGCGAACTTATCCGATATGGAATGTATAGCTTAACGTTTCATCAAATTATGAGGCCACATAGTTTGCAAGTGCCAAATCAAAAAATGGTATTTACTGGAAAACCACAATCACATTTTTATAAAAAAAAGTTTCGCATAATTTATTCAGACTTTATTTTACTACTTAACTCAAATATTTACTAACAATCATTTTTAGTAGTAGGTTAGAAAGAACCAAAAGCATTCGAAAAAGGCATTATGTTAGAAAAAAAAGTACCTATTAAGGTTCTTAATAATAATCATGTTTTCACGTTTAACCGAGATCTATTTTATTTAACTCATGCGTTTTTCATATAATCGTGAAATTTTAAAAGGTGCATTTATATCTATCGGAAATATTAGCCATATTGACGTTAAAACAAATACAATTAATATTTTTATTGTAAAACCCGACTTTATCTAGCTTTAGTTTTCACACGCAAACAGCTACTTCAAAAACGATATCTACTAATTATTTGCACATGTGCTACCCCTTCTTTATATTTTATGTATTGTTTAAATTGTAAAAATCATACTTTATTTATAAATTACAAAGGAAAACGTGGAGTGCTCAACACCTTTGGTCAAGGCTGTATATCCAATGAAGAGACACGTGGCTTCTATGGGTATTGAGTTTCAGGTCGCACAACATTACTGACTTTAACATATACTGCTAAACATGCGTCTTTCAAGTTCTAAAAAAGTATTTTACAGTAGTAAACTCGTGCAATTTCTCTACATTCATAATAAACTTTTGAGAACAGAATGTGCCGAGTTTCGTGTTCTCCCGGCGGCGCGGCGTGCCGACGTAAAATTTTAATAGTACTAGAAAGTACGGCATAAAGCCACTCTGCAGGTTCAAGATATAATATTTCAACACGTGTTTCCCAATATTTCAAAATATGATTAAAGTAAAAATGTTAAACATTTTTTACTTGAATATATACAACGTGTTTCTGACGATTAGCCAAAAAAAGAAATTATAAAAGTAATAACAACCCTAGTTAACTGTCATCTGTCATAGCATAGGAGTTTATGCCTGAGACGACAACTAGGATCACATTATTTTACTACTGTTTTTTTTGAGCATTTTTGTAACACGTTGTATAAATGTTGACAGATTTTCATATATTATTCATTCAAAATACTTTGTAAACACAAAAAAACACGCGCTCTTGTTATTAAAAAATATTAAGACGGTATACCATTTTAAGAAAGTTATTTTATTATTTATCCATTAGTATGATTTAATTATTTTTTCTTTTGTAAATATCAATACCAACTCACAAACAACTTGTTAGAAAAATATACTAAAATAATTTAAATATAATTTAATTTTAGGTCTAATGAATGTTTTTACTTATATTCCGAACGCCACAAGAAAACGTTTTAAGGCCAAGAAAAGGGTTGCGTAATATATTATTATCGTATCCCTCAACACTGACCGACGACAAGGCATTGTTAGAGGCCCAAAGAATAATTATCTTCGTCCCACGGGACTTGCGACTAAAGAAGATTGATTGTTAGCTGAGAAAAACTGGGGTAGCTACCTAATAGAAGTAAACTCAAAAGCAATGTGAACGGGTCACTATACGTACATAATCAGGAATCAATGGACCAGCGCCTCTATTCCCAACGGTAAAAAACATATCGTCTTTGCCCTGTTCTGGTATTGTTTTGACGTCATCCGCCATTACTGTCAAGTAAATAAGAGCTATCAAAACGGTGACAATACGATAACAGATCAAACACGATATGGTGTTTACCGTGTTGAATAGAGGCGCAGATGTATTGCTCAAACTGAAATTGAAATTCTGTTTTTGCTTCAGAGAGTAACCAAAAACTTTTTCAACCTATGCTATGAGTTGAAGTGAAATGACATAGATGTCTAAAAACAGTCCATTATTGTATGGTACCAGGAACCTGTGATATCTATCCAACTCATTATAACATGTGCAACTCACTTGGTGATGTATTCACAATTTATTAATTTGCCGTATATAATGGAAAACTGAAACGTTGCCAATTTAAGTAACACGCTAGGTAAGTAAGTGCTTATTTTAATATCCTTAAATAACAGTGGGTAAATAAGGCGATCTGACGTAGTTCCATAGTGGTCAGTGAAATTCACCTACTTAATGTTGTAAAAGTCTCCTTGTACGAATTCAGCCAGTTCGTCCATAGTTCGTCCATCATTCAGATGAGAGTGTCCAGTCATCCTATTACCAAGAGTTCAGAACCTCTAAGTATCTACTCCAAACTGGCTGGCCTCACTGTCAAACAGAAGTTAATTGAAATAACCATTTTGCGCGATAGTCACCTACCTATTTTCTATTTTTATATTCTCTATTTTTTTGAAAATAGATTCGTTCACCCTTTTTCCGGCTGGAAATATGAATACGATGGCTTTAACCTTCTAAGCCGCTATTCCTGTCACTCAGGTAACAGCGTTTGGTCTGTTTAGGTTATGGGTTAAAGCAGCTAGTTAATTACGACTAATACATTCTTACTATGCCGCGTCATAAAGAAACTTTGAACATGATCTGGACGTTTATTCTGACAACTTTGCCTGCTGGAAGCGTTAATTACTTCCAATTTTTCCTTTAAGTACCTTCTGACAAAGTTAAATTATAATTATTTGCATGTTAACTTCGCCGTAAAAAACCTGTTATTTTTAATTTTTAATTTTAGTTTATGTTCTACTTTTCATACCTGTTATTGAGGTACAGGAAGGCCACGTTTCCTTTATTATAATCTGTCTTGTTAATGTTAAGCTATGTACTTTGTTGGTATGTCTAATAAATAAATAATAATAATAACTTTAAGCTCAGCAAACAAGCTTTCGTAAGCATAAAGCTTTTATGACGGACATAGGTAATTTTGTTTCGGCGAGTTAGCACGTGTTTATCGCAGCGACTTGCATCTGTTCATCGCTCGATGTATTTTCATCAAGTTTTACGTGGTCTCGCTGGAGGTGTGCCAGTAAATAAAAACAGTAGGTACGTGAAACAATAAATCCATAGTCTGTCAAGCCGTGGTCAAGCCTATCCGGCAAGCGGGTGGTAAAACCTAAGTACCTGTGGCAAAAAAAAAAGAAATATGAGTGTCATAAATCTATGCTGCTCTTGTCGATTATGTTTACGAATTAATACAATAGGTGTATACTCCTAAGACTATTACTACTGCTAGTCACTAGACTCTAGTGAATAGAGTATTTAACTGCGGTCAAGAACCCGCATGCCAAGTTTGAGGACTGTTGAAATACAGTGGTATGGCAAACTTTGGGGGAAATCTATAGAAAACGTTAAGAAGCGAGTGGCTATATCCAGCATTGGACGTCAGTTTGCTATAATGGTGACGATGATAATGATTCCTAAAACTATGCATATGCATATGCATACCTAATAACTATGTAAGATACAAGGTATATCAGATGTTATGTGCAAAGAATAGCTTTATTTTTTCAGCCGTCCAAAAGAAAAGGGCAGTTTATGAATACCAAGACCATAAAGCATGCACATACCGCCTTTTATTTTTGATCGGCAGTATTATAGTATAGGTTACTGTAAAAAAAAAACCTTTCAAGTAATGGGGTGCCTTAACTCATTTGACAAACTGTAGTAATATTATAATTGCGACATTAACCGTTTCTTTGGAAACGAATTTTCCCGGCAAAATATTATGTCTTTCGATTATTCACTTCCTACATCAGAACCTACTACTAGCGTTATAGACACAGCGCCTGTGCGAGCGAAAACGCAGTCGCTTACGGCACAAATACGAGTGCAAAAGAGATAGCGAAATAAATCCGTTAAAACCATTTTGAGAGCTCGTAGAGTCACATAACGGCAAATTGGCGACATTCTGTATTTATGTCATTCCTCGAAGAATGATTTTAATTTTTTAAATTGAATAATATGACAGACAATACGACGTTAAAGACATTAAGAGATGTCTGTTTTGGTGACGCGGGCAATAGGAGCCTGTTCGTCTATTACGCTAGTAAAGTCTATTAATGTCTATGATCAGAACTGAGATTCTATGGGAAAACCTTATGGCATTTGACATGTTTCAGTATTATAGTAGCTCTTATTTACTTGACAGTAATGAATGCCGAATTAAAAACAATACCGGGGCCATTTGCAACGTCAAAAGATGGCGGATGTGTAATTTGTTTTATTTTTTATTTTTGTGTATTTAGGTGTTCAAAGTTCTTTTCTGTTAGTGATTTGTACTTTTAATATAGCTTTGTGTTGCACAGTGGTAGAAGACTTGGACTTATTTCGTGTATTCTGGCATCTTACTTCTCGTTTCAAGTGGACTCGCAGTGGTACAGAGGTTAAAACTATCTTGGCCTCTGTCCTACATATCACCGTACAACGTTGCCACCAATCTTCCTAGAGAAGATTGGATTGTGTTTTATTGCTATATTGATTTATACTTATATATACTTGACACTGGCGTAATCACTTCATTGTGAAAACGCCATATTCCCGTGGTAGTAGCTGTTCAAGACGCCGCGGGGCGAAGAAAAAAAAAAAACCATTACATACGTCAAAAGCATATGGTTTTACCCTGTCAACCAGACGCCATGTACAGGTTTTTGAACAGGTATAACAAATTCCTATTCATACTCCCGTATTTTGTGTTATCTTCTGGATTTCCACTTCAGTAAACTGGTTTTTATTTTCCGCTTTCGTCAAATTCCGGTATCGTTTCAAACCCTGTTTTAGGCGGGAAAATGAACAATGGATGGTATTGTATTGTATTTCAAAGCATTCTTCTGTCATGTAAAAATTTTGGACACTCTTGCTCTTGTTAAGGCAGTGAATTAAACACCTCTAAATTAACATCAGGGGATAACTAACTGACGCAAATGGCTCTAGCTCCACTAATTTGCTTTTAATTGTGGCTGGAATGACTAAATAAGCTTCGCCACTAATTCCTAATGGTAGTTTGAAACATTCCGCATTGCTCTTAATAACATAATACAGTATTACGGATTACTCGGATTAAACAAACACACATACAAAAAGATAACTGCTTTTCATATGTTTTTGAAGTGTTTTGTCGCTGTTTGCGTGAAAATCATTGAATTTTCCGAAGTGATATGTAAATTTGAGAACAAGTACGAAAGTCCAATTATTTTCCGAATCCCGCTGCCCCATCTCTCCGTGTTAATGTCATTACTGCGGGAATGTTAATATGACATACGTATAGGTATGCAGTTCAGTTTACGCTGAGAGAAAAGGACAGAGCTATATAATTGCTATAACTCTGTCCTCGCCGTAAAATGAACTGCATAGTTACGTCTTAATAAGCCCCATGAACAGACAAACTAAATGCCGCATAAAATTAAGGGTCAATTCACACCCAAGACACGACGCGACGCTGCGCGTACATGCGACTCAAAATATACTTTATTTAATACACGAAAAGGTACACATTTCAATGTGAAAATTCATGCTGCGTGGTGCAACGTATTCTGAATTCTGAAGTATATTTTGAGTCGCATGTGCGCGCAGCGTCGAGTCGCGTCGCGTCGCGTTGTGAGTTGATCGTAAGATTCTGTTTAATAAATTAAACTTTGACAAA
Organism: Acleris sparsana; assembly: GCA_923062465.1. Classification (NCBI taxonomy): domain Eukaryota; kingdom Metazoa; phylum Arthropoda; class Insecta; order Lepidoptera; family Tortricidae; genus Acleris; species Acleris sparsana. The sequence continues at coordinate 6,273,955 of OV281288.1, forward strand.
CTACCACCAACTCATTTTTAACTTTTTCAATTCTTCTATTCTGATGAATTATCATTATAAAAAACATATGATTATTTATCATTATTATTTTAATTTTAAAATCACGATCTTATTGTGACTTTACTATGATTATTTAACAAAGAGTAATGTCATGTTCAATATCAAATAAATAATCAACCTACCTGTTTAGAAGAACCCAACACACAGACACATGTTAGCAAAATATTTGGCATTAAATTAAATTTCTACTTCAATAAATATAAAATGTTAATTTCAGACATAGTTTATGGTGTTAATTTACTATTAAACTTATATCCTATGGACGGGTAATTACGAACGACATTAAATTATAAACGCAGCCATTGGACTCCATATGGACAGCATCCCAGCCGCAGTGCCTCAACATCGCGCAAGCTGGTACCCGCACCAGGCGCACGAGGCTTCCCGAATATAACCTAGTACATCTCTAGTCCTTCAGGAGTTTCTGTTAGGTACCTAATACCAATTAGGCGCTAGGGTGGTCGATATTGGTATCCTGCCTTTTAGTCAAAAACCATTTGTCAAAATGTATCGTTTCCCAACCGTTTCATTTGCCAACCCAATTTTTTTCAGTAACTGTAATTATTTCAGGATTAGTTTATTAAAGGGGCTTCTAAACGGGCCATGTTTTGCTGCAATTTGTGGCCGGCAACTAGTGCTATCTTACTCTTACTTCGTATGTTAGAGCAAGATGCGTATAGTTGCCGGCCACACATTGCCGTGAAAATTTTGCTCGTTTAGAAGCCCCCTTATTACAATAATTACATTACATAGGTTTTTATTTCAATACCATCCCTAAAGGTTAGTTCAGGTTAGTTTTTATAAAATCCTGAACCATTTACAGTTACAGAAAAAAGCGGTTTAGCAAATGAAACGGTTGGGAAACGATACATTTCACTAAACATATTTTTGCCAAAAGGCAGAGAACCGTCTATATTTGACAATTCGTGACAACATGTTTGCGTCGATTTACATCGCTCGATAATTGAACGCACACGACCGTTCGGCTAAGCCGGCTCAGTCCGTCCTATTAGTGTGCTTGTGGTGGCTCGCGGCGCGTACGGTCAAGGCACGCACACATGTAAGCCGAGCGATTTACCTTTGTTTAACGATGAACTACTGTGTATACTGTGCTATAACGCACGCGGCGTATCAGAGAGGCAGTATTGAAACTATCTATATGTATACGCCTCCGTGAGCATGCCCGATGCTCTTTAGACCTGTATCGTTCTTGGCTAGTGGAGTAAAAATAAGCTTGAGTTGTTTAATACTAGTCCTCACTAAAATGAAATGTTAATGTAGCTGTGTAAATTAGTTGATTGATTTCTTTTTCATCGTATTCCTGATTCCTTATTCCGTTTTCGGCATATTTTTGTTTCGGCACATTCCATTGACAACAAATGAAATCAATCCTAGGTAAGAATAAATTCTTGAAAATAAAAAATAACGATACCTAAGATTGATTTAATTTGTTGTTCAAAATGATTTATGCCAAAAACGGAACGTGCCGTAACAAGAATCTGTCGAAAACGGAATACGTCCCAACAGAAATGTGCCGAAACAAGAATATGTCCAATAAGGAATACGACGAAAAAGGAATCAATCAATTAGTTGACATAATCTGAGTAAATGGACAAATATTGGATCAGGGGTTATTCTGCATCTGTAAATATGCCACTGAGATTGGTGCACTAAATAACTATTGTATTTAGACCCTTGATTTCGTAACAACTGTGAGAACCGCCATTACTGTCAAGTAAAGAAGATATATTCTCACGTTGACAAATACATGCCAAAAGCATTTGATTTGTCCTAGTGGGCATGGGCCAACATTACCATAATGGTATGGTAATGTTTATGTTTACGTGGATAAAAAAATCTCTCCCTTTCTGACCAGTACGTAAGTGCGAAAGTGACGGATGCTATATCCAACGCGATAAAAGCTACCATAACAAGATAACAATAAGGTCGATGTAATATGTCAGTCAATTCGAAGGATAGACTTTCGCAACTTTTTTTAAATAGAAAGATTTGTCTGAATTGTAACACCATTTATTTTGCCGTCTGTATAGTGTTGCCTAGTGCCGCTAAGGGGCTATACCTTAAATGTAGGTACGGTCGGCCTTATTCGTAGCTGCACACTTTTGTACCTTGTCGCTTTAACGCCGTTGATAGATTAAGGCTGCGAGCCGGAGCTTAACGGTGCGTAAATTACGGTCCGTCAAAATTAGCGCCATATAAGTACTATGACCCGTTCTTCCGTTTACGAAACAACGGTGTGGGTGCTCCTTAAAGCAGCAATTCAAACATGACATTATAAAGTAACAAAGCACTTTGAAAGTATTGTAATTACTCACATTCAAGCAATAAAGCACATTTTATTGGTGGTAGGACCTTGTGCAGGGTCCCCTCCAGATCGCTACCACCATCTCATCCATTAACCCACCGCCAAGCAGCAGTTTTCGCATTTCTGTGTTCCAGTGTAAGACAACCGGTGAAATTTACTAGCATAGAGGCATTCCATCTTAGTCGTCAGGGTTGGCAACGCATCTGAGGTCCTAGGATTGCAGTCTTGAGAATGTAGTCTAGAGATTTCAAATGTCTATGGGTCTCAGATCCCACTTACCATCAGGTGGCCTGAGCGCTCGCGTGCCTCCTCATACAAAAACAAACAGCGGGTCTATAGGTAAACTATAGTAGTTGTTCGACATCGACCTCATCTTCGTAAAGAATAACCACCTGAGCTAATTGGCTCCCGCTGTGGACACATCCATGATTCATTTTGCACCTCGTGTTTTATCTTTTTATCGCATTTAATTATTGCGTCGCATGGACTTAAATAAACTCCATTCATTATTTGTCCTGACTAACATGCCAGTGACCCGATGCGGAATCAATTTTGTTCTAGAATTGGAGAGGCGGGCGTGAAATGTGGTAAATGAAAGGCAGAATTATTAATTTTAAATGATGAATGACATAAAACCCATGTTAAATTATTTTTCGATAAAAGGCCTCCCGAATAACTTTGTCATTTTGCAAATGGGGATTGAAAAAATTATTTTTTTTCAATTGAACCATGATTTTAAAGAAAACTTAAATTCATTCATGCATTTCTCTTAACTTTCCAACTAAAAATCATTTAAAAGTCAAACAAACTTTGAAAGACAGCGCAAAAGCGGATGTGGTTCAGTAATTTTATTCCTTTGAATATTTGTACCACGATTCAATACAATGAGACATGAGATCCTCTTTGGTACAGAAAATGAATATGTCTCGGGGTATCATTTAACAATAAACAAAATGGATTATGAGGACGAAGTCGTTATTAATTGATAGTCTGTAATGATAAATGAAACAATATTAGAAATGTTCGTTTCAAACAATACCTCGTAAATCGTAGCGCCCTGCTACGATAGTCAGCGCTACAATCGTAGCCCTGCTACGATTTTTTAAAGTGTAACCGTCGCTCTAAGACACAAATCGTTTCTTTCCTTTTCGTTCCTATTTCAAACTTGTGTATGAATAATCGTCACTACGAAACGGCTTTATCGGCTTTAACCGACTGTGAGTGCGGCCGATAAATACATATGTACAGTGCAAGAGGTTATAAAACGACGTAATAACGACATATTATGGTTTAAAAGAAGGCCAAATAGAGCCCCAGGACGCATTTATTCCAAATAAATAGCAGTTTTAACGTATAATTCTCAGTATCCAATATTGATACGTCCCTTTTCGTTTTTCATGCATCGTATCGAATCAATCTCATTGAAATTTAAATGGGATTTCGCCCGTTCTCGCGTCCGCACAAATCAAACACCGGGATGGGTTGTTTACAAACAATCAAGCGCTGCATTGGAGTAGCGAGTGACCAAACGGGACAGTAGCTAGGTCGAGTACTGGACCAACAGCTGATTCAAGTGTGCAGGAACTGAACATGCGGAATTTAAATTGGTTAGGTGCACGAGAATTGTACATAAGCATTTTTATAGCAAGATTTTATTATTTCACTGTATTTTTAGAAGTCACATAAGCATTGAATTTGCCTTAAAATTAATTTACTTTATTTTGTAAATATTATAGTAGAGAGAAATATATTTTATAAATATATAAATATTATGTGTAGAGGTAATGAAAATGTGTCTTCATCGGGTTCGTTAATGTTTTGCATAATTTCTTAAGTCAATTAATACAGTCAAGAGCAATGAATGTGGGTCACTTTGTATAGAATTTCCATTGGAAGTGACCCGTTTTCATTGATCTTTAGTGTACATCAGGGCCTCTGCGACGTTAAACAATATTGCTTTTAAGGTGTTATGGTATTGTTTTCTACGCGGCTGCCTTTGCTGTGAAGTAAATAAGAGCTACCAACACAACGGAACAACGAAAGCAACTACCAAATTTACTAGGGACAGGTAATTTATGGATCTTTTAGGTTCCTTTGAAAGGAGTTGCGTCCTTTATAAAGAGTACTTGGTGTCTATTTTGGACCTAGGTTAATTAACAACAAAACACTCCAAGCTACATCGAAATTAGTTCAGTATTTATGAAGTTACTCTCTGATTTAGGAAATTTGTTAGGGGTTGTACGAACAAAAGACGGGTGGGCGGGTATTTTTGCCGGTGAGTGTAGTTATTGAGGTCGACAGTCGTCCCGACGAGCGTCCTAATTGCATTACTCATGCACATGCACCGGGACGTTGCGGTCGTTTATCGCTTCAGCGATGCGTTGAATGATCCTTCCGTCGCGTGCAGTTCAAATAGTGCATTCCTTCAACATTGTTTGAGAAAGTCATAAAACGTTAATATAGTCAGAGATCAGGGGCTACTGCACAGCTAGCACATGTTGTCCGCTATTGGATCTCCCTTTCTATCTAGTTTGTAACGATAGAGACGCACTGAGCGACCAGCGAGAAAATACAAATTATGCTACCCGTGCTGGTAGATCACGTGACTCTTCGTATGACGTCATCTACGACGAACTGACTGCTGAGTTTCTTGCGGCGTTTCTTCTCAGCAGTGGTCTCCTCTTGGGAAGCGCTGGTAGTATCTTGACGTGTAAAAGTGCCCGAGCGGCCTACTTACTGAAAAAATTTCTTTTATCTTTTATAAAGAAATTTAATAGAAATACTAATTAGCGTAACGAATCTTGCCTAGGGCCTCAGTAGGCCAAGCCAAGATGCGTTCCGCGAACGTTACCATTGTAGAAAATGTGTAGGATTGACGTGAGCTGCCGGACGGATGAATCGAACGCTAATGTCAATGTACACTTATAATATACGAGGAAAGATTTTTAGTTTTGTATTTTAAAACGAATAAAGTCAAAAACGAATGGGCCGATTTCAAAAATTATATCACCTTTAGCATGCTACATTACACCTGAGTAACATAGGTTATGTATTATTTGCGCGCACGGAGTCGGGGGCGACAACTTGTTCCACAAATTTTGATAGTTTTCAAAAATAGTTTACGATAGCGTCAAGCATTTGTCTAGAGCCACTGAATAGTGCTTATTTATCTACACGAAATGGACGTTAATTCTAGTATGAGTGCGATGGGAATAGGCATTATTTTTATTGCGTTAATTATTTCTACAGTTCTCGCGGTTACTCACGCGTGAGTTAATTCATGCCTAAAGGTTAGGCAGCCTAACGAAAACTGATACAGTTGTTTGAGTTACTTAAAATTAATTAATTATTTACGGGAACCTTTTCAATATCAGGATATTTCTACACATTTTTAAGAATGGTATGATCTAAAGGATCGTATGGTATATCCTTTTTTTATTTTTTATACCTTATATCCTTGTTGTCTGAGTAATTACATTGATGTAACATCTCGTATATCAAATTTTATAACGTTTTTATTGCAAAAAGTTTTTTAAATTCCCGACAATAACAAATTTTAGAGGATTTATTACAAAGAATTTGCCAAATCGAATAGCAATTTTCCATCAGCAGATTAAAAATCACGTTGATAAATTAAAAACTTCAACGCTCTTTTGACACATTTATCGCTAAAAGTTAAATTATCAAATGGCCCGAATTTCAATACATTAACATTTATCTTGTAGGTATAACCATCGCCACAATCGGTTCACGTTATAATATTTTTAACAATTAGGGGAAACAAAGTTAAAAAGAGGAGGGTTTAAATAAGACTGCGCATAAAACAATGTATTTATTTACATACTTATTAAGGTAAACGCAGCTATCAACGACCCATCGAAAATCTGCAGGTATTACCGCCCCATAAGTGTAATTCGAATTTTTAACGTTTCTGCGACTATTTGAGCCATAGGTAATAGAAAAAATACATGCGTTTGTTCGTTGAGCATCGGATACTCTGAAGATAGTGTGCGTGGCAGTGCGAAAATGAGATAAAATACATCAGTTTCTGTGCGGCCGGCGTGGACGCAGGTCTTCTCGTACTGGCCCTTGTTCCTGCAGGTAAGTACCCAATTTTTCTGCTTAAGACAATTAATGCATATTATTGATACCTATAAGTATCGTGTAGTACTTTATGTATACATTTACTTATAAATTCTTGAATTTGTTATGCATTTAATTGAAAAAACGTCACTTTATATCATAAAACTTTAATTAAAAATAGGGCGGTGATAGCTTCTTCCATTTTACTAGTTGCAGCCATTACCGACCCATGAGTCGGTAATGGCCGCCACGTAGACTTACGTTTTAATATCTTTTCTGTTGAAATTTGACAATTATCCAAGCATTTGTATAAACCATTTTAATAACAAACAATCAGCCTTTGTATAAATATATTAGCGTCATACAATAATTTGTGTAGTTTTCTTGTTTTTGAGTTGTAAATTTTTTGAAAATGACTACATTTTTCATAACTCGATATACTTTAGAGACAATAATTAACTAACCATAATTTAATAAACTTGGTTTTTGTAGTTGAATGTTGTATTACTTTAATCAATCACGGTCTCTTTTACAGTCAGGAAACCACCGATCATAAATATTATGTACTTTTCTTAAGTCGGTAATACATTTTACTATTATACCCTACATATTCTATTACCGACCCATGTGGGTCGGTAATAATAACAATGAGTAACTATTAGCGACCCTACACAAATTATTAGGCATACTTAAGAGTTTCATGTTAAGTCATATTATTTATATTGGTGTAAATTGTGGTCCACGAATTGATGATATATTTAATTGAGAATCTAGATGCCTAAGCCGATCTGAAACACCCCCGTGTATGTCCAGCAATTTTCATTGGTTTCTTTGTTTTTTGAAACTTTTGGGAAATTTCAACAAGAAACAGATTACTTACTTAAGTAATTCTGCGATAGTATTAAAACAGTTTGGTTTATGACAGTGTTTTTTTCTGAAAGTAGTCTAGTATAGTATTCATCGTAAGAGATTATTTAAAAAAACTGCTATCTAACCGACGTTTAAATAGAATTTAAAGTGTCTAGCTGACTAAGGTAACAAGATTGGACCCCAAGAGGGATTTAGTTATACTTTTAGGTGGAGTAGTAGCAGGATCTAAGACCACTGAATGCTTATTATCAGCCTTCGATTTTCTTTTGTTTTGATTTATTCGCGAAAACGTAAGAAATTGATTCCTAGAACACTTTGGACTATGTCATGTGTCCTTTCTTTATTTCTTTCTTTCTCAAAAGTATAACCAAATCCCTCGTGAGGGCTAATCTTGTTAGCTTAGTCTGCTAGACCCTTTTTAATGCGTTTTTATAAATAAAATTAAGGCTCAACACTACACTTACTTAGATACTTATGTAGGTAGATGACCATATAAAGCATACACTTGTAACGTGTATTGTTTTTTAAATGGTGTAGAATATTTTTTTTAAATTTTATGAAGATTCAAGTATGTTTCGCCATTTACACTTGTATCATTTTTTGACAGTCGTTAATAGCTGCAAAAAAAACGTTAATAGCTTCACAGCCGTTACTATGGGTCGGTAATAGAAACAATCGACTTACCCACTTTATTAATATGTTTTCACAAGAAAATGGTTTATTTTGAAGCATTTAACGTGGTAAATATAAACCCAATATTCAATATTACCATATAAAAATAATAAAAATACTGTGACGGCTACCAATATTCCTAATAAGTATGATCAATTTCAAAATTGCCTTAGGAGGGTCGTTGATAGCTGCATTTACCTTACTAATTTACTTTATATTTTTATCAGACCTTTCTCATCCAGTAATTTAGAAATTTTCCGAGAACTCGACGACTCGACTCCAAACACCACATTTTATACATATACCTCTCTCCCCTCCAGCAGATTTGGAGCTGATTGCACTACCCAAAGCAAATGAAAATTTTCAGAATCAAGGTAACAGAAGCATTAAAAGTCGAAACTGGATATCCCTAACATATCTCATTCCTCTCACTCCTCAATCCTTACCGAGCGTCTCTTGAGAGAAAGAGATGGAGCTAACGTGGAAACGCCGAATTGCATTTTTTGCAAAAGGATTTCAGGACGAACGCAGCGCTCTCTCCCGAATAATTGGACCTATCTAAAACAGACTTTAGCTCCGAACTTTTAAAATCCGACCAAGTTAAAAAATGATTCCCTTCTTTTGTTTCGTGTTTCTCCACGTTTTCTGTTTCGGATAAGGTTAAATAGCGTCATCAAAGCTTCACAGTTTTGGTCGAGTTTATTAAGATTTTTTTATTGAGCTTAGGTTTCCTTGCGTCACAACCACAGCCTTACCTTAAAATATAGGTAAGTAATGACGCGCTCGATGGTAGAATACGTTTTCCTGTAGTTTCAACAAAAACAAATACTTATTGCATAAATTATCATATGAATTAGATGAAAATAGATCGGATGATCTGTTAACTCGTACTTCTAAATAGCGGTCTACATGGTATTCTATTCCAAATATAGAATAATCAAGTGTAATTTATGTAATTATTTTTTTACAAAATCTGGGCCAATCTCTGAAACAGGTTTTCTTGCAAAATATATGTCGAATACCATGACCTTCAATTAATATATACACGACTATACAAACAGCTTTTTATTAGAAGATTAATGGTGTGGGTGGCTACGTTAATAAACAACTGGGATCCTATAATTACATTCTGCCATCTGGCGCCATCATAACATAACCTCTTTAGAAACTAAGACATTGGATTATCATTGATAATGTGCACCAAACTACTGTCCATCCCAGTTCAAAATTGGTATATAGCACCCACACAAACACATTATGCACAAATATTATGCAAAAATTCAATAAGTTAACCAAGTTAAACAAAAGCTTGTAGCAGACTGCATTGTCTAACCTAGCACGTAACCACTACATCCCTAACTGAATTACGCTATGAAAATGCAATGCCAGCTGTGCGTTTCATTTCAATGCCTAATTTGAATTCAGCACTCATCCGGCAGCACGCCCTCATTCAAATTTTAAACTCAATAAAAACGCCCCGTGAATTTTATGACGGTATCACCAAGCGTGCCTGCTGCGGTCACTGTTTCATGCATTTTATGACTATTGGAAATATCCGAGGTGAAATAAGTGCACCGCTATGGCAAGTCGATTTTTAAGACGCGAGTGCTTGAAATTATAAATCAAATCGCATGCTGTCCTTGGCACGTCACGTTTAATCCTGGGGGGTTACCAATGACATACTAAAGCAGTTCAGTTTAGGTTAAGAGAAAGGGACAGAGCTATAGCAGTTATACAGCTCTGTCCCTTTCTCTCAAACTAAACTGAACTGTTATTTATAAAAAGACACTTTCGGGTGACTTACTCCCAAAAATCGAACCACAGATATAGTGAATAAACGAAGGACATCGTAGTTTGGCCGGATACGTTCGTATTTATCTTGCTTTGTCAGTTAGCCTCAGTAGCCATCGATAGGGTAAATACATAGGGGAAAAGCAAGGTAAATACGAATTTATCTGATAAAATACGATGTCATTTAATTTTTCACATCTTAATAATAATAAAGCAACGTCTAGAACCTCGTGAAGGCCAGGAAGGTCAAGCTCAGCAAGTACCTTGACTTGGCTCACGAGGTGGCCGCCATATGGGATGTTGACTCGACGAACATTGTCGCGATAGTTTTTTCGGCAAACGGTCTTATAGCGAAGAGTCTCGACCAACACCTCAAGAGACTCGCTAGATGGCTGGGTGAAGGGCCAGATACAGAAGACAGTACTCCTCGACACGGCAGGCATTGTGAGGAGGTTCCTCTCTCTGCAGCCCTAACCACCAGTAGCTTGAGAACTGCCCTGCTGCCGGTGGCACTCGTAGGTGAGGTTTATTTTTTGTATTACTTAGTATTGTTATTTTACTTTTATATTTGAATATCTATTGTAAAAAACCTAACTTCATTATAAAATGACTTGACACCCCAGATCTCCTTCTTTTTTTCTGAGACATTTGTTTAAGCTTTACTGTGTCTCTAAATTAGAATGCGGTATTGATATCGTTGATAAATAAACAATAGGAGAGAAGGCAAACAAGTAAACAAGCTACGTGATGATAAGAGGGCTATGACGTCCATAGACTATCGATATTTGTAATCTCAAAACAGCAAATGCGTTACTAACCTTAGACTATGGAGTGCCTCTGTGTTAGTCATTTCACCGTGTCTATTCCCAAAATACAACTTTGCGAACACTACTGCTTGGCGGCAGATTAAAGAGTAAGATGGAGGTAGCGATAGCGGTCTAGGCGCCATTACATGTTTTAATTTTCTTACAATTCCAACTCATAATTAAATAAAGTAACGAGTTGGCACAGCAAGCTTAAATAACTCGCATAGCATAGTACAACGTAACTTTAATAGTAATACCAAAAATAAACTTCTACCCCTTTACCTAAAGGGCCCATTTCCAAATCTATATTTAAACAAAAATCGACCTACTCTGCTTAGTTATAACGTTGCACATGCCTTCGGAGTTCTACAGGCTGTTCAGCAGATACGTCCTTTTATATACGGATAGCAGATGTTATGTAATGCGCTTATGACGCCATTCTTGAAGCGTCCCGGCGGGATTGAAAGAAAACATTATGCAGGCTGCTGTAACGCGTGGTTGGAGGGGAACGCGTGAATGGACTTTAAAAGTTGAGGTTACATGAATAGGGATTACATGAATAGGGGCAAGACCGTCATTTACGCTTAGAGTATTGTGTTTTTCATTTTGCCATCGCTTTATATGTCAAAGGAATTGAGTTGTGCCGCGAAATAAAATAATCATTTTTTTTATGTTTGTCTAGTGAAGTAAATTAACATAAGTTAGCACAATAAACATGGTTACGAATTGGTGTATTATAACATATCAACGGATTATAAACAAATCCGCAATATTATTACAATTTAAATTTACTTTATCTTTTACAAAAAAAGGCTAGAAAATAATGACAAACTCATTCGCTACTTAGACCCGCTTGCACGAAAATTTAACCCTAGGTTAACCCCAGGTTAACAGGTTAGCCCCAGGTTAAAAGGTTAATTCGTTAAAATTAACAGTTCTTATATGAATCTGACATTATTTCATAATTAATAATTGAACCTGGGGTTAACCTAGGGTTAAATTGACGTGCAAGCGGGCCTTACTTACACTACTGTTTAGCAAAACAAGTGCTTTACTGCTTTACTTACAACCTTGTATTAAGTGACCAATTCAATGACAAATAAACTACTCTTACCAAATTCAAACGTGTCTCTAAGTATAGAAGTAAAACTAAAGTTGGGAAACCAACTCTCCTCTAGGATAAAGTATGTTTCTACATTTAACATTTTAATATAATTTTAACAGTTCTAAATTTGAAAGTTACAGTTCCGAATTGGACCCAATGTCTAACATGATTGCCTATAAACCAATCCCATTGCGTCTAACTCGTCTCATAGACGAATGGCGCTATTTTTCAGGGCATGTTGGCAGAAAGGTCACGGACTAATGGTGTCACTCCGTCTCCGTCTACCAGGGTATCAGATGACGCGAGCGGTAATGATGCGGACCTGCGATCATGTCTCGGGTACTAATAAATATAGCACGTATCGTAAAAAATGAAAAATAAGCAAAACGTGTAGCAAAAATAGGACATACAAGTGCAATCATATAATTGATTTAATATGATACAATACAAACACCGTAAAGAGTGGACATTTTAATTTTAGACCCAGTTCAAATTATGGGCAATCAGGGGAAATAATACGTGTAGTTTTGTACATTGGTACAGTTATACCATGCTGTATCCAGATGAATATACTAAAAGTCAGAGTCCGAGAGATCGTGTGGTAGTTTTTTCAGACTTTTACTCATATCTCTAATATCTGTAAAAGTACCATGAATATTTGTGACGAAAGTTTTGACAAGCAATTTTATACAAAATTTGCTATATTCATTTTCATTTTAGGATTAATACTTTAGGAACTACAAGGTTAATAATTTTCTTGGATTATATAATTTTATTAATTATGAATCTAATTTGGTTTTTAACGCATGAAGAAAGTAACCAAACACACAGGCCATCAGATAGTTAGAGACCTCTGAAGCCGATAGACATTTATAATTTCGAGATTACCATCTTACGATGACACGGGAAATACGTTGCCAACCCTGAGGACTCAGATGGAATGCCTCTATGCTACTGTCGTATCACCGGCTGTCTTACCCCGCGCCGGACCACACTGCTATTTGGCATTAGTTTCTTCTATTCTATTCATCTCAGCTCTTGTAAAATGAACTACACAAGTTATACTTATGTATAATTTTGTGTTAAAATCTTAAGAGCTTTGGCAACGTCGCAAACGAATATCAAATATTTTACTTCGTTTTACAAATTTTATTTTTATTTTATGAAACTTGGGAAATTGGCTTCGAATTGCACTAAAATATTGATCGTTAAGTAATATAGCTTAACAACTGAATATTTGAGTTTTAAAACGGCGATTGGAAAGTTTCAAATAACTATTATTTAGCACTTTACGATCAAAGCAGTCTTAAAGAAAACCAATCTCACGTCGGTTTTGACAGTAAATAGCGTCGTTTATTTTATGCTGCTTTTAAATAAGTAGTAATAAAAACTTTATCGTTTGGGGTTATTTGACTTCACTCAATAATCGTTAAGGCCCAGGCGCGCTCCCATACAAAAAACGCCTCCGCTACTCTTTGGAAATGCTTTTTAAGGTCGGCTAAACGATACATTTTTTAAAGTGAAAACAATTGCCGGGAGCGGCCTTGCTTCGTCCACTGAAAAATGTGTCGTCCTAACACATATCTAAGCTCACTTTTCAAGGTCTCACTTTGAGCTGATCCGAGCCGAGCCGAACCGACGTCTGCGCCAAAATTTAGTATGGGATCGCGCCGCGTCCGCTCTCACTGGCTTTGCGGCTTTACTGCTAAATGCCTACAAAATACCCGACAACACGTCTTGTGATTAACGCTAAAATGTTTTTAAAGCAGCAAAATGTTTACATCAGTAGGAAACCAAAAAGGTTTTACTTTACCTTAGCAAATAAGTCCATGTTTGCATAGCCTGGACCATGAACTGTCGGTTCGTGCCGGATTGGACGTTATTCGTGATACATTGACGCGCAATAAACATTTCACATCGAGCAATGACGTTGACACTTTAATGTTATGTATTACGAACATCCGTTGCGATACGGCATCCGGATGTTTATAGACTGTTACTGTTAATGATGGGAACTATAAGTAGGTAAATAAATAAATAAATAACTCTAAGTGAAAGTTGAAACATTTTACAATAACTCTATTCTAATATTTGTCTCACACTTAGGTAATAATAAATAGGTAAGTATTAAATATCGCGACCCTAAAAGTCCGGTTTAAATCGAATAGGAACGTGGAAGCGGCGGACGACAGCAATCAAGGCCTAAAACCTGAGAGACCTGAAATTGAGATAAAATTTAGGATTTAACTTGAGCGTAAGGAAAATGACTAACCAGTATGTAGCGAAAACAAATCGTCTCGTTACTTCAATTACTATATATAATGTTATTCAGAATGTGAGTACGAGCAAATTTGCACTGCTAGATGAAAACAGTATCAACTCAAAATCCTCGGCAGTTTTGTTTCAAGTTCATAGGAGTTCTATTAAAGTTGATTTTAAAATACAGTTGTATTTTGAGTTCCGACTGTTTTGACCTAGCATCATTTATGCTTATTTACATAACTGGCACAAATAACGCATTTCACTCCGAAATATAATGCTGTATTTCAAACAAATATCATGACATTGCTACGTGGAAAAAAAACAAGAGCCTATTACAATATTAAAACGTTTGAGTACATTCCTAAGTAGGTAATACGGCAATTTTCCGGGTACTAACATTATTTGCTGTGGACGCCTGGGACAACGCACCGAGAAGCTCCACTCAGGAATGCTCCGACGTAATGGAATTACAGCTCTGCGCTTTAAGTTGTGCTCGTGCAGTCTTACTTATTTTATCTGAACGCAAGGAAATAAATTCAGTAGAACGTAGTATTATTTTTTATCACCGTTGCCAAGAACTCAATTTTGAGACCATTTTGTTAGGATTAGGAAGTTAGTAAAGCAAATTGCTGATGTCTGTAACTTGTGATCATTACATTTCTTTGATTAGTATTAATTGTTGTTAATATCCTTAAATACGATCACGGATGTTAATTTGTAACGATTAAAAAAAAAGGTTGAAGTCGTCAATGTCGTTAGACATATCACGTCATTTGTAACTTGTAAGAAACTCAACCTTATTGTCGTAGAATGTCCGATTGACTTTGGACCTAATATCGGTCACAAATTTAATTCTTTGACTGTAACGTGATAATATTTAACCAGTTTTTTTTTGTGATCAATTTGTATGTGATAACCATTACTTGATTTTACTTTCTGATCAAGGTTTTGAAACCATTTTTTTTGCAATAAAGCCACCGTTATTGCCAAGTTAGTAAAAGCTACTTATAATAACGTTAATACAACGCGAAAGGCCCAACACAAGCCCTTCTACTATTAAGGATAACTCGGCTGGCCAACGCTTCTGTGCAACTAGTACCTACCTAATTGCATTTCAGCCAATTTCGGTTTTGCGAGTCATAGTGGAGCACGTCACCAAATTGGATTAAAACCAAATGCGCTCGCCGTCACAGAACACGATTAAGAGAAGATGATTCGATAATAATGTAAAACAAAGTGGAATAGAAACAAATCAAGATACAAAAGACAATGTGAATATAAATACAGGCTTAACAGTGACGTCATGTACTGAAACAATACAAGCGTTTGTTTAATGGTCGCGTTATCAGAATGGTATATTTGTCACGCACTGATAACCTGATAAGGGATAGGCAAGTAATTGAGCTGATAATTAGCTACAAATGTATAGACAGAGCTCTACAAACATGGTTAGAGAGTACGATACAAAGCAAACCCATTTTATGTTTTTGTAAAATGAAGTCAGGATGCGAGTGGAGACGACGTTTTACTGGCGATACTGGTGATCCTTGTAGGAGGCCAGGAATTGTTGGTATCCGACATTATATTTCGACAAAAAAAAACAGAAATAAATAAATCATTAACTCTTTCCTTTTTCTTAATTAAAACTATTCCTGGATATAAATCATGTTTTTCTTCTCAAATTAGCTAAGTAGCATCATTATCTGACGAGACAATCTTATAGTAAAACAAAAGAGTGTGTACTGTAAATTCCGAAAATCGTTTTTTCCATGTGGCGATTAATACCATTCGCATATTTTACCACTTTATTTTTTCTCATTAGCTACTTTTCCCGAAGGGCTTTCTAACCATTCGCATATTTTCCCACTTTATTTTTTCTCAATAGCTGATTTTCCTGAAGGGTTTTCTAACCATTCGCATAATTTACCACTTTGTATATTTTTCCTGAAGGGATTTTTGAGAGAAGCGGATATTCTGTGTCGCATTTGTTCCTAATCTGCTTAACTAACGAGTAATCGTTTTTATGTTTAACAAAGTATTCATTTAGTTATAAATGTACTGTAATGTACAAAGGGTAAATTTATTTAATTTAAGCTATAAAATACAAAATGAATATTTCGTTTTTAGTTTTTGTTTTCAATAATTAGTATTAATTTGAATAGATAATAGTATAAGACCGAGTACGACCAATATTAAGAAATCGATACGGTGAATCAAATAGTTACCTACTTATTAACCCTCGTAACCTGCCCGTTAAAAATTATTGACGTTCGTCAATAAAACTAAGTAAGTAGCTGGGTTAACCAACTTCAGACTTATGATTTTCAGCTCTTAACTTTGGCATATACTTACAGTCCTTGAGCTCTTAGAAAAACCTTCGGGTTTCGGGGGAAATCGGGAGGCTTCGTGTTGTCGAAAATGACAATTGTCTTTTTGACTTAGGGCCCGTTGTTTGATCAGTAGTTAAGTCAACTAACTTAATTGTTCAAATTCGAAAAAGGAATCGAAATTTTGAGATTTAAACATTAGTTACGGTTTTTAACGATTAGTATAGAGAAAAGGATAAATAAGCGTAATATTATTACAGCAAGGTTTACTTTGTGCTGATGGTTAGTCTTTACTTATATTTTTATACGGTAACCTCGAAAAGTTTTGCAAGTTGATAACAGAACAGAACAGAACGGCATATCACGATCGCGTGTCATCGTCAATACCCGAAGTATACTTCTAAACTCCGAAGGTTTTTTTAGGAGCTCACGGACTATATAGGTACCCGTATGTTAGGTAAGTTGTTAGGTCATTTGAAAATGGACTTACAGCTTTTGTACGAGTATAAGTACTCGCCTGTGGACTCCAGCACAATAACACAATCTTACTATAAGGTAATGTACCGTTGAGGTACGTATTCTATATCTATAAACAGGCTATCTCTGACATTGCGGCTTTAAATGCAAGGATTATTATTCTGCTCTTTAAACTGAGACACTTTTTTCTATTTATATTTCACAATGACAAAGTAAGCAGATTAGGAACAAATGCGACAGAATATCCGCTTCTCTCAAAAATCCCTTCAGGAAAAATATACAAAGTGGTAAATTATGCGAATGGTTAGAAAACCCTTCAGGAAAATCAGCTATTGAGAAAAAATAAAGTGGGAAAATATGCGAATGGTTAGAAAGCCCTTCGGGAAAAGTAGCTAATGAGAAAAAATAAAGTGGTAAAATATGCGAATGGTATTAATCGCCACATGGAAAAAACGATTTTCGGAATTTACAGTACACACTCAAACAAAAGCTAGTATGTTTGGGTTTGTATGGGCAATATTTTTTACTTACTTGCTTTGTGACATTTATTTTGTATTTACGTCCCGGTTTACATTCATCTGGCTTTGATTTTTGGCATATTCATAATTTGGTATACAGTATTTTTTTCTGAAACCGTATACTTTTCAGGACTGTTATAAAAAGAAACCTAACCTAACCTAATGGGTTCTATGCAATGATATTTTCAATAATACTGTAAAGCATATCATCATCATTTCAGCCGAAAGACGTCCACTGCTGGACTTAGGCCTCCCCCAAGGCTTTCCACTCAGACCAGTCTTGTGCTTTTCTCTGTAAAGCATATGGTTTCGCACATTAATACTGTATGCCAAATGATGAATATGCCAAAAAAAATATGCACATGAACGGAACCCAATACCACCCTATAAAAGCCTAAGTTCTATCTCAGCCTAACGAGGGTTGCCATTGTTGGTTCGTTTCTGTCCAGCCTGGTAATTGGCAGACACCTCGGACTTGGAGGCATTTAATATTCGGCCGCTGGAATCCTTTGTATTGTCCTTTTAGTTTAATTGGGCATAGAATACTGAGAATTGTTAATGATCTGGTTTAATACTTTTCAACAATTGATCTAACTGTTATTGTACTGTTTAAGCGGTTTTGCGCGATGGTTTAAATACAGGGTTATTGGTAAGTCGACCTATTCCCGTTAGGAGGTGATAGGGGTGACTATTTGCGATAATTTTGACCCCCATATGCATTATGCAAAAGTGAACCATTTTTGAGTTATCGCGATTATTAGTTTTTTTTTAAATAGTCGGAAATTCAACTTGAAAAATTTATTACAAAAAAAGTATCAATTTAAATCTTTTTTTTTCTTCTGATTTACAAAACCGATTAAACACTGGTTATTTCTCAATATTAAAACAATAATTATCGGTCCAAATTTGAAAAAGCGAGACGGAAAACGATTTTTTTCAATATTTTTTGCAATCGCTTTCCACTAAAATGCCTTAAAAACAAAAAAAAACGTTATGAAACTTGGCTTGCAGATTATTTTAAAAACTTAAATGTTTTCTTAGCTCTCCAAAAACGCATAACAAGTAGAAAATTATTTAAAAAAAACCTGAAAAAATAATCATCACAAAGGAAGCGGGCGGAAACAAAAGTCACAAATGCAACTTCAAAAATTAAAATTAAAACACATACCAAATTTAAATCATACATTTTTTATTTGCTTTTGTACAAGATGAATTTGTTGCTCCTATGCAAAATTAAAAAAAAATCTGTACACGTTTGAGAATGCGAGGCCGAAAACTAAAAAATACATGTTTTTTTCTCAAACTCCAACATAAATTACACGAAAACAGAAAAAATTACCAATACATTTGGCGTGCAGATTACACATAAAACATTGACGTTTTTCCAGCTTTCTGACGAGCTATTAAAACTAAAATGAGTTTTGTTAAAGATTGCTGGAAAAAGTTGATCACAAAGGAAGCAACAAGGAAGTCACGTCCGAACAAAACTTAAAATTAACTAACTAAATCTATCAAAACTAAATGTTATACTCGTATACACAAATAACAACATTAACTTATGTAAAAAGTTATAAAATTAAAACTAATAAACAATTAAAATTAAAATAATCAGGATTTTTATAGTTTATTTTCAAAATGGCTACCTCCATTTCTTATTCTCACATATTTGTTACATGTTTGTTATTTGTGTTTACGAGTATAAAAATTAGTTTTCATTGATTTAGTTAGTTAATTTTAAGTTATGTTCGGACGTTTAGTTTTCGGCCTCGCATTCTCAAACGTGTACAGATATTTTTTTTTTAATTTTGCATAGGAGCAACAAATTCATCTTGTACAAAAGCAAATAAAAAATGTATGATTTAAATTTGGTATGTGTTTTAATTTTAATTTTTGAAGTTGCATTTGTGACTTTTGTTTCCGCCCGCTTCCTTTGTGATGATTATTTTTTCAGGTTTTTTTTAAATAATTTTCTACTTGTTATGCGTTTTTGGAGAGCTAAGTCGTATAAATATCGTCCCCGAAATAGTAGGTGCCTATTGTTCTTTCGTAATTTTGAGGTTTATAATAAATTTGTACTGAGTCGTTTTTGCGTTGCGTAATACTTAAGTACTTAAACCAATTTAATTTATATAATAGTAGAAGAAAATAACTTTACAACAAAATATTTCCTACTTCATCCTCCGCCATACGGTTAGGTATATACTCGTACCTACTTCAATACTTGTAAATTTTTATTAAGTTGTCACTTACTAAGTTACTAAGTTTGAATGATTAGATAACGAGTCATATGTATAAGTACAATTTAAATAGACAAGGTAAACATAACTTAGGAAAAGAACAATAAAAGATTAGTAAGACCAACAACTTAGACACATACACATTCATTTTAAATATGCTGACTACACCAAATAAAACATACATTAACATCGGTTTAACCGTTCAACCTTTGGTGAAAATAATCAAACGGACGGACACGAAGAAAATAGCAAATAAACCTCCAACACCCAGTTTTCTGTGTTGAATTTAAATGAATAAATCTACGTACGGCTAAATAAATACCGTATTTCCCACACAAACTTTCATCTCTATTAAAACTTTGCACACAACTAAAACCGGTAATTAACAAAAACAGCGGCCCGTTATGCGGTGCGGCGGTTAGTTCGGTAAACCTTATCCCTTCCCGCCCAAACCTCACGTCCATCCGACGCTTTGATCCCCTTCAGCGATGTTCAGTGTGTCACTCAGCGACACAGCATGGTGTTTGAAAATTCGAATATGGAATGTTAAATAAAAGGTTATCGCTTGAATGCGCCGTAAAAAGTATAATTCACTACAAAGCCATATAGCGGATAGTTTTGATATTTGAAATTAGATTTTAATTGAAAATGGGAGATTGCCGCTTGAATCATCAATCAATGAGGAGGAGGTCAACTAATAATTTAAAGTGGTAATTAGTCACTTCTTTAATTTAAAAGTAAAGGCTGGTCTAGTATGTATGTATGTAAACATTTTATTGTACATACAAAAGAAAAACCAGAACAATACAATTCATATAAAAGTATGTACAAAGGCGAAGTTATCCCTTTATTTATTTATTTATTATTAGAATTACAATTATAGGCTTACAGTAAGAACCAAGGCGCCTACAATGTTATGCATTTACACATAATAGATGCATACAGAATTAGGTTTATAAAGAAGAACAGAAGCAGTGGATTTTATATAGCAATCCACTGCTTCACTTTAAGGGATCACTTACAGCTAACCCTTGATAAATTGAGAAAACTGAAGGTTCCAGTGGCTAGACCACTCTTTGGTTTTATCTATTCACTTCCGCCATTGCCGGTTGAATGCGGATTTTGTCTACTTAACGCGCTAATCGCAATGTATTATTTTATTTACATTATTCGGTTTATAAAATGAAATTATTTTAATTGAATACCATATATATATTTATATATATATATTTGACGACACGCTGGCCTAGTTGGTAGTGACCCTGCCTACGAAGCTAGCGGTCCTGGGTTCAAATCCCGGTAAGTGCAGATGTTTGTGTGATGAGCGCGAATATTTGTTCCTGAGTCATGGATGTTTTCTATGTATTTAAGTATATATTTCTCTATATAAATATTTATATCGTTGTCTAGTACCCATAGTACAAGCCTAGAGCTTAGTTTGGGACTAGGTCAATTGGTGTGACATTGTCCCCTGATATTTATTTATTTATTTATTTATTTATTTATATGTCTTCTTCTCGCCGTTCGCATTGATCGCCTCTTTAGGCGACGCTACATTACATTACATTGTTATAGGCGGCATTTATTCGGAATGTTTATTACTGGGTTTGAATCCGTAATGTGTAAAGGGGCCGTTTCACGAGATGTGGCCAGTAAAGGATATATTCATTTGGGTGTTCGCCAACCTTTACCTATCCATTGTATTAAGTATTTGACTTTGAAAGGTAATTCGGTAAAGGTCGTAAATAAAGCCATTAAATAGCCCAATGGTTATAGGTTTTGAGAGATAACGTGGAATAATTTGTGGGGAGACAATAACAACGCTTTTATCTGTGTTTTCCCCAATTATATCGGCCATTCTTTTTAACTCGACGGATGAATTATTAACCGAGAATTTCAAGTTATTCCTTCAGAGCGTAAAAAACAACATTTTAGGGCGTACATCTCAATTAAGTAACTGCCCTTAATGCTTGCTCGCTCGATCAGCCGTCTGCCAATATAAAGCCGTTTTTAAGAGCATAATACCTCTGAAAAGACCCTGCACGTAGGGCATGCATCCCGGTATTCCGGAATCTCGTAATTCCGGGATCTCGGACGATTTTGACAAAAATGTACCTTTGTTTTATTTTAAATAAGCGTTTGCGTTGCCATACTTGCCATTTGAGACCTCGAGCAGGTAGTAAATTAGTTGTTAGACAAAGGAATGTGTTGTACCCGAGAACCTTCCTGTATTTACCTCTCTCTCTCTGTATTGTCCGGCTATGCCTGTTTTTGTTGTTCGGATAAGGTATGCAAACTCACAGGTTCACCCTGCTACCCTGCGCAGTCGCTCAAATATCGTTATCAGGAGTGTTAGTGCACGACGCACGTGTAGTGTGTAGTATAGACGCAAGCGACGCGGGAACAATGTAAGTAAGTACTACTATAACGAATATTGCATCATATTTAGATGTACAGTGGTGGCAGATTATTAGGAACGCTCGCATTTTTCCTAATTTTCCCATATATTTGCCTAAAAGTGGGGCCAATTCAGCGCAGATTTCTTTAATTTTAAGTATTTTAACCTAAAATTATAATCGTCAAACCCAATTTTAACAGATCTAAAACTTATGTAGTACCTACTTATTCGGTAATTCGTAAATTTCGTAACAAAATGTTTCCGAAGGAATTCCAGGATAACCACATACGTTTTAGACCTGTACAAATTGAGTTTGACGATTATAATTTTAGGCTAAAATAAAAATAAAACTAATTAAATAAAGACAGCTGCGCTAAATTGGTAGTATCAATCAAATCTGTTACACTTTACCAATAAAACTTTTCTAAACCATACAAGTAGCATCATAGGATAGGATAGGAGCAAAGATATATTTTATATTCCACCATAATATTTCACAAGGAAAATGTTTTTTTGAACGAAATGATATTTATAAAATATATTTTTAGGTCTACTTCAAAAAAGAAAGAAGAGATGCAATACACAGAGTTCGCTAACAAAAGAACAGCTACAAAAAAAAATGGAACCACTTTCTTCGTGCCGTCGATGGTTCTTCCGCAAAATGTAAAATATGTCATAATATTTTAAAAACTGCTGGTGGTTTGGATTTTGGAATGTAATAATTTTTAAATTGTCTTATTATTAAATTATTGAATTGTAAGACAACTCGTATCATATAAGAAAACAAGGAGTGATTGAAACTGTGATTAAAAGGCTATTTTTTATTTGTAATTAAAAACACGAATGGCAAATGTTGTTTTTTTTTTATTTACCTACCTATTCATGCGTGGGGCATTTTTATAACCTGAAATAATAAAAAACCCAATCCCGGAATTAATACCGGTAATCCGGTATTGGGATTTCAATATCGAAACTCAATACCGGGATTGAAAATCTTGCGATATTGCATGCCCTACCTGCACGGCTAGCACATATTGTCCGCGACTTGTTTGTCGCTCGCATCTTCCTTTGTATCTGGTTTTAACGATGGAGAGGCACTGAGCGACAAGCGAGATAATACAACTTGTGCTACCGGTGCTGACCAAACCCTGCGCTCGCTCTTGAAATCTAAAGGATTTATGTTTTTACTTAAAGAAATATATGTGATAGTGTTTCTCTTTGTTTGTTTTTAGAAAATGATACTGATAAAGTTAGTAAGATGACAAAAGTTGGCTCTCAGCGGAACTACTTAAAGTTGGTAAGGAATTGAAGTTTTAAAAATAAAAAATAATTGTGATAATCGGTCCCTCTATAGCATTTTTATCATGAGCATAAATGTCGAAAAATTGGGCGACTGTCTGCTCCGTGACATAAAAAAAATACTGTTAAGTCGGAACCTAAAAACAGCTACTTTCGTTTGTTTTGGTTTTTTTTTTTACCAAGCACTATAAAAAACATGATTTGCTCGAATCGATTTTACCGGACACTCCCGAGAATTTGGTCTCCCCCATGGATTACAAACATTAAATCTGCATACGCAAACTTTCCAAAAACGTGGGTACGTTAATATTCACCGGCTTTAGGCTCAGCTTTGTTGCGACCGAGTAAAATCTCATGTGCGAATTTAATAGCTACTTACTAATCAAAACAAAGTTGAAAGGTGTCAATCCGCAGCCGACCACAAATTTGAGTCTCCTCCAAAAAATGGTAACGTAAAACGGCCTAGAGGCAACCCGGTTGAAACAATATTTCAACAAAATGTAACTTTATAACAAGTTTGAAGTAAATTCACTTTAATTATTATGAAAGCGAAGTCGGAGTTATTTTAATACTTTTATAAGTCAGCGCGCAATTTAATAAAATTGAAAGATCCGACGAAGGACCAAAATAGATCCAACGTGAACACTGGAGTCGAGGCATTTTACCAAGAAATAATAAGGAAGTAATAGTACATTGTGCATCAAGGGTAGTATGAAGGGAATTACTAACGAGAGTGTTAGAAGCCCGACGCCGAAGGCGGAGGGATTTTAATGACTCGAGTTAGTAATCCCCTTACTATAAGTCCCGTCTCGCAAAAAGAGCGCTGACCTTGGATGTAGTTGTTTCGTAACCCGATTAGAATAGAGACTACAATTGCGTGAACGCATCCAAGATCAGCGTTCTTTTTACGTGACGGGCAGTATACCTGTGATACACACAATGGTTTTCATCACATTTGCGAGGAAAAAAAACAAAGAGAAACACTTTAACTCTGCAAAATACAAAGAAATAACTTTTGACGAACGGGAACGTAAATGGAAACGATATTTTTTTTTGTGACCTCTACCACAGATAATAACTGCGTTTAGTTTCGACCTGGATTCGAGCCAGATTTAGCCAATTTGATAAAAATGTATAATTACTAAAATTAATGATAAATGTTGATATAAACTTGAAATAGGTATAAAAATAATGAAGTTTAATGAAGCGTATAGGTTTTGTGTAATGTAAGTTAGTCTATAGCTAATTTTTAAAGATGAAATTAGAAACCGATTTAATTTTTGGCTGAAAATTAAACCTCCTTAGTCAGAAATGATGTACGAAAGAGTTGCAAATTTTAAAAAGAAAGTAATTACTCCCTAGGGAGTAATGACAAACTCGCCATTATTCCCGCGGGAACAATTTAGGCCATTGTCCTTCTGTATACAGGCATGGAATAACACCATATACGAGCAAGTGTGATGAAAATAACTTTATTCCTTCTCCTGTTCCGGGTAAACGATTTAATTTGACTTTTTACCGTTAAAGAAGTCGGATTATAAGACTTTTTGCATGGTGTAAGCTCCCGCAAAGCAGTATAGTGTACGTACTGTTGTGCTCTGTAAAAGTGAGACAGCTAGTAAAATAATTAATGTAAATATCCATTGCGCTTCAAAGCGCACGTAGATACCATCAGATACCCTCGTACATGAGTTTAAAAGCACCATTACAATATTTTCTACCAAACAACGTCTATTAAGTTTTACTTCCCCACGACCACGTTGTACTCTTAAGGAACTCATTGTTCACTTCGACGCACGAAGTTATTAGGTTTAAACTGCTCCGTTGCCTAGCCTACCAAAGCCTACCAACACTATTTTGGGGGCGCAAGTGCATTCACAATTAGATAGCATAACCGTCGCTTCTATGACCTCGCTAGCTCGATCGACCGATCCCCATGAAGCCGTTTTTAGGAGAATAAACTACTCTATAATATGTACTCCTACAATGATTACCACAGCTGCCCTTGCAATCCGAAGACTGAAGCTAAGTATTAAAAGAAATTATATGCACCACTCAATCGTCCGATAAAAGTATGCCATCTGTAGAGGCACTTATTAACCAGACCCATAACCTATTTCCCACCCCATTACCGCTTGCTAGCCACTGCAAGCCCTGGCCGACTAGCACAAGTAGCCAACAACTGGTTTGACGGTCAGTGATCCCTTTATACCTAATCTGTATCGAAAGAGACGCACTGAACGGAGAGAAAATACAAGATGTGATACCCGCTCTGCAAGTAACGTCATTTGTTTGCACTTCCCGGTCCCTTTCCAAGGAGATTACTCCGGCTCGATATATTGCACCTGCAGGCTGTCGGCCGACAGAGCAAGCATGTTTTATAGCCATTGCTTCGCACACGTGTACCGAGCTAGTATAACAAAACGCTGGCGGCGGTGCTAAATCTTTACCTAACGCAGTTTCGTCGTTTACCCTGACATCTTACGAGTATATTAATCACATTGCATTGTTACCGTGTTGTCTGACCACTCTAAATTGTCAGTAAGCGACAACAATAATAAAACGATATGGAAATAAGATGGGCTCAGACAATTTGGACTAGAGCCCCAATAAATGCGATGTTTGAACAGCCGTCCAAAATATTCAATCTAACTCCCGTTTTATATTCGTCTAGATAATAGTGAAAGATGGAAAACCAAAGTAATAAATAAATTAGGATCGGGGAGAGCTGTCTCTTACTGTATATTCACCGGAACTGACGGAACGTAATAAGTTACTAATAAGCAAAGATCGGACAAATGGGCGTCTCAAGAATGTGGACATGCCTCAGAGATTTTAATTAAACAAATTAAATTGCATTGATTAATTAACCTACAAATAATTTTGCTCTTTGGCAAGATAAATAAATAATACATAGACTTGTTATTGTGTATATTTATTAAAGCAAAGAAACTGTAATTTAGTTTATTCCTTTTCAAGGCTAAAATAAACTTATGAGGTGAAAAACTCATTTCGAAATCTACGGATGTAATGGAGCAAACATAAGTAGAGTAGTATTAATAACCACACCTCACGTCTTTGTATTATTTATTTATTACTGTCTTGCAAAGGGTCAAAATTATTTTTAGGGTAAGTAATTAATTAATGTAATTAAATATGTTTTATTAAAATCTTTGGAGTCATGTCCACAGTTTTTCGCGAGAAATGACGCCCATTTGTCAGATCTCTGCTAATAAGTAATCTTCTCAATATGTATGTATGTAGGTATGTATGTAAACACTTTATTGTACATAAGAAAAACGAGAACAATACAATTATTAGAAAAGTTTGTACAAAGGCGAACTTATCCCTTTAAGGGATCTCTTCCAGCTAACCCTTGAGAAATTGAGAAAGTGAAAGTTTGTGCATCGAGTAAGCAAGTGTACAAATTTATTTAGAAGAACACAATATATTAATGCTTCAGAAAGTTTGGATCAGAGCAAGACTTAAGTACTTTTACGATCCAAAATCCTACAATTGCTGGAATTGTATCAAATTATGCAATGATAACATTTTTGGAACGTCCGTATAACCATTTGATTACTTAACAAAATAACTAACCGGGTTAGCTAACGGTTGCAAGCTCGTAGTACCTATCAATTTTGTACGAACTTCGTTATAATTATAACTAACGACTACTAACGAAAACCATTTTGAGCTTCACAGAATTAATTGAAAATATAACGAGTACCTAGGTATATAAATTCTCACGTCTACATAGTTGGTAAAACAACATGTTCCAATAGTCATCAACACAGCCTCGTAATATTTTAATTCCGAGTTTAACGCGACCACTTTAACTGAACAAACTTTGCTTATCAAAACATTTTAGATAAGCTTAGCTTAGGTTTCTGTCGAGTGGAGATTACTCGCGTTATTTATCGTTCGTTTCTTCATCAAACCAGTTTAACTTAAATTGTTTTATTTGGGAATGTCGAAGTAAAACAGAGGCAGTGTTGCGGGTTAGGTGGCGGCGACGGGAATCGTTTGTTCTAATCCTCCAGTGACCTTACCATGAGTTACAATTACAGTAATCGCTGGCGAGTCGAATACTCTGCCCATTACAGTATTTAGAATAACCTTATAGACTGCGAGGGACAGAGTATTTGATTCGTACAGGACGCTACTGGTCGACCTGTTTATTTTAGACCTAAGTACCTACGTATGTTTTCTACGAATTTATTCCCTTTTTGCTTTTATTGTGTTTATTAAGTATCTGCATTGTAATTATTATCAATTGTATGTAAGTGAGTAAGTATGTATACTTACTTTTTATTGCTAACAACAATAATAAGCAATGTGCTATGTTATTATTATAACTTCATGTTTGAACTCAGAATTAACAAATTACGAGGCTGTATTGATGACACAATCAGACATAATTACCAATTATTATTTACGGAGGATTCGTATATTCGCTGACGATGGTTGTGGCAACTACCCGACGCTTAAACATCGTAAGGAAAGGTAACAAAATCTGTAACAAGGGTAACTGTAGAGAATCCTACTAGGTCAAAGTGTGTGTGTGTGTGCGTAGGATATCTCTGTGTAAGATAAGTCAAGACAAGCCTTAGTATTTTAGCGCAGTCCTAAATGACCAACAGTAGCGCCATGTCAGGCCCCGGGGACGCGGGCAATCAGACTGTCGGGGACAATATTTAAACACCCCTATTCTAAAACAACTAGTCCTCCTCTAAAATCAATTGAACCATATAGGCGCCGTAAATAAATTTAATTACATGTCTGTTTAAACTCAGAATCAACAAATTATGAGGCGGTGTTGATGACATGAATTATTATTTGCGGAAGTTATTCTTTGAACACGTCTTTCCTTACATAAAACCAGTCAAGCGCGAGTCAGACGCACGCACCCATTTTAATTCGATTTCAAATTGAATCAGCGCGTTATTTTTTGTACTTGTTGTTTCTCTTCTAGGTTTTTACTACAATCATAGGTAGGTAGGTACCAAACTTGATGCATGTATGTTGTACCGTTTTTACGATACAACAATAGCAAGGTACGTTGAAAAAGTACGTTTCCTGTATGGGGACTCCCTTTATTATAATACTTTTTTTTTTCTTAGTAAAGCCGCCGTATTAACATATATTCAAAAGATACAGCTCTTTAAAGTTAGGACGGTCGGACAGCCAGTCAACGTAGGCATATTAACAGGGGCCCGTTGGGCTCCCTTTAGGCACGGAACCCTAAAAAAAAATTGGTGCCTAAAATCTATCGAACAGTATATGCACCGTAAATACATTTCATGAACACATAGACATGACACCATTCTCGGCGAACGTCTTGATAGAATATTCACATTGCCTGATAGCTCCTGCTCCCTATTTCAATAAAAATTACCCTTTCAATCTCTTCCACTGAGAAAACGTTTTATCGGTCCCGAGGGAATTATCCGGGAACACATGCTGGAATATTACAGGATGCGGGCGTTTTACGTGGTCTGCCTTATTACGGACAATATCCGCGTCCTGCCCAAACATTTGGGGGAAATTTCTGGTGCCCAGTATTTTGCTAATATCTTTAAATGACATATTAGCTGAATGATTTTTGTCAAAATAACGTAAGTAGGACCGACTTTATTTTCGGAAATACACTTACTTATACAATATAAAGTGCTGTACAGTTCTATCAATTTTGCTGTTTCTGCATTGAACAGCGCCTCTATTCTAGGCAGTAAAATCCGATTTTTGAATATGTTGTAAATGTTATGAAAATCTAGGTCTGTACGTTTTTCTTTCAAAGGAAACAAATTTTAAAAAAACGAAGCGTACCAACCTAGTTTTTAATAATGACTACAACATTATTCAAATATCTTAGGAATCGGACATGAGGGGTGCGTCACACGAGATATAACTACATAATAACTATTTTCATGTTACTAACGTTTACGAGATATAATGAACGTTAGCTATAATAACAAAATCAATATTTTTATAAGGAATAACGGTCAAGTCATATAATATTCGTTTTATATAATATTTTTAATATAACACTCACAATGACTACTTTCATATACATATTATCTTTTGGTATAGGTAAGTGTTACAAGATATAATATCGTATGAGCGAGCGAAGCGAGCGAGCAAGACCTCTCTGGGCAGAACCGACTCGGATAGGTTAGGTTAGAAGGCTAAGGCGGGAGCGAAGCGCAGCGAGCTCCCGCCTTAGCATTCGAGGTTTTTTTTTACATCCTTTGAAAAAACTATGCGAAACAATTTGATTGTAAAATTAAAAAGGCCACGTTTTACTGAAAATAGTTATAAGCGTTTATATTATACGCGCATTATATTTTTTGATGTTAGATATTTTGATTTATATATGTTTTATATCTTAGGTGTCATGTACATTATACACTTTAATTGTTATATAAATTGATATTATATATTAATAACGTTATACTTTATGGAAATAGTTATTTTGACATTATATCTTTCGTTCATTATCTCAAGTGTACGTTATACTAAACATATTTATACAAAGTGAGCGTATATATTGTGACTGTTATATGATAAGTTCTTATATCTCGTATTACTTACCCGACATGAGGGGGTGAGATTCGTTATCATTATCACCCAAAGCAAAAACAAATGCAGCTACGCGAATTACGACACTCCTTCCTCCCCTCATTTTTCCAAATTGGAAAAAATCATTGCGTGCGAGATAGTGTCTGTCTGTTTTCCCATCGCCGTATGTTTATAATTTTTAATATTGGAAAAAATGGAAATTATGAAGATGTGGAAAAGCTCGTGATGAACACCGATTAAAATTACCCTCATTTTTTTCATTTAGTATATGACTAATTTTTGTTACGCAACATATGGCAGACGTTGTCTCAATTTAATTCCAATACGTAAATTAATTTGAAATTCGCCCAATATTTCAAAAGCAATATGATTTTACCGAGTAGAATAGATCCCCCTGAATGGATGAAATTAAAGCTTGGCACAGACTTTGGGAAAATATTTTTTCAGTCCCAACGTTAACATTATTTTCCAATTAAATGAGACGTTTTAAAAAACCATTAAAGACTGGGTTTGTTTTTTGGTTGTATTGCATAAAAACTATTTCAATATTAGGTTTATTTGAGTCACTTGTTTTTTAGGCAGAATGGTTGTCTACCGTAGGCCCTTATCTGATCTACGTCAGTGGACGAAAAAAAAAGTGAGTGAACGTCATCCGTATTTTCATTGTATTTTCCACAACACGATAATTATTTTTTGTCTTGTTATCAAAATATGAATTTTTATTTGATTTAATTTAACTTTTCTTCAAATTACATAAAACCTAACATCAAA
This sequence comes from Acleris sparsana, assembly GCA_923062465.1. Taxonomy (NCBI): domain Eukaryota; kingdom Metazoa; phylum Arthropoda; class Insecta; order Lepidoptera; family Tortricidae; genus Acleris; species Acleris sparsana. The sequence continues at coordinate 6,304,539 of OV281288.1, forward strand.
AATGTTATCAATTCCAACGAGTGTCTAAAAATGTCCGAAGCGAAGTCCGATGGCACAAGTATAGACTTCGATCCAATATTGCCTGATACAGGTATCTTATTTTACGAGGAATGTCCTGTGGAGTTCGAGATTGAACGGCCTATGTTGTTGCCATTGAAATCATCGACACAAGTACGTTTTGAACAGCTGCAGCACGAAGCAGCGAGGGTGTGGAGAGAGAAACAAAGAACGGCAGCTACTGCGAAGGAAACCGACTAAACCAAAGATTCATCATAAATCCTCGTTAGCAGCAGCTTTCTGAACTCTAAAAATGGCGTATACCTTGTTTGTGATAGAACTTATATCAGCGTTTATACTGGCAGCTACATTGTTGTATAGATACGGAGATGTGTACAGAAATCATGTGATAGTGACTGTGGCTGTGCTTACGGCATGGTACTTCTCGTTTGTTATTATGTTTATATTGCCGTTGGATGTATCAGGGGTAAGTCAAATATCATAAGTCAGCTTATTAACACATTCAACGTCAGCAACTCACTACTTCTAACAAATCAATTTTATAGAGTGAATAATAAGCTATTCATGAATAATGAGCAAAGTTAGAACTTTTCCTGGCAAATATTGGTTCTAGAATCCATGGAGTCGCTATTTCCTATTTATTATAATACATATACCACTTTGATTTAGATCTTCAGTATTTTAATATTTCCAAATTCAAATGAATGAAATGAAAAAAAGAAAAATCAATAGACAAAATACTAAATCAATTTAAATTAATTTTGCTATATAGAATATATCTGCTGTGAAAGCGCTACAAACAAACAATTATTAATAGGTATGGAATAACTGAACTAAAATTCATATAGTTCATTTTGAAATATGACCACTGAAGGTTAAAATCAAATATGTATTATAATAATTAGGAAATAGCGACTCCATGGATTCTAGAACCACAACATGCTGCCAAAATCCTAACCCTAATAATGAGATATTAAATAAGGGTATGAGTAAAAGTGTGATTTGGAAAAAGCTTCATGTAAATTGCATCTTCGGAACCCTACTAACAGATCTACCATAATGCCCATCTGCTAGCTTTAACCCACCATTGCCAACATTTACATCAATTGGTTAAAGCATTAATGGCATTAAAGTATAAAACAAAGAAATTATATTTGTAATATTACTTACAGTTTAAATGTTTGTGATATATTTGTTTCATACAGAGAGTTTTCCTTAGATCATTGTAGACTATTATCAAGGAAAGCAAGAAAGAAAGCAAGGCGAGAAAGTAAATGAATCTAACAAAACATATTTCCCTTTAATTGAATTCATATTTTCCTTTGTTTAAATTTATTCTCTTATCAGCATTTTAATCATATTATTTTAAAGATAAAGAGATAAAAAGATAAAAGATGTTTATTCATTAAGTGGGCTGCACGGGCACTTTTACGCGTCAAAAAAGATAGTTTTAGTTCAATTACCTTTAATGACGAAGAGCTAGGCTTACTTACTTTTGAAAGACCGGCAACACACCTGTGACTCCTGTGGTGCTGCAGGTGTTTATGGGTAACGGTAATCGCTTTCCATCAGGCGATCCGTCTGCACGTTTGCCGCCTTTACCACAAAAAAAAAACAAAACTTACTTTTGTCAAATAAAACAGAAGGTCAATGTTGTGCATATAAAGGTGATGAACAGCAGCAGAGAGTCTTAAGTTATTTTTTTTTTGATGAATGACCCTTCAAGCTCTCACAAGCAAAGTATTTAAAAATAGCTAATTGGTTATTTAAATAACTGAATAATGTTCTTTTTACTCTTGTTTTGTTTACTCTACAATGGTTACAATGGTTAGTTGTTAGTTGGCTGGCAACGCTTACTAAACTGAGGATATTTTTCTCTAATAATATAGCCAGTTTAGCAAGTTTACAGTTACCAGTTATCTCTCTAGATATTCATTCTTGTGATTCCTAAGAAGGGATGGTAATTCTCTTAAAATTTCTGCATTTAATGAGTTTAGTTACTCCATTGTTTAGTTATTTTTCATTAACAAGTGGTTTTGGATTTATTTGCATATAACTTGCACTGAATACACAGTTTAAAATGTGACTTTAGAAAATTCTAAACATTCTCTGACTGTTGTGCGTTTTATAAACAAAAGGGTTCATCTCGTAAAACATTTGTAAAGGCAATATTTTTCACACTGCACTGTGGCGTTACATGTTACTCCACAACATGAAACTATATAATTCTGTTTTCTCTATAACCATATCTCTATTTATAAATCAAATGTCTCTTATCCCATAGACTGTGTTTCGGCAATGCACACAAAACAACGGCACCACAACCCAGGCCAATGTTGTCACAATGGCACCAGGGCTGACTCCCGTTCAAAACACCACACCAACCCCTGTCCCTGAGTGTCAGAAGCCCTGGAGCTATGTGGATGACAGCGTGTTTCCCAACCTTTGGAGGGTTGTGTATTGGACATCACAATGTTTGACTTGGTAATATACTTTTCCCTTTTTATTTCAGGTAGAGTTTTTGTTGAATTCCTGTCATGTTGAATCAGATATGTCTTTCTCTGATTTGATAAGATCTCAAGTCAAGTCTGAGTTTATTGTGGCTAAAATAATTTATAACTGTTTCAGGTTAATAATGCCAATGATGCAATCATACAGCAAAGCTGGTGACTTTACTGTGAAGGGCAAACTGAAATCAGCACTTGTTGACAATGCAATCTACTACGGATCGTACCTCTTCATCTGCGGCATTCTTCTCATATACATCGCTCTAAAACCTGGTGTCTCTCTGGACTGGGCTAAAACCAAAGCCATCGCGTCATCAGCCAGTAACACGTGGGGTCTCTTCCTACTTATTCTGCTGCTTGGTTACGCTCTAGTAGAGGTACCGAGGAATTTATGGAATAACTCTAAGAAGAATTATACATTGACTTACACTTATTTTAAAATTGCCAAGCTGAGTACTGACAAGTGTGAGGCTGAGGAGACTATGGATGATATATTAGACGTAAGTTTCAAAAAGGTGCAGTAAATATACTAATTTTTTTTAATGAAGAATCTTCTTGTGTGTACACACATCAAAAATGTCGAGGGATCACAATGTATTATAAACAGTGATCGGATCTCGGATGCAATTTGGGGTGAACGACCTCAAACGTTATGCTTAACATGGATGTGACACGGGATTTCCCGGGATTTTGGAAAATGGGTTATTTTATTATTAATAATTAATAACTTTTGTCGAGGGTTAAACTAAATAAACAAAATGAAAATGTTCGCTATCTATCTATAATAGGTCATTTATTTGACACATACTTTTAAAACATATTTTAGATATAAGTCGTCAAATTAAAAATACGTCACTTAATATGTGCACACTTAACGAACACTAGAATTGTCTATTAGGAATGGTTATTTATACCTGAAATTATTATTATTTGTCGTTAATGAGAATGTGATATGATAAGCAGAGCTCGATCTGAATGACAATGTCAGTCCAGACATTGTCATTCAGATCGAGTGCTTATTTCAAGTAGCCATATCATTTAATAAAAGAGGTTGATAAGTGGTAATTGTTTATGAAAAGACTATTAAGATAAGACGTACACGTTACGTTCAGTTCTTCTATGCAGTACTGTAAAAATGTTGTTATTAACATATTAACTACATATTATTTTATTACTTTTATAGTGTAAACTACTTACAATTAAAAGTTATCCACCTTTTTATAAATGTAGGTATCAAAGAGACTCGCGGGATTGTAAGTCATATCCATGTTAAGATAACGGACTTAAATCCCGGGAAATTGCATCCGAGATCCGATCACTGATTATAAAGGATTCCCAGTAAGAAAAAGTCATGAGCCATTTAACATGAAATCAATTCTAGTTTGTGATTGTTTACAAGTAGAGGAATCCATATTTTGTGCTTCAAAAAGCAACACTTGTTGAATCATGAGTCACAATTGTTATTTCTTTTAACTTTTTTACTGGTCTACTACAATTTTTCTACTTTAAAAGTGTCTTTATGTGCCTTTGCGGTGTCTTAAATCATTTTTATTGTACTTTAACCATTGCATTTATTACTTTATCTTCTGTACGTGTGTACTGAACTCCAAAACCGCTGGACCATTTGGCGTTTTTTTTGTGCGTTTGATTCGGCTTCAGATGGTTTCTAGTACTTAAGATAAAGATAAAATATGTTTATTCAGTAAGTAGGCCAGGGGAAATATACTTGTCAAAAAATCTACCTCCTCTTCCCTTGGTCTTGACGAGACCACTGCTGAGAAGGAACGTCGCAAGAAACTATATACTATACCGATATTTTACCATGACTAGAGGACGCCCGCCACTTCGTACGCGTAGAATTAGTTTCCCACTACTCCTCCTACTTCTTTCCGTTGGGGGTCGATTTTCGGGAAATCCTTTCTTACTACACCCCTGGACCTCATAAGGAGCCTAAGTACCAAATTTGGAATCTTTACTCGGCGGTTCTGGTATTTGCATTACACCAAGCTTTTACGTGAGTTCAACCTTTTTTGAATAAAATCGGATTGAGTTTTTAAACATGTGTCAAAATAAAATGTAATGTAAATCAAAAGCACTAAGGAGTATTGATGTCAACTTCGAAGCAAATGACTCCCAAAATAACTTTCTACCCCTTTTTCACCCCCTTAGGGGATGAATTTCTATGAAATACGAAATCGTCTTCCATCAATTCTGTTAAAGAATGTTTATGCATGAAGTAGATTGGAACAAGGAATCATGTTGTCCCATACAAACTTCGCCCCCCGTTTTCACCCCCTTAGGGGTACAATTTAGGAAAATCCTTTCTTATCGTATACCTATGTCATACAAAGAACACACCCTCCAAGTTTCAGGTCTCTACGATCAAACTCCAGGTTTAGGCTGTGCGTTGATCCGTCAGTCAGTCATTGAGGACAAAGCATTTTATGTTAGATAATATTGATAACACATAAGCTAGCATTACATAAAACAAAAAATATAAAATTAAAAAAGGCGTGAGGAGAGGTAAACGTGTCAAAACTCAGAATTTTCACAATGGCTCCTAAATTTTTAAAAAAACTTGCCTATGACGGTGCCAAACAACCAGATACATTAGAAAAAAAGTTTTGATACGTTGTCCTACTATAACCGTATAAACTTATATAAATATATCTATCTGTTACTTGTGGCCCTCAGAGCCTGTGCGCCATATCGGCAGCAGTGAGCCCCGGGCACCCGCTGCACCGGCACGTGGAGACCATCGTGCAGAAGCTGCCGCTGCAGCTGCGCGACCGGCTCGCCAGCCGGCAGGCACCCGACCGACCCACGCCGCCCTCCTTTAAGTCGCTCGTCAACTTGCATAAGAAGGTAAAGTTGCTTTTGACTGCGTCAGAAAGTTTATGATTTTAAGTGTACAGTCAAGCACGTTCATTTGTGACCCATTTTAACAAAGATATGCTTTAAGCCGTCAATGTCATTAGAGATCAGAAGTAATTTGTAACTAACAGGAAACTCAACCTTATTGTTGTAGAATGTCAAACTGACTTTCGACCAAATTTAAGTCTTTGACTGTATGTCTATTTCTGTTGCACGTCCTGCGACCTAAACGGCTTGACGGCTTTTAACATATAAGGTGTCGTGGGATTCGTCTTGGTTGTGGGGTAATGATTTTATTTTTTTAACATAATTTATATTATAAATCCACGTAAGGCACCGCGTACAAAAAAAAGTGCATAATACTGCCATTGATTGAAATAAAGATTCATTGCAAAGGTGACAAAGTGGATTTTCCCTTGTTTTTATTTTTTATTTATTCAATAAATAATTGGAAATTAAATAAGAAAATTTAATCACACAATGGCATGGCATTCACAATGGGTTCATATTCGATTGGCTGATTCGTCGTAGTCGTAAAGACGACAATATCAATAAATGCAGTCGGATTTTGACGAATGTAGATATATTGGAAATTGACTAAGTTTTAACTTTTAAATAGTTAGTAGAGCAAGACTCCTGGATTGAAAACATTCGTCAGTACGACGCCAAACTTTTGAACAAAAAACATCCAGCACTCACGATCGTCATTTTTACGAAGTACTAGCTAGAAGTACAGTGCGTCGAAAATCCGTATATTAAGGAATACGGGTACAAATGTATAGTGTTTCCAATTCACCATGCCCCTATTTAATTCTACTAACATAGACGCAACCGTACAATCTCAATTTAACTGGTGGAATTGGAAAACAACGTCGTAAATTGAAAACTATATTGGTGAACTTAAGACAGAGATCTTTTGAACCAACCCAAAACCAAATTAACTTGATAGTCCTTGACTGTTTAGACCTACACACACAATCCCAACGCAAAGCTGAAGTGATGCTATCCATTTAGTACATCACCTTAATCATTATCTCAACAGATGATCAAGGCGCTCCACGTGCTGCAACGCACGGAGACGCAGTGGGGCATCACGCTGGGGCGCGTGTTCCACCTGGAAGACGTCGCGTCCAATCTTCGCTCGCCCGACCGACGGTTCCAGCACAGCTTCCACTCGGCCCGGCCGCGACCCTTGCGTCTGCTCTACCCGCCCACTATCGGTGAGTCTGATCTCTAGTGCTAGTTCCACCTAGACTTGGGCTGTTTCCTTCTGTACACCTTCCAACTGGTTTATTGAAAATCACACGCTTCTAAAAAGAAAAAGCGAGTAAAGCATTTATCCGTGACATCAAGCCGCGTTAGCACATCAGTACTTATAAGTAAAGTAACATAACAGTACATATAAGTAATAAATATAATCTGTTATCTTTATACTTTAAATGCACACTTATAGATAGTAGATTTACGTATGCTTTACTATAGACAGTCACTAAATAGTTAAACTCTATTCTTAGTAAATGTTGCGTCATTTGTTTTATATAAAAAAAAGTCATATTTGACAAGTCTGACATTATTTTTCACTTAATTTTCACGTTATCGAATCGAGTGATGATAGATTCACTCTATATACCGACGTGTAATAGAGGGCTCTTCTACAGGTGTGTCGACGTCATGTGGCCGATTTTCTGGATAACTATTTAGAATTTTTGTATTTTGAAAACCTATCAAAAAATATATTTAAAATATGAATCGTGGTAAAGTATTAAACTGTAGGTGCCGAGAAATTATCTTCAAATAATTACAGCATTTCTATTTTACTCAAGTAATATAATTTATTTTATTCCGCGTTTTTAGAACTTCATCGTGCAGTAAGTTTTTTTCTGCACACTACCATTGACACTGTCATTTCATGTTCCCAAGTCAGCGTCATGCTAACGCGCTGGTCTTCCCTTGAAACCATCAAGTCTACTGCGGTTTAAACGCCGAATTTCACTAGGAAATTAATTTCAGAGTGGTACTGGGAGTGTTTCCTAAAGCAGTACTTCCTCAAGTCCATGGCGGTGGTGACGGGCATCCTCTCCGTGGCCGTGGTGTGGTCGGAGATGACGTTCTTCAGCAAGCAGCCGGTGTTGTCCATATTCGCTAACATTATAATCGCTGCTAAATACACCTACAACTATGCTGCAATTGTGGTAAGTTAACTTGGTTTTTTTTTAGCTTTTTTAGCCCTTTCATCCGTAGAAACAGTTTATCGCCAATCTATTGGGATTTTCGGAATAAAAAGTACTATATATCCGTCTCCGAGCTGTAATCTATCTCCTTACCAAAGTTCTCATCGTTCGACTGAGGCACTAAACTGTTAACACGGAACAAACAAACAAACGCACTTTAACCAAGTACATTTTCTTTGGACGGCTGTACACAAGAGATGAAGAGGCGGAGGCAGGTCAATGAGGAGACGGCAGGAAGAACTGGACCAATTCTGTAAAGACTGTTCTCAGGAGTCGCTGAATAGGGAATTGTGAAGTGTCCTGAGGGAGGCTTCTGCCAAGCAACAGGGCAAAAAGGGCTAGATAAGATGAGATAATACTATCTGACCCGGTCTCCCAATCCCGTAATGACTAATCACTGTGAAGAGTTAAAAAAGGGGGAAGTTGCACTTATGAATTGTAGTATAGAACCTTATATGATTTTTATTCCAGACGGTATCTACCCTAATAATCGCGTACATGTTCTACTGTGCGTACTCCACGGTCCTCAAGATCCGGCTCCTCAACCTGTACTACCTGGCGCCGCACCACCAGACCAACGAGTACAGCCTGATCTTCTCCGGCATGATGGTGTGCCGGCTCACGCCCGCCATGTGCCTCAACTTCCTCAGCCTGATACACATGGACTCGCACGTTATTAAGAAGTATGTGCTGGAGACTTATTACACGCAGGTATGGTCATAATGGCGTCATTTCAGATTTTAAGACTGCGTGGCGACATAATTAAAAGGGTACAATAATAATTTCGTCATTGCCTCATGTTTGTCTGTATGTGTATCAGTTCGTATACCCAAATAAGGCGATAGTGTGGTTAAAAAATTAACCGCCAAACGTTTTCTTTTTTTTTGCTAAATGTAAATCAACCAAAAAAGTGGACCGACGTGGCTAATTTTGCGGAAAACCGTTGCATAAAATGGCGCAAGACAGGTCCTTGTGGCAAACCTTGGGGGAGGCCTATGTCCAGCAGGGGACGTCTTTCGGCTGAAATGATGATGATGATGATGATAATGATGATGATAATGATGATACAATTTGAGATGAGATGTGAAACAATTTTATTTGCAATTTCCTAATAGGTGGTGATATGATAAGAATTTATGTCTCATACTTTGAAAATAGGCCTTTGTTTATCTTAGAAGCGGGTTGAAAGTGATGCATGGCGACCATATAGGGCAGAAAAAATATTTTTAAATAAGAACTACTTAAATTTAAAAAAAAAATTGAAATAATCTGAGTCATGCTAAAATCTTATACAGCCACTATTTGGTAAAACTATACTGAGTCATACTTTTATAAGTTTTATTATCAGGTTTCCTCATAGTCGACATGAAAAATAGAGCATTTAACTCAGGTGAAAGTCACCATTTATTTCGCAATCGAAATATTGGCCAAAATGTCGCTTAAGGGTCGCTTTAGTTTAGAATTTCCAACGCTATAAATAGGGTAGTCACCATTAGTCAGCCAGAGACCTGTAGTCAGCCTCTGTCTATACTTTGTACGAGTTGGAAGAGTTAGAAAGATATATTTCCCACTCTTTGCACTGATATAAGATCGACACTGGTCTCCGGCTGACCCTCTGGTGATTTTACCCTATATCACTTTGCTCCTTTCTCACACGATCTACTATATTATTTCTCAGATAATGGGCCACATGGACGTCCTAGGCATAATCGCCGAAGGCTTCAACATATACTTCCCCATGCTGGTGGTCCTGCTGTGTATGGCGACGTATCTATCTTTAGGCAGCCGTCTGCTCTCGCTGTGCGGATTCCAGCAGTTCGTAGGGGACGACGAGCTCACCACCGACCTCGTGGACGAGGGCCGCGAGATCGTCAAGCGAGGTTAGTCACATAAATACGCGGATAACCCAGTAGCTAATGAGTCTATAAACTTAGTGGTGCCAGGTTCAATCAACAAAGGCAAATTGTTTTACTAACATGATTAAAGTTGAATTACACTACTAAATTTCGCACCCATCCCAGAGTGCTTCATGCAATTTGCCCACTAGTCGTGAAAATATGCAACAAGTGTAAATATCGTAATAATAAGAAAACATCGGCTATCTTGAATTCTGAGCTTCTGATTGAAATTGGGGAGTGCCAACATCGAAATTCGTATTTATAGAAATTCGTATTATTAAAGAAAGTGGATGAGTGTATACACGTGTTAATACGAGGACGAGCGAGAGCAACGACAACTTATGGAAAGAGCGCGCGAGACGGATAGGCGAAACGAGAGTGTCATGCCACGACTAAACATAGATCTTATTGTGACAACGTTATCTCATATTTAATTACGTTAATGTGTGACGATAACTTTCGACAGAGAAACGCAAGCGGCAGCGCGCTGAGGAGTCGCTGACGCGCCGCCGCGACTACGGCTACCGCTCCAAGCGCGACAACCAGGACGGAGGTAATACCTGACCTGATCGGGCACCTACTATTTTATCTAAACAACTTTTAACGAACGTATTCTCGGCGATTATTATTTTTTGCCGCAAGTCTATCCTTACCTAACTTACGTAATTTATATTTAAGATATCCTGAAAACAACAACGTTTCAGTAGGCAATAGCGTTCGGTAAAGAGTTCGTTAAAATGATGGGTTTCCGATCTGATCATATCTAATAGAGGAAGGATGAAGGTGTTACGTAGCTGATACTTAATATGATGGTTTAGAAAGTCTTTGTGGTGATTAATTTTTGAATGAACATAATGTCTTGTTACGAGAACAAAATATTGACGAAAGCAAAAACTAAAAATTGTGGGACGACAATATGAATAATTAAATGTCCGGAGACTTGAATGTAGATCTACCAGAAATATAAAATCCGCTCCGTAAAGATTTTGTTCTTATATAATTGGAGTGTCTTTCATTTCATTTGTAAACATTTGTTGTGGGGTTTCATAAAATAAAAGATATTTGGTGAGTGTTCCGCTACCTTAAAAGTTTGGGAACCCCTGCGTTAAACACCATGTAAAGTTATGAATGTCGTCTTTTTATTTAATTTGAATTATGTTTCGTCACTATTTAACTTGTAATTTCATGACACCTTTATCCATTCTTTAAGTCCTTTTAAAACTTCGTAAATGTTATGACGAAGTTTCTCACTCTAACGAATAACTGCGTCCTTCTCGCTCGACGAGTTGGTCTTATAACTGGGTATTTGGTTAACTAAAGAAGGGGCTGGTGTGGTAAATGTTGGGCACCTCATCACATTTGCACTTCTATTTTTCTTTTATCTATTATTTGTGTCTTATGTTTTTTTTTTGTACCTATAAATATATATTGATAAAACAAATGAAATATACATTTAAATAAAGAATTTGTCATGTAGATAAGTGTAAATGTCGCATACACTGGGCTTTGCCCACAACATGGTTAGGTTTGAAAATTGGAATTCTATGTCTGCTAATTACCAAATCACCATGAAAATATTATATTTCAAAAGTATTGTGTTAAGATAAATAATACGACGGCGCTTTAAATGCCGTCCAATTTATTTAAAGGATTTTGAAGAATAAGTAGTAAATCTATCGAGGTTAGAATGTGAGAGCTGTTTAAATGTTTAATTGCTGAAATATTATTTGCATAAAACATTAAATTCCAGACATTATTGTCCTGGGTCCATAGGATTATATTGGTAAAATTATGAACTTCCCAACAGAAATACAAATAATGGGAAAGGAAATCGGAGAACGAACTCGTACTTTATTCAATGATTAAATTTTAAATAAAAAAAATAAAACCACTCCTAATTCAATGTACTAACACGTTTCAAATGTAACTAACACTGCTCACAAGATCATCTTTTTTATACCGGTTATTGTGCATGGGACCACTTTCAGCCCGCACCGGGCTCCTTCACGACGTGGACTCAGACTACTACGTGCAGCCGAGCCCCGAGCGCGCGCCCGCGGCCGGCTACCAGCGCGCCGAGCTGCCCTACAACCGGCCCACCCTGTCCCTCGAGGAGGAGCTGGACCACAGGTTCGGGGAGAGCACCCTTCCCGCTATAAAGTCCGAATTCGACGAACGCCGGTCCAAAATGAGCGCGCCCCCTAGAGGTCTCTTTGATGACGTCTGAGTGCAATATTATAGCTAGCTACTCGAGTTTTTGTAAGGGATTCGTGCAGGCATTACGGGCGTGAAACGGAATACAGCGAGTGCTAATAAAAGTGCATTTTATTTTAGAAATTTGAAAGATGTCGGGTACAGTTGGGCAAATAAGTGGTCTGCTCTGCATATTATTTTTTCCATTTTTAACCTTGGGCATAAAATTTTACAATGGAATAAAAACCTATTGTGAATACAACAAAGTCGATTTTCTCATTCAGATATAATAACGAATGTAATTTCCCTTATCTCCTTAGACATGGTTCTTTATTCAAATGACCGTATTATGTTCCCACAATATGTTCTACAAGGAAATTAAATATCTCTTATGTCATTCTTTCGAATTGACGGACGTACAGTCAACAGCATAAATAAGTGATCATTTATGTACCTTGTCGCTTTCAATCGGTTCACAATTGTATATGACATTTCAAACACGACGTTAAAGTGACAAGGTACATAAATGATCACTTATTTATGCTGTTGACTGTACCTTATCGATCGAATGTTTTATGACGAGCAAACTTAAACTTTAAAGTGGCAGGTCAAGTATTTGGCCGATTGTACATAGTTTGTTTAGACGTATAGTAAAGTACATTCAAAACGTGTCATATTGAATACAGACGGTCAATAAAGATGAGCATGCTCAGAACCCTGTCGTCTTAGGCCCGTATTAATAAACTGATCTCAACTGTAATGCTCGTCTCGAGATGCGTCAAAAATGATTGTTCTATGGTTTGGCGTTTATTTTGACGTATCTCGTGAAGGGCCTCACAGTCAAGATGAGTTTATTAATACGGCCCTTAATGTTATTGACTTGATCATGCATGTCTCTACGTTGAGTTTCAAATTTATAATAAAGTGCTCAACATTTTCTTTGCGGACCGTACTTACTGAGTTAATTCACGTGTCACATTGAGTAAATGAATTATTATTTTATCACTAGATCTTAATTCGAAACTGTAACATTCCTTTCAAGTAATTATCATTATCATCATCATGTTCATTATATCATGAAACGTCCACTGCTGAATATAGGCTTCCTTCCAGCGTCACCAAAACGACCGGTTTCTTGCAACTGTAATATTACAAATCTTAATTGCTGACGTAAATTATTTGTATTATATTGTAATTATTCCTTTATATAAACTCGTGATGAGATGTACAGTAAATTATTCAACAGTATCACTTCGGTTGTCTTTAATAGCATAATTGTGTAAAGGGTGGATCTGTCACTTCGCATGGTGCTATTGAACAGTTATCATGATAAAATATTACTATGTGACAAAATCGTTTGCCCAGTAGGAAAGGCTAATTGATTAGGACGTTAAATTAACTTCTTTTCAGGAATTTTATACGAGATGTATAGAGTAACTTAAAGAGAACCTATTAAATAATAAAGTGCATGCGTATACACATATACTCGTGCATGTGATTGTATACAAAAACAATATGAACAAAACGGTATGCACAGATATGTCCCACTACATTTTAGTTGAGTTTTGTTGTAAATATCAGGTGAAATAGACTCAGTGAATAAAGTAGCCAGTGCTCAATACAATCATGCTGAGTGACAGTGATCGGTATAACGTAAGAGATTTGTTTTGTGTACATAAATATACCACCATTGGTCCATTGTTATAGTTTTATTAGAGTAAAAGATAGTAATTAATTAATTTAATATATTGATGTTTAATTTTAATCAAAATCGGCTCAGTTTAGTTAAAAGAGCTTAGTTTTAAAGGTGGTTTAGGAGAAAGATTCTTAAAAAGTTGTTATTTCTGCTACGACTTCAGATACCTTTCCAAAAATTGCTTATCTATAAATAGTCGTGATTCGCTTTCTAGATATTTAAAGTTTGGTTACTTGTTAACAAAATAAGTTATACCGGGTGTCCTTAAAACCGACGCCAAAAAAACTGAGAGAGCTCAGCGATCTTTTCTAGTTTCGGCGATATTGATCATTTTAATGTGAATTTTTGTAATTTTCCCTTATGTCCATGTCACAAAAATCATTAATTTCATGTTTTATATCATTTGTTTTTCAGTGGCGTCTTACACAATTAGAATCATTACGAATCAGCGAAGTTTTTAAACCTATTTGCCCTTTTTCTTTTTTTATCATTTTTTCAAGTAATCACAAAGTTGTTATTTCCATACAAAGTAAACACTGAGACACCTAGTATGAAGAAACAAACTATAAGTCATTACTTTTAAAAAAATCAAGCAAATAGGTTCAAAATCTTCGCTGATTCGTAATAATTCTAATTATGTAAGTCGCCACTGAAAATTAATGGTTTTTCATAAGGAAAAAATACAAAAATTTAAATTAAAATGATCAATATCTCCGAAACCAGTAAAAATCGCCGAACATACATAGGGATTAAATCGATAGCTTTTTAGCTGCTCTATCATCCCTCTCAGTTTTGACGTAGGTTTTAGGGACAACCTGTACAAATGGCGGTCTGCATCAGGTACTGAAAACTAACTAGCAAGTTTTCAGTAAAGATTAGTTCACTTTCGGAATGTGATAGAGATCATCTCGCACGCTGACGTTATGAAATCGTTGAAGGAGAAATTATAGTACATGTGATCGTTAACGTAGGTTTATAGAAACTTTGTATTTAGCTTAAAGTATTAGACGTCTGCATATAAATGTATTATTTAATTTTAGTTCATTAATGAATCTTGCCTTCGGTCACATTTTGCTTGTGTTGAGCGTCAGTGGAGGCCACATAATCAGGAGCACTTGCCGCTTGCGTTTTTCCCATTTAATTGCCTACAAAAATTGTCGGAACAAAAACCATAGAGTTCTTGATCACTTACTACGGTTACTAAGTCAATAATCTAAAACTTACGTATTCATATATTTGTATCAAATTGTCATGTCTAGGGTTAGGAATTTTGTGGCAAACCGTAGTCCTGAGTCGCTTTTTCCTTATCTACCTTTTAACGAGCAATTCTTCATATACATATAATCTGAATCTCGGAAACGGTTCCAATGATTTTCATGAAATTTAGTACGCAGGTAGTTTCGAGGGCGATAAATCGATCTAGCTAGGTATCATTTTTAGAAAATTTACAAAAAAATAAAATAACGAGCAAAGCTCGGTGATCCGGGTTCTTCAAAACGAACAAAAAATTTAGTTTGGTTATTCCATATCTACACAAATATGCTTGTTTGTAACGGTTTCACAGCAGAGATATAATAATAGCGAAGAGTCTCGACCAACACCTCAAGAGACTCTCGCTAGATGGCTGGATCAAGGGCCAGATACAGAAGGCAGTACTCCTCGACACGGCACGCATTGTGAGGAGGTTCCTCTCTGCAGCCCTAACCACCGGTAGCTTGAGCCCTGCCCCGCTGCCGGCGGCACCCGTAGGTTAGGTTTTTTATAATGTATATTTTTTGTATTAGTATTGTTATTTTACTTTTATATTTGAATGTTTATTGTAAAAAACCTAATTTGCAGAAAATTAAATAAATATCTATGAATAATAATATCAGGGTACAATGACACACCAATTGCCCTAGTCCCAAACTAAGCTCTAGGCTTGTACTATGGGTACTAGACAACGTTATATTATAAATACTTATATAGAGAAATATATTCTTAAATAAATAGAAAACATCCATGACTCAGAAACAAATATTCGTGCTCATCACACAAATATCTGCTCTTACCGGGATTTGAACCCAGGACCACTTGCTTCGTAGGCAGGGTCACTACCAACTAGGCCAGCGCGTCGTCGTATCCCCCATACATTCATTTATTTGGTTTAAATTGTTTAAATTATTCATTTAAATTGGTTTAGTGTACAACTGAAGGTCAAAATCAAAGTGGTATGTATTAATAAATTGGAAATAGCGACTCAATGGATTCTAGAACCACGATTTGCCACCAAAAGTCCTAACTCTAGTCATGCCATTTCAGGTCACACAATATAATAAAATAAAGTATATTATACTGAGTAATTAAAGTGGCGAAGTTTTTGATTGGTTATAAGTTCTTGAGTCATATTTTACAGGCATTTAATTGTATTGGAAAATCGCAAGCGTTTCACAATTATGTGGGTACCACTGTACATAATATTAATTTAAAATACTATTCTATCATTCAAATAAATCAGTTTATTCTTGTTTATAGGCCATTGTTTACGTAGTGGTTAGGCCATTCGAATTAATGTTGCTATTGCCATACTGGTAAGCTATTGGCAGGTTAATTAATTAATGTCAATTATAGTCATATCTACAGTGTGTGGCCCAAAACCGGGGATAATATTAAAAACAGGGGCTCTATAGATCACCGGTAATTACATTATAATGGTCTTACCTAATTAAAATCAAAACTTAACTTTCAGTTTTTTTTTAACAAACTTAATCGCAAATTCAATGTAATGCAAACACCGCTAAATCTACCGCGTGTTGTCAATGGCACCCTGTACTCAGACATACCGCGTACCAAGTGACCAAGCGACGATATCGCGACGGGAAAATACATTACCTACGATTTTTAACTTTGTAGGCTCTTTTCTCCAAAATTATAGACTTTGTAATATTAGATTCTTGTGATAGTTAATTGAAGTGTTCTAAAGAATCCCCATTTAATTTTTTCGCCCCGGTTTTGGGCCACACACTGTATATTTCGTTTTTTCAGGTTAATAAACAATCGATCCAATTTGCACACATTTCAATTTGCGCACTCTGACCCGGTATTTTTGCTCCTGAGTGTATGTGCGCTATTTACAATTTTATTTCGAGGTAAAACTTCTGCAAATTGTCGGTCGTTTATTATAAGTAATACTACGCGATTGTCGGGTATTTACAAATTAAATGTTGCATAGTTAGTCAACAGGTGGCAAAAGCAAATAGCGATTTGTTTTAGACAACTTTATTATCTTTACAAGTTTTTAAATTTACTGTCGCATTTCTTTTAAAATTATAACGTCCCACTACTCTTAATATATTCGACTATGCATCTCGTAATAGGTTCGCCTTTGTGTTAGTTTCACACGTAGCGGTTAAAATATTTAACGTTTATCATAAGCAGTACCTAATACTTTATAATGCACCGTTGTACAAAATCGTTTCGTAAGATGACAAGAGCATGACTCGTTGACCAACTTGAAGTCCTACAACGGACTTATTCGTAAATTAGGCCTATTGCTTGTGTTTGGGATAAATGGTATTATTTGAAATAATTTGAATTTTCCCTTGCTTGGCGCATCTCTCTGTCGCTTTTATGTCGCTGCGCTGTCGCCTAAATCAATGAACAAGCTTATACTGTGACGTACTGAGAGACGAACAAATTGAGCCTTTAACTAGATATTTAAGACAATTGTGTGACCTTGTTGTTTGGCTGTTTTTGGTCTATAATAATATTAATAATAAAATCCAAATGTAAGTTTGTTAATCATATCTACTCCCCCTTGAATTTACTGCTGACAACTTGGGCCTTGGCTATGAAAAAGCAATTAAAATATGCGAGTTAATAATGTAAACAAGTAACAAATGTGATAATCCCTATGCTATCATGTTTATTTTTTTATTAATTGAATTATCAATGTGTTTGTTTATATTGTAACCATTCTAAATGTGAAATAAAAGACATTTAATTTAAAAAGTATTGTTTTTATTCATTGCACTATATTCATTTAATTTTAATAAATAATGAATACTTTTGGCTTATTTCAATTGGAACTTGATGCTTTCTACTTTCGCCCTTATTTCGTGTGAAGAGTCTTTAGAAAGGTCCTTAGCATATAAGTTGTAGATGTTGCTGAGTTTCTCCAATTCTTCTTTTTTATTTAAATCTGCAACGAGTAAATAAATATTACGTATAAAAAAAATGTCATGGAGAAATAAAAACTATCATATAAGCCACCCGATGGTAGAGTGGATACTCGGGCGGTTCAACCACCGTCATTGTCTTCTAGATAACCAAAATAATCATAACTACCAGCAACTTTTGATTTCAAAATCAACGGACCCGGGGATGGCATTCCATTTAAAACACGAAGAATTTTATAAAGTTTGTCTTGAACAATATGCGAAGACAATAATGACGGCGGTCAAAACGCCGAATAATCACCCGGCAAGTGAGATGTGAGACGGTTTACAGACGGAATCAGCGAAACTCATTTCATAGAATGCTTTTCTTCGCAGAATTTTCATTTAATCGAAAGGCATTTACACGTGCAGGAGTTGTAATTATTTGGTGGTCACGGGTCTAACCTAACCTAAACAACGTAACCCATGCTTCAGTTAACGTAAAAACAATAAGGTTTACAGTGGCAATTAGCTTTAGAATTAATGAAATTGGATCAAATGTTTGTCGGTGATTCAAGGGGATCCTGAAGACCCATCGGCTTTTGCAGTCTCCATACTGCAATCCTAAGACTGCTAATGCGTTGTCAGCCCTTGAATGATAATGTGACATTAAAAAAAAATTAGAATATTAATGATCATGACTTTTGTTCACAGCTTCAATAAAAGCCGATTCATGTAATAACCAGAATAAGCCAACGAAGATTTGTTCCTATATCTTTTGTCTAGCAAACACAATTTAACATGGGAGTTCATATGGCCGACCTGTTTTATGCCGTCACAGTGCATATTGCATCTCTCAGTCTAATCGCGGATTATAGCATTTTAAAATGCTTGTATCATTCGTATTTCTTGGCCGATTTCAATTTCACTTTTGATGATGTTTTACGGTATTTTCATATTTCGTTCACAAATGCCATAAAAAATCCAAACATATTCCCAACATATCAAATAAAGTACTGGATAAAACAAATCGACCCTGGAAAACAATATTGCTTTTCGCCTACTATCGCCCTGTTTGTAACTCTGCCGCCATTGCTGTCTATTAACAGCTGTCAAATCGTTGACAAAACGGAAACACGTCTTAAGCAATAAGGTTTTACCGAGTGGAATAGAGGCCACGTTTTCACTAATACAACATATTATACTAGTGTTGTATTGAATAAACGTACGGCATCGTTTTTTGGTCGGGAAAGTTCATATTTATCCTGCCTTTTCAGCCAGCTTTAGTGCCCATCGATTAGCTGTTTGAGATAGCCAGATAAAAGTAAAGTCGTATGATAATGCACTACATCGGCATTTTTAATTCCTGAAGGCGTGCACCTTCAGTCAAATTGTCATTGCTCTATGTTCTTTAAACTTTGTGTCTATGTTGAATTGAAATCACTATTCCAAAGTCGCCTGTCGCACGCCAGTAACACAAAAAAGGCACTGGTACTGATATACAGATATATCCGGATGGCGTTAAAGAGGTTAATTTTCATTTATTTTTTACCTTTTAGTTTCTTAACTAGTATTTCCAGAAGATTCAACGCGTCCCTCCTGTGCCGCACTTGATTGCTGTTTTCTGTAATGAAAGTTATTCCAAGTTATACAAAAAAGACAAGGAAAAATGATGGCTCTGTTCGGAGTGGAATCGGCAATATGATCTAATTTTTATCCAAATTCTGATGGTTAATGTGGTAGTTGCCAGTACAGAATATTGTAGTTCGACTTGTCATCAAGTCATTTCTTCTTACCAAGCTAGAAAAGTGGACTCTAGTTAGACCAACGTGAAGGATATTCGAATAAAGAAAACCACAGGATAAATGAAGCGACTCTTTATCTTAACCAATCAAGCCAGGCCATAGATACAAAATATATTAAACAGACTAAAAAAGAAGTCATAATTGTCTATTACTGGGCAAAGACCCCATGGGATTATTCCTTTTTTTGTTCAGATTTAATAACCTACTCAGATAAAGTATAAGTTTAATTTATCGCGAGTAAAGATGTGTGGTTAGCTCACTCAAGGTGTAGTCGATGACGGTGGCGGCGTGTCCGACGACGCTGCCGAGCGCGCGGTCGGGCCCGCCGGCGTCGGTGTCCATGGGCTCGCCGCCGTCGCCGAAGATGGCGAGCCGCTCCGCCACGCGCGTGGCGGCCGCCAGGATCGCCAGCTGCGTGGGCCGCGAGCTCGACGCGTACGAGTTGGCGCAGTGCTCGAAGAACACATCTTGGTATTTATCTGGGAATTAACACGGTTTACCATTGAATTGCCGACAGACTTTTAATCGAATATTATTTCAAAGACAACGTTTCATGTATTTTCATTTCATCGACAAGTCATTGCGTCGTGGGCTCGATACTAGGTAATTTGAACCGAGGTCTTTTAATTAGTAGTTGACATATTTCAATAAAATTCATGTCATGACTAATCATATCGGGTCTTTTTAATTTGGTTTTTTTTACTTGTAATAATATTTACTCCGCATAAAATTATTTGAATTGGTAATATTTTGCTATCAAAACTAAACGCAATCACTCACTCTGCGCGATTATATTATAGCTATGTTCCTAATTTATTATAATATTATGATAATAATAATAAGAGTTATTGTAATAATAGTAATGTGTGATGTTTTTGTGTTCTTGGGGGTCACAGTTCTAACCTAACCTAACCCACTTCTGTCAACAGCTCGTTTTCTTGGGGGTCGCAGTCCTAACTTAACCTAACCTACTTTGATACACCAATAAATCTCAGTTTTATTATACATATTTGTATGTCACACTACATAATTTGAAAAATGTATAAATGTGCAATTGGACATATAAAATTGTATTGAAGTAATACGTCGAAGAAATGAATTGCAATGTTTTGTAGTTGTACCAATTAAGATATTTTGAAACAAATCTGCGATTAAGTAATATTCGTTGATTAGTATTTCCACGTAGTAAGATAAATTTAAATAAATAGTAGTTGAAATAAGATAACGCCAAACAATATTACTAGTACTAAAGTTTCGATGGATCGTTGTCGATGAAATAATATTCGATGAAAAGGTTGTCGACAAAACAAGGGTACACCTTTCAGTGTTCATGTATGTAAGTATCTAAAATACTTTACTCCACCATAACTTTTCATCCTTTCAACATCCCGGGTGACAAAGGATACCTGAACTGTAAAAATCAAAATAACAACAATGGCGAAATGTCAATTACTTGTCAACTTCTAATTATTACAATATACAGGGTTATTGGTAAGTCGACCTATTCCCGTTAGGAGGTGATAGGGGTGACTATTTGCGATAATTTTGACCCCCCTATGCATTATGCAAAAGTGAACCATTTTTGAGTTATCGCGTTTATTAGTTTTTTTTTAAATTAGTCGGAAATTCAACTTGAAAAATTTATTACAAAAAAAGTATCAATTTAAATATTTTTTTTTCTTCTGATTTACAAAACCGATTAAACACTGGTTATTTCTCAATATTAAAACAATAATTATCGGTCCAAATTTGAAAAAGCGAGAAGGAAAACGAATTTTTTCAATATTTTTTGCGATCGCTTTCCACTAAAATGCCTTAAAAACAAAAAAAAACGTTATGAAACTTGGCTTGCAGATTATTTTAAAAACTTAACTGTTTGCTTAGCTCTCCAAAAACGCATAACAAGTAGAAAAATATTTTAAAAAAATCTGAAAAAATAATCATCACAAAGGAAGCGGGCGGAAACAAAAGTCACAAATGCAACTTCAAAAATTTAAATTAAAAAACATGTCAAATTTAAATAATACATTTTTTATTTGCTTTTGTACAAGTTGAATTTGTTGTTCCTATGCAAAATTAAAAAAAAATATATCCGTACACGTTTGAGAATGCGAGGCCGAAAACTAAAAAATACATGTTTTTTTATCAAACTCCAACATAAATTACACGAAAACAGAAAATTTTACCAATACATTTGGCGTGCAGATTACACATAAAACATTGACGTTTTTCCAGCTTTCTAACGAGCTATTAATATTAATATGAATTTTCTTAAAGATTGCGGGAAAAAATTGATCACAAAGGAAGGAACAAGGAAGTCACGTCCGAACATAACTTAAAATTAACTAACTAAATCTATCAAAACTAACTGTTATACTCGTAAACACAAATAACAACATTAACTTATGTAAAAAGTTACAAAATTAAAACTAATAAACAATTAAAATTGAAATAATCAGGATTTTTATAGTTCATTTTCAAAATGGCTACCTCCATTTCTTATTGTCACATAAGTTAATGTTGTTATTTGTGTTTACGAGTATAAGATATATTTTTTTTTAATTTTGCATAGGAACAACAAATTCATCTTGTACAAAAGCAAATAAAAAATGTATGATTTAAATTTGGTATGTTTTTTAATTTTAATTTTTGAAGTTGCATTTGTGACTTTTGTTTCCGCCCGCTTCCTTTGTGATGATTATTTTTTCAGGTTTTTTTTAAATAATTTTCTACGTGTTATGCGTTTTTGGAGAGCTAAGAAAACAGTTAAAGTTTTAAAAATAATCTGCAAGCCAAGTTTCATAACGTTTTTTTTTGTTTTTAAGGCATTTTAGTGGAAAGCGATCGCAAAAAATATTGAAAAAATTTCGTTTTCAGTCTCGCTTTTTTAAATTTGGACCGATAATTATTGTTTTAATATTGAGAAATAACCAGTGTTTAATCGGTTTTGTAAATCAGAAGAAAAAAAAAGATTTAAATTGACACTTTTTTTGTAATAAATTTTTCAAGTTGAATTTCCGACTAATTTAAAAAAAAACTAATAAACGCGATAACTCAAAAATGGTTCACTTTTGCATAATGCATATGGGGGTCAAAATTATCGCAAATAGTCACCCCTATCACCTCCTAACGGGAATAGGTCGACTTACCAATAACCCTGTATGTATCATTTGAAAGATCTTAATGTGGCCATCTCTAATATATACGAATAAAGTAGCTTTAATGAACG
The DNA here is from genome assembly GCA_923062465.1 of Acleris sparsana. Classification (NCBI taxonomy): domain Eukaryota; kingdom Metazoa; phylum Arthropoda; class Insecta; order Lepidoptera; family Tortricidae; genus Acleris; species Acleris sparsana. The sequence continues at coordinate 6,327,126 of OV281288.1, forward strand.
GATTTAATAAAAATATCAAAAAATGCAGTGGGGTTTTTAAAGCTTGCTTTTCATTTAGTTATTATTTAATATGTTGTAGTTATTATGAAAAATAGGTCTGTACCTACTCTACTACGTCCATTTATTTAAAATAAATAAATAAACGTAGTTATTTTTTTTTTAATAATATCTATAAGATATTCAAAAATCGTAAAAATTGGACTAGCTTGAAAGGAGAGATTTTTTAGCTTCACAATCCTCTAAATACTTCGAACGCAAAATATGTAAATCGACTCACTCAAAATTGTGCCTAGGCCGTCCGAAAATCCATTGGTTAAATAGGTACAAACAGTTTCTCGTATCCACCAATAGTAAAAGGTATCGAGCATTTTCTAGCCTTTCCAGATCGTTGTATCTGAAATTAAAATATGTACGCAATAAGTAAAGTACCTTGCGTGGCGGCGTCCTTGGGCCAGGCCTTGCCCAGGAGTTCATAAGCGGTCTCCTTAAGCGCGGACAACTGCTCGCGGCGCAACCGCGCGCCCTCGTTGTCTTCCTCGTCGGATTCCTTGCCCATCGACACCTCGTCCTAAGACAAAACAGATTATATTTCTAGATCTCAAAAACTACTAAACGGACTCTCATGCGGTTTTCAACCTCAGTCAGATAAATTTTCACGAAATGTGTGGCCTAGTGTAATTTTTCTCATACAAACCAGTCCTGGAAATTACGAACTCAACACAAAAAAACATTCATTTCGGTCGAGCCATTCTCGAGTTATGGCGTGACCAAGGAAAACAGGGATTCATTTTTATATGTATAGATTCTGCTATACGGGTGTTAGAGAAGACTCACATAAACCGAAGCGAAACGAGGGCGGGTCGCTAGTGGTGCAAAGTCTTCTGATCAGTGCGTACTACCTGTGATGTCATACGGAGCCGAGACTTGGCCACTCACGGCACGACTAGTCCAGCAGTTCAAACTTCAAAGTCGCTAGATGGGCTATGGAAAGAGCTATGCTTGGTGTATCTCTAAGGGATCGAATCCGGAACCAGGTCATTCAGCAGAGAACCAAAGTTACCGACATAGCTCTACGAATTAGTAAGCTGAAATGGCAATGAGCTGGTCATATTTGCCGTAGATCTGATGGCCGTTGGGGAAGACCGAGTTCTAGAGTGGAGACCACGAATTGGCAAACGTGGAGTAGGGCGCCCTCAGACTAGGTGTAGCGATGATATTCGCAAGGTAACTGGAGAAGAAGAGCTGAAAACAGTGGCGTGCTATGGAAGAGGCTTATGTCCAGCAGTGAACTGATGTGGGCTGATGATGATGATGATGACTCACCTTGGACAGTATAACCTTGACGATCTCGTAGACCTGCTGGAACCGGTCGGCGTCGGTAGCGCTGAGCGCCTCGCCGAGCGCGGCGATGGCATGCCGCTTGTACACCATCTCCTGCTTGCGCGCCTCCACCAGCAGCGAGCTGATGGCCTCGGACGCTAGCGCTTGCGAGATGGCCGGCTCGCCTTCCTTTACACTGCACAACACGAAAGAGTTGCTTAACGCTAAAGGTATAACGTAACGTATGGAATTGACGTAGGCGCTAGACGCAACCGTCTGACAGCTTCCGTCAATCGTATACATTTTGGATAACGTTAACGAATGCCGAATGCATCTTGTCTAAGGCCTCAGTACCCTTACCATGAGTTACAATTACCGTACTCGCTAGCGAGTCGAATGCCCTTCCCTCGTACTCTACAAGAATGCGAGATCTGTGGAGGACAGAGCATTCGACTCGCAAGCGAGTACGGTAATTGTAACTCATGGTAAGGGTACTGATGGTTGTTGGACCCGCGCACCGTAAGCTCCGTACCTGGGCTGGTTTCTGTTAATTGTTTTTCTTTAGCGTTTACACTAATGTCATGAACTCTATCATCACACCAAAGTTGACGCTTGTACTTATTAGCCTTTTACAGTGCCTGGACGTAAATATTGCACATCGGCAATCGTCGCATTTCCGAATACAAACGTACGCTAATTTCCATTTAGATTTAGCGTTTATTAGAATTTAAATTTAGAATTATGTACTTAGTTGTTGTTTTGTTTTGACTCCCGCGTGAAATATATAGAGCTGTAAAACTAGTTCTTAAATATAATTTACTCCTTTAAAACATGTATAGTACACCAACGAAATTAATACAAATATTAAGAAAAATAAAATACTTCTCCAACCGACTTCCAAAAAAGAGGAGGTTCTTATGTTTGACAATTAGGTATGCAACTAAAATCAATATTTATCCGACGACTGACGAAACACAAAGTTTACCGGAAGACATGGGATGGAATGCCTCTATGCTAGTCATTACACTGGCTGTCTTATCCCCAAACCGGAACACAACAAAGCGAACACTGAAGTTTGGCGAAAGGTTAAAGGTTAAAAGATAAGATGGTGGTAGCGATCCGGACGGACCCTGCACAAGGTCCTACCCACCCGCAAAATTAAATAATAGATCAAAAATGTGATGCAGGCACTGACCTGCAGGCCTCCGCTAGTGCCTGGATGACGTGTTGTTTCCCGTCGAAGGTCTTCCCGTGGACAGCCGCTAGTAAAGACCGGATGAGCGGTTCCCTCTGCTCCCCCAGCCCAGTTGACAGGTCCTTACATAACGTTTTCACCGCGTTCGCTGCCTGTGCAAATACCATAACATGAAAGTTACATTAACTATAATGTACCCTTCACACAAGAGGGGACTTTTTATTAAGAACGCTAGTTTTATCTTGAGGTTTTTAGCTAGGTTTCATGAACATTTACGGGTATTCCCAGGTGTCCACACTGCGGATAAATAATAAAACGAACTCAGGTGCGGACAACTGGGGATAAAAATTCCCAAAAAGGTGCGAACAACTGGGAAAAAACATATCCCAGTTGTCCGCAGTGTGGACAAAGGGCTGCAGACAAGTTGGAATAGCCCGAATTTTGTAGGACCGTTTAAAAGATATTAGCTCTAAAATTAGGGGTTGCCGTAGATAAAACTTGTCGATATAATTATTGGGTCTTATTTATCTATAGTTAATATAAAAAACAACTTCTAATATCTGTCTGGCTACTGGGGAAAAATATTCCAACCACTTATTAACCTTTTGAACACCTTACGTCAAATACAAAATGTGTCATTCACACACCAAACACGTTTGTTGTGCTATGAAAATTACAACATAATTAAACAAAGTCTCTTTTAATCTTCATCTTGTGTCGGCTGTGGCCAACGGTAACGCCAGTGGCACGGCTTTCTTGCAAGAGCCGACTGTGGCTGAAAGGTTCAACTTGGTTATCTAGCGTTGGAAGCGTACCTGTATCTTCTTGGTCCAACTGCTAGAGTTGAGCGCCTTCTCTATTTCCTCTCGGATGGCGGGCAGATGTTGCCGGATGCCGCTCTCCCGCGCCGGGCTGATGTCCGTCCAGATGTCCTCGAACATCTCCACCGTCGATGAATCTAGTCAAAAGATTAATACATAAACTGCCAAGCAAATGTCATAGTCGATTGTGTCAATTAATTGTACATAAGAAAAAATCTTTACTTCTGTTTAGTTAATTCAGTTTACCTCACTACTTCATATTTTATATATTGATGTAGCCGTGCAATTTTAATTTGACTGGAAAAGCGCGCCATCGTGGATTGAAAACACTATTCTGTACTGTTCAAGTTGATTAAGTTCCACCATAAAGTTCACCAGAACATCCCCGCTAAAAATAGCTGCTGGTCAATCCATTAGCTGTATTTGGTCTTGGTCAAAAAATAAGAAAAAACATACACATCTCAGCTGATTATGAATTAAATAATATAAGATAGTATTAGATAATAACGCAATATTAGATAGTAATTCTCAAACCATTTCTTTTATAATTGTACTTAGTTTTTAAACAATTTGCGATGCCCTAGTAGGGTCCATGTATGTACTTTTATTTTTTAAGACCACCTTGTAATACCATGGTTATGCAAATAAATGAATATGAATATGAATATAAATTATTCACTTTTTGTCTATACCCTGTCTATTTAACAGAGTTAACAAAGCGTTGTCTCTGTTGCACTTTTGTATGAAAATGAAAGGGACAAGAAACTGCCAGTGGGCGTCAACAAACGCACGTCGATGGCGGGCTCGGCTTACATGCCGCCTGTTGTTAAAATATTCATAATATTTCTCGTTATTTTTGTTTGTAGTTAGAGGCACCTCAAATAATTAACTTACTAATAACATGACATTATCATGTCATGTTAATTCATCTATAAATCCTAATTATGTAATTTAAAGTAGTAGACAATAATATTTAAATATGTGCCCTGCAGTGCAGTGGGACGTATAGTACAGGCCATACAGTTCGATAAACAAGCCGAGTCACAGGTTTAAAATAAAAAATAAATAAAAAAAAATCTTTATTAAAATAACGAATACACATGTTGGAAATATCTGTCCCACACTAGGCAATGCCTGTCAAGTGGCAACCAGATTCGGAATACAAATTTTAAAATAAATGTAACTTAAGTGTCTAAAAAACAAGCCGAGTCACAGGTTAAACGGGAAACATTCCAATAAACGAGCCAGGTAAAAATTGTAACCAAAGATAAGCACTTGAAAGCGTCCGCACCGTACGAGCGACAGATGTTGACTAAACTTTGACAGGCATGTAAACCTACCTTGTGCCTGTGCATCGTCCTTATCGCTGACCAATTACGTGCATTCTCTGTTTTCTAGTATTAACTCTGTTAAATATACAAGGTATAGAATAGTGTTCTAATCAAAATTTCGCTTGAATTTACGTTTTGAATCGTCAAAATTAGATGCTATACCGATTTAAATGGAAGCATGTCGACATTGTCTAAAAGAAACCTAAAATCTTATTTTCGTATGATTATTATTCTATAGCTATAAAAGTAAAAGAGAAGACTGGCCACCTGACGAAAAGCGGTCAGTGTCGCCTAGAGATACTGCCTTTTAGTGAACATTCTGTCTCAAGCTGCGTATGTCACAGCGATTCAGCATGTACGACGAACAATATATATGAAATCGGACTATTACTCGGCTTAAAGTGATTTTTCTCTTACCTTCGTCTTTAGGCGCATGCATAGCTAAGAACACCATAGGGGCCAAAACGTCTTCATTGTCCTTGATGTGCTCTATCTTGGCTTTCGCGATCGATTTGAGCGTGAGCGCGATGGCTGACCGCGCCGTGTCTTCCTCCTTCGTCTCGTACAGACCTACCAGCTTCTTCATAAGCTTGTCTATCGATTGTTGCTGGAAGAATCAACTTTATTTTTATGGATACACGGTTAACTCACAAGTGCAAGGGAAGGTCTGACATGTTTCGGAGTCATCAGGAGTACCTTATAAGAGAGTGAGTGCGTTGAAGACGGCAGTGCAATCTGCATTGTTATAGGTTTTACAGTTTAGAGGAAGTTGGCAAAAGTGTTTAATTTGTTTTTCACGCATTGTGAGGTGAGGATACTTTTCAACGCTGTGTCAAGCATAAAAGTGGACTTCAAGTCGTATACTCGTTTTTACCAATAAAAAACCTCTATACGAAAATTACGTAGGAAATTACATGTTTCTTAACTTTCAATACGTTATATTTACAAAAAATACTTAGAATTCTAGAAATGATCTTTCCGAGTTTGTTTCGATTACAGTTAAAGGAGCAATTTTAATCTTACGAAAACATACGATGGTACAGTCCTCCCAGCTGTTCAATATCGTTCGGCTTGCGCTCGTATCCCATAGTACGTATATATTGGTCACTTCCTCATAGAAAAACAAAGATTTGACAGAGAGAAAGGTTTGACAGACTACTGCACGTAGCTTACACATACCTTAGCATAAGCAGAAACTTGTCCCAACGCCTCCGCGTAGTTCTTCCTAACGGTAGCGTTCCTGTCGAAGGCCCCATTGAGCAGGTTGCTCATGATCTTGCCCGCGAGCGGCTCCAGCTCCGCCCGCAGGTAGTGGGTGGCGAGGACTATGAAGTGAGTGCACGCGACCTTGGTGCCGAGCTGAGGGGACTTCGTCAGTTCCATGATTTTCGGGAGTGTTTCTTTCATGACTTCGATGTTGATGAATGGCATGCACTGTTGAGACAATTAACAATGTAATACTGTCTTATACTGAAGCTATACTCGTAGCGTCAGCTACCTTTTTCGACAACACCAAAAAAGTTTGACGTGGTAAAATATAAAAAAAAAAACAATAGTCTCAAAAAGCAACCAAACGCAGTTCTGGGAAAAAGATGCCAAAATGATTTTGACCAGCGCCATCATTGTTTAGCTTTCGCCGCTAACCCGTAAGTGTCTCTGAAAAATACCAAAAATATACAAAAGTTGAAGTGTTCTAAGATCATAGTATACCTTAACAACAGTGTCGGTGGTGTAGTGCTGGCGCGCGGCGCTGGCCCGCATATCGTCGAGCAGGTCCCGCGTGCCGCTGTCGGTCCCGAGCGCCGTGCTCAGGTAGGACAGCTTGGCCGACTCCAGCTCGCCCGCCGCGCCCACCAGCGCCGGGATCAGCTTCGGGAGGAACGGGGCCAGCGAGTCGCCCGCGGCGGTCACTAGTTTCGATACCGTTTGTAAACTGCACGAAAAGTAAAAACAGTAGTTTGTAAGGGTGAAAAGTAATCATATTGTAACTTCCGTACCGTCCACAGATCACAGAAACAAGAGAGATATGTCATGGGCGCGAATTCATTCAAGACCCGGTGTCACCACTTTTAAATAAGTGTGCATCTTACGCTTACTCTCTATTAACTACTACAAAAACAACATCCTCATAATTGATTACAGCTTACGAATTTAAAACGCCGTAACATAGTTTTGATAGTAGCACAAAATTACGCTTCATGTTGAGTTTTTAAGGTTCAAAAATGCTGAAAGGGCGTTCTTTTTCCATCGCCAGTGCCTTTGTCGCCGCTTAATTTATTTTTATCTTATTTGTATTTTTGTCTAAAAGTCAACCCATGGATTAAATCTGCAATACGGTTGAACCGAATCCAGATTTTAGTAATTATTTACGTACGTCATTTAGAATCAGTTCTTACAGTCTAAACTGTACATAACGTTCATTATATTATAGGTATAACGAGAATATAATTTTATATTACGTGGAAATTAGTTAAATTATTTTAAGCGTGTGATAGTGATTGATGATAAATAACTTGAAATATTAACACGTTTAATTCTATTGATCGCTGTAGACCAAGCCGTTTATCGTTAGTCGGTAGAAATCACGTCCATATCCTCACGCTCAGACATCCATACAAAACTTAAATATTCATTTTAAAATAGAAATAATGCTTAAGAACTAAATGTACCGGTGGTATGCTATGCCCTTGACTTAAAATTGCACAAATGCACGCTAAAAACATTCATTTAACCATTTAAAAAGAGGTCGTATATTGACAGCGATCAGCTGGTGACTAAGGCAGCGCTCGACGCGCCTTGTGCCGATATGGTTTTTGACCATACCGAGCGGTCACGAACCACGCCCCCATAACATATCTCCCTTGTTTCTGTGATCTGTGGTACCGCCACATAGCAGGTATTATTAATTCTGATCTGAATTTGATTTCGAGTGTACCGCTCACCTGACGCCCCTGACTTCCTTTACGATGTTAGTGATCCCATTGTCTAGGAGCACGGGTAGGATCGCCGAGACTATTTCTTTGCCATCCTTGCCCTGGCTCACGTCTGACGCGCGGACGCAAAGCTGCAATAAAATTCTTGTTTTGATAATTGTCAGTATTACCATAACATGTTTTTTATTTTAACACAATTTCTACTCACACTTAATGAAATGATAATGATATCAAATCTCATCTACTTTATACGTTTCCCTAGGTTGGTAATCACTTATTTAGTTGAATGTAAGTCATAATCATATCCTTGGGATATGATTAAATTATATTCGAGTCGGCATTGTATACTATTTTCTCCATACAAATATTTGGTTGTTATTTAATAGGCCTCCATAGTATATTAATATAAAGCCATTTCAGCTTGAATTCAAAAACTTTAACTATTGTACAACCGTAACCTAATCGCAGGTATTTTTTAGAAAACTTAAAAAGTGAAAATTAGATTTTCACGCCACTGCTCGGAAATATGGCCAAAGAAGGATCGAAATCAGAATAGAAAGTTGCTCTTAGTAGTACAACACAAAAACAGTCCAACAATGTTGAGTTGCAAAGTAAAATGGAGTGTTTTTAGACCAGTTTACTTTCTACTCTGCTATTGGTCGGTTATTTATGACATTAGTAACTCGTTCGGAAATAAATAAATAAATGTTTGACAAATATGACATTAGAACGTTTAATTAAAAAATTAAAACGTCAAATCCGCTCAGTGAAAGTGTATTTTTGCGATTGTAAACGTGTTTTTATGTAAGTTTTTAAGGCGTACGTGAAAAACGCCTTTGCATCTTTAAATAAGGTAAAAATTAAAAAAGTTAAAAAGGCGGGAATGAAAATTACTTCTGTTCTTTTAATTGGAAACAAACGCTAAACTTTTGAACTTTTGATTGGAAATTTGTACGATATTCAACAAAAATGAGTGATACAAGTACAGATATGGATCTTACACCGCCTGAAATTCAGGATACGGCAAAGTCGGTAATTCGGAATTTACTGCCAATAAAATCCCGTCGCAAATATCAGAAAGTGTATGAAAATTTCAAAGCATGGCAAATAAATAAAAAAACGAACTCTTTCTCTGAAAGCGTAATGCTGACCTACTTTGATGAACTTTCAAAAATATCAATATTACTTTTAATTAAACTGTGTATTATGTCCTAACCTGTTTTATTTCCTTACATTAGGCGTGAAAAGCACATAGTATTGCCTCGGTAGAAAGTGCAATAGATGGACTCGTATCTTCGCGGTCCTCACCTGCGGCTCGGCCCGCGAACTAACTCGTCCATCTATTGCTTACTTTCTGTACCTGGGCTACAATATACTATTTCACGCCACTGCTCGGAAATATGGCCAAAGAAGGATCGAAATCAGAATAGAAAGTTCCTCTTAGTAGTACAACACAAAAACAGTCCAACAATGTTGAGTTGCAAAGTAAAATGGAGTGTTTTTAGACCAGTTTACTTTCTACTCTGCTATTGGTCGGTTATTTATGACATTAGTAACTCGTTCGGAAATAAATAAAAAAATGTTTGACAAATATGACATTAGAACGTTTAATTAAAAAATTAAAACGTCAAATCCGCTCAGTGAAAGTGTATTTTTGCGATTGTAAACGTGTTTTTATGTAAGTTTTTAAGGCGTACGTGAAAAACGCCTTTGCATCTTTAAATAAGGTAAAAATTAAAAAAGTTAAAAAGGCGGGAATGAAAATTACTTCTGTTCTTTTAATTGGAAACAAACGCTAAACTTTTGAACTTTTGATTGGAAATTTGTACGATATTCAACAAAAATGAGTGATACAAGTACAGATATGGATCTTACACCGCCTGAAATTCAGGATACGGCAAAGTCGGTAATTCGGAATTTACTGCCAATAAAATCCCGTCGCAAATATCAGAAAGTGTATGAAAATTTCAAAGCATGGCAAATAAATAAAAAAACGAACTCTTTCTCTGAAAGCGTAATGCTGACCTACTTTGATGAACTTTCAAAAATATCAATATTACTTTTAATTAAACTGTGTATTATGTCCTAACCTGTTTTATTTCCTTACATTAGGCGTGAAAAGCACATAGTATTGCCTCGGTAGAAAGTGCAATAGATGGACTCGTATCTTCGCGGTCCTCACCTGCGGCTCGGCCCGCGAACTAACTCGTCCATCTATTGCTTACTTTCTGTACCTGGGCTACAATGTACTATTGTAGTCAACATTGCGTTCAAAAATATCTGACACACTCTTATACCTCTCAACTACTCAATAAAGACGTGACAGATATTATTGGTGCTGACTAGACCCCGTTACCTTGTCGCACTGTCATTAATTTACAATAGAGCGTGAGAGAGTGTGTATCCGGATGTTTGTTACTCTTTCACGCAAAAACTAACGGACGGATTGTGGCGAAATTTGGAATGCAGACAGCTTAAATATTGGATTAAGACATAGGCTACCTTTCATGTATATGTTACTTAAAAGGCGAAAATTCAATCGCATTATATAAATATTGATATCAAGAAGGTCATTAAAAAAAACATTCACTCTCTACTGAAAAAAAATTTTAGTGCGACACGATAAAGGGGTCTAGTGGTGACTGAATAAACATTACTAGGAATTGCGAATGACGCCCGCAGCGGAATGGCGTGTAATTCCAATGTACCTTGGAGAGCACGGTGGCGGTGGTGGTGGCGGCCTGGCGCGTGCCCTCGTGCACGTCGTCCATGACGCGGAACAGCTGCGCCCACAGCGCCGGCAGCTGCGCCAGCGACGCGTGCAGGCTCGCCGCCCCTCTGCACACCACTCAATCATTACTTTCCGCCAAAAAAAACATCATCTGATATGCTAATCGAGAAAATCCAACGAGGCTTATTACACGGTGCTATTACATTTAGTTGAGAACCCAAATTTGCGAAACGTCAAACCCTCTGTAGCCGACGGATTTTTTGCGCAAAGCGTTGGCATCATAAGATGCCAGTGGGTATTCTAGGATGTGAAGTACAGGTGATGTTCTTTAATGGTTTATTTTAGGAAAAAGCTATTCATATTCATACTCATTTAATTATCACAACACACAACAATAAAAACACGAAAAATGTATACACCCCCTTGCAAAGAAAGCGGGGACACACTTTTTACTACTTAAGAACGGGAAACATATTTTACATGAACAATAAAAATACGAAAAATATATAAGCTCCCCTTGCAAAGAAAACGGGCACATTATATTAAAAAATTACTTAAAGCTAGGAATTGTGTGGTACTCCAACCAACATGCGCCAATGCACAGTGGCACATTGCAATCTTGGCATAATGTAACATTTTGCGGTCGCAATTTTTGGTAACATATCGTGTGCATCGGCGCTGTAAATGTCGATTTTATTTTTTCACTGGATATTGGAAAATGGCGTAAATTTTAATCCAATCACTTATCCGTAGGTAAACGCACCGACCTCGCAATGTGTGCGATTGATAACGAGCGCACAGGCTTTCTGCCAATTGTTGGCGGAATTCGCGGTGGGTTAGGACACGGAACATAGGATGCTAGTCTTAAGTAGCCGCCTGAATACTTCTATGTACCACTTCAGTCCCAGTTTTCGTTCCATTAAGTAGAATAAGAATAAGAATAAGAAGTATTTATTGTCACCCAAAAAACCAGTAAAATACTAAATAACAAAATTTTATACTTAAAAAAAGGTGTGACAAAAGGCACAGACTCAGCATGTGCTGCGAGCGCGGGCGAGTGCTCGAGTCTTCGCAGCGCTGGTTTTCAGTCTGCCCCTATTTCGCACTCAGTCTAGCTTAACACAAATTTAGCAGGTAGATCAGATAGCATACAATTTATTTATACAGTTTAGGTAGACAAAATAATTAAAATTAAAAACAAAAAAAGAATGAAGTTATTTAAAAAAAAAAAAAACATGTAGGAACAGCAGGAAACTCTTTGATAAAAACACCACTGAAACGAGTTTTATTTTTATGTAGTTTCTAAATTTTTCTGCTTGTTTAACAGTAAAATACGCAATTTGCATTTAAAAGTTGACTGGGACATTTTTTTTCGTAAAGGAGGCGGGAGTTCATTCCAAATTTTTGATGCCGAGAACTTGAAACTACCTCTAAAACCAACTGTTCTATGATACGGAATAAAGACCTTATTATCTACTTGGCTACGTGTATTCCAACAATGCATATCTTTCATCCAAGTTATTTTTTGGTAAAGGTACTCTGGTTTTTTATTATACACGACATTATGCATTAAAGTAGCCATGTGCAATTCTCTTCTCGCTGCCATCTTCAAAATGCTCTTTGCATTTAGGAAAGGTGTAATGTGTGAGCGCCTAGGTACTGTAAAACAAAAGCGAGCGCAGGCATTCTGAACCCGTTGAATAGCCTGTGAAGTCTTAGCGCACAAGCGAGGTCCATAGACAGTGTCGCAGTAATTGAATAATGATAAGACCAGCGCTTCCACCAACATTAACCTCACCTTCTCGGTTAGATAGTCTCTAATGTCATATAACACCTTAAGCCTATAAAAAGCATTTCTTATCTTAGTGTTAATGTGATCAATATAACGCATTTCTCCGTCAATCAGGAGTCCCAGATTTTTCGCAGATTCTACCCTGTCAATATTTTTACCATTGATCGTCAATGTGGGATCATAGTCAATTGCCTTGTTACGCTGAAATTTAGTTCCAAGTACTAAGAACTTTGATTTTGTTGGGTTTAAAACCAAGTTGTTAGCCTTTGCCCATCTGACAATGCGATTAAGGTCTTCGTTAATTAACTTGACAGAGCGCTCCGTATCTCGTGGGTCGAACGACAAATAGACCTGTGTGTCGTCTGCGTATAGATGGATGCTACAATGTTGAAGCAGTCGCCTAAGGTCCGCTGTAAATAATATAAAAATGAGCGGGCTGAGAATTGACCCTTGTGGTGTCCCTCTGTTAACCGATCTGACAGACGATCGCATTTCCTGCCCCTGGTCATCTTCCGTAAGCACATACTGCTTACGTTCCGTCAGATATGACATAAACCACTAAAAAAGTACATGGATAGTTTCTGATTTTTGAGATATACGACACCTATGTACTTATTGTAATCAAAAACGGAGACGGGTTTCTCCTGTTCGTACCCGCCCTGAAGCCCATAACCTTTCGGTACCCGTGGTATGTTGACAATACGGTACCGAGTTCCACGTCGGCCGTGACGTACACATCACCGGAATGGCAACATACGACTTGGCCAGTCCGCATCTGACGCTCATTGGCATCTTTAATCATCGGAGGCACATGTTGCCTTCGTCTATTTAAACTGCCAAGGACGTCAGTATGCCGCTGTTTTAAATACCGTGTTAGCGGGACTTGGTTATAGGGATTGTCTATGACAAGTAGATGTCCAGCATCGAGGAAACCATCCATGAGTTTTAGCACTATCTTTTTCCATCGATGGGTCCCCCGTGCATGGACAAATTTCTACCCGCATAGATCAGGGATTTTAAAGTATAACTGGTTTGGGCTTCGCAGAGCTCAAAGCTTTTGATTCCAAAACGAGCGGCTTTTGTACGTATGCACTGCACCCATGAAAGGTGCCCCTTCCACAAAAGCAGCGACTTCTGAAAATTTACACTTGCAGTGCGCAATTTTGGAGACCTTTTTCTCGCACAAACTACGATTTGTTTTGTATTATTGATGAAATGTAAGAATCATGATATCATCTGATATCGGTTTCTGGACATTAGGGACCGGAAACCTGGCATGCCTAAAAGGCACCCAGCACCGTGGATCCAGCGCCATAAACATCAGTACAGCAAAATACCTAAAGTAACCTCTGTCCAAATATCAAGATTTTCGGGTATGCTACAGGTCTCCGACATTGCCGCTATGGTCTGCCACGCCACGCATACTGGTTCGTTTCGTCCACTATTTTCACCATCACCTCACGGTCCATCCAACCTTAAAGAGGTCCACAGTACTCTGTATGGCGAATCGGGCCCTGGAGTACGGCTGTACAGCACTTCTTTTCCGGTAAATGTATTAAATTCTGATGACCAATCCATTCAGCCTTATTTGATTGGTCATCAGATGCAATACATAGCTCTTCAATCGCCTCCAGCTCCCGAGCGACGGTTCTTAGGCGTTCCACGTTGCTTAATAATTGGTGTTCTTCGTTAAGAACGTACTCGTCTCCGTCGTCATCTTCACCCCCACTCTCCATGTCACTCCCAGAATCCCTATCGAGGGGTCTGAGAGTGACTTCGTCCAGCTGTAGACGACTAGGACCAGGAGGAGGAGCACGTCGGGGCTCTGGCCTCGGCGTCACTATCTCAGGCGTGCTGGTTGGTCTCCAAGTCTAAGAAAAGTGTGCAATTCGTGCAGAAGCCAAACCAGAACCACAAAACAATGTGTCCCATAGAATATTGCGACAGATTTTTACACAAGCTATTCTTTATTGACGTGTTTACGTTACATACTCTAACCAATATCAATTAGGTCAATAAAACGTAGCTGATAATAGTTAATGAAAAGTTAGTAAATTAAAATATGGATTACTTGCAGTTCACTGTCAGTATCGGCCCGACAATCCAATTCGGACTTATCGGGAATTCTTGGCCAGTGATAAGTCTCATAGTGAACCGCGAATAACCCTAATTTTAATTGAAATGGCAGTAGCGGTCAGATTACGTCAAGTCATATTTGAGTAGATTAAATAAAAAATGAACAACCTCATGCTACCTCAAACCACCCTGAATGTTCATTCTAGACAGTTGTTTTCAAAACATGTTTGGTGTGATTACAAATGTTTAGAGGGCAAGCATGTTACAAAAAGGAAAAACTTTTTATTCAGCATTCATTACAACAAATGTTGCATGTTACGAGGTAATAACAATAAAAAATGTAAAACATCATTATAATTGTACATGTTAATCTTAAGTCAAAAAAGAGTACATACATGTAATTATTAGCGATTGTACCCACCCCATGCACAAGTTACTACAAAAAATATCAACACCACTAAACATGGACACATTTAATTTTGTAGTTTGTACAGTCACAACAACAATTTTTGAGCCACTTGCCATTGTACGTATTTTGGCCGTGTAATACAAATTCATTCATTGTGTTTGACAGGCGAGAAGTGCCATTTAGGTTCTATGCAATTTAACGGTTGGCTAACCCGAAGACCAAGCCTGCGAACCTGACAACAAAGTGATTACACCCACAGCCAACCAATTACAGGTCTAGAAACAGTAACCTAGCAACTATTTTTATAACGTAATGATAGCAGTGGAGTGACGACCTTGTAGGGATCGCGGGAGCGCGGGGGATGCGAAAAGCACAAGACCGGTCTAAGAGGAGAGCCTTGGGGGAGGCCCATGTCCAGCAGTGGACGTCTTTCGGCTGACATGATGATGATGATGATGATGATAGCAGAGGAAAAATCATGATTAGTCATACGACGTCGGAAAAACTCGGAACTTTCCGGAACATTACTTTATCCGAACGTTGTTTACGAGTCTAATAATTTAATAAGTTACCGATGTTCTGACAGACTATTCTTGACAGCTGATTTGATGGAAATACTGAATGACAAAGATAGAATACTCTTTCTGCTACACGAATGTCATCATTCGCTATCACTCGTTCACGACGATGTCACACGAGTGTGCCCGATTTGCATTACATGGCAAATTTATAAACAGTTGCAAGTGGCTCAACAATCCCGTGTGGTGACTGTACTTACCTCGACACGGTTAGGGCCAGAATGTCGTATCAGAACCGGGTCGCCGGCACCAAGATTGACTGACCCGGAGTAACCGCCACCGGATACGGGACAAAAATAAGAGTTTTCCATTTTTGCACTAAAAAAAAGTGTGAAATTTTCCGTAACTGGTAACATAAAAATATACGCATCATATTCACATTAAACACCACGGCAAGAAAATTTAGAATGAAATGACACCAAAATCGGAATACATACTGCATATAAACACTTAATAAATCACATTGCAAAGTTATCATTATTTGCGGTTTGTACTAACACTTTGTTCAGAGCTTATTAGAAGAATTTGCTTATTTTCGAATATAAGGAATATTTATATTAAAATATATATCATAAAGATCAAAAAACCTATAAAAAAACGGCATACTTACCTTTTTCGCAATAAAATCCACAAATAACACTCAAAAGCACCGACAGACGCGCGCTCTAACTCGACAAGCCAACGACTGAAAAACCGTTAAGTTTGTAACTAACTTTGTGAACGAATTTGACCAATCACAAGGAACTTACGCATAGTGTTGGAAATGTCGTTAAATTCCCTACTTAAAATTTACAAACGCATCCAGAAATAAACCATATTTCCGAAACAATAGGTGAAAATTCGAACACAGGTATTGGTGCATCTTAAGACGATAGCGGGCACCAACGTAATATGGGTATAACATCTTAATATGTCAGAGGGTTCTGAATGGTTTTCCATTTATTTATTTATTTTTTATTTATTTATTCAAGGCTCACAAAACAAGTTACAATCAGAAATAAAACTAATATCTTGATAAAAAAGAATACATGAATCTAGACTATAACTCTAAACTATGTGTGCACAAAATGATTAAAGTGTATGTAAATGTTTGATGGTTAGTGGTATTAGTTAGGTATCTTATACAAAGTTAGTCAGATTTATTTTATAAGTTAGTTTTACAGAGAGGAATAATATTATATTAATTATCATTATACTCTAGTGAATTAAGTACAGAATATATTGTGAATTTGGTTTTTAAAAGAGGGCAATTTACTGTTAAAAATATCCAAAGAAGAATGCTCGGTCACGGTATCATTATACAATCGGCACATTCGGGTTATAGGGTTGTAGTAGGACGTGTTATTTTTATAAATTTGAAGTAGAAATATTTTAGGCGAGGGATTACGAGCTTTGAATTTAATTCTAAAACATACAGGGTTATTGGTAAGTCGACCTATTCCCGTTAGGAGGTGATAGGGGTGACTATTTGCGATAATTTTGACCCCCATATGCATTATGCAAAAGTGAACCATTTTTGAGTTATCGCGATTATTCGTTTTTTTTTAAATTAGTCGGAAATTCAACTTGAAAAATTTATTACAAAAAAAGTATCAATTTAAATCTTTTTTTTTCTTCTGATTTACAAAACCGATTAAACACAGGTTATTTCTCAATATTAAAACAATTATTATCGGTCCAAATTTGAAAAAGCGAGACGGAAAACGAATTTTTTTCAATATTTTTTGCGATCGCTTTCCACTAAAATGCCTTAAAAACAAAAAAAAACGTTATGAAACTTGGCTTGCAGATTATTTTAAAAACTTAACTGTTTTCTTAGCTCTCCAAAAACGCATAACAAGTATAAAATTATTTAAAAAAAAACCTGAAAAAATAATCATCACAAAGGAAGCGGGCGGAAACAAAAGTCACAAATGCAACTTCAAAAATTAAAATTAAAAACATACCAAATTTAAATCATACATTTTTTATGTGCTTTTGTACAAGATGAATTTGTTGTTCCTAAGCAAAATTAAAAAAAAAATATCTGTACACGTTTGAGAATGCGAGGCCGAAAACTAAAAAATACATGTTTTTTTATCAAACTCCAACATAAATTACACGAAAACAGAAAAATTTACCAATACATTTGGCGTGCAGATTACACATAAAACATTAAAGTTTTTCCAGCTTTCTAACGAGCTATTAAAACTAAAATGAGTTTATAATAACAACATTAACTTATGTGAGAATAAGAAATGGAGGTAGCCATTTTGAAAATGAACTATAAAAATCCTGATTATTTTAATTTTAATTGTTTATTAGTTTTAATTTTGTAACTTTTTACATAAGTTAATGTTGTTATTTGTGTTTACGAGTATAACAGTTAGTTTTGATAGATTTAGTTAGTTAATTTTAAGTTTTGTTCGGACGTGACTTCCTTGTTGCTTCCTTTGTGATCAATTTTTTCCAGCAACAAAACTCATTTTAGTTTTAATAGCTCGTTAGAAAGCTGGAAAAACTTTAATGTTTTATGTGTAATCTGCACGCCAAATGTATTGGTAAATTTTTCTGTTTTCGTGTAATTTATGTTGGAGTTTGATAAAAAAACATGTATTTTTTAGTTTTCGGCCTCGCATTCTCAAACGTGTACAGATATTTTTTTTTTAATTTTGCTTAGGAACAACAAATTCATCTTGTACAAAAGCACATAAAAAATGTATGATTTAAATTTGGTATGTTTTTAATTTTAATTTTTGAAGTTGCATTTGTGACTTTTGTTTCCGCCCGCTTCCTTTGTGATGATTATTTTTTCAGGTTTTTTTTTAAATAATTTTATACTTGTTATGCGTTTTTGGAGAGCTAAGAAAACAGTTAAGTTTTTAAAATAATCTGCAAGCCAAGTTTCATAACGTTTTTTTTTGTTTTTAAGGCATTTTAGTGGAAAGCGATCGCAAAAAATATTGAAAAAAATTCGTTTTCAGTCTCGCTTTTTCAAATTTGGACCGATAATAATTGTTTTAATATTGAGAAATAACCTGTGTTTAATCGGTTTTGTAAATCAGAAGAAAAAAAAAGATTTAAATTGATACTTTTTTTGTAATAAATTTTTCAAGTTGAATTTCCGACTAATTTAAAAAAAAACGAATAATCGCGATAACTCAAAAATGGTTCACTTTTGCATAATGCATATGGGGGTCAAAATTATTGCAAATAGTCACCCCTATCACCTCCTAACGGGAATAGGTCGACTTACCAATAACCCTGTATAAGGGAAAGAAGCGATGGGCAATCAACATAGGAGTGTATGATTTTGAAAAGACAGACTAATTCATTGGATTTACGACGTGAAGCTAATGATGGTAGATTAAATTTTTCAAGTCTACCAGCGTACGATCGAACCTCTCGGCCCAAATGAAGTCTCCAGCAAAGTATGTTTAGGAACTTTTTCTGCAATCCTTCAATTCTGTCACTATGCACTGCATAGTAGGGAGACCAGATAACAGAGCCATATTCAACGATGCTTCTCACTAGTGAAAAATAAAGATACGTGAAGGTTCGTTGGTTCTTGAAGCTCTTGGTTGAACGAGAGACAAAACCGAGCATTTGGGAACTCTTTGAGACGATATGATCGTAGTGAGAGTGGAATGTTAAACCTTCGTCCAAATATATTCCAAGATCTTTGACAACTGACTTGCGCTGTAGGGTATAATTACCCAGTGAGTATGAAAATAAATGTTTATTCTTTATGCTAGCAAAAGAAATGACCATACATTTGTCAACATTTAGGAACATCTCATTTTTAGTACACCACTCAGCGATTCTAGATAAATTAGCCTGTAAGTTGAGGCAATCATTAACGTCATTGATTATAGAGTATATTTTTAGATCATCTGCGTATAAAAGACAGGGGCAAGATAGTTCATATACCAAGTCGTTAATAAAAAATACAAAAAGAAGAGGCCCCAAATGGGACCCCTGTGGTACACCGGATGTAATTTCTAAAGGTTTCGATAGATGCCCCTTTATGCCTAAAAGGTGACTCCTATTTTCTAAGTAAGATTTTACCCATCTGAGCAAATTTCCGTGAATACCGTAACCCTCTAGCTTATGGCAGAGAATAGAGTGATTGACTTTGTCGAAGGCTTTAGAGAAGTCCGTATACAGTGTGTGGCCCAAAACCGGGGATAATATTAAAAACAGGGGCTCTATAGACCACCGGTAATTACATTATAATGGTCTTACCTAATTAAAATCAAAACTTAACTTTCAGTTTTTTTCTAACAAACTTAATCGCAAATTCAATGTAATGCAAACACCGCTAAATCTACCGCGTGTTGTCAATGGCACCCTGTACTCAGACATACCGCGTACCAAGAGACCAAGCGACGACATCGCGACGGGAAAATACATTACCTACGATTTTTAACTTTGTAGGCTCTTTTCTCCAAAATTATAGACTTTGTAATATTAGATTCTTGCGATAGTTAATTGAAATGTTCTAAAGAATATCCTTTTACTTTTTTCGCCCCGGTTTTGGGCCACACACTGTATATCGCGTCCGTCTGCGCCCTTTTAGCAAAAGCAGCACATAAATAGTTCTTAAATTCTAATAAATTGCTTACAGTGGATCTATTTGAAACAAAGCCATGTTGCAAGGGAGACAAAAATACGGAAAAGTGGGAATATAATGTGTTATAGAGAGTTGACTCAAATATTTTCGCGAAAGTAGACAAAATACTGATAGGTCTGTAATTTTCACAACGGTTCCTATCGCCTGATTTATAAATAGGAATTACGTGAGCTTTTTTCCAAAGATTAGGAAAGACGCCAGATTTAATTGATTTGTTGAATAGAATACAAAGAGGCAATCCTAGTTCGTCGCAACAGTTTCTAATAAAAGACGGAGGAATACCATCAGGGCCAGGTCCCTTAGCTATATCGAGACTTTTTATCTTCTGGTATATGCAATTGACGCTCACAGTAGCATCACTTAAGCCGTAATGATGGGGGGGAATATCAAAGCGAGTAGTTAACTCGCTTCGTCCCTCGAAAACTGAACCAAAGTATTGAGAGAACATCTCACAAACATCCTCAGGATTAGAAGACTCAACATTATTATATTTCATCGTGATAGGAATGCAATTTGAACCCTTCATGTCATTGACGTATCGCCAGAAATGCTTAATATTATGCTTAATCGAGTTCTGAACGGACATTAAATACACATTGTAGCATTTGTTGATAAGAGTCTTGCACCTTGCACGCAATACATCGAAGGCGTCATAGTCCAATGGATTCCCATATTTCTTAAAGCGCTTGCTTGTGGTATTTAGCTTTTTCTTTTAAAGAGCGTATCAAGGTCGGATTAAACCAGGGTGGGTACGCATTTGATCGAAGTATTTTTAAGGGTGTGTGTTTCTTAATAATTTCGTTTAATTTATCATAAAACAATTGTACTGCAATATTAATATCCTCACATTGAAAAAGATAATTCCAATCGATCGAGTCAAGGTCACAACGGACTGACTCAAGGTTACATTTGTTAAAGTTCAGTCTCTTCCGTAGGTTAGCTTTTATAAATTTATGTGGGGTGTCCGTAATCGGAATATCTATAAGCAGTGGGGGATGATGCTCGTCTATACGACTCAGTGCAACAGCACCGTATACTCTTGTGCAGTTGATTGAAGAGAAAACGAGATCAAGATACCTATTGTTTTTGTTAGGAATGCTGTTGAATTGCGTGAGATTACACAAAGACACCGTCTCCATAAGAAGTATAGATTTAGGGTCGTGTGCTGGAGTTGGTACCATATGGTTAAAAGTTAAAGATTGTGTCCAGCTGATATTTGGTGTGTTAAAATCACCGACAAATATAAATTCATGATCTTTATTCGCGTCTAGCATTCTCCTTTGAAGATTTGAATAAAATGTTGTAAGTTTATTTATTTCTAAATCAGGCGGTAAGTAACAAAGGCATATTATATATACCCTACCATTGATAGCAATACTCAGCCAAATATCCTCAACTTGACTTTCCCAGGCATTTAAACGATTAATTGTAAAATGTTTTTTTACGGCTATGGCAACCCCCCCGCCGTCAATTTTAGTTACCGTAGTTGAGTTACGATCTCTGCGAAATACTCGATAACGCGAATCCAAATATTCATTATCAAAGACGCTTTCATTGAAATTAGTTTCCGCGAGGCAAATAACGTCATAATTACTGTTCAGGATATTTAGGTAAACGTCGGTTAACTTACTTCTAATTCTATTAACATTTTGGTAATAAACAATCATTATACTATTCTTTAAAAGTCCAAATAAATGCGTGATAAATATATAAATTAGATTAACATTATTACAAAAAATATTTCAATTTCTTTAAACAATCCAAATTTTTAATATGAATACGTTAGATTCGTCATTCTTACGTACATAAATTTTACCGAACCTCACCCACACATATGTAAACAGTTTTGTTTTGGCTACTTTTCTGGTCTCTGCGTAAAGCGATTTGCAGTCCGGCGAAAGGTGCTCAGTTACATATATTCTCGTTTTCTCGCCGGTGATGCCGAGGTGCGTACTGTTAAGCAGTTGGCTGGCATCTTTGGATTTTGTTTTGTTGTAGCGCCTCGCCATCGACAAAACGGTGTCACGAAGCCTGGTGGAGGGTAGGGTAACCAGTATGTTCCGTGGTCTGGTCGATTTAGCATCCATTTTGGCAACTCTTCTGCAACCCAGCACGTTCGAGTCTTCCATGTTTAGGCCAATAGTGGAGCATAGTTGTTTAAACAGTACCAAGACATTCTCAGAACGATTTTCAGGAACTGCCTGTAATTCTATATTGCAGCTGCGGGACGTATTTTCAATGGAAGACATACGTAGGTTCAGGCTACGTATCTCTGCATGTAGAAAACTGTTTTCAGCTTCTAAATGTTTTATAGCTTCTTTTTTATTAAGTAACTCTGACTTTAACGTAGATTGTTCCGCTTGAAGGAAATCCGTGGTAGCTGTGAAGTTGCTTTCGAGGTCTTTAACCACTGTTTTGATCTCTGATTGTACTAATTTCCTAACGTCTTCCTGAATCGCCGTCCGAATAGATACCATGCATGAATGAGGCAAGTGAATTTTCCAATTTTCTTTCTATAATGGTGGAGACCGAGGTGTGAATTTTTTCGTCTAACAGAATACTGATTTTTTTCATGGTGACAGGATCATCTTTCCCTTGAGGTGATATGTTTCGGGCGCATTGACTCATTTCATTTGGTCCGATACCGACTTGGGACACTGAAGCCTGGTCTCCCTGCAGAGCATCGTCAACGGACATGGTACTTTCATCTAGCGCCGAGCTGTCGAATTGCCTCCGTACTGGAGTGCTGTCGTTTTTACGGCGCAATGTTATATTTACGCAGGGCGTGCAGCGCCAGCCTTTAATTAATTCATTAATGTTGGACTTGTAATACGCTGTTGTAATATTCATACATTGGTAGTGATAGTCACTTTTGCACAATGTGCACTTCAATAATTCCGAATTTGCGCGTATTTCGCCCTGACACGCTGAACATATCATTATAATGCTTGTTTAGAATAATTGTAGGCCTAAATGTTTAAAATTTGCCGTCGGAAAGATAACGCTGTTAGTAGGCTGGCAGATCGTGGTTAACACCCCCAATTGAGTAAGAATACGAAAATGTAATTATCTTTGTCACACTGCTGCAGTTTGCTATGTAATGCTAGCTTGCTTACACTTAAGTAATTGATTAGTGATAATTCCTGATATCGCTGTGCTAGATGGCGCTGTTATTAATTAATGTTCACAACGATATTATTTTGGAAATAAACAATACCACAATAGTAAATATATTGTAAGTCTTTTGTTACTTGTGTTACCACAATGGTGACACCCTTTGATAATGAATTCTATCACTTTGTAGCTGCAACTTTAAACTGAGTTTGTGCACCTTGGTCGTAACTGTTATTACACCTCAATGTTAAATGGGTTTTAATGTGGATGCCGGGAGATAATGTATATTCCAGTAGGTTAGGTATTAGACAATGGACATATGTTTTATTATAACGATTTGAATTGCACTTTTCCACTACAATAAGTCACATTTTAACGTTTAAAACTTTTAACCGTCTTCAATTTGTCTAGTAGTTGACACTTGCAGAATAAATTTTTACACAGCACAAAAACAATACATACACTTTACAATTCACTTAGATAACGTTCTGACTTGAGTTTAGGGTGTTATTTCACAGGATTTTATAACTTTTACTGTAAAACTCGACGAATATTAATTTAAAACAATATTTTTATAGAGGTACCGATACGTAGGCCACTAACGCCATCTGGTGAGAGCATTACTTATTTAGTGTTTTTCTATAAAGTCTGTTCCTATTCAGACTGCCAATGACAATAACAAGTATACTTTACTGTAATTGTGTTTAGATAGAGGATGAAATAGCGATGAGAATATGTTACCTCTAATTAGTTTATTCAAAAGATTGAATATATATTCATCGTTATCATCGTATTATTGTGCTAGGTGCGACAGAGACGAAAACCTCTCTTATCAATCAAAGCCGTGTGAAACATAATCGGTAACAGTACCTGAGCAGGTCGGCGAGCGCGTTGCAGCAGGACATGCGCACGCGCCACTGGTTCGACGTCATGTTGGCCACCAGGTCGTCCAGGATCTCCTTGTGGTACTTGTGAACCTGAACAATGGAAACGTAACAGGACATTTTGAACATTTCTTAGTATAGAAGCACAATATCACGCCTGTCGCTGTTCAAAACAGTGATCCTAGACAGAGGTGTTTAAATCTGTTGCAAAAACCAGATAGTTGCAATTACAAGAGTCCACCTTACAATATGTATGTACAAAGTGCTCGAAGTATCTGACACGTTCTAACGCATGTATAATGTAAATCGATAAAATGACTCCTCGCAAGCGCAGTACACGGGCTCGATGGCACGACGACATAGGGGCCCTTAGGCGCGCGTAATGGGATACACAAGAGGTGAACTGTTCACTAGACAGTACTTGAGATATTTGACGTAATAGCGGTTAACAGATGGTTGTTTATTTTGACTGAGAAAATAATCTTTATATCTGTCAGTGACAAGGCGAAAAAGTGTGCAGCAAGTTATAAAGCCGACTGTACGATTGAGACCTAAATACCCATACGATACTCACAGTGGCCTGCGTGTTGGGCACCAGCGCATGCCAGATGCTCGCCATGGAGTTCTGTATGCGCGGCGTGGGGTCGAACCGGTAGCGGTACAGGCGCGGCACGATCTTCGGCAGGTGCTCCGCCAGCTGCGCCCCGGCTTGGAGCGCGATCGAGTGGAAACCGAACGCGGCGCCTGTGTTAACGTACACACACCGTAGACAGAGATTACACGCGCATAAACGGGAGACAAAAAAACATACGAGTAATAGAGAAGGATTTATACGGAAAGACATAAGAAGACAGGATCTTACTGTTGGTCACCAAAACTGGTGCCAAACAATGAAACTGTTGTTTTTAACAATTTTATTTTATTGTATTTAAGTGGGTTTCGTATCTGTGATCTGAATTGTTGTATTTTCGGCTGCAAAAACCACAGTGATAAAAATGATGAAAACATAATCTTTCACCGGTAATAAGTTCTCATGATAAACCGCTTTAATAAGGTAGGCACTCAATGACAGAAGCTTTGTCTGCTAAAAGTGATATGTGATTTAATCGGGTTGTAACAGCGGGCTGTACCAAACATTTGACAGGTTGTCATTTTAGTTGCTTGGCTTTAAAGGTCGTGGTAGCGATACGATCAGACCACTAAAGTGGTGAAATAAGGAAATTTGAACCCTAACCGATTAAGACCTAAACAATTTTTCCCGGTATCGGATTTGTTATTACTTTCACTATGTTTTTGATTATGTCTAAACATTAAATCTTCGTTGAAACTTATTATTTTGGTGTTAATATTGGTATCCTCAACTATGCGTAAGTATCATCACTTTAATTTCCATTACATCTTCATTCATTCACTCACTCACTCGTTACCTTTCTTGGAGTTCCACATGGAGTTGTGGTGCGCAAGGTGCATGAACTTGTAGAGCAGGTCAGGCTGGTTCAGATCGGACGCGAGCGAGCAGAGCTCCTTGTACGTCGACAGGTTGCCTCTGAAACAGATAAGTATATGGTTTATATTAAAAATAATAATATTTCGTAAGAATTGAGGGCATACGCTAAATTTGCACACAAAAATTCATGATTTAACACTTTTTTCTGCCCCACGAGGACCTGTTCTTTACCTCGTAGGACTATTCTTAACCTAATGGAATTGTTCCCCCGTTCCTCACCTCGTGGGCCTTCTCTTTACCCCGTAGCTTTGTTCCTTACCCCGTGGGGCTGTTCCGTATCCCACAGGCCTATTTCTTACCCCGTGAGCCTATTCTGTGGACTTGTTCATTACACCCCGTGATCCAGTTCCCTGCCCGTGAGCCTGTTGCTTACCCCGTGGGCGCCTTCCCGAGCTGCCCCTCCTCGAATATCTGCGTGTCGTCGGTGACCTGCGCCACGGCGCGCTTGCCGCTCGTCAGCTGCTCTATGATCTGCCCCACGAGGTCCTGCTTCGCGGTCTCGTCAGAATTCTGGTACACCAGGCTGAGACCCTTGCTGGCCACGTCTTGGACTATTTCTGTGAAGGAATAGTAAAAATAAATAATAAATAGATTTTGCGCGTTTCCAGGCAAGGACAGTGCACATAGATAATGTATGTACTATCAGCCCGTTGGAACCCTGAGCCATCATAGAACGTTGTCAAAGTGACATGATAAAACCATTTGTTTGACACTTCTTACGACTTGAATCATAACGTCACTGTGACAAGTTCTATGGTGGATCAGGGGTATGGTCATTGGACTACATATAAAAATCTTCGCATTATGCGGAATATACATAAACTATATTTTTAACTTTTGAAATTAATAATAGACACTCAATTCATCCTACAGGATTGTTATTACATACTTAAGTATTGTTTTTTAAACTAAGTACCATACAGTTTTGAATCATGATTCTTACCGCTGTTTTCAGACAGGAAGTCCATAAAGACTTCTTGCAGAGCCGGCAGCTTGCTCGAAATCGGCGGGCGTTCGGGACAATTCTTCAGCAGGGCCAACAACCAAATACTAGTCGCCTGCCCATCACAAAATAAAAATAAATACCATTACCTCTATAAAACCCAGCGGAATTAAGGCAACACAAACATATTGACCTGTATCTATGATGGCGGTTGGTAAAATACCAACAGAGTATGCAAAAGATACAGTCCAAAGCACTAATAAGAATGCAGCAGAAATCTCAAAAATATAAGGTCTATGTGTACGTATTTTTGAATAAAACGAAATATTTTTTGATGAAATCGAGATTGGGATTTATTGCTCAGTAGCAGCAGCTAAATACGGTGGGTACCACTTCATCATATGGTCCCTATCATCTCGTTAAACATTATTTGATTGTATAACATTTTAAAACCCAACATTACTTTATGCTTTGAAGGGTACCATGTCGAACACCATGATGCCGGTCTCTCTGGTGCCCATACATAGTTGCCTTTATAATTGAGTCCTGAGCCCTTAATGCTGGACGATACCTGTCTGGAGTGCGGGTGTGGGTGCTTCCCGATCTTGAACAGTTCTGTCAGCAGCCATTCCAGCAAGACGTCGTTTTCCTTCAGCGCCTCTAGGTCGCGTATCTTCGCTTCACCCTTTAACAAAGGTAGTAACGACGTAGTAAAAAAATAAATAGCTGCTAACTAAGCACTAGCTGCTGCTAGTGGTTAGTAAACCAGGATGGCAATACCATATAACCCGCGTTTCAAATCCAGCGTGGAAAAATTAGATACCATAGTGATGCGTCTAGCATAGAGGTACACCAGAGCATTACAGGAAGTACTTGTTTTGTAGGAAAACAAGAATATGGGATCCATGCTGGACGGGAGCATCGCTGGGCCAGTAACCTACGGCTCACCAAGGGGAACAGGGCGGAATGACCGGGAGATCGATCGACTGACCGCTTGCTCCGGCTAGACGTCCCCACCCATCATCATTTTCATCATCATCAGCATAGCATTCACCTATCCTCAGGATTAGGATTAGCAGCCACAAACCCAGCAATTATGAAATGAGCTAGTCTTGTCTTGCCGGCAAAGTCGTTTAATAACTTAAATAAATTTCTACAACACACAAATTTTCAGAAAATAACTAAACTGAAACAAATCAGCATAAAGGTAGAATTTTGAAACTTACTTCTTTTGGTAGCTCTGTCCATAGATCCCTGTTCTCATTAGAATTGACTCCCTCCACGCATAACACTAGAGATTCACCAATTTGCAGATGGATTTCGAATTCTTTGCTCTGAAAGTACACAAGTTATTGAAGAGAATAATAAAATAAAACTGAGATGAATTTTATTTCATACAAGTGTTATATCGTGATTAAAGCAGAAATTCTAAATCAATATCAACTCCTGTATCCACCATCATTCCGTCTTGCCAGATGAGAAGATGAACTTATGGTCAGTTATTATTTCCTCTACCTCAACTACGTCGCTATACGCTAACCATCAAGAGTACGCATACTTACATCTTTAGCCATCTGCAGGAACCCCCTAACGATCTGCTTCGCAAACGGGAACCTTTCCCCACAACACAACAACCCAAGCGTATACAGTGCCTTCTCTTTAATTTTCGAGGGTAGTTTTGCGTTGCCTACTATCTTGAACAGGGCATCGGCCACTGTGAATTTGTTAATTGTGTCACTCTCTAACGTATCTGTCTTGTTCACGTTGAAGGGGTTGTCGCTTTGGATTAGCTGGTCTAACTTTGGGTCGGAGACGGGTAGAGGCAGTCCGCCGACTCGAGCGAGCAGAGATATGGCTGAACATGACGTGTTGACGAGTAGTGTTTGGGAGTTTGAAAGTAATTTTGCTGAAATAGAAGATATTCACATTGCTTTAAACTGACACGATTTTCACACATACTAAAACTTTAAGGGCCGGTACAGACGTATTATATTTGAACTGCAACCCAGCTGCAAAATGGCAGTTAGAGGGCAGTTCTGTTGATGTAACTGAAACCATTTTGCAGCTCGGTTGCCTACTGTACCGTAAAAAACTATTTTAATTTAATAGGTTGATTACTTACCTAAATTCCTAACCCCATCCTGATACGGCTCCCAATTCGCTCCATTGAATCCTTTCCCCCCAAATTTCCCCCTCTTCGCTAACACCAGACACCGCTCGCACACATGCGCAAACGCGGTCAGATACCCACACTGCGACTCCAAATCCTTACTACTCTCCCCCTGTACCACTAACTCCCTCACTTCTTTTTCTATCGTTGATTTATCGCTAGTGTGTACTGTGATTATAGCGTAAATGAGAGAGGCAGCTTCTCTGATCTCTTCCTTGGTACTGGTTATAAAGAGGTTCTTGAGGAATGGGAGGAGGCTCGTGTATTTTGGCGCCATTTTGTCGGGCACGCAGCCGACTATGTCGAGGAAACATGTGAGAGGCATTCGTTCTGAAAATAATGACGACTTTAAAACGCATAGGTTAAAAATATCACGAAGGTTATAGAAGTAGTATAACCAAACATATTTCGAAGTCGAAAGGCGTTTTGAAGACATGTCGATTTTGACCAACGATAGGTGGGAGATCACGCATAAATATGTATGGACTTACATCAAACAACTTTACAAACTCATACGAATTCAGAGTTAGTCTTCAATAACTTGGACCACTATTATTGAGTAGGGGCCAACATAATTAGGAATGCTTGCGTTTTTTCCATACAATTGTCTACAAATATGATTTATCGAATTTGAGCACCATTAAAAAGGTGCTTAAATATAAAGTATAATAATAAAATGTATTTCAATAAAGCCACAAGAAAGCTACATTTTTAACAGTTAATAATTGTGCACAACTTTAAACCTTGGTTCATCATTTAATGATAAGTGTAACTAAGTATAAAATCAATCAAGAACTTATTGATTGGTTGTCACAACTGACAAGCCTTCCGAACTATGTAGTCACTACTGTATGTTTAGTCACCTATCAAACTATTGTGTTGTTAGATATTTATTTATAATTCTTATCAGTCCTTAGGTAAGTTTTCAGGCAATCATGAAGAATGTAGAAGGTTGAAGGTAGCCGCATATAACCCCTTAAACCAGCGCAAACTTCAAATATCAAACCTTACCTGGGCTAGCGCTCAGCAGCGAAGTGATCATGGTGAGATATCTCTCCAGCACCTCGGTGTCGAGCAGGTGCTGCAGGCAGTACGCGGTGAGCCGCGGGGACGTGTCGTTGGGGTGCTCCGAGCACTCGTGCAGCCCCGCCTCGCGGTTCAGGCACATGCGGAGGTACCGCAGGATCTGAGGGGACATTGGGTAAGACACCGGTTACGTGTGCTGCCCTCCTCAGCCAATAAGCAGTATCTTAAATCCAATCACCAAAGCACATTCAATTCTATCTTGTTAGTAATAAAGTTGATATTACTACAGGTGGTTTATCTTAGTTACTGCGTTAGTTATATGTTAGTTAGGACGGCAGTGTGACACAGAATGCCAAAAACATCAAACCAAAACTGGACTGATGATTAAGCTCAAAGAATTTTTTTTTAACAGGATTGTAAAGCTAAAAAATTCCATACAAAATGCGACAACGTGTCTGACCACTTAAACCTACTCCATGTTGTACATACCATGAAAAACTATGTCTCGATGTCCGCATTATGAAGACGGAACAAGCAAAAGCAATATCAAAACGCATTTATAATGAGTAACAATAAGAATTTAGGTTTTCAGAAGAAATATTTAATATGTTGTAAAATTCTAATAATTTTGTAATCTGATTACTCCTGAATACTTACTTCTTGATACGTCAAAGGGTGAAACTGCAGCACCTGATTATTGACCACGAAGCGGTGTTTAGCGTTCGACCCCTTCTTCCTCTTCTGTATTTGGTCCCACACGTAATTCACTACCTCTGCAAACTTTGGCACTTTAAACTCCTCCTCTTGTTGAGCATCCCTGTCTTTCTTGGACGAATCCGCGTCCATGTTAACTGTGCTTGTCTCTTTCTTATTGACGTTGTTCACAACGTCTTCTATTTCGCTCGCACGTGACGTTCCGTAGAGGCATTTCAACGCTTCTGTTGATATTTCGTCTTGGCTAAAGATATGACAATGTTAGCAAGTGAGTAATGGGAATGGGCTATTTCGAGATGATCTAGTAATGTATATCTCTTTTATTAATGTCACGAAAATGTCTACAAATACAGAAAATGGTATTCTCGCTGCCAATAGAGATGGTCAGTAGTATAGTAGGACGTTATCTTGTCGCACTGAAATTGTTTTTCAGTAGAGCGTGAATGTTTTTTTTATCGACCTTCTTGATATCGATATTTATATAATGCAATTGAATTTTCGCCTTTTAAGTTACATATACATGAAAGGTAGGCTATGTGTTAATCCAATATTTAAGCTGTCTGCATTCCAAATTTCACCAAAATCCGTCCGTTAGTTTTTGCGTGAAAGAGTAACAAACATCCGGATACATACATTCTTCATAATTTCGCGTTTATAATATTAGTAAGATATATTTTTATACAAAAGTAATAGAACCTAGTGACTCCTCTTCGAAATTATCAGTGACATATACAGTATCGACATTTAGATAGTCGATAAAAAAACTTTCACGCTCTACTGACAAGTAATGACAGTGCGACAAGATAACGGGGTCTAGTTATAAATATATTAAAATGAGTGTTATTTATTAAGTACCTTGTTAATAAACAATGAAGTCAAATATACGCAAAGTTTTCTTTTGTTTTTTTTTTATTTTTGACAATTATTTCAACAATAAGTACTTAAAACTAATCGCAAAATGTACGTATAACAATACGACGTACCTCGTGAGTGAGTTCGGGAAAAATAGATAGTGTCAAAGACAAATAGATAGTTACCCGACACCATTCGATCGGTTCAAAGTTTTATTTCATGGAGGAATAAGATGGAATCTGAATTGCGCACAAAGAAAAGGAGCTATCCTTCCCGTGCTCAAAAAGCTCGACTTATCGCCCTGCGAGGCAAAAGGGAAGCTGCATCAGATAAAAACATTCTAGACTACTAAAGACCAGACCACACATTGCATGTCGGGCGCTGAGAGCAGACATATCTCTATAGTGCGATATCAAGAACACGAAAAATTACTTCTGCCAATTATCGCCAAGAAAAGTACCCGCTAGACAGAGCAAAGTCAAATTTTGAGCTGCCTATTAGTACCTTGTCACTTTAACGTCTTTGACAGATTAGAGCAGCAGTTCTAACAAGAGACTGTCATTTAATTTGAAATTGGATTTTATAAGATTCAAGATAAGGCTCTAACTTGTCTTCCGTTTATAGCATTCAGTTGCTCGAAACGTCAAATCACTTACGAGCTAGGAGCAATTAAACTCGGTCACGTGTCACGATGACGTCATAGCCCGGCAGACGACGGGTGCAAGTAAGCGAGCCTCTCCGGCATACGAAAGATTCAAGAGACAAAAACTAAAGTGTGCAGCTACTTAACTATAAGGGCGACCGGACCTACTATATTCAAATTCTTCGTCGCAATGGCGTAGCAACCGTACACTAACCTGTCTCCACTGGCCATCAGCAGCAGGTATCTGGACGGGATGTAGTCCTGGGGGAACACGGCGGCCGAGTACCGCATCGCGACATATCGGATCATCGACTCTTCGCTGAGCATGTAGCTGTAAAAAAAAGTTCAGCTTAAATTGATTAGTATGATTAATTTCCAAAAGTGTATCTTTTCCGAATTATTTTTCCACAATCGAGTGAAACATATCCATCGGTATGGGAGACGATGCCACAATCAGACACAGATACTCAGACAAACACATACAAAGACACACAAACACAAGACACGTTAACTTATAGGTAAAGTCGACCAAAAATGTGATCTACCACCCTACGGTTGCAGTTCATTTACACGTCATGATACAACAAGTTCGATTTTCCCTTGCAATAATGTTATGACAATGACAAGTGTCAACCTTAGCGATAATTAGATCTCACAGAAACTTGTCAAAACTGGTAGACCACTTTCTTGGCCGACCGTACCACACACCGTTTTTTCCTAAAAACATCAAAAAACATCTGGTTGATCTGTTCCATCAACGAATGCGCCAGCTTACCGCAGCTTTGCTCCGATCAATATTTTCAGGCTTTATCGGCATTTAAAGCGATATTCAACTCACTGGTCCAACAGAGCGAAGAGCGCCAATGCCTGAGGCTCGTCGAAGGGGCTGGGTTTGACCGAGGAGACGTCATCCACATCCATCGCCGACGTAGATGCGGGAGAAGCGTCAACACTTTTGGGTTTATCTGCAACATTTTTTTATAGCATGAAGGCAACTTGGTAGGTAGGTTAGGTTCGTTAGGTATCTTAAGATGCCCGAAGGGCAAATCGCTCAGAAATAGGAGCCCTGCCATAGGCAGGGCTCCGTCGAAAGGCACTGTTGTGACAACCTGGTGTGACGACGAGTCTGCACCCAAAAAAACAAATATACGCATAATATCCGAGCGTTTTATTGATCGCGAATAGTAGCGGTTATATAAACGCAATGGGGATAGTGATACAAGTAGTATCACTATTACCATCAATGGGAAAGCTCAATGGGAATAGTGAGATCTACCCTTGCCTACCCCGGCTCTCAATGGTATCGCCTATAATTCCAATACAAGCAGAACTAAGTGTTCAACAAAGCCGTTTCAATTGGCTGTTTAACTAATCGTGGCGTGGTTTAGTTTGTTTACAGTTTATTTAACAACCTGACCAAGCGAAGTGAGGACCGCTAGGGTCATAGGATACCTTTCAACGAATTTTAATTTAATCGAATTGCCGCATGATTTGGTAGTCACAAGTCTAATGTTTAAGATGTCCTGAAAACATCATGGTATCAGCGGAAAATAGCTATCGATTAAATGAAGTTCGATGAAATGATGCAATCGATGAAGTGATCATCGATAAAGTTATGGGTTACTGTCGTAGGCACAACCATAAGAATAAATAATAACTACACGTAGAAGCGAATCTCCTTTACCCAGGCCCAAAATGCCGCGCTATAAATACCTACTTCCCCCTTTACCCCGCTAGCCCCTTTTTTCTTCTTTTTGCTTCTTTTTTTTTCTTCTTGTTAGGGCTGTCACTGTCTAAATATTTTAATCGGCTTATGGAGTGTGATACAAGTTTAGTCACGAAATGGTGGAAATGTTATTTATGGTTTTCTTCAACGTGTAAAATTTATTGCAAAATGAGTTTTTTACATTTACGTTAAATTAGCTATTCTTAAGGAAGGCTCTGGAAGACGAGCAGTAGGTAGGCCTCCAACAAGATGGAGTGATGACCTCGTCAGGATCGCGGGACCGCGGTGGATGCGAAAAGCACAAGACCGGTCTGAGTGGAAAGCCTTGGGGGAGGCCTATGTCCAGCAGTGGACGTCTTTCGGCTGACATGATGACGTTAAATTAGATAATAATACTTTTTAAAGATATTAAGATTATCTCCAGAAAAAATCATGGCTTATGTGGCTATTAATCATCTATAAAACAAGGAAACGAGTATATAAACAACCTTTAAAATAACAATTAAGCTCAATAAGTTTTAGTCTGTGATCCGGAGTTACTTTTTACGTTCCTTTCCGGACCATTAATACGAATTTTTATTAACTTGAAAAAGCTTTATTACAAAAATACTATTCTTATCTATTAATTAATTCGCTACACGTGCGGCGAGACAAATACAACGACCGCGCAGCGCCGCGTTATAATATATGTACATTAATATGCCGGAATATATGACATTGTAGCAAATAACCACACAATGCTAAGATATGAAAATATATATCCATCTTATACATTACATAGTGGAGAGGGACAGAGATAAATATATCTTACAGCAAGTTCTAAATAAATTATTAATATATATTATAACTGCTAGTGTCGACTCTGTCACCTAGTACGGAAAATATATCGTAAGATGCATTGCTATAATTAATATTTTGGCATATTAATATATATTCCTTGTGTGACGCCCCTTACTGACTAGACAACTCAGGTGTCGCCAGGCGGTAGGTATCTAACGCGCCGATCGCGCGTCGGCAGCCGGGAGATACGCTTCTACGTATAGTTATTATTTATTCTTATGGCACAGCCCCTATGAACAGCACCAACTTTTACCACCAGCTAAGCATTTCAAACTTACCCTCAGGATTAATCTTATAGGCGACAGCCATCTCCAGCAAAGCGTCTCTGAGCGCGGTCCTCATCTCCGGAGTCGCTTCTGGTATCTTCTTGACTAGTTCCTCGAGCAACGCGAACTGGTTGTTTATGCTGTCCGGGCACTTCATGGCCAGTCTGCCTGTGGAGGTCAGGTTAATGTTGACTGCTTTTAAAGCATGGAGATTTACTCCAAAACAGGGAGATGTGGGGAGAACGCAGACAAAGTTAAGTAGTACGCTAATATAGAGCGTCGGTGGTCTAGTGGCTTAGGGGGTCGACTCAAGATCGTAAGGTACAGAGAAGTACATTACCCGATGCTCTAACGGTGAAGAAAAACTCGTGAGGAAACCGTTTAAGAGGGTAATTTAACAAAAGATCCTGAAGAATACGTAACTGTATCAGAGAGGAGGGGGGGGGGGGGTCTGTAAGATAAGAACTTAAGTGAGCTAAATGAATAATATGCAATACCAGCAAAAGATTATTTTGAGTTACCTTTGTATTACCAACCGTTTCATTTGCCGATCCGCTTTATTTCTTTAACCTTACATATTTCAGGATATTTATAAAAACTAACCTAACCTAACCTAACCTAACCTATAGGGTTCTACACGATGGTACTGAAATAAATACTGCAATAAAATGGGTTGACAAATGAAACGGTTGGGAAACGATACATTTTGCCAAACATATTTCGGCCGAATTATGGTTACAGAATTATCAACAAATTTTAAGAGTTGTTGTTAATTCTGTAGCTCTGCCTGCCACTCTGGGAATGAAGGCGTGAGTTTATACGTATTTATGCATATTTTAGGCCAAAAGGCAGGATACCGGTAATTTTACCTAAACACATGTAGGCCTTGGGCTGTTGCTCCACGTACTCATCCGTCCGCACGATCTTCAGCAGCCCCTGCAGGAACACCGTCGACACCTTCTTAAGCTGCGTCTGGTCGCCGCTACAACCGATTGACTGATTTTAAACCAATATACTCAGTGAATATTTATTTTTCCCTACTCATGCTCTTAAAATGTAACTTTAGTCTTTGCGTATCGGGAATAAAGCTCCTTATTAATCTCTAGAGTAGAACGTGTTTTTTTTTTTATTTACTTTGGAAACCGCTCGCTTGCGTGGCTAAACATCACGTGTCATTATGGCTTGTTTAAGTCCCTTGTTGAACAATCTCTATTGTGAGATGACTATAGAAACGGTTGAAACATGATATGATAAAATGGTAGAACTTAGGATCAAATTGGACTCGGAAAGTTACCAATAGTGCTTAAAAAACAATTGACTATGACTTACATTTTAAATAGCTGACAAAGCAAAGCTCTATTAGTTTTTTGATTTATCTATTAAGTTGCTAGTGAAGTGAAAATCATTAAGAATTTTAAGTACAGCTCGGCGTAGACTAGCAATAAAAATAGCATAAGTTGACTGCGGTCTTACTGTAACTTTTCAAGTTAGAAAAAGGCAGCAAAATTGTGCTTCTTTCTCTAGAACAGGAGTTAAAGTTATACAGCAATCCAACTTGTGCATTTTTATTGCTAGTTGGCTGCGCTACAGAGTGAATGAAATGGTGTAACATATCTTACCTATTAATAACATTTAGCAAGAACATCAACGCCATATTGCGCAGCCGCGAGTTTGTGTTCGGATCGAACAATGAAGAAAATATAACCTGAGGGAAAAGCGTTTTCATATTTATTAATACGGGCATTCATATCCGAACAGCAATGCATATTCCTGATACAGCCATATTGCATGCAAATATTAAGAAAACACAGGGATTTAAATGGGCCAGCAAATGAAAGTCAATATGACAAGTACAGTCAGCCTTATAAGCTGTATACTTTAGTGCTTTGTCACTTTAACGTCATGTTTGAACTGCTCTACACTAATCCGTCAAAGGCGTTAAAGCGACAAGGAACAAAAGGCTATAGATACAATTAAAAGAATTTATGACCCAGCCATAGAACCTTGTCACAGTCACTTGCCAAACTTGAACACATTTTGTTTCTTGTGACTTAACTTTAGTTCATTTGGAACAGGGCTCTATGCTAGCTCAAGAAAACCAGTGATGACAAATTACCTGGACACAATGGGGGAACATGATCCCGGGGCCAGTCATTTTGTTCAAATACTGAATGATTTTCAGACGAAGTCTCGTGCACGCTGGCACCTATAAAAACAGTAAAATTATTCCTGGAAAATTTGTTTTATACACAAATAACAGAAATACAGTACAATACTTACTTTGCGGTCGTCCGCTGGCACTTTCATACCCCCCCACGTGCCTAAATATAGAGAGTATAGGGGGGCCACGACTGAAGGCACCGACCAATCCACAGAACTACAAACGAAAACAATCACAATAGCCTTAGCGATACTTCGGTACGGAATTTAAACAATATTTCGAAAGGACCGTTAGTTACTAAAACATTTAAAAATCTCTCCTAGCATGGGCTCGCAGTGGAGAAATTAAGTTCCGAACAAAATAGCCCTTTGTTTATAAATAGTAATGTCTTATGTTACATGTTGACCTTGATGAGCGTTACCTATTGGCATTGATATACTACCTATGGGACTTGATATATGACCTAAACTTGTTATCAAATCAAATCAAATCAAATCATTTATTTCAGGCCAGGTCCATATATTGTTAGTTACATCTAGAAACTTAAAAGCTATGTTAGTATTTACAAGATTGTTTTATTAGGTACTTTAATAGGCATTTTGAAGCACGTCAAGAAACAATAACAAACTTATTACTTGACGTACGTTAAAGTAGTCCTGCCTGACCAATCCTATCCAATGCCACAAAATCGGGCAACTGAATCTGCCAGCAATCACCTTCACAATGCCATTCTGACTACCCCTGACGCGACCCATCAAAGATGTAATTTTATTACGCATTACTCCGTGGAAACCGTTCGTGTGCGTCTCGGCAAACATTTCCGATGCACTGCACCATTTTGGGAGTCTTAACAGCATCCTAAAGGCGTTGTTGTATTGTATGCCTATAGGCCATAAAGCGTGCAACCATCATCTTAATAAATGTTACCTAATGATATTGATAAGTTATACCTATTCTTGATATGTGTTACCTTTAAGACACTCAAATGCAACATTTTCTCGTTGGCAAAAATAATACCTTAATACGAGTTAGACGATCTACTTCGTACGACCTTTGATAACTGTTACCTATTCGCCTTGATAAATGTTACCCATTCGCCTTGATAAGCGTTACCCATCGACTTTTCTAAGCGTTACCTGTTAGCTCTGATGAGCGGACTATTGGCGTGGTTGGCCACGCTGAAGCGGGAGTCTGCCGCCGCGACCACCAGAGGTAATAACACGTCGCTCGCATTGAAAATGTCCTTGCTGATCAAGTTCACTATCGACAGTTTCATCTGTAAATATAATTCACTTCGTCTTCAAAAGGCTAATGAATGAGATACAAACAAATAAAGATAATCGATCTCTAATTAATATACTATACTAATATTTCGAGTAAGGTATCTGTTCAAGGCCACATCGAAGTAAATAAATAGATAAATATCAGAGGACAATATCATAGAAATTGACCTGACCCAGTCCCACACCAAGCTCTAGGCTTGCTGAAGACAACGATAAACATACTTAAGTATATAGATGATTTTGTTAAATAATTACATAGAACACGTCCAAGACTTAGGAACTCCAATTTAGCTTCATAGGCAGACTAGACTAACCGCGTCGTCAAAGCAAAGGTATTATTTCAAGTAATATAAAAAGCCATTGTGAAACTTACTTCTTCCAGCTGTTCAGGATTGAGCTGGCTTTTAGTCACAATTCTTTTATAAGTCTTCAAGCTCATCCCAGGGGGGACCTGGAAATCAGTCTCGCCCGGATTTGGAAGCGCTCTGAAATCATCAAAAATGTATAACTACTATACCATTTTCATTTATACTTATCTCATATAGTAAACAACTTTCTAACCTCAAAATTAACCTTTTATTGGCTAAAACCGCCCTAGTATAATAGACAAGTAAGAATGAACAGGGTATAGTTGTTAAAAGATGTTTAAAATGGGTTTGTTAGACATAGTTTATTTTTTATGGCTTAGAAAAGGCACGCGAGCACTCAGGCCACCTGATGGTAAGTGGGTTCTGAGACCCACAGACATTTGAAATCTCAAGACTACAATCTCCAAACTGCAATCCTAAGACTTAAAATTAGGGTCTTACTGAAATGTGAAGCAGAAGTGACGAACTGATGAGTATAACTTTTATTGGTGGTAGGACCTTGGCCATGGTCCATCCCGATGGCTACCACCGTCTTATCCAAATCGACCGCCAAGCAGCAGTATTCGCATTGCTGTGGTCTAGTGTGGGGATAAGACAACCATAACTGTGAAATAACTAGCATAGAGGCATTCCATAGTCCTCAGGATTGGCAATGCATTGGCAGTCTTAGGATTCAAGTGTAAAGATTAGTCTTGAGAATTCAAATATCTATGGGTGTTAGATCCCATTTACCATCAAGTGGCCTGTGTGCTTGTTTGCCTTTGAGAGACATGAAAAAAAATACAATAGTTTAGTGGTGATTATCCAAGGTTCCGTCTGCTACACAAATGCCGCCTGACATGCTAAACTTGTTGCTAAGCTATAGAAATTACACCTTATACAAAAAGAAGTCTCTTTTAATCTTGAACTTGTGACAGCTATAGCCAATGTTTAACACATGATCTTTAAACTAACCTGTAAGGCAGTAAAAGTATATCCGTGGCAAACTTAAGTATTAAAGAGGTCAGTTTTGGTTTCTGCTTCAGATTCAGATCTGCTTCCTTAATGTTGCCTAGTAGTGGCATCACTAGTATCAAAATCCTGTAACAGATACAAGTTTACAACAGATAACAAAATAATAATTCCTAAATTTAAACATACAAGACCTTTCTTAGCTATTAATTTAAAAATGTATTTTCTTACTTTACACATCAAACTGGCATTTATAAATTTTGTGCTTCTTACAGAGGTCTTACGGAGCCCTAGGGATTGCAGAGCACACTTTGGGAATAGATGGTTTGGTCTTGTTAGCTCATATTTATTTTCTGACTTGAAATTAGTGTTTCTAAGAAATAATACAGAGCAACTTACAAAGCTAAACTAATTCTAACTTATTTCACATTATGGGGCTTACAAAACCTTAAAAAAGCTAGCAACATCGCATTTTTTAACTACAATCTCGAGAACTATTTCATTACACAGTATTAATTCAATAATCGAAAAAAAATGTGACACGGCAAACTCAGTATCTGCATAGCAGCTCTTAATGCAATTGGTGCTAAAAATAGCTTACGTTGTGGCCTTAACAGCAATGTGCTAATGTGTCATATTTACCCATCCTGGTGGCCTTGCGGCTTGTTCTCTATAGCCTCCAAAAGAGAAGGCGCAAGAGTCAACTGCTGGTCGCGCCCCAGCCTCGGGAAACCCATAGTAATGTATATTATAGTGAAATTCTGAAATATATAGGATAGAACATTACCATGTAATATTATGAAACTGCAATTAGCCAAACTAATTGCATATATGCACTTTGATGTAAGTATATGGTAAAACTGTCACCACTAATCCCTTACTAATCGCAGCTAGATAATAATAATACGCAATGAAAAAATTATAAATATAAATGTTATAACAAGTATACTTGAATTTTAAAATACGCCATCACTTCACTTTGGTTTATGTGACATTTCTGTAACACACATTGTTGCAGAGATTAAAAGATCTAAGCTAGATAACATACAGAGGGACGGATCACAGGAAGTGACTTTATTTTACACAACACAATACTGCATATTTTTCAACTTTTTTTATAAGATCATAGTACTTACTATAATAAAACTGTTCGCCTTAGGGTCCATGTAGAGTTGCAGCAGAGTTTGCACCGGCAGCTGTACATCAGTACGG
Organism: Acleris sparsana; assembly: GCA_923062465.1. Lineage (NCBI taxonomy): Eukaryota > Metazoa > Arthropoda > Insecta > Lepidoptera > Tortricidae > Acleris > Acleris sparsana. The sequence goes on from OV281288.1 coordinate 6,367,584, forward strand.
CACTTCACCCGCTTGTTTACATGAACCAACAGCTCCATGACTTTTGTGCGTACCTTAAAATATGAACTTAATATGTAAACAATGTTCTGGCTAAAAAAATCTTAACTCAGGTAAATAACAAATCCAAAACATCAGGCCATATGCACAGATGTAAACCAATCAGAACTATAATTCAACTTATTATTTATGTAATTGACACATCAAAGCAATCACTTTCAATACTAAGTATAAATATATGCTCAAAACTAATACTCAGCACAACTAATAATTAAGTCGTAAAGAACAAAACCGGCCATCTGCGCTTGTTTTGTATGGCAAGAGGCCGGTTTTGAATATATTCATCTTAGCTACAAGGTATTGTTTTGATTTACATACCTGCTCATGTGGGGAAGACAGCTTCAAAATAACAGGGGGGAGGAAACGCGAGAGGCAGCTCTCAAGCTGCTCATCAGAATCCGCGTTCCCAAGGCGTAGGAACACACGATCCAGCAACACTAAACAAAACACATATGAAGCTAATTAAAAATACTACAGCCGGTCCAAGCATAAGGCTATATACCATCCTTGTTTTGACAACAATTAACAATAAAAATCACATACACAAATCATTAGAACAGTCGTTTTCATTATCGGTAACTTCCATTTCCGACATGATGGAGATTTTATTTAATAATGCACTTTTATTCCGGTATTGAAATCGCCTGAAACTCCAAAACAGAATGACAGGACAAAATCATATCATGATGGTTTGACGTTTCGGTCGGTGACAACTCTTTAATCCCTGAAGGCTGCTGTACACCATCGGAGACCAAGCCAGAATAAATTTTTGACAGATAACCTATAAAATAACTAACTGTGACCAGTTTTTAGGTAGCTATTACAAATTATTTTACAATTTATATGATACAAGTACGGTACAAGATCCATTTGACACAACCACTATGACGGCCGGGGGCCGGTTTTATACAACCTTCATTATTATTATTTATTTATTTATTAAAAAGATGAAATTACAACATTTATAGAAACATATGTCCCACAAAACCGTTTGCACTTAATAATCTATGGTTTTATAAAGCTACAAATTACTATAATAGAGGTTACAAGTTTCCATTTGACACAACCTCGTCCAATAACGACCAGCCATTTAAGCAGTGTTGCCAGTTTAAACATGTAAAATTGTTACTTGACTTGTACCTTTATAAAACTTGCCCCAGCCACTTCACCAGTGTTGCCCGTTTAGACCTGTATATTGGGTACTTGTACCTTTACAATTTTTTTTTTTTTTTTTTAGGTAGTTTTTTTTTAGTAGATTGGCTAGGACATCATGGACTGTCTTGCCAGAGAAGTGCTGGGCGTGCTGGCCGCTTTTCCAGACACGCCGCACTAAATGACATCATTCGTCGGTCTCTTGCCTCAATAAACGTGCCGGCACTTTTAGAGCCGACAGGCAATTGTAGAAATGATGGCAAGAGACCTGATGGAATGTCCTTGGTCCCGTGGAATATAGGACGGGTACTAGTGTGGGATGCAACCTGCGTAGACACGCTAGCCCCATCACATCTCCACCGGATCTCTAATAGGACTGGTGCGACAGCTGATGCCTGGGCCCAGAATATATGTTTGTTCCATTCGGAGTCGAGACCCTTGGTCCGTGGGATCAAAGCCTCTTCAAAGAAATTTCGAAGAGGCTCATTGACGTCACGGGAGACCGAAGAGCTGGCAGTTTCCTCGCTCAACGCATAAGTTTAACTATCCAGCGAGGAAATGCTGCCAGCATCTTCGGGACAATGCCGCAAGCAGGGCCCTTTTTTAGACATAGCTTTTTAATTTTAAAATAGAATAACATTTAAAAATGTAATTTTTGTTTTGTAGTTATCATTCAATGAAAAAATATTTATTGTCATAGATGAATTTTACTGTTTCAGATGTGCAAGATACCGTGATGCTCAAACAGCGAGAGGTCACCGCCGCCTACTACCACGGACAGCTCCGCCCAGGCCTGGCATATTTATTATCTCGCGCGTGTGTCGTCCTTTGGCGTCCCCGGCCCCTCCTCCACAATGGTGTCACGTCGGCGACGGCTCCCTATTGGCTACGGGACACAGATATTTGCGAAAACATCAAGCTGAATGAAGGTGCGCCGTACTTTCTTTCAGCTCTAAGGACTGATCGAATAGCCCCCGAGACCAACGTCGGCGACCACTGCAGGCCCTCTCACTCACCCTTCGACCCCTTGCGGACGCGGTCGGCTGCGCCCTGCCTTATTTCAGCGCCTCGTCAGTACACCGCCGCCAGGAGCCGTGCCGTCATTAAGGTTTAAGGATAAAGAAATATCAACACAATGTAAAAATTAATTCATTATAATTGATAAAGAATAGATTAGCCTAAATAACGTACAAAAAATAGGATTTAAATTTGTTGCCAATCAAAATTAAACTTTACACAACTAGTAATACGTGCCAAATTTGAAACAAATATTTAACTTTTCTTTGAAAAAATAATAGCCCGACCACAAAACACAACTCACTGAACGGAAAGTACAATACAATTAAATAACCGTTTATAGTGGACAACCACCTAACCTCGGTAACTTGTGTTGTTTATTCCCTGCTGCTTAACTTTCAAGGGCAATGCAACATTAATTTTCTTCTAAATTGATAAAACACACAACCATCGCAAATAAATCCAAATCATTCACAATACTGAATTAAAAAGTTATTTCCATCAGCGAAAATTCTCCCCATGACTTAACTTTACGTACATTCCGTAATCGTACAATATCAAATCGAACAGAAAAGCTACCGAGGTTAGACCAAATCCCCAGTTTGTACGGCACTTGTGATCTTGCTTTAAAATAAACATTATCGACTATTATAAACATAACACAGCACACAATCACTGATAATAATAATATTTTGTAAAAGTTCCTAACGGAAAATTATCTAAAAACTGGCAATCATGAAAAAAAAGCGAACTAAAAAGACAGGCAACGCATTTAAAATACATATTAATTTAGGAATGTTACCACTCTGTTAAAATTTCATCACGTACAAAAACAATACTTTGCAACTTTTGTAAATATTACAATCATTGGATATGCTTATTAGCGTTAAAACAATTTTTAAAACTCCGTGTCAGAAATAACGTGGATAATGTTAACACAGAATTTGTTATACAGATTCGCCAGATATACTTCGATAATTGGGGCGTTATCACCCTAGCGTATTTAATGTTACTTGTAATTTGAACGTGCTTGCGGTGAGACACAATGTTGCCCACTTATGAATGTATAGATCGCCGCGTGCTGGTGACACGCGTGACGACCTCGCTAAGCATACGCCTCGCTCGAAACACGCTCGCCAATAGCGAGTGTAATAACGCCTTTAGGGTCCGATGCGTTACATGTCCTACCACAAAAACGAGCGTTTTGCTATTTGCCACATTTTTTCAACTAAATGTTTGCAGCGGACCCAAGTTACCGGTATAGATAGCGAAACGCCGCGATTACTTTTAAACAATGCAAAAAACCTATATAACTCAAAGTAAGTCGCGTTGTACCGCTTTTGGGAGTAAATCTTGAAACCATGCCTTTCAACAAACGCGCCCAAGTCCCACAAACATTTATAAAAAAATTGGTCCATTAATATTAACGGCAGGGGATAGTATAACTGGCGTAGTTAATGATGCGAGGCTTGATCCGCTTCACTTTGTGTGATCCATAAGACAGGCACAGTATGCACGTGGGCTTGATTACCACTGGAAGCTATGTCTCGTTCACACTCCGAGCAAAATAGTACATCTTCCAACGGCAATCAAGCAGACGCCTACTAACTTCTCAATATCCTACCCCACTTGCGTGCTAAGTGAAGTAAGAGAAGACCTGCTGTCCAAAATAAAATGAACGCAACTGTATAACAGTTACCGCAATGAGGCCTAATTTAAATTTAAAGCCTAGCAGTTGCGCCCTCTTTTACACCCTTAGAAACATGTGTTTCTGGAGATGGAGTGTCGCCCGGTGTTAGTGGTCGTGGGTTCACTCTATGCCGTGTGCGAAGATCATGACGAGGCCAGGCTCGATCATCATATGCTCGTCCACGTGGGTGTTGTCGCATTGGAGCACGAGCACCGCTTGCTTGCCGGGCACTCGCTTGCACACGTATTTCTCGTATAATCTGGAAGTAAACGTTTGTTTTAATAGCATACTGTGAATGGCGTGGACTAATGGTAATGTGTATTTTCTTTTTTTCTTACAAATCCCAATAACACCAAACAACCCTTAGCCACAAGGGCCGATTTTCCACTAGAGCTGTATGAGAAAGCCCTAGTTTCAACTGCACCATAAAGAGATAATAATAATAACATTTTTATATTTCTAATCTGTTACGATATTTATTAACGGGTTAGTATCGTCTCGTTTAAAACGCAGCTCGTCTAAGTGGTGGCACTGCCCTATGTATTTTCAAAATTCCTCTCTTATGTCGCCGGAGCACCGCTATGCAAGGCTCCTATTTCTAGGCGGTTTGCCTTCGGGCATGTGAAGCTACGAACGAACCTGACCTACCCACTTTGAGTGTGTGTTTTGAACGGCACATCTGGCCTCTTTTAATTGTTTTAAACTTAATGCTACTTAGACCACTTATACAATTTACTTTGACCAGCTGCTTTTTAGACCATTTGCAATTTGGACGACTTGATAATACTTGTTAGACGAGCTGCTTTTTAGGCCGCTTACTGCCATAGGCCAGTTGCGTTTTAGACGACACGATACTGACCCTTATTAGCTCCAAGACCAGTATCGCGGATATCGGTGTCAAGACCGCTAAGCTCAGGTAGGACTGGGCTGGACATGTTTGTCTTGGGTCTCTATTGACTGCCATAAAGTTAAAGTTTCGATTATTGTTTGCCAAGTCGTTTTACATTATACATATTAATAGTCATAATGTTTTTAGTCATAATTTTGATGATTATACATCGGAATGTCAATTATTGCGGGTCTTTCTGTTGGAAGTCATAAAATTCATAGTCATGCCAATTTATGTCATAATAATTTAAGTTCATAATGCCAAAGGTAATAATTGTACTTGTTATAAATGTTTTTAGGTCAAAAGTTGTAGGTCATAACAGTACAACAAATACAATTTGAAGTAACTCACTTTTTTAAAGGCGAAAATTGCAAAGTCCATGTCCAAATACTATTTTCTCAATGTTCAAACAAAATATAGACATGTATGATGTGACGGAGTCGACGGAGCTCCGCTCAGCGGAGCTCCTATTTCTGGATAGTTAAGGCCTTCGGCCTTGACGCAATACTAACCTAACCTAACCTATTGATCTAAATTTATCGTCTATAGTACGGGTATTTTGGTTAGGCAGGAGGCTCTGGCCCCCGTAACCGCCTCCGTTACCACTAAGTGTTGCCTTTTAATGATTTCCATAATTGTAGATATAAGAATATTAAAAGCAAGAGGTATGTTGAGTTGCAGTGTATTTGTCAAACAATAATTATTATTTTTTCTTTAAATTATAGTGTTTAATATTTTCGTTATATAAAAAAGTTGTAATTAACGTTTGCTAGAAAAACCGTATGAATTAAAATAATTGATAGTATGAAAGTATGTCCTAAAATATTTCTGACTCATTTTTAACATGCCTTTGAATGTTATAGCGTGTTAGGTTATGGCTTTTGTATATATAATTTTAACATTATGGATAGTTAACGTTCGAATTATAAAGCGTTATGACAAAAAATTGTTATGACTTCCGATAGTTATGAACATAAACAATATGGGTACAAATGTCTGACTTTTAATAATAGAAACTATAAATGTATGGCAGTCAAAGGGATCCCATTTGTCTTATGCATCCGGAACGGTGGGCCAGAATTGTCACTGAATGGACCCACAGGATCGATCAGGAACGTACGTAGTTGTGAGCTACATTCAAATCTGTTTTTTTGTTATTTCCGTGTACCCTTTATTTTGTCACTTTGCTGGCATTACCTTCTATTGTTTTGTCTAGTTTCGAGCGAGGACAGCCCCGGCGGCCACCGCCGCTCGTGGCAGTTCTCCATGAGATCATCGATGATGTGCGGCGGGCACCCAGACTCTGATAAGCTTCGCTTTATCATCATCTACAAACAGATCATATTGTACGTTCAATTAAATATAAAAACAGAAACCACCAAAGAGAGAAGTTCCCTCTTATACTGGCTCCAATAGCCAATTTTTATTGAACAAAACAATAGACATATCATACTAAGAGGCATATACATGCATTATAAACAACCTGTCAAAAAATAATTCACAAAAACACATAGCTTCTACCACTTTGCTTACCATTACCAAATTGCCTTTTTCGAATCATGTCCACTTAAGAAGTACGCAACAATTCCCTTTAGCATGCTTCCCTACTAGCATTGTATACACGGTTAAATATTTAAGAGGATATGTTAGTTGTGAGATTCTGTTGGATGCAGGCAGCACTATCAATCGTAGAAATATTTGGGCCAGCTGAAGTGATGATGATAATGAAGGTGGTGTTGTTGTTTAAGACTATAACAGTAATGATTTTGTTAACATTATGGCTGTTGAAAATGGTGTTGATAGTGATGATGATTGATTAAGTTGTTGTTGCTAATGACTGAATGACGATATTGTTGTTTTTGTTGTTGTTGGTAAATATGACAATAACGGTATATGTGTACTTGGTTTATGTTGTTGAAAATAATGATAGTGTTGTGTTTGACCTCGTTGTTGTTGATGACGATAATGTTGTTGTTGGTTGTTGATTATAACGATGTTGAGTTGATGGTATTGTTGTTGGTGTCGACTGCTCGTCTCTCTGTACCTGCAGCATGTCATCCGGCGTGGAGATCATCCCGCCCCAGCGCGTGACGCGCGCTCGCGCCAGCGAGCCGGCCCAGCGCACGACCTCCTCGCGCTCCATCTGGTCCGCCAACACGCGCATCGTCGGGTTCGACACGCGCATGGCTCGCATAAACTCCTAAAATATAACAATAATTCGGTATTTATATTATAACTGTCTATGTTTCAGATTTAACTTTTTGAACGCCAAGCAGCGAGGTAATACGACGTGTCTCAGGCGCCGCCAGTCTTGTGGCGTATGAATTTTGGCGGACATTGCCGACGTTTGGCGTCAATGCAACGAATTCCCCGATATTGACGTGATTTGCCAGCTTTGGCGCTCAAAACGTTAAATTTAAGATTTAGATAATTTTATAATGTATGGATTCTAGTGATCCAACTTATCTAACTGACTGGGGCTTTATAAAACTATATTGGAATAGTGTACATTTTTGTATTTTTCATAATTGATAATAGTGTTTACCAGCAAAGATAATTAAATCTTATTTCCTTGCTGGTAGATTTTTATTTCAACATTTTTATTTTATACAAATATCCCACTGTTTGCGGTATGGTGTGTTCACGAGGCTAAATCGATTCAGTATTTAGAAATTATGGTAGAATATAAATCTAATACCAGCATAATCACTTGAAATATAAAAAAAACATCTACTTAATATAGACTTGCAGAAACTAGTTCACTATTACCAGACCTCAAAGTAATCATAAGTAATTAGGGTGAATAGAGAAGCATAATTAACCTAAGCGGACACAGTGGTTAAAACTCTATTTTAAAGACAGTAAATTATCCTAAACTAAACCTGGTCACGACACCGCTCGAAAATATTACCAAAAAGGGTCTAAAACGTGCACAAAACAGCACTGGTTTGGAAAAAAACCCATTAAATGATAAAATGTACTTTCAGCATCACACAGATCTTTTAACATGTAAAACTACAAAAATAAAGTTGTGTGTGTAGTGCCAGTTAAAAACAAAGTGGTTTTTTAAATTGCCTTAGCATAAATGGCCAACAGATTGACTTGTATCATAAATGATTGTTTGTTATCAATTTTCCTGTCACTTCACATGGATTCGATTCAATAGGAACTAATTAATTATATTACGTAACTGCGGTCGCTAACGTATTTATACGTAGTAAGCCTACAAATGCGTCAGTTTCATTTTACGCAAATAAAATCAAATTAAAAGCGGATACTCGACAACATTTGTATCCTGCCCGTCCTAGCTTACCATGCCCAAACATGGTCACTCTGAGAGTCAGAAGTCCGAATTGAAGGTTTGCCGTGAGCAGAGTATTTTAGGTGTTAAGAAGTTGCCTCGTTGCGCTTCAAAACACGCATAGTTCATGTAGGCGATAAAACCACCAGACTCAAATGGGAGTGGGCCGGTCACGACTGCCGCATGCACCCGACAAGGTGAGCGACGCAGGAGCAGGCTGAGGCGGAGACGGCGGGACGACTTGGACGCATTTATCAATAACTGGCTGGAAAAAGGATTATACAGGGAGGTCTACGGGAGAGGCCTAAGAGTAATGCTTTGGTGTTTGTTTTGCATTCCAAGAAAAAAAATGAATTAACCCTTTACTTATTAGGTACGAAACGGGAAAATGATTCAGAATTCTAAATCACTAAGGATGACTATAAGCTCTCAATACGTTGAATACGATGTAGGCATAAGGTTGATTCATTTCGTGTTAATTAAATTGAATAATGTAAATAGGAAATGTACAAGAAGTTTGATAGAAATTGAGATACACCAGAAAAAATACTGCTTTTACATTTTTATTCGAAGCCTTTTTTGAAGCATTTTATGATTGTGTTATTGCTATTTAAAATAATTTCATAAATAAAAGTAACCTCACCTTCAGACATAGTGAATAATACTCACGACTACTTCCGAACGATGCTGACGTGTCTATGAATTAGTGTATTATTAGGTAACGTGTCTGTATTAAATAGAGTACATTATCAATTTCAATTGCCAAACCACGAGTTTAAGTATATCAAACTGAGATGTTTAAACCACTACGAACAAATTATATAGAGAATGGGTGTAGGTAAACAAGAATAAATATAAGTAAATGTTGAAAATAATTTTACAACGTCGTCCATCCAAACTAAACGTTTCCCAGGTCTTAATGCTTTCCACATGCATGACTATTAAATAAAAACCGAAAACAAACGTAAATATAAACAAACAAAAAATTACTGTCGTATTAGTTAAACACTCAATATCGATGATTAATCTCGCGGTGCGATCTTCTCCCACGTTGTCGGGATGGGTACAGAGTCTGACTGAAGTAGCATGACAAATACGATCATCTCCGAGAAAATACGATGGGAAAGGATTTTTCACTACATCTGTACTTTGTCTAAGATTTAGAAAGACGATCTTTTATTATCTGTTTTCAAAGTCATAAATCATAATAGAGGAACGTCATTCAAAAATAATGTAAATAAACAATTGCAATACGATATATTTATTATTTCAGAGTATTAAAAACATTCAACCATTGCTTATTTTATTACCTAGACCTCAATTAATAAAACACTTCCTACATGACCCTTGTTTCTGGACTAGATTTACTTAACACAATCAAATTAAAGTTGAAAAGGCGGATTGCATACTTGGAAGTATGCTACCAATCATGAATTTCAACAATAAATGTTGATGCCGTTGTTTTGAACCTCTTGGAAAAACTCACCACACAAAATTATTAACATCACACATAACTTAAAAGAGATAATGATAATCATCTGATTAATAGGGTAAAGTCACCAGTAGCCAGCCAGAGACCTGTAAACGGCCTCTACGTACACTTTGTATTAGTGGGAAAAGTACGAAAGATATATTTTCCACTCTTCGCACTCATATAAGGTCGACTACTGGTCTCTGGCTGACCACTGGTGACTTTACCCTATATCAATTGCTTCATAAGAATTAGTCAATTTGTAAACAAATAAATTTGACATGACAACTCGGGACTCTCGGTTGCACTAACGGTTGCTTAGGACAATGTGTATGTGAATAGGTCAATTTACTTTTGCTGATTGCAGATGTGTAAGCACAAAAGTTAGCTTTGTCTGGTTAGGGATGAGTAACATATAAAATAAATCCAAATTTACCACAAAAGCACTAGTAATCGCCAAAATGATATCAAGCTAAAAGTTGTCCCTTTCCTTGCATCAAAATTAATTAGTAAAAGAAATAGAACTACTTTAGTTGTTCTTTTTCAAATAATGTGGACAATTCCACACAAAAATCGTATTTTTGCGTACTAAGCTTGCACTACAACTAATAGACAATAATAATAAATGCGAAAGTTTGTGTTAGGTTGTTACTCCTCCGTACTTCAATGGATAAAATTTGAAATGGAGATATCCTACCTTAAGCAGAGCCAGTTCTCGTTTGTGCTCGTTGATGACAAGCCGTTGTTCAGCCAGCTCCTGCTGGAAGTCTGTCAGCTTGCCCTGCTGTGTAGCGATGAGTGCCCGGAGCTCCCGGACGCAGTTGTGCTCGGACAGCTCATCTTTCGGGATCACAAGGCCACAGCCGGCCTCGCATGGCATTGGGCGCTTTGGGTTGTATTCACCTGAAAAAATTTGGGGGTTAATCGTGAATTTCTTCAAATGCTATGTATTTGTGCGAAGCTGTATGTGGTCGAAAGTAGGTGTTTCACCCTTCTACCAGAAACATAACACATTTTTCAACAAGGGTTATCTGGAAGAAAACCTGTAAAAAGGGATAAGTTCCCTGAACCTGTTTTATGTTATACTGCCTGTGTTTTGTATTTATTTATTTATTCTTGTACAATAAAAAGTATAATGCCCCAATGGTAATAAATGGGGTGTCATCAAAATTAGAAGGGCCACCAGTCAGTATTTTTTTTCTATTATCTACTAATGTTGAGTAACAACCTCCTAAAAAAAGTTGGTAGAAAAGTTTGTCTGAACAACAACAATAACACATACCATAGGCACATTAGCGGGATCAGAGCCCATACATCAAAAATTGTAAGCAAATAAAACCAATTCTAAACTTTCTTCACTTAAAAATCCATAAGTAGTGGCATTTGATACAGATTAGGAGATAATTACTTATAAGTGCATCAACCAAGTGTTTAATGGAATACTCACTTAACAGTTTGGTTAGTAATTTAAAACCTATTAGCAACTTAATTAATGTAATTAAATCTTAGCTACTGTAATGGAAATAATTGATATAGAATATTTTTTTCAACTTATATTTATTCATAAGGTTGCATGTTATTTAAACCTAGGATTTCCTAGGACCGAGGACTTATGGTTTCTAGTTTAATATTTGAATGAAAAAAACTCTATCAACGGTAACAAGGTCTAATGTGTGCAGCTCCAGATAAGGCGGACTGTACCATCCCTGATGCATGATTAGTGGAGTAAGGGTTATGTAGACAAAAACTTCATATCTTTTAGGATCCTATTTCAACTATTAGGATCCTAAAAGCTCCCAAGGTACACAACTGCAGCTATACAACATTATATCTAATTAAAAATGCTATGCCTTATAATGCTCTTTTTACGACTGCCTTAAGGACAATACCAGAAAGGTTTTACATTAAAATAATTACTAAAAATATTAGTAGGCAAAACAGCTGATTGGTCAGATACTATAAACTTACATTCAACTAAATGGGATGCCAATGAGTCCAGCTTCAGAACTGTGTCGCACCCATGGGGGGCGTTATCACAACTAGTACACAATCTGTGGAAAAAAATTACTATGAAACTTACTTTCATAATACACTATTTCCTAGATTACAATTTTTATTTAATGAATTACTTCACTATCTGGAAAAGCAATAAGAATACTTGCCTAGAAAATGAGTAAATGTAAAACATATTTATACTTTACTACCAGTCTCTTTGCTTAAATAATTGGTTACAGAATAAGAAATAATTGACTGTAACAAAACCTAATACTATGTAACAGAGCTAGCAAATCAAGTCCCACCTACAAGCAAAACATTACCAAGAATGGATCACTTTGTAAGGTCAGTCATGTAATAAGTTACGAAACCCTTACCTGGACAGTAAATTACGTAGTATTCGTGGAACTGGACGCAACTGGATCGCGGTGACGGCCTGGCGGTCTACTGGGCAGGTCGGCTGTCGACTGATCCACTCCGTGATACAAGCACGGCAAAACGCGTGCTCACACGCGGGCGCCTAATGCAAATATTCCAAATATACACTCAACAATAACTACCTAAAAATCTACTAAAATAACAACAAAGATAAATCTCACCTGCAAAGGATCCTCGAGAACTCCCGAGCAAATAGGGCAAATCAGCTCTTCGTCAACGTCACCTTGAAACCTCTTTATTTCAAACCCCATTATGAGTATTTTCAATCGATTTGACACACATCGGCCTAAATTTATTTATATTGCTGTATTCCAAGTAAAATGTAACACTTAAATTCAAGTAAATAGCAACAAACAACAATAAGAGAACATCAACCTCTCAGTAACTTTTCTCTTCTGCACTGCAAATTTGTTTGATTGGTTGGGCTTCGAAGATTGACAAACTCTTTGAAAATATTAAATCGAATCTACCAAAACACTATTACTATATTGTAGGCCTTATTGCATTGATATACTGCTTGATTCTGCTTGGATTATATATATATTTAAAAACGAAAATAGCGTCTATACAAAAATGGCTACATGCCAAGTAGGGCATGACATAGAGCATAGACTAAGTTAGTGTTGCCCAATCATGACAGCTCTAAAAACTTGGCCAATTGTCTCACAGAACCGCTCGATAATATCAAACGGGACGTTTTACGTCCCTAAACATGAAACAAAACCAAAATAATTTGTCTATGGGGCTTTTAGTATTACTAGCATAATGGCAGCAAAAATCCCTTTTTAAAACTGATTTTGGATTATAATGATATTATAAGAGTATATTGCGTTAATATTAAAATGAAGTGATGAGATATCTGCGATTGCTATTTGACGGTCATTGGACTCAAGTTTATTTTTACTTGAACTATATATATCGTGTGTTTCACCATTGGTAAGGGGAAATGTAAAGCCTTGGCAACATTTTAATCTTCTGCCAGTGCCAACGAAACGAATCTGCCAATTTCATGAAATTGGTTCTGCCATTGTAAAATGGACTCATGCAGAGGGTGCTGATTAAAGATCCTATTTATCCCTTATTTCACCCAATAAAACTTTCAGTAATACGTAAAAATGAGCGTCTTTAAGTCAGCCATAGGCTACTTTAGCTCAGGAGGTGCTAATGGTGGTAGTGACAATGATTTCGTGGGTCAGTTTGTTGAAATTGGAAACATGAAGTTGAGAGTCAAGAAAGTGATTGCTGAAGGTAAGTCGTTGTTAAATGTATCATTTAGCGAATAGTCTACTACTTGTGTTGAAGACGTTAATATATTTTGCTACAGTTCATTTTAATCGCTAAAAACGTCACTGCACACTGGGGGCGTATGAACTACAGACAGCTTTGTCTGTCGAAGTGTGTACCTACTTAGTTTCATTTTGGTTGTAATTATTCCAACATCCTCATTATCTTAGTTACGTAGTAAAACTATTAATATACTTCTAGCCGTAGGATAAATGTATTCATAACTGTAGCAACTTTGTTTCAAAGAAAAAAAAAATTAAACAGTTTTTGTAACTATTAATATGGAAGTAAGCATATCTTACTTTCGAGAATAAACATTACAGTAGTAACATTGATATTGACTTTGGCTCTCTTACTGGAAAGATAAGAGCTGATAATGATAACTTTAGTTAGGAGTTGCCCTAAAATGATAGGTAATTGTAAATTGTTGATATTGGGTTCATATGTCGGCACACATTCAAAAAAAATAGTTTCTTATAACTTCCCTACTAGACTGTCCCCTGAGCTTTTAAAAAGAACAGTATATTTCTATAATAATAATTGATGAATTTTAAGGTATTATGGTTGAAAGACTGATAAAAACTGGGTAAAAATTCAGTTTTCAGTATTTAACCATAATGTGTTAAAATTCATTACCTTTGCCTATGACTTCATCCGTGTCTAACTCATTTCTCAATACTCCCTCATGAACTTTACTTTGTGAATCAAAGAGTATTATGTTCTGTCCTGGGCAATTCTATCTTCATATAAATTAGTTCAGCGGTTTAGCTAAGAAAGTGTAACAAACAAACAAACAGAGTTGAGTTACTCTCACTAATAATATCAGTTTAGATTTCCAACAGGTACTTAGGGACTTTGTATGTAAAAAACTTATTCATATTTATTCCCTCATATTCTGGTATATTCCAATCCAGGGCTTGCGGGAACCATCCATGCACCAAATTTCATTTGAATGCATTTGGCCATTAATGTTTGTTGTTCTCTGTGCCAGCAAGTGGAAGGAGAAAAAAAAAGATTTATATCCTGCTCTCAAAAGGCTTAAATTTGCTGCCTAGAAAAACACCATTTACTTTTCTTTAGAAAAGTTGTACTTAGACATATCTCTCCAAAAAAGAAGACAAATTTTAGATGGTGGATATCCTAGATAGTAGTCACCAATATATATAAAAGGTTGAAAAAGTAAGGAGGTTGGGGTCATGCAATATATTGTGTGATGGCCCTTATTACGGGAGTCTGTGTCAACTTAACTAGTTTTTTTACCTTTCATCTTGCATATTCTTGGAAAATGCCCGAACAACGAAGCTAGCAGTCTCGGGTTTGATTCCTGGTATGCGTCATTGTTTTTTTTTTCTAAGTCTTGGATGGTCCCCTGATAAATTTATATACTATAAATTGTAATTTTGTCTTGGACTTAATTATTTTTTTGAGTTAATGGTCAATTGAATGTATAACCCGTAATCTATGCTGAGTAACCTCAGTTTCCATTTTGATAAGGGCAAAGTTGAGTGCCAAAATTTCTACCAAACTATTAGATTTTTAATATATATATAAAAGTGTGCATATTTAAGTTATTTTAGTCTTCTCATTCTATAGGCATACAACTTAATTGAGAGGAGGAGTGTGCATGGCAATGGTGACTATATGAGCATTTTCATACCTTACCCCTGTACCTTGTGCCTACCCTGGCTCTGAATCAAGTTGTCCTCCTATAGTTTTAGAACTTGGTGAAAATTAACCATCAGCAATATTTAAATTACTGTAAAAAGCTTTGGTGATCAAAAAGTTTTTTCAATTCCTTTTTATTTAAATAGCTGAATAAATATCAATAAATTGTCAATACAAAATAATGGTAATGTCTGATAATTATTTAATTTAAGATCTTTGCACATTATTAAGTTTATTTGCAATTGGTTTTATACTAATTTAAAAAGTTAAATTTGTAATAATTTGCGGTGGTATTTATTACTAATTGGTTACACTCTATCCATCCATTTTGAATTCTTTAATATAAGCATGTCTCTTTTGGTTTGACTATTCTACCCTCCATACTTCGATATTAAATAAATAAAAAAGTTTATTTCCATTGAATAATCCCAATGTCAAACTTAAACATATATCTTATTATAACTTCTCTCGCACTCCCATGAAACTTTGATTGCAGGTGGTTTTGCGTTTGTGTTTGTCGCCCAGGATGTGTCATCTGGCACAGAATACGCCCTTAAAAGGCTAATGGCGGCTGATGAACAGGCAAACAAAAATATAATTCAAGAAATTAGTATATTAAAAAAGTTATCAGGGCACCCCAATGTTATTAAATATATAGCTGCTTCTTTTATTGATAAGTCGAAGACTTCGCACGGGATGGGGGAGTATTTGTTGCTGACGGATCTGTGTAGTGGGGGCAGCTTGATGGAAGCTCTCCAGCACCGGGGGCAGGCCTTCCCGCTACCCACCATCCTGAGGGTGTTCTACCAGACGTGCAAGGCGGTGCAACACATGCACGCGCAAGTACCTCCGATAGCCCATCGTGATCTCAAACTAGAAAATTTTCTAATATCTAATGAAGGTAATTTATTAGTCCTTTACCCATTACTATACTGTTAGTAAAGCCTCGAACGTGCGGTGGCGGCAAGCGGCGAAATCAAATGGAAAGAATTGTTCTGGCAGTTCTTTTCAGCAGTGGTCCCCTCTTTTTTTGACGTGACGTGACTTAGTAAATAAACATATAATATCTTTTAAAGAAATCGCTTTATCAACACCGCGGCAAATCGTGATCTGTTTCATACATCTTTATGCATTTGTTTTCTGCCTCATTCCGCCGCCGCTGTCGCGGCCCGGCCCATTGAATAGAAACCGTAACGGCCCGTTTTGGTCGTATTCGATAGCAACCCTTTTTCTCTTATTGTCATAAACGCTCCACGAAACAATCATTTAATCAAAATAACTTTGGCAAATATAAATGGTGTTGGCTTAGAGTTTCTATTGGTGTGTGTGTGCTTGTTCAAAATGATGTCAACCGCAAAGATTCAATCTCGCGCATGGTATCTTGCGGGTCTGTAAAATTTGTTGTTGTGTTTCCCATCACACGCCGAAATTGAATTCATCAAATGACTTGTTCAGAAATATATAGGGAAATTCAAGCTCTTCTTGAAGGCCCCCATGTCATAGCACAGACATGTTTCATATATCAAGCCAGTCAGGTGGTCGTACATTGTTGTTCTATGCCTAATATAAATCATATCATCAGTTATCAGTAAATATCGGTTACAATACTAAATATCATGTTCTAATATCTCTGTTGTTTTTAGGTACTATGAAACTATGTGATTTTGGTTCTGCCACAACAGATGTATATTCGCCTAATCCTTCTTGGAGCGCTAATCAGAGAAATATGTTAGAGGAAACTGTAAGTACAATAATATGTAATACTATATTCTTATCTGATTTGATTTCTAACGATCTTATCTTATCTTATCTTATCTTATCTTAATGGCGGGGTCCTTTCGGATACACTTCGACCCCTGTTTAAGGCTCGGATTCCTTAGAATATAGATAGTTCTCTCCTGTGGAGGCCTATCGATATTCTCTGCCTGCAGGCAATTATCGCATACAACTCCGCCTGGAAGACCGTTGCGTAGTTGCCCATACTTATGCTACTGTCTTGTCTTGGTGTGTCTGTCTTTGGCGTGAATACCCGCCCGATTTGTCATGATAAATTTCCGTAATAGAATGTATAACACTACAGTAATATAGTTTTAAGGAAACGTTTCATAATTATTTAATGAGTTATTTAGCTTCACCTAGTTCAATTTGACTAACTATTTTCCCGGTGTTCAATTGGGCTGACATTTTGCAAGCGTATGTAATTCTGATGATGATACAATGGTATGGTGTCATTGAATTGGTCTGATGATGTAGGTGGCCACAGGATTTACGCTTTAATTAACGTAGTGCCGAGTTTGAAGTAGTGAGATGGATATTATTATTACTGTGCACGCACATAAAATACAGACAGCAAAGAATGTTAGTGTATTAGGTACAATGTGTGCCCAATTTTCCTTCATTAGGTAAAGGATTCCCTCGGGTACTTTTATTTTTTCCGGAATATAAAATAACCTATGCTATGTGTTAATCCTGGGCTTAGCAACTCTATTTAAAATTTTATCCAATAATGGCCAGCCGTTGCAGCAAGAAGGAGTAACAAACGTTATTTTTTGTCTCTATATATAAATGATTGAAGATGAATTACTCCCGATTATTCTGCATTGTGTAGATATTTCTTTTACTCTTTACAATCATTACTAGATCCGAGCTCGTAAGCATTAGCTTCGCGCAGTGGCGTTATAATTGAAGTCGTAAGATGTCTCGAACAAATTGTTTTTTAATGTCACAGTGACACCGTTCTATGGTCGGTGAGGGTTCCAACGGGCTGATGGTACATACATTATCCGTAATACCAAAGAGGGTGGCTAACTGCAATGTAGCAAACAAAGAATTCTATACTCTATTGATAACCATATTAAATTTAAAATTATACTATTAGCTTTCTTTGGTATTACGGCAGACGGCCTTGGTTGAGTGGCAAAGTGCCGTTTGAGACACGCAGTAAAATACCCTTAATACTTACTGACGGGTCAAGTTACGCTCGCCGGATTAAGGAAAACCACGGCGGTCAATACACCTAAATTTCTTGAGCTATCAAATTACGCTTGTAATATCAGTGCAGTTAACAGTTACGCAACCCTAAGGCGCTCGTCCCACCGCCGGCCATGAGCGAGAAGCGAGTAAATCCTGTGATCAACTATTAATGCGTCTCTTTTATTGACACGGGATCTATATCTTTTGTTGGAGGCACAGTTCTCGCCGGCAGTGTGAACAGCCAGCGATCAAAATATTAATATATGTGTCTCTTTTATTGACACGGGATCTATATCTTTTGTTGGAGGTAGAGTTCTCGCCGGCAGTGTGAACAGCCAGCGATCAAAATATTAATATATGTGTCTCTTTTATTGACACGGGATCTATATCTTTTGTTGGAGGTAGAGTTCTCGCCGGCAGTGTGAACAGCCAGCGATCAAAATATTAATATATGTGTCTCTTTCATTGACACGGGATCTATATCTTTTGTTGGAGAGAGAGTTCTCGCCGGCAGTGTGAACAGCCAGCGATCAAAATATTAATATATGTGTCTCTTTTATTGACACGGGATCTATATCTTTTGTTGGAGGTAGAGTTCTCGCCGGCAGTGTGAACAGCCAGCGATCAAAATATTAATATATGTGTCTCTTTTATTGACACGGGACCTATATCTATTGTTCATTGCTTGAGCGAGAAAAACCTAATCGCTTCCGCGCAGGCGATGGAACAAGTGTCTAACACCGTGACTCTAATAAGGTTTATGTTTGCCTGTTAATAGCCTATGTCAGCAGGAAATAACGCGTAAACAAATTAGCTTTCATTATTGTTTACATTTTTAACCGTTCGTGGATATTACAAGCTTTTATTTGACTTGTATGGGTCAAATCTGGCGAGTCTATTTTGAACCACGCTGAAATTTGGAATACATATGTTGTATCTACGAGCTGATCTGATGATGAAGTCGTGGTGGTGACAGAATCACCGCTATATTTAACGTAGACCCACCGTGTTGGCACTCGTTAATTTGGTCACGATAAGCACATATTTAACTTTGAGAAAAAAAGTTCTGTAATCAACAAAAGCTTCTCAAAAAAAAAAAAAAATGACGGGTTCGTTTGATTGAGAAGGTCTGATAACTTTGAAATGCGTTGCCATGATTTAGAGTCTAGTTCCTTCAATCGCTATAACTGGATAGACCTAAACAATAATAAGTATTTGGAAGTCAATAGAGACATATTTACGACGATGACGCGTTTAGTGATGCTATCCCTGGTAAGTTCGGAGTCTTGGAAGTTTTCTATGTATTTCTCTACACAGGTATGTTTATCGTTGCCTAGCTCCCGTACAAGCCAAGAGCTCAGTTTGGAACTAGGTCAAATTGTGTAAGGTTGTCCTTTGATAAGGCATTTATAACTTGCGATGAATTTAAATCAGAACCTTTCGCCCCTTTTTAATTCAAACTCATTGACACTAACCGATAATTACTCGATCATTAGTATCATGACAAACCATTTCGTTGAAACGATGACGCCGCAATACTATACTCTGATATCGATACCACCACGCGATCGATATGTCCAACCGCATACAGTGACACTATTACCTGCAAAGAACAGACTAGTACCTACAAAGACTTGGAGCCGTATTATGAACAATTTAGCCTGTCAGTTCCAGTCAATGAAAGGAGTATATCTTTGTCAAAGCGTCGGTGGCCTCGTAGTAGCTTGAGGTGGTGATTCGTAATTGCAGGGTACCGGGGTCGGCCCGAAATCAATGACTTTTTCTAACCCTGTGTTTTCTGTAGTCACGGATACTCTCATGGTGAAGGAAAGACATCATGACAAAACTTGTAGATACCAGCAACTGAATGTGTTAGAAAGGTTATTGCACAAAATATCTGACAGGGTCGAAGGGTATCTGAGAGGGTTTTACTGCCTGGAACTTGGCAGGATTTAATAGTTCATAGTCGTCGCTGCGTAACTTCCAGGAATGATAAAATGATGAAAGACCGGGAGAAGTATGCGGAGCTACTGATTGCCAACCTCCACTAGTTGAAGAAGCACAGAAAGAAGAAGACCTTTAATGTTTATTAATTAACAAAGACTTATTTTTCAGCTGGCCCAGTTCACGACGCCTATGTACAGAGCACCAGAAATGTTAGACACCTGGGACAATCGGAAAATAGATCATGCAGTGGACGTGTGGGCTCTTGGTTGCATACTGTACACCCTTTGCTACATGCAGCACCCGTTCGAGGACTCGGCCAAGCTGGCCATTCTGAACGGGAACTACAACCTTAACCCCAACGATCAACGCTACAAATGTTTGCATGAAATTATAAGTGAGTTAATTACTTTAAACTGCATACTAATTTTGATTACCATTGTTTGAAACTCACACGATTTTCGCACATAGTAATTTAATTGAAACGGGACTTGATTCTGTAATGTCTCTCATTTATTATGTGTTTAAGTCCCCGTGGAATTATATTGGTCGGTTTTAAATATTCTTTGTCTACTCTGGCAATCTAGAAAGAGTAGGTACATTTATTAACAATTTCATTCTTGATCAGAAAACTTTATCAAGTTTATTGTCATTATTGTTTTGTGAATACGCTTATGGTTAATGTCACATTTGTGTACACTACATTGAATCAAAATTGAGCTTGCTTAGCACCCAGTTTTGGTCATTGGATACATTTTGCTTGTTCTTTGTTCAGTATGAAGTTTGTCATTTTATTTATAACAAGGTACTAAGGTGCTTAACATTCTTAATTTGATGTCCCATTACTTTAACGGTAGACCTCCACGATACATTTACGATGAGTAAGCTTGACCTGGTACTTTATGATACTGCACGCAATTAAGCATACGCCTTTAAATGATGCATCGTTCAAATTTATCGCATGAACAGAAAAGACGAGCAAACTTGTGTCGCGGGTGGTAGGACCTTGTGCAGGGTCCGTCCGGATCGCTACCACCATCTTATCCATTAACCTACCGCCAAAAAGCAGTGTTCGCATTGTTGTGTTCCGGTTTGGGGATAAGACAGCCGGTGTAGTGACTAGCATAGAGGCATTCCATCTTAGTCCTCAGGGTTGGTAACGCATTTTCAGTCTTATGAATGTCTATAGGTCACAGTTTCCACTTAGCATCAGTTGGCATGTGAGCTCGTTTGCCTTCTCTATGCCATAAAAAACCTACCGTAAGCGGCTGCATCGATAAATTGATCTCGAGACATATGCTTATGACGCGTCAGTAATGAAAGACAGTTATTTACAGATTGACGTTCTGAGAATCTTACTTAAGAACAATTTAATAATTCAGTCGCTGTTTCATTGGTCGATAGCCTGCATGCTTGTAGCAATCCATTGACGGGTTGTTTTATCATTTTTGAGCTGAAAGTTATTGCAGCGACGCTATGTATCACGAAAAGCATGCGCGCTGTCGCGTAATGAAACGGAGTTAACTTAAGTTGTATGATGCATTCTGGGTCTAACAGCGAGGTTGTCGCAGGTGGATGCCTGACGGTGAGCCCGGAGGCGCGGCTCCCGATCAGCGGCGTGCTGGAGCGCCTGGCGGCCGTGGCGGAGTCCCACAATATCAATCTCAAGCAACCACTCAAATTTGAGCGTAAAAAAGTTGAACAATCCGTGGCCACTAGCTCGCCAGGTAATAAGAAGTCAAGTAAATATTACACTACCATTTCCTAAGCGTGAGGCGCCGCGGCCGGCCCTCGTCCAGCCTGACCCCCCTCCCCGCGCTCGCGGCTCGCGGTACCCGACACACATTATGGTTCATTATTATGTTCTGTTGCATTCGAAATTAAAAGTCTCGAGCTAAATATGGTCAAGTATTTTTTGACTTTTTACACTCAAATTTTTATATTTTTTGTTCCATATTTATTTTGAGTTGATTTTCATAGAAAGGTTACTTTTATTGAAATTCGATGTGAGATAAAGTTACATTCCATTGTTGAATATCGCCAAAAATTGAGCATCACCAAAGGTAAGGTCGTATGAATTGTTCTATCAAGGAATTAAGGTAGTATAGCATTTATTTGACTTATAATTTATTTAGATTTTTGCGATCGTATTAGTGATTCGATTGGACATTTTTATTTAGGTTGCTTCGATCCTTTTGAAGTGCAATGACGTCGGTCAGCGCCGGCGCGGTCAGACGTCGTTGCCCACACGTCACACATGACAAGCTTTAATATTAAAGTCTGAAGAGCTATGACGAAAATTTAAAGTTCATTGTGAATTTCGTTTTTAAACAATTCAATTGAGTTTAGGATTAAATGCGCAGTAATCGACTTTTAGCTTTCTTTTAAAATTATAAGAAATACCAAATAATTATTACAAGAGTCAGTGTGCATTTAAAAAGTGCATACCTTATAATATGTAAAGTCTAGGATATTTTCCGCTAGTTAGATTCGATAATTAGAGATTACTAAATATATGTACATTCCTGTAAGTTTAAATATGGTACATTAAGGGGGCTTCAAAGCAATTTGCTCAGCTATTTTCTAACTCCAGTGTTTATTGAGTAAATCTATACATAATAAATGCCTAGAATATTGAGATATATTTATATATATGTTAGGTCCAGCTCTCATAGTTGTTGTAAGACGATCCAGTACTCAGTAATGGTATATGTTTATGATTAATGCATTTAGAACATAACTAACAATCGAGGTTGGATTGGTAACGTCCATGTTACCCGACCAGCACTAACACGGTGGGCTGCTTGGGTCTCGCACTGGTTTCGAGCGTCGCAAACAGGTATCGGCCGCGCGCGTCCCGCGGCGAGCTGCGCGGCCTGTAAGTAGACTAATCTGTCCGTGGTCACTTCAACGGATATCACTGGTATATCCACACTAATTTCTTGGACAATATAATCAAATTGAAATGTTAAACTGAGGTACAAGTATTGAATAGTGTAGATTTATATAATATTTAAAACGAGATGTTTATGTACATTGTCATATTTCATACAATCACGATTTTATAAAATATTTTTGTTAAGACACTTTTAATGTAGATTTGTCACAAATCATAATTTTCTGTGCATATTATGATTTAGTCTTACGACTATGTCAGAGCTTAAACTAAATAAATAAATGAGTATATTCTTCTCATTCATGGTTTGTTTTTATTTCTCGGGTAAAGATCGAGCGTGGGATTAACAAGAGGTACTATGAGACTTGTTCACTGTTAATCAGGTCTGAAATATATTCCATAAATAACAACACACTGGAAACATCATAAACGATGCGACCTGCATGAGTACGTGGATAATGTCCATAGTTCGCTTAGAATACGTACATGAGCGAAGTAAAATACCTCTTTTATTTGGTTGCATGGTTTATTATGTGTAGTGATCGCACTTTGGCACAGTTCTGTTCACTAATAATAGCTAACAATCACAGATAATAAACCTAATACACTAACTAACATTCATACTGAATAACAAGTAATCGCTATAAGATAGAAATCGTCACTTGACCTAATATTTGGGTGACAGATTATTGGAAACTAGTCCTTTTTTTAATAAAATGCTTAGTCGTAAGTGTATATTGCTGGATGCTTCTGCGACACAAAGCTTTATTTGCTCAGCTTGGAAGTAACGTAATCGATGCAAACCGTATAATATTTCACAATATATGTGTTAACTGGCACTGACCTACATAGTAACCGAGCACTTATTTCAAGAGGCTTTATATTTCTACATGATATATTCCAAGATAAGGAAATACTAAGTACATTATATATTTTTCGTCGTTGCTCGTCAACCGACCATCTCTCGATTGAGTCGGCCCCAGGTACCTCCCACTTATATAGAATGCTCTTATCATACTAGATCGAGGTAGTTATAGATATTAAACATTACAAATACCATTGGAAATACGGAATGCTACTAATCTACACGTTATTGAATTAGGCATGTAATCTATGTCAGTAAATAATGAGATTGAAGTAACGATAACGTGCATGTGACCTTGTTATGATGTATGAAATCGACGCTTTTTTCTGTTTCTTTGATTGGAAATTGATTGCATGGTCGTGTATGCTGAGTAGAGCTATCTTGTCTTACGCCTGAATTTGAACCGTCTAGTTATTTTTAAACATGCTTGGTCCCAGTATTAAAATCAAGGATAGATTTGGTTACTTTTGATAAGAATATGACATTTTCAATATTAAACCTGAAGTAACCTAACCTATCCTCGGTTTGAATATTCGGAACGAGTATTAGATGACGCCATTACGTCGACGTCTATACAAACGGTTTAAGTGATACTTCGTTGACCTTTTGCAACGAATTGAACTGCAAATGAAGGCGTGGGACTCAACTCTGTCTGTGTCACCGTTGGAATGCTATACATATCACGTTTTCTTTTTTCATTTTAGGTGTATTCAACTTTTTCGGCTGCCCAATTGTTTTCTCGTTTAAATGACCCGTGGCGCTAGCATGTACTCTTGCGTCGGACCTCTCACCTTGACTGCTTGTGCTAGACCGTTGGACATGCTCGCAATGATGAGTATTTGTTTTTACTTTTTAATGTTAACCGACGCCGTGGGATGGGCTGGACTTGCGGAAGAAAATCAGACTAAATAAGATGCGTTTTAGCGCATATTTTAAACCAATCACCTTCTCCTCAGACGGTCTTATCCATCCTGCAGTGTTGTTTGAATCGTGCATACGGTTATGTTACTCTGTTAACATGTTTGTGGCATCTTTAAAGACAGGAGGCTTCTCCTTTTGAAATAAATGATCTCTATCATGCGATCAGCGAAGTAAACGATGACATGTTTTCACCTTCGCTTTTTAATATGCGAACAGCACGTGAGGCCCAAGAATGCGCTTCTGGTTTGAAAGAGAAACATCGCACATGCATGGAGTCTCGCGATTGTGATATTGCTATCCTGCTCATGTCAAAAATTTAGAATTCCTGAAGCTGGCATCGTTGAATACTATCAGCATAAGCCGAAGAAAACGTGTGACCGTAAACCGACAAAATTCCGTTCCTGATATAAAAAATAACTGTCGTTGCTTGTCTACAGTAAAGTTTATTAGAATTTAAAATGAACGAATGAACGCTAAGTGTGCATTTTCCATTGTATTGCGCATTTTCCATTGTTTTTGTTAATTAGCAAAGGACCAAAAGTAATAAAGAAGAGGTCTATATCCCAGAGGGTTATATGATAGTATGATATGAGGTACAATGCATTAAGATTTACTTTAAATATTGATAATTATCTGTTATTTATAATTACAGTAGAACCCGCTTAAGACGATTCTGAGGGGACCTAGCAAAAAAAGTGTCTTAAACGGGAAATCGTATTAAACGTTTTTTTTTTTTTTTTTTAAACGTGAAAATTAAACTAGTATTATTTCATGTACACACATTTACATGTAATTTGTTTATTTTAAATTGAAGATACAAAAAAATATATTTATGTAAAAGTACATATAGCCGATCGCTTAGTCGCAACACACAAACTTACCTGGAGGTGTCGCTAGAATCGCGTCCCCTTGCGTAATATTAGTACGATATGCTTAGTTGCAACTCTTTTTGACCCGCGTACATAACTTGGTATTATGGTTTAGAAGACGTATTAAGCGGGACGCGAGTCGTATTAACCGTGAAAAAATGTATGAAAACAGGCCTTAAGTTGCAGGGACCGGCAGAAAATGGCGTATTATGCGGGAAATCGTATTAAACGTGATCGTATTAAGCGGGTTCTACTGTAAATGTCTGTTTACACCTTTCAGCTTCCTAAATTGTAACTTGCTGGTATTTTGACGCCACAAGTGCGTCACGCAAACTGCAAAGGTTAATTGAATAATATTAAAATGGCCGGTATTAAAGTTACGCTCGAATAAATTGAGTTTGATTGTGAATAATGAGCAAAGGCCGGAATTCTCGTAGCACTTTTAAACTGCCATAGGGAATTCTCCTCTATCGACTTCCGATTTTCATATGTATATCGATAAATGCAGAATACAAGACTTAAAATAATATTACGAGTAGAAGTAAGCAACAGGCATCCTTATCACGAGTGAGCGATCGTTTACCTCTACTAATCTTCTTTAATATGTTGTGTTCTATAATTTATCGATAAAATATGTATATTTGATTGGTGCATCACCCAGTAATCATTTTTAGGCCTCACGAACTGTATTCGTACTTGTTTTGGCCGGTTTGGTTGACCGCTCTGTGCAGAAACAAATCTAGTAGAAAATAATGTATGAGTAAAAATGATATAACAATAATAAAAACTTATTTCTGCGAAGCATGACTTCTCGAAATACACTTATTGTGACAATAATTAAATAAGTAGTCCTTTATATTTCAGATTTATTAGATAAACTGTAAAGGGCTAAAATTCCTAGCATTATTAAATAAAATTCAGCTGTTTCAATTTTTGCTTGCATAGAAATGAATAATGCTGGTATTAGCCAAAATATTATTATATTCAATTTTCGTTACCCTAGCATGTAATATTCTAGTAAAATTCTATGATTTTGTTGTTAGATTTCCAATCTAGTTAACTCGAAACTGGACAGTACCCTAAAATTAAGAAGAGGTATTTTATCTTAATGTTTAAAATGATACAACACTCCTTTGTTGCATTCCTGAAATATATAATATTTTCGTTGTTTGCAATCAGTATTCACGCTATGTTTGCGAGCTTGTATTTATGTGATACTTAATTAATCGTGCTCAAGTTCTTTGGTCTACTGTTCACGAGCTGCCCCTTTCAATGTCATGTCAAAAACAAAAGTCATCACTGTTTGCGTTGTTTTGTGACGGACTGATCCGTAGTTGGCGTTGAACTGGTTAATAGTTATGTAGCGTAATTGGCAAATGCCACATTGCCACATATTTCGGAAACAAGCGATGACATGACAAGCAAGAATGTATTCGAGGACAGTAGGCATTTGTATACAACAAATACTAGGAAATAATAGTAACTATGAGAGATCTTTTTTTTTACAATCGAAAAATGTTTAATCTACTAGTTTTTTTATATCTTTTGTTTTATATACGTAGTTGAAACGTTTTTAAATTGATGAAGTTTATGGCATCTTTTTGTACACTTCGCCGGTACATTTCACTATTCCCTCTTTTGCCTTTTTTTATAATAAAGGGCGCATTTGCTTTATAATTCCCAAGGTTTGCGCGAACTTACTATCAAAGTTACAAAGTCTAATTTGTTAAATTTCATAACTTGTTCTGTTTATTATAAGAAGGCACATTCTACATTCCTTCGTGCAGCATCCGGTACAAAGCCCCAACCTCTAATTGAATTCCACTCACGCTGGACTCATAGTATTATTAAGTTACCATAATTTGTGTTAGCAATAAGTTAGGATTTGTTGTAAACGAATTTTGTTTATTATTTTTTAAGTAATTTATTTAATTTTAAATAAGCACGTTTTATTATTGGTTAGGTAGCTTCGTATTCTGCACCCGTAGTTGTAACACGAGTTTTTTATTCGACATTTCCTCAACGATATCGCGAATTATTTTTATACTATATGGTAGCTCTTATTAACTTGACAGCAAAAGCGGTTGTACCTTAAACATACAATCCGCGATATCGCTTAGATAATGTCGAAAAGTTACCCAAAGCCTCTATTTCACATTGTATTACGATGACGTTGAGACAACTCGTAAGTATTAATTTGACAGCACGAGCTTTCATAACGTCAACAGGGTGGTTACGATATTAAAGCTAGAAGGGCTATACTAAAGTGGAATAAATGCCATGGTCTAGCACAATATGCGTGCTGTAAGTTGGTTTATTAACGTTGTAATTTGACATAGTCCATGACCGTAGTGACAAGAGCGTGACGAAGGCGGCATGCTTGCCGAGGCCCAGAGAGTGCTACTGTATCCCATCTCTGATTCCATCTATCCATTATAGCCTTGCGGTGCCGTTTGCCACCCTGTGCCGTGGTTAGAATTTGTGCTTCATTGTTCTATACATTAAAAGTAAAAATATATTTGAATAATCAAACAATTCGGCCTATAATGGATTAAATAAATATAACCAAAAGCACGTGGCAATATTAAACAGCGAATCAAAACTCCTTCCAAACTTTGAAATATCAGTGTCATTGGTTGACTAACTATATCACAGGGTTTTTTTTTGTTTTCATTTAGCTTAATACAAAGCAATAGCGTGTTACGTGTACGAATGTCACCTCAGCGTTTCTCTACTACGCTTTAGCCTAAGATAACTTAGATCTGTATTCACTTAGTCTATGCATTGCATCGAATGGCTAGACTTCGCATAAAATACTCGACGGTCTTCTGTATGTCTTATCGCCTCGAGAAAAGAGAAGTAGAAACCCCGATTTGATATGACATCTATTTTAAAATTTCAGTTTTACGTACGGACCGACGAATCAGCCGCAAGCATATTGTGCTAACGTCCTTTACTCGGCTATCTATCTATGTTAAAATATTAAAACCAACAGTGACGCTAAATTAGGAAAAAACATTTGAATTTATAGCGGTTAAAAAGAAGTAACTTTTGTAAGGATTCCTTTTTTGCATAGCCACTATTGGATTTAACGTGCGCTCTGTCAATGTCATTTTGTAGTAGGCCGACAAGGTTCCATATAGGCGTGGTCGAATTTAAAAACTAAGTCATTTTTAAATCCTAACGTCAATAAATTTTACCATGACATTTTCTTTTACTTCATATACGCATAATAGGTAAAGTGTTCTTAAAATTTACTTTGGTCTTTTCCTACATTGAGACAATTGAACTTGATAGAAAGTGACAAAGCAAACTTTAACCATGATATGTTTATGGTTAAAACATAGGGGATGGTAAATGTCATAGCGATATTTTTACTTGATAACGGATTATTTTTCAAACTAGCAACACAAAGAAACAGCAGCTCCCACGCGCTAGAAACCTGACTTTATATAGAGCCATGCCGGACTTTACAAGTGTGCAATTTGACAACTTTTATGGCATAGGAGGATGTGGATGTAGTCCCAACCTTAACCTGTATTCATGCCGTTGTGATACTTTCATGTGAAATAATTTAATATTGAATTTGCCGCCAAGATATCATCATTCACGACTGGTCAGTGACTGTTCTAATTTCTAAAGGACGGTATCAAAGAATTGTCATAATAGGCTTTCTATTCCTTATTTATTTTACTAAAATATATAGATAATATCAATTTACTACAATATATTATTGTTTATTTAAATTATGTTTAAATATATACAAAAGTATTTAAACTTTTAACACCACTGACTGATTATTTTTTTCGTCATTGTTGGCCACCCAAAAAAGACTTCCTTATGTACCTACCCATATGGTTAAAAAAAAGCTATTTAAGCTGTCATTGATTTGTATTGAAAATACAGTGATTATTTTAATTACATACTCAAGTATTTAGCAGTATCCCTCTATCCGAGGTTATTGGCAATGTGTATGCCAACACTCTTGCTAGGTTGAAACTATATTATGAAAAAGCAACTTATTTTTTATATTTATTTGTACGTTTCTTTAAGTTTACTATATGGTGCTCCTATTTATTTTTGATGTACTTTTTGTTTTTTACCTATATTTAAACATTTTTTAACCTAAATAATGTATGTTTAATCAATGTCGCAAACGTCTGCATCTACTCTGCTGCTGTAAAGTTCTGTGGAAACGAAAAAGCTCTTTAAACTTCAGTAATTTAATAGACAAAAATAATATACGCCGTAGTGTTTAAAGACTGAATTTATATCTATTTTATATTTCCTTTTGAAATCTGCCTAATTTAAAATACCCTTTCGTTTTTAACATTATTTGATTATACATATTGACTACTTTAAATAAATGTATATAAATCTCATACAAAGCCCTTCCTCATACTAACAATAAGTGACTGTCAAAAAATAAGTAGGTAATGAGTGTATTCAGTGAATCGAAATGTATTACAGTTATTTTTCGTCATGTATGTAATTCCTTTAGATCTGTCCTACACCTACAACAGTATTCTAATCTGTACTTAACCTTGTTGAATTTGTCGTATAAAATGAATGTTTTTTTTAAATATTGGTTGTGTATATTTTTATGAAGGGGTTAACTTTTTGGGTTTTGTTTTTATTTGGCTTAATGTGGTACCTACTTTATAAAGCTCAATGTAATTGTCTTAAAAAGGTTAATGAAACATCTGAAACTATATTGTATTCTTAACTTTAACTAAAATAAAATAAAATAGCTTAATACTAAAATACAAACGCTCTGAGCTTCATATTTCTAATAATACGTGTTTTAAAGTTGTGATATAATATTTTCTGGTATTTCCAAATCTACATTGTGTAGTTAATGGACTTTTTTATCTTTCTCTACTTAACTTTTATCAGCACAATGTCTCATTCCATTATTTAAAGGAATTCAACTTAACCTTTGTTATATAGTTGATAGATGAGCAATATTTTTGTTACTATTAGTTGTTAAGATAAAAAAATATACCTATGTAATATATTTAAATTAGCAAATAAATATCATGTAAAATAATGGTTGTTTTTGTCGGCCCAGGAACCTCATGTAAAGTCATAGACAAAGTTAAAAGAAACAACAGGAACAATAATGAATCATAATGTAATCACAATTTATTCATTTTACATAAAACACATGCGAAATAATACAATGAAATACTTACTAGTTGAAGTTTTCAAGAGCGAAGTAAAGATGCTATGTTTTAATTTTCAGCGGTGAGCAAAGAGCCGATCGCAAACGCCCAGGAGGTTCCAAATGCTAGGCCTCCGGAGCCGGCCCGGCCGCCGCCCCCGGCGCGCCCGCCGGCTGCGCCCCACTACCCTTTGCCAGCGGTGCCCACGAATTCGGGAGGCCTATTCTCATCGATCAAAGGCGGCGCGGGCAGTTTCTTGAAAAATCTAAAGGACACTTCTTCGAAAGTCATGCAAACTGTTCAACAGTGAGTGGCTTATTTGAATTTACTAATCAATTTTGCACAGTGAAAGATATTTTATTTTATTTTTTTCCGTGTTTCAGGTCCATAGCGCGAACAGATCTAGATATAAGCTATATTACAAGCCGCTTGCTCGTGATGCCTTACCCATCCGAAGGGTTGGAGAGCGCATACAAGACTAACCACATAGACGACGTTAGGGTACGTATTGATCGCTCCATAAAGTCTTGAATGTCTGCTCAACATCTGATCAGCAATTATTCATCAGCGAACATTCTGATGATTGCCTTCTATATGCATCCGTCATCAACGTAAATAGTTGGATAGATTTAAACAATTTGTATACATACATTCATTAAATCACGCCTGTTTCCCATCAATAAATCTCTGTCGCTTCATACACATTAAATGACTTTTTTTTATTAGATATTTTTGTATCGTAGAAATTTAAGTTTGTTGAAAACACGGAGAACTATTACAGACACGATGAGGCGTGGTTTTCAAATTATGAGACGTTTGGAAGTATTTTATGACACCTCGCTATGACGATGTGATGCTAAGCGGACATGTCTTGGCCAAAGAATATAGGTTGCGGCACACGGCGGCCTCGACGTCGGCTTTCAATTAAGTCCTAATTTAATTTTAGGCATTCCTCGAGACTCGGCACCCTGGTGGCAAATACTGCGTATACAACATGTACCGAGGCGGGCGGCTGCAGTTCCCGCGGCACGCGGCGGTGTGCGAGGCCTGGCTGTGGGCCACGCCGGCGCACCGCGCGCCGCTGCTGGCGCCGCTGTACCGCCAGCTGCAGCACGTGTACCAGTGGCTGGGCCGCGACGAGCGCGCCGCCGCCGTGCTGGCCTGCCAGGTCAGTGCACGCGGGCTACGGACTGTACAGTAGTGCCTGTACCGACCCGGTCTCAGTTCCCGCGGCACGCGGCGGTGTGCGAGGCCTGGCTGTGGGCCACGCCGGCGCACCGCGCGCCGCTGCTGGCGCCGCTGTACCGCCAGCTGCAGCACGTGTACCAGTGGCTGGGCCGCGACGAGCGCGCCGCCGCCGTGCTGGCCTGCCAGGTCAGTGCACGCGGGCTACGGACTGTACAGTAGTGCCTGTACCGACCCGGTCTCAGTTCCCGCGGCACGCGGCGGTGTGCGAGGCCTGGCTGTGGGCCACGCCGGCGCACCGCGCGCCGCTGCTGGCGCCGCTGTACCGCCAGCTGCAGCACGTGTACCAGTGGCTGGGCCGCGACGAGCGCGCCGCCGCCGTGCTGGCCTGCCAGGTCAGTGCACGCGGGCTACGGACTGTACAGTAGTGCCTGTACCGACCCGGTCTCAGTTCCCGCGGCACGCGGCGGTGTGCGAGGCCTGGCTGTGGGCCACGCCGGCGCACCGCGCGCCGCTGCTGGCGCCGCTGTACCGCCAGCTGCAGCACGTGTACCAGTGGCTGGGCCGCGACGAGCGCGCCGCCGCCGTGCTGGCCTGCCAGGTCAGTGCACGCGGGCTACGGACTGTACAGTAGTGCCTGTACCGACCCGGTCTCAGTTCCCGCGGCACGCGGCGGTGTGCGAGGCCTGGCTGTGGGCCACGCCGGCGCACCGCGCGCCGCTGCTGGCGCCGCTGTACCGCCAGCTGCAGCACGTGTACCAGTGGCTGGGCCGCGACGAGCGCGCCGCCGCCGTGCTGGCCTGCCAGGTCAGTGCACGCGGGCTACGGACTGTACAGTAGTGCCTGTACCGACCCGGTCTCAGTTCCCGCGGCACGCGGCGGTGTGCGAGGCCTGGCTGTGGGCCACGCCGGCGCACCGCGCGCCGCTGCTGGCGCCGCTGTACCGCCAGCTGCAGCACGTGTACCAGTGGCTGGGCCGCGACGAGCGCGCCGCCGCCGTGCTGGCCTGCCAGGTCAGTGCACGCGGGCTACGGACTGTACAGTAGTGCCTGTACCGACCCGGTCTCAGTTCCCGCGGCACGCGGCGGTGTGCGAGGCCTGGCTGTGGGCCACGCCGGCGCACCGCGCGCCGCTGCTGGCGCCGCTGTACCGCCAGCTGCAGCACGTGTACCAGTGGCTGGGCCGCGACGAGCGCGCCGCCGCCGTGCTGGCCTGCCAGGTCAGTGCACGCGGGCTACGGACTGTACAGTAGTGCCTGTACCGACCCGGTCTCAGTTCCCGCGGCACGCGGCGGTGTGCGAGGCCTGGCTGTGGGCCACGCCGGCGCACCGCGCGCCGCTGCTGGCGCCGCTGTACCGCCAGCTGCAGCACGTGTACCAGTGGCTGGGCCGCGACGAGCGCGCCGCCGCCGTGCTGGCCTGCCAGGTCAGTGCACGCGGGCTACGGACTGTACAGTAGTGCCTGTACCGACCCGGTCTCAGTTCCCGCGGCACGCGGCGGTGTGCGAGGCCTGGCTGTGGGCCACGCCGGCGCACCGCGCGCCGCTGCTGGCGCCGCTGTACCGCCAGCTGCAGCACGTGTACCAGTGGCTGGGCCGCGACGAGCGCGCCGCCGCCGTGCTGGCCTGCCAGGTCAGTGCACGCGGGCTACGGACTGTACAGTAGTGCCTGTACCGACCCGGTCTCAGTTCCCGCGGCACGCGGCGGTGTGCGAGGCCTGGCTGTGGGCCACGCCGGCGCACCGCGCGCCGCTGCTGGCGCCGCTGTACCGCCAGCTGCAGCACGTGTACCAGTGGCTGGGCCGCGACGAGCGCGCCGCCGCCGTGCTGGCCTGCCAGGTCAGTGCACGCGGGCTACGGACTGTACAGTAGTGCCTGTACCGACCCGGTCTCAGTTCCCGCGGCACGCGGCGGTGTGCGAGGCCTGGCTGTGGGCCACGCCGGCGCACCGCGCGCCGCTGCTGGCGCCGCTGTACCGCCAGCTGCAGCACGTGTACCAGTGGCTGGGCCGCGACGAGCGCGCCGCCGCCGTGCTGGCCTGCCAGGTCAGTGCACGCGGGCTACGGACTGTACAGTAGTGCCTGTACCGACCCGGTCTCAGTTCCCGCGGCACGCGGCGGTGTGCGAGGCCTGGCTGTGGGCCACGCCGGCGCACCGCGCGCCGCTGCTGGCGCCGCTGTACCGCCAGCTGCAGCACGTGTACCAGTGGCTGGGCCGCGACGAGCGCGCCGCCGCCGTGCTGGCCTGCCAGGTCAGTGCACGCGGGCTACGGACTGTACAGTAGTGCCTGTACCGACCCGGTCTCAGTTCCCGCGGCACGCGGCGGTGTGCGAGGCCTGGCTGTGGGCCACGCCGGCGCACCGCGCGCCGCTGCTGGCGCCGCTGTACCGCCAGCTGCAGCACGTGTACCAGTGGCTGGGCCGCGACGAGCGCGCCGCCGCCGTGCTGGCCTGCCAGGTCAGTGCACGCGGGCTACGGACTGTACAGTAGTGCCTGTACCGACCCGGTCTCAGTTCCCGCGGCACGCGGCGGTGTGCGAGGCCTGGCTGTGGGCCACGCCGGCGCACCGCGCGCCGCTGCTGGCGCCGCTGTACCGCCAGCTGCAGCACGTGTACCAGTGGCTGGGCCGCGAC
The DNA here is from genome assembly GCA_923062465.1 of Acleris sparsana. Lineage (NCBI taxonomy): Eukaryota > Metazoa > Arthropoda > Insecta > Lepidoptera > Tortricidae > Acleris > Acleris sparsana. Next base: position 6,401,992 of record OV281288.1, read on the forward strand.
GAGCGCGCCGCCGCCGTGCTGGCCTGCCAGGTCAGTGCACGCGGGCTACGGACTGTACAGTAGTGCCTGTACCGACCCGGTCTCAGTTCCCGCGGCACGCGGCGGTGTGCGAGGCCTGGCTGTGGGCCACGCCGGCGCACCGCGCGCCGCTGCTGGCGCCGCTGTACCGCCAGCTGCAGCACGTGTACCAGTGGCTGGGCCGCGACGAGCGCGCCGCCGCCGTGCTGGCCTGCCAGGTCAGTGCACGCGGGCTACGGACTGTACAGTAGTGCCTGTACCGACCCGGTCTCAGTTCCCGCGGCACGCGGCGGTGTGCGAGGCCTGGCTGTGGGCCACGCCGGCGCACCGCGCGCCGCTGCTGGCGCCGCTGTACCGCCAGCTGCAGCACGTGTACCAGTGGCTGGGCCGCGACGAGCGCGCCGCCGCCGTGCTGGCCTGCCAGGTCAGTGCACGCGGGCTACGGACTGTACAGTAGTGCCTGTACCGACCCGGTCTCAGTTCCCGCGGCACGCGGCGGTGTGCGAGGCCTGGCTGTGGGCCACGCCGGCGCACCGCGCGCCGCTGCTGGCGCCGCTGTACCGCCAGCTGCAGCACGTGTACCAGTGGCTGGGCCGCGACGAGCGCGCCGCCGCCGTGCTGGCCTGCCAGGTCAGTGCACGCGGGCTACGGACTGTACAGTAGTGCCTGTACCGACCCGGTCTCAGTTCCCGCGGCACGCGGCGGTGTGCGAGGCCTGGCTGTGGGCCACGCCGGCGCACCGCGCGCCGCTGCTGGCGCCGCTGTACCGCCAGCTGCAGCACGTGTACCAGTGGCTGGGCCGCGACGAGCGCGCCGCCGCCGTGCTGGCCTGCCAGGTCAGTGCACGCGGGCTACGGACTGTACAGTAGTGCCTGTACCGACCCGGTCTCAGTTCCCGCGGCACGCGGCGGTGTGCGAGGCCTGGCTGTGGGCCACGCCGGCGCACCGCGCGCCGCTGCTGGCGCCGCTGTACCGCCAGCTGCAGCACGTGTACCAGTGGCTGGGCCGCGACGAGCGCGCCGCCGCCGTGCTGGCCTGCCAGGTCAGTGCACGCGGGCTACGGACTGTACAGTAGTGCCTGTACCGACCCGGTCTCAGTTCCCTTTTTTTAATGCGCGGGGGAAGTCCATTCAACTGGGAAACCCATACAACTGGGAAAATGCATTTTCCTTCCACACTGTTGTTGGTGAGGGCCGCATGTTCTGCTTGCGCATTCGACTATGATTCTCACCAGCATGCCCGCTGTTTTCTGGCTACAACATTGAAAGAGCGCCTCAGGAGAGTTCAAGGCGCTCACAGTCTCAGTTCCCTATGCTGACCCCACAATTATCTACAGTTTTCTTCACATTAGAACTGGAATCTCCCATAACATAATTATATCGCAAATTCGCGCAGTCAAACCAGCTGTATGCCAAAACCTTAAACTTTATCCCAAAATAAATATTTTTCCAGGACGGCAAATCAATGTCTTGCATGCTGACGTGCAGCCTGCTACTGTACGCGAAGCTAGTCACTGTGCCTGAGGATGCGCTCCAGATATTTGCCGTGAAACGGTCTCCGATCAACATGCCGCCCAGCCAGCTACGATATCTCTACTATCTCAGTAATATTATTAGGTAAGCCTGTTGTTAGTGTTAGTGGCTATATTAAAAACTAAAAAAAAAGGCACAAAAATATAAAATTGAGTCCTAAAACTGAGCTCATTATATTGCTCCTTTAGGTTCAAAATTAGTCATAGTTTCCACGACACTAGAATAACCGAGTCCTAATCATAACCTGTATTTTCCCTCACTCCAGTCAAAACAAGGAAAATGTAACCTTTGATTGTATTATACAAAGCCGCACTTGCTATACCATAATAGCTAATCTCTTCCGATGATTAATTGGCAGCGAGCAAACGCATAAAGTAGGGTCAATCTAAAATTATCCCGTTGACAGCTTTGACTCGAATTACAGCAATTTAAATGATGAATTACATCTTTCTATTATGCTTCTCTTGCAAGCATATTAAGTGTTTGTAATTACGAAATACGGCTAATACAGAGACGATTCTACGTTGACCGAATTATAGCCAGTGCTTACTTCGATAACATGAGGCTAAGTTTATAATTCGTTTGTTTCAGACCAGAACCAATACTCCCGCACTTTAGGCCAGTTACCCTAGTTTCACTGACAATCCAGCCAGTACCCCTATTTACAAAAGCCAGGTAAAATATATTTATTTATATTTCATATCAATAAAAGCATTGACTCAGCTTTCTTTTTATTAAATGTTGTTGTTTCAGAGATGGCTGTAGACCATACATTGAAGTATACAACGAAGATAGGTTGCTTCTGTCTACTTTACAAGACTACGATAGGTTACACATGTATACGGCACAAGAAGGCAAGGTAAGGAGTGAATCCACTAATTTCGTTTCAATTTGGCTCCACGATTTATTATTTCTTTTAAAGCTCCTTTATATATTTTTCATATTTTTACACATTTAATTTGAAGTAAAAACAATTCTTCTACAAGTATTTTATAAAAATTGAGATGTCAGTTAATCACCAAACCCCCTCACTGACATTGGTTGGTGCGCGTAACCATGGTAATAACAATATTTGGCAACGTTATTTATATAACTGTTTTCATGCTTCGCTTACGCTACGTATTCTGATACCGCAAACGATATCAACTTTAACGGTTTAAAATATACTTAACGATGTATTCTTATCGTTCAGGTGACATTACCACTAGACACGACGATATGCGGCGACGTGTTAGTGGTCGCGTCCCACGCGCGGCAACAGCTGGGCCGGGTGCACGCCGTGCCCATGCTGTCTGTCGCCTTCCACTCCGGGTTCCTGTCGCCGGAGCAGCACGCCGTCAAGTTCACCAGGTGAGCACCGACAGGAGGCGAGTGTCTTCAATACATGCATACTTTTACCGAAACTAAGCTGTAATGTTAAGTAAGACGGAGGCAGACGAGCTCGTCACACACATCTTTCTGGAATGTTCTGGTGTGGCCAGGTATTACGCAGCCCCGAAACCTATGGTAAAGTTGGCAGGATAGGATCTGTGATAAACCCACACACTTGAAAAATAAGGCGCTATTAAAACATCGATTTGCGCAATAATTTTGCGAGCTAAACCTATAATAGGAGATTGGTAGACTTGCGAACGGCTATTGAAGAGAATAATAGTGAAATGGTTAGGGGTCATAGGGATCGTCGTGATTGTATCAAAACGTCTTTTCTTCGGATTTGAGAAATCAATGTTCCCATGGCCATCATTCTAAAAAACAAAATAATAAAAAACCGGAATGTAATTTTATTACAAAATCATCAATACATTTCTCTATAACAAATCGGCTAGTTACAAATAAATTTGAGAGGACTTTTGGGGATTTACTTTACTATCCAGAATGATTAACCAGACTATTGATTATTTTTTCTGTAATTTGAATAAATAAACAGTCCTCCATTTACACTTCCTTTAACCTCCTCCTCCCATCAACTATGCCTCGTATCATCGATACTCACCATCCTCGTTTACTCCGTTCCTCCCAGGTCAGAGATCGACGGCATCGACGAGTCGCCCTCGAACGAGCACTTCCCCTCGAACCTGTCGGTGGTGATCTCGCTGGTGGTCCAGAACGGCGAGCGCCGCAAGCCCCGCTCCGACTCCTGGGAGGAGGACCACTCCTTTCCCGTCCGCACGCCTGATGTACTGTTCTCCACCACGCTCGAGAGAGACGAGACTATTGATAATTTCGGTAAGAATTTTCATTTATTAACTCTCGGGCTTTTGTCAGTCTTAGAGGCGTATTAACAAACTGATCTTGGTCAAGATGTCCGTCACAAGACATGTCTAAAATGACACCTTTTTATTGGTTGGCGTTTATTTTGATGTTTTGAGATGGGAGTCTTGGTCAAAACGAGATTGTTATATAATATGGCTCTTAGTACCTTGACATATTAAAATTTAAAATTTCTCCCCCATGTACAGCTAACTTGTATATGTATTCTTTTTGTATTTATAATACCTGGATTTGTGGGGCGTGCTTAGTTAATCATATTTTTCTTTAACTATGTGGTATAATCCATATAATTAGAAAATGTTTTTATTCGCATATGGTTTGACTGCCACTTTAACGCCCAATAAATTAATAGCTCATTTATTATAGCATAAGGGTCATACGCAGATTTATGTTAGCGTCTTTCCTGTGGACAATCCCGGAGTTAACGTTTTTAAGGCCCTAATTTTCAAGCTGAATCCATATCCGCAAAAACGGCGTCAGGTCTACTTTAGCCCTATCAGATATAAACCGTTTGTTAGGGCTTTATCTCAAAAGCATAAATTCCTTGTTGCGGTTCACCGAATCGCTTTTCACCTCGAACGTATATTTAATTTTCGCGTTGTGTCTCGATCGTTTACTGTTTTAGTCGTTATAAGTTTTAGTCGCATTTCACCTTGATCGTGCATTTAAATATCGCGTTGTGCCTCAATCGTCTTATTTTTGTCGATATATAAGTTTTTGTCGCATTTCACCTCGATCGTGTGATACATTTTCGCTTTGTATCCTAATCGTCTAATTCAGTATTAGACCATATATTTAGTCGCAATGTACTTTTTTCATGTTTTTTAGCTAGGTTCAAGATCCGTATTTTCTCACAAATATTGAATTATATAATTATAATAATAATTATTGCATCCTACTTTAATGTCACTGTACTTCAATTTCGCAACGACAGAATATCATCTAATATTTATTAGTCACAAAGATAATATTTCAATGACTTTGATAACATTTAAGACATTAAACTACAGGTATAAAACGCCTTTTAAAAAAAATGTTACAGAATTTTAGTGCGGACATCAATTAACGCGGCACATTAAATAAAGTCCCAAACAAACATCGATCGCGACGAAATGCGTCTAGGGTAAAATACTACAAGAAAAATTAAATGCTACATATTAATTATATTAATATAAAAAGCCACGCGAAAAATTGCTCCAAGTACAAGATTCTATTGAAATTTTGTTCATTCGAGGTGAAATGCGATTCTGTGAATTGCTACAAGGAATTTATGATTTTGAGGTAAAGGACTAACAATAGTAGATTGAATAACCAAGGGTTGAAAGTGACCCATTTCACCCGAGATATTTCTGGCGCTCGAACGAAGTGAGAGCGCCAATAGTTCGAGGGGAAATGGGTAATTTCACCCGAGTTAGACACTCTACTTTTCATTTCGACTGTGAGGAAAATATATTTAATCTCGTTTCCCGCTTTATCTATTGAAAACGGCCAAGGAGCATGACTTCCATCTCATTCTTACCCTAACTAAAGAAAGAGATGGAATATATTCGTGACGTAATAAAGGTCAAATTTCTTGTTTCGAACGGATGTTCGGTGTTCAACCTCCTTGTTGTATAATAAGCTCCTTGGTCGTGACCAACTCGATTAAACTTTTCTAATGTTGGCAGTAGTGTATTTTCTAGATGGCCATGCCGAAACGTGAAAGAAAAAGTGTCATGCTATGCTATCACGGCATTATGGCGGGCAGCAGAATAGAGGAATAATTTTAAATGTTGATTTTCTGTAATTGCGAAAAAAATAGACCAGTCTTAAAATGATTTTCATATGAACCTATAGGCCGTAATAAATACATCGTTTAACGTATAGCCGAGATTAGATATATGAAAATCTTTTATTTTAATAATATGACGTAGCTCAATAATCTCAGACTCCGTGGCCAATCGTAACTATTAAAAAAAAATTACTTTCCACCCTAGAGATGAAAACGCAATTTTCCACCCGGCTATCCACCCGTGCAAATTAAACTTTCCGAACAGGAGAGATGAAAACGATATAAACATATCTTATATGCACACAAGCCTTTAACTATTGACCACAGGAAAGTCAATTTTTGTTTTTTGAGTGACCGTTTGCGTATGACCCGTGGCGTATGACCCGTAATAGCCTCAATATTCGCCAACTTACATATTTACTTTGTTTTAGTATGTAGTTAATTAAAAAAATTAATATATTTAAATAAAATCACGTAGCTACTTTTGATGCGGACTGTACGTCCCATGCATACATTTTATTACGATTTTGAATTATTTTGTCTACAATCAAAATAATCTAGATTAATTATAATTATATACCTATTGTTCTTGTAATGTTTACTATTATATAGGTATTATAATATTTGTACGTATGTTTATGCAGCTAATCTTCGACGCAACCCTACGGCCATACCGCCTCCAAGTATGTCGTACTGTGTATAGTAGAAAAGTAGAAACCTTTTTACTGCACATACATAACTTTATCGCAACTTTTTTTTTCATGTTTTTTTTTTCGTTTTGAATGTGGTTTGTCGTTTCTTTCATTCCGATTGAAAATTTTAGTTTTAGATGTTTTTATTTTTAGTATAATGTTTACTTCACTTTACCATGGTATACAGCTTTCAATATTCCCCCAATATTCCAAAGAACATGATTTTTCCATAATTTTTTAAATAGGTAAGTATACAATTTTAACTGCAATCCATAAATCAGATTTTTGTGTTAAATAAATTATGTTTCATGATATATTCATTTTTATTTTTTTTTTATTTTTTTTTAGCCTAGTCGTGTGTCCCACTGCTGGGCAAAGGCCTCCCCTCTTTTCCGCCATTCGTCCCGATTGAGTGCATGCTCCCGCCATTCGCTTTGAAACGCGTCTAAGTCATCCCGCCATCTCCTTTTTGGTCTGCCTCTGCTCCGGTGGCCATCTTGCGAAGTCCATTCGGTGGCAACCTTGGCCCATCGTTCCGGATGCATTCGGAAGACGTGTCCAGCCCAGTCCCACTTCAGCTTAGCGGTCTTGGCACCCACATCCGCAATACCAGTTTTGGAGCGCAGTTCGGTGTTTTTGATCTTGTCAGTTCTGCGAACACCAAGTATGCTGCGCTCCATTGCTCGCTGGCAAATCTTGAGTCGGGATTTTTGGGCTTCAGTCAATGACCAAGTTTGGGCACCGTAGGTTAGGATGGGAAGAATACAAACGTCGACGAGTTTGCGCTTAAGTGAAAGTGGAAGGTGGCCCCGTGGCTATAATTAACATAGTAAATGTAAAGTTAAGTTAATAAAAAGGAAACATCACACTATAGTCGAGCCATTCTATGAGACCCGATTTTACAGTCAGTAAACAATAAAAATAGACTTATTAGATATCACATGCGAAGACATTGTACGGTTTAAGAGTATTTACTCTTATGGACTAAACAGAAGCACATGGGGTTAGGTCCACGCACTTCTGTCAAGTCCATCGGGAGTTTTGGAAGGGCGGTCGTGTAATGTGGAGTGGTGACAGTTACAGCAGATTACCCCGCGAAGGAGGCCCCTGACGTGCCGCCCCCCTCCCCGCAGCCGCCGCGCCGCCCCCCCCCGCCCGCGCGCGGCGACCCCCAGCCCGCGCCCGACACGGCGGACTTCCTCAACCTGGCCCCCAAGCCCAAGCCGGACAAACTCAAAAGCGATGACTCTTTTGATTTCTTCGGGATGATGGAGAAGCCGGATGACGCTTTTGGGGATTTTCTTGGAGGGAAAGCGGCCGCCGATAATGCGCAGGTTAGATTGTTAAAATGTTAATACGGATGTCAGTAGATATCTCGAAATTTCGTACGGTGCAACCATTTAGAAAAACAAAAATTAAAAAATATAGATCAATCTTCGGTTTTGTATGAAACACGAGTGACAGACATACTGTCAGTTGCGAGTGCAAGGGTGATAGCGATAGCCAGCCGAACTCTATTAAGAAGCTGGGAGTGCTGTAGACGAAATTGAAGAGAGAAGTGCTCTGCGATGGAAGGTGGATGATGATCATCTTTATCGATGTAGATAAAACTCTGTCACTTTCTGACCAGTGTAAGTGCGAGGCTGACGGGCGCTTTATCCACCGTTATAAAGCGACCACAATACGAGCCCAATTTTTTTGAGTTCCATATCCAAAGAATGCCAACGGGACCTTGTTACTTTTCATCCTTTCGTCTGTCTGTCAGCGGACTGTATTTCATTAACCGTAAAAGGTAGATAATTATAATTTTCGAACATTTTATTTATATTTCAGCTATAACAACAATTAATAAAAAATAATGGTTACACTTGCTTGTCTACTTATCAATCCTTTATTTGTTGCCATAACAAAAATAGCGTAATAGGGCGTACCATAAAGTAATACTGATAACAAAATAGGATCTTACTGCAGTTTTAAACAGACTTCAAAAAGTAGGAGGTTCTCAATTTGTTTTTTTATGTATGTTCTGTTTACTCAAATACTAATTGACCATTTTGAAAAAAAATATTGTTTGAATATGCTTTCTAGTTGGTTCCATTGTCAACACGTCAGGATCTCATGATGGGATCTTGGTGAAATCGAGGGAACTATTGAAATATGGCCGCTCACCTATTGGCTCTTAAAACGCACTATTTGGTGAAGTGGATCTGATGACGAAGACCAGAGATGGCTACCGGAACTCATCAACGGTACCTATTTCGAGAGTGGCGCTAAGATACGCCGAGTAAAATAGGCCAACTGTGACAAAGCAAACTGCGACGAGTTTCTCTATAAATCTATATAATTCTTTTTATATATAAAAGGCAAACCTGACTCACTGACTTATATACGGTGATTTTTAATCGGTGATCAGGAGTTGAAATATATTAATTACCAACCAAAATTGAATTCAATAGGTGTGTTCTCACTCAATTACCTCACTGTTTAATTAATTACAATTCATGATATTGTTAAAACCAATAACCACTGAAGACATGGTCATCCTACATTCATTATTGAAGTGAAGTGGATACGACACGTCAAGTGCCATGGCTTGGGAATTTGACAGATTAACTTTTGACAGCCAGTTCTACCAACCTGGCATGACAACTAAATGACTTCACCCCAAAGTGACCATTGTTAGCGTACGGAGAAATTATAATTGGTAATTTCGACATCGGAAAAACGTGAAATCCAAGATTTTATCCGAACGCTGATAGTTGCTATAGCTAGGATTAAACAACAGCTACTATTGGTTATACAACAACGCCCAGCCGTTATTGGTCGTTTTTTAAGGTTGCTATGACTACGTTACAACAAAACTACCTAATCTCGTTGACGTTTACGTCATAACAGATTTTGTTTTCTTATTTTCTTGAATAAATAGCATTTGTCTCGTTGAATATTTTGCAAGAGTCAATTTAATTTAAAAAAAACAATTAATCTAGTTTCTTTAACCTTGGTTGGTTTCATGTAACTGCGACTGTAACGTGATCGACATCAATTACTAAATTTGTAAAATTGGTTCCCTATCACCAGTTAAAAATCACCGTGTACATCAACGCACAGCCGAAACTACTGAACCTAAAAACTTGAAATAAGTGAGCATTAACAATTTGGAAATTCATCTTCTAAAAAGTATAAAATAAAATATAAGTTTTAAAATTAAGTTATTTTTTACATTTTTGTAGGCGGTTGTTTATTAATATTTACTTCGAGCTTTCGATATTGCGATCGTTATGTTCATGAACATCCGTTTTTAATATGATCAGTGTCATGAACGATAATCGCAATGGTTTGAGGAAACAATTGTGTTGTGTCCACAGCCGTTTGTCTCGGAAGCCATATTCGGGTCCGGGGGGCCGGCGCCCGCCGCGGCCCGCGCGGGCTCCGCCGTCGGCCTCAACTTCGATCCGTTCGGGCTGAACGAGCCACTACCCGAGCAGGACAACCTGCTCACGCCGCAACCTGCCAAGGAGGACGGTAAGATTCTATTCATGGAGTAGTGTGTTTGTTAATGTGACTGTGTATTGTGTGTAAGCTAGTCAGGAAAATCGGTTTGACGTCACAACGTCGTCGTCGTAAAAACGTCGTTCGGCTCGGGTCGGCGCAATTTCGTTACCCGAGTTGAATGATGTATTTCCGCTTAAATTGCATGGTGGAAATATTACGGGAGACTAAGAAAAGACGTTTCGAAAATCGAATTCGAGCGGAAAACAATAGGATTAAAAGTCATTGTAAACGTACGAAGCCGCAGGTGTCCTTTAGTGTTGTATACGAGTGATTTGTTGTTCCCAGCCCGGTCGCAAAGCGTGCCCCTGGAGAGCCCCGGCCCGAAGGCCGCGTGCGCGCCGCCGGGCCCGCGCGCTGCGCCCGCGCCCTCCCCCTCCCCGCGCGCGTCGCCCGCGCACCGCGCCGCCACGCCCGCGCGCTCGCCCGCGCACGCGCCGGACTACAGGTACCCACCACGCCCCCCACTACTACACTGGAGAGCCCGGGCCCGCGCCCTCCCCCTCCCCGCGCGCGTCGCCCGCGCACCGCGCCGCCACGCCCGCGCGCTCGCCCGCGCACGCGCCGGACTACAGGTACCCACCACGCCCCCCACTACTACACTGGAGAGCCCGGGCCCGCGCCCTCCCCCTCCCCGCGCGCGTCGCCCGCGCACCGCGCCGCCACGCCCGCGCGCTCGCCCGCGCACGCGCCGGACTACAGGTACCCACCACGCCCCCCACTACTACACTGGAGAGCCCGGGCCCGCGCCCTCCCCCTCCCCGCGCGCGTCGCCCGCGCACCGCGCCGCCACGCCCGCGCGCTCGCCCGCGCACGCGCCGGACTACAGGTACCCACCACGCCCCCCACTACTACACTGGAGAGCCCGGGCCCGCGCCCTCCCCCTCCCCGCGCGCGTCGCCCGCGCACCGCGCCGCCACGCCCGCGCGCTCGCCCGCGCACGCGCCGGACTACAGGTACCCACCACGCCCCCCACTACTACACTGGAGAGCCCGGGCCCGCGCCCTCCCCCTCCCCGCGCGCGTCGCCCGCGCACCGCGCCGCCACGCCCGCGCGCTCGCCCGCGCACGCGCCGGACTACAGGTACCCACCACGCCCCCCACTACTACACTGGAGAGCCCGGGCCCGCGCCCTCCCCCTCCCCGCGCGCGTCGCCCGCGCACCGCGCCGCCACGCCCGCGCGCTCGCCCGCGCACGCGCCGGACTACAGGTACCCACCACGCCCCCCACTACTACACTGGAGAGCCCGGGCCCGCGCCCTCCCCCTCCCGCGCGCGTCGCCCGCGCACCGCGCCGCCACGCCCGCGCGCTCGCCCGCGCACGCGCCGGACTACAGGTACCCACCACGCCCCCCACTACTACACTGGAGAGCCCGGGCCCGCGCCCTCCCCCTCCCCGCGCGCGTCGCCCGCGCACCGCGCCGCCACGCCCGCGCGCTCGCCCGCGCACGCGCCGGACTACAGGTACCCACCACGCCCCCCACTACTACACTGGAGAGCCCGGGCCCGCGCCCTCCCCCTCCCCGCGCGCGTCGCCCGCGCACCGCGCCGCCACGCCCGCGCGCTCGCCCGCGCACGCGCCGGACTACAGGTACCCACCACGCCCCCCACTACTACACTGGAGAGCCCGGGCCCGCGCCCTCCCCCTCCCCGCGCGCGTCGCCCGCGCACCGCGCCGCCACGCCCGCGCGCTCGCCCGCGCACGCGCCGGACTACAGGTACCCACCACGCCCCCCACTACTACACTGGAGAGCCCGGGCCCGCGCCCTCCCCCTCCCCGCGCGCGTCGCCCGCGCACCGCGCCGCCACGCCCGCGCGCTCGCCCGCGCACGCGCCGGACTACAGGTACCCACCACGCCCCCCACTACTACACTGGAGAGCCCGGGCCCGCGCCCTCCCCCTCCCCGCGCGCGTCGCCCGCGCACCGCGCCGCCACGCCCGCGCGCTCGCCCGCGCACGCGCCGGACTACAGGTACCCACCACGCCCCCCACTACTACACTGGAGAGCCCGGGCCCGCGCCCTCCCCCTCCCCGCGCGCGTCGCCCGCGCACCGCGCCGCCACGCCCGCGCGCTCGCCCGCGCACGCGCCGGACTACAGGTACCCACCACGCCCCCCACTACTACACTGGAGAGCCCGGGCCCGCGCCCTCCCCCTCCCCGCGCGCGTCGCCCGCGCACCGCGCCGCCACGCCCGCGCGCTCGCCCCCACTACTACACTCTAGTACCACTGGGCCTCTACTCAACACTAAAACCAAATAGTTTTTGATCTGTTATCGTATTGTCAACGTTTTGACAGCTCTTATTTGCTTGACAGTAATAGCGGCCGAGTAACTTTACCATAACGAGTCAAAAACGATATGGTTTTTGACGCCTAGAATAAAGGCCCTGATTTTTTTCCTATTACACACTACATTACTATACAGAATGGAAAAAACGAACGCCACATGAACGGCGACTACCCTAAATATTGAAAATAGCAAGTTCTACGAAAAGGAGACACATTTACAATTAAAAAAAACCTGCGTTTTTGGATTATTGTATTTTAATCGAACTGCGGCCGTATATAACAAAACAATAGAGTCAAGTTGTATGATACAGATCGAAAGGTCATTGATAGTGATCATTCATATTTATTACACAACAAATAAATAAAGACCGTAAAAAGAACACAACTTTGTTGTTTCAACATATTCGACCAATTCGATTCCCGGTTAAAAAAGACGAATTTTCAAAAATAAATTTAATTCTTTGTGTAGTACTTACTATTTTCAATATTTAAGGTAGTTGTCGTCCATGTGGCGTTCGTTTTTTCCATCCTGTGTATGTCGCATACTTATATAATGAATCCACAATAAAATATTTTATCAGCGTAAAAATAAAACATAGTTTAGTTTAGTTTAGTTTAGTTATTTATTCATCAATGTAATGTTACAATATTAATTGCATTGCATGTCAAAAAATATGAAATTACATTGGTATCGTCAACATTAATACAAAAATAATAAAATGGTAATAAAATATAAATAACACACAAATAATCAAAGACAACATTAATAAGTACATAATCAACTAATAAATAAATGGTCAGTTTCCGAAGTCAATATGCAAGAAGTAAAGGTCAAACAAACAATAATAATTTAACAATATAAGTGTCATAAATTCATCGAGGGAGTATAATGGATGATCCAATAAAAGGTTTCTAAGCTGATGTTTGTTTTTGTTTGCATAAATAAGTATAATGAAATAAAATACATAACAATTAAAATATGCTTATATGCTACAGTCAAAAATACAATAATATTTGAAAATATCCAAATTTTGAATATAAATGAAAGTAATAAAAATAACAATCCACGACATAATGTATTGTCCTAGCCACTGGAGAACCGGTTCAGTAACGGCATGTTTTCGCATGCTTACAAGTAAAAATAAATCAATATAGAAAGTGAAACAATTCGTTTAGCCTAGTAGTTAGCTACCGTGCGTACACAGCACACGCCCACGCGGTTCAATACCCGGCAAATATTACAAATCAAATCAAATACTGAGTCTTGAGGCTAAGTTAGTTTGTGTGAGTTTGTTAAGAACTGAAACATGTATGTTTTTTTTTTGAATAATAATAGATGTAGATACTAATAGAAGTTTCCCTTTAAAGATTGTCTGTTACTTTCCAGTCGAACTCACTTCGAGCCAGCCAAGACCCCATTAGAAGACAAGCCTAAGAAACAGGCAGATGTGTTCGGGGATCTCCTCGGCAGCCAGGGCTACGAGTTCGCGGCGCGGCGCGACGCCGGCCCGCGCACCATGAACGCCATGCGGAAGGAGGAGATGGTGCGAGACATGGATCCGGACAAGCTTCGGATACACGAATGGGTGAGTCAACTAGATCAAGTAACTTACAACTGGTCACCCATCAGTTATTAGCAGGGATCGGATATTCGGATCGATATTTACCTATACTTTAGCGGCGTGAATGGTATGGAGACGGACTCAGCTTTATTTTCGTAATAAAATTCCCGGGATTACTTAACTAAGTAACAACGCAGTTCAAACTCATATTTGAGAGTTTAAATACAAATAATCAAATTTACCTGAGTTTTATTCAACTAGGGAAACATCATTATCATTACTTAGTTTATCGGAACTTGCCGTGAGTAGGTACTAGTACTTTTAAACTACTAGTACGTTTAAAATTGTTTACTTCCGACGTTTCAAGGACAATATTATCCCCGTGGTCTCAAACCCCACCGCTATCTCTACTGCCGCCGTTGTCTCACGCATAGCAGGTAAAAAAGGCGGGCGATACAAAGAAAATATATTATTTTTTATTAAAAAATAGCCAAACATACCCATTAACTAATTATGTTACTAAATTTGTGCCTTCTTATGTAATTTTGTGCGATCCCGGAGTCCCGGAGCATATTTATTAAACTGATTAAAATTAAAAAGCCGCCTCCATATTAGCCCAACAATTTCCGGGATTTTGCCAAGTTTAGGTAAATATCGATCCGAATATCCGATCCCTGGTTATTAGACATTGGGATATTCGTTCAAGATCAAGACGAACTCTAAAAACAAATTGCTCTCGAAAATAACAGTTAAGTAAATTCTGACAGCTGTCATTTTAAGTTTGAAGTCATAATTGGTATAGGATGACAGGTGTCAGGTTTGCCTTCTTAACAGCCTTTTACTATAAAGCCATAAGAGCGTGTCAGAAATATTTGAGCCTAATGTTGGATGAAACCATATTGCTGGTAGCTATCGCGCGTAATTCTTCTCAAGCCTAGCTGCATGGTCTGCGAAACAGTCACAAAGGAACTCGATCGAATATAGATTAATGAATACAAGTAGGTCTTCGCCCTATAGTTAAAAACGTGAACTTTTCAGACGGAAGGCAAGAAGGCGAACATTCGCGCGCTGCTGTGCTCGCTGCACAGCGTGGTGTGGGAGGAGTGCCGCTGGGCGCGCGTGGACATGGCGCAGCTCGTGTCGCCCGCCGACGTCAAGCGGCACTACCGCAAGGCCTGCCTCGCCGTGCACCCCGACAAGGTCGGCTTCTTGTCTTGTCAAGTCTGTGCTCACACCAACACAGTTAACTGGCCACCAGTGAGCCTTATTGTAAGGTCACACGAATCACATTGGGTCGCGTATGGTCAGTTGACTGTGTTGCTGTTTGTACAGGTGAGTGCTTTCGGATACACGTTACTCGACTCTGTTTTTTCAACTTCTCTTACACACTTTTATTTTTACTTTCAAGTATGTACTAATGGTTTTAGCCACTCTACCATTCATGATGTGATAATAACCGGTAATGAAATTCACCACTTTTGGGTATATATAAATACTATAAAATTCAATCGCCGACATTTTGAAATCATAAACAAGTTCGCGCGAAATAATCAAGCTTCGCGCCGTTCGCGTCGCATTGCTTGAATACGCGATTGGTCACGTAGGTCTTCTGAGACGCGCAGCAGCTGTTTGTATGTTTCGCGTTCATATCGAGTTCGCACGTGCAACGCTTACGTAGGAGCTACATGTGCCGACCCTAAGTTTCTATAGTTTAGAACCGTTTGTTTTTTAAATTTTGTACAGCTGCATTTAAATTTATAAGCATCGGAATAATATTTATTTCCGTTTTTTGCAGCAAATGGGCACGGACAATGAGATTATAGCTAAAATGATTTTTATGGAGCTTAACAACGCGTGGAGCGACTTCGAGGGAGACGCTAAGCAGCAAAACCTGTTCCAGTCCTAATGCGCGGCGAACCAGGAAAACTTGACACCTGGCGACAAGCACTGTTCCCCGCAGAGCTCGCGTTAGCTCGTTTCGTTTGCTGATACCAGTGCATGTTTAAATAAATAAAACGAACCATCGATGAGTGGTTATTTAAGCAAGTTGGAATATACTCGAAACTTAATTTTTATTTTACTTTACGCGACGATAGTATCGAAACACAATGGTAACTATGGATTTGGAAAAATGCGGGCGCTATTTGAGCCAAATAGCAAACTAAAAGAGATCCCTTAAAGGAAGTTTTCCTTTGTACAGCCAACCAATTTGATTCCCAAACCACTATGGATTATGTCAAAGTGAAATCTCTTACGTTTTGGTTCTCTTTAACATAACCCATAGTGGCCTAATAATGAAATTGGTTGACTTGTATTCTTCTTGAGCCTTATAAATAAGGTAAATGAGCACTACCTATCACGCTCACTGGTACCAACCTACTCAATAGTCTTGGTCTATTTTACAGTCAACGAAAAAAAGGATGGCAGCGCCTTCAATGTTTATCTGCAAGACATAGTCTTTGACATAATATGTATGTGTTATATTATGTCCTTGGTGTAAGTATATTTCTTATAAGTTGGTGTTTGCAATTTTATTGCTAAATAATAATTACTTGATGGTGTTCTGTTAGTTTAATAAGGAACATGATCTGGTGTCGGCAAAGACTTCACGGCTATTTTAAGGAATTAACTCCAACATGTGTAGCATTTATGGTTTGATCCTAAAAATCTTAAATTGTTTAAATTAAATAACTGTTGCGGAAACTCTAGAGCCAACCATTCTTAACATTTCGATGGCTACAGGCGGCACATCACGTCAGCTGATTGCCGTAGACTTCGGGTCAGTGAATTCGTCTACGTTCCGTACATTTTGTGCAGGCGTATGACGACATGGCGTAAAATATACCTTTATACTACACTTTCTTAGTAAGTTTAAAATTACTACCCTAATAGAAGGCGTGAATGCCGTTTATTAAGCACTCAAATATCTGAGTATTTTATAAAACTGTCCTGTTATCAAGGTAGTAATATGATAATATCGTATGAAAATCCATAACACCGGTTTTTTTTTTAGTCTTGATGACGTTCTCAATGAACCCGCTATAGCTCCCGCAATTTGAACCCTGCGAATCGGGGTGTCTTCACCTTCCGTAACGTCTCTTCTTTTGCCGAGAAAACTGTACGGCGCGCTAAAATTAACAATCAATAAATAACTTTTGTTGCTAGTACGGCGCACTCGTTCTTCCTTGAGAGAATTTCTTTGTTACTTCTGTATTTATTTTCAAGTGTAGTATAAGACAGTATATATCACTCGAGGGTAATACAGATTACTGAATAAACTACTTGTAAACTTTAAATGATTCCTGATTTTTTGTGGGTTCTAGTTAATATTTTCGCAACAGATATAGAAACCGGCCAAGTGCGAGTTCAACTCGCGCAAGCAGGCATCCGTACCATTCTCGTATGGTGACGCTCTTTTAAAAAATATAATATTAATTATTTATTATAGCGGCAAAAGAAATTCACACTGTATAAAAATTGCAACTGTCTGCCTAATACGGTTCATAAGATACAGCTCTAAAAGGAAAGATATTCGGTACGCAAGAGATTATCGGAGAACTAGTACAAATAGACCGAAAAAAACTTTTTTTTGGTTTGACCTTTAAATTTCTTGGTTAGTTTTACGAAAATCGAGTCACGTAAGCAAAAGTCGACCAAAAAGGTTCTTTCGCGAGATTCTGATCCACATAACTTATTTAACGAAACGAATGAAAATGTTCTTAAGATTAAAATAGCTAAAAACGTCGACATAATGTGATGAATCTAATGTTCTTCCTGAACCTCATTCAATAACAAGACTTTGGTAAGTGCTGTTATGTTCAAATCTATTTGTTATTGTCAAATGTATATTGTTCTAAGATATGCGTGTAGTGCAGCTCAAATTATTTTTTGGCGAAGAGAAATAATATATTATAAATATTGTATATTCGGAAATATGGGTATATAGAACGCCGTGCACATATTTATCTGCTACTTGTGCTATACAGTGTTCCAGAAATTTATAAAATAATTATAGTTACGAGGATTTAGACGCGGAAAAGGCTTTCTAAGAGACTACGCCATCTTGTTCGCATAGACGTTTCAGCGACCATTCACCGCTATGTTACTCTCATCACATAATTCACTTTAGAAAATCACAAACTTTACTTGTTGGACGAGCGCTTTCCTTTCCCGCGTCTTTAAGACGGTCGAAACATACCTCGTAATGCATAAACGCAGTATGAACCTATTTTGGTTAAAGTACGTTTAATCACTTTCTGTTAGATGCAAATGTCACAATGACAGATAAGGACAAAGCATATTTTAAGCATATATTAGCTATTGTGCATTTGCGAACCTAACCTAACCTAATCCTCTTATGGTTAGTAAATTCCACTTGATGTTCATGTTTTTTTTTGCATTTGGTAATGCTGACTGACTTTAAACTAGATTTTGTATGAGTTACGTACCTTTTTAAAACACATCATCCAACACCTTGACTCCACCAGATAACAGGACCTACATTCATCGACTAACAGTTTACCTGCAGTCTGTAAGTTTATCAGGCCGCCTGACAGTCTAAATTAGGAAAAAAATATGTTTGTTTTCTTAAGAGAAGCTGATAGTCAGATTTTGAACACAATTAACTGACAGGCCCATATCGGCCGACGGGCTGTTTGTCTGTGTTGCCCTTATTCCGTGGATGGCATGGCGTGGCTAAGTTTATAACTGGTTGAAATTTAATGTCATACAATTTGTTCCAAATACATAAGTTTAGATCTCGAGTTATCAACTTATTCACGTCTTTCACGGATTTTTTCGTAACATTGCTAGCAATCCAGAGTTTCCATAAGTTAGCAGTATATTTCCGGGACGCTGTATAGTTATTCAAATTATCTAAATTATGTCATTGTTGGAATAGCTTTATATAAGCGTTTAATTATTAGCTTGTATTGTGAGAGAGCTAGGAATCACAAAGACATTTTTTTAGGAATAGTAGAAATTTTTAAAATTTTACTTTGTCGAGTCTCTCGATGAGATTACTAGATGAAACCACTTTTAAATGTAGACACACAACTCGCCTCTGTTATAATTGTATTCTGTGTCAACAATCTGTACAATAAATGAATATGAATTTCATGACTGACGTATTCACGACCGTCTTTATAGCAAGCCCTAGCCGTACTTGGCAATGAAAAAAGTACTAAAATTGGCCAAACCTTTAAAAATACTTTTGTCTTGAATACAGAAACTCGACTCGACTTTCACAGCTGGCAGCAACGTTTATGATATAAACGTTTTCCTGACCTTTACTGTCTTAAAATAAGCTAAAGCTGCATAAATTGACCTGCGTCAAAATCGCAAGCATCGCGTTCCTTTGGACGCATTCAAAACGTGACGCAGAAGACGCGTCGCTGCGTAAACGTTGTTTCTGCGTGTTTTAAGCTTAGGTGTAGTCGAACTTTGGAATAAAAAGTACGCCAAGAAAACATTGGTAAAAGGACGGCAGCGAAAACGTTCATAGAAATCATAGAAATAAGAATGATTGTGTAAAAGTAAAAAAACATAACTTGGTACTTAATTATTTTTTAAGTGTGGTTGTAAAAAAAACCAACGCGTGTTGTGGTACTTTGTATAAGTTTGAACGTACATTCCCAATTATTAAACAGGTTATTTTGCCATGTTTACAATTATAACTAGATAAAGTCTATTTCGTAACCGATATATTGAATAAACATAAGACATTGTTGCTTTTGACGTTATCGTATTGTCAACGTTACGATGCTCCTATTTACTTGACAGTAATTCAATTTTGATGATTAATGAAAATTTACTAACAGCAGTCTATAAGTGGAAATTTAGATAGATTTCCAAGACTCTTCTACTAGGTAAAGCGTGAAGTAATTAAGAGTTATGTAACGTTGACAAAATTATAACACAATTCACATCAAAAGCAATATGCCTTTATCCTGTAGAATGGACGCCCTGTACGATGTTGGCTGATTGTCCAATCGGTTCCTCTTACAATAGTATTTTATTTTTTTATAAGACTTCGCTATTTAGTCATTATGTTATTTTATAGTTTGAGCCAGTTAGTACAAACGCACGATAAGTCGCGCGTGTTTTAAAATGTATATTTTGCTTGGTAATCGATAGCTATGTGCGAATACATAAAAATGTTCAAATAAAACGAAGTGATAATGGAAAAATGTTATTTTATTACTTCCTCATTCAAACATCTCGCATACACTTACAAACTAATTATACAAGATAACTTATATCTAAGGTCAGTGTCAACTCTCTTCCATTTTGACGTCGAGGCATCCGTATCGTTCTAGAAGCTCTTGCTTCTTCTTTCTGAGCAGGGCCTCTTCTATATCCTTCTGCGACGGCACGGCAACGTGCGACGTGATGACCTGAGGCTCGTCATCGTCGCTCACCCTCCTGTCGTCGGGCTAGAACAAACAAGTTAGTTAACTATTTGAACCTTATTAGATCGGTATAATAAAAAAATACTTCCTAGTGTGTCTGGGTAGCATAAAAATGCTGTAAGACTTTGACGTTCAAAAGGTTCATACTGAGCATGATACGAACTGGAGTACTAATATTATATATCAGGGGCCCGTTTCTCAAACGGTATTAGTCTAATAATATTAGTGTTTTGTCTCGTAAATAACACTACAAAATGAGACAAAACACTAATATTATTAGACTAATACTTTTTGAGAAACGGGCCCCAGCAAAGAAACTCTATTTAGGTAGTCGGTCGGTTACTAAGGTTGAGTCAAATAAAACTATTAAGTTTAGCGGCATATAAATTGTTTAGATATGTTAAAGCAACTACATACAACCATCTTTGGTAGATACTTACGTCTTCAGGGTAGATGTTTTCTTCTTCAGGCAGGTCTTGTTCCTTGTCTTCGTCTTTATTTTTCTTCCATTCCTCGACGGCCTGTGCAATCGCTAGAAAACAAACAACAATGTATGAACAGTTCAAAAGAGTTATTTGTATAATCTAAAAATCCTAATTGGTAATTTATTTATTTATTTATTTAATGAGATTACACAGTATAACGTAAAAATAAAGCAATGTGAATTTTTGACTACATAAAAATAAGACTAGGCAACTCAAAAAGTAAACAAAGCATTAAAGAATAGATGAAGGCCGTTCATTCATCATCACACAAAATTTCAAACATCCGTCACGTATTGACACCCATCTGGATGCAAGCACGTCAGTATTAGAAGCTGTATCTAGAAATGCATTAAGCAGCTGCAGAGCGCGAACCAGCGGTGACTTGCGGCGTGACTTTTTCTAGCAGCAGGATATAAGAGCTTTATGGACCTTTAGGATAACCCCCAAGTCTCGTATCGAAGTGACACGGGCTATGGGTTTAGAACCCAACAGATATAGACTATTCAGAGGGCTACGTGCCCGACTGAAAGTAATAATGGCACACTTCTCAGTATTGAACAGAAGTCTATTATTACGACTCCATTCGTAAATCAAGTCGACGTCCCTCTGCAAATATTCCGAATCAGAGATTCCTTGCACCCTTCGAATCAGTTTCAGGTCATCGGCATAGAGCAGGCATTGCGCATGTTTAGGAACAGTGGCCAGATCTTTGATCATTATGCCAAAAGGAGGGGATCTAAAATAGAAGAAGTGTGATAGGTATCCGAAACAAAGCTTCGGTGCACATACTGCTGTTTATCACGCAGATAACTAGCAAAAAGACGAAGCAATTTTGGTGAGAAACCAATGCTGCATAATTTGCTCAATGGTACATCGTTATTAACGCGATCAAAAGCTTTTTTTAAATTAAAATCCAGCACGTCGACCTGCATTCCCTCATCCAAATAATGCGTAACGGAGTCAACCAAGGTTAGTAGGTTCGATTCACCTGAACGCCGGGGCTTAAAGCCATGTTGAGAGTCGCAAAGGAAAGACTTTACCTGAGGAGCAATATGACTATTCAAGATAATTTCAAACGTGAGCGCGGTGGATGCGAATAGCACAAGACCGGTCTGAGTGGAGAGCCTTGGGGGAGGCCTATGTCCAGCAGTGTACGTCTTTCGGCTGACATGAACATGAAGGGGTAATTTTACATTGAGAAGGGTACTCCCCAGTATCCAGGATTCGGTTGAAAACAAAAGTCAACGGTGATATCAACCACTCCTGGCATTCCATTAAGATATAGGACGGAATCTCGTCAGGACCAGGGGAACTTAACGGTTTAAGACTAGCTAATCCGGATTTTACTTCTTGGGGTGTTATTTTACCTTTAGTTGGCATTACCAGTAAGGTCCTCACGTGCAGTTTTCAAAGGGTCAAGACTAGGCACGGTCGGTAGGAAGACGCTCGAAAAGAAGTTCGCAAATGCTTGAGCCGCTTCACGACCCTCATGCAACTCCCCGTCAAAAGCAACTCTAGACTCGAAGCCCCTCTAGATTTGAGACTGTTAACGTGACGCCAAAAAGCACGTGGATTGCTAGTAAGCTTAGATTGAGTAAGCGTACTAAATGTGTAGTACAGTAACTGTTTATTTCCATTATCTCCATGAAATATGCAACGGCATTGGTTGAAAATGTTGGAAATGCCGTTCTCAGGTTGCCAGCGGTAATAAAATGTCAAAAAGAGGCAAATTTTCTCAGTCTGTTTCTCTAGCGGTATAAATGTGTGCGTGTGGATTGAGTGAGCACCCTTCAGAAAAAAAAGATAAAATGCTGTTCATTTAGTAAAAGTTCTAAAACAATTGTAAAACTAATCTCTGTATTTGTAAAACCACAAATAAAAATAAAAAAACCTTTTACATGTGCTCACTCAGTTCTCACAATCTACCAACGAAATCAGTGAATGTATTCATTTAACATAAAATATTTTTATACTAATATTTAGTAAAACCTATGCTAAATTACCTTTATAATTTGTAGATCACCTAGTTACGTATTTAAGGTTTTACAAATAATTTACTATGCTCACTCAATCCACACGTTTTCGAAAACCCGATTTCTGTTAAAAAAACTGAAAATTTAAACTGCTAAATATGTGTATAGTTTAGTAAAATTAATATGGGAATTTGTAAAATACAAAACAAACCACTAACGTGGCAGGTTTTTGTATAATACATTTTTGTGAGTGCTCACTCAGTCCACATATTTTAAGTAAGTTAAAAATGTAAATATCTTTAGATTCGTAGTATCACAGAAACTATAAACTAGTTCAACTTTTAGTAATTTTTTTTACTAAATATCCACCATCTAATATTTTATATTCGTTGTCTGTTTATAAAGATATTCAATTGTATTGTCCTGTATTTTGGATATATGACCATAATATAGAAGTGTGGTCAACCTAATTGATATATTTACATTAGAAAAATTACAATTGAATATCTTTATAAACAGACAACGAATATAAAATATTAGATTGTGGATATTTAGTAAAAAAAATTACTAAAAGTTGAACTAGTTTATAGTTTCTGTGATACTACGAATCTTAAGATATTTACATTTTTAACTTACTTAAAATATGTGGACTGAGTGAGCACTCACAAAAATTTATTACACAAAAACCTGCCACGTTAGTGGTTCGTTTTGTATTTTACAAATTCCCATATTAATTTTACTAAACTAATACACATATTTAGCAGTTTAAATTTTCAGTTTTTTTAACAGAAATCGGGTTTTCGAAAACGTGTGGATTGAGTGAGCATAGTAAATTATTTGTAAAACCTTAAATACGTAACTAGGTGATCTACAAATTATAAAGGTAATTTAGCATAGGTTTTACTAAATATTAGTATATAAATATTTTATGATAAAATAATATATTCACTGATTTCGTTGGTAGATTGTGAGAACTGAGTGAGCACATCTAAAAGGTTTTTTTATTTTTATTTGTGGTTTTACAAATACAGACATTAGTTTTACAATTGTTTTAGAACTTTTACTAAATAAACAGCATTTTATCTTTTTTTTCTGAAGGGTGCTCACTCAATCCACACGCACACGGTATAAATTACTCATCATTGTCATAACATTATTTGGGGTTAGTTTTGCTATAGCCATAAGTGTATAGCGGGTGTACGAGCACGCTCTACATTTATATTACGTTGACGACGCACCGATGCTTGCGTCACTATATTTTACCTAAGACATTTATTATAATTACTTTTTAGTGCAATAAACGTACTTAACGTGGAGGGACACATCTTTTACTTAACATTTCGTCCTACTAACAAACAACCAACAATCAACATAATTACATGTAGGGTGTGGAAAACTATTACACCCTACATTTTTGGTCCTTCGAGCCGGATATGAACTAGCGACCTATGGATAATGATTCCTTTTTCGTCGTATTCCTGGTTGGACATATTCTTATTTCGGCACATTCCTGTTTGGACATATTCCGTTATCGGCATATTCTTGTGTCGTCGACACATTCTGTTTTTGGCATAAATCATTATATACAACAAATGAAATCAATCCTAGGTACCGTTATTTTTTATTTTCAAGAATTTGTCCTACATTAATCTATAGCGGGGGCACCTTCCTTGGCCCGTCTTATCAGCATGCACCTGCTCTCCCTAGTCTAATGGGACTACTTTAAGTATTGCACTATTGTGAGTAGTGTTGCCAGACGTTCCAATTTCTGCGGAACGTTCCGATTCTCACGGGGTTTTCATGTCCCGTTTTATAGCATCAAATCGCGCGATTTTTGTACTATCCCGATTTGAAAACACAAGTACCGATTTATGATAGACTAGACCTGGCAGCATTAATTGTGAGGCAGCGTAGTGAACGTACCGTCCTTCTCGGCGAGTTTCTCGAGCGGCACGAGCAGGCCGTCGTCGTCGTCGCGGTACCCGTAGTAGTCGGCGTCGACGTCGCGCATCAGGTCGGCGCGCGTGCGCCGCGGCGGCGCCGGCGGCTCCTGCTCGAACAGCTCGCGCACGCCTGCCTCAGCCAACAGGGTTTAAGTGATCAAAAACAATATTGCCGCAAAACCAAACAAAACGGCAAAGTGCATAACAATAGTATTAGCATTTTTAATTTAATAGGGTTATGAATAGAGAACAGAATGCTTTGACTGCTATATTGCAGTTAGCCGCCTCCTTTGGTATTACGGAAGAACACGGATAGTGACTGACTAGGTCATATCAGCTACAGTCCGATAGTTAACGGTCACGTTAAGCAAAACATCAATATGGTTTTGATAATCGCGGATATAGTAAGTGGTCAGATAATTAGAAACACTTGCGTTTTTTTATACAATTACCTACAAATACCATATTAGCCAAGTTCTAAGACAGAGTTCATGTTACCATAATATCGTCAACATGCGTAACGTTACGTGACAACCTTGAACCATGAATGTATTTTTAAGATTGCAATTTTTTTTCGCGAGACTACGTCGAATCTAACAACACCTCACATGCCGGAATCGGGTTGTATTTTTTCAAACTCTACGCGGAACTCCGTTGACAGTCCATAAAAAAAGGCTGATGCAGCGTACGTACCTGGTAAGTCCTTGGCGGCCCCGAAGTACTTGTACCCTCGGTTCCCGGGCACCTCCCGGCCGTCCTGGTCCAGCATGCGCGGGCCGACGCGCGCGTGGTCGGGCCCGCCCAGCGACTTGATCTGCACCTCCCAGTGGCGCTTCTCGCGCATTAGCTTGTTGATCTCGTCGTTCAGGTCGCGGATGCGGAACTCACCCAGACCAGCTACAAATTGCGACCAAATTTGTTTGTTTAGCCTTTGTTATACATAAGGCGAATCCAATGCCGCAAGAAATTACCTTTTAGGGCAACGCTAATTGCAGTAGCAGCGGTGCAACAGAAGACCCTTATTTGGGTATCCGGACCCGGACCCGGGATCGGACACATCATTATTCTTGCCCTCTTCCAGATGGTAACCCATCGATGTTAGGAAAAACTTTTTTCCGCTGTTTCATTTTCCGTAGTTTTTATTTGTCCGAAAATCATTTTTCACTGAACCCATTAACTTAACAAAATATTTAAAGATCTGACCTGACCTTACAGACACTGTTTGTTATGTAAATTAGTTTATAAAAAAATTATAAAAGTCCCCTTTCATTGCCAAGGCCTCTAATTTTCATACAAAATGCACCCGCCTAGCGGGTCGGCGGCAATAAAAGTGTTGTGTGTGTTGTGTTGGAAGGTTTGACTGCATAATGATTTTCAGACAAATGAAAAATTCGGACAAACGAAACAGCGGAACAAAGTTTTTCGGACTTAAAATAGGTTACCCTTCCAGACAAGTATTCCTATCAGTAATCATCTCAGTATGTAATACCTTATAATTCGTATCGCTGTACACACATTCTATCCATCTCATCATAAGTCTCCAAACAAAACAATACAGATAACGCAATCAGAAAATGAAAAAATGACAAATCTGCCTGCAAAGAAATTGAGGAGCTTTCTTTTTAAAATCAATCTTGTTCGGACCATTTTAGAGAAAAGTAGTTTTGAAAATCTGTTAAACTGGCTACGAATTAGTGCAGCATCTTTCCATGTTGAAATCTTC
Source organism: Acleris sparsana (assembly GCA_923062465.1). Classification (NCBI taxonomy): domain Eukaryota; kingdom Metazoa; phylum Arthropoda; class Insecta; order Lepidoptera; family Tortricidae; genus Acleris; species Acleris sparsana. The sequence goes on from OV281288.1 coordinate 6,428,208, forward strand.
ATGTTTATAGCCCAAACATTCACCTGCAGTTGGTTTGGTAAATATCTGTTTTACGTAAACCAATTTTTTGTTAGAATCGTGGCCACATCAGACCGGTAAGGATGAACCGAGTGCAATGACCATGCCAAATATCTCGTATTCAGTGGATTACCGACCGCCCCAAGGAAATGAAACAAGAAAATGGCGGCAGTACCATGCCATGTTTGGGTTTCCCAGTCCCCATAAAAAGCGCAATATTACCGTCGAATTTACAATGTTTAATTCTGTATGAAAATCTATATCTGAATTGGCTCACATTGGATTTAGGACATATTAGAACAGAGACAAAACCTATATTCATGGGTCAGGGAAACCTGTTACCATTAAAATTAAGGTAGCCTTTATTATTTATTCCCAATTGTTGAGTCTGGTTTAGAGTGTAATCTGGTATTTTGGGAACGAGTCACGGGTTTGCCTGTCTGTCGAGATTTACATATCAATCAATAATTATTATTATATACCAAAGTGATTGAGTAAGGTTTTAATTGCGTTTGAATAACATTTTTTGAGAAAAATAATTGGTGGTAGTGATGGCGACAGTCAGACACGTTTTCATTTTTTCCCTTTCTTCTTGCCTTTTGCACTGCCTTTCGCCCCGCCTTTCTTTTTGCCATCGCCTTTCTTTTTTTTCTCTTTCTTGCCACTCAATTTATTCGAGCTGACTTGTTGACCGATGTCGTTGTTTACTACTGGCATTGGACTAGGAGCTTTCGGAGTCACCAACTCTATTTCCAGATCAGTTTTCCTGTCTTTAGATTCTAGTTTTTTCCCGATTTTAAGAATGAAGACATCTTTTTGGAGATGCAGTTGTTTCTCCATGTTGACTGGTATGGGGCAGTTAGTCGGTGTGATGTTTATCACTTTCCGGTCTTTGTTACTTTGATTAGTGTTTGGAGTGTTTATAGAGTAGTTCAATTTTGAGGTATACGTGTTGTCGCCTTTACGCATGTCTGAGGGCAACTCGAACTGTATCTGGTCACCAGGGTTGTAGGCGTTGTCCTCGCACTCGCACACCTCTTGAATCTTCTCGTACTGCTGTCCCAGGCCCTGCCGTTCAACTTTAGTGCTCTTCGGTACTCTAATTTTCAATTCATTGTCATTCATTTTGGTGAAAATTTCGTCGTATCTTGGAATGCCACCTAGAAATAATTAAAATGTAATAAAAAGTACAGTCAAGGGATAAAAAACGATAACGAAACAAATTAGCTATGATTAAACCTTAGGTTACCTTGTTGGTCAGCATAGTTTCGTTGCGGAGAACGAGAGAAGTAGGAAGTCATTTGCGACATCGGGCTGTTGCTCCGCGAAGAGCGAGCCCGCGGCGGGCCGCGCCGGTGCGGCGGGTCATATCTCTTTGTGAGAGAATCTTCATCTAATAGTATTTTTCCTTCGTCATCCATTTCAACTTTCTGGCAAGAGTACATAGTCATACCATTGCCCTCTTTTAGCATGAAAGATGTTCCTTTCGGTTTAGGCGAAGCGGAAAACTCTGTTGTTATTTCTTTACCGAGGAAGGACATCCTCACAGATACTTCTATGACACCAATCGCTTCGGGATTCTCGTCCTCACTGCATGATAAATAAAACTGATTTTTATGCAACGGCGTCGACGTGGTGCAAAGAATCTCGTCTTTTGGTTGTTCTTTAGCCCATTTCTGACACAACTCTTCTCTCAATGTCAAAAATTCTTTCGTGTAATCCATTCGCGTTATTCCTATTTTAGTAACGCAATGTGAACATGGAGGCTGTTTAGTCAACTCCATTACGATTTCGAATTCCTCGATGCAGCAAATTTTGTCGTAAGTCATGGCGAATAATATAGATTTTCCAACGTTAATTTTATAAAAATCTTCAACACAACCTTGATTAGAGTCGTATAAAATTATTGGATGCTTGCCCAAAAACGTCGCTGATATAACCAGATTATTGCAGTCCATATCGAAACAGTCGCACTTCATTTGAATTTTATTGACTATTAATTCAAGGAGGAAGAGATGGTACGGAAAATCGATAGGGCAAATTTTGCCACGTTTTCCGGCACCATCTACTCGAGCGATATCCTCTGATAAATGCTTGATCGACTCTCTTAAATACTTAGCTTCATCAGTCAGTTTTTTGCTCATATCGGAAATTTTATCTAGATTATTTTCCGGATCCATGTTGTTTGCGAACTCTTTAACTGATTTATTCAACTCTTCAATGTGATCGCTAATGATCTGGCCTTGTGGTTCGAGATTTGCTAACGGGTCATCTCCCTTCGGTTGGACACTGGTCCTAGGTGATTTGATGTGACTACTGGCTTTACTCGCTACGCTTATCGATGTACGGCGGGGAGGGCTACGCAATGGGATCGGCTCTGCTGAGGGCTGCCTTGGTGGCGGCGGCGGCGGTGGTGACGGCGCTAGTTTCGATACGCTGCCCGCTATGTCTGCACTGGGTTGGATTACGATACTACCTTTTTCTTCGAAGCGAGAAGGAATCGAGCCGCGAGCCGAACCGGCTGAGGGCCTACTGGACCTTAACGAACCAAGGATCGTCGAATGAAGGCTGTCTGTCGCCGGGTCAGGGGGAGCCTCACCAGGGTCGGCCATCATGCGACCTCTATCTTGTAAAATGACTTTGTCCGATTGAATAACTTCGAATTTTTCACATCCTTAAACTTGAATCTTGAAAAAATATATATGATGTTTGACAAAAACAGCATGACCCACTGGATCGCGGTTTAATAAGTTGAATAAAGTACTAAATTAATAACCAACTTTTTAACAATCCCTAAACATAATGTTTTCATCTATTATGCAACAACAATGGATGGAGATTGCCATCGAGTTGTTTGTGTCATAATTTAAAGGCGGCAATTGCATATTGCTGGTAACACGGAAATAACCGACAATGAAATATTATTATTTTCATTAAATAATGATTGATAGTTTATAATGTTGCCACATTAATATCCGTACCATTTATGAACATTTTATTTTATATGCTATAAGGTGCATTTTGACATGCCATTATTTTTTACAAATTGTTTCATTGATTTTCGTTAACCCATTCATTGCCGACGCCTCATATTTTTAATCATCACGCAGTGCCGCCGCCTTCCACGCGACGTCGCGAATTCGCGTCTGCAGCATTACGTTAACATTTCGTGGACGCGAGTTCGCGTCCGCGGCATTACGTTAACATTTCATGGACGCGAGTTCGCGTCCGCGGCATTAGGTTTTCAAGGACGCAATATCGCGTTTTCGGCATCGTAAGTGAAATTTTTGCGTCTAAAAACAGTTTTTGTCGAAAACGTATACAGTATTGACGTGAAGGCCGTATACTTTAGACGTATATAAGTTTTTATGGTATTTAGTTAGATATAATAAAGAAAGGGTTTAAAGCAAGTGTTTAGAAACAAATAACTCGAGGACGCGAAGTCGCGTCCTCGGCATTACGATTACACATACATGGGACGCGAATTCGCGTCTTCGGCATCCGAGATAAGAATTATGTAAATTACAAATGCACTAAATCCAAAAACCAGCAACAGTATATATAGTATTATCCTTCATAAATAAAGTAATATTTTTGTATCAGCATTTAAGTACAGTTGTTTTCTAGCAAAAAAAAAACAAATAACTCGAGGACGCGAAGTCGCGTCCTCGGCATTACGATTGCACATACATGGGACGTGAATTGGCGTCTTCGGCATTGAATGGGTTAATCTCTCACCTTTGATAGTTATACAGCTATGCGAAAGTTGATAGCTTCTGTAGTTGCTGAGGAAAATAGCTGCATCATACAGGTTTATTTTCCATATAATTGCACCCACCATTGCATTGCACCACTCATTTTCTAGCATTTTGGCACTTGTCCCATTGCCGAAGATGACCGGGAAGCGAGTATCAACTATTAATATATCTTTTTTTATGGACCGGGATCTGTATCTTTGGTTCGTTTTTTGAATAATAGCATAGCTAATCGGTTTCTCGCCGGCAGGAGGACAAGTACCTTTGGTACAAAAACCCTTAAACATGTTATTTAATACTTACCATTCTGTATCTGCGCAACTTTCTTGGCGATCTCGCGTACGATTTGCAGTCGCCATTTCTCGGCCTGCGGGAGGTCGTTGCACTCCGACGCGAGGTAGGGCCGGCGCTCGCGCTGCCCGCCCGCCTCCTGCACCTGCGCGGCGCGCCAGCGTGCTAGCGTCGTCCTGGGTAACATTTACAACACATTTGGGTTGCTTGTCACAGCTAATAACTCTGAAGAGTTCAATGTTTATTCACTGTATCTCGAGCTGCGATGACTTCACAAAAATTGATAACTCATTGTGAAAGGAATAGCACTTTACCAGTTAAGTATCTCCGTGCCTTTCACTGGCTGGACTTTGTAGGATTTGACACTATAATATGACCTCTGGGCTCTCAGGCAAGTTTCAGGCAATGAAAGGGACAAGACTATTAGTGATTCACTCCTATTAGTCCTGTCCTTTTCACTGCCTGGAACCTTATAGGCTTGAACAATTCTTAATACTAAATTAATGAATATTAAACCTGGTTTAGATGCACAAGTGCAAATATTAGGGCAACATAGTTTGTATGTAGATATTTCATTGCAATTAATCATCTGCCTATAAGGCAACAATTAGTATTGCAACCTTGTTTAAATCGATGCAAGAATTATTAAGCCATACATGGAAATACAATTAACACAATTTGTATATGTTAGTATTTATGTACATATGTATGTAAACTCAATATTGCACAAACAGAAAATAAACTAAAATAAAAGAAGTAGAAACACAAAAGGTATGTACAAAGGCAAACTTATCCCGTAGTGTTTGGTTTGGAGAGCTATAACACATTTGAAATCACGCACTTCAAATTACCGAATCTCTGCATATTAATGGGACAGTCCAATTTTGTGGGTAAGTCTTAATAGTGATATATTATATGGATGATACATGCAATGTCATAAGTCTAAATGTGAAACCATTTAAACTTATGACAGATACAGTTTTTGAAAAAAATCTATTTGCATAGGAATATAATACAAAATTATGCCCAATATAAATATTTGCTTTAGGCGACCAATGTCTATATTGAAAAATGACGAGGTATAAAAATGCCTTTTTCCAAAAATAAAAAAGTCAAAGTATAAAAATATCGAGTAATAATTTTATTTTTTTTATTTTATTTATTTAGGTTAACAAACAGTAACACAATTTAGGCTTATGATTAAGTAGTATACAGTACAACAAGTTATGTTATTGTGCCACCAACACCGTTAACCACAGATTACTAAAGAAAACATTATTAGAGGTCGTACTTCCAATTGTGATATGGTGGGATATCGTAAGTTCTTAAATTAATATTAAAACTAAAACTTGTAGTAGAGGCGAGGGCACCAATATCTACACATCCATTGCGTCAAATATATGTGTACACTGACATTATTGTAAGCGGGATAACTGCATATAGGTAGATATTTATGGCCCCGACCTTACATACTTCACAAGGTGAGTTCCCAAAATAGACCTAAAAACTAGACTTATCTCTTAACATTGCTTCAGTATTTTCATAACTTCTTTTTTAAATTTTCCTATGGGTGTAGACATAACATCAACTGACACAAAATATTTATTGTATGTGTCTGCTAGTCGATAAAGTGGTGACCGTTTACCAGCATTAGTGCGACAGGTGGTAACTGCAAAAACGCGACATTGCTTACGACAGTGTGTCCTATGTGGGACCCTGTAACATAGTTTATTAGTGAGGGCAGTACAGTCGTATCCATTTTGACAAAGGTCATATAGCAACATTGTATCCAGATACATCCGTCTAGATTTAAGAGTGACTAAATCATATCTACGTAGTAATTCACTATATGGCAATTTACTACGATTACATTTGTAATTTATAAAGCGTAAAAATTTTGACTGAACTATTTCAACTGCTTGAATGTATTTGTTATAAAAAGGATTCCATACAGGTACAGCGTACTCCAATTGAGAGCGAATAAGTGACTTATAAATATAGATAAATGTTGAGGGTCGGGTGAACTCAGCACACGAGCGCACGGTGAATCCATACATCTTAAAAGCTTTGCTCACGATACCATCCACATGTGTATTCAGATGCAATTTAGGATCAAGGACGATTCCAAATAATAACGAATAATAACGAATAATAACGACGAAATATACCAAGTATAATAATGTCGAAATGAAATTAAGACGAGGAGGTATAATAAGGAATAGGTGGAACAGGGGTTAGGTAGGTTTAGGTTATGTTAGCTTTGCACAAGGCCCGGAGGGCCAAACCACCCAGAAATAGGAGCTCCGCGCTAGCGGAGCTCCGTCGACACTGTCTAATTGATTTGAAATAAGAGTGTCGACGGAGCTCCGCTAACGCAGAACTCCTATTACTGGGTGGTTTGGTCCTGCGAGCCTGCTGCAAAACTAACATGACCTAAACCTACCTGTCGTCATTTTTATACATCGACAAAAAACAGATGGTCATTATTATATGTTGACATTTTTATGCATCGACAAAACGAATTCTAGTCTTAGTTATTTTTCAACATTATATAAGGTGACGATATTTTTATACCTCGTCATTTTTAAATATAGACATTAGTCGCCTAACTCAAATATTTGCTTTTAGTGTAAGTCTACTTTTGGGTTAAAATTGAATCATTATCACACAAAAAATGTGTCAAATTTTAACCCAGAGTAAAGTCTAAATAGCATTATTGTCCATACAGCCATCCTACAAAATACTAGGTGCACTTGCCACCAATTTTTCCATTTTTCTCATTGAAAGTCTATTGGAACAGATTTTTGGTGATTATTCCTTAATTGTATGTCCGATTTTAATTTTTATGTTTTCTAAACCTTCTATGGCTAGATGTCGTATTACGGGCTAAATTTGATCCTTAAGTATATCTCTTATAGTTTGGGAGGAGTATGTGGACAAACGAAAATCCGAATCGGAGAAGAATGGAGCTTTGCTCAAATAAGTATACAAAGACATTATTGTGAGTGTATAAGGGAGTGTAGATATATTTCATGTCTTGGGAATGTGCATGTGTTTATAACTTTGACTACCTATCTACATTTTGAATTTTTGGGAAAAAGCTTTATAGAATTCTATGTACTTACATAGCCTTTTCAGCATTACGAGCCTGTGAACAACCAACATTTAGTGAATATTTAAGTACAATTTTAGATGTTTAAATGTAATAATTCAACAAAATAAGTAAACAAAAAAAGATTATGCCGCAAGCAACGAAAGGTTATAAAATTTATTTCATAAAAATAGTATTAAAAAAACAATGATTTTAGGTTAACTCACCATCTTTAGAAAATAAATGTAAACTTAACACTGTGACACTTAACTTTAAAACATATACACAATAACCGATTAATGTTATTTTTTTGGCGATTCTAGATAAACAGACGTATTGTATCAAGCTTGGCTTTTGTAAAAAAAAACCCTTTTGTTTTCAAAATGAGCACTGACTGACACATACGTCACATACATGACAGACGTAATTTTTTTATTTATTATTATTGAAGCTTTGGCTACTAGGCCATTAGCTTAAAACGAAACAACAAACCACAAATATCTCTACCTATTTACAAAACATAGCATAATTTTTAACAGAATAATTCAAACATTAAACTAAATAAAAATAAGACTAAAAAAATTATAATTACAAAGAAAATTAATGAATTTAAAATTTATTATAACCCACCCACTGTACCCAAAATAAAATCGTATACCTACAATATTATATATTTCCGAAAGCTTCATAAGTTCTTTAACAGAACTCGGAATATTGGTTAATCCTATGTTCTTACACAAACAAATAAATAACAATCTTTGAAGTTTAAATCTAGGGCAAACGAAAAAAATATGATCAAGATCACAAAAATTACAATTACAATATTTACAATCGGAATTAATACTTAAATTTAGTCTATGCAAATGTGCAGGAAAGCGACAGTGACCTATTCGCAATCTGCTAATAATAGTTGTAAAATGTCTTCCAGGGAATCTGTTGAGTTTATCAAACCAGGATTTAGTACTGGGTACTGGAGCTATATCTGCCAACCATTTACCTTTAATATTTCTAGTAGATAACAAAGAGCGGGACCAGTGTTTTAACATAGTTTGTTTAATAAATGGGACAAGGTCTACAGAAGGAACTTTCAAATTACACTTATGAACATTTTCACATGACTTAGCCAGAGCATCAACCAGCTCATTACCTAATATCCCAGAGTGCCCTGGTACCCAGCAAAATTCAACAATAATATCTTTATCAAACAAGTTACTTAAGCAATTTCTTGACGTATATATTAAATAATTTGTAGACGCACTTACATTAAATTTGTTATTGTTAATGCTTGCAAAGCGTACATAGAATCGGACAGAATCAAAAAATGATCTTGTTCAAAATAATTACAATCGATATATTCTAAGGCATAAATAATTCCTAAAACTTCTGTCGAAAAGACAGAAGAATAATTGTTACACTTAAAAACTTTACCTACTTTCAAAAAAGAATCATAAAATGCAAAACTAGTCTGTATAAATATGAATTATGAATTTTAATAAATTATCTGCATCAGAAATACTGTCATACGCTCCAAAACCCAAATAGCTGACGTAGCCTTAACAGCTGCCACCCTCAAGTGGAACTGGGCCGGACATATCTGCCGCATGCCTGACGACCTTTGGGCAAAAATATCCACAAATTGGATACCGCAAGATCGGATACGACGACGTGGCAGACCCCGGCGCAGATGGCGTGATGAGCTTGAAGCCTTTCAGCACAATTGGCGGGAGATTGCCCAAAACAGAATTACGTGGAAAGGTGGGAAGGAGGCCTTTGCCCAGCAGTGGGACATTCCGGGCTAAAAATAATAATAATAATCTGCATTAAGCTATGTTTCATTAAACAATAAAATGTCAATTTTCTCACTATGATTTAGAATGAAATGTTTAAGTTGGTCAATTTTAGGTAACAAACTTCTAGAGTTCCAGTGTAGAATATTTAATTTTGTAATACTACTAGGCATATTTAAACGGAAAAGTTAGAGGTAAGCAGTTCTTTAATTAATTGAGTTGAAATAGGACCGTGCTGAGTTTTAGATTCTTTTTTTTTAAGGATGTCATTGACTGTTTTTGTAATAGACAATATTACAGAATCTGAATTTAAGATCTCTGAAACTAAAGCATGCCCTTGGGGGACTTAGCAGGTCGAGACTGTAAAGATGTTGAAGCTTTACTAGCACTGACTTGTTGAGGCGGCAGCACTGGCACTTTTGCGGAGGCATAGGTAAATTTCCCATTAATCTTGTTCTTGATTTCGGCTATCTTGGCTGACTTCACTGGGCATGTATATGACACTGCAGCATGAGGTCCACTGCAGTTGGAGGCGTTGGAGCATTTGAATTTTTCAGGGTTGGTACATTCTTTATAGAAGTGTAAACTGGAGCAGATGGAGCATATCTGTGTGCTCTTGCAGGCTCCGCTTCCATGACCGAATTTGTAACACTTAAAACATTGCAATACTGGCCTTATGTATTCCGACACATTAAACCAAATGTGATCATAGGTCACATGGTCCGGGCGAGCTGATGCTAAGAAGGTCACTAATACCGTTTGAAGTGGTTTGGGAGGACCCATCTCTTGCATGTCCCATAATGGGACATGAGGCTTTTAAGTTTTCTAATAAATCTTCTTCAGTTAGCTCAACTGGGGCTCTAATAATACCTTGGCATTCTATGCTATCATAAGGAATTTTAGCAATCCACTCATTTTCTTCAAATAAACTGGCACGCCACAAAAATGAATTGGCATCATTAATTGCACCAAAAAACACTTTTGTGTAAAAGTTACCTACAGGATTTACATATTGAACACCCTGCACAGTTTTTAATATTTTATTAAGTTTGAGCAAGTCCATCCGAAACTTTTCCTTTTCGTTGTTCCTTGAGCACTGCAACAAAACAGGGTACTCCTTTTTGGACAAATCATTGTACAAAGGATGATGGTCTTTAAAAAGTCCTCTGTTATTACGAATGTATGTCATTTTTTGTTTGGAAGTTCCACTATCCTCCACTGGCATATCAGCCTTCCTTTTGGACGATCTAGGCACAAACTCTGAGGGGATGAGATCTGCGATCTCACCCCCGTCCTCGTCGTCCATATGTATATACAACAACAATTATCTTTGAAATATTGGAAAATAACGTAACTATTGAGAAAAAGGGGCTAAAATAAAATATTTCAAAATTTCTTTAAAAATTCCGCCTTATCTTTTCAACGTTCCCGCCCTTTTTTTCTGATAGACGTCTGTCACGACAGACGCCTTTTTTTCTGACAGATTATTAAGGTATGTGGTCACGTCTGTCTCTGTCTGTCTTTGACCCCCCCCCCCTTCGCCTTCCCCATGTGGGGTAAATTAAACCAAAAAAAAAACTGTCTTTGTCCCTTTTTAGGGTTCCGTAGCCAAATGGCAAAAAACGGAACCCTTATAGATTCGTCATGCCTGTCCGTCCGTCTGTCCGTCCGTATGTCACAGCCACTTTATTCCGTAACTATAAGAGCTATATACTACGGAAACTTTGTAAGTAGATATATTCGGTGAACCGCATTAAGATTTTCATACAAAAATAGAAAAAAAAACAATAAATTTTTGGGGTTCCTCATACTTAGAACTGAAACTCAATTTTTTTTTCATCAAACCCATTCGTGTGGGGTATCTATGGTAGGACTTCAAAAATGATATTGAGGTTTCTAATATATATATTTTTTAAACTGAATAGTTTGCGCGAGAGACGCTTCCAAAGTGGAAAAATGTGTGTCCCCCCCCCCCCGTAACTTCTAAAATAAGGGAATGATAAATGTAAAAATAATATAGGATGTACATTACCATGCAAACTTCCACCGAAAATTGGTTTGAACGAGATCTAATAATTAGTTTTTTTTTAATACGTTATAAATCGTAAACCGCATTTTACCTTTCATTCAATCAACTCCAATATAATAAAGAATAAAGAAAAACATTTATTTAGATGTATAGTGGGACGGAACTCTACGTGCGCGAGTCCGACTCGCACTTGGCCGGTTTTTTTCAATCACTAGTCCATTTATTTGTACAGGCTAAGGTTAAAGACCATACCACCTCGTCATTATTACTACTACCTATTATTCGAAAATATTATGGTAAAATATTGTCTTAATATCTATATGCACATCTTTTTCTAACTTATTGGCATTCATAGCCATAAATAGAAAAGGTCAAACATATGTCTTTCGTTGTTCTTATAGTCTGGTTTCCATGGTTCTTATTCTATACGAGAAGGTCGAGTCTAGCGACTTCAAAATTTTCATGGTGGCCACACCGTGACATGATACAGTGTTGCCAGATTCAGAGGCTTTCCCTAAAACCTAGGGTTTTTTTCAGGTTGTTGAGGTTTTCACAGGTTTCCATGTCACTAAATCTATATAGGGGATTTTCTGAAGGATTCTAACAATTCTTACCAATGGTGATTTTTTGTTAAATCAGAGAATATAACCGACTAATCTGAAGGAAACCCTTTCGAATTGTAATGTAGGTACAGTTGACTACAAAGAGATATATTAACTTTTTGACCTTATTGCATTGTAATACGGTCCAAAAGTGAATACATCTCTTTTTAGTTGACTATAACAAAATTACCGTAAGACCTAATAAAAAAAATATGTTAATCAATATCATGTAGCTTGTGTGTAATAAAATAAATAATCCTGATAATTTAGAAAAATCTGATTTATAAAAATCAAGAGGGGTTTTCAACCGTACTCGAGAAACTATTTTTTTTAATACATCTAGGGGGAAAAAAACTGGCAGCACTGACTGACATGACAGCATACAGTTCGTCAATCAAAATCTTATCATTCTTATCAATCAATAACAATAACAACGACGGTAACATTTGTTATTGTACTGTTTATTTTTCGGCATACTGTTTTCCAACAATGATATTATTGTATATTATAATAACACTGCTTTCTAGACAGTTAATTACCTAAATGTGGGTACTCCTTAGGGTCTAATTTGCGGTAGTCATGTCCATGTCCAGCGAATCGGACATAGAAACCAACACGGTATATCAAACTGTTGGATGGGACGATTGTCCTGCCGAGATATTGTTTATTATTTTTGAAAAGCTTGATATTACCTCTTTGAGGTGTTGTTTATCGGTTAGCAGACGTTGGAAAGAATCTGCGGATCATGTATGTGGGGTAAGTCAAGAATATTTTTGTCCACTAACTAACAACCAGAAAAAAACTAACAGGCAGTAACAGAGCGCTGGAATCGCAGGTTCCGGTATTAAAGTCTAATACTTAGACGTTTCAGTCTGCTTAATATTTATTCCAAATAAAATTGAATAGTTTGTTTTTCTAAAGTAGAAACTACAATATATTGAAGGCAACAATGATATCTTTTCGAACACCTAAACAAACATTCACCCTAAGAAATGAGTAGGCTAATTGTGAGAGAATGGAAAGGAGTTAATAGCAGTGGAAATAAGTAAATGTGGGGAATAGTGTGAAATACATTTTTTGTTTAAAGATGTGGGCATTCTCTAGTTACATTATAAAATATAAGTGTTTTTTATACCACAATCACAGTTATTGTTACATTTATTCGTTAAATTACTGTATAAATGTAGTAAAGTTGCTTAAATCCACAAAGAATTCATCAATTAATTAACTGTTTTTCTTTTATAGAGCCAAGGCCTATGGAAAGAGGTGGTTGAAGATGGGATTGTGAATCATGGGGTGTCTCAGAGGAGCAAATCACTACTCTCCTGGAGAGATCTGTACTTTAACTCATTATTATGGAGTAACATTCAACTGGCCACTGTTACCAAAACCCATGAATTGTTAAAGGACAATATTAAAAATATTCATGTGTATAAGGGTAAAGTAGTTTGTTTTCGAGTACTCTCTCTCTCTCTCTCTATCTTTCTTAATCTACAGCATTTAATTTGAGTATCCACTGGTGGGTTCTGCCTCTCCAAGCCTTTTCTAATTTGGCTGACTGTAAGTTACTCTGGTTCATAGCATTGCAGGCCAGCGTTCTCTTTAATATTGTTGGCGCATTGTGCCAGTGGTCTGCTAACACTCCTATTCCCTACCCAGGGCCTCTAGACCACAGCACTCTCATATTGGGTTTTTAGTTTGGGTTGAACATTAATTAATTTCCCGGAACTTCTTATGAATTGTGTGGTAGTTATGCTTTTTTTTTCAGATAACATTATAATAGTTAATACTGCTAATGTAGAATACTATGATGTTGAAAGCTTCAAATGTGTCCGAGTACTTTCTTTGTCATGTAAGTAACTATGACTTCCATAAGTAAGTAGTATGTAAAGAAGGTGACTAACTGCATAGTAATAGTATAGGTAAAAACTAAACCAAAGCTCCTCTTGCATGTAGTTGTAACACATCTGTGATAGAGATTATATATTTGAAATTTAACGCAAATTTCATATTAGTTTTGTACAGAACTACATGAAAGAGGACCTTTCGTTAAGTTTATTACCATTAGTATTTCTCATTTAATGGAGTATAGAATGCTTTGACTACTTCCTACCTACATTGTTGTTAACCTTAGTGTATACAATATGCAACAGACTTAACTTTTTCTGGAGATTTCAGGTGAAGACTTCCAAGAAGGTGATAATGTAATACTCGTAGTCACAAATAGTGTGAACAAACATTACAAATTGACTTTATTCGGAAAATGTGATAATGACCATTTTAAAAATGTTCAAAAATATATTAAAGGTCTGCCTTTCAGACGTGTTGGTGAAATGTTCAAGTGTTGGAGGTGGTTGTAAGTACAATTGTGTAATATACCCATTGTATGTTACATGGTTATGTTGCCTTCTTAGAAATAAATCTTTTTTCATATCACAAAAATAATTGTGTAAAAAAATAAGTAATCGTTTGCTGCTTGCATTGTTTAGGCACTGGTCCCACCGCGAGCGAGTAAGCGATGAACTATCGGCGATTTTCTCGCCCAAGAAACGAACAAAAGATAATCGCTGAGCTGTAGCTCAGCGATACCTCAGCGATGTACTATAAATGTATATCTCTCTCTTTTATTTACACGGGAGCGATTATCTTTTATTCGTTTCTTGGGCGAGAAAATCGCCGATAGTTCATCGCTTACTCGCTCGCGGTGGGGCCAGTGCCTAAGAAACATATTTTCTAGTTTTCGGCCTAGTCTTTATATGATGATGTTTATTATTGATTACAGAATTTATGAAGACAGCTGCTACATTATTGATTGGAAGCATGTCATGTGGAGGATTCGGGAAGCAAATCGAATTTGGAAATTTGACTCATTAGCCAGGTACTATGGGGGCTTCCAATTATCAATGGAGAATACAATGAATGTCATACACATACTGAAAGAAGAAGTATTTGTCTCATTGAAATGGGGAGATCTCATCCATCTTTCTAAATATAGTTTCGAGTTCCATGATCGACTTTCGGACATATCAACATATATTATCACTGGAAAAAATGTAAATGAGCGCTTGCCCTGCAAGGAAGGGCTGGACAGGTTCTCCGCCCTAGTCAATGGTAATACGTTTTTTTGTTCTTAGACTCGGGAGAAATGCCTACCTCTATAGCGCCAAGTAGCCTCAAGTGTGTGTGATTCCCCCTTTTTTATTTCGTTCCTCTATAAATTTCAAACCTATTTCCGGAGCTAGCTCTTAGACCAATTGCATTAAAAAAAAAACCCTGCAAAATGAATATTCAGACAATTGCTGGGTTCGATTTCCAGTTAGTAGGTACTGTCAGCCCAATGCAATGGAACCCTGACCCACCATAGAACTGTGTCACAGTGACGTTATGATTCAAGTCGGAAGAAGTATCAAACAAATTGAATAGCTACATAGAAATGATTTTTATTTTATTTTTAGTTCAGTTTTTATTTGGTCCAAAACCGAGGCCTTATTGGTTCTTGAGAACAAATTACCTTAAAGCGCTTCCGAATTCCCTTTCCATTTGGATTGCGAATTCAGTATAAGCTTATTGATCCCCCCCAGCGTCCCCTATATACTCGTATCTACCCGCTACCTTACCTGACCCTGCACTACCTTTATGGTACAGTTAGTTAATAATCGTGGATAACATGCCTGCCACTTTCTGACCAGTATGCTAGTGTAAGAATGACGAATGCTTTACCCATATTTATCAAAGGCCATACGGTAGGCGTGGCAAAGATGCAGTAGCAGTCGGCCTTGTAAGTAACAGTACACTTTTTTACCTTGTCACTTTAACGCCTCTGTTAGATTAGTGCAGCAGCTCAAACAGGTTTATTCCCAGTTGTCAGCACCCCTTTGTTCACACTGCGGATAACAGGTTTTTTTTCCCAATTGTCTGTATCTATTAGGTAATTTTTATTCCCAGTTGTTCACACCTACATTCGTTTTTATTCCCAGTTGTCCGCAGTGTGAACAAAGGGGTGCGAACAACTGAGAATAAACATGGCGTTAAAGTGACAAAGCAGTAAAGTGTGCAGTTACTTGTAAGGCCGATGACCGTACTTATCTCTAACTTGGCGTTATACATCTTGCCTAGGCCCTCGGGACAGGTTATTCAAGTGCTGCTGCGCACGTTGCTGACGTGGTGTTTCTGTTTTAGCACCATTTGGCACTGAGTACGCCGATGAGTCCTCGGGTCGATACGGGACTCATGCTCATTATGAAGACCCAGACATGACCTGTGGACTGCAGCATGGAGAAGTAGTCTTTCTGGGCTACGCAGACGGAAGGGTATGTGTTTTGACAGTTGTAGTGTTATGAGGTTATGATGCTTTCTAGGTTTTGTTTACAGTTCCTTGATATTGTCTTCTAAGGTCTAAGTCAATAGATTTTATTACTTATGATAAAGTGTAACTGACAACAAAATTCAAGAAGTTTTTGATTCGTGTCATAATAAAAAAGCTATATTTGTTGGCAATTAATTAAGTAATCTAGATTCACCATTTTTTTCGAGATTTATGGCATTCGGACCGATCTCGAAGTCCCATATATTTTTTTCGTTGACGCTGTCATTATGAGGGTTCCATCCATAGTAGCTCCATAGTAACTATTTTAGTTAATCTTATTTCATTTCAGGTAGAGATTCGTATACTGAAGAACTGCTTCGACATTGCAAAGAAATTTGATATAAGAGATTTTGACGCGGATCCCATAGAGGACCCCGCTGTGATGGGGTTGGAAGTGAGCGAGGTCAAGAACATGCATATGGTATTTGTTAGAACTACCCGCAAACTGTACCAGGTGCTCATTCAGTATCCAGATAGTGTTTTAGAATTAGAATCTTAAAGGGTATGTGTTTAGAGTTTTGCATTAAGTATAAAAGAGTTAGTAACTAGAATGTGAAGGGTGTTCCAGTGATATTTTAATTTGTTTAATAGATAAGTTCGCCTTTATATTAATTTATTTCTGTAATATTAATATTTGTGTAACGTAGTAGTTTTAGAAATGTTTCTTCACATACATATTTTTGTATTAGTTGAGCATTATTATATATTTGGTACTAATACGTCGAGTTCCAATAAAATAACCGTAGCACAAAGGCACTAGCGTAGTGACGGTGACTAGTTCTTTGTGCTCGCACTTCAAGAGCGTTGTAACTGTTGTAAGGCCCATCCATCGGCCCAAAATTGATACTTACCCTTATATCTGTAAGCTAACTAGTCATAATCATAATCATCAATACCATGGCTGCTAAGAATAAATGAATATGAATATATATAAGTACAGTACATATTTAAGTAACTATGTAGGTAATCTTCTTTTCCCTGCCTTTAATTTTAACTGTCAGCTGCGGTCACACAATATCTATAATATTGACCCGTAAAGCGAGGTTTACACTTATTATATTTCAATTCATGTGTACAAATTATTTTAAGTACGTGTAATGACATCTTTATAAAGTTGTATGAGCTACAATAAATATAAACGCAACCATCCATAGAAGCAAAGTAAACACATAAAGAGAAAGACAGAGAGAAGGCTACTCAGAACATCGTGGTGCGGTGTTTCTAGTACTAAAAACACCAACGCCACGCCTTTCCCAACGCTATATCAAGCGAGAGGCGGGACTCTCGCTTGGAATGGGCCCGAGCCCTGAAGAAGTTTTGGTTCGGGTTGTCACCGTATATGCACTCGGTGCCTCCCGTACACGTCATTGGTGATTGAGTACAGAAGATAACCAGCTAATAGGCCGCCAAATGGTAAATAAATGTTGTTTGAGGCTCAATAGAAATCTGCATTGCAATCTCAAGACTAAATTCAAAACCATAATCTCAAGTTCTAATATGCGTCGTTAACACTGAGGATCATTCTGTATGCTAAATCAGTGGTCTAACCAAAAAAAAGAGAAGCAACGAGCTCCTGCGAATTACTCCTATGTTGATTTTTTAAAGTGGCACCCAACGTGGGGCTTACGATTGTATAGATCAAAATCATGTAAAAATATTTTATTAATTAGAGTACGAGATCCGGTATGAAAAAAAAATACCCTCATCTGTACTTTAACGATGACAAAGATTATTTGTGAGATAATTGATGTTGGTAAATCGAAAATGGGTGGCCAAGTTACGTCACGTGCCGTAAAGATATGTAAATATTGTTACAAAATAAATCAACTCATTCCTCACAATTCGAAAGCGCGAGGAAAGAACGACAGCATCATGAATTTTATGCTGTTACGTTACGTCTTCGGTCGTATTTTAGCAGCCTTTATTTTACTTGATTTGCATAGTCAGTTGTTTGGGTACCGTCTTGCAAGTCAATTTTAGTTTGATCTATCATAACCAGTTTAGTGTGTTAAAAAAAAACAGTCTGCAGCAAAACCTAGTATATTTTTATTTTGACAGAAACTTATAATGCATAACGTAACAAATTCACAGATGTCATATCCATGAACATATTTATGATTTAAACTTTATATATGCACAACGAATGTAATCAACAGACCTCTTTACCTTTTGCAGTGTTATTAACTAAAACTGTTCTCTTTTTGAGTTTAGTCTTGAAATTGAAAATTTCTAAGAGCCTACACCCAATGCATAGCATCTCGTGGCCTGTTTACTTACATCTTCTCCTTGTCAAAAGCAACGAATAACCCACCCAGATTTAATGTTCCAGTTGGACAAGGACGCACGGACGCCATTAGGAGGCACCGATCGCATTTGTACGGTGGCATGAAGGACCAAGAGTTGTTCAGTACATTAACGGGACCGGACTGAGATAGAGCTGTAGGTATACATTTGTTGGTGGCGGCGACTGGTTGTTTATTCTGACTATGAAGTAACGTTTAGAAATAAAAGTCTTCTGTGTGCTAAAGACGAATATAAAATTTATTTAACAAACAATGTACAACAGATTAAAGGTCGCAATTAATGAAATATTCTAAACATGGCAAAATAATATTCTTAACGTTATTTTAACTAATATAACATTCGTTGAACAAAGCTTTGTGGTAACTATCGGGAAGTATTATCATAAATAGAAATATATATAAGCACAATACATACTCGTATTTAAGTAATACGTGATCGTCTTTTCCATAACTCGAATGTTGATCGCCACCAGTCCACAGGCGGCTGTCACACAACGTCCCTAATATCAACCTGCAAGCGTTTATGTTTAAAAATACTAACCATGTTAGCCCGCTTTGCATTGGCGATCACAAAATAAGTATTATTTATACCTAAATTAATATATTTATATTAAATAAACCTATTTACTTATATGTTCTAAGTACCTAACTTTAACTCGTGTACCAGACACATGACTTACAAATACGTAATAAGATTATGTTCGCCAGTATCTACATGTAACCTGAGCATTTCTTGCATGTTCATTTTTTTAATAATTTTAATGATATTTAAATTGTCACACAGTTAAATAAACCTTTAAATACATGATAATTGTTGTTTTATGAACTACGTTCAGCGGCACCCCGTTAGAAAACATTATTTCTTTAGGTAAATAACTACCAACTACTGATAACGGCGTTAATTTGTAAATATTGCCTAATATTCCAAATTATATGTATACGCCCATTATCGCTTAAAATAACAATGTTTTACAATACTATAAACCATCAATTACTGAATTTTCCTAAATTAGGAACACATCCTTATTTCCTCCCCAAAATCGTCTATCTGTAACTGAGGTTTCACGACCAGAAGCATATAATCGGGTCTCATGTCAACTCCAACAGCCTTTAGGTATATCCAATAAATAGATATTTAAACTTCATCGGTGGACTCGCTGTTATTTGAACAGCTCAAGTCACAAAAATTACCAATCGGGTCGATTGTTCAAGTCCTAATCTGACGCGTCAATAGAACTGTCAGAATGTAACCAAGCGAAGTTCATACGCCACTTGTGGCGTTGCTGTGTCGTCTAGCGGTCGGTGGCGTTGGGGTTGGTGTAGGAGAACCCTCGGAAGGGCTGCTGGTCCATGGAGCGGAGGACCTGGGGCTCCACGGCGGTGAGGCGCGGCCGCTCGCCCGTGAACGCGCGGTCGAAGTACTGCGTGTCCAGAGGGTGTCTCTGTGGGAAAGCGGATTAAGCATCCTTTAATGTGTACTAACTTAGAGAAGATTAGGGCATATACGAGGAATACACGCCATGGGTACGACAGTTAACATAATAATGTAGAGTTAATAACTATTAGATAGATAAAAACCCCCAATATATGTAATATAACCTTTTTTCAGAGCTGACCGAGTTTAATGAACCCTAGCTAAGAACCACTGCTGGAAAACCGGCTTTGAAATGAAAAATACAATTGACGAAAGCTGTGAATTGTTCAATCAGTAGTTCATGTCAAATTTAATGGTAAAGTTTTGTAAAATGCAATCTAAAATAGCGTACAAATTTTATAGCAAAAATGCTGCTTAAATATTGCGATTATGTAAATTAAAAGCTTCACCTACCAGAAGTCAAAGCCGCCGAACTCTTGGTCTTTATTAAGTCCAGGGTTATTAGAGGCCAGTGACTCAAAATCAAAACAAACCCATAAAATCGATAATACTTTAGACAAACAAATTCTAAATTACGCAATAGTTTGTTTACGAATGATGGTTAACCTGAAACTAGTAGATGGCTCAGCGCCAAGCGATTTGCGAATAAAAAATATTTCCGTTTTAGTAGGACTGTTACCGCTGCCTAACCCTGGGCTGTTTAACTAATTTCATTCACATGCTATATTCTGAGGCCGTACTACTTTTATGAACTGTAAAAACCTGTCAAGTTCGAGGCACGGAAAGGGACCCCCAGCTTCATGACAGATATAATTATATCCCTTGCTCTGCCCGGACAAGTCTACAGGCGCATATAATATGGCCACTATGGTTCCAAATCTTTAAAACTGTATGATGGTTCAAGCAGTTTAATTAAGCAGTGTAATTTGGCAAACTACACTCAGGAGCAAAAATACCGGATCACAGTGCGTTTTTCATACAAACGAGACTATTTCGAAGCCTTGGTTCCTCGCCAGGGGTTGTTTGGAGTGAGTTTTAATGGTGGATACTGCGAGGTACAATAGAGGAGGTCAAAAGTTCTTAAGATACCTAACTGATCGCACAACCAGTTAACACTTGGGTTTTGGGTCAGCACTTGGATTTCCTTACATTTTATTGCCATTTTAGATGTTTTTCTGAACATGCACTATTCCGGCTTTAACCGCAGATTCATTCAGTTGGGTATCCTAGGCACTCTGAAAGTCCTGTATCGATGCTCGGGGTACTCATCATCAGATTTCACTAAAAGCATTCCCTGGCGAGGAACCAAGGCTTCGAAATAGCCTCTTTAGTATGAAAAACGCACTCTGACCCGTTATTTTTGCTCCTGAGTATATATAATTTTACCAACTTTCATTTCGCGAACAGGTATTTCCCGCCGGATTATTTTGTAGTCAAAAGTCTAATAACCTAACCTATTTAATAAGTAAGCCTATGCAACTAACTAATGTAATATGTAACGGTTTAACACAAATATATTTTAGCGAAATAAAACTTTGTAAAATGATATAGTTTGTCAAACGTACTTTGGTTAAAAGTCGGGATACCGGTTCAACCACATAAAACTATTTTTAACGAAGAAACAAGCACGCGGACCATGATATTAACTAGTGCTGCTTATGACCGGATCTAAAGGAAGTCCGATGCGTTGATGTGGTTAATTAAAAAGGTAAGTAATTGCAGAATGAGTGATAGTATCCAGGAAAAGTGGTGGAGAGGAGGATGGAATTTAAATTAGGCAACCAAAGTAAACTTCGATGTGAGATGATGAAGTCAGTAGTAGGTACCTATAGATATTGCTTACCACTCCGAGCTAAAATTAAGTCAAGTTTACAATTTATTTTATGTAGGCACGTATCTAGTGACATTGCAATAAGGTGTTAGCTGCACTATTAATAGAATCAAAGCAAACACATAGAGAGAAAATACGCAGAATATCGAGGCGCGGCGTTTCCAGTACTTAAAACGCATCGACCACGTCTTCCCAGTGCGACACTATACGTTTAATTTAAGGCCAGTCGCCGCTTTACGCCTTTATTGTTGGTTCCAGCACTCTTACTTACCACTTTAGGTTTGAAGGGCGCGTCGAGCTCCCGCCTCTCGAGCCGGTCCCAGTGTATGGGCCGGAAGAAGTCCTGGTCCCGGATGTCACCGTACATGCACTCGGTGCCTCCCAACCGCGTCCGGGCGTCCTTGTCCAACAACTGGAACATTGTAAAAGGATGGGTTGACCTACATTTTTCCTATGACAATGAAGATAACGAGTGAATAGGCCACCAGTTGGTAAGTTGAGTCTCAGGTTTTCAATCTCAAGACTATACTAAAAACCGCCATCTTAAGTTGAAAATGCGTTGGCAACCCTAAAGGACTAAGGTAGAATGCTTCGCTATGCTACTCATTTCAATCATTATCTTACCCCAGTATTCCCATATCACACGATATGGGAACACTGCAGCACTGTTTGGCGGCAGGTTACTGGGTGAGATAAGTAGTGGTAGCAACCCGTATAGACACCACTATAATAACATTAATAACTCACTCTAGTCAACATGTTGAGCGACTCCTGTGATAGGAAGCGCGGATAGGACGGCATCTCGTTGCAGATGGACCAGAACAACTCATCTTCGTCACAGCCGCTGAACGGGCTCTGGCCGATCAGCATCTCATACAGCAGCACGCCGAACGACCACCAGTCTACGGTCTGGTTGTATTTGAGACCCTTGATGATCTGAAAAGGATAAAGACATTTTCAATTGAGTATAGTTCTTCTTAGTCCGAATAACTGAAAAAGCTTTCTTAGACCAATCTTAACCAGGAAAACGTAACTATAAATTACATTTTCTCAAACATGCAAGGAAATGTATGCGTTAATGTCACGAAATGAAGACATGAAGTTTTTTGTTTGTGGCTCCACACACAACACAACACATTACTAAATAGCTGGCCGAGGCCAAGAAGTAATGTATGAAACCCTAAGAAAAAATACTTTTGGCCGCTGCTCTAACTTTTTAAATTTGCTTACTAATATTAAACTGACAAAGGAAAAATTACATACTGCCAACTACCACTAGACTCTGTAACCATATTTAGCGACATTACAAAAAAAAACAAAGAATTTGGTACTACTTATATTTATGTGCAGTTTTAAGATTGCCATCGTAAGTCGTAAGACTGCAGTCTTGAGATTGCCATGGTAATATTGCACAGTCTTGAGATTGCCATCGTATGATTGCAGTCTTTAGATTGCCATCCTAAAGGCCCGTATTAATAAACTGATCTCAACTCTAACGCTCGTCTAGAAGTGTGTCAAACATGACAGTGTTCTATGGTTTGACGTTTACTTTGACGTATCTTGTGACGGGCCTCACAGTCAAGATGAGTTTATTAATACGGCCCTAAGATTTTCAAGTCTTGAGATTGCCATCCTAAGATTGCAGACTTGAGATTGCTATCGTAAAGTTGCACTGTCTTGAGATTGCCATCGTAAGATTGCAGTAATGTACTTTTAATATTTCCTCACATTGCTTGAGAAAAGCACTATACAATCCTCGGCCGGAACAGGGATTGAAGGACACGTTCTATCCGGCCTCGTCAATGAGTCGGCCGTGTACCCCAAACTCGTCCTTGAATCCCCTACTTCACGGCCTCTGCAGTAATGTATGTACTATAGGTACATTTTATCCAAGACACATTTGCGGTCGTATTTTAAAGTACCTACCTATAAAGTTCCAGTCAGTCATTAACAGAGGGCTCTTTGGGACTGATTTACATTTGTCATTTGTGTTATTTGACCTTATATTTACTTCTTTGCTAAAATTATAATTGTGAATGTATGTTTGTATGTTGGGGTTGGGGGAGGGCTATGTCCAGCAGTGGACGTCTTTCGGCTGACATGATGATGATGATGATGTTTGTATGCTCCGGCTTCGTAGTATAACGCTATCGATTGGCGTGAAGTTTTAGTACAGAGTATATTTTATACGAATAGCGTTAACCGCACAAAAGTTAATAGTTTGATAAGAATAAGAAGCAGCCGGAGCCCAGGATTAGGTAGAGAAAATCCATAGTTAATTAAAGTTACAAAACTTAGGCATACCTCAGGTGCCATGTAATCTGGAGTGCCGCAGAATGTGTCGGCAGTCTTCTCCAAGTATATCTGCAGCTTGCACATTCCGAAGTCAGCAATGCGCACATGCCCGTCGAAATCCAATAAGATATTGTCCAGTTTCAAATCCCTGAGGCAAAATTACTTTGATTAGACGGGAAAAGCACAGTTGACTAATTTTCACACGCTTCTCTCCTTCGCTAGCATTACTAGATGCCTCGTTTGCGCCAACGTCTGTCATTCCTTGGGACACTCCCGCACTGACTTTGAAGACTATAATTCTCATTATTATCTGACTCCACTAGGCGCCTAGAGAAATCTTGTAAAGCGGTCTGTCTTCCAAAAGACAAGATCTCGCATCGCGCCGATTCTCAGTCTCTAAATCATATTATCAATCAGTCCACCTCGTAGGACGCCTGTCCGAAAATACTTAGAATTGTTATTATTCACCCATATTACCTGTAAACAATTCCTCTCTTGTGCAGAAACTTGAGCCCCGAGACGATCTCGGCCGCGTAGAACCGCGCCCGCGCCTCTGGGAAGCGCCCGCTCTGCTGGATGTGGAACATCAGATCGCCGCCGTTCAGGTACTCCATCACAAAGAAAAGGTGGGACTGGAACAAGATTTGTTGAATAGTTACTTTTTTTCAAAAATACACTAAAACATATCGGAAAATTACACTTAGGTTTAATTTTTAATTTCCTACTGTAGAGATAACAGTGGCGCCCATCGTGGGGCTTTTTAAATTACTTTCGTCAAACAGAGGTCCTACTTTGAAAGTCGTAGTTCGAAGTTACGTTAGCTCCATCCGTTTCTCTCGATATAGTTTCGAATGTCAAGTGACAGGGATCTAACATAACTTCGAACTTCGATTATTAAAGCTGGGCCTCAGTTATTATCATAGAAGCAAAAGATACTTTCTTTTCGACAAATCCAGGTATCGTATATCTTAGTTTTTGCATAGTCATAACAGTAATTTAGGTTTTACCAGGTAAACAGATTAATGCCATTTAAAACTAGGTTTTGTTCGTCAATTTCGTTCGCAACGATTTAGCCATGCATTTACAACTTTTTTTAAATAATGTCGCAAACGGGACTGGGGAATAAGATGGCTTACGTCTGTCTGGAAGGTGGCGAACAGATGGCACAGGTACGGATGGTTGGTGCCCAGCGCCAGCACTTTCCTCTCGATCAGCGTGCACTCTACGTCGTCGTCTTCCAGTACGACGTCTTTCTTCAAGCACTTCACGGCGTAGTAGTATTCTGTGTCCTTTAGCTCGGCCAAAAGCACCTGAAATTGCATATTTGTTAGTACATCAATATTTTTTGTTGTTTTGTTTGCTTTCTGCGATTTAATTAGATAGTAGCCCTAGCTACAAGTAATGAAAAATAATTGACTAGGTTTGTAGTATTGACCTATACTAGTAAAAAATAATCATAACTTGTATTACTCTGAATATTAATTAATATTAGGAGTTCATAACGCACCCATTGCAGTGATATGGTTAAGAGAGAGAGCTCTACTAATTGTAAGAGATACTAGTATAGGTACTACCTAGTCAATTATTTTTCATAACTTGTAGCTAGAAAGAGAGAAAGGAAAACACTGTTGCCAATAGATGTCCTGAATTAGGCGTGTTTCAAACACATATCTTGAACACGTATCATTAGTGTATGATATTTATTTTAAGCTTTGGGTGCTAGCGAAACCTTCCCGTGGCTTTTACTGCGCTCAGAGCGTCCTTAATCGTTTGTTTGTCTGACATGCACATAAATCGTTTTCCGTTTCAAAGAACTTAGATCAGTAAATTAATATCCGCTCGTTCTCATACTAATATTCTCACCAAACTCATAAAAACAAAATTGCCGGTGTTAGCTGCTGATATATGTTACAGGAAACGCGCCTGACAACCGTGCGACACGGGGTTTTCGTTTTATAACTCGAATATATCATTGCTTTCTCTGTATTCTTGGCCCGCTCTCAAAGGCAATTGGGCCAAGCGCTAAACCAGGAAGCCTGGCTCGCGTAACCGACGGACAAACGCGATAATAAACGCTTTTAGTGGTGCAGTACGCACAACAGTTAATATCAGCTTTTAATATCGCCTTCCAATTTCTGCCTGTCTTCGATTGGTTTTAGAAGGCTGCGAAAAAATAGCTAAACAAAAGCGATGTGCTATTTGCAATCCAGCTCATAGGATACCCGGGGTGGCATAACATGTGTTATACAAATGGAGCTGTAATTATTCACTTCGACCCTGTGGGATGTGTCTTATAAAGACGTAACTGCATGTGTTTGTAAAACTATCATCATCATTAACGGTTACTGCAACATTCAGAAAATCTCAATAGTATTTATTGGGAATAGAACTCGTCTCTAGTTCTCTACGCCACTAGACCATTGACACTCTTATCCCGCGTGTTTTTAGAACTTGTAGCAAATTTGAAATTATATTCAACACTCGTGATTTAAATACATAACTACTTAACATTATTGAGTTATAATATCTAGTTTCTAATCTAGAATCGCATTAATTCATTTTCTACATACGTTATCAATTAATTTAATATGACGCTAGCTGTAGAGACGTTTTAATTTGCGAGTTTTTGGCGATAGGACAGTTTGCGACGGGGCCGATGACACGTGTTTCGTGACGCGCGGGCCAGTGATGTAGGAGACGAGAATAGACATGGATGTAGTACAAATAGGATGGCATGGCAGGCCAGGTGAACGCTGAACCGGAGCGAATTGCGCGCCCGCTGCAAATGGCAGGGTGCCACGGTGAGGTTACGGTCACTGCATTTCCAGATTCAACGCTGACATGTTCCCTTATCTTATCTTATCTAGATGGGCTCCCTCGGCCGCACATCGACCCTGAAGAATCTTTTGTGCGATTGCTATTATTACACATTCTTAGCGGTCAGCGGAAGGTGCAGGATATCAAATCTTGGGTGGAGATGAATCTCAACCGTGAATCTGTATGGAATGTCGGTGTCACTTTTATGGAATCTCGAAGAGGAATTCATCAATTGCCCATAGGTTTCCTCAACATGTTTTCCTTCACCGTGAAAGCAGCGTTCCCACTGACAGCCGGCATTTTAGGTTAGGTTAGGTCTGGGGGGTGGGCCTTAGCCTCTTAGGCTAAGGCCCCCGTATAAACGGCTATTTTACCTACTGAATACACGTAAGTATTTTGGATTGATGAAGTTGGTTCTTATTTTATACGTCAACTTCGTACGCGTTTAGTTAGTTTCCCGCTACTTCCCCTATTTTAACCACTTAGGGGATGAATTTCCAAAAATCCCTACTTAGTGCACCCCTAGGATATCCAAGGAATATTCCCTCCAAATTGCAACTCCCTAGGTCCAACGGTTTCGGCTGTGCGTTGATATGTCAGTCAGTCACTCAGTCAGTTACTTCTTGTACCTAAGTATATGTAGATAAGATAAAGTTGATTTACACCATCCCCACTATTGCATGAAAGAGTACATAAGTATTTTGAATACCTATATGAAATTAAGGAAATCACCATATTTAGTACAGTTTTTCCTAAAACGTGGATCATTTTTTCCGACTCTTGATCACGAGGTGGTCGTTTAAGCCTCTCTTGCCATTTTACGTTATCATGTTATCTTTGAAATATTTGCCAAATATTGTTCTTGGCAAAACAGTTAGTTACTCAAATGTCAATAGGCTGGTACGCAATTACGAACTAAATTTTCCACACATCACCTCACTGCAATGCAGTTCAAATTCTCACACAAAGCTACTATACAAAGGCTCTTTACTGAAGAGATAAGAGATACTCGTACTAAATAAATGTAAAGTTTAAACGCGACGCACGGATCTGCCAGACGATTTTACGCAAGGATTGTAAGGCGACGCGACGCTTAAACCGCGTAGCTGTAATATATACTCGTATTATTTCTCTACAAATATTAGCTCCGGGCGATAACTATTCTCACCCCCTAAATCAAGTCCGATTACCACGAATATTGAAGATTTGTAAGTTTCCTTTTTTTTCTATTCATGTAACAATATACATAGTACATACAACATATTCAAAAATTTGAAGTTTTACTTAGTAGGTTTGTTTATGGAGACAGAAAACGTTATCCCATTTTGTATGGTATCAGCTTCATAAATTTCACAAATCTTTAAGTAAGTATAAATATTCGGGGACAATCTCAAACAAAATGACCGAGGCGCGAGGCCGCAAACTAAGCTCGGTGATTGTACTGTGGGTACTAGAAAACGATAAACATAGGTACTTACGCGAAACACATAATTATAATAGTACCTAAAAACTCCCATTACTAGGGAACAAATACTAGCGCTCACCACACAAATACACCGGGAATCGAACCCGGTACCGATACCTTCGTAGACGGGGACACTATCAACCTAGGCTAACCACTATGGTATAAATATTGTATTTAAAGCGCTGTTGTAAATTAAATCAAACTCCTATAAGTGCGCCGTGGGCCCTGACATTCTGCCGTCTTACCAAAGAAGGTATAAGCAGTTTAAGTTTCATGTGGTTACCAATAGAGTATAGAATGGTTCGACTACGATGTGTGAATTGATCAATATCAATTGACACAGACTGTCGTAGTCAAAGATGTAAACAAATTAGGTAGTACTGTTTGACACATAACCTCAAATTTTCATCAAGCGTATTTTTATTTACTATAACATATAATTAATAGTTATTTAGTATTAAATTTAACGTGAAAGTAAATGTCAAGTGTATAAATCATTGCTAAGACCTCACTTGATCTTTAAAAGCACGTGAATATCAAGTAATAGTGGTGAATTAGTTTGTTTGGTCGTGTTTTACATCTTTGGCAATTTCAACTGGCACAGACTACCTATACATTGCAGTTAGCCGCCTTCTTTAGGAGGGCAGTATAACTCATTTGCGGGTAGCCGGCTGCTCCAGTCCCGTGACAAAACACTCGCAATCCATAACCCTACGCTACTCCTACGTCACAATGACATGATTTGCGTAAAAGCCAATTATTAATATACTACACACATATATAATTTGGCAAGAGTAAACCGTCTTATACATTTACCTGTTTATATCAATTGGCTACGTATTATTTTATTTGCCAATTTTACTATCAACCGCTCATCAAACCGTTTGAAGTCTTTTGCGTCATTTGCATTAAGTACACCTATCGACTGTCTGCTCGTGATACTTTTCATTTATCACTGGCTCTAATTCTGTACGGAGCGCTCAATTGTTTTTGAATAGGTTTTTTCACGTTACATATTAAGTATAGCTCTAGTTGTAGGTAAGATTGTTATAAAATCGAAATGAATTAAAGCGACTTATTGAATAACTTATATTGCAAGAGTTACTTTTTTAGGGTTCTGTACCCGAAAAGAGCCCAACGGGACCCTAATTCACCCTATTAATATGCTTACGCTGTGCGTCCGTCAGTCGTAACTTTAAACAGCTGTTATTACAGCGGATTTTTTCAAAGAAAGTAAATTAATAAAAGACCCCCAACAATTAATGTGTCCCTAAGAGGCGATACAAATGAGTTATTTATAATCTAAATTAACAGCTCCGTAGGTAGTAAAAGAATTGTAAATAACGAAGTAGAACCGCCTTTAGAGTTAGTGTAGGCCTAGCAGCTGCTTACACACTACACTAACTAATCCAATGGAATAAGGTGCAAACGTGTACACATATATTTGTACCCGAATGTACCAAAAAGAAACGAGATAAAAATATATCAAAATAGTTAATTTTATGGCTCAAGGAAGGCAAACGAACACAGGCCATTAGAGGGTAATTAAGCTCGGAGTCCTGTAGATATTTGCAATCGCAAGATGCTAAATGCATTGCCAACCCTGAGGATCAAGCTTAAATGCTTCAATAGTAATAATTTTACCGGCAGCCCTAACCAATCACCATACAAGACTGTGCGATGATGCTGCTTGACGGTTGGCGGCAGGTCAGAGGGAAAAAGGTTGTAGCCTAACCACTGATTAAGAGAGTTGAATGGAGCTGTCAAAAGAGGAATGGGAGAAATAGACTGGCAATAAAAATTGCAGAAGTTGAGTATCAGAGTTCTAGACCAAGAAGCACCATTTTTCTGTCTTTTTCTAACTTAAAAGTTAGAGTAAGATAGCAGTCAACTTCTGCATTTTTTATTTCTAGTCGAAACCTCGCTTTAGGTCCGCTCTGCGGCAGTTTCCATTATAGCGGAACGGAGCCGAGATGGATTTCAACCAAAGCCATTGGGTGATTCCAGCAAATCTCCTCTCTGTTCCACTTGTCTCCACCTCAGTAGAATGGCAGCCTAAAAGTCACCAATAAAAAAATGGAATCTAAAAAATTAACACATGTTAGTTAATGATATTTTTATGTATTATGTATGTAAACTGTTTATTGCACAAACAGAAACTAACGAACTAAAACAGAAATACAATAATAGGTATGTAGATACACAGGCGAAATTATCCCTTAAAGGGATGGTATTATCCCAGGTACAATTAAGTATTTAGATTTATTTTAAACTAGTTTTTTCCCGCGACTCCATCCGCATAGAAGTCATTTATCGAGGTTCCCTTGTAAACTGTTCAATTTTCCAGGAAGAAAGGTCCGTCCCTGGGCTATAAACTATTTCTGTACCAAATTGTACGGCAATTGTTTGATGCGTTGGACCGTGAAGGTGGAACAAACAACTAAAGAAACAAACTTAAATACCATAACAAAAGAAATTCAACAACACTAAATACTTTGGAATATTCTTGGCCTAGGATGTTGCTGACGCAGCAGTAGGTACTAATGTGTTGTTCCAGCGACCTAGTTCCTGGGAACTATTCCGGTTGCTCGGGTAACAGGTAGCTCTATTTTAATTTTATTTCTTAACGGCTTGACACAGATTTCCCGCTACAACCGCAGTTTAACTGCGAATGACCGTAACGACGTCGCGATTTGACGTGGTGATGTCGACAAGGGAGACGGAATGTGGTCATATCGAGGCAAGGTTGGATTGCTACATCTCATACATCTGCCATGAAAGTTGTGGTTTAAGGGTCAAGAAAAATAGCCTTTACTCTACCATTACACGTTGCCAGTACGATAACTGAAATAAATTTTTCTGTTGTTCGATTGTGAGGCTTTCATACGGCATTAAATCATTTTTATTTAAGTAGCACATACCTATACAAAAAAAAAAATGAACTAATACCAATTTCATGTCCCCAGCCCCCACAAACTGGACTAATAGCTCCCACCTCTATTCCCCTAGCTTAATGTTTTTGTTAATGAATATAGGTCTATCTTTTATGTATGTATATGAAGATCAAAAAATTGAGAATTTATCCAACGTAGGTAGCAAATGACAAAGTCTATTTCTTAGCGGACTAAGTAAGCCCATAATATGCTAACCTAATACGATACAACTTTGACAAACTCCTAAGTAGTTTGTTTTGCCATTTTTTATGTCGAACAATCACGCTGGATTATTTTCGCGTTTGTCATACGTCTACTTTAGTGCCACGTCTTTCAGCGGCGCAACATTCGTCTTCGATATTCTCTCCCCACTACAATGTACCTATGTGTGCAGAAACTCAGTTTTTTCTTGGCAATATCCCTTGTTTTATTTCTTGTGTGGTTATTTTGGGACTGCGTTGATGCTACTACAAGTTATGCTTTACAAATTTAACGGGTTTGATAACAAACGATTACGTTGTAATCATTGTCTTTGTTTGTGTTTAAAATAAACCTACATTGCGTCGGTCATCACCGGTTTCAATGAAGGTAATTGTCTACGTACCTATCTGATATTGTGGGTGATTTGTTTGTCATGTTCTTTAAATGACTTTAATCAATATTTGAAGATATACTTATTCATGACATGATCCTTCCCTTCGTTCACACTCAGACTAGATGAAGCGTTAATCTTCGCAAGTTGTCTAGCAAGAACTGGGTGAGAATGGCCATGAATACTCGTAGTGCACAACAGCATACAATCGGAGATGGCTATGTCCAGCAGTGGAGTAGTACAGTTTGATGATAATGAATTAGGTAATAGGAGTTTGGTTCTTTATTGGATTTGCAAGGTAGGCGTCTCCTCTTCCTACACTGTACCTATTAAAGATTTATTGAAAAAAGCCATTTCGGTACCTATTTATCGCTTTAACTAAAAAGATGTACGTGGAAATATCTCGTACCAATGCCAAAACCAATTACGAGCGAACTAATTTCAATTGGATAATAAATGACTCGTAAAATATCTATGAAGGAGCACGGTGGCTGTCAGAACTGAAATTGATTTGCGCTGAAAGGTACATCGTGCCATTTTTATCTGCGAGCAGTCCCGTCGGTTGTCTGGCACTCGCCTCACCACTCTTGGGTGCATTTAGGTCAACGAGAGAAAACAAAGATAATAACGAGTTGTAGGTGTACTGTGTCGGGTTATACGAACGTTACGAACAAAGAACTGACGCTCTCATCTCCTTCAAAAAGATTAGGAAATTAAGGATGACCTAAGCAAACACGGCTTCTGAGCAATCGTTCTGTGCTAAAAGTAAAGTCCATCTATAATTGACAAGGTGCTATGTTGCATTACGTAAGCTTGACCTGGAAATGAGAAAATACCCGGTATCTCTAGGATGATGTAATTATTAGGGTTCAACGGTGGTATTTTTGCACCAAAACTTTGAAGCTAATAGTACCTAAGTAAAAAAATGACATTTAAAAATGATGACATTTTCGTGCGATACTTTAAACCACTTGGTCATCTGTCATCCCATACATTTCCCTGTTGTGTACCTGTGGGTCAGTTTTTTAAGCACATAGCTAATGTACCTACATTATGAAGCAGCCTTTATTTAGATCTCTTATCGCAGGGGTCCTTCGCAAACGGTTTTAGGAAAAGTTTTACTATCACTAGAAGTACAATGTCCGTCCTTTATCAACTTTTGTGCTCAGTCAAGCAATAGAGCTGCGTAGGATGATCTGATCCCTATGCTGCCTTTGTTTCCTAACTGTTGCAGGCTTGTGCATATTTAAAGTAAACTAACCTTTCCGAAGCTGCCTTTTCCCAACACCTTGACGAAGTGGAAGTCCTCGATGTTGTACTTCCTGAAGCGGGGGATGGAGCGCGCGGGGGGCGTGAACCGCCCCGTTTTGCGGAACAGCCCATATGCTGTCGATTGTTCTGCAACGTGATGTGATGGTAAATGGATGTATTTGAGTTTAGCATTTATGGATTAGTCGTGATCGAAATTAGGAATGCCGCCGAAAATACTTCAATAAATTTCTTTTTTTCTCTCTCTGTAACCTAGTTCCACACTAAGTTCTAAGCTACAAATACACTTCAAACTTCAAATCCGGGACTGCTCGCCCTGGTGGCGTGTTGTCAAAATAAGGCAATTAGATAGATAGGTTATTCGCGTTCTGATAAGTACCAAATGTCATCAGATTTAATATAATACCAAAAAAGATCTATTTTGAACTGTTATGCCCCATTAAAACAAGATTAACATCGACTTGGCCTAAAAGTGTGGGCTTTAAGTAGAGAAACGTGCAATTAATACAATTAATGGCTTGTAATATAAGTCGTTGACTTCAAATTAAATGAGTTATTAGCGCGAGCGTGCTCATCTGAGAGATTTACATCGGCGTAAACATCCTCAGTACTCTACTACCTACACACGTATTCCCTCAGTGATCCTTATCGTGATAATGAGGTGCTAACGCACTCTTTCAAAGCAAGTTCAATGCAAACCATCAGTGACATGTTGGACATCGCATAGGTCCCTGAACTGAAAGACACGACACAATAACGCTCGCAAATGCAAGCGTCAGAAGATTTTTATCGTTCATTTGGTATTTTTGAACGAATATCCCTCTTATTTACGTGAAATAATAGACGTTTAGTGTCAATTCGAGTCTGATTTGAGAAAATATCGCTGTTTTGTCCCCGGCCTACGCCTCGTGCGTTACGCAGAGCGTTAGCTAATTTTAGGATGCTACGGTTGCGTTGACAACTATACTGCCTTTACATTCCAAAATGTGCCGGTTAATTTAGGGAATTGTGTTTTAACAAATTGGTAATGCATCGTCAATACAAACAAAAAAAAGTCTATGCGACATAAACGGAAATTACCTTATGTATCGTAGATAGATAGGATATTTTGCTGAAAGAAAACTAAGCATGTTATTTAAAAAAAAAAATTGCTCTGTCTGGGAATCGAACCGACTTAAATGTGAAAAAATCATCATTATGATTTTATCTGCACGTGCACTTGTAATAAGGAAAACTTTGCCAGGAAGTCGTGAATTAAGTGGGTAGGTTTTTTGCGAATAATCAAAGCTATCTATGGAATGATAATATCGCTATTTTTCCAACGTCGTCGTCGGGAACAAATAATTTTCTCGAATATTGAAAGAAACATTTTATGTTATACCTAACTTTCTTTTTATGTTCAATGTTACTTAAGAGGACTTATTGTTTTTAGTCCATTATTTCGATTGGCATCATAAAAATAAGTTTATTGTTAATATTTTTTATTTTATTTAAGTCGGTTCGATTCCCAGACGAAGAAAGTAATTTTTATAAAATCTTCGAATGCAGTATTACTAACTTTTAAAAATAACATAAAGTCTTCTTTCAGCAAAGTATCCTATCTACGATATTTAAGGTACTTTAATTACCATAAATAACCAGGTCCTTAATTCTACTCGGTAAAAGCATATTGCTTGTGACATGCTATTTTATTGTGAAACTTAACCGCTATTACTGTCAAGTAAACAAGAGTTATCATAGTGTTGACAAAATGATAACATGTCAAAAGGAATATTGTTTTACCGAGTAGAATGCAGCTCCGGATGGCGTCATCTTTACTTCTGACTGACTTCAACTTAACGTTTATTTTTATATCTTTGGTTTGTACGATAGCAGAGCAGTAGGTA
Organism: Acleris sparsana; assembly: GCA_923062465.1. Taxonomy (NCBI): domain Eukaryota; kingdom Metazoa; phylum Arthropoda; class Insecta; order Lepidoptera; family Tortricidae; genus Acleris; species Acleris sparsana. The sequence goes on from OV281288.1 coordinate 6,462,913, forward strand.
CTAAATACTAGTTCCAACTTTGAACATTACTTAATGCGAAGTAAGTTTATTCCCTGTACGCTTTTAAATTACCAAACTTTGGCAAAGTCCGATACAGGTAAACACCGTGAAAGATCCAAAATTATCTCGTTACATTACGATTATGTCATAATTCGCGAACAGCATGTGTGACCAATTAATTCTCTTTTACCTCGGTCGAGATCGCGGCCGCCGCTAAAAATATTAGCTAACAGACAGAACAATATCAAGGTCGCCATGGGCGATGTCTAATGTCAGCTGTAACCCAGCGCTTCTTCCTTATACAGGGTTGGATTTTGTTTTTGCCTTTGTATTTTACAAGTATGTGTTCTTAATAGTGTTTATTTATTTACGAGATTAACGAGCCTAAATGCCTCGTAATGCCAATAATTTGCAGATAAAGGAAGATCTTGAAGATTACTCTAAAACTGTGGTCTAAAATCTACTCTATCTTTATTCTGTTAAAGTAGATAAGTACGTACAACAATTTGTATATTCTTGTTTGTAACTCTGTGTTTATGTACTGTAATTCGTTGCTATTTTACTTAATAACAACTAAGTAGTAAATGGTTTTATTAGAAAAAAAATACACAAATCAACTTAATATTTTTTACATAAACAAACATCTCCATCACGCTAAAAATGCGTAATATGTTTGATAGTATTTGAATACCTACTAATAATACTTCAACGTTTTCACGCGGATGTGTTTCGCCGCGCCGTTGTTTATATAAAATGTCACTTTTATTAAACGTACTTCGTTTCATTTGATTTAATTTACGGGGCACATTTTTAAATTCTAGCTATAGTTATTTAGTTTGCTGGTTTGATTGGCAATCAGGGAATTAGCAAAGATATTAGAAGCGCTAGTGCTCTGCCTAAGATGTTAAATTAAAAAAAATACCCGTCATATTGAGTAGCTGGGTAAATGTTTTGTCGCAATGACACTAGTTAAGCTATAAAACTTTAAACTAAGTAGCTTAATTGCGGAAACAAACGAATTAATTCTCACAGGCCGATTCTTCTGAAAACTCCTGACAAGCAGGCATCTCATACTATTAGTGAACAATACAAAATAACCTATCACTACGATTCCAATCTATGCGCTTGGCATACGGTCCGACAGTGCAGTCATAGCCCGCGAAACGGAATCATTAATATCATCGAGCTTCTTACAGAGACGTAACGAGCAGCAGCATTTGTCCCAGTCATGAGAGGTTTATGGCATCGCTTAATCGGTCGTTGGTCCCACAATACCACCACAATGTTACTTGTAATTATGTAAGGGCTATTGTGGGAGCGTGTTCTGATCTGTCTGTTTGTGTTATGCAGAAATAACCGTGTATGCGGTAAACTATTGCAGCAATACGGTTCTAGCAACATCTGCGGTTTCTCGTGTCGTTGTAGGATCTTCAATGTACTACTTTATATTGTTCAAAGAGGCTGTTAAATTTAGACGTATTCTTTGTCACAATTTTATTTAGAAATAGGTTATCAGTTCAACATTTACATCTACATCTTATTTATGGCAGCGTCCCCGCGACTTGAATCCTTTGAGTTGGCTGAGGATATTAACGATCTCTTTATCAAATTTTATTTACTTTAATTCGTTCTGCGGATTTTATTTAAAAACGTATATCGGAAAAACATCCAAAGATCCATACTAACTTTATCAGTTTTAAAATAAGAGGTTTATTCTTACAGGAATTGTAGCTTTCGCTTTTCGAATCCTCCCCGTGATTATATAGTTAAAATTCATAATTATTTAATTATTTAATCGTGACTAATAAGTCGAAAATATAATTTAAGAGACTCTATATAGATATAGGTTTTTTTGGTAACTGTACTTAGTTGTTTATCAAAAGATAGTCAACAGAACGGGGCTCCAATTTCAATTCAATACTGTCAAACCAACATGTGAAATTCAATAAAAAATATTTATTATTTATTTCATATATACATCTATCATCATTAGATCATTACAGGTCAGCCCAATACGATAGTGTAGCAAGAATTTAACACAGGTTCCTGTAATAAGCAAAACTTGACTATAAAGATGATGCAACATTCAAAATTATATTTTTCCGAAGGAAATTTTAACCCACGAGAAACTTTTTCAGGTTATGACAGCCATCATAAAACTTTTTATTTGCCGACGCGAGTCAACGTTTTGCTGATTATGCAACTCGCTACGCATTGTTTTGTTTCTCATTTCACACTAAGACAAATGAATTTCGATGTGTTGGTCTGTTGGGTTACGTCACGTTATCTTTAGGAACGCGGAATCCAAGTAAGTGGGGCGCACAGAAGTGGTCGGTGTCAGGCGAAATGGGACGATTACTACATCCACGGTTTAATTCGCGGTGTCTCTCGATGAGGTGATTCGAATGCTGGGCGAGGAGCCCGATTAATTTGTAGAATTTTGTAGAACTGCCGTCAGATTCCGGCAAACTTAGGTACTAAACGTACCGGAGATTATTTGCTACGGTCAAGAGTTCATCAAAATCTAACTTTCGTTATCAATGAAGAGGATATTCTTATAATTTAACTATTTATGCACAAAATAGCTTTTAATAAGAGGCATCCATAAACAGCGCACGCACTCCCCATAATGTCAAAAATTCCCTTCATCGATTTTACTAATATCCCTTCTTAGATTTGATACTTAGGGTTAAAATTTGGCGCGTTTGGTACGGGGTTAATGTTAAATGTTAACCCAGAATAACCCAACCTTTCCGCGGTTTGAGTAAAGGGAAAAGGACCAATGTAAAAAAAAGAATAAAAACCTACCCTCGCTGAACCAATGGTTACTATTACTATTTAATCATTTTATAAATGCCAGAAATATTCCTGCCTGCAAATAACTAATGATAGTCCAGAACAAACAGGGCACTCGGCATCTGCAGCAGTCATGTTCTACCTAGTTGATCTTTTCGAAATTATCTCCGTGGTCCAGATTTGCTGGCAGGTTAATCTGTTGCCGCTCAGAAATATACATAATATTAACACTCGTAAGTGATTTATCTTGGAGATTACTTACGCTTTCCAATAACTCACGAAGCTTTTTATGACCGGGAATAGAACATTATTATTCATAAACATTATTTTAGTAATACTTATTTTTGTGCGCTGACTATAAAATCATTTATGTATGTACGTGCACTTAAGTACTTTTTGTGTGAATACCTATGGCGCAGGTGGTAGCTACTCGTATTTTCAATCACTATTCATATTTGTATTTATTATCTAGCGAGTTCACATGTCACTGAGCATTTGTCGCTTTGCTCTTGTTTGATGCAGCTTAAAAATAAATTGTTTTTAATCGTAATGAAAGTGTTTGACAGACGTCAAGCTAGTTTGATAACTACCTGACACAAAATATGCTCCTGTTATCATTAATCCACATATTAATTTTACTAAAATGAGTCTGTACTCTATAAAAAAAATTAAGAATATGGGATTTCCGGCATTATAATATAAATGTCGGTAATAACAAGTGAGTTAAATTATCATATAAAATTATATCACCTTTGAATCCACCAGCCTTTTTTTAGACTGTTATTTAAATTAGTAGTTGACAACTGTCTAACTTAAGAGGGTTGTTGTTTTTATTTTGCCTTTTGCGGCTCGGGAGCATTGCATAATCATGAAAAATTATTTAACTATTAATAATTTTATCACAATTTGTATAACTGGTCAAAAGACCTGGCCTGATCTAAAAAGATGCGAGCGAATTCATTAAAAATTGCAAAGTATGAAAAATGAAACACTAACCTCTATCTGTTAAATTGTGTGGTAATGAATGTCTTATTTTATGTGACAGTAATTTTTTTTTATTATTTATTTATTTTGAAGCTAAAAATTTCTATACTAAATGCGATAACGTTTCTCTCCCTTAAACCTAGGCCGATTTTAACGATTTTTAAATATGGTGCACTTGATGACTCATGACAAACAAAAACTTACAGAACTAGTTCTTCTTTATTATAACTACAACATATTCAAAAATGGTGGAAATCGAACTTGACTAAGGGTGAGAAACGTTATCGCATGGATCTAATTGTTTGGACCGCTACGTAATGTTGTCTGTTTAACAGTTGTTAAATTACAGCACAAACATATTAAATTAACATACATACAAACATACATACATAAACTCCCGCCTTCGCCCCTAGAGAGGTAGACAAAGCTACAGAATTACTTACAACTCCGAAAACTTAACATAATCTTGAAAAATAAATGTAAAGTATGTTAGTGCAGCAAAGAGCAAAATGATTACCACAACAGAAAGCCTACTGAACAAGCAATACTGCTAATACAAACTACGTATACAGGAAACTTGTTAGAAGAATATAGACAAACGTAAAATAAACTGGGAGGAAGAAGTGAGGCGTAATGCCGATGATGTCTCACCGAGCTCCTGTTCGTGGAAGTCGGGGGTGTTGGGCGCGAGCGGAGCCCCCGCCGAGGTCCCGGGGCTGTCTCCACCTGCACATCTAATGGTTACTATTCTGTTCTTATATTATATTAACAATAGTATTCAACTTTAAATAGGTCTTGTCAGTGTTGTTGTTGTTTCAATATGCGTGTTTGCTTAACATTTGTATTTTTGTTAAGTTTTTTCCGTATGCACATCAAGCAGGTACTGTTTACTTAATTATGCTTTGACATAGATTTCCGTGCTTCATCTTTATTTTTTAATGGTAAGTACTAATTTGTCTGATGATAGTTACGCATCTTAAAAGTACGTACTTACCTTTATAATTATAAATATTAAAAAATAATATGTTTTATAACAAATCAATGTGCAATAAATCGTGTAAAACAGGTGCAAGAAATGAAGGTAGAAGAAATATTACAATCATTCAGGAAACAAAAGAGGAGACAAAGGAAATAAGTATTAATTAAATTTGTGCTATACATAATCTAAAAATACCACCCGTGAACAAAGAAAAAGAAAAAATCGTGACATTATTAGATTTTGTGACGTTCATGCCATGACTTTTAGTTGAGGTAATTTCACTAGGTATTCACTAGTGACTGTAAATCTATCAGGCGCAAACGGTGATCCCATAAAAACTACCAGAAATTACTTTGAAAAAATCAACAGACATCGAAGCAATGCCAAACTATATGTTGTCGGAATCGGGAATAAAAATACGAGCAGTGACGTTTGAAGTCCAGCCAAAATAATCGTCGATAGTTGTCCGCTGATTGGTTCGGTTAGTCATGATCACGGGGGGCGCTGGCACCGGGCTCCGGTCTTCATCGAGACTTGCTGTATTGACGACTGATCAATCACGCATTCTTGATACAACACGGTACATCCGTATTCGACGTTGCAATCATTCAGAGGCTACCTACCTGAATTTTATGCACCTGTTGACATTTTTTGATGAAGGATTTTGTCTAAATCTTTAAGCGTTATATTATAATAAATAACGTTTCAAAGTGTTTATAACCGGTGCAAATGAACTAACCGTGTTAATTGAACAAGAATTAAATTATTTAGGTATAATGCCTAGTGAAATAGTGATAATGTATTTCGCTGAATCGTAACATCTGTGCTATATTTAGCTACCAATGCTTAAAATTGCGATCTTGTTGCACTGTAAATACAGTGGTTATTATTAGAGGTACTGCACAATTAATTCAACTACCTCCCTGACTATAGATGTACACATTTGCGTGCTTTTGATTATTCTGAGTGAGTCGTGTGTCTCTTTAAGTTAATTTCAGTGGCAATTGGTGCTATTAATTCTGTACAGGTGAGCGCGGAGTGATTGGCCGCTGTCCAGACAGAAGCAACCGCATCGTGCGCCCACGCGCCAATGTTCTCGACAGATAAACAAATACGCATAAAGCACCAGCCCGCGACCAACTATACCTAACGTTCATTTGTTTCACAATAAATCTCTAAAATGAGTAAAGTTTGTAACCGTAATAAAGTAGTGTCCTCAAATATAAAGAACCACCAGCAAACGTGACATCTATTGCAGAAAATATCCCAATATTACGGACGGATTTATATTTGATTTGGGTTGATACTTGCATACTTTGATGTTAAACTAATAATATCCGTTACGATACAGATGATTTATGGTCAAAGAACATAAAGCTTTATCTCTAAAAAACTCGTATGATGTATTTGTGACGCTCGAGTTAGTATTATTCTGTCCTCAGGAAGCGACAGCCAGCTATCATCGGTGCGTCTCATTTTGCAATGTTTTCCTAGAACTTTACCCACCTCTTTTAGACACGCCTCGCGACGATAAAGCTTCCACTAAGAGACGTTGATTCACTCCACACAGGTTCGCTGTCAATTTTTCACACTTTCGATGGCAGTTAACATCGCAGTCTAAAACAAAATAACGAATAGTCGCGCCGCTACAAGACAATTATAACAAAAAACATTATCCTAAGCTAAGCCGTGCAAAAGCAATCGTGCATTGACCAGGAATTTCTATACACATTAGAGGGTAGTTAGTAGGTTGTTGTCACAGAGTAAAGTGTGTGTGTTCCTATAAATTTCGGAATGTCGGTAAAACTGTTGTTACCTTTTTTCATTTGGACGAAACCTGCTGGTGATGTAGGAGCTGAAGAGTCGAAACCAGAATCATTGGATCCCGTAGAAGTTCTGCCGTCAGCATTGTTCTCGCACTCGAAGAACTCTGCAGAACCTTCACTAGCGTCCGACTCGTCTGCGTCATCCTCCTCATCTGAGGAGTCTTCTGAAGAAGACTCTGATGAACTGGATGAATGAATAACCTGAGGACTTTTCTTTTGCAGTGGACGAGGAGTGGCTATTAGTGGACGTACGGCTAATTCTTGTTTTACCGGCTTTTTAGATACAACTGGTAATTTGTTGTCTTTTTCAGAGGATTTTTCCGACTCGATGTCCTTTTCCGCGTCAACCGATTTATTTTCAGCCTTTTTACTCTCTCTTATATTTTTCTCTTCATTTGTAATTGCAGTTTCGTCCTTTGGAATGTTTACAGATACGATTGGTGTTTCAGCAACAATGGCAGACTTGGTCTCCTCAGTAATAGGAGTAGCATTGTCGCAAACATCAGTAGATCCGTCCTTGACTTGTTTTGTTTCTGGGTTCAGTTTTTCTTCTTGCTTTTTGCATGTTTCTACACTAATAGCTGTAGCCACATCCGCATTTTGGGGCTTAGGAACAGATGTTATTTCTTTGGTCTGAATCTCACACGATACTGTTTTAAATTCAATTTCTTGAGGGAGAGTGGCTTTTTTATCATGTATGGGACAGGGTTTTACTGGTTCTTTATTTTGTTTTGGGGAACCCTGTTTGTTAAAGCATTTTTCATTTTGATCAGTAACGGCTTTTTTCTTTATTATATCTGCCGTATTAGATAATTTACTATTTTCTACGATCTTTATGGATGTGACTTCATCTTTTGTTATTTTTTCATTACATTTTGGTATTGGTACTGGTATAGAAACTGGCTCAGTTTCAACTTTTTTATATGTAATGGGATGTGTAAAGTCCTTCTCATCAATGTTACTGCTAATTGTTTGTTGTTGTAGTGACCGTTTATTCATATCCGACAAATTTTGAATACTTTTGGGTAATTTTGGTATAAACTGTACTTTATTATTTTCCACTTTACTTGGTTTTGTTAGATCAGGCATGGAAGTATCGCTTGAGCCTTTAATTTGGTTTGGACAAATATCTGCACTTATTTGACTAATACCATTATCTTGGTCATTTTTACGTATTTCTGGTGCATTATCTTTTAGTTTTTCTTCTATATTGTCTAAAATTGTATTACTACTTTCACTGCGTGGCTCTTCTTCCTTGCACCGGGGTACCTCAATAAGTTTTGACGTTTCTTGAAATACTTCAGCTTCCATAATGGAGCATTTGGGATCTATTGTTTTTCTGAGTGACATCCGCTCTATATTATTTTGATCTATATTAGGTACGGATATTTCTTTCTTCTCTATTATAATTGCATCAATTTCGCTTGACTTTTTGTCCGGGGCAATCTCTTCGATATTCGTAAAAACATCTTTCCTTTCATTTTTAGATTTATCAATTACATCTAACGGCTCGTCTATTGTCTCAACAGAATCTGTACTAGGGTTTGTTTCATTTGCTTGTACAAACACATCCTCATTCCCACTTAAATCTTCGTCATCTGGATACCAGTATAGAGCTCTTCTATGCTTTTCTTTTGTATCCTCTATGTATTGTTTTCTTTTCATTAGATAAACCGTCTCTCTTTTGCCTATTTTGTCCCAAAAGTTACCGTCGTCAGGTTCAGGTGAAGGAACATTACTTTCAATGTCCTTTCTCCTAATGGAACGCATTTTGCTCTTTCTTAGTGCGTTGGTGATAGACTTATTGACTACTTTTGGAGATTCGTCGAAATCGTCCCCAACACTGCAACTATAGGAAATTTCTTTCTTTAAAGGACGTGGCTTTTCTTCCACGGTTATCTCCTCTATTTTAAATTTTAAGGGGCTCGCTGGCGGTGAAACTTCTACGCTTGAAGTGATCTTGGCTTTTAATTTGGGTTTTGATTTAATTTCTTCACTCTTTATTGATGATCTATTTTCTTTAATTACGGGTAAGCCTGAGCGCAATAATTCTTTTGGGAGCTCGGAGATAGAATCTAATCTACCACCAGACGAAGAGCGTTTCAAACTCCGTCTTTTTGTTGAATGTTTTTGTTCTTTATTAGAGTCTTTACCTATTTTGAAACGATCATACAAATAATTATCTGACTTTGTAGTTTTTAATGGATTTGTTTGTACATTATTTTTTTCATCAGTAGGTGATCCATCTGTTACACCAACTTTGCTTAAATCTAAGCTAGCGGTACTCAAATTCTCATTCCTTATTAATGAGTCAAACAAATCGGCCTGTTCTACTAAAATGTCCATAGAACAACGTCTTTCTGGTGATTTATTGGTGGTGACAGATGGTGTCGGAGGCTCACTTAAGGAAGTAGTAGTCTCATTTTGGTCCTTTCGTGGTACGTTTAGAGCTTCGCTTTCGCTGACATTATCTTTGACGATAAATTTTTCCACTAATTTCGCTCCGAGAGTTTTCTTTTCTTTTTTGTCTATGTATATTAAATCCTCTTGAAGTTTTTCTCTCCATCCCTTAGATTCCTCCGTGCTCGTATTTGTAGAATCCTCTTCGACATTTGGTTCTTTTCTATCCTCGGTTTGTTCACCTCTTTGCTCTGACTCATCTACGGGCTTGCGAGGTGAGTCTCTATCTTTTCTTTTAATTGTGTGAAGCCTTACTACAGTCCGTCCTCGCTTTATCGTATTTCTCAGTTCTCCCGGAGAAGAATCTATTCCAGTTTCGGGCTTTCCATCTATCCTTGGCATAAATGGACCAGTATTATCAGCTGTCGACGATTCTTCGGGTTTAGCCTGCGGAGGAGGTGGTGGCGGGCTTTCAGACTTTGGCTTGTATCTATTCCTTGATACATCAATATCAGCCGTATTTATATTTATGGGCCTTGGAGTATAGCTAGAAGATTTATAACTTCGTTTAGAAATAGGTAGCCTCCTAGGGCTTCCTATTCTCACGGGACTCGACGTTGCCCTTTCAGATATCGTACTGAGCATGGGAGAGTAATTCCTGCCACTGCTGGTAATCCATCTCGAGCTGACAGGTGTTCGCGCGTATCCTCCGAGGGAGGAATGGTTGCTATAGCTCGATCCGGGATTGAGGTATGATGCACTGTACGACGATCCTAGAGGTGTTTTAGAACTATAACTGTATGAGGCACTGTACGGTGAGGATCCACTGTAATACATGTTCGATATGTGATCGGAGTAGAGCGGCATCGTGAACCGCGATGCGACGCGACGGAGCGCGACGTGTGGCGGCAGGCGGGCTGCTCGCGCGCAGACTGGGCCAGCGGGGGCGCGTGCGCCCGCGCCTCGACCCCCGCCCCGCACCGCGCGCCGCAGCCGCCGCCGCCCGCCCAGCGTCGCAGGTGATTGATTGATGAATACTTTTTACGGTGACAATAATAGCTCATGTGACTCCATGATGTCGGAAGGAAGCTTATAACAGGTCGCCCTAATAAGCTCATCAATTGTGTCAGTTAACTGTTCAATGTTATGTTTAATGTAGGGTTTTTGTTTAATGGAATATAAATGTTATTAATTGCATGAAAAAATATTTGTTATAGTTATTAAGTAAGTAAATTAAAAAGGTCCTCGTGTAGGGTTTCTTAACAGTTTTCGCAGTCATTTAGGTAATAGGTTTTATAATTTTGGGCACTAGCGTTCGAACAGAGGCTAACATTAATTTGACAGCATATTGTTTTAAAAGTAGTTGAAAAATGGTGACCTGTGATAAAAAGGTGAGCTGGCGTAATTGTATCTTTAAATGTTAAGGTATCTTATATTTATTAAAGGACACTTACAGCGAAATCATTAACAGAGATCGAGACTTACTATTAGTAGTGTCTAAATGTATGAACCTGACAGTTTAGACTAGATTTAAGGCTATGAAGTTGTTTCAAAACTAGATTAATATTTTTCGTAATTAAAACTGTTGCCAAGAATCACCTACAGAGTAGTCAAAATCGAATAAATAAGGCCTGGTATAGTCAAACAAAAGCAGTCAGGGTCTTTCTTTTACTGTAAAATTTACTATTACTTTATAGAATCTTGCGTTATACAGATCATAACACGATAAAAAATGTTTGTTTTTTTTAATTAGCATTATCGTTTATCAGTTACGAGTAAACTCTTGTCTTTACGGCCTTCAGATAAAGTGTAATTATTCTTTTTTAGAATTTATAAATTTAAACAGCAGCACTAGTAAAGTAGTAGTAGACGTATCGAAGTTATTCTTAAACCAAGTCCGAGTGAAGCAAAAATTTGCAGTGTAATGGAATCAAAAGTTGGTAATAAATAGTAATTAATTAGTCGATAACCTGAAGTAAGGCCTGTTACAAATTCGATTGTGCTAAAAATGGTGACAATGAACACAGCACCATACTTATGCACTAACTAGTCATTTAACGACTGCACTTAATTAAAACATGGCTCAGACTCAGACCAAACAAAAAAATCTGTACAAGATAAAAATATTCTGCTATTCTTAATCATGAACCGCGTCACTTCCTATTTCCATGCTTGACCAGGCCCCGTGTCAATCAAGGAAGCTATATTTGAAGAGAATAAAAACGCCGCCCCCACATTGGATCTAGTCCCAAGTCAAGTTGGTTCACGTGATGCTAAAGAATGCAGTGGCAAGTTTTATCAATACACAGGTGTGTTTGAAGGGGACAGCGAAATAAGCGATCTTCCGTGGTTTCACCTGATGGTTCCAATGGAAGAACGAATTACACTGGGTTGGGTTGGGACCATTGTAACTACATTGTTCTTGTGTGTATTTCTCTGTCCTTTGTTGTTGTTTGTAACGAATAAATGATTTTATTTCTTTCAATGGAATAAAAATGTTTCTTTCCTATGTAAAGTCAAGGGCATAAATATGTACACACACCCCAAAAGCCGGATTTTCATTGGTCGAGGACAGTGCCAAGGACAGCAGCGGAGCGAAAAAATCGAAAGCTATTCTATTTGGAACCAACGGCAAGGCAACTTGACTCGCTACAGTCCAATCGGTTCACACTACTGTATGTACTGTCCACTGACACCACTGTCCTTGACAAATGTAAAAAGGGCTAAAATATGTACACAGACGTTATTACTATGGAAATAAGTTATATGTGTACATATTTTTGCACCTTTGTGCGGATATTTATTTTACCCTTGACTGAACGTTGTTTGCTCTGGAACGGATTTAGTATTTTTACTCGACTATCCAAGAAGACGGGTACCTAATGTTTTCTGGTTTTCTTATTATGTTTGTATGTATCCTTATGAGTGTTTCTTTGTGAGCTCCTGTTGGATAATATGCACACTAGAGGACGCCCGCGACTTCATACGCGTAGAATTCGTTTCCCGCTACTCCTCCTACTTCTTCCCGTTGGGGGTCGATTCTCGGAAAATCCTTTCGTATTGCACCCCTAGACCTCATAAGGAACCTATGTACCAAATTTGGAATCTTTAGACTCAGCGGTTTGGGAATTTCACCAAGCTTTTATGCGAGATCAACCTTTTTTTAATAAAATCGGATTGTAAATCAAAAGCACTAAGGAGTATTGATATCCACTTCGAAGCAAATCACCCCCAAAATAACTTTCTACCCCTTTTTACCCTTAGGGGATGAATTTCAATAAAATACGAAATACGTCTTCCATCAATTCTGTTAAAGAATGTTTATGCAAAATTTGAAGTAGATTGGACCAAGGAATCATGTTGTCTCATACAAAAATTGCCCCCCTTTTTCTCCCCCTTAGGGGTACAATTTCGGAAAATCCTTTCTTATCCTCTAGTTTCAGGTCTCTACGATAAGCGGTTTAGGTTGTGCGTTTCAGGACAAAGCATTTTATATGTATAGATTATTTTTTATTGTAGCATAGCGCCGCCTCAGCCAATATGTGATCCAAAATTTGCCCGTTAACCTTACCTGTGACTTGCCATATCCTTAACTATTAAAGATATTCTTATCATGGTCATATACGTCTGAAACTCATGTTTGTTTAGTGACAAATCGACTGAAATGATGTAGAGGTGAGAAGTGAGATTAATTAGGGATTAATTAAATTCTTGTTAATGCTGCCAAAAGCTTGTTACGTTGACATCGCGCTATATCTGATATCTAAACACTTAGAGCAGCTACTTGGAGGACGATCCCGGGTTCAGACAAGGCTGCGATTAACGGTGCGAGTAAATGGACATTTTTAGGGCAATATCAACGGCAACGATAGCTGTGCTGCCTTAATACCAAAAATAGCCGCCTTCTTTGGTATTCCGGTAGCGCAGCTATAGTAGATAATGGTATAAGCATTTTTGTTCGTTCGTCAGTTTAAATTGTTAATTCAATGCCGGTAATTAGTTAGAAAGTCGTGCTGTATGGAAATCGAAGCTTCAAAATATACAGAGATATTTAGATGGGAAAATTCCAGTATATTTTGGCTCACGTTCCAAATGCAAAGTACAAACATACAGCAACTGGCCCCGAAATGATTAATGTCGATTTGTGCAGTCATTATCGTCTACATTGGTCTATTAGTTACACGGCGTGCAATAAAAATAAGTCACCATAGGCGTGGGTAAAAAACTCAAGTAAACGTTCACTTGCCTGTAGTTGTGTACAAAACTAATATGGAATATACGTCAAATTTCAAATATAGAATGTCGAATGGTCTATACAGGGGCTCTATTCCCGACGGTAAAACACATATCGTCTTCGATCTGTTATGGTATTGTTTTGACGTCAGTCTCCATTACTGTCAAGTAAATAAGAGCTATCAAAACGGTGACAATACGATAACAGCTCGAACACGATATTGTTTTTACCGAGTTGAGTAGAGGCGCAGATGTTTTACAACTATAATATTTTTCATTTATCATTGTGCCTGTAAAGGATGTCATTTGACAAATTTTACGATGTGGTTAGTGAAAATCGCATTCATTTCTTTCGATCATCGACTCGGTTTAGAAAGGAAATGTAATCGATTGAGTACCAGTTTATAACCGTATGGTTATAAATTGGTTTTGTTAACTTAATTTAATGTACTATACAATAAGGTATCATAAATTTTCTAACATCACGCTACAACTATAACCACCATATGGTAAAGTCTAGAAGGAGTATTTAGGTTATTTTTGGGTTTTATTCACTTTCATATTGAGACAGAGCCTGAGAGGAACATTTTTCATACGCGTAAGTGCGATTCGATTCGAGTGAAAAGACATGTACGGCGGAATAAGACCATGTTCGGCAAGAAGGAATTGTGGACTTGGAAGAAGCACATGGAGTTAGCTTCACGCGCTTCCGCCGATTCCGATCCGATCTTACAAAATAGAATCGATTCGGTCGAAGAACGAGGTTATTGTCAAACTCTTTTACGGTCCGTTTCGTTTATACCTAGGTTTGTACATAGAAGTAGAGTAATTATTTTGTTTTTATTTCCATGATATACGTGCATAATTTTTCAGAATTCGTTTCTAAAAATGCGTTATACTGTTTTTTGAAACTAATTTACTATATATACCTATTTTTCAAAGCTTGTTGACCGCTTAATCTGTTTAAATAACTTTTGCGTGAAATATAGAATCTCGATCTGTCACAGGCACAATAATAAATGAAAAATAATATACATGCAAGAGGACTTTTACTTTTTTTACCTATACAAATTAATTGAGAGCTGGGATAAGGCAATGGCGACTATTCGAGATTACCCCGCACCACATGCCTAGCCCGGCTCTCTATTAACTAGTACGCCTATAGCAAGTCCTTATTCTACTCGGTAAAACCATATTGTTTACGACAACTCTCATGTACTTGACAGAAATAGCTCTGAATTAAAAACAATACTATAACATTTTTAAGACATGTGGTTTTATCCAGTAGCATAGAGGCCCTAATATGGGTTATCTTCCAGTTTGGGCTAGCTCATCTTGCTTCGATATTGTAATCTTTCACACTCTTGACTTTATGACAGCACTGACTGCCAAGTGAACAGCGCCTCTATTCTAGGTAGTAAAATCAATATCGTATGTGACCTGTTACGAAATCGTTTTTGACTCGGATGCCCTTACTGTCAACTAAATAGGAGCTATTGAAACGTTGACAACACGATAACAGATCAAACACGATATAGTTTTTACCGTCCGGAATAGAGGCCCCGGGCCTCTATTCCGGACGGTAAAAAACGTATCGTCTTTGAGTTGTTATGGTATTGTTTTGAAGTCAGTCGCCATTACCGTCAAGTAAATAAGATCTATCAAAACGGTGACAATACGATAACAGATCAAACACGATATGGTTTTTGCCGTCTTGAATAGAGGCCCAGGGCGAAGATTCTAAGCAGTAAAAACCATATCGTCTTTGCCTAAGTCGATATGGTCAAAGATGATATGATTTTCGGCCGTAACTACAAAATTATGATCACGATATCGAAACTCGATGGGGTAATATAACGTTAACGTTAATATTGCGTGTGGTCCGAGAATTTTGCAAGGCAATGTCATACGAATAAAATCCTATCGGAAACGTAGTTCGATCGGTATGACCGGTTGCGTGTACTAATTGATTCATCCTAATTTGTCATGTTAAACAAATTAATTTCAGATCTAAAAGTGCACATTAAAAGAATAAAATAACTAGAAAATTATCTACCCTTTTCAGTCTGCGATTGCTTTTTAAAAAAGACGAATTTTTGTTACTCATGTCTTTTCCCGCCTGTTGTAAAAAAGAACCGTTTTAGCCCATAAAGCAATTCATATAAAAGTTGTCACATTCATGGATGCTTCGGCCGCAGACGATCTTAATGAAAATCCTCGCGATATGACATCTCGGCTGTAGCCGATGATTTTTACAGAGACAGAACTGCTACTCGGCCCACAGCCGAAATATTCTCACACAATTACAGTGCCTGCATCTTGTGCCCTTTCACGCACAAAAAGCCCCTAGTTTCCCAAGAAAAGTCTTTAAGATAACCTCAAAACCTCATGCCCTACCCATAAAAGGAGAACGACCTGTCCTATGTTATGACACATCACGTGGACGAGCTGCCACAACAGGGAAGATTAATATTGCACGAAATAACTTAGTTACCTGCAAAGTTTTCACGATGTTTTAAAACAAACGTTAAATGTGACAGTTCATAAATGTTCGTAAAAACGTATGAGATTTATTTCCGTTGATTTACTTACTCATTCATAGAATAGATCAATAAAAAATGTTATTAAATTATAGGTACCCTATAAATTGGGTAGGTATTCACGGGTGCAACAAAAACCAAAAACACTTTTCGATTTCAATACATTACTTTAAGGCCCAATTACATTTTTGGCCCCTGTTTACACTTATTCCAGAATTGAATTGCAGTTACTTTCAATATGCAAAAATGATGATGGTTCAGACTGAGCATTTTTTTATTTCCTCGATTTTATTGTGTGGAATGTCCAAGAAAGTTGTACAATGTAAATGGGCCTTTATAATCTTTTGTCAATAAAATTTCAATTCATAATCCTAATTTTATTTTTGACCTCCAGGTAGATCTATAGGACAGGTAACCTAATCAATTATACAGTGTATACGGTATACGGGCGTTTATTAAAACTGGACATAGATTAAGACTCTACTAATCATTAACAGAAATAATTATTTTGATTACGCTAACGTATACACCGTTATTAATTTTTGAACATACTATCGACCCGCAATGTACATCGAAGTCCATCTGTCAGGTAAGTACGTAATGTTTAATTAATTGCATTTTTCGTTATACATTACGTGTTAAATTATTTTGTATGGATATTTTTTTAAATTTAATTTTAACAAAGGCTGCCTAAATGTGCTCAGTAGGGGTTATACTAACCACAGTTAAAAGGAACGCCCGTATACCATTTACACACTGTATATACACCTCAGAAATTATGTATTGTCATCGCCGTACAAAGTTTCCGGACCCAATCGTCTTTAATTCGAATCCGAGTAAGTAGTTGAAGCGGCAGCGTAGCCGCGCGCGAGCCGCACCGATAATGCGTCGTATTAATAACATGAGAATATATTACGAGTCGCACTTGGAAAAAAGGTGGAAGCGGTTTTAAGTAGTATGGGCACGTGCCGCCCTGCGTCGTGTCTAAAGTCGCCGTCAATAGAACTTGTGAACTATGTAAACAAATAAGTACTGTTTGACACATAACCTCAAATATTCACCAAGCGCGTTATTATTAAAAATAACGTATAATATATCATCTTAAACTTAATATGAAAATAATGACCTAGTGTCCAAATCGTGCAAAGATCTCCCTTGATCTTTAAAAGTACGTGATCATGGAGTAATCATGGTGAATTGCTTCGTCTGGTTTTGTTTACATCTTTTGCAAGTTCTATTGACGGTGACCTTACTGCGCGATATCCACTGAGATCACCTGACATGACCGTATCCCCCGAGTATTAATTTTGTCACCAAATTTTCTACCTGGGTGATCCCATCTGGGAATCGGTTTTTGAATCTCATTGATGATTAGTGATAATCATTAAATCACGTGTCACAGTGGTAAGATCTTCTGCAAGCTCAATCAAGATCGCTACCACCATCATTATTCTTTAACCTACCGCAAAGGAGCATTTGTTCACATTGTTGTGTTCCGGTGTGATTATAAGACAATCGGTGAAATTACTAGCATAGAGGGTAACATCTTAGTCCTCAGGGTTGGCAACGTAAAAATGTCTTACGATTGTAATCTTTTTTTTAAATTATAGCTTTGAGAATGCAAATGTAAAGTGTTACAGATCCATATTATGCTTGATTTTAATCACCAGGGGCTCTATTCTACTTGGTAAATCCATATTGCTTTTGAAATGTTATCGTTTTGCCAACGTTACGATAGCTATTATTTACTTACCTACTTGAAAATAATGGCGGTGGTTAAAATGAAACGCTGACATTATCAAAAACCGGTTTTACCGAGTACAGCCCCAAAAACATTGAAAAAAAATGCTAGAAATCTGTGATTTTAATGAGGACTAGTGACATGAGAATAAAAAAAACGACCCCCTGGTGATCTCAGAGGATGTATCTCATTACTTGGTGCTGGCAGCTGGGGTACCTTCGCACTTGAGGCCCTGCTTGAAGAGCCCGTAGAGCAGGTTGCCACAGTGGTCGCAGAAGGTGGGCGACATGAACTGGTGCGGCCGGAACCGGTGCGGCACGTCCACCTTGAAGCGCTCGCGCAGGTACTACAACAACATACGATATTTAATCTATAGTGCGATATTTCTTAGGAAATGCTTCGGGTTTATACTTGTCTCTCACTCGCTCTCATACGCCCTTATGCGAGTGAGAGAGGTCGATCTCGAAGTACCTTCAAAGAGCTCACAGACAGTAGTCTGTTTGTGTTTAATATAATAAATAACAAACAACAATCGATATTTATTTATGTAGATAGGTTTAATAAAGATGTTTTTATTTATTTATTATACCAATTTGAAGTCATAAAGAAATATTACTAAGTATAAAGTATTTATACATAGGTATAAATAAATATTACTAAGGTGCAAACATGTTAGTGATTCGTTTTCTAACTGGGCGTTTGTGCCCACAACATGACATCAAATTACGTCAGTGCTTTTCGTCGTCGAGTTCAAGTGCAGTTTATAAATATCAAATACTGTTAATTTATTACCTTTTAAAAAAAGGAAAAGCTTCGAAACCTCTGCAGCGGACCTCTTTTTAAGTCTTTATTAACAGACATGGATTGGATACATACATATAGGCCTCTATTCTGCTCGGTAAAAACCATATTGCGCTTGACACATTATTGTATTGTTATCGTTTTGATAGCTCTAATTTACTAGCTGAGTAAAAAACAATACCACAGCACGTCCAAAGCAATATTTTTAATGTCCTAGAATAGAGGCCGTATAGCTTAGATACGTAACGTTACCAATACGATACGATAACATAGGCCATAAACTGTACTTCCTCAGTTAATGTTTTTTCTCTCTTACTGCCGCACTCAGAGACGTCAATTAAACTTAATGCTTGTTTAGTGACGTGTTGTCTTATTCTATTGCTATAGCAAAGAAAGTGACAGCAGCGACTTTAATCAAGCATTAAATTTAATTGACGTCTCTTAGTAGTTAGAGTTCTAATTACGGTAGTTGATAAACCGCTACGAAAGGTTCTACGCGGCGTAGCGCTACGTTTTAGAGTACTGTAGCACTGCTACACCACAGTTTGGACCCTCGTGTTTCATTCGGTTATACTTAAAATATTACTGTCATTCTCTTTGGTTATACTGACTGATTGGAAAAATATGGATCAAGGTGACGTGGAATAGAGGCCTCTATTCCACTGGATAGTTACAACCATATTGCCTTTCACGTGTTATGGTTTGGTTTTTAAGTCGTTTTAAGTAGTTATTTAAATTAACTAATCAAAATAGGTATTTCTTTTTCAGGTAATCCTGTAGCTCTGCTCGTTTAGTCTGTGAGTCTAGTCTAGCTATAGCTCACTTCAGTGTCATCGGAGTGCGCTGAGGTGCCAGGGCACTTGCTCAGCAGTTCGTCGTGACAGGGCACTTGCTCAGCAGTTCGTCGTGACAGTACGTTACTCGCGCATGACCGTCTTGCACGCCGCGCAGCGTTAGCTCGGCTTGTTAACTTAAGTCTAGCTATAGCTCACAACAGTGGCATCGGAGTGCGCTGAGGTGCCGGGACACGTGCCCAGGAGCTTGTCAAGGCAGCACGTTACTCGCCCACGGCCGGCTGGCACGCCGTGCAGCGGTAGCTCGGCTTGTGACTTAAATCTAGCTATAGCTCACCACAGTTGCATCGAAATGTGCTGAAGTGTCAGAGCACTTGCCCAACAGATTGTCGTGGCAGCACGTTCCACGCGCACGGCCGTCTGGCACGCCGCGCAGCCGTAGCTCGGCTTGTTAACTTAAGTCTAGCTAACTATCTATAGCTCACCACAGTACCATCGGAGTGTGCTGAGGTGCCGGGGCACTTGCCCAGCAGCTGGTCGTTGCAGCACGTTACTTGCACACGGCCGTCTGTACCGCCGCGCAGAGGTAGCCCGGTTTGATAACTTAATTCTAGCTATAGCTCACCACAGTGGCATCGGAGTGTGCTGAGGTGCCGGGGCACTTGCCCAGCAGCTTATCGTGGCACCGTTTGTGCACGGCCGTCTGACACGCGGCGCAGCGGTAGCCCTGCTTGCCGAAGCCCCACAGGAACTCCTTGCAGAACACGCAAAACGTCGGTTGCCGGAAGAACTTCGCCACGAACCGGTGCCCATTCACTTCGTGAACCCTATAACACAATTTTAAACAACATTTCACATTTCACTCTTTTTATTTTTTTGAAAAAAAATCCTCGAAGTAGCGAATCAGAAACAAATTATCATTACATTACAGTTAAGGACAATGTTTAGCCAAAAATCAATGTCTTAATTTAATTATAATTAATTATTACTTATACGCTTTTGTCAACTAAAACATATCATGTCTAATAATTGTACCGTAATGTAGAAATGTCAATTGTAACTTTAGGGGTCAGGAGGTTAATTTTATTTTATCAAAATTTCGCAAATCCTTTCATTCCCTATGTGTCTCTTTATTTGTGATTTATCATTTAGTAGGACGGTTTTCTAACAAGGAAAGGTACCCAACTGTCCGGCTCCGATTTTGTTGATAATTATTGATATATGTTAGAGAGTAGTTTAAAATAACAGACACGTAGGTCAATTTCTCCCAACAGGTTGAGTTTGGGCCGCTAAAAACAAATACGTGTCTGTTATTTTAAACTACTCTCTAACATATATAAATACTTATCAACAAAATCGGAGCCGGACAGTTGGGTACCTTTCCTTGTAAGTTGAAATGACACGTTCCTGCACCGAAAACTTATAGACTCATATCATATGTAAATTGCGGTGGTAGAACTACTCTAAAGAGCAAAACTGTCCTCCTAAGCCAATAAGCAGTATGTCAAATTTAATCGCCAAAGTAGATTCAATCCTCACCTCTTAGTAATGAGGATGTGATTGCTACAGGAGTTTTATTTGAGATACTGCCGTTTGGCTCAGGAGGGCAGAAAAGCTGTCTAACAGATTGATTTTACTGAATTGTTTATAGCCACGTGGAGATGTGTACTTAAGTCACCTTTCGTTAATGAGACAGCTGATTTATTAAAGTAAACACCACGAAGGAGTTCTACTTATTTATGTTAAAACATTAAAAATGACTCAAACGCGTCTTATCTTGTTTCCAGAATTCACACTGATGTGTATTCTGTCTCATTTTCCGAGTGTTTTCCCTATTTAGTTCTGCAGAATTGTATTTTTGGCGTGTTAAGCGCTAACATAGTGTCACCACGTGGGTTGGGCTGATAAATGCCGGCTGCTGCCAAGAAATGTGACGCGGCGTGGAGCAGGTACGGTAACCAACATCGGGGAGGCGTCACCGGTCAATAAGCGGTACTTAATGAGTTGTTGACTGACTAATGACTGGCATACTTGCGCTTGCAGGAAAACATATTTACAAGAGACCGTGTGACCCTTTACACAAGTAGACAAGTACCTAGTTACTTTATATAATAATTACAATATAATATCTACCTGAAAGTAGGGTTCGCACCTACATATGTCAAAGTTATTGAGTTAGTAGGAGCTACAGAGAAAAAATATCGAAAAAACAAAATTGACGCTATGTAATTACTATGACCCATTATTTTGTTTACGCAACATCACAGTATTTTACGCGTCGGTGTGGTCGATAGGTACTTAAGGGAGCGATCACCCAGAGCCCGTGGCGGGTGCGTAAATTATGGTCCCTCAAAATTGACACCATTTAATCACTATGACCCATTGTTTGGTTTACGCAACGTCATCGTATTTTACTCTTCGGTGTGACGGATCCTCGAGGAAGCTTAGCACACCAGAGCTTAACGCTGGCTGCGTAAATTACGGTCCCTCAAAATTGACGCCATTTAATCACTATGACCCATTATTTGGTTTACGCAACGTCATCGTATTTTACTCTTCGGTGTGACGGATCCTCGAGGAAGCTTAGCACACCAGAGCTTAACGCTGGCTGCGTAAATTACGGTCCCTCAAAATTGACGCCATTTAATCACTATGACCCATTATTTGGTTTACGCAACGTCATCGTATTTTACTCTTCGGTGTGACGGATCCTCGAGGAAGCTTAGCACACCAGAGCTTAACGCTGGCTGCGTAAATTACGGTCCCTCAAAATTGACGCCATTTAATCACTATGACCCATTATTTGGTTTACGCAACGTTATCGTATTTTACTCTTCGGTGTGACGGATCCTCGAGGAAGCTTAGCACACCAGAGCTTAACGCTGGCTGCGTAAATTACGGTCCCTCAAAATTGACGCCATTTAATCACTATGACCCATTATTTGGTTTACGCAACGTCATCGTATTTTACTCTTCGGTGTGACGGATCCTCGAGGAAGCTTAGCACACCAGAGCTTAACGCTGGCTGCGTAAATTACGGTCCCTCAAAATTGACGCCATTTAATCACTATGACCCATTATTTGGTTTACGCAACGTCATCGTATTTTACTCTTCGGTGTGACGGATCCTCGAGGAAGCTTAGCACACCAGAGCTTAACGCTGGCTGCGTAAATTACGGTCCCTCAAAATTGACGCCATTTAATTACTATGACCCATTATTTGGTTTACGCAACGTCATCGTATTTTACTCTTCGGTGTGACGGATCCTCGAGGAAGCTTAGCACACCAGAGCTTAACGCTGGCTGCGTAAATTACGGTCCCTCAAAATTGACGCCATTTAATTACTATGACCCATTATTTGGTTTACGCAACGTCATCGTACGTACTTTACGCTAAACGTGCTATTTAAGAGTTAATTTAATAATGCAATACAGAGTTAAAAAAATATATACATAGAACCAAGTTTGACTTGTGGGGCATTTATAGCTAAGAGCAATACGTTTTTAAGTTATTTTCAACTAAAACTTAATAAACATACAAACAACAAATGTGTTTTAATTTACTTAATACTTGCAAATAATAGGTAATGCAAGTCAAAAGTTGGTTTTGAGGGTACCTCTTTTAGTGAATCATACTTTTATAGAACTGGTGGGAAATCAAGTATCACCCCTTAAAAATGTAATCGTAATTTCCCCGGAGTTTTTCGGCACGACATTCTCGTACCTAGACCTATAGTATCAATGAAAATGAAATGCTTTTCTTAGCAATATGTCCCATATCATTTAGTAATTTCTATGAAATTATTTTACCTTAATAACATAAAATATAGATATGGTGCTATGTCGCATCTAAAAATATAATTAAATTAGGATCTCAACGACCTTTGCAAGTTTTATATACTTATTAAAAATCTTAATATTATTTGGGAGCATCGTAATTTGCATTTTAAAGATCAACGACCAATCCGGCGCGCGCGTCGGTCGTAAACTCAAAGCGCGATTAGTTATGCGAATATTTTCATCCCAATTTATGCTCGTTTGAGCGCTTGTTCCGTCTAGATAGTGTTTTTTTAGATCGCTATTTTATCGGTGTAATAAAGTGGCCATTACCGGTATCAAATTAGTTTGTGGGTACTTAATCTATTTGTGGCCCTTCACTCGCCGCTCCACTTAGGTGTGGGTATCGGCTTACACAACACGTCTAAGGCAATTATACAATTCACCAGAAAATCCAATCGCCATGGAGAAAAAAAATTTTTTCTTAAAAAATCGCTTCGTTTATCGATTTTTAAACTAACCCAGTATACATTGGAATCCGTATACATAAAGTACAACAGGTTGCTCGACTATTAATAGCCCGGTATAGGATAGGATATTACACGTGTAAGATATTTAATAATACAGTTTAGGTTCTTCCTCAGTCAGAAGTATGATGGCGAATCATAATGACACCCCAATTTCGCTAACACCTTTGATTAGTGCAGCAATTCAAAAATGACGTTAAAGAAAAAAGCACTAGTGTGCAGCGATCTTATAACGCGCTCCGTACATGAAGGGAACATCCAATGCTTGATCTCATTCGTACACGCGACTGTTAAGGTGGCGACTGACTTGTAACATTTCGGTGTAATGTATCACGCGGTCCTTGCAGGTGATACATTGACATGAAATGTTACGAGTCAGTCGCCACCTTAAATCTGCACGCAGTCTAGTAAAAATAATACCAGGCATCGACATACATTTTTTTTAAATCTTAATAAGACCGATACAATGTAATACTCACTTATGGTGCTTGATAGCGCCTCGGCGCTGCGTAATGCGCTTCCCGCGGGAGCGCCGCTCCTCAGCCCCCGCGCCGCCCGCGCCACCCGCCTCCCGGGACCCGCCGGGGAACCACTGGAATACCAAACACGAGGGATCAGTATAACTAAGTGTGTAACATTTCGAGTATTGCATCTATCTTCGATTGTACACAAATTACGTAAAGTGACGCGTGTGAATTTTCAGCTACATGCATGCCACATCATTCTTACCAAATTATAATTACGGATTTCACATTTGTCGTTTGGTTACGGAACCCTAAAATAGGTTATGGGTATAGGTTCTAGGGTAATATACTATTACTATTAAGATTGCTCTCGGAGGCAGCAGTGGGTACTATCCCGGCCGACATGTCCCATTCGTACTACCTACAAACACTTCGTAGATCACTGCCGTGTAGGCGAAATATTATTGGTCGAATGTATCTATTTCTTCTATAAAGGTAGGCATTACCTGCAGTTTAAGCTTTGTCATAGGGTCCTCACCGACAAAATAGGCGGAAGGTAGAAAAATATAATTAGTACTAGTACGTACCAATAACATTATGGAAAATAATAGTTTCGGAAATACATTCAAACGGAAATATTTTGCCAAAACGCAGGGTCCAATGCTTAAAAGCTGTGCGTGTATCGACGGCTCTATCACTTCTAAACCCGAGTATTTCGAGAATATGTAGATACTTATACGAGAACTGCCAGAGCGAGCAATAAATTATTAGTACCTACACTTAGTGGGTAGATATCCACCGTCACTAAAATGCTAGATTGCACGTGTGCAGAGCGAGATGACCAAAGTTATTGAGCACATGTGTGGCTCGTTGTGAGGTAATAAGTCCGTTTGGTCCGTGACCGCACCGTAATCGTAGTCGTAAACAAACAACAACGCAATATATTACCGAAGCAAAGCAACCTCAGCTCTATAGAAGAGCGGTAAACGGATACAAATTTGATACTTTATTTTTTTTGGTTTATCTGTTTAAGGTCTGACAGACATATTATAGAGGGCACTTTCGGATTGTTTGTCGCTCAGTATACTCGCAGTAGAAAGAATCCTCTTCCTAGCTCATAGTGTTCATTGAAAAATTCAAATTTTGCTCTATCCTACGTGTACATAATTCTATAAAGTTTTAATCTAATAATGCGAAACAATGCACACGACACATTTAATAACATAAACTATAAAAAATACGTCATAATAAAGCTTTTCATTGTTTACAGAGCAAGATGTTGTCAAAAGTTCCACAAGGTAACGGATTATACGGGCGTTTTGAATTCAAGATGGGCATCGTTTTGAATAAAATCCATGTTCAATCCACATTTATTCTCCGAAATAAATGTTTACGAATGATTTTTTAACCTTAAATCTATAGAATCATTGAGGAATGTATTTAGAATAACCTTTTAACTCTGATGTGTATCTACATACTAGAAATGTTGTGTATTTGTTAAAGAATTTCAGTAAAAAAAGAAAGTGTAAGAAAAACCTGCGATCGCAATATAAACATGACCTTTGTACAGTTAGGTTATCTCGCAACATAATAAAAAAGCACCTTTGTCACTGGAAATAATATACAGGGTGGAAGGGGACGGGGGACCTTCCCAGAACTATAGCATTAATTAAGAGGTACACAGTCGATTTGTGATGGTAATAATGATGAATTAACTAATTAAAACAAAAACCAAATTGACTAATTTTTCATTGCGGTGACAACCCTGTTACACCTACCCATTACGACTTGAATATGAAAACTCGGAAACTACGCTTATTTCCGAACGTTGACGTTGCCTTAGTGATAAGGTGATAACTTATGATTCCTAAACGTCAAAAAATCCATAAACAAAACGAAATGAAAATGATTTTTATTATTTACAAAATTTATTAACCATTCGTTTACACATTATCATGTTGTTATAAAAATCTAACACTACGTCTACAAAAATCTTCAATTACCCTCACATTCGGTGTTCAAATGTCCCTCCGCGGCTTACTATACACGCTGCAGCCCGTGCCCGAGTATGTCGGTGCGCCCTTGACAAAATATGCTCTTAATCATTTTTTCTCCGCAGATCGTTAAAGGCATCAGTTATTCGTCGTCGCATCTCGTCCGCAGTGTCACATTCCGTTTTTTACACACTATCTTTTACAGAGCCCCACAGGAAGAAATCAAGACACGTGAGATCCGGGCTTCTTGGCGGCCAACGATGCGGCCCAAACCTGCCTATCCAGCGATCCCCAAACTCATTGTTCAATTTCATTCGTACTTCGTGTACAGAATGAGCTGGTGCACCATCTTGTTGGAACCAAGTGACTTGTCTTTCAGCCAGTGGTAATTCGTCCAGATAACTGTCTAACTCGGTGTTCAAAAGAGACATGTATCCGTCTCTGTTTAGAGTTGGAGGCAGAAACACAGGTCCTATGATAGTTTCTCCGTGAATCGCCGCCCAGACGTTAATAGACCAACGATACTGGTGACCCGAGAATCGATAAGCGAAAGGATTCTCCTCGGCATACACATGTTCGTTCCGTCTATTCCATATTCCGTTGCGTATGAACGAGCTTTCATCACTCCAAATAATATGCCTTATGAAATCTCGCTCTTCTATTATCTTTTGTAATAACCATCGGCAGTAGGCTTCGCGGATAGGGCAGTCCCGAGGGAGTAGAGCTTGAACCCTCTGTATTTTGTAAGGGTGAAGGCTGGCACGTTTGAGAATAGTAAGTACTGCAGTATGGGTTATTCTGAAATGTCGACCCGCTACTCTAGAACTCGCTCTCGGATGTCTTCTAAAATAACGCAGCACCCTTTCTTCAAGTCGAGCCGCAATTCGAACAACGCCTCCGCCACGTTGGTCGTTCTGGGCTGTTGCTGGTACAACGGGCTGGTTGTTGGCGATACGATCCAAAGCCCTTAAAATTGTCCTATGCCCAGTTGGATGTGGTGGAGGATATGTTTCTCGGTATCGACGCAAAGCTTCAGCCGCATTATTATTGCACGTCGCGTACAATAAAAGCAAATTCAAATAACCACGAGCATCTAGCAAAGGCATTTTTATTTGAAGAATGACATAGGTAAATTTAATGACATTTTCATTTTAACATCAAATGCATCGATAGCCAATACAATAACGCAAAGAGGTTCATAAGTTAAGTACCTAATCAGTAGTTCGTAATAATGTTTATTTGATAAACGTTTCACATGCACGTTTTGAAGCATGAAAATGAATGAAATATGCCTACTCAGCAGCACAATTTCAATTTATTCAATTAAATCAAATTCAATTTCAATTAACTAGCTAAAACCTATTTATCAATTTAGGGAAACTAAGATACGATGAAAGAAAGTTCTAATTATCATCTATAATTGTTTATGAAGATTGAGTATACTTCATTGTCTGTCAATGTCGCTATTTCAGAAATGTGTCAAGTTGTGCTTAGTAGGCTGCTGGTAGGTCGTTATTATGTTATTTTATTCATAATTTTAGGAAAAAATAAATAAAGTTGTTCAAGATGTACCAACGAAGAGACTCACAAACCCTGCAATATTTCTTACCGCATTGGAAGCAGGTCTAAGTATGCATCCACGACAAAAAAACGTAATAATATCCTGTATGAAAATGTTGTTTACAATTAAGTTCACTGACCCAATCATATGTTTAGGGTTGAAACAAGTAGTTTTTTGTGTGAATGTTTAACCGGCTGTAATTTCAAAACGGCTGGTTAAATTCACATAGTTTGTATGGGGGAAATAAAGTGTTAAGGCTAAACTATCTCCCATTATCGGGAACGTCCACGGTCCTCTTCCACCCTGTACACAATTATTTTCCAGATAACATTATGTCATTGGATGGTACACTGTTTAAAATTACACTCAAAAATTTGGTAATATCAAAATGTTTCTACAACCTTAATGAATATTTTGTGTATGAATTATTAACACTATTTATTTTACTTTTTTTAGATCTTAAAGTTAAGTTACCTTATAAACTATTGTATGTCCGAAATGGGCAAACTTTTGAGTCTGATGTATTATATATAACACCAATTGTACCTACACAGCTTTGACTGTAAAGTAATCTTTATCTTTATCGAACATTTTGTAGTACGCAAGGTTGCTTCCACTTATGGCGGCACCGCTTGCGACGCCGCCGCCGACTTGAAAGTGTTCTCTATGCCACAGATTAGATATTTTAGGTTTACGGCATATAAGTACGTACCTAGCGCCATGCTCTTTCAATTTTAACACAACTTTGTATGAACTGAAGATGACCTAAGTCCACTCTTCGAATTGACTTTATTGTTTTCAAACAATAGAATTCTTTCTTCTAGCGCGCCAGACCACATATTTAGTTAACAGTATCTACTATCACCAACACAGTTAACTGACCATTGTGAATCTTGTCACCTTTCAATAAGGCTCACTAGTGGTCAGTTAAAAGTGATTCTGTTAGTACAAAGGTACGAACAGTAACACATACAATAGGTGAACAAAGTAGACGAATGGATATTTTATTATTTTCAGTAAGTTCAAGAAGAGGCTTTTATGTTGGTATTGTTGTTTGTTTTTGTTGTACAGTAGGTACGTGTCGCAGAAGTCGTTTACGATCTTATCTACCTAGGTATCTATTTGAATTCGCCACCTAGGTAATACTATAGGGGGTTTATTTGTCCAACAATTTTCGTCTTTTGGTCCCTTGATAAGCGTAGTTCTGTAGGAATATTAAGCTGTACAGTCGAGTTCATAAATACGTATATACTTTAGTACCTTGCCTGTGTCTGTTTAAACTGAAGTACATGAATTGTCACAGCGATTAAAGTGACAAGGTACTATAGTGTATAGTACATATTTATGAACTCGACTGTACCTACCTAGTACGTTAGGCTGAACCACCATTTAAATTTCCTTTAGTGACCATATAAGTTTGAAGTAATGCACTTCAACTTGTTTGTTGTTCTACATAGACATGAATCAGTCAACAGAAAATTACGAGGACTTGACCGACTGCCAAGCATCTATAGCCACGCTAACGAAAAAAAAGCGGACGGATAATTCAACGGCGAATAGGAAACAATTTTTATCTAGGGCGACTTAAATATGTCAATGGATAATATTTGCTATTTGAAATTTAAAAACGAATTCAAAACCAATAAAATAATCCAAACAACAACAGTCCGTTTATACCCGACCCACTTATCGTGGTAAAGTACCTGAGTAAACGTGAGTAAATATCGTGCCAATTTTTAGAGCCCGCTCCGCTCGCTACTAAGCGTCGTTTCTCATTTCCGCTGAATAGAACACCACTTGCATTTAAATCGAACGATGGGTGATATCGCTGAAGCCAAGAATTCTCACTGGCCAGTGTGAAGAGTGTAGAATAGAACATACCCGAAACCACGACGGCATCTCGGCTCGCAGGTCATCGCCAACTCGTCGTCACGTCCCGAGCGGGGCGCAAGCCATCGCCAAAAACAATGCTCTAACTCTAACCAACCGTAGTCCCCTTTCAGCTGAAGACGCGCTACTAGATGCACCGCCTTAGAAAGCGTCGTCGCTCCAAGGTCTTTTTTATGAATTCTCTGGCATAGATCGGGTGATTACGCCTTTGAATTATAGTGTGCATGTCAAATAGCCAAAATTGAGAACTCGTTTGTCACAGATCTTGTTGTGGGTTGGATTACTGCGCTGACTCAGTATTTTGTACCTACCAAAACACTGTTGCAAAACAAGAAACTAACTTTGAATGTCATCCTACGCTCTATTGCTTGAAGAAATTTAGGGAGTTTACACCCAGGAGGACCTACTTTCTGTACCGTTCATACGCCGCTGCTGCTTATAGTAAGTCATGTATGGACAATGACGATTTTCCCACCTAATTAACACATATATTTAACCATAAACAATATTTTCATATTATAAAAACCATATGTTTATCAATAAAATGTATGTACCATGGATATATCGAAGCAGAAAGGTGCTTAACAATTACAACCAGATATTTATCAATAACTTTTTGGGTCTAATATAATGTAGGTGTATTTCATAGTGCCTATGTATTGATCTAACCCTACTTAAACTATCGCGTAATTAGCGTTCTAGGGTCGCAGGGTAATCCATGTCATACGACTTTGGTTCATCTGAGGCTACACTATAGGTACAATGTGCCGTCACCGTCACCCTAACTACTGGCTTTTGCTACGTCAGAGAAAGACTCCACGATAGATACTACGACGCACTAAATTCAAAACTTCGCAGCCCCATCTTTTTCATTCATTATTGGAGAAAAATCAAAAGAAGGAAAAGGGGTAACGTTGCTTTCAACTTTGATTTACAAAGTGAATCCCCAGGTCAAGTAGAACTGCTACATCGTACAACTCATTGATAAACAGCGGTTCCGTTAGTAAATAACAAAGCAGCTGTTAGCGAACCGTTCGGAATCGGGTAAAGAGCATCAAGGTTGCATGCCGCGCGGTGAACAGTAACTGCACGGATATAAATAGAGGAAGTAAACGAGAGCTAAACGTTTGTGGGACTTGCGTCATTCAGGTATCAGCGCAGCCCGAGCAATGAACTGCAGCTGTTTGATTTATAATAATGCAACTATGCAACTATTACTCGATAGTTTATTTACCTAATTAAGTGGAGTTCTAGTTCTTTACTACTCAATTAGGCATTGTTATGAATCAAGAAGCTCCAGTGTGTAACCTACCTGTGTGATTTTCAGTGGCAAACAAAACGTACCTACCTATTAAATTGATGTGAACAATAGATTTTTATGAAATAGATTTTAATTATTATATCACATCGGGTTCACCACACCATGTGACTCTGGGTCTTATCTTCTTTAAATAGTATAAAATATTCAAAAACATATAATAGCAATTGCACGAACTTTCCTACATCATAATTTCATTTCATTACTTTACCTTACCTTGGTTCTTTATTAGTAAAACTTACCTTGCGCCTCCTCTTGCGGCCTCTACTTGATTTTAGCATAGGCAAATGGAGAAAAAGTTTCTTCATCTATTTTATGTATGGCTCCAGCTATTGTAGGTACTATTATTTAATTCTGTGATTTGGCCAAGTATAATACTAATGTAAATAAGTAACCTATCATAAATATAAAATAGCATAACGGAAAAAATTTGTTCCCTACTGTTCTACGTCTTAATTGTTTTAGTTCTATATTTTACTAGCGACCCGCCCTTGCTTCGCTTCAGTTTATGTGAGTTTTCTGTAACACCCCTACAATATCCAGAACTTATTATACATAAAAACCTTCCTCTTGAATCTATCTATTAAAAAAACACGCATCGAAATCCGTTGCGTAGTTTAAAAAAAGCATACAAAGGGACATAGGGACAGAGAAAGCGACTTTGTTGTATACTATGTAGTGATTTGTATTCATGTATCTAGTAGAGAAAATCTCCAACGCCAATCTGTGGGACGAATGTGTGGTGACGTTACAACAAAACTCCGATCGACCAGAAGATAACCATAGGATTGGGCACGCGCTCCGAAGGGACCCTGATTGCATACCGAGGCAAGCACTAGACTGAAATCCCCAAGGAATGCGTACACGTAGCCGTGCTAAGTAGACTTAACGGGGGACGATCATAGACGTAGCGGGGGCTATAGGGAGGACGACTTGGAGCGAGTTGAAACGCGAAGCTCAACACCGAATAGGCTGGCTGCGCACTGTGGACGCCCTCCCCCCATAGGAAGCATATTTAGGACCTCCAGGAAGTTTCTGTAAACATTTTTTTTGTATTTAGGTACGTATGACAACTCCTCAATCACGGAAAGTTACCTCGAATAGATCCCTTAAACTGCCTCAACTATCTCAAAAATATTGTATTTTGTGTTTGTATTATGTTCAATAAAGTGTTTACATATGTGCATACACTATAATAAAAAAAAGACCTTCGATATGTACATGATGAATTTCATATGACATACATACATAAACTCACGCCTTCGTTCCCAGAAGCAGAGCTGCAGAATTATAACAACTCTAAAAATTTCATTTGATACCATACTAACCTTGTCTAACTAAAGTTAAATGTGGAGTGCACGCTGTGCAGGCTCTTATTTTGGCTACAAGTGTTACCAAAAATTTCTATCAGTTACACTTTTTTATAATACACGTTATTAAACTGAATAATCATAGTATAAGAGGTATTAGTTTGTTTACAGTTTATACCAAAGGCGCATTTTAAAATACTTGAGTATCCGTAAATATATTTTGAACAGTAATAAGGTCACGCGACTCACGCGCCGCTGCTGCGTCGGATTTGTTAAAGTAGTTAAAGTAAAATTGACGAGTGGATTCAGCCAATGAATAAGAGAGTCGATTCAGTAGATAAATAAACCGCTGAAAAATATTAATCAGCATGTAAAATCAAAAGCATTACAATCTATACAGCCATAGCGGCAAATATACGTAATAAAAGACACATCTGGAACGCTTACATGACTTTGGCGGTACCAACTCCCTATTGTTAAGTAGAATTAATTATAAATAAATTCAATAGAAGGCAACAAATGCACGATCAGAAAATAGAGAAAGGCGCTTGCAATTCCATACATTAGGTGCGTACGTTGATTAGCAATTATTAGCGTTGTCTATAGGTATACTAATATTATAAAGAGGTAAAGTTTGTGACGTTGTAAAGGGGTTATCTCTGGATCTATTTATTGTACCGATTTTGAAAATTCTTTTGCCAATAGAAAGCCATGTTATATCTGAGTCTCATAGGCAACAAAAAAAAATCGCCCAACGAAGTGGGCACGGGAACGACTAGTTATTAATAAGCGCAGTAACGTCTTTTCTGTTTTCTACAATCGTTACAAAATTTTCAATAGTAGACTGTAACTTTTCTGAAGTTGGTGAAAAACGCGGAAATAGGTACTGAAGTAAAGTAAAGTAACCTAACAGTAAGAAGCATTAAACGTGGAAGAGTGAGAAGGAAATCATACTGATTTCGTAAGGAAAGGAAAGGGAAAGGGAACTAAATGTTTTAATAGAGTGAAATATTAATATTTAACATACATACATACATATATAAAATCACGCCTGTTTCCCAGAAGGGTAGGCAGAGACGACTTCTTTCCACGTGCTACGGTCCTGACAAATGTCTTTCGCTTCTATATGACATTTCGCTTTCTAATATTTAACATTTGCTATAAATAACCTTCTGAGATAGAAAGTTAGAATAACTAAGTTGTAAAATCAAATCTATAAAAAAAACTCAATAGCTTCGACGCGACTGGAGTAAGCGTCAGATTTTTCTAAGCATAAATAGGACCTGATCAAATTTGAATTATCGGAAACCATAAGCCTGGCATGGCCTGGGTTCCGTACCTCAAAGCCTCAAACAGAAAAACAAGGCCCTTAGAGGAGCACTTTGGTTGTCTGTCGTCCTTTTTGGTGTCATACAGTCATCTTCCCTAATAAACAAAGGAGTTCATGTGGCAAAAACGTCAATTAACTAGGGACTTCCTTCCGATATTCTATTTATCGATAGCTGTTTCAAATACTTATTTCAAAGTGACATTTCTTAGGTATTAAGTTCATCGGATAAACATCGATGTTATATAATGATAGGTAATATTTAATTTAAGTTATTCATAGGCATATTTTTTAGAGATTTTAAAATTCAAAAGAATTTTAAAAATAAATTTTTGTTTTTAACGTGTTTCTTACACAAAAACTGAATACTGCATAAAATTTATGCAAGTTACATACTCATAGGCATACGTTATATCATAGTGATAACTGTCATAAGAAATTACAATTTATCGATAGATTAATATCGTTCGGAAGCTCCTAGGACAATTTTGTAAGTGCCACAAAAACTCCTATGTCTGCTAATAAAGCATCTTATGATATACTTTAACCTGCGTCACAGTGTAATAAATGCTCTCGTCATGTATCTTCATAAGACCGCAAATGGGTTGCCAACACTGAGGACTAAGATGAAATGCCTCTATGCTAATAATTTCATCGGTTGTCTTATACCCACACCGGAACACAACGTGAAAACTGCTGCTTGGCAGTAGGTTCAAGGATAAGATGGTGGTATCGATCCGGACGCACCACTACCACCACTTACTAAAACACAGACAGTCAGTTTCTCATAAGGTTTCATACATTTCTTCAGAAAATTAACGCTTTGATGTTAGATAACAGATCGCGTCGACCGCTATGTCAACTCCATACATTTTGAGTCGATAAAAACAGAAACGTTTGCAGCGTTTGCATATTGGCTACGCGTACGGGAGCTGGTCGCTCGAAGTTCTACCTTATTGACTTACTGGATAAAAGCAATCTGGGCACGGTTTATAAAGCTACAAGTAACAATTTTACAGGTCTTAACTAGCAACACCATGCTCAAAAGGCTGGTCGTTATTGGTCGAGGTTGTGACAAATGGAAACTTATAACCTGTAAATTGTAATTTGTAGCTTTATAAAACAGGCCTCTGGTAATTTTATTGCAACGATGTTTTTGGGAACAAGCTTATGGGCTAAAAAACGATTGAAATAATTGGTAACTAAAACAAATAATCTCTTAGATTTATCATTATACTACAACATGAAACTTTCGTCTGCCACATCTAACGTTGGCGGGCCACGCTGGAGACTAAAAAGAGACAGTTGACAACCCTATCGAATTACAAAATGAAACCAACCGCTAATGACAGGTCAGCCCTAAAGGATACCTTTATTTTGGTCTGCCAACATGCCAACGAGCAGTTTTTTGGGTATAACCAATATTGTCAACGACTTACATTGGTAACGTGCGATGCA
This sequence comes from Acleris sparsana, assembly GCA_923062465.1. Lineage (NCBI taxonomy): Eukaryota > Metazoa > Arthropoda > Insecta > Lepidoptera > Tortricidae > Acleris > Acleris sparsana. Next base: position 6,497,633 of record OV281288.1, read on the forward strand.
AGTAGACAAAACTTATTATTTACACCGGTATCTGGTCCATCCATCGACAAAGCTTTTTGCCACATTCTTGAATTTATTGAAAGGTAAAAATAAATAGCAACATTACTGTATACATGTATACAAAGCAAAGGTAAATTATGATTTTTACCCTAAATGTAACATCGAATGAGGTATCTTGGATAGCTCTTAAAACACATTATGTATTATTCGTAAATTTTTAGATTTGGGGGAAATATTGAACTCGAAAAGTGTAATTTTCGCTTGAATTGCGCGTTCCCCCTAGATACGACTAAGAAGACTTGATTGGTTCCTGAGATACCTACAGGCGACTAAAGTGTTAACCTACTAAAAATCATGATAGTTTTTTGTTTTTTATAGTAACGGCTTCGGAGCAATCGGAACCGTAATCGGATGACTGACATGCTCTGGCCTGGTTTTTCATTTGAATCGGCTGCAGCATGACCTGATGACCAAGGTTAAATCTAGAGTTGTCACATGCAATACAAGAAAACAGTAACAATTGCGTCTTTCAATGGACAGCCTAAAAATGCGTATAGGGTAAAGTCACCAGTGGTCAGCCAGAGACCAGGGGCCTGTTTTATACAGCTACAAATTACAATTTACAGGTTACAAGGCAGTGTTGCCAGTTTAGACGTGTAAAATAGTAACTTGTAGCTTTATGAAACGCAACCCTGTAGGCGACCTTATATGAGTGAGAAAAAGTGGGAAATATATATTTCGTACTCTTCCCACTCATGCACAGTATAGGCTGAGGCCGACTTCAGGTCTCTGGCTGACCACTAGTGACATTACCCTATCCCTAGCTCTTATTAAGCCGCGCGTTTGTAATGGACCTGTCTATCTAACAGTAACACGAGCTTAAAATTACAAAATTCTATGACGGATAATATAGCGGTAATGTCGCTGTCCAGTAAGCTGACGGTACTGAGTCAGTCATGTTTCGGCAGCTCATGCAACTCACTTCATTGGAGAGTAGCCGCTGGGCGGAGTGGCGGTCGGCGGCGCGCGGCGCGGGCGAGGCTCGGCGGCGCCCCCCGCCCGTGAATATCATCGGCGCGCGCGCATGCCTGCGCCCCGTCGCCGCGCTCCCGGCCCGCCACCGTGACTTCGCCTCGCTCCCACACCAACGTATTTATAAACGAAATTCCACGCACTCGCGCGGTTCCGCCTCCGGATACAACTTTTTACACGACTTTCGACACTTACGTCGTCCGGAGCACTGAAGAGGCGGGTCGGCGCGGTTGTCTGCGGAGTCGGCGTGAGTCAGCCGCGGCCGCCGCCCGCCCGCGCTCCGACCGGCAGAGCTTTAAATAATTGTAATCCTACCAAAACACTGAAAGAATGCATTAGATTAATGGTATGGTGTAGGTAACCATATTTTTAGATGGCCCCAATGTTTATTTTGTTCCAAGATTTTGACAATTGAAACGCAACCCGCGAAATGTGTTATTGTAAAATTTGAGTTTCTTTTGTTGCGAATGATTTGTTTGCGGTGAGAGCAAACATGTCTGGTTGGGAATCTCTCTCTTATAAATAATGCATGCCCCACTTTTACCCGGCGAAATTAATAATGACTAAACTAATAGAAGACCCCAAGTGACGTGACGAAGCTTTTAGGGAAATTTTCGAACACTACGACTAAATCAGTTTGGGAATCTGATGAGCGGCGCGTGCGTCCTCGGCGGGTAGGTACCAGCAGCGATAAATGGATGCTGGAATTAAACAGCGGTTTGTTTACGAGCGTTGCCGATAGTCGTTTCGTTCGCAACATGCGCCAACGGCGCCGATCGCCGATGTTTATGTGGAACCGATACGGTAAAATAACATAATGTAAGACAATCTTTGAGAACCCAGGGCGATTTGGATCGAGCTCGTGGATGAATGGCTTTGTAGCTTTTGTTACGTTCGGTGCCATACAAGCTCGTATGTGGAGGAAGAATCGGTAGGTCAGGCTTAAAGTAATTTACTGGAATCCCAAAACGTAATATAAAAACAAGGTATCATTTATTATTTTTACTACATGTTTCTGGTGTGGTGTTTTGAAAATGTGGTATGAACCAGTACCAGTAATTCTGGTTATTCTTATCTATCTGCAATCTGCCATTTGGAAATTCAGGTACGATCGCTATAGCGTTGGGCAGTTTTGAACTCAAACAAGCTATGGTGTTCGCTCAACTACCTTCTCGACCGGCAACGTGCCGGCAATCATAATTCACTCGTCAGTTCGAAAGTAGATAACACAGATTTAACAACAAAAAAACTAGAGATTTCTGCTACTAAATAAAACTATAATTTCGTGCAGATATGTTTATACTTAGTTAATAGTACATTATGATACAAGTGTGCTAAGTTGACCATTGTATACAAGGCGCTATTGTGTGCGCACGAGCGATGAGCGAGTGCGCCACAAGAAAGCCGCGTATATTATGGTCACAGGCACACGTGTTACATACGACGTTTTTCAACACACTTGCGAAAAAAAAACAAGACTTCATTTTCTTTACTTAAAGAAGACATTTTTGTTAATATTAAACTTCACAATAATTAATCCAAACTATCACTCACTGGTATTCTCACTGGTATTCTTCTCGGCCCCCGTTAGGGGGCCGGGGAGACAGATCGGGGCGTCGCCCCTCTCTGTGGGATCAAATCTCCGCCTGTGAATACAGGCGGGTCGTCGGTTTTACCTATAGTGGAATAAGAAAAATGTTGGGAATTTCCTGCTCTCGTGTGATGGCGCCGCGGCGATGTCAGCCAGTTAGGAGGGTCCTAACGGCGACTTCAGCCTGCGGCGATTGAGAGGGATGGTCGTCCATCGTCGTCATCTCCTTCCTCTTCCCCTTCTTGCTGGCCTTGAGGTGGTAGCCGCGCGTACTAGGTCGCGCGGCAAGGCCAGCATCTTGCGTCCTCGTCCTCTGCTGTGACGCTGTTGGCTCGCGTCCTCCACCGGTGTTGTGTGGGGCGCGAGACTCCTGAGGTGCGGCCACTGCGACAGATCGGCCCGCCTGAATAGGTTCGTATTCAGACGGCCGACGAACTCCTCCACGCCGTCGATGTTGAGGTCGCGGCGGATGACCTCGTTGCGGACGCATCGGGGGGCGTCCGCCACCCTTCGCAGCGCGAGCGCCTGCTGGGCTTCGAGGCGCTTGCGCCCACTAGGGGGCACAAGCGCGTACCATGCTGCGGCGGCGTAAGTTAGGCGTGGCCTGATATAGGCTTTATACACGCCTAGCTTGACCCGCAGCGGCAGTCGGGACCGCAGTATGGGCTGTAGTATCGCCCGGGTTTGGCGCGCCTTGTTGATAGCCGCCTTGACATGGGCGGCCATCGTGAGACGGCGGTCTATCATTACCCCCAGGTATGTGACCGTGGGGGCCCAGTCGATGGGTTGGCCGCCGAGCGATAACTTCGGCGGCAGGATCTTCTTTTTGGAGATCGCGATGGCTTGCGTCTTGGCGACGTTGACGGTCAGTCGCCATTTCGCAAGCCATTCCGGGACAGCGTCCAGCGTGCGCTGGACTTTGACGGCGGCGTGCGACAGGTTCATCGATGACGCGATGTAGGCAGCGTCATCGGCGTACAGCGCCAGCGTCGTCCCGTCTACCAAGGGAATGTCGTCTGTGTACCTTGCGTATAACACAGGTGACAGGACACTCCCCTGGGGAACTCCAGCGCGAACTGGTCGCTGGGCGGAGGTGTGGTTGTCCACCAACACCTCGAAGCGGCGGCCCTCCAGGAAGGAGGCCACGGTCTTGATGAGGCGCCTGGGCGTCTCGGAGTCGGCGAGCTTGGCCAGCAGGCCCGGGTGCCAGACCCGATCAAACGCCTTCTCCATATCTAGGAGTACTGCAACCGAATGTTCCCTCTTGTTGAGAGCAACAGCGGCGTGGTGCAGCACTCTGGCGATCTGGAGGGTCGTCGAGTGTTCGGGTCTGAAACCAAACTGTTCCTTTCTCGGCACGATGTGACGGCCGAGATGGCCCAGGAGCATCCTCTCGAAAATTTTCGAGACGGTTGGCAGCAGTGAGATGGGCCGGTAGCTCTCCGGCTTCATCACGTTCTTCCCCGGCTTGGGAAGCATCATGACCCGGCCCAGCTTCCAGGTCGTCGGGAAGTGGCCGGACCGCATGATCCCGTTGAATAGCCGCGTCAGCGTCGCAATGCCTCGCGACGGAAGGCGACGCAGCGCTTCGTTCGGGATGCGGTCTGGGCCAGGGGCTTTCCGGAGCGGAGCTCGACGGATCGAGCGCTCCACTTGGCCGGGGTTGAAAACCACCGGGTTTTCGTCCGGGGCTATCGGTGCTGCCAGGAGCTCCTCGACCCGCCTCTCTACTTCAGCAGAGTGGGCGGGGTTGAGGTCCGGGTTCGGCGAGAATTGCTGCTCGAGGTGAGCCGCGAATATCTCGGCTCTGTCCTCCGCTCTGTAGCGGGGTGTGCCGTCTTCGGCAAGCAGCGCAAACTATCTTCGTCACAGCCGTCAATTATTTACGAAAAATGGCGGCTGGCGCGTTGTTTTTTTTCTTGCCGCGCGATACCGATGCGCGCGCAAGGCTAAGGCGCGAACGAGATCGGCCAACAGCCAAATTTAAAATGTAATAATTCATGTTTAAAATACAAATTACAGAAAAAATTAAATGATTTTAATGAAATTGAGTTATTTTTTAGTAATAAAGCTGATTTCACCAATTTATTGAAATAAATATGTAGATAATGTTATTTGCCGCATAAAAACTGTTTGTTGCTAAGAAAAAAAAAAGGTATAACCCGACTAAATTATATCGCTTCTTCTTCGTACTTACAACTTGGTACTAGGCTACAAATGTAAATTGTTTGGGTTAATAAACTAAAGGCACTTGTGCGTAATATACTGAAAAAGCACGCGTGTTTAATATCTAGGTTTATGAGCCAAAAATCGGTGGAATAAAAAGGTCGCTTTGAGCAAGTGTGTTGAAAAAATAATAAATACATTGTGCAAGTAGTAATTCAGCCTGCAGACAGGAGCAAACCGTGCAGTATGTTCACTTTCGCTCCAGGAAAGTGAATAATGTGTAGGATGAACGCAGTACCTGTAAAAATCATACATACTTATATACTTATTTGAAAACCATTTAAAGTAGGTAACCTACTAATTTTTAAACGTCCTACTTATTTACCTAGTAATTTTACCCACTATTGCGTCAATGTACGCAAGGTAAGTAACTAGGTACCTAGGCCTCCTGAATTGAAAATGCTAAAGCTAGTAAAGCTAGAACCAATTCGAGGAAAATGACTTAGAACGATGAAAGTACAAATTACAAAGCACGGCTACGCCACTCGCTTAGCCGATCTCGGTACCTCCTCGCTACGCTCTTTGTAACACTGGTGTTTTAAAATAATTTAAGGTCTAGTGGTTTTAAAATAAATTGCGCCATTACTAAAATTTATGAAAAAAGCTTTTGGGTGAATCTACTCATGTAATTGAAAGTACGTAAAGTCTGTAAGGTGCTTCGGCTTTTTGTTACTCTTTCACTCGCTCTTAATAAGAGCATATGAGAGCGAGTGAGAGACAAGTAGTCAAGTACAAACCCGAAGCACCTTCTAAGAGATAAGTATCGCACTGTACATTGTTGCCTTCTTCTGCCCTTATCATCTTTAATCAATGTCATCGACTTAACATAATGTAAAATTATAGCCCATGCATGGCCCATGCCAATAACGGGTAACTTATGTAGGTACTTTAAATTTTAATTGTTGTCACCATGCACAGTTGAGTTCATAAAAATGTGTACACTTCAGTACCTTGTCACTTTAATCAGTGTGACAATTCATATATGGCAGTTTAAATATGACATTAAACAGACAAGGTACAAAAGTGTTCACATATTTATGAACTCGAGTGTACAGCCTTGTCGCAGGAACCCAATAATTATTTTTGATCATAAGTATACGTGATAGATTCAGAAATGATGATATCCGCAGTAGAACTAAGGTTACCGACATAGCCCAAAGAATAGCTAACCTGAAGTGGCAGTGGGCGGGGCACATTGCTCGCAGGACTGATGGCCGATGCGGGGTCAGAAGGTTCTGGAGTGGCGTCCGCGGACCGGGAGACGAGCTGTGGGTAGGCCTCCAACAAGATGGAGTGACGACCTTGTAAGGATCGCGGGAGCGCGGTGGATGCGAAAAGCACTAGACCGATCTGAGTGGAGAGCCTTGGGGAAGCCCTATGTCCAGCAGTGGACGTCTTTCGGCTGACATGATGATGATGATGATGATGATGATGAAGTATACGTGAACATGTAAAGGAAGACTGGCTAATTGATCGATCAATTCACAGCCGAAACCGCTGGACCTGGTAAGTACTTGATTTTTGAAGGGAATTCCCTTGGATATCCTATAGTGGTGCTCTAAGAATGCATTTTTGGAAATTTATCTTCTAAGAGGTTTAAATAGTAGCACTACTAAATCTACACGTACGAAGTCGCGGACGTCCTCTAGTTTCACAAAAGCTCGTGTCTTGACGCTTTCATTATGATACTGGTTCTATGGTGGTGGTGGTAGCTCAACAATTAAAGTTGTTAACCGTACAACTAAAAAACAAAAACAAACTGTAAAATTGAATAAAAGGTAATAAAGAGGTGTTTACAGAGAAGTAGGTGTCAAGCGACATGGGTATGATGTAGGCGATGCGCGGCGCCACGGCACGCGTGCGGCCCATCGCGAGCAGCAGCAGCCGGCGCAGGCGCGGCGACAGGGACACCCACTCGCAACTGTATATCGAGTGGTTGATGCGCTCGCTCTGACGACAAACAGGCCATACTTTGAAAATCGAAGTTCGAAGTTACGTAACTCGCATCCCGTCACTCGCCTAAATCGAGAGAAAGAGATACTGCTAACAGAATTTTTGACCTTCGATTTTCAAAGTATGTACAAGAGTACAGACTGTCGCATGAAACTACAAAATAAACCGGTTAAGTATTAGTTGGACGCGCATTACGTGAGCAAAGGGCGTGCAGTATGCGGGACGCACCGCGTTTTATACTTACGGCTCGAGCACCCACAGCCCCAGTGGGGGCGCCCTTTTTAGGGGTACTATTTATTCTGTACTTAACTACACAGTACCTGGATGACCGAATCTCGTGTCACGGTGTGTTTGTGAATGTTTTGATACGGAATGCTGGCTTTGGAAGGTATGAGAATAGTTCGTAAAGTATATTTGGTAAGGTTGGTATGAAAAATAATTGGCGGCACCGGGCGCGGACAGCGAGTATCTAAATAAATAAATGTCTGCTTGTAGTGACAACCCTGCACTAAAACTGCCGTGAAAAAATACCTACGAGTTATACGAAAGGCAGGAAGCGTAAATAAAGCAGGTACGGTTCTTAGGCACTTCACTTGTCGCAACGCACCGCCACGATGAGCGAGAAGCGAGTAGGTAGTCATGTTGGAGAGATAGTTCTCGCCGGCAGTGTGAACAGCCAGCGATCAACTATTAATGTGTGTCTCTTTTATTGACACGGGATCTATATAATTTGTTTGTTTCTTGAGCGAGAAGATAGTCGATAGCTTATTCGCCGCCGGTGGTAGGACAAGTGCCTTTTAATACCTAAACGCCATTTTTGTTAGGAAGAGAAACTTCCGTACTTGTACTATTATTGACTCTGTGCTGAGGGGTGGCTCACTTGCCCGGTATTTATTATTTGTTAAAATTTACTTTGATGCTACCTCATATTTGATCTGGGTTCCATAAAAGCAATACAAGAAAAGCTGCGCCAACATGCAGCACAGGTACATCGCCAACGTGACGAACTCCGCCGATAGCAAATTCACCTGTAACAAAGACAAATGCACTAGGTACGAGTATACCTACATATTTAATCGCTCACTTTATAATTTAATTTTAATTACTTTTATAAGAGGTATAAACACACGTTACTTACTCCAGCGATCTTGTAAACAGTCATGCAAATAACCCAGGACATCACCAAGAACTGCACAACCATTGCCTCGCTGAAGATAGATTCCACTTCATAGGTAAACCTTAAAATCAAGGCAAACACCAAAAGCAGGTAAGACGAAGCGCGGGAGTTTATGTTCAGAATGTGATGTTCCTTGACGATATGTACCATACTTTAATGGAGTAACGTATGTCTGAAACGAGTCATTTAGAAGCCAACTTCGCATCACTACAGACTTGTTTTATGTTATGTCGGATGAGGCAAGGGCGCTATTGAAGCTGGCTAAATTAGCGGTAGTCAATAGGCCTTAAGTTATTTTTTTAAGTTGATTTTGCATTTATGGACCGTTGCGTGCCGTGAGGGAGAAATCGGCAGGAAGCATCTTGAACGCGTTTCCAACGCTCTATCGCGAGCTGGTCACCGCCACATTGACACACCGCGCTGCCTTGCTCCCGGTCTAGAAGGTAAATATGGCGGCCGTAATAATACGACGATAAAGCGGCCACGCACTGCGCTGCCCGCAGCTCAACAGAAGCAGAGCGGCAGCGCGGTAGTCGTAGGCCCGTATCCATGGTTGATTGATACACGTATATTTAATATTTAAGTTGAATATGGTTCCTTTGTATTACATGTATTGGGCTTGCGCTCAATACCCGCTGCTTCTCATATTTTCTTGTTAAGAACTCAGGGGATCTGGTACTACGTACTAAAGGCTAACACAATCGTTTAATCGATTCACCGATAAGATCCCCTAGTAGGTACAGTTAGAGTCAGTAGTAAGTAGTAGGTACAGGTACAGGTACAGGTAGGTCAAGTTAGAACGGTGTTCATGTAATGTAAAGTAAAATAATCAAAATATACATACATATATAAACATAAATATATATATATATACATTCAGACCACACGACAAGCTTGTAGTGCTCGACGCAATGCGCTAGTCTCCGCGCCACCAACTGCCTGAACGCTGGCTCCTCAACATCTCTGAACGTTTTCAGCACACCACCTTTCACAGATCCCTGAACTTCTGTCCAGTTCTCATTCACCAGATGTTCGAAGCTGTACCGCATCATACGCAGTTGTGTCTTGCTGTGAGCGTAGAAGGCTACGATGGTGCAATCCAAAGTCACGTTGCCGTACCCTTGAAGTGTAATTACAATCGAATTGAACGACAATGCTATCGCGAAGCTGAAATTTAAAACTATTCGTAAACATTATAAACGGCCGAGAAAAAGAACTGAACGTTTTTGGTAGTTTGTTACTTACGCTGTCGTGCTATCGGTCTCAAAGGGGAAGTAGCCAGTAAATTCGACATTCTCGCCCAGGGCCCGGTTCACGAGCGGGAAGGTGCCCCACAGAAATCCGGTGATGTAGATAAGGGCGTGGTACACTCTGAGAATTCGGGACATTTCCAACGCATGCTCTTTCATGACCCGAACATGATACTCGTTGCGGGTTGCGAATAAGGACCCTTAAATGGTTAAAAAATATTTTAAATTCAAAAAACCCGGCTTCAATAAAAATATCAACGGACAAGCGTTACGTATATGTTAACCTCGTTAGCTTCGCAGTGAGCCTATTGGCTAAGACTGTGCTGGCAATAACTACCTATTTGTGCATACGAGTAAATTTTGTAGATGGTACAGTATACAACAGCCCTAAAACCAACCCTCGGGTTAGTATTTCTTTTTCACTCACCCCCATACGTTATTATGCCAGCCTCCCGAGACTACCAACCCTTATGACTTTTTAGAGCTATTGCAATGTACCTAAAGTACAGTTAACCGAAAAAAAAAGTTTTGCGCTAACCTTCCATGGTAGCAATAAGACGGTCGATGCGAGCGCTGCGGAGGTTGAATGCCGCCTGCTTGCCAAGAGTGTTAAGAGTGGTGAGCAGGACGAACAGCGTGTCCACCAGTTGATCCGTGCTGTGCCGCACCTAGTCACCGTCAAAATTATCTCTATCACTAGAGACATAAGAGCTTGTCGGATATTTTAAACTTCAATTAATGAAAGAATAAATAAAACATTTGTTCTATCTATTGCTGGTGATTGTAAACAGTATTCAGAAACGCCTAGCCACTCACATGCTTTGTGCAACCAGAGTTACCAGTGATAGCCCTTATTTCACATTTACTCAAGTCGGAAAATCGCTAACTACTTTTGCTAATTGTTAAGAGGATTCTGAAGCTTAAAATGCGATAACATTCTCTCCCAAGGGGGAAAGAATGTTATCGCATTTCAAGCTTCAGAATCCTCTTAAAAATCGGACTTAGTTTAAGGAAACTAAGTCCGATTTTTGAGAAGAAACAAAAAAAAAACGAAGCGTACCTACAAACGTGGAAATCGGACTTGATTCTTGGGTAAGAAATGTTATCGCCGGAAACTGAATAGAACATTTTCCACAGTTGCGCGATGTAAGCGTCGGTTCAAAATCGTCTTAATGGAAATTATAAAAAGCATTCATACGAGTATTTCGACATTTTTGACCTCATATTCAAGGGATGGTGAGAGATGCGTAAACAGTCCATAAAAAGATCGCGGGAACCTGCTGGATGCAAGCAGCACGTTATCGATCGTGGTGATGGTTTACTTTATCCCTGTAAAAATCTTACTTGACGTATGCGAAGAACCGTTATTCACCACATTAATACGACCTTTATTACCAAGATATTAGCAAATAAAATGTACCTGAACGATTTGTATAATATGCTGCAAGTTATAAGTTATAACTAAAACCCACACTAGTGCTCTACACGCCACGTGCAGCGTATGTTTCAGTTGGGACTGCGGTCTGGGTACGAGTTTGAAGTAGGCCGCGTAGGCGAGCGAGTCGAAGTGGGGCCTCAAAGCCTGGAACGGGGGAAACATGATGTTCCTGTAAGTTTAACTTTCTATTTGAATGCTTCGTTGTGGCTTACCGAGCCTTTTAAACAGTTATTATATTATAAGAGTTGAGAATAATAAAGTGACTAACTACCTACTTTAAAATGCATGGGTGGAGTAGCTACAGGATGTATTAGTACAGTTTAATAGATTTCATATACCTAAATATATGTCAGGTAAAACATGGTAAAAATAGTTTTGCCTATGTGGTGACAGGATGAACTCTACATTATCGTGTGGCAACCACCATAATACACTTTTGAGTAAAAATTGAATATTGCCCTCGTTTATTGTGTTGGCACCCAAGGTAGGACTTGAGTTATTACCGTTCTTAGAATTGAGTAGACATTGGATAATTTTGCCTGTCTGTCCGTGTGTCAAGTACCTTTGTGTGTAAAAAGTTAACGGGCTGAAATATGGAGCAGGTATTTGTACTAATTAGGTACAAACAAAACCTCGTTACACGAAATTAGAAATTTGTAACTATTTACATATATTTGAAGTAAAAAACAGAGGTTGGTGAAGTTACGGTGCGTTTACTTTAAAGAGATAAGTATAACTGCCGTATAAGCGCTTCTAAAGTACGAAACATCAAGCAGCAGCAGGACTTTATTGGCCTTTTAATATTTCATACAAATGCGCAACCCTCGGTGCTCGAGTCCGACTGGCACGTGACTAATTGTGTTCTATAATGGAAGACTTAAGTAAACCACTGAATTACCTCGGTGGTGTGGTACTCCTTAACTATTTTATCGCCATGTCAAATACAAATTGCGCACTCACACGCCAGTTACAAAACAGCTAAAACCAAAACTAACTACAACTTACGGCACAAACACTAAGGTCTATTATCTCTAGTCTCAGGTCTAGGCGCTGTCAAACGTGAAGGCGTGAAGGATTTACCAGTCGTGGGAGTTGACGATGGAAAAGTTAAAAGTGTGAAGGCATACTCGCAAACTTCATAGAGATTGTGATCTGACTGATTGAGTGGTGCACTCTCCACAGAAGGTTGGTACAGTAAGTAAGCAAAAGTGGAAGAGAAAGAGAGAAAAAGTCGTATCAAGATGTCAAGAACCTAGCAACTAATAGAGAAGAATGGCGGACACTCCACCGACAAGAACATAGCACTTAAGTTATGAAGAAGAAACGTATTAAATTGATACTTACCCTACCCAAGATTCATAGGTACCTAACGTTTTTCTTTTCTATCACTCAAAATGTATAGGATTACCTTTTCGTGCTCTGCGATAAACCACGTGGTCGACAGCATCGCATACGTTTAGAGCGATAGAAAGAAAAACGTCAGTAGCAGCGTTTCCATCTTGGCTAAAGCCCAACATCGTATTGTCGTCACTGAACTCCACCACTCGATGTCTTGGTTGCTGCAGATGGCTTCTTATGTTCCAAACGAGATATTAGAGGGAGTTGTATAATAAAATATCTGGGTGTGTGCTTGTTGTTAATTCCCGACCAAAACTAGATAGAGAAGTATTTATTTAATTTATTGTTTTCTAAATAACCCAAAGAGGCACCCTGTAGAAAGCAACAAAATTAATAAATCTGTCGCAGGGCGTTAAATTCGCAAGCGCCCCATTAGTACCAACACGTTTCCAATTAGACGGCAATTATGTTGTTTTACAACCACTAACCGCTCGTTAAGTAGTTAGGAGGCACAGGCTGAACTGCACGGACAGTAATGAACTAATAATGATAGGTTACATTGATAATGTACACTTACCTAGTCGGTCCATAAGTTCTGTCACAAAGGTTTAGTCAAATAAACGTAACTTCTGTTTTTAATTTAAAAATATATACAAATTAAACGCTTAATTAATGTACATTTTAGGACTAATTATGATTCCATATAGTCGATGCAATTTCCGATACTATCTTTTAACATTCACGGCCGGCACCGATTAAAATACACACGAGTTTTCTGAAAATTTCACTTTTTGGAAACGCTTTAAAGTTTGGTCTTTGCAAGAAACTATTTTATTTAGTATTGTGAAGTCGCTCATCTCTAGGTATAAACCAGATTATGAAGCACGAAATTTGGTTGGTTTTCGTAATACTGCAAATTGATGTGAAATCGTAAGATCGATGTAATGAGACTTGAAGATTGATAGTCGTATAAGCGGATGTTTAGTTGCTTGGAATACATTTGTATCAGAATTTAAAGATAAAAGTCTAGTCAATATATCACGCAACTTTCGACTTAATACGAGAACTCTTACAATAGTTGCACCCGTTATCAGTATCGTCGTCGAGCGTGATTTGACCCAAGCTTTCCTGCCCCGAATGGTAATGCTTAAAGTTCGTACTTACATCAAATTATTGCAATAGTAAATAAATAAAATAACGCTTGTTTTTATTTTATATAATAGTAAATAAGGTTTTTATTGGTATACTACAGGTTTATGAAACGCTTTTATTTATTTATAAATCTCAGTGACAGAATTTATGAGCCGACTAGGTACTTCAATTTTATGGTCTAGGGCTAAGAGCTAACCACGGAAAAAAAGCAGCAATTTATAGGGCAATAAAACCCCTCTAAACAGGATGTCATACCATCATTGTCATTACTCATGTTTTCGGGCCCTAACGGCTGTTCAACCAGAAATTAATTATATTGTTTGTTGTTTTGACCAGGCGGCTGGCACAAGTTGAAATTTTCCGCATGTCAAAATCTCGATTAAAAGCGACAAACAAGTCTCAGGCAACTTGTGCTAGGCGCGCAGGCAAATCCCAAACAAAAAGTGGTGTATTTATGGGTATAAAATAATATACAATTGTCAAAAAAAACATATCCTGACGTGATAACCGCCACGGGTGAACAGCTGCCAACCAGGCTCTCGAAACAATGAATAATTATGGTATGGCAACCTAATTAGAGAAAATACTTCCTTTAAATAGTATGCGATATGTGGGAATATTGAAATGACATATCTATTACGCTAAAATTATTTATTGTTAAACATAATCATCAATCAGAAAATAAACGATTATTACACATATTTGGCATTCAGCTCGGGCCGAACATCTGTAATTGATTACTCTCTGCAAGGAATGTGAAATAGGGAATCGCCGGGCGACCCTCGCGGGCTAGCGCGTCGCGGCGAGTTTCACATAGTTTGTACTGTTAAAGTAAAATGCCATCGCCTCGCTCCACCGTGCCGATCAGAATATAGACTATAATTTACAACCGATCCAACAAGCACTATATTTATTAATTTAAACATAAATATCCCGACGCTCTCGATGCACATTCCGTCAACCCGGGGCTTCCGGCGGGAGGGAGCGATCAGTGTCCTCGGTCGCGCCGCCGCACAACGATACCTATCACTCTATTACGACATCGGGGCACTGTCTTTTGGGCGACGTCTCGTCCTCGACCGGTTCTTTCCTCTTCAAAGCGTTGGTCTCTTTCTTGGCTAGGTCGTCGTCGCTATCGTCGCCGGTGTCGGCCGGCTCGGGCCCGGGCTCGGGCCGCGCCGCGGGCTCCAGCCGCGGGCCGGGCGCGGGCTCCGCGGGCTCGGGCCGCGGGCCGGGCGCGGGCTCCCGCGGGCCGGGCGCGGGCTCGGCGCCGGGCGCGCCGCGGCTCAGCCGGCACATCGAGATGCGCGTCGCCAGCGCGCGGTGCAGCTGCCCGATGTCGCCGGGGGCGCCCTGCCGGACAAACACTCATTCATACTTCATTTGTCTGATAAATCACAATTCAAACATTCTTATTTTCACGCTTCAGTCGTCCCGCAGCCCCTACTTGATAAAGCGATAGGCGGAACGCCCCGGAAGTTTGATATAACTCGCCCGGGCCTCGGGGCGCGGACGTTTCCTCCAGATGAAAGGTTATGATTCTCACCATGATGAGGAACAGCTTGACCTGGTGGTGCGGCTCGGCGGCCGTGATGCGCAGGCTCTTGGCGCCGGCGCGCTCGGCGACCATGTCGGGCCACAGCTTGGTGTTGAGCACGACGCGCAGCGAGCCCGACACGCGCGCGACGAGCCGCGCGCCCGCGCCCAGGCCCGCGTCGTTCAGCCGCAGCACGCCGCGCCCGCGCTCGCGCCAGCTGCCCGCCTCCCACGCGAACAGACGACATGATATCTGCATTACATCAACGTGGTTAAACCCTAGTAATAGCTAATAACATAGCCTTGCACCACTATTTTAAGACAATGGAGAATTTAGCAGTAGACCTTTAGACCTTCAAAGCTTCAAAGCTCTCCTCAGATCAAATTTATTTATGTTTATTTAGGGTTAGCTAGATTTAAATCTAGATTGCTGTATCTTTCCTGGGGACGATTGCAATCCCCCGAGGAACTGCCACTAACATTCCAACTCAATAACACAATAAAGATACTCTTAATTCCAAACGAGCATTCAGTTTTTATTATTAACGTATAGAAATAGTAATTTGCCAAAATAAGTATGGCTTATGATATCTATCTTAATTCAGTAGGGTAGGGAATAAGATTTAAAACCAATCAAAAACATTTAATTTCGATAATTCTCCATGAACTTGTTTATGTTGTGTTAACAATTCTAACCTAACCATGAATTTGGAAGTGTAAAGAATTAGTACACAAATAATCTTTTGGCAATAGATTATTAATTTTAGTAGTTTGGTCAAATGATAAATGACAAAATGTAAGATTAATTTGCCAAAGACAAATCTAACTGAAAATTATATTAGACGAAATGCCCGTTTTAACGCGGTCATTTATTTAACCTTTTCAGTGCCAGCACCCCACCCGGAGAGTTTTGTTCGTAGGCAGTTTTCGGTACTAAACAGAAAAAATGGAATTGGCTACCAGCGTAGCACTAGACGCTGCATGGCAGCGAATGTGTTAACATGATGAATGAATGATAAATGAGTGTTTCTCCCACGTCTCTAGTCCCCGTAGTAGTGCGGATGCGCGGGTACCTGCATGACGTTGACCTCGCCCTCCTCGCCCGTGGTGGGGGCGGCGGCGGCGGGCGGCGGCGGGCGCGCGTGCGAGCGCTCGTACTCCGCCGCGGCCGCCGCCAGGCCCTCGCCGCCGCTGTTCGAGTCGCTGTTGTTGGCCTCCTCCTACAACACCAACCGGTTCAAACGGATACCAGACGATACACTACACACACATAGATGTTCTCTCGAGTCGAAAGTGGCGTTATAGTGTTCGGAAATGGGTTGAAACTTTTACAACTGTAATTTAAATACGAGGGAGTTATTATTTCTAGAACTCTATTTTCCTTAATTAACAGCTTTCGCTACGACTTTTTCAATTTTAATAAGTTTTATTTCGTCGATGTCAAGTTGTAGACTATCCGTGGATTTATTAGAGAGTCTATAAATATCAAAATTTATCAATAGAGGTTTTTCTCTTGTGGACTTGACAGAGGCACCTGATGCTAGTTCCACGTGTATCTGACAAGTCCTTTAGAACTGTTTTTAATGTGAATTACTGACCAATTCTGATTTGTTAACTGCCCACACATTTCACTGGTCAATTATTAAAACTGCCAAAAAGACAATATACAACTGCTGTTGTAAATTAGGTTTGATTATCATAGATTTAGCTTGGCAAAATAAGTTTGATGGCATGCATATTTTCTAAACTTCTTCTTACCATAAATACTAATCCATAACTTTAGAACAACAAACTATGTTCCTATAAGAATCATTTATTTCTGATTCACATTAAGTTCAATATGTTGCTTAGTGAATACACAGGAACTACTATTAGATATGATATGTATTTTAGTCAGTTCAATATGAATTTTATTATTAGTTTAAAAAAAAACATTTATCAAGAAAAATGTGTTAAAAAAGCCAACAGGCCATGTGACATTATTTAATTGATAGAAATAATAGAAATAAGCTGTACCTAACTCTATAATGTCAAACCTCTAATGGTTCTACAATATCATCATAATGCATTACAATTTACATTATAGTGATTATTTAATTTGCGCTTCTCAGGAGCAGAATTGAAACAAACATACGCTTAGCACAAAGACACAAAATAATCAGACAGAAAACATTTTCAATCTCTCTAAATAACAAATTAGTAAAGGCTGCTCAGCGTAACCACTAAAAGAAAAATTTTACAAGATAAAGTTTCAAAATAATTGAGCTAGGAGCTGATGCTAATTATCAGGGGTAGGTTAAGTGTTAATTTATTTATTTACTTGTAATCATGTATTATATACACAGCATTTCATTTAACACTAGCCTTGAGAGATTCAATTACCAGCATTGCCACACGAGCGTTGCCAGTGCGGTGCTTCGTTGCAACACTGTGATTTTAACATAGAATGACACACATATCCCAACACATTGTGTGGAATACTGTTCTAATTTATATGTAGAACCACGAAGCGGCGACGACGCAGCGCACCGCCAATGCCCGTGTGGCACCTTTCAAACCACCCAGAAGTACACAACAAGAGATATACTTATACAGATGAAACAATAACAAGATAATTGAATTGAAATGAATATGCAACTGAGATGGAAATGTTATTAAATGAACACAAGTCAAATGTATGTTAATAGCACTACCATTATAAATTATAGACAATCAAGAAACACAAATGGGCAAGGTATTTAAGAGAAGCAACTCATTAAATGCCCATAACCTACTTGCCACCTAAAAGTATGGTAAACTAAACTTAACCATAACTAACCTGATTGTTTTCTTTAACCGAAGCAGCTGCATTGGTGAACAAGAGCTCTGAGGTCCCATTGGTCATACTGTGCTCAGGTAGGCCCGCATCTCCATTGTTTACACTTTCTTGAATTACCACTCGCTCACTTAAGTTTTGACCAAAAATAAACCCTGTTCCCCCAGAGGCTGGCTGGGCAGGTGTCGGGACCTGGCTGGAACTCCTGGGAGCTGTCCCTGAAGTACCCAGTGGTACAAATTTTGGTGCATCGTCTGTTGTTTCCTGTAGCCGTTCTTCTGTTGGTTTTTTCTCTGATTCACTATCAGGTGCCTTTTCTTCATCTGTGTCAGTGACTTTGAGGAATGGGTTGTTGCTGGGTTTGAGCTGGGATGGACGTAATATGGATCCTGAAATTATATTCATCATATTATTAACAAGTTTTACACAACTTATACTTATACTTATAAATAATCAAAAAGAACTGCAGGAGAGAACAGGAAATTTCACTTAAAACAGTTTCTTATCAGTAAACAGTAGTCTTAGGGTGCAGTCACATCTATCAACACCGATTTGCATTTTGCCTATAAAAAATGTCTGTTTTGTATGAAGATGCATACACATGTGAAAGGAGAATTGATGCATATGCTATTTATATAGACAAAATGTAAATTGGTGATGATAGGTGTGACTCCACCCTTAGCAGAGTGTGTATGACTTTAACCCCGCGGTAATCATCTCATAATATGATTAAAGGACCAGTGCCAATTACCAGGGTTTAATAGAGGTTAAACTGCAGCATAATATAGTTAAATGATTTAAGTAATATACATATCATTTAAAACACAATTTCCCAGATGGATTTTAGATCTAACTCAAGTTTGGAACTTACCAAATGCATTGGAGCCGAAACCAGACGAGCCAAACCCGCCGAGGCGAGGTTTTGCCAGGACAGACCGAGACTGGGAGGTCCCGTTGTTCAACTCTGAAAGCGCATTCAAGCGACATCATAAAAGCTGCTTAATAAAGAACTAGCATCGACCCATTAGTCTCTTTGTAGAAATAAGAAGTAAACAAGTCAACAAGCTGACAGTTTTTTTTATCTATTGCATAGTCGCATTTCAATGACACGGTAATTTAATAAATGTTGATAGAAAATTACATGGATCATCAAGCCTAAGATTATATGACACGCAGGAATCGATGACAAATACTTTACCGCATTCCAAACCCAAGAAATACTTGAAATAGTGACAAAAAAATTACGTTGAATGTACAACATGGACTAAGCTTTTACACACAAACTCTGCACTGGTCAAGCGTAAACATTAACCCTTTTTGTTTATTGTCACCGGGGCTTTTATGCGTAACAGTTTTTTTCTAAATATTGAGTTCTGAAGTAAAGATATTAAAATGAAATAGAATACCTTGCTTCGCATCTGCCATTGTCGAGGAAAGACAAGCAAGACAATGTGACAGTCAGCTGTAATGTTGCCACGTTATGGTTAAAGGTGGTCTTTGACGGTCAGTCCGTCGCATCAGTTGGCATGATATCCTGCTAAATTTGATCATGTAAAGCCGCTTATCCACTAGAGGCAGCCTCGGGTCAAACGGCTGCCTCGCTGCGAGGCTGCGACAGTGGAGACAGCTGCCAAAAGAAAAGGGAAATGTTATGACAAGCAATACATTGTCCACTCCAAAGTCGCAATGGACGTGCAGTGATACCTAAACATGTTTTGTAACATATTTTGCTAACATGTTTTATTGCTTTTTTAGCGCAGCGGACACGCCTTAACATGTTTGCCGTGGGGGATGGATAACATCCCCCGCGTTCGCCCACGGGGAGTGGACCTAACATAGGTGCGACAAAAACACGATAAGATGGCGCAGCGGGCCCGGCTTTATAAGTCCATGGTGATCATCTAAAAGTAGATATTGGTGAGACACACCTTAAAAACTCCTTGAGTGAAAGCCATTAATTATAAAAAATATATGTATCATTATGCGCCATTTCATATCTAAGGAGACAAATAGGTATCAGAGGCCCTACTTTGATAATAGAAGTTTACTCCATCCCTTTCGCTCTATTTAGTCTCGAGTGACGAGTGACAGAGTGACAGGGACACCGTGGGGACAATATCACGCGATCCTACTATGTGACAATAAACATATAGATCCCGGCAGCCTTGCGCGTACCTACTTGATACAATCGTCAAACCAAAAGCATTCGCGCGTAAGCATACCGGCGGAGTACGAGCGGAGTGTTCCCCCGTACCACCCCTTCATACAAGCAATTTTGTCGGTAAATGCGCGATTACGCAGCGCAGGTACAAAGCCGGGGGCCTTTTTACGTGACGGAAAATATATCTATACATATAATAGAATAAATAATCGAGCTCATCACACAAGTATTTGCCCGTACCGGGATTCAAACCCAGAACCGCTACCTTTGTAGGGTTCATTAACAAACTTGGCAAAAGATGCCGTAAATTATTATTTATTATATTATACGAGGGGCATACAAAAATGATCGGAAATAAAAAAAAGACATAAATCATGTAGGTAACTAAAGTATTTCGAAGTTCTCGTACAAATTATGCATTCGTATAAAAACAATTATTAAAGTACTGGTACGAGTCGGAAGTTGATACCACTAAAGTTACTACGTAGGCTTCTACTGCAGTTTCTGGGTTCTCAAACCGCTAAAAACCATAACCATGTAATAAATCCTTTATTCTGGGGAATGGAAAGTAATCATTATTTAGGGCTCAGGTCAGTGCTGTACGCACTCAGTGACTTATCAACACATCACTTTTTCCTGCTTCAGAAACTGTTGACAGAGCGGTGTGCGAGCTCGCTTTATCATGATGTAATGCATAGGTTGCCTCTACGGTGCGGTATCGTATTATTGTATTGTCATCGGAACTACAAAAGCAAAAGTTTTAATTAAATGGTTTTGTTAATCAATCTTCATTTTTTTCATTTATTTATAGTTCACCAACAGTTATAAATATAACTTTCATAGTGAATTACATTAAAATTCATTTAATTGCCCATTATAATTGCATATTGTTTTGTTAGCGTATTGGTTAATTACAAGTGAATTTAATAAAACACTTCCGATGAACTCTGGTTTTTTTGAAGTAGTAAGTAGGTTTTTAAGCGAGTCAATAACGTCATTTTGCATCCGTTAATTTTATAAACTAGTTTTATTTAAATGTATCACAACACTTTTGAAGGCGCGTACTATTTGCAAGTCACAGAAGGAAGCAAACTATTATAGATTATCTATAAAACAATGATTGAATGATTTGGCGAATCTTTCCAATCAATTCCATTACATTATACTGTATTTATGCTAGAAACTACTTCTACCTATGCCTAGTTTTAGTCTTATTTTTAACACTTATATTAAGCCTGTATGAAAGAGCGAATTCCTCCTAATACAAGTGTTTAGCTTAAAAGGAGGATTCGACACCTGTGTAAAAAAACTTTGTTGAAAATAATTTATTTTTTATTTTTAATGATTTTAAGGTTCAATACAGCATGAAATAATCTTATAAGTAAGGCCCATCCTTTTCTAACGGTTTAAATCGGTCTTCTAATCTATTATTTGGCAAGAGACTTGTGCAAAGTAAATTATACACAAATACGCTTAAATAAAATCGAAATAAATGGTACCAAAAATAATTTCATGTCAAATTTTCTTTCACCTTTTTGCAAACTTGATGCATTTGATCGATCTGTACACTAAAACACGATAACGGAAAATGACTTTGACAATGTTTGACAATGTCAATAATAGAATAAAGAAGGTGGTTATTAAAAACGCACATGATACTTTGATCTAAATTCTCGGCAGAGGGGTAAGACCGCCTAAGGCCGGAAGCCCTACTTTGATTTTTTAAGTTTGTCACTCGTCATTCGGTACTAAATCGAGAGAAAAAGATGGGGCTAAAGTTACTTCGAACTTTTCAAAGTAAGGCCTTTGGTATATTTATGGTCTAAGACTCCAAACTGCTATAAAAGTGTCGTATAAAATATTAGATTGATCGTCGTGAGAAGACTAAAATACAACAATTTGCAGATTCATATTGTAGGATTATAAAACCATCGTGAGTAGGTAAAAACAGTTTGTTTTGCGTCCATTTAATTTATCACGATTGGACTGATCGTGAATGACCACTTTAAGGATTCCATCTTACTTGCTAAATTCTCTTTGAGAACAGGCGTTTTAAATATACGCTTCAACAGATTTCTTTTTTGACTGACAGCACTGACACTGAACTGACATGACATGACTGACAATAGTTAGTGACAAATGAGCCGTTTCACGATTCACATAACACACGGAAGTGTTGCATTAATTTGTTACGTTTTTTAATATATTTTGTTAATGGATCATTCCTTTTTTATCACCTCAATATATTATAGATAATAAGTGAATTAGGGTTGTTAAGTGAAATGAATTAGGTTAAGCAATCTGTTATAAAACCATAGTTTGTACGGTTACATGCGATGTACTTTGTTTTTGTGCAACTTTGAAAGAGTTGTCTGGCGCATTTATTTTGTTTTTACGGATTTAACAAAGGTAAGTTTATATTTTCATTCTTCCAGTTAAACTACATAATTATCGTATTTGAACTTTCGCTCAAAATGATAGTTCTAATGGAAACATTTGTAGAAGCCCTCTGTTGCTGGTATGAGACGAGCGTAAGGTGGTTGGACTTTGATATGAATACAAATTAGATGAATCTTACACCGTTCTAAAACAGTTGGACCCTTCTAAGATAGGTACAGATTTTCCTATATAAAGCATGTTTACATTAACTTCAGCAATATAAAAGCTAATAGCATAATAACCTTGAAAACAGCTGAACCTTTATTGATAAATCGTGGCTGCAAAACATGTTGCATACATTATTGTTACTTATTATTAGTGGACTCTTTTATTATAAACCGGCAATCCACCATCATCTCTAATTAAGTTGCTGGTGTTTATGGGCAGTGGTGATTACTTCCCATCAGGTCAGCCGCATGCTCGTTTGCCTCCGTCTCTTATAAAAAAATATACTTCTCACAACAAGATGTCCACAGGGTATTTTTTTTAAATTATAACAAATGATTTTGTATCGTTCATATAATATATTATATTACGACAATACAATGAGCTAATTTTTTGTTGTCTCTTTTACCTTCTCATGTGGACACAAAGTCACACTAGAAAATCACTTTTTACAAACCTCAACAATAAAAACCTTTTTACAAATATACTAGTTTTTTTCGAATAGCGAAACTTCAGGTGACGGCGTCATGTCACTACAATTTTTGCAGTAAAAACCATTTTCAACTGGGATAAAATCTCTCGCAATCTCTTACGAATATTCTAATGTTGAGTATTACTAAATGGTCCATATGTACATTCTGAGCGGTGAAAGTTTAAGAGAGGCTCAGAGGATGTACCGAGACGAAAGTTTACCTCGACTTCATAGCCAAGGATACATAAATCCACCAGTACCAAACATGGGAAAAAATTTGGCCGCGAATAGCAGACTATTGGCATACGGCCAATTTACTACCCCTGTCAGGCTGATGGACGTGATAGACCTCATTTGGTGTTAGAAGCTGAAGATGAAATCTTCGAATTTTTCGTACCCAGTACGTATGACGCGCACGTCGTTTAGGTGTCAGCCAGTATGCAGTGTTTGAGTTGCTGCTTTCCCGTCTCCACCCTTATTATTTTCAACCGGTACAACAACTTCATAAACCGGACCCAGCTGCTTGTCGAGGGTTTTGTGAGTGGCTTCTTAGTGGGATTTACAATGAACAAACACTGGTAGTCATACAATCCACATAAAGGTAAAGAAAATCACCACCAAGTAAGGTTTAGTGCCAATTCTGTGGTCGGGCATTATTGGGAATAAAATATTAGGACCCTATTTTATCGAAGGCCATTTGACTTAGCGTATTTTCGTAGCATGGTAAGACGAAAGAGAGCGGTGGAGTCGACAACATTAAAATTCAACTCTTACTCATACTCATACTCATTTGATTATTTAATTCCAAAATGCTTTTGTATTCGCCCTGAAACCCTGAGTAAATCTGCTAAGCTAAGTAATGAAAGAATTATAAACAAATTAACGTCAAAAGCCCACAGAATGCTAGGTTTTATTTTCCGATAAGGTAAAGATTTTAAAGATCTGAATACATTGCTCCTTCTGTATAATGCTTTCGTAGGATCGCATTTAGTAACGGCATCTACTATGTGGAGTCCTAACTTTTCCGTTCATATAAACTCAATTGAGAGAATACAAAACAAATTCATTAGTCGTATCCACAGCTCCCTTCATCTTATGATCTTACTGTGCTATGAAAACTCCGAACTCTAGTTATTACTATCAATCAGTTATGTAAACGTCAACTAATCCAGAGCTAAGTTACTGTCTGTCTGGATTGCTACTACTCAATCAATCAATAGCCTTTTTATTCGAAATTAAGAAGTTTTACATATTTTTTTTTAAGTTAGATAAGTTTGTATTAAATTAAATCTCTTAATTCCGCGTGCCTCATGGCAAAGGCCTCCTCTAACGATTTCCATTGCTGTCTATCCTTAGCGACTCTCCTCCAATTGGGGCCAGCCGTAAGTTTGATTTCGTCCTCCCATCTTTTGTTTTGTCTTCCTCTGCTCCTTTTTCCTTTTCTCGGGTACCATTCTATCACAGTTTTGCTCCATTTGTCCTGTTTGCTTCGCAACATGTGACCTGTCCATCTCCATTTTTGCTGGTCAATTTTGGCAAGCACATCCGTCACTCTTGTTTTTTCCCTTATCTTTGCACTTTGTATTCTATCTCTTTTCTTTATGCCTGACATGCTCCTTTCCATGGCTCTCTGGCAGTGGACCAGCATATCCCTGTGGTGTTTGTTAAGAGACCAGGTTTCGCATCCATAGGTCATGCAAGGAAGAATACAAGTATTGAAGACTCTACGTTTTGTCGTAATGCTCAGGTCTTTTGCCTTCATGACCTCTTTCAGCGACCAGTATCTCCTCCAGCCATTTGCAATCCGAGAGTTAATTTCTTTGGTAGTTTGGTCTTTATGAGATATGATTTGGCCTAGGTAGGTATACTCATCTGTGTAATCCAGTGGTTTGTTTTTGAGTCTGATTGGTATGTGGGCTGAGTTTGTTAGGAGTTTTGTTTTGGCAGTGTTCATTGACAGCCCCACCCTCTCGCTTTCTGTGTTGAGATCGTTCAGCATTTCTTCCAGGGCTTCTGGGGTTTCGCCGAATAGTACTATATCGTCAGCAAATCTGAGGTGGTTTAGCCTTTTGCCATCTATCTTGAGTCCATGGTTTTCCCAGTCAACCTTTCGAAATATGTCTTCAAGCACTGCAGAAAACAATTTGGGTGAGAGTGGATCTCCTTGTCTGACGCCCCTGTTTATTCCGAATGGGTTGCCGAGTGTTTCTAGTTGGATTCTTGCTTTACTGTTTGAGTATATGGTTTTGATCATGTTACTATACATAGCAGGTATTCCTTGATTGTCCAGGCTTTCCCAGATTGCTTTGTGACTTATGCTGTCGAAGGCCTTGGTGTAATCGATGAAGGCCATATACAGGGTTTTGTTATATTCATTAAATTTCTCTAGAACTTGCTTTACAGTGAATATATGGTCTATAGTGGAATAGTGTTTCCTGAATCCTGCCTGTTCTATAGGTTGGTTTTCATCTAGCGTGGTTGTTATGCGGTCAAGGATTATTTTTGCGAAGATCTTGTAGATATTAGACATCAAGCTTATTGGTCTATAATTCTCAATGACATCTTTTGGACCTTTCTTGTGTATTAGGGTTATGTGGGAAGTTTCCCATTGTTCTGGGATCTGTCCTAGTGTCAGAACTTTATTGAAGATTTTCGCGAGTATTGGGGAAAGCTCTTCTGTGGTGCCTTTTAGTAGTTCGTTTGAAATTTTGTCTGGCCCCGGTGCCTTTTCCATTTTTTGACTCCTGATAGCTTTCTCGACTTCACATGGTAGGATTTCGGGTACCGGGTCTGTTGGTGAAAGACTGCCTTTCCCGTTGTTCTCCTTATCTGGGTTATTGTCTTGGTTTGAGTAGAGGTGTCGGTAGAAGTTTGTAGCTAGGGTATTAATATTTTTTCTATTTGTGATGTTTTTCTGTTTGTGATTCAAGCTAGGTATCCAGTCCTTGTTTGACTCGCGAAGCTGTTTGAGTGCCTTTCTAGTTCCTCCTGTTGCTTGTATGTGTTTTTCTAGTGTCTGGAGTCTAATGACTTTCCTATCTTTTTTAATACCTTCTTTGATTTTCTTACTTAGATCCGAGATTGCGTTCTTATTTTCTTTTTTTGAGGTGGTAAAAAGGAGACGTCTTCTATCCTCAATAAGTTGCAGGGTTGAGTGGCTTAGTGTGTATTTTAGTTTTTTCGTTCCAGTATTTTTGACGTTAGAGAGATGGTTGTGTAGTTTTCCATAATATTTTTGTATGTCAATTTCTTCACTCTCCTTAAGTTCTGAACTGATTTCTAATAGTAGCTTAGCTGTATTGGTGCATTTTTCTTTGTTTGGAATATTGAGTGTGCGGGTTGATTGGTGTTTCCTGCTCATTTTGGGAAGTTTGTTTAGAAGTGAAGCTCTGACCATACGATGGTCAGAGTTGAAGTTGAATCTTGTCACCACTGATGTATTATTAAATGCTTTTGGTGAATTGCTCATGATATAGTCAATCTCGTTTTTATATTTCCCACCGGGGGATCTCCAGGTCCATTTGTTTTTGTTACATTTCTTAAAAATACTGTTTAAGATGGTAAGGTTGTGTTCTAGTAGGAAATCTATGAGTCGCTGTCCGTTAGCACTTCTTTTTCCATGACCAAAGTTTCCTATTATGTATTCGTCCGAATTCTGTTTGGCACCAACCTGGGCATTGAAGTCACCCATCAGTATAATTAAGTTGTCGTAATATTTCCCAGTTGTCTCGGATAGCCCTTCGTAGAATGCCTTAGTTTCTATCTCGTTTGCTTGTTCTGTGGGTGCGTAGGCTTGGATGATTGTCCATGTTTTTTTAGAATTAGGTAATTTGATGTTTAGGACTGCTATTCTGTCTGAGACCCCAATGATTTCTTGTATATATTTTTTCAAGTGAATTTTGATCATGAATCCAACTCCTCTCTGTCCTCCTTTTTCTCCTTTATTGTAGAGCACATAGCCTGGCCGTTCTTCAATTTTTTCTCCTGCCCTCCTCACTTCGCATAACCCAAGGATATCCCAGTTGAGATTTTTTAAGGCTTCTTCGAGTTCGGTTAGGGCTTCGGATGTTCTAAGTGATCTGGTGTTTAATGTTGCTATAAATATTTGGTTGTCGTCTTTCGTTAGAGGGGGGGGGCGGTCTGAAACTCCCGCGGGGACCAACCGTGCTGGGAGAGTTCTAATATATGGTTTACATTTATCTTTTGTTGTATTATCTTTGATTGTTCTTGATTTTGTTGAAGTAATATTGTTGTTGAGTATGATTGTAGTAGTTGTATTCCGGTTGCCAGGTGTTAATAGTTTTTTGATAGTATTTCGCTATGAGTTGTTTTTGCGTTTGATGTTTTTTCAAATGGGTTAATTTTGTATTGTTTGGAAGGCTGATTAGCTGGCTGATGGGTTCCGCTTGTGCTGCTCGGTGGTGTCGAGGGGGGTGATGAGGGCACTCTTTTCCTTTTTGTATCGATTTTTTTCTTTAATTATGAGTTTATCATATTTTATGACCGCATATTTTCCAGATTCTCTAGCTTCAATAAGTTTGGGTATAAGGGCCTTACGTTCATCAAGCACTTGTTTTGGGAAGTCTTCTGACACCTTTACATTTCCTGGGAACTTGCTCCTGTTCCTGAGAAGTTCCATTCTCCGCCATCCCAATGTCACTGTTATTTTGATTGGTCTGGTTTTCTTTTCTGTCTTCTTCCCAATTCTTTCCGCCCTGCTGATTTCCCATTTGTCCCACTCACTAGACTTAATATTTTTGTTCATACTGTTTAATGTTTCTAAGACCATTTCCATCAGCTCCGCATTGTTTTTCTCATTTTCATCTAAGCCACTAATAATCACATTGTTTTTTCTAGAATCTGATTCTAAGTTTTTGATTTTGGCTTTCAGTTTTCCATTCTCTATATTTAGTTTTTCAGTTTCTTGTATAATAGGTATCAATTTCTCTTCTATTTTAGCTGTAATAGTGTTTTGTATTGTTTCGTTAATACTATCTGTTTGTCTTTGTAGCTCCTCCTTGAGTTTGGTCCAAAGTAAATTCATTTGTTCTTCCATTTTTCCACAAAACCTATTTTTATTTTGCACCACTGGCTCAGTTGTCGTGTCACTTTGTTGACGTTTCGTTCAAATGACAGCTGTCACTTGTTAAACTTGACAAGTTGACCGCACTTCCGGCAGTTGTAACGATTTGAGGTTAACTTTGTCTATCTATAGTTATGTTTATGCCGTTATCACTTTTTATTTCACTGATTAATCCGAGGATCGAATCACTTTGAGTTGTTTCCACAATTGTGTCGGTGCTCCGTTGTTTGGTCGGTGAAATGGTACCAATTTGCGCACCCTTAGATCTTTTTTCATCAAGTTTGCTTCGAAATACACGGATGTGAACAAAAACACTTCTACTTGCTTTGACAGCTGCGACCGGAAGCCCCCATTGCTACTACTATCTAATCCTTAATTACACTGTCAATCACCAGTGTTTGCATTGTAGTGTTCTGGTGTGGGGATAAGACAACTGGTGAAATTAATAGCCTGGAGTCATTCCATCTTAGTCCTCAGGGTTGGCAACGCATTGCAGTCTTGAGATTGTAGTCTTGAAAATGCAAATGTGGTGCCCTGTGTGCGTGTTTGCCTTTGCTATGGCATACAAAAAACAACTAAAGTTTCATGTTCTGTGCTATGGAAGCATACATAACTAGATTGATGGACAGTTGAATCTGTCGAGAGCTTCATGTAAATAAATTCAATTAATTGTCATCTCTATATAATAACAAGTTTGTACTATACAACAATTGCGATACACGCACATGGTGCACATAGGCCGTTCCATGGGCTAAGCACTAACACTTATGATAAACAAGCTTTACTAGTATTATAAATGTGAAATTCTGTTTGTTGGTTTGTTGTCATTATTGTCCTGGTTCAATTTCGTATCAAATTTCATAAAATGTGGAAAATTGAAAATTCTTATGGAAATAGCAATAAACAGCTTGAAATTATAAGTCTCTAGTTTGGTATGTTAATGACCTAAATCGAAATAATGTTGGGCCTTTTTATTGATTGATAGGTTGAACCAACAGAAAACTCCCGTCAAAGAATCACAGATGATGACAAAATAGTATAGATCATTCTATGAGGGAAAAAGATAGACATACCAATCATTTAGTTGACTGCATGACCAAAATTTGCAATAATTTCAATGATATTATAATAACCAGCCATTATTTTTTAAACGAAATGTAAAATAATTTATTTGGCGTAAACGTAAATATAGGTACATATATCTTTATACCAAATGTCATCGAAATAGGTGCAGCGGTTTAACTGTAAAGGCGTAAACAAACAGGACAGGACATTTTATAATATTAGTATGGATTAAGTGTTTTCTACCTGCATGCATCTATGTGATATTTCAACTAGCAATCAAATAAAAAAAAGCAGATTTATTAGGTACAATTAGGTATATACCCCGACCCAACAATCACCATGCCCCCATGGCATCAAAAATAAACAAAGCACAGAAATATAGTGCTTACGTAATACTTGAACGGTGCCTTTTACTTTTTAGTGATCATAATAACATTATGCTATTATCCAATCACGTAGTCACACTTCTATTTAAAAAAAAACACGCCGCAAGGAAAGCCGCACCGCGGCGGCAGCATGTGATTAAACCTTTTCAATGTGCTTCGTCATAGTCGGTCAACTATCTTACTCGAGATATCTTATCGACACCCATGAAATACGTACTGTTGAGTACATTACCAAATAGGACTCTCCAAGAGCAATTACACGAGTTACTATGAAAAATACCCAAATCGCTATAGCCCATAAGATTTGGAGAGTTCCCTCGTTTTCTCCAAGAACCCATCATCAGATGCTGACATGTTGACAATGGGACCAACTAGAAACGGCTCTTGTTTTTTTTCAAACATTTTTTTTTTCAAATCGGACCAGTGATTTTCAGTAATCGAAGAACATACATAAAAGTAAACCCGACGAATTGACGGCCTCCTCCTTTCTGAAGTCGGTGAAGAAACATCAAATGTCAGTCTTGGATGCCTCTCGTTTCGACCGTTCATCAGTACATTCCCGCATATCGCGATTCCATTAGTATTACGCTACTATAACTACCAAGAAAGAGCTTCAAAACATCTTTTAGTAATTGATGACGTCAATCGCGTCGGTGTTATCTTGACATTGTGATGTTTCGCCGCGTAAAGTCAGCATAAAAGTATACACATGATATTTTGTCGCAAATGTAATAATGCGATAAAGTACAAAAGAGATCAGCTACTTTTGACGCTGTAGTTGCACAGTTTTGTACCGTGTCGCTTTAACGCCTTTGACATATGAGTGCAGCAGTTCGAACATGGCATTAAAATGACAAAGCACTAAAATGTGCAGCTACTTAAGGCCGATCGTACCGTATCATCACGATAGCGGGTGACACATCTTCTTGATTCCATATGCAGTGAGCGCTCCAAGGGAGCACCTGCATTCCTCTCTTAAATATGCATATTCATGCACTCGACTGCGACATACAATATTTAGGCTCACCTCATTTGTTTCAGGTGTTCGCTTTGTGTATTTGACTTGTAACGTAATGTCACAAAGAAAATACAAACGTGACAAACGCGACTAGGTAATTGAGAAGCTCCGCCTATTTTGTTTTGTTTCAAGATATATCTATAGGAAAGAACAGAGGATGCCCTTACGTTCGTTTGCTGGCGATGAGAGGAACGCGTATAATTATTGTCGGTTACTCTAACACCTAATGTTTTAAAATTATTAGTTTATTGGTGATTTTACATTTTAGCCTACCAATATTTTATGGTGTTTTATCACCGGTAGTGCTCATGGCATTCAAAGTGTTAAGGGTGTACGTTATCTATCATCAGTCAGCCCGTCACTACTACCCATACCTCGAACACATTTCGTTTATTTATCACCTTCTAACCTGTTGCCAAGCAATACTGTACGCATTGTTGTATTTCTTATTCTAATACAACCCGCGTCAGGCGTGACGTCCTCCCGTCCCGTCCGCTTACTGAACAGTTACACGAATACTTGTGTTCCATAGCCGATTCCCGGTTGTAATAAGTCTTGAAAGCCGCTAATGGACCGAGGGCGGAGTCTGCGCGGTGTGGCGCGTTCCCATACTAAAAGCGCCTCAGCCACGCTTTGGGCGCGCTTTTTAGTATGGCAACGCGCCGCTGCTTCTTCGCTCTCAGTCCATTTGAATGAAAAAAAAAGAAAAGAAAGAAAAATCATTTATTCGTGACAAACAGACAAAAAAACCTATACAAAATACTGACATCTAGACAAAATATCTGTTGGCACGAAATGGTTCCAACGCATTAAAACCAGCTCTGGTCTTCCGTTGGAACCTAAACCACCATTTGCGGCTAAATACTCGCCAGGCGTGACGGCGACAGGCCGCAGCCGCCATACGCCAGCACCGGACCGAATGCGACGGCACAATGTGGCGTCTCCTATTGTTACTATAAACTGTAATTCTATGGAACTTGCTAACTATGTAAACAAGCCGCCATACTAAAATTGACATTAGATGTCAATTTCAATATATTGTTTGTTTACATAGTTAGCAAGTTCCATAGAATTACAGTTTATATGCATATATTTACTGATCACGTTCCGTCGCCGTCGCGTCCCGCCCGCTGTTTTCCGGAAGGTTTATAGGTTTGGCAACGCATTTGCAATCTTAAGATTGCATATCTATAGACCTCACCTAATTACTATCAGGTGGCCCGATGTGCCCTTTTACCTTTTTCTTGTACGTATAGGACCACACAAATAGATCAAAATCTATAGATTGTGAATTATAAAAGCAATATGGATGCGTTTTTGCACTTGTTGACATCACGACTGACTACTACCAGCCGCATTGTGTTTGCAGGATGGCAGTTCTTTTATTTGCTTATAGTTTGATGATCGACGGAAACTTGTCAATGAGATGATAAATAAGCTTATCCGGCATTCAACGACCTCATTCAATGCCAAGGACGTTATATGGAACCAGTTCTGTTGTTAGATAAGGATTTAACACAGAGGCGTCGTGCAGTTGCCCTTTTGAACAAACTTCCTTCGACAAACGCGCGCTACTGATAACGTCTTTCGTTTTTCCATGAATAACGTTGTTAGTTTGGACAGGTACTCAATTCCAACTTGTTTCAGCCGTCGTGATTCTATGACATAATCATTTTAATGACGCTGCTGTAGCGCTTACTTTAAAGTGAATAAGAAAAATAAAAAGTCATCTTATAGACAAATTAACCTAGTCCCAAACTAAGCTCTAGGTTTGTACTCTGTTTACTAGGCAACAATAAACATATTTACATAGGGAAATAAATTTATTTAAATTAAAAACATAGACAACATCCAACATATCAGGAACCAATACTCGCGGTCATAATTATCACAAATATTTGCTCATACCAGGAATTGAACGTGGAACCGCCAACTTCGTAGGCAACTCCACAACGGTTACGAATTAGAAAGAAAACAGGTTAAAACCTAGAATGCCGTAGCTACCTACATTTACCTACATCGAATAGGGCCAGTTAAGGCAGTTTCGTCCTTCAGCCTTGTTACTTATATCAGTGTATTATTTTAGTTGCGATTAGATATTCAGAAAGGTCATTATCGAGGTGGGAATGTTTATTTGTTGCTGAGTCACGACTGCTGTACGGTGCTTTTGCTGTAATTTAAAGATATTGTTCAGTTTTTCTTGTCCTCTGTAAGGAAGAACTTGTTTGTTATCGTCGTTCTATGGACTGTTTATTTGACTGCGGCGTCTGCGGCTTAGTCTAAGCCCTATGGGTTATCTAGTCAGTGGTTCTCCTTAGTATTTGGGTCAAAATATTGCGTACGGTTCTTTACCAAACTCCAGTTTCGTGTTACGAGTGTTTGACAAGTTAATGCTTTGGATCTATGGATAAATAAGTTGTTGTTTTCTATTGTAACAATAACGCTGGACCGACAAAACTGGACTGCCCCTGTGGAGCTATTCGGTATTGCTAACGGTAATCTTTGAATGTTTTCTCTACATACATAGTATAAAACATAGTCGCTCTGTCTGTCTGTATATCCGCTATCTCTTCCTAAACCACGCAACGGATTTTGATGCAGTTTTCACTAATAGTTAGAAATTTTTAACCGACTTCAAAAAAAGGAGGAGGTTCTCAGTTCTCTCTTTAATGAATGTTCCCCAATTACTAGGAGACCACTGGACCGATTTGAAAAAAAAAACCTGTTTAAATGGGTATACTTTCTAGTTGGTCCCATTGTCAACACGTAAGGATCTGATGATGGGATCTTGGAGGAATCAAGCGAACTCCTCAAATATTATAGGCACACCTATCGCGATTTCGTTATTTTTAACTGTAACTCGTGCATTTGCTTTTGAAAAGCACTATGTGGTGAAGTGGAACTTATGATGAAGACCGCTGATGGCCACCGGAACTCCTTAATGGTTCCTATTTCAAGAGTGCCGATAAGATATCTCGATTAAAGTAGTTGAGCGACTATGACTAAGTTCATTTAGGTTTAAATATGACTATGACATTCCCGCGGCATTGCCTGCCGTAAGCTTGAAATATTCTCTCATTAATTGAGAAGTGGAACTACATAATAGCATAAATAGGATCACTAAAGGTATAAAATAAAATAAATGTTTAAAAGAACATAAACCCGCCTTCAAAAATCCAAAAAAGAACTTCTTATATAATGGTAGGTAGATCAGTCCAACTGAAGTCGGCTACAATAATTTAATTTTAGATTTGTTTGATTGATGATGAACTACTGCACCTTTATTCTATATGGTAAAATCCAAATCGTATTTGATCTGTTACGGTGTGGTTTTTAAGTCGGCAGCCATTACTGTCAAGAAAATAACGGCTATCGAAACGTTGACAATACGATAACGTCGATAACAGACCAAAAATGATGTTGTTTTTACCGTGTTGAATAGAGGCGCTGTTCTGTTTGTACTGGTCTGTTCTCTTTGTTCTGTTCTTTTGACGACGCGCCAGCCTAGTTGGTAGTACGAAGCTAGCGGTCCTGGGTTCAAACCCGGGTAAGAGCAGATGTTTGTGTGATGAGCGCGAATATTTGTTCCTCTGAGTCATGGATGTTCTCTATGTATTTTAAGTGCATATTTCGGTTCGTAAGTATTTATATCGTCGTCTAGTACCCATAGTACAAGCCTAGAGCTTGGTTTGCGACTAGGACAATTGGTGTGACATTGTCCCCTGATATTTATTTATTTATTTATACTATGAGTCCAGGGATGGGTTTCGACAGTTCCCGATAAACTACTGGCGCTAACGGAGTTACGTTATTGTTGCGTGTAGTTAATTATATTTTATAATTATAATTTAATAGATTGGAAATTAAATTAGTCACGTGGATTAATGTTGACCGTTTTATAAAATTCGAAGTCAATCGTATCGGATCACTGATCCGATTGCGCCAAATGAGAATGACAAAGCAAAATGAAAAAGAATGAATGAAATTGCCGTTGCGAATGAACAATTGAATTGGTAGCCAAATAAACGTTTGTTAATAATGTAATCCCATAATAGGTATATTCAGACGACCCTGAATTTTATGAACTATAAGTGTAGCCTAGGACTTTCACCTAAATCTAATTTACCTACAAAGAGGTTGAGCTTGCATACTAAACAATCAGTCCATATTGGAGGGCAAACGGGCCGGCAAATTCATTGCAGTGGATCCCTAAGACTGATGTAAGTTGGCAATATCGCTGACGTAACTCGATGACAAAGGTTTTAAATTTAGATTTTGATAAGCCCGAATTTTTCACCAGGTGCATTTAGTAGACGGCACTCTTAGCAGATTGTAGGGGACATATGATACACATGATAATGTTGATTGGAAGAAAAGATTTGTTTTTTAGAATTAAAATTAAATATTTTAACGTTATTGAAGAAGTGGTCTCTGCCTACCCCTCTGGGAAACAGGCGTGATTTAATGTATGTATGTAAAGATATTTATTAACTACATCTATAGGTAAGTACTGTACATAGACCTTATTGTCAGTAGTATTGGGGCGTGTGAATATTTTTGACGTCTTGGGAATGTGTATACAATTTATGACTGCGGCTGTACAGTCGAGTTCAAAAATATGTATTCACTTTAGTACCTTGTAACTTTAATCGCTGTAACAAGTTATGAATGGCATTTTTAACATGAAATGAAATAGACAAGGTACTTAAGTGCACACAGTCATAATTATGAACTCGACTGTATGTCTTCTTACATACGGAAACAGATGCTTGTCCAGTTCTAAAACGTCATAAGGCTCAGATTATTTGTTAATGAAAATATAGGTATATGTTTGTTTTTGTTTTGCCGCTTTCCCATAATTTTGCTGTGCGCTATTGTTTTCGATGTTAGTACTTCCGGTGTAAAATACAATCAAGTTGTGGAAAATGCAAATAAAATTCTAATAGTATTTTATTCAGTCTTATGGATATTGAATGTAGGTTATAATTTCCATAACATTATAATATCTTAGGTTTCGATTCCATTTGCCACATTTTTCGGGTTCCTTAGTCCCTAACTAGGAACCCTTATAGTTTCGCCATGTCCGTCCGTCCGCAGTCTAGCTCAGATACCCTCAGATACCCCAGATACTAGAAAGCTGTAATTTGGCAAGAATACACATAATTATAAGTCACGCCAAAATAATGGTAAAATAAAATTATGAAGAACATTTTTTTTAGTGTACCTCCCCTACACATAACGTGGGGATGTTTTTTTTTCTCGTCTGCTCTATATTGTGGTGTGTCGTTGGATAGGTATTTCAAAAATATTGCGGGATTGTGAAAATAATTTTTCGATAAATGGATCCGTTTATGAATTATTAAGCTTTAAAGAGCTTTTAGTCACATGTGGATCGGTGTACAACAGTGCTGTCCTCACAGATGACATTATCTTCGCACCAAGAGATGAATACGCGGACAATTTAGGACTTCTTCAGCCAATTATATAGGTATATGGTACCCTATTTAGGCCCCACGTTGGTCACCAATGTCACGGGATGACCAAAACCGGATCAGGAACGGAAAGTAGTATGAGTAAGAAATAGCAGAAGTCTAGCGCAGGATTATTGATTGAAAGCCTTCTATTAGTTTAATTTATAAAATAGGGCACCTGGGAACAATACAGAAACGGAAATTTAGAATATATATTTAAATTAGGACTAGATGAAGGGATGGTCTTAGATATAAAGGTATAAACTTACAATTAGTGCCATAAACAGGGTTATTCTTTATACGATTCTGACTTCACTGTTGTTTTTATTTGATTTGTTTTTTTTTATGGCAATGAAAAGGCACGCGAGCACTCAGGCCACCAGATGGTACGTGGGATCTGTGAGAGACGCATAGACATTTAAGGTCTCAACACATGAATGTTATGATTAAGAACTTGTTAATAGCTTGGGAGCTTGTAAGCGACTGGACTGTCGTTGCGCGCAGGCGATCGTAGAATTAAAAATAAAGTGTAATTTAGAATTAAAATAGCCAGATAGAAAATGCCAGAACGACTTTAACTAAACGAGTTGTAACAAGTAGCTAAATGCACTACACCTCGTTACAAACTATAATCGTTAAATATTTTGGACTCCTTAAAAGAGGCATCAAAGTGTACGAGGGCTGCACTGAAAGTTTCGGGAATCTAATACTTAGAAACATATTTTTGACACATATCATACCTTTTTATAATCTCTAAAGTTTCATTATTTTAACACACTGGCCACATAGAAAAAAAAAGCGATGGTTCGGTTTCAATTGTTTTTTGAAGTCGTCGAGTCGCTGCTGAAAATGGAATTGTCCCGTGAAAATTTAAGAGCTATGATTTATTACGACTTTAAAAGTGGATTATCACAAAAACAATGTGGAGACCGGATGATTGTTGCTTTTAGTAATGAAGCACCTTCAAAGACGACAATATACCGGTGGTATGCAGAATTTCAACGTGGCCGTCTATCCCTCACGGACGACGTGCGTGAAGGTCGACCAAAATCGGCAGTCACGCAAGAAAACGTCGATGCTGTGCGTCAGCTGATAAAGGAAGACCGACATGTGTCATATCGGGAGATTCAAGAGTGTTTGGGCATTGGAATGAGTCAGATACAAATCATTTTACAGGAACAATTAGGCGTGCGAAAGTTGTTTTCCCGTTGGATCCCTCACTAATTGTCTGAGGAGCAGAAAACGACTCCTGTCAATTGGTGCCTCAGAACTTTGAATAAATTCAACGGAGGAAGCTCAACTGCAGTTTTTAGCATTGTATCCGGTGACGAGTGTTGGATATATGCATATGAGCCTGAAAATAAAAACCAATCTCGAGTATGGGTCTACGAAGATGAGCTCAAGCCGACAAAAGTTATTCGTTCTCGCAGCATGGCCAAAAAGATGGTGGCTACGTTTGTCTCCAAATCAGGTCACGTGGCTACTATTCCTCTTGAAGATCGTAGAACGGTCAATGCCGATTGGTACAGCACTATTTGTTTGCCGAGTATCTTTGCTGAACTCCGAAAAAAAAACCCTAGTCGCCGCATTATCCTTCACCACGACAATGCCAGCCCTCACACCGCTCGGAAAACAACTGAGTACCTGGATGGTAAAAAAGTCGAATTACTGGACCATCCTCCATACAGCCTCGACTTAAGCCCCATTGACTTTTCCACATTACCCAAAATTAAGGATAAGTTGCGTGGTCAGTGGTTTCAGACGCCGGAAGCAGCAGTAGAGGCTTTTAAAATGGCCATTTTGTCGACCCCTACTTCAGACTTCAATAAGTGCTTTAATGACTGGTTTGATCGCATGGAAAAGTGCATAAAATATAAAAGAGAATACTTTGAAAAACGATAAAAATACTTTTATTCGATTTAACTGCATATTTTTTTCTATTCCCGAAACTTTCAGTTTGACCCTCGTATCAAAGAGCCAATCTTTGTTCAATAAAGTTTGTATGGCTAACTGGTAACTTCGCCGGTCGGCACCAGACCTGCCCTTGCAGGCTTAATTCCTTTCTACTTTAGAATCCTGGCATTTTATCTACCATATAATTCTTCACCTTACCACCACTCTTGGATTCAATATACCACCATAACCAAAAAAACGCTTCGTTGTGACAAATGTAGTCTTAGTAGAACACTTTGTCGCACAGAAAAATGGAATCGGACATGGATGGCGTAGGTCGCAGCAACCTGCTGGATGACATGCCACCGTTTAGCTACGAGGCCACGCTGCAGGGCGACGTGGGCGCCGGCTGCAACGACGTCGGCGACATGACCTTCTGCATGGGCAACTATATCTCCGACTTCATGAAGGTGAGGTGAATGAAGCTTCATTACACGTGGACAATAAATAAATATTAGATCTTGCAAGTATGACACGATATTGTAAATGTCTATTAACGCGCGGTGGCGTGCCACTTATTACTGCAGTGGTGGTAAATTCATTCGAAACCTAGCGTCGGTCGGTGTCCTGCCAGGGCCCGCGCAGCATATGGGCACTATACACGCTGTGCGGGTGCTGGCAGAACGCACACACAACGAACGGGGTGTCTAGAACTTATGAAAATTTTGAATTATGATTGCAATAGGTCATGGTATCTCGCCAGCAGAGTATATAGTTTTCAGTCACGACATGTATGGGCAGTCATGCATGACACTAAAGATTAGTCCAACCGATGTTTCTATATCACGGTGATGAATTTATTTCTTTGATATTGATGTTGATTGTCGCTGAGTGTATATTGATGCCAATTATGAAACGTTAACAATCAATTGACGTACGAGATCGAATAGATTACACGTTGTAAGTGTTATCCCTACTAATATTAAAAAATCGAAAGAGAGGTGGTCCATATCGACGGTTCTTTGACTCAACCTAACTTATATTAGTACATTGTACATCAAGGGTAGTATGAAGGGAATTACTAACGAGAGTGTTAGAAGCCCGACGCCGAAGGCGGAGGGCTTTTAATGACTCGAGTTAGTAATCCCCTTACTGCCTGTGATACACACAATGGTTTTCATCACATTTGCGAGGAAAAAAAACAAAGAGAAAACACTTAACTCTGCAAAATATAAAGAAATAACTTTTGACCAACGGGAACGTAAATGGAAACGATATTTTTTTTGTGACAGATAATAACTGCGTTTAGTTTCGACCTGGATTCGCGCCAGATTTAGCCAATTTGATAAAAATGTATAATTACTAAAATTAATGATAAATGTTGATATAAACTTGAAATAGGTATAAAAATAATGAAGTTTAATGAAGCGTATAGGTTTTGTGTAATGTAAGTTAGTCTATAGCTAATTTTTAAAGATGAAATTAGAAACCGATTTAATTTTTGGCTGAAAATTAAACCTCCTTAGTCAGAAATGATGTACGAAAGAGTTGCAAATTTTAAAAAGAAAGTCATTACTCCCTAGGGATGACAAACTCGCCATAATTCCCGCGGGAACAATTTAGGCCATTGTCCTTCTGTATACAGGCATGGAATAACACCATTTACGAGCAAGTGTGATGAAAAGAATATTGTCCAGTACAATATTCTATATACGTTAGGTTGAGTCAAAGAACGCTTTCAAAGCTACATCTAAACCGATTTGACATAATTTGATGTGAAGATTGGATGAAGCTTGGACCTCCGGAAAGGCACTGAATACTTTTATACCAAAACTATTAAACTATGGAATGAGCTTCCCTCCACTTTTTTAAGGCTATAAAAAAACCAGAACCAGCGGTGCGGTATCCTCCTACTAATATTATAAATGCGAAAGATTGTGTGTCTTAGTTTGATACCCCTTCACGCTGCAACGCGGGGCGGATTTGGATGAAATTTAAAATGGAAATCCCCTGGATTAACACAGGCTACTTTTCACCCCGGAAAATTTAAAAAGTTCCCGAGGGATAAAATACAATCTAAATCTCCCACAACATGGGTTGGCCGAATAACTAATTCTAATAAATACCAGTAAGTGTCGTTTTTAATTCAGGATACGCTCAGGAAATTGGCCGAAGGATTTGTGTCAAGTCACGTGTGAACAAGTCGCGCGTTTTAAGGTTGGGTTTATCAAGTTTGTCGGAAACGGCTATAATTTAGTAGTCTTTCTAATATGTTGCCATTACGCGTGAGGGCGTGGCGGTATGTTTCTTAGGCTTGATTTCGTCCTACGCTGACATCGGTCGCTGGCGTCGGTCGAGCGTACGAATATATGGCAAATCTGCCGCGGACGTTAGCGTCGCTGTGCGGTGACCCATTGAACATGGTGTATATTCGTGCAATTGACCGACGTCAGCGATCGATGTCAGCGTAGGAGGAAATCAAGCCTCATGCACCTATGTCAAGTATTTGACTTCTGCGGGCTAAGACAAGTTGTAATCTACGTTACCTAAATTACTATACATGTTCTGTGATTTTGGAGATTGCTGACGTTCTCACAATGCATCTTGACTGCCAGTAATTGATGTCTGTGAACCTAGCATATCAATTTATGGTATCTCAAAATTTAAACACAGTTCTAGTAGCATCCCCAGTAGTTCTACATATTTATTTATTATCGATAAGTCAGCTTTTTTTTTGTCAGAAAAACGATTTTTTCAAAATGAGATGCTAGGTTCACGTTCTGCCTATTAGCATCTCAGCAGTTCTCGATGCCTGGGCCTTAAATACGTCAGAAAATGCATAGTTCTTAGTTCTGTCGCCTGGAGTCAACATAGCAATAATTCTAGCCATAAAACGAAAAAATATTAATAAGATGCTAACTTCGAATTCCGCCTATTAGCATCTCGCAATTTGTCGGTGCCTAAGGCTTAAATACGTCAGAAAATGCATAGTTCTGTGTTTAGGGGTCGATACAACAATAGTTCTGGCTCAAGAACCATTAAAATCTAGATATATACTAAGATGCTGAAACATTTTGGATAGTTCACTAATTGGATATATGACATTGGTACGTGTCACGTGTCAGTTAGTTTTGAAACCATAAAGTAGTATTTAATACTATATTCTTAACGTTCAGTCGTGTTCTGCAACAGACTGATAGCATTAACATTGACCAAAGATATTGTTTATTTTTGTTCGGTTTCGAGGAATGTTAAAAGACTAGCCAAATGCGCATCCAAAACAAACGCACCTAAACATGGCGGGCACGCGAGCACGCTTTGGTAGTTCAGAGTGACTTGTCGAATCAGTTTTCCTGTCTCTCTACTGTCTATACCATAGTATGCGGTAGTATTTTTTTTCTACAACTTTACTGCTCACTTTGCTCAGTTGAATTCGTGTAGTTTGAATTTAAGTATAGTTTTAAATTTAAAAGTACGGTGTCAACACTTTATTATCATGACAATTAATTTAAAATAATGTGCGGATGAATAGTTTATATTATGTAAAGTGGCGGTTAGTTATGAATGCGTTTATAGAACACCGATAAGATAATAATACATGATGATGATTGTCTCGTTTTTTTTCTCATTGTACGTATTTTGTTTTATTGTATTATATTAATTGACAGACCATGTTTAGCGAACGATGCCCTGTCGTGTCGAGAGTAGGTACGTATCGAGGTTGTTGGTATCGAGTCGTATCGTTTGATCTCGTTATCGCCAGCAAGCGTGACTTGCGCTATTCCTTAAGCCGCGCGGGCGGGTCCATATTGGCTTCGCTAAAGTTTATCACCCGAAATTGATTTTCCTAACGATTTGTACTCCTAATGATCACTGCTCCTAAAAAATGTTTTCCTAAAAATTTCGTTCCTACAATTTATTTTACTATTAACGTAGCTCATAAAACTCATATCTCTTAAAATTTTAAGTGCTAATGTCACTGATGTAACTTTTTGTAAACTCCTATTTTTTTTTTAAATAACATTCTTAATCATATTTTGGCGTCACATCATTATCACTAAATCTAGATCGCAAGATCTCTAAATTTTTAGTTCGTTACATTTTTAGTGTAACCTACTTTCCGAGTACAGGACTTTACGCAGGATTATTTTAAAGTTAAAGATGATCTGCTCTTTTATAAAAAAAAATAACCTCGAAGACGAAAGCGGGAGCCAAGCTCCCGCTTTCGTCTTCTAACCTATCCGCGATCCGAGTCGGTTTTGCCACTAAGTCCCTATTCCCTACTGCCTACGTGTAAAAGATGGTTATGTTGAGAAAATATAGGAAAACAAATAGTAGTATGATCGATGTTTATTGCAACGGACATTATGAAGTTGAATGATTAGGAATTCAGAGCGTTAGGAACAAAGTAGTTATGAGTAGTGATTATTAGGATGTAAATTATTAGGAACAACATTTTCGGATTTCCGATAATCGACATTAAAAATTTAGTTCAACTTTGGCGCACCCCGCGCGGGCTTACCTTACGGAATGTAATTAATAATTATATATCTAAAAAACAATTACATATTATTAATTTTATGGTACATGATAGGTGAACCATGCTGTTTAAATAAACTTAGGTATTTAATTTTTATGGATTGTATTTCACAGGTGTCATCCATTCAACCCATGGATTTATGGCTTTCATATGACACAGCAGTAATAAAGTATAAGTTGTATTTTTATTTACTCCAATTAATTTACTATTTGCAAAATATAATTAAAACTTGTCGATTTGTCGAATTTAGTCTAGCACATTGTACAAGTTGGCTCGGAACACCTTGAAATCTGGGGGCCGAATACTAAACTCATTTTGAGTGTAATGCCCGTATAGTCAAAATTCTAAAATAGAAAGCTGACATCTCTGTCGCAGGAATCTCACTCAAGAGCTGTTTTTTAATACGGCCCTACGTCCAGTGGTTAAAGCTGTTGTCGGTCAGTCATGGATACTTATATTATAGAGCCCAAAGTCGCATATCATTAACAGGATCGCTAGACACAGTGACCTCAGAAACTGTTCTGTTTATGACACCAACGTCAAAATCACAAACTGGATTCAATGTTTAGTTTTACTTTTTTGCATTTGTACCTATATCCTGAGCAAAGAGGACAAGAATTAGTTGATACTGGCAAATCTTGTGCTGTATGCTTTCTCTTTTGGTAATTAATTGCATAGCTGGCTAGTTTCTGCAACTTGATACACGGGCCTCTTTTGCGTGTGGATCTTTTGGTATATAAAGTTAATTCTTATTCTTGTTGTCATCATGTGATTGTTGAGAGTTCTTTTTGGTTGCCAGATGATGTTCACAATGCGGTCGCACCACATGCTGACGGACGTGGTGCTGGAGGTGGGCGACGAGCTGTTCCACGTGCACAAGGTCGTGCTCGCCGCTGGCAGCCCCTACTTTAAGGTACGACTACTGCTCCTCCTAAGAAAAAAGGGCGCATGTCTCGTCGAACCGCATATGTATAAGTAACCTTATTTCTTAAGGGAGGGGGTTAAATTTGCTTTCATCAAATGACGCATGTGTCCTTATTATTTAGTAGGGCGGACTAGTTGTTACCATGTACCCTACGTCACAGATCCTCTTCAAATGGACGTATTGGAGCAAACTTTGCTGCGGCATCTACTTAACCCAAGCATCTACTGGGTTTGCATTGGGGACACGACGACACTTGTTTCTTACAAAAATTAGCGTCGAAAAATTGTTTACACACACCCGCAATATTTTTGAAAGACCTATCTATCCAACAACACCTTAACACTATGGGGTAGACGAGAAAAAAATACATCCCCAGGTTACATACATAGGGGAGGTATAATAAAAAAAAAACTATCCTAGTTTGACTAGGGAACCCTAAAAAGGTTATTGCATAAATGAAACATACGGTAGAAAGAAATCACGACAGTTGGTCCTGTGCTAGGAATCTTGAAGCTGTTACAGGACCCGGTTTCGTATCAAGAACAATTCTTTTACAAACAACAACAACAAAATCTTCGCTGTGCTCCAGTTATTGCTGATGTTTATGGGCGATTGTGACAGCTTACAATCGGGTGGCCCGTCTGCTCGTTTGCCTTTTACGGCTATAAAAAAATACTTCAGGGTTATACCGAGACTAGAGATATTATTAATTTCTTTATTTGCAAATTGTTCTTAATTCTTAAGTGTGTGTGCGTGCGTGCGTGCGTGTGTGCGTGCGTGCGTGCATGCGTGTGTGCGTGCGTGCGTAAGGGATGTGGATAAATACTTGGACAACAAATGTAATTGTATTGATTATATAATAAATATGTAAGTATATACCGACACTTATTTTGTCATGCAAAAAATAAGTTCGGTCTCGTGGTAGTCCATTTGCGTAACCCATCTTATTAGTAGCAGTGTCATATCCCTATCCCGTGTCAATAAAAGAGATACATTTATTAATAGTTGATCGCTGGCTCTATATACTCGCTTCTCGCTCATGGTTGGCGGTGGAACAAGTTCCTTATACAGGGTTATCAATCCAAATACGTCAGTGTGGCGGGTAAGTCCGAAACTAAGCGATAAGGGAACTTGTTCTTAGGAAACATGACGTCGATTTTAGAATGAAAGTTGTAAGATGCACTCATTTCATAGAACGTATCACTTCATCGAATTTAATTTCATCGAATCCCTTTTTTTGCTGGAGACCTGTTGTTTTTATATATTAATTACCTTAGCGGGCCTAGTATGACTATATCACGTGTCAAATGTGGATAAAAGCATCCATCACTCTCGTACTTATTTACGTGTCAGAAGGTGACGGTTGCCTTATCCAAACTTTGTCACTCGAGAAACGCAGCCATATTAGGGCCCCAGGAATCGCCCCTTTGGTGCCGATGACGTCAAAGTGAAGAAAGTTTTGCCAGCAGGGTGTTCTAATGTCGCAGGTGTTTAGATATTAACTGATAAATAATATAAAATAAAAATCTATCACAGTAGAGCACCATAAATCACTTCATCATTTATTTATAAAAATGGCTCGTTG
Organism: Acleris sparsana; assembly: GCA_923062465.1. Lineage (NCBI taxonomy): Eukaryota > Metazoa > Arthropoda > Insecta > Lepidoptera > Tortricidae > Acleris > Acleris sparsana. The sequence goes on from OV281288.1 coordinate 6,542,344, forward strand.
AGTCAATAGGTATATTTATGAATGTCAATTCAAATATATGTATTGTTTAAAATAATTAATTACAATACCAGAATAGTATTTAGTCAAATCATACAATTGTATATTACAACATGGCAACAGTTTTTTAAATGATAATGTTATCTTGATGATTTAGCCACTCCATCTGAATGTCAGTATCGATGAACTCGGAAAGTTTAATAAGGGTCATGCAAAACCGGTTCCTCGATAGCCGACCTAATTTCCTACTTTAATTAATGGTCTTTAATTTTTAATCTAGCTATATGCAAATTGACGTTTTTGACACGAAAAGTGCGACCACTGATTATTGATAATTATACCTGTGTTATTATCCTAAGGGTTAAACTTAAGACCATCACAAAATCTAAATCCTTGCGTCTAGAAAATCTGTCAATGAATTGAAAATTCTGCGAAGTAATACGTCCTACGGAATGAGTCACGACAAAACAAGTGTACACTTTTATACCGTGTCGCGTTAACGGCTTTGACAGATTACTTCAGCAGTTCAAATGCCCGTGAATCGCCATTTACCATGTGACCTTGGCTTTTCTTATTATATATCAAAGGCCTTCCTAGGTTGCTTGGGGCCCCGCTTATTTGAAATGCTTTATCCAGCCTTGCATCTCGGATCCGTTTCCTCTTTTCCTCCTATACCGTAATAGGTAGGTAGGGTAGGTATACCGTAGGTAGTACAAAGCATGGATTAACTAGTGGATATTTTGATTTTGCGTTTTGTACATAGTTTTTAATGTATATGGAACGAATAACAGTCTAGAGGACGGGTGTTTGTTTTCAAGGTCACCGATTCACGGTCGATTTCCACCGAACAAGATAAATGTTGTTTGTCAGTAAAATGCAAGTCACTCCGTTACTAACATATTTTAATTATTAACAAATGTAAATTAATTCATGGCGTTATTTTCCTTAGAGAACTATTGCAATGTGTTACATGATTGGGACGTTATTTTTTATTTATTTATTTAGTTTTGGTACTCATAGATAATGTACGATGATCGAAATAGATAATGCTTATTTGTTTTAAATTCGTGAGATGATTATAAGAATGACATAAGCCGTTGAGGTCACGAAATTATTTATAGTCTGACAAGTAACGGACCCTGGGAAAGTGAAACTAAAATCAGCGTAATATGGAAATAAAATACGTCGTGACTCGTGGCATATAACATCAGTAGTACCTACCAGACATGTCTGTTGAATCTTTACTTTATTTGCTGAATTACGTATTGCATTGTTATACCACAGTATTATGTTAGTGCTCATTGCTTCCAACACAAGAATTTCATCCCTTATGTTACAGATTTAAATCTGAACAATACCCTGTCCCTCTCCCGCAGGCGATGTTCACGAGCGGCCTGAAAGAGTGCGAGATGTCGCGCGTGCGGTTGCAAGGCGTATGCCCTTCGGCCATGGCGTGGCTGGTCTACTTCATGTACACGGGCAAGGTCCGCATCACGGAGGTGACCGTCTGTCAACTGCTGCCGGCCGCTACCATGTTCCAGGTACCACAGCTCACTGAAGCCTAGGATGTATGGGATAAGCGTGTTACCAGGCGATCGATCAGTTGGTCTAGTGTTTAGATTGGAAGAAGCTTTTTTACTAGATTAGTTCACGTCGATCGATGATTGTAAAGAAAAATAACATGGCTATGGTAGCAATCTAAGATCGCAAGAACGTTGTTTTGCCGTTTCTCAGCTCTCTTCGATCCTGATCCTTTTCAAACCAGGGAAAGACAATTTTACGTAGATGATAGCGCAGCTGTAATGCATTTATCATTCGCTCATGCAATATAGGTTGTTAACAATGGGGCGACCCATTCCCTGAGTTTTTTTTTATCTTCTTGCTTTTCACTCACATTTATAGTTATACGGGTCTTAAAACGATAAGAACCCAATTAAGTCGATCGAAACGTGGATTAAAATATAATAAAGGGGTAAATATCGACCTTTTTGTACATCTTATCGTGTTAAGACCGTTTAAATTTCTACAAATTGGCTGGCATTCTTCTAATATACGAACGCCTAATCTTTATTCGGTTAATTACCGATATTGAAATTGGAGAAGATATTTTTATCAGTACATTGCCCAGAGATATATCTTTATTATAACATCCAAAACACTTTTATCTTATCAAATCAATTACGTCATACACTGCTATTATGTGATATTTTGGCAAATAAAAACATTACGTAAAAATTTGCATAATATAACGTTATTAAACTCCTTTAAACGAAGTTTACAACAACGTTGGTTAAGATAAGGTATAACTCTCGGAAGGCTATATAAAGCCTAATTATATTCCACCAATAAGAGAGTAGTTCTTAAATGATCATATATAATTTCGTCCAAAAAACAATATAGACCTACCTCACCTGCATTTATTTACTGTACGTGGGTAATCTTCATGTGATCTCAATGGATTTCACGAGACCAATGTCCTGGGGCCTAAATTACATAATAAAGTGCAAGCCCATGCTATTAGTAAAAATCCATACAAAACCGATGTGCCAATATTAACCAATAAAAGGCGCGTGCGGTCACTTCGAGGGCGCCTCGCGCACGTTAGCTTAGATTCTATTGGTTAATATTGGCACAGCTCCGCTCGTCTCCGCCTCAGTGGAGCCATACCCTAATACTATTAGCTCGTAATTTATTATGCCATCGGCCCCTTGTTGCTCAATTGATTTTGTGTGACACTACGAGTTTTTATTTTATTGTACATGGTAGTCATTATTAGTTTAATTATACTGCCCCTAGATCTTGTGATATTGTTATGTATTACCTGCGGATATCTGGTCTATAAGATATAACTTGAAACATTGAATACTGGTCTTTGGTAGACTGAACCATAAGTATTTAACCTATCAAAACCATCTATAGTGTTGGTCGCTCCTTGTCTGTTTGGAATCAACCCTCGGCGTCTGTTTCCGAACCGATATGACCTAGCTAGAGGGCTTCAAAATCGAGCCTACTCTTTTCTCAAAGGCTGTTGCATGCTCCTAGGCTTTTGCTGCGGTTGTTTATGGGTCGCAATTATAAGTTAGCATCCGATAACAACCTCCTATTTTCCATGAAAAGTCTTTGTAGCCCTTCCGGTTCCGGTGACGGACAAAACTTTTCGAATTTGGACGGGAGCATTATTGAAACCAAACGTGTATGTGGGGATGGTGTGGCTATTGGTGGTTGTGAACATGTGTTAGTGTGCAGATCGCGAACGTGATCGAGGCTTGCTGCGCGTTCCTGGAGCGGCAGCTGGGCCCGTCCAACGCCATCGGCATCGCCAACTTCGCGGAGCAGCATGGCTGCCTCGAGCTCAGGCAGAAAGCCAACCAGTTCATAGAGAGGCACTTTACTGAGGTAAGCAACGGGTTGCATGAGTATGTAAATAAAAACTGAAATTGAAAACTGAAACTGGAAACTTAATAATGTAAAGTATTATCCGAATTCGTGCCTGAGCATAACATGAGAAGTGACTCAGCGCTTATTAACAGTTATCTTTATGGATTTGCGGGGCTTAATACAATAGGTACTTATTTACACTTGCCAGTATAAATTATCCTCGTAATCAATAGAGGCATATAGGTAGGTACTTAAATAATACGTTGACTAGACAAAATGTATGCGCATAATTTAATCTTTAAAAGACTATTGTCTCCAATGATATGTTTGACTTAAATTAATTTGATCGGCGAAAAAGAGGGAGGTAGAGTTAAAAGTGTCAGATCAAAACTGCACTGACTCAAATTCACATTTACAATAGGTATTTCTATGACAGTAATTCTATGTGCAATGATTCTGTCACATGCTTTCGAAGTTTAAAAACAAACATTGCCGCATCATGATAAAGTGGGTTAGTAACCAGTAAACAAGATTACCGCGAACTGAGTTATTGTACCGATAAGAACAGTTAACATTTAAAAACATTCGATATTTAAACAAAAATACGACAACAATGCGATTTGAATACTACCTGAAGTACCCGTATCTATCTCCGAGTGTAGAGTTAGAGGTTTCAGCAAGAAGTGCGACTGAGACCGTCGTCACTTAATATCCCGGGGGTCTGCCATCTCGTCTTTGTATAGCGAGCGGTTGGCACGGTTAGAGACGGGAGACTGAGATTGGCACCGTCACTTACCAGCTCAGGGACTCAATCGGATGTATCCAAGAAATACAATTAATGTTGTAGTTATAGTATTAAAATGAACTATTGTGAAAATGATATACGAATAAATAACCGCCCGGGGATCTCCCGTCTTTATCTCATTTGCGAACTAAATCTCTGTCAGGTTTCAGTGCCAAACTCTACCTTTTAGTACCTAAATGGCACCGAACCTAAGTGTGAAACTAATTCAATGTGTATTTCCAAGTGTAAACAAAGGCGAGCGCACGCATAGGTTTTCATTAACTGTAGGTATCGTACTTCTTACAGTTAGCATTAAATTCTCCGTTCATTGTTTTTAGCGTTTTGTCCACCGTCTTCTGTTTACCCGGTTAAATTTAGATGACAGCCTGAGGTGGGGTCTGATAAGACAACTGCGGCACAGTATATACATAAAGCAGTAAAGAAGCTACCAACAAACGCTCGAAACGACGCACTCACATAGATGCACGCCTGAGCCTTTGCCTGCCTGTTTTTTTTAAGTAATCACATGAAGTTGTTTTTTCCATACAAAGTGAAAAGCAAAACACTGGGACACCTAGTATGGAGAAACAAATTTTACGTGATTACTTTTAAAAAAAACTGAAATAAAACCGGGAAATAGGTTTAAAAACTTCGCTGATTCGCAGTGATTCTAATTATGTAAGATACCACTGAAAACTTATAAATATAAACATGCTATTAATAATTTTTGTGGCATGGACATAAGGGAAAATTACAAAAATTCAGATTAAAATGACAACGATGATGAACATCTCCGAAACTAGTAAAAATCGCTGAACATACATAGGGGATAAATCGATAGCTTTTTTAGCTGCTCTGTCATCCCTATTCGTTTGTCAACTTTATCCAGGGACACCCTGTATAAAATGAGATAACTAACATTATATTGACGACATTATCCAAACAGCTGTTGGGTTTTTTTTGAGCTTGCTTTTTGTTGGACTTGTTACACATGTTGTCAACCTATTTGTGGGACCGGTTCCTATCTAAAATGACATCGCAAGTATTTTCTACAGCGCAGTGATCTACATACATATAACATTAGAAATTGTCACAGTATCCTCCTACTCGATTGAAATTAAACTAATCCTTAAGAAATAACTAATACAAATTATTTTATTTCCACAGGTGTGCCAAGAAGAAGAATTCCTACAGTTAACTCCGTCAGAGCTAATATCTCTAATCCGGAAGGACGAACTAAACGTCAGAGAAGAGTGCGAAGTTTACAACGCAGTCCTCAGCTGGGTACGTCCACTTTACAGTAATTTATATTTCTCATTGAATAAACTAGATATTAGTCATAACTACAACGTTTGGTATTGTAAATGTCATCGTTATCCTATCCTAATATTGATAATGTTCTTTGTCCAGATTACGACTTTTGATTAGGTGTCAGTAAACTTTCTTTTTGTCTTTGTTGGTGTTTATTTTACAGCTTCGTTGACGTAATTGAAATTTACAACTATGCCAAATTACCGCTTTTTCGTACCAAGAGCAGAGACTCTACTGTTTGATTTCGGAACCCTAAAACGTACACAATATGTTAATACTCTTGTGCCAACTGTATCCACTTTGACCTTGCTACTTTTCTAATGTCGTCACTCCTCTTTATTTGTGGGTACAAGTGGCAGGTGGTCATAACATGGAATGGCGTGCAACAACCTATGCTAACAAAAATCATCTATATATACGAGACAGTGGCGAAGCGTGGCCAAAACCAGTAGGCAACCCGGTCTAGTCAGGTGCGAGGCGGACTACGCACTGTTAGGTTTCCGTTTAGTAAATAACCTTTTTTTTACCAACCAACTTTTGTCCACGACTCCGTTCACGACAAAGTAGAGTAGGTACCGCTATTTCCTCGAGATCTAGTCCATTTTCCGAAATAACTATAGCCGTTTTCGGGTTATAAACTAGGTAGGTACCTACCTAATTCTGTCTCAAATTTCACGTCAACTTGATGTAACGTTGAATTTTGAAGGTATAACAAAGGTATTTATAAGCATAAAATCGATTAAAATAATAGAAAACGCAATCAGAAAAGTACCAACTAAATTAGACCCCCGCGCTATCAACGTATGCTGATTAATGTTATCTCATATTTTTGTTTCCACGTTCCAAATAGGTATGTTTTATTAGTAGTTTTAGCCACCTGAAATAGATAGACAAGAAACATAATAGGTACCCTCAGACCTCATAGGTACCTCCTACCTAATAAAAAGTCAAAATCTAACCTCATCTTATTTTCATGATATAGGTACCTAGCTAATTACTAACAACTGCTATTTAACTACTAACATTATGATAAGTAAAGTACACGAAAAATGTTGGTATCTATATCTAACAAGCCTGTTTCAAGTCCCAATACTGCTAGAATAGTTAGTGTGGAAGTGTAAGTAAGTTTAAAGAATAAGTACCTACCTACCTACAGTTACATCAATAGAGTCCACACGCTAATTCGATTTCTAATTTCGGTGCGTGAGGAGAGTAGGTATGTTTACAGGGTGACTGTATTAATCTTAGTATAAACTAAAATCATTTCCCGATACTTAACAGATGACTTGGAAAAACTCTTTAACCTTTTCAGATACCTAATCTCTAAGATAAATAGGTACACTTTTTGAACTTAAAATGCGACCATTTCGAGAGACCTACTTACATTTATTTAAGTAAACAAACAAACCTCGTCGCCTTCACCGCAGTACAAAATCACAATAAAACTACACTTACACACAACACTACGACAATACCTACACTTAACAAGTTATATTTCACTCATAAAACGCAATTTAACACAACTTTAAAACATCACCTAGTGTTTTAATGTGAGAGGACGCGTAATGGCGCACGTAATGAAAAACTACTGCATAGTAAGTGCAACAATATTTTGATTAGAAATTTGGGCTCGAGGTCACGCGCGAGTTGCGCGACAGAAGTGCCCCCGTTATAGGCAAAGGTGATAACGACTATGACTAGATGCAAATAAAGTTTAAATTTGGATGCAATAAGCCGCAATGGCCGCGCCGGACCTGCGAAACTATTGTACGCAGTTTTACGGAGTGTCACTGTTGATTTGTGTTGGTGTGAGAGGTCAAAGTTCTAGGAAAATCTTTGTATGTGTTTGTGCAGGTACGGCGAAGAGCAAGCGGCTTGTATGGGGTTTTTAAATGTGGGTGTAACTTCAAGTTGAGTAAAATGTATCTGTGTGCAAAATTAGTAAATGTGTGCGGACTGTCCTGCGCTAGCCATCGGTTTTGGTAAGAATTTTTTGATTTCGCGCGCATTGGTAAATTGGAATTGCGGCATTAGGCGTTTTGTTTATGCATCGTATTATATTATAATACTGTGTTATGTCAACGGGTGGGTAAAGCTATTGTATACCGGGTTACCTAAAACGTTTTGTTTGTATACCTACTCTATGCATAGGAATTTTTGGTAAAGCCGTAAATAATCGGCTTGTACGAACGCCTCGCGACACGAGTGTATTACGCGAGGCCGATTAATGTACATGGCATCAGATCTACACTTATGGTTCGATTTTGATAAGTGATATGTCATTGGATTCGTCTCGTGCTGGAAGTAGAGTTGCATAAAACTCATCGTTCTGTTTTTTTTTACGATAACTTACTTTACTAAAAAAACTTTGTGACGTCACGTCACCCACCTTTGACTTGAGATGACAATGTAAAATGAATAAACAGGAATTCAACACAAACCTGTTGTAAGTTCTTGAGCATGAGAAAATATAAGTTTTAAGTCGGCTACTTATAACCGCGACACCAAGAAAATTAACAAAATACTAAATAAGCGGTCTATTTACAATGGCAATGTTTACATGAATGACAGACGAATTGTGTCAATTTTTAATTTACATTTTATTGGGCTAATATTCTTTTATGCCACTGTAGTCTTTTCATTTCAAAAAAGTGGAAATAAAAACCCATTCTCGCATATTTACGATTTTAATAAATTATATGTCATTGGATTCGTCTCATGCTAGAGAGTTGCATAAAACTCTTCGTTTTTTTATGTTAAAATACTGAAATTTTAATTTTACTAGCGTGCCTCCCCCGAAGCGACATGGTGTCCCAATTAAAATATCTGGGGCACTGGCTTACTAAGGACCTCAAAGACCATGACGATATGGAGAGGGAGCGAAGGGTGCTATCAGTAGGGAAATATCCCGCAGGTTCACTCGTAGTGTTATGATCATGAGATAAAAATTTAGACATGTTGAAGCTATTAACGTTAGTTAGCCCTTACATATTATTTGGTTATGGTGAAGTATGATTAACTGACAAATATGACAAATATATAATATATATAATTAAGAGTATGACATTAATTAACATTTAATATCCAATGTGAATCCCTTATTATAATGTGTCTTATTTAACTATAAAATATTTGTACGCCACAAAATGGCAAAATGAGGTTGGAAAACAATGAAATGTAACACCTATTTATACCCTTGTTTACGCAAATAAATTTTAATTTGAATTTGAATTTGGGATCGTATATAAAATTCTCATATTTTAAAATTCAAAAGTTCCCAAAGGAATAACGATAATACAAATATACGCGGACGAAGTCGCGGGGAGAAGCTAGTAATATATAAAGTTCAAAATACTCGGGAGTCCTGGTGAAAAAGGGTATAAATAAGCCGACTTAACTCCTAATAAAAAAGGCAAATACATAAACGGAGTATACTAGACTTATAAGCTTTTTCACCCCAGGCTTTTGGACCCAGAGCATAATGGTCATACATAATATATAATGGTTTTATTTATGAAACGGTAAACTTTTTAGGATTTTTTGAAAGGACATTGTATAGAACCCATCGGGTTAGGTTAGGTTTGTGTACAATCCTAAAGAGTATACGGATTTAGAAAAACAAACTATTAAATATATTCATCTACAGATTTAAAAAAAATACCTTAGTGAATTTGGTCTGTTTCTTGCGATTGCGACCGCACCGCTGCTTAACGTTGCGTCAAAAACGGCGCTTACTATGACCCCGTCTTTTGTTTACGCAACGACGGTGCGACGGTGGGGTCGCACGTTAAATCCGGTGTGATCTTATTCCGGTAATATAACTCGAAAAAAAAAAACAAGATTACAACAATATACTTACTGAAGCACCGTAAGTCAGTCAGTCAGTCTCATGACATTGAACTGACTATTTTGGGGTGAACCAACTTTATCTTTGTTTATAAAAAATAATATCACTGACAAATTCATGCAATGTATTTGGTGACTGGTATTAATGTTGCTTCACTTGTTTGCAAAGTTTCAAGAGTTTTATCACAGCAAGCGAAATGTTCGGTACTTATCTGCGACTCTATTCAACACGGTTAAAACAATATCGTTTCTGATCTGTTATCGTATTGTCGTCGTTTTGATAGCTCTTATTTACTTAACAGTAATGGCGACTGACGTCAAAACAATACCGTAACGGATCAGAGAAGATATGTTGTTTACCGTCGGGAAAAGAGGCCCTGGTACGGTTTACATTTTATATTACAGCCTTATGTACACAGCATTGTAATTGTCATGATGACATATTGAACTAAATGAATGACTCGTATGTTATAGATATTCGCACCTGTTAGCCTCGGGTTTTTTTCCTCCCTGGTACAGTCACGGACTTTAATTGTTATGCCACTATGGAACCCTGTCATATTGACAGCTAGCGTCAAGCGACGAGATAGAAATTACATGGGAATTAATCGTTTCGCATTTTTTTTCGATTATAGATTAGATGTATAAAAGAAATGTAATCGATTTGGTTTCCTTTTATAAATTTGTTAACTTAATTTTATTTACTATAAAATAAGGTCACTTTTTTTTATTTGTTTGACGACATGGTTACAAAGTTCTTAATACTAGCAAGTAGGTGAGTGTCACTTGTTTTGCCATATAATGACCTGCAAAAAGAAAAACAGTTTAACACATAGCTATATAAATTAAATTAAGTTAAATTAAATTTGTCAGGCATTTTACAAGTAACAATTAATTCAAATATACATTAATAATTTAACAGAAATTTCGGTCCTTTAAATATTTTTTCATTGTATAAAAAAACTTTTCCTGCAACCAATAAATTAACTTCCGCTTAAGCTCAGTGACAGACAGAACTTGATTTTTTTGGGAAGATTATTAAATACAAATACCAATTGCCATTACAAAACAATTTCGGCTATATAGCTCTGTATTTATTTTAGGGAGTGAAAGTTTGTTAAGGTATCTTGTGTGAAATGTACATATGTCACTAGTTTTATTAAACAAGTCTGGATTAAATTTAACGAAAAGACACATCTCCAAGATGTAAAGTGATGGTACTGTCAGTATTTTCAGATCTTTTAACAGCGGCTTACAAGACGTAATCTGTGGGACGTCACAGATACCGCGTACGCACTGTTTCTGAGCAATAAAAACTCTATTGATTTGCACTGAGTTTCCCCATACCAGTAGGCCATACCTAACAATTGAGTCGACGAAACCGTAATAAGCTTGAATTGCGTTTTTTTTATTAGTGATTTTGCTTAGGCGCCACAGAGAATATGCAAAACGATTTATCTTACTACTTTGGCAATGTGTAGTTTCCATGAACATTTATCATCGATGACGATTATCATTTTTGCATATAACAGTTATATGATTTTTCCTACCAAATTTATTATGAAATTGCACTAATGTCGTTTTATTGATATTTAAATTTAAGTTATTATCTTTAAGCCATTTAATAATTTTATTAGTCATTATATTTAATTCATTATTATATTCAGTTTTGTCAGGTTTTGTTTCTTTTTGGTATAATTACCGAGATGTCATCCGCAAACAGAGTGTAACTATGGTCAGATAGATCTGGTAAATCGTGGATATTACAACAGAAATAGTAAGGGTCCCAATATGCTAGCTTGTGGGACTCCTACTCCGTTGTGTCTGCTCTCTGATTTGACTAAAGTTAATTCAGTGCTCTGTGCCAGGGATTCAACTTATACCTCTTGAAATCTATTTGATAGATAGCTATGTAGCCAATCATATGCTTTACCACGTAGACCATATGATTTACATATTGATAGGAGCAAATTATGCGAGACAAGGTCAAAGGCCTTCCTCATATCAAAGAATATCACGGTATTTGGTATTTTCATATCTATAGATTGAGTAATTTTTCGAACCAGGTTAAAGATAAAAATCGTCTAACATCACGCTAGACCTATTATCATCGTAGGGGTAGGGTTTTTTATGACGGAAAATAAAAGCAATGACAAAAAAAACAATTCAAATCATTTACTTAATGTCTGGTCTGATATTCGCGTTGACAGAGCCTTGAGAGGAAAATTTATCATACGCGAAGGTGATTCGAGTGAAGAGACATCTACCTACGAAGCAAAATCAAGTTCGGAACGAAAGATCAATTTCGGAGTTATTCACTCGTAATCCATTTGTACTAACGTTGACAGTTGACAACGTTGACACGAATGACACCGATTTGTTTCTTCTTTTCCTTAATGGCGGCCACTGGGCATGTGGCAATATCAAGTCATTTGAAGACAATCGCCATGAACTTTTTACGGAAATAAATCCATGGATATCACACGCGAGGATAATAGTTCGGTGAAAATAGTATTTTCTCTTGTGGACTTGACAGAAGCACATGGTAGCTTCACGCGCTTCTGTCAAGTCCGATGCGATCTTACAAAATGGCGAATCGTTTCGGTCGAAGAACGTTCGTTTGTTGATAAACACAAACACTGTCCGATTCGCATATAGTAAGTAAAAGGAGTTTAATTGTAAGTTCCTTGAATATTCAGTATGTTGTTTTAAACAAATCGTAGAACAATAGGTAACTATTGATTTTTGAAACTAATTTACTATAGATACGATTTTTTTAAAGTCCGATACTGGCCCAATAAAATATAAAAATGTTATAAAAGCAAAGTAGTGGTAACTATTTTGACGATTTTCCCATCTTATACCTGCGCAAAAATTCCCAGTACGACCACCTATTCATTCTAATGGTAACAGCTGGGCATTTATATTCCCAGTAGTTACCAGTGGTACGTATACAAAATATTTTGTATGAAGTTGTGTGATTCCGTCACTAAAAAAGTTTTAGAACCGATGGACAAGATAGTAATGAGTTGTTGTGACAGGTTAAATACGACGAGGACCGGCGGTACCCGCGGATGGAGCACATCCTGCAGGCAGTGCGCTGCCAGTACCTCACGCCCAGCTTCCTGAAGGAACAGATGAGCTCCTGCTCCGTGCTGCAGAGGGTGCCCGCCTGTAAAGAGTACCTCGCCAAGATATTCCAGGTACGGCGGGTGGAGGCAGGCAGAGACAGGGTATTAAATATTCTAGTGTGACGGTATGTGTCAAGTAGGGATAGGATGAGGTGACATGTTATGCCAGTTAGAGGTAAGATGACCGCTTTGCTCGGTAATTTTTTTGGTAAGTTTACTAAAAGTGAAGCCTGGCTAGATCGATTTATTCGAAACCCCTGCATACTAAATTTCATGAAAATCGTTGGAGCTGTTTCCGAGATTCAGATTATACACCGTGGGCCCGAATAACCCGACCAATTTTAACAATCGATACTTGAGCCTATTTGTAGAATATAATGGGTATAATATGTAGTCCAATAACGCATAATTTCCGAGATTTTTATTATTTAAAAATCAATTCCATAGTTAATTAAATTTGAACTCTGTCACCTTAACCTAAAGCATTATTTACTAAGAAAGATTCATGTTGTAAGTAGCAATATCATCCACATACAACATAAATTAATTAATCAATTTCTTATTAAATAATGCTTTAGGTTAAGGTGACAGAGTTCAAATTAAATTAACTATGGAATTGTTTTTTAAATAATGAAAATCTCGGAAATTATGCGTTATTGGACTACATATTATACCCATTATATTCTACAAATAGGCTCTAGTATCGATTGTTAAAATTGGTCGGGTTATTCGGGCCCACGGTGTATATTATATATACTATATACAAGAATTTCTCGTTTAAAGGTATTGGATATATTTCAAGTAAACACAAATTTCAGACAGGGACAGGATACTTCAGATATAGGCCAGAACAAAATACTCTAGGTAGAGTTAACATATTTTATTTCGGGAATGTGAATGTATCAGGCAAGGAATTCAAAGTAGGCAAAGAAATCAAGAAAGGCGCAGGATGTTTCAGGTAGAGGCAAGATATTGGTTAGGACAGAATACAATATTTAAGTTAAAGATGGGATGTGTTAGGTGCAGACACATAATATTTCAAGTAGAGAAGGTATATCAGGTATGGACAGGATGCTTCAAGTAGAAAAAAAAAATCCTATTGTGTAGGACTAGGAGGATTAACGTTTTATACAAGACCATGGCAGTATTTACTTGCACATACAATAAGTTGAATATATATTATTTTCTTAATTTTAAAATTGTTGTTGGTCAAGCAAATAAAAACGTAGGTACTGAAAGGAAACCCAGATCGGAGTACCAATAAATGTTTATTATCTAAACGACACTAAGTACAACACACTAGTAAATAAGGCTCGCGCGATATAGCATGAACGTGACGTAGTCCTGCTCCGAACAGCTGCGGCTTCGCTCTGCTTTGATAAACGCCGACCCGCGGCCAGCTCGCGCTGCCGCGCGTTTGTGGGCCAAAAGAGAAAAAGAGACGGCAGATAGCTCGCTACTATTGCGTCTCACGCGGCGTCGCGGCGTTTTCCGAAGCATTCACATGAGTTCCTCTTCAGTACCTACTTGGCAGCAGCAAAGGGAGAGTTACTTGCACATGTTGTACATATGTTATAATGTGACCAGTATTTATAACAATATAGATCAACAACAAATGAGGCATCATGTCATGGCATTTGCCAGAATGGCGCAATAGTGATTTCAAACGTCGAGATAACTCGACATTTTGGACACTAGTGGTCAATAAGTTCATGTGGTCGGGCGTTGGACTCGGTCGGTATCTTTAGCTCTCGGTTCAGTTCAAACGCGTCTACGGTAGCTCTCAACTGAATTTGTGTGTGCGTTGTTAAATAAGGGTCCCTCTTATTTTCAACGTAAGGCATGTCTCGCGGCATGAGTTTTTTTTTGGTAGTCTCTAGTCTAACCTAACCCGTAATTAATGTTTAAGGTGTCCTGAAAACATCGAGCATTCGATGACAAGAAATTCGATAAAATGATAGGTTACCTAAAAAAACATTAACTCTTCCTGTGTTGTGTTCAGATTTGAATAACTAATTAACTTTAATTGTGAATTTGTGAATATTTGACTGTTTTTAACTGTTAAGTTGGACAACTCCTTGCCCTTTAACCGTTTCCACATTAACATCAAAAGTTGAACGACACTGATGGCGACGTCGGAAGACTTGGATATAAACAATATAAAGGTAATAATAGCCAGTAACAGTGCCCTATCATTCTTGCACTGCCATCATTGAGTACCTACTGTGAAATTTTCAACCTAACTGACCTGAAAGTTGCACCCTCAAACTATAGACGCAATAGAGAGTAGAGACTAATTTGTTGAATCTAATTCAAAGTTTTTATAACGTATATTATTGATTTTGTAATATTGTAATTTACTTTAATTTTCTGTCGAGTAATTCGTTAAATTATTAACGAGATGGTTTATCGCTGTTAGAGACACGTAATGTCTCCGAGAAGGGTATTAATGCCACGTCCCAAGAAAGGTGCAATTTCCATGGCGACATTATTTGGGACTGTCAAATTTTTCTAAGCTTTTTAAGCTGTCTCCATACCATGTTCATTAAAATCTGTTCAGCGGTATAGCTGTGAAAGCAAACAGAGGTACTTTCGCATGTATAATGACGTATATATATCTTGTTGCAGGACCTAACGTTACACAAGAAGCCAGTAGTGAAGGAGCGGCGGCCGAACACGCCGCGCATCATCTACGTGGCGGGCGGGTACTTCCGGCACTCCATCGACGTGTTCGAGGCGTTCAACCTCGATGACGGCTCATGGACCACGCTGCCGCGCCTCACCGTGCCGCGCTCCGGACTCGGCGCCGCCTTCCTCAAGGTGAGTACGTTCGTAGCTCAGTAGTGAATGAGCAGCTGTACGTGGCCCAGTAGTGAAGCAGTAGCTGTACGTAGCCCAGTAGTGAAGGAGCAGCTTTACGTAGCCCAGTTGTCAAGCAGCAGCTTTACGTAGCCCAGTAGTGAAGTAGCAGCTGTACGTAGCCCAGTAGTGAAGCAGCAGCTGTACGTAGCCCAGTAGTGAAGCAGCAGCTGTACGTAGCCCAGTAGTGAAGGAGCAGCTGTACGTAGCCTAGTAGTGAAGGAACAGCTGTACGTAGCCCAGTAGTGAAGCAGCAGCTGTACGTAGCCCAGTAGTGAAGCAGCAGCTGTACGTAGCCCAGTAGTGAAGAAACAGCTCCTGCTGGCACTCCATCGACCTGTTCGGGGCGTTTAACCTCGATGATGGGTCCTGGAGCATGCTGCCGCGGCTTGGCGCCGGTGAGTATAATCATGGTATTCCGCGACTGTTGATGACTGACACATGTATTGCTAATTGACTCTAAAACATTAAATAGACTTCGAATTAGAATTGTGGTTTGGCAGAACTACTGATATAGTAATCTGCTGACACGCATTGTAAAAAAAAACATTACCGAATACTTAGATCGCTTTACACTTTAAAGAAAGATATATGCAGCAAAACGAAAACGTTTGAATAAAGATTTTTATCAATTGGACATTTTGATAACGGATGTTCAGCAATTGTGACATTTTGAATAGGCATGTTTTGTTAATAGGTCATAGAAACAGGATATTTAACAAGTGAAATAGTTAATGCATGGGATATTAAAAAAAACCTTTTTATATTGTAATTTGTAACGCACACTTAGTGCCTGCTATATTTATGTAGCCATATAAACGCGTTGACCATCGTAATCCATATTGAGGTGGTCTGTTGTCCAGGGCCTGTTCTACGCGGTGGGCGGGCGCAACACGTCGCCGGGCGCGTCGTACGACAGCGACTGGGTGGACGTGTACAACCCCGCCGCCGAGCACTGGCGGCCCTGCAGCCCCATGTCCACGCCGCGCCACCGGGTGAGACCCCTACTGTTTAATTAATCCTTACTGGCAACATAAGCATTCATTATTTTACGTCAGAAGTATTGGTCGCTTAAATAGATTGAGACTGTTTCTTATAAGCTTATAACACTCTTCATAAGGTTGCGTTTCAGGGTGTATCTTCGGCGCTCTAACCGCCGGCATTGTCGTCTTCATATATAATTCGAGATAAAATGATCAAGGTTTCCTTCGAATTAATTAAAAATTAAAGCCGGGTCTGCTTTTATCTACATCAGAAGTTGCAGGCAGTAATGCAGTATGCTCGTTAATATCTTGAAGACAACCATGACGGCGGTTGAAAAACTTCAAACATTCGCTTATAAGTCTCATCACCTAGAGGTTAATCTCGCGTGTCGTGCTGCAGCACTGATATGCTGTCCTTTGCGTTTAAAATATCTGACTATACGTATAACAAAATGCAATAGGTAAGTGTCTCTAGAGACGTCGGGTGTTTTTGAGTATAATTTTGGCTAAGCTATTGCTGGTTCCTGTACTAGTGGTTGGCGATTCCACCGACAAGAGCAAGACTCTTTTACCTTTCAAGCTGTGGAGTTCTCTCCCTGGACGTACGGTGCGTTAAATTAATATCTAAAAGTGCCATACTTTACTGATTATAAGTTTGTATTGAAGAACCTATGGCAAAACTGTGGAACGTTTGTTAATAGGAGATTTATGATAGCTAGGATTGATGTCTATTTTCAGGTAGGAGTAGCGGTGATGGATGGCCTTTTGTACGCGGTGGGGGGCTCCGCGGGCACCGAGTACCATAAATCTGTAGAATGGTGAGTATTTGAATGCTTACACGTTGGGCGGTTTGATTGTGCGGCTGACGCACTGAGCGACTAGATAACATACAAAAGTTAACAGTGCAGTCAAGTAGCGCTGCAAGTGAATGATGTGGAGGCATTCTAGGCGATGTAGCGTAGCTATTTTTTTTTGGCATGAACTGGGCCGGGGCGTCGGCCACATGTACTAAAGATGAACATATTTGGGCAGCTACGACCCGTGCGCGGACGCGTGGAGCAGCGTGGCCCCGATGGGCATCGCGCGGCTGGGCGTGGGCGTGTGCGTGGTGAACCGCCTGCTGTACGCCGTGGGCGGGTTCGACGGCGCGCGCCGCGTGCCCTCGGCCGAGCGCTACCACCCCGAGGAGGCGCGCTGGGGGCCCATCGCGCCCATGGCGCAGGCGCGCAGCGGCGCCGGTCACTATAACATCTACTTTTTACATCTCCTATTCTGAAAACATTATGTGGATCCCATACAAGTCGAAAGACGGTCACTGAGGCCCGTATTAATAAACTGATCTCAATTCTACTGCTCGTCTCGAGATGCGTCAAAAATGACAGTGTTCTATGGTTTGGCGTTTACTTTGACTTATCTTGTGACGGGCCTCACGGTCAAAATGAGTTTATTAATACGGCCCTAAGAGTGCCGAGCGTAGAGGGCATATCTATTGTATGGTTATTTTGCTTTGCTTAGGATTGATTAAACGCACTCTGTCTAATTGTACCATTTCGAGCCCGAAACAGTCTCCTGTTTCCACTTTTTTTTATCTAAGACTTCTTCTAAGACAGAACTTTGTAACAAACACACCTGCAATTTAAATTTAGAATATAATTAAAAGTCTTCAATCGGCACCGACAGCTAACGAGCGTAACTCACATTTAGAAGCGTGCCATTGTTGGGGGTAGGGTGGATATTAAATACTATAACGACTAGTATTTTGTTCGGAAGTACGCGCACACGGAAGTGTAGTCTAACCAGACGTTTCTTAAATTCAGGCGTAGCAGCATTGGGACAATACATCTACGTGGTAGGCGGCTACGACGGCTCGCAACAGCTGGCGTCGGTCGAGCGCTTTGACACGGAGCGCGGCGTGTGGGAGCCCGCGGCGCCCGTGCGCATCGCGCGCTCGGCGCTCACGCTCACCGTGCTCGACAACAAGCTGTACGCGATGGGTGAGTCCGCAGTAGTGACGTCACTGAGCGCCTCGACACGGAGGAGGGTGAATTGGTTCTTGCGCTGCAGCCTTCGGGCCTTTGAATGTCCTCGTATGCTCTCCAACGGGCAAACTTTGTTTAGTCAAATTTTGAGTACCGTAGATAAATAAATAGTAATCTTCGGCCGGTCCGCAGGCGGGTACGACGGCACGTCGTTCCTGGACATCGTGGAGGTGTACGAGCCGAGCACGAACACGTGGTGCGCGGGCACGCCGCTGCCCTCGGTGCGCTCGGGGCACGCGTCGGCCGTGTGCTACCAGCACGCGGCGCGGCCCGAGCCCGGCGCGCCCGAGCCGCCCGCCCAGCCCGGCCAGGGCGGCCAGGGCGGCCAGCGCGGCCAGGGCGGCCAGCGCGGCCAGGGCGGCCAGCCCGGCCAGGGCGGCCCGCCCGCGCCGCGTCGCGCGCCCGACGACATCCCCATGGCTTCCAACATCATCGGCACGCTCTCCAACAACAACTGCCGCGGCTGCTTATAGCGTGCCGAGCGGGACGAACCGCAACGTTCCGCCCGGTAGTTTTTATTAATATTCCGGTACTTTTAGTGGCTGCTAGTTGTGACGTTTGGACTGAATGAGGGAAGAACCCGAGATTCCGGCGCGAACGAACCTGCCTTCTCCGGCTACGTTTGCCCGGCGCCTGCGAACATGTCGTTCGTTGTGCCTGACGCGGTGGGGAAGTTTGAAGTTTATGGCTATTATTACCATATTATCTAGTTTTCCTGCGTAAATAAATATATGTAGATATCTTCAGAAGTCCCGGCCCGAATGAATTGAATGAGTGAAGGGAAGTGCGAGGATGTATTTATGTAATACTAGGTGTAAATAATGAAATAATAAAGATTTGATCGAAGCGTCTTCTGCTATGAAATAGTTGATGAATATATATGGTAATCGTTCTTTTTGTGCCTGCGAAACTCCTTGGCTGTACAATTATTCCTGCGTAAAAATGAGGTATCTTTATAACTACATTATAATGAAAAGGGAAAATAAAAACACTCGCATTTATAATAGAATTAGCATGTTAAAACTATGGTTATGTTATTTCTTAATTATAAGAAATAAAGAAATAAGAGTTATATGTACATACAGAACTGTCTGCAATTATAATAACAAAGAATCGGTAGCTGTTGGCAATACGAGACTTAACTGCATTGGAAAATTACAACGCATAACGTATTTTCTTTCCATTCAAAAGATTATAACACCCGTAGGTTAGGTAGTGTGTCCCTGGATAAAGTGCGCGACTAAAACGGGCCAATATGTTTAAAAACTTCGCTGTTTCGTAATGATCCTAATTATTTAAGATACCACTGAAAAACTTATGAAATTAATGATTTTTCGCGACATGGACATAAGGAAAAATTACAAAAATTCAGATTAAAATGATCAATATCTCCGAAACTAGTAAAAATCTCTGAACACACAGGGGTTAAATCGATAGCTTTTTAGCTACTATATTCGTTTGTGCACTTTATCCAGGAACACTGTATAAACTGATGCAGAATTAAGAAAGTCTGTTGGGCCGTCTGGGAGACAAACCCAGGGCCTCTATCGCCGACGGTAAAAAACATATTGTCTTTGACCTATTGTGGTATTGTTTTGACGTCAGCCGCCTGTCTACTGTCAAGAAAATAAGTGCTATCAAAACGTTGCCACTACGATAACAGATCAAAATCGATATTGTTACTACCGTGTTGAATAGAGGCCCTGAATGATGGTGTACTCGTTATATCAGAGGATTGTATTTAAATAGATGTTGTAAAACGCAACTAGTCTTATTCCACTAGTGTGATCAACCCGCGACGACGCGCCCTGTCAGACAAATTGACGTTACACGTTTGCTTCAATAATGTATTCAAAACAATGAAGTAGAGCGCACGTCGTGGTTTGAGTAAATTTAGCCACTAATCTGTCAGTTTTAACTCTAAAAACAGTTATTCTATAATTATTTAAATTAAGCAAAGATTTTAAATAAATTCTGATTGTGATGCCATGTATGAAAATAAATAGCTAGTAAGTAGTGTATAAACGAAATGTGCGAGACTGCCGGCGGCGTCCGTTATTTGACTTGTGAACCTAGGCTGCAGTTATTTTTACTAAAGTACGGCCGAACTCCTGAGTAGCTATACATTGTAGAACCTTGTTGCAGCTATTTACACACAAAATTCAAACCACTCTCGCTTTAATACGTTAATTGAGACAGGGTACTAAAATGTACGACTACGTACGAGTTCGACTAAACCCTGTTCAGACTTACTTGTCTTAAGTAGTAAACAAATTTCTAACCTCAAAATTTTTGTATGAAAGAGCTATTTTAAAAATTGGCCAAGTGATGTCCAAAATAATTAAAAAGCTGGTTTAGCCAAAAAAGTTCAATTTTGAGGTTAGAAAGTTGTTTACCATATAAGACAAGTAAGTCTGAACAGGGTGTATACCTAAGTGTTATTGTGCGTTTTGTCGTATTATAATGAATTCCTTATTTTATTGTATTTTTTGACTTGTGACCAATATTTTTTAAGTACTTTTCCTTTTTTATTGGAAACTGCGACCCATAGAAGATTCACACTTGAAAATAAATAAACTCTGCTCTAATATTACCAAACTGCACGAAAGAGAATTTTAATTAGTTTGGATATTATATATTGCATTTCTTCTTTTATTTTACATTTATATTGTCTATTGAGCTTAACTGTTCTGTCTTTACGAATATTTACAATTAACCCAAGTTACCAATGGTTGTAGCATTACAAGTGCATGCGTATTATATGATGATGTTTAAAGAAAACGTAAAAAATCACAAGTATTTTATTTATTTACTAGAGGACGCCCGCGACTTCGTACGCGTAGCATTAGTTTCCTGCTACACCCCCTATTTCACCCTCTTATGGGGTTGAATTCCTAAAATCCTTTCTTAGTGCCTCCTAAAATCATAAAAGGGAATTTGAAATTTAGTACAGGGGTACTAAATTTCAAATTCGTTGTGCGTTGATATCTAAGTCAGTCAGGATTGCCTTTTATATATATATAGATTACTATTATGTTTTTGGCGCACGACCATGTTTCTGCCATAGCGACATTAGCAAAGTGTAAATATGTAATGTATGCTGTTAAAGGTTCTTTGCAAGGAAAACAAAGACTGTTTATGGGAATAAAAGATTGAATCCAAGTAATGACTGTTATTTAACCGCCCTTTTTCACAGAATATAACCGCGAGGTTTATATGAAGCTTTAATCGAACAACAATAAAGATAATGAATGTGTGGCTAGGTCACAAGAGCAGCCCTGAATGAACGAATAGAATGGATGAATGAAAGTTTATAATTCTCTAATAAAACGGTTTTAAATCAGGGATCGTATAGTATTATTTTCATACAACAATACCGGTATTCAATTTTGGCATCTCGCTTATTACTGAAATTTTTTGAACTTCAGTGAAGTGTTATCACCTAAATTCTAATCGAAAATATCAAGCAAATGTTACAAAGTAAGGAAGATATTTAAATTTTATTTAATACCGGTATTGACCCCTGTTTTAAATTAATAAACAACCGGCCAAGTTCGGATTGCGAGTCGGACTCTCACAGGAAGGGTTCACTACCCTTTAATCTTATTGTCATCATTTGTTGTTATACCTTGTACAGTTAATGAGATATCGCCCGCTGACAGACAGACGGTCCCGTTGGCGCCCTTTGGGTAAGGGACCTTAAAAATATAAACAGGGTATTGTTGAATAATGTATCAGTGGAGATTTGACTGGCAAGGTCAAACCTAAACTTGATAGAAGGACGCTGATACACAATAATGTGTCAATTCAATACACAACTATTTAGCAATAAAGCGTCAACCCTCAATACTATTACTAAATAATTGTGGGATGACACATATTTGCATAACAGCGTCCTAAAAACCTATAGTTTTTGCCGAGACCCTCTTAAAAGGACCGTACTCTAGGTGCTATTAGTTTCGTTGTTTCCATTCATCTAGTACAAAACAACTAGGCGGAACAGAACAGGACAACCAGGACTGAATCAGTTTTTCTTGAAATTTTCAAATATCAGCGCTAATTCGGATCAGAGTCGTCTAATCACTACATATTATAAAACAAAGACCCCGCCGAGATAATTTCAAAAAGTGTTGAACGATTTTCATGCGGTTTATTTATGGGTGTTAAAGAGAATTCACATTAACCGAAGCGAAGCCAGGGCGGGTCGCTAGATTTAAATAAAAACGATATGGTAACATAATACACTTTTTGCCGCACTCAGAGACGTCAATTAATTTTAATGCTTGATTAAAGTTGCTGCTGTCACTTTCTTTGCTATAGCAATAGAATAAGACAACACGCCACTAACCAAGCATTAAATTTAATTGACGACTCTGAGTGCGGCAGTTTGTTAGTTTATTTTAATATTCTATCTGCACATATACATATAGTTATTAAATAATTATAGAAACTTATTGTTATATAGAAAACGTGTATAATTATATCCGGGATAAGCAGTGCTATTGTGATCATTTTTACCATATTTTTACTTTTAAATTAGCAGTGAAATTTTATTTGTGCAAAGGGTAAATTCATTACATAATTGAGTCTACTTTTGGATTTAAGTTTACATACAAAACCTATATCACAAAAACGTATGGACGCTTACCCGTGGTCCCACTACTTCGTCCCACTGCTCTTTTCGACGGAGCCCTGCTTCACAGCAAGGCTCCTATTCCAGGCCTGTTTGCGCTTCGGGCATTTATAGATACCTAACGAACCTAATCTACCCAATTTTGGTATCACAATTAAAATTGTATGCCAAAAGTTGGGTGCAACTTTTTCTGCGGTGGGACAAAGAAGTGGGTCCACGGGTAATAGTGTAAACGTATTTGAAATGTATTTCATATGAATTTTTGTTTGATGAAATAAAAATTTACTTGAAATAGTTAAGAATCTTCAAATTCCTACCGCCAAATTTTTAGTTTGCAACAAAGCGTTTGCAATAAAAACGAATAACTTGATGAGGATACAATAACTAACTTACCATAAAAAAAGATCAGAAAATATATATTATTTACAGGGCGTCTACCTAAAATACAGTAATGTATTAAGCAAATCCATTTAGCTTCAAGCTAGAACAGCCACTAAAATAGTGGAGCTTGCATATATTGTATAAATTACTATAAGCTAGCATTAACCTGTTTTTTCAAGACTTTCTTCCGCCTCCTGTAAAAGTTGATTCTTACATCAGGCACATCCGCCTCACATTGAGAAGAGAGAGAAGAGTCTTCGCTTGGCGGTTTTACACTTACACTCCCTGTCTGGTGTCCGTTCAGTTCAGAAAAGTGTATATGCGCACACGCTTCTTTAGCCGGTGTTGATGTAGCTAACGCCTTCAGAGGCGTAGAATAACATTGCTTAGTATTTAACTGTAATAAATTAGAATCAGACGGCTGAATTCCACTTGATATTACGACAATTTGGACTCCTGGATCATCTGTCACTGGTGCAAGGTTTGGAATCTCTTCCGTTCTAGGATCACAAATGCCATCTTTTGGTTTTGTATTCCCTATTACTTTCTCATCATTGGCTTTGTAACTATCGATACTAATTTTACTAGGAACTAATGTGTCATCCAACATTTTGGGCATGTCGTTATTGATATCTTGTAGGTCTGTAAAAGCTGTATTTTCTTTGTTACAGTCTATGTGTATGTGTTTTTTGGATTCGGATATACTACGGTTCCTTGTTATTTTAGTTTCTGTTAAAATTTCATTAGCAAGTATTACATTTTCTTCATTTGCATGTATAACATCTTCTTCATTTGCAGGGGTTACATTTTCTTCATTTACAGATAGAACATTTTCTTCATTAGTCTTAGATTCTTTATTTCTACTATGAGTGTCTATTGTAACTTTATCATCCCTAGTTTTCTTAGTGTGTTTACCTGTGTTTTCATCATTTTGTGTTTTCTGAACAAGCTTACTCGTTTTTTCATTCTGCATTTTCCTAACAGATTTACTAGCTTTTTCAGTATTGTAGGTTTTCTTATCAGATATACTTGGTTTTTCATCATGGATTTTCTGGACTGATTTACTTTCTTTTTCATAATCTTGTGTTTTTTCAACAGATTTACTAGGTTTTTCTTCATCTTGCATTCTCTTAACAGATTTTATTTTTTCAACTTGTTTTGTGTTCTTAACAGTTTTACCTGATTTTTCATCATCATAGGTATTTTTAACTGATTTATATGGTTTTTCATCAATGTGTTTTTTCTTAACAAACTTAATTGTCGTTTCATCTTGTGTATTCTTAACAGATTGGGCTTTCTTGACCAACTTACTTGTTTTTTCACTATCGCGGGGCTTCTTAACATGATTGTTAAATATTTTTTCAGAACTTTCACAAGATGTAATTTTGCCAATAATTTTAGAAATTTCTTTATCTATCTTTTGATTTGAATTATTTGGAACCAGTTGATTTGAGTCTTTCGCGGAGTGTAATGATGTAATTTCATGCTCTGTTAGCTTGGCCTCGATACCTTTAGTAGCTTCTGTTGAGTTGTTCTTTTTAGAAGTAGAAGATTCTGGGAAAATGCCATTTGCATTTGGGACATTGCTTTCATCTGATTTCACAATTTCATTTAGAGGAGTCTGTGATAAAAGTTCCATTTGTTTCTCCTTATTATGAATTCCGTCTTGCGCGTCTTCGCACACGGGCACGTAGACCTCAACGCGTGCGGCAGCGTGCACCTGCGTCGTAGCTAGCTCCAGGTCTTCAGGAGTTATCAAACTGCTACTATCGCCAAACAGTTCACAAAATTTATTTATTGATTTATCTTTTACTTTATCTTTTTTCGGTCTAGTTTTTCTGTTATTTGTATGCAAGTTGGGATCTTTTTCTTTGGCAGTATCTTTTTTAGACTTTTGTTTAGTTTTATTTTTGTGTTGAGTATCCGTCTGTTCATTTATTCGCGTTCGAAGATGTGTGTCATCATTCGTTTCGTCACTTAGTTCTAAGTCACCTTCTACGATATGCCTTATAGAGTAAACTTTGTGTTCAAATTCTCGTTGGACCAGTACACGAGCGTCCGTTTCATTTTTGCAACTCTTATCATGCTCAGTGATGAGTGTATCTGTTAACTTTGCTGATTCTGTTGTTGTAACAACTTCTGAGTTTGGACTATATTCAGAACCTGAAGGAAGTTTATTCAGAAAACTTAATGATCCTAAATTTTCACTATTTCCTTTGTTAGTGTCAACTTTACATTTAACATTCTTATTCAACTTCTCCCCTTCTTTACTTTTTCCTTTAGATGGTTTTGATACCAACTTACCTTTGACATTTTCATTATTTGTACAGTGCGAAATAATTTTACTTTCCATATCCTTTTCTAGGACACACTCAGTAACCTCGCGATTTTTTTCGGCTTCCTTAACGTCGGTAGCTTCAGCTGCTGAGTCAACTATAGGTTTATCTATGTCCATATATATTTCAGAAGTGACAAGTTCTTCACTTATTTCGACTGGCTTACGGGCCAAAGCCTTAGGTATTTTTTCTTTATTCGCCTCCCAAAGGGATACGTTAACAGGTTGCAGATCTATTTGATTAGAACTTACGGAAAAGATTATATCCTTATTTCCATCATTTCGTTTTAGATATTTTCTACTTGTTACTCTAGGATCATCAAGGTCAGTTACTGCTATGTGTTTGATTTCTGTAACAGGAAAACAAAACATTTTAAACAATGAAATGTTAGTTATTAATTTAGAGCTATTTAAAACCTCTCAAGATCGAGTCAAACACGCGCCTCGAGTATTCTGTTCCATCACAGAAGACGGGTGGACGGACGCACGAACGACGTTGACGCAGGTTTAAGCTATTTTAATCTCATTAGAAGATTAAAAATCAAAACTACGCCACGTCCTAAATACAAGGTAGACAAGTTTGCTAAGACTACTGCTAATAAATCATTATTGTCTTTAGGACTTCTGCGGTAAAGAATCACTAGACAACATAAGAAAATTAAACAACATAAACTACAGATGTACTGCATAATTGTTTTCCTTCGTATTTTCACGGAAACGTACGAACGTGTCTTGCTATTGCAGTCGGTCACAGTACGAAAAGTACTGAGGTTGACTGAAGTAGCATGACACGTTCGTACGTTTCCGTGAAAATACGAAGGATAAAAATTTATGCACGACATCTGTAAATGGGTTAGAATTAAGGATTAAGGAGCAAAGTAACTCAAACTTCTAAAAATGCTACTTTAGTCAACCTCAGTACTTTTTGTACTGTGACCGACTGCAATAGCAAGACACGTTCATACGTTTCCGTGAAAATACGAAGAAAAACAATTATGCACTACATCTGTAAATGGGTTAGAACTAAGGATTAAGGAGCAAAGTAGCTGAAATTACCCCGGATTGGTTCATTAAATGCTGCGTGTTCCGTGTGCATGTAATCAGGAGACTGGCACGAACTGCCATCTAGCATGTGAGTAGAAGGATGGTCGTGGGAAAACTTGTCATTCGGCCTTCTGTCTTCATCAGGATTTGGGTATGTCTCTACTCGTGGTCTCTTGATTTGTGGTTCATCATATTCACTATGGATGTTAGGTTTAACTGTATGGCGGTCTGAACTGTTATACCTGTGCATATCATTTTGATAGTCTGCTCTGTCTTTTTCAAGGAAAGGGCGCCGCTCACGACTTTTGTGTTGATACCTTCCTCTTTCTGGTGGAGTTTCCAAGCGCCGAGGCCTATCATACCGTTGAGAATAACGATCTTCGCCATATTCATTTCTGCTCCGTCGGTGTCTATCGGGGCTAATCTTGTTTCTATGTGGTTGTGGGGGGTAATCATATTTGTCTCTATTCTTGTCATTATCATAATACCTACTATTCCTATTTTTATCAAAGCGGTCTCTGGATGATTCAGGATTGCTAGGGTATCTAGACAGCGGGGCGAATGCGTCATAATAAGCCCTGCATTGCTGCGGTTCATCCCGATTTCTCTTGCGACCCCGTTCCGGTTCATCTCTAAATGATAATGGTTTCGTTTTTGGTTCCAATGCTGAATACATATCTTCAAATTCTTCATCAGAACTGAACTTAGCAAATTTTTGTCTGAAAAAATATCAATAATATTTTGAGACCACCAGCTACAAATAAATACGCAAAGTGCAAATATCTAGAATCTCTTACCCTGCCAACATTGATAAGCGCTTGTCTACTCCACAAGCGCCCTGAGGTCTATCATCGCGATAGTCCATAGACGGTGGTCTATTAGGAAACGCATCATATTTTTGAGGTTCTTGCATTGCTTGGTTGCTTGCATTTTTGCCCAAGGTGTTTAGATTATCTACTAATCTATTTTCTACAATGGTCAATTTGTGTGATTGATCTGTAGAGCTGGTTTCCGATGGTGGACCCTGGCATTCTTTCCTGGTAGAACAAAAACTTATTTACAGAAAATGTAATTGGACACAGTTAAAACGATAAACAGACCGCGTTATAAAAGATTACTGCACCTTTTGGTGATCCATTAGTTAGTAGATATACTGGCGTATCGACGGACTCACTCGCCAATGAAAAAATGCTTAGAATAGAAAATAATATAAAATATTTCTCTTGTTTAATTTTTACATATTTTTACAGTGTGTGAAAAGTAGTGCTTCACAGTTCGTTTTGCAGTACACCCATATACCCAGACCAGAGCTGATATTTAAAAAAAAACTATCCCATACAAAACTTGTCTCTAAAATCCCAGATTTGACATCTAGCATCCATAAAAATTAGGAATTAACTCAATCAAGAATAAAAGAAAGACAAGTACCTGTTAAATTCATTTACTTGATTTCTTCCTATGGGCGCATTTGGGTAATTTCTTTTCCTTCCTCTTCCCCCAGCACTAAAATGTTTTATCACTAAAGCGTCTTTTCTGAAAAGATGAAATAAAATTATCACGAGACTTATTTCAAATAATAATATATGTAACTTGTATAACTTCTTCCTCAGCTTACCTGGTTTAGATACTTTTATAAGATCTCTAGAATTAATGCTACATTCTCATCAGGACCCGGTCGGCTATTAATATAATCATGCTTTACATTTGTATTGTGATTCTTATCACAAAATCGTATCATGAGCAGTGATCGTAGATTTTCCAGCATTTTTGGGTGCAGTCCTGACAGTAGTGGCAAATATTAAATTGTTTCAACCAAGAATCAAATAAAATTAAAGTCATTTAAAACTAATTTATAATCTAGATATAGTTGGTAATTAAAGAACAATTCCACAAAAAATCAAGTCTCGTCTTGGAAGACTGCCTGTTATCTACCTCTACTTGTAAATTTAGGTTCTTTATTGTTTTTATATTAAAGAGTGTAATAAATAATTAAAACAAATCGAAAATACAGAAAATAATCTATGTAAAACCCAGTGTGCATAATAAAATGAAGGGTTAATTTATTTATAATTTATCCTCCTAAGGCCCAAGGTCCTACCC
The DNA here is from genome assembly GCA_923062465.1 of Acleris sparsana. Lineage (NCBI taxonomy): Eukaryota > Metazoa > Arthropoda > Insecta > Lepidoptera > Tortricidae > Acleris > Acleris sparsana. The sequence continues at coordinate 6,571,165 of OV281288.1, forward strand.
ATACTTATACTTATAAACTTTACTCGGTACTTATTAACTTTGTCATTCCGACCCAGCTCCTTCGACAGCCAAATGGCCCAGGTGCTACCAATAGGACTTAATTGACCTACCATTTTGTCCTCTAAGTACTTGGGTCTGAATGAGCATAAAACAATAGTACTACTGGTAGGGCCGTAGTGACTACATGCTGAATTTTATGTTGGGCCTTAGGAGGATATTTAAGGGTTAACCGATTAAGTAAAAAGTGTACTGTTTCATTTTCAACAACTTCAGGATACTACATTATTTTAAACGTCAATCATATTTACAACTCAACAACCCTAGGTCACTGCTGTATGTCATTGCACTGGTCTTGCTGGAAAATATATACGATCACTGATCATGAGAGATATACATATATTTTGAAATTTGTGATGATGTAGACATACAATTGTCACTGATAATATTCATAGTCTATTGAGCCGTATCCAAAATTTGTACAAAAGTACACATAATATTCAAAAGAGCTAAGATAAGTACTCAACAACATACCCATTTTAATTTCTAGGGGATCTACAGGTAGTTTATTAACAAATAACACCATTTACCATTTGTATATAACACCTTTTGTACCTTTATAATTATGTCAATAAATATATCTTCATCTTTAAAAGCAGTGCAATAAGTCATATTCCATTCCAAGGGTACAACAATAGCTTCCATAATAAAACTTACCAAAATACACCTTAAATTGATGTATTAAATTATTCCACAATCAGACCCTCTTGCTTGTTTTTTGTAGTATCTGCTAAACTGATTTAAAATTACTTACTCAGTATTAAGCGTTGTGATCATGTCCGACTTCCTCTTTATCTCAGCTCTGGCTACTTTCATCAATGAAGAGTAGTTTGTGGTTATTATTTTAAAATCTGAAGACAGCTTGTCAAATCTCTGCAAAATATACTATAAAATCAATGCAAATCCATTCAATAGCCCTTGTGATACTACTGTCTAAATTGAAAACATTCTCTAACTGGCTTCAAATTACTTCTTATATTAAAACTGAACTTAGGGTCTTGAAATGTGCAGGCAATATTTCTTGCGCGCAAGAAATATTGCCTGCACATGCCTGCCTAGAGATGCACCTTTGAAAATCAATCCCCAACGGCACAAAATAGGGGAAGTAGTGAGAAACTAATTCTATGAATACAGTCATGGGCATCGTGAAAAACTAAACTAAACTTCAAAGTAGCAACACAAGTGTGCACTGTTTACATATATGAATAACCCTAATATTCTAGCCACTTCCATTAGTCAAGGTATTTATTTATTTCCACATTTTATTGAACCTGTAAAAGATTATACACAGAACAACAATCAATAAATAAAATAGATAAAAAATACCAACATCCAATATTAAATTATACCTTCGAGTTATTAACAGTGCTTTGATAGCAGTTAAAGCATAATACTTACAGAAAAGCACCAACAAATATTAAAATTTCATGTTTCATTATCCACAAATCTCCAAACATAAGCATTGAGCCCAAAATGAAATTTGATGCTACTATGTTAGAAATGGAAACCAATATCACTTGTGTAGAAGAACCACTAACAAATGGGCATTCACTTTGCATGTACTATCTTAACAACAGTGTGAAAATGTCTTGTTAAAAGGTTACTTAATAGTACAAAAAAGAATCATCAAAGTTGGTTCATAAACAGTGGGCGGCTGACGGATGCAAAATAGGGACGTAAACAGAACATGGATAAGACTTTTATTAAATTTTGAGAAATATTTATGAATACATAATTATGCAGTTTTTATCTTTATCATACATTATTAGTAATTTATTCATAATAAGCTATCCTCTATTGTACGTAGATTGTATACTAAGTAGATACTGGCCACTTATTATTTTATCACCTCTTGAGACTGATGAGCGTTTATGTCTATTACATCTTAGACTTGTCAATTAAATTTGCTTAGTTTTCAATATTCATATTTAAGATGGCAAAGGAAACCAAAATTCGTAAGTGGATAATTGATAAACCTGATCTAATTTACGATACTTCTAAAGGCTCGATCTTTTGTACAAAATGTCAAGTAAGTTTATTTGCAAAACGAAAAAGCGTGATAATGATTATTTACTACAACAATACAATTATATAACTAATTTCGTTCTTTTTATTAAACCCCTTGCAGTCATATCCATATTACGTATAACGTTGACATTATTTTGACGTAATTTGCATCCGTCAGCCACCCATTGTTCATAAACAATGAAGTTATCCACGAACACACATGAAAAAAAACATCTAGGGTCGAATTGAGAAACTCCTCTGTTTTTTGAAGTCTTTTAAAAAATATTTTTACTTCAATATGTGTACACAATATCAAGTAGGTACAGTAAAACCAAAGTATAATTACTATGTGGCACACAGCAGAGTATGAGCATGATTCTGTACACATGCAGAATCAGGCTAATACTCCAATCTAACTATATATGGTTATATTTAATTATCAATTTATTAAACTAATAAGGATCCTAAATTGTATCCTTACTGCTCTAATAGTTTTAAATCAGATCCCTACTACTCTGCGCCTCATTGCATCTTCCTTGATCCATGTATGCCAGAGGTAAAAAAAAAACCAAGCTCTAGTCACCAAATAGGCTTTTGATAATGATACAAGAAATGGCAATACTGACTTAAAATAATATTACGTAAAAGTATATTTGATTTTTGTTGCAAAGCATTAGCAAAAACATAAACATAAACCAAAATATTAGACATGCAGAAGGTATAAAACTAGTAGTAAAAATCTTACTTTCCGTAACTCTTTCTCGGATGATATGCGTTCTTCTAGTTTTTGTTTTAACACAGCATTCTCAGCTTTCAACTGTAATAAAAACAAGCTTACGTTGAAAGGTAGTAATATCAATTCAAAATAGGAAGTAGGAACTGACATTTATACCTTGTTATAACCACTGTGTCTTTGTATAAGTAATATTACGAAAGGCTTTTGTGCTATCACGCTATCAGCTACTACGACAAAATATGAGCCCCAGTGACAAATCACTGAGTTTGCTTTTGGCAAGCCAACATACAGGTAAGGCCCAAAGTATACATAATGCTAATGAATAATGTAGCAATTCCACAAAACCTTTAAGGTATTTCACATTAGAAATATGTTTTAATATTAAAATAATGTAATATGTCCGAGTAAGCGTCAATAAAAATTGGCGCTAAAACGTATTGACTTACCTCGTTGACTAAATTGACGTCATTAAAATTTTCTAAGTCGCCGTATATATCGTCCATCGTAAAATATGTCGGTGAATAAGATTGTAACCAACTAACAATAATAAGGGCAGTTATTAAAGTAAATACTTGAGAAAAAACCGAAATAAGTTGCAGGAAAACAACAACCGCTCGCACTGCCACAGATAAGATAACACAGAATACTCAGATTAGATTTCACCTGCGCCGCCACTCGTTCAATCAAGCTGTCAGTTTTAGCCATCCAATGGGAATGGCTTATAATGGTCTCATTCGAAATATTTAAGCTAACGTAAAAACCGCTTCATGAGGACTTTTTACTTTGCGTATGTTTGTTTTTTGATATGGCAATTCAGTTTTCCCTGCTTCATTCATTCGTTTGTACGCCTCATCAGAATCAATCACTCATTCATTTCGTACCCATCTCCTGATCTCGTTTTTTTGTCATTTCGCTTTCATTCGTACTTTTCGCTGATGCGCAACGCTACGGCCGTTCGTCGTGTTGATAACGTAGCGGGCCTAGCTATTCAAGAAGTGTTATTAAACTTTAATGGATTCTCGTTCAATAAATAGATGGTCCGCAACAAACGTTTAAACGTGAAGTCAGTGTCGTCGACTATGATCGTGTGTAAATCGTTAGTTCGCATGGTGTTCATGCAATAGTGTAACAAGCGTTTAGACGCAACGGGCCCGCGTAAACAGAAAGGAGCATCGCGAACGCAAGATGCCCACAGATTCGGAGTGCGAGTGTGAGACGGTGACGAAGGAGTGGCTGCTGGCGAAACTGCGCTCGGACGAGCGTGACACGGTGTTGATAGACTGTCGGAGTTCGAACGAGTATGCGGTCTCGCACATCCGGTCGGCGGTGAACTTCTCGATCCCGAGCATTATGCTCCGGCGGCTGGCGGCTGGGAAGATCGAGCTGGCGTCGACTGTGCAGTGCAAGGAGCTCAAGGCTCGCATCGCCGCGTGCCGCGCGCGCGGCACCTTCGTGCTGTACGGGTCCAGCGCGGCGCGCGACCCCGACGCCGTGCACACCGTCCTGCTGCGCCGCCTCAAGCAGGACGCCGTGCAGGTCGTCACGCTGCAAGGTAACCCACATGCCTTTATTTAGCAAAGTTCAGTGTAAGCAACGAAGTTACTGATAAAAAACAAAATATTTAATAAACATACCTATTTCATCTCTGCACATCTACCCGCTCAGTAGGTACCTATGTCCTTTTGACACGAATGTTTCCTCCAATTGCCACCTGTTGTGAGCCAGGCAATGATATTACATATGAAATGAACAAGAAAATATATTGTGTGATATCATATGAGCCAGATCTGGTCAGAGCTACCATCATTTCAGAATAATGTTTTGCCTGAATATCTCCATGGATTCTATTGTCCCCAAGACATCTCTGATGCCCTAATATAGATATTAATAATTATACCTTTGTTCACATACTTCAAGTCATGTTGTGTGCTCTTGGGTTATGTAGGTATTTTGTATTTTCATCCCTTCAAATGTATGGCGATAGGTAGGTACTAAATTAAAACTGACCATTCTCTGAAATATTTTGATTTTCAAGAACATGGGGAGGTAATTAAGTAAGTGAAATACCTAATGAAATGATACTTGGTATTCAGTTCAGGAGTTGATTATTATTAACTACAGTAAATAATATAAACATCAAAATTTGCTTGCAAGGCTCTTTGACGACATCCCTAATCCAAAGAAAACCCCAAACAACAGCAACAACCGTAATACAAAGTATGAATTTATTTTACATCTGATTCAATCTTTAAGCAAAATCTTTTTTTAAACCTGTTCTGTTGAATGATGAAATAATCAACCCGTATCCTAGTTTAACACACACTCTTTTACTCAGCTTCAACAACCTGCTAGTTGAGTCCATTTTGTATGGAAATTAGAGTGTGAGCTATGGAAATCCTAGAAATCAGCCTTTAAAAATTATTATTTTTAACTTAATAGCTTTCTCAAGTAATAGTAATCAGATATTTTTCCTATTACTTTTTATACTTACTGTTGCTAGCTAACACCCAAAAATATTTAAAACTTTTCTTTTCCGTCTGTTGAAATATAAAACAGAAGTAGGTAGGCACTAGTAATTCAATTGAAATTCAAATACCTAAACCTATGTTATAATATGCTTCTTAAAAACCACTTGGTAATAGCTTCGGGTATTTTTAGCTTAACCACATCTTAGTAGTCATTGTTTGTCTGGGTTTTTCTTATTACTATTGAGTGTTGACTAATCTAAGCAAAGAACACAACCTATGATTTCCTCATTCCACACTCATTCAGTTTATTTTTAAATGTTTTCATTCAATTTTAATATATTGCTACCATTTCAATGATTTCTGTATGAAAAAGGTGTGCAAAGAATTTTAATTAATGGCCTTCACTCCTGAATGTGTATTTCCCAAAATCAAGTAATTTATAGACACTCACACAGGACAATTGTTTGGTAAAAGAGTATTTTCCGGGGCAATACTTTTTTAGATGTGTCTATTTCAATTTTTAAGTGGGGCTCCTAGTTGATATGATGTGCCTCTTCAAATCTGGTTGTATAGTTTTTGACTTCTTAATATCTGATATAAAAATAATAAAATAAGGTGCAGTTTTCAAATTGTTTTTTTCAAAAGTTAAATAAAAGAATTTTGTTAACATTTTGTACAGTAATAATAGAGACATTATTTTGTAGGATGAATTCTTATTTTAACCAGATAATATTGGAATAATTGCGGAATCCTTGGTGTGCTATTGGTACCGACTTTTTTTAAGTGTCCAGGTTTTGGCATGAAGCATATCTTGGGTCTATATTGTCTGCCATAATGTGTTTTAGGTAATAAACATCGCAAGTCATAACATATGTTTTTAAGACACTGTTACTTTTTCAGAATTTTTTATAGTCTTTATTTATGACTATCAATAATTATGTCAACAATATTATGACCAATAAATTTATGGGAAACAAAGGGCTCCCAGCAAATCTTACACATGTTATATACTTCAGCTGTACACATTTTGTATGATTAAAGCATATTTTCACAGATGACATTGGTAATGTAATCATCATATATCTACAGGAGCGGACTGTGTACCTAAAAATCCTGAAATAACAGACTATTGAATTATTCATACTCATCTTGAATTGCTGTTTCTATCAGCATAAATCTTTGTTATTACTACCCAGCTGCGTATCCAGAATATACCTGTATCACTCTAGAGCTTCCAATTTTTTAAACCCTTTTTCATTTGTTTTTTTTCTGCTGACCTAAATTTCATTCCACAAATAAAATAATGATAGCAATTTGATTAAAAATCTTATTTTGAAAGCGAATAATAAATTAGTATAGTAACTAATAACTGGGTTCTTATTACCAAATTCAACCCCTTGATTTCCTCTGATCAGTTAACTTGGGTACCAGTTATATTGGGTAACATCATGTGTGAACTCCTGCACTAATCTGTCAAAGCAACAGGGTACAAAAGTGTGCAGCTATAGGCCCAACTGTATCTACTTAAAAGATATTGGTATCATACCTATTTTAAATCTACAAAGTCATCCTTACAAACAAACTTGCTACTCAATGAACCGACGAGATCTATAAGAAACTTCTAAAAAGAAAGGAAATTTTCACATAAAACAAACATATTTAAATGAGTAGTTGTTCTCACTGGGGGACTCGCATGAAATGACTTGCAAAATACATCTGATTATAGTAAAAATACTGGTTGCAGGTTTACCTACCTATAGATATAAAAAAAAATGTTTATCATATCTACCAACCTCTTAGGTATATTTTCTGACTTTGCGTCTTACCTCCTTAGTAGGTAATTTATATTTTTCAACACGCCATACCATAACACTAACCTTTTAGCATTTAAAAGAATCGTCTTAAAGGCAATGGCGGAGGTCGCCGGCGGCATCCGCTCCACCAAACGTGGGAGAGGAAGTCCACTACTTATTGTGCTCCTCAATGCGAGACGATAGATTATAATCGCCGCACTGCCGTACACACACATACAAATTACTCGTTTATTCTAATATAATGTAAAACCCAGGCCTTGCAATCCTAAATATAGGTATTTGCTGTCGACTTGTTCTTTACGCACCTGTGGGTAAATGTAGGTATCATACCTTTTTTACTCGAACGTGGAACGAAGAAGATAATGTGTTTGACAAATAAGTAAATAATTAAATAACACTAACACCAATTAAATCTTAATAGATTTAGAAAATAAAATAATTCAAATTGAGCTGATTACACAAATCATATCTATTGATTACTAGCATTTGCCCGCGACTCCGTCTGCTTAAAATTATTTAATCGCTATTTCCTCGAGAAATGATAAAAGCTCCGGGATTAAAAGTACCCTAGGTCCATCTCTGGGTTATAAACTGTTCCTGTACCGAATTTCACGTCAATAGGAGTTGAACCGAGAAGATTTAATAACATAACTTTCGCATTTATAATACGATACTAGTAATAATATTATTTTCACAAATAACAATGACGGAAGATAAGAAAATACCTATGACAAAGATATACGGTGATTGTCTCGTCGGTAGGTACTCTGCTTATTCTATCATTGTCTAGTAAGTACTAGATTCCAATGATATACGACACTATATCCGCATTTTTGTCTAATAACACAATGAAATGGCGTAATACGTGCAGGACGCGATCCAGGACAATATTCACATTCTTTTATTCTCTGCAAACAATGGTGTCATTAGGTCGCCTTAAAATGATCCAGTACAAAGCAGTCGGTCATAAAAAAAACACGTTCCTAAGACGTAAAAATATATCGACACGCCTCTATGTCTCTTATGATAAGGTCTATGTAGAATCTACAAAGACTTTATATCTGTCTAAATTGTTGATAAATATAAATATTTGACGCGATGGCTGTACCTATATTAATTCCTTTTCCTGCAAATGGACTCTTCCAGGGCATAGCTAGTTATCACAGATTTAACAAGTATCTGCGACTAGCTTAGAGCCAAACAAAGCACGCAATAAGCTAACGCAAGTGTTTTGATATGGATTAAAAATAAAGTATAATGTTTCAATGCTATTTGTCCTCAATGCTGTTTCATATGAAACATTATTGTTCGACCTTAACTCGCGGCGGATAATAAGCTAGTTTTAAGAAAGGGCATTAAATGATCACCACTAAGGACAAAAATAGAGCACCAGACAATACATTTCCAGAAGCACCTCTCTTTTTTAACGGATAATCTTAATCTTCAAAGAGCCTTTCTTTTCTAAAAAGCATCGAAGTAAGACACGGGGTGATCAAAGCCGGTGGCCGGAAGCGCGCCGCCTCGGCCAACGTCCGACGGAAGAGCGCTACAAATTTATTGATAGGTTCCTGTTTTACTCACGTCCTGTCAATTCCATTAAAGTTGTGCAGGCGACTTAACTTAAAAATATCAGGCTCCCTACAAAATACAATAGAGTAGCTGAATCTCATTATGCCGAACGGTCAACTGGTCGATTCCACTTATGGCGGGCGATGCTGAGCGTAGTATAAACAGCACGTGCGCCGAACAACAGGATGTAGCCGGCTAAATGTAAACTCTTTGGAGCTCCAATGCTCTGCCGGAGGAAATTGTTAGCATCTGGACACTAATATAAACGAGGAAAGCGAAATATAAGGAAGCTGTATCTTTATTCTGGTTCGCACTAGATTGCTGCCGCTTTGAGCAATTGAGAACGCTTCGATCCCATTCGTGTCGTCATTGCGATAAAGTGGACAACTGTTTTGTTTAGTCTCATTTCTTATCTGTGCCCTATGCTTGTAGTTAGATGTTTAATTACTTTTAACAGATACGTATTGTTCACATCATATTGATCAGATTGTATGAGTGCTATTATCGCGTTCTAAATGTTCCCTTTTAATACAGTTCCCTGAGACATAAAATGGGAACACCTAGAATAGAAACCTTGTGGATTTTAATGAATGTATGTGGTGATTGTTAAACCCATTATAGATAAGGGTAATAATAATAACACGAACTTATTCCAAAGCTGTTCTGAAAAAGACATGCCTATAGAGATTTTTCTGCAAAATTCCAAAAAAAAATGTAAGAAACATAGGCCCTTTCCACTTTGTGCTTAACTATATCGATATAGTATTGCTACTTACAAAGTGGAATAGGCTTCAATTTTCCAAGTTTCCTTATTTTCGTATAAATAAACTAGGAAAACGATTGTTGTGTAGTGATGTTATACAGGTGATGTGACTGACTACATTACAAATCGGTCAACATGTAAGAAGCTGCAATAATAACATACCTGAAAACCTTTAAATAGCATATTTGAGAGTGCTTATCCGATTCCCTACCGCACGTTCCATAGTAGAGTTTAAAACATTCACAATCGGCCGCTTGTTTTTACTATTATTATTATTTATAACCGATATAATAAAAATACTATTTACGTTATTTACTGTTGACTTTATTTGTAACACTTGTTGAGTTTAATAAAAATAATAAAGTGAGTGGTTTGGTGTATTTTTTGCTTTTTATGATAAGTATTAAGTTTCGAATCGAATAAAAATTGTCTTTCAAAATTAGAAAAATTTTGTATTTACAAAATCTAATATTTACAAAAAGGTGGTATTTTTACCTAAAGTATTGTATAATTTTGGAACTTCACGGATTACCCACTTATTGTCCACTTACAGACACTTATATCATTAAACATAAGTACCTACCCTACCTATATTTTTGTCGGTAAGTACCGATTCTATCACATCACTATTTATGAGTTGTAAAATCAGGCAACACATGGAAGGTCATTTTAGTCAACGGAATAAAAAATAGACTTTACATTCTTATATTAGGACGAAATCGTCGTAGTTCGAAGAATTTCTTAAAAACCTCGTCAGTGACACTTAAAAATACCCTAAAATATTGCCTCGAACTCTTACCCAGCTTGAAAATCTTAAGATAAGTGGGGTCAGGTCACGCAATGATATCAAGTCCTATATGGCTTATAAGAAACAACTACTAGGTAGGTACCCTGTCGTGTTACGGCGTGAGTCTAAAACAACCGGTGAAATGACTAGCATAAAGGCATTTCATCTTAGTCTTCATGGTTGGCATTAGCTTGGCAGCGCAATTGCAATCTGAGATTGCACATCTTTTTAAATAGGCCTAGGCTAGTAGCTTGTGTGCTCGTTTACATTCTCCATGCTGCATTTTTTTTTACATATATGTCGTTATTTAATATTTTGTAATCATTGTAGGTAGCTTATTATGAGTCTTATGTTATGATACTTATGATGCTAAAAGTTCTAAGACAATCCAGTGTTCTGAATGGAGCTCAAACTACCTATAATTATCTATTTGCAGGAATAACATTGGCATTGGTATTTTTTACATGCTGATGTAATGTCCAAACACCGGTATACAATCCAGGTACCTATAGCTAGTTATAGATATACTACGCATTGTATTCTGATCTGATGTAGATATTTGTCTCGTTACGCGACGGTGGTTCTCATTAAAATATCCAGCAATGGTCAGTTTTCATCACGTACTTATTTAACTTTGAGAGTAGCCCTGTTATCGCCAGCCCTGTCAAAGCGCGTCTTGCTTCGATGCTTGATATCGGGAAATTATCTCTTGTTTGACAACGCGTGGAAACTGATATCGAACCATAAATTCAGCCGTGCATGGCTCTGTATCTCATTTAGATTAAACAACACTGCGGAATTCAAACAAAACCGTTCCTACCCGTCATCAAGGTACTTATTTACTTAACCGTCTACTTAAGCGATTATATATTTCTCTTGAAACTTGCGAGTCATCAATTCTTACGATCCGCATCTTTACAATGACGTCAGTCCGTTACAGGAATCTAGTTTTCCTTCAATTAATATATATTCTCTCCAAATATTATTCTCAGAACTGCTTTATATAATTTGCTCGGTTCTGGCGTTGTGTATTTATTTTACGTCAGGCTATCGGGCTTCGCGGTATAAATTGTTAAGTTTTTATACGACTACGGAGAAACGGAGTATTTTTAAAAAAATATGTCGCGAAATATAAAATACAATCTGTTAGATCTAATACATTTCCGAGCACATATCACGGGGATTATTTTTCCTTACACTCAATTATAGACAATACAAGACCTATTTACCATCAAGGAATTTAAATGTTGATCCACCATAGTACCTTGTCAGAATGACAGCGTCAAGTGACTAAATAGGAATTACATAGGAATTAATCGTTGGTTTTATGCAACAAGGTTCTATAGTGGTTCATCATTTAAAGTCCGTGGCCGTATTACATATTTTTAATATTTTTATAGATATATCATAACATGGACATGAGGGTGGAACTGAACTCTGCTCTGGTGCTTTTATACAGGACTGAGGACGCCTGCGAATTGGTACGCTAGTTTTCTACTAATCCCCACATTTCTTCCCGTTGGGGTCGATATTCGAGAGATCCTTGCTTTCTTTTCTTTTCTAAAGTACCCAAGAAATATTCCTCTAAAAATATAACCCCCTAGGTGCAGCGGTTTTTGTATAGATTACTAGAGGACGCCCGCGACTTCGTACGCGTAGAATTCGTTTCCCGCTACTCTCTCTATTTCTTCCCATCGGGTGTCGATTTTCCTAAAATCCGTTTTAAGAGTACTCCTATGTTCCCCAAGTAATATTCTCTTCAAATTTAATGTCCCTTGGACCAGCTGTTTAGGCTGTGCGTTGTTTATCGATCAATTAGTCAGTTTCTTATTTTATATACACATATATAGATGATTATTGACAGGTAGGTTTTACAAATAAATCGGGTCATATAAATGTCAATTGGTATCATTTCTGCTAAGTGCATTTTAATAAATGTAGGCGAGCTAAGGTGGGTGGTCTATTGACCAGGTCACTCTGCACACTTGATCTTCATTGAGTAAATGCGTTCTTCTTGCAGCTCTATATGGTTTCTCTTATACCTTCGGTACCTTCCGTATAACCCGTTTTTATATAAAAATGGATTCTGTTGTTTATCGCAAGGGCGAACGACACTGCCGAAATCTTTTAAACATAGGTATATTTAACATAGAACATGACTATTTCGGCTGGACTTTTGGAAGTTAATGTTACATAATCATATTTAAATTACCTAGATAATAATTATCTCTTTCTGTTTTTATTTGTATTATAATGATTCAAATGTGAAAATTATTCTTTTTGCAATAATTAAGCATACTGATCGTATCAAGAAAGACATAGATTAATAAATAATGGCATAATTTAAGAGTACTTAACCAAAGAGCTATACCTACCTACAGGCTTATTGGTTATTGCATCCTATTACGCATTCCTATTTAGAGGTTATAGTGCATTGGAGGTCATTTTGACCCTATATTGTTAATAATCTAGATAAGCAAATTCAACAATAAACAAATTAGTCATTTAAATCATTTATAGGGTTTCGTAAAAAAAATAAAAAAACTGAAACCTAATAGGGTCACTTGTGCGTCTGTCTGTCTGTCCGTCTGTCACAGCCAATTTGCTCCGAAACTACTGGACCGATTGAGTTGAAATTTGGTACACATATGTAAATTGATGACCAAACACAGATGTGCAATGTTTACAAACATCGACGTATTTCTAGCTTTATAACGAGTTACAAATTATACCACGAATTAATTTCATGTTTACTGAAAAAAATTGATCACAAAGAGGGCAGGCAGAAAATCTATGATGAATGAGGGATAGAAGTAGACTATTTGCATGCAAAGTGGGTAGGTACTATGGTGCAATAATTCTGTGTTAATGCGTTCTTTCGTAGTACACAATGGTTGATGTAGGGCCAGCCGTAGCTCAACCCGGGAGGTAGCGGCAGGCTGGAGCAAGGCTGTTGATAAATGGCGCGGGAAGGACGCGGGCCAAGGCCTCCACCTGCCTGCAGCCCACGCCGCTCCCCACCCCCGGCGCCCTCCTGCCTTTGTTCTCCACCTCACACTAGCGGTTAATACCTACCTACTTAGATCCCATCTCACATTTTTTATAATTTTAACTAGTAGGTATAATTTCATTATATTAACATTTAGATAGGTACATTCCGCAAGATGTTTTCAAAATCTGAACGTGAGGGTTTTTTAATATTTTATTAATAAGTGACTTATTGAGGCAACATTAATGGAGTTTCCCTGTATGGCTTGATTCTGTGGGTGGCGCGACGACAACAAAATAGCCGAATTGTAATTCTACGTTCTACTTTTGAGTAGGCGTAATACCTATTGAAGGATTCCGTCTACCTCGAAATGGTGCGAATTTAATGAGAGTCCTTGCGAGCGAGGACGCTCGCGGGGCCGGCGCGGGGGAACGGCGTTCATTCAGCGCGGCGGATGAATGGGCGAGATGAGTCATCGGATCGATCGCGCCGCCCGCCGCCGCCGCCGCCCCCGGACCGCTCAATTCGCCATGATCCCACCCCCTCCCCACGTTCCCCCGCGCCGCCCGAGTTCTTCAAGGCCTAAACTAGCAGATGTTTTGCAGGAATCCAGAACAAGGTATAGGTTTGAGCACGTGTTTTGCTCAATTGTTTCCGAAAATCCTAATCTTAAACAAAACGATTGTCTGACTTTCCTCGTGTTTGTCTTTTTTCCAAAAATAGCAACAATTCAAGTTGATTAAAGAGAAAGGGTCTAGCAGGCTAAGCGAACTAGAAGTGCCCCCAACGACGGATTTGGTCATTCTTTCAGGTGGTGTACTGGCAAGTCCTAAGAACACTCTATGCTTAATATCAGACCTCGATCTTCTTTTGTTTTCGAGTTATTCAGGATAATGTAAAATCATCAGCGTCTCATTGAAAGTGGCATATTTTGTAAACTGTTCAAGACAAAATAATATTTGACAATAATAAAATAGGCTACAAAATACATATTTTTAACCCGCATCATTTCCTTATACTTCTTTATGTAAAAAAACATTTTATTTTTCTACAATTTATTTTTTTTATTTCTCGCGGATGTACACCTCCAGAAAAAATATGCATGGATAGCCACTAGTACCCGCTACATACACATATAAAAATATCTGCGTAAATCTTCGTGCGTCATGTAAAAAAAAACATTTATATCAATAGAGAGAGCCGCTAATATTATTAATTTTGAATGAATCTACCCAATGTTGACATGTCATCGTCGATTCATTATAAATAGGTTTATTAGAAAAGTTTATATACCTACCTACATACTAACATATCTACACCCTGTACCAGTACTTTGTTTACATATGCTCGTAACTACTTATTCGATAATGTTTTTTGGCTATCCATGCATATTTTTTCTGGAGGTGTAGGTACATCCGCGAGAAATAAAAGAAATAAATCGTAGAAAAATAAAATGTTTTTTTACATAAAGAAGTATAAGGAAATGATGCGGGTTAAAAATATGTATTTTGTAGCCTATTTTATTATTGTCAAATATTATTTTGTTTGGTTAATCTAACTTGAACAGTTTACAAAATATACCACTTTCAATGAGACGCTGATGATTTTACATTATCCTGAATAACTCGAAAACAAAAGAAGATCGAGGTCTGATATTAAGCATAGAGTGTTCTTAGGACTTGCCAGTACACCACCTGAAAGAATGACCAAATCCGTCGTTGGGGGCACTTCTAGTTCGCTTAGCCTGCTAGACCCTTTGTATAGCCTAAAAAAATACACTATTCGACTTCCGAAATTAGTAGGTATATAATCCAATACACGTTTACTTACATTTCTCTGTTATTCAAGAGTCACGCGGTTGTCGGTGAAACTCAACCACTCCTCTATCCCGGGTGGCATAATTACAAGATGTAAGACTATAACTCACTTTTCACTCACAAAAAGGAAATGGCTTGCATTTCTTTTTTGTTAAGTAAGCGCAGTCAATTCTTTCATAAACGTTTAATTCTAGCTTCAATTCCTGCATCAAACGGCCCCGGTGGATAGGTGGTTAGGCCAACGAGTGATGGACACAACGGGGACGGCATTAGCATCTCAATGGCTGCAGACGGCAGGAAGCCGGGCGGAAGCGTCCGCGCGGGCGCACGGCACGCCGCTGGACGCGAGGCTCTTAGCTCGCCATTGTCCCATAATCCATGCAGCTTCTATCCAGGGCAATCAATGGAATAGCTACAAAATCCACAGACTATAAACTAGCAGACATAACATTACTGCTTAGAATGCGTGGCAGCTTTACACACATAAAAGATTAACTCACACTAATACAAAAACAGGGACGTATTAAGGTAACTGAAACTTGAAAATATTAACAGTATAAATTAATACTTTTATTAATTTATTTCTTACAAAAGCTGTATCATTAAGTGCCATGAAATGAACTGTCCCGCAATTTACTTAGATAGATAAGATAGCTTACTCATAAACTCATAAACAATACCATAACCAGACAAAACAGTATGTGTACTGTGGTGCGTAAGTTATGCTATGTTTTGAATTGTTTTCAGGTTAAGTACCAACCTATTACAAAACAATGCATTAATAAATGAGCTTGCACTTGGCAAGAGAAAATTTCGTTAAAAGGCCAGTAACGATCACAATTTTGTTAAATCCAGTACGGCTTAGAAGCATTATCAAACAAATGTCAGGCCTAGGCCTAGTTCGGCCCTGTATAAATTGCACAGTAGGTACATTAAGTGTCAAATGAGGTTATTTTATTTAGTCAAACAAAAATATTTCTCGTATTTGTTTAGAAAACCTTAAATTTAAAGTTTTATCAGCTTCATGAATACTGCCTTTGTAAATATTTCTAAATATTTGAAGACCATTAGTTAGGACACGGTAAACAAAAATAAATCTATGACGAATTATAGCAAAGTATTAACTTACCGATGGAACGCAATTTCAGGGGCTTTCCTGTATGATGCTTTGTAACACAAGAGAACACAGCATTTCAGCATGATTTTATAACTTTAAATTCACACTTGATTTCAAAATAATATTTTTTACCACAAGATATCCGACGCTCGTTCACCACAACAAAAAAAATTACGCCATATTACGCTTAAATGTCACTTAACAAAGATGGCGACTGCCATTGGTTCAAATGGTTCAATGGGTTCAAAATTGTCTATGTGTGCCTTGGTGTTGCAATAAAACCAAAAAAGAAATAGGTTTATACGATTTAGTATTAACGGGAAAGGGGTAGTGGCATTTTTTTATAATAGTCTATGTAGGCGTGAAATAATGTTTATAGTCTGCTAGTTTATATAATGTTTGTGTACAAAATCAGCCAATAAAGGCCAAAACAATAGTCATGCACACAAAAAAAGTATAGTTTAAATATATAAATATAAATGTATAGTTAAATGTAAAAGATATTTCCGAAGTTTTATGTTCTTTGCCGTGTATTATACCCGCTTAGACTGATCAGTAAGTAGTCCCCAGTTCAGAAATCGAAACTTAATGCGGCGCTACTATTTGCCGTAGATTGCGGAAACGTGACCCAAGTCTTTCATTCAACCCAATCGGCGTATTCAGGACGGATGCAATGTCTACTTCCTACCATGCTCTGCTACCTAGAAACACCTGCTTCGAAACTAAATAAACTTTCACTCTATATGGCGTTTCCCTTATGAAAGAGTTTTGAAATCAGTTTTAGGTAACATTTAAGTACCGTAAAACCGTACAACTATTGTCCTCCAATTTTCCTCATTACATTATTCTAAAATATGATACCTTACTGGTATTATTGCTGATCATATATATACTGTTTGGTCTAAAATCGCTTGCTCTAAACTCTAGCATTTTATATTAATGTTATAAGCAAAATTGATCTATCAGTTTAACGTATACGCCGTGCCGACTCGGGATCGTATGGTATAAATAAAACCCGGAACCCCAACAGCGGTCGCCATGTACCTAACAATGATTTTCTCTAACACTATCTAAGAACTGCTAAGATGAAAAAAAGCATCTTGATGAAATCTGGCGCGTAATTTCGCATTATATCCTTATTAGGACTGGCCACAATCTACTACTCAAGGACACTACTACTACCTATACCTATTACTCAATTCCTGCATCCAAAATACATTTGTTTGGTTGATTATTGTTACACACACTGATTATTTGAAAGCAGCTAAACAGTTTTTTGACTTATGAATAGTTCGATACATAATAAATAAGATAATAAATTCTAGGACAACCCTGTCATATCATGAAAATTCATAAATAATTTTAATAAAACTTTAAATGCGTTGTTCCCCTGTATAACGAGCACCTGATCTGATCTATTCAAGCGATTTAACCATCCGACCGTAGCAATCAGGCCAATCAATGTACTACCTACATAGATGACGGGCCAACTGAATTGTGAATTCGCATTGGTTGGTAGCCGATGTGATGAATGGCGAAACGTCAATGAAACAAAAAGAATGAATGAACGAAACAAGCCTTGAATAAAGTATGATCCACGAGTGCGCTTGTTAGCAGGCAAGCTAGACGCCATTAGGTCTGCTCTACGCTCTAATGAATGAACGGCTTTGTTACGAGTAGGTATTGAAACGAAAACATTGAATTTTCCAACTATGGTCGTGCGAATATGATGACATCTTAACATACACAATATAGTTTTTTTACTCACCTTGAGTATCGCTTATCACGATTAACAACTCGATGCTACAGACATTATTTATAGTTGTGTTGTTTATGACTAGCTTCTATGAGCGAATGTTTGTCGTTATTAAAAAGCAACCCAGTTGTGATGACGATATCATTATTTTCCTATACATGATATGCAGGATGATGGATTTAGAAAAGAATTGTGTCAATATTCCAGTCGTTTTTTTTTTCAACATACTTTTGCAAAGGACTAGGCAGAATTTGTACTCTGAACGGGTAAAGTTTTAGTTTGGGCAAAAGCTTATTGTTAATTCTATAAAAAAAATATTACAATATTTCGTAACCAAAGATTTTTAGTTTTTAATTTTGTGTGATGTGGTAGTGGTACCCACCTACTTGGAACAAAATTTTGCAAACTCTTCTTCTTTAGGTTTGAGGTCTGATAGGACACGGGTTCACGATCCATGACACTGGTATAAAACGCGAGTTTGTCTTGTCTCCAGGTGACTTCGAGGAGTTCCACCGCGCCTTTCCAGAGTGGTGCAGCGAGGCCGGCGGGCAGCAGGTGCCTCATCTGCCGCTCATGGGGCTGCGGTCAGTATCACTCAGATCCTCTTATCATTCCACCATAAAAATCGTAAATTGGTTTAAAAGCCGATATCCGAAAAACTTATATCAACCTAAAGAGTTCCAATAAGACAGCAGTCAACTTCTGTAATTTTTATTGCTAGTGTAAAACTCGCTTAAAGTTAAGTTTTTAGCGCAATCATCTTGCACTATCCTTCTGTGTAAAAACTAAATCCACCGATCAACCGATTTCCTAATCATTGCATGAAACTACATTTTTTGTACGTGCTATGACGATGCCGTGTAATTTCTCTGTCAAAAACAAAATTGGTAGTTCTATGAAACAAATGAGAATCACTCCATCGATCGGGTTCTAGCATTCATACATCTTTATACTTTCGGGAAAGTTGGGTATTCTATTTAGGTTTTTCCATGTAGTACGGGCAATAATAACCAAAGGTCAACATTTTTGTATCGAATGAATTCATTTGGCAGATGTATCCTACCTAGTACAAACTGAGCTGATTTTTCCCGGTAGACATCAGGATGATGTAGGGAGGGGGGTATCCAAAGTTACACACCGCCGCGCTTCAGATAGAAAAAACATATTGGCTTCAATTTATCTACTACCTCGAGTGTGGTGTAATATCCTAATAAATCGGGCATGGGGAATTCATTTTGGAAGACATTTAATATACAGTTTTATTGAATAAAAGTGAACTATTGTCGAATATTTTTTTTTTTAAATAAAATTTCCGTTTTTTTAATTAAATAGTCATTATTTTTGAAAATAAGTACTGAGGTTAATGCAAAGGAAGAAATAATATTAAAGAAAATGCATTCCGCTTTACTGTACTGTGTTTTATGTACTGTAGTTATCATTAAACTTCCAACCGAAAAAAAAAAACGAACTTCCAAGCCAATATTTTAAAATAAACTCGCAAAATTTTGAACATCTCACACTCAGCTGTTGGTCTCAAGCCACCCTCCCCGTAAAGTACGGTGGGCTTGGCATTCGGGCTACTAATGACCTGGCACTCCCAGCTTTCCTCTCTTCGATCCACAGCACAATCACCCTCATCAATGAGACTGAACTTTTCCAACCTCACTGATCAGGTGACTGAGCAGGTGTCGTGCTTGTAAGTCCGAGAGAATGCTTGGCGTTGGCGTGTCTGTAACCCGGGTGAGAATTTGCCAGTTGAAAAAGCTAGCCAAGCAGCATGGGACCTTATTTCTGTCAAAATTGGTCATCGCAAACTTTTAGAAAATATATTCAAAATTCATCCGAGAAGGCTGTTGATCCCTTCACGAACCCTAAGAACTTTTAGATCCTAGTACTTTAAGGATAGCAGTGTGCCACAAATAAGCTTTTTTAAAGCCAAATTACGTATTTGCTGCACTTGCTGCACACAAAGAAATTTATAAAGAAGTGTCAGATACATTTATGGGCGTCTATGGCGACCACAGGTAAGGCTCCTGTTTTGCCCATAGACTGAGCGTCGCAGTGCAGCGAGGTAACGCTGCGAGTGTCCTCGGCACGGTGCCGCAAGTGGGTGCAATGGAGAGCTTTATTGTAAAATAACTCCATATCGTGGTATCCACCTTAAGTTTCATTTGTTAATTACGAAAATAATGTGCATGTATGATACGTGATATCAATAGTATAGTGCAGCAGGCTGCGCGGCGAGTTCTCTCTCGTCTCGGTTAGTTCAAGTTTTCATTTACCAGCACGAGTGATTCCGCCCGCTGCCTTAATACGCGCTGCAGCGCGGGTATATTTATTTAATCTACACGTCTCAAATAAATGGTTTAAATTAAACCATGTTTTTAAAACTGCATAATTTGGGCTTTTCAACCGTATTTTTTGTACATTTATGATGTTGTACATATATTACTCGTACAAAATATCATGTGTTGAAACAAAAATTGCAAGCTGATATTGTGAAACTTCTTTATGTATCTTGATACATTTATATGAAGGAGTGTAATTACTAATTATTATATTAAAAATTAAAGCCACATCAGAAAGTTACACCTTACTCGAGGTGATAGGTAAATTGAAGCCGATGTAATTTGGCTACCGGACTAAATCAGCTTAATTCGTCCCAATACATCTGTGATAGCCAAGTGAATTCATCTGATAGCAAATTTTGACCTCGCTATACATCGGGTGGCACTACCGCTCGTACTCAAGTCTCGTTTATTCAATCAGTATCAACGTACCTACTTGGAAGTCGTCTTTTGAAATGCACCGCAACTTAATTGCGCGAACGAGGAAACTTCGCGCACGCGTGGGAATCCGATCTCTTGCGCATGAGACGTTTTCCTTAATCGCCTCGTATTGACGGAAAAAGCCGACAGGCGACCGAGCGATTCCGGTACAACTGGATATCGACACCGGCTTTCTTAATAAGACCTCGTTGATGAGCTCTTTAATCGTATTCCATGGGAAACAGTTACTCTGCCTGCTACAGACTCTAGCTCGCTGTTTTTATTAGCGACGGTATGACGCTATTAAGTAGGATACAAGCAAATAATATGAAAATAAGAGGTTTAATTTATAACTTTCATCCGCTATTAAAGTTTAGGTAGAAAACAAAAAGCATTTGTAAATGGCTGTTACCACGTTAGTTAGAGATTAACTTAATTTATTATTGGCACTGTAAATATCCTATAATAAGTAATAGGTATAATATAAACTCCGGATTTAGATTACAGTTGGCTTTAGTTTAATTTGTTTGTATCACTTGACCGTGAGGTATGTTGGTGTTTTCTGTTTAAAGACCCAAAGAAGGGTTCTGTCAAGTCAACCAATTTGATGCAATAAAGCTAATTCAAATGGACTTTTTACTTGGGCTCATTGCGTCACTATGCAATAGTTTTCCAGGAATCAGATTGGATGACTGTACGTGCGACTGTAATTTATCCAGAAGGACTTTTGAACCCGTGGGGAGATTTAGCAGCAAAGGTTGCATCATCGGTCAGCACGCTGCCGATATGTCGGACCAGAGTCCAGATTTGTCAATCTGTATTACGTAAATTATTATGGTGAATGTAGTTTTTGGCAGCTTTCTTGAACCACACCAACTTTATGCCCTGCCGATTGTGGTAACCCGGAAGTTTTACTGTGGCGTGCTACCACCCCGTCACTGAAACAATGTATGAGAAGTGGAGATTAAAAACTGTCGTACTGCACAGTAAAAGTATAATTAGTGATTACGTAAATTATGACGGGAGTGTAATTTGTGTTTCGTAATGAAAGTGCTGGTGGCAGTTGCGATAGCAGAGTTCTGTAATTAACCGAAATATACTTACAACAGATAGTATTTAAACGGAGGTAGCGTTCCTACCTAAAATTATAATTTAAATGTTAGATTCATAAATTTCATCAAGTGGTTTCCTTTAAATTGAAAGTGATATTTTTTGTTGAGAGTGTTGAGACTCATGTTTGTGTTGTTTTTGGTACCAATACAACATAAAATGTTTTAGATATAGTATATAGGCAGAAAATTCGTGCCATTATTACCGTGGTCAGTCTCATTGAGATAAAATATGTTTTCCATATAAAGCTTCGCTCTCTTGCAAACATTTATTGCTTAATATTATCAGTTTTACAAATAATATGTATGTAGATTATTTTCGTATCGAAATACCTAACCCACCCCATCGTGGACTGTGTGTGTGCGTGCTGCGTGCGTGTACATCAGTTCAAGAAGCCGTTTCCCCGGCGACGCGCTAACGAGCGCCTGGAGCCCACGCGCGCGCCAATTTTGCGTTTTCTTGTGAATTTATACGTAAATCAGATCCTTTGGCATCGTGGGCGGGTATCAAGGTTCAATGAAAAACAACGCTTCAATGTCAAATATTCCACTCTACGATTCCATTCATCAAACCGTGACTGTACACGGTACGTACCTACTGTTCACGTGCTTACGCAGTCGCCGTCGCGACTTTGTTCAAACAGAAATGTTTAAACCAGTTGACGCGATCGTTTTGTAGGTACCTATCGAGTTACTGGCTTATTATTATCGAACATCGATCGAGTCGACAACATGTTAACACCTTCATTGCTCGTTGCGCGTCCTCTGTGAGACTTTTTGACGCAACGTGTGTATTATGGATCATTGAATACGCGTACCCGTCCCCTCCCATCCAAGGAGCGCCTAGTAAGTACACCTTTAAGCGTAAGCTTAAGGGTTATTTGTTGACGCTCCAAAAATCCTATTTCCCAACCAGCACTTTGTAAATCAGATTTTAGTTTTCTTTTGTTTTTGTTATTTGTGCCAAATTGTCGATGCTGTATACTTGCTAAGTACGTACTCGTATTTCTACTTTAAATATGTTTATGTAAGGTATTTGCATGTAGATTTTGTAAATATTTTGCCACCAACTGTAAGTATTTGTTTAATGGTATCTTTATTCTATATTTTCTTTTAATTACACTTCGTTTAGCGTACTGTCCGCCTGTCACACTCGGAGCTGGCTGAAAATCAGCGCTGCAGGTGTTTAACTCCTCAGCATTATGCTGAGCCAGTGTCCGATTCACTGCCGCGAAGACACACTCACTACTTGTTTATTGTTGTTACTGTTTTCAATTGTTTATTTTTCTGTGTGTCTTGTGTGTGTAGTGAATAAATGTATTTTTCTTTCTTTTTTTCTTTACCTCGCGCTTACACACAAAAAGTTGTTACTAGTTAGATATGCGGTTAATTAAAAACGACCTTTGATTAACAATTGTATTTCGAAATTAATCACTGCTAACTGCGAGACCTATGGTATAATTACACTGTAACGAAATTGTGCCAATTACTCGATAATCTCAGGCAATCGGCTACTGCTAGTAACCGCAGCGTGTCCAATCGAAGGTGATTGAGAAACTAAATAATTTATTGATCTTCTCCAAAGACAATCCGTCATATAACTTTATCAAGGTGTATCTCGACATCTTTAAAGATTGTGCCTTTTCTCCCGTTTCGTAGGTATACTGCTTTAAAAGGCGGATTAAGACGATTTCAATATCTCGTACCTATTAGTCCTAAAGACGCATTGCAGACGATGCCAGGCAGCTAATAACGTTATAACTTATAACTCTTGTTGGTGGGGGTGCTCGCTGCAGCGCAGCGCCGTGGTGAAACCTAGTGTTACGCACGCGCTGAATGGAGAGCGCCACCATTCATGCGCCGAAGGCGAATCGGGGCCGCGCCGACCGGACACCCGCGCGCGACTCGCGACCTAACGCGACGAAACATGAAAAACACGCGGCGGCGGCTCAAATTGGAATGACTAGAAAATATAATTATTGTGACACTACGTAGATTATAGCGTCGCTGACATGTGTGTTACTTACTGTAACTTTGTCTTAACACATACGATCTTGAACTCTTATTTGACCCAAGATCTCGGTGAAGGGTTTCTTTTGTATATATCGGGAAGCCATGCATGCATTTATTGAATGAACTAATAATACCTCTGATTTGACTGAACCTGTTTGATGATTGATTGATGAAGATGGCACGGGCTAGGGTTCCATTAAGTTAAGACCAACCTAGCTTTTGATAATAATACCTAGCGTGATCCGACTACACTTAACGCTCTTTTAAACAAAATTTTGCCGCTTGTTATATCAACAAGCATCCCAATAGTTATGAGTGTCATTTGATAAATGAATCATCCATGACGATCTTGAACCTATATATAGCATCTATTCGTTGCGAGCATGCGACCGCGCTTAGACGTTCGGTGGGCGCGGACCCGGCTGCGGCGTCGCCCGTTCACCGCAACACAGTTTTTCGCAATGTAATAATCTACATACACCCGCACGTACGTACGTACCCGCTATCAACGGCCATTCAAGAAACAAACCGACCGGTTCTGCATTCACGCGCGTTTCCAAATAAAATGATAAGTATAAGACAATACATTTTATCACTTAAAGACTTAAAATTTAATAATATAATCTTGTTGCGGTAATTTAAAAGAAAATTATTGACTTTATGAAAGATATGCAAAAGGAAAACACAATATTATGATCAATCAGAAGTTTATGCGTCATTCATTCAATTCAAGCTGTGTTGAAAAACTCTACATTGTTTTCATATTAAAAACTTTTAACGATGAAATTTAAAATATATTTTATATATCAGTATTTAAGTTTAGTTTTCTGTTTTAATTGTAGTACCTATATTATGTTATTGATTCAAAATTAATTCGTCCAGAGATTTGAAAAAAAAAAACGTTTTTTTAGGAACCGTTTAAATTCGGATGAGATAAGCTCCGCCGGGTGTTGTTCTATTAATAAATATTGTTAAACTTTTAGCATTTACAATGAACTCTTTTATACTTAAAAGCCAAACCGTAAATCTGAAAATAACTAATCCCTGAGTAACTCTTTTGTGTTGAACCTAATTGGAGCTTCTCGTTTGTTCCGCCCACGGGCGCCGGCGGGCGGCTCCTTTCGCGATAACATTTACGAACTATAAATAGAATCATTGGAATATTTTATGGTCCAAATGTAACGGCTCCCACGCGCCGCCCGCGCAGCACGCCGGATCGAACTCACTGTCAGATTCTATATCGGTCGGTTCTGTATTGATGGTGAAGGAAACGTCTATTCCTGTATACGGATCACATCCGTGATCCGCTCCGCTTGGAAGCCTCGCTGAATCGACGCCGGCTCTAAACGCCCCGCGTGGGAGTTCCGCGTGTGTCGCCTCGCTCCAGCAAATGGCTGCGTCCTGCGGAATGTGTCGTCGGCGTTAAATCCCCCGCAGCGGCGCGCGTGGGCGCGACGCGTGATTACCCCTCGCCGCTCGCGCCGGCTGAACAACCCTCGTCACGTTTGGCCCGCCAAAGCTCCCTCATCAAAGCAGACTCCAACATTTATGCAAAAGACACAAATGGCATA
Source organism: Acleris sparsana (assembly GCA_923062465.1). Classification (NCBI taxonomy): domain Eukaryota; kingdom Metazoa; phylum Arthropoda; class Insecta; order Lepidoptera; family Tortricidae; genus Acleris; species Acleris sparsana. The sequence goes on from OV281288.1 coordinate 6,596,506, forward strand.
ATTTATAAAATTTGCTTCTTAATTAAGGTCCGCTTGTTTGCGCTTCCAAAAATTGTGTGTGAACAATTTCGTCAGCTTTTATTGGTTAACATATAAACTTTTCTTTGGTCTGATAACACGGCAAGGTACGGCTGTCGACTTGACGAGGCGCCTGCGTGACGTCACCGCGCGTGACGCGCCAAATCGCGTGAGTCCATTCACGACACCCCGGCACCACGGTCACGGCCAGATAAGCCGAGACTTACGTCAAAAACCACACACAAAAGTGCCAGACCCCTACACTTCCATACAGAATTGACCCGATATTAAGCTTATGGGCTCTGATTAAAGTTAATTACATCGAGCAAAATACTCCTACGCTCTGGCTACTTCCACTTCACCTAATTAGATTCAGGGTTTAGTTTGAATTTAAAACATCCATATAATTGTATTATAAGCTTAGTTGGGAGGATCACAGCGACGCCAGACGTTACTAATAAATTATCAAGTGATAGAGTTGAGTGCATTCCTCGGTTAACTAAACACTGACTCAACCTATTTACTTATTATTACGCGACAATGCTTTCAATGAACGCGGTTAACGTTTAACTTAATTTATTATATTTACTTTTTAAACAATTGTTTATCATATCACATACCTATCAGCCGATTTTATTATTTGTGGCTTTGCCACCCTTATTAAATCTGATTTCCTAATATGAAAAAAAATATCGACTCCACATGGGAACCGTCAAAAAAAATATCTCATGTCTCAAGTATCAGGTCCTTGATGTATAGAGTCACAACAAATAAATTAGCATTCCGCACCAAAAATAATTAGGATTATACTCTTATATCCCGAAACTATGCGATACCTATTTCTCTGTAAACGCTTCACCTAACCCAACAATCATTTCATGTCTCCAACTTGACACTCTTAATGTAATACATCGAGTTCTCAAGCTACCTGAGCGCGAGGCTGCTTCGGACCAGATAGAGCGTCGTTAGGAGACAGGCCGCGCGTCCGGCGGCCTCGACACACTTGCTCTTAATTACGCCGGCTATATTTACACCGCTGCAATTATACCATCGCACCCATCCCGCCACTACCTCTATCTATAGCCTCTAGGACCGCGTCAATAATGTTTAAAATTAATAACATTCATATACCTACCTTAGTATGGGCCAATAAAGGAAACCGTGCTTACAGCCGGATTTGAATTTGGTACTCGAGTCATGGATGTTTCATATCGTTACTACTTTAGAAAAAACTCGTATCTGATATTTCGAGATGTATAAGTTTGAACTTAATTCTCTTCACGTTTAAGTTTACGTGTACAATTGACTGATATATGAAAAAAAAAAAAAAAAATGAGTTACGAGGTTTTTTCAAATCAATGACGATATTCACCTGTGTATTTTTTTACCTTCTTATACATAGGTATATCGGGTGCGCTAAAGTTCATATAAAATTGTAACTTCGAAAATGTATTGTAATAGGTAGTTACTTATATAAACAAAAGCTGATAGTAACAAAGGAAAATTCATTTCTGATTTTACTAAGAAGTAAGTTTATGTACCTACGAGTACATACCTACCGAACGTCTTGTTAGGTTCGATGGACGCGTTTTCACAACAATACAATATTGCAACTTTGCAACTGAACATGGTTCATAGGAATTGCTATTAATTACTCGATAGCTGTATAAGATCGTGTATTATCGCGTTGGATCCTCCCGGCCGGTTGCAGCTCGTTAAGTCCTGCGATGAGAACTAGTAAGTCCGGCGTTAAAAAAACCGTCCCTTGCATCGCGGTCATTGGCAGCAACCGGCGCGGGCGCGGGCCGCATTCCTGCGCCGCGCACGCCCACACGCGCCGCTGCGCCTGCGACTCGAGCCACGGACACGGACACGCCACACCATGCCTCACTAGCGTACCATTGCCGATCGACTCTATACTTATTGAATAGGTAAATAAACGATGCGCTCCTGTTTATCTATAGTAAAATGGACACTGATGCTAAAGTAGGTATATTGTTGTTATTAAGTGATCTTCGCTTCAAATTGTTTTTGAGGCAGATTGTTGTACTTTAGTGCGTTGTCATAGTTAACTTCAAACAGAACATTAACTGACACACATGACAATGACAATGACGAGGTTCTAAGTATGCTCAACATTTTTATTGGGTGACTACATAAGTTGGTCGCATCGCATGAGTCAATTCTTAACCATTTCAACGCTTACTAATACAGGTATCAATACTAACCTAGTACCTACATACAGAACTACAAAATCATCACATCAACGACTGATATAGTCCTTGGCGGACTACGTCAACCTATATACGATTAGTACTAGGATTTAAGTTCTCTTCGCGACTTTGCGTTTCGTGTCGCTTCAGTTATCTTAAACATTTAACAGAAGAGTTTAGTTTAACGTTTAACAGAAGAGTTTAGTATGACGGTTAAAACGTTAACTCTTTCCTCATCAACAAACGACCTACTCAAGGTCGCGGGGAGGAGCTGCTTAACGCAAGAAGCGGTTTGTGGCGGTTCGCGTTCTAAGAAACGCGTGTTCTTATAGGTACAAATAGTGATGGTTTTCCGCCTGATATTAATGGTGCAAACCATGTATGTATACTATTTATACTACCTCGCTGCTTGTATGAATCATTATATTATATTCTTATTTGTTTGTGATACCCAATTAATTATTAATTGTTGACTAGTAACATAGTCGTGAATGTGTCTGGCATCGATCGATAGTAGAGGCTTCGTCGAATGGCTCTGGTTTAGGGCATGTGCGGGCGGCGAGCGAGCCCACTTAGGAGTCGTTCATTAATAACGGCCGGTCACGGCTTCCGCCCGCCTCGGCCCCATTCAAACACAAATTGGATTCGCACGAAGCCGTTGTCACTCGCTTACACAATGCACTGCCTACTACAAGTACCCACTATGCGCCGATTCAATGAGATATGCCAGTATCGTTCATTGTACCTACGCGGCCGGCGCCATTCTCATTTCACAATGTTTTCTTGCTCCCACTCTGTCAAGCTAAGTAAGTAGGGTGTGGTGTGTCTTGTACCTATCTCGGGCGCTGATTATTATTACTGCTGTAAAGGATCGATCGCTGCAGGCGTATCCGTTCCCTTCTTCACAGGAGGGGCGCCCACGTATTTTCCCACGATAAACAATTTATTTAAAGTCTATTTTCAGCAAACGGTATGTACCTAAAGTTTTGTCTGATCCCGCCTCTGCTTAATGTTTCTCATTACATTATCAACTGCTTTTATTTGCTTTCGACATGCTACTGGGTAATAATTAAGGTTTTCTGACAAAACTTTATTTGATACTATTCCGGATAATTTTGTATTGGCCGTGGTAAAACAATTTTCGTTCTGTTAATTTCATACTGATTGGTGTTACATATACTTTATAGGGTTTATTTACCCTTCTATAGCTGACACTTATTTCATAGAATGTTTACTTCGCCGATTTTTCATTTCATCGACAGGCATTTACACGTGCAGGAGTTATAGTTTTTGGTATCAGGTCTAACCTAACCCCTACAAAACCCATGCTTAAAATAACCTAAATCAATAAGGTTTCAGCAGAAATAAGTATTCGATGAAATGGAAATTCGGCGATGTCAAACATTCATTGAAGTGAGTGTCGGTGATAAAAGAATATTCCATTTTATAGCGCATTGATCACATCTTAAACACGAATGTACGTTGATATAGTGGTTTTAATCCCTACATGTGATGTGAGCTCTAAACAAAGGGATACCACAAAAGTTCAGCAAAGGTCGAAGCTGTACACAAGACAACCCCCCAATAATAATAAAATACCTTGTAGAACTTCTAGATCCGAAATCATACAGTTTGCTCAATAAATCACTAGCACTATGTGTATGTACCTATATATAATAAACTGGCTCGACACGATGATATTAGACACGCTGTTCTAGAAGAATTCTCCCGAGAACGACGTTTCCCGGAATATGGAAGATGAGTTGGCGGCTCGTGGAATAAAGCTCATATCATACGATACGCAAGTTTTTCGCAGAGTTCGCTATGGTAACCGAGTCATCATTAACAGCCGCTTTCAGAGTCGGTTAATGACGATTAAAGTGACGATTTTACGTACACAAGTTTGAAAAAGGAACGAGTTAATTTTCTAAAATGTCTCTGAATATGGCGGTAAAATTTTGGCATGTGTGGTACCAACTGAACGAAGGCAGCGTGGTCCGTAGGGTTGAAAAACAATCAGACATCGCCCTCGACCTCAATTAAACATTTGGACGGATTATTGACAAAACACTTTAAGCTGGGCATTCACGACCGCTCCATCGAGCCAGATAGAGCGGCGCCGCGCCAAAATCGATCCGTGAATGTCAAAACGGTTGTGTTTAAAAATAACTTAGCGGTCCGCTTGATTTCCAAATCGACGGAAAGCCAGCCCGCCGCGCCACCGCGCCAAGCCAAATGGGTTCGACGTGAATGCGTTTGATTGGTTTTTGTAGTATTAATACATGCGGATAAAAATGCTGCTCTTCGGCTTTCATTGTTTTAAATACAGACAAACTACAGCGAAAAATCAATAATTCCTCCTCATCGGAATCGAAACTCATCGTCGAAACAATCCACACGACCACCTGGAACGTAACGAAACGTAAACTAAATGGCGTGGCGCGCCCGTGAAGATGGTCAAAATATAACGCCCATCCAGTTGTATACTCTCTATGGCTTAAGTCGTCGACTTCATACAAATAGTTTGTACCTCTGACGTCAGTATCAATCAAATCATAATGTTTTGAATAGGATTGTCGATGGCTTATTCACGATGGTTTCTATCGTAAACAGTGCGGATTGATGATTTGTTTTTGAGCTTACAAATAAGAAGTGTAATGGCTCGCTTATAAAATATTGGCCATTGATTTATACTTGTTCATCTTTTGAGCTCATTGTTTATCGTTATGTCGTGTAAAGCACCCTTTATTTGCACATTCATCGCGTATGACCGGCGGCATTCGTCGGCACGTGTATGAAAATACGATACAGTATCATGCACGCCGAGTACAAGTTTACAAACCTTAATAAACCTGACTCAACTACCTAAACCTTTGTCATTTCGAAACACGCTTTGTGACTGCTACGTAAACAACAACAATAGAAGACTTTAATGAACATTGCTTCTTTCCTAGCATTTACGGTATTACAGCTTGTAAAACACCTTGACAAAACAATACCAATGTAATCGTTATTTTTAAATCCACGTTTTTTTCAATGCTTCGTTTTTAACGATAGTTTCTACGTTAAAATTGCTTTATACTACCTGGAATAAATACCGCTAAGCTCTAGTCACTCAGGCAATAATAGCATTTCATTGAAAATCCCGTTAAGCTCTCCCGATCTTTATATTTAACGTGGGCCGGTGTTTTCAAACCGTACCCAAGTAGGTACAATACACGTGCCAAACAAACTGGTCAAGAACTCTGGAGCTTAATGACGCATTAGTACTCCAAATGATCACAGCGTGAATGACGCTGGGATGATCTCACGGCATTTTGCTGGTCTGAATGAGTTACTCGTTGCTCGCTAATAAACGAGTCACTTTGATTAATCGCAAACTACATAGCTAGTTTGCGATCAATCGAAGAGTCGGTGCGGTTATCAGCCGCGCGTGGGCGCCGGGCGTGCTCCCCTGAATGGCCGGCGCGGCGCCCCCGCGCGCCCACGCGCTGCCTACTACCGCTCGTGCCTACGCACGCCGCACCGCCGCTCCGCCCACGTCGTCGTTCTTGTAAATAATTATATTGGTGACCATTCGCGCAACACTGATTCAATTTGGTGCTCGTGCTCATCAACGCAAACGCCTGAGAGGACTTAAATGGAATCAATGATTCTATTTTAGCCGGCTATTGTTCGCGCTCATCTGTGGACACGGGGAGGGACAATACATATTTGCTTAATATGTTAATACTGTCATTGTTTTATCTGTAAGAAATTATGAAATGATTCCCTTCCCTTACTTACAGTAATGCACAGCCTAAAGTACACGATGTGAAGTTTATAAATATAAAGAAAACCCGACGAATTGAGAACCTCCTCCTTTTTTGAAGTCGGTTAAAAATGTATTAATCCTGCGGAGTTCAAGGTGCGCTAAAATGGTTCTTTTTTACAATTCCACCCCTCGTGGGAGTAAATGGGATAGCATCACACGAATTGAACCTACGAGTATGAAGTCGCGAGCATTATTTCAATCATCTGTGACTACCTACCTTCTTTATGTATCTAGGAGCAATCTTTATTTAACTAGTAAGCAGCATTTACGAATTCATGTTTAATTTTAACAACATTACCCTTATTTTAATTTAGATGTAAATTAAATATAAGGGTAACAGCAATTTAGAAAAACCTGTGATTACCTATATGCTAGGTAGTTTATAAATTCAAGTTAATTAGGTACTCTTATTCATCATGGAGATTAATAAAACAAACATGAGTTCTATAATTAAAAATCCCATTTTTTTTTAAACATCTGGATAAAATAAAATAAGTATACCATTTTTAAATTTAGTATGTTGGAACGTTTCAGCTTTCTTTGAGCTGAAAAAAAATAAAATAGATTTTTTTTAAGTACCTATATTGTTATTTTTAGTAAAGAATGCATTTTTTTATCATGACATGTGTATTGCATTTGTCATATTTAATGGTGAAATTAAATAAATTATTCTTAATTAATAGTGATTCAGGGGTATCTAATCATCACTTTCACTTACGAGTGCAGACGTTTGTTACATTTTGTTACATTTATATTATACCTACATAGTTACATTGCATTGAGGTAGATTATTAATTAAATGAAGTAATTAGTTAGAGGTTAGTTATTTGACATTGCAATCTCTCATTCTCTCGAACAACTTGGATGATCCATGCGCGCTCGGTGCGTGCGGACCCGCGCTCGGATAGACTGCATCCCCATAATCCTGCGGTGAATGAGCGGTCCTGAGTCCTGAATGAACAGCCTAGCGTTGTATTCGTTCGTGCATCTCCTATCTGAGGTTGCCGTGAATCGCCTTGCAATTCATTCATTTAAAATGGACTAATCTTTTTTTTTTTTATTCCTTTAGTGCATTTTCTAAATAGTGTAACTTTTTATATAACATTTTGTTTACAATAGGAAATGTAAATCCTTATCCCTGTCCTCCACTACCCCTCCTCTTTCTTTAGCACGGGTTTTTAAAACCTTTTTCAGACGTGAGGTGTCGCTTTGATATTCAAAAGTCACCCCTTGGTGAATTATTAAAGCGCGATGTTTGATAAAGTACCCAGTCAGTAGTAAATCAGTCGGGAGCTCGGGCCGCGGCGGCGGGGGCGGCGAGTTATCAACATCACTCGGCGTGCTCGTCTAATTTGATTGCTTTTAAAACTGCAAACTGAATGGCGGCGAGACGTCTGTGATGGCGGATTTGGAAACGTGTTGTCCCCCGGAGCCCGGGGCCCCGAGCGCGGGCGAGCGGCGTGGGCGGCCATTGAGTCGCGGGGGCAGGTGAATGGGCCCCCGCGCCCCCTGCGCCCGCCGCCCACCCCATTCAGCGGGGATCGATCCGCGCCGCCCCCGCGCTGCCCGCGCCGACCACCCCGCGCTACAAGCTACAACCCTTACCTACTTCAGCTTTCAAAACTTAATCACTCCAAATATGTTTAAATCCAATTAGAACATTTAAAAAAATGTGATTGCAGCGACCATGGTGCCTAAACGTTTATAATAAGCTGAACGCCCCCGGGTTAAACAAAAAGAAACATGTTATGACAGCAATGGCGGCATTTGACAATAAGATTTGCACATTTAAAATCGTTCCTCTAAAATCCCGTGACTTCAAACCTTTTGATTGACAACGTTGACAGGAGCATACTGGAGCTACTTTACTTTTAATTCGAGTAGTCCTCGTTCGTTTTCGATCATCTAATCGACTCGGAAGAACTTATGAATGATACCTGGGGCACTGTAGGTTATAGGTTTATGTAAAATAACCAGAGTTATATGCCCAATCGTCGAGTCCTTTATTATCCGGACCTAATTTAATAATAATGTTATTCACCAAAATGATCATTAATTAAATAACTATTCATAATTCTTGATTGGTTCAGTCATGAATAAAAATGACAGAGAATCGAAAAAATCGAACGCTAACTGCTGTGGTATGATATGGTAAGGTCTATTTAGTTTCTTCTTTGAGAATTTAGTTAAAACAAATGTGTAACGAATTCTTTAATGCATTTATATTCAGCATGCAGTTTTGTCATTAGGATGACCTTAATGATCTCGTTATTACGACGAGGTTATGTCTAGTGACAGCCAGCGCGGTAACCCGAGCGCTCTGCACTGCCAACCTTCGTTATTGGATTATCTTGTTCATTAGGCTTCATCCGAGCCGTCAATGAAGAACCTTTGGTCATTGAATCGTCCGGCCGAAGGACGAGACCGCCGTAACGTAATAATGTAAACTTGTTGCCGCGCTTGGTTTATATGAAATTTACTTTATAAACTTCGAGCGTCATTGATGCACAATTATGGTGTCGCTTCATAATGTAAACGTTTTGTCTTGTTAATTGCAGGTCCCTGCGAATCTCAGGCTCTGGCTGCGAGGAGGCGCTCTCGTCGTCGTCCTCGGAGAGCGAGGAACCGGCGGCGCCGCCTGGCGACTTCCCCGTCGAGATCCTGCCCAACCTCTACCTCGGGAACTCCTCCAACAGCGAGGACTGCGACGCGCTAGCCAGGCACAACATCAAGGTATACACAACACGCGCTAATAATACATACTCGTACTAGACTAACACTTTTTCACTTGATCTTCAGGAGACATACCTTTTTTTTACTAGGACCGCAGTATTATATTCGTGCCGTTATAAAAGGCCCGAATTGACAGCTGTCAACTCAGTACAAAATATGTGTTTGAGGTTATATGTGTTATCGGGCCTTTTATAACGGCGCGACTATAATAAACTGTTCTTGGTTGAGATGCGCGTCTCAAGATACGTCATAAACGTCAAGTCAAGGTCGGTTTATTAACAAGGCCCCTACTCATTCCATCTTGCTTTGCACTGAACGAAAACATCCCAAAGACAATCGCAGATTTGAACAGCTGAGGAGTAATTGTGCAATAGATCCAACAGGGTCCAAGTGTTATCTAAGGTCCTGTAAGATCTTTATGTGATTATCTGGCACTGACGTTTCCAATAACTTTAACAACCATCAATTATCGGCCTGAATCCGCTAAGCGAGCGCTGTCATTTAACCTTTATGTTATGTGTAATTTCATCACAACTTATCTATTTGTAAATTAATTAATTTGTAAAACCTCAAACACCAACGACACTTATCCGTATCTCCGTGACAATATAATTGCATTTAATTTCTACAGTGCTATATCTAAGACCGGATAGCCCAGCGAACTGTAAAGTTAGGGCGAGTCCAGAACGTGGCTCCCGGCTTCGCATCTCGACCATGAATCCGCTCCTAACCATTTTAAAACCCTTCAGATAACCGTTTAGCGGGGGACCGTAAATTTAAAAAAAAGCAACTGCAGAGACCGGGAAAATTGGTGTTGCGGGACGAGTAGAGAGAGCGCTATATACGAGTCCAGCAACCACCATTCCCGGCTTAGGATTGAATAGTGCTTTTCTCCAACAAAGCAAGAATATTTAACACAAATGTTAATTATTAACAAGGATCGGAAAAGCGCCCGTCGTTATGAAAACATAACGCTGTTCCGTACAGCAGACTTCCTTGTGATGTTAATGAAAAATATTATTAGTTATTTTACATTTATTTTACCATTATTTATATGTATTTATTTAGCCACAATATTATTAATGAATAACAACGGAATGGTATGGGAAAAAACACTTTCGCCAATGAAAAATAATGTCAATCTTTGTTAAGTTTTTTACCTGTTTGTCCATTACGACCTATTTATGAGTCGAAAAAGTTCGTTCACAGTCTCCAGACATCATTGTGGCATATTTAATAGTTGACATTGGTTTACTGTATTGTGCAGTGTCTAGCAGTCAAGATCACCAAATAGTTGGAAACATCCAGAATGCTCATTAACATCGACGCAGCCTACTCGTAAGTAATCAAATTGTTCAGGTCATCTACAGTGCTCAAATATACTGGAGCACACACAACGGCAAATACTTGATTACATTCAAGATGCCGCTCGTATCGTTACATCCACACCGCCGCTGTGATCTTGACTGCTACGTACTATATGACGCTGACTGTACCCAACGAAATTTAATACATTTTCGCGGCCGTTGCGGCCGATGGTAAATATTCACTTTTTTTTATTATTTTGCCTGGACCTGGAACTCAGAACTTTGCGGGCTGATTTAACAACAGTAAGGTTAACATTTCCGAGCATGTGGTGCGGGAGAAAAAGTTCTTTTAACTTTCAAATTTTTCCCGTCTCCTAGAAAAAACAAACTGTAACTATATAATTATTTATAATTTTACTTAATCAAATCACTATGTGACTCGAACAGTAGGTAATCCTTATTGAATTGTATTAGTAATAATCATGTTTGACATCAAATAATTATCTTCTTAACATTGATTGCTTGGTATTTATCTCAAAATCGTTGTCGTATGACCATTCTTAAGTACTAATTTTGTATGGAAAAACTAAAGTGTTGTTCCAAATTGTATGTCCAACCCTTTGCTAGATTGTCATGCGTTACAATTTTATTACGTTTATTAGCTCGTCAGGATTGTAATATAATAAAATGAATAAAATAATGCATGTGGCTAAAACACCCTACAGTCAGACACGTGACCACCACGCGTTTCGAAAATCAACACGAGACCTGAGAGCAAGCAGACAGGAGGTTATTGAAATAAAAATATTTTCATAAATATCTATTGCTTCACGAATATTCCGGATTATAGATCTCTGTAAGTGTAGCTTGTGTCTGTGTGCAGTACGTGCTGAACGTGACGCCGGACCTACCCAACGCGTTCGAGGTGGCCGGCGGCGAGATCAGCTACTTGAAGATCCCCATCGCCGACCACTGGAGCCAGAACCTCTCCGTGCACTTCCCGCAGGCCATCCGGTTCATCGGTGAGCATCTAACTATTTTGAGTATTGTTCTATTCTGAGTACGAGCACACGGACCACTTACCAAACAGTAGGTGGGCAACACTACGTTGCTGACCGCGAGGGAGGACGTAAGATTGAATGCTTCAATGCTAGTCATATAAGAACACAACACTGCAAACATTCCTGCTTCGCGGTGGGTTAAAGGCTAAGATAGTGGCAGCGCTACGGACAGATCCTGCACCAGAATACTACAACTCGAGTTTAACTGATTTTAAACTGAAATAATATGTTTGTGTAAGTGGTAGTTAGTTGGCTGTTGTACAGTCGAGTTTATAAATATGAGTACACTTATTAAGGTACTAACCTAGTCATCTTAATCTCTGTGGCAATTCATATTATGGCAGTTTAAACATGACATTAAATAGACAAGGTACTAAAGTGTACACATATTTATGTACTCGACTGTACCTACCGCTCAAATCGCTATGATTTAGGGTCCCTCAAGGGACTTGTATATTATTACTCAAAGGTCGGCAGCGCAGTTACAATTTCTCTCACGGTGGTGCTGCTGGTGTTGTTCATCGGCGGTCGTGTATATCCGTATATCGTCATATGTGATAATAATTGTTTCCCTCGACAGAGGAGGCTATGTCCGCGCGCTGCGGTGTGCTGGTGCACTGCGTGGCGGGCGTGTCGCGCTCCGTGACCGTGACGCTGGCGTACCTGATGCAGCGGCACCGGCTGTGCCTGCGCGACGCCTTCGAGCTGGTGCGCGCGCGCAAGACCGACATCGCGCCCAACTTCCACTTCATGCGCCAGCTGCACGCCTTCGAGCAAGACCTGGGCCTGCACGACCGCAGCGCCAGCCTGAGTAAGGTCTGCGCTCTCCACACGCCCCCGCCCTACCCTCGCATTTGCCTCCTCGAGTAACGGCCGACTCTGAAAATTCGGCGAATTTTTACATCCATTCGGAGCCAAGAGTTCTCAGACACTACCGGGTCGCCCAGGTCGCGTGAATTCTTGAGTCTGTTTAAAAAAAACAATTATTTGTTGTTTCACCCTTGTAATTGAACTGGAACCCACTCGAACCAGCTCCATACAGCCTAAACGACCACGTCTATCGCGGTGTAGATGAATTTACAGTTCGAATCCTAACGCTTTCTGCGTACTTCCTCGCTTTGATGCCTTTTAATGTTTGTTGGTGTGGATGATGAGCGTGTTGATAAGGTGTGTGCGTGGCAGGTGCTGGAGGAGCTGGGCGTGCGTGAGCGCGCGCCGGGCGCGGGCTGCGGCTGCGCGGGCCCGGCGCGCGTGTCCCCGGACTCGGGCATCGAGTTCGACCGCTGGAGCGCGGCGCGCGACACGCCGCAATGACAGTTCTTCACGCCGCCCGCCGCGCCCGCGCCCGAGGGCTAGCGCCGGCGCCCAGCTAGCGGCCCGAGACCCCTTACGTAGTGCAATAGTGCCCCTAGTCGCGCGCCCGAGAGCCCCTCACACGACGGTCAAACATGTCAAACACGTGTGCGACATCGTATAGAGACCTAGATACTTAGAGAGCACTCAACGTTGTCGAGGAATTCAATCTTTTTAGTGCCACCAATATTGATATATTGTAGAAGTAAGTGAACGGAGTAGAGTGCGGAATGGGCGGCTTACATATTTTGTAAGCCGATTTTTGTAGGTTTGATATCTTTGTGTACTAAGGATCTATGGATACGCTCCTGAAAATGCATTCCCGAGTATATTTTCCAGTAATGCATTTTTGAGTTGATATTTTTTATTCGAAACGTGTTTATTTGTTGCGTGTAGTGCGCAGGAAAGGCCCCGCGCCCCTGATAAATGTTTTCGAAACTATTTTAAGTACCTGTACAATAGATGAATTAAAAGGATTTGATATTCTGCTGGTGAACCAGTAACCGCGGCGTGTGTCGCCTGACCCCATCGCGTAGTTGTCGTTTTTATCATAAATGTTATTTCTAGTAACCCAGGGCTTCTCACAACTCTTCCATTGTTATTGATATAATAAATGTAATTTATATGTATTTGTATGGAAGATTGCGCGAATGTGCGTGTGATATAGTATTAACTCTCTACGTGTATAATGATATTTACAACTTTTCCTAACACTGACCACTGCTACCGAAGTTGTAAAAGAAAATATTTGAACTAGATCCCCTAGCGTCGTTTATATTTTAATCTTATAACGTCATGCTATGTAATATAAGCGTAAATTTATATTAAAGTGAAAACTTGAATAAAACACACGAGTTTTAAGGTACTTTGGCTATACGTATGTCTTTTGGCTATCGAACCCCTGTTGCTTGCATATTTTCTCAAGTTTTCGCTTTAATGTAGTTTCTGTCGAATCTAACAACAACATAAGAGTATATTTATATGGATAAATAAGTAGAAAATAGCGGATTATTTTTCTATCGATCTTCTGAAAACTTTTAAACTTCTCGAATAATAAGATCATGAGAGAAACAGTCGATCGGCATAACGTCGCTACGAAATGGTATTTTTCTAAGAACTGTTAAGACCGGCGACGGCGAGCGGCCGCGGCCGCGCCGGTGCCTACGTGATAGCTTACTTTGTAAATATTCACATCAGCATTTATTGTTTTACCGCTGATGAATGAACTATGTATATTTTTCTAGATAGATGAAAACTTCTACTGTGTGTAGTGGCAACTTTTAACCGAACCTCAATTCGCCCACGTAGTCGTATATTTACCCCCTCTTTGAAATGGCATTAGCAATTGAAATACCAAAGAAATTCAATTATAAAGTGCTTTTGAAAACTATTTACAGTGGTTTAATTTAATCAAAGCATTTCTTTTCGATGGTAAAATTGAAATATTTACATATTATTAAAATAGGTATGTTATAAATTCTATCGCATTCAGGGTGATATAGAGGTCGTGGTTGAAGTTGACTGCCCACGTCGAATGTGCAAGTGAATTGTTAACAAGCTGTATATTTGTTGTAGCCTAAGTCTTATATTGAGAACCGCTTCCTCGATACTCGATGCCAACACTATAGGTGCAGTTGATTCAATAAAGTCTACGTATTAATGTAACGTTGACGTAAATAATGTGTTATTGTTATCTTAGAACGTATTTTTCAGTAACCAAATGAAACTTTGTGTAATGGATATTTGAGCATATATAATTATTTAAGAGACTAGAATATTCTATGATACTAACACCTTGGTTGCACTTTAAATCCGGTTGTTAGGTATCTTACATTCCGTTCAGCGTCGACGTCACGCGGGCAGGGATGGCACGTTCACGCTTCCCGGTTCAGTGGTTACCTAAGTCTGGGTAAAACTTATTCACCCTTTTATTCCTTCATCTTTCCGTCCATTATTTTTATCAGAGTCTATTTGAATGCTTTACGTGTATCTAATTTCAGCCAAGCAGCACGCGATAAGTGTTTTTCTCAATCGAGATTTTGATATAGCTCCGTATGTAAGATATCTAATAATTATAACGTTTTAAAGTTGTAGTGCACAAATCACTAAACCTTGTTCGTTGGAGCACGCCGAGCGCGAGCGGCACATTGACGACGTTTTAACGTACATGTTTATAATGTTTTAGACGTCTTTTAGTGCTTTTCCCTAAGGTACCTCAAGCCACAAGGCGGCGTACGTAATATTAACCTCAGAATAAATATAAACACTGTTAATTGCAATGACTTTTATTTTATTTTCCTTGGTAGTTCATTAAAGTTTACAACACGTCAAAAACCACACTCGTTTTTCATACAATGACTGGTATGAATGAAAATCATTGCGAAATTTATCTCAGACAATAGGTATACGCAAGCCTATTTTTGTGTCGTTCTGCTTTCAAAGGTGCGAAAGCCTAGTGGCTCTGATAGACTTGAGCATCTACTCAAGTATTCACTGGAATAATCAAGTAAATACTCGACTCTGTCGGCACTGTTAGGGGCGGCGCTGACTGCCGGCACGGCACAGGATGGCACGGTAAGTTGTGCTGCAGCATTCCGAAGGATAACACGGCCTTCCGCGGCATGCCGTGGCATCCTGCTGGCATGACACGGCAAATTATGCTGTGGCATCCCGAAGGCCGCTACGGCCTTCCGCGGCATGCCGTGGCATCCCGTGGAATGCTTAGGCACGTTCTGTCCTACCGCGGCCTCCCTCGGCATCGTTGTGTCAAAATAAAGTAACATGAATTCTATACTCATGGTAATAAGATTAAAAATGGTTATATCAGTACCGAAATCCTTTGCCATGACACGCCGTGCCATGCCGGCAGTCAGCGCCGGCCCTTACGGCCTTCCGCGGCATGCCGTGGCATCCTGCTGGCATGACACGGCAAATTATGCTGTGGCATCCCGAAGGCCGCTACGGCCTTCCGCGGCATCCCGTGGAATGCTTAGGCACGTTCTGTCCTACCGCGGCCTCCCTCGGCAAAGTTGTGTCAAAATAAAGTAACATGAATTCTATACTCATGATAATAAGATTAAAAATGGTTATATCAGTACCGAAATCCTTTGCCATGACACGCCGTGCCATGCCGGCAGTCAGCGCCGGCCCTTAGAGACCATTTCGGGGTCGGGGTAAAGATAAGAGGACGCAAGACAAAAAAAAATCGGCGAATTGGTGTCTACTTTAAATGATTTTATCTTATAGGACACGTTTAAATAAGCATGTTTTACTTGAACGTCAATATAAGGTCCGTTTATGATCATTTAAAACAAGCATCTTTTTTCATATAAACTTCACTAAAACCAAGTATGACTGCAATATTACAGAGTTAATAATAGAGTCGACGTGTCCCCGCTACGCGGGGCCTCTATTTCTGGGTGGTTTGGCCTTCGGGCGTATGTAAAAACTAACCTAACATTTTTTAAATGACAAAGTCCCTGACGCCTTGTGATTAACCAACATTTGAGCCCCCATATCCGGCCCGCTATACCATTCAAGGAGTTTCGAATGGTTTTTATCGGAGAAATGGGTTGTCGGGTCCCTGGTTCTATAAGATAAAATCATTTAAATTAGGTGTCATAATAATGACACCATTTTGTCCTGCGTCCCCTTTCCTTTACCCTAACCCTTATCAACCACGTTTTATAAACCATTTAGGTACACTATGCGATCAGGGCGGTCAATCCAGGAAGCCAAATTACATTTAAACCGCGAAGAAATTTTCACCGAAGGTGGCCGTGTCGCCACCCATTACCCGTGCAATATTACACAAGCCTTGCAAGTCATTGCGATATGTTCTGAACATTTTAAATGATGGAACTGTGGTTGTATTCCGTCCAGGGTAGGCTCCTGCCTGCAGGTGTCCTAGGCTCGTGGCAGTCGTGGTGAAGCAAAATGGAAGAGTCAGTCGGTGCGGTGAACAAAACTTTACTTAGAAAGCTGACCACAAAGAAAAACCCTTTAAGAATATTACCTAAATGGAAATATAAAACAGCATGAAATGTAACTTGATGTCATGACATTAATATAACGTTAGTAGTCTGTGATTCACACGTACGAAATGAAAATGAACAGACGGCCAGTTTGCTGTTTTAAACATTCTCAGACAAGAGCAGACTACTATCGTATACTGGGACAAGAGTAGAAAGTGTGTGGAGCTTATACACACTCGGTTCAACACTTCCCCTTAGTTCGACATAATTACGAGATCATATAAGTAAACTTCTGGCCTTAGATTATTTGATTTGGTAAACTATATTATGCTTAACTTTACCCAATGGCTATGTAAGTACATCAGATCTGCAATCATATGATCTCGTAGTATGTAGAGCTTAAGGGAAAGTGTTGAACGGAGTATGTATAAACTCCGATGAAGAGTACAGTGACTTGTCAAATGGTCTTTTATTAATACTTACCGCTATAAGTCTACCTACCGAGCGATTGGTTCAGACCCTCACCGGGATCCTGACCGCCAGCCTGGCACACAAGTACGTGCCCAGACGGTGGAGGGAGGTCAAAGTAATATTCATACCAAAACCAGGTAGGAGTGACTACTCAGACCCCAGATCCTACAGACCCATCAGCCTAACCTCGTTTCTACTAAAGACCTTGGAAAGGCTGTGCGACAGGGATCTACGGGAGATTAGCCTGGCGAACATACCAATGCACCCAAACCAACATGCCTACAGCCAAGGTAAGTCCACAGACTCAGCCCTACATGCTGTAGTAAGCAAGGCAGAGGAAGCCATCAAGAACAGGACAATGTGCCTGGGCGTCTTCATAGACATTGAAGGGGCCTTCGACAAGACCAATTTCAACAGCATAACAACCGCACTAGCCAGACACGGGGCAAACCCGACCATGGTCAAGTGGATAGGTAATATGCTCAGTAAAAGGGTCATCAGACTCAATGCAAACAACAACCAACTAGCACTGGTGGCAAAGGGCTGTCCTCAGAGCGGCGTTCTCTCCCCGCTACTATGGAACATAGTTGTAAACGAGCTGATCGCCGAACTGAACGATAGTCACTACTACGCGGTAGGCTACGCGGACGACATAGCGATACTTACAAGTGGCAGTGTCACCAGCACGGTATGTGACGTCACCCACTCAGCCCTAGGTATCGTGGAACGCTGGTGCACAAGCAACAAACTATCTGTCAACCCGAAGAAAACGGAGATGGTACTGTTCACAAACAAACGCAACCTGGGCAACTATAAACTCCCCAAGTTGTTTGGAACAGAACTCCAGCTATCAAATGAGGTAAAGTATCTAGGAGTCATACTTGATAGCAAATTGAACTGGAGCAATCACCTAAACAGCAAGATGGACAAAGCAACAATCGCTTTCTGGCAGTGTCGAAGGATGGTAGGCAAGACCTGGGGACTGCACCCCAAGATCATCCTATGGCTCTACACGTCAGTGATACGACCAATCATAGCCTATGGTGCGGTAGTCTGGTGGCCACGCACTAGACTGTCCACTGTGGAAGCTAAACTACAGCGACTCCAGAGACTAGCCGGTATGGCAGCCACCGGATGCATGCGGACTACACCCACAGCATCCCTGGAAGCCCTACTCGACCTCCCGCCACTGCATCTCTTCATCCAGCAGGAGGCGGCGGCGACAGCGGCACGTCTTAGAAATTTGCACCTGTGGAAACCTGCCCGGGTACCGCACACCGAAATACTCTACGAAGCGGTTAACGAGGAGCCGCTCATGGAGGCAGCGACCGACAGTATACCAAAACAGTTTATCTTCGACAAAAGGTACAAAATACAACTGCACGAGGATCCGTGGGAAGGTCTCAATCCCAGGGAAGTAAGGATCTTCACAGACGGATCCAAGACTAAGTCGGGATCCGGAGCAGGTACCTTTTCGGAAGATCTAAACATACACATCTCAACGCCACTAGGAGCCCATAGCACAGTCTTCCAGACGGAATGCGTGGGCATCATTATGGCTACAGAAGCGATCGAGCAAAGGAAAGTAAAAGATCTCCCCATCCGGATACTCTCCGACAGCCGATCAGTTCTCCAAGCCCTACAGAGCTATACAACAACGTCAGGGCTAATATACGAATGTCACAACGCCCTTTCCAAGGTATGTAACATTAACCCCATCACCCTACAGTGGATAAAGGGACATAGCAACTCACGCGGTAACGACGCAGCCGACATACTCGCGAGAAGGGGCTCAGAAATGGAAATGATAGGTCCCGAACCATTTTTGCCCCTTCCGACCAGCTGGCTGCGAAATAAACTGCGCCGAATCACCAAGGTAAAGCACCAGCATTATTGGAGCAACCTAAACACCTGCAGGCAAAGCAAGGAAGCTCTTCCGACAATCAATCCCGGATTGTCGCGTAAGTTACGACTGCTCAAAAGGGCCCAACTCCGACTGCTAACTGGAGCCATAACCGGCCATGCCTTATTTAACAAACACTTGTTCAACTTAGGTGTTACAGACAGCCCCCTGTGCAGAGCATGCATGGCGGCGGAGGAAACCGCAGCCCACGTCATCATGGAATGCCCGGGGGTGGCAACATACCGGGCACGTCATCTCGGAACACCGAGATCGCTACCAGACGCCGTCGGCAACGTCAAGGGTCTGCTAGGCTTTCTGGTAGAACTGGGTTGGCAGGAGTAACACCACCAACCCCTCACGCAAAATAGGCGCAGTTTTTAAGTCGTCGAGTTGCGGAAAAGAGCCCGCCATAACCTATACCTATACCTAAGTCTACCTACCCTCCCTATAAAGGGTAGCTTTACTCCAGCGGAGCTATGACTGGTGGACTGGATTGCACGTCCATACAAGACCACTCCATGGAGCTAATTCAGTGGTGGGGGAAGCTTTTGGAAGCAATATGAAATTGTTCTCATTCGTAGATTGTTAATATTTACACTACGCCAATAATGGCAACGCATTTGGCCTCGTTTTAAGGCCACATCACGATACATTCCTTGGCTTTGCAAGAAATGTCAACGGTTAACCAGCTCCAGAGTCTCGGCGTGAAACTACGCCGTGAACATAGGCGAATACCACTAATTAATACCTAAACACTCGCATGAGACCCAAATTCACAAATATAGGGACGCTTTTGAAGAGTGCTCTTTGTCTGAGATACTACCTACCCGTAGGTACAATGATTTACAGTATATATAAAAAACTACTCTGTGACAATAATATTTGACGTTGTCATTTTACTACACTTCATATCACCTAAATTTATAGCAAAATGGCTGGAGTCCTAGTGCGAGTGACTCGCGGGACGAAGCCTCAATTAGTAATTTCCGGACAGTTGTTGCGCGTGCAGGGCGGGCGCGGGCAGGTGCAGCACAAGACCTCGTACGGGCCCCTCGCCGACTGCGACAGGGTATACTCGAACTTGTATGGTAGACATGAGTGGAGGCTTTCGGGGGCCCTTTGCCGCGGTGACTGGTATATGACTAAGGAGATTATCGCAAAGGGCGCCGACTGGATCATCAAAGAAATGAAAACCTCTGGCCTTCGTGGTCGCGGCGGCGCCGGTTTCTCCACCGGCATGAAATGGTCTTTCATGAACAAGCCGTGCGATGGTCGTCCTAGATTTCTGGTAATTAATGCTGACGAAGGTGAACCTGGTACATGCAAAGATCGGGAGATCATGCGTCACGACCCCCACAAACTGATCGAAGGGGCCTTGATAGCCGGGACTACAATGAAAGCTAGGGCAGCATATATTTACATTAGAGGAGAGTTTTACAACGAAGCTAGCAACCTCCAAGTTGCTATCGCTGAGGCCTACCAAGCAGGCTTAATCGGCAAGAACGCCTGCAACACGGGTCATGATTTCGACGTGTTTGTCCACCGAGGAGCCGGAGCGTACGTCTGCGGCGAAGAGACAGCGCTTATAGAGTCTATTGAGGGTAAGCAGGGCAAACCACGACTGAAGCCTCCGTTTCCTGCCGACATTGGACTATTTGGATGCCCCACAACAGTCAATAACGTGGAAACAATTTCTTCGGCACCTACAATATTAAGGCGTGGCGGAGCATGGTATTCTACCTTCGGGCGTTCCAATAACTCTGGTACAAAGCTCTTCAATATATCCGGGCACGTCAACACACCGTGCACGGTCGAGGAGGAGATGAGCATTTCGCTGAGGGATCTTTTGGAGAGGCATGGAGGTGGCATCGTCGGCGGCTGGGACAACTTGCTGGCCGTGATTCCCGGGGGTTCATCGACGCCCCTGATCTCCAAGAAGGTCTCTGAGACTGCCATAATGGACTACGACGGGCTCGTGGCGGTGAACTCGGCTTTCGGCACTGCCGCCATCGTCGTCATGAACACCTCTGTGGACATAGTGAAGGCCATAGAGCGACTGCTCGAGTTCTACGAGCATGAGTCGTGCGGGCAATGCACGCCGTGCCGCGAGGGCGTGGGCTGGATGAGGAAGATCGTGAGCAGGTTCGCGGTCGGCAACGCGTCGCCGAAGGAGATCGACATGCTATGGGAGATCTCGAAACATATGGAAGGGCACACGATCTGTGCTCTGGCGGACGGCGCGGCGTGGCCAGTCCAAGGCATGATTCGGCACTTCAGACCCGAGCTGGAACGGCGAATGAAGGTTTATGCCCAGTGCTATGGCCCGAGCAAAGCCGAGCGTCTCGACTAAACTTTGTTTGCTAACGAGCTTAGATCAATCGCTGTATACCTAGTATGTTCTGTAATATACCTAGGTCTCAATCGGAGAGAATACTTATCAACCGCACTTGCAGACTTCGGTGACGAAATCATAGTTTTATCAGGAGTCCTACTCAAAGAATAGAAGTGCGAGGTTACGTTACGTCTCCCACTTTTCCCATTTTAATTACGAATCATGAGTTTTGTGCTGCGGCGTCCTATAAGCGAGAATCGGATCAAGTTTTTTTTTTAAACGATTTCAAAAAAGGAGCAGTTTCTCGATTCGACCGTGTATTTTTAAAAACAATGATACATTGTACCCACATTGTTAACTGATGTTAACCTAGTGCAATTTTTCTAACAATTTTACAGACGTGTTTCAACATGTGCCATCTAAAAAGGTAGGTAGGCACATCGGAGCGTGCAGTGTGCTCAGAAAAACCTTTTTAGATAATAGGGCGTTCAGATATTATTATGTTTTGAGCAACTTTGCAGCTCCGGTCGGTAGGTATATTTTATTATCTCAGTACCGAAATTAATTAATAATAGAGCGGCTGTTTGATTGTGAACTTCGCACTTAGGAGTACTATTCAATAATTATTGCGGTGTATTTAGGCGCGGGCCAGACAGAAGAGACGTAAGACACGGACGCGTCGGCGTCGCGGCGCCCCTTTAATGAATTTTGAACCAAAATGTATAGAAACTAAAGAGTACCACTATACATACGGAGATAGAAGGCCATGCCCTTCACGCGCCCGCGTCCTTCTATCTATCTAGTCTTTAACTTCTAAACATTTTGGTTCTTAATTCAATAAAGGGGCGCCGCGACGCCGACACGTCCACGTCTTAACGTCTCTTCTGTCTGGCCCGCACCTTAAGGGCGGAACACATCTACCAAAACGAGCCGCCACTGGCGCCTGCGACTAATGTACATAATCGGCCACTACATCTGTTAAGAAAATCAAAACAGAAGCGAATTGAACTTAAATTATAACATTTGTAATACGTCTGTGTTTAAATATAATGTAGTGATGGATGGATGACCTGGTATTTTTTCTTGGTAAGTTTTCTAAAAAAGAAACCTACTTTCTTTTTCATCAAATTGTAAGATGAGTCCTGTGATAGCCGTATTTTAATTTCATAATTTTCGTAATTCGTAATTCGTAATTCGTAAAATTCGTAATTTCAAACACTATGCTCAAATGCGAGGTAGGTACTTAAAAATTGTGTGTGTACCAATGTACTTAGTATTTTTGTTAAGGTAAAGAAACAAGTGTACCTAATTCGGGTTGATATGACTTGTCACGACTCTTCTTAGATGAAAAAGTGTGCGTAGCTAGATCGATTTATCGTGATATTTTTATTGCATGACAGTAGGTATCAAGTATAATAATATTATACAGGTGTTAAAATACATTTATCTACATCCATATCATAACTTCCCTATTATATGTTTAGAAACGATAAGCAAACAGCCTATATTAAGAAACCTGTCTCTGTGGTTGCACTTTAATGTTAACATTAAAGTATTACATGTCATTAAAGTATCGGTTATTGATGTAGTTGCATCTTAATGTTCACTTTAAAGTTTCGGTGACCTAAACTTTAAAGTGAACATTAAGATGCAGGTTCTTTAAGATACAAAGCAACATGGTACAATTTTCTCACATATTATAGAAAACTTATGATATGCATGTAGATAAAGTTATGTATGCGACTGTACGCATAATTAGGCATTAAAACACTCGTGTGATCTTATTATGAAACTCACCTATCGGCTCGTTTCATAAAACCACACTCGTGTATTAATGCCTCTAATTATGCACCAGTCACATAAATAACTATTATGTGTGCACCACTACAATCTACCATAATTATGATCTACAATAATTGACATAAGTCAATAAACAATAAGTACTTAGTTTACAAAACAATCTAATGTTATCTTACCTGGTTAACCGTGTAATTGGCGATGACGCAATGACAAATAATTTCTGACACCATTTTAGGGCTAAAAATCCTATTTCTATTACCAGCAACTTGAAGTGCGTTTGACTTCGCTTCGTATTAGAGACAGAGAAGTGGGTGACCGGCCAGGAAATCAGCCGCGTACCTAGTACAAAAAAAATATAAAAAAATGGTACCGCAATGGTGTTCACGAATTTCCGTGTATTTATTTTTATTTTTTATTTTATTTTATTTATTAAATTGCACGGTACTTTTTTATATCGATCGAGGCAATCTGTACTTACTTAATTAAAAAAAAAACTTTTGGGTGGATTTTCCAAAAAATGTATACAAATAACTATACCTCCAATATTTCCTGATATAGTAATGACGTTTAGGGCGTGTTAATTTAATTTTAAAATCATACATAAGAAGAAGAAAGAACAGTTTCAAGTAATGTAAAGACGACAGAGTTGCTCAGAGAAAACTAGATTATCCTAAAGTAAAAATCAACAAAGACAATTATACCTACATTCTAATTATGTTACTAGTGAAAGCGGAGTATTGAAGCCTGACTGCCGAGTGCCACACTCAGACTTTTAAGAGACAAATGACTTGTTCCTTTCTAGGGTTAGTAGTTGTAGTAGGGATATTTAGATGTTATTTGGTATATAGGAAATATTGAGCCATTTAGGAAATATTGAACCAGAAAGGTGTAAGTGCTTAATATTCGCTTGAGTTGCGTGTCAAATTACAAGTACCTACAAAAAATCTCAAAATATATCTTAAATAAAAGCACATAGTGCGAAATTTGGAGGAAAAGTATCACTATTAAGGAGACTTAATTGATTCCTTCTTTGAAACCCTGCACTGAGCATGGTGCGAAATGGTCATCCCCGGTTTTTTTACTACCTAAACGGGATCTGTATGTTAGTATTACTAAACGAATTCATCGTTTTACGAATGAACGTCGACTTCCAGAAAATACCCCACTGGGTGCGGTCCACCCATAAAAACCTTTTTATAAAATGTGTGTTAGTTTTGCGGGGTAACCAAACGATTGCGCCATCTAAAGTAGGTACAGCTAACGCCATCTATCTGTAAATTATGTTACTAGTAAAAGCGGAACATTGAAGCAACCTCACTGCCTGACTCAGATATATTTATTGATATTCATATGCATTTATTTTTTATTTAGGCACGGATTGGTGTTAGTATCTTTAAAACTTAAAATATAAATAGATTGGTCCATGCGATATGTACCCCGCAAGGGCAACACCATGTAAGGACACTGCAATAATGTAAATTTTGTTGACAAGTTACTTGTTCCATTTTTCACATTTGTGTATGGAAAACCTTTACTATTTTTCTTTTTTCTTTCTTTAACTTTACATAAATACTACATTATCTAGCGACACCGTTCAGGAATTTAACTAATTAATCGCCTATTTTGAATAGGTACTTTGCTTGTGAGTATAGTAAGTGATTGAAAGCATAAAGTTCAGCTGTCACAGGGATACATTTTTTTTACTCGTTCTCATGGACCACCTTATTAGGCCTGAATAAGTAGTAAGCTCTGCGCTCGAAGTTGTTAACGACTATATTTACCTGGGACAAACGGTCCAGTTAGGTAGGCCCAACTTTGAGAAAGAGGTCACTCGTCGAATCCGACTCGGCTGGGCAGCGTTCGGGAAGCTTCGCAGCACCTTTTCGTCCAAATTACCGCAGTGTTTGAACTCAAAAGGCTTTGACCAGTATGTTTTGCCAGTGATGACTTACGGATCTGAGACGTGGGCGCTAACAATGGGCCTCATAAGGAAGCTCATAGTAACTCAGAGGGCTATGGAGAGGGCTATGCTCGTGGTTTCTCTGCGTGATAGAATCAAAAATGATGATATCCGCAGTAGAACTAAGGTTACCGACATAGCCCTAAGAATAGCTAAACTGAAGTGGCAGTGGGCGGGGCACATTACTCGCAGGACTGATGGCCGATGGGGTCGGAAAGTTCCGGAACGGCACGACACGAGCAGTAGGTAGGCCTCCAACAAGATGAAGTGACGACCTTGTAAGGATCGCGGGAGCGCGGTGGATGCGAATAGCACAAGAACGGTTTGAGTGGAGAGCCTTGGGGAGGCCTATGTCCAGTAGTGGACGTCTTTCGGCTGCATTGATGATGATGATGATGAAGTAGTAAGTAGGTACAGTCAGCGTCAGAGAAAAGGGACCCCTCAAGACTTTAAAGATTATCGCAGGACGGCGAACGTCACGTGATGTTCGCCGTGAGCGGCTAGCTTCCCCTTCTCGCACCCACCTATGCCCGAGCATCCCCCGATACCACACAAATATCATAATTTATATATTTTGCTAATTGTCTTCTGGTCGAACCGAATACCAATAATAACTTGCAAAAAAACATTACACTTCTGCACATTAGACTTCATAGTGTGCGGTTGAGGATACGAACCCGCTTCACCTGCCGCTGCGAGACGATAAGCTTACGACGCGACGCCTTATACCACTAGGCTATCGAATCATGGCATTTTTTTTAAATGCATTACTCCTTTAATCGAACAATTTTGATAACGACCAAACCGTCTAGACGTTATGGTTAAAATTGCAACTTCCACTCCTCAATTTATTATTGGGATAAAATTAATGTAGGTAGATAGATAGATATGCTTTTTTTTTGCGCCATTTTATTTCATAAAGGCACCCAAGATTGCTGTATTAAACAGCGACCTAAAGTTGAAACTAGAATAAGTAGTTTTCTTACTCGAAATTGTTCGCCGCATTTATTGTTTTATGATATGGTTTATAATGACATCACAAATTATTACTATTTGTGCCGATCCGCTGTGTGAATCTCGCTTGCTAATATTATCCGACTTAACAATCCTTATAATGGTTCGATTAACCATTGTTTTGAAGGCTAATATTGTTGTTCTGCGGAACAGGAGCAATCAATAAAGAAAATAGCACGAGATATGGGAATAACGGTAAGAGTTATACGATAGCTTGTTTATTTATTTATTTATTTATTATACCTATATTAATACCTACTGAGATTATACCTATATGATTATTTATTTATGTTGACCGAATAAGTTCAAGTTTCTTTTTTTATATTTGCTGAAAAATACAGTTCGTAGGTGGATACAAAGGTATCAATCAAGCGACAGGTGAAGTGAACTGTGCCCGCAAAGGACCTCGTCCGGTTGCTTACACCAAGGAATCGGAGCGACACCGTAATGCCTGGGCCAAGAGGTCCAAAGAACTTGGGAATTGATGCGAAGGAGTGATGCGTGTAACAAAATGGTTTAAAGTATGCCAAATCGGCTTCAGGAAGTAATAGAAAGTAACGCCTATCCTCTCCGATATTAATATACGAGTAGCATTTATTTGCATTATATCGGGTTTTTGTAGTATAGTGCCCACCTTGGTTTTTTTATTTTTGACTAACGATCACTATATTATTAGATGAAAATTAAAAAAAATACAAAAGTAGACACGAGATGATGGTTCCTTTTTCTATAGTTATTTTAAAATAAACTAAGATTCAATTCATAATTCTCCTTCTTTATTCATGTGTAGATGACACACCATCTGACCACACGCGTTACTATACCTCTATTTAAAGTTGTGCAAAAATAATTACTTCTATAACAAATTGTGATAAGTGGTGATAACAGAAAGATGTATAAATTGATATGCTATATTTACACTCGGGAGCAAAAATACCGGATCAGAATGCGTTTTTCATACAAACCAGACTATTTCGAAGCCTTGGTTACTCACCAGGGGTTGTTTTGAGTGAGGTTTAATGGTGGAAACTCCGAGGTTCAATAGAGGAGGTCAAAAGTTCTTAAGATACCCAACTCATCGCACGATCAGGTAACACCACAGCGGGAGAGTTTGGGTCAGCACTTGGATTTCCTTAAATTTAATTGCCATTTTAGATGTTTTTCTGAACATGCACAATTCCGGCGTTAACCGCAGATTCATTCAGTTGGGTATCCTAGGCACTCTGGAAGTCCTGTATCGATGCTCGGGGTATTCATCATCAGATTTCACTAAAACCATTTCCTGGTGAGGAACCAAGGCTTCGAAATACTCAGGTTTGTATGAAAAACGCACTCTGACCCGGTATTTTTGCTCCTGAGTTTATATATTAGCATGTTGGTTCTTTCTCAGTGATTCACACGCACTATTCAAGTTCGCGGTTTTAATAAACTACATATACATGTATACACAAGAATTGCTCGTATAAAGGTATTAGATTATATGGACTCGAAAGTATCATGGCCACCATGGTTAGACAAAGGGAGGCACTGCTATGAGTTATGACACTTGTATTGCTGCAACGGCTTTCAAGTTGTTGATGTGATCTCATTGCTTAGGAGGAGGTCTTTTTTTAATAAATACGCCGCAGGTGTTAAAATAAAATAAATAAATAAATATCAGGGCACAATGTCACACCAATTGACCTAGTCCCAAACTAAGCTCTAGGCTTGTACTATGGTTACTAGACAACTATATAAGTACTTATATAGAGAAATATATACTTAAATACATAGAAAACATCCATGACTCAGGAACAAATATTCGCGCTCATCACACAATCATCTGCACTTACCGGGATTTGAACCCAGGACCGCTAGCTTCGTAGGCAGGGTCACTACCAACTAGGCCAGCGTGTCGTCAGTGTGTTGAATATACCTTTTCTACTTATGCGCTTGAATAATGCTCTCGTGCTTTATCTGCCATTTAAAGTTAGCTCTCTCCTTGTATATTTTTATGTGTAAGAAAAATAAAGGGCTAAATGTATCTGTCAAATATGCTCTACTTGTCGATTGTGAAACAGGCGGTTGATAATAAATTAGGCCTAAAGGTGCGACCCCACCGCTGCGTAAAATACGATGTGGTTCGTTGCGTAAACAAAAGACGGGGTCATAGTAAAATCATGGCGCCATTTTTGACGCATCGTAATATACTCACCGTTAAGCAGCGGTGCGGGCGCACCTTTACCGCTGTGATCAGTGTTCACTTAACGCCAATCAAAAAATAAAAAATATAACAAAAATTATTCATAAATTTTATTATTTTTTAAGCAGATGAAGTATAATAATTACGGTTAATAACAATACAATGGATTTGTTTCATAATTATTCCATCAAAAACCTAGTCATACATTGGAGTCATTATAAGTAACTAATTGTTCCAGTGTATTTATATACATTCTAGACGAATCAAAATTAAAACTCGATTCTACAAATAAATCTCAATCTCTTGCTAATTGACTATCGTTGGGTGAATACTGAGAATATGTAAAGAATTCTCAGGAACTAAAGTTAATCTAACTCCGAATAGGCCTCGCGTCCATAATTTCACATGTAAACTCTCGATATAATCATCTATAAATAAACATTTACATATACAAACAGGTGTACAAAACCTTAACGTAACCATTAGGACTCTCCTACCTACGATATATTTACACAACTAGTACACAATAAATTGGTGCCGTGAGTTAATCAAAAGATGGCTAGAGATAGCTACCGCCCGGCCGGCCGTGCCGCGCCGCGCCGCGTCCGTCGCGCAGCTGCCATCAGCTGCTCATTATTACGCGCGAATCGGTCGACCTCCTAGTTTTGTCACATAAGTATACAGTTTTGGCACGGATATGTGCTTATTATTATTTACTATTTACACAACAAAGGCGTCACAATAATTTATTGCTTTACATTAATGTTCGTACTGGATCGCTTCGTAAGATATGATTGCTAGAAGACCTACATAAATAACAGATAAACATTGGCATAAAATACTTAGAAGTGTCTGACACATTTCATAGAGAAACAATTTGCAAAGAATGAGTAGGAATGAATGCTTCTTAAAATAATTATATAATATGATATATATTCTTTGGAATGTAACGAAGCTATATCGAGGATAATTATAACAATAAAACAGACAGCAGAGCCAATAAATATAACGGATACAATATAGTAGCTTACTAGGGTCCAGATAAAGGCACCTGTCAACGCCGACGCTGGAAATTGGTCCACCCATGAGAATTACATTCTATGTTACCTACAGATCACATAATAATAATAATGGCACCAGTCAATTTTGAATCTCCACAATTTGAGTGCCGCTTAACGAAATAAGTAGGTTGACCTTGGTTTTAACCAAATATTAAACAAACATACCACAATAGCAACCGGCCTTATTAAAAGTATTGCGTGAGTTTCGTGGTCGATATCGACGCCTTCCTAGTTTCGCGAGGGAGGCGGCCGGTTACGCTTATAAGACCGCGCTTTTATGCTCTGGAGGTGGATACAATCTTTATATAACATCTGATACATTCTCTGTAGATTCTATATAAACAATCATTGCACTAGCTGCTAAGGCGACGTTATGTAAACCACAATAAAATTTCCATCATAAAAATATATACGATTGTAAAAAGGTACTTAACATTCTACATGTAAATTGGTGCTGTATCTGACTAAGGCAAATCGTGGTCGTAGGGGCGATATGATAACATGATATCTAATGCGATTATTTAATACTAAATCGGGGTAAAATAATTCGTTTAAGGGAATATTTTATTATATCTGTGTAAGCTCTCCAGGTTGTCCCAGGTGTCGCGGAGCCGTCCTTCCGGGAGTCCGTCCGCGGTGGTAATACTGAGCGAGTCCGGCGCGGTGCGGCAGTCAGTGCACGGCGTCGATGTCCCGCTGCGCGCGCGATATTTTTACCTGAAACATTAATTCGTATTAAACTTTTATGAGCAACCGACCAAGCAAAAGGGCCATCGTAAAAATGCTATACGAGTATATACAGTTTTGATTATCGTTTCAAATGTACGGTCTTCATTATCATTTCTGCCCAGACTGACCGGTGAAATCGGTGCAAAGTTAAATAATAGTTTATGCAACTGACACATAATGAGACTCCTTAAAACATGGGTGTGGTTTTATAAAACAACCCGAAGGCAAGTTTATTAATAAGATTACACGACACGAGAGTTTTAAGGCTTATTTACGTACAGTTGCATTATTTTATGTAGATATATATTATTATAAGTAGGGTTAGGACTCTTGGTGACGTATCGTGGTTTTGAAATCCTTGGAGTCGCCTTTTTTGCCATTTCCTAATCGCCCTAATTGCCTAAATCCCACTTTGATTTTGACCACTAGTATTGTCATGTTTCAAAATAAACTAAATTTATTTCAGTTTATCCATGCCTACTAATATTTGAATAATTGATAGTTTGTAACGCTTTAACAGCGGAGATATTAACCCTAAAAGTTATTTGGTATAGTATACCATAAATTTCTCAAGGACCAATTTTTTAATCAAATAAAATTGTGTTAAAAGGTGAAAATCCAATGGGGCTACATTTCAGTTTGTTTTTTTATTTTGCGCCTTTAAGAGTTTAAAGCCAAAATTGATTGCTGGAGTCGAAGATACAAGGGATTACTTGCATGATGCATTAATCTACGCTTCGCAATCTCTACAGGGTTATTGGTAAGTCGACCTATTCCCGTTAGGAGGTGATAGGGGTGACTATTTGCGATAATTTTGACCCCCATATGTATTATGCAAAAGTGAACCATTTTTGAGTTATCGCGTTTATTAGTTTTTTTTTAAATTAGTCGGAAATTCAACTTGAAAAATTTATTACAAAAAAAGTATCAATTTAAATCTTTTTTTTTCTTGTGATTTACAAAACCGATTAAACACTGGTTATTTCTCAATATTAAAACAATAATTATCAGTCCAAATTTAAAAAAAGCGAGACGGAAAACGAATTTTTTTAAATATTTTATGCGATCGCTTTCCACTAAAATGCCTTAAAAACAAAAAAAAACGTTATGAAACTTGGCTTGCAGATTATTTTAAAAACTTAAATGTTTTCTTAGCTCTCCAAAAACGCATAACAAGTAGAAAAATAATTTAAAAAATACTGAAAAAATAATCATCACAAAGGAAGCGGGCGAAAACAAAAGTCACAAATGCAACTTCAAAAATTAAAATTAAAAAACATACCAAATTTAAATCATACATTTTTTATTTGCTTTTGTACAAGATGAATTTGTTGTTCCTATGCAAAATTAAAAAAAATATTATCTGTACACGTTTGAGAATGCGAGGCCGAAAACTAAAAAATACATGTTTTTTTATCAAACTCCAACATAAATTACACGAAAACAGAAAAATTTACCAATACATTTGGCGTGCAGATTACACATAAAACATTGACGTTTTTCCAGCTTTCTAACGAGCTATTAAAATTAATATGAATTTTGTTAAAGATTGCTGGAAAAAATTGATCACAAAGGAAGCAACAAGGAAGTCACGTCCGAACAAAACTTAAAATTAACTAACTAAATCTATCAAAACTAACTGTTATATTCGTAAACACAAATAACAACATTAACTTATGTAAAAAGTTACAAAATTAAAACGAATAAACAATTAAAATTGAAATAATCAGGATTTTTATAGTTCATTTTCAAAATGGCTACCTCCATTTCTTATTCTCACATAAGTTAATGTTGTTATTTGTGTTTACGAGTATAACAGTTAGTTTTCATTGATTTAGTTAGTTAATTTTAAGTTTTGTTCGGACGTGACTTCCTTGTTGCTTCCTTTGTGATCAATTTTTTCCAGCAATCTTTAACAAAATTCATATTAATTTTAATAGCTCGTTAGAAAGCTGGAAAAACGTCAATGTTTTATGTGTAATCTGCACGCCAAATGTATTGGTAAATTTTTCTGTTTTCGTGTAATTTATGTTGGAGTTTGATAAAAAAACATGTATTTTTTAGTTTTCGGCCTCGCATTCTCAAACGTGTACAGATAATATTTTTTTTAATTTTGCATAGGAACAACAAATTCATCTTGTACAAAAGCAAATAAAAAATGTATGATTTAAATTTGGTATGTTTTTTAATTTTAATTTTTGAAGTTGCATTTGTGACTTTTGTTTTCGCCCGCTTCCTTTGTGATGATTATTTTTTCAGTATTTTTTAAATTATTTTTCTACTTGTTATGCGTTTTTGGAGAGCTAAGAAAACAGTTAAGTTTTTAAAATAATCTGCAAGCCAAGTTTCATAACGTTTTTTTTTGTTTTTAAGGCATTTTAGTGGAAAGCGATCGCATAAAATATTTAAAAAAATTCGTTTTCCGTCTCGCTTTTTTAAATTTGGACTGATAATTATTGTTTTAATATTGAGAAATAACCAGTGTTTAATCGGTTTTGTAAATCACAAGAAAAAAAAAGATTTAAATTGATACTTTTTTTGTAATAAATTTTTCAAGTTGAATTTCCGACTAATTTAAAAAAAAACTAATAAACGCGATAACTCAAAAATGGTTCACTTTTGCATAATGCATATGGGGGTCAAAATTATTGCAAATAGTCACCCCTATCACCTCCTAACGGGAATCGGTCGACTTACCAATAACCCTGTATAACTCATCAATGAGCATGCGATTAAAGTTTAAAATGAGATGGCAGAGGACAGTGAGGTTGCGGCGTGTGACGCGGCGACCGCTCGGGTACCTTGTCCTTGGGCGTGTTGGGGTCGCCGGCCTCGAGCGCGAACATCTTCATCTTCTCCTTGAAGGAGAGGTGCTCGGGCACGGGCGCCGCGTGCGCCGCCGCCTGCTGCTTCTCCAGGAGGCGCCGCGCGCGCGGGTCCCTGCGTGTAATGTTGCTACTGTTCACTCTGATGCGGCGGCGGCCAACCGGCTGACGGCGTGACAATCTTAACGGTCGCCATGTACCAGTTCTATGGATGCTACACTGCATAGTGTGCATCGTATCGTCGATTAAGAGGTAAACCTCAGTAAGGTTTTTGAAATGAAATTTGTTCACAGCTTAAATGGACCAGTTTTTGTAGGAGAAAATACAGTAAGTCACAAGTCCCACCAAGGGCGTGGAAACGATTAGCTATCAGCGATTTTCTCGCCCAAGAAACGAACTAAAGATAAAGATCCTCTGTCAGTCAAAGAGACACCTATATTTATAGTTCAGACTGCCGGCGAGAACACTTTCCACTAGTTTGTCGAAACAAAAAATATAGATCCCGTATCAAGAAAAGAAAAACAAATATTAATAGTTGTTCTCTGGCTGTACTCAGTTTATCGTCGGCGGTGGGATCAGTAGTGCCTAAAACTTGCATGTAACTAACCATGTAACCATAATACATTGCCTATTCACCTGCAGTAGTAGTTACGGAGATTTGTTACAAGTCGCTCCAATATAATAACCACCACTGTCAAAGCGTGTACCCAAAAATTAAGAAAAAGAGCGCTGTTCGTGTACAGCGTTGATCCGATCGCAATTTTAAAGTTATATTTTTGTATTGTATTTGGAAATTAATATTAATCCAGACTTGAATGTCATATTGACTTATCCTATGTTTTTGGCATTCTGGTGAGACAGAGAATGTCAGGTTGTTGCTGTTTACTGACCGGTAGACCTCCTGCGCGCCGATGACGCCGGGCGTGTGCGCGGGCGCGGCGGGCGGCGTGGCGGGCTCGCCCAGCAGGCTCTCCGCGTCATCCAGGAACCGCTGCACAAAGCCAACCGTTGCTAAACTCGCAGGAACTACACAATATCCCGTACAGTCCCCGTCAAACAAGAGGGTATCTTGCTTTTGCTTGCTCTAAGTTCTGGTAGTTTTGAGGTATGTTCATACATAGTTTTGTTTTTTTTTTCCAAGACTGAAATTTTATTTATTGCGTAGAATATAAGGAAAATTTGCAGATTTCTGATCCACAAACTTCGGAGATAAGGGGAGGAACGGACATTATTTGGTCATTTTTGAAATTTGCAGATTGATTTGCCCGTTTCCTAATAATCAAAATACCTTTCAATTTTCAACCCCCTATTCTACACCTCTTTTCAATTATTTAGAAACATATTTTCATGTTTTTTCCTAAAAACAGACGCGGGCAAGCAAGTTATACCTACAACTATGCCAAAATTCAAGTTGATAGCTTCTATAGTTCCTGGGAAAAACTGATGTGACGTACAGAGACAGACACCACCGAATTCTCACCATGAGGGTTGCTTTTTAACCATTTTGGTACGGAACTCTAACAAGTATTTTTTAAATATATTTTTATTTTATAAGTTTCATGACGGACAGCTTTAAATCCGTTGATTTATTTGAGTTACGTACGAGTAAGAGTATAAGTATCAACAGTTATTTTCTTGTACCCATTCCACAAAGTTCTCTCTTATCAAATTTGCGGAAGTTTATAAAAAGCGCAAAGATTTGTCTGAAGGCCTGACCGGGGTTCGCCGCGTACGTAAACAATCACAATTCAAAGTTATTTTCCGACATTTATAAATTGCTTGTCCCGACGTTAGTTAGCATCTCGTTGAATAAGCGAATGTTGGTGCGAAAACAAGGCCGAATTTGCATTACTGATATATTTAAAATAGAAGTTTCCTGTTTGTTTTGAGAAACACGCTTTATACTCCATTTGTTTAGGTAATTAACTATAGTGCCAGAGCCGGTAAGAAGTTAGTCGTGACAGCTGTCTCTCCAGTACAAATTATAACCTCAAACCCAAGAATAGGTTATAAAAAAACACCTGATATGTAGTTCGTCAGAAGGAGGACGCTGACAAGTCAAGGCTGAAGAATTTTTTTTATTGGTTGCTTAACAAAGCCATGTGGGTTGGTTTGTTTAAGTTCAGTTGAAAACCCAAGCAAATGAATTATGATTTTTTAGGGTTCCGTACGCAAAGGGTAAAAGCGGGACCCTATTACTAAGACTCCGCTGTCCGTCTGTCCGTCTGTCTATCTGTCACTAGGCTGCATGTCATGAACCGTGATAGCTAGACAGTTGAAATTTTCACAGAAGAGGTATTTCTATTGCCGCTATAACAAAATATACTAAAATCAGAATAAATTAAATATTTAAGGGGTGCTCCCATACAACAAATGTGTTTTTTCTGCCGTTTTTTTGCTAATGTTGTATTGATAATGGTACGGAACCCTTCGTGCGAGAGTCCGACTCGCACTTGGTCGATTTTTTTATGGCAATGAGAAGGCACGCGAGCATTCAGGCCACCTGATGGTAAGTGGGATCTGAGACCCATAGACATTGGAACGCTCAAGACTACATTCTCAAAACTCCTAAGACTTCAGATGCGTTGCCAAGTAGCCAACCCCGAGGACTGAGATGGAATATGCCTCTATGTTAGTAATTTCACCGCTTGTCTTATCCCTACACCGGAACACAGTAATGAGAACACTGCTGCTTGGGTAAATGGGTAAATGGATAAGATGGTGGTAGCGATTCGGACGGACCCTGCACATGGTCCTACCACCATGCTATGCTTTAAAATCTTATGTATCTCGGTAAATCATCTATCTAGCTGCTTGATTGTCTCTTTGTCAGATTCAAAACGACCAACTTTAAAACCACAACGAGGTGTTTTGTGGTATAAGAGTAACTAAAAGACTTACCATCCCTTTTTTTAAGAATTGGTGCTTTTCATTCATATTTTCAGTTAAAAGCGGGTCTAAACACGATAAGATGTATAGTGTGTCGTCTACTCAATAGATAATATATTTTTCTAAACATGCAATGGAATGTTGGCGTTATGTTGGTTATTTTATGCTACAAAGTATCACGTTGCGGACGGAACAATTCGAGAAAACTGTAAAGGAATTTCATACAAAATTGAAGGCCTAAGCTGGGAAGTTTTTTTTTTAAATTTTAGGTAAACATGGCGGCTGTGTTTATGAACAGGCTAAATAGTTGTTTTTTTTAAATATATTAAGCCGCTCATCCAACATAAGCGTTTGCATGTTTATTTAAAGTACAGGGAGAGCAGAGGTAAGCGGGTACGTAGCGCAACTTAGATCGCAGGCGCTCGGTGCGGCGCAGCGGTGGCGGCTGCGCATCCGACACAGCGCGGATGACTGAGCAGTGTAGGTTACTTTTAATGTTTATGCACTTCTACCCCCTTACTAATAAACGTTGAGTAACGGTGGTGTAGCTAAACTATGCTTTGTCCTTATCTGTCAAATTAAAATGTCACAATTACAAATAAGGACAAAACGTGGTTTAACTATACCACGGTTACCCAACGTTTATTAGTAAGGGGGCTAGTATTTGTATTTTTTGTTAATGAATTATATGTTTGAGAAAAGCACTATACATATTTCGCCGTGAAAAGGGTCTACTTCCTAGTTTCTGTAGTAATGTATTATTAAAATGAATCCTTGTTTCCCTTGGTCAGGAATGGCTTGATCGATTTCAGTAAAAAAAATGTAGTGGGTTCGTAATGAAAGCACATGTTATCGGACGTAAGGACAGCAGGCTCGCGACTCACGTCGGGGTCCTCGCTGGCGGGCACGTCGAGCGGCGGCGGCGAGCAGGCGGGCGGCGCGGGCGCGGCGCGCTCGTGGAACGACACGCGCTTGTCGCGCGCGCCCGGCGGCGAGCTGCGCGACACGCACGACACTTTAGCGGGGCCACCTTCACACTTCTCATTTACTTCCACCAAAGAGAAATATAGGGCGTTCTTTTGACATCCATATTACTTTTAATAGCATATAAAAAACACATAGTTTGTTATTGTACAGAATTCGGAAGGTTTGTTTAAGTTTAGTATTTATTTAAAATCAAAGTAATAACATGTAAAATGTACATTCAGCTGCAGAGATAAGTATACCCCCCTGCATACAACTTGAAATGCAGGGGGGTATACTTATCTCTGCAGCTGACTGTACGTGTTTATTTGAAGTGTCACAGAGATCATCCTAAAGTAACCCAAATGATGTGTGAGAGTGATTGCATGAGAGTACCTAGGTGAGCGCGTAGCTGCGGCTGAACGGTAATGTGGTGTGGTCAGGGTGTCGGTAACGTACTGCGGGCCCGGCGAGAGCGCGCGCGCGCGGCCGGCCATGACGGCGAAGGACGAGCCGCGCTCGGGCGGCGGCGGGGCCACGCTCAGCGCCGCCACGCCGCCCGACAGCTCCGCCGCGCCCGCCTCCTCCGGGACCTGCAACCAGAACCACCCGCTACATTCACATTCTCTCACTCGCCCACCACCCACATCTCAACAGACCGAGTCAGCCTAGTTAGTAGTGACGATGCTTGCCTTTTTAAAATCAAGTGACTCTTATTTTAACCATTGAAGACCCAACCACAAATACGAAGATTTTCAATTATTTGTTATTGTTGCAGAGCTGAATGCTAAGTACGCAACATTCAGAAGACATGAGTCACATATTGTTGTATAGTTCGAAACCATCAATTACCGTTTCTGCCGAGACAAACAATGCTTTTATCTTCTACTCCAAAATTACCAAAACAGTTTTACCATTTAACTTTTTACCTATTCGATCAGTTGTTGTTTCGAGCACTCGCTTACCAAATCATACTTTTTTTTCTGAGGTTACCATATAGGATAGTCTCCTTACTAAGCATACACTTTGTACACATAAAACATTAAAACAATAAATATACAGTACTAGAAATAAAATTGTAACATTCGAATGCTTTGTCATAATAAAGAAAGTACCTATCTGATTTAGTCAAATATATTTTCAACACACTTGCTCAAAACGACCTTTTTATTCCACCGATTTTTGGCTCATAAACCTAGATATTAAACACGCGTGCTTTTTCAGTATATTACGCACAAGTGCCTTTAGTTTATTAACCCAAACAATTTACATTTGTAGCCTAGTACCAAGTTGTAAGTACGAAGAAGAAGCGATATAATTTAGTCGGGTTATACCTTTTTTTTTCTTAGCAACAAACAGTTTTTATGCGGCAAATAACATTATCTACATATTTATTTCAATAAATTGGTGAAATCAGCTTTATTACTAAAAAATAACTCAATTTCATTAAAATCATTTAAATTTTTCTGTAATTTGTATTTTAAACATGAATTATTACATTTTAAATTTGGCTGTTGATCTCGTTCGCGCCTTTCTCGGGGCAAAGGTTTTATTTTTCGAACCGGTGGTAATGCTTTTTGACATTCATAGGTGCATTATACTATGCCTAAATTGAAGAATAAAGAACTTTGACTTTGACTTTGACTTTGACTTAGCCTTGCGCGCGCATCGGTATCGCGGCAAGAAAAAAAAACAACGCGCCAGCCGCCATTTTTCGTAAATAATTGACGGCTGTGACGAAGATAGTTTGGATTAATTATTGTGAAGTTTAATATTAACGAAAATGTCTTCTTTAAGTAAAGAAAATGAAGAAATTGTAATTATACCAACTGTTTTAATAATTTTAAATTTGACTAAATGAAGAGTCTTGTTTTTTTTTCGCAAGTGTGTTGAAAAACGTCGTATGTAACACGTGTGCCTGTGACCATAATATACGCGGCTTTCTTGTGGCGCACTCGCTTTCGCTCGTGCGCACACAATAGCGCCTTGTATACAATGGTCAACTTAGCACACTTGTATCATAATGTACTATTATAACAACAAAGTTGAAAAATGAGAGTGTTCGAGAACGGACCGTGTCTGGGGCGTGTCCGTTAGCGAGGTCCGGGCGCGGCGCGGCGTGCGACTTGAGGATGGACTTGGGCGCGGGCGGCGCGGGCGGCGCGCGCTCGGCGGCCGGCGCGGGCGCAGCGGGCGACGCCCGCCCCGCCTCCTCCTCCGCGCCCGCCTCCGCTTGGGCGCCGTCCTCCTGCAACACACCCTAGCCATGTCATTCTATTCTGAACGTTTCTTCTTCTATTTCACTCAATTTATAAACTAATGATAACAAATACGAGTATTAATATGGAATTATTCGATAAAACGACTTCCAAACAAACGCGGCCTGCGACTGCGGCCTCTTATATTGACTCGCAATATAAGCAAGTCTTCAAACGCGTGCAATATGACGCGTCCTAATAGCGGCTGGCCGCGGCCGCCTGCCCCGCCCCCACCGTTGCAGCGTGTGTGAGCGAGCACGCGGCCTATCGGCAGCCACTACGCGGTTGCTATCCATTTTTTACAACAGGCCCTGTGTGCCCCGTCCCTAGTACCGAATATATTTGTTTTATAGAAATAAGCAATTAAAAAACCGGCCAAGTGCGAGTCGGACTCGCGCACGTAGGGTTCCGTACCGCTATACATCTAAATAATGTTTTTCTTTATTCTTTATTATATTGGAGTTAATTGAATGAAAGGTAAAATGCGGTTTACGATTTATGTCTTAAAAAAAACTAATTATTAGATCTCGTTCAAAAAAATTTTCGGTGGAAGTTTGCATGGTAATGTACATCATATATTATTTTTACATTTATCATTCCCTTATTTTAGAAGTTACGGGGGGGGGGGGGGGGGGCACATTTTTCCACTTTGGAAGCGTCTCTAGCGCAAACTATTCAGTTTAGAATTTTTTTTTATTAGAAACCTCAATATCATTTTTGAAGACCTATCCATAGATACCCCACACGTATGGGTTTGATGAAAAAATAATAATTGAGTTTCGGTTCTAAGTATGGGGAACCCCAAAAAATTATTGTTTTTTTTCTTATTTTTGTATGAAAATCTTAATGCGGTTCACCGAATACATCTACCTACAAAGTTTCCATAGTATAGCTCTTATAGTTACGGAATAAAGTGGCTGTGACATAAGGACGGACAGACGGACGGACAGACATGACGAATCTATAAGGGTTCCGTTTTTTGCCATTTGGCTACGGAACCCTAAAAATTAATAAAAAAGACACCTGTTTTCAAATCTCCTACATTAGTCGAACTAAAGTTGACGTCAAATGATATTTAAAACGGCCGCGTCCGAAATAGTGTGCTGTGGCAGCGGCTGGAGTCGCGGCCCACGTTAAGCCACCACCGCAGGAGGCGTCTGTTCGGGAGACCATTTATATTTGCTCGCCAGTATGCTACTTATTAAAAACGTTTTTTTAAGTACCAGTAACCGGTACTGTGGATGACAATAACCATGTGCTGAACCCTAAATGTGTCGGCACTCGGGATGGTACCTGCGCGTGCTGCGAGGCGCGCCGCTCGAAGTCTCGCTCCAGCTGCAGCGCGCGCAGCTGCTGGCTCTGCGCCGGCGACCGCGCCGCGCCCAGCGCAACCAAGGATGCTATCGCCGCGTCTCTGAGGGATCATATTCAGTAATATCATAACTTTATTATGCATCAACTCCTAAACGGGCACAGAAATAAAAATAAAAGTATAGTAAGATTTTTTTGGGCGGCCCGATCTAACTCATCGCTTAATAATCGGGAAACTTTCTAAAACCTGATTATGCAAGTCAACTCAGCTTTCATGATGTAAGTGAGCACTCAGAAAGGATTTTTGGAAATTAACCCCTAGGGGGTTAAAATAGGTGGAGTAGCGGGAAACTAATGCTACGCGTACGAAGTCGCGGGCGTCGTCTATATTATAAGTATGTTTATTTTGGTGTCTAGTACCCATAGTGAGGGGTAATACATATTTTCATAAAAAATACCGGTATTTAATTTAGGTATCTCGCTTATTATTGAATATTTCTGTCCTTCAATTAATTTATATCATAGTATAATTGTATTACCTAAATATTATGATGAACACCGCTTGAACTAAATAAATAAGTAAACAAAGTAACCTGCGGCTGCGCGCGTGCGCGCGGCGCGCCTCGGCCTGGCGCTCGCGCTCCTCGCGCTGCCACGGGTTGTGCGCGCCCGCGCCGAATCCGGGCACGCCCGGCGGGTCCATGGCGCTCGCCACGTAACGTTCTGCCACATAACACTGCGTACACTCGGGGACCACAGGGGCGAGGAGAATCACAAATAAGGAGCTCCAACAATGGTATTCATTAAACAAATTGTATAACGATGACTTCGGATGCAACTAAATTCTTGGAGCCTAAATAGGCAAGTATATTTTTGCATCTAAATTGGACGGGTTGAGGCGAGGCACTTAAACCTTTAATAGTTGTCAAAATATAAATACTTATAGTTGTATAAAGTCTGTTGTATTTATACAAAGCTAGCTCACCATCATCAGGCTGTATTGTCGACTGCTGGTTGTGTTGTTGGTGGTACTGTTCCTCCAGCTCCGACTCCGGCCGCCTTGCACCCTGTTACACAAATGTTTAGAGATAGAGTAGCATGTGGCTAGAAAACCGCAAAACATACTTAACCGTATGCTTATTTTTGACTGATTACTTTAGCATAAATCTATTAGAAATATGGTAGATGAACACACCTGCGGTTTAGGGGCCACGGGGGGCTGCGCGCGCTGCGGGGACGGCGGGCCTGGCGGGTGCCATTCATACCTGTAAACAATACTACATTATTGCTTTAATGTCTTCTGATTAGCACAACGAAAAGCAAGATAACTCAGTAAGAATGTAAGCCACTCCGGCTATTGATAACACCGTAATTGTATTAAATATAATTACTTAACTAGCACACGATGTCCACGGCACAAGCCCGTTGAACAAAAAGGAAGAGAGGGGGGAGAGTCAAAAGAACGCATTGCTGTGTTCCGTTTCATACATCATCATTCATTTCCAAGATTGCGTTGGCATACAAGGAGTGTTTCAAGAATTATTTTAGTTTATGTAGTTCCGAAACAAATTTGTGTGCTCTGATTATTATTTTATTTTATTGGCCATTAGGATTTAGATATGTTACTAATAATCCCACGAGAACGTATCGTCTAAGAAATTCTTAGCGTGGTGTGTATAACGTGCCGTTTTGTGGTCGCGACTCGTAAACAGTGTCGCGAAAATTATAGTGCCTGGTCGATAAGAAGTCAATGCAATGTGATGCACACCTATCATAGCAGTACAATTTATAACCTATTCTTGAGTGTGAAGTTATTATTTGTACTGGAATGACAGGCACTTTAATTTTACTCGCACATAACATGCGATTGCTAATTTACTGATTAAAGTTCCGCAATGATTATTTATTTATAATTGTATGTGTTTAGTTATAGCCGAATAAATGTTTCTTTCTTTCTTTCTTTCTTTGTATCTATAATAGGCGGAAAATATAGTTACCTTTGCGGTTGGGCGTGTTGCGCGTGGAAGGGCTGCGACGGACTTTGCGGCGGCGCGTGCAGGTGCTGGTGCATCTGATGCATATTCTGTTGCATTTGCAAGTTGCCCTGCTGCATACTCTGTTGCACGTTCGATTGCAAGTTTTGCTGCATATTTTGTTGCATGTTGGCCTGTGTACCTTGTTGCATATTGTTTTGCATACCTTGTTGCATATTGTTTTGTATACCTTGTTGCATATTGTTTTGCATACCTTGTTGCATGTTGTTTTGCATCATTTGTTGCATATTGTTTTGCATGGTCTGCTGTATATTATTTTGCAGGTTTTGCGGTATATTTGGCTGCATGATCTGCTGCATATTGGACTGCATGTTCTGCTGCCCGTTGGATTGCATGGCGTGGTGCATGTTAAGCTGCATGGGGGGCGAGAGGGGCGGCATGTTGGCGTGCTGGTGCGGGGAGTACTGCGCGTGCGGGCTGAGCGCCGCGTGCTGAGCGTGCG
Organism: Acleris sparsana; assembly: GCA_923062465.1. Classification (NCBI taxonomy): domain Eukaryota; kingdom Metazoa; phylum Arthropoda; class Insecta; order Lepidoptera; family Tortricidae; genus Acleris; species Acleris sparsana. The sequence continues at coordinate 6,639,173 of OV281288.1, forward strand.
GCGGCAGCGTCGCGCTCTTCTGCTGCGCCAGCTGGTACTGCATGTGCTGCCGGCGACTCACTTCCTCGGACATCTCCGCAAGTTTCGCAGAACGCGCGCTCATTACGGTCTGTTGGTTAGGCTGAAAAAGGTGAAGATAGTAATCATACATGTGACTGTTCGTTAAATGGTTTTAAATATTTTGACCCAACTACAAGTCTGATCAGGACCTCATTACAGACTCCACAAGCGATACTATCGACGATCGGCCGTTGATCGGGGTCAGTTGCTACGTAAACACATGGAAAGCGTATTCTTACTTGGTGATGATTTCAGCAACAAATAAGCAGTTGCATTATCGCAAATAAAGTACCCTCTGCAATCCAGATTGTTTTGTACCGACACAATGTCCATCGATAAAGTGCTTGATGTAAAAAAAATATCTTACGTCTGACAAAAAAACATTACGACAATATTGCTACCACTAAAAAAAGAAAATCGAATGGTTCTTTAGAAAGTACCATTGGAATCGGATTCCATAATGTCCCAGTAAAAAAACATGAGATTTTGATAGGTCTATTCTAAGGGTGGGCGAACCTTTTTAACGGGGATCTGGAAAAATCCAAGAAATTATAGAAGGGCTTAAGCGGGAATTACTATAAAAAATGCAAATGTGCAACTAAAGGCCGCACTTGGCCCTCCCCTGCGTCGCTATTGCCAAACGCACTCGCAATCGCAATCGACTTCAAAGTGGAACAATTGTTTTTTTTTGTATGCAGACTCGCCTTCAAACTGTGAAAATGAAAAAGATTGCGATTGCGAGTGCGTTAGGCACTAAGCTAACTACACACCCTTTGGTCTAATTCAAAAACAATAAGTGAGTTGTGAATGGAGTTACCTGGTGATTGAGCAGCGGCGAGTCGGGCGCGGAGTCTAGGGGCGCGGGCGCGTAGTGCGCCGACTGCGGCCGCGCGCCGCCCGCCGGGCTGCGGGGGGACGACCATCTACTATAAACAACGCACGCTTACAGGCTGGGGCGTAACAAGCTGGCAGAACCGCAGCCGCAGCTTACACCAGTATAACAGTAATATTGCATTCGGTAAGTACATTTTGGTACCGTATATAAAGCGTTCGATGCCGATAAACGGCGACAGCCTACACCTTCCGGTAATTAGAAGCGAATAAGTTTGCGGTTTTAGAGTAGAATAGTTTGTAATGATTTAGTAAAAAAAAAGTTTATTAACACTGTTCTATTGAATTCACAATGTCATTTATGTGTTTTTAATTTCAAAGCGTAATTAAAATAATTAAAAAATTTTGAACATGATTTCTGATTCCTGTCATAGGGGTCTATGGGTGTCACCCTTCACTTTAGTAACCGGTCCTGTTAATCCTAGGATGGTTGCACGGATGTGGCCCTCGTCGTGTTGTGTAGGTACCTGTCGTGCATGGCTTGGTGCGCGTGCGCGGGCAGGTTTTGGTAGAAGCCGTCGGGCTGCGCGCACAGGTTGTGGCTGCTGCGCGACTTGCCGGCCCACGCCGCGCTCGGCGCGCCCACGCTCGTCATGTTGACCACGCTCGCGCTCGCGGGGTGCATGTTCACACTGGAATACAAATACAGTTGTTCTTATGAGACAAGCATCCTCGCGCTCTATCATGAGTAATTGGACACTGTTATTTCGTAAACAAGTGAAACTAAAAGCATCATTGAAATTCCCACCGGATTTGGAGGAAGTAGATTTTATATGAAGGGGTGTATTTTGAGGAGGTTACATAGGAACAAGGTTCAGGCAAGAATATTTAGGTAACCCGAAAAATCATTAACTCCTTTCTTGAGCAGGCGAGGAAAATGATAGTACAATATTAGGTATTACCTATGCGGTGGGTGTTCCGGCGGCGCTTCGGCGTGATGCAGAGCGGGCGTGCTCTTGCTGGGCTTCACGGGCTCGGCCGCCAGCCGCGCCGGCAGGTCGCGCTCGGACGCGCGCCGCGCGCCCGCCGCGCCCGCCGCGCCTGGGGGACACCGCACCATTACACACCTATAAACGGTCTAAAGGCCATGCTGCCGTCCTACCAAAGAAGGCGGCTAACTGCATAGTAATAGTATAAGCATTTTAAATTTAATGTAGTTACCAATACAGTATAAAACAGTTCGAATACTAAGTACCGTAAGTACCTAATGTAGGTAATTGCAGTCAGACGCCTCCTTGGTAGGACGACAGTATGAAACGTCCCACTGGACGCGGACGCTGCACTAAAGTCACTGAACTCGTTCTATGCTTCCACAAATAGGCATATTTATATAGGTATCGTAACGGCTAAAGGGTTAAAATTTAAGGAAATTTTTCGTTACGGCCTTATTAACCCTATGTCGGATGTTAACGCGGCACCCGTAGCAAATTCTATCAAGATCTTGTGTCAAGGTTATTTCTGAAGCTTAGGTTACTAAATTAACAGAACACTTAACAAATACATGTCGGGGAGAAGTGGGTGCGCGCTACCAAACATTTGCTAATCTTTTTTGTTTTTATTGATTTTATACGTTTTGTACTAAAACAAAACACTATCTTAAACCTATAAATAACAAAAATACTATCACAAATAACCATAATACAAAGAGGCGATGCAGTGATGTACGCAAATAAACAACGAAGAAAACAAAACAAAGAGAAAACAACGACAAGATTCTTAAATAAACAAACAACGAAGAAACAAAACGACGATAAATCATAACGACAACTGATTCTTAAAAACTAAACATACTGTACAGTCAGTATCAGACCTATTCAATATATATATCTCAAAGCGAAATTTCTTTAAGATATATTTTAAGGCATGATCAAATAATCTAACGCTTTCTGTACGGCTAAAGGTGTCCATGCTCCAACTAAAAGTGATTGAGTTGATGGGTGCGACTAGGGCTATAACACACCTATCATGCGTATGGGGGCTTACTGGGGCCGGCGGGGAGCGCGCGCACGTCGGGGCAGCTGCGCGCCGCCCCCAGCGACGATACCGGAGTCTCTTTCTTGCTCACGGCTCGAGGCGACCGCGAACTAGATTCTGAACTCTTCAGCGAATCTTTGCTCTGTCGCGTCGCCTGCGAAACGCTCGACTGGTTAGATTTTAGCGTTATGTTGTCGAGAGTTACGACTTTGGGCTTGTCGGGGAGTTCGTTGAAAACGTAGGAGACTTCCTCGGATGGTAGGTTGGGCAGTTCGAACTCGTTGCCGTGCGCTAGCGTGTCGCCGCTGCCGCGGGATCCGTAGCGCGACCAGTCTTCTAACTGGATTATAATACTTTTCACCTCGTCCGAGGATAACTTTTCACCTTTCGTCTCGCTTGTGTCCGTCTTCAGCGATTCGTATTGTATATCTACTAAACTAGCGCTAGCGGGTAAATTATCTTTCACTCTGTAAGGATTTTCGTTCCGGCAACTTAAATTGGGACTCGATTGGCAGTTCCGTTTGTAGTTTTTGATCCCGTACCTCAGATCGATGTCGTCGAACCTTTTCGTGAGCGCCTTGACCCGGCCGAACGCGGGTCGATACTCGTCAGGGGACTTCCACGACTTGCGATCGACGCTATCTAGCACCTGCTTCGCGCCCGCCTCCACCGGCGTCGAGAACGCTTTCTTTCCGAACAAGTTTCCACTATCTAAAGACTCCGACGTAGTGTCGCCGGGCGGCCCGCCCGCGTCTTCCGATTTGCTACAGGACTTCGACATATTAAACAGGGCTCTTTTTAATCGACAGTGGATATCTCCCATTTTGTGTGAATCCTTCGTTAAGTCCAGGCCGAGGTCTAGTTTTCTGGAGCGGGGCGCGGACGGCGGGGGGTCTCCGGCGACGTCCATCGGGCTGGCCGGGGTCTGGCAGCCGGCGTCGCGGGTCCCGGGCTCGAGCTCGAGCGAGGGCAGGATGCGGCGCGTGCGGGCCTGCTCGGCGATGAGCGGCGCGAGCGTGTCGATGTAGGGGATGGCGGGCGCGTCGGGCTGCGGCGCGCGGCAGCACGAGCAGGCGCTGGCGCACTCGTCCGCCGCCGTGCAGCGCGCCGCCCACTCCTGCGCGCGGAACAGGGACAGCGTCAGCCGCGTGTCGATGGGCCGCATCTGCGGGGGCGGGGGCGGCGGCGCGGGCTCCGGCTCCGAGGGCGGGACGTGGCTGTCGTAGGTCGCCGTGTCGCTGTGCTGCAGCTCGTCGAAGTCCTCGCAGGTGAACGAGAACACGGGCGGCGCGGGCCGCGCGTCCGGCGACTCCTCGGCGAGCTCGTTGTTCTCGCGGTCCAGCGTCACCACGAGCCGGGGGATGCGGCCGCGGAACGGCGCGGGCGCCTCCTCGCTCTCCGACGCGCTCGACTCGGTGGAGTCGTCCCCGAGCGGGTGACATCGGTTGACACACGGCCGTCGATACCCTGCAACGGAACCGGACCGTGAACCTCGATTCGACGCTCGAAACGAGACACAGTGATCCACATCGAAAGCGTCGGGAGACTAAGATACGGGAGCTGCAAAACGAAAGAAAACAAGCCAGAGACAACGAGAGCGAACATGAAAACTGCGAAGCGAACCAAAAAATAAATATAGGAAACAAAGTGCGCGAAGGTCGGGCCGACGCCTTGCGTGCGGGGAGGTATTGCCTGCGGTGGCGAGCTCGGAGCGCGGCGCGGCGGGCCGCAGCAGCGCCGGGTGCGGGTTGGTGTAGGTGCCCGTGTTGCGCCGCCGCCGGTCCTCGTACTGCACCGCGTCCTCTACACACACTACACACTTCAGCACACGAGCCGCGCCCACTCCTGCCGGGGCTAGCGAGAGCGGCAGGGAGCCCTGAGTGGCGAGTCCATTAACGAATCGATGGACAAATTGAACCAATGGCAATCAAACGAGAGCTGATAGTGACTAATATAGGTAATTGCATAAGGTATTTACAAAAACTATTAAATTACGATTAAATAAAACGACAGTTGCAAATTGCGAATGATTAATATTGTTTTTTTTTTTGCTTCATTACACTTCACATTGAGTCACTGAAAATAAATGTTACAAATATATTTAGCGATCAAATAGCACAGAACTAATTCCGGTGCAAAGTCACTTACCCTGTTTCTGGTTGTAGGCGGGCTGGTGCAGCAGCGTGGCCAGCCCGTGCAGCACCGCGCCTTGCTTAGCGACCTCTAGCGTCACCGTCGGACCCGTCCGCACTAAATATTCCGCTGCCTGTACAATAATTTGTTTCCTAATAAGTAAATCTTGAATGATCACTTTTTTTTATATGAATCCGTTAGGATTTATTTGTATCTCACTCACTTGCTTAATTTTCACTTGGTTTTATCAGGATCCAGGGAAAAAACGACGGAACAGGTTAAATATTCAAAAATAAGTTTATTCTATTTTACTAATCAACTCTCACTTGACTATCAAACTAACTATGCCTTAGTTCCTACAACTTGATGGATCCTTGTTTCTCCTTTGATTTTCAATATCCTTACATTATGTCATTTGTACTATATGACATAATGTAAGAATATTGTGTCATGTAAGTGTCATGTAAGGACATAATGCAAGGATATTATGTCATAGTTAAAAATAGCTAGGTAACATGCAAATCGGTTGAAAGGTCGGGATATTGTAAAGTGCGCGTTGAGGTGTGGTGTACCTTCTCCTGCGTGATCCCGACGAGCGACTGGCCGTCGACGGACAGCAGCTGGTCGCCGGCCGCCAGGCGCCCGTCCGCCGCCGCCGCGCCGCCCGGCACCACCGACTTGATGTAGATGCCGAGCTTGCTCTGCCCCGCGCCCTAGTCATTCATATACAGGGTTATTGGTAAGTCGACCCATTCCCATTAGGAGGTGATAGGGGTGACTATTTGCGATAATTTTGACCCCCATATGCATTATGCAAAAGTGAACCATTTTTGAATTATCGCGATTTTAAGTTTTTTTTTAAATTAGTCGGAAATTCAACTTGAAAAATTTATTACAAAAAAAGTATCAATTTAAATCTTTTTTTTTCTTCTGATTTACAAAAACGATTAAACACTGGTTATTTCTCAATATTAAAACAATAATTATCGGTCCAAATTTAAAAAAGCGAGACGGAAAACGAAATTTTTTCAATATTTTTTGCGATTACTTTCCACTAAAATGCCTTAAAAACAAAAAAAAAACGTTATGAAACTTGGCTTGCAGATTATTTTAAAAACTTAACTGTTTTCTTAGCTTTCCGAAAATGCATAACAAGTAGGAAATTACTAAAAAAAAAATCTGAAAAAACCATTATCACAAAGGAAGCGGGCGGAAACTAAAGTCACAAATGCCACTTCAAAAATAAACATTAAAAAACATACCGAATTTAAATCAACTTTTTTGATTTGCTTTTGTACAAGATGAATTTGTTGTTCTTATGCAATATTTTAAAAATATTATCTGTACACGTTTGAGAATGCGAGGTTGAAAACTTAAAAATACATGTTTTTTTATCAAACTCTAACATAAATTACACGAAAACAGAAAAATTAACCAATACATTTGGCGTGCAGATTACACATAAAACATTGACGTTTTTCCAGCTTTCTAACGAGCTATTAAAACTAACTGGTATACTCGTAAACACAAATAACAACATTAACTTTTGGAAAAAGTAAGCGATTTTTAGTTTTTTTTAAAATTAGTCTGACTAATTTCAGTCAGCCAAATGTACTTATTGGTAATTTTTTCTGTTTTCGTGTAATTTATGTTGGAGTTTGTTAAAAAACCATGTATTTTTTAGTTTTCGGCCTCGCATTCCCAAACGTGTATAGTTTTTTTTTTTAAATATTGCATAAGAACAACATTTTCATCTTGTACAAAAGCAAATAAAAAAAGTTGATTTAAATTCGGTATGTTTTTTAATTTTTATTTTTGAAGTGGCATTTGTGACTTTAGTTTCCGCCCGCTTCCTTTGTGATCATGGTTTTTTCAGTTTTTTTTTCAAATAATTTCCTACTTGTTATGCATTTTTGAAGAGCTAAGAAAACAGTTAAGTTTTTAAAATAATCTGCAAGCCAAGTTTCATATCGTTTTTTTTGTTTTTAAGGCATTTTAGTGGAAAGCGATCGCAAAAAATATTGAAATAATTTCGTTTTCCGTCTCGCTTTTTTAAATTTGGACCGATAATTATTGTTTTAATATTGAGAAATAACCAGTGTTTAATCGTTTTTGTAAATCAGAAGAAAAAAAAAGATTTAAATTGATACTTTTTTTGTAATAAATTTTTCAAGTTGAATTTCCGACTAATTTAAAAAAAAACTAAAAATCGCGATAATTCAAAAATGGTTCACTTTTGCATAATGCATATGGGGGTCAAAATTATCGCAAATAGTCACCCCTATCACCTCCTAACGGGAATAGGTCGACTTACCAATAACCCTGTATATAAACATTACAACCTTAAAACACCAGGTTGTTTTCATATTAAATACAAGCAATTGACCACATTGCTGAATTATCTATTTACAAATCGATGTTATTATTTAGCAATAAAACATTTTTACAGATAAGAAATTTGTTGTAACAAAACAGTATTTTTTATGGTTGTCATAATGTGCGGTTCTTAAACGCATCATGGAGGGTTTATGATATTTGGATAGATAAAGTTAAGAATACCAGACAATGATCAATAGTCTCCAGTAAGTTGAGAGATTTTGAATTGTGAATGAAAAACAGTCCAATAAGTAAGTATGAAATTACATAAAATATCATATTATTTGAATTTGGAACAATCGGTACAGACTGTGACAGCCTTCAATCTCGACCGGTCTGACAAATTTCACATCGTTTAAATTAATTTAAAAAAACGGTTAAGCGCGAGTTGGTCTAGCGCCCTTAGGGTTGTGCACATGTGGTCATCAATATTTTATAACTTAATTTTTTAATTTTTTAATAATTCTCTTTGTTCTATTTTTGATAAAAGCACTATACATGCTTGGACCATTAAGAGCCATCCTGGACTCGATGTATAAAAGGCCCAGCGGCTCAGCCTTCTAACTCATACTCGTCCAGGATGGCTGAGGTCTGGTCTGGTCTTTGCAGTAATGTACTATTGACTATTACATAACAACGTCGTCTAAGTTCCTCTACGAATATTCTCTTCTCGTCTATAAGGGTAGTAAAAAGTGACATGAAGGGTAAGGAACCACATTTCATTACTATATTCCCGCGATCGTCGATGTCATTATTTGTAACACACGGCTTACGAGGACGCTTGGCTTTCAACTGACACCAAGATGATGAAAAGCGTCAGTGTGGTCTGTCGGTGAGAGGTCAGTACACTGTAGCCCGTAGCCGGCCAGGTATACAGCCCAGGCCTAGCGTGCTTCCAGCTAGTCATCAATACCTTGGCGGCCACGATGCTGAACCCAATGCCGCTGGTGTTCTTGTGCAGCTGGATGATGATGACGGCGGGGTCGGGCGCGCGGCGGCGCGGCGGCCCGTAGCCAGCCAGGTACACGGTCCAGGCCTGGCGCGCATGCGGTTGGTATCAGTACCTTGGCGGCGACGATGCTGAGCCCCATGCCGCTGGTGTTCTTGTGCAGCTGGATGATGATGACGGCGGGGTCGGGCGCGCGGCAGCGCGGCGGCCCGTAGCCACCCAGGTACACGGTCCAGGCCTGGCGCGCATGCGGTTGGTATCAGTACCTTGGCGGCGACGATGCTGAGCCCCATGCCGCTGGTGTTCTTGTGCAGCTGGATGATGATGACGGCGGGGTCGGGCGCGCGGCGGCGCGGCGGCCCGTAGCCACCCAGGTATACGGTCCAGGCCTGGCGCGCATGCGGTTGGTATCAGTACCTTGGCGGCGACGATGCTGAGCCCCATGCCGCTGGTGTTCTTGTGCAGCTGGATGATGATGACGGCGGGGTCGGGCGCGCGGCGGCGCGGCGGCCCGTAGCCAGCCAGGTACACGGTCCAGGCCTGGCGCGCATGCGGTTGGTATCAGTACCTTGGCGGCGACGATGCTGAGCCCCATGCCGCTGGTGTTCTTGTGCAGCTGGATGATGATGACGGCGGGGTCGGGCGCGCGGCGGCGCGGCGGCCCGTAGCCAGCCAGGTACACGGTCCAGGCCTGGCGCGCATGCGGTTGGTATCAGTACCTTGGCGGCGACGATGCTGAGCCCCATGCCGCTGGTGTTCTAGTGCAGCTGGATGATGATGACGGCGGGGTCGGGCGCGCGGCGGCGCGGCGGCCCGTAGCCAGCCAGGTACACGGTCCAGGCCTGGCGCGCATGCGGTTGGTATCAGTACCTTGGCGGCGACGATGCTGAGCCCCATGCCGCTGGTGTTCTTGTGCAGCTGGATGATGATGACGGCGGGGTCGGGCGCGCGGCGGCGCGGCGGCCCGTAGCCAGCCAGGTACACGGTCCAGGCCTGGCGCGCATGCGGTTGGTATCAGTACCTTGGCGGCGACGATGCTGAGCCCCATGCCGCTGGTGTTCTTGTGCAGCTGGATGATGATGACGGCGGGGTCGGGCGCGCGGCGGCGCGGCGGCCCGTAGCCAGCCAGGTACACGGTCCAGGCCTGGCGCGCATGCGGTTGGTATCAGTACCTTGGCGGCGACGATGCTGAGCCCCATGCCGCTGGTGTTCTAGTGCAGCTGGATGATGATGACGGCGGGGTCGGGCGCGCGGCGGCGCGGCGGCCCGTAGCCAGCCAGGTACACGGTCCAGGCCTGGCGCGCATGCGGTTGGTATCAGTACCTTGGCGGCGACGATGCTGAGCCCCATGCCGCTGGTGTTCTTGTGCAGCTGGATGATGATGACGGCGGGGTCGGGCGCGCGGCGGCGCGGCGGCCCGTAGCCAGCCAGGTACACGGTCCAGGCCTGGCGCGCATGCGGTTGGTATCAGTACCTTGGCGGCGACGATGCTGAGCCCCATGCCAATGGTGTTCTTGTGCAGCTGGATGATGATGACGGCGGGGTCGGGCGCGCGGCGGCGCGGCGGCCCGTAGCCAGCCAGGTACACGGTCCAGGCCTGGCGCGCATGCGGTTGGTATCAGTACCTTGGCGGCGACGATGCTGAGCCCCATGCCGCTGGTGTTCTTGTGCAGCTGGATGATGATGACGGCGGGGTCGGGCGCGCGGCGGCGCGGCGGCCCGTAGCCAGCCAGGTACACGGTCCAGGCCTGGCGCGCATGCGGCTGGTGTGCTAAGCGGCATAGCCCGCCACGTTGCAGCGGCGCCACGAACTCTGCTAACCCAGGCGGCACGCCTCGAACCACCTCTGCGCTGAACCCGTCACCAGGAATGAGCAGCCCTACGCCTAGCCATCCGCTCTCTTCTAGTGTTATCTGCAATTATATGTTAACGTTATAGCAAAAAGGGCTGGATCGAATAATTTAACAAACAAGGATTTTTCGATTTGGGCGCTTTCGAAACGTCTCGAATACAAGTAGATTGTTGCCACTTCGGTACAGTCGACCGTCACTCGCTAAATGCGTTTACACCGGGTTGCGTACTTAAGGAAATAAACGCAAATACTAGATTTTTAGTGTCCCTCTATCTACAATGGTTCCAGATTTCCGTTGGCATTCCAGTTGAACAAATCAGTTTTTATAGTGTACGGGTGCGGTGTAAGGTGTTCACCTCCCGGCCGTCGGCGCGGCACAGCTCGTCGGCGAGCGCGCGCGCGTGCGCGGCCGCGGCCTCGAGCACGTCGGGCGGCGCGAGCGGCGCGAGCAGCGCGCGCACCTGCACGGAGTTCAGCTTGAAGCACGCCGCCAGCGCCGCGCGCACCTCGCCCGCCGTGCGGTACGTGCCGCTGATCAAACGAGCTGGAAATAACAACCACTATCTATTTCGCGTCTCTTAATAATACAAATACAATAAAAAAAAAATGCAGCGGCTGACAGGTATTGCAGCCCTGGGTTTCTATTCTACTCGGTAAACCTTTCACGTTATCGTGTTGTCAACATTACGGTAGCTTTTATTTACTTGACAGTAATGGTAGCAGTGTTAACAACATGTGGCAAAATGGTTATACACAGTGAAATAGAGGCCTCGGTCTTTATATAATTTCGCTTTTGTATCGTAATAACATTGTTAACCCTATGATAAGTGTTATTTTTTTAAGAATGGGAGATTCTAGGTGAACAAGATGGTTGTAGAACAAATGATCAGCACAGCAAGTATAGCGGCGGCGGCGCACGTACCGGCCTGGTGCGTGCGCGCGAGGTGGCAGTCGGCGGGCAGCTCGAGCCCCTGGCGCTCGGCCCAGGCCGCCAGCAGCGCCAGCCGCGCCGCCAGCGCCGCGCCCCAGCGCGCCGACACCGTGCCCGGCTCCGTCACCAGCTGCGGACCCCATCACACGTCATATCACAGGGAAGGCGAACAACCACCCACGCCCCCAACTCAATATGTTTCCCCTCAAATCTGTACAACTATACAATTTGACTAAAATAAAAAAAGCAACAAAATAATAAGTCCACTTTTACAATGTCTACTTGTTGGTGCGATGGAAAGCGGATGGTATGTGAAATCTGAGAGCCATAGATATTTGCATTTTCAAAACTGCGGTTCTAAGGCCCATATTAATAAACTGAACTCAACGATGAGATGCGTCAAAAATTACAGTGTTCTATGGTTTAGCGTTTACTTTGACGTATCTTGTGACGGGTCTCACAGTGAAGATGAGTTTATTAATACGGCCCTAAGGGCCAAGACACGTCAAAATAAACGTCAAGACTTAGAAAACTGTCATGTTTGACGCACCTTGAGACGAGCATTACAATCGAGATCAGTTTATTATTAGATAAGACCCTGAAAACTAGGATGAATTGCCTCTATGCTAGTAACTTCATCGGTTGTCTTATCCCCACAATGGAACACAAAACTGCGAACACTGCAGTTTAATATTACATTAAAGAATAATTAGCGATCCGGACGGACCTGCACAAAATCCTATCACATCTATAATATATCATAAATAAAAAAACCGGTCAAGTGCGAGTCGGACTCGCGCACCGAGGGTTCCGTATTTATTTATTTATTAAACAAACAACAAAAATTACAAATAATGAAAAGCCCTGCGAAACTGTTTTGGGACATTTTGGCTACAGGAAGACTTCAATAACATTACAGTAATATAATTTTAGAATTACACAATGCTTAGTTTGGCACAATAGTGTACCAGTTATAATTCTATGGCAGCGTATCTAATAAATGTTTCTTTAGTTTTCTCTTAATTATACGTTTATTATGCATCGAGATAATTTGGTTGGATAACGCAAAAGAAAATACTTACTTTTGTTATGAACTTTATTTTCTTTACAATAAGGTCCATTTTAATACATTTTAAAGTTTTTTGAGATTTTTTTCCAAAACTGTACACTTTAAATCAAGTTTTTTGATTTTTTGGTCGATAAACTTCGGAGTTAAGGGTAAGCACGGTCATTGTTTGTAATTTTTTGGCTATAAATCTAAAAGTACGTCACGGAAAATAATAAAAAAAATTGATCTTGATTGTGCGGACTGAGCCCTTTTATATAACATCCCGTTTGCTATAATCAAATCCTTTTCATTTTTTAATCCCCCCTTCTAGACCCCTTTTCAAATATTTAGAAAAATAAATTAATATTATATTGCAAATGCATATTATAGTGGCACGTATGAGCAAGGACAAATGGGCAAATAAAGTAACCTCTTGGACAGGACCACTTGGAAAGCGAAAAAAAGGTAGGCCAAAAGAAAAGTGGTCAGATGAGTTAGATAGAGCTGCTGGAAAATACTGGATTACAAAGGCAAAGGAGAGAGATATATGGATTTATGGAATGATATGGAGGAGGCCTTTACTCGTAAAGAGGTCCTCAATGATTTAAATAAATAATTATATGATTTTATACTTGTTAATAATGTTAAAATAATGCGAAATATTAATGCATGAAAAAACAACTGAAATTTAAAAAAATGAAATGATAAAATATGTACTTAATTATAATCATGTATGAAAATGTAATTTAATAATATTGTGAAATAATACTGTATTTATTGTTTTATTGAGGAATAAAGAGGCTATATAAATAAAAAAAATATTGCAAGCAAGTTATACAACTATGCCAAATTCCAATTTGATAGCTTCTATAGTTTCTAAGAAAAACTGCTGTCACATACAGACAGACAGACACAAACAGACACCGAAGTCTCACCACATAAGGGTAACTTTTTTACCATTTTGGTACGGAACCCTCAAAAGACATATCACGAGGTTATCTTACACAAATTGACGTAGTCTCAAACTAAATTCAATGCGTCTAGCAGAGAACCCCGAGAAGCCACGACTGATCAACGGGCGGAGCGATGCGCACAGCTTCCAAGACCTTTACATTCCTCAATGAGATGTCCATGTATGACCCAGATTGTATAAATAAATGAGTGCTGCCGTTATACCTTGTTGAAGCACACCGAGTTGATGTAGTGGAACAGGTGCGAGAACAGCTGGATGGTGAGCGCGGCGTTGACGCGGCAGCGGCGCAGCAGCACCATGGCGGCCGCGAGCGCCTGCAGCGTGGGCGCCGTCGCCTCCGTCGCGTCGCCGATCGCAGGGTTGGTCAGTGTGGCCAAGGCGCGCGATAGCTCCTCTTGGAAGCATGATACTAGATTGCTGGAAACAGTATTGGACTTACAAAGCTGCAACTAGCTCACAAACCGCCTTGAGGTAAGAGTTCGATGTGATGTGTGTGGTGATAGATGAAACAACAATATTCTCGAGTGGAAACCAGAAATACCACCGAAGGGATCACCTGGAATGAAAACTATGCATGGGGATCCCGGTAAGTGATTTCGGTAATCTGATGTTGGGTAAAATTAACTCATATCGCCAGTTTTACTCAAACCAGCGCTAATTTTTGTTGCCAAGGTAAATGGGGTCTGAAACAATTGGACATTTGCAATCTCATGATTGTTAAATTATTTAGAACCCCAAAGCCATGAATTGGACCGTGTGTCTATAAAGATCTGACGCCTGGCCTTAATCGTTGAATCGATCACGGCAGCCGTCGCTAGAACTGGTCGTAAAATTCAACATAATGATCATGAGCTTTAGCACGCCTATAAAACTTTAAGGTCCAGGTACTTGAATGAATGCGTATTCGTTTGTTTAGAAGCTTAAAGTAAGTGATGGAGATAACGTAACTTCGACCTTCCATTTTCATAATAGGGTCAGGGATGTAATACGAATTTAATCAGAGGCAATTTTATACAAATTGACTTGTACTATGTGTACTACACAACGATAAACATACTTATATGCGACTACTATCTATCCGATTTAGGAACTTGAATTTGACATTTAACAGTTCATAATACAGCTTCTGTACTAACCTGAAAGCGTTTTGAACGGTCGCCGGGAGCAACTCCTGCGCTTGCGTGGAGAAGGAAGATATGTGTCGGTCGCATTTGAGGAAGTGCAGCAATTCGCTTGCGTTCGCCATCCAGAAAGCCTGGGCGGCTGAGTCAGTACACCGCTCCTATAACAAGAAACGGCCCATTAACACGTTTACTGCCACCAACTACTAATTGTATGCAATTAGAACACGCCAGGCGTCCAACGACGCTGAGGGCCCTGCCAAGATGCACTACGCTAATAAGCGTTTCTATACGTTTCGTTTTTATAACCAATAGCGTCCCTGGTAGATCACGTGACTTTTCGTATCACTTCATCTACTAGTGACGCGATTGGTTGTTCTAATTGCATACAATTAGTAGCTCTGATGTGTTGAGCAAGGTTATTAAAATCCTGATATCGCTTACATTGATGTACTTACTTACAAGTAAGTATAATAGAGTATCTATGACATTTATTATATTACTAGAGGACGCCCGCGACTTTTTACGCATCGAATTAGTTTCCTGCTACTTCCCCCATTTTAACCCCTTAGGGGATGAATTTCCAAACATCCCTTCTTAGTGCGCTCCTAGGATATCCAAGGAATATTCCAAGTCCAGCGGTTTCGGCTGTGCGTTGATCGATCAGCCAGTCAGTTTCTACTTTTATATATAGATTTTTGAATTAGTTGAATAATCATATTTCACGTGTTGACAATGTTACTGACACCGAGTTAAGGTTAAAATAGACATGGTAGAGCTCAGTCGGGAATGGGTACATACCGTGGGCGGTGGATCAATGTACTCGCTTGAAGTTGTGGGAATGGGGAGAACCCAAAAAAAAACAATAAACACCGAACAGATTACGTCGCATCATACTAAATAAAGCACCTTCTGTTGATAATAAGGATCTATTTTAGGCTTCTGATAAAAATAGAAGAGTCGCGCCCAGCAGCCATCTTATCTAGATTAAGATAGATTTAGATTTATTTATTACATGACAAAAATAACGTTATACTTATTATAAAGGCCGGATAAGAGCGGGAAAGCTTGATCGCCTTTGAAAGAGTGCCCCCAAGGCCTGGAGTTAAAAACTATGATCAAACGATGCTTTTTGTGGAGACAACAACAAGTAGAACACTTCTAAATATAGCTAAAAAAATAAAAATAAAACTTTCATTTTAAATAAACAGATATTTACCATTTTTGCGTAACATTTCATTATAAATAAAACGACATTGAAATATAAAAGACAGGGGAAATTAAAAATTATAATAAATATAAATAAACTTAAATCCAACAAAAATTGCGCACGTGCCTGCCACAGGGACAATACATAGGGACAGTCAATGGCCGCAATCATCTCCAGGACGCACCCTGCGCACCAGGGCAGAACACCGCTTGCACATGGTCGCGCGGGTGCCTGCAGTGCCGTATCACCGTCCTGAACGCGTTATTAAACTGGACGCGGACGGCATTGTATGATCGCAGTATTTTGTTTTAAACTTATTTAGGAGTATTATGTGGTGTAGCTAGGGGAAGTATAGGGGTGAAACTTTGTACATACTTTGTGTTATATATATTAATAAAAAAAATCGCCGAAGTTAATGTACGCGCATAACTTCCGAACGACTGCACCAAATTGGATATTTCTCTTTTTGCTGGGTTCGTTATTTTCAGGACAAGCTTTGTATGAAAATAAGAAGCATGATCCACAGGGAATGTCGGAAATTTGCAGCGGGGCGAAGCCGCAAGCGGGCCGCCAGTCTCTACATAAAGCATAGTTTGATCATAGTTGAACTTCAGGCTTTGGGAGCAATTTTTTAGAGGCTAATCCGTTACACCCTTAGTCTTATCTTATCTTACAGGTGGGCTTTTTCGGTTACACTTTGACCCTTTAGGATCTTTTGTGCAATTATTACCCTCTTAGGCTGGGTTTTATAAAGATCCGTTAGATCAAATATCGGTCACGAATGTCAAAACTTGTATGAATTTCCTAAAATTTGATCTGACATATTTACTAACGGGCCTTTATAAAACCGGAAGTTACTTAGCTATTCGAAAGTGCAGAGCATCGGGTAATTTACTTAGCTTAGAAAAACTCTTTGGTACATGGTGAGCGCGGGGAGTCTTAAAGTTACACCCTTTTCATTACATGTCAGGACCAAACGTATTTAAATCATGCTCGTCAAAACAAAGAAACCAAATTCATAAATTCCTCTTTTGTCAATTCAATCCTAATTGAGAGAGACAAAGTTAGATCACATAGTAGTACTATAAACAGCATCGTACGTACCTGGACGGTGGCGTGTATGAGCGTAGCGACGTGGTGTAGGAAGGCGGTGAGCTTGTGCGCGCGCTCCGTGGGCGTCAGCTCGGGCCGGTAGTGCGTCGACGCGCGGTACCTGCGAACAATCCGCAATCACAAATCTATCACTACGGACTAATGACATATCGTGTACTATGTCGGCAAACCGACACCAACAGTCCAATAGGCTAGTGTCCTAAAAAAACCTAATTAGTCCGTCACATTATCAAAAAATATTGAACACGTATTTTATCTATTGTCAATTAAACAAAATATTACCAAGATACAGTGCGTTGAAGATTCGCGTGACGTCACGCCGTGGCTCACTTTAGACCACGTTGTGAAGTCACGAGCCCCCACTCCAGAACTTTGATCCGCGTTATATTTGTCAATTTTGATTGATTTGAAAAAGCAAAAATTACGTGTTCAATATATTTTGATAATCTTACTGACGGACTAATTTTTTTTTTATATTTTTTACCTAGGGTTCACTCCTATTATGGTTGCTTGCTTTTATCGCGCTGGATAAAGCTTTCGTCACCCTCGCACTAGCATAATAGTCAAAAAGTGACATGTTTAAAGCACGTTTATCCAAATTCAAATTGTAATGGTTTATTGTATGTCACATTACAAGTATTTAAAGATGGAATTACAAAAAGGCACTCATGTGAGGCCGTGCAAGGGCATAGCCACATAAGACAATTAGGATCCTGCAATTTAAGAGTATTTCTTATTAGAAGGAAATGATTTGGGATTTGAATCCCAGCTGCATATTCTCTTTCACAGAATTCATAAATATTTGGTGCTTTTCATTCGAGATACGTACTCGTAGATATATACATCATTTACTTTAACTGTCTTTAACTACTCAAAACCAGCGCCGACATTAATGGCAGCATTACGCTGAGTTGGGAACATTTCAGTTTCCATCCCCATTGGTCATAATTAGAGCTTTGCAATTAAATGCAGCTTCATCCGCTTCACTCATTAGCCTGGCGAAATATTGATAAAAGGAATATTTAATAAAGATATGAGAGCGGCGATCGAGTGGTGGAACGTTTTTTGATAATCACCCTAATGGGAGAACCCATAAGATAAAGTCAAGCGCGTACGATTTCGAAGATTATTTATATGAAAAGAGCTGCATACAATAGCGTCGCATCGTCACTTCAAGAAGGGTTTAAAATAGTTGATATGCTCTTTATTATGATAGTAGCGACTATGTATTCGTAAAACTCGTTTAGTTTAATTAGTAGGATATGCAAATTAGTCAATCCGAGCCGCATTTGACAATGACAACCATTACTCATTAAAAAGTAGATTAGTGCTCCCAATTCACAGCTGAAAATATCGATGCCTGGAGTTTCAGTGGTCAGTGATTAAGTTCAGTGACCTTTAAAACTACAGTGCACTGTTCTCGAGGTGAATTAAAACTCAGTGTGTTAACATTCAGGTCAAACCGATTGCGGTATCGGGATTATAAAAGTGAAACACATTTTAAAGAATCTCGAATAGAGGATATTAATACGAGACAGAAGTTCTTTGTCCTGACTAAGGCGATTCGAAAGAGAGGTTGACTAACAGGGCAGATCTACTACTGTTTTGGAAGTGTCTCAATAAAATGTTCAATGAGTATTCGTCGATTTTAGTGTAGTGTGATAGTTGACTGACCGTGCGCATAGGTAGAGCGTGTAGACGGGGGCCAGCTTGAAGGCGGGCGCGTGCGGGTCGAGGCGCGTGATCACGGCGGCTAGGAACTGCGCCTGCCCCGCCTCGGGGAACTCCAGCACCGCGGGCAGGATCGCCTCCTGCCCCGGCCGCGCGGCGCTCCCCACCGTCGCGCTCATCCTAAACATAACGACTATATAAAGTCTACAACTTAAGCGTTTGAGAATAAACAAACCACGTTTTCTGGGATCGGAAGCAAACCATGCTGCCCCCTAATGGTAACTTAATACTGCGCCTGTAAAAGAGGAATCACGCGCGGCGCCGACCGTGCAGGAAGCGTTTTAACTTTTCGATACAATAATGTTGTTTATTCGAAATACAGAACTGATTAATATCATTCGTTTATAAGGCGAACAGTCCAATTTAGTACCCAATTAAAAGTAAACCAAACCCCACTATTACACAGCTTAACCAAAGTTCTGTAAACATTCGAGAAATTAAAAAAGCGATGGTAACGAGAAACAGACATTGGTGCGAGTGAAACAATTGTTAAAGTGTAACTGAGTGTGAAGTGATCGGTACCTGTTGTCCTGCCCTGAGCCGCCGCTCTTGGCGCTGCAGATGCTCTTGGTCTCGACGTTTCCGTCGAGGTCGAAGGTGGTCTCGTAGTTATCTTTGAAGTTGTTGGTGCGAGGATCGTCGGCGGGCTCATCGCGCGCGAACTCCTCCTTGGACTCGTGCAGGTGCGAGAGCGCGAGCGACTCAGAGTCGAGTTTGAGCGTGTTGTTGTTGTTGTACGGAGTGGAGTCGCTGTAGGGCGGGTAGGCGTCGTGGTCGGGGCTCATGGGCCGGTAGTCGTCCGCCTCGTCCGCCAGCGACGCCGGCGACATGGCGCCGGAGCGCGCGCGCCCGCCCTCGGGCGACCTACAGCGAGCGACGTACACAAGCGATGTCGTGAGCGGAAGTGAGAAACATGCAAACATATAACGATGACCGAGTCGGAAATGATTACAGAAGCGTCGGAGCCAAGTGTTCATTCGACAAGACATCTATGTTAGGAAAATAGTGAAAACTATATAATAAATTAAAAAAACGGTATAAAAAAATGTTTCACTAATTTCTTAACTATATTAAAACAGTAGTAAAAACAAAGTTAATAAAACGAAGTTAAAAGTGCACAGATGAGATTTCTAAGTATGGTAATCTAGTCTGTCGGAAGTACCGGACATATGGCATACAATAATTACTAGAACAACACTAATCACAACATGGATGTGGTTTAGAGAGAGCGCTCACCTGTCATAGATGGAGCCGGAGTCGAAGTGCTGGGACTGCGAGAGGTTTCTGTTAAGAAGGTTCTCCTGATTCGGGTCCATGAAGCGGAATGTCGACACGCGCCCGAATTTGATCAAACAGCCGTGCTAACGAAAACAAAATATTAAAGTCGCGAAAATACACATAACCCCATTTGCTTCCCCCAAAGTAATAAAGCTTTCGTGTCTTGTATCGAATCATGTCTCCGAAACGCGAAGTAGAATTATTCATAACGGGAAGCAATGACGTCGTGGGGAGGCTCTGTCAGCGAGTTTATTCATATTTAATTGTGTGAGACACATACTGTTTGATTAATTCATACTAAATTCACTTTTACGATGTGCCTCCACGTGAATGCCATAATAGGTACTCGTGTGTCTTTATGAATGGGGCAAATAAAGGATGGTGCTGCACAATGGCCGAGGCCGCAGACATCAATAAACAGGTGACGGTTCACAGCGGCCTTCTGTTCGACCAAACGACGCAGTCAACGTTAGGTGCATAGTAAAAAATAATGGAATCACCAAATTTTATGCGACAAACATAACGTAAACGCTGAATAATAAAACTGGGATTCTAGGAGCTCAACTCGACGCGACCCGAATAAGAGCAATATTAAAATTTAAAACCCATATAAAGTTTGAAATTGCAAATTTATGTTTTTTTTATATTTTCCAATAAGATTTGCATAAAATCACTATGCAACTGAACGCTGTTTTGACTAGGTGTGTTTACTATAGATGTATTACGATGCAGACGAATATTTACGTAGTTTCAGTTGAGGAACATCGGCTGACGCGAAACTGTCTGAATTAATATTAACAGCCTTCGTGGTTAATTGGTTAATTAAGTTTCTTGTCCGCTTGAGCGTAGCTTAACATTAACGTCTGAATTTAAGTAGATAAGAGCTTTTTGTTTGGTTTATGTTAAAGGAGAGCATTTCATTCGCGTTATCTGGAACACTAACTCAAAGGGTTCTTTTATAGAAGATAGTTTAGTGTCCAATTCGTTTCAAATTGGCTATTTAGTCCCTAACAAGTACTGCTTACTTTTGCGCTATTTGGATAAATTTCATACTAATTTAGATTAGAAATTCCGCTTCATATGCGGCAAGGTAAAAAAATACCAAGAACCTTTCTCTTTAGATTATGTTATGATTTTATAAAAAATATATTATGGAAAAAGATAAAGAGATGAACTCGTATGAATATTGTGCACTGAGCCTTTTATGGTATTTATGGTATTGTTTGTAACTCTGCCGCCATTACTGTCAAGGTCATCGGTTACGGTAAAGACCATATCGTCTTTGACCTGTCATCGTATTGTCAACGTTTTGATATATTTGGGCCTCTATTCAACACAATAAAAACGATACAGTAGTACCACACATATAAGTTACAACGATGTACCTGCGCAGAAAGCATTTTTTTAGAAAGCGTGAAAACGTTTTGGCCAATTATAAGGCAGTACGTTTGCGCGGGTAAAACTTCGACGGCTATTGGTCAAATATTCGGCAGCCATTGCAGTTATGTTGTAATTTTACCGCTTTCATTTAAATTATTTTTCAAATTCTTATCACTGATAGTACTGATAGCGGGAGGGGGTGGTCCCGAAATACAAATTTACGTAATGTTTTTTAAAGAACTATCCACTGACACCTAACTCGATGTCCTATACGAAAAAAACATTTTTTTTTGGCATTTTTATATTTTTTTATTTTATCCGCGGCTACGCTCCCGTAGAGATAACATAATGTCAACATAGCAACAACACTAGGCGCAGTATTACCATATCTTATTCATGATAGAAAATGAAGGCGAACTCGATATAAAACTATATAGTTTTATATCGAGTTGGATCTCTATAATGATAATTTTACGGCTCGAAATCCAATATTATATACAGTATCGGCAAGATCGGAAACAAAGATTTTTTTCTAAATTGTTGATCATGGCACTGTGTAACCGTAACTGTTGCGCGTTAGATCGTGATGTGTACGCGGCTCGGGAATCTATTCTCCACCAGAAGCTCGTTACTGTAACTGCTACGGTTACAGTTACTGAGTACCCGGCTTTAGTGTGTACCTGTAGCAGCAGCGAGTGGGGCGCGAGCGCGCGGCGGCCGTTGACGTAGACGTGCGCGTCGGCGTGCAGCGGCGTGGCCGTGTAGCCGCCCGCCTCGCCCGCCGCCACCACGCAGTGCCGCGGCTGGATCGACGGGCCGTACAGCTGCAGCGCCGACCCGTTGCCGGACCCCACCTGACATCATATGACCATTTGTACCCAAACGAGAACATTTTAATTAAATAGGCCTTGCTCTCCCATCAAATGCTGTACCTAAGCGTCAGCGTTTCGGTAGGGTATAAAGGCGACTATCATTGTTGCGTACAGCATAAACGGAAGACCAAGACCTTACACATACGCCGAAGAGTACCTCATAAAGCTTTACGAATCATTTAGAATAATTTCGCGGTACGCTATGTATTCATATACATATACATATTCTGTTTACAGATTTATACAAAGCCTTAACTGTTTAAACTGCCATCTCTAATTTAAAACGAGTCTCTATAATCCCATTCTCATTTACTTCGCGTTACCTAAATAGGTACTACCAGTTGAGCCTCCTTAATTCATTATCAAGCGTACTTTAACTTTACTTAGAACGTTAGTGAATTTAGGGAAACTAATGCTATGATCGAATCCATTGAAGACGCAGGTTTAATAGAACCATTAAGGTTTAGTTGTACATCGAGGTTGAAGCTATTGTTGTTAATGGATTTAAATACGAAAAGTAGATCCCACTTCCATTAACGGATTCTAGTAAATGGACGTAGCTGGTACAATGTTATTTAATGCACAACGGGCTTTAAGCCTAACAATGTTATTTAATGCACAACGGGCCTTAAGCCTACTTTCTGAACAACGCACCTACCGACTCGGCAAAATAGTATCAATGCAAGTTTACGTCACCAACCCAGTGGGTCGTCGCAGCAAGGAAATTTTTATTTAAAGACTATAAAACACGGTCTAAAGTCACCTATTCTTTATACAAATAAAAATGTAACGATTGCGTGACCCTCATTCACCGTAAGCCTGTATATTGAACGTATCATTATTAGGTACAAAGAATTCAGTAATTGAGTCCCACGAGGTAATCATTAGTGTGAGTTTTCTGTAACAGCCGTGCAAAATCCAGAACTTATATACACGGTGATTTTTTTTTGGTGATCAGGAACCAATTTTTCTAATTCAGTTATTAATGGCGATCACGTTTAAGTCGCAGTTACATGAAACAAAACTTCTTTTTTTATGTAAAAGAAATTGTTTTGAAACTAACTTTTAATTGAAATTAATTGTCACCCTACTAATTGTTTAGTCTATGAGTTTACAACCTCTTTAAAAAGATAGTAAATGTAATGACTGATTATGAGTAATAAGTTGTCATTGTCAAATGCATAACAAAGTCGTGGATATTGTTTAATATTAAATTTCGTCTGAAAATAATAAAAAGCATGCCTTCACCTTATCCGTATTCAAATCACGAGCGTTATGACATGGTACGTTTGTCAATACAAACAAATAGCTCAAGACGAACTCAAGAATTGTTTCACGAGATTCATCCAAATGTTCCAATTCCCACACACCGTTTAATAAACCGCATACACCAAAACCTGCGTGACTTCGGTCAGTTTACAGTGCCAAGGCACGCTCTAGTGCCGGGTCGACGTCACCCTGAAAGTCTGGATCGACGCATCTTAAGGTACTTTGCTCGGGATCCTCGTAGGAGCACTAGGCAAGCAGCGAGAAGATTTCGCGTTAGTCAATCCTTCGTTTGGCGACTACTTAACTCGTCCGAATTGCATCCTTTTCACTTTAGGCCCGTTCAAGATATTTTAGCAAGAGATTTAGAGGGAAGGATGGCATTCTGTCAGTGGTTTCTGGGAAATCTCGAAACTAATATCTTGTGGTCGGATGAATCGACCTTCACGCGTGTTGGTCAATTTAATGTTCACAATGAGCACTTTTGGGCTGCGGAAAATCCACGTCTCACCAGAAGAAATGCTTTCCAGGTACGATTTACGGTAAATGTGTGGGCGGGGATTATCAATGGCACTTTAATTGGACCCCATTTCATAGAAGGCACATTGAATGGAGGAAACTACCTGAACCTGCTAAGGCATGTGGTCACAGAGCTATTGGAAGATGTGCCACTGCCGTATTTACACAATTTACATTTCCAGCACGATGGTGCCCCTGCACATTTCGAACGTAGGGTTCGGGGGTACCTAGATGAAGAGTTCCCAGGGCAGTGGATAGGCCGCGGAGGCCCCATCCAATGGCCCCCAAGAAGTCCGGACCTCACTCCATTAGATTTTTATCTTTGGAGTGACGTCAAGCGTATTGTTTATGAACAAGATTCCAATACGGTAGAAGAACTCCGCCAAAGAATAATAAGTGCATTTAGTAAAATAAGGGCCAGCACTGTTCTTAGCAGAATAAGAAATAATCACAGGCGTCGAGCGGAACTGTGTCTAGAGCAAAACGGTGGTCATTTTGAACAGTTGTTAAATTATGTTTAAATTTAATTCGTTTGTTTTT
The DNA here is from genome assembly GCA_923062465.1 of Acleris sparsana. Taxonomy (NCBI): domain Eukaryota; kingdom Metazoa; phylum Arthropoda; class Insecta; order Lepidoptera; family Tortricidae; genus Acleris; species Acleris sparsana. Next base: position 6,663,390 of record OV281288.1, read on the forward strand.
AAGAGTAAGTTAGAAGTTCAGTGTTGGTTGAGATTTGTAGTTTTTTTGTTCAATTAAACAGTGGCTATTAAATTATTATCGTTTTACTTATTTATGAATTACATGTTAGCCAGCAGATGAATGTTAAATGCACTTTATGTTAATCAAATAATCACGTATCAATTATTGTTTTGCAGTTTCGAATCGTTATCTTATCATCACGCGATAACAACTCTTAACTGATAAGATAAGGTAACAAGTTTATTGACGTAATATCTGTCAAATTTCCCGCCAAAGCAATGGCACTTGACGTATCTACTTCACTTCAATAATTAATGTAGGATGTCCATGTATCCAGTGGTGATTGGTTTTAACAATATCATTAACTTAAATAAATTAAACAGCGAGTTAATTGTTTGAGACATCAACCATTAAATTCAATTTTTGTTACTTATTAATAATTTTCAACTCATGATCACCAAAAAAAAATCACCGTGTATAATATATTATTAGAAAAATGCATTAAAATCCGTTGAGAAGTTTTAAAGATCTAAGCGAAAAGACAGCGGAAGCAACTTTATTTCATACTATGTAAAGAAGATTATTTAAAGACCGAATATAATTACACTCATTTTGCGGCAGCGTTTAAAAATAAGTGTATACAAGGTTATATTATTCTCTCCCACATCAAACCAACACGACAAAGTTTTCAGATGTGATCGATTCGATTCATTTTAACCTAATGACTTATGACAATGCCTAATTAAAAATATATTTGTAAAAGTTTAAAAGCGCCTTCGCACACAGACCACGCATTTCAAATTCCATACGCCTCCTCAAAATGAAATTTATACGGCAGTTACCGAGTGTTCAGACTGTTTATGTAAGTATTGAGTAGGCGTTTAATACAAAGTTAAACAACAACGCTTTAACCAAACAGAATCGCTATCTACGAAAAGCTGATATTTGTATTTAGCTTTGTAATAGAGATTGTTTGCGTTAATTATTTCTGAGACTTAGCATTATTTAATGTAATGAACGCCCCGTCATGTTCTGTGATAACGTAAAAGCACTTAGTCATTAACATTTGCCAGCGGCGTACTATTTCTCACATTGATGATCGGTATCCTTGAACACACAAATAACGTTGTTACACTGTTCCGACCTTTCTCCGGGGCTTCATGTTATTATCGCTATTGGAAGTCGATCGACGGAACATATCCGTTCCACGAACGTATCATTTAATAAATACAACATTGGACTTTTCTAGAAATCAAGGACATGTATTTCATGGAAAGACTAACAATGTTATGATTCACACACATTGTAAGTAATTATAGAACACTAAAAAAATAGCACCGAGAAGTTAAATAAATTAAATTTTCTGACTGCTACTTCATTTTAAATTTGTTCTACATCGCTACGCTCCCGACTGCAGCAAGCGCAATCAACTTTGGGCTACGAAAACATTAATTGGATTGTTAGAATTCGGGACACGATTTTACATTCGTTTTTATGTTCTTTGTGTTTTACCTGTACGGGTAGCACAAGTTGTATATTCTCGCTTGTCGCTCAGTGCGTCTCGATCATTACTGACTAGATAGAAAGGGAGATCCGACCGACAAACAAGTCGCGGGCAACTTGTGCTAGCTGCACTGAAACGGGTCACACGAAGGTGTATTGCATTCGATAAACGCAGAATTTTCCTTTCTGAAAGTTGGTCACTACCTACTGCTTGTATGTAACCTAATTTTTATTGATCCTATATTTACTTTAACATACCTTGACACGGAACAGGTGTAATTAAACGATGGCGGTTATAATTTTTCAATGTCTGTCTTGACGACTAACATAAAATAATAAATTCTGAAATGTTTTATAATAATCTATTGAGATTTAATTGTGTTTCTATAAATTATTAGGTGGGTAGTTCAGACTACTGCAGTAGTCCAACTCGTATTGGCAGCAATTTTGCACCAAAGTCGTTGCGGTGCTTGCTATTATTACTAGAAAAAGGGAATTTGCGCTAACCACTCAAACATTGCCCTGGACCAATACGAACTCATGCATGACCCTCGTCCCGGTTTCACTTATGCCGACTCCAACGTTATTACCTCTAAGATTTATTAATCAACTAAGGTCTCACCTATCTTTGCAAACGGTTAGGCATTTCTTTTATAAAATAATTTTAACAAAGATACATTTGCATATATATATAGGTATATATATATATATATATATATATATATATATATAATTGTATATTGTAAATGCGATGCTTCCCCCCAGGAATAAAAAATAATTATTCGAGAATCTGGACGACATGCGACATTGTTTGTACGGGTTATATACCTCAAGCAGGTCTCCGGTGATGCGCACGCGGCGGCCGTTCTCCAGCGGCGAGCCGTCGGGCGCGACTTCGATGAGAACGGGCTCGCTGCCGGGCCGCGCGCTGCTGCCGCCGGCGCCGCAGCCGGTGCCCGCGCCCGCCGTCTTCTTCTTGCGCCTGCGCGGCATCGAGTCCGCCGGCCGCCGCCGCACGTGAAACATGATGGAGCCTGGTCAACAAGCAATATGCTTAGTAATACTACATTATTAGGGGTGGTAGGAAAGTTTGAAACTTGTATTATGGGCGTGGTGGCTTTTCAATGCAACGATATGAAGATTGAAGAAGTTTCCGCTTATAATACAAATTACAAGCTGCCGGGCCTCTACGACTCTACAGACGAGTGTGGCGATATTTTTCCCAAAACCTTTTTTTTTGGTAGCAATATTTCCAGTTGCGATTTTTCCGATTCGTGAACTTACCGAATCTATCTTTCCCTTTCTTAATTTTTCCTGGTCGCATATTAACCATTCTGGATTTTTTCCAGTCGCAAATTTCACCATTGTAATTAGGCCGAAATAGGTATGTAGGTTTAGGTTATGTTAGTTTAGCAGCAGACCACTCAGAAGTAGGAGCTCCTAGCGGAGCTCCGTCGACCTGTGAAAATGATATTTTCAAAGGTCGACTTTTCAGATAAATACAGTTTGGGAAATTATGATAATGAAATTATTTCTCCTGAGATTAAAACTTTTGGCAAAATAAGCAAATGAAAAAATAAAGACTGGTGAAATTCGATTTTTGGAAAGTCATCGCCACACTCCTACAGACACCCATAACTAAGTCATACTGCGAGCCTAGCATGGTTGCGTTTATTGCGTGACAAAATGTGAATAAAGCATCCGTCACTGTCGTACTTATGTACAGGTCAAAAAGTGACGGATGTTTTATCCACATCTTATCACGCGATAAACGCAGCAGTAACGAGTAAAGGTTGGCAGACATAACCGCTCGGCACCAGATTGGCTTAAAGTGGGTCATTTAAAAGTGAGCTTTGATTTGTGTAAGTACGTTACATTTTTAAAGTTAAAGTGAAAACAATAGGTAGCGGGGCGCGGGCCTTGCGTCGTCCACAAAAAAATGTAGCTTACTAACATAACTCAAAGATCAATTTTCAATGTCTCACTTTGAGGTGATTTGGTGCCGAGCGGTTATGTTTGCGCCGACCGTCCCACCAGAACCGTTAAGCTAAGGGTTCCAATATACAAGACTATCGGCCGCACTCAGAGTCAGGCAATGACGATTAAGTCGTTCTTTAGTGACGATTTATCATACACGTGTCCTAAAAATAGTACATTGTTGCCTAGGCGCGGAAAGTAAGGGTTTTCCTGACGAGGTGGTTAGCAGGCCGAGCAATACCGAGGCCTGCTAAAATACGAATCAGGAAATCCTCGTTTCCGCCGAGGCATACATAATGCTTTTCTCAAACATGTGAGGAAATAATACAAATACATTTTTAAAAAGCAAGTAATTTAATTATGCAGAATGAACGAATGTTACAGACTGTCAATTGTTTTTAAATAGTAACCATAGAAATTGTAATACAAATTCAAAAAGAAACACACGCACTGTGCTAAAAAAGCGAGCAGTTACCTTGGCTGTTTGGAATTTTTGTCTTGGTCCTTTTGATTTTGTATGCAAATTGACAGCATTTTTAAGAAAAATATAGACATGGACGGAAAGTGTTTTCATAGGGTTTTTTTACTCCTAGGAGTAAAATGAGGCTCTTTCCGTCCTTGTCTTTCAATCGGAAAACCGTTTTTTCCGAGCATGTTTGAGAAAATCAAATTAGACCGTCATGTAGGTACATTATCAAAAAATATTGAACTCGTACGTCAATTAAACAAAAAATGTCGAAGATACAGTGTGTGGAAGTTTCGCGTGACGTCACGCCGTGGCACACTTTATACCACGTTGAGACGTCACGAGCCCCCACACCCAAACTTTGATGCGCGTTATATTTGTCAATTTTGATTTGATAAAGCAAAAAATACGTGTTCAATATTTTTTGATAATCTTACCGACGGACTAATTGGAATTACTGTTTTTTACCCAGTACACAACCCTGTCTCTAAAATTGGTCTGAGTACGGCGGCAGTAAGATGGTACCAGATTAAGATGAAATTATGTATTCGTTTTGAAAAATTATTATGTTACCAATGCAAGTGAGGCAAATATCGTCGGGCGGAGGGGGCCGAAGGGTCGTCTATCCCGTCGTCGTATTTCCGGAATCGAGAGTGAGAGGAATAGCGAGACAAAGATGGCGTGTTCAGATAGAATTGCGACGTGCCCAGTAAGTAATTACACTTAATTTCTGTTACAATTACTTACAGGACCTCATTCATTTCATCCTAAAAAAAACAGATTTACTGCAAATTTCCAATTTTCGCGAAAGTATTTATAATTTTCATCTCTTTGTTGATTTAATTAAAAAATATAGCTATGAGAACATAGCTATGAGCTATCACTACAGAAAAAGTATCGTTCATGTTGTAGCAAAAGTTTATGTAAATTAAACAGATATCCCGAAGCTTTGGTAGCCGACCAATAGGGATAACATACCACCGCGACACACCACTATAGTTAACGCGAACCGTCAGTTAATTACAAGGCGCTGCATGGGGTTGTCGTGGTGATTTATTGCCTCTGTAAATGTTACTATTGGTTTACCTTTAATCGGCGACCCTCATTTCATAGAATGTTTTACTTCGCCGAATTTTTATTTCATCGACGTTAAGATAATCTCAAAATAATAAGGTTTGAGCATAAATAAGCTTTATATGAAATGAAAATTCGGCGAAGTGAAACATTGGGCATGCCGTTTTTTTGTGGATAAATGAATTGTTAATTCATTTCGGATCATTGCTGCCTCATAACTATAAGCCTAGTGTCATAAGATACGTCAAAAGTTTAAGATAGGGTGTCAAGGTCATTTCCGTCCTCGTTTTAATACAAGGAGGTAATATTGAAACATACAAACAAACATGGTTCATAAATAACATAATAACTGTAATGTTAGCAGAAATAGTAACTATATAAATAAATTACCTATAATGTAAGAGAAAAAAAAAACATCCATTCATCTTCCAGGTAGGTTTCGATCAGTTTTTTAATAAATGGTACTGAAAGGGATACCTATGAAGTATAATCGAGTTTTACGCAGGGACCGGAAAACCCGTTCCTTTGCTTAAGCCGTTCGAACGGCTTACCCGTTCATACGGTAAGCCAATCGTTTCGGTAACCTCTTCACCGGCTTACCCAACGATTAGATAGCCCTATTAAGCCGGGATACCCTAACCGTAACCCTTTTGTAACCGCCTACCGAATGTCGTTGGGTTTAATATTTATTTGAATAAGCGCTTACCGTTCGGGTTAGGGTAACCCTTTCGCTCCCTTCCCGCGCGCCGCGCGCGCCGCTATTTTTACGTGTATTGGTATTGGCACGGCTTTGAAGCGCGCGCGCCGCCCGAGTTTAGGTTTCTTTAAACGGTCCAATAATATGTCGTACGTAGTTTGTCAAAGAACTAAATTTGCTTGACGGTATTTTAAGCGGTAACACATTCGGAGGTTTTGATACTGGTAAGCGGTAAGCCAAATTAACTCGATCGAATGGATTATCCGTTTAATGTGTGAACCGATTAAGCGCTTACCGAAATGTTTGGGTTTATAAAAATCAGCGCTATAAAAACCCTTTAAAAACCCCGGGTTAGGGTAAGCGGGTCCGGTCCCTGGTTTTACGCCAATTGGTATGACAAACAATGTTTCAGCTTATTTCTGTTTTTGGCTCAGATATGGTGCGGCTAACGGCAAACGAGTCCTATTCTTAGATCTTAAGAGGATTGTGAGGTTAAAAATCTCCATACAAAATGCGAAAATGTTTCTCTCCTCTTAAACCTCATCGGATTTTTACGATTTTTGAATATGTTGTAGATCAAGCCTTGGGGGAGGCCTATGGCCAGCAGTGGACGTCTTTCGGCTGACATGATGATGATGATGATGAAAAACTGTCTGTACGATTTCCTTTCCAAGAAAACATTTCTTAGCGCAAAAAAAAAACAAAAAACAGAAACGTACAGACCTACTCAGACTTGATTTAGGGGGTGAGAAGCGTTTTCGCCGGTTACCTATCACAACTTCGAAAAATGTTTGACCGAATTTTGGTTCGACAAATACTTTTCGTCAATTATGGTTTGGGTTTTTTTACGTTTGGCCGAATGATCATTTCGAATAGTTTTATTTATTCATTACTTGTTTTGGTTTTTTAACGATTTGACAAATTATCTATACCTCATTACTGGTTTCGGCGTATCAACAGTTGTCCAATGTAATGCTTTGTCTATTTGTCTTTTTCCTATTTCTGATTTTACCTTAGTATCCTTTGCCCAATATTACGGCTCGGTTTATTCATAGTTTACCTAATTTTAAATCGACCATGTTATGTTTGATAAGTTTTGGTTTTGATTTTCAATAACATGTTAAAAGTTAGATGTAATTGTATAAATATGAACTAAGTTTTTAATTTCCTATTTGTTACGTTAGCGAAAACTTTTTTATTCCTGGCAAACAAAACTGTGTCAATCTACGGGGCAGAAAAAAAATAACCTCGAAAGCCAAGGCGGGAGCAAAGCTCCCGCCTTGGCCTTCTAACCTAACCTATCTGAGTCGGTTATGCCCTGACTCGTCTTGCTCGTTGCATTTTGTAGATAGTTGAAACTAATTACAAGCAAGATTTTTTGGCCGAAATGAATATTTGACGTAACGTAGCAAAATCTATATGTAACATTGATGAAGTGAAAAATGGGTTAAGAAACAAAATACAAAACGATCCACAGGCTAGTTGTAGCATTGGTGTAATGAAAAATGGGCTTTGAAATAAAATACGTAACAATACATAGGGTACGTGACTACAAGGAGAAAAGTTGCTTGGACTAACGAACCATTTACTTAAAGTCAAATGGTGAAATAAAAAAATGACGAATCGTGCCATCGGAGAAACGATAAAAAACGAAATGTTTTCGGTCAAATGAAATTCGGTCAAAAACTTTTCGAGGTTGCGATAGGTTACCGTTTTCGCCCGGAGCTAAATTTGTGTTTTTTTTTTAAATTACGCGATTTTAGCGGCGCTTCGCAATGCTTTTAATAATGTAAGAGTAAAAGACCGACACGAAAACCGACAATAGTTTTTTTACGTATTCGACAAAAAACGGAAGCCTTTATTTACATTTCCTTTATTAAAGTGAGTTAATTTGTAGCCGCGGACCGCTTCCCCGGCACACAAACAACTATTTAGTGTATAGAGTAAACGACGTTAATTACTTACCTGACCCCTATACATATACCTATCTGCGACGCGCCGAGGACGTTCTCGAACAGCGCCTCTATTCTAAACGGTAAAACCCTTAATCGTATTTGACCTTTATGGTATTGTTTTTAAGTCGGCCGCCATTAAAGTCAAGACATAAGAGCTATCAAAACAACACGATACGATAACAGATCAAAAACGATATTGTTTTTCCGAACTCTGTAAAATAATATTGCTTTTGACGTGCTCGAAAGCTTGGAATAGGTATTCTACAGACGATGGTTGTATTGACCCTTCTTTGACTAAGGCACGTGTCCCACCCCACTGCCGGCGAGAAAGCGATTAGCTATCGACTATTTTCTCGCTCAAGAAACGCAAAAAATATATAGATAAATAGTAATATTTAATAAATATCAGGGCACAATGACACACCAATTGACCTAGTCCCAAAATAAGCTCTAGGCTTGTACTATGGGTACTGGAGTAATACTAGACAACGATACAAATACGTAAATACAGAAATATAGAAAACGTCCAAGACTCAGGAGTAAATATTTGCGCTCATCGCACAAATATCTGCCCTTATTTGGGATTTTAACCCAGGACCTCAAGTTTCGTAGGCACGGTCACTACCAACTAGGCGATCGCGTCGTCAAAAATCACGCGTCGAACCCGTGTGAATAAAAGGGACACGTACATACACCGTGTTTTTTTTTGATTTACGATAACTTCGGCATATTACTAGGTATATCCATAGAAATTAATTGGTAGATAAGATTTTAAAATACTGCGAAAAAAAATTTTTCGGTTTAGTACAAAATAATGAATTTTTTTATCTTTGGTCATCCTAAAAGGGCCTTTAGAGTTAACTAATAATCAGTGTCAAATACGTCTATGTTGGCGTGACATACACACACAAGTAAAGATAACACTTGACAGGTACAAGATAGATTGACGCGTATACAAACCTAACAATTGGAAACTCTTTACTCATAAGAGTCATAAGTATTAAAAGAAAATTGTTGTTATCAATTAAGAGCCTTTTACACTAGTTTAACGTGATTAACTGATTAAATTTAAAAATTTAATATCTTTAAAACCGTTAGACTTATCATTTGTCTGTCTTCGGGAAATTAACTTTGTTTGACCTAAAGAACGTTCCCTTAAAGTTATCGTAAATCAAAAAAAACACGGTGTATATTAATAGTTGACCGCTGGCTGTTCACTCTGCCGGCGAGAACTCTCTCCACTAGTTTGTCGAAACAAGTGATTTAGATCCCGTGTCAATAAAAGACATATATATTAATAGGTGACCGCTGATTCTACTTGCTTCCTGCTCATCGTAGATGGTGGGACAAACGCCTGATGAATGTATGTCATTAGAGGGAGGTCATCGTAATAATAATCGATACGATCGGTGACGCCTTTTTATACAAATGAATACGTACGTCGACTCAATTTAGATTTTATAAACCTGTTTTGTTTAAGTGGCTTTACATGCTTGATTTTACTTTTATTATACGTTTTCTCTCAATAATTACTTGCTTTTACTCAGCAGAAAACCTATGTGCGTCTACATTTACCTCGCGAGAAAGATAATATAAAAATCATTCAAGTGAATGATGGGCTCGCATTACTGAGGGTTTTATAGCTTGAACTATGTAACAAGAACCTGATCTAACCTTGTAAAAGTATTAAAAACTTGATTATTTAGTTATGTAGCTGTTGATTAAAACTTTATTAAAAGTTTTACGTGGTATTATTTAATTTTTGCAAACATTTGTTTGGAAAGCAAATTTACTAATAATGCCTTTCTCATCAACTAAAAAACCGGTAAAGAGCAATGTCCGACCATGTGTATCTTAGGGTTCTGGTTATATGTGGTTTAATTTAAGATATTTTCCGATTTTTTGTATTTTTAGGTTTTTGCGGTGTTCCCACACTATGTCTCTTACAAGAATTACCACTTTACACCTCAATATTTCTCAAACGAATCCTTTAATCTGTTATTGAATTTATTTATTTATTTTTGAAAGAACTTTCTTATTCTACAAGACCCCACACCATAGGTTCAATTTTTGTTTTACTACTGGGTCCTCGTGACTAATATGTATATACATGCCCATGCCAAATAACAGCTTTCAAAACTAAGAGTCTCTGGGCTAAGCTGCGGACGGACGGAGGGACGGTGGTGAGACAATAGGGTTTCTAGTTCGACTGCGAAACCCTAAAAATGATTCGTATTTTTTTGAATCACCTAAAATGACATTAAATTTCTCTTAAGAAGTGAAAACCATTATTTAACTTTTTTTTCGTATTACCAATTAACGGCTGTTTTTTAAAAAGTATGACGAAAATACAACGGCTCCAATTTTGTCATTTACTTAATTAAAAAACGATAGTCAATTTCGCATGTTGGTAGGCCGTAGCGGCAAAGTACCACTTAGCACTAAAAGAGCATTGTGACATTGTGGCATTGGTCATAACGTGATTTTCAGGGGCCTGAGTGTTGGGGCACATACTCGTGTTTGAGACGCGTTCCATTTAGGGGTATTGCGGGTTTAAGTGCACTCGAGCCTCAGAGGGAACGGGCGCCGGGGTGGGGGTAGGTAGACAAGCGCGCCTCTAGTGTCAACATCATTAGCGTCTACAGTGGTGTCGCGCCGACCTACTGCTGCTACGAGAGTTGCTACGAGGTTCGTAGACTAAATTTGATGTAGCGCTGAAACGCTAATTCGCTACGGACTCAGTCCGACACAGGTAGACGGGCCGCAGTGGCCGTGGCCGTAGTCCTTGCCAAATTATAGTGCAGTATGATTTCCTTCAGAGGAGAAAAGGCGCATGTGCGATTTATTCACAGAGGCATATAAAATACTGTTGGGGTATAATAAGGTTGGATGTGCAATACGATTTCTGTTGCACATGTGCCTTTTTTCTTAGAAGGGAAGTGCAACGGATTAACGGGAGTGGGATGAAACGTTTCTTTTTTTATATGTTATAAATTGTTATGAATAAGGGAGTCTGTTTTGTTTTCTACTCGTAGGAATGTAGACTTCGTGATCCAAAAGAATTTTTTGTGCAATAAATTATAAGATGCATTCGCTATCGCAATTAATTTGATTAGGGCATCACAGATCGCAAGTGACACAAAACGGGTACAATTCGCGTGAAGACTAAATCGTAACAAAACTAATCGATATATTAGCATTAACTTTTAGTAGATTATATTGTACGATTATATCTTTGCTTAATTGTATTTTTTTCCATACGAATTAATAAATTTACCTAGTCTATTTCTATTAAACGGCCCTGTCGTAAGTGAAGGTGAGAAGAGCTTTTCTCTTGTTGTATGATGAACAAATGCACCTTATAATACTTCCTTCTTAATAATTGAGCCACACGATTGTGCCGTGACGTGACCGTTGTGGAGAACGATTCTTTCTACTGGACACCCGACTATTTGTTACACTTATCGCACTTTAAGACGAGATGTAAGAAACGCGGCAATATATCAAGGGCAATAAAACCACTTTTTTTTTAAATAGCATGCTCTTACATATAAGTGGAAACCAGCAGATTTAATTTCCCGATTCGGCATCGGCGGTAAATCAATCACAGAGACAAACAAAGCAATGTTGTTGTGATGATCGATTGTACGAGCAAAGTATTCTAGCAGTATTAATTGATGCCTGCAATGGATAGAGAACCGCATACCCTGTAATTTAGTGTAGCGGTCCTATTTCGGTATCATTACTCTCGATAATGTAGCATTATTTGCCGAGTAAATGTTTCCATGATCTTCAACTTTTACTTACAAACATGTCATGCCCGTACACGAAAAAGCCAAACTTTAACAATTTGCGAGTTTTGAAGCTGTCAAGCGATTAAATATACGTGAAACAGGTTTTGTTTAACTCAAATTAGCCGCAGCCACGGGCCATTGTTAAATCAGATTTCAAATATTTACTGCACTGGCTATAACTTCAGCGTAGTTGCAAAATCAATAAGCACCATGCACTCATTTAGACATAAACTATTTACGAAGCACCCAACCACGACACCGCCTCGATCAAGCCAATATTAGCTGTCATGGTTGAATAGATGCTGGTTTTGGAGCACGCCTGCCAATGCCAAATAGATCCTACAGGCAGGCCCTTATGTAGCTCGATTACAAAGTTTTAAACGACGATTATGACAAACAATACACGTCACAATAAGAGGTTTTATCGTTCCAATGCGGAAATACATTTAAAAAGAGCTACGGTGCTCTTCCATTCCGTGACAAAGGTCTCGGGATATAAAGTACCTTTGCAACATATCACAGAAACATGAAAATTATAATATTCACGGCTTTCAATCGCAAATCGTAAAGTAATATTCTATTCTCGTACATATGTATAACATTGGCAGACATTTGCTATGTAGCTGGTGTACCTATGCATGTTGTAAACAGAAATAAAACGCTTAAAATGTAGAATAGAAGAATTACCAAGAACTACTTCCTTTGTGCCGTAACGAAGTCTTGTGCTAAATGATCTGCTCAGCAGCATTATGGCGCCGTGATGGGGAGCATTTCGGTGCCATATTCGATTTGCCACGGCGGGGCCTGGTGTGCTGCGTGGTAGGTGGCTTCGATCCGCCCGTCTAATTGAAACTGGCCTCGATGCCTCCACTACGCCATTATACACCAGCGCTCATAAGCAATGCAATAATGGTTTAAGGTACAGCCGACGCTTCCGTTGGTGTATCATTTTTAACTTCACTATTGCGTTATTTCATTTTATTACGTAGACGATAATTTTAAAGACGCGTTTGAAGGAATCGTGATTCAATTTTAAAAAAACAAGTGTTATTTTTAAATAAATATAATGAAAGTGAGCTTTAATTTTAGAAGTTATTACATGTACATTACAATGTTATTAAACTTCAGGATTTTAATTTAGCGATAGCTTTATTTGCTATACGTAGGTAAGGTTAGGTTTAATTTATAAGCGTTATCAATGAATAAATACTTCGGAATTAAGAAAATTCGGAATTTAAAACAACCAAAATGAAATTCAAGAATCTTCGGAAATAAATAATATATGTAGAGTTAAATAACTTCTCCTTAAAACACCTTTAAGGTGTAATTAAGAAACAGTATTGAATGGCTTCTACGCTCTCTGCTGCAAGTTAAAATTTAATGATACTATTGTAAGCGTTATTGGAGGACTGACTAATGAAAGTGCAAGGGTAACGCAGCGCGCCTACCGTTTAATTATATTGTAAACACAACACTGTCATCTTGGATGGAATTGTATATCTATTTCTTCATTTCATTATCAACACACCGACCAGCCGTAGAACACCAGCGGGGGTGTAAATGTTCCTGTTTAACACCACGACACCTTTGTAATAATGAAAAGCTTTCGATTGCTTTGTTGCTTTTGATTGTAATTGTTCTTGAGTAACGCAATAATAGCCGTGAATATGTCGGTCAGGCTGAGCACAGCGTAGTCGTTTATTATTTAGTTCGTATAACCCGGCGACGCTGACACGGCACTGCTGGATAAACACAATTGAGCCCGCGGCGGACATCACGCACGACCTCATTGTTCTGGCTCGTATGATCTAACAAAGTCATCGTCAAATTGTCTTGATTCGTTGAACTTTTTGCACACAAGGCTTAACCAGCTTCTGCCATTCCGTTTTGAGACGTTTTAATCGCAGTAAGTAAAGTGTGGTGGGTGAGAGGTGAGAGGTGAGCGGCCAGGCGTGGTGGCCGGTTGTCAGGTGGGCTGCCGCGCCTTGCGCCCGTCCTGTGTCGGTATAATACGCGACGGAACTGTGGCGTGCCTGCGTGCCTTATAAACTCATGCGTAATTACCCCACCTGTGGCTCCGCCACAACACTTACGCACCTCAATCACTCTAGTCGATATCCCAACATAAATACATCAACGTGACAATTTATTATAATCTATAAAAATCAAATGTATAATGCATCACTGTTTTCCATTTGAGGTATTTTTATGATAATGGCGGCGAACAAGAGCAACTCGCGATCTGCATGCACATTGGTATGCGACCCGAACTAAAAGTAGGCCGCGAATAACGAAATTCCACAACGATAAGCAAGTTTTTAGTCCCCGATTAAATTTTCTCGTGCTTTTATAGCGAGGCAAAAAGAGTACCTTATTAATAAATAAGTCAAATCACTAAAGTTAACATCTCTTTTATTTAAAAGCAAGCCGAATGAACTGGCCCTAACACGCTAACAATGGGATAACGAATGTACCTAAGTATCTGAAAAACATCTGGTATTGATCGTCCACTCAATTATTAGAAGCGGTGTGGAAAATGTTCTCGTATTCACGTACAAATAAACATAGCACAGCAATCCGATAGCGATCTCAAACGTCACTCCACATTACACATAACGTGATCAGGGCCGGGCGGGCAGCACATAAAGGGAAATCCTCTATTTCAGAAAGGTCACGACATAGACAATGTTATTTGAAAACTACTCTGGTCGATGTGGAAGTTTTTTATACTTTTTGCAAACATTGAAACGAGAGTAAAGTAGTATGTATTTACTTATATGGCTATTTAGAATGAAGAAGACAATGTCTAAATCGTTGACAACGAGTCGTACTCGCACGCTGTGGTGCGTCCTCCGTGAAAGCGGTTTTAATCCTTACTTTTTCGTTTGGATAAAGTTCGGAAAATATAACATTGAGACGCTTGTTCCATAATTATCATACTATAGTGTGGTGAGAGGTCACGGTGTATATAGTACATAATAAATCTTCCATACACACTGCGCTGTCTAGATATACGATTACACTTTACAGTAAATCCTGATATAATTTTGTTTCGAGCTTTTCCCAAAGGAATGGATGAAAACTTAGTAGCCTTATCTTATCCAGCCTCCAAAGTTGCATCTCTGCCAAACCACATCAAAGACGTAGGCACTGAAAGTTTCTGGAACTGCCACTTACATTAAACATTTACAACAGTAGCTCGTATTCATTAAAATAGAATTCTCTTTAAAATCGAGCGGTTAATTAACATTTAGGTTTTTACTTATAGGTTTCGCTGGTGGTTTAAGTCAATCAAATATTACCTAAGTTGTGTTAAAAAGATGGATACCTTATTTGATGAAAACCGAAAGACCATTACGACAAGTACGAGTAGATTAATATTTGTTAATACCGTTAATTTCATTTGGGCAAGGACGTTGGCATAAAGCTTTTCCAAACTAGAGTAAATGTGACTTTATTACCTACATCAACGCCATCGCTCACTTCTAAGATAACGACACAATGTTTGAAGACCTCGAACAAGAAACGTTTTCGACCCCGGAAGAGGCGGCAACAGTAGCATTATGAGGAGCGATTGAAACGACTGTTATAAGGCTGAATAAAACAGTGCTTCAATCGACAGGGAAATACTTTACGCAAATTAATAAAATTTGCTTTGCACCGTCCTTATTCTGATTCTGTAAATAGTTCATTGTAATAATTAATAGTCTTTTTTTTTTTCAGAATCCACCCAGAGCTTTCCACATGGCTTGAATATACTTATTGTGTTCTGGTTTTGGTTTTTTTTAAAGTTGCGTAGTGATTTAAAGGATATCAAAACTCGATAAAATATAGAACATTTTACACAACTATGGAACAATAAGGATACTTTTACAAAGGCGTCGGTAAAAATATCGAAATGCAGTTAGGATACCGTTGTTGCACAGTAGCAGTACAATTGGGTCGTCATTCGTTGAAGTCATCACAAAATGGATTTGGCGTTAATTGTGTTAAGAAAACTAGTTTTTTCACGGGACATTATAAAATGTGAAGTGTTACCGCATGAACAGTGCCCTCGCCCTTACGCTGTATGTTTTGCCGGGCGCGGTGTTATATAAGACAAGAGCCACTCAACGATCTCGACACCGGCGCGGGCACGTAGTCGAATGCAGCAGCCGAGTAGCGTAGTCATAGTATAAACAAAGTTGCCTTTGTCGATCTCCTCGCTTCGCAATAAGTTCAGCAGCGAGGTTTTGTTATAATAAAAATAATTAAATTACTTTTAAATTTTGAATACAATTTGCAGACAACTTAGCTCCGGAGTAATTTGATTAAGAAGCTGCGTCCCCCTCTCGATTTCATTTATTCTTTTTGTTATAAACGTAAGAAGGTAAGAAAGTTTCCGTTTTAAAATAAATGTTTTTAAAACTAGGTCAGTACTTAATTTGTAACTACTTTAAGCTTATTCTTTTTACAGCACGTTTATGTGCTCTGTACGTAACTCGACAATAATTGGCCTTAGATATTTCACAACATTAAGCCATATTGCTGGCACATACACGAGTTCGGGGATCATTACTAATTAATAATGAAGGGAGGATATTAAATCAGCATTGTACAGGAACCACGCCTACTCTGACATGATACAAAACCTTTACCTGTATCATAATTAATGACCATTCATTAACACACTTTATTAATTTAGCTCACCACCAGACCACCACCCACCCCGCTGAGAGCAAATTTAATTAGGCACCACTCATAAAACCATGTATGTGTATATCGATTAGCCATTATGATCGATAAACAAAATATCATGAACGTTCCGACGTGCGTTGTTTTTGACCCCTATTAAACACAAAGCCAGATTTTGTTTCCAAACAATTCAAGTCTCTGAGCGCTCGGTAATGTAATTTTACCTCAGCTTGCAGTAATAAGAATTGTAATTGCATTTTATACAGGTATCTTGGTTGTTAGTGGGCGCAGCGCAGCCATATTAGAATCCGGCACGCAACGCGTCGCGGACCTTGCGTAAACAATGCAGGCGGGCCCTCGCGAGCACAGCGCGGGATTTACACAACTACGTACATAGACGACACACATCGCCAAGCAACTATAAAGACTAATCCTGAAGCAATACGTGAATTGAAAACGCTCGCACCCGCACCTCTTACGATGTGCCGTGAAATTATTATGCATTTCTTTAAATTATCAATGGCATACTTTGATTGTTCGCTTGTTATAATTTTAATCATATTTGTACGTTCTATTTGGAAAATGGCCGCAAAATGATTCCAAAACTAATGGACTAAAGTATTTTACAGCAGCTGTTTCTTTCTCCATTGGGAGTTTACCTTGGACAAGCATATGTTTGATTAGGGATAACGCTATCAACAAAAGCTTGAATCCCAGCGGGCCGTTCGAATGGAATCCTCTTAGCAAACAATCACGATAATATAGGGCATACCATCTGACCTTTCGGCCGTAGTCCGTGGAACGTGTCCCGGTTTCGTACGGCATGACGGGCGCAGTGAATACAAATTTTACATCAAATCTTTGATGTTCAGTTGTACGGGGGAAATCAGGAATATGAATATTTCATTTAACATAACCCTGTACAGTAGAATATGGTTAAAAGGATTGGCAATTAATAGGATGTTTTCAATATCTTTTATAAGTTAGTAGGTATTAATATTTTGTAAAACATAGAGAAAGAGACAGACCAAAAGAAGAAGACGGCGGGACAAACAGGACCATACTGTCAAGACTCGGGCGGAAGTCACTGAATAGGGAATTGTGGGAAGGTCTGGTACAGAAACAATTAACTAGATAAGATATGATAAGTTATTATACACATTTATGTTGATTATGATTTATAATATAGTCTAAAGTAAACTAGCAGCGTCGGTAATCGACATGACAATATTCAACGTCGCCAATCTACAAAAAAAAATTTTTGCAATCGCCAATGGAATAGCTAAAATACGGATTAAAGACTAGATGGAATTTCCCACAAGATCCCAAAGCGAAGCATTTATAAAGGGACTATTTTAAATATTCTCTGGAATGTTTTATTCAAAGCTATGTAAAACCCTTTTTGCTTTTTTATCTCTGTCAGAAATATACATATGTATCATTTGTAGTATTTATAATCGGGAAGCTCTTTACATTAACGTATAGAAACACGGCTATCGTCAAATGTTACAACTGGCAGCGCAGGTAGGTTTATACTAAGTCCCAGGGGAGCGAAGACTGCAAACTTACTGGATCGCCCGCAGGGGATGCTCTGGCGGACGGCCGCACTACAACTTTTACAATGCGGAAGTTCTTAGGGCCGTCTGGAGGATAAACTTGTAATAGCCGCCAATATCAAAGCCAAAGCGTTGATGACTCCTCTTGGGAATTGTCCATCATATTTTTTAAACGACTTCAGAAAACAACAACTTTGAACAAACGTAGTGATACCCACACAGGATTATACGCGTATTTCCTTAAATTATACATACTATCCATTAAGGAAGAAACTCTAAGTGATGGTCACTTTAAAATAACTAACACATAAACAGATTGACAAAGTTAGCGAATTTGTTTTATTTATTATTTGCTTGAAAAACGGTGGTGTGTGTTTTGTTAAATTAATAATCTGACATAAGGTACATAAAGGATCTGGAACATTGTTATCGTCCTAATAATGATAAGCACTATGAACTTTATTTCAAGTTAATAGGCAATAATTCTACAATCGCTAAGTGCTAATAACGGGTATTTTAGATGCCAATAATTGGGTGTTTTTGCCTAATTACGGGTGTAAAGGTGACGTGTAATGATGTTTCCAAGCTACCTACTTAGTCAGAACAGCCTAGAAAGAGGACGAGGGCGTCACCGCTTTTATCGTCTCAAATCGGTCCGCGCATCAAACCGCGCCTCTTTTCGGCGGCGTACCCGACGCTCTAATAAAATGGTTCTAGAATAAGACAGCTTCAGAATAAACTGAACCTGTCCAATAAACTGCATAATGGACAGTCATCTTCATTTAATAAGCCTAAAGGTATGCGTGAGGGGTTCACGCTCGTTAAACGACGACCTGTCCATAGGTTAACAACCCTTGATTAGAATAAAGTTCGCACTACAAAGACAATTTAATTACATTGACTTAAACCCATAAAGTTCAGGTGTTTGCAAAGTCTAGTCTGTTTATGCTAGAAGGCGATATTTAAATTATAATTACATTGTGTGCTAATGCAAGCTGCGAGGAACGTTTTTTTGCGTTCTGCTCGCAAGCTTCGTGCTAACTCGAGATAAGTTGAAAACACTTCAACTGTCAATTAATGTTACTTATATTTTAATCTAGATGTTAGTCATTCATCGGGTAGTAAGCTCACATGAAACACTACCGGCCGCACTCAGTTAATGACGATTAAGTCGTTCCTTAATGACATTTCTTCATAGAAAAGTTGGAAAAAAAGGCAGAAACTGTCTCTTTGTACGTTGTTAATTTTTTTAACTTTTGAATATTGATCCAAACATGCAATGACAAGTATCAGGTTCAACTATGCTCATCATTATTAATGGCCAACTGTACCGAGAATATGATAAATCGTGTTTTTTTTTGTTTTTTCATCTTTTTGTTACTGACAAGAAGTATATTTACGTTAGGCCAGGTTATTTTAATATAAAAGTATTTTTTATAGGATAGATAAATAAGTAAAAAAGTTTCAGCAATAGGGGTGTGTCCTGGATAAAAAAGCAATAATTATAATTAATCCGTCAGTAAGATTATCAAAAAATATTGAACATGTATTTTTTTGCTTTAACAATTCAATCAAAATTGACAAATATAACAGAGTGGGGGCACGTGACGTCACAACATGGTATAAAGTGTGTCACGGCGTGACGTCACGCGAAACTTCACACACTGTACCTACCTTCGTAATTTTTTTGTTTAATAGACAACAGAAAAAATACGTGGTCAATATTTTTTGATAATGTACATGTCGAACTAATTAGATATTTTTTTTACTGGCCCATTCGCTACACGTGTAGTGTAAGTCAACGTGACTTTACGTGATTAGCGATAAATTTTAAGTTTGATGAAGATGTTAAAAGATGTTAAACGGTTTTAGAATTTTAATAACTAATGGTAAATAGGTGAAAAGGATATACCGTCATAATAAAAATGCTATGAAAATTGACGGGACTTGAGTTACGACGTTCATTAAGTTCTCTTGCAAATATTCTGAAAGTGTTTCAGATATAAAATGAGCAATAAAATGCCGCATCGCATCGCTCAGAACATGTCCTGAAATTACTTAAATACGCCCACAAAGGTGTATATGTAGATATGTGCTTACGTATAAGAGAAAGGACAAGTACTACGATACTAAAGTTTCGCTTTCATGACCCCGTGCACTAGTTATTGTATAATAACATAAATAATGCGAACGCGTCATCGCGTACTCCAACGTCTCCAACAACGGCTTGGATTTTAATATGACATTTTCTTTGTGGCATTTATAATTTATTAAGCAATAGCAGGATAGATTATGCCCATATAATTATTTTTTCGTAAATGTAGGTTGACGTGTGCCGTGTCACAAGGCAATTTAAACGGTTATGCATCAATAAATCATATCCGACCCGCCATTCTAGATTTAAAATGGTTCCATACACTATTTTAATCTGTGTTACCACGCATCATCCATAAATCAATCGCGACACGGCCGCCCTTTCCAAACAAGTGATCTTATTTGATTAACAAAATAGAACATCGCCAGCTGCGTCTCGTGCATAAATAAGCAAATTTTAAACCAGCTTAGCAATCAGGACTCGATCAAGATTCCGCTGTACTAACATTAGAGAACATCGAAGTTACATAGTAGATCGATGAAAGACATCGAATACTAAGTTAGTATAAATAAACGAAGTTAGAATATAGAACAAGAGCACACGAAGTTTATGCAAACAATGGCGGGGCGAGGGGAGGGGGGGAGGCACATCTAAAACCCGCAAGTTGATCCCGGAGCTAATACACGAGCTATTCGTCTGCGACGTCGACGCAATAGGGCTATTAGGGCAGGTGTGTCACTCATGTTGCCTTGACATTTTAAAAGTAAAACTTGAAATAGACCAGGTTAAATACTGGTACAGTTCGTACATACGCTGGTCAATTTAAAGTTTCAAGGTTTTATTCCACATGTCGATCGTTTGTATTATAATTCTTCTAAGCACCCGAGAACAAGCCAACAAAGTTTTCTAAATGTTCGCAAACAAAACAACGCCTTATTGTTATGATAGTAACGCAAAACATGCCAAATATATCCGATCGCGATTAAGGTTACTAAAAATCAAAATATCCTCAGGCTAGTTTGAGGCTCCTATAAAGCACGACGACGAAGTGGGTTGATTCGAATTCCAAATAGTCTAGGGAATATTCTTTATTTTCGTTAAAACACACCGAAGAGTATTCAGATGTTTTACTGTCCGACACTGCATCCGGTAACACTGCACATACGCGGAAGTATCTGGTTCTACTCGTATTAGTATATATGAAAATGCAATGTGAAAACTAATAAAAATACATACCAAGCTGTAATGGGAAAGAAGTTATGGTGGTCAGAAATATAGATCAAATCGGTTCGGCGTACATGGACTCGCTCGGTAAAAACGAAAAGAAAAATTAATAAACTTGGCAGGACACATTGCCGTGTCTCGATAAAACATAATAGGTAATATTCTCCAAGAAGTACGGCTATGTGCGATCGTCAAAGACCATTTATTGATTCTTAACTTTAAAATAAATAGGTAACTCATCTTTGGCGACAATAGCGAATATTTATTCCGTGTACCACCTCACTATTTAGCGAGTTATATGGGATTATTAACGCTTTTCCAAAAGTGAATGAGTGAGAGTCAAATTATTCAAAAAATATTGTCTTCCAGTCTTGACCCACGAGCGTAACTGGTCCACGAATTAATCCTGATTGTAATTATAACAAAAAAAATGGGTTTCGGGGTTATAGTTACTATTCTAATAAAAACACTGCTTGCATTTTCAAAGCTATAGTGTTATTGTTAATAACAAGCTTCTATTTAACGTTAAATGTTTGTTTGTGTCCTGCGGTTAAATCTTGCAAGTCAATATTGAATTTTTGAAGTGTTCGGTATCAGAATGCGAAGAATTTTGAAATATTTTTGTAAATATGGATTACCTACAAATAGTATTATTTCTAAAAGCCTATGTGATGATGAAGTGGGGAAGTGGCAAAAGGATTCTCGCTTTACTTAACGGACATCGACCAAGTTTGGGACGAATAAGACAAAAAAGTTTCTTTATACCATGACTGTGCAAAATGTACAGTCGTCGAAAAAATTGTGTCTTATTATTTTTTGCTGAAAGATCTTCACTTGTATGTTTAAAACTAACTAAGTACCCACGTAAACAGTACATAACAAAAAAAAACATACGTACCATAGGGATTTTGACGGAGAAAAAAAGTGGAACTGCCAACCTAAATGGCCACCTTATAATAGGTCCGACGAAATCAAACGTGTTCTAATTATTGTCTTTCAATAGTGATTCAGTGTTACAGACCACCATAAACCACCACCAGTCACCAGTCAGTCAGTCAGTTAGTCGACCATAAAGTTTTTTTTTTTTGATAAAGCTTTTGTTCATTATCAAAAATACTTCGACTAACAACAGAACAATGAACAGCAGCTCCTGTATAATGTTCAACGTAATTCGATTAAAAACCTTTTAAAATTAACATTGTAGTGAATTATGTCTTTATTGACTATATATACTCGTAAGCGAAGCACTTAATCCCGTGTCTACTAACACGTACTAAAGTGTTCTGGGAATAAGGGAGCCGCGCTTTTCGCTTCACTCCACTGAACAGAAAATCTAATCTCATGTCTCTTATGTAAGTATACAACATAATACGATACGGAGCGCACATATGATTAACTCTACAACAGTCGCGCATTCGTTTAGACTTAGTTCGTGTTCGAGAGAAGCATTGTAAAGAAAATAAAAGAAAACGTTAGTAATGTATGCACCTGACGGTCGTGTTCGGCCGGAGCGACTATTTGCCTCGATAGCAGCGTTTTTCGTACTACATAATTAATTAGCTTCGTACTTGTTAAGAAAAAACTAGTGGTCACATTTCAATGTTTAAAGCCAATTACTTAAAGTTCTTTGTTGATGTAAATTGCTACTACTATTTAAATACCATTGACTATACCAGCGTACAAAGGTCTTTGTTCCTGTTGAATTCTTCATTACTTCTTTGGCTTCATCGCTTCCAATATAATAGTGGGTCCCATCTATGACGCTTTGTGTTTGAGATAACTGTTGAGAACTTAAAAGGTCATGTTACTTGTAGACACCACTTTATGAGCAGACAGTAAAAGCGCTCCTTATCGCAACATTTCGCGACGAAATAAAACCGGTCAACACTAACACAAAAGAAATATCTCCTTTATTGAGGTCGCCGTAAATGATTTCGAAAGTTTCGTATCCTCACCGGATTAGGATCGAATTCTCGGCCGAGTCCGACCGAATTGCCATTCATAATCATAATAACACTCCGCGATTTATGATCCGTTATTTATTGATAACTTGATACTTGTTGTAAAGTTAAGTCGAAACAAAACTTATGTTAGCATAAATACGCGGACCTTCAAGGCCGATTCTATGCATACCTATCGATTCGGCGAAGCAACGGACATCGAACCACGAAACGAGTTAAAAATACCATCACCGGCGAGTCGACCGGCATCTGCGGGCACACCGGTCAGACTACTTAGGGCCACATGCGTTTGTTTACTATTGGACGGCGGTAGCGCCGGCGGCGGTGAAGTGGCGTCCACCGATATTCGTGAATTTGTTAAGAAGCCAGTAAACGATGTGACGCGATCGCTATGAAAACTTACGGCGGATGCCCCAATCCATGTCGAAGTTTGCGCGCGGGAAAACGTCGCGTCGCGTCCCGCGACTTGCGCTCGGAGCGCGGCGCGTCTGGCAGGCGACTGCCGCGTCCTGCCCCGCTCCCACTAGCGCACCGGGAGCGGCCGCGGAGCCCGACCGTTGTCCGCGCCAGCCGCAGACCAGCGTCTCGGAAATTGCCGTCCCGCAGAGCGTGGGGCGCCCGCGGTTCCGCTTAATGAGTCAACCTTATCACACAATAAGCAGCGACCTAGTCATTTCCCACTGGAAATTAGACGCTCTTTTATGTGCTGGCGACGTGAGATTCTAAATAACGATTGCAGACTATCCCCAAAATATGTTGGTGCTTTACAATTTTTGTAAATGTTTCATATTTAAATGCATCAGTTGACAATTAAGTATATATAAATCAAGCTGTTTTAGTTAATAAGCGAACGATTGAAGACAACAAAACTTTCTTATGAGTCAATGTTGGCGAAAGTCTGTGATAAGATTTACAATCTGATAAAATAAATTTAACGTAATACGAGTATCTAACCAGTTCTTGGAGTCCAACTTCTTTGTTAGAACGAATAAAACTTTCTGCAAAGTTTTTTCGTTTTAAAAGTTAAACAGAAAAGGCTGTGTTAACAAGAAAAGGAAAAACACACCCTTATGTGAATAATAGAGTAGATAAAACTTGGCAAGGAAGTCCTATTACTGGTTAAAAAATTGGGGAGAAGGATCCTAGATGGAATTGAATTAGGTAATAAAACGGTTAACCAATTTTGGACCATCGACCGTTAAAGTTGGACCAGCGCTATCTAAACAACGCTACGGAACTTGTCTTGTAATGGCATTCGTGATTAAGACGATGACAAGGCTTTTGGTCGGATGGATAGTTGATATTATTACAGTAAGTAGATCAAAATTTCGGCGCGCGTAGCACGTGTATAGCCGGTATGAGTAGCAATAGTTTAAAACTTAATAGTACCTAATGGTTTAGTAAAAATGCCTATGATACGGTCAGATCCAATATAAAACCAATAATATAGTCAAGATTTGATAGTAGGAAATAAACTCTACACATTTTGTAAGTGGCAAATGTCAAACTGTAACCCAAAAGTAACCTAATCTATCCTTAGTTTAAATATTGGAACAGACATAGGGAGTCGATAAAGGAGAACTTACTATTTTTTACTATGAAGTACATCCAAGGCGCAACTTGAACTCCCGCAAGACCGGGTCGGGCGCGAAACTGTTTCCCTCCTTTAGTCACAAATCGAGAGCAATGGGGCGGACGAATACCCCATGGGGCAGTATTTTTCGCCCGTGGCCTCCTTGTCAGATCTTATCTGTCTGTTTTTTTATTGTGACCCCTCCTATGCACTTTGCGTGAAAGATGATTGAACAGATACTTTTACGTTTTATTACTTTTATCGTTTTTTGAACGGCCACTAATCGTATCTTACTAATATTATAAATTATACACAAATTCTTACAGTAGGAATATTAGAAAATGTTAGCTACACAATCAAAATAAAATGTCACGGACTTCTAAAACTTTCTTCATTCTTACCGAGTCAAACTTCAGCTTTTTAGTTTTTTCCATTGTGTGATGAAACTGATGAAGATGCACCATCAATGAAATTTACGGACATAATAAGACTTAAGAAATGAAATAACTTTTGTATAGATTAGACGACGTACACACACACGGTATTACTATTTAAATTTAGTGCGTATCATGACTGCGTATTTCAGGATTTCCGGGAAGCTAACGTTATAGCCAATACAGATGTAGTGAATAATCCTTTTTGTCGGATAAGTTCGTATTTATCTTGCTTTCTCAATTAACTTCCGTACCCATCAATGAGCTAACTGAGAAAGCAATACAAATACGAACTTATCCGACAAAAAACGATGGGAAAGGATTATTCACTACATCTGTTCAAACGTAATGTTATGTCGACGTGTGTCTTTAACTTAACGATGAAACAGAGCCTAATTCTCGAAACAAGGCAGTTGTAAGTGATGTAAACCGCTTTTTTAAATGGAAACTCCCAAGAAATAAGTAATAGCGAGTTAATTATCATCATAACGCTTAATAAATATTATTGAAAAAAAAAGTGTAGAATTCAATAGAAAACGCTGGTATTCAGCGCATGAAACTGGCGAGCTGATCTTATTGAAACCAATTTAAATTCCGTTGTGCACGGGTCATTGAATGGCGAATTGGGATTGATTTCAGATTTCAAATTATCCTTTTAAGACGTTTCGATTTCATTTCACAGTAACTGATAAACTTTATCTGTTACTATTTTAGAGTAAGTCATTGTAATGTACAGTTGTTTTATCTGCCGAAAGCGGGTAAGCCGTAATTGCAATTGTAATGACACGCTTACTACGGCGACGCTCAGTGACGACAGGTAAGCACTCAGAGACAACGTGCCCGTGCATCTACACACAAGTATGGCTCATACGCTTAGGTGAGATAAAACTACTGTACACGAGTGCAGTCACCCCTAGTATGTGGTATACTCCGATATTGATAATTCGAATCCAATTTGGCATTATAGCCGATAAGCGGAATATAAACAACGCTCAAATACAGACCCCGCCGTAATGATGGGATTAATAAATGACAGTGAAAGAGAAAGAGAGCAAAGTTAAAATAGGTTTTTTCTTTACCATATTCACATCACGAACGACATGAAGAAACAACTTGTCAAGAGTACATCAAGAATCGTGCAACGAGAATATCGTACATTTAACTCTGAGCTGCTCCTATCAAGTATGCTGACTGTGAGTTAACGCGATTCTTTTCTTGTAGACCACACTTTAATGCTGTTTCTATTTCTTCTAAATCATTAGACAATTCATTTTTATCACGGTATTTAGACTAGGTACTAGGTAGCTCCGTAAATTCTAAACCCCTACCCCTACCCCTATCTTACGATATTCAGGGCTTTCGTATAGCAAGGGTAGCTCTAAACAAGGGTCGTGCCTACAAGCAATAATTCACCATACTACCAATTAACTTGTGCGTAAATTTAAGTCATCCAGGGCCAGTCACTCCGAATGCCATACCAAATAGGTTTGATATCGAGTTCTTCGTACCGAATGTGTTGACATAATTTTAGGTGGGATGTGGTGTTGTAACGCAAATTGTGATCTATGGCGAATGTTCAATTATTTTTTTGCGAATTTTCCATAAAACCGCGATAAAATGCGTTCGTGGTCTGTTGAGATTCGTCGTGTTATCAGTTTTTCATCTGAGTATTGTACATCTTCTACAGTGCATGCAGTATAAAAAAATTGTTTTTTTTATAAATGCTCCGGTCATTCAATACTCGTTATAGAAAAACTCTTTGGAAAGCCTAAATAACAAAATGAATCATAATAAAGTTCAAATAAGCAGTTATTGCGGGACTTACCAACTAGATTCTCGTAAGCTTATTACTTAGTTCTCCTACTCCGTGCTTATTACGAAGGTATCAAAAATAACGGTTGGGAACAACCCCATTGCAGCTCAACAAATCACTTCTCGAGCTCTAGACTGCGTGGTGAATGCTGATTCTCTTAAGGGTAGTCTATCTACTCTATTCAGTTCGTATAAATAAACCAACCAAACGTATTCATAGTACTTACCTGCAATTCTCATGTACCTAGGTTACGGTATTTTACGGACTCGATTTAATTACTCTGTATTTTAACTTTAAGTCTAAGCAGTACAAGTCTAGGGTTTTTGAATAAGAACCGATTATCTTTGAATTGAAATAAAAACAAATTGTTTATTTTCAATTACATCTGATTTTTTACTCTTTGGCATAGTGTATGGAATACCGCATTATTCAAATGGCCGCCTCGGCTTTATATGGTAGGGTAAATACAAGAGGTCAACTTTTTGATAACTTTTTGTCATAATGGCGCCTCTAACTCATTTGCCTTTACGTAAATACCAATGATTGCACCTAACCTTATTCGAATTATTAATAGGCATTAAGTAACATATTTTGGAAGCCATGACTTGCAACAATTATTCGTAAAAAAATGTCGTTTTTCGTAACAAATTGTCAACATAAAAAAAGCGAATAGAACTGCCGTTTTGATAATATGGTTTAACCATTTCAACACGCCGCCCGTTCAACTGTATGAATTGTTCCAATTTTCTAAGTAATAGTGGGACATGTTTGCTCAATGTCTCCATTGTATGTGGAATATAGAGCAAACGCCCACATTTTAATCTTCACGTATGATTAACTTTCAATAACGTGACATAATGTGAACACAGTGCATGAACGACGCTACAAGAAGAAACTTTTAAAGTTAAAAATATACAAAGCTTTCTTTATTTTAGTCGAGAATGCCATTAAGTACACAACAACAATCCTTTTTATTTGTAGAAGCAAAGAGATACCCGACATATTTTGATATAATTAAAATTTGCGTTAGTTCAGTAAAGTTCACTTAAACCTGCAGTAGATATTAACATCGAAACAAAGGAAAAGGAAACAACAGTAGAATAGAATTATAAAATAAAAAAAAGACATAATTTTATTTAAGGTAAGAGAGAGAGTATATGAAAACAGAATAACGAAGTAAGAAATTTAATGAAAGATCACATTACTCACTGCGGTGTGGATGCGTCATGACGATGGCGAGAGGGCACTCGTCGTCCTCTAGTATACTCTCGGAGTTGTCCGCGGTGTCCAACTAAAACAATAGACTCAGTATAATCTTTCAAAGCTGTGACTGAGCCTGTGCATTGTTTGAATTTGCATTTTAAATGCAATTAATTCTGACGGGTTCGCAAAAATAAAATAAAAATCCCACGCTGCAAAGTGTCGCTGATATACGATCATACACCTACGTCAGTTTGAATACGAATCAATTAGAGGCAGGTAGCACGCGAGGCACATAGGCGAGGCTAAGGTCACTATCAATTACTCGAGAGTTCGACAAGAGGACTGGTATTCGGGCATGAGGATGGAGAGCAATATAACGCTCTAGGGAGGGCGTATAGCGCGACGTATTCGATGGCCGAGTTTATGTCCGAAACGGGCGAGATATTTGATAGATGAGACCGGTAGCATGTCAAATGCAACCATTTGAATATCAAGAGACAGCGTCGTTTCAACGAGCTGTTTAATACGCGACGTGTCACATTATGGATTCCAAATGTAGACGATGTTGATAATTTACCTGTATAAATTATATATATTTTTTATTACCACAAACAACATTTATAAAAAAGAATACGAAAAAGAATGGTAAATAATTATTAAAATGATTCCCTTGTAGGAACTAAAAAATATTTTAACTAGCACAAAGGAGACAAATTTAATTAAGTGTCAGTCAAAAAGTGTAACAAAAAGCAAACTTTGAAAACTGGGCTGCTTTTGTAGAAAACTAATATTGACTCGTGCAGCATCAGGAGTAATTTTTTTCGCTTTAGAATGTATTTAAAATTAACAAACCCTCTTTGTAGCTAGGATCAACTTTTAAAATATAGTCTATGAACGTTCCTCGGATAAGGAACAACTCAAATATATTATATATATTGTTTTCCTTCGTATTTTCACGGCAACGTACGAACGTGTCATGCTACTTCAGTCAACCTCAGTACTTTTTGTACTGTGACCGACTGAAATAGCAAGACACGTTCGTACGTTTCCGTGAAAATACGAAGGAAAGCAATTATGCACTACACCTGTACATCTGTAACTCTTTTATTTACGATATATAAATACCGTGGATTTACTTTTAAATATTGTTCCTATTTGGAAACCGCATAAAATGGAAACCCTTCGCAAGGGAGGAAGTGAGGGTGATAACGCCAAAGATTATAATGGCTCGTCTTGAGGATTACCAGCGGATTGCACAATAATGCAGCTGTATCTCAGCTTTCAGGCGCCACGATAGTTGAGCCGTCGCGGCGCTATAATTAGTTCGACCACTGACCTCTGCCTTACCTCGACTTACTGTGAATCACAAAGTTAGAGAATTTTAATTTAAAACATTAAGGGCGTCCACGGTAATTAGTTGAACGATAAACGTCCGATTTATGTATAAATACACACTGGTCAAGTATGAAACGCCTAGTCTAGGGATAATATAGAGCCTAAGGAGTCCAAATAAAATGATAATTACGTAGAGAGAAGTAAGCGAGCTCGTAAACAGGGTGTCGTATGTCGTATGTGTGCAGCGAAACGTTCCAGCAAGCATTGACGGGTGCAGCGTGCACGCCAGATTTTTCGCTAAATACGTTGAGTTTGCACGCTCAAAACAACGCCCCGTTGCACGCGCCGCCATTCCGAATTGGCGGCTGAAGATCGCGTAACGGCAGCGCTGCCCGACGGGGCCTTTGGTGATCCGTATTTCCTTAAAATGCCAATTTTGGCAGAGAAATTTTACCTGCACGATGCAAAAGTGTTGCGGTTCGTGTCGCGACAACCCGTACTTGTCGAGCATTTCGCGCACGACGCCGGCCGCCGTGTCGCCGACGGACAAGAGCAGCGTCTTATACGGCACGTCCTGGCATAGCGACGACCCGTAGATTTTTAGAGTGCCGCCTGTGACAAACAAATGTTTACTATAATAAGGTATACGTATGTATTACATATCGTTGTTTTTAATCTTGCTGAGAAAACAACAAAACAGTTAGACCTGAGCGGTTACCATGACATACTAAAGCAGTTCAGTTTAAGTTGAGAGAAAGGGACAGAGCTATCTGCAACCCCCTTATCTGACCTTGACAGTCTATGGATGGTTAGTGTTTGCAATCGTAAAAATAAGTAGCGGAGCTCGAAAAAATCCTACCAACATCAATAATAGCCCAATAATATTTTGAGGGTCAGACTCTTCCTTCAGATCCTTTTACTATTATTAATAATAACGTCCCAATATTATGAATTACAATGTTTAACTTTGAGTTACTTATCCTAACAGATTTCAACTTAAATTTTGAAATATATGGCACCATCCCAAAACATAAAGACACGCGATAAGCTCGGATTAAAGGTAGACGACGTACGTGTACCTAACTATGTAGGTACTCTTTACTCGCACAGTTACATTTCATATCGCAAGCGAGCGGATCCCCCAAGCGATTTGATGTATGTCGAACGTTACTCCGACAATGCCAAGTGAAATGTTGAAAGGAAAGGAGAGCAAATGTGGAATTTAACGAGTGTAACATTTCATTCCGATTACCTAACGGCCTGGTCTATACAAGTCAAACAGCGTACTTAATCAAGATGGATCCTACAGGCGTCTTATTTAGTACGTCGTAACAGAAGAACATCGGCGGGCGCCTGAATTACAGCCCCAATTTTTTGAATGAGATGTTTCTACAAATTAACGAGGTGAATATCTTATGCAACGTGAAAAGAGCTTTATACGATCGTGAAGAGACCTCACAGAGACGCACACTTAAGAGCAGTCTCTTTTACGTATTGAGTTACGAAACAAACATATACAAGATCAGAACTACTTTAACGTAAAGTATACCGATGTGTCCTGCACGGGTAGCACAAGTTGTATTTTCTCGCTTGTCGCTCAGTGTGTCTCTATTGTTTGTTACAGACTAGATATAAAGGAAGATCCGACTGACGAAAAAGTCGCGGACAGCATGTGGTTGCAGTGCTGACTTGGGATAAATACGTTTCGTTTTATTTTCCAAGTTGTATGAACAAACGCGTAAAGTGCCCAATTAATTATGTAACTCCTTGAAAACATTAATTGTCATAATCGACTCATACGAGCTCCGAATAAACAATACTTTACACAAAGCTCATCAATCAGCTTATAACGAACTGAATACATTAATCTCAACAGGGGATTAATTTTACTGATATTTATATATGATCGATTCATTTAAACATAATATAACATGGATGGTGCGGGTACATCGTGCATTCGCACTTAATCGTGAGAGTAACATCGGAACTTAGTCAGTGTTGTATTAATTGGTCTACGTAAATTGGTTTGGTTTGGATTGGTCTTCACCAATCAAGAATCGTGTAAGGCGTGTTTTTTCTTATTACCCAGGAAAATAAAGCCTCCAATATACATTTATATTAAAGTTTTAGTAGGCGGAATTAGGAAGATATTAGTCATTATTTAAGAAGTGTTAAGTTCATTTGAGACTAAGTTTTTAATGGTAACTAATTTACTAACTTAAACCCTTCCCAAATATTCCGTAACGGCAGGCAATTTGGCCGCGCTAAAGGACGCTTCTTATATGCTTTTAACGGTCTCGCTAGTGGCCCTGTGGCACACCGGAAGCTTGCGCGCTTTAAGTGCTCCATTTTAAAGGTTAAAGGTGAATAACGACGTTCGATTAAACTTTTAAAGCCGCGTGACGTTTCGCCGCTTACGTCGAGATTTGATTTGGATCTTGACAACTTTAATCGGTAGAAATCTCGCCGGATTCTTCGGTTTATAGCTCAAATCTTTGGTTACAAAATACCCACATGACTCAAAGCTGGAGAAGCGACAATTGTAACGACCACCTTTTTTAAATTGTGAATGACAGGAGGCGATCTATTTTTTGTTTAAAAATGCGAAAAGTAAATACTGAACAAATAATTTTAAGCCAGTTTTTGATATGTCTAAATAAAGGACGATGGATAAAAATGTCCCCACCCACCAACAGTGATGAAACATGTGCCAGTTTATAGATCTTGGCAATATGATGTATTTTTTCTATGGCGACGATCACCATATGTATGGGGTTTTCTTGAAAAATCATAATCTTATCGTATGGAACTATGGAATTTGTTTGAAAATGAACACGTATGTAGATAATTTGCCTTGCCTGGCCCTTTGTTTTCATTAAAAAATTCCCATTGATTTTGCTACGAAGATAAGTATTTTGTCTTTTATTGGGTCCTAATGAACATATAGACCTGCAGCCCGTTACTGTTGGAGGGGGGGGACGGGGTCCATACAAAATTGCCCATCACCCTTTAGTCTCGAGGATATATTTAACTCTTATTTCTATTAGTTTAGGGTCGTGACTGTAACAAATTGTAGGTACAATTCGGCGAAATAATATTTGTGCCATGTTGGCGAAAGGGCGATGTTTGATTTGAATAAAGAACCACCAAAACAAAAGAGGAAACATGACCAGCGGATTCTTTAAAAGCAACTTTTATTTAAATCGCGTCCGTATGAGATGCCAAGTTTGCGACTCACGCGACTCTAATACTGTTTTAAACCCCTGATAAAAATAAAAATAAACAAGTTGTTATAAGTTTAACGTGTGTATCAGTGTCTGTATGTGGCATCGTAGCTCCCAGATAGATGGTACGATAAGAATGCCTTTTTTTTAAAGATGCCAGGTTTTATGAAAATTGATTGGTCTGTTTAAGAGAAATTACCTGTGAAAGAATAGGTTGCCATTGTTTCGAGGATGTTTATCTATTTAATAGGTAGTTATTTATACAGCTTTCGCATTAGGTATAGTTTTAGCTTTCGTCTTACAATTAAATAATGAATAAAATTGTCCCCGAAGAATTAAAAGTCCCGCATTCCAGGCATAACCTTTTTTTCATTTCCAATATTCAATAACCCGATTAAATATTGATAAGGACAGATTTTTCCTGTTCACCAGAATAACAAATTGTTCCTGAATCAAGGCAAGACATTTGCAGTCGCCGACATAACGCTCAAAGTAGGGAGTTAGGCTGTGAGCATATTGTGAACGCAACCTTACGAGTAAACGCATTCAGATGGACTGAGGTGTATATTTGCATTAATTCCGCCTCGTGTTTGCATTTTGTTTGTGTAACGATGAACAAATAGATGAGAACCGCAACTGATATTAAACCTAAGGGTAAGTATATGCCAGAAGACCTGTATAATAATAAAAAACAATATACATTATGGTAACTAATATGTTTTAAGAATGTTTGATTGTTGAGCTTTTTGCGGCTCGTCTTAAAGCAGTCATCTCCCCTAGGGAACCGCTGGTAGACTTTTGACATCTCCTATATTTGGTAAGAAAATCCTCAGTATAGTGTTTTTAATCCACAAAGTCACACACCCTTCTACTATATTTTTCGTACATTAACCCAACTGTGTTGTAATGTCAGTTTGAATGGCGAGGCGTGCCGTCGTACATTGGAAAGAGCCGCCAACTCTTTCTGATAGTCCCGAATAGTAGGTACTCTTAAAAGAAAATAAAATAAAACGTGCGTTGAATTCACTGATCGAGGGTTGCCTAAATTTTTTTCGTTGTAAATGGTTGCGAACACACAAGAAGACTGGAAATACTGTTTTTATATAACGTCTAGTTTTCTCTTGACAACCTTAAAGAAAACTTGCGCAAAATATTTGAGCAGTATATATTTTGTAATACCTACTATTATGTTGATCATTGTTGATTCATTACATCCCCCTATACCGCCAATTAAAAGTACCTTAACTTTTATTTTATTTTGGTACCATATATAATGAGCACCAAAGTTATCTTCGAGACCCAAAAATAGTAAACGATCACCAAATTAGGTTGGGTTAGTTAGGATTTGGTGATCAGTTACTATTTTCGGCAGTAAAAAGTGTTTTTTGGCGGTATGTTTTACTATGTCTGGTGATCCGTTAAACATAAGCCTTTTTAACCGACTTCAAAAAAAGGAGGAGGTTCTTAATCCGTCGGGACATTCATTTTTTTATGTTTTTTTTTATGTATGTTCCCCGATTATTCAAAGACCACTGGATTGATTTGAAATTTGTTTTCGTTGTTTGTATGGGTATACTTTCTAATTGGTCGCATTGTCAACATGTCAGGATCTGATGATGGGATATTGGAGAAATCCCTTGATTTCTCCAAGATCCTCTCCGACTCCTCAAATATTAAAGGCTATAGTGATTTCGGTATTTTTGACTGTAATTCGTGCATTTGCTTTTCAAAATTACTAAATGGTGAATTGGAACTGATGATGAAGACCACAGATGGCCACCGGAAATCCTTAAAATATATGAAGGGTATAAGATATTCGATCAACTACCTTAAGTTGAGCGACTGTGACGAAGCACATTTAATTGTTTAAATATGACTCTGACTTTCCCGCGGCGTTGCTTGCAGCGAGCTTTAAATGTTCTATAGTTTCTCATTAATTGCGAAGTGGAAGTATAAAGAAGATCACTAAAAATTATAAAATTAAATAAAAGTAAAAAAAAAAACAAAAACCCGCCTTCAAAAATGCAAAAAATTACTTCTTATAAAATGGTAGGCAGGTTAGTCCAACTGAAGTCGGCGTCCTACAATATTTTAAACCAAAAGCCGAATACAGTTGGACTGACCTGCCTACCATTTTATAAGAGTGTATACGTAACCCCAATTGACTGTAACGAAGCAGTTTTTACTCAGTAATTTCCATATGGAACTAATGGGATAATTTATTTGACATTGTTATACGTATCTCAATTGTCCTCAACCTAACACAAGCAACGTCCCGTGTCTGTGTGGGATTTTGTTCTGTATCGATGTGGTGCTTCCAAGTGTTTCAACCGAAACAATTGCCGTATCCCTCACGTGTTTTATCTAGATACACGCGCAGTTAGTCTAGTTATTATCCGTAAGGGGAAATATTTGTGTGATGAGTGTGAGCATTTGTTCCTGAGTATTGGATGTTGCTTTGTATTTCTCTACATAGATAAGTGCTTATGCCTAGTTAGGCTTGTGCTTAGTTGGGGTATTTTTTTGGGAGATTGTCCCAGGATATTCAGTTATTCATACGTGCCACTAGAAAAACTCGTGGTTTTAAAAAAAAACTTACGAAAAGCATTCAGTAGGGCTATTTAAAATCTTTAACTCGAAAGACTTCCTTCTTTGGTACCTACATTTGTAAATGTCATGAATTAAAATGATCTATCTTTTGCGAATGCCAAATGGATGGCAACTACGAACACTTAAATATTCGAAATAGCAAATTCGACGCAAAGAACACTTAAACTTATTTTTATTTTCAATTCAATTAATCGGTAGCGCATTTTTTTTTTTATCGTCTACCTTAACCCGGCATCAAACTGCTCGAATACAAAACAGTAAAGTGTTTTATGATACATATCAAAAGAGTAATTGATAACTATTACCTATATCTATAACCGTATACTATCCTAACCTATATCTAATACCGTATAAAATCACGACTTGGTTAATTTATTACATTTTATATTCGGCCAGTCCGAATACCCGGTTAAGGAAAACGAATTTTTAATATCCATAAATGCAGTATTTATTGTTCTCAAAAAGTAAAAGTAAGACTCGTTTGCATAGAATGTGATATTTCCAACATTGAAGGTAGTGGCCGTCCCTGTGGCGTTGTTTTTGCCACTGATAGACTGACTGACAGAGTGGCAGAGTTCGCATAGCCTAAGCAGGTGGACCCAAAGAGTATAATAATATATATAGGTACCTATGGCGATGAAATATAGAAGGAATATTCTTTAGGTGCCCAGGCGGTGTACTATACAAAGATTTTTTCGAAAATCAGCCACAAACGGTAAGACAAAGAGAAGTATAACGGGAAACGAATTCTACGCGTAAGAAGTTACGGGCGTCCTCTAGTAAACATCTATAAGCGAACACGAAGAGAAGCTAGTGATATAACGAACACTGCCCTCTGTAAAAATTTACACACAACTTTACGAGTCATAGCTGCCTCTCACTCTAGGGATGTTAAAACCCGCAAGATAAGAGTTAGTAGTAATGTATGCCATCTACGGATAATCTGCAGAATTATGTTGCGACGACACTAACGTTCATGATTGATAAATAGATGGCGCTGTCAACAACTAGCTAGCTTACTTTTTACCCGGACTGTTGCAAAGCAAAAACAAAAGCTATTCAAAAAATAAATAAGTTCGCGTATATTAGAAACGAATAATAAATGATAAATGAGAAAGTGTTTGATTTTGCGTTCTTTATAATTGAACATCGCAATCCATCAATGTACAGTGGGGTTATAGCCCAAATATAGACATAGCGGACTTTTTATCGCGGAATGTTGGTCAGTTCCCAAGGATACGGAGTTAAACTGCTTCGGGGCAAAATCTATTTAACAAGGATAATAGTACTTTTATATAATTAATAAATTGGAAGACACCTGATTTTTAAACATATTATGGTAACTCGAAAATGATTTGAATTAGGTACTTCTCGTTATTAGGGTATGGATATGAAACCTAATTGCCACTATTGCCACTAGTTTGTCATCCTCAGATTTAATTATAATATTGTTTTTTTTTAAATTGTTATGACGTCATCCGTGAAATGCATCTGATAAACAAATAAAGGTAATTAAAACAAACTAACGAAAAACAAAATTAACGAAATCGGCATCTTAAAGTTGTCTTTGGGCGCCGTCTATTTGGCATAATATCGATTGTCCGAAACGTATTTTGTACAATCATTTTTCGGCGAAAGTTTACATTGTAGAAAGCGTAAAAGGCAATTATAATATTTTTCATTTATTATTGTGCTTGTGAAGGATGTCATTTGATAAATTTAGTGATGTGGCTAGTGAAAATCGCAGACATTTCTTTCGATTATCGACTCGGTTTATAAAGGAAACGTAATCGATTTATTTACTTGACGGCGCGTGTGGTTTTCATGTGATTTTGAGAGCGAGTAGACAGTCATACTGTATAGTTATGGTCTTGCTCACTCTGACGCATCTCGGGCACTCAGCTACTTCAAAATCATAGTTCGAACGTTACGCTTACTCCGTCACCTTAACCTGACTTCGGTATGATTGGCGAGAGAAAGGGACGGAGTATCCATTAGCACTACTGTGGTGTTTGAGAGTAAGACCCCAGACGTGCGTCGCCATGTTTGACTCTCTTGTTCTAGACTTCGCTGGTAAAACTGGGTGGTGAAGCATGGTACGCTATAAGCGTAATAGTTTTGCATCTGGTCTGGGCTCCGTGCCCCTGGAACGTCAACTGGGACGACTTCTTATTCAAGTGGCTGTATTTTGATACTAAAACTAGAATTTATGAAACATCTAGAAAAGTATTTTGGTTCTCTTTGCCCGACCACCCTCGCCCACACCTAAGTTCGACCATGCTGGCGGTTCTTTTACCCAAAGATGGGGAGGAGCGTACATACTATAAAGTAAGGTATCATAAATCGTCTACCGTATCGTGTAACTATCGTATGGTAAAGTCTA
Organism: Acleris sparsana; assembly: GCA_923062465.1. Lineage (NCBI taxonomy): Eukaryota > Metazoa > Arthropoda > Insecta > Lepidoptera > Tortricidae > Acleris > Acleris sparsana. The sequence goes on from OV281288.1 coordinate 6,700,941, forward strand.
CATAGGTGTTTTTAGTGCATTTTTAGGTTTTATTCACTTTCATATTGAGACAAAGCGTTGAGGGGAAAATTTATCATACGCGCAGGTGATTCGAGTGAAAAGACATGTAGGCACAATAAAAATAAGTTCTGCAATAAATAATTGTGGACTCGGAGGACGCACATGAAGTTTTGACGAGCTTCTGCCGATTCCGATCCGATTTTACAAAATGGAATCGATTCGGTCGAAGATCGAGGTTCCTGTCAAACTCTTTTAACGGTCCGTTTCGCATATAGAATGTAGAAGTAGTTTTATTTAGGTTAGTCAGTAAAGCTCATGACTGGCGAAATAATACAGATTCTCTCGATGCAGATTTAGGTACATTTTGCCTCGTTACGAGCCCCTCACTATCGATTGGAGACATGTAGCCAAGATCATTTCCGTGCCGTGCACGGTATTATTGTCGTTAACGAGTTCTGAGTAGGTTTAAATTCGCATGTCTGCTGTCACATAGTGATCCTTCTGTACTTATACTATAAGTTATTCTGTGTTTTGGTCAAATTAAAAAAAATGTATACTGCAGACAAACCCTGTTTTTAGCATTGCTTAATGTATAATGTTGTGTAGAAAATCACATACCTAACTAATTACTATAAAAAAAGAAAAGTAGTGAGCGACCGAGCGAAGCGAGCTATCAAGATGGGTCAGGCCAGAAGAGACTCGGGTAGGTTAGGTTACAAGGATTAACCTTTAGTGTTAGATATTTTTCTCTATGCTAAAAATATCTTGCTTGCTTGCTTGTTTGTTTGCTCACGTATGCATAATAAATAAGATTTTGAATAATAGGTCTTTCAATCTAAGATTAGGTTGAATAAGTGTTTATGGCCCAACAATGTTATACATAAAGATTATTCGGACAATGGACTTTCTGCCAAGTGACTGTATGCGAAACTAGACTATGCCACAAGAGATTTTGCTTAAAGTAATTATGCAATATAATAGAATATTTAGAAAAAAAGTTATGCTGTGAGTTATACATTCTTGTATATATAATCTGAATCTCGGAAACGGCTCCAACGATTTTAATGAAATAGTATGCAGGGGTTTACGGGGGCGATAAATCGATCTAGGTAGGTTTCATCTACATATTATTATGCGTGACAAGGTATTGAGAGGACGCACCTGTATCAGGACCGCCGTCCTTCGAGCGGAACTGCTGCAGCTTCCGCTCGAGCTTTTGCTGCCGGCGCCTGCGCATCACCGCCTCTGGGTTACTGATGCTGCGCGTAAACGAAGTCTCCGGCAGTTCTACAAATAAAATATATTATTATTATGTTATCAGAATGGTTATTGAACTTTATTCTGTAAGCAGCACGGACACTTACAAGTCTCAGGGTCCTATAAATAAAATGATCTTGACTTGGATGCCCGTCCCAGTCCCTTAAAAAAACCTGCAAAATGCGAGTCGGACTCGCACGCGAAGGATTCCGTACCATCTTAAAATCAAAAGATCGAGCAAAAAGCACGTTTGTATGAGGTATTCCCCTTTAATATTTATTATTTGTTATTAGCGGCCATAGTACCAATTTCAAGTCCTATTAGGGTAAAAGAGATACAGCGATTTTTATGATCTAGCAAAAAACCATAAAAACAAACAAGTTTTTTTGTATCGGGTTTTTAGTATTTGATTTTATATTTATTATTTGTTGTTGTAGCGACAATAGAAATACACACTCTGTGAAAAACTACCTATTATGGTTCATGAGAGACAGAGGGACGCACAGCAGTATAACAGTAATATGGTTAAGCTGACCCTCTTTGGGTCAGAACCCTGAACGTTTACTTTGACGTGTCTTGAGACGGACATCACATTCTAGGTCAGTACGAGTATGTTACAGCCCTGAGTCTACCAGCTACTTGCGGAAGAGGAGGCCATTATTAAGAAGCACCGCAAAAAAATCATCAGTCAGACGGTCGACGGAATTCAGTGCTACGAAATTAAGATGTACCTAACCTTTGAGTACACCAAGTAAAGTTGCATACGACACGTCGAAGTTGAAAAAATAATTCATTTGCGTATGTATTGTTGCGTGTAACCGCCGTCGTAGGGTCTGTTTTTATTTAGAACGGCCTCATATCGCTCCGTTATTTATAGCAATTCCTTAATAGTGAAAAGTTGGAAACTTGCCTTGAAACTGTTACATAATTCTATTTCTATACCTATTCCTAACACGAGCCTCGTTTAAATCACCTGTGTAAAGTTTCTCGGCAACAGGTCTGTTTTCGTTGTTCGTGTCAGATTTAAGTCGGGATAGTTTTTCTTTCTTCTTCAGCTCTTTCTTTTCGCGTTTGGACAGTTTCCGCTTGAAGTTCTGGTCACTTTTTTCATTGACTGAGGACAGGGAAACCTGTGAAAAAACATAAGTTTTTAAATTATAAAAAAACAACACGAATGGTCAATAAGACCCCTGTTAGGTGAAGAATTGCGTGTATAGTAGAGTAGATAGGATCGGGGAGAAGAATTACTGCAAGTTTTCCTGTGTTTATGTTAGTATAATATATACCTACATGTTCTTGAAATACTGAATCACGGACGATTAGAGACAGCGGTATTTAATTGCTAGCAATTATTTTTATCATACCAACAGACTCCAGATGCTGTGTCATAGTGATCGCTAAAGTGATACAAGTTGATATATATATAAAAAAACATGCCACTTACTGGTAGGATTGGTAAGTGTTTAGAGGTAGCGCAAGTTGCTAAGCCTGAATCTGAGGCCCAAGATGAAATACTTCCTAGATAATTTATTAATACATAGTTTAACGGGGCGATCCCATAAAGTTAGCATGACTATTGTTACCTCGACGTTTTACCGCGTTTCAAATCCCTTTAGTCCCGTTATATGTGTTCCCACTCTTCTACAATAATATTACACTACCCGGTGGTTGTCCATGGGAGCATAATTGTACACCGTGAACACACATAGGAACAATCGCCGCTTGATGTGCTAACACCCAACTTATCATGGCAGTAAATTTGCCTTAAGGGCCTTTTGCACGTTGGCTTCTGTTTTAAAGGTCCAGAATTTCCAGACACGTGACAGGTAAACGACTACTACTACTACTTCTCTAGCAGTAGTTGAAAGAAAAGCAGATAATGAACCTTCCCAAGTTTCGGGCTCCAAGACAGCACTAGGTGCAATAATCAATTACTTTCTGGATGGTGAAACAATCTCCTATTATTTATTGCCATTGAGTCTCGTTATACTATAAATATTTGTGAATACCGCAGAAGTTTAAGGAACTACTTCTATGCTAGTCTTTTCTTTAGCAGTCATAACTTTCACACAAACAGAACTATACGAGCACAGCTACTTGATGAAAGGGTCAGCAGAAAAGATAAATTTTCGGACGGTCCTTGCATACGGTTCTACCACCTGCAAAGTTGACTTTTTAGCACATAACTTAGCAGGGTCAGATTAAAATTCAAACTAAAAAATGTGAACACTTAGAGGTATTCAGCTCTCGCAATCAGCGATGTGCCAGTCACTTGGAAGCCGCACACATGATCCTATAGAGTACGTACAGGTCAAGAGACAGCGTGCGATGTGATAATAAGTGTACTCACATCACCGGTAGTGGAGCACTTGAGCAGGAAGCGGCCCTCGCGGTCGTCTGCGTGCCAGTTCAGCTGGACGAGCAGCGGCTTCTCGTGCGGCTCGAGGCGTCTCTCGTCGTCCGGCCCATGCGTCTCCCACAGGGAATAGGAGCCGAGGGACAACATTCGCATGTCCGGGCGAAACTTCTCGATTAGCGTTTCTGCACAATCAATTTAAAACGGTTAGAAAAATGAAAATGTCCTCGACAGTGGATATCAGTTGATATTACGGTCAATGACCGTTGACGGTCGTTGGCCATCGATTGATTGTGACGCCCTGTGATGACAGTCCATTACGCTTTAATTTTAGTCTATTCCTTTGTCCTCGTAAATAAGGATGTTTGAAAATAAGGTTCTTACTTTATTTTCAGACACTTTGCTTGTATAATGTATAGCACACACCAATTGTAGGTACCTATATACATTACGAAATCAAAAGGTTAACACAAAGTAGAGTAGCATCCCTTTGTTCTATGAACTCATTCCAATGTAGTCGGGAGGTGTTACCAAATGAAATAGGTACTTCCCATAATAAAGAAAACTTTGAATTATTACACAAAAATATCTTATCAGTTCTTATTCACTGACTCGTTTCAAATCTAAAAATATACGTCGACTTTATGTATCAATCGCAAATGTAATCATCACGTTTGCGATGTTTGATTTCGCGACCAAAGCTTCAATGATGATAGATGGCGATAGTTGAGGATGTGTTCGTTATGGATGTCTAGACACTCATCCTTATTACTGGTAAAATTGAATGCTAAGCCATAATGGCTGCAATATCCGGCAGACAGTCAACCTGCAACAATTTTGTGTACGAGCGTACTTCAAATCAATCGATTATTAAATCTAAACATCTCCGAAAATACCTAACCTTAACGTTCGTGAGCGAATGTGCATTAAACTTTCTCCAATATTTCAATTTACCTATGACATCACTGACTGTGGCGTCGGAGGCGACGCGAATGCACTTCGTCGCTATCTTTTGCCCGGAATCTTGAAAGTAGAACCGCATCACCCCGTGAAACTCCAAATTCTGTAATAAATAAAAACATTCGTTTCAAAAATGCTCAACATTACGTACACAAAACGAAGCCAGGAACAAAGACTTGGGGGAACAGCTCGTTATCTTGTATAATCTACAACTTAGAGATAAGAGGTGTTTGTTTATATTGACAAAGCAAATTCTATGGTAAAGGAACTCGTTTTAGTCATAGATACAAAATAAATGAATTGTTTCCACTGAAAACCGAAGAAAAGAGTTACTTATTTTAAAGCTTCGTGTGCTGCCGCAAGAGCGTTTCTTTTAGGTACGTTCAACACATTTTACTAGACAATAACGTAGCCATGAAGAAGCTATAAAGTCTTACCGCCTACCGTCCGCGCGTCTTTCCCGTTCCAGGTGTAAACAATACTTTTATGGCCCCGACTTAGGTGCAACAACAATTTTATGGGTCATTATGCCTAATAAAGGCTAACATACAATGTCATCGCTACTACAAGTTACAACTCAGTCATATGTACAATTACGATGTTGATTTGTTGCATATTTAAATCACGTTACAGGCGACTAAATGAAATTTGGCAAATAAACATAATGTCGTCATCGTATAACATCCATTGTCCAAGATGAGACTAACTTCAAAATAAATGTATCCAGCATAAACGCAGTAGTTTAAAACAGCCCTCGGGTTTCTGCTTCTGTCTTACTTGTGCTCATACGCTCTCGTTTAACCGACTAACCCGACCCGAAAGACTTTATTAAAGACCTTTTGGACCCTAGTCGTCGCATGCACATTGCACAGTGTGTCCGAAGACTAAGTTAAGACACTGAGTATGCTATGTTTCATGTCAATACAAAAAATATATATAAAAAGGGGAGCCACCAACCCCGTAGGAACAGCTACCTTTTTTTTTAACCAATATATTATGTCAGGAGAATTATAACAGTTTGCCTTAAAAACTTATTATCTTGCAATGTTACCCTGACTCTAATAAAAATCCATTTGAAAGCCAATATACTACTCCTTTTTAACCAGCGAATTAAACAAAAAGTTAAAAACAAACGTTGATATTTTTCATTGTCGCCGCGAGCGATTTGCTTGTGTACACCCCTAAGATTTTATTACTAGTGCAGGGGACCAGTTGTACTCTTTATAGTTAGTGTAGTTAGTGTAGTTACCTCATTGGGTTCGCTGAGCTCGAACAGATCGAGCCGGTTCGCGTTCCACTGTTGGATCATGTTGCGGAGCGCCTCGCGCTCCAGCATGCGCTTGTCCGCGGCGTCCATCGTGTCACCGCATCAAGTCAGCCTGCAAGACATAACATTTCCATCAACATCAACAAATTGACAAGCTTTTCATCTATCTTACTAGAATTCATATCGCGTTACAGCTAGGACAACTAGTATTTTCTTGCATGCTCAATCTGCCTCTATCGTTATACACTAGGCAGAGGGAATTACCAAACTATAAAAGAGTTCCGAACACGCTGTTCTACTAACCATCCAGAGCTCCCTCTCTCTCATTCAGAACAAGCATGTGAGGTAGTAAACAGGAGCATACTAATGTCTATTTAAAGGTTGTGATGACTAAGTTAGAACACTAACAAAAATGCAATAACCTAGTATTTCAAATTGAGCTGAAGCGATTACACTTGGTCGTTAGCCCACATTGGGGACCTGGCACCCAAATTACTTTACTTGGGTTGAATTGGATTCGTTATTTCACGACCATAAAAGAAGTGAAAATATAGCGTGTCGGTTACTTGGATTCGTACAATTGGAACAACCAAAATGCTAAAGACACCTATTCGTAAACAGATTATCAACTAAGTAAACTTACCATGACAGTGAAAGAGGAAAAACTATTCGAGAAACTGTTCGTAAAAAAGAGCTGAATGATTTAATGAGCTATGAGCCGCTGTCTTTTTCATCGACGCTCTATTAACTTCCATTTTTTATGAAGTACTTGTACTTTACTGTGCAAAAATACTGTGATATTGTAAACTATTTATAATTATTATGTAATGATGTAAACCTTTTTCCTGAAAAAAAAAATACCTTGCCGAGTTTCTTACGCCGGTTCTTCTTGGGGCAAAGGTTTTATTTTTCGAACCGGTGGTAATGCTTTTTGACATTCATAGGTGCATTATATTATGCCTAAATTGAAGAATAAAGAACTTTGACTTTGACTTTTGACTTTGCCTAACACTATCTTAGACTCTTCCACGTAGATTTGAGTAATTTGACATGACTAGAATACGTGACAGTGAAGCTTTCATGATGTTATTTTACGGGTGGTACATAGCTATAATGCTCTGACTATATATTGTTATGTCGCAGTGATGTGAGAGTCATAACATGAACTCGATAATATACACAATGGTTGACAATACTCGTTTCGGGGCACCTCCTCGGAGCGTAACGAGCCGATTATTATCAGATCTATAAATTGGAAGATAAGGATAATATTTGATAGTATTTTTCGCCGCACCACTCTAGCGGTTATTACAATATGTTTACTTTCATAAATACTAACGATAAGGAAAGTAAAACTTACTACCGTTGTAATAGGTGCAGTAGTGAATAATTTTGCAATACCTTATTTACGCAAGTTGTGATTGGCTGATTCTGAAATTTGTATACCAGCTCGTAATGGTGTTGTTTCCGATGACCTGTCATTTTCTTTCCGCTCTATTTTGATTGATGGCACAAACAATCGGTTGAGCCGTACGCCGTTGCATTGCTTAACGTAGACGCAGACACTAACGAGCGAAAAAACTCTGTAACTGTTGAATCAAGCTGACGGTGTCTATGGCAACCATTCGATGGTGGGTAATCAAACAACGAGGTCATGCGGCTAGCCAAAGTTGAAGCCACTTTCTATTTTCGTCGAGCATTCCCTAGCTATTCGATAAAATGCCGACTGAATAATGCTCATTTGTGATTGACTATTTCCTGGCTTATCGGCAATTTAATCAATCTGTCATGCATGACATCAAAATACACGACTGATTAGGTGCAGTTTATACACGCTTTAATTATTTTGGTTCCGCTAATTGTCTAAATGTGTAGAAGAAAACGAGAATAGTGCACAAAGTGGGCGGAATCGGGCGTTCATCATTTACAGGCGCACCTACACACGCGCACTTTAGTATTTATAACGTAAACATATGGCCCGTCGCTCGTGAAACATACCGCGACCGATATGCCCCTAAAATCATTTGCTCTTTGCTTAAAATGTATTGACTCAATCAGACTGATACAAAATGCAACACGTCATTGGGGCATAAGTATTCTGTTCATTACTAGTGTAATGGAAATTTAAAAGGTTACCAAATAAACTGATATTGTATGCGTATACATCTGTTGCATTCCAATCAACAGTACAAATGCAATGCTATGCAAAGTATATACAAATAGATGAACGTGTACGTTTCGCATTACTAGGAAACGCGTTTCCTATTTGAAAATTTCATCTGAAACCAGTTTATTAGTGTAAGCTGTCAGAAGTCGAAACAGCCGTCGGCGGGTTGTTATGGTTGGGCTCGCTTCCGCTATTCGCTGACTGGCTGCAACATACTCGCATGGACCTGGGCATGCAACGACGAATACGGATCGTTGACTCGTAAAAATAAATACACTCAGGAGCAAAAACACCGGGTCAGAGTGCGTTTTTCATACAAACGAGACTATTTCGAAGCCTTGGTTCCTCGCCAGGGGTTGTTTCGAGTGAGGTTTAATGGTGGATACTCCGAGGTTCAATAGAGGAGGTCAAAAGTTCTAAAGATATCTAACTGATCCCACAATCAGTCAACACCACAGCAGGAGAGTTTGGGTCAGCATTTGGATTTCCTTACATTTTATTGCCATTTTAGATATTTTTCTGAATGTGCACAATTCCAGCGTTAACCGCAGATTCATTCAGTTGGGTATCCTAGGCACTCTGGAAGTCCTGTATCGATGCTCGGGGTATTCATCATCAGAATTCACTAAAAGCATTCCCTGGCGAGGAACCAAGGCTTCGAAATAGCCTGTTTAGTATGAAAAACGCACTCTGACCCGTTTTTTTTTGCTCCTGAGTGTACTATCGGTACACCGCTCCAGCAAAACAGGTCAATTCGTTCAGCCTATCTAATATCAAGTAATTTAGCTGGGCGTAGCGATAACTTTATTGGAATTAACAGGCGGGTGATAAATAGGTTTCTGCATTGCCTAGATGGCTTCTAATTAAGAGACCAGCAAATATTATTTAAGACTGGTGAAGTTTTTGTGTTATGAATTTGTTTGTATTTGTGTCGAAATTATATATACGTATAGTATTGCGACACATACAGCAGGGTGTCCCAAAACTCAACGGACCTGATTAGAGCAGCTAAAAAGCTATCGGTAAAACCCCTATGTACGTTCAGTAATTTTTACTAGTTTCGGAGATATTAATCATTTTATTCTCATTTTTGTAATTTCCCCTTATATCCATGTCATAAAAAAACATTAATTTCATGTTTTATTTCATATGGTTTTTTAGTGCCTTCTTACATTATTAGAATCATTAAGAATCAACGTAGTTTTAAACCTATTTGCTCCTTTTTTATTAATCAACTTTTTAAGGGATGACATAAAGATTGTTTCGCCATACTAAAAGGTATCCCATTTTTGGTTTTTTACTATGTATGGCAAAAAACACTACGGTTTTTAGCTTTTTAGCTGCTCAATCAGTCCTAGGCGTTAAGCTTAACGTTGAGTTTTGGGACATACAGTATGTATTACATAAGTATGCCTGGGGTTCAAAGGGAAAGTGAGTGAAATTGACCTATGGGTTCGGAGAGCGCATGAGAGTTGTCAATCGCGTCGGAACTTCACGCTTGGACGCCGACCTTGCCCCTTCCTGCGCCGCCGAACCGAGCACCGCACTACCCGCCGCGCCGGCTAGACCAGCGTCATACATAACTCATCCTACAACACATACAGATGAGCTACTTTTCTCTACGTGAACTCGAATTAGAATTTATAAAAAATAAACACTTGTGGCATGTGCGCAATTTGATATAATTTCTCGATAGGAATCTGGATGGAATGTTAAGAACGGAAGTGAACCAGTTTAAATACCACGACTCCGTCTAGCTATTAATAATAATAATGTCCAGTCTAAAATTTACACACTTTAGATTGTACGAATGTAGCGGTACCTGCAACTTTGTAAAGGTTTTTTTATTTTACAACGTTCGAATCCGCTTTCAACACAAATAAAATTCTACGATAAATCGTTGCTTACGATTGTATGATTAAATTTATCAAGCCCAATCTATTCCAAAAATAATCTCGTTAGTTCGAGCGAACTTCAACAATGAAAGCCAGGATGCCGAGAACCATACATACGAATTATAAATCGTGTAACGACAAACAATCTATTTTCCATTGAACACGTTAATTCCGTTAAGCGCGGCGTGGGAAAGCATGCCGTTATTACGAGGTGGGTGCAAAAAGAGTAGGGACCCTCTCGGCAAGTGCATAGGGGCGGAACAAGTGGACCTACCCGCGACTCCACGCCCTTCTCTATCAATAGGCTTGTTGCCACTTCACATTCGACATTCCACGAACACTTGAGTTGAAACACTTGCTCTTTTTGTGCAGAGGGTCGTTTACTAATGAAAGGGCAAAAACAGGAATGCTAAGGTTAAGAGCCTGTCAGCACATTACCCTCGATCGTTAGAGAACGAATTTAAGTTTTAGAAAATTATTTTTAAGAATAAGGCCATTGCCGAACACGCTTACGACAATGTTCTACAAAGCTTGAAGAAAGTGTCACACGAATTCCATCATGAAATACACTTGTGCATGCATCACGTGCATTTAAATGGCGGAAATATAAAATGGGACATGTTCTCTACTATTAGCATAACTACTCTGGCAATTCAAAACGGAATATATATTAATTTGCGTCGCTGTATCTTGACTAGCAATTTTTACGACACGGTGTCTTCTCGCGCCGCCAACCGGCTTAGATAGCGGTTCAGTAAATTATCTGAATGTCGCAGACTTGGATGCGTGCGTTGCGCTGCCATTCATAAAATCGCGTGTTCGTTATTTCAAGTTACGGGAGTCGTGGAACCCGGCTTGTGTGATTCTGATCGCTAGCAAACTGATGATTTCAACTGTTTTTCTTTAACACAATCGCAAAGGGATCGTCGACGTAGTCTATGACGTATCGGTATTCGGTATAACATTACCCTTATTAATTGTTCACAAAACAAACGTACAGACAGACGCTAACCAAAATTAAAAACATTATACAGGGTGTTAGGCAGAAGGTTGGACAAACTTCAGGGACTAACTCTGTAGGTCATACTCATCAACTTTTATTATGGGACCAACATCCAAATTGCGAAAAAAAAAACACCTGTTCCATACATTTCGGCTGTTTAGATCTCAAAGTTTGTTTGGAAAAGCTGTTTTTTTTTCGCAATTTTGGATGTTGGTCCCATAATAAAAGTTGATGAGTATGACCTACAGAGTTAGTCCCTGAAGTTTGTCCAACCTTCTGCCTAACACCCTGTATAATCTTAATACCTATATGACAATTTAAATCTGGGTTATATTGTTACTTTATTATAATATTATTAGGTCAATTTTTTCTATTTGTAAATAAATAACTGTCAGTCTGTATAACCGGGCCTGACCGAACGTTCGGACTCACTTTCGGGTCGGCTTCCGTGGGTGCAGCATCGTGCTCGGCGAGTTCTTGGTATCGTTACTTTGGTTTTCTTGTTAATTTGTGTGCTTTGTTCCACTTAAATAGTGTGTAACTAATTATAATTCCGAGTCAGATTTAATTTGTAAAATCAATTATATTTTAAAAAGTAAAACCGTTATTTTTGTGATAATATTTGTTTTTTTAAGTAATTACGTCCTCTCAATCCAAAATCAGAAGTGCGATTCAAATCTATCGATTTCCACTTTGCCTTTTCCGTTAGTCATCTATTAATTGATTCAAATAACTGTGTGTGTTTTTGTGGAACAAAGTAGACTTTTGACATTTTGAGTAATTTCAAATTGTTTTTGTACTTACGTGTTTACGATGTCTGATCGTTATCGTGACCGTGACCGCGATCGTGATCGAAGGTCACGGGATTCGCGGGATAGAACTCGTCGACGCGATGATGACCGTCGTAGTCGTAGTAGGCACGAACGGGCGCGAACACGAACTCCCCCGGTGCGTTCGGATTTCTTTGATCGTTTAGATTCGACGCTTAATACGATCATATCTCGGATTGACGTATTAGAAAACGGTTCGACTATTAAAACACCGGTCGTGAACGTCCCTATTACCGAGAATTTTTCGAATAGCTTACGATCTGACGGAATACCGTGCACATCACGATCACAATGTTGCGGGACACCATTATTGATTGCAAACGATTCAAACACTTGTACCGACAACTCAGCCGTCATTCCGGACGAGTTGCACTGTAACGATAAAAACGCGACTGCCCAACCGGCATGCAACAATAAACTGGTACCTTCTACCTCGAACCAGGAATTAGTTGACGCGATTAAATCGCTTCAAACTACCCGCAGTCGTGATTATTTTGTTTCAAACTTCGGTCCGTCAATTCATGACATTGATACGTGGTGTCAAGAGGTAGAACGTGCTAAACTTGCGAATGGTTGGAACGATTACGAGTGTTTGTCGCGGGTTGCGAATTGCTTAAAAGGCGACGCTCGTAATTGGCTCAATGAATGGACATCTAATGATCGTGGTTGGCGCAACTTTGTTCAAGAGTTTAAAACTTTATGCCCGCGTAAATTAGATTACGCAAATATTCTTTATGATGTGATGAGCACGAATTCCGATAAATACGCGACATATGCGGAATATGCCAGGCATACTTTGATGCGACTTCGGGTAGTTAAGGGAATAAGCGAGGAACTGATGATTTTGATTATTATCAGGGGTATCACGGACCCTCAAGTTAGGGCTGCTGCGGCTAATGCCAATTTAACATCGGACAGCTTGATTTCTTTTATGTCCCTTTACGTCAAGCCCATTCGTAACAAACAAGACATACGTCATCGACATTCGTAACGACATTCGTAACTAAAAAGCGAGCCTTAAATAATGATGTTCAGCCACTAAACAGGGTGAAATGTTTTATTTGCAACAGACCTGGACATAAGAGTTTTCAATGCGACAAAAAGGTTAGAGTAGGTTCGAACGACCCAAAAATTAACACTGATGCAAACAGTTCCAGTTCCAACTCGTGCACATTTTGTAAGAAGCCGGGTCACACAGAGCAAACTTGTTTCCTTAAGAATCGGTCGGAACCACGCAATAAGCGTAAGGTTAACTTGTGTACTGAATTTGTTCCAACGGGAGATAGTTATTTGACTGCTGCCGTTATCCAAGGCATTCCTGTCGATGTACTGATTGACAGTGGGTCCATTGACGTGTCTTTAATATCATCGGATGTATTAAAGCATTTTGCTCATGAGTTGAAACCCACTAACTGCCCATTAAAAGGTATAAGTGAGGAGGGAATTGTAGCGAATAGTTACGTGACCTTGACTATTGAGTTTAGCGAAATTTCTCTGGAAGCTGATTTTGTGGTAGTACCGGCATCATGTATGAACTTCCCAATTATTATCGGAACGGATATCCTCGATCGCGACGACATTACGTACGTGCGTACTAAAGATCAACAGTATTTGACACGAGGTAAGGTGACTGTCCAACATAATGTCGGTGCTATTGCAATTGAACAAACACCTATTCAGACGCCCCTTCAGGGCCAAGAACGTGACTCTTTGTTAGCCGTTTTAAATGAGTACTCGGACTATTTAATTACTGGAACTGCGACTACAACTGTGAAAACCGGTAAGATGAAAATCAACCTCACTGATGACACGCCTGTTGCTTATCGTCCCTATAAGCTCTCCCATCAGGAGAAGCTCAAAGTCCGCGAGATAATACGCGACCTTAAGGAAAAGGGAATAATCAGAGAGTCTCAGTCCCAGTACTCTAGTCCCATTATTCTCGTGAAGAAGAAAGACGGGTCGGACCGCATGTGCGTGGATTATCGCGCTCTGAATCGGCTTACCGTTCGGGATCGGTACCCCATGCCACTCATAGACGATCATATCGATCGTCTTGGCAAATTTAACTATTTCTCCAGTTTGGACATGGCTACTGGGTTTTATCAGATCCCGATCGATGAGGAATCGATACACAAGACGGGATTTGTCACTCCAGAGGCACATTACGAATTTGTCAAGATGCCATTTGGATTGACAAATTTTCCGATTGTTTACCAGCGTATAATCAACGAGACGCTTCGGGAATATATTGAGGCAGGTTCTGTTCTTGTTTATGTTGATGACGTCCTTTTAATGAGCTCAACGATCGAGGAGGGCGTAGATTTGTTAAGACGGGTACTCAAAACTCTTACTGAGGCTGGTTTCTCAATAAACCTTCGTAAATGCTCATTTCTGACCAAAGAGGTCGAGTATTTAGGCAGGGTGGTGAGTCAAGGTCAGGTGAAGCCGAGCCCTCGCAAGGTAGAGGCTTTGGTCAAATCTGCACCACCAACAAACGTCAAACAGGTCAGACAGTTTTTGGGCCTAGCCGGATATTTTAGGCGTTATATTGAGGGATACGCGACAAAGACCGCTTGCATATCATGCTTAACGAAAAGAAACGTGCCATTTTATTGGGGTCCCGAACAGGAGAAGGTACGGCAAGAACTAATCACCCGACTTACAAGCGAGCCCGTGCTTGCAATTTTTGACCCAGAATTGCCAACGGAGGTCCATACGGACGCGAGTAGCATAGGGTACGGTAGTGTGCTATTACAAACGCACAAGGATTATAGTAAACGTGTTGTTGCGTACTACAGCAAGACTACGCAGGGTGCGGAAAGTAGGTATCACTCGTACGAGTTAGAAACTCTAGCCGTCGTGAAAGCGTTACAACATTTTCGCCATTATCTGGTTGGTCTAAAATTCAAGTTGGTGACCGATTGTAACGCTCTCAAGGCGACAGAGCGAAAGAAGGACCTACTTCCACGAGTTGCAAGGTGGTGGGTATATTTGCAAGACTTTTCCTTTGAGATTGAATATCGCAAAGGCACCCAAATGTCGCATGCTGACTTTTTAAGTCGGAATCCCACAGCAGAGGTTCACAATATTGTCCGTCCTCGTAATTGGGCTCTGACAGCGCAGGCTGCAGATAACGAAACGCAGGTGTTGGTGCAGCAGTTACAAGAGGGTCGTCTTGATCACAGGCGTTACGTGTACCAAAATGATCTCCTCTACTACCGATACTCACCTGTTGGAGAAGAGTCGAGGTTATTATGCTTCATCCCAAAAGGACACCGTTTGAGCCTGTTAAATCCCGATCTGGTCTGATACTCTGTGGCGCCTTCAACTTGTTTTGAATGTTACCAAGCAAAAGACCACTCAGATGTCCCCGATGAATTTGCTTGTTGGTATTGATGGTGCAACGCCGGTTATTCGAGGTTTGATTCGCGACATTGCAGTGGATGATACGCCACCCAATCGCGCAGCGTGGCGTGAGATGTGTAGAACGAGAGCCAGCGAACTACTGAGGCGTAATCGTACGCAGCAAGACAACTATGTTAATGAAAATCGTCGTCCGGCACGTGTGTTTCAAGTCGGCGACTTTGTGTTTGTAATAAAGTATTCCCAGTCTACAGGGAAACTCGATGCTGGCATGCGGGGACCTTATCGAGTGCAAAGGGCGCTGCCGAGTGGTCGCTATGAGCTAAAACTGTTGGGAGGCTCCTATGGGAAGTCTACACAAGCGGCGGCCGAGTATATGGTGCCCTGGCGAGGAGAGTGGTGCCCCGAGTCGTGTTCTGCTTTCTTCGAGAGTAAGTGTCGATGACTTACTCTATGATGGCTACAAGTTTTCTTAAAGGTTGTAATTCTGATTGCCATTCCCTCATTTTTGCATTCTATGTCCCTTCAGTAGAAATTTAGACTGACATTTTTCATATCTTGTATTTCCAATCCTTTCAGAATTTAACTTATTAGTTTAGGCTAATATGACATACCGACAGACTTGACACTTTAAATTAGGCTGGCGATACGAATTGCATCTTGAAAATTTGTCGGTCGGGTTTGGAGCTGCGGTTCCATTCCATGTGTGATGCATATGGCTGCGGTCTATGTGTCTGAGGATAGCTGCGGTGATTCCTCGTCAATCTTGAAGTGTGTGCTGCGGACACGCTGAAAGGGTTGAGCTCTTGGCTGTGGTTAAGGGTTGGTCTGGAGCTGCGGTTCCTTACCAATTTTGCATTTGACTGCGGTCAATGCAACTGAGAGTTACTGCGGTAATTCCTCGTTTGAGAGTGTGCTGCGGTCACTCTTGATTGATGGAGCCCTTAGCTGCAGTTGAGAGGGGGTGGAGCTGCGGTTCCATCCCAACTGTTGAACTGATATTTGATGGAAGTAAAGTTCTGCGGTTCCTTTACTTCGAAGATTTGGTATGTTTGGTTTTGAGACGTCTCAGATTATGTTGTGAGATTCACGAACGCGTGATCGTGTGGATGGGATGAACGTTATGTTACCTAATATTCCTTATGTGACTGACAGAAATGAAAGGTGTACGAATTAAATGCAAGTGGATAGAATGAGTGGGCTATAACATGTTATGCGTTTCAGATGACGAAGAAGACGAGCCAGGTTTGCCACTTGCTGACGCGGAGCCTGAAACAATGCCGGGACCTTCCGGAGCATCTGCACCAGAAGCGCGTCCAGGCTCTCCATCTTCAATTTCGAGTGACGACTAGACAACTTCCAATGTTACAGCTTCAGAGCTATTAGCTTCAGATGATTTTCAGTACCTTGTAAACTAATAAGCGGTCGAGGACGACGCTGCATCAGGAGAGGCCGTATTAGGTCAATTTTTTCTATTTGTAAATAAATAACTGTCAGTCTGTATAACCGGGCCTGACCGAACGTTCGGACTCACTTTCGGGTCGGCTTCCGTGGGTGCAGCATCGTGCTCGGCGAGTTCTTGGTATCGTTACTTTGGTTTTCTTGTTAATTTGTGTGCTTTGTTCCACTTAAATAGTGTGTAACTAATTATAATTCCGAGTCAGATTTAATTTGTAAAATCAATTATATTTTAAAAAGTAAAACCGTTATTTTTGTGATAATATTTGTTTTTTTAAGTAATTACGTCCTCTCAATCCAAAAATATATATTACTAATGAACGTTGAGTAACGGTGGTGTAGCTAAACCATGCTTTGTCCTTATCTGTCAAATTCAAATGTCATAATACAGTAACAGATAAGGACAAAGCATGTTTTACCTACACCACCGTTTGTTAGTAATGGGGTAAGATTTGTCGATCAATGCTTTTAATGCTTCTATTTAGGCCAAGAAGCGAATGAAGTCGACAAAGCTTATCTATACCTACTAGACATACATTTCAAACTGTTCTCTTACCAACTGACAAAGGTCACTTTAGCTTTTAAATAAATATTCGCCAGTATAAAGGTGAACTAAGAAAGGATTTTCAGAAAATAGACACACAACGACATGATATAGAAAAAGCAGTAGTAAACGAATACTACGCATACGAATTCTTTAATTAAAATCTTCCTCGGTACCATCGCTAGCTCGCCAGAAGCAGGTCCCCGGAGGTCACGCGACAAGAGCGCCAGTTTAGAGAGATAATGCGCCCGAGCTTGAGAACTCGGTCCCCTTGTGTGAAGACTCCCATGTCTGTTATATAACGCAACGGTACTGTTGTATAGTGTCACGTCACGCAATACTAATTGATGTCTGCGATGCAATAAGTATCGTCTTCACTCAGCCGTTTCGTTCTCAGCTCGCTTATCTAAAACTACGTGTAACATTTAAAACCGGCTTTTGTATTAGCGTTGCCCTCGTTACAGAAATGCAGGGACCAGTTTTACTTCGCCTTTATCAATGTCACTAGTAAAGGGTGATTTAAGATGTACCCAAACCGAAATGGGATTTACTTTGACGATATTACACCGTTAATATTTTATTTACATGTTTTCAAAATAAATGTAAATACTAACCAAAAAGTTTCTGGCATTCTCTAGGCCTCCCGCATACGTACCTAATAGTGGAGTTTTGTATTGATCTTATATTAATTAATTTAAATATTAACTAATTTAAATGCAAAGACGGTATTGTAGAATGGAATGCACAGGTACAAAGATAAAGGAGTGAGTCACATGGAAGGCACGCGAGACTCACTGCCGAGGCACTAAGCTCCACCCTGACAGCCTTAGCGCTTGAGCACAGGGTTATACCTACCAACTCGTTTGTACCTACTCAGGACTACGTATGGAAACTATAGAACTTATGCAATGAAATGACGCCGCGTGGTTAGCGATTAAAATTAATCACTCTGATAGGTATATCACGATAAATAAAGTCAAGAGCATCGAGTAATATTATTTGTAATGTTTAATTGCAGTTGGCAGTCAGATCTTGTTTTAATAACATTCATAACTGATTTAATTTATTCACAGGTATTTGTTTGTTTATAATTACGTTCTTCTCGTTAAAGGTAAGCAAGTCGTGTCTTTTGCGGAGAGAGGATGGTACGGGGATGGACAGTAGGTAATATAGGTTACTATCTAAATAGGCTTCATTCGCATGAAATATTTTTTGTTTATCGGTATTCCTTTGGAAACTACAATTTTGTAATATGGGTAGTAGCCTGAGATTTTCTTCAGGTGCCCAGGCTTAGTTTATTGTAAAAACACGCATTACACATTTAAGTGTTTTACTATAGTATTTTACTAGATAGACCCTTCAGCTTGGCCCTTTTTTTTAAACTGTTATTTTAAGATATTTTTTGAGATATTACATTTCTATGGATATAACTTCTTCCAGACCGTAAAATACGGCTACACAATGGCTAAAACGTGAAAGCGAGTCGTCCTCAAAGCGTGCACCTGCCACCTGCTCTTTAGCTTACAAACTTGACACGTCTCATTCCTGTACTAAAAACAGAAGACTAAAGAGTCAAGTTACCACACTGTCTGCATTATTTCAATAAATATTCGGTATTTTGTTACTTACACTAGCAACACAATACTTAATCGCTGTCATCGTAAGATGTGAATCTTAGATTTAGAGAGTCGTATTGGCAAAGTGATAGTAGGGCAGCAGTTAGTAGTCGGGTTTCGTTCCGGTGCGTCAGAGAGAGCAAGGCGCGTTGGCAAGCGGCGAGCCCGCGAGCGAGGAGCCGGGTGCCACGTTTTGCAATCCGGGCACAGGTACCGCGAGGAGAAAAGTGTGACGCGAGTCTGACGGCATTAGCTCGGACAAACGACCGTGACCGGACGACGGCGGGCGGACGCGTTCACTATCGATGAAAGCGGGACCACGGAACACGCGATTACATCGCATAAATAACCGATTAGTTTTCGCGAGACATTTTTTGGCGTGCACTAATCGTGGAACCAGTTACAAAATCATTATTTTTAACTAAGAGTTTCCTTAAAGAATCGTTAGTCAGTCTTACTTTATGTCGTGGTTGTGAATACAAATACAGGATGCTACCTGAAAAGTCACCAAGTTTTTGCTGGTGACACTGTTTCGTGTCAATAACCCGAGCATTCCATAAGAATAGAACAGATATTGAACAGTTTTTAAATTCCCTAAGCCTGAATCACAGTTATGTCGTCTACGAGCACCGGCAGTCCCGGTGCCGTACCTTATCGACCATTAAAGGTGTACGAAGGGTGGTCGGAGCCTGGCACCGAGAGCACCATGCAATGTGTACCTCACGCAGGTTTCCTCAATGGGTAAACTGACACGGAAAATGACATACCCGCCGATTCTGTAACTCGCGTTGAAAGAAAATGTCTCACGAAAATAAAAATATTAGGCCAATGTCGTTCAACGTTTAACTGTTTGTTAAGACCAGCAGAACGGACCGCACGGTTAATTGAAATTTGGAAACAGCCGAAATAGCAAACTGAGTCGGATTAAAAAGATAATCTCAGACAATACCCGTCTTGCGCCATTGATGTTCAGACAAAAGCGAGATGCCATTACAAGCCATTGTTTCCAAAATCATTTTGCAAGTCGGTGGTTGAGCGATAAATAATACGTAATTTACTTACTCATTTCAATATCACGTTCTATTTCCGAAGTAACGTAATGTTCTCACAATATTGTATTGACATTATTGTGATAAGATATCCGTAAAGGAACTTTCTGCCTCATTAACATTCTCGTACTGTAATAATACGGTTTAGTTGACAGTGGCCTAGTTCTGAGCTACTTAACTATTACTGTGCCTATGTGTATTTCTAAGATTGTATTATAACTACTTGTAAGGTTTATTCATTCAATGTCACTACAATGTTTGTAAATAACAAAACACATTTCGAGCTTGAAAATTTACATATTTGTTTTTTCTCGTATCGCACTATAAAACGTAAAAAGCTTGAACCCCGATTTGATGATATTGTTTTTGCCCCACTGTTTAATCTCAGGTACATTTACGCAATCGTACAATGAAAAATCAATGAGCAGAAACCCTTATTCAGCCGGGCACCTAAGCCAATCAGTAGGAATGTTGGAATCAATACGGATCGCTGTCCATCAGTCACCTATTAGTTGCACACGACTACTTCTGACATGGAAATGCGACAATCGATCACAAAACAAGTATCTATATCAACTAAACATCGAAAACGTGGTCTAGGGTTTGCTATGGTTTTGTCCGAGACAAACTAGCGGCTAGTAGTTTCACCTCATAAATGTACATACATTTGCTTAAAATTGTCCTAATGTGACCAATTTACTAAATTAATAAATGAATTGAGTTATTTAATAACTGGTTTAGTGCGAGATGCGCTTGCGCACTGTGGGTTTGTTGTACACGTTCAGTGCCAATAACTCAAAATGGGTTCAAGTGTATATGGACATTATCGACCCTGACTACCTACCTGCTACATTTAGTTGTGAGGTCAGGTTCTATATATATTATAGGTGCTAAAGTGCTAATTAATAGTTTGAGATATCACTTAGGTACCTACTTTATTAAGTTGACTGTTGAGTTTCTTGCGGCGTTTCTTCTCAGCAGTGGTCTCTTGCGAAGCGCTGGTAGATTTTGACGTGTAAAAGTGCCCGTGCGGCCTACTTACTGAATCATATTTTTTTTATCTTTTAACACCAAATAAGTTTAGCAAGTAAAGACGGCAGAAAATTCAGTTTTTTTTTTACAAACATGAATGAGGGAAGAGTCTCTTAGGCTTAATTAGTATTATTTGTACATTTTCAACCTTATCTAGTTATGTTTATTTTTTCTCGTAACGTTATTACCATAATGTCCTGTAACAGACAGATGGACGGACAAATAGTTATAAGTTATAAGCTTAGCAAAAGGGCAAACGGATTCCATATTGCCTACAATTAAACAGCGATAAAATCGAACCCAAGCTCAACTCGTGTACTATAAGTAGCATAGAGGTATATAGTTTTCCAGACTATTCTGGGTGCAGTGTAAGTGCAAGGTCAGCTGTTTGTTTAGTACACTATTTGATCGTTTCCCTTATATGGATTTTATTAAATTGGTAAAAGCTAGCGGATAAGATAATTAGCTGAGAAACTTAATAAAAGATAGCAAAAAGACCTCATCCATTTCATCTATTACGGCAACAAAAAAAGCAATGGTCCGAACGCGGAAGCTACGGTTGTATGTTTATACAATAATTATTTTAACTCTGTTACATCAGCCCCGATACAAGCAGATGCACATTAGAAAAAACAAATACATGTAAGCGCAGCGCAGTTGTATGTGCTCCATTCACGCGCATTGACTCATTCTCTACGTTTCACCAGACATATCTATCTACAGCAGCGTTCTTCCCTATTAACAAATATCTAACGTTGCGGTGTTTGTATAAGAAAAATGTTCAAATACAGAGCCCCATTCGACAACATGTTTGTTATATTGCATAACAGCTTTCTTCAATAGTAGTGTAACCAAACAGGCAAATTTCGGCTATGACGAACTTTCAACGAAATGAATCATGCAGAACGTCTAATGGTGCGTAAACTTGGTATGTGCGTACACACGTGTGTTATGCAAAGCAAAATTGTGTGTTTAGTTAGAGAGTGAGTTTTATTTGTAGGAAGGTGCACTGCGCGCGTTCCACTTGCAGTCTAATTGAATTAGGAGCAATCGGCTCTGCTGACGCGTTGTACTGCGCCAATGCTGGTGCCGCCCCCCCATTCATACGCCCTTCGGCGATTATGTGCCCCACACATCCAACCGTAATTATAATTAAACAATATTCCGAGAGAGTACTGTTTAACTATCTATTAATTGCAGAATCATTAACTTCAATGGTGGATTGTTATCGTATACATAAATCAGGTTGCATTAGTTTTTCGTGTACGTGACTATAACAAATCAATAATGTCAACAGTCAAGCGCCCATCACAATACGGCTTTGTCTTCGTAGTAGCCCGTTCAAGATTTGAGCCTCGCCGTTGTTTTCGCGGCGTGTTCCCTTGCGGTACGAAAGCAACATGACACCGCATCCGCTGAGCTTCTTTGACCGTCGGCGAAGTCGTCAGTACAATGACCTAAACAACCTTAGAATACGACAATCGTCCATTCTGCGTGATATAAGAAAGTTCTCTATCCTCTTAAACTTATAAAAACAGTTACTTTCCCTTGACAGTAAAATTATTGATTAGTAACCGGAAAGATGTGTGCATTTCCGGGAAGCTTTCGGCAATGATAATCAAATCTGGTTCAGTAATCAAGCCCCAAAAACATTACCAAGTTCTCTTTTGGATACTAATCGGAAAAAAAAAATAGACTTAACAAAATATTTAAACTGCAATGGACTTAGATTATCAGTTCCGCTAAAAATGGAAGATAGAATAGGTACATGATTTCTACTAGCTACTGGTAATGATAGCGTTCAAAGTGGTACTTTAAAAACTGGTTTCGGTAAAATATGCCACTTACGAAGCCCAACGTGAAAGTTTTAGCTAGTGATTAGTTTCGTGTGTTTATCTCGGAAACCTGACTGCTGCACTGACCCACATGCTAATCACACAATCTAAAGCGTCGCGTAGATAATAGTTTCAAAATATAAAAATTTAGATGCAAAATATCGCATTACAAACCATTTCCTTTTAAAAACACTTCTAATAAAAACCTCCTTCAACTGCAAGACGTTGATGGTCTCAAGTCTAACATAGATAAATCTTAAGGAACCGGGCTTGGCCGCGAGCGCCGCTATGATTGAGCGAGCCCTTGTGTGTAGAGAAAACGGCGTGAGAAAGTAAAAAGACGCAATCAGCGAGAGAAAAGCCCGCAGAAGCAAGTACAGGCAGCGCCTTAATAGAATACTTAAAAATTCAGGACATAGGCCAACGCTCGGCTCCGCTATGACTATGACCCACTGCCACTTGTTTAACTTCACTATTAACAGTGGTTATTATGGCCATAACATGCCCTTCATAATTGAGATCTTTTAGTGTTGCAATAGATACTTAGAAACTTTGAAGAAATATTTAATTAAGACATAAAGTTAAGTGCTGGCCGTCAGGAATCCCAAGTCCAGACATTTTAAATGGCTTCGTACTTATCTCACGTGCGAGCGATTTAAAAGTTTTATTTTATAAGCGAATGTCTTAATACTGGCCCACTTACGTTCGGATCAAATATGTAGACGATGTGATGTCAGACAGCAGGTAGCGTAGTCAATTAAAAACTACGCCATGCTATCTGCAACAATCGAAACACAAAAATGACATTAATTGCACAAAATGGTTGCGCCTGCTACAAAGGACTCGACAGTAGTTACGTCAATTGTCGCAATTGGAAGGCCAAATAACGTGACTTGTCATCATCTAGACATCGGTTAGCTGTAATGGATTTATAGAGCAAGCTGTCAACGAGCGTACCAGAGCGAGTGCGGTTAGAGATATGACAAATAAGTTTCTGATACAGGCATTTAGGCTAAACCAAGGCTTTCAAGGACCTACCGAGGGAGTCGGGTACGTCATCGCACGATAACGGATCATACCATAAAAATAGGTAGGTACCTGGTTGAGAGTGTTCGCAATCAGTCTATTGAGTCACGGCATGCATCTGTGAGTCACTGAGGCAACGACCCCAGAGGTACCCCAGATCATTATGTGTTGCAAATTCAAAGATAAAAAGTCATATCGTGTTAAGTTGACGGTAGGTAGTATCTACACTGTTTACTTTTTGCTGTATATTTTATGATACCTAAGTTTGCTTTACTAATGCATTTCTGTAGGTTTACTAATTTAAGATACTTTACGGATCAATCGAGCTCGACCGAAGTCGTATGACACAACAAAGCATCCGAATCGGTGTCCGTGAGGATAATGCCATACAGGGCCTATTAGAATGTATAGCTCGTAGTGATGCCTCGTACGCCTCGCCACTGGAGAATAGATATCAGTGTGGCCGTATAGTAGGACGCGTAGGTATGGCACGTGTCACGATTTTGATATTCAACCAGACACTGGTACCTTCAGCATCGAAAAAGATAATGCCTATATATGTAGTAAGTGTTCATGTCATCGGAAAGTACATCTTCGACTGTATATCGATCCAGCTCGTGAAATACCATGATATAATGTTTAAACGATTCTATGACGACGGTGCTTTGGTTTAGTTATCAAAATAATTTAAGAGGACTGCAGTCAACTTCATAATGACTGACTGAATGACTTCACTGTTTTTCCTTGACACTTTAAACATTTGGTTTTATAAACTGCTAAAGGTTGGTACCTACCATGTCTTAAACCTGGAAGACATAAGGAACAAGGTAGACCTTTTAACCTCGCACCCCCCATCTCCGTAACCCTTGACCGTAATCCTGTTCATCTTTAAACTTTAAAAATGTATTTGCCTCAACAACTATTCTTATAGTAACTCATAAATATCTATCGGATCTATAGTACTCAAATTTTGATCGATCAACCATGCAAAATACCAACCGTCCCGGTTGATCCTTAGTCCTTATTCTGCTCAGTCTTGACAGAAAGGTCCTTTGAAACATTACTTTAGTCAATGGGTAAACACATGAAACAAACAATAAAACCAGTCTTCTAAATTATACAGGGTGGAAAAAATCTATAGGCCCTGGAGGGGAACTACCTTAAATCCTTTAGTTAGCTCATTTTACTGAAAGGAAACATTCCTTTATTTTTAAAAAGAAACAAAACTGCATTTAACGATTTTTAAAATTTTGCTTGTCTCACCCGGGAATCGAACCAACTAAAAATAAAAACCCAGCATACAATTTGTCTAATAAACATTTACTTGGTCATTGAAATAAAAAAGTGAAAACTAAAATTTATTTTATTTTGTCATCAATAAGAAAAACATGAACATGAAACATTTTTTCACGTAATTTAACTGATAAGTTGCTCGAAATGACCCCCCCTCGTTCCGGATACACAAATTTAATCTACGTTGAAATTCATTTCTTGTAGCCCTCTGGAAAGTGTTGTGGTGTATGCTCCTAATAACATTTTCTACCGCAACCCTTAATTCTTGTACAGTATTATAACACGTTTTGTAAACTTCATTTTTTACATGACCCCATAAAAAGTAGTCCAGAGGCGTCAGGTCCGGACTTCTCGCTGGCCATCTAACACGTGAACAGTACTAGGTATTGTTAATAAAGAACTTGTAATAAATATTATTCATGGGCATCTCGTAAAACAGATGAGTGTAAGACCAATTGTTTATTAGACATTTAATCCTGAACAATAATCCTACCTTTTTTTATAATAAAATAGCGAGGGTTTAATTTTTTATTTTTAGTTGGTTCGATTCCCGGGTGAGACAAGCAAAATTTTAAAAATCGTTAAATGCAGTTTTGTTTCTTTTTAAAAATAAAGGAATGTGTCCTTTCAGTAAAATGAGCTAACTAAAGGATTTAAGGTAGTTCCCCTCCAGGGCCCATAGATTTTTTCCACCCTGTATATAATGTAATCCGTCGCGAATGAGCTGACTAATCAAACTGATTAGTCATTTGTTCACGAATAAAATGTTATGAAATACCTATTTCAACACGGTTAGAACTTTACCATAATAAGATGTACAGAATACGGTTTGTATTGTACAAGGTTTTCGCAATGAAACAAGATCAGCACAGAGCGAGGTTCAGTGGTTCAGCGAAGCGCTACAACTTCCTGCAGCGCTGTGTCGCATGCGCAAGCGCAACGGTCGCGACTCGCGACGAATGCGGCACCGTGACGCTCTGATGACAACCCAACGAGGTGTACCGTTCGCTTGGCTACATTATACCAAAGTGGGATCATTTCGGGAAGAATAAAATGACGTGAGAAGCTACCCTGATGATTTCAAAATGTCATGAACGTTCAAACGTTGTAGTTATTGAATATCACTTGCAAAAAGAAAGTTCTTAACGTCTGTTTCTTATAAAACCTCAATTTAACTGTTTGTTATTGAGAATTGGCGAGCTGAAGTGGAGGTGGGCTTGTTTTGTTTGCAGACATGCCTTCATGGTAGGTGGAGCAAATAAGTGTTGGATTGGAGTGGATCCCGTGGTTAGGTAAACCTAGTGTAGTAAAGCGGCCTAATTACACGCCTGCGGCAACAACAAGCCCATTTTCTGCCTCTGCTATACACAATTAAGGAGGCAATGAAGGGTCGAATTCCGAAATTGCGGTATGTGTGTGGATAGCCTCCGCTTGTCCTGCTGCACGGTGGAGTGAGAACTAGTAAAAGTTGCGTGAAGTTCACCGACAACAATTGCCCAAGACCGGGACGGTCAGTGCTCACTTGACGATTCTGACATCCAGCGGTAGACGGTAATTAACTGATGAGTCAGTTTTGACTGGTCATAACAAAACCAGTCAAGAGCATGTCCTTCCATGCTGAGTGTTGAATTCGGTAGCTGTTACTATTTACAAATACAAAAATATATGTTATATGTAGCACCCTATAATCTAAGCAGCCTAAATAAGAAAGTGTATTTCCAGATCGATTAGCCTGGTTGCTCATTTATAGATAATCGAATTTCGCCAATGTTGGACAGACAGCAACCAACTAAGCAGTGCAGGGAGACATTCAACAGTCATTTTCTATGACAGACTACCTTCAACCACTTAACCAAGTGATGGAAAAGTCCGACGAGTTTAATAAGCCGCTTTACCTGGGTTTTTTTTTCTCCGCCCTGCGGCGATTTCAACAGTTATTACCGTGGGGATATGGCGTTTCCACAATGAAGTGATTTCGACAGTGTCAAGTATATAAGTATAAATCAATATAGCAAAAAACTACAATCCCATCTTCTCTACGAAGATTGGGGGCAACTTTATACGGTGATATGTAGGACAGAGGTCAAGATAGTTTTAACCTCTGCACCACTGCGAGTCCACTTGAAACGAGAATTAAGATGCTAGATACATGAAATAAGTCCAAGTCTTCTATCACTGTGCAACACTAAGGCATAAAAAGGACAAATCACTAACAGAAAAGAACTTTGAACACCTAAATACACAAAAATATAAAACTAAAACAAATTACACATCCCCCATCTTTTAACGTTGCAGATAAGGTTTTGTTGACTACAACAAAGCTTTTGACAGCATCAAATATGACGCAACTATTTATTTCGCTCATTGTAGTCACCAAATAGATCCAACCAACGTAAATTCAACTTGTTGGAATAATTGTTCGTTCAAGTGGTAAGCACAACCAGTATAAAGTTCTAAACAACAGGTTCCTCGTTTATGGTCGAAGAAGAAGTAGTCTAGTATATTTAAAACTTTGGCGGTCTTATGGGCCTTATGGCAGTCGAAAGGAATTAATGTAGTATGATATTAACGAACCTCATTTCAACGACGACATCGTCATTTTCTCCACTGCAACCGAACTTATGTTTCTGTTTTTTAGCAGTTCCGTTTTTTTAGCTTTTACAAGAACTAAGCAGTACGCACGGCACGGAAAATCTTGTGGTTGAAGAAGAAGAAGAAGAAGAAGAAGAAGACACACACTACACAATCGGCGATCATCGTTGATCGTCTGATCGTCTATCATCTGCACGATCATCGTGCGAGCTTCCACACGATCGTCCGTAGTATTCTGTTGTTGCGTGTTGCTGCTTATTAATTATTAACTTAATTTCGGTATACAACCTTTATGTCCATGAAAAGATGGTGGTGTTTGAGCATTAATCGTATTTAATAGAATGAAGTAAGTAGGTACACACAATAACCAAGAATGATCGGCGATCATGTGGACTGTGGACACATCAACGCAACTACCTGGGAACTCCGTTTGATGCGTGCCCGAAAAATCGACAACTCACGGGACGGTGGCGATCATAGACGATTTTCGGCGGCTACAACCGAGTAAATATGTCTTCACGATCGTGCTCACCCGTAATAGTCGGTGATCGCCGATTGTGAAGCGGTGACATCAGGATGAAGCGGTAAAATTCAGTTGATGACCAATGCTAACGGCGTGAAACGTAGGGAGAGGCCAGAGGAGATGGCCAGTAATCGAATATACCTATATAGGCGAATACCTATACTTACTAGAGCCAAATAGTTTATTTTTATTAAATTGAAAACACTGCAAAAGGATGGAGTTCCGTTGACTTTCCGTGGATCTCATGACCAGAGGGTGTATTTCCTAACGCACTCGCAATCGCAATCGTTTTCATTTTGAAAATCGAATTCTCGTCTGCATACAAAATGAAAACAATAGTTCCACTTTGAAGCCGATTGTGATTGCGACTGCGTTAGGCAATAGCGACGCAAATCTCGACGAAATTTTAAATGGGAACACTCTTGAGATATCCCTACCCTACTTAAGGGCATATTACACTATGCGGTATTCAGGGACCCTTTCTCTTAATCGAGATAGTGTAATAAGAGAAAAGGAGGAAACGCCCTTGTAACTAACCAGGCCTCCCTAATACGCTCTTTATAAAAAGAAACCGCTTGATCATTAATTAGCAGAGAAATCTAGTAACATGCCCAAAACAAACAAGACGAATTGAAAACTGGCTAAGTGAGAAAGGCGATAGACGTATCAAAAAAGCCTGGAGGAGCAGCTCCTACTACTAGCGAGAGTATCCTGAACAAGGACTATAGTGGCAAATGTAGTAGCCGCATAATAGTAGTTTAAACATCATGGGAAGCAAGGAACGGATTACTAATGGAATGTGCATTTTTTTAAAATTCAGCGCGCTCTATAGTTTGCTCGCGAAAAGAATTTACAGAAGGTGAAGACGCCCCAATTGGCAGGGTCCAACCTGCGTGCGTGTTACAGCACGTTGATTGACAAAGTAGACAATAATAACGCTCGCGCACAAAGTGTTCCGTATAACATTAGCAAAAAAACGGCAAATAATAAAGTTTGTTGTATGTGAGCCCCCCTTAAATATTGATGTTATTTTAGTTTCATTATTTATATTTAAAGTGAATATACAACCAGATATTCTGTGAATATTTCAAGTGTCTACCTGTTGCCGTTATTAATATCGGGCAAAAAACGGCTAAAAAATCACGTTTGTTGTATGGGAGCCCCACTTAAATATTTAATTTATTCTGTTTTTAGTATTTATTGTTATAGCGGGGACAGAAATACATCTTCTGTGAAAATTTCAACTGTCTAGCTATCACGGTTTATGAGATACAGCCTGGTGGCAGACAGACCAACAGCGGAGTCTTAGAAATAGGGTCCTGTTTTTACCCTTTGGAGACGGAACCCTAAAAAGGTGGTAATAAAGGATTTCATATGATATTTCAACCCTGATTTAACATGGCAGTAATGAAATTCCATTCAATATCTACCCTTTATGAGAAGGTTTAATGATCGGCTTTCACACCTTTTATTAGGGTAGTAATTATACACTTGCTAAGAAAGTTTTGTGTAAAATATTGCTTAGTTGACATAAATAGTACTCTATACGTCATTTTGTTCAGGTAGTTAACATAATTAAATGTAAACAAAAAACACGTGGTAAGGTTTGTCAGCCAAATAGAAGAAGAACACAGATACATCAAACAGTTCTTGATTGACTGTTTAACAGAGCCACATACCTAGTTTGTTTGTTTACATTTAGTTTAGTTGAGTATGGGGTAAACTGGGGAGAATAGAGATTCGCGGGGTTAATAGAAATACAGCCTAAAATAATGCATGTTCTAATAATCTACTTTAATATTTTATAGAGCAAAGATATGTATGTTTGTTTGTATGTAACAAATAACCTCAAAAAGTAATGGACCAATTTCTAAAATATAAAACATTAAAAAGGTAGTGCTTAGTAAATACTTTCAATGAAAATTACTTTCAACATGATCGGACATACTATTGTGGCGTTATTTTTGAAAAAACTGCACTTCTCAACAAAACAATGTAAGTGCCAAGAAGATAATATGCTCTTTTGCTAGTGCCCTTTTCCACACCATTTTTTGAGTAAGATTTTTGTGTTTGTAGTAATGGCTTCGGAACCCTACACTGAGCATGGTCTAATATGCTCTTACCCAGTTTTATTTTCCATTTGGTTTCAAATGACAAATAATAGAAATATACGCTTCCCAAATGTTTTTACGAAGTGGTACGAAGTGGCCATTGAGAAAAAACCTGCAAATAATTATTTTCATAGTATGAATTATGTTATACAGGGGCACAATTTTGTTTAAATTCCCGCTGAATGTTTACTATCGCACTTGATTTGGGAGAACCGACTTTAGTTGTTTTGAAATTAATTTAAGTCAATTGTTTTTGGCCCTTAGACAATCCCTATCCTTGTAGTAAAATATTTATAACAGGGATTTTTGTCAAGTTACACACACATATTTGCAATTTACTTAACATCTATCAATGCACATAAGTATTCTAGAAAACAACAGGTGTTTTTAATAAAATTGCTACCCACAAAACAGATTTTAAATTAATACCAAAAAAAGCAGTAATTAAATATGACATATTTATAAAACATGCACATTTCTATAAATTTTATAGATCTTAATTTAAAAAAACAAAACCATTTAAATAAATGATTATACTATACTTAAGTTTTATCGTAATGCGTACACGAAAAACTCACGATCAAGCCAAAACATTACTTGGCTCTACAACATTAATAATGTAATATGAATTTGTTTAAGATTACACTATAATCATTTCTTTAAAAACAACTAATAAGACCATAAAGACCATACAAACCTTTAAAGTGTAACAATCCTTTTCTTATCAACACAGCAAGCAGCCTTATTCACACATTATAAAATAGTTACAAACATGAACAACAACACTTGAACAACTTTAGAACTAGTCGTAAAACTTTTCAAGGCACTACAGTAATATAACACTGTTATCGTTATCACACCATTCGTAATTGTAAGTCGTAATGCATCCTATAAGTCTATTTTATTATAAAAATCCGAGAAATATTCGTATGACAGCATGGTACGTATATTTCACTAAATATTTCTCAACGGACGGAAACAAACTTCACGAGTTCACTTCACGACGACAAGGCACGCACAAGTGTACAGATAACATAACATAGCGTAAATGAAGGAACGTCACTACTATATATGTCAATTGTTGATTCATACGTTGGCAATACCAAATATGGTTTTAATAACTTATGTCAATATGACCGTAATACTTATTATAAATCTTCGAAATAATATTTTAATAATAACTACCTCTATCAAAAGTAAGTTAAACATTTTGTTTTAAATCATCATTTGCCTGTGCTTCAGCGTAGATTAATGTTAGATAGCATCTCTCAATTTATCATAAAGAAATAAAGAGACACGACTAATCACATACCAAGTAAATCTCCAATGCTTTTTAAATAGATATAGGCGCTCCACATTCAACACATTGAACACTGCGAATGTGGAGCCAAGAAGAGTTCACGCGCAATTCGCGTCGTGCTTCGCCTCCGAAAATTGCGCGTGAATGTAAAGCGCCCAGCCTAAAATACAACAATTCAGATCACAGAGAGTGAGTTCTTGCTGTTATTTATTTGATTGTGTTATTTGTGTTTATGTGTGTTTTCGTAGGTACCTCTGACACCTAATTTAAAAATCGAAGTTCGGTGTTTCGTTAGTCTCGCTCTCGATTAAGTCTCGAACTACGAGTGACAGGGATGGAGCTATAACGTAACTTCGAGCTTCGATTTTCAAAGTAGGGCCTCAGATGTCTACCAAACCTGTGAAAACACACATAAACACAAATAACACATACAAATAAATAATAGCAACAAATCACTTCATTGTTTGGCACCATTTGTGGTGATCGCGACACATAAAGTTATTGTATGGAATTTTGAAAGTCGGTAATCGATTACCATAATATTCAGGATTGTCCCAATCGATAGTCATAATAATAACGAGGCGCGAGCCATGCGCCAATCTGCGAACGCCCTCCACATTCACACTTTCGCGTATTGCGTTCGCGTGTTCGCGCGTGAATGTACGTGAATGTAGAGCGCGCATTACGTACAATTTTCAAATGTCATTGATTAATTTGATATCCTTACTTAACATTCAAACTATGATTCAAAGGCATGTCGGGGTCACACACAGATTATAAGGTATGTCTGTCGGGGTCTTCCGGTAATCTTCGACGCGCCGGGCATTTTTGAATGGGCCATCTTGGCCGATGTTCTATTTACTGATTATACTCACTGGCAAAATCACACGGTGGAACGCCATTAATTTAAAGAAAAAGAAGAAAGGCATGTCGATAAAAATTAGGTACTCAGAAATAATTATAAAGTTTTAAATTACGCTTTATTGCCTAAAGGAGCGTAGCGTAGCGAACCATGGCATGACAAAATGGAAAGAACCGGTGTGAATAAAAATAATAAGGACAATACTTCCACGCATCCACGTTCGCGTCGAGTGCGATTATTCGGAAGCGAGTAAAGGCACGAGTGGCGAACGCGAACTAACACTTCGTACGTTTCTACACTGCATAGATAAGCAAAAAGGCCGTATATCTGTAAGAGATCATAATATTTATAATCTTAAAGGCCCCTGTACACATAAGGCCACGGTATTGGGCCAACGTGTCAAGGACTACTTGGCTGCACTATAGGTTTCATCGTATTTGGCAACCAACGCTGGCTGGCCATCCGGCTTTCAGTTAATTGAGTTTATAGAAATGTACCGAAATTAACCAATAATAACACAAATTATTTATTAATAACTTATTTTATAAGCAGTGCAAAACTTTAACAAAACCTGTAAAGCTGACATAAAGGAGAACATGCAACCAAGAAAAAAACAATATTATTAAAAAATAAGAATAATATTGGTAGATTAGTGTTCATTAACTCCATATCAGTCTCTGATTTGGTATAAGGATTATTAATAGTTTCATGGCTGTAATGTAAGTTTTGTTTAAGTTTTGCATCATTTTCCCCGATCACTGATTATAAGATATTTGCTTTATCCCGCTCCGATTAATAGTAAACATCCACCATCTTCGTTTGCGCCATTTCTTTGCAATATATAATGAAATGTATAAATAAATGGCCGCGGCTGCAACAGTTTCCACATCCATCTTAATCAAAGCGCAAATGCAGAATGATCAACGCCAATGTGTAAACAGCGACCTTTTGGGGATACGAGTTTTGGCCCAACATACTGACCCAACGCATTGGCCCGATGTGTAAAGGGGCCATTAGATTGAAGCTTGAGGGGTGGTTTGGTCAATAAGCTGGTATTTTAGATGCTGCATACCGTAATAATTTAGACATACCTTAATAATCTGTGCTGCTGCCTATATTCTGTGCCAGTCACAGATTATTAAGGTATGGTGCCAGATACTACTGTGCGTTAGTATCCCTTAGTAGTCTGTGGGTGCCAGTGTCGAATGAACACCTCGCCAATTTGTGATATGAACGGTCATTTGCGTTAGCAGTGTTAGCACTCGATCGAATGTTTCGCACTTTTTGCAGTGGCGAGCACGAATGTGTAAATGCGGTGTAAATATGCTAAATGCAAACTGTATGACAACCATGAATAATTTTGATGGATCAATCAGATCTGAACCTTTGTATGTCTTGCAGAAACCAGGAACATATACACAATTGGGCCGAAACGGTTATTTAAAACCAACTCTCCGGAGAAATGTCAAAAAATTACTATTAAAATGCAATAGAAGTCAACTTTCGCGAAATTAAATTTAACGAGAATTGGAATATTTAAAAAAAACTTAAGTAAAAAACGGCCTATAATGACACCTAGTTTGTCAGAAATTAGCCATCCGATCAGCTTCTGCGAGGGTTCAATAAACCATATAATCAAACGTACTTACAGGAATAAACAGGCCAAAAACACCTCCCTGTAGTAGGGTAATCACTAATAACTAATAAACACAGAGCAGAGCTTTTAATGTCTTTCTTGATGGCTTGATGCCACTTGCGGCCAGAGACTAAGATAATTGGGTAGGTCGCGGATACCAAGTAGACTACAATAAAGAACCAAGTTGAAAGAAAACATGTAAACGCACAATGTGGTTTCATAGATTTATTTATATTTTGTTCTAAAATTGTACATTCACGCACATACACCCAGTAAATTACTAAAAACTTGCTTTTCAGTCCGCATCAAATAAAAAAAGACAATACAAAACGGCGCTACACATACCACTACTTACATGATACTCTAGTACTTCGTGTAACACAGCGACACATATACCACAAATATTATTATTTCAAAAATATTCCATTAAGTGTAACCTTAATAAGTTTAGGGAGAAAAAATAATAAAATCAAAAAGAAAATATTTATTATAGAAAATAATACTTCTCATTTGAAGTCAAATGAATTAATCTACAAGTCATATGATTCAATTTTCTTATTATAAATCAGATTACGCCATACCTATTACAATAAATCTACAAAAAGAATCTTACAAATTATATCTTAAAGTTGTACGTTTCTAGGGAGAGCCATTATCCCCAAAATTTATTCATGTAAGAATAAAATTTCATTGAAATAATTTGTGTTCAAGAAAACTTCAATTATACAAAACTTTTTAAAAGGGGCCGTTATCATACAATACTAATAATGTTTTCTGACATGATTAAATACTGAGGGACAAGACTCTTGAGAGTTTCACACTGTCGAGATAACCCCTAATGTTATCAAAAATTTACTGTGAGTCAATGTCTAGAACACAATGAATCAATCCCGACAGACAATAAGACTTAAGAAGAACAAATTACACTAAGAACGAGTGTAGTGTTGTAGTGTCAAGAATCAAAGTGTTTACTGGTCAGAGCCCTCGTCTTCATCCTCCTCATCTTGCTCCTCTTCGGTGGAAGCGGCGTCCTTCCGCGGCGGCGGCGCATCCTTGCGCGGTCGGCCTCGACCCCTGCCCTCGCCACTGCCTCCCTATATAAACAAACATATTTAGCATTAAATATAAACTGTAATTAAGGAGAACAAAATTATTGCACTAAATTTATAATATTTTTTTTTCTCAGAATTTAAAAATAACAGAAACTAATTAATAGCATGTGATTTTAAAGGTAGAAAGAAAAAATTAGACATAACTTCAGTTTGAATATTACCTTAGCTTTAGGAGCTGCAGCCTTTTTCTTGGTTCCTTTGGGTCTGCCGCGCCCTCGTTTCGCTACCGGTGCCTGCTCATCATCAGAGGACTTCGTGGATTCCTTAGCTTTGGTAGCTGCTGGTGGTCTGCCTCGTTTCTTGGTATCTGCTTTAGCCTCCTGTGCAAAAATGATAATGATATATCTTTTTTTTAAATAGTTTTTAAAAAGATGGGAAGATGGGTATATACTTACTGCTTGTGTGCCATTAGCCTTAGGTCTTCCACGACCTTTCTTCTCAACAGCTGTTGAACCATCATCAGACATAATGGAGAAAATAAATTAGACTGCTACAGGTAAAATCTGGAAAATGCAAAAATAAAAGAATTAGATACCCAATTACAACAACTAAATTAAATAGGGTCTTTTTCTATAATGAAATAGCTCAATCACACGTATTTATAAAAGAAAAACATAGTAGGACAATGCCCAACAAGATAAATAAGTAATGAGTCTCCATTTTATGGATGCGCGCTGGGGATGCTACGCTTGCACAGTTATTGATTTAAATAATTTTCAATGACAGTAGTGAAACACTATCTATCGACGCACTTCACTTCGACGAAATACACTAACTAGGAATCTTCAGTCGTGATATGAAAAGTTAACTTACTTTAAGAAAAACAAAAGAATAAAAAGTCGATATTCTGTTTAAAGCCCAGAAGACCAAAGACGACGCTAACCCAAATGCAAGCTTAATTCACATAGGACAATACATCCATCACATAAAATAAAAAATGTTGCACTGTTATTTTCATATATTTACGATTTTGCAAAAGAAACTATCTTTAATTTTCTTCAGAAAACTAGAATGAAAACATAAGTAGTAATGCCAAGCTACCGAAGCCATTACACCTTCATAATGGAGTCCGCTTGGATTGACTAAATAAGACAAGTGTTAAAACAGTAATAAGAATGCTAGCAAAAAAATATATGTGCATACAGAAGGATTCATTATCAAATAAAAATTAATAATAAATTACAGCAAATTTGCGAGAATAAAATTACTTACACAGTTGTTTACTGCAAGCGTTATCGCAATGGCGGGCGGCGGACCGGCGATTCCGTTTATTCTGGCGTCTGTACAGAGGGCGCTAACGTCGGCTTTTGTATAGTTTTGCCAGTGTCTAGTGCGAAGGATTAAAAATTGTAAGCCTAGGACCACATTTACAGCGTATTATAGTATTAGTTGTTTAACAAAACACAAATTTGAATTTAAAAAAAAACTCTAAGTTTTATACATTTTAATTAAATCGAGTAAAAAAATAACAAATTTATAACTTGGCAAAAAGAGTTTGAACTGGTGACAGGTGATACAACGATATCAAGTGGTAACTACTAGTAACTACAGCCGTTTTTGGGTTAAAAATTTAATCATGATGCTAATTTCACTCCGTACAGCACCCTCAAATTTTTGAAATGGATCATGATATTTCAAAATTTTAAGGAAATGTTATAAGTTGGCAACAAATTCTGGCAACCACTAAACACATCATGTCATTTGTCAAGTCTAGATAACCTACCTATAGTTTAGGCAAAAAAAGCTCAATCTTAATCTCTGGGTAAGGTAAGTACTACCTACCCTAAAGGTCAGCAACCGGAAAGAAAAAATATGGATGGATCTAACTAATACTTAAAACTTCCAAGTCAGCGAGCACAGGATTTTATTTATTGATAGAGCAGTGCTAGGTGCTGAATTTATAATAAGTATGATGTAGAGATGAAGCAACCAATACAGCCAAGCAAAGAAGACTGTTGTAACAGTGGATGTAATCCGTGTGTTTTCGACGTTTACGATAAACAAGTCAAATTGTATGAAGAATACCTAAAGAATGGTGAAACGTCGGATTGCATTCAAGAAAACGCTATTTCCCAATTAGAGTATTCATCATTTATGGTTCTAGTCAATGATGAGCTATGTCCATCTCACAGAATACTTGGTTTTAAAATACCTGTAAACGTTCTAGGCAAAAAGGTACATTGGAAACCTGGCGACCATTTCCTAGTTAGGTACAAATCAATGGGAATTTCATGCTCTAGAGCATATACACCCGTAAAATATAAGATAAATGAAAATAGCTCTGATTTCCAAATTATACTAAAACAATATGGCAACGGGATAGTGTCTAATTATCTAAGTAGTCTTTCGATAGGCCAGGAGACATTATGGAGAGGACCATATGGCTCATTTGACTTGGTCACTAATAAATTTGATAGAGTGATTATGATTGCTCAAGGTACTGGTATAGCTCCATTTTATTCCATTTTGCAAAGTATTCTAAATAACGAAGAAGACTTTACTAAATTATTTCTATACTTTTGCTGTAAGTCCCAAGATACTATTCTGTTCAGAGATGAATTATACTCATTTAAATCTTATTGGAATTTTTCATACCAAATATATTTAAGTTGTGATTCAAAGTGTACTACTAAATATCAAGAACCTGTCAAATGTAGGAAGCTTGAATTAGAAGATATTCAAGCATTGAAGCCGTTTACAATAAAGGATCAGTTTTTGTTATGTGGTTCATCTTTATTTATGAATGTGTTTAAAACACTGTTAAGTGAAGAAAATATTTCAATTGATAATATTGTATTGTTTTAAATAATTAAGTTTTCATTTTACCTATTATTATTCTATGGTTTATAGGTAGTTTATTTTTATAAAGTGCGAATTATAAAAGACAAAATGCACCCTATCATCACAAAGTAATAGTAATTAATTAGCGCCAAATGGCTCATGTGAATCTATTTGCAAACAGCTGGCCGGCACAAAGGGTGTTGTTTTCCGGGGTTGTTTTCCAAACTCAGCTGGCTTTTCCCTGCTGTGTGGTTAAAAATAAAACATATTTGTATAATATTGTCAATGTTATGTTGTGAGTAAATAAGTAATTTATTACCTGTCTTTTACTAACATTAATTAGTATAATACTATATAACGTTATATTGTGTGTTAAAGAAACTGATTACTTACAGTAAAACTTCTAAAAAACTATTTATTCTAATGTAAACCTCTGTATAGTCTAGAATGAAATGTAGGTTAGGTAGCCAAGCAGCATGGAATGAAAACACTTTTTGGAAAATTTACTTATTTTTGTTTCGCTACTCGTCACTAGATGGCGCTGCACAGTAATTATAGATACATATTACCTTAGTACTTAGCGTAACACAGCAAAAAATCGTTTATGAACACCAGTCACTTTATTCCCATTTTTTGGGGAAGTGAACTAAGTTATATAATATATATGTAGAAAAACAATATTAATTAATACGTTCATTATTTTTTTGCATTCGACTAACATTATTTATTAAGAGCTGGCAACAAATTCTGTTCAGATATGGATTTTTTCGCGCCGGCGCGAAACGTGCGCTCCTGTGCCGTTCCACTTAGTATTAGTCCATAAGTATTGTACGCTAATTTATCGAGTTCTTTAACAATATGCTATGAAATCTATTATAAAATTAAAAAGGTTAAATTATGCAATGTGTTACACGGCATGAAATAAAATAAAAGCCAAATCAGGGTTTTATTTTTAAATGGATTAAGGTATTTTATATCGTTGCATATAACGCTCGATATAATACGAAATATGGGTTCAATCGTGCTGAAAAGTTTATCCATCCTATTAGGAGTGTTTTTTATTTTTGTTGGAATCACAAAATTAACGCCTTTTATTTCAAAGGAATTGCATAAAGACTTGGTAAGTGAGTTTCAAGTAATGTTTTTGTGTGGTTATTATTAAAAGGTCGGTCGGTGCATTGATTTTGTTGCGGAGCGATGTGAATTGCTATTTTGGTAGTTGGCCTGCCGCCTAATTCCCCGCCGCGCTGGTCCGCCGCCGGCGCGTTGCGACAAGGCGAACGGACACGCTCTCCACGAAACTCAATCTATTTAATTAATCACTACTAAATTGATGTATTCTCACTTGGCCCTAACAATGCATCTATGCATCCGCATCTACCCATATTATTTCTCGTTATGTATTTAACTATGCCAAGTGGTAATCTCAATGTGGCGTTCGTGATTAATCTATTTGAATGGCAAAACAATCAAACTAGACATATAAATATAATTATCACAACAAACAAAATATACATACAGTAAAATGTAAATTTAAGCCATCTTCTAAGCACCTACACAAAAGGTAAACAAAATTGTGAGTGAGAGAAAAGGGCAGAGAAGGGTTTTGTCAAATACATATATCTAGTTGTCCTATGTAACGAAATGTTTTCGCTCGCGACAGATATGATCTAATTTCATTTGTGGGGCCTTTTCGGAAAAGTTCGAATCTATGAGATCTTTTGTGTAATAACTAATAATTACCCGTATTCTTATCGGAGTTCGGGGCCACTTTTGGTCCTGTCCCAATATTACTTACGATCGCGTAAAAAATGTGGAGTGAAAGAGGCGAAGTTTTGTATTTAGTAGTAGGTATAGGTGGGTCGGTATTTTAGTGCAGACTGCACGTGCAGATCATCTGTATGTCTTTTCGGGTAACCACTCGGCTGAAGTGTATCAAAGTCCGTTTGTCACATGTATATGTGCTTAAAATCACGTCAAAGAATTGCTTTCCCTTTTGCTAGACGGACGAACAAGCACAGTTTCGCAATACCTACCTAGTTGGATTATGTTATAGTCGTTACCTAGCGGATTACGTACATTTTGTGGCATGATTGATACATTTTAACTTTCCGGAAATCGGAATTACATAGGTACCTATCTAATGTAAAGGAAGACTCATCATCACAGTAACTATTACGAGCTACCCTTTTGTCAGGGAAGTACTTATCCTCCATTTCTCTTTATTCTTTGCTCGGTCACACATGAAACAACTAAATATTTTTTTATT
This sequence comes from Acleris sparsana, assembly GCA_923062465.1. Lineage (NCBI taxonomy): Eukaryota > Metazoa > Arthropoda > Insecta > Lepidoptera > Tortricidae > Acleris > Acleris sparsana. The sequence goes on from OV281288.1 coordinate 6,741,078, forward strand.
TTTTTTATGGTTATTTCATTTCATTTCATAACGGACTTTTTTGTATTAGGTATTGCTGAGAGGTTACTTGAGGACAAATTTTAAAATATATTGTGATAATGATAAGCATCAGGAAGCAGCTGCATAACCATCAGCTTCCGTTCCTCATGTTTCTATTATTATTATAGCATTTTATGGAACAAAAACTGGAGGAATGCCAGGAGTAGGTAGTCAATAAATAATGCAACTCTGACAACATAAACTATACATATAGTACCTACCTAGCACCTACACCCTACATACCATCTACATACATACAAAACTAGTAGTTACATGTAGTTTTAATAGCTAAATACAACCTGGTTATGTGTTCCTTTATCTGCAGTTAAGCTTAGCTCATCTGCACAAGAGGAGAATTTGCACTTTATTTTCTAAGACTACTGCGAAAGGCCAGTTTTGAATACAATATGTAGGTAGGTAACTACAAATAAAACAACACATGACATGAGATGTTGTCAACAACAACACACCTCTCAATTCGATGACGAATCAATAACCGGTTATTAACCGGCAAGCTTATAAGCTGTCCCGTGCGCTCGTATATAGGCACACATTTAAGACAAGTTACCAGAGCTATCAACCACTCTGGGTGAGTTGCTTCATCGAAGGCAACGCGTGAGGGCGACTTAAGTCAACATACACGCACTTTAGTACTTAGGAATCTATCTACGCTATAAATTTGAAATTCTTAGTCTTGATGCTGTAGTGCCTGCAGTGCTGGGGTATCCGTAGTGTCCTATTCAAAAAGGTTAATTTTTTAATCTTGATCATACTTAATTTTTCAGTAAAAATCAAATATAATTCGGTCAATGTTTGAATGCAAGTTGAGTTAATGTTATTAACTCAACTTGTATTCAAAATTTAGCAATAGGTTTACAAGTTCGGTGTATCTATCCCTGCGACAGCCGATTTCGGATTTTCAAAAACTCTGAAGCAAGGCATTATAACAAATTAAAAACAGGTGGTCTATTTTTTAAGAATATTTTTAACATTTTGATTCCTGAAGAGTTATTCAGGTATCAGAATGAGATTCTGAGCTGAAAAAGTATACAAAAATATATGAAAGAAGCGCAAACAATGGTAATGGACAAGTCGCGCAGCGTGCATGGCATGTTTACGCAATGTTTTGTTTCAGAGGAAGGAATATGTGCGATATGCCAAAGTGTTTCCATTAACTGAAACGCTAGACTTCAAGCTTCCGTCGAAATGGTACCGGCGAGCCGTTGGAGCGCTCGAGATTTTGTTCGGGCTCATCATGGCTTTGATCCCAGGCCGTAAGTTCTTCTTTATTAATCTGATACAGTTTTAACCTACTTGCACAAGACGCGCGATTCTTTTTTTTTTTTAATAAGTATCGTTTATGCATAAGTACGACTAGTACGAGATGTTAAGAATACATGCGTGCTTCAAGATATTATTAGTATCTTCTATCTCGTGTAAACAGTTCTTGGAGCACGCATATGTATTCTTAACATCATAAGAATACATGCGTGCCTCTATTCCCACTAGTTCAGTTGTTTAGTTCAGTTGACTGAACAAGTGAGATTTTTTTTCTCACCAGTTCAGTTAACTGAACTACTGAGAATATATTTTCTCATTTTTTCAGTTAACTGGACTAGTGGGAATGTTTTTTTCTTGTTTGTTCAGTTGATTTAATTCCTTTCTTGCCCGTGGTACTACTCCGTGGCACAACTGACCAATGATTTCTATTTCAAAATAAAATTTAATAGAGTCGACGGAGCTCTGCTATCGCAGAGCTCCTATTTCTGGGTAGTTTGGCCCTCCGGGCCTGCTAAAGAACTAACATAACCTAAACCTACCTCCTATTAATGATACTAATATTGACCAGTAGTGCCAAATAGTTGTGCCACGGGGAATACACTATTTAATTAGTGAGAATTATTTAAAAATTATACAAAATATTAATTTTATTCAGCTGAACAAACGAGAAAAAAATTCTGACTAGTTCAGTTATAACTTGTTTTATTTTCAACTGAACAAACGAGTAAAAAAATCTCACTTGTTCAGTCAACTGAACTAGTGGGAATAGAGGCATGCGTGCATCTATATTTAAAGATATATTATGTTTTAAAAAAGCTAGAAGTAATTCACATTTACATTTACCTACACTAGGAATACTCGTAATAAAAAAGGGTATATGAATAAACGGAGTTTACTAGACTTGAACCCTTTTTTACTTGATCTTTAGAAGACTTGGACTTTTTCATTAGGACTCCAGAACAGTTATTTTATGTTACTTTAACCACATTGAACTTGCACGTCTATGAGTATATCTATAGTAAACCTTAATTTTTATAGCTACCTGTACTAATGGCTTATGGTATTCCAGACAAAATAAAGAACACAGCCAACATAGGGCTGGTAGTTCTGATGGTGCTGGCGGTGTACAGCCACATAATGGTGGGTGACCCCTTCGACCGCTGTGCGCCTGCGCTCGTGTTCTTCTTCATGCTGAGCGGACGACTCGTCGTCTGGTGAGAATAATCAAACACGACACGACTTTGTTTTGACATAATCGACCAGTTCGAATCCCGGTTAAAGAAGAGATCTTTTTCAATAATCGCATAATGCAGTATAAAAGTTAGTCTCCTTTGCGTAGAATTTGCTATTTCCAAAATCTAAGGTAGTTATCGTTGTCGTCCATGTGGCGTTCGTTTTTTCCACCCTGTATACGCTCTGTTAAATTTACCTATAACACGTATTTATTTACATTCGATGTCACACGGACAACATGAACAAACATGATGTGCGGTTGGTGTCCCCTTGTTTTACAGACAGAAAAATTACAGAATTTTGTTTCACAGAAAATGTTTCATATACTATTTGGTCCTTGTATTTTTGCTTCGAATATTATTATTTTTTAAACTATTTACTTGAAAGAAACATATTCCACAGAAAATCAATTCAATGAATTTTATAATTTTATTTTTTCATTACACAAACTTATCAAACAAAATATTTGTTTTTTAGCGAATATTGTTTGGTCAGTGTATTTTTGAGTGAGCGAGAGAGCGAAGCGAGCGACCAAGACCTCTCTGGGCAGAACCGACTTGAATAGGTTAGGTTAGAAGGCTATGGCGGGAGCGAAGCGAAGCAAGCTCCCGCCTTAGTCTTCGAGGTTATTTTTTTATATTTTAAATAAATAATATTAGAACAAAGAATATTTAATTTGCTATTCTATGATATGAAAAAAGAAACATTGATTTTTATTGGAAATAAAAAACGATGATTTAAATGTCTTCAAAGTAATTATTCTACATATTGATTATTCTATGAAATGATAATACGAGAAAAAATTTATATGAAATGAAATTCTAAACAAATTCAGTCTGTAAAATAACGTACAACCTGTGCGGTTATTTATTTAGATGCGATATCAATTTTTACATTCTGGGAGTAAAGTAATGGTGGCTTAAAAAAGAGTGGCACCGTTTTCGAGATCTTTAATAATTTTGACGACGGGTTTAGCCTTGTTGGTAGGTGACCCTGTCTACGAAGCTAGGGGTCTTGGGTACTATTCCGAATAAGTATTGATATCGTTGGCTAGTTTCTAAAGTACAGTCACCCAATAAAAATGTTAAGCATACTTAGAAACTTGTCATTGTGAGTGTCAATGTCGTTACCATGTGTGTCATTTGATGTTCTTGTTGAAGTTTACTATGACAACGCACTAAAGTGCTTAACATTTACGTTGGGGTACTGTACATGTATAGAGCTAAGTTTTGTTACTAGGTCAAATTTTGCGATTTTGACCCCTGATATCAAACATTAATGAAATTCCTACCTTAAACATAGGTAAAGGTACTCTATCATTTCGAATTGAAAAATAAGTTCGAGTTAATAGGTAAAGCTTCGTGATAACGTCATTTACTTTTACTGGGTTGGATAATAGTGCAGTAAAATAATACATCATTCTATAAGTAGCAGCACCTCTAGGTCGAAAATGTGGATTTATAATAAAGGCCTACCTACATGTAGAGCATATCCAGAAATTTCTGATACCCGACCTTATGCAAGGCAGGTACCCCTAACTAGATCAAGTCTAGAAGTGTACAAATAACACTTATTGCGAAAGCGAATAAACGTATTCTAACTTGAGAAAAGTCGATGACGAATTCCAATCATATTATATTATCCGGCGGGTGTTAAAAATATAGCAGGATAATAATTTTGTCTTTTATTACGATCATATTTTGTTTGACACGTGTAGCTTCAGAGATTTAACTGAATTTAGCGCCGCCTACACGTTTCAAACGTGCAGGCAAAGCAAAATTTTATATTTCGCACAAGAAAACTTCAAAGGCGAAAAATTATGGTTCATATATTAGAGTAGGTACAGGTTTATTTACATTTACCGTTAGGTCAGTAGGATGTTTCTGTCGAATGACATGATGAGAAACTTTTATTAACAGAATGGTTAAGCTTTTTAATTTTGTACAGTGTTATGTTCGAATAAGGAAGAAATAACGTTAATTTTGAGGCAGATACTAGTTGACAATCTGAAAGTCCGTGATCTCTTAGAAGTGGATTCGTGTTTAAGAAAGAGACTTCGACTATCGGCGGTAACTCACGAAGGTGACACTGTTGTTCTGCTTTCTCATAAACTCATATTTTTTTTAAAGTTACCTTAAAAAGTTAAGGAAACAATAAACATCAATATAAAATAAACCTTAATTTAATGATGCTGATATTCTATATCACGGTAGGTATTTAAATATATTGCGATTTGACTTTTTGTCATAATCGAAAAATAATGGAATTAGAATATGAAATTCGTCCGGAGGTAATTTGAACACAGAATGTCAAACCTTCATTTATCGTTTCTGGGAGATATCATATAGAGTTGAATACTTAAATATAATTGGAAAATTACGTTTATATTCAAATTTTTGATAGTATAATGTGAGCCTATTCAGCATCAGAGTCATTTGTATTAATTATAAATTGGTCACTGTAATCGTCTTTTTTATTTTCGTATATAAGTACGAAAGTCTTCTTTTTCCAATCTGGGCCAATCATATTGACTTTTTCTTTCAAAAGATTCTTTATGCTTGTCACATTCATGTCAACATTACGCTGGGCTAGGTAAGTACGTATTGTTTTATTTGAGCGCATATATTTTCGATGGGATTAAACTCTGGGTGGTACGGAGGTAAACGCAGAACGGAATGACTATATTCAGCCATTATTTTATCTATGGAATATTGTATATGTTCTTGTTTGTTTTGCAAAATAATGTCGTAAATGGCTGGTTTGTTTTGGTTGGGGTTTACTGGGATATTGTGATTTTTTAACGAATGTATCATGTCTTGTTTCCGGGTAATACCCGGATTGGGCAGTTTTTCAATATATTTGTTGTGATATAGGGCATTATCAACAACCAACACTGAGTTGGTTGGCAAATTTGGAATAAGCTGATTTCTAAGCCATTTTTTATAGCTATCGCTATTCTTCTCTTTATGGTAATCGCCTGTTGTGTCTGTTGATTTGTACGTAAGCAACGCACCAGGTATAAAGCCATTTTCACTACCGGCACGAGCTATAATAAGACGTTGCCCTTTGGAAATTGGCTTTTTAATCCCTGCGTTGCTAGAGTCTCACGAACCTTTCCCATTAACGTGCGACGTGTGTATGCACGATTCGTCCATCCATATACACTATATTTCTCTACCTTCATTTCTATTTTTTTTAATTTTATCTAAATATTTTGTCCTTTTTAGTCGCAAGTCATGCTTTTCCATTAAAGTTTTTCGATTATCTTTGGTTTTACAATACTTAAATCCCAATTTTCGTAGAATTTTTCGTAGCGTGAACGTAGAGCCCTTGAAATTGATCGCTTCTATTGGCTTTAATCGCATTTTTTTTAAGTTAGGGAGTTCTTTGAATTTAGAATGAAAATCATAAACCATCCGCCTGATAACATCGTAATCAAAACTATCCAGATATAATACAAAATCCTTTTTTGGTCTCTTTCTTTGTGGCGTTTCAAAGGAGGAGGATGGAGGTTTTTGGTCAGCTTCTTTTAATATTCTTCCTAATGTACATTTCGAAATCCCTGTTGCTTCTATCACCCGTTCTTGAAGTTTATTAAAATATTTACAATTGTCACTTTTCTTAAATGTTTCCGCTTCGTTCATAAAATATTTATATACATTATCCTATACAATTTCCCGCGATTGACTATTTACAGGAATACCCTTTTTGAGACGTGTCCCCATTATAATCAACTATCGAAAAATATCCACAGAAATAATACCTAAAAAATATGGTGGTATTAACTACTCTATATAGTTAAATACAAAAAAGACGACTGCACTCTTTGGGTGTTGGACTGCCGATAAATCCGTCAACCAAGTAATTGACTCTGTCAATTTCTAATACACGATTTCGTCCGATTTCACCCGAAACACGAATCCTCTTCTAAGAGGTCACGGACTGTAGTTTGACACACACATATTCGTCTCCTGGATTAGAACTCCTTAGGCAGGTTACCTTTTTATTATTTATATCAGAAAATTCCTGAGGACAAATCGATGTTCTATGCGGTCAGAGTCGCAAACAAAAGTTAGAGTCGTATATTTAGTCACAAACTCTATCGTTTTCGTTAATCAGTATGGTGGATTTATAATACAACTGTATCTTTGGGAGCCAAACTAGATTAGCATAGGTATTGTTTTATTATGTGTTCACCATGTTCATTAACGAAAATGATAGAGATAATAATGCAGAAGATTGACGAATTGACCATCACCATACCAGAGTTCAATGTAGTCAGAACTTTACGATACATAACACATAAACATCATAAATCCTGACCTCAAAGAGTTTAACTACTCCCCTCACTAACTAGCAACAAAGTGGCCAGGGTAGTAACTCTACATGAACAACCTTGACCAATTTTCAAGCGATGTAAACATGGGTTACGAAATAAAAGTTACTGTGGAGCATCGAGCATCGCGCTGGCAACGCGCCAACGCAGGAATCCGCGCGGTGTGTCGCGCAAATAATAACGCGTTCCAGTTGATTGCGATTCCAACTATTCTATTTATCTGCTCGCAGTAGTAAGGTCACGGCGAGCGTATTGTCTGGCGCGTGAGTTCTACCACTCAGCGTAGATCGAAATTAGAAGCGCTGAAAGTTTCTTAATGATGAGCAGGGCAAAGGAATGGGTAATCATTTCTCAGTCTTTTTCAGATTGACCTGGTCCCAAAAACTAAGCTCTAGTGTAGGCTTGAACTATTAGAAGAGAACGGTAAACGCCACAGAACATGGAATAACCCGTTACCCCTAGTTTACTGTATCAGGTCAATATACCAATTAGGCAAACTGCGTCGTCAGAATAGCTAAAGAGAAATGAACTGCGATGGGCGCTTGATTATCTAACAATTACCATTGGGCATTTCTCGTAAAGTTCGCTGAACGGTATTGAACGCTGTTAGGCTGAACGGTATTGAACGCTGTTAGGCTGAATTGAATAAGAATGTGGGAGACATGTGGTACGAGCAACACCTGACTTTTCGTCTTCTATATTTTAGGTACCAGATCAGCCGCCGAGAGGAAATGGAGCGGAACGCAGCCACGCAGAACGGCAATGGGCTCAAACGAGATTAAGCCACTCGGGGTCACACTCACCCTCAATTAAAGCAATCAGCAATTACTCGCCTATCGCCGCATAATTAAGTAAAATAAGTCGACATCTAAAACATGACCTTTATTTTGTACATTTTTTGTTGTTAAAACTTGAATATCCTGCCTGCGGAATTTATAATTGTCACTTTTCTGTGATTTATGCTAGTCACTTGCCATTGTTATTTTAGTTTTAGTGACCTGTTTTGTTTGCTACATTAATCGAACGCTATTTAAAGTCGATTAAATAGGTATTTACAATTAAACGTCGACACAGACGTCTGAATTAGATCACGAAAAACTTTAACGCGCTAACGTAACACTCGGCTGAAGTTGTTTTTACCTAAAAGTGATATTAATTTAAGTAATACCTAAGTAATAGGTTCATTTTGTATGCGTGAGTATGGTAGTAATGCGTATGTCATGTAGGACTACCTATACAGTAACTGCCACTGTATATTATATTGGTAGGGTTAGATAACCAAAGCACAAAGATACAATTTCGTTCGTAATATTAACGCACCCTTAAGTTTCGTGGTGTCTAATTTGCTCAAAAACTACACTTAATGAGTATCTAAGCTAAATATTTATATAAGTAATTGTATTGCCAGTGTCGGTAAGTAGGTACTGATTATCTTCGTAAGGCACTGCGTAGGTACCTATCTTGTCAATAAATACTCAAGGCATATTGTATACAGTTTAGATATCAATTCATTGTAACATTATGATCGTTCACAATTGGAAACTTCACATCGACTGGAGGATGACAATTTTATTAAGCTATTTATCTATGTAATAAGATTTTGATAAAATTAGATAATTGTATTATTTATTTGTGTGGTGTACGTTTTTGTGATTGAAGTGTGATTGATTAATGAATAAATGGAAAGACAACGTTTTGTTTCATTTCTGTTATTCAAAGGGTGTTCAAAGGTAATCGGCAGCAGTTCAGTTTACGTCCTTGGTCAAACTGATGTCGGGCTAAAGTCAGCGTCAGCGCTACGCTTACCCTGGAGGAATTTACATATTAACATTAGATAAGTACCTACACAAGAAGAAAATACGTTGAAAATTAAAACTCCGAAAATCTATGAATTTGTGACGCACTACATCACGCGCGCGCGTCATGCGCGCTAATGGCTTAAATGGCGCTAACCCAAACAAAACAAGGCTGTAGTCGGACCGAATCGACGAAAGATTTTTTACCTCTACATAATCAATATGACAACAGTTCCGTTCGACCTTGACAGGCAGGCTCAACGTTTGGTTCTTTTGCTGATGTATTGATAGGTAAGTGTACCTATAGGTACAAGGACGCGTGATTGAACGTGTAACCATTGCCAACATTTTCAACAACGATGTAATCGGTTCTTCCGTCATTCATCGTTCAGCCATAAGTCTACTTGTGGTTATGACCCAGGTCCCGAATTCACGCATGTCGCGCGGCGAAGATGCTTCGGTAGAACGATTAAAACCACGAGCTGAGGCGCTGAGGCAGTTCTTTTATACAGCTGATTGATGTTCAACGCTCATCGTGATGCTCTTGCGTATATTGTGATTTATCAAAGTTGACGACAATATTGTATTTAAACACTATGCCAATGTCTATGATTTATTGCCTCAGTTAAAACCCTGCTCGATTCATATCCAAAATTGCGAGGCACATACGGCGAGGCCCCTTTGAGCACAGACAAAAAACCGACTCCCGATGGCTCGCGCCGCGGCGGCCTCGGGTTGACGAAGGTCAAGGGCACGTGGACTTCGCGAACCCGGGCGAGCCGTGCGTGCCTCGCCCGAGACTGCCTCTAGTCCGTAGACAGCTTGTACTAAATGATATATTCATTTAATCTCGATTAACCTTTTCAACTTTGGGCGTCAAATACGAATGTTACGCCAACCATGTTTCAAAAGTTTTGCGTAATTCAACTTAATACGTACGAAGGAAAGTATTTTGCGTCGGTGGCATTACTGACACAAGACAGCTTTTGGCTCTCAAAAGGATAACAAATATGCAAACCCCTATAATCATTCATTTAAATAAAACTTCAAATAGATTAAAGCTGTTATTTAGCAAAACATATTATATTAAAATATTTTTACACAAATATCCAACTAATTTATACAAATGATCGTTTATTTATGCCATGTTAAGCATGATTAATATAACGTTCGAAAACTGTTTAAGTTCACGTTTGTTTCATAACTTAAATTACTACTGACCTGCTACTACCACAACCTTTTCACGGATACGGTGAGGTTTTTCAGTTTAAAGCTTTATTCATCTTTGAATACTTCTTTTAAAGACTTTTTAAGTGTAAAACACATTACTTTGATACAAAACGAGAACAATAAGGTCGCGGTAAAGCGCATTCCGTATGCACGAGCCACAAGCTCTTTAAATCCAAAAAAGTATTTTTAATCCGCCTCCATATATTATGCACGAAACAGGCTGTAAATATATATTTGTTACATTGCTTACATAAACTTATTCACGCAGGATCTCGTCCAGTTTGTAGGAGTTCTAAGGCACTCCTGAGATTATCGACGGCCGTCTTGATATCCTCATAGTTGAGTGCGCTGCTTGCCCACTTGCAATATTTCTGGGCCTTTGCAATTTGTGCTGGTGTCAACTGCGCCGTGTTAGTGGTGTTATCGCCGTATAGCGAGGACATGTTGGCCGGTGCCGGTTGCTGAGAGGGATCGTAAGGCACAAATCCTCCAGGGTTAGGATCCGGCGTGTACGGCACTGGCGGCAGTTGCGATGCCGCGCGTATGGCCAGATTGGGGTCTGGTAAAGAGTTACCGAAACTACTAGGGACCGCAGGAGGCACGGGGGGAGTCTCGGGTGCTGCAGGTGCGAAACTAGGCACTTGGGGAAAGCTAGGTGCTGGTTCACTGACATTTGGACCAGTATCTTCATCCTGTTCACCACCTTCGGTTTGGATTGGACCTGAAATAATGAATGAAATGAATATTAAATGCTTACAATCCCACCAGTTGTATGCCTGGTATTTCACTTACAAGTATCTCTGCAGATAATCTGACATCATGTATGGACCCCGTTATCAAGCAGGCAGTTCGGTGGCTAACTAACATTAGTGATGTCACATCACTGTCTGCTTGATAACGGGGTCTAATCTTCTATTCCATTAATGGACATACAGGATGTGTTTTTTAGCTGGGACATTAAGAGGAAATGCAAAACCATAGGAGATACAGGTACTTATCTGTCTCAACAAAAAAGAAAAAAACAAGGATACAGCAAGAACTTGGTTAAATTTACTAATAATGTATTTTTTATACAATTTGTTAGTAAATTTCTCGAATTTGACCAACTTCTGCAGTTCCATTTTTTTTCTTTCCATACAATGAAATTTAATAATCCATACATGAAATTGAGTTGATTTGCATTAAATATATATATATATATATATATAAATTTTATGGACAACTCACGATTGACCAAAATATACTATACAGAAAATATTTTATCAAAAAACTACATGTTTGCTAAGACAAATTACGTGTATCACCCATGGTTTCGGATTTACCCGAAATGTCGTAGTTAAAACAAATACACTGTATAGTCATTACAACTTCAGACTTGATCGGAATATAAATTAAAATCAACCTTTGCTTTGGATCTATGTGTATTAGGTGGTAACCTAACACAAGGTATTTTTTTTGTTTCCAGTTGTTGCATCTCTGAAAATTCACAAGATTGAAAAGCATTTTTTTCTGAATCCATTACCTTTTCAAAAGTTTCAAGGGATATATATACCTATAAATCCTGCTAGGTTTGTTTAATAACAATCCTGGAAAGTGAAACAGTTCCAGAAAACAATATTTTCCTAACAATTATATGGTTGACTGGTAGAGAATGCCTTTAGGCATTAAGTCCGCCATTTGTACTTTTTACTTTTGCAAAAAAGTTTAAATGAACAAATATAAATTTAAAAAAAGTTGGGAACGGGAATTCGACTTTGATATTTGCAGCGCCCGGATTTTTCATGGCAAAACAAAACACTATCGTTATCTGGCTAGTGATAGAAACATCATTTTATCGATATCGAGTATTATATATCGTATATTATAAAAGCTGTGCTCGAACGAAATCCTGAATATGAAAGTTTACGAGATATATCTGAAAATTGTACTTAAACTGAAAATTATACCAATTACAATGAATTTTATAAATTTGCTCCCTTGACGTCAAGTGAAGTTGAACATACATTTAGTATATATAAATGGCGTAATAGTGATAAACGAATCTGTTTGCTCCCAGAGAATGTTGAAAAACTAATGCGATAATCATTATCATTATTATTATTATTAATTATTATTATTATTATTTTTATTATTATTGCGATTATTATTTTTTATTAGTACTATCAACATTACACGAATAAAACGCCATGTGATGCTGTGTGTACTAATGTGGATTACGACAAAGAAATTGAATATGTTTCTATATAACTTCATACAAACTATGTATGTTTTTTTATGTTGTATAGGTAAGTTATTTTATTTGGTCACGTTTTTTATTCTATTACACAATTATCGATATCGATAAAATTATGTTTCTATCACTAGCCAGATTACAATAGTGTTCTGTTTTGCCATGAAAAATTCGGGCTCTGCATATTTGTAATCATACTATGTACATAAATTGTTCTAGAAGACATCCTCTAAATGTTGGTTAAACTGCACTAAAACTGTTGTGTAGTTCAAAAGAACTGAGTATACAATCAGACAGACCAAAAAAGAGCTTTTTTATTTTATACAATTTATAATTCCAAATATAAACATATCCACAGACCTGGAACAGGCGTTTCTCCTGTCTTCAGGCAGTTGTGGATATAGGCAGCTTTCCACTTAGCATACTTCCTGTTCTGAGCCGCTTCATCAGTCAAGTCCCCAAATGTTGTCAGTACATCATAAACCATGCCTGCTGTATAGAAGGCTTTGACCATATTTCTGAAAACATATTCCATTTTTATTAATAAATAATACAAGTTACTATTTATAAAAGAAGAAGGATTATCAAACAATGTTTCCGAATTCAAGTTTTTTTTATACAGTAAGTAAAAAGTGTACTTACAATAAAATTTACTATTTGATTATATTAAAATACTAGGCCGTATTGCTTTTCTTTTTTAAAAATAAATAATATTTATGTTATTTAATGAAGATTTAAAAAAAATGGAGGTTTTGAGTGGCTTACTTAACCTTACCAATATAATGGCAACAAGAAATTCGTTGATTTTATATTATTTTGTGCATATGCAACCACATTTTGCATAATCAGGCTAACATGTTTACCAGTGTATTAATGACAGTTTGCAAACCCATCACCTAGCTCCACTATAAGCCTTTATTTCCCTAATTGCCTCTTACAACATCCATATGAAGAAAAGGATTAGCATTACTCTATTCTATCCCGGCAACCTCACGGAAAAAGGAAAACGGATAATTAACAGTTATAAGCAAAAGGGAGAACAAGTGTCATACTTCCCATAATTCTGCTCCCGGTCCTGCTTGTCAGCAAACAGGAAAAGTCTCAAAGCATAATTCTCAAGGTGAGCCTGGCCAGCCACTTCATTGGTTATAGCATCATTGTCTTTATAAGTCTTCTTCGCTTCTTCCAACCAGTCCATTAGAGCTAAAACAAAAACGTTAATTTAACCCAGGAAAAAGTTAATTATACAAAAACAAGATAAGGCTCTCAAAAGATTGGTTACCAAAACCTCTGTACTAATTAATAAAAAAGGTCCACAAAACTACTACTTTACCCGCCAATATAGCAGGAACCAAAAGGATGCCCACTTACCCATTAACATTTTCGTCTCCTCTGGTGTTTTCTTAGTGGTTATTTTGAGACCGACCTGTAGAGCATGGAGTCTGCACCAGTAGGCCACCACTGGATCCCTAGTCTCATGTTCCGACGCAACTTTCAAGTAGTGCTGTATTGACTTCAAACTGGGTGGACACTCGGGAATGTTTGCCATTTTGACAAAGACTAGAAACTGATAAAAAGCTCGTTATTTACTCACAAGATTAAGTCAGCTAGAAATTAAATATGATGGTGGAAGAAAGGACGTTAAGTTTCAAGTTTCTTATTTGTTATACCCTAGTTCCTTAAAAAAATTCAATAGGCCAATAGTATCTATATCACAAACGATTGGTGCAGGGGAATCAAGACGAATGAGATTAAATTCTTACCTATCTGGGATGAATTATCTTAACTCATTAAATACCCGTAGAGTAAACGCTATAATTTACCAGGAAAATGATAACTATCGAAACAAATATTCTACTATGTAAATGACGTCATATTATTAAATTATATTATAGATTACCTGACATTACAACTGTCACTGTCACTGTCATCTGAAAAAGCTGAAAGTCATAAGCCATAAACACTGTGTTTAGCCCTCTACACACTATGTATCTTGGAAGGACTGCACACGACCGTCAGGCCCGATGGTGCTGTACACACTATCGTGCAAAGTATCCTTCATGCTATCACAGACCACTTACTTCGCTCATTTCGTTTCGTTTGTGTTGAAAAAGAATCATATATGTATAATATGTTTTTTATTAAATTACACTCGCGATATTCCAAAATCCATTAGATTTTTTAGGAAAAACAGTAGACCAGTACACACTCCCCAAAAACAGTGGCCTGTAAAAAGCTAAAGCTAAAGCTGTGTAAAGCTACAAATTACAATATACAGGTTACAAGTTTACATTTGACACAACCACGACCAATAACGACCAGCCACTTGAGCAGTGCTGCCACTTTACACCTGTAAAATTGTCACTTGTAGCTTTATAAAATGCGCCCCTGTAGCTCTCCTGTAAAAACAGGAGATCTAGCAACACCGCAAAGATTTGACGAACGTCGACTGAAGGATCCATGGTAAAAAAATAATATTATCTAAGAATTGTAAATTGGTTGTCTGTAAAGTCGGTTTACGGACTATAATTTCACGTGATAACGTCCTAAGAAAACATTCTAGCCGAACGCTTAGTCCATAGGGTAATAAATTACTTACAAAGTAAAATTTTCTTTAGCTTAAGAGGATTGTGAAGCGCCGTTAGCGGATTTTGAAGAGCCGCTAAAATCGCGTAGCTATCAAAAAAAACATACAAATTTAGCTCCGGGCTAAAACCTTTCTCACCCCCGAAATCAAGTCCAATTTTTACGATTTTTGTATATGTTTTAGTTATTATAAAGAACTAGGTCTTTTAGCTTCACAATCCTCTTAAAGATCATTAAATATGGAGACCATTATAATTAGGATATTAGAAATGAGAAAAATAGTTAATATGGTAAAAAAAACAACTACTCTGTCTACTCTAATAACTCTAAATACGAGCATTTCAATATTCAATTTTAATGTTTTAAATAAGATAATATTGTGTTGTATTTGTTGATCTAATTTTGCCAAATTTTCATACGCCATCATAATCATCATTTATATTAAACCGTAAACTTATCACGATTATTGTAATGTAAGAAAACAAACCTGACCTCACGGCTAATGCGATGATCTTTAAAGTTTACAGTTACATAAAAATAAGACTTTCTGGCAAATGAGCACATTATGGCCTATGAAATTAGGCATAGGTACCATGTTTTTTTATTATTACATGCTACAGAGTAGCGTTGAAAAAGTCCGTATTTTTTTTTTACTGTGATTCCGCTCCTTCATTACTTCTACTGTCCAAAAGTGGTCAAATATATAAGCGTGGGAGGGAGAGCATAGAGATGATCCTAGAACTGGTCGGCCTGTTAAAGCTACTTAACCAGAAAACATTTAAAAAATGGAGAAAATTATACTGGAAGATGGTCGAGTGAAAGTTAGGTCTATAGCACAAAACACCAATATTTATATTGGTACAATACATGATATTATCCACGATCATATTCACTTGTCCGAAGTTAGTGCGAGATGGGTACCATTGATTCAGAAGCATACGCGCGTTGCTTGTTGTTCCGACTTTATTGAGCTATGTGGTGAAAACCCTGATGGTTTGCTCCAAATAATTGTTACCGCAGATGAAACTTAGGTTCATCATTATGACCCTGAGAGCAAACAAGAGTCGATGCAGTGGCATGTTAAAGGAACACCTCATCCCAAGAAATTCAAAGTGGTCCCTTTAGCTGGCAAGATCATGGGGACAATATTCTGGGATTGTTAAGGGATATTAGGTATTAATAGATTATAAAGAAAAGGATTTAAATATTATAGGAGAGTACTACGCTAACATTTTACGCCAATTACGGGAAGCAATTAAAGAGAAGAGGAGGGGAAAATTGACCAGAGGAGTGCTGCTTCTTCATGATAACGTCCCTGTGCATACTGCTCATGTTGCCAAGGCTGCTGTTCTTGAAACTGGGTTCGAAACTATTACTCACCCGCCGTACAGTCCAGACTTGGCCCCCAGCGACTACTTTTTGTTTCCCAACCTTAAAAAGGATCTTCGTGGACATCGATTTTCTAATGATGAAGCGTTGAAGGCAGGGCGTTAAAAAAACGAATCGACAGATCTTATAAGTGTATAAACATAGGGGGGGGAATATATAGAAAAATAAAAATAAAACACTAATCGTAGGCTTTTGTTTTCCTTCTCATACCGAGAATCGACGACATGGAGGCAGAAGCAACTGAAATAGGTGTCCAGAGTGGCTGTGATTGACTATGAATAAATTGTAAATTGTAAATTAAATAACAAATGAATTGGTTATTTTTCCTACAAAACCCGAAAATTACGGAAATAACCTAAAATTTCAAAAACAAGGAAGAATTTTGAACGCTACTACAGATTCGGTAAAGCAACATTTCTCAAGACATGTTATCTTCTACTTTAAGGCGGACTAGCACCAAAAATTGATACTGGGTTAAGACACTAACTCGAGTTAAAATGACAGTTTTTATTTTTGGTGCCATTGGCCTTAAGTTTACATACTGTTTAATTTTCTTTAAGCATAAAGAATTCATAAGAGTAAAAAACAACATGCTAAAGTTTAACTTTCTAATTACCCTACGAACTGTAGGTATGGATAAAGTTTCGTTTGATATGTTGGTGTTCTAGTACTTTAGTATTAGTTGGTCTCAAACGGTATTTAAATCCTTGATAGAAATGGGACCGATTGGCATACAAATTTAGAAATGAACTAGATTCTACTGGTCTAACATTAGACAAAGCGAACCAAACACATTTAGTATTTTTAGCATTGAGTAGCAGATTGTTACTTGTAAACTAATTAAGTACTTTACCTAGCGTGGCATTTATCCTACTGTGATCGAGGGATTTTCGGTCTACCTTGAAAATTAATGATGTATCATCAGCAAATAGCACAATATCACAAAGGTTATCTACCGTGCGTGGTAAGTTATTAATATAAACCAAAAATAAGAAAGGACCTAATATAGAGCCCTGAGGCACACCTAGTTTAATAGCTGCTCCCATGGACTGTGTTTTGTTTACCACAACCGTTTGTGTTCTATCACTAAGATATGAAGACATAAGATTTAGAGAATTATTTGACAGACCATAATGTTCTAATTTTGATATAAGAGTCGCATGATCTACGCAATTGAAAGCTTTGGAAGGGTCACAAAAAAATCCTATCACATCACAAGATTTCTCCCAAATGTATATATATTTAATGAGTACAGATGCTGCGTTAGTTGTGGATCGTCCTCTGGTGCAGCCGAACTGATTACTTTATCAGTTCTTAATATAAAACATTGTCATTACGCCTGGTGTGTTCTTTTTTGTATTACTTACTCCAAACTTTAACCCCTTTTTTATAAAACTTAACAGCGTTTAAAGCCATGACAGTTAATATGTGCCAACAACGCGTCTTAACTATTATTGGTCTTTAAGTACCTACCTGTTGTGATATTGTATGATAACGGGTGGCGATCATAGCTTACGTATGCGGTTATGTATACATACATGCTTACACACACATATGCATAGAATTAGTTCCATTAACACGAACTAGATGGCAGGCATGATAGCACTTACTACAATGTTACTACACGAACAGAAAAAACGCAGAGTTGCCAGTCTATATCCCAGTATACAATAGTAGTCTTTGAGCTTACTGTCGTCCACAAACTATACAGAGATATTATACAACCTATCTGTCGTCCTACAAGAGCTTAAAAGCTCATTCCTGTGTATGTTATTTTTCTATGAATTGAGAAAAGCATAAAACGAAACGTCAACGTCAAGTTCAAACTTCAAAGTGAAGTGAAGTTGCAAATGCGTGATTTCTGATTTGTTTAATAAAGCATTGTCGCAATTAATTAAACCACGTTTCGTTGAAGCTTATTTACACTTTGTCAAAATGCCATCAAAGCAGAGGAAAATTGCAATGATGGGATACAGATCAGTTGGTAATAATGACCGTTCTCTAAAATCTGCGTCTTATTTCGTTATGACGTTTAATTAATTTAACAAAAAATGTTGCAGGTAAATCGTCTCTAATTATTCAATTCGTAGAAGGACAGTTCGTGGATTCTTACGATCCGACGATTGAAAATAGTAAGTACTTTATTAAGTTGTAAACACGTTAAGCATGTGTCCCTATAAATTGTATACTTTAAATTATTCTTTGTTTACAATATTGTAGCTTGTAAAATTGTAAATATTTCTTTCATTATATTGGTTTAATATTTTTACCTGTTGCTTGAGTATATAAAAACAATACTAAATTTAATTGTTGACCTTTGATGAGTCATGACTCATGCTTTAGGTTAATGCTACACTTCTGTATGCTTCTGTTTCAAGCATTCACCAAGTTCATCCGGCTGAATTCCACGGAGTATGAGGTGAAGCTGGTGGACACAGCAGGGCAAGATGAGTTTAGCATATTCCCGCTCCAGTACAGCTGGGACTTCCACGGCTACGTCCTTGTCTACTCCATTAACTCCAGCAAAAGTTTTCAAATTGTTCAAATCATTTATGATAAACTACTTGATATGGTTGGAAAGATACAGTAAGTAAACAACATCTATACAAGTTTATGTTATAGCTATATCTTAAGATTATACTCATCTGACATCAGTAAACAGTAAAAAAATATATTTGCTAGTTATCTCTGAATTAGAAATATAAAGTGAAATGTGATCACTAATGTGGCAGTGAATATTTTCCGTATATGCTCTAATGCAGATAATATAATAACTAAGTTTTTATTTTAATGTCTTTCAGTGTACCCATTGTATTAGTTGGCAACAAAACTGACCTCCATCTGGAAAGAAAAATTAGTACAGAAGATGGCAAGCGACTAGCAGAGAAGTGGAAGGCTGCATTTGTGGAGACGAGTGCTAAAAGGAATGAGGTAACATTTCTTTTTGCATTTATTATGCTAAATATATCCCCAAAAACCATCTACACAGATTATCTAATTACAAATATTTGTATTATTTCAGTCAGTGACAGACATGTTCCATGCCATACTGCTGGAGATAGAAAGGTCTGATGGACATATAAAAGAAAACAGTAGCGGGTGTGTGTTGTGTTAATGGAACGGTCACAGAACATCTTGCTTTTTACTTAAGCCGAAGTGAACTAGATCTAATTTTAGATTATGCCTAGCTCTTATAATAGCAATGTTGAAGCATTCATTGGAGTAAAGCATAAATGTGTGAGCCTGTATATTTTTGTTTATAATTGGTGCTTTACATGCTCTTACCTCATAGTTTAACTGACCAGTGATGAAACAAGTTGGTAGCCAGTAGGAGCATGTAGTAAATATCATTTAAAGTGGTATTGAGCCACCTAAATTGATATTTGTCTTGTTTTCTCAGTTCATTAGTTCTCAGGAAGCAAGATTAATACAAAGTTATCTCTCAAAAAAATACAAAGTTTAATGATTATTTACTATATCTACTGTGACTTGGTTTGAATACTGGTTTGATATTGGGTTTATAAAAACTGTACATAATGCATTAAATGGGATATTTTATTTCATAAGGTTGCATTTAATTTGAAATTTACTGGTGTTATGGTTTATGTTTATTATAGACTTTTTTCTGATGGAAGGTCCAATTTGTAACATATTTTTTTAATATTGTAGGTATCTCTAAAGTTTAATTTAGAAATGACGAACTAGATTTTTTTAGGTGTTATATCCTAATTGAAATTTCTCTATTTGGTTTTGCGGAAATTTAAATATTATTCAAATTGAAACCATCCTGTTTATTGACACACTCATTTCTTATTGCTATGGCTCTCGTCTTGACGTAAGGCATTTGTTTATTTTATAGAATTGAAATACCTCTATGGTTGATATATTATTGATTACAAAATTTACAAATGACACTGCAAGTAGGCCACTGTGGTTGGTCGGCGGCATAAATTATAAGAATGCACCAATTGTACTGTGGGTATCTATATTTTAACTGCATATTGTTCAATAATATAGTTTGAGGTAAGACAGACATTCTATTACCCTAGGGCCTGTTCCATAATAATTAATAAATAGTATTTATTTACACAATTTTTGGGAATATTGTTAAAACTTGGCCTATACTTTATTGTGATTATGTAATCCTTTGTTATTTATAGTCATGCTTGATTGGTTCAATGTATAAATTTGACAACTAATTTTCAGATAACTCAAGATAAAAGGTTGACCTTCTAGTGTTACTGTACAACTAAATCAGTTGATTTATAATATTTATGTGTAATCAACACTTCTGATCCGGCTTATTTGTTTCTCTGTTACATAATTTATTATTATTGTCTGAATTTGTTATTTTGCTGGCAGGTAAAGTGTTAGTACGGTGATCCACAAAAATGGGCACAGTTAAAGCTATTTTATATACCTACTATTATTATTAATGGGTGTATATCAGTTGTAGTTTTTAATTCATTGAGTCCAGAGTGGTAAATACCTGTGTTGGTGATGGTTTAATTGTAACCTGCTTGAAGGTGATTTAGCAATTTAAAATGTAACTCTGTATAAAATATTTTTTATTATTGAGATAATAATCCGATTTCCCAAATAATCCTAATGCGGGTCATTAGGATTTCTAACACTTATAAATTTTATTTAAGTAGCTTATTAAGATAGCTATATATGGTATGCATACAAAAGGTAAACGAGAAAATAAACGTAGCTTATTATTATAAATAAATTGGGCAGATCAATGAAAGTAATAACATTATTAAATATTATTTCTTGCATTGATCTGCCCTAAGCAGAAATATTTCAAGTGTAAGATAGTCACGTTTGTCATAGTAACAGCGGATGTTTGTGTTTTAAAACATAGTGCAAAAGTAACCCATCTCACTCTTTTACACTTTTAACTGAATTTTCCAGTAGAGATACTTCAATAGATACCTATGAAACGTCTCAATTTTCGAGCCACATTAATTCTGCAAAGGAAGTCAAAATTTATATATGTCTGTGTATAAACCATGCTTTCCTCAAATTCCCGGTTTTATATGGAAACTAACTAAATCGCATATGGAAACTGCATCTAAAGTAGGTATTCTGAACTGTAATATAACCAGTCTTTAAGTCGTATCTTCATCGGGAATCGCTTGATCCATTAAGAAAGAAAACGAACAAACTTTTAATATGTATAAATAAGGAAAAATGTAGTCATCATGTTCCCGCTAGCACTTAGAGCTTTCGACAGCTGACTATAATTTTAGTACGAAGGCGACCTTGTCTATTTTCCCTTTTTTACCTAAATATACTATAGAGATTAAATTATATTTATGTTAGTTTAATATCGTTTTTGTGTAAATATCGTTAAGTCAGGCAGGGGCAAAGGAAGATAGATGATGTAGGTGTAGACATGTGCGCCGCGCCGGTTTGACGCCGTTCACCGATGTTACGCCAACGCAGCATAGAAAAAATGTCAGCGGTCGCGTAAAATCGGCGTGAAACCGGCGCGGCGCACATGTCTAGTAGGTAGGTTTAGTGGGTATGCGCACAGTAGTCCAAGAAGTGTACAGTAGAGTAAGACGTGATAACTTTGGTGTTCTATCGTGTATCAAGTAAGTATGTGTGTTTAATTTGAGAATGTAGATTTCACGTGTTATGTTTCGTTAGACGTCTAAATAATTATTGATTGTGCAATTTCACATACTGTTATATTACTGTATTTAAACTATTCAAAGCCCCCGCAAGTCGGACCAATGACTTACAAATTCATGGATTTGCTGGAATAGGAATTGGACCTTGTGCCAACACGTGGGGAGGCCGATGATCGCAGTTTAGACTGATATAATTATGATGGGTATCTTGAACAGTGAAGGGCAAAAATGTGTGTATGGTATGGGTGCAAATTTGTAAAGCTACAAGTCACAAATACTAGTTTACAACTGGTAAAGGCAAGGTCCCGTGAGGTGCATGGCAATATAAGCGCTTTGGCAATGTAACTGGGGCTCTATTCTACACGACAAAACAGTAAACAGTATTTTTTCATTTAAATAAGAGCTACCGTAACAGGTGTTAAAATTGTAACTTGTAGGTTTATGAAATTGGCCCATAGTTGTTATTTGTTTGAGATTATCACATTTAGCGCCCATGATCGTCATTTGTATGGAGATTTGCCGCCTCATGATCATGAAGGTCATGGGCGGTGAATTTGTAGGATACAATATTTTTTGATTGACCCTTACATTTGGCCCAGAATGTTTGGCAGGCACCGCCGCTATTGCCTAACGAACTCACAATCGCATTCGGCTTAAAAGCGGAACAATTGTTTTCATTTTGTTTGCAAACAAGCCTTCGATTTTCAAAATGAAAACCATTGCGAGTTCGTTAGACAATAGCCCCTCAGGTCCTATCACTGATTGCCTTATCACCCTATCTTTCAGACCTGATACTTATTTCTTTAATTCCCCATACGATTGTCATGGATCATAGAAAATAAACCATCCATTATTATGGTCTACATTAAATTTCTTGAAAAAATAATGACCTCCAAACCAGTTCATCTGTTCGGGTACTACAGTACCACAGACATATTATTTACCGTCGGCGTTACCAAGACACGGTATGGCATGTCACGGTTGTATACTAAATACGTTTTTATACCGACATTGATGTATGATAGAGTGAATGTATGTACGTACCTAACGTACCTAATTGGGCACTGGCGGCATTGAATGTAAAGAAAAGAAATAACAGGGCCTGTACTAATAAAATTACTTTAAGTTAGTTTTCTCTTAATTACAATTAAAATAGCGCGCTGGTACTTGGTAAAGTAACTGGGGTCCGCAGTTCGAATATTTCGAATTAAGAACGCCTGCCTAGGGCTCGTTTAAGGCTGAAAAAAGTTAGTAAAAATGCACTTAACTTTGTTTAGATTTAAAAAGTTAACCACTGCCAAGTAATTTGTAATTTCATCTACTCTTTAGGTGGGAACTAGGTCGTTTACCTACACTACATAAACTGGCACTCATGGGTTCCTAAAGAAACATACGCTCTTATATTTTAGGGCATGCAAATGCTACGGTTGTCCGTTTGATTTACTTTATTCGAACTAGGACACTGCATTTATGTAAGGTAAGAAATTATTCGCCTTAGCAGTAGGATAATTATCTTCTTTGCACAAGCATCTAATTTCATTTGTTTTTCTTAGTGCATCCACTTAAATAAAAAGTTTTATGAAATTAAAAAAACTGTAGTTAGAGAGCTCTGCACATCAAAATTTCGAAAACGTACTGTACATTTTTGTACCTTGTCACAGATATTGATGTACTAAATTCAAACTCGCTTTAATACGTAACTGCAACAAGGTACTAACAATGTACAGCTACTGAGTTGGATTGTACAGTCGTCAGCAATAAGATATTATCCAACATGGAGCGCAAAAATATCTGACACGTCTTTATTACTAGAGGTTGAGCGTGTCAGATATTTTTGCGCTCAATTTTGGACAATATACTATTGCTGGTGATTGTTATTGTGCTCTATTGCTAAAGGCGTCAGAACAGAACGTTACAACGTTTGCAAATATATTTAATGAATAATGATGGTTGAACATCCTACAGAGGAATAAAAAAGTCCCAGGCATATGGTGCTAGATGTGAATTTGACTTATTTTTGTGATTCATGAAATAGCATAGAACAACAGAAAGAGACAATTCAGTTAGAATTATTGTGCTCTTACTAACTTTTTTATGAAAAAGACATGTAGGTATTACATAGATACGTACCATGCAACAAGTGTTATAATGTATATGAATTCCTAATGTAACATTAAATGTTACCCATGAGATAGCTTGGTTTGTGCATTATATTAAGTTAACTGTCTACTTCTGTCCTACACAAAATATGCTTTAGTTGTTACGTATCCTAGCCCTAAAACATTTGAAAATTGAAATATTTGGCCAGGTACTCTATAGTGCTTTCAATTCACTCGGTCATATTAACGTTCAACGGTTGCTTCAGTGTATGAGAAACGAAGCAGTGGGACGGGACGGCGTGGATTGAAGACACCATCTTGTCGATAACTGCCTGTTACTGTACTGGTACCAATTACTTAATTGAATTGTGTGTTAAGTCTATAATCTGTGGTGAAACGTGTTATTTATAGTACATTATTTGTAAATAGTTAATTATATGTTATATTAAACAGCTGCGGAAAAGCTTTGTATATTATTTACACTTACTTAGTGGATAGTTGAAAATTATAATACGGGGATCATATTTTATTTAGTTAGCCTTGTAAGCGTGCACAGTCACTAGCAAGGATACACCCAACATGGCGTCTATATGTTTTACAGCATGTATAATACACAGTAACGGTATATCGCATTTTATTTAACCAAGTCACATATACAGGTACAGTCAACAGCATAAATAAGTGATAATTTATTTATGTACCTTGTCACTTTAACGTCGTGTTTGAAATTCTATACAAAATTGTGAAATGATTGAAAGCGACAAGGTACATTTATAAATGATCACTTATTTATGATCTTGACTGTACAAAAGGGGCTTCTAAACGGGCCATGTTTTGCTGCAATTTGTGGCCGGCAACTAGTGCTATCTATCTTACTCTTACTTCGTATGTTAGAGCAAGATGCGTATAGTTGCCGGCCACACATTGCCGTGAAAATGTTGCTCGTTTAGAAGCCCCCTAATAGTAGGTAGTTTTAACAATTACTAGTTTTTCGATAATATATTGTTGCTAGTAGGTAACTACAAAAATATTATAAAGTTAACAGCAATGAGTGTTCTTAGGGTTTCGTACCGAAATAGTAATAAAGGAACCCTTAGGTGAGACTTCGGTGTCTGTCTGTCTGTATTTCACAACAGTTTTTCTCGGAATTTATAGAAGCTATCAACTTGGGTGTCATATGAAAGGGCTAAATCTGCATATATCAAAACTATTTTTTTAATATTTTCCGTGCCGTAGGTACTTTTTGAATTTATACCTAAAAATGTACAAAACATGAGGGTTCCCCCCGCGTTATCCCCGAAGACTACGGACCAAAAAAAAATTGGTAAATTCCTGATTTAAAGATAAGTAATGATTTATATTTTACGCGAGTAATAAAAAGAAGTTTTCAAATTTGATAGTTTTGGAAAAAACATCAAAAAATTTAGGGGCTGACTCGTGGTCACACCAGTTTGTCACACCACTGCTATTCGCTTTAGTCGGTTATTCGTCAGAAATCATTTTTATTCCGCAAAAGTAGGTAGGTTAGGTTCGTTAGGTATCTTAAGATGCCCGAAGGGCAAATCGCTCAGAAATAGGAGCCTTGCCCTGCCTTGAGGGCTCCGTCGAAAGGCACTGGTGTAACAACCTGGTGTGCCGACGAGTCTGCACCCTAAAACTTAGGTTTGTCGTAATGGACCTTATTGCAAGTAGTATAAAATTGGGGGATCTGAATCACAGGAGATCCAGCCTCCCCAATTCTAACATAACATCTAATAAAATATATCAGTTTTCATCTATTTAAATAGCTAATCTACATCGGTTTCCATCTATCTACTTATTCAAAAACCCAATCAATATCAGTTTTTATCTTTTCAAAAAGCTTACAAACATCCGTTTTTATCTATTTGAAACTCAACCCACATCAGTTTTTAGGGTTCCGTAGCCAAATGGCAAAAAACGGAACCCTTATAGATTCGTCATGTCTGTCCGTCCGTCTGTCCGTCCGTATGTCACAGCCACTTTATTCCGTAACTATAAGAGCTATACTATGGAAACTTTGTAAGTAGATGTATTCGGTGAACCGCATTAAGATTTTCATACAAAAATAGAAAAAAAAAACAATATTTTTTTGGGGTTCCCCATACTTAGAACTGAAACTCAATTATTTTTTTCATTAAACCCATACGTGTGGGGTATCTATGGATAGGTCTTCAAAAATGATATTGAGGTTTCTAATATATATTTTTTCTAAACTGAATAGTTTGCGCGAGAGACGCTTCCAAAGTGGAAAAATGTGTGTTCCCCGTAACATCTAAAATAAGGGAATGCTGAATGTAAAAATAATATATGATGTACATTACCATGAAAACTTCCACCGAAAATTGGTTTGAACGAGATCTAATAATTCGTTTTTTTTTAATACGTTATAAATCGTAAACCGCATTTTACCTTTCATTCAATCAACTCCAATTAAAGAATAAAGAAAAACATTTATTTAGATGTATAGTGGTACGGAACCCTACGCGCGCGCGAGTCCGACTCGCACTTGGCCGGTTTTTATTATTTATTAAAACAGACAGTCAATCCACATACATAACTTTTAGTCTATTTAAAAACCAATCCACATCAGTTTTCATAACATGAATCATAAGTCTATTTGAGAGTAAATCTGCGTTGGTTAGAGGATAATAAAATAATGAAAAAATTGCTGCACTTGCAGCAACCGACCGATTCGATGCGAACCTGACCGGAACCGCTTTGTTGAACGGTTCAAGTAGGTACGTTTAAAATATTTGCGAGTATCTTATCTATAAAAAACCTTTATAAAGAAGTGGAGAAAGTGTTATCTTGTCAACCTACAATAATCATCCTCATTCATCATGGTTAAAGTCATTATCCCTCCGAAACTGAGCCGCTTCAGTTTTCAGAAATCAACACACATCTCAGCCTTAAGCATTCATTTGGTAGGTAAAGAATCCTTAGATCTCACCTGAGAAGGGCAAAAGTCTATCTTTTTTTTTTTCTTATTAACTTTTACCTTACATACAGTGAATGCTACGAGGGCTGTTTGATAAAACTATTTGTAAAACCTTTTTTCTGGTAAATGGCATTAACACTGGCAGGCACAAACTTTCAAATGAAGACTGCCAAAAATTCAGCAAAAAAAAACAAGTTTTTGTCAGTGTAACCATTGTTAAACTGTGATCACTCGTAAATTCTCAACAACTATGGAAAAATCAGAATTTCGTGCCGTTATAAAACATTTTTTTATGAAGGGTTGCAGTGCTGCCACAATAAAAACTGAACTTGATTCTGTTCATGGCACTAACGCACCAACGTTGCAGACTGTTTATAACTGGATAAATGATTTTAAACGTCGGTCAAGCACATCTGATTGTCCACGCTCCGGTCGTCCAATCGAAGTCACTACTGAGGATGTTGTTGAAGAAGTCCATAATATTGTACTCGACGACCGCCGAGTGAAGGTGCGTGAAATAGCTGAGAATACAGGCATCTCCACTGAGCGAGTCAATAAAATCCTGCATGAAGATTTGGGTATGACAAAGCTGTCTGCACGATGGGTGCCACGTTTGTTGACAATCAAACAAAAACGCGAAAGAAAGCGAATTTCAAAACTGTGTTTGTATATGATGAAGCGTAATCCTCGGAATTTTTAGAGTCGATTTGTCACTGTGGGCGAAACTTGGGTCCATCATTATACACCTGAATCGAAACAGCAATCATAACAATGGATGGCGACTGGTGAACGTGCCCCAATGAAGGCCCAGACTGTTTTGTCGGCTGGGAAGGTGATGGCGACAGTCTTCTGGGATGGCGAAGGAATCATATGATTGATTACTTGGAAAAGGGAAAGAGTATCACTGGCCGATATTACGCAGAGTTATTGGACCGTTTTAATGCCGAATTGTTGGAAAAACGACCAAAATTGTCCCCCCAGAAAGTCCTCTTTCATCAAGACCCCAGTGCACACGTCAACTATTGCAATGGCCAAAATCCACGAGTTGGGCTTCGAGCTGGTTCCGCATGCTCCGTATTCGCCGGATCTAGCTCCGTGCGATTATTACCTATTCCCAAATCTGAAAAGATGGCTTGGAGGACAATTTTTTTTGACAAATGGGTACTGCATCGCACGTGTAAACGCCTATTTTGAAGACCTTGATAAAACGTATTTTTTGGAGGGGATAAAAAAATTGGAAAATCGCTGGAACAAGTGTTTGGCCCTCAAAGGGTGCTAGGTTGAGAAAAAATGTAAATTGTTTAAATAAAAATAACTTTTTTACTTTTTAAAACGACTTATAGAACAGCCCTCGTACAAGTTTGTTTATTAAGAGATGATCCGTTGCAGAATAAAACGTCATCATGTTGCAATGTACTAACATTACTGACCTAAAAATCTGATGGTATTCCATCGATGGCAAGGTCAAATAATAAAGCCGGTCAAGTGTGAGTCGGACTCGCCCACCGAGGGTTCCGTATTTAAGATTATATGCTTGGTAACCGCAAAAGAAAATACCCATTTTGTTATGAGCTTTATCTTCTACGCTATAAGGTCTATTTTGACTAGCCTAAATATTAACACGGATTTTCAATAAAAATGAACTGTGAATAATGAACACTTCATTTTATTTTCCCTTAAAATATAAATAATTATCTATATCATTCTTTGCCCGTGGTCCTACTGCATAGTCCTACCAGTAGTACCACGGGCATTTTTTTTTGTCCGTAGTTCTATCAGTTGGACTACGGACAAGTAACATTGCCCGTAGTCCTACCAGTAGTACCACGGGCATTTTTTTTTGTCCGTAGTTCTATCAGTTGGACTACGGACAAGTAACATTGCCCGCAGTCCTACTGGTAGTACCACGGGCATTTTTTTTGTCCATGGTTCTATCAATAGGACTACGGACAAGTAGATAGATAGATAGATAGATAAAAACTTTATTCAACATAAACACAAACGCAGGCTCTTAAATTAAACATAAAACATTAAAAAACCCCAAAAAAGATCGCAAATATCGATTCAAAATGAAGACTTCATAATGCAAGTTCAGATGGAGGTTATAAATTCAGAAATTTTAGTATTACATGCTCTAGACAAGCTGCGTTAATTGTCGTATTCCGTCTTTTTTTTCTTTAACTATTCTGGTCAAAAATGCCATCTTCCGTTTTCATGATTTTTTAAGAAATACAACCATTGGTACCTCCCACACGCCTTAAACCTCTTTTTGAGTCGTAAGGACTAACTCAGCAAAAGGAAATTCCTTAATCATCATTTGCCGTATAATGATGCCAGCACCGTGGACTAATTTCTTTTTCTAACAGTAGGTACTCCGTGCCAGTCGGCCGGTAATAAAATTGAGAGGCTTTTTAATTTAATACATTGGCGTATGTAAAAAAACTGGCTGCAATACTTGAGTTTGTAAATGTTCTTTAAAAAAAAAAAACTATTGTCATTGTTATTGTCATTTCGTGAATCCGTCCAAAGGTATTGTACTTATTTAAGAATAATAATGATGACTAATAATGGAAGCGTCGTAAAAACAGAAAATCAACTGGCAAGAGTTTCCGATAATGGAGAGAGGTGCGTCTTTTCCGGTTGTCCGATACAACCGCTCTCGCAGCTGGAAAATTTGCGAAGGCTTCAATTACTTCTGAGCAAAAACTTGTATGGGCCTCCCACCAGCTTGGTGTGTCACGAACATTTAATTTCAAATGACGACTGGAATCAACTAAGAGAAGGTCCTCTATTTGAGGATTTTCATCAAGAACATGTCCGAGATATATTGGACTTATTCAAACAAGCACTGAATAAACTTAATACATCTCTCAGTAGTAGTGGTATGAAATGTAAATAAATATTTAGTTTTGAATACCAAAATTTTATTGTAAAACTCCTTAACCCTCTTTTTTCATAATTTCTTACTTGTGCCTACCTTTTTAGATTTCTTGATAAAACTGTATATTCACTTGGCACAACAACAACTTTGCATAGAGTTCATTCAGCTGGTAGATCTATTCAGAAATAGTATACTAATAGGCCTACCTAGTCTATTACTGTTTTTGAAATGGGCCCTGGGACCTCAGAACCAGTAACATTTCATAATATTGACGTTGACTGTACTATTCGATTAGTAGGACCATTGCCCATACAAAATAATAATATTTTTATTACAGTCCTACTGATAGAACCACGGGCAGAAAAAAATACCCATGGTACTACTAGTAGGACTACGCAGTAGGACCACGGGCAAAGAATGATCTATATAGGGTTTTTCAGATTTTTTGATTTATTAACTTCTACGAAACGGATTTTTATTTTTATTTTTGACTATGGGTACATCAAAAAGTACATCACAGAAAAAAAATGGTTTTAAATGTGCATATTGAGCCCTTTCATGACACCCCATTTGCCCTCTCCCATCCTAGACACCATTTCAATTATTTATAAAAAAAAATGATTTTTCTTAAAACATATGTGGGCAAGCTAGTTTTATAATTATGCTAAATTTCAAGTTACTAGCATTTGTAGTTGCTGAGAAAACTTGCTGTGACATACAGACAGCGGACAGACGGACGGATGAAGTCTCACCATAAGTCTATTTTTACTATTATAATTTAATTCTATTTCTGACGATCTCAATGTAACTGCATATAATTTGACATGTAATGTAATGTAATTTATACTGTGTTATATTGAGTAATAAAATCTGAATCTGAATCTGAATCTAAGGGTTCCATTTTGGTATGGAACCCTAAAAACGACTAAAAATAGGTTTAATTGTCTTTATTAAAAAATAAAACCACTCCACCACTTACCACCACAAAGCAAAATTAAGCATTGCGTTAATGACAGACAGGCAGGATTGGCAGACAAACAAGTTTCATGTCAGCAGACTAAGGTCCCAGAGTCTCTACTGCAAGCGGCGCGAATTCGTAATCATTAATTAATGACGAATATTTGCGACGCTTGAGAGTGTGGGCCCGATCAGCTACTGCGTCGGCTTGATTTCGGGTTGCTTGTACGTGTAATAGAACAAATATAATACAGTTTCACATTCCCCATAGACTTCCCGTACCATTAAATATACATCATAATGAGAACAACGTAGAAGAAGTTAAACACACACAATTTTTAGGTCTTACTCTGGACAGTAATACTCTTGAAACCACATATTGAAGATCTTTGTTGTAAATTATCAAGGTATTTCCGCTAAGACGGATTATAAAAAACACCTCAGAAAATGCAGGATTGATGGCTTACTATGGATTTGTTCAATCTAAATTAAGCTACGGTCTAGTGTTCTGGGGAAATTCAACAGATTTTTTGAAAGCGTTTAAAATGCAGAAGCGCTGTGTAAGAGCTCTAGGTGGCATATCCCAAAGGGACTCATGTAAGCCTCTTTTTAAGCGTTATCAAATTCTTCCTCTTCCATGTCTGTACATCAAAGAAGTTGTAATGTTCGTTAAAAAACACCCGTCACAATTTGAAATAGCTACTCATAATATCAACCTTCGTAACAAACATAAATTAGTTTATAATTCTAGTCACCGCACCACCCTTTATTCGAAAAGCATGTACTACATGTCCATCCAAATTTTTAATAACATCCCAGATAGTTTTAAATCGTATGAATTGTATAAATTTAAGAATTTATTGATGAAATGGCTTTTAAAAAACAATTTTATCATTTAAAAGACTTTTTTGAAAACCGCGGATGCGTATAGACTATTTATTACCTACTATTATTATTACTGTAGACTTTTACTTTATTGTTTTACCTACGTAATTAGATTAGCAATTATTAATATTTTTAGTGATTATATATATTAATGTAAATAAAAAGCTTCAAAAAATTAAAATTATATTATTATACAAGACAAATTTGTAAATACAAAGGATAACAAGGTGGTGGCGCATGGCATAGTACCTATGTAAGTAGTCTTAGTAACGAGTAGTTAGGTAGGTACTACAGAAAATGACCTTGTTTTTTTTTTTTAAACATTGGTTACTTTTTTTTTCTTTTTTATTGAATTATTTCTTTATTATATTAATGTTACGTACTAAATGTAGCTTAATTAAGTAATAATATTGTTATAAATTCTTTTTTTTTAAACTACCTATTGTTTATTGACATATGTTAATTATTGTACACCATAATTATGGTAGATTGTAGTGATGCACACACAAATGTATTTAACACCTGTATAATGTTATTATACTTGATACCTACAGTCATGCAATAAAAATATTTTGATTTGATTTAGATTTTTCAAGCGCCTAAGCGTGCAGCCGACGGCTATCGAACGGATACCACCATCTTTTTTTGTTAAAGCTACGAGATTAGCGCCATAAAGGAGTGGGACAATTTCGACGTGCACACGACCCGATAATATAAGGTTAACTAGAGCAGTGAGGTTATTAATTTGTACCGCATCCTATATAGACGGGGTCGTTAGGTCTTTAAGATGCTGTGGTGATAAACCGTCCAACCCGCAAGCGGAACCATTAGGGAACATGATTGCCTGCCGTACGGCATCTTCACCAACTGTTATTCCAGAGTCATCGGCTGAGGGTGGGTCAGGCAGCAAGGTGTGGGCTGGTGGGAGAGGGTGTTTTTCTCGCAGGGCTGCAAAGGTCTCGGCGGAGTGCGCAGCCAAGTCGTCATTAGAAAATAAAAACCGGGCAGCTCCATTCACATTTCCTTCAGATAGTTTATTATTGTTTTCTGAGTATTATTTTGATATTCCGACCGATACCTATGCGACCGATGGGCGAATACCTTATAACATTATAATCTGTGGAATAAGTAGCGAACGCGAACAACAACAGTAATCCGACTAAAATAAGTGACACATTTTCTTAATTCTTTATCCGACTAGACGCTTATTCTATCCAATCGTCTTTAATTTAGTGGGGTTCACATGTCGGGCATTGACCAATAGCAATTGGCTACAAGCTGTGTTGTATACACTTCATACACTTGACAATGCACGTTTGGCGTCAATTTGCATAAAATATAGTAGTGCAACGACACTTTGGCAAATTAAACACACTAGCGTGTGAAGGCCCAGACAAGAATGTCAAAGTTGACAACATGATTCAAATTTTATTCAAAAACTCGCTTTCTTAGACCAAGGTGCAAATAAGAAAATCCACCAAAGTCCACCCTGCTTCCACTTTCAAATGCTTACTTACTTTTTCCAAACACTTGGCTACAAAAAGTAACAAAAGCACATGACTGCAAATTGGACAGCATCTTACGCGTGCGCGTAATGTCATTTTGACATGCTCTTTGCTTGTCAGTTGTCAACAAGTTTATTGTGAAAATGGCGACTACTGGAGTTGGTTTTCGGTGGTTAGATATATTAGAAAAGGATTTTGATAAAGCATGTGTGGAGCTAGACACTTCTATAGGTGCGTATCTGGATAACAAACATATGTTTAATATTAGCAAATGTATGGTACTTAATTTTTATGAAGGTAACTTATAACTTTGTTTCGGTGTTCAATTGTCAGGTTTATGCAACATTAACTTGAAATGTATCATATTTATTTCTTCGTTCGTTATTTCCGCGTCTTCTTTCTATTAAAGAGAACCTGGTGGTTTATCAGTTAGGCTTATAATAGTCTCCTCGACGGTCTGTATGCGATTTGTTATGAATACCCCACAAGACCCCTTTTGATTTTCCAATATGACAAGTAGTTGGCTCAGATGCTTATCAGGGAGTTCTATTGTACACTAATAAATTGAGGAGGTAATAAGGATGTTGGTTGCATATTAAATAAATAGTTGCTTGTAACAGTAGTTCTGCTTCCACTTGATTAAGTTATAATATGTGGATAAGTAATCAATTTGTGGCACTCTAATTATTAGTTTCATACTACAATTAACGCTAATTAAAGTTTCACAAACTTGGTTCATCTTTTAGTAGCATAATGGCACCAGTGTTTGAAACTTTAAGCTGATATGCATCGATGATCGACACTGGACTCTTAATTCAAAGATCATACAGTCATAAATTTATTGTTAAAAAAAAAGAATAACCCTTATCTTCTGTGACGTAAGAGTCAAGTGTCGATCATTGGCCTTTGGCGATTACTGGTTCCATTACACAACTATTGTTACAGGGCCGTTTTCAAAAACATTATACAAAGTTAAGGACAGTTAAAGCCTCAATTAAAATCCTTATTTTTTTCCATTTTGTAACAAAAATGTCTATAAGTACTTAAATTGATGGTTAAAATGGCAAATGGCATGTGGGACATTTTTGTAGTACAATGTAGTTGTCCTTTACGTCAATTATCATTTAAGCTATCAATTATGGTTAACTTTCGTCACGAAATGGAAAAAGGCTTTGACGCTTTGACTGTTCTTAAGAAAGTATTTTTTTTTTAAACGGATCTACCATGTTTTTATTTTACATTTTTGTATAAATTTGCTATTGTAATCTAGTACTTTTATGTATCAATAAGAAAATTATATCAGAATCAGTGACATTAATTTTAATATTCATTATTTTTAGTGGAGCTGGATTCAGAGGAGTCCGAGTCAGTGTTTGCGGCACGACAGAAAATAGCAACACTCAGCTCATGTTTTGCACAACTCACGCACAAGGCTCTTACTATATTTCAGAACAGTGCAAAACTAGAGGTAGGTACTAGTTAGTTACCCCTTTTAATTAATCCCTCGTATACGGGAGGTCAAAAAAGTACCAAGTTCTAGTCTTTTCTGATAACGAGATAGTCCATAAAATTAAGCTTAAAAAAATACAAAAAGATAGCCAAATTTTAAGCCTAAGCATACAAGGGGTTAAGCTTATTCTCGGACCATCTTAATGTTACTTTTGATTTATAATCAGGAGAATATAAAGCTAGGAGGATGAGAGTATGTTTATACTTTTATAGGGTGTAGAAATTCCCAAAGGGTGCCAACAGGATATGTGTTACTGTCTGTCCATACATATTCAAGGTATAAACCTATCAATATCAATGTCAGTATAATAAGCCATTTATTTCCTTAGTTATTACAAAATGTTTCTTTTTTTCTTTTAAATTATGATGGTGTTACTATGGATCCCTTTTTGGGTAAAGGCCTCCTCCAATTCATTCCATTCCTGTCGTCTCTTTCCTTTATCCACCCAGTTCTTGCCAGCTACTCGTGCTATATCATCGGCCCATCTCATGTGTGGTCTGCCAACATTTCTGTTTCCAACTGGTCCTCTCCAGGTTGTTGTTAGTATGGTCCATCTTTTATCTTTCAGGCGTGCGATGTGGCCAGCCCATTTCCACTGTAGTGTTAGGGCGTGTGTAAGAGCGTCCGTGACTTCAGTTTTCATCCTTATTTTTGAGTGTCTAATCTTATTTGCTTTCCTAAGTTTGATACAATTTTGTTTTTAATTTTGTTGGTATATACCCAGGTTTGAGAGCCATAAACCAAGCATGGTAGAAGACAGGTATTGCTAACAACTTTTTTCAAATTAAGGCTGTAGTCTCCTTTAACAATTTCCTTAAGAGACCAGAACTTTTTCCAGGTTATGTTGGCTCTTCTTGTTACTTCCTCTTCATTGTTGTTTTTTGCGAATGATATCTGTTTCCCCAAGTATATGTAGTTGTTTACATACTCTATATGTTTTCCTTTGATGTTTATAGGTCTTTTATGTCCGTTACTCATTATTTTTGTCTTCAAGCCGTTAGTTTCTAGCCCTATTTTAGAACTTTGCTCGTCTAGTGAACATAGCATATGTTCGAGATCTTTGGGGGTCTCCGCAAATATTACAACGTCGTCAGCGAATCTTAAGTGGCTCAGATAACGACCGTTTACGCATATGCCTTTTTGGTCCCATTTTAGTTTCCGAAATACAACTTCTAGCACAGCTATGAACATTTTAGGTGACAGTGGGTCACCTTGCCTGACTCCTCTTTCAATCTGGATCTCTTTGCCTCTGCTTTCAAGTTTGACTCTGCTGACGCTGTGTTTATATATATATATATATTTGAGGATATTTATATATTTCTTGTTGACTTTGAATGATTCTAATGCTTCCCAGATAGAGTCATGGCTAATGGTGTCAAAGGCCTTACTGTAGTCAACAAAAGCTATGTATAGCGGTCTGTTGAACTCCTTATATTTTTCTAATACTTGTTCTACGGTGTGTATATGATCTGTTGTACTGAACCCAGAACGAAAGCCTGCTTGTTCCATCAATTGTGCATCATCAATTGTTTGTGTAATTCTTCTGAGTATAAATTGATGTGAAAAGTTTGTATGTACTGGCTAGTAGGCTGATAGGTCTATAGTTACTCATGTCCAGAGGGTTCCCTTTTTTATAAAGCAATATGATATCAGAACAACACCACTGTTTTGGCACACTTTCTGTCTCCAGTACCAAATTGAATATGTTTGTTAGGTGGGGGAGGAGAATGAGTTTCCCTATTTTTAGAGCTTCATTGCTGATACCGTCTGGCCCCGGACTTTTGTAATTTTTTAGGATCTTCAGATGCTCATTAACTTCCCTTTCTTCTATCCTTTCTATGTTTATCACGTTATCTTCCATCACACTGTAGTGGTTCGCGGTATTTTATTTTTTATTATTATGATCTTTTTTATACAGATCTTTGTAAAAGGTTGTTGCTAATTCTAGTACTTCTTTTCTTGATTTCGTTTCTTTTGATTGGTTATGTAGTTTGAGAATCCAGGTTTTTTGTGGTTTTAGCTCTTTTAGTGCTCGTTTTTGTATTTCTTAAGGTTGTAGGTTATGATGTTTTTTCTGTATTCGCTGTAGTCTTTCCTAATAGATTTGTTTGTTGCTTCTTCTGAAAGCTTAGTTCTTTCTTCATTTGTTGGTTCTTGTTTTTCGTGTGAATTAGTTTTGTTCTTTGTTGTATTAACTTTTCTGTGTTGTCGCTAAATATCTTATTCTTCTTTTTTTCTGCGGGGTCTTTTTTAACTTTTAAACTTTCTGTGATTGCTGTTTCTAGCTTATCGTAGTACTGTTGGATGTTTACTGGCTCAGTTCCTTGGTTGATGTGATTGTCCAGATGGTTTAGGTAGTTTTTTATTTCGCTTTCAGAGGTAGGGATCTGGTGTATGGTTTTGAAGTTTATTCGGCTTGTTTTTGAGGTTGTAAGCCTAAGCGTTGCTCTAACTAGTCTATGGTCTGAAGGGAATTTTATATCGCTTATAACCTCAACATTATAAATCAGATTTCGCCTATTAGATAGGATAAAGTCAATTTCGTTCCTGGTTATAGAGTCAGGTGCTAGCCATGTCCATTTGAGCTTATCTTTCTTCTTGTAAAATGTATTCATTATTGACAGTTTATATTCCAAGGCATGTTCTATAAGGCGTTCGCCTCTTAGGTTTCGGTTTCCATAGCCATAGCTACCCATGACAGTATGATGTAAGATGAGATATTTTTTGTAGACAGCACAAGCAATCCTCTTACCTTCATTGCTATGCTTCCTTATCATAAAAGTTACAAACCAAAGTTAAAATCCATTACAACTTAATTTGGTTTTTCAAGTGGTCGTGTATACTATATTTTGATGACGCGCTGGCCTAGTTGGTAGTGACCCTGCCTACGAAGCTAGCGGTGCTGGGTTCAAATCCCGGTAAGGGCAGATATTTGTGTGATGAGCGCGAATATTTGTTCCCGAGTCATGGATGTTTTCTATGTATTTAACATATTTCTCTATATAAGTATTTATATTGTTGTCTAGTACCTATAGTACAAGCCTAGAGCTTAGTTTGGGACTAGGTCGATTGGTGTGGCATTGTAGCCTGATATTATTTTATTTATTTATAATTATTATTTATGACCTATTATTATTAGAATAATAGGAAAATGGATTCTTAATGTGGTTTGAATCAATACATATTGGTATGTTATAAACTGATTCAATTGCGTTCAAAACCACTTTTATTACTAATGTAAATCTTATTTAAGGTATCAAAATAAAACAATGATACAAAATTGTTATAAGAATTTATACAAAACTATGAAGTATAATAATGGTTATGGAGATGGGTTCCTCCAACTAGGGCCCCGATCGTATGGATGGTTGTGGAGATGTCTCCGGTGGGGGGCCCTGGTGGGGACGATCTCGGGTGCAGGCTGGTCTGGGACTGGAGAGATATGTTGCTCTTGGTTCCCATTCACAGCATTTCCTCCACCACCATCATCAAAGAAGTCATCTTCTTGATCGTCACCACCCTCATATTCATCTTCAGAGTCTTGTTCACCTCTGTAATATTAAATTATTAGGATAATCTGACAGCTCTAATGAAGCTTTAATGATAAGTTTATTATGAGAAGTCCTAAAGGAATCCTTAACTTGCTTATGTTTAAAAAAGTATTAAATAAAAGGAAGAGAAATTATTTGTTCTCTCATTTGCTTCATTTGCCGAGGCTCAGAGGCTGTATTACACCTTTGTGGCATTCTACAAATGGTAAAATAACATACCTGATCCCCCTGAGTTTCTGCATAAGCATATCAGCAGCCGATGCTACTTCCGACCCCTGGGCGGGCTCCCCGTCGTCCCCGATCCTGGCTTCCAGCCGTTGCAAAGTGGCGTCGGCACGTTCCGTCAGCGCTATGAACTTCTCCGTCAGCTGTTGGAGCTCTGTTTCTCTAAAGTTGGCATGTGAAGTGTTCCGGAACACGCTCTCCAAGCGTCTGCAGGTTGCGTCGCTCTGGAATATTAGTCGATAGATTTTTTAATAATTAAAAGTGAAATGAAATAAAAAAAAAAATATATTAAACTCGTTTATTATTGCTACTATACTCGTATATATTTAAGATGGTCACATTAAGACCTTTCAAATGATTCCCATATTGTAATAATTAGAAGACTTTTGGCAATTTGCCATTGTTGTTATTTCAATTTTAACAGTTTAGGTATCCTATGTCACCCAGGATGGTAAAAGGATTCTAAGGATATGAGGCACATTTAAATCGGCTGAGCCGTTTAGCAGTTGTGGAGGAATAAAGAATCATTGCATACATGAACCCTGAAACCATTACACTCCTTTTTTTGGGCACTCGTGTAATAAATAAATGTGATTAGGTCTGGGACATCCTTATACAATTTGATCTAGTCTTAAACAAAGCTCTTCTGGGCTTGTTTTATATGGGCACTAGAGAACCAAAAACATACTTATACATGTAGAGAAATACATGCTCATCACAAAAATATTTACTCTTACACGGAATCCGGGTTCCCTAGACTTGAAGGCGTCCTAATTATTACGTATGTTAGTGTTAGTCGCCCTTCGGTGGCATAGGATGTCGACTCGTAATAACAAGTTAGTCTGAGCGATCGCCATGCAGCGATGTTTTTCTGATCAAGTAAGTTGACATCTTTTATTGCTATCCTTAGCGCTATGGTAATCAGAGCTTTTACTGTTATGGAAGACGTAGTAGGTAAACCTGCCGTATCAGGTGAAATAATGTTATCCGCTTGACGCTTGGTCTGGATCCTTCCTATGAAGGTCGAGTGGCTTTCGTCTTACTATGATGGCAATTTTAGATACATCTGTATCCCAAAAACGGAATTAAAATGTAGAAGAATGATTCCTGTGGGACTCATTTTCATAGAACAAGTATATTATCCTATTAAAATGATTTCTGGGAAAATATTTCCATAATTTCGCTTAAATGTTATCTAATGTAATGTACCTAAAGTAACTTCAACTGACCTGCATTGACCGTCCTGCGCTTAACAATTTTATGACTTTGGTGTCGTGGTTACGCATGCTGACTTGAATGTTTTGCAGTTCATGAAATGTTGATGCTGTCCTGGAAATTTAAATATGATGTTGGTTACTTCTAAATCACTGTCTGTAAATTTTACTGTTGTTGCGTTGTACAAGTAGAAGAAAAAAAAGGAAATTTTGACTAGTTAATCACGAGGCTCATGTGAGTTAAAGTGAAGTTCAAACTCACAGTTGACCCAATATACATACTTATTTATGAGCGAGTCTATCAGTTTGTCCAGCACATCTGCCACATGCGTGGGATCGTCCAGCTGTACCCGTTGGCAGGAATCCATGAACCGCTTCTGTGCATCCATCACTTCTTGCATCTATAAACATTGGAATAACCTCGTATTTACATAAAGACCTTGTTTATCTAATAATTCGAAACGACCGTCACGGATTTATTCATTTTTTGAGCGGCAATTTAGCTAAAATTATTAAACGTTACCTATACCGAACAGATATCTATACTAGTCGGCCTAGATTTAGTGACAGTCAAACATGGGAACGGGCATCCTCTCTTGATGAGAGGGTCTGGGCTATAGTACACAAATGTTCCATACTAGCATAAATGCAGTTTTAGTTTTCAGGGTTGGCAACGCCAGAGAATGCTAAGCCTATGGGCCTCAATGCCCACTTAGTGGGACGGAGTGCTTGCTTCTCTCATAGCTTTAGCCTCAATGCGGCAACGGATCGATTTAGATGTATCTATTTACCTTTAGATCGATTTTAAAGGTGTTGTCGTTGAGTCGCTTGGAGAAGGCCTGCTCGAGGTCCGCGGATGAGAGGCGGGCGTCCCGCTGCCGCCGCGCCAGCGCGCGCAAGCCGTCGGCCAGCTCGCGCCGCGTCACGTTCACCAGCGACAACCCGTCGCGCATCAGGGCTTCGAGGACCAGTCCTCGGCGCCACGTATCCGCGTAAGCGCCGTTTGCCTGTAGCACAGGGCGCTCTTCGTAAAAAAACATCGTTTTGGTACTTTAGGTAGGCCGAACGTGTCTACTCTGTACTTCTTTTTCTATTGTATAATTAATTTATATTCTCACGCAACCCAACTCATTGAAAAGATTCACACAGATGGGTCCACCCATATGTACCTCCAACTTCGCGCCTAAAGTGCGCCGTGGGCCGCGCCTGCATGTGGTTTGAAACAATACTTGCTCATTTCGTGTTGTGTCTTCACCACTTTCGAATGCGCATCGTTTATTAGGCAGCATTACAGTTTATCCTATCTATTGCACTGGCAGCATGTTTTTAACGTGTCATTTTGTGAAGGTGTTTGGTTGTTAAACAGATAAAGAAGCAAATAACGCAGTAACAGGCGAACAATATTGAATGAATTTCAAAGGATATTCTAGATGACATTAAAAAAAAATGACAACCGAATTTTATGCGGATAAAGTCGTAAAAGCTAGTTATTTATTGTTGTATACATTTACCTTTTCTAGCAAAAATTTGTGAGAGGTGACATGACTTGTGAGATTCTGAGCAATTTCTACAATTCTCTCTTCGCTGCGTTCTATCTTTTCTGCACTTTCTTTAACAGCGGCCTGTAATGAAAATCATATGTTTACACAATTATAGCAAACATTTAACACTGTTTCAAAACGTTGTGTATTTTAAATTTTATACTTAAACACGCATACCTAGTTATCAAACATTATTGACTCCGGTGCAAACATTTGCGCTCGTCACATAAATTTTAGGGTTTCACCTTTCCAATCGATCGATTGTTTATTGACTATCGACTGGTTGTCGAACAATACTCGATCGATCCCGACTTCCATTACCAATTTACCATCAAGTAAGACACTTACTTCAACAGTGGTCTGAAGCATGTGCATTCTATGCTCCAGTCTCTCAGCCGCCAGTTGAGCTCTTTCCAGTCTTAATGATAACGTTGTCTCCACCCGATCTGAAACCAATTGAGATTGTTTACTCAATGAAACCATCAGTTAATTTATACAAAGACACCGATAGCGGGCTTTAAAGTATCGTTTAATCATTAATTAAGCGCCCTCGTTGGGTCAATTGGTGTGGTTATGTTGCGAAAGTTGACCGAGCATCTAAAATAGGATATGGCCCAATGGGCTCGTTACTCGTCGGTTTCCCGGATGAGTGGTTCTATGCGAAATCCAGAATGTGAAACCGCAAACGTTAGTGACACTGTGAGAAAACAACAGCACTCGACCGACAATCATAATTAGATCCCCGCGCTAGTAAGCATTATGCGGTTTTAGGTGCCTTTACCCTTGGCGCAGCTGTCTCGAAATACTAACGACCAGGGTCGAGATAGGTTCCACCACGCAGTTTATTCGTCCGTACTGCCAGCCAAATTAGAATTTCCGGCGAAATCGGAGACGAAGTTTTTTTTAATACAGAATACTTGACTTTTAGGTACAGAGATTAAGTAAGTGAATTTATAAGAATTAAGTAGATCGACTTCCACCGAGTTTTTAGCCGAAAATCATCATACGAATAAAACACAATTATTACTATTTGTTGATTGATCAATGGATCATTCCATGTTTATCTAGTAGATTATATATATTATTATATTATAGACGTAACTCTTATTTGTGCATATTTAGTAAAGTAGGGCAGTTGCCAAGTTTTATGGCTTCAGTGTCAGAAATTTATGATTCCGGCCTATATTCGTTTTGGACCAGGGCTTTTAAAAAAATGTACCTTTCATGGAAATGTAATTAAAAAAATATTGTTGCGTAGTAGTTTAAACGACTAGTATTCGCAATGAATATGATTTTTCGTAAGTGGTAAAAGTACGAAGTTGCTTTGTTATAATTGTTTACGCCTCATTCATAAAACGACAAATATCAATTAAAGGCTGTTAAATTTACTAAAAAGAAATATAACTGACTTAACTTTTTTTGACGATCACCCGACCCGTCTGGTTTTGGTTTGTTCTTGAACATATTTTTACAAGTCGCATAATTGATATTAATTTAATGTTACTTGTAAATTGATGAGTCTGTTAGGGTCCAATCTTGTAAGTCAATTTTGAATGACTTTTGTTGGAATAGGCTGAAGTTTGGAATACAGATTCTGGAAACCTGATGATCATTCCTGTACGTAAGTAGACCCACCGAGTTTTTATTCGTCACCATAATCAAAGGACGACAGTGCGAAATTATAGTCTATAGTAAAGTTTTTCTTAAATGTTTTTTTTTCACGGTCTGCTGTTTACTTTTAAATTAGTGTCCATAATGTCCATTTTGTTTAATGATACGGAAACATCATTGTGCGACCCTGAATACTACTTTACTGTTTTTTTTTCATAATTTGCGGCGAGACAAACATACCTAAACTAATTTAAATAATAAAAAATCTGCCATGGCAATTCACACAAATAGCAATAAAGCGTACCAAGTTTGTCCTGCATGACCTCCAGCTTGCGCGCCTGCAGCGCCTGCGCCCCGCTGATCGCGTCCAGCGCGCGCAGACGCTCCTCAATCCTGCCCAGCACTCCGTTCAGTTCCTGAAAACACAAACACGTCGCAGTGTTGATCTAAAACCGGCTCGCTTATTTGTGAACGAACAAAAGCAAACTCTTGTTTAAAGAACAGAAATATTCCGAACACGCTGCGGTCCCGGCCAAGTTTTAAATAAATATACAGTTAAACCAGCTTAAGACGGTTCTAAAGAGACCCATAAAAATGCGTTATAACTTTTAAATCCATTTGCAATGCAGAATATTCGTAAATATACCTTATTCTTATTTTTTAATTGCGCTTTGCTATCACGTCTGGGGTCCAAGATACTGACGTATTTGCTGACAATTGGCATCCGCTGCTTAAAACTATCGTTTTTTTTTGCGTTAATGATTGGTAGTTGTTATTTTCTTTTTTTGTTGATGTTAATTAACATCTCATTAGCTTGGTGTTCACTATAAATTGTAAATCAATAAAGGAGATTTATACAGCCTTGAATCGTAAATGCTAACAAAGCCTGAGCGTTTGATAAGAGAAAACAAAGAAAGCTCGAAATGTTCCGGTGGTTGTCATTCAGCAGTTGTGCATGGTGATGTTTATGGGGTACCTTGGCCACGGCGCTGTGCGGCGCGTGGTGGACGCGCAGGGCGTGGGGCTCGGCCGGCGAGGAGCGCGCCAAGCACAGGCACGCCAGCAGCGCGACCGCGCTTAACATCGCCCTGTCTGCAGGAACACAAACATTAGTGAATATAACTGTGCATTGCGTTAAAACCACAAGTCTGGACCCAAATCTTAAGATTTTGGTGTTCAAGCACCTAGTTACTTTCTCTAATATTATAAG
Source organism: Acleris sparsana (assembly GCA_923062465.1). Taxonomy (NCBI): domain Eukaryota; kingdom Metazoa; phylum Arthropoda; class Insecta; order Lepidoptera; family Tortricidae; genus Acleris; species Acleris sparsana. Next base: position 6,784,988 of record OV281288.1, read on the forward strand.
GTAGGCATTTTGCATTTTATTTTGTTCTCATGTAATTGAGAGCCCAGGTTACTGTCCTAATTATAAGTCTAACATACCTACATTTTACGCAATCGTACTACGTCACATTAAGTAGTACGGCGCGCGCGTCTTCGTAGATTGCAAACACCGTTGCATCTGTCATATACGTTAAATTCATTTCATCGGCATATGACGTCCTGGCGTCAGGCGCATTTAAAACGGCATTCCCGTTCAAAGGCTCTGCGGTCTATTTGGTTTAATGCTAACGCAACATGCCCGTGACATTCGTTTAGTCTTCGTTAAGTTAGTTCCGTTAAACGTAGAACAATAATACATAGATGAAGAGCTGGTGACATAATTTTGGATGAGATATTTTAGGCACTTTGACATCTTAGAGTAAACAAATCCGGATAAGTGCGTGTCGGCCGAACATTTAATTAGGTTGCCAATAATTTAGACCCCTTAACCTGTAAAAATAATAATTATGAAATCATATCTTGAACTTCGTGACGGACACTCGAACAAACCTGGTGCAGTTCTAATCCTCAATAAATATTTTCATGAACTTTCTGAAATCTTGATCGGGTTACCTAAAAAATACTACCTTTCAAATTTCACCCTAATCGTGAATGTACCTAGTCATCATTCTCCTGCCCTTATCCCAACTTGTTTGGCGTCGGCGCAACATTTATTTTTCTTCCATACTTCTCTATTAGTCGTCATCGTCATCGTGAATGTACAGTCAACCAATTTGATTTCTAGGCCACTATGGACTATGTTATAGTGACGTTGACAACCAAAACTTAACAGACTTCCTATTATTTGGTTTACAACGTCACGTTGACAAAGTCCATAGTGGCCAAGGAATCAAATTGGTTGACTGTACCTACTGATAAAAACATTTCATTAGTCAAAGTAAAGGCGCCTTTCTTCTTTGCCTTTCTTGCTACGTCATCCGGATGGTTGTCTTGACCTGAATCTATTGGTGGTGGTCAAAACTGTATTTTTATCGCGTGGTCAATCTTTATTTTTTATTAGGTATTGTCTAGACCGTGGGTACTTAAACTGCGATCAGTTCCAGAAAGTGGCTTTCAGCGTCAGCGTTAGCATGTATCCCGCGTCGCTCGCGCCGTGCTGTCATTTGCGGCACGACAGCGCATTGTTTATATCAAACATCGCCGGCAGGTGTGCCGAGGCGTCCTGTTTATATGCACTTATTTATTTGCATTCCGGTGCAGTTCGTGGACCCCGGATAGTCGGATCTCATTGTCTAACGCCCCCGCCCGCTTGTCGACCTTTCATCAGCCTTTTGCTGTCTGCCCCATGTGTCTGTTACGTAATCTCGAGCCTCGTGCGCTATTGTTGTGTCCACACCTATTGAAATGTGCACACTGCACCCTGATTATGTATTTCCAAAACTGGTTCCGAGTTTCTTTTTGCGTTCTAATCCGCTTTTCTACAGATCGATTCATTGACTGCATAATTAATTGAGTTGAAGGCTTACTGGCTTTTAAAAACTGTTCCTAATTCATATTTCGAACAACATTGCAACCCTGAGTGCGATGCGTTTGTTTGTAGACTGCACTACAATCACGGAGCAGAAGCCGAACCCATTAGTTACAGTGAGTGTGGATTATTGAGCCGTAATTACTATGTGTTCGATGGTGTCGGGCGGCGGTCGTCACGTAGATGCACTCGTTCGGATTCTAGCGCGATTCGTCGCGCGGCGCGGGCGCGTCGCGTCGTCGGTATCAATGTTAATTGGTGGCCGATCGCAGCCGTCCGCCCGCTACACTTGCGCCTCGCGAGCGGACGTGATCAATGACTTATGGACATCCATCTATCATTGATTGATACAATAATTACGCTTAATGAGACTGTATGAAAGGGCGCTTTGCTCGCTCTACCATCGATAATGAAAGTACTCATTCAAACATCTTACTCGAGCCTCGTTGACTCTGTCAGTCGGTCAACTCAGGGACGAAAAATAACACAGTAGAATGCAATGCAATCAACGATGCCCTTTTTACGATTATCAATCTGATAGTATTCGAAAAGCCAGGCAGGTACGAGCAGGTTAAAAGAACAGTACATCGACCCCGTTCAAAATTGAACTTGAGTGATAAACCAGATGTTCATGTATGGAGATCGATTCGATACGGCGTGTCAGTTGAGATTTTGAACGCGAGTTCAATAAGCGAGTTGTTTTGTTCTGTTGGTATCGAGCCGGGCTTCCTGAAAGTCTCGCAGTGTTATCAAAATGAGCCGCTGCACCGGGTGCGGAGCAGACGGGCGCGCTAGACGCATGACGCATGTGGATACTTGTACACAATTACTGTCGGCTCCTTGTCAAAGTTCAGTGGAGCTGGCAGTCAGCCAACGCGGCTAGAGCGCGGACTTCCAGGTGCTATATGCTATATGCTAACACACTTTCATTGCTTTCGAAAGAGCATTCACTCGATATCCTACACCTCGGTTTATGACTACACTAACGACGCCAATTTCAAATTATCCTGCTATATTGACAGTTAAATGCTTATAAAACCGTATAAGTACGACGTTTTGGTCAAACCTTTCTAATTCTTGCGTAGTCACTAAGTTTACTGACCGCAGAAAACATTTTCGTCCTTCCCTCCCTATTGTCACCGTGTGAAGGGGCTTCCTGGTGAGATCACGTTTATTTCTATAAGCTGCTGGTTTTCGCCGTAACATCGTATGTTTCTTTGTTTGCTTCCCCGTCTACGGTGCTTTGGAATCTTGGAACGATTAATTCTATACAAGGGACGCCTCAGAACAAAAGTGAAAATTAATCGGATTTTTTGTTGCCGAGTCATGCGGCTTCCGTTGTTAAATTAAAATACGGGAAAGGAAGATATCTTGCTTTTTTATTTTCATCGTGATATGTGTATTTTGTAAATGAAATCTAGAGACCACCCGACCGTACTGGCTGACGCTCGGTTTATTTTAATCGGAGCTGGTTTTAGATGGCAGATACTACGTAGCTAGTTATGTTTTAATGAATACGTTTCAACGCAGAATAGTTTTACTTGTATGAAGTATTAACAATGGACTTGTTAAGATTAATCGTCATAACGTTGCTGTTGTCTGACACATCGTCACAAAGAGGTCTCGGAAATAGTGGGATCTATATTTAAAATCGTAATGCCGAGGTTACAACACGTGTTCTACTAGACGTTCTTAATCGTAATCCGCGGTGAATGCCGAGCCCACCGCGACGTCATCCGTAGATCGTAATACAGATAAATTGCAGATCAAGGTACTCTGACGCTTGTCAAATCCTTTGATATTAACATTCACAATGTAATTTTAACCGCTTATAATGACTTGTAAAATTGAGGCCAGCGAGACTCGCTTACTGGCAAATGGAAATATTGATTGATGTTGTTCGAAAGTAGGCTCGGTGGAGTCAAGCTGAGCTGGTAACCCTTGCGTGTCACTTGGATTAAAATGTATATATTTAAAGCTAATAAAATTTTATATGGTCCATCGGTATGTGGTTTGCAGACAGTTGGTTGTTGGCGGATTCGGTTATCTGTCTGTATCTATGCAGGTTCGTAAGCGGCGGCCTGGCTGTCGCGAGCTTACCTGTAGCGGGCTTCTCGGAATGCCGTTTGGTAGCTGCTCATTGTAAATTTGCCTCGATGTTGCAATTTTATGAGTCACCAATTCGCGTAATCACGCTTTAAATCGTCCGCGCCGAACCAAAGAGTGAAAATAAAATAATCGGGACCCTAATGTATCCGACACAGCGGACCTTCGTCACAGTTGTCATTTTGATAACATAATAACGCAAGTAGGAATTCTGTTTGTTTTAAAACCCCATAATTAAATCCTGGAATGCTAGTCCGCGCCACGTGTTCCGAACCGACCCCTGTCAAAGGGCTGTAACGCATGTCAAAGCACGTCTGCCACCTTAACACCCACCGCGAAGCTTATTAATCCACCCGTTGACAGGATATTTACATCGCCACTGACGTATAGGACACAATTAAATTTCGAAAGACCGTATATCTTAGAGAAGATAAATTGTTCTGATGTTTCGTTGCCGTACTAGAAATTCTCCTAGAATGCGTTATCAGCTTGCCTTAGGTCGTGTCACATCTCGTCCTCATTTCTGCGACGCGTGTTGACGAAAGATTGAAGCGGGTACCTAGTACCTACGCGTGTTCTCGGTCATCTATACACAAAACAAAAACGATTCAGTAAACAGAGGAGGCGTGAGCGCTGAGTTGGGACAGTGTAATGTTTAAGTGGGATGTTTAATGCGTTTGTACAGGTCCTTCAGTGTTGGAATTGTCAACAGTATCAGGTGGAAGTAAGTGGGTTAGCGAGGCAGACGGCGCGGCGCGCTTGCGCAAACCGGCAATTAACTCCACCGCACTGGCTAGCATGAAATTAGGAATTTCGGACACATAAAACGCAAAACTAATCGCGCGGGTTATTTACCGCCCTGATGTTATTTGCATAGATGTATAATTTAATAGCACAATAGTCTGTTTTATTGTAGTATCCAAGTTAGCTCCTTGGCGAGCATGACATGCTGTTGTGAGTCATTCCAATTCCGTTCCATTTTCTTTAGCTGAAGGACAGATTTTGTCATATGTTCCGTGAAAATAAGCACTGTTTTCTACACATTTTTATGTTATGATTTAGCGACTTTATTTTCTATTCAGCAGCTATCTTTTATAGACACGCTTTGAAATCCAACACGCATGCCTAATTAGTACCAGTGTTATGAAATCGTTTAATCCCTTTTTGATTGATACACTGTATCTGTAATTGTTTGAATTGGGGTTGGTATTGCGTGACTAATATTCGTTCTGTGGCGTTGTGGCATTAGCGTTTTTGTTAATATTTTTCTATGCTCTGTCGACCACTTATTTAAAATGGGTTTAACTAAATACCTTTTTCGGATGGTTTTCGGTATAATAATGAGCTCAAGTTGAACTTCCTATCGATTTACTTTTGTAATTTTTTTTGTATTATTTTCGATTTACTAACAGCAGCCTTCTATTATAAAGTTTTTAAATCAATATATTTACCTATTCTATTAAAAAAACAAATATTTGTGTTGTTTTGAAGAAAGGGACCTTTTAATCTGTTTGGGAATTGGTCCCTTAAATGTTTACTCGTGTGTGTACCTACATCACTAAGATCAGTTTAAAGCGCAAAGCTATTACATAAACTCGGGCTAATCCCACTAAACCTTCGCTTTATCAACAGAGTGGGGCCCCACTCATCCGTCAGTATTTGTGACTCGGCGACAAAAAGCTTAGCGTTTACGTCGTTAATCTCTTTATCAAATAGTTTAGACGTGGCTAAGTATCGTGGCTGGTGGCACCTCGGATTGTGCAACACGGGGCTGCATTATTTAGTGACTGTAATCGCCCAACTGAATACAATAAGGCACCGAAATGCACGCGCGCACGCCTACCGCTACTTCTGCAGGTCCTAATCGAACAGACCTGTCCTGGAGACAATACCATTACCAAATGACATCATGCACTGAGTTATTTACTATTTACCCTTCACTTTGTATGAAGTTCGAAGCTAAATCTCTATAAACAGATTTTAACAGACATAATTTGATTTCTTGTTTGAATATGTTATGCTATAGGTGTAATTAATGTTCCTCGTCGGTTTGGCTTCTACGAAGGCCCAGGAATCAGGCTGCATCATAATTCGTTGTTTTATGTTACGGAAGCGTGTGCTATGTCAAGAGGGTCAGGGCTGGAGGTTCAATGTCTTAGTAACACGTCAATGTTCTTTGTCGGCCGAACACTAAAAAACAATGGCCGCTACAGTGACAAAAGAAACTGATAATATGCACTAAATGTTAAAAGCTTTAATGCTCGGAATTCTAACTCACCAGCCGACTGGAAACGTAGCTGGAAAGAACTGGGTTTCACTTTTGGTCATAATATATGTCGGTTTGAATTTTTGGAATAATATTTTGGGTATTAACTTGAATTGGACTGCGGTTGCTGCGTTGACCTTAGCTGTCGGTGCCCCGCGCCCCGTAATTTAGTGTCTTACGAATGTTAGCAAACCGGCTTAGCCGCGACAGTATCTTAATTACGACATTAGCATGGTGATGATTCGCTTTGAATACACATTAGGAGGCAAAGTTATTGCGGACGGCCATTTCGCTGCGATATTTTGCGCTCCACAATTCCATATGCAAAACTTGTAATGCTTCGGAACCGTAACAGATCGGGCTGTATCCGTGGACAAGCTTTGGAAAAAATTACAGAAACTGGTCAAATTGATCAATTAGTTAAACTTACTAACATTATGACCCGGACCCGGGTATGTCCTTAAACTACGCCCAGAACCACCGGAGGATGGGCAGCAGCGTCCTCTCAGAACACGGTGAAATACTGCGATCGCCAACCCGCCTGCCAAGCGTGGCGATTATGGTAATTTTCTCCCCAAGAGAAAAAACAAAAACAACCATGGATATTGCACAACCAATAAATCGGCCCCCAGTCCCCGGCGGCCCCGCTATTCCTGGCTACGGTAGCGGTCGCGGTAACGGCGGGGCGGGGGGTGCTAAGAATCTCCGGCAGAGATTTGGCTACCACCACCGACGACCCCTGGCCCTGGCAACTTATAACACACGCACGTTGAGGGCTGACGAGAAGATCGTGGAACTTGAGGAAGAATTGAGCAGGTTACGCTGGGACATAGTGGGTTTATCAGAAGTCCGAAGACAGGGGGAGGACACGATAACTCTTAAGTCGGGTAACCTGTTCTTTTTCCGGGAAGGCGACAAACTGTCCCAGGGAGGTGTCGGGTTTATCGTCCACAGGTCTCTTGTGAACAACGTTGTCAAGATCGAGAGTGTGTCGTCAAGAGTAGCTTACCTTATACTCAGAATCACCAAACGGTATTCGCTGAAGGTCATACAGGTATACGCTCCAACTTCGACGCACTCCGATGATGAGGTGGAGGTAATGTATGAGGATATTTCCAGAGCCATACATTCCACCAAAACTCACTACAACGTTGTCATGGGAGACTTTAACGCAAAGCTGGGTAAACGAAGCGGAAATGAGCTGAGAGTGGGGCAATTTGGAATTGGAAGTCGGAATTCCCGTGGCCAGCTGCTGGCGGGCTTCATGGAGAAAGAGGGACTCTTTATGATGAACTCTTTCTTCAAGAAGAGTGAATGCCGCAAATGGACATGGGTGAGTCCCGACGGTGCGACCAGAAATGAGATAGATTTCATCATGTCGACCAGAAGGCAAATATTCAATGATGTCTCCGTGATCAATGCGGTCAAAACCGGGAGCGATCATCGAATGGTCAGAGGCACATTGAATATCGACGTACGCTTGGAAAGGTCACGCCTGATGAAATCAACGCTCCGTCCAGCACCGATTCATATCCAAAACCCCGAGAACTTTCAGCTCGAACTCAAAAACCGCTTCGAAAGCCTAGGTGAATGCGTAGATGTGGATGATTACTGCAACAGGTTTGTGGAAACTGTCCAAACGGTCGGGTCTAAGTTTTTCAAGACTCGCCGTTCAAAAGGAACCAAGAAAATCTCTGATTCTACCCAAAAGTTAATGGAGAACAGACGTGCTATGGTTCTGCAGTCATCACAAGATGCTTCTCAGTACAGGCAGCTCAATAGACAGATCTCTAAGTCTTTGACCCGCGACATACGCCAATTTAATACTAATAGTATTGAAGAGGCTATTGAGCGAAACAAAGGCTCTAAAGTGTTTAAAAAAGATTTGTCTATTGGGCAGAGCCAGCTGATGAGGCTGAAGACCGATGACGGCAGGATCATATCGTCTAAACCTGAGCTTTTGGGAGAGATAGAGAAGTTCTACGGACAGCTGTACACGACAACATGCCCACCTGTCAGCAACCTAGCAGAAGACCCAAGAGCTAGGTTGTCCCGACACTACACCGAAGATATCCCGGACGTTAGCCTGTACGAGATTAGAGTGGCTCTAAAACAGCTTAAGAACAGCAAGGCACCGGGTGATGACGGAATTACGGCTGAGCTTCTGAAAGCAGGTGGATCACCGGTTTTAAAAGCTCTTCAGAAGCTATTTGATTCCGTCATAGCCCAGGGTAAAACGCCGCAAGCATGGCACGCGGGCGTGGTGGTTCTTTTCTTCAAAAAGGGTGATAATACCCAGCTGAAGAATTATAGACCCATCACGCTCCTGAGTCATGTTTATAAGCTGTTCTCTAGAGTCATTACGAATCGTCTCGCTCGCAGGTTTGACGACTTTCAGCCTACCGAACAAGCCGGTTTCCGAAAAGGCTTTAGCACCATAGACCACATCCACACGCTGCGGCAGGTTATACAGAAGACCGAGGAGTATAATCAGCCACTATGCTTAGCGTTTGTGGACTATGAGAAGGCCTTCGATTCGATCGAAACATGGGCTGTGCTGCAGTCTCTTCAGCGGTGCCAAATCGACTATCGGTACATCGAGGTGTTAAAGTGTTTGTATAGAAACGCCACTATGTCAGTTCGCCTTCAGGACCGGAACTCGAAGCCTATCCAATTGCAGCGAGGAGTAAGACAGGGAGATGTAATATCTCCGAAACTGTTTACTGCTGCATTGGAAGACGCTTTCAAGCTTCTGGACTGGGGTGGTTTTGGCATCAGCATAAATGGCGAATACATCACTCACCTTCGATTCGCCGACGATATTGTCATCATGGCTGAGACCCTGGAGGACCTTGGTACAATGCTCGATGGCCTCAGTAGAGTCTCTCAACAAGTGGGTCTTAAAATGAACATGGACAAGACGAAAATCATGTCAAATGTCCATGTCGTACCCACTCCTGTCAAAGTTGGTGACTCTACTCTCGAAGTTGTTGACGACTATGTATACCTAGGACAAAAAATCCAGTTAGGTAAGTCCAACTTCGAAAAAGAGGTCAATCGTCGAATCCAACTCGGATGGGCAGCGTTCGGTAAGCTACGCACTATCTTCTCGTCCCAAATACCACAGTGCCTCAAGACAAAAGTCTTTGATCAGTGTGTGTTGCCAGTGATGTCGTATGGATCCGAGACATGGTCGCTTACAATGGGCCTCATAAGAAGGCTCAAGGTCACTCAAAGGGCGATGGAAAGAGCTATGCTGGGTGTCTCCTTGCGAGATCGAATCAGGAATGAGGAGATTCGCAGGAGAACTAAAGTAACCGATATAGCTCACCGGATTGCAAACCTTAAGTGGCAGTGGGCGGGGCACATTGCTCGTAGAACTGATGGCCGTTGGAGCGGAAAGGTTCTAGAGTGGCGACCGCGAACCGGGAGACGAAGTGTTGGCAGACCTTCCACAAGGTGGACTGACGATCTGATAAAGGTCGCGGGAAACCGCTGGATGACAGCAGCAGAGGACCGATCGTTGTGGAAAACCTTGGGGAAGGCCTTTGTCCAGCAGTGGACGTCTTGCGGCTGATAATGATGACTAACATTATTGATAATAACTGAAGTTATTACAGTTGTAGTTATTTTTCTTATAAGATGTAATTTTCCATTAACATTTGTATTTTCTTGTATATTTTAAAAGCAAAGGTTACGAAATGTAAATGCCGGTACTTTCTCTCGCCTCGCAACTCGCAACTGATATACGCGTGAAGTATGGAGGTTAAGAAAACATGGTTACATCTTCGTTACAGAGATAGGATCCAAAACCCTCAAATGTGCGACATGGACTATGCAGTTCCGATAAATTAAATCCTCACCTACGGACTCTGGTATAACTTGATGTTAATATTGGGCTATCAAATACTTTCTGCTGCAACAACTAATGTCCAGTTAGGAGGCACTGTACTTTTTTAAAGGTTAATAAGTTAAAGTTTAATCCGATTTTTTATTGCCATCGTGTTTAAAATCACGACATGCGATTCTCGAATAAATTATTAGGGATATTGACGGTTGAGTTTTCGTGCTGTTTAAATTGTGTTTTATCTATGTGAAATTACGTCACATCGGAATTATAACTCGTAAAAGTCGTTCTTTACGATCGTGTGTACGCTACTTTACATAGCTGACTTGCGGCGGTGTCATAAATAAAGGATAATAAACCTGGTATTTGTTTTTATATGTAAAGCATTTATCTGTCTCGTGTTGAGGAGTCGCAGGAGGTGTTTGTGGAGAGCAAATAGCGCGCACTTGTCCGCCGGGAGCCCCGCCGCCTGCGCCACCGGCTGCCTCCCTTGTTTGCACAAACTCGATCCGGTGACAAAGCCTTGAGCACGCGTCTGGCATCAGCTCCAGTCGCACTCGCTTCTTGGGATAGGTTGTTATACAAACAGACCAAACCGGCATCTCACTTATAGGAACTCTACACGGGCAATGGCATCATCCATCGTTATAATATAATAAAGTCATAGGTGTCATATGTGCGCATTGGCAACTCTGCAATTTGTCAAATGCATGATGCGTAAATGTACATATTGTGACAGTGATATATGTATATGGAAAGTTTTCCTGCAAGTGTGCTTGCAGCAATATATTAATCATATCACATTTATTGAGTTGTACAATTTACCGGCGAAAGTCTAAAGAGGCATTGAAGTTCAAGTATAACCAATATTTTATGGGTTGTAATTGCAAATTGGATGGAAGATTTAATTTGTTTTAAAAAATGTTGTCACTTTCTAAAGGCATAGCGAAGGTAGAATAAAGCAAAAGGAAAAATATGGATTATAGATATGATGCATCAATAAGGAGTGAACCGGAAAAAAAGTAGCGCACAAAATATTGATTACCTATTTGTTTATTTTGTGTTAATTTTTAAGCAGTTCATTTGTTATAGTCACTGGGTATAGTAATCTGTAGATATTATTCATTAAATAAAAAAATGCAATTTTAAAAATGAACGGGCGATTTTAAGCCTTTAATATTACATCTCACCTAAAACTTTTTGGACAGCGTAACAGAATTTATGAGGTGTTTGGCATAAACATAGCTTTTTATTTAAGTTTGTTGGGCTACTTAATACCTTATTTAAGTAGTCTTTTGGTCAATAGTTAACTTTTTGATTTGACTTAATATTGAGGTAGTTACATGGAATTTTAACATTTGTGTATTTACCATTTTTACAGAATTTTTTCTCCCATATAAACTTCACTCAGAGGTTACATTGCTTTGGTTACTAGCCAAGGTATAATCCAGTTTAGGTATTGGTATACCTTATTCGTAAGATGATATTCCTAAAATCATAAAACAAGTTGTGAAAAGGGAAATTCAATTGTAGCATTATAAAAAACGGAGAGCGAAGATTGTCAAATTGTGTTGTCCAAGAAGTTACAAAGTACATAATAAATATTGCGAAAACTGAAAGAATCTGTAAGAGTATGATAATTATCTACAGATTACTAAAAAAATAACTTTATAATTGGAAAAAAATAAGAAAATGTATCAGATAATTCATTGCTACTATTTTACTGAACCACTTTTTATAATGCACAGTTATTATATTTAATTTACCTATTGTACGTAATAATTCGCTAGCGGCGGCGGCCCTGCGCTTACGCTTGCCACCGGCAGATGTCCTTACCTAACAAATACTTGAGGCCCTTTGCAATAGGTAATTATGATATCTCACTCGCTTACGTACTCAATTGACCTGTTAGTATAGAAACAGCCAATTACCGAATTTTACGTAACGCGTTTACGTAGCACGTTTAATTGGCTATTGAAGAAAAACTTGAGATTTATTGGCGATCAAAGGTTCCTTCAAGCGTTTCCTTGACCGGTATGAAATCATCGGTGTTGCGGCTGCGCTAACGAGTGTTTACTCTCGTATTGCCCTTCACTCGATCGCGCGTCCCACGTCGTTATGCAATGATAGGGCCGCCAGCTTGGAGCAGCTTTCAGCGCCCGCCGGCGGCCGCCCTGCGAGTCTGCAAGCCTTGCCCCGGTCCTGCCGACGCTAGCTTTACGTTATGTGATAATTACGATATCAGGCGCGGGGGCGGCCGCCGCCGCACAAGTGCACACCGCTCCGCCAGTTAACTAATGTCGCCCCACTAATGTCTTGATTTATGCCTTCGCACTAGGTTCGTTCACATTCACTCGCAGGGAATTCTAATTAAATCGGTTCTGGACTCGACACATCCTTAACTTCTAAAGTGGATTTAACAGATAATGCGTCTTACTAGTAGAGCCACTTTAAAGATCAACGTTTAAACTTGCATTACGTTTGGATTTCTCGAAGCGAAAATTGAAATATGATCTGCGCGTAATGTTGAACATGTCGATTGATCTACGTTACAGAGAGAAAATAAGGAAAGATCAATCAATCTCTTTGGGTTACTTACCGATTATTGATCAAACTATGTTTTGTTTTTTATGTTGCATTAGACCTACGTAGTGGTATAACCTTATTTTTGCACTAAATAGAACTTGTATGAATTGGCCAAAGCCGATTTTTACGGACATGGAAATTTCAAATCACTGGTTGCGGTTTGCTGTACCAATGACCCTAAATCATTAATTATTTATATGTGGTGTATGGGTTTGATAGTAGGTTCGTCTGTTCATACTTTATTTTTCACTTCACGTTGCAAGTAGAGAGGATTGGCAAGCGTCCTCTTTCCCGTATGATGAGTTTATTGCCTCTCAGTAGTTTATTAGTCTGCCCACTGGAGTATTTTACATATGGCGGTGATTAGGAGTAGTTAGAATTAACACTTAACTCTTAGAAATGTATGTATTACCTAGTATAGTAAGCTTGCCATGAACGCCTGTTGTGGCGACCAGAACACACCTTTCTGTTAAGCGTGAAAACGACGAAGAGGAAGTATCGCAAATTTAATTGTTGCTAAAACTAGTTTAAAAGATTTCTTAGTATATAGGGTAATTATTATTTTTCAGTAGAACAATCGTAGTGGGGTATCAAAACGTATGAATAAGTCAAGATTGCTGATTCAATTATCCTCAAGGATCTGCAACACGGGGGGTTTTGCTTAGTGCTAATGATAAAAAAGCCAACAAGGGCAACAAGTGTGCGACATCATTAGTTCACTACACTAAATTAGTAGTATAATGCGTAGATGATAACCTCCGAAGCATGAAAATGCTATGGAGAAAAATATTACTAATGAATCCTCGATGCCAGAAGTTCAAGTGATGAAGACTTTTGTATTATTCACAAATAAACTGTAAAAATGATTTATTATTTGTTACTGAATCATCGAATTCATATAACATTTGACAGATAGATGGACTCCTGAACGTGTAGGTAACTAATTGGACTCCGTCCGTGACTCCTGGAGAATTGAACATCCTGAGGAAATCGCAATACACGAAGGAGAAGCTGCAGGCAAAAGCGAGTGTTATTGTATACGATAGTGGGTTGTTTGATTGATCGCTTCGATGAGACCGGGCCGTGGCTCCGCTAATTTATCGTCCCGACGCGACCCTTGTCCTTGTCGCTTCATACTACGATTATTTAACGCTCTTCTAAATATGTATTTAATTTAATGTTTGTTTTGCGTTTTTCCTCATAGACAAATTCAAGCTTACAGAGATGTTGTTCTGTTCATAAAGTGTGTTAAAGTCTAGCCCGTCCGTAACCTTCTCTTGCCGGCTAATATATAGCCGAGACAGGAATTCTTGTTTCCATAATGGGCCTATAAAGTTCACCTTTACTATATTCATAAATTAATGTCTGGTACACGGATATTAATTATCTCTTAAATTAAACGGCGCCCTTCCGACATCAAACCTTGAGTTAGCATATTCATGCTAATTCTTATTGATGCATAGGTATCACCTACTTCACTAATAAGAAACTTATACTCCGATTAATATTTAAAACTCTAATCTTTTAAGGTTGTATAATTTTAGCGGCTGCAGTTAAAAGCATATTTTATTGCTAAGGCGAGGTGAATACATAATTGTCTCTTAAATTTGTTTTTTATGCAATATTGGTTTCACAAGGAAAAAGACGGATTTTTCTAATTGGTTGGCAGACTTACCTTGCTCTATTTTATAATATTCCAGAAGTTTCCACACACTAATCGTAACTAACTTTAATCTTACAGTCATTTGTTTGTGGCGCCACTACTCAAAGATTCTTCTTTTGGTTAAAATGAACGTAAAGTAAACAAAGCGCATATTCGCACGACGGATATTGCGCGCGCAATCAAAACACGGCGCAGTGATAGTGATAAGATAAAACATTGCGTTTGCGCTACCGACCTAGGGTTGGTTCAGGCGGGGTGTCCTGAGGCTTGATGTCACTGGCACTGGCGGGTCACTACCGGTCATTTCACAGACGTGACGGTTGTTATAGTTGTCGCGTGTGATTGTTTGTGCGTGCGACAGGTGCGCGCGCCGCAGCATCCGCAGCGGCTGTGGCAGCCGGCGGCGCGCGCCGGCGCCGGCCACGCCCCGTGCGTACGCGCCTCCCCGCCAGCCTGAAGCCTTCCTTTATTTTTTGAAGAGATTTCCTAGTTGTATCTTTACGAGTACTTATTTGTATAATCACTCGATTTCGAGTTCCGTTGTTGTCCCTATAGTTACACATTCTTTGTTGTGATGTTACGAAGTTACGAGTTTTTTTTTTACAATAAGCGATAATGACAGGTTTCCTGAATACCCGTTGAAATTGAAGTTTTATAGATACGCCCTTTGCAATACTGTCATCTATCGAAAATGTTTCAGATGGTTATTCGCTAAACTAAAATAGTTGTAGACGATAATAAATTTGATGATTTGTTCCTTTGAACATAAAATTTAATTGTATCTTTGTAAAGTTCTTTCAGCGCAGTTGACTAGCTTTCTAAGAATAAGATCTAAGTAAAAGGAGAAGGAACATAAAATGAGCAATAGAATCCGAGTCTCAGCAGGCAACCTAATGGAGCGCGTGAGAAAGCTCGCGACCCAAAACCCATAAATTGTATATAGAAATTGACTAAATGACTCCCTTGATTAGACGCTAATTAAGAAAATAAGATATTCTGTGTGAGTAACGTTCATTTTATGGTGAAACATGTCGCGTCGTCCCGTGTATGTTTGTATGCAATGTAGTTAATTCAAACACTTGTGTCGCTTGCATCACGTCGTAAATATTAAGCTTCTCATACGCTCAATCGATAAACGCAATCTATGTTGGCTCTGTTGCTACTTTCAATTATATAAATACACTTTCCCTCCAGTGTTTTCATTGGCGCAAATATGTACAAAAGTACTTTTTAAAAGAGTTGACTATCATCAAGTGTAGGTTCTGCATAAATTGACTCTAACAATACCATGTAAGTAGGAGCCGTTTCGGAAAGCTAATCAAAACATTACCATTTATGTTACTAAGAGAAATGAAAGATATTTGCGGTATTTTTACGTCTTAATAACGTCGCTGTATCAATAGGTTTATTTGCATCACACCGTTACGTGGAAGTCTTACTTGAGACACTTATCGCTTGAGACTTCTTAAAGTTTATTTGCTCGCATGATAGGCTGATAAACGAATGACATTTTTGTGCTGATTAGTTTACTTTCTTAAACTACTATATTTTACCCGTGACTACTTGCCGTTACGTAAGTCCATTTTATGTCTTTTCTTCGTTTTGATGCTCTTTATAGGTATACTCTTTACAAAGCAGTCGTGGTCATCCTGTGTCAGATTTTTCTTATAGTTCTCGGTTTTTATTATCTCAGTCGGCATTTGCTCTATGAGTGACATTGGTGGTCGCGCAATGAAGGTTGCTTGGGCTTGGGTTGCAATTAGCCAATTACAATTTTCGATTACCGCGAAGCGTGTCCACTGCCGACCAGGTTACTCGCCGACAGGTTTTGTAAGTTTTGCCTTACGGGAGCACACGGGCACTGTACGGGTGGCCAATTGCCCTTTCCTGCCGAGTAAACTTGCATCTGTTCGCGTTATTTATTGTGCATAATTATATTGCTGCGGATATTGAACTATTAATGTTAACACCATTATTGACGAGATCGCAATGTGTCTGCAGTTATGTAATGATAGTGTTACTGGGGGAATTCTTTGTATTAACTAGTTATGCGCTGGACTTTTTAAGTCTTACTTGAATATTGACCATAAACAATTAATCGTCTGCAATTATATTGATAGTTAATTCGGAGAACAGTGCAAGTCAGGTTAACAACTGATTCGCTAATAAGAATATAATTTGAATTTGAATTTAAATTAAACGAGATTTTACAACCATTACACATAGTTATTAGTCAATTTAGATCGGAATGACGCTTGCCTGCTTGTGTCGCATTAATGAATGAATCATAAAGTTGTGATTTATTGCCCATCACAGATTCATCTGACGCTGTAATAAATTGTACAGTAAGCACTTACATCAAGTTAGTCATCAAGCTGTTCTCGGCCAGTCTAGTTAGGTAGTGTCAATGGGAAAGAACTCGATCCCGATTCTTTTAAATCGGTCTGACCAAGTCAAGACCTTTTCTTCCGAAGATTTATAAGTCACGCTGTAGTAAACTCGTGATGAGATAGCTTTAGCTTGTCTAATTTGTTACCTTTTGTGTTGAGTTATTGTTTTATTGATAAAATCTATTACGATACGATTACGAACAAACTTTTACATGGGGATCCTGACAACCCTTAATTTCAAAGAAATGCGGCGTATTACCGGCTTAAAGCTCATAACACCATTAACCTACTAAATCTATACCTAAAAGCATTCCACTGGTTCTGTTTAAGGTTATGTTAGATGCAATAAAAACACGCTAGTGCTGCTAGTGCGCAGGGACGATTGCCCCGGTATTAATAGTGAGCTCGATTTCACTGCACTAGGCCGATTTATAGTTCTAAGAGCTTTTGCCGGCGGCTTCGATGGAACAATTACTGGCACTTACATTCACATATTGATACGTATTATTATCGTTTTCGTATTAGCCTTTTATTCAATCCTTTTGGAATAAGAGTAAAATAGTACATTGTGCATCAGTCGCGAGGCGTTCGTACAAGCCGATTATTTACGGCTTTACCAAAAATTCCTATGCATAGAGTAGGTATACAAACAAAACGTAAAACCGACACTTATCTATCTTTTTTTGCTCCGGCTTGTCTATTTATTTACGTGACGCTTCGCCACTGTGTGCATCAAGGGTAGTATGAAGGGAATTACTAACGAGAGTGTTAGAAGCCCGACGCCGGAGGCGGAGGGCTTTTAATGACTCGAGTTAGTTCCCCTTACTGCCTGTGATACACAATGGTTTTCATTACTTTTCCGACGAAAAAAAACAAAGAGAAAACACTTTAACTCTGCAAAATATAAAGAAATAACTTTTGACGAACGGGAACGTAAATGGAAACGATATTTTTTTTGTGACCTCTACCACAGATAATAACTGCGTTTAGTTTCGACCTAGATTCGAGCCAGATTTAGCCAATTTGATAAAAATGTATAATTACTAAAATTAATGATAAATGTTCATATAAACTTGAAATAGGTATAAAAATAATGAAGTTTAATGAAGCTTATAGGTTTTGTGTAATGTAAGTTAGTCTATAGCTAATTTTTAAAGATGAAATTAGAAACCGATTTAATTTTTGGCTGAAAATTAAACCTCCTTAGTCAGAAATGATGTACGAAAGAGTTGCAAATTTTAAAAAGAAAGTCATTACTCCCTAGGGATGACAAACTCGCCATAATTCCCGCGGGAACAATTTAGGCCATTGTCCTTCTGTATACAGGCATGGAATAACACCATTTACGAGCAAGTGTGATGAAAACAAATTTACCGTGCTACTACGAGCCCATAAATAAAAAAAATAATCACTGTTTCGATTGAAATGTTGCCCATACTGTCATGCGTTCTTGTCTTATCTCGATGTAAGGTAAGCCTACAAATTGCGAGTGGGCCTTGTTAACGTACGCCATTAATTTCAATTGATGGTATATCTGTCTGCGGTGCGCGAGATTTTGCAAAACTGTGCGTGCTCAAACAACGAGTTATGATAATTGCGGGCGTGAGTTCACCGCGGTGACAGGATAAACACTTAGTCGTGCTACGTCTGTATCTGCGGTGGCATAATGAATAACCTAAGCCGATAATTGATTTTATATTCGCTATAAATATCACTCGCGTTTACCAGCAACACGGGGCATAAGTATTTTATTATATTTTGCTTCGTTTTTACACCGCTGTCTCCAAATAGACGAGTTTCATATTTGCTTATTTAGTCCTTTCCCCGTGATTTATAAGTTCTGCTCTTAACGTGTTGATATATCACAGCCGGAACGGTAGGCATGTATTCCTGTTATTCTACATTAGCTGTAGTGCGGAGTGTTGATAAAGTACCCTGTTTTATTGGGCTCGTAAACTTCGATGTTTCCTGATTGATACTGCGTTCCGGTTTATTGAATCTGTTCACATTGTTTTATTTATGCAGAAACTAAGAGCATCTCTAGCTTTTGAACTTCACGTTTACAATCTTGACACATGATATGTTTATAGAACATTAAACACGTACACAGGCAATAAAGAGGCTGTGAGGTAAACCGGCCAAGGATCCTTACACACGTTGCCTATTCTATTATATGTAATTGATTACATTTGTCGTCGTGTGTTGACAATTTGACATAACAATAAGCTTCTAAATTAAAATATAGTCATCCGGCCTGTACTTGTATGCGCTTACAAATGACGACAGTCTTAAATCACTCGGTGCTATTGGAGTCAGTTGACATTAGGTTAAACGGAACGAGAATAGTTTCTGGATGTCAACGTTCAACTACACCTTTTTTTGAACATGGCTATACATGGCTGAATTCATAAAATAGCTATAGGTTAATTTCAATCTCATGAAAGCGCAGTCTAATAGTTCCGTTATCAGTTACTGCAAAAGCATGTTGTAAAACGAGTGAAAGATTTTCTCGGTAATAGGTACGACGAGTGCTGCGGACGGACGGACGCGAGAGTCTTTAGTGTCATTTGATTAACGTGTTTGTTCTCTAAGATTGCTTCTTTAATGAGATTATCTTTTTATTAACCCTTTTATAGCGCGTCTAGTCACTTTAAAGTACATTTTTTAATGCATATTATTGTGTCCGTTGGACTTTCTTATTTTGAGCTTTTGATTGAGTATAGTACATAATGGTTTTTATTATATTCATAGCCAGTAGGCTTTCGGATAAAATTTAAGAACAATTTATCCTGTATATTTGCAGTTTAGCCCTGTAAATATTATAGTTATTCTTACCATCCAGATTTTAATTAATAATGCATAAAAATATGTACAAAAATAGTACCTACTTAATGAGTACTTGTCAAATGCACTAAATATTGTGTGTTGGTTATAGCCGGTTATGTAAGCTGTTAACTTCAGTTTTGTAGAAATGTTACTTGCAATCATTGACAAACTTTCGGAAGTCAATTAATTAATTTGTGTTTTATTGTTCAAGTTATGACATCAAATGTTTATTTCTTTACAATGAATGACCCAACTTACAGATTAAAGTAATAATAAGTAGTTCAATACAACTTTGCACAATTTTTTCTAAGTAGGTAGTAAAGATTTTCGAAAGAGTAATTGCAGTAAACAACAACACTTTGTATTTATTACGTGAAGTAATAGTTGTTACCAGCCTCAAGCAAGGCATACATTGCATAGGAGCAAACACTGGTTGGTTGATACTTTATTATGTTTTATTTTATTTTTAGTTATGACTTAAGCAATGTGAGTACCTACACTGCACAATTCAGAGCAATTAGCCCTTGTCTAGAATAAACGATCAATTATATTCAGAGACTTAAACCGAATAATGGCTTTGCGCGTTCTCGTCTAATTCAGGCTACTGGACTACTGGACTTTATCTTGTAGTACCCAATAAAATTTAGGGGCCCAATTGTTCCTAGCCTTATATAAAGGAATCTGACATTAAAGTTTTCTTAACACTTTCATTTTCTTTCACATATGATAGAAAATGTCCACTCTAACAATTTTCTAACAGATACAGATCCACAATCTGGAGGTGTAAACCACTCCTGAGCTAAAATGTATGATCAAGACCGAAGAAACGAAATTTAAATTATCATCATGATTGTATTTTGTTTCACAATTGTATATATTTTCAAAAATAAGAGGATGCAGTATTTTAAATCGTCGCGTTCATTGTTAACGTTCAAAGCAGGCATTTAATAGAAACTATGAATAATATTAAACATATTTTCCCGTTATTAGGTACAGCAATGGATGTAAAGTTGGACAGGTAATAATTTTGTTGTGAGTTAACGTGAGCATGGTTATGCGTATTAAACCGCATATGATTTGCATTTTTGACCGGGAAAGGCATGTAGAGTTTTAATCGTCGTCCCGTCCCCGTGTGAAGTTGAATTTAATTATAATCCGCCGTCCGTGCGCGTAGAGGCGCGGAGTCATTTCGCAACGATTATCATTTTAGCAAATGGTGTGGGAGCGTCACATTTAGTGTAACGTACGTGACTGTTCAATGGGCGACGGACCTAGCGGCATGTGTCCGCAGCTTTGCCCAAAGCTTATCTCTGAAAGTGCTCGTCACGGTTGCTATTGTGTTTCCCCTATTTGTGTTGTTATTCGATACGGAGTGCAGTGCTCGCTCAATGCGGCATGTTTCGAGCTTTGGTGGTTAGCGGCGAGGGCGGGTGTAGCGCGGCGGACGGGTCCTTGCGGTCCGCTTTGTGGTCCGCTGAAGCGTGCCGTCGTCGTCGGCGCGACCGCAAACACCGGTTCAGACGCGCAAACCAGTTCCCCGGCCCGGCTCCGCGCCGGCTCGCTCGATATTGCTCTCACAATACTCACAATTCCCACATCCGATGCGAACGTCGCGGAATCTTTAATGAAATGCAATGCGCATTCATAGAAAACGTACAAATCGAATCGCGCCGCCTGACTCCCAATGCAACTATCGAGAATTCTAACTTTACAACCAGTGTATTGCGTTAGACCTCTGCGTTTGTTAAGCCTATCCTAGTCGGTTGGCAATCCTAGGGTACAATGCTGGCCTGCCAGTGATTCATTGCTCGACCTCGGTACCTATGAACTCATATAATTTTGCTGCCAATTTTACTGCAAAGTGGAACGCTCATAAAACCATTGAATGTATGTGTTTATGACTATGAATTATTTCGGGACGTTTGCACTACCTCTTGTTTTTGGTTTTCCGCTTCCGGGGTCATAGGTAAAGGTAAGGTTGTAATGGGAGGTTAAACTAATTACATTTATCTACAGCGTTTAACAGCTTTTGTGCAATTATGTTTGTAAATGTAGTAGAGTCAAACTCATCAATATTCAAATCGGTTATTGCCAAGCTCGGGTACTGACGCAAATAATGCTTGCTTGTTGATAATAGATAGAGTTTTTTTAATAACACGTTCATCATCATTATTTTTCTTAAATAATGATGAAATAGGAAGTAGGTAAAAATATTTTTTTTAGTTTCATAATAGCTTAACTTAGCTGTTAAATTAATTGAATACGAGTGGAGGTTTTAATAATAATTATTACTTATTTATTAGTTATCCTCTCAATATCACTACCTACTAAGTTATCAATTAATAATGTTCCAAAAACAATTATTTCTACTTAGTTGCCATAAAATCGTCTACCGGGTACCTACGTCTGCATCATAAAATACCCTGAATGAAAGATCAGCGAGTAATGCAACACCGGTCACCGGTCTTTGATACAGAACTCCCGCGTCAAAAGGACGCATATGCAATTTAATAGCTAAAACAGATTCATCCTCTACTATGACCAATAAGGTTAAACATGCAATAAGAGTTGTAACAAAGATGCGTGTTTTGTTTATGGGATATATAGGAACTTGTGATTAGCATATTGTCGTTGAAGGAGCATTGCGCATGCAGCGGGGCGTGCGTTTCGCGGAAGCGGGTGCGAAGTTGCCCACGCGCAGGCCACGCGGGCTGCTGCGTCTGCGCCGGGCGCCAGGTGCGCGCGAGCGACGTATCAATAGCATATATAATATATATACCTCGGTACATCATTCACATTTAAAATAATTATAGCTGAACCACGTGGGTGCCGTGCTGCAGTCAACAGTTATTTAGAACTAGTGTAACTAGCACACGTATTGCTTCTTGTTTAAGACGAAATGTCCGTAGTAAGTGTCATATATTCGTATATGCTTCAATACACACATTTGTGTTCCCTAGTAAAAAATAATATGTTTAAGTACCTACGGTTATTTAGTATTTTGTCGTATTTGGAAATTTTCTTCTCTTTTGTTTAAACTCCCACAAGGTCCAAAGTTTCTAAACAATGTCGAGACTTATTGTTATCCTTCACCCCCTTCAATGTGAAGGGGGTGAAGGATACCTAAATCAATATTTATTACAATGTATTTTTAATATGTATGCATCATTGTCTGTTGCGTAGAAAAATAATCGTGTATATGTTTAAACAGATTATCAAATAGTACAATACAAGATTAACGAGATTGGATTGGCTCCAATGAGCGCGGCCGGCGAGCGCTGGGGTTACGACGGCGGTTATTTGTCACTAGATTATTGTATTCTAACTCAAGACACGCGCCATTAAACAGCAATGTCGCACCGTCTAAACATGCTTGATAGTGTTATATTATTCCTCAATATTTGTTGATAGGATTACTTTACTAGAAAACCACACAGCTAATATTGAATTGGCCAATCGTGACTCGAATCGCACCCGACCAGGTTACTGACCCTCTTAACTTTACTAATGGAAGCCGATTGTAAGCGAAAAGCGGCGCAATGTCTACTGATACGGCAAATGGTGCCGACAAGCTCCCGCCGCGATCCCATCCAGGACTAGTCGATAACATCCGACGTCTGGATAGCGCCCCATCGCCTCTAAGTATTGTCTCGATTTACAAGATCAACTCCATTCATTCACAAATTCTATATCAACTTGCTGGCTAAGAATGGACTGCGTGTGCCCGTATAGGCTTAAAATATTTTTATGGTGATGGATATAAGCATTGCTACTTTGCTTTACGAATATGTAATCATAAATTCCAATGCACTCGTAGCGGGATTAGAATAGTTGCACAAGCATCAAGTGTCGTTTGGGCGTGGGCGGAGTCGGCTAACTGACCGAAGCGTTCGCCAACTCCACAGTTTAACTCGGTGACCGGCGGTTAATTAGGTACGTGGAAGAATCAAACCAAAGTTCCCGTTTGCTACTACTTGAAGACTTGAAGCTAAACGTGATTGTCTTGAAAATCAGTAGCTTAAACAATCAGTCCTGAGCGTTTTATGAACGGTTAACACAGCGAGAGACGATTTGCATATTGACTAGTAATGAGTGAAAAGGCGGAGGATGGTGATTTACCCGACACGTGAGGCGACTGCGACGCATGCAAATGAAGAGCACACGGCGCGGATTGTTGTGCTGGGTCGATGTAGGGCGGCGCAAGACAAATGAACCGCGGCCCCGCGCGACCATGTCTACAAACACAATTTTTCTGTCCCATAATAGTTTAAATTATACTACGCAAATTAGCGACGCACTTTGTTTGCATTGTAGCAATTCATTGTAAAACAAAAAAAGATTCCTGTTAGTTCCAAAATAATAAAGGGGTCTCATTAAGATGAGAATGACACATTACACACCTCTTCAACAGTGTGTGGTCTCGCGTAACAGTCAAAAAGGAAAATATGCCGTCCCGCTACTAAAACGTGATAGGTGTGCAGTAATTCAAGCGGGTGTCAAATTTCATTGTTGCTGGACTTGGCGAAGATGTCGACACGGAGACTTAGAGATTTATTGTTGTTACAATGCGTCTACGTGTGGCTATGGCTCGCGCGCGTGCGGCGCGGCGCTCTAATCGTTCGTGTATCGGAGATGTGTGCGGCGATAAAGAACAGCGGTGAATCAATCTCGCGGCCGCTGCTTCGGCCGTTATCTGCGATCGGCGCCCACACTAGAGAAAGGGCTTTCGTCAATCACTCAGCGCAGCGCTCATCGCTCGCGACTGTTGAGTGCCGAATGCAGGTGGAGAATAAGCATAGTGCAGTGTGCAGCGCTGATAGCGCTTAGCGTCGCCGGTCTTCGTATATCGCAATAACTCGCGAGTTAATTAAGGGAATAGATGAAAGCTCTGTCATCGATCTTGGCCTTCGAATTGCCCCCGGCAGTGGCCTGTGGACCGCCTCATGTATCTTGCGGTTTATAATGAGCTGAAGTCATTGTCTGCTTATGCGACCTAACAGTTTATAGTTTATTACGGTTTTATTGCACCCGCACATTTTATTGAAGATTTCATATAATAAACACTGTAGGCAGATGTGAACAATGTTATGATATTCACTATGCAACAGACGCCCACTCGTGTCCCTATTATAGGCGATAATGATCTTGAAATCAGCGTAGGTCGTGTTTATTGAGTCTTATAAGGCTCATCCCTAACGATGCCCGCGGTCTTACAAACGCGTGGTGCCTTTAAGTTGCATAACGAAGTAATGTGCATATACGTAACTTTTTACCTAAATAATACACAACTGTAACTATTGTATGTGAACTGTTCCGAAAGTGAAATCCACTCACACAAGGAATAGTAAACTATTGATAAGTCACGAACGGCCACTTTTCGCAGAGCCTATTTGCATGTCAATATGGAGAAAATATCTTATCGCAGGCTAATCCTAAGCTATGGGTCGCTCTTTGGGAAATCTCAAATGCATCATAAATATGAACTATCGAGTGGAATCGCATTAATATGCGGCCGCGGCGTCTCATCTTGTAAATTGGTGTCCGCGTGGATTATGTTCCTAAAGTTTTACGCCCTTCGCTAAATAATATTTGTTAGTTTTCTAAATTCGATTGTCTGTTACGTCGCGTGTTTCTTGTGTTTTCTTTTGCTAGTACGATGTACTATTGATTTTTTATAGCTGTCTTTGTTTATAGAAAGCAACAACTCATGTCACGAACGTTGAAGTTACAACATTTTGCACATTATTTTAAGATGATCTTTTATTCCGTATCATACATATACATAAGGTTAACATCTTACTTGTTTTTGGTACCCACATCATATCTATCTTCTGATAACGGTCGACCAAGACTTTTGATTCACTTAAATAAATAAAATAAAAAAGCCTTTATTTCTTACAGAATCTAGGATTGCAAAAAAAATAAAATAAAAATAGTGTTAGTTACATTTGAAAACTTAAGTATTTTTTTTTTTTTTAAAGATTATTAAATTGGTAGTCATTCTGCAAGAACCCCCGTGCAGGTAAAGGCCTCCTCCAAAGTGATCCAGTCTTCTCTAGATTTTGCTGAAATCATCCAGTTTGGACCCGCTGTGCGTTTTATTTCGTCCTCCCATCTATTTCGGGGTCTTCCTTTCCTTCTTTTGCCTACTGGCCCATTCCAAGCTGTCACACTTTTTGTCCACCGCTGGTCTTGGAGGCGAGCTACGTGTCCAGCCCACTTCCATTTTAGTGCAAGAGCGCGTGTCAGACCGTCTGTTGCTTTTGTGATATTGCGTATTTTTGAGTGTCGTATTTTTTGAATTTTTTTAATATTTAGCATGCTGCGCTCTATTCCGCGTTGGCACGTCGTGATTTTATTTTTTATGATTTTATTAAACTTCCAGGTCTGGCAGGCGTAGGTCAAGCATGGTATAAGGCAGGAGTTCATAACCTTGGTCTTCAGATTGATCGGCATGTTACTCTTAAATATTTCTTTTAAGCTCCAGTACTTATTCCATGTTAACTGTGCCCTGCGTTCTACCTCCTGGTAGTTGTTTGAACTGTCGAAGCTAATTTGTTTGCCGAGGTAGATGTACTGTTCGGTGTACTGAAGAGGTTCGTCGTCGACATATATTTGTATCTTGGTGCTGTTGGTCATTATCATAGTTTTGGACAGGTTCATTTCTAGGCCGGCAACCTTGCTAGCGTTGTTTAGTGATTCTACCATGTACTGTAATTCTGTTCCTTTCTCTGATATTAGCACCAAATCGTCTGCGAAACGTAGGTGGTTTAGATACCTATTTTTTATTTGTATGCCGCGTTCTTTCCAGTCAAGCCTATTTATTATGGACTCTAATATGGCTATAAATAACATAGGTGATAGTGGGTCCCCTTGTCTTACCCCTCTCTTTACAGGGAACCAGGAGCCAGTTGTTTCTAGTTGAACTCTACTTTTGCTATTGTTATATATACTTTTGATTGCTTGTATATATTCGTTTTCCACATTCTGTATTGTTAGAGTTTCCCAGATATAATTATGTGATACTGTGTCGAATGCTTTTTTGTAATCGATATATGCCAAGTATAGCGGTCTGTTTTTCTCGTTGTACTTTTCGATAAGAAGCTCAAGAGTGTGGATATGATCGATCGTAGAGAAGCCCTTTCTGAATCCTGCCTGTTCTATGGGTTGACACTTTTCTAATGTAGCGCTTATGTTTTTGTTGAGGATTGTGGAAAATAGTTTGTATGTACTCGGCAATAGGCTTATTGGTCGGTAGTTCCCTATATCATTTGGGTCTCCCTTTTTGTATAGCAAAATGATTTTTGATTCAGACCACTGGGCGGGCGTCTCTCCTGTTTCAAGCACGAAATTGAATAGATTTGTGAAGGGTAAAGATAGTATTGGGGCAGCTATTTTTAAGATTTCGTTTGCTATGTTGTCTAAGCCTGGGCTTTTATCGGGTTTTAGTTTTTTCAATGCCTCTATGACTTCGTTTTCCGTGATCCAATGTTTATTTAAGTTCTTGACTTCGCTCGTGGCACCTTGGTTCATATAGCTGGTGTCATTTGGCTCTTTTGCGCTGTATAAATCCCTGTAAAACTCGGTTGCTATATTGATGACGTCGCTGCGGTTGGTTTTGGTTATTTCACCTCGTTTTAGCCCGTCGATCCAAGTTTTATTTGGTTTCAGCTCTTTGTATGCCTTTTTTGTGCTCCCACTTTGGATCAGGTACTTTTCTATAGTATTATATCTATAGTTGCAGTAGTCTTTCCTTATATATTTACTTACAAGCTTATAAAGGGCTGAAATTTCGTTTCTCGTTGTTCTAGTTTTGTTTTTGCTTCGTTGCAGTTCTTGTCTCCTCTTTAAAAGTTTTAGTGTACGCTCTGTTAGTATTTTGTGATTTTTCTTAAAGTTCTGTGTTTCGCGTGCATTTTGTAAGCTTGTAGTGATGAGTTTAATTATGCTGTCATAATATTTTTGGGCCGAAGTAATATCAAGTGCGAACGTTTGATCTTGTGAAATGTAGGAATTTAGGTATTCTTTGAACTTAAGAATTTCTTCTTCGGTTTTTAGTGTGGTACTTTGACAGTTAGTATATTTTGTTCTGCTTTTCTTTGGTTGTGTGTCATATGTTATTGTAGCTCTTATTGGCCTGTGGTCTGAAGGGTAGTTGACATTTAATACTTCTATGTTTTGAAATATAAGAGGTCGATTTGAAAGTATAAAGTCAATTTCATTTTTAAAGGTTCCATCTGGTGATCGCCAGGTCCATTTATTTTTTGGTTTCTTTTTGAAAAAAGTATTTAAAATTGACAACTTATTTTCGCTAGCGAAATCAATTAATCTTTGCCCTCTCTCGTTCCTATCACCATATCCGTGTGTTTTCATGATTAGATGTTCTTCTTTTTTGGTATCCCTATTTTGGCATTTAAGTCTCCCATCAGTATGTAGTCTTTATATGCCATTTCTATTGCTCTATTTAATGCCGTGTAAAAGTTATCGATTTCAGTGTCGCTTGCTTTTGCTGTAGGAGCATAGACTTGTATGATGGATAGATGAGAACTTTCGAATTTCAGGTTTAATACTGCAACTCTTTCGGAAAGGCCAAGGTAACTTTCTATATTATTTTTGAGGTGGATTTTTATTATAAAGCCAACACCATATCTACCAGGTGTGTAGCCTGTATGGCACAAGATGAAGTTTTCATGTTCTTCGATTTTGTTTCCAATGCGTCGTGTTTCAGCTAGCCCTATTATGTCGTAATTAATGTCTTTGAGGGCTTCGTTCAGTTCTAGTAAGCGTTCGTACGATGACAGAGTTTTGACATTATATGTCAATATATATAATTTTTTGGGTGGGTTTATTTCATCCTTTGGAGGGTTTTGGTCGTGATCTTCCACGGTGACCAGCCGGCTTGGAAGATGGGTTTCGCGTTCTGATGAAGGTGTTTTTACGTAGGCGTTCGGAGGGGGGGTTGGTAATTGCTATATATTATCGTTATTTTTTTCATGTGGCTCTGGTGAGTTATTTAGGTTTTTGTTTATCAGGTAACTCAGCATACCTGGTTTCACACTTCCCTCCGAAAAGCTAGAGCTGCTTCTTATATGTGTTTGGGTTTTATTCTTCTTGTTAGGCTGTACTAAGGTTTCCGTTCGTTTTGTGGTTTTAGTTTCAGGAGAAGTTGAGAGCGTTCTTTTGTTATTGCCCGTTGTTTTGTTTTTTTCACGGATTACAAGTTTGTCGTATTTTATTTTTACAATATTTCCTTTCTCTTTCTCGATCCTTGCCTGATCTTGAAGTACTTTTCTCTTTTCCAGTATATTTTTCGGGTAATCCTCTGTTATATAGTATGGGGTATCTTTTAGTGCGCTTCTCTGTTTAAATAAATTGATTTTCGTACCGAGTGTAGAAAAGGTAACTATTATTGGTCGAGGTCGTTCCCCTTTCCTGCCAATTCGTTTGACCTCCTGGATGTCTCTGCGGTCTAGATCTTGAGAGAAATGTTCTTTAATAAAGTTAATTATGTTTCTTTCTAAGTTTGAGTATGATGCTTCCGTTTCTCCTACTCCGAAAAAGACAATGTTATTTTTCCTTGCCTGTTTTTCTAGGAAATACAGTCGTTTTTCTTGGTTGTCTATCTTTTCCTTCAGGTTCTCATATTTTTCATCTAGTTGTTTGAATTTATCTTCCAAAATGTAGTTTATATTTTGTGTTACTTGTTCAGTGACTCGTTCCCCATTTTTTTCTATAGTATTTCTTTGTTCGTCTAAATCCTTTCGAATTTTGCGGAGCTCGTGCATGATTTCTTCCATTTTTCTGTTTTATAATATGTATGAATCTTGGTGAGCGTTTGTTATGGTACTGGTGGCGCCTTCTAGTGGACTTTCCTGAACTTACTAATTATGGTAGCTAGATCGATGACTGCTGGATCTAAGATGTTTCGAACTTGTTGTTGTAATACGGGTAACTATCAACAGATGTCGCTAGGGTCTTTGTGTAACTGTACGATTATTTGCAAGTCACTTGTGACTAAGGTTATGTTTACGGCTAATTTTATTTGTAGACTTTCCGTAACTGTGATAATTTGCACTTCGCGTTGGTTTTTGGTTAGTCTTTTACTTTATGTGGATGAGATTTGAGGATACATTTTTAGAAACGCACAATAACACTAGCTCGTTCCTGAGTCATTTCCACTGTTTTTATAATTATCCGTTAAACGTTGGATGTTGTCCACAATGTATGATGTGAGTCACTTCCTTATTTCGTCACTATTGTCCTTTTCACTACGTAATTGCACTTATTTTAATATTGAGATCGTTTTAAATGCGGAACCGAAGTAAACATTGGCACTACAGCGCCCTCTCTCTCTTTGATTCACTTAGGCATATTAATATACATTGCATGCATACTTGGATAGCTATTGAGAGTATGGAATGGACCACCGAGCTCGCGCAGCTGCCGCGTGGCTCGCATTGCATCCACTTGAGATGGCCACTGCATTCGCTTACTTAGCCTACAAGATATCGTTACACTTCCGAGTTCGCTCCGAGACGCTAGTATTGCGCGCTGCATACCTAGTACCTACGTGATACTGTGAGCTAAACTAAACAGGACATAATAACTTAAATTAATGTTCGATTTCTGTTTAAGTCAAGTCACGAGGCCTTTAGGGTCTATCTCGACTATAAATCACACTGCAATTGACACTGCAGATCGCAGCCGTTCGTTAATGTCAGTCCACATGACGGGGGTGCGGTGGTACCTACCGCTGGTCACGGATAGAGGTCAAACGATTTATGTGCGCGTGCCCACTGTTGACGACGCCGACATCTGTCTGCTTTAATTCGGATTTACGCCGCCGTTAATTTGAGCTCAGATTAGTTTTAATTCTATTGTGGTAATACCGCGGTGTCGTCTTACCGAGTCCTAACATACCATATGTTCAATTGTTCGCTGCATGTTCAACACTGTAGCGACAACAATGTAATAATTGTTATTTGTTGCAGGCGGAGCTGGTTGATATGAGGGCAGAATTAGTACAAGCTCGGGCGTCTTCTGCTGGTAAGTCATTTCGTTTTATTGCATATTGGTAATAAAGTTCAACAGTTACCTAAGTGTGTAAAATGCGGGTTTTATGCACGTTTACTCATAATAATTATCATTTCTGCAGTGTATGCAATAAACACAAGGTATTTTATAATAAATTAGCAGCAGTATCTTACAATAAAACAGTTAGAGCTTTTTACCGTTTTATCCGAGCTTTTATAGTAGGTACCCACATTTTAGTTTTTTCATATGTCACATTATATACTGATTTAGCAACGCACTGCTCAAACCTACAATCATGAAATATATGAAAAAAATGCTTTCGTTTGGGACGTAAGGTAAAGCCAGGAATGCAATATTTTTTACCTACGAGAAATTAAAAGAAAAATCATACGAGTTCTACGGGGATAAAGTGGCGGGTAAAACCTTAAAGTGTTACGTAAGCCTACTGTAATTCTCCCAGTAAAAATCCACGTCCACAGATTCAAGGTACAAATTTATGTTTGGACGACGACAAGAACAATTCGTGACAAGGTTAGGTACGCGGGAATCTTCCTTGGTGAAAACGGTTACAAGTAAATTATCAGGGGTAGCGTGGAGGTCCCGGGGAAGACTCATGGGATAAAGGTTACATAAATTTACCTAGACCCAAAAGAAGCTTTAGGCTTGTACCATTGATTGGTACTATTATATACAATGATTTACATACATACTTATCTAGTATATATCCGTGCTCATCACATAAATAATGAAAACCGCTGACATTGGCTATACCAATTAGACTAACCGCAAGCTCTGGAACAACCTCTACTTACGGAATACTCCGAGCGTCAGCAATAATTTTTTCTTGTCCACCGCGGTTTCCTCATAATTATTAATTAACCACGCCCAGAAGGTAGTCATGCTAATCACCCTGTCTGTTGCTTACCCTACAGCATAACAGGCGTGCTTAGGTTAAGGCCAGGTTAAAGGCGCGTATATCGAGTGGCAAGTAGGTATACTCGCAACGCAAGCGCCGGCTGGCGACGGTAATGTTCAATGTCTCTTCTCGCTAGGATTTGCCACCTCCGGAGTGCCCTTACAGTATTATTCTAAATAGGGAGTTTTTGCTGTTCTAATTAAAGTTTTTAATCAAATCACTCTCTTAGTTTCATAAGGATAGAGTCCTATTTAATGTAGGATAATAAATAAATAGCATAAGTATTTATACATATCCTGTTATCAGTACTTTATTATTTAGGTAAAGAATCGATCAGATTCAGTGAGCTCTACCGAATATTAAACAAGGATGTCATCACTAAAAAAGGCATTGTGACCTTTTAGTGTACTGCATTGTATGATACGACTGTATACTTGAAATGGTTGGCAGGTGGTTGCCAGGACTACGGCGACGCGCCGGGCAACGTTACGGACGCGTCGCGCGCACGCGCCGAGGCCGCGCAGCTCGCGCGCGAGAACGCCGCGCTCCGGGAGACCGTGCTCGCGCTGCACTCGGAACTGTTCGGCGCCAGGTAAGAGAGAAGAGTATCTACGAAAAGCCTCGAGAAGCCCTTCTGCTCAAAACGGCTCTCTACAAATCGACAACAATCGGACTGGCAGGCAGGACAGAAAGTACTTATTTACGTTATCGGGGCTACTCTGATGAAACTTGCTTATTGAACGTCTCTGAGTCGTATCCACCCATCATCCAGGGCGTGATATCACTGCACGTGACGAAGAACGCATCACTTTTAGACGCAGGGCTCATTTGCCTTTAAACGTTTAACAGTATGGACCATAAAATAAAATGAAACTATAGCCGTACGAATTATCAGATGTACGAATATACATGGTGAGCGGAGGTAAGCTCGAGAACTACGTATGATACACTCAAGGATATCCGCGTTTGATTGTAAAACCACTTCACATTAAAATGGTATGGGAGGTAGGGGACCATTGGGCAGCTGGGAGGTTCGGGCACTACCTTATAAGGTACCTACCGACCACATGCCTACCTTCTACGGCAAATCGTTCTGGATCCAACAATACAGGAACACTTGGTATTTTGGTATTATTGGTATTCGGTATCTGGTATCACCCTATAAGTTATAAATAAGTGCCCTAATTTCCCGACTGCCCAGTGGTCCCCTACCTCCCCTAAGTCACTCGAACTTGTATGTTGTTACGTTTATTACGCCCGTCACTTCATTGTGACAAGTTTCTGTTGTAACTAGTAAAACTGTTAAAACCTGCAGTTCGTGTCAATCAATGGGATAGTTATAGGAATTATGTCATTCTCACTGCTTAAGAATAGAATAGAATAGAATAGAAAATATTTATTCAACACACATAAGAAAACAATGGAAAAAATTAAAGGAGAAAGGAAGACAATAATAATATGTTGAATCGGATCCCTCTCAGCATGCATGCTTGGAATGCTTCTGCCTGCCGATTTGAACAGCTCGTAATACGGCCCCTGATCTTTTCTCAACAGACTGGCCACGAAGTACCTGGACAAGGAGCTGGCGGGGCGGATACAGCAGCTGCAGTTGCTGGGGCGAGACATGCGCGCCGAGCTGCGCGACTCGCTCTGGGCTCAGGTGCGTTTTTACCGAATTATTACCGTATTTGTATTTTTACGGTCCCATTTCATTACAGAGTTTGAAAAGACACTTTCAGCCATTAAGGTCAGTGAAATAACTTAAATCAATAAACTTTCTAGAAAAATTCCCTAGATTTTGGTCTTTGGTAATGTGTTATTTAGTTTTATTTCCTAGATAATCTTATGTTAATTTTTCCATTTTAAGTTCATTGACGCAACCGTCCAACTTTAACTTGAATGGTGGAACTTTGACTAACTGGCGAAGTCGGTATTCAGTAGGTAGGTACATTGTGACCACGAATCATCAATAAACATTTTGCGAAGCTCCAGTGCATCCATTAATAAGAGTGTTCCGAGTAGCCAGCGACGATCGTTGGCATGGTATGTGTTGTTGCAGGTGGAGGCGGAGATCCTGCTGCAGCGGCACAAGACACTGGTGCGCGTGTGCCGCGGGCTGGCGCCGTGCCCCGCGCGCCCGCCGCGCTCGCCGCGCGCGCCCCGCCCGCGCACCGTGCGCGTGCGCCGCTCGCCGCACCTCGGGCTCGGCATCTCCGTCACGGTACGCACACGCACACACACACACGCACGCACATACATACATACAAATAGAAAAAGAAACATTTATTTTTAATGTTTGTACGCACGTCGCAGGGCGGACGCGAGCACGGCGTGCCCATCCTGATCTCGGAGCTGGAGGCGGGCGGGCCAGCCGCGCTCACCGGCGAGCTCTACGTCGGGGACGCCATCCTCGCCATCAACGACCACGACCTGACGCAGGTACACTACCACCATAACGCCGTTGCATATGTGTGTGTTAGGATCGCTTCTCACCGGCACACCGTGGCGTCGCCTCCAACAAAATGTATACAGCACTATAGAGGATATCTCACCTGGTGCCCGCTTGGTTGCGCATCGTGTCATACATTTTGTTGGTGACGGCGACTGGTTGCGACTCCATGGTGTTCCCGTGAGAAGCGGGCCTAACCGTGAATAGGTCGTTATCAGTGGATTGAATCGCCAAATTAAAGTAGGGCCAAACCAGATCAAGGTTCTCTTATTTTAAATATCCGTAAGTTTAAATTATAAAGTCAAACTCTATTTCAGTTAGACTAGAATCGAGGATGAAGTTTAGAAAAAAAAGGAAAATTAGAAAAACCAAACTGAATTGGCCCTGGTGTGTAAAATAAATACAGGTTTTGGTTTTGAAATTGGAACTACGTTCAAAAGAGGGTGACGCAGATTTGTTCGTTCTATTCATGGGAGGTCGCATAAATCGACCTATACATATCCGTATCACTATTTCAATTTAATCTTGTGACGTTTTATCTTTCGATTCAAGATTCAGATGAATGTCATTATTTCACGCTCAAAGAAGCCATTTTCTAAAAGCACACCAAAAAGTTTGCAATCCAATCTGACATAAAACAGATCAATCACTATTAAGGTTGTTACTGTAATGGCCAGTTTTACCAACTTTTTAGTCTTTTAATTAACTGGTTTGAGTGAGATGTATGTGTCAAATAGAACGTCAAATCATAGAATACCGTCATAAAAAGGGCAACGGGCAAAAAAGGAAGCCATAGAGGAGTTAGCGACCCAAACGGCCAACGGCACGGCCAACGCTCGGGTGGCATCGCTCTAAACAGACCTCAACAGATCGAAGGTATTATGTGCCACATGAGGTAAATGACTTCGGACTATTGTGTTGTCAAGTTATGTGTACAGAATATGCACTTTCAAAGCATATGTCACGCGATACTGTGTAATACATTCCAATTTGATGATGCGTAAAGCTTAAATTTGCATAGAATAAAGCTGACTCACGGCAAATTATCTTGGTCTAGATACTGAGCTCTCGGATGTCTGCTTGCGAATTGCAAATATGCCGATGCGTAATTGTGTGTCGAGAGCACTTGAGGGATTCGGCGAACACTCGGAAGCATGATGATGACTTTGAAATTATTGCGATTTAATTATATAGTTAGATTGACCTTTATGCTGCTTTCATAATGTGAAATAGTGCATCAGCCGTTCGAAAAGTTTATTGGATTTGACTTTGTTGTGTGTGTTGAGTCCCATTAATTGTAAGAATGCTTTCGTACTGTAAGTCCAATAATATCGTATAGTGGCTTAAAATGATTTTCTAAATGGCATTTTTTAAGAACATTCTGAAATCTAGGGCATGCAAGTCCGGTATTGACTAGTACCAGAATTAGTTCTTAATACCAATCAAACAAACAGCAATACCGGGATTGCGCATGCGCGCTATGTACTAAAAACTTATAATTTACCGGTTAATCAGTTTTGACTGTAATTACCGGTACCAGTCGTTTACCGTATTTTAAATTTGTCTGTTTATAGCATTTCCTGATTTGTCAACGTATAGTGCAACAATTCCCGAAAGGACCGTACAATCGATTGAAATATAATGTTAAGTGTAAACATTGAACCGAGAAAGGCGAACGTTTCGGCACTGGGCACTGTACCCCGCGATTGTCGGCAGGCGTGCCACAAGGAGGCGGTGGCGGCGCTGCAGGCGGCCAAGGGCGACTGCGCGCTGCGCGTGCAGTTCATCGCCGCCGACGACGACGAGCGGCTCTCCGACGACACCTACCGGTAGGGCGCGGCGCCGAGCTCACGGCTCGCCGGCTAATTCTCTATCGCACAGTACACTTTCTTCGGACAAATTCTAAAAGAGAGAGCTCTCTCGAGCTAGGAAACCTCGTGGACGTTGGCAAAAGTCAAAATTTGTTAGATTTCCGGTAAACTTAGATACCTAACCAGAAACGCAATCGAAATCTGCATCCACTTCTACAATAATGTGACCAAGAAAGTGATTCGGAACAAACGCCCAAATAATAGACGTTAAGACGTTATCCTTTTGGTGAATGCGCCACCTCGCATTTTTGCAGTAAATCTCACTTCTGCATGACACACAAATGTTTCAAAGAGACATATTCATATTTTTTCATCACACTTGCTCGTAAATGGTGTTATTCCATGCATGTATACAGAAGGACAATGGCCTAAATTGTTCCCGCGGGAATTATGGCGAGTTTGTCATCCCTAGGGAGTAATGACTTTCTTTTTAAAATTTGCAACTCTTTCGTACATCATTTCTGACTAAGGAGGTTTAATTTTCAGCCAAAAATTAAATCGGTTTCTAATTTCATCTTTAAAAATTAGCTATGGACTAACTTACATTACACAAAACCTATACGCTTCATTAAACTTCATTATTTTTATACCTATTTCAAGTTTATATCAACATTTATCATTAATTTTAGTAATTATACATTTTTATCAAATTGGCTAAATCTGGCTCGAATCTAGGTCGAAACTAAACGCAGTTATTATCTGAGGTAGAGGTCACAAAAAAAATATCGTTTCCATTTACGTTCCCGTTCGTCAAAAGTTATTTCTTTATATTTTGCAGAGTTAAAGTGTTTTCTCTTTGTTTTTTTTCCTCGCAAATGTGTTGAAAACCATTGTGTGTATCACAGGCAGTAAGGGGATTACTAACTCGAGTCATTAAAAGCCCTCCGCCTTCGGCGTCGGGCTTCTAACACTCTCGTTAGTGATTCCCTTCATATTACCCTTGATGCACAATGTACTATTACATACAGGTGTAGTGCATAATGGTTTTCCTTCGTATTTTCACAGAAACGTACGAA
Organism: Acleris sparsana; assembly: GCA_923062465.1. Lineage (NCBI taxonomy): Eukaryota > Metazoa > Arthropoda > Insecta > Lepidoptera > Tortricidae > Acleris > Acleris sparsana. The sequence continues at coordinate 6,821,464 of OV281288.1, forward strand.
CGTGTCATGCTACTTCGGTCAACCTCAGTACTTTTTGTACTGTAACCGACTGAAATAGCAAGACACGTTCGTACGTTTCCGTGAAAATACGAAGGAAAGCAATTATGCACTACATCTGTACCGCATATATAAATTTGCCCTTGACCGGTAAATGTGATGCCGGCAGGTTCCCGCTGTACCCCGAGGACGGCGACACGTTCGGCGGCGAGCCCGACGGCTCGGGCGCCACGCCCACCGCGCCGCGCACGCCCGAGTTCAACCGGTGAGCTTCCGGACCACCACTCGACTTTTTTCATTTTTTTTACTTACTTTTTAGCGTTATTTCTTGATATGATGATGTTACGAGGTGAACCTAATGGTATATACTATTTTATTTTTATACCAAGATGGTGGCAAACAAGCGTACGTCCCGCCTGATGGTAAGTGGTTACCGTAGCGTATGGACGTCTGTAATACTAGGAGTGTTGCATGCGCGTTGCCGACTCTTTAAAAACCTGTGTACTCTTGAAGAACTCCGTACTGTGTAGTCCCCAGGGAAAATGGTATAAAGGCAAACGAGCATTCGGGATACAGATGATGAGCGGAATCTGAAGACACATATGTATACACATTGATACTGATTAGAGTACTTAGTAGTTATGTGCTGCTAATATTGATATCGTTAACGGTATCAGAATACCACCTATAGCGTAACCAAAGCATGAAAACAATTCTATAATGAGCGTTTCCATGGTAATAACAGTTCTATAATAATCATTGTAGCATTGTTATTACCATGGTTATGCGCATGAACAATGTCAGTGACGGTGCTTGGTGATTAACTGACATTGATGACAACAAATTAAATGAGAACAAATACGAAAAAATATTAAATAATTAAAAATAATTACCGTAGTAGTAGGTAAAGAAATAATAATTAAGAAAAGATCCGTGAAATAAATAATTAATTGGTTCGATTGTTTTGCAAATTGGTAATATGGCGGCACCACAGACTATTTAGAGATACTATGGTGGTACTAAAGCAATGGCAAATTCTTTTACTTAATTGTTCGAAGTATAAAAAAAAGAAACGTGTCAAAATCACTAAAATATTAAAGTAATAAGCTTAACAAAGAGCATTATATTTATTATTCCCGAAGAAAATTATAAAGATGTAAGCGTACATACGGAGGGATAGACGGCAGGGAGAGACCGTATTGATGCAAATTTTGTGTAAAGATTGTATTGAAATAAAAGAAAATACGATGTGTCCGGCAGCCCGCCGTCCCCGGCCGGGTCGGGCGGCGGGCAGCGCGCGGGCTCGCCGGCCGGCAGCGACGGGCCCTTGGCGCGCCGCGCGGCCTACGCGCCGCTGCCCTCCAGCGCCGAGTCCACGCCGGTGCACGCGCGACGCCTCGCCAAGAAGAAGCGCAAGCCGCACGACTGGCGCGCCAAGGGCGCCTACCACACCGTCGACGACGCGCTCTCCTCCGACGACCCGAAGCCCGACGACCCGGTAACTTATAAACAGACTGTCCCCTAACTACCAGATATACATAATTTACTTTAGTAAAAGTTTACCCATTTTGGAAACAAATAGTACAGTCGGCAACAAAAGCTTGTCCCAAAATGAAATTTTTGGCAGATTTTTTTTGACATAGTTTTGACGGTTGCCTTGTCAGATGTACAGTCGAGTTCATAAATATGTGTACACTTCAGTACCTTGTCTATTTAATGTGATGTTTGAACTGCCATATGTCAATTTTCATAGCGATTAAAGAGACAAGGTAATAAAGTGACTGTACTACGAAATGATAATTGTTTAAATCCAAAGTAAAAAAGTTAGTAACAACCATTTAAAAAACGTACCTTATTTACACTTAACTATACACGCGTATATAAATTGTTACTTTAGGTGTGTTAATAAAACAATTATTACTCCTTTATCATGGTGATAACAGACCTGTGATAAGCGTTGCGTGCATACATACGTGTTCTAATTTTGGCAGTATAATTGTGTGACACTTGCATTTAATAAGTATTAACTAGGTATTTTCCCAAGTTGATATCAGAATATGGTTGGTCCAGCAGCCGGCGTCGCCGCGGGGCCCGTTCCGGATAGGGTCGGCGCGGCGCGTGGCCGCGCTGAGCAACGGCGCGCCCGCGCTGCCCGGCGACGGCGACCCGGACTTCGGCACGCCCGTCTGAGGCCCCTCCCGACCCTGACCGTAGCCGCCGACTTGCAGAGCGTTCCGCTTGTTCTTCACCCACTAATGTTAGCCGCAAACGATCCTGATACAGATAACGACTAAAACTATCAATATGTTTGGAATAAATGTCCGATCGACGGCTTACGTCAGAACTTTAGGTACGTTTTGGTCGATTCTCCAGTTGTTAACGTCCACAATCTGCGACTCGCCTATCCCCCTCGGAATGATTCGGACTAGAAACTGGAGGGTTAAAATTTTGAACTACTTCAGATATGTCTGATATTTTTAAAGGTTGAGCGGATCCGGGGATCGTCGAGCCTGATCCACTGAAAGCTTATATGTGTTGTCATTGTTGTTTATAAAATAATAACCGACGCTCAATTTACTGATAGACGCACAGTTTGAAGTTGAACACGAGTTTTATATTAGTACTAAGGCTAAGCATAGGCAACTTGAATACCTCTTCAATTTTCGACATCATATTCTACGAGTGTAATTTAAATAAGAAAGACTCTCAAATCCCTTTGGATTTGTAGAGTGACTTTGACAACGATGTCTAAGGGTCGCGTCTCTGGATCCGCACATTTTCTCTTCTATTCGATTATTTAAGTAATTCGTTCAGTTGAAAATGTTACACTGCCGAACGTAGCTGCTAATTATAGATCAAATTCACAGAGATTATTATATTAACAAAACATGTGATTGGATATCAGCGTGATATGTTTGCCCAATAGTCGTACAAACTAGATTTTTTGATGGTTTACCATTCGCTTTGCAAATATGTAGATGCTTTAACCTTTGAACCATTTCTGTCCACTGGCAGTCATGACTAAAAGGTGGACGAGAGAAAGAGGTGATTAAAAGCGACATCACATCACATCAATAAAACCTCTTAACTGCATTTTATTATAGTTTGTTGATAAATGACGCCCAACTGAAGCGTAAGTAACGCTTGCAAAATGTTAGGGGTTAGATAAAATTATTTCATTAAAGCATGTTAATAATTGGCAACATCACAGAATAAGGTGACTTATCGGTGACAAGCTTACTAGTAGTGTGCTGAGGGGAGGTACTTACAATTTACACGTAATTTGCTGGGGATCTGATCGGTAACTCAAGGCTTTGAGGCTGAGCACATCTGGTTATATTTAAAATTGGTTGTTCTATCATAAATTAAGTCACCTAATTTGGAATACAAGGAAAAAAATCTTGTGAACGCCGTGTGGGTGGAATACGGACGAGATTTTTTTCCCAGTCTTACCCAGCAGGTCCACAGGGTTGGGTAAAATGGAAATTCTTCCAACATTCTCAGTACTTACGAGAGTAAGGCTAAATTATTTGAATTTGTAAGCATCTCTTAATAATATTAAGTATTACGACTAAAAATCGCTAGCTGTCAACATGACCTTAAGTCAGTTTAGGATAGATGTAATTTAGTCCAGAGCCTAACATTTGATGACGTCTGTAGTTTGACGGGTAGTATAGCCTGAATATTATTACTAACTCGTCCATCAACTTTTCTGTGAAAGAGAAAGAAGCATCAAGACTGAACTTCAGTTTAGCTCCATATATGTTCAACACACCTTCAAGATCGTCTTTACGCAATGGAGGATAATGGTGATGGAATAAATTATTATTTATATGTTTATATAATTAGTAGCTGAAATATAATCTATTACCAACCAAATGCTGCTATAATATAATATATAATTTGTAAAATCACAGAAAAGTTGACAGGTCTTCAGTGGCAACAATGCATTCCAAGACTCCCGAGCCGAACACGAATCACAGTGGTGGTACTGGTACATATTCCCATCTCATTTCTCAGTGCCTCTCTACTTTCAATACTAGCTAACGGAAAATACACTGATAGTTAATCCTCGTCTCGTTCTCGCTAGGCCCACTGTGCGTGCACCTTAATAAGTTTTCAACACTGCATCACCAGATCTTAGCTTAACAAGTGCGCGACGTTTCGAGGGGTACCTACGTACCCCTACTACTACTTACAAACCGTAGTACTACTACTTACAAACTGACTGGGCGTTAGCTGAGCGCGCGCGCGGGGTGGCGGACAAGTCACGTCCTATGCATCGCCTCGACAAAAAGTCGTCAATCACCTCGCGGGAACTTGTTGACGTCCAAAGAGTCGGTGATGCATCAGTGTATTTCTGCCGGCTCCATAATGAGTTGTTAGGTATAAACAGCCGTGATCTTTGCACAAACACAAGACTGCCGCGGAGCGACTCGGCCTAGCTTCTATTTATTTATCCACTAAATTGATCTCTTCATTTTCGGTAAATAAATAAGTTTCACCGTATACATATTATATTTTATAAGAGTTTATTTGAGTTTTAGATCGAGATTTTTATACATTCTTCTAGCGTAGCTCCATTAATTTGAAGAAATGATCAATTTTATCAATTTCGTGCCACTAATCGCGATACAAAATGAAGCCGATAGTTTTCGACATCGAGAGTGTGACACGATACTCAAAGCATTAGAGGTAATTGTAGTCTGAAAATTCTTTAGCTAGTAACCGAGAAAAGGAATATAATATTTAGTTAATTTAAAAGAAAATTTAACGTTTCTGTGGTTGAAAATCTAAAATAAATAACATATCATGTATCAACATTGCATTTTATTTTTTGGTGTTGAATGCATCTTTCATAGTATTTAATTTAGCCATTTGAAAAGTCTTTTACAGTGTTCTTATTCCCGTCAGCGGTTGTCCCGGGAGCCGGACCGAAATCGAAACCCTGCATTGCGAATATTGCGATAAAGTTCAATTTTGAATTAAATATCTTGGTTCGGTCCGGTGCTGTTTCGCGGCCAGTGTGCCACCAAAAACATCCTCATATAAACCTGCTGACAGGTCTCTGACTAGGTTTGGTTTAGACATTTTGTTTTTGTAAGTTTTTCGCATTCATAAGGCTAGGTTCCGAACGTTGCAGTCACACGAACATTTTTCATGACAATTAATGTTATGATGTTGAGCTTTTTGGCTCCTAACTTTATGCGCTAGAACAAGAGGCACATTATATAAATAGGCATATTATAAATCGCCGAAAAAAGGTGACTGCAGCGTTGGATAAGGTTATTGGTATCTATTTAAAGTGTTCTATTCCATGTTTAAGTTAAATAAAGAATATTTTAACTATTGTATGTGTTACTACTTTCTTTTTCACCTAAGATGACTCCTGTGACAGCCGTTTTTCGTAATTTCAATCACTGCGAGGGATTTAAAAATAGGTGATTAATTATTTAAGTCCCTGAACGGCGTCGCTAGGTGTGTACTACTGTATTTTTTATATAAAGTTAAAGAAACAATTGTAATACGTGGTTATATGAGTTGTCACAGGACTCATCTTAAGTGAAAAAGAGTGTAATAACTAATAAACAACCCAAACAAATGTAAATTGAGATATACTAAATTTAATTGAAATTAATCTGATATTTTATCGAAGTTAGATAGTTATTTGATATACTCCGCATCCAAGAATATGGTTCTGTTTGACAATCACAAAAGATGCGAGCTTTGTTTTAGACGCTATATTTTTTGTGATTTTTTTTTACGAACAACGACCGTCGTCAGTCGTAGTGTAAAATATACATTCCACTCACGTCGCTGCGTTCCTAGTTAGTTGCCGCGATAGTGCTCTCCGGATGATCGTGTTTACAGGACAATACGCCTATGTATGACGATTGTGTATCGATTTGTAATAAAATTGGTTACAATTTATTTGGTATTATTATTGTTTATCTTTAAGCACCTGACGAGAGAAGCGCAATTGCAAAGAATAGGGAATATGCGTGACTTTTTTCACAGCTTCAATAAAAGTTTATTCATG